>CM076187.1:20535009-26501769 GCA_038277355.1 Encarsia formosa
GTAAGTATCACCAGGGGCACCAGGTGTCCGCCCTGACCCATCCGGAGTCGAAACTTCCTGGGGCAGTCATCTCTAAGGCGTAAGTATCGCCAGGTGCACCAGGTGCTCGCCCTGATCCATCCGGAGTCAAAACTTCCTGGGGAAGTCATCTCCAAGGTGAAAGTATCGCCAGGTGCACCAGGTGCTCGCCCTGAACCATCAGGAGTCAAAACTTCCAGGGGAAGTCATCTCCAAGGTGAAAGTATCACCAGGTGCACCAGATGTCCGCTCTGACCCATGCGGAGTCGAAACTTCCTGGGGAGTTCATTCCCAAGCCTTACGTATCACCAGGGGCACCAGGTGTCCGCCCTGACCCATCTGGAGTCGGAACTTCCTGGGGAAATGATCTCGAAGGCGTAAGTATCACCAGGGGCACCAGGTGTCCGCCCTGACCCATCCGGAGTCGAAACTTCCTGGGGAGTTCATCTCCAAGGCGTACGTATCACCAGTTGCACCAGGTGTCCGCCCTGACCCATGCGGAGACGAAACTTCCTGGGGCAGTCATCTCTAAGGCGTAAGTATCGCCAGGTGCACCAGGTGCTCGCCCTGATCCATCCGGAGTAGAAACTTCCTGGGGAAGTCATCTACAAGGCGTACGTATCACCAGTTGCACCAGATGTCCGTCCTGACCCATGTGGAGTCGAAACTTCCTGGGGTAATGATCTCGAAGGCGTAAGTATCACCAGGGGCACCAGGTGTCCGCCCTAACCCATCCGGAGTCGAAACTTCCTGTGGAGTTCATCTCCAAGGCGTTAGTATCACCAGGGGCACCACGTGTCCGCCCTGACCCATGCGGAGTCGAAACTTCCTGGGGAAGTCATCTCCAAGGTGAAAGTATCACCAGGTGCACCAGGTGCTCGCCCTGATCCATCTGGAGTCGAAACTTCCTGGGGAAGTCATCTCCAAGGCGTAAGTATCGCCAGGTGCACCAGGTGCTCGCCCTGATCCATCTGGAGTCAAAACTTCCTGGGGAAGTCATCTCCAAGGTGAAAGTATCACCAGGTGTACCAGATGTCCGCCCTGACCCATGCGGAGTCGAAACTTCCTGGGGCAGTCATCTCTATGGCGTAAGTATCGCCAGGTGCACCAGGTGCTCGCCCTGATCCATCCGGAGTCGAAACTTCCTGGGGAAGTCATCTTCAAGGCGTACGTATCACCAGTTGCACCAGGTGTCCGCCCTGACCCATGCGGAGTCGAAACTTCCTGGGGCAGTCATCTCTAAGGCGTAAGTACCGCCAGGTGCACCAGGTGCTCGCCCTGATCCATCCGGAGTCGAAACTTCCTGGGGAAGTCATCTTCAAGGCGTACGTATCACCAGTTGCACCAGGTGTCCGCCCTGACCCATGCGGAGTCGAAACTTCCTGGGGCAGGCATCTCTAAGGCGTAAGTATCGCCAGGTGCACCAGGTGCTCGCCCTGATCCATCCGGAGTCGAAACTTCCTGGGGAAGTCATCTACAAGGCGTACGTATCACCAGTTGCACCAGGTGTCCGCCCTGACCCATCCGGAGTCAAAACTTCCCGGGGAAGTCATTTCCAAGGCGTAAGTATCACCAGGAGCACCAGATGTCCGCCCTGACCCATCCGGAGTCGAAACTTCCTGGGGAGTTCATCTCCAAGGCGTTAGTATCACCAGGGGCACCAGGTGTCCGCCCTGACCCATCCGGAGTCGAAACTTCTTCGGGCAGTCATCTCTAAGGCGTAAGTATCGCCAGGTGCACCAGGTGCTCGCCCTGATCCATCTGGAGTCAAATCTTCCTGGGGAAGTCATCTCCAAGGTGAAAGTATCACCAGGTGCACCAGATGTCCGCCCTGACCCATGCGGAGTCGAAACTTCCTGGGGAAATCATCTCCAAGGTGTAAGTATCCCCAGGTTCACCAGATGCTCGCCCTGATCCCTCAGGAGTCGAAACTTCCTGGGGAAGTCATCTCTAAGGCGTCAGTATCACCAGGTGCACCAGGTTTCCGCCTTGACCCATCCGGAGTCGAAACTTCCTGGGGCAGTCATCTCTAAGGCGTAAGTATCGCCAGAAGCACCAGGTGCTCGCCCTGATCCATCCGGGGTCGAAACTTCCGGGGGAAGTCATCTTCAAGGCGTACGTATCACCAGTTGCACCAGGTGTCCGCCCTGACCCATGCGGAGTTTAAACTTCCTGGGGCAGTCATCTCTAAGGCGTAAGTATCGCCAGGTGCACCAGGTGCTCGCCCTGATCCATCTGGAGTCAAAACTTCCTGGGGAAGTCATCTCCAAGTTGAAAGTATCACCAGGTGCACCAGATGTCCGCCCTGACCCATGCGGAGTCGAAACTTCCTGGGAAATCATCTCCAAGGCGTTAGTATCACCAGGGGCACCAGGTGTCCGCCCTGACCCATGCGGAGTCGAAACTTCCTGGGGCAGTCATCTCTAAGGCGTAAGTATCGCCAGGTGCACCAGGTGCTCGCCCTGATCCATCTGGAGTCAAAACTTCCTGGGGAAGTCATCTCCAAGGTGAAAGTATCACCAGGTGTACCAGATGTCCGCCCTGACCCATGCGGAGTCGAAACTTCCTGGTGAAATCATCTCCAAGGCGTTAGTATCACCAGGGGCACCAGATGTCCGCCCTGACCCATCCGGAGTCAAAACTTCCTGGGGAAGTCATCTCCAAGGTGTAAGTATCACCAGGTGCACCAGATGTCCGTCCTGACCCATGTGGAGTCGAAACTTCCTGGGGTAATGATCTCGAAGGCGTAAGTATCACCAGGGGCACCAGGTGTCCGCCCTAACCCATCCGGAGTCGAAACTTCCTGTGGAGTTCATCTCCAAGGCGTTAGTATCACCAGGGGCACCACGTGTCCGCCCTGACCCATGCGGAGTCGAAACTTCCTGGGGAAGTCATCTCCAAGGTGAAAGTATCACCAGGTGCACCAGGTGCTCGCCCTGATCCATCTGGAGTCGAAACTTCCTGGGGAAGTCATCTCCAAGGCGTAAGTATCGCCAGGTGCACCAGGTGCTCGCCCTGATCCATCTGGAGTCAAAACTTCCTGGGGAAGTCATCTCCAAGGTGAAAGTATCACCAGGTGTACCAGATGTCCGCCCTGACCCATGCGGAGTCGAAACTTCCTGGGGCAGTCATCTCTATGGCGTAAGTATCGCCAGGTGCACCAGGTGCTCGCCCTGATCCATCCGGAGTCGAAACTTCCTGGGGAAGTCATCTTCAAGGCGTACGTATCACCAGTTGCACCAGGTGTCCGCCCTGACCCATGCGGAGTCGAAACTTCCTGGGGCAGTCATCTCTAAGGCGTAAGTACCGCCAGGTGCACCAGGTGCTCGCCCTGATCCATCCGGAGTCGAAACTTCCTGGGGAAGTCATCTTCAAGGCGTACGTATCACCAGTTGCACCAGGTGTCCGCCCTGACCCATGCGGAGTCGAAACTTCCTGGGGCAGGCATCTCTAAGGCGTAAGTATCGCCAGGTGCACCAGGTGCTCGCCCTGATCCATCCGGAGTCGAAACTTCCTGGGGAAGTCATCTACAAGGCGTACGTATCACCAGTTGCACCAGGTGTCCGCCCTGACCCATCCGGAGTCAAAACTTCCCGGGGAAGTCATTTCCAAGGCGTAAGTATCACCAGGAGCACCAGATGTCCGCCCTGACCCATCCGGAGTCGAAACTTCCTGGGGAGTTCATCTCCAAGGCGTTAGTATCACCAGGGGCACCAGGTGTCCGCCCTGACCCATCCGGAGTCGAAACTTCTTCGGGCAGTCATCTCTAAGGCGTAAGTATCGCCAGGTGCACCAGGTGCTCGCCCTGATCCATCTGGAGTCAAATCTTCCTGGGGAAGTCATCTCCAAGGTAAAAGTATCACCAGGTGCACCAGATGTCCGCCCTGACCCATGCGGAGTCGAAACTTCCTGGGGAAATCATCTCCAAGGTGTAAGTATCCCCAGGTTCACCAGATGCTCGCCCTGATCCCTCAGGAGTCGAAACTTCCTGGGGAAGTCATCTCTAAGGCGTCAGTATCACCAGGTGCACCAGGTTTCCGCCTTGACCCATCCGGAGTCGAAACTTCCTGGGGCAGTCATCTCTAAGGCGTAAGTATCGCCAGAAGCACCAGGTGCTCGCCCTGATCCATCCGGGGTCGAAACTTCCGGGGGAAGTCATCTTCAAGGCGTACGTATCACCAGTTGCACCAGGTGTCCGCCCTGACCCATGCGGAGTTTAAACTTCCTGGGGCAGTCATCTCTAAGGCGTAAGTATCGCCAGGTGCACCAGGTGCTCGCCCTGATCCATCTGGAGTCAAAACTTCCTGGGGAAGTCATCTCCAAGTTGAAAGTATCACCAGGTGCACCAGATGTCCGCCCTGACCCATGCGGAGTCGAAACTTCCTGGGAAATCATCTCCAAGGCGTTAGTATCACCAGGGGCACCAGGTGTCCGCCCTGACCCATGCGGAGTCGAAACTTCCTGGGGCAGTCATCTCTAAGGCGTAAGTATCGCCAGGTGCACCAGGTGCTCGCCCTGATCCATCTGGAGTCAAAACTTCCTGGGGAAGTCATCTCCAAGGTGAAAGTATCACCAGGTGTACCAGATGTCCGCCCTGACCCATGCGGAGTCGAAACTTCCTGGTGAAATCATCTCCAAGGCGTTAGTATCACCAGGGGCACCAGATGTCCGCCCTGACCCATCCGGAGTCAAAACTTCCTGGGGAAGTCATCTCCAAGGTGTAAGTATCACCAGGTGCACCAGATGTCCGTCCTGACCCATGTGGAGTCGAAACTTCCTGGGGTAATGATCTCGAAGGCGTAAGTATCACCAGGGGCACCAGGTGTCCGCCCTAACCCATCCGGAGTCGAAACTTCCTGTGGAGTTCATCTCCAAGGCGTTAGTATCACCAGGGGCACCACGTGTCCGCCCTGACCCATGCGGAGTCGAAACTTCCTGGGGAAGTCATCTCCAAGGTGAAAGTATCACCAGGTGCACCAGGTGCTCGCCCTGATCCATCTGGAGTCGAAACTTCCTGGGGAAGTCATCTCCAAGGCGTAAGTATCGCCAGGTGCACCAGGTGCTCGCCCTGATCCATCTGGAGTCAAAACTTCCTGGGGAAGTCATCTCCAAGGTGAAAGTATCACCAGGTGTACCAGATGTCCGCCCTGACCCATGCGGAGTCGAAACTTCCTGGGGCAGTCATCTCTATGGCGTAAGTATCGCCAGGTGCACCAGGTGCTCGCCCTGATCCATCCGGAGTCGAAACTTCCTGGGGAAGTCATCTTCAAGGCGTACGTATCACCAGTTGCACCAGGTGTCCGCCCTGACCCATGCGGAGTCGAAACTTCCTGGGGCAGTCATCTCTAAGGCGTAAGTACCGCCAGGTGCACCAGGTGCTCGCCCTGATCCATCCGGAGTCGAAACTTCCTGGGGAAGTCATCTTCAAGGCGTACGTATCACCAGTTGCACCAGGTGTCCGCCCTGACCCATGCGGAGTCGAAACTTCCTGGGGCAGGCATCTCTAAGGCGTAAGTATCGCCAGGTGCACCAGGTGCTCGCCCTGATCCATCCGGAGTCGAAACTTCCTGGGGAAGTCATCTACAAGGCGTACGTATCACCAGTTGCACCAGGTGTCCGCCCTGACCCATCCGGAGTCAAAACTTCCCGGGGAAGTCATTTCCAAGGCGTAAGTATCACCAGGAGCACCAGATGTCCGCCCTGACCCATCCGGAGTCGAAACTTCCTGGGGAGTTCATCTCCAAGGCGTTAGTATCACCAGGGGCACCAGGTGTCCGCCCTGACCCATCCGGAGTCGAAACTTCTTCGGGCAGTCATCTCTAAGGCGTAAGTATCGCCAGGTGCACCAGGTGCTCGCCCTGATCCATCTGGAGTCAAATCTTCCTGGGGAAGTCATCTCCAAGGTGAAAGTATCACCAGGTGCACCAGATGTCCGCCCTGACCCATGCGGAGTCGAAACTTCCTGGGGAAATCATCTCCAAGGTGTAAGTATCCCCAGGTTCACCAGATGCTCGCCCTGATCCCTCAGGAGTCGAAACTTCCTGGGGAAGTCATCTCTAAGGCGTCAGTATCACCAGGTGCACCAGGTTTCCGCCTTGACCCATCCGGAGTCGAAACTTCCTGGGGCAGTCATCTCTAAGGCGTAAGTATCGCCAGAAGCACCAGGTGCTCGCCCTGATCCATCCGGGGTCGAAACTTCCGGGGGAAGTCATCTTCAAGGCGTACGTATCACCAGTTGCACCAGGTGTCCGCCCTGACCCATGCGGAGTTTAAACTTCCTGGGGCAGTCATCTCTAAGGCGTAAGTATCGCCAGGTGCACCAGGTGCTCGCCCTGATCCATCTGGAGTCAAAACTTCCTGGGGAAGTCATCTCCAAGTTGAAAGTATCACCAGGTGCACCAGATGTCCGCCCTGACCCATGCGGAGTCGAAACTTCCTGGGAAATCATCTCCAAGGCGTTAGTATCACCAGGGGCACCAGGTGTCCGCCCTGACCCATGCGGAGTCGAAACTTCCTGGGGAAATCATCTCGAAGGCGTTAGTATCAACAGGTGCACGAGGTGCTCGCCCTGATCCTTCTGGAGTCAGAACTTCCTGGGGAAATCATCTCCAAGGCGTAAGTATCACCAGGTGCACCAGATGTCCGCCCTGACCCATGCGGAGTCGAAACTTCCTGGGGAAATCATCTCCAAGGTGTAAGTATCGCCAGGTTCACCAGATGCTCGCCCTGATCCCTCAGGAGTCGAAACTTCCTGGGGAAGTCATCTCTAAGGCGTAAGTATCACCAGGTGCACCAGATGTCCGCCCTGACCCATCCGGAGTCAAAACTTCCTGGGGAAGTCATCTCCAAGGCGTAAGTATCACCAGGTTCACCAGATGTCCGCCCTGACCCATCCGGAATCGAAACTTCCTGGGGAATTCATCTCCAAGGCGTAAGTATCATCATGAGCACCAGGTGTCCGCTCTGACCCATCCGGAGTCAAAACTCTCTGGGGAAATCATCTCCAAGGCGTTAGTATCACCAGGGGCACCAGGTGTCCGCCCTTACCCATCCGGAGTCAAAATTTCCTGGGGAAATGATCTCGAAGGCGTAAGTATCCCCAGGGGCACCAGGTGTCCGCCCTGACCCATCCGGAATCGAAACTTCCTGGGGAGTTCTTCTCCAAGGCGTTAGTATCAACAGGGGCACCAGGTGTCCGCCCTGACCCATCCGGAGTCAAAACTTCCTGGGGAAGTCATCTCCAAGGTGTAAGTATCACCAGGTGCATTAGATGTCCGCCCTGACCCATGCGGAGTCGAAACTTCCTGAGGAAATCATCTCGAAGGCGTGAGTATCAACAGGTGCACCAGGTGCTCGCCCTCCTCCTTCTGGAGTCAGAACTTCCTGGGGAAATCATCTCCAAGGCGTAAGTATCACCAGGTGCATCAGATGTCCGCCCTGACCCATCGGGAGTCGGAACTTCCTGGGGAAATCATCTCCAAGGCGTTAGTATCACCAGGGGCACCAGGTGTCCGCCCTGACCCATCCGGAGTCGAAACTTCCTGGGGCAGTCATCTCTAAGGCGTAAGTATCGCCAGGTGCACCAGGTGCTCGCCCTGATCCATCCGGAGTCAAAACTTCCTGGGGAAGTCATCTCCAAGGTGAAAGTATCGCCAGGTGCACCAGGTGCTCGCCCTGATCCATCAGGAGTCAAAACTTCCAGGGGAAGTCATCTCCAAGGTGAAAGTATTACCAGGTGCACCAGATGTCCGCTCTGACCCATGCGGAGTCGAAACTTCCTGGGGAGTTCATTCCCAAGCCTTACGTATCACCAGGTGCATCAGATGTCCGCCCTGACCCATCGGGAGTCGGAACTTCCTGGGGAAATCATCTCCAAGGCGTTAGTATCACCAGGTGCACCAGATGTCCGCCCTGACCCATGCGGAGTCGAAACTTCCTGGGGAAATCATCTCCAAGGCGTTAGTATCACCAGGGGCACCAGGTGTCCGCCCTGACCCATCCGGAGTCGAAACTTCCTGAGGCAGTCATCTCTAAGGCGTAAGTATCGCCAGGTGTACCAGGTGCTCGCCCTGATCCATCCGGAGTCAAAACTTCCTGAGGAAGTCATCTCCAAGGTGAAAGTATCACCAGGTGCACCAGATGTCCGCCCTGACCCATGCGGAGTCGAAACTTCCTGGGGAAATCATCTCCAAGGCGTTAGTATCACCAGGGGCACCAGGTGTCCGCCCTGACCCATCTGGCGTCGGAACTTCCTGGGGAAATCATCTCCATGGCGTAAGTATCACCAGGGGCACCAGGTGTCCACCCAGACCCATCCGGAGTCGAAACTTCCTGGGGCAGTCACCTCTAAGGCGTAAGTATCGCCAGGTGCACCAGGTGTCCGCCCTGACCCATCTGGAGTCGGAACTTCCTGGGGAAATAATCTCCAAGGCGTTAGTATCACCAGGGGCACCAGGTGTCCGCCCTGACCCATCTGGAGTCGGAACTTCCTGGGGAAATCATCTCCACGGCGTTAGTATCACCAGGGGCACCAGGTGTCCGCCCTGACCCATCCGGAGTCGAAACTTCCTGGGGCAGTCATCTCTAAGGCGTAAGTATTGCCAGGTGCACCAGGTGTCCGCCCTGACCCATCTGGAGTCGGAACTTCCTGGGGGAATCATCTCCACGGCGTTAGTATCATCATGAGCACCAGGTGTCCGCTCTGACCCATCCGGAGTCAAAACTTCCTGGGGAGTTCATCCCCAAGCCTTACGTATCACCAGGGGCACCAGGTGTCCGCCCTGACCCATCCGGAGTCAAAACTTCCTGGGGAAATCATCTCCAAGGCGTTAGTATCACCAGGGGGACCAGGTGTCCGCCCTGACCCATCTGGAGTCGGAACTTCCTGGGGAAATCATCTCCACGGCGTTAGTATCACCAGGGGCACCAGGTGTCCGCCCTGACCCATCCGGAGTGTAGACTTCCTGGGGAAATCATCTCAACGTCGTTAGTATCACCAGGGGCACCAGGTGTCCGCCCTGACCCACCCGGAGTCGAAACTTCCTGGGGCAGTCATCTCTAAGGCGTAAGTATTGCCAGGTGCACCAGGTGCTCGCCCTGATCCATCCGGAGTCAAAACTTCCTGGGGAAGTCATCTCCAAGGTGAAAGTATCACCAGGTGCACCAGATGTCCGCCCTGACCCATGCGGAGTCGAAACTTCCTGGGGAGTTCATTCCCAAGCCTTACGTATCACCAGGGGCACCAGGTGTCCGCCCTGACCCATCTGGAGTCGGAACTTCCTGGGGAATTCATCTCCAAGGCGTAAGTATCATCATGAGCACCAGGTGTCCGCTCTGACCCATCCGGAGTCAAAACTCTCTGGGGAAATCATCTCCAAGGCGTTAGTATCACCAGGGGCACCAGGTGTCCGCCCTTACCCATCCGGAGTCAAAATTTCCTGGGGAAATGATCTCGAAGGCGTAAGTATCCCCAGGGGCACCAGGTGTCCGCCCTGACCCATCCGGAATCGAAACTTCCTGGGGAGTTCTTCTCCAAGGCGTTAGTATCAACAGGGGCACCAGGTGTCCGCCCTGACCCATCCGGAGTCAAAACTTCCTGGGGAAGTCATCTCCAAGGTGTAAGTATCACCAGGTGCATTAGATGTCCGCCCTGACCCATGCGGAGTCGAAACTTCCTGAGGAAATCATCTCGAAGGCGTGAGTATCAACAGGTGCACCAGGTGCTCGCCCTCCTCCTTCTGGAGTCAGAACTTCCTGGGGAAATCATCTCCAAGGCGTAAGTATCACCAGGTGCATCAGATGTCCGCCCTGACCCATCGGGAGTCGGAAATTCCTGGGGAAATCATCTCCAAGGCGTTAGTATCACCAGGGGCACCAGGTGTCCGCCCTGACCCATCCGGAGTCGAAACTTCCTGGGGCAGTCATCTCTAAGGCGTAAGTATCGCCAGGTGCACCAGGTGCTCGCCCTGATCCATCCGGAGTCAAAACTTCCTGGGAAAGTCATCTCCAAGGTGAAAGTATCGCCAGGTGCACCAGGTGCTCGCCCTGATCCATCAGGAGTCAAAACTTCCAGGGGAAGTCATCTCCAAGGTGAAAGTATTACCAGGTGCACCAGATGTCCGCTCTGACCCATGCGGAGTCGAAACTTCCTGGGGAGTTCATTCCCAAGCCTTACGTATCACCAGGTGCATCAGATGTCCGCCCTGACCCATCGGGAGTCGGAACTTCCTGGGGAAATCATCTCCAAGGCGTTAGTATCACCAGGTGCACCAGATGTCCGCCCTGACCCATGCGGAGTCGAAACTTCCTGGGGAAATCATCTCCAAGGCGTTAGTATCACCAGGGGCACCAGGTGTCCGCCCTGACCCATGCGGAGTCGAAACTTCCTGAGGAAATCATCTCGAAGACGTAAGTATCAACAGGTGCACCAGGTGCTCGCCCTGATCCCTCTGGAGTCAGAACTTCCTGGGGAAATCATCTCCAAGGCGTAGGTATCACCAGGTGCATCAGATGTACGCCCTGACCCATGCGGAGTCGAAACTTCCGGAAGAGTTCATCTCCAAGGCGTAAGTATCATCATGAACACCAGGTGTCCGCTCTGACCCATCTGGAGTCAAAACTTCCTGGGGAGTTCATCCCCAAGCCTTACTTATCACCAGGGGCACCAGGTGTCCGCCCTGACCCATCTGGAGTCGGAACTTCCTGGGGAAATCATCTCCAAGGCGTAAGTATCAACAGATGCACCAGGTGCTCGCCCTGATCCCTCTGGAGTCAGAACTTCCTGGGGAGCTCATCTCCAAGGCGTTAGTATCACCAGGGGCACCAGGTGTCCGCCCTGGCCCATCCGGAGTCGAAACTTCTTGGGGCAGTCATCTCCAAGGCGTTAATATCATCAGGTGCACCAGGTGCTGGCCCTGATCCATCCGGAGTCAAAACTCTCTGGGGAAGTCATCTCCAAGGTGCAAGTATCACCAGGTGCACCAGATGTCCGCCCTGACCCATCTGGAGTCGGAACTTCCTGGGGAAATCATCTCCAAGGCGTAAGTATCACCAGGTGCATCAGATGTCCGCCCTGACCCATGCGGAGTCGAAACTTCCTGGGGAAATCATCTCCAAGGCGTAAGTATCACCAGGTGCATCAGATGAACGCCCTGACCCATGCGGAGTCGAAACTTCCGGAAGAGTTCATCTCCAAGGCGTAAGTATCATCATGAACACCAGGTGTCCGCTCTGACCCATCTGGAGTCAAAACTTCCTGGGGAGTTCATCCCCAAGCCTTACGTATCACCAGGGGCACCAGGTGTCCGCCCTGACCCATCTGGAGTCGGAACTTCCTGGGGAAATCATCTCCAAGGCGTTAGTATCACCAGGGGGACCAGGTGTCCGCCCTGACCCATCCGGAGTCGAAACTTCCTGGGGAGCTCATCTCCAAGGCGTTAGTATCACCAGGGGCACCAGGTGTCCGCCCTGACCCATCCGGAGTCGAAACTTCTTGGGGCAGTCATCTCCAAGGCGTTAATATCACCAGGTGCACCAGGTGCTGGCCCTGATCCATCCGGAGTCAAAACTCTCTGGGGAAGTCATCTCCAAGGTGCAAGTATCACCAGGTGCACCAGATGTCCGCCCTGACCCATCTGGAGTCGGAACTTCCTGGGGAAATCATCTCTAAGGCGTAAGTATTGCCACGTGCACCAGGTGCTCGCCCTGATCCATCCGGAGTCAAAACTTCCTGGGGAAGTCATCTCCAAGGTGAAAGTATCACCAGGTGCACCAGATGTCCGACCTGACCCATGCGGAGTCGAAACTTCCTGGGGAGTTCATTCCCAAGCCTTACGTATCACCAGGGGCACCAGGTGTCCGCCCTGACCCATCTGGAGTCGGAACTTCCTGGGGAAAAGATCTCGAAGGCGTAAGTATCACCAGGGGGTCCAGGTGTCCGCCCTGACCCATCTGGAGTCGGAACTTCCTGGGAAAATCATCTCCAAGGCGTTAGTTTCACCAGGGGCACCAGGTGTCCGCCCTGGACCATCCGGAGTCAAAACTTCCTGGGGAAGTCATTTCCAAGGCGTAAGTATCACCAGGAGCACCAGATGTCCGCCCTGACCCATCCGGAGTCAAATCTTCCTGGGGAAGTCATCTCCAAGGTGAAAGTATCACCAGGTGCACCAGATGTCCGCCCGGACCCATGCGGAGTCGAAACTTCCTGGGGAAATCATCTCCAAGGTGTAAGTATCGCCAGGTTCACCAGATGCTCGCCCTGATCCCTAAGGAGTCGAAACTTCCTGGGGAAGTCATCTCTAAGGCGTAAGTATCACTAGGTGCACCAGGTGTCCGCCCTGACCCATCCGGATTTGAAACTTCCTGAGGCAGTCATCTCTAAGGCGTAAGTATCGCAAGGTGCACCAGGTACTCGCCCTGATCCATCCGGAGTCGAAACTTCCTGAGGAAATCATCTCGAAGGCGTAAGTATCAACAGGTGCACCAGGTGCTTGCCCTGATCCCTCTGGAGTCAGAACTTCCTGGGGAAATCATCTCCAAGGCGTAAGTATCACCAGGTGCATCAGATGTACGCCCTGACCCATGCGGAGTCGAAACTTCCGGAAGAGTTCATCTCCAAGGCGTAAGTATCATCATGAACACCAGGTGTCCGCCCTGACCCATCTGGAGTCAAAACTTCCTGGGGAGTTCATCCCCAAACCTTACGTATCACCAGGGGCACCAGGTGTCCGCCCTGACCCATCTGGAGTCGGAACTTCCTGGGGAAATCATCTCCAAGGCGTTAGTATCACCAGGGGCACCAGGTGTCCGCCCTGACCCATCCGGAGTCGAAACTTCCTGGGGAGCTCATCTCCAAGGCGTTAGTATCACCAGGGGCACCAGGTGTCCGCCCTGGCCCATCCGGAGTCAAAACTTCTTGGGGCAGTCATCTCCAAGGCGTTAATATCATCAGGTGCACCAGGTGCTGGCCCTGATCCATCCGGAGTCAAAACTCTCTGGGGAAGTCATCTCCAAGGTGCAAGTATCACCAGGTGCACCAGATGTCCGCCCTGACCCATCTGGAGTCGGAACTTCCTGGGGAAATCATCTCTAAGGCGTTAGTATCACCAGGGGGACCAGGTGTCCGCCCTGACCCATCTGGAGTCGGAACTTCCTGGGGAAATCATCTCCACGGCGTTAGTATCACCAGGGGCACCAGGTGTCCGCCCTGACCCATCCGGAGTGTAGACTTCGTGGGGCAGTCATCTCTAAGGCGTAAGTATTGCGACGTGCACCAGGTGCTCGCCCTGATCCATCCGGAGTCAAAACTTCCTGGGGAAGTCATCTCCAAGGTGAAAGTAACACCAGGTGCACCAGATGTCCGCCCTGTTCCATGCGGAGTCGAAACTTCCTGGGGAGTTCATTCCCAAGCCTTACGTATCACCAGGGGCACCAGGTGTCCGCCCTGACCCATCTGGAGTCGGAACTTCCTGGGGAAATGATCTCGAAGGCGTAAGTATCACCAGGGAAACCAGGTGTCCGCCCTGACCCATCTGGAGTCGGAACTTCCTGGGAAAATCATCTCCAAGGCGTTAGTATCACCAGGGGCACCAGGTGTCCGCCCTGACCCATCCGGAGTCAAAATTTCCTGGGGAAATGATCTCGAAGGCGTAAGTATCCCCAGGGGCACCAGGTGTCCGCCCTGACCCATCTGGAGTCGGAACTTCCTGGGAAAATCATCTCCAAGGCGTTAGTATCACCAGGGGGACCAGGTGTCCGCCCTGACCCATCCGGAGTCGAAACTTCCTGAGGAAATCATCTCGAAGGCGTAAGTATCAACAGGTGCACCAGGTGCTCGCCCTGATCCCCCTGGAGTCAGAACTTCCTGGGGAAATCATCTCCAAGGCGTAAGTATCACCAGGTGCATCAGATGTCCGCCCTGACCTATGCGGAGTCGAAACTTCCTGAGGAAATCATCTCGAAGGCGTAAGTATCAACAGGTGCACCAGGTGCTCGCCCTGATCCCTCTGGAGTCAGAACTTCCTGGGGAAATCATCTCCAAGGCGTAAGTATCACCAGGTGCATCAGATGTACGCCCTGACCCATGCGGAGTCGAAACTTCCGGAAGAGTTCATCTCCAAGGCGTAAGTATCATCATGAACACCAGGTGTCCGCTCTGACCCATCTGGAGTCAAAACTTCCTGGGGAGTTCATCCCCAAGCCTTACGTATCACCAGGGGCACCAGGTGTCCGCCCTGACCCATCTGGAGTCGGAACTTCCTGGGGAAATCATCTCCAAGGCGTTAGTATCACCAGGGGGACCAGGTGTCCGCCCTGACCCATCCGGAGTCGAAACTTCCTGGGGAGCTCATCTCCAAGGCGTTAGTATCACCAGGGGCACCAGGTGTCCGCCCTGACCCATCCGGAGTCGAAACTTCTTGGGGCAGTCATCTCCAAGGCGTTAATATCACCAGGTGCACCAGGTGCTGGCCCTGATCCATCCGGAGTCAAAACTCTCTGGGGAAGTCATCTCCAAGGTGCAAGTATCACCAGGTGCACCAGATGTCCGCCCTGACCCATCTGGAGTCGGAACTTCCTGGGGAAATCATCTCTAAGGCGTAAGTATTGCCACGTGCACCAGGTGCTCGCCCTGATCCATCCGGAGTCAAAACTTCCTGGGGAAGTCATCTCCAAGGTGAAAGTATCACCAGGTGCACCAGATGTCCGACCTGACCCATGCGGAGTCGAAACTTCCTGGGGAGTTCATTCCCAAGCCTTACGTATCACCAGGGGCACCAGGTGTCCGCCCTGACCCATCTGGAGTCGGAACTTCCTGGGGAAATGATCTCGAAGGCGTAAGTATCACCAGGGGGTCCAGGTGTCCGCCCTGACCCATCTGGAGTCGGAACTTCCTGGGAAAATCATCTCCAAGGCGTTAGTATCACCAGGGGCACCAGGTGTCCGCCCTGGACCATCCGGAGTCAAAACTTCCTGGGGAAGTCATTTCCAAGGCGTAAGTATCACCAGGAGCACCAGATGTCCGCCCTGACCCATCCGGAGTCAAATCTTCCTGGGGAAGTCATCTCCAAGGTGAAAGTATCACCAGGTGCACCAGATGTCCGCCCGGACCCATGCGGAGTCGAAACTTCCTGGGGAAATCATCTCCAAGGTGTAAGTATCGCCAGGTTCACCAGATGCTCGCCCTGATCCCTAAGGAGTCGAAACTTCCTGGGGAAGTCATCTCTAAGGCGTAAGTATCACTAGGTGCACCAGGTGTCCGCCCTGACCCATCCGGATTTGAAACTTCCTGAGGCAGTCATCTCTAAGGCGTAAGTATCGCAAGGTGCACCAGGTACTCGCCCTGATCCATCCGGAGTCGAAACTTCTTGAGGAAATCATCTCGAAGGCGTAAGTATCAACAGGTGCACCAGGTGCTTGCCCTGATCCCTCTGGAGTCAGAACTTCCTGGGGAAATCATCTCCAAGGCGTAAGTATCACCAGGTGCATCAGATGTACGCCCTGACCCATGCGGAGTCGAAACTTCCGGAAGAGTTCATCTCCAAGGCGTAAGTATCATCATGAACACCAGGTGTCCGCTCTGACCCATCTGGAGTCAAAACTTCCTGGGGAGTTCATCCCCAAGCCTTACGTATCACCAGGGGCACCAGGTGTCCGCCCTGACCCATCTGGAGTCGGAACTTCCTGGGGAAATCATCTCCAAGGCGTTAGTATCACCAGGGGCACCAGGTGTCCGCCCTGACCCATCCGGAGTCGAAACTTCCTGGGGAGCTCATCTCCAAGGCGTTAGTATCACCAGGGGCACCAGGTGTCCGCCCTGGCCAGTCCGGAGTCAAAACTTCTTGGGGCAGTCATCTCCAAGGCGTTAATATCATCAGGTGCACCAGGTGCTGGCCCTGATCCATCCGGAGTCAAAACTCTCTGGGGAAGTCATCTCCAAGGCGTTAGTATCACCAGGGGCACCAGGTGTCCGCCCTGACCCATCCGGAGTCAAAATTTCCTGGGGAAATGATCTCGAAGGCATAAGTATCACCAGGGGCACCAGGTGTCCGCCCTGACCCATCCGGAGTCAAATCTTCCTTGGGAAGTCATCTCCAAGGTGTAAGTATCACCAGGTGCACCAGATGTCCGCCCTGACCCATGCGGAGTCGAAACTTCCTGAGGAAATCATCTCGAAGGCGTAAGTATCACCAGGTGCATCAGATGTCCGCCCTGACCCATGCGGAGTCGAAACTTCCTGAGGAAATCATCTCGAAGGCGTAAGTATCAACAGGTGCACCAGGTGCTCGCCCTGATCCCTCTGGAGTCGAAACTTCCTGGGGAAGTCATCTCTAAGGCGTAAGTATCACCAGGTGCACCAGATGTCCGCCCTGAACCATGCGGAGTCGAAACTTCCTGAGGAAATCATCTCGAAGGCGTAAGTATCACCAGGTGCATCAGATGTCCGCCCTGACCCAAGCGGAGTCGAAACTTCCTGAGGAAATCATCTCGAAGGCGTAAGTATCAACAGGTGCACCAGGTGCTCGCCCTGATCCCTCTGGAGTCAGAACTTCCTGGGGAAATCATCTCCAAGGCGTAAGTATCACCAGGTGCATCAGATGTACGCCCTGACCCATGCGGAGTCGAAACTTCCGGAAGAGTTCATCTCCAAGGCGTAAGTATCATCATGAACACCAGGTGTCCGCTCTGACCCATCTGGAGTCAAAACTTCCTGGGGAGTTCATCCCCAAGCCTTACGTATCACCAGGGGCACCAGGTGTCCGCCCTGACCCATCTGGAGTCGGAACTTCCTGGGGAAATCATTTCCAAGGCGTTAGTATCACCAGGGGCACCAGGTGTCCGCCCTGACCCATCCGGAGTCGAAACTTCCTGGGGAGCTCATCTCCAAGGCGTTAGTATCACCAGGGGCACCAGGTGTCCGCCCTGGCCAGTCCGGAGTCAAAACTTCTTGGGGCAGTCATCTCCAAGGCGTTAATATCATCAGGTGCACCAGGTGCTGGCCCTGATCCATCCGGAGTCAAAACTCTCTGGGGAAGTCATCTCCAAGGCGTTAGTATCACCAGGGGCACCAGGTGTCCGCCCTGACCCATCCGGAGTCAAAATTTCCTGGGGAAATGATCTCGAAGGCATAAGTATCACCAGGGGCACCAGGTGTCCGCCCTGACCCATCCGGAGTCAAATCTTCCTTGGGAAGTCATCTCCAAGGTGTAAGTATCACCAGGTGCACCAGATGTCCGCCCTGAACCATGCGGAGTCGAAACTTCCTGAGGAAATCATCTCGAAGGCGTAAGTATCACCAGGTGCATCAGATGTCCGCCCTGACCCAAGCGGAGTCGAAACTTCCTGAGGAAATCATCTCGAAGGCGTAAGTATCAACAGGTGCACCAGGTGCTCGCCCTGATCCCTCTGGAGTCAGAACTTCCTGGGGAAATCATCTCCAAGGCGTAAGTATCACCAGGTGCATCAGATGTACGCCCTGACCCATGCGGAGTCGAAACTTCCGGAAGAGTTCATCTCCAAGGCGTAAGTATCATCATGAACACCAGGTGTCCGTTCTGACCCATCTGGAGTCAAAACTTCCCGGGGAGTTCATCCTCAAGCCTTACGTATCACCAGGGGCACCAGGTGTCCGCCCTGACCCATCTGGAGTCGGAACTTCCTGGGGAAATCATCTCCAAGGCGTTAGTATCACCAGGGGCACGAGGTGTCCGCCCTGACCCATCCGGAGTCAAAATTTCCTGGGGAAATGATCTCGAAGGCATAAGTATCCCCAGGGGCACCAGGTGTCCGCCCTGACCCATCCGGAATCAAAACTTCCTGGGGAGTTCATCTCCAAGGCGTTAGTATCACCAGGGGCACCAGGTGTCCGCCCTGACCCATCCGGAGTCAAAACTTCCTTGGGAAGTCATCTCCAAGGTGTAAGTATCACCAGGTGCACCAGATGTCCGCCCTGACCCATGCGGAGTCGAAACTTCCTGAGGAAATCATCTCGAAGGCGTAAGTATCAACAGGTGCACCAGGTGCTCGCCCTGATCCCTCTGGAGTCAGAACTTCCTGGGGAAATGATCTCGAAGGCGTAAGTATCACCAGGGGCACCAGGTGTCCGCCCTGACCCATCCGGAGTCGAAACTTCCTGGGGAGTTCATCTCCAAGGCGTACGTATCACCAGTTGCACCAGGTGTCCGCCCTGACCCATGCGGAGACGAAACTTCCTGGGGCAGTCATCTCTAAGGCGTAAGTATCGCCAGGTGCACCAGGTGCTCGCCCTGATCCATCTGGAGTCGAAACTTCCTGGGGAAGTCATCTACAAGGCGTACGTATCACCAGTTGCACCAGGTGTCCGCCCTGACCCATCCGGAGTCAAATCTTCCTGGGGAAGTCATTTCCAAGGCGTAAGTATCACCAGGAGCACCAGATGTCCGCCCTGACCCATCCGGAGTCAAATCTTCCTGGGGAAGTCATCTCCAAGGTGAAAGTATCACCAGGTGCACCAGATGTCCGCCCGGACCCATGCGGAGTCGAAACTTCCTGGGGAAATCATCTCCAAGGTGTAAGTATCGCCAGGTTCACCAGATGCTCGCCCTGATCCCTAAGGAGTCGAAACTTCCTGGGGAAGTCATCTCTAAGGCGTAAGTATCACCAGGTGCACCAGGTGTCCGCCCTGACCCATCCGGATTTGAAACTTCCTGAGGCAGTCATCTCTAAGGCGTAAGTATCGCAAGGTGCACCAGGTACTCGCCCTGATCCATCCGGAGTCGAAACTTCCTGGGGAAGTCATCTTCAAGGCGTACGTATCACCAGTTGCACCAGGTATCCGCCCTGACCCATGCGAAGTCGAAACTTCCTGGGGCAGTCATCTCTAAGGCGTAAGTATCGCCAGGTGCACCAGGTGCTCGCCCTGATCCATCTGGAGTCAAAACTTCCTGGGGAAGTCATCTCCAAGGTGAAAGTATCACCAGGTGCACCAGATGTCCGCCCTGACCCATGCGGAGTCGAAACTTCCTGGGGAAATCATCTCCAAGGCGTTAGTATCACCAGGGGCACCAGGTGTCCGCCCTGACCCATCCGGAGTCGAAACTTCCTGGGGCAGTCATCTCTAAGGCGTAAGTATCGCCAGGTGTACCAGCTGCTCGCCCTGATCCATCTGGAGTCAAAACTTCCTGGGGAAGTCATCTCCAAGGTAAAAGTATCACTAGGTGCACCAGATATCCGCCCTGACCCATGCGGAGTCGAAACTTCCTGGGGAAATCATCTCCAAGGTGTAAGTATCACCAGGTTCACCAGGTGTCTGCCCTGACCCATGCGGAGTCGAAACTTCCTGGGGAAATCATCTCCAAGGCATAAGTATCACCAGGTGCACCAGATGTCCGCCCTGACCCATGCGGAGTCGAAACTTCCTGGGGAAATCATCTCCAAGGTGTAAGTATCAACAGGTGCACCAGGTGCTCGCCCTGATCCCTCTGGAGTCAGAACTTCCTGGGGAAATGATCTCGAAGGCGTAAGTATCACCAGGGGCACCAGGTGTCCGCCCTGACCCATCCGGAGTCGAAACTTCCTGGGGAGTTCATCTCCAAGGCGTACGTATCACCAGTTGCACCAGGTGTCCGCCCTGACCCATGCGGAGACGAAACTTCCTGGGGCAGTCATCTCTAAGGCGTAAGTATCGCCAGGTGCACCAGGTGCTCGCCCTGATCCATCTGGAGTCGAAACTTCCTGGGGAAGTCATCTACAAGGCGTACGTATCACCAGTTGCACCAGGTGTCCGCCCTGACCCATCCGGAGTCAAATCTTCCTGGGGAAGTCATTTCCAAGGCGTAAGTATCACCAGGAGCACCAGATGTCCGCCCTGACCCATCCGGAGTCAAATCTTCCTGGGGAAGTCATCTCCAAGGTGAAAGTATCACCAGGTGCACCAGATGTCCGCCCGGACCCATGCGGAGTCGAAACTTCCTGGGGAAATCATCTCCAAGGTGTAAGTATCGCCAGGTTCACCAGATGCTCGCCCTGATCCCTAAGGAGTCGAAACTTCCTGGGGAAGTCATCTCTAAGGCGTAAGTATCACCAGGTGCACCAGGTGTCCGCCCTGACCCATCCGGATTTGAAACTTCCTGAGGCAGTCATCTCTAAGGCGTAAGTATCGCAAGGTGCACCAGGTACTCGCCCTGATCCATCCGGAGTCGAAACTTCCTGGGGAAGTCATCTTCAAGGCGTACGTATCACCAGTTGCACCAGGTATCCGCCCTGACCCATGCGAAGTCGAAACTTCCTGGGGCAGTCATCTCTAAGGCGTAAGTATCGCCAGGTGCACCAGGTGCTCGCCCTGATCCATCTGGAGTCAAAACTTCCTGGGGAAGTCATCTCCAAGGTGAAAGTATCACCAGGTGCACCAGATGTCCGCCCTGACCCATGCGGAGTCGAAACTTCCTGGGGAAATCATCTCCAAGGCGTTAGTATCACCAGGGGCACCAGGTGTCCGCCCTGACCCATCCGGAGTCGAAACTTCCTGGGGCAGTCATCTCTAAGGCGTAAGTATCGCCAGGTGTACCAGCTGCTCGCCCTGATCCATCTGGAGTCAAAACTTCCTGGGGAAGTCATCTCCAAGGTAAAAGTATCACTAGGTGCACCAGATATCCGCCCTGACCCATGCGGAGTCGAAACTTCCTGGGGAAATCATCTCCAAGGTGTAAGTATCACCAGGTTCACCAGGTGTCTGCCCTGACCCATGCGGAGTCGAAACTTCCTGGGGAAATCATCTCCAAGGCATAAGTATCACCAGGTGCACCAGATGTCCGCCCTGACCCATGCGGAGTCGAAACTTCCTGGGGAAATCATCTCCAAGGTGTAAGTATCGCCAGGTTCACCAGATGCTCGCCCTGATCCCTCAGGAGTCGAAACTTCCTGGGGAAGTCATCTCTAAGGCGTAAGTATCACCAGGTGCACCAGATGACCGCCCTGACCCATGCGGAGTCGAAACTTCCTGGGGAAATCATCTCCAAGGCGTAAAAATCATCATGAGCACCAGGTGTCCGCTCTGACCTATCCGGAGTCAAAACTTCCTGGGGAGTTCATCCCCAAGCCTTACGTATCACCAGGTGCACCAGGTGCTCGCCCTGATCCATCTGGAGTCAAAACTTCCTGGGGAAGTCATCTCCAAGGCGTAAGTATCACCAGGAGCACCAGATGTCCACCCTGACCCATCCGGAGTCAAAACTTCCTGGGGAAGTCATCTCCAAGGCGTAAGTATCACCAGGTGCACCAGATGTCCGCCCTGACCCATCCGGAGTCGAAACTTTCTTGGGGAGTTCATCTCCAAGGCGTTAGTATCACCAGGGGCACCAGGTGTCCGCCCTGACCCATCCGGAGTCGAAACTTCTTCGGGCAGTCATCTCTAAGGCGTAAGTATCGCCAGGTGCACCAGGTGCTCGCCCTGATCCATCTGGAGTCAAAACTTCCTGGGGAAGTCATCTCCAAGGTGAAAGTATCACCAGGTGCACCAGATGTCCGCTCTGACCCATGCGGAGTCAAAACTTCCTGGGGAAATCATCTCGAAGGCGTTAGTATCAACAGGTGCACGAGGTGCTTGCCCTGATCCCTCTGGAGTCAGAACTTCCTGGGGAAATCATCTCCAAGGCATAAGTATCACCAGGAGCACCAGATGTCCGCCCTGACCCGTGCGGAGTCAAATCTTCCTGGGGCAGTCATCTCTAAGGCGTAAGTATCGCCAGGTGCACCAGGTACTCGCCCTGATCCATCTGGAGTCAAAACTTCCTGGGGAAGTCATCTCTAAGGCGTAAGTATCACCAGATGCACCAGGTGTCCGCCCTGACCCATCCGGAGTCGAAACTTCCTGGAGCAGTCATCTCTAAGGCGTAAGTATCGCCAGGTGCACCAGGTGCTCGCCCTGATCCATCCGGAGTCGAAACTTCCTGGGGAAGTCATCTCCAAGGCGTACGTATCACCAGTTGCACCAGGTGTCCGCCCCGACCCATGCGGAGTCGAAACATCCTGGGGCAGTCATTTCTAAGGCGTAAGTATCGCCAGGTGCACCAGAAGCTCGCCCTGATCCATCCGGAGTCGAAACTTCCTGGGGAAGTCATCTTCAAGGCGTACGTATCACCAAATGCACCAGGTGTCCGCCCTGACCCATGCGGAGTCGAAACTTCCTGGGGCAGTCATCTCTAAGGCGTAAGTATCGCCAGGTGCACCAGGTGCTCGCCCTGATCCATCTGGAGTCAAAACTTCCTGGGGAAGTCATCTCCAAGGTGAAAGTATCACCAGGTGTACCAGATGTCCGCCCTGACCCATGCGGAGTCGAAACTTCCTGGTGAAATCATCTCCAAGGTGTTAGTATCACCAGGGGCACCAGATGTCCGCCCTGACCCATCCGGAGTCAAAACTTCCTGGGGAAGTCATCTCCAAGGTGTAAGTATCACCAGGTGCACCAGATGTCCGTCCTGACCCATGTGGAGTCGAAACTTCCTGGGGTAATGATCTCGAAGGCGTAAGTATCACCAGGGGCACCAGGTGTCCGCCCTGACCCATCCGGAGTCGAAACTTCCTGTGGAGTTCATCTCCAAGGCGTTAGTATCACCAGGGGCACCAGGTGTCCGCCCTGGACCATCCGGAGTCAAAACTTCCTGGGGAAGTCATTTCCAAGGCGTAAGTATCACCAGGAGCACCAGATGTCCGCCCTGACCCATCCGGAGTCAAATCTTCCTGGGGAAGTCATCTCCAAGGTGAAAGTATCACCAGGTGCACCAGATGTCCGCCCGGACCCATGCGGAGTCGAAACTTCCTGGGGAAATCATCTCCAAGGTGTAAGTATCGCCAGGTTCACCAGATGCTCGCCCTGATCCCTAAGGAGTCGAAACTTCCTGGGGAAGTCATCTCTAAGGCGTAAGTATCACTAGGTGCACCAGGTGTCCGCCCTGACCCATCCGGATTTGAAACTTCCTGAGGCAGTCATCTCTAAGGCGTAAGTATCGCAAGGTGCACCAGGTACTCGCCCTGATCCATCCGGAGTCGAAACTTCCTGAGGAAATCATCTCGAAGGCGTAAGTATCAACAGGTGCACCAGGTGCTTGCCCTGATCCCTCTGGAGTCAGAACTTCCTGGGGAAATCATCTCCAAGGCGTAAGTATCACCAGGTGCATCAGATGTACGCCCTGACCCATGCGGAGTCGAAACTTCCGGAAGAGTTCATCTCCAAGGCGTAAGTATCATCATGAACACCAGGTGTCCGCTCTGACCCATCTGGAGTCAAAACTTCCTGGGGAGTTCATCCCCAAGCCTTACGTATCACCAGGGGCACCAGGTGTCCGCCCTGACCCATGCGGAGTCAAATCTTCCTGGGGCAGTCATCTCTAAGGCGTAAGTATCGCCAGGTGCACCAGGTACTCGCCCTGATCCATCTGGAGTCGAAACTTCCTGGGGAAGTCATCTCTAAGGCGTAAGTATCACCAGGTGCACCAGGTGTCCGCCCTGACCCATCCGGAGTCGAAACTTCCTGGAGCAGTCATCTCTAAGGCGTAAGTATCGCCAGGTGCACCAGGTGCTCGCCCTGATCCATCCGGAGTCGAAACTTCCTGGGGAAGTCATCTCCAAGGCGTACGTATCACCAGTTGCACCAGGTGTCCGCCCCGACCCATGCGGAGTCGAAACATCCTGGGGCAGTCATTTCTAAGGCGTAAGTATCGCCAGGTGCACCAGGTGTTCGCACTGATCCATCTGGAGTCAAAACTTCCTGGGGAAGTCATCTCCAAGGTGAAAGTATCACCAGGTGCACCAGATGTCCGCCCTGACCCATGCGGAGTCGAAACTTCCTGGGGAAATCATCTCCAAGGCGTTAGTATCACCAGGGGCACCAGATGTCCGCCCTGACCCATCCGGAGTCAAAACTTCCTGGGGAAGTCATCTCCAATGTGTAAGTATCACCAGGTGCACCAGATGTCCGTCCTGACCCATGCGGAGTCGAAACTTCCTGGGGTAATGATCTCGAAGGCGTAAGTATCACCAGGGGCACCAGGTGTCCGCCCTGACCCATCCGGAGTCAAAACTTCCTGGGGAAGTCATTTCCAAGGCGTAAGTATCACCAGGAGCACCAGATGTGCGCCCTGACCCATCCGGAGTCGAAACTTCCTGGGGAGTTAATCTCCAAGGCGTACGTATCACCAGTCGCACCTGGTGTCCGCCCTGACCCATGCGGAGTCGAAACTTCCTGGGGCAGTCATCTCTAAGGCGTAAGTATCGCCAGGTGCACCAGGTGCTCGCCCTGATCCCTCTGGAGTCAGAACTTCCTGGGGAAATCATCTCCAAGGCATAAGTATCACCAGGAGCACCAGATGTCCGCCCTGACCCATGCGGAGTCAAATCTTCCTGGGGCAGTCATCTCTAAGGCGTAAGTATCGCCAGGTGCACCAGGTACTCGCCCTGATCCATCTGGAGTCGAAACTTCCTGGGGAAGTCATCTCCAAGGTGAAAGTATCACCAGGTGCACCAGATGTCCACCCTGACCCATGCGGAGTCGAAACTTCCTGGGGCAGTCATCTCTAAGGCGTAAGTATCGCCAGGTGCACCAGGTGCTCGCCCTGACCCATCCGGAGTCGAAACTTCCTGGGGAAGTCATCTTCAAGGCGTACGTATCACCAGTTGCACCAGGTGTCCGCCCTGACCCATGCGGAGTCGAAACTTCCTGGGGCAGGCATCTCTAAGGCGTAAGTATCGCCAGGTGCACCAGGTGCTCGCCCTGATCCATCCGGAGTCGAAACTTCCTGGGGAAGTCATCTTCAAGGCGTACGTATCGCCAGTTGCACCAGGTGTCCGCCCTGACCCATGCGGAGTCGAAACTTCCTGGGGCAGTCATCTCTAAGGCGTAAGTATCGCCAGGTGAACCAGGTGCTCGCCCTGACCCATGCGGAGTCGAAACTTCCTGGGGAAATCATCTCCAAGGTGTAAGTATCGCCAGGTTCACCAGATGCTCGCCCTGATCCCTCAGGAGTCGAAACTTCCTGGGGAAGTCATCTCTAAGGCGTAAGTATCACCAGGTGCACCAGGTGTCCGCCCTGACCCATCCGGAGTCGAAACTTCCTGGGGCAGTCATCTCTAAGGCGTAAGTATCGCCAGGTGCACCAGATGTCCGTCCTGACCCATGTGGAGTCGAAACTTCCTGGGGTAATGATCTCGAAGGCGTAAGTATCACCAGGGGCACCAGGTGTCCGCCCTGACCCATCCGGAGTCGAAACTTCCTGTGGAGTTCATCTCCAAGGCGTTAGTATCACCAGGGGCACCAGGTGTCCGCCCTGACCCATGCGGAGTCGAAACTTCCTGGGGCAGTCATCTCTAAGGCGTAAGTATCGCCAGGTTCACCAGGTGCTCGCCCTGATCCATCTGGAGTCAAAACTTCCTGGGGAAGTCATCTCCAAGGTGAAAGTATCACCAGGTGCACCAGATGTCCGCCCTGACCCATGCGGAGTCGAAACTTCCTGGGGAAGTCATCTTCAAGGCGTACGTATCACCAGTTGCACCAGGTGTCCGCCCTGACCCATGCGGAGTCGAAACTTCCTGGGGCAGTCATCTCTAAGGCGTAAGTATCGCCAGGTGCACCAGGTGCTCGCCCTGATCCATCCGGAGTCGAAACTTCCTGGGGAAGTCATCTTCAAGGCGTAAGTATCGCCAGGTGCACCAGGTGCTCGCCCTGATCCATCCGGAGTCGAAACTTCCTGGGGAAGTCATCTACAAGGCGTACGTATCACCAGTTGCACCAGGTGTCCGCCCTGACCCATCCGGAGTCAAAACTTCCCGGGGAAGTCATTTCCAAGGCGTAAGTATCACCAGGAGCACCAGATGTCCGCCCTGACCCATCCGGAGTCGAAACTTCCTGGGGAGTTCATCTCCAAGGCGTTAGTATCACCAGGGGCACCAGGTGTCCGCCCTGACCCATCCGGAGTCGAAACTTCTTCGGGCAGTCATCTCTAAGGCGTAAGTATCGCCAGGTGCACCAGGTGCTCGCCCTGATCCATCTGGAGTCAAATCTTCCTGGGGAAGTCATCTCCAAGGTGAAAGTATCACCAGGTGCACCAGATGTCCGCCCT
Organism: Encarsia formosa; assembly: GCA_038277355.1. Lineage (NCBI taxonomy): Eukaryota > Metazoa > Arthropoda > Insecta > Hymenoptera > Aphelinidae > Encarsia > Encarsia formosa. The sequence goes on from CM076187.1 coordinate 20,561,112, forward strand.
GACCCATGCGGAGTCGAAACTTCCTGGGGAAATCATCTCCAAGGTGTAAGTATCGCCAGGTGCACCAGGTGCTCGCCCTGATCCATCCGGAGTCGAAACTTCCTGGGGAAGTCATCTCCAAGGCGTACGTATCACCAGTTGCACCAGGTGTCCGCCCCGACCCATGCGGAGTCGAAACATCCTGGGGCAGTCATTTCTAAGGCGTAAGTATCGCCAGGTGCACCAGGTGTTCGCACTGATCCATCCGGAGTCGAAACTTCCTGGGGCAGTCATCTCTAAGGCGTAAGTATCGCCAGGTGCACCAGGTGCTCGCCCTGATCCATTTGGAGTCAAAACTTCCTGGGGAAGTCATCTCCAAGGTGAAAGTATCGCCAGGTGCACCAGGTGCTCGCCCTGAACCATCAGGAGTCAAAACTTCCAGGGGAAGTCATCTCCAAGGTGAAAGTATCACCAGGTGCACCAGATGTCCGCTCTGACCCATGCGGAGTCGAAACTTCCTGGGGAGTTCATTCCCAAGCCTTACGTATCACCAGGGGCACCAGGTGTCCGCCCTGACCCATCTGGAGTCGGAACTTCCTGGGGAAATGATCTCGAAGGCGTAAGTATCACCAGGGGCACCAGGTGTCCGCCCTGACCCATCCGGAGTCGAAACTTCCTGGGGAGTTCATCTCCAAGGCGTACGTATCACCAGTTGCACCAGGTGTCCGCCCTGACCCATGCGGAGACGAAACTTCCTGGGGCAGTCATCTCTAAGGCGTAAGTATCGCCAGGTGCACCAGGTGCTCGCCCTGATCCATCTGGAGTCGAAACTTCCTGGGGAAGTCATCTACAAGGCGTACGTATCACCAGTTGCACCAGGTGTCCGCCCTGACCCATCCGGAGTCAAATCTTCCTGGGGAAGTCATTTCCAAGGCGTAAGTATCACCAGGAGCACCAGATGTCCGCCCTGACCCATCCGGAGTCAAATCTTCCTGGGGAAGTCATCTCCAAGGTGAAAGTATCACCAGGTGCACCAGATGTCCGCCCGGACCCATGCGGAGTCGAAACTTCCTGGGGAAATCATCTCCAAGGTGTAAGTATCGCCAGGTTCACCAGATGCTCGCCCTGATCCCTAAGGAGTCGAAACTTCCTGGGGAAGTCATCTCTAAGGCGTAAGTATCACCAGGTGCACCAGGTGTCCGCCCTGACCCATCCGGATTTGAAACTTCCTGAGGCAGTCATCTCTAAGGTGTAAGTATCGCAAGGTGCACCAGGTACTCGCCCTGATCCATCCGGAGTCGAAACTTCCTGGGGAAGTCATCTTCAAGGCGTACGTATCACCAGTTGCACCAGGTATCCGCCCTGACCCATGCGAAGTCGAAACTTCCTGGGGCAGTCATCTCTAAGGCGTAAGTATCGCCAGGTGCACCAGGTGCTCGCCCTGATCCATCTGGAGTCAAAACTTCCTGGGGAAGTCATCTCCAAGGTGAAAGTATCACCAGGTGCACCAGATGTCCGCCCTGACCCATGCGGAGTCGAAACTTCCTGGGGAAATCATCTCCAAGGCGTTAGTATCACCAGGGGCACCAGGTGTCCGCCCTGACCCATCCGGAGTCGAAACTTTCTGGGGCAGTCATCTCTAAGGCGTAAGTATCGCCAGGTGTACCAGCTGCTCGCCCTGATCCATCTGGAGTCAAAACTTCCTGGGGAAGTCATCTCCAAGGTAAAAGTATCACTAGGTGCACCAGATATCCGCCCTGACCCATGCGGAGTCGAAACTTCCTGGGGAAATCATCTCCAAGGTGTAAGTATCACCAGGTTCACCAGGTGTCTGCCCTGACCCATGCGGAGTCGAAACTTCCTGGGGCAGGCATCTCTAAGGCGTAAGTATCGCCAGGTGCACCAGGTGCTCGCCCTGATCCATCCGGAGTCGAAACTTCCTGGGGAAGTCATCTACAAGGCGTACGTATCACCAGTTGCACCAGGTGTCCGCCCTGACCCATCCGGAGTCAAAACTTCCCGGGGAAGTCATTTCCAAGGCGTAAGTATCACCAGGAGCACCAGATGTCCGCCCTGACCCATCCGGAGTCGAAACTTCCTGGGGAGTTCATCTCCAAGGCGTTAGTATCACCAGGGGCACCAGGTGTCCGCCCTGACCCATCCGGAGTCGAAACTTCTTCGGGCAGTCATCTCTAAGGCGTAAGTATCGCCAGGTGCACCAGGTGCTCGCCCTGATCCATCTGGAGTCAAATCTTCCTGGGGAAGTCATCTCCAAGGTGAAAGTATCACCAGGTGCACCAGATGTCCGCCCTGACCCATGCGGAGTCGAAACTTCCTGGGGAAATCATCTCCAAGGTGTAAGTATCCCCAGGTTCACCAGATGCTCGCCCTGATCCCTCAGGAGTCGAAACTTCCTGGGGAAGTCATCTCTAAGGCGTAAGTATCGCCAGGTGCACCAGGTGCTCGCCCTGATCCATCTGGAGTCGAAACTTCCTGGGGAAGTCATCTCTAAGGCGTAAGTATCACCAGGTGCACCAGGTGTCCGCCCTGACCCATCCGGAGTCGAAACTTCCTGGGGCAGTCATCTCTAAGGCGTAAGTATCGCCAGGTGCACCAGAAGCTCGCCCTGATCCATCCGGAGTCGAAACTTCCTGGGGAAGTCATTTCCAAGGCGTAAGTATCACCAGGAGCACCAGATGTCCGCCCTGACCCATCCGGAGTCGAAACTTCCTGGGGAGTTCATCTCCAAGGCGTTAGTATCACCAGGGGCACCAGGTGTCCGCCCTGACCCATCCGGAGTCGAAACTTCTTCGGGCAGTCATCTCTAAGGCGTAAGTATCGCCAGGTGCACCAGGTGCTCGCCCTGATCCATCTGGAGTCAAATCTTCCTGGGGAAGTCATCTCCAAGGTGAAAGTATCACCAGGTGCACCAGATGTCCGCCCTGACCCATGCGGAGTCGAAACTTCCTGGGGAAATCATCTCCAAGGTGTAAGTATCGCCAGGTGCACCAGGTGCTCGCCCTGATCCATCCGGAGTCGAAACTTCCTGGGGAAGTCATCTCCAAGGCGTACGTATCACCAGTTGCACCAGGTGTCCGCCCCGACCCATGCGGAGTCGAAACATCCTGGGGCAGTCATTTCTAAGGCGTAAGTATCGCCAGGTGCACCAGGTGTTCGCACTGATCCATCCGGAGTCGAAACTTCCTGGGGCAGTCATCTCTAAGGCGTAAGTATCGCCAGGTGCACCAGGTGCTCGCCCTGATCCATTTGGAGTCAAAACTTCCTGGGGAAGTCATCTCCAAGGTGAAAGTATCGCCAGGTGCACCAGGTGCTCGCCCTGAACCATCAGGAGTCAAAACTTCCAGGGGAAGTCATCTCCAAGGTGAAAGTATCACCAGGTGCACCAGATGTCCGCTCTGACCCATGCGGAGTCGAAACTTCCTGGGGAGTTCATTCCCAAGCCTTACGTATCACCAGGGGCACCAGGTGTCCGCCCTGACCCATCTGGAGTCGGAACTTCCTGGGGAAATGATCTCGAAGGCGTAAGTATCACCAGGGGCACCAGGTGTCCGCCCTGACCCATCCGGAGTCGAAACTTCCTGGGGAGTTCATCTCCAAGGCGTACGTATCACCAGTTGCACCAGGTGTCCGCCCTGACCCATGCGGAGACGAAACTTCCTGGGGCAGTCATCTCTAAGGCGTAAGTATCGCCAGGTGCACCAGGTGCTCGCCCTGATCCATCTGGAGTCGAAACTTCCTGGGGAAGTCATCTACAAGGCGTACGTATCACCAGTTGCACCAGGTGTCCGCCCTGACCCATCCGGAGTCAAATCTTCCTGGGGAAGTCATTTCCAAGGCGTAAGTATCACCAGGAGCACCAGATGTCCGCCCTGACCCATCCGGAGTCAAATCTTCCTGGGGAAGTCATCTCCAAGGTGAAAGTATCACCAGGTGCACCAGATGTCCGCCCGGACCCATGCGGAGTCGAAACTTCCTGGGGAAATCATCTCCAAGGTGTAAGTATCGCCAGGTTCACCAGATGCTCGCCCTGATCCCTAAGGAGTCGAAACTTCCTGGGGAAGTCATCTCTAAGGCGTAAGTATCACCAGGTGCACCAGGTGTCCGCCCTGACCCATCCGGATTTGAAACTTCCTGAGGCAGTCATCTCTAAGGTGTAAGTATCGCAAGGTGCACCAGGTACTCGCCCTGATCCATCCGGAGTCGAAACTTCCTGGGGAAGTCATCTTCAAGGCGTACGTATCACCAGTTGCACCAGGTATCCGCCCTGACCCATGCGAAGTCGAAACTTCCTGGGGCAGTCATCTCTAAGGCGTAAGTATCGCCAGGTGCACCAGGTGCTCGCCCTGATCCATCTGGAGTCAAAACTTCCTGGGGAAGTCATCTCCAAGGTGAAAGTATCACCAGGTGCACCAGATGTCCGCCCTGACCCATGCGGAGTCGAAACTTCCTGGGGAAATCATCTCCAAGGCGTTAGTATCACCAGGGGCACCAGGTGTCCGCCCTGACCCATCCGGAGTCGAAACTTCCTGGGGCAGTCATCTCTAAGGCGTAAGTATCGCCAGGTGTACCAGCTGCTCGCCCTGATCCATCTGGAGTCAAAACTTCCTGGGGAAGTCATCTCCAAGGTAAAAGTATCACTAGGTGCACCAGATATCCGCCCTGACCCATGCGGAGTCGAAACTTCCTGGGGAAATCATCTCCAAGGTGTAAGTATCACCAGGTTCACCAGGTGTCTGCCCTGACCCATGCGGAGTCGAAACTTCCTGGGGCAGGCATCTCTAAGGCGTAAGTATCGCCAGGTGCACCAGGTGCTCGCCCTGATCCATCCGGAGTCGAAACTTCCTGGGGAAGTCATCTACAAGGCGTACGTATCACCAGTTGCACCAGGTGTCCGCCCTGACCCATCCGGAGTCAAAACTTCCCGGGGAAGTCATTTCCAAGGCGTAAGTATCACCAGGAGCACCAGATGTCCGCCCTGACCCATCCGGAGTCGAAACTTCCTGGGGAGTTCATCTCCAAGGCGTTAGTATCACCAGGGGCACCAGGTGTCCGCCCTGACCCATCCGGAGTCGAAACTTCTTCGGGCAGTCATCTCTAAGGCGTAAGTATCGCCAGGTGCACCAGGTGCTCGCCCTGATCCATCTGGAGTCAAATCTTCCTGGGGAAGTCATCTCCAAGGTGAAAGTATCACCAGGTGCACCAGATGTCCGCCCTGACCCATGCGGAGTCGAAACTTCCTGGGGAAATCATCTCCAAGGTGTAAGTATCCCCAGGTTCACCAGATGCTCGCCCTGATCCCTCAGGAGTCGAAACTTCCTGGGGAAGTCATCTCTAAGGCGTCAGTATCACCAGGTGCACCAGGTTTCCGCCTTGACCCATCCGGAGTCGAAACTTCCTGGGGCAGTCATCTCTAAGGCGTAAGTATCGCCAGGTGCACCAGGTGCTCGCCCTGATCCATCCGGGGTCGAAACTTCCGGGGGAAGTCATCTTCAAGGCGTACGTATCACCAGTTGCACCAGGTGTCCGCCCTGACCCATGCGGAGTCGAAACTTCCTGGGGCAGTCATCTCTAAGGCGTAAGTATCGCCAGGTGCACCAGGTGCTCGCCCTGATCCATCTGGAGTCAAAACTTCCTGGGGAAGTCATCTCCAAGTTGAAAGTATCACCAGGTGCACCAGATGTCCGCCCTGACCCATGCGGAGTCGAAACTTCCTGGGAAATCATCTCCAAGGCGTTAGTATCACCAGGGGCACCAGGTGTCCGCCCTGACCCATCCGGAGTCGAAACTTCCTGGGGCAGTCATCTCTAAGGCGTAAGTATCGCCAGGTGCACCAGGTGCTCGCCCTGATCCATCCGGAGTCGAAACTTCCTGGGGAAGTCATCTACAAGGCGTACGTATCACCAGTTGCACCAGGTGTCCGCCCTGACCCATCTGGCGTCGGAACTTCCTGGGGAAATCATCTCCATGGCGTTAGTATCACCAGGGGCACCAGGTGTCCGCCCTGACCCATCCGGAGTCGAAACTTCCTGGGGAGTTCATCTCCAAGGCGTTAGTATCACCAGGGGCACCAGGTGTCCGCCCTGACCCATCCGGAGTCGAAACTTCTTCGGGCAGTCATCTCTAAGGCGTAAGTATCGCCAGGTGCACCAGGTGCTCGCCCTGATCCATCTGGAGTCAAAACTTCCTGGGGAAGTCATCTCCAAGGTGAAAGTACCAGTTGCACCAGATGTCCGCCCTGACCCATGCGGAGTCGAAACTTCCTGGGGAAATCATCTCGAAGGCGTTAGTATCAACAGGTGCACGAGGTGCTCGCCCTGATCCCTCTGGAGTCAGAACTTCCTGGGGAAATCATCTCCAAGGCGTAAGTATCACCAGGTGCACCAGATGTCCGCCCTGACCCATGCGGAGTCGAAACTTCCTGGGGAAATCATCTCCAAGGTGTAAGTATCGCCAGGTTCACCAGATGCTCGCCCTGATCCCTCAGGAGTCGAAACTTCCTGGGGAAGTCATCTCTAAGGCGTAAGTATCACCAGGTGCACCAGATGTCCGCCCTGACCCATCCGGAGTCAAAACTTCCTGGGGAAGTCATCTCCAAGGCGTAAGTATCACCAGGTTCACCAGATGTCCGCCCTGACCCATGCGGAGTCGAAACTTCCTGGGGAAATCATCTCCAAGGCGTAAGTATCATCATGAGCACCAGGTGTCCGCTCTGACCTATCCGGAGTCAAAACTTCCTGGGGAGTTCATCCCCAAGCCTTACGTATCACCAGGGGCACCAGGTGTCCGCCCTGACCCATCTGGCGTCGGAACTTCCTGGGGAAATCATCTCCATGGCGTTAGTATCACCAGGGGCACCAGGTGTCCGCCCTGACCCATCCGGAGTCGAAACTTCCTGGGGCAGTCACCTTTAAGGCGTAAGTATCGCCAGGTGCACCAGGTGCTCGCCCTGACCCATCCGGAGTCGAAACTTCCTGGGGAAGTCATCTCCAAGGCGTACGTATCACCAGTTGCACCAGGTGTCCGCCCTGACCCCTTCGTTTTCGATCCCGTTAAAATGCCGAGGATTTTGCTGAGGATTTTACTGTTAAGATTCACCGAGGATTTCACCGCAAAAAGCGAGGAATTCACCGAGGATTTCACCGCAAAAAGCGAGGATTTCACCGAGGATTTCACCGATGAATTCACCGATGAATTCATCGGTGATTTCACCGAGGATACTTGCAATGGGGTCAACATTAGTTTTTAAATTTGAGCTGTGATAGGTCTACTCTCTAAAACTGTTCGAGTGAAAAATTCACTCGAAGAAATAGTGATTTCCTGAAATTGCCCTGATCACTCTAATAGAGTCATTTTTCACTCTTAATAAAGTGGTTTGGGCCACTCTTGAGAAAAGAGTGAAAAAATCACTCGATACTTAAGAGTGAATAAGATAACATAACCTACAATCATCTTATTGCACTCATTCTTTGAGTGGATTTCTCGAGATTTGTAAACTTACTGTATATCTTTCATTTATTTTCGATATAGCGTCAGAGTTTTTAATTATAATCGCCGAATTTTTTACTATTCAAAATTAAATTATTGTTTATCATTTTTTATTAAAAAAATTTTTTGCGGTCAATAAGCTAAAAATGACTAAAAATGAATAAGTTAAGCATCAAACAAATTTTTTAATAAATTAATTAATAAACAATTATATTTGTTTTGGTAGCTTATTGAAATAAAAAACTAAAAAAATAATAATTTTTTTTAAATTTATTAGAAATATCTTTGATAATTAAATATCGAGTCATGGAAAATAATTTTTACTCATTGAATCATTAATTAGTTGTAACAATTAATTAACAAATGATTATAAAATCATTTGTAAATTAATCATGCCATTGTTTCGTTAATTTATTTATTTGACAGTTTCTGTATAATCTTGTTTCCATTTAATTAATTTATTTTTTGTAAATTTTTTCAGTAAAATGTTAAAAAAAAAAATTTTTATCAAAAATTTGTGATGTTTATTAAATTATTCCTAAAAAAAATTTTTTTTAACACTTAATTATGTTTTTGTTGATTTATCCGTGTCCTTTTTAATTGAATCATAAAAATAATGAAGTGTTAAGTTAAAAAAAACTTTATAAATTCTTAGCAATTTGGAATTTTAATTAAGTTTTTGTAAGGTAAATAATTTTTATACCTGCTTAAAGCATCCAATTATAAGGAAGTCGAATAGCCGAGTGGTTATAATACTACGGCCACTTTATTTTAGATTTTTTTTCTCACAATGACGTAAGTTCAAATCCCGGTTAAAATTTTTTTTTTTTTTTTTCTTTTTTTTTCTTGAATAATAAGTTCAAAATAATCATTTACAATTACTGAAAATCTCAATAGTTGAAAAATTTGTTAATGTTTTTGGTAGTTTTTGTCAAATTAAAAGTCACTCTTCTTCGAGTGATCGAACTTCACTCGATGCTATAGTGGGTTTTCACTCGAAGCGGACTGGCTCACTTTTTACTTGCGCTTGGAGTGAAAATTCACTCGATTCGAGTGGAAATTCACTCGATTCGAGTGGAAATTCACTCGATTCGAGTGGAAATTCACTCGAACAGTTTTAGAGAGTACTTTACAAATTACAATTTTTTTTTAATCGATGTAAATTTTTGCATAAAAAATACTAATGATTCTTTATTTCTACTTCAATCATACAATTCAAGGAAAAAAAAAAAAATAAATAAATAAACAAAAGGTTAAAAATTCCTACAACCTAATATATTCTTATATATTTTCGTCGTCGTCGACTTTTCTTTTCAAAAAAGTGACTTGACTTCTCATATCAATTAGAAATATTTGACTCTCGGGAAGTTTTTAGGCTGCTGATTACGAATCTAACATTAATTTTAAAATTTGTCCTACCGAAGGTCTACTTATTCAAGGCTGCTATTTATGATTAATGATTAGAAATTGAGTACTCGGAGATTTTTGAGGTCGCCAATGACAAATCTGATCTTCATTTTTTAATTTATCCTACATAAGGGCTACTTGGTTAACGGAAAAATCAATTATTTACAGGATTTTTTTGTAAGCTAACAACGAATGTGACCTTGATTTTTAAAATTGACTTACGTTAGGTCTATTTGTTTAAAGTAATAATTTATTTTCAATATAATTTTTTTTAAACTTACAAGGCCAGGTCCAGACATTTGGGTCACTTTTTTGGTTTTTTAGGTAATTTTCAAAAAATTCGTATTTAAAGGCTATTGCACTTACGGAGATGCGGAACCTCGCATTTTTTTTTGTCTCTTTTTGAACTGAGAAAAATATTTTCAAATCTTAGTTCAAATAATTTGACCATGAATAATTATGTTTTAAAACTCAGAAAATGCTAATAGGTACTTCCAGTATCATAGAAAGACGAAAAAAATGCGAGGTCTCGCATCACTGTAAATGCAATTGGCTTTGAACACGAATTTTTTAAAAATTAACTAAGAAATGAAAAAAATGCTAAAAATTGCTGATAATTTACATGGCAAACCGGTAGAAAAACCCATTCAGAGCTGAAGTATTGTTAGACTTTCGCTCATCATTCGGTACCAGAAAATTACCTCCAAAGTTTCATTAAAGTAGGGTTTTTGAAAGCGCTCATTAGAAATCTGACCTTCGACTTTAACATTGACCTAGATAAGGTCTACTTGTTTAAAGTAAAAATTTATCTTAAATAACTTTTTTTTTCAAACTTGGAATGTGTGTTCTTGAGGGTGCAAATTACGAATTCAGCATTTATTTTTAAAATTGACCAACGCAAGAACTAGTTACTATTTAATTCATTTCGAACCAGAGAAAAAACTAATTAATATGTATCTTAAAAAATAATTGTGCTAGCCTCGTGAAACCAAAAGATGCTAATTTCTAGTCAAATCATCTTTCGATTGAGCATCAAAAATGTACCGATGAAATTAATATTCATTAAAATAAACCGACTCCAGTGGTCGCCCAGCATCTACCACTTTTTATTTTTATTTATAAAAAAACCAAGCGACTAGCATTTTTTTTCAGCGCATTTTAATCAGTGAAATACTAGTAATTTTTTGAACATAATTTGATTAAAAAAAAAAAAAGTTGCTAACTTTGAGATGCTCCCAAAAGTACCGTTTACGCGCCAAAACCCCGCCATCATGGGTAGTTGAAATGTTAGAAACGAGGAATGGAAACGTGGACTGCGGGGGACGAAGGCATCAATCGGCCAGTATTTTAGCAATAAATTTTATCAAAAATATTCGTTTTTAGTTAAAAAAACTAATCAGTTCTAATTATTAGTTGAAATATCTGTCGATTAAGCACTATTAATTGAAAAAAAAAAATATTTTCATGCAAAAAATTGAGATTTTATTTTTTCCAGCACCCGTCACTTTTTTATCAATAAATCAAAAACTAATTGACTAACAATTTTTTAAATAACATATTCGTAAAGAAGGAGAAACTAACAATTTTTTAAACATAAATTTAAATTATTTTACAAAAGTGGGTGCTAACTCCCTACTACTGTACTACGTAGCGGTGCAAATTTTCAACACCATGCGCCATATTTGTTGCACCGTGGAGAAGAAACGATCCACCTTGTCGATTCCATTACGGCGCTACGGTTGGCTCGATTATGGATCACATTTTTCCCAGTGCATAGCCGATAACATAAGCTTTCTCAAGGCCGGGACAGAGATATTTGCACAGGATTCTGTGCGCTTATGCGGCTGCACAGAGCTCTTGTGCAGCTGCACAGACAGCGCCTGAGCAGTTACTTACACCTTGGAGATGATTTCCTCAGGAAGTTTTGACTCCGGAGGCGTCAGGGTGGACACCTGGTGCACTTGGTGATAGTTACACCTTGGGGATGATTTCCTCAGGAAATTTTGACTCCGGAGGGGTCAGGGTGGACACCTGGTGCACTTGGTGATAATTACACCTTGGAGATGATCTCCTCAGGAAGTTTTAACTCCAGAGAGGTCAGGAAAGGCACCTCGTGCACTTGGTGATAATTACACCTTGGGGATGATTTCCTCTGGAGTTTTGACTCCAGAGGGCTCAGGAAAGGCACCTCGTGCACTTGATGATAATTACACGTTGGAGATGATTTACCCAGGAAGTTTTGACTCCGGAGGTGTCAAGAAAGGCACCAAGTCCACTTGGTCATAGTTACGCCTTGGAGATGACCTCTCCGGAGTCAAAACTTCCTAAGGAAATTATCTCTTAGGTGTAATTATCATTGGATGCTCCAGGTTCCTTTGCAGACCCCTCCGGAGTCATAACTTTCCGAAGAAACCGTATCAAAGGCGTAACTATCAACAAGTGCACGAGGTGCCTTTCCTTAGCCCTCTGGAGTAAAAACTTGCTGAGGAAATCAACCCTAAGGTGTAATTATCAGATGCTCCAGGTGCCTACCCTGACCCGTCCGGAGTCCAAACTTCCTAGGGAAATCACCTCCAAGGCGTAACGACCACCAAGTGCACTTGGTGTCAACCCTGAGCCCTCCGGAGTAAAAACTTCCTGAGGATATCATCCCCAAGGTGTAACTATCAACAAGTGCACCAGATGTCCACCCTGACCCCTCCGGAGTCAAAACTTCCTGAGGAAATCATCCCCAAGGTGTAATTATCACCCAGTGCACAAGGTGCCTTTCCTGACCTCTCCGTAGTCAAAACTTCCTGGGGAAATCATCTCCAAGGTGTAATTATCACCAAGTGCACCAGGTGTCCACCCTGACCCCTCTGGAGTCAAAACTTCCTGAGGAAATCATCCCCAAGGTGTAATTTACTGCTCAGGCGCTGTCTGTGCAGCTGCACAAGAGCTCTGTGCAGCTGCATAAGCGCACAGAATCCTGTGCAAATATCTCTGTTCCGGCCTTCATGTAGCCTCATGCACTATGGAGCCTTAACTGTCCAGGCCTTTAGTAGTAAACTTGGAAATGCAGTATTTCAAAAAACTGTTCATGTAAAAATTTCACGATTTGTGGTTCTGAATGATCTTATTTCTAGAAGAATGAATAATTTAAAAGATAGCTTATTTGATCATAAAGTTATAGCTCTGATGAAAAAATTAATTTATTCTGATTATATAGAAAAAAATTGCCTTAAATTAGGTTTGGACAAAAACTATGCAAATAAGTTCAAATTTAAGTATAAATTGGAAAAAGAAGAAGAAATTTTCTGTAACGCTGCCCCAACTATAAGTGCTGCATTAAAATATTTTACTAATAAAAATATAAATGCATCAGAGACAACATTCAACCTGTACAATCGTAGAGAAAATGCAAACTCAAATCAGCCTACCAGTTTACCTTGTGAAAATGTTCATAAATATATCACATTAACAAAAAGTGTACAGGGTTCTGAAAGTTTTCAAGATAAAGAATTTAAAAGTCTAGACGTCAAATATTTAGATCCAAAAAAGTATTTACCTAAATGTTCTGACAAAAAATTCTTGGTTGGTAAAAATTTACCAACACAATTGACAGAAAAATATCCTTCTGTTCCTTTATCCTGGATGACCGATTATGACCTTTATGATGATAACATGCAATATTATTATGATGTAGAAAACTATGGAACTCCAAATTCTGATATTAAAATAAGTACTGTACCTTGTGGCGGATGTGGTGCATTCTTACAATGTAAAGATACTACTATTCCAGGTTATATTCCATCTGAGATATTTGATAACAAATCTGATGATGATCTTAAAACTATTCTTTGCCAAAGATGTCATTTTATAAAATATTACAATGAATTCTTAGAAGTTAAAGTTTCAATGAATGTACATACAAGGTTAATTGAAGAAATTAAAAAAAATAGTAAAGCTGCAGTATTATTTATCATAGATTTGACAGATTTTCCATGTAGTATTTGGCCACAATTAACCTCAATTATTGGAGAAACTAGACATGTATATGTTGTTGGAAACAAAGTAGATCTTTTACCAGTTGATAGTCCAAAATTCTTAGAAAATATCAAAGATTCTTTGATTGAATGTATGATAGCAACTGGATTTAAAAAAGCTAATATTAAGCATGTTGGTATCATTTCTGCCAAAACAGGATTTGGCGTAGAAGAATTAATAAATAAACTACATAATATGTGGAAATGTAGAAGTAAATTTTATTATTGATAATAAATTTTTCAATTTTTTTTATAATTAAAAAAATTTAGAAACTTTTGTCTCAAATAAATATTAAATTTTCAGAATTCTTAAAGTTTTAATCAAAGCTAAAAATTACTTCTTGAAAAAAAAAAAAAAAAAAAAAAAAAATCCTAAGGGCCTCTTGCAAATTTGCCAAAATCTGATCAGGATCTACTTATACATCCTTAAAAAATTTTGATATTTTTATATTTTTTAAAAACTTGAAAAAGGAGTTTCAATCCATTTCAATGGTGGGCTAGTCATGGATTTACAATGTACCAGCAAAAAAACTGCTTTTTTGAGTATTTTATTCAACCTTTTTTTCCCATGAATGTCCATAAAAACAAAATTGTTCTTATTTTGGCCTGAAAAAAAGTATTGCTAATACTGATGAAATAGGTACAATCATTGTTTTTTCAATTCTAAAAAAAATATCAAAATTTCAATAAATTTTTATGGATGCTTTTTTGTCTATCTCAGGATTAGATTTTGGCAAGAGACGTTTTATGGTTTTTTAAATTAATAATTATAATATTTTAATGTATGATAACGATAATTATTAATACGGATTTTTTTTAATTAAAAAAAAAAATCATATTGATTATTAATAAACAAGACATACAATTGAGAGAAATTGGATAAAGAAAATTAAGAAAAAAAAAAAAAAAAAACATTTTTTGACTCCTTAATGTGGTACTGACAACTCTATCAGTAGAGCTATTCAGTTGAGTTCTAACATAGGTCCAGATCGATCATCTTTCTTTCTTTATTTTTTTTTTCAATCCTAATCATCCAGGCGTGGGCTTAAAATAATAATAAATTTAAGTTTTTATTCTGAAAAGGTTTTTTTTATGCCAATAAATTAAATTAAATAAAATATTACTTAAAAACTATCTCTTAACTTTTTAATTTACATATTCTACTTTTCAATTTTCAATTACTTTAGGTGACATTTACCTCATTGGTTGTACAAATTCAGGAAAATCCACACTTTTTAATACTTTTTTGCATTCTGATCTTTGCAAATCACAAGCAGTAAACTTGGTTCAATGTGCTACAACTTCAGTTTTGCCTGGAACAACTTTAAATTTGCTAAAGTTTCCAATCTTGAAACCTTCTCCTCATAAATTGTTTGTAAGAGTATCAAGATTAAAACTTTCAAGAACTTATAATAAAATAGAAAATTACATGAGAGAATTAAATTACAAAACTTCAAAAAATATTGAATCAAAAACACTTCAGAGTATGATTTTTAATTACAATTAATTAGTTCATTTTTAAATTCTCATTTTTAATAGTTAACATGCATTTTATGTTTCAGGTCATGTATTTCATTCTTTTAAAAGAAACATGGAATTATCAAATGCTTTATCAAAAGCGAATAATTCTGATATAGCATGTATTGATAATGAAAAAAAACTGGGATTGGATGAAACAGCTCCTGATTATTGTTACAGTCATTGGTGCTTTGATACACCTGGAATTGTTCAATCTGATCAAATTTTGCACTTACTAACAACTGATGAGCTTCTCAAAACATTACCCCAAAGAACTATCAGACCAAAAACATTTTGTATACACCAAGGTGAAACCATTTTTATAGCAGGTTTAGGTCGGTTAGATGTATTATACGCCCCAAGTTATCTAAGGTAGATCTGTCTATTTAAAGTTGTTTACAATATATTAAAATAATCATTGATATATATTAAAATAATCATTGATTTTTTAACTAGGTGTACTGTTTTTGCTAGTAGAGAGCTGCCTATTACAATTTGTAAGTTGAAATATGCTGATATGATCTATACAAACTTACTTCTGACTCCAGTTTTTGCTGTGCCAATAAATAATCCTGATAGGTTAAAAATATGGCCTAATTTAACATCAAAAAATTTGGAGATCAAAGGAACTGGACAGTTTGAATCAGTTTCAGATGTTATATTTTCTAATGCAGGTACACTTTAAAAACATTTTTACAGTGAAATTTTTTAAAAATGAAAATATTTACGTGTACATAGAAAGAGTTCTCATATAGTAGAAGAATAAAATCTTCATAAGTTAATATCAAATACCAATCTAGTATTATATGAACTAATTACAAGATCTAATATTGTATGAACTCAATTTATTTTTCAATTTGTTAAAGATAAAATCTCATTGTAAAAATGTACAATGAAATTATTGCATGAATTTCTTCCAATTAGGATGTCGTAATTTAGTAAGTATCGTAGAGGTAAAGGGATAAAATAAGATCCAACAATCCTGATGTTAATTCAAACGAGATATTTATTAATTTAAGAATCTTCTATGATTTTCGATGCTTACGCTACGGCGACCACACGCTAAGTGCCGCCGTGCGCGGCAAAACTGCAGCAGCAGCGGGTGCGCATGCGCTCTCTGCTTTACACAAATCAGCAGCAGCACGATTCTATTCCGACACTCCCTCCTCGTGCTGTTGCGTTTTATTCTATATAATCGCAAAAATCGACTCTATCAAAATTACATCATACAAACATTCCTTCCATCAAAATTAAACTAAAATGAAATTCCATACAAAATTTTACTCGACTTACGAGCGTGAACGAAAACTATATAATAATGAACAAAATAGGTATAAAATTCACAGCATATATACTGGCACGATCTACGTGCGTGAACTAGCTCACTCATACAATAAATCTGTCTCCTCTCCATCCATCTGACCACATCTTCGGTAGTAATATCTGGAAAGCATAAAGAAAAATTATAAATAAATCAGTCATGATACAAAACTCTATAATAATTTTATTCTCTACACTCTATGTTCATAATCTCACTTCTAAATTTTGTGTGTTTGTCAAAGGCAAGAGGTTTTGTGAAAAGGTCAGCTGGGTTTTTGTCTGTATTCACTCATCCTATCCTCACATAATTCTGGGATGCACAATATTTTACAAAATCCCCGTGTTTGTCTGCCATGCCCCTCTTTTTGCCATTCAGTTTCCTGAATTCTAAGTTTGCTCTAATTTCATCTATACTTTCATCAAAATATTTCAACTTATTACATCTCTCCATTTGAGAATTTTTCACCGCTGCTAAATTGTCACACCAAACGTTAGCAGGGTATAACGTTAAACCTATCATGTCCCTCAATACCTTATCCGTCGAAATTATTTCGCTGGATACCTCACTCATTGTCACATACTCCGCACCACAAGTTGATGGATGAGGAAAAGCTTGCTTGTGGCTTCTCCATGAGATTGGGTCACCAAACAACTTGACCACCCATCCACATGTGGAAATCGAACCTGCGTTAGCACAAAAACTCGAGTCGGTCCATGCCTCTAGTTTTTCCTCGGTAGCTTTGAAAGTCAATCCTATATCTGCCGTACCCTTTAGATATCTAAATAATCTCTCTAAGTCTTCCCAATCATCTGTTGTAGCTTCCAACTGTCTCCTAGCTAAGAAGCTTACATGGTAAATTATGTCTGGTCTAGACACATTTGCCAAACACAATAGACTTCCTATTGCCTCTCTATATGGGACCTTTGTTTTAACTGGTGCACTCGATTGACCCTTTTCTTTGATCTTTTGTTTCCTAGCTTGCCTGGTAATCATAGGAATTCTCGAAGTTAAATCTTTGCAATATTTTCTCTATGTATTCTTTCTGTGTTATTGACAAAACTCTATTCTTTCTGTCCCTTGTTATTTTCATTCCCAGGAAAATCTTTGGCTCACCTAGATCTTTTATCTCGAAAACTCTACTCAGGCTTTCTTTGATTTCATTCAATTTCTCTATCTTATTGCTTACTATTAGCATGTCATCTACATATAGGACTATAAAGGCAATGTCGTCTCCTTGCGCCCATGTGAATAAACATGGCTCATTTTGGTCAGATTGAAAACCCAATTTTTCTGCCTCGCTTTTGAATTTAACGTTCCATCTTCTACCGCTTAACTTTAACCCATACAAGGCTTTTAGTATTTTACAAACTTTCTTGTTTCTAGTTTCCTCATCGCACTCTACACCCTCTGGTATTCCCATGTATGCTTCCTCCTCTAACTCACCAGTTAAAAATGCAGTTTTGACATCCATTTGGCATGTCTCTAAATCCAATTTGTTAACTATTGCTAATGCTGTCCTAACTACTGGCAGTCTCGAAACTGGCGCATACGTTTCTCTCAGTTCATATTCATTTTGATCTTTAAAACCTCTAATTATCAGTCTAGCCTTATATTTGGTTTCACCTTTGTCATCTTGCTTTCTTTTAAAAACCCATTTACTATCTATCAATTTAGCTTTACTTCTATCTGGTCTATCAACTAACGTCCATACATCATTTTCTTTCATTGCTTTCAACTCCTCTGTTATTGCGTTTTTCCAGTCATATTTTTCTCTAGAGTTCATCGCTTCTTTAAAGTTTATGGGGTCTCTATTTATGTTTGCAAATAATGCGAATTTTAGTTCAAACCTTTAACTTCACTTCTATTTTCTTTAAATAAATCAAAGATGATATTTTTCTTGTCGAGTGATTTTGATAAAAAATATTCGAAGCTAACATCTACTAGTTTTTCTGGCTCTTTTATTTCACGTGCATATATCTTAAAATCTCTATTTTCTTTCGCTTTTCTCATTGGCATTTTTCTAACCTCAGTCTCCGTCATTTTATTTTTCTTAGCTATCGGTACATTTTCTATTTCAGAATTTCGTTTTTGGGGTCTTCCACGTTTAGGTTTTTCAACTTCTATTGGTATCTTCGACTCTATATTTTCATCTATATTCAAATTTGTTAACAAATTTTCATTCTCTAGATCTTCCCTACTTTCACATCCCTCTAATTCTTTAATAACATCGATATGATCCTTTTTGTAAACATCTTTATAAACGACTTTTTCGTTAAATCTCACGTGCCTTGAACTCATGAATTTTCCAGTGGGAGGATGCCATAGAACATAACCAGTTGGTGCGTATCCAACTAAGATAGTTCTGACGGCTCTTTCTGCGAACTTTGATTCCGAGATAGGTATTCTGAAACATCCAAACATCCAAATCTTACAATTTTGTCAAGATGCAAATTTGTTTTCCCACAGAATTTTATTAATGGTGTCTCAAACTCTATTGATTTGTGTGGCGTTCTATTATAAATGTGTACTGCTGCCTCGGCGGCTAGTATTCACATTGTTTTAGGTAAACCCGAATCTAACATCAATGACCTAATTTTAATTTGCAGTGTTTCATTGAAACGTTCGGCAACCCCGTTGTCTTCTGGCGTAAATGGTGGTCCTAAGTTTGACTCTACTCCCTCCTTCTCCATGACTTCTATGAACTTTCTCCCAGTGAATTCAGTCCCTCTATCTGATATTATGTAACATAATTTTTCGTTCTTTCCCAATAAGTTTCTAGCCGTCACTAGGAATTTCTCTAAACTCTTACTGGAACCGTCTTTAAATTTTAGACAATATATTTTCGCGAATCTACTAAAGTCATCTACGAATACAACCATGAATCTGTTATTACCAGGAAATGAGGCTGGTTTGATTGCTCCCATGGTATCTGTGTGTATCATTTGTAATGATCTCTCGGCCCTCGTGCGCTTTTCATTGAATGGTTTCTTCCTCATCTTTGCGTAAATGCAGATTTCACAGTCAAGAATGTTGTCACCAAATTTGACTCCCTTAAATACTTCTACTCTCTTTTGCAGTTGTTTAAGGTATCCTAAGCATGCATGACCCAAACGCATGTGCCATAACATACCATCATCTATCTTATAGTCTATATTTTTCGCATTCAACGGCTCATTTATGTATCTAGATCCTATCTCGTCTATCGTGCATATTTTCTCGGCGTTTATGATCTTCCGACCTAGCGTTATATCATTCAAGTCAAAGTCTATGATTTTGTTCGCCGATTTTAAACTTCTATCTCTATCGTCGAGCTCCTCTATCTTCTCCCTCCCAATCTCATGCGTAATTGGCTTGGCGTTTCCGACTCCCTCCGGATCCGAAAACTCCAAATATCCACTTTCCGCTTGAGATTGATTTAGGAGCTCTTCTATTGTTCCTATTCTGGCTTTGCATATGTATTCATCGTGTTTCGTTTCATTCATTCTCCCTCCATCTATTACATTCATGCAAATCGTCCAATTCGGTCTCAAATACTTTCCAGACAGGTATACTTCGTGCGTTATCTTGTCAAAAATTTTTAATACTCTATCATCAAGGTAAATACCGAAACCTGCCTCTGCGAAACGTCTCAAAGAAATTAGATTGTCCCCAACATCCTTGGCCAAAATCACGTTCGACAATTTCATCATTCTATCTTTACCATTTTTTGAGAACAAGATCAAATCTCCCCTGCCATCTATTTTTATATCTGCGTCGCTATTCTTATTTGCGCATTTAATTACCCCACCTCTACTCTATATAAAATTTGATAAAATAATTCCTTTCCCTGTTATGTGCTCTGTCGCACCAGAGTCAGCTATAAAAATTATCTCTCCGTCTCTCGAATCTGTAAAATTTAACGTACCTGCGTTTAGCTGGTTTGCCTTCGGTGTTGATCTTGGTGCACCGTTTTGACGTGCGTTTCCCCGCGCTCTAGGTTGACCAGGCTGATGTGGTCTTGCATATGGGTTAATAATAGCCCTCGCGTTACTCCTATGTGACAATATTTTGCCTCTATAATCGTTTCCGCGTCCGCGACCACGGTATCCCATCCCTCTGTTTGTTTGACCTCTACCTTGACCTCTATTTGAGTTCACAAAAACTCTTCCCTGAACAGCTTTATAATTTCCACCACCATTATTTTTATTAAATACGTCTACAGACCTTGAGTTGCGATTTGGGCAGTCTTCCGGTTTGTGAGCCTCCAATCTCTTGCAGGTGTAGCAGAAATATCTCCCCGTTGATATTTCAGGGCAATATTTAGCCATGTGTCCTTGGCGGTCACATCTAAAACACACGTCCCACATTGCCTCTCTCTTGTCCTGTGCTCTCTGAACCGAAACTACCCGTCCGTTGTTTTGTGTTAATATTCTCGATGCCTCTATCTGTAAAATAAACAGTTTCATTGACTCTATATCCATATCACCCTTGTTAATTGTTTGTAATACTTCCGCGGTAATTAATTCTGGCATAGCACTGGTAACAGCTGAGTAAAAGGCAGCTTTTTGATCCTCCGGTTTCATTGCCTTTTCTTCTATCGTCTCTATTTGTCTAACTGTCTGTTCAAAACGGTCAATGAATTCACTCACTTTTTCACGCGGTTTCATTCGCATTGTAAAAAGCTTAGCTTTAATCGCGACCGGTGTTATGTTGTGTTCAGCCCGTCTGTAAGTTTTCAGTTTCTCTATCATTTCGGTTGGTTCTTTCAAATGCAAAATTTTTCTATAGTAATTGTTGTCTACTCTATTGATAATCATGTTTCTAACCTTCATTTTCCGTTCATTCTGTATTTCGTCCGTGTAAGTATTTGTCGGTTTGACCGTATTGTTAATAATGTCTAATAAGTCTGCGAGACCTAATTCAGTCTTTAACGAGTCTAACTAGATGGTTAAATCAAACTTTGCTGTCAATATATGGTTGCTTTTGTCTGAGCCTCTATTTAAACTATTTATCTCTATATTTTTGTTAATCGCGGACAAAGTCGTATTCAGGCTGTTACGTGAAGCACCATCTAAACCGTCATTATTAGCGTCATTTGCGCCGTCAATAAAGGTTGAGTTTAGCATGCTCGCCCTACTCATGTGATTTGACGTCGAAGCCAATAGTCTAGAAACGGATTCAGTCGCCTTTCTCATAGTTTCTGTCGATTTTGTTAACTCTATTAACGCACACTCGCATCCCTATCTCGACCTGACCCAGCCTGGGTATTTACCTGAGCGGGAGCTGACGCCGTCCTGGTGGTGGCTTGATGATCAGGAGCTGTGCCAGCCTGTGGTGGCTGCGTAGCTGTCGTAGTGACGTTGGCCATGTTGACAGATGTTTCTCTCGCATTGACTTCTATAATTGGTGTTATTAGGTCTACGTTGTCTGTCGTCAGTTGATTTTGGCTTATGAGATTCGGCGCCGGTATCATACTTGGCACAGCTGGCAAATTTCGACCGAGGTCCAAAGGACTTTGATTTTCATCGTTCTGACTTTCCCTTGGCTACTCATGTACCTCTACCTCGATCCTCGAGTCCGTTCCCAGTTCTCTCTTATCATCTCTTCTGCACCTATGTCAAAATTATGGGAAAGTGACTATATATGCATACACATTTCTAAATTATTTGATGTTTGGTATTTATAACTCTATTTATGTTGCAGATCTGCCCTCTACGTCAATAAATTACTATCCAGATTTTATTTAAACATAATATTTCTCTACCTGTCGCAAAACCTGAGGATGACGCTACTCTGAGTCCTGTTGCCTCCACAGTGCCAAACAACTGATAAAATTGTATAGCACGACGCTGCTTCAGTTGCATTTTGTCAAACCAACCAGTCGATTCTTGAATCTGCTGCTCTGTGGGGACAATGATCCCCACCAAGTTGTTCGTGGTATCATTCCGAGGCTGCCTGTCTTGAGTGTTGTCATGAATTGTGACGTCTCCTCTCTGGTTTCCATCTATTGAGTTCTGGTTTGTCTCTTCCATCTAAAATAAATGACCAAAACATCGGTCTCTCTCTCCATTTCAATTTTAGTACAGATTTTGAGTTTTAATCATTCACTATCTCATGCAATCAGTCTCACAAAACAAAAGAACACCATTTGTAATTTCGACCTAGCTACTCAAAACCATAAATCTCTCCAACACATGCCGCAACCACACATGCGATCCCCTTGAAGTCGACCCCGTGCATTACATCCTTGTCGACCGCCAAGGAGTGGGCCCATCGCACACGCGGCCGCAGAAAATGCGCCGAATTGATTTTCACCGATTGCCGTGGTACTGCGTACACAACATGCACCATGGGTTTCGGCGTAATACTGCCGTCTCTCTCTCAGTATTAAACAAAATCGTAAAAGAGAAAAAAAAAACAGCATAAAAAATTCCCAACGAAGGACCGATAAAAAGAGAGAGAAAACCAATCGCATTCACTTTAATCCTAAATGTCTAAACTCTCCCAACGCCTCTATCTTCATCGAAAAATTTTAATCATGCATCCACCAGAGCTAATGTTAAAAAAAATTCACGATTTGTCGTGTAACAAAAACTTCCATATGGTAATTTTCCTTGGATCACAAAAAGAAAAAAAATTCAAGCGAACCGGGCGGCTTCCGAGAAAAAAAACTCGTGACAATGCAAGCCCTACGTCAAGCTCCGCCCATTCACCGGCTTTCTGTCATCTAGCCGCGCAAGCCTTTGTGGCTACACGTGAAGGTTGAAACCTGTAATCTCCCGCCTACCCGCGCGCGTGTTTTTCTTTCTCTATCACACCTGATTTTCCATCTTCCCCTTCCAACAAGAAAACTCGATTCCTCCCTTTTACACTACATCGTGACACCCACATCGATTCAAAAAATAAATAATGAGAAAAAAAAGTGACCCTCTTTACTCTATGCCGCATTGTAAAAAAAATTTGCTTTCCTCCTTCCTCGCCTACTCTACTGAAACACTCTTTCACTGAGTACTTACTGCGATTACTATCGTTGATTTCTAGTTGAGCAGGCATGTTCTTGATTGATCGCCGTGCGATGAGATAAGAAAGACGAAAACAAAAGAAAAAAAACACTATGCTCAGTAGCACTAACACTTTAATTTCCAATCAGCGAACACGAAAGCCCATAACCTGTCGTAATTTAGTAACTATCGTAGAGGTAAAGGGATAAAATAAGATCCAACAATCCTGATGTTAATTGAAACGAGATATTTATTAATTTAAGAATCTTCTATGATTTTCGATGCTTACGCTACGGCGACCACACGCTAAGTGCCACCGTGCGCGGCAAAACTGCAGCAGCAGTGGGTGCGCATGCGCTCTCTGCTTTACACAAATCAGCAGCAGCACGATTCTATTCCGACATAGGATGTTTGGTGTCGCTAGTATAAACTTGATTCGGCTCCAGCAGTTTAGGATGGGCACTGTTCGATGATGAATGAGTGGATGTTTGAGCGTGTTGGCATGAAATAAGGAGAAGCGAGATTACTCTTAGTAAAAATCAACTAAATGCGTTTATTTAATTAAATCAACAATATTAGTAGTTTTCAATTAATTAAAATTAAGTTTTCAATAGTTTATCAGTTTTTGAGGTGTTATTAGTTTGACAGATGCGTTGAGAGTGAAGTCATCTCCGCGGGCGTCTGATGTTGCCGCATAAAACAAACGCACAGTATTTTTGAATTTCGAACATTCCGCCCACCATCGTTTCATCCAGGAAACGATTTTTTCGATCACGGTCGACGGGCATTAGGTGTTGTTGAGTCGTCAAGTCTCTCGAGGATGACCAGCTTCTGGCTATGGCGCCTGAAGGTTGAGTAGGCGGTGCGGACTGTATATTCTCGGGTCTCGCCAACCTAAGGAGAGTGAACCTCGACGATGCGTGCGAGTGGCCATTTAGCAGGAGGCGTCAACTCGCTCTTGACTAGGACTAAATCGCCAACTTTGAGGGGCTCCGTCACTCGCTGCCACTTTGGTCGCTGTTGCAGTGATGTGAGGTACTCAGCGGACCAACGGTTCCAAAAGTGTTGAGCTATTTGCGAAACTATTTGCCACCGACGACTAGCAGGGATTTTCTCGGAGGTGTAATCCGGTTCAGGTACTAAAAATGACCATCGTAAAATCAAAAAATGAGCAGGCGATAAGGCATCTAAATCCAAAGGATCGTCAGTTAAGGTGAAGACGTAACCAGCGCTGGAAGTAAAAAGTGGCTATAAAAAAAAAAATAAAAGGGAAAATGTAAAAGTAGCGCGCTAGATAATAATTTTAGCTATTTTTTAAGCCTTGTTTGATGAAAATCGGTTAAAAAATAACTTCAGGAAACTTGGAAAATCGTTTTCCTCCCGTTAACCATGTGTAGCAGATCCTTGCGTCGTCTGCTACCGCACGCGTAGTAAATGCACGAACCGCACATGCACGATGCACCCGTTCTCATAACCTTTAAAATTTATTTCCCTCAATGAAATTCTAAATTTTTTAAATTATTTATTTCATGCAGCACATGCAAAGAAAAAAAAATTTTTAGTAAGCAATCATACAAGCAGCAGGCAGTGATAAATAATTCTTCTTTCTTCAATATTAATAAATTATTTCCCCAACTGTCTGAAATTTCTTGAATAATTATCTTGATATGGGTACTTTCTTAGATCCTGCTCTTGTAGCAACCGTGTCGATTACTTTTCTTCTTATAATCATCTTCCTTTTTTTACCAACACTGAAAGCTTCTCTCTTGCCGTCACCCAGTAAGATAATTAATTATCAATAAAAGAAAAATTACATGCTTAGACTGATGAATATATTTTAAAAAATAGTAGTTTTCATGCATTTTAGTCAAGTATTAATAAAAAGCAGAAGAATATATCAAAATTAAATGAACCAAAGTAATCACAGAACTTACAATTTACGCTTGGTTTACATCTGTGTGCAGTGTGCAGTGTGCAGTGCACCCGTCTGCACCAGAGTGACCGATCCCGGCCCAGGTGGTACCGCGAAATTTGAAAATCTTCCGGCACAGATCAGGCAAACAAAAAACTCAATAACGCTGGGTGCCCAGCTTTTTTTATAAACTAATAATTCAATAAATAAAATACCCCCTAATTTTACAACCCAATAACGCTGGGAGTACGAGTTTTTAATAAGTAAAAAAAATAATAAACAAATTAACCCCCAAGCTATACAACCCAATAACGCTAGGCATCCTCGTTTTTTTATCGATAAAAAAAATAATAAACAAATTATCCCCCAAGTTGAACAACCCAATAACGCTGGGCGTCCGAGTTTTTTATAATTAAAAAAATGAATAAACAAACTTAAAATCTGATAAAACCAAGTATCATTCTTTTTTTGAGGGTATAATTTTTATGAAAAAACCAATGGACCTATTGACTTGAAACTCTGGACCTTGCTTTCTTGTTATTTTAAATAAATTTAGAAATTTTTATTTACACTTCTAATTAATTACTAAAGCAGATAAGGTCAAAACTTAAAATCTGATAAAACCAAGTATCATTCTTTTTTTGAGAGTATAATTTTTATGAAAAAACCAATGGACCTATTGACTTGAAACTCTGGACCCTGCTTTCTTGTTATTTTAAATAAATTTAGAAATTTTTTTTACACTTCTAATCAATTACTAAAGCAGATAAGGTCAAAACTTAAAATCTGATAAAACCAAGTATCATTCTTTTTTTGAGGGTATAATTTTTATGAAAAAACCAATGGACCTATTGACTTGAAACTCTGGACCTTGCTTTCTTGTTATTTTAAATAAATTTAGAAATTTTTTTTTACACTTCTAATCAATTACTAAAGTTGTTTAATAAACTTAATTACTAAAGCAGATAAGGTCAAAACTTAAAATCTGATAAAACCAAGTATCGTTGTTTTTTTGAGGGTATAATTTTTATGAAAAAACCAATGGACCTATTGACTTGAAACTCTGGACCCTGCTTTCTAGTTATTTTAAATAAATTTAGAAATTTTTTTTTACACTTCTTATTAATTACTAAAGCAGATAAGGTCAAAACTTAAAATCTGATAAAACCAAGTATCGTTGTTTTTTTGAGGGTATAATTTTTATGAAAAAACCAATGGACCTATTGACTTGAAACTCTGGACCTTGCTTTCTTGTTATTTTAAATAAATTTAGAAATTTTTATTTACACTTCTTATCAATTACTAAAGCAGATAAGGTCAAAACTTAAAATCTGATAAAACCAAGTATCGTTGTTTTTTTGAGGGTATAATTTTTATGAAAAAACCAATGGACCTATTGACTTGAAACTCTGGACCCTGCTTTCTTGTTGTTGGTTTCCACAAATCTTCATCAAATTCAAAAAGCCACACCCAAATTTGAGAAAACAACAAAAATTTATATTAGCAAAATTTATTTAAAAACAGCCGTTATACATTTACACCTATGATTTATGAACACAAGAGAGTTCACCATAAAAATGAGTTTTTTTCTTTTTTAGATATCTGGTAGTTATGAATTTCCACTTTCTATTTAAAAGTAATGTTTGATTAAAAATCTTTTACTAAATAAAAGTGAGTGAACAATTTTAGTTTTGATAAACTTTAATAGTTGTTAAAATTTAGTTTGATTTCTCTTATTGCACCCCAAGTATTAAAGAGAACGCAGCAACAGTCAAATTGGATGGAGGAGTCAACAAAAACATATTTAAGATAAATTTATTTAAAAGCAATAGTTTATTTACATCTACTATAGTTATGAAAACTAGATAGCTCACAAGAAAATGATTGATATTTTTACTATTTTTATTTATCCTATTGTCATGAATTAACACTTTATATTAAAAAGTAGTTTTTGTTTTTAGTTTTCACTAATAATTGTTGCTTGATGCATATAAAATTATTGGTTATATTTGGCAGTACTGCATCCTTCGCTCACTAGCAGCAACTAGCAGACGACATACACTACTACAATTTTGCTGAATAAGAAGAAAACCCATTTTCCAAGTTTCCTCAAGTTATTTGTTAACCGATTTTTATCAAATAAGGCTCAAAAAATAGCTAAAAATATTATCTAGCGCGCTACAGAGCGTTTTTTTAACATTTTCTCTTTTATTTTTTTTTAAAATGCAATCGACAAATTTTATGAAAACGCGGTTACGTCTTCACCTTAAAGCATTCAGCGGTCGTGAATTGAGATCTGCTTCAATTTTACAAAGTAGGGTAGTGAGTTCAATAAAAGTAAGTAAAGTGTCACCTATTACTCGTCGTAGATGGTATTTTACTAACTTAACAGCTGCTTCCCAATATCCACCTGTGTGAGGGGTAGCTGGAGGGTTGAAACTCCAAGTTGTACCATCTGTGGCAAGGACTTTGGCGACGGTTTGCCATTGTGATGAAGCTTCTATGAATAGCTCTCGCAAATCTTCATCTGCTCCAATGAAGTTCGTGCCACAGTCACTGTATAGTTTACGACAGTGACCTCGACGAGATGAAAATCGTTGAAAAGCGATAAAAGCTTCGGCGGTGTAATCTTCAATCGGCTCCAGATGAACTGCTCGGGTACTAAAACAGATGAAAAGTGCTATGTAACCTTTACAAGTACCTTTCCCTCTGTGTTTGGTTATCCGCATGGAGATCGGGCCTGCATAGTCCACTCCTGAGCACTGAAACGAGAAGTTCGGTCTCAAACGTGCAGCTGGAAGG
The DNA here is from genome assembly GCA_038277355.1 of Encarsia formosa. NCBI lineage: Eukaryota > Metazoa > Arthropoda > Insecta > Hymenoptera > Aphelinidae > Encarsia > Encarsia formosa. Next base: position 20,588,562 of record CM076187.1, read on the forward strand.
TTGCCTATCAGCTGACTGGTAGTTTCCGCTGCGAATCTCTTGCACTTCTTGCATTTGTGAATCACAGTCTTGACAGCGCTGCGACCTTTGGGGATCCAGTACTGACGACGTATTGTGCCAAGGGTCAGCTGTGTTCCACCATGAAGAGTTTTGTGATGAGTGTCCAAGATGATGAGCTTCGCGAAATAACTTTCGCTCGACACTATCAGCGGATGCTTTACGTCGTATGTAAACGTCCACCAACTCGAAGCAGATCATTCTCTAGAATTGGGTTCAAACTTATTAAAGGGCTTTTTACCTTAACCTCTTGCTTTTTTAAGAGCTGACCGATTTCTTCAGGAAATTGAGCTCTCTGATGTAGATAAACCAAAAACAATCGAAAGTTTTCGAGTTCTATCGGGAGCACGAGGTATTGCCATTTTGACTCCAATAAATCCTGAAAATTAATAAATTTGAGTTTGCAAATTTTGAGCTTTGAGTTATAAAATGGAACTCTTTGCTCTGGAAGCCGTTCAAGATTTCTCGATTTTGACTGAGTGTAGTGACCAGGAATATTTTTACTCTTGTGGTGACTACTCTGGGGTACACATTGTTCGAGCTTAAACATGAATTTCAAAACCAATGACGTAATTCTCAATAACTTAAATAAAGATGAATATTTACAACAAAGATCCCAAACTTTGGGCACCTTTTTTGTATCAAATTAATACTGGGAAAAGCTGAAACTTTTTCAAATGCAGGTTGAGTCTCGACAGGTTTATGAGTGGTTAGGTCATCAAGCATAGTAGACCACGGAGAAAGAGAATCTCTTAGCCAACTGGAGCCTTTCCACCACAACTCACAGTTTTTAAGTTCTTCAGGTGATATGCCTCTAGAGGCCATATCAGCTGGATTATCTTTCGATCTGACGTGATGCCAATGAGCATCTGGTACTAACGAGTCAATGTCATTACAACGACTGGCAACGTAAGTCTTCCACCTTGACGGATGGTCTCTTAACCAGTACAATACATCTCTAGAGTCTGACCAAAGATTTACTGAATCGATTCTAACTGACATTACGTTGCGATAGTGATTGACCAAATCAGCGAGAAAATGAGCACCTTTGAGCTCTAACCTAGGAATAGTCATGGTTTTAAGTGGAGCAACTCTAGTTTTAGCCAATTGTTGAGTTACATGAACTCTAGATGACTCAACGCATCGTAAATAAATCACAGCACCATAGGCACGCTCTGAAGCATCTGCAAAACCATGAATTTTGCAAATTTTTAGATTAGGTGACCAGTTTATAAATCTAGGAATACGAATGTTGTTAATTGATGAAAGCTTATCACACCAATTTAACCATTTATCACTGAGATCACTTGGAAGAGGATCATCCCAATCACTCTTCAATAACCATAGTCTTTGAATGAAAATTTTTGCACAAATCACAACAGGGGCTAACCATCTCATTGGATCAAAGATCCTTGCAATTTGAGACATTACAATTCTTTTTGTCAATATTGATGCATTGACAGGGCAATCAATCTGAAAAACAAAACAATCCTCGCGATTTCTCCACCCAATTCCAAGAACAATGGATGAATTACACGATTCCAACCAAGAATTTGGGTCAATCGCTAGTTTTTCCGATGGTAACCATCCAACAAACGAGGATCATTAGCTTGCCATTTACTCAAGGGGAAACCGCCCACCATAAGCAAATCTATGAGAGATTTTTGTTTTAGCAAAGCTTCCTCTAGTATGTTTGCACCAGACAATGAATCGTCCATGTAAGTTTCTCTCTCGATGACAGTGACTCCTAAAGGATACTGATGACGATGATCCTCAGCTAACTGTCTTAAAACAAGAGTAGACACAGAAGGCGAAAAATTCATGCCATAAGTTACAGTCGATAAGTAGTAAATGTCAATAGGTTTTTCAACAGAATCGCGTCACAAAATTGCCTGAAACGGCTGATCCTCAGCTTTGATAAGGATCTGTCTGTACATTTTTACAATATCTGTGATAAAAACAAATCTATATACATGCCAGTTACAGATGAGATCAGGCAACTCGGGCAACAAATTTGGACCTGTGTGTAGTATATCATTCAACGATTTACCAGAGGAGGTTTTGCATGAAGCATTGAATACTGTACGAAGTTTAGTGGAAATGCTTGGCTTTCTAAGCACACCGTGATGAGGTAATAATACCTAGTTGCACTCAAGGTAGCGTTATCAGTGGATAAGATTCGATGCATGTGCCCTAAATCTTCGCATTCTCTCATAAATTTAGTGTAGAGCTCTTTGAAACGAGAATCTTTTTGGAACCTTTTTTCCATTTGAAACAACATTTGACTAGCGGACTTAAAGGATGACCCTAACTGATCGAGGGAAGGCTGAACAGAATTTTTAAATGGCAGTCTAACGACGTAACGACCAGAAGAGTCCCGAGAGTGAGTGGTTTAAATGATTCATACACTCTTGCTCTTCAGGGGTATATAACTGCTTTCTCGGTACCTCTTCCACCCGCCAAAAATTCTGCACAGCTTTTGTCAAATCGTCTTCGACTGCACAATGAAGCGAAACAAGGTTTGAGGTTGATGGCTGACCAACTGATGGAACTGCACCCATGAGTATCCATCCTAAAGTCGAGTTATAGCAACGGGCTCATCAACATTACCTTTAACTATTTCACCCAGTTGAATTTGAGCATAAACGCTTGCGTCGAGAAGAACATCAATTTGAGAGAGATCCAAGAAATTTGGATCAGATAACTCCAAGTTTTCAAGGTCTTTAAACGAAGCAGTGTGACTTATTTTCGGAGGCGAATAAGCCGCTACTTTGGGAGCAACTAATGCTTCAACTTCACACGAGTAACTCGACTCAAAACGTGGTTGAATTCTAACCCGAGTTGATTTTCTGGCTGTAAAAACTGCTTGTCCACCTGCACCAGTCACAGGTAGATTAACAGTTTAACCCGACAACCTCAATTTTTGACAAACGAATTCCGAAATGATCGAAGTTTGTGAACAATTGTCAAGCAAAGCTCGAGCTGAAAATCTAAGGCCAATGGGTGCTCCGATAATTACACGCGCTGTAGCGAGTAGAACACTTCTTTTATGAGCTTGACCGCTTGAAACCGGACTTACAAAACAACTTTTAGGCTGACTGATTGAAAAAAATTTTTTACCATTATCATTATTAGTCAATGTCGATGCTAATGGTTCGGTTTGCACAAAAGAAACAGAATGTTTTTCATCCATATGCAAGAGGCTATGATGTTTACCTTTGCAATGACGACATGTGTATGTTGATGAACAATCTTCTTTGAAATGATCCCCTAAACAGTTAAAACAGAGATGTTTTGATTCTAAGAAATTCCTTCGATCGGCAACTACCTTGCTTTTGAACGAATCACACCTCGACAAATAATGCAATTGATCACACAAAGGACAAGTAGAAACCTTGCTTCCCTTAGTTGATTTCTTATTTGAATTAGTTTGAGTTAAATTAACCGAAGGGTTCTTACTACTTTTATTAGTGTGAGCAGCTGAAGACTGCTTATGAGTCACACTTAATTTGTTACTACTTTCTACTTGCTAATTGCTACTAATTGCTACTTTCTATCGACTCTAAGGTCATGATTTGAGTGTGGAGAAATTCTTTGATTTTCTCCACTGTAGGAGCAATAGAAGTATTGCCTTGACATTTTTCCCAATCTTTACGAGTGTTACAGTCGAATCGATTTGCTGTTATAAAAATAACAAGATCATCCCAATGCGCAGTTGGGCGTCCCAAGGACTGAAGTGATTTAATAGGGTCGAAAATCTCTCGCAAAATCCGCTTGAGTTCTGATGACGACTCTGATTTAGCGGGTTTTACAGCGAAGAGCTCAGACACATACAAATTGATGACCCTACGCTCATTTTCATACATTTTTGTCAACTTTTCCCAAGCTTTCGGGTAGTTTTCATCAGTCAAGGGAAAATTTTTTACTAAACCTAGAGCTTCGTCTTTTAAATGGGTTCTAAGAATAGAAAATTTAACTACTGGAGGATAGTCTACCTTACTATGAACCATAGCCTTATAAATATCCCTAAAATTTTCCCATTCTGAATATTTTCCGGAAAAATTTGGAATATCGATCTTTGGAGTGGATTGATGATAAGTATGGACAACCTGATTAACTCCTTGGTTAGCATTAGCTTGATTAACATCAGGAGCTTCAGCAGCTCTTCTTTCATCCAAAACGAAGAAAAAATCTTTAAAATCACCTTTCTGATCGTAGTATGGATCAGTGATTTCATCAAACAACTTTAAAGAAAAATAATCATGATTGACTGGTAAAGGCTTTAATTTGAGGATACTACTATGGATCGAAGATGCCTGTTCATACAGATTATTTAACTCCTCTAAACGAGAATGAGCATTCCCACGAGTCATTTTTTCCTACCCCTTTTTTTAAAATTCTCAAAGGAATTTGCAATTTTTCTGTGGAGTGCTTGCTGAGCAGCAAAAAGATCATCCATATTGAATAAATGAGATTAATCAATTCAAAGATGAAAAAAGCAAAAGAACTTCCGAGGTGTAAGTTCGAAAAGATCGCGTTCTATAACCTAACTTGAAGATTGATACAATAGCGGGGTCGAAAATATTGATACGAAAATCAGTGTTAGACCTCAGCAGCGTGGAACAACGAGGAGTCCACAAACTACCTTGAAAAACTGTGAGGTTAACTTATATTTTCACCAGACCACTAACTCCGATGTGAGATAAATCTCAAATTAATAAATGAAAGATCAAATTGAAAGCAAAAGTATGGGTTGATTAGAGGAAAAGAGTAGATTAAACGCGGAACTGTGCTATCCTAACCCTTGTCAAAATTCAGCAATGAATGTAACTTTTGACATGCGATTAATTACAACTTTTCCCTTTAAAAAAAATCTCTAACCATAAATTGATATAAAAATATTTTTGCCAATACTAAGTTATCAAAAGAAAGTTAATTAGGTTAATAAAAAAATTTTTCCCCAAGTCTGAATCACGAGCTTAGAAGATCCGTGTCCCGTGCTGCGTAAGATGCTTCGGAAACTTATTTTTCAGCAGCCGACGAATACGGAGTACCAGACGACGTTGCTTGTCGAATCGAACACCGTAGGCTGAGTAACTGATGAAATGAACGACCCGCTCAAAGTTAACCTAATTTGAAAACTTCCCAATAAAATTAGCAAAGTTTTTTTTTTTTTTTTTTTGAATGAATAAAAATATTGATAACTTTTTATTCAAAACGAAAACAATACCTCTCAATTTTTTCTTAACCTGATTAAACAAACGAGGGTTATTTAGATCAAATAAAAAAAAATTAAAAATTCATAAATTCAAACGACCCGAGTTTTATGTTCCACGGAGTTTGAAGAGCGTTCTAAGATGACGACTTCGAACCTCTTTCCGCTTCGGAATGATGACTTTCGAACCGCAACTCTCTCGATGATTGCAGAGTAGAGTTGTCTCGCCAAACCACCAAAAATTGATGAATGTTGATTTTTTCAGTTGATCTCGCCGACACCATTAATCCGACGAGGAAGGACCAAAATGTTCAATGATGAATGAGTGGATGTTTGAGCGTGTTTGCATGAAATAAGGAGAAGCGAGATTACTTTTAGTAAAAATCAACTAAATGCGTTATTTAATTAAATCAACAATATTAGTAGTTTTCAATTAATCAAAATTAAGTTTTCAATAGTTTATCAGTTTTTGAGGTGTTATTAGTTTGACAGATGTGTTGAGAGTGAAGTCATCTCCGCGGGCGTCTGATGTTGCCGCATAAAACAAACGCACAGTGTTTTCGAATTTCGAGCAGGCACAGATGTATGAGTGTTTTGTTGGTGTGGAACCTCTCACCGATATACACAGTCAAGCTTATGCTTCCATGTTAAACTGCTGGAGTGTATGTTATAGTTTTAACATTATAGAGATAAAAAACCAAAAAATCTCTTATTTTTTTCATTAAAATGGAAATAACTTAAAAGCCAAGCAATTATTTAAAAACTTTAAAGATTATAAAAATGTTCTGTATAAGATTTTTTAACAGATTGTACTGCCCTTGAAAACATCTCTGTGAATCTTCGTGAATTATTGCAAATTTTTGTGAATTTTCAATGGATTCGGAATTTTTTAATAAAGATTCACAACCATTCACAAAAATTAACAGAGTATTTAAAATATAAAATACTAAAAAAAAGTATAAATGATTAATAATGGACGGGGCTAAACACGTGATTTTGTATACAAAAACTTTTTTTGTACAAAAAAAGTTTTTGTACAAAAAAGATCTAGTGACTTTTGTAGAATATTTATCACCAGAAAAAGTTTATGTACAAAAAAACAATCATGATATAATCCATCCCAAATAACCCTCCTAGGTCTACTTGGTTCTAGCTTTCACCCAATAATAACCCAAACCAAATAACACTTCTAGGTTTACTTGGATCTAGCTTTTACCTTAAATCCAATAACCCAAACCAAATAATCCTTCTAGGTTTACTTAGATCTAGCTTTAATCTTAAATCCAATAATCCAACCCAAATAACCTTCCTAGGTTTACTTGGATCTAGCTTTTAACTTAAATCCAATAGTCCATCCCAAATAACCCTCCTAGATAGTAGCTTTTTCCACAAATCTTATAACCTTTTCCTTTCCAATTAGTAACTAATTAAAAAATATAAGACAGTGTCTCGATAAAAAAACCAAGGGTTACTTGGGATGGGCATGGGATTTAAGGTACTAGGGCCAACTAACGCGCTTCGCGCGTCCAAATCCAGATTTTATCTTAGTATTGATATTTAAAAATTTTTTTGTTACTTAAAGTCTAAAATGATGTTTCATTTGAATGAAATTATTGTCTAATTAAAGTCATTGTTTTGATGTTAAGTTTATAATTTCTGTTTTTTTTTTTTTTTTCTAAGATCAACGGGAAAAATTGACCTTTTTTTTAAAATAAAAATAATCAATTATAAATTCTTTGTATCTAATAAACATCTTCAGAAAATTTAGAATGATTCTCTATTGCCTTGCATTTAGTAAAAAACCATCTTTTTTAATTATTTATCCTCTCTATTGATACACTTGTAAATTTATTTATCCTCTCCATTGATTCACTTTTCAAATAAAATTAATTATCATGTATGTTATATTTTTAAAAATAAAAAAAAATTAACGCTCTTCTCGTGCCACAGATTAAAAACTAATATTTTTACTTTTATTTACATTTATAGAAATCAAAATATAAATTTAAAAGTTACCGCGTGATAACTGCGTGATATTGCGATCATACTGCGCATGCGATGAAGCTTCACTTATTTGGGGTCTCTTTTTTAAGAAAGGATAAGAAAGGAAAAGGTAGTATCGAAGTAAAATTAAAAAGGCGATTTAAGGTAAAAGCAATAATTAAGTGAATCTAGAAGGGTTATTGGAATGAGGGTAAAAGCTAGGAGGGTTATTGGATTTAATTTACAGCTAGATCCAACTAAACCTAGGAGGGTTATTTGGCATAGGTTATTGGAATAAGGGTGAAAAGATCCAAGTAAAGCTAGGGGAGTTATTGGATTCAAAGTAAAGAATAGTATGTGTATTGTTTTTTGTATAAAAATATTCAATTGAATACAGGCAAAAAAAATCACTTTATATGTATAACTTTTTTTACAAAAAATATTTTGAAGAAAAAAATATTTTCAATTATGGCAGAAAAGTATTTTTTTTTGTACAAAATTTTTTTTTTTTTAGTTTTTTGATCAACAATTATTTTTACACAATGTGCTGAAAAAAATTTTGTACAAAAACTTTTCCTGGTTATAAATATTCTACATAAATATTCTACAAAAGTTTTTTTGTACAAAAAAGTTTTTGTATACAAAATCACCTGTTTAGCCACGTCCTTGATAACAATAAAATTATTTTATTTAATTTACCTGTTGAAAAATTTCTACGACATAACTACCATGTTGTACTATGTGGACCAGTGCACGGCCACACGTGGACCACACGTAAAATGTACTTTCATACCCTTCGGGCATATAAACGGTATATTTATGAAGCTCTTAGCAGCCATATAAACGGGGTTTTTAAACGCATATATAACCTGTTTAAGTCCCATTGGCAGTGCCACTTAAGGTGGTCCGAAAGTCCGTAATGATAAAGTTTGTTTGTAACTTAAGCGCTTAACAATATTTTATAATTTAAGTAAATAAAACTCTCCTGGTAAAATAAAAAATAGGGGTCACCAGACTGGTTTGTCAGAAAAATCAATTTGAAAAACTCAACTTTTCTGTAGGCGTGAACGTAGGTTATGCATTTTTTACTCGCCAACTTTTAATTGCACTTACCAAGAGGAAACTTTTCTCCTATACGGAGAGAAAAAATGCAGAAATTTACTGTGGAAGTCGCGCAAGAAATTTGTGCTTCTTGTCGGGAGGATAGCACGTGAATTTTGTGTGAGCGCACAGAAAAAATCTTAAGCCGTACAGTAGCGAGCCAATGGGAATCACGCGCTCCCGAATAGAAATATACTCCCGAGCGCTATTTTTCTATTTAGGCCAGTCGTACTACGATATGTGTTGGAAAAAATTCCTTACAGCAATTTTATGATTGAAAGGGGTAGGAAATATGGTAAGAAATGAAAAAATATCGAAGCGAACCGCGCTCGAGTTTTTGGGGTGGAAGGGGGTTGATTTTTAGGGGTGCGTAACTTTTTTACGATTTCCGGCGAAACTAGACATCTTATCAAAAAAAGTTGAATGTAAAAGTTGTAGTTAATTGAAAAATCTACAACTTTTGTTCTATGAATTTTGTTACATAACCTTAAAATTTACGAGATAAACGCAAAAAACGAGTTTTTTTGTTTTTTATTTTTCCTGGCCACAAAAATAGATGTATCTTAATGAAACTTGGTCAAAGTAAAGTTTTTTTTATTTAAAATAAGCTATAATTTTTTTGTATAAAAATATTGAACCGTTTAAAAAATACAGGTGGCTAAAGTGAAAAAAGGTGTCGACTTTACGAGAAAAGTTTCTTAGTTTGAAACGCTCTACGATTTTCATTTGGGTCTCATTTTTTTTGTTATTACGTGTAGATTTGAAAGAAATAAAAAAAATAATATACTTCTAGAAGAAAAAGGCGAAAAAAATGAAAAAAAACCCAAAAAATCACTTTTTTTTACCAATTTTTTTTGTATTTGTTGTAAATTTTGTACTTGTTGTTTAAATTTTCAATTAAATTTTGATTTTAATGTTAAGCACGCTAATAACTGAAAACTAAGATTAATTTTCATCATAAACAATACGATAATTAGTAATTGACAATGTAATTGCTTCCAATAAACGTTTTTGGCATATTTTAAAAAATGTTAAAATCATGCAATTTTGTTTAAAAAAAATTTTTTTAACTTTTATAATCGACACTTAACGTTACAAAAACATTTTTTTTTATATATTTATTTTTTTTTTTACAAAAACAGTTTTCAATTGAATTTTCAGCTTCACAAACTTTTTTAAAAAGACCGACAAGATTTATTAATTAATTATAAAATATTTTATTTACATTCATGTTTTATTCTTTAAATACAAGATATTTAATCTTAGCTATTCTTACAAATATTGAAAAAAAATTGTTAATAGTAACAGATACTTTCAGTTTTAATTTAGCCGTGCTCTTTTATGCGGTAACACTGGAGTATCTTCATCATCTTCTTCTTCTTCTGAATCTTCTGAATCTTCTGAATTTTCAGTCGCCGACTGTACGCCTACTTCCAATTCTCTTTCAGCTTCTTCAAAATCACAGGTGAAGTTTATTGATTCCTGTTCACAATTTGTACAATTCCCCAAACTTTGACAGTTGATACATAGATTGGAACATTTTAGACCATGCTTTCTGCAGCCGCATCTGCCTTTGTCACACCCTTTCTCGCAGCTGCAACTAATTGTTTTCAACAAATAGTATGGGATCAAACTTTCCTCTGTATTAGTCGGCATGATCAATCCTTCTGAAGTTTTTTTCCATCCCCATTCAGTCGCATTTAAACTATCGTTTCCAAGCCACAACTGCAACTGGTAGTATGATCTAAACGAATGCTGACGAGCTGCTCCGGACGTAGGGGGCAAATTTTCTAATTTGAACGATTTTTTAATTATACAAGTTTCATACATTTCAAATCGTAAATCCTTCAAAGTAACAGTGCTTTTTTTTTGCTGTACATCGATGCGATTAACTTACCACCATTTTCAGCTATCAAATCTTTATCCGGATTTTTTTCATAAAAAACAGCTGCAAGACTCGCAAGCTCATCGTTGGCGATCAATTTTTTTACTGATGTTACTTTACCTTTACCTGTAAAACCAGAGGTTGTATCACAACCAGTAAAGCAATGCAAGAACGCAACGATTTCCCGGTTTAATGGATAATTAAAACTGTTCGATGAAAAAAAAGTATCTTTAACATTTCCTGAACCTTGCTTATGAAAGTATATACTCAAACCAGAGTTATTTAGCTGATTTAAAAGCACTAGAAGATCGATATCTTGACCAATAACTATTACGCTTTTATTGTTTTTGGCTGCGATGATCGCTGTATTAATGATCAAAGCATCAGCATCTTCGGTGGCCTGTTTACAGAAAAAATCAGCCGCATCGAAAGCTTCCATCAAGTGCTTAATTAATTTGTTTTTATTTTTCTCATTTGATAAAAACTTTTCTTGTGTGTATGAAATCACCGTGTGGTCATGAATCTCATTAAAATCGGGAACCGCGGTAGATTTTTTTCTTCTTAAACGTTCGACAGTTTTAGTTGAAGAAGTAGTAGATGAATTCGCATCTGGGTAGCCATCAAAGATAATCCAGCTGTTTGCCTCATAATTTTTTTTTACATAATTTAAATATTTAGCTGTAATGTCTTGAACATTTTCATTTTTTTGTCAAAGAACTTTATGTAACAAGAAACCTCCGTCAACGACATGAACTGTATTAATAGCTTTTGGCAACGTATCAATGCTTGTAAATAGTTTATACAACTCAGATTTAGTACCTTTTTTCAATCCGTTTTCATTGAAAAGAGATAAAGAAAAAGGTGACAACTCATACTCCAAATGCTTTTTCATGTCACTTGCTTTTGAAATTTGCATTTTTATTCGTTGAAATAATAATAAAGGGTTGATTGAAATTTTTTCACCATTCACTTTAATCGAGGATTGTACTGATTTTAATGTTAAAACTGTATTTTTTCGTGGAAGTTTTACGCTGCCAAAGTTTTGACCGATAACAGACTGTAAAATTTTTTTACCAACCTCGTATGCGTCCTGACAATTGACCGAGTCGCCTCCAATAACACCAGAAAAAATAGACATAATATGTTCTGAGTGAGGAAACGGATCATATTTTTCAAAAAAGTTTTCAAGTATCTTTACATCACTGACATCTCTTGCTATACGAGATTCTCTTGCGTCCACGTGCTGCTCCGAAGAAACATCCGCAGTATTGCAAAATTCTTTGACTTCGTTGCAAACGTCTACTAATGCAACCATTGTTAATGTAAATTTTGTCAGTACACTATCCGAATTTCCGCGACCACGCGTCAGTCCACCTTGAGATTTTATTGAACGCATAAGAACCTGTTCAATGGTCATGTCTGACCATATACCTGACCAAAACTTATCAGTTCTTCTAATCGTAAAAAATCCATTTGACGTGAAACGTTCAAATTCATACGGATTCATTGTTTTCTGCAGGCTCATTAACTCTTGAAGGTACAAGTGCGCGCTCTTTGCATACAGGTAATGACCAGTGGCATGGAAGTAGGGAATCATTTTCTTAATACAATACACATGCAAATCAAAGTTACCTGATCTTTCAGCTCTTATGTAATCTTTTATTAGTTGAATAAGTTCCATGTAGTTAACCATTAACTTTGCTGTGGGTCCTCTTTTTTTAAAAGCTTCCAGCTGCTGCATAAATTTGTTTTTCAAAGCCACAATCTCTTCATCTTGAATATCTTTAAGAAAACTTTCTTCTTCAACATTTTTTAACAGCATATTCAATTGAACTTTCTCTAATTCAGAAAATTCCATTGATGATAAAACAATATTTGTTAAGGCCTCGTGAACTAAAAAATGACCCCTGACAGCTCGCGCATATACATGGCCTGTCATAATTTTTTCAGCAGAATTTTCGGCGTATACAGTTGTCAATGCCTCTTTGAGGCCACTGCCATCCATTATTTTACCAGCCGAACCAAATATTGACAAAAGAAGATGAAAACCGCCGAGACGTAGTCTGACTCCTTTTACGAGTTCGGGGTCATAATCTTGAAGGCAAAGCCAGATTTCAAAAGCCTTCCAAAATAAAGGCTGATCGCAGGTAATAAAAACATGGCTCTGATTATGTAACTGTCGGTTTTCTTCTGCAACTTTAGCTAAAACAGTAAAAATCGTATTATAATTGCTAGGTGGATTATTCACAAAAGGAACAGTCATAACTTTTGAAGTTTGGTACGGGAGATGTGAATGGATTTTCTCCATGAAACCGTTCCATCCTTTAGTCGTTTTGTTTATGAATTTTGAATATTGCCACATAAAATCAGGCATTGAAATATCGAAACTGTCGTCGAAGTTATTGTCAAAATAATTCTCAATTAATACTTTTTTCAAACCCTCTGAACCTTTTCTATCAAACGTCTGAAGCTCGACAAAGCCAATACTAGCTATATCTGCAGCGCTAGGGGCTTTCAATAATCTCGGTATTTTGTTCGTAGTCATAACTTCAGAAGAAGGAGTCGCAGTCTTCACTCCTACCATTGCATGCCAGCTGCTTCTTCCATCCAAAGTACACGTGATGTGATCAGCATTGTCAAATATATACTGAACATAAGAACCTTCTTTTATAATGTGATTTTTAGGATAGCTTAGAATCGATGCTTCAAACAAACTAGTTTCCCCATAAGTTTAACATAATCCTATGTACGAAAGAGAGTCGATTAAATCTCTAGACCCATACTTTTTATGGATCATAGCCGATAATCCTAATAAAATTGGGGATAAAAATGATCGTGGCCTTGCCGACGCAATTAAACAATGCGCCATCGTTGCTACTCTGCGATTCCACTTCAAATCATTGCATTCACCTTTCTCTTTATGAGACGTAATCAAAATTTTTAGAAAGCTGTATAAAGTATTAGGAATATCTTTACATTCAGTTTCTTCAGCTGCGTTCAACAATTTATAGTGTGACTTATCGTAGGTTTCTGATCTTATATCATCTAAAATAATGTTAGCAGCCATTTCAACAATTCTCATTCTTTCTTCAACTACTTTAGAGGGTCTTTTTTCGTACCATTCTTTATTTAAATTTTTACTCAAACTTTTTTTGAATATAATTACTAAATCGTTGTTTTTAGTAGTATACAAAATATCATTATTAAAATAGTTATTCAGTTTGTTTTTTATTGTCTTGATATTCGGAATTTCACCACTGTATCCATTTTTTAACTCCTCGAGCGAAAATTGACTTTCGCTTGCATTATTTTCGATGATATTAACTATGTGTTGAATGAAATCTTTTGTAATTGCACTGGTAGGACGGCCAACTGATGAGGTGAAAGAAAGCGTATAAAAATTAATCATACATTTTGCAAGATAGCGACCATTCAATTCACCTTCAGTGTTTAATTTATTTAACCCACTTAACAAGGCTTTATTAAAATCTTCGGAAATATCCCTTTTATTCAATTCGTCAAAAATCTTTGTTCTAGTACTTTCTTTTTTAATTACGCGAAACTCTTCTGCTTGTAAGCATTCATTGCAGCAAAAAATACATAAAGAATTAAAATCAAAATTGGATGTTTCTTTTGAAATTTTTTTACCGTTGGATCTTCTTTTTACAGTTGTTTTGACAGAAGCATCTATCGAAGCAGTTCGATTGTAAATAATGCGGCAACTATCGTGTACGTGAGCTTCGCTGTGTTTTTCAAAAGTTTTGTATCTTTGATCCTTTCTCTGTTTACTGGATTCAATCAGTGTACGCAAACCTCTTTCTTTAATTAACTTCAAATCAGCACCACTACTAGAGTAGCAAATAATGCATGAAGGACGTTCTTCCATCTTATAAATCTGTAATATTCAATAGAAGTTTGTTACAACATTTTCAAGGTAATAAGAGAAGTAAAGGTGCAGAGTGTACAAATCTGCAATCACGAGTTTAAAAATAAAATAATAATAATTTTTGAATTTAACAACAGTAATAACAAAATTAAATTTCAATAAAAAAAAAAATTTCAATTGATCGAAGCCAAAAAATATTTGTAAATTGTTTTTATTTAAAAAATTTGTTTTTTTTTTAGTTCAATTACAAAAAGGTCAGAATAAATACAAAAATTTGAAAAAAATTTTTTAATTTAAAAGTTTTTTTTTCATTTTAATAATAACTAGGTTCGAAGTACATATAAAAATTTGAAATACCTTCTTTAAAGACTGCTGCTAATAATGCTGGAATCATATGGCAGCCAGTCTTGTAATTCTAAAGATGAAAAATTGATATAATACGAATACTCTTGTTTTGCATCTGGGCAGGAGAGTTCGTTTTTTTCTGGAAGTACAACAAAAAATAATTTTGAGAACGAAATAAATGTCGTATTACTATAACTAATAACTGGTTTTCCAAAAATATGTTTTCTCATAGAACCACTTTTTTTAAATATTAAAGACTGAACAGATCTAATAGTAAACGCAATCTTATTGTATAGATTACTCACCTACTTTTTTTACACTATAAATAAGCCAAACAATGAAAATAAAAATCACAACTCCACACGTGCTTCTTGTTGAATTGAAAGACGGTTGGTTTACTAAGCCTATCACAACACAAGAAATGGCGGTAAATCGGAGCAGCAGCTGATGCGATGCTGCGTGCCGTCTGCTACTGTTCCAAACGATCCTCTCCCCTGGGCCCTGACCCCTCCTTCTTTTGCTTTCAAGTCAGAGGAGCTCAGTGACTCAGTGTAGTTAATATCACTATCTGCTATTTCAAATTTTCAAATTCTACGCAGGTACACCAGAAACCAAAATATTATTTAAAAAATTTCAGATTTTTGTTTAGCAGTTGTAAAAATTTGTTAGAAATTAATGCCTTTTTTGATAAACAGAGAAATTACAACATTTTTTGTAAAAAAAAAAGAATAAATATATTTCAAAAAAAATGTTTTTTTAAAGTTAAGTATCGATTATAAAAGTTAAAACAATTTTTTTTAAACAAAATTGCATGATTTTAACATTTTTTAAAATATGCCAAAAACGTTTATTGGAAGCAATTACATTGTCAATTACTAATTATCGTATTGTTTATGATGAAAATTAATCTTAGTTTTCAGTTATTAGCGTGCTTAACATTAAAATCAAAATTTAATTGAAAATTTAAACAATAAGTACAAAATTTACAACAAATACAAAAAAAATTGGTAAAAAAAGTGATTTTTTGGGTTTTTTTTCATTTTTTTCGCCTTTTTCTTCTAGAAGTATATTATTTTTTTTATTTCTTTCAAATCTACACGTAATAACAAAAAAAATGAGACCCAAATGAAAATCGTAGAGCGTTTCAAACTAAGAAACTTTTCTCGTAAAGTCGACACCTTTTTTCACTTTAGCCACCTGTATTTTTTAAACGGTTCAATATTTTTATACAAAAAAATTATAGCTTATTTTAAATAAAAAAAACTTTACTTTGACCAAGTTTCATTAAGATACATCTATTTTTGTGGCCAGGAAAAATAAAAAACAAAAAAACTCGTTTTTTGCGTTTATCTCGTAAATTTTAAGGTTATGTAAAAAAATTCATAGAACAAAAGTTGTAGATTTTTCAATTAACTACAACTTTTACATTCAACTTTTTTTGATAAGATGTCTAGTTTCGCCGGAAATCGTAAAAAACAGTTACGCACCCCTAAAAATCAAACCCCTTCCACCCCAAAAACTCGAGCGCGGTTCGCTTCGATGTTTTTTCATTTCTTACCATATTTCCTTCCCCTTTCAATCATAAAATTGCTGTAAGGAATTTTTTCCACTTTTACCCACTTTCAGACTTAGTACGACTGGCCTAGTAACGCTACAACAGCTGCGTACAAAAATGCCAAGGAGGTCTTCATCTTGTCGACGGTAGAGAAACCACTAGGTGGCGTGCAATCCGTAAACTCGGCGTCATCCCACTTCGATATCCCTCGCCACTTACCGTCTTCACCGCGGCCGACCTGAACAGGCGGAAACAGGCTGTGCGCCTCGAAGGAGGCCAGCATTCCACCTGGCTGGAGACCAGAGTAGCTGTACCGCAAGGTAGCATCTTGGGGCCTATACTTTTTATTTTATTTATAATCGACTTGTCTCTCCGGCTGTGCTACTCAAAACACTCGATCTTTGCCGACGACGTTGACATATGGCTCCTCGCTACACTGGAAAAAATTATTTAACGCATTCTTCTGCTCTTCGAAGATGCTAAAGAAGTAGCCAATTATGCAAAGGAGAACGGCGTGGCTCTAAACACAAGGAAAACAACTGTCACCGTTATTGGCACCCGTCACTCCCTGCAATGCATTGATCTGGCCTCACTGCCCCCCCTCCCCCCCCCCCGCCCTCGTCATCGACGACACTGTAGTGTCGTACTCTCAGTGCGTCAAAACCCTCGGGGTGCATGTCTACTCCATGCTAAGCTGGGAGAAACGCCTCAAAGAGACCAGTCGGAGAATGCACTACGCACTAACTACGGTGAGACACCTTGGCAAGTATTACAATCTTGTATCAATCTCAATCACTTTGGCAAGGCTATGTCACGTGTCATCGACGAAAGCACATCTATTGCCGGGTTCAAGCACAGGCTGAAAGCTACCCTCTCCCGCGCTGAGTGTAGCGGCTGGGTCAAAAGGGCCACCGTCTTAATCTCTCCCAAACTCCGCCCCTCACTCCCCAGCATCCTAAACCCCAGCTAACACACATAAGTCACCGAATCATAAACATCTGGTACCTGCACCACAGCATCTGCATTCGGTTCTGAGAGATCGTACCTCTGAATCTACGGGTCTACACACACTGTACGTCTGCCTTCACACAACACGCCTCGCCCTCAGTCTACGTTTCGACATCAGCTGGGTGGAGACCTATCGAGATCAAGGCTACGCATCACCTCATGAAGTGCCGAACTACTCAGCAAACCTTTGGCACCCTCGCTTTCGGCTTGGGCGTTAATTTGGATTTACTAAAGGCTTGCTAATTCTGTACTCCCTTAGGTGCGTAAAATATTATGGAGTATTTGGTTTTTTAACAAGTAATGGCTTGTTTTTAAGCTCAAAGCAAGTTCTGACATGTTGAATTTTGATCAAAAGATTCAAAATGCTAAAGAAATTACGAAAAGGGCATTCTTTTAGAAATATTGAAAAATTAAGTATTCAATTGTGTGATTTACCAAAAAAACAATCGATGTGGTTCACGTCGTCAACGACATTAATACCAATGTGGCTCACGTTGTTGTTTTCAATGGGGTAAACTATAGTTGTATAGATTATTCATTAAAAAATTAAAATCGAATTATTTTTTGTAACCTTTTTAATGTTACTATATTTTTTTTAAGGTTGGATAGCAGTCACAGCAAAAAAAGATGAAGTTATCAAAATAAAAGCTTGGACTCCAGAAGCTCGAGGAATTTACTTAAGAACTCCAGCCCTTTTGCCAAACTCTGTCAATTTAAGAGGAACGAGAAAAATAGGAAGTCCTGCTTATAAATTAGGAAAACAAATCTATTGCAGTTAAATATCTGATTAAATATATTTTAAAACTTTATAAAATTTATGTGTATATTTTTTTAAACAAATTTGGAAAAAATAGAAACTTGCATTTTATTCAAAATCGGATTCCTACTATTCCAAAATGAACTTACGTGCATCTTTAAAACTGTAGTACCTCTTTTGAACATTCAAAAACTGATGCTTTTGATTTACAAAATAAAATTTTTCATCAATTTTTAAAACTTATGCAATAAATATTTTAAACTTTTTTTTTTTTATTAATCTTTATTACCTTTGAAGATTATTAGATACAACACAATTATACATTTAATTACAGTGGGGTATATTATTTTCAACTGTAGGTTTCATGGAGTTCGTCGGATGTATCAGTCCTAAATACTTCATCTGATAAGGTGAAGATGCTGTCCGATATTCCATCAGCTATTGATGGGTAGCAGTGAAGGGTTTAACAGGTCTTGGCCTTATTTGGTGTGATTTTGTTTATGGCAAAAATAAATGATTTTATAAACATTTCTTCTACTGTTTTTAATTAAACATGTTTAAATCGTAATTATCGATAAAACAAACTATTTTTTAAACATAAAATTCATGTAACTTCATGAAATATACTATGTAATTAAAATATATTACGTGAAAAATGTAAAAAATCATACAACCCCATAACTGAATTCGTCAGACTTCTACAACCCAATAATCGAAATTATCAAGCTCTTACAACCCAATAACTGAATTCGTCAGACTTCTACAACCCAATAACCGAATTCATCAGGCTCTTCCAACTCCATAACGAAATTCGTCAATTTCCTACAACCTTATAACTTAATTCATCAACCTTCAATCCTTCAAACATACAACTCCATAACCAAATTGATCAGATTCTTACAACCCCATAACCAAATTGATCAGACTCCTACAACCCATAACTGAATTCGTCAAATACCCACAATCCTATAACCATGTTCGTCAAACTCCTACACAACCCCATAATAGAATTTGTCATACTTCTACAACCCTAACTTCGAAATCATCAGACTTCTATAACCTATAAAAGAATTCATTAGACTTCTACAACCCCATAACCGAATTAATAAAGCTTCTGAAACCAATAAGCAAACTTGTTAGACTTCTACACACTCATAACTAAATTCTTTAGACTTCTATTTATTCTTCAAGCCTACAACTCCTTAACCGAATTCGTCAGACTTTTACAACCCATAATTAAATTCATGAGACTTCTGCATATTCCTTAAGCCTAAAACCCCATAACCAGGACTTCTAAAACTCCATATCTTAATTCGTTAGATTTCTCAGTATTTCTCAAGTCTGCAACCCCGTTAACTGAAATAGTTTTAATTTTACAACCATATTCATCAAGCCCCTACAATCTTGCGACCAAATTTATCAGACTTCTACAACCCCATACTTGAACTTGTCGTATTTGTAGAACCTAACGGATTTCCCTTTACTTCTACAACCCCATAACCCAACTCTTCTGACAAAAAAAATTGATTAAAATCAACAAAATTCGTAAAGAATTATCAATGATCCAAATCATTGGTTTTTGGACTTATGGTAAAAAAAAAAAAAAAAAAAAAAAAAAATGATAAAAATGAGCCTTATGATCATTTTATGAATCTTTGGGATCTTTAAAAATGATTATAAGGATCATTTTGTGATACTCACAAATTCATCGGATCATTCCAAAAATTTCACAATCTTTTAAAATAATTCGTACAATTATCAACTAGGATCAAAACTTTGTTTTCCATGTATTATCTTTCTAAAATAATTGTTCATTGCTATTATCTTTTGAATACATTTTTACTGCGTAAACTTTATAATTAGAATCGGCAATAAATGGAAGTTTTCTATCATTGGAATTTTTTTTCTCTACCGAAAGAAAATTTATTTTCTCTCTATGTAAAATATATTCGGCAATTGAAATTTCGATTGTTGGAAGTTTTCAATACTTGGAAACATTTCAAAAATTCTTAAGGACAATTTTTAACCACTTTAATTCGAAGTGATTTAGCTTGTCCTGACCATCTTTTGTTACGAAAAGTATGGCATACTCGGAAATTATTGAACTTGTGGACGCGTTAAATCTGATAAAGAAGATGATTGTAAAAATATAATCGAAATAAATTGTAGAAATAAAACGAATTAGGTTATAGAGTTTTTAGCTTGAGGAATAGAAGGTTGGTGAATTCAGGCATGTAATTGGAGTTTGCTGAGTCGAGTTATAAAGTTGTTGAAGTCTGATCAATTCGGTTAGGGGCCATCCATTAATGATGTCACGTTTTTATGATATAGTCTGCTAATAGTGTAGCGCTACGAGACTATACCAAATTAGTGTGACATCATTAATGGATGACTCCTTATAGAGTTGCAGGAGTATAAAAAATTCAATTATGAGGTTGTAGGCTTGAAGAATGGATTGTTGTTGGATTTGCGATCACTTATAGGGTTGTAGAATATTGACGGACTCAGTTATGGGGTTGTAGAATTCTGACGAATTTGGTTGTGGGTTTGCAGACTTTAGGAATAGAAGTCTAAATAGGACTTCTAAAACCCCATAGCTTGATTCGTTAGACTTCTATGTATTCCTCAATCCTACAACCCTGTTGAATGGATTTGTCATAATTTTACAACCCTATAGAAATTTTTGATATACTCCTACAACCCTATAGCCGAATTCATCAGACTCTTACAACCCGTCTAGCTCCTGCAATCTCATAATTAACTTTATATGCCTTTGCAACCCCATAACTAGATTCGTTAGACCTTTACAACTACATATCCAAATTCATCAAGCTCCTATAACTCCATAACTGAAATCGTCAAACACCCACAACCCTATAATCATATTCATCAGATTCCTACACAACCCCATCATAGAATTTGTCTGACTTCTTCAACCCTATACTCAAACTTATCTAACTTCTACAACCTATAAAAGAATTCGTCAGACTTCTACAACCCCATAACTGAATTAGCCGAATTCCTTTAACTCCATAACCGAATTCATCAGCCTTTTATTCCTCAAACTTGCAATCCCATTACCATTTTGATCAGGCTCTTACAACCTCATAACTTAATTGATCAGATTCCTACAACTACATAACTGAATTTGTTAAACGCTCAAAATCTTATAACCAAATACGTCCTTTATATGTAATTCTCAAGCCTATAATCCCATAAATGAATTCGTCAGAACTATATAACCCTAGAAGTATATTTGTCACATTTTCATTAAGTCTAAAAATCTATGATTTGGTGGATCATTGATAATTCTTGTTACACAGCAAATAATTATAAAAAAAAAGTTGAATGAATTCCACGATAAAGTGCAAAAAGAATGCAATAGTAATACAAAGTGCACAACAATCAAAATGACATGAGACATCGTTGTTTTACGAATTTTGTTGATTTCAATCAATTTTTTTTTTGTCAGATGAGTTCGGTTATGGGGTTGTAGAAATAAAGGGAATTCTGTTAGGTTCTACAAGTACGATAAGTACAAGTATAGGGTTGTAAAAGTCTGATAAATTTGGTTGCAGGGTTGTAGGAGCTTGATGAATATGGTTGTAGAATTTAAACGATTTCAGTTAACGGGGTTGTAGACTTGAGGAATACTTAGAAATCTAACGAATTAAGATATGGAGTTTTAGAAGTCCTGGTTATAGGGTTTTAGGCTTAAGGAATATGCAGAAGTCTCATGAATTTAATTATGGGTTGTAAAAGTCTGATGAATTCGGTTAAGGAGTTGTAGGCTTGAAGAATAAATAGAAGTTTAAAGAATTTAGTTATGAGTGTGTAGAAGTCTAACAAGTTTGATTATTGGTTTCAGAAGCTTTATTTATTCGGTTATGGGGTTGTAGAAGTCTAATGAATTCTTTTATAGGTTATAAAAGTCTGATGATTTCGAAGTTAGGGTTGTAGAAGTATGACAAATTCTATTATGGAGTAGTGTAGGAG
The DNA here is from genome assembly GCA_038277355.1 of Encarsia formosa. NCBI lineage: Eukaryota > Metazoa > Arthropoda > Insecta > Hymenoptera > Aphelinidae > Encarsia > Encarsia formosa. The sequence goes on from CM076187.1 coordinate 20,610,350, forward strand.
TTTGACGAATATGGTTATAGGATTGTAAGTATTTGACGAATTCAGTTATGGATTGTAGGAGTCTGATCAATTCGGTTATGGGGTTGTAAGAATCTGATGAATTTGGTTATGGAGTTGCATGTTTAAAGGATAGAAGGTTGATGAATTAAGTTATAGGGTTGTAGGAAATTGACGAATTTGGTTATGAAGTTGGAAGAGCCTGATGAATTCGGTTATTGGGTTGTAGAAGTCTGACGAATTCAGTTATAGGGTTGTAAGAGCCTGATGATTTCGGTTATTGGGTTGTAGAGGTCTGACGAATTCAGTTATGGGGTTGTATGATTTTTTATCATTTTTTACGTAATATATTTTAATTACATAGTATATTTTATGAACTTACATGAATTTTATGTTTAAAAAATATTTTGTTTTATCGATAATTACGATTTAAACATGTTTAATTAAAATCAGTAGAAGAAATGTTTATAAAATCATTTATTTTTGCCATAAACTAAAAAAAAATTGATTTTACAATCGTATTCGTTCTTTTCAGATTTTGGACGAAAATTACACATTAGTGATTTTTTTTTTTCTGCATTTTTTTCAGGTTAGGAATGGAAAACCTATAACTTTTATATTTTTCCTATGATTGTTATTAAATTAGCTTTTGATTGTCGTTGACCGCTTCTCTCTAGCTTTATTTTCCTTCATTTAAATAGATTCTTTCCAACGATTTTCGGATCCGTTCACTGTGCGGCGTCCTTAGGCGCGCCGATGTTTCAGCCAACTGAGACGTGTCCCTTAGACGACTGAGCCAACGACGGCTCAATATTTAACGTTAATAAAATTTTTAGCTGAACTTAAGCTTAAACCAACAAATTTCAACTGAACTTCAAAGAGTTCTAATTTTTAAAGTTGTCGAAAAACTTACTTTTATTTAAAAATAATACTTCTTACTCCCTCCAATAGCATTGCTGACAATAATGAGACTAACAAGTTTTTACGACTGCAAATTGTAACATCCTGAAGGGATGCTACACAAAAATTAATGAAAGTTGCATGCAATTTTTAGTCTAAAGACCTCTGGGATGGCCTACTGTGTCTGGTGCTTGGAAAAGGTTTAAAGGAAAATAAACATTTAAGTTTCGAAGTATAGTGTTAATTTATTTTAATTTTAATTGCATGATGTAATTCGGTGATTTGATTGTGACCAGATCTTTTTTTATAGAACTCGACCACTGGCCTTAGTTATTACTTAGTTATTTAATGACTTTTTTTAATAAGTCTTTTCGGTCTCTTTCTTGACACTAGTTAACTTTACTCACTTGAAACTTTGGTTCAGGGTTGTTTCACACAGTTTTATTATTGTTTTTTCTTGCACAGACACGTCGTAATGATGCTGACCGATTTGCTTGAATTCATTGAAATAATTAAATTAACGAACGGATGGACTTGGCAGACTTAACTTTAAATATGTGAAAGTGACTGTCATAATTTGATTCGTAGCGATCGTGGTCCAAATTGACCGCAGGGCCAATCCTGCAGATAGTTGTTGTCTAGGAAGTTAAATGAGAGCACACCAGGTAAGTATAAAATTTCTTTATTTCAGCTTGGCAAAAGAGGCATCCGACCGGTGCGGTGGATCAAGCGGAACTATCTCGGCTGGCGCAGCAGCCGCGCGACGATCGGTAAGCGCGGGGACGATTCCGCGTTCGTCAGCACGCGTTGAGTGTGCAGATCCCTACACACTCCCCCCCTAGTAAATCGCAGTAGATTTGTGATTCGCAAAAATATAATCCATCAGTCGCGCTAACAATATAATAGTAAAATAAAACTTAAATCTAGGTTTACAAGTCCAACTTAAATCTAACTATTTACAAGTCATCTCGCAGTGTTTGGCACATAGAACACTTCGTTTCGCGACAAGTTCAAACGCACGGATTTGTCCGGAATCCTCGGGCCGGGCTTTTGACGGCCATTGTCCGCATAAACACGTGAGTGCAGGTTCTGAGGTCCTTGAAAAAGAACGCGCGTGGTTTGTCTCTCCGAGCGACTAGGATCGGCCTCCCAGCTGAAAAAATCCATATGGAAATCCATAAGGAAACCCGTACGGGAACCCATAAGGGTTCCCGTAAAGGACCCCATACGGGATCCCGATACTGATATTTGGTCAGGGTTTCCGTACGGGCTTCGATACGGGTTTCCATATAGATTTTTTTTTTTTTTTTTTCTTTTTCATGCTTTTTTTTATTTATTTAATATCATTATTACTGACTAATATTGTATTCTTCAATAGATTTATTACGATAGTGAAATTATTTTGAATAAAATTATCAAAGAAAAAAATTTGGTTTGACTGGGATTCGAACCCACGACCCCAGGCATGACAGGCAGACACTCTACCACCTGAGCCATTGAGCAAGCATGCACCAAGACTTTAATTAAACTCTTTTAATATACAACTTATTGTCGGTTAAGCCCTTTAATTTAGATGAAGTTTTGACAAAATTTGTTTTAGATTTAGATAATGTAATACAATTGCTCGCGCTTGCGCGCCGAGAGAGACTAGTTCAAAATCAAATATAAAACAGTTGTTAAAGTAGTTTAATTAAAGTCTTGGCGCAAGCTAGCTCAATGCCTCAGGTGGTAGAGTGTCTGCCTGCCATGCCTGGGGTTGTGGGTTCGAATCTCAGTCAAACAAAATTTTTTTCTTCTATAATTTTATTATTAATAATTAAATCTAATAAAGAATAATATATCAATATCTAATAATAACATTAAATAAATTAAAAAATAGTGTGAAAATAAAATTAAAAGAAAAAAAAAAACTCGTATGGAAAGCCGTACGGAAACATTGACCAAATATCAGTATCGGAAACCCGTATGGGGTCCTTTACGGGAACCCTTATGGGTCCCCATACGGGTTTCCTTGCGGATTTCCATATGGATTTTTTCAGCTGGGCTGACCTGGCGCATGTATTCATGGAATTCCTCGAGGAAGATCTGAGGGTTGACCGGGAATTCTTCCTCGAGGAAAAATTCGCCGGGGACCTGCAGAGCGGTTCCGTACACGTAATCTGCCGGGGAAACGCTTGTGTTGGTGCGCAGGTGAGTACGCAGACCCAGGAGAACGGTCGACAACGTCCTGGTTCAGTAGGGTGTGTCATGGCACATTATCGCGGCCTTCACGACCCGGTGCCAGCGCTCAATCATGCCGTTCGACTTTCGGTGGTAGCCGGCCGTCTGTTTTCGGTCGATACCGATAAACGACATGAGGGCTTGATGGAGCTTGCTATCAAACTGCGAGCCTTGGTCTGTCGTGACTACGCTGGGGGAACCAAACCGGGACATCCAGTTGTCGTAAAAAGCACGACAAACGGTCTGGGCCGTAATGTCGCGAAGAGGTACGGCCTCGGTCCAGCGAGTGAACCTGTCGATCATAGTCAGGCCATACGAATAGCCCTCGGACGGCAGCAACGAGCCCACGATGTCCACGTGAACGTGCAAGAACCGGCCGTCCGGCGCGACGAATGAGGACGGGTTGTTCTTCACGTGCCGAGACACCTTCGACTGCTGGCAATCGAGACAGGTCTTGCACTAGAGTTTGATGTCCCTGTGCATTACCGGTCATACGTAGCGCTGTCGGATTGTCTGGTCCGTGACTTTCGCACCATGATGGGCGAGAGAATAGAACGTGTCAAAAACACGCCTACGCAAGGGCCCGGGGATATATGGCTGAAGAACAGTGCCGGACTGATCGCAGCAAACTCGGGAGTGGTTAGTGCCCCACTCGAAGAACGCGAGTTTTAAGGAATGACCCGTGGATTTTCGAAGTTCCGTGAGCTCTGGATCCTCGGCTTGTGCCTTGACTAGCTCAAGTATATCAAACTCCAGGGGTGGACGAACTGCCTCGATACGCGAGAAGGCATCGGCGACTACGTTCGAAACCCCGGGAACATGCTCGATCCGGGTTGTGAACTGCGAGATAAAGCAAAGCTGGCGTCGCTGCCGAGGCGAGGCTTTATCGGCACGTTGCGAAAATGCGTAAACGAGTGGCTTATGGTCGGTCACGATCTTGAATCGCATGCCCTCGAGGAAATCCCTAAAGTACTTGACGCCCTCGTAAACTGCCGTGAGTTCACGATCGTACGTGCTGTAATTACACTGAGCCGGGTTAAACTTCCTGGAGAAGAATGCAGCGAACTCCAAGAACCGTCGATCAATTGCTCAAGGGCTGCGCCCATCGCGGAATCCGACGCATCAGTCGAGACCCGTGTCTCTGCGTCTGGGGACGGATGGCTTAAAAGTGTAGAATTTGCGAGATCCGATTTGGCTGTCTCGTAGGCCCGCTCGGCTTCCGGGGTCCAAACGATGGGTGTTTGGTCATTCTTGACCGCTCCGTGAGTAAACTGGTACAACGGGGCCTGCCTAGCGGCAGCGTGCCGAATTTTGCGACGGTAGAAATTAATCAGGCTCAAAAACGACCGGAGTGACGACACGGTTTGGGGTTTGTGGTACTCCAGGATTGCTCGGACCATTTCGTTGGTCGGGCGAGAACCCTGGCTGTTGATCAGCTGCGACAGAAAAACAATCTCACTCTTGACGAATTCGCACTTGGCCAGATTGAGTTTTAAACCAAACGCCCGAAAACGTTCCATCACGATGTGCATGTTCGTGCTGCTCTGCGTTTCTGGAAAAAATGAGGATATCATCGAGATAGCAGAAGATAAAATCCAGACCTTCGAGAACTTTCCGCATGTATCGCATAAACGATTGGCCAGCGTTCCACAAGCCAAAACGCATGAACACGTATTCGAAAAGCCCGAATGGGGTAGTCACTGCGATCGTTATGACGTCAACCGGAGCGACTGGGATCTGGTAATATGCGCGGTGTAGATTGAGCTTGGAAAAAATTGTCGACCCGTGCAAGCTCACGCAGAAGTCGTGAATGTGAGGAATGCTAAATTTATCGGGGACTGTCTTTGCGTTAACGCCGCGATAGTCACCGCTAATACGCCACTTGTCGTCCTTCTTACGGACCATATGTATGGGGCTGGCCCAAGGGCTCTTCGAGCGCCTACATATGCCTTGCTTGACTAGCTCGTCGAACTCGGCCTGCGTGGCTTTGTATCTCTCGGGATCCAAACGCCTGGTCCGTTCGGTAACAGGAGGACCGTTAGTCTCAATGTGATGAAAGACGTCGTGGGAAGTTATCGGATTAACCGGTTTCGAACCGGTGACCTTAGGAAAATCAGCGATAATCTCGGAAAATCGATTCCCTTGGCCAAGCACACTAAGGGAGGGTGGAGCATCCGAGAATTTGAAATATCCTCGCGCTGACGATTTCGCGTTTGGATCAATCAGCCTTCGATGACGGACGTCGACAACGAGGCCGTAATGAGCGAGCAAATCTGCTCCGATGATTGAAAAAGGTACAGCTGCAACTCAAAAATCCCAGACGTTTAGATGTCCAAGTCTGAGATCCAGCGCGAGTTTTCTCTCACCGAAAGTCTGGATCGGGGTATCATTCGCCGCAAAGAGACGCAGCTCTGCGGGTTTTGCGCATGCGTTCTTGTTGTGTATCAGGGAAATCTCGGCTCCGGTGTCGACGAGGAAACCCAAACCCGAAGCACGATCGTGAATGTGGAAGCGAGTCGTAATTTGATGCCTGGCGAGAGAATAGTCACGTGACAGATTTCGGTTGAAAAATAGAAAAAAACGATTCTCCAGCCTTACCTGACTGAAAGAAATTGTTTATACTAATTCAGGAAATATAAAAAAATCCGGTGTAAAAATTTCCAGAGTTCGAATGGTAAACTACAAGGAAGCCAGTGTGAGTTCGGAACTGCTGACCGGTTCGCGGAATTGGGGGGCTACCCGTAAAGCTCGCACTCTCACACTCCACTAAATATCACACTGGCCGCGCTAAACGCACACACTCTCACTAATTGTCCTTGCAGAGATGGTGCGTTGTCCTCGATGACGGTGTTGCTGGTTCGGTGTCGGCGGTGATGACCTATGTAGTTTGCTGTGGGCGAAGGATGCGTGCTGAGGAGATCAGTTGTCCTCGGGTACCGACTTCACGTCGATGCCCTTGGTGAAAACAGGAAAATTCGTCGAGCAAAAACGTACGAGGTTGCCGGCGTGCCTGTACAACACTCGCACTTGAACGAATTTTTGCGATCGTTCGTTTGCCGAGAAAATGTGATTGATTTCACGCACGAAGTTGCCGGCGTGCCTCCGCAACTTCGTGGGCCAACAATTATGTGATTATCTGTCTTACTAAGAGTGAAAAACGATTCTTGACGTGTCGTTTTTTCACCTCGCTCGAAGAGAGTTTACGACTCTCTCGCTCCTTGCCTTTGTTTTCTTTACCTGACGAAGTTCGAACTCAGGGTCACCAATGCATGTAGCGATTGTGGTCCAAATTGACCGCAGGGCTACTCCTGCAGATAGTTGTTGTCCAGGAAGTTAAATGAGCTGGCGCAGCAGCCGCGCGACGATCGGTAAGCGCGGGGATAATCCCGCGTTCGTCAGCATGCGTCGAGTGTGCAGATCCCTACAGATTCATAGGAACCCCCCTGTACGCTTTCTTCCACCCCTATTTATATTCAATCGATCGGGGCGCACGTGCTGGCTAAATCATTTTCCTGACTCACAAGATGGGTCATTGGCAGATACAACATGATGTCCAAAAGTTTTGGCGTACATGAGGGCTGAACTGTTTAAATAGCCTAAAAACAGTTGAAAGTAATGTTAAAAATCACGAATTCATAAGATTAATGAGTGCAGGAAATTTAATATACCCCAGCAAAAAACTAGAAACTTTAATAAGTAAATTAGAAGACTGCGTATTATTTGTAGTAGGTGGGACCGGCTCAGGTTTGAGGAACGATACTTGTTATAAAATTATTGATACAATACTTACTAAAAAAGAGGAAGTACCTGAGATAGGCTGTGCTCTGCATAAAAATTATTTAACAAAAAAAATTTTAATATTTTATCTTATGATGCTGTTTCTTAGCCAATTCTTTAAATTCTATTTGTTGCGGAAAAAAAAATAAATCAAAACAACAACGAAAAAATGCAAAGCATTATTAATATTTGCATCGCTGAATAAAAACAAAAAGTATTATAATGATATTTGCGTGAAATCACTATGTAAATTTGTTTATTAAATGTGTTCTTTATTTAGAAAATGAAGGGTTTTTACGCCTGATTAACATTTAGTGTTTGTGAGAAAAATTTTGTATGTATAGTAGGGTGTCCCTTATTTCCCAAACTGCTCCGATGCTTGCTCCCCCCCGTCCAATTTTTTGTTTATGATAAAAAAGAAGCTTTAGCACCAAAAAAAAAAAAATTTTCCCCTTTTTTAATATTGCCGCAAGAGCCTTGAAGTCTTATGAAAATGACGATTTAAAATTAATATAATTACAAGGTAAAGTTGAGTAGGATATTGAGGGTTCGATCGGAACCCTTACATAATATATATCATTCGAAAGATCTTTCAAAAAGGAAGCTCTCTGCCAAATTTGAGATCTCCATAATCGAATTTGAGGCCATGGCATCAAAAAAAACACTTTTTTACCCTTTTTTTTACTATATTTTCAAGTACTTTTCGACCTTTTTTTCACTGTAACTTTTTTATTGTGAATTTTTAACAAGATCGGCCAAGAAATTATAACTTTGTCTTGAATTAAAGAATCGAAATATCCTTGGTGTTATTTTTTTTTTCCTGTTTTTATATACTTTTAGAGCGCTTCAAATCCGTTATGACGAAAAAAAACGTTATTTTTTTTTTAACTATTGCGAGACATCTAGGTTTCAATATTCAAAATTCAATCGGGATCTTGTTAAAAAAATATATGACTCGATACATCATCAAAAAACAAAGCTCTCGATGAAATTTCAGGTCCTCATCATCAAATCTCAGGTCGTGGCATAAAAAAAAAAACCATTTTTCACTCTTTCTTTTGACTATATTGCGAGATATCTGGGACGTAATATTCAAGATTCAATCGAAATCTCACAAGCAAGTTTATTTTTCAAAAAATCATTGATAAATAAATCTCTCGGCCGAGTTTCAGACCTCTAATATCGAATTTTTAGCCATTATCAACCGAAAAATTAAAGAAAATAAATAAAGACAATACTAAAAAGACGATTGTAAAAAGATCAAGGGTTTGTGAAAAAGACTTACAAGGAGAGCATCAGACATATGAGTCATGGATTTAAAATGAAAAAATGACGAAAAACATCTTAATTTTACATGGTCTAATACATAAAAAAAATCTCAAATAATTTTTTCCAGAAAGTACTTGGAAAGACGAAAAAAATGCTAGGTTCCGGAATTCTGTAAGTGTAATAGCTGAGCAATATTGTTTTGAAAATCAGGTCAAAAACAGCTTTTTATTGAAAAATGCTTATGAAATGCTGATTTTTTAACATGGGCTGTAGAGGGAACATGACTTTAAAAGGCCCATTCAGAGAAACTGACGCTTGGAGATTTCTTTTTGGCATATTTGGAGCCCATATATCAAGTTTTAGCTAAATCCATGACCCAAATGTCTGGTGCTCTCTGATAGAAAATGGAAATTGTATTTGTTCCTTCCTGTAGAATGCGATGCACCCACGCGGTGTCACAGGATCGATGTGCATCTTCTTTCCTAGGTCGGCTCTGCTACTCTGCTGGCTGGTGAAGGGGGTGTGGGTATATATATATTAAACAGTGGATGCAATAATTTATCTTTAATCAGTGCTTTTATTTTCTTTTAATCTTTCTTCTATACAAGACGAATGAACGCAGAATGCGTGTCACTCGGCGTCTATCTATCAACTAAACTTAAACTACTCGGTCGCCGCGCCGAGCAGAGTCAGGCGGCGCCTGCGTAGTCGAGCTTCGTGCTCGATCAGACTTCCCGAACTTCTTTCTCTACAACACTCTCCTTGTAAGTCTTTTTCACAAACCCTTAGTCTTCTTACAATCGTCTTTTTAGTATTATCTTTATTTTTTTTTCTTTAATTTTTCGGTTGATAATAGCTAAAAATTCGATATTAGAGGTCTGAAACTCGGCCGAGAGATTTATTTATCAATGATTTATTGAAAAATAAACTTGCTTGTGAGATTTCGATTGAATCTTGAATATTACGTCCCAGATATCTCGCAATATAGTCAAAAGAAAGAGTGAAAAATGGTTTTTTTTTTTTTTTATGCCACGACCTGAGATTTGATGATGGGGACCTGAAATTTCAACGAGAGCTTTGTTTTTTGATGATGTATCGAGTCATATATTTTTTTAACAAGATCCCGATTGAATTTTGAATATTGAAACCTAGATGTCTTGCAATAGTTAAAAAAAAAAATAACGTTTTTTTTCGTCATAACGGATTTGAAGCGCTCTAAAAGTATATAAAAACAGGAAAAAAAAATAACACCGAGGATATTTCGATTCTTTGATTCAAGACAAAGTCATAATTTTTTGGCCGATTTTGTTGAAAATTCATAATAAAAAAGTTACAGTGAAAAAAAGGTCGAAAAGTACTTGAAAATATAGTAAAAAAAAGGGTAAAAAAGTGTTTTTTTTGATGCCATGGCCTCAAATTCGATTATAGAGATCTAAAATTTGGCAGAGAGCTTTCTTTTTGAAAGATCTTTCGAATGATATATATTATGTAAGGGTTCCGATCGAACCCTCTATATCCTACTCAACTTTGCCTTATAATTATATTAATTTTAAATCGTCATTTTCATAAGACTTCAAGGCTCTTGCGGCAATATTAAAAAAGGGGAAAAATTTTTTTTTTGGTGCCAAAGCTTCTTTTTTATCATAAACAGAAAAGTGGACGGGGGGAGCAAGCATCGGAGCAGTTTGGGAAATAAGGGACACCCTAATGTATAGTTAATAATTTCGTTAAATGTTTTAACGATAATTGTGTGTACGAAATAAACAGTGCAATTGTAATCAATTTTTATATGTGTAGTTCAATTATTGTTATAACAATTTGAAATTAAATTTTTTTTGTTCAATAATAAACAAATATGAACAATAAAAGTTTAAAAATATTTTTGTCTACAGCTTCAAAAAAAAAAAAAAAAAAAAAAAAAAACAATTAATTAATTACGTCATGTATAATTTATAAAACTTTTCGCATAAAATCTTTTTGTTTGTTGCAATTTACATCAATTGGGTCCTTAATAAAATTAAAAAAATATTAACTGTTTTTGTTTATTTTTAATAAATTGTTAATAAGGTTTTTCCGTCAAGACTTTTTTATAAGAAAAACTTAATGTTAATGGATTTTTAAAGTTCGAACTTTATTTTTTCTTTTTTTTAACCGTAATCAATAAAAAACCATTTATAATCTTATTAACATTATTTTTTAAAAATTTAATTTTAAATGAAGCTTTGAGAAAGAAAATGAAAACAGTTAATAAGTATCAGCTTCCCGCAGGTAAAAAGAGAAATCGTGCTGCTCCCCCGCCGTTACCGTAGTACCTGCAGCAGAGCTACTTAGAAAAGGATAGCTGCTTGTGCAAACAAGGGGGAACTGCCCTTATTTTTTTTTTTGCCTGTTTTTAGTTTTACGATCATTTTGTGTTTACAAACTATTAGAAACACGTGTTTTGAGCGACGAACGTAAAATCACCTCTGTTTAAAAATTCCTGGTTTTTCCTATGCTGTTGGCACTCCTTCTATTCTATTCTTCATACTTATTTACATAGAGCAGAAGCGTCCATTTTGATTTTCTCACTAAGGGTCACCCTACAGTTGCAGTGAAACACTGAAGGGAGCACGCGCTGCAGGAATAAGAATAGCACATAGAGTGAAGTTGCCTACTGCCAGCCGTTATACTTCTTTGCTTATGTCCTGTTTATCGTTAATCATATAGTTGCATTTAGGTGTTGTTTTGTGTAATTAATTTCACAATCAATTACTAATAATCGAGTTGGATTTTGTTTAACTTATTTATTTAACTTTAACCTACATCAAGTCGTTAATATTAGAAATAAATAAATCTAGTTTAGTTTAATAACCGCTCTTAACATAAAGCAAGAGCGGACAAATGCAAAGTGAAGCAACTCCCGATCAAAGTGAGATTGAAGTTATTCGCCAAAAGCATTTCTTTGATTGTAAGGCAATAGCGTTAAGGTTAGCTTATTCGAATAATTACCCAGGTAAACTATACTTTTACCGCAAGTCTGGTTTTCCTCAGGGTAAATTAAAGAAATTTGAATTTTGTTCGGGAGAATCAGCTTACCTTGAGATAACCCCGAACGAGTTTACCGCCCCTACTTTCTGCTGGGCCCCCAAAAATATTATTAAGGCAGGAACAGTCGACCAGATAGATTATTCACTTTTTGACGACGGAGATATTGCAAAAGTGAGAATCTTTTTCCCTTTTGACAACGAGGGGCCATATCTCGATCAGGCCGACGCCGAGTTATTGAAAGATATTTGTGATATATTTTATAATCGCCGTTGCCGTCACGAGAGGTGGCGCTGAATCTTCTCTTTAAAGAATTCAAAAGCCCTGATTAAACACCTTTCTAGACAACGCACCACGGACATATATTTACGACACCAGGGTGGTGAAGAACAATACTCTTTTGTACTTTTCTTCAACTAGTTGCTGAGAATTAAAATTTTCTTTTGCCTTGTTATCATTGAATGACAAAGGAACCCCTTTCGCTGGAAAACCTAGCCTTTAAGGCGTCATTTGATATTCATATAGAGCATTGTAGAAATCTTCTAGCACAGTTGATTGATACACCCTACTTACTCGAGAGATTTTATTTCACCCGCACGATCGGGTTGTCATCTGGCAAGTTAGAACAATTAGCCCTCCCAACCGGAAAAATTCTAATCTTGCTTAGACTGAAAGACGGGAGCATAACTACCCCCACATTTTTCGGTCTTGCAAACACAGTTACCCTGCTTGTGCGAAAAATAAAATCTTTAAAGTTCAAAATAAGAGGCCCAGTTTTGAAGGGTGCCTTTACTTTGCCCAAGCATCAGGAAGGAGTCTATTCAAATAAAGTTGACGCTAGATTTTTGATTTGATTGGAATAATTTTTCTCTTTTATGATTTCTGCTTTTTTTAGGGAAAGAACTTACTTTAGGATACGCTGATGAGCTCAACCCCCGGTTTTTGGCGTGATAGGACTTTAAAAAACCCGTCATACGAGGTGCCGACGCTAGAAACATTAGCTCACGAGTCCATTTTTCGCAAGCATAAGGAAAATTGTATAAGGTTGTGTATAGATTTATGCTACACTCCTTATTTTCCTGACTTGTTTTTCTTCACCCATGAAGAGGGACTGAGTGAAGGAGCTTTGGAAACGATCACCTTGCTCGGGGACAGGCAGGTAACCATTTTAAGGTTGAAGGACGGAAATATTACCGCTCCAACCTATTGGGGTTTTCCAAACCTTCTCACTAAAAGGGTAGCTTACAAGGATATAGAAATTTCGTTGGGGAATTGCGTAACTTGGCACCATAATCCCTGGGAGGAATTCAAGAGTTGCGCAGTGAATCGCAACGGTGCTCATAGATTCGCTTCATCGCCATATCCTTTTTCAGAGCTAGATAGTTTCTCCTGCCCAATTCTGCCATCGTCTTGGCTGGCGTTTTCACAGACGAGTGGAAACCTGCTGACATTCCTTGTTTTGGAATCATGAGGGGCTAATTTGACCATGCCAGGTTTGCAGGATTCAAACCCCGTGATTTCCGAATTAAAAAGGGTTGGACGAAAAGATCGAACCAGTCCTGATCAAAATAGACTTGTGTGAAGACCTGGTAGAAAACCAACAGATACTAGTAAATCTCTGCATTGACTCGGTAAACAAATTGCATTTCGAGGTAGGACAGCTGAAGGCTAGGGAAAGCCAACACTTACGTAGAATTGTGAATTTGGAGCAAAAACTCGGCGGCGTCATTCGGCATACACTTAAAGGATTCAGTAAGCTAAACAAATACCCGGAAGTCAATGGTATAATTGACACTTCCAGCGGAGTTTTAGACGATCAGATCGAGAAATTGAATTCTCTTTTTGAGAATCTGACGTTGTGTAGATACTTGGATCTAGTTTGGGAACTATATGGAAAGGGAAATCCACCCAAGTCCAAGTTTAGCACAAGAATTCTCAACGCACAATTGCGAGACCTTTCATCTAGGAGAATCTCTCGATCTAGATCAATACTCCGAGGTTCCTGGTCCTTTAAGAAGGACGGACCGACCAGAAGTTTCAGAAGAACATCTAAACCAGGTGTCGACGTTGGAAGACCTAGTTTATAAGTCCATTTTTCATAGGCATCGGGAGAATTGCTTTAGTCTGTGCAGGGACTTATATGATACTCCCTATTTTCCCGACTTGTTCTATTTCACTCGAAAAGAGGGGTTGAGCGAGGGAACCTTGGAAAAGATCACCTTAGCCGGAGGCAGACAAATGACGGTTTTGAGGTTAGAGGACGGAAACCTTACCGCCCCGACCTATTGGGGGTTACCAAACCTCCTCACCAGGAGGGTAGCTTGGGAGGAAGTGAAAATTTCGATGGGAGACGGAGTATTTTGGTGCTACAACTCATTCAGAGAATTTGCTAGTTGCACCTTTAGTCGTAAAGAAGCTGACATCTTCGCCTAGTTTTTTTTTTTTTTTTTTTTTGCACATTACTACTTTAGCCCCGTGTCCAACACATCGAAGTCTCTTTTCTATGAAGTTAGAACTCCCCTACTACCTGGACGATTTGCTAATTCACCACGTCAGTGAGAGAGAGATTCGTGACACAAGGGATATTTGGTCATCATTGGAGAAAGCGGCTTTTGAAACCGTCTTTCGTGAGCACGTGAGAGGGTGTGTAACCCTGTGCATAAAATTATCACGCACCAAATACTTCCCCAAATCAGTGATTTTCACAAGCAAGGAAGGTTTTAGGGGCCAAGAACGGACCCTCACCCTAGATTGCGGGACACGAATCTCCTACCTTGATCTGGGGAAAGGTAAAATAACAGCTCCAACTTTTGCCCACCTGCCTCACAAGTTGGGCATTTTGACGTTTGAGAGAAAAATTAGGTTACCAACGAGTGACAGTGACAACATTGAATTACATCGGTATCGCAAGGAAATCGAGGTGAACAAGGCCACAGCCCAGAAAATATCCGAACCCGGTCAAGACTTGAAACTTTTCTTGCTCATAGCCCAAGGTTTTCGCATACCTGCCGATTACGATTTTGGTATTGATTTCACTCGTTTAGATTTCTAGTTAGATTTCAAGTTAGTTCATAGATAGTTTTAGTCCGCAAGGTAGTTTAGCTAGGTTTGTCAGTTCATATAGATAATTCTTACTCGTACCTTGATTTGAGAGAACCAACTACTTTATTGCTGCTGGTCAGATAGGTTCAAAATAATCGCAGATATTGATGATTATTGGTGCATTCAAACCAGTTGCAACTTATTCCCATCAGAATTATCCTCGTTTGAAGGACCTAATCTCTGCTTGAAAGTGGAGGACAATAATTTGCAATTTACCCTGAAACGTGAAAATTATCAATTGGTCTTTTTCGATAGGAAAAAGCAGGATAAGAATTTAGACCAGTATTTGACGTGGTTGGAAGAAACCAGAGGATACTTCAGGACGGACGCCGACCAGAGCAGACAGTTCATGGATACCATGAATAGCATGACTCAACACTTTGCTATTCAGAACACCACGTTCCACATACCATTCTTTGATGGTAAAAATATACCGTTGCGTCAGTTCATACAAGACGTGGAAAACGGAGCCTTTTTGATCGCAGACGGTCAAGTCACAACTTATGTTTCTGCTGTAAAAACTAAGCTGAGAGGGATGGCACGGGAATGCCTTGAAGGTGTTGAAAATATGAACACCGTGGAGGCCCTGACAAACCAGCTTAAGAGATATTTTGCTCCAGGCAGAAAATACACCGACTATTGTACGGATTTACAAACCGTAAAAATGCGCAGAGAAGAGAGTGTAACTGAGTTCTACCTTCGAGTAAAGCGATTACAAAGTTCAGCTCAAGCGGCACTGATAAATGAATACGGGCAAGTCAATAATGAAAACTCCCCAATTATCAGAGACTCTGCAAGATGACCTTAAATACGGTCTCACACTAAACAACCCAGAAACCTTGAATGCCGCCTATGAACTTGCAATTAATCTGGAAAAGCAGATGGGGAGTGGTGCGTCACATCCCGGGAGAGATTATAACGCACGGTATTACCTGGATAATATCACCGGGTCCACACCGTCAAGAATATACCAGATATTCGAGACCTGCGACACTTTACTCCGCTCCTGCTGAGCGCCCCAGATCACCCTATCGAGGGTATGACACCTGGGGAGATCCAGAACAGGTACCCCGAGGCATTTTGAGAAGAGACGACTATCCAAGGTCAGCCGAGCGTCCTACTCAGGATAACTACAACAGAGATTATCGAAGGGGATACAGTCCTGAAAGACCATTTTACAGAAGGGAATTCAGCCCAAAACGCTGGGAAGGGGCTCCTCAAAGGGATGCAAACCCTACACGAGACCGACCGTACTATGAACAACGAGGTGTGTCACCTGGCCGAGATCATCCAAGATATCAGCCTTCAAACAACAGCCTTGGACCCAATAATTCACCTGTCGCTGAAAGACGCCCCGTTTCATCAGCTAGACCGTCGGAAAACTATGCAAAGACTCATCAATTCAGCGCTCCGGTGAGTCAAGAGAATCAAAGAGAGCGCACAATCAGATTCGAGGATCAAATGAATCCGCAAAGATCCAAGTCGCGAAATTTGACTCATACACACCAATAGTGAAACTATTCATGCCCGAATTGAAGGAAGGAAAAGAGAACTTCCTTATGGACACGGGCTGTGACGTGAACATTGTCAAAACTACGGCACTGCAAAACCACGTCGAGATAAACGATCACCATACCATTAATCTCCTCGGGATAACTGGAAATAGAGTCACAACGTTAGGAATTTGCTACCTTACAATACGAGGTAAAAAGGTCATTTTCCACGTCAATGATACCTTTTTGCCCGACAATTGCGACGGAATACTTGGTTTGGATTATCTGGGAGCCGAGCAAGCGGAGATTTCATTTCATCACCGTACGTTAGTCACCGCCAGTCACCCCATCAAACCCATCGGTTTCCAACCTAACAACTATTTAGGAAAAGGCCCTGAGTCATACGCCTATAAAGTCCAAGCTGACACTATCACAGAGCCCGAAGATAACATTGATGAAACGGAATTACCCCCTTCGGTTCACTACAAGATCAAGGCACGGAGTCGCCAGGCTATATCCTTTCCCGTCGCTCCAACAGACTTGAAGTAAGGATTGATTGAGAAGGTCAAATTGCAAAAAGGAGTTTATCTTGGAAACGCAGCTATCAGAAACAACAATGGCACAGGATATGCTTTAGTAGTGAATACCCTTGAGGAAGACGTAGATATTTATCTATCCGCTCAAACCCTCGAACCATTTTCAGAGGAGGAGGTGGACGACTTCAGAGATTATCCTTTTCCAGAGGAACCATTCGATCTTAACACAAACAGGTTCGAAGAAGTCAAGAAAAAGCTACGCCTCGACCATTTGTCTCCAGAGGAAAAGCGCAGTGTTCTAGGTCTGGTGGAAGATTTCTCTGATATTTTCCACCTCACTAACGAACACCTTCCAGCCACAAATATAGCAGTTCATAAGATTCCCACTACAGATGAGATGCCTATCAACACTCGTCAATACCGATTTCCACCCATACATAGAGAGGAAATTCAACGACAAGTAAATCAAATGTTAGAAACTGGGATAATTACCCCATCATCTTCCCCTTACAATTCACCCCTTTGGGTAGTTCCAAAAAAGAATGACACCCAAGGAAATAAAAGATGGCGTCTTGTTATAGATTTTCGCAAGTTAAACGAGAAAACAATAGGTGACACTTATCCTCTTCCGCAAATTAATGAAATTCTAGATCGCCTAGGCGGTGCTAAATACTTTTCAGTGTTTGATTTGGCCAGTGGCTTCCATCAAATTCTAATGGATGAGAAAGACCGGGCTAAAACTGCGTTTAGTACACCAGGAGGGCATTATGAGTACCTTAGAATGCCATTTGGACTCAAAAACGCCCCTGCACAATTTCAACGTGCCATGGAGATTGCTCTGTCAGGCTTGAACGGTGTAGAGGTATTCATTTACATAGACGAAATCGTCGTTTATGCATGTTCCCTGCAAGAACATGCATGTAAAATTATTAAATTATTCACTCTTCTTCGGAAAGCCAACCTTCGATTACAACCTGACAAATGTGAGTTCCTAAGAAAAGAGGTATGTTACCTAGGTCATATCATCCTGGATGAGGGAGTCCGACCAAACCAAGAAAATATTGAAAAAGTTAAGAAATTCCCGATTCCGAGGAATCAAACTAATGTTAGAGAATTCAATGGTTTAGCAGGTTATTATCGACGATTCATCCCAAATTTTTCACGGAGAGCCAAGCCCCTGTCTGATCTTCTTAAAAAGGACACAGAATTCGTATGGGGACCAGAACAACAGAGAAGTTTCGAGGATTTGAGGGATGCCCTCTGTTCCGAACCTATCCTACAGTACCCAGACTTTACAAAGCCCTTCATTTTAACGATGGATGCTTCTAACATCGGCATCGGAGCTGTGCTTAGCCAAGGACCAATTGGGAAAGATCTACCTATATCCTACACGTCTCGGGTCCTAACTAAACCAGAAAGAAATTATTCCACAACCGAGAAAGAATGCTTAGCAATGGTATATGCTGTAAATCACTTCAGACCCTACTTGTTTGGGGGAGAATTCATACTAGTAACAGATCACCGGCCATTAGTTTGGCTACACTCGGTAAAAGATCCTAGTTCACGCTTGGTGCGCTGGAGACTAAGACTAACTGAATACAGCTATCAAGTGATACATAAGTCTGGCAAAACCAACCTCAACGCTGATGCATTGAGTAGGAACCCTATATACGACGAGAAAATGGCATTCACGGGAAATTCAAACCCAAATAAAGAGACCGAACCCGTAATTAGGAAACGTGGACGCCGTCGCAAAGAACCAGAAACAGAGAAAAGACCGGAGCCAAAACCTTCTCACGAACAAGACCCGCAACCTATGCTCAGTCGGTTGAGACCCAGAGAAAACTTAAAGTCACCTTTAGATAGTAAATTCTGGGAGGTAGACACGAGAAATAAAAGGGGCTCTGAAGTCGCTGAAGATGCTGATAAGAAAGATTCCAGCGAAGCGGAAGAATCCGAAAATGATGATGAGACGCCCCCTGCGGCCTCACGAACGAACAGCCAACTTCCAAGCCTGTTACCGCACCCTGTCTTCCTACCTCCAGTGCCCAAAGAAGACGAGTCAAACGATGAAAACATCTCTCCCTTGCCATCTTCCGTACCTCATGACCAAGATGAAGATGAGGATACAGAACCCGAAAACGCAGACGATCAATCATCAGGGGAGGAGTCAGGAATAAGTCAACACTTAGAAAACCTTGAAGACGCACTTGAAAAGATTAAGAGCATGGTTGAAGATCTGAGAAACATAAACTCCGAAGTCTTGGACCAAGTCGCTGAAGTGGAAAACCACGAAGAAGAAGCTAGCTTCTTTCACAAAACGGGGAAAAACGAAATTCAAAGACGATCCTCTATCCTACCTCTGAATCCCGGCGAACCTCTTTGCAAATCAACCCCACTGAACCCTGGAACTCGGACAACGCGAGGGCAACAGCAGACCATAAATATCCAACCTCGTGAAATTCTCCGCCAAGAAATGCCACAAAGAGAGGAGGATGGAACTATCTCCAATCAACAAAACGACAACGCACCCAACGACCCGTTCCTTCAAGAATTACCTTTCTCCTTTTACATACCGTATGAATCAGACGAAAAACCCGAGACAGAAGAGGAAATCGAGCAGGATAACTCCAAAAGTATCCCAGGAGAGGGACAGATGATGAAGTTAAAAGGGACAAACTGTTCGCTAACGTCAAGAAAATCTAATCTGGTTCATTTTATGTCCACAGATTGCGAATTAAATAACCCAGTAAATAAATTACTCTACGGTCTTCGAATGCTCGATCTAGACTATTTGAAAAGCAATAAACCTAGAAAAGGTCAGATCATCATCACCGATAAAGGCCAATTTAAACAATTCCACTGTTTTATCAAAGATCACTATTTCCAAAAGGCGAACCTCGACGACTTCCGTACAACTCTTTTGAATCTCAAGAAACAACTAGAGAATACAGGAATTACAGAGTTCAGACTGTCAAGAGCCGGAGATGAGCTGGAATCGATTAGTCGAAAGGAGTTAATGGGATTGCTGTAGGAAATATTTGCAACTTACCCTCTAGAAATAACCCTTTGCTATGGTACAGCAAGAGTCCCCTCATTGGATGAGCGAGACACCATAATGTATGAAGCTCATAACAGCGTGACCGGGGGACACAAAGGGATCACAAAATCATACAAAAGCGCATGCGAAAGATTTATTTGGCCTAACATGAGAAATGACATGACCGAGTACGTGCGCAAATGCGAAGAGTGCCAAACACAGAAAATAACTCGTATCAAGACCAGGATGCCTATGATCATAACTGATACCCCTCTCGATGTTTTTGATAAAATCGCCATCGACACCGTGGGTCCATTACCCTTAACGCCAAACTTAATGGCAACAGGCATATCCTAACGATGCTATGTTTATTAACTAAATATTTTATCGGAGTATCAGTCCCAGATATCAAAGCAAGGACAATAGCGCACGCTTTTGCTACGCACTTTATATCCCTCTATGGCAGTCCTAAAACCATACTGTCCGACAAAGGGAAAAGCTTTTTAAACAAAGTGTTCCGTGAGTTGGCACGTGTTTTCAAAATCCATCACGTGACAACCTCAGGTTATCGACCTGAAACAAACGGCTCTTTGGAAAGAAGTCACATCGTACTGACTGAGTATCTCAAAAATAACATTCCAAGATTTGAGGATTGGGATACTATGGTACCTTATGCATTTTTCTCCTATAACACATCAGTGCACGAATCATTGAACTTCTCGCCTTACGAAATGGTTTTTGGCAAACCAGCGAGATTACCCAGTTCAATTCCAAATGAAGACACGCTTGACACATATTCTGATTACATGGTCGATTTGATTACCCGTTTGAGAGAAATACGTACTTTGGGAGCCAAAAATTTAAATGCAGCCAAAGTTCGCGAAAAATTTTATTACGATCAACACCTTCATGGGAATAAATTCAAACCCGGTGATAAACTGTTAGCCCTCAGGGAACCTAAGAAATCAAAATTTGATAGTCACTACACTCGCCCCTTTACTGTCCTAGAACTAACAGAGAGAGGAGATGTAATTATGGCTGATAAGTTAAGAGTTCGTTATGTCGAGCATCCTAACAAATTGAAGATCTTTCATGACTAATGAATAACGTCCTTTTTAGGGATAGAAATGATGACCGTCAAAGTACTCATCACACTCACCATCTTACATCTAGTGACCGGGCAAGTCCTGGTCGGGTATGACTGCGCAGGAAGAGACCAGAACATCTCCAGAATCTCCTTAATGGATGTAGGAGAATGCAATATTCCGAAGACCGATATAAAAAAAACAAATCAAACTATTTTGCTTCTGCAAACTAAAAGGTACGACCCAGTCAAGGTGACTCAATGTAAAGTTCAAGTGCATAGAGTCATCACCCATTGCGGTATGTTCAGCCACAGCGGTATGGTATCAGGAGGAATATTAGATTACCTCAAGGATGTCACACATGAGGAATGCTTGATCATGCATGCTACCGGCACGACTAGAGTCGGTTACGATACCGTTATTGCTGGAATCCAGAAGAACAGTACCGTTTTTAAATCCGTAACACTCGCGGGAAAACTATATGACAACAAATGTGACGGAGTGGAATACAATGAATACCATACGTCGTATTCCAATGTAGTCGTGCAGGCCTTGATAACCATCACTTTGACGGACTATACCGCCAAAACGGATCGTCATCGAGATCTCATCTGGTTGAATTCAGGAAGCCAGTGTAAATTGAGCAAGGGAAATTGCATCGATAACTGGGAAGGCCACACCTTTTGGGAGAAGACACAAGTAGACGACTGCCGGTTGGGTTCATACGAAATCTTATATAGGGGAGAGGCTACCAAATCAAAACCCAGAGAAAACCCTTTATACGGTAGCCACCGCAAATAGTACGTTTTCAATCCTAACTGACGGGCTGTCAAACGTATGCAGACATTCACTAATGAGGACGGAACATCATCGACTATTCATCATGGAAACCAACCAGTACGAGCCATACGAGGAAGTAAGCAGACAACCCTTGACAGAAAATCTAGCCATGTCAATTTACGTCAATGCCAAAGTAGTATACGTGGAACGACATTTAAGACACCAGTTGGAATCACTATATCATGACGTAATTTATCAAAAATGTAATCTCGAGAGAAAAGTGTTGAAAAACCTCCTTTCAATTGCTACTGTGAGACCAGACGAATTTGCGTTTAACCTTATGGATGGCCCAGGCTATATGGCCGCCGTCACTGGTGAAATAGCAAGGATAATAAAGTGTACACCTGCGCAAGTAACGGTACGGAGATCTGAAAAGTGTTACCTGGAGCTCCCAGTTCTCAGGGGTAATGCCTCTTATTTCCTCACTCTCAAAACGCACATTTTGATCAGGAAAGGTACCGAGATTCTCTGTGATGGAGCCATACCATCCATGTATAGAATCGGAGATACATGGTACGAAATCTTACCCAAACCACAAAGGGTATCAGACCCCGACACTCTGCAACCTTCAGCTGCTTTCACCTGGACATATGAAAGTGTAATGTCGCTTTTCCGTACCGGAATATACACAGAAAAAGAATTAGAAAACCTAGAAGAAAGAATACTATTCACCATGGAACAGCCAGCAGTATTAAGCGCGTTGGCCCATTCTGCAAATGGCAGAACTATTTCGAAAGACGGATTAGCAATGGAAAATTTCTTCGATCAAGAAACAGTAGATCGCCTCGTGGAATCCTATTGGACACGAGCTTGGAGCAAGTTCTCTGTATTTGGAACAACCATGGCAGGATTACTAAGAATAGTAGTTAAGATCAGGATAATAAAAATAGTAATCGATAAGATCTTGCACGCATGTTTATTGAAAAGAACATTCGGATGGTCATTCAGACTGCTGGGGGCAATACTAGCCTCAATCACTCATTTTCTACTCTACCAAGAAGAAGGAAAACGCGCTAATACAGAGCCACGGGAATTAATTCCTTTAAACTCATCGGAAGAATCAATTCCTGTACCGAAGACAGCACCTGAGAAACACCGAGCATCCGACACCATACCTTAATCGAATCTTTCTTTATTAATAATATCTTTATAAACGAGTGATTAGTTTTGTGCCGGCAAAACTACTCAACTATAATCGCCTAAAATTTAAGAGAAAATCTAAAATATTGTAAACCATCTCAATGATGGACCTACTAAACCTAAATAAAAAAAAAAAAAATAAATAAAAAAATAATAAAATAAAACAATATAGAAATAGGAAGAACATATATCTTTATAAACCACGGTGGAGGGAATTATTACTAAGTTATGCATGTATTAAACCATTTAGTTAGACACTAAGCATGTAACCCATCTAAAAATGGATTCTGGAATGTTTATAAGCATGAGAAACCATTAAACATGGGATAATGACACCCTGGTAGATTAAAAATAAACCACTTAATTACTAGAACGGGATGTAAAAGTCCATTTAACTAATGGACACAATTTACCATGAAATGTTTATATTTTTTTTATTTCAGAATAAACCTTACGATGAAGCCTAACAGTAGCCGCAATCAACCCAGTAGCAACCTGAAAACCATCACGAAGAAGAAGAGTTCCAGGGGAAACTTCTCCAGAATAAGGTTATTATTCGTTGATGAATGCCGAACCAATAAAGAAACCTTCTCCCCACTCAATTTTAAGGCCTTCTTAGAGGAAAATCATGTACACCTTCTTCCCAAATGGGAAAAGGCGTACAGGAAATTCTCAACCAAGGACTCCACATCCACGTCGGAGAGTCAAAAGCCTCAGCTGCACAAGCAAACAGATCAAAATGGTTTAGCCAAAGCTAAAGAGGTTGCTCAAAGCATGAAAGACCAGCTCGACGAGCTGGTCAAAAGTAACAAAGTCATACAAGACGAACTAAACCGGACTAACCTCGATACAAGAAGAAAAAGAAAGCAGCTCGAAAGAGAATGCGAAGCTCTCAAAATAGAACAAGAAAAAAAAGAGCAAATCTTGGCAGACAGAATATTAACCGAACCCCAGTTTCATGAACAACTCCTAGAAAACAAAAAAATCAGCAAGGAATTAGATAGCATGCTGGAATCAATAAACCAGAAAAGATCAAGCTACAAGGTTGACCAACAAGCTCTAAAGGAAGAGAAGGAGAGAAGATTAAGCTTAAAACAAATACAAGCAACAAACCAAAAATTGGCAAAAAGATTGGAAAAAGAGAAGCAAGATCTGAAAGAAATGGAATTGAGTTTACAGAGCAGAAGGGAAAAACTGGATGAATTAAACAAAGTGGAGGGTGACCTAAGCAGAAAAATCCATATAGCGGAGTCACAAATCGCTGAAGACCAGAAAAGACTGTCAGGGCTGACCATCAATGTTGAGGAAAACCCAATCTACATAATGGTCAGAAACAAAATTAACAAACTTTTAGACAGCTTAGATTTCTTCAAAATGATACCTCTACTAATGTTTCTTACTGAAATGAACTCCAAAGATGACAGCCTTAGATCAGAATTAAGGAACATTGAGAACGTCTGCGAGGTGGTGACAGTTCTCCAGGACCCAGATAGTTCAAAACAAGTCAAACGGTTGGGAATTACCAGCGTCCTCAGTCTGTTCCCTAACCACCTTGGGATCCAGAGATATTTCAAAATGGCCAGGCTAAAGCTGGAATTTTCAGTCGGAAGCGAAGCCGAATTTGAAACTGCCGAGAAGAATTTTAGAGATTCAAAACTAGACAACCATCGGGAATTCTTCGAAACGCTAGCATCTATGGCTCATATCAAAAACGAAGTAATAAAAGAGTTTCATAACCTAGTGCTATGCCTGAACATCTGCGAAGAACCCAAGTCCCAAGAAATCCTTAAAAATGCAATGAAAATATTGGATTCAGAAAAGAAAAAAATCGAGGAATTCATCAACTGTCCGTACGACCCACCACAAGATAGCTGGAACCCGATTAAATATTTCAACCTCAAAACCTTAAATAAAACTGAGGCTTCAAAAATCTTAAGGAAGGCCAGCATGACCTTCCATGAGGACACAGCTCGCAGAGAAGGTTACAATGAGGCAGCAACCAAATTATGCAATGCAATGGGTAAGCTGGTAAATCTGGTGAGGCACTTCGTTAATCAAGAGCTAGACGAAAACCTCAATCTAAAAACAGCTCCTATTGAACGAACAGAATACTTGGAAAATTTTGAAAAAGCTGCAGAAGCGATCATAGAATCAAAGTTCAAAACCACCTGGGAACTGCTGAACCATATGATTGGATCAAGATTTGCGGACCATTTCGATGTATATAGCTTACTGTCCAGAGCCGCAGAAAAGTCACAGAACTTGTTCAAGGAGATAGAACTGACTATATCCATAATGGATAATTGTCAGGACAGGAACAAATTGAATGAGATCTACGAAAAATCTGCAGAAGATATAAAGCGCCTTCGAAACAGGATCGTAGAAACTCTGGATAGCATCAACCGACGGCAAAAACTCTCCAGCCAGATCAACGAACATACAATTAAATTCTTGTGTCTCAAAGCCCCATTCAACGTAAACCAAAGCCTAGAACTCAACGAAAAGAAGTTATGGAAACTCCAGGAGATTCAAACCACCAATAAAAGGAAGGAATAATACATCACCGACGCGATCGATATTTTATTAATTATCAAGAAACACTTATTAATCATTAAAAGTTCAGAATACTCACATACATATTAAATAAAAGGAAAAGAGAGCTTTCTTCTAGGAAGGGCCATCCTACGACGACCTTCCTTCTTAGGGGGGACGCATGTGACGACCCGACTTGTCCCGTCTGCTCCTCAATTATTTTCCCGAGTTTTTCTTTTTTTTTATCTCTTTCTTCTCCTTTTATTGAGTTAAATTTAAGACATAGGTTATTATTTTTCTTAGAACTCGGGGATCCAAAGATACAATTTTTTTTTGCTACTATAATAAATTAGCTCCGAATTCAGGGTAGCGGTTGAAATTTTCTTTTGAATAACAAAAATCCTGAGTTTACGACTCAGAGGAATTTTGGTATTTCGAATGACAGAGTTTCTAATTTTATGTCTTTTCCGGTAACTAAACCAGATAGGAAGAAAAGTAAAAACGTAGAAAATTCTGGGGAAACGGACAATAGACTTTGTCTTAGCCCTCTTGCAGAATTTTCTACGAGGACACGTTTCTTGGTTTACGACCCTTTTCCTTTTTTTTAATTATTTTTATTATTTTTATATGAGTAACGTGAAAACCGTGAGTAGAACCTGCGGAAAAGGTTTTCAAGGGTCGTCGCGAGCCCTTTAGCAGTAAAAATTCAAAAAAATCGATCTTGCAGCGCTCGCATCTCCAGGTATCTGCTTCGATTTTTTTCTAAATTGACAAACTGAAGGATATTTATATGAGTAACATGAAAACCGTGAGTAGAACCTGCGGAAAAGATTTTCAAGGGTCGTCGCGAGCCCTTCAACCGTAAAAAATCGAAAAAATCTAGCTTGCAGCGCTTCCAGGTATCTGCTTCGATTTTTTTCTAAATTGATAAGCTGAAGGATATTTATATGGGTAACGTGAAAACCGTGAGTAGAACCTGCGGAAAAGGTTTTCAAGGGTCGTCGCGAGCCCTTTAGCAGTAAAAATTCAAAAAAATCGATCTTGCAGCGCTCGCATCTCCAGGTATCTGCTTCGATTTTTTTCTAAATTGACAAACTGAAGGATATTTATATGAGTAACATGAAAACCGTGAGTAGAACCTGCGGAAAAGATTTTCAAGGGTCGTCGCGAGCCCTTCAACCGTAAAAAATCGAAAAAATCGAGCTTGCAGCGCTTCCAGGTATCTGCTTCGATTTTTTTCTAAATTGATAAGCTGAAGGATATTTATATGGGTAACGTGAAAACCATGAGTAGAACCTGCGAAAAAGATTTTCAAGGGTCGTCGCGAGCCCTTCAACCGTAAAAAATCGAATAATCGAGCTTACAGCGCTCGCGTCTCCAGGTATCTGCTTCGATTCTTCTCCAACTTGAAAAGCTGAAAGATATTTATATACTCTACGTCAAAACATTTAGTAGAACCTGCGGAAAAGGTTTTCAAGGGTCGTCGCAAGCCCTTGAACCGTAAAAAATCGAAAAAATCGATCTTGCAGCGCTCGCATCTCCAGGTATCTGCTTCGATTTTTTTCTAAATTGACAAACTGAAGGATATTTATATGAGTGACGTAAAAACCGTGAGTAGAACCTACGGAAAAGGTTTTCAAGGGTCGTCGCAAGCCCTTGAACCGTAAAAAATCGAAAAAATCGATCTTGCAGCGCTCGCATCTCCAGGTATCTGCTTCGATTTTTTTTTTAAATTGACAAACTGAAGGATATTTATATGAGTAACGTGAAAACCGTGAGTAGAACCTGTGGAAAAAATTTTCAAGGGTCGTCGCGAGCCCTTCAACCGTAAAAAATCGAGAAAATCGAGCTTGCAGCGCTTCCAGGTATCTGCTTCGATTTTTTTCTAAATTACCAAACTGAAAGATATTTATATACTTTACGTCAAAACTCTAAGTAGAACCGGCGGAAAAGGTTTTCAAAGGTCGTAGCGAGCCTTTTAACAGTAAAGTCAAACCTTGCTTAGCAGGAAGTATTTCTTTATGAGCTTTATTAATAATTTGCTAAAGGCAGTTACAATAAAATTTTTGTTGTTGTCGTCGTTCATTCTTTTTCCATCGAATGTATTAATTTATTGATTATTATTCTTAAATAAAGGTTTTAATGATATCATAATTCAATAAAGGTTCGATAATGATATCATATACTTTGCAATTTTAATTGTTTCAAACAATCAATAGTTATTAATTATAAAATTTATAGAATTATAGGCTAAATCACGAAACGTCTTTTTTTATAGGCTATATTTTTAAGTATCAACTTAACGTTAAAATGTTAAATGTTTAAGTCCATTGTACTTGTTTAAGTGCAATTTTTTGCTTCGTTTCTGTATTATGAATGATTCCCAAGTGCAAGTTATATATAAAGTTACTATCGAGAATTTTAAAAAACTAAGTAATTTAAACTTTTTTGAATGGAGCAAGATTCTCTTATCGGCAAGGTAAAAATTTATTTAATTATTTATTGGATATTAACTATTAAAATTTATTTGTTCAATTTCTTAACAATTTATCAAAATTTCCTTTTATTTTGCTTTAGTTACTTTTTCAAATTAAATCCTCAATATCATTTTAAAGGTTATAGTGCATGTTTTATTTGAATTTCTTTATTTGATTTTATAATTTACTTCCTAAATTGATGGATCATTTATTGACTTTTTTAGATATGTCGAGATAAATTAAACTTAACTTTTAAAGTTCTGCGTATTTTTTAGATGTGTCGAGCACTGAAAAAAAGCACGATATTTCAACGCGTAATAAAGTCTTCCACGTCTGGAAACACAATCATACTTTGAGACAAAACGTTTCTGAACAATTAGAATTAAGTGAAGCTCAAGAAAATAATCAAGATGCTCAGAATATTTCACAGCTATGTGACCCGAATTTTTTTGATATGTGTAACAACAAGAAAAAATTTAGTTTATTTGTTTAATTCGCCTTAAAATCATTATACAAATTTTCACTAGATGGTAAAAAAAATCAAAAAATTATATTCGCAGGCAATTCTTCAGGCTCACTTGATCGACTTGAGTCCGAAAATAATAATGAAATCTTACAAAGTTTTCTATATAACAATAGATTAACGGCTTACTTTGTGAATAAAGGCTAATTTGTATACAAATTCAAATAAAACATGCACTATAACCTTCAAAATGATATTGAGGATTTATTTTGAAAAAGTAACTGAAGCAAAATAAAAGGAAATTTTGATAAATTGTTAAGAAATTGAACAAATAAATTTTAATAGTTAATATCCAATACATATTTAAATAAATTTTTACCTTGCCGATAAGAGGACTTAAACATTTAACATTTTAACGTTCAGTTGATACTTAAAAATATAGCCTATAAAAAAAGACGTTTCGTGATTTAGCCTATAATTCTATAAATTTTATAATTAATAACTATTGATTGTTTGAAACAATTAAAATTGCAAAGTATATGATATCATTATCGAACCTTTATTGAATTATGATATCATTAAAACCTTTATTTAAGAATAATAATCAATAAATTAATACATTCGATGGAAAAAGAATGAACGACGACAACAACAAAAATTTTATTTAAACTGCCTTTAGCAAATTATTAATAAAGCTCATAAAGAAATACTTCCTGCTAAGCAAGGTTTGACTTTACTGTTAAAAGGCTCGCTACGACCCTTGAAAACCTTTTCCGCCGGTTCTACTTAGAGTTTTGACGTAAAGTATATAAATATCTTTCAGTTTGGTAATTTAGAAAAAAATCGAAGCAGATACCTGGAAGCGCTGCAAGCTCGATTTTCTCGATTTTTTACGGTTGAAGGGCTCGCGACGACCCTTGAAAATTTTTTCCGCAGGTTCTACTTACGGTTTTCACGTTACTCATATAAATATCCTTCAGTTTGTCAATTTAGAAAAAAATCGAAGCAGATAGCTGGAAGCGCTGCAAGCTCGATTTTTTCGATTTTTTACTGCTAAAGGGCTCGCGATGACCCTTGAAAACCTTTTCCGCAGGTTCTACTCATGATTTTCACGTTACCCATATAAATATCCTTCAGCTTGTCAATTTAAAAAAAAAATCGAAGCAGATACCTGGAGATGCGAGCGCTGCAAGTTCAATTTTGTCGATTTTTTAATGTTGAAGGGCTCGCGACGACCCTTGAAAATCTTTTCCGCAGGTTCTGCTCACGGTTTTTACGTTACTCATATAAATATCCTTCAGTTTGTCAATTTAGAAAAAAATCGAAGCAGATACCTGGAGATGCGAGCGCTGCAAGATCGATTTTTTCGATTTTTTACGGTTCAAGGGCTTGCGACGACCCTTGAAAACCTTTTCCGCAGGTTCTACTCACGGTTTTTACGTCACTCATATAAATATCCTTCAGTTTGTCAATTTAGAAAAAAATCGAAGCAGATACCTGGAGATGCGAGCGCTGCAAGATCGATTTTTTCGATTTTTTACGGTTCAAGGGCTTGCGACGACCCTTGAAAACCTTTTCCGCAGGTTCTACTAAATGTTTTGACGTAGAGTATATAAATATCTTTCAGCTTTTCAAGTTGGAGAAGAATCGAAGCAGATACCTGGAGACGCGAGCGCTGTAAGCTCGATTATTCGATTTTTTACGGTTGAAGGGCTCGCGACGACCCTTGAAAATCTTTTTCGCAGGTTCTACTCATGGTTTTCACGTTACCCATATAAATATCCTTCAGCTTATCAATTTAGAAAAAAATCGAAGCAGATACCTGGAGATGCGAGCGCTGCAAGCGCGATTTTTTCGATTTTTTACGGTTGAAGGGCTCGCGGCGACCCTTGAAAATCTTTTTCACAGGTTCTACTTAGAGTTTTGACGTAGAGTATATAAATATCTTTCAGTTTTTCAATTTAGAAAAAAATCGAAGCAGATACCTGGAGTTGCGAGTGCTGCAAACTTTTTATTCCGGTTTTTTCTAATAAGTAAATAAAATAATTGTTTTATAATGATTTTTTTTGTCTGAAAAGTGTTTTTTATTCATTTATATTCTTCAAATTCCATATTCTACGTATTTAATATCTTATTTCGTTTTTTATAAAAATTTTATTAAAACCGTTGCATGCAACGTTTGCGACTTCAACATAATTTTTAAAAAGTAATATTTACGGCGATTGATTTTTTTAAAAGGAATCTAAATAAAAAGTTATACGCTAAATATAATAATCTTTTTTTGAAAATGAATTAATGAAAGAAGTGAAATCAAAAAATTTATTACGGACGACTTGAGGCTGAATTACTTATTATTGAAAAATAATTTTCTCTTCTAAAAGATGATCATATAATGTTGAATCACCTTCAATATACGTAAGGTTATCAATTTTTCAATTATAGCACATACATGGGAAAACACATGCAAATTGCACACAACTCAAACACTTTTTGAAATTAAAATATATTGTAATTGAGTTAGAAATCAACTAAATCACAATGTATGGCTCTACTTAACCTGTCAAAATTTAATATTCTTTGAACTAAATTATCTCGAAAAAAAGCATTGATACCTGTATTTTTTAAATTATATTTTGAATGCTCAGTGTGTTTCTTAACAACATATTTTAATTTTTAATTTTAAAAAGTGCTTGAGTTGTGTGAAATTTGCATGTGTTCTCCCATGTATGTGCTATAATTGAAAAATTGTTAACTTTACGTATATTGAAGGTGATTCAACATAATATGATCATCTTTTAGAAGAGAAAATTATTTTTAAATAATAAGTAATTCGGCCCTACTTCATCCGTAATAAATTTTTTGATTTCACTTCTTTCATTAATTCATTTTCAAAAAAAGATTATTATATTTAGCGTATAACTTTTTATTTAGACTCCTTTTAAAAAAATCAATCGCCGTAAATATTACTTTTTTAAAAGTTTTTTTTTAAAGATCATACTTAGCGTATAATTTTTTATTTAGATTCCTTTTTAAAAAACCAATCGCTGTAAAAATTACTTTTTTAAAATTGAGCTATACCTAATCTTTCTTATCACCTATTTTACTTTTTGAAAATACTAGCTCTTCTGAGCGCGCTTCAAGCGCGCATAGGAAAAAACAATAAGAGTAACCTCAAAATGCACTTTTCGAATATTTTAAAAACTTCTTCACCAATCAGCTCATGAATAAAAATCTTACACTTACGCAAGATGGCGATAGCTCTCTTTTATAAAGGGATCAAATTAAATTTCATCAAGTTTACCAATACCCACAACTACACCCTCCTTTTGACTTTCCCTATTACTTTTATTGATTTTTTAGATTTGCATCAGCTGATTTTCTCTCCATGGAATGAAAAATCTTAGTTATTTTGCTATTTCATCACACCAAGCCACCAACGTGGCACAGCAGTTGTTAGTAGGCCCTTTACACCCTATTATCAACTTGAGTTGCCCAAGACAACTTAACTTAACCAAACAAATTCAAACCAAATCCAATCCAGTGTGTCTCACACCCTAGCCCAGTTGAACAATCACTGTTCAACGACTCCAGCCATAAAATTGCCTTTATAATTTTATAAAATTGAATTTATTACATTACCTCATCGATCAGATCAAACAGTTACTTCCAGCCAGCTGCATCACTGCAAGACCTAGATTTCTGTTTAGATCAACGCCAGTAACTTGGCAAAAACCCTTGTAAATATTGTAATATAGTAGTTTTAAGATTGCGTCAAACAAACCTGAGTCCTGCCTCAGAATTTGTTGTATTACCTTTCACAAGCAGGCACCCAGCTTGCAGCCCTTCGACTTCCTCGAAAATAGGTTCACTACATCTATTTTCAGTCTCCAAACTGAGTTGTACATACCAACTCAACCCAATGCTTTGATTTGTTCTCCACGCGTCAATTAGGTCAAACGCTCGCCTTTTAACCAATTCGACCTGGAAATAATTTCATACCCAAAATAGTTTTTTTTACCCTTTTTCATTTACCCTTCACTAGCTTAGCCAATGGGACGATCGCCTTTCAATTGCACAGCTATATATCTCAGAATTATTCTCTATCATTCTTATTTACTATTAATCGACCGCAGTCTATGAAAGGGGGCGGAAATATCTAGTTTTACAAGCTTATTCTCGCCACCCACTGAATTATCCACTCTATAATTCTACCCTATCGAATTCATTTTAAAAAATTACACTAGGTTGAACGCTCGCTTTTCAACCACCTACCTTAAATCCGCTCTAATCTAGTCAAACGCTCACTTCAACTAATTAGCCAGAACCAAATCTAACTTCACCTATCTAAATTCTCGTTTTTCAGCTGTCCAAACAAAAAGTTGTTTATAACTTTAACCATTGATTTATCTATAAAATATAAATTCAAAGCTGCAACATGAACACCTCAGCTTTGTTTGCACACTTCATAACCCTTCAAAACAAAATCCAAACTCGGATTGATACCCATTTTGTAGTTTTCGAGGCCGAAGGAGCTAGGATGACTAGCGAGTTGGCTGAAACTCGCATCCTGCGCCTTAAACAACTTTGGCAAGAATTTTCAACCAATGATAAGGCCTTAAGAAACTGCAAAGATCGTTCATTGTTCCGGCATGTCTAGATCCTCTATTAGGGATCTGGATATCCGACCGATCATCCCCATCAACTGCAGGGACTCTCCTCTCTTAGGAATCTACCGGGGGCTTGCCGCTCCTGTCCAAATTGAGTCGGACCACTTCGTCTTTGTTCAAAAACGACAGTGGATGTTCTGTCTGAAATGAGCCATCAGAACCATCCCCACTCAACAGCGATTCCTGGTTTTTCTCATACATAGTCTTGGCAATCACGGCCTCGCGCTTTTTTACTTGCTCTGCCAAGTCCAGCTTGGCGTCGTTCCGACCCGATTCAACGAAATCACTGGCTTAGTAATTGCCCAACAGCCAGTTTCGAAGTCGGCTGATATGGTCGAACTTGGAACCCTTGACATGGAGTTCCAACTTGTTCATCGTATCCTCCATTGCCTCTGGACTCCAGTATGTGAGCCAGCTCACTAGCGCATCATCTGTCCTGGGGGACATCTTCAGCCAAAGCCTCTTCGCTCTTGAAGCCCTAACTACAAAAAAAAACGTGTGACAGTACGTACGCACTAACTAATTAAGTCGAATCTCTCTCCAATTCCTACGAAACAGAAAAATCATACAATTCTTGCTTGTTCGTATTTTTTACCTATCCGGAGTTGAATAATTTTCAGCTTCCTGGATCGTCGACGTCATTCTAAAAAAACTCGACTTCTAATTCTGAAGTCAAACACGCGATTGAAAACTATTAGGTTACGTGGCGTGCGGTTTGAGCGATTCATCACGAGAGCCCCGGGAAGAGCCATCACGCCGTCAAGCGGCAAAAATGCCGCGCGCACACATCTCGATAAAACGCGCGGTTTTTAATATACGCACCAAGTTAATGTATTGGCACGAACATTCCGCCCACCATGAAACGATAAAGAAAAGTTTCATTAAAAAATTGAATCATTGCTTCATGCCAGTTGATACAAAAAAATAAAATTGATACAAAATAAAACTTGGTATGAAGCAAGGGGACACAACTAATACAAAACAAGATATCAGTGTCGTTACGCAAGATGATTTTCACAATTAAAAGAAAATTAGCCGAATTGAAAATAAGATTAAAAAAATATAGTACTCTCACAATATAAACATGGTGAAAAATTTATTTAAAGGCCACTACAACACTAGACTTTCAGTTTTTTTTTTTTTTTTTCGTTTTTGGAATACATAGTTTCTTATAAGCACACACAGAACTCGCGATAATTATAACAAAGTTCAGGAACTACTCTTGAAGGACCAGGGCGTTGCACCGCCCGCCGTGACCGGTTCATTGGCGCCCAAGTGCGTGTCCGCAGCATCATTAATCAGCAACCTCACGAGCTTGCCCAGGATTCGAGTATATTTTTTACCATTGGTTGACTTGATGAGAACGACACGGGTAAGACCGTCCTTGGCCACGGTAAGGTTAATAATACGTCCAAGAGGCCATTTAGTCGGAGGCAGCAAATTATCCTTGAAAAGAACCAAGTCTCCAATGGAAGCCTCGTGATTTGGATACAGCTATTTCGATCTCTCCTGCATTTGGTAGAGGAATTCTTGTTTCCATCGTTTCCAAAAGTGATTTCGCATCAAGGACACAAGGTGCCATCTTGAACAAGCCGATGGTTGTTCGTTGGTGTCGACGAAAGGCTCTGGAGGAGCGGTGAGTGCGGATCCAATCAAGAAGTGCCCAGGGGTCAGCGGGGGTAAATCTCCTTCGTCCATATTCATCGGGCTTAAGGGCCGAGAGTTTAAGCACGCCTCAATCGATGTCGCTACGGTGAAGAATTCTTCATATGTGAGTTGGGCGTCTCCGATGACCTTGTACAAATGTTTCTTAAAGGATCGAACATTTGTTTCCCACAATCCGCCAAAGTTCGGAGCTCTAGGAGGGATATAAGACCACTCAACCTGATCCCTGGCAATGCTTTGAGCAACTTCCTGACTAAATGATGACGTTACCTGGAACGAACGACCGAGCTCTTCATCCGCACCTTTAAACGTAGTACCGTTATCAGAGTACATCTTGCTCGGGAGTCCTCTACGAGCTGTAAATCGAGTTAGAAGAGAAGAAGACTCATGTAGCCAACAACAAGCTATGCTCCAATTGTTTGAGAATACATGCATTGGAGGGGTGTATTTCGGAACGCCGTTGCTTCATATGCAACGACAAACATCATACGAAACTTCACGAACTCTTTGCTTGGACTACTTCGTCGAGCACATCAGCTCCAGCTGCCAAGACAGTTCAAGAACAAACTACGTCGATGGCTTGTCACTGTGGTGGTACAACTACCTTCAATGTCGAACATCAAAAATCAATATTGTCCACCGCCATGGTAACCTTCCGCAGCGTCAATGGTTGGGCAACCAGAGCCAGAGTGCTGTTGGACTCCTGTGCTGAGGACTCTTTTCTCTCCGAGTACCTCGTTCAAGTTTTGGCTCTACATCGGAGACCGGCTCATGTGACTTGTACAAGACTTGGTGGCAACAAATCAACGACCGCTCGATCAGAAGTTACTCTTTCGGCTGATTTGACTCCAGGGTTTGTATACAAATTTGCTGTGAACTCTCCGAGTCAACCATTCACGACAGAAGCATAGAAACATCTCCATAACCTCAAGTTAGCTGACCCAAAATTCAATCTACCTGGTCGGATTGATGCTATTCTTGGATTAGAGGTTATGTCGGCCGTACTTTTGGAGAAAATCAAAAAGGGGCCACCGAACCAACCATCAGCTCTTCAAACTGTTTTTGGCTGGGTAATTATTGGTGCTCGTGGAGCCTACTCATCGCGCAAGCCAGCGCGCTCCAACGTGCTGCACGTTAATACCAGCTGTTGTGACAACCAGATATTAACTACTGAGCTAAGAAAACTTTGGGAGCTGGAACGAGTGCCAGAGAAGTCATTCTTGTCTGAAGACGAGGAGGCTTGCCTCAAGTTTTTCAACGAGACTACCTATCGCAACGAGCATGGTCGCTTCGTCGTGAGACTGCCATTCTCAAAAACTCCACAGTTGCCGAATTCAAGAGCCATTGCTGAGGCATGCTTGAATAATTTAAACAGAAGACTCCGGAAGGAACCAAAGCTAGCTGAGCTTTATCAAGAATTTTTGGACGAGTATGCTAATCTTTATCACATGGAGCTCGTCGCCGAGGATTCGGACGAGCACAATATCAACTACATTCCACATCACGGCGTTTTTAAAAAGTGCAAGAAAAATGAAATGATCCAGTTACTCGCCTCAGCAGGCATGGAAGTGAGTAAATAGGCCACTAATCGTCAGGAAATTGTCGAAGATGTACCTGGCACTATTCAAGAACCAAAGGTGTCTGTTAATTCGGACGATGAGATTGTATCAACTCTGGGTCTCCGCTGGATTGCTGCTGAAGACTCCTTCTATTTTAAACTTTCAAGTACCTCCTCTGAAGATCGAGTGACTAAAAGAGTCATCCTTTTAGACGTCGCAAAGCTGTTCGACCCAATTGGTTTTTTATCATCAGTCATAATCACTGATAGAATCTTAATGCAAAAACTTTGGCGATTGAAGCAAGGTTGGGATGAGCAAGTCCCAGACGATTTACGCAAAGAGTAGCTCGACTTCAAGAAACAATTACAAAGCATTGAAAAA
The DNA here is from genome assembly GCA_038277355.1 of Encarsia formosa. Classification (NCBI taxonomy): domain Eukaryota; kingdom Metazoa; phylum Arthropoda; class Insecta; order Hymenoptera; family Aphelinidae; genus Encarsia; species Encarsia formosa. The sequence goes on from CM076187.1 coordinate 20,646,517, forward strand.
ATTAAAGTTCCACGATGGATTGGGACTTATGAAAATTCTATTTGGTATCTGCATGCGTTTTGTGATGCATCCGAAGCGGCTTATGCAGCAACCTTATACGTCGTCGTCGACACCGGAGCTTATTTTTATCCAAAACTACTAACGTCAAAAGCTAAGGTCGCACCTATCAACACTGTTAGTTTGCCATGACTTGAGTTGTGTGGCGCCCTACTACTTTCCCAACTGACAGTGTATATTACTTCAAAGCTGGAGAGGCAGCCGAAGCAAACATTTTGTTGGCCAGACTCGGAAATTGTTTTGGCATGGCTTCGTGGACACCCCAGTTCCTGGAAAACTTTTGTTGCAAATAGGGTCAGTGAAATCACCACTTCCTTGCCTGACGCTATTTGGCACCACGTCCGTACTACTGAAAACCCTGCGGACTTGGCGTCTCAAGGATTGACACCTGCTGAATTACAAGAGGCTTCAATTTGGTGGTCCGGTCCTGAGTGGTTAAAAGCTCCGTCATCGGAATGGCCAGTGGCAGAGCAACAGGTGTATAGCACTGACTGTGATGAAAAAAAGGAAATCAATGTTTTCGTCATCCAAGAATCTCCTTTTATGCGCTGGGCGTATACGATATCATTAATCGAAAAAATGATTCGTTGTCTCGCGTTTGTACACCGTTCGCATCTCAACTCGAAATTACGCAAAGGTGAGCGAAGACATAACTTCCTCAACGTAGAAGAGCTTCAAGCTGGTCACGCTTACTTGGTCAAGGCACTTCAGCGACTTTTAAGTCTGGGATCGACGCATTACAGGCAAAGAAAAAACTGTCTTCCTCTAGCCTCGTTCGTCGACTTTTGCCGTACCTAAATGAGCGAGGAGTGATGAGGGTAGGAGGACGGCTTCAAAATGCTCATTTGAGCCACCCGAATGAAAAGCACCCTATAATCGTACCAGCAAAAAACTGCGTCATGGATGTATTGGTTAATCACGCTCATCGTGACACCTTACATGGAGGCTGTACCCTGGTACAAAGGTCACCTCGCACGGAAAGAAGCACCACCGTAGAATGATGATGATAACATCTTCTTGTAGTTAGGACCAGCATACAAGCAAGAGTTCAGTGATTGTCCGTTGGAACAGTGTTGCGATGCATTAAAAACGACCCTCAATTTTCCGGTATCCTTTTTAAAAACGCCGTGATGTGGAATGTAGTTGATATTGTGCTCGTCCGAATCCTCGGCGACGAGCTCCATGTGATAAAGATTAGCATACTCGTCCAAAAATTCTTGATAAAGCTCAGCTAGCTTTGGTTCCTTCTGGAGTCTTCGGTGTAAATTATTCAAGCATGCCTCAGCAACGGCTCTACATGAGTCTTCTTCTTTTCTAACTCGGCCTTACTGAAGCTCTCGCAGTAGGCGATGAAGTGTTCACCTTTGCAGAAGGAACACGTTGGCTGACGAGCACCCCTTTTTGCACTTTTGGTGGAAGTAGCATGGTTTGCAGAGCTGGACTTCTTGTCACCCTTTTAGTTTGGGTGTGGCTTTGCATTGGAGGAGGCGGTTGAATTTTCCTTTTCGACGATGTTCTTGGAATTAGCGAGCTTCAAAGAGCGGACCCGCTGCTGTGCAAATTTTTTCAAATTAGCGTATTTTGGAAAATCCCCAAGTTTCTCCGCATCCACATGTTTTAGCCAGTCTAGCCGTATGATGTCTGCCATTCTACAAGTAATGATGTACACAAAAAGGTCGTCCCAGTGCTCCGTTGGTCGATCGAGGTCCTCAAGGCTAGTTAAACCTTCTTCTACGGCGTTGAGTAATGATGTGAGGTGAGCTGCAGTTTCCTTGGTGGTGATAGCCAGCTTGTCCCAAGACTGCATTTGTAGAAAGTATCGAAGCGGCTTGGTATCATATTTCTCGCACAAGGATTGCCATGCATTATCAAAATTCTCAGCCACACATCTAATGCTTTGAATAGTTGCTAAAGCCTCCCCACTGAGAGAGCTCAGCAGACGTCTAAGTTTGATCACTGGTTGCATGTTCCGGTCATTGACGACCAGCGCCAACAGCTGCTCCTTGTACGGCTCCCACTCTCGTTGAGCACCCGAGAAGTGAGGTAGTTTAACGTGCCCCAAAGGGGGTTGGCCGGCATGCTGGCTCTGCTGTGTGTTGGTAGTTGGGTTGAGTGCAACCATACGGGTGAGCAACAATGTTTTACACCGAATATATTCTGTCGAGATGTGTGCAAAAATCTTCTTCTTGAAGTATTCCTTGTTAGAATAGATGGCTGCTTCTCTTTGAACAAGAAGATCATTTTCCTTAAAGGTATTCCAGTAATTTTCTAACAGACTGAGTCCAACCTCTAGTTCGTAGATTGTGTATTGATCCGCAGCCGGAGTTGACATCGCAACACCCATGTCCTTAATGCAGTCTGCTATACGCGCTTAATCGAGTAGCGATTCTTCGACATTCGCCATCGTTATATAATTGAATTCACGAGTCATGAAAAATTGAAGTGTTGGTCAGCTGTGTTGTTGTTTTGACAGACGGCACCTGCTGCGCTTGTGCTCTGCTTGTAGCACGTACGCGTGACGTAGTTGAATTCTAGATAAACAATACAGCAGCTGATTTTACCCATGCGACGGCTAGCTGGTCCACGCAGGGCCTGAATCACGTGACAGGTGGGCGTGGTTTGGACCGCACGATGCGTGAAGTCACTGAGTTGCGGTTTTGAAAGAGCACCCTCTATACTAAGTTTGATGATGGCCGTGAGCTTTAAGTAGCGTCGTTCCGAAGGCTCGAGAATTTAAAAATGGCCGACGAACCAAAGAAAAGGTCTTTTACGTAATCACGAACTTTGGAATGCACGCATGCGGAGATGTTTTTACTATGGTCAATCACCACACTTTTCATGATTTTTCTTTTTACTGCTCTTCCTCTGAACTCGATGATAATTTGGCTCGAAGGACCAAAAAATGACTGTGCCGTTGCAGTCAGAGGTAAGATTTTAACGGATAACTGTATGATGCCGGCTCTAGAGTAGGGAAAGGAATGGAGTAGGAGAAATAACTTGCGGATTCGATCGATGATTAACACTTAACGTTTAACTTTACTATTAATTCAAAATCACAAACATTCAATTTTGTCTTTACATCTTGAAAACTATTAGGTTATGTGGCGTGCGGTTTAAGCGATTCATCACGAGAGCCCCGGGAAGAGCCATCACGCCGTCAAGCGGCAAAAACGAAGCGCGCACATATCTCGATAAAACGCGTGGTTTTTAAAATACGCACCAAGTTAATGTATCGGCGCGAACAACGAGAAAATCTCGAAAATCGGACAAAAACTCCGATCTCAAACAACGCGAATTTTGTCTGAGTCCTGAACGGAAATTGCAGCAACAACAGTAAAAAAAATCAAATCCTCACTCGGTCTGAGTTTTGAATTTAATAGAGAAAAGCCAATCTCTGCTCTTCAAAATAATTTTGTAATTTTTGAAAAATTATTTTTTTTATCGAACCAATCACACACAAAAATCGCCAATCCCGAAAAAAGAAAAAAAATTAAATCTACATCCGTTCCTGGACCCGCGAAACTATTCCCGTGCACATAATAAACATTCCTGTCCACGAAAAAATTTATCCGCGAAGCTAAAACGATCCCGGAGAAAAACTCCAAAAACAAAAAAAAATCAATTGGATCCGCCGGTTGAGAGTCACTACTCGATCGGCACCCGAATTTAAATTTTCTACCGTGTTTACATCAAAACTTCAATGTTTTGATTTCTACCGGCGAATTTGCCGGAATTCGCTCGCTGTCTCTCTCTCTCTCTCTTTCACGCAGCAGTACGAAGGTTATTCACGTCTGCTGCGGCGCGCTACGCCGATTTCTAACAAAGGAATAGGAAAGCGCGCGAAAGAATTTTCCGTCCTCTCTCCTCCGCTTTGTCAGCTGCTATCAACTGACAAAAATCCAAAACCGTTTAAAATTAACGTTGGGCGCCATGTAACCGTGGAACTAATTGCGTAAATAGACAGCCTTGTCTCTACAAAAGGACGGGTTGCCCTTGCGCACCCGGAACCCTCGAAGTCAGCCCCGATGACTACGCTACTCCCACGGCGTACTGTGTGTAAAAGAAACACACTTCTCAACTCCAGCTCTGTACCTAAAAAAATGATACCGCGTCCGCATCCGCGATGTTAACTCCCCAATAAGACGAACACGACGCGAGACTGCTCGACCAGCAGTCGAAATCTCTCGGGCTGCGAGTCTAGGGTTTTTTAGAGGACGAGATCGGGTTTCAAAAGGAAAAGAAAGATAAGTACTTTTAAGCTAATTTTAATGAATGAATTTAAGAGCTAAATTACAGTGCGCCAGTCAGTGCGCGCCGCGCTGACTGACCTCGAATAAATTAAGGACGTTCAACTTTTGACTACTCAAGTCAAGTCTTCTCGTATGACTAATTTTCCGATATAGAAACACACTGATTGGTTGCTCGAGTCTAACCTAACCCCAAAAGTACTATTTTTTTTCTTTGACTATTCTTTTCTATTATTAATATTCTCCTAATTGTCTCCATAAACATCTTAAAATAATCATCAAATGCTCTTTTAACACCTCAAAAAAACTGTACTTGGTGTCATCATCCATTATTGAGAGACTTTATTAAGAAGCACGAAAAGGTTCAATTTCCCACATGACACTGTGTTAATGGATCAGAACAATAATTATTGATATCTTAGTTATTAGACTCCTTATTGCTTCCAGATTTTAATAGAGGACTTCTTATTATTCTATCGAAACATATCTAAATTTTCATAATTTATTCATCATGATTAATTTTTCGAGTTGAACGTCCTTAAATAACAAAAAAAAGGAAAAGATTCAATACAAAGAAAAAAACCTACGGTAGTTTGCAAGTACCCGCGAACTAGAGAGACAGAGATAGAAGATGGCTGCCACGCTGCCGGCAGCCTCGCAATTACAATCAGTTTTCTATCAAAAGAAACTCACAGATTGACACTGTTGTTGATCACGCTGATCCTGCATTCTTTTCTCGCGGTCAGTGGCCACTGGATCACACAAGTCACTCCGGTTTTACTAATTTATTTCACAAAAAAACAGCGAGAGCTAACAAACGTTCTATCGCATGATATTCGCTACGAAACGAGATTAATCGTGCGTGCGCAACTTTAACATGTTTAACGTGACATCTCACACTTACACACACACGCACGCGCGTACTTTGGCTGCAGCTCGATTAGGCCCGCGAGCTGCTGCCCTCTTGCTCGATATCCTCCGATTTCAATCTAACGACGATTCGCGATACGAGATGTGAATTCCGTTACACAATGAAAACGGAATTAAAATATAGGTAAGGAAAAAATTCATTTATTTATTTTATTTATTTTTTATTTTTTAATTTATTTTTTTAAATTGTTCTCTATAAAAATTTTCAAACAGTGCAAAAACCATCAAGTTACTCATTACTGGCTAATGTCAAAATAAATACATCTTTCCATTTCGCGTGTGGCGTCACTTCTAATTAGTAAGTAGGATTTATCTATATTGCCTTTGATACATTGATAACTGTGGATGTATTAACATTTTAAGTTTACTTTAATATGCGTAATACAACGATTGATAAAGTTAGCCTTAAACTATTAATATTACTCGTTAAATCGATTTTATCGAGCGTTATCTTGTCATTCTTCGATCGCGAAGTAATAACGCGCTGAATTATCGTTAAAAATAAAAAAATAATTGAACTACTCACGCGTAATGGCATCTTAGAGATCCTTACGAAAGCATTAAAAATCCCAGAATCAGGCCCCTGACGAATTTTCAAGCCTCGGGTTTCACCGGCGAGCGCAAGATACGATTAAAGAAACAATTTTTCGCTTCGCTAAAACAAGGATCAGCTGAAGCTGAAGGAACTTTGATAATTATACCTAAGTTAATTGCACCGTGTATAATTAACTTAGGTATAAATTATTATTATACTTAGGTATAATTATTAACATGATCATCCTTCGGATGAGAAAATTTGGGCAAAAATTAACCCTATTGGGGAATTGAAAAATTCGGAAAAATCGCGATTGTTCGAAATTCTTAGTAACTACCGCGAAGTTTTCAGCGATAAGCCGGGAAAATTTAAAAACAACACTTATAAATTTAACATTAATGACCGTACTCCATACTTAAAAAAAACCGTACCCAATACCAATCCACCAGTGCAATCTCGTGGAAGCGGAAATCAATAGAATGATTAGTTTTGGCGTACTTGAACCGTGTAAAAGCCCGTTTGGCAACCCTTTAGTACATGTTATTGAACGTGATAATAGCATTAGGGTCTGTCTAGATGCACGCACCCTTAACGAACATATCGACCCGGACTATAATAACCTGGAAGGGATCGAGGTTATCTTAAGTAAATGTGAAGGCAAGTCGATTATGAGCAGTTTTGACTTGAGTGCGAGTTTCTGGCAGATAGAATTACACCCGGACTCTCATGATATCACGGCCTTTATCTTTAATAGGCGAGTTTTGAGATACACCGTGACACCTTTTGGTACAAAATGTTTGATGGACGCGCTTTTCGACGCCGCAAGGGGTGAAAATAGACCCTTCTAAAGTCGAGGGTATAAAAAATTTTGAGACACCACGAAATATAAAAATGATTCGCGGATTTTTGCGTTTAAATAATTATGTCTCGAAATACACTCATGAGCTAGCGCGGGAATCAATCCCCTTGAATGAACTTCTGAAGGTGGAAAAAAATGGGAGTGGGGAATTGTTGGCAGTGGATTTATTATCCAACACCGTCAACAGCTCTTATGCTGCAACAGCAGCAGGAGACTCAGAGCGCCTGCGCGGCAGGCGCTCGGTAAGTCCCCAGCCCGCATAGGGCAGTTCGAGTATGGCCGCCAAGGCTAACGCGTGTGTAGGGATCGCTATCCCGAGTTGAGTATTTACTAATAAACATGAGTTTACCGAGACTACCATAGCTTTATTTGTGTTTCACCCTTACCTCCCTGTGCCTAAATTAATCTGCTGTCAACAGGTCATGGGCTTCCAGTATCGTTTTTTGTGTACGGCACGCGACGGGAGGTTAGAAAAAAAAAGCCGGTTAGCTCGCGCACGCGTTTTTGCTGCACTCACCACGGCAGCTCGTCTTTTACGTTCTGTGTTTGTGCTACAGTGATAAAATCTGAGGATTTGTGTTTTTTTATTCGAAAAAAAAGGAGTGATGTTATCAACTGGCACGAGAAGACGTAACTTTGTCGTTTTGTTTACGAGGAACGAGGACAAGAGGATCGCCGAGGACATTTTCATCGACTTCAAGATGGACGACGGGAGGATTGGAGGCTCGATTGAAGTTTTTTTTACGATAAAAAGTGAGTTTTTTTTGTGTTCAGAGGGAAGAGGAGGAGAGTGTGCATGTAGGGAGATTTCGAGTGGGGAGGGAGTTTGGGGCCGAGAGAGAGAGAAAGAGAGAAGACGCGCTGGCGCGTGAGAGTGCAGATGCATGCTGCAGCCTGCACGCTACGCAGAATGGGGGAGGTAATTCCTGGAACGGAATAAACCCAAGCGCGTTTGGGATTTTGTTGAGTACAAACACTGCATAGTCAGATGTTTTTAGTTGCGTATTGATATACGTATTGTTATGCTACAAGTCACTTGATTATCTCTCTCTCTTACTTGATAATTTTCTTACTTAGCGCGTGTGGATAGTTTTTAGCTAGGGGCGCTGACTTTTTACAGATGTACGATTTTTCACGCTCGAAATTATTCGTTTCTCTTCACATGCTGTGCTGGTTGAGAAATTGGATTTTCTTTAAAAGATTGGCTGACCACCGATTCTTTTTCAGATTTGAGGAGTAAATTTTTAGTGAATTCTTTTTATAGGAAATCTTCGTTATTTTCTGGGAATTTTTTTCTAAGTGAGTTTTTTATTTTTGAGAAATTATTGATGTTTTTTTTCAAATTTAAATTCACTGGGTTTTATTGAGAATTTCTGTTCAGAGAAATTTGTTGAGTGAGGAAAGAACTTTCAAGGATTTTTTGTGAGTTGAGAGAATCATTCTATCTGGATTATTTAGTGATTAACAGCTGTGCTGGTCACTGATTTCTTTTAGAATGATGTTTTCAAAGTTTCTTATGAAATCTTTGATTTGGAGGACTTGTTTTTGAGTTTTATGCTCGAGATTTTTTACTTATTTTTCAAAATTTCTCTGAGTACTTAAGTTTTCTTGGAAATAACCGTTTCGAAATTTTGATTATGAATTTTTTTGAGTTTTCTGTTCCTTTGAGTTTTTGAAACAGAGTCTCGGATTTTTTCACTCTTTGAATTTTTCGAGAAAATTTGCAAATTTTTTTCAAATTTTTGAAATTTTTTAAGAATTCCACTGAGTTGTGAGTATACTGAGGATTGCATGAGTTTTTTTGAGGAATTTTGGAGCAATTTAAGAAATCTGAAGAGCGTGATAAATCTGAAAAATATAGTTTTGGTATGAGGATTAATGCATGTGTGCCTGAGGATTGAAGTTGATCGTGAGGTTTGAGTTTACGAGTTGTTTTTGCTTAAGAAGGGAGGAGATGGCGAGAGTGCCATTTTTTTAAATTTTGCAAAACTAACGATCAAACTCTTTTCTCATAAAGCATTTATTTGCTTTACCTGGACATCAGTCGTAGAGGATCACTGTGTGCTGTAAGCGCTCGATTTGCCTTGACGTACGCCGTGCGGTTATAAACACCACACATTGAAAACGAAAGGTGTGTGAGCAGTGCATGATGGTTTTTGAAAACTTTTGTCTAAAATTAAAATGAGCTCGTTCTTAAGCTGTGTCAGTTCGAGTAAATTTTAATTTGAAAGACCCTGATGAAGTAATTGAATGTTTGTTATATAGATGAACGGAGGTGACAAACCCTAATACACCAGACGAGGCATTATGAGCTGGTGCTGCTGAGAAGTGGTGCGCCACAGGACAACTCTCAAGCAGGTTGAGCCAGTCCTTGAGTCGAGTAAAGAGGACATGCTAGCCAATATCATAATCAGGACGAGCAACAAAGCGTAAATCATTAGGTGTGGCACCACCTGGTGTTGATCCGATGGCCTGGGATCAAAGTTGTATAATATTAATTATATTTTACAACCACATGCAAAAGAATTTTTCCTTGTAATTAAAATTGAGTTTGAGTGAGGTAGTGGTACTACACATTGAAATCGAGAGTGAAGCTTAAACATTCAAGTGAGGTAACCTTTAATTACAGAGTAAAAAGGAAAGAATTCAGAGGACACAGAGAAAAATGGAGGAAGTTAATCTGAGCTGAGATCCTTGGAGGCAATAAAGGCTGAGTAAAGGCTCATCTCAGCTGCTAATACAGGGTTAACGGTCACTGGTCAATCCGACCCAGCCACCTCGACACCGAAAATTGATTGAGGTAATTTGAAAATAATTTAGCTATTTTTCGTTTAATTTTTCTTAAAATTGGAGACACAGTGTGTACGTTTTTTGAGAATGAAGAATAGTTATTTAGTAGAGAGTTTCACAATCGTATATAAATGATTGTTTTTTCAATTTTAAATATTTTATATTACTCTTTATCAAGTATTGTAGGAATTAGTTGAGTGTATGTGTATATGTTTGTACACGCACACTTGGAAATTTTGAAATAAGCTGATACAAGCTTGTACCTATGGGAAAACTTTTATTTTGAATTCCTTCTTATGTACTCGGCACCGTTACAGCAGTCAGTATGACTTTAGCTTTCGGAGAGCAGAGTTCGGTGTTGTCCAGGTAATTTTAAATTAAAATTTTTTACATCTTTACACGTCTAGACAAGCACACAACCGTCTACTGATGAGCCCAGGTTGTGTAAGGGGCGAAACGTTTCATTCAGTTTTCGGTTTTTATCCATAGTTTTTTTACATAGTTACTTTGAACCCTAAATTCCGTAATTAACCTTGACTTTGAAAGTTTTTCGTTTTTTGAAAATAATTTAGCTATTTTTCGTTTAATTTTTCTTAAAATTGGAGACACAGTGTGTACGTTTTTTGAGAATGAAGAATAGTTATTTAGTAGAGAGTTTCACAATCGTATATAAATGATTGTTTTTTCAATTTTAAATATTGAGGTGATTAATCCAAGGCGAGTGAATTTGCTAAAACCAAACCATCTCCATGTCCTCAACAACAACAATAACGTCATTAATTGTTATGACGTCAGCTATGCCCACTGAGCTATCCATAAATACCCCGTTGAGCTCGACGCTAACAGAGCTCAGCTTCTATGAACGAGGAGAATGAATTTGTGTGCACATCGGCTCCGGCACAAAGAACGTGACGAGTACATCGCCCCCGGCACCTAGTCTAAACGGTGAGTCTATTCCAGGCTCTCCTAGTTTTAGGATAGAGTTAGACGAACAGACTTGGAGGTTATGTCAGAACTTGAGGCTACTGAAGGCAAACTTCGAGTATACATCGAGGGTCAAGTCTGATTTTGTCACGATTTTGGATGATGCCACGAAGTTGCAATACGAATTTTTTTTTCTTTTTCTATCTTTCGCCTTTTTACCCCGAAACCTTAACCGTAACTCGCTTAGCGATAATTCAAATTTGAAGCATGAGTGAGATTAATGTAAATAATCTATGACTGCCTATCATGACCGTGACAAGGGGAATAAAAGTATCTCGTTCTTCGTGATTATCAGCTGTGCTAGTCACTTAATAACCGTATGATACTTTAATTGAGAACCAAGTTGAGAGTAAAACAATTATTTTGAGCAATTGTCTTGTAAATCGAGGCAAATGTAAAAATCCTGAGATTTTTTCTGAGTAAGTTTAAAGCAGAGTTGAAAGCTTGGTTTGCTAGACAAGTTAGAGCTGAACGACGACCCACATTTATGATTCCATGTAACTTGATTGGGAAATTTTTTGTTTGAGGACGAAGCCAAAAGATAGAGTTCTTTATTTTATCGACAGGCTGGAAGATATTATTAGCGAGTATAAAAACTGTCCAGAGACAGTTAAGTTTTCTGAGTTGAATAACAAGCTGTGCTTATCTCTGGAATTTTCAGAGAGTTCACTCAAGCGAACAATACTGTTTCTGGGAAGGACATAGAGGGATTTGCGTTTTTTTTCGTTTAAAATTGAGGCATCGAAGAATGAGGTTCAAACTGCTACAGTTAAGTTAACACTAAGGCCAGAGAAAGTTTTGAGTAAACTCAAGAGCCGTTGCTGTTAGAAGTTTGTACCGGAGACCAGTGCAGTTGAAACCTACTAAATCAGTGGTACTGCCGAGTCTGTAACAAAAACTATGAATCACGAGAGGACGTCTGTTTATTTGAGAGAGGTGAAGAAAATAATAATCTTGCTTCTAGAGATAGTCGTGGCGAGGATGAAAGAGATGAGTAGTGTAGGTTATCTGTAAACGCCCATCACAACAATGGTCGGGCAAATTAAAGTATCTCGAATTTCTCGTGATTATAAGCCGTGCTGGTCACTTGATAAATATAGGATACTTTAGCTGAAAACCGAGGTGAAGGTAGATTCATAGTTTATGGAATTATGAGTAAAAATGGTTAAAAATGGTCGGGATAGAGGGTACGAAGGACTTAATGGTTTAAACAAAATGAGGGCGGTCAAACCAAGGTGATGAAACAGAACGACATAAGCAAGAGCAATGTTTCTAGAGGAGGAAGAGTGAGAACAGAGTATTATTGAGGCACTTAATTTTAGTGAAAATGCGAACAGTCAAATGAGTTTTTATCTCGAGGTATCGAGATCAACCAAGGATTATCTGATTGAGTACTTTTGGAGACATCATCGCAGAGAGAAACAAACCCTGGTAACAAGATCTTTGAGAGACGCCGAGTATAACGCTGCATCGAAAGGTTCATGCAGCTGAATCATCAGTTTGGACAAGGTACTTCAAGACACAATGATTTGGACATTCTACCCAGTAAAGATCAACAGTGATAATCTGTGCATGGTTGACAGCTCGCAAATAGAGTGATGTTAAACATCATGATAAGAGTATTGAGGTATTAAGGAAAAATCCGAGGTACTGGAAGTTGAAGGGCAACTGAAAAACTTCTGTTTGAGGCTCATGGGAACTTTGTAAAGCAATGCGTTGCTGAGGGTTAATTGATGTTAGTGGAATGAATTAAAAGTTTGACATGGCCGATAACCTTATCAAGCCACTTCACCGAGGCGATTTAAAAGACTTAAATTAAGATTTTTGAATTGAGTGTGTATGAATGAGAATGTACATGAGATGTATACAATGAGTTCATGAGGAACATTTTGATTTATTGAAGTTACAGGTTCACCTAAGAAGTTAGTTGAGGCGAGACAATTACACCCACATTACAGATAGAATATCAGAGAGAAAGATTATAAGTGAAATGAGAAAGAAAAACTCTGTTTTTGTGATTTTGTGGACTAATGTGATTTGTGATGTTTATTTCATTTACAATTTCAATTTCTAGCTTAAACATTGCATTGTATAATTTACAGCTATTTTGATTTTCCATTGAGAATTTTTGTTTATAATAATTGAGATTGTTTTATTTTGATTTGAGGTAATATAATTGAGGTTGACGGATTTCCGATTGTTGAATAATAAATGGAGGGAGTGTTGGCAGTGGATTTATTATCCAACACCGTCAATAGCTCTCAGCAGCAGGAGACTCAGGGCGTCTGCGTGGCAGGCGCTCGGTAAGTCCCCAGCCCGCATAGGGCAGTTCGAGTATGGCCGCCAAGGCTAACGCGTGTGTAGGGATCGCTATCCCGAGTTGAGTATTTACTAATAAACATGAGTTTACCGAGACTACCGTAGCTTTATTTGTGTTTCACCCTTACCTCCCCGTGCCTAAATTAATCTGCTGTCAACAGGAATTGAACACCAGACAGCTTTTGAACGTAGCAAAGAATTGTTTTGCAAAGAGGCGTGCCTATATTATCCAGTGCGCGATCGTGAATTCATGTTATTTACAGATTTCTCGGACTATAGTATGGGAGCACTGCTTTGTTAGTGCGACGAGAATAATAGACTACGAATTGTAGCCTGCGCAAGCAAGACGTTGAATCTAGTCCGGCAATCATATTTGTTGACACAGTATTGGGAAGCTTCGAAATGAGCAGCAAAACCTCATCTGAGGTTTATTAAGTTTTATTTTTCATCCAAAGTTTACATTTTTCTTTGTGAAAAGTAAGTTCGAAAGACGCCTGCAACAAATATTTTTATTACAGATGTTGCACGCCGAGTGAGTCACCCACGCGCAGCATCATAGTCCCTTCCTCCTCTCCCTCTCTCCCCCCTCTCCTCCGACCTCTTCGCTTCCCTGCCACCGCGCCGCTCCAGAAAAGGTTTCCCATCTTCACCGCTACGCGGCGATCGACACTTCAACCCTTAGAGTGAAGTCGTCGAGTCGCGCTACGACCCTCGCGCCTTTTCCGGGGCCGCGGGGCTTCGCGCTCTTCCCCCACCAAGAGACGTCCCGACTCGCGGGGCCCGTCTCAATTCCTATAAATACCGAGAATTTCGGCCACCCACGCACTTCCTTCCGGGTCGCGCTCGCGGCCTGACACCTCACCTTCCTCCTTCTTCCTACGGACCAACTAGCACTCTCCGGAGGCGGACTTTGTCCTGCGGCTAGCGTCTATCTCGCCCTTCGCCCTTAACCCAGGAGCTTCGTCACGTCTGCGGGCGAAGTAACCGACAGTGGTTCAAGGGACCCCTTACCTTGCGGCCTGACACCTCACCTTCCTCCTTCTTCCTACGGACCAACTAGCACTCTCCGGAGGCGGACTTTGTCCTGCGGCTAGCGTCTATCTCGCCCTTCGCCCTTAACCCAGGAGCTTCGTCACGTCTGCGGGCGAAGTAACCGACAGTGGTTCAAGGGATCCCTTACCCTTTCCTTTGACCAGTAGGGAATATTCTTTGAATAAACCCGAGTATTCTAAACCAAATTGCTATCATTCTTTTTTTACCTGTACCCTCATTCGGCCCTGATTGCCACAAACAGTCCTTATCAGGACTACGCACGATAAAACGTAAGCCAGCCCTTTTTAGGGCTTCACAACAACAACAACAACAACCCTGCGACATTTATTTGTACAACATTTGGCGGCCCAAACGTGGGGCACAAGGATAATTCTTGCGTGCGACTGAAGTCTCACCGTCCTGCGACCACAGCTCTACCGACCGACATCCACGCACTTCCAAGAGTGCTTAAACACTTGGTGGCGTCCACGGCAATGCAAAGGAAACACGAAGTACGCGAGTCTGCAACCAAAGAGCCCGCTTTCAGCAGCTACTCGCTAAGTGCCTGCCCCCGCGGCGGTAAAGTGAGCAAGAGCTCGCCGAAGCAACAGCGGCTAGAGGGTTCGCTCGGACTTGTGACTGACGTGTCAACCAGGCACCATCCTCGTGAAAGGTACGGCGGCGTCCTCTTCTACTTGGACGACTGGATCGTACACTATCCACATCGGCGCAACAACGAGTCTGTAGCAGAAGCCGCCTAACAAACTGGCTCCACATCGCAGAGCGTGGGACGACCTCACGCCCGAGCAGCAGCAGCGGGCCAGGGAGCACAGAAAGCGCAACAGACAAAGTCGGCGTCGCAACAAGGCTGCAGCGAGAAGGTTGAACGCGAGTGAGTGCAAGGCAGTCAAGGGTAGCAGCTCCTCGGAGCGTGAAAATCCACCACTCCCGTGTGATCACTTGCCACGCGATCGCACGCCTACTCCGGAAGAACTTCCAGAGGAAGTGCTCCAGATTGACCTCCTCCTCGACGACCTTCTGCCTCCCCCTTCTCCGAGAATTACAGTCCGCTCCACGGTCTGGGTAATAAGCCCTGCCAGTGGAAAACAACGCCCGCCATCACAGACCGGGCAGGCGTGCCACGCAACAAGGCGTCTCTTCTAGGGTCATGATACCTCGTTCCCCGAGAAGGACTCGCAGCACCGACACTCGCTCCCGGGGCGACGTTACGCCCTCACCAGCGCCAACCATGCAGAGGACGGCAGGCGCGCGGCAACGACCTATGCCTTCCCCGTCTGAGACGCGGCCGGAGGACGACGCTCAGCAGCTAGAGAGACAAACAGCAGCAGCTGGCAGTCAACTTGTGGAGGAGCTCGGCGGGGCCGACTCACGGCCTGAAGCCGACGGACAGCCGGGTGGAGAGCAAGTGGCGGTGCCAGGACAGTCCGATATGCAGCACGCTGCACCTCATCCACAGCAGCAGCAGCAGCCACAGCGCGAGATTATTCCACAGCCAGGTGCGTGGTCGGCGCTGATGCAGCGCGACGCGCAGCCCACTGCACCGGAGCAGCGGCAACCAATGCCGGGAGACCGTCAACAACGCGCTGGAGAACCAGCCGCGATTGGTCAGCAGCTCGCAGGTGCACTGCCAATTCAGTACGCGGCTCAACACCAACATGGAGGGCTCCCGACCGCGCAAAATCAACCTCCACCGGTGCAGACCCTGGACCCTAACCAAGCGCACATAAACTTCCAAAATGGCTGGGAGTTCTTTGCCCGAGCCGCCGCCGCGAATCGAATGCCCCTGCCTGAGTATCACGGGCTCGAACACGAGGACCTAACGCAGTACCTGGCCGACTGCGAGGAGTACTTCTTGCAGCTTGGCATCATGGACAACGTCCGTACCCGCACCGTCCAGCGAGATCTACGCGGAGAGGCTGAGAAGTGGTTCCAAATCTACAAGTCGATGAACGTCGACTGGGACCGATTTCGACATCTGCTCCGGGATCACTGCGACAATGAGTCGATCCGGGGCCACCTGCTGTCAAAACTGTACGGCCAGAAGCAAGGGCCCCGAGAGCCGACTGGTGCCTTCGTGCAGCAGCGGTGCCTCCTATATCAGCGTCTACGACCCCAAGAAGATGAGGTCATGATGGTCACGACCCTCGTCGGGCTCCTACGCCCGTCCATCCGGCGCAGCCTGCGGGCCCGGAACATCACGACGATCGCTGAACTTCTGACCCGGGCCATCGAGGCTGAACGTGACGAGGAGGAAGAGGCTCCGCCCCCACCGGCGCCTCCTGCTCCGAAGGCTCCTCCACGCCAAGTCAAACCGGGTCCAGACAAACAGCCGGACCAAGCGACTGCTGTGCCTAGAGAGAGAGTGGTCAAGCGATCTCCGCCCCAGTGCTGGCACTGTCCCGAGAAGCACTGGCATCAGGATTGTCAGGTGTACCAGCAAAAATTGAAGGCTCGTGACCAGGGAAACTGGCGCGAGGCGGGGGTGACGAGCCAGTCGACTCCCGCCAGACCTACAACCCAATAATGGCAGAAGCGGTGCACCGAGCCAGTCGGCCACTTCCTCAGGTCAAGCTGCAGCTCGGAGACCGAAACTTGATTGCAGTGTTTGACACTGGAGCTTCTGACAACTTCATCCGAGAGGAGGTTCTGCCACCGGGAACCGTCGTCAAACCTCACGTGGAGGCCTGCAAACTGGCTACAGAGGGCGGCGCCGTCGTCAACACCATCGGCATGGCCACAGTCACCGTCAAACTCCAAGGTCACAACGTCCCGCTGCAGGTCACCATCCTCCGCGACCTCACGGAGCCCATCCTCCTAGGGCTTCCTTTCATGGAGGAGCAAGCGGTTCTCATCGATTTTGGGAGGCGCGTCCTGCACTACGGCGACCAGGACAGGCACACCGTTCCGCTGTGGACTGGAGCGCCCAGACGTGTTCTTGTACCCTCCGACGTGCACGTGGAGCAGCACTTCCCCGATATTTGCCAGCAGCGGTACCAAGAACTTCTCCGCACCCACCAGGCCATCTTCGCACCGCCTGGGGGACGGCTTCCGAGAACTCGCGGGGTGAAGCATCACATCAAACTCAAGCAGGCCAGTCCTTTTTGTCTCGCCCCCTACAGTTACTCGCCAGAGAAGCGGCGCGCCATCAGTGAGCAGGTCCGAGAGATGTTGGCTGCAGGCGTGATCGAGCCGTTCACATCGGAGTATTGTTCTCCCATCGTGATGGTTAGAAAGAAAGACTCTTCCTGGCGTTTTTGCATCGACTTTCGGAGAATCAACGCCCTCACGGAGTCATCTGCTCAACCCATACCCCGAATTCACGAGACTCTGCGAGACCTGGGCAAGGCGTGCATATTCTCGTCGCTCGATCTCAAAAGTGGCTACTGGCAAATCCCAATGGAGGATTCGTCGAAGAAGTACACCACGTTCGCGACGCCTGCTGGTGCCACCTACGCCTTCAACGTCATGGCTTTTGGTCTCAAGGGGGCAACCGGCACCTTTCAAAGATACATGCTGGAGGTACTCCAGGGCTACGTGGACGTCTTCTGCAAGGTCTACGTGGACGACGTGCTGGTGTACTCCGAGACTTGGGAGGAGCACCTTTATCACCTGGCCTTGATTTTCGAGCGGCTCAGCACCTATCAGATGACGTGTGCCCCGGACAAGTGCGTATTGGGCACTACCCGGCTACCCTACCTCGGATTTTTCATCACGGCGTCAGGTAACGAGGCGAAGCCCGACTATTGCCGCTCCATCGTCGAGTTCCCTCGCCCCACCACACAAAAGCAGTTGCAAAGTTTCGTCGGAACCTGCAATTGGCTGCATGAGTATGTAAAAGACCTGGCGTCTCTCATGGCACCGATCACTGACCTCCAGAGGAAGCGCACCTTCCAGTGGACGCCTGCGGCAGAGGCCGCCTTCGTGGCCACGAAGAAGGCGTTCGACCGCCCCTTGAAGTTGTCGCGACCGAAACCTGGCGTACCTTTCGTGCTGCAGACCGACGCCAGCGCCGTGGGCATGGGCGCTGTCTTGTATCAGGAACGTGACGACAAAGGTCGTGACATAATCAGCTTCGCCAGCGCCAAGTTCACCCGGAGCGAGTCAAAGCTGCACTGCAACGAGCAGGAGTGTGCAGCCGTCATCTGGGCAATCAAAAGATACCGTCCTTACCTGGAAGACTCACGCTTCAAGCTAAGAACGGACAGCAGGGTTCTTCTTTGGCTCGACCGCTTCAAGGACAGCCGAGACAAGCTTCGGCGGTGGTCGATCTTGTTGCAGGAGTTCGATTTCGAGGTGGAGCATGTACCGGGGCGTTGCAACGAGCTTCCGGACACCTTGTCCCGCCTTCCCCAGGAGAAAGACCACGACGTTATAGACGACGTCGAGCGTCTGCTGCCGCCCATCATGAACGTGGAACCCGAGTCCCCGACTCCTCACACCATATACCGAGTGCAGGTCAGTTCGCCCCTCTTCGAGGAGATCCAGGCAGCCCAGCACTCCGATCCGACTCTGTCCGACCTGGCCAGACGCGCCCTGGATTGGGAAGAACGGACCGCGCGCCACCCGACGGAGACCAACCCCCTGCGGAACTATGGCGTGCACAACGAGGCTCTGTGGTACCGGAACGACGTCACCGACCCCTGGCGCTTGGTCATTCCAGAGGAGGTAAAGCAGCGGCTCCTGTTCGAGTATCACGACGCCCCTCTGGCTGGACACCCCGGCGGGGAAGAGACACTCCGAGCCCTGCGAGAACATCACCATTGGCACGGCATGAGGCAAGAAGTTTTGGAGTACGTCCGTCAGTGTCACCTATGCGCCTGTGTGAAGAAGGACACGAGTCCCAAGCCCGGGATGCGTCCTCGGCAGCCGACCGAGCCATGGAGGACCGTCGCCGTTGACTTGATGGGGCCGTATCCCTTGACAGCGAGAAAGAAGCGATTTCTGCTGGTGGTGACCGACCTGTTCTCCCGCTGGACCGAGGCTTTTGCCCTGGGTTCCTCCGAGGCCCCAGTCCTGATCAAGTACCTGGAGAGCGAGGTGTTCCCCAGGTGGGGTTTTGCTGAAAACATCCTCAGCGACAATGGCCCACAGTTCATTTCCAAGGTCTGGCTAGAGGCTTGTGCACGATGGCAGACTGAACCCTGGACGACGCCCATCTACCATCCACGGGCCAACCCCACGGAGCACCGAAATCAAGAGCTGAAGAAGGCTCTGAAGCTACACCTGGAGGGTCAGAACCACGCAAGTTGGGATCTGCACCTCCCGGAGATCCTGTTCTCCCTGCGACATCGCCGCAACGCCGCCACTGGAGTCAGTCCAGCGTGGGCCCTGTTCGGGCAGAACATCAAGAAGCCGGGAGATTGGAAGCTCCACATCACCGACGCACCCAGCCCAGGATGGAGGGAGCGGACTGCTAACATTCGACAGCATCAACGGCGATACCAGGAGAGATATGCGGAGACAGAGCAACCGCATCGAGTTTACGAGCCTGGTGAGTTGGTCTACATCAAGCGCCACACTCTCTCCAGCGCCGAAAAGGGAGTTCACGCGGGTTTTGAGCCGAGCTGGGAAGGACCCTGCGTGATACTCGCCCGCATCAGCAACACGGTCTACAATGTGGACCGCAGCGGCTCAGAGGTGAAGGTTCATCTCTCGCAAATGAAGCCAGCGCACATCCGTGCACCCGGGCCCAGGGTCGACGACCACCCGGAAGCCACGCTTAGGCAGACGCCCCGTACCCAACCGGAAAACTTGCCTCCGACCACTACGCAGCAGCCCCTGCGAGGTCAACCAGGAAGTCGAGGGCTAGACTCTCCTGCACATTCAAGTTCCGACCAGCCCCTGGGTCGGAACTCACTGCTGCCGGCGACGGCCGAGCAGCAGCCCTGCCAAACGCCAGATCCAGAGCAACCTCGTACGGCTGTGACAGCAGCCGTGCCCCCCGCGACAGAGAAGCGCGGAGCAGACCCGAGGTCGGCGGCCCCGGAATTCGTACCATTGCAAAATCGAAGACCGCGAGGGCGTCCACCGAAGCCAAAGCACCAAGTTCCTGCCTCCCAGCCACGGCCTGGGCCCGCAACGATCGACGACGAGTCAGCAGAAGGCCGCCAGCAGCATCGCTACGGTCTACGTCCTCGCCACGGATTCCCGACGTCATCGCCCCAATAATCTAAGTTTATTTTTATTTTTATTTTTATTTTTCTGTTAGTGTAGTCTGACAGACTTTATTCGTTTATTCATTTTAATTAATATTTTTTACTTTAAAGTTTGCTTATATTGATTAATTCATAGCTATGCTAGCTGACGCAGGAAGCGTCTTTAGTTATTTATAGTTTTAGTATTATTTGTAGTATTCATATCTTACTTATGTTTAGTCACGGAGAGTGCAATTCGTTTGTGTTTTTCTTTTGCCTTTTAAAAATACTGTGTGTTAGGATTTTGGTATGATTTTATTTATTTAATCTATTTATTTATTTTATTTATTTATTTGTTTATTTATTTTTGGGCATAGACTATTTATTCTAATCGTTAGATTTCGATTGATTTTTATTAGGTTAGCATGATCCGGATCGATTAAGTGATAAGTTACTATGTAATTTTAAGCCCAATATGTACTCTTATTTATTATTATTATTTTTTTTTTCCTTGTGTGTGACATTATACCTAACTAAGACTAAATTTAAGATAGCATGTAATCATCTGGTCAATCCCTAAATTCTTTTATGAACTGCACGTGGGCGACTTTAACACCCGGGGAATTGTTGCACGCCGAGTGAGTCACCCACGCGCAGCATCATAGTCCCTTCCTCCTCTCCCTCTCTCCCCCCTCTCCTCCGACCTCTTCGCTTCCCTGCCACCGCGCCGCTCCAGAAAAGGTTTCCCATCTTCACCGCTACGCGGCGATCGACACTTCAACCCTTAGAGTGAAGTCGTCGAGTCGCGCTACGACCCTCGCGCCTTTTCCGGGGCCGCGGGGCTTCGCGCTCTTCCCCCACCAAGAGACGTCCCGACTCGCGGGGCCCGTCTCAATTCCTATAAATACCGAGAATTTCGGCCACCCACGCACTTCCTTCCGGGTCGCGCTCGCGGCCTGACACCTCACCTTCCTCCTTCTTCCTACGGACCAACTAGCACTCTCCGGAGGCGGACTTTGTCCTGCGGCTAGCGTCTATCTCGCCCTTCGCCCTTAACCCAGGAGCTTCGTCACGTCTGCGGGCGAAGTAACCGACAGTGGTTCAAGGGACCCCTTACCTTGCGGCCTGACACCTCACCTTCCTCCTTCTTCCTACGGACCAACTAGCACTCTCCGGAGGCGGACTTTGTCCTGCGGCTAGCGTCTATCTCGCCCTTCGCCCTTAACCCAGGAGCTTCGTCACGTCTGCGGGCGAAGTAACCGACAGTGGTTCAAGGGATCCCTTACCCTTTCCTTTGACCAGTAGGGAATATTCTTTGAATAAACCCGAGTATTCTAAACCAAATTGCTATCATTCTTTTTTTACCTGTACCCTCATTCGGCCCTGATTGCCACAAACAGTCCTTATCAGGACTACGCACGATAAAACGTAAGCCAGCCCTTTTTAGGGCTTCACAACAACAACAACAACAACCCTGCGACATTTATTTGTACAACACAGACACATGAATAATTTACATCAAAAGTTTCAAGTATACATAGATAAAAAGAATTACCTTCCGACATAGTTATTCAAAACAAAATCTAAAACTAAATATTAATTCAAGTAATCACTCAATTTGGCAATACATAAAACTTCATTTAGACACCGCTATTGTTCTGTCGAGAAAAGAACGCGGAGTCAAGCCAACCGACGCGTAATCACGCCATCTGGATCAGGCCCCGCGAAGCTAACTCCAATTTGAATTGAGAATAAATAGCCAAACTCAACACTCCTCCTTCACTATTTTATTTCTTAATTTTTCAAAATTGGCACGAACCAAAGGCTTCGTTAAGATATCTGCCCATTGATCTTCACTATTCACGTGACCAAGCTAAATAGTTTTGCCAATGTGTTCTTGGATGAACTTTCTTGATATCTCCACGTGCTTTTTGCCTTTCGTCAGTTTACCTTCAAACGTATTCTCCAACATGTGAATAGCTGACTCATTGTCCACATTCAGTTTAGTGGGCTCGTCCACATTTTTAAGTCCAAGCTCTTTACACATGCGTCGAATCCAACTTATTTCGTCAATCGAAGCTACCCCTATTAAAAAAGTTCACATGTAAATTCACATGAGTATCCACGTGATTCATCCAATCTATAAATCCACTTGACCAAATTAGAAAAAAACTAAGTTCCGCATGTAAACATTTTATAACTTATTTAATTTTTTTACTAACAAAAAAGTTTTTTCAGTTAAATGAAATATTCCAAGTTGAATTAAGCACTTTGATTTTTTTCTACACTTTTAGGAAATTAAAAATTTTGACACTTATACATTCTTCAGGACTTTATAAAATTATGAGTTTCGAACTTTTTTTGAAAATTTCCAGCATTTAGGATTTTTTAGGAACTTGGAATTTTCATAGGCTTATAATATTGTTGTTGACTTAGAAATTTTTCGGTCTGTGGGACTTAAAAATTTAACTAGTCTATAAGAAATTTTTTTGGTTCTTCCGGACTTAAAAGTTGTTCAGTCTGTGATACTTAGCAGATTTTAAATGTGCAGACTGAGAAATTTTTTGAACCGCAGACACTTAGAATTTTTTCAATCTCTTGAACTTAGATATTTTTCGAACCGTGAACAATTAGAATTTTTTCAGTTTCTGGAACTTAGAAATTTATTTTGTTTTCGGACTTGGAAATTTTTTAAACCGCAGACACTTTTAAAGTGAGTTAAGCCTGTGAAACATAGAAATTTTATTTTGTTTTTAGACTTTGAAATTTTTCAAATCGTGTAAAAAAAATTAAGATCTTAAAAAGATCTTTTGAAGACATATCTTAACTATGGGCTATTTTTGAGATGTTTTAAGACAAAAAAAAATTATGTTTTATTGTTGATATGTATCATTTCAAAAATGTCTGAAAAAGTTCTTTTGAAGGTAAAAATTACTTATTTTTTCGTTAATTTTTATATGTATGATACGAAGATGATTATTAGATCTTTGATCATTTTGAGATAAATTTTAGATAAATTTGAGATAAATTTTTTTACGTAACCTTTTCTCTTAAAGATATTTATAATAGTTTTTAGAAATGATAATAAGGCAAGTCATAATAATTGCAAGATTAACTTTGAGTATTTAAGATTATTTTAAAAATCATTTTGTGATGAACTTTCGATATTATTTATGCGCGTTTTTTTAAAGATATATATTAATATATTTTTAAAGATAGCAAGATTCTTTAAAATAAATTTTATACGATCTTAAAAAAATTTTCAACCAGCATTTTAAATATTTCAAGACCTTTTTTAAAAACAAATTGAATTTCATTATTTTTTCGAATTAAAGAGTTTACCGTGAATTAATTTCGTAGAGCCCTGAGGACTCGGGTACAGTCTGTGCATGATCGCGGCTCACCTTTATTTTTCTTCAATCGAGTTCCTGAAAAAGGAAAAAAAAAATGCCACAAAGTATCATTCAAACATTAAACACCAAATTTAAATTACTGCTTCATATTGAAGACTTATCTGATCGTATATTCTCCGGTAGAAGTTCAAACGGATAACCAACTTTTATTTGCTCTCTTGACTTCTTTCGCTACTTTGTATCATTTGTCTGTCGATTCTGTATTTTTACTAGTTGTTGAACACATTTTTATTTTAATTTTATATAATTTACATTTAAAAAATATATCTTGAAAACTTAGCAATATTGGTTAGACTTCGTCATCTCGGTATGCTGAAGTTTAACCAACATTATCACCAACAACGACGTGTGCACAGGTCGTTGTTATGAATACGTTCGATTCAATCGATCGTCTTGGCAGCCAAATTCATTTTGTTTATTCTCGTATTTTTTCTAACCATACAAATTAATTTTAGCAAATTAATTAACAAATACTAGGTAATTTTAATTTGGTGTTTAATGTTTGAATGATACTTTGTGGCAATTTTTTTTTCTTTTTCAGAAACTCGATTAAAGAAAAATAAAGGTTAGCCACGAATATACACAGATTGTACCCGAGTCCTCAGTGCTCTACGAAAGTAATTCACGGTAAACTCTTTAATTTGAAAAAATAATGAAATTTAATTAGTTTCAAAAAAAGGTCTTGAAATATTTAAAATGCTGGTTGAAAATTTTTTTAAAATCGTACAAAATGTATTTTAAAGAATCTTGCTATCTTTAAAAATATATTAATATACATCTTTAAAAAAACGCGCATAAATAATATCGAAAGTTCATCACAAAATGATCTTTAAAAAAATCTCAAATACACAAAATTAATCTTGCAATTATTATCACTTGCCTGATTATCATTTCTAAAAACTATTATTAATATCTTTAAGAGAAAAGGTTACGTTATTAAAAATATCTAAAATTTATCTCAAAATGATCAAAGATCTAAAAACCATCTTAGTATCATATAAAAATTAACGAAAAAATAGTAATTTTTATCTTTAAAAGAATTTTTTCAGACATTTTCGAAATGATACATATAAAAAATAAAACATTTTTTTCGTCTTAAAATGTCTCAAAAACAGCCATAGTTAAGATATAAGTCTTCAACAGATTTGTTTAAGATCTTAATTTTTTTTATGCAGTTTGAAAAATTTCAAAGTCCAAATACAAAATAAATTTCTAAGTCCCACAGACTGAAAAAATTCTAAGTGTCTGCGGTTCAAAAAATTTCTAAGTCTTATAGAATAGATAAATTTTTAAGTCCCACAGACCTTAAAATTTTTAAGTCAACAACAATATTATAAGCCTATGAAAATTCCAAATTCCTAAAAAATTCTAAATGCTGGAAATTTTCAAAAAAAGTTCAAGGCTCATAATTTTATCAAGTCCCGAAGAATTTACAAGTGTCAAAATTTTTAATTTCCCGAAAGTGTAGAAAAAATAAAAATACTCAATTCAACTTGGGATATTTCATTCAACTGAAAAAACTTTTTTGTTTATAAAAAAGTACATAAGTTATAACATTTTTACATGTGGAACTTAGTTTTTTTTTTTTTTTTTTATTTGGTCAAGTGGATTTATAGAGTTGATGAATCACTTGGATATCCACGTGGATTTACATGTGAACTTTTTCAGTAGAGACAACTGCCCTGTATTCAGCCTCTGCTGAAGATGTTGCAACAGTAGGTTGTCTTCTAGCATACCATACGATTGGGTCTCCTCGTAGAACCAAGACTCCAGTCGTCGAACGTTTTGTTGGTGGATCTCCTCCGTAGTCAGAATCCGTGTAGGCCAAAAGTTTGTCATCTCCATTGAATGTTATGCCATAATCAATTGTACTTTTGAGATACTGAAAAACTCGCTTGACCATCTGTCAATGACTTTTCATTGGTTTACAATTATAACGACTCAAATAATTTACTACAAAACTGATGTCAGGACGTGATATTGTAGACAAGTATAATGAAGATCCAATTGCTTGACGAAAAGGAATGGTTCCATCCAAAGGTTCATCATTACAAAAACCATCCTCGCTTGTCAACATACCTGGCTCCATCGGTGTTGTAGCAGTGTTTAGTTGATCAAATCCAAAACTATGTAAAATCTTCCTGACGTATTTGGATTGTCCAATGAAAATTCTATCGTCGTTAAGTTTCACTTGCATTCCCAAGTAATTAAATTCATTTTCAATGCCCTTGTCGTGTGTAATTTGGAATCGTTTACTCAACTTGGACAAAATGTCAAGAACCATGTTTTTGTTCTTGGCAATCACACAACCATCGTCGACAAACATGACAACTATAATACTTTTATCATGATTGTAAAAAATACAAGGATCATCGTCTGTACTTTGAAATCCTAAACTTTCCAAAAACTTTGTGAATTCATCGTTCCAGTCTCTCGATGCTTGCCTGAGTCCATACATACTTCTCATGAGTTTGCCAACTCAACCTGTGCCATCGTTGAATCCTTCGGGCTGATACATGTATACATCTTCCTTAAGTTCACTGTTCAAAAAAGCAGTCTTAACGTCGAAAATACCAAACTTCATTTTATTTGAGGCTGCTATGCTAAAAATCAATCTTATAGACTCATATCTTGCAACTAAACTAAACGTTTCAAAATAATCTATACCTTGCTCTTGCTCAAATCCTCTCTCTACGAGGCGAGCTTTGTACTTTCCATCATCCTTCCTGCGTAAAACCCATTTACAAGTCAATGGTTTAACATTATCAGGAAGATTTACAAGCTTCCATGTTTTCATATTTGTTAAAGAGTTGTATTCTTCAGTCATAGCCTTGCTCCGTTTTCATCCTTCATGGCTTCAGAGATAGCCATATTCACAACTTCTCCAATCGTAGCATAATCCTGAAAACGTACTGGCTTTCTCAGCTTACTTCGATCACGCAGATTTCTGACTCTTCAGACTCATTTGATTCTTGCTGGAAGCTTTCATACTCCAAAAGTTCTGACTTGTCATCGTCAGTAAGCTCTTCAGCCTCGGACAACTTTCCCGGCAAATCCTTGAAACTTAAAATATCTGTCTTGACATGGTTTTGCCTGAAACTAGACATCTCATCGAAAATAACGTTCACTGAACCAATAACATCGTCTTTGCGTTCCATATAAATTCTATAATTTGGTGAGTTGGTATCGTAACCAACAAAGATGCCTGCCTCCGATTTCTTACCCATCTTTCCTCTCTTGTGATCATGAATGAGAACGTAGCATTCACTACCAAAAATTCTAAGCTTCCTCAAGTCCATCTGTTGACCAAACCATAGTTGAGCTGGTGTTTTATCTTTCACAGAACTGGTTCCTGTCTGGTTTAGAATGAAAACCGCATAGTTCATGGCTTCGGCTTATAAATTTTCTTTCAGGCCTTGAGCGTGAATTGAGGATCTCACTGCTTCAACCACA
This sequence comes from Encarsia formosa, assembly GCA_038277355.1. NCBI lineage: Eukaryota > Metazoa > Arthropoda > Insecta > Hymenoptera > Aphelinidae > Encarsia > Encarsia formosa. The sequence goes on from CM076187.1 coordinate 20,673,291, forward strand.
GTACGCATTTCACGTTCAATGCGACCATTTTGTTGAGGTGTATATGTTGATGTGAAATTGTGAAGGATACCAAGTTCTTCCAGGATTTTCTTTGAGTCACAGTTTTTCATTTCTGTCCCATTGTCAGACTTGAAACTTTTAATCCTTCTGTCAAACTGATTTTCGACCATCCTAATATATGTATCCAACATCTTTACAGTTTCACTCTTCCTTTTCAGAAAATATACAGTCCAGTAGTGTGAATAATCATCTTTAAGAAGTAAAAAGTACTTGGCTCCTCCTAAAGATCTGACGTCCATCTCGCCCAAGTTTACATGAATTACATCCAGAGATTTCTCAGCTACCTTCAAATCTTCTGGATGCGAGACTTTATGCTGCTTACCGTACACACAACCTTCACACACATAGTCGCCCCAGTCATCCATGTACTTGATGCCGTTCAGATTGATCACATTTTTATGAGCAAGTCTTTCATGCCATACCTTGATTGAAGTGCTGAGCATATATTTTTAAACATTTGAATTTCCTCCTGGCCTTGCAGTTTGTGGGCCGTTTGCATATCCCTCACTAAAATTCAATTCTCTGAATTTCATCCTAAACAAATCCCCATCACGTTCAGCCATGACAGCCATGTTGGTGTTCTTGTCGTAAAATTCAGACTTTTCTGAACTAGCAACCTACGAGTGGCCTTTATCTAACATTCTCACAACCGAAAATAGATTAAATGGCATCTCAGGTATATGCAATACATTTTTCAATATAATTTTTCTCCAAGTAGCTCCATTGTATCCTACCAATAATGTATCACCATCACCAATCACTTTCAATTTAGAGGCATCACCAATGATAACAGATGTAGGATTATCAAACTTGCTGTAATTTACAAACAAATCTCTGTGAGAAGTCATATGCTGTGTAGCGCCACAATCTTGATACCAAAATTTATCCTTACTGCCTTCCAACTTTATGTGGCTGATATTCCCTGCTGACAAATTCACGGTAATGTGCGCATGCCTCTTGATAATCTTCTGCTTAGGTACAGTGGATTCTAAACTTGCAGATGATGGTACTTTTAAAGAAAAACAAGCGTAGGGCTTTTCATTTAAGTTAGAAGACTTGTTTACTTGATTTTTCTTCACTGGACAGTCTTTAGAAAAATGTCCTTTCTCATGACAGTTATTACAAGAATATTTATTTTTACAATATTCTAAATATTTAGAACAGGGTGGATGATTATAATCTTTCTTGAAGTGTCCTTCCTTATCACACTTAAAACATCTTGCTGTTTTATTATCAGACTTGCTGTCTGAAAACTTATTATTCCTGTCTTTGTTTTTCTTACTGTGTTTTAAAAAAAAAGGCACTCTGACTACCAGACTCATTTATCAGCACACTTTGATTTAATCTGTCCTCTTCAAGTTGTGATTTTTCAATCAAGGTTGTCAAATTCTTCTCATTTGCTGGAGAACAGTCCCATCCTGTACGAAAGTGATGTAATTTAGGTGGTAGTATGCTAAGAGTTTTGGTTATGATCCAGCTTTCTTTGACTTCATCGCCTTCTGCTGTTATGTCTTCAGCTAGCTGCTGTAGACGTAAACAATTATCAACCACAGACTGATTATCATCATCAGCAAAAGTGAAAAACTGCTCTCTCATTCCATTGAGTGTAACATCTGACTTCTTTCCAAATAATGTTTCTAACTTCTTAAGCATCTGATATGATGAAGTACAATTAGCAATTCTTGTGGCTATCCTACTGTCAACATTCAGACCTATTAGTGTCTGTGCTTCAAGGTCACGCTTAATCCAATCACTGAAATTCTGTGCAGTCTCAGCTCCAGATGGTTTCACTGTGACACCTGTAGCAATATTATACAAATCTTTACTTTTGAGGGCTAAATTCAGTTTAAAGTTCCAAGAAACGTAGTTATTTTGTCGTTGAGCATTTTCGTGGAGTGTCTCCAGCTGCGATTTTACAGAATCCATACTTGAATGTAAAAATGTGTTTCAGACTTTACTGACAGAACCGACAAAAAATAAACACATTCAACTTATCTGACTGATTACAAAAATCCCAAGCAATCTTCACCTATCAAATCTCAACGTGTCTATCTATTCTGACAAATAATCTCACTTTTCATTATCTTAACCATGAGCTTTCAATTTCTAATCTGGGCCGTATAACCTGTTGACGCAGTATTGGGAAGCTTAGTAATGAGCAGCAAAAATTCATCTGAGGTTCATTAAGTTTTATTTATTATCCAAAGTTTACATTTTTCTTTGTGAAAAGTAAGTTCGAAAGACGCCTGCAACAAATATTTTTATTACAGACACATGAATAATTTACATCAAAAGTTTCAAGTATACATAGATAAAAAGAATTACCTTCCGACATAGTTATTCAAAACAAAATCTAAAACTAAATATTAATTCAAGTAATCACTCAATTTTGCAATACATAAAACTTCATTTAGATACCGCCATTGTTCTGTCGAGAAAAGAACGCGGAGTCAAGCCAACCGACGCGTAATCACGCCATCTGGATCAGACCCCGCGAAGCTAACTCCAATTTGAATTAAGAATAAATAGTCAAACTGAACAATATTTGACTAGTGAACGTGAGCTATAAGAAATCAAGTGAGCTTTGATCAAATACCGGATTTATGTTATGGGTGGTAAAATTTTAATTAAGAGCGACCATAAGAGTTGGAAATTTTTATTTACGTGTCAGCACCTCCCTGGGCGTTTGTATCGGTGGGCGATCCCAATAATGGATTTTGCACCGTACATTGAATTTATCAAGGGCAAATATAATATTATCGTGGACTGTTTAAGTACAATGGGGCACCCAGACACCGATAGGGGTTCAAAAGCTCTTATAGCCACCGCACTTCTTAAAGAACCAAATGCGACAATGTCAAAACTCGTGAGAAATTTTCAGAAAGCTCAGAGTGAGAACGGGTGCTTGTCTGGTATCCGTGAGCGACTTTTGAGTGGCAAGGAAATCCCAGGCTATGAGCTCAATGGGAATTTGTTGTGTAAGACTTTTAAGGGTCTAGACCCAAAAGTCGCGGCACCAAAATCTATAATTCTTGATCTTGTTCGAAGTACTCACGAGATAAAAAAAAAATTTAAACTAACAAATTTTAATTTAAATTTTGAATTTTGTACGTGGCTGTGATTCTTGTCAGCGTAATAAAATTTACTCTCAAAGCACCACTGCTAGATCGCGAGCCATTCTACCGAAAACTATAAACGAATTAACGAGCATCGATTTTATGAGCGCGCTTCCCGTGTCGATTGGCGGAGTACGGTATATCCTAGCGGTTCACCATGCGTTTTCTAAAATTGTTAAGCTCTATCCAATTAAAAAAACCACGACACAAATTGTGATCAGTAAGATTTTTAATAATTACAAACCCACGCATGGTAAAATGAAAAAAATCTCTTCTGATAATGGGTCCCAATTTACCTCTCCGATATGGGTAAGAAAGCTTATAGCCGAGGGTATAAAAGCTATTTTTTCTTCCGCTCGTCATCCTCAGAGCAACGTGGTCGAACGCGTTAACAAAGAGCTCAGACGCTGTATTCGAACCCTTTCGTCAGACCGACATAAAAACTGGGCATCGTAGATCGGTTAAATCGAGTACACAATCAACGAGATACCGCATGTAACGACTGGGTTCACTCCGAATGAGATACATTTTAATAAAACTCCAACGCGTCCGTGGAATAAATTAGTGCCGGAGAGACCGGATAAGCTCACATACGAGCAAAAGCTTGAAATCGCGAGCAATCGGATGTCGCGCATTGGTAACGCCCGAGCCGATAAATATAATTCACAACATAAGCTTGTGTCGTATAACCCGGACAGGAAGGTTTTAGTAAAGGCTAGCAACTTATCGAGTGCGATAGATTCAACAATCACAAAATTCCTGCCCCTTTACAACGGCCTTACCACATTCTCTCTCGATATCGAGACAGCATATACACTTTAGCCATTTACAAGGACAACCTGTAAATGGCTATTATCATGGCTCCTCTTTACGACCACACTATACCTTTCCCAGTGACGATGGGCTGCAAGGCGAGATACAGTCAGCTCAAAAGACTTAGGCAGAAAATCCAGGACCAAATAGATACCCTCGGTCTACAGATACAAACGGCAGCAGCCAAGCAGCTCAAGAAAAACCTGAAGGACCAGTGGCGTGTACATAAATATAATCAGATGGTACTAAAGCTGAGAGAGGTCATGAGTGGAAAAATTACCTTACATGGTCAACTGCACGAGTAGCGGAAAGCTCATGCCTGGTCCGAAGTCATATCTCAGCAAAAGAAAATGGACAACACTCGAAGTGAAACACTGGCACCAGAACTGGGATTATCATTACCCGGTGAGCTGAATATTAATTTTATACGTGACAGATATAGAGAGCGTATAAAGAGTAAGGGCACGCAGGTGCCCGAAAAATTAACCGAGACCACAACCTCTTCGATTGACCCCATTTCATTATTTCCGACGGACTGAAACCAAATCATGCCCCCAGGATATAATCAAGCATGGGTGCCGGTGGTGCAAAGTACGATCCAGGCATGAGCAACGGAGAAAACTGGAAGAGAAAACTAGAGGGCACGCAGACGCCCGAAATCTCTAAATCTATCACAATTAACCCAAAGTACAATAGACAACGACGCAGTCAAAACACAGATTATCTCCACCAAGCAATGAGAAAATCGAAGGTCAAAGGTTGGTTGCAGCATCCGAAAAATGTCGTGGGATCAATGCCCTGGGAAGAAGAAGAAGGTGAAGAAGACTACGTGGACATCACAACACCACAACTAGATTTTTGCTGAGTGAATGTCTAGTGCAGTGAAAAAAAATAATAATAATAATAAATCCTTAGTGAAAGCTTTTTGTGCTGTGCTTAGTAGAGTGATATTAATGAAATTATTATTGCCTACGAATAAATGGACTTGCAGTGAAAAAAAAGCGTGAAGAGACTTTGCCATGCCTTAGCATATAATCATATGAAAAAAAAAATGTTTTTTTTGTTTACTTATGTCTCATTCTATTTATTTTACTTTAAAATTGTTATTTTATTTATTTATTTTACTAGCTCTTCTGAGCGCGCTTCAAGCGCGCATAGGAAAAAACAATAAGAGTAACCTCAAAATGCACTTTTCGAATATTTTAAAAACTTCTTCACCAATCAGCTCACGTATAAGAATCTTACGCAAGGATGCGATAGCTCTCTTTTATAAAGGGATTTCAAGAGAGGGGCTATGCAAGGAACCCGTTTTCTAGGCTCCGGGAAAATATCCCACGTATAAAGCAGAGTCAAATTTTTCGAATTATTATCAGTATATTATAAGGTTAAAAGTCTTATTTTGCTCTATTTATTTTTACGGGGAATTCATGGACGCACGTGAGTGGAAATTCTGTCGACCAAACCCTACGCACTTTTTTCTTTTCCTCGCAAAGAATTAGTTTTGTTTTAGTTCTCCTTTTTTTTTTTATACAGGTAAGTGCGTGAAATTAACTCGACGTTTACTTGAATTCGAGATTCATGAACGTGAATTTCAAATAAAGAAAAACACGTGTTTTAGCTCGCGATGCAGCAAGAACGAAAGTCACGGTGACTTTAAAATTTTGCAACCGTGTCTGGATTTAGCGAGATTTTTTTTTCCTTTTTTTAAGCCACCTGAACCAGTGATTCAAAAGGCCAGATCCCGGAAATGTCCAGGACAATAAACCCGCGAGGTGCCAGTGACGGCGTACGCTACGCGCATAAAAATTCTTGGGTACTTGCCGTGTGGAAAAAAGTGTGAATGCACATCGTAAGGCCAACCTAATTTACCTTGTCTGTGCATGCTGATTCGCTGATCTGCACACACCATGCTATAAACGAGAACATTGTTCTGTCAGTTCGGGCTGGGTAAGGATGAGCAGCTTGATCTCGTGCTAGATTAGTGAATCTTATTTCGGTATCGAGAGAGAATTAAATCCTCCCAAAAAATAAAAAATAAACGGTTATTACTTGCGAATACACTTTTTTTTTTTGTCATTTTACGTAAATGCTCTATTTTTTTCGACATTTCGACGATTTTTGTTGAATAAGGAGTTTTAATTCAAAATTAGACAGATTTAGTTTAAGTGGGTACATATACCTAAAAAAAAAAACCTCAAAAAATATTTTGTAAGATTTTTTAAAATTATTTATTTAAAAAGATTTTTTTTTCCAGATAATACACACATTTTTATACTATTTTACACATTTAGTTAGTCCAAAAACATGATTTTCTAAGTCACATAAAATATAGCTTATTTAAGAAATAAAAATTCATTGCTCGTAAAGCCAAAATTTTTCCAGACAGCGGATGGACCCAGGACTTGGCACACTTGTTCTATACGTGAATCCTCATGAGCGGAACCTCAGGAGACCAAATCCAAGCTCTATAAAGCTACTTGCATACTTTGAAGTTGCTTAATGTAGTGCAAATTTGGATAGTTTTTATCAATTTAGTCAATTTATGGTGTGCAAGTAGCTTTATAAAGCTTTGATTTGGTTCAATAAGGTTCCTGAGGGTTCACATGTAGAACAAGTGTGCAAAGTCCTGGGTCCATCCGCTGTCTGGAAAAATTTTGGCTTTACGAGCAATGCCCTCATTTTCTCAAAAATCACATATTTGAGAAAATGGCTTTTAAAGTTCTGAACAGATTTTGATGAATAAAATGTAACACACCAACACATTGTTATGTGACATATTCTACTTATATTTATAATGCAAATACAGCATTATAAGTGTAGGTGGAATGGGTCGATGACACAAAAGAAAAATGCACGCGCTGCATTCTTGTCAGCGAGGCAACGCCCGGGCAAGACTGTGTAACGAAGTTACTTCCACTTTACACCACAGAGGCATCGAGATGGTATGTCAAAAATTCAACAACCTGCGAGAAGAATAACACAAAAACAAGAATCTTTACCTCAACAGCTGCCAGAAGAAGTTGTACCTGAAAAGAGATATTATGTGAAAAATCATGATTTAAAAAGAGAAGAGACAGAAAATGATTTCAGGAAAATGCAAGCAGTAAAAATGTTAAGAAATTGGGGCTTAAAATTTAATGGCCAAGAAGATGAAGATGCTGAAGAATTTTTGGATGAACTTGAAGATTGTAGAGCAACAGCTGGAGTTAATGATTTGGATTTAATCCAAGCTTTACCCTGTATTTTGAAGAAAGATGCAAGTATTTGGTTTAGAACTGTACGACAAGATTTGAAGACTTGAACAGATTTTAAGACAGTTTTTTGCAATCATTATGTGGGTGTCTACGACAGAGAAGATTTGTTGGACGAATTGAGACGACGAACTCAAGGAAAAGGAGAGAAAATTTCTGATTATTTGACTCGTTTCAAATTTATAATCTCAAAATTTGATAATCCTCCAGCTCGTCGTTATCAAGTCGAAATTGCTTATAGAAATTTGTTACCATCGTATAGAAAAGCGATGTCACATATTTTGGTTACCTCTTTTGACGATATTGAAGAATTTGGTCGAAGTTGGGAAAGACAGCTTGAACTGGATAGTCGTTATATAGCTCCACCGACAGTTGAGAAGATGAGAATAAAAGGAGCAGCTTTTGAAGCAAAAATGACAAATCAACAAACTAGAGGTCAAGTAGCAGCAATAGACGGAGACGAGATTCAAGCTAAAAATGTGGTTTTGAGTAAAAAGAAGAGTGGTAAGAAAAATAAATTGAAGAAAAATCAAGACGAACAGACAGAGCCAGTGACAGATGCAATGGACGCAGTTTCAAGTTTTTCAAACAATCAACCACAACAGCCACAAATGAGAAGCCAAAGTTATCCTAATAAAGCGCAAGTTTTTGACCAAAATTGGCAATCACAACCTCAAGTTTTAACTCAAGGTCAACCTCAAAAACAAGGGGTATCTCAACAGCAGTTTCAACCAAAAATCCAACAAGATTGGAATTTACCTAAAGCTGATGTTCAACGACAGACTGAAGATCGAGGCCAGTGGACTCCAAATTTTGCTCAAAGAGAGAATAATAAAATAAAACGTATCAAAAAATCATAATGAACGAAAATATTAATAACGAATGAAAACGAACATGTGCTGATTTATCTTAGTATGATAATGCTAAAATTAAACTAAATTCAATCATTTTAATTAGTCCGCGTTACTTAAATTATACTTCTATAGATTTATTCAATTTAATTCGTAATATAACAATTAAGTGAATGTGGAACTAAGAAAACTTATTTAATTGTAGAAATGTATTGTCTTGGGTGAATAATACAGAAAAAATTTATTCATTAGCGTAAAGTGCTAATGGATAGAAAGGGTTTGCTCCGGAGAGCTGTTGCCGCGGGAAAATGCGGCGAGCGAATGCCCTCGCTTCCCCGTTTTCGGATTTTTATACCCGGCAACAGCGATGACGTGGGTGTGACGTGGCTTCGAACCCCCGCTCTGAGCTCCGCCTGGCTTCCCCACTATTTTGGCTTTCGGGCGCGGAGCCGGTGCGCGCTCTACGAGACGTCGATCACGCGCCGGCGCGGCAAGTCCCCACCTCCGTGACAACGCCAAGCACGGCCGATTCCCGGCGGCGCGCAACAATGCGGTCCTCTGCTTGTCTGCAAAGACGAAGAAAACAAAATTTGTTTGAAATTTATAAAATTCAGCCTTTCAGGCCCGTTTCATGGTCCCCGCATATAAATTTTTCATAGTTTTTCGTACTATAATCCATATATTCAAACTGTGAAAAATTTATATTCGCCACTCCCGACTAGTTTTGATCTCTACTTACGGCGCTCCTTTTTTTGCTGGTCCCTCTCGATCTCCGCCAACTGTTCCTGCTCCCACATCAGGTCGAATTCGTCGAGCGTAAGCTGGAGGTACTCCGATGTATCGATCCCACGACCACAGGCCCAATCCGGCTCGATCGGCGACAAAGCTCGCGGTGGCAACACAAATACCGATAAACTAGGACGGGGGTCCGCTTCTCCCACGATAGCTCGCGAGTATACGTTTGTCCGGGTCGGCTCTGGAGTTCCCGCTGATCCGAAATGTCCGTCTGTCTGGGTTGCCCTTCCAAACGGCATCTTACTTCCCCGGCATCCTTTGCCGATTTTCTCTACCCTTCTAGCAGTGACGACCTTCCCCTCGTGTGGGTTCCCTGTCTGCACGGCCGCGTCTATTTTCCGGGGTGGCATCGCCAGCACTTTCACATTTTTTAAGAACGCGACGCTCGATTTTATTTTAACTGGCATTTTGGGTTCTCTTTTCCCTTTTTTTTTCTTTCTTTGTACTTCACCGCGATAGCGTCGTTTTGTCACTACAGGCGTGCGCGCGGGAGGTTTGAGTCCCCGTCTAGCGGCGGGAGAGAACTGAGAGTGGGAGTGCCGCTGTCGTGGTTGGCTCGCGCCGTCGAGCCGCACCACGTGGTGACTTAAACCGCGCTCCAATGTTTACAAACAATAACAAAATAAACTGCAGGTACGCATGGTCGCGTCGTTTTTAGATAACTAAAAACTCCTGCGCAGATATTTTTTTAACGAGGATTCGTGAAAACGACCGCGCTCGGTTTCGTTTTCTCGATCGATCAGGAAATATGATGTACTGCCGATTTTCCGCGATACTTCGTACGGGCCCTCCCAGATTGCGAAAAATTTTGCGATCTCGCGGTTTTCCATGTTTGACATCATGTTAGCTTTTACCAATACTTCGTCGCCGACGTCGAACTCGGTGAAAAATCGAGCTTTTTCGCGATTATATTTTTCGGCTCGTTTTTCACCACGGGTTGTTATACGCTCGCGAGCGAGGGCGATTTTCTTTTCGAGCGGCTCAATTTCGTTGCTCATTTTCGAACGTAGGTATTTTTGCCACACCCGTGTGGGTTTGATACCCAGCTGCAGTTCCACTGGGCTGAATCCAGTAGTATCGTGAACTACTTCGTTCAGGATTTCTTGAACTACTTTAACGTAAGGTTCCCAGCCGGTGTGCTTGTGGCTTGTGAAAGTACGGAAAAATCGCCCGATTTCTTTGTTCGTGCGCTCGACTATGTTGCTCTGTGGGTGACCTATCGACGAAAGGATCATCTCGACGCCTTCGTCGTTGAGCTTTTTCAACCACACAGGTGATGTGAACTGTGATCCGTGGTCGTTTGAAATTCTCCGGGGCTTTCCGTATTTCACTACGTAGTCTTCGAAAATCTTTTTTATTGTGGTTCGAGTGTTTTGCCTACGAATCGGGTACAGCACGACATATCCCTTACGAAAAAGTTGTGTACAATTGCATGCACAAACTCTTGCACAAGTCTGCGCATAAACCTGTGCATAAGCCTGTGCATAAGTATGTGCAGAGAGTTCAGTCGGGTTCTGCACAAGTATGTGCACAATATTGTACACAATATTGAATGAATATTGTGTACAAAATTCGGACGTTTGTGCACAAGTTTTTGCTGATAGTTTTCAGATTATTTGTGCATGTTTTTGTGCACAAATTGTGCAAATTATTTTTTGACAACTCGAGCACGTTTTTGTGCACAAATTTCTTGGTGGTTGGAATTTCGACAGATTTGTGGACAAATTTTTTACTTTTACAATTTACGATGATCCCAGGTAAAGCGAGTGCACAGTTTTCAATTTGTAGACCTGTAGCAGATGTGTTGATGTGTAATATTTTTATATTTTTGTCTTGTCATTATAAAAACTTTTTTAACGACTGGAACTTGAGATTTTTATTGTAATAATCATTTGACAACTTTACTAACTATGGCATGAAATATGTCAAATACGCAGAATTTAGTATATACATTTTCAATTTTTAAAATTTACTTCCACTAGTCTCTCTCAGCGCGCAAGCGCGCACAATTGTACTACAGTAAAATGATGAATTCGAGAAAGCGGGCATGGGGACATAGCGGTTACTTCAGACCGTGGGCTTCCGAGTTCAATTTTTAAATGAACGAACAATCCCCCAAGCTTTAAACCCACAATGCCCTGGGCTCCTGTGTAGAATTTTTGAATTAACAAATAATCTCTCAAGCTTTAAAAACACGATACCCTAGGATTCCAGATTCAATTTTTGAATAAATAAATATACCCAAAGCTTCAAACCCACAATGCCCTGGGCTCCTGAATAAAATTTTTGAATTAACAAATAATCTCTCAAGCTTTCAAAACACGATACCCTAGGATTCCAGATTCAATTTTTGAATAAATAAATATCCCCCAACTTTAAACCCACAATGCCCTGGGCTCCTGAGTAAAATTTTTGAATTAACAAATAATCTCTCAAGCTTTATAAACACGATACCCTGGGATTCCAGATTCAATTTTTGAATAAAAAAATGATCTCACAAGCTTCAAACCCAAAATACCCTGGGCACTAGAGTTAAATTCGTCAAATTAGGGTAAGAAACTGCTATTTCCACGGGCCAGAGCAAGAAGTTGCTATCTCGGCGGGCCAGAGCAAGAACCTACTATCATAGGGGCCGGAGCAAGAACCTGCTATCTCCGGACTTAAAGGCTAATATTTCACGGGCTCATTTAAACAATGGCCTTTAAGTCCGGAGATAGCAGGTTCTTGCTCCGGCGCCTGAGATAGTAGGTTCTTGCTTCGGCCCGCAGAGATAGCAACTTCTTGCTCTGGCCCGCGGAGATAGCAGGTTCTTACTCTAAACCGACGAATTGAACTCTAGCGCCCAGGGTATTGTGGGTTTGAAGTTTGTAAGATCATTTATTTATTCAAAAATTGAATCTACATTCCCAGGGTATCGTGTTTTTAAAGCTTGAGAGATTATTTGTTAATTCAAAAATTTTACTCAGGAGCCCAGGGCATTGTGGGTTTAAAGTTGGGGGATCGTATGTTCATTTGAAAATTGAACTCGGAAGCCCAGGGTACTGTGGGTTTGAAGCTTGGGGGATCATTAAATTATTTAAAAATTTAACTCAGAAGCCTAGGGTTTCGTGGGGTTAGAGCTTGGCAGATTATTTATGTATTTAAAAATTGAATTCAGGAGCCCAGGGTATTGTGGGTTTGAAGTTTGTTAGATCGTTCATTTAATCAAAAATTTAACTCTGGAGCCCAGGGCATTGTAGGTTTGAAGCTTGGGGGATATTTATTTATTCAAAAATTGAATCTGGAATCCCAGGGTATCGTGTTTTTAAAGCTTGAGAGATTATTTGTTTATTCAAAAATTTATCTCAGGAGCCCACGGCATTGTGTGCTTAGAGTTTGTGGGATTGTTTGTTCATTTAAAAATTCAACTCGGCCTAGGTATTGTGGGTATGAAGCTTGGGAGACCATTCAGTTATTTAAATATTGAACTCGGAAGCCCAGGGTTTCGTAGGTTTAGAGCTTGGCGGATCTTTCATTTATTCAAAAATTAAACTTGCATTACCAGGGTTTCTAAGGTTCAGAGCTTGGGGTATTATTTAATTAGTTCAAAATTAAACTTGCACGCCCAGGGTTTTGTGGGTTAAGAGCTTGACGGATTATTTATTTATTTAAAAATTAAACTTGCATTCCCAGGGTTTCCAAGGTTCAGGGCTTGGGGTATTATTTATTTAGTTCAAAATTAAACTTGCACGCCCAGAGTTTCGTGGGTTTAGTGCTTGGGGGATTATTCATTTAGTTAAAAATCAAACTCGGACGCCCAGAGTTTTGTTGGTATAGTGCTTGAGAGATGATTTATTGAGTTAGAGATGAAATTTAGACGCCCGAGGTTTCATTGGTATTGCTTGGGGGATTATTTATTTAGTTAAAAATTAAACTCAGTCACCTAGAGTTTCGTGGGTTTAGTGATTGGGAGATCATTTGTTTATTAAAAAATAAACTTGCCTTCCCAGGGTTTTCAAGGTTCATTGCTTGGGGGATTATTTATTGAGGTAAAAATGAAACTTTAACGCCCAGGGTTTCTTGGGTTTAGTTCTTGGGGGATCATTTGTAAATTAAAAAATTAAACTTGCATTCCTAGGGTTTTCAAGGTTTAGTGCTTGGTGGATTATTTATTTGGTAAAAAATGAAATTCGTTCACACAAACTTTCGTGGGTTTAGTGGTGGGGGTAATTAATCATTAATTTTTTTATTTATTGAAATAATCCGAACGCTCAGGGTTCTCGAACTTTACAGCTTGGGGGAATGGTTAAATATTTATTTATGAAAAAAACTTAAATGAATCAATCGTATAAATTTCGTAACATAAATTTTGTAATAAATTTAATATTTTTAAAAATATTCGAATGTTCTTTAACCTTAGCACACAGAACCCCTAGCAATCTGAAATAACCTCTTAGTCGAGCTTCTACGGTCTGAAGTAACCGCTATGTCCCCATGCCCGCTTTCTCGAATTCATCACTTTACTGTAGTACAATTGTGCGCGCTTGCGCGCTGAGAGAGACTAGTGGAAGTAAATTTTTAAAATTGAAAATGTATATACTAAATTCTGCGTATTTGACATATTTCATGCCATAGTTAGTAAAGTTGTCAAATGATTATTACAATAAAAATCTTAAGTTCCAGTCGTTAAAAAAGTTTTTATAATGACAAGACAAAAATATAAAAATATTACACATCAACACATCTGCTACAGGTCTACAAATTGAAAACTGTGCACTCGCTTTACCTGGGATCATCGTAAATTGTAAAAGTAAAAAATTTGTCCACAAATCTGTCGAAATTCCAACCACCAAGAAATTTGTGCACAAAAACGTGCTCGAGTTGTCAAAAAATAATTTGCACAATTTGTGCACAAAAACATGCACAAATAATCTGAAAACTATCAGCAAAAACTTGTGCACAAACGTCCGAATTTTGTACACAATATTCATTCAATATTGTGTACAATATTGTGCACATACTTGTGCAGAACCCGACTGAACTCTCTGCACAAACTTATGCACAGGCTTATGCACAGACTTGTGCAAGAGTTGCAGAGTGTGCAGATGCATGCAATTGTACACAACTTTTTCGTAAGGGTATATACATCAGAGTTTGGAAATTTTTGTGTCTTGGATGAAAATTTTTGTGTGCATTCTTTCAACTTTGGCTTTTTTTCTTCAAGACGCGTATAACCATGAGATGACGACTGTTTTTTTGTGAGTATCCTTTCCATGATGAGTGTTTTTCATCTTTCTTTTTTTCTATGAGTCAGGTGTTATCGTTGGGGGAGCTCTGTGGTTAAGCCATGATGAATGAGTATTGACTAAAAACTATTAAAGCTTAAGTACTTATAGTTACGTATATAGTTACGTATCGTTGATCAAGACGGCCATTTAGTTAATTTTAGAAGAGAGATTATAACCATTCGGTCACATATCAAATCTTCATAATGGTTATTATCTATCATGGAAAATGCTTTCCTATCAGAACATTTCAAACTAGAGAATATAAAAGCAAAGGGTCATGCAATTCTTGAATCAGTCGTCATCAAGCTCTCAAAGCGTTAACATGGCGGAACATCTAGTTTCTCAAAAGTCTAGGCTTAAGAATAGTTCCTGGTGGAAATTAACTTGTATATTCTTTTGTTGTTTTCAAAGAAAAAATGGAAAACACACTAAGCATTCAAAATCCAGTCGCGTTCGAAGATAGTATTTCTCATTACGAGATTCATGCTCATCAATCGTACACAGCTGCAAATTATGGAAATAGCGATGAAATTCGAATCGCAATTCAAAATCAAGATTTGTGCCTTCTGCTATCACGCACCGTTATTCAAATTTGCAGTCACCTTACTGATCCTACATGAGAGCCTCTAAAACGCATTTGTTAGCTCGCATGCGCAAAGACAAGTTTGAACCAGCTTTACAAGGCTCAAAATAAATATATCTTTCGTAGCAACCAAGTATACATCTTTTAAAGCTCTTACCCAGTCTTTTTATAAAGTGACAGATGTAATATACAATCATTCTTTGATTGGAAGGTTTTGAAACAGTCAAAAAATGTCTGATTCAATAAAATTTTCGTAAGAAATTGGTTGACTCGATAGTATAACTTTTTTACCAATTTAAACCTTTGAATCTGTCAGGAAAAGCTTACATTAATTTTTATTAGTTTTGGGTACTGCTAGATTATTATAAGGCTAATTTTATTTCATCAAAAAAGAACTTCTAAAACATTTTTGAGCTCGTAATCGCAAAAACAAACTTGAACCAGCTCTACAAGACTCAAAATTGATATATCTTTCTTAGCAAGCAAGCATACATCTTTGAAAGCTCTTATTTAGTCTCTCTATGAAGTGACAGGTATAATATACAATCATTCTTTGATAAACAGTCGAAAAATGTCTGATTCAATAAAATTTTCGTAAGAAATTGGCTGACAGCTTCGGTCAAGACATTTCAACGTTGCATAATTTTATATAAAAATAAAAAAAAAAACTCTAATTACAAATATTTAAAAAAATTTTATGAATTTTTTAAAATCACCTTGAGGCTGGCCAAAACTGAAAAGAGGATATACGCGGTTTGTTATATACTTGGACGATTTAAAAATTCAAAAAATCTATTAAAATGCTTGTAACTAGATTTCTAATCAACGTTTTTAAATAAACTTATTTATCGTTAGAAAGCTCTTGATTCCAGCTGTTGGATGATGCTACTTAAAATTGTATAGTGAATTTCAAAAGTGCGGCCTTAAAAGCGTCGCAGCCGTGTTTTTTCATTTAACGAGTATAGAATTCATTATTTAATGATGTTTAAATCAAATAATAACCAGCAAGGTTTAAGTACGATTTTCGAGCTACCTAAAAATGATCTAAAAACTACGAAATATGTTAAGGTAAAAATTTTTTGAGCGATGTTAATTTGTCTCAGGTTTTTGTGCCCTGTCGGCATCATATCAATTGATTAGCTGTGTAAATAAATAAATTTTTTGGTCGCTTTAAAATTTGTAAAAATTGATAATCTAATAGAATTTCACAATAAAAACAAGTTATACATTATTTTTGTACAAAAAATATCTCTTACAAATGATTTTTGTGTAGCGTCTCTAGTAATTCGAACAGAATCTGACTAGTCGCAAAATTTTTGTCTTTAGTTGTTTTTTTGAAAATAACATTTATTGCATCTTAATCGTCTATAACCTCAAAATTTAAAAAAAAGTTCTTAGTGGCAGCTTTATCCATTGACCGTGCTGGCACTGTCGTGAATCGCCACTTATAAAAAGTAAGATCATTCACCCGCTTACTTAATTTCATGTTTTTAATTAACGTTTTTGGTGTAGACGTAACTAAGTACACCAAAATAAATTGAAAATCAAAATTATTTTTAGTTATAATTTAATTTTAAAACAATATAGAATAATTATTATTCATAACTAAGAAATAAAAATTTTTACTGCTTAAGTTTTTAAAAATTTTACGTTTTGAATAAATTTGTTTTATACAATAAAGCCAAGATGGCCTTATACGATTTAACTTTCGATGCTGACTCAGTTAATTATTAGAAAATAACTTCAATTATTCTGACATTTGGTCATCGGAGGCGATAAAACTATTTTTCTCGGACCATTTATTTCTGTTTTTTTGATAATTAATTTTATTAAAATTTTTAGGCAGTCCTGAATCATCTGTTTTTTCAAATTGGAATTTGATTTCCAAGTTATCATCATCTGAAGAATCAGTGTCAAATCCATGGCCTAATTTAGGTCTAATTTTATCATCGTAGTTAAATCTGAAAAAAGAAAGTATAAAAAATTTATTGATAAAAATTTATTTGATTTATAAAATAAAATTTATTTGTTTGTTTATTCATGAAAACGGGATAAACCTAATAGGATCATATTTTTTATCCAGAATCTGAAAAAAACGAGAACATTTCTCAGAAAAACGAGCAGTAACACAGATATGCGCAAACATATGCATACATACAGACACGCAAAGCATTCGAGCACATAAGAAAGAGGGCTCTGGTTTCCCCAATGATACTGCTCCCAATCCTCTCCGCGCCCAACACTATATAAAACCGTAAAGTTTTCCTCGTTTACTGATACTTAACTATTCTATGACAAAGGTAGTACGAAGTTGACGAACTTCTCCGTAAGACTATTTATGTAAGTTAATTATATTTGTATTAAGGGGGTACTTTGACTTGTGGGGTTCAAAAAATCGATTTATTTTTTTAATTTTTTCATAGTTAAAATGTCTCAAAAATGTTGTCTCAAAATTTCAAGTCATTTGGAGACAAATGCGCAAAGTTATAGCGTTTTTAGTAATTGTACTTTAGACCCGATCGAGAGCTGAATAGCACGATTTAAGGATGTTTGGTACTTTCGTGAGGGGAAAAGAGGGGAGGGGACGGGCACCGCAGCGCCCGACTAGACGATTTTATTTTCAACTCATCAGTAAGGTAGAGGACCCAATTGTGGTCCGCAAAAATCACGTTTTTTCAGATTTTGAATTTTGTTGAAAAAACAAAGCTCTTTAAGGTCTATTTTTTTTCACAAACTTAATTTTAAGGATGTTGAGCATCAAAATAAATTTTTTTTACTTCAAATATTTATTTATTTATTGAATTATTAATGTTTAAAGTCAACACCTTTTTGACCCAATTAATGAGAGCACTTTTTACCTTACCCCAATTAATGGTCCTTTTTTATACATGAAATCCCATCTGCAATCTGCGTACCCCAATTAACGGTCCAAAAACTCGAAAAGTGAGGTTGGATTTTGAAAATTTTGCTTCGTTTCGATTTTTTGGTCCATTAACCGGGGTAAGTAGAGCTGCATGCATGAGATTTGCATGGTCCATAATGGGGGTACTTTGAAGCTAAAGTCTCATTTACTACGGGTAAGGACCGCGAATTGGGTCCTCTACCTTATTTTGACCGTAATGAATGAAACATTTTGAAAATTTTACACAACATAGTTGAAAGTCTCTACTTTCATGTAATATTAATTTTATGTTTAAAAAATATTTTAAAAAATTAGTAAAAATCCCGAAAACATAACCTAATTTTCAATTTACAAAACTCTGCGACAAAAGTTCAAAAACACTAATTTTTTCAATCTCACATTAAAAATTAAGACCTCAAGATATTGTGTACAAATTTTTAAATGAAAAAATGCAGTAGAAAAAAAGTTAGAGCATTTCTTGTTCAGACGCGCATTGAATTTAACCGCTGCGCGCTTGTTTTTCTTTGTTATCTTTTTTAAATGGTCGGAAAGGTATTATAAAAAAAATCTTAAAATCTTTTTTGAGCTGTAATCTACAAATTCTAATAATTCTTTTAACGATCTCTGTATTTTTAGAAGAGTGACAAACGATCAAAGAAAAAAATTGCTTGATTTCCATAAGCTTTTGGGTTAAAGTATTTAAAAAAATACTTTGATTTTTTTAAAAACTAAAACGAACAAAAAAAGGCAAAAAATTCAATGATTATTTTGATATTAATCATTAATCGATCCGATCAAAATTGACAAAAGGGATGCATTTTTTCGTAAGTACCAAACATCCTTAAATGACGAACACCGTATTTAGTACAGCAGGAAAAAAAATAACAATAAATTTCGGCAGGAACTCTGCTTTATAGTGCTGATATCGATGATTCAGTGTAGGGTAGGTAAAAACAAAATTACTTTAATTTTTCAGAGTTCAAAACTTTAAATGTGTTTTTCTCGAAACTACTATTTCTAAATCAGTGGTATGTGGCATTTGAAAACTATTGCACTGATTCTTTTAAAATTTGGTGCACTTATTCTTCATACATAGTACGAGGCCTTCAGGAGAGGAATTTTTTTTTTCACTTAGGAACAAAATGGTGACCATAAAATGGCGGATTTTTACAGCAAAAACCGGTATTTTGACTTCAAAGCGTCGCCAAAACTGCAAAATTAAAAAAAAATCCTCTCCTGAAGGCCTCGAAAAACTCATCATTTATCGAAACCTTTTTGAATTTTTATTTAGAAACGATCCTGTGACGAACGACGCATACCACCGCATAACTTCTTCTCTTGAAGGTGCCTCCGGAAATCCTCTGCCATCGGCTTGGTTTTGAATATTTTTAAACAAAAATTTGACAAAATATTCATGAAAAGTTACTTTATAATGATCAATAAAATTTGATTAATAAAAGTCTACTGTTTCTTTCCTAAAAATCCTCAAAAATACGACATATTTGAGCCCCACAAGTCAAAGTACCCCCTTGTATGTATATTAAAACTAGCATTTTATCTATGTTTCTGCACAGACAGACCTTTACTAACTATCGTATAACTCCAATAAAATTTATCGTTTTTAAAATAATTATTGTAATACCAAAACATCTATCCTATTTTAATTATAGATCCCAGAAGATGGTTACTCAGTTAATCGAAACGTTGGATAAAAATAAAGAATAAAAATTGCTTGGAAAGGGTGTATGATTATTTATCCTTTACATTTTTTTAACAACAATAAGCATACGACAATTCCAAACGATTAATATAGATTTGAATTGAAAGGATCTTTGGGCTGAAGGCTTGTTGAATGATTAATAAACAGTGTTTATTAAAATTTTTTGAGCAACATTTCGTTAGCATATCACTAACATCTTAAGGCATCTTTATTGATAAAAAATTAATTATTTAAAGTTATGGTACACAAAATTTCAATATAAAAAATTAAAAAAGTATATAAAAATATAATTTAACCTGGATTATAAATTAAATTTGAGCAAATGCATTAAACTAGTATGAAACTATACGTGTCGGAAATAAAATATGTAGACATCATACCGAGACGGTGGTACAAGAGTGACTGAAATAAATTGAAATGTGTACAGAGTTTTAAAGATAATGAACGAGGTGAATGTTCTGTTTATATAAATCAAAACTAAAACAAAACAATGTTGGAAATCAAGTATAAAATTAAATAGTTAGATTCTATTACTAATAGCTCGAATGAAATTCTTGTAGACTCTACTGATTGAAAAAATATCCTTGCTCTTATTGCAGGTGTCAACTGTATTACCAATGTGTAGAGTTTAAGATACGTCCTTTTACGCACACAGATTTTCTATCCAATACGCGTATACCATCCCAATCCATATTATGGTCATTATCACGGTAATGTAAATAAACAACAGGTTTTTTATCTTTGCCCATGTGATCAGCCATTCTTTTACATAGATGTCTTTTGTCTACTCCACGTAAATGGCTGGACACGTTTTACAATGAAACTTGTAAATCGATTTGGGCTAATTTAATTTATCAATAGTGTCCTTGCCTAGTTTTACTATCTGACCAAGTTTTTTATTATAACAAGGGACAGTGTGGATATTTAATAATATTAAAACTCTCGAGCATTTATTGAAAAGTTTATTATCATAAGGGAAAGGTAAAACAAATAATGGAAAGTAATGTTAATATTCTGCTCTACATTCGAACCAATAACATTATCATTGTCAAAAAGAATTTTTCTCAATCTTCCAGCAACATGTTTATCTGTAAAAGATAATTCATAATCACTAACAGTAAAAATCTCTCTAACAATATGGATATTATCATCATGCAATCTAGAACCAGAAAGAAGTATAGTCCTGTTGACAAGATTATATACACCGGTCACTATGTATATTGTAGTAATCGTGAAAATTAAAAACTAAATAATAAACAAACACAATATTTACATAAAAAAAAATATGAAACTCAGCTTTTATTCACCAGATCAAACAGCAGTTCGTCCGAACCTCAAAACTCACATTCGAAAATTCACTAATAACAACAAAACTTGGTAACAATAACAAACAGCCATTCAATATTTACATAGCAACACGCGCGACTTTCATAACGTTCCAAATTTGAGTTCATAACATTATTCCCACCCTTCTTTAATTGTTGTCCTCGACAAAAAATAAAAATAAAAAAAAATAAAAAATAAAAATGAAAATTTTATTTGTATTCAATCAAGCCAAAATACAAAAATTATTCACAATATAAAATATACTCATTCCAAACATTCTGTTATAACTATTTACAATTCCTTATCACTATTTATAAAATTTATTATTTATGAATTCATCAATAGTATCTTTTAATTTCACAACATTTCACAACCGAATAATTTTACAATTGCAACTGATTTGAAGAAGATTTTTCATTCTTCTTTCTTCTGATAAAGATGGGAATTTTTTTTTAACATGGTACATACTTCTATATCTGCCTCAAAACCTTGAGAAGAGCAGTCAGGAACCTTTCTTTCTGTGTACGTTGCAAGTCTACTGATGTTCGCACTTTTCTATTGATGTTTCGCGCTTTTTCTCACACAGTACACGATGTCATTGATCTTCTTGACGATGAAATAAGGTTCTTCTCAGTTTGATTGTAGTTTGGTGTTTTTCAACCGTTCTCTTCAGATTGTAAAGCCAAACTTTTTGATTTTCTTCAAAATTTTTACAAGATGCCATGCGATCGTATTTAGCCTTCGCTTTATAAGATTTTATCTGCATCGATGTTTTTGCTTTTTCATGGATCTCATTAAGTTTCTGCTTCACTTTCTGGACGTAAACGTCGTGACTCTGCAATTCTCGCTCAGGCGGACAACCTCGAACCAAATCAAGAGGCAGAGGCAGATCGAACCCTGTCAACATCTCAGCCGGTGTTTTACCAGTTCTAGTGTCATGTATCGATCTTAACAATCCCACATTCCCAAGTTGCAACAGACCTGCTTTGAATCAGCCAAAAAGGAGTAAGGAAAGGGGCTGCGCTAATTGCAATTAAGCGATTAATTGACCGACACCTCCGCTCTGCTGGAACAGGTGGGGCGAGGTAGCCTCCTTCTGTCACAACTGATTAAGCGTGAAATTTCTAGTGTTATATTATTGTTGGATTTATATAAATTTTTTGGCTCTGATTTGATTAGACGAGTTGATTCGAGTGAAATTTGGGATGAATTATTTTAACAAATGGGGGGAAGGGGGATCTTTGTAGTTATTGTTGGTCTCAATCGGTTTAAATCGAGACCTTTTTGAACGTGAGTAGCGTTCTGAGTGGCCCTTAAACTTTTTCCACAGATCTAAATCAGGGTTCGAGAAAATTTTGAAGTTATAATCGAGAAATTTGTTTTGGGGTAAATTTTGTTTAGCATTTTGAGAGAAAAGTAATCTTTCAAGTAAATAGAGTATATTATCTAAATGTAAAGGTATTTTTGGCGGTACATTTTTTATATTTTTGTTCATGAAGTTGGGTGACCAAGGCAGAGATTTCCTACGATTGTGTGTAAGTTGAGATGAGAATTTTTCCTTCTTTTCTGTTCTAAGTCTTCTAAAACTCTTCTTGCCCTTCTGGGTTATGGATTTCTCAAATATTTTTGGTTTCAGTACCTAGTTGAAAGACTTCGTTTTTCTGAGATGCTGCCTGTTGACAAAAGTCTGCTTTAATGGCTCAGGGTTGAAGTGTTTATGGCTTTGTTTAAAAATAGTAGATTCAGAGTTATCAAAGTCAATTAAGACGTCTTTCTAGTTTGAAACTTGAGAGTTTTCTCTCTTTTTGGGGGTGAGCCAACGCGATAAGAAAAATTTTCAAGGAAACAGTCATGTAATTCAGTAGAAGAATCAGTATGCGAGTCATTATTGTAACCCGAATATGGTTGGAAGAAATCACTGCTCCTGGATTGTGAGTCATGTGAACAATATTTGGTAATGGAGTCTAGCTGAGAAAGGGTTTGTTGTGTTTCATGGGTCTTCAAGGGATTTTTCGAGTCATTGCCATCTATCATATGCGTTCGAGTTAATCTAAATTGAGATCGTACCCACTTTTGTTTTTCCTCGTCATTAGAAAACCAAAGTTTTTCTTCAGGTGGAAAGTCTGGCATGACTTCATCAGCGTTAAAAGTAGTAGATTGATTGACGCTGGTCGTCGAGCAGAAATAATTTTCTATTGTTGTTTTAAGGGAAGATTTTCATTGAGCGGCGCTCTGGTCTCTGAAGTTGAGAATGAAGGTAGCTTGCTGACGCGCCGTCTCAACAAGCCGGTTTCCAGTTAAAATTATTGGAAATAATTTCTGAAGTCGTTTCCATGTCAGTATTTGAATGGGTACCATTATGAGGGCTTTCGGGTCTCTCAGGAGGGGAGTAGTGATAGGGGCGTTCAGGGCTCAGTATTGTAAAATTGACCCATTCTTCAGCATTGAGGGCTGCGTTTTAGCGAAGTTAGTAAGATTGTGATTCTTTATTTGGTTACGGATAACAGGAGGTAATCTGCGAATGAAATATTCAGTAGCAAGGTCTTCGAAAAAGGTCTTATTATGTTTCTTAATGTCATCGTCATGTACTCCCTCATTTTTAAGTTTCATGGCGGCACGTACTATAGTCGAGAGTCTATCATGAAAGTTTAAGACAGACTCGTTTTGTTTTATTTACGAATCGGAAATAAGATTTAGATAATATGACAAAGATCGTTTTTGTGAAAACCGATCTTGAAGATGTTTACGAAGTTCATCAAGGGTATCAAAATTTTTAACGTCCAAGCTCGCTTTAGCTTTACCATTCAAGCGTGATATGACACAATGCAGGAACAGTTCCTTCAGGACAGGGTCAGCTATTCGAATATCATAGCTTTCCACGTCTTGTAACCACGCTCTCAGGGGTGTAGTTCCTGAGTAAAATGGAATCGCTGCAAGAGCACTTTGCATTAACGCGGATGCTTGAACGTTCGTGAATGCGGTTCGCGACTCGTTCAATGTAGCTGCCATTGTAGACATATTTTCGGCCATCCGGCGGGGGTGGTGTAATTCGGCCGCCTTTTTTTGGCCTTTGTCTACAATGGCTTCAATCTCGTCCAAAGAAAGATTCGCGAGATTAGTCATATTGAATCAAATGAAAGTTAAGGAATAACGTTGTTGAATAAAAGTAAAAGTTTCTACTTGAAAAAAAAAATATAGTGTCGTTATTATCCGCCAAAATTTCGGATAATCAAATGTGAAATGTACGCACAATAAACGGGTCAAATTCCGGAAGCGTTTGTGTTGTGTAAGTGTGTCATTAAATTAACCAAAAATGTCGAAGTCAGCAAAAAAAAGTGTGTCACAATTTGCCTTGAAAGAAAATTTTTAACCAACCATTTGTTAAAAGTAACCAGTATCAAATAATAAAAGCTTTTCACTTATTTTTATAATAATTTTTAATATTATAATTTTTGAGAGTTTTAAGAACTACATTAATAAATTTTAAATATAAATTTTAATTTTTAACATTACGATAGTCAGACAAAAAGGTTTAAGATCCCCACAAGGGATGCCATTTATTTCATAGATTTATTATCTTTGACGTAATAATTTTTAAGGAGTAAAGATCTCAATCTTTTTGGAACGACTATTATGTAGTCGTACCATCTCCTTGTTGTCTGATGTGTAAATGAAATAGAATAAATAAGAGATGATTGAAATATTTATAAGTCTTATTTATTAGTAACTCAAAAGTAAAGCTTACAAATTAATGCTGAGTTTAACGTCCTCCGACCGAGTTAAAGAATACCATAACAATTATTACTATTTACCGGGATTTCGGGCGAGTTGATTCTACCGGCACGGTTTCTAAGTCTTCCGTGCCTTAATACTAGGGTGGTTGCGGCGATGTTTCACTATCGGATCCGGCCAGCTCCGGCTCTACGAATCTAGGTGTGGTTTGTGTGGCCCTATGTCGCTCAGCTGCTGCGACCGAACCACTCGAGTTTCGGGAACTAATCAAATCAGAGCTAGAAAATTTATATACATCCAACAATAATATAACACTAGAAATTTCACGCTTAATCAGTTGTGACAGAAGGAGGCTACCTCGCCCCACCTGTTCCAGCAGAGCGGAGGTGTCGGTCAATTAATCACTTAATTGCAATTAGCGCAGCCCCTTTCCTCACTCCTTTTTGGCTGATTCAAAGCAGGTCTGTTGCAACTTGGGAATGTGGGATTGTTTAGATCGATACATGACACTAGAACTGGTAGAATACCGGCTGAGATGTTGACAGGGTTCGATCTGTCTCTGCCTCTTGATTTGGTTCTAGGTTGTCCGCCTGAGCGAGAATTGCAGAGTCATGACGTTTACGTCCGGAAAGTGAAGCAGAAACTTAATGAGATCCATGAAAAAGCAAAAACATCGATGCAGATAAAATCTTATAAAGCGAAGGCTAAATACGATCGCATGGCATCTTGTAAAAATTTTGAAGAAAATCTAAAAGTTTGGCTTTACAATCTGAAGAGAACGGTTGAAAAACACCAAACTACAATCAAACTGAGTAGAACCTTATTTCATTGTCAAGAAGATCAATGAGATCGTGTACTGTGTGAGAAAAAGCGCGAAACATAAATAGAAAAGTGCGAACATCAGTAGACTTGCAACGTACACAGAAAGAAAGGTTCCTGACTGCTCTTCTCAAGGTTTTGAGGCAGATATAGAAGTATGTACCATGTTAAAAAAAAATTCCCATCTTTATCAGAAGAAAGAAGAATGAAAAATCTTCTTCAAATCAGTTGCAATTGTAAAATTATTCGGTTGTGAAGTGTTGTGAAATTAAAAGATACTATTGATGAATTTATAAACAATAAATTTTATAAATAGTGATAAGGAATTGTAAATAGTTATAACAGAATGTTTGGAATGAGTATATTTTATATTGTGAATAATTTTTGTATTTTGGCTTGATTGAATACAAATAAAATTTTCATTTTTATTTTTTATTTTTTTTTGTTTTTATTTTTTGTCGAGGACAACAATTAAAGAAGGGTGGGAATAATGTTATGAACTCAAATTTGGAACGTTATGAAAGTCGCGCGTGTTGCTATGTAAATATTGAATGGCTGTTTGTTATTGTTACCAAGTTTTGTTGTTATTAGTGAATTTTCGAATGTGAGTTTTGAGGTTCGGACGAACTGCTGTTTGATCTGGTGAATAAAAGCGTGAGTTAAGATCTATACATGACACTAGTATGTTCAGAGGACCTGTATGCTAACAAAAATAATGAAATCCAACGATCCCAATCTTTCTGATTATCTGATATGAATTTTGTCAAGTAATCTGATAGTGCTTTCACAAAGGCATGGCAGCGAACACCATTTTTAAAATTGATTCAAGGCAATCGGCGGGTCAAACGTGTTAAAAGTTGAAAAAAGAATAAAAAATAACATCAAAATTACAGAGGGATGTATACAATTGATATGAATATATAAATACCAAAATGAGAGTGTATAATTTGAAAATGACAAATTTATTCGAACATGGGTTAAATATTCCAAGAAATCTTGAATTATTCAATTAGAAACGTAATGAACCAACCCTTTGAAGAAAAAATCGAACGCGTTATGAAGAGTCGTGCAATTAAAAAAATTTCTAAAATTATTTTTATTAAATTATGCATTTTTCTGCGATTACATATCGAAGTTCAAAATTAGTTATTCATTACCATCCCAAACAATTGTACAGTTTGTTCTATAAGTTGTTCAATTGAAGTAGAACTAATTCTGCACGACGAAGCAACTTAGAAAATTTGCAAAGATTTCTATTATAAGAAATAATAATTAAAAAACAAAAACAACCTGCCACCTATTTACTAAGTAAGCTGCAATATTGAACATTAGAAAAAAAAAAAAAAAACCTGGAAAAAAAATTGATTTCGCTTAATCTAACTATACCAAAAAACCACACTTATGTAAATAAGACACTTGCTATGTTTATTTTATTTTTTGTAAAATATCATTCAATTTAGCTTAACATCACCTCGTACTAAATTAAATTAATTTATTTTGCATTGTTACGCTTAATAAAATTGGAATATATTTATTAGCAGCGCATAAAACTGTTTTGGAGTTGCAATGTATCATTTTCCAAAAGTTCCATTAATTTGATTTTCTTTGCAGTGCAGCGTTTGTCATGCGCTACACCAGCAAGGCCAACCCTTGCACCATTTGGCTTGAATGACATGAATAATCATGCACTGCCCCGCACTGTATGCCAGGTTTGGGCATGTTCTGCACGGCATTTCATCATTTTGTCATGTAATAAACTAAACATTGCGTTGAAATTTCACTGGTTTGGGTAGAACCGTAATAATGCGCAGTATTACGAATTGGGGTGCACTGTTTTGGACTATTTCATCATTTACCGCACTGCAATGCACAGTATTCAGATTAAGGTGTACTATATTGCACAAATTTGTCGTGCACTTTGGTGTTTTAATTCGCTGTGTACTGCGCGGCAATTCAATGCATTGAACTGATTAGCCGTGCACTGCACCGCAATGAATTGCATTGCACTAATTCGCTTTGCGCTGCACCGCAATGCAATGCACTGAACTGATGAACCGTGCACTTCACCGCAATGGAATGAACAGAACTGACAAGCCGTGCACTGCACTAATTCACCGTGTACTGTACCGCAATGCACTGCACTGCCCTAATTCACCGTGCACTGTATCGCAATGCGCTACACTAATTCGCCGTGCACTGTACCACAATGCACTGCACTGATTCGCCGTGCACTGCACCGTAATGCACTGTTTTGTCGTGCAATGCACCGCAATGCACTGCACTGCACTGCACTGATTCGCCGTGCACTGTACCACAACGCACTGCACTGATTCGCCGTGCACTGCACCGCAATGCACTGCACTGATTCGCCTTGCAATGCACTGCACTGCACTGATTCGCCGTGCACTACACCGCAATGCACTGTACTGCACTGATTCGCCGTGCACTATACTGCACTAATTAGCCGTTCACTGCACCGCTATGCACTGCACTGTACTGATTCGCCGTGCACTGCACCGCAATGCATTGCACTGCACTGATTCGCCGTGCACTGTACCGCAATGCACTGCACTGCACTGATTCGCCGTGCACTGTACCGCAACGCACTGCACTGATTCGCTGTGCACTGCACCGCAATGCATTGCACTGATTTGCCTTGCACTGCACCGCAATGCACTGCACTGATTCGCCGCGCACTGCACCGCAATGCACTGCACTGCACTGATTCGCCGTGCACTACACCGCAATGTACTGCACTGCACTGATTCACCGTGTACTGCACCGCAATGCACTGCACTGCACTGATTCGCCGTGCAATGCACCGCAATGCACTGCACTGCACTGATTCGCCGTGCAATGCACCGCAATGCACTGCACTGAACTGATTCGCCTTGCAATGCACCGCAATGCACTGCACTGCACTGATGTGCCGTGCACTACACCGCAATGCACTGTACTGCACTGATTCGCCGTGCAACGCACTGCAATGTACTGGTTTGACGTGCGC
Organism: Encarsia formosa; assembly: GCA_038277355.1. Classification (NCBI taxonomy): domain Eukaryota; kingdom Metazoa; phylum Arthropoda; class Insecta; order Hymenoptera; family Aphelinidae; genus Encarsia; species Encarsia formosa. The sequence goes on from CM076187.1 coordinate 20,701,533, forward strand.
TGCACCAAGACGCATAGGAATGTGATGTTTCAAAATTTTTTAGTTTAACTTAAATTAATTTACGGAATGTATCTTGCTTTTGTTTATTCAAATCTCCTACGACGTCTTTGGCTCGAGAAAAATGATCAATCGGTCATTCCAAGTTTATCGAACTCGGCGCCCAGAGTTTTGGTGGCTTAGATATCGGGGAATGTCCGATCGATCATTTATCGAACACGGCACCGAGGGCTTTGGGGGCATAGAGCTTGGGGGATAGCTGATCAGTTTTTTTATTGAACTCGGGCGCCCAGGGTATTTGAGGGTTTACAGCTTGGGGAATAGCTGATCAGTTTATCTATGTAACTCGGCGCCCAGGGTTTGGGGGGTTTCATGGTTGAGGGATAACTGATCAATGGTTGGTTTGCCATTGCGGTGAAGTGCACGGTTCATCAGTTCAGTGCATTGCATTGCGGTGCAGCGCATAGCGAATTAGTGCAGTGCAATTCATTGCGGTGCAGTGCACGGCTAATCAGTTCAATTCATTGCATTGCCGCGCAGTACACAGCGAATCAAAACACCAAAGTGCACGACAAATTTGTGCAATATAGTACACCTTAATCTGAATACTGTGAATTGCAGTGCGGTAAATGATGAAATAGTCCAAGACAGTGCACCTCAATTCGTAATACTGTGCATTATTACGGTTCTTCCCAAACCAGTGAAATTTCAACGCAATGTTTAGTTTATTACATGACAAAATGATGAAATGCCGTGCAGAACATGCCCAAACCTGGCATACAGTGCGGGGCAGTGCATAACTATTAATGTCATTCAAGCAAAATGGTGCAAGGGTTGGCCTTGCTGGTGTAGCGCATGACAAACGCTGCACTGCAAAGAAAATCAAATTAATGGAACTTTTGGAAAATGATACATTGCAACGCCAAAACAGTTTTATGCGCTGCTAATAAATATATTCTTATTTTATTAAGCGTAACAATGCAAAATAAACTAATTTAATTTAGTACGAGGTGATGTTAAGCTCAATTGAATGATATTTTACAAAAAATAAAATAAAATAAACATAGCAAGTGTCTTATTTACATAAGTATGATTTTTTGGTATAGTTAGATTGAGCGAAATCAAATTTTTTCCAGTTTTTTTTTTTTTTTTTTTCTAGTGTTCAATATTGCAGCTTACTTAGTAAATAGGTGGCAGGTTGTTTTTGTTTTTTAATTATTATTTCTTATAATAGAAATCTTTGCAAATTTTCTAAGTTGCTTCGTCGTGCAGAATTAGTTCTTCTTCTATTGAACAACTTATAGAACAAACTGTACAATTGTTTGGGATGGTAACGAATAATTAATTTTGAACTTCGATATGGAATCGCAGAAAAATGCATAATTTAATAAAAATAATTTTAGAAATTTTTTTAATTGCACGACTCTTCATAACGCGTTCGATTTTTTCTTCAAAGGGTTGGTTCATTACGTTTCTAATTGAATAATTCAAGATTTCTTGGATACCTTTCTTGGTTACCTATGTTCGAATAAATTTGTCATTTTCAAATTATGCTCTCTCATTTTGGTATTTTTATATTCATAACAATTGAATACATCCCTCTATAATTTTGATGTTATTTTTTATTCTTTTTTCAACTTTTAACATGTTTGACCCACCGATTGCCTTGAATTCATTTTAAAAATTGTGTTCGGTGCCGTGCCACTGTGAAAGCACTATAACATTGTCCTATGTTGTCGTTCAACCTGTTCATTTGATTATGGGTGTAATGATGTTGTTCATGTTTTGTTTATACCTAAAAAAAGTGATAATTCCTTCATTAACCTGGAATCAAAATTTTTGCCCTGATCTGTATTTATTTTCATAGGAACACTAAATGTACTAACTACTTCATTTACCAAAATTATAGCAATTGTTTTTGCCAACTTATTAGCAAGAGGAAACGCCATTTAGTGAAATTACCTACAACTGTCAATAAATACTTATTACCTAAAGTTGAAACTGGAAATGGACCCAAAATGTCTGTCTGTAATTTCTCAGAAGGTAAACCTGCATTATAAATCATCATCCTCCCGTGACCTTTATCAGATGGACCTTTTTTCAACTCACATAAATCACACGACTTACACCAGTTTTCAACATCTTCCTTACAAGTAGCCCAATAAAATTTCCTACGAATCTTCCCCAACCTTTTAATAATTCCAATATGACCACCAGTAGCATCATCGTGAGAGGCCTGCATCTCTGGATTGCTCTTGTGCCCATTGTTCGTGTGATTCTTCCGGAAACAAAATTCTCTCAACATGCAATCCTGATGATTTATCCACTTTAACAAATCTGCCTTCCACCTTATAACAGTATTCACAGGGTAAGTCTCCATAAGGCCTCCTAGACATGGCGTCAGCATTTGCGTGTGATTTCCCTTTCCTGTGAACTACTTTAACCTTAATTAAACCTACTTAACCTGTCCAACCAAGTGGTCAACTGTCGATCTAAATTTTTGAAAAATAACCATTTAAGAGCCGAATGATCTGTCCTAACAGTAAATTCTTTACCTAATAAATAGTATTCAAAGTGACTCATCGATTTCACCACAGCAAGAAGTTCTCCGAACTTCCTTCGGTTTCTCAAAAGCCTGACTACATCGATCAGCCCACAAAAATTTAGTGTGTTTTCTGGTCAAATTATATACTGGTTTCGCAATCACAGAAAAATCTTTAATAAATCGTCGATAGTAAGAACCATAAGTATTGGATTACGTGCAGGGGATAGTAAATAAAACACTTTTATTTATATTAAATACTGGATCTTTTATTGTATATCTGAAACTGTTTACTATTTAAATTGAACAAAACTAAAGATGTATCTTAGAAGCGTTTCGTGTGTTGTACGTACTACTCCAGTACTTCAACTGAACTGGCCCAGCCACCCAAGCCCGGGGTCAGCCTTGGGGGCGGGGACTCAAGTGGAGATTATTGCTAATAGCTCTTCTCTTTAGAGCTATCCGGGTATCTCTCTGCAGTACGACAGATACCCTGAATTACTATTCCAACACTCCCTCCAATTCAGGGGAGTGTCGTAAAATAGTTGAATCTGAATTTAATATTTAATTTATAATTTATTCTGGATCTAGCTTTATTCTGAACTTAAAAAAATGAATTTTAATCATGTTTGACTCTAATGACTCTATTTTGTCAAAGGGATTAGACTAATAGAACTTTACTTAAATAAACTGACTTTTACAATCTAAATAAAGAAATTTAAAAAAATGAAAAGTTATAATCTTTGAGTCTTTGAATCTGGGAGAAAAACCCTGTTATTTCTTCCCATTCGAGTTGTTGATCTGGGTTTTAGTTTGCTGGGTGCCAGGACCTGATCCAGGATTCTGATTCCATCTAGACTGAATGTTATTGCCTGAAAAAAAACAAATTATAAATATTGGTAAATTTCGAGATTTTCTGGATTAAAATTTTTCGGAATTTTATGTGTTCTGAGTTTCAAATATTCTGAATTTTATATTATTCTGAATTTCATATGTTCTGACTTTTTTTTTTTTTTTTTTTTTTTTTTTTTTTTCTCGTTCTGTATTAATTAATTTAATCGCACAGGTTAAACAACTTGTACGTAAATTTTTGATGAGTTCTGAATTCAAGGGGTTTGGTGAATATGTCAGCGATATTACTCTCTGAACATATCCACCTGACTCTGACTTTCCCTTCGGAGACTAGTGACTTCACGTAATCTCCGTGGGTTTCTTCAACAGATCTTCTTTGACCAGTGAGTTGTCTGAATCGCAAATTTGCTTTGATTGCCTCAAGATCGTCATCAAAGTCTTTCAACTTGTGACTTCCTTCCATCTGGGTATTATTCACTGCAGCTGAATTGTCACACCAAATTGTGACGGGATAGAATGTCTTGCCTGTCACCTCTCTCGCTGCCTTGTCAAGAGAGACAAGCTCTGAGCAAGCTTCGCTCATAGCCAAATACTCGGCGCCGCAGGTGGAGCGCATGACGACGTTCTGCTTGTGACTTCGCCAAGCGACCGGGTCGCCAAACAGAGTAATTACGTACCCACTCGTTGACGTCGAATCTGTCCAGTCGCAGAAGCTTGAGTCGGTGTTGGCCTCCAAGACATCTGATTTGCCGGTGTATTTCAGTCCTAGCTTGGTGGTACCTCGTAGATACTGTAGTAGCTTCTTCACATCTTCCCAATCTTCAGAAGTAGGTGAAGCTTGACTTCTGGAGAGCACGTTTACTGCGTATGAGATGTCGGGTCTGGTGCCACCCGCCAGATACAGTAAGCTTCCAATAGCTTCACGATACGGTACTTTCGGTTGATGTTGGACACCTTGAGTTTCTGGATCTGCCAGTTTCTTGAATCGTCTGGTCTGCACTTGCCGCGATTCCATGGGTGAGTTTCTCGGAGCGCAAGCTTTCATATTAAAACGCTCGAGAATTCTCTCGGCGTATTCTGCCTGGCTGATCTGGATTTCTTTCTTTGACCTGTCTCTGGTTATCTTCATTCCGAGGAAATTTTCCGGCTCTCCCAGATCTTTCATTTCAAAGATTGAGCTGAGTTTTGTTTTAATCCCGATCAGTTTTTCTGGATCGTCGGAGGCTATGAGCATGTCATCTACGTATAGTACAATGACAGCCATTTTACCTTGGTGTTGCCATGTGAATAAGCAGGGCTCGTGGATTGTATTCGTGAAGCCAAGTTTTTCAACTTCTTCTTTGAACCTTTTGTTCCATCTCTTTGGGCTGATTCGAAGTCCGTACAGCGACTTCTGTAATTTGCAGATTTTAGTGTCTCTTACTTCCTTACTAACCTGAAGGCCGTCGGGAATCTCCATGTAGATGTCCTCCTCCAATTCTCCATTCAGAAAGGCTGTCTTAACATCCATCTGACACAAGTCCATGCCGCGTTTGTTTGCGATTGCCAAGATGGTTCGTATGAGTGGTAGTCTTGACACTGGGGCGTAGGTCTCCCTGAGCTCGTACTCCTTTCTGTCCTTGAAGCCTCTGATGACGAGTCTGGCTTTAAAGGCAATTTTCCCGTCGTCACCAACCTTCTTCTTGCACACCCATCTTGAGTCAATGATGTTGGCCTTTTTCTCTTCCTTCCTAGATGTAGGTCGGTCCACAAATGTCCACACATTATTTTTAGCCATCGAGTCCAACTCCTCTTGCATTGCACAGCGCCAACTTTCGCCGTCCACAGATGCCACTGCTTCACGGTATGATGTCGGATCTTTGTTTATTGTAGCCAGGAGGGAAAATTTGATTTCATCCTCCTCGGGATCATCATTGATTTGCCCATCAACATGAACGTCTCTAAATACAACCTTGCTTTTATCAAGTACGTCTGGAACGAAGTAAGCGAAGCTTGTATCCTCCACCATTATAAATGTGTCAGCGCTTTCTGCATAAACCACATCTTTGTTTTCGTTGACTCTCCTTGCTGGTTGCTTTCTGACTTTTGCTGGTGTTGCTTCCGCCTTGGAGTTTGAGTCTGTCTTTCTTTTTCTGCCTCTCTTGGGTTTTTCTTTCCGAGTTGCGTCTTCGACTGGTTGATTCTCTAGCTTCTGAACTGGATTTTCTGAATTTTGAACTGATTTTTCTGGATTTTCTGAAAGAATGTCATTAGTAAAAATAATATCTGTATTTTCTGAATTTTGAACTGGATTTTCTGGATTTTGAACTGATTTTTCTGGATTTTCTGAAAGAATGTCATTAGTAAAAATAATTTCTGGATTTTTTGAATTTTCTGAGATTTCCTCAGTAAATGTATTCTGACTCTTAAAGTCATCTCTGTAGACAACTCTTTCATTAAATCTAACATTTCTAGAATTTAAGAATTTTCCAGATTGTGGGTGCCAAAGAATGTACCCCGTTCTTGAGTACCCTACGAGTACAGCCTTGACTGCTCTGGGTCCTAGTTTTCTCTCTGGTTTTGGAATAAGTACATAGCATATGCACCCAAACCTTCTGATTTTATCGATATGCAATTTCTTGCTGGGAACGAATAATTTCAGGGGCAATTCAAAATTATTCGACTTATGTGGCGTGCGATTGTACACGTGTACTGCTGTCTCTGCAGCCAGTATCCACATACTTGCTGGTAGGCCTGAATCAAACAATAGAGATCTGATTTTAAATTCCAGAGTCTGGTTAAATCTCTCTGCCGTTCCGTTGAGCTGCGGTGTATATGTTGGCGAAAAATCCTCATCAATTTTCTCAGCCTTCATCACATTGAAGAATTCTCCTCCAAGATTTTCACGGGCATTATCAGCTCTGATGTAACACACCTTCTCGTTTCTGCCTAGCAAATTTCTGGATTTTTGTAGAAAGTCCTCCAGACTCTCACCTGCCTGACTCTTGCGCTGCAGTGTGTAAATTTTTGCGTACCTAGAAAAATCGTCCACAAATGTTATCACATACCTATTCCTTCCAGGAAAAGAGACAGGCTTGATCGGACCCATTATGTCAGTGTGAATTCTTTCCATCGGTCTTTGAGCTCGCTCTCTGACTTCGGTAAATGGAAATTTTTCCATCTTGGCCAGTATGCAAACCTCGCAATCTTGAATTGAATCGGGAAACTTGACATTCTTAAGCGCTTCCACTGTTTTCTTCAACTGTCTGAGATAACCAACTGAAGCATGACCAAGTCTTCTATGCCACAGCATACCATCTGAAATTTTCTGTAAGCTTACCTCCTTATCTGGTTTTGTTTTGACTATCACCTCTGGATTAATATTCTGTTGAACAGAAATATTCAAATCATGAATTTTCCTGTTCAACTTTTGGTGGTCTAAATCTGAATCTGTAAAAAGGTCAAAATTGTCATCAGCTGCCACGATGAATTCTTCCCTGCTCTCCCTCCCAGACTCTGACTGATGTTTTTCTGGATTTTCTGAATCTTTCGCTCCCTCCGAAGCTGACAAGTCATGAACATCTGTCTGAGACTGCTGGAAGAATTCATCTATTGACACCAATTTTGCTGTACAATTGTAATTTTCGTACTCTGAATTTTTACCTGAATTTTCTGAATTCAATATTCTCAATGTGATCAGCCAATTCGGCTTCTCATAGACACCTGTGATAAAATCTTCATTCGTATCTTCGTCGAAGATTCTGACTTTTTTGTTGTCAAGCTGTATGCACAGACCTGCATCAACAAATTTTCTTAACGAAATTAAATTACCTGCAATATCTTTCGCAGACAAAACGTTCAACAGTTCGACTGGATTTTTATTACCTGTATTAGATTGGAGAAACAAGTTACCTTTGCCATCAATCTTAATATCTGCCTTCTGGTTTTTGTTGGCACTTTTAATTTTACCTTTCATGCATTTTTTGAAATTTGATAAAATTAAACCTCTACCAACTATGTGCTCTGTAGCACCTGAATCTGCGATAAACGTTATCTTATCTGGATTATTATTATTATTACTGAATTTTACTTTACCTGTCTTATTGGCTTTAGGATGTGATTTTGAGTAATACGGCTTGCTGTTTCTTCGTTGATCTGAGTTTTTGTTTGTGACCTTGCCAGGTGCTGGCATTCGGTCATCTCTGGATTTTTGACGATACAAGGGCGACTGCGGGCACTCGTACTTTCCTTTATGGTATGAAACCTTGTTACACACCAAGCAGTACCACTTGTTGTCACGCCAAAGTGGACAGCTACCTTTGTTGTCGTCCTCGTGGCCATATTTGTAACATCGATTGCATTTCGTGTTGTCACCACGAGCTCTACCAGAATTTGCGATGTTAGCTGCAGGTTGTCGAGGTGCTTGGTTTCTTCTCGCGTCACCTTCCTTCCTGCGAGCTTCTCTTTTTAGTAGAGCGGTTCTTATTTTTTCCATAGACATTTCTTCATTGTGATGCAGCTCGTAGTCGGGATCTGTGTCCTCGAGCTTAGGATTTGCATCTTTCACGGCGTTGAAAAAGAAAGATCTTAGCTCGTTCTTTGAGAAAGGTTCAGCGTTCTCACAGCTTTCATATTCTCGAACCAGGGAGTCGAACTTCTCAAAGAACTCTGCACAGCCTTCGTTCATTCCCATTCTCAGTCTTCCAAGCCTTGTTCTTACTGCTGTGTGGGTATTGTTTGCCTGGATTCTTTTCTGACTTTTGATATGTTGCAGGATCCTGCGTGGGTCCTGCATCTCGTGAACCTGTCTTTGGTATACCTTGCCCAAGCGGCTGATAATGAAACCTCTCACCTGGGCTTCTCTACGGGCTTTCTCGACAGGGTTGTAGTCCCGAACAATTGTTGCTTCTGTATCCACAATGTCCGCGAGACCAAATGCTTGAAGTTCGGTTTTCAACAAGGAGAACCAAACCTTATAGTTGTCGTTCAAACCCAGTACGTTGTCTTTGAAGTTGATGGTCAGACCTGGTTTATTTTGGCTTTCTATCGCGTTCTGCAGACTTTTGAGGTTTTCAGTCAGCTGAGACGCTGACGTTGATTCTGCTGAATCATTGTTTGGCTCTGGCGAAGATTGATGTCTTGTCTCCGGGTTTTCAGAAGTCTGAGAGTCTGAGTTGGGTTCATCAGTGTGTTGCCTTTGACGTCTTTGCAGTTCCAGCTTCTCTCTTTCAAGAGAGACTTCTGCAATCTTCGATGCATGCTTCATGGCTTCCAGCATGGTACCACTTACTCTTTCATAGTTCCTAGAAGTCTCAAGAGCTGCTGCAAACGCTGACGACACCGTCGTCATGCTTGAAGCGAGTTCCAAGACTTCGTGGAGTAAACTTCGCACTTGCGAGCTTTGAACGCCTTGCAGCTCGACGTTCTCAACTCTCAGTGTGTCAGAGAGTTGTTCTGAATTTTCAGTATCCATCGGCTGACTGCTGCTGCTGCTGCTGCTGCTTGCTCGTGCACGAAGCTGTCTCGCCAATCCTTCGATTCTCTCGGATGCTTGACTTATGTGTCGTACGGATTCATGCTGGTTTGGCATGACTGAATGAAGTTCTACAAAAGAATTCCAAAAAAATTAGTTATTTTTGAATTTTCAATAAAAAAATAAGCAATAATTCCGACTTTCTGAGTTCTGGATTTTTCAAAAATAATTGTTGTTTCTGAATTTTTTTTTATTTAAAAATCAATAATTTTGACTTTAAGTTCTGGATTTTTCAAAAATAATTGTTGTTTCTGAATTTTTAATTTAAAAATAAGCAAGCGTTTTGGTTTTCTGGAATCTGAATTTTTCAAAATTATTTCAAATAATTTTGAAACTAAATGACGTCAACTGATTTCTCTCTTATTTCTATTTTCTGAATTTATCTAACTTTAATCTGAATTTTGTTTAAATAAAAAAACTTTACCAAGAAGCCCATCAATTGCCTGTCCTGTCCGTATTGAAAAATCAAGGACATTGGTCTGACTTTGTGCTTCATCGAAAGCCTCCATGCTCTCTCCGGATGCTTGCAGCCTTCTTGGTACTTCTGTCTTTCTCCGTCCGGCCATTTTTCAGCGTGGCTTTCTGAATTGTTTAAAAAAAGTTACAAAACGCTTGACGAGTCAAGGTGCTGAAAAATATATATTTTCTCTCTGTATTTCATCCGAACCTCGTTTGAAAACGCTGAGAAAATGAGCTATCAACCTCGTGTATTCCGTCCAAAGCGCGCGCGCCTACCCGTGACTTGCAAGGTGTCCACCGAACTTTCCTGCAGTCGAGGCAGCGGCCGTGCGAACGAGCTAGGACATGGATAACACTCGATCAATTGCCCCAAGTCATTTTTGAAAACTGTAACACAGATTTTCATGACCTTGCCGACGGTGTGATCTCAAGCGAGCTTTTCTATTGCACAAAGCAAGAGAAAAAAAAATTTTTTATATCTCACAAACCGTGAAAAACATCACGCTGAGATCACAAGCCACAAAAATAAAATAGTTTATATACCGCGGTGTAATTTCGAGTCTGCACCCACGCGCCATAAAAGGTATGAAATTTCGATTCTACAAAAATGCGCACCGAAGCACGTATCGCATTGTCTCAAAAATCCGCCAAAACCCATTAGTATTCAAAATTTCCGGTTTTTCCCATAAACTCATTAGTGTCCAAAATCTCCGGTTTTTCCCCGCTCCCTCCAAACCTATGCGTCGGGTAGGAATTGTCTACGGAGAATGAGAGAGCGTCCGAACTCCGAAGCAGGTATAAACGCGCACGCCCGATGCTTAGAAAAACAAAGGATGTTCACTGACGCGCTATCGAAAATAATACCGGCATCCAATCTTTGGCGCGAAAAATCATAACACCTTACGACACGCAGGGCACACTCGATATATGAAAAAAACTCAATCTGAATCTGACTTGTTTTTCCGATAGATGGTGAAAACAAGAAGAAAGCGTCAAGAATAGTTCTCGCACGCTGACTGGATTTTCTGAATTTTAATGACGCGTCATGCAATTTTTCTGAATATTTCTCTGAATTTTACTATTCATCCATTTTGAGTACTTACGGATTTTTTTAAGTCCTGATCTGGGTTTGAAAAAAATATGTCCGGCCGGCTGATGTAGTGCAACAAACAAAAACTTTTTACCTCTCCTACACGTAAAATACAGAGTCCAGCACTAGCGTGCTAAAGCCCAAAACCTATTGGATTACGTGCAGGGGATAGTAAATAAAACACTTTTATTTATATTAAATACTGGATCTTTTATTGTATATCTGAAACTGTTTACTATTTAAATTGAACAAAACTAAAGATGTATCTTAGAAGCGTTTCGTGTGTTGTACGTACTACTCCAGTACTTCAACTGAACTGGCCCAGCCACCCAAGCCCGGGGTCAGCCTTGGGGGCGGGGACTCAAGTGGAGATTATTGCTAATAGCTCTTCTCTTTAGAGCTATCCGGGTATCTCTCTGCAGTACGACAGATACCCTGAATTACTATTCCAACAATAAGAAAAAAAACTCTTAACTTGTTTCTAATTCCTCGGCACTGCCCAATTCACTATCTGAACAATCTTCTTTGAATCTATGGAAATACCTTGCTCTGAAACCAAATGACCTAATAATTTAATTTCTTTCCTAAAAAAAACATTTTATCTAATTTAAGGGGCAGTGAAAGTAGATAATTTTTTATTCCTTGTTTATTAATTTTTTCCATAACTTATTTATTGATATAAAAAGAATAAAAAATGAAATCGGTACCAGCAAAGTTTCTTGCACTTGATCAACATAATATGAATAATTCTGCAAAGTTTTTAAATCGAAGTTTTAATTTTTTTCGGTTTACCATTGTCAGTCATTTTTACAAAACACTGTTTTTCAAGCAAAATTTCGATAAAATACGGCTGACAAGGTTTTTCCAAATGTAATCAAAATTTTGATTTGAAATTTGGCAGAAAGTTACATTACTTGTATATCTAGTGCAAGTATCTCTTCATTTACAATAATATTGTTTACTGTTTAAGTTTGAGATCAATATTTAAGTTATTTTAGTTCTTCTTTAACACAATATCTTTGATCTGATTTTTATAGTTCTTATATATTATTATTTTTTTTTAAAACCAAATCATATTATTGAAAATGAAGAGATACTTGCACTAGATATACAAGTAATGGAAATTTCTGCCAAATTTCAAATCAAAATTTTGATTACATTTGAAAAAACCTTGTCAGCCGTATTTTATCGAAATTTTGCTTGAAAAACAGTGTTTTGTGAAAATGACTGACAATGGTAAGCCGAAAATAATTATAACTTCGATTTCAAAATTTTGCAGAATGATTAATATTATGTTGATCAAGTGCAAGAAAATTTGCTGGTACCGATTTTATTTTTATTTTTTTTATATTGATAAATTAGTTATGGAAAAAATTAATTAAGAAATAATAAAAAATTATCCACTTTCACTGCCCCTTAACTTCAAACCTTCAGCCCGAAGACAAAGGAAAACGATCATTAATCTATCTAACATTTCCTAAAATGTTCTAGCCATTATTACAACATCATCTAAATGAACCAAACAAATTCAACCTCTCAAACCTCTCAAAACTTTCTCCATCAATTTTTGGAAAGTAGCTGGAGCATTACACAAACCGAAAGGCATAACAGTAAATTGCCAAGGTCCTTCCCCTATCGAAAATGCAGTCTTATCACTGTACCTAATTTTCACCTGCCAGTAACCACTCTTCAAATCAATCGTACAATACCACTTAATACCATGCAAGTTGATCAAAATCTGTTCTATACGAGGAAGAGAATAACTATCTTTAATTGTGACATTATTCAAAAGACAATAATCAATATAAAATCTAATTGAACCACACCTTTTCCGTTTTATAACTGCTGGGGAGCACCAAGAACTAGAAGATTCCCCAATCACATTCTGACTCTTTATTTCTTCACTTGCCTTCCTCACTTCAGCCTGTTGATGAAATGGAATCCGACGAATAGGTTGTTTAATCGGATGTGGATCAATCAAATTAATCTCGTGCTCAACATCACAATTACCCATCACTTTTTCATCATTAAACAAATCCCGAAAATCTGACAGAAAATCCAAAAATTAATCTTTCTGAATTTCATCTAAATTTTCAGAATTCGTCAAATTTCGTACAAATCTCTCAAAGGCGGTCTCGAACATCCTCGACCCAACCAAATCTTAGTTGAACTAGAAACAATACTAAACAATCTCTCCAAGCCAGCCTGTATATTTTCCGAAATTCCAGCCTGAAACAAAAAGTTAGTTCCTAAAAAACAGTTCTCTCCCAGATCCCCTACAAACACTTCCAAGTGTACCGAAAATGTTCCTAAAATCAAACTAACCTTTGTTTTAAAATGAACAGGAAAATTTTCTCCAGTAGGATATTTCAAAGTAGCAGCAATCAAAATCTTCCCTGAATTCAAATCCACCAATCTAAAATTTAAAATTGATACATCAGAACCAGTATCAATTTTTAATCGACATTCCTTCCCATCAACAAAACCATCATTCCCAATTCCTACCAATCCTTCCAATAGAATATTTACAATTAGAACCTAATGGGGAATCTTCAATCTTTGTCAATCTAACCCCATCTTGCTTGACAAAATTCAGTTTCCCTGATTTACCTGAAAAGGACAGTTTGATATAAAGTGGCCTGTCCCCATGACACATCCAACACTCTTTACTAGAACCTAATTGTGTTATGTTTTGTTGTTGTGCATTATTAAATGTCTGACTGTTTCTTTGTGTGTTAAAATTAAGGTTCTGTGACCTAAATTGTGTATTTCCACTTTGTAAAAAATTACGACTCTGATTAAAATTCTGATAAGTCCAATCCTGATCATTCATTATTTCAATTTCCATCGATCTTGCCAAAGTACGTTTCAACATTGATAGTCCTTCCAACTGTAGTATTTTCCTAACAGAAAAATCATGAATAGCTACAATGAATTGTGAACATGCGATCTTATCTTGGACTTCAAACGAACCCTCTGAATAAATAACACAAGCCATTTGTTCTAAATCAGAGGCAAGGGAAGGTGAATCTTCATTAAGTTTCTGTTTTTTATTTTGAAACAAAGTATAATTTATTGGAGCCAAATAACTATCACCAAAACGAATTTCAAGACTCTCTCAGCTTACTAAAATTCAAACTAGAACTTGAAAAATTATTCAAGACACTTCTAGTGTTTCCTCTTAAATACGACGCTAAGTGTAGTTTTTAAAGAATAATCCCATCTGTTGTCAAATTGATTCAAATATTCCCTCAATGGCGTACTTCCATCATAAAAATCCGGCTCTAAATTAGGACTGACAAAATTTGAGCAAGAAGCCCCTGTGTATGTATTATAATTTGAACAACCCTTCGCAAGGTGGCGCTTGTTTTGTTTACACTCCGAAATTTTGCGGTTCTTTAAATTAACTTATTGGCTTAGTTTTTTTATTTGTGAATTTTTTATATAATATCAATTAATACTTGTTACCAGTTTTTATTTGAATATTTACTCTCCTGTATTACTCTTTCAATACTGAGTCTCTAGCTTAGTTGTGAACATTGAGGTTAGGTTGTGTTGAGTGGTTTTATTTATTTTTGGTTTTTGTGACTTGAACTTTTTACAAAATTAATCTTGCTAACAAATTTAAAATTTTTTTATTATGTTTGAAGCAAAAAGAATTAATAAAAATAAATATAACAAAATAAAAATATTATTGAAAATTGTCATCTTAATATACTATTGTAATTTTAATTTTTAATTTCTTATGAGCTACTGTTACAGGGCTCGATCAAAATAAAAAGACGAAGTTAGGATTGTGGCTGTGTCCACAAGAACCCCTGCAAATCTTCGTCGCCGATCGCAGTCTCTGTAATCTAAACTCAGCACGGCTGTGCCTTCGGCGTTTATCGCCGGTAAAATCTTCCTAAAAAGGACAAAAACCGTTCGCGAACTAAAATAATTATTTCTTTATAACTCTTCGCGGCGCGGTAGCTTTTTGTCGTCGGTAGCGGCGTGAAGTTATGAGGATCGTACGAAGGATCACCGTGTTAACGGAAAAACAAAACGAAATTTAAAATTAACTATTTTAATCAAACAATCTTAAATCTTAATACAATATTAATGCTCGACCCGAATGTCGTTCGCTGAATTAACCCGATTAACAATAAGCCCGAAACGTAAACAAAATTCCAAATCTTTTCTCTCGCACTAACACTCTCAAACAATAGCTAATCGAGTATAGTACACAAAGAAATAAAATCTATCCTAACAAAGAGACAAAGAGTCGAGAGATCCGTGATCTCTCGCCGCGTTCGAAAATCTCTCACTCACTTATTCATCGCTTTTTCGACTTACTTTCTAATCGCTGGTGCACCCTACAAACACTGAAAAAAACCAACACGCCTGATATCGGTACGTCACCGCCAAGACAGTCTGTGTCCGGTCGCGTGGTTTTCTCTCGCGTGTGATCTCCAAGCTCAAATCATCAAAATCTCTTATTTTCAATGTACTAACTGCTTAAATAGTAATAATCCTGCTTATATTAGTGATTTGAAAGATTCTATAAATACACTTGCAATGAATTAAAAACTTCATTTTTTTATTCAGTTATAAACAAACTACTAGAAAATTTGGTCTAATAAATGTAGTAGATAATTTTTGATCAAACTTTATCAATGAATTAAATCTTTGTTATCAATTTGTGGAATTAAAAAAAAAACTTCTTAGAATAAAAGTTATTTGTTATTTATAATAAACCAACTGTATAAATAAAAATTTATTATGATTGTAGTTGAAGGTGTGAAAAGAAAATTGATGATGTAGTTGCATTCAGAATTAATAAAAAAAAAAAAAAATGTAAAACAAAAGTCAGATATTTATGACAATAAAAGTTTTATATTGGCTTGTCAAGGAGCAGTCAGATTTAGCCACCCAAATCTTTCTAACATTGGATCAAATTTACTCATTCAGGTGCTTTATAGAGCAAGAGAATAAATTTTAAACTATATAATGAGCAAAAAATATACCATATTTAACTCAAGATAGTATCCATAGGTACTCGATACCACAACTTAAAGTATTTTATAAAGAAAATATGAAAAATGTATGCTATTTCAAAGTGAATAAGCCCACAAAACTATTTTAGGTGAATTTATTGTGTCAATTTTAACTTTTTTTGCTTAAATTAGTCTGTACCACCCAACATCATGTAACTGAAACTTATCAAATTTTTTGCATTTTTTTATTTTTTCCAAACAGACACTTCAATGCTTTCAACTGATTCTTTTTGGTTAGTATATATTCAAGTTACTTGATTTTTGTTTTTCACATAGGGCACAGTAAAATGGATGTTTCAAAACATACTTAATTTATATCTAATAGGTTTTAGTTAATAATTATAGATGATTTTATTTTTTGTTTACACTTACCTAAATAATTGAAAACTGTTGGTATAGAAAAAAATTATTATCATTTTGAGCATGTTTCATAAAATATTTTTATCAACTTTATTGTATCTTAAGTGAAAAACATGAAACAACTTGGGTAAGTCATAGTTTCAATATAGTGGAAGGTGCAGACTAAGTACGGCTTAAGCAAAAAAGCTAAAACTGACAAAATAAACATAACACAGGTGGTAAAATGATCCTAATAGATTTTCAGTTTTGAAACAGCTTGAATCCTTCATTTTTTATTTATCAAGTACTTTAGATTGTGGTATGAAACCTGTGGATACTATCTGGTGTGAAATGTGCTCCACCGTAGTGTATTTAAAATCAATTCTCTTTCTCTGAAGAGAATCTGGCCCATTCTAAAAATATCAAATGTATTTAGGGATAAAAAGCTAAATTTTCAGCGTATTTAAAAAAATTTTAAAAACAGTGAGCCAAATATAACCTCAAAAAAATATTGCATTTAGTGTAGTACAACTAACTTTTGTAATATTTTAGGAATAGCTTCTAAATAATTACTTCTCTCAGGGCTCTCGAAGTAATTATTTATATAAAAATTCAGTTTTTGTATAAGAATATCAATGTATAAATGCACATCGATAAAGTTTATCGTCAGCTAGCTGAGCAGCTTTGCACTGTTTTGTTTTCAGCCGAGTTCGGGCCGAAAGCGTCGCAGCGCCCCCCACCGAACTATGGCCGAATTCGGCAGCACTTCGGCTAGTTCGGATACGAATTCGGGTCGAAGTCGCGCCGAATCATCATGTTTGCTCGGGTTGATATTAAGATTAACTCTATAACTGAGAGTACAGAATCTGAAAAATCATCAAAAAATCTAGATGAAAAATTAGATAAAATTCTCGAGCATTTGGATGACGTTAAACATAATCTCAATAAAGACATTCAACAACTCAGGAACGATATTAAGGATAACTTTGTGACTAAAGAGATATTGCAATCAACTAAGGATGAACTGGTCAAAAAGATTGATGAAATTAATACAACCAATAATGATAATGATAATAATGATTGAAATGATCAACACTGAAATGACACTTATAAAATCTAAAATTTCTGCACCAGGTAAAAGTAACATTATTCATGAAAATCTATCACAATCTAACAACTTTATGGATATCTTCAAAGAAACTCAACTGAGAATTATTAATAGTAAAAATTTAACTATACATAACCTTAGTGAGTCACCTGAAACAAATGCTGATGTGAAAGATAGATCTAAAATTGTTGATTCTCTCAAGGAAACTAAAATTCAAACTGATCTTCACACTGCTAAATTTTACAGAATTGGTAGTAAATCTACTGATAAAGTCATAGGTATTAAACTACATCTAGATGATAGAGATGATGTTATTAACAAATTGAAAAACTGATAAAATATACCATCTTCTATCAAGGTCAATGAAGATCACAAAAAAATGCAGAGGGATCAATATAAAGCTCTCAAAACCAAGGTTAATCTTCATAACTCTCAAAACCCCACTGAAAAACAAAGAGTAATATTTTATAATGGATGTCCTAAAATTGAGATTGATAAGAGGAATAAGGAAAGCTTAACAATCAATACTGAAAACTCATCAGATGAATGAGGTCCTTTATCATCAACGGCTCCAATAATTTATTTTCAAAATGTGAATGGCCTCAGAACTAAACTTGTTGATTTTAGGAATAATGTTAAAATTATATCTCCCAAGCCAAATATTATTATTCTAGTTGAGACAAAATTGCACTGTGGTATTAATGATAACGAGTTAGGACTTACAGACTATATGATTTATAGGTTGGATAGATACAATTACTTAAACTCACCAGCAGGTGGTGATGTCTTAATTGCTGTTGATAAGAATTATAAATCTAATGCGGTTGTAACTATGTGCGAACCTCATTTAGATAATCACTGTGAACAGTTATTTATTGAAATAAATTAAAAAAATTATAATTATATTATTGGTTGTGCTTACTTACCCCTGACTCAACTAATTCAAGTTAGAAATTTCACAGGAAAACTATAAAAAAAACTAAAAGCTGATTATCCTGTTCATGAATTTATTATAGCGGGAGATTCTATACAACCTACCGGATACTCTGTGGTCATATGAAGATGGTCTACAAGCTACTTATAATGGTGATAGCCGCATAAAGTTGGAATGTACTCTAACGACACTGAGATGCTTCTCAACATTTGATTTCCAACAATTTTTTCCTATACTACAGTCAAAAGGCTACACCCTTGATCTTCTTTTCTACTCAGGAAATTGCAATCTCTTGGCTATTAAATCACCTGATTACTTATCTAAAATTGAGGAAGTAAATCACATTCCTTTTTTTTTGTTAAGCTTCCTGATGATAATCAATTTATAACTTGTAATAAATCATCACTGGATTATTTTAATCCCGATTATGATCAAATGATTTGTGACCTCAAAGATGTTTCTTGGAATGATGTATTTAAATCTGACGACATAGAATACTCAGTTAACTGCTTTTATGATATTTTGAATGATATTTGTGTTAAAAATGTACCGAAAGCTAAAACTACTGATCATTCATACCCTAAATGGTATTCCTTAGAACTCATCAGTCTCATTATAAACAAGAAGAAAACATAAAATATGGCTTCAATCTGGTCTACTAGCTGATGTTGGGATGTTTTTAAATTCTCTCAGTGCTGACAAACCTGATGATATCTGCTCTCTATTTGCATTACACTTCAAATCTGTATACACAATAAACACTGAACAATATTCTTTTGATCATTTAGAAAACCAAGTACCACTGACAGACTTTGTTATTAGTGATGAAGACTTAATTAGTGCCTTAAATGAATTAAAATCAATAGTATCACTAACAGCAGACAAATTACCATCTATAATTTTGAAAAAATGCGCAGCAGTATTAATCAAGCCATTAATTAAACCTACTCTTCAACACTTCACTTGAGAATGGAAAAGTACCTGTTATATTGAAACAATCACTTGTAACTCCTATCTTCAAATCTGGTGATAAACATTATATCATGAACTACAGACCAAATTTCAATATTAGGTACACTTGCTAAGTTATTTGACTCCATCATGTCAAAAAAACTTACTACACTATACGCAAGTCACATCATTGATTCACAACATGGTTTTTCGAAAGGAAGATCAACTACTACTAACCTCTTATTTTATAGTAACTATCTTACTAATGCCTTTGCAAGTGATGATCAGATAGATTCTATCTACCTTGATTTTGCTAAAGCATTTGATAGGGTAGACTTGAATATCTTACTATCTAAATTACAACGGATTGGAATTAATGGCAAAATTCTCTTGTGGATTCAATCATACCTAAGCGACAGGACACAAAGAATAAAACTTAAGGGTCATTTGTCAGAACCTGTTGAAGTCATCTCTGGAGTGCCTCAAGGCTCACACTTGGGTCCATTTTTGTTCCTATTATTCATAAACGACATCAATTTGAATCTGGAATTTGTTATGATTTCAATATTTGCTGATGATGTTAAACTATTTTGCAAAATAAAATCAGTTCAAGACTGTACCAAACTTCAGAGAGACTTAAATCGTGTTATGCAGTGGTCAGTGAAAAATGAACTTTATCTTAACTTTGGTAAGTGTAAAATTATTTCTTTTTGTAAGTCTAGTATTAAAATTGAGTATGATTACCTACTAGGTCCTCATCATGTACAGAGAGTTCAACTCTATAACTGACCTTGGTGTAATATTTGATTCTAGGCTGAAGTTTGTCTAAATACTTCTATACTAAACATCTAATACTAAACATCTAAATCTTGTGATTACTAAATCTAGAAGAATGCTAGGTGTTATAATCAGATCAAGCAGGGAATTTAGAAAGCCTGAAACTTTCTGTTGAAATGTAAACATACAGCTCATAGCGAGTGACGTAAGCGAGCGTGTGAGCGTGTGTGTGTCTAGGCTCGATCGTGCAGCGCGCGCGAGGCGAGACCAGTCGTTCGTCTGCGTTCGTCCACTCTACTAGGTGTACTGGCCGCAGTCAGATAAAATGAGCTAGCGACACATGTAATATGTAGTCAGCATAAATTTACGTAAAGTATTAAGTAGTTGTTACCAAAATAAGAGTAACTGTAAGACCAAACTTGTTGATTATATTCTTTTATAGTATTAATTTAATAAACTTCATTTATATACAAATAACCTCAGAGTAATTAATTAAAAACAAACACAAGATCTACGATTCTGCATTACTACAATAGTAATGCAGAATATATAAACTTTTATTAGTTTATTTCAACACTTTCATTCACTTATATAAAACCTTAGTTCTTCCTAACCTGCTGTACTGCTCACAAATTTGGACTCCTTACCAAGCATACAACATTTATGAACTTGAGAAGATTAATCACAAATTCCTGAGGTATCTATCATATAAAGCCAAAATAGTTATGTCAGCAATTACTCATGATTACTCTGTTATTGCGTCTAAATTTAAAATACCTTCTGTGAAATCCTTACACATTTATTATGACCTATTATTAGTCTTCAAGACTCTGAGAAATTATATGGATTGTTCGGATATCAATGCTCTGTTCCCTTACAGGAATTTGAAATTCAATATTAGAAATCCCAGAGTACTTGATGAGTGTAATACTAATTCTGATTTCCTCTTTAGTATGAATATTAATAGACTTAGGAGAAGCTGGAACATTTCTCTACCTAGTCTTAGAAACTGTAACAGTATTAGTATTTTTAAGAAAGATTGTAAGGAATATACAGCGTAATACAATTAATCTATATATGACTACCTTGTGATATGTTGTTGTTAATCTAATCCTATTTTACTAACTGTTATTTTTTGAGTTAATATAATTCTATATTTTGTTATATTTATGTAAAGGACATTATTAGTCCGTTGATGATATTTAATAAATAAATAAATAAAAACCCTGAGAATGACTGAAAGTATTCCCAACCTCACTCATCTTGCACATTTATGAATTCATTAAGCTTACGTTTCTAGTGTTACCTAAATTTTGTGGATTAGTGTTTAAATACGGCACATCACTATGTATATTATTCGAAATTCGTGGATAATTAAATTTGGATCATCAGAGTTGAGCAGCACAAAAATCAGTGTATGTATTTGTCGGATGATTTGGATTCGGAAAATCATTAGTGTTAAAATTTTTGTGAAGAATATTCAATCGACTTAGCTGGTTTAAATCCTGATTTTTCATCCTCAATTCCTCAATCTCCGCTTCAAAACTTTTCCGTTTCCCAAGCATTTTCACTTCGAGCACCTCAGCAGCAGCTTTGTACTGAATACAAAGTGTTTTATTTTCTCGCAGTGTTGTTTCAAGTTGCTGTAGTTTAACCTGTTGTCATTGTATCTCGGCCTCATGTTTCTCTTTCTCATCTAACTTCGATAGTCCAGTACCGTTCCTGCTAAAAAATAAAAAAATGGAAAAAAATATAATCAAGTAACTGACTGTGCAAATCTGTAGTATAAATGATACTGATTACTGGAAAAATATTTTAAGGTGATTTCAGTTGTAAATGAAAAAATGGGGTGGGTTTTTAGGGGTGAAAAATGGTTTTCATGGTTTATTGGAAAAAATACTCATCCGATCAAAAAAGTTTTTATGTAAAAGTTGTAGACAATAAAAAAATCAACAAATTATGTTTCTACAACTTTTTCGCATAACCTCAAAATTTTCGAGAATAATGCAAAAAACAAGTTTTTTGGTTTTTTATTTTTCCTGGCCCAAAAATTGTTTAAACTTAATATTAAAGTTTGGCATGTTGTATGCAAAATAAGTGGTTTTTTTGTGGAAAAAAAATATTGAGTAGTTTCTGAGAAATTCACAAAAAACGTCAAATTTTTTTTTTCATCTGCCCTGCTAACCCAGCAAAGTGGTTGAAAAAAATTTTGGTTAGGCTCATTTTTTTCCTCTAATCTGCAACTTTAAAAAAAAAAAAAATACGTTTACAGAGGAAAAAATATTAGAAAACACGAAAAACTGAAAAATTGATGTTTTAAAACTGCATTTTTGATCATAATTATTGTTTTTGTTATAAATTTTTTATTGTTCATCATTATTTACGGTTGAATTTGGTATCAAATGTTGACTATAATTTTTTATAAAAAATTACATTACTATAAAATAAACACAGTGATGGTAAGTGTATAAAGGTATTAGTGAGGAGGATTTGTATTAAAAAAAAAATACTTGTTTCTTTGATAAGTTTACGTTAAATTTTTTTAATAAAAACTTTAGAAAATAATCATTTTAAGAATTTTTTTAGTCTACAACTGTTCTATCAGTAATATTAATTTGAAGAGGTTATTTATAAATTACAATTGGTATTGAAATAAAAAAAATACAAGTTACTTATCGGATTATTTATCAACTATTTTTAAATACAAATTACATATTTACATAATACTTTCAGAGTAAATCTGCGATAGAATGGGGCTGGAAGCACGATGCAGAAAACAATTTAATTCCCAAATTCACAGCAGATAAGTTAATTCCAGATGACTTACTTAAAAAAATTGGCTGCAGTTGTAAGACTGGGTGTGAAAAACAAAGCTGTGGTTGTCGCAAGCATAGTCTGAAATGTACAAGTTTATGTACTAACAAGGAGAGGACCAGACATTTGGGTCATGGATTTGTCTAAAACTTGGTATATGGGCTCCAAATATGCCAAAAAGAAATCTCCAAGCAGCAGTTTCTCTGAATGAGCCTTTTAAAGTTATGTTCCCTCTACATCCCATGTTAAAAAATCAGCCTTTTTCAATAAAAAGCTGCTTTTGACCTGATTTTCAAAAAAATATTGCTCAGACCCTATTACACTTACAGAATTCCGAAACCTCGCATTTTTTTTGTTTTTCCAAGTACTTTCTGGAAAAAATTATTTAAGATTTTTTTTTATGTATTAAACCATGTACAATTAAGATATTTAAAATGAAAAAATGAAGAAAAATATCTCAATTTATAACAAAAACAATAAGGTAAAGGACCCAATTGTGGACCCCTTACCCCAATTAATGGTCCCCTTCAGCAAAAATCATTTTTAAATATTTTTTTAATGCAAATATCGGCATAAAACTATTTTAAAATAAACTTATGTTATCAAAGAATATTTCGAAATTTTTTTTTCAAGTTTACGTTAATAATTCCGTTTTATTTTGAAAGTCACAATGTTGGTTGACTCGAGGGTTAGGTTGGTGTTCTCGTTGCAGCGAATCAAGCAACTTTCAAACTTGAATTTCTAGGCATACTTTATTTATTTACGCAATGTATCACTGATCAATGAAAAGCTTAGACTTCAAAAATTAGTATAGTATCAATTTTGTAAGTTAGAAATATAAATTTTTGAATAAATAATGCAGTTCTCATAATTGGGCCCTAGTCTCAAGGTACCCCAATTAATGGTCCTGAAGAGCAGCGGTCCATTAATACGAACCTTTAAATGAAACTCCGAGTACCCCAATTAATGGGACGTTAGTTTTGGCTTTCATACCGAGTTTTATACACTAAAATATCAGCTTTATAAATCTTCTAATGTGGTTAAATTACTTTTGTCAATGAAAACTGTAACTACTTTTAACTTCAATGTCAACAAAAATCGTAACCTCAAAAGTCAATAGTTTGAAATAAAATCACAGGGTCCATTAATTGGGGTAAGAAAAATGTTAAGGGGATATCGCATGTAAAAAAGGTCCATTAATCGGGGTACTTTGACACACAGTTTCAAAAATACGGTCCAAAAGGTCTCTACTTTAAACATTAATTACTCTGTAGATAAATAAAATTTTTTAATAAAAAAAATTGATTTTGATTCTTAAGACCACTAAAATTAAGTATGTACAAAAAAAATTAACCTCATTTGCTTGGTTTTTTCTATAAAATTCAAAAACCCCGAAAGTTGTGATTTTTGGGGTCCACAATTGGGTCCTTTACCTTAATAATGATCAAAAATGCAGTTTTAAAACATCAATTTTTCAGTTTTTCGTGTTTTCTAATATTTTTTCCTCTGAAAACGTATTTTTTTTTTTTTTTTTTTTTTTTTTTTTAAAGTTGCAGATTAGAGGAAAAAAATGAGCCCAACCAAAATTTTTTTCAACCACTTTGCTGGGTTAGCAGGGCAGATGAAAAAAAAAAATTTGACGTTTTTTGTGAATTTCTCAGAAACTGCTCAATATTTTTTTTCCACAAAAAAACCACTTATTTTGCATACAACATGCCAAACTTTAACCAAATTTTATTAAGTTCAAACAATTTTTGGGGCCAGGAAAAATAAAAAACCAAAAAACTAGTTTTTTATATTTTTCTCGAAATTTTTGAGGTTATGCAAAAAAGTTGTAGAAACAAAATTTGTTGATTTTTTTATTATCTACAACTTTTACATAAAAACTTTTTTGATCGGATGAGTAGTTTTTCCAATAAACCATGAAAACCATTTTTCACCCCTAAAAACCAACCCCATTTTTTCATTTACAACTGAAATCACCTTAAAATATTTTTCCAGTAATCAGTATCATTTATACTACAGATTTTCACAGTCAGTTACTTTATTATATTTTCGAAGTGACTAGGTACCAGCGCCGTGTACCGAGCACGGTGCACGGTAGACGGGACACGGTACACGAGATCATATTTCGCATAAGCTTTTTTATGCACGGTACACGGTACACGTTACAAGCAGAGAGCTTTTGTGTACACGGTACACGCTGCTCTTTTATCAGAGCCTTGGTACACTGTACACGGTACACGTTGCATTGATCGTAGCGATGGGGCACGGTACACGGTACACGTTATACGTCGCATTGTTCTTGGTAATGAGATTCGGTGCACTGTACACGGTACACGTCGCATTATTCTTGTAAAGAGATTCGGTGCACTGTACACGGTACACTGTACACGTCGTATTGATCTCGGCAGTGTGACTTGGTACACGGTACACTGTACACATCGCATTGATCTTAGCAATGTGACTTGGTGCACGGTACACGGTACACGGTACACGTCACATTGATCTTGGCAGTGTGACTTGGTGCACGGTACATGGTACACGTTACACGTCGTATTGTTCTTGGCAGTGTGACTTGATGCATGATACAGGGTACACGGTACACGGTACACGCATTGATCGTAGCGATGGGGAACGGTATACGGTACACGTTATACGTCGCATTGTTCATGGTAATGAGATTCGGTGCACTGTACACGGTACACTGTACACGTCGTATTGATCTTGGCAGTGTGACTTGGTGCACGGTACACGGTACACGGTACACTGTACACGTCGAATTGATCTTGGCAATGTGACTTGGTGCACGGTACACGTCACATTGATCTTGGCAGTGTGACTTGGTGCACGGTACATGGTACACGTTACACGTCATATTGTTTTTGGTAAAGAGATTCGGTGCACGGTACACGGTACATGGCGCATTGATCTTGGCAGTGCGATTCTGTGCAATGTACACCGCGCACGGTACACGTCGCATTGATCTTGGCTGCGTGACTTGGTGCACTGTACACGGTACACTGTACACGTTGCATTGATCTTAGCAGTGTCACTTGGTGGACGGTACACGGTACACGATACACGTCTTTTTTATTTAAATTTCTTTTACTTCACTGCGTACACGGTACATGGTGCACACCGTACTTGAGTAAATTTGCTATACGTCAATGCGTACACGGTACACGGTGCACTGTACAGGAACAGGGTACACGTCGTTGTTATTTATATTTCTTTTACGCCACAGAGTACACGGTATACGGCGCACCGTACACGCTACACGCAGTACTTATGTAAATTTCCTTTACGTCAATGCGTACATGGTATACAGTACACGGTGCTCCGTACACAGTACACGTCGTTTTATTTAATGTTCTTCTACGTCACTGCATAAATAGTACATGGTACACGGCCCAACGTACTAGGTACACGCAGTATTTTTTTCAGTTTCCATCACGTTAACAGCGTACATGGTACACGGTACACGTCGCACCCCACACGGTACATGTCGTTTGTATTTAAATTTCTTGTACGTCACAGCGTACACGGTACACGGTACAAGACGCTCCGTACAAGGAACACGCCGCATTTATTTCAATTTCTATCCCTTCACAGCGTTCATGGTACACGCTATATTTATTTCCGTTTCCATCATGGCAGAGCGTGCATGGTACATGGTACACCAGTTGATTAGCGAGGTGGCATCGGTACACGATACACAGAAAACTAACTATTGGTTTAGCTCGCTATTAGATGGGTTAACAGAGGGAGGGTTATTGGTTCAACTTGCTATTAGATGGGTTAACAGAGGGAGGGTTATTGGTTGAACTCGCTGTTAGATGGGTGAAAAGAGAGAGAGTTATTGGTTGGACTCGCTATGAGATTGGTGAAAAGAGGGAGGGTTGTTGGGTAAACTCACTGTTAAGTGGGTGAAAAGAGGGAGGGTTATTGGTTGAACTCGCTGTTAGATGGGTGAAAAGAGGGAGAGTTATTGGTTCAACTCGCTATTAGATGGATTATCAGATGGAGGGTTATTGGTTGAACTTGCTGTTAGATGGGGGAAAAGAGGGAGGGTTATTGGTTGAACTCGCTGTTAGATGGGTGAAAAGAGGGAGGGTTGTTGGGTAAACTCACTGTTAAGTGGGTGAAAAGAGGGAGGGTTATTGGTTGAACTCGCTGTTAGATGGGTGAAAAGAGGGAGAGTTATTGGTTCAACTCGCTATTAGATGGATTATCAGATGGAGGGTTATTGGTTGAACTTGCTGTTAGATGGGGGAAAAGAGGGAGGGTTATTGGTTGAACTCGCTGTTAGATGGGTGAAAAGAGGGAGAGTTATTGGTTGGACTCGCTATGAGATGGGTGAAAAGAGGGAGGGTTGTTGGGTAAACTCGCTGTTAAGTGGGTGAAAAGAGGGAGGGTTATTGGTTGAACTCGCTGTTAGATGGGTGAAAAGAGGGAGGGTTATTGGTTCAACTCGCTTTTAGATGCGTAAAAGAAATTCTAATACAAACGACGTGTACCGTGTACGTGCTCCGTGTACCGTGTACCGTGTACGCAGTGACTTGATAGAATTCGAATTAAATATAGCGTGTACCGTGTACACAGTGACTTGATGGAATATTAATTAAATATAGCGTGTAACGTGTACGGTGCACCGTGTACTGTGTACGCAGTGACGTAAAATCAATTCAAATACAAATGACGTGTACCGTTTACGGTGCGCCGTGCATCGTATACCGTGTACGTATTGATGTAAACAAAATTTACATAAGTACAGCGTGTACCGTGTACTGTGTACGCAGTACGTAAAAGAAATTCAAATATAAATGACTTGTACCGTGTACCGTGTATCGTGTACCGAGTACTGTGTGACATGAAAAAAATTTAAAAAAAGACAGCGTGTACCGTGTACGGTGTACCGTTTACCGTGTATCGTGTACCGTGTACTATGTGACAAAAAAATTTAAATAAATACAGCGTGTATCGTGTACCGTGTACCGTGTACCAAAAAGCTCTCTAAGCAAAGCTTTCGTTCACGTGTACCGTGGACCGTGTACCGAGTACCATGTACCGTGTACCATGCGGAGTACACGGCACTGGCCCCTAGTCTCAACCTTTTATGAATTCGTCGTAAAATTACGATTTTAATGAAATTCGAAGCTTCGTCGTAACTTAAAAATTGACCAAGTTAGAGGTAACATAAAAAGGATCTGTACATTCAATTTAAATTATTTTGATATCATAACTCAGTCAATTTTCAAGCTCATTGTGGTTAAAAGTTTGCATGACTTATGTTGACGCGGAGAAAAAAACTGTAATAAAAAATACAATGGTTCGCGACGTTTGAAAAAATTTTTACTTTGGTTAAAACACGTTCTACACATGTGCGAGGGAGTGAATCCCTCGTAAATTATTTTTTTTTACCTGGCAGTGTCAGGTCACCTGGGAAAACAGTGAAATACACCACACACGGGTTCCGATTCTCCGTCGGGGAGTTTTCGGCGACGGAGGAGGTGCGCGGCGCGTGTCGGCAGACGACGCAACTGCGTCGTCCTTCTTGTTGTTTTTTCATTTGGTTGCGGTTTTTATAAATAAAATTTATTCGCGTACACTACAATAAATAAATGCGATTTTTCTTACGTGGCGTCCCACCATTTTGTAGACATAAATTTTCAATTATATTCCTTTGTTCAAATTTTTAAAATTTGTTCTCAAATTAAAATTTTTTGTAAATGTAGACAATGATTTCTTAGTAGACAAGAATAAATGAAATTCACCTGAAATTTTGAAATAATTTATTTCTTCTCTCTCTAGCTCACCAACCATTCCCGGAGGTTTTCTCTCCGTGGAAACCCTGACCCCAGATTAAGGAGTGTTTCCCCGTATTATTTTTAAAATAATTTCCTTGTAACGGGAGGGCCCGGGAAACTCTCTTAATTATTTAAGGCAGGCCCTTTTCATAAGAAATACCCCGTTACAAATTAAAAAAAAAAAAAATTAATCCACGGAGAGTTGGTGAGGAGAAAGGGAAATATTTTATTTTTTTTCGGTTATTGCATTTTTTTTATTTTGTTTTAGTTTTGACTAGAGGTGTTTTTGTTTTTTTTTTTTTTCGAGAACAAAGGGACTTAGAAAATTTTGTAGACAGGTTAGGGACTTAGAATAATTTCGGAAGGGTTGAACTTAGAAAAATTTTCGGCGAGAGAACTTAGAATTTTTTTTTAGCAGTTGGACTTAGTAGAATTTTTCATAGGTGGAACATTGAAAAATTTTGAAAAGTTGGACTTAGAAAATTTTTCGGTGATAGAAATTAGAAATTTTTTTTTTCTTTCGCGAAAGTTGGACTTAGTAGAATTTTTCATAGGTGGAACATTGAAAAATTTCGAAAGGTGGAACTTTAAACGGATGAGTGTGAATTTAGGGAATTTATTAATTGGTGAAGGATATTTGGGGATATTTGGGAATATTTGTGGCAAATATTGTAATTTAATTGTTGGCTAGTGTCCAACCAATATAATAATTTAATTGTTGGCTAGTGTCCAACCAATATTAAAATTTAATTATTGGCTAGTGTCCAACTGAAATATTCATTTTATTTTTTGGATTTTACCAGGTTTTAGGAAGATTTATTTGTAGTACAAAAGAGAAGAGTTTATAAAATAAAAATTTTCTTTCAGGTTCAAGAACATTGTAGACAGTAAAATTTTTTTTTTTGTGGTTAGGGAAAATTAGTGTCAGTGAAAATTTTCAGGTTCAAGAGCATTGTAGACAGTGAAATTTATTTTCAGGTTCAAGAGTATTGTAGACAGTGAAATTTATTTTCAGGTTCAAGATTAAGTGTAGACATAAAATATTTTTTTTTTGTTGTTTCTCAGATTCAAGATTAATTTTAGACAGTGAAAGAAACGAAAGAAAGGAAAATGTATGTGGTGAGAACACAGGAACAGTCAGTAGTGAATGAAACACCTAACAATGAAGAACAAGAATCAAAGACAAGTTATTCAAATCCAGAGAACGATGGCACAAACAAGAAAATTCAACCACCTCTGGAAATGGAAAACTTGTTGATGTCTCCTTTACATGGTGTTCACTCGGTAGGGGAAAACAGTAAATTAGACTTACGTCTGAGAAAACAAGAAGTAGACTCGAGTAGACATATAGAAAGATTAATGCACCGAAAAAGAGAAGAGAGTTATGAGAGTGGAGATTCGGGTGATAGTAGGATAGAACTAGGAAGAGAACGGTTGGTAAAGAGAAGTTCTAGAAATGGAAAGGTAGAAGGAAGACAGGAAGTAATGAAAAGACTGGAGAAAGAAAGAAAACTGGACAATGAAAGAGAACAAAACAGACAATACACAAGTAGTGGTAGCGATACAAACGATGATGAGATAACTAGACAGCGTAGGAGTAATGAGGTTCATTACAGTAAAAAGAATGAGTCGTCTCATCATCGTGAAGAACGCTATAGATTCACCTTGAGGGAGAACCACTACAAATCTACATCTGGTCATAAGGGACATAAATCTACGTCACGGGAAAAGCGTCATATCGACATTAAATCTCGGGAACGTGATTACAGTTCTCTAGACAGAAGAGATCGAAAGTCGAGGTCTAAAGAATTAGAACAGAAGCATTCATATCGTAGTAAACTGCAAGCTTCAACGACTCGATATAATCGTTACGAATCCCCGTCTCGTAATAAGAGAAGAGATTCATTGTCACGAGAACGGAGTCACGGAAGAGTCAAGAGCAGACTGCGAGGTCATCGACATCGTTCGTCTTCATCATCTGAAGAACGTCGTCATGGGTCGTGGATCCAAGGCCATAGATGTGATAGGGAACATAGTAGACGTAGACGAAATTATCGCAATAGATCTGGTTCGAGAGAGTATAGACATGTCTCAAGACGAAATCGCAGTACTTTATCATCAGACAGCCGATCACCAGTAAGACATCATAGACACGGGTATACACAGTCTGGCAATATCAATTGTGTGAGAATATTAAAGGACTGGAATTTAAAATTCTCAGGGGATGAGGCGAAAGAAAACCCAGAACAGTTCCTAAACAAACTAGACAGGTGTAGACGGAATAGCAACATGTCGGACACTCAAAACGCAGTAGCGAGTGTAATGGAAGATCGTGCGTTAAGGTGGTACGATACGGCGATTTTGAAGATTGAAACGTGGCATGAGTTTAAAAAGTCGTTCCAGAGGAACTTTATTGGCCAATACTCACAGTATGAGGTTATGGATGAAATAAGGAATAGGACTCAAGGCAAAGGAGAAACGATCTCAAATTACATCACTTGTCTGGGCGTCCTATTTAAATACTTAAAACGTCCTCTGGAAGAAGACGAACAGATAGAGATAATAAGAAGAGGGTTGAAACCTGAATACAAATGGTACTTGGACAACAAAAGGGTAGACACGGTAGACGATTTGGAACACTACGGAAGAAAATATAAAAGACAGAGAGAGGATTGTAACAGATTTGTAGGACCACCAACCAAAGACAAATGCAGGATACCTATAGCGGCTTTTACGAGCACAAAAAGCAAAGTGGCTGCAGTAAATGAAGTGACAGCGGTTAGTGGCGAAGGAAAGAATGCGAAAAAGAAAGACAAGAAGAGAAAAAGCATAGACAGTCCGACTCAAAGTCAGAAGAATGAAGTAGCAGGTATTCAAGTGTAAAATAACCAGTTAAGTAACAACCGGTATAACCAACAAAACGCAAATAGACAACAACAAATGAGGCCACCACAACTAGGACCTCAAATACAGACACAACAAATAAATCAACAAACCCAGCAAGCGAGAAAACAATTAGAACGAGATAATAGACAAACCCAACAACAACAATCTCGACAACAACAAAATGAAGGTAGACCAATGGGCAACTGTCGTAATTGTGAAAGACCTGGTCATCGTATTTGGGAATGCCCAGATCTATGCTGCTATAAATGCAGACAAACTGGACATTTTGCAAATAGTTGCACATTGAATGCCCAAGAAACAAGTTGTCAAGTTTGTGGAGCAAAGGGTGTTACAGTGAGAAACTGTGCAAATTGTTCAAAGTTGTTAGCCTTACTGGGAAACGCCAAGGCGGGAGCGTAGGGTGGCCCAACACTCCCAAACAACAAACAAGGGCCACAATGACAGTAGACAACAATGATGAAGTAGACAGAGAGAAGGAGGTGGAACAACAGGTAGAGGAGATGATAGAGGAAGATTGGACGGATGAGGAGGAAAGTGAGGAGGTGAAGGAGTATAAGGAAACAGAAAGTGAGAGTGGAGAGAGTGAAAAATGGGATGTGTGGAAAGTGGTAAATGATTTTAAGGCCAGGAAAACAGGAGCAATTGCTAAAAATAAAAGTGGGGTACATTTGAGCGAGGAACAAATAACACCAACGCAGAAAGAGAATAATCATGTTAATAAAGTAACAGAAGCAAGAGTAAACGGAAGTGAAAAGACCTGTGAAAATGCCAAAGAAAATGTAGACAAGGAGGTAGACATGAGTATTAGCAGTAGAGTAACGAGGTCAAGAGTAACTGCAAGTGAAAAGTTTTGTGAAATTCCTACAGAAATCGTATACAGGGAGGTAAACGAGAGTATTAGCGACAAAGTAGACAAGACAAAAGTAACTAACGGTGAAAAAGCTGGTGAAATTAGTGGTGAAATCGGCGTTGAGTGTAGACAAAGGGATGAGGTGGAAAATGTGGAAATGGGGAGGGAAGGTGACATAGAGTTTGACGGGGAAGAGATAGGACAGATAATGGAAAGGTTGACTAGTGGGGATAATATAAGTGATGAGCAAATAACACAGATAAATGTTGCAATGCAGAAATTTGTGGAACAAATCGACTGGTCTCCAAATCGAAAGTTTTATAAAACCCCTACTAAAAAGTTGAGTGAACAAGCTGAAGGTTTTCAGACTAATTCACGTCAAGGGGGGGGGGGGGGTGGAACTGTGCGAAGCCCAGTTGAGGAAGTAGAAGTAAGTGGTTTGGTGAGAGATAACAGGTTTTTCTTTAAGGTCTTGTTGGATGGGAAACCATTTCAAGCATTACACGACACTGGTGCCACGGTGTCCATTGTGGGGGAGTCAGTAGCCGAGCATTTTCAAGCGAAAATAAAACCTTGCGCTACAAGTCTCAAACAAGTAGGTAATGACTATCTGACGGTCTTAGGTCAACTAGACCTAAATATCAATATAGATGGCCGGGTAGAAAAGATTTCGCCTAGAGCGGTGAAAGGCATTTTTAATGATATAATCCTGGGGCAAGATTTCATCCAGGCGTTCGGGATTTGTTGTAACGATGCGGATGGCTCGTGGAAAAATGGTTCAAGTGGCATACGGCACCAGTTCACGAGGGCTGATGGAGAGTACGGTGTAACCTTAATGGCAGAATGTGCAGTGGTGAAGGAAACACCAGGAGAGAAAGGACTGATAGAAGACCTAGCCAAGGAAACTTTGCCTCAGAAAGGTGATGGAGATAGCAGGTTTTGCATCGACTGCAGAGATGTAAATAAGGTATCTCGCAAGGACGCGTATGCCTTATCCAGTGTAGACACGGTGTTAGACAAGTTGCGGAAATGCAGGTATATATGTAGGATAGACTTAGGACAGGCGTATTTTCAAATTCTCATGGATACTGCGAGTCGCAAGTATACTTATGTTTTCTTTTTCCTTTCAAGTATATGTAGACCAACATTGTGTCGTCTGGGTATTATTTTTGTTTATTTTATTTTTAGGTTAGGGATAGCAGGTCAACGTACAGTTTGTAATGTAGTAGACTGTGCTGTCCTGTATAGTCCGGGGAAGGTAAGGATCAAAATGAATTGTAGACGTATTCTTATTTTGTTTGTTATGAAATTTGTTCACAGGATGGCAGAAGCGGTAGACACGGCGAACGACTGGCCCGAGCAACTCACCGACATGTTCGTGGAGGATCACTTCCACGACATGTTGGATGAGCTCGTAGTCGAAGAATGTGCGGCTTCCTTGCCATCGAAGCAACGACAAGCCCCCGAGGGCGAAGAAATCCCGGAGCAGGTAGTGATCGCCCCGCCGAGTGACCTGCCGGCAGACCTTGGCCCCCTCTCCCTGGACGAGAACCGGGAGACTCCCTCCTTTAATGAGGTCCTGCATGGGGTGGAAGTCCTCCTCTTACAAGAGGAGAGTGAGGGACCAGTGGTTGGCGGTACGGTTTCGGGGAAACGCGCCCGGGACGGCAACGGGGACGATCTTGTGAAGGTCGTCGAGGTTCCGGTCGCTCCTTCTCCGGCCAACCTTGTCGACGCTTCGGTCTGGCATCGCCTGGAGCCGATGAATCCGGTTGAGCCCGGAGTATTAAGTGCCATGGAGATATTGCTCATGGCTCAACGGCTCCCGGACGATGTCAGGCCCGAGGTTATTCGTCAGGTATGGCGGGAGAACGAGCGACTGAAGCGTCGGCGACTCGGATAAAAAAAAATTTTTTTTTTGTAAACTTATATAATTATATTTTTTTATTTCTTTATTTATTTATTTTTTTTGTTATTTTTTTTTGTAGACAATTTGTAGACTGACGAACTGTAGACGAGTAGACCATTGTGAGGAAAATTGGGTAGACTGAGCAGTGAGTATACCAGCAATCTTGTTCTTTGTGGTTTCCAGAGGTGACTGGACATTGCCAGGTGTTTTTTCAGGCGAAACATAACGGGTATGTTTCGGCTTGGCAGGAAGTTGCGAGGGAGTGAATCCCTCGTAAATTATTTTTCTTACCTGGCAGTGTCAGGTCACCTGGGAAAACAGTGAAATAATTAATTTGCTTGTTTACTTTCCCAGGTGATAACCATGCCGCTTTCTCGCGCAGCAGAAGCCGACCACGGTCGCCGTCGGCTGAACGCTGCTGTAGCAACACGAGCACACAGCGCGCGCACGACACATACAAACACACATATGTTCACCACCCGGGAAGGCTCTCCCGGCCCAGGTCGCGCATGTACACACACATACACCACACACGGGTTCCGATTCTCCGTCGGGGAGTTTTCGGCGACGGAGGAGGTGCGCGGCGCGTGTCGGCAGACGACGCAACTGCGTCGGCAGGCGCGTGCGCGCATACTCAACACAGTAGACGCGGGCGTGAGTGTAGTTTTATTTTTTTTGTTTTGTGCGTTGCGCAGACAATGTGTAGGGGAGAGAGAGAGAGAGTATGTGCGCGAGGAATAAAGTTAGAGTAGTGAATGCCTCGTGTGCGTTACTTTAATTTTTTTGGATTTTTGCGCGTAGTATAGGTGGTGTGGCGATCGCCACCGGAAGATTGTAGACGGGAACGTGATTGGTTGTTGTGGCATGAATGTGTCTGATTGGTGGACATATGACTGTTCCTCGAGTGTGAATGAGGCTTGGTTGGATTAATTTGTGCTGATTGGCTGAGAGTGTTTGGAGGGAATGGTGAAGAAGGAAGTTGAGTCAGAGAGACGCGGGGAGCGTCACTGTGTTCTCAGTAGCCACAGTGTATTTTGAGAGTGTGATTTTAAATTTCTAAGTTCTCTTTTCGTAGACTTGTTTAAGTTTTTTCTTTTTTTTTTTTTTTGAGTTGTAGACATTTTTTTTTTTTATTTACAGCTAGGTTGATATCAGATTACAAAAAAACTTGGGTTAATCCATTTCACCTTGAGAGTTGGAAAGCAAATTAAAAAAAAAAAAAAGAGAGT
This sequence comes from Encarsia formosa, assembly GCA_038277355.1. Taxonomy (NCBI): domain Eukaryota; kingdom Metazoa; phylum Arthropoda; class Insecta; order Hymenoptera; family Aphelinidae; genus Encarsia; species Encarsia formosa. The sequence continues at coordinate 20,736,649 of CM076187.1, forward strand.
AAATTGAAGTGGCCATTTTGAAATAGAAAATTTTGGTAAAGTAAGGTTCCCTACATTATTTAATAGAAAGTTGGAAAAGCATGTTTTTTTTTCTTGTTGTTTTTTTTTTGGTTGCGGTTTTTATAAATAAAATTTATTCGCGTACACTACAATAAATAAATGCGATTTTTCTTACGTGGCGTCCCGCCATTTTGTAGACATAAATTTTCAATTATATTCCTTTGTTCAAATTTTTAAAATTTGTTCTCATATTAAAATTTTTTGTAAATGCAGACAATGATTTCTTAGTAGACAAGAATAAATGAAATTCACCTGAAATTTTGAAATAATTTATTTCTTCTCTCTCTAGCTCACCAACCATGCCCGGAGGTTTTCTCTCCGTGGAAACCCTGACCCCAGATTAAGGAGTGTTTCCCCGTATTATTTTTAAAATAATTTCCTTGTAACGGGAGGGCCCGGGAAACTCTCTTAATTATTTAAGGGAGGCCCTTTTCATAAGAAATACCCCGTTACACATGTTTAGGCTTATTTCTGGGCTAACCCTGCTTCCCACATCCAATTATGCATCTTGGGTGCATAAGAAGTAGAACCCGCCCTCACTTTGCATTGAATTACTCTGATTGGTTAACATTCGTTAAATATCCTAGTACGATTTTTTCTGCTCTTTCTCGTGGTATAGCTATTCGTAAAGGCTTGGAAAAAAAATTTTTTAGCAGGGGGACTCCCCACCTCCCCAGTATATATACAGTAAAACCTCGATAATTCGAAACTCAAGGGAGCAGGCTGCAACTTCGAATTATCGAGGTTTTCGAATCATAAAAGTTCGAATTATCGAGGTAAAATTTTGATGAAATTAAAACAAATTCGAATTATAAAGGTTGTGTTATTTTCAAAGTTTTTATTAATACAAATTCTATGAGGATGTTAAGACGCCAAGACGCTGCAAGAGGATCCCTCGGCCGTGCTACTCAACGAGTAAGACAGAGAAAGAGATAACGTTCTTTTGTCCTTATCTAACCTGTAGTAGCACGGTCGAAGAGGGAATTTGTGGGGACAAGCCCTGTGTGAGCGCGTACTATATCTATATAATGAGTGTATCTGCGTATACCTATATAGTGTGAACGAGTGAGAAGGAAGATCCAAGCGAGCGAGCACGCGAGTATAGAGTGTACTATACTCCGTGCGTACTACACTGCGACGGCTGGCTGCAGCGACGGCCGAGCTAGTCGCTTCCGTATACTCAAGCAGATAGCATATTCATGCAGTGGCGTGAGAATATTGTCAAGTCTTTTAATAATAAACTCTGATTAACTTTATTCAGGTTTCTCATTTTACACCTGATTTATTTCCCCTCACCAGTCCGGGTCCATTCAACCACAATTATGAGGATGTTAAGACGCTAAGACGCTGCAAGAGGATCCCTTGACCGTGCTACTCAACGAGTAAGACAGAGAAAGAGATAACGTTCTTTTGTCCTTATCTAACCTAGTAGCTTATCTAACGTAGTAGCACGGTCGAAGAGGGAATTTCTTGCAACAGCGCCCCCCGTGCCGTTTGTTTCTTAACATCCTAATAGAATAAGTTACAAGTATGTGGTAGGTCAGTGACCTTTATTTAAAACAGAAAACTATCAGTCTTTTCAACTTTTTTTAAAGAAAGAAGTTATCTTTCACTGTTTGGAATTTTTTCTAATTTGATCAGAAACAAATGTTTCTAATTTTTGCAAAGAATAAAATATTTCGTATACATGTATGTATATTCACCGGTAGTTTCTATAAAAAGCGGTTTTTTTACCAGGAAACGATTTTTTAGCCCATGAAGAACTTAAAAGAGTGAAAAAAAATTCTTCAAAAAATTTGTCATTTCAGGATTCAAAGGGTTACTATCTCATAACTTAAAATAGCTAGAAAAACGCTGTTTGTGGCAAAATTTCCAAAAAAAAATTAGTTTAACCATTGATGAAATTTTTAATTTTGACTAAATATGCGCCCGCTAGGCAGCGTTATATATAAAAAATTTTGATAAATTGGTCAGAAAAGTGCCTTACGCCCTTTTTAAAAATCTGAAAAAAATTAGACCAGATAATTTTTGCTAAAATACGTCATATATTTTTTTCTTAGCGAGGTGTTTGTCATAGATTTTTTTTTAATCGCAAATTTAGGGTTAAACTAGCACGCCCCCCGCCCCTTTCGCTTCGCTCAAGAGGCCAGGCGGCTTGCCTGCTCCGGACTTTGCGCAGCAAGGCTGCGCAAAGTTCGATACTTTAAAAATATTTGGGCAAAAACACCTCCGCCTTTGCATCGCTGCGCTCTGCTACCGCTCCGCGCGATACATAGAAGGCACGACCGGACTTCACTCGCGCTTCGCGCTCGACGGTATATTGGTAGTTTGGTATTGATAAATTTTATCTTTACAATTAACTATATTTTGAATAATAATAATTAAGAATTATTTTCTTCAAAGGTTATTTTAACATGATTTTATAACATAAATATTTTTTTATTTTTTATTTATTAGTTGTATCGAAGTCGTAAATTTTAACCACCTCTAATATATTTTTTTAAAGTAAATAAACTTATATTTTCGTAATTACATTATTCAAGATAAATTGATCAATAATTACACTTTATTGATTATACTAAAAAAAAAAAAAAAAAAAAACAACAACAACAACAACAATAATAATAATAATAACAATAATAATATCAACATCAACAACAACAATAATAATAATAATAAAGAGAAAAAATTTGGATCTGCTTTTTGCTGCGTAGAGAGCGTTCTAGAGTGTTTCGACTTGCGAGTTTGACTTCGAGATATCGACCCTCAGATCGGACAGCGGTTGTTATTGTTGAATGATGTGTTTTATGTAGTATTGTTTAACAGGATTTCAGTAATACTTACTACTTGTGTAGTCATTAATTTTTGTTTTATGCTATGTAAGAAATATAGTGAGTGCTATGGAAGTGTATGAATGTATCATTGTTACTTTTCGTTTTATGCAATGGAAGTGTACGTGATTAGATATACTCTCAACTCAATTGAAGTGATTATTATAAAAAGTTCTAATTTTTTCAGTAAACTGATTGCATTTTTTCTAATCAGTTTATGTAACTCCACATGTAAATATTACACATACAGGGACGTAGCGAGCTCGAATTTCGTGGGGGGTCTCATGAGAATTTGCCGACAAAAATTTTGAAATTGCCGACGAAAAAAAACAAACGCAGGGGCGCGCCACCCCCCGCTCCCAACAAAACTGGCATCTAAAAAAAAAAAAAAAAAAAAAAAAAACGTTGAGTTTAATAGACTGATTTAAATAGACTGGTTAATTATCCCCCAAGCTCTGAACCCCCAAAACCCTGGGCGTCCGAGTTCAACAAAAAAACTGATCAGTTATCCCCCAAGCTCTAAGCCCCGAAAACCCTGAGCGCCCAAGGTCAACGAAAAAACTGATCAGCTATCCCCCAAGCTCTAAATCCCCAAAACCCTGGATGCCCGAGTTCAATAAATAAACTGATCAGCAATCCCCCAAGCTCTAAACCCCCAAAACCCTGGGCGTCGCGTTCAATAAATAAACTGATCAGCTATCCCCCAAACTCTAAACCCCCAAAACCTTGGGCGTCGCGTTCAATAAATGAACCGATCAGCTATTCCCCAAGCTCTAAACTCCCAAAACCCTGGGCGCCCTAGGTCAACGAAAAAACTGATTAGCTATCCCCCAAGCTCTAAACCTCATCAAACTCTGGTTACCGAGTGGAATAATTTTAGAAGTTAAGCGTACTTTATATTTGAATATCGAGTCCATAAAAAAATGTTTTTTATTTTTGTTCAACAAAAAGGTTGTGGTGTACTTTTATTTACATCACTTGAAAATATTACAAAATGATAAGAAAAAATATATACCATAAAAAAAAAAAATAACCAGTAAACAAACGAAATTTTTTACACCTTTCTCGAAATGTGTCTCATTCTTAGAAGCATTTCATTTATAGTTAAGAAAAAATATTTGTTGATAATGTTGCAAATGAAGAGTTAAACAATAAGTAAAAACTTATAGCATTTTTCTAATTAACCACGCCATTTTGGAGTTAAAAGTTTCAGATCTACAACTTTATGATATGATTGCACCAGTGCAGCATAATTAGGTATCGTTACAAAATTATTTATTTCGTTAACTAAAATGCACTCATATTTTTGGAACTCGGGCACCCAGGGTTTTGGGAGTTTAGAGTTTGGGGGACAGCCCATAAGTTTTTTTGTTGAACTCGGGCACACAGGGTTTCGGGGGTTTAGAGCTTGGAGGATAGCCGATCTGTTTTTTTGTTGAACTCGGGCGCTCAGGGTTTTGGGGGTTTGAGGCTTGGGGATAACTTATCAAAAATTTTTTGATCCTGGCCTTACGTCTGGGTTTAAAATTTCTCCTGCCGATGGCCTGTTCGTTGATTTTGCCGACGACGAAAAGCCAGGGAGGGTGAGACCCCCCCCCCTCGCTACGTCCCTGTACACATAATTGCATTATGCAATTTAATCTTAAAGTTTGATGCAAATTTTTTTTACTCACTGCTGGAGCTGTTGTTAGTCATATAGATTCTAGCAGTGCATGAGTATACTGTAGCTTGCAACCAGAAGAAAAAATTAAAATACATTAAAATTATTGCTTGAAATTAGTGTAAAGGTACTAGTGTTAAGGATATTATAGGATGCACATCGCATATTAAGTAGTGAAGATAGATTTTTGTCAAGTATTCAATTGGTGGTAGTGAATTTATTCATCCAAAGATTTCCTTGGTACCGGTTAACTCCACTAACTCTACTGGTACATTGGAGAAGGAAAAAAATTTGAAGTTACTGTTATGTGCACCCACAAAATTTAATTCAACTGTTTTGAACAGAAGAAAGAAGTGTTTTTAGCAAAAAACTTATTCATCATGGAGATGAAAATTGAAGAGCAAATATCAAGAACCAAGAATGGAGAGTAAAGATCAAAACTTCAGAATCAAGAGTGAAAATAAAAAATCAAGAGTGAAGATCAAGATTCAGCTGCATTCAACTTTTTCATCCGCTGCAGTGGAAAGAAGATTCAGCTGCATTTGCCTTTTTCATCTGGTTAACTAAAAAGTATTGCGTGAAGAATATTAGTGGATGCACATCTTAAGTTGTGAAGTTAGATTTCATAAATGGGATCAGACTGTTGGTAGAAGCAGGTATTGACATCAACATAGATAATCACATCAGACTCACTTTATCAATGAGCTCACAAAAAAAGAAGTGTAGTCATTGTCAAGTTTTCAACTGGTGGTAGTGAATTTGTTCATTCAAAGATTTCCTTGGTACTGGTTAACTCCACTAACTCTACTGGTACATTGGGGAAGGAAAAAAATTTGAAGTTACTGTTATGTGCACCCACAAAATTTAATTCAACTGTTTTGAACAGAAGAAAGAAGTGTTTTTAGCAAAAAACTTATTCATCATGGAGATGAAAATTGAAGAGCAAATATCAAGAACCAAGAATGGAAAGTAAAGATCAAAACTTCAGAATCAAGAGTGAAAATAAAAAATCAAGAGTGAAGATCAAGATTCAGCTGCATTCAACTTTTTCATCCGCTGCAGTGGAAAGAAGATTCAGCTGCATTTGCCTTTTTCATCTGGTTAACTAAAAAGTATTGCGTGAAGAATATTAGTGGATGCACATCTTAAGTTGTGAAGTTAGATTTCATAAATGGGATCAGACTGTTGGTAGAAGCAGGTATTGACATCAACATAGATAATCACATCAGACTCACTTTATCAATGAGCTCACAAAAAAAGAAGTGTAGTCATTGTCAAGTTTTCAACTGGTGGTAGTGAATTTGTTCATTCAAAGATTTCCTTGGTACTGGTTAACTCCACTAACTCCACTGGTACATTGGAGAAGGAAAAAAATTTGAAGTTACAGTTATGTGCACCCACAAAATTTAATTCAACTGTTTTGAACAGAAGAAAGAAGTGTTTTTAGCAAAAAACTTATTCATCATGGAGATGAAAATTGAAGAGCAAATATCAAGAACCAAGAATGGAGAGTAAAGATCAAAACTTCAGAATCAAGAGTGAAAATAAAAAATCAAGAGTGAAGATCAAGATTCAGCTGCATTCAACTTTTTCATCCGCTGCAGTGGAAAGAAGATTCAGCTGCATTTGCCTTTTTCATCTGGTTAACTAAAAAGTATTGCGTGAAGAATATTAGTGGATGCACATCTTAAGTTGTGAAGTTAGATTTCATAAATGGGATCAGACTGTTGGTAGAAGCAGGTATTGACATCAACATAGATAATCACATCAGACTCACTTTATCAATGAGCTCACAAAAAAAGAAGTGTAGTCATTGTCAAGTTTTCAACTGGTGGTAGTGAATTTGTTCATTCAAAGATTTCCTTGGTACTGGTTAACTCCACTAACTCTACTGGTACATTGGGGAAGGAAAAAAATTTGAAGTTACTGTTATGTGCACCCACAAAATTTAATTCAACTGTTTTGAACAGAAGAAAGAAGTGTTTTTAGCAAAAAACTTATTCATCATGGAGATGAAAATTGAAGAGCAAATATCAAGAACCAAGAATGGAGAGTAAAGATCAAAACTTCAGAATCAAGAGTGAAAATAAAAAATCAAGAGTGAAGATCAAGATTCAGCTGCATTCAACTTTTTCATCCGCTGCAGTGGAAAGAAGATTCAGCTGCATTTGCCTTTTTCATCTGGTTAACTAAAAAGTATTGCGTGAAGAATATTAGTGGATGCACATCTTAAGTTGTGAAGTTAGATTTCATAAATGGGATCAGACTGTTGGTAGAAGCAGGTATTGACATCAACATAGATAATCACATCAGACTCACTTTATCAATGAGCTCACAAAAAAAGAAGTGTAGTCATTGTCAAGTTTTCAACTGGTGGTAGTGAATTTGTTCATTCAAAGATTTCCTTGGTACTGGTTAACTCCACTAACTCCACTGGTACATTGGAGAAGGAAAAAAATTTGAAGTTACAGTTATGTGCACCCACAAAATTTAATTCAACTGTTTTGAACAGAAGAAAGAAGTGTTTTTAGCAAAAAACTTATTCATCATGGAGATGAAAATCGAAGAGCGAATATCAAGAATCAAGAATGGAGAGTAAAGATCAAAATTTTAGAATCAAGAGTCAAAATATAAAATCAAGAGTGAAGAGTGGAGATCAAGATTCAGCTGCATTCGCCTTTTTCATCTGGTTCAGTGGAAAGAAGATTCAGCTGCATTTGCCTTTTTCATCCGGTTCAGTGGAAAGAAGATTCAGCTGCATTTGCTTTTTTCATCCTTGATGTTATTGCGTGAGTCTATCTTAATTTGTTAAACATATAGCAAGTTGTATCATTGAATAAATACTAAATTCAATATTATGCTACTTTTGTAGGGTTCTAACCAGCTCAAGAAAGAAGAGCTGGCCAGTATTATTATTTTGGTTCATGTCAATTCTTGAAATCATAAGCTTTAAAAACATCAACTTTAGCTGATTGAGAAGAACTTAGAAGAAAATGGTATAAGGTTATTCTTCCAGTATATGGAGGCATCATGAAAATTTGGAAGATTTTTTTATTTTATAATTTTTACTAAAATTTTTATTACTGTAAGCTGAAAATCATTTAAAAATTTTTTTTTTAATTTTAAAGCTATGCAATTAAATTTTAAAAATTAATTATTATAATGATTATAGCTTCACAATTAATCTACAAAAACTAATTGCAACAATATTTTTACAGAGTTTGTACGGAGTAAGAGTTGGGCAATTTTGATTCAAGATAGTTCTTGCGGTTCTAAGTTTTTAAAATATCCATTTTAGCTGATTAGAAAAAATGTTCTCAAGTTATTCATCCAGTATACAGAGGGATCATGAAAAATTGCAAGATTTTTTTTATTATAATTTTAAGTAAGGTTTTTAATTACTGTAAGCTGAAAATCATTTTTAAAAATATTTTTTAATCTTCAAGTTTTACAATTGAATATTAAAAACTAATTTATTAGAGTTTAAATTGAAGATAAAAAATTTAAATTAAATAATTGCCTATTTAAGTAAATCAATAATGTTTTTCATTATTTAAAATAAATAGATTAATTTTCATACTGATATAAATTCATTGAAAGCTTTCAAATCATTACGATTGAACTGTATACTTGTAATTTGGAATGATTTTCAGTAATTTTTATTTATTTGACTTATCTATATTTTTTTAAGTAGTTTGAAAATCAGTTGAAACTTTATTTATACGTAAAATCACAAAAATAATTTTTTTTATTTGTTATCTTAGCATAACTTTCTTCAAATTTTATCACTATTAGTTTTTTGAAAAAAATATTAAAGAAATTGATCGAAAATTAAAATAATCTCGTTTTTCCGTCGTATTTTGGATAAAAATGGTCGTGGATAAAGTATTTTTTATTTTGATGTACTGTTTAAGTAGTACTTTCATAAAATATTTATTCCTAATTACAAAAAATCTTTTTTTGACTGCAATTAGGTAAAGGCATGCGTTTAAGTAATACTGTTGTTTTAATATAAGTTTAATTTAGTCCCGATGCACTTTGCTGTAAATTATTATACTGTAAAACTCAATTTTGAATCAATATTTTTGAAAAGTGACTTTTTTTACGATTTTTAACAATTAATGATCTTGTTTTTGACCGCAGTATTTTGTATATGAACGAAAAATTAATTTGTAATAAAAATAGCGTTTAGTGTACATTGTAAATCGTTTTTGTATGCGTTATTCGTTCCAGTGTGATCCGATCATGCTGGAATTGGGACTATCATTATGGGACGCGAAAACGAACCTTTTCTCGTTCACCCGGTGAAAATCGGTTCAACCAATTTCGAGAAAACTTTTGTACAGTTTTGTAGTTGCGTTAAAATTAGCGTTTAATGTACACCAGCCGGACACCATATCGTTCCGAGGTTTGAATTAGGCGCTCGAAATTTGACCGTCATCCCAAAGTTTTTGCAACAGTGCCAACCTTTGGGACAGCCCGTCCACCGTGGGACGGGTAAAAAATTATTTTTCATAAAGTAGGGTTAGAGAGTCGATGTCAATGATCAACGTCAGAAATAAATCAATGTTGATCATTGACATCAACTACCTAACCATACTTTTTTGTTGAATAACTATTACTACGTAATTACATAATTGTTTTTAATATTTTACTTTCATTTTAGAGAAGGTTTTTGTAAATGGATAAAATTTTAAAAATAATTTATATTAGATTTTTTAAATACGGCACACATTCAAAACAAGTAGACCGCAGCGATCAATCATTAATTTTTTCAATAAAAAGCTTGACAAGTCTGAAATAAATCAATGTTGATCATTGACATCGACTCTCTAACCCTACTTTATGAAAAATAATTTTTTACCCGTCCCAAAGGTTGGCACTTTAGCAAAAACTTTGGGTTGACGGTCAAATTTCGAGCGCCTAATTCAAACCTCGGAACGATATGGTGTCCGGCTGGTGTACATTGTAAATCGTTTTTGTATGCGTTATTCGTTCCAGTGTGATCCGATCATGCTGGAATTGGGACCATCATTATGGGACGCAAAAACGAACTTTTTCCCGTCCACCCGGTGAAAATCGGTTCAACCAATTTCGAGAAAACTTTTGTACAGTTTTGTAGTTGCGTTAAAATTAGCGTTTAATGTACATTGTAAATCGTTTTTGTATGCGTTATTCGTTCCAGTGTGATCCGATCATGCTGGAATTGGGACCATCATTATGGGACGCAAAAACGAACTTTTTCCCGTCCACCCGGTGAAAATCAGTTCGACCAATTTCGAGAAAACCTTTGTACAATAGGGTTGGCAACTTTTTGAAATTTATAATATTTTTTTGCTTATTTAATTAAAATATCAATAAATAATCGACACATATTTTTTCTTTTAAAAAAAAAACTAAAATTAAAGGAACTACAAGTGTTTAAATTTTTTTAAATTTCTATATATATAGATATACTTTTAATGGAATTTCGGGTTAATGACGTCATCAACCCTCAGTTTTAAAAACTTTTCTTAATTTTGATCTTGCTCAATTTTGATTTAAAAATTCTAAAAAAAATGTTAAAATTCATTAAAAATCGAGTACTTTTAAAAAAATATATTTTTAAAGTACCGGTTGCCAACCCTATTTTGTAGTTGCGATAAAATTAGCGTTTAATGTACACCAAGCGGACAACTTAACAATTCGCTGTTTTAATTTGCCACTCAAAGAAGATGGCCGACGACCCCCAAATTTTTATGTGCTAGAGAAAAAAAATTACATATTGTGATTTAGGTTGTCCCTACCTAGCTTTGTACACTACTACAACACTACTAAATAATCTATCCTCAAGCCGTAATTATCATTACCTATCAACCGTACTTGAATCAAGACTCGCAAATTTTTAATATGTATTTTTTTCTTCTAGCACGGTTGGCGCCCCATAAAAATTTGGGGGTCGTCGGCCATCTTCTTTGAGTGGCAAATTCAAACAGCGAAATGTTAAGTTGTCCGCTTGGTGTACATTGTAAATCGTTTTTGTATGCGTTATTCATTTCAGTGCGATCCAATCATGCTGGAATTTAAACCATCATTATAAGACGCGAAAACGAACCTTTTCCCGTTCACCCGGTGAAAATCGGTTCGACCAATTTCGAGAAAACCTTTATACAGTTACGTAGTTTTGAGTAAAAGCGTAAAATAGCGAAGGCGGGACATGCGAAATATCACCCAAAACGGCTTCAATACACATTATTAACCATTTTTTCGTAATCTAGGTTCAATTTTAAGAAGGTAACACTTTTTGCTCTCCCGAAAATATAAGGCTCTCCCGACCTCTTCGGGGCCGGTCGTGTCTAATAAATATAGGGGAACAGTTCGCCTATATTTTTCGCCACAAACTAAATTTTTTTTTGTTTAGAAAATTTTACATTAAACCGCATGTCTCTAGCACGTATATGTTCTGAGATATGAATTAAAGTTTAAAAAATCACTATTTTAGACCTTGGGGAGGGAATGGGAAGCTGCGGTTTTGCATGGTAGCAGAGATTCCACACCAACACACACAGTCATACGTCTGCTCCCATAACTGCTGAGAGCCGAGTCAAGTTTACACTAGCGACGCCTAACGTTGAATTTTTCAGAACATGCTAATACTGGAGCCAAACAAAACTATGCATAGATATACTCTACATAGAAGCAAGCGCTAGCACTCATTACATGTATCTCTATATATAGTTTGTTTTTGCTCCAGTGTTCATCAATTTTTTGACTTATGACGTCTGTGTTGAAAATACCTTATAAGTCGAAAATTATGTTAACACAATAAGCTTCATATTTAAATTATAATTCACCCTTTCAATTCTTCAATCTGTGGTAACCAGCGATAACAATGTTCTACTTTTTAACTATGTCTCGCATGCCCCTATGAAATTTTACCTCAAAAGTGAAGTTGAAATGTTGAATATGTTGTTAAGAGTTTTTGCAATAATTTTTTGAATGATAAAATTTTCTGAAAACAAGATGCTATAAAACAAAATTTTATTTATAATTGTTATTACTTAATCATTGTAAGTTAAAATAAAATATGGTTGGTCTCATTTTAAAGTTTGAATCTATAGTTTTTAAATGAGACCTACCTTGTTGGAACATGTTTAAGTGAGTCACACCAAGTATAACTAAAGTCTTATATGAAATCAATTAAAAAACAATAAAAAAATCAATTGACCATAAGTTATGGTCCACAAATTGTAAAACAGATGAGCTAGGATTTCAAATGGAAAGGATGTAAGTAAGTGGAATTCCCAAAACAATGCTGCAAAAATCTTGTTGACACAGTTTTTTTTATGATTCATTAAAAACTAAATGAGTAAAATTGGTTTCAATTATATTGTAGCATGAATAAAAAAGTATTTACCTGTATTTACTAATTTTGGTAGGAATAGCTATTTCCTTAATTTTTTTTCTTGTTTCTAACAAAGACAGTTTTTTATCTTGCAAAATATCTAATTTATTTGTAATTTCATCCATGAAGTTGTGTTCAAATAATTGTAATTTATTGTTAGAAGATAAATTATTTAATAGTTCAGTTTTTTGATCATTATATAGTTTACTTAGTCTCTGAATTTTAAAAAGTTTACCATTTTCTACTTCATCCATTATACTTGATAAGACTGAGTAAGGATTATCAAGTGTATGATCTGGACGTGACTTGAAACTTTTTTCTAGGCCATACTGTAATAAGGTCATAAATTTTAAAATACGACAAAAAAAAACTTAATAAATTTACTAAAAAATCAATCTGTTTACCTCATTTGGAAATAAGCAATGATAAAAGGCATTATCAATAACTAATTTAACAAAGACATAACTTGCATCAAACAATTTTTGTTCTTTTATTTGCCTATGAAGATCTAAAAATAGTCGCCATTCTCTCAATGTGACACGAATTTTAACATTCTTTAGTGGTATTTTATAGTAAAGGCTATACAAAAGATAGAGTCCACCAACTTGATCCATTATGCCAGAAGATGAAACTAAAATTTGTTTTGCAATATTTAGTGTCTCTTCACAAAATTCTAACATCTCAGCATAATTTTTTCTATTTCTAAATATTAAGACAAAGTGAAGGAGTAAATAAAAGCAATTTAATTCTAATAAAGTTGATGTTAAATAATTGAAAAACTTACAAAAAAATGAGGGAAAATTTAAGTTCTTTCCAGGCTGTTTGAAAAATTTCATAACGAATGCTTTCATTACTTTTGAAAATTTCTAATAATTGTAAACTATCATCGTAAAATCCACTAGCCAAGTATGTTATATCCTCGGACGTCATGGTGTCTACCTGATTGAATTAGAAAAAGCACTCAAGTCTAAAAATGTTTCAACTTAAGGGTTTATTTTTAAAATAATTTAAAAAATTTAAGTTTTTACAAAATATATTGTTGAATCAATTAAATATCATTAAACTTCAGTTAATATCGAAAATTGACGGAATAAAATTAATATAGTTTATTTTATGAAAGACAGTTTGATTATACTGTAACAGATATTTCAATTATTATAAGTTGACTGGTAGTGAAATAAATTCTTTTTTTTCTGTTTACTTGTGTTTACAGGTTATCTCACATAGGGTTTCAACTCGCCGGCACCGGAGACCGGAGTGCACTATCAGGGCTCTCGAATAACTCGATTCCGTGATAATTCTGAAACCTGAAGTTGGTCAAGCCATCTCGAAGAATAGGCTAAAGTGTAAAACGGCCTCCACAGTGTACGCGCGAAATAATTAATAAACTCAACTGAATAAACCGACAAATGCTAAACCTAAAAAACTGTAGGTGGAAATTGAATAAAAAACTAATTAAATAACCCACAAATGTTTAACCCCCAAAATTGTAGGCACCGAGTTAAATAAATAAACTAAATAAATGAAGCTCAATAACACTGAGAGTTTAAAGTTTTGTTGTAAAAAAATAAAGAAAAATTTATTTAAGAATTTTATTAAATAAATAATAAATCAAACTCTATTTATAAAGGTGAAAAATCTTCACTTTATTTAGTAAATTTATTGAAAAATCTTCACTTTATTTAATAAAGTGAAGATTTTTCAATTCTATAAATAGAGTTTGATTTATTATTTATTTAATAAAATTCTTTAATATGTTCATTAATCTTCATCAAGTAGATGCCTCCTCTATTGAAAATTTAAAGAAAAATTAAATAATAAGTCCCTTAAGCTGAACAGTCCGATAACGCTGGGCCTCCGGAAAATTTTTGAATTGAATAAAAAAAACACCCAAGCTAGAAAACTCAATAACTCTGTACGTCCGAAATTTTCTTTTCATTAATAAGTTATAGACGATTAAACCTCCAAGCTCGATAACTCAATAACGCTGGGCGTATGAGATTTATTTGAAAATAGATAAATAAATAAACCTCGGAACAAAATAACTCAATAACTCTCGGCGTCCGGGTTCAATTTTTAATAAATAAATTATCCCCCAAGCCTAAAATCCACAATACCCTGGGCGTCCATGTGAAATTTTTAAATAAACAAACAATCACCGAAGCTACAAACCCACAATACCCCGGCGTCCAAGTTCAACTTTAAATAAATAAATTAACCCCCAAGCTTCAAACCTACAAAACCCTGGGCATCCAAATTCATTTTTCAAATAAACAAACAATCCCCCAAGCTTCAAACCCATAATACCCGGAGCATCCGAAATCAACTTTGAAATAAATAAATGATCCCCCAAGCTTCAAACCCACAGTACCCTGGACGTCTAAGTTCACCTTTAAATAAATAAATGATCCCCCAAGCTTCAAATACACAATACCCTGAGAGTCCGAGTTCAACTGTAAATAAATAAATTATCCCCCAAGCCTCAAGCCACCATAGCCTGGGCTTCCAAATTTAATTTTTTTAAAAACCAACAATCCCCCAAGCTTCGAACCCACAATACCCTGGGCGTCCAATTGGGACTTTAAATGAATAAATGATCCCCCAAGCTTCAAACTTACAAAACCCTGGGCGTCCAAGTTCAATTTTCGAATAACTAAATGAGCCCCCAAGCTTCAAATCCACAATACCCTGGGCGTCCGAGTTCAATTTTCAAATGAAGCTTAGGGGTTCAGTTATTTCATTAAAAATGGACCGCAGCCGCCCAGGGTATTGTGGGTTTTAAGCTTCGGGGAGCATTTATTTATATAAATATGAACTCGGACGGCAGGGTATTGTGGATTTAAGGGGTTTTGGGATCTTTTATTTATTAATAAATTGAACTCAGACGCCAGGGTATTGTGGGTTTGAAGCTTGGGGGATCATTTATTTATTCAAAAGTTGAACTTCGACACCTAGGGTTTGGAGGGTTTGAAGCTTGGAGGATCAATTATTTATTTCCAAGTTGAACTTAGACGTCCAGGGTATTGTGGATTTGAAGCTTGGGGAATCATTTATTTATTCAAAGTTGAACTCGACCGCCCAGGGTATTGTGGGTTTCAAGCTTGGGGGGAGCATTTATTTATTTAAAGGTGAACTTAGACGACCAGGGTATTGTGGGTTTGAAGCTTGGGGGATCATTTAATTATTCAAAGTTGAACTCGACCGCCCAGGGTATTGTGGGTTTCAAGCTTGGGGGGAGCATTTATTTATTTAAAGGTGAACTTGGATGCCCAGGGTATTATGGGTTTGAAGCTTGGGGGATTGTTTGTTTATTTGAAAAATGAACTTGGACGCCCAGGGTTTTGTAGGTTTGAAACTTGGGGGTTCATTTACTTATTTCAAAGTTGAACTTGACCGCCCAGGGTATTGTGGGTTTCAAGCTTGGGGAGAGCATTTATTTATATAAATATTAACTTGGACGCCAGGGTATAGTGGATTTAAGGGTTATTGGGATCTTTTATTTATTTAAAAATTGAACTTGGACGCCCACGGCATTGTGGGTTTGAAGCTTGGGAGATAATTTATTTATTTAAAAATTGAACCCGGATGCCCAGGGTATTGTGGGTTTGAAGCTTGGGGGATCCTTTATTTATTCATAAGTTGAACTCGGACGCCAGGGTATTGTGGGTTTGAAGCTTCCGGGATTGTTTGTTTATTTAAAAATTTCACTTGGACACAGGGTATTGTGGATTTCAAGCTTGGGGGGAGCATTTATTTATTAAAAAATTGAACCCGGACGCACAAGTAGTATGTAAACGAGAGCGCTCTCGTACCTTCCAGAGGGTACGAGAGCGCTCTCGTACCCTCTGAGGGGTACGAGAGCGCTCTCGTACCTTTTAGGAGAGCCCGGTGCTCTCTCGTACCTTTTAGGAGGGCCCGGTGCTCTCTCGTACCTTTTAGGAGGGCCCGGTGCTCTCTCGTACCTTTTAGGAGAGCCCGGTGCTCTCTCGTACCTTTTAGGGGGCCCGGTGCTCTCTCGTACCTTTTAGAAGGGGCCGGTGTGCACTCGTACCTTTGGAAGGACGGTGCTCTCTCGTGATTTTGGAAACGGCCGCTCTCTCGTGATTTTTGGAACGCTCTCCCCCGCTGCGCACTCCTTGGACGCTCTCTTCCCCCCTGGCGACCACCGCTGTACGCTCCCCCCGCAAAGCGCTCCTTGCTGGTGAACGCACCCCGCTGCGGCGCTGATGCCTCCGGGTGGACTTGAACCATCAACCTTTCGGTTAGCGCGCTAGCCAATTACACCATGGAGCAAAATTTACTAATTACAAATATTTTTACGAATTTGTGTTTTTAATAAAAATAGGTGAGTCTAACAGAACTGAATTCAGTTAAAACAGATTATTTGTCAAAAATTAATTATTTATAATGAGATAAGGGTTTGAAATAACTACATGAATCTTTTATTATAAAAAAAGTTTATTGCTTCACACTTATATTGTATTACAAAAGATACTTAAACTATTTTTCTTACATCGCCTGTCATTGGATTATATTGAATTATACGATCATGGATAATTAAACAGTATGCAGCTGTTCCATTAGGAAAAATATCTCGTGATTCTATTTCAAGTCGAACATCAACAGGAGCATTTTTAATTATATCATTTTGCTTTGAGCAATCAATAACTATTAATGGAATCTTATCAATAAAGTCTTTCTTAGTTAAAATAGGTTCAGGATCTTTACTGTAATATTCACCTTGAAAATTAGCATACATATCATAAAGAAGCGCATATTGATTTTGATCTACGTTTATATTTAAATTGTTGTATGGATAATATTGGGAGTTTAAAAAAAGTTTAATATTACTAATATTACAATGATCGAATAAACTAGCATCTGCACTTTTCTCTGATTTTCTATTGGTTTGAAGACCAACGATGACAAAACGTGGTTTTTCCAATTGATTTGAAGTTTTCACTGTCCAAATATGTTTAGATGTTTGAGGAAGCATAGGATACTCAAAAAATTCTCTTGATCTAAAACTCATTGTTATAGGACGATCTTTTTCAATGATTTTCAATAAATCAATTCTATAAGAATCAGAAACTGATACGTAAGGCATGAGCCACTCAATTTTTGTAATATCAAACTTGAATTCTTTATAGTTGAGAATATTGTTTTCTCTGGTACCTTCTTGCTTAACTGAATTTAAATCATTTCTTGATCTAGTAAGAATTAATTCATGTTTGACGTTGACGATAATTTTACGATAGTCTTCACCAAATCCAAAAAACATGCTCAATGGAATAGCTACATCGAAGTATCCAGCATCATTAGTTATTTTACCGTTTTCTGAGAGACCAAACCATCCAGCATTTTCAATTGATTTAAGTTGATTGGGATTTAAAGAAACCCAATTTTTCATTAGGGTTGATAAACCAACATTTTTACAGCGATCAATCTCAATACCATTTAATTCATAGCGAATATCTTCAAACATATGACAAATGGCATTATTGACGAGTTTAGTTTTTTCGGTCAAGGCTGGTTTATCAGGTGGGTTTGTCAATCGACCACAGATGCGAATAGAACTGCGAGATGGTAAAAGACACAAGTCTTGATGCTGTATGGCTATACGAATTTCATCACTATTATTATATGAAGAAGTATAGGGTTGATGAGCATGAATCTCATAATGAGAAATGCTATCGTCGAAAGCGACGGGGGTTTGAATGCTCAGTAGGTCCGCCATTTTTTTCTTGATTGCAACAAAAAAATATGCAAGTTATTTTCCACCACCAACGATTTTTAATCCTAGACTCTTGAGAAACTGGATGTTCCGTCGTGTTAGCGCTTTGGGAGCTCGACGATGACTGACTGATGGAGTACATGATGAGTTGCTTTTATATCCTCTGCTATAAAAGTTTGTTTGAATTCCCCTTCCATGATACACGATACCCATTATGATGATTTTATGTGTAGTCTGATTGTAATAGTTTCACCACGAAAATTAACAATATTACCGTCTTGATCGATTAGACGCAATTGTAAATTATCAATACACTTTACTGAAACAGGCAAGTAAATAACTTCAGATGGAACTTCAATAATTTTATATCCTGGATCTGCAGATGGGTAAAATTCATGAATAGTATGAACTTTTTTATTGTTTATATAAGCTCCAGTAGTTATATTACATTCAACTCTTATTGAATTAATTTTATTAATGTTCACAGGAAAATCTGAAGTATGTTTTAATCCTGGTTGTAACAAACACTTACTGAATCTCAGAAGTTTTCCAATTGAATCTGAAGGTTCAAAGTCTATGAACTCAGAGCTTTCGATTTCACTGCGTAAAGTGTTCTCGTTAGGTTGAATTGAAAGTTCAATATTTTCTTTACTGAGGATTTCTTGAAGATATTTATTAATGTCTATTATATCGTAACTTCCAGTTGGAATAGTTATTGTATGATTACCAATATAAAACTTATTGCAACCAATATCAATATTAGGAATTGCGTTAAAGGTTAAAAGTTGTACTAAACCAAGAGTATAATTTTTATCTGGTGAAAGTTCAATTGGAGGATAATACTGTGCTTCAAGAGTAGAAGATGTGCCAGACAAGGTAAGAGTTATTGACTCCATGACACATTATAGTAAACTGAACAATCCTGATAGAAAACATTATTTATATACCTTTTAGCTCTCCACTTAAAAATTGTAAACATAGATGGCCACAGTTGTAAGAGTTAAAATCTTGAAATCTATTTGAGTTATACTTCACAGTATCAACATTAAGATATCTCATTAATTCAGGTGGTGGTTGTAAATTACCAAAACTGTCGAAGTAGACTACTTCATTGCCACGTTTTCGATAAGCCACCCAATGAGTTCCTGATCCACTTTCTTCATCAAGATTAACTATAGCTGATTCATGATTATTAGGACCTGACAATGGAAGCATATCTCTCATAAAAACTCCTCTAAAATATGGAATTTTTAATATTTTTGCATGTTTAATTAGATCAAAATTTGTAAGAGCTCGATTGGGTAAAATTAAATTGAGTTTTTTTTTTTTTTAATTTTTGACATCTTTTTTTTTTGGGTGCACGTTTTTTTTTTAATTTCTTACAATTTTTTTTTTTTTTTTTAACCTTTGCCTTTAAATGACTTTAAGAATAATCCAAGACCACGCTTTTGAGATTTGAGGGAAAGTCCTTTTCCTAAAGCTATGGCTTCCATAGTTTTATTATGTCTTTTACTCTCTTCCAGCTCTTGTTTAGCTGATTTAGCTTCATTAATAGCTTTATAAATACCAGCAGCACCACCTGCTAATGCACCTGTAGCACTTAAACCAGCAAATAAAGGTACTAATGGTAAAAATCCACCAATTTTTGAGGTTACTGGTAAAATCCTAGGAACTTGAATTTTACTCTTTCCACCTGCTTCTTTGACTGCAGTTTGGATGCTCTAAGCGCTGCACTTATTATACTTTTAGGCGTTTTACCAGGATTAACTATTGACTTTGATGCTCGTTTTATGATGGTATTCAAAGTTGTCTTGGATTGAGGTTTATTGTTATTTTTAGTTTTAAGACCCATTCCTAACTTTCTTTTCAATTTCATAGCGTTGGTAACAGCATAGGCTGCAGCTTTTTCACTAAATTTAGCGTCTTTTGATTTAACTCTTTCCCATGCTTTTTCAGCTAAAATTTTGTCAGCAACATGTCTTGCACTTATATTATCTTTATTTTGAGAATATGCAATATCATGGTCTCGACAAGCGGCGTCAAGTCCGTTAATTGGAGGATCACCACGTGCTAATCGAGCTTCTAACTTAGTACCAGGTCCGCAATAACTGTAGCCAGGTAAATGCATTTCAAAAGGAAGCTTGTTAATGATTTTATTAATCAAACCACCCCCTCGCTTCCTTTGATTCTTTTTCTCGTGAATAATCATCTTGCTTCGGCGATTCAACTACGACTGAGCTCTAGAGTATAAAAGCACGCTATTTATACTTTTTTTCTTATTCCAGTCTGAGATTTTGAAAGATCAACATGGATTTCACACAAAATTCGGTTAAGCTTCCGGTGCCTAACTTTGACGTCATTGCTGAGCAAGAGAAGAAGCCAAAGCGTCATGGTGATTTACTTCCAAGCAGTATTCGAGCTGTTATATCAGGTCCATCAAATTGTGGGAAAACAAATACTCTATTAGCACTTTTAACAGATCCAAATGGGTTAAGTTTTGAAAATATTTACGTTTATTCAAAGTCACTCAATCAACCAAAGTATAAATTTTTGCAAGAGCTTTTAGATCCTATTGATGGAATGCAGTATCTAGCATTTAGTGATCATGAAGAAGTAATATCTCCAGACAACGCCTTACCTAACTCCATCATGATTTTTGATGATGTCTTAACTGAGAAGCAAGAGCATATAAAAGCTTATTTTTGCATGGGTAGACATAAAAACGTAGATTGTTTTTATCTTTGTCAATCATATGCAGCGGTACCTAAACATCTGGTAAGAGATAATGTCAATTTAATGATTTTATTTCGTCAAGATGAGGTTAATTTGAAGCATATTTATGATGATCATGTGAATACTGATATGTCTTACAATCAATTTAAAAGTTTATGCTCTAAATGTTGGATAGAAGGTAAACATAGTTTTATAGTCATAGATAAAGACAGAGGTATTAATGAAGGTAGATATCGCAAGGGTTTCGATTGTTTCGCTATAAATATAGCTTAAACCTTTAAAAGTCATTAGTTGAGTGTGAACCTCTGTTGTGTAAACATGGCTAACTATTGTCGAGAGAAAAAAATACTCGAAGAGCTAGTGAAAGCTCGAGAAGCAGTAAAACGAAAATATAATCTTTTAAAAACTCTAAAAGATGACTGTGAGCATGATTTTAAGGAAAAATTTAAGCCCATTGTTGAGCCTCTTGAAAAACTTGTACAAATAAAGAAAAGACGTGAAGAATATCCTGAAATGTATTCTGTAAAAATAAAAAAATCAGATGAAAATTTAGAAGAAGAAATTCAAAAACATCCTCATCAAAGTTTTTATAAAGTCGAAGGATCTACTTTACCTGTTGAAAAGGAACACTTAGAAATGGATATACCTGAGGATGATAAAAGTAATAATGATTTACAAATGGTTTTACCTGAAGAT
The DNA here is from genome assembly GCA_038277355.1 of Encarsia formosa. Classification (NCBI taxonomy): domain Eukaryota; kingdom Metazoa; phylum Arthropoda; class Insecta; order Hymenoptera; family Aphelinidae; genus Encarsia; species Encarsia formosa. Next base: position 20,757,747 of record CM076187.1, read on the forward strand.
GGAACATTTGAAAATGATTCAGAAACTTTCCTCTCTGAACATGATGCAAATGATAATAGTTTAGATGAGACTGCCATTGCACAGAATGAAGGTATTAAAGGTATTGAACATATAAAAGAGTCTGAAATAGATCTAATATTTGGTCCAAAAAAAGTATCAGGTGGTTATAAACTTGGCAACGCAGCAATAAGATTTTTAAAAGATTCTATTGAGGTGAACAATAAATCATACCCTACAAGTGAGGGTTTAGTAAATCTTATTGTTCTAAAAAATCCTGTGGGTTATAGCTTGACTGACTTAACTCTTTATAAAGCAATTCTTGAACAAACTAGTGCTCACAAGAAGGGAAATAATCCAAGTGGTGAAATAAAATACCATATTACAAGTAAGAAATATAAAGATGTAATGTCACATCTTTTCGATATAAGTCCATCAAAACCTACACAAAAAAGATCACCATTTAAAGCTGTAAAAAAAGCGTCGATACAAAGGAAATCACCATTGTCAAGATCAACTCCTACAAAACTTGGAAGTGGCTTCTTACCTAAGTATAAAATTTCAAAATTAGGTACAAAAACTGACTATGTCTACTGGGATGATCCTAATGAATTAGCAGATCGTCTACGATTATTAATTGCTGAGCAAGCTGCTGGCAATTCAAGTCATACAAACGAGATTCACTCAATAGTTGAAGAATTGCGAGAAAGTGGGTATATATATTGAAAATTATTCAATCATCGATCAGTATCAAGATGCCTTCGGACGTGTTCGGACGTAAGAAACTGGAGGAAAACGTTACTCGCGGACCTCCAGGCGTTGGTTATAAATTTACACAAGACGGTCAGTACGATCTAGAATTTAAGCGACAGTGTAACTTAGCCTCACCTGTTGAAGTCTCAGACGCAGTTAATTTATTTACACTTCATCAAACAATTGAAAAAGAACAAAATAAACTGAAAAAAGAAGTAATTGAAGAAGTAGAAAAAAAATTTGTGAATTTAAGAAAAGAACTATCAACTTGGCTTTCACTCTTCAAATCGAATATAGAGAAAACTTTAAATCAGCAAGAACCTGTGGAAGTACTTGAAGACGTCATTAGTGATTCAAAACTTTTAGAAAATATTTATAGTCATCGTGAAATATTGAAAGAAGACATCAATTAATAATGGAGCAGGTTGTTAAAGAGATTCATAAACCAGCACGAAGAAATTTTCCACGTAGAAAAGTAACAATGAGAGGTATAAATGATACACGGCAGGCTGATCTTGTTGAGCTTCAAAATTATTCAAGACAAAATGGAGGCTATAGATATTTACTTAATATTATTGATATTTTTTCAAAATTTGCCTGGTCTTTACCCTTAAAGACGAAGACTGGAAAAGAAGTTACTGAAGCAATGCAAACAGTTTTGAAACAACAATCTCCTCGTAATCTTCATGTAGACATGGGTAAAGAATTTTACAATAAACATTTTCAAGATCTAATGAATGAGTATAAGATTAACATGTACTCTACCTACAGTGGTTTAAAAGCTTCAATATGTGAAAGATTTAATCGAACTTTAAAAAATAAAATGTGGCAAAAATTTAGTTTGCAAGGAAGCTATAAGTGGCTTGATATTTTACCAGGCTTAATAACTGAATATAATAATCAAAAGCATCGAAGTATAGGTATGAAGCCTGTAGAAGTTACTTTAGAAAATAGTGATGAAGTTTTACAAAGATTAAATAACATTAGACTTATTAAAAAAAAAAACCCTAAATTTAAAGTTGGAGATAAAGTACGTGTTAGTAAAGTAAAACAGTTATTTGAAAAAGGTTATGCAGGTAACTGGTCTACAGAAATTTTTACAGTTTCACGTGTTAAAAAGAATACTCAACCTATAACTTACAATCTAAAAGATTATCAAGATAAACCTATTTCAGGATGCTTTTATGAACAAGAGTTGCAGAAATCTAAAAAACCTGATGTTTATTTAGTTGAAAAAGTGATTAAACAAAAAGATGATAAAGTTTATGTTAAGTGGCTTGGTTTTGAAAATTGTCACAATAGTTGGGTAGATAAAAATAGTTTATAATTTGAATAAAATATTCTGTAATTAAAAAAAATGTTGTAACTTTTATATGATATGGTAAATTTATAAAATAAAGAAATAAATAAAAAGACAAATAATTTTGTTATGATTTTCTTTTATTTAGAATAGGTCCTATTACATATTCCATACACTTAATTCGCATTTTAAAAATTATTGGATTTAGTATAACACTGGTCCTTTGAATTCTTAAATTAAAACGTTCTCTGTCGCAAGCAGCTTGAATCCAAGGACCCATTCTTGCTTTACGACTAGCATAATCATACACATACATAATCTTAACACTAATACAATCATTAAATGTCACTTGCTTCATTTTTACAAGATCTCACACAAATTTTACATATCACTGCTTATTACAAAACTCAAGTTGTCGGTTTCCTAAGTATTTAATAAACAACTGATCCTTTTCTACTTCTTCTTTCAAAAACTCAAGCTGATCAGGATTTTTAGTGAAGAATGTGCTTAAACGTTCAGGTAGAAACACTTGGAACTCTTTGTTGATTATAACGACAATGCTAGCTCCGAACCTGGTGTTGCATTGATATATTTTAGTTATTTTGTAGAACTCTCCACTGACGAGATCAGTCAACCTCTTTTTTGGGAGATATTGGGTTTTTGCCATAGCATTCATCTTAGTGAAATCCATTTTTAATCTATAATAGAAAAATACTTGTTAATAATATTTAATTAATTTAAGACTAGTTTTTTTTTTTAAGTATTGATGCTTACCTTATTTGAATAACTCGTTTCGTCAAATAGTCGTTCAAAATTGAGTCTAGCTTTTTCTGTAGAGTTCCGTCGTCTAAAAATTTTGAGCAGCAAGTGAGCTTTCGTCTTCGACTGTCGTCCTTAAATACTCGAACGATATCGTCTGCTAGGGACCCTACTGCATCATCTAAATCCATTGTTTCACTATGACTATTCAGCTCACTCTTTCTCGCACCGCACGGTGCTCCCTCCCATCCCCCGCTATGCGCTCTTCGGACGCTCTCGCCTGCCCCCCCTTCCCCCCCCCCCCTGCCGCTGCATGCTTCTCACCGCGCGAGCAGCTCTCTCCTTTTTATGGCCCCCAACCGAATATTCTGCTAACTCTCACTGTTTAACCACCATCGAGCAAAGACGCTTTCTCCTGCAACATCTAAAAAAAAATCTCTGAAGGACAAGCAAGTAGTTAGTTTTTTTTGTTTACTGAAAAATTATAACCCTGGCACATTCCGATCGAGAAACTCTCAAAGTTTACTGTACAACAATTTAAAAGGATAATAAATTAACAATGTCCTTGAGCAGTTAAAACATCTTAAATATTTGACTCAAAAAAAACTTGGCTCAATAAATCTGCAGAGAGAAATATTCGGCTCAATAAAAACTTACGTGACACAGTCGCCGTGACTGACTTACCTCTAATTAATAATTCAGGGCGAGATTCATGGTGAAAAATACTAGGAGCTAGAGTAACTAAAAAAACTACCTGGACATGGTCCACCAATAACTCATAAACCACGGTGATATATCAAATCTTTTCATAAAATTAGAAATCAGAGTGGGTACAATAGGAATCAGATGGATACAATTGGATTCATGTTCGAACAGGTTAACTCGATGTTTCCAACAAAACTATTACTCACGATTTTCAGAAAGCATTGATTTTTAGTCCTTAAATTTTCCAAGAACTGTACTGTAAAATCTCAATCTATTGTTATATTTGATGAGATCAACATTTTTTGAAATTATCTTCTGAAACATTATTCTAAATTTGTTCTAAATTCTTCTAATACCTTTGAATATGAGTTGAATTTTTTTTTTCAAGAACATTCAATCTGGCGTAACATCCGTTAATAACAATTGATATTCATTCTAGATGCTTCTGCATGATTAAATTTACTTGCAAGGATTAGTTGAATTTCTTCTAGAACATTCTATCTGACGTTATTTCCGTTACAATGTTATAGAAGTAAGATGGAAGAGTAAAATCGTATATAAGTAACAAAATGTTTGAACCGAGATTATTTAACTCGGAAAGTTTACAGGGACAACATCTTTCAAAATGGTAAAGAAAATTACTACATCAAAGAAAAAAAAAACTAGTTAATTTTTTGACTTGATTCTTGAAATAATTCTCATTGATTAAAAAATAATAATTTTTATTCATTTAACATTGCAGAAAATATTCAATTTTTCACTCTTAAACACCGTTAATGGTAAAGTTTTCGTTCCTAAAGAATGGAATGCAGAAGAGATGTACAAAGTGACTTCTGTACGAAATCTAAAAACAATTAACGGTTTAAGAGTAACGATCACGATTAACAGAAGCCAACAAGTCTTAATGCCTCAAGAATTTCAAAATATATTCAATGTAGAACGAGGTCTGTATACATACCTAAAAATTGAAGCTGCTAAATCAAAACTATTCATCAAGTATTTGGGTAATGGAAAAATTGAATTTATAAATAAAAATTAAACTTCGACTTTAACATCCAAGTATCTAAAAAAAGTGTTTTAAATTTGTTGAGGTTAAAAACATGACACTGAAAGCATTTACCATCTTGTAAGTTATGTCATAAGTAGTATAAATAAAGGTATATCCGCATAATGCAAAGTTGCAATTTTCATTTAATATTATCCTACATCTGGAGACGTAAGAAAAATGGTATGAGTACTCATTGTATAAAAATAAAAGTTATGCAATACCATATCCCTGGTAGAAAAGCGAAAATTTCTGATGTGTAAGAATAAGATTATATAACTATAATTGATGCTACAAGAATGTTGTTAAGAAAATGACCCAAAAATGGTCCTTTTTTAAAAATGTTTTTAACTCAATAATCTTTTTATTCATAGACAATCTTTGTTTGATTTAAATTCAAGCCTCTCAACTTAATCTAACTCCTACTCCAAATTAGAGAACCTATTTTCAGCTTAAGTACCGAACATTTTTCATGGTTCTACAAAATGTTGGAAAAATGCCGAAAAAAAGTTTCACCCGAGACACAAAAATAGATACGTCTATTATGGAATTTTATGCCCATGAAGTTGTTATGTCTTTAAGAGAACATAAATATTTCAAATATTATTAGTCTAGGTGTTTAAAATAAAAGACTGTTAAGTATGGATTAAACAAGGTATACTTGAGAAGTTAGTTTACAAATTACTTTTTATATTTGAAGAGATGTAACTCTTTGTAGGAGTTGTCGAGATATGACTCTTACAAATTACTTTTTATATTTAAAGAGATGTAACTCTTTGTTATAGTTGTCGAGATATGACTGTTTTTATGTTTAGTGAGATATGACTATAAAAATTACCTTTTTCGGGTCGCCGACTCCGGAGCTGGTTCGTTAAACACAGGCTGACTTATTTCGATAATCAAGCGTTTGACACAACAAAGTCACGAAATGTGACATTAAAATACTATAAAAATGTTAAGGTTTTCTACCACAGGGGTACGTCTGTATTAATCAAATTTCTGTACTTCAACATAACTGTTTTTATTTTTAAAATCCTTACATTGATTCAATCAATATTTAATTAAAATAACAAGTATCAATTACTTTATATTTTTTATAAAATCAATTTTTTCTTAAAAAACTTCCAAGTACTATATTAAAGCTGATCAAAGTCACTTTTCTAAAAAACTAACTTTATTAACTTCTAACTATTTCATCAATGACATTTACGAAATCATGACTGTTTCATGAAACACATTCATAAAATCATGACTCATTCATGAATGACATCTATGAATTCATGATTCAGATCCATGAAATCATGAGTGGTTCATGAACTATAACTATGAGATCATGAATTGCATTCATGAAATCACGACTTTTTCATGAATTACAACTTAGAAATCATGAATTGCATCCATGAAATCATAAATTACAACTATGAAATCATGAATTGCATTCATGAAATCATGACTGTTTCATGAACTACAACTATGAAATCACGAATTGCATCCATCAAATCATAAATTACAACTATGAAATCATGAATTGCACTCATGAATTCATGACTGTTTCATGAAAAACGATTATGAAATCATGAATTGCATCCATGAAATCATAAATTACAACTATGAAATCATGAATTGCATTCATGAAATCATGACTGTTTCATGAACTACAACTATGAAATCATGAATTGCATTCATGAAATCATAAATTAAAACTATGAAATCATGAATTGCACTCATGAAATCATGACTGTTTCATGAAGTACAACTATGAAATCATGAATTGCATCCATGAAATCATAAATTACAACTATGAAATCATGAATTGCATCCATGAAATCATGAATTACAATTATAAAATCATGACTGTTCTATGAATTACAACTATGAAATTATGAGTGTTGATAAATTTTGCTATAAGCCTCCGTGGCGTTATTGGCTTGCACGCTAACCGAAAGGTTGGTGGTTCAAGCCCACCCGGAGCCACTTTTTTTTTCCAGCGCTGCAGCAGGGTGCGTTCGGCAGCAGGGACAACGCGGGCAAAGGTTGGTGGTTCAGGCACACCCGGAGGCGTCAGCGCCACAACAGGGTGCGTTCGCAAGCAAGGAGCGCGCAGCTGCATGGCTGGAGGACACAGCGCAGGAAGAGCGTCCAAGGAGTGCGTAGCGGGGGAGCGTACAGCAGCGGTAGAAAGCGTCCAAGGAGCGCGTAGCGGGGGAGGGGGGGTACAGCGGTGGTCGCCAGCAAGGAGTGCGCCACAGTGGGGGAAGAGAGCGTCCAAGGAGTGCGTAGCGGGGGAGCGTACAGCAGCGGTAGAAAGCGTCCAAGAAGCGCGTAGCGGGGGAGGGGGGTACAGCGGTGGTCGCCAGCAAGGAGTGCGCCACAGTGGGGGAAGAGAGCGTCCAAGGAGTGCGCAGCGGGGGGGAGCGTTCCAAAAATTACGAGAGAGCACCGGCCCCCTCCTAAAAGGTACGAGAGAGCACCGGGCCCCCTAAAAGGTACGAGAGAGCACCGGGCCCTCCTAAAAGGTACGAGAGAGCACCGGCCCCTCCTAAAAGGTACGAGAGAACACCGGCCCCTCCTAAAAGGTACGAGAGAGCACCGGGCCCTCCTAAAAGGTACGAGAGAGCACCGGGCTCTCCTAAAAGGTACGAGAGCGCTCTCGTACCCCTCTGGAAGGTACGAGAGCGCTCTCGTTTACATACTACTCGCACAGAGTTATTGAGTTATTTTGTTCCGAGGTTCATTTATTTATCTATTTTCAAATAAATCTCGTACGCCCAGCGTTATTGAGTTATCGAGCTTGGAGGTTTAATCGTCTATAACTTATTAATGAAAAGAAAATTTCGGACGTACAGAGTTATTGAGTTTTCTAGCTTGGGGGTTTTTTTTATTGAATTCAAAAATTTCCCGGAGGTCCAGCGTTATCGGGTTGTTCAGCTTAAGGGACTTATTATTTAATTTTTCTTTAAATTTTCAATAGAGGAGGCATCTACTTGATGAAGATTAATGAACATTTATTAAATAAATTATTAAATAAAGTGAAGATTTTTCAATTCTTTAAATAGAGTTTGATTTATTATTTATTGAATAAAATTCTTAAATATGTTCATTAATCTTCATCAAGTAGATGCCTCCTCTAATAAAAATTTAAAGAAAAATTAAATAATAAGTTCCTTCAGCTGAACAACCCGATAACGCTGTGCCTCCAGGTAATTTTTGAATTGATGAATAAATAAAAAAAACCACCATGCTAGAAAACTCAATAACTCTGTACGTTCGAAATTTTTTTTTCATTAATAAGTTATATATGATTAAACCTCCAAGCTCGATCATAACTCAATAACGCTGGGTGTACGACATTTATTTGAAAATAGATAAATAAATAAACCTCGGAACAAAATAACTCAATAACTCTGGGCGTCCGGATTCAATTTTTAAATAAATAAATGATCCCCCAAGCCTAAAATCCACAATACCCTGGGCGTCCATGTGAAATTTTTAAATATACAAACAATCCCCGAAGCTACAAACCCACAATACCCTGGCGTCCGAGTTCAACTTTAAATAAATAATTTAACCCCCAAGCTTCAAACCCACAATACCCTGGGCGTCCGGGTTCAATTTTTAAATAAATAAATTATCCCCCAAGCCTCAAGCCTTAATAGCCTGGGCTTCCGAATTCAATTTTTTAAAAAACCAACGATCCCCCAAGCTTCGAACCCACAATACCCTGGGCGTCCGATTGGGACTTTAAATGAATAAATGATCCCCCAAGCTTCAAACCTACAAAACCCTGGGCGTCCAAGTTCAATTTTCGAATAACTAAATGATCGGTGATGTCCCAAGCTTCAAATCCACAATACCCTGGGCATCCGAGTTCAGTTTTTAAATAAACAAGCAATCCCCTAAGGTTCAAATCCACAATACCCTGGCGTCCGAGTTCAACTTTTAAATAAATAAATGATCCCCTAAGCTTCAAACCCACAATACTCTGGACGTCTAAATTCAACTTTGAAATAAGTAAATGTTCCCCCAAGTTTCAAACCTACAAAACCTTGGGCATCCAAGTTCAATTTTCGAATAACTAAATGATCGGTGATGTCCTAAGCTTCAAATCCACAATACCCTGGGCATCCGAGTTCAGTTTTTAAATAAACAAGCAATCCCCTAAGGTTCAAATCCACAATACCCTGGCGTCCGAATTCAACTTTTAAATAAATAAATGATCCCCTAAGCTTCAAACCCACAATACTCTGGACGTCTAAATTCAACTTTGAAATAAGTAAATGTTCCCCCAAGTTTCAAACCTACAAAACCCTGGGCATCCACATTCATTTTTCAAATAAACAAACAATCCCCCAGGCTTCAAACCCATAATACCCTGAGCATCCGAGTTCAACTGTAAATAAATAAATGATCCCCCAAGCTTAAAACCCACAATACCCTGGGCGGCCGAGGTCCATTTTTATGAATAAATTTTAATGAAATATTTGAATGAAATAAATGAACTCCTAAGCTTCATTTGAAAATTGAACTCAGATGCCCAGGGTATTGTGGATTTGAAGCTTGGGGGATCATTTATTTATTTAAAGTCGAACTCAGACGCCCAGGGTATTATGTGTTTGAAGCTTGGGGGATCATTTAGTTATTTAAAGTTGAACTCGAACGCCCAGGGTATTGTGGATTTGAAGCTTGGGGGATCATTTATTTCTTCGAAATTTGAACTTAGACGCCCAGAGTTTTGTAGGTTTCAAGCTTGGGGGATCATTAATTCATTTAATGTCCCAATCGGACGCCCAGGGTATTGTGGGTTTGAAGCTTGGGAGTTTGTTGGTTTTTTAAAAATTTGAATTTGGAAGCCCAGGGTATTGTGGCTTTAAGGCTTGGGGGATATTTTATTTATTTTAAAATTGAACCCGGACGCCCAGGGTATTGTGGGTTTGAAGCTTGGGGGATCATTTATTTTTTTTAAGTTGAACTCGGACGCCAAGGTATTGTGGGTTTGAAGCTTCCGGGATTGTTTGTTTATTTAAAAATTTCACTTGGACGCCCAGGGTATTGTGGATTTTAGGCTTGGGGGATCATTTATTTATTAAAAAATTGAACCCGGACGCACAGAGTTATTGAGTTATTTTGTTCCGAGGTTCATTTATTTATCTATTTTCAAATAAATCTCGTACGCCCAGCGTTATTGAGTTATCGAGCTTGGAGGTTTAATCGTCTATAACTTATTAATGAAAAGAAAATTTCGGACGTACAGAGTTATTGAGTTTTCTAGCTTGGGGGTTTTTTTTATTTAATTCAAAAATTTCCCAGAGGTCCAGCGTTATCGGGTTGTTCAGCTTAAGGGACTTATTATTTAATTTTTCTTTAAATTTTCAATAGAGGAGGCATCTAATTGATGAAGATTAATGAACATATTTAAGAATTTTATTAAATAAATAATAAATCAAACTCTATTTATAGAATTGAAAGTTTTTATTTAATAAAGTGAAGATTTTTCAATTCCATAAATAGAGTTTGATTTATTATTTATTGAATAAAATTCTTTAATAAATTTTTCTTTATTTTTTTACAAAAAAACTTTAAACTCTCAGCTTTATTGAGCTTTATTTATTTAGTTTATTTATTTAACTCGGCGCCTACAGTTTTTGGGGTTAAACATCTGTGGGTTATTTAGTTAGTTTCTTATTCAATTGCTATCTACAGTTTTTGAGGTTTAGCATTTGTCGGTTTATTTAGTTGAGTTTATTAATTATTTCGCGCGTACACTGTTGTGGAGGCTGCTTTACACTTTAGCCTATTCTTCGAGATGGCGTGGCCAACTTCAGGTTTCAGAATTATCACGGAATCGAGAGCCCTGTCAGGGACTCTCAGCCAGTCTCCAGGGGACCACATGAATAAAGCCGTGAGCTGTAAGGAAGTCTAAAGGCAGGCTTACGGCAGGTTTACGGCCACTTACAGCTCGCTTACGTCCACTTGCGGCACCCAGCTGAAAAATCCATATGGAAATCCATATGGAAATCCATGCAGTACCCCATACGGAAATCCATATCGAAATCCATATGGAATTCCATATGGTGAATTGAAACCGAATTTCCATATGGATTTCGAGTCCCAGACGTTTCGCCATAAAGAGTGAAGTTGGTTTTAGACGTTTTAGACGCTTGTCGGATAAACAACATTAAAAAAAAATTTGGAATGAAATTAAAATAATGAATTTTCTTGTATAAACTGTAGGGTACAACCATTTTACCCTGGAAACGACTCCCAGGGTGCTTGTACGTAACATCCTGGGTCAGGATGGTCACCAGGTCTCAAGGTCCAAAGATTACGTCTTGGAGAAGACTTCCCAAGGAAGTTTCGACCCAGGTCAAGTCTAAATAAACACCTAGAGAATGAGGTGGTGATTACTCTTTGGGGATGACCTCCCCAGGAAGTTTTGACCTGGGTCGAGTTCAGATAAACACCTGGTGCATGGGGTGGTGATTACTCTTTGGGGATGACCTCTCCAGGAAGTTTCGACCTGGGTCGAGTCTAAATAAACACCTGGTGCATGGGGTGGTGATTACTCTTTGAGGATGACCTCCCCAGGGAGTTTCGACCTGGGTCAAGTCTAAATTGACACCTGGTGGATAGATTACTCTTTGGGGATGACTTCCCCAGGAAACTTCGACTCAGGTAAGTCAGCGTAGACACCTGATGCATGGGGTGGTAATTACTTTTTGGGGTTGACTTCACCAGGAAGTTTCGACCAGGGTCAAGTTCAGATAAACACCTGGTGGATAAATTACTCTTTGAAGATGACCTCCCCAGAAAGTTTCGACCCAGGTAAAGTCAGAGTAGACACCTAGTGCATGGGGCAGTGATGACACTTTAGGGATGATTTTTTCAGGAAGTTTCGACCTGTATAGAGTCGTAATAGACACCTAGTACATGGGTCAGTGATTACGTACAGTGGCCGACTTCCCCAGGAAGTTTCGACCCGGGTGAAGTTCGAGTAGACAACAGGTGCATGTAGCGGTGATTACGTTTTGGGGATGATTTTTCTATGTAGTTTCGTCCCAGCATATGTCTGAGTAGACACCAGGTACATATGGTGGTGCAGCGGTTGGATATTGGGGATGAATTTCCCATAAAATTTTGATTACAAACTAAATCGTACGTTGACACTTGGTGCAAAGGGTCTCGATAACGCTCTTGAGATAACTTTCTCAAAGTTATGACTCTGTACAGGACAGATAAACTTTCTGATGTAAGAGCGGCGATCATGCCTCGCAAATTATTCAGAAAAATAAACATAGAGATAAGGAAAATTTTTGATTTTCATTATACTAATTCTTCCTAGGAAACGACTTACCTAGATAATTTTGATTTGTATCGCATTTCATTTTAAAATGATAATCTCAGATATTTTGTTGAGTAAATGTTTTATTTTTGGATGCCTACTGTCGTTCATAGCATGGCATATAGCTCAAGAGATGATTTAAAATATAAATCGTTAGAAAAATAATTTTTTATATCAAAGAAATCTTCTTTTTAATACGTGTTTTCAAAAAGAATAAAATTAATTACTATAAATTAAAAAAAAAAAAAAAAAATTATTTATTGATTGACCTAACGAACGTAAATAAAAAACCTTGTTATGACTGTATGTAATCCGGATGCAGTTAAACTATAAGACACCTCAAAAAAAAATACATATATTTTTTGAAACAGACGAAGCTTTTCTTGGTCGCTCTTCATCATCTTTGAAAATTATGTTTCATCGAGGCATTTTTAAAATCAATCCGGATTAAATAGTAAGTAATAAAAAGGCTTATTTTTATGTTCGTGAACATAAATTAACAAATAAATTAATTATTTACAATAAATTTACAAACTACTAACGAATCCAATCAAACTTGAATTCAAAAATTTATAAAATTAAGTTGATTATCGACATTGACCTTGAAAAGGCCTTTATAAAACAGAAATTAACTTGCTAAGTTGATAAATAATAACTAAACTCTCGCACTTGTTCATGGCTTAGTGTTTAAGACTCCTTTATATTGTGAAAAAGATTAAAAGTTAGAATATCATCCAGAAAATTTTTTTTGCAAAAAATATGATTTAATCTTAAAGTTGTCTCATCGAGGGCATCCAGATAAAACATAGTTATTAAAATTGCTCTGTTTGTGTTTCCTTTTTTTCATGATTTTTTGCCGGCAGTATTGATCACAAGACATCAAAATTCGGCGTTTTTAAATAAATTTTGGTCTCTTTTTTCAAATGACAAGGGGTGGTCAATTTTTATTAAAATAAAATTTTTAAATACGAAAGTATTTTGCCCGTAGAAGACACAAAAAAACCTTTGCCACCGTCACCTTCGGCTCGGGCGTCAATTTGGGTTTGCTAGGGCTGGCTAATACTTTTCCAGTGCCCAGTGTGTAATATACTATTTAGGACTAGAAATTTTGAAAACTTTATATTTTAGTACCTATAATCGATGCACAAATTTTCAGAATATTGAAAAAAAATGTAGATTTGTATTTGAAAAATCATCCCCAAAACGTAATCACCGCTACATGCACCTGTTGTCTACTCGAACTTCACCCGGGTCGAAACTTCCTGAGGAAGTCGGCCACTGTACGTAATCACTGCCCCATGTACTAGGTGTCTATTACGACTCTATACAGATCGAAACTTCCTGAAAAAGTCATCCCGAAAGTGTCATCCTTGCCCCATGCATTGAGTGTCTATTCAGACTCTGTCCAGGTCAAAACTTCCTGAAAAAGTCATCCCTAAAGTGTCATCACTGCCCCATGCATTGAGTGTCTATTCAGACTCTGTCCAGGTCAAAACTTCCTGGGGAAGTCATCCCTAAAGAGTAATCACCACCCCATGCACTAGGTGTCTATTTGGACTTTACCCTGGTCGAAACTTACTGGTGAAGTCATTCCTGAAGAGTAATCACCGCTCCATGCATCAGGTGTCTACTCTGACTTTACCTGGGTCGAAACTTTCTGGGGAGGTCATCTTCAAAGAGTAATTTATCCACCAGGTGTTTATCTGAACTCGACCCAGGTCAAAACTTCCTGGGGAGGTCATCCCCAAAGAGTAATCACCACCTCATTCTCTAGGTGTTTATTTAGACTTGACCTGGGTCGAAACTTCCTTGGGAAGTCTTCTCCAAGACGTAATCTTTGGACCTTGAGACCTGGTGACCATCCTGACCCAGGATGTTACGTACAAGCACCCTGGGAGTCGTTTCCAGGGTAAAATGGTTGTACCCTACAGTTTATACAAGAAAATTCATTATTTTAATTTCATTCCAAATTTTTTTTTAATGTTGTTTATCCGACAAGCGTCTAAAACGTCTAAACCAACTTCACTCTTTATGGCGAAACGTCTGGGACTCTGGATTTCCATATGGATTTTCAAAAGCAATGAATTTTTTTTTTTAAATAATTTTTTTTTCTAAACTTTTTTATTATATAATAATAATTATAAAAAATTGATTAGCATAATTATTTTTATTCCTTTTTCCAAAATAATATTTATTGTACATCTTTTCTCCTTATCCAAATTTTTTTTTTTTTTAATTCAATTCTTTTCATTTTGATTTTATTAATATTTTACTATCTTCATATTTTATTTTGATTATTGATAATTATTGATAGTTATATAATTTAATGTAACCAAACAGTATAATTAATTGTGATTTTTTTTCAATTTGATTAATTATTTTTTTGAAGTATAATATACTGAAAAAATTAATAATTTACACAAGTTTTTCAAGTAAAAAAATTTATTTTATTTTTCAACATGTGATTTCTAATATATGTGATATAGTAATTTTATCAATGGATGACAAAAAGATTTTAGTACATGAGTATATATACAGTTAGTCGCAGAAAGTTTCTAACAAAACAATAGTTGCTTTTTTCTGTTTTTAGTGAATCCAGAGTAACCAAATTTATTCTATTAATTTTTGAAGTAGTTTATTATGCTATTGCTACTATTTATTTTACTAATGAACACAACTTTTGACTAAATAAACAAAATTATAATTTCTTAGATAATCAACAACACTACATAATAATATTGTAAATATAGATGTCAGGACAATATTAAGAGAATAAGCTACGAAAGAGCCAAAAAAAAAATTAATTACCCAGCTATTAGACTCTGAATCATTTCAGAATTTTAACAGAGTATTTTTAAGTTCATATCTAACTGTCCGTAAATTTTCAGAATTTTCTCAGCATGATTAATTTTTAGAGTTAGATGTCCTAAAGCAATATGAACATGTGATGTATTGATACAGATTTTTAACAAGTATCTCACAACAGAAAAACTAAGAAATTATATTATTGTAATTTAAGAAAAAAAAATTAACGTTTGCAATTAGTTATGTAATATATCTCATCCATACTTTGTCTATACTTACAAGTTATGATTATGAAAAAATTAGGTAAAAACCATTTTTTTACACTTACTAATTCAAATTTCTTCACTTTTCAACTTAAAATTTGCAAGTTAAATTTGAAACTACACTTTGAAAAGAAATTTGTGGTAAAGCGTCAACAGCAAATACTCCCATCTTTTTCATATTGATCTTTAATAATCAGCAAAGGAATTGTAGCGTTGACCCAAGTCCACTCCCAACACCAAGTGTTATCGGCCAAGACTGAAAGAAGAATTAACACAAGTCCACTTCCAACACCAAGTGTTATCGGCCAAGACTGAAAAAAGAATGAAAAATTGCACAAAGTTTAAGGGCTTATATTTTACGACTGAATGAATTGAAGCAAACAGTAAGGTGAGCATAAACTTATCTAATGATGATGAATTCATTAGTAATTATCAATAATTTCTTCATTAGTGCAATTGAGTTTCATACTATATCACTTTAAATTATACTTAGTTTCAATTTTGTAAATATTTATTGACGGGCGAAAAACTTTTACTTTTTTTTAATCAAACATTCCACCGTCCCTATTCTCTATAGACGTACACTGAGAGTACTAAAATCGCGAGTGTATCTATCTATTCTTCATAGTCTGCACTCTGCTGTTGTCTACTCGGAGGGAACAACAATCAATAAGGGTCACGATAAAGGTTCAGTAGGTACGCTTAGGGGCCCGCGCATCGATCAAGAGACTTACTTAAATGTAACGTGAAGTCAGCTTTCAGCATTAGCATTGAGTTTAAAAATGACGTGAAACATAATTTATAATGGAAAGCTTATTAAATATTTACTGAAAATGTTGTGTACTATCAGAAAAATATCTGTGCACTGTCATTATCAATTAATTTATCGCTAGGAAAAGTTACGGTTAATGAAATCAATGCGCGGGCCTTAAGCGTACCTACTAAACCTTTATTAGTACGTCTGTAGAGAATAGAGACGGTGAACTTTTGATTAAACAAAAGTAAAAGTTTTTCGCCCGTCAATAAATATTTACAAAATTGAAACTAAGTATAATTTAAAGTGATATAGTATGAAACTCAATTGCACCAATGAAGAAATTATTGATAATTACTAATGAATTCATCATCATTAGATAAGTTTATGCTCACCTTACTGTTTGCTTCAATTCATTCAGTCGTAAAATATAAGCCCTTAAACTTTGTGCAATTTTTCATTCTTTTTTCAGTCTTGGCCGATAACACTTGGTGTTGGAAGTGGACTTGTGTTAATTCTTCTTTCAGTCTTGGCCGATAACACTTGGTGTTGGGAGTGGACTTGGGTCAACGCTACAATTCCTTTGCTGATTATTAAAGATCAATATGAAAAAGATGGGAGTATTTGCTGTTGACGCTTTACCACAAATTTCTTTTCAAAGTGTAGTTTCAAATTTAACTTGCAAATTTTAAGTTGAAAAGTGAAGAAATTTGAATTAGTAAGTGTAAAAAAATGGTTTTTACCTAATTTTTTCATAATCATAACTTGTAAGTATAGACAAAGTATGGATGAGATATATTACATAATTAATTGCAAACGTTAATTTTTTTTTCTTAAATTACAATAATATAATTTCTTAGTTTTTCTGTTGTGAGATACTTGTTAAAAATCTGTATCAATACATCACATGTTCATATTGCTTTAGGACATCTAACTCTAAAAATTAATCATGCTGAGAAAATTCTGAAAATTTACGGACAGTTAGATATGAACTTAAAAATACTCTGTTAAAATTCTGAAATGATTCAGAGTCTAATAGCTGGGAAATTAATTTTTTTTTTGGCTCTTTCGTAGCTTATTCTCTTAATATTGTCCTGACATCTATATTTACAATATTATTATGTAGTGTTGTTGATTATCTAAGAAATTATAATTTTGTTTATTTAGTCAAAAGTTGTGTTCATTAGTAAAATAAATAGTAGCAATAGCATAATAAACTACTTCAAAAATTAATAGAATAAATTTGGTTACTCTGGATTCACTAAAAACAGAAAAAAGCAACTATTGTTTTGTTAGAAACTTTCTGCGACTAACTGTATATATACTCATGTACTAAAATCTTTTTGTCATCCATTGATAAAATTACTATATCACATATTAGAAATCACATGTTGAAAAATAAAATAAATTTTTTTACTTGAAAAACTTGTGTAAATTATTAATTTTTTCAGTATATTATACTTCAAAAAAATAATTAATCAAATTCTCTTTTCTCAGATACCTTGCCTTTAAAGCTAAAATTCCCCTCGACAGATTTAATCACGATTATAGTCATATAGCTTTTAACTTTAGAATACCCTCAATTTCATCAATTCACCTTTATAATGATTACCTTCTCTCTTATAAAATTTTTTACAATTTATTCAAAGATGATCATATCTCATCACTATTCACCCATAGACCTATCACCTACAATCTTAGAAATCAAAAACAACTTAAAGAAAATATTAGCAACCTCAATTACAAATATTACTGCGTTTCAAACAGGTTAATCAGGTCTTGGAATACACTTCGGATTGACACTAAAAAAGCAGGTATTGGAGCGTTTAAAAAATCTATTAAACACCTTTTTTATTGTTACGTTTAATAATTTAAATTATAATTACTTATTAGTTATTTACGTTACTCAAATGTATTGGACAGTTATGTCCGTTATGCTTAATAAATAAATAAATAAATAAATTGAAAAAAAATCACAATTAATTATACTGTTTGGTTACATTAAATTATATAACTATCAATAATTATCAATAATCAAAATAAAATATGAAGATAGTAAAATATTAATAAAATCAAAATGAAAAGAATTGAATTAAAAAAAAAAAAAATTTGGATAAGGAGAAAAGATGTACAATAAATATTATTTTGGAAAAAGGAATAAAAATAATTATGCTAATCAATTTTTTATAATTATTATTATATAATAAAAAAGTTTAGAAAAAAAAAATTATTTAAAAAAAAAAATTCATTGCTTTTGAAAATCCATATGGAAATCGGTTTCAATTCACCATATGGATTTCGATATGGATTTCCGTATGGGGTACTGCATGGATTTCCATATGGATTTCCATATGGATTTTTTCAGCTGGGCAAACATCGCCTGAGTAGTTAGTTACACCTTCGGGATGATTTCCTCAGGAAGTTTTGATACCGGAGGGGTCAGGTTGGACACCTGGTGCCCTTGGTGATAGTTACACCTTGGGGATGATTTCCTCAGGATGTTTTGATTCCGGAGGGGTCAGAACAGACGACTGGTGCACGTGGTGATAGTTACACCTAGGAGATGATTTTCCCAGGAAATTTTGACTCCGGAGGGGTCAGGGTGGACAGCTGGTGCACTTGGCGATGATTACATTCTGTAAATGATTTATCAGGAAGTTTTGACTCCGGAGGGATCATATCATCAGGTTTATTATGGGGAGATTATCTCCATGGTGTAACTATCACCAAGTGCACCAGGTGTCCGTTCTGACCCTTCCGGAGTCAAAACTTCCTGAGGAAATCAACCCCAAGGTGTAACTATCACCAAGTGCACCAGTTGTCCGTTCTGACCCCTCCGGAGTCCAAACTTCCTGAGGAAACCATCCACAAGGGCTCCAGGTGTCCACCCTGACCCGTTCGGAGTCAAAACTTCCTTAAGAAATCATCCCCAAGGTGTAACTGTCACTAAAGGCCCCAGGTGTCCATCCTCACCCCCCTGGGATCAAAACTTCCTGGGGAAATCATCTACAAGGCGTTATTACCACCAGGGGCACCAGGTGTCCGTCCTGGCCCCTCTAGGATCAAAACTTCCTGGAGAAATCATCTCCGAGGCGTTATTATCACCAAGTGCACCAGGTGTCCCTCCTGACCCTCCTGGGATCAAAACTTCCTGGGGAAATCATCTCCGAGGCGTTATTATCACCAGGTGCACCAGGTGTCCATCCTGACCCTCCTGGGATCAAAACTTCCTGGGGAAATCATCTCCGAGGCGTTATCATCACCAAGTGCACCAGGTGTCCACCCTGACTTCATAATGTTATAATATTTAGCAAAAGAATAAAAGTTTGCTCAAGTCCATTTTACGTGTGGCGGGAATAATACTTATAAAGGTCTAAAAAAACAATATGTTATACTTTGAATTATGAGAAACAATTTGCAAATTTAAAAAATAGGGCAAGTGGTGCTAACTTTAAAGAAAAATAGAAATTACTTCGAAAAATAAGCCAAAAATATTTGATTTTCCATAATTTAACTTTTTTAACTTTTTTATTTCGAATATATTTTTGTGATAGACAGTTAATTTTAATAAATAATACATAGATCTCGATACTATTTCAATGTAGAGATCCTGGTTTTTTTAGTAAATAGCAATCAAATGCTTTAAATATTTGTAGGTTAGTTTGAGAACTACTGACACGGGTGAACTACCTTAAATTTGAAATTACTTAAAAATACGATTTATTTTTACGTATGTATTTACAACCGCTACCGCGCAGTTTAGGATATAAAAATGAAAAACTCTCATTCTGCGAGGCCTAAATAATAATGGTAATAAGTTTATTGTTGCCTAAATCTGTCGTGTAGTCTACCTACTCAGTCATCAGTGGAGGACGGAGTCTATTGACCCGTCTACACCGGCGGTTTAACCGCGGCTCGGCTTAAAGCATTTTGCAAAGTTGCCGTTGGATTAAAGGATTAATTTGTACATTAAAAATAGGAAATAATTTATAAGATTAAGATATTTGCATCTTGAACTTCGATTCCAATGACAACATTGCAAAATTTTTTAAACAAAATTAAACCGAGACGCGGTTGAACCGCCAGTGTAGACGGGGCATATCGAAACGATAATCGAGCAGTCGAATAATTTCTCTCGATGTCGAAGATACTGCAGTTTCTTTAGGGTGCAGCTACACTAGACGCGTACGTATAATGCGTATGGCTCGAATCCAACAGAATAATCTAAAGAGAATCTCTACAAACTCGCGATTGGAGGATTCCGATGGATTCGATTCATACGCATCATACGTACGCGTAATACGCACGCTTCATACGCGTGACGCGTCTAGTGTAGTTCACTACTGAGTATAGTGAGTAACTGAGTACTCAATTCACTTGTATAGGTTCCTACTATCTATATATTATTAATCGTACGATTTTCCGTTTCTTCATTCGAGGCGCCACTTTAGTCTGCTTTTGAGATTATAGTTTAGGTAGTTCAGACTTTAGTCTACCGTGAGAATTGTTTCTGTGAAGACGTGTTGATTGCCTAGTGGATAGGTAATCAAATGTAGCTATCAATTGAGTAAGGGCTAATTTTTAATTTAACTTATATCAGCAATGAATAATTATTAATTTCGATGACAAAAAGTGATTATTTTTTATCAAGTTCCGAATTGGTGGACCAAATTTAAGTGAAAAAGGGGTGAGAAGTTTGCCTTCGTTGGCTCGGGCTGGGTTTTCGTTTTCTGCTGGCTGATCATTGTCAGCCACTTTTCTGCATAAATTCTAGTGAAGAGAGTGAGAGAAAAGAATAGAAGCGTGTGATATTGACGACCTGACCGCCCACGCGCGTTAAACTTGGACATAAAATATTATAGGAGCAGCTGGTGCATCTACACCCCTATCAAAAAATAAGTAAGTAGATACCTCTATTTTTTGCTTCCCGTCTGTGCACTACAATTGACAAAAAGAGTAATTTACTTCCTTTTCAATGTACATTTGCCATTTAAGTTTTCTCGCAAAAAAGAATTTTATCTTATTATGAATGAGTCGATGAAGTGGATGTGCGCATGTGAAGAAAATTATACGTGCAGTGTTATTATAGAGTTCGACTGACGTTATATTGTTACAAGTATGATGGTGTATGTTTAAAATGGACAGAGATAGACTTATCTACAGGCTAAGATGGCCGTGTGCGCAGGAAACGCGAATTAATACCGTAAAGTAAGACGAAGTAGCTTTCTTTGTAAAGTCGCAATCTTGAATGTTGCAACTCAATCTTTTACTCAGCACACAACAACACCTAAATTTTTTTTGTAAAACATATATCTGAATTAACCACTGAAATGTAAACTTACTGCTTCTCCAATCATCTTAATGTGTTTTTGAAAGGTTTATTTGCCTATGTTTTCAAAAAAATTTTCAGGAAATAGAAACAAGCTACTAGAGCATTTTAAATTATTACTTTAAGTAGAGATTTAAAAAATTTGCAGTTTTGCTGAACAAATTGGCAGGTGTGTAAATAAAGGCTTTAGTTTGTGTTTTATATCTTTAAAAATATCCTCATTTTAACAAATTTTTTTCTGAGTTTGAGTAGAAAACAAATTCTTTAACTATTTACTAATTATAAAATTAGGTACTTATGAAGAAGTATTTGTAAACATTGAGGTGCAAAAATTTCACAGTGACTGGTCATTGAAGTAATTAAAAATACTACATTGCGGTGGCCATAAAAGTTCCATCTAAATTTAAAAAGAAAGATTTTTTTAGAGGAGAATTTTTTCATGAACAACAATAGCTTTTTTAAAGGATTTTTTTTTTTTTTTTTTGGAATTAATTTTCAAAAAATTTTACTCTTTCTACATTTTAGATTTATAAAATGATTTTTAATGAAACAAAAAAAAAAAAAATAATAATAAATAAATAAATAAATAAAAATAAGATCATGCTTGTTACAATTTTTTTACCATAATTAAGCATCAACTTAAATCAAATTTTATTCGATTGGTTAATTAGTTTTCAGTAAATTATGTCCAATGACCAAAAAATTATAATTTTAGAAAAACACTAATAACTTTTTTTTTTTTTTTTTTTTTTTTTTTATTTCAGTTAAATTCACTTGTCAGGTACATTAGAATTTTCTAGATAATTAAACTGTAGTATTAAGAATTTTATAAGAATAAAGAAAAAAATTTTGAATTCATATTTTTTTTTTTTTTTTTTTTATTTAAATATATGGGCTGTGTGCCCATTACAATAAATTCTTAAAGAATTAGTAATAAGTACATAATTAGAATATCTCAAAGGTAGAATGCAAAGTTTAACAGACTTAAATATATCAATTATAAAATATATAGTTGAATAATAATCAATACATAATAGTAATATCACAATTACAATGTTAAGTATATCTCTTATACTAAGTTATAAATAAATTCATTTAAATAACATTATTCATATTTCAGTAATATTTTCTTAATTGTTGTTGAGAAAGAATTTGAATCTTGAATATTTCTATCTGACTCATTAAGATTATTCCAGTAACGTCTTAATCTAAATGTTGTAGAGTTTCCAATATCAGTTGATGTGAAGTTAGATTCTTGCAATATTAAATTACGTTTTGTGGACTATGGTCTTGGTTTGAATTTAAAAATTGCATAGTCTTCTGGTAGGTAGTTGTTATGAATGCATTTGTGTATGAACGATTAGGTCATTATATTTATGAAGAGACTGAATAGTGGGAATGTTGAATCTTTTTGCTATATTTGAGTAGTCATGTGAGTATCTATCCATTGGTATATTAGCTTTAAAAGCGATAATATCATAATTTAAATTTATTCAGTATGAACTTAACTATTTTTATATGTAATTAAGTGACCATAATTAGTATAAATTCATCATGAAGTAATTTTTTGTACATCTTAACCTATGCTGGGGAAAAATTCAATTTCATTTAAATGATGTACACCAAGCGAAATACTTAAAATTTGATACTTAACTTAACATAAGCCATTGAAAGAAGATGGCCATTGACTCCAAAATTTTTGTGGGGTGCCAACAGAATGCTTGAAAAAAATTCAAGTAATTTTTTAAAAACAGTGTTCCGTAATTCTTATTAAATGTTCCCTAGTAAATAATTATTTAATCAAAAATAGTACATTTCGACACTGGTGCTACATGATCATTGGGACGTTCTGAAGGCAAAGAGGGCGAAGCGAAGCAGAGCCCAAGGTTCTTCAAAGAATCCTCGCGCATGCAGGTCTTGGGATTTATGAGCCTTTTGAGATCTTGCATCATTTTTGTTCGATATTACGAGAGGATTATTAAGTCGAGGAAAAATCACAGAGAACCAATGCACTTTAGAATCACTAGTGATTTTTGAACGCTACGGCTATTTTTTGATTTGTTACTGCGTAACGCACTGCCTTCTTTAACCTGGGGATTGTTGAGCCTTTCGAGATTTTTGGTCGTGTGCATAAAAACCACTTAAAGTTTTATCGGTTGCAACTTTGATTACTTTGGATTGTGATGGGATGCTGAATCAAACGGTGAATTTATTTGTTTATTTTTTCTGATTTCAACTTTGAATTTTGATCTTGACATCATTTGTTCCTAATTATTTGAGTAACTGTATGTGAACTTGGTGCATCAATCTTTTATACTATCTTTATTTTCACGAGTACAAAACGTACGCGGGGGGGTTGTTATGGATTTATTTATTATTTTATACGATCATTTTGATACGCTTATTGCATTACACACCTCTATTTAAAATTAGAATTATTCACTTTTTAGGCTAACTTCATGTCTGAAATTGGTTTTTTGTATAAATTAAGGGTTAAATACATTGGTTTTTTATAACACTCTAATAACCGAGTTTTGACTGTGTTTTTGTTTCATTTAATAATTGCATAAAAGTTGAATAAATATATGAATAATTTATTAAATTTTCTGACAATAATTCAATTAACATTTTGGCTGATCTCCCTTGAGCGGAACAAATAGTAATTAGTAATACAAAATCCACATTATGTATAACTTCTTTAAAAAAAAAAAAAATGTATAACTTCTGAGTTTTGCAACTAAGGAACTTCTTATGATTCTCTTCCAAATTTTTTTTTAAATAACCTCAGAAATCTGTAAAAAGTATTATTCTCAACTTAGTGATCCCTAGCTGTCTAACGTTTTGAGCTCATATTATCAGTATTAGACAATGAATTGGATTTTTGGGTTAGATATTCAAGTCTTTGGGACTCTACCTCGTGCTCCTGCTGTTCGCATTATTTTGTTCATTTTATACTTTAAAAATTTGTCAAATTTACCTAATCCTTTCGAGTTAGCAATATAATAATTGCCCTCAAACTTTTTTGAGTACTGTAGACAGTGTGATTATAGTTAATCGCTCCAACTCCACATCTAACCTACAAATAGCTAACCACGTGTGTGCAGTGTAGTGATATTATTTTAGTGAGATCGTTATATCGAAATTCCAATACCCTGTGCAGTCATGGTTAAATGTGCTCTCTGTCCCGACAAAGGGAATATTATTGTTAAGGATGCACTTAAGTGCACCAAGTGCAACTCTTATTATCACAACTCATGCTCCAAACGAGCCAAGCCACGCACCGACGGTTCGTTCGCCCACTGTTGTCCTAGTCAACTCTCTCGCTCTTCCTCGATCAAGAGTTCAAAAGGTTTAGAGTCATCTAATAACATTTCTCAATCGAGCCTTAACTCAACTGCTATAGATGATTTATCTACTTCTCATCTTGATTCTTCTCAACTCAAGCTTTGGCAATTAATTGAGAATAGATTCGACGTGATGCAAAACAACTTCGATGACCTCAAATCAACGAATACAATCATATCTAACAGGGTAGACGACTGTGAAGCCCGCCTTGATGTTGTTGAAGATTTAATTACCGGTGAGGATATTTTTTGATGAAATTAATCTTCGTGCTATTAAACAAAGAAATTTTGTGATTTTTAATCTGAAAGATTCTGCCGACGCCGGAAATCGTGACTTAATCTTCGTGAAAGACTCCTTTACTAACAGTAAGCTTCCTCTTCCTTTTACTCTTGGTAACATTAAGGTTTCACGCAGAGGTCGCAATTTTGATCAAGCTAGAGACCGCATACTCGTTGTTACGCTCCCATCTCCTTCAGATGTTCACTGGGTATTTAGACACAAGAACGCGATATTTAATGAGTCGCTCTCTGTTCGGAGTGACCTCACTCCTCGCCAGTTAGATTATCATAAAAAGGTCAAAGCAGAGCTTGATCGCTTAACTCGCGAAGGGCGTACTAACTTGACCATTAAATATCAGCGTGGCAAACCCTACATATCAGAGCGTTCTCACTCTATTCCTGCCCCGGTGGCTAACAACATTACCCCACAACTTAATGATCTTAATCGCCACGATAAAACTGCCTAGCAATCATCTCCTACTTTTTCGCTCAACATCTTTTATCAAAACTTACGTAGCATTAGGGGCAGACTTGGTGAGTTTCGCGATAGAATTTCTCTTTTCGGTGATTATCATATAATTATGCTTACCGAAACATGGCTCGATGACGAAATTAATTCTTCAGAACTCGGCCTCTCCAACTATATTATTTACCGTTGTGATCGGTCTATTCTCACCAGCTTTAAATCAGGTGGAGGTGGCGTTTTAATTGCTATTCGTCGCGAGCTAAAATCTTCTCTGATTCCTAATATTGATAATTCTTTTGAGCTACTACTGATCAACTTGCTAATTGGTAATAATAACATTATCCTTGGTCTACTTTATCTTCCCCCAAGCTCTGCTTCTGATCGCTACGAGTATCTTGTATTAAATATTCAGAACTCTCTTTGTAACTTATATAATTCTAATTCTACTTGCAATTTTTTACTTCTTGGTGACTTTAACCTTCCAAATTGCCAATGGTCTCATGGTTCTTCATTTGCGAACATTCACCACTTCAATAACAGCGAATCAGTCATCAGCTCATCAGCCCATATACTAAATCTGTGTGAACTATTTACTTTATTTCAATTTAATACGCTTTCTAACAATTCAGGTAACATACTTGACCTCATTTTATCTAACATTGCTAACACTTATTCCACCGTAGCCAATGATTCTATCTTTAATTGCGATTCTTATCATCACGCACTTACTGTCACTGTTCCAATTCAACATCACTACCCACTTGATATTACTCAGACTCTATACGAGTATAAAAGAGCTGACTACAACAGAATATCGAATATCCTTCTTACGCATAAGTGGCCTGGTATTGATTATGATTTCTTTGATCTTAATTCCGATGTCGATTTAATTCTTAACACCCTACGACATATTATTCTTGAGAACGTTCCTAAAATTACAGTTAAACTAGCTGTGCTAGTGCGTGCTAGCTTAATGGCTCAGGTGGTAGAGTGTCTGCCTGCCGTGCCTGGGATCGTCGGTTCGAATCCCGGTTGAATCGATTTTTTTTCTTTAAAAATTTTATTAAAAATAATTTTCAAATATCATCAATGGATTGTAAAAGTAATTAAAATATTATTAAAATTAAAATATTATTAAAATGAGTAGAGCTACCGGCTAGCCAGCAGCGACTAGCCCCTAGCACGACCCCAGCCCTCACCCTCAAAAAGCACGAGAGTTCTGCGCCGAAAAAGGTACGAGAGAGCTGGACCAAAAAAGTACGAGAGGGCGGGCCCAAAAAAGTACGAGAGAGCGGGACCAAAAAGTACGAGAGAGCGGGACCAAAAAAAGTACGAGAGAGCGGGACCAAAAAAGTACGAGAGAGCGGGACCAAAACAGCACAGAGGGGAGGGGGCCAAGGACGAGAGAGCGGTGTCGAAAAGTATGAGAGAGTGAAGCCACCTCCAAAAAGTATGAGAGTTAGGCGCCACCTCAAAAAGTATGGGAGTTTCGCGCCACCTCAAAAAGTATGAGAGTCTCGCGCCACCTCAAAAAAGTATGAGAGTCTCGCGCCACCTCAAAAAAGTATGAGAGTCTCGCGCCACCTCAAAAAAGTATGAGAGAGCGGGACCAAAAGTCACGAGAGAGCGGGACCAAAAAAGTACGAGAGTTCTGCGCCATGGCGCAGAACTCTCTTAGCTCTACTACTAAACTATATAAATCAAAAATTATAATTTAATCAAAAACAAGTAAATTAAAGCTATGCGTAATAAATGAACTATAAGAAATTGAATAAAAGTCTAACACTGCACTTAATTCATTGCACAATAACGATGATCGGTGAGTCGGCGAGTGAAGCATGATGTTTTTACTGCAAATTCCAATATGAAAGCACTTATTGTTGTTCCTTAAAATCCGTGGTGGTACATAAAATTGTAAAGAGCCAAGTAAATCAGGGCAGTCAGTAATTCCAGAGATAATCTTGAAAGCAAAAATTGCAAGGGCTCTTCGCCTAGCAGACTGTAGCGTAGATATTTGTAACTTTCGTTGAATTGGAGAATAGTCATGACAAGAGAAGTGCATAGGTGAACCTAGTTTAAAAGAGGCGTATCTAAGAAACTTATGGTTTAACCTTTCAATTGCGATTGTTTGATAGTCCGTGATAGGGTCCCAGATGGTAGAGCAGTACATTAAGAGAGGGTAAACAAAAGAAAAATAAAGAGTGCGGTAGGTAGCTGGGAGCTTAAATTTATAGGAAAAACGCTTAATAAAGTAGATCTTTCTAGTTACTTGAGTAGTGATATGTTGGATGTGAAAATTGAAGGTTAGCTGGGTGTCGAAGATAATACCTAAGTCTTTAATATGATTAACGAATGCAAGGTCGGAAGTACCAATTTTGTAGAAAAAGTCAGAAGAAGATTTAGTCCCAAAGGTAATAATTAGCAAAACATTAATAAATAGCAAAACATTTATTAATATTTAGTTGGAGACCATTTTGTATAGACTAAAGGTATACTCTATCTAGATAAAATTCAGTTAAAATTAACAATAAAAAAAAAAAAAAAAAGACATAAAAGAGAAAATATTCAAGCCATTTAGTAAAATTATACATATATTATACTAATGCTTCTAATATTTTCTTGAAAATGAACTCTTGAAAGTAGTAAAATCAAAATAATATTGAACGGACGAGTTTTATGCAAACTAACAAAAAGTGCTCTTGACAAACAATTTTTTTTTCTTGAAAAGGAAATTGCTTGCGCACGATGACTTTAATTAAACTACTTTTCCAACTGTTTTATATTATTTTCATATTACTTTAAATAATTTAATATTATTTTGTTTATTTAATTGTTTATTGATATTTTTATTCTTAATTAGTATCATATATTAATAATATTATTTTTTAAATTAAATTATCAAAGAAAAAATTTTTATTGAAGTGGGATTCGAACCCACGACCCCTGGCATGCCAGGCAGACACTCTACCACCTGAGCCATTGAGCTAACATGCGTCAGGACTTTAGTTAAAGTACTTTTCCAACCGTTTTAATTATTAGAATTCAATTAAATTTTTTTCTTTTTCTTTAATTTTTTCATATTTAATTTTTTTTTTCATTTTTCTTTTCGTAAGTTTTTTGTTTTTCTTGAAGCTTTTGAAAACTTTTATATTGCTCATCTTGACGCTTTTTTTCGTCAGAATAACTTTTAAAACCTGTAGATACTTTTACTTCAAAAGTTCAAACTTAAAACCTATAAGTTTGAACTTAATGTTAAAAAGTTTAAACTTTTAATGTGAAACCTTATACTTTTACTACAAAAGTTCAAACTTTAGACCTATAAGTTTGAACTTTACGTTTAAAAAGTTTAAACTTTAAATGTAAAACCTTATACTTTTACTACAAAAGTTCAACCTTTAGACCTATAAGTTTGAACTTTACGTTCAAAAGTTTAAACTTTCAAAAGTTCAAACTTTAAACTTATAAGTTTGAACTTAATGTTTAAAAGTTTAAACTTTTAATGTGAAACCTTATACTTTTACTTCAAAAGTTCAAACTTTAAACCTATAAGTTTGAACTTAATGTTTAATAGTTTAAAGTTTTAATGTGAAACCTTATACTTTTACTACAAAAGTTCAAACTTTAGACCTATAAGTTTGAACTTTACGTTCAAAAGTTTAAACTTTCAAAAGTTCAAACTTTAAACCTATAAGTTTGAACTTAATGTTTAAAAGTTTAAACTTTTAATGTGAAACCTTATACTTTTACTACAAAAGTTCAAACTTTAGACCTATAAGTTTGAACTTTACGTTCAAAAGTTTAAACTTTTAATGTGAAACCCTATACTTTTATTACAAAAGTTTAAACTTTAAGTTTAAGTGTTCAAACTTTCAATATATAAATCTATACTTTTAGTTAAAATGTTTAAACTTTTACTAAGATACTTTATACTTTTACTTCAAAATTCAAACTTCAGACCTATGAGTTTGAACTTTACGTTTCAAAGTTTAAACTTTTACTCTAAATGTTTAAACTTTCAAGATGACTTTTTATGCTTTTACTTGAAAAATTCAAACTTACTTTTTAGAGACCCGTTTTCTTAAAACACTAGTTCCTCTCAGCGCTTCCTTTTACCTTTGCCGCTACGTTCAGAGTTCATTTGAACTTTCATGGTTATAAATTCATTGGTTTTGTTTAGATACTAATAATTATTATTTTCATGATTTTAATCGGATAATTTCGAAAACTTGATTAAATAATTATTTTTTATCAAATCTATTCTATTTCTAAATGTTTTAATTTAATTGTAATATAAAAATAAAAAATAAAAATTTAAATTTTAAATTTTGTTCTTCAACCAATCACATCACGAATAAAATGCTGACATTCTTTTTGGATTCTCTCTTTTATCTTAGGATAATTATTTGTCAACAGGGTTTATTATGTTGTATCCAAGACATTTTAAAAAATTTTGGTTTTGTCGTTTTAGTGGTTTGGAATGCTTCGACTTTGAAACCAATAGTTTATTTTTTATGATAGTTGAATCATTGTTCTGTCGCCTTACTTCTTTTAGCCTTAGTTCTTTGTATGGTTTAAAGATTAAACCTTGACCTTGTATATCAGGTTTTTTACCTTGGGCTATGGCTTCTATCGCATTATTACTTTTTTTGATTTCATCAATTTTTTCTCGATCAATTTTTGTATCTTTAATAGCCTTGTAAACTCCAGAAGCACCACTTACCAATGCACTTGCTGCACTTAACCCAGCTAACAAAGGTGTAAGTGTGGTAAGTAAGAAGTGGTAAAGCTCCACCAGTTTTCGAAGGTACACTTGATTTAATACCCATTGCTAGTTTCGATTTCAGGTTCGTTGAAGAAATTTTTTCAATAGAACTTGAGTGTTTTGGAAGTGTCCGAGCATGGCTTTTTCTGGTGGAATGTAAGCTCCCGTACATTTCAGCTGGTCTCATAAAGTAATTGTTGTCTGACAAGTTTAGTTCGAAGGGGAGTTTGTTGATGATAGTATCCATCAATCTGGAACTCCTCTTCTTCTTTTTATTGTAAATGATCATTTCTCTATGAAGGTTAATTTATAACTTAAATCAATAGTAATAAATGTACTGTATTTATAGTAATTTGAAGCTTAACTACAAAAATTAAATGTTGGATATAGTTAATATCATCATCATAGACTACCGGGAAAAATTTAAATACATCTATTTTAGTATTAAGGATCATTATAAAAGAGAGAAATGAAGTTAGGTACAAGTGGACTCTTAACTTTTAGTTCTTAGAGAAAGAATGAAGTAAGGTACGAGTGGATTCTACACATTTTGCTATAAATATGAGAACGAAAGCGAACGAAAGAAAACGTGTTCAGTCTTAATTTATACATCGATAGAGCCAATATAGATAATTTTATCTGGCAGAAAAAAAAGAAAAAAAGAAAAAAGACATCGAGGTCATCAAAAATTGATTAAAAAACAATTTTTGCAATTCGCTTTCGGAAAAAGGTTTGTAATTACTGCTTTTAACTGATATATCTGCAGATTACAACATTTATGATAAGCAAATTGCAAAAATAGTTTTTTAATCAATTTTTGATGTCCTCGATGCATAGAGATCTCTGTGTACATCGTGACGCACTCCTGTAACTTTATTTCTCGGCTATAAGGTAGCCAACCGTCGTCCGGCTTCTCTGTCGGGATGCGTTCGTTAATGTTCTTTTTCTGAATCTGTAATCGGTACCAGAGCTCGTAAAACAAACTACATTCAGCATCCAGTATAAAACCTATAAAAGCTCAATTCACTTAATAAAACATACTTTATATTTAAGATATTAGTTTGAACATAAAAAATTTGCCCTCTAAAAATAAATATTTGATAATAAAATTATACTAAAAGTAGTTACTTTTTTGTTGATTACATACTTCTTTCCCAAGTTTGTAAATTTTCTAATTGTGAATCTGAACCTGATCGAAGTGACTCCATTTGACTCAATTTTTCACTAGTATCAACTGGATTTGTCCAACCCAAATTTGTAGGTCCAGAAAAATCAGTTTTGCTTGTTGGATCATGCCTTTTATTTTTGTTAAACTCTGAAAATAAAAGTAAATTAAAATTTAATTTTGTTTTCTATGGATTCTTTATTTTTTCATATATTGCAAACATAAATTAAAATATCTCACATTTTCTCTTGGAATCATTGACTTGGTTTGTGAAGTTTGTTCAAAAGTTAAAATTTGTTGTTAACTTGTAGGAATACTTTTACTACAAAAGTTCAAACTTCAGACCTATAAGATTGAACTTTACGTTCAAAATTTTAAACTTTTAATGTGAAACCCTATACTTTCATTACAAAAGTTTAAACTTTAAGTTTAAGTGTTTAAACTTTCAATATAATAATCTATACTTTTAGTTAAAATGTTTAAACTTTTACTAAGATACTTTATACTTTTACTTCAAAATTCAAACTGCAGACCTATGAGTTTGAACTTTACGTTTAAAAGTTTAAACTTTTACTCTAAATGTTTAAACTTTCAAGATGACTTTTTATGCTTCTACTTGAAAAATTCAAACAATTTTATAAATAGTAAAAGTTGCTGAATGATGGTGCTGATGTAAGTGTAGAGTACTTCAAAAGATAATTGAAGATAAACGAATTAAGTTTTAAACTCTTAATGTGAAAATTTTTACTTTAAGACTTCCAAGTTAAAGTTCGAAAAGTATATTCTAAGTTTTGATGATATCTAATATATGTAACCACCCTCTGCTAGCTCTTCGATGATGTTATAAATTTCAAAATCGTGAGACATACTTCCAGTAAGTTTTTTAGAGACCAGTAATTTAAGACGTTCAACAAGTTCATTGGGATCATCTTCACTAACTTCTTCTTCATTTGTAATAAAATTATTCGGATCGACCCAGGATAGATCATCTTTACTATTTAACAATCCTTCTCCAGTCTTTTCTTCTGCATTTAAAAACATGGGAGCGATAATTTTGATAAATTTTTTACTTTTTGATGTTCGTATTTTTTCATTAGGTTGACAACGAACTTTATGAGCATGAGTAGTTTCCATGATCTGCCTATAATTTTCTTTATCATTTTTATTATAATGAACTGGATCTATTTCAAACAATAATTCAAGCTCCCCGGGAGTTTTTTGGTAAGTTTTATGGTTTACTTTTATAAGACTATTTAAAAAACTTATTGGAGTTTTTCCAAGTAAGAATTTTCCTTTGTCCATTTTAACTCCATAAATTTTATCTAAGCTTCCTTGATTTTGAATTGTATTGAATAATTGATACACATCTTCATCTTTATCATCTTCAGCTGCAGTTTCATAATCAGTACTTGTAACTGAATTATCGCTTTCATCAAGACAAAACTTTTCACTTGGAGTAGGGCTTTCATTCTGACTACTGTTATTTTCAAAAGTTTCTTCTGGTTCTGCGATAGTTTCATCTTGGAATAATTCTCTATCTTCTGAGTCAGATGATTCTTTGACAGTCATTAATGGTCTTCCATTATTGTCTATCAATGTTTCAGAAAATGATACTTCAAGATCGTTATCAGTTTTAACTGGGTGCACTCCTTTTGTTTTTAATTGTTTTTTCAAATGACTATTTTCTTCATTAAATATTTGATTACTATATTGCTCATCTATATTATTAAATTTTCTTCGTTTGTAAGCACTTAGATCAACTAACTTTTGAATAGGATCGACAATGGGCTTAAATGTTTGATGTAAAATTCGCTCAG
The DNA here is from genome assembly GCA_038277355.1 of Encarsia formosa. Taxonomy (NCBI): domain Eukaryota; kingdom Metazoa; phylum Arthropoda; class Insecta; order Hymenoptera; family Aphelinidae; genus Encarsia; species Encarsia formosa. The sequence continues at coordinate 20,790,629 of CM076187.1, forward strand.
TATCATCTCTTCGAGAACGCATAACATTATACTTGCGTTTTGCTGCTTTTTGAGCTTTAACTAGCTCTTCAAGGATTTTTTTCTGCCAGATAAAATTATCTATATTGGTTCTTCGATGTATAAATTAAGACTGAACACTTTTTCTTTCGTTCGCTTTCGTTCTCATATTTATAGCAAAATGTGTAGAATCCACTCGTACCTTACTTCATTCTTTCTCTAAGAACTAAAAGTTAAGAGTCCACTTGTACCTAACTTCATTTCTCTCTTTTATAATGATCCTTAATACTAAAATAGATGTATTTAAATTTTTCCCGGTAGTCTATGATGATGATATTAACTATATCCAACATTTAATTTTTGTAGTTAAGCTTCAAATTACTATAAATACAGTACATTTATTACTATTGATTTCAGTTATAAATTAACCTTCATAGAGAAATGATCATTTACAATAAAAAGAAGAAGGGGAGTTCCAGATTGATGGATACTATCATCAACAAACTCCCCTTCGAACTAAACTTGTCAGACAACAATTACTTTATGAGACCAGCTGAAATGTACGGGAGCTTACATTCCACTAGAAAAAGCCATGCTCGGACACTTCCAAAACACTCAAGTTCTATTGAAAAAATTTCTTCAACGAACCTGAAATCGAAACTAGCAATGGGTATTAAATCAAGTGTACCTTCGAAAACTGGTGGAGCTTTACCACTTCTTACTTACCACACTTACACCTTTGTTAGCTGGGTTAAGTGCAGCAAGTGCATTGGTAAGTGGTGCTTCTGGAGTTTACAAGGCTATTAAAGATACAAAAATTGATCGAGAAAAAATTGATGAAATCAAAAGAAGTAATAATGCGATAGAAGCCATAGCCCAAGGTAAAAAACCTGATATACAAGGTCAAGGTTTAATCTTTAAACCATACAAAGAACTAAGGCTAAAAGAAGTAAGGCGACAGAACAATGATTCAACTATCATAAAAAATAAACTATTGGTTTCAAAGTCGAAGCATTCCAAACCACTAAAACGACAAAACCAAAATTTTTTAAAATGTCTTGGATACAACATAATAAACCCTGTTGACAAATAATTATCCTAAGATAAAAGAGAGAATCCAAAAAGAATGTCAGCATTTTATTCGTGATGTGATTGGTTGAAGAACAAAATTTAAAATTTAAATTTTTATTTTTTATTTTTATATTACAATTAAATTAAAACATTTAGAAATAGAATAGATTTGATAAAAAATAATTATTTAATCAAGTTTTCGAAATTATCCGATTAAAATCATGAAAATAATAATTATTAGTATCTAAACAAAACCAATGAATTTATAACCATGAAAGTTCAAATGAACTCTGAACGTAGCGGCAAAGGTAAAAGGAAGCGCTGAGAGGAACTAGTGTTTTAAGAAAACGGGTCTCTAAAAAGTAAGTTTGAATTTTTCAAGTAAAAGCATAAAAAGTCATCTTGAAAGTTTAAACATTTAGAGTAAAAGTTTAAACTTTGAAACGTAAAGTTAAAACTCATAGGTCTGAAGTTTGAATTTTGAAGTAAAAGTATAAAGTATCTTAGTAAAAGTTTAAACATTTTAACTAAAAGTATAGATTTATATATTGAAAGTTTGAACACTTAAACTTAAAGTTTAAACTTTTGTAATAAAAGTATAGGGTTTCACATTAAAAGTTTAAACTTTTGAACGTAAAGTTCAAACTTATAGGTCTAAAGTTTGAACTTTTGTAGTAAAAGTATAAGGTTTCACATTAAAAGTTTAAACTTTTAAACATTAAGTTCAAACTTATAGGTTTAAAGTTTGAACTTTTGTAGTAAAAGTATAAGGTTTCACATTAAAAGTTTAAACTTTTAAACATTAAGTTCAAACTTATAAGTTTAAAGTTTGAACTTTTGAAGTAAAAGTATCTACAGGTTTTAAAAGTTATTCTGACGAAAAAAAGCGTCAAGATGAGCAATATAAAAGTTTTCAAAAGCTTCAAGAAGAACAAAAAACTTACGAAAAGAAAAATGAAAAAAAAGATTAAATATGAAAAAATTAAAGAAAAAGAAAAAAATTTAATTGAATTCTAATAATTAAAACGGTTGGAAAAGTACTTTAACTAAAGTCCTGACGCATGTTAGCTCAATGGCTCAGGTGGTAGAGTGTCTGCCTGGCATGCCAGGGGTTGTGGGTTCGAAACCCACTTCAATAAAAATTTTTTCTTTGATAATTTAATTTAAAAAATAATATTATTAATATATGATACTAATTAAGAATAAAAATATCAATAAACAAATAAATAAACAAAATAATTATAAATTATTTAAAGTAATATGAAAATAATATAAAACAGTTGGAAAAGTAGTTTAATTAAAGTCATGGTGCGTGCTAGCTCAATGGCTCAGGTGGTAGAGTGTCTGCCTGCCGTGCCTGGGATCGTCGGTTCGAATCCCGGTTGAATCGATTTTTTTTCTTTAAAAATTTTATTAAAAATAATTTTCAAATATCATCAATGAATTGTAAAAGTAATTAAAATATTATTAAAATTAAAATATTATCAAAATGAGTAGAGCTACCGGCTAGCCAGCAGCGACTAGCCCCTAGCACGACCCCAGCCCTCACCCTCAAAAAGTACGAGAGTTCTGCGCCGAAAAAGGTACGAGAGAGCGGGACCAAAAAAGTACGAGAGGGCGGGCCCAAAAAAGTACGAGAGAGCGGGACCAAAAAGTACGAGAGAGCGGGACCAAAAAAAGTACGAGACAGCGGGACCAAAAAAGTACGAGAGAGCGGGACCAAAACAGCACAGCGGGGAGGGGGGCAAAGGACGAGAGAGCGGTGTCGAAAAGTATGAGAGAGCGAAGCCACCTCCATAAAGTATGAGAGTTAGGCGACACCTCAAAAAGTATGGGAGTTTCGCGCCACCTCAAAAAGTATGAGAGTCTCGCGCCACCTCAAAAAAGTATGAGAGAGCGGGACCAAAAGTCAAGAGAGAGCGGGACCAAAAAAGTACGAGAGTTCTGCGCCGAAAAAGGTACGAGAGTTCTGCGCCATGGCGCAGAACTCTCTTAGCTCTACTACTTAGTTTATATCTTTATTTATATTTACATAGTTATATAATTAGTGATTATATGCCACCTACCCTGAGACTAATATTATACTATACTTTTTATGCAATAATGGGAAACTTTTCCGTGTATTAATGAATAAATAAATAAATAAATAAATATATTTATTAATAGATTGGATAGGACAGTTATTTGACAAAAGAAGATTTTTACTAACAAATGAATTTGTAGATTGATCTTAACAAGCATAATTTTATTAGTCGTTATCGAGACTAACTTGGCCACGATCCACTGCACTGGATCTTGTGCGGAGTATTGGCCGAACGCTCGGAGCGACTAGACGTGCGCGTTCTCTCCGGCGGAATATCGCAGCCATCGCGCCTCCCAACAATCTAGAGTGACCATTAATCTTAAAGGTTGTCTTTGAAACACCCGGCTACCTAGGACGCCACCACCCTGGCGCACTAGCTGGTCCCTTTTCTTTTAATTTTCTTTTTGCTGTCTAAGTGACAAAGCGAGGTTAGCTGCAGCACAACACGCACACGCTGCCAACCGGCAGCGCGCACAATGGCCGACCTACAACTTCAACGCGCAGATCCCGCAGGCGGAGGGCCGCCTCTATAGAATATGGATACCGACAACGGGGAGACTAAAAAACCCTCGGAAGTCAGAGAAGAAAAGGGTACGCCCCCCCCCCCAGCTACCACCCACAAATTGACAGAACCTAGGAGCACCAAAATCGCCCAGCTTCTGCTAGATTCACGCAAATGGCCCGCGCTCAACTCCGGCAAGATGCCGAACTTGCTGACCATCGAGAAAATGTGGAAAGCTCCCCTACGAACCCAGGATGCACAGGCAGCGCCGGTTGTCCCTAACCTCACCCAGAAACGCACGAGAGATAAAATCTCCAGTGATGAGGCCGAGCTCAAAGAGCCATTCAAAACACCGCGAAAAGTGACTCAAAAAAGTGACGTCAGGGGCAGGCAGGCCCCCGTCCTAACAAACAATTGGTCTAGCGCCTTTGATCCCTCTCCAGTTTGGAAGATCAACCAGCAGCCGACACACCAGCAGTACACTCCGTTGGCTGATAAACCATCTCCTGAACCCCCTCTGCAACGACGTGGTGCAACCCACAACCCCACGTGGCAGGAAGAACCGACCGCCACCGAAAGTCAGCAGGGGGCGGAAAGCAAGAAACCACTACAGTCCCGACCCCCCGATAGTGAACTTAAGCGTTGATTCCATAAACAAGGTGGTGGATACCCTCTCTTCCACACTCTCTGCCATCGGCGCGAAAAGAGAAAAGACGCTGTGCGTTATCGCTGTGAAATTTTTCATGCCATCTCTTGCTGCAAGTCATTGTCGCAGGCTAATTAGTGTTCATTGTGCCCTCTGATTGTTGACTGATTGAGTTAGTAATTAATATTGAACTATCACTACGAAGAACAAACTGTTAAACTCAATTTCCAGTGCTTGCTTTTTGAGGTTAGTGAGTGAAGCCTACAGTGGCGCTCAGGAAACGGTGACTCTTATTACTGTGCAAAAAGTGCGCGAAAATTTAAATTGCTACTGATCAAACGGTGTTAATAGCTGGCAACCCGGCAATACCTGAAACATAGAAAGGCTAAGGATCTTACGGCGCTGGCGCTATACTTCTCTTTTTCATCACCACCTACGTCAACCTATTATCTGTACAAAAGCCTTTATTGCCTCATATTGATGATTGAATTTGAAGTCTGTTCTTGATAGTTTGTTTATTTACTCTGCCTGACCTATAATTGAGCCACACCACTTGCCTTCAATCGTCTGCAGTTTTTCTCTCCGGAGTACTTCTGACCTAACGTGAGTTTCACTACTTGCTTAACAACTACTTTTACAATGTCGGACACAGTTCTTTGTGGTAAATGCCTGAAAGGTGAACGCTCGAATTCGAAACTGCATCTCTGTGACAATTGTCACAAGTGTTTCCATTCCACATGCTATAAGCTAGCAGCTATCACCTTAGATGGTACACCTGGGAAAGCCTGCCCACCCTGCATCGCCAAAGCTGATCCTAGGAAGTTGGAATCACTGAACTCTCGTTCTCGCACGCTTTCTAACTCCTCGCTCACTTCAAACTTGTCAACTAATAATATTGAGTCAGGCAATGAAGCACTCCTAAAGAACATCTTAAGTGAGATTAATGGTCTGAAGTCTTCCTTGGATGTTTGTTTTGATGGTCTCAGAAATTCAACAGATGCGCGCTTTGATGGCATTGATGAAAAACTCAAGGACCTTGACCTCATCCCGAAGCTAGTCGCACGTATGGACACTGCTGAGCAACAACTTTCAGAAATTCAAGATGAGCTGGCCAAGATTAAGAAGAGATTTGAGAACCCGGAGGAGTCTGCAGTCGCTCACCGTGATCCAGAGGTAATGGCTAAAGTACTGCAGCTGGAAAGGCAGAATGCAGAGTTGAGCTCAGATCTAGCTCGTATGCGTAATATGAGATCTACTTACTCTTCGGAACTGGTAATTGGTGGTCTGACTATTCCTCCGGGTTCCGATCTAAAATCCATGGTGTTGGCTGTATTCAAAACTCTTTGTCCGGATACTGAAGCTCGAGACATCGTTGGTGCGCGGCTTCTCATCAGCAAAACCACAGTGAAAACAGCTATTAATCAAGCCGAGTCAAAAAAGACTGACAGTGAAGCCGCAAGATCTCTCACCTCGTCAACCTCTACTGCTACTGTGCCCACTTCATCGAGAACATCGAAAGCATCAACTCCATCGATCCTGGTTATTCTCAGCTCTTGTGCACTACTGTTGGAATTAATCCAAAGTAAAATTAGGAAGGGTAAACTGCATACATCAGTTACAAGTTATTACCTCGAATCTTCCAACTGAGGTGGATTCGAAATAAATTGTCCCTGGACTCCTGAATGTTAATGAATTCCTTCCGAGAGAGATTTTTAACCTACATCGTACTGTACGTGAGAAGGCGAAACAACCCTGGAACAACTCTGGATTCACCACCTTTATCCGGAGTGGACAGGTATATGTCAGAAGGAAGAAGGGAGATGTACCGACGCCAATCTTGACTCCTGAGTACCTTGATCGGTTTTTATCATAACAGGTATGTTACCAAATCTTCTCTCTCGCGGCGATATTTCATATGCATCCTATCACTTCACTCATCTTCGCAATCATTCACCGTCACATCTTATTCATTTATATTTACCTACTTCTAGATCTCATCTAACCTCTTCCTCCCTTGCTTCGCAGAAAGTGGTGTGTAACAACCTTTGAGTTTGCCATGTGAATGCTAACTCTTTAAGTGGGCACCTGGGGCAGATTGAGCATTTCTTAACGACGCAGCCCCCTATTCATGTGCTTGCCATCACCGAAAGTTGGCTTGGTCCTCTTGTTGAGAACTCTATTGTGGCACTTAAGGACTTTGTCCTGCTTAGACAAGACTGCAATACTCGGGGGGCGGCGGGGGGGGGGGGGGTGACACTCTACGTTCACAAGTAACTCTCGGTGAAACGGCTCTGCTCATCCTCTACAACACGTGAGAGTAAACCTGGTATTCCGGAATACCTGTTTTGTGAGGTGGGAGTGAGGGGAAGTGATCCCATTTTTGTTAGTGTGGTTTACAGACCACCACATACTCCATTTATTAAGGGCTCGGATTTCGTTGATTCTCTTAGGGACACCATAGAGGACTATGGTACTAAGGAGATTCTGGGAGACATTAACCCATTACCGCCCATGGAAAAATCAAAAGTGATATAAAAAAACTAACTGTTGGAAAACCTGTCTCATGAAAAAATAGTAGATACGTATTTTTTCTTTTTTCAATTTTCATTGTTTAAACATTATTTATTTAAACAAATTCGGATAAATTTTTAAATTTTTATAAACTAATAACGGCATTCGATTCTTTGACAAAAAATAAGGTGAAAGTCATCTAAAAAATTTTTGATCAGACGCTTAGATCTTTTGCTACGAGCGCTCAAACATGTAAAAATATGGTTTTATAGTGGTGAGCTCTGACTCGTAAAAGTGTATCTTCGGTGCGGCGCCTCGGAGCTCACCACTATAAAACCATATTTTTACATGTTTGAGCGCTCGTAGCAAAAGATCTAAGCGTCTGATCAAAAAATTACTTAGATGACTTTCGCCTTATTTTTGGTCAAAGAATCGAATGCCGTTATTAGTTTATAAAAATTTAAATTTTTTTACGAATTTGTTTAAATAAATAATGTTTAAACAATGAAAATTGAAAAAAGAAAAAACGTATCTACTATTTTTTCATGAGACAGGTTTTCCAACAGTTAGTTTTTTTATATCACTTTTGATTTTTCCATGGGCGGTAATGGGTTAATGCGGATCAACTGTCGGACTCTGATGATGCGGAATTTGTTCGTAAGCTTATCGCTGAGAACTCGCTGTTCTCGGTACCATTTGGGGCTACTCATCACACCTTTCACTCTGACACCTGGCTTGATCTGTGTCTTGTCGATGCCCTTGATAACGTGACGCATTACTGGAAAACGGACACGACGTTTATAGCTGGACATGACCTTTTGATTGCTGAACTTGACCTTAACATACCTGAAACGAAAACTCGTGACTTCACCTATAGAGACTTCAAGGCGATTGACCAGACTGTACTGAATGATTACTTGGCTAAATGTGATTGGTCTGTGATCATGGATGTTCAGACATCCTTGGAGGATAAACTTGATTGCCTGTATTCCAACCTTCAATCTGCTCTTGACTCAGTTGCTCCTCTTCGAACCTTTATCCGCAGAAAGAATCAACATCCTTGGTTTACTACCCACCATCGTTCCCTCATCACTGAGCGAGACCGGCTGTACAGACGCTACAAACGATCTAGACTTGACCTTGAGCTCTACTTATACAGACGAGCGCGTGATTTTGCTCATGAGCAGATTGAGACGGCGAGGTTAGATTTCTAATGGCACCGCTTGAAAGGACTGACTGAACCTCAGCATATCTGAAAGGAACTTAGACACCTCCGCATCTCACCTCGACCTGACACTAACCTTGCTGGATTCTCTGCGGAGGAGCTCAATGCCCACTTCGCCTCAATATCATTTGATGCTGCAGCGCCAGAACTCTCTCGTTTTCTAGATTCTCTGGAAGAGGATGAGGGTGATGCTGGTTTTACTTTTGCTGATGTTACACTGAAGGATATTGTCAGGGCTGTTGAGAAATCCACATCTCAGGCGGGGGGTATTGACCTACTTCCGCAGAGCTTTATGAAATCCTCACTCCATACCATCACTCCCTACATCCAGACCATCTTTAATGAATCACTCGTAACTGCCACCTTTCCAAACCTTTGGAAGCAATCACTTGTGATTGCTCTTAATAAGATACCAACTCCAACGTGCCTGGGTGACTTTCGTCCTATCTCCCTCCTTTTTTTCCTGTCTAAGACCCTTGAGAGATTGGTCTTTGATCAGATATCATCTTTTGCTGAGGCAAAGGGCCTGATGGACAGATTTCAAGCGGGTTTCAGGACTGGACACCTCGCTGGACACAGCACACAGACTGCTCTTTTGAAGCTTACTGATGACATCCGTCGGGGCATGGACGAGCAACAGATCACAGCCTTGCTATTGTTTGATTTTTCTAAGGCTTTTGACAGGGTCTGTCACACGACCCTGCTGAAGAAGCTTCGTTCGCTTGGTTTCTCCAATGGGGTTCTGCGCTGGATCGGGTCATATCTCTCTGGTCGTTCGCAAGCAGTGAGAGCAGAGGGCTTGGGTGATAATTCCTCTTTTCGTCCTCTTAATAAGGTTGTGCCTCAGGGCTCGCTACTGGGCCCTCTGCTCTTTGCTTTGTTTGTGGTTGACATTGCACAGGGTCTTGATCCTGGTGTATGTCATGTAATTTATGCGGACGATCTGCAGGTTTATGTACAGGGTTACTTCGTGGATTTGCAGGCAATTCTGGAGAGATTGAGCAGAGCTGCGGAATGTGTGGTGAATTGGGCTACCGCGAATCATCTGGGGCTTAACGTGCGGAAAACCAAGGCTATGATCTTTGGTACACCGAAGTTTGTGAATGCTTTTGTTGAACTGGGCATTGAATGCCTGCATTTTGGACGCTAGTGTATCCCATTTGTGTCCTCTGCACGTAGCTTGGGGGTGGTGCTTGATTCAAAGCTGAGTTAGAAGGAGCATGTCAACTATACTCTATGTAAACGAGCCTACGCTCTTATGTATAGGCTTTTTCATTTCAGATGTAGCACTACCATCAACCTACGTCGTCATCTTGTCAGACGCTTCTTTTTCCTATTGTGGATTATTGCTCTCTTATCTATTGCAATATTTCGGGTGAGCAGGATCTTAGGCTGCAAAGGGTCCTCAACAGAGGCGTTAGGTACATCTATGGAGTGGCGAGGAGTGCGCATATTACTCCTTATAGGCGTGAGCTTGGCTGGCTTACGTCGAAGGGTCGCAGGGATTATTTTGCATCTTGTTTATTGTATCGAATCCTGGAGACGGGGAGACCGTCTTACCTTGCGAACTTCTTCTTGATGCAGCACAGCTCTCGCCTTGAGAGGAGCACTGCTACTCGTGAAGCCTTGGTTGTTCCCCGCCACACTACTAAAAGCCTTGAACTCTCTTTTCACGTATCAACCACCTACTTTTGGAATTTATTACCCCCACATGTACGCAATGCTACTTCATTGTTTACATTCAAGAATCTCATATTTTTGCCGCACAGGAAGGTGATGCATAAATACCTGGTTATGTGTTATTATTTTTGTTATTATTATTATTATCATTTTATACCTGTTATTACTAATAGTTATTATTATTATTATTGCAAATTTTCTTTTTCATCTTTATTCGTATTCTTAATTTTGTTAATAAACTTAATAAACTTTGTGACGAAGTTTCCTTCGTCACTTGTTTTAACCTCTTGACTACGAGCAGAGAATTGCTAACCTTAGTTAGTTTAGAAGTGACATGGACAGAATATACAAAAATATAAAATTATAAGTAATAGTGAAGAAAGAAGAAAGAAGTAATTGACAGTGACAGAGAAATGAAGAGTAAAAGAAAAGGATTTTCATCAACGGTGCCTCCTCTGAGAATTCGTATTATAAATTGTAAGATATTGTAAAATTTAAAATTTAGTAATAACCTGGTAAATAAATAAAATAATTTTGAGAAATAAAATTATTTATCATTTTATTTCGCCTTGTTATAAATGGCGCCCAACGTGGGGCGAGGTTGAAGAAAATCCTGAAAATCATAAGCTTTTTGAAAACAAGAAGAGAAGTTAGAAGCAAAAAAGGAAGATGGAAAACAGAGAAAATTAGTAGATGTGTCGTGAGAAGAAACAGTTACTCAAAGAGAAGAGATCAAAGATGAACGTGTATACTGTTGTGGTAAGGCGCCGAAGTTCTTCATCAAGGTCCCCATAATATTTGATCTTTGGTCCGTCGTTGAGGCTCGTCGCTGTAAAGTCGCCGGAGACGTAAGTTGTATCTACCATGAACGCGTCTGCCGTCGTAGTAAGTCGTCACGGTCCATCGTCGAGGTCACCGTCGTTGTGTAGTCTTCGGGATCATCTTCGAGGATCATCGCAGTAAAGTCGACAGAGCCGTTTGTCGTAGTCTAAATGCGACTGCCGACGTAATAAGTCGACGAAACCCTTCGTCGAGGTCGCCGCTTGTGTGTGGTTCGAGATCATCGTTGAGGATCATCGCAGTCAAGTCATCGGAACCATTTGTTAAATAATGCTTTATGTCTAACAACGAGGTTAACTTTGTTTTCCTTTAGATATTCATTTTTGAGATGTTTAATAGACAAAACATCTCAGGGAGATGTTTTGGTATAGCGGGGAGGTTTGTGACGAAGTTTCCTTCGTCACTTGTTTTAACCTCTTGACTACGAGCAGAGAATTGCTAACCTTAGTTAGTTTAGAAGTGACATGGACAGAATATACAAAAATATAAAATTTTAAGTAATAGTGAAGAAAGAAGAAAGAAGTAATTGACAGTGACAGAGAAATGAAGAGTAAAAGAAAAGGATTTTCATCAACGGTGCCTCCTCTGAGAATTCGTATTATAAATTGTAAGATATTGTAAAATTTAAAATTTAGTAATAACCTGGTAAATAAATAAAATAATTTTGAGAAATAAAATTATTTATCATTTTATTTCGCCTTGTTATAACTTATTCAATTTAATTCAATTCCACTCGCGAGAAGGGCAGTTTTTTTATAAAGAGGAGTGACGAAAATCTTTTCACTATTCATGCACAGAACATAGACGCTTACGATAAAGTCAGGAGCGCTCTCTCCCAGAGTAACCTCAAATTCTACTCCTTCACACCAAATCGCCTCAAAAGCAAGAACCTTGTCTTAAAGGGTGTGATCGACGAATAGTCAACCACGGAGGTCGAGCAAGAAATCAAATGCCTAAATATCCCTGGAGTTAAAATTGTGAAATTTCTGAACTCACCTTCAATAAAAGCAGGTCTGGACCCCGGGAAATCCTGGTACAAATTTCGAGCGATAGCGATGCTCGCAATCTGACGAAGATAAAGCATATCCTCTACGCTGGGGTCAAATGGAAGCCTCTGAGAAAAAGAACACTCTACCAATGCAGGCGTTGCCAACGCGTTGGTCTCACCAGCTCCAATTGTGCGCTCGACTACAGGTGCGTGAAATGTAAATTCACTCACGAGCCGGGGAAATGCGAACTTCCCTAAGACACACAAGACAAAAACTTAGTTTATTGCGTCAACTGCGAAGTGTATGGCCACCTCGCCTCATATCAAGGTTGCCCCTTGCTGAAATGCTGCTCGACATTACAAGCCTCAGCCCGTCGTCACAGCTCGAAAAAGGTGGCCGAAAAAATTTCAAGGATTGCAGCATGCACGACCCCGGCGCTGATGCGCGATCCTTCCCTCTCGTACTCGAGAGTCGCTTCAGGTCCTCGACCTGCTCCGTCCTCGCAGCGACTCGCGGCAGGACCAGATTAAGCACCAGCCAGCTCAGACACTAGCAATCTGTTCGAGTTCCTGGAGAATTTCAAGAACCAAATCTGCCTCCACATTGACGAAAAAATAACCAACCTGAAGACACTCATCACAGAGAACACCAGGAGAATCGATACGTTAGACGACATTTACGCTGACAACGAAGACGGCGGCTATTAGCATCTTGGTTACACCGAGGCAATCCTTTTTACAGTCCCGAGGTATAAGCCCATTGACAGCACTCTTAACTACGTCAGCTAAAAAAAGGAAAAGCTTCAAAAGTACGAGTGGTAGTGATCTCCACGCTTAACGACTGCTACAGGAAACCGCGTCATCGAACTGGTTACAGGGCCGCGTTCTTGAAAGAGTTACTTGACAGAATCAAGTAGCTCCTGAAACTTGAATTCAGCACCTCGGTCACGAAGTATTGGGAAGCACAGGCTAAGAAGATCGACCACCGGCGCCCCGAATTCTTCCCAAAGGTAAATCGTTTCTTTCGCCCACGCGAGTCTACGAAGATCAGCCACCTATAGATCGAAAAGGACGACGACGACCTCATCGCCGTAAGCGCCTGCGACGTAAGCCTGATGCTGATGAGAGCCGAGAAGTTGATAGTTGAAGCACCAGTGGATATTCTTAACTTCATTGGCGCTCACTACCAGAGAGTCAATGCTTCAAATCACACCAACGAAGGCACCCTGACAAAAGGAAAGGTAGACAATGTAGTCAACCCACTAATCGAGATGTTCAAACAAAACATGCTCGAGGGCTCGAAGATCATCACTTTCACCGATGCTAACTCAGCTACGTCAGGTACAAGCCTAGATTCCACTGTCCCCTGTTTGTCGGTAAACAACACGGCTAAGATATTCAAAGCGCTCCCGAACAAGACGTCGCTCCTCGGGCCTGGACAACATCCCGCCCTTAGTCTTAAAACAACTACCCAGGAAAGTGATCATAGCCTACACATCATCTTCAACAATTTCCTGAATAGAATGTACTTCCCTGAAAAGTGGAAAACTGCAAAAATCCCGCCGATCATGAAAAAAAATAAGCCCCCGGAACTGCCCAGCAGCTTTCGGCCGATCAGCCTCACGCCTGCCATAAGCAGAGCTTTCGAAGCTCATTTAAGGTGGTCCGAAAGTCTGTAATGATAAAATTGGTTTGTAACTTTAGCGCTTGCGAATAATAAATTTAAGTAAATAAAACTCTCCTGAAAACGTTGGTGAAATAAAAAATGAGGGTACTTGGAAAATGAGAGTACTCAGTACACCTGACTGTATTTTGAGAAAAATCAATTTAAAAAACTGAACTTTTCTACAGGCGTGAACGTAGGTTATGCATTTTTTGCTCTTCAACTTCTAATTTCACATATCCAGCGGAAACTTGTCTCCTATAAAGTAGGGTCTTAAACAATCCTTAGTCATTAAACTTTCGATATTTGAAATAAAAAAATGGGGTCACCAGACAATTGAACAAGAAATTAAGCTCGAAAACACGATCACAGCAGAAGTACAAGAAATTTGGCAACGTCGCCTAATCTCCTCTCGGCTCTGACTCGCAGTGACTCGCGATCGCGCTCAAAGTATACACAAATGTGATACTGCGCAAAAAGTTTTACATCCGAGTCTATTTTATTAGCATGAAACTTATATATTTATGTAAAAATATAAAAGTTTATAAAAAAATTCATTCCTACTTAAATAATCAAATTTTAAAAAAATGTATGATTTAGTGTAATTAAAAAAAATGAGATTGTGCTGAAAATACAAATTTGAAATCAATGTAATGTAAAATATTCTCATAAAAACTATAATACGAAGTTTAATGAATCAATTTTATCGAGTTGAATCCAAAAGTGATTTCTGAATATTTTTCTTTTTTTTTTTAATTTAGAAAAATACAGTAACAATTTACAATGTATGAAAACTAATGATTTTATAAAATCCACTATTAAAAGAGAGCTATCGCCATCTTGCGTAAGTGTAAGATTTTTATTCGTAAGCTGATTGGAGGAAAAGTTTTTGAAATATTCGAAAACTTCATATAGAGGTTATAGTTATTGTTTCTTTCCTATGCGCGCTTGAAGCGCGCTCAGAAGAGCTAGTTTAAGTAAATCTTTGTCTTTTGTACTAAACGATTCTTCTATTATTGTTTATGCAATGGTTTGAGATTGTAAGGTAAGCAGAAAAATATTTTAATTGATAAAAATTTTTATTTTATTCTCAACTAAAAAATAATAAATCATGTTCAATTCATAACGTATTAGACATCAATCTTTATATATTTATACTTAAAACTAATTTCATAACAATGATACACTTCCAAAAATATAACAAACACCATTTAGATGAAATTTTTTTCACAATACTTTTCAATAGCAGTAGAAATGTTTGAGATACTTGTTTTATGGTTTGTTACTCTAGGACGTCCATTTACGTCTTGGCAGAGAAGCATTTTGAGACCATTCAATTTCGATTTTTGATAAGCCTCGACTAAATTATTTAAGTTTATTCCTGCTGATGCTACTTTACTGAGCATACTATCGGATACATTGTATACGCTATGAAGAATTTTCAGTGATGGTTTGTTATTCTTTCGTAAAATTTTTTCATTTTCCAAAATCAAAGTTTTCTCCATAGATCTAGCTTGGCTTCTTATTTGATCTGCAGATATCTCAAATTTATAAGTCAACTTTATGAGTATTTCAAAATCTCTGACTGCGTCATGAGAGCCTACGGCCTCCTCAGGACCAAGGTATTCATACGCTAGATTTTCTTGTTTAAAGTTTTTTTTTTCATCTTTAAGAGTCTTCAAAGTTTTTTCAAAAATCGGAACAGTATCCGCAAACCCATATACACGCTTACAAAATTGTTCGAGAAGCCCATTTTTCTTAATGTGATATAAGATAACAGGTACGTCAAATCTAGGGAAAAGTGGAATTATTTTATTCTCAATATATTAGAAAAATAATCACTAAATATGAGATCATATTTGATATATATATAACAATATTTTTAGTACAATTTTTTTTAAACTAAAGGCATGCAACAAATCATAAATAAATTAAGACTTTAAAGATTCTTATAGATCTTTTTAAAATACATATACAATTAATTTAATTTATCGAAACGACCTTTACTTATTTGAGTATCTATTACTTCATAAAAATTGTGGACCTAATTGTGGACAACACAGACAGCACAAAAAATATTTAAATTAATTGAATACCGGAATCCGTTGTGAGCAACTAAAATAACATTAGTGGGAACAGACGATATGAAATTTAGGAAATGTTCAAGGACTTTTTTGGCAGGCTGGGCATTCACTTTGTTGTTACCAAAATACATTTGACCATTTTTAATTCTTAAATTATTGACCTTTGTAGCTGAAGCGGGTATGTTAGTAGCTGGAATAACATACTCGTTAAACTGTTTGTCAGCATAAGATGCAGCTACCTGGATGGACATACAGATTTTATTTAAACTTTATTACAATAAAAAATAAATAAAAACTTTAAATACGTGACACAATTCAGTATCTCTTTCTAGAGAAGTTGTTTCTAAATCAAAGAAAATTAATTCAGCTTCTTTTGAATCCATTGTGCGCACTGAAAAAAGTTTTTTAACAATTTATGTAAAAAATAAAAAAATTTACAATTTTTAAAGTCATTTTTCATTTTCCTTACCTAATGGTGGAATATCAATGGTTTCTAACGTTATTGTATCTAAATCACAAGAAGATTCGTATGTAACACCTTCTCGTCTCGTTACCGTAGAATCATTTGCTGATTTCTTTTTTTTGTTGTCAAGCCTTCGTTTTTTTGCTTCAATACTTTCTTTCTTTTCATATTTTCTTTTTCGAACATTGGCTTCCTTTTCTCTAAATTCATTTCCAAGTTCTGATGCAGGCAACTTCATATATTTAAAAATATTTTCAGGGTAAATACCAAGAGATTTTTGGCAGGCTGCTGCAGCAACCCTGAACTCAAACGATTCTGACGAGGCGTAATGTTTATTTTTTGGATGCTTCGACGCTACAAGATAATTAAACATTTCATTGACTTGGGAAGAAGCACAGGGAGCCAATTTGTCAACATTGTTAGCAAAACGAGTAAATAATTCATTTAGTTAATTTCTGAGAATAACATCGCTCAGAGGTTTGCCATAAGGAAGAGATTTATAGATGTACTTATCACCAAGACTTTTAAAGTTGCACCAACTTGCACATGCTTCATGTTCACCGTAAATGTGAGGTTCTATACTCAACAAAGCTTTTTCAAGCTTCTCAGGATTATCCTTGTTTTGCTTTAAACAGTACATAAAAGACTTTGATAGATAGTCCATAACTTTTGCTGAAAGTTTTAATCTATACAAAGCAGAGTTAAATGCTTTTCTTGCGTGATTAAGATCAGACCACTTTATAATATCACTTGCGCCATGTGCTCTTATTGATGCCAAAGATGATGAATCGTCATCTCATATGATAACAGTAATTTTAGCATTGGCTTGCTCCAGGAGTTTATTTTTAGTAACTAGTTCTACAGCCATACTTGACTCCATGGATTTGGAACTTCCAAGGTGGTTCAGTCGGCAGTCATGCTTTTTTGTGTCATCCACTTCACATTGAGCACATCTTTTTGTTCTAGTAGCATAGCTAAGTAAAGTTCCGGTGTAATAACCAAATAAGCTAGATGACCTAATTTATAAATTTCAAAACAAAAAAATTAATTTTATACAAGAGATAATTTTGTAAAATTTTATATTAATTCAATATAACTTCAACGTTACTTTGATTACCTGAAAGACTATTGTAACAATGGCCTGTACCTCGCTTTTGCCAGCCAGCATCAATTTCAGCTTTTAAGCCCAAAAGTTGAGAGGAATCTTCTTGTTGATTAGTTGCTGCAATCGTTGCTTTTTTTTCAAGTTCAATGTTTTGTTTACAACAATCCATAGCTAATTTTTCTATGTACTTTCCTACAGTTCTCTCATAGCTTTTGTAAGTGGGAGATGAGTATGTTGGTAAATCCAAAGCGGATAAAACTAAATTCACTCCTGGTAACCCCAATCCAGTGTCAATTGTTCCTTCAAATAAAAGTAGTTTTTTTTGCAAATAGTTACAAGCAATTAATTTAAGTAATATAATTATGTGATTATAAAATAAATATTTTTTACTTTGAGAATAATTCTTACCTATTATACATCTATAATTAATGTCAAACACTTCAGTCTCAGTACTGATAGGACTTGTTTGAATTTTGTAGATTGTAAAGCATTTAAAACACTGAACGTCAAGAAAACTTCCTAAATCACATTTTCTTTCATGTTTTATAAATTTCAAAGACAAGGGAATATTGCACTTATTGCACCAAAGTTCGTCAGCTAATTTTTTTACATTAATTAAACGTGATCTTTTCAAAGGTGTGAACTGTTTTGCAAAATCAGTTACACACATAACCTCTCCACTTTCTTTTTTATTTGCAAGTTTTTTGAGCCACTCATGACGTTTTACATTAATAAATCGTCCTTTACTTTTGCCAACGGTTGATCTCTCATTTAATTTTAATAAGTGCATCATTTTTAACACTGTTTATATCGCGACATAACCGAGTCTACTTTGATTTCAAACTAAGTTTGTTTACGTCCTCGAGCGCGAAGGAGCACGTCTGCACGTGCACGGGCGCAGCGTTGCTAAGTCTCTGTGACTACTCGATTCAGAAGCATTAATTTTTTATTCATTTTTTTTTAATTTCTAATGAAAGTAACCCAAAAAAATGTTTAAAAATCATTTTTTATCAAAACTTGAATTTTCAATACATAAACATCAATCACAAAGACCTTAAAAAAAAGTCTAATCAATTCAAGTGCTCATTTGACCCCAAGGCCTTTCGGACCACCTTAAAGAAGGTAATCGTCAACTACTGCCTGGAGCACCAAGTTTTGCCTCGTAACCAGTTTGGTTCGCTACAAAAACACTCTGTCATTTATGCCGTCCACAAAGTTATGGACGAGGTCAATCAACATCTAAACAAAGGAGAAATAATTGGAACGTGCCTCATCGACATACAGCGAGCCTTCGACTCCGTCTGGATTAATGGTCTAATTTTTATCCTTCACAAGCTTGGTTTTCCGCTACATCTCATACAGATAATATGGCACATGACAACTGGCAGAAAATTCACCACGTGGGACGGTGAAAACTGTGCAACAAAATTCTTCGCAATTGTAGAAGGATTGATGCAAGGCAGTGTCACCTCCGCGATACTTTTTATCATTTTCATTTAACTGATACCGAAGTTATACAGGCTCAACGAAAATAACGGCACGTACTCTGCAGCATTCGTGGACGATTTTATTTTCCTGGTTTCTGACAAGAATCCGGAAACGGTCAGGATCAAGATGGGAAAGTTAGCAACTAAAATCTCGACCTTCTACAAAGACTGGAACCTCATCCCTAACCTCTCGAAGTATGAGGTATTTGTCTGTCACAAGCTCCTCAATACCATGGGCAATAACAAGCGAGAGATATTAAAAAAGTTCGCTATCCGAATTACTGATGGAGATCACTCATACCGTGCATAACGCCAAGACAGTCACATATCTCGGTTACAAGTTTGACTACCTCATGCGCTTGAATGAGCACGTCATCTCCCAACTTGCCAAGGCTAAAACGGCGTTCAGAAAGCTCTCTAGGCTATTTTATGACAAAACCCTCTCCCACCGTGCGAAAGTCATATGCTACTTACTTCTGATTCGACCAGTCATGGCGGCGCTCCCATATGGTGGAACATCAGCGCAAGCACGATGGAAAAGCTTCGTAGATTCGAACGGCAAATGGCAATGCTTGCGGGCCGCTCTGTACACGTACAGAAGTGGCGCTGACAAGCACTTCGTTAGTAATAAAGCCCTCTACGATAAGGCGGACATCCCGAGAGTCGATAATTTCACGTTGAAAATCACGAGAGACTACCATGCGAGCCTGCCCAAGAGCCACAACTCACTCATCAACGAACTTGGCACAATCGACAGGGAAGAATGCGAGCTCGGCGCGAGATCTGGCTACTTGAGCCCCCAATCTTTCGTATACTTCGACTCCCTCGGAATGATTCAAGACCAACATAACGTGCCACTACTGTGCCACACCTCGCGGCACGCCTCCAACAAGACAGTTCAGGCAAGAATGATGGACGACCCTGCTAAGCTTAAATACTCGAGAGCAATTCCTCAACGCGATACTCTTGATGCTTACAAATTGAAGAAAAAATACTGGTGTATATTTTTGTTAAGTTTTTCTCTCTTTCATTTTTCTTTTTTTTTTACCAAGCTACAATGATACGTGGGTGTTTTTTACTCGTATTTTTTACCACGCGACCATGCTTATTACCATACGGACACCCGACTAATTGTCAATGTCCCCTCAGTTACTTACCATACCTATTATTATTTGATAAAGACCGATGCTGACTGACTACGAGATGTTCCTTGGATGAGCCATGTACTGTTACTCACATGTATTATTTATAAGGGTTTTTTGTATGTCTTATTTGTACTTTCTTAACCAACTCTATGTATTTATAAACTGAACAAATAAAGAGATTTATAAAAAAAAAAGGATCTTATGCAAAAGGTTAATGGAAAACTTCCCCGTCGGGGAAGTTTTTTTTCTATTTTTCAAAAATTTTAATCTTCGTGTTGGCTTGATCATGTCAACCATATTATAAGCTGGTCTCGATAACGACTAATAAATTTAAGTTCGTTAAGATCAATCAAGAAATTAAATTGTTTGAAATTAATCACGAACAACCACCGAATTCAATAAATTTGAATTCAAATTCATATTTGAAAAATTTTCGTATTATAAGAAGATTTTTAATTATGTAAATATTTTTGGAGTGAAATTGTGTAGAGGATAATTTGATAGCACGATCTACTAGATTATAAACCATACTTCTTTCAAGAGAGAAGGAGTGGGATGAATAAAAGTTTAAAAATCCGTTTTACGATGTAGGTTTTACATAACAATCATGATCTCATTTATTGTAAACATTAAAACAATACATTCAAACAATTGAGACCAATTTCAAAAATAAAGATGTTATCGTGATCGTTATTAACTCCGTGAATGGAAAAAATGCAACTTTTCTCCCGATACTTCCATTAAAAACAGTTTCATAATGACTATACTGGGAAAAAGCTGGGCGGGAGCCGTCCCAAGTATGAGAACGTTTCTTCCCGACCGCCATGGGTGATATTCTGCTCACATACGGAAGAAATGAAGTGAAAACAAGTTTTTGAGTCTGCCGTAAGGGGCGATGGCGGGCGCTACTCCACCATTTGGGAAAAATATTCCCCGTGGTGGGCAATATATTCGGACATCCAAGGAATAGCTATAGATATACAAATTACACGTGAAATTCGGTATAACTTTTAGCAACTGTCTCTCTTGCACTCGTGCAAGAGGTAAGATTTTGGTATAACTTATACAGCGCCCTCTGTCGGGGCTTAGACATGCGAATTGTCCACGCGTGAAATATTTCTCTCATACTGTATATATAATACTACGATACGAACGGGGGAGCTGTCGTCCAACTTTTTTCCAGTGTACGATGACAATCTATCTTTCACGTATAAAGTTGAATCTATTATTATTATTATTATTATTATTATTATTATTATTATTAAATCACAGCATACGGGTGCTAAGCTTAGGGACACTTAGTTTTCACCATTGTATCCCTGTCCCCCTTGCTATACCTCTGGAGTGTTCGTGAGTCCTAACACCCTGCAATATGCGAGTATGTTGTCCACACTCACTTCGTAAAAGCTCTCAGGATCCAGGATCCTGGTTCCCAACCATTTCAGGCGGTGGCCTGTCAGGTTAGGGCATTTGCATAGGAAGTGGCACGGGGTCTCTTCCTCTGATTCACACCATCTACACAAGTTACTATGCCCCTGCGTTTTGTGTGTGTAGCACCGAAGGTTGCAGTGTCCGGTCATAATGCCCATGACCTCTTTAGCCCTTCGTTTGTCTAGCCTGGTGATCAGTTTGGCCCAACCGGTAATATAACTCCCCAGTAGTTCCTTGATCCACCTGTAGCTCTGGGATTTTTCCCAGAGTTCCCATCTTTGTCTCTTCGAGTACTTCTCCAGGATACTGTAGCCTTCTGAGAACGGTACACCCACCCCATGCTCCGGCCGTGTATCTGTTGAGGCCCCTCTCCTCGCAAGCTCATCTGCCCTTTCGTTTCCCTTGAACCCGGAGTGTCCGGGCATCCAGGTAATAACTACTTGGTTAGATCTTGCCAGCGCGTTAAGGGTATTCTTAGTCTCCCTAACCAACCGTGAGGTTGTAACTGGGTTTTCCAAGGCCTCTATGGAGGCTTGGCTGTCAGTGCAGATGCAGATGCGTCTCTTACTGACGTTCCCCAAAGAGAGGTTGTTAGCGCACGTATTTATCGCAGCCTTCTCGGCCTGGAGCACCGTGTTAAATTCCCTGAGCCCGTAGGATTCCCTAAGGCTAGGTCCGTAAATTCCATAACCAGTGCCTTCATTGGTCTTGAATCCGTCGGTAAACCAGATGTCTCCGTGCCCAAGCACTTGGTTGTTGCTCCATTCCTCCCTGTTTGGTATCCTCGTTTTGAAACGTTGCCCAAACAGTAGAGTCTTATCCATTCTGTCTTGGGTCGAGTTAAAGACCTCGCCCTTCAACATTCTCCCTCGGATAGTTGCATGCCCATCACTATTTCCAACCCACTCCCCGCTGCACTTCAGTCTGTAGGCTGTCCTGGCCGCAACCAGTTTGATGTCCAGGTCTAAGCTTTGGATATCCAGCAACATCCTGATGGCGGCTGTGGGTGTGCTTCGTTTAAGCACACCGTAAATTCCCCTCAAGATGACAGCCTGAACATGGTCCAGTACACGCCTCGAGGTCTTATTTTCGGTCACTTTCCACCTTACCACCGCGGCATAGGTAAGCTTCGGTTTCAGAATCGCCTCGTGTAACCACAAGGCGACCTGGGGTTCTAGCCCCCAGGAAGTCCCGATTGCTGACCTACACTGCATGAATATGTTTATGACTTTGCTGCATTGAGTCTGCAGGTTTTGTCCCCACTTTAGTTTCTTATCTAGGAATACCCCCAGATATTTCACACCCTCCGCGTACGGTATTTGTTTCCCGTTGACGGAGACTTTCTTACTGGCCTTATATTTGTATTTCCTCGTGAACGTGACTATCTCCGTCTTATCAGTGTTGACAGCCAGAGATTTAGCCTCGCACCATTCGCAGATCCTCTCCAACGCCCTCCGAATAAGATCGGGTAGGACTTCTTCGAACTTGCCCCTGACAAGTATAGTGAAGTCGTCTGCATAAGCGATGGTGAAGAATCCGAGTTCGTCTAGCAAGCGCAGTAGTTCGTCCGCGACCAGGATCCACAGGAGTGGTGAGAGGACCCCACCCTGCGGGCATCCCTCGCTGATGGTTCCCCTAACCGTCTTGCCATTCTACTCACTAAAGATGCACCTATCACTAAGCATTCCCCTGATCCATCTTCTGATGGTATAAGGTACACCATGCTTAGTCAAGGCTTTGTCTATAGTTGCTCTGTTGGTGCTGTTAAAGGCACCCTCGATGTCAACGAAGGCCCCGATTACGGTTTTCTTCGCATCAAAAGCCTCCTCAATGTAATTGACCACTGAGGGCAGTGCAGATTCCGTGGATTTTCCACAGATAAATGCATGCTGCGCTCGGTGAAGGGGACTGTTTATCAGTATATTCTGCCTGATATAGTTGTCCAGCAGTCTTTCCAAGGTCTTCATTAGGAAAGAGGTCAGACTGATAGGTCTGAAGTCCTTCACCGAGTTGTAGCTTCTCCTACCAGGTTTCGGTATAAATGAGACCCGCGTTTCCTTCCAGCAAGCTGGCACGTGCCCTGTGGCGATGCAGCCCCTCAGAATACCTAACAGTAGCCTAAGGGTCTTGTCACCTCCTTCCTGTAGCATCTTAGGAAAGATACCGTCAGGGCCCGCAGATTTATACGGTTCAAAGGAGTCAATCGCCCATTTAAGCTTTTCCATGGTCTCGACTTTGGCAGCCGTGTCCCAATCTTTATCCTCCGTCCCCCTCCTTCCAGATATGGTGGGCGGGGTATCATTATCTACCCTGACGAAGTCGGGGTAGTTGCTGCTGAGGAGAAGTTCCAATGTGTCCTCCTCCGATTCAGTATAGGCGCCCGATCTGTCTCTCAGACATTGGAGACGGGCGCTATTATCTCTGGTCAGGATTCGAGCGAGCCTCGCAGTGGCTGCCAGGTTTTCCACGCCTGTGCAGAATTCCCGCCATTTTTCTCTCTTTGCCTTCGCAATTTCCCTCTTGAAGGCCTTCAGCGTGTCTTTGTACGCTTTCCAGCCTTCAGTGGATTTCCTCTTCTTTGCCCTGTTAAACGCCCGTCTAACTCCCACTCTTAGCTCCTCCAGTGTCTTATTCCACCAGGGAGTGCCATTGAGTGGTTTGCTAGGCTTTAGTGGGCAGTTGTTCTCGTAGGCCCTGATCATAGCCTTATAGACCTGGAAAAGGGTCCAGTCAAGCTCAAGATCATTGCCGTATCTCCCTTTGACCTGGGCCAAGGCTTCCTCCAGCTCCTTGCTGTATGCGCCCCAGTTGGTGTCTTTGGGTCGCCTCTTAGGCTCGATCCACGGTCTCGTTATCTCGATCCCGAAAGTTATTGTCCTATGGTCCGACATGGATGGTTCGCTGTCGACCCTCCATCCACGTATGCAGTTCTTGATGTTCATTGAAGCCAGCGTGAGGTCCATGACCTCGCTTCTGTTGGCAGTAACGAAGGTTGGCGTGTTCCCTCTGTTGGCAATGTCCATCTGTGTGCCCGTGATGAATTCAAGCAACTCAGACCCTCTATCATTAATATCGGTGCTTCCCCACGCCACATGGTGGGCGTTGGCGTCGCAACCAATAATCAGATCAAGGTTATTACGGCTGCAGTATTCGATCACCTTCATCATGCTCCTTGTGGGAGCTTCCTCGTCGTGGGGGAGGTAAATGGACGAGATGACTGCCTTCCTCGTTCGGCCCTCCTTATCCGCGACCTCTATCCTTACGGTCGTGCAGTCCCGGGAACTCAGCTCCTGTAACAAAAAACCGTTAACACCCTTCATAGAGATGCAAGCCCGGGCGTCTCCATTGCTGGAGCCCACGAGCAGTTCCCCACAGCTGTTCAAGCCCTTCACTTTGCCCCTGTACAACCAGGGTTCCTGTATAAGGGCTATGTGTGTATGCGCCATTGCCATGCGCCTTGCTAGTACAGCAGAGGCGCTTCTGCAATGGTGCAAGTTGATTTGGGAGATCCGCAGTATTGAAGTAGCCATGAGGGCTACTCCATTTATGCTTTCCCCGTAGAGCCGCTACTTCCCGCCTTGTTTGAGGGACGGTTTAGCAGCCTGAAGGTTGCTTTGCCGACCCCTGCCCAAAGCTGGAAGTTTTGGCTCTGGAGTACCGCGACCGATGGTTCATCTAGACCCAGAATTAGGAATCCATCAGGAGCCCTACTCAGGATCGCCCACCTAGTTGTGTCGATCGACCCGTTCTGCCTTTGGACCACTTTGATGAGGTCCTCGGCAGTCTTAACCCCCGGAGGGAGCCATGTGATCACCTTAGTGATCTTAGTCTCCTCTGGTGAAACTATCCTCGCCTTTAGGTTTGGTTGCCCTAGGTCGAGTAGCGTGGCCTCGCTCTCCAGCCAGGTCTTGCTGGCTTCGTCTGCACAGACGAAGACAAACGTGCCCTTTCTGGGGAACGAGTCCAGAAACCGGGGTACAAAGGCCCCCTCCCCCTCGATAGCAAGTACCTTGCTGACTACTGCTTCCTGCAGTTTCGTGCAGACATCGGCAGGCATCTCCCTTCCTAGGTAGTCCCCACAAGTGAGGGCCACTCTGGGAGAGTTAGACGCAGCTGCAGCATATCTGCGGTCCACTTTAGGTCGCTTCAGCAGCCCCTGCTTCTCGGGTATTTCCAGGCTGGAGGAGGCCATCCTCTTAGCCATGCTGGGTGTCGATACAAAGACGGATTCAGTGGACGCAGTACTAGCCCGCTTCCCTTCCTGACCCCTCCGTTGCCTCGTCCCCTTATGAAACTTGGGAGGTAGTTTGCCCTCCTCCTTAGCCTTTTGCCGAAGGATTTTCCTTCGCTGCGCTCCACTCAATGATTTCGGTCTACTGACCGTCCCGGAGTGGGTTTCGGTGACCTTGGGATCAGAGCCCCCAAGGTTGTTAGTCTCCGAGTCGATGGTCGGTTCAGAGCCCGTATCCATCGACTCGTTTTGTTTTTTCCCTGTAGTCTCTATCTTGATCCCACGAGTAGGGCGGATATACAATGTCCACCCGCCATGGACCGCCAATGACGGGTAAGGCCTCAGGTACTCCGGGATTCGGCCCGGTGTCCCGGAGGAACCGTTCAAGACACAGCACTCCCTGTGCCACGCATCCCTCGGCACGGTAATCTCACGCCTTAAATTGGGTAGGCCACTTCTTAGTCCCCGTGAGCTCTCGAGTCAGACCAAGCCGGAAGTCTAAGGGCCGTATCATCCATCCCACTCAGGGGAGAGCCCGTTTATAGGGATCCCAACCATCCATGAGGAGAGCCCGTTTATAGGGATCCTCCACTCACCCTCACTCATTCACCCCCCCTTAGACGCCCGGCAGGGCCGACAGGGAGGGCCCACGGCTCAGCCCTCGCACCGCAGCAAGGTCCTGTTGCCCCCAGCGAGGGAAGTTGAATCTGAATTGGTCCCAATTTTTTAAATGCATTGTTTAAAATAAATGACAGTAAATTAAATTATGATTCGAATGAAAACAACACTAGATATTATTTTTTTTTTTAACTTTTTTTCAGTCCACCCCTTCTCTCTTAAAAAAAAAAAAAAAAAAAAAAAAATATGGTTTATAATCTAGTAGATTGTGCTATCAAATTATCTTCTACACAATATCACTCAAAAAATATTATCATAATTAAAAATCTTCTTTTGTCAAATAACTATCCCATCAAATTTAATTATAAATATATATCCCACAGATTTATGTAACACAAAAATTCAATTCATTGACCAATACTGACAATACTGAAAATTACAATTTATCAAATATAATATCCATTACATTTATTAATGAAGAAATTTTTTATGAATTAAATAATGTGTAAGAAATATAGACTTAGTTGTTTTCCGAAAATGACTTACAATCTAAGTAAATTTATTACTCCGTGCAAAGATACTACAGAATTACTAGATAATAAAGGTTGTGTATATTTTATTGTAATGCTTAATATATTGGCAAATTTAGACGTGATCATAAGAAGCGTATGAATGAACATGAAAGATGCTATAACTAAAA
Organism: Encarsia formosa; assembly: GCA_038277355.1. Taxonomy (NCBI): domain Eukaryota; kingdom Metazoa; phylum Arthropoda; class Insecta; order Hymenoptera; family Aphelinidae; genus Encarsia; species Encarsia formosa. Next base: position 20,817,099 of record CM076187.1, read on the forward strand.
GTCTGAAGTCAAACTACATGTGCGTGAATCCTAAACCGCGGTAGTAGTTGAACGGCGAGTGGTTTGAAAAAACTACGGGAGTTAAAAAGAGTACGCTTAATATACTTTGATTTCTGGTTGAAGATTAAGACCATGATATGTAACTAATATAAACGATTGAATTTTTTAAAAAAATAATATATTCTGTGAGTAGCCAATAATCTCAGGACATAATAAAAAAAATTTGTTCCAAACTGTTTCTGCGTTAGAAAGATATGAACATTTATTTTTTTCATGATGCCGTGTCTCTTCACACACGAGTTGACTTTATCATTTTCAGATTTCTGTATTCAGTACTCTCGAATCGAATAACGAATTTATTTTACTAGCTCTTCTGAGCACGCTTCAAGCGCGCATAGGAAAAAACAATAAGAATAACCTCAAAATGCACTTTTCGAATATTTTAAAAACTTCTTCACCAATCAGTTCACGAATAAAAATCTTACACTTACGCAAGATGGCGATAGCTTTCTTTTATAAAGGGTATATAAAAATGTTTGAATAACTGAAATTGATTAATAATAACAATTAATCTTATTAAATGTGTATACAGTCACCTGAAAAGGAGGGTTGTTCCCTCGAAACATTGTGATTATAAATGATAAGAAAAAACATCCTTTTTCATTAATGTTCGGATCATCAATATAAGTCCAACACAAACCAGAAAATTAATACACTGTAGGGCAACATTAAGTTTAACCAAAAAATCTATTTTTATTTTAACCTAATCATTTTTGAACAAACTTTATGATTTCAAGAAGGTTAGGATGTAACTGAGAGATACTGATATAGTTGCTTATTCTTTGGTAAATAAACTATTTATTACTTAATACACAAAAAAACTTACTTGAAGATACACAAATTATGATAAAAAACTATGAGATTACATAATCCAAATAATAATTATATGAGAACAGGCTGCGCGGCACAACTAGGTACCGCGCAGTGTGAAGGCCGTCGTACGTGAAGAATGAGCTGAGCCCAAATTGAGCCTAAGTCTGCTCAGCTCTATAACATCGAGACGAACTTCGAGAGCGCGGGAATTCAACTTAAACTAGAAAGTCCTAACATGCTGCCTGCCTCGGTGTGTAGACATGCCGACTTGCTTTTGCCTTAAACCGCCCGCCATGGCGAGGCATGTTTGACTACTGACTCTCCGGCACTGGCAGCAGACATTTGTCACAGGTGATGATCCAGTTTTGTCCAACTCTTAATTATCCAGAATGGGCAGCTTGCAAATTTTGTCAATTGTCTGGGTGAATACTCAAGTACTGGTCCGCAGAGTTACGACGCGAACGATTTTATCCTCGCTGGGCTGAACTTTAAGTATTTGACCCAGTAACCATTTGGTCGGTGGAAGATTGTCATTAATTATCAAGACAAGATCACCAACTAGGTAATTTGCGGAGGATCCGTGGCGCCGAATAACTGGTTTTTGAGATAATAATTGATAATTTTTCGTGGTAAAGTATAATTGCGTTGCTCAATCATCCTCCCACGCAAAGAACGTTATCCTTGTCTAGGAAAGGACGAAGGCATCAAAGTGGGCTTTTTTCGAGATGGGATTTTAATGTTGTATAGCCACAAGCTCATCCTCAAAATCTGCAGCTTGAACTAGTTTAACCAGCCGAGTGCGAGTACTGTTTAGCTCATCGCTTGTAAGCAATTATAGTCCGTTTGGTGCGCGCTCGATTGATAAATCTCAGGCCCCATTAAGGGGGTACATATACCTAAAAAAAAAAACCACACAAAAAATTTTGTAAGTTTTTTAAAAATTATTAATTTAAAAAGATATTTTTTTCCCATAATATACACACATTTTTACATAATTTTTTACATTTAGAAAATTAAAATAAGTGTTTTTATAAGTGTTATAAAATTCAGCTTATTTAGGCTATGAAAGTTAATTGCTCGTAAAGTCAAAATTTTTCCTTAAAGCGGATGGACCCAGGACTTGGCATAGTTGTTGTACATGTGAACCCTCATGAGCGGAACCTTAGGCAACCAAATCCAAGCACTATTAAGCTACTTGCATACTCTAAAATTGTTTAATGTGGTAAAAATTTTGATAGTTTTCATCATTTTAGTCAATTTATGGTGTGCCATCAGCTTAATAATGCTTAGATTTGGTTGCCTGAGGTTGCGCTTATTTTAGACTATTTAGGTATTTATAGATATTGATTCAAGCAATTAAATTTACATTGGTATTAACTGAAAACTTAACAGATTGAAAGCACCTAACTTTGAGTCAAAATTTCTGAAATCGGACAGAAAAACAAAACTTTCGAAATTCGATAGCCTTTGTACGCAAAAGTCAAGTGTTATGCTTTAAAAAAAAGCCAGTAAAGCTTTTTTTTTAAATAATAATTTTTCTAAAAGTTATAAACAATCAAACTTTTAGGTGACTATTTTTTTAAATCGCCATTTCTAGAGAACTATTTAATAAAAGTTTACAAAATTTTAACAACGACTTCACAAATAAGTAGAGAATTGAATGATAAATAAATTAAAAAAAAAAAATTTAATTTGTTTATAAAAAATTAATTTTTTAATAAACAAATGAAAATTTAATAAACTTCTCATATGGGTGGGCCAAAATTTTTTCAACGATATTTTTCTTTAAAGTGTTACCTAGAAGTACGTGAAAAAAAATTTTGGTAATATTCACAAGAACAAAAGTTGTGAATTTTTAAAGACCGCAAAACGAGCGCTGCGACGAGCGCGGCGAGGTGACGGAGCCACGGCGCACGACGCTACCGCTTCACGCGCGCTCGCATAACTATTTACATTTTCCGATTATTTTCAAAAATTGGGTTTCTTAATGACTGCGTTTTTACTTACCGTAAGTATGCTAATAAAAAATTTACTTTATATTTACATATAAATTTATATTCAAAAATATAAGTTTATTCATTACAAAATTATTTTTCGATTTCTAACTAATTTTGTTTTATTAAATACGAATTTATCACTATATATTTTTAAGCAAATATTTCAATTAACATTTCGAAAATCTTAAACATTTTTTTGGAAAAAAACACACTTTCACTCCCTTATTTAAAAGTTTGAAATCATTGGCTAAGCGGCAAAAATGGCGCGCTTAAACAATAGTAGCTCAATTGTTTTATTCGATTGTTTTTTTTTGTTCAATGAGAAAAACACGTGTGCCTCTGAAGCCTGCATTGCTGCAAGATTAGCGTTGTTTTCGGTTGTTTATTCTCAGTTTGTGTGTTTTTATTATGACTCCTCCACCAAAGTGCTGTAATCCGTTGAAAAAAAAGGGTCATAGTTGTTACAGAAAAAATTTAAAGTTTATATCGGAAAATTGCGATCCAAAGTTAAAAGAGTTATTCGGTTGTTACATTTAGGGCTGTTCGAGACGAGACGATACGAGACTTTTATCCGGTCTCGGTCTCGGTCTCGAAAAATTTTACCGGTCTCGTTCTCGGTCTCGGTCTCGAAAAATTTTACCGGTCTCGTTCTCGGTCTCGGTCTCGGTATAGTCTCGGTATCGGTCGTGATAATTTTATTAATCTGAAAGCTAAATTAAAAAATTATTTAAATAAATAAATAAATAAATAACTGTTTTTATCAAACTAGTCTCAAGTGGCATGCAAGTGCTGAATTTTTAATAAGAGCCATCAAATTTTTAATCCTGAAAATAAATAAACAATAATTTTTATTTTTAGTTTCAAAAAAAAGGAAGGTAAATGAGAAAATGCTCTGAAAATTTTAATTGCAATTAACCTGTACATAAATAATAACAACACTTAATTCATCACATATTTTTTGCAACCTGGAACTAAGTTCTGTTCGATATTTTTTTTTGTTAGAACTCTCATTTTATTTTATAGAATTCTACAAAGAAATTTTATCTATTTATTGAAACAAACTATTCAATTATCCAAAAAACGATGGCAAAAAAATTCTTAATAACAAAGTATTCAACATTTCAATTTTAACAGTTATTCAAATTTTGAACATTTACGACCATTCGCATCGATCATAAATCGAGGACATTCGACCGAAAGTGATATTGTTTCTGATACTATTTCTAAGAACGAATGTTGCTGTGTTGAAAAAGGTTCTTATTAAAACCGATATTACTAACCGAGACCGAGACTCTCGGCTGCTCAGTCTCGTCTCGGTATCGGTCTCGGTCTCGGACCGATACCGAGACCGAGACCGAGAAAAGTCTCGAGTCTCGAACAGCCCTAGTTACATTTGTGCTTCCTGTAAGACCCAAGCTTATGAAAAAAAAGAAACGATTCAATTCGAAAAACAGAACTTTGAAAAAAAAGAAACTGATAAGGGCGATGAAGGAAAAGATCAAGAAGAAAGTGAAGAAGAGCAGATTGTAGATTTGACGAAAGGTGATGAAGACTATACATGCTATAGAATAGATCAGTTGACAAAAAGAAAAAAGCTCGCGTCTGAAATTCACGAAGTAATTGTTGCTACGCCAGCTAAAAAAATTAATTTGAACTTAATAGAAAATGACCAAAATTTTCGAAACGCAATCTTTAAAAGTAATGTAAATACTTGGATCGAAGATTTTAAGTTGAGATTATCTAATGCCTCAAGAGGAGAAAAAATCTGTTTGCTTACTACAATTCCAATTAATAATTGGACGATTCAAGAAGCAGTAAAAGAATTTGGGGTTACTAAATACATGGTCACGACTGCAAAAAAATTACAAATAGAAAAAGGATGCGCATCTCGTCCTGATAAAAAAACGGGTCGAGGATTAAATGAAAATCTTCTTGAAAAAGTCAAAGATTTTTATCTGTCTGATGATATTAGTAGAGTGATGCCCGGTGTAAAAGATTACAAGTCAGTAATTGTTGACGGAGAACGTCATCATGAGCAGGTAAACTATTATTGATAGTTTTAGATTAATTTTATTCACTATTCCTCTTAGCGCGCAAGCACGCGGAATTGTATTAAACTTTCGTGGTTATTAATTCATTGTTTTTGTTTATATACTAATTATTATTATTTTCATGATTTTAATCTGATAATTTGGAACACTTGATTAAATAAATATTATTTTTTATCAAATTGCGAATCTATTATCTAAATGTTTTAATTGAATTGTAATATACAAATTAAAAATAAAAATTTAAATTTCAAATTTGGTTTTTCAACCAATTACATTACGAATAAAATGCTGACATTATTTTTGGGTTCTCTCTTTTATCTTGCGATTTATCTTCCCATTCGGTAGTTTCGATAATTCTAACGTATTCGTTTACAATATTTTTTTTTTTATTCAGTCTTTTTTCTATTCAGTTTTTTTTTTATTTACAAGTAAATATGTTTATTCCTAGAAACGTTTATTAATGGGTAACTTAGAAGACCTACACACTGAATTTATAAAAAAGTACCCTGAAGAAAAAATATCATTGGCAGTATTTAGGCATCTCAGACCACCGCAGTGCATATTAGTCGGAGCTAAAGGCACGCATAATGTGTGCGTGTGCAAAATACATGGCAATTTAAGACTTAAGATAAATGGACTTCAACGAGAACTACTAAAAAAGAAAATTAATTTTACTGTAAATTATCGAGAATGGTTGAAAAACATTATTTGCTCAACTCCAACTACTGATTGCTTTCTTGTAGATTGTCGAAAATGTCCCGGAACGAATCAAGTTATCAAAGATTTAACAGAAAATTTACAAAAATGTGAAATAGACAGCATCACTTATAATCAATGGGTCACAACAGACAGGTTTCGTGAACTATATAATTTCTAAAAAATAATTTTTTTGTTTAATTTTATTATTTTTTCATACTGTCTCTTTTTTTTAAAAGGTGCCAACTGTTAAGTAAAACTGAAAATATACAGATTTTTACGGAAAGTTTTGCAGAAGATCTCCCAATTGTGTTGAAACATGATTACATAGCCCAATCACAAGCAGCGTATCTTGAAAAGCTGAAAAATTCACTGAAGAGTGGAGAGTTTTTGGTTACTCTGGATTTTTCAGAAAATTATTCATTTCATGTACAAGATGCCGAGGGGCGGCCGACTTGATTTAACTGATTTAAATCACGTTTAAATCGCTTTAAATCGCTTAAATCGCTTTAAATCACAGTATATTTAAAATATTTTAATATTCAAAATTAATTTGTTTATACAACGGCCTGGAGATGATATATAAGAAAAAATTACCCCAGGGATCTCAGGGTAAATACCTGGTTCACCCGTTGCTCTTAGTGGACATTACGCCCTGGAGATGATTTCACCAGGAAGTTTAACCCTAGAAGAGTTATTATTGTAAAAAGACCGAAAAATCGTCATGAAAATGATTTCTTATGAAAGTTCAGCTTTCAAGGGGCTCAGGGCGGACCAAGGGGTAGGATACCTGGTGCACCAGGTCGGCTATTACGACCTGGAGATGATTTCTCCTGGAAGTTTTGACTCCGAAAGGGCCGGTTAGGATACCTGGTGCACCAGGTCGGCTATTACGACGTAAAGATGATTTCTACTGGAAGTTTTGACCCCAAAGGAGCCGGTTAGGATACCTGGTGCACCAGGACGGTTATTCCGACGTGAAGATGATTTCTACTGGAAGTTTTGACTCCGGAGGAACCGGCTAAAATACCTGGAGCACCAGGTCAGCTATTACGATCTGGAGATGATTTCTCCTGGAAGTTTTGATCTCAAAGGGGCCGGTTAGGTTACCTGGTGCACCAAGTCAGTTGGTATGATCTGGAGGAATTTTTCTCTTTGAAGTTTTGACTCCGAAGGGGCTGGTTAGGATACCTGGTGTACCAGGTCGGTTATTTTGACCTGGAGATGATTTCGCCAAGAAGTTATAGCTCCAGTGGTGTAAGATCGGACATTTGTTGCACCTTACGGCGTGGACGCGCTGAAGATGACTTATACAGGAAATTAGGATACCTACTGCACTAGGCGATTATTACAATCTCTTTAGACGCCGTTTAGACTTGATTCAGCAGTAAAAAAGAGTCTATATTGAAAATAAAATTAATTTTTTTACACGGATATCAGCTGTTCAAAAAGTATCTGTTCAAGTGAAAGCTACACGTAGCGATTTAAATCATGTTTAAATCACAGTTAAATCACTCTTAAATCGCATTTAAATCGCATCTTAATCGCATCTAAATTGCATCTGAATCGCACTTGAATCGTTCTGTAACCTTTTCAGAAGCTCTTTAAAATTACTTCAACAGTAAAAAAAGTATTCGTTGAACAAAAAAAAAGGTTTATTATCTTGATTAAAGTCAAAAATTAATTTTTTTTTTTTTTTAAACTTAAAAAAAATTTCATCTGTTCAAAAAGTATCTGTTTAAGTTAGAGCTACACGTAGCGATTTAAATCATGTTTAAGTCACGGTTAAATCACTCTTAAATCGCATTTAAATCGCATCTAAATCGCACTTAAATCGTTCTGTAACCTTTTCAGAAGCTGTTTAGAATTACTTTAACAGTAAGAAAAAGAATTGGTTGAAAAAAAAGGTCAAATATCTCGATTAAAGTTGAAAATTAATTTTTCATTTAAAAAACTTTAAAAAATTTCAGCTGTTCAAAAAGTATCTGTTCAAGTGAGAGCCACACGTAGCGATTTAAATCATGTTTAAATCACAGTTAAATCACGCTTAAATCGCATTTAAATCGCATCTGAATCGCATCTGAATCGCACATGAATCGCACTTGAATAGTTCTCTGACTTTCACAAGCTGTTTAGAATTACTTTAATTCGTGTCCACCAGGTCAACCTCGGCACCACATCAGGTACGCTTTTTCCTTCATTAAGTTTCGATTTTTTGTGATTCTCCCTGGAGACGATGTACTAACTAAGTTTTGTCGACCTGGTGCACCCGAGTCCACCAGGTCAACCTCGGCACCACATCAGGTACGCTTTTTCCTTCACTAAGTTTCGATTTTTTGTGATTCTCCCTGGAGACGATGTACTAACTAAGTTTTGTCGACCTGGTGCACCCGTGTCCACCAGGTCAACCTCGGCACCACATCAGGTACGCTTTTTCCTTCACTAAGTTTCGATTTTTTGTGATTCTCCCTGGAGACGATGTACTAACTAAGTTTTGTCGACCTGGTGCACCCGTGTCCACCAGGTCAACCTCGGCTCCACATAAGGTACGCTAAACATCAGGATAATCTTTTGGAAGGTCACCCAGGACTATTTAAAGTTTAATTAGCTTAAAAATATAAAAAATAGAATTTGTGATTTAATGATTTAAATCACAATTAAATCGCTTTAAATCGTTAAATCTTTAAATCAAGTCGGCCGCCCCTCGCAAGATGCTATACAGTCACAACACTGGTCCAAAGATCAAGCCTCTTTGCATGTGTATGTAATTTATTGCAAAGAAAATAATGTTGTGAGAAACATCAATTATGTGGTTTTGTCAGAAGTCGAAAATCATGACGCTACAGGAGTATATTTGTACAACGCAAAAATGATTTCTTTTTTGAAAAAAAAATTTGGTACCAAAAACGTTAAAAAACTATTTTATTTTTCTGATGGCGCGGGGTCGCAGTATAAAAATAAATTTAATTTTTTAAATTTATTACATCACCGAGCGGACTTCAAAATTTCAGCTGAATGGCACTTCTTTGCTACTTCACACGGAAAAGGTGCCTGTGATGGCATAGGTGGATGCGTAAAAAGAAACGCTTATCGAGCAAGCTTACAAAATAACATCCAAATTACAACTACAAAAACTCTTTTTGAATGGGCTGAAAAATTTTTTAAAAAAATTAATTTTGGCATGGTCATGACGAAAGAGTATGAAGAAATGAAAAAAAAACTCGAGCCACGTTTCTCGAAAGCCAAAACCATTAAAGGGACACGCCAATTCCACTGTTACATACCAGTAAATACTAAAAAATTAAAGTGTAAAGTTATTTCAACTCACAAACAATTTTTTGTTCATAGAATGTAGTGATAAATTCGTATTTAATAAAACAAAATTAGTTAGAAATCGAAAAATAATTTTGTAATGAATAAACTTATATTTTTGAATATAAATTTATATGTAAATATAAAGTAAATTTTTTATTAGCATACTTACGGTAAGTAAAAACGCAGTCATTAAGAAACCCAATTTTTGAAAATAATCGGAAAATGTAAATAGTTATGCGAGCGCGCGTGAAGCGGTAGCGTCGTGCGCCGTGGCTCCGTCACCTCGCCGCGCTCGTCGCAGCGCTCGTTTTGCGGTCTTTAAAAATTCACAACTTTTGTTCTTGTGAATATTACCAAAATTTTTTTTCACGTACTTCTAGGTAACACTTTAAAGAAAAATATCGTTGAAAAAATTTTGGCCCACCCATATGAGAAGTTTATTAAATTTTCATTTGTTTATTAAAAAATTAATTTTTTATAAACAAATTAAATTTTTTTTTTTTAATTTATTTATCATTCAATTCTTTACTTATTTGTGAAGTCGCTGTTAAAATTTTGTAAACTTTTATTAAATAGTTCTTTAGAAATGGCGATTTAAAAAAATAGTCACCTAAAAGTTTGATTGTTTATAACTTTTAGAAAAATTATTATTTAAAAAAAAAACTTTACTGGCTTTTTTTTAAAGCATAACACTTGACTTTTGCGTACAAAGGCTATCGAATTTCGAAAGTTTTGTTTTTCTGTCCGATTTCAGAAATTTTGACTCTTTACAATTTTTATTTTTTCCATCGAAAACTAACTCACCGACTTATTTATTTTACACTAAAATATATAAGGCTGAAGTAATGAGCTACTAGCAAACAGAGCGGGATACGCCCGCCAATTATGCATATGGGTCAAAATAATACTTTTTTAAAAAACCGTCCGCACGAGGTTCACCGATTTTATTGCAATTTTTTTTGGCAAAAGTACCATTTAATAGAAGACTTTTGCCACAAACTAGAGGTCTCTATCTTATTTCTGCTTGGTGCTAGATTTTTTTCATGTTGGACATGGATAAAAAAAAATTTTGAGCCATGCCCAATGTTATGGGGTTGCAGCTAATCGGCTTATTTGTTTATTAAAAAATTTAATTATTTGTCATTCACTCCGCCCAGTGCTATGGGGTTGTAGCTCATCGCCTTCTTTGTTTATTAAAAATATTAACATTTTTTTTAGCCATGCCCAAGGTTATGAGGTTGTAGCTCATCGCGTTATTTGTTTATTAAAAATATTAACATTTTTTTTAGACATGCCCAAGGCTATGGGGTTGTAACTTATCACCTTATTTGTTTATTAAAAATATTAACATTTTTTTCAGCCATGCGCTAGGTTATGGTGTTGTTGATAATCGGCTTATTTTTTTATTAAAAAAAATTAATTATTTTTACTAAGTACGCCCAGTGTTTTGGAGTTGTAGCTTATCGGCTTATTTGTTTATTACAAAAGTTAATTATTTGTTATTCACTACGCCTGGGGTTATGGGGTTGTAAGCTTGTCCGCTTATTTGTCTATTAAAAATTTAAATTTCGTTACTCACTTTATTAATTAAAAAAAAAAAAACAAAAAATTCAAGTCAAGCATGCCTGAAGATTTTAAATTCGGCGCGTCTGGCTGGTTCACACTTTTGAGAGGCCTTTAAGGCGGCGCTCTTGCTCCAAGAATCAAAGATCGAGTTTCGATTCGATATATCGACTCGACTTTCTAATCGAATCTCTCATTCTCTTTTTCATAAGTGGTCATAATTATAAGTAGAATGTAGATTGGTAGATTGTTGCATGCTTCATAGAATTCAAAAAATAACATTTTTAATTTGGACTCATTTTTTTCAGAGTAAGCAATAGTAATCCATGATTGTTTTATCAGAATAATTAATAAACTATGATCAATTATTTGTAATTTCAAAAATAGAAAAAAATAAATAAACAAGTGGTATATTATTTACAATATTTGAACATAGATTTTTATCGAATCAAAAAACTAAAATACTGAATAAAAGTAGTATATCATTTTGATATTGAGATCAATATTTCGTTGAGTATCAATTTTTTCAAAGCAGGTGACCTAATTTTGGCTGGAATTTGAATAGTTTTTAGTCAAAAAATAATTTCAAAACATCTATAATGAACGAAAAAGTTAAATGTAGCGTGTATATTGTTAAAAAAACACTAGTTTAGCACATAAAATGTGTCAAAAGTGTATGCTTTGGAATCAACTAAAACACCAAATCCGCACTACAATTACTATGGGAGCTTGTTTGGAAAAATATGAAGAGAAGATTCGTCATATTTTTGAGAGAAAAAAAAAGGTCAAAACCGTTCAAAAATGCGTATGAAAATCGTAAAAAACGCGTTTTTTGTGTTTTTTGACAACTTTAAACAGCTGTATCTTGGATGTGGAAGATCGTACAGGGTTCCGGTTGGTCGCAAAATTTTTGTTTTTTCATGAAAAAAATTTAACAATTTTTTAATATGCACAAAAATTTAGCCTAGAAAAAGCTACGGTCGTTTGAAGATACCTGCAAATGAGCAAAAATAGCAATATCTGTGTAGGACTGTATTATTATAAAAATAACCAAACTATGTTGTCAAAATATTTTTACAAAAAAGAACTTATTTTGAACAAAATTTTGCCGCAAACTAGAGGTTTCTATCTCATTTTGATCAAAAGTTAGAATTTTTCGAAAAATACCTTAAAAATGCTTAAAACAGCTTAAAAATAGGCCATTTTTCAATCTTTGAAAAAAATCTAGCACCAAGCAGAAATAAGATAGAGACCTCTAGTTTGTGGCAAAAGTCTTCTATTAAATGGTACTTTTGCCAAAAAAAATTGCAATAAAATCGGTGAACCTCGTGCGGACGGTTTTTTAAAAAAGTATTATTTTGACCCATATATATAAAAAAATAAATAATCATAATAATTAAACAAACTGATTTAAGACAGCTAATTTTTACCTCATAATAAAAATAGATAGAAATATCTAGTGATACTCCAAATACTTCATTAGAGTAATAAAAAAAATTATTTAATTTTCTCAAGAATGAAATGATAAACACCGGGATTTTCTCTGACAGTATAAGAACTTAATTTAGAAAAAATTATTCACAAAAAGTTTTGTCTAATACATTCCCAGAGAAACTCACTCTACTCGAAAAGTTATTCAGATAAACAATTGATTTAATTATTAACTTTAATTATTAAATCAAATTTTTATGAGAAAATGTATTAAAAACTTCGTTTTACTTAAATTTTAAGAATATTGACCCCTTTAAAAATAAAAGTCCCGCGATCACCTCAATAAGTAAAATAATCTATTAATCTATAAAATGGATTGAATAATTTTTGAAAATTTCCTTAAATAAGTATAAAAGTAAATAATCAGTATTGTTTATTTTTACTTTTCAAATAAATAGTTTAATAATGTACTCAAAATGGTGCGCGCTGAGAGACGCTAGTATATGTAAATTATGTAGATGCAATTGTATCTAGTACAGTTGAGGAGGCGTTGAAATCCATAGAATCTTTAGAATGGCAAAAAGCTATGGAAAATGAAATAAAAAGTTTGAATAAAAATGAAACTTGGACTGTTGTAAAAAAGCCGAAAGATAAGAATATTATTGATGTGAAATGGATTTTCACGAAGAAAAATAATAATATATATAAAGCGGGTCTAGTTGCTACAGGCTTTCAACAAAAGGATTATATTGAGAATGTTAATTCTCCAGTAGGCAAAATGCAAACCTTGAAAATTTAGTTAAGTTATTCTTGCGCTAATAATTTATTTATTAATCAGATGGATGTAGAAACAGCCATTCTAAATGGCAATGTAAAGTCAGAAGTTTATATTCGCGAACCACAAGGTTTTGAGACGGGGAAAGATAGAACATGCAAACTGAAAATTTTATGGTCTTAGAGAAAGTTCTAGAGTTTGGTACGATTGTTTTAATGATTATGTTGAAAGACTGAATTTTACTAGAAGAAATTATGATCAATGCTTATATGTAAACAAAACAGGGAAAGATCATATATATATATATATATATATAAGTTTTTGTTGATGATTTGTTAATATGTTGTAAAGATAAATCTAAAATTGAGGATATTAAATCGAAACTGATGAATGAATTTATTATGAAAGATATGGGTAAAATCAGTAATTATATAGGAATTGATGTGAGTTATAATGATGAGAGGAATTTAATGACATTAAGTCAAACAAAATATATAGAATCTTTATCTGTAAAATACAGGTTAGATAATGCAAAATTATACGACACTCCTATGGAGAATAATCTTAAGCTAGAGCAAGCTTCTGAAATCGACGAAAGAATAAAATATAGAAATTTGATTGGTGAATTATTGTATATTAGATAAGGTACAAGACCTGATATTTCTTTTGCCGTGAATTATCTTAGTCGATTCCAGAACTGCTACAATGAAACACATTTTAAATACGCTATGAGAGTTTTGAAATATCTTATTAAAACTAAAGATTTAAAATTAACTTACACCGATGAAGAAAAAAATGCAAACTTAGATTGTATGGTAGATTCAGACTATGCAGGCGATAGCATAGATAAAAGATCGGCTACCGGATTGTAATACGTTTGTTTAACAATGTTGTATTTTGGAAATCGAGAAAACAAAACTGTGTAACAAAATGTTCAACCTTTTTCGGAGTATACTGCTATGTCCGAAGCAGTGACTGAAATTTTATTTACAAGAAATCTTTTAAGTGAATCATTTGATATTAAATTTATTAAACCAATAAAAATGTTTGAAGATAATTCGGGTGCTTTGTTCATCGCGAAATTTGGAAATTTTACAAAGAACTCTAAACACATAGAGGTTCAATACCATTTTGTTAACGAAAATTATGAAAAGAAAGTTATAGATATTTTGAAGGTAGAGTCACAGAATAGCAATAATATTGCTGATATCCCTGACTAAAAGTCTTGATAAAAATAAATTTATTAAAAATCGCGAAGCCCTGAAATTATTGTAAATTTTTTGAAACTGATTAAATTTAAACTATTATGAAATAATGAAATAAATGTAGAAAGAAAACAAATATTTTAAATTTAAGGAGGCGTGTTGAAATATAGCTAAATATTATAATATTAGAATCGTATCACCATCTATTGTCTCGACGCTCGACGCTGAACACGAATAGCATAGTGTATGTGTTAGCGAGAGCACATCACGTAACTACGTCACGCGACGCGACTAGTCGAGTACTGTACTAGCAGCTGACCGGTGCGGAGCACGATGCTCGTAGGCGGATAATTTGTAACCTTACTATTAAATAATAATTAAATACTATTAATTAACCACAAAGTGTTTCACTAATTTGATCTACCTCTACAATAATCGTAACAGAAATAAACTTGAAAAATAAGTCATTGCACGGATATAAGTCAAATTTTTTTAAAGTTAAATTATTAGCTGAGTAAATTGTAATACTACTGCATGGTATTTTTGTTCAAAATTTCGCGACGTATTTTATTATAAAAATGATAAATGGACTGGGGAACACGAGTATTTCAAACAGCACGCTAATCTCTGAGTTATCCGATCCCAGTTTTCTGAGAACGGAAGTAGTTTAGTTCCAAAGTTCTAAGCGTGAAATAACTGCAGATCAAAGCGCTAGGCCATTCTCAGTAGTTCAAAACTTTAGGAAGACACAGTATTCCTTGAGCTGCTGAGTAAGATTCATAATTTTTAATTTCAGCTTCTAGTTTTTCGAGCTGACGCTTTATGTAACACATTATCGCTCGGGAGAATGAGTAACTAAATTTTCTAGCTGTTAAAAAGAACTAACTTGGATACGAAGGATATGAAGAAGAAAAAAAAAATTAATTGATAGAAAAAAAAAACGTGTGGGTCTCGGGACCCGCGGCAAAAGTGAAACTTCAAATTCGTCTCCCTGATGACTATAAATAAATTAAATCCCTTTCAAATGATGCACTTTGAATTCCTGTTATTAGATGTTCTTTAAAATTTCGATTATTGTAAAAATATAAATGAAAGTAATAACAAATTTTCGACTTCAAAAAAATAAAATTCAATTAAAATTTATTATTTGTTATAGATGAATAAAAGTTAGTTATATTTATTTTAATAAAATAAATTGAAAAGCTAATCGAGGGTATCAAAAAGAAGAGTAATCATGTTTGTATGAAAATAAATTTATTCATGTATTTGAAAGAATAATTTCATTATTATTTACATAAAACTTATTTTATAAATTAACTGACAAGTTATGTTCACTATCATGATTGTTAATTTTAAAACTGTGACTATGGGTTTATGGTAGCTGATGTACGAAATGTAAGTGTCAGAACTTAAATGTTGAACCTATCTTCCAAGTACAGCATCAATAGTCGAACCGCCTTTTGTTGTAAATTCAGCTGTGTTAGTTAAAATTTCCAAGTTAAGTGCGTCTTTGAGAAATTTCATAAGCGTATGTATGAAATGGCGAATCATTTTGTGAACTCGAAAACTCACTATCACTTTCGTTCACGTCTAGTTGATCAGACTCCGTCGGTGTGTTCATTTTAACGATTGATACTGAAACATTTTATTGTGATCTCACTGTATTACTACAACGCTTGAAAAATATCTAAGGCTCAAATGAAACATAATATTACATTCATCTTATGTATGCATTCTGCTGAAAAAATTGCGAGCAAATCTCGAAAAAAGAGAAAAAAAAATATGCGTGTGTGTGAGAGAGAGAAAGAGAGAGAGAGAGAGAGAGAGAGAGAGAGAGAGAGAGAGATGCGAACCGTATAACTATATACAGCTTCATCAGCTGATAGACTTTCTATCTTTTTCTTTCCTATTCGCCTCGGCAGGCGATGCTGCCTGGCGCCCCACTATCGCATCTGCAGACGAGTGACAAAAAGTGGGAATAGCTTACGTGGTGCAGCAAAGAGGGGAAGTAAGGGAGGAAATCTGAAACGCAGTTTTACTCCCCACGTTTCTTTTTTTCTGACGCGTAACCCCGGTAAAGAAGTTTTACTCAAAAAAAAAAAATATATATATACTGTCCAACTCGATTGGCATCAAGTTTGAAGTTGGTCGAATACATATTTAGCCAAGCATGTAATTTTATTCCAAGTTAGATATTCGTCAGACTCTTATTTTTCCTAGTAGAGATTGCTGGGGCTAGGAATCGTCTAGATGCGCTGGACAGTTCTAAGCCGAGCTCCGAGCCTTCAAGCCAAGCTTCGAGCTATCGAGCTGCTGCAAGCCTCCAAGCCAAGCTTCGAGCTATCGAGCTAGGCTCCAAGATTCCAAGCCGAGCTCCGAGCTATCGAGCTAGGATCCAAGATTCCAAACTGAGCTCCGAGCTATTGAGCTAGGCTCCAAGCTTTCGAGCTAAGCTCTCAGCATCTGCGCTAAGCTCCTAGCTTCCGAGCTAAGCTCTCAGCATCTGTGCTAAGCTCCCAGCTTCCGAGCTAAGCTCTCAGCATCTGTGCTAATTTCCCAGCTTCCGAGCTAAGCTCGCAGCATCTGAGCTAATCTGTGCGCTATGGATGCTGGATACCAAGATCTCGGTCCAGACTCTAGGCTACTGATGCTTGGTACCGAGATTTTGAGCCGGGTACCAAGTTATTAAGCCGGAGGACTTGATGGAATCCTGGTGAATAAAACAGTTGTGCAGTTTTACCAACTGTTTAGGAAGTTTTAAACTTCCTAAACACTTAAGGTAGTTACGAAGCGTATATATAGCTAACCTAAAATATAGTTATAGACGCTCGTTGCCCCCACTCTGACGCCACGCGCCGCCGTCGCCACCGCTGCTCGAAATCATGCTAAAATCATGCGTTTTTCATTCTTTTTGATTGTATATCTCATAAGTTAATATCGCTTGCTATGTTTATCTTTGTACGATACGATTTCTAAGTTCTTGCCCTACAAGAAAACCTGTTTTTAAAAAATATTTTAAGAAAATTGAGTTTGCAATGAGAGAATAACCTTCAAAATAAATATGAAGCATAGGAATCCCGTGTAAAGAATTGAAACTTCTGAGCCCAATATCTCAAAATTAAGTATGGCTTGGGGGTTTAAGAAAAATACCAGCGTGTACAGGACTCAAAAATCTACCTCTGTGCAAAATTCTAGAGATTTTTTAAGAAACTCAATTTTTTTGGGAACTACCTTAATAAAAAAAAAGCTTGTGATGCACAAAATTACTATTTGTAATTGTAACTAATAAAATTTTATACATCACAAAAAAAAGCAGGAAAAAAAAAAAAACTAAAAAACAAAATATATTAAAGAAAAAAAAAAACTAAAAAAAATTACGAATTACGAATTAAAATCAAATGAGCAAAATACAAATGCTCGGTTTGAAGAAAATCATTGAGCTTTATATCACCCAATGATTGTATATTTGCGTAAGGGTTATATTTAACGCGCACCCCCTAATGGGGAATGCGTTTCAACCTGAACTAGCTTGGGCAGGTATTGTTTAACGTCGGTAGGGGTTGCGCGTTAAATGTAACTTCCTAAACAGTTTGTAAAAGTGCACAGCTGTTTTGTTCAACAAGACTCTATCAAGTCCTCCGGCTTAATAGCTTGGTCCCCGGCTCAAAATCTCGGTACCAAGCATCATTAGCCTAGAGTCTGTACCGAGATCTTGGTATCCAGCATCCATAGCGCAAAGATTAGCTCAGATGCTGTGAGCTTAGCTCGGAAGCTGGGAGCTTAGCACAGATGCTGAGAGCTTAGCTCGGAAGCTTGGAGCCTAGCTTGATAGCTCGGAGCTCGGCTTGGAGGCTTGGAGCCTAGCTCGATAGCTCGGAGCTCAGCTTGGAAGCTTGGAGCCTAGCTCGATAGCTCGAAGCTTGGCTTGAGGGCTCGGAGCTCGGCTTAGACCTGTCCAGCGAATCTAGACGATTCCTAGCCCCAGCAATCTATACTAGAAAAAATAAGAGTCCGACGAATATCTAACTTGAAATAAAATTACATGCTTGACAAAATATGTATTCAACTAACTTCAAACTCAATGCCAATCGAGTTGGACAGTATATTTTTTTTTTTTTTTTTTTACTATCGATTAATTTTTTTTTTTTTCTTCATATTCTTCGTATCCAAGTTAGTTCTTTTTAACAGCTAGAAAATTTAGTTACTCATTCTCCCGAGTGATAATGTGTTACATAAAGCGTCAGCTCGAAAAGCTAGATGCTGTGATTCAAAATTATGAATCTTGCTCAGCAGCTCAAAGAATACTGTGTCTTCCTAAAGTTTTGAACTACTGAGAACTGCCTAGCGCTTTATTCTGCAGTTATTTCACGCTTAGAACTTTGGAACTAAACTAATTCCGTTCTCAGAAAACTGGGATCGGATAACTCAGAGATTAGCGTGCTGTTTGAAATACTCGTGTTCCCCAGTCCATTTATCATTTTTATAATAAAATACGTCGCGAAATTTTGAACAAAAATACCATGCAGTAGTATTACAATTTACTCAGCTAATAATTTAACTTTAAAAAAATTTGACTTATATCCGATAATAATGATCATACCCTATAATTTTTACTGTAAAATATCTCAAATTTTATTGTTTTTGTTATTTTTAACTCCACTCTCAGCCTTGCCCTTTTTTGAACTCTCCTTATTTTTAATATTCCAACAATTAGATGTTTCAACTTGGATTGAAATTGTAATCGTTTTTTATTTTTCAAAATTTTATTTTTCTAATTACTCCCAAAGTTACCTTTTATGAAAACAGATCACAACCCAAAATTTTTAATAGCATTTTTTTCTTTAGAATTATCTCTATGAAGTAAATTATTCATTAAAAACATGATTTTTCTTTATTACTGATTTTTTTATTCAGTACTAAAGTTTTTGAAAAAGAAGATAATTATTATTGATTCTGTAAGTGCTTCCCTATATTTATTAATGCATTTTTAGTTTTCTACGATATGGCAGTACAATTACATAGAAATTCTTCTCTATTTGGTATATGTACAGATTTTTAGTTGATTTGAGAATTTATGAAAGTACGGTGGATGCATATTTTGAGTTTATAAGTATCAGAATTTGACGATTTTGTATAAGATATGTACACAAATTTTGTATTGGTGTGCACCTTTATAAGTAAATTTCATTTAGTTTTTCTGCGTGTTTGAAATTTAATAACGCTTAAGCATATGCATATTTTTTACTCGGTTATTGCCATTTTATAGCTTTTTACTCGAGAAGTAACGTAGGATACATAAGATACGATATAATTTTTTGCGGTATGTAAGATACGGTATAATTTTATGCGTTAAATAAGGTACGATACAATTTTAGTCTGGTTCATGTAATTTTCTTTGATTTTTAATTATTGATATCTATGCTTGTGCGGCATTTCCGCCAGAGTGATTTGGAATCTCCGAGGGCGTATGGAAGTGGAGCCCTACGTTTTCTTAAAAGCACTGAAAAGTTTTTTCGAAAAAAATAAATACAAGAGCGGCAGTAGAATTTATTATTAGAATAAATCAAATTTTTAGAACTATTTCTATAAGTTAGACTTTTAACTTAATGCAACTTTTTAAAAAGTAACCTGCTCGTAACAATCGCAATCGAATACGCGGGTGTCTGCTAATATCAATAAATTTCTGTAGTGTTATGAACAATTCAATCGTCGTATAATGTATGTATTATAAATTTTTTTCAGAGAATGTCAATTTTGATCTGCTGCTAAAAAAACTAGAAATCAATCAATCGTACTATTGGCTGCTAATCGAATTATTATACTGAAGTGTTTTTTCACTTCTTGTATTTTCAATTAAGTAGCTAACAAATAACATTCCTGAGGATCATGAAAATGGTGTTGTCACAGCGGCAGAGGGAGGAGTTGTAAGTACTTCATCTTATTTTTTTTACTATTTTCTTCCTGACGCAGCAAGCCTTGAGCTTGAAAAATATTTTGATCAAAAACAACGAAGCAGGCCTTGTCGCCTGGCTGTTTAAGCATAGCCAAAAGGCCAGGGGCCATGCTTATTTTATTGTAACAAACACTATTATAACATTTCCGAGTATAATTAAATAAAGAAATAAATTTTGTCCCACTCGGTGACGAGTTAACGGTCCCCGGTGGCGTAATAGGTTAATGCACCTTAACCGGTGCCACGAATACAAAAGATACAAGCTTCGAATCCTGACTTTCAATTTTTCGGGGGGATATGTATTTATTTGAATCAATTAAAGGTTAATCTTACAAAATTTTGAAAAAATAAAAATAATTGTAAGTTATATACAGTTTATTGTAATGGATTAAAATGAAAATTTTTAATTATTATTCAATCAATTTCTTTTGTTTGAAAGAGATGATTTTAAAAAATAATTTAACAAATAATATGACAAAACAAAATTTTCTAGTAGAAGATTGATTTTTTTCTTTAAATAACAATTTATTGCCAGTTATAAACATGTATCTTTGTCATAAGATTCCTCATCAGAAGATTCGTCGCCAGAAGAGCATGATAGTAAAGATTAATCATCACTTTCAGAATCTCCTCCGTCTGTTGAATGTGGGAAAAATTTTTACATTACAAGATTTTTTGAACGTACTCAAATCAAATTTAAAAATAAATCTGAAAAATTCTCACTACTTCTTTACATTCTTATCTCATCAGCTGTTTCTGGCAATTGTCAATAGTCAAACCATTTAAAATCCAGTTGTTCATCATCATTAATAATTCAACCAAAGTTGGACGTCAGTAATTTATTATTTTCTGTTAAGAGTAGTTATTTTTCATCGGCCTTACACCATACATCTGAGGTGTATACCGTTCTCAGAAAATGTTGCCATAATTCGGTAAGACATGGCGATAACATTGACGCATCGAAGTTTTTCAAGGATTTTTTTGAAAAAGGTTCATTGACATTTTTGAATTTATAAGCAGACAAAAATGCAGCAAATCGAACAGCATCGACGGTCACTTCAGGGCTTTTTTTTGTAACCGAACATTGCATAAACAAATTGTTCAACAGTTTAAAACTCTGTAGAGTTTAAGTTTATCTTCAATTTTTTTTTTCTTAAGTGCTAAAAGTCATCTTAATACATTGAACTTTGATTGTAAACCAAAAAAATGAGTCATTGTTTATTTAAACATTACTTTTTTATTCATTCAAAATTGTCATTACTGCAGACGTGACAGTCGTTCGTTCTCGGCTGGCGCTCGGCGCGATGCGGCACTTAACGCGAATGACAGCTTTGTTATTAAGTTAAAACGAAGTTCAAGAAATTCATTTTGTTTTGTTTATGTAAGTTGAAAATGTTGATTCAAATTTGTTTAAATATAATATTCATGTTATAATAATTTAAAATCCAGAGAAAGAACGACTGGCACGTGTGCAGTAATGACAATTTTGAATGAATAAAAAAGTAATGTTTAAATAAACAATGACTTATTTTTTTGGTTTACAATCAAAGTTCGATGTATTAAGATGACTTTTACGAGGACTTTTAGCACTTTAGAATAAAAAAAAATTGCTTACGTTTTTAGTAACAAATAACCAAAAATGTCCAAAAAAGCGTTTTTTCGATTTTCAATGATTTTTCACGCAAATACTATTGAGTTTAAGAAAAAATTGAAAGGGACATTTTCTCTTTATTTTGTCCTGAAGATTACGAAAATTTTTTTTTTTTTTTGAAATAGCACATTTTAAATTGTTTATAACAAACTTTTGGACAACTTTTGGGATTTCTAACCTAAATATTCGTGTTCAGGAGGCCACAAAACATAGATATCAGCTGCAAAATTCCGGGGACCTAAAAATCCTACGAAATCGGCATCATCGCCCGGAGTAATATACGTATTCTCTATGCAGTACGGGGGCAAGGGGGGTTTTTGTAGGATTTTGAGGCCGGCTCATTTTTTCAAGTTATTCCCATGTATTTTAGCCCGCTGAAAACGAATATCGAGGTTAGAAGTGTCAAGAGTTATCAAATAATTTGTTATTAACAAATTTTAACAACAATTAGGAAAAAATGCTTTAAAAAAAAAAAAAAAAAAAAAAAAATTCTGGTTCTTTACATAATAACAAAGAAAAAACATATTTATCATAACATCATAACAACATATTAATTTCCGCGTCCGGTAAAAATATATTTTCGTGACGGACGTTATACAATTATGATGAAAAAATAAAAATTAAAACGAGTATTTTTCATAATCAATAAGTATTAGTCTATCTTTCGTACTTTTTTTAGGTTACTTTTAATACGTTTTACAGTTCTTATTAAACTCTGATGCAAAATTATTTCAACTTTCAAACTTTTACGTGATGGACGTTACACAAAAATACAGTTCAAATGAAACTACCATATAATCAGTGAAAATACTTACTTTAAGATCCAAGATTTGTACCACTCTATAGATGACTTTCGCAACTTTAACCTTAGCATATTTTTTGCAATCAATTGTTTGTATTATATTAATTTTTCAGTTCAACCAATTCGATCGTTGAAATTGACTCTTTGCAGGGTTCTCATCAAAAGCATAAAAAATGGACAATGGAAAAAAAAAAAAAAATTGGTTATACTAAATACATAAGTTATTCTTTTTAATTCTTCTATTTTAATTTTTTGATGTAATTTAATTTTTTTAACGCATTCAACTTTATCGTGGAATTGCTCACTATCAAACAAAAATAACAAAATAAGTTTATTATCTCTTTTTCAATAAATTCGAACAAAAAATTTTTTTTTAACTTGCAATATTTCAAAAATGTCCATTTAAATATTGATATAAAATGAAATTTAAATGCAAATTTTTTTTCTTCATTAATAATATTCTTCGAGTCTCATTCGAACGCTCAACCGAATAAGACGTGTTTGTCAACAGCACGAGTAGTGGGCGTGTCGAGTGAGAAAGCTCGATTCTCGATGCTTCGAGGTTATCTGACAGTGCCCTAGTGTCTAGCTTCCCGTTGGACAGGACCAGGAACACCCTCTTGTCGTCACTAGGAAGCTGATACAACACACCAAGAGTTAGCGACTGAGTCCTAACACTTCTGACAGCATAGTCCAAGTGTAGTGCTGTCTGGTTCAACCCGACGCTTCTCTCATTCAAATCAGCTCCGGCCTCGATCAGCATCCTCGTAATCTTGAAGTTGCACCGATCTTTGCGCCCAGTGTTAGTGAACTGGAGCACTAAGTAGCCCTCGTTGTTCTTGAATTTAACATCAGCTCCGGCGTTGAGAGGTAGCCCGACGATCTTCTTGTCTTGCGACAAACCGCCGGAGTGGTGAAGTGGAGGAGAGTCTTATCGCTGGCTCGTAGAAAATCTACACCTGCTGTGGAATCAATCAAAAGCTTCAGGAGGTTCTTGTTGCAGTAGGAGGAGGCCACCAGGTGTAGCGGCGTGTTGCAGTCGTTCTGCTTCTCGTTGATGTTCGCCCCGGCGTTTATCAGCATCTTCACGGCCTTTTTGGACCCATGATGACTTACTAGATGCAGAGGGATCCTCTCGCTGTTCTTGTCGTCGACACACGCTTCGGCTTCTAATAGGAGTAGCATGATATTCATCGAAGGGAGCGGGGATCGCTTTTCCCGGTCAGCAGCATGACGACTACCAGGACTACGTGTGCTGGCTCCATCTCCCTACGCTCACCAAAGCTATATACACCCCTCACGAGGGGGGCGCCAGCGTTGGTACGGTAAGAAACCGGGAAAGGAATTGGGTAAGTTACCCTAGGGTAAGGAAAGAAATTAATGGTAAGAAATAATTTTTTTTTTTTTTTTCCAAGTTAAACAAACTGTCTGCACGATATACTAATGCTAAAAATTAACAACAAAGTCTTAATTATAATTCTTAGCTCTCAAGACAGAATGTTTGTGTTAAATTAATTAATAAACAATTCAAATAATTACTAAACAAAGACGAAAATCCTGAAATTTAATGAATTGACGGAAGTCAAAAGTTTCATAATTTATTTATAATTACACCTAAGCTTCTAAACCCTCATAACCAAGCGGATTGATTGAAATAATTGAATTTATGAATAAACAATTTAATTAATTAATAAACAAATACGTATATCTTAAAACTCAATAAATTTGAGCGTTAAAAAATTTAATAATTTATTATCCCTTAGCTCTGAAACCCTCATAACCAAGTGGACCGATTGCAATAATTAAATTTATTAATAAACAATTTAAATAATTAATAAACAAATACGTATATCTTGAAACTCAATGAATTTGAGCTTTAAAAAATTTAATAACTTATTATCCCCAAGCTACGAAAGCTTCATAACCAAGTGGACCGATTGCAATAATTAAATTTATTAATAAACAATTTAAATAATTAATAAACAAACACGTATATCTTGAAACTCAATGAATTTGAGCGTGAAAAAATTTATTAACTTATTATCCCCAAGCTATAAAAGCCTCATAACCAAGTGGACCGATCGCAATAATTAAATTTATTAATAAACAATTTAAATAATTAATAAACAATTACGCAGATCATAAAACTTAATAAATTTGAGCGGTAAAAAATTTAATAATTTATTATCTCTAAGCTCCGAAACCCTCATAACCAAGTGGACCGATTGCAATAATTAAATTTATTAACAAGCAATTTTAATAAATAATAAACAAATACGCATATCTTGAAAGTCAATATATTTGAGCGGTAAAAAATTTAATATTTTATTATCCCCAAGCTCCGAAACCCTCATAACGAAAAAGGACCGATTGCAATAATTAAATTTATTAATATACAATTTAAATTATTTATAAACAAATACGCATATCTTTAAAATCAATAAATTTGAGCGATAAAAAATTTAATTATTTATTATCTCTAAGCTCCTGAGCCATCATAACCAAGAGAATAGACTGCAATAGTTGAATTTATTAATTTAAATAATTAATATAAACAACTGCGCGAATCTTGAGACTAAATTAATAAATTTGAGAGTTAAAAAATTCAATAATTTATCATATTCAAGCTCTTAAGCCCTGGTAATCGTTGGAATCGAGTTCAATAATTAAATTAATCAGTAAATAATTATAATAATAAATAAACGAATTCGCGGATTCTGGAACTCAATAAATTTGAGCGTTAAAAAATTTAGTAATTTATTATCTCTAAGCTCCTAAGCTCTTATAACCAAGGGGACTGACTGCAATAATTGAATTTATTAATAACTAATTTAAATACTTAATAAACAAATACGTGGATGCTGAAACTCAATAAATTTGAGCAGTAACAAATTGAAAAGCTTATTATATCCAAGCTCGGAAGCCCTGATAATCATTGGGATGGATAGCAATAATTAAATTTATTAATAAACTTATTTAAAAATTAATAAACAAATATGGACATACTTAATTCAATAAATTAGAGTGATAAAAAATTTAATAATTTATTATTTCTAAACTCCTAAACCTATTGTAACCAAGGGGACCTACTGCAATAATTGAATTCATGAATAAACTATTTAAATACTTATCAAACTAATACGTAGATCTTGAAAATTAATAAATTTGAGCAGTTAAAGATTGAATAATTTTATAAATTAATTATTTATTAATATTCTTTTTTTTTACTTTCTCCACCCAAGGTTAAATGATTATAAACATGTCAGATTATTCGTTTATTTAAAAATTCATGTATTTTAAATTCACGCCGCCCAGGCTTACGGGGTTATAGGCTGTTATTTGAATTGTTTATTGATAAATTCAATTGTGGAGTCAGTCCTCTCGCTTATGAGAGTTTAGGAGATTAGAGATAATAAATTATTAAATTTTTTGCCGCTCAAATATATTGACTTTCAAGATATGCGTATTTGTTTATTAATTATTTCAATTGTTTATTAATAAATTTAATTACTGCAATCGGTTTACTTGGTTATGAGGCTTTCGGAGCTTGGGGATAAAAAGTTATTAAATTCGTTAACGCTCAAATTTATTGAGTTTCAAGATATACGTTTTTGTTTATTAATTATTTAAATTGTTTATTAATAAGTTTAACTATTGCAGTCCATTCTCTTGGTTATGATGGCTCAGGAGCTTAAAGATAATAAATGGAATAGCTCAGTGCAATAATGGGCTTAGCGCTCGGCCTAGTACAGCCGACGAAAGCCGAAGGGTACAGGCTGCACCAAAACCATAAGAAATTTGAAACTTGCTCAAAATCAAAATTGATTAATGCCTACTTATAGAAAATTTAATTACCTATCTTATTGTTCTTTACAGTTTTTTCCTACCTTTCACCGTTTTCAAGTTATCCTTAAAAAATGTCGTTTTTTTTACTAACCTTAAAACAATAAAATCTTTCACTTTACTTTACTGAAATAAAAAACTACTGAATATTTTTTAATGAAAATTTAGCACAATATTTATCAACTCATTCCGCTTCTATTAGAACAAGTCTGAAATCTTAGAAATTTTTCAGACCGACGAAATAAATTTTTGAAAAAAAAAAACAACTGTTCATAACCTACATCTTCGAATTAAAAAAGTGTGCGAGGAAGTTTCACTTAGAGATAATTTATCACCCACATTTCACTTTTAAGGTATCAAAGAAGTTTTTTGTAAAGTTTCAATGTATAATTTCAATAGATGAAGAGCATGTAGAGTTTAAAAATTTTCTGCATCAGGATTCAAGAAAACAGGCAGTGTTGGCTGCAGCCTGCTGCTTATGACTGAAGTGTAGCAGGCGCGCGCTACAGCTGTTCTCTGCCGAAAAAAAAAACATGGTATTGAATTAGCATTACTTTATTCAAAAGTTGACGCAATAGCTTAAAAAATATATAAGTTGTGATTGAAATACTTTTTTTTTTTGGCATTTTTTAAATTCAAGATTGACTGAATTTTCAGCAGACCGAAATACAGCAGTTGCCAGTTGGGTGTTTAAGCGTGTAAACAAAGAAACAATCGTTCTATGTTGACTTGTTTAGTTTGTTAAGCTTCTTTTTTGTTTGAGATTATAGTCTCTTTGCAGAACAATTCTACTTTACAAGAACTTTTTGCAAGTTACATATGAATTTATTCATTGTCTGTAGTAATGGCTAAGAACGTGGGACGTAGAAAAGTGAAAAACGAAAATAGTTGGAAAAGGAATGTTTCTAAAGTGGCCAGAAATCAGGTAAATGAGTTATTTTGCCAATGATTACTCTAATATTTGGAATAGTTTGAAGATGATCTCTCGTTACACTTAAATTTTGAAAATGTTCAAGATAAAATGACGACTTAAAAAAAAATTCAAAAGTTTTTCTAGTATTATCAATAATTTTTAGGTTATTTTACAATATTTATAAGATTACTACGTATTTCAATAAAAAATTATTTAAACATCACCCTTAAATATTTAAACCAATAAGGTTATAGATTATAGCTTTCATTTTTTATTTGTTTTTGATTTCACATTTTTCAACTTTTTTACAAAGTCCATTCGTTTGCTGATTTTTAGTTCAAACAAAAAGTTAATCAACATAACTTAGTTTAGTTAAGTAAAATATATTTTAGTATTAAATTCTCTGAAAATATTGGGCCAGTATAAACGTATATTAACGTTACAATATTTTTCGTAGGGTTTAGAATATGTTTCTGCAAAAGGAAAAAAAGTGGGTGCCAAAACTTTTATCCAAGTGGAAACTTGTTGTCGTGAAAAATGCTGCAATGCAATCGATATAAGTAGCCAAAAAATAATGTTTGATAAGTTTTGGCCACACGATACTCAAGATAAAAATAATTATATGGTACAGTCCATAATTTTAGAGAACATGATTGATATGCCGGACACATTAAAAGAAAGGAAAAGGTTGGATTGGCATTACTCTTGTCGTTACAAAGGCAAAACCATTGTAGTTTGCAAACAATTTATTTTAAATTTATATCTAATTGATAAAAAAAGAATAGATGTTATAAAACAAAAATTGATCAATGGCGAAAATTTGAGTGATAAACGTGGACGTGGAAAAAAGAAGATAAAATTGACTGAACAAGTAAAAAGTATGATTATTGAGCATTGTAAAAGTATCCCGCATGCTGAATCTCACTATCGAAGAGACCAAATAAGACTCAATTATTTTGAAGATAAATCTTTAACTGTACATAATATTTACAATTTGTTTCTTAAATTTTACGCTTCCAAAACTGGTACACCTGAGATTCCTTTGGAAGAGAAAACTTACTACGATTACTTTAATTATTACGTACCTTTCTCGGTTAATTTGCCACGAACAGATGTTTGTAATCTTTCCTACACTTACGAACATACAAAACTGATGGAAGCAGAGTATCAAATTCATAATCTGAATATCGATAATTATACTCGTTTGAAAAAATCTATGATGTGTGCGGAAAATGTATTGCAGGCTGAATTTGACTTTGCACAAAATTTACCTTTGCCCAAACTTTCAGTGAACGCGCAATTTTTTTGTCGCTTATTGTGGTTGTATGTGTTCAATGTTCACATTCATTCAAATAATCACAGCTACATGTTCTACTTTTTAGAGGAAACTTTTAAAAAAGGCGCTAATAGTGTGTGTAACATGGTTAGACATGCGATTTTAAAAGAGCTGCAGCTACAATATTTCAATAAAATTTTTTTATGTTCGGATGCGGCTGGTGGACAGAACCGTAATTATTTGATGTTGCAATATTTGTCAATAGTATCTGTTGACCTGCAGCTTGAAATTCAGCAGTTATTTCCAGTGAGAGTTCATTCGTATAATCAATGTGACAGAAATTTCGGCTTGTATGGATCCAAGAAGAAAAAACTAGACTCCATAGAAACACCAGATCAGTATGTCGAAATGATAAAAAACTTACGATCCATTCCATTTGAAATGGTTGATGTAACAAAACTTGGAATGAAAGATTTTGAAAAAGTTCTTGTGGAGGATAAAAATCTGGATAAAGATTCAATTAAAATTAGTAAAGTAGTAAAAATCATATACTCCCCAAATGGTGAGGTCAGTTTATTCTACGACTATTACGGCACACCGAAGACAATTTATTTAAAAAGTTTGATTAAAAAAGACTTGTCAAAAGCTCCGTTGGCACCAGCAGTAGGAATCACAGAAGAAAAAAAAAAAGATTATAGTAACTTATTACAGTACTGTACTCCTGTTGGACAAGCATTTGGCAATGAATTTTTACAAACAGCTATTATAAAAAATAAAGTAAGGTAAAGTACCCAATAGTGAAAAGCTCGAGGGGAAATCGGGAGTAATTTGAGTTTTACAAAAAAACTGTAAAAATTTACCCGAAAAGAACGCAACTCACGTTGCGTTCTTACCGTCAAGAAATGCGATTTTTTCTTCTCTATTCATCTGATTAATTTTTTTTGGTCGTTTGTACTAGTCACCTTATCATTTTTCACACTTATTCCGATTATGGCAATGGCACAAACTCTGTGGGACGTCCCTCGTCCGCTGTCCCATTTTTTGGAGCAATGCAAAGTGAACGCAGCGCCGCGCCGTAGGACGGCGAACGCGGGACGAGGGACGTCCCGCACGGAGTTTGTGCCATCGCCCTTATGGTTTGATTATTTTTCGATTACTTTAGATACTTTCGAATACTGACAACGCCCGAAAACTTCCTATCGCACTGTCACACTTTTACCGAATACTTCCTTTAACGCGTGTCTTTTACTTCGATTACAACGATTACGCTTACGTTTACTTTTTTTTTTTTTTTTAATTTAGTTTATCCTCGTCGCCACTGTACTATATGTGGGACAGGAGAGGATCGGGATAAATGACAACTACCGTGGTTCTAATCTAATAAAAACAACTAATTCTTTATTCGTTATAATAAACCTGCGATGCAGTATTCTGCACACTCAGTTGAATACATGGGTTAAGACTCGTTTCAAAGCTTCTCCTTGGTAAAGGATATTTTTTGAAATGAAACTTGTTGGTAACACTCATTTAAAATTTTTAGTTCAAATATAAGTAATGATCTGCGCATAATTTGTGTAAGTTTGTGATAAGAACACAAAGTGTATCAAGATTAAAAATTTAGGGCTTAGCTGAAGTTCTTTAAAAAAAATAGAGGTAAATAAGTTTTTAGGAAATTGATTTTAATTGATAATGGATGAAAAATTCCATTTATACTGCATCCAGAGGTGGGCACTATTCGGACGCTAAGAATTTCGAATAAATTTTTAAAAAAATGAATTTTTCGACCGGATTTTCATGGATAAATCCGTTTTAGAACTTTTCTAACTCAACTGCATCAAAAACCGGAAGTATTCGAAATTTTATTCGTCGAATAAATTTTCGAATAAAACGATTATTCGAAATTTTATTCGTCGAATAAATTTTCGAATAACGGAAGTATTCGAAAATTTATTCGACGAATAAAATTTCGAATACTTCCGGTTTTTTATACAGTTGAGTTAGAAAAGTTCTAAAACGGATTTATCCATGAAAATCCGGTCGAAAAATTCATTTTTTTAAAAATTTATTCGAAATTCTTAGCGTCCGAATAGTGCCCACCTCTGGCATCAAGTACATTACAAAACAGAGGTGGGCACTATTCGGACGCTAAGAATTTCGAATAAATTTTTTAAAAAATGAATTTTTCGACCGGATTTTCATGGATAAATCCGTTTCAGAACTTTTCTAACTCAACTGTATAAAAAACCGGAAGTATTCGAAATTTTATTCGTCGAATAAATTTTCGAATAAAACGATTATTCGACGAATAAAATTTCGAATACTTCCGGTTTTTTATGCAGTTGAGTTAGAAAAGTTCTAAAACGGATTTATCCATGAAAATCCGGTCGAAAAATTCATTTTTAAAAAATTTATTCGAAATTCTTAGCGTCCGAATAGTGCCCACCTCTGACTGCATCATTTTCAGAGCGAAAGATACATCCAAGTCCTTTTGAATAAATATTTATGAAACTGTTTTCAAAAAGATTTTATTTTCTCCTAATTACATGTGATTGTATTCTTACAAATACACACCACATTACTGGTTATAAAAATTCATTAAAATATAACTTTGCTTACTTAACCCTTAAAGGCCACGCCCAAATCCAGAACTGCCACACTGACAGTTATGTGGGGTCATTCTGACCCCGTGTGGCATTTAAGGGTTAACATAAATTTAACCAGAAAATAAACAAATCATTTACAACTGTCACTAATTATTTAATCCATCACAAAAATAATGATCAATCTATTTATAATTTAATTTATTTACTGAATAAATACAACCCTTATGTTTTAAACAGTTGATATTAAAATTAAACACCTACTTTTCAAAAACACACAAAATATTGAGCACTTCACAAGAAAAAAACTAATAAACTTAAATAATTCGCAATACATTATATATTTTTCTATAATTTTTATTTTATATTAATTGTGAAAACTCAAAATAAAAAAAAAAATATTAAGTTAAAAGCGAGGTTAAAAGTGTAAACACTTGGCTTTCGCTAACTAGAAAAAGACTTTTTCATTGTATTGTAAAAAAAAAAACAGCTCAAGTTTAAAATTTAATTATTGTTCTTAGTAAGTTACAATCAAACTAAAATCGCGTTTTTTTTAATCGAATTAGACGATTTTGATATCAAGCGTAAAATCTTTTCTCTATTTACTTAATCTTTAACCACCGAGACTAGCTAGCAGACCGTTTTCATCGAGCTACACTGCCACTGACTTGAAACTATCACTTGGTCCTACGACTCTGACTTTCCATGACCTGAACTGAGCTTGGCCTCCATGAGCAGGTTCTCGAATCCATCCCTGACTGAGGGCTAATTTTGTAGGTCCTGAAAGGCACCTAAATCCAAAATATCAGTCAATTTGGTGAGAATCAGATCTGGGCAAATTTGCAAGCCCTCTTTTTGACGCTTTTGGACTTAACTCATTAATGCCTGAAATTTAAAAATTATTCAGTAAACTTTAGGCTGAAAAATGTTCAGGATAAACTCGAAAAATCAATCGGAAAATATCCATTCCTACTATTTTCAAGGATGCTCTACAAGATTCCGTAGTTTAAAATACCGAAAAAATTGTTTTTCAATTGTTTATTAACAAATTAAAAAAAAAATCACATTTTTTCATGCATTTTTTTTTTAATCGAATTTGACGAAGAGTAGAATTTCTTTTACTGTAAAAAAGTTGATAAAAGGGAGACGTTAGGTTTGAAGTTTTCAAATCTTCTTTAAAATTGTCGCTACGCTTTTTTTTGACAAAATGGTGGCCAAAAAACTTGGGCTTCAGTTATCTCATATCAGTCAATCATAGAACCGTGCGAGGGAGTGAATCCCTCGTAAATTATTTTTTTTTTACCTGGCAGTGTCAGGTCACCTGGGAAACAAAGAAATAATTAGTTTGTTTGTTTACCTTCCCAGGTGATAACCATGCCACTTTCTCGCGCAGCAGAAGCCGACCACGTGGCGACGATCGCCGTCGGCTGGACGCTGCTGTTGCAGCAGCACGAGCACCCGGCGCGCGCACGACACATACACACACACACATGTTCACCACCCGGGAAGGCTCTCCCGGCCCAGGGCGCGCACGTACACACACATACACCACACATGGGTTCCGATTCTCCGTCGGGGAGTTTTCGGCGACGGAGGAGGTGCGCGGCGCGTGTCGGCAGACGACGCAACTGCGTCGCCAAGCGCGTGCGCGCACGCTCACCACAGTAGACACGGGCGTGAGTGAGATTTTATTTTTTTTTGTATTGTGTACGTTGCGCGAACAATGTGTGCGTGTGGGGGAGAGCGAGAGAGAGAGTATGTGCGCGAGGGATAGGTTAACGCAGTGAGTGCCTCGTGTGCATTATTTTTATTCTTTATTTTGGATTTTCGCGCGTACTATAGGTGGCGTGGCGATCGCCACCGGAAGATTGTAGACGGGAGCGTGATTGGGTGTTGTGGCGTGAATGTGTCTGATTGGTGGACCAATGACTGTTCCTCGAGTATGAATGAGGCTTAATTGGATTGATTCTTGTTGATTGGCAGAGAGAGCTTGGAGGGGATGGTGAAGAAGGAAGTCGAGTCAGAGAGACGCGGGGAGCGTCACTCTGTTCTCAGTAGCCACAGCGTGAGGTAGTGTTTGAGAGTGTGATTTTTTTAGTTTCTTTGAGTAGACTTTTTCCTAAGTTCCCTTTTCCTCATTTTCTTTAGTTGAGTTGTAGACATTTTTTTTTCTTTATTTACAGCTCGGTACAAGAAGAATTCGAAGACTTGGGTTATTTCCTTCTTGCAATACCGAGAGTTGAAAAACCAGAGAGTAGCCATTTTGGGGGCATCAGAGAATTTTTGGTTGAAATTTTTGTAACGTAAGGTTTTTGTTTTATTTTATTGGAAACTTTATAAAGCATGGTTTTCCGGAAATTTTGTACATTGCACGATAAATGAGAATTCTGTTTGGCTATTATTAAAAGTTTATTAAATTCGATAGAGTTTTTTTTTTTTGTCTTGGCGCGGCGTCGTTACCCGCCATTTTGTAGACTAGTTTATAGTTTGTTTAATTTCTTTGTACTCAAATTAAAATTTTATTTTTTTGTAATTGTAGACTTGATTTTTTTTTAAATTTTGTAGACAAGAATAAAAATCAAATTTAACCTAAAATTTTTGTAATAATTTATTTTCTCTCTCTCTAGCTCACCAACCGTTCCCGGAGGTTTTCTCTCCGTGGAAACCCTGACCCCAGATTAAGGAGTTTTCCCCTAGAGTTTTGAAAGAGATTTTTCTTGTAACGGGAGGGCCCGGGAAACTCCGTTAACTATTTAAGGGAGGCCCTTTTCTTTAGAAATACCCCGTTACAACCGACGAAAAAAATCGATTTTTTCTTAAAGCTTAATACATACAACTTGAATTAAATTTTAGACAAAAACAATATGCCTAAGCAAACGCCAAGTATAGTTTGTTCTTTAAAGTTTGAGTTGAATACGGTGGTATTTTTTATTTTTTGAAAACTCAATTTTTACATTCGGGCCTTAACGGTATTGGGAGTTATATTTCGAATTTTGCAGTTCTAATAACGAAAATTACCATAAATTAAGCATAACATACTTTTTCTTCCTCAAGTTCCATGTATTCAGTTTTAAGAAAAACTCAATTTTTTCGTCAGCTCTATGATTGACCGCTGTGCGATAACTTAACCCCAAGTTTTTGGCCGACATTTTGTAAAAAAAAATCGTAGCGACAATTTTAAAAAAGATTCAGAAACTTCAAACTTAATGTCCCCTTTTATCAACTTTTCTACGGTAAAAAAAATTTCTACCCTCCGTTAAATTCGATTACAAAAAAAAAAAGTGATTTTTTTTGAATTTGCTAATAAACAATTGAAAAACAATTTTTTAGGTATTTACGCGATTTTGTAGAGAATCCTTGAAAATGTAGGAATGGGTATGTTCCGATTTATTTTTCAAGTTTATCTTAAACACTTTTCAGCCCAAAGTTTATCGAAAAATTTTTGGATTTCAGGCGTTAATGGGTTAATGACCCTTCGGTCCGGGGTAAAATATATGCCGCATCCGTGTCAGAACTTAAGGACGTTTAACACAAACTGCCGCAACTCGGGCTTAATTGCATGAATTCTCCGCGACGCGTGGCTCTTGCGTGAAAAACGGAGACCGATTTTGAGTCGCACTCGCCAAATCCGCGATGCATGCAGGCCGTGGTCACCGGTGGAGAGAGACTGCTACGGTCGACGGATATGGACAGCTGAGACCGAGCGTGGTGTCTGTAGCTCAGCTGACCAAAGTAGTGGCTCAAAGAAGCGTGAAATCTCGAACATTCCGGGTGAGCGATCAATAATGGAAATCTGTATAAGTCCAAAACAAACTAATTTTTTGGGTTAAGTAAAAGTTGGTTCAAAAAATGGTAAATTTTATTGATTATAAAGAGCGTGAATGCTCTGACCATGAATAACAAGAGGGTTAAGGTCATTGAAAGAAGTTCGTAAGCTCTGAACTTGCGAGGGCAAAATATGAAAAGCAGCGAATCTAACTGCAAAGCGAAAAGAACAATTACAAGCACTGAGCTTGGCCTTAGAAGAATAAAATGTAATGTAAAATAAGAGCATAAGGGCTCTGAGCAATAATAAATGCAAAGATTCGAAAGTGTTGGTAAGCCAGCCTGAAAACAAACGTTGAAAACATTCGTGCAAGCTCTGAGTGTGCATCGAAATACATGGAGTAAAGCATGAAGTTGACTTGGATTTGAATTATGCTATTTAGTTTTCAGGTTTGGTAATGTTTGAGGGTGAAAGCTTGTATTGCTAGGTGCAATCTGACATTCTGAATTATAGTAATATCTTAAGTAATATCAGGTTGGACCAATAAGAAGCTACACAATTTTGGATCTGGGTTTGAAATAAACTTTGAATACCTTGACTTATTCAGGTCATAGGCATCTTGAACTTCGTAAAAAATACTTCAAGTAAAGTATGCGATGTCCGGTTTGCCGAGGATTTTCGAATGTACCTTCAGGAACGGCAACTCTTGGATCGTCGGCAAAGTAGACTCTGCAATTGCAAGGTCTTGATGTTCGACCGGGCCGTAATTATTACTCCCTTTACAATTTTTAATCAATAGAATCTTAAAAAAAGTTAAGAGAGAAAAAAAAATGTTAAATGAAATAAATTAAGGATGTTAAGGAAAAATATATAAATAAATCATCTAAGAAAACCATAATGGCAAGTAACGATTTTAAAAAGTTTATTCAACTAATAATTCATTCCGGGCTCGGATACAATAGCAAAGAATAGAAAATGAAGAGTTATAAAATTACTTAAATCGCAGTGAGTCGCTGGGTTTTTGGCGCGCGTAGGTGATTGGGTAGAGATCTTGTGGGGACCTCGTGGCCCGATAAAACAAAGGGATCACCGTCACTGCGAATATTTATAATACTCGCTTCTGGCCTGCACGGGACTTTAAAGGGTGTGCAGGGGAAGCGAGTTGATAAAGTGTATGGCCAATAAGGATTGGACTTACGGGTTCGCGGGAAGGCTCGATGATCCTCGATGCAGGGATGGTAGTCTCAGTCACGGCTCTCCATTGTCCGGGTCTAGGTACCGTTCAGGATACACGGAATGGCTGCGATTGTCCAGGTTGGAAACAGCTCTACGGTCCTGCACGTTGGCGGGAACTGGATGCGAATTCCTGGTGGTCTTGACGAAGGCTTCTATCGTGACACGTGGTGCGATCGCGGAAGAAAATTAAGAAAAACCAAGGTGGCCACGTTGATCTGTACTAGTTTTATTTAAAAGAATGTTCACGTTGGTACATATAATTACGTAGCGGTGAAAATGACCGAAGCTTGAGATGCATTCAAATGTAAGTGTGAAGCCTCAAGCGATATAAAAATTTCAAGTGTCCCCCCGGACCCCGGTGCGGCTATTTAAAACCTCGGTCGCGAAACGGGAAAATTGCGCGTGGGCCTCTTGCAGTTACGCAATTTCGTCAATCGCGTGATCGTAGGACGGGACATTGCGCATCTTTTACTAGCCTTTGATTCGCCCGAGTTTACGTTTTGGGGAGTAGGGACTTTTACATGCCGGCCAGTGTTAGAAAATACATAAAGCACGTGGAGTGGGGGTTTGAAATAGTCACCTACGATACGTTCGGTTCTTCAGCTGCGCCTACCTTGGCAGCGTGATGAATCTCGAGAGCGCGCGAGCCTTTCAACTTTTGTGCTCACTTCGAATTTCAAATATCAAATAATAAACAAAAAAAATTAAAATAAGGAAATCAACAACAACAAAATCTCTCGAAAAGCTGGCTACAGGTCAGGTACCTTGCAAGTATACGTGGCTTCGGTCACAATCAGTGAGCAAGCTTATGCCCTTGTTTAGTTCGGCAAAGCTTTGACACTGCTGATCTAATCTTTGCAATCGCATTTCAGCGAGTAGAGGTGTAAGGTCTTTTGCGTCCATGGAAATGAAGTGGTAGAAATGATTGGTAATTATATTGAATGTAGCGTACTGCTTTGAGATAGCAGCTTCCGTGTTTGAAATCGGTAAGATTAATTGACTAGCTCTAAGTTAAAACTTAATAAATTTGAGTTGAGTAAGATTCAACTCAATGCGTGGTAGTGCATAAAATGTTGTATCTTAATCGAGAATTAAGAAGGCTGAATATGAATTCCGCGTTGCGTAGATAAGCACAAACGGAAACTGAACAGGGTTGTAAGGCCTGCCGCGGGTGTGAATTTGCGTCGAAAAGTCGCAACCTCGATTACGCAATTGTTAGCCGAGGGGACCTGACAAAAATGAAACCTTAGTTAAGCGAGGGTAAACTTAGTTGAGTCAAACTCCAACTGACGTTTAGTTACACATTTGTTAACTAAAAGTGACCAAAAGATGAAAATTCAGATTATTTGTAGTGAATAATCTGATTGATGTGAAGATGGTTAGTAACAGATTTAGTGTGATTCTGTTTTCTTAAATTCGTTATTTTTTATAAAGAAATTAAGTATGTAAATGTTCCTTAGACCGAGATAATATTTCATTTAGAACGTTCGAATAAATTTTATGAATAAATGCTTTGTAAAGCACAATCGATAAAGTCATATGTCAAGACCTGGTCCAGACATAAACAGATTGAAAAATAGTTTTGAACATTTACTGAATTCTGAGTGTAATATCTTAATGCAAGAGGTTGTAAATCTCTGTACTACAAACACATGCCAGTTTGATGGCCATGTGTTAATGATAATTTTAAGCATCTATCTATATTGACGGAAGACTAGATTTACCGAGATTGAAAATAACTAATTTATACGATTTTTTAGTGATGAACATGGTTGAACTGATCTCTTTAAAGGTATTAAAAATTTTTTTTTGCAGAAACCGCTACTATATATATCTTACTATATTATATAGTTATATCCGGGAGGACCACTATTTTTTACGGGTTTTTGAAGACATTTTGCTCCTCCTTCCTTAACGGAGCATAATTATAAAGAAATTCCTTCTAGTTATGCAGTTCAAGGGCGCTCCTCCCGTGATCCTCCCAAATTATTCATTGCTCCTCCCGGAGGAGCACCTCAAAACGTTTAAAAAACTTTATATTTAACATAGTTAAATGGTGCTCCTCCCATTCAGCTCAGCTCCTCCTGCTGCTCCTCCCTGTTTCAAAAAAATTTTAATTTTTTGGTTGAAAAAAATTTGCTCCTCCGGGAGGAGCTTGCAGGAGCACCCTATAATTATATGAAATATAAGGTTTTTGAAACGTTTTGCGGTGCTCCTCCCGGAGGAGCTATAATTTAAAATGCTCCTCCCGCAGGAGCCACATTTTTCAAAAACTCCTCCCGGAGGAGCTACAAATAGTGTTAAATATAAGGTTTTTCGACTGTTTTGAAATGCTCCTCCCTCATTTTCAAAAAACCTACCCTAAAAAGTACTATTTACTTTAATCATTTCTCAAGCCCTTCAAACACAGAGAGAAAATGTTACATAATTTTTTTTTTTAATTTTGTTTATTTTTTCTTATTTTTATATTTTTAAAATTTTTCTGGGGGTTGGCGAGCAAAGCAAGCAGGAGAGTACCCCCTAGTATATACATATATATATATATCTTACTATATTATATAGTTGTTTTTCTTTTTCCACCCCCCCCCCCCCCCCAAAAGTGCTTAAATAACCGAAAAGTGAATCGAAATATGCTTATTTCTATGTGTTTTGAATTATCCTATAATTTTCAAATCACACCCTCCCCCACGCCCTTTTTTTTACCCACGTCCTCCATTTTTGATATATGTTGTCACTTTTACCTATACCTTCTATTTTTGATATATGTTATTCTTATGTAATTACTTATGTAATTATAGAAATTTAAAAAGTAACTATTGAAATACTAAAAAAAACTTACAGTAGTGCTCAAAAGTTTAAGCCACCCCCAAATGTTATCTATTTATTATGTGATTTTTGAGTTTGTAAGTGACCGCAACCATCCAAAACTTTAATTAAGTCACCTCTAACAGTTTTTTTCAATCAATATACTCAATTACTCAAGGGAAAAACATTGACAATATACAAATTTAGTTTATAAATTTATTCTTACCCATATTTTAGTTTGAAATGTTATTTTTTTTTAAACTGCTATTTTAAGTCATTTTATGATTTTTGATCGACTGTGAAAAAATGTTATTAACTTTCAGGCTTATAATTCCCCCCCCCCCCTATTTTTCTTTCATGATCAAGTTTGAAGAAAAAAATTTTTAAGTTTTTATAAATAAAATTGTTCAAACCACAGCCAAAAAACGTATTTTTTTTATCTTCGAAAAATCACCGATTTTTCATTATTTAACCCTATTTTACGATTGAATGCATCTTTTTTTTTTTATTTTCAGGGTCAAAATTGAGTCTCTCTATTTGCCCGATGAAACTTTTTTTTTCATAATTTTAAAGTGAAAACTTATAGACGCACGTCCAATTTTCCGAACGTACGTTCACTGGACGTATTTTTATATTTTGGAAAAAAAATTTCTTGAACTAACAAACGACTCCCAAATCCATGTTCACAATTAATAATTATGATTTTCAATAAAATTCATTATAACTCCTAGGTTTACGTGAGCACTAGTTTGCACCTATTATCCAATAATCCCTCCTAGGTTTACGTGGACACTATTTTTCTCCCTAAATTCAATGACCCTTCTCAAATAATCCTTTTAGATTTACGTAAGTACTAGTATTTTCCTCAAATCCATTAACCCTTCCCAAATAACTCTCCTAGGTTTACTTGAGCATTAGTTTTCTCGTTAAATCCTATAACTCATCCCAAAAAACCCTCCTAGATTTACGTGGGCTCTTGTTTTTTCCTTAAATTCAATAACCCTCCTAATTTTACGTTAGCACTAGTTTTCTCATTAAATCCAATAACCCTCCTTAGTTTACGCGGGCACTAGTTTGCACCTTATAACAACTAATTCTTCCCAAATAACCCTCCTAGGTTTACGTGGGAACTAGTTTTTATCCAAAATCTAACCTTTTACCAAATGACCTTCATCGTAGAGTAACGTGGACGCTGGTTTCAACCTAAAATCTATGAACATTACACAAATTACGCCCCGAAGTTGACAAAGGATTTCAGT
This sequence comes from Encarsia formosa, assembly GCA_038277355.1. Lineage (NCBI taxonomy): Eukaryota > Metazoa > Arthropoda > Insecta > Hymenoptera > Aphelinidae > Encarsia > Encarsia formosa. Next base: position 20,857,109 of record CM076187.1, read on the forward strand.
TGTTACTTTAAACCTGATAACTCTCCTTGGTTAACATGGGACCTAATTTTCCTTTAGAAAACTAGTGCTCACGTAAACCTAGGAGGGTTATTGGAAAGAAGAAAAAAACTAGTGCTCACATAAACCCAGGAGGGTTATTTAATTAGGAAGGGTTATTAGATATAAGAATAAAACTAGTGCTCACGTAAACCTAGGAGGGTTATTTGGGATGGGTTATTAAATAAAAGAAGAAAACTAGTACCCACGTAAACTTAGGAGGGTTATTTGGTATGGGTTTCTGGATAAACGGAGAAAACTAGTGCTTACTAAGTCTAGGAGGGTTATTTGAGATTTTATTGAAAATCATGATGATTAATTTTAAACGTACGTTTGGGAGTTGTTTGTAAGGTTAAAAATTTTTTATTTCAACATTTAGAAATTCAAACGTACTCCCAGTGAACGTATGTTCGGAAAATTGGACGTACGTCTATAAGTTTTCACTTTAAAATCATGAAAAAAATAGTTTGCCACAAACGTACGTCCTCTGAACGTACGTTCACTATACGTACGTCCTCTGAACGTGCGTTCCATCGGGCAAATAGAGAGACTCATTTATTTATTAGAAACAATTGAAATTTTTTTTAAAAATATTATAAAAACTATCTATTTTTCAGAATTTTTAACACTTAAAATTTAAGAAAATTACTTTGTTTTTTGAATAATTTTAGACATAACAAATATCTTTTGAATTAAATAGTTTTTGAGTTAATCCGTACTTTGTAGCTCCTGCTTTGGCATTGTAGCAAGCTTTCACTCTTCTAACCATCGAATCTGCAAGCTTCTAACAGTAACTTGGGCTTAAACTTTGCCAGGCTGCAGCAATCTCCAGTTTTAAATCTTCTATATTTCTCAACTTTTTATCCTTGATCATTTTTTCGATCTGATCCCAAGCGTTTTCGATAATGTTAAGATCAGGTGAACGGGCGGGCCACGTCAATAGTGGAATTTTTTTGTTTGTCAACCATTTCATTGTTCTTTTAGACTTGTGACAAGGAGCATTATCCTGCTGGTACAACCAATTTTTTCGTCTTCCGAAAAACTTTTTCTTGGACGGGAGCATTAGTTTCTTATAATACGAATATATTTATCACTGTCCACTTTCCATTAATAAAATGTAATTCACCTTTACCTTTACCAGACAAACAGCCCCAAACCATCACTGATCCACCACCCTTTTGAACTTTTGGAGCAAAGCAATCAGAGTTATATTTTTCGTTCGGTAAACGATGCACTCGTACGGGCCGATTGGAAAATAGTTGAAACGTGGAAACTTCACTATTGACGTGGCCCGCCCGTTCACCTTAACATTCTCGAAAACGCTTGGGATCAGATCAAAAGAATGATCAAGGATAAAAAGTTGAGAAGTATAGAAGATTTAAAACTGGAGATTGCTGCAGCCTGGCAAAGTTTAAGCCCAAGTTACTGTCAGAAGCTTGCAGATTAGATGGTTAGAAGAGTGAAAGCTTGCTACAATGCCAAAGGAGGAGCTACAAAGTACTGATTAACCTCAAAAACTATTTAATTCAAAAGATATTTATTATGTCTAAATTGAATAGTCTTATCAAAGTGTTTTTTTTTTTTTTTTTATTCGTCCAAACAAAATTATTCAAAAAACAAAGTAATTTTCTGAAATCTTAAAAGTGTTAAAATTTCTGAAAAATATATAGTTTTTATAATATTTTTAAAAAAGTTTTCAATTGTTTCTAATAAATAAATTGTAAATACATAAAAAATGAGTTTTTATTTAATTTTGACCCTGAAAATAAAAAAAAAAAGATGCATTCAATCGTAAAATAGGGTTAAATAATGAAAAATCGGTGATTTTTCGAAGATAAAAAAAATACGTTTTTTGGCTGTGGTTTGAACAATTTTATATATAACAACTTAAAAATGTTTTTCTTCAAACTTGATCATGAAAGAAAAATAGGGGGGGGGGAATTATAAGCCTGAAAGTTAATAAAATTTTTTCACAGTCGATCAAAAATCATAAAATGACTTAAAATAGTAGTTTTTAAAAAAATAACATTTCAAACTAAAATATGGGTAAGAATAAATTTATAAACTAAATTTGTATATTGTAAATGTTTTTCCCTTGAGTAATTGAGTATATTAATTGAAAAAAAACTGTTAGAGATGACTTAATTAAAGTTTTGGATAGTTGCGATCACTTACAAACTCAAAAATCACATAATAAATAGAAAACATTTGGGGGTGGCCTAAACTTTTGAGCACTACTGTAATATAGTAAGACTAGGGGGGATACCCCCTGCTCGCTTCGCTCGCCAACCCCCCTATATATACACGTAGAGAAGGTCCACTCTTCTTTCGTAGCGCCCCCTGCACGAAAAAAGGCAGTGTAGCACGCGCACTCGTTTTTGAGGTGCGTGGTGCACTGTAAAATCCAGTGCACCTGTTCAACTCAAAAGGAGCTGGTGATGCTGATTTGAGCACGATGCAGTCTCTTAAAAAATCGCTGGCGTTTTCCATCTGATACGAATATTGTACTGCAACTTTAGTAAAACATTTTTTGAAACCTAATGAAAAACTTCTTCGCTTGAAGTTTTTTCAACTATTAATTTTTATACCTACTTTTTTAATCCAAAGTTTGAGTTTAAAAACTATTCGTTTTCGATTTTTAATAGTTAATTACTTGGCATTAAAACACTTTAAAAATATCCGGACCGTTTCATTAGCAGCGGAAAGAGTTCAAGAATATGTTGCTAAAATTTCATTAAAAAATATTCAATGGTTTTCGAGTTCTTGCGAGTTAAACGTAAAATTCATAAATCCAAAGAAAATCAAGTTTTGTGTTTAACTCGCAACAACTCGAAAACTACTGAATATTTTTTAATGAAAATTTAGCAGAGTATTCTTAAACTCTTTCCGATGCGTATAGAATGATCTAGGTATATTTAAAAGTGTTTCAAAGCCGAGTAATTAACTGATTAAAATCAAAAATTCACTGTTCCTAACCTCAAACTTTGGATGAAAAAAGTAAGTATAAAAATTAAGAGTTGAAAAAACTTCAAGCGAGGAAGTTTTTCATTAGGTTTCAAAGAATGTTTTACCAAAGTAACATTACAATATTCGCACTGACGCACCTCAAAATGAGTGCACGTGCGCACCGTGTTTTCTAATGCCAGGGGCGTGCTACGAAATAAGAGTGGACCTTCACTCCGTGTACAAAATATATACTATGTATTTACTTGAGGTAAAAATGAATTATTGATTAAATATTTATAAATCAAGTTAATTAAACCATAATATGAAATAAATTATGTTTTTTACTTTAATTATGCAGATTTCCACACCACCCAGGAGGTACTTACATTGCGCGTTGGGTTTTTTTTTTTAAATTTTTAAAACAATATTCAACTATTTAAATACTATACCATATTTAAATAAACAATTTAACATCGCCAGCTAATACGGAATTTTCATTTATCTATATATAGTTTAACATTTTAAAATACAAATTTAAAAATAAATTTTAAGGGTCCTGCCAAACAAACAATTATAAACACGAAAGATTTTTATGAAAAATTATTGAATTATTCAAACGGAAGATTTTTTGATATTGAAGATATTATTGAAAAAAAAATTTTCACGGAAGATCATTGTGAATATTTATTTTTTTTAGGAAAATAGAATTGAAAATTATTATCAAGAAAAGGTTTTTGAAATGAATTATACGTGGTTTGTACGGCTACTGGCTAAGGGTCCCACATAAAGTTTCTTTTTGTTATTACATTAAATTAAAATATCGAATAGATATTTTCCCAGGAAGTTTTGACTCCGGAGAAGTCAGAGTAGACACCTAAAGCCCTTGGTAATAGTAACGCCTTGGAGATGATTTTCCCAGGAAGTTTTGACTCCATAGGAGTCAGGGTGTATACCTGGTGCACTTGGTGACATTTACGCCTTGGAGATGATTTTCCCAGGAAGTTATGACTCCAGAGAGGTCAGGACAGACACCTGGTGAACTTAGTAGTAGTTACGTCTTGGAAATGATTTTCCCAGGAAGTATTGACTCCATAGAAGTCAGGGTGTATATCTGGTGCACTTGGTGACAGTTACGCCTTGGAGATGATTTTCCCAGGAAGTTATGACCCCAGAGAGGTCGGGACAGACACCTGGTGAACTTGGTAGTAGTTACGCCTTGGAGATGACTCATAGAAAGTTTTGACTCCGGAGAAGTCAGGACAGACATCTGGTGCACTTGGTAATAGTAACGCCTTGGAGTTGATTTTCCGAGGAAGTTTTGACTTCGGAGAAGTCAGAATAGACAACTGGAGCCCTTGTTAATAGTAACGCCTTGGAGATGATTTCCCTAGGATATTTTGACTCCAGAGGAGTCAAGACAGACATCTGGTGAACTTGGTAGTAGTTACGCCTTGGAGATGATTTTCCCAGGAATTTTTGACTCCATAGAAGTCAGGGTGTATACCTGGTGCACTTGGTGACAGTAACGCCTTGGAGATGATTTTCCCCGGAAGTTATGACTCCAGAGAGGTCAGGAAAGACACCTGGTGAACTTGGTAGTAGTTACGCCTTGGAGATGATTTTCACAGAAAGTTTTGACTTCGGAGATGTCAGAATAGACACCTGGAGCCCTGGTTAATAGTAACACCTTGAAGATAATTTCCCCAGGAAGTTTTGACTCCAGAGGAGTCAGGATAGACACCTTGTGCAGTTGGTAGTAGTTACTCCTTGAAGATGATTTCTCCAGGAAATTTTGAGTCCAGAAAATTTGATATTGTTACTTTTTGACTTTTACTCATGTAGAGTAAATTTTTACAAATGAGGAGGTTCCAAAAAAGAGCGAGGGTGGGAGCGGGGTGGGAGAGGGTGGGAGCTGAGTGGGAGCGGAATGAGGTGAGAAAAGGCGAGGGTGGGAGCGGAATAAAAGTGCAGTTTTTAACCTATTTTACAGTATAAATTAAAGAATTAAGAGCGGGAGTGGGGTGGGAGCGGGGTAGGAGCGAAGAGCAAATTACAACTATTTAATATAGTAAGATATATTGTAACGGGTAACCCCGGTACATTTCCCCTGGGCCTCACCTAAATAAAATTGTAGTAAGCATTAACGCTAACCCCTTCTCAACACCGGCAAGCAGCAGCTCCAGCGAGCGCGGAGCACGAAAGTGAGAGAGACAGAGAGGGGGAAGCCACGCGCCGGCTGACTGGCGGCAGGCTCGGGAGTTGAGCAGCAGCAGCGCCCACGTTTAGATCGCGACCGCCTCATCTTGTAAGCCTCGTAATTGTGCCTTGTTCACGTGGTAATATTGCGACCTTTGCTGCCCTCAACCTCCGACTCGGCGCCAGGGTGCCGACGACGTCGTCGAGCACTATTGTATACCCAGAACAGCCGCTAAGGACTTCAGGAGCCGACGTGTAGTCTTCTAACTCTCTCTCTCTCGCTCACTGGGTTAAACCCCTGCTCGCTTGCCAAGATGTTTATCCGTTTATAAGTATCCAATAAAAGACTGTTACAAAAGGTAACGATTACGGTGGTTTTTCTTCAAGTCTCCCTTATGAGCCCGTTCATTATTTAATTCATTATTTGGTCCTTCTGACCCTGAAGTAACAAAAGGTTACAATATATACATCATTTGAAAGGTTTTGAGAAGGAAGCTTTTGGCGCCAATTTTTATTGCCTCAACTGCGCATGCCCGGGGCGAAATAGTGATTTTTCAACTATAATTTTTATCTTGAAATCTAAAAGGGCTAGAAAAACGTAGTTTGCGGCAAAATTTTGTTTAAAAAAAATGTAGTTCAGCGATATAAATATTGTTCTATTTTAACGCAGTATGCAGCCGCTAAGTGGTAATTTAGATAAAAAACTTTAATAATTTGGCCTAAAAAGTGTCTACTGCCACATCAAATAGTTTTAAAAAATTTGTAAAGTTATTTTTTCTTAAAATACATGATATATTTTTTTTCCAGAGATCACTTTTTTTTTTTAATCGCATTTTTTAGGCAAAAAATTTGAAAAACAGCCTTTACAATTAGTATTTGGCGCCAAGAATGATTTTAAGAAATATGGTTGAACTACATTTTTTGTAAGCAAAATTTTGACGCAATCCGCGTTTTTCTAGCCCTCTTAGATTTCGAGATAAAAATCAAAGTTCAAAAATCACTAATTTGGACCGCGCGTGCGAAGTAGAGGGTGTAAGAAATTCTGATTGGCGCCAAAAGTTTTCTTTTTTCATGCTCTTTCGAAGGATATATATGGGTCAAAATAATACTTTTTTAAAAAACCGTCCGCACGAGGTTCACCGATTTTATTGCAATTTTTTTTGGCAAAAGGACTATTTAATAGAAGACTTTTGCCGCAAACTAGAGGTCTCTATCTTATTTCCGCTTGGTGCTAGATTTTTTCAAAGATTGAAAAATGGCCTATTTTTAAGCTGTTCTAAGCATTTTTAAGGTATTTTTTGAAAAATTCTAACTTTTGATCAAAATGAGATAGAAACCTCTAGTTTGCGGCAAAATTTTGTTCAAAATAAGTTCTTTTTTGTAAAAATATTTTGACACTATAGTTTGGTTATTTTTATTATAATACTGTCCTACACAGATATTGCTATTTTTGCTCATTTGCAGGTATCTTCAAACGACCGTAGCTTTTTCTAGGCTAAATTTTTGTGCATATTAAAAAATTGTTAAATTTTTTTTATGAAAAAACAAAAATTTTGCGACCAACCGGAACCCTGTACGATCTTCCGCTTCCAAGATACAGCTGTTTAAAGTTTTCAAAAAACACAAAAAACGCGTTTTTTACGATTTTCACACGCATTTTTGAACGGTTTCGACCTTTTTTTTCTCTCAAAAATATGTGGATTCTTCTCTTCATATGTTTTCAAACAAGCTCCCATAGTAATTGAAGTGCGGATTTGGGGTTTTAGTTGATTCCAAAGCATACACTTTTGACACATTTTGTGTGCTAAACTAGTGTTTTTGTAACAATATACACGCTTCATTTAACTTTTTCGTTCATTATAGATGTTTTGAAATTTTTTTTTGACTAAAAACTATTTAAATTCCAGTCAAAATTAGGTCGCATGCTATGAAAAAATTGATACTCAACGAAATATTGATCTCAATATCAAAATGATATACTACTTTTATTCAGTTTTTTAGTTTTTTGATTCGTTAAAAATCGATGTTCAAATATTGTAAATAATATACCACTTGTTTATTTATTTTTTTCTATTTTTGAAATTACAAATAATTGATCATAGTTTATCAATTATTCTGATAAAACAATCATGGATTACTATTGCTTACTCTGAAAGAAATGATTCCAAATTTAAAATGTTATTTTTTGAATGCTATGAAGCATGCAACTATCTACCAATCTACATTCTACTTATAATTATATCCTCTTATGAAAAAGAGAATGAGAGATTCGATTAGAAAGTCGAGTCGATATATCAAATCGAAACTTGATCTTTGATTCTTGGAGCAAGAGCGCCCCCTTTTAGGCCTCTCAAAAGTGTGAACCAGCCAGACGTGCCAAATTTAAAATCTTCAGGCATGCTTGTTTATAACTTTTGTAATAAACAAATAAGCCGATAAGCTACAACTCCAAAACACTGGGCGTACTTAGTAAAAATAATTAATTTTTTTTAATAAACAAATAAGCCGATAAGCTACAACCCCATAACCTTGGGCATGGCTATAAAAAATGTTAATATTTTTAATAAACCAATAAGGCGATAAGCTACAACCCCATAACTTTGGGCATGTCTAAAAAAAATGTTCATATTTTTAATAAACAAATAAGGCGACGAGCTACAATCCCATAACACTGGGCAGAGTGAATGAAAAATAATTAAATTTTTTAATAAACAAATAAGCCGATGAGCCCCATGACGGTTGGCGTAGCGAATGAAAAAAAATTAATTTTTTTCATAAACACACAAGCCGATGAGCTACAACCCCATAACGGTGGGCGTAGCAAATGAAAAAAAATTAATTTTTTTATTAAACAAATGAGCCGATGAGCTACACTCCAAAACACTGGGCGTACTTAGAAAAAATAATTAATTTTTTTAATAAACAAAGAAGCCGATAAGCAACAACCCCATAACCTTGGGTATTGCTAAAAAAATTTTAATTTTTTTAATAAACAAATAAGCCGATGAGCCACAACCCCATAACATTGGGCGTAGTGAATGAAAAATAATTAATCTTTTATAAACAAATGAGCGATGAGCTACAACCCCATAACATTGGGCGCAGCGAATATAAAATATGTAAATATTTAAATAAACAACTAAGAAAACAAGTTTACCACCCCATAACCTTGGACATGGATAAAAAAAAATTTTAAGCCATGCCCAATGTTATGGGGTTGTAGCTAATCGGCTTATTTGTTTATTAAAAAATTTAATTATTTCTCATTCACTCCGCCCAGTGTTATGGGGTTGTAGCTCATCACCTTATTTGTTTATTAAAAATATTAACATTTTTTATAGCCATGCCCAAGGTTATAGGGTTGTTGCTCATCGCCTTATTTGTTTATTAAAAATATTAACATTTTTTATAGCCATGCCCAAGGTTATGAGGTTGTAGCTCATCGCCTTATTTGTTTATTAAAAAAAATTAATTATTTTTACTAAGTACGTCCAGTATTTTGGAGTTGTAGCTTATCGGCTTATTTATTTATTACAAAAGTTAATTATTTGTTATTCACTACGCCTAGGGTTATGGGGTTGTAAGCTTGTCCGCTTATTTGTCTATTAAAAATTTAAATTTCGTTACTCACTTTATTAATTAAAAAAAAAACAAAAAAACAAAAAATTAAAATCAAGCATGCCTGAAGATTTTAAATTTGGCGCGTCTGGCTGGTTCACACTTTTGAGAGGCCTAAAAGGGGGCGCTCTTGCTCCAAGAATCAAAGATCAAGTTTCGATTCGATATATTGACTCGACTTTCTAATCGAATCTCTCGTTCTCTTTTTCAGAAGAGGATATAATTATAAGTAGAATGTAGATTGGTAGATTGTTGCATGCTTCATAGCATTCAAAAAATAACATTTTAAATTTGGAATCATTTCTTTCAGAGTAAGCAATAGTAATCCATGATTGTTTTATCAGAATAATTGATAAACTATGATCAATTATTTGTAATTTCAAAAATAGAAAAAAATAAATAAACAAGTGGTATATTATTTACAATATTTGAACATAGATTTTTAACGAATCAAAAAACTAAAAAACTAAATAAAAGTAGTATATCATTTTGATATTGAGATCAATATTTCGTTGTGTATCAATTTTTTCATAGCATGCGACCTAATTTTGACTGGAATTTAAATAGTTTTTAGTAAAAAAAAAATTTCAAAACATCTATAATGAACGAAAAAGTTAAATGTAGCGTGTATATTGTTACAAAAACACTAGTTTAGCACACAAAATGTGTCAAAAGTGTATGCTTTGGAATCAACTAAAACCCCAAATCCGCACTTCAATTACTATGGGAGCTTGTTTGAAAACATATGAAGAGAAGAATCCACATATTTTTGAGAAAAAAAAAAAGGTCGAAACCGTTCAAAAATGCGTGTGAAAATCGTAAAAAACGCGTTTTTTGTGTTTTTTGAAAACTTTAAACAGCTGTATCTTGGAAGCGGAAGATCGTACAGGGTTCCGGATGGTCGCAAAATTTTTGTTTTTTCATAAAAAAAATTTAACAATTTTTTAATATGCACAAAAATTTAGCCTAGAAAAAGCTACGGTCGTTTGAAGATACCTGCAAATGAGCAAAAATAGCAATATCTGTGTAGGACAGTATTATAATAAAAAAAATAACCAAACTATGTTGTCAAAATATTTTTACAAAAAAGAACTTATTTTGAACAAAATTTTGCCGCAAACTAGAGGTTTCTATCTCATTTTGATCAAAAGTTAGAATTTTTCAAAAAATACCTTAAAAATGCTTAGAACAGCTTAAAAATAGGCCATTTTTCAATCTTTGAAAAAATCTAGCACCAAGCGGAAATAAGATAGAGACCTCTAGTTTGCGGCAAAAGTCTTCTATTAAATAGTCCTTTTGCCAAAAAAAATTGCAATAAAATCGGTGAACCTCGTGCGGACGGTTTTTAAAAAAAGTATTATTTTGACCCATATATATTGTAGGGGTTCGCGCTGGGGGCCGATTCGACTATCTTACCCGGCTATACCCTATGATTTCACAACGAAATCTGAAAAACTTACAACCCAGTTAGTAAATGTGTATAACAATGAGTTTGGGTTTTTTTTTTATAACTGATTCAAAAATCTCCATTAACCTAAAACAGACAAAAACCATTTTTCAGAATATTGTAAAAAACAGTTAAAAATTTCTAGTAAATTAGCAAAAAATAATTTCAAAAATTCAGCAAGATCATGTAAAAATGATGAGTGAATTGTAATCAACCTTGAAATAAACCATATATTCTAAAAGCAGTGTTACTACTAACAAGAAATTAATGTAATAAAAACTTATACATACACGCGGAAACCCGTTTTCTCTGGAAGGTAAGTGATAGCTCATCACGGAAATTTAACCCATTAGGTCCCAAGAGTTATGAATTTTTTTTTTGTACTTTGAGCTTATAAATCAAAGCGAAAAAGTTGAAAAATAATTTAAAAAATACCCTACCCCCTATTTTCGGATATGCCCTACACGATGGCATTGTTTAAAATACTCAAAATTAACATTTGAGGGGCCAGGCCGAATAACGATATAACTCGAGTTATACCGTTTTTTTTTTTTTTTTTTCAAAATCGAAATCAGAAAAATATTTTACATCTTCTGGCAAAAATTAGTAGAGAAAAAGGAGTTTTTAATCGGCAATCAAGCATAGTAATATGTAAAAACGGTATAACTCGAATTGTACCATTTTTTTTAAAACGGTATAACTCGACTTGTACCGATTTTAAAAATAGTTCTAAAATTTTTATTTTGGTTATTATTATTATTGTCATACTTTTAAACTTTCAAGATCATGCTTCTTATATTGTTGTGATAGCAGAAGAATGCTAAACGTAAACAAAGTGTCTCATGAATTTGGTCGAAATAGTTCAAATACGTAGCAGTCAGTGCTGCGTTAACTATCAAGTAAACCACATCGTAGTCTGACGCTTTAGTAAAATGGAAAGTAATGAAAGTGTCAGTGATTCTCAAGAAAGTGACTGTACCGCAGAAAATTCTGAGGAGTTATCTTCAGAAGAAATTATTTCTCGTTGGTTAAACAACAGAAGAGGCAAAAAACGAAAAAGAATGCCCGATACTCACTTGGATTATGTCAATAAAAAGCGAAAGAATGATGGGAAATCCTACACTACGCGCAAAGGCAAAAAGGTATCTTACAATTTAGAGCTACTGCTTCATAAAAAATAAATTTCTTTTCTTGAATCCAATCTATAAATATAATTAATATGTAATTTTTTTAATCAGCTACTTTGCTGAAAAATGTGTAAAGTTTATTTATTTTTTGTTTTTTTTTTTTTTTTTATTAAAAATTTAGACTTAGTTTAAAACTTAGAGTAGTAGTTGCACTGATTATATTTTTTTCAGTTTTTATCAAAATTTATTTTCAACTCATAAAATTTTAGGTTCGTGGAAAAGTTTTCGAGCCAGTTCAAAAATGCTGCCAGAAATTATCGTGCTGTAGTAAAATAAGCAGTGAGCAACAGTCGCAATTATACACTACGTATTATGGATTAAAAGATAAAGAAAATAAATGTTTATTTTTGACAAGTTGCATTGAAAGCACACCGTTAAAGACATCAGCAAATAATGTGAAAACCAAAAATAGAACGAGCTCATGGATTTATAAAGTAAAAGTTAATGGTTCAGAAATGAGAGTCTGCAAAACATTTATCCTTTGAGTCTTCAAAATTACTAATCGGCTTTTGACCTTTATAACCTCTAAGATGAAATTGCCTTTTTTGGATCTGAAAGAAAAACGTGGAAAGGGAAAAAATCCTAGAAAAATTTCCGAATTTGTTCAAGAAGTTGGCTTGACACATTTATCTCTTATTCCGCACAGTAAAAGTCATTACACTGACTCAAACAGACTTTATTTTGATAATCCGGCATTAACAATGGTGGAAATTTACAGGGAATTTCAAAAATATTTTTTTGAAGTATCTGGTCAAGAGTTGAGAATGAAATATGACACGTATAGACAATGGTTTAATGAAAATAGTCCTTACTCCATAAAACAGCCTCGAACTGATACTTGTGATTTTTGTACTCAATGGACCATTAAATTGAACAAAAATCCTGATGATCCATGCAAAAATGAGTTTGAGATACATAAAATGAATGTTGAAGAGTACTCAAAAATGAAAAAAAAATACACTCAAGGAATGTAAAAAGGACAAGTCAATATTAGTTTTAGAGTTTGATTACGGTCAGAACCTGCCTTTGCCAAAATTAACGGTATCGTCACAGTTTTATAAACGTTTGTTATAGATGCAAGTTTTCAACGTACACTGTCACAATGATGGAAATAGTGCCGTTTATTGGTAGCGGGAAAATCTCCGAATTCTGTTGCTTCATTTATACATGATTTTTTAAAACTTTATCTGCCATCAAAAACTATCAAAAAGGTCATTATTTTTTCGGATGCTTGCGGTGGCCAAAACAAGAATCATTGCATCGTCATGTTTTTTTCTTGGTTAAGTAAACAGTATAATATTGAAATTGAGCATTTTTTTCCTGTTCGAGGACACTCATACAATCAGTGTGATCGAAATTTTGGTTGCTATGGACAAAAGAAAAAAAAAATTAAAACAATTGAAACTGCAGCTAAGTATGTACAAATTTTGGAAACTTGCCGCAGCAAACCGCAGCCATTTAATGTCGTCGATGGCAAACGAATGATAAAAGACTGGCATTCTAAATTAATCGTGAACGCATTTTCTAAGCCTTACGAAAGAAAAAAATCTTTCAAAATTCAGTCATACGATTATTTAAAATTCACAAATGATGGTTCGGTTGAGGTTCGAGATTCGTTGGATCACAGTAAAAAAGGAAAATTTAAAGTATGGGAAAATTTATTTAAATTCTCATCTATTCCAGATACGCTTTTAAATATCCCTGTTGTTGGATTAAGTGAAGAAAAAAAAGCAGACTTAAAGTCTTTAATGAGTTTTCTCACACCCGAAGCCCAGTCTTGGTTTAATGATATATTTGAAGAAATCAAAGATATTAAAAAAAATAAAAAAGTAAAAGAGCCAGAAAATAGTACAGCAGCAAAAAACAACGAAAAAAATGTCAAGACTCCTCGAAAAAGGAAGATTACAGATGAAAAAAATGTCAAGACTGCTCACAAAAATAAGATTACAGAAGAAAAATCAAAGACTAAAAAAGTTGCTGCAAAAAAATTTAAAAAAGGATAAAAAATTATACTTTTTGTAAATAATAAATATTGTAAAAGACTAAAAAAATTATAAAATTTAATTTTCTGTCTAAATGTAGTGACTTGTTGCCTGCTAAAATACTTAAAACTGAAAAATTAGTTCATATTTTTGAAAAACGGTATAACTCAAAAATTTATTTTAATTTTTTAAACGGGTTTTTTAATAGATACTGATAAAATAATGGTACGATTTGATAGATTAAATTGTTAAATGATTAATAAAAATAAAACAACGTTTTAATTTCATGTGATCTACACAATTTATTTAAAATGGTAACATGTTTCGACGACTAAGCGTCTTTATCAAACAGAGTACAATATAATACTAAAGCTAAAGTGAGTGTACAGAGTGTTTCAGTATATCGATAGTAAACAGTCAGGGTAGAATACGAACGGTCAATCAACTCAAGTTTAGGAGTGGGGAGTTATTTAAATCTAATTTATCATTCAATAAAACGTTCTTGTGTTTTAGTCTGTTTATTTCTAAAGATTCTAACGAATCTAGTAATTTACTTTTTCTTTGAATATGTAAAATTTCAAATTTTTCATTAAATTTATGACCAGAATTTTTGAGATGTTTTGCGTGATTAGATTTCATTATCCTAGCTTTTCCATCTTTTCTGATTTTATTGCGGTTTTTGTAATCAGCTTCATGTTCAGATATTCTTTCAATAAATTTCCTACCAGTCTGTCCTATGTATACTTTGTCACATGAGCCACAAGACAACTTATAAACACCTTGTTTATTATATATGCTATCCTTGGATTAATTGTTCTTTATGAAACTGCCTAACTTATTTGTTGTTTTGTAAGATACACAGATGTTTTTATCTAATTTCTGGATAATATTCTTAATTTTATTTGATAAATTGCCTAAGTAACTAAAAGATAAATAATTTTTCTTTCTTTGATCATTTTGTGGGTAAATTTTGTTAAAGAACATTTTCTCCCGTTTTTTACTTATCAAATTATCTATCAATTCAGAAGAGTAACCGTTATTAACAGCCATCTGTTTTATGAAATTCAATTCCTTATAATAGTTATTTCTAGACAAAGGAACTGAGAGTAATCTGTGAATGTAGCAATTAAAAGATGCAAGTTTATGGGGGTACGGGTGGAAAGAAAAATTATTTATGACAGTATCAGTTTGTGTCTTTTTGTGATAAATGCCAAAACTAAATTCATCGTGATTTGTATTAAGATTACTGTTCCTAGTTATCGTAAAAATTCAAAGTTTTTTCTGTCTCAATTTCTATCGTAAATTCAATATCCTCATGCACAGTGTTAATAAATTCAAAAAATATGTCCAATTGTCTCTTAGTACCTTCAAATAGAACAATAATGTCATCGACATATCGAAACCAAAAAAGGCATTTTTTAAAAAAAGGATGTTTGGCTATTATTCCTTCTAAATGATTCATGAATATCTCCGCGAGGAGTGGACTAAGTAGACTTCCCATTATAAGACCTTCGATGCTGTTGTAGAATTTGCCATCAAATTCAAAGTAGTTTTGTCTTAAAACTTCTCTCAAAAGGTTCATGATATCATTTATTATTACATGGTTTATGTTGTTTTTAAAAAGTAATTCTTCTATCAAATTTGAAACTTCTGTAGGGTTTATACTCGGAAATAAATTTTTAACATCAAACGAAAGTAAGGTGGAATTTTTAGGAATTTTAATGTTTTTAATTTTATCTATTAATTCTAAAGAATTTGTGATGCTAAAATCTGACTTAAATTTTAATTTATTTTTAAGGATACCGATGAGTTTCTTAGAAATCTTGTAGGTAGGAGAATTTATAAATGAGACAACTGGACGGATGGGGTGATTTTCCTTGTGTAATTTCACTAATGAATATAGTTTTGGTGTTTGAGGATTCATACAGAGTAATCGGTGTTTATCTTTCCTCGAGAATAATGAAGGGATACAATTATTTATTGTGTCTTTAATGATGTTTGTGAAATTATCCGTTGGGTCTGAATTTAATTCTATAAATTTTGTCGGATTTAAGAAATCTAGCGTTTTTTCAATGTACATTTGTTTATATAAAATAACTATTGTGTTACCCTTATCGGATTTGGTAAAAACTAAATCGTTATCTTTCGACTTTTTTATAATAGATTTTACAATGTTTTGGTTTTTAGTTAAATTTTGGCCATAAAATTGTTGTTTACAAATATCATAATTAAGCATATCCGCAATTTCATACTTTTGTTTATTTACATTCAAACTAAGTAAATTAGAAGATCTATCTAACAAAGTATCGACCTCTGCTCTAAAGGTTTCAAGAACTTTCTTTTTCAAAGGTAATTGTGAGTTATAATTAAATCCTAACTTTAGTAAATTTATTTCTTTCAAATCAAAATCAACGTCAGTATAATTTCGGTATCTATCGTAAAATTCAAACTGCGGCGCAGTTAAGTGTGTCAAATTTTCAGCTAAGTTGCCATTGCCATTCGAATTATTTAAAATCAAATCATTTCTCTTTCTTACAAGACTTTGAAGTTTTTTGTTCTGAATGATAAACTTTTTATGAATTTTCGAGTCAACTTTACTTCTACAGTTATCGTCAAAATTTTTAAATTGTAAAAAATGAAGTCTAAAATTCAGTTCTGACTGTACATAAAATAAATAATTATTACATACATCTCTCTTACTATACATGATTTTTCTGTCCGATTTTATCCATTTTTTCAATCCTGCTTGTACTGCCCTTTGAGCTGGATGGCTTTTGTTATTTGTCTTCAGGTTCATGTAATTAGGAAAAACCTCGTTTTTGATACAGCAGTTGAAAAACCAAATATTTTGTGTGTACACTCTACATTTTAATAGTAACTTGAAATATAGTGCACCTAAGAACCCAATGTCAGTTTCTTTAATAATTTTAATTTGATCAGGTGATACTTGATGCAGATCCATAGCAATTGTTAAATGATTAATAAAAATAAAACAACGTTTTAATTTTATGTGATCTACACAATTTATTTAAAATGGTAACATGTTTCGACGACTAAGCGTCTTTATCAAACCGAGTACAATATAATACTAAAGCTAAAGTGAGTGTACAGAGTGTTTCAGTATATCGATAGTAAACAGTCAGGGTAGAATACGAACGGTCAATCAACTCAAGTTTAGGAGTGGGGAGTTATTTAAATCTAATTTATCATTCAATAAAACGTTCTTGTGTTTTAGTCTGTTTATTTCTAAAGATTCTAACGAATCTAGTAATTTACTTTTTCTTTGAATATGTAAAATTTCAAATTTTTCATTAAATTTATGACCAGAATTTTTGAGATGTTTTGCGTGATTAGATTTCATTATCCTAGCTTTTCCATCTTTTCTGATTTTATTGCGGTTTTTGTAATCAGCTTCATGTTCAGATATTCTTTCAATAAATTTCCTACCAGTCTGTCCTATGTATACTTTGTCACATGAGCCACAAGACAACTTATAAACACCTTGTTTATTATATATGCTATCCTTGGATTAATTGTTCTTTATGAAACTGCCTAACTTATTTGTTGTTTTGTAAGATACACAGATGTTTTTATCTAATTTCTGGATAATATTTTTATTAATCATTTAACAATTGCTATGGATCTGCATCAAGTATCACCTGATCAAATTAAAATTATTAAAGAAGCTGACATTGGGTTCTTAGGTGCACTATATTTCAAGTTACTATTAAAATGTAGAGTGTACACACAAAATATTTGGTTTCTCAACTGCTGTATCAAAAACGAGGTTTTTCCTAATTACATGAACCTGAAGACAAATAACAAAAGCCATCCAGCTCAAAGGGCAGTACAAGCAGGATTGAAAAAATGGATAAAATCGGACAGAAAAATCATGTATAGTAAGAGAGATGTATGTAATAATTATTTATTTTATGTACAGTCAGAACTGAATTTTAGACTTCATTTTTTACAATTTAAAAATTTTGACGATAACTGTAGAAGTAAAGTTGACTCGAAATTCATAAAAAGTTTATCATTCAGAACAAAAAACTTCAAAGTCTTGTAAGAAAGAGAAATGATTTGATTTTAAATAATTCGAATGGCAATGACAACTTAGCTGAAAATTTGACACACTTAACTGCGCCGCAGTTTGAATTTTACGATAGATACCGAAATTATACTGACGTTGATTTTGATTTGAAAGAAATAAATTTACTAAAGTTAGGATTTAATTATAACTCACAATTACCTTTGAAAAAGAAAGTTCTTGAAACCTTTAGAGCAGAGGTCGATACTTTGTTAGATAGATCTTCTAATTTACTTAGTTTGAATGTAAATAAACAAAAGTATGAAATTGCGGATATGCTTAATTATGATATTTGTAAACAACAATTTTATGGCCGAAATTTAACTAAAAACCAAAACATTGTAAAATCTATTATAAAAAAGTCGAAAGATAACGATTTAGTTTTTACCAAATCCGATAAGGGTAACACAATAGTTATTTTATATAAACAAATGTACATTGAAAAAACGCTAGATTTCTTAAATCCGACAAAATTTATAGAATTAAATTCAGACCCAACGGATAATTTCACAAACATCATTAAAGACACAATAAATAATTGTATCCCTTCATTATTCTCGAGGAAAGATAAACACCGATTACTCTGTATGAATCCTCAAACACCAAAACTATATTCATTAGTGAAATTACACAAGGAAAATCACCCCATCCGTCCAGTTGTCTCATTTATAAATTCTCCTACCTACAAGATTTCTAAGGAACTCATCGGTATCCTTAAAAATAAATTGAAAATTTAAGTCAGATTTTAGCATCACAAATTCTTTAGAATTAATAGATAAAATTAAAAACATTAAAATTCCTAAAAATTCCACCTTACTTTCGTTTGATGTTAAAAATTTATTTCCGAGTATAAACCCTACAGAAGTTTCAAATTTGATAGAAGAATTACTTTTTAAAAACAACATAAACCATGTAATAATAAATGATATCATGAACCTTTTGAGAGAAGTTTTAAGACAAAACTACTTTGAATTTGATGGCAAATTCTACAACAGCATCGAAGGTCTTATAATGGGAAGTCTACTTAGTCCACTCCTCGCGGAGATATTCATGAATCATTTAGAAGGAATAATAGCCAAACATCCTTTTTTTAAAAAATGCCTTTTTTGGTTTCGATATGTCGATGACATTATTGTTCTATTTGAAGGTACTAAGAGACAATTGGACATATTTTTTGAATTTATTAACACTGTGCATGAGGATATTGAATTTACGATAGAAATTGAGACAGAAAAAACTTTGAATTTTTACGATAACTAGGAACAGTAATCTTAATACAAATCACGATGAATTTAGTTTTGGCATTTATCACAAAAAGACACAAACTGATACTGTCATAAATAATTTTTCTTTCCACCCGTACCCCCATAAACTTGCATCTTTTAATTGCTACATTCACAGATTACTCTCAGTTCCTTTGTCTAGAAATAACTATTATAAGGAATTGAATTTCATAAAACAGATGGCTGTTAATAACGGTTACTCTTCTGAATTGATAGATAATTTGATAAGTAAAAAACGGGAGAAAATGTTCTTTAACAAAATTTACCCACAAAATGATCAAAGAAAGAAAAATTATTTATCTTTTAGTTACTTAGGCAATTTATCAAATAAAATTAAGAATATTATCCAGAAATTAGATAAAAACATCTGTGTATCTTACAAAACAACAAATAAGTTAGGCAGTTTCATAAAGAACAATTAATCCAAGGATAGCATATATAATAAACAAGGTGTTTATAAGTTGTCTTGTGGCTCATGTGACAAAGTATACATAGGACAGACTGGTAGGAAATTTATTGAAAGAATATCTGAACATGAAGCTGATTACAAAAACCGCAATAAAATCAGAAAAGATGGAAAAACTAGGATAATGAAATCTAATTACGCAAAACATCTCAAAAGTTCTGGTCATAAATTTAATGAAAAATTTGAAATTTTACATATTCAAAGAAAAAGTAAATTACTAGATTCGTTAGAATCTTCAGAAATAAACAGACTAAAACACAAGAACGTTTTATTGAATGATAAATTAGATTTAAAAAACTCCCCACTCCTAAACTTGAGTTGATTGACCGTTCGCATTCTACCCTGACTGTTTACTATCGATATACTGAAACACTCTGTACACTCACTTTAGCTTTAGTATTATATTGTACTCGGTTTGATAAAGACGCTTAGTCGTCGAAACATGTTACCATTTTAAATAAATTGTGTAGATCACATAAAATTAAAACGTTGTTTTATTTTTATTAATCATTTAACAATTGCTATGGATCTGCATCAAGTATCACCTGATCAAATTAAAATTGATAGATTAAAGATTAATGAATACCTAAAAAAATTTTTATTTCAATAACTCTTAATTAAGTTAGTTCGGCACGTTTTTCTCATTTTCTCAAAAATCACGTTTTTCGAGTTATACCGTTATTCGGCCTGGTCCCTCATTTTAATTTGTTAATAAACTAATTTAAAAAAAAAATGGAAATTTTTACGTCATTTTTTTTTTTTCAAGCTGGTGAACAATGCCAAAAAAATTATTTTTGCCCTCAAAAAGTTGACCACGGGTGTTCACATTAGTTGAACTTTACGTGCATAATTGATTTTTTTGGTTTCGATTTTTTTAAACAAAATGGCGGACTAAAAACTTCAACGCCAATAATTGTACGGCAGCGCATGGTTGAATAAATACCGAAAAATTACTTTTTATAAAAAATGACAATGGCTCCTTAGATTTTTGTGGTCGCTGATTATGAATCTGAGATCAGAATATCAAAATTGTAAGAATTGGGCCCAATACCATAGGACCCAATACTCAAAGTTTAGATTTTATAAAAACAAAAAATATCATCATATTTTACGTAGAATTTCAAGATCAAAGTATACTTGGTCGTTTTTCGAAAAAAATCGTCATTTTCGAGTAAAAAATCAAAAAAAGTTCAAAGTATTGGATTTACTTCCAGAGATCCACAACAGCTCGTCCCCGTGTGCCTGTAACGAATTGAACACAACTTTTGAGATGGAAAAAATATATTTACGAGGTTTTTAGGTTGCTGATAGTGTATCTGAGGTAAAAACATGAAAATCCCAAATATAGGGCCCAATACCGTAGGACCCAATAGTAAAAATTGAGATATCATAAAAATAAAAAATGCCATCTTATTGTGCGCAAAATTTCAAGATCAAAGTATACTTGGTCGTTTTTCGAAGAAAATCGTCATTTTCGAGTAAAAAATCAAAAAAAGTTCAAAGTATTGGGTTTACTTTCATAGATCCACAACAGCTCGTCCCCTTGTGCCTGTAACGAATTGAACACAACTTTTGAGATGGCAAAAATATATTTTGGGTAGCTAATAGGGTATCTGAGGTAATAACATGAAAATTCCAAATAAAGGGACTCAAGGACATGCAGCACCACGTGGTTTTAAAAAAATTTTTTTACTTTTTGTTTTTTATTTCGTCGATCTTTTTATACGACGTAACTCACGTGAAATGATTGGAATGCAGGATCTCTGCACAGATTTTTTATCTCATTTTTTATTTTTATGATATTTCAATTTTTACTATTGGGTCCTACGGTATTGGGCCCTATATTTGGGATTTTCATGTTTTTACCCCAGATACACTATCAGCAACCCAAAAACCTCGTAAATATATTTTTGCCATCTCAAAAGTTGTGTTCAATTCGTTACAGGCACACGGGGACGAGCTGTTGTGGATCTCTGGAAGTAAATCCAATACTTTGAACTTTTTTTGATTTTTTACTCGAAAATGACGATTTTTTTCGAAAAACGACCAAGTATACTTTGATCTTGAAATTCTACGTAAAATATGATGATATTTTTTGTTTTTATAAAATCTTAACTTTGAGTATTGGGTCTTATGGTATTGGGCCCAATTCTTACAATTTTGATATTCTGATCTCAGATTCATAATCAGCGACCACAAAAATCTAAGGAGCCACAGTCATTTTTTATAAAAAGTAATTTTTCGGTATTTATTCAACCATGCGCTGCCGTACAATTATTGGCGTTGAAGTTTTTAGTCCGCCATTTTGTTTAAAAAAATCGAAACCAAAAAAATCAATTATGCACGTAAAGTTCAACTAATGTGAACACCCGTGGTCAACTTTTTGAGGGCAAAAATAATTTTTTTGGCATTGTTCACCAGCTTGAAAAAAAAAATGACGTAAAAATTTTCATTTTTTTTTTTAAATTTGTTTATTAACAAATTAAAATGTTATTTTTGAGTATTTTAAACAATGCCATCGTGTAGGGCATATCCGAAAATAGGGGGTAGGGTATTTTTTAAATTATTTTTCAACTTTTTCGCTTTGATTTATAAGCTCAAAGTACAAAAAAAAATTCATAACTCTTGGGACCTAATGGGTTAAGGTAATCATCACATAAACTTCAAGTGATCGGGTCTTGAGTTTTGTCTTCATATAAACGTAACCTCGCTTTTCTGCGCATCAAACCTTGAAAAAAATCTTCGCTATTTCAATATAAAAACCTTAAAATAAAAATTAAACTATAAAAGGGCTTTCCTCCTGTGAGCTTATACGCAGCTTGTTCAATCACCGGAAATTAGAGTGATCACCACTATCTGTCACCATCCAGAGCAGTGAATAACTTGGATTTCAAGTGATCGTCACCTTAAACTTACGCAAATCACTTGCATGCTGATGAAAACGGGTTTCCGTGCAGCAATCATATGGAGTCTTAGCGTATCCTTGTAAACTACACATCCTTATAAGTTTGTCCGCGGAAAATTTACCTAAAATTCTCCCTCCACGATTTTTAATTGCCTCGATGATAATTTTATTCATAATGTATGGACAGACGTTGGAAATAATAAACTTTTTTAATGTAAGTCGATTTTTCACCAAGGATTTGATGCTTACGGGAATATTGTTGATAAACACTTGTTTCCTAACGTTAACTAAATGCTTAGTGATTTTTATACTATTTACACACACGCACACTCTGTTATTGTAAATTCTGGAAATAGATATTAAATTTTTGGGACCAATTAAAAATCAAATTGCAACAGCATATTCTCGATTAGACGTTTTTTCCAATGCTATATACTATAGCATGCTATAACTATAGCTTGTTCTCTGTAAGGATATTTTTCCAATTGCGTGACTTTGGAGTACGATAACGTGGTGGTACGAGAAAGCTGAGAAAGCTGAGTTGCATCAGCTAAACCAGAAGATTGAACGGTTGAAGTAGAGGTCACCGGAATAACTTCACTCATTTCTGCATTTTTATGGAGTGCAGGCTCCAATGTGGCGGTATGCATCACTGCACTAATCAGGTGCACTATTAGCGCTTATGCGATCACTCTAATCACCATCACACACACAAACGAATTGTGCTTAGTATAAAAACAAAGGCACAAGCAGACGAGATAGTGTTTACAAACACATCCTACTCGGTAGAGTGCTCGATCGCGACTGATTCATGAATATTATTGCTGAAGGTTTTTTCTCTAGCTTACATATGGCAGAAGGCATCAAAATCCGAGTAGGGTATGTCTCCAGCTTGTACAAGCGACGTAGCTGACTCCTTAGCCTTGAGATCCACAACTTCATTCTCTTCATTCCCTTCCAACCCACAGTAAGCTGGGACCCATACGAATTTGAGGGGTTGATCCAGATCCCCGACAAAATGTCAGCGAAAAAACATCAAACAATAAAAGGTCAGCTGACAAAACAATAAGTGACAAAATAACTGAATTTGAAAAAAGATTCATAATGATTTTAAATTCATTTTTACAATTAAACTTGTACGTTTTACAAAAATTCATTACAGATATTTTAATATTATACATCACAGCATAGGATTTATAATATTTTTTTTACATTTGTGCATTGAATGCTTTTAGGTATTCCAGTATTCCATCATTATATTCAGAAACATTTTCAAAAGTTTTCTTATTCAGATCAACATGCTTTTTATTAAAAATCGGAGTAATTTTTTTGCAAGAATATCGGTAATTTTATTTTCGATCAAAGTTTGTTCGGTTTGAATCATTAAACTTCCATATAGATGCATGAGACTGATTAACTTTTGCAGAAAAACCTCGACGCCAAGAGGTTTGTACAGAGTTCCAATGATGTTTGTAAAGAAAAAGAAATTACTCCTACATTATAGAAAAAAATTGAGTTCTTATAAAACTTATAATTTTTAAATATCAATTCGAAGTTTTGTCATTTGTTGTTTTGCCGTCTGACGTTTTGTCTCATTTCCGTTGATCCAAGATACTTACTTTTTTAATTAAGGATGTTTTACTGTGGGGCAGATGGTGTAAAAAGCCGCCCTTAGGTTAGGAACGGCAGCTGCAACCACGTGATGTAGAGTCTCGAAAAAAATGTTTTATTTTTAAGTCACTAGTGCTTCAATTTGAATAAACGAATCTTTTTGAAATTTATTTTGAAACATTTATTGCAGTATTACTGCCGACTTCTACTTTCGGATAGTGTAAATTAAAAATCCAGAAAAGAGTTTGAAAAAATTAGAAAAAATCAGCAAATGTTTTACTGATATTATCATAACAAAACAATGCTGAAATCATTTAAAAATCCATAAAAAGTATTTAAAATTTATTGCAATTTGTTTGTACAGGTTTCACGAATAACATGTCTAAATTTTAAGTTGATTTACATCTTGGTTCAAAAAATACAGCTAATTGAAAACGACATAGTTTTCCTCTATGAACCTGTGTTAAATCAACGATTTCGAACGAATTTAGCCTAACTTTGAATTAAAATACCTCAATAACCGTGTTGTGAATCCTTTTTAAATTCAGACATGATATTTCTTAAGCCTTAACTAAAAGATTTCAATAGTTTTCAAAGGATTCTTATGAACTTCGTAACGTGATCAAACATCTTTAAGTTACACTTCATCGAAAATAGTATTCACTGAATAGACAAAAATACAAAAAATCAGAAAAATCTTTGCAAATGCATTTCTTTATAGAAGGCAGTTGTGTCCTCCTGGGTTCTCTGACTATTTATTAATTATTTAGCATTTTTAAATAAACAGAAAAATATCTTAAATTACATAATTTGGAGTTTTCAATTCATAACGTTCTCAATCTTAAAGCCAATACATTATTTATTCATTATCGAAATACTGAAAAACATACCAAAAAATCAATTTGTGATATTTTTATTACAGAAATAAAGCGATTGCAGACTATCTTAGCGCAAATGGGTATCAAGACGCGCTTGAAGCGTTTAAAAAGGAAGCTGATATGCCTGGCGAAGTTGAGCGCAAATACGGGGGTCTTCTTGAAAAAAAATGGACTTCTGTGATACGACTACAAAAAAAGGTCAGTGTTTGTTATGAACTTGAGTTTAAAAATAGTGTTTATTTTCCGTAAATGCTACTAAAGTCAATAAGAAAGAATGCTTGTGTCTTAGAAGGACTCAATATGGATTCATAAAAGCCCCTATAAACGTGTTTTATTTTAGGGATGCTTTGACATTGCACAAATTAATAGAATGTTGGGTTCTCTAAGAACGAGTATTTATCGTGGTCCATCTAATTTGGTGATAGAATTAAAATAGAATTATAAAAGATGACTATTCTTGACACAAAGGTCATTAAAAAAGATGTTTTATAAGACAGGGTCACAAGGTTAAAGATTAAACAATGATTATTGAAAATTTTTTATCAAAAAACTTGAATCATAAGATTAAAAATTTCCTAGTGTGTCAGAAAAGACTATTCATGTTTCGGCTATGAAAATTTTTTAGCGGAATTCATTTTTCTACGTTGGTTCCGCCTTAGTCTACTAAAGGCTATCACAGGAACTTTGCGTCGACGCACTTACGCAGCGACGCCGCAGTAGTTTGTATAAGGTAAAGATGCCAATTATGATCACATAAAATGCTACTTTTCAGCATTTTGAATTTTATTGAAAAAACAAAGCATGTTAGAGTAAATCCTTTTTTACATACTTAAATTTTAGGGTCTTGGGAACTTAAATAAATTTTTTTTATATGATAATTGTATTTATTTATTGAATAATTAATGTTCAAAGTCAAGACCTTTTTTGCCTCCGTTTAAAGTCAAGGCCCCAGTTTATTAGACAACTTCAGCTTTGGCCCCAGTTTATGGAACACTTTTACACGTGAAATCCCGTCTGTGACTTAAGTGCCCCAGTTGATGGAACGGTTTATTTGATTTTCAGATTAGATTTGTAATTTTTTCGTGTTTGGGAGTGATGAAACCCTCGAATTTTGACGATTCCGTTCCATCAACCGGGGTACTTAAGTCACAGACGAGATTTTACGTGTAAAAGTGTTCTATAAACTGGGGCCAAAGCTGAAGTTGTCTAATAAACTGGGGTCAAAAGGTCTTGTCTTTGAACATTAATTATTCAATAAATAAATACAATTTTCATATGAAAAAAATTTATTTAAGTTCCTAAGAACCTAATATTTAAGTATGTAAAAAAAGATTTACTCTAACATGCTTTGTTTTGTCAATAAAATTCAAAATGCTGAAAAGTAGCGATTTACGTGATCATAATTGGCATCTTTACCTTACCTGTATTTCAGGTAGCCGATGCATGAACGCCTGACCGCTGCGTATATACAGGCATACAAACTGCTGCTACGTCGCTTCGTAAGTGCGTCGACGCAAAGTTTCTGTAATAGCCTTAAGCGATTATTTATGTCAAAGTTTTTTGGCTGCTACTTTGTTTAGAAAATTCGCAGCACAAAAATTCAAATAGTCTTGAAAACTTGAAACTTTTTGTTGTATTTTTTCATTGTAACCTTTGCTAACCTTTCAGAATATTTTTAAATATGTGGAAAAAATTTCCCCACTTTATATTTCGATTAAAAAAAAAAAAAAAAAAAAAATTACAATATTTATAGTTGGCATTGAATCAACTAAATGATTCAATATAACAATATATAATTAATTATCTGAATTATCTGAATACGGAATGTGTGTACAAATTGGTTTATGGTCACTGGAATAAGAATTGAAAACTTGTGACTGAATTTGATCTAAATTCCTGGAAAAAACTCCGTCTACTGTTGTGCCACGTTTGTTGTTTCTTCTGATTATAGTACTGACTTTAGGATCGTTAATCATGTTTACATTAAAACTTTCTTGTAGAAATTGAAGAAAATGTTTAGTTTCTGTGTATATAACTCCCGGTCAAAATTATAACCAAGCGGAAAAATTTTTATTGCTAAAATTGTTACCGTACTCTAATACTTGGCATGAACTGACTGAAAAATATAATTGGCCTGTTCATGAAGATTATTCAAACTATCCATGAGTCACTTGTGGAGATTTCAATATTAATTTCGCAGAATCGGAGAAAACAGAAACTAAACATTTTCTTCACTAGAAAGTTTTAATGTAAACATGATTAACGATCCCAAAGTCAGTACTACAATCAGAAACAACAAACGTGGTACAACAATAGACGGAGTTTTTTCCAGAAATTTAGATCAAATTCAGTCACAAGTTTTCATTTCTTATTTCAGTGACCATGAACCAATTTGTACACACATTCCGTATTCAGATAATTCAGATAATTAATTATATATTGTTATTTTAATTCATTTAATTGATTCGATGCCCACTATAAATATTGTAAATTTTATTTTTATAGTAAAATTTTATGAACACAAACAATTTTTTATTATAGTGTCATTTATTATTTAACAATAAATGAACCTTTTCATTCATTCATTCATTCATTTATTTACACATCGTATTATTCGCATTATCTTATAACTAACAAAAAAAAAAAAAAGATTGCAAAATTTTCGAGCACAGCCATAAAACCACTTCGTAAACGAATTCAAGCTTACCCGCCAGAGACGGTAACGCCTTTTTTTTTTTATTTAATCAGTATTTGTATACTAATAACGTTGAATCAAAATGACGAAATATTGAGTCCGTACGCATCACTGCACTGAACGCAGGCAGCACATGGACGAAAGAAAGAGAAAGAGCGAGGAGGAAGGGGTAGGAAGGTTGAACGATAGCCTTAGAGGAGAAAATGGCGCAAACTATAAAAAATCACGAGGATTGGAAAATCCAACAAAAGCGAGAAGAAGAGAAAAGGGCAGCGGAAAAAAGAGAGCTTGCTGAACAAAGGAAGCTGCTCGAAGAACAAACAGCTAAATTGGCACTGCTGATGCAAAAACAAGGACTGCAGCAGCAGTAGCAGGAAACCGAGACAGTGTCGGTTGAACAGCATCACTAGGTTCAGGTTTGGGAGATTGGACAGCGGCATCAAAATCAACAGCGGCAAGATGCAGTCAGGGCTACGGATGCGGTCTCTACACTCGCTCCCTTACAGCGAGTTAGTGTCATCGAGACGCAGCAGCGGAGCTTCAATTTCAGCGAGGTTCCAGGTAACGTAAACGCCTTTTCATACGGTGGTAGATACGTTGCCAAAATTTACGGGATCAGCTACATCCAACATCGACATGTGGGTCAACACGGTAAACGAGGAAGCAACGTTATACGGTGGACCCAATTACAGAACCTTGCAGCAGCAAAGAAGGCGTTGGATGGTCTGGCGCGAGATTGGCTCAATAACCAGCAGACCATGAAGTCATCGGACGAGCTCCGGCGAAGATTGAATGAAACTTTCAAGAGACGCGTAACTTCGGTGGGCATCCTTTTGCCATGAATAATAGAATACGGTGCGATGAAAAAGACCTGCTTACCTACGTCAACCTAATGGAAGGCTTAGGCGCGCAGGCGAAAGTACCAGCGAAAGAGGTGCGCGAGCACATTATTCACGGGTTTACGGACGATAACAATTTACGTCTCGCCCTGAGAACCGCAAACTCGCGCGCAGATTTCATGGACTTGCTCCAGAGTCATGAGCGCGATAGGCAAGAGCGACTCGACGACGACCCAGGTGGGGAGTCCCCAGTACCACCACCAGGAACCGACTTCGTCTTCGAGGAAGGAGACAGATACAGCGACAGTGAAGAAGAAGCGGAAGGAGAGGAAGAAGAAGTATGCAAAGTATGAGAGAGTGAGAGAGAAAGAGAGAGAGACTGCAGTCCTACGGGGCCTAGGATGAGGAGTGGGGAGAAGTGCATCCCTTGGAAGAGATCAATGTTAGTTGCGTAGACGGTCTCAATCAGTCACATTGGGAGACCGGCCGCAAGACATTCTGTACATGTACCAATGACCGAGTACTTTAATAAAGTTATTCATTATTGTTAATTGAGTTTAATCTATCTATTTACCCTTTGACTCCCGACTGAATCCCACAATATGAATATATCTTTTCTGTACAAAATATTTAAACTGAAGGTTTCTATCTTGATTTTAATAATTAAAAAAACAAATGACTAAAAAACACTTGATTTACTTACCTTGAGTTTGAATTCTATTTCGAATAGTAATTTAATAATTCGAATGTAACTTAATATTTTGCTCATCCAATCCCGCGGGATCATTTAAACTGAAGGTTTTGATCTGGATTTCAACAATTAAAAAAAAAAAAAAGTGACTAAAAAACACTTGGTCAACATGAAAAAATTCCAACGCACTGAGTTAGATTAATTAAAAAAGCTTATCATACACTGAAAATTCCTAAAAGGTAAAAGCACCGGAATGAATGCAATTGACTAAGAGAATAAAAAAAAATATTCAATCTTTTGCGTAGATATACAAAGAGTATCTTAACAAATTTTAAGCAAAAAAAAGTCCAAAGCCGTTCAAAAATGCATGTTAAAATAGCAAAAATCGTGTTTTTTTAATATTAATGAAATGATTGAGCAACTGTTTGGAAGCAGAAGGTCTTAATGAGTTCTGGTTGGTCGCCAAATGTTTGTCTTTTCACAAAAAAAATTTAGCAATATTTTAATATGCACAAAAGTTTGACCTAGAAAAAGCTACGATCGTTTAAGGTAGTTACGAGTTGTACATATAGCTAACCTAATATATACTAATAATCGCTCGTTTTCCTCACTCTGACGTCACGCGCCGCCACCACCGTCACTGCGCCAAATCAAACTGAAATCGTAAATTTTTTATTCTTTTCGAATCATTATCTCAGAAATTAATACTCCTTCCTATATTTATCTTTGTACCTCACGATTAGATCTTGCCCTATAAGAAAACTAGTTTTTGAAAAATATTTAAAAAAATGAAGTTTACAATCCGAAAATAACCTTCAAACTTGTACGAATTATTATGAAAGTATTATTTTGACCTATATAAATAACAATCTAAATTAATAATTTCTATGTATAAGTATAAATTAAGTTACAATTTTATAAGTAAATTAAGCTGTAATTATATTATCTACATAAAATTGCACATGTGTCTTTACATTGATATTGCTTCCTATATTTGAGCCAAAATTCCTGAAGTGGGCCACTAAAAATCAAGTTTTCGATTTTCGTAATTTTTTATACAGGAAATCGAAGGTTTATACGTCAAAATTGAGCCCCCAAAATATTTTTAAAAAATTTTGATTTTTGTAATAGTTATAAATAAATTAGTTTTTAAGCAGAATTTTTTTCAACTTACGATCATTCAAAAAATAATTGATAAAATTTTACAAAATTTGGATAGTTAGTCAAAATTTGTAAGAAGAATCATAGTATGTATTAATTATAAAAAATTGAATTTTTTATAAACAAATGAAAATTTATGTAACTTCTCATATGGGTAGAAATAAATTTTTAATGTCTTATGATTGTTCAAATCCTTAGCTAATGATATCTGAAAAAAAAAAAAAAAAATTAGTAATATTCATAAGAAAAAAAGTAATGAATTTTTAAAGATTAAAAACGCATGGAAAAAGCGGCTTTTAGGCCGCTCGGCCGTATATATGTTACATGCAAAGTTCGAAATTGTGCATTTCGGGAAATGCACAGTGATTTTTGTGCACTTTGCAAAGTGAACAGGCACTTTTGTGCAAAGTCCGAATTGTCGAACTTAGCACAAACAAAAATTGTGCATTTCTAGAAATGAACAAATTATTTGTTCAAAGTTTAAAATTCAAAGTTTTCATCAAGACGGGAGGCTAATTGCTTCACCAAGCAAGTTGGGAGGCCAATTGAGATCCACCTCTTTTGCAGACAACAGCATTCTTTAAACCAAAGGAAGGACATTCTGACCTGCACGTCTGTGTGAAAGGTTCGTTTTATTCATCTCTGGAAGCATTTGGACTCAGTTTTTTCAGCTCTAATATTATTCAGTGTTTTAAAGTTTAGTTTTTGATATTATTTATTTTCAAATAAGAATGGAGAATATACAGTGTTCTTTGGGAGCTAACGTCAACACAGAAGAAAATTTGAAACAAAAACATAAAGAAGCTTTTGAAAGTTCGTTGAAAGAGGTAGCAGTTAAAACAAATTCAATGTTAATCAAAAGTAGTCAAGATTATAATAATTTAATTACCTCAGTTGTACAGGCCAAAGTAAAAACAAAGAAGACTTCTCTTGACTACAGTCGACTAAAAATGTATGATGTTTTAACTATAGGTGGTGTTATAAAACTTATACGCCCTATAATACATGAAGAGCAGGAAAATAATAGTGTAAAATACTTTGTTCATAATGAAGAAATTTTTGATATTTTATACGAAGCTCATAATAACACTGGTCACGGCGGACTTTGTAAAATTGACAATTCAATAAAAACAAAGTATGCCAATATTTCTCGGCCAGTCATATTAGCATTTTTTAAAACTTGTGAAACTTGCGTCAAGAAAAAAGCACACCCAAGAAAAGGGCTGGTTGTGAAACCTATTATTTCCGAAGAGGCCAATGCTCGAGCTCAAGTTGACCTGATTGATATGCAAAGTTGTAAAGATAATGACTACTGTTTTATAATGAATTATCAAGATCATCTCACAAAATTTTCCGTGTTACGAGCTTTAAAAACTAAAACTGCTGCTGAGGTGGCATATGTTTCAATAGATATTTTTGCATTGTTTGGAGCCTCGTCTATTCTACAAAGTGATAACGGTGAAAATAGTGCACGGTAAACCAAGACACTCTCAAAGCCAAAAAAGTGTTGAACGTTCTAATAGAGACGTAGAAAATATTATCACCGCATGTATGAATGATAATAACTCGAAACAGTGGAGCGAGGGGTTACGTTTTTGTCAGTTTCAAAAAAATAACGGGCTTCATACTGGTATCAGACAATCACCCTACGAGGCTCTTTTTAGTAGAAAAGCTAAGCTAGGAATCGCTACTAGCTCTCTTCCTGATGCTGTGGTCGAAAAATTATACACAAAGAAGACTTATTGGCACTTATGAATGAAGAAGCTGATACTACCAACCAGGAAACTCCTTTCGCTGATGATGAGAATATTCAACAATTGGCTGGTACTGATACTGTAGATGTGGTTTCAAATGAATCATCAGAGTCACCACAAGCTTCGGATGAACAAGTTAGAACTATCTTACAAGAAAATCATCGAGGTATTAAAAGAAGACAGCAGACTGCGCTTGAAGGATTAGAAAAACAAGCAAAACGAATGAAATTACGGTCTAATTCCAAATTTCCTCCATTAACAGAAGGTTCATGTGTTACTATTCTGGTACCTGATGTTGATCGTAGTAAGTCCGACTTTCAAAACATCATTGGTGTTGTGATCGAAGTTACTACTGATAATTTGTATAAAATTGGTACACGTTCCGGAATTCTCTCACAGTTGTACAGTCGAAATCAAGTAGCTGCTACCGACACAAGTTTTTTAAAAATTGACCAAGTCTCTGAAAAAACAATTTTTCTCAGAATAGCCAATTCTAATGTTTCAATTGTGGGAGGACAAGGTTTTGTACATTGTGGTTGTAAGAAAAAATGTTCTACTAAATCGTGCGCTTGTAAGTAAAAAGGCCTTCTATGTAACTCTCGTTGCCATGATTCCATGCCTTGTACAAATAAATAAAATGTAATACTTTTAATCATTTACATAAAATAAAAATATTCTTTTGCATGTCTTATAATCTGTTTCACTTTATTTTTATTTTGATTAGCCTCCCGTCTTGATGGAAACTTTGAATTTTAAACTTTGAACAAATAATTTGTTCATTTCAACACGCGAAAAACTCGGCGGAAAGAAACGGCCGGTAAGGCATACCAAGAAAAAAGTCGGGTGAAGTTACGCCCGAAAAATCGGCGGAAGGTTTCTGATTTTTTCCAAAGCCTATGTAGGTATATGCCGCGGCCGAGTGCTGCCAGCTGGGCTGTAGCGCTGGAGCTTGATGCAGGCAGATCCATCCGCTTTTTCAAAAACGCTGTCAATTTTTATTTGTTTGAAAAATTTCTTTCAAACTTTTCAGAAATGTTCTTTAGGACCTAATCAAAAACTTCTTCGCTGGAAGTTTTTTCAAATATGAACTTTTATGCTTACTTTTTTAATCTAAAGTTTTTGGTTATAAAGTGCTTACTTTTATTTTTAAATGTTTATTACTCGGTTCTGAAAATTTTTAAAAATACTTAAACAACTCCGTTGGCAGCGGTAAGGGTTAAGAATATAAAGCTAAAATTTCGTCAAAAAATATTAAGTGGTTTTCGAGTTCTTGCAATTTGAACTTAAAATGCGTAAATCGAGAAAAATTCAAGTTTCTGCTCAACACGCGATAACTCGAAAACCACTTAATATTTTTTGACGAAATTTTAGCTTTATATTCTTGAACCCTTACCGCTGCCAACGGAGTTGTTTAAATATTTTTAAAAAATTTCAGAACTGAGTAATAAACATTTAAAAATAAAAGTAAGCACTTTATAACCAAAAACTTTAGATTAAAAAAGTAAGCATAAAAGTTCATATTTGAAAAAACTTCCAGCGAAGAAGTTTTTGATTAGGTCCTAAAGAACATTTCTGAAAAGTTTGAAAGAAATTGTTCAAATAAATAAAAATTGACAGCGTTTTTGAAAAAGCGGATGGATCTGCCTGCATCAAGCTCCAGCGCTACAGCCCAGCTGGCCTCGGCCGCGGCATATACCTATATAAGCTTTGGAAAAAATCAGAAACCTTCCGCCGATTTTTCGGGCGTAACTTCACCCGACTTTTTTCTCGGTATGCCTTACCGGCCGCTTCTTTCCACCGAGTTCTTTGCGTGTAGAAATGCACAATTTTTGTTTGTGCAAAGTTCGACAATTCGGACTTTGCACAAAAGTGCCTGTTCACTTTGCAAAGTGCACAAAAATCACTGTGCATTTCCCGAAATGCACTGTTTTGGACTTTGCATGTAACATATATATGACTCTAGACAAGCGAGTGTCGCCGTTCGGAGTGTATGTGTATATATATATATATATATACACTAGGGGGTACCCCCCGCTCGCTTCGCTCGCTAACCCCCCAAAATTATATGCTTGAATCGACACTTATACACATACCCTTGTGTCTACCTCTGTACCTACTGTGATACATACCATCTTTTCTACTCTTATAGCTTGTGACTACACCTGCACCTTATTTTATGCCTACCTTTGTTCCTACCTTTTATCTTACTCCAAACCCTTGTAATTATCCTTGTTCTTACCGTTGCACTTACTGCTTTTTATAACTAAGCTCTACTCCAGGAATATGCTCATGTTTATATATCTGTTTCTATCATGGTGATAACTGTAGTTTGAATTTTTTTCATGCTTTTATTTCTAAATCCAAGACTACTTTGTTCTTATCTTTGATCATACTTTCATTTCTATCCTTAGTTATGCTTTTACCGACTTATTTTTGTCTTTTTATTTATTAACCTTCCCTGCTTTATAACCTTGCTACTATCCACGTCTCTTGACTATTTTTTTCCGACTCTCTTTACTAAATCCGTTGACTTTTTCTTCTTTCTATATATGTCAATAATCTTGTGCTTACTACCTATTTTTTACTCAAGCTTCTAACGCTGAACCTTCAACACATGCATTTGTTTCTACATCTGTTTCTACTCCTATGCTAACTCTAGTTCTTTATTTTTTTTATTTAAATTTTTAACACTGAATCTGGCCTTGTGCATAATCTTTTTTTATCCTCTTGTGCTTACTATTGTAAATAACCTCATAACAAACCTTGTTCATAACATTGTTTCAAACTTGATAACTACTCTGGTAACTACATTGTACCTACTCCCGTACCTGGACTTGTCATTACGTTTGTAACTTTGAACCCACGTATGTACATTTTTGCTTAATATTGTTCCTATCTCTTTCACATGAATCTACTTGCATTAATTTTGGTGTTTGCTGTTGTTTTTTCTTTTTTTCATGCTTTGGTCTCTAACTCTGAATCTTTGTTCTCAAATTTGTAAAAACTATCTTTTCTATTGTTCCTCTCAAATTTTTTTGTAATTACAATCGTGAAACTAATCATCTTCATACCATTTTGCCCACACAGCTCTTTAACTTTTTTGACAAATATTTCCTACATCATTTTACATTTGTTATCAACGCTTTTTCTACGTAGGTCTGTCCCAATCAACCTATCTTGATTAATATCGAAGTTTACTTTACGACACCAGTTTTCAGCCATGTGCAGCCTCTTTCACTTTGTTATTATTTTCATACTTCAATTTGTAACTTTGAACGTATGTTGTTCTTTTTTTTGTTTTTTTTTCAACATCTAACCCTGAAACTATCATCTTTTATACTATTATTTTCGATCCTGTGCAAACCTTTGTAGGTAAACACTTACCCAGTTTTTAATCTACCCATGTACCTATCCTCTTGCCAAACCTTAAAGCTCTCTAAGCGAAGCGCACGCGCAGTTGTATTATAGTATCTAAAACAAATTTTGTCAAAGCTTCATCTAAATTAATCTACAATAAGTTATATATACCCTTTACCTTTGTGCTGCGTTCAGAGTTCATATTCGTTTAAACTTTTGTGGTTATAGATTCATTGGTTTTGTTTCAGTTTGTATACTAATAATTATTATTTTCATGATTTTAAGCGGATAATTTCGAACACTTGCATACATAATTATTTTTTTATCAAATCTATTCTCTAGATGTTTTAATTGAATTGTAATGTAAAAATTAAAAATTCAAATTCAAATTTTAAATTTTGTTCTTCAACCAATCACGTCACGAATAAAATGCTGACATTCTTTTTGGGTTTTCTCTTTTTTATTTTATTTATGATATTAGTTAATTTTTTTAATGTTTCGTAGTTACTTTTTAAATTTATATAGTTACATAGCTGATAACTTGTACCAAAAATTGACGGTGTGGGTAGAAACTGATAACATATATCAAAAATGGGGGGTGTGAGTAAAACAAAGGGCGTGGGGGGGGGGGTGATTAGAAAATGGTGTGATTTATTAGCACGGGAAAAAAAACAAACGCACTCGAAATTTTAGGTCAAATTCACGGGAAAAAGGACATTTGCCCAGAAAAATAAGTGATTAAACGGGAAAGAAAATAAATGCACGGGAAAAAAATGCTTAAGCGGAAGTTAAATGTATTAAACAGGAAAAAAAATATATTGAATGGGAGTAGAATTAACAATCCACGGGAAAAAAATGTATAAAATGGCAATAGAATTGATCTCGCACGGGAAAAAGAATTGAGAGCAAAACTCAACAAAAATCAAGCAAAAAATTTGTTTTATTGAACATTATACAACTATAATTGAAATTAACGATATTTTTTATAAAAGATTAATGCATTAGTAAAGCTTTTTTTATTTTGTAGATCAGGTTGTAGGTCGCATCTGTTGTGCACTAATCTCATAAATTTCCTGGCCAATACTAACAATCTAAGATACAATTATTTTCAAATCCTGTTCTTCTAAATCAAAAGATTCTGCAAAAATGTGGAAATCAACTATGTATGGTACATCTTCATCATCCGGAACTTGAGTGCGCTCATTGCACCAAGCTCTAAGATCTGTGGAAGGAGTGCCTTTATCACTTCGGATTGTTCTAAGAAATGCAACACGTTTTTCTTTTGCAGGTTCTATCATCTGATTTTTACGAATGAGATTTAGTAGTGTATTTGGCTTTGTTTTACCATCTGCATATTTATTTTTTACAAAAGCCTTAATTTCTGATGATAAGCCTCGTGTAGAATCAATATTTTTATGTTCGTTCTCCTCTTCTGTTTCGTACAAGGACACGCAAGTATCCGAAGAATGACATAGTAGGTACAAGCACGCTCGACAATCAGAAACTCTATAAATTTCCTTTGTGCACCGATATTCAACTCGTTTTCCTTCTGCCACCATTTTCGTTGAAGATATTTTCCAAACTTCTTTTAACTTTACAGCACTTTCTGTCTCTCTTGCTGATGGGTATTTGTGACGTAAAAGCGACACTCGTGTTGGTCGCCTGCATATTTCTTTAGTCTGCTGGATCACTTCAGATGAATTTTCTTCTTCAGATGAGTTCTCAGAGGTTTCTAAATACGTTAACTCACCAGCCATCTTTTGGCTCTTTGCTTTTCTCGTCGATTGAGGCGACACTGTGAGTTGAACTGAGCTCAATAATAAAATGGTTAGAGAGATGCTTAGTGAAAGAGCATGTGGTCTTTTGTTTCTAGGCTTGATAGGGAAACACGTTTTAATTAAACCGTGCAAAAGTATTTATTTTCCCGTGCAAAAGTATTTATTTTCCCGTGCGAATGTATTAATTTTCCCTTGCAAAAGTATTTATTTTCCTGTGCGATCCACATCCCGTTCAAATGACTTTATTTCCCGTGCATTTTAATACTTTCTATTAGAAAATTATAGAAAAAATTAAAACACAGAAATAAGCATATTTCGGTACACTTTTACGGTAAGTTAAGCACTTTTTTGGGGGGCGTGGGGAGAGCGTGAGAGAAGAGTAGGGGGGGGCGGTACCCCCTGCTCGCTCCGCTCGCTAACCCCTCCAGATTTGTATGCTAGTGCTTACTCATGTGTCTAAAATTGTGGCTACCCTCGTAGCTCTATTGTTTTGTGCTTTTGTAGTTATCCTTGTATTTACTCTTGGGCATATCTTTGTTTTTATGTTTGTTAAACTTGTGTACATACCCTCGTAACTCTATGACTACCACTGTACCTACTCACGTGCATACAATTACTCATATTCTTGTACTTAGCCTAGTAGTACAAAACCCTTTTCGGCAGATTTTCAGCAATTTTTTGCGAATTTCGTCAAGGGTTTGCGTTAAAACTAATGCACCGATCTTTATAAAACTTTGAATGGGAGAATTTTGATTTTGATTTTGATGCGTTTAATAAATGCACATTTTGTTGTACAAAATACATAAGATTATAACAAAGTTCTACATTAGTATATAATTTCAATATAAAATAATATAAAATATAAAATAAAATAAAATATAATATAATATAATAAAATAAGATAGAATAAAATAAAATAAAATAAAATAACAATAATATAAGTAATAATAATAACAACGAAAGTAATAAAATGAATATAATGGTATACTATAGCAATCGAAGTAACATGGGTAACATTATCAGTCTCATCAGTATTCACTCCGAGAATCACAAACTAACATTAATTTCATACAGATCTCGAGTTCAACAGTGTGAAAAAAAACTTAATCTTCTCCCTCGGTAATAAAGATGTGTGATTTGATGAGGTGTTTGAATGAAGTGAAGGATGTAGATTGGCGAATATTTGGGGGTATGGTATTCCAGGAGTAGGTAGCTGATACATGAAAGGATCGCTCCAGAGATCTAGTGCGGAAAGAGGGGACAATCAAGGCATCAAGTGCATGCGGATTACCCAATCTTAAGGGACGTGAGCTGAGCTTTTCAACAAAAAAATTCGCCAGATAAGACGGAGTACCTGTGTGCAGGATTCTATAGAGCAAGCAGGCAGCACAATAATCTCTGCGGCCCGCCACCCGAAGCCAGCCGAGCTCACGTCTATAAGGGGTGACATAATCGCTCTTCCTGATCCCAAAGATGTACTTGATCCCACGATTAAGCAAGCGCTGTAATACGAGATCCTGCTCACCCGAGATATTACAGTACACAAGTGAACAATAGTCAATTATAGGAAAGAGCAGGGTCTGTATAAGGTGCTTGCGCAGTTGAAAGGTGGTGCTGCGTCTGAAGTGGTTAAGACGGTACAAAAGAGAATTGGCTCTCCGAGAAACATAACGAACATGGTCCTTCCAGCTCAGCTTAGAGTCCAGCACCACCCCCAGACTACGCGCTGAGGGGACAAACGGGACAGTGCAGCCGCCAAACTGCAGGTCATGAATACCCAATTCATTAAAGCTATTGACATACGACGGAGTCCCAAAAACCATTGCCTTGGTCTTATTAGCATTCAGTACCAGCTGATTGGCGGCAGCCCAGTCAGCGATGTGCTCAGCACCCCGGCTCAGTCTTCCCAGCGTGGAATGCATGTCCTCAAGTCGGCCCCGCACGTAAATCTGCAAATCATCCGCATAAACCACATAGCAGACATCAGGGCCAAGGCCATGGGCAATATCAACGATGAACAGAAGGAAGAGCAGAGGACCCAGCACCGAGACCTGAGGCACACCCTTATTAAGGGGACGAAAAGAAGTAAAAGTGCCGTCCTCCGCTCTTACCGCCTGCGAGCGGCCAGTCAGATAAGAGGCGACCCACCTCAAAACCCCATGCGAAAAACCCAGAGATTGCAGCTTCCTGAGCAATGTTACGTGCGAGACCAAATCTAAGGCTTTACTGAAATCAAAAAGTAGTAGCGCAGTCATTTGTCTCCTGTCCATACCAATTCGAATGTCGTCCGTGAGTTTAAGCAGTGCCGTCTGTGTACTATGTCCCGCCCTCAAACCCGCCTGACAATCGTCCATCAAACCCTGCGATTCAACAAAAGTAGAAATCTAGTTATGGACAAGCCTCTCAAGAATCTTTGACATAAAACTGAGCAGGGAGATGGGACGAAAATCATTCAGGCAAGATGGAGAGGGAATTTTATTCAGTGCGATCACCATCGACTTCTTCCACTGCTCAGGGAAAGTCGAAGTCGATAGGGAAGCATTAAAGATTTTGCAGATGAAAGGACCAATAGATGGATAAACGGACTGAATAAAGCTCTGTGGAAGAGAGTCAATGCCCACTGCCTGGGATGTCGACTGACTGATAGCACGTGCTATCTCGTCCACCGTCACATCCACAAACGCGAAGCCAGATGGCGATTCTTCTTTTGTTTGAGGGTTTTTAGAGGAGCGAAAATATCAAGAGCAGCATTAAGATTAAAATACAAGCAATCAACCCTCTCACTAAGTGAATACGACTCATTCGTGAATACTGACCAGTCACAGTCAAAACAAAATTTATTCAAAGCCCCAGCATCTACAGATTTAAAGTCCCTGTAAGTAAAGTCATTAGCCAAAAGTTTTGGGGTTTGAATGTCAAGGGTAACAGTCTGTAGGTCATGTCCTGCAATGAAAGGGGTCTCTTAAAATCCCCGAGTATGACCTTAGTGCCGTAATCATGCATACTTTCACGCAGGTCGGACACAAAGTCAGACCCAAGGACAAACGGAGCATGTGGGACCTATACACCACACCTACAAATATGGGGTCAGCGCTACCCAGAGAAACCTCAGCAAGCAAATACTCAGGATGACCAGGCCTACCATCCCACTCAGTGGAAGACGAGCAGAGGTGTTTGACTGAGAGGGACTGATGCACATAAAGTGCTACTCCGCCCCCTTGGTTATTACGGTCACGCCTAAGGATAGTATAACCCTCAAGAGCAACAAGCACATCCTCAATCGAAGGACTCAAATGGGTCTCAGTGACAGCAATCACGTGTAACCTGGTCTGAGTCAAAAGAAACAGCCTGAGCTGCTCAATATGCCCCTTAAGCGAGTTCGCATTGAAATGACAGACACGCAGCAGCATGCCCCCGCCCCGCACTGACCTCTGATCAGGGGTTAGAAAGGAAGTTTGAGATGAATATGAAAATGAAGAAGGAGTATCATGGGGTGAAGGATTGATGAATCTAAGATGGTAAGATGAGTATGTTGTATTACCACGAGAAAGAAGAGGTAAGAGTATACCTGTTATGACAAAAAACGCTCTAGATCCTGTTCACTTGATATGGGAGTAGCGACATCTCCTTTCTTCCTACGAACTAAAACCTTGCCGTTTCTTACAAATGTAGTAAATCCAGAGTTGGGTTGTCTTGCCTTCTGGTAAACAAGGCGTCGAAGTTTGAAGGTCTCTCTATCCAGGAACTCATTGATATTGATGAGAGCAGGACTTATAGCACTTGACTGAATACCAGAAGGAAGATTAGAAGAGAGAGCAGTGGTGTGAAGCTTG
The DNA here is from genome assembly GCA_038277355.1 of Encarsia formosa. Classification (NCBI taxonomy): domain Eukaryota; kingdom Metazoa; phylum Arthropoda; class Insecta; order Hymenoptera; family Aphelinidae; genus Encarsia; species Encarsia formosa. The sequence continues at coordinate 20,897,859 of CM076187.1, forward strand.
CCTAGTTGAATCTTGCCCTTGATGATTTTTAAAAGTAAAGCGCGAGAACTGAGAGTCGCGATGATTGAAGGTGGGCCTGGTTGACGTGGTACCTGAATAGATGTAGATGTAGACGTTCCAGGGTTTTCATCAGTCTTATCCTTCTGTGCGTGCGGAGCAGCTGTCGTCGTGCCATCTAGGGCTGTCTTAACAGCAGACTTACTAATAAGCAGACGAGCAGCGATAATATCCCTCGAGTCAATGTCCGCGTACACAGTTTTTAAGACCGAATGAACAAGAGCCTTTAGCGAGGCACCCGGAGGAACCGTAAGGCCGCCGATCACCACATCAGACGAGTTCGAAGGTCCGTGGGTCGAGACTTGTGTGAGACGCATGGGTAACTCGGCGTTAGTCTTTTCAAGGTTCAAGACTTTGTTGAGAAGCTCCAGGTTTTGTGCAGCAGAAACACCGGCTGAAGACTCAAGTGTTTGCTTGATCTCCGCAAGCTCGCGTTTAACCTCTTCTAGCTCCGACTCAGCGTTGTCCATTCTCTTGACCAGGACGGGGATTGCATCTAGTCCCTGCAGCTTGGTCTCAATTCCATCAAAGCGCTCCCTATTGGTATCCCTCATTGACTTTATCTCGTGAAGAATCGTCCTCAGCATTTCGTCGGTGGTAGCCTCCTTCAGAGTGTATCATCCTTCGCAGAGGTATCCTTCGGCTCAGAGTGTGCTGAAATATTCGACGAGGATGATATCGACCGGGCGCGAGAGTTGTGTTTTCCATGGGAAGGAGGAGTAGCTTGAGTGATGCAGGGAGGACAGGCCTTGCCAGGCTTACCTTCGATCGCGCTGGCTTTAAACAGATGGTGCACAAACACTCAGTTTTTCTACTTGACATAGTTAAGGCGAGAGATATGAGTCGACGAAAGTAGAAAAGTAGAAAAATCTAGCTAATGGTGGTCAGACCACAGTGCTGTATGAAAGCAGGCGAGTAGTTACAGTCAGCGAATAGTCAGACCACAGTGTGGTGTAAAGCAGGCGAGTAGTCACGGTCACCGAATGGTCAGACCACAGTGTAGTATGTAAGCAGGCGAGTGATTATGGTCACCGAATGGTCAGACCACAGCGTGTTGCGTGAGCAGGCAAGTGATGGAGACCGCCGAATAGTCAGTCCACAGTGTAATATTCAGACACTATTACCAGCAGAGAAAATGTGTGTCACCAATCAGGATTTGAAAAATTCGCGCGGTTTTGCACTGTGTTCACAATGTGAGTTTAAATGTAGTCACTGAACCGGATTTGAAAATTCGCGCGATTTTGCACTGTGTTCACCAAGTGGTCGAAACTTATATGTAGACACTACTTAGGTACTTTACCCGCTAAAAATTCGCACTAACCTCACTTTAATGAACAATTTATGATTTGAGTTTCAATGTATATTCACGATAGCACAGTTGGTTTTTGTTCATAAATTAACTACAAAAGACACTAAAAACAATATAATAACAAATTCAACTATGACCGATCTGTTAAACACTCGTAACTCAATAGAACAAGAGGAGCACGGGCTGCGACGATCGTTGTTTTAACCGGGAGAGAGCAGAGAATGGGAGAACAGAGATGTATAAATCCTGGTACTATAACTATTGTTCTTATACTTGTGCCTACCTTATACTTGTACATACTGTTGAACCTTCTATACATGCACTGGTTTCTTTCCTTATAACTTCCCTTTTTTCTACTTACTTTTCTACTGATTCATTTTTTATTGTACTTATATTTTTTTGTACTTCTGTGCTTACTCTGTTCTAAACTTTTTTTCTACTTAATCTTTTAATCCTAAACCTACCAACGTGCTTAATTTTGTGTCTACTCCTGCACATAGCCTTGTACATACTCTCTTCCCCGCCCTTGTGTATATCCGTGTACCTAGTCTTTTTTCAACTGCTGTGCCTATTCTTGTAAGTACTATCTAGACTCTCATGTACCAAATCCGTACCTACTCTCGCGTCCACTCTTGTGCTTACCCTCTTGCCTAAACTTGTATCAACCCGTGTGCGTATCCGTGTACTTACATTAGTGCATAGCTTTGTACGTATCATTGTGCCTACTGCAGGAGTGAAGAAAAACTACTATATAAGATCGTACCAAATCCGTACCTACTGTCATGTCCATTCCTGTGCTTACCCTCTTGCCTAAACTTGTATCAACTCTTGTGCGTATCCGTGTTAAGATTAAAATTACATTAGTTCATACCTTTGTACGTATCATTGTGCCTACTGCAGGAGTGACGTATTGAATGCACTTTTTAAGTATTGTGCAATAATAGTGAATTTTTACTGACTTGAAAAAATTATAAAAATAATTTTTTTAAACTGTTTTATATATTTTGATTACTGCTATTATTTTGTTATTTTTATTTTATGAAATATAAGTTTTTTTTGGTATTTCAATAGTAACTTTTTAAATTTCTATAATTACGTAAGTATTAACATGTATCAAAAATAGGAGGTATAGGTAAAAGTGATAACATATATCAAAAATGGGGGACGTGGGGGGGGGGGGGGAGGGGCGTGATTAGTCAATTATAGGAAAAATGAAAACACACAGAAATAAGCATATTCCGGTACACTTTCACGGTTAGTTAAGCACTTTTTTGAGGGGCCTGTGGGGGGCGTGGGAGAGGAGAAACAACTATATAATATAGTTATATATATAACTAGTAGTTTAACCTATGCCAAAGTAGTATCAAACAAACAACATAACCTTGAGACAAATACCATACCTGTAAACACCGTTCCTGAAATAATTGTGAAAACTTCTAGTCGGAACATGAAGACTGATTTGTTAAAAGCTGTCACCTCTAGAATTGCAAGTTATACAAACATACTGGTTCAGAAAGTTTATAAAACTAATGAGGGTGTTGTGAAAACTAAGTGTTTTGGAAAGAAAGATATTAATACTTTGATCAACAAACTTCAAGAAAATATATCTATAATCAATGTGGGAGGTATGCCCTCAAAGGTCTGCCAGTCATGCGCGTGCAAGATCGACCTGGTTACCCTTGTGCGTGCCATCCCTACCGCCAACTACAACTGCAAGCGCATCGACACCTACATCAGCTTGTACGTCATCGGCCATGACTAAACAACCTCCTGCCTCCACCGAAAGTTCTCTCCTGACACTCTTGAAGAAAATGAAAGTCCTAAAGTCCTGTGTCAATGGACGTCTTGGAGGCATTGACACTAAGTTGCTTGGACTTGATGCCATTCCTGGGCTTATTGCCCGTATTTATAATGCTGAGATTGAACTGGCTGAAGTCGAACGGAAAATGGCAGAAATTAAGCAGAGACTCGAAACTGCACCTCCTGAGTCAGCCCAAAATAACAACCCAGAGCTTCTGGAAAAAGTCCTCATCCTGAAGAAGAAAAACGCCGAGCTGTCTACGCGCCTCTTGCAAGTCACTACCTCCAGACCGCCAACCTCCACGTAATCCTTCTCTATGTCACACCCCTTCTTTATCTTCTACATGTATCTCACGTCCTACTTCTCAGGTTTATTGATGAGAATACCTTGTTTTCAGTACCCTTTGGAGCTACACACCACACCTCTCACTCGGATACCTGGCTTGATCTGGTTCTTGTTGATGCACTTGAAACCGTGAATAGTTACTGGAAGACAGAAACACCTGTTACCCTTGACATACAAACCCCACAACCTTTGGTAAACGACTTTACTTCCAGGGATTTTAAATCTGTTGACTCTGGGGCTTTGAATGAATGAATTACTACTTAAGGATGTTTGGTACTTTCGTGAGGGGAAAAGAGGGGAGGGGACGGGCACCGCATCGCCCGACTAAACGATTTTATTTTCAACTCATCAGTACTTTGACCCTAATGAAAGAATCATTATGAAAATTTTACACAACAAAGTTGAAAGTCTCTTGTTTCATGTAGTATTAATTTTATGATTGAAGAATATTTTACAAAATTTGAAAAAATCACGAAAACATAACCTAATTTTCAATTCACAAAACTCTGCGACAAAAGTTTAAAAACGTTAACTTTTTTAATCTCACATTAAAAATTAAGACTTAAAGACATTGTGTACAAATTTTTAGATCAAATTATGCAGTAGAAAAAAAGTTAGAGCATTTCTTGTTCAGTCGCGCTTTGAATTTAACCGCTGCGCGCTTGTTTTTCTTTGTTATCTTTTTCAAATAGTCAGAAAGGTATTATAAAAAAAATCTTAAAATCTTCTTCGAGCTGAAATCTACAAATCCCAATAATTCTTTTAATGATCTCTGTATTTTTTGAAGAGTGACAAACGATCAAAGAAAAAAATTGCTTGATTTCCATAAGAGTTTGGGTTAAAGTATTTAAAAAAATACTTCGATTTTAAAAAAAACTAAATCGAACAAAAAAGGCAAAAAATTCAATGATTATTTTGATATTAATCATAAACAGACACTGCTCAGGAAACTGCGATCATTAAGATTTTCTCATGGGGTCTTGCGGTAGGTTGCTTCTTATCTGACTGGTCGCTTGCAGGCAGTAAGGGCAGAGGATGGTAGCTTTACTTCTTTCCGTCTCCTTAACAAGGGAGTGCCCTAGTGCTCGGTGCTGGGTCCTCTGCTCTTCCTTCTGTTTGTCATTGATATCGCACAGGATCTTGGCCCTGGTGTCTACCATGTGATTTATGCTGATGATGAAAAATGTTAGTTTGTGATTTCGTGGAGTGAATACTGATGAGACTGATAATGTTACCCATGTTACTTTGATTACTATTGTATACCATTATATTCATTTTATTACTTTAATTATTATTTTTATCATTGTTTCTTTATTCTATTTTATTTTATTATATTTTATTTTATTTTATTATATTATATTTTATTTTTATTTTATTTTATATCGAAATAATATTCTGATGTAGGATTTATTGTAATCTTATGTATTTTGTGCAACATAATGTACATTTAATAAACACATCAAAATCGAATCAAATCAAATCCTTACACACCAAACGAAGGTTAGACAACATAAACAATGCTTTACCAGTGAGTCGACAAATTTTTAATGATGAACCTTTCTTGATTCTTCCCTTTAATAAATACTATACCCCAGGAATACGATACATTTTTGAAAGATTTGGGATCAAGGTTGTTTATAGATATATCGATAGGTTGAATAAATATGTAAATTTAGGCAAGGACCCACTCCGAAAATTTGAAAAGACTGATGTAATTTACAAGATTGACTGTAAAGATTATGACAAAACTTATATAGGCCAAACTAAACGATATTTGAGAGAACGTGTCGATGAACATAAATCATATGTAAAAAACTATGATGATAAGTCAGTCATTGCTCTTCACTGTCTCGAAAATAATCATTCCTTTGATTTTGAGAACACCAAAGTCCTTGATATGGAGCCGGATCTGAGAAGACGAGAATTTCTGGAAATGCTCCATATTCACTTTTATCCTAAAAACATCAATAATTAGAGGGACACTATGTACTTAAGGAACGATTATAAGAATACTATAGAGGCGTTACGACAGACTTATCATCAAAAAAGTTTATTCCAAAATCAGTAATATGTAAACCATGTACTCGACAACATGATAAATTTATCGACTGATTTTATAATCTTATAGGTGAAAAAAATTTTAATTTTAATTTTATTTACAAATTAATTAATTCATGATGTAATTTTTATAATTTTTCATAATTTTTGTATAATTTGCGATTTTTGTAATTTATATAGCCCTGAAGGTCAACAAACGATAACGAAATGTTGGCAGAAAGAATTTAAATAAACGTTCGTTAGACCAAGCACCAAAGGATTTTATTTTACTAAACTATATTCTATGCAAAAATATGTACATGAGAATCGAGGGCCTTGCCGTTTTGGCCGGGAGGACTCGAACTCTCAGAGCGCCGAACTAGGGCTACTAAACTTATAACATTTTACAAAATGAACTGCCGCGATGGGCTTAATTTTATTCAATCTGTAATACCGCAAGTTTGGCCCAGATGTGAATATTCTCCACGACGCGTGGCTGTTGCGTGCAAACGGAGAACGACTTTGAGTCGTACTTGCAAAACCTGCGATGCGTTGTGGCCGCGATCACGGGCGGAGAGAGACTGCTGTCGGCGGATATAGGCAGCTGGGACCGAGCGTGGCGTCTGTCGCTCAGCTGACCAAAGCAGTGGCTCAAAGAGGCGCGAAATCTTGAACATTACTACTATAGCAAAAATCAAGCAAGATTTAAACATGATTATTTTATGAAAATGTCAATAAAAATTGTAAAAAATGTATTCCTCGCTTTATTGAAACTAATCGTACTTATCCCAAATGGTATTCGGATAAACTTATTAGTCTGATTATAAACAAAAAAAAAAGTCTAGAATTGATCATGAAAAATAGATTTTAATATATTCGGAAAACGTGGTGATAAAATCCTGTAAAAATATAAAGAAATTATGGATTTAAATTAATAATTTGAATAAATAAAATGAATTGCCAGGGGAAGTGTACTTTGATGATTATAAACGCAATAATGAGAGGAATAAGTAATTTATTTGCGAAAAGTTTAAAATCTGTATTTTCTTCGGACTGTGATATAAACGATTATAATTCGGTTAGTGATAATCTTAGATTATATAATGATTTTGATATTGATTATTGTGATATATTGTCAGCATTAGAGAGCACTCGTCAACGTCAGCTTAACACGCACATTTGGCTGAACTTTAAAAAGCTATTTTATTTTTTTTACTTGTTTAACACTTTATACTTCGTATACTCATAGCGTATAAAAAACTTATTTGAGAGTTTTGCGTTTGAAGTTTTGCGTTTTTCACGTTTTCGTGAAAAATAACGTTAAAAATTTTTTCAATGAGGAAGATTGCCGTATTCACTGAAAAGGTCAGGCTTAACTCAGTTGCTTTCAGGTTAAAATAAGTGTGGTTTCTACAACACTATGAGTTTCTTCCCAGAGAGCGAAACCATTCCTCTCCAGAGGAGACTGAGTTTCGTCTAAAAGAGCACATCATTTTTATCTGAATCTACTATGTCGATAAAGTAGAGTAGTTTTCCCGCGCAAACGTTTGGCAGACGGGACTCAGTCCCATGCAGCGGGCAATCATTCACCTCTAGAATGAGTCTTCTCTCAGTAGAGTAGCATCATTACCAGCTAAGGAAAAAATTCATTCGACTCTGGCCTTTTCAGTGTAGGCTTATTTGACAAACATTTGACGACATGACAAACACTTAACACAATTTGGAACTACACCAAGTTATAGCTGAAGTCAAGAGTTTCTCAATGTTATAGAATTTTATCAGGAAAATCTCATTAGAATCAAAGTTATGAGCTTTTGAAGCCAATACAAAATGTATGACCTGTTATCCGTGAACGTCTAAATATGTTTTTTGAAGCAAAATTCAATTAGGTGACAGGCTGAGATAAGAAAAGGAAAATAACTCTTTAACATTTTAGTTTGAAGGCGGATCACTATATTTTTAATATTTTCAAAAGTTGTATTAAAAATGTCGTTTTTTTTGATAAGGTAAAAAAATTGTGAATCGTACTGTACAACCAATCTAAGTATTACATTTCTATAATCCCTCTAACATTTCAAACAAAATAGTCGGAATCTAACGCGTACTGTCTCGTTTAAAAGCTCTTGATTGACTCCTTACTCAATCGAAAATATTGTTTTTGCCAGTCACAGTTTTAATTTGATCATTTCATCAAATAGTGATAGCTCATTCAATTTTTACGAAAATCACCGTTTTTCAATAATTCGTAGCGGCGAGAGAAAAGTATAAGATCAAAAAACTTTTGAAAATATTAAAAATACAGCGATCCATTAATAATTAAAAAATGATATATTTTGAGGGGTTTGCTCGGGGGTTTGAATGCATTGAAATCAATTTTTGGGCAAATAATCTATAGATTGAGTTTTGTCTGATCTTTAAAAAACAATTCGTTTTTTTTAAAGGTCATAAAAATTAGGGTGGCCATTATACCTCGGTCCCCCCTACATATTTTATTTTGATGGTAGAAATGTAATTGCTTGAAAATTATGAAATCAAATAATTGATTAAAAATGATGTTAAACTGCAGGACCTTCCGCGCGTCTTGCAAGCTTAAAGTTGATAAGAGGTGGAGAGTTGTGATACATATATTAGTATAAGTGAATCAGACGTCAGCACAAATCTGGTATGAGTCACGGCGTGTCTGCATACGCGACAGTGTCATTTATTTTATTAAACCCACAAATACTACAATAATATAGTTTGATACAAATTGCCTTGTGGTTTATTATATTTACCATAGCTGAGTGAGCAAGGAGACTAAGTACCCAAAGCGGGACGCGCACTTCATTGGATCTCCGACGGTCGAGATTGGTACCGTTAATATAGACAAGTGCTTGTTTTAGTCGCTTTGTTTTTGTTATTGCAATTACTGTAATAGTTGTAAAGTCTTTTTTCAATAAGTAGTAATATTGAGGCTTATTTTCCTTTTATTGAAAGACTGTTATCCATTCGTTTGATCCCATATAATAATTTAACTTACCTACTGACATATTTACCTATTCGAGTTACGCTTATTTAGTTTCACGCACGCGTGTTTCAAGCACGTTTTAATATTTTCCAGGTAGATTGGTGAATCAACGGAAACATACAAGTTGTGTATTTTTTTCATCAATACATACTACGTAGGCTTTTCTCGTTTGACGAGAATTTGACAAATGTGATCGTTGCTTATAATAAATGAGTCCGACTCTGTTATAACAACTAATTGTAATACTATAAAATTCCAAAATGTCTTATAAAATCTTTGTACCGCTGTGAGTAAAAATTTATATGACAATAATAAAAAAATTTTTTAGGTAATGGAGTTAGAATCAAAGTTATCTGAAGCCGAAAAAGAGTTTATTGAAGGTGCTCCAACACGATGTAAACGGTCCTCATCTGACTGGATACCCCGACCGCCGGAAAAATTTTGCCTTACTGGTCACAGAGCTACCATAAATCGAGTGGTCTTTCATCCAGTTTTTAGTCTGATCGTGACAGCCAGCGAGGATGCTACAATCAAGGTTAAAATTTTATCTTATTATTAAAGATAAGAATATTAAATTTGAAATTTAAATCCTTTTCATTGCGAACAAAACATTTTTCTCCATCCGATGGTCGAAAGTACGCACCTTCTGATTCGATTTCTCAGTCGAAAGTTCAACTTTTCTGCATCGACGCTCTTTATTATACCGATGCAAAACAACGGTGCAGAAATAAATCACACGGCTAACCTCATGCAGCAGCGCGTGCCGCCTGGTCTACAGAGCAAAGCAGCTATGCTGTAGCATTTAACTTTTTGTAGATATTTAAAGTTGAAATTGATAATTTTATAGAAAAAATATATTTAGCGACCATCAAAATAAAATTTCCGCAGTATATCAGGAATTAACATGAACCAATCATTGAAAATTTTTATCTTTTTTTTAATCATTTTAAGGTTACAAATGAGGATTTGCTACATTTCAATGTAAATTTACATTAAAATAAAGTTATGCAATGTACATTTAAAAAATAGGTAAATACTAAATTGAATTTTTTTTTTTTACATATAAAATTGATTTCCCTAGAACTTTTAGAGGTTCTGGTTTATGTCGTGGTTTTACATCAGAATAATTGAATATATCTTAGTTATTGTTAAATTATTTAGAATTTTTTAAGTTCTTGAAATAATTTATTAAGACATATTTCAACAATATTAATGATTTATTTATGGAGTTTGGTTTTTTGAACTTGTGGACATTTTTTGAACTTGCGGATTTAAATATTTACCGAATTTACGCCATAAAATCTTTAAAAAATATTTTTAAAAAAGTAATATTTACGGCGATTGGTTTTTTAAAAAAGAATCTAAATAAAAAATTATACGCTAAGTATGATCTTTAAAAAATACTTTTAAAAAAGTAATATTTACGGCGATTGGTTTTTTTAAAAGGAGCCTAAATAAAAAGTTATACGCTAAATATAATAATCTTTTTTTGAAAATGAATTAATGAAAGAAGTGAAATCAAAAAATTTATTACGGACGACTTGAGGCCGAATTACTTATTATTTAAAAATAATTTCTCTTCTAAAAGATGATCATATTATGTTGAATCACCTTCAATATACGTAAAGTTAACAATTTTTCAATTATAGCACATACATGGGAAAACACATGCAAATTGCACACAATTCAAACACTTTTTAAAATTAAAATATGTTGTAATTAAGTTAGAAATCAACTAAATCACAATGTATGGCTATACTTGACCTGTAAAAATTTAATATTCTTTGAACTAAATTATCTCGAAAAAAATTATTGATACCTGTATTTTTTAGATTATATTTTGAATGCTCAGTGTGTTTCTTAACAACATATTTTAATTTTTAATTTTAACAAGTGTTTGAGTTGTGTGCAATTTGCATGTGTTTTCTCATGTATGTGCTATAATTGAAAAATTGTTAACTTTACGTATATTGAAGGTGATTCAACATAATATGATCATCTTTTAGAAGAGAAATTATTTTTAAATAATAAGTAATTCGGCCTCAAGTCGTCCGTAATAAATTTTTTGATTTCACTTCTTTCATTAATTCATTTTCAAAAAAAGATTATTATATTTAGCGTATAAATTTTTATTTAGGCTCCATTTAAAAAAACCAATCGCCGTAAATATTACTTTTTTAAAAGTATTTTTTAAAGATCATACTTAGCGTATAATTTTTTATTTAGATTCTTTTTTAAAAAACCAATCGCCGTAAATATTACTTTTTTAAAAGTATTTTTTAAAGATCATACTTAGCGTATAATTTTTTATTTAGATTCTTTTTTAAAAAACCAATCGCCATAAATATTACTTTTTTAAAAGTATTTTTTAAAGATTTTATGGCGTAAATTCGGTAAATATTTAAATCCACTAGTTCAAAAAAGGTCCACAAGTTCAAAAAACCAAACTCCATAAATAAATCATTAATATTGTTGAAATATGTCTTGATAAATTATTTCACAAACTTAACAAATTCTAAATAATTTAACAATAACTAAGATATATTCAATTATTCTGATGTAAAACCACAACATAAACCAGAACCTATAAAAGTCCTAGGGAAATCAATTTTATATGTAAAAAAAAAAATTCAATTTAGTATTTACCTATTTTTTAAATGTACATTGCATAACTTTATTTTAATGTAAATTTACATTGAAATGTAGCAAATCCTCATTTGTAACCTTAAAATGATTAAAAAAAAGATAAAAATTTTCAATGATTGGTTCATGTTAACTTAGATATATCTAGTTCTTCTGTTTAAAATTACTTTTATATAATTTTATCATTATCCAGAACCCATAAGAATCATAGGCATAATTTATTGTTATGAACTACTTTTGAATTCGTTTTGCATACATAATAGATGGACAAACTCAATCCACTTTAAAAATAATGGAGCAAATGCTCATCCGTACTTTAAAAATCCATGCCAAATAGAATTCATAATTTTTGGTCCACTGGATACCTAGACCCAAAACTATCTATTTCTATTGTACTTTTTAATTCTTGTAAGAAAAAATTAACCAATTTTAAAATTTAAAATCACTTTGGCCGCATAACTTAAGCTTGCTTACAGAAAACAAAAAAGATAAAAATTTTTAATAATTGATTCATGTTGACTTGGATATATCTAGTTCTTTAGATTTAAATTTCTTTTATATAAATTTTATCATTAGTCAGAACACATAAAAATCATAGAAATAATTTACTGTTATGAAGTACTTTTGAATTCATTTTGCATACATAGTTGATGGACAAACTAAATCCACTTTGAAAATAATGAAGCAAATGCTCATCCGTACTTTAAAAATCCATGCCAAATAGAATTCATAATTTCTGGTCCACTGGATACCTAGACCCAAAACTATCTATTTCTTTTGTACTTCTTAATTAACCAATTTAAAAATGTAAAATCACTTTGGCCGCATAACTTCAGCTTGCATACAGACAACAAAAAAGATAAAAATTTTTAATAATTGATTCATGTTGACTTAAATATACTTATCATTAACACCCTGAGTGAATGTAACAGTTACAATCAAAATTAAAATTCATTGTCAGACATCAAGTTTATTTTAGAAAAAAGGTGGGATTACAAAACTTTCATACATCAAGTTTATTTTTGAAACAGGGTAGGATTACAAAACTTTAACAGTTCAAGTGTATTGGCTCAGAGCATATACATTTCTATGATGATTCTATGAAATTAAGCGATAATGCGTATGACAATGACATTATGTGCTGCAATTGCACCTTTTGGAATTTGCAAGTTGGGTGGATTATAAAAAATTAATTTGCAAGTTCAACCTGACACATACACACACACACACACAAACACACTCATTCAGAAAAAACTTCATTTTTAATATTGCCAATATGCACCTCCAGCCATCAGGTCCCCAACACAACCACAGCACAATTATTATCAACTCACAGGGCACACCACAATAATTGAAAAATCTTTGATGATGATGATCATAGAAAGACTGTAGAGATTATTTATTTCATACTCTTTTATTGAAAATAAACAAATTAATAATTATAAATTCTACCACTTATTTAATATATAATGAAAATAAGGGTCTTCAGTACTGTTTTTTCTATGACAATCAATTATTTATAAAAAAGTTATTGCTCATAACACATTACAAGCTGCTCTGCTCAGCGGCTCCCGCCGCAGTCAGCTGCAGTCAGCTGTAGTCAGCTCACGAGTCAGCTGTAGGGAGCTGCTAATTGATACAGCGCCACCAGCCGCCTCATGGCTACAGGCTCGGGCCTACAGGCCCCCGTCTGCCGCTGTAGGTAAGCAGTAAGAGTGAGACAGCAAAAATAGACACGCATACGTCACGTCCGGTTAAGTCTACAGAGAGCGCAGGCAGAGAGACCGGATGCTCGAAACTGAAATCGGATGTCCCCTGACTACCGTGAGCCAAAGGAAATCAGCGTTTCGAAAAATGAAACGTTCATAACTTTTCAATGCAGGCTTTGTTCAGGATAATTTTTTTTTTAAATTACTCAGGGGATCATCAGCTACGCGCGGGATGTATAATATAAATAAAATAATCATCCTAAAATAGATTTTCTTTGAAGCGTCCTAACCTAAAACCAAAAATCAAAGTATATAAAGCCCTGCAGGCTTGCACGGCAGTCGGTTTAAAAAAAAAACAAATCGCCGTTAAAGCCCGATTGGGCTTTAGGATAATGTGTGTATGTGCGTGTGCGTGTACGTGACGGATGCCGATACTGATGCTTCGACTTTTGTTGCTCGTATCTTCGGACCTTAGCAAAATCCAAAATAATTTGATGCAACAAATCAGACAAGATCTAGGGTCGATAGAAAGAAATGCTTGTGTCCGTATGAATACGTGCGTGTTAAATGGTACCGATGCTGATGTTTTGATCCCGAACCTCATGTCTCTGCGAGTAGTTGAGGTTATAAGCAACAAATCTAAGTCAGCTATCTTGGCTGTTTCTTTCATATGTGCATGCGTGTGTCATAGGACTCGTAATACTTATAATTTTTATATCATGTTTTGATGGCTGCAGCGCCGTCCTACAGCACTTGCTCCGCTCGTGCCGTAAATACGGCAGCAGCTATCAAACTATGAAAATAAACAAAAGCATCAGCTCTCAAGCGATGCAGAAAGAAAAACATGGCCGCGCTTATCTCGATCAGCTGAAGTTTAGTCAAACTTTTCATTTTAATAAATTAACGTACTTTCGACCTTAAATGGAGTAAAATAGTATGCAACACTCGGACAGATAGTTGATCACTGCTGTACTGCGCGATATATGCCCAGTGCAGCAATGTTCAACTTTCTGCCCTTGTATTGCAATATACTATTTTACTTATTGACCTTTGTCCCGCACGTGCAGGTTATGTAAATTATACACCGGTCAACACCTACTGATTTGAGTGACTAGTCTTTTTTATGCCTTGATGATGACCACCAACTCCGGTCGAAACGTTGGTAAATCAAGATCATTAAGAAAATAAAAATTTTTGCTTTTAATTAAGATTATTTTAAATTTAATTTAATATCCTTATGTTCGTGACATACAACAGTGCAAAATTTTGATCAATAATTTTTGAATCAGTTTCTGTAATTATTTTATTTATTTAGTCATTTTTATTGCATATAGTAGAAAGTTAGTGCTAATTCGCTAGCTGAACCTAGCTTTACTAGTGATGTCACTGAGATTTACTATTTATCTTAAACTCTCACTTCTCTTCCTGACTTAACAGTCAGCAAGGAGCAAATTGAGTGAAGATACCGCGTACGCTTTTTCTTGCTTCTATCTTTTAAAAATGAAAAGTAAAATTTACTCTACTACCCGGACTTCATGCTAGACTTTTTTTATATATTTGTGAATCCCTCTTTTTTATGCGATTTGATCTGCTCAATGCATCCTGAGAAAAAGTGAATAGCTATTTAACCCATTTACGCCTGGAATCCAAAAATTTTACGGTAAACTTTGGGCTAAAAAATGTTTAAGATGAACTTGAAAAATTAATCGGAAAATACTCATTCCTACTATTTTTAATGAAGCTGTTTTAACTTAGTACCTTCTCGTGTAGAGGGCAAGAGAAAGGGCTTCAGTTTTAAAAGGGGTGCTGGAGGCGAAATGGCTTAATCGGGTGAATGAAAAGGCACGTGTTCCGATAATGTCGTTTATTAATAAAAAAGAAATTTACAATACCACACGCAGGTGGCTAATCGTGAGGCATAAGCACGAGGAATTAAGTTACCGCATGTTAACGTGCCGGGCTCGTCGTTTGGCCGGTTTGAGTAAATTTGGGGACATTTGCGTTGAAGCTGACAAGTAAACGATAAACGCGACGCGTCGGCCACAAGCTCGGCGAAAAGCAACGAATACGGGGTTGAAAAAAAAGGATTTTAACTTTGAAATCACGATCGCGGATAACGTACCGAATCGCGGTGTGTAGCCAGACTGACTCGATGGCTCGCATGCGAGCGCGAGAACAGTCGGCGGCGACGGAGCTGTGCGTGAACTGCGTGCGCATTCTGCTGTCAATCGTTTTACGCAACGTGCTCGCGTTGTTTTAATAATTATTAGGTAATTATTAAATGCAAGATCCCGTAGTTTAAAATACCAAAAAAATTGTTTTTCAATTGTTTATTAACGAATTTAAAAAAAAAAATCACAATTTTTCATGCATTGTTATTTTTTTTTTTTCAACCGAGTTTTACAAAGGGTAGATATTTTTTTTCTGTAATAAAGTTGATAAAAGAGGGACGTTAGGTTTGAAGTTTTTAAATCTTCTTTAAAATTGTCGCTACGATTTTTTTTGACAAGATGGTGTCCATAAAACTTGTGCTTAAATTAATGCACAGCGGTCAATGATAGAACCGACAAAAAAAATCGAGTTTTTCTTAGAAATGAATACAACTTGAGGATGAAAAAGTATGTTATGCTTGATTTATGGTACTTTCTGCTATTAAAATTACAAAATTCGAATTATAAGGCCCAATACCGTTGGGGCCGAAATGTAAAAATTGAGTTTTTGGAAAATAAAAACTAGCACCATATTTAACTCACAATTTTAAGAACAGTATAATTGGCGTTTTTTTGATTGGGCATATCGTTTTTTTATAAAAATACATTCAAGTTGGGATCATCACGTTGAAAGCATTGCCATTCATTCTTCCGAGTCTTCATCAAATTTAGCAAGTATTTAGTATAAAAAATAGTATCGTTTTATTAATTCCAAAATGAACATTAGTAGCATGATCGTGAGCAGCCTGCAAAAT
The DNA here is from genome assembly GCA_038277355.1 of Encarsia formosa. Lineage (NCBI taxonomy): Eukaryota > Metazoa > Arthropoda > Insecta > Hymenoptera > Aphelinidae > Encarsia > Encarsia formosa. Next base: position 20,913,732 of record CM076187.1, read on the forward strand.
TTCTTTCACTCTGTGTCTTGGAATAATCAACTGTAAAATACTTGAATTTAAATTAAGAGTTACCCATTTACGATATAAAAGCCCATCATGTGCTCCAATAGAATCCTCCTGCCTGCAAGAAGTCTTAACAAATGCATCCTTCGAACAAATATCTTGCGATTTTTTATTGAGCCCTTAAAAGATATTATTTTTTATTTGAGCCTTTAAAACTCAAAATGCTTTGATGGAAAAAACAAAAAACACGTGTCTCCCGATTTTTCATTTAAAACAATAGCCTTTAGTTTTAAAACAATCGGGCAAGGGTTGGCATAGTTTCTGCTAGATTTGATATGAATTCGATTTCATACGTGTATTATATCAAGAAAAAAATTAATTAAAAAAATTTTTTTAGCCTCAACTATACACGCATTTTCCCATATTTTTAAATATTTTTTATAAAATAAAACTTTCCAAACCAAAGTATGAAAAAATGCGAAGGAAATGGAGGTTGAAAAAAATTTATTTCAATATAACAGTCAATCTTTTTTGAAATTCTTCAAATACCTTCAACAATTCCAATAAACTAAGAATTAATTTTTTGAAAATTCATTCGCGGGCAGTGGAAGGTAAAGTCGGAGGAGAATCGAAATTTTGATTTTTAACGATTTTTCATCGTAAGATGATTATATTTTTATAAATAAATCTCTTTTCTACATTCTCTCTAATTTGAGAGACAGATAAGAGTCGCGCCAACCATAGCGTGAAAAGATCGAGAATCTTTCGATTCTCCTCTGACTTTACCTTCCTCTGCCCGCGAATGAATTTTCAAAAAATTAATTCTTTATTTCAATATGTTGTATGTTTATCTAGTTCACTTTGGATCAGTTAAGATGTATTTTTTTTTCATCAGTTAAGATGTATTAAATTTACTTTTTTTAATAAAAAAAATTCGAGTGCGGCTTCAAAAAATCTAAAAATTTGAGTTTCCGTGGCTCTTAAAATGGGCCTGATGACCATTCTTTTGGACCCATTTTGTGAATTATTATTTTTGCATGCTCACAAAACTTCAAATAAAACAAATAAAGAAATTAAAACAAAAAAAAAATTTTAATATCTAAAAATTTCTAAAATCTTCTGGCTTTCCCGAATTCGAGGACAAAAATAAGGGTTCCCATTCAAAAAAACAAACTCTGGGTTCATTAGAATCAACCATATAGTCTGGTCGCTGGTAAGGTTTTCGTGAGATTTTTTCCACCACAGATAAATAAGGGTTTTTTTAACAAATATTGATACGCTGATCACGAAAATCTAAGTAAAAAAGCATAAAAATGAAGCGTTTAAAAGTTAACAACAATTAAACTTTTCAGCTATGGGCCTACGGGGCGGCTATACTGATCAGCTGTCAGCTGCGACTGCTGCGCATGCGCCATGCTGTACAATAACGCGAACTCCGCAGTGGCAAAGTATAATTGTTGTTAACTTTTAAACGTTTCTTTTTTATGCTTTTTAACTTGGATTTTCGTGATCAGCACATCAATATTAGTTAAAAAAACCTTTATTTATCCGTGGTGGAAAAAATCTCACGAAAACCTTACTAGCGACCAGACTAATAGGCCCCGAGCCTAACTTTTATGTGCCCTCTTAATTAGCCCCAAAAAATCATGAGACTTTAGTCCCTACATTTTTTTTTATTTTGTTCTTCTCAAGCGAGTTATTTGAGAGTGTATTTTGAAATGTCACACTGTATGTATGTATGAGTGTGCTACTATACTATATGAGAAATTGAGTGCAAAAAACTGAGCAACACGTGAGGAGCAGCCGTGAGTAACCAAGAAGCAGCTGATGAATTTTAGAGATATTAAAAAATTCTAATACTAACTTAAATCAAAACTTGATATTGTTATCATCATTATTTATTTAACATTATCAAATGTAGGGTAAAATTCTGCCACATTCGTGATAATACATAGTATGATACATTCGTATGGATATATGTTACTATTTTATATAGATACTTTTTTATTTCTACCCAATTCCTTCTCACCTACACCCACCCCTAATTTTTAAGTTAGTGACGAGAGTAGTAAAAGAGAAGTAACGAAGGTAGTAGTAGCAAAGGAAACTAGGTAATCAAGAGCGTGTAAGCGATAGTGTAAATAGGGTTTGCCACAAAAGTAGAAATAGGTGTAGACCTGCAGGCTAAAATCTAAGTACGAACAAGTGTAAAAACCTACGTAACAAAAGTGGTATAAATGATAGTACGCACAAAGGTGAAAACCAATTAAGTAACAAGGGAAGTAACTGGTGCAGAAACTCAGGTAAGCGGAGGTGTAGGAACGAGGGTAAATTCAGGGGTAGAAATCTAATTAAAAGAAAGAAGAAACAGATGTAAAAACGAGTCTTAGAAACGAGATTAGGCCCAGGGCTGAAAATAGGTGTAAGAAGGTACATGAGTAGAAGCACCTAAGCAATAAGCGTAGATTTACGGTGAGAAGTCTAGATGAAAAAAGCGTTAAGAACGAAGGTCAAAACAGATTTAAGAACTTATGAAGACCTAGGTAGGCACAAGAGTGTGAAGGAGAGTAGGTTCAGGAATAGAAATATAGGGACAAAATGAGTTATAAACTAGAGTAGAAACAGATGTTGTACTGATAGAAGAAACGAAAATAGGCTCAAGGGTAAAAACAAAGGAAGGTGGTGCACAAATAACTTTAATTGTAAATTTAATCTGCAGAATCAAATAGCTGTGATCAATTCATATGTAAAATCTGATTAGAACCAATGTTATGGCCATTTGAAGAGAAAAAAGCCTATTAACCGCAGAAACATCGACATGTTGGTTTTATCGGCCATACAACTTCATAATCTTCAAATGGCCATAACTTTGGTTCTATTCAGAATTTCCGTATGAAAAAGAATCGCATATTCGTAATTAGTGACCTCAGAAATAAGTCTATATTATTTTTCAAAAAATTTTCTACTTAAAAATGAAGTTTTATAACTAATAACTAAATTATTAATATTTTTTTCAAATTGCTGTGATTCAAGCGCCATCTTGTTGCCGCCATGATGAATTTCCAAAATCGCCGGATTGCATTTGAAAGCTTAGATCTTGAGCTTTATTTTCCAAGTTTTTTTTTCCTTAAATCAATTTGAGAAATAGGCATAAAGGAGGTCCGGTTTATAGAGAATGACCCATAGGATGGGCAATTTCAATCTATCCACCTGAATAATTCTTGAAAAAAGGCCCAAATCGAAAAAAATGTAGGGACCAAAGTTTCTTAACTTTTTAAGGCTAGTTAGATGGGGACCAACCAAATTGTTTCCGGGGCCTTAAATCGATCCTATGGACCCAAAATCTATATTCTTAAAGAGGAAGCCCTTTTATTGACCCCGGATTCTAAAAGAGGGAAATTTTTACGATTTATTAATGAGTATCATCTTATTAAAATCACCTATGACATCTCAATATCCATCATTTCACCTAGAATCATGCGTACTCACAACTTGAAATCTGTTAACATCTCAACTCTCTTAAACCTCACTCGCACAAACTTGTCACAGTGCCTGAATTTCACTCGGTCAACAAATCCGACAACTCCCTTACCTGATCTTAGTCTACCTCAATATCTTAAACCCAAATCACTCAAACTCAACTTAATGAGTATCTGCCTTCACCTCAGTCACACTTTGTTCCTTTGACACTCTAGCACCTATAAAAATCAGCATAATATCCCAAAACAAACTGCCTTGGTAATCGAAGGATATTTTGCAAAAAATGAAAACTCGCGATGCCCTATATTAGTGTATTAGTCGGTACAAACATGACCCAAAAAATGATTATAGGTTGTATGTGAAATATAAAACCTTTCACAACCATGTCGCAAATGAAATGAAGTGCATGAAAAATAAATGTGTTCTTGACACACAAGAATCACAGAAAGACTCAGCGTCACCATGGCCCGAGTTTCGTAAGATGAGAATTGATAGTCAGAAAAACCTTTCACTACTTAATTTTTTCTCGTTTGATGTACGGAACAGACATTATGCCTGTATGAACAATCTTGGCAGCCCTTCACTGACATTGATGTTGAAAACGTTACCCGGGTACCACTCGACCCACTAGCTAACATATTCGACTTTAAACCGGTGAATCAAAAATAATTGCTCTTATTTTCAAAAACACTGGAAACTTGCCTCTTTAATTCCACTTGCAAAGAGTAGTCGTCCTCAATCACTGCCTAACACCAGATTTATTGCTCAACTGTGTGAGATTTTTCAGTTGTTAGAACGCGTAGTACACGCACAACTACTGAAGTACCTGACTCAAAACGGAATTATTGATCCTAAGCATCTGGTTATCGGAAACTAGATTCAGCTCAGAGTGCCATCCTAGAGATTGCAGATGATACGCGTAAGGCCATGGATGACAGCAAACTCGCAGTCCTAACCGCTTTTGTTTTTGCTTTTTCTAAAAACCTGTTACGGAGTGAACAATAATTTCACTCCGAACACATCGCAAACTCATGATCATAAGGTTGTAGACTGCGTGGCTCCATCTCTTGGATCACGCAGAATTACAGGGTACTGGTGCTCGCGCGACGCCGTCTGCGCAGCTTAAAGCTATCGCAGAAACTTTGCGTCGACGCCTCGACGCACGACGCTTGCGGTGGTTTGTATTTATATATATATATATACTAGGAGGTACCCCCCTGCTCGCTTCGCTCGCCAACCCCCATAAAAAAAGTTATAAAATATAGAGTTTTTTCACAGTTAATATTTAACATGTTTTTTGAGTTGAGTTTGTGTATTGAATAAAAGTTCAAACATGTTTAGGTAAAATTGTTGAATATGATTTAAATTGAAAAAAGAAAATGTTATGGTGAGTCTAAGAAAATAGTTTTAAAAATTAAATAGTAAGTTAAAAAAATTCAAGTACTTGAAACATGTTAAATATAATATTTTTTAACCGTTTTGAAGTACTCCTTTAAAAAGGGCTTTTGAAATTACGACTCCTCTAGGGAAAGCGCCCTTCAAAGAGGTTAAATATGGAGTTTTTTGACAGTTAAGGTGCTCGTACAGGAGAAGCTCCTATAATTTAAAATCAACTCCTCCGGGAGGAGCCCCTTAAAACATGTTGAATATAAGGTTTATTGACGTTTTGAGGTGCTCCTCCGGGAGGAGCTCTGAAAAATATGTTGAATATAAGGTTTTTTGAAGGTTTTGAGGTGCTCCTCCGGGAGGAGCTCTTTAAACAACGGCTCCTCCGGGAGGAGCCCACTTAAAACATAATAAATATAAGGTTTTTTGACGTTTTAAGGGGCTCCTCCGGGAGGAGCTCTGAAAATAACGGCTCCTCCGGGAGGAGCCCCTTAAAACATGTTAAATATAAGGTTTTTTGACGTTTTGAGGTGCTCCTCCGGGAGGAGCTCTGAAAATTACGGCTCCTCCGGGAGGAGCCCACTTAAAACATAATAAATATAAGGTTTTTTGACGTTTTAAGGGGCTCCTCCAGGAGGAGCTCTTTTTTTTTTGGCTCCTCCCGGAGGAGCCCCTTAAAACATGTTAAATATAAGGTTTTTTGACGTTTTGAGGTGCTCCTCCGGGAGGAGCTCTGAAAAATACGGCTCCTCCGGGAGGAGCCCCTTAAAACATGTTAAATATAAGGTTTTTTGAAGGTTTTGTGGTGCTCCTCCGGGAGGAGCTCTTTAAACTACGGCTCCTCCGGGAGGAGCCCACTTAAAACATAATAAATGTAAGGTTTTTTGACGTTTTAAGGGGCTCCTCCGGGAGGAGCTCTGAAAAATATGTTGAATATAAGGTTTTTTGAAGGTTTTGAGGTGCTCCTCCGGGAGGAGCTCTTTAAACTACGGCTCCTCCGGGAGGAGCCCACTTAAAACATAATAAATATAAGGTTTTTTGACGTTTTAAGGGGCTCCTCCGGGAGGAGCTCTGAAAATAACGGCTCCTCCGGGAGGAGCCCCTTAAAACATGTTAAATATAAGGTTTTTTGATGTTTTGAGGTGCTCCTCCGGGAGGAGCTCTGAAAATTACGGCTCCTCCGGGAGGAGCCCACTTAAAACATAATAAATATAAGGTTTTTTGACGTTTTAAGGGGCTCCTCCAGGAGGAGCTCTTTTTTTTTTGGCTCCTCCCGGAGGAGCCCCTTAAAACATGTTAAATATAAGGTTTTTTGACGTTTTGAGGTGCTCCTCCGGGAGGAGCTCTGAAAAATACGGCTCCTCCGGGAGGAGCCCCTTAAAACATGTTAAATATAAGGTTTTTTGAAGGTTTTGTGGTGCTCCTCCGGGAGGAGCTCTTTAAACTACGGCTCCTCCGGGAGGAGCCCACTTAAAACATAATAAATGTAAGGTTTTTTGACGTTTTAAGGGGCTCCTTCGGGAGGAGCTTTGAAAATTACGGCTCCTCCGGGAGGAGCCCCTTAAAACATGTTAAATATAAGGTTTTTTGAAGGTTTTGAGGTGCTCCTCCGGGAGGAGCTCTGAAAATTACGGCTCCTCCGGGAGGAGCCCCTTAAAACATGTTAAATATAAGGTTTTTTGAAATTTTTGTGGTGCTCCTCCGGGAGGAGCTACTAAAATAGGCTCCTCCGGGAGGAGCTTTTAAAATTAAGAGCTCCTCCCGGAGGAGCACCTCAAAACCTTCAAAAAACCTTATATTTAACATGTTTTAAGGGGCTCCTCCCGGAGGAGCCGTAATTTTCAGAGCTCCTCCCGGAGGAGCCAAAAAAAAAAGAGCTCCTCCTGGATATAACTATATAATATAGGAAGATATACTAGGGGGTACCCCCCTGCTCGCTTCGCTCGCCAACCCCCATAAAAATAGTTATAAAATACGGAGTTTTTTCACAGTTAATATTAACATGTTTTTTGAGTTGAGTTTGTGTATTGAATAAAAGTTGAAACATGTTTAGGTAAAATTGTTGAATATGATTTAAATTGAAAAAAGAAAATGTTATGGTGAGTCTAAGAAAATAGTTTTAAAAATTAAATAGTAAGTTAAAATACTTCAAGTACTTGAAACATGTTAAATATAATATTTTTTAACCGTTTCAAAGTACTCCTTTAAAAAGGGCTTTTGAAATTACGACTCCTCTAGGGAAAGCGCCCTTCAAAGAGGTTAAATATGGAGTTTTTTGACAGTTAAGGTGCTCGTACAGGAGAAGCTCCTATAATTTAAAATCAACTCCTCCGGGAGGAGCCCCTTAAAACATGTTGAATATAAGGTTTATTGACGTTTTGAGGTGCTCCTCCGGGAGGAGCTCTGGAAATTACGGCTCCTCCGGGAGGAGCCCCTTAAAACATGTTAAATATAAGGTTTTTTGAAGGTTTTGAGGTGCTCCTCCGGGAGGAGCTCTTTAAACTACGGCTCCTCCGGGAGGAGCCCACTTAAAACATAATAAATATAAGGTTTTTTGACGTTTTAAGGGGCTCCTCCGGGAGGAGCTCTGAAAATAACGGCTCCTCCGGGAGGAGCCCCGTAAAATATGTTGAATATAAGGTTTTTTGTAGGTTTTGAGGTGCTCCTCCGGGAGGAGCTCTTTAAACTACGGCTCCTCCGGGAGGAGCCCACTTCAAACATAATAAATATAAGGTTTTTTGACGTTTTAAGGGGCTCCTCCGGGAGGAGCTCTGAAAATAACGGCTCCTCCGGGAGGAGCTCCGTAAAATATGTTGAATATAAGGTTTTTTGAAGGTTTTGAGGTGCTCCTCCGGGAGGAGCTCTTTAAACTACGGCTCCTCCGGGAGGAGCCCACTTCAAACATAATAAATATAAGGTTTTTTGACGTTTTAAGGGGCTCCTCCGGGAGGAGCCCCGTAAAATATGTTGAATATAAGGTTTTTTGAAGGTTTTGAGGTGCTCCTCCGGGAGGAGCTCTTTAAACTACGGCTCCTCCGGGAGGAGCCCACTTAAAACATAATAAATATAAGGTTTTTTGACGTTTGAAGGGGCTCCTCCGGGAGGAGCTCTGAAAATAACGGCTCCTCCGGGAGGAGCCCCTTAAAACATGTTAAATATAAGGTTTTTTGACGTTTTAAGGGGCTCCTCCGGGAGGAGCTCTGAAAATAACGGCTCCTCCGGGAGGAGCCCCGTAAAATATGTTGAATATAAGGTTTTTTGAAGGTTTTGAGGTGCTCCTCCGGGAGGAGCTCTTTAAACTACGGCTCCACCGGGAGGAGCCCACTTCAAACATAATAAATATAAGGTTTTTTGACGTTTTAAGGGGCTCCTCCGGGAGGAGCTCTGAAAATAACGGCTCCTCCGGGAGGAGCCCCGTAAAATATGTTGAATATAAGGTTTTTTGAAGGTTTTGAGGTGCTCCTCCGGGAGGAGCTGTTTAAACTACGGCTCCTCCGGGAGGAGCCACCTTAAAACATAATAAATATAAGGTTTTTTGACGTTTTAAGGGGCTCCTCCGGGAGGAGCTCTGAAAATAACGGCTCCTCCGGGAGGAGCCCCGTAAAATATGTTGAATATAAGGTTTTTTGAAGGTTTTGAGGTGCTCCTCCGGGAGGAGCTGTTTAAACTACGGCTCCTCCGGGAGGAGCCCACTTAAAACATAATAAATATAAGGTTTTTTGACGTTTAAAGGGGCTCCTCCGGGAGGAGCTCTGAAAATAACGGCTCCTCCGGGAGGAGCCCCTTAAAACATGTTAAATATAAGGTTTTTTGACGTTTTAAGGGGCTCCTCCGGGAGGAGCTCTGAAAATAACGGCTCCTCCGGGAGGAGCCCCGTAAAATATGTTGAATATAAGGTTTTTTGAAGGTTTTGAGGTGCTCCTCCGGGAGGAGCTCTTTAAACTACGGCTCCTCCGGGAGGAGCCCACTTCAAACATAATAAATATAAGGTTTTTTGACGTTTTAAGGGGCTCCTCCGGGAGGAGCTCTGAAAATAACGGCTCCTCCGGGAGGAGCTCCGTAAAATATGTTGAATATAAGGTTTTTTGAAGGTTTTGAGGTGCTCCTCCGGGAGGAGCTCTTTAAACTACGGCTCCTCCGGGAGGAGCCCACTTCAAACATAATAAATATAAGGTTTTTTGACGTTTTAAGGGGCTCCTCCGGGAGGAGCTCTGAAAATAACGGCTCCTCCGGGAGGAGCCCCGTAAAATATGTTGAATATAAGGTTTTTTGAAGGTTTTGAGGTGCTCCTCCGGGAGGAGCTGTTTAAACTACGGCTCCTCCGGGAGGAGCCACCTTAAAACATAATAAATATAAGGTTTTTTGACGTTTTAAGGGGCTCCTCCAGGAGGAGCTCTGAAAATAACGGCTCCTCCGGGAGGAGCCCCGTAAAATATGTTAAATATAAGGTTTTTTGACGTTTTGAGGTGCTCCTCCGGGAGGAGCTCTGAAAAATACGGCTCCTCCGGGAGGAGCCCCTTAAAACATGTTAAATATAAGGTTTTTTGAAGGTTTTGTGGTGCTCCTCCGGGAGGAGCTCTTTAAACTACGGCTCCTCCGGGAGGAGCTCTGAAAAATATGTTGAATATAAGGTTTTTTGAAGGTTTTGAGGTGCTCCTCCGGGAGGAGCTCTTTAAACTACGGCTCCTCCGGGAGGAGCCCACTTAAAACATAATAAATATAAGGTTTTTTGACGTTTTAAGGGGCTCCTCCGGGAGGAGCTCTGAAAATAACGGCTCCTCCGGGAGGAGCCCCTTAAAACATGTTAAATATAAGGTTTTTTGACGTTTTGAGGTGCTCCTCCGGGAGGAGCTCTGAAAATTACGGCTCCTCCGGGAGGAGCCCACTTAAAACATAATAAATATAAGGTTTTTTGACGTTTTAAGGGGCTCCTCCAGGAGGAGCTCTTTTTTTTTGGCTCCTCCCGGAGGAGCCCCTTAAAACATGTTAAATATAAGGTTTTTTGACGTTTTGAGGTGCTCCTCCGGGAGGAGCTCTGAAAAATACGGCTCCTCCGGGAGGAGCCCCTTAAAACATGTTAAATATAAGGTTTTTTGAAGGTTTTGTGGTGCTCCTCCGGGAGGAGCTCTTTAAACTACGGCTCCTCCGGGAGGAGCCCACTTAAAACATAATAAATGTAAGGTTTTTTGACGTTTTAAGGGGCTCCTTCGGGAGGAGCTCTGAAAATTACGGCTCCTCCGGGAGGAGCCCCTTAAAACATGTTAAATATAAGGTTTTTTGAAGGTTTTGAGGTGCTCCTCCGGGAGGAGCTCTGAAAATTACGGCTCCTCCGGGAGGAGCCCCTTAAAACATGTTAAATATAAGGTTTTTTGAAATTTTTGTGGTGCTCCTCCGGGAGGAGCTACTAAAATAGGCTCCTCCGGGAGGAGCTTTTAAAATTAAGAGCTCCTCCCGGAGGAGCACCTCAAAACCTTCAAAAAACCTTATATTTAACATGTTTTAAGGGGCTCCTCCCGGAGGAGCCGTAATTTTCAGAGCTCCTCCCGGAGGAGCCAAAAAAAAAAGAGCTCCTCCTGGATATAACTATATAATATAGGAAGATATACTAGGGGGTACCCCCCTGCTCGCTTCGCTCGCCAACCCCCATAAAAATAGTTATAAAATACGGAGTTTTTTCACAGTTAATATTAACATGTTTTTTGAGTTGAGTTTGTGTATTGAATAAAAGTTGAAACATGTTTAGGTAAAATTGTTGAATATGATTTAAATTGAAAAAAGAAAATGTTATGGTGAGTCTAAGAAAATAGTTTTAAAAATTAAATAGTAAGTTAAAATACTTCAAGTACTTGAAACATGTTAAATATAATATTTTTTAACCGTTTCGAAGTACTCCTTTAAAAAGGGCTTTTGAAATTACGACTCCTCTAGGGAAAGCGCCCTTCAAAGAGGTTAAATATGGAGTTTTTTGACAGTTAAGGTGCTCGTACAGGAGAAGCTCCTATAATTTAAAATCAACTCCTCCGGGAGGAGCCCCTTAAAACATGTTGAATATAAGGTTTATTGACGTTTTGAGGTGCTCCTCCGGGAGGAGCTCTGGAAATTACGGCTCCTCCGGGAGGAGCCCCTTAAAACATGTTAAATATAAGGTTTTTTGAAGGTTTTGAGGTGCTCCTCCGGGAGGAGCTCTTTAAACTACGGCTCCTCCGGGAGGAGCCCAATTAAAACATAATAAATATAAGGTTTTTTGACGTTTTAAGGGGCTCCTCCGGGAGGAGCTCTGAAAATAACGGCTCCTCCGGGAGGAGCCCCGTAAAATATGTTGAATATAAGGTTTTTTGTAGGTTTTGAGGTGCTCCTCCGGGAGGAGCTCTTTAAACTACGGCTCCTCCGGGAGGAGCCCACTTCAAACATAATAAATATAAGGTTTTTTGACGTTTTAAGGGGCTCCTCCGGGAGGAGCCCCGTAAAATATGTTGAATATAAGGTTTTTTGAAGGTTTTGAGGTGCTCCTCCGGGAGGAGCTCTTTAAACTACGGCTCCTCCGGGAGGAGCCCACTTAAAACATAATAAATATAAGGTTTTTTGACGTTTGAAGGGGCTCCTCCGGGAGGAGCTCTGAAAATAACGGCTCCTCCGGGAGGAGCCCCTTAAAACATGTTAAATATAAGGTTTTTTGACGTTTTAAGGGGCTCCTCCGGGAGGAGCTCTGAAAATAACGGCTCCTCCGGGAGGAGCCCCGTAAAATATGTTGAATATAAGGTTTTTTGAAGGTTTTGAGGTGCTCCTCCGGGAGGAGCTCTTTAAACTACGGCTCCTCCGGGAGGAGCCCACTTCAAACATAATAAATATAAGGTTTTTTGACGTTTTAAGGGGCTCCTCCGGGAGGAGCTCTGAAAATAACGGCTCCTCCGGGAGGAGCCCCGTAAAATATGTTGAATATAAGGTTTTTTGAAGGTTTTGAGGTGCTCCTCCGGGAGGAGCTCTTTAAACTACGGCTCCTCCGGGAGGAGCCCACTTCAAACATAATAAATATAAGGTTTTTTGACGTTTTAAGGGGCTCCTCCGGGAGGAGCTCTGAAAATAACGGCTCCTCCGGGAGGAGCTCCGTAAAATATGTTGAATATAAGGTTTTTTGAAGGTTTTGAGGTGCTCCTCCGGGAGGAGCTCTTTAAACTACGGCTCCTCCGGGAGGAGCCCACTTCAAACATAATAAATATAAGGTTTTTTGACGTTTTAAGGGGCTCCTCCGGGAGGAGCTCTGAAAATAACGGCTCCTCCGGGAGGAGCCCCGTAAAATATGTTGAATATAAGGTTTTTTGAAGGTTTTGAGGTGCTCCTCCGGGAGGAGCTGTTTAAACTACGGCTCCTCTGGGAGGAGCCACCTTAAAATTTAATAAATATAAGGTTTTTTGACGTTTTAAGGGGCTCCTCCAGGAGGAGCTCTGAAAATAACGGCTCCTCCGGGAGGAGCCCCGTAAAATATGTTAAATATAAGGTTTTTTGACGTTTTGAGGTGCTCCTCCGGGAGGAGCTCTGAAAAATACGGCTCCTCCGGGAGGAGCCCCTTAAAACATGTTAAATATAAGGTTTTTTGAAGGTTTTGTGGTGCTCCTCCGGGAGGAGCTCTTTAAACTACGGCTCCTCTGGGAGGAGCCCACTTAAAACATAATAAATATAAGGTTTTCTGACGTTTTAAAGGGCTCCTTCGGGAGGAGCTCTGAAAATTACGGCTCCTCCGGGAGGAGCCCCTTAAAACATGTTAAATATAAGGTTTTTTGAAGGTTTTGAGGTGCTCCTCCGGGAGGAGCTCTGAAAATTACGGCTCCTCCGGGAGGAGCCCCTTAAAACATGTTAAATATAAGGTTTTTTGAAGGTTTTGAGGTGCTCCTCCGGGAGGAGCTCTTTTTTTTTGGCTCCTCCGGGAAGAGGCCCTTAAAACATGTTAAATATAAGGGTTTTTGACGTTTTAAGGTGCTCCTCCGGGAGGAGCTCTGAAAATAACGGCTCCTCCGGGAGGAGCTCCGTAAAATATGTTGAATATAAGGTTTTTTGAAGGTTTTGAGGTGCTCCTCCGGGAGGAGCTCTTTAAACTACGGCTCCTCCGGGAGGAGCCCACTTCAAAAATAATAAATATAAGGTTTTTTGACGTTTTAAGGGGCTCCTCCGGGAGGAGCTCTGAAAATAACGGCTCCTCCGGGAGGAGCCCCGTAAAATATGTTGAATATAAGGTTTTTTGAAGGTTTTGAGGTGCTCCTCCGGGAGGAGCTGTTTAAACTACGGCTCCTCCGGGAGGAGCCCACTTAAAACATAATAAATATAAGGTTTTTTGACGTTTTAAGGGGCTCCTCCGGGAGGAGCTCTGAAAATAACGGCTCCTCCGGGAGGAGCCCCGTAAAATATGTTGAATATAAGGTTTTTTGAAGGTTTTTAGGTGCTTCTCCGGGAGGAGCTCTTTAAACTACGGCTCCTCCGGGAGGAGCCCCTTAAAACGTGTTAAATATAAGGTTTTTTGACGTTTTGAGGTGCTCCTCCGGGAGGAGCTCTGATAATTACGGCTCCTCCGGGAGGAGCCCACTTAAAACATAATAAATATAAGGTTTTTTGTTGTTTTAAGGGGCTCCTCCAGGAGGAGCTCTTTTTTTTGGCTATTCCCGGAGGAGTTCCTTAAAACATGTTAAATATCAGGTTTTTTGACGTTTTGAGGTGCTCCTCCGGGAGGAGCTCTGAAAATTACGGCTCCTCCGGGAGGAGCCCACTTAAAACATAATAAATATAAGGTTTTTTGACGTTTTAAGGGGCTCCTCCAGGAGGAGTTTTTTTTTTTTTGGCTCCTCCCGGAGGAGCCCCTTAAAACATGTTAAATATAAGGTTTTTTGACGTTTTAAGGGGCTCCTCCGGGAGGAGCTCTGAAAATAACGGCTCCTCCGGGAGGAGCCCCGTAAAATATGTTGAATATAAGGTTTTTTGAAGGTTTTGAGGTGCTCCTCCGGGAGGAGCTGTTTAAACTACGGCTCCTCCGGGAGGAGCCCACTTAAAACATAATAAATATAAGGTTTTTTGACGTTTAAAGGGGCTCCTCCGGGAGGAGCTCTGAAAATAACGGCTCCTCCGGGAGGAGCCCCTTAAAACATGTTAAATATAAGGTTTTTTGACGTTTTAAGGGTCTCCTCCGGGAGGAGCTCTGAAAATAACGGCTCCTCCGGGAGGAGCCCCGTAAAGTATGTTGAATATAAGGTTTTTTGAAGGTTTTGAGGTGCTCCTCCGGGAGGAGCTCTTTAAACTACGGCTCCTCCGGGAGGAGCCCACTTCAAACATAATAAATATAAGGTTTTTTGACGTTTTAAGGGGCTCCTCCGGGAGGAGCTCTGAAAATAACGGCTCCTCCGGGAGGAGCTCCGTAAAATATGTTGAATATAAGGTTTTTTGAAGGTTTTGAGGTGCTCCTCCGGGAGGAGCTCTTTAAACTACGGCTCCTCCGGGAGGAGCCCACTTCAAACATAATAAATATAAGGTTTTTTGACGTTTTAAGGGGCTCCTCCGGGAGGAGCTCTGAAAATAACGGCTCCTCCGGGAGGAGCCCCGTAAAATATGTTGAATATAAGGTTTTTTGAAGGTTTTGAGGTGCTCCTCCGGGAGGAGCTGTTCAAACTACGGCTCCTCCGGGAGGAGCCACCTTAAAACATAATAAATATAAGGTTTTTTGACGTTTTAAGGGGCTCCTCCAGGAGGAGCTCTGAAAATAACGGCTCCTCCGGGAGGAGCCCAGTAAAATATGTTGAATATAAGGTTTTTTGACGTTTTGAGGTGCTCCTCCGGGAGGAGCTCTGAAAATTACGGCTCCTCCGGGAGGAGCCCACTTAAAACATAATAAATATAAGGTTTTTTGACGTTTTAAGGGGCTCCTCCAGGAGGAGCTCTTTTTTTTTTGGCTCCTCCCGGAGGAGTCCCTTAAAACATGTTAAATATAAGGTTTTTTGACGTTTTGAGGTGCTCCTCCGGGAGGAGCTCTGAAAAATACGGCTCCTCCGGGAGGAGCCCCTTAAAACATGTTAAATATAAGGTTTTTTGAAGGTTTTGTGGTGCTCCTCCGGGAGGAGCTCTTTAAACTACGGCTCCTCCGGGAGGAGCCCACTTAAAACATAATAAATATAAGGTTTTCTGACGTTTTAAAGGGCTCCTTCGGGAGGAGCTCTGAAAATACGGCTCCTCCGGGAGGAGCCCCTTAAAACATGTTAATTATAAGGTTTTTTGAAGGTTTTGAGGTGCTCCTCCGGGAGGAGCTCTGAAAATTACGGCTCCTCCGGGAGGAGCCCCTTAAAACATGTTAAATATAAGGTTTTTTGAAGGTTTTGAGGTGCTCCTCCGGGAGGAGCTCTTTTTTTTTGGCTCCTCCGGGAAGAGGCCCTTAAAACATGTTAAATATAAGGGTTTTTGACGTTTTAAGGTGCTCCTCCGGGAGGAGCTCTGAAAATAACGGCTCCTCCGGGAGGAGCTCCGTAAAATATGTTGAATATAAGGTTTTTTGAAGGTTTTGAGGTGCTCCTCCGGGAGGAGCTCTTTAAACTACGGCTCCTCCGGGAGGAGCCCACTTCAAAAATAATAAATATAAGGTTTTTTGACGTTTTAAGGGGCTCCTCCGGGAGGAGCTCTGAAAATAACGGCTCCTCCGGGAGGAGCCCCGTAAAATATGTTGAATATAAGGTTTTTTGAAGGTTTTGAGGTGCTCCTCCGGGAGGAGCTGTTTAAACTACGGCTCCTCCGGGAGGAGCCCACTTAAAACATAATAAATATAAGGTTTTTTGACGTTTTAAGGGGCTCCTCCGGGAGGAGCTCTGAAAATAACGGCTCCTCCGGGAGGAGCCCCGTAAAATATGTTGAATATAAGGTTTTTTGAAGGTTTTTAGGTGCTTCTCCGGGAGGAGCTCTTTAAACTACGGCTCCTCCGGGAGGAGCCCCTTAAAACGTGTTAAATATAAGGTTTTTTGACGTTTTGAGGTGCTCCTCCGGGAGGAGCTCTGATAATTACGGCTCCTCCGGGAGGAGCCCACTTAAAACATAATAAATATAAGGTTTTTTGTTGTTTTAAGGGGCTCCTCCAGGAGGAGCTCTTTTTTTTGGCTATTCCCGGAGGAGTTCCTTAAAACATGTTAAATATCAGGTTTTTTGACGTTTTGAGGTGCTCCTCCGGGAGGAGCTCTGAAAATTACGGCTCCTCCGGGAGGAGCCCACTTAAAACATAATAAATATAAGGTTTTTTGACGTTTTAAGGGGCTCCTCCAGGAGGAGTTTTTTTTTTTTTTGGCTCCTCCCGGAGGAGCCCCTTAAAACATGTTAAATATAAGGTTTTTTGACGTTTTAAGGGGCTCCTCCGGGAGGAGCTCTGAAAATAACGGCTCCTCCGGGAGGAGCCCCGTAAAATATGTTGAATATAAGGTTTTTTGAAGGTTTTGAGGTGCTCCTCCGGGAGGAGCTGTTTAAACTACGGCTCCTCCGGGAGGAGCCCACTTAAAACATAATAAATATAAGGTTTTTTGACGTTTAAAGGGGCTCCTCCGGGAGGAGCTCTGAAAATAACGGCTCCTCCGGGAGGAGCCCCTTAAAACATGTTAAATATAAGGTTTTTTGACGTTTTAAGGGTCTCCTCCGGGAGGAGCTCTGAAAATAACGGCTCCTCCGGGAGGAGCCCCGTAAAGTATGTTGAATATAAGGTTTTTTGAAGGTTTTGAGGTGCTCCTCCGGGAGGAGCTCTTTAAACTACGGCTCCTCCGGGAGGAGCCCACTTCAAACATAATAAATATAAGGTTTTTTGACGTTTTAAGGGGCTCCTCCGGGAGGAGCTCTGAAAATAACGGCTCCTCCGGGAGGAGCTCCGTAAAATATGTTGAATATAAGGTTTTTTGAAGGTTTTGAGGTGCTCCTCCGGGAGGAGCTCTTTAAACTACGGCTCCTCCGGGAGGAGCCCACTTCAAACATAATAAATATAAGGTTTTTTGACGTTTTAAGGGGCTCCTCCGGGAGGAGCTCTGAAAATAACGGCTCCTCCGGGAGGAGCCCCGTAAAATATGTTGAATATAAGGTTTTTTGAAGGTTTTGAGGTGCTCCTCCGGGAGGAGCTGTTCAAACTACGGCTCCTCCGGGAGGAGCCACCTTAAAACATAATAAATATAAGGTTTTTTGACGTTTTAAGGGGCTCCTCCAGGAGGAGCTCTGAAAATAACGGCTCCTCCGGGAGGAGCCCAGTAAAATATGTTGAATATAAGGTTTTTTGACGTTTTGAGGTGCTCCTCCGGGAGGAGCTCTGAAAATTACGGCTCCTCCGGGAGGAGCCCACTTAAAACATAATAAATATAAGGTTTTTTGACGTTTTAAGGGGCTCCTCCAGGAGGAGCTCTTTTTTTTTTGGCTCCTCCCGGAGGAGTCCCTTAAAACATGTTAAATATAAGGTTTTTTGACGTTTTGAGGTGCTCCTCCGGGAGGAGCTCTGAAAAATACGGCTCCTCCGGGAGGAGCCCCTTAAAACATGTTAAATATAAGGTTTTTTGAAGGTTTTGTGGTGCTCCTCCGGGAGGAGCTCTTTAAACTACGGCTCCTCCGGGAGGAGCCCACTTAAAACATAATAAATATAAGGTTTTCTGACGTTTTAAAGGGCTCCTTCGGGAGGAGCTCTGAAAATACGGCTCCTCCGGGAGGAGCCCCTTAAAACATGTTAATTATAAGGTTTTTTGAAGGTTTTGAGGTGCTCCTCCGGGAGGAGCTCTGAAAATTACGGCTCCTCCGGGAGGAGCCCCTTAAAACATGTTAAATATAAGGTTTTTTGAAGGTTTTGAGGTGCTCCTCCGGGAGGAGCTCTTTTTTTTTGGCTCCTCCGGGAGGAGGCCCTTAAAACATGTTAAATATAAGGGTTTTTGACGTTTTAAGGTGCTCCTCCGGGAGGAGCTCTGAAAATAACGGCTCCTCCGGGAGGAGCTCCGTAAAATATGTTGAATATAAGGTTTTTTGAAGGTTTTGAGGTGCTCCTCCGGGAGGAGCTCTTTAAACTACGGCTCCTCCGGGAGGAGCCCACTTCAAACATAATAAATATAAGGTTTTTTGACGTTTTAAGGGGCTCCTCCGGGAGGAGCTCTGAAAATAACGGCTCCTCCGGGAGGAGCCCCGTAAAATATGTTGAATATAAGGTTTTTTGAAGGTTTTTAGGTGCTCCTCCGGGAGGAGCTCTTTAAACTACGGCTCCTCCGGGAGGAGCCCCTTAAAACATGTTAAATATAAGGTTTTTTGACGTTTTGAGGTGCTCCTCCGGGAGGAGCTCTGATAATTACGGCTCCTCCGGGAGGAGCCCACTTAAAACATAATAAATATAAGGTTTTTTGATGTTTTAAGGGGCTCCTCCAGGAGGAGCTCTTTTTTTTTGGCTATTCCCGGAGGAGCCCCTTAAAACATGTTAAATATCAGGTTTTTTGACGTTTTGAGGTGCTCCTCCGGGAGGAGCTCTGAAAATTACGGCTCCTCCGGGAGGAGCCCACTTAAAACATAATAAATATAAGGTTTTTTGACGTTTTAAGGGGCTCCTCCAGGAGGAGCTCTTTTTTTTGGCTCCTCCCGGAGGAGCCCCTTAAAACATGTTAAATATAAGGTTTTTTGACGTTTTTAGGTGCTCCTCCGGGAGGAGCTCTGAAAATTACGGCTCCTCCGGGAGGAGCCCCTTAAAACATGTTAAATATAAGGTTTTTTGAAGGTTTTGTGGTGCTCCTCCGGGAGGAGCTCTGAAAATTACGGCTCCTCCGGGAGGAGCCCCTCAAAACATGTTAAATATAAGGTTTTTTGAAGGTTTTGAGTCGCTCCTCCGGGAGGAGCTCTTTTTTTTTGGCTCCTCCGGGAGGAGGCCCTTAAAACATGTTAAATATTAGGGTTTTTGACGTTTTAAGGTGCTCCTCCGGGAGGAGCTACTAAAATAGGCTCCTCCGGGAGGAGCTTTTAAAATTAAGAGCTCCTCCCGGAGGAGCACCTAGAAACCTTCAAAAAACCTTATATTTAACATGTTTTAAGGGGCTCCTCCCGGAGGAGCCGTAATTTTCAGAGCTCCTCCCGGAGGAGCCAAAAAAAAAGAGCTCCTCCTGGATATAACTATATAATATAGGAAGATATATATATATATATATTTGGCGTCGACGCCAGGTGGCACTACATATAGATATGCAAACCGCTGCGTGCGTCGAGGCGTTTCTGTGATAGCCTTTAGGGCGCTCATTTTTGGTGCTGCTGCTGTCGCTGACGCCGCCGGCCTCGCGTGGGCCTTATGCTTATTCTTTGCTTCTCGTTTTACCGCACTTGTAGAACGCAGCAGAGAATTTTTCTTTCACCTTAAGTTGATTTTCTTCTAGTGTGTGATAATTTAAGCTCTTCTTGTTTTTATTTATTGTGGTGTGTTCCTGTTGAGGAGTGCTGTAATCCGGTTCATCTCAGTGACCGCAATCAGTAATATTACAGCCACTTCATCAACCTTGCAGCCGGCGTGATTCACCGGCAATTTCATCTTCGGTGAATTCGAGAGCTCATCTTGCAGGACACCCCCATAGGACATCTCCAGGTGTTCTTCTGGCTCAAGTAACAATAGTTTACTTGAGCCGCTCATTTTAGTTCTTGCACAGTAATTGAATTTACTGTGCATTCTTCTTCCCTTTTTTTGGATGTGCCATCTTGCACGCGGCCATTTTCCTTTTCTTTCTCTCAAGGCCATTCTCTGCTGCTACTTGAATTTCTCTCGGCCATCGCTCTCTCTCTCTCTCTCTCTCTCTCTCTTTTTTCAAGGCCGTACTCAATGGTTTGTTTACATGATTACTGTTCTACTTAACTCTCGTTTACATTATGAATTAATAGAATCAAAATTGTAAGGAGTACTCAAATGATATTTCTCAAATTTGTTGATTTCTTTTACACGGAAATTAATCTTAAAAACTCTCATTTGTGATATAAAACATTTCACTTTAATTTTTATTTGGATTAATTTTAATTTAAACTATATGAAACTCACCAAGTGTAATTTTATGGTTATTTGTGCTGTGTTAAAATAAATTAAATTATCACTGTTTTTATTAAATTGTTTCTTTCTCCAATTTTTTTAATAACCCTCCCCTACCAGATTTATCTGGCAAATAAAAAATAAATTTAATAGACCGATCAGTCCGGAACAAAACCCTACCAAGGTGCCTGACTTTCTCTCAACATGCTATATATGATGACACCCAGAAATACCTGCGCACTTTTCTTTGCAAATTACTTGAGTTACTGTTACATTTGATACAAGATGCTCAAGGTGCATATCTCTGGGCACAGCAAAAAATAATGAACTTGCTTTGAACCCTTCGAAAAAGACAATTATTATACTTCATAGTAGCGGTCACCACATCAATACAAACTCTCTACCACTATTTTTAATCAATAACTTACATGTTGCTTATCCTCAGTGCATTAAAACCTTGGGAATTTATTTTGACTCTAATCTAACCTGGAACCGACAAATCAGTGAAACTAGCAAGAGAATTCACTTCAGTCTTCACAATCTACGTCACTTTTATCAGTTACTCACTCGGAAGGGGTCTGTTTGAAATTCTCTTACTTTAAACCAACATATTTGTAGCTGTTTATCACAAATAAAAAATTGGTTGCTTCGTTAAGGACAATTACAAGCCGCCCACAAATTTTTGCTTCGTCTGGAACCATTGTAGTCTGTTGGGTATCAATGGAAATTTTTTTGCTACGTTGTGAACCATTGATGATTCTAAAGAATTTGTCATCTTTTTCGTAAATTGTAGATGCAGGGTTATCAGGAACTAACAATACTAAAAAAATAAAAAACAGACTACTAGATATATTGAAAGTTAAATTTTAGAGTTAAAAGGCTAGCAAGATTGATTAAATCTTTTTACAGAAATATCGTTGTTATTTATTTTGATCATTATTCTTCCTTTTTTTATTTGACCTGATCTTTTATTAACTTTTTTTATTGGAAACCTAAACTTCAAACGCTAATCGTAGCTAAGCTGGACGGCAATCATATTTTCTAACTTAAACAAGCTCATTTTATGACTTGAAGAAAGAGGTTTGAAATGAGATCTTGCTTTAATTCAAAAAACTACATTTTATGTAAAAATTAAGGTGAGAACAAATTATAATCCAATAAGATGTTTATTATTTCCTAAACTACCCTAATTAACCCAAAAAACTTGCTTGAAAGACAACTCCTTACTTAGCTCGTGAAAAAAAATAACACTTAACTCTCGCTAGAATGGCTTTCTGTATAAGAACCTTTACCGCCGCCGCGTCGACGCTCATTTGGGGGGTGCTCATCCCCTCACCACCCGACCCTCTAGCAGAAGTAGTTGTATCTATATAAGAAACTCTTTTTTTAGAGCCTCTTTTCGTTTCTTATAGCTAGAATTGAGTGCATTCTGTCTGTTCTCATAAAATAAAAGCACTTTATCTTGAAAAAATAAATTTAATGAAAAAAACTAATCGTTTCAGGTTTGGGACTTTGAAACTGGTGAATTTGAAAGAACTCTTAAAGGACATACCGACAGCGTTCAGGACTCGGCATTCGATTCAAGTGGAAAATTACTAGTGTCATGTAGCTCAGACATGTCTATAAAACTATGGGACTTTCAACAATCATTTTCTTGCATAAAAACAATGCATGGGCATGATCATAACGTTAGCTCAGTAACGTTCGTGCCACAAGGAGATTTTATTGTGAGTTCCTCACGTGATAAGACTATAAAGATTTGGGAAGTAGCTACTGGATATTGTATCAAGACACTTGTTGGACACAGGGAATGGGTACGAATGGCTCGAATAAGTTTGTGTGGTGAACTCATCGCTAGCTGTTCTAATGATCAAACCATAAGAGTCTGGCATATATCTAGTAAAGAGACAAAGGTAACATAAATTTAAATTAAAAATTAAAATTGTTGAAACATTTAACTCAAGCTACAAGCTATAAATTTTTCTGTAAGGAAAATACTAGGAAAAAATTTTTAATTAAATTCAAAAAAAAACTTTATAGTTAATTAATGTTTATTAATTAAATTACTGCAATTTTAATCTATAATCAAGATTTATCATCTAATGAAACCTTGATTGATAGTTAAATTTATTCAGTGTTCTTTTTCCAGAATGGGCTCTTTTTCACCTACTTCCTATATAGTCCCTGTGTTAAAAAGTAGACTGATTTCAAAAAAAAAAGCTGTTTTTGACCTCATTTACAAAGAATTCCTACTTAAACCGTATTGCACTTAGAAATATCTGTGACCACGCATTTTTTCGTTTTTTCAAGAACTTTTGGAAAAAAATTATTACAAGTTTTTTTAAAATGATTTTGTCCATGTATATTTCAACCAAAACAGACTAAAAACTGGCTTTATAAACCATAATTTTACTTGGACAAAATCATTCCAAAAAAACTTGTAATAATTTTTTTCCAAAAGTACATGAAAAAACGAAAAAATGCGTGGTCGCATATATTTTTAAGTTTAATACGGTTTAACTGAGAATTTTTTGAAAATGAGGTCAAAAACGGCTTTTTATTGGAATTAGTCTACTTTTTAACACAGGGGCTATCTGGGTTTGTTTTTTTTTTTTTTTTATGAATGAAAGCTGTGTGCAAAGTTTCATGAAAATCAAGGTCCTAAAGGACAAATTATCTCCTTGTTAGTTTTTATTAGGATGTTCTGAAAATTTTGTCGCTAGTGTAAACATGATTTGGCTTCAGCAGTTTGGCATGGATGTAGACGCTTGACTGTTTGTATTGGTGAGAGATTCCACACCAACAAACACACTCAAACATCTGTGCCCATGCCAAACTGCTGGAGCTGAGTCAAGTTTTTACTACCGACACTAAACGACAAATTTTTTAGAACATCCTCATTACCAAATAAATTGGCGTAATAACCAAATAATATTGGCGATTGTAATTCAATAATCAAAAAATAATATTGCAACTTAAATTTTTCGATAATTACTAATATAAGGTCAGGGCTAAATCGTAGTTAAATCACGCATTTTTCATTATTTTCGATTCATTAGCTCAGAAGTTAATACCTTAAGAAAATCTGTTTTTTGAAAACATTTTAAGAAGATTGAGTTTGCAAATCAAGAATAACCTTCAAAATTGCACGAATTTTTACGCTCAGCATAGGAATCCCGTATAAAAAATTGAAACTTCTGAGCCCAATATCTGAAAATTAAGTATGGCTTTAGGGTATAGGAAAAATACCATCGTATACGCTATATGTGCAACTGTGCGCTCAGCCTCCTATGCAAATCAGACGGGAGTTTTCAAGTTCGATACTTACGAAAACCGCCACCCCGTACACTGATTGTGTCATGCACATCGCGAATAGAGGACACAAAAACTATCTCTGTGCAAAGATTTAGAGATTTTTAAGAAACTCAATTTTTTCGGTAACTACCTATTCTACGGAAACAACCAAATAAGCGCGGCCATGCGCCTGCAGAATTAAGGCTATAGAATTAGGGAACGAAACGCAGAATTAGGACACTTTTTAAATCTTTTTTATTTGATTATTATCAATTCACTGTAAGCATGTAAAGCTTCTGCTAAAGCTTATTTTATTCTAGAAAAGTTTTACTTTTGATTAAAAAAAGAAACAAAAAACAAAAAAAATAAAACAAAAGTTTGATAAAATATATAGTATAAAAAGTTCTACGGTGGTTCAAACTTCTTACACTAAAAATCCGCAGAATAGGGTGCCGTTACCCTATACCAACTTATGAAAAAGTTAATTACAGAATTTAAACTACTTTTTTTTTCATCAACTATCTTTCTCAAAATAGCCGACTTTATCACTTTTGTTCATGTCTGTGTAATTTCAATCCCTGCACTTATTAGTTAGGTTCTTATTTCTGTATAGTTTAGCTAATGAAAAAAATTATAATAACTAATAAATAAGCATTTTAAAGTTGTGCACTCACTCAGGGTAATTTCATCAATGTTTATGTGTTAGAAATAGATCCCCAAACTTTGGTGACCAGTTAGTTATAAACTTAAATGTTTCCTTTCTACGTACTACTTCAAAAAGATTAAAAATAAGCATTTTTTGTAATTTGTCATAGTGAGCAAACAACTTTGAAAGACCCATTTGCATTAGGTATGAACTTTGTTATAGGGCTCGATTCAATTAATGAAGAATCTTGGATTGTGTCTGTGTCCTCTAAGAAGACCTTCTTTGTCACTCGTTGGCTCTATAAAAAGATTTCGGCACAATTCGTGCCACAGACCCATTACGCCAATCTAATCTTCCTGAAAAAGGAAAAAACCGTACGCGAACTAAGTTATTCACATCCCCTTCGCGGAGTGGTAGCTCTGATGTCGATTGTGAAGTGAATCGTTCGAAGGAACACCGGACTAGCAAATGAATAAAATAATAAGATTTTCCAATAATAATTTGATAAAAAAATCTTATAATCGTTCGCAAAGTCAATCTGAATGTCTAAAATGCCGAAAAGTATACAAACAATAAATTTCAATTTCGAATAGCACGTAGCTGTTATCTCTCCTGTCTCTCTCACTCTCGCATACACCTACATACTGCCACTAGCTGTGGCGCGCACATTGAGAAAGTTGAAGATTTACATTGAATTCGCAATCTCTCACGCCGCTGTTTATTAAATAGTACAGTACCTTTAATATTTTTTGACGGAAAAATAGTTAACTGACTACCTGTGAAAAGTAGTAGTACATAGTGTACTTATTTCAGGAAAAACATATATAGTGGTTTCAACCGGAAATGGCGCTAGGGGGTGGTTTTTTAGGGGTGAAAAATAGTTTTCAGCGTTTTCTGGAAAATCTACGCGTCCTATCAAAAAATTTGATGCGTAAAAGTTGTAGAGAATTAAAAAATCTACAACTTTTGTTCCCACAACTTTTCGACATAACCTCAAAATTTTCGAGAAAAATGCAAAAAAGGTGTTTTTCAGTTTTAGATTTTTCCTGGACACAAAAATTGTTTAATTTTTATGAAATTTGGCTTAAATATTGTTTTTTATATCTCGAACAAGTAATAATTTTTTTGTGGAAAAATATTTATTATTTTCCGAGAAATTCACAAATGAAGTGAAAAAAGGTATCACGTTTAAAAAAATTTTCTCCTTTCAGAAATTGGTTTAGCGACTCGTGTCAGGGCTCATTTTTTCCCTTGAAATATCTACTTTAACATTAAAAAAAAAAAAAGTATGTTACTAGAGGAAAATATCGAAGAAAATTGGAAAAACCGAAAAAAACGATATTTTTTTGATAAATTTTTTCATTCTTGTAAAAAATTGTAATTATTTATGCAAATTTCAAATAAATAATGATATTAACTGATAAACGCCTCATTCTATTTGTTGCTCTTTTATAGCAGATTACATGAAAATACGTACAATCAATAAAGTATGTATTAAAACATTAAATGTACAATAAAAACTAAAACTCAAAAAATCAACATTTCTTTTCTGTTCTTAATTATTTGCATGATGAACAATTTAAAAAAAATTTATAGAATGTCTATACGGAAATTCTTTAAAAATACTAAAGATCTGACACTTTAAAATCATAATTTTATTCGAAACTTGATAATTGATTTTTTTAAAGGCGAACATAAATAAATCCATCAATAAATACATCAATTTTCTATTTACAGCTGAAGTCGTTTATTCAAATTAAAATATTTTTTTGTAAGCATATTTTTGTTTGAAATTGTATATGATTTTGATTCTAAAATTATTGTTATGAAAAATTGCACACTTTCAAAAATCAATCTTTTCTTTTTCTTTTCAATGGGGGCGATTTACTACCATGTGTTTGGTCTTCATCTTCTTCAGAATTTACTGTTTCCTCCTCTTCCTCCTCTTCTTCTTCTTCCTCTTCCTTTTCTTCTTCCTCTTCCTTTTCTTCCTCCTCTTCCTCTTCTTCTTCATCTTCTGCTTCTTGTTCTTTTTCATAAATGCAACTAAGGATATCGAATGGAGTTTGCAGGTCGTCGAAATCGTCGACATCAGAATGAGCAGGACTAGTTTCTGTATCTTCCTGCTCCAAGTTTTTGCAACATTCTGAGTCGCACTTAGTACACAACGAAGTACATTTTAATCCATGTTTGCGACAGCCACATCCAGTTTCACAATTGCAACAAATTTTTTTCAACAATTCATCAGGAAATAATTTGTCTGCAGTAAACTTAGGTTGTAAATTACCATCAGAGTCGTACTTCCACCCCCAATCTGTTGCAGATTTTTGAAAACCAAGCCACTTTTGCACTTGTAAAAATACTCTATAACTGTGCTCTGCGGCGGCTCCTTTCGTCGGTGGGAGTTTTTCTAGTTTGAAACCAGTTTTAAAAGTGTTTTTCTTGTAATTTTCATACCTAAGTTCATCTAGTGGAAGTCTTTTATTTTTTTTTCCACAGTACATATGAGCTATTAATTCACAACCACTTTCTGCAATAATTTCTCGTTTCTCTTGTATTGTGTCCTTTTCTGGTTCATTGTAAAAAACTGCAGCTAGACTAGATAAATTAGGAATTGAAGTTAACGATTTGGTCGCAGTTTTTTTTTCCTTTACCAGAAAACGCAGATGTGGTGTCACAACTGGTGAAACAGTGCAGAAACGCAACAATATTTCGATCGTGTTTGAAGCTGTCTATTCCATAAAACAATCCTTTAACTGTAGCTGTTCCAACTTTATGAAAAAATATATTTGATTCTTGTGATGCCAACTGACACAAAAGTACCAACAGATCAATGTCTTGACCGACAACTACTACATTAGTACTAACAAAAGATGATTTTTTTGTTAGTGCTTCGACTATTGCAGTTCTTACAATCAAAATATCTGCGTCTTCTTGAGCTCGTTGACATAGAAATCCTGCAGCAGACAATTTTTCCATTATTATTTTGATTAATTTATTTTTATTACTCTCATTACTTAAAAATTTATCTGGAGTAAAAGAAATTCTGGTGTGAGAATCAAATTCAGGCAGTATAATATTTAAGTAAATTGTACAAGTCAGAAAACATTATTTTTCAAATGTTTCAATAATGTTTTTTATTCTCATACTATGTACTATGTATAAATAATTAATGGCAAACAGTATAAAAAAATTAATATCATTATTTATTTAAATTTTGCATAAATAATTACAATTTTTTACAAGAATGAAAAAATTTATGAAAAAAATATCGTTTTTTTCGGTTTTTCCAATTTTTTTCGATATTTTCCTCTAGTAACATACTTTTTTTTTTATGTTAAAGAAGATATTTCAAGGAAAAAAATGAGCTCTGACACAAGTCGCCAAACCAATTTCTGAAAGGAGAAAATTTTTTTAAATGTGATACCTTTTTCACTTCATTTGTGAATTTTTCGGAAAATAATAAATATTTTTCCACAAAAAAATTATCACTTGTTCGAGATATAAAAAACAATATTTAAGCCAAATTTCATAAAAATTAAACAATTTTTGTGTCCAGGAAAAATCTAAAACTGAAAAACACTTTTTTTTGCATTTTTCTCAGAAATTTTGAGGTTATGTCGAAAAGTTGTAGGAACAAAAGTTGTAGATTTTTTAATTCTCTACAACTTTTACATTTAAACTTTTTTGATAGGACGCGTAAATTTTCCAGAAAACGCCGAAAACTATTTTTCACCCCTAAAAAACCACCCCCTAGCGCCATTTCTGGTTGAAACCACTATATATTTTTTTCCTGCAATAAGTACACTATGTACTACTACTTTCCACAGGTAGTGGTCAGTTAACTATTTTTTCCATTTTCTCATGATTTGCCGGTAGAACGACTGTACTAAAACACCTACTCGCTTTAATTAATCACACTCACACAATCGACTTACTTTTTTATCGCTGGTGCAGCTTACGAATAACTGTAAATGAACCATCAGACTACATCATCTGCCGCCAGCCTACATACCAGTACGTTGCTGCCAAGATTGCTTGTTGCGCGGCTATATGAATTAACACAGTGTGATGTGAATCGAACCAAGTAATGACAACCACTGATTCACACCTTATTACACTCCGCACACAATCGCCCACGCACGCGACACACAATAACAATCTTACAAATGCGAAAAATAACAAAAAGCGAGCTTAACAATTTTCTCTCGGACTGCATGTCTCAACGAAAAGAATCGGAGTCCGTTGGCACGCCTGCGCGCTCACGATGACTCCGGCGTCGGCGTGTTTCGTATGCGGTCGCGCGGTGAAATTCAAAGTACGGGCCGTCAAATAATTAATCAAATTTCCGTTCCATTGACCGTTACAATTTAAGAATATACACTCTGAATGGAATACACTCAAAAATGTAATAGCGAGAGAGAGAGAGAGAGAGAGATTTTGATTTTGATTAGATTTTGATAAGTTTATTGATTGTACATTATGTTGTACAAAATACATAAGTTGATCAACAAGTAATCCATTAAAGGTTAAGAATAGTAAATAATAAATAAAATAAACATGATAATAAAATAATGAAAATAAATGTATACATCAAGATATAACAATATTTGGTAATCTAACTTAATTTAATCTAATCTGAGAGAGAGAGAGAGAGAGAGAGAGAGAGGGGGGGGAGGGAGGGAGGAAATATAAATAATATAAAATAACAATAACAGTAACAACAGCTATAATCATAATAATAATAATAGTAATAGTAAGATGAATGTGAAGGTTTATATCAGTAATATAATACAGCAATGCAAATATAATCAAATCTACAGTTGTTGTAGTAGATCAGTCTATCTGTATTCACTCCACAGAATCACTAAATAATATTGCAACAGGTACCCAATTTAACCACGGCGTACCAGACTCAGTCTTCTCCCTCAGTAGTAAAGATATGTGATTTGATGAGATGTTTGAAACTGGACAGGGATGATGATTGACGTATATGAGGGGGTAGTGTATTCCATGAGTAAGTAGCTAGTACATGAAAAGATCGTTTCAGAGAGTCCGTGCGAAAAGAGGGAACAATCAACGAATGGAGTGCATGTGGGTTCGCCATTCTCAATCGACGTGAGTTGAGCTTCTCAGTAAAAGAATTCGCCAAATAGGAGGAAGTACCTGTGGGAAGGATTCTATACAGCAAGCAGGCAGCAAAATAATTCCTGCGGCCCGCTACTCGAAGCCAGCCAAGCTCACCTCTGTAGGGTGTAACGTGATCGCTCTTTCTAATCCCAAAGATGTACCTGATCCCACGATTGAGCAAATGTTGTAATATGAGATCCTGCTCACCCGAGATATTACAGTACACAAGTGAACAATAGTCAACGATAGGAAAAAGCAGGGTTTGCACGAGGTGCTTACGCAGTTCAAAGGTGGTGCTGCGTCTGAAGCGGTTAAGACGGTACAAAAGAGAGTTGGCTCTTCGATAAACATACCGAACATGGTCTTTCCAGTTCAGTTTAGAGTCCAGCACCACCCCAAATTACATACGCGCAGAGGGGACAAACGGGACCGCAGGTCACGAATACCCAACTCGTTAAAGGCATTTACATAGGGCGGGGTCCCAAAAATCATGACTTTGGTCTTACCAGCATTCAACACCAGCTGATTAGTGGCAGCTCAGTCAGCAATGTGTTCAGCACCCCGGCTTAGTTTTTCCAGAGTGGCATGAATGTCCTCAAGTCGGCCCCGTACGTAAATCTGCAGATCATCCGCATAAATCACATGAAAGACACCAGGGCCAAGGCCTTGAGCAATGTTAACAATAAACAGAAGGAAGAGCAGAGGACTCAACACGGAGGCACCCTGAGGCACACCCTTATTAAGGGGCGGAAAGAAGTAAAACTGCCGTCCTCTGCCCTTACTGCTTGCGAGCGGTCAGCCAGATAAGAGGCAACCCATCTCAAAACCCCATGTGAAAAACCCAAGGATTGTAGTTTCCTGAGCAATGTTACGTGCGAGACCGAATCGAAGGCTTTACTAAAATCAAAAAGCAACGGCGCGATCATTTGTCTTCTGTCCATACCCATCCGAATGTCATCCGTGAGTTTCAATAGTGCTGTCTGTGTGCTATGTCCCGCTCTGAAGCCTGCCTGAAAATCGTCCATCAAACCCTGCGATTCAACAAAAGCAGTAATCTGGTCATGGACCAGTCTTTCAAGGATCTTTGACATAAAACTGAGCAGGGAGATAGGCCGAAAATCATTCAGACAAGACGGAGAGGGTGTTTTATTGAGAGCGATCACTATTGACTTCTTCCATTGCTCAGGGAAGGTCGATGTGGATAGGGAAGTATTAAAGATTTTGCAGATAAATGGACCAATGGATGGAAAGGCTGACTGAATAAGTTCTGCAGTAGAGAGTCAATGACCACTGCCTGGGATGTCGACTGGCAGATAACGCGTGCTATCTCGTCCACCGTTACATCCACAAACGCAAAGCCACCATAATCTGCCTCTATTTCCAAGTTATTCAGAAAAAGAGAGAGATCTAGTGCCATATTATCAAAAGAGACAGAGGCAAAGTGAGCATTGCGATCCTCCACCGAGAAGCTACCCAGATTGGAGTCTGCTTTGGAAGAGATACCAAGATGCCTTAGTTCCTTCCAGAGCTGTTGAGTATCAGTGATGTTCTTAAGTCTATGCCAATAGAAGTCGAGTCTCGCAGACTTAAGGATGTTTGGTACTTGCGAAAAAATGCAGCCGTTTTGTCAATTTTGATCGGATCGATTTATGATTAATATCAAAATGATCATTGAATTTTTTGCATTTTTTTGTTCGATTTAGTTTTTTAAAAAATCCAAATATTTTTTAAATACTTTAACCCAAACTCTTATGGAAATCAAGCAATTTTTTTCTTTGATCGTATGGCATTCTAGCAAAAATACAGAGATCGTTAAAAAAATTATTGGGATTTGTAGATTTTAGCTCGAAGAAGATTGAAAAATTTTTTTTATAATACCTTTCCGACCATTTGAAAAAGATAACAAAGAAAAACAAGCGCGCAGCGGTTAAATTAAATACGCATCTGAACAAGAAACGCTCTAACTTTTTTTCGACTGCATGATTTGATCTAAAAATTTGTACACAATGTCTTTAGGCCTTAATTTATAATGTGAGATTAAAAAAGTAAACGTTTTTAAACTTTTGTCGCAGAGTTTTGCAAATTGAAAATTAGGTTATGTTTTCGTGATTTTTCCTGATTTAAAAAAATATTTTTTAAACATAAAATATATACCACATGAAAGTAGAGACTTTCAACTATGTTATGTAAAATTTTCATAATGATTCATTCAAAGGGTCAAAGTACTGATGAGTTGAAAATAAAATCGTCTAGTCGGGCGCTGCGGTGCCCGTCCCTTCTCCTCTTTTCCCCTCACGAAAGTAACAAACATCCTTAACCTTCTCATGTGCAAAATGACGCACTTGCCTGTATAAAAACAGTTCAATATCAAGTCTCGACCGTCGGTAACGTCTGTAGAGTCTGTCTCTTTCAGTCAATAGGTCACAGTGGTATGCTGTAAACCTCGAATGGCGATTCTTTCTTTGTTTGATGATTTTCAGAGGAGCAAAAATATCAAAAGCAATATAAATATCAAAAATTAAAAATAAGTTTCCCTTATGAATCATAGTTATGACTAAAAAATAGAAGCTACAATACTATTTTTGGCACACATACGATATTTTTTTGAAGTGCACATAACTTTGGTTCTGCAAGGAATTCTGTATAAAAATATATATATTATTGAAAAGCTGTTGAGCCCAGCTTTAATTTTAAGCAATTTAAAAATGCATACGGAGCTTTCTTTGACCGCTAGAAGGCGCCAAATATAATCTGCTGGTGCTTAACTAAATAATAATATGGCCTAAAATGAAAACGGCACCCTCAGCGATTTTCGTTATTGCATTTTTTCTTTTAAAAAATCACGTAGAATCAAAGTATGCAAAAATTTTTGAAGTGACACGACCTTCAAGGTTTTTTTGGTTCAACCCAACCGTGCGCCTGCATTTTCCACCAAATTCTCGGTACAGTTATCACTACCCACTAAAGTACCATGTTCCTGCCTAACACTCACATTGTCTATCGTTGTGAAGTCGTAACACACTTTTTTAGGCTTGAACAAAATGTCCCTACTCACTACAACATCCTTCAATTCAGGGACATAAATGCGATACACCATATGATTTCCATGGTACCCGACCACGTAGCCTTTACTATCCAGCTTTCTGCGTTTCTCTTTGAAGATGTATACGTAACATTCTGTCCCAAAAACTTTCAAATTTTTAATATCGGATATCTTCCCGTACCACAACTCGTACAGCGTTTTATTCCCATGTTTCGAGGGCCCCGTTCTATTTATCACGTACAGTGCGGTATTCATTGCCTCCGCCCACAAAAATTTCGGCAAATCCGGATTTGAATATACAGTACTGCTCAAAAGTTTAGCGCACCCCCAAATTTCATATTATTTACCTATGAAATTTGAGCTTGCGCTTAACCGTGACAGCTCATTTCGTTGCGTCAATGTCTTAAACTTTTTTTTTCACTCAAAGAATACATTTATATAAAAGAAAAAATTTTATTACCCTAATATTTAATTTAAAAATGATTGTTCACTCACATTTTTGCTAAAAAAGTTACTTTTCGAAAAACAGCAATTTTCACCTATTTTTTGATTTTACAGACTGTTTTGAAATTTATTAGAAACATCCAACTACATAATTAATTTTTTTCCGTGTTTTTTCAATGTTCAAGCTTAACGAAAAAAAAATTCAAGTTTATATGTTCAAAAATATTCAAACCACAGAGAAAAAACATAAATTTTTAGTCACTTATAAATAACTGGTTTTTAGTAATTTTACTGAGTTTTATGCTGAAATCTGTTATTTCTTTTAAATATAATGGAAAAATAATTGTATAGTAACACATGTTTATTGTATTTTCATTTATTTTAATTTCAATTTACATGAATAACCTAAAATATTTGAAAAAAAAGTTACAATTTTTATATTTACAACAATGATTTTTAAAAGGAAAAAAAACGTCAATTTTATTATTAAACTATTTAAACACAAAGACCTAACTAACATTCGTGATTATATACACAACTTAATCTTTTTTTTATTACATATGATATTATTTTGAAGATATTCTAATATTTTGTAGCTCCTCCTTTCGCTTCATAGCAAGCAGTGATTCTACGGACCATTGACTTTGCGAGGTTTGTGCAATAAGTTTGACTCAAATTTTGCCATGCAGTCGCTATTTCCAATTTTAGATCTTTGAGATTCTTTAAGTTTTTTTCTTGAATCATTCGTTCGATTTGATCCCAAGCATTTTCAATAATATTTAAATCCGGAGAACGAGCCGGCCATTTCAAAAGGGGAACTTTGTTGTCAGTTAACCACTTTAATGTTTTCTTTGAAGTGTGGCAAGGAGCATTGTCCTGTTGATAAAGCCAATTTTTTCGTCTTCCGAAATTTTTTTTTTTTGAAGGGATCATGGCGTTTTCCATTATATTTATGTATTTATCACTGTTGACTGTACCTTCGATAAAATGGAGTTCGCCTCGTCCTTTTCCTGAAAGACAGCCCCAAACCATAACAGAACCACCACCTTTCTGAACTTTTGCTGCGAGACAGTTTTGATTATATTTTTCATCAGCGGTACGTCTTACCCTTTTCGGACGGTTGGAGTACAGTTGGAATGCTGATTCATCGCTAAATAACACAGTGTTCCACTTTTCTTCAGTCCACAAAAGTTTGTCTTTACACGACTCAAAGCGATTTTTACGATTTTTGACTGTTTAAAGCGGCTTACGGACGGCCACGCAGCTGTTCAAGTTTTTGTCAAGCATACGTCTATTTGCAGTTTGTCTAGAAATAATGACGTTCATTTCATCTTTTAATTGGTTCTTTAGTTTATTGGCTGTGATTGTACGATCTTTTTTTACTTTATTAATAATAAGTCTGTCCACTCTAGCACTTGTTACGCGAGGTTGACCTGATCGGCTTCTATTTTTGACGTTCGCTGTATTTTGAAAAGTCGCTAACGTATTTTGAACACAACGTCTACTTATGTTTAAGATTTTCGAAATCTCAGTTTGATTTTTTTTAGCTTTAAATAAACCGATAATTTGCCATTTCACTGATTCTGTTACTACTTTGTGTATTCTGTTTCCGTTTCCCCATGACCCCCAATTCTGTTTCCCCATGATGACTTTAACCAATAAAATTGCAACAAAATTCAAAATTAATGAAATTTTAGTAGTATCTAACTCGTCTACTAGTTGGCGCTAAACGTAGAATGATTCAAACATAACATTCCAAGAAGTCATTTGAAATATGGCAGTCTTAAACAACTCTTTTATCAAATAATATAATTAACCTAACAATAAAATTATACGCATCGTAAATTTAATTTAAGAAATTTATTTTTTTTCCTTTTAAAAATTATTGTTATAAATATAAAAATTGTAACTTTTTTTTCAAATATTTTAGGTTATTCATGTAAATTGAAATTAAAATAAATGAAAATACAATAAATATGTGTTACTATACAATTATTTTTCCATTATATTTAAAAGAAATAACAGATTTCAGCAAAAAAACTCAGTATAAAATTACTAAAAACGAGTTATTTATAAGTGACTAGAAATTTATGTTTTTTCTCTGTGGTTTGAATATTTTTGAACATATAAACTTGAAATTTTTTTTCGTTAAACTTGAACATTGAAAAAACACGGAAAAAAATTAATTATGTAGTTGGATGTTTCTAATAAATTTCAAAACAGTCTGTAAAATCAAAAAATAGGTGAAAATTGCTGTTTTTCGAAAAGTAACTTTTTTAGCAAAAATGTGAGTGAACAATCATTTTTAAATTAAATATTAGGGTAATAAAATTTTTTCTTTCATATAAATGTATTCTTTGAGTGAAAAAAAAAGTTTAAGACATTGACGCAACGATATGAGCTGTCACGGTTAAGCGCAAGCTCAAATTTCATAGGTGAATAATATGAAATTTGGGGGTGCGCTAAACTTTTGAGCAGTACTGTAACACTGACCGAGCAGCTTCAACTATTATACGATTATCGCGTTCCACGACTCCTCGCTTTTCAAGTGTATACGGAGCGTTAACCGTAAATTTCATTCATTTCTCACTCAAAAATTTAGCAACACGGTCATCAAAAACTTCTGACTTGTGTCTAATAAAATGAATTATTCTAAAGCCTGAAAATCATCTTTAAAATCCATTTAATAATATTTTCTACCGAGTGACTCGAGCTCCATAAGACCACAAACACCAGAAAAAAGTATTCCACGCACCGGCGTTGCCCTGTCAATTCTCCTATGAAACGGTAGTCAATGCATTTTACCGTACACGCATCCCTCGCAAATAAACTCTTTGGGCGAAAATTTAATATCATTACTTTTCAAAAATGATTTACATGACATTTTGATGACACAAACGAAGAAACTCAATTTTTTTGGGAACTACATTAAAATTAAAGGTATGTTTGAGATCACGCATGTGCATAGTAACTTCAGACTGTTTTTAATAGCCTTTCAAATGCTCGTTCATACATATAGATAAGCTACGACTAGTTTTACCAATATAATTAACGTTACAATCGCTAAATTTTGTAAAATATACACAGCCTTTAGTATTAAGAATATCAGTCTTATCTTTACCTAACATAATAAACTTTTTAAGGGTATAATTGAGTTTAGGAACACATCTCAAATTATATTTTAAACACAGTTTTTTGAATTCATGGAATATTTTATTATTCGTGAATAGAAGAGCAATCGTACTCTTTATACTGTTATTTATATTATTATTTATGGCTATAATTGTATATTTAAATTTTATGTATCTAAGTGTATGTCACGTCGTGCAACCGTGGTTGGTGCTGCGCAGGTTTTTATTCGAAGGGGTGCCGAGCGGTATGCACCGATCGAACTGCGGAAGCGCGTGGCTAGAGTAGGCTGGAGTTAGTAGGACCTTCGCGTACAACTGTACAGTTGTTAAGTTAACGAAATTGGGGGTTATTTGGGTTTTGTTATAAGGATGAAATTATTTATATATATTCTATGCCTTTTCTTTAAGTATAATTCTCCTTAAAAGTAAAACAATTAACCTTTTATTATAAAAGTTGGTTTTATTTTGATTATTTAGAATTACAAATTACATTGTACTGTTTTATTACGGCACTTGGTTAATATGAATTATATTTTTATAAATTTGATTTTATAATTTTAACACCTATTAGCGCAGAGGCTGATAATTCTATATTGGACCGGCAGAGTGGCGGTCTCCTACTGATAGAGAAAATAAAATCAGAGTGTTCTTAACATGCAAAATTCGGGATATGTATACTTAAAAATTAGTAGTAGGAGAACCTAATTAAAGGCTATTCCTAATCAAAGAGTTAAGTGGTTTGGAAAAAAGGTTGTCGTTTTATAGCTCTGCGTGATTGGGAAAATTAGGGAGATGATCGAAAGAGGCACCCCGACGTCGTAAAATCGTGACGAGTCAAAGACTCGTCGGGTGAAATAATAAAAGATTCTTCAAAAACTTTGGGAGTAATTTTAATGTGACGTCACACCTCCCTCCTCTGAGTGGTCTATCGTCCTCACTAGACTCACGTGTCTGTTTCGATCATTTACATTCGTGTACCTTAAGTCTAAATTACAATAAAAAGTAATAGTTTAGTACTTCACTAGGCAGGAACGGGCATCCAACCTCCCTGCCGTATGAAGTATACTATTTTTCTCCCTCTCGTCCCGAAAGTACGTCCAAAATTAATAATAATCACGAAAATATGCAACTGTAAAAAAAAACCCTGCCACGCTGCAACCCGCCGTACTACTTTTAGAGAGAGAGAGAAAAAGAGAGAGAGAGAGAGCGCTGGCCGCTGACTTTTGTTTTGACGAGACGAAGTCGAGTAAAAACTGGCCAGCAGCGGCCAGCGCAACAAAACATAATTAATAAATCATGGATGAACTTTTTAGTAAGATTAAGTGCTGATATACACACTCAAAATAAGACACTGCTTTACACACACACACACACACATACACCACCGGCCGACAGGCCTCTCGAAAGTGGCAGAATTCCGAATGGCGGGAATGGAACAAAAATTTGAAATTTCGGGGCAGTAGTGGCACAGAAAAATTAAATTAAAAAAACCCACAAGCCTACAACCCCATAACGCTGGGTATTAATAATAATAAAATAATTTATAAATAAACAAACAAGCCTATACAACCACATAACTTTAGGCGTGTAAAAATAAATAAATTTAAAAATAAACAATTAAACCAAGAAACCTACAACCCCATAACGCTGGGGGAAAAAATTAATATATAAATTTATAAATAAACAAATAAACCAACAAGCCTACAACCCCATAACGCTGGGGGAAAAAATTAATATATAAATTTATAAATAAACAAATAAACCAACAAGCCTTCAACCCCATAACACTGGGCGAAAAAATTAAAATATAAATTTATAAATAAACAAATAAACCAACTAGCCTACAACCCCATAAGCCTAGACAAAAAAATTGATTAATAAATTCATAAATAAACAAATAAACCAACAAGCCAACAATCCTATAACGCTGGGCGAAAAAATTAATAAATAAATTAATAAATAAACAAATAAACCAACAAGCCTACAACCCCATAACGCTGGGCAAAAAAATAAATAAATAAAATCATAAATAAAAAAATAAACCAACAAGCCTACAACCTCATAACGCTGGGCGAAAAAAATAATAAAATTATTTATAAATAAACAAACAAGCCTATACAACCACATAACCTTAGGCGTGTAAAAATAAATAAAAAAATTTATAAATAAACAAATAAACCACAAGCCTACAACCCCATAAGCCTAGGCAAAAAAATTAATAAATAAAATCATAAATAAACAAATAAACCAACAAGCCTACAACCCCATAATGCTAAGCGAAAAAATTAATAAATAAATTTATAAATAAACAAATAAGCCAACAAGCCTACAACCCCATAACGCTGGGCAAAAAAATTAATAAATAAAATCATAAATAAAAAAATAAACCAATAAGCCTACAACCCCATAACGCTGGGCGAAAAAAATAATAAAATTATTTATAAATAAACAAACAAGCCTATACAACCACATAACCTTAGGCGTGTAAAAATAAATAAATAAATTCTTAAATAAACGAATAAACCAACAAGCCTACAACCCCATAACGCTGGGCGAAAAAATTAATAAATAAGTTTATAAATAAACCAATAAACCAACAAGCCTACAACCCCATAACGCTGGGCGAAAAAATTAATAAATAAGTTTATAAATAAACCAATAAACCAACAAGCCAACAACCCCATAACGCTGGGCATAAATATGAATAAAATAATTTATAAATAAACAAATAAATCAACAAGCCTACAACCCCATAACGCTGGGCATAAATTTTAATAAAATAATTTATAAATAAACAATTAAACCAAGAAACCTACAACCCCATAACGCTGGACGAAAAAATTAATAAATAAATTCATAAATAAACAAATAAACCAACAAGCCTACAACCCCATTACGCTGGG
Organism: Encarsia formosa; assembly: GCA_038277355.1. Lineage (NCBI taxonomy): Eukaryota > Metazoa > Arthropoda > Insecta > Hymenoptera > Aphelinidae > Encarsia > Encarsia formosa. The sequence continues at coordinate 20,952,199 of CM076187.1, forward strand.
CGTGAATACTAATAAACTAGTTTTTAACTAAAATAGTTTTTAACTACCCTCCAAGCGCTATACCCCCAAAAGTCTGGGCGTCGAGTGCAATAAATGAACTGATCAGCTATCCCCCAAAACCCTAGGTGCCCGAGTTCTACAAAAAACTGGCCAGCTACCCCCCCCCCCCCAGCTCTTAACCCCCAAAACCTTGGATCCCCGAGTTCCACAAAAAAACTTATCGGCTATCCCCAAAGCTCGAAACCCCCAAGACCCTGGGCGTCCGATTTCAACATAGAATGGGGGCTCAAGGCTTGGGGAATAGCCGACCAGTTTTTTTGTTAAACTCGGGTGCCCAGGGTATTTGGAAGTTGAGAGCTTGGGGGGTAGGAACCAGTTATTCGTTAAACTCGGGCATCCAGGGTTTTGGGAGTTTAGAGCTTGAGGGGTAGCCAATCAGCTTCTTTGTTGAACTTGGGCACCCAGGGTTTTGGGGGCTCAAGGCTTGGGGAATAGCCGACCAGTTTTTTTGTTAAACTCGGGTGCCCAGGGTATTTGGAAGTTGGGAGCTTGGGGGGTAGGAACCAGTTATTCGTTAAACTCGGGCATCCAGGGTTTTGGGAGTTTAGAGCTTGAGGGGTAGCCAATCAGCTTCTTTGTTGAACTCGGGTACCCAGGGTTTTGAGGGTTTAGTTTTTTGTTGAACTCAGGCACCCAGGAGGTTTGAAAGCTGAGTGGATAGCCGACCAGTTTTTTTGTAGAGCTCGGGCACCCAGAGTTTCGGGGGATAGCTGATCAGTTAGTTTATTGAACTCGACGCCTAGGGTTTCGGGTGGTAGCACATCAGTTTCTTTATTGAACTCTACGCCCAACTTTTGGGGGTCTAGAGCTCAAAGGATAGTGTATTTTAGTTAAAAACTTTTTTAGTTAAAAACTAGTTTATTAGTATTAACGCCCAGCGTTGTAGGGTTATAGGCTTGTTGGTTTATTTGTTTATTTATAAATTTATTTATTTTTGGGCAGCGTTATGGGGTTGTAGGCTTGTTGGTTTATTTGTTTATTTATGAATTTATTTAATAATTTTTTGCCCAGCGTTATGGGGTTGTTGGCTTGTTGGTTTATTTGTTTATTTATAAATTTATTTATTAATTTTTTCGCTTAGCGTTATGGGGTTGTAGGCTTGTTGGTGTATTTGTTTATTTATAAATCTATTTATAAATTTTTCCGCCCAGCGTTATGGGGTTGTAGGCTTGTTGGTTGATTTGTTTATTTATAAATCTATTTATAAATTTTTTCGCCCAGCGTTATGGGGTTGTAGGCTTGTTGGTTTATTTGTTTATTTATGAATTTATTTAATAATTTTTTCGACCAGCGTTATGGGGTTGTAGGCTTGTTGGTTTATTTGTTTATTTATGAATTTATTTAATAATTTTTTCGACCAGTGTTATGGGGTTGTAGGTTCTTGGTTTATTTGTTTATTTATAAATTTATTTATTAATTTTTTCACCCAGCGTTATGGGGTTGTAGGCTTGTTGGTTTATTAATTTATTTATTAATTTCTTCGCCCAGCGTTATGGGGTTGTAGGCTTGTTGGTTTATTAATTTATTTATTAATTTCTTCGCCCAGCGTTATGGGGTTGTAGGCTTGTTGGTTTATTTGTTTTTTTATAAATTTATTTTTTAATTTTTACACGCCTAAGGTTATGTGGTTTTATAGGCTTGTTTGTTTATTTATAAATTATTTTATTATTTATGCCCAGCGTTATGGGGTTGGCTTGTGGGTTTTTTAATTTAATTTTTCTGTGCCACTACTGCCCCGAAATTTCAAATTTTTGTCCCATTCCCGCCATTTGGAATTCTGCCACTTTCGAGAGGCCTGCCGGCTGATACGATCAACATAACAAATCACGGATGAACTTTTTAGTCAGCGGCAGGTGCTGATATGAATACTATAGTTAAGAAACACGCTTCACACACACCACAAAATCATGATTTTTTTACTTATGCTATTGAAGTAAACAAAAATAATCTTTTTCTCAGCTTCAATTCCGAATTATCATCTTCACACTTTTTTGAGTGATGTACAAGTAGATATTAATCTAAAGATTTTTATCCGGCAACGATCGTCAAAATTTGCAAGTGCGTCTCCCTCTCAAAGTAAAATTCCATCATCAAAAACTTTACCCATTTTTACTTTTGTTGTTTAAACATTAACCATATTGGAATAATTAAATCCATAAACTTCGTTTTTACGATTAAGTTGGCGTTTTTGAGGTTAGATCCAACACGCTGTCCGCTACTCACGGAGACAGCGGCAGTTCGAGCCTCGAGCGGCAGTGTAAAGTCAAGCAGCCAATCAGAGCATCTACAAGACAGTCGTCAAAGTAGCACCTCCCAGCCTAAAACACGTCAGTGGAGGACGTACTTTCGTGCCGGGAGGAGGAAAAATAAGGTATCAGTATTTCATAAGCCGGGGCGACTGACGGTACAATACATTCTGCTCATTCTCAACCATTCTTTCTGTTGATTATACCAACAGTTCAATCCATAGACATTTATACCTGACCATAATGATTATGATTATTCATCTTATGACAACGGTGCCCTTGGGAGCATATAATTTATATACGGTATTAAGATTTCCTCGTGGGTGATCGATTTTTTTTTCTTGAGTGTTTCCTTTCCTTGATAAGGGTTGTCTAGAGTAACTAAATGAGGGGAACCAGCAGTGGCTGGTTCCTCTTTGGTCTGTAGTATACTGCCGTGAACGAGGTTATGGTTAATTTGAGCTCAGGAAGTGGTTGGCATAGCGTGTAGTATTGTACCGGCAGTTGCCCAGGATTATAAATCTGAAATTACAAGAGTTTATGTTTAGTGTATTAGTTGTCCTTACGTGTAGCGGTTATAGAAAGAAGAAAAGGAAAAGAAAAGCTTTTTATGTAGTATTAAAAGGTTAGAGATACTTGTAACTAGTAGTTGGTAAGGACGATGGCACGAACTCGCGGGATGCGGGAAATCCTGCGTCCCGTGTCCCGCGTTTTGCTTTCATACCAAAGACGCAAGACGCGGGACGCAGGATTTCCCGGATCGTGCCATCGCCTTAAGCTCCTAGGTCGGTATTCTTGGATCATGTTGTTGTATTAGGCTCGGCAGTAGCGGCGATTTTTCTTGTGATGTCTTCCTTTCTGTACATGGTTTCTAAGTTAAGTCCCTTTATGAGATTCTTGTATTCTCCTTACTGGTTATAATCGGACCGAGCCCGTTTCAAGTATGCCAATAATACTCTGGAGTGTAATGTAAAGATGGCGATCTTGTTAATCCTTTTTGTTAAAGTTCGCGTTGTTCCTTAAGCATCGATAAAACTCTGTGTGATCCTTATTATATAGGTCTAGGAAGGTGGTAGTTTTGAAGAAGCCCATCTCCAAGCATCGCTAAGACCGATTTCATTACTCTGTTTGTAAATCTTTAATACGTTACGTATGGTATCTATTTCTCCAAATAGATAGTTCGATAGTTCTTTCTAAGGATAACTAGTCCAGGGTATTGATTTCTTCGGCTGACATGGCTTTTAGCTCTTCCAAATACTTTTTGAAATACATATTGGGTTTCTTTTGAAAAAGATCAATTAGGAGGGTTGCATTTTCAAGTCCCCAAAAATCCCACCCACGGTCATAATCTTAACTACCTAGGTATAAACTTGCTTACGTGACAAAATATGCGTACACTTCACTGTCATCTGGAGATTTAAGCATAATTGCTATACTAGGAATTATAAATTCATAAATTTAAAGATTCAGAATTCTCAATATTTCAAAAGACCATTATCCTCGACAATGTAAAATTTGTAACAGCAAAGCCAAACATTTCAAATACTACCAGATACAAATGCTCTTTTGAAATGGCGCTATTAAAGACCTATTAGAAAAATATACTTGCTAATGCACGTTCATGCGATTTATTTCTCACGTCTCGAAAAATAAAGAACTACTTATAGTTTACAATAATTTTTTTATTTAAACAGGTCATAATTTTGTATTCAAACACGTAACAAAAGTTGAACTTAATCATAATCAATGCCTTATAATTTACGTGTGTGTATAAATTTAATTCAATTTATTCAAACTTTTTTAATAAAAATTTTTCAAAAGATTATACATTTTCCAAACTTTAGGTTGAACTGAGAGATCATGATCATGTCGTTGAGTGTATAGCCTGGGCGTCGGACTCTGCAAAGTCATCTATAAATGCTGCAGCTGGTGCTGACAACAAAGGTTCCCATGAAGGTCCATTCTTGGCCTCTGGATCACGGGATAAAACAATTAGAGTTTGGGACGTTGGAAGCGGTGTATGTTTATTTGTTCTCATTGGACATGATAATTGGATCCGGGGAATTATTTTTCATCCGAGTGGTAAATTCATCGTAAGTGCTTCTGATGATAAGACGCTAAGAGTATGGGACATTCGCAACAGACGAAATATCAAAACTCTTGAGGCTCACTCTCATTTTTGCACTTCAGTAGGTAAGTGTATTTTTATATATTTCAGTAGGTAAGTAAAGTTTTTAGATAAAATATTATGAGGGAACATAAATTCTGATAAATAATAAAGGGATACAGATGTAAACAAAAAATAGTACACATCATTGAGGTATCAGATAAATACTGAAAACTTGAGTAGCAGTTACTCTTTGAGCCAATTAGAGATAAGCTTTGAAATAGGTTCTAATTCAAAAAGCCACTTGCATTTCGTTGCGCTGTTTGTCTAGCCGGTAGTTGAGTTATGTCGCTATGATTTCACGGATGCGTTTCTCTTGGATTTCTTACTTTAAAAAACTGTATTTAAAACCTGAACTGTTTTGGAGTCGTGCTTTGATCTCGATCACGACTAATTTTCTTTCTTTTGTCTTCTTTCAAAAGTAATTCAATATACATTAAGTGTAACTGGAAAGTTTATATTAGTTCTTACAGTACTGTTGTAGTCTATACTCATTGCAGCTTCTTTTAAAGTGACGGTGATCTATTGTATACCGATCACAGAGAGCAGACTTTGGTTACAGCAGCGAGATTCTATAGTAGACACAGCTAAAAAATTATGGTAGCCACTACTAGAATTTTTTACTTTTTTGAAATGCCTTTTTTTAGCCTTTAGAAGTGTAAAAAGCTCAAATAAGTGAGATCACAAGATTCATTGATATCAAATTTCATTTATAAGAATTTTTTCGATGATTATTAAATTCATTTAAGTGTTAAACAAAGTGTCGAAAAGTCAAGACTAAACTAACCCTCAAAAAGCAGACGCGCGCAAAATCAGAATCTGCATTATCGACACTGCCTATTGCTACGGCCGTTTAAAAAATTTTGGTTGTGGCTACCATAATTTTCTAGTGGTCGTTACTAAAAATGGTCTACTAGAATCACTTCGCTGTGGCTACTACAGACTCTCGTTGCTGTAATCAAAGTCTGCTCTCCGTGAAGGGATCGTCCATAAAGTACGTCATCATTTTTTATACAGTGACATGGTGCTATAGTGTAATTCAACTGTATTAAAAATGGTGACCGGCTTTATAAACGACCCCAAACGAGAAGGCATGAACAATAGCAACAGTTATCTTAGCAAACTTCTCGTAAAGTAAGAGAAGCGAGACAAGTTTTAAGCTCTAGACTGAGAAAAGTGTGCACGCTTCATTTGCTCAAAAGGAGATGTCTCTAGTCTGCGATCAGTAATTGTTTCATATGTGAGCCGAATTTGACTCTGGCGCTGTGATTTGGGATTTGGTACATTGGTACAAATTTTTTCACCGTGCGTCAAAGGGCAAAGCGGGTAAGATAGTCGAACCGGCCATCACGGTGAATCCCTGAAATATATATCATTCGAAAGGGCATGAAAAAAGAAAATTTTTAGCGCCAACTGGAATTTTTTCACCCACTACTGCGCATGCGTGATCGAAAAAAATAGTGATTTTTCAACTTTAATTCATATTTCGAAATCTAAGAGGGCTAGAGAAATCATTTTTGGTGCCAAATTTAAATGGTTAAGATTGTTTTTAGAATTCTATACCCTAAAAAATGCGATTTGAAAAAAAAGGTGATACATACCTCTCTCACAGCGGGCAGGAAGAGAGTATAGGTTGAACAAAAATGTCCCACCAAACAGACTACGGGGCCTTTATCTTCATAGTTTCCAGATGAAAATCCCGTTTGAATCAAAATCCGATTTGATCCTGTTGTAAATAAAGAGGATTGGGAAAGTTAATAAGATTGTAGTATGTTATAAGTAAAAATATAATTATGAGTTTATTGAATAAATAGCATTGGCTTCGTTAAGCCTTACATTACGAGACCGTATGCGGAGAGTAGCCGAACGTGAGAGAGAGAGAGAGAGAGAGAGAGAGTAGCTGCGCCAACGGCAGTAGCTAAGTAGCTTCAAGACACACGCACCCGTGTAGATACCATTGCACACGACACTCATACCGCGTACATTCAAATATCATATTTAGTAATGTCGGAATATTCACATAATTCAACATGCCTCCTTGAAATTACGACACTCTACACTTCATCATGTTAACTGTTCTTACAATTTATTTTCAAAAGCTTAAGGGGAGGTTCTGGTAGATTGACTTTTTTTTTTTTTTTTCTAAGATTTTTATTTCATAGTAAAAATAATATGAGACATCCAAATTTTTTACACCTTAAAGAATAAATATAAAACAATTGAAATTTTTTTTTTTTTTTTTTTTTTTTTCGTTGCTTAATGATGGCCTCAAAATTGTCCTCTTTTTCGGTCAGAGAAGTGATAACTCCCGAATGATGAGCCTGAAATCAAAAAATCAAACATTTTCTGAATCTGTATAGATTTGGCTATGGCAGGAACTAGAACGAGTAATTTAAGAGTAAAAAAAACAAAATGGCGGCCGTGTAAATTTTTTTGCAATATTTTTGCAACTTCAATTGTTTATAACTTTGGTAAAAATTTTTTTTTTTTGTTCTAGTTCCTGCCATAGCCAAATCTATACAGATTCAGAAAATGTTTGATTTTTTGATTTCAGGCTCATCATTCGGGAGTTATCACTTCCCTGACCGAAAAAGAAGACAATTTTGAGGCCATCATTAAGCAACGAAAAAAAAAAAAAGAAAAAAAAAAAAAAATTTTCAATTGTTTTATATTTATTCTTTAAGGTGTAAAAAACTTGGATGTCTCATATTATTTTTACTATGAAATAAAAATCTTAGAAAAAAAAAAAAAAAAAAAAAGTCAATCCACCAGAACCTCCCCTTAACTTACAATCTAGTTATCTTAAATCAACCTCAACGCATTTCTATTTTTGACAAATTTTATTTTATCTAAATTTTTAGTAAGTATATCTGCTAAGTTATATTTTGAAACAATTTTTATAATATCAATAATATCTTTTTCATAATTATCATTTACATAGTGATATTGCACTTCGATGTGCTTCGAATTTTTTGTAAAATTACCGTATTTTGCAATTGCTGTCGCGCCAGAATTATCTTCATAAATATCTATAAGTTTAGTAAATTTTAACAAATTTATCTATATATGCTCTCTGAAATTCAAAATCGTGTCATCAGACCAATACGAGCAAAGCCAATATTTTTTTAAACCACGAAAATCTCGCGGTAATTTTTGAATAAATGAGTCGGGTGTGTATGCTCTCTGAAGATCAAAATCGTGTCATCAGACAAATACGAGCAAAGCCAATATTTTATTAAACCACGAAAATCTCGCGGTAATATATATATATATATATATACATTTGTTATTTCCTACTAGACCGATTGTGTAGGCTCCTAGAAAGTTGGAGAAAAAAAATAAAAAATAAAAACAAAAGGTAAGTTTATTCAAAACATTGAGAAAAATAATGCGGAATTTAGTTGGCTCGGGAAAAGGAGAATCTTCGAGCACCCAGTGACGGAGTTGGTAACGCAACTGTTCGGTAAACAGGAGATCGAGGGTTCAAATCCTTCCTGGGTCAATTTTTTTCATCATTTTTTTTCTCAGTGTTTTAACATTATAAGATTGAAATGTAATCACACCCGATTTATTTATTCAAAAATTACCGCGAGATTTTCGTGGTTTAATAGAATATTGGCTTTGCTTGTATTGGTCTGATGAAACGATTTTAGTAAATTTTAAATTAAATGATTCATTCAATAAATTTCTTAAAAATAAAATTTCAGTAACTGCCTTCGATATAGCAATGTATTCTGCACAATTTGAACATTTGGTTACCACATTTTGTTAACGCGTTTCCCAATAAACTAAATTACCATACAGTCTAATTACATAACCTGTAGTTGTTTTCTATCTACATTATAACCTGCATAATCGGAATCTACCATGGAGTCTAATTTCATTTTATTGACGTTATTATCATTTTTCGGTCACCAATCAATTATCGGTGCTTTATTCGTGCTGTTTTCTGACCAAATAACAGGTTTACGTATGGTCTGTTTTTCAGACCAAATATTTTCCGTTATTTGGTCTGTTTTGCAGTCGCCACCTATCAGATCGACCCAAATAATTTACGCTATAAGCCATATCAGGTATGGTACCTGAAGAGAAATTTTCGATTTTAGACAGCATTTGTTTACATCCGGCTACGGAATTCGCTGAGAGGAGAGAGGAGAAGGAGGGAATAAACATTTTCTGCTTGATTATTGTAACCACTGATAATGATTTCAGTAAGAGTGTCGTCAAATTTTGTACGAAAAAGAAGTGTCCTTAATTTGAAAAAAAAAAAAATTTAGACGTATAAGTGGGCTGTAAAAAATGTGTATTTCAATTGTGAATGTTTTATAATTTACAAAAAAGAAATATTAATTGTGACTAATAATGGATTTGATCCAAGAATATGTAAGCAGTGACGAATCCGATTCTTCTAATGACACTGAAAGCTGCACAAGTAAGCAGAAATGTTTTTTAGCTAATGTAAGTTTTTAGAATTTCAATTTTATTTTATTTAATTTTTTTTATCTGAAAAGTAATTTTGAGACATCACTGCAATAAGTTTTTTGAATACCTTATTTTACAATTACATCTTTGTAAAATTAAAAAAATATTTATAATAATAACATTTGGATATGGTAATTACGTGAAATTTTTTAAAGAAAGTATTGTTATTGTAGGTGACATCGATTTGTTATTAAAAGAAAGTCGCAAAAAAAAAAGTAAGAAAAGAAATTCTGGAAAATCTTACGTAACTTCAAAAGGTAAATTTATCAGTGCAAGAAAATTTAGACAATTGAACGCCCGCAGAAAAAAATGTAATTTAAACATCTCCGTGGATACTCAAAAGAAAGTATTTGATTCGTACTAGAAAAATGGAAAATATGAATCTAGAGTAGCGTTCATTCAAAATTGTATAAAAATTGAACCCAAAAAACGTTCTCGTAAACGAGAAGGTGTTTCTAAACGTAAAAACAGAAAGTTTACTATAAAATATTTTTTACCTACTGATTCAAACACAACTGAGGTTTGCCAAAAATGTTTTCTTGCTACTTTGGGTGAAACTTCAACGCTTATTACAATTTTGAGTAATAAAATTTGGAAATCTCAACTGGAATTAATTAAAGCAGATAGTAGAGGTGAAAAAAGTTCTGCTAATAAAACTTCAGATGAAAAGAAAGAGCTCGTTAAAACACACATAAATTCCTTTCCATCGTATCAAACTCATTACGGACGATCACATAGTAAAAAGAAATATTTGTCTTCCAGTTTAAATTTATAACTTATGCATAGATTATATAATGAAAAAAATCTTAATCCTGTTTCGCGTACAGTTTACATCTTTAAATCGACCGGACTCAAATTCAAGACTCCTCAGGTTGACACATGTCATAAATGCGATAAGTTTGCGACCAATCTCAAATATGAAAAAAATGAAGAAGTACGAAAAAAAATTTGTGAACAGCAAAAACAACATCATGACGAAGTGAAATTAGCCTATAATTCTAAAAAAGAAGATAAAATTGTGGCTGAACGAGATGAAAAAAAATCCAAGATGGTATGTTGTTTTGATTTGGAAAAATGTTTGCCTACTCCAAAATTAAATACATCAATTTGTTTTTACAAAAGACAATTATGGACGTTCAATCTAACTTTACCTAACATAACAGCAAAGACTACAGATTGTTTCATGTGGCACGAAGCCGTGGCAAATGAAATCGCCTCTTGTTTAGACAAATATTTGCTTGGTTTGCCAAAAAAAGTTGAACAAATCACTTTTTATTTGGATAACTGCTCTGGGCAAAATAAAAATAAAATTGTCACTGCAATGTTTTTATTTTCGATGCAGCATCATCAATCTTTCAAAATCATTGATCACGAATTTCTTATCACTGGTCACACTCATGTGGAGTGTGATAGCGATCATGCAACCATAGAGCGTGCAATAAAAAACTGTAACAATCAAATTGAACACCCTGAGGATTTGTATGAATTGGTTAGAACAGCAGGACAAAAAAAAGTGTTCAACGTAAACGTCATGGATCAGGATCAATTTAAAAACTTCGCAGCAGTATTTAAAGGATCTTTAATCGTGAGGAAAAAAGATAGCGATGGTAATTTATTTTCATGGAAAAACGTGAGATGGTTGAGGTACAAAAAAGAACTTGGAATTATATATTATAAAAACAGTTTTTCAAAAAAAGAAAATTTCATTTCTAAGACGACCCAATCAAACATATAACCTTAAAAACGAGATTATTAAATGTTACAACTCGTCTGTACCTATTTCAAAAGAAAAACTAGCGCGCCCCCCCCCCCCCGCCCCCTTCGCTTCGCTCAAGAGGCCAGGCGGCTTGCCTGCTCCGGTGATTTTGCCCAAATATTTTTAAAGTATCGGACTTTGCGCAGCAAGGCTGCGTGTATGCGTTATTCGTTTCAGTGTGATCCGATCATGCTGGAATTGGGACCATCATTATGGGACGAACCTTTTCCCATTCACCCAGTGAAAATCGGTTCGACCAATTTTGAGAAAACCTTTGTACAATTTTGTAGTTGCGTTAAAATTAGCGTTTAATGTACACTGTAAATCGTTTTTGTATGCGTTATTCGTTCCAGTGTGATCCGATCATGCTGGAATTGGGACCATCATTATGGGACGCGAAAACAAACCTTTTCCCGTTCACCCGGTGAAAATCGGTTCGACCAATTTCGAGAAAACCTTTGTACAATTTCGTAGTTTTGAGTAAAAGCGTAAAATAGCGAAGGTGGGACATGCGAAATATCACCCAAAATGGCTTCAAAACATATTATAAACCATTTTTTCGTAATCTAGGTTCAATTTTAAGAAGGTAACACTTTCTGCTCTCCCGAAAATATAAGGCTCTTCCGACCCCTTCGGGGCCGGTCGTGCCTAAAAAAGTGATTTACTTGATGTATTAAATTTACTTCGTCCAGAAGTTAGACCGTTTTATACAAATCTAGTTGATAGTGAGAGTGTTAAAAACACTGATGCTGATATTTACGGTTCAGAGACTGAATCTGAAGATGATTATGAAGAAATAATCCACAGAGAAGAGAATCAAAGTAGAAGATCTTCAAAAAGAAAATTAATTACTGAAAAAAGGTCAAACCTGGTCGAAAAAAAAGCAAAGAAGTTGCATCAACTAGAAGGAACAATAGTATTAATGTAGATAAGAAGAAAACAAAAGAACCGACTGAAGAAATAATGATTATTTCTGATACAGAATCTACAATAAAACCAAGACCATGAGAAAAAAAAATTATAAAAAAAAAAATTGGTCAAAACGATGTTAGATTCTGTGGAAATTAAAAAAAAGAAAAAAAAAAATTCTAAAACGAATGATTACTCTATCAAAAAAGTTAAGAATGTTAAAGACAGAAAAGAATTAGACTCGAGCTTGAATAATAAAAAATCGAACAAGGTAGAGTTAAGGAAAAATATTAATGACACAGAATCTGAAAATAAAGTCATGTTTACAAGGAATAAAAGTAAAAAAATCTCCCAAAAGAAAATTATATATTTTAGAAGACATTGAGGTCGAAAAAAAGACTGAAAAAAAATGAAACAATACAAAGAAGACTGAAAAATAATCGATGTATCTAACTAGTTTTTTATGTTATGTTTATGTACAAACTATATACTGCTGTTTCAAGTTACCGGAATATTTATCTTTCTCTGTTAAACTTATCAAAATTTTTTTTTGTTTAGAAATTCATAATTTTAACGAATGTCAAATTGTATTTATTAAAATTACTGGAAGTAATTTTTTTTGTTTTTTTTGTTTTTTGTTTTTTTTAAGTAGAATTCATTTTGTTTGAAAAATAAACAATTTTTTTCATTGAATGTTTGTTTGTTAAAGTTTTTTTTTCAAGTATAAGATTTATATTTGTTAAATACTATTGTATTTCCCTTTATAAAAGGGAGCTATCCCCATCTTGCGTAAACTTTTTATTCGTGAGCTGATTGGTGAAAAAGTTTTTAAAATATTCGAAAAGTGCATTTGAGGTTACTATTTTTGTTTTTTTTCGTATATATGCGCGCTTGCAGCATGCAGAGGGCTATTTAAAGTAAAACAATTGAAAAACTGATGAAATTAGAATTTTTTATTTTATTAAATAAAAATTTCTTTTGCAAAAGCAATAAATAAGGGCAGGGTTGAATACGATATTAATTCGTGGGGAGGGGTGACTATTTTCAGATCGAACAATCCTACCAAGAAACAAACTATATATACAGGGTGGCGTAGATTAATCGAAACGCGCATATATCTCGAAATGGAAGCTTTGTGGAAAAAAGTTTTTTAGATAAAAGTTGTTTGGTTTGGAGGGGGAAACAAAATAGTGGCTTCGGGTTTGGGCCCGGGACCTTATGTTGGGCCCTACGGACGCAAAGTCTACTTTTTATAATAGGAACCCCTATTTTTTTTACCAAATTCGGAAAGAGCGGAAAATTTTACGATTTTTAGGTATTTTTTGAAATTTTTTTGTGCCTTGTAAAGGCCGCGTAGGGCCCGTTTCTCTTTTCCTCTGCTTAAATCCGAAAAACGCCTTTTTTGTATAGCACATGCAATGTAAAAGTTTTTAAGTTTAAAATTTCCAATAAAATGAGCCCAAAAAAATTGGGCTCGGGATCTCATATTGGGCCCTACGGACGCAAAGTCCGGTTTTTAAATGGGAACCCCTATTTTTTTTTTTTACAAAATTGGGAAAGAGCGGAAAATGTTACTATTTTTAGGTATTTTTTGAATTTTTTTTGGGCCCTTATGAGGCCCAGCGAGCTCCGAAAAATCACATTTATCATTGACAGCGTTATTTTCGAGAAAAAGTATTTTTTTTAAAACACATGAACAAAGTTTTTTAGTCTAAGATTTTCAATATGATTAGCCCAAAAAAATTGGGCCGGGGCCTCTTATTGGGCCTCATGGACATAAACCCAATTTTTTTCATCAGATTCTGAAAGAGCGGACAATTTCAAGATTTTAAATTATTTTGAAAAAATTTTTTGGACCCTATCTAGGTCCAGCAAGCCCCAATTTAGTGGAAAAATTAAAAGTAAAAATAAACAACAAACAAACATTATTATTCTCTATAATCTGAAAGCCTGCGAACTGCACAAGATACATAAGTAAATAGGAACTTAGTTGCACACGATACATAAGTAAAATAATTTTTTTGATACATAAATAAATAAATTTTTTTTAAATTATCCATTGCTCGAACTGGACACCGTTTTGCTGAATGCTTGCGTTTACTTTTTTTCCACTTTTTGAGCATTTGTTTCACAAAAAATACTTTTTCTCAAAAATAACGCTGTCAATGATAAATGTGATTTTTCGGAGCTCGCTGGGCCTCATTAGGGCCAAAAAAAAATTTCAAAAAATACCTAAAAATAGTAAAATTTTCTGCTCTTTTCAAATTTTGTAAAAAAATAGGGGTTCCCAACTAAAAACTGGACTTGGGTCCGTAAGGCTCAATATGAGATCCCGAGCCCAATTTTTTTGGGCCCATTTTATTGGAAATTTTAAACAAAAAAACTTTTACATTACATGTGCCATGCAAAAAAGGCGTTTTTTCGGATTTAAGCAGAGTAAAAGAGAAACGGGCCCTACGCGGCCTCCACAAGGCCCAAAAAAAAAAATCAAAAAATACCTAAAAATCGTAAAATTTTTCGCTCTTTTCGAATTTGGTAAAAGAAATAGGGGTTCCGATTTAAAAAACCGGACTTTGGGTCCATAGGGCCCAACATAAGGCTCCGGGCCCAAACCCGAAGCCACCATTTCGTTTCCCCCTCCAAACCTAACAACTTTTAATACAAATTATTAGAAAAAAAAATCATTTATTCATTTTTATAAACTAAATAACTCTTTAAGGGGCAGTGAAAGTGGATAACTTTTTATTCTTAGTTTATTAATTATTTCCATAACTTATTCATCAATACAAAAAAAATAAAAAATTAAATCGGTACCAGCAAAGTTTCTTGCACTTGATCAACATAATATGAATCATTCTGCAAAATTTTGAAATCGAAGTTTTTATTATTTTTGATTTACCATTGCAAGTCATTTTTACAAAACACTGTTTTTCAAGCAAAATTTCGATAAAATACGGCTGACAAGGTTTTTCCAAATGTAATCAAAATTTTGATTTGAAATTTGGCAGAAAGTTCCATTACTTGTATATCTAGTGCAAGTATCTCTTCATTTTCAATAATATTGTTTGGTTTAAAAAAAAATAATAATGTAAGAACTATCAAAATCAGATCAAAGATATTGTGTTACAGAAGAACTGAAATAACTTAAATATTGGTCTCAAACTTGAACTACAGTAAATAATATTATTGAAAATGAAGAGATACTTGCACTAGATATACAAGTAATGGAACTTTCTGCCAAATTTCAAATCAAAATTTTGATTACATTTGGAAAAACCTTGTCAGCCGTATTTTATCGAAATTTTGCTTGAAAAACAGTGTTTTGTAAAAATGACTTGCAATGGTAAATCAAAAATAATAAAAACTTCGATTTCAAAATTTTTCAGAATGATTCATATTATGTTGATCAACTGCAAGAAACTTTGCTGGTATCGATTTTATTTTTTACTTTTTTTATATTGATAAATAACTTATGGAAAAAATTAATAAACAAAGAATAAAAAATTATCCAGTTTCACTGCCCCTTAAGATTGGAAAAAAAAAAATTAAAAAATAACCTCCGAGAAATAATGATTGATGATTAAGGAAATTAACCAGCAAGCATTTAAAATAAAATACCCTGTGCGTTGGGTTGAATAAAAAAAAATTCATTGTTTATCCCTAAAGCTTGTTTCTAAAAAACTCTGTACGTGGAGTTAAATGAAAAAACCAATTCTTTATCCAAGAGGCTTCATACTAAAAAAAACCCTGTAGTTCAAGTTATATGAAAAAACAAATTGATTCTCTCACAGGCTTTTTACTAAAGTACCCTGGGCGTCGAGTTGAATAAAAAAACGAATTGTTTATCTCAGAGGATTTAAACTTAAAAAAACCTGGGCATGAGTTAAATAAAAAAAGTAATTGTTTATCCCGGAAGCCTTTATACCTAAATTTTTCAGGCCAGATTTATAGTTTAAAGCTTCAGGGATAAACAAGCTTCTTTTTTATTCAGCTCGACGCACAGGGTTTTTTTAGAACCAAGCTTTGGCGATACACAATTACTTTTTTTATTCAACTCACACCCAGGATATTTAGGTTTCAAGACTTGGGGGAAGAACAATTAATTTCATCATTCAACCCGACGCACAGAGACTTCAGTTTAATGCTTTGGGGATGAACAATCTTTTTTCATTCATCTTGACACCCAGAGTATTTAGGAGTAAAGGCTTGGAGTATAAACAATTTTTTTTTTTTTTAACACGACGCACAGAGTTTTCAGTTGAAAGCTTTTGGGATAAAAAATTAATTTTTGTTATACAATTCTACGCCCAGCGAATTAAAGTTTAAAAGCTTGGGGGATAAACAATTACCTTTTTTATTCAACTTACGCACAGGCTTTTTTAGTATAAAGCTTTTAGAATAAACAGTTATTTTTTTAAATTTACTCATGCCCAGGGTTTTTTAGTAAAAAGCCTGTGAGAGAAACAATTTGTTTTTTCATTTAACTTGAACTACAGGGTTTTTTTAGTAAGAAGCCTCTTGAATAAAGAAATGGTTTTTTCATTTAACTCCACGTACAGAGTTTTTTAGAAACAAGCTTTAAAGATAAACAATTACTATTTTTTTCTATTCAACCCGACGCACAGGGTATTCACGTTTAAAATTTTTGGGGATAAACAATTGGCTTTTTTATTCAACTCCACACCCAGGATATTTTATTTTAAATGCTTGCTGGTTAATTTCCTTAATCATCAATCATTATTTCTCGGAGGTTATTTTTTAATTTATTTTTTATTTCCAATCTTGAAGAGTTATTTAGTTTATAAAAATGAATAAATGATTATTTTTCTAATAATTTTACGAATCTGCAATGTCGATAACGTTCGAGTCTCATAGCCTCTGGCATGTTAATTTAGGTGAGGTCTTAGGTTAGGTACATAAGACAGCCTATGACCTAACTCAAATTCGAAAAGTGGTTGGTATACTACACCATTGCAGAGCGTGGTAATAATAAGAACGAATAAGAGAATGTTAAAAAATAAATAATTAACCGACAAGCCTTCAACCCCAATAACGCTGGGAAAAGTAATAAACAATTATTGGTTAATAAACAAATGGCTAACCTTCAAGCTGTAAACCCCAATAACGCTGAAAAAATAAAATATTAATTCTCAACAAATGACTAACCGACAAGCCTTAAACCCCAATAACGCTGGAAAAAGTAATAAACAATTATTTGTTAATAAACAAATGCCTAACTTTCAAGCTGTAAGCCCCAATAACGCTGGAAAAAAGAGAAAATAAAATATTAATTATCAAAAAATGACTAACCACAGGCCTTAAACCCCAATAACGCTGGACAAAGTAATAAACAATTATTTGTTAATAAACAATTGGCTAACCTTCAAGCTGTAAACCCCAATAACGCTGAAAAAAAGAGAAAATAAAATATTAATTATCAACAAATGACTAACCGACAAGCCTTAAACCCCAATAACGCTGAAAAAGTAATAAACAATTATTTGTTAATGAACAAATGACTAACCAACAAGCCTTAAACCCCAGTAATGCTGGAAAAAGTGATAAACAATTATTTGTTAATAAACAAATCGCTAGCCTTCAACCTGTAAACCCCAATAACGCTGGAAAAAGTAATACGCAATTATTTGTTAATAAACAAATGCCTAACCTTCAAGCTGTAAGCCCCAATAACGCTGGAAAAAAGAGAAAATAAAATATTAATTATCTACAAATGACTAACCACAGGCCTTAAACCCCAATAACGCTGGAAAAAGTAATAAACAATCATTTGTTAATAAACAAATGGCTAACCTCAAGCTGTAAACCCCAATAACGCTGAAAAGAAGAGAAAATAAAATATTTATCATCAACAAATGGCTAACCGACAAGCCTTAAACCCCAATAACGCTGGAAAAAGTAATAAACAATTATTTGTTAATAAACAAATGGCTAACCAACAAGCCTTAAACCCCAATAACAGTGAATGAATTATAATTTATATTACCAACAGAAGATTAACTGACAAACTTTGAACCCCAAAAAGCTCGGTAATGTTGTAAAAATTTAATTAATAGAAAATAAATTGCTCAAAAAAAGATTTTTGAACCTCCATAAAACTGGTAAAACGAAATATTATTTATTTATTGTAAACAAATAATTGACCGACAATCCTTAAACCCCAAATAAGTTGAGTACTTTTTCTAATATTCCTGGAGGTTACAGCTTGTCGGTTAGCCATTTGCTTACGATTAATAATTAACATTCCTTTTTCCAGTTTTATTCAGGTTTTGAATCATTTAGTTGCGCCATTTGTTCCTTAAGAATTTATTTTTTTTTTTTCCAGCAATATTTGGGTTTAAGGCTTATCGCTTTATTATTTGTTGATAATAAATATTTTATTTTCTATTTTTTTCAGCGTTATTGGGGTTTAAAGCTTGAGGATTAGCGATTTGTTTCTTAACAAAAAATTGTTTATTACTTTTACCAGCGTTATTGGGGTTTAAGGCTTGTTGGTTAATCATTTGTTGATGATAAAAATTTTATTTTTCTTTTTTTAAGTGTTATTAGGGTTGAAAGCTTGAAGGTTGATAATTTGTTGATAATTAATATTCTATTTTCTCTTTTTTCCAGCGTTATTGGGGTTTAAGGATTGTCAGTTAGTTATTTGTTAATTCTAAATATTTTTTTTCAGCGTTATGGCGGTTTACTGATTGTCAGTTAGCCATTTGTTTATAAACAAATAATTGTTTATCACTTTTTCCAGCGTTACTGGGGTTTAAGGCTTGTCGGTTAGTCATTTGTTGATAATTAATATTTTATTTTCTCTTTTTTCCAGCGTTATTGGGGTTTACAGCTTGAAGGTTAACCATTTGTTTATTAACAAATAATTGTTTATTACTTTTTTCAGCATTATTGGGGCTTACAGCTTGAAGGTTAGTCATTTGTTCATTAACAAATAATTGTTTATCACTTTTTCCAGCGTTACTGGGGTTTAAGGCTTGTCGGTTAGTCATTTGTTGATAATTAATATTTTATTTTCTCTTTTTTTTAGCGTTATTGGGGTTTACAGCTTGAAGGTTAGCCATTTGTTTATTAACAAACAATTGTTTCTTACTTTGTCCAGCGTTATTGGGGTTTAAGGCTTGTCGGTTGGTCATTTGTAGATAATTAATATTTTATTTTCTCTTGTTTCCAGCGTTATTGAGGCTTACAGCTTGAAGGTTAGGCATTTGTTTATTAACAAATAATTGTGTATTACTTTTTCCAGCGTTATTGGGGTTTACAAGTTGAAGGCTAGCCATTTGTTAATTAACAAATAATTGTTTATCACTTTTTCCAGCATTACTGGGGTTTAAGGCTTGTCGGTTAGTCATTTGTTCATTAACAAATAATTGTTTATCACTTTTCCCAGCGTTACTGGGGTTTAAGGCTTGTCGGTTAGTCATTTGTTGATAATTAATATTTTATTTTCTCTTTTTTTCAGCGTTATTGGGGTTTACAGCTTGAAGGTTAGCCATTTGTTTATTAACAAACAATTGTTTATTACTTTGTCCAGCGTTATTGGGGTTTAAGGCTTGTCGGTTGGTCATTTGTTGATAATTCATATTTTATTTTCTCTTTTTTTCAGCGTTATTGAGGTTTACAGCTTGAAGGTTAGCCATTTGTTTATCAACAAATAATTGTTTATTACTTTTTCTAGCGTTATTGGGGTTTACGGCTTGTCGGTTAGTCATTTGTTGATAATTAGTATTTTATTTTCTCATTTTTTCAGCGTTATTGGGGTTTACAGCTTGAAGGTTAGCCATTTGTTTATTAACAAATAATTGTTTATTACTTTTTCCAGCGTTATTGGGGTTGAAGGCTTGTCGGTTAATTATTTGTTGATAATTAATATTTTATTTTCTCAATTTTTCAGCGTTATTGGGGCTTGCAGCTTGAAGGTTAGCCATTTGTTTATTAACAAATAATTGTTTAATACTTTTTTCAGCGTTATTGGGGTTTAAGGCTTGTCGGTTAATTATTTATTTTTTAAAATTAATTTATTCGTTCTTATTAATACTGCGCTCTGCAATGGTGTAGTATACCAACCACTTTTCGAATTTTAGTTAGGTCATAGGCCGTCTTAGGTGCCTAACCTAAGACCTCACCTAAATTAACATGCCTGCATAGCCTATAAACTGCTCAATATAAATGTAGACCGTTTGTTTCTTGGTACGATTGTTCGATCTGAACATAGTCACCCCTCCCTACGAATTAATATCGTATTCAACCCAGAATAAGGGTCCGTGCGCGCTTGCGCGCTGAGTAATTTCTAGTCTCATTTAAATTTGACAATGTTGTTACTATGAATGAATGTTTTTTTTTTTTTCATTGACGGAAATTTGTTATATTATGTATTATAAATAAATCTCACTGTATTTTTATTGTTCTTACTGCTAATTTTTATTGGAAAATAATTATTACACAACTTTTAAGTCATGTTTTGATAAAAGGTCATAAGTCACATGGACATATGACTTTTTTCTTAAACACAACCCTGATTTCTCCCGTAAATTTGTGAATTATTTTTTACTGATGTAAGCTTTTTTCATTTTGATATTAGAAGGTTTTGATACGACAATTATAAAAATTTTTCAAACCATTGTCTTGGTGCAGCAGAAAAACGTCAATTACTTAAAATTTCTGAAAAGTGACTTACGACCTTTTTCCTTGCTACCACAGATATCAATACCAATGTAATTAATAATTTTACCTAAATCTTTCATAAGGAAATTTTGCATTAGACTGAATTTAATCTCACCAATTTTGTTCAAATCTTCACAACAAATTATCATATCATCAGCAAAAATTGAAATATATATTGGATCTTGGCCCTAAGTATTTACACACAAACAATAATCATATTTACTTCTCTCAAATCCTAACCTTTTAATATACTCATAAAAACAATCATACCAAGCTCTTGCACTTTCTCGCAAACCATATTCGCTATGTGAAAACTTCAAGCGCCCCCTGGATCGGAACTAAATGAAGGACCTGAAAGAACCGATCGTATGCAAATGCAAGGGATCGGACTATCAAAATAAAAAGTTTTAAAAAAACTCTACGTCCAATATGTTGATGCAAAGTAATTTTGATAAATATTGTAGTCATTTTTAAAGTTATTATAGCTGCTCCAATTAATAAAAAACATTATTTTTAATAAGTTTCTCTAATAAGTGTGAGTTTTTAGGGTTATATTGCTCTTAACAAAACACATCGGTGGATGAAAAAATAATATAATCGTCTTAAACTTAACTTAAAACGAGTTATTAATAAAATATTTTGCTTATTTATCAGTTTTTATTAGATTAAATCAAATAGTAAGGTACAAATAACACTTTTTAACTCTGCGGAATTATATAGTTCGAGAGACACAATGCATTCGACTGATGATAAATGTACCTAATTTTTCATAAATTAGTTTAACGTAACTATTTTAATAATTTTCTTTCAACAGTTGCAAATTAAACTAAAGGTTGAGTATGTTGGTCGCGCATGAATGTTCTTCACTTAGTTCACTTTTTCGCCACCATGAGCTCTAAGATCAAATGCGCTATCCCCTCCCTTCAGCCCTACATAGCGAATAGAGCTTTTAATAATTTACAAACTTTATTTTTACCTGTCTCATAACCTTCTAGTTCGTATTATGTAAACTTCAGATTTTACTGGGCCATTTAAAAATGCAGTTTTAACATCCATCTGCTCAATATATAAATTATTTGCACAACTATAACTCAATAAAATCTTCAAAGTTTGCATTTTACCAACAGGTGAATAAATATTTTCCAAATATTCTTTTTGTTGAAAGCTTCTTACTACCAATCTAACTTTATAAGAATTATCATTTTTCTTTTCAAAAATCCATTTTACATCAATTACTTTTTTATTCTTAGGCTTATCAACTATTTCCCATGTTTTATTTTTCTTTAGACTTTCAATATCTGAATTCATAGCCTTTCGCCATTGTTTTGATTCTCCGGAGTTCAACGTCTCCTCAAATGTATTTGGTACATTTGCGTTAGCATAATTTTTCATAAATGCAGTGTGTTATCGGATTACCGTATATCTGTACAGGATTTCTTTTTCTTTCTGATCTTCTTTGCAAAACTAAATTTTGACTATCATTTTAACCTTCATTTTTAATTGTTTCATTAAGGTTTTCAACATTATTATCAAAATTATCATGCTCGCTTAAATTATCTTGATTAAGTTTCTTGTGATTATCATTATTTTCATTATTATTTTAATGAGAATCATTTTCAATCTCACTATTATTCTGACTTACTAGTCTCAAATTAATTGAATCATCATTATTAAAATTATTATTTTCATAGTTATTTATTCTTTCTAAACAAATTAATTCTTTATCGTATCAATTACTCTAACAAGTCTTGCATTAATTATTTTATTGTTTACTAAGACTCTATAAGTGTTATTATTATATCCATTATTGTTATTATTATATCATCATTCGAAGGTTGCGCGCCTTCGGTACACACGCACTTTGAGTCAGTCTCTATTTAACTGTTGATTTACGACTTTTTTGTTGTTTATATCTCATAGTTACTGCTCTTTTTTTGCAAAATTATAGCCCTAACATTTTTTATTATTATTGTGTGAAGTGAAGTGTGCACTTGTGACTATCTATTACTACTCTTCAGTCAATCTTTAATGACAACTTGGTGACATAACCTCTATGTTATTTTATTTTGGTGATGTTAATTTACTGTGAAACTTGTAAAAATAAAAGACCTATCAGACTCTCAACAGCTGTTAAGTGTAAATTTTGTGGTCTCTACTATCATAAGAGTTGTGCTCAGAGAAGAGGTATAAATACAAGTCATACTAAGTGTTGTACTAGTGCAAATAATACTATCAGGAGTGTAAACAACACTGACATTAACTTATTGGAGAATCCACTTCTTTCGTCGACACTAACTTCTGAAGATATTCAACAAGATCAAAATTCAACCAATTTAACAGCATCTTTTTATTCTCAAGACTCATCGCTAGACATGTCTATTAATAACTTGGATGAGCTTTTTAGTAAGTTAAAAATTGAGATGGGTTCAAAACACAATGAATTAGTAGAATCTATATCTTCAATTAAAGAGGATATCTTAAAAAAGAGAGTGGATGCTGCTTCTGAGAGAATGGATAATATTGAGAAAGATTTGCAAGATCAAACATCATTCTGTGTCGATGAGTGCATCTCAGAATTAGCAGATAGACAAGTGAGATCAAATAATTGAATTATTTTTAATTTGCCAGAGTCCTCTGAAGAAGACGATAAGTTAAAAATTGTCTCTATTTTGGCAAAATCATCAATTGAAGTTGGTAATTACAGATTTTCAAGGTTAGGAAAAATGGGTAAAAATCCTAGGCCCTTAAAAATTATGTTTAAATCCCATGAGATTGTCACTTGGTTTTTAGTTAATCAAAAAAAGCTAAATTTGGACAACATTAAGCTCAGCAGCGACTGAACTAACAAACAGCGCACTCAATTGAAACAAACTATTGACCAACTTGAATTAAGGAAAAAAAATGGTGAGACAGACTTGCTACTTAAATTTTTGAACAACATACCTAAAATAATTAAGAAATAATTTTAAAAAAATATTTAATCAATTAGCACAATTGGAGCAGATAAAAATGTACTATCAAAATGTAAGGAGTATTAAAAGCAAATTTAAATTAAACTGTTTTATAAATAGTATTCTCTCTGCTGGTGTTAAATATCAGATTATATGTTTGGTAGAGACTTGCCTGGACAATACGGTCATGGATGCTGAGCTGGACGTCCTTGGTTATAACTTCTATAGGATGGATAGAACAAATAAAAGTGGAGGTGGTACCTTGATGTATGTTGTGAACACATTTAATAGCTTCTTGGTTAATGGTAGCTCTACAGGTATGGAATATCAACTATTGGATATTAAATTGGCAAACGTCTCTGTGATTCTTTCACTTGTTTATCTCCCACCGGTTACCACTATTGAAAAGGACAACTATTTACATTACACAAATAACTTTTTTGATGTTCTAAATGACTATATTATTGAGAAGCAAATCAGTAGCATTATGTTACATGGTGACTTTAATCTTCCTGACATAATTTGGAAAGACAGAGATGGTCTACTTGTCTATTCTGGTGATCCAACATCTTAAATCAAGAATGCGGCAGATCAACTTTTATTATTTGTAAATTCTTTTTCTTTATCTCAATTAATCTCTATGCCTAATTGTTGTAATAATTATCTAGATCTTTGTTTTACTAACCTAACAGCATCAACTGAGATTTCAGATGATCCTTTGAGTAAGCTTGATATTTACCATTTTGCTTTTTGTATTTCTGTCTCTGTTACTAAAGTTGATGTTGTTAAGGAATCTGTTACATTTTATAATTTCAGGCGGGCTAATTTTGAAGGAATTGCTGCTGAACTAAAGATGGTGAATTGGTTTTCTCATGGATTTGATTCTCCTGATGTTGATGTGGATCTTAAAGTCATGATTTTTTATGACATTCTTTATGGTCTTATTGATAAATATGTACCCTTAGTTCAGCGTAAGTCTTCGGATTATCCCACCTGTTTCTCGGGAGAGGTGAAGTTGGCGATTAAAAGAAAGAGGATATTACATTATCATAGTAATTAAGATGTTGCGAATGTATTTTTGTATGATGAATATAGGGAACAAAGATCTTTGTGCAGAAGATTAACAAAGCGTGATAGGTGTGAATTTATGAATAGTATTGAATGTGGTGTCGAGAATGATGCTAGTCAATTTTGGAAATTTGTTAATAATAATAGAAAGAATAAGAGAACTATTGATAATAACACGTATGAGAATCGGTGTGCGAATACTATTGAAGAGTCGGTTGAATTGTTTGTTGCTTATTTTTCACGTGTGTATAACTCCGAGAGTAATCCAACCTTTAATCAAACAATCTCCAGCTCTCTTACAATGAGTGATGTTTACATTAGTCAGAGATCTATAGTTAATGCACTGAGCGGATTGTCTGATTCTCTAGGTCCGGTACCAGATGGTATCTCAGTATATTTTGTAAAGAATTTGTATAGAGAATTAGCATTGTGGTTGTTTTATGTTTATAACAGCTTTTTGTCGTCGGGTATTTTTCCCCAAGTGTTGAAATAAACAGATATTACTCCTGTTTTTAAGAAGGGTTACAAGTCTAGAGTCGAGAACTATCGTTCTATTGCCAAGTTGTCTATTTTTTCTAAGGTTTTTGACTCACTTGTTGAGAAGGAAATTGCACCCTTCTTGAAAACTTATCTATCGATAAATCAGCATGGTTTAATGTGGTCTTGATCAATCATGTCAAATCTGTTTGTTTATAATGAGTATGTTGTTAATGCTTTGTCTGGAGGGTGTCAGGTGGATTCCGTCTATACGGATTTTAAATCAGAACTTGACTTGGTTAATCATGATCTTCTTATTAGTAAGTTGCAGAAATATGGAATTTTTGGAGCATTGTTGGACTGGTTTAGATCGTATTTGTCAAACCATGAACTCTCAGTGAAGATGTCTGATTGTCGATCAAGGGGTTTTGTTGCCTGGACGGGTGTTCCACAAGGATCTCATCTTGGTCCTTTATTATTCATTCTTTTTATAAATGATATTGTTTATGTTATATTGCATTGTAGATTTTTAATTTTTGCGGACGATTTGAAACTCTTCTTGGCAATAAACTCCTTGGCAGATTTCTTGCGTATGCAGGAAGACTTGATCAGGTTGGCTAATTGGTCTATTGACAATGCTCTTCCATTCTCCCTATCAAAATGTACTCTGATAAAATTTCGTAAGACAAAAGCTATTTATTATAATTATTACTTATGTAATGCACAGTTATCTCGATCGAATATTGTTAGAGACTTAGGAGTTTATTATGATGAGTCATTTCTGTTTAAGGAACATATGAATTTTACAGTTAGCAAAGCTAATCGAATGTTGCATTCTATTCTAAGATTATCGCACGAATTTTCAAAGCCGTCTACTTTGATTACATTGTATACCTCATCTGTTAGATCAATTTTAATATTTGCCTCTGGTGTCTGGAGACCAATGACTGAGTCCGACATTAGAACCGTTGAATCTGTACACCATCGTTTCCTTCGCTCATTAGCTTATCGATCCCATCAGCCCATGGACAGGTTTGACCATGATTACTCTGTCATTGCTAAGCGTTTTGGTCTCTCCTCGTTAGATTCTTTTTTTTGGCTATTTGGATCTAATGTTTTTCTTCAGACTGTTGCAAGGGAGAGTTGACTCACCTGACTTGTTACAATTGGTCAATTTTAAAGTTCCATGGGTCGGTGGAATCATTTTAAGGCAATCTAGTTCATTAGTAATTAAGTCTTCTAAATCGAAATTGCAACCAAAATCATATATCTATCGTACAAGTTTGTTAACTTCATTTTTTTTTTAATGTTTATGATTTATTTCACATGCCTTTTGAGGCCTTTAAGAGAGATATAACCAACAAAATACTCAAGTTTGTATAATTTGTGCTTTGATTACCGTTTTTTAAATAGCGCCACCTATCAATATACTGTGTATTATACTTTGTATTTGGGTCAAAAGCCCGTATGTACTAAAATAAATAAATAAATAAATAAATATCCTAATAAAATTCCTAATTTGGCTTTGTCGTCCCATTTACTTTTTCTCAAAACTTCTGGGATTCTAACAAAAACTTAACTGCCATAAATTTTTAAATATTTCACATCGGGCTTTTTAACGAAAAATATTTCAAAAGGTGTTTTGTTTTCTTGCGTGTTGGCTATCTTGCGGTTTTTCAAATAAGCTACACTTTTAATAAATTCAGGCCAATACCTTCTATTTACTTTAGCTTCTCTTTCCAAACATCTACCGACATCCGTTGCGGATCTATTTTACCTTTCAGCCACACCATTTAATTCATGCACCTAAGGTGGACAAAGCAATAATTCAACGCCTTTGTGGCGAATAAATTTATAAATTTCACGATTTAAATATTTTTTACCATTATCACATTGCAATTTTATTATCTTTTTGTTCAATATATTTTGAGTTAAATTTACGAAATCTACAAAACAGTCTATTGTTTCTGACTTCTTTTTTATGCAATATTTTAATACATTTGTTGTAATCATTAACAAAAGTTAAAAAATACTTTTCTCCACCAAAATCTATAGTATTGTGTAGACCATTTAATATGTATGTATTAGTTCCAAAATTTCACTTGACTCTGTTCCAGAGTGGCCGTTCCCGACCCCGGAGGTACCGCAAAATTTGAAAATCTTCCGGATCAGGCAAACAAAAAACTCAATAACGCTGGGCGCCCAGCTTTTTTTATAAGCTGATAATGCAATAAATAAAATTCCCCCTAATTTTACAACCCAATAACGATGGGAATACCAGTTTTTAACAAATAAAAAAATAAATAAACAAATTATCCCCCAAGTTAAACAACCCAATATCGCTGGGCATCCTCGTTTTTTTATCGAAAAAAAAATTAATAAACAAATTATCCCTCAAGTTAAACAACCCAATATCGCTGGGCGTATGAGTTTTTGATAAACAAAAAATTAATAGACAAACTAACCCCCAAACTATACAACCCAATAACGCTGGGCATTCTAGTTTTTTTATCGATAAAAAAACTAATTATACGATAATCCCCTAAACTATACAACCCAATAACGCTGGGCGTCGGAGTTTTTTATGAACAAAAAAATTAATAAACAAATTATCCCCCAAACTATACAACCCTATAACGCTAGGCGTCCTGGTTTTGTTATCAATGAAAAAACTTATAAACAAATTATCCCCCAAACTATACATCCCAATAACGCTGGGCACCCAAATTTTTTATAAACAAAAAAATTAATAAACAATTAACCCCTTCACTGTAAAACCCAATAACGCTGAGCATCCTAATCTTTTTAACAATAAAAAATTAATAAACAAATTATCCCCCAAGTTATACAAACCAATAACGCTGGGCATCCAAGCTTTTTATAAATAAAATAATTAATAAACAATTCACCCCTTGGCTGTAAAACTCAATAACGTTGGGCGTCCGAGTTTTTTTATCAATAAAAAAATTGATAAACAAATTATCCCCCAAGTTAAGCAACCCGATAACGCTGAGCGTCCGAGTTTTTTATAATTAAAAAAATTAATCAACAAATTATTCCCCCAGTTATACAACCCAATAACGCTGGGCGTCCTGGTTTTTTATCGATAAAAAAACTAATAATAAGATTATCCCCCAAGCTATACAACCCAATAACGCTGGGCGTGCTGGTTTTGTTATCAATAAAAAAACTCATAAACAAATTATCCCCCAAACTATACATACCAATAACGCTGGGCACCCAAGTTTTTTATAAACAAAAAAATTAATAAACAATTAACCCCTTAACAGCAAAACTAAATAACGCTGGGCATCCGAGTTTTTTATAAACAAAAAAATTAATAAACAATAAACCCCTTCGCAGCAAAACTAAATAACGCTGGGCATTCTAATTTTTTTATAAATAAAAAAATTAGTAAACAAATTATCCCCTAAGCTTTACAACCCAAAAACGCTGGGCATCCGATTTTTTGTAAAAAAAAAAAATTAATTAACTATCAACCTATAAGTTCAACAACCCGATAACGCTGGGCATCTTCGTTATTTAATCAATAAAAAAATTTATAAATAAATTATATCCAAGCTATACAACCATAACGCTGGGCGTCTGTTTTTTTGTTGATGTCAACGGTAATTTAATCCTGGACATATCAACTGCAGTTTTTCTGAATATTAAAGATAAGTGCCTCGTGATAGTCTATTAAATCATTTATTTATTTATAAAGAGCCCCAAATTTTTCAGTAGGTTTAACGATTAAGCCTGTTCATTTATTGAATTGTTTAATTAATTTTAAAAATTAAATAATACGTACTCCCAACGTTATTGGCTTGTAAAGCTTGAGGGATAATTTGTTTATTAGTTTTTTTATTCAGAAAATAACTAGGACGCCTAGCGTTATTGGGTTGTATAGTTTAGGGGATAATTTGTTTATCAGTTTTATAATCTAGATAAAAAAATTAGGATGCCCAGCGTTATTGGGTTTTACAGATAAGGAGTAACTTGTCCCTTACGAAAAAGTTGTGTACAATTTTGTGCACGAGTTTGTGCATTCAATTGTACACAAGTCTATGCATAATTTTGTGCAGAAAGTTCAGTCGGGTTCTGCACAAGTATGTGCACATTACTGTGAACAGTATTCAATGAACATTGTGCACAAAATTCGGACGTTTGTGCACAAGTTTGTGCTAAGAGTTTTCAGATTATTTGTACATGCTTTTGCGCACAAAAATTTGCAAATTATTTTTTTATTACTCGTGCACGTTTTTGTGCACAAATTATTTGGAGGTTTGAATTCCGACAGATTTGTGCTCAATTTTTTAACTTTTACAATTTACGTGGCTCATAGACATGGTGCCCCCCGCTTTATTTAGGAAAATTGACCGTCACAGTTACCACGCAAGTTTGAAAGCTGAATTACAGAAACCATTGTGAATAGTTAATCCATAAATAAATGAATAAATAAACCGACAAGCTCTAAGCCCCAATAACGCTGGGGAGAGCGATAAATAAATTATTTTTTATAAACAATTGATGAAACCGCCAAGCTCTAAACCCCCATAACGCTGGGGAAAGCAATGAATAAATTATTTTTTATAAACAACTAAATACACCACCAAGATCTAAACACCCATAACGCTGGGGAAAGCGTTAAATAAATTATTTTTTATAAACAATTGATTAAACCACCAAGCTCTCACCTCGATAACGATGGGCACCTGAGTTCAACAAAAAAACTAATCGGCTATGCCCCAAGCTCTAAGCCCCCAAAACCCTGGGCGCATGAGTTCAACAATAAAGCTGATTTGCTACACCCCCAGCTCTGAGCCCCCAAAATCCTAGGCACCCGAATTCAACAATGAAGCTGATTAGCTACCCCCCAAGCTCTGAGCCACCAAAACCCTGGGTACCTGAGTTAAAGAAGAAGCTGATCGGCTACCTTCCCAGCTCTAAGCCCCCAAAACCCTGGATACCTGAGTTCAAGAAGAAGCTGATCAGCTACCCCCCCAGCTCTAAGCCCCCAAAACCCTGGGTACCTGAGTTCAAGAAGAAGCTGATTGGCTACCCCCAAGCTTTAAGCCCCTAAATCCCTGGGGCCCGAGTTCGGGCAGCCAGAGTCTTGGGGGCTTAGAGCTTGGAGGGTAGCCAATCAGCTTTATTATTGAACTCGTGCGCACAGGGTTTTGGTGGCTTAGAGCTTAGGGGGTAGCCAATCAGCTTTTTTCTTGAACTCAGGTACCCAGGGTTTTGGGGGCTGAAAGCTTGGGGGTAGCCAATCGGCTTTTTTGTTGAACTCAGGCGCCCAAGGTTTTGGGGGCTTAGAGCTGGGGGGGGGGGGGGTAGCCAATCATCTTTTTTGTTGAACCTGGGCTCTCAGGGTTTGAGGGGGTAGCCAATCAACTTTTTTCTTGAACTCAGGTACCCAAGATTTTGGGGGCTTAGAGCTTGGAGGGTAGCCTATCAGCTTTTTTGTTGAACTCGGGCGCCTAGGGTTTTGGGGACTTAGAGCTTGGGGGGTAAATGATCAGCTTTTTTGTTGAACTAGAGCGCCCCGTCTTTCGGGGGTTTAGAGCTTCGGGCATAGCCGATTTGTTTTTTTGTTGAACTCGGGTGCCCAGCGTTATGGGGGTTGAGAGCTTAGCGGTGTAATTAATTGTTTATAAAAAATAATTTATTCATCGCTTTCCCCAGCGTAATGGGGGTTTAAAGCTTGGTAGTTTATTTAATTGTTCATAAAAAATAATTTATTAATCGCTCTTTCTAGCGGTATTGGCACTTAGATCTTGGTGGTTTATACAATTGTTTACAAAAAATAATTTATTTTTCGCTCTCCCAAGCGTTATGGGGGTTTCCAGCTAGTCGGTTTATTTAATTATTTATAAAAAATAATTTATTTATCGCTCTGCCCAGCGTTATGGGGGTTTAAAGCTTGGTAGTTTATTTAATTGTTTATAAAAAATAATTTATTAATCGCTCTTTCCAGCCCTATTGGCACTTAGAGTTTGGTAGTTTATACAATTGTTTACAAAAAATAATTTATTTATCGCTCTCCCCAGCGTTATGCGGGTTTAGAGCTTCGTGGTTTATTTAATTGTTTATAAAAAATAATCTATTTATTGCTCTCCCCCGCGTTATGGGGGCTTAGAGCTTGGCGGGTTCATCAATTGCTAATAAAAAATAATTTATTTATCGCTCGCCCCAGCAATATTGGGCTTAGAGCTTGTCGGTTCATTTATTTATTTATTTATTGATTAATTATTCGCAACGGTTTCTGTTATTTGAACGGTTTCTGTTATTTTCAAACTTGCGTGGTAACTGTGACGGTCAATCTTTCTAAATAAAGCGGGGGGCGCCATGAGTATGAGCCACGTAAATTGTAAAAGTTAAAAATTTGAGCACAAATCTGTCGGAAATCCAACCACCATATAATTTGTGCACAAAAACGTGCGCGAGTAATAAAAAAATAATTTGCTAATTTTTGTGCGCAAAAACATGTACAAATAATCTGAAAACGATGATTTCAAACTTGTGCACAAACGTCCGAATTTTGTGCACAATGTTCATTCAATACTGTGCACAGTATTGTACACATACTTGTGCAGAACCCGACTGAACTTTCTGCACTCATTTTTGCACAAAATTGTACACAACTTTTTCGTAAGGGGTTTGAAAATTTTTTTATTTACAAAAAATCGGACGCCCAGCGTTTTTGGGTTGTAAAGCTTAGGGGATAATTTGTTTACTAATTTTTTTATTTACAAAAAAATTAGGATGCCCAGCGTGTATTGGGTTGTATAAATTAGGGGATAATTTGTTTATTAATTTTTTTAATTAAAAAAAACTCGGACGCCTAGCGTTATTGGGTTTTACTGCGAAGGGGTTTATTGTTTATTAATTTTTTTGTTTATAAAATACTCGGATGCCCAGCGTTATTTAGTTTTACTTGCGAAAGGGTTAATTGTTTATTAATTTTTTTGTTTATAAAAAACTCAGATGCCCAGCGTTATTGGGTTGTATAGTTTAGGGGATAATTTGTTTATTAGTTTTTTTATTGATAGAAAAACCAGGATGCCCAGCGTTATTGGGTTGTATAGCTTGGGGGCTAATATGTTGACTAATTTTTTTGTTTATAAAAAAACTCGGATGCCCAGCGTTATTGGGTAGTATAGCTTGAGGGATAACTTGTTTATTAATTTTTTTAATAACAAACAACTCGGACGCCCAGCGTTATAAGGTTGTAAAGTTTGGGGGATAATTTGTTTATTAGTTTTATTATTGATGAAAAATCCAGGACGCCCAGCGTTATTGGGTTTTACAGCTAAGGGGTTAATTGATTATTAATTATTTTATTCATAAAAAGCTCGGATGCCCAGTTTATTGGGTTGTTTAACTAGGGGGAAAATTTGTTTATTAATTTTTATATTGATAAAAAGATTAGGATGCCCAGCGTTATTGGGTTTTATAGTTAAAGGGTTAATTGATTTTTAATGTTTTTGATTATAAAAAACTTGGGTGCCCAGCGTTATTTGGATGTATAGTTTGGGGGATAATTTGTTTATAAGTTTTTTCTTTGATAACAAAACCGAGACGCCCATTTATTAATTTTTTATTTACGATGAATCGGACGACAAGCTTTTTGTAGTGTATAGCTTTGGGAATAATTTGTTTATTAATTTTTTTGTTTTTAATCTAGTCGGACGCCCAGCGTTATTGGGTTTTACTGCGAAGGGGTTTATTGTTTATTAATTTTTTTGTTTATAAAATACTCGGATGCCCAGCGTTATTTAGTTTTACTTGCGAAAGGGTTAATTGTTTATTAATTTTTTTGTTTATAAAAAACTCGGATGCCCAGCGTTATTGGGTTGTATAGTTTAGGGGATAATTTGTTTATTAGTTTTTTTATTGATAGAAAAACCAGGATGCCCAGCGTTATTGGGTTGTATAGCTTGGGGGCTAATATGTTGACTAATTTTTTTGTTTATAAAAAAACTCGGATGCCCAGCGTTATTGGGTAGTATAGCTTGAGGGATAACTTGTTTATTAATTTTTTTAATAACAAACAACTCGGACGCCCAGCGTTATAAGGTTGTAAAGTTTGGGGGATAATTTGTTTATTAGTTTTATTATTGATGAAAAATCCAGGACGCCCAGCGTTATTGGGTTTTACAGCTAAGGGGTTAATTGATTATTAATTATTTTATTCATAAAAAGCTCGGATGCCCAGTTTATTGGGTTGTTTAACTAGGGGGAAAATTTGTTTATTAATTTTTATATTGATAAAAAGATTAGGATGCCCAGCGTTATTGGGTTTTATAGTTAAAGGGTTAATTGATTTTTAATGTTTTTGATTATAAAAAACTTGGGTGCCCAGCGTTATTTGGATGTATAGTTTGGGGGATAATTTGTTTATAAGTTTTTTCTTTGATAACAAAACCGAGACGCCCATTTATTAATTTTTTATTTACGATGAATCGGACGACAAGCTTTTTGTAGTGTATAGCTTTGGGAATAATTTGTTTATTAATTTTTTTGTTTTTAATCTAGTCGGACGCCCAGCGTTATTAGGTCGAATAGTTAAGGGGAAAATTCGTTTATTCGTTTTTTTATTGATAGAAAAACCAGGACGCCCAGCGTTATTGGGTTGTATAGCTTGGGGGATAATTTGTTTATTAATTTTTTTTGCTTATAAAAAACTCGGACACCCAGTGTTATTAGGTTGTAAAGTTTGGGGGATAATTTGTTTATTAGTTTTTTTATTGATGGAAAAACCAGGACGCCAAGCGTTTTTGGGTTGTATAGTTTAGGGGATAATTTTTTCATTGGTTTTTTCATTGATAAAAAAACCAGGACGCCCAGCGTTTTTGGGGTGTATAGCTTGCAGGTTGATTTGTTTATAATTTTTTTGATTTTAAAAAACTCGGATGCCCAGCGTTATTGGGTTGTATAGCTTGAGAGATAATTTTTTTAATTATAAAATGCTCGGACGCCCAGCGTTATTGGGTTGTATAGCTTGAGAGATAATTTTTTTAATTATAAAATGCTCGGACGCCCAGCGTTATTGGGTTATATAGTGTCGGGGATAATTTGTTTATTAGTTTTATTATTGATGAAAATTCCAGGACGCCCAGCGTTTTTAGGTTGTATAGCTTGAGAGATAATTTGTTAATAAATTTTTTCGCATATAAACAACTCGGATTCCTAGCGTTATTGGGTTGTATAGTTGAGGGGATAATTTTTTCATTGGTTTTTTATTGATAAAAAAACCAGGACGCCCATCGTTTTTGGGTTGTATAGCTTGGAGGATGATTTGTTTATAATTATTTTGTTTTTAAAAAAACTCGGATGCCCTGCGTTTTGGGTTGTATAGCTTGGAGGATAATTTGTTTATAATTTTTTTAATTACAAACAACTTGGACGCCCGGCGTTATTAGGTTGTAAAGTTTGGGGGATAATTTGTTTATTAGTTTTTTTATTGTTGAAAGAACCAGGATGCCCAGCGTGTATTGGGTTGTATAACTTAGGGGATGATTTGCTTATTAATTATTTTAATTATAAAAATCTCGGACGCCCAGCGTTATTGGGTTGTTTAACATGGTAGATAATTTTTTTATTGGTTTTTTTATCGATGAAAAAACCAGGCCGCCCAGCGTTTTTGGGTTGTATAGCTTGCGGGATGATTGGTTTATTAATAAAATTTATTTATAAAAAACTCGGACGTTCAGCGATATTGGGTTGTAAAGTTTGGGGGATAATTCGTTTATTGGTTTTTTATTGATAGAAAAACCAGGACGCCCAGCATTTTTAGGTTGTATAGCTTGGGAGATAATTTGTTTATAAATTTTTTCGCATACAACAAACTCGGATTTCTAGCGTTATTGGGTTGTAAAGTTTGGGGGATAATTTTTTATTAGTTTTATTATTGATAGAAAAACCAGGACGCCCAGCGTTATTGGGTTGTATAGCTTGGGGGATAATTTGTTTATTAATTTTTTTGTTTATTAAAAGCTCGGACGCCCAGTGTTATTAGGTTGTAAAGTTTGATGGATAATTTGTTTATTTGTTTTTTTATTGATGGAAAAACCAGGACGCCAAGCGTTTTTGGGTTGTATAGCTTGTGGGATGATTTGTTTATTAATTTTTTTATTTATAAAAAACTCGGACCCCCAGCGTTATTGGTTTGATTAACTTGGGAGATAATTTATTTAATTATAAAATGCTCGGACGCCTAGTGTTATTGAGTTGTATAGTTTTGGGGATAATTTGCTTATTCGTTTTATTATTGATGAAAAATCCAGGACGCCCAGCGTTTTTAGGTTGTATAGCTTGGGAGATAATTTGTTTATAAATTTTTTCACTTATAAAAAACTCGGATTCCTATCGTTATTGGGTTGTATAGTTTAGGGGATAATTTTTTCATTGGTTTTTTTATTGATAAAATTGTTTTATTGATAAAATTGTATTGGTTGTAAAGTTTGGGGGATAATTTGTTTATTAGTTTTGTTATTAATGAAAAATCCAGGACGCCCAGCGTGTATTGGGTTGTATAAATTAGGGGATAATTCGTTTATTAATTTTTTTAATCAAAAAAACTCGGACGCCCAGCGTTATTGGGTTTTTTAAGTTGGGAGATAACTTGTTTATTAATTTTTTTGTTTATAAAAAGCTCGGACGCCCATTGTTATTAGGTTGTAAAGTTTGGGGGATAATTTGTTTATTAATTTTATTATTGATGAAAAAATGAGGATGCCCAGCGTTATTGAGTTGTATAGATTGGGGGATAATTTGTTTATTAATTTTTTTGTTTATAAAAAACTCGGACGCCCAGCGATATTGGGTTGTTTAATTTGAAAGATAATTTGTTTATTAGTTGTTTTATTCATAAAAAACCAGGACGCCCAGCGTTATTGGGTTGTATAACTGGGGGAATTATTTGTTAAATAATTTTTTTAATTACAAAAAACTCGTACGCTTAGCTTTATTGGGTTGTTTAACTTGGGGGATAATTTGTTTATTAGTTTTGTTATTAATGAAAAATCCAGGACGCCCAGCGTGTATTGGGTTGTATAGATTGGGGGATAATTTGTTTATTAATTTTTTTGTTTATAAAAAACTCGGACGCCCAGCTTTATTGGGTTGTTTAACTTGGAGGATAATTTGTTTATTAATTTTTTTATTCATAAGATAACTTGGACGCCCAGCGTTATTGAGTTTTACAGCTAAGGGGTTAATTGATTACTAATTATTTTATGTATAAAAAGCTTGGATGCACAGCGTTATTGGACTGTTTAACTTGAGGGATAATTTGTTTATTAATTTTTGTATTAATAAAAAGATGAGGATGCCCAGCGTTATTGGGTGTTACAGTTAAGGGGTTAATTGTTTATTAATGTTTTTGTTTATAAAAACTCGGACGCCCAGCGTTATTGGGTCGTATAGTTTAGGAGATAATTCGTTTATTCGTTTTTTTATTGATAGAAAAACCAGGACGCCAAGCGTTTTTGGGTTGTATAGCTTGCGGGATGATTTGTTTATTAATTTCTTTATTTATTAAAAACTCAGACACCCAGCGTTTTTGGGTTGTATAGCTTGGGAGGTAATTTGTTTATAAATTTTTTCGCTTATAAAAAACTCGGATGCCTAGCGTTATTAGGCTGTACAGTTTAGGGGATAATTTTTTCATTGGTTTTTTTTATTGATAAAAAAACGATGATGCCCAGCGTTATTGAGTTGTTTAACTTGGGGGATAATTGGTTTATTAATTTTTTTATTGATAAAAAAATTCGGATGGCCAGCGTTATTGGGTTTTACAGCTAAGGGGTTAATTGATTATTAATTATTTTATTTATAAAAAGCTCGGATGCCCAGCGTTATTGGGTTTTACAGTTAAGTGGTTAATTGTTTATTAATGATTTTGTTTATGAAAAACTTTGGTGCCCAGCGTTATTGGGATGTATAGTTTGGGAGATAATTTGTTTATAATTTTTTTTATTGATAACAAAACCAGGACGCCCAGCGTTATTGGGTTTTATAGCTTGGGAGATAATTTTTTAATTATATATTTTTATTTATTAAAAGCTCGGATGCCCAGGGTTATTGGGTTTTTTAACTTGGGGGATAATTTGTTTATTGTTTTTTGTATTGATAAAAAGATTAGGATGCCCAGCGTTATTGGGTTTTACAGTTAAGGGGTTAATTGTTTATTAATAATTTTGTTTATAAAAAACTTTGGTTCCCAGCGTTATTGGGATGTATAGTTTGGGGGATAATTTGTTTATTGATTTTTTTAATTGCAAAAAACTCGTACGCTGGCCAGGATGGCCAGCGTTATTGAATTTTACAGCTAAGGGGTTAATTGATTATTAATTATTTTATTTATAAAAAGCTCGGATGCCCAGCGTTTTTGGGTTGTTTAACTTGGGGGATAATTTGTTTATTAATTTTTATATTGATAAAAAGATGAGGATGCCCAGCGTTATTGGGTTTTAAAGTTAGAGGGTTAATTGTTTATGTATGTTTTTGTTTATAAAAAACTTGGGTGCCCAGCATTATCGGGATGTATAGTTTGGGAGATAATTTGTTTATAATTTTTTTTATTGATAACAAAACCAGGAGGACGCCCATTTATTAATTTTTCATTTACGAAAAATCGGAAAAAAAATATTGGGTTTTTTAACTTGGGGGATAATTTGTTTATTATTTTTTGTATTGATAAAAAGATTAGGATGCCCAGCGTTATTGGGTTTTACAGTTAAGGGGTTAATTGTTTATTAATGATTTTGTTTATAAAAAACTTTGGTTCCCAGCGTTATTGGGATTTATAGTTTGGGGGATAATTTGTTTATTGATTTTTTTGTTCATAAAAAACTCGGATGCCTAGCGATATTGGTTTGTTTAACTTCGGTGATAATTCGTTTATTTATTTTTTATATTCATAAAACCCAGGACGCTCAGCGTTAATTGGTTGTAGAACGGGGGGAATAATTTTTTTATTAATTTTTTCAATTATAAAAAACTCGGACGCCCAGCGTTATTGGGTTGTTTAACTTGGGGGATAATTTGTTTATTATTTTTTTTATTTATAAAAAAACTCGGACGCCCAGCGTTATTAGGTTTTATAGCTTGGGGGATAATTTTTTAATTAATTTTTTTATTTATAAAAAACTTGGACGCCCAGCGTTATTGGGTTGTATAGCTTGGGGGATAATCTTATAATTAGTTTTTTTATCGATAAAAAAACTAGAATGCCCAGCGTTATTGGGTTGCATACTTTGGGGGTTTATTTGTTTATTAATTTTTTTATTTATTAAAAACTGTTACCCCTAGCGTTCTTGGGGTGTAAAATTAGCGGGAATTTTATTTATTGAATTATTAGTTTATAAAAAAAGCTGGGTGCCCAGCGTTATTGAGTTTTTTGTTTGCCTGATCTGTGCCGGAAGATTTTCAAATTTCTTGGGGTCGGGAACGGCCACTCTGCTCTGTTCTCTTATTTTCAAACGGTACGTTAGTCATTTTGCTTTGTATACAACCAGCGCATTTCATCATATTATTTTCTAATTTATTTGGTAAGCCATTTACTAAATTATTATTTACCATTTTGTTTAGATATTGAAAATTTACATGACCTAAAGCTCAATGCCTTTTTTTTTATCAGTTAAACTAATGGCACTTATGTAAATATTTTTATCAATCTTTTCTTCATTAAAACTTTTCAACATGAACAAATTATTAATTTTACTGGCACCAGCTTTTAATTTTCTCTCACTATCATAAATTTTCACTTTTTCATTTTCAACAAGAATGGTATTTACTTCGCTAACTTTAGACATACTAACTTACACCCACTTTGTTTTTTTCTATTGCCCATAGTTACCTTGGTTTGTCGTTTCGGTGCTCGTTGGGTGACTCTGCTGCTCGTTGATTTCCATATCGTCCTCGGCCACGACCTCGTGTGCCGCCTCTGTTGTTACCACTCTGTGTGTCTCGCTGACTTTGATGATTTTGAGTTTCTCTGTTTTGTTTTGGTTGAGCTCTTTTGCCATTGTTGTTTTGATTTTACCAACAGTCTTGTTTATAGTGTCCAATTTTGCCACACTTAAAATATTTACATCGTGTTTTAGTGTAAAACGTACTGACGTTCTTTTTCTTGTCACTTGACTCTTTGGTTAATGACATCTCTTGAATTTTTGCTGCTACGTATTCAACTGTTCTCTCTTTTTCAAGAACAAGATCGATGAGATCACCAATGCTGCTGTAGTTTGTTGGTAATGAATTTATCATATGACGTATTTTTTTTCATCTGTTAGCGTTCCACCAGCTGCTTTCAACTCGTTGCCTGCTTTCTCGAAGTCCACGAAGAATTCGTCAATTTTTGAATAATTATCCAATTTTACTTTTTGCAATTTATTTTTGTTTATAATTTGTAGCATTGTTGATTTTGTCACATGTTTTGCTTCCAGTTTTTGCATTATTGCGTACGTTATTCACAATCCGTGATGTATTGGAGTTGGTTGTCGGATAAAGCTCGTATTAAAATTGTGAATACTTTTAGATTATTTCCCTGCCAAGCGGCTCGATCATCTGTGACGCTTCTTTCTCTTGTAGCTTGTTCACTGAGGAATGAGATGAGCAAAAATTGCTTTATCTGTCGAGTAACCATCGCTTGATTCGTCGAGCAACAGCGGTTGAGCAACTATTGCTCGACTAGTCGAGCAAACTGAGCAAGGCAATTGGTCTACTGCTAGCGCGTAGAATAAGCACTCTGCAGAGGGATGCGTAAATCTAAGTCATATGAGAATGAATAGTCACAATTTTTTTCACTTTTATTCACTTTTTTTTAAAAAGCTATCCCAGAACAAATAAAATGTCAACTCTGCACACATATAAGCGCATGACGGGAAGACAAAACATTACCTATAATAACCATGCGCGCTAGCAGTAGATCGTTTCCTCAATTTGCTTGACGAGTCGAGCAGTAGTTACTCCACCGCTGTTGCTCGACGAATCGAGCGATGGTTACTCGACAGATAAAGCAATTTTTGCTCGTCTCATTTCTCAGTGTTCTTTGAAGGTAGGTTGGGTCAGGTTGAACAAAAATGTCCCACCAAACAGACTACGGGGCCTTTATCTTCATAGTTTCCAAATGAAAATCCCGTTTGAATCAAAATCCGATTTGATCCTGTTGTAAATAAAAAGGATTTGGAAAGTTAATAAGATTGTAGTGTGTTTGAGTAAAAATATATTTATGAGTTTATTGAATAAATAGTATTGGCTTCGTTAAGCCTTACATTACGCGACCGTACGCGGAGAATACCCGAATGTGAGAGAGAGTAGCTGCGCCGACGGCAGTAGCTAAGTAGATTCAAGACACACGCATGCGCATAGATACCATTGCACACGACACTCATACCGCGTACATTCGAAGATCATATTTAGTAATGTCGGAATATTCACATAATTCAACAGATCCTCTTTACAAGTAATAATTAAATACATATTTTTAATAAAAACGACATAAAGTCGTGTTTAACGCTAAGATCACTTTTTCATAATATTCGAATTACGACGAGTTTTTTTTTTTTTTTCTCACAAAATATTAGTTTTTTGTAAAATCCAAATATTTTATAATATTTTTCACAGTGAAGCTGTGAAATTTGTTCGAATAAAATTTTACCTGAATCAATGCTGTGTTTGATTCAGGTCCAGACCCTAGTAGCTAGAGTCAGGTTATGTGAGAGGATCCTTGCCTGTTCTAACTTCTGAAGCAGACCTAGAGTTGCTTGGGTTTACTTGTCTTAACCCTTTTTTTTTATTTATTTTTGAAATGAATATCAATAGATGTTTTCATTTATCCACAGGGTGGATTTATTGTTGATTAATCCACAGGGTAGATTATGAAATTTATTTATGTTTATCCACAGGGTGGAGTTGATGCTAATTAATCCACAGGGTGGATTATGAAATTCATTTATATTTATCCGCAGGGTGGATAAAGAAATTTATTTATATTTATCCACAGGGTGGATTTGATGTTAATTAATCCATCGGGTGGATTAATTATTTATCCTTAAAAGGGATTTCTTGCACTGGTTGCAA
Organism: Encarsia formosa; assembly: GCA_038277355.1. Taxonomy (NCBI): domain Eukaryota; kingdom Metazoa; phylum Arthropoda; class Insecta; order Hymenoptera; family Aphelinidae; genus Encarsia; species Encarsia formosa. Next base: position 20,993,089 of record CM076187.1, read on the forward strand.
CTGAAGAGAATAGGTTTATTTGAAAAGATTTGAAAAATTTAATATTTTTAAATGTTAGTGGTTTATTTCAATAAGGAAAGATACAAGAAAAATAAAGATATATATATCCACAGGGTGGATTTGATGTTAAATTATCCACAGGGTGGATAATGAAATTTATTTATATTTATCCACAGGGTGGATAAAGAAATTTATTTATATTTATCCACAGGGTGGATTTGATGTTAATTAATCCATCGGGTGGATTAATTATTTACCCTTAAAAGGGATTTCTTGCACTGGTTGCAACTGAAGAGAATAGGTTTATTTGAAAAGATTTGAAAAATTTAATATTTTTAAATGTTAGTGGTTTATTTCAATAAGGAAAGATACTAGAAAAATAAAGATACAAAAATAAAGATACAAAAAAAACTTACTGCTTACTTTTGTGGTTTGGGGAGAGAGAGAGATTTGAATTTGCTGCTGCAGAACCAGACCTAGGTAGGAGCTGCAACTCTTTTTGCACCACGGGGAGACCGCAGTCACAATTTAGTCTTAAAGTCTTTGAGTCTTTTCACGTGGGGGATACCCAAATGAAAAGTTACACGCACAACTTTACACACACGAGGAACCGAAACGAAAAATTGTAACTTTAGACCTAAGTAAAAGTTAATAATTTCAATAGTCTTTATTTGAATTTAGTTTACTCACGCACACAGGAAATATTTCGAACTGAAAAAAAAATTTCAACTTTAGACCTAAGTAAAAGTTGAAATGTAAAAAAAAAAAACTTTTGGTTTATTTGTAACTTCAAACACGCACTCGAATAATTGAAAATGAAAAACGAAAAACGAAGGTGATGTTCTCAAGACCTAAGTGTGAGACAACCTCTCCGGGTACTGGCGTAGACCTAAGTAACGACTAGACACAGTTTGGGCTCCGGCCGGGGGTTTTATGGCCTAGGGCCGGCTGCCTCGAGCCGGGCCTCCAAATTCTGGGGGACCAATGAAAATTCGGGGTTTTTCCCCTATAGCAGTTTTCTCTCTCCCTCTCTTTCCCAACGCACGTATTTGACCTTTGGCTTGTTTATCTTTTCCAGAAACCTTGCCGGAGGTTGCATCTCGTCGAAAAAACAGCAAGTAGGCACTCAACCTCCAGGGTTCTCAAAAGAGTCAGGCAATAAAGTTGCAGATTTACGACCTCCGGAGGAGGTTCTCAGGGGTCAGCTGCAATCTGAAAAGTCTGTACATCTGGTTTTTTTCTCTCTCAGATGCACAGCGGAAAAATAAATTTTCTTCCTTCCTATGTATATAAAAAAAAAATTTAACGTCCACTGGTAATTTTATCTTTAAGTGGTCCCCAGGTGCGCTTCCAGTGAAAAGGGTCATAAAGTCAAGGTTCAAGTAGAGAATCTTGAATTTACGACTAGGCTTTTCCAGTGCACATGCGTAGGGTACCTTAAGATCAAACACCAGGGCAAGAACAAAAAAAAAAAAAAACAACAAGCTTATCCTTTTTTTCAGAACCCTGGTTTTGAGATAACCTAAATAAATTTATAGCTTAGATTTAAATAACTTATCGTGTGAATAAATTTAATAAAATACGAAATAGAATATATGGGTCAAAATAATACTTTTTTAAAAAGCCGATTTTATTGCAATTTTTTTTGGCAAAAGTACTATTCAATAGAAGACTTTTGCCGCAAACTAGAGGTCTCTATCTTATTTCTGCTTGGTGCTCGATTTTTTCAAAGATTGAAAAATGGCCTATTTTTAAGCTGTTTTAAGCAATTTTAAGGTATTTTTCGAAAAATTCTAACATTTGATCAAAATGAGATAGAAACCTCTAGTTTGTGGCAAAATTTTGTTCAAAATAAGTTCTTTTTTGAAAAAATATTTTGACAACATAGTTTGGTTATTTTTATAATAATACAGTCCTACACAGATATTGCTATTTTTGCTCATTTGCAGGTATCTTCAAACTACCGTAGCTTTTTCTAGGCTAAATTTTTGTGCATAATAAAAAATTGTTAAATTTTTTTTATGAAAAACTAAAAATTTTGCGACTAACGGGAACCCTGTACGATCTTCCGCTTCCAAGATACAGCTGTTTAAAGTTTTCAAAAAACACAAAAAACGCGTTTTTTACGATTTTCACACGCATTTTTGAACGGTTTTGACCTTTTTTTTTCTCTCAAAAATATGTGGAATCTTCTCTTCATATGTTTCCAAACAAGCTCCCATAGTAATTGTAGTGCGGATTTGGGGTTTTAGTTGATTCCAAAGCATACACTTTTGACACATTTTATGTGCTAAACTAGTGTTTTTTAAACAATATACACGCTACATTTAACTTTTTCGTTCATTATAGATGTTTTGAAATTATTTTTTGACTAAAAACTATTCAAATTCCAGCCAAAATTAGGTCACCTGCTTTGAAAAAATTGATACTCAACAAAATATTGATCTCAATATCAAAATGATATACTACTTTTATTCAGTTTTTTAGTTTTTTGATTCGTTAAAAATCTATGTTCAAATATTGTAAATAATATACCACTTGTTTATTTTTTTTTTTTTATTTTTGAAATTACAAATAATTGATAATAGTTTATCAATTATTCTGATAAAACAATCATAGATTACTATTGCTTACTCTGAAAAAAAGGAAAAATTAAAAATGTTATTTTTTGAATGCTGTGAAGCATGCAACAATCTACCAATCTACATTCTACTTACAGGCGAACCCCGGTATTCGCGGATTCAGTATTCGCGGATTCGCTTATTCGCGGTTTATCTTTTGATGCATTGTTTCGGTATTCGCGGCCCCTGCCCCGCTTATTCGCGGTCGCACCGGACCACCATTCGAGCTGCACCTATATTCACCATCGTTTTTGACCTCAAAATTTTTTCTTTTCAACCTCCAAATTTCAAAATTACAATATGCCTCCAACAAAAAAACGCGATAAAAAAGTCATGGACATTGGAACAAAAATCAAAATTTTAGATTTGTTAAAAGAAGGTGAAAAAATTAGTTTCTTATCAAGAAAATTTGGGGTTAACGAATCAACCATAAGATCAGTTCGTAGTAATGAACAGAAGATTCGTCAAAGTGCATCGCAGCTGGGAAGTCATTCTAAAATGTGCAAAATTACAAGAGGAAGTATTATTGAAAAAATGTAAAATATGCTTATTATTTGGATGCAAGATATGATCCAAAAAAAAGTTCCGTTAAGTGGCAGTATCATTCGTAATAAAGCTCTTCTTTATTTTCAACACTTAAAAAAAAACGATCAGACAAATTCAAAAGAAGCTTTTGGTGCTAGTCGAGGATGGTTTGATAGATTTCGTAAAAGGTTACTACAGTTTCAATATAATTTAAAAATTTCCTTTTAAAACTTATCAAATTAAATACTCGTATAATATCTAGATTTTCTTTACACAATGTAAGCTTTTCTGGAGAAATTGCGTCGGCTAATGAGACAGCAGAATTATATAAAGATATTTTACGATGTGCAAAGCAACCATTGCTAACAAAATACTTCAATAAAATCGATTAAAAAAACCAATTTTATGTCTCAAATGTTAATTTAAAAAAAAAAAATTTTCTCATCTTCAGAAACGCGGAACGTAACCCCCATTTTCCCATAAGACTAATGCTTCTGTATCCGCGGATTCCGTATTCGCGGTACCCTGTTGGAACGTAACTACCGCGAATAGCGGGGTTCGCCTGTATAATTATATCCATTTATGAAAAAGAGAATGAGAAGAAGAGAGTAGAAATTGAAAAGAAGAGATTAGAAAGTCGAGTCGATATATCGAATCGAAACTCGATCTTTGATTCTTGGAGCAAGAGCGCTCCCTTTCAGGCCTCTTAAAAGTGTGAACTAGCCAGACGCGTCAAATTTAAAATCTTCAGGCATGCTTGATTTGAATTTTTTGATTTTTTTGTTTTTTTTTTAATTAATAAAGTGAGTAACGAAATTTAAATTTTTAATAGACAAATAAGCGGACAAGCTTACAACCCCATAACCCTAGGCGTAGTGAATAACAAATAATTAACTTTTGTAATAAACAAATAAGCCGATAACCTACAACTCCAAAACTCTGGGCGTACTTAGTAAAAATAATTAATTTTTTTTAATAAACAAATAAGTCAATAAGCTACAAACCATAACCTTGGGCATGGCTGAAAAAAATGTTAATATTTTTAATAAACAAATAAGCCGATAAGCTACAACACCATAACCTTGGGCATGGCTGAAAAAAATGTTAATATTTTTAATAAACAAATAAGGTGATAAGCTACAACCCCATAAACTTGGGCATGTCTAAAAAAAATGTTCATATTTTTAATAAACATATAAGCCGATGAGCTACAACCTCATAACCTTGGGCATGGCTGAAAAAAATGTTCATTTTTTTTATAAACAAATAAGCCGATTAGCTACAACCCCATAACATTGGGCATGGCTCAAAAATTTTTTTTATCTGTGTCCAAGGTTATGGGGTGGTAAGCTTGCTTGCTTAGTTGTTTATTTAAATATTCACATATTTTATATTCGCTGCGCCCAATGTTATGGGGTTGTAGCTCATCGGCTTATTTGTTTATTAAAAAATTAATCATTTCTTCTAAGTACGCGCAGTGTTTTGGAGTGTAGCTCATCGGCTTGTTTGTTTAATAAAAAAATTAATTTTTTTTCATTTGCTACGCCCACCGTTATAGGGTTGTAGCTCATTGGCTTATTTGTTTATTAAAAAATTTAATTATTTTTCATTCACTCTGCCCAGTGTTATGGGATTGTAGCTCATCGCCTTATTTGTTTATTATGGTATGGTATGGTATTTGTGGGAGGGGTACGCGGTCCCTACCCGGGAACATGCGACCCCAGCACTCAGGTATACACCCATTGTGCTGATTTCCCTGCCTTACTCAATCCCTGTTCAAGGCCACTCCGATGTGGCCTATTGCCGTCGTGATTGCCGAAACACTTGCCTCCCTTAGATCCAATGGATCTATAATGGGTCCGCCAAGTCTTCTGGTCCGGAGTGTGGCCCAAGCGGGACATTCACAGAGAAGATGTCCCGTCGTTTCGGCCGATTCTCCGCACCACCTGCAGTTTGAGACATCGCTGAGTCCTATCCTTGATAGGTGATGTCTCACCATCCAGTGGCCCGTAAGCCAGCCGATGATCATCCTGAGTTTTGTTCTGCCAGTCCTTCTCAGGTCTCGCAGCCATGTTTCAGGCGGCTTGTCACCGATGAGGCTCTTTGCCTGCCTCAGCCCCTGGTGATCATTCCATCTTCGGTCAGCTACACCTGTCATCCAGCGTTCCATGGCTTCTTGCATTGAGCAATCGGGCATTCCAACGTTGCATTGGTCCGCCCTGATGCCCAAGGCGCCCCGGTTCGCCAGCCTGTCTGCCTTTTCGTTGCCCAGGATCATCGAGTGTCCTGGCACCCATAATAGGGTGACACATTGTTGTTCGATTTATTTAACGTGCGATACCTGCAGAAGCTCAACCCGCACGAGCCACCTTGGCCAATAGGGTCGAACCTCCCCGGATAGGCTCGAAAGCTGTACGTTGGGCTCGCCTACAAATTCCCGATCAAAAGTAAGTGAGTACAATTGACAGGACCCTTTGTAAGGGTTTTTACGTGTCACACCATTCGAGTGCTCTTTCATCCTGGCTAAGACGGGCCAGGAACCCGGTTGACCTGGTCGACGATGAGTCTGACACCAAGCTAGACGTAACCTTAACGCGCAATTTCATCCAGAACCATGAACGTCGAGCCATAGCCCACTGTTGACGCCACTCGCTGGACACCCTTGCTTGCTGTCATACGACAGAGTACCACTGCCACCAAGAGTCCAGACCCATTCGACCGATCAGGAAGAACAAGCCCAATGAGACGGAATGAGAGAAGCATAATTCGGCCGAAGCCGCTCCCACGCTACTACCACCTCTATGAGCTCGTTAATCCCGGCTTGGAAATCGGTACGCCCTTGGTAGATTTTACCCTCTCTTACGAGCACCACTAGAGTCTCTCACCAGACTTTGGTTGTGGCCAGCGTCGATTCAAATTAGGAGTTTTGGAACATGAGACAAAGTCTAGGTATAAGAATTCACACAGTCACAAGGATTCATCCCCACAGCAACACCCACAGGCCTCGACCACCCGCAGGAGTCGAAAAACGTCACTAATATGACGAGTCATTTTGCTACCATTTGAGTCACTAAAATGACGAGTCATTTTGCAACATCGCGTTCGAACAGCATACGACGAGAGATGAGTCATCTCAAGGCGAAATGCCGAACCAGAGCTGGATTTTGGCCGCTTTGCCGCGTTCGATCAAAACGTTGCCCATTTAGCACGACGAGGACGTATCCAGTTGGCCAACGCCAGCGCCCTCTTTTGAACGCGCTGGCAGTGGTTTCGCTAAATAATAGGGTGACACAGTGGTTCAACGCCATGTTAGTCAGTGCCTCTTTGCAGAGAGACACTTCCCTCGAGCTTGTGGCCCAGCCCTTGAGCGCCAAAAGCGCCGCTTTGCTGTCGGAGCAAATCGTGACTGGGCATCTCCTGTTAACCTCTCTCAGCGTGGCCCGTGCACACTCCGTGATCGCCCTTACCTCAGCCTGAAAGACTGTGGCAAAGTCGTCAAGGTGTAGCGTTATCTCCCTGGAACAGCCTTGTCTCCAGGCTCCGGCGCCCACGCCTTCCTTTCTTTTCGAGCCATCTGTGAACCAGACAACTCCCTGACCTGTATACTTGTGCCGTCCTCCTTGCCAGTCGGCCCGTCTGCCCGTTTCGACTCTAAACGGCTTGTTGAAACTGATGTTCCTCGCCGTATGATCGAGCTTGGGCAGCTTCTCCAGATTTAGTTCTCTGGTTATCTGCCGGTCTGCTAGGTGGTCAACCTTCGCTTTGCCATCGTAGCGACACACGGCCTTGAAGGCTTGAAGGTTTCAACACCGCTGTGTATAGCCAGTGTATCTTTTCGGGCTGCAGTCCCCATGTCCTGCCAAAAGCCCTTCTGCATGCCCAGAAGGACTGAATCACCTTTGCGGAGGTGATATCGAGATGCCTTTTCCAACTGAGTTTGGAGTCGAATGTGACTCCCAGATACTTAATCTCACTGGTCAGGTCTAGTGCCCTTCCCATGAGATGTAGACCCTTGACAGGGCCCACCTTGTATCTGGTTGTAAAGCACGTGACTCCAACTTTGCTCGGGTTCACCGTCAACTGGACCCCCTTACACCATTTCTCGACGATTCCCAGTGCTAGTTGCATTAGGCCCGCCGCCACATCCAGATCGTCGGCCCTAACGAGAATGAAGACGTCGTCAGCATATTCCAAGGCAAAAATGCCGTCTTCATCCAACAATCTCTGTAGGGTATCGACTACCAGGCACCACATAGTGGGAGACAAAACTCCCCCCTGTGGGCATCCCTTACCGATCCTACCCTTGCGGATACGGTCGCCCCATGTGGCCAGCAGGCTCCTGGTGCTTAACATGTGGCACATCCATCTCACCAGGGTGGGCGGAATGGCATGATTCTCTGCACCCTCGCGGATGCTATCCACCCGGGTGTGATTGAATGCGCCTTCTATGTCAAGCAGGGCTGCTAGTACATAACCTTTATTCTTCATCCCGTTTCTGATCCAGGATTCCGCCTCTATAAGAGCTGTATCTACAGACTTCCCTGCCTGGTAGGCATGCTGTCTGCAGTGCAGCGGTCTGTCGACCAAAGACGTCTCCTTGAGATACCTATCTACGAGCCTTTCAAGTGTTTTCAGTACGAAGGACGACAGACATATAGGTCTGTGGTCCTTCGCGCTGGTAACCACTCTGCCTGGTTTCGGTATAAATACCACTTTCGCCGTCCTCCAGCAGGTCGGGACATATCCCAGGGCCAAGCACGCCCTAAAGAGTTTGACCAGAGGGCTTAACAGTACCTCCAGCCCTTTTTGTATGAGGGCCGGGAAGATACCGTCCGGTCCGGCAGCTTTGAACGGGTCAAAGGTGCCGATTGCCCATCTGACTCTCTCCGGTGTCGTTATGGTCCTGGCCAGTTCCCAGTCCTGTCTGCCGGCTGTCGCTTCTTGCGTGCCTTGGTGTACTTCGCCTTCCCTGAAGTCGGGAAAGTGGGTCTCCAGTAGTGCGTTGAGGCAGTCCGCACCATTTTCGGTCCATTGCCCCGAGTTCAGCCTCATTACACCTGGCGTCTGGTTTGGGCCACTGCGCAGAATGCGACTGAGCCTGGATGTCGCTGCGACATCCTTTTGCTCTGTGCAGTAGTTCTTCCAGCCCAGAGTGGGCGCCCTCTCCAGCTCCTTCTTGTATAGTCGTTGCGCCTGTCGGTAGGCGTCTTCGTCCTCCCTTTCTTTAGTCTTGTACGACCTGTTATAGAGTCTCCTTACTTCCTTCCTCAAGGCTGTAAGTTCGGGTGTCCACCACGGACATCCCTGACTCTTACCTCTCTTACTAACCCGGCAGTTGTTCTCGAAAGCCGTCACCAGAGTCTCCTGCAGGGACTCTGCGCAGTGTTCGATCTCCACCGGGGTGCCATATCTCCCAGGAAAATTGTAAATTCTCCTGGCAAGATCGGCCCTGTAACCTTCCCAGTTTGTGTTTCTGGGATTTCTCCAGTAAGGCCTATCGGTAGTTCTGCCCACCAACGAAAAGGTGATGTGTTCGTGGTCTGACATGGAGGGCTCGTCCGAGACTCGCCAGTCCTCCACGGACGCCACCAGATCGATCGTGGCCAGAGTGATATCGATGACCTCCTCACGCCTTACATCCCGAAAGGTGGGCTTGCCACCTTTATTCAGGATCTCCAAATTGGTACCCGCCAGGAAGCTCAAAAGTGCGTCCCCTCTGTTATTGCAATCCGAGCTGCCCCACACTGTGTGATGTGAGTTGGCGTCGCACGCAAGTTAGAGGTCCAAGCCTTTCAGTTCGTAGGTCCTGACAAGATCCCTAACCCTTTGTGGGGGTGGATCCTCCTCATCGTATGGAAAATAGGCCGAGGCAACTACGAGTTGCCTTTCAGTGCCTTTCTCACCCTTGTATTTCACGGTCGCTGTCGCAATGTCTCTGTCACAGAAGGATCCCCAGGCTTCAGCAGCAAGCCCTTTAATTATCAGGGCCGCCCTGGCTGAGTCTCCGTTCCAACTGAAACGGTTGCCGCAACCGTTTAGGCCTGTGATTTTACTCGCCCTTATCCAGGGTTCCTGAATAAAGGCTATGCCTGTATGCACCTCTGCCATGCGTTTGACTAAGACAGCCGAAGCGCTTTTGCAATGGTGCAAGTTGATCTGGGTGCACGAAATAGTGGACGGTGCCATACTGGCAGGCCCTGGGTTTCGTCCACCCCGACCCAGCCTCCTTGAGTTCGCCATGGGGCGAAGTTAGGAGCTAGCCTTTGGGTGTGGGGGTAGGGGTAGGATTGCGCTTAGCGCTTCTCCCACTCCCTAGTTCCCTCCCATCTTCTCCCTTGTCACCTTTACCTTTGTCAGAGACAAGGACGGCGTGGGCCCTGCCACCCCCACAGAAGGGTCGGTAGTTCAGGGCCTTTAGGGCCTCCACCTCCGACTCCTCCACGGTGATGTTTAGCAGAGTCTCCACCGGTTGTCTCTCCTTTGCAGGGATCGCCTTATTGCTTAGGAGGTTCCAGGATTCCACCTTGAGAGTGGGATTCTGTCGCCTCAAGCGTGTGAGTGCGGTCTGAGGAACAATGTTCCCCGGAACGTACAAGGCGATCCTTTTTACCTTTAGGAGATCGCCCTGCTCAACGACGGTGAGCTTGGCGTTCTCCCATGGGCTCCATCTAGGGACCTTAGCCTTTAACCACTCCACGTCCCACTGGGTGTTGCAGTCGTACACTAGTGCACCCCGCGTCTCCCAGTTGGCCAAGAACTGTGGGAAGTGGCCCTCCTCAGTTTGGTCGATTTCTGCTTCAAGAGCAGATCTGACCAGATCGACCTGTTCTTGGGTGAGTCGTGTGATTGGGTAGCCTTCAGGAACTATGGCCCACCGAAGCTTGGTAGCCACTGCTCGACTGTAGCACGCCCCATCTTCTTTATTTTCCCTGGCCGAGCGCTTGACTTCCCTGGGTGTCGAGCCTTCGGAGTGGGTCCTCTTCGCAGCCGGTGTCGACTGAAAAGTGGTCCCCTCCTGCTCCACACCCTTCTTCTGGGTCCTTCTCTCCTGGCCAGTTCTACGCCTCACCCTTTTCTTCTTCTTTTTACCTTCGATCGAGGTGCCCCCTGCCCCTTTTGAGGCGAGGTCCCTCGGTCGAGTTTCCTTGTTGTAGGTGGTGGTATCACCGTCCTTATCCGTAGATGAGGTGGTGTCCCGCCCGTTGTTACCAGCCACCTTGTGCCCGGTATCCCCAGCCCCCTTGAGGGCGGAGTCCCGTAGTGGTCCGGTGACTGTGGCCTTTCGTGGGTCGGTATCCCCAGCCCCCGTGGGGGCGGAGTCCCGTACCTCAACTTCCATGGGGGTGGGAACCCCCTTTACCTCTTGTGGTGGCGCTTTTTGCGTACTATCCTTACCTTTCGTATCCATTTTGTTTTTATAGAGCGGGTGTATCGTGTTGTAGTCAGTTTCATGTGTCTCCCGTTAGCTTGCCCTTCCGACGGAGGTGATGTTCGAGGGTCTGTTTGACTCGGTGGCCACGGAGGTTCCCCCCCTCCTCAGTGGTGCGGTCCCAATCCGGTCACCATCCGGCAGCATCACTGCACCAGAGATTTTTCGATGGCTGGTGGGGCAGCCAGGCGGTCTGGTTAGTGACCTACTCGGGCCCCTGTACTATCCATCAGCCCAGGCGCGCCAGTCCCAGTTTGACCTCTGTACCCTCCTCGTCTCGCTAACCCTCGAACTCTTCACTCCCATCTTCAGGGGTCGCAAACCGGGGGGGGGGGGGCACCCTACGCTGCAGTGTATGTATGTAAGTGTGAGTGTGCGTGTGTATGTGTATCACATCCCGTCTACCGCGTTAACAGGATGTGAGGTGTGTATACCCAGCCAGACCACCACCCTGGATGGGGGGGCTGTTTGTTGGTCGCCAGCTTCCCTGCAAGCGAGGGGGGCGAAGACCGGGACTTAACCTGCCCTACATTCACCAGGACGAACCCTTCTCGGGTTGCCTATCACTCATTCCTCGGTCCCCCGTTTATAGGGGGCCTTCCATACGCCTGGACATCCCGTTTATAGGGAGCCACAACATTCATGCAGTCTCGCTCCTCCTGCTGTCAGTCAGCCGACTAAGCCTCCCCACCAGGCTGTCGAGTTCGTGCCCCCGACAGCACGCGACAAGGTCCTACAGCCCCCAGGGGAGGTATTTTTTTATTAAAAATATTAACATATTTTTTAGCCATGCCCAAAGTTATGGGGTTGTAGCTTATCGCCTTATTAATTTATTAAAAATATTAAAAAAATTTTCAGCCATGCCCAAGGTTATGGGGTTGTAGCTTATTGGCTTATTTGTTTATTAAAAAAAATTAATTATTTTTACTTAGTACGCCCAGTGTTTTGGAGTTGTAGCTTATCGGCTTATTTGTTTATTACAAAAGTTAATTATTTGTTATTCACTACGCCTAGGGTTATGGGGTTGTAGGCTTGTCCGCATATTTGGCTATTTAAATTTCGTTACTCACTTTATTAATTAAAAAAAAAAATAATAATAATAATTCAAATCAAGCATGCCTGAAGATTTTAAATTTGACGCGTCCAGCTGGTTCACACTTTTGAGAGGCCTAAAAGGGGGCGCTCTTGCTCCAAGAATCAAAGATCAAGTTTCGATTCGATGTATCGACTCGACTTTCTAATCGAATCTCTCATTCTCTTTTTCATAAGTGGATATAATTATAAGTAGAATGTAGATTGGTAGATTGTTGCATGCTTCATAGCATTCAAAAAATAACATTTTTAATTTGGACTCATTTTTTTCAGAGTAAGCAATAGTAATCCATGATTGTTTTATCAGAATAATTGATAAACTATGATCAATTATTTGTAATTTCAAAAATAGAAAAAAATAAATAAACAAGTGATATATTATTTACAATATTTGAACATAGATTTTTAACGAATCAAAAAACTAAAAAACTGAATAAAAGTAGTATATCATTTTGATATTGAGATCAATATTTTGTTGAGTATCAATTTTTTCAAAGCAGGTGACTTAATATTGGCTGGAATTTGAATAGTTTTTAGTCAAAATATAATTTCAAAACATCTATAATGAACGAAAAAGTTAAATGTAGCGTGTATATTGTTAAAAAAACACTAGTTTAGCACATAAAATGTGTCAAAAGTGTATGCTTTGGAATCAACTAATACCCCAAATCTGCACTACAATTACTAGGGGAGCTTGTTTGGAAACATATGAAGAGAAGAATCCACATATTTTTGAGAGAAAAAAAAAAGGTCGAAACCGTTCAAAAATGCGTGTGAAAATCGTAAAAAACACGTTTTTGGTGATTTTTGACAACTTTAAACAGCTTTATCTTGGAAGCGGAAGATCGTACAGAGTTCCGGTTGGTCGCAAAATTTTTGTTTTTTCATAAAAAAAATTTAACAATTTTTTAATATGCACAAAAATTTAGCCTAGAAAAAGCTACGGTCGTTTGAAGATACCTGCAAATGAGCAAAAATAGCAATATCTGTGTAGGACTGTATTATTATAAAAATAACCAAACTATGTTATCAAAATATTTTTACAAAAAAGAACTTATTTCGAACAAAATTTTGCCGCAAACTAGAGGTTTCTATCTCATTTTGATCAAAAGTTAGAATTTTTCGAAAAATACCTTGAAATTGCTTAAAACAGCTTAAAAATAGCCCATTTTTCAATCTTTAAAAAAATCTAGCACCAAGCAGAAATAAGATAGAGACCTCTAGTTTGCAGCAAAAGTCTTCTTTTAAATAGTGCTTTTGCCAAAAAAAATTGCAATAAAATCGGTGAACCTCGTGCGGACGGTTTTTTAAAAAAGTATTATTTTGACCCATATATATATATATATATATATTAGGCTGGACGTTAATTAATTTTTATTTTTTTTTTCACTTGGGCCGGGCAGATTTTAAATTCGATGTTTTGAGAGTAAACAATCGTTTCTAATACGATGACAAAATCAATCTGACAGATCCTGATGAAGTAGGTCGAAAAAATTTATCTGCGAAAACTTTCCCAAGAAATTTGATTTAAAATTGATGTTTTGTGAATAAATACATGTATCCGATGTGATGACGACATTCATCCAGTAGATCCGAGTTAAAGAAGCTCATCTGAGTCTTTTATTCTAGGAGAGTGACCGAAAAAGTTGAAAAATTTTTGCCCATTGGGTAGAAAAAGGAATTTTTATAAATTCTCACGCAAAATCTGTGAGATTAATCGAGAAAGCTCCAAGTATCCTTTCTTCAAAGAATTGTACTGAAAGTACAATTATTTTCTAAAAATTAAACTTTTTAGAAATACCCCAAATGTTTGTATAAAAATAATACATTAACCGGTCATATCTCTGCAACATAAAAGTTTCCCTTCTTGAAAATTTATGTGGAGTCATTTTACACCAAAAAGTATAGTTTGCACCAAAAATTGACTTAAATTTCATGGGCTCCCAAATGAGCGAACTTTTCAGTCACTTTTTGATTTGAAATCGATGTTTTGTAAATAAACACACGTATCCAATTAGGTGTTGACGTCGACTTTGTTAAGAAAAATTGAGCAAAATAATAAATTATAGATTCAGTTTAAACCTATTTTCTACGCTTAACGACAATCGTCTCATGATGCGTGCACTTTTTTTTACCTTTTTGAAAAAAACAAAATAGCTTAGACTTAGATTGAACTTTTAAGTAATTGTTTCGGTCCTACAAGACTCCAGGAAAGGTCCAAAAGTTTATAATCCTTCAACCGTGGATAACTGTGAAGAAGAATTTTTAATACGGCACATGCATCGAGAGAGTTTCTTCATTTTCAATTTTAATTGAATATACCGGACGAGATTGGGCGCAGGATTTTATTTTGGGCCTTAGGACTTTTTTTTAACTCTTTCTCGTGCTCGCTATATCCCCCAATACTATAGACTAGAGCATGAATAAAGAAGCACTTACTCGGATACCCCAAAAATCTTTAGAGGAAAAGATTAATCCCCCAAGCTGCTACCTTGCCAATAACCCAATAGTCTTTGCGTAAAAAGTTGACCCCCCAAGTTACTATCTTTCAACCATAGTGGCCTTAGGTAATAAATTAGTCTCTTAAGCTACTTCCTCTCAAAATCTATGGGAGCCTAACATAAATAATAATTCAGTCGAGCTGCTGCTTCGCGAAAATCATATTAATCTAGCGTAAAAAAAAAAATAAATCGATACAATGAAAAGTCAACTTTTAAGCATCTGTTTCTTTAAAATCGTAGGGCCTCATATATTCAAACCTTTAAGTATAAGGAGAATATATTTTTTCAGTTGGCAAAATCTTAACACAATTAGTTTATTCGTTTATTCAAATTCATATCATATCCGAACCTTGCGCATTTATTTTGGAAAAGATCTCTTTGAGGCCCAATAAGCTCGTAATTCTTTTAAGGTGGGTTTTTACTAGACGCATGGCAATAGGAATCAGTTCAAATTTTTTGAAGTTGTTTATTACATATTGTTGAACATTTTTATGGAGTCTGATTAAAATTGACCATTTAGTTCAAAAGTTATAACAAGTTTAAGTTTGCATTATTCCCATTACGCGTATGGACGCTACGCTAAAAAAGTGTAATAAATTATTAATATATATTTGTCTTCTAACAATAGAGATCCTGCGAAAAAATCACGCATGTAGTTTATCTATATAATAATTTGGTGCAAGTTCATAAGCTTCCAACAAATATTTTTCTAGCTGGTTTTTTCAAACTGAGTTACTTTAAAAATTATAATAAACTTACTAGCATCTATACGCTCAGTTGAATTCATTATTAATTTGAATATATAACTTAAATATCTTGCTTATTTGAGGTCAAATTCAAAAAGTAAGCTTGGATTCATAATCAGCGACTTCAAAAACCTTCGACTACAAAATTTCAAACAGAACCGATAAATCAAAATAACTTTTCCAAATTTGACCTAAAACAAGTGCAATGCAGCCTTAGTATAGTGCTCGAGTTAAAGAACCTCGCCGGGTATACCATCCGAACCTTAAACCCTGCTGGATTTTTGGGAGGTGACAGCACTGAGCAACTCCCCCTCCGTAAATTCCGGTATATCGGACAAGATTTCCTCATCTCGCGTAAACACTCTCGTCTCGTATGTCGGGAATACCCCGTCGACTATTCGTCGCATCGAGTGAGCGTCTCGCACCTCCGGTGGAGTTCTCCCCCGTAATTTACCGTTGACCAATTTGTATCCGGTGCCCCACGGATCCCCGTTTGCCTTCGAACAAAGTTGCTCCCAGCAACGGCGTTTGCTTGCCTTAATAGCGTTGGTCAAGGCTTTCTTTTGCTAATTTATGTTTCTCCCGAAGGGCTTCTCGCACCCGTTCATCAGGGCTTTTCGTTCCACAAGTTTTTCTCCTACAGGCCCTTATGCAGTGTCGTCGTAGTTCTGCGATTTCTTCAGTCCACCAGTACATGGAGGTCGCAATCGTTCTCTCGTTCGTGGCATTGTTTGTTCGCAACGGCTCACCAGAAGTTCGCTCAACCCTACCAGCAATTTGACTTACTCTAGCTCTACCTACCTGTACGTTTTCTGGAATCAGTTCGGAGGGTGCTGGAGCCTCCAATAACTTTCGCACTAACGTATCTTTATCCAGTTTCTTTAGATTCCAGGAAGGGGGTTGCCCAGCCATTCTGTTAATTGGTCTACAAGGCTCGCCAACAGAGAAAAAGATATACTGGTGATCGCTACCGGTGTAGCGTTTGGTCACCCGCCATCCGTTTATCTTTGACATGAGCCTTGACGAGACAAATGTAACATCAGGAATGGAGTACCCGTGCCCAGATCTTCGGTACGTGTAAGTACGTGTCGAATCTGTTCGCGACTGTCAGGTCCAGCCTTGCGGCCATCTACAACAGTGTCCGTCCTCTCTTATCCCCTTGGGCATACCCAAGACTTCTACCTTGGCTTCACCTCGGACATTTATCGCGCAGTGCAGCAATGTTCAACTTTCTGCCCTTGTATTGCAATATACTATTTCACTGTTTTCGATGCCATTTTAAAACGAATGAATAAATTTAAACACGGTTGATTTCATTCAAAAAAAGATATAAAAACCCATTTGTAATGTCCAAAGAAAAAACCAATTTTTATTTTTTGGAGTCCATACGGCAACATGTCAATGCTAAGCACGCGCATTTGACTGAATTCAAAAAAGCTATTTTTTTTTTTACTTTGTTAGCACTTTTCACTTTGTTTAAGTGTCTACTCAAAACGTTTCTATGTCAAAATTATTTGAAGGTTTTGCGTTTGAAGTAATTTTTAACCGTTTCCGAGCTAAAAATCATAGAAAATTGAAATGTCGATACTTTGACCGGCCGATTCCAAAGAATTTTTAACTCTAAAACGGTTGACTTTAGAGCAGTAGATGTAAGAACATTTTTTGCTTGTTTTGATCTGATGAATATAAAAAAATTTAGTTAACAGAAAAGTAGTAATAAAATTTTCGATTTGAAGAAATTGTCTCAGGGGATTATTTTCGATATTTTCGATGTTTTTCTGAAAGCATTTGAAATACTTTCTCAGTGTCAAAATAATTTCAGATTTTGATAAAAGTGCGATAAGTAAGCGATGCTGAAATGGCTTGGTTCAGCAGCCTAGCAAAGTGAGGCTATTAATACGCCATTCATGATGGCTTATTTATCGCTCGTGTATCGAACACAGTTTTTTGAAATGCGAAGATCGGATTTATCGCGCGCGATGTCATAAGTGGGTTATTCGATTTTCGCATTTATAGGTCCTTCAAGCACACCGTGCTAAATTTCAAAGACTTGTGTATTCTTATTATATAAAGACTCCAGGTGAAAAACCGGGAAATTCGAAAAACCGACAAAATGTATTTAAGCGTCAACTAAGACTTTGAATAACTTTTTGATTTTTTATTCAGAATGAAAATTTCATTGATTAGTCTTCAATTTTACAAAAAAAGAAACAAAATTATTTTATAAAAGTTTTTTTTACCCTTTATTATTGTTTCAATAAAAAAATTAAGTTTCCCGCGCTTTTTTTTCTTATCTAAAAGCCGTAAATAAAGTTAAATTAAAATATAGTTTAAACAGTTGTATTTCTGAGATTCTAAATTATCAAGTCATCATTTTATCAAAAAATGAAAATTCTAGTTTCCCGGTTTTTCCCTTGGACCCTTCATACACTTTACCACAATCCAGTGCACTAGATAACGCCAATCAAATTATTAAGTTGGTATTAAATAACTATAATATCAATAACCGTTGATAAATTCTGTTTGTAAAAATGAATCAAGAAATAATCATCCCTCTTTATATTGATAAAGCATGTTCGAATGTCTTCGTTTTATAATTGATTTGATTGGTTGAGAACGTTAAATTCAAAATTTGAATTGCGTTCAAGTTGAAATATTGAATACTTTGTTAATAAGAAATTTTTGCAATAATTTTTTGAATAATTGAATACTTTGTTTCAATAATTGGACTAAATTTTTTTGTAGGATTCTATTAAATAAAATAAGAATCTTTATGATTTTAAAAACAACTTTTTCAAGTTACAACCACAAAAATATCGAACTGAACATAGTTGCAGGATGCAAACGTGATAAATTTAGTGTTAAAAATTTTTTTTAACTTCGTTTTTTTGAAAATGAAAGTAAAAATTATCGTAAAAAATTTACTTTCAAGATTAATATTTGAGCGCGCTTGCGCGCCGATTGAGACTAGTTTGTTTAAAATTAATTTACAGAATACAAAAAATTTGAATTTGAAACGATAAAAATTAATATAATGTATAATTTTAATTTACAGATTTTCACCGGAATCATCCCTACGTCGTCACGGGAAGTGTTGACCAGACAGCAAAGATTTGGGAGTGTCGCTAGTCATTAAGATTGTTTCAATGCATCAAAATCGGACTTGAATTAACAATTTTTTTAGAAAAATGGATTGACAAACATTCAGCTTATGCAATCAAAATAGCTGCTCGTATAAGCTTTTGTAATAGCTGTCGTACAGTTAACTTTCAAAAATTATGTTTATATCTTAGACTTACACATAAAAGCTCACAATGAAGTAGTAGCACTAGTTATGAATGTTATATGTGCTTCGTTACGCAATAATGATCTGCACTTTACAATAGAGCAAATATGTGGGCGCATAAAATAGAATGAAAATGTAAAAAATATTGAGAAAAAAAAAAAAAAAAAAAAAAGAAAAAAAAATTAATTGAGCTTACATAGGCTTGACAAATTCCTAATTACACCGTAGAAGTAAGTAAAAATAGAAGCACTTGTAATCAAAAATTATATTACAGTACTTACGCTTTTATTGGAACAGCTATTTACGAATAAAAAAATTTCCGTATTCACTTTAACTTTTTATCTAACAATAAAAATTTGATTATAAATATAATAAACTTCTTGACAACAAGCAAGTAAAATGATTCAATTATAAAATTAGTTTTTTCTTTTGGAACTTTTCATATATTTTATCAAAAAAGAATTAGCGTATTTTTTATTTTAAATTATATGGAAGAGATCGACTGATTTATGTAAAACTTGAATATCGACAAAAACTGTACTGTACAAGAAATAAAATTCATTTTTAAATTTCATTTTTAAGTAAACAAAGTGCAATTTTTTAAGATTTCAGGTCTATATATTATATATTATAATAAACTCTGTATTTAAAATTATAGCTTCAATTGTGTTGAGTCTAAAAAATTGTATACCTTACGTAAATCTTGAATCTACGTATGTATATATTTACATTCTTGAGGATTTTAATGATCCACAATCATGAATTGTATGCTACCAATGACATTGGCGAAAAATAAACAATTGTATGGACATAACTGTAAATTTATAATGATTTATATTAATATCAATTTTATTCTATTTTTTATTTTTTATATAAGTGTGAGTTTTGTTTTTAAATTATTTTAATATAAGCAAGGTAAATATTTATTATATAATATATCAATTTCATTTTGTCTAAAAATAAAAATAATGTTGATTATTATAATCACAAAGTTTAAACTAATGATTACCGGAAAATTATTGACATCTCTATCAAAAAATTCTTATAACAATATTTTTAACTTAATGTTATTATTATGCTATAACAGAATTATCAAAATAAAAATTTTTTTTTATACTTGATGTTTAAAAATCAGTAAAAAAAGTTTACAATAAAATCAATTCATTTTAATTGTCCTTCAATATCGATAAAATCATTCATCTCAATGGAGTCATAAGTTTTTTGTTCTACTCAGGTATCAATTGGTAAATTTTACCATTTTTTTTTTAGTTTCACCTTATACCTAGCGAAAGAAATGAAATCTTTAAAAAGAAAGACCTTTAAAAAGGTAAGAATTTACGGCGAGTGGTTTTTTTTTGGACAGAACTAAAACAAAAGTATATATGTTGTTACTTTCAGATCTATGTTAATATTAATGAATTTATCCCGAAAGATACGAACAGATGAATAAAATAAAAAAATAAAATAAAAAACCATCTTTCAGTAGAGTTACAGTGAATTCTGTTCATTTTTTTAAACTTTAATTATAAATTAATTCGAGTATCTACTCTGATTTTGATATTATGTTTTCGGGGATACGAACAGATGAATGAAATGAAATCAAAAATCATTTTCCGGACGAGTTTTTAATAAATTTTTTTCAGTTTTATTTCTTTAATTAATTTTTACTCAAATTATTTAAAATTCCTACTCTGATTCTGTTGATATTTTTTTGGAATATGAACAGATGAAGGAGATGAAATCAAAGAATCATCTTCCGGACGAGTTTTAAGTAAATTTTTCTTTTCTTTTTTACGCATCTTTTTTCTTTTTTTTTTTTTAAACTTGAATTCAATTTTTTTTTAGTAAAAGTTTACTATCAATTGATTCAATTTAGGTGTCGTTCAATATCGTTAAAATCATTCGAACTCGACGGAGCCGCAGATTAACGATTAACAGTCGACCAAAGATATTCATGCATCACCGAAAAGCAGAAACTGTATTAGGGTAACTAAAAATAAAAAGACTTAAAAATCTAAGAGCTTTTTTTTTTAATTGATTCTTTGAAAAGTAATATTATTCTAATTAATAAATCTGCGGCTCCGTCGAGTCCGAATGATTTTAACGATATTGAACGACACCTAAATTGAATAAATTGATAGTAAACTTTTACTAAAAAAAAATTGAATTCAAGTTTAAAAAAAAAAAAAGAAAAAAGATGCGTAAAAAAGAAAAGAAAAATTTACTTAAAACTCGTCCGGAAGATGATTCTTTGATTTCATCTCCTTCATCTGTTCATATTCCAAAAAAATATCAACAGAATCAGAGTAGGAATTTTAAATAATTTGAGTAAAAATTAATTAAAGAAATAAAACTGAAAAAAATTTATTAAAAACTCGTCCGGAAAATGATTTTTGATTTCATTTCATTCATCTGTTCGTATCCCCGAAAACATAATATCAAAATCAGAGTAGATACTCGAATTAATTTATAATTAAAGTTTAAAAAAATGAACAGAATTCACTGTAACTCTACTGAAAGATGGTTTTTTATTTTATTTTTTTATTTTATTCATCTGTTCGTATCTTTCGGGATAAATTCATTAATATTAACATAGATCTGAAAGTAACAACATATATACTTTTGTTTTAGTTCTGTCCAAAAAAAAACCACTCGCCGTAAATTCTTACCTTTTTAAAGGTCTTTCTTTTTAAAGATTTCATTTCTTTCGCTAGGTATAAGGTGAAACTAAAAAAAAAATGGTAAAATTTACCAATTGATACCTGAGTAGAACAAAAAACTTATGACTCCATTGAGATGAATGATTTTATCGATATTGAAGGACAATTAAAATGAATTGATTTTATTGTAAACTTTTTTTACTGATTTTTAAACATCAAGTATAAAAAAAAATTTTTATTTTGATAATTCTGTTATAGCAACTATAGCAGTAAAAACCTAAGTTGCCGTTGGTATCTTACATTTTTAAATGTTTTTTTTTTTTTTAATTTTATTTATCTCCAGGCTTTAAAAAAAAAAATGATATTTTAATAACTATTAATTTTTTATTTTTCAAACTATTTAATAACTAGGTATAAGGTGAAACTAAAAAAATTGGTAAAATTTACCAATTGATTCCTGACTAGAACAAACAACTTATGATCACCATCACATTTGAATGCGGCAAATGTCAATGACCAAGTTGAGGTAGTTGGTACACAGCGGATAAAACTGAAATGAAACTTGATAGTCAGACAAATTCATCTTGGAAAATAAACTGAGAACAATAAACCTTATCCGTGTTGGTGTATTGACTCAGAATTTATAAGTTCCAGTAATGATTTAAATGTATTTACTTGCCTGACAATTTGAATAATTCCATGAGACATTGATCCCACTTAAACTACCCCAACTTGGTCATTGACATTTGCTGCAGCAAGTTAAGGTAGTTGGTATATAGCGGATAAAACTAAAATTAAATTTGATAGTCAGACAAATTCATCTTGGAAAATAAACTGAGAACAATAAACCTTATCCGTGTTGGTGTATTGACTCAGAATTTATAAGTTCCAGTAATGATCTAAATGTATTTACTTGCCTGACAATTTGAATAATTCCATGAGACATTGATCACCATCACATTTGAATGCAGCAAATGTCAATGACCAAGTTGAGGTAGTTAGTACACAGCGGATAAAACTGAAATTAAACTTGATAGTCAGACAAATTCATCTTGGAAAATAAACTGAGAACAATAAACCTTATCCGTGTTGGTGTATTGACTCAGAATTTATAAGTTCCAGTGATGATTTAAATGTATTTACTTGTCTGACAATTTGAATAACTCCATGAAACATTGATCACCATCACATTTGAATGCAGCAAATGTCAATGACCAAGTTGAGGTAGTTGGTACACAGCGGATAAAACTGAAATTAAACTTGATAGTCAGACAAATTCACCTTGGAAAATAAACTGAGAACAATAAACCTTATCCGTGTTGGTGTATTGACTCAGAATTTATAAGTTCCAGTGATGATTTAAATGTATTTACTTGCCTGACAATTTGAATAGTTCCATGAGACATTGATCACACTTAAACTACCTCAACTTGGTCATTGACATTTGCTGCAGCAAGTTAAGGTAGTTGGTATATAGCGGATAAAACTAAAATTAAACTTGATAGTCAGACAAATTCATCTTGGAAAATAAACTGAGAACAATAAACCTTATCCATGTTGGTGTATTGATTCAGAATTTATAAATTTCAGTGATGATTTAAATGTATTTACTTGTCTGACAATTTGAATAATTTCATGAGACATTGATCACATTTAAACTACCTTAACTTGGTCATGATAGTCAGACAAATTTATCTTGGAAAATAAACTGAGAACAATAAACCTTATCCGTGTTGGTGTATTGATTCAGAATTTATAAGTTCCAGTAATGATTTAAATGTATTTACTTGCCTGACAATTTGAATAATTCCATGAGACATTGATCACACTTAAACTACCTCAACTTGGTCATTGACATTTGCTGCAGCAAGTTAAGGTAGTTGGTATATAGCGGATAAAACTAAAATTAAACTTGATAGTCAGACAAATTCATCTTGGAAAATAAACTGAGAGCAGTAAACCTTATCCATGTTGGTGTATTGACTCAGAATTTATAAATTCCAATGATGATTTAAATGTATTTACTTGTCTGACAATTTGAATAACCCCATGAGACATTGATCACCATTCACATTTAAACTACCTCAACTTGGTCATTGACATTTGTTGCAGCAATTTTCACTGGATAAATAAATCTCTACAGCACCAGCAGAAGGTTTCACAAGTTCAACTCACTCTAACTCATAGATGATTATCATAGGGAGACTTTAGATATTTTGTTTTGAAAAATTATAGCCAAATATTTTTCTATAATTATTGATGGTTAACGGTCATAATATTTATTAATTAAATTATGTTAATAGTGAATTTAGCGTGATGCCGCTGTATATTTTATTATATCCTACTTTTTTAATTACTTAATTATTTCTAAATCATGTAATAAAATAATAATAATTATGACCGCTGTCTTTTGCTCAGCTGCTCGGGTCTCGGCGGCTCGGCCTCTTGCGTGCGCGCACCTCACCTGCGCAGCCTGCTCGCATGCCTTGCTGCAGGCTGCAAGAGTGAGACAGCGTTACGTAAGATCCGGTTTAAGCCACATGCAGCGCATGTAGAGAAACCGGATGCTCAGGGACTGGAAACGAAAAAATTTCTAAAGGAAATCACCGTTTCGAATTTTGAGACGGTCATAACTTCTTTACGCAGAAATTTTTCAGGATGATTTTTTTTTTAATCTTCTCAGGGGATCTTAGGCTACGCGTAGAATATATGGTCAAGGAAAAATAATCATCCTAATAGTGTTTTTTTCATGAACGACCTAACCTAAAACCGAATTTCAATGTATATAAAGCGTACGCTTTAACGGCAGTCGGTTAAAAAAACCTACTCGCCGTCAAAGTGCTACCGCACTTTAGGATCTTATCTGTACTTGTAGCAGATTATTTTTTGATTACAAATTTTGATAAAAAATTTTTAATCGACAGCCAAAAATTAAAAACTGTTTAAAAAATCTGGAAAAACTTATATACTTAGTTTCTCTTCAAAATTGCTATACTTAGGAAAAATTTCGATATTAAGTCTTTAATCTTTTTTGCATTTATTTTATTTTTATTATTAAAATACATATTGAAAAATTATACAATATTTATTAAAACATGTGTATCTGCTGATGATTACAAAAAAGTTTTTTTTATTTTCATGAAACGTCATGATGATAGAATGTAAATCTTTAGATACAGTAACTCTAGAGAGTTAAATAGTCAATTTTTTAAGCGAGTGGTGCTGTAAATCAACGTGCCTGTGAACGCGCATATAGGCAGCCAGTTGCTTCAAACTTGTAGGTGGAAGAACATTTTTGGTGTTAGGGTTAAATTATTTTGATTATTTTCCTGAGCTGAATTTCAACCAATAGAAACGCCGTATTTGACATTTGGTGGAACGGGGCAAGTTTGACAAAAAATCACTCGCGCTTCGTGTGACCTTATTTTTAACCTGCCAAACTTGCCTCACTCGTTGCTGTGCAATAAAACAGTCGGAAAATTATCGACAATTTTGAAACACTAGGGATATTACGTCTGATTATTTTCTCGAGCTGAATTTTAACCAATAGAAACGCCGTACTTGACATTTGGCGAAGGAGCGTGGGTAAAATTATTTCGATAATTTTTCGGTTGTTTCCAATTAGTCGCATTGTTAGATTTATTCGATTCAATTTCTAGGTTGGACCCGAGTCACTGCAGTGTATACCTATAAATACCTATGAATACTCATATATAGGTATGCACCGCATTGACTCGGATTAGCCCGGGTCTAACGGAAAAAACTGAATTGAACAGGTTAATTAGTAAACAAATAGTAACCTTTGTAATTTAAAGAATTTGAAATAAAAAATCTGTCGTTCCGCAAAAATATGAAATACTGCGTTTCTATGAGTTGAAATTCAACTGGGGAAAATAATCCAGCCAAATACTCCTCGTGCTTCAAAATTGTAGAAAATTTTCCTCCAGTTTTTTTGCACAGCAACTCGCGGGACAAGTTTGAACAAAAAAATCACTCGCTTCGCGCTCGTGATTTTTAACCTGCCAAACTTTCCCCCCTCATTGCTTTGCAACAAAACAGTCGGAAAATTACCGACAATTTTGAAGCGCTCGGGGTATTGCGACAGGAAACTAATCTTGATTGAGCTTATATGTGAACGAGAAAATTGTTCAGGATTCAGTCAATTATTGCAACTACAAATAAGAAAAAACTTGGCTATTTAAAAAAATTAAATTAAAATATATAAAGAAACTTCGAACTTAGTTTTATCAAAATTTTGCTTTATTGGCCTACCTAATAAATTTGATATCATTATCCACTTTTTAAGAACCAATATTTTCCCATAAGTTTAAATAAAACGTAATTAAGTAGGATTTTTCCAAAGTACTACCTTAATTTGTATAAGGTGGTGGACCCCATTTGAGATCACTCTGTACAAACTGCACGAAAGATGCAAGTATATATAGTTATACAAATCCATGACTGATCCCAAAAAGGTACGTGATCCCAAATGGAGTCCACCACCTTAGTAACACATGGGAACTGAGTATTTTGCCGATCTAAAATGATATACAATATTCGTCGAATTTCAAATATTTTATATCATTTTATCTCCACTTTATCTTTTTGTCTACTTTTTTTCCTTTTGTCCACCCTCGTGCAAGATAAAATGGTCCTGGAATCCGGCCAACAATTCGTTGCGCTCTCGAGAAGCCCTTTTACAAAGGAAATACTCAAACTTGCTAGTCCCGACCTTCCGATGGAGTGACGCAAAACGTAATTATTGCAGAAGTACTGCTAGTACACCGAGAGTACTGTGTAATAGTAACGTCGCCGATTTAACAGTTAAGTCGAGCCGCATTACCTACTAGTGGAGGTTCATTCCTGTAGTATTCGATGCCTCCGACATCAACTGTTAATGCAAGAAGCTTTAATTTTTAATAATAATTCTAATAATTAATAATCTAAAATAAAAAAATTTATTTTCAGAACTTCTGAACACGTATGAGGCATTTTTTTGTGCCTATTCAATAATGATTACCTATGTGCTGCAGAGTGCACTGGACTTGAAAAATTTATTAATTTGCGAAAGAATTGTTTATCTTAACTTAATCAACGACCAAAAATTAAATCATTATAGTAGTTAAAGCCTCTCGCATTAATAGTTTAGAAGCATTGAATACACCAGAAAAGTCCGCCGCTAATAGTTAATACAACTCGACTAAAGTGTTACGGTGACGTAACTTATATAACACATTTCTCTCGGTGTAATAGCAGTCCAGTATTCACTGTACTTTCGTAAATATATGACCCTAAAAACAATCTTCTCCAAAAATCATCGGCAAAACACTGAATCAAATACCACAGCTTTCTTAAGGACGTTCGGTTGTGTGACGAAGGTCATAAGAATCATTTGAAGATTATTGCAATCTTTAAGTTTAGGTGTAAAAAATAACGTGTCCAAATTTCAGAAGGATTCACATCACGGTGTTTGAGATATTTTAATTTAAAGTTGGGCTGAAATCGATTCTTATCGGATAATTTAACATAGGCTCTTGTGGGAGAACCATGCTGTTTTCATTTCGCTGTAGTTTTTGAACCAGGATGTGAATCATCTTGAAATTTGGATGTGTTATTCCTGAAGCCTTAAGGAACAAATTGCTATATTTTTGGAAAACTTCTTATGGATTTTTAAACAATTTCAGCATTATTTTTATATTAAAAAGTCAGTAAAAAGTCTGCTGATTTTTCTTAGTATTTTAAAAAGTGTTCTGGACTTTTGATTTACACTGTTAGAAACAAGAAGTTTTTAGTAATACTCTGTAAAAATTTCAGTAAGATTCGTTTATTCGAAAATAAAATAATTTCGTCAATCGGCTGCAGCACGTGTCAGCTGTTCCCGTGCCTAACCTATTGGCAGACTACTCGGATCTTAGCGTTTGCCCCCGCCGAAATCTGCCCTAATCCAATTTAAAACTTCACATTTTTACAGCTAAAACTAAATTTAAAAAAAGTAAAAAACAAATTTTATTTAATTTTCTGGGTCACTATGTTCTCACTCCTGATCAGACTCCGGAACTGCAAAAAAAAAAAAAATTATTTTATTTACAATGTAAATACGGGAAGTTCTGGTGTAAAAAAAAAAAAAAAAAAAATTGATTGAATTACTCCCTCAAAATTTCAGAGCATTATTTCAACTCGTTTAAAAGTTATGAATTATTTTATTTAGAGAAGTATGTACATACGGCGCACTCGTGCCGTTTGAAAACTTAAAATACGTTTTTCTCAAAACTGCACTTATCAAACTGGCCCACATTCTCATTAAGAAACTAATTAACCGACTTAGCTGAAATTTGGCAGATAATTTCTTTACAATATTTGCAATAGTCTGAACCTAATTTGAAAAAAAAAATTGTCTTTAACCCTTTTTTTTTAATAATTTTGTTTTACAAAAATAGTCATTTTTTTTCTTTTTCTTATAATTTTGTCAAAAAAATGTTTTTTTCCAGAATAGGTTCAGACTAAAGAAAAAACTTTTATTAACGATTTCCTTTTTTATTTTTTTTATTCAGACAAACAGAAAATTCGTGAAAGTGTAGACCGAAAAAAAAGACGTCTCGCCCGAATCGATGCTGCGCCGTCATTTTGGATGAAAAAAAAAATTTTTTTGCTGTCAAAACATGTATTTATCTTTGTGTCAAACTACATTATTTTAAAATAATTTTTACTGCAAATAAAAAATCATTGAAAAAACAGCTGCTTTACATCAGAACCTCCCCTTAAGATATATTTCCTGAAAGCTTTGAATTTACCTTCATACGTCTGCTCCTTTTTTCCTGCTTTCTAAGAAAGATGATTATTCTCGTCAAATACTTTGTCCAGTCCTCTCGTAGAGTTTTTTTATCATCGCGTAACAGTACTTCACTTTTTATACATTCGAAAAAATCTCTGAAAGAAGATTCACTCTTAATTGTTTTAATATGTTTTATTTAAGATTCTCTTCGAATGTGATACGTAATATGTATTTTATTGTTTCAAATATAAGTACAATTGAAATATATATTTTGAAAATATTCGCTGACATGGTGTTCCAGGTATCTTTTTCTAGTTATTATAGGACTCTAGCAGGTAAAACTTCTTGGAGAAATCGCTCTAGACGTGTGGTTTACGACCTGGTGCACAAGGTAACTTTCTCTAGCTTTTATATGGACTTAGCAGGTAAAACTTCCTGGGAAATCAATACGATAACCTGGGAGTCGACCTGATGCTTCCAAGGGTCAAATCCGCTACCTCACCGTTGACTACGAGTAAAACTTCCTGGAGAAATCAATCCGGTAACCTGGGGTAGAATCCACTTCCTGAATATCTACTCTGAATAAAACTTCTTAGGGCAATTGATCCGGAGACCTGATGCTGAGCAGACGAATAAGTGCTTTATGGATGTCGGTCAGAGGAAGAATTTCCTGGAAAAGTCGAACTGTTTGCCAGCTGGCCGATCGTTCGCCTCAGAATAGTATATTCCTGTACAAGTAAGGGAACCGCGTCGTTGCCACGAGAGTTGGATCTTTCAGCACGACAGAAGTCGAGTGCTGAAATAATCCAACTCGAGTGTGAACGACAAGGTTCACTTACTTGTACAGGACTGCGCTTTCTCAATTTCTATGAATAATCAGTTATTATGAATTATAATAGTAAGAGTTAAGACTAATATACGGTAGCATACATGAGTTCCCCCGCTAACGCCGCTAATAGCACTAAGAAGTAACTTGACTCTCGACTTCCCATTGGTCGTCGAGACATCAAAACTGTTGATATGTTAGGTGTCTGTATGTGATTCACACTGCAGTATACTTCGATATTTTAGACTAGTATATTTATATCTATATGAGTAAATCCGCCAAACTCTTATTTTCACTGTCCAGGCATAGTAAAAAGGTTTAAGACAATATTTTTTTTATATCTAATTGAATAATTATTTAGATTTACACTTTTAGAGATTGTGGAAACAAATATAAAAGCTGAAAAGTTTATGCAAATGTTTAAAAATTTAGGTTTTACCCTGTAAAACGCAAGAAAACGCTGTGTCCGGAACTAAGTTTTGAAAATATTATCTGCTGTAACTTTTTCAGGCAATCTTTTTACATATTTACAACTGATGGAGGTATTAATACTGGGTTCAAGGAATGTTTTACGACCCATAAAAATGTTGTGCCTATATTTTTCTAGAAATGACATAACTTTAAAAATGTGTCCATACGTTTTTGATAAAAATGAATAACCTATTTATTCAAGTTTTTGCAGTTTCAGGCATTATTCAAACGCTATAAATGTATATTCGTCTAAAACTACTTACTTTCACGAATAATTTAAGACCAATCCGAATAATGTGCTTTTAAAATAAGCTATTGTTTACATCATTTTATTCTGAACAGTTCGAGCGTGAATTCTTGTAAAAAATGTTTTTTTCAGCTGACACATCCACAGATTAAAAAAAAAGTCTTCAAATTTAAGTGTGATCAATAAAACATAACTTTTTTAACTTAGTTTAGCTGCCTGAAGCAAAAAAACTTTATTTAGTTTAGAAAAAAGAGTTTTTTTATTATTCGCAACTTTGAACTCAACTTGTAGCAGATTTTTTATTTCTTATTATTTTAAAGAATTATTGCCAAAATTTCAAGAGTGTGCTTCAAAAATTGAAAAAGTTCCAAAATTACTGAAAAAAAACATAGTTTGGCGGATTTACTCATATATACTATTTTATTTCTTCATTCTAGTTCTCTTTCATAAGCAAATGCAGAGAATCACTCGTAGTGGTGGAACCTGCCGTATAGAATAGCATGCGACCGAGCCGGCTGTTTCCAGCACTTGTGAAAGAAACGTAAGCACATGGGCGATTCTTTCACTAGTGTTCGAATAGGTCGGCAAGCCGAGAGTAGGAAATAGGCTTTTTTTCGAGGTTGGTGACGCACATGGAAACCGGCTGATTATCGTTTTGGATTTGAGAAAGATATTTTCAAGGTTGTTATTAAAAGTCTTTCACTTTCATTGTCTTCATACACTTCTATGTAAGTATTTTTAGACCAATCTGAAACAGATGGTATACCTCAAGTTAGACCCAGCGCACATTCTCAGAGATCTCAGCGATGTGCAGGATGGCGTATTGAGCTAGCTTCCAAAACGTGAGGTTCCCAAACAGTTATTTAGGAAAGTGTGGCGAAAATATTTGCCAAAAAAATCCAAAATCTTTTGAGATTTCAGTAGAATTGCCTGCTAGGTACAAAGTGACTTGATCTGGAAATATAATTTTATTAACGGATTCATGCAATAGTGACCAAGTACAGTTTGGTAGAGTCATAGTTTTTTCTACATATAGAAATTTACAAGTCCTTTGTACGAGTGAAGTTTTTTTTTTTTATAGCACTGTAAGGGAATATATAAATAAATCTGCTCTCAATGTCGCGAGTGACTTTGGATTACAATGCCATCCACCACGTGTCGTGACGGACTTTGAACTGGCAATTTTAACCCTTACTTGGCACACGGGGTCTTGCAGGACCCCACAAACTGTTAGAGTGTCAGTTCTGAATTTGGGTGTGCCAAGCAAGGGTTAAATGCATGTACAACTGTGTTCCCTGAAATCTCCCGTTTTGCAAGTTTATATCATCTTGGGCCATCCATTTTTCGCCACACACAATCAAAAAAACTTTCTACTCAGCATAATAACGTAGAATCGTGACATAAGGTCAGAACTTCATTGGATTGTCCTGCGTGACTCCCAAAGAAAATAGTGAAACGTTTGAGCAGATTTCTGATGTCGTCGATGATGTCTTAGTTTTAATATTAAAATACTTTGATGGTACGTATATTACATGATGATTCAGCTTTGCAACCAGTATCAAGCGACGCTGAATAAATCCCATCTTACGAACAACTGTAGCGAGGGCTGACATAATCGGTTCAATCGATTAATTGGTAAAAAGTACGCTGATTCATAAACGTTTTTAAACAATACAAAATAACAGCCTGACATAAAATAGTTCTTACTGAGCTTTCATTAGGTTGAAAGGTAAAAGGCTGGTCCATAAGCCATGTGGAAGAAAAACATCGATCGCTTTCGAACAATTGTGTCGGGATACGAATTTTACAAGGGCCGAGTCAAAGTTTTGGACGTGCATGTATAATCACGTAAGTATATAAATCGTGACTAAAAACTTCAGAAACTAACTCAGGACAATAAGAACCTAACTAAAATAAGAATTTTTGTTAAGTGTGGCAAGTTTTTTCATGCTAGTTGTGTCACAAAAAAAAGGATAATTATCATAAGTAAAACATTGTTGATGTGTTATGTAAATACAAATAAAGACAACTCAACCTCCCATACTCAGGCAGCTCTTCTAGACAAGATAAATCTTAAGACTAAAAACTTCTGTAATGTTGTTGATCAACTAGTGAACAAAATCAGTGAAAAGGATGAACTTATTACCGAACTGTACAGTGAAATTGATAGTCTTAAACAACTAAAACTTCTAGACTCTACCATTAGATCAACAGCTGGCTGTGTGAGCAGTGAAAATAATAGTCGTGAATGTGATATCAATATGATATTAAAAATACCTACCCCAAAAATCCAGCTGAATTTCTACTAAATAATCCAGCAGGATTTAGACTAAAATTCCTGCTGGATAAAAAAAAACATTTTTATTGTTTATATTGCTAAAAATCAAGTTGTTATTAATTTTTCAATGATGTTGAAAAAGTTGAACTTATTTTTTTTCACAATTTTCCAGCTGGATTTGTCAGGTGAAAGATTTCCAGCTACACACATCCAGCTGGAAAATTTCGAAAAAAAACTAAGTTCGATTTTTTCAAAATCATTGAAAAATGAATAATAATTTGATTCTAAGCAATATTAACGAGACAATTTTTTTTTGAAATCCAGCAGGAAATCCACCCGTAAAATTGGAACCGAAATCCAGCTGGAACTCCAGTCGGACTTCCAGCTGGATTTTAGGGGTATTCATACTTACAAAGGTAAGAAAGGTCAAAGTTTTTTTGATCTACCTGCTGAACTGCATTTGATGGTGGTTAATAATGATTTTAGGGTCTATGTTGGATCTCAATGCTGTAGATCATTTTGTTAGTTTTGTAAATGTTTATATAATCTCTAAAATGGTGAAAAATATATTTTTAAAATTTAAGTAATGAAAAACTAAATAACAAAAATGAACGAAAATTTAATCTTAATTTCAACGCAAATTATTAAGGGTGATAAAATTAAATGAATTATTAGAGATGAAAGTTAAGTTAAAAATAAAAATGTATAACCCACAAAAAAAAGAGTTTTATTTCTAAATAAACTTAGCTTAACTAATTTAATAACCTTTCACTATTTTGAGTATAAAGAAGAGAAAAATAATGAATAAATGTTAGTCCTGGATGTAATAGAAATTTCAATGATAAATTACTGTTAATTATAATCAATAATACATTTTTGAAATCCGACTGAAATTCCAGCTGGATTTTAGGGGTATTAAATTTTATTTTAGTTTTTTTGTTTGTTGTTGCAGCCTCCATTCCTTGATTTGTTTCTTCTTAAGTTCAGTAATCACTTTAAAGTAGGTATAGGTCCGAAGCGTACATTATATGAAGTTAGTTCTTGACTTGTCTAGATGTTCCGTTTTATTCCATAGATCTGGTACACTGAGTCCGCACTCGATTTCAGCTCATACAAAACCGTGACTATTTCATATCAACCATCTTGTCTATGCGGAGTTACATTAAATCTTCTAATAGGTTAGTAGGTGTAGATCACTGATGGGATCATAGCTGTCCTATGCTGGGTGGCAGGACAGCTCAGTGTTCCATCTGTGTGTCTTTTCTCTTATCTTTCTTAATGATAGAATTTTTAGGGTACCAATATTGCAATACATATACTTTGAAATAAAATCATCTATATCTCGCTTTGTATTCCGGGTTTCATTGAACTAGTGCAAGGACTGCGTGATGTTTTTTGAAGAAGTGTATATAACCCCATCCCAGTTTTCTTTGACGGCCTACTAGGGTCTGATAATACTCTACAGGACCAAATTTTTCGAACTCCTTAAAGAATAACTCGCCCCTATATTCAATTTGCAGCACTCCAAATTTTTCGAATTTTTCATGTTAATATTTATGGAAATACTAGTTTCAGTAGCTGCCACCAGAACTATTCCATTTAAACACGGTCCCACAAAAGCGGTGCTAGTACATAGCGGGTTCCCTACTAGTAAATAGGCACGCTGCGAGGCAACAGGCAGAATAACCTTTTGTTATCTAGGTTGTCTGATTGTCCCGGTGTTTTCCTTATTAAACGGCTGTTAATATACACTGCTTGGCGACGAACAAATAAAACACGAAGTTTCAAATCAACAAAATGCTGTGATTTTTTTATTGAATTTTCTATAAAATGAATAAACAAATAATACCCCAAGCTCTAAAATCTCGGAACAAAGGTCGTCAAAAATTAATTTATTGATAAATAAAAAAATAAACAAATAAAACACGGAGTTTTAAACCAACAAAATGCTGAGATTGTTTTATTGAATGTTCTATAAAATAAATAAACAAATAATACCACAAGCTCTAAAACGACAAAACCCAGACCATCAATGATTAATTTATAAATAAATAAATAAATGAACAAATAAAACACGAAGTTTCAAATCAACAAAATGCTGTGATTTTTTAATTGAATTTTCTATAAAATAAATAAACAAATAATACCCCAAGCTCTAAAACCTCGGAACAAAGGTCATCAAAAATTAATTTATTGATAAATAAAAAAATAAACAAATAAAACACGGAGTTTTAAACCAACAAAATGCTGAGATTGTTTTATTGAATGTTCTATAAAATAAATAAACAAATAATACCACAAGCTCTAAAACGACAAAACCCAGACCATCAATGATTAATTTATAAATAAATAAATAAATGATCAAATAAAACACGAAGTTTCAAATCAACAAAATGCTGTGATTTTTTAATTGAATTTTCTATAAAATAAATAAACAAATAATACCCCAAGCTCTAAAACCTCGGAACAAAGGTCATCAAAAATTAATTTATTGATAAATAAAAAAATAAACAAATAAAACACGAAGTTTTAAACCAACAAAATGCTGAGATTTTTTTATTGAATGTTCTATAAAATAAATAAACAAATAATACCCCAAGCTCTAAAACCTCGGAACAAAGGTCATCAAAAATTAATTTATTGATAAATAAAAAAATAAACAAATAAAACACGGAGTTTTAAACCAACAAAATGCTGAGATTTTTTAATTGAATTTTCTATAAAATAAATAAACAAATAATACCCCAAGCTCTAAAACCTCGGAACAAAGGTCATCAAAAATTAATTTATTGATAAATAAAAAAATAAACAAATAAAACACGGAGTTTTAAACCAACAAAATGCTGAGATTTTTTCATTGAATGTTCTATAAAATAAATAAACAAATAATACCCCAAGCTCTGAAACGACAAAACCCAGACGATCAAAGATTAATTTAGAAATAAATAAATAAATAAACAAATAAAACACGAAGTTTTAAACCAACAAAATGCTGAGATGCGGAGACTCCTCCGCGTACGCGCACGTGTACATACATGAATACATACATGAATATATTTGGATGATAATTATTACAAAATAAAAAAATAAAAAATAAATAAATAAGGATTTAAAGTTTAACAAGAATTTTTTAAATAAAATTTTACAATTTATTAAAAAGAAAAAAATTACTCCATTATAAATTTAATTTTTCTGAAAATAAAATCTTTTTTTCATTTTTTTTAAATTAAAAACTTGGATTTTTCTAATTAATCTTATAATGAAATTTTTTAAAATTAATGAATTCAAATTTTAAAATTTATATAATTTAATTATACCATTAAAAAAGAATTAATAAATTAAGAAAATATACAAAACTTGTAACAAAACATTGAAAATGGGGGGCGGGGAAAAAAAGGGCGGGGGGGGGGGGCGTGATTGGAAAAGAGGCATTCCAGCTGAAACCGACCAAGATCTGACATGACACCTCCGATTTCGCTGAAAATTTGGGAAAAAGTAGTATTTGGCACATATATAAAGGAGGTTTAGTTGATTTTTTGAATTTCCCAAAATTTTCAAAATGGCGGCCATATGAAAATTCGACTTGAAAAAAAATACTTATTTTTTGAAATCTTGTAACTTCTACGGGTTTTAACCGATTTTGATGAAAATTTAGTGATAATAGTAAAAATGTATAAACTTTTAAAGGAAATAATTTAAATAAACAAATTCCGATTGGTTATGCAAAAAAAATTTTTTTTATTTGTTTAAACAAATTTTTAACCATGGCGCACCCTTTTTATTTTGTTTAAATTATTTTTTATTCAAAGTAAATTTTATAACAAATCTTTTGAGACCTTCAAAACTTTGGAGTCTCTTTTCGTTTCCGAGTTATGATTTTTTAAAGATGACTGTTTCGGGTTTCGAGCGGTCGGACGAGCCGAGCCGCGGTCGCGCCTAACTGAAAGTGCAATGTCTACGATTAGAATCTTTACACAAACTTATGCTTACCGAAACTATCTATTACTTCTGTATTTTTAAAATTGATCAATATATTTTGTTAATATATTTTTATTAGTTTGTTTATTAAAATTTGAGTTGGAATAGCATACTAAGCTCAAAAAAACTTTTAAAGCCGCTATTTCTTGGCGCATACAATTTTTATTATTGTTTAGTATCTTTGTTCACCACTTGGTGGCGTGTTACAAAGACGTAATCATAAATAAATAATCTAAAATCGTACATAAATACTAAACCGATTCCTATAGACATTCTGGCGTTTTTACAATTTGAAAACTTCGTTACATCGATTGTAATTATCGCTTCTTATTTCTCAACCTAAATAACGAAATAACATTTCTGTTATTAAGAGTTTTGAAAAATCAAACCAAAAAATCCTGTAAAAATGAGCCCGAAAACGAAATGTCGAGGTAAATGTTGCAGCAATCCTTTAAAAAAAAAAAATCATAAAAAATATGGACCCGGTATTTGTTTGGTGAATAATATATTAGTTTGCGATTCGTGTAGGTTAAAACTAAATAACAACGGAAATATAGCTAATAATTCATTCAACAATTTGAACACAAGCCACAACTCTAATGTTGTTGAAAACAATGTTGAAATGGAACAGGCTGAATATGAGCCTGAACAAAACGAAATTAATTTTAGCGAGTCTGACGGTGATGACAATCATTTTGAAATAGAAATGATCTCGGAAAACATTTTAGTAAATGTGAATAAGTGCATTGAACTTCTTGGAGCATTGCCAATAAAATCAAATGATCGAAAATCAACTAAAAGTAAAAAAGCAAAATTTGAAGAAGTATTAGATATTTTTCGTTCAAATTTACTAAAAGTTTTAGACTTGGAGTTGGAGTCAAAAGTTAATGACATAGATATTCTTGTTGATGAAATAAAAGATAAGATTCGTAACACCAATAAATCATCGGAAAAAGTAAAATATCTTACAATGGTGCCGAAAAATTGGTCAACTAATGACCTGGAATCTCGTTTTTCTGTTTCACATTATTTGGCTTTAAAAGCTAAAAAGCTTCATGATGAGTTTGGTATTGGCTCGTCTCCTAATCCTAAGCCCGGAAAAAAACTGAATTGTGAAACAGAAAAACTTGTAAAGGAATTTTACTACAATGATGAATACAGTAGATGCCAACCTGGCCAAAAAGATTTTAAATCTGTGAAACAAGATGACGGGACACGTGTTCATCGGCAAAAGCGTTTACTTTTGTGTAATCTCAATGAGCTGTGCGTGGCGTTTAAAAATTTACATCCTAATTGTAAAATTAGTAGCTCTAAATTTGCTGAGCTAAAGCCAGCTGAATGCATTTTAGCTGGGGGAAAAGGAACGCACTCCGTCTGCGTTTGCAAAATTCACCAAAATATAAAGCTAATGATTGCCGGAGCTCACTTTTATGAATTGACTAAAAATGATCCTGATAGATCTTTTTTACAAGATTATAAAACGATTTTATTAAAAATGATATGTGACGAACCTAATTTTTCTTGTTTTTCTGCTGAGTGTGTTAAGTGTCCTGGAATAAATAATATGAAAGTTAATTTAGAAAAGCTGTTTCAAGAAAATTTTATTGATGACATCACATATAAGAAATGGACATCAACTGACCGCTCCAATTTGGAAACCCAAATTGATACAGTAGATGATTTCATTGAAAAATTTACCCAGGGTTTAAAAAAACTGTCAATTCATGATTATGTTGCAAAGTCACAGAGTCAATTTTTAGCCGATGAAAAAAAGAATTTGAAACCAGGAGAGTTTTTGGTTTTATGTGACTTCGCTGAAAACTTTACATGTATAATACAAGATGCTATCCAGAGTTACCACTGGAACAACACTCAAGTAACTCTTCATCCCTTTGTAGTATACTACAAAAAAGGTGATGAGTTACTTCACGAGTCTTATGTAGCAATATCAGAAAGTTTAGATCATGACGCAGTAGCAGTAAACTTATTCATAAAAAATTTTTTAAAAGAACTAAAAAAAAAGCATGAGAATGTTAAAAAAATAAAATACTTTACTGATGGAGCTGGTTCTCAGTACAAGAACAAAAGTAATTTTATCAATCTTGCACACCACTTTAAAGACTTCAAAGTTCATGCTGAATGGCATTTCTTTGCCACATCGCATGGTAAAAGTCCATGTGACGGAGTAGGAGGAACCGTCAAAAGATTAGCTGCAAAAGCGAGCTTGCAACGACCGATGGAAGATCAAATAACGTCTCCTTCAGACTTATTTAATTGGGCTAAAGATGCACTGAAAAGCATGACATTTATTTACAGCACAATTACTGAACATGAAAAACATGCTAAGTTTCTAGAAAAACAGTTTAAAAAAGCAAAAGCTGTAATAGGATCAAGAAGTTTTCATTGCTTCATCCCAATTAATGAGGAAAAAATTTATTGTAAAAAAGTTTCTAAATCAGATAAAACTTAAACATTTCAAATCATTAAAAAAAATATAAAGCAAGTAAGAAAAGTTAAAAAGCTAACAAAAATAAATAAAAATAAGCGTTGAATTATATATGTATATTTTATTTACTACATGCTCTTATTAAGTTCAAATTTTAATAAACAAACTACTAAAAATAAATTAACAAAATACATTGATCAATTTTAAAAATACAGAAGTAATAGATAGTTTCGGTAAGCATAAGTTTGTGTAAAGATTCTAATCGTAGACATTGCACTTTCAGTCAGGCGCGACCGCGGCTCGGCTCGTCCGACCGCTCGAAACCCGAAACAGTCATCTTTAAAAAATCATAACTCGGAAACGAAAAGAGACTCCAAAGTTTTGAAGGTCTCAAAAGATTTGTTATAAAATTTACTTTGAATAAAAAATAATTTAAACAAAATAAAAAGGGTGCGCCATGGTTAAAAATTTGTTTAAACAAATAAAAAAATTTTTTTTTGCATAACCAATCGGAATTTGTTTATTTAAATTATTTCCTTTAAAACTTTATACATTTTTACTATTATCACTAAATTTTCATCAAAATCGGTTAAAACCCGTAGAAGTTACAAGATTTCAAAAAATAAGTCTTTTTTTTCAAGTCGAATTTTCATACGGCCGCCATTTTGAAAATTTTGGGAAATTCAAAAAATCAACTAAACCTCCTTTATATATGTGCCAAATACTACTTTTTCCCAAATTTTCAGCGAAATCGGAGGTGTCATGTCAGATCTTGGTCGGTTTCAGCTGGAATGCCTCAAAATCATAGGACAATTCAAAACTCATAGAAATAAGCATATTTCGGTACACTCTTACGGTTAGTTAAGCACTTTTTTGAGAGGCCTGTGGGGGGCGGGCGACGGGCGTGAGGAGGGGGGGTGAGAGAGGAAAAACAACTATATAATGTAGTAAGGTATTAGATATATAGATATGTATATATTATATATACACAGATCTATGTATATATCTAATGTCTAATATATACGTATCTATATTAGAAAGAATGCTATATTCTCGGCCTTATTACATACTATATACACATATATATATGTTGCGGTCACTATCCGGACATTTCATATATACAGCGGTTACTATCCGGACATTTCAACACTATCCGGACAGTCAGGATAGTGTTTGGTCCCATTTTTTCCGAGACCAAATAAAAATGAGTTCCAGAAATTGGGTGATGGGTTATTTGGGATGGGTTATTTTGGTTGAACCGCGCAAA
This sequence comes from Encarsia formosa, assembly GCA_038277355.1. Classification (NCBI taxonomy): domain Eukaryota; kingdom Metazoa; phylum Arthropoda; class Insecta; order Hymenoptera; family Aphelinidae; genus Encarsia; species Encarsia formosa. Next base: position 21,032,234 of record CM076187.1, read on the forward strand.
CCTAGAAAATTTTTTTATTGATGGGTTATTTTGGAAAAAAAAATAAAAAAAAGATGGGTTATTTTGGTTTTTTTGAATACGTGGGTGGATTGCGCGTGATTTGCGCTTTAAGAGGGTGTATTATTGCTTTAGTAATTTATCATGCAGTATGTACAGCCTTCGGCCGGACAGTGACCTCTGTACATATATATATTTATATAGTATATATACGTATCTAATATGGCTTAGAATATAGCCACTCTTTTACTATAGATATGTATATATCTAATATAGGCCATATTAGATACTATATATACACATATTTGTATAGTATATATGGGTCAAAATAATACTTTTTTAAAAAACCGTCCGCACGAGGTTCACCGATTTTATTGCAATTTTTTTTGGCAAAAGGACTATTTAATAGAAGACTTTTGCCGCAAACTAGAGGTCTCTATCTTATTTCCGCTTGGTGCTAGATTTTTTCAAAGATTGAAAAATGGCCTATTTTTAAGCTGTTCTAAGCATTTTTAAGGTATTTTTTGAAAAATTCTAACTTTTGATCAAAATGAGATAGAAACCTCTAGTTTGCGGCAAAATTTTGTTCAAAATAAGTTCTTTTTTGTAAAAATATTTTGACAACATAGTTTGGTTATTTTTATTATAATACTGTCCTACACAGATATTGCTATTTTTGCTCATTTGCAGGTATCTTCAAACGACCGTAGCTTTTTCTAGGCTAAATTTTTGTGCATATTAAAAAATTGTTAAATTTTTTTTATGAAAAAACAAAAATTTTGCGACCAACCGGAACCCTGTACGATCTTCCGCTTCCAAGATACAGCTGTTTAAAGTTTTCAAAAAACACAAAAAACGCGTTTTTTACGATTTTCACACGCATTTTTGAACGGTTTCGACCTTTTTTTTTCTCTCAAAAATATGTGGATTCTTCTCTTCATATGTTTTCAAACAAGCTCCCATAGTAATTGAAGTGCGGATTTGGGGTTTTAGTTGATTCCAAAGCATACACTTTTGACACATTTTGTGTGCTAAACTAGTGTTTTTGTAACAATATACACGCTACATTTAACTTTTTCGTTCATTATAGATGTTTTGAAATTTTTTTTTGACTAAAAACTATTTAAATTCCAGTCAAAATTAGGTCGCATGCTATGAAAAAATTGATACTCAACGAAATATTGATCTCAATATCAAAATGATATACTACTTTTATTTAGTTTTTTAGTTTTTTGATTCGTTAAAAATCTATGTTCAAATATTGTAAATAATATACCACTTGTTTATTTATTTTTTTCTATTTTTGAAATTACAAATAATTGATCATAGTTTATCAATTATTCTGATAAAACAATCATGGATTACTATTGCTTACTCTGAAAGAAATGATTCCAAATTTAAAATGTTATTTTTTGAATGCTATGAAGCATGCAACTATCTACCAATCTACATTCTACTTATAATTATATCCTCTTATGAAAAAGAGAATGAGAGATTCGATTAGAAAGTCGAGTCGATATATCAAATCGAAACTTGATCTTTGATTCTTGGAGCAAGAGCGCCCCCTTTTAGGCCTCTCAAAAGTGTGAACCAGCCAGACGCGCCTAATTTAAAATCTTCAGGCATGCTTGTTTATAACTTTTGTAATAAACAAATAAGCCGATAAGCTACAACTCCAAAACACTGGGCGTACTTAGTAAAAATAATTAATTTTTTTTTAATAAACAAATAAGCCGATAAGCTACAACCCCATAACCTTGGGCATGGCTATAAAAAATGTTAATATTTTCAATAAACCAATAAGGCGATAAGCTACAACCCCATAACTTTGGGCATGTCTAAAAAAAATGTTCATATTTTTAATAAACAAATAAGGCGACGAGCTACAATCCCATAACACTGGGCAGAGTGAATGAAAAATAATTAAATTTTTTAATAAACAAATAAGCCGATGAGCCCCATGACGGTTGGCGTAGCGAATGAAAAAAAATTAATTTTTTTCATAAACACACAAGCCGATGAGCTACAACCCCATAACGGTGGGCGTAGCAAATGAAAAAAAATTAATTTTTTTATTAAACAAATGAGCCGATGAGCTACACTCCAAAACACTGGGCGTACTTAGAAAAAATAATTAATTTTTTTAATAAACAAAGAAGCCGATAAGCAACAACCCCATAACCTTGGGTATTGCTAAAAAAATTTTAATTTTTTTAATAAACAAATAAGCCGATGAGCCACAACCCCATAACATTGGGCGTAGTGAATGAAAAATAATTAATCTTTTATAAACAAATGAGCGATGAGCTACAACCCCATAACATTGGGCGCAGCGAATATAAAATATGTAAATATTTAAATAAACAACTAAGAAAACAAGTTTACCACCCCATAACCTTGGACATGGATAAAAAAAAATTTTAAGCCATGCCCAATGTTATGGGGTTGTAGCTAATCGGCTTATTTGTTTATTAAAAAATTTAATTATTTCTCATTCACTCCGCCCAGTGTTATGGGGTTGTAGCTCATCACCTTATTTGTTTATTAAAAATATTAACATTTTTTATAGCCATGCCCAAGGTTACAGGGTTGTTGCTCATCGCCTTATTTGTTTATTAAAAATATTAACATTTTTTATAGCCATGCCCAAGGTTATGAGGTTGTAGCTCATCGCCTTATTTGTTTATTAAAAAAAATTAATTATTTTTACTAAGTACGTCCAGTATTTTGGAGTTGTAGCTTATCGGCTTATTTATTTATTACAAAAGTTAATTATTTGTTATTCACTACGCCTAGGGTTATGGGGTTGTAAGCTTGTCCGCTTATTTGTCTATTAAAAATTTAAATTTCGTTACTCACTTTATTAATTAAAAAAAAAACAAAAAAACAAAAAATTAAAATCAAGCATGCCTGAAGATTTTAAATTAGGCGCGTCTGGCTGGTTCACACTTTTGAGAGGCCTAAAAGGGGGCGCTCTTGCTCCAAGAATCAAAGATCAAGTTTCGATTTGATATATCGACTCGACTTTCTAATCGAATCTCTCATTCTCTTTTTCATAAGAGGATATAATTATAAGTAGAATGTAGATTGGTAGATAGTTGCATGCTTCATAGCATTCAAAAAATAACATTTTAAATTTGGAATCATTTCTTTCAGAGTAAGCAATAGTAATCCATGATTGTTTTATCAGAATAATTGATAAACTATGATCAATTATTTGTAATTTCAAAAATAGAAAAAAATAAATAAACAAGTGGTATATTATTTACAATATTTGAACATAGATTTTTAACGAATCAAAAAACTAAAAAACTAAATAAAAGTAGTATATCATTTTGATATTGAGATCAATATTTCGTTGAGTATCAATTTTTTCATAGCATGCGACCTAATTTTGACTGGAATTTAAATAGTTTTTAGTCAAAAAAAAATTTCAAAACATCTATAATGAACGAAAAAGTTAAATGTAGCGTGTATATTGTTACAAAAACACTAGTTTAGCACACAAAATGTGTCAAAAGTGTATGCTTTGGAATCAACTAAAACCCCAAATCCGCACTTCAATTACTATGGGAGCTTGTTTGAAAACATATGAAGAGAAGAATCCACATATTTTTGAGAGAAAAAAAAAGGTCGAAACCGTTCAAAAATGCGTGTGAAAATCGTAAAAAACGCGTTTTTTGTGTTTTTTGAAAACTTTAAACAGCTGTATCTTGGAAGCGGAAGATCGTACAGGGTTCCGGTTGGTCGCAAAATTTTTGTTTTTTCATAAAAAAAATTTAACAATTTTTTAATATGCACAAAAATTTAGCCTAGAAAAAGCTACGGTCGTTTGAAGATACCTGCAAATGAGCAAAAATAGCAATATCTGTGTAGGACAGTATTATAATAAAAATAACCAAACTATGTTGTCAAAATATTTTTACAAAAAAGAACTTATTTTGAACAAAATTTTGCCGCAAACTAGAGGTTTCTATCTCATTTTGATCAAAAGTTAGAATTTTTCAAAAAATACCTTAAAAATGCTTAGAACAGCTTAAAAATAGGCCATTTTTCAATCTTTGAAAAAATCTAGCACCAAGCGGAAATAAGATAGAGACCTCTAGTTTGCGGCAAAAGTCTTCTATTAAATAGTCCTTTTGCCAAAAAAAATTGCAATAAAATCGGTGAACCTCGTGCGGACGGTTTTTTAAAAAAGTATTATTTTGACCCATATACATATCTATATATCTTGGTGTCGCTTTTTTGGGTCGGATTTTTGGGTCGCTTTTATGGGTCGGATTTTTGGGTCGGTTTTTTGTGTCGTTTTTTACAGATTCACTCCTCATATAAAAAGCTTCGCTTCAAAAATTAAACAAGTAGTGCAATATTTTAGTAAAAATTATAAAATTCCAAGTTGATTTAAATTTTAGTGAAAATTATTAAAAGATAAACCAAAATCTAGCTTAAGGATTCGCTTTTAAAACCAAATAAAGTGTTTTTGCTTAGGTAATAAGTAATAAAATAATGCAGCAAAATGATTTCTATTTAATGTGTATATTTAAAAAAAAACTGAAACTTTTTATTAATAATAGTTATTTTTATAAAATTTTCTAATTGTAATTATTGTGTCACAAACATAGATTTATAAAAGTTACTGGGATCATTACAAATGTAATTATGGAATTAAATGAAAGTCTTAAAAATAAACTGCTAAATTAAAACGATTCCCCCGATGAAGTGAATTGAGTGTTAGCACTAAAACAGTAATAAATAAATAATACAGTAAATAGTTTGAGAAAATTTTAATTACTATCAATTTTAAAAGTCTAAATTTTTTGTTCATTTTATCTTTTAAAAGAATAAATTTTATGATTAGTTGATATTTGAATAATTGGTTTTGATTCTGAAATATAATTAATAACAACTAAGTTTTGAAATATTTACACTTTATTTTATTGACTTTATATTTTAGTTTATCTACAAGTTTACGTCGGAACAATTTTGGTTTAATGATGATGAATTTTTTTTACTTTGACAAATTATCACTATAAATATGATCAAAATCAATATTTATAATTTCGCTGCTTCTGGACGGATGAGCTATTGCTGCTTGCATGGAAAGTTTCTGCATGTCTGTAGGTTTTACTAGTCTATTTTCGGAAAAGATACGCTTCTTTTTAGTACTGTAGAATTGTCGTTATTTTTCTACGTTTTTGTGACTCGGCAAATTTTTCGGAAAGTCAGGAAAATGCGGAGTTGAAGAAAGTGAAGCTTCGTTGACCGTGAGACTTTTTCTCATTTTTTCAACAATTTTTTCCTGTTTTGGTAGTAATTCTAATACACTTTCCTCCGTAAGATTGTCGGACATACCTAATGCAATTGTTAGAAGTGTTTTAAGACGAGTTACAGGAGTTACTAAGTCTCTTATATTTACAGATTTTTCATTAATTGATTTAACGGCGAGTTCGTTGTGCAATTCAAAATTTAAAGTCACTTCTTTTCGATTCATTTCTTGAACAAATTGATGTTTGTTCAATACACGCATGCAAGCATGTACGTGCTTGCAAAAATTACCTTTTATCGCATGATATATATATGTACACGTAAATTTGTGGACGCAGATGAGACACACTGGACATGAAAGAGGGCATTCAGAGCAATCATTTGAACCAGAAATTGATACCCTATATGGACCTCGTCCAGCCGTTGCTGATTGCACATTCCAAGAATTTTCATCTTGATTTTTCACCATGCTATCCTTAATTTTTTCACTTCTGCGGTGACTATCGGCTATTTTTTCCATCCGATAAGTTGGCTTATTTTTGGCTTCGCGAATGATTTTCTCGAACATCATGTCTCTTGCAAATCGCATGAGAAACCTGAGACATTTGTCAACTCTGCGATTTTGATGTCCTTCCATGTAACAGTATTTTATTTTTTTGTGCAGAGCTTCTAAATACATATTTGTATTCAATCCAAGACCAATCCGGTAACAATATGCCCATTTTTCGGGACGATGAGCATATATTTTTCTGAAGTATTCTCCAAAATCTTGAGTGTCAGGATCTTCAGCACACATTGAGAGGAATCCGTCCAAACTGTTGTGAAACGTATCGAAATCAAGACACTCAAGTAGCATTCGACAAGCTTTGTAAACTTCAGATTGTTTTGTAATATCTTTGATTTTTTAAAAGTTTTTTCTCCAATTATGATCTATATGCCAAGTGCACAGCAACTGATGTTTCGGTTTTGACATTACGTCAGTCCAAGCATTAACGTAAGCGGGAGCGTCATCCGACATAAAAACATTCGATTCAATTTCACTGACTTTTTCTTTAACGGTCTCAAAGAATTGTTTCATGGCTACAACATCTATTCTATTACTGATTGTTAGGTGCCAACGAAGTCACTTAACAACTCCCTAATTTAGCAGCCCGGGAAGGGAGTACGGACCGGGGCTCGCGGTCCCCGCACGTGTGTCGACGGGAGGAAAAACAGGGTCTTAATTTAATATAACCAAAATTCTTCACTTTACCTTAACTCTGGAGAACGGCGTGTCTGGTACGTCAGCTACAGGTGGGGTAAATGAGATGCACAATCTTGGTAACTGGGTCCTTTATTTTAAATCACTTAACTACACGAGTTATTTATAATTATTTTAATATAAAACTTATAACGAATATTACAATTGTTCGTTATACACTTAAGGTAAGCTTAACACACACAAGAATAATTAGTAACTAATCGCGAAAATTCGTCCGTGCGCAATTATATCTTACTTTGAACTGCTGCACGCGCTGCAGCTCTCTCGCCGGCCGGCCGGTAGCTTCCCCCGCCAGCACGACTTTTTCTCACCAAGGCGTTGTGCGGGGGAGGCTATCAGCGCGTGTTTCTAAAACATTTTACTTGACTAATAATTTAACTTATGTCCATTATGTGACACTACAAATATGTCACATAACACTGATACAGAATGAAAACGGACAGCAGGCTCCAAATTCGTCGACCGTTACAAGAGTTGTCAGTTGAAATTCGCAGTCTGTTGGTTGGTGGGTACTATCCACGTAACATTTTTCAGCTGCATATTTAGCTATGTGATCTCGTTGATAAGGAGTCATAAGAACAATCATAAAATCTTCCTTTGACAAAAGATTTTCATTTTCACAGCCTTGCATCTTGAAGTACGACACTGGAGACTTAATACCATATGACATCTGTTCTTTAACCCACATCTCAACACTGAATGCGTCATTCTTGTGTGCAATATCTCTATCCAGTTTATAATCTGTTATGATATTGTGTAAATCTCTTTTATCATCGAGATGAATTCTTTCAATATTCTCTTGTGCAAACGCTGAGTCACGTACATCATCAAGAATCCTATAAGGTGTCACACCTATTTTTAGATTACCAGCCAACTCGTCTCTTTCTTCTTTAGTTAGCTGTAAGCATTTAATTGTTTGATCGTGTCCCACATGAGTCCTTTGAAAATGAACTTTGGTGGTGCCATCTACGTCGGTGGTCACCATTCTTGCTGGGCAAGTTTTACCTATCTTAATAGAGTTTTTCCATTGAAATTTTTTTTTATTTCATTTTTTTCTTCTACTCCAGATTTTTCGTCTATTCCAGATTTTTCTTCTACTCCCGATTTTTCTTCTACTCCCGATTTTTCTTCTTCTCCAGATTTTTCTTCTACTCCCGATTTTTCTTCTACTCCCGATTTTCCTTCTACTCCAGATTTTTTTTTTTATTGTTCCAGATCGATTACAGTTGTAATAAGTTCTGTTTCCAACATGAACTTTTTTAGTAAAAAAAGCATCCTGTTTTTCTATTTTTTTTACCAAATATTGAAATCTGAAATAAAATCAAAATACAGTGAAGTTTGAGTGTAAGTTTTTCAACTTAAAAGTAAAATTTAATTTTTTTATTTGGTACAAGAGTTTTTCACAAATATTCATTTTTCAAATAATTATTGCATCGAGAGTTAAAATCTTTTTTAAAATTGTAAAAAGAAAAACATTAGGATTATTTACATCTTCTCCCTATATTATAATCCCTTTTTTTTTTTTGCTCCGCAAAACTTGGTCATTGTTGTGACAAAAATCTTGAAAACACAGTCAAAAGACAGTTAAATTTTGACTTTTTTTGCTCCGCAAAACTGAGTCCGCAAAACTTGCTCTGCGTCGTGAAAACTAAGTCCCCAAAACTGAGTCCTCCTTTTCGTTGTTTTAAAATATAAAATGTTACCATTAAAATTCTTTATAATTTTTATAACAATAAATTTGTTTAAAAAAAATTATTTAAAAAAATTATATTAATATAAGTTTATGCTTAAATTTACTAAAGTTAATAAATTTGATTGTTACTTTTCAATTAAAAGAAAAAATTATTAAATTCTAAAATGAAATGTACTTCTGTATAAGAATTATTAAAATTTTTTAAGAGGAATAAAAATCTAATTCTGATTTTATTCCAATTTCCATTATGTAGCAACTTGAATTTTTTTTATATTATAATCTGGTTTTTTTTATGATCCTCAAAGTTGAGTCCTCAAAATTGAAAATCAATAAAAACACGGTCAAAAGACACATAAAAAAGATACTTATGAGTCCTCAAAGTTGAGTCTACGATGGGAAAGTTGAGTCCTCAAAGTTGAGTCCTCCTTTTCTCAAAACGGTGCTTTTTAGATTCTCATGTAATATTTTCTATAGAAGCAGCTTGGTGTATAGAAAGATTTGAATTGTGTAAATGTAGTCATTCAGTACAACGTTTAGAAATTCATACAGAAAATCAACAAAACATAATATAGTTAAAAAATTAAATAGTTAAAAAATTGGAAAACAACTTTAGCAACTTGGTTTGAATTAAATAAAATTGATCTGTTAGAAATATTAAAAATGCCAATATACCAAATTACTATAGATTTCTAGATGATAAAACTTTTGTTAGATAGAAAAATTAAAAAAAATTTCAAACTATAGGTAGAATAAACGTTGTTTCTTCTAAAAATTCAGAGTTTTCACTTAAAATTAATATCAGATAAAGTAAAAGGTGGTACTTCTCACGAATACTTAAGAACTCATAATAAAATTATTTATAAACATATAGAGAAGGAGCTATTTAAATGGGTCTAATAGTAAATGATAAAAATGTATATGCCATTTTTGAAGAATCTATAAACTATTTAACTCCGAAAAAATTACAAGAATTTTTCGGATTATTTTTATTGTCTGAAAAAATTCTTGGTAATTTAATTTGGAATAAATATAAATTACATTTTATCAAAGATTTCAAAGATAATGCAGAAGGTAGAGGTTTAAATGAAATAAGCGATTTTCTATCTAGCGAAGATTCTAATTTAAGTTATAAATGTTTTGGTTTACCAGAACCATGCTTAGAAAATATTTCTAATATTTCTGAAAATTATGACTGCAAAATAAACTGAAAAGAAGAGTATGAAAAAATGTTTGAAAAATTTAATAATGATCAAAAAAATATATTTAATACAATAACAAAAAACAAAAATAATATGTACTTAAAAGATGGGCAGGTGGTACAGGTAAAACAGTTTTTCCTTTTGTAGGAAAATTAATAATTTTAGGTGACGATTTTAGACAAATCCTTCCTGTAGTCAAAAGAGGCAATGAAAAAATTATTATAGAAGATACGATTAAATAAAGTAAATTGTGGAAAAATTTCAAAATTCTTAAACTCACTGAAAATATGAGATGTAAAGATAAAAACTTTTCTAAATTATTACTAAAAATAGGAGAAATCGAAAATTTAAAAATACCTATGAAATGGAAAAGTAAAGATGTTGGTTATTAAATTTTTGGAGATATAAACGAAAATAATAATTTAAACAAAGTTATTTTAGAATCAAAAAATGAAAATGTTGCAATGTTTAACAGAAAAGGATTAAACATATTAAATGGACCAAGTAAAACATATTACAGTATAGACAAAGCCATTCATAAGGGAGTAGATCAAACTGATTCAAATATATGTTTAGATTATCCAATTGAATACTTAAATTCAGTAAATGACGGGCTTTCTACCCATGAACTAAAATTAAAAAAAAAATGCAGTGGTATGTTAATTAGAAATCTAAGTAAAAAAGATGGTGTATGCAATGGAACTAGATTGAAAATAACAAATTTATATGAACATAATATTGAAGCTTTATGTAAAAAAACAAGAAAAATACTACAGGTTGGTAAGGTAGATGAGGTTGGTTAGGCGGAGGTTATAGGGAGGAGCGTGGAAGGGAAGATGAGGTGGGAAGGGTTTGTTATTGCACTTAAAAATGTTAATAGAGCTTTTTCAAAATTTAAAGTACTTCAACAAAACTTTAAAGTTAGTGACTGAGTTGATGAATAAAGTGAATAAGATTTGTTCGTAGATTGGGTGAGATAAGTTTGGCGGATAAAATACGGTATTTGAAGTAAATCAAATTAGTGAGGTCAGTAATGTAGCTAAGATTGTATTAGATCAGGTAGTTGAAGATAAAAAAGTAAGTATACTTAGTAGGGTTCTTAATATGGGTGAGAATAGTAAATCGGGTTAGATAAGGCGAGTCTGTACGGAGGGTAGAGTGTAGGTAAGGTGGTTGTGGGCTGGTAGTGTCACGGTCGGTGAAAATATTAATCCACACGATCGAGATTTTTCGTGTGGACGCGGGCCAGCAGCAGACGAACAGCTGCTGGCGGACCATTCCGGAACGGACCGACCGTTGGTGGTCGGACCGGCTGGAACGAGGCGTAAGCGCGCCAGTCTTTTCTACTAGCTGAGACTAGACACCTCGTCGTCGTACGATTTCTTTGTCGCGATAAAAGAAAGTTCTTTTTTTTTGTTAGCGTGATTCGCGGTGTGAGTGTGGCAGTTTCGCTACGACTAGCGAAAACGCAGAGTGCGACGCTTTCGAGTGTGTGTGTGTTGTCGCAGGTGTGTGAACAACACAGAAACCCGCTACAAGGAGATCTCCACCCGCGCTGCTCAAAGGTTTGTGTCAACGAGCGTACCGGTGTGCAGGTGTGTAGCGTGATAAGGGAAAGAGTTGTCGATTACTCTTTCCCAATCGGGTAATATTCAAGAAAGCTTCTACGCGTGAATTCTTGTCAGAAATCACGCGTAGAAACTAGCGAGCCGGCGCACGAAGCCGCCCGGCAGAGCGTTTGTTTACGCTTTAATTTCTTTGTTCGGCCGCCGCGCGATCGGCCGAACTTTAACTGTCAACAACGCGAGGTAATAATTGTAGTTTTTTTTTTGTTTGTTGTTTATATTTTTTTTTGTAATAAATCAAGATTAAAATTAAACCTTCGCGTAGATTATTTTTTTTTACCGAATAAAAATATCTCTCTTTCTCCTCCGTTATCTTCCTACGATTAGGATAGTTGTTTTTCTCTCTGATTTTCTTTTTTTTTAGCTTGGGGAAAATTACCCCGCCCGCTGCCGGCATTTGAAGGCTAGTTCGCGAACGCGTCTCCCCAAGCATGTCTTGATTTTCCGTTTCCAGGTGCACGGACGACAACGGGAGTACTCGGAAGGGAGTACTCCAAGATAAATAATTGTTTACAGCTCAGTCCGACGGCGAGAGTGCAAGGCCGTGTTTCCCCGGACGAGCACTGTAACAAATTGGCGCCCAACTTGTGTGGAGAATTTTGAGCGTAATTTTTGTTAAAATTACGTAGCGGTCGAGCTGCGGGACACAGCTCGACACGGAGGAAGAGAGAACGCGACGGCAGCGTATTAGCCGCAGATTTGGAATTAATAACCCAACTGCACGGGTTATTGTTCGCGCGCGCAGTGACCTTGTCCACGCTCGGACAAGGACACTTTTATTTCAGGGAATAATAGCGTGCGAGCGTTAGCGGTTCGAATTATAATTCGACCTGCTCGCTAGTTGTTTGTAAACAAAGCAACTGTGAGGCCGTTCAAAATAATTTTTCTAGTTGCTGACTTTAAATTTTCGTAGCTAATCCCGGAGTTTTGTTTTCGCGGATTTTGCGACTCGAAATTTAATTTCGAGACGCGCGAGTATTTTTCCGGGGATTTAGAATTTTTTTTTGTCCTGACGGCAGATTTTTTTTCTTATTTATTTTTTTTGTTGCTTTTTCCCTCACACTTGCTTGTATTGTGTGGGAATGAATCCGTGACAGTACGGCGCTTGTATGAATTAAGCGAACTGCGAATATTTATTAATTCGTTATATTTTTTTTGTTTATTTTAATTCCTGTGATTACTTATTTGTTGTACAGCGTGCTACTAACTAGTGTTAGTAGCAACTGTAATTGTAACTTTGAGGTGTAATTGCTGCATTTGTGCATTATTTTTTTTTTTTTTTGATTTTTATTTTTTGATTTTATTTGTTTTATTTTTTTTACTTGTTGCTTATTTGTTTTTTTATATTAACCTCAAAGTTGCAAGAAAATTTTTCTTTCCTCCGTTACATCTAGGTACACCGGATGAAGATTAGTTTTAAATAAGTTAGAATAGGGATTGAGTACTGTCACGAATAGATAGAATTTATTCTTTGTATCCTTCGCGCCCACAGGAAGAAAGATGTCGGGCGAAGATAAGGAAGACAGGATTTTCTCCTGGATTTTGGCGGAAGGCACTGACGTAGTCATGGACGCCCTGGCCGAGCTAGAACTCAAGGCCGACGGATCCGTCCAAGAACGGTGCACTCGTCTCCAGAAGTGGCTGCTGGGTAGTTACTCAGCGGACGACTTTGTAGCCACTGGAGACGATTCTGTCCAGGACGCAGCTGCTGTGCAGGTTAAGCGCGAGCAGATACGTGCGTCATACATCGCCACCACGATGTGGGAGAAATCTGGGTCCACGATTTTGGATCCAGACTACACACATTCGGGTGAGCATCCTTTCGCTGTCTTGCTCGAAGAACCCCTAGTTCAGCAAGCAGCGTCGAGGCTACAGGAGTCCCACACGAGGGACTCACGATCGTCAGGCCAGGAGGGCATTCGAAACCGTTCGATACCCAGTGAGAGTGACGCAGAGGCTCAGGGCATGTTAGCCAACCCTGAGACACTGGATTTGTTCAGAGAGATATCGACTGAACTAAAGAGGCTGCACGATCGGATAGACAAGATCGAGGGCAGACTCAGGGTCGAGGAACCTCGGCCAGAAAGAAACCTACACTCGAGAGGACCAGTCTCGAGTACCATAAGGCCAGAGCTATTGGCAAATAACTCGATGGCCGATTACAGCATCTCCACGGAGAATGCTGGACAGTCGAATAATAGGGTCGGTTTTCGCGGCGCTCCAATTACAGACAAGCGAAACAGCTCCAGCCCTATTAGAGACGCATCTGTTCCTGATGAAAGACACCTGGTACAGGAACAGATACAAGCGCTACAGGAAAGGTTACTCAGGTTGGACCAAGAATCAACCATTCCTGTAAGAACTCCACCGATTGTTAGCGCTCTAAAACCGGTGGATGTCGGTGCAATAGTCCGGCGCTGGAACTTGAAATTCTCCGGTGGTCCAGAGTCCAGCCTGGAGCAATTTCTGTTGGACGTTGCGGACAACAACAGTCTAGCCGGACTGACGGACAAGCAGCTTTTAGATGCTTTGCCGTTGCTTCTGACTGGGGTTGCGACCACTTGGTATCGCAACAACAAGAAGCATATCGCTTCTTGGGACGATTTCTGTCGTTTAGCCCGAGAATGGTATGGTGTTGAAGACTACCAACAGTGTGTGCGAGCCGAGGCTTTCGCTCGCACACAGGGCGAGTCCGAACCAGTCAGGGACTACATAACTAACTTGCAGTCGTATCTGTTGAAGATCAGACCTGAACCGGGTGAGCCTGAACAGATCGACTTCATTTTAAGAAATATGTTGCCGAATCTGCGCAAGCAGATCCGACGCAACGAGATTAAATCGGTGATAGGTTTGATGAACCAGGCCGTTGAGATCGAGCGTACCTCTCTCAACGAGGTTAATTATAGGCCACCACCATCACCTTCAGCGTCTATGTGGCCTTATCTCGCCTATAAACAAAATAAGACTGACAAGAAAGCGAGAGTCAACGTCGCAGCAACTGCTGTTGATAGCAAGCCAGCTGCTGACTCGATTGTCAGCCGCCTCGAGACTTTCTTGAAAAAGCTCGAGAGCAGTAAGAACTTTGGGAAGCCAAAGGGCCCAAGGCCCCAGAGTTCAAACAAGGGCGAGCAGTCCAGAGCCAGACACAAATCTGAAGGTCATGGAAGAGCCAGAAGCTCATCACCGAAGCAAGGCTCGAGTGATGATGGCAGGAGGAAGAGAGACAAGTCACCAGTTCGCTGTTACTTCTGTAAGGAAGAAGGGCACATCAGACCCAAATGCCCAAAACGCCAGGGAAACCAAAAACCGGCGGAGTAGAAAATAACTATTCCGCCGACACAGTTTCCCAGTCATCACTCGGAGATGACGCTCAGGCTTGTTCAGTGGATCCTAAGGATACTGAACAAGCGACAACCCAAAATAATTCGGTCGCAGCGGACTTAGACGCGGAAACCAGATGGTGGTTGCCAGTGAATATTGGTGATTTCCGTGTCAGAGCGTTGTATGACCCCGGGGCATCACGTACAGTGATGGGGTCATGCGCTATTCAGATTGCAGCGGCGTGCGACCGAAAGATTGAAAGTTATGCTGGCAAAGGCGCAAGGGTAGCTGACGGGCGAAGATGTCCTATCGCCGGATACGTCACCTTACCATTTGAGGTCGCGGGAGTAAAACGCGATCTCAAGATAGCCATCATGACTAACCTGGATGCTGATTGCTATTTGGGAGCAAATTTCATCCGAACTTTCAAGGCAGTTCTTGATCCTACTACAGACGAGTTAGAGGTCAGGATTGCAGGTAAAAAGGTTAGCCTAGAGGTCGCCAGTGTACAGGCGACCAAGCTGACATCGTTAGCCTCTATAGGTTTGGCTGACGTACCAGCAGAAGACCTCGAAAGACTCAAGCAGATGCTTGATAGAGTCCTTCCGACCACGGACGAACCTTTGGGTTGCACCTCCTGGATCGAGCATGAGATCGATGTAGGAGACGCAAGACCGATAAAACAAAGGTACTACCCAGTTTCACCGGTAGTGAAGCTAGAGATGTGGGACCAGGTGCAAGAAATGCTGGATAAGGGCATTATTGAGCCTGCACCTAGGTCCGGATGGTCGTCACCCGTGGTCATGGTCAAGAAAGAAGACGGGACGAGGCGTTTTTGCATCGACTTTCGCAAAGTCAATGCAGTCACCAAGTCGGTGGACGCGTACCCGATCCCGTACATGGACGACATCTTGAGCAAATTAAAAAAGGCTCAATACATCACGACTCTGGACTTAAAATCGGCTTACCATCAAGTACCGTTAAAACCAGAGTCGAGGCCAGTAACGGCGTTTACAGTGCCAGACATGGGCACATTCCAGTTCATACGAATGCCGTTTGGCCTGAGCTACGCAGGAATGACTTTTCAGCGTCTGGTCGAGATGATCATCAGGGAGTTTGGCGAATACGCTTACGCCTACCTTGATGACATCATCATAGTAACCGAAGATTTTGAGACGCATCTCAGAATCCTTGAGGCAATCCTGGCAAAAATTAGAGAGGCAGGCCTGACAATTAATCGGGACAAGTGTAAGTTTTGCCAGCCAGAGGCAAAATACTTAGGCGTCATCGTTAACCGTGACGGTATTAGACCTTGTCCCGAAAAGGTCGAAGCCATTCTGAAATTTTCGGTTCCGACGAACCGTAAGAAGTTGAAACGGTTCCTCGGAATGGCATCTTGGTACCGAAAATTTATCGATAACTTTGCCACGGTTGCAGAACCGCTCACGAAGCTCACCAGCACAAGGGTGTGTTTCAAATGGGACGACGAGCAACAGGAAGCATTCGAAAGAATATTAGTGTTACTCGCGTCCGCTCCGGTCCTGGCGAGACCAGACTTTACAGTACCGTTCACAATTCAGACCGACGCCTCCGATACTGGGATCGGTGGCTGTTTGACTCAGGTCATTGACGGTCAAGAGCGAGTTATAGAATACTTCAGCCGAGTACTGAACCCAGCTCAGCGAAACTACACCGTCACTGAACGGGAGTGCTTAGCTGTAGTGGAAGCAATAAGGAAGTTTAGGTGTTACGTCGAAGGCTTCAAATTCCACGTGATCACAGACCACAATTCCTTAAAATGGCTGCATAAGATGACCAATGCCACTGGCAGATTGGCAAGATGGTCTCTAGAGTTGCAAGGCTACGACTTTACGACAGAATATCGTAAAGGCACGTTAAACGTGGTTCCAGACGCCTTGTCACGAATGTACGAAGAAGACGACCCGACTGTCGTTTCGGCCGTAAGCTACCCGGTCGAACAACTAGACGACTGGTACCTGAATAAGAGGAAGATAGTTCAGAGAAATCCGAACAAATTCCTCAGGTGGAAGGTCGTGGGTGACAGACTTTATTACTATAAGTCTGACGACGTCATCGAAGAGACAGTCGGAGACGACGATGCTTGGAAGCTCGTCGTGCCTTTGTATCTACGGGCAACCGTGATAAAAGAGAAACACGATGAACCGATGGCAGGCCACTTGGGCCGAGATAAAACTCTAAAGAAAGTGACCCAAGAGTATTTTTGGCCTGGCATGTATAAGGACATCGAGGCATACGTAAAATCATGCCAGATTTGCCAACAGCAAAAGGTTGAGCAACGCCTACCCGGTGGCCTAATGGGTAGACGAGTGATTGTAAGACCCTGGCAAGCAGTTTCGGGTGATATATTAGGCCCATACACCCGAAGCAAGAATGGCAACAAATACGTGCTAGTCTTAACGGATCTGTTCACCAGATGGGCAGAAGTGACGCCGTTAAGACGAGCGGACGGTGACTCCATCTGGAAACACATCTGGCTCGATGTAATCCTAAGATGGGGCCAGACAGAGCTGTTCCTTTCGGACCAAGGTTCAGAGTTCAAGAATCATGCTATAGACGACAAATTGGACGAACTTGGCGTACAGCATGAGAACTCACCGACTCACAATCCGGAATCGAACGGTGGAGTCGAACGGCTTAATCGGACATTGAAAACAATGATCCGATGTTTTGTAGCCGACAACCAGCAAACGTGGGATGAGCACCTACCAGAGCTGGTTTGCGCATACAACAGGGCAGTACACTCTGCAACTAAAACGAGCCCTGCCATGTTGAACATGATGCGCCAGCCAAATGACTGTAGTACGGTCAGCAAACACTTGGCAGAAGAAGCCGTCAAGAGGCACCAAGATATGGCACTCGAGGACTGGCAGGACAAGCTCGAGGGAGCTGAAAAGCTCCGAGAATTGGCCAAAGAAAACGCTCGAGAGCAGCAGGATCGAGCTGCGGCACACTACAATAAGAAACACCGAGAAGTAGTGTTCCAGCCAGGTGATATGGTCTGGAGGAAAAATAAGGTTCTCTCGAGCAAGGCCAAAGGCTTTACTGCCAGCCTGGCAGCAAAGTATGCTGGTCCTTATGTGATCGTGGAAAGGTTGGGTTCCAACACTTACGCAATCCAAGATCAGAACGGGAACGACCAAAGGCCAGTAGCGGTTCAACAACTGAAGAGGCACATCCGGCGAGACATCGAGGAGTCTTCAAGCGACGAGAGTCTACCGCCGAGGGATGCGAGCGAAAATCCTGACGCTAGCGAGAGTCAGGTAATTGTAGAAAATGTGCCGGAGACCAGCGGGCCTCCGGCTGAAGCGTCCGTACCTAGGTTAGAAACCGCGAGCGAAGCCGATCGTTCGAGCGAAGACATAAACGATCAGGCTCGAGCAATAACTTCGATTCCCGTGAAAAGGGGTAGAGGGAGACCCCGGGGATCGAAGAGAAAGGGAATGATTCGCGTGGGAACGCCGTCACCACGTCGAACCCGTGCGAATCGGAAACACTAGTTTCCTTTTCCTTTTCATTATCCTGTTAATCCACTTTTCCTTTTTTTTTTTCCTTGTATTTTCCAGATGGCAGAGAAGAAAGTGGAGGAGCAGAATCTTCAGTTGGTACCTCTCGGGGGAGTCACCGCAAGAGTGCCAGAACCTAGAGTCTGGGCACGAATGGTAGCCAAACCTTGCCAGGCACTAGAGAGGTTGCTATACGTCTCTGATGTCCTGGCAAAGGCAAGGCACTCAAAAGTGCTTAACGGCAAGGCAAGAGCCGTAGATAGAGTCTCCGCCTCAACCCAGACGGAGACCCGATTTGCTTTCGGATTGCCGATCTCCCCTCCCGAATCCTGGGGAGAGGCTTGCCAGACGTTGGACGTCGTCTGCCAACAACTGGACGGCCAGTTGGCGGCAGAACAGGAGGCCATTCGCCTGTTCAAATCTTTCAGCGCGACTCAAGGCCGAGAACCGAATTGGGTCCGCGAGGACTACTCCTCGTGGATAGAGGAGCGGCAGGAAGAGCTCCGCATCCTGAAGAACCATCGCCAGATGGTCGAAAGGAAGAAGGAGGCCGCTAGGGAGGCCGAAGAGGAGTTAGCCCAAGCACGAGAGGCCCTGCGGAAAGCCAGGGAGGCAGAAAACTTGGCCAGGGAGAAAATAGCCATGGCCAAAATGAGGGCTATGTCGGTTTCTGGCCAACCTACCAAGAAGATGGCCAGGAACTTTTATCGGGAAAAGTTCGGCAACAACTGCCGAATCTGTGCGTTCCCCAAGGTTGACGACCCTACAAAATGTCCCAACATTGGGGAACACGAAGATTTCCTCCGACTCGGGAGGAAATAACGGGTGGTTGAGTTTCGTGGTATGGCCAAGCCACGGCCACATATGTATATTGGCAAAATAAAAATTGGCAAACCAACAGTATTCTTCCTGTCATTTCACCAACCCTGTGATTCCTCCGAAATCCTCATTCGACTAGGTTTCGTCGGGTATTATCGATACAACGTCGACACGTTGTATCTAGGGGGGGGTTGTCACGGTCGGTGAAAATATTAATCCACACGATCGAGATTTTTCGTGTGGACGCGGGCCAGCAGCAGACGAACAGCTGCTGGCGGACCATTCCGGAACGGACCGACCGTTGGCGGTCGGACCGGCTGGAACGAGGCGTAAGCGCGCCAGTCTTTTCTACTAGCTGAGACTAGACACCTCGTCGTCGTACGATTTCTTTGTCGCGATAAAAGAAAGTTCTTTTTTTTTGTTAGCGTGATTCGCGGTGTGAGTGTGGCAGTTTCGCTACGACTAGCGAAAACGCAGAGTGCGACGCTTTCGAGTGTGTGTGTGTTGTCGCAGGTGTGTGAACAACACAGAAACCCGCTACAAGGAGATCTCCACCCGCGCTGCTCAAAGGTTTGTGTCAATGAGCGTACCGGTGTGCAGGTGTGTAGCGTGATAAGGGAAAGAGTTGTCGATTACTCTTTCCCAATCGGGTAATATTTAAGAAAGCTTCTACGCGTGAATTCTTGTCAGAAATCACGCGTAGAAACTAGCGAGCCGGCGCACGAAGCCGCCCGGCAGAGCGTTTGTTTACGCTTTAATTTCTTTGTTCGGCCGCCGCGCGATCGGCCGAACTTTAACTGTCAACAACGCGAGGTAATAATTGTAGTTTTTTTTTTTGTTTGTTGTTTATATTTTTTTTTGTAATAAATCAAGATTAAAATTAAACCTTCGCGTAGATTATTTTTTTTTACCGAATAAAAATATCTCTCTTTCTCCTCCGTTATCTTCCTACGATTAGGATAGTTGTTTTTCTCTCTGATTTTCTTTTTTTTTAGCTTGGGGAAAATTACCCCGCCCGCTGCCGGCATTTGAAGGCTAGTTCGCGAACGCGTCTCCCCAAGCATGTCTTGATTTTCCGTTTCCAGGTGCACGGACGACAACGGGAGTACTCGGAAGGGAGTACTCCAAGATAAATAATTGTTTACAGCTCAGTCCGACGGCGAGAGTGCAAGGCCGTGTTTCCCCGGACGAGCACTGTAACAGTAGATCAGATATTAAAATTATAACTTTGGCTCTAATTAATATTTTCATATAAAATCATATATCATTAAAAAGGTCTTGAGCTCAGCAGCTTTCTAATTATGTCATTTTATGTCATTGAAATTTTTATTAAATCCTTTTTGTTGTCATGAGAGGGTGCTGAACAAAGCCGTTTATCATTTTAAATTCAGCCCTTTCCCCACAAAATCATAAATCGGCTTAAACGCAATTTTGCGAGCTGGTACTATGCAGGAAGTAAGTTCATCTCAAGAAGAATCTGTAAAAAAATTTTGTATAATCCAGCCGAATAACCCTTCGTGCTTCAAAATTTTAGATAATTTTCCTCCAGTTTTTTTGCACAGCAACGAGGGGGGCAAGTTTGACAGGTTAAAAATCACGAGCGCGAAGCGCGAGTGATTTTTTGTCAAACTTGCCCCGCAAAACACAGTCGGAAAATTATCGACAATTTTGAAGCACTAGGGGTATTACGACTGAAAATCGAGGCTTGCTTATACGAGATTGCAAAATTTGAAAATAATCGTGATTTTTTTATTATTTCGCTAATTACTCGAGTAGTTGCTAATTACTTGATTTTTCATCTTTAACCACCTAACATATTTTAATCTCAGCCACATTACAGACCTTACTAATTTCACTTACTTCAAATACCGCACTTAATCCCCAACTCATCTCTCACTCACTCTACCAACAAACCCTACTCACCTTATTCATTTTGGACCTGACTCATCTTAGATCTCTAGCTTAAACTGTCCACCCTGACAAGTAGGGTTGGTAGGGTTATGAATCTTTTAGTAACATAATTTGGTAAGATTATGATGAGTAAGTAAAGTTCAAACTGAACTCTTGTGTCTAATTTTTATTGGTTTTAAGCACTTAAGTCTTTTTATTATTTTACCAAACATAGAGCTTACGTATTGTTTCGATTAATTTTTATAGTCATCAATTATAATTAGGGGGTTGGCGAGCGGAGCGAGCAGGGGGGTACCCCCCCTAGTATTATATAATATGTAATTAAACCATGTAAAATTATAAAGAAGAGTTGAAAAATTAAATAAAAATAAATAATAATAACTTAATAATAATAACTTAATAATAATAACTTTATTCAGATGTATAAGTGATATGTATACATAAAACCGTAAATACATAATTTTGCATGAATGCAAAAATCGCCACTATGACTTTAATAAGTCAGCGCGTGGCCTGAATATAATAACTTATAATTAATAAAAATTTAAATTTAAATTTACACTTAAAATTACTTACAATAGATATAAGAATTACAAATTTTCAGATTATCTAAAAGAGCTTTAACGAAAGTATTTGTTGTGTGATTATCATAATCTTTTATAATTCAAAAATATTTAACAATTATCAATAATCCATCTTTTTAAATTTAATTTTATAGACTTCTTGTTAGAAGTAATATTTTTCAAATCATCAAATAGTAACCTTCATTACAACTGAACTCTACAATCTCTTCTTCCAATTCTACATTGTGTTTTTCTCTTAAGTGCATATCCAAAATAACGCATGTGTAAAATGCATCATTGCATAATGGACATAAAATAGATGGAGGCGTCTTACTTTTTTATTTTTTTTTTTTTTTTATGGTGGTTACGATACGGCTAAAAATTCCATCCCGAGGAACCTTCAGCGGGGGCGCCCGCCGACAACCGCCCTGAGAAGGGCAGTCCTCGGCGGCCGTCCACGCCGGTGTGTGGGGTTTACCCACTAAAAAACCGCTCCGTCCGTGTTCTAACACGGAGGGAGTCCACCAGGTCAAAGGTCTACCTGGAACTGCTCTTGGCAATACTTCAGAGTAGAACCACGTGCTTGTTAGTTCGAAACCGTTGCTATTACCAATTGTTAGTACTACCCGTTTTTACTCTCACAACCGTCCTGGCATGCATGAAAGGCTTCCCTCCACCACATGCTGTCAACTCCCATCATTACAACATGGGGTCCGTCAGCCCAGCCTATTGCAAGGCTAATGGACCCCCACACGCACACTCCGTTCTTTAACTCGCCTAGGCCGCCCATTCGAGGCAGCCGTCAACGCGCTTCGCTATCAGAATCGCCTCCGCATAGGTAGACACGAGGGTTCACCAGTCCGCCTGTCGAAGCATCAGACCAACCACGCCCTCAGGCGTGATCGGCCCGACCTTGCCTTCGAGTTTCTCCCTCTCCTCCCGCCATTTTGGGCAGATGAAGAAGGTGTGTTCAGCGTCGTCACGCGAGCACCCGCAGTACTTACACCTCGGGTCTCCGACCAGACCCCTCTTGTAGAGGTAGCCCCTGAAGTACCCATGCCCCGAAAAGAACTGAGTTAGGTAGAAGTTCACCTCTCCCCAACCCCGCTCCATCCAGGCCCCCGGATCCTTCAGCAGCCGCCTCGTCCAAGCCGCCACACTGTCGTCCTCCGTCCATCGCCTATTCCACCTCGCTATGGTGTCCGCTCTTTCCGCCTTTGCGACCTCGGCCCGGCCCGTGCCGGGGGCCCGGTCGTATATCCGTTTTCGCTCGTCCGCGAGGAGGTCGATGGGGATAACGCCCGCGATAACCAAAACAGCCGCCTCAGAGACTGTCTTGTACGAAGACGCAATCCTCAGCGCCCCCTCGCGCTGCACGCTCGCCATTCTCTTCCTGTACTTCCGTTTTTTGAGCGCCGGCGCCCAAATTTCCGCCCCGTAGAGCATGATCGACTGCGCAGTGGACATAAGAAGCCTACGCTTGCTCGGACTAGGTCCGTTAACGTTGGCCATAAGTCGACTGAGCTTGCCGACCCGCTCTCTGGCGCGGTCCGCGGCCTGACTAATATGGTCCCAGTAGAAAAGCTTCGTATCCGGGGTTACCCCCAGATACTTGGCACTCCGGCTGGTCCCGACCTGCTCGGTCCCGACGGTCATCGGTATGAGTGTCGGGACCCTGCGCCGTGTCATCACAACTATCTCCGTCTTGTGAAAAGCGAGCGCAAGCCCGCGGGACTGCATCCACCCAAGAACCCTGGCCATCACTTCGGTAAGGATAGTCTGGGCTTCGTCGTTATCTCGTGCCTGGATGACGGCGGCAACGTCTTCCGCGAAAGCAACGAGGAAAGCACCCGGCGGCATTTCCAGTCTCAAAAGCTCATCGTATAGTGCTATCCAGAAGTCCGGGCCCAATATTGAGCCTTGCGCGACGCCCGCTGTCAATCTTCTGACCACCGTTCCGTCCAGCGTCGTGTATTGCAAAGTCCTGTTCCTAAAATAGTCGTCGAAAACGCGCAAAAGATAGGCAGGCACCTCAAAGCGCCGTAGCGCCTCAAGAATGTCCACCCACCGCGCCGAATTAAACGCGTTCCTAACGTCCAAAGTCACCAAAACAACCACCTTCCTGTCCTTGTGTGCTGGCTTCTGGGCATTCTCAAAGGCTCCTACGACTTCTTGGATGGGAAGCCTTTGGACCTTCGACCATCGGATTGCTCCGATGGTCGAAAAGCCCGTTCGGAAGCCCTTCTGCTTTCCACAAAGGCCGCCTGCCGCCGCGATGCTTTCAGCCAGCCGTGGCTTAAGAAGAAGCTCGAAGACCTTCCCCGGTGTGTCCAGCAGGCTCATGGGCCTATAGGACGACGGAGAGTCAGGGTCCCCTCCCTTGTTTTTTGGGATGAGGACCAGTCTCGCAGTCTTCCACCTGTCACAAAAAACTCCACATCTCAGGCACTCGTTATACAAATCGAGAAAGATCTTCGGCCTCTTTACCGCCGCGAGTCGCAATACCTCGCCTGGTATACCGTCTGGTCCTGGAGCCTTTCCAGGCTTCAGGGAGGTTACAGCTCTAAGGAGCTCCGCCTCCGTAAACTCTGGAACCTCGGGTAAAACGCCCCGGTCGCTCGCTTCCGGCCTATCCTCGTGCGTGGGGAAGAGCCCGTCGACTATTCCCCGCATGGAGTCGGCGTCCCTGACTCCCGGTGGACACCGCCCCCACAGTTTACCGGTCACCAGTTGATAACCGGTCCCCCATGGGTCCCTTTCTACCTCGTCGCAAAGCTGCCTCCAGCAGCGGCGCTTACTCGCCTTAATCGCGTGGTTCAATACCTTTCTCGCCCGTTTGTATTCCGCCGAAAGAGCGTCTGCGTTCGGGCTCTTCGCCCCGCGAGTCCTCCTTCGGCGGGCCCTCAGACACTGCCTGCGCAGGTCCGCAATCTCATCGGTCCACCAGTAGCAGGGACGCCGACATCCTCGCCCGCCCGTCCTCGGCATCGTTTCCTCGCAAAGGCGCTCCAGGAGCCCGCACGTCTCCCTCGCGAGTCGATTCGCCCTGTCGCTACCTGCCTGTTCGTCTTCCGGAACCGTTTCAGAGGGTGCTGGCGCCTCCACTAACTTTCGTTCGAACGAGTCTCTATTCAGTTTCTTCAGGTTCCAGCGTTGGGGCTGCCCCGCTGCGACGCGAGTTCGTCTCGTAGGCTCCACGACGGAAAACGTAATGTACTGGTGATCGCTACCCGTGTAGCCCTCTATCACCCTCCATCCGTTTATCCTCGGAACAAGCCTCGCCGAGACGAACGTCACGTCCGGAATTGAGTTCCCGAAACCCGGCCTCCGATACGTGTACGTCTGTCTAATGTTTGCCACTGCCAGATCCAGCCTCGCAGCCATCTCCAGCAGCAGCTGTCCAGGGCGATTCGTTGTAGGCATGCCCCACTCAAGCGCACGCGCATTAAAGTCTCCCGCGACAATCACGTCACCGGTCATCCCTCTAATCGCGTCTTCTAGCGTCCAAATCTTCAATTCGAAATCGCGCATGCCGCAGTTAGGCGAAAAGTACACACTCACTTATGTAGCTTCCGCCACGCGCGCCCACGCGTAGTCATTTCCGGTCCCGCTTCCGTACACCTGGGTCCCAGCGTCGCGGATCCACAGTGCCGCCGTCTTCGCATCGTTTACGATGTAAGTCCTGCCTAAGTCCCTGTAGGGTTCGCTAATGAACAGCACGCCAGCATCGCCCACCTCCTCCGCCAGCTTTGGCAGGAGGTTGTGGGCGAGCTGGGCTCCGTTCAGGTTTGCCTGCAGAAAATTAGCCATCGTTCCACCTGTCTCTTCGTTCCTTCAGCGCATTTCGGAAGACAGTGCAGTCCCCCTTGCCGGGTTCGTGCGCCGTCTCCTTGAAGCCAGCCTCCGTGCAGAGGAAACAGGAGGGCTTTTCCGCGCACTCTCCCCGCTTGTGTCCGTCTTTGCCGCACTTGTTGCAGCCCACGTGCCTATCCGCGCCCTTACAGTCTCGGCAGTAGTGTCCGTAACTTAAGCAACGGAAACATCGCGGGACCATTATTCGCGGCCTTACCCTCGCCTCACACCAGGGGAATTTCAGTCTCCCCTTTCGGAGGATTCCCTGAGCTATCGAACCCTCCACCGTCACCACTGCGAGGCATTTCTGCCATTTGTTCGGAGGGAACACGTAGACGTCGCTTAGCTCGACTCCGTACTCCCTCCGGACCGCCTCACGAATCTCCTCCTGTGTCGTGTCCACGTCAAAGTCCAGGATCTCCAGCTTTGTTGTTGCTGTAAGATCCCGCACCGAGTCTTTCCCAACAACCCTCGTCAAGGCCTCTTTGAATTTGGCCGCGTCACCTTCCCCTCTCCGAATTTGAAGGATGATACCTCCATCCCGCGTCGGCCGGTGGGATTTTATATTCACTCCACCGGCGTCTGTGGGATTCACTCCGGCTTTAAGAGCCTTTATCGCGTCCGCGTACGATGTCCCAGCCTTTGGTTTAACAAGGATGGCACTCCTCGTTGGCACTCTCTCCGGCGTTTTGCGTGTCGAAGTCGCCGTTGGTTTAGGCAACTTCCCCCCGCCCTTTCGTTTCTTCGCTCGCCCTTCCGGCCTCGTTTCCGACCTCGACGTCGCCCCGTTGGTCGTCTTCCCAGATTTAGCTTCAGCCGTGGCTTCTGTCTCTCTCGAGGCCACGGGTTTCGCTGCCGACTTCCTCTGCCTTTTCCTGCGAGATGTAGTCTCTTGCCATCCGGACTCCTCATCTAACGAGTCGGCATCGACCTGTTCTCGCGGGCGTTTGCGGGCCGTTGTCGTCCCCGACGATGTGGGATCGGCGAGTCCTAGCCGTGGCAAAAGAAGTTCCAGGACCTTTCTCAGAATGCCTCCCCCTACCGTGCCGATCCCACGGCATGCAACCTTCACCTCCCTTTTCACATTTCTCTGCAAGCCGAAACCTTCCTCGCAGATACCCACGTTGTCGATTATCGACTCAAGCCCCGTCCGAAC
Source organism: Encarsia formosa (assembly GCA_038277355.1). NCBI lineage: Eukaryota > Metazoa > Arthropoda > Insecta > Hymenoptera > Aphelinidae > Encarsia > Encarsia formosa. The sequence continues at coordinate 21,058,441 of CM076187.1, forward strand.
CGCCCGCAGCAATTCCCTTGCCTCGTCCAGAGCGTTGGATGGCTCTGTCCCGTCGAGATCCCTCTCGGCCGGCCTTGAGGCCAAGTTTTCCGCCGCCCCTGTCTCTCCAGCGGTTGGCGTTGTCCCCGAGCCCTCAGAAGGGCTGCCGCCCGAACCGCCATCGTTTCCCCCAGTCCCCAAACCGAATTTATCCAAAACGTTGTCCATACAGATCCCACGAGTAGCGGAGCAAAGGGTGGTCCACCTCCCACAGAGGCCCGCATATGAGAGGTAAGGCTACTTACTCGGAGAGGTCGCCCGGTATCTCCGAGGCATCGTTTACGACCGACCTGTTTTCGCCCTCGGCCAAACAAGTCCGGCCAATTTGGGAAGTTCGACTAAACACCCTTTTTAACCGACTTGACACTCTAGCGAACCTGTCACCCCTTACAGTTAAAGCGCTCTTACGCTGCCCACAACACAAGGCGCGGGCTGCCTGCCCTGCAACAGATGATTAGAGCACAAGGCAGCCTTCACCTCGAGTGTCACCGCAGCGTGAAGTTCTCGGATGGAAGCAGTGCGACGAGTCAAGCGGCTAGAGCTTTCTAATCTTTTCTCCTCTTTGCCCTGCAACTAAAATCCGCACTTAAAAAAAAAAAAAAAAAAAAAAAAAAATCTTTCACGTGTGTGAGGATGCTAATCTAACTTAACCGAATGCACCTTTTCCTCTGATATACTGTAGGCACTCAGCATTAAAAGGTACACCGAAATCGATCACTCGAAATAAATGAAACTGAAATTATTTTTGAATTTTTTTGTTGAATTTATTTTAAAAAACTTTAAAACGAATTTACAAGGAGAGGACTAGACATTTGGGTCACCGATCTTAATGAAACTTTGGGGGTTGTTTTCTTGTATTAAATTATGAGCGAAACCATCAACATTTGCTCTTAATGAGTCTTTTTTCCGTTTGCCATGCAAATATATGCAATTTTCATCTTTTTATTCATTTTTAAGCTAATTTTCGAAAAGTTCGTGTTTAAAGCCTCGCATTTTTTTCGTTTTTCTATGAACTTAATGGGAAAACTATTTTCAAATCTCACCTTGAACAATTAAAACACGAATAATTTATGTTACCGGAAGCACTTTTTAGCATTCTTTGAGATTTAAAATAAAAATTATTTAGGTTTGAACCTTTCGAGTTAAGATTTGAAAACATTTTTTTTCGTAAAAGTTCAAAAAGAGACGAAAAAAAATGCGAGGTCCTGCATTTTTAATTGTAAGTGCAACGGGCTTTGAACACGAATTTTTTGAAAATTAGCTAAAAAATCGTAAAAATGCTATCAGTTTCATATATTTGCATGGATAATCGGTAAAAAAAACAAATCAGAGAAAATATTGTTGGTTTCACTCATTGTTCGGTATCAGAAAACGATTCATTGAAATAAAGTTTTATTGAAATCGGAGATCTTAATAAATTAACCAACTCTAACAGGAGGAGGAGCTGTTACACGACTTTTTGGGTTACATTTTTTATTTTTTTAGCTAATTCTTAAAATATTCGTGTTCAATGGTATTTTGTTTCACTAGTAAGGCTCTGTGGTACTTTGCCCGAGCGAGCCGCATAATAGTTTGTAGGTCGAGGCGTAGGGGTAAGGTAAAATGTAGTGGAGGGGGGTAAACGGAATGTGCAGGTTGCAGGAACCGTGCTGAGCTCTTAATGAGGTGCTGTAAAGAGTGTGGATGAGTAGGTGCCGATACTTCAGGTATACGCGTCTATGTTTATTGGGGGTGGCAGCTGCAACTGCTCTAATGAGGTCTCACAGAACTTGTATTTCTATAGTGTTGATATGAAGTACGGATACATCTCCAAGCGGGGGATAACCCATGAAAAAGAGATAAGAAAAAAAAAAAACTCCTCTAATGGCTGTGTTTTCAAAATGTGAAACAAGCGGGCAATCTGCACTTTGCTCATCTGTTTTGAAAACAGACGAGCTAAGTGCGGATTGCTCGCCGGAGTGAAATAAAGCCTATTGCACTTACAAAGATGAGGACCTTGCATTTTTTTCGTCTCTTTTTAAACTTTTACGAAAAAATATTTTCAAATCTTGACTCGAAAGGTTCAAACCTGAATAATTTTTATTTTAAAAATTTATTTTATTTAAATCTCAAAAAATGCTAAAAAGTGCTTCCTGTAACATAAATTATTCATGTTTTAATTTTTCGAGGTGAGATTTGAAAAAATATTTCTCCCAGTAAGTACATAAAAAAACGAATAAAATGCGAGGTGCCGTATTTTTGTAAGTCTTGGAAAACGAATTTTTTTTTTTCGAAAATTAGCTTAAAAATGAAAAAAATGATGAAATTTGCATGGCAAACCGGTAAAAAAGCCCATTCAGAGCAAGTATTGATGGTTTCGCTCATAATTCGGTACAAGAAAACAACCCCCCAAGTTTCATTAAGATCGGTGACCTAAATGTCTAATCCTCTCCTTGTTAGTAGGCAAAACTGAAATCAGAGTAGCTTAAAATAATATGTCACCAATGATACAAACGCATAATTTTCGCATCATTGCCGAATAAAAATGATCCATAAAAATAAACCTCACGACCATTTTAAACAATGTCTTGATCCTTAAAAATTATTCAATAGGATCATTTTTAAGGATAATTTTTATATACCAATGATCCGAAAAATTATGCATTGGTATTATTGGTGACCAATGCTTAAATCACTTGTACACTTATTCTGTAATTTTGGTTTCTTTCAGTTAGCTGATAATTTATATCGATTTATGATCCAAAACTATGAAAAAAAGTTTTGAAGAAAGGCGGAATGGGCGTTTTAGGTATAGTTTAGGCGTATTGAAGAAAAGAATCGTATAAACGTAAAACACTTGAAAATTAGTTACGAAAAAAATTGTTTGGAAAGGTCATTTGGAAGGATATTTGATAAAATGTAGGTGTTTGAAAAAATCAGCTTCATTTTAATCTCTTAATTTTTTTTTAATATTAATCATTTTACCCCGGTCTTTGTATTGCGTAACTAAAACAAAAAAATCAATTTGAAAAACTATAATGCGGGATCTCTTTGCATACTATATAAGAAGCAACAATATGCTTAGTTTCGAGACAAATTCGAAGACCCTAACTTCAAAACCTTAAAATATCATAGTCAGTACACATTATTAGAAGGCTTCAGAAATATTAGTAAGATGAGTTTATATTATATTATATTATAGATAAGTATGAAAAACTATATAAATGATGATTTCTAGAAAAAGCATTAAAATTTTTTATGTAGTATAAGAAAACCTTATCAAATATTGTAATTTTAAATTAAGTTTACCTTGATTATCAAAAATCAGTTCGAAAATGTTCTGAGAGATCAACATAATATATCCTCGACTTTATTGCTGTAATGAAAGTTTAATAAAAATATTTATGATGAAAATAAATATTTCGTACCTCACGCGGGCGCGAAATGGTTTTTCGCGCCCGATGGGACTCATTATAAGATGTGCGATCACACAAGGGTCAGGAAACCGAGCGCCCAAGGTGCGAACCATGTTTTATGTTACGAGGGTGAAAATTTCCATGTGAAATTTGCTGCTAAGCAATTGAAAAAATTTGAAATTTTGTGCCCTAAGGCTGATTAAAATTCGGTTATTTGCGTTCCGAGTGACATAAAAGATAGTATAACTTCGTTGCCTCCTTAAAAATGTTTCATTTTACGACCACTTAAGCATCTAACTTACTTATCTAACAGGGGGTAGTTTAAACAGCGCTTCGCTCCGCCCCGTTTTCTTACGCAGCAGCAAAAGTGTTGTTTAACAGCTTTTTTTAAGAACTTCGTACTTTTGGGAATGGTTTTTACGATCATTGGTTGTCTTTCTTCGAACGTTTTTCCAACTTTACAATTTTTTCAAGCAACGATTCTCATTTTCTTCGACACTCTTCAGTCATCGCGACGCCTCGGCAAGTAACGACCGAATTCACTTCACCGGCTCTTCATATATATATATTTCAAAGTTCTTTTTTGTGCTAGCTTTTAAACAGTGTTTTTTTATTTTGTTTTATCATCTATTTCATAGTGAACATAGTGCTATCATCATGGTGAAACATGTCGATAAAGAACCTCTAAAAAGAAGATACTAAGCATCATATCAGTTTAAACGACTATAGTTTAGCAACAAAGTCGTTTAGGCGACGCCACCGATTCAAACGTCCTCAAAATAGTCAGGTACTTTTTAAAATAAATTAAAACTATTTATAAGAATATTTGATATTGGAATCGAATTATTGGGATCATCGTTCCAAATTTTATATACATTTTAGATACATAGAGGGATTGAAAATAAACCTACATATTTTGCAAAAAAAAAAAAAAAAAAACTTACTTTCAACAAACCATCACGTATCGATTATCCGTGCGAGGCATCTTAGGCCAAAATTTGCCACGAATAAATAAAAATTTTATAAATAAAAGTACCTCCGTTGTTACTTTGTTTGAGGCAAACTTTGAGCTAAGGTTTTTCTTCGTACGGGCAATTGATGTACGGTATAAATGTGTTCAATTGTTTTCCTAATTTATTATAAATGAGGTAATCCTCCATAAAATTCTAACATTATGAATAATATATTTTTCAGATTAATAACGAATCTCATCGCATTGGAACCGCTTATCCTCCAGAATTTAGTCAACCAATTGACGAACAGGTTTTCTATAATTTTGCAGAAAACTCATCGGGGAACCCATCTGCGTAGGTTAGTTCAATATAAATCTTCTAATTACTCTGCCATCTGAAGCAAGGACGTCGGTACCTGCAGTCCTCAATTAATTTTTGAGTATTTTGAATTTTAAGTTTTGAGTTCTTCCGATGTTTCACGATTAAAAATCTTTATAAAAAAAATATGGAAAATAAAAGTATCTGTTTAAGGATTTTCACACTTTTACCAAAATGCACAGAAATTGACTAAACTCGGAAACATGTTTCTTTGATTCAAATTTATTTAAAAAAATTTTTTTTATGGGTGTTAAAAGTCATTTTTTGAAAAAATTGCAGTTTGAAGTTAACACGTGCTCTTATGGAAGTCGAGCGAGTGACCCGAAAAACCAGTAGTTACTGGCTAAAAACAGTAGCTAATTCTTTTTTAAATTATATCAACTAATTTATTCATTTTGGACTGAAAAATTAAAATTTTTAGGGGGAAATTATTATTTTAATAATCTTTAAAATTCTTATTTAGCTCTTTTTTATCAATTTGAATTTGTTCAGTTATATATTTATAATCTTCTTTTATTAACAATTAAAACAAGTACTTGCAACTTTTTTGGTCTGATTTTTTCCATCAATATGAAAAGTGTCCATTTATTTATTTATACAAAACTTGGGTAACAATTTATTAAAGTAGGAGTTGCATTTCAACAAAAATCAAATCCTCGTAATAATTGAAATGTGTTTATTAATTTTTTTTTTTTTTAGTTCTGTTATGTTATAGGGCTTGAATTAATCAGGCAGACTCGGGAATACAACCCACGTTGATCTGTCGAGCTCGCCTTGCAGCCTCTATAAGCTCTGTCGCAGTCGGCTACACGCCGACAAGCTTCCTGAAAAAGGAGAAAAACCCGACCGCGATAATAAATACCTAAGTGATTTAAGAATCGGGGAGGGCGCGACAGCTCGTTAAATTCGGTAGGTGGGCGCGGGCTAGTGGATTCGAGCGCAAAGAATACCGGTCAGAAAAAATAGTTATAATTCAAAAAGTTAATTTTTAATATTTAATGATAAAAAATTAACTTAAAAAAACTAATACAAAATTAATATCTAACACGGTAATTGACTCTAAATAAATACTCGTGCAATCGAGTTTTCAAATCGATAACAAAGAATTATCGGTGCTCTTTAAATCGAGCGGCGCGCGCACACAACAACCTGCTGCTATCGGTAGCTTACGTGCGAGCGAGAAAAGAAAGAAAAACAAAGTATATCGCGATTTACAAATAAACGATCTCAGACACACACTCACAATCGCTGTTTTACGCAAAACAAAACTCACTCTAGATCGCCGCAGGTGTACCTATCCTAAGCCGCAAGGCTGCAAACAAGGCCGCTCAGCTGGGTGTAGCTCTCTAGGCTACGATGACTCCCGACCGGCGTCTGGCTCAGCGTCGTCGTCTTGATCTGGAGAATACCAAGTCGTCAGGTGATGACAACCTTCCGGCTGACTTGGTTTATCTTACTTGATATCTCACCAACACGCACGACTCTGCAACCGATCTCTCTCAAGCGAATTTATAGCGATTAAAGCGAAATTTACAACACGCGAGTTGACGAACGAAGCGTGTTCGACAATGCGTTCACTCCGGATCTCCTCTCGTCCTCGTTCCACCCGCCCCGATATTCCATCGCTTCCCGCGCATTCCGATCCCACTCGTGCTGCGTTCTAACGGTCGCGCGGCGAACATGAAATTAATCTAACGTCGTCGCGTTAATTAACTCGACCGTTACAGTTATTATTTATTATTTTTTTGAGTTACTGAAGTCAAAAGAAGATTTTTAAAATCCCTCAAAAGTTTTTAATACCAAAATTTTTTTACATTTTCAGATTTTTTGTATGAAAAACCAGTAAAAAATTGTGAAATTTTTCATTTATATCGATCTAAAAAATAAGTGGCCATTTTTAGACCTCGATTTAAATAGGTACAAAAATCGAACACTAAAACCAGTTCCAAGATCATGAGGATCAATTTTTGGCCGAAATGCAACCCCTCCTTTTGTAGCATTAAAAAAAGTTTATCTTGCGTTTTTGAAATTTTAATTTGTGTAATATTTTTTCTTATTCTCATTAAAGGAACTGCTTTTCACACCCGAAGTAAACGATCAGTACTTTGATTGTGAAGATACAACGTTAGGAAAAGACTTGGGGGAAACTTTATTAAATGGAACTAACTTAGATGGCTCATCATGGGTTTCAATGTCGTTATGAAGATTTTCTGAAAGAAGAAAATCTGAATCGTCCTGTAAACGTAGCAGTTGACACGACTATAGGGCAGTTGTTATACTTAATTTTAGCGTTTTGCGCTGCTAATTCACTATCTTGTGCAGCCAGAAATTTGAATCATCGAAGTATTCTGTGTGGCCAATTTTGTTAATGTTAAAAGAGTTACTCGCACAAGCTTGTCTAACAAACATCATTGCATGTGGATTATGGTACAGTAAAATTCAACCGAATATGAATATTTTTCTCGGGCAGTTTGTAGATTATTTTAACAACTTACAAAAGAAAGGAATATATTGCGTTATTGATGGACAGAGCCGATCAATTCCTTTATACATTTTACAGTGCTGCGTCGACTCTGCAGCACGCGCTAAGGTTCAAGGTGTTAAACAACATAGTGGCTACCACTCTTGTAATTGGTGTCTTCAAAAAGGTCATTATGAAGACGGCGCCGTGAGATTTCCGTTTGAAGTTATCCGTGAACGGAGGCAAGAAAATGAAACTCGTAAAACAATGAAGTCTTTTGTTAATAAAGCTTCAAAAGCTATGAGAAAAATGATTACTGAAACTACTGGTATCAATGGCATCTGTTCTTTATTTAATTTAACTACTTTTAAAATTATTTGGGGTTTCGTGCCTGATTATATGCACTGCATGTTGGAAGGAGTTGCGAAGCTTTTTACGGATTTACATTTGAAAAATATGACTGAGTCGCAAATAGAAGAGCTGGACAGAATGATGCTGAGTATTGCCGCCCCACATCAAGTTTCTCGGTTGACGCGTGGTATCAGTAAAGGAGGTCAGTGGAAAGCAAAAGAGTGGGAAAATTACGTTTTATTTTACAGCTATCCATCATTGTCAACTTTTCTACCTCAAGAACAATGAAAACATTGGCTACTATTTTCAAACAGTTTGTACACGTAATTACAAAAAAAAATTCATACTGATAATTTGAATGAAGTTCGCAAAGCATCCTTGCTACAAAAAATCCATTCAAAACCATTGAATTTGATTCAAACTCAATGGTTTTTAATGGTTCCGAATTGTCCCAATGGACCGACAAAATTTTTCAATCGATACCAATTAATTTTTATGGGACCTTTTTTATTCAATGAAAATTAATTGATTCCAATGGTTTTTTCAATGGAAGTGAATAGATTTGAATGGTACCTTTTCTCAATAGAAATCAATGGTCGCAAATTTTATTGGCTTAATAAAAATAAATAGATTTGAATGGTTTTGCCAATGTAAACGAATGGATTTGAATGGTGCCTTTTCTCAGTAGAAATCACTGGTCGCTACTTTTATGAAATCAGCAAAAATGAATTTATTTGAATATTTTTGCCGATGGGAATGAATGAATTTCAATAGACTTCCATCTCAATGGAAACTAACTTTCAAAAATTTTAAGAGCTCAAAAAAAATGAATCCACTTGAACGGTTTTTTCAATGGGAATGAATAGATTTCAATAAACTTATTTCCCAATGGAAATTAACTGTTGCAAATTTTCATGAGCTTGAAAAAGATGAATCCATTTGAATGGGTTTTTCAATGAAAATAAATGAGTTTAAATCAGATTTATTTCCAATGAAAATCAATAGTCACAAATCTTATGAACTCGATTATAATGAATAGATTTGAATGATTTTTTCAATGGAAATAAATGGTTTTTAATGGTCTTTCTTTTAAATGGAAATTAACTATGCATAAAAAAATATACTCGAAACCATAGAGTTAGTTTAAACTCAATGAATTTGAATGGTCCCAATTGGAATGAGCTTTAAAAAATGTGTCATTTGAAATGATTTTTTTCCACGAAAATAATGGATACGGTCAATTGGCAACAATGAAATTCCATTGGGAGGAAAGTCCATTGAAATCCATTTATTCCCATTAAAAAAACCATTCAAATTGATTTATTATTTTAAGCTCATAAAATTTTCGACAATCAATTATCTTCGAGAAGAAAACCCATTGAAATCTATTCATTCCTATTGAAAAAACTATTTAAATCGATTTATCATTTTGAACTCCCAAAATTTTCGACAATTATAAGTTTCTATTATAAGAAGGAAGTTCATGAAAATCCATTCATTCCCATTGAAAAAACCATTCAAATCGGTTCATTTTTTTAAATTTGTTTGGCCATAAAAATTAATTAGTCTAGCCGCCATATAGAAGGTTTTACGTGCAAGTTCGCGCCATGACGGCAACCCTGGTTTAAAAGACGTATTTCGATATTCTCTTTCGAATTAACCAAGGTTGCCGTGCTCAAAATTACAATAACAACAATTAAACAACAATTTGTATGTTTTCATCATACTTTATATACACGCAAGACCCCTTCATATGTCGTATGCGTCTTGGTGGAATGGTTAGAGGTCGTACCTCTGACCCGGGAGACCGAGGTTCCATTCCCACTACAATTGATTTTTTTTTTTTTTTTTTTTTTTTATAAGTTCGTTAAATAAAAAAATTTTTTAATTTTTATTTAATAATTTTTTTTTTTTTTTTTATACCGTTGAACATATATACAATAATTATAATTCTTGAAAATCAGTATTTAAAAGCAAATAACTCTTAATTTAACTTAAATTACGTAAACAATGAAAAACTCTGTAACTGACAAAAATAAACAATAATTTTTAATCCGACATTGATTCTTCTAGGATGGATTCAGAATCGCAATCGTTAAATCCGCAGTCGTTGTATTTGTTTTTGCACGTATCAGTCTTTTTGCAATAACAAAATGAACAGCACGGTATACTAACTGCAACTCAAAAGCTTTTTATAAAAAATTGATTAATTTTGTGAATATTTTATTTAAATTTTTCATACAGATTTTCAAGAAATTTTTTTATATATTTATAAATGTTCAACGGTATAAAATAAAAAAGAAAACTATTAAAAAAAAATTAAAATTTTTTTTTATTCATCGAACCTAAAAAAAAAAAAAAAAAAAAACTCAATCGTGGTAGGAATGGAACCCCAGTCTTCCGGGTCAGAGGTAAGACCTCTAACCATTCCACCAAGACGCATATGACATATGATGGGGTCTTGCGTGTATATAGAGTATGATGAAAATATAAAAACTGTTGTTTAATTGTTGTTATTGTAATTTTGAGCACGGCAACCCTGGTTAATTCGAAAGAGGACATCGAAATACGTCTTTTAAACCAGGGTTGCCGTCGTGGCGCGAACTTGCACGTAAAACCTTCTATATGGCGGCTAGACTAAATGGAATTCAATAGATTTCAATCGATTTTTACCACATCAAACCACTAGATGGCTTCCTGTAACCTTCACCTAAAATTGAAGTCAACGTTTTTGGATTACATATACTGATGTAAAATTTTCATACTTAAGTAGCTAAGATCTGCTTTACTATAATTTTCAACTGATTGCCTCGTTGCAATCGACTAGGATCTTTTAAACATAAAAGATCTTCTTATTATTAGATTATTGTATTTTAAATTTTACATATATAAACTAGTTTAAAAAAATTAAAATCTATTAAAATCTACTAAACCCCATTAACTTAAAAGAATCTATTAATTTCCATTGAAATCGATTAAAAGTTAATAAATTTCTATTGGTCTTCATCGTTCAATCGAAACCAATCGGCAGAGTGCCGATTAAAAGTACCGATTGAGATACCCATTATAGTGCATTCAATTTTTCAATCGAAATCAATGGATTTCTATCCCACTATTCAATAGATTTTAATCGACTTCAATAACAATTCCTTTTCCAATCGAAACCAATCGGCGAAACGCCTATTAAAAGTCCCGATTGAAAAACCGATTAAAAACCATTAAAATTTTCAATGGACTTCAATGGATTTTTCGTAGCAGGGATTGGAGAAGTTTGTTAAGAATTTTAAAACTTTTTACGGCACAGAAAATATGACTTTTAACGTCTACTTGCTTCTACATATTGTAGACAGTGTTGTCTTATGGGGCCCAGTTTGGACTCAGAGTACGTTCCCGTTCGAGTCCGAAAACCACACTATTCTCAAAGCAATCAAAAGCGCAAATGGAGTCACTCATCAGACAGTTAGATTTTTTAATGTTTGTCACCGAACGTCCATTTTGGGTATGCATGTTTTGCCACATATGACCCAACTATTAAAAAAATATTGTGAAGAACTTTTTAGTGGAAAGCGAGTCAAATTTGTAACAAAAGTTGGGAACCATACATATATTGAAACAAGTTACACAGAACGTTCAGTCATTGAGCGAGATTTTGAAACACTAGGTAACGCAATTTATACTAAGATGGTCAAAGACGGATGTCTTTACTCCGCAAGTACTAGAGCCACACGCTCAAATAATTCGTATGCGTATTTAATTGATGGCACTTTTATTCGTATAATTGCATTTTTAGTTGATCCAGGCACTCTCGAAGAACGTATCATTTGTCGATATGTGAAAGTATCTGATTTATCAATAAATAAGAGTAGTCCAATCAAACAGGTTCGTGAAATTTCTGTTGAGACCGTACTTGCTTTTACTCGACAGATTCAATCTATCTGTGTGTTTTCTGAATCTGGCAATTCAAAATTCATATGCCCACTTCCGAATCTTTTTCATTATTGAATTCATGATTGAAGTACGTGATAAAAGTTTTATTTTTATAAAATCAGAAAATTTTTTTGAATCTTTTAGAAAAGTTTTTATATTTTGATTTTTCAAAAAACTCTTTAAAGTTGAATCCTTTTAAGATTAATTGTAATAATAAATATGCAATTCTATATTAGACCCTCGTTTTTTTCATAAAAGTAATTGAAGTACTTGCATTTTGTAATTGTTGAATTTCTAATTTTAATTACTGCGAATACATTTTTACTTTGTAAATTTCAGATTCTTGCGATTTTTATTATTTAATAGTTCTTTTTACGATGTATTTGTTATGAAAGTTGTTCGCAACTGATTCTTATAATTTAGAATTATTGTCAGTATCTAATGTACAATGAATAAAAAAAAAAATATTGTAACAAAATTTTTGTTTAAAAAAATTATCCTTCATCGTAAGATGATTGAATTTTCATACAAAAAAATCTCTTTTCTGCATTCTTTCGATTTTGAGAGACAGAGAACAATCACTCCGACCAAAGTGTGCAAGCGAATTTTTTACTTGTTAGTTTATTGAAAAAAATATGTTCAAATTTAGTATTTATGTTATACAGGTTAAAATTTTAAATAAATGTTCATTTTTTATAAGTGTATTCTCATAGATTTTTTAAAATAATTTTAGCATTTATAAATCATAATACAGATTTTTATGATTATTGTCATAGACTCTAAATCACATGTACAACAAAAAACACAGTGTATGCTGTGCGCGCATGAAAAATATTCTATACCAGCATAAAACGCTCGCTCGCACATAGAAAAATATATAGAATAATTTCAAATGTTATGGTATAATAATAATAAAATTTTTTTCATAACGTCAATGATTAAGTATTATTCAGAGATTTGTAATGAGATTCAGAATCAGCAACCTCGAAGACCAGCTTAAAATCAAAATTAATTTTAAGAAATTCAACAAAAAATTATAATTTTACCTATATTAAACGTCAGGCTAGCTATCAGCAACCTCGAAAACCACGGTAAAATTAATTTTAAGAAATTCAACAAAAATTATAATTTGACCTTACTTAAATATACTTTTTCAAGTATAATTGAAAATTAAAGGTCGGATTCACTATCAGCATCTAAGGTAGGTATACCTAATATGGCCCCCCTAAGCGAGAATCGACGTTGTGGCGAATCAAATCAATATTTTTTGACATGTAAGGTCTCATTTGAAACGTTGATCCAAGAGCTTTAAAATGAGACCTTACCCGTTCGATTTTGATCAGTGAGCTTGAAGGGGAGGATTTACCTAATACGGCCCCCTTGATTTAAAAAACTTCAAAATTTTTATTATTTTAATAATGATTTATTTTAAAAGTGAGCCTTTTTTACAATGTTTTTGAAAGCTTTGCAGCCAGTAGAAAAATTACAACTTTAAATTTTTATCAAAGTTTGTTTTTTAAGCTAAAAAGTTTTTTTAAACATAAAATTAAAAAAAATTTTGAAACAATTAAATTTATTTTTCTTAAATAACATTAAGATAGGATTTTAATACCACGCAAAATGAAAGCAAGTCTATGAAATAACGGTATTTCTATTAATTCGCGGGGGAGGGGGGGCATATTAGGTACACTGCAAAATAAATAGTTATTTAAGAGTGCTGCACCCCGCTCGCGCCATCTGGTGATGCATTACTCTGGATGGCAGATCGTATTTTTCGTTTTACGGCTTTAATAATTATCCGATTAAATGAAAAAAAATCTTAAAAAATTCTCAAAATCGGCCCTCAAGTGTGGTACTATCTAGTTTTTCGATTAGGTCAATGGAAAAATTATAAAAAATGTTTTAATGATCGCGGGTCAGAAGGCGGGCGTCTGCACTGAAATCGAGACTCTCGATATATCGATAGCATCGAGAGCAGAGTTGGGTGGTGTGGCACTCGCCATGGTAAGCCACCTGGTGTATTGGTGTATTAGGCGCATTATACCCAGCGTTCGAAATAAATAATTTTTTATAAACAATTGAATATACCGACAAGCTCGTAACCTCCATAACGCTGGAGAGAGCGATAAATAAATAATTTTTTATAAACAATTAAATAAACCGATAAGCTCCAATACCCCCATAACGCTGGGGTGAGTGATAAATAAATAAATTTTTATAAACAATTAAATAAACCGACAAGCTCTAAACCCCCATAACGCTGGGGATAGCAATAAATAAATAATTTTTTATAACCAACTGAATGAACCAACAAGCTCCAAGCCCCCATAACGCTGGGGAGAGCGATAAATAAATAATTTTTTATAAACAACTGAATAAACCAACAAGCTCTAAACCCCCATAACGCTGGGGTGAGTGATAAATAAATAATTTTTTATAAACAATTAAATAAACCGACAAGCTCCAAAAGCCCCATAAGGCTGGGGAAAGTGATAAATAAATAATTTTTTATAAACAATTAAATAAACCGACAAGCTCTAAACCCCCATAACGCTGGAGAGAGCGATAAATAAATAATTTTTTATAAACAACTGAATAAACCAACAAGCCGTAAAACGAAAAATACGATCTGCCATCCAGAGTAATGCATCACCAGATGGCGCGAGCGGGGTAGGCAGCACTCTTAAGAATAAAACCCGTTAGAAAATGAGTTGAACAAAAACTAAAATCGCGTTTTGAAGCTGAAACAACAACGAATTGAAGCAACCTATGAAAATTTTGGTCAGGCGTGTCTTAATTTTTTGGTAGAGCATTTAATTACAACGTAAAATAATAACGAAGGTATACGAAACGAGTTTTATGTATGAACCCCATTGCAAGTATCCTCGGTGAAATCAGCGATGATCGGTGATTCATTGGTGAATTCCTCGCTTTTTCGGTGAAATCCTCGGTGAATTCCTGGCTTTTTGCGGTGAAATCCTCGGTGAATTTCGGATCAGGGCGCACACTTGGTGTACCTGGCGATACTTACGCCTTGGAGATGATTTCCCCAGGAAGTTTCGACTCCAGATGGGTCAGGGCGGAAACCTGGTGCACTTGGCGATAGTTGCACATCGGAGATAATATCCCCAGGAAGTTTCAACTCCGGATGAGTCAGGGCGGACACCTGGTGCACATGGTGATACTTACGCCTTGGAGATGATTTCCCTAGAAAGTTTCGACTCCGGAACGGTCAGGGCGAACACCTGGTGCTCCTGATGATACGTACGCCTTCGAGATGATTTCCCCAGGTAGTTTCGACTCCAGAGGGATCAGGGCCAGCACCTGGTGCACCTGGCTATTCTTACGCCTTGGAGATGATTTCCCCAGGAATTTTCGATTCCGGAAGGATCAGGGCTCACACCTGGTGTACCTAGCGATACTGACGCCTTGGAGATGATATCCCCAGGAAGCTTCGACTCCGGATGGGTCAGGGCGGACAGCTGGTGCACCTGGTGGTACTTACGCTTTAGAGAGGATTTCTCCAGGAAGTTTTGACTCCGGAGGGATCAGGGCGCACACCTTGTGTACCTGACGATACTTACGCCTTGGAGATGATTTCCCCAGGAAGTTTCGACTCCAGGTGGGTCAGGGCGGAAACCTGGTGCACTTGGCGATTGTTGCACATCGGAGATGATATCTCCAGGAAGTTTCGACTCCGGATGAGTCAGGGCGAACACCTGGTGCACATGGTGATACTTACGCCTTAGAGATGATTTCCCCAGGAAGTTTCGACTCCGGATGGGTCTGGGCAAACACCTGGTGCTCCTGATGATACGTACGCCTTGGAGATGATTTCCCCAGGTAGTTTCGACTCCAGAGGGATCAGTGCCAGCACCTGGTGCACCTGGCGATTCTTACGCCTTGGAGATGATTTCCCCAGGAAGTTTCGACTCCAGATGGGTCAGGGCGGAAACCTGGTGCACTTGGCGATAGTTGCACATCGGAGATGATATCTCCAGGAAGTTTCGACTCCGGATGGGTCAGGGCAAACACCTGGTGTACCTAGTGATACTTACGCCTTGGAGGTGATTTCCCCAGGAAGTTTTGACTCCGGATGGGTCTGGGCAAACACCTGGTGCTCCTGGCGATACTAACGCCTCGGAGATGATTTCCCCAGGATGTTTCGACTTCGGAAGGGTCAGGGCGGACACCTGGTAGCCCTGGTGATACGTACGCCTTGAAGATGATTTCCCCAGGAAATTTTGACTCCGGATGGGTCAGAGCGGACGCCTGGTGCACCTGGTGGTAATTACGCTTTACAGAGGATTTCTCCAGGAAGTTTTGACTCTGGAGGGATCAGGGCACACACCTGGTGTACCTGGTGATACGTACGCCTTGGACATGATTTCCCTAGGAAGTTTCGACTCCGGAAGGGTCAGGGCGGACACCTGGTGCTCCTGATGATATGTACGACTTGGAGATGATTTCCCCAGGAAGTTTCGACTCCAGAGGGATCAGGGCGAGCACCTGGTGCACCTAGCGATACTTACGCCTTGGAGATGATTTCTCCAATAAGTTTTACTCGCAGTTGACGGTGGGGTAGTGGATCTTACCCCAGGTAGCACCAGGTCGACTATCAGGTAACCAGATCAATTTCCCCAGGAAGTTTTACTCTTAGTTGATGGTCACAGACTGCCAAATCGAAGGTCCGTTTTCAAAAAATTAATATCTCATAGAATATTAGGAGTAGAGTAAATATCTGGGATCTGTTTTCTCCGTTTGGTGGAGTACTTTGAGAAAAAGTCCCACTTTGTTGTTTAAAATTGTTAAAAACAATTGTTATAAAAAAAAACTTTTGAAAAGTAAACGATTAAGTATATGAAAAAATCGTCTAAAAACAAGTAGTGCTATTCTGCTGGATTTTTTTACGTCAAAATATTGATTATCAAGCATCTTAGTCGCAAAAAATTTGCCAGGTCGTTTGATCATCGGCAACTGCCCCAACGAGCTGCAAAGAGGGGTGTGGAACGTTAAATAAAATCATAAATAAAAAAAAATATAAAGGATTGCAACTCTCCCAGATTTTTTTCGTCAAGATATTGATTATCAAGCATCTAAGTCGCCCAAAATTTTCCGGGTCATTTTATCATCGGGAACAACCCCAACGAGCTCAGACAGGGGGATGAAACGTTACATAAAATTATAAAATGTTAAAAAAAAAGAATTGCAATGCTCTAAGTCCTCAAAACCCTGGGCACCCGAATCTCTGTTTTCGATCACTCTCATTTTGTGCCCACCTGTTCCGAATTGGTCGCTGTTAGGTCTGTGTCAATTTTTACGGTGGTCGGTGTGAACTCCGGATTCTGGGTCCCCTCATTCTCTTTGACCTTCCCCGCGGTTGGCTTGGCTTGATACACTTCCTGACTGACTTGATGACGAGGGGTCAATCCCCTTTGCTGGTCCAGCAGTTCATACCTCTCATTATCCACGAATGATATGGGGTTCATTACATCTTGGCTTAACATAACCTTATTCTTATAATAAGAAATAACAGCCTCGTTTTGTTTAAGGAACGATCGGCCTAAAATGCCATCTTAGCGGATAGGAAACCTTTCCGACACAACATGAAATAGTGTGTCTTGGTTTCCTATTTTCATCCAGGTAATTCCGAGTGTCATGACCTTTTGAGCTGCTATTCCCATTAGTGGGATGGCCGCTGCCGTCTCGATTTCGGCGTCTAGGTCTATGGCGGTTAATTTAATCCAATTGACGGCTGAGCCAGTATCCAACATTAGCACCACATGTCGCTGCTCATCGGGAAGGTGAATTCTAACATGGGTGCCTGGGTCCGGATCTATTTCGAGTTCAGCAAGTCCCTGGCTGTTCGTGAGGTTGACGACCGTATCGTTCCGACTTGGATTTTCATCGTTTGCTCGGGTAATAGACTCCTGTCCTGACTGTAGCTCGTTCCCGGCATTCCTGGCTGCTGGCTCGCCTCCGGAATGGAGCGAGCCATCTGATAGTTTAAAGGTTGCTGATATGGCGGGGTCGGGCGCTAGTCAGGCTCCTCCATATAAACTGGGTTGCACTGTGCCGGCATCATCGGCAGCGGTCCCTGCCCTTGTGACGACCCCGCATAATTATTAGGTCTTGGTCCTTGAGGCGGGACCGGATAATTGTTAAGTCTTGGCCCTTGAGGCGGGGCTGGACCTCGGACCCAACCTGAATGAGGTCCTTGTACCTGGTTGACGAATCCTTGCCAACCCGGATTCGACTGAGGTGGCCCAGCTGGCCTCGGCCAGTTACCTGGTGGCCCTTGTCCACGGCTTTGTGGAACTCGGTCCGAGTCGAAAGTTTGGGGCTTCGCAGGGTATCTCGCGCGTCCGTTCAGTCGTAATAACTGTACCCAGTGTACCATTGCGGCCCCGGTCCATTTGGGTTTTGAGGTCTTTGCATAAAGGGCTGGGCGAGGTAACGAGCTCCGTACTGAGCAGGTTGTGGTGGCCTTGGCCAGTTGTACGCTGGTTGTTGTATTTGATATGCGTTTGCTGGGTATTGATAATATACCTCGCACGCTTGCAGTTCAGGCGCGTCCAGCGCATAATTGTTTTTCTGAGGGGTCCATTCTTCTTGATACTCCACTTCTTCACCCCATTGGCCAGAATCGGGTCCTTCTTGGACCCAACCTACATAGGCACCTCTTTCCACCTGGCTGGTCCGCGCGTCCGGGTGGTAGGTCTCGAGTCCTCTGATTCCACCCCGAATCCGTCCATTAGGAATGATATGGGCCTCTATACAAGACACCAAGCGTACGGCTTCTTTGTAAGCCGCTTCTGATGTGGCTGGCTGGGTCTACTGACTTCCCTAACTCTCCTAGGAGGCCTTGAATAAATACGTCTAGATACGCTGCCTCAACTAGCGGCGTCATCATGGCTTCTTCATAGCTCTCGCCGTTCTCCTCTTGCAGCCCTGACTTGGCGCAATTTAGGAGAATATTAATCTGATCTTGGAAGCTGCCAATGGAATCTCCTTGTTTCATTCGCAAGGAGTGCAGCCTAGCGTTATAATATGCGAATCCCCTTCCTGGGGCAAATCTTTGGTTCAAATGTGTGCAAAGGTCCTTAACTGTGGCGAAGGTCTTTTCATAGGTACAATCCTCTGCCGGCCCTCTTAGTCGACCGAGCACTACCCGCAAGTAATACCTTTTCTGGTCGTCTCCGACACTCGACTCACCGTTTTTTACGTCTTGCAGGAAGTCCTTTAACGGGATGTTACTCCCGTCGTAGGTGCTAAGACCCGCTATTAAATTTTGGAGGCTAAGGTTATTGGCTAGACTAAGCAGTGTGGTGCTCATAGCGGTCTCCATAGCTGTCAGATTCCTTGCATCCGCGGGATTACTGCTGGTCGAGTTTCGTTCACCCGTCATGTGAGATCTCATGATTTACGATGCACTCGGTAGTCACTCTCAGTCTAATAGGTCCAATGGTTAGCTCTGAAGTTTGGTCTGAACTTAGGTCTTAGGGTTTGGTCTTAATTTTGGTCGGGATGACTTAGGTCCTATTAATAATTTAATATTCGGATTAATACTTATAGCTGTAGGTACGATTGCACGTATAAATATACAGGGTGAGTCATTTTAATCTATAGGCTCCAAAATCTCGAAACTGAAGCCCCGGACCAAAAAATTTTTCGTATAAAAGTTTTATGATTTGGAGGGGGAAAGAAAATGGTTACCTTGGATTTGGGCCCGGGGCCTTATTTTGGGCCCTAGGGACCCAAAGTCCGTTTTTTTAAATGGGGACCCCTATTTTTGACCCCCGATTCAGAAAGAGCAGAAAATTTTACGATTTTTAAGTATTTTTTGAAAATTTTTTTGGGCCCCCTGAGGCCCTGCAGGGGCTTGTAAAGCTTTTATAAGGTCCATTTCTTTTTAACTCGAATCAACTCTGAAATAACGCATTTTTTGTATAGCACATGCATTGGAAAAGTTTTTTGGTTTGAAATTTTTAACAACGGGGCCTCACTTTGGGCCCTACGGACCCAAAGTCCGTTTTTTAAAATGGGAACCCCTATTTTCGACCCTGGATTCGGAAAGAGCAGAAAATTTTACGATTTATAAGTATTTTTCGAAAAATTTTTTGGGCCCGCTGAGGCCCTGCAGGGGCTTGTAAAGCTTTTATAAGGTCCATTTCTTTTTAACTCGAATCAACTCTGAAATAACGCATTTTTTGTATAGCACATGCATTGGAAAAGTTTTTTGGTTTGAAATTTTTAACAACGGGGCCTCACTTTGGGCCCTACGGACCCAAAGTCCGTTTTTTAAAATGGGAACCCCTATTTTCGACCCTGGATTCGGAAAGAGCAGAAAATTTTACGATTTATAAGTATTTTTCGAAAAATTTTTTGGGCCTGCTGAGGCCCTGCAGGGGCTTGTAAAGCTTTTATAAGGCCCATTTCTTTTTAACTCGAATTAACTCTGAAATAACGCATTTTTTGTATAGCACATGAATAAGAAAAGTTTTTTGGTTGGAAATTTCTAAAAAAATTGGCCAGAAAAAATTGGGCCCAGGGCCTTATTTTGGGCCCCACGGACTCAAAGTTCGTTTTTTAAAATGGGAACCTCTATTTTCGACCCCGGATTCAGAAAGAGCAGCAAATTTTACGATTTTTAAGTATTTTTCGACAAATGTTTTATTTTGGATATTTGTAAAAAGATATTTAGCATTAACTTTTTTTGGTGATACAGAGTATTTGGGACTTTGCAAATTTGGCAGCCTCAATTTTTTTTTAACTATCCATTCAGATTTGGCTCGAAGTGTCCTCCATTAGCTGTGATACATAAATTTATTCTTTTTTGAAAGTTAACTATAGTTTTTAGTAATACTTCACGTGGAATACCATCACACGCTCTTTGGATACGGTTAATCATATCTTGCCGAGTCGTTGGAACTGTTGCGTAGACAATATTTTTCAAAAAACCCCACAGATAAAAGTCCGGCTAAGTCAAATCTGGTGAGCGTGGAGGCCATGCAACAGGTCCACCACGTCCAATCCATTTGTTTGGATACTGATCATTCAAAAAAGCTCGTACTTCCGCTTTATAGTGTGGAGGTGCTCCATCTTGTTGGAACCACATTCTTTGCCTGGTTTCTAAATCAAAGTTTTCAAATAAATTTGGAAGATGATCTCTGAGAGACTCTAGATACTTGTTACCATTTACAGTCCCATCGAAACAGTAAGGACCTATTAAATAACCATTAATAATGCCGCACCAAACAGTAACACTCCATCGGTTTTGATTATCCACAGCTCTGGTCCAATGATGATTTGTTGTAGACCAGTAAAGGCAATTGTGACTATTTAACTGTCCATTGTTTTAAAAGGTGGCCTCATCAGAAAACATCACGTGATGAAAAAAATTGGGATTTTGTTGAATTTTTTGAAGAGCCCCATTGCAAAAATTTATTCGACTTTTAAAATCAGCAGGCGTTGACGCCTGAGTCAAATTTATATGGTATGGGTGATATTTAAGTTTTTTAAATATCCGTATTACTGTCTTCTGGGGTATACCATGTTCTCTTTCGATTTGTCTGCTGCTCATGTGAGGATTTAAATGCCTTACCGCTAAAATTAATACAGCTCGAACATCGTCAGCACCATATTCTCGATGTCGTCGTTGCCGACATAAATGTCCAGCCCAAGCTCTTGCAGTAATATCCCTAATCGTAACTTGTGATGGATGTCTTATATCTGGAAATCGCTGTGCATATAGCTCAGCAGCTTGAGCAAAATTCTCTCTGCATTCCCCAAGCACCATGATCATATTAACTATTTCGTCGGGCGTATAATCTGCCATTTCAAGGTTTTTAATAAAACGAAATAATTCGTTGAAATGAATTTTAACGTACAAAATATTTTCACTACTTCTTGTTTATGGATGAGTTTTAGCAAGATGAACTACGTATAAAAATAGCCAAAACCGAATCATACGTGAAACTAAAACTAACCAGTTTTTTGACTAAAACTTTATCAAACTTATTTTTAGAGTGATTGGCCAATACATTGATAAAATCAAAAAAAATCTGCGAATAAGAATATGTATGTATCAAATGTCTTATTTGACAATAAAAATTTCAAGAAAAAACAATACAACGCAATCAGGTTACCTTTATAAAAAACAATAAGATGTTGGATAGCAATTTATTATTTATTGGGTCCGAGGTCCAGCCCCGCCCCAAGGGCCAAGACTTAACAATTATCCGGTCCCGCCTCAAGGACCAAGACCTAATAATTATGCGGGGTCGTCACAAGGGCAGGGACCGCTGCCGATGATGCCGGCACAGTGCAACCCAGTTTATATGGGGGAGCCTGACTAGCGCCCGACCCCGCCATATCAGCAACCTTTAAACTATCAGATGGCTCGCTC
Source organism: Encarsia formosa (assembly GCA_038277355.1). Taxonomy (NCBI): domain Eukaryota; kingdom Metazoa; phylum Arthropoda; class Insecta; order Hymenoptera; family Aphelinidae; genus Encarsia; species Encarsia formosa. The sequence goes on from CM076187.1 coordinate 21,080,353, forward strand.
CATTCCGGAGGCGAGCCAGCAGCCAGGAATGCCGGGAACGAGCTACAGTCAGGACAGGAGTCTATTACCCGAGCAAACGATGAAAATCCAAGTCGGAACGATACGGTCGTCAACCTCACGAACAGCCAGGGACTTGCTGAACTCGAAATAGATCCGGACCCAGGCACCCATGTTAGAATTCACCTTCCCGATGAGCAGCGACATGTGGTGCTAATGTTGTATACTGGCTCAGCCGTCAATTGGATTAAATTAACCGCCATAGACCTAGACGCCGAAATCGAGACGGCAGCGGCCATCCCACTAATGGGAATAGCAGCTCAAAAGGTCATGACACTCGGAATTACCTGGATGAAAATAGGAAACCAAGACACACTATTTCATGTTGTGTCGGAAAGGTTTCCTATCCGCTAAGATGGCATTTTAGGCCGATCGTTCCTTAAACAAAACGAGGCTGTTATTTCTTATTATAAGAATAAGGTTATGTTAAGCCAAGATGTAATGAACCCCATATCATTCGTGGATAATGAGAGGTATGAACTGCTGGACCAGCAAAGAGGATTGACCCCTCGTCATCAAGTCAGTCAGGAAGTGTATCAAGCCGAGCCTACCGCGGGGAAGGTCAAAGAGAATGAGGGGACCCAGAATCCGGAGTTTACACCGACCACCGTAAAAATTGACACAGACCTAACAGCGACCAATTCGGAACAGGTGGGCACAAAATGGGAGTCATCGAAAACAGAGACGTCAGCGAATGTACACCCGGTTAAATGGACAATTAAAAATCGAAATCCGTTTCTCTAGGCGCGATTCTAAGCCAGGAGAAGGATGGGTTCGACCACCCAGTCGCTTACTTATCTCGCAGTCTAAACAAAAATGAATTAAACTATTCTACCACGGAAAAGGAGTGCGTCGCAGTATTGCATGCACTCAAGAAATTCCGTACGTATCTGTTGGGTCGGCGGTTTCAGCTGATCAGTGACCATGAACCGCTCAGTTGGATGCATAACCAGCGGGACTCAGGTAAAAAAATGCTGCGGTGGATGCTAAAATTCATTGACTTTGAATATGATTTCAAATATAAGCCCGGAAAACTAAATATCAACGCTGATGTTCTGTCTTGAAACCCAACGGACGCACCGATCCCAGAAGATGAAATCAATGTTACATTACCTATAATCAAAGTGAATGTCTTAGAGAAGAGTCAACATGAACGCAATAAGCCTCCAGCGCAGACGAGCAAAAGAGGGCAGAAATCGGCGAAGCCCGAGACTGCCAGAACCAAACCTAGTGGACCCGACCAAGAACAACCGGAACCTTCGACTAGTAGCGAAGCTTCAGCCCCTACGAGGCGGCAACGGGCTCAACTTGATAATGACTTTAATCCTCCTAAAAGAGGAAGACCCATAGGGGCCAAGACAAACAAACAAGCCCCTGAGTTAGATCATAGCGTGATAGCTCAGCGTACTAGAGCCAAAAGTACAGTAAAAACTGGGACCCGGGACCCGGGTCTTTTGGCCATACCTCCCCATTTGAAAGAGCTTGTTTACCCACAGCAGAAGAAGCCGCAGGTCTACACCCCTTCAGACTCGCAATCCGGAAGAAGAACATCAGAATCGGAACCTCCAAGTGCCAAAGAGACCGAGTCAGGGAGAATCAGTGACAGTATGGACGGCATCCCCATCCCTTACCTAAAGGATAGCGGGTTGAGAGACGGGACAACCGAAGATGATTTCATGGAAGAAGAAGAATTAACGGTCAGTACGACTCCATGGTGACATTATCAGAAAGGGAAGTCAGCGCCGTCACTCCGAGTGAAACGGAAACGATTGAGGAAGAGGATGATCAGGTTGAGTCCGAACCACCTCAATTGACGCTTCAAGAAGGAAGCAACCGCTTGGACAAAAGTCTGCAGGAGCATTATTATCGAACCAATGAGTGGTGCGGATTGCCGGCAATCAGGCCTGAGGAAGCTCTCACTCATTTTTCGGATGGTGATGTAAAATACACAATCCGGGAAACTGCAGCTAGGGGATGTTACTCCGAAGGAGAAGAAGTGGACTCGGAGACAAGAGAAATACTCCAACAGGCAGACCCTTACAATGAAGATACTCTGGATGACAGCGTTATGACCCAACGAATTCAGGAATTAGTAAGGAAGGCCAACGTTAGCACCGAATAAGAGATAGATAGTCATTCAGCGGAGGAAACCGACACTAGCATGGGGCTAGAAGAGGTAGAAGAAGCCGATGGTGAACAAGAGCTTGAACCATCCATTCTAAGTTGGCCCAAACGAACTGAGATCTGTATAAACCCCCAAGTCTTACAGGAAAGGCGGTTGATCAGCAGCACACCGGAAAGCCGACCAAACCAACCACGACAATCCAAACCTCCGAATCTAGAAACAATAGAAGAAAGTAAGAATAATACCTCCATAATATTGGAATTCAACCGACCCGCCCAGGAAGATTTGCCCTTCTTTTTGCCAGAATTGACGTGGCGGCGAGACGAGCCACTTGACTACGGAAAATGCTGGGGTCCCAATGCAAAGGATGCCACTGTGTCTGATGGGATACCAGTAGAGAATAAAGTACGCTCTCAAGGGAAGGTCTTGAGTAGTAGGAATTGTTTAACCTATCAACGAGATAATATCGCGCATTTTATGGCGCAAGATTTCATACCTGACGGCCCTGTTAGTAGATTGCTGACCGACCTGAATGCCATTGATCCGAATCAGCTTAGAAGAAAACGTCCTCAAAAAGGGCAAGTGCTAATTACCCCAAGAATCATAATATTAATAGTGAAAGACACATTAATAGTGAAAGACCATTACCACGACCCATTAGAACCTGCGGTGGTGAGTAAAAAGTTACATAATCTTCGAGACACCGTGGCACGTCGCAACCTGAGTGGTTTTCGAATAGCTCGAAAAGGAGACATGGCCAAACAGCTGGAACCGGGACTCCTGGAAGAAATTATCCGAAAGACATTTGATAAAACGCCATATCAAATAACAATATGCTTTGGAACATCTATTATGCCTAATGTGTCTGAGCGACTTAAAATCATTGAGTTGCTACACAATAGTTTGGTTGGCGGACACAAAGAAATCAACCAGACCTACCAAAAGATCCGTCAGAGATACTACTGGAAAGGCATGCGGAATGACGTATTGGACTACGTTCGTCGATGCCCGAACTGTCGTGAAAAGAAAATTAATCGATGCAAAACAAGACAAGAATTAATACTGACGGACACACCAATCGAAGCATTTGATAAAATATCGATTGACACTGTGGGCAAATTACGAACGACCCCGTCAGGTAACCAGCATGTGCTAACTATGCAGCGCAATTTGACAAAATACCTGATAGCAATCCCACTTCCAGACATACGAGCCAGTACTATTGCGGACGCAATAGTACGACATCTGATTTGCCAATTCGGGGCACCGAGAGCAGTGCTGTCAGGCCAAGGCAAAAGTTTTAATTAATTGATTTTTTTTTTTTGACGGAATTACTGCGACTATTTAAGATACGCTGGTTATGTACCTCCAGCTACCAACCACAAACAAACAGATCACTTGAACGAAGCCATGCTCCTTTAATGAATTTCATTTGGGTTTATTCAGAAAAATACAACGATTGGGATCGTCTGGTCCCCTTCGCAGCATTCACGTATAACACGAGCGTGCATTCCGCAACTAACTTTACACCTTTCGAGTTAGTTTACGGACGAGTGGCCAGAATCCCGATCAGAATTCCCAGCGAGGAAAAATTAAGGACGTACAATCTCTATCTACAAGACCTGATTCATCGATTGGATGAAATGCAGATACAGGCTGGAGAACGGGAAATTGCAACGAAGATAAAGACAAAAAATCGATACGACCAAAAGACCAAACAATTCTGTGGCAGGCCAAATGGATACGCATGGGTGTTAGCGGAACCCCGTATTTCGAAATTTGATAGTTATTATAAAAAACATTTAAAAATTGTCGAAATACTGGGGCGAAACAATGTTATTCTAGAATTGCCAAATGGTAAGAAAATTAGAAAACATGCTGACAAACTCATGAGTGTTCCGACCGACCACAATGAAACCAATAAAAGTAACTAATTCGAATCTTCTATTTACAGGAAATGTGGAAATTGCTTCTTATACTGTCAACTATGGGTATGGTCTCGGGAGATGGGACATACAACATCACATCATTACAAACCAACCCGGGGTTGTATTACGAAAGGGTTGGGGTGGTGCACCTCCGGCGGGCGGACTGGAAAATAATAGTAGCAGTGGAAACGGAAAAATTTCTCAACGACCAGGAGGCAGAGAAACAGATTGGCGCCCTCACCCTGAGATGCCTACGACAAGGGGGAGAGCCTCCTTGTCAAAGAGTGGTGGACATAAAAACCCTTCATGAAACCGCTCAAACCCTAAGAAGTTTAAAAAGAAAAATCAAGGACCGATTGGAAGATCTACAAAGTGAAGGACCTACTCAGACGGGAAATATTACGAATACACGCCAAAAACGAATGGCGCCGTTCGGTATCATCGGGACTCTTGGAGAAAGGCTATTTGGCCTTGCTACGGCCGAAGATGTGAACCATGTCCAAAAGCAAATCGACCAAGTGCAACAGGACCAGAAGAAGCTAATTGGGTAACAGAAGGACCAAGCTTACATCATTATCGGAACGTTGGCTGAAATGCACAACGATACGATACTCCAGAAAAATAAAATCCAGGAGATGGAACAAACCCTCCAAGATGCTCATGAGTCCCGAATTGAGATGGGACTGCATGTACAATATCATAATGTCAAGCGACATCTAAAGCAAATAACGGAATAGCATAAACAATTAAGACAAATTATCATAGCTGGACAAAAGGGAGAACTGGCACCAGGACTAATTCCCCTCGAATTTCTAACGCAAATCCACAACGAAATACGACAAACAATAAAAAATCTGGACTTGCCAATAAGTGAAAAACGCGAGTAAATGAAATATCAAAAATCGCAAGGGTAAATTTAATCCACGATCAGCAGCGACTGCTAGTATACTTACACTTACCTTTAACAGACCAGCAGGTTTATCACTTACATCGACTCCACTCCCTAGCAACGCGACAGATGTTGAGTCCTAGCGTCAACGGAACGGCTTATGTGAAACCCAGATACCAGTATCTGGGAATGAGCGAAGATTTGCTCCAATATTTTATGTTTGACCAGGATGAATTCCTGAAATGCAAAGACCTAAAAGATGAATATTTATGTGACACAGAAATGGGAATTTGGGAAGCCTTCCAAGCCCCCAGTTGCGAGGTCATGTTGTTTGTCCACCCAACGCCTGAGTCGTTTAAATTATGTGATGTAAGGTTCCACCCTTATGTCAACGACCAATGGGATTATTTAAAAGCGGAAGGATCTTGGCTTTACTCCCTGGCTAGTAAAGAAACCGTCCAGATCCTATCCTGTGCGGTCGCACATTTTTTATTGGGGCGTGTTTTGAAAATCATCTAAAAGAAAAGTCATTTAATGGAATGGCAAAAGTTTTAGTGTGTGAAAAAAAAACAGCTCTGTCAAAAATGCTGCAGACAAATCAGGATTGAAAAAGACCCCAAAAAGGTACATGTATGCGGAAAAGTTTTTTGTTTTACGTGTAAACAAAAACTGAATGTAAGACATTTTTGCCACGTGCAGCCACTAATAATAAAAGAAAATAGAAGCAAAAGAATTTAAAAAACCATATATATATATATATGTTCTATGATTTTGAGGCCCAGCAATCTCGAGTACTCTTAGACGAGGAAAAAAAAATTCATGAAACAAATTTATGCGTGGTTCAGCATGTTTGCACCTACTGCATCGATGACGATGTAATTTCAAACGAGTGTCAGTATAGTGGTGTGCGGGAGCATATTTTTTTTTCAATGAAAGCTGAAAAAGATTTGCTTGAGCTGATTATGTCTCTCGAAACAAAAGCAAAAAAAATTATGGTCATTGCGCTAAACAGTCAAGCATATGAATGTCAATTTATCTATAAATATTGCATCGAACATCTAGATCCACGAATGAATCCGAGCGTAATATTGAGTGGCTATAAAATAATTTTACTACAATTTGAAAACATCAAATTCATTGATGCATTAAATGATTTTCACATGCCATTGAGTAAACTTCCAAAAGCTAATGGTCTGCAAGACATGGAAAAAGGAACTTTTCCTCATTTATTCAACACCCCCGAAAATCAGGATTACGTTGGTGAAATGCCACCACTACACACATATTCACTCGACACTCTTATTTAAAGCGAAAGAGAAAAACTTGTAAAATGGTATAATAAAAAAGTTTCTGAGAATTATTTTTTCGATTTTAAAGCAGAAATTTTAAAATATTGCAAGCAAGATGTTAATATTCTAAGACTAGCCTGCTTGGCTTTTTCAAAAAATATAAGGTCTTTTGGGGTGGACCCATTCGTAGAGTGTACAACTATTGCCTCGACCTGCATGCGAGTTTTTCGAAAAAATTTCTTAAAACCAAACCTTATTGGAATAGTACCTGCGGAAGGCTATAAAAGGGCGGAAAAACAGTCCAAAGCAGCATTAGCATGGCTACTCTGGATGAAAGAAAAAATTTTGAAAAGAAAAATATGCCATGCTAACAATGAGAGGGAGACACGCTTGCTCGAAAATATTCTTGTCGACAGATTCATCCCCCCTTCGGATGGCAAGGAGCACAGGGGCCATGTTCTACAGTTTCCAGGATGTTTTTGGTATGGTTGCATAAAAAAAATCACTTTATAAATCGGCATAGAAGATTAAAAACCGGTGAGACCATGAACGCTAGATATGAAAAACGTTGCTACTTCAGAAAAGATAAAAAAACTTGGATATAAGCTCATAGAAATTTGGGAATGCGATTTTGAGAATAAAAAAAAAGAAGAAGCCAAACTTATAAATTTCATCGCCGAAAAGTGCAAAATTTTAAATGATGAAGTTTTAAACCCACGAGACGCTTTTTACGGAGGTCGTACATGCAATAATGTTAAAATCTATGATTGCAAAGAGGATGAAAAGATCAAGTACTTAGATTATAACAGCCTTTACCCTTTTATTTGTAAAAGGAAGTACTTCCCCTCTGGCCATCCAGAAATTTACGTAGGAGAAAAAGAATGCTCGGATTTTATCGGCAAAAAAAAAGAAAAAGTTTTTGGGTTAATTATGTGTGATGTGATACCTCCAACTGACTTATACCATCCTGTACTTCCAGTAGGAATGAATGGGAAATTATTGTTTCCCCTGTGCCATACGTGCTGCGAGAATATGCAACAATCACCCTGCAGTCATGAAGATAACGAGCGTGTTTTGCATGGCACTTGGGTAGCAGAGGAAGCACAAATGGCTGTAAAACTTAATTATCGTATCTTATCAAGTTCATGAAATTTGGCAATACAAGATTCTCGAGAATGATCAGGAAAAAAGAAAGACGGGATGTTCAATAAATACATAGATGCTTTTTTTTCTCAAAAAATTTATTCGTCTGGTTTCCCCCCTGACTGTACCACCGAGGAGGACAAGGATAACTATGTGGCAAAAATCAAGAATTTCGAGGGTATCGGCGTAGATAAAAACCTCATTGTTCACAATGCGAGTCTACGTTCAGTCAGCAAACTATTTTTAAATGCTTTTTGGGTAAGTGTTTTATCTAACTTTTCTTTTACTTTTTGAAAAAAAAAATCCTTTATTAATTTTTTTTATTTTTGATTTTTTTATCAGGGGAAACTCGGACAGAGAGAAAATAAACCGCAAACCGAGGCTGTAAGCGAGCCTAAAAGACTGATGGAACTACTAACTGATCCTGAAATTGAAGTTCACGGCATACTCCCAGTCAACGAATACACTTTGAACGTCAGCTGGAAATATTCAGACGTGGGATGACTTTCATCACCGAATACAAGTATAGTGATTGCAGCTCACGTGACAGCACACGCGCGACTAAAACTTTACGAGTGTCTATCCGTATTAGGCCCAGCTTGTCTTTACTACGACACAGATAGTGTAATTTTTGTTTCTAAAAAAAACGGTGAACAAGATTTACCAGTAGGATCGATGTTAGACGAACTGACTGACGAGTTAGCAGCTTTCGGTGAAGACACTTACATACAAAGCTTCATTTCAGGGGGCCTGTTTGAAATTAGAGTAGCGGACTGTATTTTTAATTTAGGTTTCTTTTATGCGATCGCGGGGGAGCGGAAAGTTAAGAATAAAGAAAGAAAAAGGCTTGACACTTCACTGGTTTATGCTGGAAAACTTATTTATTGGGTATTTTGTAATAGGCGTTATTACAAAGAATGAGGAGAGAGTACTCGCCGTTTTGGCCGGGAGCCTCTCTACCTCGGTAGAAAGTCGCACTTTTTGGTATTAAACGGCTCAACGTTGCACATCGACGTAGGCGTGAGCGTGGTTAGGCGACGACTAACATGACGCAGGAAGTCTTGTTGGCTGAGCGGCAAGGCGTCAGTCGCTCGGTCGATCAGCGTCGTGCCAGGATGGCACGAGATTTTGATTATTCCGCCCTCCTTGATGGATCCAGAGGAGCGATCAATATTTTAACTGTAATCTTACAATAAGAACAAATAAAAATATGGTTAAGCAATATATTAATAAATGAAGGTTATTTACATCGCTGCTTGGAGTAGCACTAGGCTTGAAGCAGGTGCCTCCAATGATGTGGGAGACTGTGATTCCTTCTCTGCAGGAACAAGCAGGATCAGTTTTACGGACGGTCGTTGCGACGGCGACTGGGCCGTTTTGACGTCGCAGACTCGGTTCAGGCCGTGCTTGTCTGGGTAGGTTTTGACGACTCGGGCTAATGGTCAATGTCCTGGTGGAGTGTTTTCTTGGCAGACGAAAACTATGTCCCCAGGCTGGAAGGATCGCCCCTTTTTTATCCACTTGCTGCGTGGCTGAAGAGACGTCAAGTACTCATTTTTCCATCTTTGCCAGAAATGCTGAAGCTTTTGAGAGACGAGTTGCCACCTTCGGCCAGTTGGCACGTTCTCCTGTGTATAATCACTCTCTGGAAGCAAGTAAGAAGGTCTTTGTATAAGAAAATGTGCTGGGGTGAGAAAATTGATATCGGACACCTCGTCAGTTAACGGGAGGAGAGGTCGAGAGTTCAAACAAGCTCCGATCCGACTTAATAAGGTCGACATCTCTGAGAAAGTGAGAATCGACTCTCCGACGACCCTGCGGATATGGTGCTTGGTGGATTTGACACCCGATTCCCAGATGCCGCCGAAATGTGGTGCACCTGGTGGGTTCCATCGCCACTTTGTACCTTTCACGGCCAGATATGGGCAAAATTCTCTAACGTAGGCCAAACCCTTGCGGAACATACGACGCAGCTCGGCGTCGGCCCCGATGAAAGTGGTGCCTTGGTCGCTGAGAAGCTCGTTGCAATGGCCTCACCTAGAAGTGAAACGGTTAAAGGCAGCAATGAACGATTCTGAAGTGTAGTCCTCTACTAGTTCCAAATGGATGCCCCGCGTGACTAAACAGACGAAGAGACAAACGTAACCCTTGAGGATACCTTTGCCCCTAGTTTTTGTCAAGCGCATTTGAAAGGGCCCGGCGTAATCAACGCCTGAATGGGCAAAAGGTGGTGCGGGGCACACTCTGACTTGAGGTAGATCTCCCATCAATTGATTCTGAGACCTAGCTGCGTATCTAACGCATACCTTGCATTCATAGATAGCCCTTTTGACTGCCTGGCGACCATTAAGTATCCAGTATTGATTTCTAAGCGTAGCTAGACAAAGCTGAGTGCCACCATGGAGTGTCAGGGCGTGAGCATGGTGAATGAGAAGCTGTGCGAAAAAACAATCACCGGGTATTATAAATGGATGCTTCTGGTTGTATGGTAATGTTGATTGATCTAAACGACCACCAATCCGAAGAAAATTCTCTTCGACAATTGGGTTTAGATTTATTAGATTTTTCGAAATCGGCTTTTGATTTTTAAGATTTACAATCTCTTCAGAAAAACAGGCTTTCTGACAGAGATAAATCCACAAAATTTTGGAGTTGTGTAGCTCCTTTGAGGTCAGGTAGTCTGCATCAACGTCCGAGAAATTCATAAAATAGAGGAACTCGAATTTACTATCTACGCGCTGTCTTGAAGCAACTTTACGAGCTAATTTGTATACAAAACGCAGAGCGTAAGCCGTGACCCTGAGTAGGGTGGTCAACGATGAGTATTTTTGGCCCAAGGCCCACATCTGGCGTTCTGGGGTCGCGAGGCAGATTGCAGTTTGCGTGACGAGGCCGATTTTCTGAGTTTTTTCTTCGGTCACTTTGTGCTCTAACAACTGATCAGGAACTGTGGTCCAGGCTGTTGTGGATACACACAGCCATGGTGGTCCATGCCACCATAGCGGATGTGTGGCTAGGAGCTCGGGGTCTATCCCACGAGACGCTACGTCAGCTGGGTTATCGGTGGATTTGACGTAGTGCCAATAAGCAGTTGGCAAGAATGTGAGAATGGCGGAGCACTTGTTGGCGACGAATGTTTGCCATCTCGATGGATGACTTCTCAACCAGAACAACACGTCTTTGGAGTCGGACCAGAGGTGAATTGCGTCAATTTTTACTGGCAGGTTTGAGGTGAAATGACTCACGAGCTTAGCTAGCATATGAGCAGCTAGTAGCTCAAGTTTGGGTGTACTCAACTTTTTTAGGGGGGCTACCTTGGTCTTGGCGATCTGCAGTGAGCAGTCTGTCTTGCCTTGACCAATTAACCTTAGGTAGACGACTGCGGAGCACGCTACTTCTGAGGCATCCGCGAATCCATGAACTTCACAAAGCTCGACTTCTGGAGAGTACTTGACGTACCGCGGAATTTTCAGAGAATTGATGGCAGGCAGCTTGAGGGTCCAACTTTCCCATTGCTTGACATACTCAGTGGGCAGTGGATCGTCCCATCCGCATTTTAACAGCCAGAGCAACTGCATGAAGGCTTTTGCGGAGACGGTCACTGGGGCTAGCCAGCCCATTGGATCAAAAATGCGAGCTATGCTCCCCAAAACGGAGCGTTTTTTCAGTATTCCTTGAACAGGTGTGTAATTGAGGTTAAATGTGAACGTGTCATCTTTAGCTTGCCATTTGAGTCCCAGGACAGAAAAGGAGGACGAAGCCTCGAAAATTGCTGTGGGGTCCGTGGCTAGATGATCAACAGGTAAGTTTGACAAGAGTTCTGGCTCGTTGGAGAGCCATTTCCTGAGCTCGAAACCGCCCTCCTTGAGTAGGTTGATGAGCTGCGATTGCTTTTGGATTGCCTCCTGGATCGTGTGTGCTCCGGAGAGCACGTCGTCCACGTAAATTTCTAGCAGCAGAATTAGGTAGACTAAAGCGAAAACCGTTCGATAATTCGCGGCTAATTCACGAAGCGTGCGAGATGCCAAGAAAGATGAACAACCGAGACCGTATGTAACGGTGGATAAGTAGTAAATTTGGATCGGATCATTGGGATCGAATCTCCATACAATGGCTTAATAGTGCCAATCTTGTTCATTCAGCTTGATTTGCCGGAACATTTGTTTAATGTCGGCCACAAACACGTATTTGTAAAGACGCCAGGAAGTTACCAAATCGGGTAATTCTGGCAGTAGGTTGGAACCTGTGTGGAGCAATGAGTTGAGAGAAATGCCAAGATCGGTCTTGCTTGAGCCGTTGAATACGGTCCTGAGCTTTGTTGTGGTACTCTCTGGTTTGAGAATACCGTGGTGCGGCAAGAAGTATGTGTCATCAAGCGACTTGCGTAATAATGAATCATTGTTTATCGGAATCATGTGACCACTGGAGATATAATCTCCTATAAAGTCAAAATATAGTTTTTTGAAATCTGGGTCAGCTTCAAATTTGTGCTCCATGCGTTTAAGCATAGCAACGGCTTTATTGTATGAGTTACCAAGGGGTGTGTTGACAGGAGACTTAAAGGGTAGCTTAACGCTTTAACGACCGTTGGCTTCCCGTTGGACGTTTTCAACGTAATGTTTTTCGCAAGCTAGCTCTTCTGGAGTGGGAAGCTTTGTGGAGGGTAGCTCCTCCTGACGCCAGAAATTTTGCAAGATTTCGGAAATGGATTCGTCCTCGGCGCAGTGGAAAGACTGGAGTGTGACAGCGCTCGTCACGTTTGACACCATTGGGATTGAACCCGCGACTAACCAGCCCAATAGCGGACGCGTTGCGATGGGTTCGTCTATTTTGCCTCTGACCACGCCGTCCTGAATTATTAAGGCGCAGATATCTGCTCCTAGCAAGATGTCAATTTCAGTGTCGTCCAAGAAGTTTGGATCAGCCAAATTGAGATCGGCCAAATGGCCAAACTTGGAGACTAGCTGAGTGTGAGGGGGTGTGTAAGAACACACTTTTGGTACAACTAAGGCCTTCACTTCGCATGAAAAGCGGGAGTTGAAAAACGGTTTAGTGGTAAAATTAGTTGCCTGCCTTCCGGTGATTGACTGCACGCCTCCCACTGAAGATACAGGGGCGTACGTTGGAGTAGTTTGCAGTTCAAGCTTTCTTACCAAAATCTCGGATATGAATGAGGGTTGTGAGCAGTTGTCTATCAACGCCCGAGCTTTGATTTTCCGGCCATTGGGACCTTGAACTATAATCTGCGCTGTGCCCAGCAAAACTCCAGTTTGATTGCCGAAGCTCAACGAAGCGCCGTTGAAACCTGCGGGCCTGGGGTTGAAGTTTTGCGCCTGGGCTTGTAATTGAGAACCACTGGCAGCAGTAGTGCCATTGCGTTCAGTGAAGTTTGTTGGAGTGCCGTGACAGGCTGAATTGCCCCGTGAAGTTTGTTGTTGGATTTGCGGTTGAAAGCCAAAAGCTTGACAATCAGGGTTAGGGGGTAAGACCGCATCAAGAGTCTGAGTTAATCATAAAAAAATACAACTTTTGAAGTAAATAGTAATGTTTTTGTATATTTAAATAAAAAAAAAATTAAAATTTTATTGATTGTGTGTTATTTTAAATAACTCACAAACCAGTAAAATCACAAAAAAATACGTTGGAAAGTTAAAAATGATGTAAAATTACGAAGAATCGATTTTTTCTTGATTAAAAAAAAATTGCTTTCCATGACTGTGTGTTCAAAATTCACCGCCTTCTTTTTCACCACTAAGTTGGTCAGTTGAGCGACAGACACACGACTCGTCCCAGCTGCCGACATCCACCCGCAACAGTCGTGCTGCAACCGTGACGCCGCAACCACGCGCCACGGGACTCAAACCCACCGTCGCACTATCGTCTGAAAACGCCTCTTTTTCGGCAAAAAACATTACCGACAAATGTGCATACTTGATGAAAAAAAAATATACTGTCATCATCGTTTTGTAATGTACTTTCATAAAATCTGGAACTTTTCGATCGATTGTATATATTTACCTCACTTTGCGACGTATAAAAATGTAAAAAAACGAAAAAATGGGTACTTTTTTTATATATCACTCATGCAAACATGGATAATCACAATATTGCAACCTGAAATTATGCAGAATCATGTATTTTGTGCCCCCCAATCTGAATGTGGCATCAGTTTTATTTTTTAAGTCTTTCTATGCTCATGCACCCATAATAGAAAGAGGCACGGTAAAAAAAACAGTAAAAAACAGTAAAAAATGAAGTTTTTCGAGCTTTTTCTCTCTCTCAGTCGCGTAAAATCGAAGTTTTGAAAATTTTAAAAACACAGGATTGTGTGTCATTCAATCCAGAATCCGAAACTGGATTTACTTTTTCAATTCGATGAATTTTGTGCGCGTGCGCGCGAAAAAACCACGTAAAAAACAGTAAAAAACGAAGTTTTTCGAGCTTTTTCTCTCTCTCAGTCGCGTAAAATCGAAGTTTTAAAAATTTTAAAAACACAGGATTGTGTGTCATTCAATCCAGAATCCGAAACTGGATTTACTTTTTCAATTCGATGAATTTTGTGCGCGTGCGCGCGAAAAAACCACGTAAAAAACAGTAAAAAACGAAGTTATTCGAGCTTTTTCTCTCTCTCAGTCGCGTAAAATCGAAGTTTTAAAAATTTTAAAAACACAGGATTGTGTGTCATTCAATCCAGAATCCGAAACTGGATTTACTTTTTCAATTCGATGAATTTTGTGCGCGTGCGCGCGAAAAAACCACGTAAAAAACAGTAAAAAACGAAGTTATTCGAGCTTTTTCTCTCTCTCAGTCGCGTAAAATCAAAGTTTTAAAACTTTTAAAAACACAGGATTGTGTGTCATTCAGTCCAGAATCCGAAACTGGATTTACTTTTTCAATTCGATGAATTTTGTGCGCGTGCGCGCGAAAAAACCACGTAAAAAACAGTAAAAAACGAAGTTTTTCGAGCTTTTTCTCTCTCTCAGTCGCGTAAAATCGAAGTTTTAAAACTTTTAAAAACACAGGATTGTGTGTCATTCAATCCAGAATCCGAAACTGGATTTACTTTTTCAATTCGATGAATTTTGTGCGCGTGCGCGCGAAAAAACCACGTAAAAAACAGTAAAAAACGAAGTTTTTCGAGCTTTTTCTCTCTCTCAGTCGCGTAAAATCGAAGTTTTAAAACTTTTAAAAACACAGGATTGTGTGTCATTCAATCCAAAATCCGAAACTGGATTTACTTTTTCAATTCGATGAATTTTGTGCGCGTGCGCGCGAAAAAACCACGTAAAAAACAGTAAAAAACGAAGTTTTTCGAGCTTTTTCTCTCTCTCAGTCACGTAAAATCGAAGTTTTGAAAATTTTAAAAACACAGGATTGTGTGTCATTCAATCCAAAATCCGAAACTGGATTTACTTTTTCAATTCGATGAATTTTGTGCGCGTGCGCGCGAAAAAACCACGTAAAAAACAGTAAAAAACGAAGTTTTTCGAGCTTTTTCTCTCTCTCAGTCGCGTAAAATCGAAGTTTTAAAAATTTTAAAAACACAGGATTGTGTGTCATTCAATCCAAAATCCGAAACTGGATTTACTTTTTCAATTCGATGAATTTTGTGCGCATGCACGTGAAAAAACCTCGAAAAGAACGAAAAAAATGAAGTTTTTCGAGCTTTTTCTCTCTCTTAGTCGCGTAAAAACGTTTGAAAAATTTAAAACCTAAACAAAAATACTTGATTCAATATAAAAATGAAGTAATACAGTGGGTACTTAACTTAACAAGAGAGAGTTTTTTTCATAGAATGTATAATTTATCATTTTACTTTGATTTTTATCTTTATCGGTAAAAAACTCTTCAATGCTTGTAAAAGTTGATAGAGCCATTAATACTAATGCACTCACTAACTCTTTATTTAATATTCTTTCAAATATGAAAAAACTAAATTTAGTATATAAAGAAAAAGTTGAAAACTACTAAAATGAAAAATGTCTTAACCGAGCATTAGAGCATTGTTTACTATTGTTGCAGTGCGCGCGGCGCGTAACCGCGCGCGCTCGCGCGCGCGTCAATTCCACGAATTGTAAGCCTTCCAAAATTTGTTGTTAGACTTTTTGTATATCCATAAACAAAACATTCTACTTTTCTGTTTTGTTGTTCATTCTCGCTTGAGACTTCGAAAAGTGAACAAGTCGTCAAATATAAAATTTTGATTAAAATATCATTCCTGATAAATAATTTACCTCTTCTTTAGTGTTTTTTTGTTTTAATATATCATTTATTTTTTACGTGGTTTTGTGTGTGTTTTGTTTGTGTCCGTCCCTTTTTCATAAGTGATGATATCGTTTGAAATAAATAATAACGAGATTTTGAACGTAATAATAAATAATGAGAGCATTACAAATATGCCGGATAGAGTCAATCTTGTTTTGGCTCATATCAAAGATAAATATATAATGAACGTCAAAATGAATGAGACGACAGAAGAGGAGATTAAAGAGTTTTTGAGAAAATGCTTTTTTTATCGAATGAAGCGTAAAATCAGCTCACTCCCTGCTGGTAAACGGACGTGGATCAATTTCAAAGAAAAAGAAAAAGGGTGGTTACAAAAAATCAACAATTTTTCTAGTGAAATGGATGAAATAGTGACAGAACCAGGTAAGGTCTTATTACTGTTCATGAATAATTTGAATTTAATAATAACTAGTCTGTCTTTGCGCGCAAGCGCGCTTATTATTTAATTCTTAATCAAATTATTAATCTTCATAGTAACTGACAATAATTCCACTTTTTATTTTCAAAAAAAGGAAAATAAAAAAATATATTTCTGAGCGTTTTTTAAATTATGTACTACAAATATAATCATCCAATTCATCATTGATATTATTTGCGACTAAATTCAGTTTGATCTTTTTGTGGTTATATTTCTAAAAAAAATTGAGTGTAAAATAATAAAGATTCTTATTTTATTATATCATAAAATTCTAGGATGAAATTTTTTCCATCAATTCAATCGCAATTTTCATTTATATAAATAACTATTGTTAAAAAAAATTCTTAAAAACAAAACATTTTAATTTCAACTAAATTCAAATTTTGAATGTAATGTTATCGACCAATCAAATCAATTATAAAACGAAGACATTCGAACGTGCTTCATCATTATAAAGAGGGATTAAAAAAATTTTTATAATAAAAATAAATTTATTAATTTTTAGAGTATTTCAACATATTCTTAATTGTAGCTTTTACTATTGTCAGATTTATAAAAAATATGAAAAAATTCGTTTAGATTTTAAATTAAATAAACAAATGCACCCCTTCATATTAGTTTCAGAAAAGGGTAGAGGTAGGCCTCAGGTTATTATTGAGAATTCTTCACTAAGAACGCAGAGTAGAAGAAGGGATAAACGCTGCGAAGAATTTTCTACCCAAGAAGCTATTGATGTCACAATAAAAAAAATGAAGTTAGAAGAAAATGCCAATGGTGCGAAAATTTTGAAACGAATAGCAATCAAAGGAGAGGCAGATGAATTGATGGTTATGATAAAAAAGCCTGAACCTCAAAAAATGTCAGTTGCGGAAGCTTTAAACATGATACTGACGAAGTTTTTGTCCAAAGACGTTTACATGTTTCTTAGAACTTCATCATTAAGATTACACCATGATCTTTATCCAAAATACGACGATGTAAGTGTTTTAAATAAAATATTATTTGATTATAGGATTTATTTGAAAAATATTATATTATGAACAAAAATACTTTTCCGTCTACGCACCTTTCTGGAAAATAAATATTTAAAAATTTCTTACCTAAAAAAAAAGCAGCCGGACGTTTCTTACAGGCCATATATACCAGCTGGTTAACCTGCTTCAAAATGTAAAAGAAAATGAGCTAGAGAATCAGCTGGTTTAGTAGCTGTTGCCATATAAAAAGGATTTTTACCAATTCATAATAATTATAGTAATTTTTATTTATTCGATATCAAATAACAAATTGATAATTCAATGTAACCTAAAAATTTATTGTCTTAAATAAATTTATTATTTTAAATAAAAAAACCAGCTGATTTACCAGCTAGTAGCTGCTGTAATTTTCTAAGAAAAATTTTTTTAAATTTTAGAATTTTAATAAACTGAAAGATAGTTTGTAAAAATTTTTCATCAATCAGCCGGTTCCACGTTTCAATTTCAGAGACGGTTTGAGAGCTAATTATATATCTATAAGTCTTCATCAGATTTTTAGGGATTGGGTTATTTATTCTTTGACTCTGGTGTAAAAGAAAATATTTATATCATTATTTCGCGGACTTCGATTAGATAAATAATCGATCATCGACAATCATTCAAATGACGAATTAAAATTGTAAACAAGAAAACGTAAAACAATACATTAAATTAATTATTTTAGGTGTTGGAAGGGAAAAAAGCTGCTTACCCACCAAATATTAAAATTGGCGAAGATTTGTGCGAAGTTAAATTAAAAGATTTAATTTTTCAAACGCTACAAAGAATTTTAAATATGATGCAGTTGCATGCTCAAGGGCGAAATAATCAGCTTATTTTTCTTAGCAAATACGGCTTTGATGGTTCAAAGCTTCCGCTTTATAATGTTAAAAGTAAAAGTAAGAAATCAACTCGAGAACAAGCGTTTAGCTCCGCATTTGTGCCGCTTGAACTATTTGATCCAAAAACGAATAAAATTTTTTGGAAAAATGACTTTCCAGGATCAAATAGGAATTGCAGGTTGATAAAAATTCAATTTATCAAAGAAGACAAAAATGCGACTCTCAAAGAAGCCAGTAACTTAAAAAATCAAATTAAAAATTTACCAGAGTTTTTAATAAATGGATTTAGGATCAGGCAGCAAATGATTTTAAGCATGGTAGATGGTAAAGTAAGTAAAAAAAACGTATCAATTTTTCAGTAAAAATTAGGTAATTAGATCTGTTTTCTCATTAAAAAATATTTTTTCTTCAGGCACTTGCTCACTTGCATGAAGGTAATGGACAAAGATGTTTCATTTGTAAATGCACTACCGGCCAATTTAATGACATAGACCAAGTTTTGTCCGCAGAGGTGAATCCTGATGCTCTTAAAAATGGTTTCACCGTATTACATGCTTTCATCAGATTTATGGAGCAAGTGCTCCATGTATCTTACAAGCTTGTGCTTGAAAAACCGACCTGGAAAGTAAGTTTATTTCAAATTCAAACGGTTACTATTACAAAAACAGTGGCGTTAAATATTAATAAATTTTAGTTAAAATATACCTTTTTTTTATTGTAAAATTACTTTGAAAGCCAATTTTGTTTGATATTTTTTTTAGTAAATAAGTTATTCATAAAGATTTATTTTGTTGGTTATAGGTTACCGATGATGAATTAAAAAAAATAGTTGAAATAAACAAAAAAAAAATTCAAAGTTTATTCAAAGAAAAATTAAAACTGCTGGTTGACATGCCTAAAGTAGGTGCTGGAAACTCAAACTGCGGTAACACTGCACGTGTATTTTTTAGAAATGTTCAAACAGTATCAGACATAACAAGTACGTAAATATGCAGTTAAAAAAAACTAGTATATATAAATGCAGTTGAAATTTTATAAGTTTTATTTCAGATTTTGATCTTGATTTGCTGATAAGATTTCGGGAAATACTAGCAGTCATTTCTTCTAAAAAATCGGTTCATCTCGAAAGGTTCAGATTGTACTGCGAAGAGACAGCTCGATTATACGTCAAAAAATATAACTGGTACAATATGAGCACCACTGTTCACATCATATTGATACACGGTTATCAAATTCTGAAAAACTTGCCTGGCAATTCGTCCGGAAGATTTTCTGAGGAATCTATAGAAGCCATGCACTATATAATAAAAAAAATCAGACGAGATCACGCCAGAAAAATGAGCCAGTAAGTTTATTTTAAAGTTTCCTTCAGTACCATTTATTAATCGAAAGCAGATTTAAAATAGTATATTACAGTCTCGAGGGAGTCAAAAATGAGTTAGCCTTTAGCAAACCCAAATTGATGTCCGAGCCAAAGGCGAGGTCATCAAAGGTTTGCTAAAGGTTGGCTCATTTTTGCACTCCCAAGGGCTGTACACTATTTTTCACGCTAGTAGTCAGAAAGTACAATATTCGTTTCCGGTACGAGCCCGAAAATTGTACTTTCGGGCTACTAGCGTGAAAAAAATTATTTAATACTGAGTGTCACAAATTATTTTCAGTAACAAAATTGGAATTGTATTAATTTTTTGAAAAAAATAATAATAGTAGTAATAATAAAATATACAAAAAAAATTTAGTTCATTCCTTTTTAATGAAAATTACTTTAAATAAATGAATGAATAACGCTTAAAACAAATGTTAATAAAATTTTTTATTTATGAAGTGGTTATTCACATCTTTTTTATGTAAAGTATCCCACCACTAATTTTTAGGTTTGGTTTTTGATAAACTTACCTAACATGAGTCATATTAAAAAATCAAATCGCTACAATATCTAGATAATCTATATAATGTATTAAAAAATATTTAGTACTTGTAAGTTATAATCAAACTTAATTGTGAAGTAAGCTTATAATTTTAACGTTTTATTTCAGAGAAAACTTGAATTATGATACATTTCACAGGACTCTCCTTTATTCAGACCCAGAAGTAACTCAATCAGCTCGTAACAACGAAAAAAGGAAAGAAAAGAAAAAATTAATCGGACCAATAACAGACACGATGAGAAAACTTCTTATTTTTGATGAACATAAAGAAAAAGGAGGAGTAGTAGAAGAACAAGAAATAGAAGAAGAAGAAGAAGAAGAAGAAGAAGAGGAAGGTGATGATGATGGAGAAGATGAAGTTTTGAGTGATGACGAAAAGGAATTTTCAGATATTGATTGTGAAAGTGAAAATTTATAAAAGAAATGAGTGTGAAACCGCCTCAAATTTTAACAGTATTAATTTGTTGAGAAGTTTCATTTTCACAAATAGATTTTTAATTAATAGATTAGCCTCAAATTGAATTCGACACGAACTGTTGTTCTTTATTCAATGTTTTTTATTTTGTTAAATAAATTTCGTAACAATATAATTGCTGACACGGCGATTTTTCTTTTCTAGTTATAGTTAATACTTCAAGACATTTCACTTGAATTGATAACAAAGTACATATTAACATAGAAGCTATGCCATAAAAATTTTACAATTTGCTTATTTATTAATCCCATGCATGAATGGATTTTTTCACCCAAAAAAAACTAGGGATTAAATTTATAAAATATAAATAGATTTTTTATATTTTGAATTGTTTCAGAGAGGTAACGTAAAAATTCAACTTTTTAAAGTTTCTAATAAAATTTTTTCAACAAAGCTAATATGCAAAGAACAACACCTGGAAAAAGTTTTCAATAATATAATACAAACTGAATTATATATTTGTTTACAAGCTTATTTTCAATTAAAGCTTTTTGTTTCACGCGCATGCGCACAAAATTCATCGAATTGAAAAAGTAAATCCAGTTTCGGATTCTGGATTGAATGACACACAATCCTGTGTTTTTAAAAGTTTTAAAACTTCGATTTTACGCGACTGAGAGAGAGAAAAAGCTCGAAAAACTTCGTTTTTTACTGTTTTTTACGTGGTTTTTTCGCGCGCACGCGCACAAAATTCATCGAATTGAAAAAGTAAATCCAGTTTCGGATTTTGGATTGAATGACACACAATCCTGTGTTTTTAAAATTTTCAAAACTTCGATTTTACGCGACTGAGAGAGAGAAAAAGCTCGAAAAACTTCGTTTTTTACTGTTTTTTACGTGGTTTTTTCGCGCGCACGCGCACAAAATTCATCGAATTGAAAAAGTAAATCCAGTTTCGGATTCTGGATTGAATGACACACAATCCTGTGTTTTTAAAATTTTCAAAACTTCGATTTTACGCGACTGAGAGAGAGAAAAAGCTCGAAAAACTTCATTTTTTACTGTTTTTTACTGTTTTTTTTACCGTGCCTCTTTCTATTTTGGGTGCATGAGCATAGAAAGACTTAAAAAATAAAACTGATGCCACATTCAGATTGGGGGGCACAAAATACATGATTCTGCATAATTTCAGGTTGCAATATTGTGATTATCCATGTTTGCATGAGTGATATATAAAAAAAGTACCCATTTTTTCGTTTTTTTACATTTTTATACGTCGCAAAGTGAGGTAAATATATACAATCGATCGAAAAGTTCCAGATTTTATGAAAGTACATTACAAAACGATGATGACAGTATATTTTTTTTTTCATCAAGTATGCACATTTGTCGGTAATGTTTTTTGCCGAAAAAGAGGCGTTTTCAGACGATAGTGCGTCGCGAGATCGCCCGCTTATCCGCGACGTTTTCACCGAGGTAGAGAGACTCCCGGTCAAAACGGCGAGTTCTCTCTCCTCGTACCTTGTAAATAGTGTATTAAAGTAATAAATAGTTTAAGTGCAGCATAAACCTACAGTGTTGTGCTTAAAAACACCTTCCTCTCTTGTAGTTCTCTGTTTCTTAATTCAATTATTATTATTTTTTTAACTTTGACACTTTTTTTTTTGATTTTTGAAGCGAAGCTTTTTATATGAGGAGTGAATTTGTAAAAAAAGTCACAAAAAACCGACCCAAAAAAGCGACACCAAGATATATAGATATGTATATATATTGTACAAATATTTGTATGTGTATATATATATATATGTACAGTGGCCACTGTCCGGCCTTCGGCCACGGTAATCGTTTGGCACTTTTAGGTTCGACAAAAATGACAAGACAAACGGTAAGTGGATTTCGTTAGAAAATGTGTTCCAAAAACCAAAAACGTTGGTCCGGAAATCGAAGGTGCTAATAATATCTTTGAATAAAATTCTTTTAGTTTAACGTAAAAATCAGCTTTTCAATAAGATGGTTTTATCATTTCATTTTATCAAATCTCGTTGATGAGGAGTCGACAAATCTTTTCATAACTTTTTTAGGTAAAAGTACCATTTGTAAGAAGACTTTTCTCGCCTACTAGAGTTCGATATCTTAATTCAAAATTATTTATGACATAATTAAGTATGTTATTAAAGTTTAAAAAAATCCTTTTTTTCACTGTTTTTATGAGTTTTTTGAGTTTGATTAATATGTAGATAAAAAGAAATCAATTTAAGAAATAAAATAAGCTTTTTTTTAAAGAAAATTTATTGATGGAATAATTTTACATATACAAAGCCATTTATTTTCATATAGTTTTTAACATAAACTAGAGTTTTCTAAGTAATTATTTTTGAAACAAGGATGATAATTATTACTGTTCTTTAAAGTTTACATTACAAAAATACAAATTCAGATGATTATTTTTACAAAATTAATCTTTTTAACTTATTGTTTGATAATATTAAAAAAAACTAAAAACTTTTTAAAGTATTGCAACTTATTCTATACAAGAAATAAAAAGAAATGATTAAGTGATTCATGAGAGATTCAAAAAAAGTTTTTATGCAATATGTAATGAGGAAAATTCAACTACAGCGCTTTTTAATCGAGAAGGATATGAGGAGTCAGATATTAAATTAATTTTTCTTTTCTCGAAAAATGGTTTAAATGCTCTGTGAGCTGACTCCCCTTCTTGCTCAGACATTGACCCTAAAGTCTCTGAATGATCCAGTAACTGCAAAGCTTCTTTGAGATGACACTGTAGTACATGTAATTTCAATGATATTGATATCTCTGTTCCTAATAAAGCAGTTGATAGTTCTTTCAGTAAATCGTCAATGTCATCAATATTTTCAACTTTTGTCGTTATGAAACAGAAATTAACAATTTTATTCATCGCTTTAAAGGCAGCTACATAAGGTGTTACAGCGAAAGGACCTACTTTTTCACAAATGTCAGAGTCCAACAAGTGATCAGGTTTTTTAATCATTTCTCTGCACGCATTTCCTTCAAATTTTTCTCCCTGATAATTTTTTGAAATTATTTTCAATTTCAAAGGCCAGAGCATGGCTTTTTCTCGTCCAAGCAATGGAACTAGGCCTTGAATAAAAAGATGATTAACAAAACCTAAAAGAATATGCAATACTGGTAAAATGCATTTTTTTAATACAGTTAAGTTTGATTCTTCGACAAATAATGGTTTGTTAACCGTACTGCGACACTCTTTTGAAAATTTAGGTGTGGACCCTAAAGAAACATATTTTTCGTAATCTTCATTTAAATCACCAAATGTTTTCAATTTATAATTATCTTCAGCGACCTTATCACCTTTTCTCATGTCATGTATATTTATGTAACAGTATGGGCATGGAAACAGTGCCGATGCAGTTTGCTGACCATTTATAATTAATAATACCTTAAAATTCGATGCAAATTTGAATAATATAGCATTAATTTTTATTAAATCGAAGAGAATTTTTACGTTTCCATAATTTTTTTTTATATCAGGTCCTATACAAAGTATAATTAACTTTTTGACACTGGTCCATTTGATTAAAACATCGGAAGAATCAAGTTTTCGTCTCTTCTTTGGAATGTCTTCAGCGCAAACATCATTGTTTAATTCTGAGTCCGTAGCAGGTATAATAGACATCAGCACTTTTAAAAAGCCTTGGCCTCCGTCAGCCATTACTTTGACAGTGTATTCGCCGACAAAGTTTCGCTTTTCAACGACATAATTAACTAATTCTTCGGCAATTGCATTAACAACTGTTCTTTTAACTATTTCTTTGTTTTTTCCAGATTCAAAGTCCAATATATCAGTGTGATACAAATCGTCTAGTAATTTTGCTCGTTCACTAACATGACGTGCATAATTAACAGGAGCTGCTTTTTTGCCTGCGCATTCTCGAATTAGACCTGTTAATTCTTTCATATGATTACCCGTGGCCCCTGTTTTTACTTGAAATTCATCTAGCCTTTCGGTAGGAAAAAAAGGCTCCAGGTTTTTACTTTCTTTTTTTACTGAGACATTAACTTGTTTTCCTGAAGTACTAAGTGTGACTTCCTCGTTTGATTCAGAGAATTTTTGCTTTATGATCGAAGAGGCAATTTGTTCTTTTTGCTTTTCTGGAAGTTCATTAACAAGTTTTAAAACGTTATTTTTCGCTGCGACTATTTTTTGATTTTGTGTTTTACTTCCGCACGCATGGCTCTTTCCTTTACCTATTTCTTGAAAACATACTTGCACAACTTGATAACATCCTGAACTCGCAGAATCACTTTCATCATTATTTTGAACTATTGTCAATTTTGATTGAGATGCAACAAGCCTTTTCAAACCGCCCCCTTTTTTAATTTTTTCATGGCCAGAAAATCGACCGGTTACACAAATAAAACAGTTACAACTATTTCTATAGTAAAAGAGTTGCTATATTCTAAGCCATATTAGATATGTGTATATAATATATAAATACGTGTATATAGTATCTAATAAGGCCGAGAATATAGCATCCTTTCTGCTATAAATATGTATATATTAGACATTAAATATATAGATGGGTCAAAATAATACTTTTTTAAAAAACCATCCGCACGAGGATCACCGATTTTATTGCCATTTTTTTTGGCAAAAGTACTATTTAATAGAAGACTTTTGTCACAAACTAGAGGTCTCTATCTTATTTCTGCTTGGTGCTAGATTTTTTCAAAGATTGAAAAATGGCATCTTTTTAAGCTGTTTTAAGCAATTTTAACAGATTTTTCGAAAAATTCTAACTTTTGATCAAAATGAGATAGAAACCTCTAGTCGCGGCAAAATTTTGTTCAAAATGAGTTCTTTTTTGAAAAAATACTTTGACAACATAGTTTGGTTATTTTTATAATAATACAGTCCTACACAGATATTGCTATTTTTGCTCATTTGCAGGTTTCTTCAAACGACCGTAGTTTTTTCTAGGCTAAATTTTTTTTGTGTATATTAAAAAATTGTTAAATTTTTTTTATGAAAAAACAAAAATTTTGCGACCAACCGGAACCCTGTACGATCTTCTGCTTCCAAAATACAGCTGTTTAAAGTTGTCAAAAACACAAAAAACGCGTTTTTTACGATTTTCACAATCATTTTTGAGCGGTTTCGACCTTTTTTTTTCTCTCAAAAATATGTGGAATCTTCTCTTCATATGTTTCCAAACAAGCTCCCATAGTAAATGGAGTGCGGATTTGGAATTTTAGTTGATTCAAAAGCATACACTTTTGACACATTTTATGTGCTAAACTAGTGTTTTTTTAACAATATACACGCTACATTTAACTTTTTCGTTCATTATAGATGTTTCGAAATTATTTTTTGACTAAAAACTATTTCAATTCCAGCCAAAATTAGGTCGCCTGCTGTAAAAAAAATTGATATTCAACGAAATATTGATCTCAATATCAAAATAATATACTACTTTTATTCAGTTTTTTAGTTTTTTGATTCGTTCAAAATCTATGTTCAAACATTTTAAATAATATACCACTTATTTATTTTTTTTTTCTTTTTTTGAAATTACAAATAATTGATCATAGTTTATCAATTATTCTGTTAAAACAATCATAGATTACTATTGCTTACTCTGAAAAAAATGAGTCCAAATTAAAAATGTTATTTTATTAATTATGATTGTTTATTAATTATGATGATTTTATTAATGTGATTTTAATGAAGATTACGAAAAATATGTTTCTTTAGGGTCCACACCTAAATTTTCAAAAGAGTGTCACAGTACGGTTAACAAACCATTATTTGTCGAAGAATCAAACTTAACTGTATTAAAAAAATGCATTTTACCAGTATTGCATATTCTTTTAGGTTTTGTTAATCATCTTTTTATTCAAGGCCTAGTTCCATTGCTTGGACGAGAAAAAGCCATGCTCTGGCCTTTGAAATTGAAAATAATTTCAAAAAATTATCAGGGAGAAAAATTTGAAGGAAATGCGTGCAGAGAAATGATTAAAAAACCTGATCACTTGTTGGACTCTGACATTTGTGAAAAAGTAGGTCCTTTCGCTGTAACACCTTATGTAGCTGCCTTTAAAGCGATGAATAAAATTGTTAATTTCTGTTTCACAACGACAAAAGTTGAAAATATTGATGACATTGACGATTTACTGAAAGAACTATCAACTGCTTTATTAGGAACAGAGATATCAATATCATTGAAATTACATGTACTACAGTGTCATCTCAAAGAAGCTTTGCAGTTACTGGATCATTCAGAGACTTTAGGGTCAATGTCTGAGCAAGAAGGGGAGTCAGCTCACAGAGCATTTAAACCATTTTTCGAGAAAAGAAAAATTAATTTAATATCTGACTCCTCATATCCTTCTCGATTAAAAAGCGCTGTAGTTGAATTTTCCTCATTACATATTGCATAAAAACTTTTTTTGAATCTCTCATGAATCACTTAATCATTTCTTTTTATTTCTTGTATAGAATAAGTTGCAATACTTTAAAAAGTTTTTAGTTTTTTTTAATATTATCAAACAATAAGTTAAAAAGATTAATTTTGTAAAAATAATCATCTGAATTTGTATTTTTGTAATGTAAACTTTAAAGAACAGTAATAATTATCATCCTTGTTTCAAAAATAATTACTTAGAAAACTCTAGTTTATGTTAAAAACTATATGAAAATAAATGGCTTTGTATATGTAAAATTATTCCATCAATAAATTTTCTTTAAAAAAAAGCTTATTTTATTTCTTAAATTGATTTCTTTTTATCTACATATTAATCAAACTCAAAAAACTCATAAAAACAGTGAAAAAAAGGATTTTTTTAAACTTTAATCACATACTTAATTATGTCATAAATAATTTTGAATTAAGATATCGAACTCTAGTAGGCGAGAAAAGTCTTCTTACAAATGGTACTTTTACCTAAAAAAGTTGTGAAAAGATTTGTCGACTCCTCATCAACGAGATTTGATAAAATGAAATGATAAAACCATCTTATTGAAAAGCTGATTTTTACGTTAAACTAAAAGAATTTTATTCAAAGATATTATTAGCACCTTCGATTTCCGGACCAACGTTTTTGGTTTTTGGAACACATTTTCTAACGAAATCCACTTACCGTTTGTCTTGTCATTTTTGTCGAACCTAAAAGTGCCAAACGATTACCGTGGCCGAAGGCCGGACAGTGGCCACTGTACATATATATATATACACATACAAATATTTGTACAATATATATACATATCTATATATCTTGGTGTCGCTTTTTTGGGTCGGTTTTTTGTGACGTTTTTTACAAATTCACTCCTCATATAAAAAGCTTCGCTTCAAAAATAAAAAAAAAAAGTGTGAAAGTTAAAAAAATAATAATCATTGAATTAAGAAACAGAAATTAACAAACCACAAGAGACATTTTTGGTTATATATTATACACAATTTTCTGAATGTGTCAAGTTAGAGCTACTTTTATTTGACCTCCCACCAACTCAAACGACAGTGGAAGTGCCAAGTTCTATACAGTATAAACCAATATCATCCTTCACCGATGATTCACCTACAGAATTCATGATACCATCCAATAACCTATATGATCATCGAGCTCACATAGAAACATTGCTTAACTATGGAGGAGCCGCAAATATAGACATCTTGCGCTTAGTCTATAGCATAAAGACATAGCGAGCAAAATAGATGATACGGTCGATGCCAACAAAGGCCAGGTGTATTGACGTGAACTTTTAGGCAAAAACAAAACTGTAGATATGCTTGGACATCTTCACTGTGATATTTTTAATCATGAAAAATCACTCATTAATGGTGTTGAGGTTCAAGTTCGTTTGGTAAAAGCGAGAGATACTTTTTCAATCATGGATCCCACTTATCATTTTGAAGTACGTATAGAGGAAGAAAGCCTTTTCGTGAGATGAGTCAAAATTAGTCTAGCAGTGTTGCTCTCTCATACAAAATCATTGTCAAAAACGAAACAAAAATCCCCCCTTTCTAGAGTTGAAGTAAAGGCTATAATTATGCTCAGTGGTGTGCACGATGAAAGTTCAGACAACGTCATACTTGGTCAGTTGCCAAAAAGAATTATTATTGGTTTTATAAACAACAAAGCTTTTAACGCTGATAGAAAATTCGATACTTCCAACTTTTCACATTTATGTATAAGTTCGAGTTATGTATAAGCCTCTCGAGACTTATTTTGGAAAGAGGAATGGTTTAAGGTTAAGTGAGACCACAAACACTTGTTGTTGCAGTAACTAACTGTAATAATAATAAGAATAATTTATGTACATTATTTACAATCTTAATACT
Organism: Encarsia formosa; assembly: GCA_038277355.1. Classification (NCBI taxonomy): domain Eukaryota; kingdom Metazoa; phylum Arthropoda; class Insecta; order Hymenoptera; family Aphelinidae; genus Encarsia; species Encarsia formosa. The sequence goes on from CM076187.1 coordinate 21,109,025, forward strand.
ATTTAACACTTTTATAAGATTTACACCTGAATCAACACAACTATCGGAATTTACGATTTAAATAATAATATAGCTTTCTAAGCTTCCACACATGTGTTTTCTCTCAAATCATATAGCTGCAGTTCCTGTAGCAGACGCATCAGCTCGACCCGCGTAAGGTGTTAAAAGGATAACACTCAGTCCTCGGTCGGTAATTGACCGATGGCTAAGTTTCCGTTAGGCGCCAAACTTACATATGTATTAATTATGTTTCTTATTTGTGGGTGGCGTACAAGTTCCATCAAAACTTATCCAGATTTTTATAATAAGGGCCTGTATATTGATGCTTTTCATACTTTTTTTTCCGGTACGGGCATTCATTTTCTCAACACTGGAAATCAAATATCCAGAGAAGAATATCCGTATGGATACTGCCTTTTTGCTTTTGATTTAACACCCGATTTTTCGGCATATTAGTGCGGCTACTGGGGCTTAATCAATCACGAGCGTAGTGAAAATTAATGAGAGAATTAATTACAAAAGAATTAAAAAATTTAATCAGCAGTAAAACAGCAACGTGGGTACATTCGTTAAACAAAGAAAAGCTAATAGATTACTCAGAAAAATTCGACATTAACATCGTACTCAACAGTTTATCAGCAGAAGATCTGGTAAAGCTAGCAAAAAAAAATCTCGGTAGAAGAAATAACACAACTACTGAAAGAAGGAGAAATACAAACATTGATAAACGAATTAGCCAAATAGAAATATTACATAACTAAAGACATAATTTTGACTACCAAAAAATTAGAGTGCAAACTTCTGAGTTTATTAAGTGTTGAAGATCTGAGAAGAAGTAGGAAAAAAGTACTTAGACATTATCAAAACTTAGTAGCAGAAGTGGTTCGTAACGATAGTGAATCTAAAGTTGAAACTCTTGGAAAAGAAAAATCTGAAAAAGAACTAGATCTGAATTCAACTGTAAAAAATTCAATAGAAAACCTTAACAAAAGCAGTAAATCTGAAGAAGATCTAAATTCTACGATCATAGATCCTGTACACAACCGAAGAGTGGCACACACAGAAAGTGAGCAGCAAAAAAAAGCTGACGACTCAGCAGATACAGAAACAATTAAAATATTTAATCAAGATTCCGAAATGGCGGACCTACAATTTCACAAAACCAAAGACATCTGGGAAGAGTACGAGGAGAGAATCGAACTTTTTTGTATTGCAAACAAGATAACAGAGGACAACTTAAAAATAGCAACACTAATCACAAAAAGTGGCACAGAAACATACAAGTTAGTAAGAGAACCATGCGCGCCGTCTAAATCTAAAGATAAAAAATTTGATGAAATAATGATGTGTATTCAACCAGGCAAAGCAAAACAACGGTGAATCCTTCAATGATTTTGAGGTAAGACTGAAAGAATTGGCTTTGGAGCTGCAATTTTGCAGAACTGGACGAGGCATTATGCAATCAATTAGTGTGAGGGACCACAACACCAAAATGTATTCAGTGAAAAAAAACTGAACCTTGACAATGCCATGGACATCGCTACTACTCGTGAAGCAGCAGTCAAGAACGCGACAAGTACGGAAAAGCAACCAAACTTTTCCTCAATTCAACACGTAGACAGCACGCAACGGTTCCAGCGCAACATCGGAGCAACTTTCAACGACAACGACAACGGAAGACACAATAGGAGCGGCAACTACGGCAACAACTACAAAGACGGTAATGTAAATAATTATAAATCGAGTGGTAATCATTTAACAAAAAATTGCAAATTTCGAAAATATAACTGTAACTATTGCAAAAAGATAGGTCATTTAGAAAAAGTTTGTATAAAAAAGCACGGAAAAAATGTAATTTTTAAAAATGCTGACGGTTATGTGAGATGTAAAGACTAAGCAATGCAACCACGTGCAGCCTGACGAACGCGAATCAAGTGACGAGTGCGAGCAGAATGACGATTTCTATTCAATTAAAGAACAAAATCAAATTATAAAAAAGATTAATGCGAAACCTCAATTCGTGAAGTTACTAATTAATGACGTAAAGTTTAATATGGAAATTTATACCGGGTCATATGTTACAGATATGTCGGAAAAAGACAAAGAAAAATATTTTCCAAATTTAAAACTGAGAAAAAACGATCATACGTTAACGTGTTACGGAGGATTACCGTTAAATCCTATCGATATTTTGAAAGTTAAAGTAAATTTTTTGAATTCTTAGAAAAATCTAGATTTGTACATCATTGCAGGCTCAGGACCTGTATTATTAGGACGACAATGGCCTAAAGCTTTTTAATTATGGCCATTGAAATTAATTCAAAACGATGAAATAAACAATGTATTAAAAATCGAAAGTGACAAGCCATGTTAAACAAATTTCCTGTATTATTTTCGAACACGCTAGGCTGTTATACGGGTAGAAGAGTACACTTAGTATTCAAAGATGATGTTAAGCTGATACAATTAAAACCCCATCACGCGCCATTCGCGTTAATGCTGAAAATTTCAAACGAAATACAAAGATTAGTAAAGCTAAGAAATTTAGAACCGGTTGATTGCGTGAATGGGCAACACCCATTATTCTGGTCTTAAAGAAAAACGGGGAAGTACGAAATTGCGGTAATTTTAAATTGATGGTCAACCCGCAATTAGTTATAAAACGTCAAACAAGTTGTCGAACTTGTAATCAAGATCACTATTCTATGTTACACATTGATTCAAGCAACCAAACACAAAGTCAATCGACACGTCAAGACGAGACACACAACCAGCGTCGCTCCCAGTTTCCTCAGAATACAAAATCAGTCTCGTGCTGCACACTGACATCGGTGACAAATCGAGCTGTTTTACTCGCGACTGCTCGTATTCAAATTTGCGATCAGAACAGACACTCGATCGTGATTCGCTGGATCCCGAGACAGTATCGAGGTTTATTTTTGAGTGCGCTGCTCAAAGATTGAACCTTAAGCGCGAAAAAGTGAATGTGAAAATTCAAGGTGTTCAAGCCTGTTCTATCGGGACTTCGGTTCATGAAGTCGATTTCACTATTAATTCACTTAAAGACAACAATTTTTCGACTAACATACATGCTTTAGTTTTATCCAAACTCACGGGATTAATTCCAAGCGCCCCGATCACTCCGAAATCTTGGGATCATATATCCGGTCTTTCATTGGCCGACCCTGATTTTTCAATTCCAGGGGAGGTCGATTTGATCATTGGAGCTGATTTGTGCGGCTGTTTATTCCTTGGCGATAAACAAGTTGGTTCACTGGATGAGCCCGTAGCCTGTCGAACCCCTTTCGGATGGGTTATGATAGGCCCTGTTGATTTTGAAAACACGAACGTTCGTCGTTCACACATGATCCACGTGATACGATCACCAAATGAATTTTCTTTTCAAAATTTTTGGGATCCTGATAACGATATTGATCACCCATCATTAAACTTGAAAAATGCACTTCATTGTTCAAATCAAATCGTTTTGTGCCATGATAACGACTATTTATCTTTCGATCTTCAACATCTATGGGAAATAGACGAGATTTCTTCCGAGAGACTCTTGTCAAAGGAGGAGGAAGATTGCGTGAAAATATTCCATGAAACTCACACTCGCGATAAGAGTGGTCGGTACACTGTACGTCTTCCTTTCCGGTTAAATCCACGTAAAAACTTGTTGCCTAACAGACAGGCTGCTGCATCGTTGCAAATCTCAAACGAGAGGAAAGCAGCGTCAAATCCTATTTTCAAGTCTGAATACAATAGTTTCATGTCAACGTACCTTGACATGAATCACATGAAATTAATTTTGTAAGAATCAGATGAAGGTACTTTTTTGCCTCACCACGGAATTTACCGTGTATTGCCATCACCGAAATTTCGTGTGGTATTTAATGCTTCTTTTAATACTCATTCAGAAAAATCATTGAATGATTGTTTGATGGTAGGACCCAAATTGAAATCTGAGCTCTGGGCAGTTCTTACTCGTGCCAGACGATTTCGCTTCGCTTTTACAGCTGATATTGTCAAGATGTTCAGACAAATCAATGTACATCCTGATGATATTATTTGGCAAAAAATTTTGTTCCGTTTTGAAGCATGGAGAAAATTGTTAGAATACGCACTAACTACTGTTACTTACGGTACGAATTGTGCCCCTTGGCTTGCTTTGCAAACGCTTTTACAATTGGCAGAAGACGAGAGTCATAAATTCCCTTTAGGTACCCGATCCATTCGCAAAGCATCATACGTTGATGACTTTCATGATGGTGCTAATACCTTGGATTCTGCTATTGAGGTTAAGAATCAATTAATCGGTATTCTTAAAGCTGGTGGTTTTGAATTAAGCAAATGGGCCTCAAATGACCCAGAACTTTTTCCAAAACCGGAAAATGATGTTAAGAAATTTAAGTTCGATCCAGTTACAACACTTGGTCTTGTTTGGAATCCTCGAACCGACACATTTTCATTGAAGGTAGATATGAACGATTTTAAAAAAGTTCAACCTACTAAACGTTCTGTTCTGTCAGAAATATCTCGACTTTTCGACCCCCTTGGCTGGTATAGTCCAGTTTTAGTTACTGCTAAAATTCTGATTCCAGATAAGTGGTTGCTTGGTCTTGATTGGGATCAACAACTTTCAGAGCTTTGGGAGAATTTCAAAACTACACTTACTTGAAAAAATCGCCATACATCGTTGGTTGGGTACTGATATTTCCTCAGAGATAGAAATTCATGTTTTTACTGATGCGTCAGAACGCGCGTACTCTGCTACGGTTTATCTGCGTACAAAAAAACAAACAGCTAGTTTTGCCAGATTACTCCTGGTCAAGACAAAAGTTACCCCTATGAAAACCCTTAGCATCCCTCGTTTAGAGCTTTGCGGTGCACTTCTTGGTGCAAAGCTCGTTAATCAGGTACGTAGAAAGCTAGAGTATAAACAGGTTCCTACTTACGCGTGGGTTGATTCTCAAGTCACCTTAGCTTGGATCAAAGCTCATGCGTCAAAGTGGACACCTTTCGTCGCAAATCGTGTTAGTAAAATCTAATCGATAGTACACCCGGATTCATGGCGTCATGTGCGCTCCGGTGAAAACCCCGCAGACCTTGCTACAAGAGGTGTAACCCCAGAGGAGTTAACGTCCAGTTCATTGTGGTGGAATGGACCACACTGGCTCTCCGACCTAAAATTTAGTCCCAGTAAGGATGAATGCAATGAGACAACCTCTGTTAAGCTCAAAAGATGCAATGTAAGCACTGTTTATGCATCAAACTCATGTGTGAGTATAAAACTTTTATATAGATATTCTGATTTAAATAAAATTATTAGAATAATCGCCTATTGGCTACGCTATTTACAAAAGCTGAAAAGTCGAGATACGCCTAAAATTTGTTTCAAAAATAATCCAATTGAACCATTGAGAACTGTCAAGCTTTCTGAAGCACTTCGGCTTTTGATTTTAAAGTCTCAACGACTTTTTTTCAAAGCTGAAATAGATGCTCTTCTGAAAAATCGAAGACTTCCATCTGGTTCGTGCATAAGATCATTGTGTCCTTTTTAGGATGAAAATAATTTAGTGCGTGTTGGAGGTCGTCTTCAAGTTTGTTCGCGATGGTGTGATTCTAGGGAGAATCTAAAACTCGACTCCTTAGTTCTTGTCAAGGATGAAAACACGCCACCAGCTAAGTGGCCACTCGCTCGCGTCAGATCCATCAATACCGGCCCCGACGGAAAAGTTCGCGCGGTGATAGTGAAAACGGCTACCAGTGAGCTCTCGCGTCCAATACATAAGCTGTGCCTGTTACCATTCCCCGTGAGTAGTGATGGGTCCGATTCATTGATTCATTAAGCTACTGTTTCAAAGCTTAAGGTTTCTTGAAATGTTAAGAATTTTTTTTATATATTTATTTTGTAAGCCGTCACGGCGGGCGGCATTCATATAAAAACAATTGGAATTTTTTTATCGTTATTTACATAAAAAAGCAATTAAATAATGCAAAAATTTTTTTTTATATTTATTTTGACACTGAAAAATGTAAGCCGTCACGGCGGGTGGCATTCAGTGATCAAAAAAGCAACTGCAAATTCATTTTTTGTTTTGTTTACATTATTATTATCATGTAATATCAGTTTAATTATTTTTTGACATAAAGTCTTCTCTTAGATGAGGCAAGTGGAATATTCGTAATATATCCGAACTATGCTATTCTTTCTAATTTTAAACTGATTTGTTCTTATTCTTTTCTTTTGTTTTTTATTTTACCGTGAGTAAAAAAGAACTTCGACGTTGCCAAGCACGTTAAAGAGATATTTGTTATTCAAATTATTTAATTTTATTCAAATTATTCGCTTTTGAAACGCACTTTTTTGATACACACATTTTACATTCACACCTTAAAAACTAAGAAGAAAGCCGTTCTCGACTCCTTGGCTTTACGAGATGGTTAATTCGTGAACAGAGAGCTAGAGAAGATATGAGCATAGTTGAGATGAAAGATAAATTTGTTTTCATGCTTGGTAGAGCTAGTTCAAACTTGTTTTTACGTTTGCGGGCTAACAAATACGTTTTAGAGGGTCTTATTTGGCGTAATTAAATTATATTTATAATCGTTCAACAGTCTCAAAGACTCTCGAAAAGTTAAATTTTATTTTTTACTGGCAAATTCAAAAGCTGTAAGTGATAAAAAAGCATTTAATCATTCAGCCATTTTCTAACATGAATATCATTAAACATAGACATTTTGGAGTGTTTGAATTAATAAAGATGTTCATTTATCAGGAACTTCATAAAGAAGTTTATTGAGAGCTAGAGAAGATATGAGCATAGTTGAGTTGAAAGATACATTTTTTTTATGCCTGTTAGACTTGGTTCAAAGTTGTTTTTACATTTGCGGGTGAACAAATGCGTTTCAGAGAGTCTTATTTAGAGGAATTAAATTATATTTATAATCGTTCAACAGTCTCGAAGACTCTCGAAAAGTTAAATTTTATTGTTTACTGGCTAAATCAAAAGCTTTAGGTGATAAAAAAGCATTTAATCGAGTCAGCCATTTTCTAATATAAATATAATTGTACACAGACATTATTTGGGTGTTAGAATAAAAAAAGACGTTTATTATATCTGGAACTTCACCGAGAAGTTCGTTGAGAGCTGGAGAAGATATGAGCATGGTTGTGTTGGAAGATAAATTTTTTTTTATGCCTGTTAGACTTGGTTCAAACTTGTTTTTACATTTGCAGGCGAACAAATGCGTCTAAGAGGGTCTTTTTCGGCATAATGAAATTATATTTATAATCGTTCAACAATCTTAAAGACTTTTGAAAAAAAAGAATTCTATGGTTTACTTGGTTTGGCAAATTCAAAAGGTTTAAATGATAAAAAGCATCCAATCGAGTCAGCCATTTTCTAACATTAATATCATTGTACATAGAAATTTTGGAGTGTTTGAATGAATGAAGATGTTTATTAATCTGGAACTTCATGGAGAAGTTTATTGAGAGCTAGAGAAGAAATGAGCATAGTTGAGTTGAAAGATGAATTTGTTTTCATGCCTGGTAGAGCTGGTTCAAACTTGTTTTTACGTTTGCGGGCTAACAAATGCGTTTTAGAGGGTCTTATTTGGCGTAATTAAATTATATTTATAATTGTTCAACAGTCTCAAAGACTTTCAAAAAGCTGATTTCTTTTGTTGACTGGTACCTTTTTTGTCTCATACCTTTTCAAAAATCCTCGACCATTTGTTTTTCTTTTCTACGCCGTCGACGTATCAAGGAGGCATTTCTTTAAAAATAAGCAAATGTGAAATTTGTGACTCATACCTTTTCGAAAATCCTCGATCGTTTGTTTTTTTACCCGCGATGTCGACTCATCAAGGAGGCTTTTCCTTAAGAAGAAGCAAATGCGAATTTTTGGGTGTCAACGGATTCTCGAAAATCCGCAACTGCTTATCTTTTCTCCAAGCGCCACCTCGGTGCTCTTATTGTTAGTCATTAGCCACCTGTGCTGTTGACTCACAGAATGAGGATGACATCTTCCGGTTGCAAATGATGGACAGTACAGATTTGTCTTAGCCGCCCTTTTGTTCACAGCTTTCTTCTATGGAATGTTGCAGATGATTATCTTATCGTCTACTGATCAGCATAGTTGGATTCTGCTTCCTCGCGAAAACCCGTCTTATACATTTGGGAAATTCCCAAAAGGTGGTTCTTCCAGAGTGGGAGTTGTAAGGGTGGTCTTGAGCACTGCTCGAAAATTTGTTTGGGTCAGTGGAGGGGCTGTTAGAGAAAGGTTTGGAGGTTTCTAAAGGATTTTCAGAGTGGGAGTTGAAAGGGCGTTCTTGAGCACTGCTCGAAAATTTATTTGGGTCAGTGGAGGGCAGTTAGAGAAGGGGTGCTAGAAAACTATCATAGTGAGAGTTTTGAGAGGGTGGTCTTGAAAAAAGTTGGAGTAGGATGATGCGTGGGGTCTACGGATATAAGGACCTTAACTTCGTAGGTTTCATTTCATTAGACTTCTGTCGATGAACAGTTTCAATAGTTCAAACAACTTTTAATTTATATTTGTCACTGAACAGTTTGAATCGTTCACACAACTTTTTAATTTATAATCTGAACAGTTTGCATTATTCACACAACTTTCAAATTTAAATCGTGAGTTAGTGAGTAAAAGATAAAGATGTGCCAAATAGTGTATGAAATGATTGACATCACCGGGGAGGGAGTCCGGATGTTCTACAAGCTGAAGAAGGACTTCCAGACCGAGCTGGATCTTGAAGGTAAGTAAAACTATAAATTTGTTTATTTATGTTCTTTTTTCATATTTATATTTATCTTTTTGTTTCAAGAGCAGACATGCAGTATATTACTCATGAAATTTTATATTCACATCTTCAAAATCTTAGAACACAAATCGTACAGTCATCTTTTTAATTTAAATACTCAATTTATTAACTACTTTAAAAGTGGCCTTGTGTATTTTTTAAAACCCTATATATTCAACTCCATAACCTTCTCTAACCCTGAAGTACTTATGAATTTCATTAATTTTAACAAACTAATTTTTCTAAATTTTTTTATTAAGGCTTATGAATTGAAACAGTTTTTATAAATTTTAATTTCTTTATTCAAAACTTAGTTAAATTATTATAAATTAAATTTCACCTTCATAATTTTTATTATAATAACAAGCACGGTCATATTTCATTAATCTAGGCGGTGTATCTATAATATCATAACTTTCTAAAAATTCCTTGGCTGGAGTTTGTTTATTATTTAAAAATTTCTTGATTATAAAAGCTCGTCGAATGGCACAGTTGAAGTCGAAATCACTTGAATGAAAATCACAAACATAGAATTTGTTGTGATTTCTGCTCATCGTTTAAAATTTAAGGGTAGTTCTATTTCCTAGTTCAGAAGTATCGATAACTTTCCTAAAAAATTAAAAAAATTTATTAAATATTCTTATGATTTTAAAAGTTCGACTTACAATGTTTACCTACTTATCCAAACATATACTCTGAACAAACTTTTTTACTTTTTCTGTGTAAACGTAAATTTTTTAAGCATCTTTTAAATTCACTTGCAATATTTTAGTAGTCTCACTCGGCTGAGTCGTTCCACTACTCCAAGAAATCTTATGATATTTTTTTTTCAAATGAGAATTCATACACTTCTCACACAAAAGATTGCACCAGAATGATGATGGTTTAAAAAGTACTGTGACAGGTGGACTATGAGCACTATCTAGAGAAATGATTGCAGGCGTTTGGGAATTAAAATATCTCGTGATCTGTGAGAAAATAACAAATCTACTACGAAAGTCATGGTCAGATTATATTTTTATACTATTGAAAGAACAACTAAATGAGTTCATAGTATATACTCTCTTTTTATACTCCTTTCCCCTACCATTTATTTTAATTTAACTGTGGAGTGGATGTATTGTGTGACAGTCCAGTGAATAATTAAATCGTCGGTTGCGATTTAGAATTTGGCGCGAGTCATGTGACTGCAGACCGCCGATTGAAGCGGACCTCTGAGGCGGTAGTGCAGGAATCGGGAAGGCACTCGTGATTTTTATGTCTGTCCATTGACACGTATACGTGAAAATCAACTTGTCTCGGTTTGACAGATTATCGTACTTTTCGTGTATTGAAAAAGAGTTACGCGCCGTTAAAGAGAGTGTTAGATGTGACAGAAAGTGCGGGATCGATTGTCATCACCCGGGAAGCATTCTTTTGTCAAAACGAGTCAACCAGCTTTTGGAAGCCAAGGACAACGGGGAAGTAAACCGACGTCAGAAATGCGAAGATCTAGAAATCGATTTGTAGCAGATTTTGAGGAAGCTTATTCGTTTACGGAAGTCGAAGCAATTATTGTCATTCGCGTCACGCGTTGTTGTAGAATCGTAGTGGAAGAGTGTGATGTTTATTTGTAAAATCGTCATTTCATGTCATGGCCGGGACCGCTTTACGAGGGCTACACGGTGACTCGAGTGTGGTAGCTATTGCGGTTGGTAGGCATCCGTCCTAGCCTGGCATTTGTTTAGCCTGACGGCTTGGTATGAGGTGAACCTTAGCGATTCCGTAAGTTAATTGTATATGTGCGAATGACGTTGGACGCGTGTGAGTGTATTTAGTACACTGTCATTGTCATAATCTTTGTTTTTCTCGCGCGCGCAAGATGCCGGTAGCAGATGAGCTATTGTGTGCGTGTGCAACTCGAACCGGAAAAAATCAATACTTTGTTCTGTGATTGATTTTTGATCATAGCCATTCGAGGGTATGTTTAATCTTTACAATCGCGTTACTTATTGATTTTGTATTAGTTTCTTTTTTAGGAATCGTCTTCTTTTATTAAATTATCAAAATAAAAACTAAGACATTTTTATTCAGTAACCGGTGTTCATACGCTCAATCCTCTAGCTCGCACCCACTACCAAAATTATTGAGCAGTCGCGCCCTCCAAGATGAGATAAATCGTGTAGGGATTTATTACCGCAGACGGACTTTTTTCCCTATTTCAGGAAGATTGGCGGCGTGAAGCCGACTGCAGTAACAGATTATAGAAGCCAAACAGCTAAGCAACGGACCGTCGTGGGCTGTATTCCAGAGTCCGCATTTGCTAGTTCAAGCACTAAAACAATTGATAGACCTTCTAGAAAGTTCTGGAAAAATCAAGAACAATGTAGAAGAAGCCGTTAAACTTTGTGGAAGATAAATTAGTTTTTCCTAGAAAAGACAAACTGTTTTTCTTTGTAGACAAAGAAGCCCCCCTTTAAGTTTTCCTAGATGAAGAGAAACCGTTTTTTGCTGACAAAGAAATTTCTTCTAGATTTTTCCAACCATTTTCTAAGTTTCTGCAGGTATAAAATCAGTAGAACGGTTCTCCACAGCGCAGTCGTGTTTGGGACAGTATACTGGACCTATTCGAGTGTTTTTCAAAATGTCTTTACTCAAATATTTCGGATTAAACATTCAGAGTTTGCAAGCATCTCTTAGAAATCTTGAACATGTTGAAGATACTGATTTACAACATTGGTTATATTTATCTGAAAATATGAATACTATCATAAAAAATTTAATTAACTCTGGAAATTTAAATGTTCATGAAAAAAAAAGATGTGAAGGTTACCTCATCCAATTAACTAATACTAAGAATCAAATCGAGTTTTATTTACAAAAAAAATGGAGGTGATTTGCAAGCAACAGAAAATCATATTCAACCTAAAGATTTAAATCAATGGATCGATTTACCATCAGTTTTCGCGAATCGAATTAGTTCTGGTTTAATCACAAATATATCGCATAAAGATGTTTAATTATTTTTGATCGATGTTAAAACAATCTTCAATGAAAAAGTTAGTGCCGTTTTGAAAAAGTATAATTCAATAAAAGTCAGTGCTGAACTTGCCAGTGAATATATAATTCTTAAAAAGGATATTGAAACAGTTGGGGTAAAAAATTTTAATACCACAAATTAGCCAATGTTTCAAACAACTGACACAATGGAATGGTATGATGAAAATATTTTGATACCAATACTTCATAAAATAGAAGAATTTGAAGCTTGTGGATCTGGTTGGAATTTCAGATAGGTGTTAAGTGTAATAATTAACTTTAAAGAGCTCAACCTATGCATGCTGGTTCTTTCATCGAGCTACCTGACGCGGAGGGTGGCGCTGGAAGAGAATCGGCTCCTGCACCGGGTGCTGCTTTTGGACCAGATTTCTCGGTGGACGAAGTCCCACCACCGACTTTTTTCCCTCATACCCCGTGGGGCTGGGCCCCGCTCTTCCCGACTCTCTCACCGCATTAACTCTGGAGGACCCAGTTGAACGCCCAATTCAAACCCAGAAAGCCCTTCGCCAACGTATCCGGCGCAGGGGTCGTAATCATGGTCTATCAGAGGACCAGAGAGCGTTCATTACCAGCAAATCTAGCGTGTGATGCCCTTCAGCTGGAGGAGGCTGCCCTTCGAGCTGTTGTATTTCTATCTAGGATGACGAGTCGAGAGGGGCGGTTTATCCGCTACTGGAGGCACCTCGTCCCCAGTCCTGGTGGTCGTCGACGGGGGCTAACAGGTGAATAAGCAGGTGAATTTTTTGAAACTATTCCATAATTTACTAAATTTAATATTATCTTCCACAACAATTTTTTCAATATCTCTTTTTACTACTGGAAAAATTTGTCTAAAATCACCCCTAAAATTATTAATTTACCTCCAAAAGATAATTGATTTCTAGAAATGTCTTGTCAAGTCCTATAGCTATGATTTCCAATGCTTTTTTGGAATCATAGATCCCAGACGGTGAAATAACATTTGTGTAATTTTTTTGTCTGATTCATTTTTACAAAATTAAGTTTCAACATTATTTAAAATTAACGGTAATTCAAAAACTTTATGACTTGTCATACCTTTTGGTAATAGAATTGAAGCTATACAGGTCCATGCCATACATAAAACATTTTTATTTTTCGACATAAAATAATAAATTAAAGTTTTATAAAGGAAAGTTTTTCCAGTGCCTCCTGGACCATCTATGAAGTACATACCATTGGAATTTTTAGCTGTTAGATTAAAAATCGATTTTTGATCATCATTCAATTTTATAAATAATTCAGTATATTTTTCATGAATGTCATTTACACTATCATAATTTTGGAAATTGTTTTTTAAATCATCTAAACATGGTTCTGGTAAACCAAAAAATTTGCAATTTAATAAAGAATCTTCATTTCTTAAAAATTCATTTATTCCATTCAAACCGCTATTTTCCGTAAAATCTTCTTTAAAAGTTTTTGTATACTTATCCGAAATTGAACAACCAGGAATTTTTTCGGACATTAAAAGCAAACAAAAAAATTCTTTTAATTTTTTAGGTGTGAGGTAATTTGTAGCTTCAATGAAAATTTCAAAAATATTTTTATTATGTTATATCAATCCCATTACTACTACTGCTTCTCTATATGGTTTACTACCCTACACTTTACATTCTAAAATAAAATTGATTTAATTTATATACAAAAAAATTTTGAGGACTGAATCGAGGACTTCATAGTGAGGATCGAATTTGAAAGGTGAGGATCGAATTTTGAGGATCATCATATTTAGTTATCAGTACGGTGTTTTTACGGTGTTTTTATAATAATTACAAAATGTGAGGATCGAATTTTGAGGATGAAAAAAAAACGGAAATATAATATAGGGAGATTACTACTTGTTTACTATGAATATACCTATGAATACCCATATATAGGTATGTATACACCGCAGTGAGTCGGGTCTAACCCAAAAGTTGAATTGAACAAGTCGAACAATTCGAGTTGCCATGCGACCAATTGAAAATAATCGAAAAATTATCGAAATAATTTTACCCACACCTCTCCGCCAAATATCAAATGCGGCGTTTCTATTGGTTGAAATTCAGCTTGGGAAAATAATCTTTAAAAAACGATGAAAATGACAAAAATTATGTGCATGAAACAGTATTAAAATGACCGAAAAAGTTTAACAGAATTATGAGACATTGTTTTCAAAGCTATGAAGAACTTTTCCTGAAAATTTGAGAAAAAAAAACATTCAGAGAAAAAAGTTACATCAACATAAATATTAGCCAAAACGCGTTTTTTGCGTTTTTTGAATTTTTTTAAAAATTGTACATAGCTGTAACTTTGACAATTTTTAAGATTTTTAATCACTTCCAAAAAGGAATTGATGGTCTTAAACATACAAATTGATTGCCACCAACCAGAAAAAAAATATTCAAACCTCACTAAATGGCAGCTGTTTGAATATCTCAAAAAATCGTCAAAATCGAAGATTTTATCAATTTCAGCGTTTGTAGCCGCACTTGCATCAAAATAATTATTCAAAAAAAACAAAATTAACTTAAAAGAATTTTATGGAATGTATGCACACATGATACATGCTTTTCTGATAAGTAAAATTGAAATTTTCAATCATTCGGAATTCCATTATTAATTTTTTTAGTATTTTAATTTTTAAAAAAACGTTTACATTCTAGATATCTTGCTTTTGTTTATTCAAATCTGCTACGACGTCCTTGACTCGAGAAAATATATATATATATATATATTAATACCAATATTTGAACGTTCCAAAACTTTACAAAGTTTAATATTAACTATTTTTGAAGTGAGGAGGAGCTTGTGAAAAAAGTTAGAAACATTTTAAATTTTTATAACTTGACCTTGGCTCTTATGAGAAAATTAATAATCTTGCAATTACTTAATTTATCGCTCACAGATTTGCAGAGTGCAGCTTTGCACAAAAATAGAAAAAAATCAGACTTTGGTTATTTTTTTTTTCAAAACATTCATAAAGTACCTGAATCAATAATCACAAACAATTTTATTATTTAATTTTACACATTTTTCCTTAACTCTCCGTCGTTCATTTTTGGTTCAAATCTGACCTATAGGTCCAAAATTTTGTAAGGACCTCAGGATTAGAAGGCAATACAAATTCATGTTCAGTTTTTGATCTGGACAACTAGGTCGCCGATGATGGGCTCCCTGGGAATCATCTTCGAGATATCGAGTTCATTTTTTTATGATGAACTTATATATTTCAAAAACTGGTTTTTGATGATCTTTTCGACCTGGACAACCAAGTCGCCGATGACAGGGATACCTGGGGATAATCTTCGAGAAATCAGGTCAAATTTAAAAAAAATGATGTTAGGCATTCTATTCCAAATTTTAGATGCCGTTATTGACCTGGACACCTTATCAACAGGTCTCTTCAGGGGCATTATTTCCCTTATAGTGGATCTGGATGCATTCAGACCCGGGAAATTCCGGGTCTAGAAAACCATACTCAGGCACGTTCAACCAACCATTGACCAGTTATCCTTCAAGCCTGAAACCCCCCAAACCCTGGACGCCAAGTTACATAAATGATCGATCGGTCATTCCCCAAGCCTTAAACCCCCAAATACCCAGAGCGCCTGAGTTAAAAAAAAACTGATCAGCTATCCTCCAAGCTCTAAGCCCCCAAATACCCTGAGAACTCGAGTTCAAAAAAAACTTATCAGCTTTCCCCCAAGCTCTAAGCCCCCGAAACCCTGGACGATGAGTTCAATAAATAAACTGATCAGCTATCCCCCAAGCTCTAAGCCCCTAAAGCCCTGGGCGTCGAGTTCAATAAATAAACTGATCAGCTATCCCCCAAGCTCTAAGCCCCCAAACCCTGGGCGTTGAGTTCAATAAAAAAACTGATCAGCTATCCCCCAAGCTGTAAACCCCCAAATACCCTGAGCGTCAAGTTCAACATAAAAACTTATCAGCTATCCCCCAAGCTCTAAGCCCCCAAAGCCCTGGGCGTTGAGTTCAATAAATAAACTGATCAACTATCCCCCAAGCTGTAAACCCCCAAATACCCTGAGCGCCCGAGTTAAAAAAAAAAAACTTATCAGCTATCCTACAAGCTCTAAGCCCCCAAATACCCTGAGCGCTCGAGTTAAAAAAAAAACTTATCAGCTATCCCCCAAGGTCTAAGCCCCCGAAACCCTGGGCGTTGAGTTCAATAAATAAACTGATCAACTATCCCCCAAGCTGTAAACCCCCAAATACCCTGAGCGCCCGAGTTCAATAAAAAAACTGATCAGCTATCCCCCAAGCTGTAAACCCCCAAATACCCTGGGCGTCAAGTTCAACATAAAAACTTATGAGCTATCCCCCAAGCTCTAAGCCCCCAAAGCCCTGGGCGCCGTGTTCGATACATAATCGATCGGACATTCCCCGAGTTCCAAGCCTCCAAAACTCTGGGCACCCGAGTTCGATAAATAATCGGTCAGTTACCCCTCAAGCCTTAAATCCCCCAAACCCTGGGCGCCGAGTTCGATAAACTTGGAATGACCGATCGATCATTTTTCTTGAGCAAAAGACGTCGTATGAGATTTGAATAAACAAAAGCAAGATATCTAGAATTTAAAACGTTTTTTTTTTTTAAATTAAAATACTAAAAAAATTAATAATTGAATTTCGAATGATTGAAAATTTCAATTTTACTTATCAGAAAAGCATGTATCATGTGTGCATACATTCCATAAAATTCATTTAAGTTAAGCTGAAAAATTTTGAAACATCCCATTCCTATGCGTCTTGGTGCAGCGCACGTCAAACCAGTACATTGCGGTGCATTGCACGGCGAATCAGTGCAGTGCAGTGCATTGCGGTACAGTGCATGGTGAATTAGTGCAGTGCACGGCTAGTCAGTTCAGTTCATTCCATTGCGGTGCAGTGCACGATTCATCAGTTCAGTGCATTGCATTGCGTTGCAGCGCATAGCGAATTAGTGCAGTGCAATTCATTTCGCTGCAGTGCACGGCTAATCAGCTCAATGCATTGTATTGCCGTGCAGTACACAATCAAAACACCAAAGTGCATGACAAATTTGTGCAATATAGTACACCTTAATCTGAATACTGTGCATTGCAGTGCGGTAAACGATGAAATAGTCCAAAACAGTGCACCCCAATTCGTAATACTGTGCATTATTGCGGTTCTTCCTGAACCAGTCAACTTTCATCGCGATGTTTAGTTTATTACAAGACAAAATGATGAAATGCCGTGCAGAACATGCCCTAACCTGGCATACAGTGCGGGCAGTGCATGACTATTCATGTCATTCCAGCAAAATGGTGCAAGGGTTGGCCTTGCTAGTGTAGCGCATGAGAAACGCTGCACTACAAAGAAAATCAAATTAATGGAACCTTTGGAAAATTATACATTGCACCGCCAAAACAGTTTTATGCGCTGCTAATAAATATATTCCTATTTTATCAAGCGTAACAATGCAAAATAAATTAATTTAATTTAGTACGAGGTGATGTTAAGCTAAATTGAATGATACTTTACAAAAAATAAAATAAAATAAACGTAGTAAGGGTCTTATTTACATAAGTATGATTTTTTGGTAAAGTTAGATTGAGCGAAATCAATTTTTTTTCCAGTTTTTTTTTTTTTTTTTTTTCTAATGTTCAATATTGCAGCTTACTTAGTAAGTAGGTGGCAGGTTGTTTTTGTTTTTTAATTATTATTTCTTAAAATAGAAATCTTTGCAAATTTTCTAAGTTGCTTCGTCGTGCAGAATTAGTTCTTCTTCTATTGCACAACTTATAGAACAAACTGTACAATTGTTTGGGATGGTAACAAATAATTAATTTTGAACTTCGATATGTAATCGCAGAAAAATGCATAATTTAATAAAAATAATTTTAGAAATTTTTTTAATTGCACGACTCTTCATAACGAGTTCGATTTTTTCTTCAAAGGGTTGGTTCATTACGTTTCTAATTGAATAATTCAAGATTTCCTGGAATATTTTACCCATGTTGGAATAAATTTGTCATTTTCAAATTATGCACTCTCATTTTGGTATTTTTATATTAATATCAATTGTATACATCCCTCTATAATTTTGATGTTGTTTTTTATTCTTTTTTCAACTTTTAACATGTTTGACCCGCCGATTGCCTTGAATTAATTTTAAAAATTGTGTTCGCTGCCGTGCCACTGTGAAGGCACTATATGCCAAAATTTTTAATCCAAAAACTGTGTCGGCCTTAGTCGATGCACGACACAGCTCGTGTCTCTGATTGAGGGGACACAGCTTTCACCCACTAACTCACTAAGCTACACAAGTTTTTCACTGCGGATATTCGAGACTAATATCGGATGTCGCCCGAATCCTAAATGAAAGAAAATCAGCACTTCGAAAATTGAAATGCTGATAACTTTTTAATTCGGGACTGTTTCAGAAATTTTTTTTAAAATTAATCAGGGAATCATCAGCTACATTTAAGATGTATGTTAGGAAAGAAATAATCACTCTAATATTGTTTTTTTATGTACAACCTAACCTAAAACCAAAAATCAATATATCTAAAGCCGTACGCTTTCACGGTAGTGCGGTTTGTAAAACCACTCGTCGTTAAACGGCTACCGCCCTTCAGGACTTGAATCATAAAAGCAAATTATTAAATTAGGAAATGAATGTACTAAAATTAACCTATGAAAGTTTAATTTTATGCTAAATCTAGTAATATTTTTTTGTGAGAATTTAGATTTAGAACTCAAGGTAAAAAAAAAAAAAAAACTATCTTCCGTTTTGTGCTCAACCCGTACTGGCCTTTTTTCTTTTAAAGTTAAATGAATATCCGGGATTATTCGACACTTTTCAAGGGGGAATCTTCAGTTTATGCTCGATTATAACAGTAATACTGCATGTAAATTCATAATTTTTTTCACAGGCTGCTGGCAAAATGAGTTAGAAATATGGTTCAATGATTTTTTTCATCGATTGCTCATCAAAAAACTGTTTTATTTACTATGAACTAACGCAAAATTAATGTCCACGATCTGGCTCCCCCAAAAAAGAATTTCCAAAAATGTCCCCCCGAACCGTCTCTCATAATGGCACCCCTAAAACTCGCGTTTTACGGATATTTTTCGAATTAAACTCACTAGTTTTTTAAAATTAATTCAAGGGTGCCACCTAGGGGACAAGTGTAAAACTTGAGCTTGTCCGGGAGCCATTGGAGGGACAAGTAATCTTAAATGAACCCTGAGCGAGACCACCTCAATAAATAATGAAAATTCATGGTAAAAATTTATGTACATATTTTGTTTAAAGTGCTGTGTGATTGAAAAAAAGTTTTCAAGTTTTCAAATGAGTTCCACGCTTTGCAATCGATAAAACAAAAGTACATCGTTCGATAATAATTCGAGACTTTTCTAGGACTTCCAAACCACTTTTGGTCGTTTTGAAAGGCTCACTTGGAAGTGATTTTTGAGCTAGTTGTAAGGTCATAATCGAAATTTTCTTTTTTCTACAGTAAAGTTTAGTCGTTTAACTAAATTTAAAATATTTTTTCGGGACCTAAAGTGTGATTTTATAATAAATAAAGAGGGGGGGGGGGTCAACGTGGTGGACATAACGCTGCTGTCCAATAATCCCGGACATTAACCTTATTCTTCTAAATTAGAAATTATTCAAAAAGCCATTAGCCAAAATAGTTTTGAAAAACTAAAAGCTTTCTATCAGTCTTACACTTTTTGATAGTAAATTTTTTGCCCTACCCTGAATTTCAGTTTCAACTTTATTTCAACTATCAGGACTTAAAGATTGAAGAGTAGACTCGGTGCGTCGCCACCTGTAGGCCATGATAGGCCTGATATTTAAAAGTCTTCTGTGTTTTAAGTACAGTAGATGGATGTCCTAGGTCTCATGTGTAAGAGTCTGAAGTTTCTTTTATCTATCACAACTTTTTTCTTTGACAGAAATTTATAGAAAAAAATAACAGCGGGGGATACATGTTAACGGTATGAACTGCTGCAATATTTAAAACATTAGACAAAATCATTCTTCAACTGATTTTGCAAATGCGGTTTTCAAATATTGAAATTTATGATTTCTATCAAACAGTACACTATAAAATTCAAAAATTTACACAGCAGAAATGAAGGTTTACTATCCATTCTGTAAATTATTCACAGTACTTCCTGGTCTTTCTTTTCTATTATTCGAAACTCATCCCCAGGCACATTGCTCTGTGAGAAGGTACTGATTCTCAAAAATTTGCGATGGAACATAGTTGATCGATGAATTATCATTTTGGTAAATTTTTTTTCCTTAGGTCGAGTAGAATAGAGATCGTATAAGTTCAACAATCGTAGGGTAGTTTGTAGGGGGTTTCAAGGGGATGAAAAAGTTACTAAGAAAAGTTACTAAGAAGTTATCGTGAATTAGTTTCACGATAATTTTCATAAATTATTGGATGAGACAAATCATTCTTAGATACATTTTTTAAACAAATTGTTTTAGTAATATTCTATATTATTCTCGAAAAACTAACCCTAAAAAGTCAATTTGGAGGTGGTAAAGAAATTAATTTTAGGAATAATCAGACGTAATATCCCTAGTGTTTGAAAATTCTCGATAATTTTCAGACTGTTTTGTTGCACAGCAACGAGAGGGGCAGGTTTGGCAGGTTAAAAATCACGAGCGATTTTCTGTCAAACTTTACCCGCGAGTTGCTGTGCAAAAAAACTGGAGGAAAATTTTCTACAATTTTTAAACACGAGGGGTATTTGGCTGGATTATTTTCCCCAGCTGAATTTCAATCCATAAAAATGCAGTATTTCACGTTTTTGCGGAACAACAGATTTTCCATTATTTTCAGTTCTTTGAATTACAGAGGTTACAAATGTTTGTTTACTTATGAACCTATATGAGTATTCATAGACCAACTTTTTAAGGGTTAGTTGTAGTTTCTCGAAAATAACACAGAAAATTACTAAAACAATTGATTTGTTAAAAGAAAGTATCGAAAAAAATTTGTCTCATCCAATAATTTATGAAAATTATCGTGAAACAGTAACTTTTTTCATCCCCTATAAAACCCCTTGCAAACTACCCTAAAATAGTAGGACTGATACATTAGGGATTCGGATCTCAATTCTACTCGAGTTAGGAAAGAAAAATTCATGAAAATGATAATTTATCAATCAACTATGTTTTATCAAAGATTTTTGAGAATCCTCATCACAGAACAGCGTGTCAGGCATTTACTAAAGTCATTGATGGATTTAATTAAATTTTATTCGTGTCATTATATAATAATTTAGCTAGTATTTCGAGTAATTTTTTGTCAATGTATGTGAAAAAATTTTTTTTTTAATTAATCAACATTTTTTTGTCAAGAGAAAAAAAATTGTACAGATTCTTTCTAAAAAACATTTTTTTTGGATAGTGTAGGGTTCAATCGGATACATACCGCACTTCTTTATATCTTACTTCGATACAATTATAAAGAATATTTTGAAAATATTTGAATTATAATTAATTTGTTTAAATAACTGTACACAAATAATACTAATAATAAATTAATGCATATGTAGAAATTCTTAGTCAACTTCTCGTCTTTGATTGTTTTAAAAAACCTCTTTTGGAAAGACTTGTAAATTATAATCTCTAGAATACTAGATAAATAATATCATGTGATAACTAATTACAATCGCGGTTCAGATTTCTTCGGAAGTTCTGATGCAGTAGGAATCGCTGAACTGTGTTCACTCTGATTGTTGTTAGGCTCTCTGCTTTTGTTCCATTCTTTCAAACCTTCTGGTAAAGAAGTATCCTCCTCAAAAGAACCAGTCCCTTCAACAAACTCTTCATATGTAGATTTTTCAGGAAACGGCCTTGGCCCAAGTAGCTCTATCATATCATTACGGCTTAGAATTTCTTGCTTTAAAAGTCTTTCAGCTACCTGTTTCATATAAATAATTTTATATAAATATCTGTTACAACAGTCATCAAAAAACTATTTAAATTATACAGAAATTTTTTTTTTTTCAATCAATACTCTTTACGCACAAAGACAAATTTTTATATTTAAGACAATTTAATTTATAAATTCCTGATTTTAATACATTACTTGTCTTACTTTTATTACTTTTAATTTTCTTTGTTATTGTATTATTTGTTCTAAATGTAATCTTCGATCTACAATTAAATTTATCATTCAAAATAACTAAATTATTCAAAATTGTATTACTCTGTTCACCATTACTAGTGAATGAAAAAAAATTATTTTTATTTTTCTTAACGGTTTTTGGATGAATTAAAAATAGTAAATGTAAGACAAGTAATATATTAAAATCAGGAGTTTATAAATTAAATTAAGTTTAAATTGTGATAAAGTTTGTGGGACAAACAGGAAGAACTTTTGATAAATAATTAAAGAACACATAATTCATTATAAGAAAAGAAAAATAGATAAGTCTTGTTACGCAAAACATTAAATTAATAAAAATCATAATTTTGATGAGAATTTTGAAATTTTACGTGTTGTTAATAAGTCAGCAAAATTAAATTGGTTCGAATCTCTAGAAATTAATTGTTATAGAAACATATTTAACTTTTTGGAAGATCAGGAAGACATAAATAGCTCCCCACTCCTGAATTTGTACACTATGTGAATAGGCATAACTCTTTTATTTTGATAGATGTCTGTAATTAAGTTCAGTATAGTATATTCATCTGAAGATGACATTGTATGTCGAAACGGCCGTGATGAGGCGTTTCTATTAACTATTGTTAATAAAAAAAATTGTAAAAATCGAAAACATTTGTTTCTATTGATTAATTAATTAAAATTGTATGTTTTTAAAATGCAGTACTCTTTTACATACTAATAAAAAAAAAAAACAAAAAAACAAAAAAAAGGGGGGGTCTTGGAAACAACGTCTTGTTTGTTACACTTAGAAGCAGCGGCCATGTCATAGCGCTTTCGTCTGGTACAGGCTATATCGACAAAAAAAAGTTTTATGCATTTTTTTCTCGAAAATAATACTCCTATAGATAAATGGGCCTTATCAGAGCTTTCAGGGCTCAAAAAATTTTCAAAATATATCCAAATATCGTAAAATTTTCTACATGTTTCGAATCTGGAGTTAAAATTAGAGGTATTAAAAAAAAAAACCTATTAAAAAAAAAAATAATAATAACTTAGCCCATAGGACCCAAAATAAGGGACCTGGGCCCAATTTTGACTGGCCCATCTGATTCGCCCCGAAAAAAAAAACTTATTTAAACTTTTTTTTATGCAAGCTGTCTGTTTCAAGATTATAGCAGAGGTAGATTAAAATTGTTTACCCAGTATACAGGGCTATTTGAATAAATTGGTGCAATCATCTCAAAAACGAAGCTCGGTATTAAATATTTTTTTATATAAAAGTTGTTTCATTTGGAGAAGGAAATAAAATGGTGACCTCGGATTTGGGCCCAGGCTTCACTGGTTTAAAGAACGATATTTTGAGTAAAAAATTTCACTTCAATAGCCGTTTCATCGAAATTTACTGTACTTTTTTGCGTTTTTTCGTATCCACAACCGTCATAGAATCAAATATTTTCATGTTTCTACGCATTTTAATGAAATACATGTTAATTATTTTAGTTTATTTTACAGAATGTTAATTACATTGTTTTAACCGGGCTGACATTATGACGCTTATTACACTAAACTAATTTTACACTTTTCGCCTGTATAAATACATTGTATAAAAATGCAATTAAGCATTAGCAAACATTAATGACAGGAGGAATCTCCCCTGTCAGCATTTCATCATACATTTCCCCTATATAAACTTGTACCAATTCCAACACACCTCCTCAAATTTATGATTTACGAACCTACATTTTTTTAAACAATCTTTAATGCATACCTAAATTTTTCAAACTTATTTCGAGCAAGCTCTTTTGTCAAAATGTCCACAAGATTATTCTCAGACTCAACTTTTACAATGTTTACAATACCTTGCATATAGCATTCGTTCACAAAATGATTATGCACTTCGATGTATTTAGAGTTTTTCGTCAAATTACCAAATTTTGCTATCGCAATCGCACCAGAATTATCTTCATAAATTTTGACAGGTTTGTCAATCTTCAACCTAAAATCACTTAGTAAATTCAAAATCACTTTCGCTTCACTAACTGCATCGGATAATGCAACATATTCAGCACTGTTGACGATTTCATCACACAGCCTTGCTTACGCGATTTCCAGTAAATAACATATCCAAAAACTCTCACTACATAGCCTGTAGTTGATTTTCGATCAACTTTATCACCAGCACAGTCAGCATCATCAAAGCAATTTAACACGTCAGCGGTCAAATTTATTTCGTGTATTTATAATGAGATTCATCATAACTATTCTGAAATCTACTCAAGTAATTTACACGATAATTCACATCTAATCGCGTTCCCGTACTAAGGTATAATAAAGCTCCGATCAAATTTTTATACTTCAGATCATTTGATGCTGGCTGAGCAGGCTCTACACATAAGTTTTGTTCCATAGGAGTACAATAAAGTTTCGCACTCAAAATATTATATTTTCTCGCTAGTAAATTTATATAGTCACTCTGATCGAGTGTCATAACACATAACTTACAATCATACTTAATATTTATCTCCAAATAAGTATTTACTTCGCCCATATCTTTCATAGAAAATTTAAATGACAATTGATTTTTAATTATCTCAATCCTTTCCTAACTTTTCCCACAAATTAATAAGTCATCAACAAATAGTATCAAATGTACTGTATCATCATTTTCAAAGTTCATGTATAAACAGTAAACGTTCTCACTTCTCTCAAATTTCAATTCTTTCATAAATTCGTCAAAACACTCATACCAAGCTCTCGGGCTCTCTCTCAACCCGTATAATGCTTTAATTAATTTGTGTACTCTATTTGAACCGTCTTGATAACCCATTGGTTGTTTTACAAATACTTCCGACTTCACCAGACCATTTAAAAAAGCTGTCTCTACGTCCATCTGATTTATTATTAAGCCATTTTGGCAACAATAAGCTAACAAAAATTTTAAAGTCTGTATTCTAGCAACGGGACAATACAAATCCTCAAGCACTTCAGCTTGCTGAAAACTTCTAACAACAAGTCGTGCTTTTTTTCTATTGTCGAATTTATTTGTAAAAACTCATTTTAAATCTAACAATTTTTTATTTTTCGGCATTTCTACAAGTTCCCAAATTCTATTTTTAATCAAACAATTTATTTCTTTATTCATAGCCTGTAACCATAAATCGTTCTCACTACCACTCATCGCTTCCTCATAATTTGAGGGACTATCAGCGCTTACAACATTTACATAGATATAATTTGAGTTTACACTTACCCTATACCAATCTGGCTGCCGTTTTACTCTCTGCGGCCTTTGTGAAGTATTTTCTATCACCCCAACGCTATCTTGGTTGTCTATATTTTCACCCGACTCTATTTTCTCCTTTCCCTAGTTTGATTCAGAGTTTTGATTTTCACTTTGCAAATTTTCATCATCGCTATCATCATTGTCAAAGCCTCTAAAACCAATCAAATGTTCATCATTTACAATGATGTCCACATGTCTGGCTCTAACTATTTTACCATTTAACAAAACTCTGCATCCAACGTGGTCATAACCAAGCAAAATTCCTAAATCAGCCTTTCTATCCCACTAAGTATCTCTCTTAATTTCGGGCACCCTTACAAAAACTTTACTCCCATATAAACTTAAATTTTTTAAATTAGGCTTCTTTCTAAATCAAATCTCAAAAGGGGTTTTATTTTCAATCGTGTTTGCAATTGTTCTATTTTTTAAGTAAGCTGCGGCTTTAACTATCTCCGGCCAGTATTTACGATTTACATTCGCCTCAAAAAGCAAACACCTGGCAGAATCCATAATTGACCACTTTCTGTGGTCCCATTAAATTCATGCTCAATTGGAGGACAAGGTTCTATCAGAATTCCCTTCTCCCTCACTAATGTGAAAATATCCCAATTAATATACTCTCTCCCGTTATCACATCTTAATTTTTTAATCTTTCTCCCGGTTAGATTTTCGACTTTATTAATATAATCCACGAAACAATAAAAAACATCCGACTTTCATTTAATTGTTTAAATCAATGCACATTTACTATAATTATCAATGAAGGTTAAAAAATATTTTGAATCATCATAATCCTTTGTATTATGCGGCCCATTTAAATCTGTATGTAGCAACTTTAAAATCTCGGTGGCTCTACTTCTATTATTCCCGAAAGATACATTATGCCTTTCATTCTGTATGCACGTCCCACACTTCAAATTACTGACTCTAATTTTTCTGGTAACCTATCGACCAATTTATTCTTACACATTTTCTCCAAATATTTAAAATATATGTGACCGAAAATTCTATGAAACCTTTCTTTCTGTGTCATGTTTTTGTTAATTTTCTCCTACGAATAACACACTCTCACAACTACTTATTTTATACAACCCATTTTCTTTGCAAGCTACTGCAATTAAAGTATTCTTACTATTATATATTTTCGACGTATTTCCGACAGACATTATTTTATTTTCATTCGTAATTTTCGCAAAACTTAACAAATTTTTATCCATCTCAGCTACATAAAAAACATTGGATATTTTTAGTTTATGCTTAATCCTGTTCACTTCAAAATAAGTTATAATTTTACCAACTTTCGTGCCTTTCAAAATTCTACCGTCACCAACCTTGACATTAATTGGCTTTTTCAAAACTATAGATTCACAAAAATAGGATTCATCATTAATAATGTGGTCTGAGCAACCACTGTCTATTATCCAATGTATTTTATTTGTATCACAATTGTATATATCAACAACATGATTATCAAATCTATCACTGTCTGTTAAATGCGCAAAAAAAGAGTTCTTCACCTGACCATCCATGCTGTCGTTTTCGGTGTGAGTATACCTCGCGTTGTGCTAAGTCGCTCCATCGTTGCGGGGCTGCCAGTTCCTGCCTCCGCGATTTGAGTGTTGTCGACCACCTCTGCGACCGCGACCTTGAAACTGCGGCCGTTGTTGCTGTTTCTGCTGTGATGCTTCTTGTGCACCTCCTTGCCAAAATGTATTGTTGTTTTTGGTCCACTTGTTTCTACAATTCTTTTTCAAGTGTCCGAGCTTACCACACCCATAGAAACTGAATTTATTTGAATTTTCTGCTTGAAATGCACTACACTTTTTCTTGTTTGATTTACTCAAGTTTCGGGTTTCCCACATGCTTATTTTATTTTTCAAGAACTCACAATTTCTATCCTCTGTTGATAGAGCATCTACCAGATCTCTAATGTAGCTTAAGGATTCTGGCAAAATTCTCAGCATGTAATTTAATATTTCTGCCTCGTTGACTTTTCCTCCAGCATTTTTTAAGTCATTTATGGTCTTCTCAAAATCACAGAAAAATGAACTTGAATTGTCATAATTTTTTAATTTCATCTGGTTGAGCTTGTTTCTCACACAGATTTGCATGGCTGTAAATTCTTTCAGATACATTTTGTCAAACTTCTGCCTTATTTTCCGAGCGGATTTTCTCTTTTCTTCGCTCAAAAATTCTAATTGATCGTTGCTTATACAGCAATAAATGTAGTTTATTGCTTTCTCGTTCATGTCGGTTAAATTCTCTGGTGAATCTGATGCCAAAGCCTCTCGAACTGCTGGTTCTGTACACTTTTTTGTTTTCAAGTATTGGAGTACGAAGAGTCCAAATTCAAATTTTATCCGTGCTAGCTGTTACAAAATAAAAAATAAAACTTTATAAAAAAAAATCAAAACATCAAGAGAAAAACTTTAAAAAGACTGATTGTTTATTTATTGCATAGCAACGATAGATACGATAAAAAAAAAGACATGTACAAAAACAAAAACGAAAAAATTTTTCTTTTTTGTTTTTGTACATGTCTTTTTTTTCACGCTTGATCACGCTTTCAATAACTGTATCTTTTCTACGTTCAATTTCTAACATTTTAAAATCAAAAATAGGTGCTCCCTCCTCGAAAAAATTAACATTTGAGAAATCCGTATCGCTCACTTCAGTATCATCATCGATAGGAAGTCTCGAAAGGGCGTCGCAGTTTCTGTTCTCTTCCGATTTAACGTGTTCAATTTGGTATCGAGACCCTGATAAATAAAAAGATACACATCTTTTCAATCTATTATCAGCGGTTATCGGAATACCTTTTCTTGGTCCAAGCTTAAATTGCAGTGGCTTGTTGTCGGTTCTTAAGATAATTGATCTTCCAAAAACAAATTTATAAAAACGCTTGAAACCAAATACTATCGCCATAGCTTCTTTATCAATTATCGACCTTTTCCGTTCTTTAACAGGAATTCTTTTTGACGCAAAAGCTATAGGTTTTTCAATACCGTCTATATACCGATGTAATAAGTTAGTCGACAAGCCATAATCAGAAGCATCACAAGTCAGTTCAACTTTTTCCTTCACTGTAAGAAAACCTGAGCTAAAACTGCAAAAGTATCTTGAGCCGTTTCAGCAAAGTAAGACCTCTGCCAAAACAGCTTAACTGTTTCTGCCGATTCAGCTGCTAGATATATCTGCGGTGCGCATGCAGCACAAAGCAAATCGGAGTGTTCCTTTTTTGAATACTTTTATACTTTTAACATTTGCTTGATAAGTTACTTTTTTAAACTGTGACTCAAAATGGATGATTTTGTAAGAAACCTGTTGGAATTATGGAAAATTGAAAAGTTTGTCAAACGTTTCTAAAGTAACTTAACCTCAAATTACTGCTCGTTTTGAATATTATGTTTTGATTTTGAAAATAATTTTTAAGAGTTTTTTTTTATTGTTGCTTGGTCAAGTTTCAGTTTTTGATTTAAAAAATTAACTAAATAGAGTGCTTTATACATTAATATTTACAGACGTAGGTATTGACCCAGAAGCTTTTATTACTGCAATATTTTTTAAAAAGTTACAACAAGTATTATAAAAAAAAGTAATTTTGTGAATTTGAGTAATTGTACAATATAATAATTTCACTATCGCAAAACTTTTTATAACAACAGGACATGAAAATAACAAAAAAAAACTGTATTAAAAAATAAAACCACCATTACAATTATTTTAAAAGGGAAGATTGTGATTTTTTAAAAGTATTTTTTTCTAGAAGTTCCTGATTTTTTATTATTTTTGTCGGTTTTTATTTTTTGTGATCAATATTACCAAATAAATAATTAATATACCCTGAAAAAGTTCAAAACTTGGCTAAAAATTAATCAATTAATTGAATTAACACACCTCTGCCAAAACGGCAGAAGTCAGTTAAGCTGTATTGGATAATCAGTAAGAGCTGAGGTTACCTTTGCTAAAACGTCTGAGGCCCTCTGCACTATTGGCTAAGGTCTTCTTACAGTGTTGGGGTCGAAATTTACTAAAACGAGTGGTGAAACTAATTCGTCTTTTACCCACTCGAACGCGTTTTCACATGCTTCGTTCCACTCGTATTTTTCTTTGGTCGCTAAATCATACAGTGGACTTAGTTTTGTCGATCTATTACGTAAAAATCTACCGTAAAAATTGACAAGACTTAAAAATAACGCTGATTCTTTCTTATTCGTTGGTCTTGGTGCGTCAACATTGCCCGCACTTTTGATAACGCTTCATGCAAACCCTCTTTATCAATAACAAACTTCAGAATTTCTATTCTCTTTTGCATAAGTTTACATTTTGCAGGATTCACACGTAGCCCGTACTCTTGCAATCTCGCACATACCTTTTCCAAATTTTCATTGTGCTCTTCATCCGTTTTACCTGTTACGTATGTATTGTCCAGGTACGCGATCGCGCATTCAATTCCGCGTAGACACCTATCCATTTTCGCTTGTACATCGCCCGGGACAGGTGAAATACCCTCCGGAATTTTTGTATATCTACATAACCCCTTATGTGTCACAATCGTAAGATAATCTCTACAAATTTTATCAACCGGAAATTGCACGTACGCAAGCGTTAAGTCCAACTCAGAGAAAGAATTCCCGCCTTGCAAAACTGTTAAAATTTCATCCATACTGTGTAAGGGATGATTACTAATAACTACTTGCGGATTCACAGTTAAATTAAAATTCCCACAGATTCTCATATTTCCATTGCTTTTGAAAATAGGTACGATCAGTGTCGCCCATTCATTTACTTCGACTGGTTCTAGATACCCTAATTCCATTAATCCCTCTTATTCTTTCTTTACTAATGGACTTAATGCATGCGATACAGGTCTACATTTTAAAGTTATCGGATGCGCCCCTTTTTCTTTCACGTATTTTCACTTCCACACGTGCAAGTGAAAATATGTGAAGAAAAAAGAACGCTCGACAGGTAGGAAGGTGCTTGGTCGAGGTGGTATAAGTTGAATAAAATGGGTGCGGCGTTACTTAACTACAGGAAGGTGTAAAACACATGCGCGGATTTTTCCTTATTGAATTTTAATGACGTGGCAAGGGACAAGTTGTATCCAAGAGCTTAAAAAAGCGCACCTCATTGAGGAGCTTGAATCACGTAAAATCAAAATTAGTCATAACGATTTACGTAAAAAACTGCGCCACGTGGTTAAACAAAAGCAAATCACAAAAGATGAAAATCAAGAAAGTGATCTCGACACAGAAAACGAGAGCAAGAAAAGCAACGATGAATTTAGTCCTCTCATCGAGACTGAAGACAAACTGGCGGACAACGCAAAGCTAAGTCTCTCGTTAGAGTGAGACAGCTGGAAAACTTTTACGGTCCAGTTGGAATTTTACCCGATTGAGAAAAACATCGATGACGACAAAAAGAAACTAGCTGCTCTTAAGACGAAAGTCAAGCAGGAAACATATAATCTGATTAAGTAATTGCTGGCACCGGAGAAGATCACCGATAAAAAATTTCAAGATATTACCAAGCTTATTTAAGATCACTTGAATTCGAAACCATCGATCGCTATGGAGCGATGCAAATTTCATCAAGCAAAACAGGAAGCAAACGAATCAATCGCTGAATTTGCATTTTAATTGAAAAAATTTATTTTTAAACTGTGACTTTGAAAATTTATAAATATTTTGTGCGGTAATCGTGATAAAGATATCCAAGTAAGATTGTTTGAAAACTCGACTCTAGACTTCTTAAGTGCATTAAAAACAGCAACTACGCACGAGACTGCAGTGAAAAATGCGGCGTATTCGCTTAGTATGCAAAAATCTGAGCAAAAATCTGAGATGTACAAAATTAGCACTCGGAGATAAAAAATAAGGCATAATGATGGTTACGGGCAGCAAGAAGTAAGAAAAGGTGGCATGTGCACGACAACGTACACCGACGGGAAGGCGACGGTAGGTAGCGCCAGCAGGGAGACAACGGCTGGCAGCATCTAGAACGCGCCTTCAGGTGTTATTGCTGCGGAAAACCGAATCACTTGAGCCAGGACCGCAAGTTCACCAGCTACACGTGTAACTTTTGCGAAAAAAGGGTCATTTGGGAAAAGTCTGCCAAAAGAAACTTGCAGCAAAGAAAATCAGGGAAATAAATCTGAAGTCTACGGTAAGAGAAGCTCATCACGAGGAAGCAACGATGTCAATGCACGAGGCAGCGGGATAGTCGCAGTACAACAGAGCAGCGAGACCATCGCAGCATGATAACTTCTTCAAGATTAAAGGTACGAATGAGTGCGTGAGTTTGCGTAAGAATGAAATTTTTCAAACGCGCGACGAGTTATGCAAAACGAGCGGTCGCGGCGCGGAGCCAATGTTTGTGAACATTGAAGTAAATAACAAAATAAGCTCGAGTTTGATACAGGCACATACGCGACTGCCTTTTCGGAGAAAATTTTTAATGACTGTTTTTCGAATCTAAAATTAATTAAAACGAGCGCAATTCTAAAAACTTATGACAGAGATAATTTGCAACCTCTGGGTAAAATGAGTGATTTGTCGGTAAATTTTGAAGACAGACTTTGCGTGTTAGATTGTTTTGCTTTACCAGGGTCAGGGCCTGGCTTAATTGGCCATAAGTAGTTGGAATCTTTTAACGCCTGGCCTTTAGTAATTACGTGAAGAGAAAATATTGTAGTTCAAAATTTTTTTTCTGAAGATTTGCCGTAATATTTAATCAGTGAATATAATAATTTATTCAGCGAAACGCCCGGCTTGTACAATAAAAGTAAAACGAAAATTTATTAGAAAAAGGGGCAAATCCGATAACTTTAAAATGTAGACGTGTACCGCATGCATTAAGTCCATTAGTAAAGAAAGAATAAGAGAGATTAATGGAATTAGGGTATCTAGAACCAGTCGAAGTAAATGAATGGGCGACACCGATCGTACCTATTTTCAAAAGCAATGGAAATATAAGAATCTGTGGGGATTTTAATTTAACTGTGAATCCGCAAATAGTTATTAATAATCATCCCTTACACAGTAGGGATGAAATTTTAACAGTTTTGCAAGGCGGGAATTCTTTCTCTGAGTTGGACTTAACGCTTGCGTACGTGCAATTTCCGGTTGATAAAATTTGTAGAGATTATCTTACGATTGTGACACATAAGGGGTTATGTAGATATACAAAAATTCCGGAGGGTATTTCACCTGTCCCGGGCGATGTACAAGCGAAAATGGATAGGTGTCTACGCGGAATTGAATGCGCGATCGCGTACCTGGACAATACATACGTAACAGGTAAAACGGATGAAGAGCACAATGAAAATTTGGAAAAGGTATGTGCGAGATTGCAAGAGTACGGGCTACGTGTGAATCCTGCAAAATGTAAACATATGCAAAAGAGAATAGAAATTCTGAAGTTTGTTATTGATAAAGAGGGTTTGCATGAAGCGTTATCAAAAGTGCGGGCAATGTTGACGCACCAAGACCAACGAATAAGAAAGAATTAGCGTTATTTTTAAGTCTTGTCAATTTTTACGGTAGATTTTTACGTGATAGATCGACAAAACTAAGTCCACTGTATGATTTAGCGACCAAAGAAAAATACGAGTGGAACGAAGCATGTGAAAACGCGTTCGAGTGGGTAAAAGACGAATTAGTTTCACCACTCGTTTTAGTAAATTTCGACCCCAACACTGTAAGAAGACCTTAGCCAATAGTGCAGAGGGCCTCAGACGTTTTAGCAAAGGTAACCTCAGCTCTTACTGATTATCCAATACAGCTTAACTGACTTCTGCCGTTTTGGCAGAGGTGTGTTAATTCAATTAATTGATTAATTTTTAGCCAAGTTTTGAACTTTTTCAGGGTATATTAATTATTTATTTGGTAATATTGATCACAAAAAATAAAAACCGACAAAAATAATAAAAAATCAGGAACTTCTAGAAGAAAATACTTTTAAAAAATCACAATCTTCCCTTTTAAAATAATTGTAATGGTGGTTTTATTTTTTAATACAGTTATTTTTAATACAGAATTTTTTGTTATTTTCATGTCCTGTTGTTATAAAAAGTTTTGCGATAGTAAAATTATTATATTGTACAATTACTCAAATTCACAAAATTACTTTTTTTTATAATACTTGTAGTAACTTTTTAAAAAATATTGCAGTAATAAAAGCTTTTGGGTCAATACCTACGTCTGTAAATATTTATGTATAAAGCACTCTATTTAGTTAATTTTTTAAATCAAAAACTAAAACTTGACCAAGCACCAATAAAAAAAAAACTCTTAAAAATTATTTTCAAAATCAAAACATAATATTCAAAACGAGCAGTAATTTGAGGTTAAGTTACTTTCAAAGCGTTTGACAAACTTTTCAAGTTTCCATAATTCCAACAGGTTTCTTACAAAATCATCCATTTTGAGTCACAGTTTAAAAAAGTAACTTATCAAGCAAATGTTAAAAGTATAAAAGTATTCAAAAAAGGAACACTCCGATTTGCTTTGTGCTGCATGCGCACCGCAGATATATCTAGCAGCTGAATCGGCAGAAACAGCTAAGCTGTTTTGGCAGAGGTCTTACTTTGCTGAAATGGCTCAAGATACTTTTGCAGTTTTAGCTAAGGTTTTCTTACAGTGAAGGAAAAAGTTGAACTGGCTTGTGATGCTTCTGATTATGGCTTGTCGACTAACTTATTACATCGGTATAAAGACGGTATTGAAAAACCTATAGCTTGTGCGTCAAAAAAAATTTCTGTTAAAGAACGGAAAAGGTCGATAATTGATAAAGAAGCTATGGCGATAGTATTTGGTTTCAAGCGTTTTTATAAATTTGTTTTTGGAAGATCAATTATCTTAAGAACCGACAACAAGCCACTGCAATTTAAGCTTGGACCAAGAAAAGGTATTCCGATAACCGCTGATAATAGATTGAAAAGATGTGTATCTTTTTATTTATCAGGGTCTCGATACCAAATTGAACACGTCAAATCCCATCATTATGCCTTATTTTTTATCTCCGAGTGCTAATTTTGTACATCTCAGATTTTTGCTCAGATTTTTGCATACTAAGCGAATACGCCGCATTTTTCACTGCAGTCTCGTGCGTAGTTGCTGTTTTTAATGCACTTAAGAAGTCTAGAGTCGAGTTTTCAAACAATCTTACTTGGATATCTTTATCACGATTACCGCACAAAATATTTACAAATTTTCAAAGTCACAGTTTAAAAATAAATTTTTTCAATTAAAATGCAAATTCAGCGATTGATTCGTTTGCTTCCTGTTTTGCTTGATGAAATTTGCATCGCTCCATAGCGATCGATGGTTTCGAATTCAAGTGATCTTAAATAAGCTTGGTAATATCTTGAAATTTTTTATCGGTGATCTTCTCCGGTGCCAGCAATTACTTAATCAGATTATATGTTTCCTGCTTGACTTTCGTCTTAAGAGCAGCTAGTTTCTTTTTGTCGTCATCGATGTTTTTCTCAATCGGGTAAAATTCCAACTGGACCGTAAAAGTTTTCCAGCTGTCTCTCTCTAACGAGAGACTTAGCTTTGCGTTGTCCGCCAGTTTGTCTTCAGTCTCGATGAGAGGACTAAATTCATCGTTGCTTTTCTTGCTCTCGTTTTCTGTGTCGAGATCACTTTCTTGATTTTCATCTTTTGTGATTTGCTTTTGTTTAACCGCGTGGCGCAGTTTTTTACGTAAATCGTTATGACTAATTTTGATTTTACGTGATTCAAGCTCCTCAATGAGGTGCGCTTTTTTAAGCTCTTGGATACAACTTGTCCCTTGCCACGTCATTAAAATTCAATAAGGAAAAATCCGCGCATGTGTTTTACACCTTCCTGTAGTTAAGTAACGCCGCACCCATTTTATTCAACTTATACCACCTCGACCAAGCACCTTCCTACCTGTCGAGCGTTCTTTTTTCTTCACATATTTTCACTTGCACGTGTGGAAGTGAAAATACGTGAAAGAAAAAGGGGCGCATCCGATAACTTTAAAATGTAGACCTGTATCGCATGCATTAAGTCCATTAGTAAAGAAAGAATAAGAGGGATTAATGGAATTAGGGTATCTAGAACCAGTCGAAGTAAATGAATGGGCGACACTGATCGTACCTATTTTCAAAAGCAATGGAAATATGAGAATCTGTGGGAATTTTAATTTAACTGTGAATCCGCAAGTAGTTATTAGTAATCATCCCTTACACAGTATGGATGAAATTTTAACAGTTTTGCAAGGCGGGAATTCTTTCTCTGAGTTGGACTTAACGCTTGCGTACGTGCAATTTCCGGTTGATAAAATTTGTAGAGATTATCTTACGATTGTGACACATAAGGGGTTATGTAGATATACAAAAATTCCGGAGGGTATTTCACCTGTCCCGGGCGATGTACAAGCGAAAATGGATAGGTGTCTACGCGGAATTGAATGCGCGATCGCGTACCTGGACAATACATACGTAACAGGTAAAACGGATGAAGAGCACAATGAAAATTTGGAAAAGGTATGTGCGAGATTGCAAGAGTACGGGCTACGTGTGAATCCTGCAAAATGTAAACTTATGCAAAAGAGAATAGAAATTCTGAAGTTTGTTATTGATAAAGAGGGTTTGCATGAAGCGTTATCAAAAGTGCGGGCAATGTTGACGCACCAAGACCAACGAATAAGAAAGAATCAGCGTTATTTTTAAGTCTTGTCAATTTTTACGGTAGATTTTTACGTAATAGATCGACAAAACTAAGTCCACTGTATGATTTAGCGACCAAAGAAAAATACGAGTGGAACGAAGCATGTGAAAACGCGTTCGAGTGGGTAAAAGACGAATTAGTTTCACCACTCGTTTTAGTAAATTTCGACCCCAACACTGTAAGAAGACCTTAGCCAATAGTGCAGAGGGCCTCAGACGTTTTAGCAAAGGTAACCTCAGCTCTTACTGATTATCCAATACAGCTTAACTGACTTCTGCCGTTTTGGCAGAGGTGTGTTAATTCAATTAATTGATTAATTTTTAGCCAAGTTTTGAACTTTTTCAGGGTATATTAATTATTTATTTGGTAATATTGATCACAAAAAATAAAAACCGACAAAAATAATAAAAAATCAGGAACTTCTAGAAAAAAATACTTTTAAAAAATCACAATCTTCCCTTTTAAAATAATTGTAATGGTGGTTTTATTTTTTAATACAGTTTTTTTTTGTTATTTTCATGTCCTGTTGTTATAAAAAGTTTTGCGATAGTGAAATTATTATATTGTACAATTACTCAAATTCACAAAATTACTTTTTTTTATAATACTTGTTGTAACTTTTTAAAAAATATTGCAGTAATAAAAGCTTCTGGGTCAATACCTACGTCTGTAAATATTAATGTATAAAGCACTCTATTTAGTTAATTTTTTAAATCAAAAACTGAAACTTGACCAAGCAACAATAAAAAAAAACTCTTAAAAATTATTTTCAAAATCAAAACATAATATTCAAAACGAGCAGTAATTTGAGGTTAAGTTACTTTAGAAACGTTTGACAAACTTTTCAATTTTCCATAATTCCAACAGGTTTCTTACAAAATCATCCATTTTGAGTCACAGTTTAAAAAAGTAACTTATCAAGCAAATGTTAAAAGTATAAAAGTATTCAAAAAAGGAACACTCCGATTTGCTTTGTGCTGCATGCGCACCGCAGATATATCTAGCAGCTGAATCGGCAGAAACAGTTAAGCTGTTTTGGCAGAGGTCTTACTTTGCTGAAACGGCTCAAGATACTTTTGCAGTTTTAGCTCAGGTTTTCTTACAGTGAAGGAAAAAGTTGAACTGACTTGTGATGCTTCTGATTATGGCTTGTCGACTAACTTATTACATCGGTATATAGACGGTATTGAAAAACCTATAGCTTTTGCGTCAAAAAGAATTCCTGTTAAAGAACGGAAAAGGTCGATAATTGATAAAGAAGCTATGGCGATAGTATTTGGTTTCAAGCGTTTTTATAAATTTGTTTTTGGAAGATCAATTATCTTAAGAACCGACAACAAGCCACTGCAATTTAAGCTTGGACCAAGAAAAGGTATTCCGATAACCGCTGATAATAGATTGAAAAGATGTGTATCTTTTTATTTATCAGGGTCTCGATACCAAATTGAACACGTTAAATCGGAAGAGAACAGAAACTGCGACGCCCTTTCGAGACTTCCTATCGATGATGATACTGAAGTGAGCGATACGGATTTCTCAAATGTTAATTTTTTCGAGGAGGGAGCACCTATTTTTGATTTTAAAATGTTAGAAATTGAACGTAGAAAAGATACAGTTATTGAAAGCGTGATCAAGCGTGAAAAAAAAGACATGTACAAAAACAAAAAAGAAAAATTTTTTCGTTTTTGTTTTTGTACATGTCTTTTTTTTTATCGTATCTATCGTTGCTATGCAATAAATAAACAATCAGTCTTTTTAAAGTTTTTCTCTTGATATTTTGATTTTTTTTTTATAAAGTTTTATTTTTTATTTTGTAACAGCTAGCACGAATAAAATTCGAATTTGGCGCTACCTATTATGAAACACAGATGCGGATCGGTAAGTCAGGTGATGTCGAAATCTACCGATCAGGATTACTCTAATTTTGGCGCTTGGCGTGATCACACGTGTGTCAGAGAGCAAATGTACAATTTACTTTTTTGTGTTGTTAGATCACTTTATCAAAGTGCGTAAGGTAAAATTATCAGTGAGAAGTTGAGTAGATTTTCCTGTGATTCAGTTGTCATTGGATCGGAGCGGGGAAGATATCTCACGGATTGTCAGCGTGCGGCCTAGGAAGGCATTGTCGTCTTGTGTGAAGCCATTCGGGCTAGTCGTAGTTATTATAATTATTGTTACATCAAGCGACGATGAATTAGGTCGCGTACGCGTCCTTCCCCCCGATTACAGGTATTTGAAAAATCAATAAGTTGTCGTGTGCACTGTATGTGCATTTTGTCTACAGGCTGAGGACTGCTGACGTCGAGTCGTCGAGGGTATTCGTGAGCCACTCACGATTATATATAAGGAATAGTCCTCGGAAAAACGAGCCCTGTAACAATTTAAATTTTATTTTAACTAGTACCATTTAGCCCGCTGCAAGCGTGCATAGGAAAAAAACAACGATTGTAACTTCAAAAGGCACTTTTCGAATATTGTAAAAACTTCTCAACCAATCAGCTCACAAATAAAATCTTACATTGAAAATCTCACCAAAATGGCGATATCTTTCTTTTATAGATAGATTAGTTAAGTTTGTGATTAGATTAGTTGAGTTTTTTGTGGTTTTTTAGCTAATTTTTCAAAAATTCTTCTTCAAAGCCTATTGCGCGTTGCCTTGCATTTTTTTTATTTTTTCATAAGTTTTTGAGAAAGAATATTCTGAGACATCGCTTTGATAAAGTTTTTCACGTACAATTAAAGTTTTAAAAAGCCAAAAAACCCTAAAAAATGCTTTTAGAAATTCTCTTAGCCCAGGGTCAAACTCTTCAAAAGTGAACTTAAGAAAATTTTTTCTTGAAAGTAAATAAAAAAACTAAAACAAAGCGAGGTTGCAGAATTCTGTAAGTGCAGTGAGCTATGAAGAGAAATTTTCGAAAAATAAGCTAAAAAACCAAAAAAGTGCAAAAAATGCCATATGAGCCATATGGCGAATCGATATCAAGGCCCCATTGGACGGAATTATTGATGGATTTCTTGATTTTTTGATAACTAGTGTCTCTCCGTGCGCAAGCGCGCGCAATTGTATTACATTAATCATTATCTAAAACAAATTTTGTCGAAGCTTCGTCTAAATTAACCTACAATAAGTTGTGTATACCTTTTACCTTTGCCGGTACGTTCTGAATCCATTTAAACTTCGTGGTTATAATTTTATTGGTTTTGTTTACATACTAATAATAATTATTTTCATGATTTTAATCGGATTATTTCGAACACTTGATTAAATAATTATTTTTTATCAAATCAATTCTCTAAATGTTTTAATTGAATTTTATTTTAATTTCAATATAAAAATTAAAAATAAAAGTTCAAATTTTAAATTTTGTTCTTCGACTAATCAAATCACGAATAAAATGCTGATATTCTATTTGGGTTCTCTCTTTTATCTTAAGATAGAAAACGATCCCCAAACTTTCGTTAGGATCGGTGACCTGTAGGGTGTAGCTTCTCCTTGTGAGTCTCCTTTAATAGATACATCCATCATTAAAATAATAAAAACAATTTATGTGGCCGTCGAGAACGATCCAATAGTAACGCGAAGTATGAGATTCAAGCACGATTCTAATGTAGCGTTATCTTCTTATTAAGAATTGTATAAAGATATTTTAAGACGTGCAAAACAGCCATGATTAACCAAATACTTCAATAAAATTGATGAAAACTATTGATATTTCTTTATTCGAGTCAAAAAATTTACCTCTTTTTTCAAATTTTGGAACGCGTCCCGTAATAAAAATTAAAAATTTTCAGTTATTTAATTTTTTTTTACATTTTTTGTAAGTTTTTATTGTTTATCATACACTTAGCTTGATTTTTTAATTCTGTTTCTTCATAAAAATGATTAAAAATATTGCAAACAAAACTAAAATTGTATTGTGACATCTTTTAAGATTTTCTTCTAATTCTTCTTTACTCATAAAATTTTCACTACAAATGGACTCTAAACATTTGTAATTTTCTTTCAAAACACGTTTAATTTTTGAATTAATATATCGACTAAAATTAAATTTTACATAATAATTTCTTCCACATTTTGGACAGTTAAAAAATTCATTTTTGTTTTTAACAATACAACAATAAATGTCTTTTTAAATTTTCTTTCTTTTTAAAAATTGCCTTGCAGTTCATAATTTTGCATTTATGGTTTTTTGTTTCTAAATGAATTCTTTTGTGAGGTAGTAAATTTTTTTTTTTTTTTTTTTTTAAACCAACCCACATACATTTTTTTTATATTCTTTTTTCAAAAGTACTTAGAAAAACGAAAAAAATGCGAGGTTCCAGATATTTCTAAGTGCAGTACGGTCCAAGCAGGAATTTTTTGAAAATGAGGCTAAAAAGGCTTTTTATATGAAACAGCCTACTTTTTAATACAGGGGTTACATGGGAAGTAGGTGAAAAAAGGCCCATTCTGGAAAAAGAACACTGAAGGGCTTATTTTTATGATGAATAAAAACGGTGTGCAAAGTTTCATGAAAATCCAGGTCTCAAAGGACAAACCATCTCCTTGTAAGACTTGAACAATGATAGGCACGAAAATTGTTACACGGATGGGTTCAAAGTTACAAGGTTATCACAGTGTTAGAAACAAACATAACCCTAAGAGTAGTCAGGAGACACCATAAAAGGGTATCCACAAGAGTATGTTTAAAGGTATAAATAATTTTATGAACAAGAGAAAGTATTCAAAAATGCACAATAGTAGGCAGAAGGGTAGGCACAATTGTAGGTAGAGAGTTGCGTGTATATTATGTAAGAACAACGGATAGAAATGATGTTAGTTTCAAGGCTTTAAACAGCTCTAGAAAGATAAAAAAGAAAAAACTGAACTAATGGTAGAAACGAAAGTAGGCACAAGAATAAAAACAACATACGTTCAAAGTTACAAATTGAAGTATAAAAATAATAACAAAGTAAAAGAGGCTGCACATGGCTGGAAACCTGCGTCGTAAGGTAAACTTCGATATCAATCAGGGTAGGTTAATTGGGAAAAACGGTATCTGGACAAAACATCCAAGACAAAACATCCAAAATCATTAAAATCCAAAATCCAAAAAATCGTTCCATTCATAAACTACCTGTTGCGACTTTCATTTTTCATTTTATTATTTCTAACCTACTTTTTGGTTAACTCGGGCATTCATAAATTAAAAGTTGATTTTTTTTCAAAATTTTACGTAATTAACAACCATGGACCCAGAATTAATTAAGAAGGGGCGCCCCATTTATTTACACATTAATGGATTTTTGTATGTTAAATCTGATCGCGGCAAAGGAGACGTGATGTACTAGAAATGTAGAAAAAATGAAACGTGCCCAGCGCGTTTAGTTACCGTTAAAACAGGTCGAGAATCTTATAAAATACGAAAAGATGGCATAGCAAAATCACACTCAACTCATGGACCTGACCCTGAGGAAGTGCAAGCTTTGAAAATCATGGGCAGCATTAAGCGGGATGCCACCGATAATCCGGAGCGGCCGCCATCTGTGGTGATGCGTAGGGTACATGCGGCTGACAAAGCTGTGCAAGCTAAGTTGCCCGAAATCGACAACATCAAAAAAACCATTCAACGTCAACGTTTGATAGATCTTCCTATCAACCCTACGGACATTAAAGACCTGACAGGTTCGACATTCGTGTGTGCTTTAATTTTAGACAATAATTAAATTATTATTATTATTATTATCATTAGAACTGCCTGAAGAATTCAAAAAAACTCTCGATGGTGACAAGTTCTTAATATACGACTCGTACGAAGACGAGGAGTATAACTTAGACTGTGGCAGAATCCTGGTATTCGGAACCCGAGAAAACTTGCGCGTTCTAGGTAAAAGCGAGATCTGGTATTTAGATGGAACGTTTAAAGTTGTGCCCACGATTTTTTTTCAACTCTTTACCATCATGGGTTCTGTCACACAAAAATATAAGGGTGAAGACAGAAAAATAGCTCTCCCTCTTATTTATGCGCTTTTGGAATCCAAGGCTGAGACTGCGTACTCTAAAGTTATTGAGGTAACTCTATCTTATGCCGAAAGATCGGGCGTGAGAGTAAATCAGCCGGCAACAGTGATGACTGACTTTGAGTTGGGAATCATTAACGCCGTAAAAAAGCAACTACTCCCGGAAATTATTAGACTCTGCCTATTCCATTTATGCCAAAGCGTGTTTAGAAAAATTCAAGAGGAAAGGCTTCAAACTCAATATGGTGATGAAAATGATTCAAGCATTCGTGAGGCATCCAAAAGCATGTGTGCTTTGGCTTTTATGCCACCGGAAGATGTGTCGACGTTTTCGACGCATTTTTTAACGAGATACCAGAAGAGTTTATTCCGATTGCCACTTACTTCGAAATAAATTATATTCGTGGTATTCGAGCTATTGGACGGAGGAAGGCTGTGAAAGTACGATACGATCCAGCTCTGTGGAATCATCACACCTCCGTTTTGCAAGGTACCGCTCGAACTAACAACGCATCTGAAGGATGGCATAACCGTTTTCAACTGTTGGTTGGTCGACGGCACCCAAGCTTGTTCAGTTTTCTCAAAGAGCTTCAGAAAGAACAGGCGGACGTCGAATATGTACGCCGAGAACTTCGGTTGGGTAAAATAGTAAAGAATCTTCCGAAGAATAGTCTTCAACGGGTGGAAGACCGCATTAGGGCTATCGTGACTGACTACGAGACATTCAAAGAAGAAGAAGAAGAATTAGAGTACCGAAATCTTTAGGATTTAATCTTCACATTTAATTTTTATATATATCTTATTTATTTAACTTGTATACAATAAACTTTACTTTCAATTTTGGAGTTTTTGTACTTTGGATGTTTTGTCATGGATGTTTTGTATTGGATTTTTTAATTTTTCGATGTTTTGTCCTGGATGTTTTGTCTTGGATGTTTTGGTTTGGATGTTTTGTACCATAATCGGGAAAAATCTAGGTAGAAAAAATTTCGATAACAAATGTAAACAGATGTAGGAAATATTTGTCAAAAAAGTGAAAGAACTGTGTGGGCAAAAGTGTATGAAGAAGACTAGTAATTATTACAATTAAATGAATTTAGTTCAACTAGGGTACTCATTTGCTCCGTTCGTGTAAATCGCGAAATCACGGTCTGCGGAAACATAGCATCTTACAGTTCAAGGGTACAGAACGAGGAAATTACGTACTATAAAGATTTAACGCGCGAAGAGTGTACAAATATTCAAATGACGGGGGAATATACACTCGGAACCACAAAAATTACGGGAATAAAGCAAAATGGCACTACGAACGCACCAATTAAATTTGCGGCAAGTACCGGTGTATCAGGTCACTGTAAAGGGGGCGGATTTACGGATAAATGGGGATCTTGGGAGGACGTCATGGTTCAAGGTTGGGCAGAAATAATTTTGAAAGACTATTATGCGGATGTCCATATCGAAACTAATCAAATCAGATTACAATCGGGTTTAACTTGTCCTTTAACTATGACGACTTGCGTAGACTACGACGGTAGCATTGCTTTTTGGGATATGTTACCACCAGACACGTGCGGATTAAAAAAATATTCAGTGCTATATGACGGAAAAGTGCAAATCGCACACGAGGCGGGAGAAAACAAAGTTTTATACAGCGTAGAGTCGGAAGATTATACTTTCGCTTTCTGGAAGACAGGTTACCTAAACACGTGTGGTTATATATTAATACGCACTGAACATCCGAGACTGTTCTTCTTACAAGAACAGGTAGACGAGGAAAACATATTTAATACCGGTATAGCAACCTCAAATCTAGATCTTCTTGCGTATATAAATTCAAAATTTGAATACGTAGAAAAACACTTAAAAACCCAAATCAATAATTAGTATTACGACATTTTGAAACGGGAATGTGAGCTTGAAAGGAAAGTACTGAATAACGCTTTATCGATCGCATCAATTTCAACAGACGACTTTGGTTATAAACTAATGAACGAGCCAGGGATTTTAAGTTTGACGGTGGGGGAAATTATTTATACCATGAAATGTGCAAAGGTCGAGGTCGAGTTGAGACCTACTTTAGATCAATGTTACGAGCAATTACCGTTTTTTCGGGGAAAGGATGAATTCTTTTTAGCACCGCGAACAAAAATACTATTAGAAAAAGGATTCGAAATTGACTGTAATCATAAGTTACCACCTATGTATAAGGTAGGAGATTCGTGGGTAAAATTAGGCAAGTCGAGTCCATTCGCCGGTGAGCCGAAGGTCCTTCAATCCATAACAAAACCTTTTTGGAATTATACGGACGCGAAAACACTCGCAACGGGAGGTATTTACAACCAGAAAGACACAAAACGTTTAAGGAACCACATAATGATGAGTTTAGAAAAAAAGGCGATTATGTCAAACGTCTTTAGAGGTTTTTCGGGGGCTGAGGTGACAGATCAGGGTTTATCAATTGAGGGGTTTTTCGACAATGATTCACTAGAATCATTAGTAGAAAAGATTTGGAATAAAATGTGTAGTCATCTTTTAACACTGGGAAACGTTTCTTCTATTTTTATTGCATGTTTTATGATTATTAAACTTATTAAAATGATGGTTGATACCATCATAAGAGCACATACATTATTTTTAATTTTCGGAGTGAGCTTTAAACTATTAGGCGCCTTGTTTAACT
The DNA here is from genome assembly GCA_038277355.1 of Encarsia formosa. Taxonomy (NCBI): domain Eukaryota; kingdom Metazoa; phylum Arthropoda; class Insecta; order Hymenoptera; family Aphelinidae; genus Encarsia; species Encarsia formosa. The sequence continues at coordinate 21,153,677 of CM076187.1, forward strand.
CGGTGACTCAACTTTTCGTTTACATGGGAAGAAATATGAAAGAACAGGGGAAGGAGAAAGACGTAGAAAAAGACTCAGCAGGAAGTCCGGAGAAAAACGAAAATACAAGGGAATAGCTTACGCCTCAACTCAACGACAGAAATTAGACATTATGCAATAAAAATAGGAGTAGAATTTTAACAAATTCGAAATTAATGTTTGTTTTGGTGATTGGCTCGTAGGAGAATGCAATTATAATAAAAAAAAAAATTAGTAATTATAATATTATAGTTAAAAAAGTGTATAATTCTAAGTTGATATGTAAGGTTAAAGGTTAAGCATGTGAAACATTATTCGAAGTAGAAATTTCGGGAAAAGCATGTAAGAAAGAAATAAAAAAAAAATTTTAAACAAATAAGAAAATTTTTTTTTTTAAACACAGAGACTTGCAGAAAGATATCCTGAGGCAAACACTCCTTGAGAAGAAAAGAACGCAGCAGAAAGAGACAAGAAACATTTTAATTTTAAGGTAGTTTATAATTTAGACTATTGTTAAGTGCAGAAAAAAAAATTAGATAATAATAATAATAATTAAATAAAAATAAAATAAAATTAAATAAATAAAACCCTTGAGCAAAAATTAAAATTTATATAACAATCCAAACAAAAGATACTCCTGAACGACAAAGGGTGTTATAGTAAACCGAGATATTAAACATGAGATCATTCGCTAAAAAAATCTACTTTAAGTCAGCAAACGACGAGATCCTATGTATTAGCTGCGTTACGCAACGCACGGGAGAATTCGAACAAGTTACGAAAATAAAGGAGGACGATGGTGAATTAATAGTTTGCCAAGGTTGCCTTAACGAACTCGAAACAATTTGGTTCGGAGGTAACGACAGATTAGAAATAAGGGCATTTTTACACTCAGCGGGCATAATAAGATCACCAGACACAGTGATCGAGATAAAATATAAAATAACTTTAGAGGGGAATCCTACAGAAGAACCTCAATCACCACAAGCCAGTATCCTTGAAGAAGAAAGCGCCAACAACAGTCCGGAAAGACAAATGGAATTAGAGGAGGAATTAGCACCTTTTATAGCATTACCTTTTTTTTATGTAGATGATCTAGTCGGAGCGCTCTGAGTTACATTGAGCCTACAAACGAAGAGACAGACGTCCACGCAAGGGTTACAGAACCAACAGTAGAAGAAATAGTGGACGTAGTCGCAATAGATTACAACATCAACAACATAAGATTACAGACTTTTGTTAATTGGCCAAATGCACTTTATCACCCTGAAAGGCTAAGCGCGGCTGGGTTCATATGAGGATGTTAAGACGCTAGGGGCGCTGCTGCTAGAGACTCCCTCGGCCGTGCTACTCAACGAGTAAGACAGAGAAAAAGATAATGTTCATTTGTCCTTGTCTAACCTATAGAGTAGCACGGCCGAAGAGGGAGTTTCTTGCAACAGCGCCCTCCGTGGCGTTCATTTCTTAACATCCTAATACACGGGAATTCGTGATCAAACCGTATGCCCTTTTTGCGGATTACGACAAGAAGGGTGGAGTTACGATTCACACCCTTTAATAACACACATGTTTTGGAGTAGTAGGTGCGCCTTCGTGATAGCCAACACCGATAGAATTAATACACTTCTCAACGGTATGTCGGATGATACGCGAATAAATATTCTGGAACAAGAGCTAGTAAATAATTTTGAAGCAACAGAATGGCCAGTCCTCGACCACAACATAGATGTTCAAGGGGCCATTGATCAGCTGAAGCTGAAAGAAGAAGAAGAAGAGGAAGAAGTTTTAAAAGAAAAAGAAAACCCCGCTGAGGAAGATGGTGAGAGTGACAATGAGGATATTTGAACAGAATTAGCGTGTAAAGTATGCCTGACCAGAGAATTAAAAACGATATTCCGAACTTGTAATCACGTAGCTTGTTGTAAAAGATGTGCTTCAATGTCTAGAACTAAAATAACAAATTATACAATAGCTTTCGTCGCGTAAAATAGTGTTACAAAAAAAATAATAAAATTAAATAAATAAATAGAAAGATAATGGTAATAGTAAGATATTTTTAAGCAAGTATATAGAATTTAGATCTCAATCTTTAAATTTAATTTAACGCTAATTCAAACTGTAATTGTAAACTATACGTGAAAAATTGAGATCTTGACAAAAAAAATTTTTTTATAGTGTCTAGGTGAGATATCCTTTCATAAATGAGGGAGGTCAGAATAATTGTCAACATTTTAACAAAAAAAAAGGAATATGATTGATAGAGAACGTAAAATTCAGAATTTTCAAAAATTAAATCAAAATAAAAAAAAATTAAATAAATAAAATATAGATAACGTTGTTATATAGAATTTGCTTTAAAATTATTTAAAATTTCATAAAAATATTGAAATAGTAAGTCACCACAGGTTATCCTTTTTACAAAAAGCAAATAAAAAGAAATTGTTAATCTTTTATTAACCAAGAAAGAAAATAGCGAGAGTTGAAATAACTTTATGTTAACAAAGAGTAAATAGACGAATACCTTGTTTTTTTTTAATTAAAAAAAAATTTCTTTGAAATAATTTTTGAACAATTGGAAATTTGGCTTACAAAAAAAAAAAGAAAAGAACTTCTGTAACCAATTCTGTACAATTAAGCGAAAATTTTTATTATTACCCCTTTGTATAATGATGAATGATGATCGAATGTCCTCGATTTATAATTGATGTGATTGATCAAGAACATTTAATTCAAAATTTAGATTTAAAATGTGGAATATTAAAAAAAAAAAAAATTTTTTGCAAGAATTTTTTTAAATAATTGAATGTTTTGTTTATATAAAAAAAAAAAATAATTTTTATTATACAATTAAGTTTTAAGCTATAACACTAAAAATATTAAAGTTGTTTCTTTTTAAATAAAAAAAAAAATGTTTTGACTAAGAAAGTACTAGTAAAATATTTATAGTAAGATATTTATAAAAATATTTATAAAAAAATTTTGGAGATAAGGTTTTTGAAAATAAATACGTGAGAAAGTTGAATTTGAATTGAGTTTTTATTGTAAAAAAAGAAAGAAAAGAAAAATGGTACATATTTTAACACCAAAATTACAAATTAATTTTAGAAAATCTTTCGAACAATAGGGGGATACACCCAAGTAGATCCTCCGAGTAGCGGCCGCACCAATAATGTAGATTGGTCAACCGCTCACACTTCCGCCACTCGCAAACGGCACGCCACCGCTCAAACTGAAAACACAAAAAAAAGGGGAAAAACTATTAATATAAAAAAAAAAAAAAAAAACAGGAAGGAAAATATTTTTAACAAACAAAAAAAAACTTACGTTAACGGGGATTCTCGTTCTCCGATGAAATAGTCGTGCGCGCGAGATGCGCGTTCTTTCCTGCTCGATAGCCTCCGGAGTCACCGAAAGACCTAACGATCTACGGTCTGCTATTGCTTTGCGCAGTTTCCGTTTCTGGATCCATAATTCGAACTAATAAAAAAAAAAGAAAGAAAAAAGAGATGCAAATTGTAATTAGTATAGGAAAATAATAAGAAAAGAAAGAGGAAAGAAATAAAATTTTTACTTATGACAACAGTCTTGATGGCTGGCATATTTTTTTTTGGTAGAACGTGATGAACCTTAACACGAAACACACTGTTCGGAGTTTCAAGGGAGACTGAATCGTCTCTGTCAGGGGAAAATTCTTGTCCTCAAAAAAAAAAAATTTTCTAGCTTCTAACACTAAATAATAAAAAAACGAAAAGAGTGGGGTTGACTTTCCCTGTAAAAAAAAGAAATAATAATGACCAGGAAGATATAACTTCCAAAAGGCTAAATGAAAGAAAAAAAAAAAACCAAACCAGCATAGGAGCCTGTAAAAAAAAAAAAAAAAAAAAAAAAAGGAAATTGTAGGTGCGACCTTGTCGCTTTGGTTAGAAAAGGAGGGAAAAGAAATACTTGAGTAAAGTACGAACATAATTTTCAGAGATTTCTTTTACAACTACCTATATTCAAAAAAATACTAATCACAATTTTGTTCACAGAATATTTGAAATAAAGCATTTGGAAAAAGGTACAGTAAATTATAAATTTAATTGGAGTTTAATCAATTTTGAGTTTTTTTTATATAAATTAAGGATAAGTAAACAAACAAATAATACTGTTTTAACAGAGAATTAAATGTTACAAATCCCAAGATGCAAAACAAAAAAAAGAGTTATACCAATTATTTCAAAAAAATTTTTAACAACCCAAGAAAAACACCTTGGTAGTAAATGAATTAAAAATATAGAAAATAATTTATATTTAGCAAACGACTAATATTAAAATTATTTTAGAAAAAAATACAGATAGAATAAAATTTTTATATTAATACTACTTAATTACTACGAAATAAGTCTATATAATCAATCATTAATAATCAAATATTAAATTAATCGAACAATTCATTATTCAAACAGAATGAATAATAATAAAATAAACTTGTTTGGTATTTTAAATTCTAGCAAAAGTTAAGAAAATTAAATAAATTTAAACAAAATTTTTTTGATACTCGGGAGTTCTTACTATAGTAGACGATTGGAGTTGTCTAGACAACTTCCAATCTCGAAGGGGAAGGAGAGATGTCGTGTTGGCACCAGCTCCCCTTTTTAATATTAAGGGGAAGTCAGGCGAGGGTCCAATGGTAGTTAGTCCAATGGTAGTTAAAATTAAAAAAAAAAAAAAATCAAGGGGGTAAATTCAAAAAAGGGCTCTGTAGCAGGGTAGCGACATTGAAAAGCTACATTTAAAAAAAAACTGCATCAAAATTCGTTGAAAATTGGCCGAAAAAAACGCAGAACGGTAATTTGGTATTTTTTTTTCGTCGGCCGCATCAGCCGTGATAGCAGACGCCACTGCTGCTACAGTGCGTTGCTGTGCGTGAGACCGCGCGTACGTAATTCTAACCAACAAATTTCTAATCATGCAATCAAAAAGTAACAAATTTGTTGTAACCCATGGTTTTGTTGTATTTATGTTTTTATAAGTAATTTCAAACAGTTGCAAAGTGAGAGCCAAGAGCTTAGAATCTTCAAAGCTGGTAGGACAAGATTTCAATAATCCTTACCCTGCGAGAAATTTACGCCAGAATATTGCAAGACAGTGGGCAGATTTAGTGAAATTGGGCAAAAATTTAGTAGGGTTAATCGCCAGATTCTTGACAGAAAGCCAATGCTTTACGCATAGGGATTCTGGCGAGCTGAAACGTAAACCTTTTTATTTTATATTGTAACATTTATTACTAACAAAAATATGTTCAGTATCATAATTTGACTCTGAAATTTTTCTTTTTTTTTTTTCCTTATGTTGAACATTTTTCTCATCCATTTTGATGTAATTTTAAAATATTATTCACACAATACCAGCCCTGCTGTATATCCACACGTGTGGACCACACGTATGTGACACACGTGTGGCATACGTGTGCCACGCGTACAATGGACTTGAACAAATTTTTTTTCTTTTGCTAAATATTTTAACACCTATGGAGTCAGGGCGGAGACCTAGTGCATAGGATAGCGATTACAACCGGGACATGATTTCCCCAGGAAGTTTTGACTCCGGAGGGGCCAGGGCGGATACCTGGTGCACCAGGTGATACTGATGCTTTGGAGATGATTTCCCCAGAAAGTTTGGACTCTGGAAGGGTCAGGCTGAACACCTGGTGCACCTGGTGATACTTACGCCTTGGAGATGATTTCCTCAGGAAGTTTGGACTCCGGAAGAGTTAGGGCGTACACCCGGTGCACCTGGTATCAATTACGCCTTGGAGATGATTTCCCCAGGAAGTTAGGACTCCGGGGGGGTCAGGGTGGACACTTGGTGCACCTGATGATACTTACGCCTTGGAGATGATTTCCTCAGGAAGTTTGGACTCCGGAGGGGTTAGGGCGTACACCCGGTGCACCTGGTATTAATTACGCCTTGGAGATGATTTCCCCAGGAAGTAAGGACTCCGGGGGGGTCAGGGTGGACACCTGGTGCACCTGGTGATACTTACGCCTTGGAGATGATTTTCTCATCCCTTTTATCTCAGTGGGTTCACATCATCAAGTTTACTATTAGGATAGCATCTTCAGAGTGTGGTTATTACCGGGTACACCAAGTATTTTCCCTGGCCCATCCAGGGTCAAAATTTCTTGATAAAATCATCTCCAAGGCGTAAGTATCACCAGGTGCATCAGGTATCCGCCCTGAACCCTCCGGAGTCCAAACTTCCTGGGGAAATCATCTCCGGGTTGTAATCGCTAACCTATGCGCTAGGTCACTGCCCTGACTCCATAGCTGTTAAAATATTTAGCAAAAGAAAAAAAATTTGTTCAAGTCCATTGTACGTGTGGCTATACAGCAGGGAGAGGTTTGGATTTTCAAAAAGCAAGCATGATTCATCGATTAAAATTATATTTCTATAAAATTATTTGATTATTTTTTATCAATTTTGTAACATCGGAGCTGCATGCTGCTGCTCCGATTTGTAAACTAACCTCTCATCAACGCATCTAGGTACATATACATATATGTATATATATATATACATATACATAAAATAATAAGCTTGACAGAATTTTCTGCCCACTATCCAGCCAATTACATACTTGAGGTGATAAACACTGATAAAGTTTTTTATTGACACAGTCTCTGAGGGTATATTAGAGTCAAGATCTTAGAAACTTCAAAGCAAGTAACAAGTTTGAAACAATTTTTAGTCATTTTAGAAATTCTAAATTTTATAAATAGTTTTAAAATATTTTTTTTCTACTTTTTCAATTTATTTATTTATCAAGAATTCTTTTTTAGTTTTAAAATTTTATAACTATTGAATACTTGTTTTACTTCAATACTTATGATTATTGAAAACTTGTCTTACTCGCTTGAAGATTTTAATCTTTTGACCCTTAGCACAGAGACTAAATTAAACAGATCTTGAAAGGTTTGTAATTAAATTTATTTTTCAGAACCCCAATCGCACAAAGTTTATTATTGCCATAAAATCTTTAAAATTTACTCGGCTGACAGAAAAGGTAAAATATAATTTTGTGTAAAGTGAACCATGCCTGTGAACATCATTTGCTCTTGCTGGGAGACCTAAGACTTACTTTATCATACTTGATAACTAAAAATTGAAAAAGTAGCTGCAGTTAAAACTCTCTTGAACTAATGAAATTTTATCAAATGAATTGACTTCAAACTTTGGAAAAGTTCACATGTCAATGACCATGGGCATAGTTTGGTTGTCATTATATTACACTTGCCTCCAAAGGTAATTGCATTGATAGTCAGCCAAGTAAATCTTAAAAAAGTTGTAAAAAACTTTCTAACTGTTAGTAGAGCTTAGGGAAATAAACCCAATCACGTCTTATTCTAAATTTGTTTAATTTTATCTCTGTGGTTATATGAGATTCAAGGACTTCAAATCGAGAGGGACAAGTTGTCAATAATTTTTGGTAGTTTTTGAAATTTGTTGACCCTAAGCCGTTACATTAGAGGTGATAAAGTTTGTCATTAACACAGTCACTGAGGGTATGTTAAACTCAAGACCTTAAAATTTTTAAAGCAGGACAAGTTTTCAATAGCTTTTATACATTTTTGAAAATTTAAATTTTACAAATGATGAAAAAATATTAGCTTTATACTTTTTTTAGTTGATTTATCTTCAAGAATCTTTTATGGTTTTAAAAATGACTTATAACTATTGAAAACTTGTCTTACTTGCTTTGAAGATTCTAAACTTTTGATTCTTGTATATGACTTATAGAGACAAAATTAAACAGATCTTGAAAGAATTTAATCTGGTTCATTTTTATGAGCTACATACAAAGTTTATTATTGTCATAAAATCTTGAGATTTTCTTGGCTGACAATAAAGGTGTACTATGATTTTTTTTGAGCATTGACATTTGCTCTTGCTGGGAGACCTACAACTTACTTTACATTTGAACTGTTCCAAAGCGTCAAGTCAATTCATTTGATAAGATCTCATTAGTTCAAGAAAGTTCTGATTGCATGAGTGATTGCAGCTACTGTTCCAATTTTTAGTTATCAAGTAGGCTAAAGTAAGTGGTCTCCCAGCAAGAGCAAATGTCAATGTTCACAGGCATGGTTGACTTTACACAAAAACAATCATAGTTCAGCTTAATTGTCAGCCAAGTAAATCTTAAAGAATTTGTAGCAATAATAAGCTTTGTGTGAGTGAAGCTTATAAAAATAAACCTGAATACAACTCTTTCAAGATTTGTTTAATTTTATGACTGTGTCTTGTTTTTTTTTTTTTTTTTTTTTTTTTTTTTTATACAGATATTGATAAAACAACTATTTTATTGAAATATTACTTGTATTTGAAATTTTTATAATAGATTTGGCTACTTTTTGAAATTTATAATATTTTTTTGCTTATTTAGTTAAAACATCGAAAAATAATCGACACGTATTTTTTCTTTTTTTAAAAACACTCAAATTAAAGGAACTACAAGTGTTTAAATTTTTTTAAATTTCAATATATATAGATATACTTCTTATGGGATTTCGGGTCAATGACGTCATTAACCCGTAGTTTCAAAAACTTTTCTTAATTTTTTTCTAGCTCAATTTTGATTTAAAAATTCTAAAAAAAATGTTGAAATTCATTAATAATCAAGTACTTTTAAAAATATATATATTTAAAGTACTGGTTGCCAACCCTGTTCAAGAGACCTACTTTACATGAAGAAATACCTTTTATTTTTTATTCACTCTGGTTTTATCTCGCAACTTTTCTGACCTTCTTGGTCCACTTTGGTTTTCCACTTTGCACTTATTTTTTTGTTTCACTGCACTTTTCTTATTATCTTGCACTTGATCCATGTACTCTCTTTCGTCATTCATCATATTCTTTTTTACAATCTTATTAGGCTCGCAATTTTTCACAATTTTTTCATTCGCTGTGCTTTTTAATTTACGCTCGCCTGTTACAGATTTTTGGAAATAGACTCGCTCTCGCCTAGTTCCCCCCTTTTTAGATCTGACTTTATTTGCGTCTTTATAATTTGATTTACGTGTCTTTTAGTAATATAACCATCTTTGAATTGAATATTGTAAACTATTGATGATATTCTTTCTAAAATTTTAGCTTCTGCTTTTTTATTGGTAAAATTTCGAAAATCTTTAGCATAAACTATGTCTCCTACTTCGAATACTATTTTTCTATCTCCTGATCTAAATCTTTTTTGGTGGAACTGTTGCAATTCAACTAAAATGTGTTAACATTATTTGATTCAGACATACAGCTAGTTTTAGTATGCGACGCGAGCGACGTAGGCATGTCAGCAATTTTATCGCGCAGGTACGATGACGGTACGGAAAGACCAATAGCCTTTGCTTCAAAAGTAATTCCGAAAAGCGAAAGACATCGCACTATAATTGACAAAGAAGCAGGAGCAATCATTTTCGATTTTAAAAAATTTTACCAGTACATTATGGGCAATAATATTATTTTGAAAACAGATCATGAACCGTTAAATTAATTAAAGTTTATTTTCGGTAGTTAAAATATTTCAACAATGTTACACAGTAGATTACAAAGATGGGCGTATTTTTTATCAGGGTACTCGTACACGATCGAAGTTGTAAAATCAAAAGCAAATGGGAATTGCGACGCGTTATCACGTCTTCCGATAGACGACAAAACACCTGTACTTCCTTCAGAGTACAGTAATTTTAATTATATTCAAAACGGTTGGTACATAATAGATTTTAAACAAGTAGCCACGGAAACGTCAAAAAATTTAGAGCTCAATCAAATAATTGCATTTATAAAAAAACGATTGGCCGAAAATCAATATATTAAGGGAAACAGAAGGAGCATTTCACGCGAAACGCAATGAATTAGACATAGAAGAAAACTGTATCACATAGGGTCATAGATTAGTGATACCTGAAACACTTAAAGCATAAATGCTACGCGACTTACATATATCTCACTTGGGTGTAGTTAAAATGAAACAAGTAGCCTGAAACTACTTTTGGTGGCCGGGAATAGATTCAGATATAGAACATTAGCTAATACTTGTAAAATTTGCTTAGAAGCGCGACCGAATCCGAGAAAAGTCCATCTCTCACCGTGGCAATGGCCAAGTACACCTTGGACACGAATACATATAGATTTTTTAGGACCTTTTCACGGGAGTATGTTTTTAGCTATAGTCGATGCTCATTCAAAATGGCCAGAAATCATTAATATGAAGAAAGACACGACAGCGAAAAAACTGATTAAAGTAACAGATTCAATTTTTAGTAGATTCGGTTTGTCGAAAATTGTCGTTAGTGGCAACGGTCCACAACTAAAAAGCCAAGAATTTCGACAATATTTGAAAAGTCTTAGAATAAGCATATTTTTTCAGCACTATATTTTCCAGCTACAAACGGAGCTGCAGAAAATTTTGTAAAAACCGTGAAAGATAAATTCTGGAATGTTCGTAATTTGGAAATGGAGCACAAAAAAATTATGTAGATATCCTGAAGAGGACAACATTAGAAAAACGTCGAATTCAATAAATATATTCAAAAACACTTGGTGTTGTTTTTTTGTGCTCTATTTCCAAATTACGAACATTCTAGAATAAACCTAATTGAGCAAACTACTACTTTATTTATAACGTGAAAGATAAAGTTGACAAAATGATACGAGACGGGCACAGCTTAGATTTTGCGTTAAATAGATTTTTATTTGACTACAGAACCACTGAACACACAACAACGGGAAAAACACCATCATTTTTAATGTTTAAATGTGAACTTATAACTCGTTTTGAATTATTAAAAACAGATGTCAAAACAATAGTTGAATTGCAACAGTTCCAACAAAAAAGATTTAGATCAGGGGATAGAAAAATAGTATTCGAAGTAGGAGACATAGTTTATGCTAAAGATTTTCGAAATTTTACCAATAAAAAAGCAGAAGCTAAAATTTTAGAAAGAATATCATCAATAGTTTACAATATTCAATTCAAAGATGGTTATATTACTAAAAGACACGTAAATCAAATTATAAAGACGCAAATAAAGTCAGATCTAAAAAGGGGGGAACTAGGCGAGAGCGAGTCTATTTCCAAAAATCTGTAGCAGGCGAGCGTAAATTAAAAAGCACAGCGAATGAAAAAATTGTGAAAAATTGCAAGCCTAATAAAATTGTAAAAAAGAATATGATGAATGACGAAAGAGAGTACATGGATCAAGTATTGAGCTGAGCTCACTGTCATAAAATAAATTTTATGGATGTAAAAGGGGAGTGAGTAATGTAACACAACACTTGAGCACAGATCTTATTTACAATTCGATTTATTTACAATATATACACACTGACGAGCTTGAACCATTTCAACTGAGCACTAACAATGAGTAAAATCCCTATGGGTTGCTGTCTGGGGTGAGTTTTCTTGCGGGTAAGCTTTTCCGTGGACGAGTAAGTTCTAGTTGAGCGCAGTTGAGAAGTCTGGAGTTGAACTAGTTGAAGAGATGAGTCAAAAGTACAGTGTAGCACAACCCGCACATCACGCGGTGGACGGGAGGTTAGGATGCGGTTGAGAAGAACCCGGTGATCAGTCAGATTCCTCTCTTCTAGATGATTACCAAAATTGAAGGGCACGGAATATTATTGATTCCTACCACCCACACAATCACTTTGTACTTTTTACACGGTTGTTTGAGGTATCTATTTTGGCACAAAAAAAAGCACAAGGCGTCGTCGAGTTAACCAAACTCTAGCCACCGAGCAGGCGCTCGGCCGGTGCAGCGGCCGGTAGGTTACTGACCCGTGATAGTTATGATGGTCGATTTAAATATTTGTATTCAACTATTATATCAAATATTCAATATAATTTCAAATATTCAACATTCCGTCCACCATCAACCTTGATATTGATTTGGGGATATTTGGTAAACCGGTAAGATCACCAATTTTGAGACGTGTCGAGGAAAGGTTGAAGTAGCCGTCTTGACCTTAACGAGTTTGATGAGTCCATGCTTCCCAGGCTTTGCTTCAACGACCCTCACCATTGGCCACTTGCTTGGTGGTGAGAGTTCGTTCTTGAGAGTACCAGCGAGCCGATTTTAACATGGTAAGAAGGATGATACCACTTGGATATTGTCTGAAGATGGTGTAAGTAACTTAAAGTTCATTGATTCCAAAATTGTTGAACTTGACGTTGTATTAACTGCCACTTCGACAATCTGGAGGTTGAGAGATCCAAAAGCGAAGACTCAGGAACAATGTTGAGTGCTGAGCCAACCAAGAAGTCTTCAGGTGTGAGTACTTCCAAGTCTACTGGATCATCTTTGAGTGGTTCCAGCGGCCGAGAATTGAGTATATCTTCAATTTGAGTTAAAAGAGTTGTAAGTTCTTCGAAAGTGAGGAGGATTTCTCCAATGTCGCGGTGCAGGTGGAATTTTATTAATTTCACCACAGCCTCCCATTCGTCACCCATATGAGGAGCAGCCAGTGGATTGAAACTCCACTCGGTACCATCTTGAGTTACGACTCTGTAGAATTTATGGTTCTCCCGTTGATCTTGCTTGAACATGTTCCTCAAGGCTTCGTCCGCACCTTGAAAATTAATGCTGCAATCTGAGTAGAACTTTGAAGGCATACCTCTTCGTGACGTGAATTTTCTGTACGCTGCGATGAAACCATCCACTGAGTAGTCTGTTACTGCTTCCAAGTGTACTGCTGATGATGAGAAACACACAAAGGTACAAATCTCCAGGACCGAACCTACTGCTCAACATCGTGGATGTACTTCTTTAACTCCGCTCACACAAATTTGTGTTCTCTACGGATGTTACGAAAATGTATCGGAAAATCCTCATTCACCCGGAAGATCGAGACATGCAACGCATCCTTTGGGTAGGTGAAAATTTACAAGAAGTTTACCTCAGGCTCAACACCGTCATGTATGACACTCGAGCCGCTCAGTTTTTGTCAATCTTTTCGTTGCTCTAATTAATCAAGGATAAAGGGAAGTCGACGATATTTTTGGCGGAGCTGAGACACTCAATCAGTTGGAACAAAAGGCTGAGTAGCTGGAACAGTTGTGCAGGGCAGGTGGATTCCCACTAGCAAAATGAAATTCAAACCACTCCAAATTCTCAAAACGGAAGTTATTACCTACCTCGTCAAACTCAAGAGTAAATTTCGATAGTGAATCTGCAAAAATTCTTGGCTTAAGATGGCTCCCACATCAAGACGTCTTTACATTCTTACTGAAACTGCCTACAATTCCAGAAAGAATCACTAAGAGAAACATTCTCTTAGAATTTGTTCAAATTTACGACCCCATCGGAAACACTGTTCTTCCTGAATGCTATGGTTTACTTAAAATTCATAAAAAAGATTATCCATTGAGACCTATTGTATTTCATATTAATTCACCTACTTATTTTCATTTAAAAATCATCCACAGATAAATTAAAAAAGCTCTACCAAAACCACAATCACATATTAGCAATAGCTCAGAATTTGTTGATAAAATTAAACATACACATACCTGATGATCACATTCTTATATCTTTGGATGTAGTTACTCTTTTTACTTCCATACCTAAACAATTAGTGCTCGACAGTCTTTTAAAAAGACTTGACAAGTTACAGATTTCATGTAAGATTCCAGCTCTGGACATAATTAGATGCGTTAAGTATATTTTGATAATACCTTTTTTATGTTTGGAACTTGTATTTATAAACAGATATTTGGAACTCCGAAGGGTTCTCCTATTTCTATCATTTTTGCTGAACTTGGCATGATCGACCTTGAGACTACATGTCTTGAAATATTAAAAAATGAATACAATTGTATACCTGCCTTCTATTTTCGCAACGTGGATGACACATGTTTATGTATAAAAGAATCAGATTTAGCTACTGTTATTAACATTTTTATCAGTTTGATAGTCATTTAAAATTTACATATGAACTCCCTACAAAGGGTTGTATTAGTTTTTTGGGCACAAAATTATCTATTTTTGATAATAAAATTATTTATAATTGGTATTATATACCTACTTCACCCGGTCGTCTTATTAATTACAATTCGAATCATCATCAGAGTCTGAAAATTAATATGGTGTATAATCTAGTCGACAGAGCAATTTTACTTTCTGATAAAAAATTCCATAATAATAATATTCATAAAGTCGAAAAATTACTATTTAAGAATTCCCATCCGACTTTCTTTTCAAATTTTTATATTAAAAAACGCTTACATATATTATCTGACAGACAAATTCCTGAAAACTTAGATAACAATAATAACAATATTGATATTTACAATTCTAACACTTATTACACCAACGATAATAATTCTAAGAAAAAAAAATTATTTATCACTATACCCTTTGTCAACGATGTTATCTTCCATAAATTAAAATTATTACTCAGAACATATAACATTAAAGCTGTTCCTACACGGAGAAAAAAAAAATAGGAGTTTCTCCAACCTAAAATAGGAGGCGCTGTGCGCCGTGTCGAACGGTAGAATCTCCCATTAAAAATAGAAGTTTCTCCTTTTTTTTTTGTTCTCTTCGCCGGCAGATACCTCCTCAACAAACTTTATTGTTGTTTACGTTGTGTGGTGTATTACAGTGTACACTGATAGAAATCAGCGTAAAGAAAAGTAGTGCACCTCGAATGAGCATCACAAAAAAGCGTGCAGCGCCACCAATATTAGTGCAGCATAACCTAGCGTGATGCAAAAAAATGAAGCATCAAAAATCAGAGTGCAGGTTATCTAGTTTTTTCGATGCATGTACGATGAAACGCAGTGCAAAGCACTTTGTTTATGAAAGCAGACGATGAAATCGTTCGCAGCGCTCTCTGCATCGGTTTTCTTTACGCATACTTTTCTTAGTGTAGAATGATTCGAAATGGATTTATTTTTTGAAAAAATTTTGAATCTGTATTTAAAGGTCTTCTGGAAGCGATCGATGCCAGTTTCAAGATATTTATTGCTTTGGGTATTAACTTTCATGTCATAACTACTAGTATATGGGACTTTGTTAAAACGTATGTGTACCAAATAGAAGATGCTCGACCAAGTATAGTTATTACATTCAGTTCGTCCTTAGATAAAATTAAACTTTAAGAATATTTATGTACTACGTGTCTAAATTTTATAGTGTATAGCAAGTCAAGAGGTAACTATACGGTACTAGTTGTTGATTAAAATTTATAGTTAAGACTTTAAGTAAAAAACTTCATACAATTACTTAGACAGTATTATATTGAACTCATTCATTTTATTGCGTGCAGTATTATTTATTTATTTAGTCTTATTAAATATTAAAAAATTTTTATGACAGTTTTTTAAATTTGAAAAAAAAAATATATTAACTCGATTTAAAAGTTATTCAAAGTTCTTAAACTACTTTTAATTTGTTTTATTAAAGAATAGCTATAAATAATTGCATAATGAAAACACAATTTTTTAATATTAATTAAATTGAAGTAAATAAATATATGAATATGAATGAAAATTTACAACAAAGCTTGTACACAGACATTCTGAGTCTAATTCTAAACCTAGAAAAAAGTATATGAACGAATCGAACTAGTGTTAATATGTTTGTTTATGACATCAGTAATTTTATTGAAACTGTTTATGTGCCTTATGCACAAGTGTACAAAGTACAAAACTTCATAAAAGTTACTCTACAATCATCATTTAATGGAATACAAATAAATAAAGTAATTCATTTGTTAAACAAATGTAAGAGTCAATTTGGTCCGTTTTCTTCAGAATTTAAAAGATTTCAGTTGTAAGGTAACAAATTTATGTTCTCATTACCACAACCATATGAATTAGGGAAAAAATACAAGTTTGTTAAGATAGGTGATAGTCTTGTCCAAATCGATGTACCAGTTTATGGTCAGCGAGCATCATTAAAGGTGTCATTAAATATTTCAACTACCAGGCCTCCTTGAAGAAACTATAGCATACATACATGGAAGAATTAGAAAATGAAAAAATTATTGTTTCTAACATCGTACAGTGTCAAAATTGGCAGCTGATTAAAAAAAGTATTTTTTTAAATAAAATTGTTATACCTTCAATTTGGTTTATCGATGCTTGCCAATTAAGAAATGGATTAGGTAGTCATGCTTCTGAGACAAAAATAGAAGCATCCTATGTTACGTCTCCAGCTTTGAAACCTCATGTACGTTCTCATTTGGATACAATAATTTTGGAAACCTTACACGTCTCCAAATATAAAAAAGATTTTTTAAATTGTAAGGAATCGGCTTTATCGACGCCTCCCTTTCGGGACTGCACGGGCAGTAGGGCGCGCGCACGGCCCTGACGTTTTGAATGCAGCGGAGGGCCACACACTGAGGTAATTTTTCGGAATCTGCAGAAAAATAATTATATAAAAACGGTACGTGCTAGAAATATGCGGTTTGGTGGAAATTGAAAAAGAGGGATGAAACTATTGGGGAAAATTAAAAAGTGCATAATATTTTCTTATTTCGTGGTGAAAATCTATTTTGAAAAGAAGGTTATGTTTGACAATAATGCTATCGACTTGATAACTATCCTAGACACTTTTAATGAGTTTTTCCAGATTATTTTAAGCATATTTCGTTAATATTTAACTTATAATTTATTTTTCAAACATCTAAACTCTAAATTATTTATAAAAATCAATGAATTTCACAGATCAATAAGTTTTATGAAAACTGAAAGTATTATTTCCATTAATAGACTTTTTTGCTGAGAATTCATCATTTAATTGAATAACTATATTTACTTGATAATAGAACCATTCAATAGAACCAATAAAACTAAAGTTGAGAATTTTAGATCACACTAAGACAATATTTCATCATCTCGTGAGTAACAAAAAAAAATATGAATAAAAAAGTAAAAATAAAAAAAAGAAAAGAAGAAGAAAGAAAAAAATGACATATGATTAAGTTAACTATTGTATATTAAATATTCATACGTTTTTTTTAGTTATAATTATTTTTTTATTTAGTAAACAAAATTTGTATATATTTATAAATAAAAAAAAAAGATGACAAATAACTCAATTTTACATCAGGCATAACATTGTTCTATTGTAACTCTATCAACACTTATTATGGAAACTGATAACGATGATCTGAGTTTTATTTGCTATATACATTTTTACACATTATTTACTAAGCTTGAAGCAAGCTATATTTATTATCTACAAGTCGTGCTTTTACGTTAATTAAACGGTTTCCAATTAATATTTAATTCTGTAAGAAAATTTATTTTTAATGTTTGAATATTTTTGTCAGTGTTACATTCATATAATCTTACCGCCAAATTTAAATAAGGTAACAAATCATCGATAATAGGTGTGCTTATAATACTTATATTTACTTGATAAAATATATGTAGAATATTAATATTCAAAGTAATCAAAAGTCTGAGTTTCATTATAATTTTAATATTCGATGTGAACTGAAGTTATCTTTCGAATCCACTTGAACTTGTTTATATGTAATGTCATAAATAAATAATTTTATTTAAGTATTGTGACTTTATCTGAGTTATTATAAAAGTAATAAGATAATCATTGCATCAATTTCCTTCAAAAAAGTATTTATTTCTTATTTATTTTTGCAGTTGTATATATATATATATATTTCTAGTTATTAATAATTTTTATGCATATGCAGGTTATCTGGATTGAAATATCGTCGTATATTTTTCAGTAAAGCAACATGGTTTGGTCGTTCATAAATCTAAATTCTAAATTAATTGAGGAACTAAAAATTTTGGTAAAAAATCAAGAATTAAATCACGTATTTGATTTGCTCGTGAGCCAAAAAAAAAAAAACCTTTGATGCAATCAAATTTGATTATATTATTAGAATTAATTGGTATGAATTTGAATAATATTCTATTCATTTATTCAAAAGTTGTTGAAAAAAAAAATCATTATGACCTGGATAAACATTTAGCTTACAACATTTCCACTGCTAATGTCGAACTAGTAGATTTTTTACTATTACATAACATTCAAGTGAAATCCGATGTACTTAAAAAAATGCGTGTTTCAGAAAAACTTTTCAACCATTCAAGCACTCGAGAACAATTTTTTATATTATCTAAATTAAAAAATCATAAAATCTTTAAAAAAATGAAAGATGTCGAGGATTTTTTTTTTCAGTTTATCAGTAATATTCAAAATAGTGATATGATCAGAGTGATTGAAATTGCTCGAATATTTTTAGACTGGGGAATCAGATTAAACAATGTCATTGATCATCATACTAACCGTTCGAAAAGTTATCCGATACATATCGCTATAAAACAAAACTGCAGTAAGCTAATAAAATTTTTTACTATTAAAGGCGCAGGTGTTAATAGAAGTAATTTATTTGGTGAAATACCTCTGCATCTTGGAGTTGTAAGTTGCAGTATTGAAATCATAAAATTCATGTTGAATACCACTGATGTTAATTCAAAAGATTTTTCTGAAAGTACAGCATTGCACGTTGCATGTTCAAACAATTTTTATGATTGTATAAAATTATTAATCGAAAATGGAGCTAAACTATCTATTGAAAATGTCAACGGTGAGACTCCATTGTCATCTTTAAATGTTTCTCTTCCAAACTATGAGAAGTGCCTATTTTTTATCATAAAAAAATTATCCGTTATCTCATTGGAAAGTTCAATTTTAATCCCAGACCATAGACACATTCAAAATTCCGATGTTGCTCTCAAGTATTTTACAAATTGTAAAAATGAATTGCAAAATATTTCAAACACTGTTTTATTTAATTCTTTTAAATACTATAGTATCTTACAATCACCTAAAAATATTAAAAAATTATTTAAATTAGCAAAAAACGAAGATTTTGAAAATTTATTTATAAAAAAACTTGATTGCTTCAAAATTTTTAAAGAGGACTTAGAAGATAATTTTGAGTAAATTGTAAGACGAAGAGATACATTTATTGAAATTGAAGAAAGATTGAGTATTGTATTCAAAGATTTTCTTCCTGTGATTGTAATTAAAAAAGTTGCAGAAAGTCTCGTTTTGGAAGATTTACCTATAGAAAATTGATGATGTATAATTTTTGAATATTATTCAAGTAATGTATTGAGTTGTTTCATATCATTTTTCTGTAAAATTGAATAACCAATAAAAAAATAAGTTTTAAACAATCTATTTTTAAAATCACTGAAATAGTACCCGATTTTCTTTTAATAAAATAAACTACAGATATATATTTACTGGAGTTGTTTATAACCCTAACTTTCAGTAATCTATTAGAAAAATTTAATTAATAATTTTGTGCTTGAACGTTTTTTACTTAATTTTATTATATATATCATTAAAACTCAAAGGCTCCGAAAAAAAAAGTTACTAGGGTCTCACAAAAAGAATTAGTTACGGTCGAAGAAGCTAAAGAAACGTACGTATTTTTTTAAATATAAGTAAAAAATTTAAATTTAAATTTATTTTGACTGAATACTTTAAAATAAGGGAAGCTAATCTGAAGGATGTAACTAAGGAAGTAGTAGAGGAAGAACCAGTTCGTAAAAAGTACGTATTTTTTAAATAACTAATTTCTTATTTTTCTTTTTAGCACTAAAAATTTTAAAATATTTAATCTTTTGGTAATTTTTCATTCTTTAAAAAATATCGTATTATTTTTTTCATAAATATTTTTTTAATAAAGGCCATTAGGTCGAGGTCGACCTCCGAAATGTGTTAAGACTAGAGGTAAAAGTACTGGTAGACCTGATAAAGTTAATATAACTCACAGCAGTCACAATACAAAAAAAAAAGAGTAAAAAAATTTCTTAATACGATCACAAATCCTGATGTAAGAAAATACATACTTGAGATTTTACAAAAAGAAGCTGATGAAAGTAAAAAAAAAGAACCTATGAAAGTAAAAGTAGATACGAGTTTGAAAAGACATACACCTGAGTCCGCAGCATGTTTTTTATTTGAAAGGAAATTTTTCCGAGAGATCATGGGAAAATTTAGTCTCAGATAGCCGTGCAAGAGGTGCAAAAATTTACCCAGGATATAAAATTGTTCAACGTAGGTTTAATTAGTTTTTTTTTTTTTTTTTTTTAATTATATTGTCAAAAACAACAAAATAAATTTTTTTTTGCTAGAATTTATTTTTACTCTTTTTTAATAGTGGATAATTATTGCTTAGAAATTTCTCTTTTTGCTTTTACTAGTTTTAATGTTTTTTTACTGTCTACACCAGGTGCATTGTGGGAAAGTCTCCCGGAAATCGTCATTATTTCTGAATTTGAATTAATTGTCCCGTTGCAAAAGTTATTAAATAAGACCATAGAGAGATTTCTTCAAATTTTTAATGATGAAATTGGAAACAGTTCCATTTTTCATTACTGTGGTACTACAGGATTTGACAGCTCTTCTGGATACACAAATCCTCACCAAAAAACTTCAGACCCAGCTCTCAAGAGTAACGCAGGGTCTAAATCATTATTCATCACGAATATTCTTACACAGTCAATTGAAGCCGAGAATGAGGACTGGTATTGGACAAATCCTTTACCAGGAAGCCCTTAGTTTAGTAAACCTTTAAGAGCATGTTTCGATAAAGAAGATGATCGAGCAATTAATGATGAAATAAAACGGCTAAAAAAAGAAATAGATGAATTAAAACCATACGCATTTTCTTTAAATGGAATCGAACGGACTATTAATTGTACTATTGAAAAAACAATGTTTGATGGTCAGATGTTTGATTGATTTATAAATTACATAATTTAATTTTAATACACTTTAACACAAATATATATAGAAAACATATATTCTTATTTTTCTTAAATAAATTCTTAGAAAATCTTTGCTAATATTTTAGGTAAATGTTTAAATACTATCGTAAACAATCCTTCAACACGACGGTGTCCGATGTGTAGACTAACTACTCATCAGTTTTCGAATCTAGGATGCGATTGCTCAATTGCAGAAGAAGATCAAAACAACCGAAGGTATGGCTTAGGACTTCTGCATGTTGAGCTAAAATGTCTTGATCTTCTTCTGGAAATCAG
Source organism: Encarsia formosa (assembly GCA_038277355.1). Taxonomy (NCBI): domain Eukaryota; kingdom Metazoa; phylum Arthropoda; class Insecta; order Hymenoptera; family Aphelinidae; genus Encarsia; species Encarsia formosa. The sequence goes on from CM076187.1 coordinate 21,174,772, forward strand.
CTACAAAAAATACCTTAATCCTAGAACTTGGGATGTTCCAGATAAAATAAAAAGTAACTGATATAAGATGAGATAAAAAAAAAAAAAAAATTATAATTATTTATAAAAAATTTTTAATTTTAAAAACATTCTTTATTACAATCAGAAGAGCAAATGGTTCCAAGGAAGGCAATAGTTCAAGACAAACTCTATGATGCATTTGGTGTAATGGTGGACCGAGCAATACAGGGAAAGGGAACTAGTAACACCGGAAATGTCTCGCGCAGATGTTTTGACGATCCGGAAAAATTAGCGAATGTTTTAGAACTTGACGTGCAACTAGTAAAAGACATTGCACTTATGTTGAAAATCTTTAAATGCAAACAAAATTTAAATTTTGAAGTCGTCAAGCAATTCGGTAACAACATCAATGATCGATACTTACAACTTTAACCGCGGACTCGAATAAAGCCTACAGTGCATAAGTTTCTAAAACACGGAGCTGATATCGCATCTGTTTTTCCTCTTCCGATTGCTAATTACTCTGAACATGCACTTGAGTGCATGCACAAATATAATCGAAGAGACTTTAGCCAACACGCTCGCCAAAACACCCACACGAACCGATCGATTGATATGCTAAAAAGATCACTGTACAGGTCGGATCCTATTTTTGTGATGCTGGACTTCACTGGAGTTGAACGCACACCTATCACAGATGATATGTTACCTTATTTAAATTTGGCGGTAAGATTATATGAATGTAACACTGACAAAAATATTCAAACATTAAAAATAAATTTTCTTACAGAATTAAAGATTAATTGGAAACTGTTTAATTAACGTAAAAGCACGACTTGTAGATAATAAATATAGCTTGCTTCAAGCTTAGTAAATAATGTGTAAAAATGTATATAGCAAATAAAACTAAGATCATCGTTATCAGTTTCCATAATAAGTGTTGATAGAGTTACAATAGAACAATGTTATGCCTGATGTAAAATTGAGTTATTTGTCATCTTTATTTTTTATTTAAAATTATATACAAATTTTGTTTACTAAATCAAAAAATAATTATAACTAAAAAAAACGTATGAATATTTAATCTACAATAGTTAACTTAATCATATGTCATTTTTTTCTTTCTTCTTCTTTTCTTTTTTTTATTTTTACTTTTTTATTCATATTTTTTTTTGTTACTCACGAGATGATGAAATATTGTCTTAGTGTGATCTAAAATTCTCAACTTTAGTTTTATTGGTTCTATTGAATGGTTCTATTATCAAGTAAATATAGTTATTCAATTAAATGATGAATTCTCAGCAAAAAAGTCTATTAATGGAAATAATACTTTCAGTTTTCATAAAACTTATTGATCTGTGAAATTCATTGATTTTTATAAATAATTAAGAGTTTAGATGTTTGAAAAATAAATTATAAGTTAAATATTAACGAAATATGCTTAAAATAATCTGGAAAAACTCATTAAAAGTGTCTAGGATAGTTATCAAGTCGATAGCATTATTGTCAAACATAACCTTCTTTTCAAAATAGATTTTTACCACAAAATAAGAAAATATTATGCACTTTTTGATTTTTCCCAAATAGTTTTATCCCTCTTTTTCAATTTCCACCAAACCGCATGTTTCTAGCACGTACCGTTTTTATATAATTATTTTTCTGCAGATTCCGAAAAATTACCTCAGTTCGGGCCACTGGCACTCGCGCTGCATCCTTCGTCTAAGATTGACGTAGTTTTTGAGTATAGCTTTGCGATATCTTTGTATCACTAAACTACAGAGTTTGAGTTTGATAAATAAATAAGAGTGATTTATCAGCATAAACAAAGTGTCTTGTGTCTCAGTGATTAACCCTTCCTGATCCATCTGCAACTATTATTATTACTTTATAGATTTAATTAAATCTATCAGGTTATTGGCCCAGTGCACGCTTCCACTGCGCTTGGAAAAGGATCTAGGGATCACCGAGGCAAAAACAAGAAAAAAATAAATTGAGAAAAATAGTAAGTAACTCCCTTTACTGAATGAAGTGAGAAAGAGTGCATTTAGTGGAAGTTAGTGTATATAATGCATTGAGTATGGTGAAGGGAGATTAAAACTATTTATTGAGTGTTTGAGAATTTAAATTTGCATGAAAAAAATTTAAATGTTCGAGAATTTTAAATTTAATCAAATGGAGTAATAATGCATGAAAATTAGTGAAATTTCTTTGTTTGAAGAAAGAGAGAAAATGGCGTCGCTTGGGTTCGACAAGGTCGTTATTGTTTTCGGGGAATTTTTAAGTGTTAAGGAGGGCAACAAGATGCTGAGTTAGTCACAGGATATCGACAGTGCGTTTACGATCGCCGGGCCGGCCGGCAGCGCTGTTTATGTCTAACATGTGTGCGTCCCTGCAGGGTAGTTACGCTGAGGGATCGAGGCTTTGGGCCGGACACGGCATCTTCTCTCTCTCTCTGTCTTCTTCTGCTCTCTTTCTTCTTCTTCTTCTTAAGCTACGGCTTCGCGGGGGAGAAAAAAACTGCAGAGGCGTCGGTGAAAATTCGTCGGGTAATGGGACCGCGCGTTTTCATGGTGTTAGTATACGTGTGGGCACAGCGTTGCCAGGTCATCCGTAGTTTTGTATATGCACCGACAAACTACCATCTTATATCCTTGAACGCGTTTTGAGTTTTACTTCGCTCATGCGCGCCGTGATTTTTCTCGTGCAGCCAGTGGCTTTCCTCGCTACTGCACTGCACCGCATCAAGTGTTGCTCTTCCTTGCGCCAAGCCAAGCACAGCTTGTGACGCTTAAAAACTACCCGCGTCAGTGTGTAGTACTTGCAACACCAAAAATACGTCCTCGACACCATGCGTCTCTTTCTCTCTCAGCGCTGGTGATGGGATTGCAAGGAACTACTGCTGTAGCTTAAATAAAGCTGACATTGTGAGAATTGATTAAACTGAGAATAATCAATTAATTATTTAATTAAAATTAAATAAATGAAATGTCCGTTTATGAGAAGAGTAAATAATTTACTCATGAAAGAGGAAGAAACATGGATGTTTTTAGAATTGCATGAGAAATTTTTTTTGCTAAGAAAAAAAAAAAAATAAATAAATAAAACTGAGAAAGAAGAGTTATAACTCTTCATCCTTTGCTTCATTTTTTTTTGTTTGAAAATTTTCTTGGTGTTGGGAAAATTTTCATTATTGCGAATATAATGTGAGCATTTGAAAAGTTTTTATGCACTGACATATAAACGCTGCATGAATTGAAAAAAAAAAAAATTGAAAGTAAAGGGTTATTTAATGGTTCTGGGGTCTGTGGTTGAACGATACTACAGTGTAGTGTAGTTTTGCCATAGACTAGGGAATTTGAATAAATTTGCTGGTGTCCCGTACATGTGCTAGCGCAACCTATATTCATTGATTTCATGTTGGAGTCATTGAGGAGGGATGCGTGTGTACGTGATGACATTGCAAAGGCGTTCAAGCTCTCGTTTCAAATTAGAATCGATGTAGTATCTTTGATTTTGATTTAGAAGCATGAAATAAAAATTCTTTAGTGAGGTGAAGGTTAAAACCTGGTGTGAGAATTTTATTTTGAGAAAAATTCAATGAGATGAAAAAAAAAATATACTAAAGAATTGTTTATTTCTTAATCCTAGAACAGCTGCAGAACAATTACAAAATGGCTGATGACAAGATCAATCACCAAAACCAAGACTCTGAGGAGTCTAAAAGGCAGGAGGGAGAACCCATCCCTGAATCCAGCCAAAACAAAGAGAGTAAGAAAAAAATTTAATGAGAGAAATGTGAAATTAATTGAAATTTCTCAAGTTTTTTTTGAGAAATGAGATTTGAGTCAATATAAACTTTAGAAAATTAGAGTTGAGAATGTCAGATCTGAGAAATCTTAAATCCAGGTTTTAATTGAGTTATTTTAATTTCACAGCACCCATGACTACTGAAAATGCCAAAGAGCAAAACAGAGAGAATGATGAGTTAATTCCAACAGTAGATTTGGAAAAAAAGGACGAGGCCAAAAGGGTAGAAAGCGACAAGATTGCTTCACCCAACACCTTGACGCCGACTGAAAGTAGTCTTCTGGCGCAGGTGAAAGAGTTGACTGATAAGCTCGCAGTCATACAAAAAGACTTGATTGAAGCTAACAGAGCAAGACTTCAATGGGTCAACTGTCAACCTGAAGCTCCGCTTCAGCAGCCTTTGGAAAGTCATTGGCTGATTCCGAGAGTATCTATAAACAGAGACTATAAGCTAGGTACTCCGGACTTGAGTTTTGGATCCTGGTATAATCGGCTCCTGACCGAGCTAGGAACCAATAATTTGAGGGATGTTGTCGATCCTAAAACAACAAAGCCCAGGTTTATGACTCCTGAGGTTGAAAATGTTAGAAATAAAATTGTCAAAGACATTATCATGTCTAGGCTCGATGACCGAAACAATAATCTGATTGAGGGCATTGATGACCCAAAACAGATTTTGCTGAAGCTGAGACAACAGAGGAAGGACATGATTGGTGTCACTTCGACTACCCTAAAGACTCAGCTTTATAGCATAAGAATGGATAGAAGTGAGACGGTCAGCGCATTCTGCGACCGATACGATGCCATTCTACGTGAGCTGGAATTTACGGACGAGCCAGCCACAGAGTCAGAGAAAAGAGTCACTTTTTATGCTGCTGTAGTCCCTGTGTACGGTGAGATCAGGAGAACAAACAGCAGCATACAGAAATCAACTGGTAAAGAGATGACCTACGAAGAGTTGAGGGACGAAATCCGAGTAATTGAAGTGGACCTCAACTCCGAGAAAGCTTTTGACAAGAAAACAAAAGCTTCGAGAGCTTTTACCAAAAACCAAAGAGGCCGTGGTGGCAGAGGGCGTGGTGGACCCTCTGCGAAGTCTAACCAATGCCATCGGTGTGGTGACTTCAACCACTGGAAAAAAGACTGCCCACTCATTGAGAAAGGCACCTGGCGCTGTCAAATTTGCAATAAAATCGGCAAACACAAGAAAGAGGAGTGTTGGCTTAATCCTAAAAAACAACAGGGTAAGAGAAAAACCGATGACGAACCTCAACAAGGTTCGAATAAGAAAAGCAGAGGCAGTGGTAGTGGCAGAGGTGGTCGTGGCGGCCGTGGAGGTCGTGGCAAAGGCCTAAGCAACGGTGGAGGTAACCCTGCTGCAAATGCAGCAAAAACATTGAAGATATGCTAATTAACAACTTAACCTATAAACCAAAAGAGTTTATTCCAGAGAATGAGGCTATGCTATGGCATTATAGACTAGGTCATGCTTCACTTAATTACTTGAGAAAATTACAAAAAATAGAGAAGTCACTAGAGAAAATAAGATTTGATGAATCTATTCGTGACTGTGAAGTATGTACCTTATCTAAAATGGAAAAGTTACCATTTACTGAAAAGAGAAAGAGAGCTTTAAAGCCTCTCGAACTGATTCATAGTGACCTATGGGTCCGATCAAACCTATTTCGTGGCCATGTCACAAGAGATATATATTAACTTTGATTGATGATTATTCGAGATTAGCTAAGAACTATAATCTAAAATCAAAGGATGAGTCAGGTGATGCACTTGAGAAATTCTTAATAACTACACGAAACTTGCTCAGAGAAAATGCAAAAGTGTGTTATATAAGATCAGATAGAGGTACTGAGTTCACAGGTGGTAAATTTGTTGAAATAATGAGAAAGGAGAAGATCGAAGCTGATCTGACTCCAAGCCATACTCCTGAACACAACGGAGTGGCTGAGAGATTCAACAAAACCATCCAGAGAAAGATAAGAGCTTACATGTGTGACTCAGGCCTACCTGAGACTACGTGGGAGTTTGCTGCAGAGGCAGCTGTGCTAGCGTACAATATTACTCCTCACAGTTCGATAAATTATAATGTTCCAACTCTTAAATTTGCTGAAAACTTAAGATGTAATTTAAATCGAATAAAACGCTTTGGGTGTATAGCATATGTGAAACTGCCAAAAATTGAGTCAAAATTTAAAGCAGTAGCTTTTATCTATTTTTTTATCTGTTCACAGAAAACTAATGCTGAGCTCATGCTGCGACCCCTACTACTTAGAGAAAAATATTTATATTTTTATACATGTATTTTGAGAATAAAATAAACTAAGATTAATTAGTAAGAAAGGTAGTCATCGACAAAGGGAGGGAGTGTAAGGAATTGGCTTTATCGACGCCTCCCTTTCGGGACTGCACGGGCAGTAGGGCGCGCGCACGGGCCTGACGTTTTGAATGCAGCGGAGGGCCACTGGCACTCGCGCTGCATCCTTCGTCTAAGATTGACGTAGTTTTTGAGTATAGCTTTGCGATATCTTTGTATTACTAAAGTACAGAGTTTGAGTTTAATAAATAAATAAGAGTGATTTATCAGCATAAACAAAGTGTCTTGTGTTTCAGTGATTAACCCTTCCTGATCCATCTGCAACTATTATTGTTACTTTATAGATTTAATTAAATCTATCATAAATTAAAAAAACTGATTCAAGATTTGATGAGATTATTGAAGAATTAAATTTTCTTAGCAAAACTGGTATTGAACTCATAATTAATGGCGAAAAACGAAAGTCTATTTCCAGTTAATCTTAATTCTCGGCGATAACCTTGGTCTGAATGAAATCCAAGGCTTCGTTGAAAGTTTTTCTGCCCATTCTTACGCAGAATTTGCAAATTAAGTTCCAAACATGCCGAAACATCAACAGTAGAAAATCCAGCGTTATTGAGAAATGAACATATTTATAAAGAAGACGTTTTAAAAAATGATTTTTCTACAACTGGAATAAAAAAATCTTGTGTATTTAATAATGTTGATAATTTTCATTCCATTCTATATCCGCATTGTGATATGATGCACGATGTGGGCTCAGCTGGTGTAGCAGCCTATGTGTTGGGAGACCTAAGTTATTATTTTATTTATACAGAAAAGTTTTTTAGTTTAAGTTATTTTAATCAGTGTATTCAAGACTTTTCATATAATGCTGTTGAAAAACCAGACAAGCCACCTGTATTTCTTGAAGAGTACATTAGAGACAAGACATTTTTAAAATTGTCTGCTGGTGAGACTTTTTGCTTGGCTCGTTATTTTGGATTGATGATTGGACACAAAATAAAAGATACAAACAATGAGTATTGTCGTGTATACAGAAAATTACGAGCAATTTTAGTATAATGACATCTCCTAGATTTGTAAAAGCCGATGTTTTTTTATTAAGAAAACTTATTGATGACCATCATTCTCTTTATATTAAGTTTTTTGGTCCTTTAAGGCCAAAATTCCATATGATGGTTCATTACCCTCGGTTGCTCGAAGAAAATGAACCATTAATCAATGTATGGTCAATGAGATTTGAAGTAAGCATCATCAGATGGCAGAAATCGCTAATTCAACAGCATCGTCGGTTGATTTGTTAAAAACTCTGTTCACAAAACAAAAATTGATGACCTGCTACAACATTTTCAGTAATGAAATAAAAAAAGAACTTTGAATTGATCATATACTACATGAAAAAGTAGATACTTGTTTTGATAAAGTTGAGAAGCTTAGTGACATTAAAGTCTTAAAGTACATACAAATTATGGGTTAAAAGTATAAAAAAAAAAAACTGTAGTTCTCAGAATGCTGATTAACAAGCCTGAGTTTAGATTAATTGACAAAATATAATCACTTAAGGATAATATAAAATTTAAAATTTAGAATTAGAAATATGATAACATGTCACTTTGATAATCACTTGGTGTTATAAGGTTTTGATTCCCGAAAACGAATACGATTATATCAATTACCAAGATTTACCAAAGTATGTTCCATGTTTGTACGTAAAAAACAGTAATTATGTCGCGGCTCGATTCTGGTTATAAATATTGTACGATAGCTTATGTGTATTTCACAAATATTTTGTAAAAAAAATTTAATACAAATTTTCTATGCATACCATATTTGATATTTTCCATTTTTACATGCACGTTAACAATAAAAACTAATTTGAACAAATCCTCGAGGACGATCCCCAGGTATACCCATCATCGACACCCTGGTCGTCCGGTCACGATACGCCGTCCAAAGTACCAGAAAAATCATGCCACCATAGAGGAAATTTCAAAAAATCCTCGAGGACGTTCCCGAAGCTTGCGTTATTTTTTATTAAATACGGTTCTGAATACTCCATTTTAGTAATAACAGGTAAAATACACGGTAAAAAGTTTAGGCACTGGCTGCTATAAAGTAGTGTCGCAACAGTCCTACGAGGTTAGGACAGCTGATGGACGAGTTTCGAGTGCTCGCGCACCGAAGGTAGTTCGCTGGACGGCTTACCGCTTAGGCGGCTGCAGGATTACACAAAGAGGTTAGCTGCGCGCCTACGTAGGCCGTGTGCAAACCTAAGTAGACGCTCACAGCCCTACATCGGTGCACCACACACTAAAATGTTGTCTTGCGCACGGCTCACATTTAGTTCGGCTGCTGACTTACGGCTGCGCGCACGCGCCTAAACTTTTTACCGTGTAGTCAAAGTAAAAAATTTTAGGCAAAGAATTGTGATACTAGATTATGTATTAAAGTTAGATATAAACTTTTGAAGTTCCCAGCGCCGATCAGCCGGTCGGCGATCTGGTTTACATCGGTGATTCTTTTTACAATTCAATGAAAAATACATTGAACAACCACATATTATTTGTTTTTGAGCCAGGAAAGTATCAAAATTCATTGTTTAATCTATCATCAGTGATTTGTTTTTATCAAGTGTGTACCAAAGTGAAGGTTATGAGTGTAAAAAATTTTAGTTTTATGGTTGAAAATTGACTGTGATATAATATAATTAATTCAAGGACTAAATTTTAATAGAAACTAAAATGTTTTCAAGTTTTTGATAAATTTTTTAATCACTTTTCAAAGTATGGTTACCGCAAATGTCATTACTTCAAAGATTTGTTTTTATTCAGTACTGTTTACTACAACTTCAGTTTTGTCACCTAAATCATTAAAATTTGATACATTGAAAGAAACCATAATTAGTTTAGTCGGCTAAAAATTTTTATTGCACACTTGTATAGAAAGTGCATTCAAAAAGATACTTTGTATTGAGGATTTACAAAATGCACCATCAAGTAATTCAAAAAAACTTTTTGTAAACATAAAATTTCTTAAAGTTTGCTTGTTTCTTTTTGCAATTGACTGGCATAGTCTGAGCCATTGCTTATAGCTCAAAACTGTTTTTGTTTGATTTATTATAAAAAAAAAAAGATCAGAAATTGAAATAATAGTAAAATTTTTTTGCCGACTAAAGTTATAACAAATACCTGTTGATATAATCATGGTTTATTTCAATGTATGAAAGTTGAATGATTTAGGTGACAAAGCTAAAGTTGTAGTAAACATGACTGAATTAAAACAAATCTTTGAAGTGATCACTTTTGCGGTACCCAAGCAAACACTGTAATGCGGCTGCCGTAGCCACGAAGTCAGGCCGAATTCGGCTTCCGAACTCGGTACGAATTCGGTCGGGGGCGTGGCTGGGGTTTCGGCCCGAGCGCGGACTGGTGCATCTGGCCGAAGTTGCGGTATAAAGATGATTCCTACAAGAGGTTAGAAATCCAGTGTAGTCAGGGTGGACACATAGTGCTCCACGAAATAGCTTCCCCAGGACGTTTTGACTCCAAGAGGGTGAACATCTTGAGCCCCTGGTGGTAAGTATCCCCGAAGATGATTTCTCCAGTAAGTTTCGACTCCAGAAGGGTCAGGGTGGATACCTCGAGCAACTGGTGATAGTTACGCCTTGGGGATGATTTCCTCGGGAAGTTTTGACTCCGGAAGGGTCAGGGTGGAAACCTGGTGCACTCGGTGATAGTTACGCCTTGGAGACGATTTCCTCTGGAAGTTTTGACTCCGGAAGGGTCAGGGTGGACACCTGGAGCACTCGGTGATAGCTACGCCTTGGAGACGATTTCCTCGGGAAGTTTTGACTCCGGAAGAGTCAGGGTTGGACACCTGGTGCACTCGGTGATTGTTACGCCTTGGAGACGATTTCCCCAGGAAGATTTGACTCCACAATGATCAGGGTGTACATCTGGTGCACTTGGTGATAATAACGCCTTGGAGGTTCACCCTGACTCTTCTGGAGTCGAAACTTCCTGGGGTAATCATCTCCAAGGCGTAACTATCACCGAGTGCACCAGGTGTCCACCCTGACTCTTCCGGAGTCAAAACTTCCCGAGGAAATCGTCTCCAAGGCGTAGCTATCACCGAGTGCTCCAGGTGTCCACCCTGACCCTTCCGGAGTCAAAACTTCCAGAGGAAATCGTCTCCAAGGCGTAACTATCACCGAGTGAGCCAGGTTTCCACCCTAAACCTTCCGGAGTCAAAACTTCCCGAGGAAATCATCCCCAAGGCGTAACTATCACCAGGTGCTCGAGGTATGCACCCTGACCCTTCTGGAGTCGAAACTTACTGGAGAAATCACCATCGAGGATACTTACCACCAGGTGCTCCAGAAGTTCACCCTCTTGAAGTCAAAACGTCTTAGGGATGCTATTTCCTGGAGCACTATGTGTCCACCCTGACTACACTGGATTTCTAACCTCTAGTAGGAATCATCTTTATATCGCAACTTCGGCCAGATGCACCAGTACGCGCTCGGGCCAAAACTCTAGCTGTATCCCCGACCGAGCTACAGCCGAATTCGGCACCGCTTCGGATAGTTCGGATACGAATTCGGGCCGTCACGGGCAGTCACGCCGCATTAAAATGTTTGCTCGGGTAACCATACTTTATGTGATTAAGAAATTTATCAAAAACTTGAAAACATTTTAGTTTCTATTATAATTCAGTTCTTGAATTAATTATATTATCACAGTCAATTTTTAACTATACAACTAAAATTTTTCACAATCATAACCTTCATTTGATATAAACAAATCACTGATGATAGATTAAACAATCAATTTTGACACTTTTCAGGCTCAAAAACAAATATTATGTGGTTAATGTATTTTTCATTGAATTGTGAAAGGAATCACCGCTGTTATGCTCTATCACCAAATTACAAATCCTTCAGAATAAATTGAATTGAGCAAATTACTAATATTTATTTAGATTAAGTGTAAGCAATGAAGCAATTGTTTTCAAACCTGGGTGGCCGTCGTGGCGAAGACTTGCACACGAAAACTCGTATGGCGGCTACACTAAATGTTTCGATTGTTTTTTGTTAGAATAAATTTCTTATTCGCATGCAGTGATCATGAATACATATGAAACTTCTTATAAATAAGTGACTTTACACCACTGGTCACTACGGCTTACGTATGAGCGAATTTTTAAAGTCATCCTGCTCGCTGAAAAATCACATACAAGCTTTGCTCGAAAAATTCACTCAAGTTTGAGTTCTTTAAGGAAGGTTTTTGGAGTATGTACGCAAAAAATGAGATTAAAACAGAAACCACTTTAAAAAGCGCAATTGGATCAGAGAAAACTGAGTGAAGCACCCTACACTAGGATGGCGTGGGTCTCTCACATATATGTGGTAGGAATCTTTTTTGTAAGGGGTCTTTACCTACAAACGAGACAGTGACATAAAAAAATAAAACTTTTTGTAGAAGTGAACACTCTTAACTCTAAATCTGTACATATAAATGTTTATATCAAATCGTAAACAACTGTTGCTTACCTTCTTGACATCGATTTTGTGGTTTGTTAAAAGATTAATCGTATGTTTGTGGGCTGCATCAATTAAGATTCTAACTTCTTGATCAATAAGCTGAGCGGTGCTTTCAGAATAAGGCTTATCAAGTACCATATCTCCTGGTTGAGGCATTTCAAAACTGACTGTGCCAACCTTTTCGTTCATTCCATAATGAACAACTTGTGCATAAGCGCTTTGCGTAACCTAAATGTAAAATTTCAAGAAAAAATATAAAAAAATATTTTATAAATTTCATTGAAGAAGAATCTCCCTATATTATAATCCAGTTTTTTCTTAAGATCCTCAAAGTCTTCAAAATTTGCTAATTCGTAAAAACACGGTCAAAACACAAGTAAAAACTATACTTATGAGTCCTCAAAGTTGAGTCCTCATTTGAGTCTCAAAACGTTGTTTTTCCTCAATACAATTTTTATAAAATAATGTGACAGTCCAGTGACCAATTAAATTGTCGGTTGCGATTTAAAATTTGGCACGAGTCACGTGACTGTCGAACGCAGATCAGAGCGGACCTCTGAGGTGGTAGAGTGGGAATCGGGAAGCCACTCGTGATTTTCGTGTCCATCTGTACACACGTATATGAAAATCAACTCGTCTCGGTTCGACGGAATATCATAGTTTTCGTGTAGCGAAAGACGTCGAAGAGAGTGTTGAAGGTGACCGAAACTGCGGGATCGATTGTTATCACCCGGGAAGCATTTTTCAGTCAGTACGAGTCAACCGGCTTTTGGAATCCGCGGACGACTTAAAACTAGACTGACGTCCAGCAGACACGTGAAGATCTGGGAATCGATTTATGGCAGATCTTGAGGAGCTTACTCGTATATGAGGGTCGAAGCAATGATTGTCATTCGCGTCGCGCGTTGTTGTAGTGTGAGAGTGTGGTGTTTAGCTGTGAAATTGTCATTTCACGTCAACGCCTGGGCCGCTTGACGACGGCTACAAGGCGACTTGAGTGTGGTAGCTATTGCGGCTAGTAGGCATCGTAGCCTGGCATTTTGTTTAGCCTGACGGCTTGGTATGAGGTGCACCTAAGCGATTCCGTAAGTTGATTGTATATGTGCGAGTAATTGTAAATGCGTGTGAGTGTATTTAGTACAGAAGTAGTATTTAGTAAGAATCTTTGTTTTTCTCACGCGCGCGTAAGCTGCCGATAGCAGCAAGTTGTTGTGTACGCGCCCAGTCTGATTTAAAGAACATCGACTATTTTGTTTGTTGTCAGTTTAAATGCTCGGTTGTGAGCAATTGATGATAATTCGTTACCGTGTTAATTAATAATATTGTATTAGTTTTAAGTTAATTTCTTTTTTTTATTAAATATTGAAAATTAACTTGTGTGAAACTTTACTTATTTCTAAACCGGTGTTCCTCGTGCTCGATCCCATAGCCCACGCCCACCTACCGAAATAACAAGCTGTCGCGCCCTCCCCGTCTTAATAAATCGTGTAGGGATTTATAACGGTTGAGACTAGGGGCCAGTGCCGTGTACTCCGCACGGTACACGGTACACGGCGCACGGTACACGTGAACGAAAGCTTTGCTTAGAGAGCTTTTTGGTACACGGTGCACGGTACACGCTGTCTTTATTTAAATTTTTTGTTACATAGTACACGGTACACGATACATGGTATACGGTACACCGTACATGGTACACGCTGTATTTTTTTGAATTTTTTTCATGTCACACAGTACACGGTACACGGTACAAGTCGTTTATATTTGAATTTCATTTACGTACTGCGTACACGGTACACTGCGCACCGTACAAGGTACACGCTGTACTTATGTAAATTTTTTTTACGTCAATACGTACACGGTATACGATGCACGGCGCACCGTACACGGTACACGTCATTTGTATTTGAATTTATTTTACGTCACTGCGTACACGGTACACGGTGCACCGTACACGGTACACGCTATATTTAATTAATATTCCATCAAGTCACTGCGTACACGGTACACGGAGCACCGTACACGGTAAACGTCGTTTGTATTTGAATTTCTTTTACGCATCTAAAAGCGAGTTAAACCAATAACCCTCCATCTTTTCATCCATCTCATAGCGAGTTCAACCAATAACCCTCCCTCTTTTCACGCATCTAACAGCAAGTTCAACCGATAACCCTCCATCTGTTAACCCATCTAATAGCGAGTTAAACCAATAGTTAGTTTTCTGTGTATCGTGTACCGATGTCAACTCGCTAGTCAACTGGTGTACCATGTCCCATGCACGCTCTGCCATGATGGAAACTGAAATAAATATAGCGTGTACCGTGAACGCTGTGAAGGGATAGAAATTGAAATAAATGCGGCGTGTTCCGTCTACGGAGCGTCTTGTACCGTGTACCGTGTACGCTGTGACGTACAAGAAATTTAAATACAAACGACATGTACCGTGTGCGGTGCGACGTGTACCGTGTACCATGTACGCTGTTAACGTGATGGAAACTGAAAAAAATACTGCGTGTACCTTGTACGTTGCGCCGTATACCGTGTACCATTTACGCAGTGACGTAGAAGAACATTAAATAAAACGACGTGTACTGTGTACGGTGCACCGTGTACCGTATACCATGTACGCATTGACTTAAAGGAAATTTACATAAGTACTGCGTGTAGCGTGTACGGTGCGCCGTATACCGTGTACTCTGTGGCGTAAAAGAAATATAAATAACAACGACGTGTACCCTGTTCCTGTACAGTGCACCGTGTACCGTGTACGCATTGACGTAAAGCAAATTTACTCAAGTACGGTGTGTACCATGCTCCGTGTACGCAGTGACGTAAAAGAAATTTAAATAAAAACGACGTGTACCGTGTACTGTGTACCGTGCACCAAGTGACACTGCCAAGATCAATGCAACGTGTACAGTGTACCGTGTACAGTGCACCAAGTCACGCAGCGAAGATCAATGCGACGTGTACCGTGCGCGGTGTACAGTGCACCGAATCGCACTGCCAAGATCAATGCGCCATGTACCGTGTACCGTGCACCGAGTCTCTTTACAAAGAACAATGCGACGTGTGACGTGTACCGTCTACCGTGCACCAAGTTACACTGCCAAGATCAATGTGACGTTTACCGTGTACCATGTACCATGCACCAAGTCACACTGCCAAGATCAATGTGACGTGTTCCGTGCACCATGCACCAAGTCACACTGCCAAGATCAATGCGACGTGTACCGTGTACCGTGTACCGTGTATCATGCACCAAGTCACACTGCCAAGATCAATGCGACGTGTACCGTGTACCGTGTACCGTGTATCATGCACCAAGTCACACTGCCAAGATCAATGTGACGTGTACCGTGCACCAAGTCACATTGCCAAGATCAATGCGATGTGTACAGTGTACCGTGTACCGTGCACCGAATCTCTTTACCAAGAACAATTCGACGTGTACAGTGTACCGTGTACCGTGCACCGAATCTCTTTACCAAGACCAATTCGACGTGTACCGTGTACCGTGTACCGTGCATAAAAAAGCTTATGCGAAATATGATCTCGTGTACCGTGTCCCATCTACCGTGCACCGTGCTTGGTACACGGCACTGGTACCTAGTCTCTTCGATTTATAAACGCGGACGGTATTTTTCCCTATTTCAGGAAGTTTGTCGGCACGGAGCCGACTGTGACAGGAGATTATAGTCGCTGGCATCAAGGACAACGGGCCTTCGAGGGTTGTATTCCTGAGTCCACTGTTTGAATTGCAGCACTATAACAAATATAAAAAACGTTAACTGAAAATTCATTTATAAAAAAAATATTTATGAAATACTTAACATTAACGTTTTTTAAACAACAGTTTTTTATAAATTTATGGATTATTATTGAAAATAATCGAATGAATTGGTTTAGATTAAATCAAAAGTCCCTTAGAACTGAATGTTATCAAGGTTTGTTAGATCATTTAAGGAATAGCGCATCGAATGATTCAAATAAACTATTAATTGAAATACAAAATTAAAATTATACTAATGAATCTCAAAATTCGGAAAAAGAAAGATTAGGAAGTATTTATTTTACCATCTATTTACATTGGAAGTCCAAGATATATGCAACAGCATTATCTAGATGCTATGGCAGTTGTTCGAAATGTAGGTAGACCAGATTTATTTTTAAACGTTTATTTGTAATCCAAGATGGAAAGAATTAAAACTTACTTTGGAAAATTTCCCAAAAAATACTACAGTGAATCATGTACCATATATAACATGTAGATGATTTCATATTAAATTAAATTCATTAATAAATAATATAGTTAATAAGGAAATTTTTGGAAAAGTTTTAGCAAGGTTTTATACTATTGAATTTCAAAAAAGAGGTTTACCTCATGCTCATATAATGATTACATTACATCCTCAAAGTAAATTACTAACTACAGAAAGTATAGACAAACATATTTCAGCTGAAAATCCATTTGAAAATTCTAAATTACAAAGACTTATAATTAAACATATGCTACATGGACCACATACTAAAGAATCTTCATGTTATAATATTGAAAATAATGTATGTACAAAAAAATTTCCAAAAATTTTTAACGAACATACATATTTCCAAACAAATGGATATCCTCTTTATATAAGAAGAGATGATTCTTTAGAAAATTTATGTTATTCAAAGAAAAACAATAATAATACAACGATACCTGTTAATAATTCAATGGGAGTTCCATACAATAAATATTTATTAAATAAATATAATTGTCATTTAAATGTAGAATATTGTGCTTTTATAGAAAGTGTAAAATATATTTTAAAATACTTACATAAGGGTTGTTATAGAGCATTTTGTAAAATAAAATTATTATAAGAAAATGAAGAAAAAAACTCTGAAATAAAAGATGATTTATTCGAAAACATAACTGTAGATAATGAAATTGATAACTATATACATGGTAGATATTTAGGTCCAATGGAAGCAGCTTGGCGTATGAAAAAATTTGAATTGTGTAAACGTAGTCATTCAGTACAACGTTTAGCAATTCATGTAGAAAATCAATAAAATATAATATATAAAGAAAATGAAGAAGAAAAATAATTAATAAATTGGAAAACAACTTTGACAGCTTGGTTTGAATTAAATAAAATTGATGAATTCGCTAGAAACATAAAATATGCCAATATATCAAACCATTATAGATTTCTGAAGAATAAATCTTTTGTTAGATATAAAAATGAAAAAAATTGTCAAACTATAGGTAGAATAAACGTTGTTTCGCCTAAAGATTCAGAACGTTTTCATTTTAAAATTTATATTAGATAAAATAATAGGTGCTACTTCTCACGAATACCTGAGAACTCATAAAAACATAATTTATGAAACATATAGAGAAGCAGCTATTCAAATGGGTCTAAAAAAATTGCGAGAATTTTTCGGATTATTTTTATTATCTGAAAAAATTTCTAATAATCTAAATTGGAACAAATATAAATTACATTTTATGTATGATTTCAAAGATAATGCAAAAATCAGAGCGTTAAATGAAATAAATAAATTTCTATCCGGTGAAGATTCTAATTTAAATTGTAAATTTTTTGGTTTACCAGAACCATGCTTAGAAAATATTTCTAATATTTCTGAAAATTATGACTCTAAATTAAATTCAAAAGAAGAATATGAAAAAAATTTTGAGAAATTAAATAATGATCAAAAAAAAAAATTTGATACTATAACAAGAAACAAAAATAATATGTATTTTATAGATGGACCAGAGGGTACTGGTAAAAGATTTCTTTATCAAACATTAATTTATTACTAGCTTCTATACCTTGCTGCGCTAACGCTTGCTCGGTTGAGAATTTAATTATTATTTTATTTTATTTTTTTTAATTAAAACAAAAAGTTTAAAAATATTGTTATTGAAAGTATCTAAAATAAAATACGAAAATGAAATACTTATACAAAATAGTTCATACCGAAATATATTAACCCTAAAAACCCTGTTCATTTAAAAAAAATGTTATTAATAATAAATTTTTATCTTAAATAAGTAGCCCTTTAAGTAGACCAAATTAAAAAAAAAAGGTCAGATTAGTAATCAGCAACCTAAAAAATCCCCTAAGACAAATTTTGAAAAAGATGCTATTAAAAATAGATTTTTACCTTAAGTAAATAGGCCTTGCCTAGGTAAATTCTAAGAATGAATATCAGATTCATAATCAGAAACCCAAAAAACCCTTTATATGATGTTTCAAAAAAATGCTATTAAAAATGAATTTTTACCTTAATTAAGTAACCCTTTACGTGATTAATTTAAGAAACAAACGTCAAATTTGTAATTAGCAACCCCAAAATCTTCCATATACGAAGTTTTAAAAAAACGCTATATTGAAAACGAATTTTTACCTTAAGTAAGTACCCCTTACATAGACCAAAACAAAAACTAAAGGTCAGTTTCGTAATTAGCAACCTAAAAAATCCCCTAAGACAAATTTTAAAAAGGTTGCTATTAAAAATAGATTTTTACCTTAAGTAAGTAGGCCTTACATAGACCAAAACAAAAATTAAAGGTCAGTTTCGTAATCAGCAACCTTAAAAATCCCCTAAGACAACTTTTGAAAAAGATGCTATTAAAAATAGATTTTTACCTTAAGTAAGTAGGCCTTGCCTAGGTAAATTTTAAAAATGAATATCAGATTCATAATCAGAAACCCAAAAAACCCTTTACCTGATGTTTCAAAAAAATGCTATTAAAAATGAATTTTTACCTTAATTAAGAAACCCTTTACGTAGGTGAATTTAAAAAACAAACGTCAAATTTGTAATTAGCAACCCCAAAATCTTCCATATACGAAGTTTCAAAAAAACGCTATATTGAAAATGAATTTTTACCTTAAGTAAGTAGCCCTTACATAGACCAAAACAAAAATTAAAGGTCAGTTTCGTAATCAGCAACCTAAAAAATCCCCGTAGACAAATTTTGAAAAAGATGCTATTGAAAATAGATTTTTACCTTAATTAAGTAGGCCTTGCCTAGGTAAATTTTAAAAATGAATATCAGATTCATAATCAGAAACCCAAAAAACCCTTTATATGATGTTTCAAAAAAATGCCATTAAAAATGAATTTTTACCTTAATTAAGTAGCCCTTTACGTAGGTGATTTTAAAAAACAAACGTCAAATTTGTAATTAGCAACCCCAAAATCTTTCATATACGAAGTTTCAAAAAAATGCTATGTTGAAAATGAATTTTTACCTTAAGTAAGTAGCCCTTACATAGACCAAAACAAAAAATAAAGGTCAGTTTCGTAATCAGCAACCCCAAAAACCCCTGACTACCCAAATTCTAAATAATCATAGACGTCAAAGTCTGAAAAGAGCCTGAGAAAAAAAAAATTCAACCTTGAATAAGTAGACTTTACATAGGTCAAATTTAAAAATAAATGTTGGATTCGTGATCAGCAGCCAAGAAAACCCCCGAGTACCAAATTTCTAATTGATCTGTTAAGTCACTTTATTTTTAAAAAGAAAGTCGACGACGACGACGACGAAAATAAATTTCTTAATATAATAAGGATTTTATTTCAAAAAATAAAAATGTTTTATCGATGGCATGGACAGCTATTGCTTCTATTTTATTACCTAAAGGATTGACTAGCCATAAAACCTTTGAATTGCCATTAATTCTTGATAACGTTGAAGAATCTTTTCTAAAAAATAATTCAGATAAAAAAAAAATTAAGAGAAACAAATATTATAGTTTGGGATAAAGCTTCTATGATTCCTAAAAAAGCTCTTGAAATAGAAGATGGAACTTTACAAGATGAATGCAATAATAATTTACCTTTTGGAGGAAAATTAATAATTTTAGGTGGCGATTTTAGGCAAATCCTTCAAGTAGTCAAAAGAGGCAATAAAAAAATTATTGTAAAAGATACCATTTAACACAACAATAACCCAATAACCCAATAAAAAAATTATTGTAAAAGATACTATTAAACACAGAAAATAGTGGAAAAATTTTAAAATTCTTAAACTCACTGAAAATATGAGGTGCAAAGATAAATTTTTTTCTAAATTATTACTAAAAATAGGAGAAGGTGAAATTGAAAATTTTAAAAGAAATGGAAAAGTAAAGATGTGTGCAATTCAATTTTTGGAGATATAAATGAAAATTATAATTTCAATAAAGTTATTTTAGCTCCAAAAAATGAAAATGTTATTAATGTTAAACAGGAAAGTATTGAATATATTAAACTGACCGAGTAGAACATATTACAGTGCAGTCAAAGCCATTTATAAGGGAGTAGATCAAACTGATTCAAATATACAGGGTAGAGCATTTTAATCTATCGCAGCAATTATCTCGAAATTTAAGCCATCTATGAAAAAATTTTTCTAGATAAAAGTTTTATGATTTGGAGGGGAAAAGCAAATGGTGACCGTGGATTTGGGCCCTACGGCCGCTCCAAACCCTGCGCACCGAGTTCAATAATCGATTGATCAGTCATCCAGCAAGCCTTAAACCCCCCAAATCCTGGGCACCGAGATAAATAAACAATCGATAGTTTAAACCTGAAGTCTTAAACCTCCTAAAACCCTGGGCACCGAGCGAGGCACCGAGATCAATAAACGATTGATCAGTTATCCTTCAAGCTTAAACCCCTCAAACCCTGCCTGCCAAGTAAACGATCGATCAAGCCTTAGGCTTGGGGAATGACTGATGGATCATTTATTGAACTTGGCACGTAGGGTTTAAGGGGCTTAGGACCTGGGGAATAACTGAAATATTATTTATTCAACTCGGTGCCCAGAGTTTTGGGGTTATTAGGCTTGGGAAATGATTGGTCGATCATTTATCGAACTAAGCTCCCAAGTTTTAGGGCCTTGGGTGTAGGGCCCAATATTAGGCCCTGGGCCCAATTTTTTAAGGTCCATTTTGTTGGAAATTTTAAACTAATAAACTTTCCCGATGCATGTGCTAGAAAAAAAAGGTTTTTTCTCGGAAATAACGCTGACAATGATAAATATCCTTTATAAGGGCTCACTGGGCCTCAGGAGGGCCCAAAAAAATTTTCAAAAAATGCCTTAAAGTCGTAAAGTTTTCTGCTCTTTCTGAATTTGGGTCAAAAATAGGGGTTCCTGTATGAAAATCCGGAGTTTGGGTCTGTAGGGCCAAATATTAGGCCCCGGAACCAATTTTTTAAGGTCCATTTTGTTGGAAATTTTAAACTAATAAACTTTCCCGATGCATGTGATAGAAAAAAAAGGGTTTTTTATCAGAAATAACGCTGACAATGATAAATGTCCCTTATCGGGGCTCACTGGGCCTCAGGGGGGGCCCAAAAAAATTTTCAAAAAATGCCTAAAAGTCGTCAAAATTTCTACTCTCTCTAAATCTGGGGTCAAAAATAAGGGTTCCTGTATGAAAATCCAGAGTTTGGGTCTGTAGGGCCCAATATTAGGACCCGGAACCAATTTTTTAAGGCCCATTTTATTGAAAATTTTAAACTTATAAATTTTCCCGATGCATCTGCTAGAAAAAAAAGGTTTTTTATCAGAAATAACGCTGACAATGGTAAATGTCCCTTATCGGGGCTCACTGGGCCTCAGGGGGGGCCCAAAAAAATTTTCAAAGAATGCCTAAAAGTCGTCAAAATTTCTACTCTCTCTAAATCTGGGGTCAAAAATAAGGGTTCCTGTATGAAAATCCAGAGTTTGGGTCTGTAGGGCCCAATATTAGGCCCCGGAACCAATTTTTTAAGGCCCATTTTATTGGAAATTTAAAACTTATAAATTTTCCCGATGCATGTGCTAAAAAAAAAGGTTTTTTATCAGAAATAACGCTGACAATGGTAAATGTCCCTTATCGGGGCTCACTGGGCCTCAGGAGGGCCCAAAAAAATTTTCGAAACATACCTAATAACCGTAAAATTTTCCGCTCTTTCAGAATCTGTGGTCAAAAATAGGGGTTCCCATTTAAAAAAAACGGACTTTAGGTCCGTAGGGCCCAAAATAGGGACTTGGGCCCAAATCCATGGTTACCATTTTCTTTCCCCCTCCAAATCATAAAACTTTTATCTAAAAAATTTTTTCATAGAAGGCTCAAATTTCGAGATAATTGCTGCGATAAATTAAAATGCTCTACCCTGTATATTTAGATTATCCAATTGAATACTTAAATTCAGTAAATGATGGGCTTGTTACCCATGAACTAAAATTTAAAAAAAAACGCACTGGTAATGTTAATTAGAAATATAAGTATAAAAGATGGTTTATGTAATGGAACTAGATTGAAAATAACAAATTTATATGAACATAATATTGAAGCTAAAATTATTACAGGTGAAAAACCAGGAAAAATAGTGTTTATACCAAAAATAACTTTAAGTACTAATGAAAATTTAAATTATCCATGTACTCAATAGAAAACAATTTCCAATTGTTAGCTTTTGCAATGACTGTTAATAACTTAAAAGGACAAAGTTTTGATAAAGTAGGCTTATATTTAAAAACAGAATTTTTTTCTAGTTCAAATTTTTTCACATATTTTAAATGAATTAACCGATGAAGAAATAATTAAAAATATAGTATGGAAAAAAGTATTTGAATAAAAAAATGAAAAAAAGAAGAAACTAACATAGATAAAAGAAGAAATTAAGAAAAAAGAAGAAATAAACAAGAAGATATTGTTGGCCCAGACGAAAAAAAACACCTGAGACCAAGAATCCATGAAAAAAGTACCATTACGTGATTTTCCGGGGAAAAAAAAAAAAAAAAAATTTTACGCGATAAATGTAACGTTGCAATTTTTTCCAAGAAAACTGTCATGATGTATAATTTTTCCGAGAAAACTGTCATGTTAAACTTGTTGCGGGTCGGAAGACAACATTCCCCGAGGAAAGTGTAACCAGTGTGTTTTTATCCGGGAAAAAATTACATTCACTCAAGACGAAAATTCATCCCGGGGAAAAATTAATCTGCACAACTTATTCTGGGTAAAGTGTAACATTGAGATAATTAACGATTGAGGAATTCTTTTTTCATGTAAAAAGTAGCAAGACCTATGTCAACTTATTTGAAGCAGACGAAGGGAGATTTTCCCGAGGAAATCGTAACGTTGAGAACTTTTTTCCGAGTAAAGTGTAACGTTGAGTAAATCATCGAATATAAAAATATTTTTTAAAGAAAAATTAGCAATATCCATGCCAACTTACTTAAACCAGAGAAAGGAGATTTTCCCGAGGAAATCGTAACGTTGAAAACTTTTTTTCGAGTTAAGTGTAACGTAGAGGAAATCATCGAATATAAAGATATTTTTTAAAGAAAAATTAGCAATATCAATGCCAACTTACTTAAACCATTGAAAGGAGATTTTCCCAAGGAAATCGTAACGTTGAGAACTTTTTTCCAAGTAAAGTGTAACGTTGAGAAAATCATCGAATATAAAAATATTTTTTAAATAAAAATTTACAATATCAATGCTAACTTGTTTAAAGCAGGCCAGGGAGCTTTTCCCAAGGAAATCGTAACGTTGAGAACTTTTTTCCGAGTAATGTGTACCGTTCAGGAAATCATTGAATATAAAGATATTTTTTAAAGGAAAATTTACAATATCCGTGCCAACTTACTTAAACCAGAGAAGGGAGATTTTTCCGAGGAAATCGTAACGTTAGGACTTTTTTCTGAGTGAAATGTAACGTTAAGGTGATTAACGATAAAAATACGGTATTTTATGAAGATAAAATTTTCAGTACTTTTATACAAGATAGAATTGATCTTGTTGCTGGTTTGGTGGAGTTGTCCGAGGTGGCTGTTACAATCTACCCGGGAAAAGATGCATACGTTATGTTTTCCATCGAAAAAAGTTCCGGTAACTTTTTTTCCATAGTTTTCTTGAATAATGTTACTTGTTTCTCGGATAAAATAGTTCAAGGGAGTGAGATTACATTTTACCTGGAAAAATTTAACTCGTTACTTTTTCTTTGGGAAAAAGCACCCTATTCTAATGTTAATAAGTTTACACAAAACTTTCAATTTTCTACCTAGAAAAATACGATTTCAATCGTTGGACGATTCGACGTTATGCTTTACCTGGAAAAGTTCTAAAGTTACGATTACCTCGGAAAAATTTTCTTTTTTTATGCCCTTTCAAATGATATATATATATTAAGAGTTTGCAATCGTTGGGGCCGATTCGACTATCTTACCCGGCTATATTCTTTGAGTGAAAAAAGGGCATTTTTTTGTTTTTTTTTCTATGTCTTTTGAATTTTTTACAATAAATATTGAATAAAAGTGTATAAAAATTTATATCAACGTAAACTAGAGCAAAAAAGCACCTTTTTATGAAAAAAAAATGGGGGTTTACGCGCCAAATTTTCAAGTTTTGAACGGTTTTTTAACGAACTGTCTCGATTTTTTACCTTTAAAGTGAATTAACCCATTACCGCCCATGGAAAAATCAAAAGTGATATAAAAAAACTAACTGTTGGAAAATTCGTCTCATGAAAAAATAGTAGATACGTCTTTTTTCTTTTTTCAATTTTCATTGTTTAAACATTATTTATTTAAACGAATTCGGAAAAATTTTAAATTTTTATATACTAATAACGGCATTCGATTCTTTGACCAAAAATAACGCGAAAGTCATCTAAGTAATTTTTTGATCAGACGCTTAGATCTTTTGCTACGAGCTCTCAAACATGTAAAAATATGGTTTTATAGTGGTGAGCTCTGACTCGTAAAAGTGTATCTTCGGTGCGGCGCCTCGGAGCTCACCACTATAAAACCATATTTTTACATGTTTGAGCGCTCGTAGTAAAAGATCTAAGCGTCTGATCAAAAAATTACTTAGATGACTTTTGCCTTATTTTTGGTCAAAGAATCGAATGCCGTTATTAGTTTATAAAAATTTAAATTTTTTTACGAATTTGTTTAAATAAATAATGTTTAAACAATGAAAATTGAAAAAAGAAAAAAGACGTATCTACTATTTTTTCATGAGACAGGTTTTCCCAGTGTTAGTTTTTTTATATCACTTTTGATTTTTCCATGGGCGGTAATGGGTTAAACCGACTTTGAACGCATAAATCGTATAAAAACCTTAGAAGAGAAAAGATACATTTTTTTTGAGTTCTTTCAGAAAATACACGGAGAGACAAAATGCAGATATCTACTGTGGTAAGCTAACACGAAAAAATTGTGTGTTACCCTTACGCAGAAAAAATCCTAAGCGCTACTGTAGGAGAGCAAATCAAAATCACTCTGGTCACACCTGATTGCCTGATTGGTTCGGCTACAGTAGCGCTTAGGATTTTTTCTGCGTAGGGTTAACACACAATTTTTTCGTGTTAGCTTACCACAGTAAATTTCTGTATTTTTTCTCTCCATGTATATATTTAGTTATACTTTTGAGCCAAAACGGCATTGAAAAGTCCAAAAAAACACGTTTTTTTCAAAATTTTGAGGTAATGGACGATTTACGTGCAGTATAACTTCTTAAAACTAGAGACAACATTTTTTCTAAAAAATACAACTTAAGACAAAAATTTTGCGCCAAATTTGGTTCCGATCGGAAAAAAAAATTTTCGGGTCTTTCAGAGGCTTTAAAAAGTGGGTGGCCCACCTTGCCTCTTCACGGAATCACCCTGAAAAGTTGAGTTTTTCATGTCTTCATAACATACTAAAATTTCAGAGATGGATCTAGTCTGGTTTTCGAAAAATAAACGAAAAACTACCTAAAATTGTGGTTTTCCATGTATTTTAAATGGGATACAAATATTTCTGCGCATGCGCGGCTAATGAATTTATCGAAAAAACAATTACGGGATGTTTTTTCGGATCAAAAAAGACACCTTATCCTGCAGTTTCAGCTGATTTGGCGTAGGGCAAATTTCGGCCAAATTGCAACCCCTCTTTTATTTTCCGGTAATTTATTCATTATTTCATGGTGGGTTCACTTATGTGTTTATATTGCCTTTTTCTTAACTTTTAATGTTTAACGTTAACTTTATCATGCGTCACACTACGACCGATAAAGTTAGCGTTAAACTGTTTGTATTACGCGTTAAATCGATTTTTTTTAGCGTTATCTTAACATTCTTGGGTCGTTAGATACTAATGCTCTAAATTTTCGTTAAAAACTAATAAATAATTGAACTACGCGCGCGTAGCGGCATCTTAAAGATCCTTACGAAAGCATTATAAATCCCATAATAAGGCCCCTGGCCTACTTTAAACAAGTAAGCATTGATAATGTAGATTCTCACATAGAAAAATATTATTTTAATCGTTAATCACCTAAACATTACATTTCACCCGGAAAAAAGTCCCAACGTTACCATTTCCTCGGGACAATCTCTCTTCTCTGATTTAAGTAAGTTGGCATGGATATTGTAAATTTTCCTTTAAAAAATATTTTTACATTCGATTATTTCCTCAACGTTACACTTTCCTCGGAAAAAAGTTCTCAACGTTACGATTTCCTCGGAAAAATCTCCTTTTTCTGATAATAGTGAAGCTTCATTATTCGAAAACATTCTCAATTCTGATAATAAAAGTGAGAAGATATATTTTCAAAAACAATCAGTCGAAACAATGAATGGATCCGTAACACCTATTATAATATTAAAGACAAGTGACTTTTTCATTTGTATTACTACTTTTATTATAATTTGTTCTCCAACCTAAATCACCAGATGGGAAAAGAATAGGAAATAACATCGCATCTAAGTGATGAGATAGAAAATAGATATATATTAATTTTTCTTTTTTAAAGTTATCTTTTGGATTTACACACATTTCAATATCTTTAATCATTCCTGATTTACTAAAAATTATCGCACTACACTCTAAAGTTAAGGGTTTATTATAATTATGTTTTAATTCATTATTTCTTTTTTAAACTACTATTTTATAGCTACCATCTTCGTAAACTTCAGTAATTTTTTCAAGGTATTTACATTTAAGAGAACATGGATTTTTATCAAAAATATTAGAGAACATCTTTACATATTCTAATTCGAGTTGAGGTGTTTTTTCTAATCTTTTATTCATAGATGTGCATATGGGTCAAAATAATACTTTCCGGCAAATCAGCCCGCATGAGGTTCACGGATTCAAAAGAACTATTTATTTAAAGACTTTTGCCGCAAACTAGAGGTCTCTATCTTATTTCTGCTTGGTACTAGATTTTTTCAAAAATTGAAAAATGGCCTATTTTGAAGCTATTTTAAGCAATTTTTAGGTATTTTTCGAAAAATTCTAACTTTTGATCAAAATGAGATAGAAACCTCTAGTTTGCGGAAAAATTTTGTTCAAAATAAGTTCTTTTTTGTAAAAATATTTTGACAACATAGTTTGGTTATTTTTATGGGAAAATTAATCAAGCCAAAAATTGTGACAAATCTTAGAAATTGAGTTGATTTTTTTGTAATTTGAGAGGTTAAAAGACAGTTTCATTCATATTGTTTTTTTTTAAACAAACATATGAGTTTAAGACATATTTCAGGTTTACAGTTTATGTGGTACACTTTTTTTTTATCTATAAAAGCTTGTAACTTTAGATTGAGTAGGATTTTTCATACAAAATCTTATACCGTTGAAAAGCTCTTGACTTTAGCTACAACGAATTTAAAAAAACAAGGATTTAAAAAAATCGGAGATTTTCCTGCATTCTTAACGTGGACGGCCCCATTTTTAACGAATCAAAAAACTAAAAAACTGTATAAAAGTAATATATTATTTTTATATTGAAATCAATATTTCGTTGAGTATCAATTTTTTCATAGCAGGCGACCTAATATTGGCTGGAATTGAAATAGTTTTTAGTCGAAAATAATTTCAAAACATCTATAATGAATGAAAAAGTTAAATGTAGCGTGTATATTGTTAACCCTTAAAGTACACACGGGGTGTAAAATACCCCACATAACTGTCAGTGTGGCAGTTCTGGATTTGGGTGTGTACTTTAAGGGTTATAAAAACACTAGTTTAGCACATAAAATGTGTCAAAAGTGTATGCTTTGGATCAACTAAAACCCCGAATCCGCACTACAATTACTATGCGAGCTTGTTTGGGAACATATGAAGAGAAGTATCCGCATATTTTTGAGAGAAAAAAAAAGGTCGAAACCGCTCAAAAATGCGTGTAAAAATCGTAAAAAACGCGTTTTTTGTGTTTTTTGACAACTTTAAACAGTTCTATCTTGGAAGCGGAAGATCGTACAGGGTTCCGGTTGGTCGCAAATTTTTTGTTTTTTCATAAAAAAAATTTAACAATTTTTTAATATGCACAAAAATTTAGCCTAGAAACAGCTAGGGTCGTTTGAATATACCTGCAAATGAGCAAAAATAGCAATATCTGTGTAGGACTGTATTATTAGAAAAATAACCAAACTATGTTGTCAAAATATTTTTACAAAAAAGAACTTATTTTGAACAAAATTTCTCCGCAAACTAGAGGTTTCTATCTCATTTTGATCAAAAGTTAGAATTTTTCGAAAAATACCTAAAAATTGCTTAAAATAGCTTCAAAATAGGCCATTTTTCAATTTTTGAAAAATCTAGCACCAAGCAGAAATAAGATAGAGACCTCTAGTTTGCGGCAAACGTCTTTAAATAAATAGTACTTTTGCCAAAAAAAATTGCAATAAAATCCGTGAACCTCATGCGGGCTGATTTGCCGGAAAGTATTATTTTGACCCATATGCACATCTATGAATAAAAGATTAGAAAAAACACCTCAACTCGAATTAGAATATGTAAAGATGTTCTCTAATATTTTTGATAAAAATCCATGTTCTCTCAAATGTAAATACCTTGAAAAAATTACTGAAGTTCACGAAGATGGTAGCTATAAAATAGTAGTTTAAAAAAGAAATAATGAATTAAAACATAATTATAATAAACCCTTAACTTTAGAGTGTAGTGCGATAATTTTTAGTAAATCAGGAATGATTAAAGATATTGAAATGTGTGTAAATCCAAAAGATAACTTTAAAAAAGAAAAATTAATATATATCAATTTTCTATCTCATCACTTAGATGCGATGTTATTTCCTATTCTTTTCCCATCTGGTGATTTAGGTTGGAGAACAAATTATAATAAAAGTAGTAATACAAATGAAAAAGTCACTTGTCTTTAATATTATAATAGGTGTTACGGATCCATTCATTGTTTCGACTGATTGTTTTTGAAAATATATCTTCTCACTTTTATTATCAGAATTGAGAATGTTTTCGAATAATGAAGCTAACGTCACGTCGTTATGATGTTGTTTATATAAAATTTTGAGGGTTAAAGTTTGTTATTTTGTTGAAAATATCAAAATAGTAATTTTTACTGTAATTTGAATCTGGCTGATCTCTCTGGTGCGGAACAATTGGCGACCGTGACAGGACACAACTATGAAGAATCGCAAGGGAGATTGAGCACTTGAGGAATTGAGTAAGAAAAGAGTTGCTGCTGCGAACCGATCATTTCGTATGCCAGGTTAGGCTGTACAAGCTACATTGAATAGACTGCTACATTGAGTCTGAGCATCGTTGATGTCAAGAACTCGTTGTCTTCCTAAAATTTCTAATTAAATTGTTTCTTAATCTGGAGTCAACTACTCGCAAGAAGCAAATTTATTCTATTTTAGATGATAGTTCCTCAGGATCAGAGGATTACCGGCGTTGTAATTCTGTTCTCAATGCAAATCATTAGATCTGTACAAATAATAAAGTTTGTGGTAGCCTGCGTTAGAGTCGAGCTTGACTAGTACAATTTGAAATAATCGTCGTTTATCATAATCATCATCATCAATGAATCCTGGGAGCGTACGGTAATGATCTATCCGAGCTAGCGACATTCGAGCTTCTTTTTGTATACAAGACTCCGTTGACGCTACCCACAGTATAACTTCTTCAGCTCAGGAGTCAAGAGACCAATGACAATACGAAGATTATACTCATCCTACGAATCAGCGTTTTTGTCGGGTCAATTAATTGTATCAAACATACCAGGTCAATTTTTGAATTGTATTAATGATAGTGAGGGATTAATCTGTGATCGACTTCGAAGTGTTGAGTGATATCCCTATAATCTCGAGAGAGTGTTGCCCAACCGACTTCCTTTTGAATCATTGATTTAGATATTACTTTTGTTAACTTCGTTTTTGTTATCATTTTTACACGAGGTTTCTTATCATTATTATTACTATTATTATTATTGTTTTACGTGGTTTTTAAAATATTTGTTGAACTGTTTGATATACCTGTATTTGAAATGCAATTTCTGGATTTAAGTAATTAATGCGCATGAGTACTGTGAATACCTCAGAGTTAATAGTAGCAGTATTCATGCGTTTGATGTGATGTGTATTTCGGTCACGATTTTGAATTTGGCACGCGGCACGTGACCGTAGAACGCAGATTGGAGCAGACCTGCGAGGCAAGAGAACGGGAATCGGGAAGGCACTCGTGATTTTCGTGGCCGTCCGTTAACACGTACATAAAAATCGTCTCGGTTTGACAGATTATCGTACTTTTCGTGTGGTGAAAAAAGTAGCACGCCGTCGAAGAGAGTGTTGGATGTGACAGAAAGTGCGGTATCGATTGTCATCACCCGGGAAGTATTTTTTTTATCAAAACGAGTCAACCGGCTTTTGGTAGCCGAGGACGACGGGGAACTGGACCGGCGTCCTGCCGACACGCGAAGATCTGGAAACCGATTTGTAGCAGATCTTGAGGAAGCTTACTCGTTTACAGATATCAAAGCAATTATTGTCATTCGCGTCGCACGTTGTTGTAGAGTCGTAGTGGAAAAGTGTTTATTTGTTAACTTGTCATTTAACGTCAACGCCGGGACCGCTTTACGACGACTACACGGCGACTCGAGTTTGGTAGCTATTGCAACTGATAGGCATCGTAGCCTGGCATTTTATTTAGCTTTACGGCTTGGTATGAGTTGTGTTATTGATTTTAGTTTGCAGCCGTTCGAGAGTATGTTTGATCTTTACCATCGCGTTACTTATTGATTTTGTATTAGTCTTTTTTTTAGGAATTATTTTCTTTTATTAAACTGTTAAAATAAAACATAAGAAATTTTTATTCAGTAACCGGTGTTCCTACGCTTGATACTCTAGCTCACGTCCACTACGAAATTATTGAGCAGTTGCGCCTTCCAAGGTGAGATTAATCGTGTAGGGATTTATTATCGCGGACGGACTTTTTTCCCTATTTCAGGAAGATTGTCGGCATGAAGTCGACTGCAGTAAAACATTATAGGAGCCGAACGGCTAAGCAACGGATCATCGTGGGTTGTATTCCAGAGTCAGCATTTGCTAGTTCGAGCACTATCACACGATGTATAGAGAACTTGGTAGACCTGATCTTTTTATTACTTTTACTTGTAATCCTTGTTGGACAGAATTAAAGATAATAATACTAAAGCAATTTCCAATATAAAAATACCATACCCTCCACTGCCAAGGCACCTCTTAAATACGCATTATTTTGGTCAAAAATATCGGAACTTAGGCTTTTTTTTTTAGCTGCGCCTCGCTGAGCCTCAGACTTCCATTTTAAGGGCCTTTTTTTTTTTTTTTTTTTTTTTTAGTGTATACATACTGCACTTGGTATGTACTTAATGAAACTACTGAGAAAAAACTTTTATTGTATTTTACTGAATTATAGAAAGGGTATAGCCGGGTAAGATAGTCAAATCGACCCCCACGGCAGATTCCTACAGTATATGAGGCGTCGGATGTAAAAACGACCTAACGCAAAAAATGTCGTTTCAAGAAAAATCGATCTAAAGATTGTAATCGCTTGTTTGCCACAAAAAAAAATTATTACTGAAAAAAATATATTACTAAAATAAAATATTACTATTCAATAGTGCAATTCTGTTAAAAAAATTTTTTTTGTTTAAAGTTTTTTACTCAAACCATTAAATATAAACATTATCACTTAGGTCGTTTTTCTATCAAACGAGAGACAATTTCGATAGAGCAGACGACGGCGCTCGGAACAACTACGTAACCAGTTTTTTAAAGTTTTACACTAAAAATTGTGTACGATTCTTACTTTAAAATGTTCTTGCTGGCTTTCCTAACGAATTTAAAAACTTCAATTATGATTTCGAACTTGATATTTATATTTATACGATTTTAAAGTTTTGAGGTTAGAGATTCAGCAGAACTTGAGTAACCAAGAAAAAAGCATGCGTCAAATGCGTACACTGGAAAACACCATGCACACATTGTGTTTTATAGTGTATCTCCTTCTCCATGTACTACCAAGTGCATCAGGTGTCTGTCCGGACTCCTCTGGAGTCAAAACATCCTGGTGAAATCATCTTCAAGGCGTTACTATTACTGAGTGCCTCAGGTGTCTGTCCTGATTCCTCTGGAGTCAAAAATTCCTGGGAAAATCATCTCCAAGGCGTAACTACTACCAAGTGCACCAGTTGTCTGTCCTGAGCCCTCTGGAGTTAAATCTTCCTGGGAAAATCATCTCCAAGGCATTACTATTACCAAGTGCACCAGGTGTCTGTCCCAACCCCTCAGGAGTCAAAACTTTCTAGGGCAATTATCTCCAAGGCGTAACTGTCACCAAGTGCACCAGGTATACACCCTGACTCCTATGCGAGTCAAAACATCCTGGGGAAATCATCTCCAAGGCGTTACTATTACGGTGGGCTCCAGGTGTCTATTCTGACTTCTCCGGGGTCAAAACTTCCTAGAAAAATCATCTCCAAGGCGTAACTACTACCAAGTGCACCAGGTGTCTGTTCCGACTCCTCTGGAGTCAAAAAATCCTGGGGAAATCATATTCAAAGCGTTACTATTAACAAGGGCTCCAGGTGTCTATTACGACTTCTCCGGAGTCAAAACTTTGTGGGAAAATATCGATTCGATATTTTAATTTAATATAATAACAAAAAGAAACTATACGTGGAACCCTTTGCCAGTAGCCGTATAAACCATATATAATTCATTTTAAAAAACTTTTCTTCATAATAATTCTCAATTCTATTTTCCTAAAAAAAATAAATATTTACAATGATCTTCCCTGAAAATGTTTTTTTCAATAATATCTTCATTATCAAAAAACGTGGATTTCGTTTCCTAGTGAATTCATAGTGGACGGTGTACTAAAAAATTAAGCTGAGAATTACTCATATGATAAAATTATTCAATGATGTACTGTCAACCCATAAAAACAGGTCATAAAAAGCAAAGATAATATTAGAAAAAGCCTTCAGCTTTGAGTTTGAAATAAACTTGAAAAATAAGTTATTGCATGGATCTAAGTCAAATTTTTTTAAAGTTCAATTATTAGCTGAGTAAATTGTAACACAACTGCATGGTATTTTTTTTTTTAACTTCGCGACGTATTTTATTATAAAAATGATAAATGGACTGGGGAACACGAGTATTTTAAACAGCACGCTAATCTCTTAGCTATCCGATCCCAGTTTTCTGAGAACGGAATTAGTTTAGTTCCAAAGTTCTAAGCGTGAAATAACTGCAGAACAAAGCGCTAGGCAGTTCTCAGTAGTTCAAAACTTTAGGAAGACACAGTATTCCTTGAGCTGCTGAGCAAGATTCATAATTTTTAATTTCAGCTTCTAGCTTTTCGAGCTGACGCTTTATGTAACACATTATCACTCGGGAGAATGAGTAACTTAATTTTCTAGCTGTTAAAAAGAACTAACTTGGAACGAAGGATATAAAGAAGAAAAAAAAAATAATCAATAGTAAAAATATATATATATATATATATATATATATATATATATATACTGTCCAACTCGATTGGCACCAAGTTTGAAGTTAGTCGAATACATATTTTGCAAAGCATGTAATTTTATTCCAAGTAAGATATTCGTCGGACTCTTATTTTTCCTAGTATAGATTGCTGGGGCTAAGAATCGTCTAGATTAGCTGGACAGGTCCAAGCCGAGCTCCGAGCCTTCAAGCCAAGCTTCGAGCTATCGAGCTGCTCCAAGCCTCCAAGCCAAGCTTCGAGCTATCGAGTGAGGCTCCAAGCTTCCAAGCCGAGCTCCGAGCTATCCAGCTAGGCTCCAAGCTTCCAAGCTAAGCTCCGAGCTATCGAGGTAGGCTCCAAGCTTCTTAGCTAAGCTCTCAGCATCTGTGCTAAGCTTCCAGCTTCCGAGTTAAGCTTTCAGCAACTGTGCTAAGCTCCCAGCTTCCGAGTTAAGCTTTCAGCAACTGTGCTAAGCTCCCAGCTTCCGAGCTAAGCTGTCAGCTTCCGAGCTAAGCTCGCAGCATCTGAGCTAATCTCTGCGCTAAGGAAGCTTGGTACCGAGATTTTGAGCCGGGTACCAAACTATTAAGCCGGAGGACTTAATGGAGTGCTGGTGAACAAAATAGTTGTGCACTTTTGCCAACTGTTTAGGAAGTTTCAAACTTCCTACACCTAATAAAAAAAAAATTTCATTAGTTACAATTTGAAACTAATAAAATTTTATACATCACAAAAAAACGAAGCAGGAAAAAAAAGAATATATATATATATATGTATATATATATCTCTCTTACTATATTATATAGTCATTTTTTTCCCCATAAACTCCCCATTCTTCCCCACCACCTTCCCATTTCTGCCCACCCTTAATTCTTTACTTTTTAACCGTAAAACATATCAATTTTTTAATATATTTTTTTATTCAATACCTCTCTATTTCCTCCCCACTCTTCCCCACCCCTCCCCTTTTTTGGCTGATCCATTTTTGGATCAGCCAAAATCCCTAGTGGAATGCGTTTGAACCTGGACTAGCTTGGGCAGGTATTGTTTAACGTCGGTAGGGGGTGTGCGTTAAATGCAACCCATGCGCAAATATACAATCATTGGGTGATATAATGCTCAATGATTTTCTTCAAACCGAGCATTTGTATTTTGTCATTTGATTTTAATTCGTAATTCGTAATTTTTTCAATAGTTTTTTGTTTTATTTTTTTTTTCTTATCTAATATATTTTGTTTTTTTTTTTTTTTTTTTCCTGCTTCGTTTTTTTTTGTGATGTATAAAATTTTATTAGTTTCAAATTGTAACTAATAAAATTTTGCACATCACAAGCTTTTTTTTTATTAGGTGTAGGAAGTTTAAAACTTCCTCAACAGTTGGCAAAAGTGCACAACTGTTTTGTTCACCAGGACTCCATCAAGTCCTCCGGCTTAATAGCTTGGTACCCGGCTCAAAATCTCGGTACCAAGTATCCTAAGCCTATAGTCTGGACCGAGATCTTGGTATCCAGCATCCTTAGCGCAGAGATTAGCTCAGATGCTGCGAGCTTAGCACAGATGCTGAGAGCATAGCTTGGAAGCTGGGAGCTTAGCACAGATGCTGAGAGCTTAACTTGGAAGCTGGGAGCTTAGCGCAGATACTGAGAGCTTAGCTCGGAAGCTTGGAGCCTACTTCGATAGCTCGGAGCTTAGCTTGAAAGCTTGGATCCTAGCTCGATAGCTCGAAGCTTGGCTTGGAGGCTTGGAGCAGCTCGATAGCTCGAAGCTTGGCTTGAAGGCTCGGAGCTCGGCTTAGACCTGTCCAGCTAATCTAGACGATTCTTAGCCCCAGCAATCTATACTAGGAAAAATAAGAGTCCGACGAATATCTTACTTGGAATAAAATTACATGCTTTGCAGAATATGTATTCGACTAACTTCAAACTTGGTGCCAATCGAGTTGGACAGTATATATTTTTTTTTTTTTTTTTTTTTTTTTTTACTATTGATTATTTTTTTTTTCTTCTTTATATCCTTCGTTCCAAGTTAGTTCTTTTTAACAGCTAGAAAATTTAGTTACTCATTCTCCCGAGTGATAATGTGTTACATAAAGCGTCAGCTCGAAAAGCTAGAAGCTGAAATTAAAAATTATGAATCTTGCTCAGCAGCTCAAGGAATACTGTGTCTTCCTAAAGTTTTGAACTACTGAGAACTGCCTAGCGCTTTGTTCTGCAGTTATTTCACGCTTAGAACTTTGGAACTAAACTAATTCCGTTCTCAGAAAACTGGGATCGGATAGCTAAGAGATTAGCGTGCTGTTTGAAATACTCGTGTTCCCCAGTCCATTTATCATTTTTATAATAAAATACGTCGCGAAGTTAAAAAAAAAAATACCATGCAGTAGTGTTACAATTTACTCAGCTAATAATTGAACTATAAAAAAAATTTGACTTATATCCGTGCAATAACTTATTGTTCAAGTTTATTTCAATCTCAAAGCTGAAGACTTTTTCTAATATTATCTTTGCTTTTTTTGAACTGCTTTTATGGGTTTGCAGTACATCATTGATCAATTTTATCATATAAGTAGTACCTCGTTATTAAAAAATTCTCAGCTGAATTTTTTAGTACACCTTCCACTCTGAATTCACTGTCCGAGCGTGGCCCGCTACCATGCAATAATAGTTAGCGGACCACACTCGGAAAAAGCAACGTGCCGTAGGTCCAGACTTTTCCAAGTAGATTTAAAATTTGCCGTTTTTTTTTTTACCGTGAAAGAATACACCATCGTATTTTCAAAATTATGCATTTTTCCGATTTTTCCGGATTTTCTTTTTCCTCCAAGTTTTCTTAGTGCTTACGCGGTAATACGTTTATGAAAACTTCTATCACCAAATTTCGTCCGAAAAACTACATATATGGAAAATTCAGATTAGCAGCAAAATAATAAAAGCTTGATGAAAAATGAATATTCAAACAATTTGTTGCTACCCTCTATTATTTAGCGGCGTACAACAATCTTGAAAAGTTAGAGGGGCCACACATACTAAAAAAACTTCCCGAGGACAAAAATTTTCTAAAATTTCGATAAAAAAATTTCATTCTTTAGTTTACATTAAAAAATACAACATTCAAAATTAAAAATGATATGATTTTCCGAAATTTTTTTTTCGCAAGCGTGGCTCGATAACTTGATGAGTTGGTTTTTGGTTTATACAAGGGGATTGGCAAAAAACTAGTTGGTGCAAAATTTTCTGTTAAGCCTCTACAATTCTGCCGTGGAGTTGGATTTTTCATAATGGTGCATTTTCAGAGGAAAATTTTTAGTTTTTCGAGTGGTTACATGGTAACGCGTTTATATTGGTAGTTTTTTCAAACGAGTTACTGTGTAACCTCTAGAGAAATTTCAAGTTTTCCTCGGAAAATATGCCATTAGGAAAAATTTAACT
This sequence comes from Encarsia formosa, assembly GCA_038277355.1. Classification (NCBI taxonomy): domain Eukaryota; kingdom Metazoa; phylum Arthropoda; class Insecta; order Hymenoptera; family Aphelinidae; genus Encarsia; species Encarsia formosa. The sequence goes on from CM076187.1 coordinate 21,211,637, forward strand.
CCACGGCAAAATATTAGAGGCTTAAGGTGAAGACGTAACCATGTTTTCATAAAATTTTTCGATTGCAATTTAAAAAAAAATAAAAGAGAAAATGTAAAAAAACGCTCTGTAGCGCGCTAGATAATATTTTTAGCTATTTTTTGAGCCTTATTTGATAAAAATTGGTTAACAAATAACTTCAGGAAACTTGGAAAATCGGTTTTCTTCTTATTCAGCAAAATTGTAGTAGTGTATGTCGTCTGCTAGTTGCTGCTAGTGAGCGAAGGATGCAGTACTGCCAAATATAACCAATAATTTTATATGCATCAAGCAACAATTATTAGTGAAAACTAAAAACAAAAACTACTTTTTAATATAAAGTGTTAATTCATGACAATAGGATAAATAAAAATAGTAAAAAAATCAATCATTTTCTTGTGAGCTATCTAGTGTTCATAACTATAGTAGATGTAAATAAACTAATGCTTTTAAATAAATTTATCTTAAATATGTTTTTGTTGACTCCTCCATCCAATTTGACTGTTGCTGCGTTCTCTTTAATACTTGGCGTGCAATAAGAGAAATCAAACTAAATTTGAACAACTATTACAGTTTATCAAAACTAAAATTGTTCACTCACTTTTATTTAGTAAAAGATTTTTAATCAAACATTACTTTTAAATAAAAAGTGGAAATTCATAACTACCAGATATCTAAAAAAGATAAAAACTCTCTTGTGTTCATGAATCATAGGTGTAAATGTATAACGGCTGTTTTTGAATAAATTTTGCTAATATAAATTTTTGTTGTTTTCTCAAATTTGAGTGTGGCTTTTTGAATTTGATGAAGATTTGTGGAAACCAACGCTTAGATAAAATAATTGTGTACTTAAGGGCACAATAAGTATAATAAAACTAAATTTTAGTTGCCCACAACTTATAAACACTACAATTTTTTACTCTCTTTTCTCTAGTCAAAGGATTTTCTATTAATTAGGGTCCAGAGTTTCAAGTCAATAAGTCCATTGGTTTTTTCATAAAAATTATACCCTCAAAAAAAGAATGATACTTGGTTTTATCAGATTTTAAGTTTTGACCTTATCTGCTTTAGTAATTAAATTTATTAAACATCTTTAGTAATTGATTAGAAGTGTAAAAAAAAATTTCTAAATTTATTTAAAATAACAAGAAAGCAGGGTCCAGAGTTTCAAGTCAATAGGTCCATGAGTTTTTTCATAAAAATTATACCCTCAAAAAAACAACGATACTTGGTTTTATCAGATTTTAAGTTTTTACCTTATCTGCTTTAGTAATTGATTAGAAGAGTAAAAAAAAATTTCTAAATTTATTTAAAATAACAAGAAAGCAGGGTCCAGAGTTTCAACTCAATAGGTCCATTGGTTTTTTCATAAAAATTATACCCTCAAAAAAACAACGATACTTGGTTTTATCAGATTTTAAGTTTTTACCTTATCTGCTTTAGTAATTGATTAGAAGTGTAAAAAAAAATTTCTAAATTTATTTAAAATAACACGAAAGCAGGGTCCAGAGTTTCAAGTCAATAGGTCCATTGGTTTTTTCATAAAAATTATACCCTCAAAAAAACAACAATACTTGGTTTTATCAGATTTTAAGTTTTGACCTTATCTGCTTTAGTAATTGATTAGAAGTGAAAAAAAAAATTTCTAAATTTATTTAAAATAACTAGAAAGCAGGGTCCAGAGTTTCAAGTCAATAGGTCCATTGGTTTTTTCATAAAAATTATACCCTCAAAAAAACAACAATACTTGGTTTTATCAGATTTTAAGTTTTGACCTTATCTGCTTTAGTAATTGATTAGAAGTGAAAAAAAAAATTTCTAAATTTATTTAAAATAACAAGAAAGCAGGGTCCAGAGTTTCAAGTCAATAGGTCCATGAGTTTTTTCATAAAAATTATACCCTCAAAAAAACAACGATACTTGGTTTTATCAGATTTTAAGTTTTTACCTTATCTGCTTTAGTAATTGATTAGAAGAGTAAAAAAAAATTTCTAAATTTATTTAAAATAACAAGAAAGCAGGGTCCAGAGTTTCAACTCAATAGGTCCATTGGTTTTTTCATAAAAATTATACCCTCAAAAAAACAACGATACTTGGTTTTATCAGATTTTAAGTTTTTACCTTATCTGCTTTAGTAATTGATTAGAAGTGTAAAAAAAAATTTCTAAATTTATTTAAAATAACACGAAAGCAGGGTCCAGAGTTTCAAGTCAATAGGTCCATTGGTTTTTTCATAAAAATTATACCCTCAAAAAAACAACAATACTTGGTTTTATCAGATTTTAAGTTTTGACCTTATCTGCTTTAGTAATTGATTAGAAGTGAAAAAAAAAATTTCTAAATTTATTTAAAATAACTAGAAAGCAGGGTCCAGAGTTTCAAGTCAATAGGTCCATTGGTTTTTTCATAAAAATTATACCCTCAAAAAAACAACAATACTTGGTTTTATCAGATTTTAAGTTTTGACCTTATCTGCTTTAGTAATTGATTAGAAGTGAAAAAAAAAATTTCTAAATTTATTTAAAATAACAAGAAAGCAGGGTCCAGAGTTTCAAGTCAATAGGTCCATTGGTTTTTTCATAAAAATTATACCCTCAAAAAAACAACGATACTTGGTTTTATCAGATTTTAAGTTTTGACCTTATCTGCTTTAGTAATTGATGAGAAGTGTAAAAAATATTTCTAAATTTATTTAAAATAACTAGAAAGCAGGGTCCAGAGTTTCAAGTCAATAGGTCCATTGGTTTTTTCATAAAAATTATACCCTCAAAAAAAGAACGATACTTGGTTTTATCAGATTTTAAGTTTCGACCTTATCTGGGCGTCCTGGTTTTTTTATCAATAAAAAAACCAATGAAAAAATTATCTCCCAAACTATACAACCCAATAACGCTAGGCATGCGAGTTTTTTATAAGCAAAAAAATTTATAAACAAGTTATCCCCCAAGCTTTACAACCCAATAACGCTGGGCGTCCGAGTTTTTTATAATTAAAAAAATTAATAAACAAATTATTCCCCAAGCTTTACAACCTAATAACGCTGGGCATCCGAGTTTTTTATAGGCAAAAAAATTAATAAACAATGAACCCCTTCGCAGTAAAACTAAATAACACTGGCATCCTAATTTTTTATAAATAAAAAAATTAGTAAACAAATTATCTTCCAAGCTGTACAACCCAAAAATGCTAGGCGTCCGAGTGTTTTGTAAATAAAAAATTATTAAACAAGTTACTCCTTATCTGTAAAACTCAATAACACTGGGCATCCTAACTTTTTTTATCTAGGTAACAAAACTAATAAACAAATCATCCCCTAAACTATACAACCCAATAACGCTAGGCGTCCTAGTTATTTTATGAATAAAAATACTAAATAACAAATTATCCCTCAAGCTTTACAAGCCAATAACGTTGGGAGTACGGGACTTTTTAAAATTAATTTAACAATTCAATAAATGAACAGGCTTAATCTTTAAACCTAGTGAAAAATTTGGGGCTCTTAATAAACAAATAAATGATTTAATAGACTATCACGAGGCACTTATCTTTGATATTCAGAAAAACTGCAGTTGATATGTCCAGGATTAAATTACCGTTGACAACAACAAAAAAACAGCCGCCCAGCGTTATGGTTGAATAGCTTGGATATAATTTGTTTTTTAGATTTTTTTATTGTTTAAATAACTAAGATGCCCAGCGTTATTGGGTTGTTTAACTTATGGGTCATTAGTTAGTTAATTTTTTTTTTCATAAAAAATTCGGACGCCTAGCGTTATTGGGTTGTATAGCTTGACGGATAATCTTATAATTAGTTTTTTTATCGATAAAAAAACGAGGATGCCCAGTATTATTGGGTTGTATAGTTTGGGGGATAATTTGTTTATTAATTTTTTTATTCATAAAAAACCAGGACGCCCAGCGTTATTGGGTTGTATTACTGGGGAAATAATTTGTTTATTAATTTTTTTAATTACAAAAAACTCGGACGCCCAGCGTTATTGGGTTGTATAGCTTGGGGGTTAATTTGTTTATTATTTTTTTTACTTATTAAAAACTTGTACCCCCAGCGTTATTGGGTTGTAAAACTAGGGGGTATTTTATTTATTGAATTATTAGTTCATAAAAAAAGCTGGGCGCCCAGCGTTATTGAGTTTTTTGTTTGCCTGATCTGTGCCGGAAGATTTTCAAATTTCGCGGTACTACCTGGGCCGAGATCGGTCACTCTGGTGCAGACGGGTGCACTGCACACTGCACACAGGTGTAAACCAAGTGTAAACTGTAAGTTCTGTGATTACTTTGGTTCATTTAGTTTTGATATATTCTTCTGCTTTTTATTAATACTTGACTAAAATGCATGAAAACTATATTTTTTAAAATATATTCATCAGTCTAAGCATGTAATTTTTCTTTTATTGATAATTAATTATCTTACTAGGTGACGGCAAGAGAGAAGCTTTCAGTGTTAGTAAAAAAAGGAAGATGATTATAAGAATAAAAGTAATCGACACGGTTGCTACAAGAGCAGGATCTAATAAAGTACCCATATCAAGATAATTATTCAAGAAATTTCAGACAGTTGGGGAAATAATTTATTAATATTGAAGAAAGAAGAATTATTTATCACTGCCTGCTGCTTGTATGATTGCTTACTAAAATTTTTTTTTTCTTTGCATGTGCTGCATGAAATAAATAATTTAAAAAATTTAGAATTTCATTGAGGGAAATAAATTTTAAAGGTTATGAGAACGGGTGCATGTGCGGTTCGTGCATTTACTACGCGTGCGGTAGCAGACGACGCAAGGATCTGCTACACATGGTCAACGGGAGGAAAACGATTTTCCAAGTTTCCTGAAGTTATTTTTTAACCGATTTTCATCAAACAAGGGTTAAAAAATAGCTAAAATTATTATCTAGCGCGCTACAGAGCGTTTTTTTACATTTTCCCTTTTATTTTTTTTTTATAGCCACTTTTTACTTACAGCGCTGGTTACGTCTTCACCTTAACGGCAAATTTTGAACCAATAAGTTTTTTGCGAAACCCCTTATATATACGCAAGATCAACGTGTCAAGTTAGCGAGCCACATCTTCGAAAAAAAAGAAAATCCGAAAAAGTCGAAAAAATGCATAATTTTGAATATACGATGGTGTATTCTTTCACGGCAAAAAAAAAAAACGGCAAATTTTAACGGCGATGATTTTGTATTCATGGTCATGGACAAGAACCCCAACACCATCAAAGCCAATCTTGGAAGATCTCGCTAATAAGATCACGGCGCATTACAGGAGATGGAACTTGCCCCGAAACGTCTCTAAGTTTGAGATAATTATCTGCCATAAGTCCTTCAACACCATAGGCCAGAACAAACGTGACGTTGTCAAAAACTTCAGTATACAAATCACCAACGGCATCCAAGAACTTGCAGTCGAGAGAGCGAAGACTGTCTTACCTGGCTTTCAAATTCGATCTCCTGATGGGACTAAATGAACACGTCCTTCTACAGCTAGATAAAGCAAGGACAGTATTCCGGAAGTACGCGCCACTTTTTTACAGTAAAACCCTCTCGAGGAGGGCAAAAGTCATCTGCTGCATGCTACTGATTCGGCCTATATTGACCTACGCCCATCAAGTGGAACACTAGTGCCAGCACTATGGAAAAGCTAAGGTGATTCGAGAGACATTGCCAACGAGCCGCTCTTTACATTTACAGGAATGGTCTCAGCAAGCAATTCTGTAGTAACAAGATATTGTATGACCGAGCAAATATTCCGAGTATCGACAACTTCATAATTAAACTGGCCAGAGACTACTCCACAAAACTGCCGGTGATAAAAAATCCCGTTATCCAAGGCCTGTCACGAGTGAGCGAAGCCGAAACTGAGACAGGTATGTCCTCGGGATATATCTTTCCGCAGTCGTTCACTCACTTGGATTCGAGAGGACTAATACAGAATAATCAGAACATCCCGATTATCTATCACGCAGCAAGACATCGGGCGGACAAGAAGATTTGCTTCGACCTGCAGGACAACCCGCCGAGGATTAAATTAAATACTCAACTGCGGTCCCTAACAGGGACTCTTGTGACACACACAGATACGCGAAGAAGTACTGATAGCTATCGACCGACGGAAGGACTTTGGATGAAATAAGAAGACGTCGTAGAGGTAGACCATGACTTCAACTCACCCGACAAGGGCAGCTGATTATCGGCGCGCAAGACCCTCGAAAGTCCACGAAGTCTTTCGTCCCCACGCTGATTAATTTCCGGACCTGAACCTGTTCGTTTTATTGTTTGTAAATATATACATAGGACGTAGTTTTTGAGTTTTTTTTTCTTTTAGGCTTGTTTTATATAAAAGCGATACGGATCGCAGGTTTTTTCTTTGCATTTTTTTACTGCGTAATTTTACTGTTAGTACTGATCCATATCTATTGGCACAGCCCGATGAATTTGTCAATGCCATCCACCTTGTAAACGCGGAATTGTACTAATCCGATATATCATACTTACGAACTGCTCTTGAAGAGCAATTTATTAGTCATGTTTTCTTTTTTTTAAGCTAATCTCAAGGTTCTTTTCATTTTTCATTATTTGCACATGTAAACCCAGACATTGTTAGTTTTGAAGCAAATAAAGAGATTTATAAAAAAAAAAAAGATCGAGTTCTGACTAGGTGAATTAATTTCTTGAATTCAAATCCTTTTTTTGCTTAAATAGTGTGATTATTTTTTGATATCTGGGAGTGATTACATGCATGTGTGATTACAATTTTTAATTGAAAAAAAAATCGTGAAGCATACATGAGTCCGTATATACCTAGTGTAGTAACCAGTGTTGTTAAAGTAGTTAGAAGTTCCGACTTCCACACCGCATACTCGAATTAAAATCTCAGTGTTTGGGGAAGGTGTATTTTAGATTTTATGAATCAATAAGATTAGAATAAAAAAAAAAAGGAAAAAGAAATAAATCCAAGCCGTTTTTTTTTTATTTGAACAGATCCCGATTTTTATAATGAATATTACTAAATCTTTTTTTTTTTTTTTAATTGAAAATTCATTGTCTAACGTTTACGAAAAGTTAATTTTTTTTTCTTTGGCTCAAGCAAAAGTTAATTCTCTTGCTTAAGCAAATGCTCAAGCTCAAGTTCTAGTTCAAGCTCAAGCAAAAAGAGTATCAGCCTCTTGCGCTCTGTCTTAAAATAATCATATATTAATTTTTTGGGGAGTTATTTGTCTTCGTTTTTTTTTAATCGCAAATTTAAGGTTAAAAATTCGAAAAATGGCACAAACGGTTTAAATTTGGCACCAAAAATAATATTAAAAAATATAGGTGAACTACATTTTTTTTTTAGAAAATTTCGCCACAAACTGCATGTCTCTAGCTGTTATAGCCTTTCCACAACCTATGTTTCGTGTGCTTTTTCGGATGCTTTTCCTGCTTTTTTGACTGCCAAGCAGCAGACGCGATAATCGAGGTTAGGGCATTCATTTATGGTAGATTTTGGTTAGCGCGCAAAAGCATGAAAAGCACCAACCTGCTACTGAGATAATAAAAATGAAATAAAAAAAATTCAAATTATCAAATAATACTACAAAAAGAAAAAAAATTTTTAATTTCGATGAAAGAGTTATAAATAAAATTAATGTTACAATTCTAGTTGGAATGTAAGATTTTTGCAAAATCATAATTACTGAATCTAAATGGTAAAATATCGTTTTTTTAATTAAATGTTGGAAAATAGCTTTGCCGAGAGCACCCTGCACTATCGGTATAGTTGAGGGCGTGGTAGTTTTTGAGTGTCGAGCGCGTCATTCCATTCGAGCAGCTTACCTGCTAAGGAACGCACGCATCTTACGTAGTGCAATTAAGAGTCTTATGTATTTTGAGTAAATAAGAGTTTGACTAATGAATAAATATACTAGAGTATTTTATATAAACTGAAGTGTTAATTGTATTTGTGTTTTATTTAATCCCGGCTCAAATCTCCTGATAAATATAATTTGTCCATCTGTCAGGTTATTGGCCCAGCACGCTTCTTCAGTGCACTGATTAAAGAGCCCGAGATATAACCAGCGAAAAATAAAAAAAAGAAAGGTGTTTTTCAAGTAAATAAAGCAAGGTAAGTGATTTTCATAAAGTGCGCGAAAGTAAGTGAAGATTAATTGTGCACGCGGGAGTTTTATGAAAAATCACTTGTATTTAGAGCCATCATTTTTAATAATTACATGCGTGAGAAATCTAAAATTATTGAGAATTGTGTTGAGTATGATTAGTTGAATTTTTAAGTAAGGACTGCATGAATTGAATTGAGTGACGCCGAGAGATTTTTCTTTAACAAAGAAGTCTTGAAGATCGTGTCGAAACATGCAGAGCTGTTTTGGGAAATTTAAGTGTTGGGGGAGGTAAGTTTGGTACAGGGAGAGCGGCAGAGCAAACAACGAGTCCTCTGTTAACGGTCAGCGGTCCTGCCGGCCGGCGACGGCTGGCGCACAAATGTGATTTTTATGGCTCTTCGGAGATTTTCGGGCCGAGCCAAGTAGTTTTTCCCTCTCTCCCTCTCTCTTCTTTTTCTTCTTTGTCTTCGTTTTCGTCGACGGGTCTATGAGAGCAGTGGAAGCGTGTCGATGTTGCCATTCGGTATAGTGGTGCGGGTGGATTGAATTGTCAGCGACGGGATTTTTGGGACTGCTGCACTTGCGCAAGGGTCTCGTGGCCTTACTCCGCCTGGGCGTGCTGTTGCTCTTTCCGCGTGGGCAGTAGCTTTACTTGCTGCTGTGCTACGCAGCACTGGGCTTCTCCTTTGCAGGGCGCTAGCAGACGGCTTGCGACTGCACAAGTCCAACTTGTGACGCTTGATTTTCCCGGGCCAGTTCGTAATCCACGCAGCACCAAATGTGTATCCTCGGCATTATGCTATTCTATTTCTCTCAAAGCTAATGTTTTATGGGTAACTCGTGATTACAGCTGTGTCTTTAAAGAATTAGAGAGTTTGAATAATTGTTTAAAAAAAAAATTGAGTTTTAAACAATTGGAATTATTTATCAAATGTAATAAATAATTTTATTTTAGAGAGAGTGAAACATCATAGATATACTAAATAAAGAAAAAAAAATTTTTTTTGAATGATTTTCAATTTTTAGTAATTAAATTAAAGAGAGTGGATTAAAATTGGAAATCAAGAGAGTATTTGAGTAAAACTAAAATTAATGATGAACCCGCGACCTCTTCTACCACCTCTTCCACCTCTATCATTTTGGCCTTTAAATTTTTTAGCTTCCTGATCATCAATGGTGTCATCTATTTTTTTCTAGCGATTCTCTGGAATACCAGTATTATACCAGCACTCACTCGATTTATGACCAGTAATTTTCTGGCAAGAGTAACAGAACCATTTATTTTTATTTTTCAAAGGGCACTGACTTTGCCAGTGACCCGGTTTTTCACACCTGTGACAGGAATTCGACTTGTTTATGGGTGCTTGGTGGCCGTTACCTCTTCCGTTATTCTTTCTGAAAGCTCTGGATGCTTTTGGTGGCCGATCAGCTTTTTCAGAGTTTTTTTCAATTTCAATGTCTCTTAAAACTTTTCTAACTTCATCGAAACTCATCTCTTTATTAACTGCGGCCAGCATCACAGAGTTTGTTCTCTTAATCTCCTTGTAAATCGGAGTTACAGCTTGAAAGAATAACGTCCTCTTCTCAGATTCAGTGATCTTCTCAGAAGGGTACTCAACTCTAGTTCTTGTACGAGATTATCAAATTTTTCACAGAATGAATCAACAGACTCATCCTACTTCATTTTGATAGTATATAACTGGCCTTTCAATGTTGATGACGTTACATCAATCATTTGTTTACGAACTTCTCTAAGTCTTTTTAAAATATCGATGGGATCATCAATATTTAAGACTTTCGAGTGCACCTCGTCGTCCAATATATAATGACTTAGTTAATAATGACATCTTTAACGATGTCTTTTCTTTCTCTTTTTCTGCCGGAGCAGCCATATCTGGAAAGACATCGTCTTTCAGGCCTTTTGTACTCAATTCTGAATCGAGCTTTTCAAACCACACGTCGAAGTTTGATTTAGCTTACAAGGTATAACTCCTGCTAAGGTTGAACCTTGAATCTACATATTGGCTTGTACTCGCTTCAGGTGCTCTTTGAAAAGATCTGACTCTTGCAAGCCTAATTCTTGCAATGTCCTCTTGTTGCAGTTTTGAAAGTTTATCGGCCATTACTTTCATTTGGGCCAATTAGTCAACATGGCTCGTAGAAGGTGGTGGAATTGTTTGACTCTCAGTGTCCTCTGACTCTAAGTTTATTGTTGGGACCTCGTTATTCATCATGGATAGTGCTGTAAAATAAAATTCATAGAATTATACCTGATATCTCTTAAATTTATTTGTCAGGCCTGACCACTGACAGTCTCTTATTCTTATTTAAAGTTTATTCAGATGCACTGATCGAGCCATACGCTGGTTATTTGAGAAATATTAAGCAAGCTGTACGCCAGCTAGATAACATTCACGAGGTAACATTCACATGATATCACGGCAGGGGTGCCACAAGGCAGTGTACTAGGTCCACTGCTCTTTCTTCTGTTATCAATGACCTGATTAGCCGTCTTTTACACTCACTTCATGTTATTTATGCTGATGACGGTTACATCTACATCACCTGCTCCCGTGAGAAACTTGTCGCATTCCTTCTTCACTGATACGAAGACGTGGAGGCGTGGCTGAGTGGGCTGACGAGAATGAACCGAAACTGTACCTGAATAAAACGACCATCATGATCATGGGCTCCAACCACAATCTCAAAGACATCAACTACGATCATCTTCCCCCTTTCATACTCGACGGCGTTCATGTCCCATTTTCAACTCACATCAAAACATTAGGTGTCCAACTCGATGATTGACTTCGTTTTCTTGAGTTTTAGTGTCGAGTGTCGTTTTGTTTACGTTATCGTCGGCGATGTTTATCAGCTGCTTGCTAGTATTGTCGATCAGCTGCGAGGCACTGACCTCGGTGTGCTCAGCATATTGTTTTTCTGGCAGATCTAACTGTACATTTGTTTGTTTATTCTCAGGGCAGGATTTGCTGATGTGTCCTTCCTGTTTACAAATAAAGCACTTCATTTTATCGGTAGTAGCATAAATATGGTGATTAACTCCTTCGTACGTGACAGTAAAATCAGCAGGTATTTTTCCGATATCTTCCAGTTCAAAAAACATTTCCCGCCTGTAGCTTTAAAGGTGCGCCCAGGCTGTCTTGTCCGTGCCAACACGAACAGTGGTTAGGCTTGTTTTGATTTCAACCCCGAATTCTTTTAGATGAGAAACAATAATGTCGTTTGGTAAAAATGGTAGCACGTTTGAGAAGAGCACGCGCTTAAGTTTTTCAACATAAGGCCACATTTCCACCTTCTTGCCATTAATATCAAGTTATTTTTTTCCATCTTGTGTCAAATCGTCGACCAAAGCAGTACTTTTAACAAAAAAGCTGAACCTATTTTGCGTAATTCTAGTAGCAGCTATAACATTTGCCGGTTGCATCTTTCTCCCTACAGCTGTTAAATAATCCTCCACGGTGGCGCCATCTACTATGTCAAACACAATACCTTGGCTTTTGCTTGGAAACTGTTACTAGCATGTTGAGACAGCAATCGTGTGTTGTCTTTTTGAGACAGCATTTTGGAACTTTATTTCAATCTAAAAAACACTTCACTAAATGAAGCACCAAGTAAGCACAAAAATGCTTCAGGGCTACGCAGCGATCGTCGCTGCGTAGCGCGTGTATGTATTCCTAACTTCGTTAGCAGCGGGGCTACGATAACACGTCCATCACGCGCGGCCGGAAGCGGAACACTGATTTAATATAATATAAAATATAAAATGCTAGTAAATATATAAGTATAACTATAGTACAATTTAAAGATAGTTATTAGCACAACTTGATGACAAAAAGTCTTTCCAATAGAGTAACTTTGGCAACACTTGTAACATTACGGTGATGAGTGAGTATACAATATGTGTACCATTATGGATGAGGGAGATAGTTAGGAGGTGCTAAAGTCAGAGGGCTATGATGCCAGTTTTTTGGATGACATTTTGAGGCGTGGTAGGGTTTGTTTCCCATGTCCATGATATGTTGGTTGTGCAGCGGACGGTAGTGAGAAAAGAGGATCGGAGAAAAGATCTGGTAGCTTGCTTATAAAGATGATACGGAGATGCATCTTGTTCAGTATAGTGGGTATGATCCATGGTTTGTCCTGCATTTTCTTTGGGAAAAGTTTTCGGGGTGCGAGGGTATTGAAGGCTTCAAGGGTAATTTTGTTAGTGGCGGTAACTTTGTTGTCAAGATGGGGGGGGGGGGTTAAGTAAGAGGTTGATTTTACGAGCAATTCGCAATGCGCGGGGGCAGGGGAAAACAGGAGGTTAACTTCAAGAGAAGGAGGGTTTAAAGTGTGGGAAGGTCAATCGATTTGAGGTTACGTGTGAGAGAGGTGGAAGGAGGGCACCAGGGTAATTAGCACGGGTATGTCGTACATGTAAGTTGGGGTATGTGGAATGAGAAGGGTTTCAGCTACAATTTCATATTACTGTTGAGATATTATTATTCTGAGTTTCTGAAAGTGTGCTGAGAGATGATTGATGTTAACATGAGCTATGTGTAGGGAGGGATTATCAGGGTGGTGTGTGGTAGATCAAAGGGAAAGACAAAGGGGGAGTTTAGAGCCAGCTAGCTTGTTGAGACAGTTATATATTTTTTTGTGGTTTTTTAGCTAATTTTCCAAAAATTCCTGTTCAAAGCCTTTTGCACGTAAAGAACTCAGCCACTTTGCATTCTTTTTTTTTTTTAATAAATTTTTGATGAAAAATATTCTTAGACACCGTTTTGATAAAGTCGTCCACGTACAATTAAAGTTTAAAAAAGCCAAAAAACCCTAAAAAATGCTTTTAGAAATCTTCTGCAGAGGATGAGCTCATGAGCACAGGGCCAAACTCATCAAAAATGAACTTTAAAATATTTTTCCTTGAAAGCAAATAAAAAAGCAAAGAGAATGCGTGGTTGCAGAATTTTGTAAGTGCAATAGACTTTGAACAGGAATTTTTGAAAAATTAGCTAAAAAACCAAAAAAGTGCGAAAAATGCCATATAAATTATATGGCGGATCAACATCAAAGGCCCATTGGACGGAATTAATGATGGGTTTCTTCACTTTTAGATATTAGAAAACGATCCCCAAAGTTTCGTTAGGATCGATGACCCACAGGATGTAGTCTCTCCTTGTAAGATAGTTGTTTAGGTGCAGTCGCAGTTTGGTAGGCGATGATGGTAAAGCGCACTGGTGGTGTATCAGCTGGTAAGGTGGCGATGATAAAAAGGCACGTGAGCAACAGTCGACCGGTAGCACTGTTTGGGTACCACCAGCAGAAGCGCGCAGTGGAGTGCAAACACAGCGATTAGTGCGTTGGAGCTATGACTCGCAGGCAAGACCCAGCTAGCACTGGTACAGCGTACTGTAGATTGCGTCGTGCAGGCGCTGGTAGATCCCCGCTAACACAGGTACAGTGTAGAGTAGACGCTAGCACGCGGGTGTCGATGGCACGTGGTGCTTGGCAATGAGGCGCAGGCGTAGTGGTGCAGAGTGACAACTTACGCAGGATAAAGGCGGTTTGCAGGTGAGGAGGTACCAACTGCGCGCGACCAATGGATACCCTCAAAGTGTGAAACCAGATTTTGCTGAGACCTCTAACTCATAATTTTTAGACACAGGGCAAGATTTTTATTGAGCGCAAGAGCCAGAAGGTCTTCCAGAAAAATCTGAAACAGTAACCTGCACGAGGCAAAATGCAGAATGGTGAGTAAGACTGAGACTTGTGTAGAACCAACAAGAAAAGGTGTTTCACTCATCAGGGCAGATGGACGAGCCCGCCGAACAGTTCAACCGGGATGAGTTTTCGAGATTATTTCATTCAAAGCTGATAAATTTTATGTTATAATTTGTACATTTTATTTTCAAGAACATTCTACTTATATATTATTTATTTTTATAAAAATATTATAATTTTATTTAGACACCTGAAGAGGAGGGCAATGCCTTTGAGACGTTGTGCAATAAAAAATTGATAACAAATTACATCTTGTTATTATTTGTGCCTGGATTATCAATACAAAGTCACTTCTCCTACCTATTTAATTAGATTAATTGCTTTTGAAGAAATCCACTACATAATTTGCTATTAAGGTACGCATGATATATTAAAAACGGTTTTAAATTGGAAATTAAAAATAAAACATCATTTGGTAAGCGTAGATCGAGTAAGAAAAAGAATTAAAAATTAACCTGGTGAAATAAATGAACAACTCTTAAAAGTAACACTTATTACTCTCTCATAATTATAAGGCATTTTGATTCCCTTAAGGTCAGGTGGCCAAAAAAGAGCTGAATAAAAAAATTATTTGTAGAAATACCTTTTGTAGGTCATCCTGCGCTCCAGTTGTGATTCGCCCAAAAAATATTTCTTCCGAAACTCTACCTCCCAGAGTCATACACATCCTATCAAATAATTGTTCTTTTGTATACAAGTATTGCTCACGAGGTAAATACTGAGCATAACCAAGCCCTTTACCTCTAGGTATTATTGAGACCTAAATAGATATAGTTAAAGGATTATAATATCAGAGAACTTAATTGAGTATTTTAATGAACATTAACCTTTAGTAACGGATCTGCATGTTGGAGAAACCATCCTGCAACCGCGTGACCTGCTTCGTGATAAGCAACTGTTTTCTTTTCTTCTGGTTGCAAAACATTAGTTTTTTTTTCCATACCTGCTACTACTCTTTCAATGGCTTGTTCAAAATTTTTGAGATCGATGTTGTCTTTTTTGTCTCGAGCCGCAATTAAAGCTGCTTCATTACATACATTAGCAATATCAGCTCCTACAAATAAAAAAAATAAAAAATAAGTTTTGTATTTTATTATAGAGTTTTTGTGGTCAGCAATTCGAAAAATATCTCTCACGTTACTGATGAATAGACATTAAGTCTATTGAGGTTATCAAGGTCAATAAAGAATTCCGCAATTATTGAAATTATTGAAGCCCTCCATTAAAAATAAATTGTTGGATAGTGGATCTTCAGGGGCAAGGCCGTAATATCAAAAAATCGTCAAGTATATTTTGGTCTTAAAATTTTACGTAGATTACAATGGTATTTTTTTTTCGATAGCATTTTTTTTTTCTATTGGGTCCTACGGTATTGGGCCCAATTCTGAGAATTTTCGAATTCTGACCTCGGATCCAGAATCAGCGACCCCGAAAACCTATATAACGATAATAAATTTTTAATAAAAAGTTTTTTTCCATATTCTTTCAGTCATGTGCCGCACTATAATAATTTATGTCTCAATCATTTGGCCGCCATTTTGTTTAAAAAAATCGGAGCCAAAAAATATATATATATATACACGTAAAGTTCAACTAATGTGATCACCTGTACTAAGTTTTTTTTTGGTAAAAAAAATTTTTTCAACACTCTTCACCACCTTAAAAAAAAAAAAAAAACGTAAAAATTTAGACCTTTTTTTTATTTGTTTATAAACAAATTAAAATGTTATTTTTGAGTATTTTAAACTACACCATCGCGTAGGGCATATCCAAAAATAGGGGAATAGGGTATTATTTTAAACATTTTTTTATTTTTTCCCTATGATTTCCAAGCTTGAAATACTAAAAAAATTTTATAACTCTTGGGACCAAATGGGTTAAAATATGACCAAAATATTATAAATTACGTTAAAAAAAATTTTTTTTTAACCTCTTGCATCTCAAATAATAACTTGCACCCCTCCGATGAGAGCCAAAAGAACGGCGGGGGCTCCCAGCGCAATGGACCAGCGCGCATAGCAGATCAGCTGTCTCCTCACCTGCGGCTCGGGGAGACACACACTGATTTGCTGTGAAATGCGCGCTGGTCGCTTTGTGCAGGGAGCAACCTCGCCGTTTTTTTGGCTTTGATCGGAGAAAATCAAGTTAAATCTTGCGATACGAGATTAAAAAAGTGTATATATCACTCGGAACTAATAGTGTGCCGGGGAGGCCCGCTGCGGTTGCAGCCCGAGGCGAAGGCGAGGGCTGCAATTGATGGGCACACTTTAGCCCCTCAGTGAACAATATACTATTTTTTTTTTCATGATAACATATACCCGAGCATACACATAATACATACCAAAAAGATTTTTCAAATTTTTGAGACATCCATCTCTATCGAAGAATAATTCGAGAATGAAACTAAGTTATTTTAAGTGGGATTGAAAAGGATCTCCGGAGGCAAAAAACAATGAACAACACTTATTTGTGAGTCATTAATTTATTAAAAATTCTTGCAGCGTTTCTTCCACTGATGTGCGGACTTTTCAAGCACTAATGTAAGAGTCAAAAGTATACAATTTTCATTTCTATAATTTGAAACCGAAAGAGTAATGTTCTACGGTACACTCAGAATGAGAAGGCCATGCTTACCGAACAACACCTCACCTGACCTTCTCATTCTAAGTGTACCGAAGAACATTACTGTTTCGGTTTTAAATTATAAAAATGAAAATTGTATACTTTTGACTCTTACATTAGTGCTTGAAAAGTCCGCACATCATTGGAAGAAACGTTGCACCAATTTTTAATAAATTGATGACTCACAAATAAGTGTCGTTCATTGTTTTTCTCCCCCGGAGATCCTTTCCAATCCAACTTATTTTAAGATTGTAAGGTTATGCCTTACGTCCAAAGCCAGACAGGCTTTGCCAAATAAAAGGTTCGAACTTGGAGGATCTTTGGGAATTTCATTAGAACAAACAGAGTTACATTTGTAACTTACACACTTTATTCCTTCCTTTATAAACCACGCGCACCGTACGAGTCAGCAGTAAACGAGAGAGAGATCTCACACACTGCAACTGCGGCTCCAAGAGTAATAAACACGCGCTAGCATAATTATCATTCACAATTAACGAATTTACAAACATGAGGCTTTCCTCGTTACGGCAGGAGACGGTAGCAGCTTAGCTTCCAGATTGATAAAATTAAGACCAACGCGAGGTCACTCGAAAGATCCGGGCGGCCGCTTAGCTGCCACTCTACTAAGGCCCACCTCGTGTATCGCCGATCGGCCGACGGCATACATGGTACTCTCTCCATCTTTCTTACTATCTCTATGAGGGCGCACGCTTGTTGCCCAATCTGCTGCTCGATGGTTTGCAATAATGCTGTAGTTTACAGCTACAATTAATATTATCAATGCCCAGAGAAGTTGTATGGCTTTCGTGCACGTTACAAAGATTGAGGGTGCTAATGATCATTATTCGAAACTAAGTTATTTATTCGGGTTTACAATTGATTACGGTGGGTGTGGCTGTAAGTTAAATGATTTTCTAATTATCAGGTCATAAATGTGGCTAAAGTTTCTCATAAGAATCTGTTTATTTACAGTATTTTAAGAACCTATCACGTGAATTTGTTCAAATATTTTCCTCTTATCTCAATATAATATTTTATTATTTATTACAACTTTGGCCTTGCCCCCGAAGATCCACTATCCAACAATTCCGCGATTATTTTTTAACATAACAGTAACGTGTTATCAGCATCTTTAATTTACATTTGACTTTGGCGATATTGTGAAGATGTGATATAATTGAGTCAGAGTTTGATTTTCTGATTGTTCTTTTACAAATAATACGATTTATTTTTTAAATCTGTACATGCAGTTTAAACATCGTTATTATTTAAATCAGATTTTGGTTGAGAAAAGTTAGTTCTGGTGTCGAATTTCTGAGTTTTTGAAAAATATAATGACCGATTATTTTTGTATGCATGCAGGTTAGCAGGAATATTTTCTCAAAATCAGCCTTTAAACAATATATAATTGTTGCGATGCATATAATTATCAATAACCAGAATAAATTTTACTCCAAGATTTTTTTCAAAATATTACAAGCGAAGAAAGGAATCTTGTTTGATTTTACATTTTTTTTAAAATGATTATGTAGCAAAATTATGAAATTAACATATTATTACCAATGTACGATTATCCAAGTGCCAATATACATATAGTGTAAGTGCTAGGAATAAAAATAAACTTGTCACTTAAAAAAAAAATTTTCTAAATTTTTGGGGCTGAATTCAAAAATGTTCACTTCATTAATTATTCATTTTTGTTCCTTTTTCAATGTCAATCTCTAAAATTTGAATTAAACCATAAAAAACAACTTATAGATTCCACCGGTTACATTACTTGGAACTAGTAGCCCCAATTACTGAATAATTATATCATAAAGTCGTTAATGCAAAAGTACTCATAATCTTGGTACTCCATTTTTTAGATACTGAAAATATCTTAATACCTCATTGTCACAATACTTGAAAGTTTTTTTTTTAAGGTATTTTAAATATCGATACACGGACGGTGTTAATCTTAGATTTGTCTTTTATTTCTTTTGCTACTGGGGGCGAGGAGAAAGGGGGGGGGGCGTAAGTTCCCTCTCCGACCCCTTATTATTTTCAAGTTGAAAGTTAATTAATTTAATACGAATTCGATCCGATCCCAATCTAATCCAATCCAATGTAATCCGATGCGATCCGATCCCAATGCGATTCAATCCGATGCGATCCGATCCCAATCCAATACTATATAGTGCGATCCGATGCGATTCAATCTGATCCAATGCGATCCGATCCGATCCGATGCGATTCAATCCAATCCGATCCAATGCGATCCGATGCGATGCGACCCGATCCGATCCAATCCGATGCGATGCGATGCGATCCAACCAATCCGATTCAATGCAATCCAATCCAATGCGATTTAATCCGATCTGATCCAATTGAATTCAATACAATGGTATGGCGTGGTCGAATACGATTCATTATAATCCAAAGCCAACATTCAGTCAAATACAATTAAAAAAAAAGTGATTCTCTCAAGCTTAATGCGATCCAAGAACATCGAATCTAATGCAATGAATAAAAAGTGATGAAACCAAATCTGATTCAACAGTATTTAGGTAATCCAATTCAATCCAAAATAACGATACATCGCAGTCTAATACGATACTTCATGATCCAAAGCGATCCGCTACAATGTATCTTTTAAAATGTAATACGCTGCGATTTAGTCAGATATATTTTTAAGCAATGCATTAAAAAAATAATTTGACGGTGTTAAATGCGATCGACTGTAATCTTATGCAACTCGATTTTTTTCAATCCAACTTTATATGACGTATTGACAATCACGATAAATCATGCATTCAGATGCGTTTTATATCGAGATATTTCCCGTGGAGATGCATAATATACAACTGTACATTTTAGAAACGTACAAACGAAATACTGATCACTTTTTATAATTCACCATACTTTTTTTTCTTCTTAGATGTTTTTGCTCGAGGCTGCCTACACACTTTTTTGAGCATATTCTTCTTCTTCGTATTAGACTTTTAGGGTGAAATAGGCATCGTGCGTCTGTACGATGCAACAATGAGTTTTAATTCTGTAATATATAATTTTTTCATCGAATTTTTAAACACCCTTTAGTCTGTGCTCAACTAATACATATGTGCGAGTAATCCTCTAGAAGTTCCTCAACACAATACGCAGAAAAAATTTAGCGCATGCTTAATTTCCACAACCAATACATTCTTTTTTATCAAATTTAATTTTTTTTCGAGTTTTTTTTTCTAGTTGTTTTTGTACTATGCAACTTTTTGACATATTAACATTCGTCTTATTTCCTTATCGATTTCTACTTTTAATAATGTTATGGCATCCAATTCGTTACAGTGGGCCTGGCACTAATTTTTAAAATTTAACTAGTTGCCATGCCACTGTGATACCACTAATAATGTTGGATTGACATGTAAATTGATAGATATTATATTAAAAATGTATTAAATAAAGCAGCACTTCAAGGTAGAAACAGATAAAGACTGCAGGCAATATTAACACTTATTAGCCACGCCCTGTTTTTGGGACTCAAGAGAATTTTCTTTAGCCTGGCCGAATGCAGGTCTTGCAGTTGTATTGAAGAGGTCGAGCCAGCTTGGTCGATTTTCCATTGTTTGTGACCAACTCATTAAAATAGTAAAATTCATGCCTTTTCTTTTTGTTAAATAAGTAACCTCCCCCCTTTTCCTCGGTAAATTACTATATTAACCTACTTCTCGGCTTTTTTAATTTAACATATATTAAGAAAATAAAATGTATGTGTTTTGCAGTCTACCAAATGCCAAAAATAATAGTTTAATAATTGAATACTCAAATGAAATTGATATCGAAATACATGAAGAATACAAATATTAAAGGATGTTTGGTATTTTCATGAGTGGAACAGAGGGGACAGGAGGGGCACCGCAGCACCCGACTAGACGATTTTATTTTCAACTGATCAGTACTCTGACCCTAATGAATAAATCATTTTGAAAATTTTACACAGCATAGTTGAAAGATTTTAGTTTAATTTAGTATCAAATCTATGTTTAAAAGATAAATTAAATAATAAGAAAAATCACGAAAACATAACCTAATTTTTAATTTACAAAACTCTGCGACAAAAGTTTAAAAACGTTAACTTTTTGATGTCAAAAATTAAGACCTCACGATATTGTGTACATATTTTTAGATAAAAACATGCAGTAGAAAAAAAGTTAGAGTATTTCTTGTTAAGACAAAAGTTCCACCGCTCCGCGCTTGTTTTTCTTTGTTATCTTTTTCAAATGGTCGCAAAGGTATTTTTAAAAAAATCTTAAAATCTTCTTTGAGCTGAAATCTACAAATTCCAATGATTCTTTTAACGATCTCTGCATTTTTGTAAGTGACATACGATCGAAGAAAAAAATTGTTTGATTTCCCTAAGAGTCTGGGTTAAATTATTTAAAAAAATACTTTGACTTTAAAAAAGATTTCAATCGAACAAAAAAAAGCAAGAAATTCAATTATTACTTTGATATCAATCATTAATCAATCCATCAAAATTGACTGAACGGCTGCATTTTTTCGTAAGTATCAAATATCCTTAAGGAGTTGTATCACACATTTGAAGAGAAAAAGTCGTATTAATTATGTATCAAATAAATTAAGATTTCTTACTCATGCTTTCCTGAAGGTAGGACCGGACAACCTAGAAAGAGATGTGTTAAAAATCTAAAACTTTAGGAAGTTGAAGATAAATATTAAAAAATGATGCCACTAAATTTTCAGAACCAGGGGGTTTTTCGTTTTTGAGTAATTAAATATTAACATCGCGTCGATTTAACCCGTAGTCTTATGGGAGAGCAAATTTTTTTATAAAATTTTTACATAATTACATGTGATCAGGTTATCAGAATATTTGTCAGTGTATCTAGAATGCACAAGAATCACATAGAATTAATTAAATCATCCATTCGGTTCCT
The DNA here is from genome assembly GCA_038277355.1 of Encarsia formosa. Classification (NCBI taxonomy): domain Eukaryota; kingdom Metazoa; phylum Arthropoda; class Insecta; order Hymenoptera; family Aphelinidae; genus Encarsia; species Encarsia formosa. The sequence continues at coordinate 21,233,115 of CM076187.1, forward strand.
CTAAGTATTGATAAAAAACATGTGTTTTAGGTTAAAAAAGCTTCTGCTGCTAATGCACTTCTATATCTATATATGCATGAAGCTAGTCAAATGTTTAACCGAAAATGCATCTTGACTAGAGCCGTAGGAGCGGTCCTACCTTAAACGTAGAGATTAAACTTCTATTAATTATATGAAAATTATATTTAATGCATTGTTTAACTTAATATCTAACTACGCATTGGAAATATGGGATGGCTCATCTGGATCAATCATAAAACCAACTGAAATGTTTAATGCATTACCATTAGAAAGGAGAGAACCTTCAATACGGAAAAGTCGAGAAGATAAGAAAAGAATGATAGATATGCAAATGTTAATTGGATGGGTGAAGAATTTAGGATATACAGCCTGTGAGGAACTATTGGAAAGTTTAAAATAAACTCTTCAAAAAATTGACGACGCAAGCCGAAAGAGCGAAATGTACTCCTTGCGCCATCGGCCAACGCGCATCCAGCCTACTGCAACATGGCGACCGGCTACGTGTCGGCCGCTGGCGCATCAGTAGATGTTCTATACGGGTGGGCGTGGCTTATTCTCATCAACCATTAACAGCACAGCATTTCCCCCACTCCTCCTTCAATTACCTCCACTCGAAAGTGGGCAAGACTAAATTAATCTAGTAATATACCTATATATAATACATATAGTGTATCTATACATTACATGTTCTAACTGTATGTCGGACTTATTAGCCGGGAAATTGAAAGTGGGTCGTAACCTTGTGGGTACCACTACATATTAGTATAACTATTGTAGTGTATGTGTGTGAGCACATAGCACTGAGTGTGCAGAATACTGCATCGCAGGTGTATTATAAAAAATAAAGAATCAGTCGTAATGGAACCACGGTAGTTGTCACTTATCCCGATCCTCTCCTGTTCCACATATAGTACAGTGGCGACGAGGACAAAAGAAATTAAAAAAATTACCGTCTCTGCCGGGTAAGCTAGAATTTGTTTAAGAAGTGGTTTTATGGCTGTGTTCGAAAATTTTGCAATCTTTTTGTTTTTTGTTTTCATAAAATTTCAAGATTCCTGGGGATTCCTGAGATTCCAGGGGGGATTTCAAAAAATTTTTAAAGTTATTTGATTTTTAGAAAATTTTCATCTGATTTTTCAATAATTTTTTTCTTTTATTGACAAATTTACAAAATACTTCAATTTTTTTTGTTATTTTGAAGAAAGGGTATAGCCGGGTAAGATAGTCGAATCGGCCCCCAGCGCGAACCCCTACAATATATTGTCACGGTCGGTGAAAATATTCGTCCACACGATCGAGATTTTTCGTGTGGACGCGGGCCAGCAGCAGACGAACAGCTGCTGGCGGACCATTCCGGAACGGACCGACCGTTAGCGGCCGGACCAGCTGGAACGAGGCGTAAGCGCGCCAGTCTTTTCTACTAGCTGAGACTAGACACCTCGTCGTCGTGCGATTTCTTTTGTCGTGATAAAAGAAAGTTCTTTTTTTGTTAGCGCGATTCGCGGTGTGAGTGTGGCTGTTTAGCTACGACTAGCGAAAACGCAGAGGGCGACGCCTTCGAGTGTGTGTGTGTTGTCGCAGGTGTGTGAGCAACACAGAAACCCGCTACACGGAGATCTCCACCCGCGCGGCTCAAAGGTTTGTGTCAGCGAGCGTACCGGTGTGCAGGTGTGTAGAGTGATAAGGGAAAGAGTTGTCGATTATTCTTTCCCAATCGGGTAATATTTAAGAAAGCTTCTACGCGTGAATTCTTGCTAGAAATCACGCGTAGAAACTAGCGAGCCGGCGCACGTAGCCGCCCGGCAGAGCGTTTGTTTACGCTTTAGTTTCTTTATTCGGCCGCCGCGCGATCGGCCGAACTTTAATTGTCAACAACGCGAGTTAATAATTTTAGTCTATTTTGTTTATTGTTTATTTTTTTCTTTCTTGTTAATAAATCAAAGTTAAAATTAAACCTTCGCGTAGATTATTTTTTTCTGTCGAATAAAAATATCTCTCTTTCTCCTCCGTTATCCTCCTACGATTAGGATAGTTATTTTTCTCTTCGATTTTCTTTTTTTTTAGCTTGGGGAAAATTACCCCGCCCGCTGCCGGCATTTGAAGGCTAGTTCGCGAACGCGTCTCCCTAAGCATGTCTTGATTTTCCGTTTTTCAGGTGCACGGACAACAACGGGAGTACTCGGAAGGGAGTACTCCAGGATAAATAATTGTTTACAGCTCAGTCCGACGGCGAGAGTGCAGGGCCGTGTTTCCCCGGACGAGCACTGTAACAATATATATATATATCATTCGAAAGGGCATGAAAATAGAAAATTTTTGGCGCCTAACCAGAATTTTTTATACCCATTACTGCGCATACGCGGTCCAAAATAGTGATTTTTCAACTTTGATTTTCATCTCAAAATCTAAGAGGGCTAAAAAACGCGGTTTGCGGCAAAATTTTGTTTACCAAAAATCTAGTTCAACCATATTTTTTTAAATCATTTTTGGCGCCAAATTCAAATTGTTAAGGCTGTTTTTCGAATTTTTTTCCTTAAAAAATGCGATTAAAAAAAAAAAACAGCGATACATACCTCTCTAGAAAAAAAATGTCATGTATTTTAAGAAAAAATAGCTTTACAAATTTTTTGAAATTTTTTGAATAGCTGGAAGACACTTTTAAGGCCAAATTATTAAAATTTTTTATCTAAATCGCCACACAGCAGCTGCATACTGCGTTAAAATAAAACAAGATTTATATCGCTGAACTACATTTTTTGTAAAGAAAATTTTGCCGCAAACCGCGTTATTCTATCCCTCTTAGGTTTTGAGATAAAAATTGTAGTTGAAAAATCACTATTTCGACTCACGCATGCGCAGTTAAGGGAATCAAAAATTGCGGTATGCACGAAAAGTTTCTTTTTTTCAAGACCTTTCAAATGATATATATATTGTAGGGGTTCTACAAAAAAAATTTTTAATACCTCTGACGAGACCAGTTCAACCATGTTCATCACTAAAAAATCGTATGTAGTTATTTTCAATCTAGGTCAGGTATCCCGAATAGGCCAAATTTTTTTATGCAGAAGTATATATATGGAGTACTTATGGACCCAAAATTTCTAGTTATTGCTACTAATGGAGCCAGTAAGGACTTACGGAGCCCAGGCGCCATAAAAATTTCAGTATATAGCTTTATTGAGCCCATGGGCCAATGTGATGGAGCATGGAGCCAATGTGATAAGTATTTGCTGTCACATACTTCATCTTTCCACATAAAATCCACATAAAATCTTTCATCTTTTTTCGGTGCCATCTGAAATGACAGGATAAAACACGACCTAATTTTTATTTCTTTTCATTTCATATGAATATGAATATTCTATATTATTTTTTTACAAAAACAAATTTTACACTTGTCAGTTTTTAAGTTATAATACTTACTTTTGTTAAAATTACTTTTTAAGACTTGATGGCAAGAAATAGAATATATAGTATTAAAATATTTAGATCTATCTACGTTTATTCTGATTACAACACTAGTAGAAATCACGTACTTATCACATTATTTGAATAAACTAGTTTTCGCTACTGGTGCACTATTATATCAACACAGTAAACACTGGACGACTCAACGCATTCATTTGCCTTCGGCGCGAGCTTGCAGCCGCGCCCCCAGCTGCCCTGCCGCCGAGCTCGGCGCTGTTTCGGATTCTTCTTAGCTGAGCTCGGGCTGAAGTCGCGCCGTAACAAAACAAGTGCTCGGGTTACTAACAATAAGTGAAATTATATACAAAAAATCTTATGTCGTAGCTTTTAAGAAAGTAATCATTATTGATGTTTAAAAATTAAATTAAAAAGTATGAGTTAAACAATAAAGAATTTTATATTAATTAACTTAATTTCTATTACTAATCTATTTTAAAAATCACAGCAAATCTCATTCTCTTTCCATTTTATCTAGCTATCTCCCACCAAGGTCATACAATTAAAAATTGAAATATAAAATGTACATGTAAAGAGTAAAAAAATATGGTTGAACTAGATTTTTGGTAAACAAAATTTTGCCGCAAACCGCGTTTTTTAGCCCTCTTAGATTTTGAGATGAAAATCAAAGTTGAAAAATCACTATTTTGGACCGCGTATGCGCAGTAATGGGTATAAAAAATTCTGGTTAGGCGCCAAAAATTTTCTATTTTCATGCCCTTTCGAATGATATATATATATTGTTACAGTGCTCGTCCGGGGAAACACGGCCCTGCACTCTCGCCGTCGGACTGAGCTGTAAACAATTATTTATCCTGGAGTACTCCCTTCCGAGTACTCCCGTTGTTGTCCGTGCACCTGAAAAACGGAAAATCAAGACATGCTTGGGGAGACGCGTTCGCGAACTAGCCTTCAAATGCCGGCAGCGGGCGGGGTAATTTTCCCCAAGCTAAAAAAAAGAAAATCGAAGAGAAAAATAACTATCCTAATCGTAGGAGGATAACGGAGGAGAAAAAGAGATATTTTTATTCGACAGAAAAAAATAATCTACGCAAAGGTTTAATTTTAACTTTGATTTATTAACAAGAAAGAAAAAAATAAACAATAAACAAAATAGACTAAAATTATTAACTCGCGTTGTTGACAATTAAAGTTCGGCCGATCGCGCGGCGGCCGAATAAAGAAACTAAAGCGTAAACAAACGCTCTGCCGGGCGGCTACGTGCGCCGGCTCGCTAGTTTCTACGCGTGATTTCTAGCAAGAATTCACGCGTAGAAGCTTTCTTAAATATTACCCGATTGGGAAAGAATAATCGACAACTCTTTCCCTTATCACTCTACACACCTGCACACCGGTACGCTCGCTGACACAAACCTTTGAGCCGCGCGGGTGGAGATCTCCGTGTAGCGGGTTTCTGTGTTGCTCACACACCTGTGACAACACACACACACTCGAAGGCGTCGCACTCTGCGTTTTCGCTAGTCGTAGCTAAACAGCCACACTCACACCGCGAATCGCGCTAACAAAAAAAGAACTTTCTTTTCTCATGACAAAAGAAATCGCACGACGACAAGGTGTCTAGTCTCAGCTAGTAGAAAAGACTGGCGCGCTTACTCCTCGTTCCAGCTGGTCCGGCCGCTAACAGTCGGTCCGTTCCGGAATGGTCCGCCAGCAGCTGTTCGTCTGCTGCTGGCCCGCGTCCACACGAAAAATCTCGATCATGTGGACGAATATTTTCACCGACCGTGACAACCCCCCCCCCCCCCTAGATACAACGTGTCGACGTTGTATCGATAATACCCGACGAAACCTAGTCGAACGAGGATTTCGGAGGAATCGCAGGGTTGGTGAAATGACAGGAAGAATATTGTTGGTTTGCCAATTTTTATTTTGCCAATATACATATATGGCCGTGGCTCGGCCATACCACGACACTCAGTAACCTTTCATTTCCTCCTGAGTCGGAGGAAATCCTCGTGTTCCCCAATGTTGGGACATTTGGTTGGGTCATCAACCTTGGGGAAAGCACATATTCGGCAGTTGACGCCGAACTTGGCCCGGTAAATGTTCCTGGCCATCTTTTTGGTTGATTGACCAGAAACCGACATAGCCCTCATTTTGGCCATGGCTATCTGCTTCCTGGCCGAGTCCTCAGCCTCCTTGGCTTTCCGCAGAGCCTCTCGGGCTCGGGCCATCTCCTCTTCGGCCTCCCTAGCGGCCTTCTTCTTCCTCTCGACCACTTGGCGATGGTGACATAAGATTCGGAGCTCCTCTTGTCGCTCCTCTATCCACGAGGAGTAGTCCTCGCGGACCCAATTTGGTTCTCGGCCTTGGGTCGCGCTGAACAATATGAACAGGCGAATGGCCTCCTGTTCTGCCGCCAACTGGTCGTCCAGTTGTTGGCAGACGACGTCCAACGTCTGGCACGCCTCTCCCCAGGATTCAGGAGGGGAGATCGGCAATCCAAAAGAAAATCGGGTCTCCGCCTCAACCCAGACGGAGTCCTCGAGTGCCATATCTTGATGCCTCTTGACGGCTTCTTCTGCCAAGTGTTTGCTGACCGTGCTACAGTAATTTGGCTGGCGCATCATGTTCAACATGGCAGGGCTCGTTTTAGTTGCAGAGTGTACTGCCCTGTTGTATGCGCAAACCAGCTCCGGTAGGTGCTCATCCCACGTTTGCTGGTTGTCGGCTACAAAACATCGGATCATTGTTTTCAATGTCCGATTAAGCCGTTCGACTCCACCGTTCGATTCCGGATTGTGAGTCGGTGAGTTCTCATGCTGTACGCCAAGTTCGTCCAATTTGTCGTCTATAGCATGATTCTTGAACTCTGAACCTTGGTCCGAAAGGAACAGCTCTGGTTGGCCCCATCTTAGGATTACATCGAGCCAGATGTGTTTCCAGATGGAGTCATCGTCCGCTCGTCTTAACGGCGACACTTCTGCCCACCTGGTGAACAGATCCGTCAAGACTAGCACGTATTTGTTGCCATTCTTGCTCCGGGTGTATGGGCCCAATATATCACCCGAAACTGCTTGCCATGGTCTTACAATCACACGTCTGCCCATTAGGCCACCGGGTAGGCGTTGCTCAACCTTTTGCTGTTGGCAAATCTGGCATGATTTTACGTATGCCTCGATGTCCTTGTACATGCCAGGCCAAAAATACTCTTGGGTCACTTTTTTAAGAGTTTTATCTCGGCCCAAGTGGCCTGCCATCGGTTCATCGTGTTTCTCTTGTATCACGGTTGCCCGTAGATACAAAGGCACGACGAGCTTCCAAGCATCGTCGTCTCCGACTGTCTCTTCGATGACGTCGTCAGACTTATAGTAATAAAGTCTGTCACCCACGACCTTCCACCTGAGGAATTTGTTTGGATTTCTCTGAACTATCTTCCTCTTATTCAGGTACCAGTCGTCTAGTTGTTCGACCGGGTAGCTTACGGCTGAAACGACAATCGGGTCGTCTTCTTCGTACATTCGTGACAAGGCGTCTGGAACCACGTTTAACGTGCCTTTACGATATTCTGTCGTAAAGTCGTAGCCTTGCAACTCCAGAGACCATCTTGCCAATCTGCCAGTGGCATTGGTCATCTTATGCAGCCATCTTAAGGAATTGTGGTCTGTGATCACGTGGAATTTGAAACCTTCGACGTAACACCTAAACTTCCTTATTGCTTCCACTACAGCTAAGCACTCCCTTTCGGTGACAGTGTAGTTTCGCTGTGCTGGATTCAGTACTCGGCTGAAATAGCAATCAGCATCCAGGTCAGTCATGATGGCTATCTTGAGATCGCGTTTTACCCCCGCGACCTCAAATGGTAAGGTGACGTATCCGGCGATAGAACATCTTCGCCCGTCAGCTACCCTTGCGCCTTTGCCAGCATAAATTTCAATCTTTCGGTTGCACGCAGCTGCAATCTGAATAGCGCATGACCCCATCACTGTACGTGATGCCCCGGGGTCATACAACGCTCTGACACGGAAATAACCAATATTCACTGGCAACCACCATCTGGTTTCCGCGTCTAAGTCCGCTGCGACCGAATTATTTTGAGTTGTCGCTTGTTCAGTATCCTTAGGATCCACTGAACAAGCCTGAGCGTCATCTCCGAGTGATGACTGGGAAACTGTGTCGGCGGAATAGTTACTTTCTACTCCGCCGGCTTTTCGTTTCCCTGGCGTTTTGGGCATTTGGGTCTGATGTGCCCTTCCTCCTTACAGAAGTAACAGCGAACTGGTGACTTGTCGCTTCTCTTCCTGCCATCATCACTCAAGCCTTGCTTAGGTGATGAGCTTCTGGCCCTTCCATGTCCTTCAGATTTGTGTCTGGCTCTGGAATGCTCGCCCTTGCTTGAACTCTGGGGCCTTGGGCCTTTTGGTTTCCCAAAGTTCTTACTGCCCTCGAGCTTTTTCAAGAAAGCCTCGAGGCGGCTGACAATTGAGTCAGCAGCTGGTTTGCTATCAACAGCAGTTGCTGCGACGTTGACTCTCGCTTTCTTGTCAGTCTTACTTTGCTTATAGGCGAGATAAGGCCACATAGACGCTGAAGGGGATGGTGGAGGCCTATAATTAATCTCGTTGAGAGAGGTCCGCTCGATCTCAACGGCTTGATTCATTAAACCGACTACCGATTTAATTTCGTTGCGACGAATCTGTCTACGCAGATTCGGCAACATATTCCTCAATATAAAGTCGACCTGTTCAGGCTCGCTCGGTTCGGGCCTAATCTTTAACAGGTATGACTGTAAATTAGTAATATAGTCCCTGACTGGCTCGGACTCGCCCTGTGTGCGAGCGAAAGCCTCAGCTCGCACACACTGTTGGTAATCTTCCACACCATACCACTCTCGGGCTGAACGACAGAAGTCGTCCCAAGAAACTATCTGTTTCTTGTTGTTGCGATACCAAGTGGTCGCAACACCAGTCAGTAGCAACGGCAAGGCATATAACAGTTGCTTGTCCGTTAGTCCGGCTAAACTGTTGTTGTCTGCAACGTCTAGCAGAAATTGCTCTAGGCTTGACTCTGGACCACCGGAGAATTTCAAGTTCCAGCGCCGGACTATTGCACCAACATCCACCGGTTTTAGAGCGCTAACCATCGGTGGGGTTCTTACAGGAATGGTTGATTCTTGGTCCAACCTGAGTAACCTTTCCTGTAGCGCTTGTATCTGTCCCTGTACCAGGTGTCTTTCATCCGGGACAGATGCGTCTCTAATAGGGCTGGAGCTGTTTCGCTTGTCTGTCATTGAAGTGCCGCGAAAACCGACCCTATTATTCGATTGGCCAGCATTCTCCGTGGAAATGCTGTAATCGGCCATAGAGTTATTGGCCAATAGCTCTGGCCTGATGGTACTCGAGACTGGTCCTCTCGAGTGTAGGTTTCTTTCCGGCCGAGGTTCCTCGATCCTGAGTCTGCCCTCGATCTTGTCTATCCGATCGTGCAGCCTCTTTAATTCAGTCGATATCCCTCTGAACAAATCCAGTGTGCCTCTGCGTCACTCTCACTGGGTATCGAACGGTTTCGAATGCCCTCCTGGCCTGACGATCGTGAGTCCCGCGTGTGGGACTCCTGTAGCCTCGACGCTGCTTGCTGAACCAGGGGTTCTTCAAGCAAGACAGCGAAAGGATGCTCACCCGAATGTGTGTAGTCTGGATCCAGATTTCTCCCACATCGTGGTGGCGATGAATGACGCACGCATCTGCTCGCGCTTAACCTGCACAGCAGCTGTGTCCTGGACAGTATCGTCTCCAGTGGCTACAAAGTCGTCCGCCGAGTAACTACCCAGCAGCCACTTCTGGAGACGAGTGCACCGTTCTTGGACGGATCCTTCGGCCTTAAGCCCAGCTCGGCCAGGGCGTCCATGACTACATCAGTACCCTCATCCAAAATCCAGGAGAAAATCCTGTCTTCCTTATCTTCACCCGACATCTTTCTTCCTGTGGGCGCGAAGAATACAAAGAATAAATCCTACCTATTCGTGACAGTACTCAATTCCTATTCTAACTTATTCAAACTAATCTTCATCCGGTGTACCTAATGTACCGGAGAAAAGAAAAATTCTCTTGCAACTTTGAGGTTAATAAAAAAAACAAATAAGCAAAAAGTAAAAAAAATAAAATAAAAAAATAAAAATCAAAAAAAAATAATGCACGAATGCAGCAATTATACCTCAAAGTTACAATTACAGTTGCTACTAACACTAGTTAGTAGCACGCTGTACAACAAATAAGTAATTACAGGAATTAAAAAAAAATATAACGAATTAATAAATATTCGCAGTTCGCTCAATTCACACAAGCGCCGTACTGTCACGGATTCATTCCCACACAACACAAGCAAGTGTGAGGAAAAAGCAACAAAAAAATAAAGAAAAAAAAGAAAAAAAAATCTGCCGTCAGAACAAAAAAAAATTCTAAATCCCCGGAAAAATACTCGCGCGTCTCGAAATTATTAATTTCGAGTCGCAAAAACCGCGAAAACAAAACTCCGGGATTAGCTACGAAAATTGAAAGGCAGCAACTAGAAAAATTATCCCGAACGGCCTCACAGTTGCTTTGTTTACAAACAACTAGCGAGCAGGTCGAATTATAATTCGAACCGCTAACGCTCGCATGCTATTATTTCTCGAAATAAAAATGCCCTTGTCCGAGCGTGGACAAGGTCACTGCGCGCGCGAACAATAACCCGTGCAGTTGGGTTATTAATTCTAAATCTGCGGCTAATACGCTGCCGCCGCGTTCTCTCTTCCTCCGTGTCGAGCTGTGTCCCGCAGCAAAATTACGAGCAAAATTCTCCACACAAGTTGGGCGCCAATTTGTTGCAGTGCTCGTCCGGGGAAACACGGCCCTGCACTCTCGCCGTCGGACTGAGCTGTAAACAATTATTTATCCTGGAGTACTCCCTTCCGAGTACTCCCGTTGTTGTCCGTGCACCTGAAAAACGGAAAATCAAGACATGCTTAGGGAGACGCGTTCGCGAACTAGCCTTCAAATGCCGGCAGCGGGCGGGGTAATTTTCCCCAAGCTAAAAAAAAAGAAAATCGAAGAGAAAAATAACTATCCTAATCGTAGGAGGATAACGGAGGAGAAAGAGAGATATTTTTATTCGACAGAAAAAAATAATCTACGCGAAGGTTTAATTTTAACTTTGATTTATTAACAAGAAAGAAAAAAATAAACAATAAACAAAATAGACTAAAATTATTAACTCGCGTTGTTGACAATTAAAGTTCGGCCGATCGCGCGGCGGCCGAATAAAGAAACTAAAGCGTAAACAAACGCTCTGCCGGGCGGCTACGTGCGCCGGCTCGCTAGTTTCTACGCGTGATTTCTAGCAAGAATTCACGCGTAGAAGCTTTCTTAAATATTACCCGATTGGGAAAGAATAATCGACAACTCTTTCCCTTATCACTCTACACACCTGCACACCGGTACGCTCGCTGACACAAACCTTTGAGCCGCGCAGGTGGAGATCTCCGTGTAGCGGGTTTCTGTGTTGCTCACACACCTGCGACAACACACACACACTCGAAGGCGTCGCCCTCTGCGTTTTCGCTAGTCGTAGCTAAACAGCCACACTCACACCGCGAATCGCGCTAACAAAAAAAGAACTTTCTTTTATCACGACAAAAGAAATCGCACGACGACGAGGTGTCTAGTCTCAGCTAGTAGAAAAGACTGGCGCGCTTACGCCTCGTTCCAGCTGGTCCGGCCGCTAACGGTCGGTCCGTTCCGGAATGGTCCGCCAGCAGCTGTTCGTCTGCTGCTGGCCCGCGTCCACACGAAAAATCTCGATCGTGTGGACGAATATTTTCACCGACCGTGACAATATATTGTAGGGGTTCGCGCTGGGGGCCGATTCGACTATCTTACCCGGCTATACCCTTTCTTCAAAATAACAAAAAAAATTGAAGTATTTTGTAAATTTGTCAATAAAAGAAAAAAATTATTGAAAAATCAGATGAAAATTTTCTAAAAATCAAATAACTTTAAAAATTTTTTGAAATCCCCCCTGGAATCTCAGGAATCCCCAGGAATCTTGAAATTTTATGAAAACAAAAAACAAAAAGATTGCAAAATTTTCGAACACAGCCATAAAACCACTTCTTAAACAAATTCTAGCTTACCCGGCAGAGACGGTAATTTTTTTAATTTCTTTTGTCCTCGTCGCCACTGTACTATATGTGGAACAGGAGAGGATCGGGATAAGTGACAACTACCGTGGTTCCATTACGACTGATTCTTTATTTTTTATAATACACCTGCGATGCAGTATTCTGCACACTCAGTGCTATGTGCTCACACACATACACTACAATAGTTATACTAATATGTAGTGGTACCCACAAGGTTACGACCCACTTTCAATTTCCCGGCTAATAAGTCCGACATACAGTTAGAACATGTAATGTATAGATACACTATATGTATTATATATAGGTATATTACTAGATTAATTTAGTCTTGCCCACTTTCGAGTGGAGGTAATTGAAGGAGGAGTGGGGGAAATGCTGTGCTGTTAATGGTTGATGAGAATAAGCCACGCCCACCCGTATAGAACATCTACTGATGCGCCAGCGGCCGACACGTAGCCGGTCGCCATGTTGCAGTAGGCTGGATGCGCGTTGGCCGATGGCGCAAGGAGTACATTTCGCTCTTTCGGCTTGCGTCGTCAATTTTTTGAAGAGTTTATTTTAAACTTTCCAATAGTTCCTCACAGGCTGTATATCCTAAATTCTTCACCCATCCAATTAACATTTGCATATCTATCATTCTTTTCTTATCTTCTCGACTTTTCCGTATTGAAGGTTCTCTCCTTTCTAATGGTAATGCATTAAACATTTCAGTTGGTTTTATGATTGATCCAGATGAGCCATCCCATATTTCCAATGCGTAGTTAGATATTAAGTTAAACAATGCATTAAATATAATTTTCATATAATTAATAGAAGTTTAATCTCTACGTTTAAGGTAGGACCGCTCCTACGGCTCTAGTCAAGATGCATTTTCGGTTAAACATTTGACTAGCTTCATGCATATATAGATATAGAAGTGCATTAGCAGCAGAAGCTTTTTTAACCTAAAACACATGTTTTTTATCAATACTTAGAGGAACCGAATGGATGATTTAATTAATTCTATGTGATTCTTGTGCATTCTAGATACACTGACAAATATTCTGATAACCTGATCACATGTAATTATGTAAAAATTTTATAAAAAAATTTGCTCTCCCATAAGACTACGGGTTAAATCGACGCGATGTTAATATTTAATTACTCAAAAACGAAAAACCCCCTGGTTCTGAAAATTTAGTGGCATCATTTTTTAATATTTATCTTCAACTTCCTAAAGTTTTAGATTTTTAACACATCTCTTTCTAGGTTGTCCGGTCCTACCTTCAGGAAAGCATGAGTAAGAAATCTTAATTTATTTGATACATAATTAATACGACTTTTTCTCTTCAAATGTGTGATACAACTCCTTAAGGATATTTGATACTTACGAAAAAATGCAGCCGTTCAGTCAATTTTGATGGATTGATTAATGATTGATATCAAAGTAATAATTGAATTTCTTGCTTTTTTTTGTTCGATTGAAATCTTTTTTAAAGTCAAAGTATTTTTTTAAATAATTTAACCCAGACTCTTAGGGAAATCAAACAATTTTTTTCTTCGATCGTATGTCACTTACAAAAATGCAGAGATCGTTAAAAGAATCATTGGAATTTGTAGATTTCAGCTCAAAGAAGATTTTAAGATTTTTTTAAAAATACCTTTGCGACCATTTGAAAAAGATAACAAAGAAAAACAAGCGCGGAGCGGTGGAACTTTTGTCTTAACAAGAAATACTCTAACTTTTTTTCTACTGCATGTTTTTATCTAAAAATATGTACACAATATCGTGAGGTCTTAATTTTTGACATCAAAAAGTTAACGTTTTTAAACTTTTGTCGCAGAGTTTTGTAAATTAAAAATTAGGTTATGTTTTCGTGATTTTTCTTATTATTTAATTTATCTTTTAAACATAGATTTGATACTAAATTAAACTAAAATCTTTCAACTATGCTGTGTAAAATTTTCAAAATGATTTATTCATTAGGGTCAGAGTACTGATCAGTTGAAAATAAAATCGTCTAGTCGGGTGCTGCGGTGCCCCTCCTGTCCCCTCTGTTCCACTCATGAAAATACCAAACATCCTTTAATATTTGTATTCTTCATGTATTTCGATATCAATTTCATTTGAGTATTCAATTATTAAACTATTATTTTTGGCATTTGGTAGACTGCAAAACACATACATTTTATTTTCTTAATATATGTTAAATTAAAAAAGCCGAGAAGTAGGTTAATATAGTAATTTACCGAGGAAAAGGGGGGAGGTTACTTATTTAACAAAAAGAAAAGGCATGAATTTTACTATTTTAATGAGTTGGTCACAAACAATGGAAAATCGACCAAGCTGGCTCGACCTCTTCAATACAACTGCAAGACCTGCATTCGGCCAGGCTAAAGAAAATTCTCTTGAGTCCCAAAAACAGGGCGTGGCTAATAAGTGTTAATATTGCCTGCAGTCTTTATCTGTTTCTACCTTGAAGTGCTGCTTTATTTAATACATTTTTAATATAATATCTATCAATTTACATGTCAATCCAACATTATTAGTGGTATCACAGTGGCATGGCAACTAGTTAAATTTTAAAAATTAGTGCCAGGCCCACTGTAACGAATTGGATGCCATAACATTATTAAAAGTAGAAATCGATAAGGAAATAAGACGAATGTTAATATGTCAAAAAGTTGCATAGTACAAAAACAACTAGAAAAAAAAACTCGAAAAAAAATTAAATTTGATAAAAAAGAATGTATTGGTTGTGGAAATTAAGCATGCGCTAAATTTTTTCTGCGTATTGTGTTGAGGAACTTCTAGAGGATTACTCGCACATATGTATTAGTTGAGCACAGACTAAAGGGTGTTTAAAAATTCGATGAAAAAATTATATATTACAGAATTAAAACTCATTGTTGCATCGTACAGACGCACGATGCCTATTTCACCCTAAAAGTCTAATACGAAGAAGAAGAATATGCTCAAAAAAGTGTGTAGGCAGCCTCGAGCAAAAACATCTAAGAAGAAAAAAAAGTATGGTGAATTATAAAAAGTGATCAGTATTTCGTTTGTACGTTTCTAAAATGTACAGTTGTATATTATGCATCTCCACGGGAAATATCTCGATATAAAACGCATCTGAATGCATGATTTATCGTGATTGTCAATACGTCATATAAAGTTGGATTGAAAAAAATCGAGTTGCATAAGATTACAGTCGATCGCATTTAACACCGTCAAATTATTTTTTTAATGCATTGCTTAAAAATATATCTGACTAAATCGCAGCGTATTACATTTTAAAAGATACATTGTAGCGGATCGCTTTGGATCATGAAGTATCGTATTAGACTGCGATGTATCGTTATTTTGGATTGAATTGGATTACCTAAATACTGTTGAATCAGATTTGGTTTCATCACTTTTTATTCATTGCATTAGATTCGATGTACTTGGATCGCATTAAGCTTGAGAGAATCACTTTTTTTTAATTGTATTTGACTGAATGTTGGCTTTGGATTATAATGAATCGTATTCGACCACGCCATACCATTGTATTGAATTCAATTGGATCGGATCGGATTAAATCGCATTGGATTGGATTGCATTGAATCGGATTGGATTAGATCGCATCGCATCGCATCGGATTGGATCGGATCGGGTCGCATCGCATCGGATCGCATTGGATCGGATTGGATTGAATCGCATCGGATCGGATCGGATCGCATTGGATCAGATTGAATCGCATCGGATCGCACTATATAGTATTGGATTGGGATCGGATCGCATCGGATTACATTGGATTGGATTAGATTGGGATCGGATCGAATTCGTCTTAAATTAATTAACTTTCAACTTGAAAATAATAAGGGGTCGGAGAGGGAACTTACGCCCCCCCCCTTTCTCCTCGCCCCCAGTAGCAAAAGAAATAAAAGACAAATCTAAGATTAACACCGTCCGTGTATCGATATTTAAAATACCTTAAAAAAAAAACTTTCAAGTATTGTGGCAAGGAGGTATTAAGATATTTTCAGTATCTAAAAAATGGAGTACCAAGATTATGAGTACTTTTGCATTAACGACTTTATGATAAAATTATTCAGTAATTGGGGCTACTAGTTCCAAGTAATGTAACCGGTGGAATCTATAAGTTGTTTTTTATGGTTTAATTCAAATTTTAGAGATTGACATTGAAAAAGGAACAAAAATGAATAATTAATGAAGTGAACATTTTTGAATTTAGCCCCAAAAATGTAGAAAATTTTTTTTTTAAGTGACAAGTTTATTTTTATTCCTAGCACTTACACTATATGTATATTGGCACTTGGATAATCGTACAATGGTAATAATATGTTAATTTCGTAATTTGGCTACATAATCATTTTTAAAAAAATGTAAAATCAAACAAGATTCCTTTCTTCGTTTTTAATATTTTGAAAAAAATCTTGGAGTAAAATTTATTCTGGTTATTGATAATTATATGATAATTATAGACAATTATATTAACCACTAGGAGCAACAGCTCCCCAACGTGACGCATTTAGAGTGACTACTTCATGGAGAAATAATCTTTGAGGTCAAAATGCTAGGTACCTCAGACACCTAATTCAGGCCCAGGTAGAATAACAACCTGGAGTAATCATCTCCACAGGATAATTCTGTTCGAATTTTTACCGTGACACCTGTTGTCCGAGTTTACCTGATGAATCTCATTCATTACGAGCTCATATGTATACTTCAGCGCTGTGCTTGTATTCCTTCTTTTTTTATTTTACCTTTGTTGGAATAGAGGGTTTAGTGGATCATGAATAATAAGTGTTGGTTTATTTTATATGTAATTATTTAATAAAGTGAACTAATATAATACACTGCATGTTCACAACATGCGTTCCCGGCAAGCAACAGCAACCGAGTAGTACGCGCCTTGCGCATCTCGCAGGCTTGAGTTCGTTCGGCTCACACACACACTCTTGTTATTGTGTTCGGTAACTCACACATTTCAACACGCCTCCTTGAGTTATCAACACAATATTTAAATTCAATCAATTCACAAAATAAATTTTATAATATCTTAAATCTTACCAATTTCTCAAATTCATTTCAAATACAATTTTAAACAGTTTAAATTAATTTTAACGCTTTTCTTAACTTAACAAATTTTGTTTTCTCTAAACTTTTAGTTAATAAGTCAGCTAAATTTCGCTCTGAATCAATTTTTACAATGTCAATTATACCTTTTCATAATTCTCGTTTACATAGTGGTATTGCACTTTGATGTGCTTCGAGTTTTTAGTAAAATTTCCAAATTTTGCTATCGATACTGCACCTGAATTATCCTCATAAAGTTCAATCGGTTTTTCAATCTTTAATTTAAATGACTCATTCAGTAAATTTCTAATAAATAAAATTTCAGTCACCGCTTCAGATAATGCAGTATACTCGCAAAAGTTGAACATTTTGTCACCGTATTCTGTTTTCGCGTTTTCCAATAAATCAAATTTCCTAAAACTCTAACTACAAAACCTGTTGTTGATTTTCTATCGATATTATCACCCGCAAAATCTGAATCAACCATATAATAATCTAACTTTACTCTATCTACATTCTTATCATTATATGTTAATTTTAAATCCTTAGTTTTATACAGGTATTTTAAAATTCTTAAAGCATATTTGTAATGTATTTGATCATAACAACTTTGAAATCTACTTAAATAATTAACACTATAATTAATATCAGGTCTAGTGCCTGTGCTAATATATAATAGTTCTCTAATTGAATAACGATATTTTATTCTTTCGTCAATCTCTTTCGCTTGATTCAATTTTAAATTACTCTCCATTGGAGTTTCATACAATTTTGAATTTTCTAAATTATATTTTACACCCAAAGACTCAATGTATTTAGTTTGACTTAAGGTCATTCTATTTCTTTCTTTATTATAATCAATATCAATATCTATATAACTCTTGATTTCACCCAAATCTTTCATAACAAATTTTTGCATCAAACTAGCTTTAAACTCTCAGATCTTATCAAGATTTTCGCAAACAATCAACAAATCATCAACAAAAACTAAAATATATATTGAATCTTTGCCTTTGTTATTCACATACAAACAATAGTCATAATTACTTTTTTGAAATCCTAACTTTTCAATAAAAGTTTTTCAATTCAATAAAACTTTTTAATAACCAAGAGTAGAGGTCGCGGCACCACGAAAGGTTATGTTTGTTTGTTCGTGTGTCTATGTTCCCGAGCCATCCACTTAGAGCTCACCGAGGATTATTCTACTCAATCTTTCATCGCTGTTTTTCACCGTTTCTCGTCTAGGAGAGGACATTGTTTTCTAATCTATAGTGATCAGGGCACTAATTTCATCGGTGCTGACGCTGAGCTTCGCCAAATGTTCCGCGAACGTTCTATGTTCATGAATGAAGTTACCGATGTTTTTGCTCAATCAGGTACCCTTTGGAAATTCAACCCTCCAGGCGCCCCCCATTTTGGGGGCATTTGGGAAGCTGGCGTCAAAGCCACGAAGCATCATCTACGTAGAGTGGTCGGGGACACCATTCTTACTTTCTCGGAAATGTCTACTCTACTTTGTCGCATTGAGGCTTGTCTAAATTCACGGCCTTTGTTGCCTCTTTCAGACGATCCCTCTGACCTGAATTTTCTAACTCCTTCACATTTCTTAATTTTAAGACCTTCTCATTTGATTCCAGAACCAGACTTCACAGCCGAAAACGTTCCTGTGGGCCGTAGGTGGCAGCTCATTTCCCAAAAAATGCAGCATTTTTGGGTTCGCTGGCGCAATGAGTACCTGTCTTCCCTGTAGCCAAGGGATAAATGGAGATCTCGCACTCGTTCCTTCCAACCAGGGGACGAGGTGTTTATCAAAGCTGAAAACACACCGCCTGGACAGTGGCCTTTGGCGCGTGTAATGGAGACCTACCTTGATCCTCAGGGGGACAATCGGGTGTGTGAGCTGAGAACGGCCAATTCCAAGCTTCACCGACCGTCAGTTAAGCTGCTCCTTTTAGTACCAGCAGAAGCTTGCCAGACGCCTCCTCCAGCCGTGGAAGTTGGGGCTTGCAACTTAGTGTTACTTCAGCCCGTGAACAAAACTATCAATAATTAATCCATGCCCGCACGGATTAAGGCGGGCGGAATGTTTAGAATTAATAGTACAAATTTGAATTTTGGGTGCTTAAGCTGTTAGTTTGGACTACCTCGGTCGGAAGTCAGCCGAGCGACTCACTCGAGGCGTGGTCGCCGAGAAGACTTCCGTCCGCAGGCAGTCGGCATCAGCTAGAGAAAGCGAGCAGTCGTGTTTAGTGTGCTCCGCTACTTAAAGTCAATGACTATTCCCAGAGATAGAGTGCCACCCGGTCAAAACGGTGTGACCACTCTCCTCTATTGTAAACCTTAGAAACCGAGAAATAAATTTACCAAAAAAGTTCGAGTTCATAATTAAATGAAAGTGTTAGTTTTATTTGAAGCCCAGTGATTCCTGCCTTCTCCTTGTCCCTTTTAACTCGCGTTAATTTAAACTCAAACAGCTGTCAAACAATAAGCAAGAATTAACCTATTCTGGATCTTATGGGTGTACAAGTCTAAAAAGGTCTTGAAAAAACTAAGGTACCAGAAAGATCTTTTCTTACTCTCAATTAAACTATTGAGGATACACTCAAGTGTTCAGCCCCCTGGGGAAAGGCAACCACGAAACCTCCTTCAGTGTGGCCTAACATTCTTGACTTGCGTTATATCCACGGGATTAGTTTTACGAAAATCTTAAGAAATTCATAATCGTCATTATCTCTTCGTTACTACATCGCAATGATTTAATTTTGCATTTATAGGAAGGTGGATAATGAAAATACTGTGAAACAATAAGCAAGAATTAATCGATTCTGGATTTATGAGTATACGAGTCTAAAAATGTCTTGAAAAAACTAAGGTACCCGTAAGTTCTTTCCTTACTCTTAATTAGACTATTGAGGATACACTCAAGTGTTCATCCCCCTGGGAAGAGGAGACCACGAATCCTCCTTACGTGTCTTTTTCAAATGTTGTTGCGCTGTTGCCTAAAATTTTTGACTAGCTCCATATTCACAGGATTAGTTTCACGAAAATCTTAAGAGCTTCATAATCGTCATTATCTCTTTGTTACTACATTGCATTGATTTAATTTATAGAATCGCTTTATATAATCTTCGGATCTGAAAAAGGTATTCCGAAGATGGCAACGAGTAGCTTGCAAAATTGGGC
Organism: Encarsia formosa; assembly: GCA_038277355.1. NCBI lineage: Eukaryota > Metazoa > Arthropoda > Insecta > Hymenoptera > Aphelinidae > Encarsia > Encarsia formosa. Next base: position 21,252,986 of record CM076187.1, read on the forward strand.
ATATTTTTTGACAGCTTTTGATTACGAAATTGAATGTATTCGAACTGAAGAAAATGTCGTGGCAGATACTTTATCAAGATTACCAACCGAAACCGAGGATGGTAATGAAATTTTAGATCAGTTTGATGATTATACTTATTTACATTATGTTATGCAAAATTGTAATACGTGTTTAGATTATAAAGTTGTAGCGCGAGAAACCGTGAATGATAAAGTACTCGAATTAGTAAAGCGAATGGTAATCCACGGATGGCCAGACCGGAGACAGAACAATTTTCCAGATGAAATAAAACCGTATTCGATACGTAATGATGAATAATCGTTAGAAAAAGGTTGTATTTTATGGAGTCGGGGTATAGATAAACAGCTTGAAGATAAAGCAAATTATTGTAAGTATTGTGCTGAGGTGAGAGACGCACCGAGAAAAGTCGTCTTATCACCATGGCCGCGGCCAGAGAGACCATGGCAACGGGTACATGCGGATGATGTGGGACCATTTTTTGGTCATGTATTTTTATTACTTGTAGACGCGCATTCGTAGTGGCCGGAAGGTTACATTGTAAAAAATCTGTGTGCGACAGCGATAATTGAGTTATTTAAGGGAATTTTTGCAAAACACGGATTGCCAATACATATGGTGACAGATTCGGGTGTTCAATTTAAAAGCGAAGAGTGCCAAGAATATTTTAAAATGTTAGGAATTCGGCATACGTATACAGCTACTAAACATCCAGCAACCAATGGCGCGGCAGAAAATTTTGTAAAAACGTTCAAGCATAAAATGAAAGCATTTATAAGAAGCGATGGTGTGAATGTACAAACAGCGTTGCAAAGATTTTTATTTGCGTACCAAACAACCGAACATAGTACGACGGGCGAAACACCAGCGAAAATGATGTATGGGCGTGAATTAAGGACGACTTTAAAACTATTACGTCCCAATATAAAAACGTTAATTATGTTAAAACAAGATAATCAAGTGAAAAATTATAAAAGAAATCGTGTAGAGTTATTCGACGAGGGTGATAGTGTAATCGCGAAAGATTTTCGGAAAAATTATCCATCTGTAAGGGGCAGGTGGTTAAGAAAGTATTACCGCGAAGTGTGTTAGTGAAGTTCGATAGGGAAAAGCTACATAAGCGACACCCTAATCAATTACAGCATTGGAAAGTGAAAAATAAATGTGATGACGAAAGTCATGGTGAAAAGTGTAATGTGAACGAAGAGAAATTGTTAAAAAAAATTGGAACGGAAGAAGACAAAGATTGTACGGTATGAAGCATGAGTGTGCGAAGTAAATAAAGCCGAGGAGGATGTAGTGTATGTGTGTGAGCGCATAGCGCTAAGTGTGCAGAATACTGCATCGCAGGTGTATTATAACAAATAAAGAATCAGTCGTAATGGAACCACGATAGTTGTCACTTATCCCGATCCTGTCCTGTTCTACATATAGTTGTACTATATTCAGTATGATCCAACTGTATGTCTGACTAACTGGAAAGGTCGGCTGACCAATCATAGGTCTCCTCTACTTTAATTCTTCGCCCTCCCCCATCATAGAAAAGTGAAAAGTGCACGTTGTAAGTCTAGCATAAAAATCTGGGGGGGGGGGGGGGGGTGGCGAGCGGAGCGAGCAGGGGGGGTACCCCCCTACTGTTCTCCCTCGCTCTCCCCACGCCCCCCAAAAAAGTGCTTAACTAACCGTAAAAGTATACCGAAATATGCTTATTTCTATGTGTTTTAATTTTTCCTATAATTTTCTAATGAGAAGCATTGAAATGAACGGAAAATAAAATCATTGGCACGGGATGTAGGTCGCACAGGAAAATAAATACTTTTGCACGGGAAAATAAATACTATATACAATATGATCCAACTGTATGTCTGACTTACTACGCTGGTGTCCCCCCATGAAAAGTGAAAGGGTTTGCAGGCACCGACTCGGGCAATGTACTAGCTTGACCCGTGGAGAAGTGAAAGACATCCTTAAAGTATGTACGCATACTCGCGCCACAGCGAATGAAGGTCAAGTGAAAGACATGCTTGAAGAGAGAAGCGGCAATGAACTTAAACGTTCATGTACTGCTCCAATGATGTTAAATTTAAGAAAAAACTTATTAGTTTAAAAAAATAAAAAAATTTCATTTTTACTAATAGATCTTGTGATTGAAGTATGATGACAAATTGGTCCTTTTCTCTTAAATATTGTAAGGATATTTAGAAATATTTATGAAAATGTTAAGGTATATAAATGAGTAATTTTTTGAATTTACATTTTACTTTTAACAGCTATTATTCTTTGAAATACATCGTCAAAAGTTTGCTCAACATGCGCAGTTTGATCTTTTACTACAATTTTTAAATTATAATCATCATTGCTTGAACTAGATATATACATGTAATTATTTATTTACAAAATAAAATAATAAAACGTAAATAAAAAATATGAAAGATGATAACAGGTATATATATATAACCGGCCGAAGGCCGGACAGTGACCACTGTACATACCGCATGATAAATTACTAAAGCAATAATACACCCTCTTAAAGCGCAAATAACGCGCAATTCACCCACGTATTCAAAAAAACCAAAATAACCCATCTTTTTTTTATTTTTTTTTCCAAAATAACCCATCAATAAAAAAATTTTCTAGGTTTGCGCGGTTCAACCAAAATAACCCATCCCAAATAACCCATCACCCAATACCTGGAATTCATTTTTATTTGGTCTCGGAAAAAATGGGACCAAACACTATCCTGACTGTCCGGATAGTGTTGAAATGTCCGTATAGTAACCGCTGTATATATGAAATGTCCGGATAGTGACCGCAACATATATATAACAGTATATATATAAGGTATAAAATAACAGGTGTATATATGGTCAGTTTTGCAGACCAAATATTTTCCGTTTCCAGAAAACAGCACGAATAAAGCACCGATAATTGGTTGGTGACCGAAAGCTTCCCAGAGTCCGCCAAAATGCAGTGCACGAGGAGATATGAAATTCCAAGTAATCCGTTCAGCTAGTGTCCCAGCAACAAAAACCCATTGAAACTCAGCAGCTTGAAGTGCTTCCCGCAGCTCTTGATCTGCACGAGAAAAATAAGTACCATTGTCGCTTGAAATCTCTGATGGAGATCCGCGTCTACCACTGAAACGAATCAGAGCTTTCAGAAATGACTCAGTTGTGAGATCGCCCACAAGCTCCAAATGCAAAGCCTTTGTACTTATACAAACAAATATAGAAATGTAGCCTTTACTTGTGCGGATGCTGCTGCCTTTAGCTGAAAGCACGCTAAATAGGCCAGCATAATCCATCCCAACGCGAGAGAAAGCTCGTGCAGTGGTGACTCGAGATTCTAGCAACGAACCCATGACTCGAACGGTCATTTTGACTTGAATTTTGACACATATGATGCATCTCTTCAACCAAGCTTTAAGTTTACGTCGTCCATGAAAGATCCAAACTCGTCGATGGACATAGGCATTCGTAGGCTTTGAACATGGTTGAAGACTCTTGATAGATGACAATTTGGTTTGAGCTAAAAGGATACTTTGCGTCAAGAAGCACAAGGATTATCAACTCTCGAATGAATAATGGCTGCCACTGCACTTCGACTGACATCGGCAAAAACATGCAGTCCGAACTCAGAAGATGAAAAACAATCTATCCATCGAGGTATCGTAAATTTTGAAAGATTCTGGAGTGAGAAGAAACGGTGTCCAACGTTGCAAAAGTGAGGACGGAACGGAATCATCCCAGAGATGAGCATGCCAGATATATTAAATAAACATCTTGGTCAATAGGATGACAGGAGCTAACGAACCTGAGGGATCAAAAAGACGCGCGAGATCAACCAATATTGTTCTTTTCGTATTCTGAATCTGGATGTTTGGTGGTGTTAACTGAAATAATCATTTATCAGATTCTTGCTACCTCCTAATTCGCACACAGGTCCCTCTGTTCTGAATTCTCACCATGTTGATCGGAGTCTTACATCCTGTGGAAGGTCATTCAGTAATTCTAACCTGTTCGCAACCCATTTTCTCAATTGGAATCCTCCAGATTGTAAAAGGCCAATTACTTAGTCCCGTCTAGTTCGAGCGGTTTCTATATCATCAGCACCTGACAATACATCGTCTGCATACCTGTCTTTCGCAACAATTGGAACTGCCTCGAGCCATTCATCCCCTTCATCGTCACACAACTGTTCAACACTACGGAGAGCTTGGGATGCTGCGCACGACGTTCCATACGTGAAGGTGAGTAGCTGAAAATGTTTGGTGAGCTGGACTCATTGGGACTCCACACTATCCTTCAGGGGCGTTATTATATTTTGGGCTCGGGTCTGGATAAAGTTCGAGCCCCCCCCCCCCCCCAACTAATCTTAATATTTTTCAACTCTGAACAGTTCAGTACCTAATTTATAAAAAAAAAAAAAACTCAAACCTTGAACCCCCCACAACCCTGGGCGCCCGAGTTCAACAAAAAAACTGATCAGCTATCCCCCAAGCTGTATACCGCCAAATACCGTGGGCGCCCTAAGATAACGAAAAAACTGATCAGCTATCCCCCAAGCTCTAAACCTCCCAAAACTCTGGTTACCGAGTAGAATAATTTTAGAAGTTAAGCGTACTTTATAAAGTATTTGAATATCAAGTCCATGAAAAGTGTTTATTTATTTATTTTTTTTTTTTCCACAATCAGGTTGTGGATTTTATTTTCTAGTTAAGAAAAAAAAAAATTCGTTGATAGCTTTTTTGTTGAAATTGGGCACTCAGGGTATTTGGGGGCTTAGAGCTTGGAAGATAGCTGATCAGTTTATTCATTGAACTTGACGCCCAGGGTTTTGGGGGTTTAGAGCTTGGGGGATAGCCGATCAGTTTTTTTATTGAACTCAGGCGCCCAGGGTATTTGGGGGCTTAGAGCTTGGAGGATAGCCGATCAGTTTTTTTATTGAGCTCGGGCGCCTAGGGTATTTGGGGGTTTACAGCTTGGGGGATAGCTGATAAGTTCTTTTGTTGAACTTGGGCACCCAGGGTTTTGTGGGTTTAGAGTTTGGGGGGTAGCCGAGCAGTTTTTTTATTGAACTCGTGCGCCCAGGGTAATTGGGGGGCTAAGAGCTTGGAGGATAGCCGATCAGTTTTTTTGTTGAACTCGGGCACCCAGGGTTTTGTGGGTTTAGAGTTTGGGGGGTAGCTGATAAGTTTTTTTATTGAACTCGGGCGCCCAGGGTATTTGGGGGTTTAGGGATTTGGGGATAGCCGATTAGTTTTTTTGTTGGATTCGGGCACCCAGGGTTTTGTGGGTTTAGAGTTTGGGGGGTAGCCGAGCAGTTTTTTTGTTGAATTTGGGCACCCAGGGTTTTGTGGGTTTAGAGCTTGGGGGATAGCTGATCAGTTTATTCATTGAACTTGACGCACAGGGTACTTGGGGGTTTAGAGCTTGGGAGATAGCTGATGAGTTTATTCATTGAACTTGACGCCCAGGGTTTTGGGGGTTTTAGAGCTTGGGGGATAGCTGATCAGTTTTTTTATTGAACTCAGGTGCCCAGGGTATTTGGGGGCTTAGAGCTTGGAGGATAGCCGATAAGTTTTTTTGTTGAACTTGGGTGCACAGGGTATTTGGGGGTTTAAAGCTTGGGGAATGACCGATCGATCATTCATCGAACTCGGCGCCCAGGGTTTGGGGGGTTTCAGGCTTGAGGGATAACTGATCAATGGTTGGTTGAACGTGCCCATTTCTGGATTTCCAGACCCGGAAATTCCCGGGTCTGGATGAATCCAGACCCACTATAAGGGAAATAACGCCTCTGCTATCCTTTGAAGATCAACATCCTGCTTATCAATTATGATTTGTCGGTACATCATGCGCATATCCGTGCAAAATGCGATCACATGCCTTCTCCAGCGAATGAAGACTGTCGTCAATGACCTCTGAAGTTTTGGACCAGTGTATAGAATATCATTTAAACTATAGGCAGTCGATGTTGATTTTGATGCATTGAACACAACTCCAGTTTCTTTCTCTGATCACCTGCTTGCCAAATTCCGTGTTGAGGGGTGTAATGTACCTGACCAATAAAGTTTTTTAATTCAGCATCAGTCAACCGCCGCATAAGTCCACATAAAAGATACTCACAAGAAGAGGACCAGACATTTGGGTCATGGATTTGGCTAAAACTTGATAATATATGGGCTTCAAATATGCCAAAAAGAAACCTCCAAGTGTCAGTTTCTCTGAATGGGCCTTTTAAAGTCATGTTCCCTCTACACCCATGTTAAAAAATCAGCATTTTTTAATAAAAAGCTGTTTTTGACCTGATTTTCAAAAAAATATTGCTCAGACCCTATTACACTTACAGAATTTCGGAACCTCGCATTTTTTTCGTTTTTCCAAGTACTTTTTGGAAAAAATTATTTGAGGTTTTTTTTTTTATGTATTAGACCATGTACAATTGAGATGTTTTTCGTCATTTTTTTATTTTAAATATCTCAATTTTACATGGTCTAATACATAAAAAAAAAAAAAACCTCAAATAATTTTTTCCAAAAAGTACTTGGAAAGACGAAAAAATGCGAGGTTCCGAAATTCTGTAAGTGGAATAAGGTCTGAGCAATATTTTTTTGAAAATCAGGTCAAAAACAGCTTTTTATTGAAAAATGCTGATAAAATGCTGATTTTTTAACATGGGGTGTAGAGGGAACATGACTTTAAAAGACCCATTCAGAAAAACTGACACTTGGAGGTTTCTTTTTGGCATATTTGGAGCCCATATATCAAGTTTTAGCCAAATCCATGACCCAAATGTCTGGTCCTTTCCTTGTCAGTCATGAAACGTTTATATTCAATTGTCATTTCTGAATCTTGATGAAACCGGCGATGTAATGCACGGAGAGAGGTTATAGCTTCAATTATATCGTCAACAAGAAGGTTTAAATTATCATGATTATGTGGCATGCGATGCACCGTCGATCAGCAGCACAACGATATTGGGAGAAAATAGCTTCACATTTGACGTCATTAGGTGACATATGTGTCACACGTGGCACGTCTTCAAACTCCCAAAATCGTTGAATAGAAAAATCAATTGAGAATGCTAAGGTGGAGATGATTCTTGTTGAGCAGTTACACAAACAATCGAGTTTGGAGAACGAGTTTGACTTGGGATCTGTTATAAGAAAATCCAACCAAAAACTGTTAATTGTATGATGAAAGTATCCAAGCCTTTAAATCTTTGCTTAAGGAGATAGTGATGAGCATTGGCTCCTAATGCCCACCCTACACTGGCGGCTGAGCAGAGGATTAACTAAACCACGATTTAAGAAATGGAGGTTTAAGATTGAGTGAATTATACTTTTGTCTTAAACCATCTAAAATACCAACTTGAAAAATACATATTCGGTATTGCAGATAACTTCATGCTTATAATGTTTCATGTGCTGAGAGCGGATATACGTACAGCTTTTCGCTAAAATAAATGATTATCCGTAGTGCTGTTTGATTAGTCAATGAAAAAAATAATAAAATCAGGCATAAATATACATTAATTCACGGCAATTAGTTTTTTCATTGTTTTATTGCTGGTTATCGATGTAAATTTTTTTATCAACAGTTGAAATAAGAAAATTTACCATAAGGGTCATTCCAGGCTAAAGTGAACCTACGGCTCAAAGTGGCATGTCTCGATATCTTTTTAAGATTTGAAAATTTTATAAAATTAACTATGGCATTTTGAAATCACATGTAAAGAATATGTTTTAAGCCGAAATTAATTTGAAAATTTTTGTTACTCTCTAAAATATTCAATCTTTAAAATTTTGCAATTTTGATGATAGAGTTTTTTCCACTTATCTCAATGAAAAAATTTGAAATAAATAATTTTCTAACTTATACCGTATAAATCGCACCAAATTTTAACGAAAAAAAATAAAATATTTATTGAAAAAATGATTTTTACACTTGGCAACTTTTTACTAAAAGTTTTTAAAAATGGTATAAATTAAATATTTTTGTGAAAAATAACTCATTAAACAAAAAACTGAGTTGTTTTAACAGTGATTGACAAGGTCAGATAAAATTTAAAACTTTTTTCGATGAAGTTATCAGCAGTTTATTGCACGTATCCCGCCGGTCACAGGTATGTGACCCACCGGTCACGGCCCCTATTTTGTTGAAGATCTACCTTGAAATTTGGAATAATCGAAAAAATCAAGAGTGAAAATTAATCTACGCATTAGCAGCTTTCTAATTACCACTTAATAAGTGGTAAATATATTTTTTTAATTGGTTTAAATTTACTTGAAAGGTGTACAAATGTCCCACCAGTCACAATGGAATGACCCATAAGTGTTATTTCAGCTAAATTTTGTTAAAAAAATTTACAGACCTCGTCCTCAGGTGAGATTAAAAATGAATTACTCAAAAGATTTTTTTGTGTTATTGAAATTATTGTATGTTTATAATCCCATAAAATGATAATTTTTTTTTAGGTTATAATGAATAACTCACAGCAAAAATCCTCACAAAGTACCAAGAGAAAAAGAGGTGCCGACTTTGATGAAACTGAAGAAAGACAACTATCAATTATTTGGGCGTCTACAGATGTTTAAAAAAAACTTTACTTCAGATATAAAACATGAACTTGTTTATGGGAAGATAGCTAACGAGCATAACAAGAGTGGCAAGTACTCTAGAACAGCTGCTGAAGTCAAAGCAAAAATAAAAAATTGTAAAGCTCTTTACAAAAAAAGTATACCGAAGTCTGGAGATACTGTTCCTTGTTGGCCATTGTATTTGACAGTTCAAGTGCTTGGTCAAAAAGACAGCTGTACAATGAAGAATTTAGACGACAGTCTTAGTTGCTCTTATAATATTACTGATAATTTCAATACTGAAGTTGAAGATGAACATAATAGCAATGAAACCCCATCAAGTAATGATCATTTACATCAACACAATAATAATGATGCCAACTCTCTTTTAAATCTTAATAATGCAGATTTGCATCAGGGTGAAAGTCTTGATGGCTTACACTTTCAAAAAATACAAAAGAGGTCCAAAAAGACCACAATCCAAGGAATCGATGTTGCTTGAAAGTTTGCTCGAGGATAAAAAGAAGGAAGAAGAAAGATATAAGAAACTTAAAGAAAGAGAGAGTAGAGCAAAAGAAAGAGATAAAGAGTTATCGAAAAATTTGTATCAGTTTTTAGGATTTGCTTCATTGTACATGAAATGCTCTCTTATAAAAGAAGGTGTTCAAGTGCCAAATGAGACTAGAAAATCGCCTTGTTCAAAATCTCCAGATGAATCAATTGAACTTTTGTCTGACCATCAAATGTACAACGGCAAAGCCGACGACCAAATACCTTCCAATCACTCAATAGGTTTTGCTCATTCTGAAGATTTTTCAAGATTTTCACCCACTCAGTCTTCTTTTTCCATAGTTAATACAACAAGCAGATCACAATCACCAGGCAGTTCATCTTTTACTGCTGAAAACGACACTGAAGATTTTTCAAGTTTACTGTTTACACAAGGTTCTCCGTCAAATACACCAAGATCATTGTCTACGTTATCCCCAACTCCGTCTCCACCTTAACAGCGTCACCAGTGTTGAATGAATCTTAAAAGCTGTATACACAGATTCTCACCTGCACCTATGAAATTAAAAAGGTTTTAAGAAAAGACTCTGATGAACTTTTTAAGGAAGACGTCCACAAAGAAAAAATCATTAATTCTAAATTCAAGCCAAAAATCAAAACAAATGTACGTTTCAAACAAACTTATAGAATTACAGATAATAAAAAAAAGTTTATTAAAAGTGGGCAGTGCAATGGTTAAGCAAGGGGAAAATGAACAAAGAAATGATAAGGAAAACTTTTCAGTCAAAGTAGAAACGATAACAATAAGCAAAGTCAGTTTATCAATAGTGAAAGCACATTTAGTGCTCCAAAACTTGAAGATAAAAAAATATATTCATTGTTGGCCTTATTAGATGATTTATCTGAGGATTCTGATTTCCTTGAGCTTGGCAGTGCGAATGTTACCAGTAATACCAAAGACAATTTTAATGAAAAAGTCCCAAGTCCATTAAAGGAACACTCATCAAATTATAAATCATCTCGTTCACCAAAAAATAACCAGCAGAATTTCTGGAGAGCATGATAGAATTACTTGGTAGATCAAAAGTTAAAAACACAACAATGTACTGATTGTTTGTTGGATACAAACAAAATTTTAGAACTTAATTTTATAGAGCAAAATTGAAAAAAAAAAAACAAATATTTGCATTTTAGTATCTGCACACAGCTATCTGCTGTAATCTCCAAAAAAATCTTAGAGTCGAAATGTGTTGTAGTTTCTTTTTGTACCGTAAAAACCCTTAAGAGTTCTTTGACACTCTAACAGACAGCCGTCCGCACACAGTAAAATACAAATGTGCTTCATAAACATGAAGAACTTAATATAAAAGTATTTATTTAGTAACAAATCAAATTTTTCTTTTTTCAAAAAAAAATACTCAAAATATTTTATTGAGATAAGTCATTTTCAATATTCTCCGCCTTAAAAAGAGAATATTTCTCTCTTTGAAAACTAACTTAATTTTTTTGCCAGTTAGAACTACAAAAAACAGAACCATGTACCAGTGATTTTTTAACATACGCATTCATGAAATATCAGGTAAAAATGATAATATTTAAAAGTTTGTGGATAGTGCTGTTCTGATAAAGTTTTCAGTTGATTTCTGTTCAATAAATTATTGATTAAAGTTCAATTCAAAATCAGTTTATGATTAACTTGTAAATATCACTGAAAAGAGAGAAAAAATTTTCTAATATTAAAAAGTGGAAAAACTTGCTATATCTGTTGGGCTGCTATAATACTTTTTTTACAATTTGCTTTATAAAAACCTAATACCAAGTTTTATGTGTATCCTGGAAGCTGATTGTAAACAGAATAAGTACTATTGTGGTTAAAAATTATGTGAAAAATAGCAATACTTTAAAAGTATTTGTTGTTAATAAACATTTTTAAAATGTCAATGGGATCTATTGTTGACTTAATGTATCTTTTTTTTATCCAAAAGATTGGTTTAGAAGTAATTATTTTGTGCGATTGTTACTTGGCTAAAATGCTGTACAACACCGGCTCTGCCACCTATTAAAGAACGGTGCGATACCTACTTACTCTCAGAAAGGGGAAAAGGGAATTGCTCACCTGGGCTAGTATTTTATGTAAAAGTTTGTCTGTCCACGAAGAACTTGGGAACTCTGTCCTTACTAGGCTCCACTTTGGTCATTTTTTGCAGGATTACCGGTCACTTTTTCTTTTTGTATCCGTGGACCTAGACTTTGGCATGAACATCAGAGATATTTTAGATCCCAATCAGCCACTGTGTGAGTATGTGGCGAACAGCCGCTCGTGTGCTATCTTTATTGATGACAGCTAGAACGTCGAATCGAGCCTTGTTGGGTTCTCTATATATTGTGATGAACTTAATGCGAGCATTAGAGGCGAACTCCCTAAAGCGGTTTCAGTTTTTTCGTCTAAATGTGCTGCTATCAGTGAAGCGATGATATTATTTTATCTTCTGAACGCGGTAGTTTTCTCGTTTTCTCTGGCTTTGCAGTCCCTTGTGTCACCCAGGTTTGGTGTTAAAACCAACCCTTTTGTGATGGATATTAAGCTTAAATACTTTGACTTTGTTTATCGAGATACTGTTAACAACAGCATTCTCTTTTTATGGGTTCCTACGCACATTGGAATCAGAGGAAACGAGATTGCTGTCACCCTTGCCAAAGAGGCTGCAAGTATAGATCTTTGAAACAGTCCCGTTCACGGACTTTAGTGAGGGTTTTCGAAAATGTATATGGATCGAAACTGACTATATATTGCGTGAAGAGGGCTCTTTCAAGGGAGTCTATTACTTACAGAACTACTGTTCGCGACGCCATACTCTCTGATACACTGGTAGGAACCTCGCCAGGGAGTTTGTTGTTACCATTAATCGATATAGGGCAAATCATTATAACCTGGCAGCCTCTCTCGCCGGGGTTTACTTTATGATGATCATTCTTGTACATGTGAATGTAAGGCACATGACCTGAATTATATCATGAGGCAACACCCTGAATTAGTAGTATCACAGTGGCATGGCAGCTAGTAAAATTTTAAAAATTAGTGCCAGGCCCACTGTAACAAATTGGATGCCATAACATTATTAAAAGTAGCAATTGATGAGGAAATAAGACGAATGTTAACATGTCAAAAAGTTGCATAATACAAAAACCACTAGAAAAAAAAACTCGAAAAAAAAATTAAATTTGGTAAAAAAGAATGTATTCGTTGTCGAAATTAAGCATGCACTAAATTTTTTTCTGCGCATTGTGTTGAGGAACTAGAGGATTACTCGCACATATGTATTAGTTGAGCACAGACTATTGGGTGTCCAAAAATTCGATGAAAAAATTAAATATTACAGAATTAAAACTCATTGTTGCATCGTACAGACGCACGATGCCTATTTCACCCTAAAAGTCTAATACGAAGAAGAAGAATATGCTCAAAAAAGTGTGCAGGCAGCCTCGAGCAAAATTATCTAAGAAGAAAAAAAAATATAGTGAATTATAAAAAGTGATCATAATTTTGTTTGTATGTTTCTAAAATGTACAGTTGTATATTATGCATCTCTACGGGAAATATCTTGATATAAAACGGATCTGAATGCATGATTTATCGTGATTGTCAATGCGTCATATAAAGTTGGATTGAAAAAAATCGAGTTACATAAGATTCCAGTCGATCGCATTTAACACCGTAAAATTATTGGATCATGATGTATCGAATTAGACTGCGTTGTATCATTATTTTGGATTGAATTGGATTACCTGAATACTGTTGAATCGGATTCGGTTTCATCACTTTTTATTCATTGCATTAGATTCGATGTACTTGGATCACAATGAGCTTGAGAGAATCACTTTTTTTTAATTGTATTTGACTGAATGTTGGCTTTGGATTATAATAAATCGTATTCGACCACGCCATACCATTGTATTGAATTCAATTGGATCGGATCGCATTGGATTGGATTGGATTGGATCGCATCGGATTGAATCGCAATCGGATCGCTAGTTCCAAGTAATGTAACCGGTAGAATCTATAAGTTACATTTTTTGGTTTACTTCAAATTTGAGGGATTGACATTGAAACAGAAATAAAAATGAATAATTGATGAAGTGAACATTTTTGAATTCAGCCCCAAAAAAGTAAAAAAATTTTTTTTTTAAGTGAAAAGTTTTTTTTTTCTAGCACTTACACTATATGTATATTGGCACTTGAATAATAGTACATTGGTTATAGTACGTTAATTTCATAATTTTGCTACATAATCATTTTTAAAAAAATGTAAAATCAAACAAAAATTCCTTTCTTCGTTAGTAATATTTTGAAAAAAAATCTTGGAGTAAAATTTATTCTGGTTATTGATAATTATATGCATCGCAACATGTATAAAGTTGCCTTTATGAGCTTTAATAAGATTTTTTGAGTGACTACAGAGGCCAATGATGCCTGTTGGTGATTCCTATTTTATCTATTAGCTATGGAATTTTTTTTCGATTAAGGCATGTGATTTTTCTTAGATAAATGAAAAAAAGCCCTAGAGGTTTTGACCAACCTCAAGGCAAAAGAAAAGCCCGGCGGGCGTTATATTGCACTTTGCGCCATTAAAACAGCCTTTTTGCGGTTAACAATAGAGAAAAATGTACTCATTTTTAAGAGCTAAAAATTTATAAAAAAATTGCATGCTCAAGCCTAAATCCTCTTCTTTGGGGTCCAGATATTGCTTTTTCAAAAATAATAATGAATTTTAAGAAAAAATTCAAAGATGAGTTTGACCAGTGGGACTCGTGTTATACAATGCTGATAACTTTATCAAAAAAAGTTTCAAATTCGGTCTGACTTTATCAATCACTGTTCTTTAAACAATCTAGTTCTTCGTTTAAAGGCTTATTTTTAACAAAAATGTTTAAATGTTTAACCCTGAGTAGATTGGTCAGATTAAAACTTGCAAACTCGTCTCAAGTAATTTAAATATGTAGTAGAAACACAATTGGAAAAAGCCCTGATTAAAAAAAAAGAAGAAAGGAATCATGTATGATTTTGTATTTTTTTTTAAATTATTATGTAGCAAAATTAGATGTATGAAAACAAGGTACTTGCCAATGAACGATTATTCAATGCCAATATACTTCCAAGCACACACACACACACTCACTCACACACACACGCGCGCGCGCGCGCAAACACACACACACACACACGAGCGTCTATAACTATATTTTAGGTTAGCTATATATACGCTTCGGAACTACCTTAACGACTGTATGATAAAATTATTCAGTAATTTGGGCTACTAGTTCCAAGTAATGTAACCGGTAGAATCTATAAGTTACTTTTTATGGTTAACTTCAAATTTGAGGGATTAACATTGAAACAGAAACAAAAATGAATAATTGATGAAGTGAACATTTTTGAATTCAGCCCCGAAAAAGTAGAAATTTTTTTTTTTTTAGTGATAAGTTTATTTTTATTTCTAGCGCTTACATTATACATACATACATATACATACACACACACAGACACACACACGCACGCACGCACACACACACACACATACATATATACACACACACGCGCGCGCATATTATACTAGGGGGTACCCCCCTGCTCGCTTCGCTCGCCAACCCCCTATAAAAATAGTTATAAAATATGGAGTTTTTTGACAGTTAATATTAACTGTTAACTATTAAAATTAACGCGCGCGCGCGTGTGTGCTTGAGTGTGTGTGTATGTATGTATAATGTAAGCGCTAGAAATAAAAATAAACTGATCACTAAAAAAAAAAAATTTCTACTTTTTCGGGGCTGAATTCAAAAATGTTCACTTCATCAATTATTCATTTTTGTTTCTGTTTCAATGTCAATCCCTCAAATTTCAAGTGAACCATAAAAAGTAACTTATAGATTCTACCGGTTACATTACTTGGAACTAGTAGCCCCAATTACTGAATAATTTTATCATACAGTCGTTAAGGTAGTTCCGAAGCGTATATATAGCTAACCTAAAATATAGTTATAGACGCTCGTTACCCCCACTCTGACGCATTGCACCGTCGTCGCCGCCGCTTTAGCAAATCATGCTAAAATCAGGAGGGGGAGGGGGGGGGTTAGGTTCCCTCTCCGACTATTAGACTTTTAGGGTGAAATCGGCATCTTGTGTCTGTACGATGCAACAATGAGTTTTAATTCTGTAATATATAATTTTTTCATCGAATTTTTTGACACCCTATAGTCTATGCTCAACTAATCCATATGTGCGAGTAATCCTCTAGAAGTTCCTCAACACAATACGCAGAAAAAAATTTATCTCATGCTTAATTTCCACAACCAATACATTCTTTTTTATCAAATTTTATTTTTTTTTGAGTTCTTTTTTCTAGTGGTTTTCGTATTATGCAACTTTTTGACATTTTAACATTCGTCTTATTTTCTTATCAATTGCCACTTTTAATAATGTTAGAGCATCCAATTTGTTACAGTGGGCCTGGCACTTATTTTTAAAATTTTACTAGCTGTCATGCCACTGTGATACCACTAAATATGAGGGTAAGAGAGTTGGTCTTTTCTTACTGTATTGCTTCTGCACTCCCTTATGCGCAGAAATGTTTTTGGCAGGGTCCAACATCCTGGCTAGCCATCGAATCTTCTCATTTCTTGAAGAATGTAAATTGCGCATATGATTTTGTACTCAACTTCATTGAGTACCGTTTATTTTCTGTATAACTGTGATATCTTGATAATATGTAGTTTTGTATGTTTTTTCTGCATTATTGCACATGTAAATATACAGTACTAAGGGCATTTGGCTCTTAATTGAAAAAAAATTAAAAAAAAAAATTACTTGGAGTTTTTTAAAGATTTTGAATCTTTCATCATTAACGGTCAAGTACAAGCTGATATACTTATTATCAGGAAAAATACTTTTACTTAACTTTCTGAAAAATTTGATTTTATCCGTTGCATTTTTTTTAACTAGACCCTTCTGAAAGTTGTCGATTTCTAAGTATAACTTTAATATTTTTTAATTGCATTTGTAAAACACAGTCAAAGATGCAAGTATGTACTCGTATTTATTAATAAATGTGAAAAAAAAAAAAAATTAACTGGATACGTTACCAGTGAATCCAGGTGTAAGGGCAGCCATTTTTCTAGACAGGTCAAGTTTTTGTAAATTTGTCTTTAAATTTTGTAAATGAACTTTAAATATTGAAGCTCGTCCTTTAATGTCAGGAGCTGGTACAAAAATTTGCCTATCAAATCTGCCAGGTCGTAGAAGAGCTTTGTCTAAAATATCTATCCTATTAGTAGCAGCTAAAACAACTACGTTAGTTGTCGTATTGAAACCTTAAAAAAGAAAAAAAAATGATAATTTTTTTTATCACACTAATAAAATTTTTGATTTTTAAAAATTATTTGTTAATTTAACTATAAATCACAGTAGTAAAATATTCAAAATTAAGTCAAGTTTCAGTGTGCCATCAAAGAAAATAATTTTTTAGAATTGATGATGTTTTCCTTTTTTATATTTAACCTTCTCTAAATCGAACCACTTTCAAAGCATACATACTAGATATGTCTTATTTTCTTGAATTTCTAGTCATGATTTCGAAAAAGCTTTGAAATAATTAATTTATAGCGCATTGTAGATGAAAAATAGTTAGAAGTAGTAGATTCATTAAAAAAAAAAAACAGACACATTATAGGATATAACTTGTGATATATTTAAGGCACATGATTGTAAGAGTGAGACCAAAAAGACATAAAAATTAACCCGTCTGGTTGAATCGTGAATCTCTATGAATTTTCATGAAAACGATTGGGGGTCATTTTTCCGCATCCATTTTTCTGCCGGACATCTTTCCGCATAAATGTTTTCCGCACGTCCGTTTTTCCGCATGAAAATTTTAACGCAAAATATTGAAATCGCTCTCTGTTCTTTTCTAATCTTAATATACAGAAATAATCATACCGAAAACGACTAATTTCTTAAATGTTACATATCCGACAGAGTAAGAATACTATCAAGAAGATAGAAGATATACAATTCCTAAGTAGAGTTTAGTACTCTATTCTAACTCATCGTTCTCATGTTTGACCCACCTCTTCGTACACCTTGTTTACTTATTATCCCTCTGATCTGTATATCTTATATTTAATATTCCTTCTCCTCCCACTTTTCATTCTAACGTTACCGAAGAACATCACCCCTTCCGTGTTAAACCATAGCAATGAAAATTGCATACTTTTAATTTTTATATCAGGTTCGTAAATCTTATTATAAAAAAATTTATGTAATCAAATTAAATCTCTGTAAATATTTATTTTTTGCTAATTTTTATTCAAACAGAGCTTGCACATTGGCGGAAGAAACGTTGAACCAATTTTAATAAATTAATGATTAAATAACAAGTGTTGTTAATTGTGTTTTCGCCCCCGGAGATCCTTTCTAATCCAACTAAATGAAAAAAAATGTTGTTAACTTTTACTGAATTAAATAAAGTCTGAATATTTTCATAAATTTCGGAAATATTTGGTACAATGCACACTATCCGTTTATTTACACTAGTCAGCTTCATTTTTTCTGATGTAAATACATTTAAATATGTAAATCTTTTTTTACAGCATTTTCTTTTTGATCAGTACTGTAATCAGAGTTTGCGTCATAATTTTTCGAAAGCAAAGAAAAACAAATTTTGAAAAAATCTTGCCCCCCATCTGCCATTAGTTCGACGTAAACAAAGCCGACATGTTGTCGATACACTATAATTGCAGCTACCAACTCTTTCGCATTGGCTCGAATAACAGGCCTTTTTTGTTTTATTTTTTGCTTATTTTTGACGGTTTCAAATTCAAAAAAATTATGCCTAATAAAATTTAATGTTTCTTGTGTTATATGATGTAGCCCCATATTAATAATATTAAATTAAAAAACAAAACACAGTCAATTTTTTTGTGGGCTGCACAGATTTATTTAATTGTGACAGCTGTTTCAACGACCTAGCGTTTTTTCAGACTTATTTACAAACTATAACTCTAACGTAGTTCTCACTAGGTATATATTCATTAACGTGCTCGTAGTGGGTGCGTCAATTAATCCAAAACAAGGAATTACAAAACTCAAAATTCTGAATAACTAATGAGGCAAAATTCCTGAAGTGGGCCACTTAAAATCAAGGTACCGATTTTGGTAATTTTTTTTGCATAATGTTAAGAGTTTATATGTCAAAATGAACTCCCTGAATTTTTTTTGAAAAATTTCAATTTTTATTAAAGTTATAAACAAATCAACTTTGATGTACCTCTTTTTTCAATTGGTGATTACTCGGAAAATACTTGATAAAATTTTATGAAATTTTAATGGTAAGTAAAAAAATAATCAAAGAACAGAAGGTCATATTTAATTTATAAAAAAAGTCTTATTTGTTTATAAAAAATTGATTTTGCAATAAACAATTGAAAAATTAAGCACATTCTCGTGAATTAAAATTAAAATTTTTTTCGGCATATTAAACTTTAAAACCTAAGGAAATGATGTACACAAAAAAAAGTTTGTAGTTCTGGATAGAAAAAAAGTTATGATTTTTCGAAAATTGCTATGTAGGCGCTAGAGCGGCGGGTCGCCGCCCGCCAGCCACCCGTGCACCGCACGACTTGACTCGTCTCGCGCCACGGGACAAGGCTTTTTCTTTCGGCTCTTCTTTTTAGAAAATTAATCTTGTTGCACAGATAAACAATTTTCATTGTATTTATTTATAAAATTTATTACAACTTTAATATCAGTCTTTCTCAACAAACTTTCTGCACTTCAGCCATCGAATAAATCTTATGTATTTTTACAATTTAGTTTTATTTATTTTATTAATAAGACTTTTATTATTTTTAAAATACAAAAGAATTCAGCTTAGTAAACATAATATTCTTTGCATTTTTTAAATAAAAATAAACGCTACGAAAAGTACTTTTCGTAACAGGCTTGTAAAAAAATACAGCCTGCGTAAATAAATGCGAATCGCGCGTCCTACACTCCTTTTCCCTTGCATTTGTTTATTAACCTGTCCGCGTGAGTTTGTATTTTGCATTAGTCTTACTTATTTCATCATGGCTCCTCCTCCTGGATGTTGCAATCCTTTTAAGAAAAAAGGTCACGGTGACATTCGGAAAAATCTATTTTTTTTATCGGAAAATTATGATACTAAGTTCCGGGAGTTTTTTGGTTTGTATGTTTGTGCCACTTGTAAAACACAGCTTTATCGAAATAAAGATTCGATCAGACTGGAAAGTGTAGATATTAATGATTCGATCAGGTTGGAAAGTGCAGATAAAGATGAAAATTCTGAAGAAAAAATACTTTCTAATATTATCGATGACGACGAAGATTATGTATGTAAAAGTGTTGATGAAAAAAATAAAAGGTTGAGGTTAGCAGCTGTGTTTGAAGAATTTATTACAGCATCGCCCGCAAAAAAATTAAAATTAAATCTATCCAATGATGAGAATGAACTTTTACGTAAATCAATTGATAAAAATAATAGTTGTGATAATCGTGCTGATATTGATTTAAATCTATGGATTATTGACTTTAAGGCGGCTCTTTCTCGGGCAGTGAATCGATCAGAAAAAATTACTCTTCTAACAACATTACCTGTAAAGTGGTCAGTTAGAAAAACTGGTAAAGAATTCAGAGAATTTAAAGTAAGTAGGCGTATGGTATCTGCTGCTAAAAAATTATTAGATGATAAAGGCTACGGTGCTCAGCTGGAAAAAAAAAGGTCGGCCTATGAAAGTACAGTTAATAGAAAATGTAAAAAATTTTTTTTATTCAGACAACATTAGTAGAGTTAAACCAGGAAAAAACGATTATAAATCCGTAGTTATAAATGGAAAGCTTGAGCACAAAACCGTAAGTTGCAGTAACACAAAATTTCATTAATTTTTTTTTTATCATTAGATACTAAATTATGAATAAATTTTAATTTTTTGAAATTCATTAACTAACTTTTTGAATGAAATTTTCAACAAAAGAATAAAACTTTTAAATAAATAAAATTAATAGTTATTTTAAAATAAATCTTTCTGAAATTAAAAATCTCTCGGAAATTAAAAATAGATTGTGTTTTCTGTAATGTACTTCAAACGATTTATAGTAATAAGAAGTAATGTTTTCATTTATATATTCTTTTATTTTTTAGCTGAAAATTAACTCGTTTTCCATTTTTTATGTACTTTTGGATTTCTTTTAGGATACGATTGCTTTTAGATGATGTTGAAAAATTGCATAAAATTTTTTTGGAAAAAAATCCGGATGAACAGATTTCGTTGTCTGCATTTAGGAAATTAAAACCAAAAGAGTGCATTTCTGTTCGGGCTAAGGGCAGTCACAACGTCTGCGTGTGCAAAATACACGGAAATTTAAGACTGAAGCTGAACGGAATCAAAGAAGCATTCGCTCAAAAGAAGTTTGATTTTACTTCAAAAAGTCATGAATATTTTGAAAAATGACTTGTCCCGTGCCAACAGCAGAGTGTAGCTTAGGAAATTGCAAAAAATGTCCTGGTACGAAAACCATTGCTAGAAATTTAAAAACAAGTTTTAATTCTTACGGAGTAAAAAAAATTTCTTACGATCAATGGCTTACAACTGATAGGTAATTAAATACAAGTTAATAATGAATTTTTCATATTGTGTTTTTCGATAGTTTAAAAATTATTTTTTCTTAGGTGCCAATTGCTTACTGTGACTGAAAGTAGCAACATTTTTATAAACAAACTAACAGCTGAGTTAACAATTATTTTAAAACATAATTTCATATCCAAAGCTCAGGCAGAATTTGTAGATGAATTAAAAGAAAAATTAACAGAAGGCGAATTTCTTATTACACTTGACTTTTCCGAAAATCATTATTTAGAAGTACAAGATGCTATCCAGTCACAGCATTGGAATAAAGTACAAGTAAGTAGTAGAGCTAAGAGAGTTCTGCGCCATGGCGCAGAACTCTCGTACCTTTTTTGGCGCAGAACTCTCGTACTTTTTTGGTCCCGCTCTCTCGTGACTTTTGGTCCCGCTCTCTCGTACTTTTTTGGGTTTGCTCTCTCATACTGTTTTTGGCCCAAGTACCTTTTTGAGGGCGGACACCTGGGGTCGTGCTAGGGGCTAGCCGCGGCTGGCTAGCTGCTAGCTCTACTTTTTAAACTACTTATTTTTAATTGATAACATTTTAATTATTAGAATTCAATTAAATTTTTTTCTTTTTCTTTAATTTTTTCATATTTAATCTTTTTTTCATTTTTCTTTTCATAAGTTTTTTGTTCTTCTTGAAGCTTTTGAAAGCTTTTATATTGCTCATCTTGACGCTTTTTTTCCTCCGAATAACTTTTAAAACCCGAGGATTTTTCATCTTTTATTTTTTCATAGCCAGAGGAACTCTGTTGTTGACCCATCTTGCTCGAAGGTTAGATTAAGACTGAATTTCTTCCCACTCCATATCCTGCCACTCCAAATTTTCCAAAATAACTTTTTTCATAATTCGGGCATTTTGTAGTGCGCATATAGTTTTTCTGAGAAATTTATGATTCAAGCACACCGTGGCAACTTTAGTTGGTTTCTCGGAATAATCAATGGACGTCACATCACAAACAGGTAAGTTGAATCTTTCTAACCAGTTCTTTTTCATTTCACCTCTTACATAAATTTTTTTGGCATCTGATAAGTATTCCTTGAGCACGTTGACCACCAGTGTGTAGGGTACTTTTCCGGAACTCCACGACAAACTATGCTTGGTGGTTTCTAGTAAACGATTGATATTTCTGTACTTATTCGATAATCTCTGCCAAGGAAAAGGTTCTTGGAACATGAATACCTTTGCGTCAGAATCATCATGCAATGAAATTATTGCAAGTTCTTTGACAACAAAGTCATTTCCCGGTTGCAGAAATCCTTGCATGTCTACAGCGTACTCCATCATATATTTAATTGCCTGTACATACAAGTTGAATCGTGTGTAAACTTGCCTAAGCCTTTTTCCGTATATATTTTATTACGACTCAATATTTGTACACTGTAATGTTTTGGACAGCGAGTGTCGTAATTGGAGAAACTGTAATCTATCAAATGTTTATTGGATATACCAAATCTAATGTTAAAAACCTTATGTTTGATGATTATCTCTACGAGTTCTGACACTGCTATATCCTCAAAAACTTTTTCATCATAAAAGTCACCATATTCATGATGAGGGCTTGAACATTTTATGTCATGACAATTTTTCCAACTACTTCGAAGGAAGCCACCAGGTGGATATAAACATTCACGTTCTGTGTAACGTCCGTATATTGCAACATAAAATTTTAAACTATTTTTATCTTTATATAAATTAACGATTTCTAGAACTTCTTTGATTTCTCGCTGAACTGCAGCTGTTTGAATTTGTAGCTTCAATTGTACTAACGTTTGAAGTATTTTATGCCAAGTTAAACCCTCCAATGATTTTTTGTATTCTGGATAATATTCGCAACTAGGAATATTGCAACTGGTTTCTCTGCAGCACTTGGAGACTACTTGACTCTTCGGCATCTTGGAGTATACTAAGCGATCTTTCTGACGTCTCCGCTGACAGGATTGTACTCGACTATTCGATCATGTATGATCAAGCAGTAAGCAGTTGTGATTCCTGGAAAATTGTCACTTGATTCAAATTCCAAACGAACATCTACCGGAGCGTTTTTCAGAGATTCGTTCTGTTTGGAGCAGTCCAGAACAATCAGTGAAATTTTCTTGATAAAATTTTCCTTGCTCAACAACGGTTCTGACTCTTTACCATAGTACGAATTCTGAAAATTGACGTACATGTCGTAAAGCATAGCATACTGGTTCTGACCAATATCCAAATTCAGATTACTGTAAGGATAATACTGAGAATTGAGAAACAGTTTAGCATTTCTGATATTGCAATGATCAAATTGACTCAAGTTTTTGTCTTTTTGATTTTTGCGATTGGTCTGAAATGCTAGAATAACAAAGCGGGGTTTTTCCAATTGATTGGATGTTTTCACTGTTCATACGTGTTTCGAAGTACTAGGAAGCATAGGATACTCAAATAATTCCCAAGA
This sequence comes from Encarsia formosa, assembly GCA_038277355.1. NCBI lineage: Eukaryota > Metazoa > Arthropoda > Insecta > Hymenoptera > Aphelinidae > Encarsia > Encarsia formosa. Next base: position 21,276,222 of record CM076187.1, read on the forward strand.
TCGAAAACTCATAACCACTGGTTTACCCCTTTGCAGATGATTCAACATGTTAATTTTATTTTCGTTGGAGAGAAACACGAACGGCATGAGCCATTCGATTTTAAATAATTGAATTTTCCAATTTTCCCATTTATCTTCTCCCCCCTCTTTATAAGATGATGATTTGATCGCATTGACATCTGTATTGGATCTTCGAAGAATCAATTCATGTTTTGTATTGACCACAATCTTTCGATAATCCTCTGCAAAACCCAGAAGCATGCTGAGAGGGATAAATATATCGAAATAACCATTATCAGTGATCTTGATTTTTTCGTCTACATCGTCCCATCCAGCATTTTCCAAGGTTTGTCTGGGATTGAAAGATAACCAACCTTTTATGAGTGATGTAAGTCCAACGTTTTTGCAACGATCGATCTCGATTGCATTGATCTCATATCTAATTTCATCAAACAAGTGACAAATTCCATTGTTGAGAAAATCAGTATGAGCTAATACACTATTGTCTTCTTTTACTAATTTTCCACAAATATGCAGCGAACTTTTAGATGGTAACAAACACAAGTCTTGATGTTGAATCGATATACGGATTTCATCACTGTTGTTGAAATGAGCACCTGTGTATGGCTGATGAGCGTGTACTTCGTAATGTGAAATACTGTCATCGAACACTACAGGTGTCTCTATACTTAGAATTTCTTCCATTTTTCTTGTAGCAGCAGAAGAATATGCAAGTTATTTTCCACCAGGTTTTACTCAGAAACCGAGACTTTTCAGAAATTTTATGTTTTGTCGTGTTAACGCTTTCAGAGTTCGTTGACGACTGATGGTCGAGCGACATGGTGTAGGCCTTTTATACCCTCGCCCGTAAAAAACGATCCCCATCACGTGACTGATTTGATGTGTAATCTGACAGTAATCGTTTCTCCACGAAAATTAACCAAGTCACCGTCCTGATCAACTATACGCAGTTGAATGTAATCTATGCACTTGTTTGAAACTGGTAAATAAATTACTTGAGAAGGAGCTTCGATAATTTTATATCCGGGAGGAACTGCAGGAAAAAATTGATGAATTGTGTGAACGCTTTGATTATTTATGTAAGCGCAAGTCGTTATATTACACTCGATTCTCAAAGAGTTAACTTTAAGAATTTTAACTGGTAAATCAGAGGTGTGTTCGATGTTAGCAGGAAGTTTTCTTTGAGTAAAACCTAGTAATCGACCTACAGAATCCTTAGATTTCAAAATGACCTCTTCACTACACTTGATCACGCTTGTTAAAGTGTTATTGTTAGGTTTCAAACTGAATGTTATGTCATCAGTAAGGTGATTTTTTATATATTTTTCAATATCTTCAATTTCGAAGCTGCCTGTAGGTATTTTTATCACTTTATTACCAACTTTGATTTTATTATTTTTTACATCAATATTAGGTATTGAATGAAATGACAAAAATTCTACCAAACCAAGCACGTAGTTTTTGTTTGATGAAAGTTCCAAAGGAGGAAAGTAATGAGCTTCAAGTGAAGAAGTTTTACCTGATAAAGTTAAGGTTATTGACTCCATAATAGCTCAAAGAAGACTGAGGTCTTAAGCTTAAACTTTCTCTTTATATACCTTTGAGTCTGTTGGATAAAAATTGTAGACATAGGTGACCACAATTGTATGTTCCAAAGTCTTGGAATCTTTGAGGATTATATTTGACTTTGTCCACACCTAAATATAAAATTAAATCAGGAGGTGGTCTAAGGTCACCAAAACTATCAAAGTAGATCACTTCTTTTCCTATTTTACGATAAGCCACCCAATGAGTTCCAGGACCTTTATCGTCATCAAGATTTACTATCGCTGATTCACGATAAAGAGGACCATTTGAGGGCAAAGAATTTCTCATGAATACACCACGAAAATAAGGTATTTTTAATTTTTTAGCATATTTAATCAAATCAAAGTTAGACAACGCTCTTTTGGGTAAACTTATTTCGAGCTTTTTTTTTTTTAAGTTCCCACCCATATAAGGTTTGAGGTACAGACCATAACCCGTTTTATATGGTTTCAAGTATAATCCTTTCCCGAGAGCTATAGCTTCCATGGTTTGATTATGTCTACGATTTTCTTCCAATTGTTCTTTCGATGACTTTGCTTGATTGATTGCCTTGGCTACTCCAGCTGCTCCACCAGCAAGGGCACCTGTTGCACTTAATCCAGCAAAAAGAGGAATCAGATACGGCAAAACCCCACCGATTTTCTTAGAAACTGGAAGAATTCTTGGAATTATAACATTTTTCTTGCCACCAGCTTTTTTGATGGCCTCCCGTGCATTCTTTATTGCTGAGCTTATAGCTTTTTTAGCACATTTTCCTGAAACATTTGGTTTTGCAGCCTTGATTATTTGTTTCAAAGTTGCCTTTTTTGTTTTTCTTTTCATTGTTTTTCTTTTCATTGTTTTTCTTTTCTTGATTCTTCTTCTTTTGGTCTTTTTCAGACCCTGTCCGAGTTTGGTTTTTAAATTCATAGCGTTAGTAACAGCGTACGCTGCAGCTCTTTCACCGATACTTGCGTCTTTTGAAAGTACTCTACCCCAAGCTTTATTCGCGAGGTCTCTATCTGCTGCGTGTCTAGCTTGTAAATCTTCTCGATTCTGAGAATAAGCTATGTCGTGGTCCTTGCAAGCTGAGTCTAATAAATTTATTCCTGGATCACCACGGGCCAAACGCTTAGCCAATTTTGTTCCAGGTCCACAATACTGATATCCTGGGATATGGACTTCAATTGGAAGTTTATTGATTAGCTTGTTTACCAGACCACGACCTTTCTTCTCGTGAATGATCATTACTGTTCAGAAGTTCATGAATGAATGAGTTGAACACTATATAAACCCTGTATTTATACCTCCTCGGACCAGTCTTTGTTCAGAATTTAAACGCTCAACATGGATTTCCTACCGAGTTCCAAGAAACTTCCCGTGATGAATTTCGACACAATAGTCGAAGAGGAAAAAAAGATCAAGAGACATGGTGATTTACTTCCGGATACGATAAGAGCAGTATTCTGCGGACCTTCCAACTGTGGAAAGACCAATAGTTTATTGGCTCTCATTACGCAAGAAAATGGTCTCAGATTCGAGAATGTGTATGTTTATTCGAAATCTCTCAACCAACCGAAATATAAATTTCTGAAAGATCTTTTAGAACCCATAGATGGTGTAAAATATTTTCCATTTAGTGAGCACGAAGATGTAATATCACCAAAAGACGCTCTCCCGAATTCATTAATGATTTTCGATGACGTTGCTTGCGAAAAACAAGATAACGTGAAAGCATTCTTCTGCATGGGTAGACATGCTAAAGTGGATTCTTTCTATCTTTGTCAGTCATATGCTCAAGAGCCAAAACATCTTGTACGAGATAACGTTAATCTACTCGTACTATTCAGACAAGATGATGTAAATTTGAAACATGTGTACGACGATCACGTCCACACTGACATGCCTTACACGAGTTTCAGGAATTTCTGTTCAGAATGTTGGAAAGATAATCATACATTTGTTGTCATAGATAAGGACAGACCGATAAACTCTGGTCGATATCGCAAATGCTTTGATAATTTTGCTATAAATATAACCAACTAAATGACTGCGTCATCAGTCTATAGTAAGATTTAAAGAGGTCAACATGTCTCATATAGAAAGAGAAAAAAATATGCTGGAGCAGCTTGTCAAAGCACGTCAAGCTGTAAAGCAGAAATACAATTTGGTTAAATCTCAAAGAGATGGTACAGAAAAAGTCTTGAATGAAACGTTCAAACCCATCATTACTCCCCTCCAAGAACTCGTGAATCATAAAAAATCAGATTCTATGAAAAAAGAAGAAAAATTTGAGGATCTAAAGAGTGATTTGATTAAATTTGAGGATCGAAAGAGTGATTTGATTAAATTTGAGGATAATTTTCAGAGTGACGAAGACTCTATTAAAGAAGACTCTTTTGGAGAAGAAATCGAACTCGTTGCAGCAGAGCAAGATAAACTATATGGAATTAAGAAAAAAACAAACCATGGGTATGAGCTTGGGAATGCAATTTTACGATTTTCGAAAGATAAGATTTTCGTAAACAATAAGTCATTTCCAAGAACTCAAGGGTTGCAAGATCTTATTGTAAAAAGGAATCCTGAAAAATTTTCTATGAAGGATGAATCAAACTATCTAAAAATTCTTGAGGAATCAAATGCTCATAAAAATACCAACGGTCAATTAAAAAAACATATTTCCAGTTGGAAATACAATAATATAATTAAACGCATGTTCGAATCGAGCGGGAGTGGACTCTTACCTCGATACAAAGTTGCCAAGCGTAATACCCGTATGGATCTTGTTTACTGGGATAATCCTAATGAGCTCGTGGAACGTCTTCAACTTTTGGTTTCCGAAAGATCAGCTGGTAATTATAATCATGAGAACGAAATTCACTCAATCATCGAAGAACTCCGAGAAGCTGGATATATATATTGATCTGATTTCGATGATTCTTCATCATTATCAAAATGAGTGTTGACGTGTTCGGACGTGCTTTAAAAAAGAATACAGAGGGCGTTCGAGGTGCTCCGGGTATAGGTTAACAATTAACCGAAACTGGTCAGTTTGATGTAGAAGGCAAACGACTTTGCAACCTAGCTGCACCTGTGGAATCTAACGACGCCGTTAATTTAGAAACTATCAAAAACCTGATTGGATTGGAACTTCAAAGTCTGTACGAGATTACGAAAAAATTGAGAAGTGACGTGGATGATTTGAGTGCTATTCTAAGCAATCACAAAACTGAGATAAACGACAACGTTCAGAAGAAAGTTGATGAACTATTTGAATTAATTGAAGGTCACAGAGACGACATTGACAAGAGTAACCTGCAAATAAACGCTAAAAGTGTTAAAAAAGATGAATAAAAAAGAGGCGGTGGTCGAAGAACTTCACAAGCCTGCTCGTCGTAATTATCCTCGAAGAAAATTCGATGTTCGGGGTATTGATGAAACCTGGCAAGCTGATCTCGTAGAGATGCAACCCTACTCAAGGGAGAACAAAGGATTCAGATACTTGCTTACCGCGATAGATGTTTTTTCAAAGTATGCCTGGGGTGTGCCTGTAAAAACAAAATCTGGTAAGGACGTTACCGAAGCCATGAATTCTATTCTTATTGAGAAGCGAATTCCAAAGAACCTTCATGTTGATCGTGGAAAGGAATTTTACAACAAAGACTTTCAAGGTCTAATGAAAAATCATAAAATCAACATGTATTCAACTTACAGTAATCTCAAAGCATCCATTGTTGAGCGATTTAATCGAACTTTAAAAAACAAGATGTGGAAGCGATTCAGTTTACAAGGAAGTTATCAGTGGCTCGATCTATTACCTGAGTTGATTGAAAAATACAACAATACCAAACATCGGACAATTGGCATGAAACCCAAGGACGTCACTGCTGCCAACGAAGCTGAAGTTCTCAAGCGCTTTATGGACAATAGAAAGCTTGCAAATAAGATAAAATTTAAAGTTAATGATAAAGTTAGAGTTAGCAAAATAAAACACTTGTTCGAAAAAGGTTATACACCTAATTGGACAACGGAAATTTTCACGGTTACCAGAGTACTCAAGACTAAACCAGTTACCTATCATTTGAAGGATCACAAAGGTGAACCAATTTCTGGCTGCTTTTACGAACAAGAACTTTTAAGGGTTAAACATCCGGATGTTTTTTTAGTTGAAAAAGTAATTAAAAAACAAGGTGATAAATTATATGTTAAATGGCTAGGTTTTGACAAAAGTCAAAACAGCTGGAAACACAAGAATGATTTATAATTTGTATTATATTTAAATAAATAAATTTGTATTCTATTTGAATAAATAAAAACATAATTAATTAAAATAAATTTGTTGGTTTGTTAACTAATATTTACATGAATTTGAATTTACTATTACCCAAATTCAAAATGAATAATTCTAATTTATTCGCTTTAGCTGCTAAATTATTATACATGTCGTCGTTCTCGTAGAGGGCATCAGAGATGCGGGTAGGAACAAAAATTTGGAATTGACTGGAACCTTCGGTGATGACGAAGACCATCTTTGGTCCGTAGCGTGTGGTGACCTTTTTGATCTCGGTGACCATATAGCTCTCATTCAGGGCCAGGTCGTTCCAGGACTTCCTAGGGAGGTAGGAGTTGGAGGCCAGGTTGTTGAGGCTGTTTAAATCCATTTTTCTGGAAAATAAATAAGATTTATAATTAATTTTTAAAAATCTCATTAAAGAATAAAAGTTTCATGGAAAAGTGAAAACCATACTTACTCAGGATAGACGGGGTCTCTTGGCTGGTGGCGAGTCTTCGTAGAAGTCAAGGTCCAACGGGATGTCCAGGAAGTCGTCGTCTGGATACTCTGTAGCGTCGTCTTGTGGAAGTCGGCTATCTGCTGCTGGAAGTAGTGGAGCTGCTCCGTCGTCGTCTGGAAGTGCTGGAGATCTGCTGTCTGCTGCTGGAAGTCTGCTGTTTGGCTCGTTCACAACTGGAATGACTTCGGGAGCCTGGGGTGCCTCTATAAGTACGGTTGTCCCCACTCCTTCTGCCACCTCCATTGGCTCTGCCACTTGGAATTCTTTCTCCAATTCCTGGTACTTCTCAATGTCCTTGTGGCCCCATGGTAAAGTATCGGTACTTCCAGGAATCAAGTACCGCTTGTCATCGTAAGGGCTCAAAGCCACTTTCTCTTGATACTCCGTAGTGACCTGATGTTTCTTGGAACGGATCAAGTGTTGCTGGCATTTGACAATGGTTTTCTCGAAAAGGCACTCCCTGTAATCCTCAAAAGTTAGTCTTCTGAGTGCTGTTGACTTGACCCCTTTGGCTTTCATCACAGGTGCCTCATTTTCTATCAGAAAGCTGTATAATTTACTACGTAACCCAATGAAGTGAGTCATGATTTCGCCGCTGCACTCGTCTTGAGGCCCACCTTCTTCTCGTTATCAGGTTTTATCCCGAAACGATTGTCTGGAGGGTAAGCAGAAGTGTCGAAGTACTCAGGATGCTCTTTCATGACCTTGTATACGTCGGTTCCTTCAATTTCATAGACGAAACTGTCTGTGTCAGTGTACAACAATTTGCACTTGGAACCGACCCACTTCTTCATTTTGTTGTAGTGGAAGTCATACATCAGGGTCTTGGAGATATCAAGCACGCTTAAACCTATGTAGAGCGGCTTATCAATCGTAATTTTACACTTTTTCATCTGGACAAGCACAGCGTCATCGGCAAGTTCCACGAGGCTGTGAAAATTCGGACAAGCGATGCAAGCCTCAGCTCCGTACCGACTGGGCCAAGTTGTTACCACTCTTGCGTCCATGTGATCTCGCTGTGATTCCATTGTCTTGCCATATATTATATTGTTAAGCAGCTTGAAAAAATCACGTTCAAACTTGTTTCTAGCCAACCTCCTTTTCTCAGTGTTGAAGTCTATGTACTTCTTCAACCACTGCGACTGATTAAATTGAACTGCTCGGTGAATTTTCTTGACCTTGAGACCGTGTTTTTGTGCTTGAATCCAAGCCCTTTAATGGATCACGTACTTCTCCTTGTGTAACATGGTCGTGAGTAACTTCTTGTGCTTGGAGTTAGGTGGCGCCATATGTTCCGGACAGAAGGGGATCCTGTTGCTCCAGGTGAAGATCTTCTGGGTACTCAATGTCCACTTCCAGAAAGTAGCCGATGTCATTGTCTTCTGGAACGACGTAGAAGTCTGGATCGCTCAAATCATCCACCCACTTGAGCCCACCATAAGGAAGATACTGACACATAACCCAACTGTAAATAAAACATTAGAAATTAAAAAATGAAAAAATAATTGATATTGACGTCATAATTACCCGTATAAGTTGTTGGCGTCTAGGTAAACGAGGTATTTCTCGTCCTTGTCAGGGTCATAACCTTCTTTCATGTAGGGATTGTTTGCTTCCGAGTATCGATTGGAGCACTGGCTGATACCTCCTCTGATCCCCTTTTCAATGAAGAGAAGCATATCGATGTCCGTTATCAGTTCCAACTCGACCTCTGTTTGTTTAAGCATGGCATCCCATGATAGGCCAGCTGTGGTGTAATAGCAGGCAGGATCTAGGCTGTAAGCTTCCAAACACGTCGAACGAAAGTTTTCGAAAACGTTGCAGAGTAACAAGACATCTGACCTGAGGTAGATATCCGAGTATTCCCCCAGGGTTTGCACGTTGAGTTTGGACCATACATCCTTGGCGTGGGTGTACTCATCTTCTCCAATAGTGGCGTCAGTCAAACTGCTGTAGAATTTTTCTCGTTCGGGAAGCTCCGTCTCATTGAGTTTCTCAAAAGAGTCAGTGTACTCGTAAGGGTAATGACCTTTCACCGTGAGTAACTCAATTTGATCTTCCAAGCCAGCTTGACGGAGATTTCCAACGGCAATGTCCTTGTCGGGGAGGTTTTTGACGAGCTGGTCCAAGGATGACGCCATAAACCGAAACGAGTCCAAGAATCGGAAGTTGATCACACAACCCTCGACACATTTTGTGAATGAAATGTAACGGTCTTTATTTTGAGCAATTACAGACATATCACCATCAAGGATTTTCTTTGAGGCAATTTCCTTGATCAAAAAGTGAGCGTCATATCCCGAAAGGTTGTGGAAAATCACAGGAACAAATTTAGCTGCCTTGAACTTCAAATTACACGACCTGAAAGAAAAATTTTATTTGAAAACTGTTTTACCGACCCAAAATTATTTTAAACTTATCTGTGAGCCGCGCCTCTGTATTTGCCTGTAAAATGGCAGTGGTCCTTCACTTTCTGGTCTGACTTGTTGTAAAACCCTTTGTTGCATAAATAACAAGTCGTGGCTTGATTGAAGTTATTCCAATCCCGTTCAGTAAGAATAATTTCTTTGGGATTTTTATGCAACAGCTCGATCTCAGACGCAATCCTTTTCAACTCCTTCACAAACCATTCTGCTGGTGACTGCTCCCCATCTCCAGTTTGGCGATAACTTTTGTAGTACGATTGGCTATCGTCGTAGCTATTCTTCAAGTAATAACCAACGCTGAAGGCTTGATGTTGTTGTGGGCTGCGTGGATCACCGGTGGGCTTAAGCAGACTTTCGAAATCAGCGTAGATCACATGACTCACTTTGTCCATATTTTTAAAATTTTTAAACTTGAGTTTATTGTCTTTTTCACTCGGAAGTTCAATTTTACAAGTGTTAAACTGTTGACTGATGACTCTATGATCAACCAGTTTTTGTTCAGTGTCATAGTAGTATAAGCAGCGGTCACAAAAGTACTTCTTACCGTTGTGGTCAGTCAACTGCTTACCAACCAATCGACTCAAATCTTTGATCCAGACATAATGACTCTTCGGGATGTTGTTCATGAGTTCATTGAGTTCTTCATTTTCATCGTAGTAGTGATCTTGAACATGAAGCAAATGAACGTGAGTGGGTTTGTAACAGTCGGTAACATGAGCCGTACACACTTCAAACTGGTTACCACGCTTCTTCAGAACAAAGATGTTTACAGAGACATCGTTCTGTCTCTTAAACTGTTTCACTTGTTTCATCTTTACTGGAAACGATATACCCGAAAAATTGAGTTCATTTGAGTATGGTATATAATGACTAACACGGTCAGCATGATTTTTTCTTGATACTGGATGTAAAGCTGAAAGAATTGCCCAACGGAAACACTCGTCATCCTCGTTATCAACATTAACACAAGCATGTTTCTTGTGAATAGGAGTTGGTAAACGAATATGAGAGCCTGCATGCATTGGCTGGTAGTGCTTCATGCTGACCACCATACTCAGAATCTGCCGCAAGGTCCAACCTGAACCACAACCTTCAAACTCTTCTATTTGATGCAGCACAGGATCAATAACGTTTTGATCATACCACTCACGCAAATCGGTCGTCTCAAATATAGGTTGACTGGCAGTGTTGAAATGTTTCACTTCATTGGTCTCAATGTCGCTTTTCAAAATCACATACTCCGATGAGAGTTCAACACTAACCATTAACGCACTATGTTCTCGCAGAGATTCACCAATTTTTTCTTCGAACAAAGCTCTAGAGTTCTCGAGGAAAGATTTCACATCTTTATGCACTAAGTTTATTATGATTCCAGATTTAATATGATTCTGGAAAACACTTGGCATCTCTTCCCACTTCACCGTGTCCTTAGGTAACTCAGCAGGTTGTACTTCATCAGGAACCCCTGGCTCTCCTTCAGCAACAGGTTGAACTTTGTCAGGAACCACAATCTCTCCTTCGGTAACAGGTTCCACTTCACCAGGAACCACTAGCTCTCCTCCAGTTACCAACAACAAATTTTCAAGTCTTTTTTTAATGTTGGCAAGTTGAAAGACGTAGGCTGCACACTTTCGCTTCTGATGAACGGTTAAATCCCCAGAAACAAGCAAACTCTGGAGAATACCTTTCATTTCCACAGACTTATCCAACCATTGCTGCAGCTCGACGTTGTCCGCTGAATCAGCATGTTGCTGAAGAGAATTCAGGAGAGCCTTAATGTTGACACCAAAGTACTCGAGTGAAGACATGATGACAAACAGGAACACTAATTGACTTAAAGCACAAAACACTGTTTTAATAGAGTACTGGTCGACTCGAAGCACCGAAGTGAACTATTGAAAGAGATTGGAGAGTGCTCTGTTTTGTACCCTCTGTGATAAGAGAGGGGAGAGCCAAGTACACGAATCTACTCTAAAATTTTTGGAACCTACAGTGATGAGAATTGAAGACAAATTTCGTGGAAATACAGAGCAGCTGTAACCCCTCCCATAGCAGGGGGTAAGGTATATAAACTGCGACCCTCTTCACTCTCGTCATCATTCCAACTTGGACAATCAACCATGGCTGAATACATAGTGGACATCCAGTGCTCCAGGAGATCTTCCAACCTGCTCGAGGTGAAGGAATTGGCCATCATCCCCGTGGACGACCTGAGGCTCCCGACCATCTGTCTGTTCCAACCATCGTGTGCTTTGGGAAAACTTCTGGAGGAGGAGCAGAGGACAAACCGTTGGTTGGAGAGGCATTACCATGGCATCCCTTGGAGTTTCGGCTTCGTCCCGTACACAGCCTGCACCAGGGTGATCCAGGGCGCCCTCCGAGATGCTACCCGGGTCTACACCAAGGGTTCCGAGAAGAAGAAGATCCTTGAATCCTTCCTTCCCGGAATGTAAGTTCTTTTTAATATCTAACTTACCTACCTAACTTAAACTTACCCGCCTAACCTATCTGACCTTAAACTTATCGGGCCAAAGTTAAACTTACCCACCTAACTTATCTGACCTAAGTTAAACTTGCCTTTACTTACCTTCACCTTATTTTCTTTTACAGGTTGGTTGTCGACATGGATGAAATTCGGTGTCCTTCGTTGAAAATCCTGGAGAAGACGTGCCCATTCTTCTGCGACTACCACCCTCTTCGACCTGGTGCAGTCTGTGCTGTGGCGAATGGTTACGCCTTGAAGACCTGGTTGGTCAAACGTCGAGCCTTGATAAAGGAAGCTCGAGAAGGACAAGACGAAATAGACACGATGTACCGTGAAGTGAGGCGTGGTTCTCAAGAAATGAACTGAGCATTGTATCATAAATAATCATATATAACCTTATATTACAATTACAATAAATTTTTTAATTAAAAAATCTTTTTTATGTTACCCAAATATGTGTAGAAACTAATAAGTTAAAAGAAAAAACATTCTAAATGTTCCTAAGTAATAAAAGATAATTATTTATTTTTTGTTTTAAATTAAATTAAAGTTTAAATAAAATTTCATTTATTAATTTAAATATTCAAATAAGTTCAAAAGCAACAAAATAAGTTTAAATAATAGCATTTCAAAGGAAACAAATAAAAATTCAGAGTTTTAAACAAAATAAAAATAAAAACAAAGTTGATTAAAAGGTATAATAAAATAATTTTAAAATAAATTAAGTAATCGGTAAAGCAGGAAAAACTAGTAAGACTAAGGTGGTCTTACCGACAGTCTTGACAGCCACCCGCCTCAACAGTTATTCAGGCCTCACTGAACTGTAATAAAATTAATCTTTTTTCTATTTTTATTTTTATTTATTTATTTTTTTTTTAATTATTATTATTTTTTTTTTATTTTTTTTTTATATTTAATACTTAGTTCTATAAATATAAAATTTTTTACTACAAATTAAACTTAAATTTACATTAATTACATTAAATTACATTTGTGGTGAGAAAAACTAGATCTAAACACCCCCACCATGGTGACCGTTCGGCAACCAAACTGTCTAACCAGTCAACCGATGGTGGGGGTGGTGATGATAGAGGGATGGGGGAAAACGAGTTAGCATGGGTGGGGGATAGTGGGGGTGAAAGCTGAGCTGTAGGATTAAAAGATATGAGGGTTGATGATGATGATGAAGCTGTTGGGTAAAATGGTATGGGAAAAGAGGATGGAGGTATAGGGTTAAAGGGTATGACGGTTGATGATGGGGAAGGCGGAAAATAAAAAATAGGGTTCAAATTGGGTAAAACAGAAGGGAAAACTATTACAGGGTGTTGAGGTGTTGGAGGAGGTGTTATGAGGAGGGGTGTGTCGATAATTGGTGTGGTTGATGGTGGTGAACAAATTCCTCCTCCGCTCATCTTCAGCTCTTCACGCGTCATCCCTGCAAAGAAAATTTTTATAAGATATTGTTTGAAAATAGAATAAATGACGAGTTGGATGCAACAAAGGCCTAAGTGCTTTGGAAACCCATAGCACTTAGGCCCTTGTTGCATACAACTCCTCAAATAATGTATACTTACTTGAAAAGGTGTCTTTTTACGGCGTCGAGATCTTCAACTCGGCGACGTTTAGCTGGACGTTGCTCTGGTGAGCTTCGTCGCCGAGAGACGATGATTGGCGGCGACGGGGTGTGTTGGGAGGCGGCTTCGTTATCGTAACCTGTAAATAAAATAAAAAATTAGAAAATAAATTTTAGGTTGAAATTTTGTGCGCGCGCGTGTGTGTGTGTGTGCTTACCGTGGTCTAGGTCCTCCTCCCACTCTACGGGGTCATAGAGAGCCGGGGACGCCGGAGGGGGGTAGTACCTAACGGCCTCGTTGTCGTCCTCGTCGTCGTCCTCGTCGTCGTCCTCGAAGTCGGTCCAATTAGGTCTAAATTAAGCACCTCCGACGAGGTGAAGCTGTTTGGCGACGAGGTGACGCTGTTTGGTGACGAGGGTCTTCCTGGCACGTGGTCGTCCTCGTAGTCCTCGTCCTTGATGTCTACAGGTGCCCTGCGTCGTGGGGATGGGGAGGTGAGGTCAATCAGGGGTGAAGGGGGCCTGCGTGGTGGTGAGTTATGATGATGATGAGGGGGAGGGTTTGGTGCGGGTTGAGGTTCGGGTGTTGGTGGTGGGGTAGGTGCTGGTGCTGCTTGCGGTAGCAAGGTTATGACCAACCTCATCGGGTATCGTGGGTTGGTCACCATTTTCACCGTTGCATTAAGTGGCTCACTTAGCATCTAAAATAAATAATTTTTCTTCATAAATATTTATGAAAAAGTAGCCAAGCAGCACACCACAAACTTCAGCTAAATCTCAACTTCAAAAATAATACTGCTAAAAGTTGAGATTTAGCTTCAGTACACATTCAGTAAGCTTTAGCAAACATCAAAGTTGCCACAGATAGTAATTTTCTGATACTCACTTGTGATAACAAATTATTGGGTTGCGTCAGACAAAATTGAGATTTTTTGTTATCACAAGTGAGTATCAGAAAAATACTATCTGTGGTAACTTTGATGTTTGCTAAAGCTTAGTGGATGTGTACTGAAGCTAAATATCAATTTTTAGCAGTCTAGCATCATTATTCTCAAAGTTGAAAAATTTGACTTTTTAAAGACAAAGGGTAAAATAAGCTTAAGTGATCATAACCTTAAGAATAATGATGCTAGACTGCTAAAAATTGATATTTAGCTTCAGTACACATCCACTAAGCTTTAGCAAACATCAAAGTTTTATAAATATTATTTCACACATTCTCACTTAAGAAAAGTTTAAAAAATATTCTCATGATCACATGGGAAAATAAAATTTTAATCAAAATTTAAATGCTAATTTTTTTTTTTTCTGAAGTGAGAATGTGTAAAAAATATTTAAAAATTAACATTATTCTTAGTTTAATTAATTATAATTATGAGTACTTACTTTGATTTGTGTGAGGATTCCTTTTTAAGGGACGGATTACTTGACCTCCTTCCTCCTCCGGTGTTGGGTGTGAAAAGAGCTCTTCGGTGGGAAGTTACTAGCGCCCTCCCTCATTAGTGCACCTTTCTACTGCAGCGCCACAGTACTATGTCTTGATTGACACTTCAATGTTTCACATTCAGATACCAACTTTAGTTTTAAATCACGATTTTTAATTTGAATACACGCGCGAAATTCAAATTAATATTTTAAATTTTAAAAGTAAAAAAAAAAAAAAAAAAAAAAAAAAAATTTTTATCAATAAAAACATTTGAGTTTAAATTCAGCATCTCAAGAGAGCAGCCGGCTGCTTCTCGATGCTTTACGGATTCCCCGAATTGTATCACAGCTGGTGCCCGTTACCCCCCCCCCCTTCATACGCGCTCCCGAGCTGCAGCGTGGGGGGGATAGTTAGCACCTGGGACGCTACCTGCGGTTAGCTGAATGTAGTCCAATAAGAAACTATGCTGAACCTCGAATTTTTTGGGGCATCCACGAGACCAGTCTATATTTATGTATTTGAGCCTCAGGAATCCGAATTTGTTATTATTTTTAGTCGTAAACCCCGGCGTCAGGTAGAAAAATCAAAATGAAATTTTTTTTTGCGATTTTCTCAGAAACTAGGCTAGTTAGGTAAAAAATAACGTCACCATCGTGTTCCCCGTGAAATTTTACTAAAATCTACGTATTTTGTTTAATTCGTGATGAATTAATAATAATTCAACAAATAAAAGTTTAACATTCGAGTATATATAGGTATACACTCGCATGCAGCACAAACTATATCAAAACAGCTGCTGCGGAGCCGCCGCTGGTAGAGCTATGAAGAATAGATGGTAGAGCTAAGAGCAGGTGGCAGATCGGCATCGGCTGGCGTCGGTAGACATAACCTGAACGATTGCTACGATTGACATTTTATTTTGTTTATGTCATTAACAATCTTAGTGCTCATTTTTTTTAACGTGGTATTTTAAAAATGTAATTTTTGTTATGTTCATCGCGGAGGTCTGTTAGCGGACGTTTCATTTGAATCAATAAGGCATTAATGTATCCTATAAAGTCATAGTAAGTAATTACATTAATGAATATAATCATTTTTTTACTTTCTATTTTAATGCACATTGTTTATTATTAAAAGGTATACATCCAGTACTCAATGCTGTTTGAGTATTGTTTCTATTGTTTTTAATACAATTACAATAAAAATTCTTGTATGAATCCAGATAAAGTGGCCTGTTAAAAGTATTTTGCCAAAAAATTTATTGAACATATAAATAATAAAGTAAAAGTTATTATTGAAAAAAATAAATGTAATAAAATACTTAGAAACTACATGACAGGTGTATCGTTAAGTGGAGAGGGTGTTTTTTTTCTCTTAAACTTATAGCACTAACTGCTTAAAACTTTGGCATCAGGCCTGTCTCTACTTAACATAAATTTAACAATTTTTTGTTTAGCTCCAATCATTAAAAACTAAAAGTTGGATGAAAAAATCTGAAACTTGATTTTTGGTGTACCGTTGTTTTTTGAGGGGGTATTTGTTTCTCCTAAACTTATAGCACTACCTGCTTAAAACTTTGGCATCAGGCCTGTCTCTACTTAACATAAATTTAACAATTTTTTGTTTAGCTCCAATCATTAAAAACTAAAAGTTGGATGAAAAAATCTGAAACTTGATTTTTGGTGTATCGTTGTTTTTTGAGGGGGTATTTGTTTCTCCTAAACTTATAGCACTACCTGCTTAAAACTTTGGCATCAGGCCTGTCTCTACTTAACATAAATTTAACAATTTTTTGTTTAGCTCCAATCATTAAAAACTAAAAGTTGGATGAAAAAATCTGAAACTTGATTTTTGGTGTATCATTGTTTTTTGAGGGGGTATTTGTTTCTCTTAAACTTATAGCACTACCTGCTTAAAACTTTGGCATCAGGCCTGTCTCTACTTTACATAAATTTAACAATTTTTTGTTTAGCTCCAATCATTAAAAACTAAAAGTTGGATGAAAAAATCTGAAACTTGATTTTTGGTGTATCGTTGTTTTTTGAGGGGGTATTTGTTTCTCTTAAACTTATAGCACTACCTGCTTGAAACTTTGGCATCAGGCCTGACTCTATTTTAGATAAATTTAACAATTTTTTGTTTAGCTCCAATCATTAAAAACTAAAAGTTGGATGAAAAAATCTGAAACTTGATTTTTGGTGTATCGTTGTTTTTTGAGGGGGTATTTGTTTCTCTTAAACTTATAGCACTGCCTGCTTGAAACTTTGGCATCAGGCCTGACTCTATTTTAGATAAATTTAACAATTTTTTGTTTAGCTCCAATCATTAAAAACTAAAAGTTGGATGAAAAAATCTGAAACTTGATTTTTGGTGTATCGTTGTTTTTTGAGGGGGTATTTGTTTCTCTTAAACTTATAGCACTACCTGCTTAAAACTTTGGCATCAGGCCTGTCTCTACTTTACATAAATTTAACAATTTTTTGTTTAGCTCCAATCATTAAAAACTAAAAGTTGGATGAAAAAATCTGAAACTTGATTTTTGGTGTATCGTTGTTTTTTGAGGGGGTATTTGTTTCTCTTAAACTTATAGCACTACCTGCTTGAAACTTTGGCATCAGGCCTGACTCTATTTTAGATAAATTTAACAATTTTTTGTTTAGCTCCAATCATTAAAAACTAAAAGTTGGATGAAAAAATCTGAAACTTGATTTTTGGTGTATCGTTGTTTTTTGAGGGGGTATTTGTTTCTCCTAAACTTATAGCACTACCTGCTTAAAACTTTGGCATCAGGCCTGTCTCTACTTTACATAAATTTAACAATTTTTTGTTTAGCTCCAATCATTAAAAACTAAAAGTTGGATGAAAAAATCTGAAACTTGATTTTTGGTGTATCGTTGTTTTTTGAGGGGGTATTTGTTTCTCCTAAACTTATAGCACTACCTGCTTGAAACTTTGGCATCAGGCCTGACTCTATTTTAGATAAATTTAACAATTTTTTGTTTAGCTCCAATCATTAAAAACTAAAAGTTGGATGAAAAAATCTGAAACTTGATTTTTGGTGTATCGTTGTTTTTTGAGGGGGTATTTGTTTCTCCTAAACTTATAGCACTACCTGCTTGAAACTTTGGCATCAGGCCTGTCTCAACTTTAGTAAAATTTAACAATTTTTTGTTTAGCTCCAATCATTAAAAACTAAAAGTTGGATGAAAAAATCTGAAACTTGATTTTGGGTGTATCCCAAAGTTATTTTTTATCAATTAACCAGTAATTACATTAATAAATAAATTACAAATGTGTACAATGTTAAAGTCAGATTGTTTCAAAGTTTTGAAGTTTATTTTAAATTAAATACTACTTATGTAAATTGTTAGTTAACTAATTTTACATTGTGCCTTAATACAACTTTCTTTAACAATTTTAATCCTGTGTGCAAATTTGGTTTTTTTTAACGATTTTTGTCAATTTTCAGTAATGGATGTAGGCAAGTCCTGTATTATTTGCAATGACTCATTGCAAGTAGAATTTGAGGATTTTCATGAAATAAAGGAAGATGAGGTTAAGATTTTGATAGAAAAAAGCAAAGAATCGGCAGATGATTTTTGGAAACATTGGTCTGGTAAATCGGTTCTCTATTTACATAATCAGTGCAAGTTGAATTATTTGGATAAATCACCGCAACCGAAAAGAAGAAAATTATTGTCTCCTGAATCTGTTTTTGAAGTTCCCTATGAAACTACAACTTCTATTTCAACAACAAGTGCTACGGTAAATCCTGGATCATCTGAAACTATTACTACTACTTCAACGACACTTACTTATAATGTACAGCCTGTTATTCGTACTAGTATTAGGAATGAAGCATCAACACCTACTAGTGAAACTGGCACTTCAGAAGAACCAGAAAATTGCTCATTCGATTTTTCGGAATTCTGCGTTTTCTGCTCAAACAAGTTAGACAGAAAACATAAAAAGGTTCGATCATTCTCGTCGAAAACAACGGAAGAAATTATTGTGAATAACATCAGAGATAGTCAAGATAAGGACATTGAGAAAATAATTAGAAAGGTTCGTCTAGCATTTAGTTCGAACTGCAACCAACTCTCATATCACGAGCAATGCTACAAACATTTATCAAAGGTAAGGTTACGCTTGCATTGGCACATTTTTCTACTTTTAATGTTGTAACTCTGAAAACTACATAAAGAAACAGATAATTTTTGAAAACTGTGTGTTGATAAATTTTTTTTTAAGGTGGTTTTCTACCAAATGCGTGCCAATAGAGAATCAGCTCAAATTTTCTGGGGGTGTTTATTAGATATTAATAAACATTTCTACGAAGTCTGATCAAAATTGACCATATGGTTTAAAAGTTACAGCAAGTTAAAGATTGAATTTTTTTCATGACGCGTATGGCCGCTACGCTGAAAAAGTTTACTAAATTATGAATATTTATCTTCTTACAATAGAGATCCTTTAGAAAAACCACATACATATAGTTTCACTATCGACGAATTCATTTCTTGAAACTGCAAAAAATTAACCTTCTAGGAATTTTACAATAGTTTTACAAAAATAATTTTCACCTGAATAACCTCCAAAACTGCGGTATTCAAAGGTGAGGTTAAAAGTTTAAAAAAATGTTTTGTTGTGATTGTCAATGTTTTTTTGGTAGAAAATAATTTCAGAAGCCATAAAAAGTGAAAAAATAAATTTTAATAAACAATTGTTAACAATATGGTGTATTAATTTTTTTTTAGTCTTTAACTTGACTAGCTCTGGTAGAAAACCACCTTAATAATTTTTTGTTCAAAATAAAACGAGTTACGAAGACTAATCAATTCATTGTTAAATGTGAAAAATTAGTAGAATTCTTTTAACGCTAATAAACATTTAAAAGTAAACACAAATAAAATATTTTCTGTATTAATTGACATTAATTGACAGTACTTTGTATATTAATAATTTTCAGAGTTAATCGATAACTTGCCGATATTAACTGTCTTAATTTTATTTTAATAATTCTAGAAAACAGCGGGGCCATCGAAGCACACTGTTATGGTCAAGCAGTGTTTTCAAAATCTGTACGATTATATAGAAACCAGCGGTAAATTTGAATTTAGTCTCGATGAATTGAAGAAAGCATTGGAACCACATTCTTGTTATAATGAAACGCTTTTCAAACATCTACGGGATAGATTCAACGATGAGATTTTGATAATTCAAAAATCAGGCACACAACCAGTTGTCTATTACAAAACTGTAAACCTTTCTGCAGTTGCCACCGATTTCTGTACCGAGGAGAATAGTTTGAGTGAATTGCAAAAAGAAACCATTTTGACGATTGCAGGAAGAATATTAAAAAAAGAAATAATGAAAGAAAAATATTCAACAACTTCTTACTCCTATTCATCTGATCTAGCAGAAACTACAAGAAATTGCATTCCACCATTATTACATGTATTTTTACGAGAGGCCCTTGACATTACAAACAAAGACAATATAGATCGTAAGAATAACCAAAAAAATAAAATAAAAGAAAGACGTGCTAGATTAAATACCATTGCCTTGTCCATGATTTCTTTTCTGCAGCCGCCTAGCTTTACCTCCATGCAGCAGTTGTCAGTGGCCACATACATTTTTAGAAAAACTGGTTCCCGATTGATAATAGATCTTCTATCCAAGCTTGGAGTGTCTTCATCGTATTATCAGCTCAGAAAATTTGAGGAGTCCGTTATAATGGATCCACCGACAATGGTTATTTCTAGTGATGTAGATAAAGTTTTTGTTATGTTCGTATTTGACAATACGGATCATAATGTTGCCACATTGGATGGGAAAAACACGTTCCATTGTTTAGGTGGTATAGCTATTTATATACCTGGTTATGGTATTATTTTCAATGGTGAAACTAAAAAGTTCAAAGGAAAACTCAAAGCGTCAGATTTAGCTAATGCAAAGGCTATTGCACTTCAATATCCAAAAGATAGTACAAAACAAGCTTTCCATGATACAGTTTTTGAAGATGTAAATTCTCTCATTCCTGGAGAAGAGATGCCTGTTCCTGAAGCATATGGACTCTACCTTTGGGGAAAAACTGTCAAATTGCCCATAGCAACCTGGAAAGGTTTCTTTGAAACTATTTACAGCGACGACACTTCATTTTCAACGTGTTATATTGAGTATTTACCTTTTATCAACGCGCCACCATCTCAACCAATGACAATTAATTCAGCCTTGTATTATGCTAAAAATGAAACCAAGAGGTTGAAACAGAGAACGTGCTTCAGTACATTTGATCAGCCATTATTTCATAAAGCTAGGGCACTAGTTTCTCAAGATGAAGAATTAAAAGATGTCGAAGTAATACTTGGAGATTTCCATACAGACATGTCATTTATGGGATGTGAGGGCTATATAATGGAAGGTAGTGGCTTAGAAGAACTTTGGGCTACAGTGTACGCTAAAGACTCTATTAAACAAATGATGTCTGGACACGCATACGCAAGAGCTTTGAGAGCACATATATTAACGTTTACATCTCTAGGAATAATTATATGCAAGACTATTAAAATTCAGGTAACAGACATTATTCACATCTCGGATCTTTTTACAAAGGAAAAAAATACATCCTATGATCGTCACAACAGTGCAGATGATAACAATGTCGAGAATTTTTCTGAAAATGTTACAATTGGAGAAATAAATGCAGATCCAGTAATTAAACGATTAACAAATTTTTTTAACGATGAACTCCAACGTTTGGAAAAGTTGAGTGATACTGCCAAACTTTGGGTACAGTATTTCAAAACCATTAAAACATTACTTCAACACATCGAAGCTCAACGTATTGGCAACTGGAGATTGAAATTATCCAGCTTGAAGGACATGTTACCTATTTTCCATGCTGCCGGTCGTTACGCGTATGCCAAAAGCGCTCAAATGTTTGTGCAAGATATGGCTACCTTGGAAGAAAGAATGGATCATGAAGAATTTATCCAGTACACTAGGCAAGGAGGTTTCACCGTGCGTAGGTCAGACAAACCTTGGTCTGGAGTCGCTACTGACCAAGTAATAGAACAAACATTAAACAGATTCTTTGGAACTAACTTGACGCATGGCAGAGGGGTCAAGGCTAGTGTTGTTGCTCGTTATTTGATACCAATGCCAGCAATCGTTCGTATGATGGAGAATCTAGAAGAATATCTTAATTTGCATCAACACACTAGCGAACAACATATTGATCTTTCCAACAGCCGAATGGACAAAGATAACATGGACATCGATAAATTCTTATTCTGGTTCGAACAACATAACCCTTTCCCATCAGATTGTTCAGTAATGTCATTATCTACAGGTTTAATTGGTGATAGCAAGATTAATTGTCACCTAGCAGTTGAAACAGGTTTGGAAAGTATGAAAACTATGATTGGAAAAACCTTCCCAGAAATATCACTTACCAAACTGTTTAAAGTAAAACCTCTGTCAGTCGTTGCTGGTACAGTTCATATGCTTGATGATAATTGCGTCAAGATTGATTCCCAAGTGTTGCTTCAGCGATTAACAGTTGTCTTCAAAGGTAAGTTTCTTATAAAATAAATTGAACGCTTTGTATACTTACTTATTCAATTGCTTAAAATTCGTTGCAGCAAACAAAGATCTAGAAAAAGAGGCTTTCTCTTACGAGCTTTGTACAATTCCAGCTAGTCTGTTTGATGATTCTGGAATCATGAGAAAAAGTCCGAAAGCAGAACTTTACAAGTACTTTTTTACATGTCAGCCGATAAAGGATCCGGATTTTTATCATGTTCTTGATGGAGGCTGGTTATTGCACAAATTTGTTTGGCCCCACTCTACAACTTATCAAGGGATTTTCGAAGGGTATTTTCAATTTATAACAAGAAGATATGGTAAGAACGTTACGGTGGTCTTCGATGGATACAATAATGAGTTAATTGGAACAAAGTCTTATGAAAGATATAGGCGTAATAACACATCGACTGCAGCTGATGTTTCTATTGCAAAAGATAACTTGGTTACTTTAAAACAAGCACAGTTCTTGTCAAATGTAGCTAACAAATGGAAATTTGTTCAGTTGCTATCAGAATACCTGAAAGATCATGGTATTCAGGCTAAGATCGCTGAAGAAGATGCTGACTGTTTGATTGTACGTACAGCAATAGAATGTAAAGAAAAGGAAAAACAGGAAGTTGCTATAGTAGGGAATGACGTAGACTTACTGATTTTGGCTATAGCGTTAACACCTGACAATGTTAATGTGTATTTTAAGAAAGATATGCCTGGACAGAAGCCATTTCAATTATATGCAACTGACGATCATTTAAATCACAAGCCTTACATTTTATTTGCTCATTCTTTCGCTGGGTGTGACACTACTAGTGCATTTTTAGGCATTGGCAAAAAATCGATCTTAAAATTACTTTCTAATCCCGACAATCAACTACTAGCACAGGTTTTTTATGAGTCTAACCAGGATATCGATGTCTTATACAATGCTGCTGAGAAATTCGTACTTCAATTATATTCTAGTAAAAAAAGTGATGAAAAAATTGCTGATTTTAGATACAAATTATACTGTAAGCTTGTACGTACATCAAAAAAGAAATTTCAGTTATCATCACTTCCACCAACAAAATCAGCTCTACTCCAGCATGTGAAACGCGTGTATTATCAGATACAGTCGTGGTTGGGTATGAACTTAAATCCAGAAGATTGGGGCTGGAGAAGAACACAGTTCATACTCGTTCCAATTATGATGGAGGAACCAGCTGTTCCTTCCAAACTTTTAACTCAGGTTTGTTTAAAAATGTTAATTTTCTATTTTGCTACACATTTTATAATTTTCAAAAAAAAAATATGATAAAAAAATAAAAAAAATTACTAGTATGTTCAATTTCGTATAATTACTAAAACGAAAGTAAAATATATGTACTCATAAAAGATATTATTTTTTGTTTCTTCGTGAAAATTTATAGTCAAGTATAATATAATTTATTGAAGATATTAACTTATTATTATCATAATGATGGTATCGTTTAGCAAAGTCATTGTATTGTCCTACGATCATTTTGGTTTTTAAAATTTTTTTATGATTAAGAACAAATTTTCTTAGTAGGATGAAATATTTTTTAGCCTCTCGTAAAAATTTTCAAATTTGTTGATGAGTCATTAAGAAGATCAGAAAATACTTAATCGTTATTGAGTTTAAAAAAAAAAAATGGATTGGTTTTTGTTCAGCTAAACATAAAAATAGTTTGGAAATATTACATTCACAAATTGCTGTTTTTACCATTTAAATGAATTAAAAAATAATAAATTTCAAGTATAAAAAAATCTGCAAGCATTTATAAAATAACATAAATGTTAGAGGAGATTTCGTGAAAAATCAATCTTTATTTCTATGGTGAAAATTTTAACTGATTATTACAGACCTCTACTAAATAATAACTAAATAATAACAGTAAATGTTTTTTTAGGTGCATTGCGGATGTACAACTAACTGTTCTTCTAATCGATGTTCTTGCAAAAAAGCTGGAATGAAGTGTACAGAAGCTTGTAAATTTTGCAACGGAGAAAGCTGCGACAACTGTGACATCAGTAATAAAATTTCGGAACCAGAAGAGCAGCAATTTTATGATAACAGTAAAGAGGATGCAAATTACGAAGAAGAGGAAGAGGATGAGGAGGAAGAGGGATGGCATGTTTCTGCACCAGTATTAGATACAAATCCGCTACAATGTTTGTTTGAAACTGATGAACAAGAAGAAGATGAAGAATAATTCATTTGATAATAAAACTTTTTTTTTAATCGCTTGTAAATAAACACGAAAAAATTGAAAAGTAAACTTTGCGTTTACTTTATTTAAAAAAAATTAGTACATTTGTTTATTGTTAACATAACGCTGTCTTCCAGTTGAAAAATTTAAAATTTAAAATGAGTTAACCCTCCCATCACACAAAATGTCCATAATTATTATTTGAGTTAATTGTGTAACTGACTTGTATGATTTTAGCAGACTTGTAAAATCAAAAATGTTAAATAATTTGTAAAATAATCTGAACAGTATATAAAAAGAAAAATTTTTTATTCAAATTGAGCTTTCCTATATATATATATTTTCTCTACATTAACATAAATTCATAAAAACCTTGTTTTTTAATCCATGTTTGGGAGTACTTTTACCTGAATCAAATTTAAAATATGGCTAATGTTTACCTTATTATTTCTCATATTCATGATATGATCTGGATAGTTTTCGCTTGGTCATAAGACTCATTTTATATGTATGAATGAGGTATAAGTTACCAAGGTATCCTACGATGCAAAATACATTAGCATAAAACTATCTAACATGAATTTGAAGTTCATACTATCTTAGACTTTCCACTACCTACAATGTTTTCACAGTTTACTATAGAACTGTTTTAATTGAATTTCTTCAAACTGTTTCATTTTGGTAGAAAACTTTACCATAAAAATACAACCACTAGCATCAAAAGAATTTTTTACACAAATTTAAGCTCTAATACAAATTTGTTTGAATTGAATGTGTTAAGGTATATATCTTAAAGCATAGCAGGAAACTTCAATATCTTTGTACTTTATCTTTTATCACAAAATGATCTCCACAACAACCAAGCGATAACAATCAAGAACACTCAATGACTATTTAGAATACTTATCAAGTTAAATATGAGTATGTAACTATTATGAAGTTTTTGATTTTGATTCTGTAAATCAAACTCTAACATTTTAAAGTACTGTTATCATTCAAATAAGAAATAAATACAATTTCACTATTTTTTTTATGTTTAACAATTCAGAATTAAATTATTAATATGACCTTTAATATTATTTTCAATATTTATTATAATTTTTGATTTTCAAATAAATTTTAAACTAAAACAAATCTTTTTAAGGTTAGCAAACTCTCCATATTGACGCAACTCTTGCATGGGTATTAAGCTGTGGTACCCTTTATTTTTATGAAAAATGATTAAAAATAATATTAAAAGGCATTAGCAAGTAAACCTTGCAACTGAGTCATGCGACTTGCGAAAGTTTATGTACTCGTTTATATAGGTTTGCGGGTGCCGACTGCTCTACCAGCGGCGGCTCCGCAGCAGCTGTTTTGATATAGTTTGTGCTGCATGCGAGTGTATACCTATATATACTCGAATGTTAAACTTTTATTTGTTGAATTATTATTAATTCATCACGAATTAAACAAAATACGTAGATTTTAGTAAAATTTCACGGGGAACACGATGGTGACGTTATTTTTTACCTAACTAGCCTAGTTTCTGAGAAAATCGCAAAAAAAAATTTCATTTTGATTTTTCTACCTGACGCCGGGGTTTACGACTAAAAATAATAACAAATTCGGATTCCTGAGGCTCAAATACATAAATATAGACTGGTCTCGTGGATGCCCCAAAAAATTCGAGGTTCAGCATAGTTTCTTATTGGACTAAATGGCTCAGGGGGTAGAGTGTCTGCCTACCGTGCCTGGGATCGTCGGTTCGAATCCCACTACACCAAAAATTTTTTCTTGCGTAATTTAATTGAAAATATTATTATTAATATATATATAACCAATTAAGAGTAAAAATATCAATACATATTTAAATACACAATTTATTACTAAATTATTTAAAAGTAATATAAAACAGTTGGAAAAGTAGTGTAAATAAAATACTATATCATGTCAGCTTAATGGCTCAGGTGGTAGAGTGTCTGCCTGACGTGCCTGGGATCGTCGGTTCGAATCCCGGGTGAACTAAAATTTTTTTTTTTTTTTTTTTCTTTGATAATTTAATTAAAAAATAGTTTTCAAATTGAAATGTCGTCAATGAATTGAACAAATGTGAAAAATTGATTAAAATATTATTAAAATGAGTGAAGTTCAATGAATTATTATTCTCCCTCTCCATAGTGAATTTAATATTCTCATCAATCCCGTTTATAGAATTCAAGAAAATATCCAGTTGTCTATTCAAACCAGTAAAACATGCAAAAACATCATCCACGTACCTGAACCAAAATTTAAATTTATTAAAAAGTTTTTGTTGACTTATCTTTGCTTCCAAAATCATCCCTGGTAATACTTTGCCAATATTTTGAAACGCTCCGATAAATTTTTTTCAAAATCACTAGAAACTGAAGTTCTGCCAGCATGGGTCACAGGAAGGAGAGATAGGTTAAACAAAAATGACACCATAAACGGACTGCGGGGCCTTTTTCCTTAAGGTTTCTAGATGAAAATTCTTTTTGAATCAAAATCCTATCTGCTCATTCATTCAAGTTATGTCAAAATGATTATTTTTATTAAAAATAACGAAAAACCGCGTTTAAGGTTCATTAATTTTTATTTGTTTTACCTGATTCTCTATTTGTTGGACTTTAAAATACGAAAAAAAAATCATTTTCATGGTAAAATTTAGTGCAGAAACTAAATTTGTACTCAGTTCAATGGAAATATCCTTTTAAAGATCTCAAATATTATACAGAAGTTAAAAAATGATCATACTTTTTTTATTCACCACATTAAAATTTCTCGTAATTAATATCTACTGACGCTATCAAAAAAAATAAAATAAAATTTTTTATAAGTTTTTCAATTTACAATTTAGTTCATTAATAGTTTACTTATCTCATTTGGATTAATTAACCTTACTGGAATGCGGTACTTCAAATTGACAATTTCGCCGAATTTCCGCCGAAGCGCTGATGGCAACAATACTACCAACAGAGTTTTGATCGGTAAAGAAGATCGTTAACTGCCGTGCTCCCAAAAGCTTTCTTTTGAATCTTTGAAAGAATTATTATTTATTATAGAATTATTATTTCAGTAGTGTAATTTTGTTAATTGATGCGTAAAGTTTTATCGATGTTTTAATGTTTCGTTGCATAATGCAATGTACAGTTTGGTCACTGCTTTAATGTAAGTAATGGTTAAGATAAAAAAACTTTATTATTGTTTTTAAAATTTCACTGAAAATTAATAAGTTTGTTATAGTAAGTGTTATAATTCAGTAAATATTTATTATGATGGAAAAAAAAAAAAAAATTAGAGATTATATTTAATTTATCAAAAAATTCATAGTTTCGAGCATTATAAAACACGATAATAAATTTTTCAGTTTTTGCTTACAAACGATTCATAAAGCCATCCTGAAATGGATTTAAAACACTTCAGTTCTCACGAGGAGAATAGAGCAAAAGTATGTGCTCCATGTGGTCAAAAAATCATCTTTAGAGATAACAAATTAAAATACTTGATAACAGTAGAAGTTGAAGATCTTGTCAAAACTTTAAACGATAAATTTAGCCTGGACAATTCAAAGTTCCCAATAGGTATATGCACAATATGTCGCATAACTCTCGAAGAGAGAAAAAAAAAAAAATTTACTAGGCCTTTACCATCAATGCCAAATTATCAAGACGTACATTTAAGTGATCGAACTAGATCTAATGAGAATTTATGTAACTGTTATATATGCCAAACCGCTAGATCTACCAAACATGAAAAAAAAATAAAAGGTCGGGGCCACAAAAGAAATTTATCTATTAAAATAGATGAAACTAATGGATTGTACGGATCTTCAAAAAAATTTGAACCAATAAAAATAGAAAAAGAAGACAAAAATGAAAGTAATTCAATTCAAATCTGTAACAAATGTTATCAAAAAATTGGGAAAGGTATTCGACATTCTTGTCATCCAAGTAGTGGCCGTGATAATTTGATTGGTTTCATCAAAAACTTGCCAGACAAAAATCAAGAACAAGTAATTACTGCGAGCTTAAAAAGAAAAATAAATGAATCAACCACTCTAGATTCTACTCAAAATGCTAATTATCAAGAAAAAGTTGTACAACTAAGTACTTTAGGATCTAAATTAAAGGTTGTAGTAAATCCAACAAAGAAAAAAATTGTCGAATTTTCAGCAGAAAGCTTATTTAGATTTAAAGTTAATTCTGGCGCCAGTGAAAATCTCATGAAAAAATTAGCCAATTTTTTGAGAAGTCATGTGGGTAGAGCTTCCGTACCAAAAGAAATAGGAATTTCTTTAATGAAAAATTCAAAAAAGCTAGAAGATGTTTATCATCACGACTTTTTTGAATTTGATACTGACACAAACATAAAAGAAATTCGTCCTGTAGTATGGGCTGATGCTCCCTCGCTGGGGGCCACTGGACCTTGCCGCGGTGCGAGGGCTGAGCCGTGGGCCCTCCCTGTTGGCCCTGCGGGGCGTCTAAGGGGGGGTGAATGAGTGAGGGTGAGTGGAGGATCCCTATAAACGGGCTCTCCTCATGGATGGTTGGGATCCCTATAAACGGGCTCTCCCCTGAGTGGGATGGATGATACGGCCCTTAGACTTCCGGCTTGGTCTGACTCGAGGGCTCACGGGGACTAAGAAGTGGCCTACCCAATCTAAGGTGTAAGATTACCGTGCCGAGGGATGCGTGGCACAGGGGGTGCTGTGTCTTGAACGGTTCCACCGGGACACCGGGCCGAATCCCAGAGTACCTGAGGCCTTACCCGTCATTGGCGGTCCATGGCGGGTGGACATTGTATATCCGCCCTACTCGTGGGATCAACGAAACCCACTCCGGGACGGTCAGTAGACCGAAATCATTGAGTGGAGCGCAGCGAAGGAAAATCCTTCGGCAAAAGGCTAAGGAGGAGGGCAAACCACCTTCCAAGTTTCATAAGGGGACGAGGCAACGGAGGGGTCAGGAAGGGAAGCGGGCTAGTACTGCGTCCACTGACTCCGACTTTGTATCGACACCCAGCATGGCTAAGAGGATGGCCTCCTCCAGCCTGGAAATACCCGAGAAGCAGGGGCTGCTGAAGCGACCTAAAGTGGACCGCAGATATGCTGCAGCTGCGTCTAACTCTCCCATAGTGGCCCTCACTTGTGGGGACTACCTAGGAAGGGAGGTGCCTGCCAATGTCTGCACGAAACTGCAGGAAGCAGAAGTCAGCAAGGTACTTGCTATCGAGGGGGAGGGGGCCTTTGTACCCCGGTTTCTGGACTCGTTCCCCAGAAAGGGCACGTTTGTCTTCGTCTGTGCAGACGAAGCCAGCAAGACCTGGCTGGAGAGCGAGGCCACGCTACTCGACCTAGGGCAACTAAACCTAAAGGCGAGGATAGTCTCACCAGAGGAGACTAAGATCACTAAGGTGATCACATGGCTCCCTCCGGGGGTTAAGACTGCCGAGGACCTCATCAAAGTGGTCCAAAGGCAGAACGGGTCGATCGACACAACTAGGTGGGCGATCCTGAGTAGGGCTCCTGATGGATGCCTAATTCTGGGTCTAGATGAACCATCGGTCGCGGTACTCCAGAGCCAAAACTTCCAGCTTTGGGCAGGGGTCGGCAAAGCAACCTTCAGGCTGCTAAACCGTCCCTCAAACAAGGCGGGAAGTAGCGGCTCTACGGAGAAAGCATAAATGGAGTAGCCCTCATGGCTACTTCAATACTGCGATTCTCCCAAATCAACTTGCACCATTGCAGAAGCGCCTCTGCTGTACTAGCAAGGCGCATGGCAATGGCGCATACACACATAGCCCTTATACAGGAACCCTGGTTGTACAGGGGCAAAGTGAAGGGCTTGAACAGCTGTGGGGAACTGCTCGTGGGCTCCAGCAATGGAGACGCCCGGGCTTGCATCTCCATGAAGGGTGTTAACGGTTTTTTGTTACAGGAGCTGAGTTCCCAGGACTGCACGACCGTAAGGATACTCAGTGGTCAATTACATTGAGAAGGCTTTTGATGCGAAGGAAACCGTAATCGGGGCCTTCGTTGACATCGAGGGTGCCTTTAACAGCACCAACAGAGCAACTATAGACAAAGCCTTGACTAAGCATGGTGTACCTTATACCATCAAAAGATGGATCAGGGGAATGCTTAGTGATAGATGCATCTTTAGTGAGTGGAATGGCAAGACGGTTAGGGGAACCATCAGCGAGGGATGCCCGCAGGGTGGGGTCCTCTCACCACTCCTGTGGATCCTGGTCGCGGACGAACTACTGCGCTTGCTAGACGAACTCGGATTCTTCACCATCGCTTATGCAGACGACTTCGCTATACTTGTCAGGGGCAAGTTCGAAGAAGTCCTACCCGATCTTATTCGGAGGGCGTTGGAGAGGATCTGCGAATGGTGCGAGGCTAAATCTCTGGCTGTCAACACTGATAAGACGGAGATAGTCACGTTCACGAGGAAATACAAATGTAAGGTCAGTAAGAAAGTCTCCGTCAACGGGAAACAAATACCGTACGCGGAGGGTGTGAAATATCTGGGCGTATTCCTAGATAAGAAACTAAAGTGGGGACAACACCTGCAAACTCAATGCAGCAAAGTCCTAAACATATTCATGCAGTTTAGGTCAGCAATCGGGACTTCCTGGGGGCTAGAACCCCAGGTCGCTTTGTGGTTACACGAGGCGATTCTGAAACCGAAGCTTACCTATGCCGCGGTGGTATGGTGGAAAGTGACCAAAAATAAGACCTCGAGGCGTGTACTGGACCATGTTCAGGCTGTCGTCTTGAGGGGAATTTACGGGCTTAAACGAAGCACACCCACAGCCGCCATCAGGATGTTGCTGGATATCCAAAGCCTAGACCTGGACATCAAACTGGTTGCGGCCAGGACAGCCTACGGACTGAAGTGCAGCGGGGAGTGGGTTGGAAATAGTGATGGGCATGCAACCATCCGAGGGAGAATGTTGAAGGGCGAGGTCTTTAACTCGACCCAAGACAGAATGGATAAGACTCTACTGTTTGGGCAACGTTTCAAAACGAGGATACCAAACTGGGAGGAATGGAGCAACAACCAAGTGCTTGGGCACGGAGACATCTGGTTTACCGACGGATCCAAGACCAATGAAGGCACTGGTTATGGAATTTACGGACCTAGCCTTAGGGAATCCTACGGGCTCAGGGAATTTAACACGGTGTTCCAGGCCGAGATGGCTGCGATAAATACGTGCGCTAACAACCTCTCTCTGGGGAACGTCAGTAAGAGACGCATCTGCATCTGCACTGACAGCCAAGCCTCCATAGAGGCCTTGGAAAACCCAGTTACAACCTCACGGTTGGTTAGGGAGACTAAGAATACCCTTAACGCGCTGGCAAGATCTAACCAAGTAGTTATTACCTGGATACCCGGACACTCCGGGTTCAAGGGAAACGAAAGGACAGATGAGCTTGCGAGGAGAGGGGCCTCAACAGATACACGGCCGGAGCACGGGGTGGGTGTACCGTTCTCAGAAGGCTACAGTATCCTGGAGAAGTACTCGGAGAGGCAAAGATGGGAACTCTGGGAAGAATCCCAGAGCTACAGGTGGATCAAGGAACTACTGGGAAGTTATATTACCGGTTGGGCCAAACTGATCACCAGGCTAGACAAACGAAGGGCTAGAGAGGTCATGGGCATTATGACCGGACACTGCAACCTTCGGTGCTACACACACAAAACGCAGGGGCATAGTAACCTGTGTAGATGGTTTGAATCAGAGGAAGAGACCCCGTGCCACTTCCTATGCAAATGCCCTAACCTGACAGGCCACCGCCTGAAATGGTTGGGAACCGGGATACTGGATCCTGAGAGCTTTTACGGGGTGAGTGTGGACAACATACTCGCATATTGCCGGGTGTTAGGACTCACGAACACTCCAGAGGTATAGCAAGGGGGACAGGGATACAATGGTGAAAACTAAGTGTCCCTAAGCTTAGCACCCGTACGCTGTGATTTAATAATAATAATAATAATGGGCTGATGCTCAAGAGTTATTAGAAATAGTTTTACAGAATCGACGCGATGAAATCGATGAAGTTTACAATGTAAAAGTGATGGCCGACGGTGGGCAGGGATTTTTCAAAGTAACTATGTCAGTTTTTCCAGAATCTCAAGAAAAAAACTGTGAAAAGGAGAATTCTGGAACTAGTTCAAAAAAAGTTTCTAATTTGCATTCACAAGGAGGCAGTACAGCGAAAAGTGTGAGCTTATAAAAGCTTATGAAAGCACTGGAGTCTCCACAACATTAAAAATTCACGTCATTTTTAATCATCTACTCCATTGTCTCCATTTTATGAATCATAGTGGTTTCGGCAAGTGGTCAGAACAAGCAGGAGAAAGTGTTCATCAAGAGTTTTTGAAGCACTGGGAACGATTTAAAGTGCCGTACGTTAATAATGAAAAATTGTACGCCATAAACTTAAAAAATGCAGTTATTGAATTCTCATCTCATAACTTATGAAAAAAGAAAAAAAAATTCATCTTATGAAAAATTAAAAGAATGTACATAATTTTTAAACTCATAAAACTAATTTTAATTGTAAAATGCTATTACTATGTATATAAAAGAAATATATTTATATGCACAAAGAATAAATTTTTTTTTTCATAAATACAAATAACTTCATTTTTTTTAGATACAAAAATATTCTTTAAAGGCATTTTTTATTGCAAACATTTTTATAATCACCATCAGCGCTTCAATAAAACTGTAAATTTGAAATACTTAATTACTATAAAACTGAATTGTAAATTGAAAAACTTATAAAAAATTTTATTTTATTTTTTTTTTATAGCGTCGGTAGATATTAATTACGAGAAATTTTAATGTGGTGAATAAAAAAAGTATGATCATTTTTTAACTTCTGTATAATATTTGAGATCTTTAAAAGGATATTTCCATTGAACTGAGTAAAAATTTAGTTTCTGCACTAAATTTTACCATGAAAATGATTTTTTTTTTTCGTATTTTAAAGTCCAACAAATAGCGAGAATCAGGTAAAACAAATAAAAATTAATGAACCTTAAACGCGGTTTTTCGTTATTTTTAATAAAAATAATCATTTTGACATAACTTGAATGAATGAGCAGATAGGATTTTGATTCAAAAAGGATTTTCATCTGGAAACCTTAAGGAAAAAGGCCCCGCAGTCCGTTTATGGTGTCATTTTTGTTTAACCTATCTCTCCTTCCTGTGACCCGTGCCAGCAGAACTTCCCAAAAAATGCGTGACCGTTTTCAATTGATTTGCTGAAATAGTTGCAGGCAGCTGTAAACTTTTAAAATTTTGCGTAGTAAAATTTAATTCTTTAATTTTTTTTGAATTTACTTAAATTCTAGTTTGGCAACCTGTTGTACTCAAATTAAATTCACTTTTACTAGGTTGAGGGTTATCAAAATCTGAAGATGCGGATTTTAATTTTCTTTTCAAACAAGTTGCTAAGATTTTTTAAGTTTCCATTTAAACCATTAGAATCATAAATTTTTAAACGAGTGTCACGAATTTATCCTTTACCCTTTTTAACCTTCTTTGAATTTGAGAGCGACCTGTTGTACAACTATAGCAATTAAATTCGACATTATTTCTCGATGGTTTTGGTAACCTAACGTCTTCATAATTTGGCATCGTTGGTAAAATTCTCAGTTTCAAATTTTCATTTTCTTTATCTTTATAATTAGAAGTAGCTAGTCGGCTAGAGCTGCAAATACCGAGAGTTTATCGAAAAGAGTTGAAGGGGTAAGGCTGTACAGATTTCTTTGTTAATGAACACACTTTGTGAGCAAATGTTAGGTGGGACTTTGAGTTTAAATACTTCAATAAAAAAATTAACTTTTTTTTTTCTTTTTAAAAACTATTGTTATTACTATAAAAATTGTAACTTTTTACAAAATTTTGTAAGTTTTTCATGTAATTTGAAATAAAATAATTGAAAATGCAATCAATATGTGTTATTATATAATTAATTTTCCATGGTATTTAAAAAAAATAACAGATTTCGGCATAGAACTCAGTAAAATTGCTAAAAAAGAGTTATTTATAAGTGACTAAAAACTTACATTTTTTTTTCTGTAGTTTGAATAATTTCAAACATATAAGGTAAATATCCGGGATTATTGGACACTTTTCAAAGGGATATTTTTGGTTTACGCTAAATTTACATTACACTAAAAGATTATTACACTAAAACTGTATGAAAATCTATAATTTTTTCACAGGATGATGAAAAAATAAGCCAAGAATAGGGTTCAATAATTTTTTTCATTAATTTTTCATTATAAAACTGTTTAATTTACTATAAACTAACACAAAAGTTATGTCCACGAAGTTGGCACCACCCAAAAAAGAATTTTCAGAAGTGACCCCCAAACCGTCCCCCAGAATGGCACCCCTAAATTTCGCGATTTACGCATATTTTTCGCATTAAACTCCCTAACCTTAATTAAAAATTGGTTAAAATCACTTGTTTACCGCTGTGGATGGTTAAAATCACTTGAATTTAATTTAATATCACTAAATACTACACTCAACATCAGCTCCTCAGCAGAAGATCGTAAACGAAAAACTCAACTGAGGTTATCTTCACTGATCCGGCCGTCGAGTGATTTTTCGTAAAAACTACGTTAACTTTGAAAGCTCCGATATAAATATTCTGCATGTTTCAACTCACAAAACTTTTCAATTCATTTCAAGCATTCATATTCAAGCATTTTTATGCATAAACACCGGTGAAATTATCAAGGTAAACACCAAAAAACCGTGAATAAAAAAGGTGCCACCTAGGGGACAAACGTTAAACTTGAGCTTGTCCGGGTGCCACTGAGGGGGCAAGTAGTCTCAAATGTCCCCCTGAGCAGCACCCCTTCGATAAATAATGAATAAAGATAAATTCAGGGTAAAAGTTGATTCAAATATTTTGTTTAAGGTCTTGAGTAATAGAAAAAAAGTTTTCAAGTTTTTTAATTAATTGTACTCTTTGCGATCGATAAAACAAAAGTGCATCTTTTGATGATAATTCGAGATTTTCCTGGAGGTGCCAAACAACTTTTGGAGGTTTTGAAGGGCTCACTTGGAAGTGATTATTAAGCTAGTTTTAAGGTTATAATCCAAGTTTTTTTTATACTACAGTAAAGTTTAGTGGTTAAACTAAATTTAGAATATTTTTTCGGGGTCTAAGGTGTGATTTTATAATAAATAAGGGGGGGGGGTGCCACTGTGGTGGACAATACCGTTAATGTCCAATAATCCCGGACATTTACCTTAAACTTAAAAATTTTTTTCGTTAAACTTCAACATTGAAAAGACATGAAAAAAAATAAATTATGTAGTAGGATGTTTATAATAAATTTCAAAACAGTTCCTAAAATCAAAAAATGGCTGAAATTTGCTGTTTTTCAAAAAATAACTTTTTTAACAAAAATATGAGTGAGCATTCATTTTTAAATTACCTAAATATAAGAGTAATAAAATTTTCTCTTTAAAATTAATGTATTCCTTGAGTGAAAAAAAAAAGCTTAAGACCTTGACGCATCGATTTGAGCTGTCACGGTTATGCGCGAACTCAAATTTCATAGATGTATAATATGAAATTTGGGGGCGCGCTAAAATTTTGAGCAGCCCATACTTTACTAACATTATAAACGATTTTTCACTTATTTTGGATGGTGATAACAGTTGCTTTATTAATTTAAACGCTTCTGTATCTACTTGAACCAATAATTGTGCTTTCTTCTTTCCTGGTTTAATATCTTTTGTTTCAAAAAACATATCCATTGATTCGATAAACGTTACCCAGTCATCTTTATGCAGCACAAATTCTACTCGGGCTCCCGTTTCACCGTCGTTTTGGGGCTCTGAATCAGCTAAATCGGTTGCGCTTACTTCACTCAAGTTGGCTCCTTCAATTTCAGCTACTGACGTGTCCACTTCTTTTCCGGTGGG
This sequence comes from Encarsia formosa, assembly GCA_038277355.1. NCBI lineage: Eukaryota > Metazoa > Arthropoda > Insecta > Hymenoptera > Aphelinidae > Encarsia > Encarsia formosa. The sequence goes on from CM076187.1 coordinate 21,312,273, forward strand.
TGCTACGCCCTGACTTGTATCAATTATATCTTCAGTTTGAGTGCTTATGCTCTTACTTTCTTCAAAAGTTTCAGCATTTTCGTCTTGCAAATTTTGTTGCTCTTGTAGTTTTTTCACTACTTTTCTTACTGCTTTTCTCAAATCATGACTGTATATCCACGTCAGTAATGTTTGTGCCTTTACCTCGAAGTATTCACACAAGAATTCCACCAAATATATTTTTTTTTGCCTTACCATGCACTATTAGCAACTCTTGGATCTATCATTACCTTCCCATTCTTGAGTTGCGCTCTCCTTACTGTAGCAATTTACTCCACTTTCTTTTCAACTAGATCCGGTAATCCTCGTCACCATTGTATGTAAAGTGGGTAGTTAAAAGAAATGAATAAGTACTTTGTTAAATTATATGTATTAATCAACCATCATTGAATACATGTTACTTTGAGCGCAGCCGTAGTGCAACTGCCGTGTTCGCAGGCGCGCCGAGGCTCACACCCGGATAGTGCTGACGCTCGCACATCTCTACTTTCATAGATTACAATAAACATAGCAAGCGATATAAACTTCTGCGATAACCAATCGAAAGGAATGAAAAATGCGTGATTTCAGTATGATTTGGAGTAGCGCTGGCTGTGGCGGCGCGTGGCGTTGAAGTGGGGGCAAGGAGCATCTATAACTATATTTTAGGTTAGCTATATTCATAAGTTGTAACTTCCTTAACCCGCAGACTTATGGAAAACGCTAATTTTTACGAAGTTTTTATGGAACGAAATGTCTCCGAACGCTGTAAATTTTTTGACAATAATAAAATTATTCAAGAAACATGTAATTGCAAATTATTTGTACATTCATGACCTCTAAGTATGAATTAAAAATTATTTATATGTAAAATAAGTAAAAAAGCGTTCAACGTTGCTTTCAACGGAGTTCTATATCTGTATCTGCGTGAAGCTAGTCAAATGTGAGGTTAAAATTGGAACTTGACTAGCTGTGTAACTAAGGTCCTACATTATAAAGTCAGTGAAAATAAAATTAGTACAATATGATGTCGCGTTGTTTTTTTTTTTCTTACCTTGAACCGCTTACCGGAAAAAAATAAAAAAATAAATAAGCGTGCGTTCAAGTTGGGATACCCTGGTATGTGGACAAAAAAAATTCTAAGGATCAATGCGTTTCAAATCCTGCCTCTCTCCATCAGCGGTAACGCTACAAAAATAAAAATTTTAACGCTCGACGTACTTGTCGAGAGCATTCTTCGGTACCTGAGTGGACTTTTATTTTATACCTTTGATACTGTCAAACAAATTCTAGAAGTTTGAATGAGGTCCAGAAAGATGAATTTCTTGAATTTCTTTTGGATTTTCAGGATTTATTTGACGATGAGAAGGTAATTGAAAATTGTGATTTCTTCGGCAAGCTGAGGCGAGAAAGGGGATTGAAAAAATAAAAAATCAGGGAGTGGTTGAGGAATCTTCTAGTTCTTGGTGTTCTCCAGCTGTATTGAAGCAGAAGAAGGAAGGTTGAATTAGATTTTGTATTGGTTACCACCTTTTGAACAAAGCCTCCATTAAAGATAGTAACTCTCAGCTTTTCCATTCACATAGAACGGAAAAATGGGACTTGGCGCGTATGCAGAGACTATCATTGCCTCCATTCTGTAACTCCATCCGATATGTACCTTATTCCACGTATCCGCGATCGAAGCTTCAATTTGCATGGCTCGACAATATTCTCAAAGCTTGACCTACATCGTGCGTACTACCAAATTTCGGCCAATCCCGTTAACATCAATGGGATAGCGGTGAGTACACCCGTCGGATTGTTTGAATTCGTTTTTATGCTGTTTGGGCTGCAAAACAGAGCTCAATCGTTTATGCGATACGTCCGTCAAATTCTGCATGGTTTACCCATCGTTTTTACCCATTTTCATGATATTTTAATATTATCGAAAGATGCGACAGAACACGAATACGAAAAACACCTACGCATTGTTTTAGAACGTTTAAAAAAAGCGGGATTGAAATTGAATCTGGCAAAGTGTAAATTTTGCAAGTCAGAGATTTTATTTCTTTTCAATCGCATTGACAGCAAATTAAGCATGAGGCCTGCCGGACAGATAGTCCACACCATTGTCAGAATACTATAAGCCAAGAAATTTTTTTTCCTTTTTTTTCTGTTTAAATAGTAACTTTTTCTTAAAATTTTCCACCCTGACATACCTAAAAAAATCAGTTTTCAAATTGTTGAGGATTAAGAAATGTGAAAACTCTGCTTCTTTATTGTAGGCTTAAGCTGTAAAACTGGAGTTCAGGTTATATTTATTTTTCAGATGAGTATATTTTTTACGAGGGCCTTGCGAGGTCTATTGTGTTTGGTCACGTCGACAAACGTCGCATCGTCCTTAAGGTAGTTGTCAAGTTACAGTCACTCTCAAAAGTTAGTCTGTCGCATACAAACGCAACTTACGTATCCATGTACGCGCACACATGCAGCGGCGTGCTCCAAACTCGCACACGGACGAAGATTTTTTGACTTTGAATTAAAATATATCGAAAATTAGTCCCGCTTGGTCAAATGTGTAAGCGAAGAAGTTGTTTAGAATTGAATCAGCTGTAACATACCGAAATTTGAAAAAAACTGGGGAATTTTTGAGGTTATGGCTGATCAAAATGTGAAAAAAATACAGTCAGCGAGCCTGATTTCTATGCCGCACGTGTAAATTTTAAAAACTTTGAACTCATTTTTCTCAAAAGTTAGCCCCGCTTGCCTACCTAAATTTTACGTCATCTTATTCTTTGTTTCAAGAGGAACATTTAAGTATCAATCACAAAAAAACTTGGGCAAACTGGGTTTACTTAACAACAACCTTAATGGGTTTTCTATTACCGAGCGTCCAGGTCCTATAATTGCAGTGGGCGGGGTAGTTTTCTAAGTGCGTATTTTCGGGCTCATTGCAGTCCCAGGTCAGTTCGAGTTCGACTACCGTGTCGAAAGGTTCCCTGTAACATTCTTGTATCATTTTCTTGACGAATAAAGTTTTTTTATTTCCTACTCATTTCACTAATTTAAATAATAACCTTAACACAAATTTCTGAAGTACTTCAAAGTGCCAGTTACTAAGTAAACTGCATATTACTCAAAGAGTAACCAACATTTAACCTGTTTTTTTGGGGAATAGAATTAATATCATTAATGAACGGATTTTTACATTTTTTCGGATTCAGCATAAAATTTTACTGGGGACATATATTTTCAATAATAAAAAAGTATCAAAATATCGATTTCAAGCAGAAGAAACAAACTTTTTAGATCAAATGAAAAAAAAAATATATATATAAATTTTTTAAAAAGCCTAAAAAAGTGATGAAAAAAAGGAAAAAATAATAATTTCAAAAAAAAAAATTTCCTCATAATCAACCATCGATTAAGTAAATATCGTTTCAAGACGATCCTGGGTGATGTCATATGAAATGACCCAAAAATATTTATTTTTCTGAAAAAAATTTCGTTGACATACCATCCATTTCAACTAAGAGTTGATTTAAAGTGTTTTCCTGCTCAGAGTGAGAGCCAAAGCTTTTTCCACCCCTTTTTCGTCCCACGGCATCAATTTCATCAATAAATAAAATACATGGGGCATTTTTTCGAGCCATAGAAAACATGTCTCTGACACGAGACGGTCCTACTCCAACAAACATTTCTAAAAATTCTGATCCTGATACTGTCAAAAAAGGAACATCAGCTTCACCTGCAGTAGCTTTTGCTAATAAAGTCTTGCCCGTACCAGGTGGACCTGTAAAAACAGTTGTTTATTTATAAAAAACATTACAAATTTTCAACGAAAAGTTACTTTTTTTTTTTTTTTAATTTTATTTTGCAGTAATTACTAATTAGTAACTATCAGCATATCTATAATTTGATCAATTCCAGCTCCGATTAAAGAGTGGATTTCAAAAATCTTAATTTAATCCCAAATTTTTTGCTCTTGTCAGTTCCGAGAACCGCTGGATACTAGCTTGGTATTAAACTGGCGCATCTAACTCTGTATCTCCAGACTGGTGACAGCTAGGGGTACGGGGTTTGCGGCATAATTTTTTGCTAATTTTTCACGCCAACCCTAAATTTTTAGCTCCTCTCAGTTCCGAGAACCGCGGGATACGCTAGCTTGATATTAAACTAGCGTATCACACCATAGCAACACGTTTCAGTCATTTTTAAAGATCAAATAATCCCCCTGGATTTAGGTGAGTACTAGGTTTAACCATAAGTTTAAAATTCATCCCAAATAACCCCCCTAGCTTTACGATGATACTAAATTTAACCATGAATCCAATTATTCATCCTAAACAACCCTCCTAGAATAACATATATATTAGATTTAACCATAAATTAAATAAACTATCTCAAATAAGCCTCCTAGGTTTGCATAGATACTAAATTTAACCGTAAATTCAATATCCTATTGCAAATAACCCACCTAGGTTTAAAAGGATGTTAGCGTTAAAGTTAAATCCTATATTCCATACCAAAAAACCCACCTAACTTAAGCCTAGTATCAATGTAAACCTAGGAGGGTTATTTGGGATGGATTGTTGGTTTCAAGGTTTAACCTAGTATCCAGGCAAGCCCAGCAGGGTTATTTCGGGTGGGTCATTAGTATTAAGATTAAATTTAGTATTCACAGAATTAAATAATACTTTTAAAAAAGTAATATTTACGGCGATTGGTTTTTTAAAAAGGAATCTAAATAAAAAAAAATTATACGCTAAGTATGATCTTTAAAAAATACTTTTAAAAAAGTAATATTTACGGTGATTGGTTTTTTTAAAAGGAGTCTAAATAAAAAGTTATACGCTAAATATAATAATCTTTTTTTGAAAATGAATTAATGAAAGAAGTGAAATCAAAAAATTTATTACGGATGACTTGAGGCCGAATTACTTATTATTTAAAAATAATTTCTCTTCTAAAAGATGATCATATTATGTCGAATCACCTTCAATATACGTAAAGTTAACAATTTTTCAATTATAGCACATACATGAGAAAACACATGCAAATTGCACACAACTCAAACACTTTTTAAAATTAAAAATTAAAATATGTTATTAAGAAACAAGCTGAGCATTCAAAATTTAATTTAAAAAATACAGGTATCAATGATTTTTTTCGAGATAATTTAGTTCAAAGAATATTAAATTTTTACAGGTCAAGTATAGCCATACATTGTGATTTAGTTGATTTATAACTTAATTACAACATATTTTAATTTCAAAAAGTGTTTGAATTGTGTGCAATTTGCAAGTGTTTTCTCATGTATGTGCTATAATTGAAAAATTGTAAACTTTACGTATATTGAAGGTGATTCAACATATGATCATTCAATATGATCATCTTTTAGAAGAGAAATTATTTTTAAATAATAAGTAATTCGGCCTCAAGTCGTCCGTAATAAATTTTTTGATTTCACTTCTTTCATTAATTCATTTTCAAAAAAAGATTATTATATTTAGCGTATAACTTTTTATTTAGACTCCTTTTAAAAAAACCAATCACCGTAAATATTACTTTTTTAAAAGTATTTTTTAAAGATCATACTTAGCGTATAATTTTTTATTTAGATTCCTTTTTAAAAAACCAATCGCCATAAATATTACTTTTTTAAAAGTATTTTTTAAAGATTTTATCGCGTAAATTCGGTAAATATTTAAATGTATTTCCTTTTTGTCCACAAGTTCAAAAAACCAAACTCCATAAATAAATCATTAATATTGTTGAAATATGTCTTAATAAATTATTTCACGAACTTAACAAATTTTCTAAATAATTTAACAATAACTAAGATATATTCAATTATTCTGATGTAAAACCACGACATAAACCAGAACCTATAAAAGTCCTAAGGAAATCAATTTTATATGTAAAAAAAAAATTCAATTAAGTATTTACCTATTTTTTAAATGTACATTGCATAACTTTATTTTAATGTAAATTTACATTGAAATGTAGCAAATACTTATATGTAACCTTAAAATGATTAAAAAAAAGATAAAAATTTTCAATGATTGGTTCATGTTAACTTAGATATATCTAGTTCTTCTGTTTAAAATTACTTTTATATAATTTTATCATTATCCACAACCCATAAAAATCATAGACATAATTTATTGTTATGAACTACTTTTGAATTCGTTTTGCATACATAATAGATGGACAAACTAAATCTACTTTAAAAATAATGGAGCAAATGCTCATCCATACTTTAAAAGTCCATGCCAAATAGAATTCATAATTTTTGGTCCACTGGATACCTAGACCAAAAACTATCTATCTCTATTGTACTTTTTAATTCTTGTAAAAAAAAATTAACCAATTTTAAAATTTAAAATCACTTTGGCCGCATAACTTAAGCTTGCTTACAGAAAACAAAAAAGATAAAAATTTTCAATGATTGGTTCATGTTAACTCAGATATATCTAGTTCTTCTGTTTAAAATTACTATTATATAATTTTATCATTATCCAGAACCCATAAAAATCATAGACATAATTTATTGTTATGAACTACTTTTGAATTCGTTTTGCATACATAATAGATGGACAAACTAAATCCACTTTAAAAATAATGGAGCAAATGCTCATCCGTACTTTAAAAATCCATGCCAAATAGAATTCATAATTTCTGGTCCGCTGGATACCTGACCCAAAACTATCTATTTCTTTTGTACTTCTTAATCAACCAATTTTAAAATGTGAAATCACTTTAGCCGCATAACTTAAGCTTGCATACAGACAACAAAAAAGACAAAAATTTTTAATAATTGATTCATGTTGACTTAAATATACTTATCATTAACACCCTGAGTCGAGCCTGACTGAATGTAACAGTTGCAATCAAAGTTAAAATTTCATTGTCAGACATCAAGTTTATTTTAGAAAAAAGGTGGGATTACAAAACTTTAACAGTTCAAGTGTATTGACTCAGAGCATATACATTTCTATGATGATTCTATGAAATTAAGCGATAATGCGTATGACAATGACATTATGTGCTGCAATTGCACCTTTTGCAATTTGCAAGTTGGGTGGGTTACAAAAAAGTAATTTGCAAGTTCAACCTGACACACACACACACACACACACACACACACACAAACACACTCATTCAAAAAAAATTTATTTTTAATATTGCCAATATGCACCTCCAGCCATCAGGTCCCCAACACAACCACAGCACAATTATTATCAACTCACAGGGCACACCACAATAATTGAAAAATCTTTGATGATGATGATCATAGAAAGACTGTAGAGATTATTTATTTCATTCTCTTTTATTGAAATTAAACAAATTAATAATTATAAATTCTACTACTTATTTAATATATAATGAAAATAAGGGTCTTCAGTACTGTTTTTTCTATGACAATCAATTATTTATAAAAAAGTTATTGTTCATAACACATTACAAGCTGCTCTGCTCAGCGGCTCCGCTGCAGTCAGCTGGAGTCAGCTAACGAGTCAGCTGTAGGGAGCTGCTAATTGATACAGCGCCACCAGTCGCCTCATGGCTACAGGCTCGGGCCTACATGCCCCCGTCTGCCGCTGTAGGTAAGCAGTAAGAGTGAGACAGCAAAAATAGACACGTTCACCGCATACGTCACGTCCGGTTAAGTCTACAGAGAGCGCAGGCAGAGAGACCGGATGCTCGAAACTGAAATCGAATGTCCCCTGACTACCGTGAGCCAAAGGAAATCAGCGTTTCGAAAAATGAAACGTTCATAACTTTTCAATGCAGGCTTTGTTCGGGATAATTTTTTTTTTTAAATTACTCAGGGGATCATCAGCTACGCGCGGGATGTATAATATAAATGAAATAATCATCCTAAAAAAGTTTTTCTTTGAAGCGTCCTAATCTAAAACCAAAAATCAAAGTATATAAAGCCCTGCAGGCTTTCACGGCAGTCGGTTTAAAAAAAAAAACCAAATCGCCGTCAAAGCCCGATTGGGATTTAGGATTCTGGGAGGGTTATTTGGGGTGAGGATTCGGGTTCAAGGTGGAATTTAATATCAACGTAAAGCTAGGAGGGTTATATGAGATAGGTTATCAAATTTATGATTAAACCTAGTATTCACCTAAACCTATGAAGGTTATTTGATCTAGAAAAAGATTGAAACCCCGTGTTGCTATCTGTCACCATTACGGTGATACAAAAATTGGATACGTCAGATATTAACTGATTTTGATCGAAGCAAAAATTTTGAGGTCATAAGGAAAGAGCAACAAAAAGTTGTGCCGCAAACTCCGTGTCTCTAGCTATTACCAATCCGGAAATATAAGTAATGGACATGCCAGCTTAATATCAAGCTAGCGTATCCAGTGGTTCTCTGAACTGATTGAAACTAAAAATTTGGGATTGACGTACAAAATTAGCAAAAAATTATGCCGAAAACCCCGTACCCCTAGCTATTACCAGTCCGGAGATACACAGTTGGATACGCCAGCTTGATATCAAGCTAGTGTATCTAGTAGTTCTCGGAATTGACAAAAGCAAAAAATTTGGGGTTGGATTAAAAAATTAGAAAAAAATTTTCCTCCTGTTCCAGATGCGGCACTTTGAACTGGATACGCCAGCTTGATATACATGAAATTATTGAATATCGAGTGTGGGACCTGGTTCACCGAAGTAACTCGTTTTAAGTCAACTATTGCATGTACGAATAAATTCCTGCTTATCGAGCGCACTGATTCCGATCATAGGCGGTGGGTTGACTACGTCTGCCCTGACTGAAGGAAAAGTTTTCGGACCGCAGGTAGATTTACATTGACCAGGAGAGGTCACACTATCCGGGACGCCTATTTTAAGGAAACTTGGGGAATAATTTTCATACACCTTAAGATGAAAGAAAACACCAATAACTAATGCCGATGGACCTTTAGACGCTTTTTACCATACGGATCAAATGGCACCCAAGCTAAAAATCAATTTTTTTTTTTATTTTCAAAAAATTCTTGCTCCAAGCTTTTTGCACATATAGAGATGTGGTTGATTACATTTTTTTTGTTTTTTTATGAAATTTCAGGAAAAAATACATTAAAATCTTAACTTACAAATTTTTACCATACATGATTTAGATTTATAAGACCCAGAAAAGCTAAAAAAGCTACAATTACTTCCAGAAATCGTTCGTAAAATTTTTAGAGTTGAGACTTTTATATATTTTTTTTCCTCAAATAAATAAAATTTTTTGTTTTTTGATTTATTTTCAGGGAAAAATATTTTTAAGCCTTATTTTGGAAAAATTGAGACTTTTAAAACCGAAAATACCCCATGAAGTGCTATTGAAAGTCTCAATTTTTCATCAATTTTTTAAAAACGTTATTTGATGTATTTTGAATTTCATAATTAGTTTAATAATTAGGAAACAAATAATAATAATAATAATAATAATAGTTAATCATCACGAAATAAAAACAAAAGTTTGATAAAGTCTTGGTAGATTTAAATGTACAAAAATTATCTTAAAAATTAAATTGAGCTTTGAACAAAAATAAAACCATGTATTTTTATATGTAAATGAAATTTGAGATATAAATATTGAAGTTGTAACAGTATTTTATGATAAATTAGATGAAAGGAATTTAGGCAGGTCGTTGATAAATAATGTAACATAGGGCCTAATACATTTCCTCGAGGAACTCCTGCTGAGTCATTCCTCGTGAGTTCCATTGATAAGGGAAAATTTCAGAGGTGAGTGAACAGTTGATTAAATCAGTTATTGAAGGTAGGAGAGCAGGAAAGGCCATTTTGAGCATAGACGATGAAATGTCGTCACTACCTATACCTTCAGAATTACTGTTTTAGAATAAGTTGGACACTGTAGTTTGTGTGACCGGTTTGAAGTCAAAGATATTCAGTGTGGCTGGTACAATGGCGGTTGCTATCGTAGAAGAAATATCGGAATCTGTCAGGGGTGACGAGGATTGAGAGACAAAAGCATAATGTAGATTTAAGGCATGGCTATTAAAAATAGAAAGTGGCGATTGTTAGTTATTATGTAAATCAAAGTTTAAATCGATTGTTGTAACGTTATCGCGATCATATCAAATTACACCACAAATTATCCCAACATTAAGACCGATTTAAGAATACATGGGAGCCAAATGATATATTTGTAAATTGTATTTGATTTGCTGTTTGCACTAAAGGGATCAAAGGACCGTAATAAAGGAGTAAAAGAAAAAATTTGACGTGATGAACTATTATCGACTTATTTTTATCGACTTTTTTATTATGTGATTTGTGAATTTACAGGGGCCGAGCACCTCGCTTTTTTGACAGCTTGGACTCCAGTCTCTTTTGCGGTATTTAACGATCAATTTAATAAAAACTCCATGTCTCCTGACATGATGCGACGGCGTGCCTAGATGGAGCACGACTGGTGCCGGAGGACGTCGGTGGCTGCAGCGGAGTTTAACTTCGGTTACTCAGCTGATCCGCATGGTACTTTTTGTTGTTGCTATCGGCGAGAAATATTGAACAAAAATAAAGAATCAAATAAAGATCGTTAAAAATATTCTTAAAGAAGTTTCCACGTAGTCTATCTCTTATCTCAAACACAAATAAATTCGCGATTTTCGCCTGTTCTTTTTTGATCTCAAAGGAAAATAATACTAAATACAAATTTTATTATTGTATCCAAGTAAAATGTAGATCTCTGAGATCAAAAAAGGCTAAAAAATGGTTTTAGATGAATAAATCGTACATATTCAAAATGAAAATTTTTGGAATCAAAATTATTTTTGCTTAAAAATTTATCAATGAACGAAAAAATGTGAGGTTTCAGAAGTCTGCAAAAGCAATATGTTTTGAGCAGGAATTTTGAAAAAATTCTCTAAATATTCAAGTTTTTTTTTTTTTTCGTTTATTTCGGGATATCAGGGCTACTTTTAAAAGTGCATAACTTCAGTTCCAATCATTATTTTCTCATAAAAATATATACCGTTGAATAGTTCTTTAAGGTATCTATAACTTGATATCATTTAATAAATTTTTTGCTAATTTTTAACTTTATAATAACGACTTGTTCATAAAATGTTCCACCCTGACGTAATTGATATTTTATTTTTTATTATGATCTTTGCGCAAGTGATTTAAGTGAGTTGAGAATATTACGCAAGATTAGTTCTTTGTTAATGCTCCGGATCTATCCGATCTCTAAATATTCATCAATGAGTCCTAGTTCAATAATCGCTTCACGTATAATTCTCTCTCGGTAAATCAATATTTTATAAAATTCTAATCGAAGGTCGCACTCACAATGAGAAGTCACACCATCCGGAACGCCGATTTTAGCGAGACTTTAGGAATAATTTTCATACTAAAGATGAAAGAAAACATCAATAACTAATCCAAAGGGCCTTTAGTCGCTTATCACCATGTACGATAACAACATGGTTTTATTTTTGTTCAAAGCTCAATTTAATTTTTAAGATAATTTTTGTACATTTAAATTTTGTACATTTAAACGCCACCCCCCAATATTAACCATTGAAAATAGCAAAAAAAAATCTCTTTTTTCAAAATTTAATCGTGAGCGTCCAAATGACTCGTTTGAAATGGTTAAGGTCTCAATTTTTTGTCTTGAGTTGTATTTTTTATTTTTTTTTAAGTTTAGTTAAATATCATGAAATTTATTTTTATCATCTCTATGTGTAACATAACCTCAAAATTTTGAAAAAAAAAAAAAAAAATACGGTTTCTTGGACTTTTTTCTGTTGTTACTTAAAACCATGACAAAATATATATTTTCTAAAACTACATCTCTTCCTGGTATTGAAATAGTCAATTTATACAAAAATAGTAGTGTTAAAGCTTATAATATGAAACAAAAATGGAAACTCTCTTAAAGAATCAATTTTTACTCGAAAATTTCAAATTTGAATCATAGGTTTTTTATTTTTTAAAGATGCGGTTTTTGTTCTACTTTTCAATGATATATACTTTTATAAGCTTTTATACTGTACTTTAATTAAAATCCCTTTGCATAATGATGAACGATGATCGAATGTCCTCGATTTATAATTGATGTAATTTAATTCAAAATTTGAATTTGAAATGTTGAATACTTTGTTTATAAAAATTATTGGCAATCATTTTTTGAATAATTGAATATTTTGTTTATATAAAATAAAAAATATTTCTGTGTAAAATTCTGTAAAATAAAATAATAATCTTTATTATTATAAAATTAACTTTTTCAAGCTATAACCCTCAAAAATATCGATCTGAAGTTAGTTACAGGTTGCAAACGATATGTTATTATTATTTACAAATTAATTGAGAAAAAGCTCCGAAAAAAAAATTGTTTTTGCCTTCCTTTTTTGAAAAACTGAAAGTAAAAATTATCGTATATTTACTTTCAAAAATAAAAATTTGATGGCGTGTATGAAAAACTGAGCACGCTTGCGCGCTGATCGAGACTAGTAGCTTAAAAAAGTGAAATGTAGTTTGAAAAGACACTAAACTTATCGTAAAAATTCCACAAAATTAATTTGAACCATTAAAAGTTTAACAATAAAAATTGAAAAATATTATATTAATTCAAAATTTATTGAAGAAGAAACATGTTTCATTTTGAGACAAATCTAAGACCCCAACTGCAAATTTTAGAAAATTTGAGATGAAATCGGCTCATACAAGAATTATATCGAAAATTGGTTTACCGTCTATTTATTAGTAGTATTAAAAACTAATCAAAATATTAAATTAAATAAATTATACTCTGTAATAGTATATTGCTATACAAGGGAGGAAAGGTGAACATTTCCTCGGCTTCGCCTTGGTTATACATCGCGCAGTGAAGAGGTGTTCAACCTTCCTCCCGTGTGTAGTATTCTATTTTTCACCATTTGATGTCGGAAGTACGTTCATTTTTTGAAATAATCTGTACAGCCAAAATCAGCTGATCGAGCCAAGCGCTGTCATGTTTTTCTTTTCTCTTTGCTCGAGCACTACCACCACCGCCACCACTGCCAGAGATTTTAAACTTAACCTACTTTTTAAAGAAGTTATTAATTAATTTTTTTTTTTGGCTGCTTTGGCATTTGCAGGCACGAGAGCTTAGCACGAGTGTTTGCTGGCCGAAAGCAGCCAACAAAACATAATCTGCAAATCATATTTAAAATCTTATCACAAATACAATAATTGTTATAATTATTATAATCACATCACATTCATTCACACATGAACTAATCGCTACCAAGCATGTGTAGATTCTTTTTATCGAAGACGTTTTTTTGATTAGCTTCTTACAAGTATAGACTTTTATTTGTAAACTGCCTAACGTAGGCTTCAAAACTTTTATATTCAAAAAATAAACACACAGCAGCTTCATACACGCATATACAAACTCAACCTAACCATTGCAATAACTCGCCACGGAGACAGTTTACTCGCGATTGTTGGCAGATACACACTTCATTATTGATATTTGTCAGCACTAAGGTATCACCCGTGGACGCCTATTTGTCTATGGAGCATGATTCTTAAAAAAATTTAAAGATGATTATGAAAATCTGAGGTTTGGATTTTGTCACCCTCATTAAAGTTTCTTTATTATAAATAAAATAAATATATAAAACCAATCGATTTAATATTTTTTCAGGAGTAGTTATTCATTAATTAATTATGTAAAATATCATAAGAACTTATTAAAATATTGAAATAGTTTGATTCTTGATTCATATTTAACACTAAAATATTTAAAATAAATCATTTGCGTAGTTGAGTAATTTAGTAATGATTATTTTGTTTATTAAAATAAAAACATTGCGAATACATTAAAATATATTGTGGATTTGGATCCAAAAATTGTAAATTTTTTTTTACTAAACAAGTATATTTTATAAATGTTTATGAATGATATTATATAATAATAATAAAAAGTAAGTATTCTTATTTTTTCTAAAAGAAAAAAAAGCTAAGTCATTAATCAAATAAGTAAACTTTAAAAAGCAGTGCAAGGAGTCTCTTAGTGTCTTAGTGCAATAAGGCAGATCAAAACAAATTTCTTTAAGTAGTATGTTTTGCTATTTTAGATATAGTTGATCAAAACATAAACGAAACTTATTGTTTTTTTTTTTTTTTGTATTGAAAATAGAAACTAAGGGAGATATATCTTTGGAAGTTTCAGAAATTTTTTTCATGTATATCTTATACATATCTTACTATATTATATAGTTGTTTTTCTTCTCCTACGACCCCCCCCCCCCCAACGCCCCCCACAGGCCCCTCAAAAAAGTTCTTAACTAACCGTAAAAGTGTACCGAAATATGCTTATTTCTATGAGTTTTAATTTTTCCTATAATTGTCTAATCACGCCCCCCCCCCCAAGCCCCCCTCACGTTCTCCCACGCCCTTTTTTTACCCACTCCCCCATTTTTTATATATGTTATCACTTTTACCTATACCTTCTATTTTTGATATATGTTATTACTTATGTTATTATAGAAATTTAAAAAGTTACTATTGAAATACTAAAAATAACTTATATTTCATAAAATAAAAATAACAAAATAATAGCAGTAATTAAAATGTATAAAACAGTTTAAAAAAAATATTTTTATAATTTTTTCAAGTCAGTAAAAATTCACTATTATTGCACAATACTTAAAAAGTGCATTCAATACGTCACTCCTGCAGTAGGCACAATGATCAGACAAAGGTATGAACTAATGTAAGTACACGGATACGCACACGGGTTGATACAAGTTTAGGCAAGAGGGTAAGCACAGGAGTGGACATGAGAGTAGGTACGGATTTGGTACGATCTTATATAGTAGTTTTTCTTCACTACTGCAGTAGGCACAATGATACGTACAAAGGTATGCACTAATGTAAGTACACGGATACGCACGCGGGTTGATACAAGTTTAGGCAAGAGAGTAAGCACAAGAGTGGACGCGAGAGTAGGTACGGATTTGGTACATGAGAGTCTAGATAGTACTTACAAGAATAGGCACAGCAGTAGAAAAAAGACTAGGTACACGGATATACACAAGGGCGGGGAAGAGAGTAGGTACAAGGCTATGTGCAGGAGTAGACACAAAATTAAGCACGTTGGTAGGTTTAGGATTAAAAGATTAAGTAGAAAAAAAGTCTAGAACAGAGTAAGCACAGAAGTACAAAAAAATATAAGAACAATAAAAAATGAATCAGTAGAAAATTAAGTAGAAAAAAGGGAAGTTATAAGGAAAGAAACCAGTGCATCTATAGAAGGTTCAACAGTATGAACAAGTATAAGGTAGGCACAAGTATAAGAACAATAGTTATACTAACAGAATTTATACATCTCTGTTCTCTCATTCTCCCATTCAAAGTTTTATAAAAATCGGTGCATTAGTTTTAACGCCAATTTCTTGACAAAATTCGCAAAAAATTGCTAAAAATCTGCCGAAAAGGGTTTTGTACTACTGGCTAAGTACAAGGATATGAGTAATTGTATGTACGTGAGTAGGTACAGTGGTAGTCATGGAGTTACGAGGGTATGTACACGAGCTTAACAAACATGAAAACAAAGATATGCACAAGAGTAAATACAAGGATAACTACAAAAGCACAAAATAATAGTAGCTACGAGGGTAGGCACAATTGTAGACACAATGGTAAGCACTAGCATAAAAATCTGGGGGGGGGGTACCCTCCCCTACTCTTCTCCCACGCTCTCCCCATGCCCTCCAAAAAAGTGCTTAACTAACCGTAAAAGTGTACCGAAATATGCTTATTTCTATGTGTTTTAATTTTTCCTATAATTTTCTCATGGGAAGTATTAAAATGCACGGGAAATAAAATCATTTGCACGGGATGTGGGTCGCACAGGAAAATAAATACTTTTGCACGGGAAAATAAATACATTTGCACAGGAAAATAAATACTTTTGCACGGTTTAATTAAAGAATGTTTACCTATCAAGCCTAGAAACTAAAGACCACGTGCTCTTTCACTAAGCATCTCTCCACCCATTTTATTATTGAGCTCAGTTCAACTTACAGTGTCACCTCAGTTGACGAGTAAAGCAAAGAGCCAAAAGATGACGGGTGAGTGAACGTATTTTGAAACTTCTGAGGACTCATCTATAAAAGAATATTCATCTGAAGTGATCCAGCAGACTAAATAATATGCAGGCGACCAACACGAGTGTCGCTTTTACGTCACAAAATTTACGAGTGTCTGAGTGTCCAGCGTGCTTGTACCTACTATATCATTCTTCGGATACTTGCGTGTCCTTCTACAAAACAGAAGAGGTGCACGAACATAAAAATATTGATTCTACACGAGGCTTATCATCAGAATTCAAGACTTTTGTAAAAGATAAATATGCAGATGGTACTACGAAGCCAAATGCACTACTAAATTCCATTAGTAAAAATCAGTTGATAGAACCTGCAAAAGAAAAACTTGTTGCATTTCATAGAACAATCCGAAGTGATAAAGGCACTCCTTCCGTACTGGCCACAGATCTTAGAGCTTGGTGCAATGAGCGCACTCAAGTTCCGGATGATGAAGATGTACCATACGTGGTTGATTTCCAAATTTTTGCAGAATCTTTTGATTTAGGAGAACAGGATTTGAAAATAATTTTATGACGCTTAGATTGTTAGCATTGACCAGGAAATTCATGAGATTAGTGCACAACAGATGCGACCTACAACCTGA
The DNA here is from genome assembly GCA_038277355.1 of Encarsia formosa. NCBI lineage: Eukaryota > Metazoa > Arthropoda > Insecta > Hymenoptera > Aphelinidae > Encarsia > Encarsia formosa. The sequence continues at coordinate 21,328,990 of CM076187.1, forward strand.
TTTACAAAATAAAAAAAAGCTTTAGTAATGTATCAATCTTTTATAAAAAAAATCGTTAATTTCAATTACAGTTGTATAATGTTCAATAAAACAAATTTTTTGCTTGATTTTTGTTGAGTTTTGCTCTCAATTCTTTTTCTTACAAATGTCTTTTTTCCCGTGAATTTGACCTAAAATTTCCAGTGCGTTTGCTTTTTTTTCCGTGCTTATGAATCACACCCTTTTCTAATCCCCTTTCTAACCCCACGCCCTTTTTTTTCACTTACGCCCCCCATTTTTGATATATGTTATCAGTTTCTACCCAGACCGCCAATTTTTGATACAAGTTATCAGCTATGTAACTATAGAAATTTAAAAAGTAACTACGAAACATTAAAAAAATTAACTAATATCCTAAGATAAAAGAGAGAACCCAAAAAGAATAACAGCATTTTATTCGTGATGTGATTGGTTGAAGAACAAAATTTAAAATTTGAATTTTTATTTTTAATTTTTATATTACAATTCAATTAAGACATCTAGAGAATAGATTTGATAAAAAAATAATTATGTTATCAAGTGTTCGAAATAATCCGATTAAAATCATGAAAATAATAATTATTAGTAACCAAACTGAAACAAAACCAATGAATCTATAATTACAAAAGTTTAAATGAATATGAACTCTGAACGTAGCGCAAAGGTAAAGGGTATATATAACTTATTGTAGATTAATTAATTTAGATGAAGCTTCGACAAAATTTGTTTTAGATTATAAAATACAATTGCGCGTGCGCTTCGCTTAGAGAGCTTCAAGGTTAGGCAAGAGGGTAGGTACATGGGTAGATTCAAAAGTGGATAAGTGTTTACCTACAAATGTTTGTACAGGATCGAAAACAATAGTATAAAAGATGATAGTTTTAGGGTTAGATGTTAAGGAAAAAAAAAAAAAAAAAAAAAAAAAAAAAGAACAACATACGTTCAAAGTTACAAATTGAAGTATAATAATAATAACAAAGTAAAAGAGGCTGCACATGGCTGGTGTCGTAAGGTAAACTTCAATATTAATTAGGATAGGTTAATTGGGAGAAACCTAGGTAGAAAAAATGTTGATAACAAATGTAAAAGGATGTAGGAAATATTTGTCAAAAAAGTTAAAGAGCTGTGTGGGCAAAATTGTATGAAAATGATTAGTTTCACGATTGTAATTACAAAAAAATTTGAGAAGAACAATAGAAAAGATAGTTTTTACAAAGATGAGAACAAAAATTCAGAGTTAGAGACCAAAGCATGAAAAAAAGAAAAAACAACAGCAAACACCAAAATTAAAGCAAGTAAATTCATGTGAAAGAGATAGGAACAATATTAAGCAAAAATGTACATATATCCGTAGGTTCAAAGTTACAAACGTAATGACAAGTCCAGGTACGGGAGTAAATACAATGTAGTTACCAGAGTAGTTATAAAGTTTGAAATAATGTTATGAACAAGGTTTGTTATAAGGTTATTTACAATAGTCAGCACAAGAGGATAAAAAAATATTATGCACAAGACCAGATTCAGTGTTAAAAATTTAAATAAAAAAAAATTAAGAACTAGAGTTAGCATAGGAGTAGAAACAGATGTAGAAACAAATGCATGTGTAGAAGGTTCAGCGTTAGAAGCTTAAGTAAAAAAAAAGGTAGTAAGCACAAGATCATTAACATATGTAGGAAGAAGAAAAAGTCAACAGACGTATGGAGCAGGGAAGGTTGATTGCGAGGGAGTGAATCCCTCGTAAATTATTTTTCTTACCTGGCAGTGTCAAGTCACCTGGGAAACAGTGAAATAATTAAGTTGTTTTGTTTACTTTTCCCAGGTTATAACCGAGCCGCGTGCTCTCACAGCAGCAGCCGACCACGTGGCGACGGTTGCCGTCGGTCGAACGCTGTTTCAGCAGCACGAGCACACGGCGTGCGCACAACACATACACACACACACACATGTTCACCACCCGGGAAGGCTCTCCCGGCCCAGGGCGCGCACGTACACACACATACACCACACACGGGTTCCGATTCTCCGTCGGGGAGTTTTCGGCGACGGAGGAGGTGCGCGGCGCGTGTCGGCAGACGACACAACTGCGTCGCCAGGCGTGTGCGCGCACACTCACCACAGTAGACATGGGCGTGAGTGAGATTTTATTTTTTTTTGTATTGTGTAAGTTGCGCGAACAATGTGTGCATATGAGGAGAGCGAGAGAGAGTATGTGCGCGAGGAATCAGTTAACGCGGTGAGTGCCTCGTGTACATTATTTTTATTCTTTTTTCGTATGTTCGCGCGTGGTATAGGTGGCGTGGCGATCGTCACCGGAAAGAATGTAGACGGGAGCGTGATTGGGTGGTGTGGCGTGAATGTGTCTGATTGGTGGACATATTACTGTTCCTCGAGTGTGAATGAGGCTTGGTTAAATTAATTTGTGTTGATTGGCTGAGAGTGTTTGGAGGGAATGGTGAGGAAGGAAGTTGAGTCAGACAGACGCGGGGAAGCGTCACTCTGTTCTCAGTAGCCAAGGTGTGAGGTTGTATTTTTGAGAGTGTGATTTTTTTTTTAGTTCCTCTTTAGTAGACTTTTTCTAAGTTTCTTTTCCTATTTTTCTTTAGTCGAGTTGTAGACATTTTTTTTTGTTTTTCTTTTATTTACAGTTAGGCAGTAGAAGAAATCAAGAAAACTTGGGTTAATTTACTTTTATTGAGAGTTGGAAAAACCAGAGAGTAGCCATTTTGGGCATCAGATAATAAGTGAAAATTTTGGTAAACGTAAGATTTTTGTACTAATTAATAAAATTTTAATAAGCATGTGTTTCTGAAGATTTTGGTTATCGGTATGCTAAATGAAATTTTCGTTGTTGTATATTATTGAAGTTGTCTTTATATAAATTTGATCGAGATTTTCTTGGCGTGGCGTCGTTACCCGCCATTTTGTAGACTACTTTATAGTTTTTGTTCATTTCCTTTTTTCTCAAATTAAAATTTATTTTTTTTGTAATTGTAGACTTGATTTTTTTGTAGACAAGAATAAAATCAAATTCAACCGAGATTTCTGCAATAATTTATTTCTTCTTTCTCTAGCTCACCGACCAGTCCCGGAGGTTTTCTTTTCGCGGGAACCCTACCCCGGAGTTTAAGGAGTTTTCTCCCGAGAGTTTTTGTGTAAATTTTTCTTTGTAATGGGAGGGCCGGGAAACTCCGTTAATTATTTAAGGGAGGCCCTTTTCTTAAGAAATACCCCATTACAAGGTTAATAAATAAAAAGACGAAAATAAGTCGGTAAAAGCATGAAACAGATGTTTAACTAAGGATAGAAATGAAAGTATGATCAAAGATAAGAACAAAGTAGTCTTAGAGTTAGAAATAAAAGCATGAAAAAAATTCAAACTACTGTTAACACCATGATAGAAATAGATATATAAACATGAGCATATTCCTGGGGAAGAGCTTAGTTATAAAAAGCAGTAAGTGCAACGGTAAGAACAAGGGTAGTTACAAGGGTTTGGAGTGAGATAAAAGGTAGGAATAGAGGTAGGCATAAAATTAGGTGCAGGTGTAATCACAAGCTATAAGAGTAGAAGCAATGGTATGTATAACAGTAGGTACAAAGGTAGTCACAAGGGTATGTGTATAAGTGTAGGTACAAGTGTAGATTCAAGTATAAAATTCTGGGGGGGGGGGGTTTGGCGAGCGAAGCGAGCAGGGGGGTATATACCCCCTAGTATATGTATATATATTTAAAATGTAAATTGATAGTGATGATGAGATGGCCACTAGATTATTGAAACAAATTGTATTTCTGAAATTTATAATCAAAAACATTTTTTTTTTAATATTTAAAAACTTAAAACTTAAGTGTTGAAAAAAAGAAAATTTTTTTTAAACTCATCATCTTTCCTACTCTTTACTCATTTATGTTAAAACTCTCCAATTCCTTTGGTCTATTTTTATATAAAAAATACCATCTAAAGTAGATGTCAGTTATATTTATGTATATCTATGCATACATTTAAAATGTAAATTGATAGTGATGATGAAATGGCCACCACATTATTGAAACAAATTGTATTTCTGAAATTTATAATCAAAACTATTTTTTTTTAATATTTAAAGACTTAAAACTTAAGCGTTGAAAGAAAGAAAATTTTTTTTAAGTCATCATCTTTCCTACACTTTACTCATTTATGTTAAAACTCTCCAAATACTTTATTCTATTTTCATATAAAAAAATACCATCCAGAGTAGTTGTTAATTATATCCATGTATATCTATAGAGACATTTGAAATATAAATTGGTAGTGATGATGAGATCGCCACCACATTATTCAAACAAATTTCATTTCTGAAATGTATAATTAAAAATATATTTTTTTTAAATCATCAGTCTTAAGATTCAAGCGTTGAAAGAAAGAAAATTTTTTTTTAAACCTATCATCTTTCCTACACTTTACTCATTTATGTTTATAATTTTCAATTTCTTTACATATTCTATTTCTTTTTTTTATAAAAAATACCATCTAAAGCAGTTGTTAATTATATCCATGTATATCTATAGAGACATTTAAAATATAAATTGGTAGTGATGATGATATGGCCACCACATTATTCAAACAAACTATATAATTAAAAACGTTTTTTTAAATATCTTTGGACTTAAGACTCAAGCATTGAAAGAAAGAAAATTTTTTTCAATGTCATCACCTTTCCTATATTCTACTCATTTATGTTAATAATCTTCAATTTCTTTATTCTATTTCTATTTAAAAAAAAAAAAAAAAAACCATCTAAAGTAGAGTTGTTAATTATATTCATGCATATCTATAGAGGCATTTAAAATGTAAATTGGTAGTGGTGATGCCATGGTCAAAAGTAAACAAAAAATTATATCGCTAATATTTTTAAATGATAAATTATTATAAAAATCTTTTGAATCTTAAAAAATTGTCAACTTTACATGAACAATATTTCTGATATTATTACATTGTTAAATTGATTCAAAAATTATTTTATTTTGTAAGAAAAGTATTTTGGAGAAGTCTTCATTGGCTTATTTTGTACTGCTAACTTATTTAATTTTTTATGTTTAAAACCTCTACATACTTTAAAAAAAAAAAAAAAAAAAAAAAAAAAACTTAAGATTGTATTTCAGATATAGTGACAATATAAATTAGTTGTGATGACGTTATGGTTACCATGTATTCAAAAAATTATTTATATAATCTGTAAAATCTTAAAAAATTCTCAACTTTAAAAGAAAAATATTTTTGGAAAGTCATCATTGGCCCAATTTTGTATCGCTTACTAATTAAAAAAATTCATTTTTCACGCTAAAAGCCCGAAAGTACAATTTTCGGGCTCGTACCGGAAACGAATATTGTACTTTCTGACTACTAGCGCGAAAAATAGTATACAGCCCTTGGGAGTGCAAAAATGAGCTAACCCTTGATTGCGACAGTATGTTGAATTGAATATTTAATTGAAAATGATATATGAATTAAAAAATCCAATAAATATTGATTGAATTTTCAAATTTATAAAACGATTGCCATTTCAATTATAAAATAAGTTATATATTTTTGTTTAACTTAAAATAATTATACAGCAGAGAACTTTTATATAAGAAAGCTTAAAGTTGACTGAGTATGTGCAGAGTAATTTATTACTATGCTTTTTATGCCAAGTAATACAAATAAATCTCATTTATATCAATAAATAGTCTTATTGATTTCTCCTGAGTTTTAGAGTAATTTTTTTTCATTTTTTCAACAGTTTTATTATTTTGGATATTGTTCTTTTCATAAGCTATAGTGAGTGAATTATAGCGGTGTAAACCTTGAAGGTTCAGGTACGTTACTAAATAGAAATACGAGTGAACCAACTGTATCAACCAACGAAGGCTCTTCGCGAGCTTACGATTAAAGAGGCATGACAGGAACAATAAATTGTAAATGTCTTTACCATTACTACCTCCTTATCCCGGTGTAAATTAATTGTAGTTAGTGTAATTACAATATTAGACACGAAATATATTTCAAAAATCGATGTTTCTGTCAAGCTTATAATTTGAGTGTATCTTTTATTTTCTTCGATCCATTCATCATTTAACCTTTTTGTTAACACGGTGTATTAAATATACCCTATGTAACTGTTAGCGTAATCAGATTGGGTTTACAGTGTTATCTTCAAAGGCTAAACACACACACACGCATGTATGCACGCGCATGTTGACCAATACTTAAAATTAATAATCAATTAGAAAAATAAAAATCATTAATATGCTCTTAAAAGACTAATATTATATTATTTTTAACGAATGTTTATAAAACTTATTCCATGTAAAAACAATTTAGTTTTTTATGTTTTTAAAAAGATTTATTTCATTTCTATAAAAATAGTACGAAAGTTAAAAAATTCACACTATAATTATTTTTATTATCAAATTAGCATCTAATTATTTACTTTATTATCTTATTAACAACAAGCGCGCGTACGCGCGATAGTCGATTTCTAGTTTAATAAATTATTATGTGGATTTGGAATTTTTCAACAATGATCAATTTAAATTCACAAAGATTCACGAAGATTCACAAAAATTCACAAAGATATTTTCTGCAAGAGCAGTGATAGAGTCACTCCTTCAAGTGCAGCTAGTTCACAAAAATCTTTTTTAAAAAAGATTGGAAATGATATATAACTGCCCTTAAGGAGTAAGTTAAACTTTACCGTCGAGAAGTTAGTTCGCTGCCCGAGACGCAGGGGGAGCATATAGCGCGCATAGCGCGTGAACCCCGTAGTCGAGGACAGTGGACGTACCTCGAGACGGTAATGTTTGACGTCTCCTTAAGGGTAGTTTCATATTTTACTTCACCAGGGCATGCAATATGGTACTTTGAGAAAACTTAAAAATTTAAATATTAAATAAATATTATTTTACAACTTATTTACTTTAAAAAATTAAAAATTGAATTCATTTTTTATGAGGATAGATATGAACGTATAATATAAATATAATTTAATATAAAATACATAATTTGTGTGGCCAATATAAAAAATATTATCACAACTATTTAATGATAAAGTGTATTAATATTAATAAGGATAAAGTTATATTAATAACGCAGCTCGATGTTTGCAGGAAAAGCAAGTAAAAGTGTAGTAGGAACATAAGTTTTATTGGTGGTATTAGCTTACACGAGAATTTTGGGAAAGAGTGCTGCAGACCAGGTAGGTCATTAGACTGGGTCCGATCCGCCGCACACTGAGGTAATTTTTCTGGATCTGCAGAAAAGTAATTATAAAAAAACGGGATGTGCTAGAAACATGCGGTTTACTGGAAATTGAAGAAGAGGGATTAAATTATTTTGGAAAAGTCAAAAAGTGCATGATATTTCCTTATTTCATGGTTAAAATCAATTTTGAAAAAAAGGTTATGTTTGACAATAATGCTATCGGCTTGATAACTATCCTAGACACTTTTTATGAGTTTTTCCAGATTATGAATATTTAATCTAAAATAGTTAACTTTATCATAGTGTCATTTTTTTCCTTTCTTCTTCTTTTTTTTTTTTTGTTACTCATGAGATGATAAAATATTATCTCTGGGTGATTTAAAATTCTTAACTTTAGTTTTATTGGTTCTATTGATATTTTATCAAGTAAGTATAATTATTAAATTTTTGAAAAAAACAATTCTATTTTTCTTCGGATCATTTTTTTTTAAAATTTGAAATTAGTAAGAAAAAACAACTTTTGTTATAGTTAAAGTAATAAAAATGATATTTCAATAAATAATAGTACAGTTTAAAAGAAATAATTTAAAAAATTTAATCATCTTGAAAAAAAACTAGAAAAATAATTCAAAAGTAATCACTCATATAAAAAGGATTGTTTATAGTTTCTAAATACAGTTATGACCTCAAATAAGTTAATTGTGTTTCAAACTTACATTTTTACTATTTTGTACCTTTTTTAATGATGAATTCTCAGCAAAAAAAGTCTATTAATGGAAATAATACTTTCAGTTTTCATAATACTTATTGATTTGTGAAATTCATGAATTTTTATGAATAACTAAGAGTTTAGATAATTGAAGAATAATTATAAGTTAAATATTGACGAAATATGATTAAAATAATCTGGAAAAACTCATAAAAAGTATTTAGGATAGTTATCAAGCCGTATAGCATTATTGTCAAACATAACCTTTTTTTCAAAATGGATTTTAACCACGAAATAAGGAAATATCATGCACTTTTTGACTTTTCCCAAATAGTTTAATCCCTCTTCTTCAATTTCCACCAAACTGCATGTTTCTAGCACGTCCCGTTTTTATATAATTACTTTTCTGCAGATTCCGAAAAATTACCTCACCGTAACTGTTGTAAACAAACGCATCGTCGTGGAATCGTATAGTGCAGCCAAAATTTTATTGCTCCCCATCTACTGCTTGAGAGTAAAGAGAAACTTATCTCGGCTAGCTCAGCAGTCGAAAAGTACCTATTGCATGGCCGAGAGAAGTAAAGAAAATTATCAGCCTAATCAACCTGTTTCAACAATACCTTTACCTTGGATTTTTGCTAAACCCGGTACATCTAATCCAACATTTTGTTTTACAAAACAAGCTCAGCCTAAAAAAGATGAGTTGTGTTAAGTGCCCACGTAGACACTTAACGTTTCCCGAACGAAGCAGCCCGAGCGGGAAAAAAAAAACCGGTGATCACGGTCCCCACGCGTACGTGGACGGAAAGAGAGATTAGGCGATTGAACTATAGGGCACGAAATAATGCTAAAATGTTAAATTCTGGATTTTACGAATTACAACTTTACTTTGAGAAATCTCTGGTACGCTGCTCCGGATGAAGTGTGACCGTTGGAACAAAACAGGCAATTAACTCAAATGATTAAATTTATTGTGTCCCAATATACTTTAATAATACACAGTATTTAATATTACACAAATATAGAAAACAATGTATCCGACAAAGGATCACTGGCACGCACTTAACTAATTCTAAAAAAGGCGATCTTCCGGCAAAGGAAGATGCGTGCTACCTTAATTATATTACAATTAGAACTGCTTATTCGCTGCAGCTTCAGCACCGGTCGGCCGGTAACTTCCCCCGCCCTCGCGACTTTTTCCCAGCCTTTCTGCTGAGTAATCAAAATTCGTCAAAAGTACTTTTCTTTCTATATACCATCATGTGCATTATAACTATCACATAATAAGTTGGTGGAGACGGTTAAGACTTTATACAATGTATTTGTTCAGAGCTTTCAAACACAAGAGGAAAAAAAAGATTCTGCACCAGAAATACCATTAGAAGATAAACTTTTTGGGAGAACAGTCGAGCTTAGACGGAAGATAAAATTATTAAAAAAAAAAAAAAAAAAAAAGCCACGATTATGAGCGCAGTTTATGCTCCTATTACCGGACCGAATACTGTTGCCAATGATTCTCATAAAACTACTACTATTGAAGATTCCAGCTCTACTGTTAATACCAACTAACTATTCTGAAAGAATTTTTTTTGTAAAAAAAATATTTTTAGAGAACTTTAATTTTTGTTAAATATTTCATGCTTGTTTTTTTAGATAATATAATTTCTCCAAATTAAAAAACATTGATAATTGAAACAAAAAATTATTATAATTTTGTTGTGATAGTAAATATTTTTTATCAATTTCTTAGTTTTATAAACATGTGCACTGCAAACCCAAGTGTCTTAAAAACTTCGGTACAGGTATACTTGACGTGTAAATTTTGTCACGATTTTAAAACACTATCACCAAGTGTCTTCAATACCTAACCTGCAAAGTGAGACGCATGAGACACTTGGAAGTGTTTTAAAATCGTGACAAAATAAGACACTTGGTTTTGCTCTCTCTTGTAATTTGAGTATTCTTAAAGTATAATTAAGATTATAAAATAAGTAGCAAAATGTTATGCGGATCTCGTTTAGTGTATATTAATCTGCGTATCGTGCATGAAAACTATTACTGTCGAAAATGTTGAAATTTTTTTTTGCAAACCATTAAAATGTAGTACTTTGTCAGTAAAGTTAAAATCTCTTTGAAAACACTTTCATTTCACATTTTTAAGTTAAGCATAAAGTTTCTTTATAATAAATAAAAATGCTTTTCATGGTTATACGTTTTATCAAAGGATGTAATTCTTACTCTGCTCAAAAAATACATACATGTAAAGTTTTTGCATGTCAGTGGCGTCCAAAAAACCTTGACAACTGGTATAATTACAATGTAAATCAAATTTATAATAAAAATATAAGCTAAATCGTAAAATTAATATTTCATGAGAATCTTTGTGAATCTTTGTGAATTTTTGTAAATCTTCATGAATGTTCGTGAATATTTATGAATCTTTAATAAAAAAGTTCCAAATTCGTGCAATAATTCATAAAAATTCACAAATATTCACGAAGATTCACAAAAATTCACAAATATTCACGAAGATTCACAAAATTTCGCAAAGATTCGCAAAAATTTCAAAAACTTCAAAAAAAAGGCTACGTTGTTTCTGGACGCTTCCTTAATGAGAATAGGTCGTTTTCCCGTATAATCTGAATGGAACATGAAACTAAATGAGAAGTTCAGTTTTTACTTCACATTTCAAATTCCACTGGTATAAAACACAGAAATTTAAACTGACTGAAGAAATATACCGCATTATGAAGAATAGAACTAAGTACCGCATGAAAGAAGCACGTTATGCATCGGTCACTTTACCGTCATCGTTGCATCATGTAAACATGAAGATAACTTTAAAATTAACCGAGGAGAGGCTCGCTCTCACTAAGAGAGAACACCCCGCAGGTCACCAATCCTTACGAAACTTAGGGAATCGTTTTCTAATATCAAAAAATGAAGAAATCCGTCAATAATTTCGACCAATGGGGCCTTGATATCGATTCGCCTTATAGCTTATATGGCATTCTTAACACTTTTTTGGTTTTTTAGCTAATTTTTCAAAAATTCCTCTTCAAACCCTATAAGGCTTTTTAACAAGCAGACGATGTCAATTCAGCGGGGGGTACACGAAACAATATTTTATGGTTTTATTTAATTTTTTGTACTTTTTAACTTAATTAACGTGTTATTTTGGATTTTTATTAATGACTATGTAATCCTCGATACTTTCTTGAAAAAAAATCATTTTGTTCTTTTTTTAAAGCTCAAGTTGAAATATTTGTTGTACCCCCCGCATTTTATCCCAAGCTGAAAAAGTTACACACATTATTTAATCTTTTAAGCTTTTTAAATTTTTTTTAAACAAGTTTTTGGTACTCTGATGATTTTTATTATTTAATTAACAAACAAATCTTAAGCATTTCATCGAAAACCAACAAAAAAAAGCAATTTTTCATCATCAGCAAGTAAAAGGTTGTAAAAAATTGTCTGCTTATTAAAAAGCCTTATTGCACCTACAGAATTCTGCAACCTCGCATTCTCTTTGTTTTTTCATTTGCTTTTAAAGAAAAAACTTCAATTGTACGTGAACGTTATCAAAACGATGTCTAGCAATATTTTTTCTCTGAAATTCATGAAAAAACAAAAAGAATGCGAGGTTGCAGAATTCTGTACGTGTAATAGGCTTTGAACAAGAATTTTTGGAAAATTAGCTAAAAAACCACAAAAAACTCTATAAGTGTTTAACTAACTTGAGCTTTAAAAAAAGAACAAAATGATTTTTTCAAGAAAGAATCTAGAATTACATAGTAATTAATAAAAATCCAAAATAAATTAAGTTAAAAAGTTCAAAAAATTAAATAAAACCATAAAATATTGTTTCGTGTACCCCCCGCTGATTTGACATCATCTGCTTGTTAAAAAGTCTTATAGGCTTTGAAGAGGAATTTTTGAAAAATTAGCTAAAAAACCAAGAAAGTGCTAAAAATGCCATATAAGCTATACAGCGAATCGATATCAAGGCCCCATTGGCCGGAATTATTGATGGATTTCTTCATTTTTTGATATTAGAAAACGATCCCCAAAGTTTCGTTAGGATCGGTGACCCGCAGAATGTAGCCTTTCCTTGTCAGTGCAATTCCAACCGAAGTCCAGCCAAATAAATTAAATCCCAATTATCAAGATAATTCATCGAATTTGAGAAAATACTTTCTCAAATCAAGCACAGGAACAGCGATTATTCTACTTAAGTCGGAAATTTTCTGTACTCGACGATCTCTTTTTCAAAGCCGATTGGGTGACCGATTTTAATTAAACTATGAGGATAATTTTCGCCCGAATCTTGAAGGAAAAAAAATCAGGTAATTCAGAATCAGAAGGTTGATAACTTTTTACCGCTGGATTTTTTGGGACAGTTATTATTTAATTTCTCAGAGGATCATCATGTGTTGAAGGAAAAAATTCATTGTAATACTCATGGTCTAAGGAATATCTTCGATTACACTATGGTAATACTATTTTTCTAATAAACGACCTAACCTAAAACCAGAAATCAATGTATATAACGTGCAGTACGCGATTGTTATGCTCACGCACGATCAATGCTTTCATGAAAGCAGGTTAAAAAAACTCACCGTGAAAATTCTACCAAACGTTATTTAAATTTGAAATTCCTGCTAAACTAATTTTTAACTTGATAGAAGTTTAAATTCGAAAACTTTCTCTAATCTGAAGTTGTAGCTACTGCTAGTCCGTTGACAGCAGCAGCGTCGTTACTTGTCTTCGAGATTCAGAGTGATACGGTCGCATAACCTCTTTACTGTTTCTCTTTTTGTATTTATCAAAAACTGAATTAAGAGTTGAATTAAAGTTTGATTATTAAATAAAACCTAAAGTGTTTTTATTTAAATTATTACTCTGCATTAAAAAGGACAATTCTGTCCAATAGGTAATGGGCCTATGCACGCATTCCATTTAATTTTTAAGGACGTTTTTTTTGTGTTGCGAGTATATTCGCTTTGTGAGAGAATTTTAAAGTTTGCTGTGATTACCGGCCGGTGTAAGGAGTTTCAAAGTCAGAAAGAAAAACTGTTTCTGAAGGTAAGTTTTTCTTCAATAAAAAAATCAGATTTATAAGAATAATATTAGAATTACAATAAATAAAAACACAGATTTTATTTATTAATATTAGATTTAATTATAATTAATTAAATAAATTACAAGAGACACGTCTATTCTGTATCGAGGCTAAATCACGATTAACTGTTCACTGTTTAAAAAAACAAACCATAGTAACATAAAATTAACAAACTGAACGTTGTCAAATATTTAAACTAAAATAAATATGAATAGCGCGGGCGTTCTAAATCCAACACTCCCTCTCGTCCACGCTACATATTTATTAACAATTATAATAAATTAAATAATCAATTTAAATCAAAATGTCAAGCTTCAAATATTATGTTCTTTTTCTGAAGTGATACAGGAGCTCTCTCTCTCTATTTCAATCATCATAGAAGTTCAACCTAGTCCCACGTCTCATCAACATCACCATTATTTTGTCTGTAAATTAAAAAGGAAAATTCAGGATTAGTAAATTTAAATCAAAATTTTGTTTAATTCATCTCATTTAAGCACATCTATTCTATTTCATTCAAAATTAAATTAGTCAAATCATTATGAGTTTCATAAGCAAGAGATTTGGTAAATATATCAGCTAATTGTTTTTGTGAAGATACCCATTCAATTTTAATCAAACCTCGCGTCTTACACTCTCTGACGTAATGGTTTTTAGTTTCACACATATGTCTCAATTTATTATTCCCACCAGTTTTCGCACAAACTATAGCAGCTCTATTATCACACCATAGTTTCATTGGAGCAAAAGTTTTATTTAAAATCATTTTCAAAGAATTATTAGTTGCAACAAGTTCCTGACACGCTTCACTCATCTAAATATACTCAGCCTCACATGTTGATAATGCTACATAGTTTTGTTTATGAGTTTTCCATACTACCGAATCACCATATAATTGAATAACAAATCCACTTGTAGTTAATGAATTTTTACAATCAGCAAAACTCGCGTCTGAAAATGCTTGAAGATTTTTCTTTTCTCGCTTTGTAAATTAAACCTTTTTCACTCGTCCCTTTCAAATACCTAAACACTCTTTCAACACATCTCCAATCTTCTATTGTCGGATTTATTTGATGTCTACTCAATAGATTCACAGCATAAGAAATATCAGGTCGGGTTGCATTTGCAAGATATAGTAAACTACCTACAGCTTCTCTGTATGGTACATTTTGATCGTTAATTGTTTTCATTAATGTATCCTCATCACTCTCCTCTTCTCTCAATTTTCTCATCTTATTTGCAACTTGATTAGTTACTATAGGAGTACTTTGTGAATGTGACTCATCAAAACCAAATCTCAGTAGCATTTTTTTAACATAGTTTTCCTGAGTCAAAGTTAATATTTTATTCTTTCTGTCTCGTCTAATATTTAAACCTAGAAAACTTTTTGGCTCGCCTAGATCGTTCATTTCAAATTCATTTTGTAATTTTAATTTTATCTCGTCTAATTTTAATTTATCATTGCTAGCAATTAACATATCATCAACATACAACAGTAAAATTACAATTTTATCTCCATCTTTCAAAATAAATAAACATGGTTCATTAAATTGCGCTTTAAAACCAATCTTTTCGGCAACTGCTGTAAATCTTTGATTCCATTTTTTAGGACTAATTTTCAAACCATACAATGCTCTCTCAATTTTACATATTTTCTTTTGTATTATATTTGTAGGATAATGAGTTCCTTCTGGAATTTCCATAAATATTTCCTCCTCTATAAATCCATTTAAGAATGCAGTTTTCACATCTAATTGACACACATCTAAATTGTATTTATTTATTATAGCAAAAACTGATCTAACTAAAGACAATTTTGATACTGGAGCATATGTCTCTCTCAAATCATATTCATTTTTATCTTTAAAACCTCTTATTACTAATCTTGCTTTAAACTTAACATTACCTTCTTTATCAATCTTTTTCTTAAGTACCCATTTAGAATCGAGTATATTAGGCTTATAATTTTTATCTTTCATTGGTCTATCAACTAAAGTCCACACATTATTTTTCATCATAGAATTTATCTCATCATTTATCGCATCTTGCCATTTTTCTTTTTCAACTGTTTGCATAGCTTCTTTATAAGAAACGGGATCTTTATTTATTTTAGCTAACAATGCATGATACAACTCATCAACTTTTTCTTGTTTTTTAATTACTTTAACATGCAATGCACGGTACACCTCATCTATTTTTCCTTAATTCTCGTCTATTTCTTCATCTAATTTATCAGTTATAATCAAATAATTATTTTTCTCTGCAATATCAGTAAAATCATCAAAACTTGAATCATTTATCAATTTAGTTTTCTTTACGTTGGTTTGTTTATTTTGATCATTTTCATCAACTTTTCTCTTTTTAGGTCTGCCTTTTTTTTTAGGAATTTCTCCCTCTGTTCTCAAAATTTCCTTAGAACTATCTTTCTCAAAATTAATAAACCAATCTTCTTTAGATACTTTTTCAAAAACTTCCAAATGATCATTAATACTACCTTTTCCATATTTATCACCATAAACTAATTTCTCATTAAATCTCACATCTCTACTTTCATAAAATTTACCATCTTCTGGCTTAAAGAAAATATAACCTGTTGATTTATAACCTACTAAAATTACTCGTCTACCTAAAAATCGAAATTTTGGACCTGTTTTTCTTTGAACTTTGATATAAGCCACACAACCAAAACGTTTTATCTGATTAATGTCAAAGGATTTATGAGGAGCAAAAACTTTTAAAGGAGTCTTCATTTGATTTGATTTATGTGGAGTTCTATTATATGCATAAGTTGCAGCTTGAAGAGCTAAATCCCACATATTTTCAGGTAGTTTCGCATCATACATATAAGATCTCACCTTCTTTTGGATTGTCTGATTAAATCTTTCAGATACTCCATTGTGCTGAGGAGTGTCAGGACAAGCAAATTCAAATTCAGCACCTAGTTTTAATAATACTCCAGCACTGTACCCACCTGTGTATTCTCTGCCCTGATCTGACCGCAAATTACAAACTTTCGCATCTCTTCCTAATAAATTTCTCGCGCTTCTTACAAAATTTTCTAAATAAAAACCCGTCTCACTTTTATACTTCATTGCATACGCCATTGCTAATCGCGAATAATCATCTATAAAAACAGAAATAAACCTATATCCTTTAGGATATGATGCAGGAGAAATTGGACCCATTACGTCAGAGTGTATTATTTGTAGGGGAAAAATTGCTCTAGTTCTCGTTATAACAAAAGGTAATCTATTAAATTTAGATACCATGCATACTTCACAATCTAATATAGACTCATCAAAAATTACACTTTGCAATTCTTTATTTTGTGGGTATAACCTTTGCAATGCTTTTAAATAATTAATTGATGCGTGAGCCATTCTTACATGCCACAACATAGCTTTATTATTTCTGATAAAATTTTTATAATTTAAATCATTTCCTATCTTATCTTTTGTAAATTCAACTTCAGCTATCTCATTTGGATTCTCAATTTTTCTATCTCCTATTGTTGTGTCAAATTTTAAATTATCAAAAATTTCATCATTTACTTGTTTACCGTTTATTTCAAAATTTTCATTAATACTTTCTATTTCATTTATTTCATCAATATTTTTGGGTATAGATTCAGGAGTATTTTCTAGATTTTCATTTTCTCTCTCTTGCAATGTTTCAATTGTCAATTCATTTTGATCACGTCTAGCAGTAACACTTCTAGTCAAATATCTCGGAACATTTTCTTTATCTTTAGTAGTTAAGTAAGCAATAATTTCATTTTTAACCATAAAATTAGAATCAATCATTTTCGAATTATTCTTATTCACTTCAAATTCAACTATCCAATAAGGTTTTTCATAAATACCAGAAATAAACAATTTTTTAGAAACTGGGTCAAACACATTTATTCTTTTATTATCTAAATAAATTACCAAACCTTCATCAGCAAATTTTCTCAATGACATTAAATTTTCAGATAAATCTTTTGCACAAATAACATTCTTCAATTCAATTAACTCACAATTATTCTCTGCCTCAATAACTCCCTCTCCCTCTATTTTTAAATTTGCTAATGGATCTTTATTAGCACATCTCATTATTCCATTTTTACTCTCATCAAAAGTTTTAAAAATCAGTTTAGAATTTGTCAAATGTTCTGTCGCTCCCGAATCAGCCAAAAATCTAGCTAATATTTTAGAATCATTATTACTCATCTAATTCATTGACTTAACCTCTGAATCAAAAACAGAATTCATATAACATGCTTTTCCATATTCATAATTCTCACGATCCCCATCTTTTCCGCCTCTTGAACTGTTTCCACGACCTCTACCCCTGTTAAAGGAACCACCGCTACCTCGATTTGGTTTTAATTTCTTAGATGATTCTCAAAATCATTCTCACGCTTGGCATTTCTATAGATAATTTTATCGTTACCTTTCAATAAATTAAAATTTGAAATTTTAACATACCACGTCTCATCATTGAATCCTGAATTTCCGTTAAAAACTCCTCTATTTGCACCACTGTATCCTCCTTTTTTTCACTGTATCCGCCTCTATTTACATTATATCCACCTCTACCTGTTCCGTTGAAACCTCCCCTGTTAAATCCATTATAACCTCCTCTATTTCCACCTTTATTTCCATTGTAATTTCCTCTTCCACGTCTCACAACAAAATCACGTCTTTCTACTTGCACAGGACTGGGACAGTTTGAAGCTAAATGATCTGTAACCTTCTGACAGCGATAACACTTTCTCAAATTTGTTTTGTTAGGATAAGGACAATCATAACTTTTATGTCCACTATCCTGGCAATTAAAACATCTATTTATAGATGAAGCTGACAAGGCAATAGGGGGTTTGACATTTGAAGCAGCAGTGTCTCTATTAGCTTCACTCTGAATAATATAAGTTTTCAATTCATCATAAGTTAGTCTATTACCAGTAGAATTTTTAGTCATAAAATCCGTATCTTCTACCTTAGGAATGGCTTGTAAAATATTAGTAAAAAATATATCACGTTTCTCATCATCACTCATCGACTTCACTCCAGTTATATTATTATATTTCCGAATTAACTCCTCAAATTTAAATATGAAAACAGTGGCTTTATCTTGTTTAGGATTATAAATAGTTTTATAAAGTTGTTTTCTTACTGATACAGTTGTCACATTAGATCCATTTTTACTCATCTCTTTTATTTTATTTAAAATTTCAACAGGATCTTGTATATCACTAACACTAGAATAATAATTCTGATCTATTCTATTAATCAGAATATCTCTTACTTTATACTTATCCATTTTCAAATTTTCCTCACTCAATTCATTTCCTGTTTTCTCCTTGGAATCAATCACATATAATAAATTATAAGATCTCGATTCGGAAGTCAAATGATCATAAAAATGTTCAAATTTAAGTTGAGAAGTTAATTTATAATTACGAGGTAATAGAGATTCTTTATTAACCATTATTTTAATTGTCTCACCTACTTTATTAATTAAATTTTCACTGCCTCTCATTACATTTAACTTTGATAATTTAACTTTATTTAGCTCATCTAAAATTAAGTTTCTCACGTCATTTTTATTCAACATGCCATTATCTTTTGATAGAGACACAGATTTTAAATTATTCATATCATTTTGAAATTTTTCAGTTCTTACCTCATCTCGATTTTCATTTATTTGTGCTGTAGTCTCATTTCCATAATTTTCATTTTCATTGCGCATCTCAAAACCATCATCTTCATCTAATTTATATTGTTCAATCAATTTATTTATTCCATACGCATAATCATTAAAATCATTATGTTGTTGATCCATTTGAGCTTTCCATTTGTTCACTTCTCTCATAAAGGCATGTCGATCTTTTTTATTTTCTTCTTTTAAAGTTTTAATTGTCTCGTTAGCTTCATTAAGCATTTCAGTAGTTTTACTTAATAGATTAAACACACCTTTTTGAAATTCAGAAATCATGCACATGTCTTTGAAATCTGAAATTTTGTTAAGTTTCAATACATTATTTTTAACATTTTTAACCTCATCAACAATTTTATTTTTAGTCTCATCAATTTTTATCTCTCTATTATTTAAATTTAGTTTTTCCGACTTTCTATTTACATTTTTGCTAAAAACTTTATAAGTTTTAAGATCAATATTAACTTTCTCATCATTTTTAATTTCTAAAATTTTACCTGTGACTGTCTGACTTCCAGCATCAATCATAACTTTTTCATTTCTCGTTTCTGCTTTCTTATCTCTATACTTTTTCACATCTATTTCAACTCTTTTCTCATCTTCTTTTTGCTCTTTCTCTACCTCTAGCAATTCAAAATCATCTCTCAAAAGATCATCTTCATTTATTAACGCATCTTTCTCTACCCGGGTATTCTCATCTACTTCATCCTCATCTATTTCATCCACAGTTCCTTGCTGGTTTTTAAGAGGTAAACAAAAATTTCTCCTTGTCGCTGGTGATATTCTGCAGCTTCTGTTATTACCTCTAACTCTTCATTAGTAAATTGATCAAAATCTGTAATTATTTACAAATCAATTTATGATATCACAAACTCTGATTAATATATTGCACACAAATAAATTAAACAAAGCTTGAGTAAATTTTTCCACGTCTGAACACAAGCGCGCTTCCAAAATTTACCCTCACATATACATTTTAAAAACGTACAACAAATTTTCAAATTTATACATGAACCAGCTATATACAGTCAACTGTTATTCAAATTCAAATTTCAAAATATACAAAAAATTTACACACCAATATCGTACGATGCACCACGTTCAGTAATCAATGTAATTTTCCCGTCACCGATACAAATCGAAACTTTTTCTCCGGGATGTTTCTCTTCAAAATTGTACGTCGCTTGTAAATTCAATAAAGCAATCCGCAACGTATTCTCATCTATGTAAACACAAAAAAAATTTAGTTAAAGTATCCTCATCTAAAAAAAATATTCATTCACTCATCTCTGTCTCTCTCTTCTTTTTTTTTTTTTTTTTTCTTCTTTTCTACACATTTTCATTATTCTTACACACACCACTATAGTACGTACTTAAAATCAAAACAAACTTTCAAGCGCTTTTAACCTCTAATTACATACCTCTGTTTCCAGAGAGTTTGTCACTCTTTACGTTCTCCTTTTCTCCTTCC
Organism: Encarsia formosa; assembly: GCA_038277355.1. Taxonomy (NCBI): domain Eukaryota; kingdom Metazoa; phylum Arthropoda; class Insecta; order Hymenoptera; family Aphelinidae; genus Encarsia; species Encarsia formosa. Next base: position 21,349,229 of record CM076187.1, read on the forward strand.
AACATTTCAAAAATTCACCTTGTCACCTCTAACACAAACCCAAACTTTTTCTTCAACAATTTTCCACCTGATTTTTCACCCTCGTCAACTTGATTTCCGTAATCACGTATACTTCATTGAGTGCACTCAGAGTTTAAACCCGACAAGAAAAACAAACGGTCGTTTCAATTCCGCCCCGTTCCGTAATAAAATTTTCGCATCTCTCTCAGCGCGGCAATATTCAAAAATCAAAATTTATTTCACGCAGTGAAAACGTGCTGGGTCCATGACCTATTAGAATTACAATAAATAAAAACACAGATTTTATTTATTAATATTAGATTTAATTATAATTAATTAAATAAATTACAAGAGACACGTCTATTCTGTATCGAGGCTAAATCACGATTAACTGTTCACTGTTTAAAAAAACAAACAATAGTAACATAAAATTAACAAACTGAACGTTGTCAAATATTTAAACTAAAATAAATATGAATAACGCGGGCGTTCTAAATCCAACAAATAAAAAAAAAAAGGCATGAGGTGATAAACAGATTTATGTTTAAAGAAATATTTTGATTTGTTGCATCTTTGACATCATGTTGACGGGGGAGAGGGATTAAAATTTGTCGTGAAAATGAAAATGGTTATTTATTTCTTGTTATTTCCGAGGTAACAAGATTGTAAGAAAAGACGTGCGCGATGGCGGCAATCAAAGAAAAGAAACACGCGGCAATGACAGCCATGTTTGTTTTCGTTCTGTCTCTCTCACTCTCGTTGCGTGGGTAACGACTAACGAGTTTGTGTATGACGTGAATATAGTCGTGTGAGTTTAACGATGTTGCGGTTTATTTGGGTTTAGCATACAGATTTTTTTTCTTCTTTTTCCTTGTTAGCTGATGTCGACTAATGTGATATTTATTAACATGTCCGCGGCATGTGTATATGATTGTGGCGAATATTATTTTATTTGTGATTGTTGATTTTAAACGATTTTTTTTATTTTTTTATGAATTAGAATTAATAAAAATATTTTTATTGTTGGTTTGAATTAATTAATATTGATTTTGAAGAAGAATACAATCACAAATAAATAATGAATATTTAGCTGAGTACAATAATAACTGTAGTACAATATTATTATTATTATTTTATGTGCTCGAGTAATCAGCTGTTGTTTTTTTTCTCAGATGCTAGTATATGCATGGCCACTGTTCTAAACGGAGGTTTGAATGTGCTCTGTTAAATTAGAACAGGTACATACAGGTTTTGAGAGGAATATAAATGTTGATTATTCAAAATTTTGGGTTATTATTTAATTTCATAGTATGAATAATAATTAACCTAAAATTTCTCTCCGACATGTTTATTGTGTTTTGGTTTTAAATAAGTTTTTTTTGTTTATTAGAACGCCACGTCGGAGAGATGGCTAACTTGAATCAATCAGACTTATTAACTCTTCAGAAGAAGATGATTGAAGGGTGACTAAAGAAAAGGACTTCGTCGGAGAATGATGTATCCAATCTTCAAGATTTAGATGACGCTTTATGCACATTTACATTTCATGGAAGTGGTGAAGGTGATTTTTTTTAATCTGATTACAATTTTATGGGAAAAAGATCTCAGAATTATTATGAATTAAAAATCCAAAACACAATTTATTTTGATTATTGATTTTTTTTAAATCTGATTAACAGGAAATGAATCACAACATTCGGATAATGATGTTTTAAGTATCATGAATGAAGAGAATGAAGATTTGGAAAATTATACTCAGAATAACAATTATGATAAAGTTGAAGTAACCAAGAAGTACCGATGGATTTGTCTAACTCAAAGTTTCCACCTCTTCCACGTTTAGTAGCAGCTCCAAGTTCTCAAGTTTCAAATGGACCAAGAGTATTAGAAAATAGACTCGCTACTTTGAATGAGCAAGAGCTTGGTAGAAATCTAATTGTTTTGGAGCGAGGCTTGAGGGATGGTGAACAAAACTTGGTAGTACCAGGTCGTGCAATAGGCAGAGGTACAGGAAGACGGACTCAGATTTCTAAACTTGATTCTCAACAATCAAATCAATGTAAAAATATCTCTAAGGGTAGAGGTTTCGTCCCAATGAATAGCTCAAACTTGAGAAGGGCTGGCCTTGATCCTGACAGAACAAGAGAGATTAATAGACAAATGAAAGAGAATGAAGTACTACAACTTCATTATCAGCAAGAACTGAGACGACGTCGGTTAATATGAATGCCAACTCCACTTTTAAAGAACCATTGAATCAAATTAATAATCCTAGACATTTTAATCAGAATACATCTAATTATGATGTTGATAATAGTAGTTTGAATCAGAGTATAAGCTTGAATTCGACTTTACAAAATTTAAATGCTACTTTGAATAACCGTAATAAGATTAAAATTAACTTTAATAAAAATTATATGCTAGCACAGCAGATGAATTTTAAAATATGGTTGGATGATTTAAAAATAGATTTATCTTTAAATAAATTGTTAGATGTGATTGATTCAAAAGTACCTGCTCCACAAATTTTTAATGCATATGAAAAATTGGAGAGAGAAAATCAGGTTAGAAGTATCATTATAAGTCATTTGAATGATTTTTATCACAAACAAGTTGTGAATATGTAAAAACCCTAGTGTAATTTTGGAATTTTTGAGTAAGCAAAGAAGAATTCAAGCTAATATAACACACACTACTATTATGTCAAAATTATTTTCAATAAGAATGAAATCAAAAGAAAAAATTAGTGATTACTTTGAAAGATTCGATTCTATAGTAAGAGAGTATGAAACTATTGATAATGCTCCAGAAATTACTGAATCAGATTTGAGGTCTGCTTTCTATAATAGTATTATAGGAGCAGTACCTGAGATTGGAATTCAAGATTTAAGCTATAGAATTCAACACGATAAACAAATGTCTATGGAAAAATTACGGTTTGCTCTTTTACAGATTGAAGCAAATCGTATTGAATTACAAAATTTGGATCGCCAAAATCAGATTCATGATAGCGCAATTCAATCAAATATAAATCAGAATTACCAACAAAATGAAAATTTTGGTTCGGCAGCATGGCAAAAATATGAACAAAGAAGAAAAATGAATCCCAGGCTGCCATTTTTTTGATTTTCGAGCAGTTTACGAGCATGACCTTAGAAACTACAAGTGTCACACTTGCTACAGGAATGGTCACAAACGGGATGTTTGTCCTTTGAACGAGTTTGGGTATTATTTCTGTATGGCGTAGAGAGAATTTGCTCAGCATAAGAGCGACAAATGTCCTTAGAAAAGGTCAGAAAAACAAAATTTCTTTAAAAATAATTTCGAATTTAAATCTGATTCAAACATGGTTCATAATAATAATAATAGTGGAGGGGGCGGTAAGATGAATAATAAGAATCGAAAGAAGTCTTACCGAAAAAATAGAAAGCAGTATCAATCGGGAGAAAATCCAAGGGCTAATAACACAGGTAAGATTTATTATAATAATGAATTTATTGACAATAATATAACCTTTATCGCTGATTCTGATGCTTCTGAGCACATTATTGGGAAAGGTTTAATAGTATCTAATTTTGAAAAATGTACTAATGGGGTTATTAAGAGTGCGAATAAGAATGTTAAAGCTGTTATTAGAATTGATGGAAAGGGTGACTTAATTCTTGAATCAAAGACAGGTGAAATTATTAAATTATTTAATGTTCTGGCTGCCGGTGATATAGCAAATAATTTAATTTCATTGAGTAAATTTGTTGATTTAGGACTGAGTATCTATTTATATGATCAGAAAATTAGAATTTTTTAAAAAGAATCAGATTCGGATTATATTGTAGGTGATTATGTCAAACCAAATTGGTTGATTACATTTAAAGTAACACCTGAGAATTCGAATGAGTTAGAGTATCAAGGTTACAATTGTACTGGAGAAATAATTAATATTGATGATTCAATCACTCAACCTCAGACAAGTGATAATGAGCTCTCTATTTCGGAGGGAGAATCAGAATCTGAGCATGAAGAAAAACACTTGTCTGAGGTTGGGAGGGAGAGTTTGCATGAATTTGATGAAACTGAATCTGATTTTTTTGGTGATTCAGTTTTTAATTCAATTAAATTGAATAAACGAATAATTGATTTGAATATGTTTAATGAAAAACATCAAAATTTTAAACAAAAAAAAAAATCTGAATACAATGAGAATAAGTTGGAAAAACCGAGTTTAAGTATGATTTGGCATCGAAGATTTAATCACGCGTCTGTTGGCTATTTGAGATATTTGAAGAAATTATTGCCATTGCTTAAAGACGTAATATTTGATGATTCTATCATGGATTGCGAATCGTGTAAATTGTCTAAAATGATTAAAAAACCATTTAATGAAGTTAGGGAAAGATCAGACAAAGCTTTGGGTAGATTACATTACAGATATAATAGGCCCCATTAAACCATTATCTTACCCAGAGTCTTGCAGGTATATAATTACTTTTGTTGACGATTTTTCGCGATACGCAGACATTAAAATAATGAAAAGTCAAGCAGGTGATGGCTAGGAAAATTTTCTTAAAAAATCTAGAAATCTGATTGGCTTTGATGCGAAAGTCTGCTATATTCGAGCGGATAATGCTAAAGAAAATCTTGGTGGTAAATTTTACAAAATCATGGAAAGTGAAAAAATTGATCAAGATATTGCTCCACCAAGAACACCACAATTAAATGGTGTAGCCGAACGAATTCACAGAACTCTGGAAGATAAAATAAGAGCAATGTTAGTTGATTCTGGTTTGCCTGAATATTTTTGGAGTTTTGCTGCTGAAATGGCAATTCATGTGTATAATCGTACACCTCACAAATCAAATAATTTCAAAATTCCGATTGAACTTTTTGCTCCAAAGAGGAAATCGCACCTGGACAAATTAAAAAGATTTGGGTGTATTGCTTATGTATTTGATCAAGATCCAAAAACAAAGTTTGCTCCCAGAGCAATTAAAGCTGTTCTGGTTGGGTACTCAAAAACAGGTTATATTTTGTGGCAACCTACAACTAGAAAATTTATGAATTCGTGTAACGTTAAATTTAATGAAAAAATTGTTTATAAAGATGGTTTTGAAAAAGAATCTGATTATATTCCTCAATTAGATTCTGATTTAATTAATCTAGCACTGAATCAGAATCTGAAATAAATCTTCTTAAGGAGATCAATAGCAAGGATTCAGAAATTACACTAGTAGTGGAAAATTTGAATCCTGAAGTGAATTCTGATTTAAGATTGAGTGAAACTATTTTAGAGCCTGTAATTCAGAAGTCTACAAGAGGACGAAAAAGAAAAGCTGATATTCAGAATAAACCTAAAGAATTACAAACTAAAATCAGAGTACAACCAATGAGAAAACAGAAAGAAGGTAGAGATTTTACCAAATATGCAAAAACAGCATTGCCTAAAAATATGATAACGATTCAAGCTTTGCATTTTTTACTTCTGATAATCTTGATTAAAGTAAAGTGATTTTTAAAGAGTTGGAAATTGATGGCAAAGAAAAAGATGATATTGAGGAAGATGAATTGAAGTATTCTTTGTTAGCCTCAATAAATAAAGATCCCACTTCATACGAAGAAGCCATGGCGTCTCCAGAGAAAGAATTTTGGCAGTGCGCAGTGGAGAAAGAATTAAATTAAATGTATAAAAATAAAGTTTGGAATCTGATTGATAAGCCAGTTTCCAGCAAAGAAGTAAAGAAATTGAATGTGATTGATTCCAAATGGGTTTTCAAAAAGAAAAATTTGGAAAATGGTACTATTGTTAACAAAGCAAGATTGGTTATTAGAGGTTTCAAAGATCGCAATATGAACTCCGAGAGGCTTATGCACCTGTTTCTGGTATGCCATTAATCAGAGCAGTGCTGGCCATTTCAAATAAATTTGGTCTTAAATTTATTCAGATGGATGTGAAGACTGCATTTTTAAATGGAGTTCTCAACGAAGATATTTACATGGAAATTCCAAAGGGCATGATGGTCAGTAAGAATGATAGAGTAAGAAAGATTTGTAAATTATTAAAAGCATTGTATGGACTAAAAATTAGTTCCAAAAAGTGGAATGAAAAATTCACTAGTGAAGCTGAAAAATTGAAACTGACTAATACTGAACATGAACCTTGTCTTTATACTTGGAGACATGAAGATAAAATGGCACTTCTTGTACTTTATGTTGATGACATGATAATAGCTTCAAATGATTTTGAAAAATTGAATGAAATCAGATTAAAACTAAGTGAAGTTTTTGAAATGAAAGATTTGGGTGAACCAAAACAATTCCTTGGTTTAAAAATCACAAGAGACAAAGAAAAGAAATTAATTCAGATTGATCAATCAGAGTACACAGAGAAAATTTTTGAACGATTTGGTATGAAAAACTGTGTTCCAAGGAATGCTCCTATGGAAACAAGTCAAGTTCAAAGAAGAAAATCAAGACTATTAGCAGAAAAATTAAAGAAAAATCCAGTTCAAACTGTTAAACAAAAGGTGCCATATCGTGAGGCTATTGGAAGCTTACTTTACTTAGCTGGAGGTACAAGACCTGATATATCTTATGTGGTAAGCATCTTGGCTAGAAGACAAATAGCTCCCACTTTAGATGACTGGGAAGATGTTAAACAATTACTCCAATATCTTCGTGGTACTATAAAATAAGGTTTGAAATTTACTGCTAAATCTGAATTTCAAGAAGCTAAATCTGATTCCAGTTACAATGATTGGAATGATTCTACTTCTACAACTGGTTATTACATTACTCTGTTTGGTGATACTGTTGCATGGCGAAGCCATAAACAGAGTGAAGTTTACAAATCTACTTGTAAGGCTGAAACTAAAAGTATGAGTGAAGCTTGCCAAGAGCTTGTCTCTTTAGACATAGCAATCAGAGAGATTTTAGGAAAAACTCTTTTTCCTGCGAAAATTTGGTGTGATAATATGGCAGCTATTGATTATACTCAAATGGAAGGATGTCATAAAATAAATGATTTTGATTATGATCTGGAAACAATAAATCAGAATTTAAAATTTCGAGAGAAAAATGGTTTTAATAAAGAAATGTCAGATGTTCATGGTGATCATGTAAAATCTCTAGTTAAACAAAGAAAAGTAATAGTTAACTGGGTACCGACAAAATTGAATGCGACTGATATTTTTACAAAACCATTAGAATTTAATTTGCATAAAGAATTCACTCTTGAAATTTTGAATCAGATTGAATTTGAAATTATTATTCTTAATAAGATTATCTTGAACAGATTTTCATTTTTTTTAAATTTATATTAGCATGAAAATGTTTTCTTTTATTACAGAACTGATTGCAACTTCGGTGATACAAGGCAATGCAACTACCAAGTCACAACAATTACAACTACAGTCTCAACAACAATCTCAACGAAAAGTCAGGAACAAGTGAGATCAAAAGATATTCCTGAAGTTGAAGACTGGAACAATGACGTCCCTGTGACTACATACAAACAGCGGTGTGTAGTGAACTGAACTAGTTTAGTTCAGTTGAGAGAGTTCAGTTCAGTTCAGTTAGAAAGTCGCATATCGTGAGCAGTGCGCATATAGTTCAACGACGCTAAGAAAACTTATTTGAAAAAAGTAAATAATATTAAAATTATATTGCCTGAAGGCATACAGTAAAGAATAAAAATAAAAAATAAAATAGAATATTAAAAAAAGAGAAAATTTCTAAATATTTTGCGTATCAAAGATTGATAACCACTTGGAGGTTATGGACAAGTAAACAAAGATTAAAGTGCTGAAAAAAAAGTAATAATTGTTAATAATTGGCGGTTTTAAACAAATAAATAGTACGTTTTACTTGACTGTATCTTATGAACAATTGAATAAACCGACAAGCTCTGGACCCCCATAACACTGAGGAGAGCGACAAATGAATTATTTTTTATAGACAATCAAATTAACCGACAAGCTCTAAACCCCCATAACGCTGGGAAGAGAGATAAATAAGTAATTTTTTATAAACAATTAAATGAACCGAAAAGCTCTAAGCCCCGATAACGCTGGAGAAAGCGATAAATAAATGATTTTTGATAAACAAATAACCAACCAGCAAGCCTCAAACCCCCGTAACGCTAGAAAAGAGGATAAATAAGTATTTTTTATAAACAAATAATTAACCAGCAAGCTTTGAACCCCCATAACGCTGATGAGAGCGATAAATAAATAATTTTTTATAAACAATTAAATAAACCGACAAGCTCTAAGCCCCCATAACGCTGGGGAGAGCGATAAATAAGTGATTCTTTATAAACAATTAAATAAACCGACAAGCTCCAAACTCCCACAACGCTGGGGAGAGCGATAAATAAATACCTTTTTATATACAATTCAACAAACCGACAAGCTCTAAATCCCCATCACGCTGAGGAGAGCGATAAATACATAATTTTTTATAAATAATTAAATCAACCACCTAGCTCTGAGCCCCCATAACGCTGAGGAGAGCAATGAATATATATAATTTTTTATAAACAATTACATAAACTAACAAGCTCTAAACCCTCATAACGCTGGGCGCCCGAGTTCAACAAAAAAACTAATCGGCTGTGCCCCAAGCTTCAAACTCCCAAAACCCTGGGCGCCCGAGTTCAGCAAAAAACATATAGGCTATCCCCAAGCCCTAAGCACCCAAAGCCCTGGGAGCCCGAGTTCAACAAAAAAGCTGATAGGCTACCCCCCAAGCTCTAAGCCCCCAAAACCCGGAGCGCCCAAGTTCAACAAAAAAGCTGATTGGCTACCCCCCAAGCTCTAAACTCCCAAAACCCTGGGCGCCCGAGTTCAACAAAAAACATATAGGCTACCTCTCCAAGCTCTAAACTCCTAAAACACTGGGCGCCCAAATTCAACAAAAAGCTGATAGGCTACCCCCCAAGCTCTAATCCCCTAAAGCCCTGGGAGCCCGAGTTCAACAAAAAAGCTGATAGGCTACCCCCCAAGCTCTAAGCCCCCAAGACCCTGCGTGCCTGAGTTTAATAAAACAAACTGATCAGTTGGGGGGTTTAGAGCTTGGGGCGTAGTCTATTGATTTATCGCTCTCCCCAGCGTTATGGGGGTTTGGAGCTTGTCGGTTAATTAATTGTTTATAAAAAATTATTTATTTATCACTCTCCCCAGCGTTGTGGGGGTGTAGAGCTTGGTGGTTTATTTAATTGTTTATAAAAAATTATTTATTTATCGCTCTCCTCAGCGTTATGGGGGTTTAAAGCTTGCTGGTTAATCATTTGTTTATAAAAAAATACTTATTTTTCCTCTTTTCCAGCGTTACGGGGGTTTGAAGCTTGCTGGTTAGTTATTTGTTTATAAAAAATAATTTATTTATCGCTCTCCCCAGAGTTATGGGGATTTAGAGCTTTTCGGTTTATTCAATTGTTTGTGAAAAATAATTTATTTATCTCTCTCCCCAGCGTTATGGGGGTTTAGAGCTTGTCGGTTAATTTGATTGTCTATAAAAAATAATTTATTTGTCGCTCTCCTCAGCGTTATGGGGGTTCAGAGCTTGTCGGTTTATTTAATTGTTCATAAGATACAGTCAAGTAAAACGTACTATTTAATTGCCTAAAACCGCCAATTATTAACAATTATTACTTTTTTTTCAGCACTTTAATCTTTGTTTACTTGTCCATAACCTCCAAGTGGTTATAAAATTTTGATACACAAAATATTTAGAAATTTTCTCTTTTTTTAATATTCTATTTTATTTTTTATTTTTATTCTTTACTGTATACCTTCAGGCAATATAATTTTAATATTATTTACTTTTTTTAAATAAGTTTTCTTAGCGTCGTTGAATTAGATGCGCACAGTTCACGCTATGCGACTTTCTAACTGAACTGAACTGAACTCCCTCAACTGAACTAAACTAGTTCAGTTCACTACACACCTCTGCATACAAACCTCCATTCAAAACTATACATGAATTTCGAAAGAACTTGATGATGAAAACCTATAAAAATGACTAATATTTTTTTTATACAACATTTATTTCCTTGAGTTATATTTGAATATGTTTATTTTTTTTAATCTGCTTCAATGTATTTGATTAATATTGATCATAAAGTTTATTATATTCGAATTTAGCAGGGAGTGATAGAAGTTTAAATTCGAAAACTCTCTCTAATCTGAAGTTGTAGCTACTGCTAGTCCGTTGACAGCAGCAGCGTCGTTAGTTGTCTTCGAGATTCAGAGTGATACGGTCGCATAACCGGGTGTGGGACAAAATATCATGGCGACAAAATATCCGCGACAAAATATCCACGACAAAATATCCAGGTGACGAAATTTCCAACGACAAATCATCCAAATGACAAAATAACCGCGACATTTTATCCGAATGACAAAATACCCACGACAAAATATCCTAACGACAAAATAACTGCAGCAAAAAATCAAAAAATATCTACTTATTTACCTATTTAAAATTTTCAAAAATTCCCGCTTCTTTTTCTCTATACTATTTCCAAAATACTCCCACTCCTTTTCATATTTAAAATTTAGTTCGGGGGGAAATAGTTATTATGAAGTTTCTTTTGATTAGAATATGGTTAGTATGTATTTAATGTTTGTACCGTTCAGTTCATAATATTGACATTAAAAATAATGGGTCTAGAATTTATATTAAGCCAAAAAGGCCAACGTCAACTACTATATAATAATTTTATTTATGGTGTACATTCAAGAACAGAGCATGTAGTTAATTGGCGGTGCAATTCTTACTCTAAATTAAAGTGCAAAGCGAAAGTTCAAACTGATTCTGAAAAGAGGAATGGTAAAATTTTGAGGTTAAATTACCATTGGGTTGTTGTAAAATATAAAATTTATTATTTTTCCTGCTTTCCTACTACGTAAAAAATTGATTTTTAATAAAACACTAACGGGTTACTTTTTAAAACAATGCGCGCCGTGGGGCCCGAAGGGCCCCCGCAGAGGCGCGCCATAAAATTTAGTTCCAATCAAAATCTAGTTCGAATAAATTTTTTTTTTTTCTCTGTTATAAAGGATGTTTGTAAGGGTTATTTTGTCGCGGATTGGGTCGTTGAATTTTTTGTCGCGGGTATTGCGTCGTTGGATGTTTTTTCGCGGTTATTTTGTCGCGGGTATTTCGTCGTTGGACATTTTGTCGCCTGGATATTTTGTCGCGGATATTTTGTCGCCATGATATTTTGTCGTAGACCCCGCATAACCTCTTTACTGTTTCTCTTTTTGTATTTATCAAAAACTCTGAGTTAAATTAAAGTTTGATTATTAAATAAAACCATAAGTGCTTTTATTTAAATTATTACTCTGCATTAAAAAGGACAATTCTGTCCAATATAACTAAAGAATGAAATTTGTTATCAATACCTGTTAAAATAGCACCTTTGGGAATCTTGGCACCAAGGTTAATGTATTGCTGAGGATTTTTTAAAAAATTCACAAACTCCATAATTTCAATTTTAGCCTCTTCACACCCTGCAACATCTCTAAAATACCAAAAAACATTTAAGTAATAACTTGGATGATTTTTTATGCTGTTGTTTTTTCAGAACTTACTTAAAATGAACTCCAATTTCATTTGGATTAATTAATTTGGCTGTTGAGGCAGTAACATTTCCAAAGAGTCCTCTACCTCTGCCTCCTTTACCGCTAAACATACTTGCAGTTTGACGAGTAAAATATATAATAAGACCTGACATAAAATAAAATTTATTTTAAATAAATTTTATACTTTTTTAGAGTCCCAAAAATTTTAATGATTAGTAAAAACACTTCATATATAGGCCTATTCCAGTGAACCATAACTGGATAAAAATTCATTCTTAAAAAATTTCTAACATATTTTAGATATTTGAAATTTATTCAGGTAAGATAAATCATTTAAAAATCTAAGCTTCAGTGTGTTTAAGTTTAATTCTTCATTTTTTGTTTGTTATAAATAAATTGTTAAAAAAGATATAATTAAAAAATTTTTACTAGCATTGTAATTTTTTTTCTGTGAAATTGTAGCAAAAACCTGAGTATTTGAAGCACTATTGATTTTATTTCAATATGATAAATAATAAGTAATTTATAATGAACTTCATGGCACAGAGAAAAAAGGGATTATATATGAGATAACTATTATTACCTATCGTCAAAACTGTTGGTAAATATGATATAATATGTCCAGGTTCCATTTCATTTTTATATACAACTGGTATTTGTTTTTCAGGTTCAATATTTAATTCTAGTTGAGCATTTTCTAAATTTCTTTCAAATGTGTCAGAGCTACCAATATTGAACCACAAAGTTTCCTATTTAAAAATTAAGAATAATAATCAAAATAATAACAATGAAAATGTAAAAATAAAAATGAGTAACATTATCTTACTTCTGAACCTGATCCAGGAAGCAAACGAACTCGTACCCACTTTTTATTAATTACTTCCAACTTTTCAACTACTCCTTTATTTAAATAACTAATAATAAAAATCAATCATTTTTTTAACCATTAAATGTCAATAAAAATTGCACTTATTTAAAATATAATTTTACCCATAAACAAATTCTCTCCAAGTTATTTCTTTTCCACTTTCTACCATCATTAAAATTCCAATTATTCCAATTGCACCTACTACACCTAATTGCAACCATTTGTCACCTTTCAAGGGTCCTTCTCCTCCAGAGCTATAATTTTTATTGGAATAAAAACCATAACCAAAATCTTTTTTTGTTGAGCTAGAGATTTTTTGGTTCAAATTTTGTGCACTTTGTGTGGTTTTCTTCTCTTTTGCAGATGACTCAGTTTTTTGTAAAACATCTTTATCCTTTTCACGAGGTTTAAAATATTTTTCAAATCCCTTAGGTGGTTTTTTACATAATAACTTCCACTTTTCATTTGTTTGTTGAAAGTTTTTTATACTTGTAATTATAGATAGCTTTCTCCGTGTCTAAAAAAGTATTAATAAATAAATGAATTAATGTAAGCTTATCAAAATGAAAAAATTAAAATAAAATAAAACATAAAATTTTGGATTCTGGCGGAATACAATTTGTAAAATTTATATTATCTGTAAATATAACAAAACAGAGATTTGGAGTAATAAAACGCAATCGAAAAACACTCAGTTATATCATCATTAAGGACAATACTATTAAGTTAATTGAGGTTAAACTGAAATCAGTCATATATTAAATACTTACATTAAAATTATTAAATTGACTTAAAAGTGTCATATCTAATTTGTTAATTGTTAACCACACATGGGCCATTTGATTTCCGAAACTGACAACAATTTTCTTAATTCATAAAAAGTCAAATCAAATATACCTACATTTGCTTTCAAATTAGGCCTTACTCACAATTTAGTCGGTGGCATCAAAACGTAAGTAGTAGATTGCGAACCCTTGAGAAGAATATAGAATAAGGCTTTTTAATAATTAAGCAGACGATTTTTTATAACCTTGTACTTGCTGATAAAAAAAAATTACTATTGTTGTTGGTTTGATCGATGAAATGCTTAAAATTTGTTTGTTATTAAAAATCATCAGAAAACAAAAACTTGTTTAAAAAAAATTCGAAAAGTTTAAAGATTAAATAATGTGTGTAGGGATAGAATCCCTGTTGAATGTCCACACGTGTGAGCCACACGTGTGGCACACGTAACGTTATTTTCAAGTCGATGATTATAAAAAAGAATAAAATATGGATATAGTTAATTATTTAATGATTTTATAGCCTTTTATGTCATAAATAATCATAAAATTGTTTTTTTTTTTATTTTACGTGCTTTTCTTTAACTCACAATGTTTCGTCGTTGTCGTCGTACGTTCAAAACTGCCAAGCTCTAGAACTTGGAGCTTGTAAGACCTGGAGGTCTGAAATTTTGCAGAGGGTCTAGGTTCAGATGACAATACATGAATCCGTAGTCACTTATCGACCTGGACCTCCAGGTCGCCGATGACGGGGGTACTTGAGGGAGTCATTTCCGAGAATTTGGGATAAATTCTTCGGGGATGACTTTGAGGAAAGTTCTAGAGTATTTATCGAGGCAATTTGAACCTAAGTACCAAGGTCACCGATGATGGGGTTACCCGGGGTACCTGGGGGTCATCTCCGAGAATTCGAATCAAATTCTTGGGATATGACTTAGGATAGATTTCGGGGGTGTTTCACAGCATATGAGGAAGAAGTTTGAACCTGGAGAGCCAGGTCAACGATAACGGGTGTACCTAGGGAACCTGGAGGTCATCTTCGAGAGTTAGGAACAATTTATGCGGAAATGACTTTCAGAGGTGTTATAGAGTATTTATCGAGGCAACTTAAACCTAGGTACCCAGGTCGCGGATGACGGTTGTTCCTGAGGAACCTGGAGGTCATCTTCGACAGTTTGGGCCAATTTCTGCGGGGATGACTTAAAAGTTCTGCATTTTTGTTCAACTAAATTATACTTCTCGGAGATGACCCCCAGGTACCCCGGTTACCCCTATCATCGGTGACCTTGGTACTAATGTTCAAATTGCCTCGATAAATACTCTATATTACCTCTTAAAGTCATTTCCGCAGAAATTGTCCCTAACTCTCGAAGATGACCTCCAGGTTCCCTAGGTACACTCGTCATCGTCGACCTGACTCTCCAGGTTCAAACTTCTTCCTCATATGCTCTAAAACACCCCCGAAATCTATCCTAAGTCATATCCCAAGAATTCGACCCGAATTCTCGGAGATGACCCCCAGGTACCCCGGGTACCCCTATCATCAGTGACCTTGGTACTTTGGTTCAAATTGCCTCGATAAATACTCTAGAACTTTCCTCAAAGTCATCCCCGAAAAATTTAGCCCAAATTCTCGGAGATGACTCCCTCAGATACCCCCGTCATCGGCGACCTGGAGGTCCAGGTCGATAAGTGACTACGGATTCATGTATTGTCATCTGAACCTAGACCCTCTGCAAAATTTCAGACCTCCAGGTCTTACAAGCTCCAAGTTCTAGAGCTTGGCAGTTTTGAACGTACGACGACAACGACGAAACATGTGAGTTAAAGAAAAGCACGTAAAATAAAAAAAAAAACAATTTTTTTGTTTATTTATGACATACGAGGCTATAAAATCATTAAATAATTAACTATATCCATATTTTATTCCTTTTTATAATCATCTACTTGAAAATAACGTTACGTGTGCCACACGTGTGGACATTCAACAGGGATGCGGGGGGTACAACAAAGATTTTAACTTGAGCTTCAAAAAAAGAACAAAATGATTTTTTCTTCAACAAAGTAATTCGTAAAAATTCAAAATAACAAGTGAATTAAGTTAAAAAGTTCCAAAAATTAAATAAAACCATAAAATATTGTTTCGTGTACCCCCCACTAAATTCACATTGTCTGCTCTTTAAAAAACCTTATAAGAGTGCTAACGGCATCGGAAGAACTCGCAATTTTAAAATTTAATTACCGTAATGTGCGGCGTATAAGCAACTTTTTAATTAATTAAACTTTTTAATTAATTGCACTTTTATTATAAAAGCTCGGAATCAAGTATAAACTGAAAGCGTTATAATGGTATTTTGTTTCACTAGTGAGGCTCTGTGGTACTTTGCCCGAGCGAGCCGCATAATAGTTTGTAGGTCGAGGCGTAGGGGTCGTGCGCGTAGCGCACGAAACCCCGCAGCCGAGACTTACAAACTATTATTCGGCGAGCCGGGCAATGATCCACAGAGCCGAAAGAGTGAAACACAATATTTTATTTCACGATTGACGTGCAATCTACACTTTCGCCCTCTATACAAAATCAACTTCGATTCAATTATAATGATTTATAAAATCCACTTTACTTTTTACTATAAATTTCAGGCTTGTAAGTGCAAATATTGAAGACTCTCAAATAAAACTGATCGGTCTAAGTTCAGTTTTCTTATTGCTCAGGTAGCAGAAAAACGCATTACGTGAATTTTCGAATTTTTAAAACAAAATGCCATTAGTTAAAGATGGGTTCAACCGACGATGTAGGTATACAACCGCACTGCAGGACCCATTATAAGACATTGTGAGTAGCGTCGAGAGGTATACCTATAGATACCGATAGTTCAGGTATAAGCGTCTAAGTTTATTGGGGGCGGCCGCTGTAACTGCACTGATGGCTGCGTTTTCAAAATGTGAAACGAGCGAGCAATCTGCACTTTGCTCAACTGTTTTGAAAACAGATGAGCAAAGTGCGGATTGCTCGCGCGTTTCAACAGTCGGGCAAAGCAGTACTTTATTTGACTGAAAACGGACGGGCAAAGTGAGGATTGCACGTCGGAGTGAAATAAAGTTTTTTAAGAGCGCTCAGGACCCCGGACAGACGAGCAATTTGACTATTGCCCCTAGGGTTGGGTGGTGTGGCACTTTGGTGACTCACCATGGTAAGCCACCTGGTGTATTGTTAATAATTTTTTATAAACAATTAAATAAACCAACAAGCTCCAAAACCCCCATAACGCTGGGGACAGTGATAAATAAATAATTTTTTATCAACAATTAAATATACCGACAAGCTCTAAGCCCCCATAGCGCTGGGAAAGCGATAAATAAATTATTTTTTATAAATATTTAAATAATTCAACAAGCTCGTAACCCCTATAACGCTGGGGAGAGCGATAAAAAAATAATTTTTTATAAACAATTAAATAAACCACCAAGCTCTAAGCCCCCATAACACTGGGGAGAGCGATAAATGAATTATTTTTTATAAACAATTGAATAAACCGACAAGCTCTAAGCCCCCATAGCGCTGGGAAAGCGATAAATAAATTATTTTTAATAAATATTTAAATAATTCATCAAGCTCGTAACCCCTATAACGCTGGGGAGAGCGATAAAAAAATAATTTTTTATAAACAATTAAATAAACCACCAAGGTCTAAGCCCCCATAACACTGGGGAGAGCGATAAATGAATTATTTTTTATAAACAATTGAATAAACCGACTAGCTCTAAAACCCCATAACGCTGGGGAGAGCGATAAATAAATTATTTTTTATAAATAATTGAATAAGCCGACAAGCTCTAAAGCCCCATAAAGCTGGGAATAGCGATAAATAAATAATTTTTTATAAACAATTGAATATACCGACAAGCTCGTAACCCCCATAACACTGGGAATAGCGATAAATAAATAATTTTTTATAAACAATTCAATATACCGACAAGCTCTAAGCCCCCATAACGATGGAAGAGCGATAAATAAATTATTTTTTATAAATATTTAAATATTCGACAAGCTCGTAACCCCTATAACATCGGGGGGAGCGATAAATAAATAATTTTTTATTAACAATTAAATAAACTGACAAGCTCCAAAACCCCCATAACGCTGGGGAGAGTGATGAATAAATAATTGTTTATAAAATATTAAATAATCCGACTAGCTCTAAGCTCCCATAACGCTGGGGATAGCGATAAATGAATTATTTTTTATAAACAATTGATTAAACCGACAATCTCTAAGCCCCCATAACGCTGGGAAAGCGATAGATTAATAATTTTTTATAAACAATTCAATATACCGACAAGTTCTAAGCCCCCATAGCGCTGGGAGAGTGAAAAATAAATAATTTTTTATAAATATTTAAATAATTCGACAAGCTCGTAACCCCTATAACGCTGGGGAGAGCGATAAAAAATTATTTTTTATAAACAATTAAATGAAGCACCAAGCTAAGCCCCATAACGCTGGGGAGAGCGATAAATGAATTATTTTTTATAAACAATTAAATAAACCGACTAGCTCTAAAACCCCATAACAATGGGGAGAGCGATAAATGAATAATTTTTTATATAGAATTGAATAAACTGACAAGCTCTAAGTCCCCATAACGCTGGGCACCCGAGTTCAAAGAAAAAACTAATCGGCTATGCCTCAAGCTTTAAGCCCCCAAAACCCGGAGCACCAAAGTTCAACAAAAAAGCTGATTGGCTACCCCCCAAGCTCTAAGCCCCCACACCCTGGGCGCGCGAGTTCGACAAAAAAGCTGATTGGCTACCCCTCAAGCTCTAAGCCCCCAAGACCCAGAGTGCCTGAGTTCAATAAAACAAACGGATCAGTTGGGGGTTTAGAGCTTTGGAGACAGCCGATCAGTTCATTTGTTGAACTCGGGCGCCCAGGGTCTTGGGGGCTGAGAGCTGGGGGGTAGCCAATCAGCTTTTTTGTTGAACTTGGGTGCTCCGGGTTTTGGGGGTTCAAAGCTTGGAAAATACCTGATTAGTTTTTTCGTTGAACTTGGGTGCCCAGCGTTACGTGGGTTTAGAGCTTGCTGGTTCATTCAGTTGTTTTAAAAAAATTATTTATTTATGGCTCTCCCCAGTGTTATGGGGGTTACGAGCTTGTCGAATTATTTAAATGTTTATAAAAAATTATTTATTTATCGCTCTCCCCAGCGTTATGTGGGTTCAGAGCTTGTTGGTTTATTCAGTTTTTTATAAAAAATTATTTATTTTTCGCTATGCCCAGCGTTATGGGGGTTTAGAGCTTGTTGGTTTATTTAATTGTTTATAAAAAATTATTTATTAATGCTCTCCCCAGCGTTATGTGGGTTTAGAGCTTGTTGGTTCATTCAGTTGTTTATAAAAAATTATTTATTTATGGCTCTCGCCAGCGTTATGGGGGTTACGAGCTTGTCGGTTTATTCAATTGTTTATAAAAAATTATTTATTTATCGCTATCCCCAGCGTTATGGGGGTTTAGAGCTTGTTGGTTTATTTAATTGTTTATACACCAATATACCAGGTGGCTTACCATGGTGATTCACCAAAGTGCCACACCACCCAACCCTGATTGCGCCTCGAGTTTTGCAGACGGTGAAAATAGTAACCAAGCGCTCTGCAATTTCGATAACCAGGACCGTCGTTACTTTCCGAAAATAAAGGGCCCGCAAAAAATCGGGATTTACGATTATCAATAAAAAATTGTGATGGATAATTTTTTAAAAATAAAAAAATAAAGTGGCAGTCACATTCGTGCGCCCACAAAAAAGGTACGACCAAGCCCATATTTTTATCATGAAAAAAAAAAAATTCATTCATCATCTCATAACTTTCAGTAAATAACAAAAATAAAAAAGTAATTCAATAAATCTATTATATTATTGGTTTCGAATTTAGCTTTTATTGCGTTAGTTTATTAATTTCTTTTGTATATTCAGGCACGTAGCGAGGGGGGGGGGGGGTCACCCCCCCCTGGCTTTTCGTCGTCGGCAAAATCAATAAACTGGCCGTCGGCAAGAGAAATTCTAAACTCGGCCATAAGGCCGGGTGCAAGAAATTTTTGATAAGTTATCTTCAAGCCTCAAGTCCTCAAAACCCTGAGCGTCACGATGTCAAAATCGTTAATTAAAAAGTGTCAGTTAGGGATCATACCCTAAGCTTCAAACCCCCGAACCCCTGGGGGCCGCGGCCGTCCTCTGAAAAATTGTTAATTAAAAAGTGTCAGGGATCATACTCCAAGCCTCAAACCCCCAAAACTGACTAAACGCTATATGCCTAGAAAAAAGTGCGGAGGGAGCGGAGAGGAGCGAAAAAATGTCTAAGTGCTCAGACATGCGCACAACAGCGTGGGGGTCCACTTGACCAAATTCAAACCATTTTATTCATCCCAAATCGACAACCCAATATCCTGTTAAATAAATAAATAAATAAATGATACCCCAAGATCCAACAACTCAATAACGCTGGGCGTCTAGTTTTTTTTAATAAATAAATAAATAATTAATACCCCAAGCTCCAACAACTCAATAACGCTGGGCGTCTAGTTTATTTTAATAAATAAATAAATAATAAATACCCCAAGTTCCAACAACTCAATAACGCTGGGCGTCTAGTTTATTTTATTGATAAATAAATAAATAAATAACACCCCAAGCTCCTACAACTCAATAACGCTGGGCGTCTAGTTTTTTTTAATAAATAAATAAATAATAAATACCCCAAGTTCCAACAACTCAATAACGCTGGGCGTCTAGTTTATTTTATTGATAAATAAATAAATAAATAACACCCCAAGCTCCTACAACTCAATAACGCTGGGCGTCTAGTTTTTTTTAATAAATAAATAAATAATTAATACCCCAAGCTCCAACAACTCAATAACACTGGACGTCTAGTTTATTTTATTGATAAGTAAAAAAATAAATAAATAACACCCCAAGCTCCTACAACTCAATAACGCTGGGCGTCTAGTTTTTTTAATAAATAAATAAATAATTAATACCCCAAGCTCCAACAATTCAATAACGCTTGGCGTCTAGTTTTTATTTAACAAATAAACAAATAAATAATACCCCAGGCTCCAACAACTCAGAAACGCTGGGCGTCTGGTTTATTATTATTATTTTTTTAAATAAACAAATAAATAATACCCCAAGCTCCTACAACTCAATAACGCTGGGCTTCCAGTTTTTTTTTTATAAATAAATAAACAAATAAATAATATCCCAAGCTCCTACAACTCAGTATCGCTGGGCGTCTAGTTTATTTTATTGATAAATAAATAAATAATACCCAAGCTCTTACAACTCAATATCGCTGGGCGTCTAGTTTTTTTTTAACAAATAATCAAATAAATGATACCCCAGGCTCAAACAACTCAGTAACGCTGGGCGTCTGGTTTATTATTATTATTTTTTTAAATAAATCAATAAATAATACCACAAGCTCCTACAACTCAATAACGCTGGACGTCCAGTTTATTATTATAATTTTTTTAAATTAATGAATTTTAAATAAATAATACCCCAAGCTCCTATAACTCAATCACTCTGGGCGTCTAGTTTTTTTTTTTTATAAATAAATAAATATAGAAACAATCTCCGAGCACCTACAACTCAATAACGCTGGACGTCTAGTTTTTTTTTATAAATAATTAAACAAATAAATGATACCCCAAGTTCATACAACTCAATATCGCTGGGCGTCCAGTTTTTTCATAAATAAACAAATAAATGAATCATACCCCAAACTCTTAAAACTCAATAACGCTGGGTGTCTGGGTTTTTTTTATAAATAAATAATAAAGTAATACCCCAAACTCGTACAACTCAAAAAGGCTGGGAGGCTAGTTTTTTTTATTTATTTGTTTTAAAAAAAAAAAAAAAACTAGCCTCCCAGCGTTTTTGAGTTGTAGGTACTCGAGGGATTGTTTCTATATTTATTTATTTATAAAAAAAAAAAAACTGGACGCCCAGCGTTATTGAGTTTTAGGAGCTTGGGGTATGATTCATTTATTTGTTTATTTATGAAAAAACTGGACGCCCAGCGATATTGAGTTGTAGGAGCTTGGGGTATCATTTATTTGTCTAATTATTTATAAAAAAAAGCTAGACGCCCAGCGTTATTGAGTTCTAGGTGCTCGAAGATTGTTTCTATATTTATTTATTTATAAAAAAAAAAACTAGAAGCCCAGAGTTCTTGAGTTGTAGGAGCTTGGGATATCATTTATTTGTTTATTTATTTATAAAAAAAAAAAAACTGGACGCCCAGCGTTATTGAGTTGTAGGAGCTTGGGGTATTATTTATTTGTTTATTTAAAAAAATAATAATAATAAACCAGACGTTCAGCGTTACTGAGTTGTTAGAGCCTGAGGTATTATTTATTTGTTTATTTGTTGAATAAAAACTAGTTGCCCAGCGTTATTGAGTTGTTGGAGCTTGGGATATTAATTATTTATTTATTTATTAAAAAAACTAGACGCCCAGCATTATTGAGTTGTAGGAGCTTGGGGTGTTATTTATTTATTTATTTATTTATCAATAAAATAAACTAGACGCCCAACGTTATTGAGTTGTAGGATCTTGGGGTATCATTTATTTATTTATTTATTCATCAGGATATTGGGTTGTTGATTTGGGATGAATAAAATGGTTTGAACTTGGTCACGTGGGCCCCCACGCTGTTGTGCGCATGACTGAGCACTTAGACTTTTTTTCGCTCCTCTCCGCTCCCTCCGCACTTTTTTCTACGCATATAGTGTTTAGTCCAAAACTGGGAGCCATCGTCGGCAAAATCAGGGTTTCAAACAGCAGGACATGAATGGCTGACGGAATTCAGGAGGCACCTTTTAAAGTCGGAATCCCGTCACCGTATCGGTTCTTTTAAGGTAGTTCCCAAAAAAATTGAGATTCTTCAAAAATCTCTAAAACTTTGCACAGAGGTAGATTTTTGAGTCCTGTACACACTGATATTTTTCTTATACCCCCAAGCCATACTTAATTTTGAGATATTGGGCTCAGAAGTTTCAATTTTTTACATGGGATTCCTACGCTGAGCGTGTGAATTCATATTTATTTTGAAGGTTATTCTCTGATTGTGTTGCGGAGCGAACAATAATTTAACTCCGTTCACATCGTCGAGTTAGAAAATCAATAGTTGTAGACTGCGTGGCGCCATCTCTTAGTCCACGCAGAACTACATGGTGCTGGGAACTTTCGCGCAGCCGTTTTTCTTTTTTTATCTTGGTTTTTTCCTGTGAGTTTTTGTGTTGAAGTGATCTTGTGGTCCAGCTCATCTCGATTGTTGCAATCAATAATATTGCAGCAATCTTTCAATCTTGCAACCGGCGCGCTCACTGGCAACCTCATCTTCTCTTTGGTGGACAAAACAAGGACTTCTTCTTCAGGGTACTCTCCGGAAACCACCTCCAAGGACATCTACAGGTATTTCGGCTCAAGTAACAATAATTTACTTGAGCCTCTCATTGTATTGTGTGCAGTAAGTACATTACTGTGCGGGTTTCTCTTTTTGGTAAACTCGCTAATTTCACGCGGCCATTTTCTTTTCTCAAGGCCATTCTCTGCTGCTACGTGACTTTCTCGGGGCCATCTCTCTATCTCTCTCTCTCTCTTTTGAAGGCCATTCTCTGTTGGTTGTTTATCTCACCTTTATTCTATTTAACTCTTGTTTACGTTTTTAAATTAATATAATCAAGTACGTAACGAGTTTTAACTAGGTGTTTTCTTTCATGACTTAATTTTTCTTTCTTGGAAATTGATCCAAAAATATTTTCAATTACAATTGTCTTCTCACTAAAATTTTGTTTTTTTCACAATTACATTTTTTAATTAATTAATGAAATTTATAAGCAGTTTCAATTAAATTAATTCTCTCAAATTACTTAATTTGGTTTACATCAAAGTTAACTCTCAAGCACTCACTGGTCACAATCTTAAAAGTATTTTTGTCATACAAATTTTTGTTCACTTAAATTAAGTTAAATTAAATCTTGTATAAATTAAAATTTATAATTTATGACTATTTACATTTTTAGTTAAATTTTGTATTTTAATAAATAAATTAACACTGTTTTATTAAATTGTGTCTGTCTCAACCTTTATTTGACAACCCTCCCCTACCAGCTTTTAATCCGGCAAATAAATAAAATTAATGAAGCAGTAAATCCGCAACAGATTGCAAACTTAATTTTCTTAAAATATTTTTTAAAAACAGGTTTTCTTGTAGGGCAAGATCTTAGAAATCGTATCGTACAAAGATAAACATAGCAAGCGATCTTAACTTATGAAATATACAATCAAAAATATTAAAAAATGCATGATTTTAGCATGATTTGGAGCAGCGGTGGCGACGGCGGCTTGTGGATTCAGAGTGGGGGCAACGAGCGTCTATAACTATATTTTAGGTTAGCTATATATACGCTTCGAAACTACCTTAAAATCTGAGCATCATTTTGATTTAATGATGTTTAAACAATAACATTATTGATTTATGTTATTCAGAACATCAATACAAAATTAGTTGTGACGAAACTTGATACTTTTTTATTCGTACTGTGAACTGAAACAATCTACATCTTAAGCGTTGATATCAGCACCTCACATCAGGAGACTTGCATCTTAAAGTCAATTTGTCGGTTATTACAACCTAAAAATTAGACTTTTTATTATCTCAAAGAAGAATAAAATTGGCACAGATAGTGATTTTTTAAAGTGTTTATGTATTTTCTAAGTCATCTGATAGGAAAAGTAACTGAATTTTATATCCATTTTGAAAATATTAAGACTGTTATAAAAAATTTCGAAACCAATGAAATTTTAAATCCAAAAATATTTCTAGTAGGGTAAGTAGGGGTGTTCTGGCCAAACTTGTGTTGGTGAGCTCTGACGTCACACACACACACACACACGCGATCGGCTTTTGGTGCGTGCGTGTCGGGTGGGGGCCTGGGCGGCCTGGTGGGCCTGGGGGGGGGGGGGTGGCGCGCGGCCGCGGCCGCTGGACCACCACGACGGCCTTGACGCGGTGCGTGCGCTAGACCATGCGATCAAACAAAATTTCGACGCAACGTTACACCTACAATAATCATGGAGCCCATGAAAAACCCATTAGTCAGTATTGTGTTTTTTGTGTCTCCAAAAAAAGTCGTGGCTCGGCCTCGGGCGGGCTAGAGGATCGCGCGTATAGGCGGTAGAAAGCCGCTGGACTACCACGACGACCTTGACCTTCTGCACCGCGCTGTACCATGCGATCAAACAAAATTACGATGCAAAGTTACACCTACAATAATCATAGAGCCCATGAAAAACTCATTAGTCAGTATTGACTTTTTTTTCATAGTGATGATTGTTTTGAAAAGAATATCCTTATTTTTCATCATTAAAGTTTGAGCATTCGTCCGAGTAACATAGAAGACGTCCTGGTGAGTATTGTTTCAAAGATTTTATTTAAATTTAAAAACGCAATTTTAACTCTTTGTAACAATATTCACAGATAAAAAAAATGGCTTCAACATCTAAAACAACCGGTGACTGCAGTGCTCAAGATAAAAAACAAGAACAATGTAAGTCTTTACATTTTAAAATGCAAAAAGTTTGTAAATTAAATTTGTAAATTGTTATTTACAGCCATGAAATCTAAAAAAGTGAAGAAAGGCAACGACGACCTGACATCATCATCTGAGGAGTCATCATTGTCATCATCACCATCATCGCCTTCATCTCTCTCATCAACTTCCAATGATGAATGGAAAAATGAATTGAAGGTATTTTTCACATATTAAATAAAAAAAGAATGTAAAATAAAAATTTTTTTTTTATTTTCAGAATGAGTTATTGGACATCTCAGCTATAAAACAGCAAGATGGTTTTTTACCTCAAAAAAAAAAGAAAGATTTGAAGATGAATAAAAAATACACCATCCACAACATTCACAAAATTGGTACACGTTTTGGACCAGCTGTAGTGGTGAATTTAAATAACAAATACGATTACTTCTTACCAAAGAAAATAGCTACAACAATACATAAAAATAAAAAGTCTTCTGCAATTTTAAATAAGGCTTCAAAAAAAGGAATATTATCCTTGTTTAAAAACAAGGATGATGAAATCGTAATCACTACAAATGTAGAAAAATAATAAGGAAAATGTATTCAATAAAAAGGTACACCAAATTCACAAAGTTACTTTTTTTTATTTTTCAACTTACAATAGATAAATTACATTTATTTAACCCATTACCGCCCATGGAAAAATCAAAAGTGATATAAAAAAACTAACTGTTGGAAAACCTGTCTCATGAAAAAATAGTAGATACGTATTTTTTCTTTTTTCAATTTACATTGTTTAAACATTATTTATTTAAACAAATTCGGAAAAAATTTTAAATTTTTATAAACTAATAACGGCATTCGATTTTTTGACCAAAAATAAGGCGAAAGTCATCTGAGTCATTTTTTGATCAGACGCTTAGATCTTTTGCTACGAGCGCTCAAACATGTAAAAATATGGTTTTATAGTGGTGAGCTCTGACTCGTAAAAGTGTATCTTCGGTGCGGCGCCTCGGAGATCACCACTATAAAACCATATTTTTACATGTTTGAGCGCTCGTAGCAAAAGATCTAAGCGTCTGATCAAAAAATTACTTAGATGACTTTCGCCTTATTTTTGGTCAAAGAATCGAATGCCGTTATAAGTTTATACAAATTTAAATTTTTTTACGAATTTGTTTAAATAAATAATGTTTAAACAATGAAAATTGAAAAAAGAAAAAACACGTATCTACTATTTTTTCATGAGACAGGTTTTCCAACAGTTAGTTTTTTTATATCACTTTTGATTTTTCCATGGGCGGTAATGGGTTAATATTCAAATCATACTAACAATGAATTATTTTATTTTTATTTTCAAATCACACTTACAACGAATTATTTTTTAATTTATCAACTTTCGAAACATCTTTTTTTTTATCTTTCTGTTTAACAATCTTATTTTTAATCTTTATAGACTTCGAAACATACTTTTTTTTCTGGTTTTTTTTTATCTTTCTGTTTAACAATCTTAATAGACTTTTTATTTCTGTTTTTTTTAATACCAAGAAGACTGCTCCTTTTCTTTTTTACTTGCATGTTATTATTTTTCTTTTTCATCGCGTTCAAAAATTTTTCCAAACCAGTCATCATAGCTCGGCAAAACAAATTTTTATTTTCTCTGTCAGAATCATCAGCCTGAGTTTTAATTTTTCCTTTATTGTAAAGTTACAAATGTCAAAAGAGTTTTTTTTTTTTTTTTATTCTTCATGCAAAAAGTATTTTATTTTTTTTTATTTACTTACGATTGGGCATGTCAAGAAAAGTCCAAAGATTTATGTTTTCATCGAAAGAGTTTTGCAGTTGTTGCTGATGTTGATCAACTTCGTCTCCTGACATTTTGCGCAGTATCTTATGAGACACTTGGTCTCAAAAAGATTTGTATTCCAATGGGCTAAGCAAGGTAGACAGTCGCGAATATCTATATCGTAACGTAAATGCTCGGGCAGCTTTTCAAACAAATGTTGTATGTCGCGCTCAAAACAATTTAGCAGCACGTATTTTGATATATATTTTAACTCGTCGGCGGAAAGACTTAAAATGTTATCCTTGTGAATGAGTAGCGTGAAAAACATAATTCCTCTCAGTTCAATA
Source organism: Encarsia formosa (assembly GCA_038277355.1). Classification (NCBI taxonomy): domain Eukaryota; kingdom Metazoa; phylum Arthropoda; class Insecta; order Hymenoptera; family Aphelinidae; genus Encarsia; species Encarsia formosa. The sequence continues at coordinate 21,376,188 of CM076187.1, forward strand.
GACAAAATTTGACTGACGAAAAAATTAAAATGTGTCTGCTATTTGAAAATTTTTCCGCGTATGCGCAGTAAATATCAATTAAAAAATTACTGTTCTATGTTTCTATCAATTTTGAATAGGCGATGCTCCAATGATTGCAATCTTTGCAGGGTATTGGTTATATCATCTCGAAACTCGGTTGTTCTTTCACTCAAGTTTCTTTTATTGTTTGATATTTCTTTCATTAACTCAGACACGATGTCCGTTAGAATTTTTTTAATTGGAATGATCGTACTATCATCCAACATTTCAAGAATGATTTTCGAATCCATATTGATTTTCAAACGTTCTTAACACTTTAGCGTCTCGTTAACGACTGACGACCACCCTCTGTCGTGACTTGTTTTATATATATAAAAAGACGCAGGAAAAGATTTAAAATATAAAGCTGTTTTTTTTTTTATTGTAACTCGCTTATACTAATTGGTTTAAATTACTTTATTCACATCACCATTCATTGGATTATAGTTTATTATACGGTCGTGGATGATTAAACAGTATGCTGCGGTCTTATAAGGTATATTCTCTGAAGATTCAAATTCAATGCGAACGTCGACAGGACCGTTTTTTAAGGATTCGTTTTGTTTTGAACAATCAATCACAAATAGAGACGCTTCATTTTTAAATTGTAGTTTAGTTAACAGTGGTATCCGATTTTCGTTACTCGTGTTGTAAAAAGAATCATAAAAATTTACATAATTCTCATAAAGCATTGAAATTTGATTTTTCGTAAAATCGGTGTTTAAATAATTATACGGATAGTATTGCGAGTTTAAGTATACACTCAAATTATTGATTTTACAATGATCAAAATAACTTGAACAGAGCTCTCTATTATTTTTTCTATTAGTTTGAAAACCGATTATCATGAAACGAGGTTTCTCCAGCTGATTGGATGTTTTTACAAGCCAATTATTTTTAGTGGTTTTAGGTACTAGAGGCCACTCATGGAGTTCCCAACTACGAAAACTCATAGCAATTGAACGTCCTTTTTGAAGATAATTTAGCAAGCTTACTTTATTTGTGTCTGAAAGCGTTACGTAAGGCATTAACCATTCAATTTTAGAAATGTTTATCTTGATTTCTTCAAAAGTAGTTCCTACTTTTTTTTGATTGACAGCATTAAAATCAGTATTTGATCTACGAATGATAAGTTCATGTTTGGCGTTAACAACAACTTTAGTGTAATCTTCAGCAAAACCAAACAAATATCTCAGGGGAATGCATAAATCAAATTGTCCTTCTGCGTCAGATAAGTTAACTCCGTCGTAATACCATCCAGCATTCTCGATGTATACACTTTTATTCAATGACACGTAACCCTTCATAGTACTAGTTACTCCTACATTTTTTATACGATCAATTTCTGTAGCGTTAAGTTCATATCTGCTGTCATCGAGTAAATGACATATAGCATTAGGACTGAATGGTGAAGATGTTGCTGCTGTACCATCTGATTTACGCAATTGACCGGTTATATGTAAATAGCTTCGCGACGGTAAAACAGCCAAGTCCTGATACTGAATAGCGATATGAATTTCATCACTGTGATTGAAGTTCGATCCGGTGTAAGGTTGATGAGCATGCAACTCATAGTTCGTGATACTATCATCGAACTCAATTGGACTTTGAATCTCCAGAACGTCTTCCATTTTTTATATTGTTTTTAAAACAACAAAAGAAATGACAAGTGACTTTCCACCACGAACGATTTTTAGCCCTAAACTTTTCAGAAACTCTTTGTTGTCTCGAGTGAGCGCTTTGCGAGCTCGATGATGACTGATTGAAAACCCACATCTTTTGTTGCTTTTATATCTTTGCGGAGGATAAAATTTCTTAACTCCACTTCCACGATGCACGATTCCCATGATGCACCCTTTATGTGCAGTCTAATTGTCATCACTTCTTTTCTAAAGTTTACCAAGTCTCCGTCTTGGTCGACGACGTGCAATTGTTGGTAGTCGATAGACTTTACGCTTACAGGTAGGTAAATGACTTGTCCTGGAACTTCTATAATTTTGAATCCTGGATCAGCGGAAGGAAAAAATTAATGAATTGTATGAACTTTTTCGTTGTTTATGTAAGCACCGTCTGTGATATTGCACTCAATTCTCAACGAATTGATCTTGATTATCAACACAGGAAAATCGGAAATGTGTTTTTTATTTGCGACGAGTTTGCGTTTATCAAATCCTAATAATTTTGCAACCGAATTCGCACGAGTAAAGTCAATATTTAGAGAACTTGTAATCTCAGATCGTAATGTATTTTCGTTTGGCTTGATCGAAAGTGTAATTTTTTTATCAATAGCTTTTAAAATATCTTGCAAATGTTTCTCAATACCTCTTATTTCGTAAGTACCAGTTGGGATGGTAATCGTTTGATCACCTATATGAAACTGATTATTTTCAGCGTCAATGTTTGGTATACTATTGAAGGTTAAGAACTCGACAAGTCCTAGAGTATAGCTTTTGTCCGGTGAAAGCTCAATCGGGGGAAAATATTGTGCCTCAAGAATCGAAGATGTGCCTGATAAAGTTAGAATAATTGACTCCATCACATCTTGAGATAAACTAGTAGAGAAGATGGTGAACAATATTCTTATATACGTTTTAATTTTCCACATAAAAATTGTAAACACAACTGACCACAATTGTAAGAATTGTAATCTTGAAATCTCTCTGCATTGTACATTATTGAATCAACATTTAAATAATCCATCAACTCGAGAGGAGGTTGAAGATTTCCAAAACTATCAAAGTAGACAACATCGTTGCCGCGTTTCCGATAAGCAACCCAGTGTGTTCCAAGTCCACTGTCATCATCTAAATTTACAATAGCCGATTCTCTGTAACGAGAGCCTGTTGATGGTAGTTTATTTTTCATAAACACTCCTCGAAAGTATGGAATTTTTAGCTACTTGGCAAATTTAACCAAGTCAAAATTTGTTAGTGCGCGATCGGGTAAAATTATTTTGAACTTTTTTTTTTTTTTAACCCCTTTTTTGATTTCAAACCCCGACCTTGTTGCGATTTCATGTACAATTCTTGACCCTTTGGCGATCTCAAATACAAGCCTTTTCCTTTTCGTGAGCCTAGGTATAAGCCGAAACCCCTCTTGCGAGATCCAAGATACAAACCTTTGCCTATGGCTAATGCTTCCATAGTTTTATTGTGTCTTTTATTTTCTTCCAACTGTTGTTGAGCTGATTTTGCATCGTTGATAGCTTTGTATATTCCTGCAAAACCCCCCGCCAATGCACCCGTGGCACTCAAACCGGCAAACAAAGGTACGAGTGGTAGGAACCCTCCAATCTTCGAAGGCACAGGTAGGACTCGAGGGATTTTTATTTAACTTTTTCCACCAGCCTCTTTGACGGCAGACTTGGAAGTTTTAAATGCCGAATTAATTACACCGATAGGACCTTCGCGCGGATCAATTGACCTTCTTGTTTTTTAAATAATACTATTTAAAGTTTTAATTTTTTTTTTTTTCAGCTTTCCTCTTAGTAGTTTTTCTTTTAGAATCTATTTTCAATCCCATTCCTAATTTTGTTTTTAGTTTCATGGCATTTGTAACAGCATAGGCTGCAGCTTTTTCCTTGAGCTTAGCTTCTTTAGACAGTACCCTTTGCCAGGCTTTATCGGCTTGAGTTTTGTCGGCGGTGTGTCTTGCACTCATGTTGTCTCCATTTTGCGAATAAGCAATATCGTGTTCTTTGCAAGCGTTATCAAGTTGGTTGATTGGCAAATCATCTCGAGCCAATCGAGCTTTCAGTTTTGTGCCTGGTCCGCAATAATTGTATCCGGGTAAGTGTAATTCGACGGGAAGTTTGTCAATGATTTTGTTGAGCAAACCTCTTCCCCGCTTACTTTTCTTTTTTTTTATTGTACGTAATCATCTATGTCAAAGTTTTTTATTGTATGGGTCGACACAAAAATGTTGACTGCTTCTACCTATGCCAATCCTATGCTGCTGTGCCGAAACACTTAGTTAGAGACAACGTTAATATATTAATTTTGTTTCGTCAAGATGAAGTTAATCTAAAGCATATTTATGACGATCACGTGAATACCGACATGTCATTCAATCAATTTAAAAACTTGTGTTCAAAGTGTTGGATCGAAGGCAAGCACAGTTTTATTGTTGTAGACAAAGATAGGGATATCAACGAAGGCAGATATCGAAAAGGTTTTGACTGTTTTATCATAAATATATCGTAGACTATTGAAAATCATTACTCTCTTATGTGTCTCTGATGCGCTAACATGGCCCAAATTTCTCGAAAAAAGAGTGTTCTTGCGGAACTTGTTAAAGCTCGCGAAGCCGTGAAAAAAAAGTTTAATCTCATCAAGTCGCAAAAGGATAATACCAAACGTGTTTTGAACGAAACGTTTAAACCTATAACCGATCCTCTGCAACAACTTGTTCAAAAAAACGAAAATTTTCATACAAAAAGAAAAAATGAAAGCTTCATGCAAGATGATGATGATGATGATGATGATGCATTTAAACAAAGACTACTCAATCTTTCTTTGATAAACGAAGAAGATGATGAACACGAAAAAAAGGATAAAAACGTGAATTTCGAATCACATGACACTGCAGAAACAGATGATGAAGAATCGTTTCACGAAATTGAAAAATTAAAACAACACGATGAAAATGTTTTAGATCTGTCAAAGTTTGAGCCAGATGGAATTTATGGAGTGAAAAAAACCGATGACGGATACACGCTTGGAAGTGTTCCTATAAAATTTGAAAGAGATGACATTATCGTTGATGATAAGTCTTTCTCCATGACTCCTGGCTTACTCGAACTCATTGTGCATAGAAATCCACGAAAATTATGAAATTAAAGATTTAACTTTGTACAAACAAATCCTTGAAATTTCGAATGCGCACAGAAAGAGTAACAAACCAAACTCGCAAATAAAAAAACATACCACAAGTAATAAATATAATTTTATTATTGCGCCTTTATTTAAAATAGAGCCTATAGATACACCTCCTAAAGTTAAATCTCTAGCATATGCCTTGAAAAAAACTGCGCTTGATAAAAAAAGTTTCAAGCACACACCTACAAAGTTGGGTAGAGGTTTGACTCCTCATTTGAAAATTGCAAAACGAAACTCGTCTCTAGATTATGTCTACTGGGACGATCCAAATGAGCTGGTCGATCGTCTTCGGTTTTTAATGGCCGAACAAGCTGCAGGCAATCTCAACCACACAAACGAAATTCATTCGATTCTGGAGGAATTTCGAGAAGCCAAGTACATATATTAAAGAAATGGATGGTGTATCATCCTAGTATCAATATGGGTGTTGATGTGTTTGGACGTCGAAGCAGTACAGCAAAAGACAAACGCGGACCGCCGGCCAACGGATTTAAATTTACACGCGAGGGTAACTTTGACATTGAAAACAAGAGGTTAACCAATATCGCGTCGCCCGTGCAACCAAACGACGCGGTTGATCTTGCAACCTTAAAATCTTTGCTGCTAAAACAAAAATCCGACATTATCGACGAATTTAATAAAGCACAATCAGATAATACTGATAAATTCGAATATCTATTGCAGAAACAAAGAGCAGATCTCGGCATGTATGTGGCGGGTAAAGAAAAGGGTCTGCAGGAGTTTTTTAAATCTAATATACGCAATATCGAGGAAGAAATATCCAAGTTGAAAAAGAATGGATCAAAAGCGCGTGTTGGTTAATGAGTTGCACAAGCCAGCTCGACGCAAGTATGTTCGAAGAAAAGTTGAAATGAGAGGCATAAACGACACACTGCAATGCGAATTGGTAGAGATGATTCCGTATGCTGATGAAAATGACGATTACAAATACATACTCACCGCAATAAATATATTCTCAAAGTACGCTTGGGCAATCCCGCTAAAAACAAAGTCTGGAAAAGAAGTTACAAACGCAATGAAATCCATCTTGAAAACAATCACACCTCCGCGTAATATCCATGTAGATGAGGGAAAAGAATTTTACAACGAAGATTTTATAAAGTTGATACAAAAGTACAAGATCAACATGTACTCTACGCACAGCGGACTCAAGGCTTCGATATGCGTACGATTTAATCGAACTCTGAAGGAGAAGATGTGGAAACAGTTCAGCCTGCAAGGTAGATACGACTGGCTTGATATCTTACCCAAGCTCGTTAAAGAGTACAACAATCAAAAACATCGAAGTATAGGTATGAAGCCAAAGGACGTCAACGAAGATTACGCTCACGAGGTCCTGCAAAGATTGAGAAAATGTAAAAGAAAATCAAGAAAGCCTCTGAAATTTAAAGTCGGGGATAAAGTGCGCGTGAGTAAAACAAAACATATATTTGAGAAAGGTTACACGCCAAACTGGACGGTTGAAGTCTTCACAGTTACTCGTGTCAGACGAAGTAATCCACCCATGTTCTACCTAAAAGATTACAAAGACCATCCGGTGAAAGGAGGCTTCTTCGCCGAAGAGTTGCAAAAAACCACGTGTCCAAATGTTTATTTAGTTGAAAAGGTGATTGAACAACGCGGTAATCGTCTGCTGGTCAAATGGCTAGAATTCGATGACAGTCACAATAGTTACATTCATAAAAAAGATTTGTAATATTTTTTTTTTTGTTCAATCCAAAACTTACCTCATAATTTTTTTTTTTTTTATTAATGAAGTTATATGTAACACTGTGTTAAAGGAATAAAAATAAAAAGACAAACAAAGTATGTTTTATTATTACATTTAATTCACAAAAACCAATCCTACAGATAAAAATTTAACATAGACGTTTAATCAATATAGGACTTAATACATATTCCATATATTTTATTCTTTTTTTAAAAATTATTGGATTGAGTATGAGCGCGGCCCTTTGACATCGTAGTTTAAAACGCTCTCGGTCTCGGGCTATCTGTTCCCACGGACCGGTTCTTGCCTGCATACTCGCATATGAATCAACACACATAACACGCGTTGAAACATTGTCACTAAATCTAACTTTTTTCATCATCATTACACATTGAGTTTATAACACTTTTGCAAATCTACAATATTTATCCTTTGTCACCGTGAGGTAGCGTGTCGTGTGAATTTTTCAGCATACACCTCTTATCGTCAAAGGCATTTAGTGCAATTTTTTTTTGCATAATAGAAAAGAGACGGTGACAACTTGAGGCAATCAAACTTTGTGTAATGAATATTTGTTTCTCTTGATTATTTAAACAATCATCGAAATCTTTGAATTTTATTTCATTTGCAACAACAGACTGTAATATTCCTTTTATTTTTTTCACAACATCATTTTTTTCTCTAGCATCGCTTTTTTCAATTACAAGAGAATAAACTTTTGCGCGCAATCCTCTGTACATTAAAACTATCCTCCCGGCACACTCATCTTTCATCAAACCTAAGACTTTTTTATTTACCAGAGGAATACCAAAAACATTATCTTTAGGATAGTTACTTGTGTCGAATTCCGATTCCAACTTTTTTTCAACAACATTCTTTTTTACAACTTCATAAATATCTTTATTTTTTAATTCATAAAGGAGTGAGTCTGTATCTGTGTATAAAATTTTACAGTTATCAACGTCATATTCTTTCAACATAAAATTATAATGAAAATCATAGAGGCAAACTTTCGAGAGTTCTAATATTGCCATACCTACGTAGACGGGTTTATCGAGTACGGTAAATTTTTTTCTCATTTCAACACCAACCAAAGGCTTGTTGAATATTTTAAATCGCTTAAAATAAGGATTTGATATGCGAGCTTCCCCACCATATCGACCCTTCCATTTTTTAATCAATTTTATATTCACACGCTTGCGAACATTCTCAATCATTTTACCATAAGCCGCATTATTCATTAATTTGTACAGATTTTCTTCAAATTTATTTGATGAATTTGCGCGCAAGTTATTATTTAAGTCGATGTATGGTTTCAACCACGCTTTTTGTCGAAATCGCAGAATTCTATGTATTTTAGTTATAATCAAACCTGCTTCGACACATTGTTTCAAGTTTTTATAATGAATTACATCATTTTTTTATCATATAACGTAGCCATTAATTTTCCATTTCTATGCTCGGGACAAAATGGTAAATCTTTATGTGTAGGATGTAACTTTTCTGGATATTTTAAATCAACTTCTAAAATATATCCTATTTTGGCTGTATCTGAAAATTTTCGAATGTTGTAATATTTATGAAATTTCCATTCAGGTATCCACTTGAAATTTTTGCACGGTAAGAGCTGTGACATTCCCCAACCGTACAAATTATTTTTGTCGTAATATTTGATATAAACATCTTCTAAATTAGGATCGTACCCCTCTTTCATATATTTATTATTTGCGTTTGAATGTCGGTTTGAACATTGACTCAGTCCACCCCTAATTCCCTTTTCTATAAATAAAATTTGATCTATATTTCTTAAAAGCTCTAATTCTACCCCAGTTAATTTTAGCATAGAGTCAAAAGCGAACCCTGGAAGAGAAAAATAATGAAGGGGATCGAGGTTATAAATATTTTTACTTTTATTCGAAAATTTTCAAATACGCTTGCCAGTAACAACACATCAGTTTTCAAATACAAATCGCTGTAATCGCCTAGAGTCTCTATGGCAAATATATCCCACACCTTTTTTGCATGACGATACTCATCCAAACTAATGTTTGATTTGCTCAAGTTTGAATAAAAATTATCGTGCGAAGGTAGCGAACGCTCGTTCAATACATCAAAATTTTTTACATATTCGTACGGAAATACACCCTTCCTTTTTATCAATTCAAGTTTTTCTATAGTGTCGGCTTCGTGAAAATTATTTTTAAGAATATCAAAATCTTTAGCATCTAAATAAGAAGCCAATTTACTAAGACTTGAATTTAAAAATCTATAAGAATCGATAAATTGAAGGGTTACTTCCGTACCTTTTACTTTTTTCATTATTGCTATATATTTTTCCATGCTGGTTGGAATGACATTCATTCTTCCCTCAATTCCTAAATTTACAATCTCTTGAATAATAAAGTGTCCATCGTAGCCAGACATATTGTGGAACAAAATGGGCAAATTAAAAAAACTCATTTTATAGTTTAAATTACACCGATTATGTACAAAGCCACGCACTGCACCTGTCAAATGACAATGATCCAAGACACGATCTTCATCGGTACTCTCAAAGTCTTTTTCACAAATATGACATTGCTTCGTTTCTGAGAGTAATTTTTGTCTTTCTGCCTCAGTGAGGGCTGGAGTGATTTCTTGAACATTTTTTAGAATCTAAAAATAAATAAATAGTTTGAGATATGATTTATTATTTTTTTTTTTATCCAAAAAATTTCTTACCTGATCTACGTCAAAAGCTATTTGTAAAAGTTCGAGCATCAGCCATTTTCCTGCATCTGTAGGATGTTGATAAGATGCAAATCGCGACAAAGAATTGTCATAGGTACAGTGTAAGTAATATGCCGCGCTATGAACCTTATGTTCTTGAAAGGTGTTTTTAGGTATACAATTTTCATCATAATTATGGTCGTCGTCGTCGTCGTCGTAAACACTAATTTTGTCAGTGTTTTTACGATCGATCAACATACACTCAAAGTCGGCGTATACAACAAAAGGCACGTCCAATTTCTTGTGAAAATTTTTAAACTTGAGAGTTGCATCATTTTTAGATGGTAAAAAAATTGCACCTTCTTCCTTGTGAATTTTCAGACAATTTTTTTCGTGTTTCTTGAGTCTATATTTTGTATAAAATCCGTGAACACATCTATTGCAAAAAAACATTTTACCCTTCTTACGATTCATTTGCCACTGTGCCAGTCTTGAAAAATTTTTTATCCAAGAAAAATTTGAATTTTTACCATCAAATTGAAAAAATAGATTTATATGTCTCTTTGATTTTATCTTCTTTTTTTTTGTCAACAACACCGGATAAATATAGGTAACTTTTTTCGATGCTGATTAAACATTGATAGAAACATTATTTATTTTTTCAAATTTTTTAATTTGATTCAAAGTAAAGGGAAATTTAAAATCTTTGACATTGAGCATTTCTGTGTAGTGCGGATATGAACTTGTAAGATTACTGTGTGGGATATTTTTACCTTGTTTTCTTGTGTAAAGAACAGCCCTGACAGCCCAGGCAAAACACGCGTTATCCGAAGCATTGTCAATATTAATAATTGCTTTTTTTTTACAATTTTTTCCGGAAGTTGTATGCAATATCCAGAACCGCGCAAGTCATTAATCTTTGCAACTTTAATGTCTAGTCTGAGAATTCGCGACAGCGCCCAGCCACTCTCACATTCTTGAAAGTCCTCAAGATTATTTAAAATTTGTTTGTTTGCTTTATTGAACCACTTTTTTAGGTTTGTTGATTTGTAAATTTTCATAACATCCGAGGCCGAATAAAACACGTCTTTTTTATCTGCACGCACAAACTCCGCAACTAATATTAGGTTTATTATCAAACTCAATAATTCTTTTACATTTTCCTTAATTTTTGACAGTAATAAGGAAGAAACATCTGTTAAAAAATTGATGGGGTCAATGTGTCGAATACTTTTAATTTTAAATTCTCTGATATTGTTGTCTAAAGCTGAGTGAACTTGTTTCCAACGATAATTGGGTTGTTCTTCATGCATACTTCGTGCATTTTCTAAACCAGCGCCTTCATGCTGTTGTTGCAGATTGTTGTATTCGCACAAAAGTCCTTCTAATCGTTCAATTTTACCAGTCAAAACTTTGTCGCATGGTCCAGTGAGACGCATACGTTTTATACACTCTTCACAACGAGCGCGCCAATCGTCATCTTGACGTTGCCGTTTGAGGCTGAAAAATTCACCTCTAATTCTTTTTTCTTCAGAATTGAACAAGATTTCCTCCTCCTCCTCCTCCTTATTAACATCATTTGACGTTGACGGTTTTGATAACTGATCCATGACTACTTTTTAAAACTCAAAATCAGGCACAATGTAGAACGATCGCACTTTATTGATTTTATTTTTTCCAAAATATAACTGGATGACACGTCACACAAGTTACCTCTCTTGCGACTATTTTTTCTACTGTCACAAATTTCTACCTCTTCAAATATTTTATCGTACTTTAGCAAAAGTAAGAAAGCTTAAATGTGTCACTGAAACTTAATTTTGAAAAACTTTTTAGCAAAAAAAAAAAAGGATTTATTCCCGCGATTGTTTATTCTCAGAACGCCCGAAGACTAATGCCGTTAAATTGCCGGACCTACAAAGGCTCACCTTTTTTTTTTTTTTTTTGATACGCAAGTTGGACGCATTATTGGAGCAGTGTAATTGGAAATAATTGTATGTTTTGAAATTTCCGCCAAGTCACGACTTTTTTTGGAGACGCAAACAAAAAAACATACGTTGGTCAATACTGACTAATGGGTTTTTCATGGGCTCCATGATTATTGTAGGTGTAACGTTGCGTCGAAATTTTGTTTGATCGCATGGTCTAGCGCACGCATCTCGTCAAGGCCATCGTGGTGGTCCAGCGGCCGCGGCCGCGTGCCACCTCCCCCCCCCCCCCCAGGCCCACCAGGCCGCCCAGGCCCCCACCCGAGACGCACGCACCAAAAGCCGCGTACGTACGTGTGCGCGCGCGCGCGCGCGCGCGTGTGTGTGTGTGTGCGTGCGTGCGTGTGTGTGTGCGCGTGCGTGTGTGCGTGTGTGTGTGTGTGCGTGCGCGCGCGCGCGTGTGTGTGTGTGTGTGCGTGCGTGCGCGCGTGTGCGTGCGTGCGTGTGCGCGTGTGTGTGTGCGTGCGTGCGTGCACGTGCGTGTGTGTGTGTGTGTGCGTGCGTGTGTGTGTGCGTGTGTGTGTGCGTGCGTGCGTGTGTGTGTGCGCGTGTGTGTGTGCGTGTGACGTCAGAGCTCCCCAACACAAGTTTGGCCAGAACACCCCTAGTTACCCTACTATTTCTTGCTGAAACAATAGACATAATATCAAAAATTCATGAAGAAAGTGCATTTCTCGTTGAGTCATTGAAAAAAGAAGAAAACAAAATTTTTATTTCTGAAACTCCAACACTTGAAATAAATAATTTAAAATTAATGCATCTCGACCCTGGTAAACGCACTAAAATAACGACCGACAATGAGCGCTAATATCTGATATCTCTCGGACCATTTCGTGTGTGCGTATGTGTGTGTGTGTGTGCGTGTGTGTGTGCGTGCGCGCGCGCGTGTGTGTGTGTGCGTGTGTGTGTGTGCGTGCGTGCGTGTGTGTGTGCGTGTGTGCGTGCGTGCGTGTGTGCGCGCGCGCGTGTGTGTGTGTGTATGTGTGTGTGTGTGTGTGTGCGTGCGTGCGTGCGTGTGTGTGTGTGTGTGTGTGTGTGTGTGTGTGTGTGTGTGTGTGTGTGTGACGTCAGAGCTCCCCAACACAAGTTTGGCCAGAACACCCCTAGTTACCCTACTATTTCTTGCTGAAACAATAGACATCATATCAAAAATTCATGAAGAAAGTGCATTTCTCGTTGAGTCATTGAAAAAAGAAGAAAACAAAATTTTTATTTCTGAAACTCCAACACTTGAAATAAATAATTTAAAATTAATGCATCATGACCCTGGTAAACGCACTAAAATAACGACCGACAATGAGCGCAAATATCTGATATCTCTCGGACCATTTCGTCCTAAGCTTGATATTTATCCTATAAATCAAGATATTTCAAGGGACAAACAGTGCCATTTCTCGTCTCTCCGGTATCAATTATAGTCTACGTTAGAGTATAGTATTGAAAAAGATGCGGCATTTTGTTTTGTTTGTTCTCTTTTTCCCGAAGGCCCAGGTAGATCGAACACTGTTTCAGTGTGGTCGACAGTCGGCGTTCGTCAGTGGCATAAAATGAAAAGTTGCGGAAAGACTAAAAAAGGCAAACTGGCTGAACATTTTCATTCGGAGTCGCATAAAGCAGCTTTAGGTGATTATTGTAATTTTATCAATAAAGATGGACGAATAAACTCGCTTCTCAATAAAAATATTCGGCAAGATCTGCTAAAAGAAAATCAAGAAAAAGAATTTCACCGAAGAGTTTTACTCATTTTACTTGACATCGCGAGGACACTTGGAAGGCAAGGCTTAGCATTCCTTGGGGCTGGTGATGTTGAAAATGACGATGGAAATTTTCGTCAAATGGTAAATCTTGTTTCTCGTCACAACCCAATTTAAAAAAAATGGCTAGATGAGACACCTACCAGATCACGTCATGTCACATATTTAAGCGCAACTTCACAGAATGAATTCATTGAATTACTGGGAAATAAAGTGCACGAACAAATTGTCAGAGAGATTCAGGATTCCGGGATGTCCTCTGTTATAGCGGACACGACACCTGATAAAAAGCATCATGATCGGCTTACTATAAATGTACGTTACGTTAAAGAAGAAAATAATAAAATAAGACCAGTCGAACGATTACTAAAGATGGATACTATGCTAGAGGCAAAAACCAGAGAAGCACTGGCTAAAAGAATCCATAAAACTTTGAGAGAAAATCAACTGTCTGAACCGGCGTTTCAATCTTATGACTACGCTGCGAATATGTCAGGTAAATTTAACGGAGCTCAGCAACATCTTTCTGAGCTTTTCGAACAGTATATACCTTACATCCCTTGCCAGCCACATCGTATTAATATTTTCATTCAAGATGCATGTAACGCAAGAACGATATTTTGTGAATTTTTTAATACACTCCAAGCCTTGTACAGTAGTGATCAAAATTATAAGGCACCCCCTAAAATTCGCCTGTTTCAAGTTAATATTTTGACTTTGTGCATGCCTGCACGTGTTTAAATATTTTAGTATTCATCTCTAAAAATTTTTTTGTTCAAAACAAGTTCAGTACTTGAAAAAAAAACGTTTACTTTATATTAATTCGTCTTTCCAATCAATTTTTATCCTCTTTTAAGCTTAAAATGACTTTTTTTTAAAAACAGCTAAATTTAGTTCTTTTATGATCTAGATAGTGTTTTGTAAAATTTCTATAAACACCTAAGTGAATAATATTTTTTTTTTCGCGTTTCTCCGATATTCAAGTTTATCGAAAAAAATTTTCAAGCTGATTAATAGAAAAATGTTCAAGCCACAAAGAAAAAATACATTTTTTTAAACTTGAAAAAACATTGATTTTTTGTACTTTTACATTGTTTTTCGCTTAAATTTGCTTTTTTTTATTAATTTGGGAGGTAAAAATTATATTAAACGTTCATTTATTTTAATATTCAGTTAGAAGTTTCAGAGAGTTTATTCAACTTGAAGTAATTTTTCAAATTCGTAGAATTCGAATGCCAGTAGCGATAATTGTTCGATCGGTAAAGAATTTATCTACATTACCGACCGAGCCGTCATTATTGATAAATTAGTTTTTTAAATGTTTATAAGCTTGCATAACTTTCATCATGGGAAGAAAAGCAGTTTCTGATAAAATTAAGTGGCAGATTATAGGATTGTTGAAAGGAGGAAAAAATCAGAGTCAAATTTCAAAAATATTAAAAGTTAGTAGGTGTTGCGTTCAAAACACCATTAAGACGTATGAAAGCACGAAATCCGTAAAAGTGAAAAGTGGCGCTGGCAGGCCAAGAATAATAAGTAACCGGATTGATCGAATTATTATTAAAAAGGCAAAGAATAATCGTGCAGTTACAGCAAACAATATCAAAAATCAAATAAATGAAGAACTTAATGTAAAAGTGTCTCGAGTAACAGTTAATAGACGTTTGCTTGAGAAGAACATGAAATCTGCTGTCGCAACTCGTAAGCCTCTTCTAACTGCAAAAAACTGAAAAGCTAGGTATGAATGGTGCAAAGACAAGCTATCATGGACAGTTGAAAAATGGAATTTAGTTCTTTTTGGCGATGAATCTAGCTTCCAACTTTTTTCAAACAGACCAAAACGAATAAGACGTACCAGCAGTGAAAAATACAATCCTGATTGCCTTGCTCCAAGAGTGCAGAAAGGTGGTGGATCAATTATGGTTTGGGGTTGCCTGTCAGGAAAAGGAAAAGGAGATCTTCAATTTGTGCAAGGTACAGTGAACAGCGAAAAATACATCGAGACTATGGAAAATTTTATGCTTCCATCAAAAACAAAGGTTTATGGACGTCAAAAAATTTGGTGTTACCAACAAGACAACGCTCCGTGTCACAAATCAAAGAAAACGATGCAATGGTTTAATGATAATAAAATACCTATACTAGATTGGCCAGCACGTTCTCCAGATTTGAATATAATTGAGAATGCTTGGGATCAAATAGAGATAATGATCAAAGACAAACACCTGAGAAATTTGGAAGATTTAAAACGAGAGATTGCTGTAGCCTGGAAAAAATTGAGTCCGTGTTACTGTAAAAAACTTGCAGAATCTATGGTCCGAAGAGTTCGCGCTTGCTTCGAGGCTAAAGGAGGATCAACTAAGTACTAAAGAAGGGTAAACTAATTACTAAATATATAAAAAACATATTATATTAAATAATAAGAATGAATATAATAATTATTTCTAAAAATAAACTAACTCTATTACTTGTAATCAATTAAATACAAATTGAAGTTATTTTTGAGAAATTTAACTGTATTAGAAAAACTGTTTTTTAACATATTTTTTTTAAATTCTCTGTAAGATTTTGATTCATAATAAATTTAATTAGTTTAAAATTCATCAAATATCAGTTTCATATAATTTTTACCTCCCAAATTAATAAAAAAAAGCAAATTTAAGCGAAAAACAATGTAAAAGTACAAAAAATCAATGTTTTTTCAAGTTTAAAAAAATGTATTTTTTCTTTGTGGCTTGAACATTTTTCTATTCATCAGCTTGAAAATTTTTTTCGATAAACTTGAACATCGGAGAAACGCGAAAAAAAAAATTATTCACTTAGGTGTTTATAGAAATTTTACAGAACACTATCTAGATCATAAAAGAACTAAATTTAGCTGTTTTTAAAAAAAAGTCATTTTAAGCTTAAAAGAGGATAAAAATTGATTGGAAAAACGAATTAATATAAAGTAAACGTTTTTTTTTCAAGTACTGAACTTGTTTTGAACAAAAAAAATTTTAGAGATGATTACTAAAATATTTAAACGCGTGCAGGCATGCACAAAGTCAAAATATTAACTTGAAACAGACGAATTTTAGGGGGTGCCTTATAATTTTGATCACTACTGTATGTGTTTTTCTCTAGAGCAACGAAGCGAGTTGTACTTTTAGAAATTGAGTTGAAAGATGTAGAAAATTTGCTTGGTTTGAAACAGAGTTGGGCAAGTATCCGAAGTTGAAATTTCGGATACTTTTGGGCTTTCGAAAAGTATCCGAAAAAAGTATCTTCGGATACTTTTCAATTTTTAAAAGTATCCGAAAAAAGTATCTTCGGATACAAGATAAATTTCATGAAAGTATCTTCAGATACAAGATACATTTCAAAAGTATCCGAAAAAAGTATCTTCGGATACTTTTCAATTTTTTGAAAAAGTATCTTTGGATACTTTTTTTTTTTGAAAAAGTATCTTCGGATACTTTTCAATTTTTTGAAAAAGTATCTTCGGATACTTTTTAAGTTTAAAAAGTATCCGAAAAAAGTATCTTCGGATACTTTCATAATCTAAATATATCCGAACATACTTTTTGTGTCATAAAAATTTTATACAGTTAAAAAATTTAACTTTTTTTACTAATGAGTCCAATAACCAAAATCAAATAAAAAAATAAATAAAATTATTAAAAACGTGATCGGAAATTGTTGGGGACGCTCGAACGGATTCTAAGGATTATAAAAGGATTGAAAATACTTCATTGCATATATTTTTTTGCAAAAAAAAAAAAAAATTACTATTTGAACCAACTCTTGAATTCAATCACCGTGCTTCGTTTCAATAATTTAGTCGCGCAACTTGTTCACACGTTAATACAAGAGTTGTTACGACAAATTTTTTGTTTAAACCGGTCTCAATTCAAAGTTTTTTATATCTTTATTTTATATTTGAATTTTATTATTTTAGAAATGATTTACAAATTTGTCTCGCAACAACTCTTGTATAAGTTTCGTGACTAAATAATGGAAACATATTTACGTATTTAACATAAGCTGATTGTAGTGAAGCACGGTGATTGAATTCAAGAGTTGGTTCAAAAAGTAATTTTTTTTTTGTTTTGCAAAAAATTATATGCAATTAAGTATTTTAAATCCTTTTAAAATCCTTAGCATCTGTTCGAGCGTCCCCAACAATTTCGGATCACGTTTTTAATAATTTTATTTTTTTTATTATTTTTTTTTATTTGATTTTGGTTATTGGACTCATTAGTAAAAAAAGTTAAATTTTTTAACTGTATAAAATTTTTATGACACAAAAAGTATGTTCGGATATATTTCGATTATATCGAAATATATCCGAAAGTTTAAAAAGTATCCGAAGATACTTTTTCAAAAAAAAAAAGTATCCGAAGATACTTTTTTCGGATACTTTTGAAATGCATCTTATATCTGAAGATACTTTCATGAAATTTATCTTGTATCCGAAGATACTTTTT
The DNA here is from genome assembly GCA_038277355.1 of Encarsia formosa. NCBI lineage: Eukaryota > Metazoa > Arthropoda > Insecta > Hymenoptera > Aphelinidae > Encarsia > Encarsia formosa. Next base: position 21,393,777 of record CM076187.1, read on the forward strand.
TCGGATACTTTTAAAAATTGAAAAGTATCCGAAGATACTTTTTTCGGATACTTTTGAAATGTATCTTATATCTGAAGATACTTTCATGAAATTTATCTTGTATCCGAAGATACTTTTTTCGGATACTTTTAAAAATTGAAAAGTATCCTAAGATACTTTTTTCGGATACTTTTCGAAAGCCCAAAAGTATCCGAAATTTCAACTTCGGATACTTGCCCAACTCTGGTTTGAAAGATTTATCTAAAACACGTTGGACAGCACGAGCTGAGATAGTAAAAGCTGTTGACATTTCTTTTGAAAAAATAGTGATGACTTTTTTTCAAATTAAAAATTCAAAAGAGATTGACAAAACCAAAAAGACTCAAAGCCAAGCAACTGGACTTCATAAAAAGCTGTTAGAATTTGACTTCATTTGCTGTTTATACTTTGCTAAAAATATAATGTGTAAAATTAAAAATCTAACAGAACAGTTAGAGCAAGCTGATCTTAATATAATACATGCTTTGCAACTACTAGATAGTGTTATTATCTCGTTTAAATCTATTGGCGAAAAACAAATTAATGCTTTGATAGAAAGTGCTGTTCTATTTACTGGAAAAATGGAAGTCAATGCAGACGATGATTTCTCAAAGCATCACCAAATACGGCTAGCTCACAAAAGATTAGATGAAAATTCTGAAAACGCAGCTAAGTTGGACCTTCGTACCTTTTATCGAAAAGAATTTTTCAACACACGGCGCAGAAAGTTCAAACTTTCTGATTTGTCCCAAACAGGGAGTTTGAACTTTCCTTGCCTCCTGTTGAAAAATATATTACATACGAGGGAGTGCAAAAATGAGCTAACCCTTAGCAAACCTTTGACACCCTCACCTTCGGCTCGGGCATCAATTTCGGTTTGCTAAGGACCAACTAATTTTTGACTCCCTCAGGTATGTAAAATACTATATTGCAATTTTAGATAATTTCACCAGTGCAACAATTAATAATTTAAAATCCATGTTAAAATTATTTCGGCCAAGTCAAGCAGTTTTTCAAATTCCAGCTGATAGAAAGAATTGTACAATTGAATTAGTCAAAGAGCTTCTAAAAATGCACCCTATGATCAAAGATCTTGATCCAGATAATGCACAAGCAGAATTAGAAATACTTTTAGATTCTAGCCAATGTTGTAAAAATTTTGATGATATTTGCCAAATTGCCTTGCGGTTAAAACAAGCACTCCCGATAGCCTATAAAATTATATGTCTAATTTTAACCTCCCCTATATCGTCTGCCTCGGGAGAACGTTCTTTTAGTAAATTGAAATTAATATACAATGATTTAAGAACAAACTCAAAAGATGAACGCGTTGATAATCTCATGTCCCTGTCTTCAGAAAAAGATATCACTGATACTGTAGACTTGATGGAGATAATGAAACAATGGTCGATAAAAGAAAGAAGAATTCGAGTATCATAGTAAACTTATTTTTGTGTGTAAAAATTTATAAATTGTTATTATGTATTAAGATGTTAAGATTGACTATATTATAAAAATAAAAAGGTAAATCTAAAATAAAGTTTATTAAGTTTTACTAACCTTAGAGTCTAGGTAGGCTCTAAAAAATAACTGATCAGTTTTTTCGTTGACCTCGGGCGCCCAGGGTTTTGGGGGGTAGCCGACCAGTTTTTTTGTTTAACTCGGGCGCCCAAGGTTTTGGGGGTTTAGAGCTTGGGTGATAACTGATTAGTTTTTTCGTTGACCTCGGGCGCCCAGGGTTTTGGGGGTTTAGAGCTTGGGGGATAATTAACCAGTCTATTTATTAAACTCAACGTTTTTTTTTTTTTTTTTTTAGATGTCAGTTTTATTGAGAAAGGGGCGGGGTGTGGACCTCAGGACACCCCCTAGCTGGAAGGAGTTGTGGCGCCCCTGCAGTTTGAAATTTTTTTTCGTCGGCAATTTCAAAATTTTTGTCGGCAAATTCACATGACGCCCCCCCACGAAATTCGAGCTCGCTACGTCCCTGTGTATACTACAGTTCTTTTTTTTGATTACCTATCATTCCCCCGACAATTATTCCCCCGACCAGTCAATCCCCCGAAAAAACCCCCAACCTGGCAATCCCCCGACCTTGCAATCCCCCGAAAAATGAATCTCCCAAAAATTAGCTTCTCCCGGAAAATCAAACTTATCATATGTTTATTTTCTAATGGTTGATTCGATTTCTCTGAAGTCAGTCAATTGTTTAACCCCAAAGTAACCCCAACCTTGCGCGCACGTTCGTTCGAAATTAACAGTGTTTGACCATCGGTTCATCTAAATAATAGTAATTTAAGTAAAGTAAGGTCAGGTCGATCGAAAGGAAGAAAAACACATTGGGAGTGCAATCGCCTTTGGAAGAAGGAGTGTTCGGCGAGAGCTACAACGATAACGACGATAGCGCAGAGTGGACCAGTGACTGTTACAAAAGGTTCGTTTTCTCGCTCAAATATGTGTCTCTCTTTCTAAATCTTACTAATCTATGCAGGTCCGAAGGAATCAGAACATTCACACCCTCCCAACCGCGAGGAAGCCGAAGTTAAAAAAAAAAACTCAATCTGAAAAGAAAGGCAGAATTGCATCCAGATAGGCCTCCATCTGCTTTGATCAGAGAAGAGTTAGCTGGAGCAACTCGTGGTACCCTCAGTCAGCTGCCGGAACGAGAAAACTTGAAACAAAGCATGCGTCACGCGAAAAACAGAGGAAATTCCCGAAAAATATCAGAAAATGGTCAATGGTGAACAGTTCCTCATCTACGATTCCCGTGATCATGATCAACTGGAAGAAGAGCGAATTCGGGTGTTCGCAACGAAGAAAAATTTGGAATTCTTGGCGGCAAGTCCCATGTGGTTTCTGGATGGAACCTTTAAGGTAGAAAAAAAATATTTACAAGTATTTACAAGTATTTACAAAAGTATATAAATCTTTACAAGTATTTACGAGTATTTACAGGTCGCTCCGCATATTTATGCACAGGTGTTCACAATTTTGGGAACTGTTCCCCAGGCTTCAGAGCCCAGCGACACGATAGCACTGCCATTCGTGTACGCGTTGCTAACATCGAAGTCAACAGAACAATACGCTACGGTACTGCGTGCGGTCGTCTCAGTTGCCGATAGTCTGAACATTGAAAATTGTCAGCCAGAGATCGTTATGAGCGACTTCGAGCTCGGAATCATCAACGCGTGTCAAGAAATATTCCCCCATGTGGCAATATCGGCATGTTTTTTTCATCTGATGCAGAGCCTGTATCGTCGAATTCAGAAGGACGGGCTACAGGCTGCGTACAATGACCCGGACGACCGTAGCGTCAAGGAATTCACCCACAAGCTGGCCGCATTAGCGTTTGCACTGTATTGGAAGTACTTGTTGTTAGAATAAAACGTTGTTTGTATGTAACTTGTTCTTGTTTTGTTCGGGGGGATAAGTTTGTCGCGGGAATATTAGCGTGGGGGAATGATTATCGGGGAAATATTTGCGCAGGGGAATGATTGTCGGGGGAATATTAGCGTGGGGGGATGATTGTCGGGGGAATATTTGCGTGGGGGATTGACGAATCGGGTGAATGATTGTCAGGGGAATGATTGAGAACGCTTTTTTTTTTTTTTTTTAATTTTTTTAAAAATAAACAATCGATCCTGCAAGCTCTACAACCCAAAAGAGCTGTGCGTCTGGGTTTTTTTAAATGAAAACATCATAAAATAAATAAACTAATAATCCTCCAAACTTTACATCTCAATAACGCCCTGCAACGTTGTTGTCTCCAGGATTTTATTTTTTTTTATCTGAAATGATAAATTAATAAACAACCGCCGCCCAACCACCCCCGCCTTTTTTTCATGAAAAAATGACGAAATGAATAAAAGAATAATCTTCCATTCTTTGCATCTCAATAACGCTGGGCTTTCAGGCTTAACAAGGGGGTATAATTGTTTATTTATTTTATAGTTGTTCTATTAAAGAAACCAAAATACACAGCGCTTTCAGGTTTTAGAGCTTTAACGAACGTTTGATTATTTATTTATCACTTCAGAAAAAAAAGCCTGAACGCCGAGCGTTTTTGGGTTGTAGAGCTTGGGGGTTGGTTGTTTATTTATATATCATTTCAGAAAAAAAGCCCGGACGCCCAGCGTTATAGGGTTGTAGAGCTTAGGGATCGATTTCTTATTTATTTATCATTCAAGGATCTTCCGTACGTACATGGGAATCCGGTTCTACCAGTCCTTCTCGTGGAGCATCAAATTGACTGTATTGTCTGCATTGATGCTTCACACCTCGGCCTCTATCGTCTCTCGCTCCACCCGCCATTTCTCGAATGAAGATACTTCCGGAAATAACCGTGCCTGGACAGAAACTGGGAGAGGTAGAAATCCACCTCGCCCCAGTCTCGCTTGACCCATGATTTCGGATCCTTGATAAGTCGCTTCGTCCAGCCTGCAACGTTGTTGTCTGCCTGCCATCTCTCGAACCAACTGGAAAAAGTAAGCTCTCGCTCTCTCGCAGCTGCCTCCTCTCTAGGAACTTGAGGGTATAGTAGATCCTTCTCATTTCGTCAGCCAGCAGGTCAATGGGGGCACGCCCGCAATGACGAGAATTGCCTCCGTGGAGGCGAATGTATGCCGAAACTATCCTAAGTGCCCCCCCCCCCCTGCACTGTACGCTCACCAAAACCTTCGAGTACTTCCGTTTCTCCAGGGCTGGTGCTCATATCGCGCCGTAAGACATGATGGAATGCGTGGCAGCCATCAAGAGCCTCCGCTTGCTCGGACTAGGTCCGTTAACGTTGGCCATCAGGCGATTGAGCATCCCAACACGCTCCATAGCTCGGTTCGCGACCTCGCTAATATGCCTCCAGTAGAACAGTTTTGTGTCCAAAGTCACTCCTAGATACTTCGCTGCCTCCCTGGTCACAACCTGAACCAGCCCTACGTTCATCGGGACGATCGTGTCGATCTTCGTGCGCCTCGTCAAAACCACTATCTCGGTCTTCCGCAACGCTAGCTCCAGACTAGAAGACCACATCTATTCACACACCATCGCCATCACTTCCCGCAAAATGGCTCTGACTCTAACGACATTTTGTGCCTCCATGACGATTACGGCGTCATCCGCGTAGGCAACGATGAAAACACCTCCCTTGTTCTTTGGGAGAAGAACGAGCCTCGCAGTCTTCCAGCTGACACAAAATGCGCCACACCCCAAGCACTCGTTGTAGAGATCGAGAAAAATTCCCGGTCTCTCACGCACCTGTGCCCTTCCTTGCCGCATTTGCTGCAGCACGCGTGCTTGTCTTTGCCCTCACAGTCCCGTCGATAGTGTGCAAAGCCTTAGCATTTGAAGCATCTTGGGACCGTAATCGCACTCTCGCCTCGCACCAGGGGAGTCTGAGACTGCCCCTCCGGAGGATCTCCCGTGCCACCGTGTCTTCCACGGAGATAGCTACAAGGCATTTCTGCAACTCATTGGGAGGAAAGACGTGGGTGTCATCTAGCTCCACATCGTACTTCCCGCGTACCCCGTCGCGAATCTCTTCCCGTATCGTACCCAAGCCTGGATTCAGGATCTCCAGCTTTGTTGCTGTGAGTTCCTTCACCGAGCCCTCACTGATGACTCCCAACAGGACCTCCTTAAATTTTCCGACGTCGCCCTTCCCTGTTCTAACCTGCAAGATAATGCCCCATCTCTCGTCGGCCTGTGGGATTGGATGTCCAACCCCCTGGCATCCGCAGGGTTCCCCCTCTCTTTCAGGGTCTTCATCGTATCCAAGTATGACGTGTCCACCTGTGGCTTCAAGGGTATAGTACTCTTCACTGAAGCCTTCCTTGGTGGTTTCCGCTGGATGGTTGTCCCGGGCCCATCTCCGCAGGCTCCGTGTCTCCCGTCGCAAAGGACCCCCTCATAGACAACGCTCCAATTCCTCTCTCAGTTGGAGATGCCGGAGAAACGGCATTTGACTTCGGAGCTGTAGCTCCAGTGTCAGCTTGGCGTTTCGCCTTTTCCTCGGCTTAACGATGCGGTAACCCCTGCCACTGCCGTCTTCCTCGGCGATGTCGTCCGCCGGTGACTTGCGTTTGCGCGCGTTAGCGGTATCCCCCGATGCCATCGTTCGGTCACATCTGTTGAGATGCCCGTAGCATCTCTCCTGCAGCTGGTCACCCTCTCCATGCCTTTCCAGTGCTTTGCTGACTCGGTCTTCGACTACCTGGAGCCCGTCCTTTACCGCCTTGTTGATGTTTCTCTGTTTCTGGCATGTCTTTAGCATCTCCCTGACATCCACCTGTATCACCATGAGGATATCTCTCTCCTCCCGCCTGTGTTCACGGTCTTGCCCCTCCCCCCCCAGAATCCATGGAGCCTGCTGCGGCCACCCGGGCTTGCGCCGGATCGGAACCACTGGGAAGACTAGTTACTCCCTGGGATTGTCCTGTCTTAAGAGGCGTGCCTAGCATGATAAGATTTAAGTTCAGGGTATCCTTCCTGTAGGTTGATTTTTCTGTCCACCCCGAGTATTTTATTTTCCCGGTATCCTCTACAAAGTAGTTAGCGTTCCCTTATCTGCAACCCAGGGAGGCGTTGCATGGGAGAATACAACCAAAAACTCTGCACCAGTCCATGGCTTATATTATCAGCCTTATTTTTGGGGGAGTTTAATTTAAAAATTGAAAAACCGATAAAAAGGACCTCTTGCATAATCGCCAAAATCTGATCCTCACCAAATTGGCTGAAATTTTGGATAGGTGCCTTTTGGAACTACAAAAACATCTCACAGTTAGTTTTTCGGTTGGCGCATTTACTGCGAATGCGCAGAGACTTTTGTGTCCCATTTAAAATACATGGGAAACCACGATTTCAGGTAGTTTCTCGTTTATTTCTCAAATATCCGACTTGGTCCAGGTCTGAAATTGTTTTTGAGTCATTCAAAACTCAACTTTTAAGGGTGTTTTGGTCAAGGGGGTCGATGTCCTAACCAGATTTAGAAAGCATTTAATCTTCCGAGTTTAAAATTTTTTTTTTTTCAAAAATCATAACTCAGTCTCTGGTAATCCGATCGGAACCAGGTTTGTCGCAAAATTTTTGTCTTTAGTTGTACTTTTTAGGAAAATTTTTGTTACTATAGTTTTAAGAAGTTTTACTACACGTAAATCGTCCATAACCTCAAAATTTTGAAAAAACGTGGTTTTTTGGACTTTTTAATGCCGTTTTAGCTTAAGAGTATAACAAAATATATATTTTCTGAAAGAACTCAAAAAATGCATCTTTTATTTTCTGAGGTTTTTATACGATTCATGCATTTAGAGTCGATTTAATTCACTTTAAAGGAAAAAAATCGAGACAGTTCGTTAAAAAACCGGTCAAAACTTGAAATTTTTTGCGCGTAAATCTCCATTTTTTTAAAATAAAAAGATGCCTTTTTTGCTCTAGTCTACGTTGATATATATTTTTTATACTTTTATTCAATATTTATTGTGAAAAATTCATAATACATAGAAAAAATACAAAAAAATGCTCTTTTTCACTCAAAGAGTATAGCCAGGTAAAATAGTCAAATCGGCCCCCACGGCAAATCCTTACAATATATATATCATTCAAAAGGGCATAAAAAAAGAAAATTTTTGGCGCAAACCGCAGCTCCCTATTCCCTCACTAGGTACCCTTGGGTCTAAAACAGTGATTTTTCAACTTTAATTCACATCTCAGAACCTGTAAAAGCTAGAGACATGTGGTTTACGGCAAAATTTTCTAAAAAAAAATGTAGTTGGCCTATACTTTTTAATATTATTTTTGGCGCCAAATTTAAACCGCTTGTGTCATTTTTCCATAGTTTCTCCTTGTATTTTGGCTTCTAAATTATGTCCATTTTCGAAACACTTTACAGTAATTCTAAAATTTTCATTTTATAAAAACAAAATCTCTCGCCCTTTGAAAAACATTGAAAAATCATTGTAGGCTCTGTTTACTAATAATTCGCTATTTCCTGAAAAGGTAGCTCATAGCAAGCAGAAAGGCCCCTATCATCGACTTGCCGATAAACAAACAAAGTCAAAAGCGATGTTTTATTGATGGATCAAAATTGTTTTGAAAAATATTCGTTTTTATAAAAAATAGTCTTGAAAAACAAAAAAAAAACAAAAACAAAAAATGCATTTTTCTCGAAAAAACCTTATCTTGTTCTTTGAAATTTTTGATATTTAAAAAGAGTCAGAGTGACTCACTTTTGGTCCATTGGGGAGTTTTTGGTTATACGATCAGGAAAAATGAAAAATAAAATATCATTAAAGTCAGGATAAAACAACTGGTTGTATCCTAAGATAAAACAGAGAACCTATAAAGAATGTCAGCATTTTATTCGTGATGTGATTGGTTGAAGAAAAAAATTTAAAATTTGATAAAAAATAATTATTCAATCAAGTGTTCGAAATTATCCGATTAAAATCATGAAAATAGTAATTATTAGTATATAAACAAAACCTATGAATTTATAATCATGAAAGTTTAAATGAACTCTGAACGTAACGGCAAAGGTAAAGGGTATATATAATTTATTGTAGGTTAATTTAGATGAAGCTTCGACAAAATTTGTTTTAGATTATATAATAAAATTGCGCACGCTTGCGCGCTGTGAGGGACTAGTCGGTGATAAAAATGAGAAAAAATTTTTAAATGAAGCCAAACTATAGTTGACATCAATAGCTTTTCAGCGATATACTGTAACGAAATACGCATCCCGTATAGCGAATCGTCGTTAATTGAAATCGGAAGGGATCGGGCAAGAGGGCAGCAGCTCGCGGGCCGGTTTACGTGTGTATATGTGAGGTCCGCGCTGGTTGAGGCTGCACGCGCACCTTCAATCTCGTTCCGGTAGTTTAACTGTGCGGTAGCATTTGTTGTGAGCTCTAATTCTTTTGAGAGAAAGATTATTTATTTGCGGTGCATCGAGTAGTTTGGCTGAGTGCACTCAACTGTGATGGAAGCTGGGTATAGGTGTATGATATTAGGCCAGCGTGAATCCGTGAGTTTATAATAATACAAATTTACTTTAAAATTCGAGGCTGCCGGCAGCGCGGCAGCTTATGTATATCTCTTTTGTTCTTTGAGCAAAGCGAGCGATCGGTGAATTTATATATTTTTTCCTTTTCATTTATCTTTGTTATTTTTTATTGTCAGTCAGCGCGGCGAGCACTAGTGTATTAGCTTAACGACGTTCAAATTTGACTACTCAAGTCAAGTCTTCTCGTATGACTATTTTTCCGATATAGAAACACGCTGATTGGTTACTCGAGTCTAACCCAACCCCAAAAGTACTATTTTTTTTTCTTTGACTATTCTTTTCTATTATTAATATTCTCCTAATCGTCTCCGTAAACATCTTTAAATAATCCTCAAATGCTCTTTTAACACCTCAAAAATACTGTGTTTTGTGTCATCATCCAATATTGAGAGACTCTGTTAAGAAGCCCGAAAAAGTTCGATTTCCCATGACACTGTGTTAATGGGTCAAAACAATAGTTATTTATATCTTTGTTATTAGACTCCTAATTGCTTCCAGATTTTAACAGAGGACTTCTGATTATTCAATCAAAATATCTCTAAATTTTCATAATTTATTCATCATGATTAATTTTTCGAGTTGAACGTTAGTAGTTCCGCCTCAGTGCACAACTCAAACTAGTTCTGAAATTAAAATATGTTGTAAAAAAACACTTGATCTTTCTAAATATCACTTAAAAAATACAGGTATCCATGCTTTTTTCCGAGATAATTGAGTTAGAAATTCCCCAAATCACAATATATAGTAATACCTAACCTGTAAAATTTAACATTTTTTGAACTCAATTATCTCGAAAAAAAGCATGGATACCTGTATTTTTTAAGTGATATTTTGAAAGATCAGATGTTTATTTACAACATATTAAAAATTCAGGTATTGTTTGAGTTGTTTGCATTTTGCATGTATTTTCCCATGTATGTGCTATATATCGTGGAACTACTACCTTAAGTGTTAAATAATAATAAACCTATTATTTTCAATCATCGAACTTTTACCGATCATTCTCGTCCCGGTCATCGTCCTCCGTTCATCCCTGAACTCGATACTCGGGAGATTCGATACCCAGCAGTCTCGCGTCGCATTATTAATTGCTGCTTTGCCCTTAACCTCGCGATCGTGGACGCGAAATCCTTTTCAGATTTGGAGAAAGCAAGAGAGTAGCTAGGAAGGACACTCTGTACGCCGTGGAAGCAGCGCCGTCATCAGAGGCTGACTACGAGAATTCCTGGTGCACCGAGGTGACCCATTCTAGTAAATAAACAAGGCAGTTTATTTACGCACGAATAGCTTCCCGGTTAAAATATATTTTCTATATATAGAATCTATGATTAGAACTGAAGTCAAGGACTATTAAAAATAGCTCTGTAAACCAAAAGCTTACAAAGAAATGACCAGAAATTTTTAATTTGTAAATAATTTTCAAAAAATTTGTGCGCCAAGTTTATTGTTTTGGGCATAGCCGGCTAAGATAGTCGAATCGGCCACCACGGCAAACCCTTGCAATATACACGGTGATTCATCGGGAATGACGAGGAGTAAAAATTTAGATTCCTAAAATTTTTCCGATTACAAAAATAATAGTATTTATAATTTTTTATTAATAGGTTCAAAAGTTATTAAGGATTTAAAAAGTCCCTTCAGATTCAAATATTTTATTCCGAAAGGGTAGTGAATATAGTAACTTGGATTGTTTTATTTGATATACTTTTTGCAAAAACAAAAGCCCGTGGATAACCTTACACGACACGCGAAAGCACGTGGGTTTGTTTTCATTCAAAATAACGAAGGTTATATGATGTAGCAGGAACTTTTCACGCATGATCAGCGCGAGGTTCAGAGCGTTTCTTTCGAAGCATTGAGTTCAGGCCCGCTGGGGTTACGTTTGAAAAACGTAAAAGCGCAAGAAGTAAAAGAACGATCAAAATTTTTAAATACCGTTCAAAGAATGTTTTCCATTTTACTTACGAAAAATTAATTATTATTTTTAAAAAATATAGAATAAAATAAAGAAGCATCATCAAGTACTTAGCCAAGTCAAAAGAATTAAAATTTCATTTTTTTTTAAGAAGACATTGACTTTTAACTAATAAGTCTTTTAAAATATTTTAAATGAAAAAAAAAATTATTTCAGGCCAGACCAAGCCTTTTCTCAATATTTTTTATTTCTAGCGTAAACTTTTTAAGCATGAGGTAAGTAGTTTTTAATCAGAAAAATTAATGTAAATACATAGCTTGTGTTCCAAAATTGTTATTGCTTTGTGAAAGTTGAAATATTACTGAGACAAGTATAGGATTGCATTGCTTTCAATCAGAAATAATGATTAAGTAACTCTGAATCTTTTGAAAAAAATACTTATAAGATCAATTTTCATTAAATAAAAAAAAAAAATAGTAATAACAATAATTTTTGACAACAATCATAACATAAGTTAATGAATAATCATGTATGAGCAGACTAATATTTTCAAAGAAATTTGGTTCCAAATAATTTCAACAGTTAATTTGATAAAATTTATTCAAATACTTTTGCTGAATATTCAGCAAGAAAATTAATTTTTTGAAGACCCATCTGTACGAAATTAAGAAGAGTTATTTGAAATTTTAATTTTTTTAAATCTTTAGAAGTAAATGCCAGGAGTCTATGTACACATGATATTTATTTTGATTTCGTTAATTTTTTAAACAATTACAGATGAAGAAACACTTAAATATTTATAATAATAGCTAAAAAGAACAGTAGTTTAATAAAATAAAATGGTTTAAAAAATTTAATGATATCAAATTTTTACGAGTAAAAAGTATTCATGCAAATTTTATTTTTTTTAATTTTTTTAAAGTATCTTTGAGCACTAGATACTTTTTATAAAGTTAAATTTTGATTAAAACATATTTGGTCAATATGAAACTATCAACTTGTCTCAAGATAGGTTTTCCTGGCTCAGAAACGATACAACTTTTTTTTAAGAATTCTTGCTTGATTGAAAGTTATTTTAATCAAAAAAATCTTTTGTCATTTGATTAGCATCTCTCAGAGTCAAAATTCAACTGCTCAAACCGACCTGAAATAAGTGATGAAATACCGAAAAAAGTCTAGCTCGATTTTTTCGTAATTTTGTATCCGAATGGAGAGCTTCGTGTCAAAAAAATCATTTTCCAATAAAATAGAAAATGTTTGGGTCAACTCTACTACAGTCAACCTGCCGCAGGTTAAGTTTTCTGGGCTCAAAAAGGATCTAAATTTTTATTCAAGAAGTTTTGCCAGATTAAAAGCCGTTTGAATCAAAAAAATAAATTGTCATTTAATTAGCATCTCTTGGAGTCAAAATTGAACTGCTCGGACCGACCTGAAGTAGGTGATCCGTTACCAAAAAAAATTAAGCTTGATTTTTTCGTAATTTTGAATCCGAATGGAGCCCTCCGAGTCAAAAAAATCATTCTCGAATAAAATAGAAAATATTCAAGTCAATCTCAAACAGTCAACCTGTCTCAGGATAAGTATTCCGGGCTCAAAAAGCATCGAGCTTTTTTTTTAAGAATTCTTGCTTGACCGAAAGTCATTTTAATCAAAAAAATCTTTTGTCATTTGATCAGCATCTCTCAGAGCCAAAATTCAACTGGTCGGCCCGACCTGAAATAAGTGATCCGATACCGAAAAAAATCTAGCTAGATTTTTTCGTAATTTTGAATCCGAATGGAGATCTCCGAGTCAAAAAAATCATTTTCAAATAAAATAGAAAATATTTGGGTCGATCTACAACAGTCAACCTGTCTCAGGTGAGGTATTCCGGGTTCAAAAAGGATCTAGCTTTTTTTTAAGAATTCTTGATTGACCGAAAGTCATTTTAATCAAAAATATCTTTTGTCATTTGATGAGCATCTCTCAGAGCCAAAAATTGAACTGGTCGGCCCGACCTGAAATAAGTGAGGCGATACCGAAAAAAATCTAGCTTCATTTTTTTATAATTTTAAACTTAAATGGATGCCTCCGAGTCAATAAAATCATTTGTCAACTGAATACCAAATATTTACGCCAAACTCAAACAGTCAACCTGTCGCAGGTTAGGTTTTCCGGGCTAAAATAGGATCTAAATTTTTTTTCAAGAATTCTTGCTTGATTAAAAGGCATTTGAATCAAAAAAATCTTTTGTCATTCAATAAGCATCTCTTGGAGTCAATATTTAACTGCTCAGCCCAACCTGAAATAGGTGATCCGATATCGAAAAAAATCTAGCTTGTTTTTTTTTATAATTTTAAACTCAAATGGAGGCATCCGATTCAAAAAAATCATTTGTCAACTGAATACCTAATATTTACGTCAAACCCAAACAGTCAACTTGTGTAAGGTTAGGTATTCCGGGCTCAAATAGGATCTAGTCTTTTATTCAAGAATTTTTGCCTGATTAACAGGCATTTGAATTAAAAAAATCTTTTGTCATTTAATTAGCATCTCTCATAGTCAAAATTCAATTGCTCGGCCCGACCTAACATGGATGTTCCGACACCGAAAAAAACTAGCTCGATTTTTTCATTATTTTGAATCCGAACGGAGCCCTTCGAGTCAAAAAAAACATTTTCCAATAAAACAGCAAATATTTGGGTCGATCTACAACAGTCAACCTGTCTCAGGTTAGATTCTCCCAGCTCAAAAGAGATCTAACTTTTTTCTCAAGAATTCTTGCTTGATTGAAAGTCATTTTAATCAAAAAAATCTTTTATCATTTGATTAGCAACTCTCAGAGTTTGAATTGAACTGCTCGGCCCGACCTGAGATAAATAATAAAATACCGAGTGATATCTAGCTCGATTTTTTCGTAATTTCGAATCCAAACGGAGCACTCCGAGTCAAAAAAATCATTTCCAATAAAATAGCAAATATTTGGGTTGATCTCAAACAGTCAACCTGTCTCAGGTTAGGTTTTCAAGGCTCAAATAGGATCTAGCTTTTTTTTTTAAGAATTCTTGCTTGACCGAAAGTTATTTGAATCAAAAAAATCTTTTGTCATTTGATTAGTAACTCTCTGGGTTAAAATTCAACTGGTCTGCCCGACCCAAAATGGATGTTCCGGTATCCAGAAAAATCTAGCTCGACTTTTATAGAATTTTGAGTTGACATGAAGGCCTCCGAATCAAAGAAATCATTTGTGAAGAAAGTAGCAAATATTTGGGTCGATCTGCAGTAGTTAACGTGTCTCGGGTTAAATTTTCCGGGCTCAAATGAGATCCAACTTTTTTTTCAAGAATTCTTGCTTGATTAAAAAACATTTAATCAAAAAAATTTTTTGTTATTTGATTAGCATCTCTCGGAGCCAAAAATTGAACTGGTCGGCCCGACCTGAAATAGGTGATCCGTTACCAAAAAAAATCTAGCTTGATTTTTTCGTAATTTTGAATTAGAATAGAGCCCTCCAAGTCAATAAAATCATTTGTCAACTGAATACCAAATATGTTAGTCAAATTCAAACAGTCAACCTGTCTCAAGATAGGTTTTCCTGGTTAAAAAACGATACAACTTTTTTTTAAAAATTCTTGCTTGATTGAAAGTTATTTTAATCAAAAAATCTTTTGTCATTTGATTAGCATCTCTCAGAGTCGAAATTCAACTGCTCAACCCAACCTGAAATAAGTGAAGAAATACCGAAAAAAGTCTAGCTCGATTTTTTCGTAATTTTGTATCCGAATGGAGAGCTCCGTGTCAAAAAAATCATCGTCCAATAAAATAGCAAATGTTTGGGTCAACTCTACTACAGTCAACCTGCCGCAGGTTAAGTTTTCTGGGCTCAAAAAGGATCTAAATTTTTATTCAAGAAGTTTTGCCAGATTAAAAGCCGTTTGAATCAAAAAAATAAATTGTCATTTAATTAGCATCTCTTGGAGTCAAAATTGAACTGCTCGGACCGACCTGAAGTAGGTGATCCGTTACCAAAAAAAATTAAGCTTGATTTTTTCGTAATTTTGAATCCGAATGGAGCCCTCCGAGTCAAAAAAATCATTCTCTAATAAAATAGCAAGTATTCAAGTCAATCTCAAACAGTCAAGCTGTCTCAGGTTAGGTATTCCGGGCTCAAAAAGCATCGAGCTTTTTTTTTAAGAATTCTTGCTTGACCGAAAGTCATTTTAATCAAAAAAATCTTTTGTCATTTGATGAGCATCTCTCAGAGCCAAAATTGAACTGATCAGCCCGACCTGAAATAAGTGATCCGATACCGAAAAAAATCTAGCTTCATTTTTTTATAATTTCAAACTTAAATGGATGCCTCCGAGTCAATAAAATCATTTGTCAACTGAATACCAAATATTTCAGTCAAATTCAAACAGTCAACCTGTCTCATGTTTGGTATTCTGGGCTCAAAAAGGATTAAGCTATTTTTTACAAGAATTCTTGCTTGATTAAAAGGCATTTTAATAAAAAAAATCTTTTGTCATTTAATAAGCATCTCTCAGAGTCAATATTAAACTGCTCGGCCCGACCTAAAATGAGTGATAAAATACCGAAAAATATCCAGCTCGATTTTTTAATAATTTTGAATCCAAACGGAGCCCTCCGAGTCAAAAAAATCATATCCAATAAAATAGCAAATATTTGGGTTGATCTCCAACAGTCAAACTGTCTCAGGTTAGGTTTTCCGGGCTCAACTGAGATTCAACTTTTTTTCAAAAATTCTTGCTTGATTGAAAGTCATTTCAATAAAAAAATCTTTTGTCATTTGATTAGCTTCTCTCAGAGTCAAAATTAAATTACTCGGCCCGACCTAAAATAAGTGATCTGATACCGAAAAAAATCTCAACCTCAAAGATCAAACTGATATCGGCACGAGCTGTTACCATCGTGAACTGTAGTTAGAATAGCTATGGCTTCGTCCTTAACGTTAAAGTAAAATTTATTCAACCTGGAGCTTTTTTTAAATTCTATGAAAATTCATAAATAACATATAAGAAGGGTCCCTGGCAAGGCGTCAGTTTTTCCGACCTCAAAGATCAAACTGATATCGGCACGTGATGTTACTATCGTGGACTGTAGTTAGAATAGCTCTAGCCTCGTCTCTTACGTGAAAGTAAAATTAATTCGACCAAGAGCTTTTTTAAAATTCTATGAAAATTCATAAATAACATATTAGAAAAATCCCTGGCAAGGCGTCAGTTTTTCCGACCTCAAAGATTAAACTGATATCGGAACGTGCTGCTTCTATACTGAACTGTATTTAGAATAGTGATGGCTTCGTCCCTAACGTTAAAGTAAAACAATTCAACCTAGAACTTTTTTTAAATTCTATGAAAATTCATAAGTTACATATTAGAAGGGTCCCTGGCAAGGCGTCAGTTTTTCCGACCTCAAAGATCAAACTGAAATTGGCACCAACTGTGACCATTGTTTACTGTAGTTAGAATGGCTATGGCTTCGTGCCTATGACTTTCAATTTAGCAAGAATTTTAAAAAAAAGTTGGATCTCAGTTGAGCCCGGAAAACCTAACCTGAGACAGTTTGACTGTTAGAGATCGACTCAAATATTTGCTGTTTCATTGGAAAATGATTTTTTTGTCTCGGGAACTCCGTTTGGATTCAAAATAACGAAAAAATCGAGCTTGATTTTTCTCGGTATTTTATTATTCATTTCAGGTCGGGGCGAGCAGTTCAATTCAGACTCTGAGAGATGCTAACCAAATGACGAAAGATTTTTTGATTGAAATGACTTTCAATCAAGCAAGAAATCTGGAAAAAAAAGTTAGATCCTTATTGAGCCCGGAATGCCTAACCTGAGACAGGTTGACTGTTGGAGATCGACTTAAATATTTGCAATTTTTTTAAAAATGATTTTTTTGACTCGGAGGGCTTCGTTTGGATTCAAAATAATAATAAAATCAAGCTAGTTTTTTTCGGTGTCGGAACATCCATTTCAGGTAGGGCCGAGCAGTGGAATTTTAACTCAGAGAGTTACTTATCAAATGAAAAAAGGTTTTTTGATTAAGATGACTTTCAATCAAGCAAGAATTCTTGAAAAAAAAGTTGGATCTCATTTGAGCCCGGAAAACCTAACCTGCGACAGGTTGACTGTTTGAATTTGACCAAAAATCTAGCTTGATTTTTTCGTAATTTTGAATCCAAACGGAGCCCTTCGAGTCAAAAAAATCATTTCCGATAAAATAGCAAATATTTGGGTTGATCTCAAACAGTCAACCTGTCCCAGGTTAGGCATTCCGGGCTCAAAAAGGATCTAACTTTTTTTCAAGAATTCTTGCTTGATTAAACGGCATTTTAATCAAAAAAATCTTTTGTCATTCGATTAGCAACTCTCGGAGTCTGAATTGAACTGCTCGGCATACCTGAAATAAATAATAAAATACCGAGAAGAATCTAGCTCGATTTTTTCGTTATTTTGAATCTCAAACAGTCTAGGGGAGGTAGGGGCATAAAATAGATGATCGGGTAAACTGGTGCGTCAATTTTTTAGACTTTGAATTGAAAATTTGAACCAAAACAATTTATAATATTGTTTTTAATCATATGAACTATAATTCCTGCTAAAAAAAATCGACTTAAAAACATTTTGACACGTATTTATTCTGTTTGAAAGTTTTGGTAACGATACCTGTAAATCTTGCTGCCTTATTTAAGTTAAAAATTAATATTGAAAAAAATATAATACAATTTTATGATTGCACCCCATAAAAACTTCAAGATTTAAACTTTCAAACGATGTATTTAAGTTTGATAAAATATATTGTTTTCATATAAATATTGCAAGTTAAAAAAAAAAATCTGTGCTCAAATGGTGCGCTCCGTCGGGGTATAAATGGCGCGCCATTTGACCTGTTGTGGATCGTAACCTCAAATTAGGTAGATCGATCTTTGATTGTGTTTTTAGTTGTGACTGATTTGTTATGATAATTAATCATTGATGACAACGTTGTGATTTTATTTTGTTGTTGGGTACCCAATAAGTTACACGTGTAACTCATTCAATATATAGAACGATTATTTTGAACTCATTTAGTATTATTTTACCATTCCTTTCATTTTTGTGTACAGTTCATTACCAATTCACAGTTTCATACAAAAGTAAAATAAAAAAGTTGTGCTAGACCTCTGGCTTTCTGCACATACATCACTTTGTATATCTATACACCGTGATTCAACTTTATTGTCCAAACTGAGATAATTATATTTTTCGATTCATTATTTTACGCTGATTCCAAAAATATTTATGAGTATAGATTTTTTTTAATCAGATTTTTAGTTATCGAGAGCTAAAAATGTGTAAAAAGTTCCAAAAAAGCTCTGAAAAAGCTCCTCCATCTATACAATCAAGGAAAACAAAATATCGATCGTAACCTCTGAGGCATGTGCGTCCCAAGGATATATGCGATCTGCCCGCGTGGTGTACTATGTAGTAGGGGGTTCTGCACAAATATGTACCACGTGTATTTAAAATTTATTACTCATTTTTTTTTTTTTTTTTTTTTAATCGAGTTATCAATGAATGAAGAAGTTTTAATAACAGAAGGGTGAAAAAATATTTCGGAGGAAGTTTGGACTCCGGAGGGGTCAGGGTGGACACCTGGTGCAACTGGTGATACTTACGCCTTGGAGATGATTTCCCCAGGAAGTTTGGAATCTGGGGGGGCCAAAGTGGACACTCGGTGCACCTGGTGATACTTACGCCTTGGAGAAGATTTCCCTAGGGAGTTTAGACTCCGGAGGGGCCAGGGTGGACACTCGGTTCACCTAGTGATACTTACGCCTTGGAGACGATTTCCCCAGGGAGCTTGGACTCCGGAGGGGCCAGGGTGGACACTCGGTGCACCTAGTGATACTGACGCCTTGGCGATGATTCCCCCAGGAAGTTTTGACTCCAAAGAGGCCAGGGTGGGCACCTGGTGCAACTGGTATTAATTACACCTTGGAAATGATTTCCCCAGAAACTAAGGACTCCGGAAGGGTCAGGGTAGTAATAGCTCTGGCTTCGTGCCTAACGTAAAAGTAAATACAATTTCACCTAGAATTCTTATCAAAGTTCATGAAAATTCATAAAAAACATATTTGAGGGGTCCGCATCAAGGCGTTGGTTTTTCCGATCTCAAAGATCAAACTGATATCGGCACGTGCTGTGACCATTATGAACTGTGGTTAGAATTGTCTGGCTTCGTTCTTAAGCTTAAAGTAAAATTTATTTCACCTAGAAATTTTTTAAAATTTCATGATAATTCATGAGAAACACATTAGAGAGGTCCCTAGCAAGGTGTTAGTTTTTCTGACCTCAAAGATCAAACTGATATCGGCACGTGCTGATACCATCGTTAACTGTAGTTAGGATAGCAATGGCTTTGTCCCTAACATTGAAGAAAAATTTATTCAACCTAGAGCTTTTTTTAAATTCTATGAAAATTCATCTATTACATATTAGAAGAGTCCCTGGCAAGGCGTCAGTTTTTCTGACCTCAAAGATCAAACTGAAATTGGCACGTGCTATGACCATTGGTTACTGTAGTTAGAATAGCTCTGGCTTCGTGCCCAACGTAAAAGTAAATACAATTTCACCTAGAATTTTTATCAAAGTTCATGAAAATTCATAAAAAACATATGTTACAACAACTGTTACAATCGTGAACTGTAGTTAGAATAGCTCTGGCCTCGTCTCTTACTTAAAAGTAAAATTAATTCAACCTAGAACTCTTTTTAAATTCTATGAAAATTCATAAATTACATATTAGAAGGGTCCCTGGCAAGGCGTCAGTTTTTCCGACCTCAAAGATCAAACTGTTATCGTCACGTGCTATGACCATCGTGAACTGAGTCCAAACTTCCTGGGGAAATCATCTTCAAGGCGTAAGTATCACCAGGGCACCAGGTGTTCGCCTTGACTCCTCTGAAGTCCAAACTTCATAGGGAAATCATCTCCAAGGCGTAATTAATACTAGTTGCACCAGGTGTCCATCCTGGCCCCTTTGGAGTCAAAACTTCCTGGGGAAATCATCTCCAAGGCGTAAGTATCACTAGGTGCACCGGGTATCTCCCCTGACCCCTCCGGAGTCCTTAGTTTCTGGGGAAATCATTTCCAAGCCGTAATTAATACCAGTTGCACCATTTGCCCACCCTGGCCTCTTTGGAGTCCAAACTCCCTGGGGAAATGAGCTGAGAAAAAAATAATCAAACACTGAAATCTTAGGTTAGGTGCTATGTTGTGCCACGAGTGCGAGAGAGACAGAGAGCGCCGTGAATCTCTCCGTTCGACTCGCACTAGTATCTCTTTCTCTCTCGCACCGACCCAACAACCTTAAATAAATAAAAAAATAGTGTAAAAATAAAATTAAAAGAAAAAAAAAAAAAAAAAAAAAAACCCGTATGGAAACCCGTACGGAAACCCTGACCAAATATCAGTATCGGAAACCCGTATGGGATCCTTAACAGGAACCCTTATGGGTCCCCGTACGGATTTCCTTACGGATTTCCATATGGATTTTTTCAGCTGGGAAAAAAAATTTTTTTTTAATAATTCATTGAAGCTAACCTAGTTTGAGAAAAAATGTTTGAATAAAACTTTGGAAGTGTAATTCAGTAAAATTCAATGTGTTAATATATTATTTTCATAACGTAAACAAATAAGTACTGGCACTTTCGACTTTTGATGACTGCGAGTAGTCAACCGATTGCGACGTTGCCACGTTTCGAAAAATTCAGTCACGTACTAGATTATGGGTTGCAGGGGGGCATTTGTAAAAAATATTAATTTTTTTTACGTGTTAATTTTTCGAAATTAATATCTAGATACGTTTAAATAATTATTTTTACAGCATAGCAACACAAACATACGATAAAATGTGCATTTCTTAGATTGCACCCTAAAGGGGCCCCAGTTTGATACGGTGCAGGTCGCTGGATCCACCTTAAGGAGGCTCACGCGACTTTCTTCTATGAGGTCAATCATCTTAAAATTCTCAGGACATATAGTTTTTTTACTCTAGATTAAAATTCTTAAAAAAAAAGCAAGTTGCCGACCTAATTTTTGAGAAATCTTCAATACTTATGAGAATTCCTCTATTTTTCTTTCGCTTAAAAAACTGATGAGGCCGATCTTGACGAAATAATTCATACAAATAGATATTTTTATTCTGGATATTTTAGCATAAAAAAAAATGTAGGTTGCCAGATTAACTTTTGAGAAAAAAAAAAAAAAAACTGATGAATCATGTGATCTTAACCTAACTTTTTACTTGTAAAATATATGAATGCAGCTTTAATTGTTTGATCAATAAGTAAAAGTAAAAAAAAAAACATTTGATTTTTTCATTTAAATGCTTTTTGTAATAAGTATTGAAAAAAACGTCGGAGTGGAAAAAAAATGAAAGAAATCGTTACTGATCGCTGAAAAATTTAAAAGTCCTAGTGCCAAGTACTTTTAAAAATTTGCAAAACAACCATAGCAAAAATTCTCCTCACGTTGCAGAAAAACTTGCATCTTTGGCAGTGACAAAATATTTATTTGAAATCGGCTTTGATATAAACAGAGTAGATAGAAAGAATTCACGCACTCCATTAACTATCACCTTCATCTGAAACAACAATGAAAGTAAGAAAATTATAACGTTTTTAATAAACTCTGTAGCAGACGTATCTTCGGAAAACGTCAGCAATGAAGGTCAGTCCGACATACTTTTTTGCAACAAAAGCAATGCTGCCACCGCTCGTCGGCGTCTTACGAGTGTGTAGTTATCTAAAAACCATTGTTGTTTCTTTTCTAATGCTTATTTTGATCTGAAACTTTCCAAAAAACTTCCTTGATAATTGCGGAACAATATGGTTGTGTCAAGTTTTACCAGCTCGAAACTTCCTCGCTCACTTTTTTAATCCGAAGTTGGTGGTTAAAAGCGTCATAGTTTTTTTTTTTCATAAAATCGTGTGTTATTCCCAGGTTATTTTTAAAACTTTTAAAATATACCATTACAAGCGGAAAGAGTTAAACAATCGTTGTGTTTAAACCCCGTAAGAAAATATTAACCCATTCCCAAGATATCGTGAGTTATAAACGAATTCTTTTAGTTTTTAAGGTTAGAAAAAAGACGAGGTTTATGATTTTTAGCTCGAAAACTAAAAAAAATCTCTAATGACTTTATGTGTAAAAAAGATGCGCAATGTGATTCTACATAAAATGATATTTTTTAAATTTTAGTTCGTCAAAATTAAAAAAACACCCAAAAATCGACTTCGGCAATCTTTGGCTGGACTAGGATTCGGCTGGCCGAGCGCTAAGCCCATTATTGCACCGAGCTATTCAATTTTCTACGACATATGATTAAAAGTAATTTGAGTTTAATGAAATTCCCCGCCCGCAAAACACTTATTCAGTACATACAATTTTTTATCAATTTTTTACAGATAAAATATATTGTACATCAGATTTAGCAACTACTATCACCTCATTTAGTTTCAAGATCAATGAGCTAGTGTGGGCCACGAATGGTGTCTGTGAATTTTGGCCTGCAACAGTTTCAGGATTTGAAAATAATAAAATTTTAGTTCGATTTATCCCAAGATATCTAAATAATAAAAATCAAACTATGATTTTAGATGTAGACAACGTACAAAAATGGAAATCATTAAAGGCATCTGATTTGAATAAAACTGTTATAATAGGAAAAAGGAAATTGTTTCAAAAAGCCGTGAAGCAAGCACTGATGAACAAAACTTTTTTTGAATAAAGTTATTGTAAATTCAACCTTGAACTTTTTTTGAATTCTGTGAAAATTCTTAAATAACATATAAGAAGGGTCCCTGGCAAGGCATCAGTTTTTCCGACCACAAAGATCAAACTGATATCGGCACGTGCTATGACCATTGTTTACTGTAGTTAGAATGGCTCTGGCTTCGTGCCTAACGTAAAAGTAAATACAATTTCACCTAGAATATTTATCAAAGTTCATGAAAATTCATAAAAAACATATTTGAGGGGTCCGCATCAAGGCGTTGGTTTTTCCGATCTCAAAGAAAAAAATGATATCGGCATGAGCTGTTACCATTGCGAACTGTAGTTAGACTAGCTTCAGCTTCTTCTCTTACGGAAAAGTAAAATTTATTCAACCATGAACTTTTTTAAAATTCAATGAAAATATGTCAAAATATTTCAATGAACGTATGTCCTCGTGAATAATGAGTTTTTACGATCGTGTCTAGACCACGGAGATTCAAAATTGTGTGATGAATCTCTGCCCCTAAGAGACGCAGGTCCAGACGCCCCCTGCGAGTATTCAATGTTCAAAAAGGCAACACCAACCTCAATCAAAACATGCCAGACAATTATAATTCCAAAAACCAACATTATTTTTACACCATTACTTGCTTCCAACATATGGTTATACACCACCATAAAACCGACCACCCTCGCTATAACCTGCCACGGTCAACCCCGCAAGGAACTCGATATAAACGGCACAGGCTCCCTTTACCTACCGCACACGCCCTCAGTGTCACACTTCATGGCTTGCAAAAGATTTCTTTCCAATCTGAATATAAGTATGAACCCAACTTAACCGCAGAACTGAAAATCGTCAACCCGACTATCCATGAACTAGCAAAACAATACCCTTTAGAAACAAAGCAAGAATTTACAGAATCACTCAAAAAATTTGAAAACCTTAGAAAGGTAAACAAACGTGGGGAGATTTTTTTAATGAATTGATTTCACAAAAAATAGTGATATCATTAGACAGATTTTATAAGGTAGAATTTTTGATAACATGTCATATTAATAACAGAATTTAAAAATTAATTGCTGTAACAAATTTAAGAAAAAAAAATAATTATTTCAAAAAGTAATAAAAAAATTATTTTAATGAGTTGTGTATTTAAATTTAAAAAATAAATTGAAATCAATATTCATAAAATCTGCCAACGAAGATAAAGTTAATAAATTTTCTTCTGACGAATTGAAACACAGCTATGAAACGCTGTTAGAAGTGCTGCAAACAACAGCCCGCGGTCACCTGCACCCCTTGATTTTATCCCACTCACAAATTACAGATTTGCTTACTAAAATTAACCACTTGAGCAACATTTATAATCTCCCGAATACAAAAAGTACGTACTAAATTATATACTAAATTACGTAATTCATTTTATAATAAAACACGTAATAAAACACATACTTATTTTCAACGAGTTATTTTAGTATTTTTTTTTCTTTGTTTTTTTTTTCGTATTTTATTAAACTTGTTCGTAAGTTTCTTAAAATAGAATTTTTTGAAAATATTGTTTTAAAAAATTGTAACCATGACAATGCTTCTAATTCTGATAGAGATTTTTGAGAAAATAACCCTTTTATAGTATTTCTGCGTTATTGTGAAGCTTCATGCAATCATTTTTCCGTTAAGTTTGAAAGGTAAGACTATTAGGTATTTTCAACTATGACGTCATTTTCACCGGAGCCTATGCAATCGGCTCGTGGTGACGTATCACTGGAGCCTATGCAAACTGCTCTTGTGACGTCATAGTTGAAAATACCTAATTATGAGTATAAGTTTATGAGAAATTTTTTTTAACGAAAATTTTTTTTAATTATTTAGATGGTAAACATATTAGAAGGGTTAAACAACCTAACTTATACTTTAGAATCGTCACTACAAAACTTTGAAACCATGATAGATGCTGGAGCGGATGCTGATCAAATATCAAATGACTATTTGCCATTAATTAATCAGATTTTAGAATCTCTTATGTCTTTGGTTACTCCTGGCAATGTCGAGATTCTAAAACCTATTTGGAAAAATGTTGTTTTGATTAACAGGATTCAGATGCTACTTAGCAAGGATGTTGAAGATGTCGTTTACATGTGATAGAAAAAGTAATTGTATTGTGAATAGAAAGTCATAAAGTTACATATAATTATAGAGAATAAATTGTTTCAAATAGAAATACTAACATAAGCTTGTTACTGATTTGTCTTAACCATTCTCTAACCTCGAAGACGTCTATGATATAAATTTTAATATTTATAAGTATCCCTTTATAAAAGAGAGCTATCACCATCTTGCGTAAGATTTTTATTCGTGAGCTGATTGGTGAAGAAGTTTTTAAAATATTCGAAAAGTGCATTTTGAGGTTACTCTTATTGTTTTTTCCTATGCGTGCTTGAAGCGCGCTCAGAAGAGCTAGTCCCTTCATAAAAGAGAGCTATCGCCATATTGCGTAAGATTTTTATTCGTGAGCTGATTGGTGAACAAGTTTTTAAAATATTCGAAAAGTGCATTTTGAGGTTACTCTTATTGTTTTTTCCTATGCACGCTTGAAGCGCGCTCAGAAGAGCTAGTATTCTTTTATAACATGCTATTGATAGAAAATTGTTTTTCAACTATTATAAATTAAAAAAAGCTTTATTTTTTTTATTTCGGTAATAAATACATGTGTTACATTTACTGTTGACCGACTAAAAAAATATTTTTAGATTCATAATTTTTCGCTGACCATAATTATTATAATAGTATATTTTATTTTTAATTCGTTTTTTTTTATGAGCGATTAAAAATATGGAAATAATTCAAAAGTCTGCAATCACACCGTGATTGAGGTTAAATGTACTCCAGTAGTTTTTCGGATTTTCATTAAGCCGTGAACTTTTTATTTTTAATTGATTTAATTTTACTCGGCTTAAAAGAACTTTAAAAATATTTGTACCATTTATTAGCAGTGGAAAGAGTTCAAAAATATAATGCTAAAATTTCATTAAAAAATATTCAGTAGTTTACGAGTTCTCGCGAGTTAAACGTCGAAAGAATAAATAAAATAAAGTAAAATTCTTGCGCGTAGGCACGCTGAAAAAAAAAGCTCGCGTATTCCTCGAAATTGCTCATTGTTGCTTGCTCCCAGCTTATCTCGTCCAGACGCGAGCGGTGCTTTTTTTTTTTTTTTTTTTTTTTTACCTTCGACAAGTGACTTTTTGGGGTTTACCAAAAAAAAAAAAACTCCAATTTCTGAAACGATTGTGGTGGTTATGAGTTATTATGGATTTTGTTAAATGAATATGACAGTCATTGGTAAATTCAATAGATCTTGACTGATTTATTAGCTGAGTCAAATCATCTAATTTGAGCATTTGTAAGATGTCTTTAAATCAGGTCACATCGATGGTCCTGGTGAAGAAAAACCTTAGTCAAAAATCTACTTTGAGTAAAGTTACAAAAAGGTTACTTCTGACGAGTAATATGTCTCCAAACCACTTTATTTATGATTTTAGCTTGAGCAATTCATTAGTTAGTTACATAGCACTCACATAATTTATTTATAAATATCATTATTCCTCTATTATTTTTGTACTTTTCAATATCATATTCGTACAATTATTGTTAAACAACTATAGTCATAAATCGATCCCATAAAAAAAAATTTAAGATTTGAGTAAAAATACTTGTGTGATTTTTTTAAGAACATGTGAATAATTTCAAAATAAATATTTCAGTCGCGGTTTTGTTTCAATTTATAAAAATTTACAAGTTTTTTCAATATGCGCATAAATCTCATTTCGTTACTCCTTTTTCTAATGTCAATTTCACTGTTTCTTTAGGCTATTTTTTACACTCAGCTACCTCGCATTCCTACACGGAAAAAATAGATCTTGTGCACACACCGCTGAATTCAGCGGTATGGGCGCCGCGGCAAGTCGCGGTGGTTCCACCGCAGAGTTGACCATGCATCCACGGCTAGAGTAGCGGTGGAAAGCGGCAAGTCGCGGTGGTTCCACCGCAGAGTTGACGATGCATCCACCGCTAGAGTAGCGGTGGAAAGCAGCAAGGCCATTGAGCGGTGAATTACCTGTATTACCGTCACCGGCGCGGTGGCCGCTTAGAGCGATGGCACAAACTCGTGGGACGCTCAGGCGTCCGCCGTCCCGCATTTTGGGGCAATGCAAAGTGAACGCAACGCCATAGGACGCGCGAATTCTCGAAGGCATGCACACTGACGTCTGCGATTTTTGAGCCCGTTGACACGCTTTTCTGGCCATAGCAATGAATGTTAAAGCTGTCAACTTAAGCATGTGTTGATGGGTTTTTTGAGGACTAAAAATCGGCATCAACCAGGAAGGAAAATTAATTATGTTTGGTGATTTTAGACCTTGAACGACCAGATGGTGATAGACGAGACTGCGACCAGAGATGAAGGAGCAGATGTAAATTAATCGCTGCGCGTCGACCAAACTCGGCAGGTGGATGACAAACTGTTAAAAGCCAGGGCGCGCATGCAGAAAGAGCTCGAATTTGGCAGACAAAGACCCGAGAACGAGGTAGCTGAGTGAACGGATTTGCAGTTCATGCGGGCACTATGTCAAATGGCGCAATACGAAGATGGTACCAAATGGTACGAGAAAGGTGGAGTTACATATAGTAAGTTTTTTTTCCTTCAATATCGATGATATAGAAGTAACAGATCTGCAATAGATGCTGTTTTTTTTTACTAATTCGATGAAATCCAAACTATTAGAAATGTTAGCTCACGTTTTATTGGAACCGATCGACTGGTGGATGTTGCCGAAGGACGTTAAGCAACGACTCATTGAGAAAACCACGGCAGAGGGATTATAACTGCTTGTCGCTCCAGATCCGAATGGCTCAAGCCCTGTCCAGGCTCAGGTTGAAGTTCACAACAACCTGCCAGCGAATTCGCAAATAGTGCAAACTAACGAAGATTCACGTCAGCCACCCAGGAAAAATAAAGATGGATCAGAAGACTCTCCCTTTGTAGATAGTCAATCCATCCTGCAACAGCAAAATCCGCCACCTTCTGGTTGAATACAGGACCAATCAGCTTCTGGATAAGCACAAAGGTCAGGTTCGAGCGTGACTCCAGGCACGGATCAACAGCCCTCTGACTCAAATGTACAGGTAGCCACTATTCAATCTGCTCTTATAGAAGTTAATAAGGTACTGGGTTTGACAAACACGATGTTAAAAACGATGCAAAAAGTCGCGAATAGTAGATTGTTAAACTCGACCTTCTTAGACGGTAATACCGGACCCGCGGACGACGCTGTCAACTCGCGTGTAAATGAGTTGCGTAATAATCATTTAGATGCTCATTTGAATTCGACCTTGAACGAACTTAATAAAACTATCGAGATTAGTAATTCGGCAAAAACGGGGAGACCGTATACAAAGCGAGATTAGTGATTCGAGGTCTTCAAGATACGAATGAGTACGAGTTTAAAGAGATTCACGCTCCGGTTTCGAGGTTATCGATAGTCCGAACTGTGTTGGCTATAATTAACGATTGAGATTTAGAAGTATGCCAAATGGATGTCAAGACCGCGTTCTTGAACGGAGTTTAAGAAGAAGAAATATACATGGAAATTCCGGAGGGCGTAGACTGTGATGAACAGGTTCAAAGTGAAAAAATCTGTAAAATTTTGAAAGCGCTTTACGGTTTAAAAATCAGCCCTAACAAATGGAATAGAAGATTCAAAGGAGAAATGGAAAAGCAAGGGTTACAGGTCGACGATAATGATCCATGTTTATTAACTTGACGAATAAATAAAGTGCTTGTGTTAGTAGTTTTGTACGTAGACGATATACTCATTGCGAGCAATTGTATTTTCGAAGAAGTAATTTAGAAGAAGTTAAATCTAAACTGAGCAGTGTGTTTAAAATGAAAGATTTGGGAGAGCCGAAAATGTTTTTAGGCATGAGAATTAGAAGGGACAGAGAAAATACATTGTTGACTATTACTCAGGAAGAGTATATTGAGAAAACCTACAGAGGTTTGATTTTAATTAAATATAATTTTAATGATGAGTCTTTTAATTTAATTAGAAAAAAAGATTATTTCCTTATGAATACATTGATAGTTTTGAGAGATTAAAAGAAAATTGCTTGTCCTCCATAGATGAATTTTATTCTAAATTAAATGATAAGGGAATTTCAGAGCAGGATTATGAGAATGCTTAAAAAGTCTAAGAATTGTTTCAATGTAAAAATTTGGAAGACTATAGTTGTAATTATTTAACTATAGATATTTTATTGTTAGCTTATGTTTTTGAAAAATTTCAAGATAATTGTATTCAATACTACGAGCTTGACCCAGCATTCTTCGTATCTTTTCCCTCTTATTGTTGGGATGCAATGTTATTAAAAACACATGTTGAACTTGAACTTTTAGAAGACTTGATAAAGTTTGTTGGAAGAGGAATACGTGGAAGGATAAGTGAATGTTGTCATCGTTATTCGAAAGCAAATAATAAGAAAATTATATGAAGAAAATTATGACAAAACCGAACCTGACAAATATTTAAGTTATTTTGATGAGGTATTTTTTCGAAGTAGACTTGAAATATGATGAAAGTTTGCATAATACTCATAGAGATTTGCCGTTTCGTCCTGAACACGTGAAGATAAAAAATTGTACGAAATTGTTAACAACGTTGTATGATAAACAAAATTATATAATACATTATAAGACCTTAAAACAATTTCTAAGAGCTGATTAAAATTAACAAAAGTACATAAAATCATGAAATTTCAACAATCTCAATGATTGAAGAAATTTATTGAATTTCATACAGATCTAGAACTCGAGCGACAACTACGTTTGAAAAAAATTTGTTTAAATTAGCTAACAATGCTATTTTTGGTAAAACGATGGAAAATGTACGCAATAGGCAAAATATAAAATTGTGTAATAAGTGGAGTGATCAAAGATATGAAATTCAAGTTAGCTTCAAAAATTTTTTTTGTGCGTCGGGTAATTTTTGATGAAAATCTTGCTGCCACAGAGTCTCTTAAAGAAAAGAGTATAATAAATAAACCATTTTATGTTGGATTTTCAATATTAGATTTAAGTAAAATTTGTTTGTATGATTTTCATTACAATTATATTCTTCCCAAATTTTCACCTGAAAAAGCTCGAATTTGTTATACAGATACGGACAGCTTAATATATGAGTTTAAAGATAAAAATAGCTATGAAATTATGAAGCGAGACTCTCACAAATTTGACACTGACGACTATCCACAACCAAATGTATATAATATTGGTAAACATAATAGAAGAAAACCTGGTTTGATGAAGGATGAAGGATGAAGGAACAGAAGAACATCCGTTCCAATAGAATCAGTTTATGGTTTGAAATCGAAAATGTATGCTGTAAAATATCATTTAGCGAAAGATTGTATTAAAAAGGCAAAAGGTGTTAGGAAATCAATTGTTGATATTAAGATAAACGAGGAGCATTATAAGAGATGTTTGGAGAATTTTAATCACGAAGTAATTGTAACTCAAAAATTTATATGATCAAAACAACATCAAGTCTATAGTGTTAAAGAGCGTAAAAAAGCTCTCGATGGCTATGATAACTGAATTGAACTTGTTGGGTGCGAGACCAAGTGTACGATGAGGAGTTTTGTTATATTGCTCACAACTTGCTGCGAAATATTCTACCACTGGTGATAACCCTGAAGACTAAATCTCCGCCAGAGAGCATCCTTGAGCGTGCGATTAAAGCGCTCAACTATCGAGGCCTTTAAAATTGAATAAGTGGAATAGTAATTTATACCATACCTCTTCATTAGCTCTTGAAACTCGAAATTGTAAAACTCGTTACCCTGATCAGTCTGTAAATTTTTGGGTATTTGTTCTTTCAAAAATTTGATTGAATTAAAAATACAATAGAAGCTTTCCCCAACACTTTGAACGGCACATTGCACAGCGGTCTACTTTTAGCACACAATCCTCACAAAACGTGTGTCCACAGGGAAGACAGGCTAATTCAACTTGTTTGTCAAAACAAATTTTACAAATATTTTTCTTGCTTGCATTCCCTTTATTTAAAAATTATTTAAAAATTCAAATTTATTGGTGGACCATTTTCTGTGTTCTAGCAAGGCATTGTCATCTTCTAGCTTGAGTAAAATTTGAGTGCTGCAGGAAAAACATTCCCGATCGCCTCTACCCACGTAGTAGAAACCTGCTTTTGCAAGTTCCTCGGGACTTGGGGCTGCCCCTTCTTTGGACCAATTTTCGTTTGTAAATGACTCGAGACGTTCCTAACAGCTAGTATACAGACGTTTCATAAAACACCTTTTCATCTGTTCGCGAATCTTGTACATCAATATACCCATGCTCCAAGGTTGTTGCTGAACTGATCTGAAGCGTAAACTGATGGCTGTTGAACTAAAGTGATCTTTTATAAATAGGCTGTTTTCTAGTTTTTAGAAATTATCCCCGCTTCCTCCAATTCCTCCAGAATTGAAATTATTTCATTTGAATGACCAATATGACCGGCTTCCTGCGATGAGATCAAAAGTCTCAAGCGATCCACTAGTTCATTTGCATCATCCCAATGCTCATAGTCTATTAGATTTGATGTTTCAAGCATGTCTATATCCGATCCTTTCGAAGATTTTCTTTTAGCCGATCTTAGACTTTTGCTGCTGCAGTTGCAGAAAGTTGCTGTCGTGTGTAAAATGTAGGCTGCTGCTGCTTCTCAATACTTTTACGTCATTTTGCAGGTGCTTCTATTAGAGTAACATCTGTTGAGAGAAACATTGGGCGTAAAATATGTTCTCATTTCAGACCTCTATATCTCTTTAGTTTTTCCTTTTTATCATAATTCCTTCTTGTTGCAGTAGTATGCCTCATGATATTTTCATACTTTAACAAATCTTCTTGAGTGTTATTTTCCGGTCAATTTTAAATTAAAAGTTCAAATATACCTGGTGTTAATTTATATTTCCTAATTTAATTATCATTATTTTTTAAAATCATTACATCATTTTTATCCAGATCCACCTCCGTCTTTCCAATCTTTAATTTATTTCCCTCGAAATGAGGATCATAAGCTTTATCAACTTGATTTGGTTTATTTTGAAAAATATTTTTCATATACTTTTTAGAGATTGGACCAAAATTTTTAGAATAATTTTCATAAAAATTCTTGCACTCTTGCCTATTAAGAGTCTGCTGCAAATCATTTTCCTTCTCCTCCTCCTACTCCCCAGCAGAAGCAGGTGTTTCAAAAACCTTTCTATCTTCCACCTCAGCTACAGATTTATCATCAACTTCAGAATAAAAGTTGTCTTCATTGTTGCAGGTGTTGTCAACAGCTGCAACAATGAAAGCTGAAACAATGTGTACATCCTCATCTACTTTTTCCGCCTTTTTTTTATCATCATCATGGTGGCATTTGATGGCAGTTGTGGCAGCATGGTGGGAGTTGAACTTTTTATCGTGGGCTCTTGAGCCTCTTCTTTGTGAATATTCACCAGATATTCCAAGTTGGCTGTTGAATATGGGTTAATAGATGTCTTTGCAATTTTGTCTAGTTCCGTAAGGTGTTTTAGATAATTTTCATGCTCCTCTTTTCTCGCTTGATTAAGCTGCTTCAATTTTTAATACTTTTTACTACCAATAAAAATTCTTTGAAAAAAAAAAAAAAAAAAAAACTACCAGACACTCCCCTTAAACGCGGCTTTGTCGTGTTGTAGAAACATACCACGAGCACGTTGATGATGGAACAGAGCTTGAGTATCTGTCGAATCTAGTACAAAACATCTATCTGCGATAAACTTTTGTAGTATCTTTGTAAAAATGTATTCAATTTTATGAACGAGATTAAAACGTACAGTTTTTTGAATAGAATTTTTTTTTTTTTGGAAAATATGCCGGAAATTAATGAAGCCGGAAAAATGTCCGCCAGAACTTTGGAGCCGGAAAACTGTCCGGATATCCTGATAATTATATACAATTTTTAACCTCAAACCAAAGTATTTTAGCAATTCTCTAGGAGGACGTAAATGTCTATATGAATCATATTAATAAACTTATCATCATAAAGGTCGTAACTTGGATGTGGAGAACATAAGTAATCAAATTGTTAGTTTATAAGTACCTTTATCATCTTACAACGAAAGATTAATTTAAAAACAAAAATTGAGAAAGAAAAAAATATTCTTCTTTCTCAATTTTTGTTAGATGAGCAAATTTGAATTAGATGAGCTAATTAAGAATTTATTTTGATGGATACATAATAATAAACAGTGTTAATAATTTTTACATATGCAACCCAATGAGTACCTCTGCCATCATCTAAATTAATAATTGTAGATTCGAAAAGGTATGATGGGGACGGGGGAAGATTGTTTTTGCTGTGAACACCTCGGAAAAATGTAATTTTCAGCTGCTTGGCTGCTGCTTATAACTTGTAACAGCTAGCGCGTTGATTAAATTCGAATTCGGCGCTAACTGTTATGGAACGCAGATGCGGATCGGTAAGTCAGGTGATGACGAGATCTACCGATCAGCATTACTCTAATTTCGGCGCTTGGCGCGATCACACGTGTGTCAGAGAGCGAATATACTTAATTACTTTTTTGTGTTGTTAGATAACTTTATTGAGGTTGTGTTAGATAAAGTTATCAGTGAGAAGTTGTGTAGATTTTCCTGTGATCCAGTTGTCATTGGATCGGAGCGGGGAAGGCAAACATCTCACGGAAAGTCAGTGTGCGGCCTTGGAAGGCATTGTCGTCTTGTGTGAAGCCATTCGGGCTAATAGTAATTATCATTATTATTGTTTAATCAAGCGAAGGTGCACCTGCTAGAAAAGTAAGTCCACGTAGCGGTTAATCATTGAGTATTTGTTCGTGTGATAGTTAGAGTCGGAGTGTGTGCGTGAAGTACAGTAAGTACTTAGATTTTGTATCGGAGTTAGTCCACGCCGTTGTTCTTTTGGCGCGCTGCAGCAAGCAGACGAGCGCGAGAGTGTGTGTGTGCGTCGGTGTGTTAGTAGCGACCACAACACAACCGACGAACTTTATTTTTGTAAAATTAATTTTCGTCGTATCAAGACTTTGAGTCATTCGGGTTGGATTGTTTGTAAACAATCAGATAGAATTAATTTGGAATATTATGTTAATTTTTGATTAATTTATTTTTCTTGTTTATTGAAATTAATAAAATTTACATTTTATCATTAATTTCATTAACCCGTGTTCCTGCGATCGGTCCACGTAAACTCACGCCACTACCGACGAAGGGGAGCAGCCGCGCCGCGTAATAAAAACATTAGTTCGCGTACGCGTCTTCCCCCCTCTTTTCAGGTGTTGAAGAAAAATCGACGGATTGTCGTGTGCACAGAAAGTGCATTTTGTCATCAGGTCGGAGGAGTGCGGACGACGATCGCCGCGGGTTCTCGTGTTCAATCACGATCCTCCGAGGAATTAAATTCCTTAATTCGAGCCCTGTGACAAACTCTAAATTACTAGTACTATGTTTGCGTCTAATCATTTCTTTTTCTTGTAACCACTTCCACGATGAGGAGGTTTAATTACTCTTTTCTTTTTTTGATTCTTTTGAACAACTTTTCTTCCTCCTCCTTTCATTCTCTGCTTTTTTCTCAGCAGCGATAAATTTATCTAGTGCCTTCATAGTGATGAGTGAGCAAATGCACATGTTGTTATGAGGCATTGACGACGATGATGATGATGATAAAGAGTCCTCTTGCGGCTGCTCCTGAGGCAGCTCTTGTGTTAACTGGCTGAAATCAGGTGATGGTTCAACAAAAAGAAAAGAAAAGTTAATTTTAAATAATTACAGTTGAATTTAAAAACCATTTGAAAAATTCCAAAAACTTGTTATAACTTCTTCTCCGGTTGCTCCAGCTCTGACATTAGACTCTGACATTTTCCACAGTATTTAATGAGGTATAGAGGACCGTCAATTTGAGTGCGACCAGTGTTGTAGTGATTGAGGCAGGGTCTGCAGGCTGCCACTTCAGGATCAAGTTTTAACAGAGGATCGAGTCTTTCCCACAAATCTTCAATGTCAGATGCAGTTGTACCAACTTGCAAAGTTAAACCAAACAGTGTATTTATTTTCGATGATGCTGTTACGACTAATAATCAACGAGCCATTCGAGATTATTATTGTATGGAACATCATTCTAAAGTTCTTTGTTTTTTTCTAACTCAAACATACTCTTCAATTCCCAAACAGCTTACTCGCGACAATGCAAATTTCATAATTCTCTTCAAGCAGGATCAGGTAAATTTAGAGCATGTGTCTGATGAATACATAACCCTCATCAACATGCCCCTCAAAACTTTTCTCCACATGTGTTCTCTCTGCTGGAGAGATAAATGGGATTTTCTAGTTATCGACAAGTCACGTACCATGCGAGAAAGAGGTCATTATCGACGTGGTTT
Source organism: Encarsia formosa (assembly GCA_038277355.1). NCBI lineage: Eukaryota > Metazoa > Arthropoda > Insecta > Hymenoptera > Aphelinidae > Encarsia > Encarsia formosa. The sequence continues at coordinate 21,429,013 of CM076187.1, forward strand.
TGGTGGCTCCGGGCGGAGCCTCCCCGACTAAAAAAAATACTTAAAACACTTTTTTGAAAACAAAACCACGTATTTTTTAGTGATTAAAAGAAATTTTTTTTATAAAAAAAACTTAATTTTATTGTAATTAGAAAAATATAAAAAATTTTAATATTAACCTGAAATTGTCAAAAATAGCTGTGAGGTATGCATGTTTTTGTCCGCAAAAACTTCAATAATACTTTTGGTTGATCAAAATTTTGCCATCTAGTATAGAAAATAATTCAAAAAAATTTTTATTTTTTTACTATGCTTAAGGCTCTTTATTGCTGGATTAAATTTAACTGTAACTAGTTCTCTGTTAACAGAGATGACAAAATGAAAGTCATAAGCTTATAGTCAAATTAAAAAAAAGTCTTTTTTTTTAAATTCAAAAAATTCACTTAGCAAATTTTACTTTTTATTTTATTTGAATCTGAATCAATGAGCAGTGCCCTTGATGTTACATTAATAATTTGGAAAAAAAATTACCAGCCTGAGTCTCTTTATTCAATAAAACTTATACGATAGAATGATTTTAGCCAAAAAAAGCCCTGCGATAGAGACTATCATGGAAAATTATACTTTTATAGTTAAATAAAACAAGGAGTTAGGTTAATATGACAACAAATTGTAATAAACAGAAATAATATCAAATAATTTTATTTACCAAAAAAATTCTCTTATTTTCTTCAATTATATTCTTTTATAATTACATCATTTTCCAGAAATACCGAAGACTAAAAAGACGATTAATTTATACTGATTTTTATATGCTTTTCGTTTTAATAATATTTTTTTATCGGTCACTCCAATTAAATATTCTAGATTCAAAAGAATCTCCTCTCTCAATTATATGTTAACTTTATCAGATTGAAAGAAGTGTTATAAAAAAAATGCAACGCTTTAAAGTTAATTATTGAATAAGATTCTTGAATTCCATCCTACAAACTCGCAAGTATTGACTCAAAGATTCGGTTCTTGCTGCAAGAACCCGCGGGTTTGCAGCAAGTACGCTGCGTTCTTGCTGCAAGAACCTCGCGAGTTTGCAGCAAAAACGCGGCGCTCTTGCTCCAAGAGCGCCATCTTTGGGACAAGACATTACTTCTCTCATTGCGTGTATGCTCTTATTTTACCTTCAATGGTTCGATTAAATCTGACAGCCAGCCCGTTTTGTTGGGGCGTTGATATTGGAGAATAATCAGGCTCAATACCTTCTCGTTTCATCAAATCAATAAATTTACCACCTGTAAATTCAGTACCTTGGTCGGATCTGATGTAACAGACCTTTTTATTTTCTTCTAATAAATTTCTCGTAGTTATTAGAAAACTTTCAAGAGCATCATCTGATTCATCTTTCGATTTTAAACAATATGTTTTAGCAAATCTCGAAAAATCATCGATCAATTTTAAAACATATCTCTTATGGCCAGGCCACGATATTGATTTTATCGGGCCCATTGCATCAGAATGAATTAACTCTAATGGTCTCACTACTCTTCTTCTCGTCTGTTTAAAAGGTAATCTCTCCATTTTTCACAATAGCAGACTTCACACTCAAGAACAGAATTGTCAAATTTAACTTTTTCTAAAACTTTATCTATCTTTTGTAATTTTCTCAAATAGTTAAGAGATGCGTGACCAAGTCTTATATGCGATAACATACTCTCATTCTTCGGGATGAATTCTTTAGGTTTACTCAATACATCATCAACAAATGTTTCATCCAAATCATCCAAATTCTTTTAATTGTCAATCTCTATAGTTTTTGGCATTGTAAAACTTGTTTCACTCTCTATATTTTTCTCTTCATAAAAACCTTTATGAATCTGATGCTCCTTTACAGATTCAGGATTTTTCTCTATTTTTTCAAGATTTTTGTCATTATGATTCCTCTCAGACTAATTCATGCTTAGGTTCTCTTTTTCAATGAACTTCTCTCAATTCTGCCTCCCAATCTCAGCCAATTCATTCTCAAAATTTTCATCATTCAAATATTCTCCTTCCGAATTTTTCGAAGTTTGAACTTGTTCTCCCTCCGAAACTGACGATTGATTCTCATCAAAATTTATAGTTTGGGATTGTTGAAGAATTTCATGATCTTTTACTATTCTAGCTTTACAGTAATAGTTTTCATGACACTTTGTAATAACATTTTTCTCACTAAAATCTTTCTAAACTTCAAACTTTACTATCCAATTAGGTTTCTCGTACTCACCCTCAAAGATAGTTTTGCCATTCTCTTTACAGTAAGCTTAAAGTTAACTCTAAAATATCTCTCGTAGCTATCACATCAGTCCATTCTAATATTTTCTCTATAGTTGAATTGCATTTAAGTAAAAGATTCTCCTTGCCATCAATTACAATATCTGCAAATTCATTTTTATTTGCACTCTTAATTACTCCGTTCTTGGAAATTTTAAAATCAGTTAAAATAAAACTCTTATTTACAACAGGGTCTACTGTACCGGAGTCAGCAACCAACTCTATAAATTTTCTAGGATAAAATTCATACTCTTTTGAATTACTCTTACCTTGGTTAGTAGTATTCTTGCTTACTTGCGCTGCATTTGCAGTGGGCTCACTAGAAGGTTTGCCACGGCCACGGCCTCTGCCACAACCTCTGTTACCACTTCGACCACCACCTCTCCCACCTTTTGAATTTGGGCCTTTAAATTTTTTATTCGGAGGACCGTTATTCGAATCCTCGGCTTTTCTCTTATTATTCTTTATTATTATTAACTTCTTCTTCTTTATTATTTATTATTAACATTGTTTGTTATACCAGCACTCACTAGACTTACGATTTGTGATTTTTTCACAAGTATGTGAGACAAAACCATTTGTTGGAACCTAAAAAAACACTGTTCTTGCCAGTGACCAGGTTCCTCGCACCTATGGCATTTATTCTTTTTGTAAGTGGATCCTTTTAATTCACGAGAATTTTTAATAGGCTTCAAAGCTCTAACTGCTTTTGGTTGTATTTCTCTACTTTTCTTTGAAATATTCTCAATTTCTATTTCTCTCATAGTAACTTTGATATCTTTGTAAGTCAATCTCGTTTCGTCGTTCTTTTTATGATAGAATTTGTTCGTCCTATTTCTTCAAAAATTGGATTATTTTCTCATAACGATCACGAAAGAATCTACAGACTCTCCCGGATTCATTCTCGCATTATAAAGTTGAGATTTCAAAGTTGAAGGAGTCACCCCGATAAGGTTTCACGCCTTCGCGTGGATTTTAATTTATTCAAAATTTCACACGGGTCATCTGTAACTAAGATCTTTTGATGGTAGTCATCGTCAATGTGATATATCATGATTTCTTCAACAAAATTCTTCGTCTGAATCTGTCTCTGAATTGACAAACTACTCGGAGACGATGCAGTAGAGTCAATTACATCAGTCAATCTTTTAGTCTTTGATTCGGTGATGAGGTGATCATACCAAATGTCAAAACTCATGTTTTTAGTCAACTTGTAGGTTCTAGCAACGTCAAACCTTGACTCTTAGTAATGATTACCCCCGTTCTCAAAATTTTCTAAATTTCTCGGAGCTGTTGAAGACTCCACCCTCTGAGTAGAATTCTGTGAGCTCAGTCTCAGAAGTCTATTTTTCTCAGCATTAATTGACTCTTGCTGTAATTTAGCAAGTTTATCAGCCATTTTTCTCTTTTGCGCCATCATGTTGGTATAGGCAGTGAAGGGTAATGAAGTCTGTTGAGAAGTACTTGGTTGTTTGGTAGGATCTTGGTTTTTTTGCTGATTTGCAGTCGAAGCTGCAACATTCTCATTGCCCTCGTACTCTTACTCAACTGTTGGGACCACGTTATTCATGGATGCTGTAAAATTTTATTTATTTATTTATTAATACTTGATTTTTTCAAATCTCTCTATCATTAGGCATAAACTCTTAACTCAAGCTTTAAAGTTTATTCATATTTTCTTTAAATGAAAACTTTAAAATTTCTCAATAATTTTACAGTGATTCACAAAATTCTCAAAATAAGTTTATTTTTACGTTCATACAGTTGGTTGATCATTTCCTCGTCAGCCAGTCGGCGGCTATAGACGTAGTCAGCCCACTCTTGATCGTCTCTTTCCATCTTTCTGTACAATGACGTAAGTAGACGTTCTAGGATTTTGAAATAAATATTCTTTAGTATTTTATAAATTCATGTAATTTATAATCATATGTCTGTCGCAAAATATTTAATAAAAAGCCTCAAATATCTTAAATTCTATCAAATAAAATATCAAGTAATTCCTCACTAAAAAATAATTTTATTTCGTGCTTCTAAACCAAAACAAAAATACAAATTTCCTATTTTGATTTGAAACGAAAAATCAAGATCCTTTGCGATGACACCACCTCGCCTATGCACACCACTCTTCAGCGTACGACTCCAAGACAGCTGTGAGGTCGGACGAATTTGGGTTGATCACGCACAGAATGCGGGACATGTACAAATTCTAAAAAAATTTCCTTGTCAATAATCAAACTACATTGCACAGTTTCATCTGACTACTGACCCTAGAAAGGTTCAAAAAAATTCCATTTAAATTCACTCTAAATTTTTCTTAAACCAACTCTAAAAAAAAATGTTCAATTTTTTTCTGATAAAATTCTCAAAATTATCATATAAAAAATCATACTCTCCAAATTTTTTTCATATATCAATTCTCTTTTTATCCGTGGAATTTTTCTAAATTAGTAATGACTCAATAAATAAACTAATCGTTTTATTTCTCAAAAAAAACAATAATTTTCAATAATTTTCTCTATGAGTTATTTAATTCTCAAATACAGACTCAGCTGCAATCACGAGTCACCACCATCATATCAGCTTTAAAATCTAAATGTCGCTCAAGAGAGATTGATTTTGATTTTGATGATTTTATTAATTGTACATTATGTTGTACAAAATACAGAGAGAGAAAGAGAGAGAGACGCTGATACTGAAGGCTCTGGCAGGCGCTGCGTGAATTACTAGCCGGCTCGGGAGATCGCTACAAGCTGTGCTTAGGCGAGCGCAAGCTCCCTGCTCACTACCTGGCTAGAAGTGATGCAAAGATGCTGTGCAGCACAGCAGCGAGATACGCTACCGTGAGCACAGGTAGAGTCAAGACGAACCAGGGTGAAGAAAAACCCACGGTACGTTCTAGGATCTGCGTTTGAATGCAGGAAGCGAAAAGCGTCGAGCATCAATCAATTCCCCTCCATCCGCAAATTTCTCAAAGTGAAGGAGAAGAAAGAGTGTTGCGGAGCGAACAATAATTTATCTCCTTACACATCGTCGAGAAAAAAAATCAATAATTGTAGACTGCGTGGCACCATCTCTTGTACCACGCAGAACTACACGGTGCTGGAGCTCTTGCGCCGCCGTCTGCGCAGCTTGGGGGCTGACGCTGCCGTTGTTGCTGACGCCGCCGACCTGGCGGGGGCCTGCTGCTCTTTGTCTCCTCAGTTCTCATTGTGATGCTCATTCAAGCACTCAGCAGAGAGTTCTCGCTTAAGTTTTCTTGGGTTATCTCGTTCAAGTTCATCTCTTTAATTCATTGGAGTGCTCCTAGTGAAGTGATAGTGGTCAAGCTCATCGTCGTGACTGCAATCAATACTATTGAAGTCACTCTCCACCATCCTAGTCGGCGTGGTTCACTGGCAACTCTTCTCTGGTCGATCACAAGCTCTTCGTCAGGACACTCTCTTTAAATATTCTCAGCGGACATCTCCAGGTATTTTGGTTCAAGTAACAATAATTTACTTGAACCACTCAACCTTGTTTTACAAGCAGTAATTAATTTACTGTACTTCTCGGTGTTTTTGTTCCTGCGGCTTTATGCGCGCGGCCATTTTTTCTTCTCTTTCTCTTGGCCATCACTCTCTCTCGCTCTCTCTTTTCAAGGCCATTCTCTGCTGCTGCTTTAATTTCTCTAGGCCATCGCTCTCTCTCTCTCTCTCTCTCTCCTTTCAAGGCCATTCTCTGTTGTTTTGTTTATCTCAACTTTATTCTATCGAACTCGTGTTTACGTATTTGAATTAATATAATCAAATCCGTAAAGAGTTTTGACTAGGTGTTTTCTCACATTAATTAATTTTCTTTACACGGAAATTAATTCTGGAAAATTTCCAATTACAATTGAATTCTCACTGATTAAATCATTGATCATTTGCTTACAAATTTCAACTTAAATTATTTTATACTTTGATGATTTGTCTTTTTCTATTTTATAGTAATGAGCTCATGTTATCAACATCAAACTTATTAATCTGTCAATTCACATTAACTACTTAAATTTGATACTGTTAATTAATTATTAAGAGATTTAATAAAAGTTATTAAACTTGAACCTTTTTTTGTAAATAATAATATATTCTTAGAAAATAAAATTCACATAAAATTAATTAATGGTCTACTCAATTTATTTGACAACCCTCCCCTACCAGCTTTTAATCCAGCAAATAAAAATAAAATTAATGAAGCAGTAAATCCGCAACAAAGAGCGTGATAAAAGCGAAACAAAAAACTTCAACCAGCAACACTGTGTGTATTCTAACTCAAATCAAAAATCATCTACCGATGACTGAAATCCGAAACTTGCCAAGATAAGAAGTCCCGAGATGCCGAGCTCGCCATTATTTAGCCTATGACCTCTCCCTGCATCAAGCATCTCGCTCACCAACACTTGAAATCTCCACGTACATCATAATCTCTCCTTTCTTTAGAACAAAGGAATAATTCATTCTCTCAAAATATTCCTGCAAAATTTACATCATTCTCAATAAAAATTATCTTCAAACCAAGCACTCTCTTCATTTCTCAATTCTCAAATAAAATAAAAATTGTTAAAAAAAAAGATGTGATTTTCCATCTTTATCACTCTCAACAACATGCATTACTCAAAAATAATTCTCTCAGTTTCTCAAAATTTCATTATGCACTAAGAAGGAAAATCACTTACCTGAAATTAATTCCAGCGGACTCGTGGAGTGATTCAAAGCATTTTTCTAAAAGTCTTGTATTTTATTATTGCTCAGTGGAAGCGTGTGCTGTAGCCCATAATCTTAAGGACTCCAGGTTGGGTTGGAATAGATGTCTTTGCACAAATACAAATAAATCACAACACAATTTATTCAGTTTAAACACTCTTTATTACTCTTTCATCCAATTCATAAACCAGAGCCGCAACCACACAGAAGCAGCTACGCAGAGCAAGTGCGCGCTTCGCAGAGAATTCAATCTCTCGCTCGCGCTTAGTTCTATATCGATATTACAGAAAGCTTTGTTGACGACAAAGCTAATATTCCAACAATATTCAAGATTCTCATTTTATTCTCTAGAATTGCACAAAGAAATTTTTCCTATTTGTTTAAACAAAGTATTCAATCATTCAAAAAACACTATTGCGAAAACAATTTTATTTACAACGTTTCAACATTTCAATTTCAGCACAATTCAAATTTTGAATTAAATGTTTTCGACCAATCACAACAATCATAAATCGAGGAGATTTGATCATCGTTCGTCATTATACAGAGAGATGATCAAAAATACATAATCTAGGTTGAATATGAATTTCCGACAAATGCTCCAAACGTGTCAAGACTATTGACAGACAATTTTTTAATGGCAATCGATTAAAAATTGAATAAAAACTTGTGGAAACTTTTTAAGATCCACTTTGAACCCGGAATGTATTTATAATCTCAGAATTAAGTCTTCTGATTTGCAACAATTTTATTTTGAAAAAAAAAAATTTTCATTAAAAATTTAACAAGGCTTCTTGGAGACCGTCGAGCTGTACTACCCCGGTCTCCAAACCACCCTGATGGAGATGCTGCACCAATGAAATTAGTCATCAAAAATTAAAGAAACTATAACTTGAACTACAAAAAGCAAACATACTTTTCGTAAATTATTAAAAATAAAAAAAAATTAATATTTTTTATTATTTTAGAAATTTTACTGAACATAATACAAAATTATAAGAACAAATCTTTTGAAATTTTGAAAAAAGATAATAGTGAAACCCGGGTGAAATTAAGTAAATATGTTCAAAATTTATGACAAATTAAAGAAAAAAAATTATTTCTTTTAATTTATTAGATAAATCTTTATATTGACTATCCCACAACAAATAATCACAAGATATTTATATAGGTCTTACAGTCTAACCATATATGCGGATCATTAGATGATCCTTACTTAAAATCACCTCCGAAGAACCTGGAATATCGGTTAGTAATCAATATTACAAAACCCACAATATATGCAAGTTCTGGGTTTTGCAAAAAAGGAACATCTAATGATCCTCTGCAGCACCACCTTCGGCGTAACCTCAGAAATCTGTAAAAAATTATTATTCCTACTATATTGATCCTCAGCTGTCCAACGTTTCGAACTTGCTCCGGCTCCTCATCAGGGAATAAAGTGAAAATCTTTCTGCACCTTGTAATATACTCCCCAACCCCCTTTTTTGTTGCACATGCGCACCTAAAAAAAAAAAGGTCAGATTAGAGGCTGACAAATCTTATCTAGTTTGCTTGACTTCTTCTGAAGATTGACATTATTCTTGTTCTTATAGGTGTGTTTATTCTCTAAGCTCGTTCTCTTGCTCTTGTTCTGAATATTGTATTCTAAAATATCCACATTCTGAAAATCAAATGAGTGTACATTTTCCAACCAATGTTCTCTGACTCCTGTACTGTTAGCGACTATCTGTTTAAATATTTTTTTGTGTGCATTCATCCTTACTCTCAAGTACCCTCCCGTTTTACCAACATAGCATTTTCCGCAATCCATGCAATTTAATCTGCAGACAATCTCTGATTCATTTCTGTTTTCTTCCTTGTCCTTGCAGTTGCTAAACAATTTGATAAGATTATTTGTATTTTAAAAGTAGAATTGACTTATTGTTTACAATTTTAAGTCTTTACTATTCATAATATAAACTAAAAACATAATAAAAATAATACCAAAATTGAAAGAAAGTCTGTGATGAAGAGCTCTAGGTATGATATACAATGATAAATTTACTTTTGATAATCGTCTTGATTATATAATTACTCTAGAAAACAAGAAGCTTGGGTATATTAAATTCGCAACCAAAACACTCAAAAAATAATGGATATTGTCCATCTCTATAGAACACTAGTGCTTCCTCTTTTACTATTTGGCTCGGTGATATGGACACTAATAAAAGTCAGAGACTAGAAAGCGTTCAACATAAAGCTCTTAGGTACTTAGCTTAAAAAGCTAAAACACCTATGCATCCTTTTTCTAAAAACTATACAGACATAGCTAAGAAATTCAAATTACCAACCGTAAAAGCAATACATAATTATTAAGACCTTCTACTCGCACACAATATCATTCATAATAACCTTCTAGATTTCACTGGAATGCCAACTATCACCGTAAAATCAAACAGTTAGTCCTTGAGAGATAACTATAAGCTAGATACCCAATTAACAAGAAGAAACACCAAAGCACGACGTAGAGGATATCACCAGTTGAAACAACCAAAACATCAATGTTAGACAATTACAAGACTTTAACCAAATTGTAAATCTTATTAAAAATTTATACTATTCTATGGGGACCTTTAGAAATGAGCGCCACTGGAGGGCGCTACTGGCAATAGCCTCCTCTCCCAGCAGTTTGGCGTGCAGCAGTCGTTTGTTTGTTTGCACATGCGTGAGACTACACACACACACATACTTTAACATTTGCTCCATGCCGAACTGCTAGGAGAGGAGGCTATTGCAAGTAGCACCCTCCAGTGCCGCTCATTTCTAAAGGTCCTCATACTTGATTAGGTTATTACACCTGTTGAATTGTTATTTAAATTTAATTAAAATTATTATATCATATAAAATTATTATATTATTATGTACCATTGTTCACTACATTATATACTATTTCATATAAATATTAAAAAAACTGTTCGGAACTCCAAGACGAGATGCGTTTATTTTCAGCGGCAACATAAAACATCGACACTCTCGTCGTCGCAACTGTCAAACTGATAATAACCAAAAAACTCCAAAAACCTAAAAAACTAGTTTTTTGTTGTTCAAACAGTCTAATTTTGTTATTTTCTTTGAATTAATACGTTCTCATGATTTTTCATTAATTAATCTCGTTTTTTAATTTATTTCATACACGCACGAGTAAACAAATATTCATATAGTCCATTCACTATCAAACATTTTGGTCCTTCATCGTTGGATTTGCTGGTGTCATCGAGATTAAATGGAAAAAATCATTTTTTTGGTGGTTTGACGAGATATCTACTCTACGTACATCGATAGCCTGTAGGTTGAAAGTCATCGTTCAAAACCTCAGGTCCCTTAAATTTTTGATAATTATTTTCCTTTTTTCAAGTTCTTTTTCTAATAAGTTTTCTTATTCCAATCTAAATAGTCCGTTTATTTAGTAAGGTTAAGAAAATCGTTCAAAAGCTGTTTGCTAATTCATCGGGAAGTTTTTTCAACTAGGTTAACTTTGGTTTGTTTTGGATCATCATCACCCAGTCTAAGGGGTTCGATTTCGGCTGCTAGCGTCGTTCTCTGCTTTTCATCAGCTGCAAAAATCAAGTGCATCTGAAGCATCCAACGCCGCATGGGACAAGGATCTTCAAAGCTCGAGATTCAGTTTTGGAGAAAATTTTCGTATATTAACCTAGTTAAGTTTCTTTTGATACTTAGCACTTTTTCTTTTTTTTCATAATTTTCAACTTGACCCATCGAGATTTACGATCATATTAGGTTAGTGGCCAGGTAAAAATTAAGTTAACTTCACAATATTTTTCAAGGTTGTTGGACCGACGTTGTGCCACTCTGCTGAGCGTTTAACGCTGATCCCACGTATCAATAATTTAACCCAACTATAATATAGCTAGCATCATTTGACGTTATAGAACGTTAAAGAAAGTTTGATTGATTTTTATTCAACTATCGCTTATTTTCATCCATTTGCGTCGCGACTCTTTTAAATTTACTTGAAAGTTTTGCTTTTTGATTCGATTAAATAATCTTTTTATTCATCATGAATGATTTTTTTGTTGCTCAGCAAAGCCTTCACAACCTTCCCTGGGAGCTGTAGGACCTTGTCGTGCGCCGACAACCTTCGCACGGTCTTGGGACTCCGTCCCTTCGGGGGCTGGGGATACCGACTGGACGGAGGCTGGTCGACGGGACCTTGCTCAACACACAGACGGGCAAGGGACTACCAACGCTAGCGGTCAAGGGGCCCTGACGAGGGACTCCACCCCGAAAAGGATAGGGGACTCCTCGACAGGAGGTAAAAAGAAAAAGAAGAGGGTGAGGAGAAAGACTGGCCACGGCAGAAGAACCCGGAAGAAGGGTGCAGAGCTGGAGCCGTCCCCTGAGCGGTTGACCCCGGCTGCTAAGAGGACACACTCTGACGGATCGACACCCAGGGAGATCAAGCGCGCGGCCAAGGAGAAGACGAACGAGGGGGTTACCTACAGTCGAGCAGTGGCCCCGAAACTTCGATGGGCCATTGTTCCTGCGGGCTACCCTATCGTTCGGCTTACACCAACACAGGCCGGGATGGTCAGATCCGCCCTTGAGGCGGAAATTGACCGCACCGAAGAGGATGGCCACTTCCCACAATTCCTGGCCAACTGGGAGATGCAGGGTGCACTTGTTTACGACTGCAACACCAGTGTGGACGTGGATTGGTTGCGGGAGGAGGCCTCAAAATGGACTCCATGAGAGAACGCCAAGCTCAACGTCATCGAGCAAGGCGATCTCATAAAGGTTAAAAGGATTGCCCTGTACTTTCCGGGGGTCATAGACTCCCAGACCGCACTAACACGCCTGAGACACCAGAACCTCACTCTCAAAGTGGATTCCTGGACTCTCGTTGGCACCAAGGCAATCCCAACAAAGGAAAAGCAGCCGGACGAGACCCTGCTAAATATCACTGTCGAAGAGACGGAGATTGAGGCCCTGAAGGCACTCAACTTCAGGCCCTTTTACGGTGGTAGCAGGGCCCATGCGGTCCTGGTTGCCGACAAAAATAGAGGTGACAGAGAGGATGGTAGGAGGGATGCTGGGGGCGGAAATCGTGCAATACACGAACCCCCCCCCCCGCATTCAAAGGATAGACTCTGACTCCGCCCCTCATGGCGGGCCTACGGAGAAGGGGTCGGGGTGATCGAGACCCAGGGCATGCCCGTATGGCACCGTCCACTATCTCGTTCACCTAGATCAATCTGCACCACTGCAAAAGCGCTTCGGCCGCTCTGGTCAAGCGCATGGCAGAGGTGCAAACAAGTAGAGCGTTTATCCAGGATCCCTGGATAAGGGCAGTCAGAATAACAGGACTAAACGCATGCGGCACTCGTTTTAGTTGGGTCTGAGACTCAGCGAGGGCTGCCTTGATTGTAAAGGGGCTCACCGCGCAGGCCTGGGCTCCCTTCTGTGACAGGGACACCGCTACCGCGATAGTTAAGTACAAGGATGGGAAAGGAAGACAGAGGCAACTGGTAGCTGCCTCGGCCTACTTCCCACACGGGAAGGATGATCCACCCCCACAAAGGGTTGTAGACCTGGTCAAGACATGTGAGCTCAAGGGACTGGACCTACTGCTGGCATGCGACGCAAACTCACACCATACGGTGTGGGGTAGCTCGGATTGCAACAGCAGGGGGGACGCGCTATTGGGCTTTCTGGCGGGCACCAACTTAGAGATCCTGAATAAGGGAGGGAAACCGACCTTTCGGGACAAAAGGCGCGAAGAGGTCATCGATATTACCCTACCTCAGTGTTGGGTAAATGACGATTCTGGAAGTTTTCGACATGTCGTAAAGTCGAAAATGTCGTAAATGTATCAAATGTATAAAAGTTTGTCGTTAATGTATGAATTGTCAAAAATTCAAAAACTTTATTTCAGCTCATAACCTAGATTTTTTCTCAATTAATTTTGTTTCTTTACATTACTATTATTTTAATTTTAAGATATTAATCAATTTTTCGTAAAAATTACTTAAATTATTGTTGAAATGTTAACAATAAATGTTTGGTTTTTCAGTTTTTTAGTAGTTAATAAAAGCAATTATTCCTACTTTTCATGAAAATTTTCTAGGATAAAAAACTTTATTACAATATTTTATTTAATAGTGTTTAAATATTTGCAACTGAATGCAGCTCACAAATGTGAAAAAACATAAAAAAAAAAAAAAAAAAAACGTTGCGTTCAATAAATAGACTGGTTAATTATCCCCCAGGCCTTGAACCCCCAAATACCCTGGGCGCCCGAGTTCAACAAAAAAACTTATCGGCTACCCCCCAAGCTCTAAACTCCCAAAACCCTGGGCGCCTGAGTTCAACAAAAAAAAACTTATCGTCCAACCCCCAAGCCTTGAACCCTCAAATACCCTGTGCTCTCGAGTTCAACAAAAAAACTTATCGGCTACCCCCCAAGCTCTAAACTCCCAAAACCCTGGGCGCCTGAGTTCAACAAAAAAAAACTTATCGTCCAACCCCCAAGCCTTGAACCCTCAAATACCCTGTGCTCTCGAGTTCAATAAATAAACTGATCAGCTATCCCTCAAGCTCTAAACTTCCAAAACCCTGGGCACCTGAGTTCAACAAAAAAAAACTTATCGTCCAACCCCCAAGCCTTGAACCCCCAAATACCCTGGGCTCTCGAGTTCAATAAATAAACTGATCAGCTGTCCCTCAAGCTCTAAGCTCCCAAATACCCTGGGGATCTGAGTTCAACAAAAAACTTATCGGCCATCCCCCAAGCTCTAAACCCCCATAAAAAACCTTGAGAGCCCTAATTGAATGATTATAAAAATATGATTGCATTTTAGTTAACTTGAGCATGAAATAAATAATTTTGTTACAATACCTAATTACGCTGCACTGGTGCAATTATACCATAAAATTGTAAATCTAAAACTTTTAACTCCAAAACGGCGTGGTTGACTAGAAAAACACTATAAGTTTTTAATCATTGTTAAACTCTTTGTTTGCAACATTATCAACAAATTTTTTTTTTAACTATAAATTAAATGCTTCTATTGGGAGGAAAAGTGCAGTCATAGAGAGGGAAGCAATATGGCTGCCCATAACTATTTTCAGTGCGATCAGCGCGCATGACAACGTAACCCTAAATTCAACATGGCTGCCCATAACTATTTAAATCCACTAGAACAGCGCGTGAACCACGTGACCTCATCCCCACCACGACTGCACTTTTCTTCCCAATAAAAGAGACACATTTCGAGAAAAGCGTAAAAATTTTCGTTTGTTTATTGGTTATTTATTTTATTATTTTATATTGATTTTTTATTATTTTGTAGTACTTTCAAGTGATGTAAATGAAAGTACACCACAACCTTTTTGTGGAACAAAAAAAAAAAAAAAAAACTTTTTTATAGACTTGATATTCAAATATAAAGTGCGCTGAACCTGTAAAATTATTCCACGTAGTAACCGGGGTATTTGGGGGTTTACAGCTTAGGGGATAGCCGAAAAGTTTTTTTGTTGAACTCGGGCGCCCAGGGTATTTGGGGGTTTAGAGCTTGAAGGATAACTGATCAGTTTATTTATTGAACTTGTGTGCCCAGGGTATTTGAGGGTTTAGAACTTGGGGGATAGCCGATAAGTTTTTTTGTTGAACTTGGGCGCCCTGAGTATTTGGGGGCTTACAGCTTAGGGGATAGCCGATATGTTACGGAGTGGACCACAATTCGCTCGTAAATATTTCGGCTCATTCGCTCAACTTTAAATTGATAGACTACATGGCTCCATCTATGAGTCTAGGCGGGGACTTTAGTCCCAATTCTCACTCCCGCGCGCCGTAGTGCTGGGCAGTACCGCGGTCGCCGTTGCTGCTGCCACAGGCCTCGCGTGCTGGCTTCTGGTTTTGGTGCTCAAGTGTGCGTGTGTGCAGCAGAGAGTTCTCCCGGCTTTTTCACGGTTCTTCTCAACGGCTCTTCTCATCGCCTTTTTCACCAGGTAGTCCCGGAACCTGCCTTTTCACCGTGCACCAGCTCATCTGGACGATCACAGACAGTAATTCTGTGATCATCAACAACCTCGGAGCCGCGCCATTACCACGTGTACCAGCTACTCTTCACCGGTGGTCCACGGAGAATTTGTCTGGTTCAAGGACAATCCTCACTCATCGAACATCTCCAGGTATTCAGGTGCAAGGAACAGTCATTTCCTTGCCCCTTCTCACTTTTCATTTTCTCTAGCACAGAATTTACGACTCTGTGCTGATTTCGTCTATCTCAATGTGCACAAGCACGTAGCCATTTCGGCCATTTTCTCTCTCTCTCTCTCTCTCTCTATCGGGTTATCTCTCTCTATTTTCAAGGCCACTCTCTGCTGCTACTCGACCAATGCTCACACCTTTTAATGTAAATAAGAAAACTCTCATAATTTAAGTTCAAATCAATATCGGTGTTTACATTTACTTATGACTTGACTGTTACGCTCGGGCCTCTCTCTCTCTTCAAGACAACTCTCGTGAATAGACAGTTTCACTCGCCATTTTGTGAAACTTCTCTGGTTTCTCTTGGTTCTTTCTCGTGACTCTTTCTCATCATCCTCAACGTAGTCATCTCATCAGTACAGTCAACTCGACGAATCATCTACTTAGTGTTGGCTCAACTCGGAAGACATTTGATCTTCAATTAACTCAAACGGCTCGGCTCAATTCAATTCTTGGGTTAATTGCTCAGCAAGGAGAGCTTTCACGGCGTGGCATCTTCAGGTATTTCGCTCAGAATCGGTAACAATAATTTACCAGTGCTTTTACATTGCCCTTCTCAGGGCCATGGACAAGGAGTGAGTAAGGCAGGGAATTTCAGCACAATAAGTGTATACCTGAGTGCTGGGGTTGTATTTTCCCGAGCAAACCCCTCCCACCCCACCCCAAACCTAACCTAAAGCCTTCACAAAAAAATCGCAAGTTCTTTTGAGAATTTCAAAAAAAAGGGTAGGGAAAAAATGGCTCGTGATAACGGTAATTCTCGATTGGAAGAATTAAATAATCTGTATGAGCAAGCATCTTCGATACACAGTAATATCCTCAAAATCAAGTCTTTGCCAATCAATCATGATTGATTTTCCATGAAGTTGTTTGATGAAATCACTGATTTGTACTACGATAAGAAAGGTGATTTCAAAGATTTTTTCTATGCTTTGGATGAAATAAGAGCTACTGCTGAAGCTTTCAATGTTACTCAAGCTAACAATAACCAGGGTGTTAATCAGGTTGTCCATACATATCATTAATCTACTCTAAAAATCGATATTCAAAATTTTTCAGGAAAATATTCAGGGTGGGAAAATTTTCAAGACATTTATAAGGCTATGGTTCATAGTAAGGAAGACTATCTTCCGGTTGTTAAATTTTCTATCCTTAGAATTCATTTTAAAGACGAAGCTCTGGCCTTGGTGAAAAATTGGCCATTGACTAGTGAGAATTATCCTAAAGCTTGGGAAAAACTGACTACGTTGTATGAAAATGAGCACAGGGTTATAAACTTTCATGTTTCTGAGCTCTTTGCTGTAAATTCCGCTAAGTCAGAGTCATCATCAGAACTCAAGCGGATTTTGCAAGAGATTTTTGACCCTATCGAATCGCTTCAGTCCTTAGGACACCCCACTGAGCATTGGGATGATCTTGTTGTTTTCATAACAGCTAATTGTTTCGACTGCAATACTCGCAAAGATTGGGAGAAATGTCAAGGCAATACTTCTGCTGCGCCCACAGTGGAAAAAATTAAAGAATTTCTTCACACTCAAATTATGACCTTAGAGTATATAGAAAATAGCAACAAATCGAGCGTGATAAGCAGTCTTCAGCTGGTCATACTAACAAAGGTAGCAAAGGTCAAACTAATGCGTCAATTAATTTGACTCAAACTCAATCGAACAAAAAATCATCTAAGGGAAGCAAGGTTCCTTCCTGTCCATTGTGTGGTCAATCACATTACTTATCAAGGTGTCATTCATTTAAAAATAAGGTAGTTATTGATCGAAAGAGTTTCGTACAAGCAAAACAACTCTGTTTTAACTGTTTAGGGAATTATTTTCTGAAAGATTGTTCGTCGACTTACACATGTCGTTATTGCAAAGGCAAACATCATAGCCTTTTGCATTTAGATGAAAATCCTCCCGTTTCCTTTGTGCAAACAGAGTCATTACCATCTACATCGACCATTACTGACATTAGTAAAAAAATTTTTCCAGTTAGTCAGCCGAAAAACTGTTTCGTGACTCCAAGTTTGTTTCAAGTAGTCAAGCTCTAAAAAAGGTATTTTACTCACTACGGCGCTTGTAATTATCGTAGCATCTAATGGTTTTAAATTTTCAGCTCAAGCTTTGCTTGACAACTGTTCACACACATCGATCATTTCGGAATTCGCTTATCAGCAATTGAGGTTGAAACGTAAAACTGTTAATTTATCTGTGACTGGAGCAGGTGGACAAGCAGTATTTACTGCCAAGAATTTGGTTAGGTTAAGAATTTAGCCTCATTTTAAGTCAACCTACTCGTGCGAAGTTGAAGCATTGGTTGCTGACAAGGTTGCTGCTTATTCGCCTCCAAAAATAGGTAATGCTACTGGTTTTGAGTACCTTCGGAATTTGGAGTTAGCTGATCCAAATTTTTTGGACCACTCTCAAATTGACGTTCTTCTCGACGCAAGCGTTTACGCTCAAATTCTACTTGGTGAAATTGTTAAAGGCAATGTTGATGAGCCCGTTGCTGTTAACTCGACGCTAGGATGGATACTCATGGGTGTAGTTCCATCAGTCGATCAGCCATTAACCTCAATCCTTGTTTCGCTGTATTGTGCATTCGAGGACGATTTGTCCAAAACTGTACAAAACTTTTGGCGGGTGAAGGAGTGTATGAATCATTTCAAAACCATTCATTCGTGAGTGCTGTGGAATGAACAGTAATTTCACTCCGTACACATAGTCAATCTAAAATCAATAGTTTGTGGACTGCGTAGCGCCATCTCTTGGACAACGCAGAACTACCGGGTGCTGGTGCTCTCGCGCCGCCGTCTGCGCAGCTTGGGACGGCTGGCGCTGCTGCTGTCGCTGACGCCGCCGGGCCAGCTGCTCTTTGTTCACTTCTCGTTTTAGCGCTTACTCAACACGCAGCAAAGATTTTTCTCTTACGCTTTCTTGTTTTTTTTTTTTTTTTTTTTTTGTTTGTAAAAGTTTATCTCATTGGTACTTCTCGTGTCTTTCTAAGTGTCTCTGTGAAAGTGCACTTGTGGTCCAGCTCATCGTGGTTGTGGCAATCAATTACATCCCAGCAACCACATCGCATTTTCAATCCAGCATACCTGTTCTTGTTGGCAGACCTAGGAATTCATCGCGCTGTACTACTCACTGGGCATCTCCAGGTATTTCGTCTTGGCTCAAGTAACAATAATTTACCTGAGCCACTCGTTTTAATTCATACACAATAATTAACTTACTGTGCATTCTCTTGCTCTCTCTCTCTCTGCTGCTGATGCTATTAGCATTTTTTTCGGCTATCGCTCTCTCTCCTTTCAAGACCATTCTCTCTTGTTTGTTTATCTCATTTATATTCTGACTAACTCATATTTAATATTAAAGTCGAATTAATATAATTTAATTTGTAAGTAGTTTTGTACAGAGTGGTGTTTCTCCAATTCAGTAATTTCATTTACACTGAAATTATTATTCAACTTTAATCACATATTTAAATTGAATTTTTGATCTTTTTTTTGTATAAATTAATCTGTGTAAAAGCCACTGTTATTTTGTAAAGGGTGAAAGTTATTGTAATTTATGAATAAAATTGTTATTGTTTTTTATCTGGTGTGTTCTCTCTCTTCTGAAATTACCCTCCTCTACCAGATTACTCCGGCATAAAAAATAAATAAATTAATAGCCCGGTCAATCCAGAACAATGAGATTCTTCTGATCGCTATACTGTTAGACTTCCATTTAAAAATTCAGCTTAGCCTACTCTCGAATAGTTAGGGTCATCATTTAATTCTGCTTCTCAGATGTTGTATAGGATGGAAAAAAGATTCGAAAAAGACTCTCCTTTCAAAGAACTTTATATCAAATTCATGCACGAATACGAAGACCTAGTCACATGCATCGAATTTTGTCTACTGACTCTGAGACACTCGACTCAACTAGATACTACTTACCTCATCATGGTGTGCTTAGAGAACAAAGCATCTCCACTAAGCTTCGAACAGTTTTCAATGCTTCGTGTAAGACCTACACTGTTAATTCGTTAAATGACCTCCTTCATACAGGCCCAAATTTACTGCCTGAATTGTTCGATCTCATTTGCAGATGGCGCATGTATTTATTTATTTTTATACCCAACATTGTAAAAATGTACAGGCAAATCAAGGTTGCACTGGAAGATCAACCTTTTCAAGCTATCTTGT
The DNA here is from genome assembly GCA_038277355.1 of Encarsia formosa. Lineage (NCBI taxonomy): Eukaryota > Metazoa > Arthropoda > Insecta > Hymenoptera > Aphelinidae > Encarsia > Encarsia formosa. The sequence continues at coordinate 21,448,478 of CM076187.1, forward strand.
GGAGCGACTTGGGCAAGAAACACACTCATACACATTATCTATCGACTGCTACTTCCAGCATAGGTTGCTCTCCTTTTATAGCTATAGCTGTTCTATAATAGTTAGCTGAAGATTACCGTCGTCAGTATCCTGAAGGAGCTGAAATTATTGATGAGGAGACTTATATGGACAACTCATTGTCTGGTGCGCATACAATAGAGGAAGCTTTATCAAAACAAAAATCCTTGGTCGATTTGTTCATGGTGGGTGGTTTCCCCTTGAGCAAATGGCAAGCTAACGATCCTCGATTGTTGGCATGGTTACCTCAGGATGTTCTTGCAATCGATCTTGATTCTTAGTTTAAGGGGATAGTATGGTCAAACGAGCGAAAAAAAAATTGCTTTTTTTGACGATTTTTGAAATGAAATCAAGCAAACCAAGTTTATTGTAAAATATAGTACTTTATTAAGTAACATTTAAAGAAGCTTTTGTCCAATTTTGAGGTAAAAATATTAAGATTTGAGTCTCTGGCTGGCAATTTTCGGCGACACCTTTTGAAAAAAGTTTTTTGCGGTGGCCACTCGTACTTGACACTGGCTTATCTGAAACACAATTTGAAAGAAGATTTAGTTAAAGGATAAGTTTTTCTAGGTACTGTCGAGCCACTTTTAAAAATTTTTTATTTTTAATAAAATGGCGGCCCTAAAATGGCGTCATTTTGAGGTAAAAATTTTCAAACTGCTGATAAAAATGTAAAAATTGAAAAAAAAAACATCCCGGCAGTACCTAGAAAAACTTATCCTTTAACTAAATCTTCTTTCAAATTGTGTTTCAGATAAGCCAGTGCCAAGTACGAGGGGCCACCACAAAAAACTTTTTTCGAAAGGTCTTGCCAAAAATTGCCTGCCAGAGACTCGAATCTGAATATTTTTACCTCAAAATTGGACAAAAGCTTCTTTAAATGTTACTTAATAAAGCACTATATTTTACAATAAACTTGGTTTGCTTGATTTTGTTTAAAAATCGTCAAAAAAAGCATTTTTTTCGCTCGTTTGACCATACTATCCCCTTAAATCGAGCAATTCCTTTACAGTTCTTGGAATTGGGTGGAGAAATTGTGAGGATTGTTTTATTTTCAAAATTGATTGCCCTGCTGAAACAACAACACTAACCAAAAGAATTGTCATGTCTCAAATCGCAAGGATCTTTGATCCAATGGGATGGTTAGCCCCTGTTGTGATCTGTGCAAAAATCTTCATTCAAAAACTATGGTTACTGAAGAGTGATTGGGATGATCCTCTTCCGAATGATCTCAGCGATCAATGGTTGTATTGATGTTGTAAGCTTTTATCAATTAACACCATTCGTGTGCCTAGGTTCATAAAATGGTCACCTAACCTAGATTTTTGTGAAATTCATGGTTTTGCAGATGCCTCAGAACGTGCTTATGGTGCCGTGATATACTTGCGTTGTGTCGAGTTATCTCAAGTTCATGTAACTCAACATCTAAAACTAGAGTTGCCCCACTTAAAACCATAACCATTCCTAAGTTAGACCTCAACGCTGCTCATTTACTCGCTGAGTTAGTTCAACACTATCGTAGTATAATGCCTATTAAAATTGATTTAGTACATCTTTGGTCAGACTCCAGAAATGTGCTGTACTGGTTGAGAGACCATCTCTCTAGGTGGAAAATTTATGTTGCCAGTCGTTATGCTGACATTGATACATTTGTGCCAGACGCTCATTGGCATCACGTTCGATCGAAAGACAATCCCGCTGATATGGCCTCCAGAGGCGTATCACCTGAACAACTTGAGAATTGTGAGTTGTGGTAGAAAGGTCCGAGTTGGCTCGGAGATTCCCTTTCTCCCTGGAGTACGGTTGCTGATGATTTGTCTGCTCATTAACCTATTGAGACTCGAGCTGCATTCGAAAACGTTCCAGCTTTTCCGAGTGCTCATTTGACTCAAAAAAAGATACCCAAGGTTTGGGATCTTTGCTATAAATACTCTTCTTTATTTAAATTGTTGACAATCACGTCTTTGGTTTTGAGATTTCTTTTCAAACTCGAACAACGGGTACTTCAAAGCCGACACCCTAAGGGGAAAAGTGTTCCTGGACACTGTACTCGTTCAAAATCGAAAAATCTTGAGTGGCTTTCAGATCTAAAATTTCCAATGTATAACTCAAAGCTCAAAATTCGTCAAAAAGTGAAAAAAAAGTCCTCGTGTTATTACCAGGAAAAACTTATCTTCTAACAGAATCTTCTTGAAATTTTTGTTTCAGATGTTTATGGACAAAATGGCGTTTACCACGGGAAAAAATCGTCGAGCGAAGGCGTCTCCGAAAAAGTACTGGCATTGGCTTGTTTTTTAATATTTTTATTCAAAAAAACTACAGAAAGTAGGTCAAATGTTACTTTATTATGTACACTATTAATAAATTAAATAACTTTTGCCGTTTGCTCGAGAAAAATCATGAAAGATTTGCTTTTTTTTGCCCTCCAGGGTTTACCCCCCCCCCCCCCCCCTCTCCCCCTAATGATACTAAATGACGTGTGTACATTTTCAGAAATTTTTGAATCATCAAAAGCTAATGAAAACAGAATTTTATGATAAATTAGAAAGCATTTTTAAATTAAAAGCTGCAGCGCATTTTATTGGTATGACTCGATATTTTATAACTTTTTATACAAAGATAAAATAATCGTTTGCGAATAAAGTTTATATGCATAAAGTTAAAAACAAATAATCAGTATACAATCGCACTTATACACATAATATACTAACTATACATTATATAGATTTTAAATCGATACCTATACTATGAAAAGTATCAACTGACGATGATTGTCTAAAATAATTATTAGCGATGTGCAATAACATTTTACAAAAAAACGTCAAAACACATACTGCACGAAAAAAAGTGAGCGCCTTAGCGGTCACCGGAGGCGGTAAAGCAGGCACTCAACCGCGCGCTAGCTTAGGTACTTTCCATCGTTGGTTCAGCGGTGAACTCATCGAAAATTCTATATCAGTGCACTCATCGAATATACCTATTCGCTATGCAGGGCTGAAGAGAGGGGATAGCGCATTCGATCTTAGAGCTGATGGTGGCGAAAAAGTGAACTAAGTGAAGAACATTCAAGAGCGACCAACATACTCAACCTTTAATTTATCTTAAAACTGTTGAAAGAAAATTATAAAAATAGCTACGTTAAATTAATTTATGAAAAATTTGGTACATTTATCATCAGTCAAATGCATTTTTGAGTCTCTCAAACTATACAGGGTGACCCATTTTAAAAGACCCACCCAAATAACTCGCTTGGAAAGGCCCAAATCGAAAAAATTTAGAGCAAAGTTTCATTGTTTTTTGGGGCTAATTTGATGGGCCCAAAAAATTTGGGCCCAGGGCCTTATTTTGGGCCCCACAGACCCTAAGTCCGTTTTTTTAAATGGATTTTTGACCTCGGATTCGGAAAGAGCGGGAAATTTTACGATTTTTAGGTATTTTTTGAAAAATTTTTTGGGCCCCACATGAAGCCCTGCAGGGCTTATAAGACTTTTTCCGTTTTTTTAAATGGGAACCCCTATTTTTGACCTTGGATGCGGAAAGAGCGGGAAGTTTTACGATTTTTAGGTATTTTTTGAAAATTTTTTAGAATCCTCTTGGGGCCCGGTAAGCCTAGGTAAGGCCCAATTGTGTTTGGTAGCGTTATTTTCGAGAATAGTGCATTTTTAGTGTACCACATGCAATGGAAAAGTTTCTTGTTTTGAATGTCTAGGACCTACGACGAGGACGTAGCAAGATGGATTTTTAGGTCCTACTGGGTCCTATCAATTAAAATAAAACCCGAAAAATATTAGTGGTACAATTAAATTAGTGGGGGGGGGGGGATTTTTTTATTGTTTTAAAATGCACAGATCAAGTTTTCGCTCGAAGCTTCAAGCAGTTTACAATTAATTTAAAAATTTCAATTCATTAATTCTTTAACAGTTCTTTTGAAAAATAAAACATTTTGAAAGTCTCAATGTTGTTCGAGGTACTCAATGAACATTTAAAAACTATAATTTTAAAATAGTATCGAAATGTAAAGTTTAGGTTTAAAAAACAGCGATATTTAAATTTGAAGAATAAAAATTGAAAAAGTATTTAATTATCAAGTTTCAGTGTCGAAAACAGCGCTATCTACATTTAATGAATACAAATTAAAAATGTATTAAATTATAAAGTTTCAGTATCGAAAATAGCGATATTTACATTTGAAGAATAAAAATTAAAATAGTATTCAATTGTAAAGTTTCAGTATCGAAAACAGCGCTATCTACATTTAATGAATACAAATTAAAAAAGTATTAAATTATAAAGTTTCAGTATCGAAAATAGCGATATTTACATTTGAAGAATAAAAATTAAAATAGTATTTAATTGTAAAGTTTCAGTATCGAAAACAGCGCTATCTACATTTAATGAATACAAATTAGAAAAGTATTAAATTATAAAGTTTCAGTATCGAAGACAGCACAATCTACATTCGAAGAATACATATTTAAAAAAAGAATTAGCTTACGTTCAAACGTCACGGGCTGAAATCGATAAATTTTTTACCTTAATAAAATTTGTAGTGAAAATGCCGGATTACACTCGATCTGAAATAGTGGATATTTTACTTATCTTAGGAGAGTGTGCTAAAAACTATCGTCATGCGGCCCGTTTGTATCAGCAGCGCTATCCGAACAGAAATCAGCATCCAAATCACCGGGTCATAGCGAGAATTGAACAGCGAGAAAGACAAGGACCTCAAAGACCTCGGCAGCGTCGAAGAGTTATAACAATTGAAAATGATGACCCTAGGATATTGGTAGTGCTTGCTTTAACTACAGCAAATCCGAATATATCACTTCGTCAAATCCAATTGCAAACGGGTATTCCAAGAGAGACTGCAAGAAGATTGTTGGAAAAACATCATTTTCACCCGTATCACATTACATTGACTCAGCAACTAATGCCACCTAACTTTCAGAGACGACTACAATTTTGTTTGTGGGTAAGAGAAAGATTGGAAGAAAATCCTAACTTTTTTTATAATGTTATGTTTTCTGATGAGGCTACTTTCCATAATACGGGGGAACTCAATCGCCATAGCTGCCACTATTGGTCTCCAGAGAATCCACACTGGAGAAGATCTATCGATCATCAAAATCGATGGAGTTTAACGACATGGTGTGGAATTATCAATGGTCATTTAATAGGGCCATTTTTTTTTTGACAATCATGTCAATGGGCAAAATTACCTGCAGTTTCTAACAAATGAACTCCCGAACCTTTTAGTCAATGTTGATGAACAGACAAGGGAACACATGTGGTTTCAGCATGACGGTGCACCGGGTCACAGGACTGTTGCCGTTCAACAATTTCTGGCTGAACAATATCCTAATCAATAGATTGGTATTGGGCGTGCCGAATTTGATTACGTTGAGTGGCCACCTAGGTCCCCAGATCTAACGAATCCAGACTTTTTTTTATGGGGCTACGTTAAAAATGTCGTCTATGCCGAAGCTCCGACTACGAGAGAAAACATGAAGGAGCGAATCAGAAATGCTTGCCAGAACATATCAAGAGAAGTTCTTTTATGAACTATTCGAAGTTTTGAGCGAAGAATTGATCTCCGCATTGTTAATAACGGAGGAATCTTCGAACACTTGATTCGCTGAATAAAAAATTGCGATTTTTTGATTGCATACAAATAATATTTTTCGGGTCTTATCTTAATTGATAGGACCTAGTGGGACCTGAAAATCCATCTTGCTACGTCCTCGTCGTAGGTCCTGGATATCAAGGTTCTCGATGACTAAACGCAAGCAATGGTATTCAAAATTTGAATAAAACTGATAAATGGGCCCTGTGAGGGTTCAGAAAAAACGAGGTCTCAAAGAATACCTTAAAATCATAAAATTTTCCGTTCTTTAAAAATTCGGGGTCAAAAATAGTATGTGTTCCACTTTTAAAAAACGAAGTTAGGACCCGTAGGGTCTAAAATAAGGCCCCGGGCCCAAATTTTTTGGGCCCATTTGGTTGGAAATTTTTAACCAAGAAACTTTCCCAATGCATATGCTATGCAAAAAATGCGTTATTTTCGAGTTAATTCGGGTTAAAAAGAAATGGGGCTTATAAAAGTCTTATAAGCCCTGCAGGGCCTCATATGGGGCCCAAAAATTTTTTCAAAAAATACCTAAAAATCGTAAAATTTCCCGCTCTTTCCGAATCCAAGGTCAAAAATAGGGGTTCCCATATAAAAAACGGACTTAGGGTCCGTGGGGCCCAAAATAAGGCCCTGGGCCCAAGTTTTTTGGACCCATCAAATTAGCCCCAAAAAATAATTAAACTTTGCTCTCTACATTTTTTTCGATTTGGGCCTTTCCAAGCGAGTTATTTGGGTGGGTCTTTTAAAATGGGTCACCCTGTATAATCACACAGAGTAAAAAAGTGTTATTTGTAGCTTAACTATTTGATTTAATCTAATAAAAACTGATAAATAAGCAAAATATTTTATTAATAACTTGTTTTAAGTTAAGTTTTAGACGATTATATTATTTTTTCTTCCACTGATGTATTTTGTTAAGAGCAACATAACCCTAAAAACTCACATTTATTAGAGAAACTTATTAAAAATAATGTTTTTCATTCATTGGAGCAGCTATAATAACTTTAAAAATTACTATAATATTAATAAAAAATTACTTTGCATCAACATATTGGACATAGAGTTTCATTTTTATTTTTTATTTTGATAGTCCGATCCCTTGTATTTACATAGGTTCGGTTCTTTCGGGTTCTTCACTTAGTTCCGATCCAGAGGGCGCTTTAAGTTTTTACGTAGCGAATACAGCCCTTACCTCTTAATTCGGCGGTGCGCTCACCAGATTTATTTTTTCCGTGTGCAGATATCGATGTAAACGCTTTTTTTTTTTTTTTTTTTTTTATAAAAACAAATTTAGTTTTTCCCTGACATTTAAAAAAAAAAGAGCAAATTCCCTGACTGTATTCAAATTTCCTGACTTTCCAGTTTTCCCTGACGGGTGGCCACCCTGAAATATAAGTATTAAAATCGACAAGGAGATATGAATTTCTTTCTTCATCTAGCAACCTGATACCATTGATCTTGTGACAGGGTTCTCGGACGTTTGTCAACCATGGGAGCTCTATATATTGCGAATGAATTGATAACTTTCGAAAAAAACCTGTGATCTTGATCGCCACTGACTCGACTGTCAATTTCTTTTTGAGATATAAATGGTTGGAATTTGAGTCCATTCCTCACAGCAAATAAGATTCCACCTCCTCTATGGATCTTGAAGCCAAGAATTTTGAAAACTGGTTTTAGCCACAATGCTTTCTAACGTTTCAAAGGAGAATCCGAAAATCCCTGTCATTTAGTGCATTTTCATCGACAATAGGTTAAGAGTTATGACATGCTTATTTCATTAAAACTACAAAAGAAATTCACCAATCAAAAAAAGGTGATTAAAAAGAAAAATTTTAACTAAAAAACTTAATCAGATATCTCTGATTCCGAGTGGAGCGTGACATATGAATTAGAGTCATTGAGAATAGATGATTCGAGAGAAATTCTGTTCCGGAATGAGCGGTCTATTAATTTATTTTTTTGTTAGCCGGATTAAGCCGGTAGGGGAGGTTGTTAAAAAATTAAAGAGAGAACATACTTAGTTGAAAAGGATACAATTTTATTTATAAGACACCAGATTTAAATTACAGGTTTAAAAAAATGGAAATTAAAGCTGAAGATGTTAAAAGTTTGAAAGATTGAAATAAAGAGTTTGAAGAATTAATTTCAGCGTTAATGAAATTAATGAGTTGGAAAATACCGATCAGTTTGAAAAATACCATGCTAGGCTTAACTCTTCACAAATCCAATTGTATTAATTCAAAATGTAAACAAGAGTTAACTTGAATATTAATGAGACAACATATAACTGGGAATGGCCTTGAAAGGAGAGAGAGCGATGGCCGAGAGAAATTGTAGCAGCAGCAGAGAATGGCCTTGAGAAAGAAAGAAAAGAAAATGTCCATGTGCGAGGCACATTTAAAAAGCAAAGATAATGCACATCAATTAATTACTGTACGTTAATGACAGTGAATGGCTCAAGTAAATTATTGTTACTCGAGCCAAAAAATACTTGGAGATGTCATGTGATGAGGGTGTCCCGTGAAATCAAAAATGCGTTTCTCCTGAAGCAAATTATCGGTGAGCACGCCGATATAAGAAACCTAGAAGATTCGACTGCAATATTATTGATTGCAATCGCGAAGCTGCACAGCACTGGAACACAAGTTACACTTCACCAGGAACACACCCAAAAAAAGCAAAGGTAAACTCAAGAGAAAACCACAAGAAAATTGACTCAAAGTCGGAAGAAATTCTCTGCTGCTAACGATGAATCGCGCTAAAACGAGACAGAACAAAGACTAGAGAAAAACTACCAAGCCGGCGACAGCGGCAACAGTAGCAGCAGAAGCCCCAGACACAGCTGCGCAGGCGCGGCACGCGGGCATCAGTAGTCAGTACCTTGTAGTTTTTCGTAATTCACGAGATGGAACCACGCAGTCTACAAAGTTTGCAATTTTGAGTTCACGACGATGTGTCCGAAGTGAAATTATTGTTCGCTCCGTAACAGTTTCTAATGTCAGAAAGTCTTTTTTTGATACCTTTACCTTCAACAAGAGACCTGACAGTGACGATTAATAAGGCTTTTTCATAGCAGACGACTTAGATTTATCGTAGTGAACCCAAAACGACATTTTGTAGTTTTATTTAATTTTCTGTAAATTTTTTAACTTTTTGTAAAAGTTAGGTTTGAACTCTATCAATTATTCTATTATTCTGAAAACTTTATTGTAGAGAAATTTAAGTTGTTTTTACTTCAGAGCTAATAAAAAAATTATTGGTGTACACCCCCCGGGTCATACACCTCGCGTCAAAAGTTATTCACATCTTTTGAACTTAAAAACTTTTCGCATTCATTTTTACCAAGATTATTTAGGTTTTTAAGATTTTTTAGATTGAATTGAAAAAAACATTTTTTAACATTAATGCTGTAAAGCCGAAAGAATTGGGAATTTTTTAGAATCGGCAAACAGTAGGTTATGGATAATCGTCTGCTATGAAAAAGCCTTATTTCAAAAATTCCTGTCGTTTACCAGTGTAAGAAGTAACCAGAGTCCTTCTTTCAGGTTTTTTAACCACAGCCGATTTAACAGAAATTTCTACCAGCTGATCAAAAGTCAACAAATGTTTATCCTGAGTTACTTCTATTTGAGCCCTCGTATTTTCCAACTGGGAAGAGATTTGGAACGAGAGGTCGGAGTTTTCGAGCTTAGGTTTTTTGAATACTTTTTCTGAGCTGTTTTCATTGTTATTCTTGGCTCTTCCTGAATTTTCATTGGGCTGAGGAGGATCAAAGGAAGTACTTGGAGAGTCAAGTTAAGAACTCACACTAGAATTACTTGTCAAGAGCCGTTTACTGTTCTTGACGAAGTCTGGCGAAGCACCATCTTTAACTTCTCAATTACTAGTCCGCAAATCTGAAAAAGTAGGAGAACACGGAGAGAAGTAAATAGATCCACCCTGGCGGCATCAAATCTACCAACACTGTTGTTCGTATCCTGAGACTTTGGAGATTTTGGAGAATCGAGCTGAATAAATACAAAATGAGATTTTTGGGAACGTGAAATTTAATAGGCCTGTCCGGAAGTCTGCTTACATCATCAGGATGTATGTAAACAAAGCGTCGAAAGCTGTTCCTGCGAAAATTATTGACATGTTCGGGAGTTATAATGCCAATCTGCTCAACATGAAACAACGCTTGCACCGCACAAGACAACACCACGCGTATGCGATCGTTCAAGACATGTGAGCTACAAAGAAAACTTTTCGGATCTTTTATGTATTAAAAAAAAAAATTATTCCATTAAACTATTCTATATTATATTAAAAAAAAAAATTGGTGCCGTTTTGTCAAAAATTCGCCAATCACTTACTCTACTTTACCGACTATTTTAGGCAGAAGGTGTTTTTTTAAGTTTGAAACTCAGTGGAAAACTTAAAAAGTTAGAATATTCAGAACTCGACGGAAAAATTTGTTGTAGCATAACTAAGTATGGGTTTTCTCGTTACATGTGTTAAAAAACATGAAAAAATTATTATAAAGTCGATTGCCAATGGTCGTCGACTAGGCACCTTTCAATTGAGATGGATTCAGCCATATATAACTATGAATCCGTTGAAAAACTGCTGATATCAACTGATTTTTTTTAGTTCTGGTAATCGATTAAGTGAAATGAATAGCCCTTTAAACTGTAGAATTAAAATTAAATAAATAGGAGAAAGTAAAGATTTACTCAGCTCACGTTTAAATTAATAATCAAGTTGAAATCTTTTAATTGTATTCTTTTTATTAAATTGGCGCCATAGCGCTAAAATCTTTTTTGAATTGGAAAATAAAAATTCTATAATTAACAAAAATCTTTTTATTTATTCATTACATTTTTATGGCTTCATTATTGTGTAACATATGCCTACAGGATCTAAAGTTGTCCAGTACTGCATGAGGTGGCCTAAGTTCATAAAAAGCTAATTTTTTATGTACTTAAATTTAAATTATTAGTTCATTAAATAAGATAAATTGACTATTTTGTTAGTTATTTATCTAAGCAAACTTCCAATCTCTGTCTCTGTAGCTTACTTGACCAGTGCGAAATCTATGTTCTTTTGCATCCTAAAAAAAAAAAATGCTATATTAGTTTGGACTACTAACTCAGTTGATTAGTTTCATAATTTCATATTACTTTTGATTACTATCATTATTATTGTTATAATTAAGATGCAGTGCATAACAAGGGCAGCTGCTAGGACATTTCCGAACGGCGTGAAGATATCGCCCGAGCGCTGCCGCCCGCGTTTCGATCACTATTTTGTAGAACACGAGTGATAAAAAAAAGTTTATAAAAGTAGCAGTCATAAAAAATAGTTTATAGTTAAGTAATTAATATTTATTCAGTGACGACAAATTTTGAAAAGTTATTGAAGTTTGATAAGTTAAATAAGATTATGATTTGAAGAAAAATTAAATTAAGTTTCAAAGTTACATCATTTTTGAACTTCAAAACTACAAATAAAAGTTAAGTTAAATTTTACTTTGTAATAGTTTTTTTAAAGTTTTTTAAAAGATTTCTTAATAAAGTTTTATTGAAACCAAATTTTAAAGTGAACAAAAATTTGATTTTGATCCAAGATAAATATAGGTTTTTGAAACTTTTTAAAAATAGTATTTTTTACTATTGAAAAATTCATTGTACCTTTTTTTTCTATATAAATGATCCTTAACATTTATACAGGAACATTTATACATATATTTATAAATGTTCCTGTATAAATGTTTAGCGAGAACGGGCCGCTCCGGACCAACTCCTTTTCTTTACCGAAAGGAAGTTTTTTAACTTTGTCTCTCGTGATGGATGCTTAGACATCTGAAACGTCGGCAACCAATAAAAAATTTGCTTGTAACCAAGGATACCTGTGTGATTCATTTACAATTGCCAAACCAGAAACAACTGAGAGCAAATCTTGAATATTTTTAATTTAACCTTTGCAAGGTCTACTTTATTAAGGCAAAATATATTATTCTTTATAATTTGGTTTAAACTCCAGATTCGTCAATTTTTAAAAACGCTGATTTCAAATCAAGCCATTATTTTTAAGTTTGGTTCATTAAATGTCTTTTTTATTGAACTAAAATTATTAAATTTATAATCTCCTTTATTAAGATAAAATTCAGTTTTTCATAATTACTTTTCATCTTCATCTTAAAAATAAAATGACTTTATACAAAAATTGATAATATTCATCGTATATTAATTATAATTTGAAAAATTATTTTTATAGGATACATTTAATAATTGTTAGTTATTAGAATCAATCAGGAAAGTGTTATTTCTGTTCGGAACTCTATACATTTAATTTACGAAGCGACTCAAGTACACTAGGAATTAAAATAAAAATTTCCTGTGATGTATGGATTTTGATAAATAATATTTATCTCAAATAAGTAAAAAAGTTGACTTGATTGACAAGGAGATGGTTTGTCCTTTGGGACCTGGATTTTCATGAAACTTTGCACACAGTTTTTATTCATCATAAAAACAAGCCCTTCAGTGTTCTTTTTCCAGAATGGGCCTTTTATCACCTACTTTCCATGTAACCCCTGTGTTAAAAAGTAGGCTGATTCCTATAAAGAGCCGTTTTTGGCCTCATTTTCAAAAAATTCCTCCTTGGACCGTATTGCACTTAGAAATATCTGGAACCCCAAATTTTTTTCGTTTTTCCAAGTACTTTTGAAAAAAATTAATTTAAAAATTTTTTGAATGGTTTTAACTATGAAAAATTAAGGTTTTTAAAGTCATTTTTTAATATATTTGGGCTACAATATACATGGACAAGATCATTTTTAATTTTTTTTTCAAAAGTACTTGGAGAAACGAAAAAAATGCGAGGTTCCAGATATTTCTAAGTGCAATACGGTCCAAGGAGGAATTTTTTGAAAATGAGGCCAAAAACGGCTTTTTATAGGAAACAGCCTACTTTTTAACACAGGGGTTAAATGGGAAGTAGGTGAAAAAAGGCCTATTCTGGAAAAAGAACACTGAAGGGCTTGTTTTTATGATGAATAAAAACTGTGTGCAAAGTTTCATGAAAATCCAGGTCCCAAAGGACAAACCATCTCCTTGTCAATCAAGTCAACTTTTTTACTTATTTGAGATAAATATTATTTATCAAAATCCAAAATGAATTAAGAAATTAAATTCATGATTGGACCTGGGAAGCGTTAGCGCAGTGAGTTAAAGAAGCTAGCTATTATTGTCATTAATGTTATTATTATTATTATTGTTGTTCTGGTGCGGAGTTTTTGGTTGGTTTCTCCCATCTAGCGCCTCCCTGGGTTGCGGATAAGGGAACGCTCCCTACTTTGTAGAGGGTACCAGGGAAATAAAATACTTCGGGCGGACAGAAAAACCAATCTAGGGGAAGGATACCCCGAATTCAAACCCCCATCATGGACACGACTCTGAAAACAGGTGTACCCCAGGGAATAAATCTTCCCGTAGGTTCCGACTCGGTGAAAGCCCGGGTGGCCTGCGCTGGCCCCATGGATTCTGGGGGGGGGGGGGCAAGAACGTGTAGATACGGAAGCAAAGAAGCAAGATATGTTCCTTAAAATACCAGCTCGTGAGGAACGGAGAGGAAGCAACGCTAGCATCGGCAGTAACGTGAGTGTTTTTAGTAACGCCACGGCGGATGATATGAGATACAGCGAGGAGGACAGGCAGAACCTTGTCAAATCGAGGCAGGCCGAGAGAGATCTCTTGGAAGAGATCCAGCTCGAAGTCAACAAGATGATAGAGTCGTGCAAGTCGCAGAAGGGCGTCAACATGACCATCAAGGATGGCCTAAAGTCAGTGAAAAATAAAGTGGAGATGGCACTGCGTGAGCATGGAAAGGGCGACAAGAGGGAAAAAGCCTATCACGAGGGCCTTATCACGACCGAGGAAGGCAGGCAGGCAAGAGGAAAGATCCGACGAAGGATAGAAGGGCAGTTAGTGCGGGACGCGATCTTCGCCACCCGCAATATGCAGAGGGAAGAAAAGGGCGAGAATAAACCCTCCCCACTCTTGAAGAAAAGGAAGAGAATTAATGGCGAAGCCGCACCAGGAAGAAAGAAGGAGAACGGAGGAGAAGGAAGAAGGAAAAGAGAAGAGGGAAGAAGGAAGAAAAAGAAACCGGGAAGGAAGAACGACGCAACCTCCAGCACACTGGTCGTCAATGTTGGCACCGGCCAGACCTACGCCAGTGTGCTAGCAAAGATGGAGTCAGAGATCCAGATACCATCCGAAGGTGCAACCGTGACTGATGTCAGGAAGACGAACAGGGGAGGCATACTACTACGACTGGGCAACGGAGCCGACCTCGAGACTTTCAAGTCTAGGGTCGAGGAGGCTGTCCAAGGCATGGGAAGCGTCGAGAAACCTCAGCAAAGGACAACGACGCTGGAGGTTCGAGGGATAGACCCAACGGCAAGCAGGGAGGACGTGGAAGCGGTCCTGACGAGCCACTTACATGACCCCCATGAAAGATGGAAGGTCAACCTGTTCCCACCTGGAAAGAGGGGCACAAGATTGGCGGTCGTTGACCTCTCGGAGGAAAACGCTGCCAAGCTGATCAAGGCAGAATAAGTTAGGATTGGATGGACCGTCTGCAGCATCCACCGTTGGGTTCACGAAGTGCAATGCTACAGATGCCTGAGATAAGGCCACATCGGACGGGACTGCAGCGAGAAAGATTCCAAATCGGACAGATGCTTCCGATGCGGTAAGGATGGACACAGGAAGGCAGGGTGCGAGGAACCTCCACACTGTTTTCTATGCGAGAAGGAAGGAAGCGCAAAGTGCGACCACATAGCTGGAAGCGGCACCTGCCCCGTGTTTCGATGCGAGCTGAACGCCACGAAGAAACGGCACGCTGCCGCATACAGATAGGGCGAAGATAGTGACAGGACATGGTGATGTTTTGAGCGTCACAACAAGTGCTGCATGACAGGAGAGAGAAGAGACAGCAAAGACCACAGAACGAACGAAGGGAAAATAAGGTTCGACAGCAGGAACTCGTCACGGTGAAGTAATGCTAACGCACACCACGTGACGGGCTGAGACAAGGAGATGGGTGTTTAGTGGGTAGTAGAGAAGGTAACTCTGAGCCCCACACACCGGGTGTCAAGACACTTGAGGGTGCGTAAATGCATTCACCTACTCCATAAAAAAAAAAAAAAAAAAAAAAATTACTATTGTTGCTGTTGTTGTTGTTGTTATTGTTATTGTTGTTATTAGTTATTATTAATGATTAATGATTAATGATTAATTATTAATGATTAATGATTAATGATTAATTATTAATTATTAACTAAAAAATTAGTTTTGACTAACCCAAGGTGGCCACTGAAATTTAAATTTAAAATTCCCTGACTCTCCCTGACCTTTTCCATGACATTATTTTCAATGAAGCTAGAGAAATAATTTGTACGATTAAGAAAGTTGAGGATTATAAAATCCTACTAAAGGCTAGACAGAATTGCTCTAAATAAACAGTAATTTTGTTTACAAAATAGCATTATCATGAACTAACATTATAATTTTTAATAAAACAAACAATGTATTTTTAACATCTTCTAAATGAAATAGAATGTAACATCAAATACAGTAATTGAACACATAACAATATCAATATATCATTTTTATCAAATAGGATAAATTTATATTCAAAATTATAGTGACTTAATTATTGGTTACAAAACTAGAATCAAAATTTTACTTATTTCCGCGTCAAGGGCCTATTCTAAAAGTTTTATTTTTCTATTCACTAGCTCTTTCAATTGAATATCTTTTAATTTTTTTTTAGATTTTTTTACTTCATCTTCTGTTAGATTTTTTTTTCTTTTTCTCTGATGATTCCATGTACAATGAATGAACATTGCGACAGCTCAAAATTAAATTTTTTGAAATATCAATCGCGTCTACTTCACTATAAAAATTAACAGAATCTTAAAAAATTCTTTGGGCAACGAGCGACTCTTCTGAGAAGTTTTCAATTAGAGTTTTTTTATTAACCAAAAACCCTCTTTCAACAGTGGCATTACCGTGAGATAAAGTGAAAATTAAAACATAACACAATTCGTGCTTATCAGTGGAGTTTATTCATTTTTTAATCTATAGGTCACCTAATCGATCTTTTGACTTGTCAAAATTAATAGCTTTCATGTCAGGACCATACATTGAAACTATAGATTCTGGAATAAAAAAAAGTATTTAGCGATGGTATGAATCATGAAGAATATTTGGGGATGTTTTTATAGTAACAGTGCGGCGATCTTGTTTTTTTTTTCTTGAGTCCGACACGACTAACGTATCGATTCTCGTGTAATATACCCAATGGAAATCGGTCGTTTTCCCGAATGAAACATGAAACTAAATGAGAAATGTGGTCCATCTGGCGGCGCATATGGCAGACGACACGGCTCTCCTATATTAAGTATTGAAAAAATACATAAAGTTAAAAGATTTAGGCGACGATAAACTTATTACTATTAGGCCTCGCAGAATTGGAGATTTCCATACTTATGAATACATAGGTAAAAATAAATCACATTTTCAAGTAATCTCAAATTTAATGCGCCGCCCTTAAAGTCACTAGGCAAAGTTACTAGGCGAATTAATGGCATTTTCGTTTATTGATGATAATTAATTATTTATTAGGAAAATCGATTAGAAAAAAATACTGGCGTTTCTCGCAGAATGGGAGAAATCCAATGACTACTTCAAAAGTTTGTTTACGCTGCGGCAGTTAAAAATATAAAATAAAACCTACCGCCCAAGGATCTTGTTCATTGAATAACTATTGTAATAAGGTCTCGCAGAATGTGATTTTTGCGGAGAATATTCTCGCAGAATAGAAGTCGGGTGGTTCCAAAAAAATTAATTTTCTAAAATATTTAATTTTTGCGGGCGTTATCTTCACAAGTCTGATATCAAATTCATAAACGACTCCCGGTGTAGGTGATTGACGATGCTTTAAATCGCTTTTACTTTGTTGCCCGTCGTTGTTATCTAAATATTCATTTCATGCACCGATATTTGTATAAAATAAGAACTCAACAATCTTACAAAGCTCTGCAAAATAGGGAAAAATAAATAAAAAAGAAATTTTAAATGAAATTTTCTATTTTAAGTCTCTCTTATTTAATGATTTTCAGTTTGTAATGCTTAAGAAACTCGGAATAATGCGTTCAATTAAATTCCTCAAAAAAAAAACAAACAAACAAAGCTGTTAACAAGCAATGTTTACTCATAAAGTATCAATAAGTTTAATCGAGCAAAGCGATTAATTAATTTCAGCCGAATCGTGAGAGCCGTTCGGTGTACCCAGATGATACAGAGAGAAAAAAAAGCATACGGAGTTTTAGGAGAAAAAACTCGGAATTATTCAATGATCAGTCTAGTTACAAAATTTGCATTTTATTCTCCTACGACCTTTATATTTATGGACTGAATGAGCGGGTTGAAATAATGAAAACACAGTCCAATTATTAACAATATTTTTAATTAAATCTCGAAGTTTTTACAATGGCTCTAGGGCCGTGATTAAGCTTGTGTGCGGAACGAGGTTAGCTGCCGCTAGTGACGTGGCTGGCACAAGACTGAAGGCGGCGTCTGGCTATGCGTGGCTCGATTGTTCACGACGTCGGTCCACAGTCGCAGTTAAAGTTGCTGCTTGCGCTTGTGTCCACGCGGAACGTTCTGGGAGCGATCCCCACAGCCACTCCCCCTCCAGAAACCTTCGCAGGTTGAAGCAGCGAAGGGAACGATACCCGCTTCGTTCTTTGAAGAGAGTATGGCGTCGATGTAGCTGGGGCCAGAGTCGTCGGCTCTGCAGCAGGTTCCATAGACCACTCGCATTGCTCCGGTAGATAAGCAGTTTCCAAGTCGGCGGTGGCCAGGTACGCCGGCTTCAGGTGGTCGGTGAACACAACCCTCTCTCTGCCGTTGACCTTGATGACGAAAACCTTCTCGTTGACACGCTTCATTACCTCGTCAGGGCCACTGTACAGAGGTTCTAGAGGTTTCTTGACGGTGCTCACCTTTAGGAAGACGTGCGAACAGGTTTTGAGGTCTTTATAGGTGAACGGTCGATGTTTGGCATGGTCTGAGGCTGGCACTGGTTTGATTTCCCGCATAAGCGTTCGCAGCTTCTCCAAGAAGCTTCTGGGGTTAACTTCTCTCGTAGTATGAGTGAAAAATTCTCCTGGCACGCGTAGAGTGGTACCGAAGATCATTTCGGCCGGTGATGCTTGTAGGTCTTCCTTGAAGCAGTTGCGCAGGCCAAGCAGGACAAGGGGTATGCGTTGTGGCCAAGGAATCTGACCCTCGCACATGAGAGCTGCCTTCAAGGTGCGGTGGACACGTTCCACCATTCCGTTGGACTTCGGATGCCAGGGTGTGGTGTGGATGGGCTTATCCCCAATCATTCGTGCAAGAGCCGCCTGGAGTGACGACTCGAATTGTTTGCCCTGATCAGTGGTGATCTCAATTGGGTAACCAAAGTTCGAGACCCAGTGCTGGTAGAAACTCGCCACAACGGTCTCTGCCGTGATGTCCGACAGCGAAACTGCTATGGGCCACCTCGAGAACTTGTCAATCATCGTGAAGCAGTAACGCAGGCATGATGATAATGTCCAGATGGACGTGCTCGAAGCGGTTGCTGAGCGCGTGGAAGGTCTAAAGTGCGGCTCGGTTATGGCGACTGACCTTGGATCGTTGGCATGGTTTATAAGATCGAGCCCAATGGTCGACGTCTTTCCTGATGCCAGGCCAGACAAATTTGGAGGTAAAGATCGTTGTAGTCGTGCGTGGATTGGGGTGCGCCAGCGAATGCAGGACGTCGAAGGCACGACGGCGCAGGTTGGCTCGAAGGAAGGGCCTGACGATGCCATCCTCGATATTGCAGGCACGGAGAGAAAAAAATTGTAGTTTCTACAAGTTTTAGTAGGTAGCGCTGCAAATAGCTCCGCTTGTAGAGTCTACAAGCAGAAATTGGAGTTTTAACAATTTTTAGTTGTGGTTGTTACCTTCACTCTCTGTTACTTTCTGCGTATACTCCACGCAGCTTAGATGTTTTGTTATTAGCAATTATCTGCAATTATTTATTGTGTTAAGTAATAAACATGGATATGTTTGTAAAAAAAAAATTGCGTGAGTGGGAACTGGAGCATTTAATTGAAGATTTTGAAAGTAAGTAGATCTGAATCACATTAATTTACTTAACCTCTAAATTATCATGGTCAGATTTTCAATTCCGATTTCCTGATTTTTTATTCAGAACACCGGATAGATAAATCCACTTTTGGGAAACTAACACCTGAAGGATTGAAAGAGATTATTGTTGCTTGGGGCAGCAGAGATAAATTTATAACCAACTTCAAATATTTTTTTGAAAAACGGGGCCTCGAAACTGACGACGATGAGCATGATAACATAGAAGTAAAACGTAGAAAAACAGTTTCTTTATCAGAGAATCAAAGTGCAGAAGTTGATGAATTAGAATCTAGTAATTGTAATGGCAATAATTCTTTTTTGCACGATGACTCTTCAAATATGAGTTCCTGTGATGAGGAGATTGTTGTTGTGCAAGAAGAATCTGATGAATGGATTGTTTGCAGTATGATTTTTTTATTGTAAATATTTAAACTATATTATTTTTTTGCAAATCATTAAATATATAAATTATTCTATTAGATCCGGAGAACCCTATTTATCAACTTCTGGTTTCTGATTACAGAAGAATTTTCTATGTACTGCATGATTATGAAAAAACGCATGAATTAAATACTAGAATCTTAAGTGATATTGTCATACACGATGAACTTAAAAACAGTTATCAAAAAGACAAAACATTCAAGTGAGATATAAGCTTTTGAAAAATACATTTAAAAAATACTTATTAATCTATTATATTTATGAAAGTAATATTTTTTTTGGTTTAACATTTTACTGAATACCTGTAGAATAATTTTTATTACTTCATTCAAAAAAAATAATATTAGATGAATTTGTTTTAGTGTTAGTTTGGAGCGTTTAGAAGAGTTAGCTGTAGACACAGTCAGAAAAAAAATTATTACTATTTTCACCAAGGATTGCATCTACAGAAACCGATGAAAGAATTCTACCTCGAGGAGTTTATTATGATAAATTGAACGAAAGTAAAAGGAGTTTAAGATCAAAGGAAGTGATAATGAAAAAAAAAAAAAAAAATCCTGTAAGTAGTTTGAAAAAGAAAAAAAAAAGTGTTGAATTTAGCATGTTTAATGTCTATAGAGTGAATACAATTTTGTTTTCTTTATAGGTATAGATTTACTTGAAAACTTAGTGAATCTTTTAATCCCATTCAAAGAATGTGTAGTCATTGATGCCGAGGTGATGAAAAATTGGCCAGCGACTGTACATCTCAAACAGCTTTTTAAGCCTAAAGACATATTTAAAGAATTTCTCATAGTAAAAGACCCGTCTGCTCATATGCTGGTAAGTAGCTTTGAATAATCATATTAATTCATAACTATAAAAAATCTTTGTTTAAAACTTCTTATACTATTGTATAAAACAATAGTACATAATTATTAAAAAATAAATATTAGTTTGCAGCTGATTTTCAAACTCTGCATCCACAAAAATCTGATGTTTTATTGTTAACTTGGCCCACTATTGCAAAAGAAATATCAATGCATGTTAGCAAAAATGCAAAAAAAATTGAAGGCCTGAGCAAGGCTTTAGATGGTTATGATGCAAAAGAACTCTTAGGTAACAACTTCTTTATTTTTTGAAGCTTTGTATCTAATAAGAGTTAAAAAAATTTTTAAATTGATAATATTCTTTTAATGACTTCTTATTTTTTTAGGAAACAATGAGGCTTTGCAGGCTTTTTTATATCTGCCATTTTTAGTCGGGTCTGGTAAAAAATCAACAAGTAAAGCTGATGTATTAAATGCATTTTTAATAAGAGCAAAGGTATTTTTTTGTTAATGATTTGAGATTTTCTGCTTGTCTTTTTACATATATTTTCAATTTAATAATGATAATAATATATTTTTAGACTCATGCTGAGTATGATCAAGTAAAAATTTCTTACGAATCTAAATTGAGCGAAAATATAGGAGGTAGGGGCATAAATGGATGATCGGGTAAACTGGCGCGTCAATTTTTTAGACGTTAAATTGAAAATTTGAACCAAAACAATTTATAATATTGTTTTTAATCATATGAACTATAATTCCTGCTAAAAAAATTGACTTAAAAACATTTTGACACGTATTTATTCTGTTTGAAAGTTTTGGCTACGATACCTGTAAATCTTGCTGCCTTATTTAAGTTAAAAATTAATATTGAAAAAAATATAATACAATTTTATGATTGCACCCCATAAAAACTTCAAGATTTAAACTTTCAAACGATGTATTTAAGTTTGATAAAATATATTGTTTTCATATAAATATTGCAAGTTACAAAAAAAAAAATCTGATCGGGCCACAAATGGTGCGCTCCATCGGGGTATAAATGGCGCGCCATCTGACCTGTTGTGGATCGTAACCTCAAATTAGGTAGATCGATCTTTGATTGTGTTTTTAGTTGTGATTGATTTGTTATGATAATTAATCATTGATGACAACGTTGTGATTTTATTTTGTTGTTGGGTGTAACTTATTCAATATATAGAACGATTTATTATTTATTTCAATATATAGAACGATTATTTTGAATTCATTTAGTATTATTTTACCATTTCTTTCATTTTTGTATACAGTTCATTACCAATTCACAGTTTAATACAAAAGTAAAAAAAAAACTAAAAAAAAAGTTGTGCTAGACCTTGGGCTTTCTGTACATACATCACTTTTTATATCTATATAGATGCACCATTTGTGCCCCGTCGCTGCGCCGTTTTTACCCCTACGGTAAAATAGTCGGGGCATAAACGGCGTGTCAGGTTTTTTTGTAATACATAATTTTTTTATCACAATTTTATTTTTATTTTAGTGTCAATTCATTCGGAATTCTTCTACCTAGAAGTGGGTACTAAAAAATTTGATTTTTAATGATTAGTTTTTTTACAACAGTGATTTTAAATTAACTGCGCCATTATACCCCTACCTCCTCTAGTCATATGCAACCAATTTTTGTCATTATTGGCAAATTACACAATATTTTGAAAACATACATCCTTTTCAACGGAGCAAAATACGTTTTTAAAGAACCCATAGAGGCTGTTGATGTTGCATTCAAAATTTTCGTTTCCTTTGGGATGACTTTTCCAGCCATAACTAACCACGTATGGGTTTTTTAAAAAAATTATGTTTACGGTTTAGAAGATCCTAAGTCAGTTAATCCTGTAATTAGGTTATCTAATGCTTTAGATAAGATCAAACTTTAAATGATATATTGATTCTTTTAAAGCGGTTTTGCGAACTAGTCTTCAACAAATTAGTCAAAGATTAGATTATAACAAATTTAAAAAGTTAGGTATTAGATAATACTTGTTACTTAATATATTATTTATAATTAAAACTTAATGCATATAATTGACATTCTTTTTAAATCAAGCTTTCATAGTAAATGGTAGATTAAAAATATTTTAATACAGCTAAGTTCTGTACTCGCTTGGTTCAGTTGGCAAAGCTCGAGAAATGATATTAACTAAAAAAAAAATTTTAACTAAAAAAAATTTACCTAACAAGTTATTAGTGTACTAGAATTAATTTATATGTATTGTTTTTTGTAGAAAATGTGTTCTTGCAAAAGTAAAACTTAACTTCATTTTTGAATGAGAGCGTAGTACTTATGTAAGCTACAGTTTAATTGTTTCTCCGTTCAATATGAGTGACGAAATGAGTCAAAACATGTATAACGAGATTTTAAGACTGATTCTTAGTTTAGAAAAAAATCCATCTACTAACCGACATTCTGTTAATACATTTGTAAACAGCATCAGTAGCTTTTTGGATTCGACGTTCGTTCCTTATTTGCAAGAGAAAATCAAATTTTCATTAGGTTGTACATTCAACGATGAACAGATAAATAAAATAAATGATGTTTTAAATGATGTTTAAGGGCAGTTTAAGCCGTTTTTATCTGAACATAAAAGATTCAATATGTATCGAGATCGTTTTATGTTTATGTTACCTGAACCATATAAAATAGGTTTAAAACCTACATTAACGCCAGTTGGATCAAGTCTGGTAGAAGTTGATACTCCAGTTTTTGGTCAACGAGGATGTTTGAAACTAACAATAAAACTATTGTTCGAGTTGCCAGGATTATTCGAAGAAACAAAAGCTTACATGGAACAACTAGAGAAAGAGACTAATATCATTTGTAACATAGTGCAAGGTAGAACATGGCAAGTTATCAAGAGGAGTGTTTTTTATAATAAATTAGTTTTCCCACTGGTTTGGTTTTTAGATGCCAGTGAGCTGAGAAACGGTCTTGGGAGTCATGGTGGATGTAACAAAGTTGAAGCATCTTACATAACTTCACCTGCTTTTAAGCCGCACATTCGATCTCACCTGGACAAAATTCTTTTAGAATCGATGCATTTTTCGAAAGACAAAAAAGATCTTAAAGAAGATGAACGATTTAATAAGCTAATAGAAGATTTAAATTCTCTAAGTAGAAATGGCATCGAAGTAGTTATAGATGGTTTCAAACACACGATATACTTTCAGTTAGTTCTAATCCTCGGCGACAACTTGGGCCTTAATGAGGTCCAAGGATTCGTGGAAGGCTTTACAGCTAATTATTACTGCAGGATTTGCAGAGTACATTCAAATGATGCTAAAAGTATGACTAAAGAAAGAAGCAATCTCTTGAGAAATCCAGAAAACTACAAAGAGGATCTTGAAAAAAATTGTTCTTCCAAGACTGGTATAAAGAAAGACTGTTTGTTCAATAAAGTGGACAATTTTCATACCACAATAAATATCCATGGAGATATGATGCACGATGTTGGTTCGGCTGGAGCGGGATCATACGTTTTGAGAGACTTAAGTTATCATTTTGTTTACGTTGCAAATCTTTTTAGCCTGGATTATTTGAATGAAAGAATTCAAAACTTTAATTACAATTTCGTAGAAAAATCAAACAAGCCACCTGTTATTGTAGAAGACCACCTTAAGAAGAAACCTCATTTAAAAATGTCAGCTAGTGAAACTATTCGTTTAATAAGATATTTTGGCTTAATTATTGGACATAAAATTACAGACTCCAATGATGAACACTGGCGATTGTATACAAAATTGCGTGCAATCATTGGTATAATAACCTTGCCACGATTTGTTGAAGCTGATGTTTTAGTTCTAGAAAAATTGATCTCTGATCACCACAGTCTCTTCATAAAATTATTTGGTCGATTAAAGCCCAAGTTTCATTTCATGATTCACTATCCCCGGCTTTTTTTTGGAAAATGGACCTTTAGTTAATATATGGTCAATGCGGTTTGAGTCGAAACACCATGAGCTTGTTGAAACTGCTAACGCTACAGCCTCATCTCTTAATTTGTTAACTACGTTATTTATTAAACAAAAACTTATGATGTGCTACGAAACTTTTGCTAATGAATTACAAAAAGAACTCGTACTTGGACCTGTGATAAATAAAAAATCTGATGTTGTATTTAATGATGGTGAGAAGTCTAGTGATATAAAAATTCTTAAGTACGTAACAATAATGGGATATAAGTTTGAGAAAGACACTGTGATAGTTAGAAAAATGAATAATAAGCCCAAGTTTGGCTACATTCAAAAAATTTATTTAATTAAGGTAGTAGTTCCGCCTCAGTGCACGACTCAAACTAATTCTGAAATTAAATTATGTTGTAAAAAAACAGTTGATCTTTCTAAATATCACTTAAAAAATACAGGTATCCATGCTTTTTTCCGAGATAATTGAGTTAGAAATTCACCAAATCACAATATATAGTAATACTTAACCTGTAAAATTTAACATTTTTTGAACTCAATTATCTCGAAAAAAAGCATGGATACCTGTATTTTTTAAGTGATATTTTGAAAGATCAGATGTTTATTTACAACATATTAAAAATTCAGATACTGTTTGAGTTGTTTGCATTTTGCATATGTTTTCCCATGTATGTGCTATATATCGCGGAACTACTACCTAAATAAAGAGTTTAAAATTAAGAAAATGATGACTTACGAGTTTGATAATCTTACGGTGCGTACAAAGTTATAGTTTTAGATGAATATGTTTATCCTAGCTATAGAGATTTGCCAAAATTTGTACCGTGCCTTTTCGTAGATAACATTGTAGCAACCAGATATAGACTGTAACTATTTTTAAGTTAATGTTTTATAAAAACTGTAAAAAGTAGAAAAATTGTGCGAGTAAACCGAAAGCTTTAGATAGACTTAAAAAAAAAAAAATGATAATAATAAATAAATAAATTATAATTTTATTACAGTAACAAATACTGTTAATTTTTATGTATTTTTAATTTTTCCAAAGTTTTAAATAAAAATTCTCAAAAAATTGATGCATATTCTAAAATAATCATCATTCTAAAATAATTTAAATACCTTCATACATTTATACAAATATTGCCACTTATTGACACATATCCCAACAAAAAATGATACGATTTCCATTTCCAAATCTCCACTCATTATACTCGTTATCTGTCATCTTGAGACTGCTTTTAAACATATTGTTAAACTGATCATCAAACTCCTATCAAAATTTGATCAAAATCAACGAAGATAATTTTCATCACCCTAATACTGTAAACTTATGGACAAAATTGTCCTGACAATCTGGGGTAATCGCTGGCAGGCGCTTTTTTAAGATTGAAATCGGTTTTATTTTTTTATTTTTTATTTTTAGATAAACATATACTAATTTAATAAACGATCCCCCATTGAAAACTATTCATGCATACATATTATAGTAATGCGACTCCTTTCAACAAATCTAAAAAAATTCCAATTCATGATTGGAGATCTAACAAAAAAAATTGTAGAAACTCCAATTCCGGGACTCCAATTCGAGATTGTAGAATCTACAATTTTTTTTTAGGTTATAACTACGCATTTATAGGTATATACTACAATTTTTTTCTCTCCGTGGGCGATTGAAGAGCCATTGACATAGAGTACCTGCAGGTCCAAAATGCCTTTGCCCACCAAATGTTCCAGCTCGTCGTCCTCGAACTGTGCTGCCTCAATGTCCCGAGCAAGCAGAGCGGATGGCATAGCGATTGCGTTGACTCTGGACAGAGTATCAGCCTCACTCTTCACGTGCTCCAGGGTGACATTAAATTGGAGGATGTAGTCCAGCTGGCGCTGCTGGGCCGCAAAGGTTAAAGGCTTATGGTTGGTAAAGGCGATGGCACGAGCTCGCGAGACGCGTGAAATCCCACGTCCTGCGTCCTGCGTCCCGCGTCTTGCAATCATCGGTCATGCGCACGGTGACCGGCCAGCGAGTTCAGAGTCCTAACCTCAAAATTTTATGTCAGCTTCAAATTCTGTATTTTTAAAAAATTTTCTGGAACCCTAACTTTTATATATTAATACCATTAAAAAATACAGAATTTTAAGCTGACATAAAATTTTAAGGTTAGCACTCTGAACTCGCTGGCCGGCCACCGTGCACATGACCGATGATTGCAACACGCGGGACGCAGGACGCAGGATTTCCTGCATCCCGCGAGTTCGTGCCATGAAGCACTTTGAAGCTTCGCCCCTCCAAGTATCTCTAGAAAAACTTGATGGCCTCGAAAATGTCCAATAGCTCTCGGTCGTAGGTGCTGTACTTCTGTTGTGTGGATGACAGCTTGCTGGAGAAGAAACTGTCCGGATGCCAGACGTCGTCGATTTGCTGCTGTAGGAGCTCCGATGCCCTTGTCGGAGGCGTCTGTCGTCAGGCGTCGATGGCGACAGGAAGGTGTTGGTTGTGGCCCTTTTCAAGTCCTCTTTGCACCTCTGGAAATCTGCCTCCGCTTCAGGGGTCCAGCTGACCTTGATTTGGCGTCCTCTGGGAAGGCCGCACAGCATGTCGTTCCGCGACGCCTGTTGTTTGGCCGCTCCAGGAAGACAGCGTCGGTAGTGGTTTAGCACCCCCAGGAAGCTGCGGAGCTGCGTGGCCGTCTCAGGCTTGAGGATCTCCATGATGGCGTCCACCTTGTGTGCTGGTGGCCGGAAACCTTCGGGCGAGATGGTGTAGCCCAGGAACTGGACCTCGGACTGACCCACCTGGCACTTCTGGAGATTGGTGGTGAGTCCTGCCTCTCGCAGTCGCTGGAAGACGAGACGAAGATGTTCCAGGTGCTCTTTGTGGTTTCGGGACTTGATACGTACATCGTCGATGTAGGTCCCAACGAAGGGCATGTCCCGAAAGAGCGAGTCCATGAAGCGCTGAAACATTTGCGTGGCGTTGCGCAAACTCATGGAGAGGTACAAGAACTCGTAGAGCCCATAGGGTGTAGTGACGGCCGTCTTACTGATGTGTTCCTCTGCCATAAGGATTTGTTAGAATTCCTTTTCCAGATCCAGGGTGGTGAAAACGTTACAGCCAGGACAATCGTGAAGAATATCCTCAATGACAGAAATCGGGTAGCGGTCCGGACACGAGCAGGCGTTCACAAGGCGGTAGTCGCCTGTCATTCTATATCCACCAGACTTTTTAGGCACCATGTGTATTAGGCTCGTCCACTGGCTGGACGAGGGCCTGATAATGCCCCTCTTTAGGAGTTCGTCGATCTCCTGCTTGGCCACCTGAAGACGTTTGCCATGGAGCCTCCGTGGGCTCTTGAAGACCGGAGAGCCCTTCGTGAAGATGTGGTGCATAACTGAAGTGCCGCTGAGGTTTGCCTTTCCTTGAAGGGGGTTGATGATGTCAGCGAACTCCCCCAATAGCTGGTCGAAGGCAGGAGGTTTTCCTTCCACCGCCGAGAGTGGCAGTAAGGACACGACCGAACTGGAGTCTGTTGAAATGTGTGAGTTACCGAACACAATAACAAGAGTGTGTGTGTGAGCCGAGCGAGCTCAAGCCTGCGAGATGCGCAAGGCGCGTGCGCGTACTACTCTGTTGCTGTTGCTTGTCGGGAACGCATGTTGTGAACATGCAGTGTATTATATTAGTTTACCTTATTAAATAATTACATATAAAATAAACCAACATTTATTATTCATGATCCACTAAACCCTCTATTCCAACATGGTAGCCGCGAGCGTCGTTTAGTGAAAAATAAGTGCAGTTAAAAAGTAAGAAAAAGTTCGATTAGTAAAAAACATGTGCTTGAAAAATTCTCTTTTCCATGCCACCTTTTCTAAGGAGCATGGAAAATATTTTTACTAATAATTAGCTTAGAAGCTAAGTGAGTGAGAGGCGTGAAAAGCCTGAAGAAAAAATCCGTGCAAAAGGTTGATGCTCGTGGATTTAATTTTGTGGAACCGCATGGCGCGTCGCGAGGTTAAGCGAGCGCATGGCGAAAAGTGAGGTTAAGCACACGTTGAGATTTTTTTGAAAATTGAGTTTTGAATTAAATGAAAAGTGAACAGTTAAATGCTTAATTATTTTAAGAGTTTTTTGAAAAGTGAAGAACATGACTATGATGAACTTTGTGAAAAAATAAAAAGTGATGAATTTAAACTGAAATTGGAGCATAGAAATTTTTTGAGACAAATTTGGTTAAAGAATACAAAAAAGGTATTGAAGTTGAAATTGAAGTCTATTCTGAAATTGAAAGAAAATATTTAGAAAAAATGGCAGCAAAAGGTGATGACTATACCATACCAGTGTTTGATGGTAATAATTTCACAGCATGGAAATTTAGAGTCATGAATATATTGGAGTACAAAGAAATTAAAGATCCAGTAATTAAAGAAAGAACAGATGAAAACGAGCTGGCCTGGAAAAAGATGGAGTCCAGAGCAAAAACATTTTTGATTAGTGCAATTTCAAATAAACAATTAGAACATATTTATGATAATGAATAAATAAGAAGGAATGTACTCAAACAAATCCACAGCTTTGCAAATAATTAACAGAAATAAATTAGAAAAAGTTAAATTGAAAAATTTTGATAAAATTGAAAATTTTTTTGTTGAATTTTAAAAGGCATGCAATGAATTTAAATCAGCTGGTGGTAAAATTACTGAGGAAGAAAAAATGAGATTTATGATAAATGATCTACCTTCAAGTTATAGTTATATTGGTGATTTATTAGACTTAGTGCCTAAAGAACTAAGAAGTGTTGATTTAATTCAATTAAAAATAAAAGAAAAGAATTTAAACTATAGTGAAAGTGGCAAGAAAAATGCGAGTACTTTTAATGCTACAGTGAGAAGTAAATGTTACAATTGTGGAAAATTTGGACATTACAAAAATCAATGCTGGGAAAACCAGCAAAACAACGAAGAACGAGCACAGCCAGGACAAGGCAAGGGGGGGGGGGGGGGCTCAAAATCGACGAGGTCAACGATCTTTTCAATGTGGCAACTACAGAGGAGCCAACGGCCGAGGTCGCGGTCGAGGCAGAGGCTCGGAACAACAGCATGGTGGACATCACGAAGCAGAGTCGTCAACAAGCGAGCAGCAAGGCATAAATTCCGGAGCAGTCTGGGCGACGGAGGTAAACAAAGTGAATGTAAACAAGGTAAATGGAAGTGATTATGAAAATTCGAATGTAATTGAGTGGTTGTTAGATAGCGGTTATTCAGATCATATTATTAATCATGATAAATTATTTTGCAAATTTATTCATTTAAAATATTCAGTAAATGTTAAATTACCAAATGGTCAAAATTTAAAAGCAATAAAATTAGGTACAGTTAAAACGTATTTAAGAACATATAATAATGAAATTGAGGTTGAATTAAGAAATGTTTATTTTGTTGAAGGAATTAGAAAAAATTTATTGAGTGTTGCAAAGATAGCTAAAAATAAAACAGTAGTATAAACTGGTAATTTCGCAAAAATTTATAATCAATTTGGAAATTTAACAGCTGTTGCTGAGAATGTAAATGGTTTATATATAATGAAAAGTTTCTTTTATGAAAATAAAAATGATAATGGTATTTATGCAACGTAACTAAATTAACTGATAAAGAAAAATGGCATAGGGCCTTAGGGCATGTCAACTTTCAATTTTTAAACAGATCAGTCAGAGATAAATTATTAGATGGTTTGCCAGAAAAATTAGAGAGTAATATTATGCAGTGCGCAAACTGTATTCAAAGTTAAATGGCTAACGTTCCGTTTGATAATGAGAGAACTGAAACTACGGAAATTTTGGAACTTATTCATACTGATTTGAATGGACCACACAGAACAGTTGGTTATTGTGGTGAAAAATATTTTCTAACATTTATTGATGATTATAGCAAATGTGCTAAAATTTATTGTATTAAAAGTAAAGCCGAGACGAAAGGATGTTTTATCGAGTACGTAAATTTAGTAGAAAACCAATTTAGAAAAAGAATTAAAAAATTTTGTTGTGATAACGGTACTGAATATTTAGATCGTGAAATCTATAATTTTATAAAATATAAAGGAATTGAATTATCACCTTGTCCAGCATACGTTCATGAGTTGAACGGTGTCGCGGAAAGACATAATAGATCTGCTATGGATATAGGTAGATGTCTATCCAGAGAAGCTAAAATTGATCACAGGTATTGGCATGAAATTATAAAAACAGTCTCTTACTTAAAAAACCGAACGATAGCCAGAACACAAGAAAATAAAACACCTTTTGAAATATTTATTGGTAAGAAAACTAATGTAAAACATATAAAAATTTATGACAGTAAACTATTTGTTAGAACGCCAGAGGTTTTAAGAAAAGGGAAATGGGACGATAAGGCTAAGATAGGAGTTTTAGTAGGCTATAATAGCGATAGTTATAGAGTTTTAATCAACGGTAAAATTATTAATGCAAGACATGTAAAAGTTATTGAAAATGAAACCGAATTAATTTGTTAAGAAAGAAAGCAAGATGAGAAGAATGAATTTGTGAATTTGAGATGTGATGATGAATCAATTAATGAGAATGAAAGCGTCAATAATAATGATAATGAGAATGAAAGCGAAACTGAGAACGAGATTGAAAATGAGTATGTTAATGATGAGAATGAAAATGAAAATTTTGTAGAAAAAAGAACTTCGAATCGAAATCGAAAACCTGTCGAAAGGTAATCCGGTAACACATTTTATTTATGTAGACTCAGAAATGAAGAGTCATGCGAAAAATGAAACATGCGCGGTTGTTGATAAACCGAAAGATAAACCAGTACTTGATGTTAAATGGGTTTATAGAAAGAAAACTGATAATAGTTATAAAGCTAGACTAGTAGTTAAAGGTTTTCAACAGAAAGATTTTTTAGAAAATGTTTATTCGCCTGTAGGTAAAATGCAAACTTTGAAAATTCTATTAAGTTACAGTTGTACGAATAATTTATTTGTTGAGCAAATGGACGCTGAGACAGCATTTTTAAATGGCAAAATAAAATCCGAAGTTTACATTTATGAACCTAAAGGTTATGAAACTGGTAAAAATAAAGTTTGTAAATTATTAAAAGCTCTTTACGGTTTGCGAGAAAGTTCTAGAACTTGGTACGAATGCTTTAATGATTTTATTGAAAAGTTAGGATTTAAAAGAAGTAATTATGACTATTGTTTGTATGTGAATAACAAAGGCAAAGATCCAATATATATTTTAGTTTTTGTTGATGATTTGTTGATTGTTTGCAAAAATCTTGATAAGATCAGAGAGATTAAAGCTTGTTTGATGCAAAGATTTGTTATGAAAGATTTGGGCGAAATCAAGAGTTATATCGGTATTGATATAGATTATAGTGAAGATAGGAAATTGATGATTTTAAGTCAAACAAAATATATTGAATCTTTGACTAAAAAATATAATCTTGAAAATGCGAAATTATATGAAACTCCTATGGAGAGTAATTTGAAATTAAATCAAGCGACAGAGGTTGATAAAAGAATAAAATATCAAAATTTAATTGGCGAATTATTATATATTAGCACAGGCACTAGACCTGATATTAATTATAGTGTTAATTATTTAAGTAGATTTCAAAGTTGTTATGATCAAATACATTACAAATATGCTTTAAGAATTTTAAAATACCTGTATAAAACTAAGGATTTAAAATTAACATATAATGATAAGAATGTAGATAGAGTAAAGTTAGATTATTATATGGTTGATTCAGATTTTGCGGGTGATAATATCGATAGAAAATCAACAACAGGTTTTGTAGTTAGAGTTTTAGGAAATTTGATTTATTGGAAAACGCGAAAACAGAATACGGTGACAAAATGTTCAACTTTTGCGAGTATACTGCATTATCTGAAGCGGTGACTGAAATTTTATTTATTAGAAATTTACTGAATGAGTCATTTAAATTAAAAATTGAAAAACCGATAGGAATATATGAAGATAATTCAGGTGCAGTATCCATAGCAAAATTTGGAAATTTTACCAAAGACTCAAAGCACATCGAACTGCAATACCACTATGTGAACGAGAATTATGAGAAAGGTATAATTGACATTGTAAAAATTGATTCACAGCAAAATTTAGCTGACTTATTAACTAAAAGTTTAGAGAAAACAAAATTTGTTAAGTTAAGAAAAGCGTTAAAATTAATTTAAATTGTTTAAAATTCTATTTGAAATTAATTTGAGAAATTGGTAAGATTTAAGATATTATAAAATTTATTTTGTGAATTGATCGAATTTAAATATTGTGTTGATAACTCAAGGAGGCGTGTTGAAATGTGTGAGTTACCGAACACAATAACAAGAGTGTGTGTGTGAGCCGAGCGAGCTCAAGCCTGCGAGATGCGCAAGGTGCGTGCGCGTACTACTCTGTTGCTGTTGCTTGTCGGGAACGCATGTTGTGAACATGCAGTGTATTATATTAGTTTACCTTATTAAATAATTACATATAAAATAAACCAACACTTATTATTCATGATCCACTAAACCCTCTATTCCAACAGAGTCGACCAGGAAGCGTAGGCCAGTGTTCCGGTCCATGATGAGGAGGCAATTTTCACGGAGCTGATTTTTGCTGCCAGAAGCCGCCTCAACTGACGGCAGCGATGTTAGTTTCCCTGCTTGCCTGATGATCTGAAGCTGCAGGTTTGCTCGCATTTGCGAGCGTCGGCGCCAAATAGGTGGTGGAAAATAGCAGAATCACCTGGTATAGTTGTGCGTGGCCTACTCCTGCTTCGGCGACGTGGCTGATGGGCACCCTCAGTTGGCCTTGGTTGAAACCCACGGACGGCGCTTAGTATCAGGTAGTTGGACGCGTTGAGCTTTGCCAGAGCTGCTCGCATGTCGGCGAGCTCATCTGTCAAGCTGGACTTGTGAGAGCCGGCGCTTTGGGCACCGCCACGATCATGAGGGGACGGGCTGCGCTGCCTCTTATTACTCACCACCTGGAGTCCTAGAGGCACGTCGCGCATCTCGTCTGCTGCCTCGGCCAACTTGACCAAGGTGTTGTTACGCAGGACTCGGAGAGTGCGTGTGACGTGCGCAAGCAGGAGGTTGAGCCATTTGACCTTGAGCGCGTCATCGGCCACCTGCGTGCTGGCGGCCAGGTTGCACATGTGGCGAAGCAGCTGCGAGGGCGTGCGCCCGTCCAACTCCACTCTGGTGAGGAGTTTGGTTAGCCACTGGTCTGTTGAGTCCGAGAACCGGGACAGCACTTGCGTCTTCAGATGCTCGTACTTTCCGTTTGCTGGAACAGTGCGCAGGACATCCAGAAGGTCCTGGATGAAGTCCTGGTCGAGGGAGGCGACGACGAGGTTATACTTCGTCAGATCTGAGCGGATGTTGCTCGCGCCGAATAAAGCCTCGACCTGCATGAACCACGCTTCGGGGGAATGCTTCCAGAAACCCGGCAGCTTATCGTGACAGCCTACACTGGGACGCCATTTTGTTGAATTGGCGATAGTAGGCCATCGGCCCCTCCGGCGACATCCTAATTAACCATCACGGAATTTTCTTGGAGAAGGTTTCTCGCAAGATATGTGGCAAGGGAGCGGGCGAGCTCAACCTGCCTCGGCAATCTGGGCGTATCCTTCATTTTTCTTAACGGGGCCCGGCGGCGCGGCGTCACGAAGGGTTACTTTAGTCGGGGTCACCACTATGGACTGAATAATGTGCGGGTTTAAATAATGAAAACACAGTCCAATTATTAACAATAATTTTAATTAAAATGAAATCAAGCGAACCAAGTTTATTGTAAAATATAGTATTTTATTAAGTAACATTTAAAGAAGCTTTGGTCCAATTTTGAGGTAAAAATATTAAGATTTGAGTCTCTGCCAGGCAATTTTCAGCGAGACCTTTCGAAAAAAGTTTTTTGCGGTGGCCACTCGTACTTGGCACTGGCTTATTTGAAACACAATTTGAAAGAAGATTTAGTTAAAGGATAAGTTTTTCTAGGTACTGTCAACCCACTTTTTTAAATTTTTTATTTTTAACAAAATGGCGGCCCTAAAATGGCGTCATTTTGAGGTAAAAATTTTCAAACTGCTGGTAAAAATGTAAAAATTGAAGAAAAAAAAAAAAAAAAAACACCCCGACAGTACCTAGAAAAACTTATCCTTTAACTAAATCTTCTTTCAAATTGTGTTTCAGATAAGCCAGTGCCAAGTACGAGTGGGCACCGCAAAAAACTTTTTTCGAAAGGTCTCGCCGAAAATTGCCTGCCAGAGACTCAAATCTTAATATTTTTACCTCAAAATTCGACAAAAGCTTCTTTAAATGTTACTTAATAAAGTACTATGTTTTACAATAAACTTGGTTCGCTTGATTTCATTTTAAAAATCGTCAAAAAAAGCATTTTTTTTTCGCTCGTTTGACCATACTATCCCCTTTCCCCTTCCCCCCCAGCTTTTGTGCGGAACGAGGTTAGCTGTTACTAGTGACGTGGCTGGCACAAGACTGAAGGCAGCGCCTGGCTATGCGTGGCTTGATTATTCACGACGTCGGACCACAGTCTCGGTTAAAATTGCTGCTTGGGCCTGTGTCCGCGCAGAACGCTCTCGGGAGCGATCCCCACATATTCATGAACAAACTTTTGCTACAAATTTACAAATGATGTCCTCATTAACTGAATCACGTGATCTCCACAAAGAGAGTGAGCCCGGTTGAATAATTGAAACACGGCGTGTATAAAATTTTGCGTATCGTATTCGTACTGCAACGATCATACGGTTTTCTCAATAAAATCCTGCACTTGTCATCATCATGCACATAATATAAATCCCTCGATTGGCTAGCACCTGAGGTTTTCCGTGAAAAACCTCTCTCCTGAATGAACTGCGCGAAAAAAGAGTTTCGCCATTTTTTTCACGGAAAGTAAAATCCAGATTGAGTATAAATTAACCAAATGAATACTATACCTCGAGCTACCACTCGTTTGACTCACTGATGCAATTGATATTAGTATTTAACTTATTAAAAGAAACTTAAACTAAATATTAAGATAATTTAGATTCAAGAAGTTTATGGAACTCAACGAAAAGAATAGATGTGTCTGAGGACGTGGTAAAATTTTCAGTGCTCGAGCTCCCGGTCGCGAGAACGCTCCGGCCCGCGGGCTTATAGTAGGCGCCTGCGCGTTTGTGAAATTTCGGGGAAGGGATAGTCTCTCGTGCTTTCAGAGTCACCGCACAAAAGAGAATAGGCGCTAGGACTATCTATTGCGAGCAGTTTATTTCGTCGGTCTTTTAACAAAACTTCATTTCAATTTATCTATTGGTATCACAAAACAAAAAAAAATAATGCAAATCGAATCTACTATCACGCTTGAATTATCTTGTTACTTTTTTTTTTCTTTTCTTGGAGCTCATGGACTATTTAATAAGTTTAATAAAGAAAATAAAATATGATAGTTAGCGGTTGTACTCAAAATATTATTTGAATAGCGAGTTGGGTCAGTACTAGAATAAAGAAGACGATTTGCTCGAGACTTGGCCAAAACGTAGGTGATCATTAGTTATTAACTCACAAGGAGAGGACCAGACATTTGGGTCATGGATTTGGCTAAAACTTGGTATATGGGCTCCAAATATGCCAAAAAGAAATCTCCAACCGTCAGTTTCTCTGAATGGGCCTTTTAAACTTATGTTCCCTCTACACCCCCTCGCAAAAAGTACTTGTAAAGACGAAAAAAATGCGAGGTTCCGGAATTCTGCAAGTGTGATAGGGTCTGAGCAATATTTTTTTGAAAATCAGGTCAAAAACAGCTTTTTATTGAAAAATGCTGATAGAATGATGATTTTTTAACATGGGGTGTAGAGGGAACATAACTTTAGAAGGCCCATTCAGAGAAACTGACGGTTGGAGATTTCTTTTTGGCATATTTGTATGATGTAATGAGCCCACAAGCTCGTATATTTAAATAAAATAAAAAAAAAATAAAAAAAATATTTGGAGCTCATATACCAAGTTTTAGCCAAATCCATGACCCAAATGTCTGGTCCTCTCCTTGTCAGTTAAATTTATAGACCATTGGGATACATAGAAAAAAAGAGACAAACAAATTAGGTTTAACACGCAATCAAATGAAAAATCACTGAATTTCACGGTTTTAATCAAAATTCATGAAAACGAAAAGAACGATTGTAATAAAAAAAATGTAAGTAATAGAACAAAAAATGATACACGTTTTCCTTTGTTAATTATTCTTGATAGACATATGTAAAATATAATAAAAAATCAGTGAACGCTAAAATATTAGGTTAGTCGCCATGTTTTACACGAGTTCGAGAGAGACAGAGACTACCATTACTACTCGCAAATATATAGCGTTCACTCTCGCACCGACCCAACAACCTTAAAAATATTTCAGAGCCAATAAACTAACATGTATCGAATATTTTTTGTCTATCGAATGTGCACTAATAGAATTAAAAATAAATTAATTAAATTAAAAATTAAAAATTGATTAAATGAATCATTAAAAATCATTTATTTGAAATCATACAAACACTAGCTACTTAAAAATGATCGTTTTTAAAATCATCCCTAAGTATTCTCCATGATTCATACCATCGTTAAATACTTTTTTTTATTCCAGAATATATGTTCATTCATACATCAGTATTTGCATAAAATTTCAATTTTTATGAAGCATTTCAGAAATTTGATTAAGAATAATTATAAAAAACTATAGGAACGTGTCTGAAATATCGAACTCAAATCATTCGTTACATTTGTTTTCATGCAGTCACCACTACCAAAATGCAATAGACTCAGTCTATTAAATCAGTGGAATCATCGCGTTTAATCGTTTTTAAAGTTACTGCTTTGAAAATGATGCACTCTATAATATTTTTTTTCGTGTACACAGGTACACTAATAAGGCCTACACATCAAAAAAAGCACGAAGCACAGGCGCCTGTGCGTGTGCGTGTGCTTTCGTACTTTTGTTGCTCCGATGTTTAAAATCAGGTTAGGGGTATCGTTGGTTAAAAATCGGTCCACGAACTTACATTTTTCCACTAAATTATTATTTTAAGAAATAATGTTTTGTCAAATTGCTAAAATCAAAATTGAATTCATTTTTGAATGAAACTCTGTTTTTATCCAGCAGAAGTTTTAGATTTTTTTAGATTTTTAGTTTTTTTTGACTGTTACGAAATTTATTATTTTTTTACGTAAATTCAAAAACAAGTATATTTAACTTCGTGAAATAAATCTTTTAGCAAATATAATTTCTATTGAGTAAAAATATATTTTTTCTAGCACATTACATAAAGCATTTTTAAAATATTTAATTTTCATATTTTTATAGATTTATTACTGCAGAGAATCAAACAAATCTATTAATTTATTTCTAACTTTATTTAATCATCATCTAACAGTAAAATTTGAATTAAGTAATATAATTAAAAGCTTATTAAGTAACCGCTACTTTAACTATTTTAAACTAGTCTTTCAAATTTTTTTTTCAAGAGAAAATGTCAATTTTTAGCTGAGCAAGAAATCTCTTGTTTTGAAAAATTTTTTGAGTAACTGTAGTATTAGTAATTTTAAATAATTGTGGCAATCCTTGATAAGGATCCATCTAGTGATCATAAAAATAATCCTTGATACAATTCCAAAAATCTCCACAATCCTCCAAAAATGATGCTTCGGGTTGTCTAAAAATTCTTTTTGATACTTATAAAATCCATTATAACAGTAAGATTCAATGTAATAAGAAAAAATTTTTGCAGTAGAGTACCTTATGAAAGCGTATTTGCTATAATCTACTACACTTATTATTATTATTATTTATTTATTTTCCGAGTACAGGGATGTAACCCTATCGAACTCGTATGAGATGTACACTTTTACAATTCAATAAAATATAATACTTTGACGTAATAGGCAAAAATGTTAGAAATTTAGTATAAAATACATGATACTTTTTTAGAACTTCAAGAAATTAATTACAAAATATATATAATACATTTTTGACAAGAAAGTAAAAAGTTAAAACTAAGTTAACAAATATTCCAATGTTGATAAATTCTTTCTCGATCTCTCCCGACGAAGTCTCTTCCTTCCGGATTTTTGTGAGATTAATAATGCAGCTTTGTTCTGGCAATTGGTTTGACGTTGAGTTGTTTTTAAGTCGTCTTGTGTAATGTGTATATTAGTGTATTTCAGATTTTCTAGGCTGACACGACGATATTCCATTCTGACAAAATATCTGGCAGAACTGAGTTTAACTGTGGGAGGATTAATTGAAGATTCTGACAGTTCGATCTTAAAACCCAGTCATCACAGTCGCGCCGGAAAAGTTCGTGTCTGAGTGCTGGCTTGAAAGAATCAAGTAGTGGATTAGAGTGAAAGATCGTTCGGAAATTATTGATAGATATGGACGACTGTGTCGTGAAAGAGAGGGAATAGTGGTTTGTATGAGGTGTGGAGTAATTCAGTAGTGGACGAGATCGAAGAGCTGATCGCCAAAGATGTTCTGCTCCTGGATCGAGTTGGAATTTTCGAAAAAGATATATCGGTTCACCCATTTTAATAATACTGAAGGCCAGTGTGGTAGTGAGATACTCGCGACGAGCTCTAGCAGATAGCCAACCGAGACTGACACGAAAAGGCGAGACGTGACTTGATCGTGGTATCCCAGCATGTGCAAAATGGACGCATGCATTGTGAAGAGTATGCAATCTTGTTTCCTGAATTTTCGTAATAGACGTGAGCAGTGGTGCAGCATAATCAAACAAAGGCAGAACGAGAGTTTCAATTAGTTTAACTCTGACTTTTCGAGTTAGCGATTTATAAAAATAGCGTAGCAGATGTAGGGAGTAGTGAACTCTTCTGGTAGTCTCATTTATCTGCCTATCCCAACTTAATCCTGACTCGAGGTAGATACCAAGAGTTTTCATACATTCCAAGTATTTCACTGGGGTGTTATTAAGAACAAGGCGAGGCAATTGACTGAGGTTTACATGATAACTACTGCTGTGAAGGATCATTATTGTGGTTTTTTCTGGATTTAAAACCAGATCATTCTCATCTGCCCAGCGTGCGACGGCTTCAGCATCTTGGAAAATAAGCTTCAACATTTCATGCAACTCGCTCAGTAAGGCATGTAAATAGATCTGCGAGTCGTCAGCATAAATGGCATGTCTGGAGTGACGCAGACATTTCAGAAGATCATTTATAAAAAGTAGAAATAAGAGAGGGCCTAGAACGCTACCTTGCGGAACACCTGCTATTATGCTGAGCCACTCCTTATGCAGACTGTCTTCAGGATAGCTTGCTTTCGATGCCGCAAGTAGCTTGCAAACCACCGGACAACCCGATCTGAGCATCCGACTTCTCTAAGCTTACGAAGTAACTTCGAGTGAGAGATGGTATCAAAGACTTTCGAGAAGTCGAAGGAAATCAAAACCGTAAGCTTCCTATTGTCCATTGAAAGACGCGCATTGTCAATGATCTCCAGAAGGGCAGTCTGAGCGGAGTGCGGCTTCTTGTACCCAGATTGATTAGGGTCAATGATTTTATTCTTGGCCAGATAATCAGAAAGCTGCACATGAACACGTTCAAGTAACTTAGAAAGCTCGAAAAGTTGAGCTATTGGCCGGGTGTCAGACGGGATTTGAGGGTTGCTCGACTTTGCCAGGAGTACGACAGTCGCGAGCTTCCATAGTGATGGAAAGGTGCCACTCGATAAAGAATCATTGAAGATCTTGGTAATCGCCGGAAGCAGAGCAGGAAAAGCTAGTTTCAACATGGTTGACTAGATATTGTCATGACCCTTTGACGAGCTGTTTGTGAAAATATCGAAAACATCTTGCAGACTCACAAGTTTAAAGACGAAATGAGGCAAAAGTGGGTTGAGAGGTGTGATCAGAACGTTTTCAACATCTAGATCCGTGAGGGGTTGGCGATCATGGGTGACTGACGCATAATGGGCATTCAGAATTTCAGCCGGGAAAAACTCAAGTGATGAAGGATTCTTCTGACGAGTGATACCGAGTTTTCGGAGCTCACGCCACGGGGCAGCTGGATCTTTCTGAGCCTCAAGCTTCTTGAGTATACATCTATTTCTGGCACGTTTCAGTTCGTTCGTGACG
Source organism: Encarsia formosa (assembly GCA_038277355.1). Taxonomy (NCBI): domain Eukaryota; kingdom Metazoa; phylum Arthropoda; class Insecta; order Hymenoptera; family Aphelinidae; genus Encarsia; species Encarsia formosa. The sequence goes on from CM076187.1 coordinate 21,488,770, forward strand.
AAATTTCGAAGTATCTTGTACTCAGAAAATAGTTTTTTGGCCTGTCTGGAGCTCGGCTCGCAACGTGAAGCACGTTGATGAAGAGCGTCGCGTTTTTTCATTTTAATTCTCACATCCTCGGTTATCCAATAAAGATTGTCTTGTGCTATCTTTCTAAGTTTCTATGGTGCTAGGATATCAAAAGCATTCAAGACAGCAGTAGTGAGAATGTGGATATCTGAGTCTATCTGTTGCTGGGTTGGATGTTGATATTGCGGAAGACTTAGGTCCGGTAGATAAGTAGGCGGATTTGCAGGGCTGAGTTCGGTAGAAAAATTAGTCAAATTAGAACGTATAAGATCAGTAAGTGTGGAGTTATCAATAAATCTGAGTTTGCGAGTACGCATATATTTTGGTGAAATGTGTGGGGTGACAATGTTGTATGTTATCTCAATAAGATCATGACCAGGTGTGAAAGGTGATACTGATTTTCTGAAAGTAAGAACTGGATTTCTTGTTATGAATAGATCTAGGCAGGTATGTCGTACGACAGCACTATGTCTTCTAGTATGATGAGTAGGTGCTGACCTACACTGCATGAATATGTTTATGACTTTGCTGCATTGAGTCTGCAGGTTTTGTCCCCACTTTAGTTTCTTATCTAGGAATACGCCCAGATATTTCACACCCTCCGCGTACGGTATTTGTTTCCCGTTGACGGAGACTTTCTTACTGGCCTTATATTTGTATTTCCTCGTGAACGTGACTATCTCCGTCTTATCAGTGTTGACAGCCAGAGATTTAGCCTCACACCATTCGCAGATCCTCTCCAACGCCCTCCGAATAAGATCGGATAGGACTTATACTAGGTACACGACTAACAAGGGAGAGGCAGTGAGCTGTGATCAGAACACCAAACTTCTACGAGTCTCCTTCACTTCGTGACGTATCGTAGTTAAAGTCTCCAGTGAGCACCACATGTTCACAAGTCGGCAACAGTGGTGAAAGTTTTTGGAAAAAAACATCTAGAGAATCAGTATCAGGTAGACGATAAACTGTCGCAAAAGGCAAACGCTGCTGATTAATATGGATCCGTGCAATAATAAACTCTGGAGCAGCATGATAGGGAATTTCTGATACATGAAGAACTTCAACCTTAAAAGACTCACGGCAGTAAAAACCAATTCCTCCACCTTCTTTGCCAATTCTATCGTGGCGAAAAAACGTATAATTAGGTATATTGTAAACGTGAGTCGGTATAAGCGGAGTAAGAAAACTTTCAGAAACTGACATGATGTCTTGGTTATGAATATTCATTTCGTAAAGAAGTGACGGAAATTTTTTTGACATATGATGAATGTTAACGTGTGCTATCCTTATTGAAGAACCAGGCAGTGATGATGATTGATTTGATGATGATGAGTGAAGTGATATCGCAGGTAAAATAGCAGGTAGAACGGTATTGACTTGTGCAGTCTCTATCGAAGAACGAGATTGTGATGACGATTGATTGGGAGTTGGTGAATGAATTGATGTCTCCGGTGAAATAGCTTGTAAAAAGATGTCCTGCAAATTTTGTGTGCCTCAGGCGGTAAAAATTGATCCGAGGTGTTTGCTATCAGTATGCTGAGCAGGAGTCTGTGCAGCAGACAACTTTTGTTCGTCCCTGACAGCATTTTCAAAGTCCAGCAAGTCATCCTCGGAAAAAATTTCACAGGGAGGTGAGTCATTTGCTTTCCTCATAATAACATGAGGAGGGCGAAAGACTGGACGATTTATCCCTAGTTCCCGAGCAAGTTTCATAGCCTCTATGCGAATGTTGTGGTTCGTTGCTGACGTGATCGAGTCCATGTAGACAGGACTCTTTGGTCCTTCCCCGAAAATGTCATAAAAGGTTTTACCACGAAGAGCTCCCTTATGTGACATGACAAGGTCACGGGAGGTGGGTCCGGAAAATTTTACGAGTAATGCGGGTGGAGGGGTAGGTTTACCTTTGAGTGGCTTATATTTCCATTCGCAGTGGTCAGCAATTTGCGGGATCACAAGAGGGCATGATATAAAAGTGAGAATTTTCTCAATGACCCCAAGTCTCTTCTCAACAGGAATTACTGGAATTCCACGAAAACGAACTTCGCATGGATCAGTCTCAGTCAGCTGACGTCTCAACTCGGAGACTTCTCGTTCAAGACTAGACACGCGACCATCTATCTTTACCTAGTTGTTTTCAATCTTCGAATTAATTTGGCTAAGGCCAGATTTTAAATCAGCCTTCATAGAGCCCATGTCGGCTCTGATGAGCTCAAAAAGTGCTTTAGCCTCACCACTTATCTTATCGTTCGCCATAAAGGCCGCAACCTTTTCGTCGTTTCCAGCCATCAAAGGCGAGTTAGAATCAAGCCGAGCTGGAAGAATACGCAACCCTTGAATGGCGGCTTTTTGCGTGACAGGCTCAATCTCTGGGGGCGAGTTAGCAAGGCGTTTTCGATCGTTAAGGACGTGGGTGGGCGAAGAAAATGTCTGGTTATGCACGTCAGATTTTTCAAAGGACAAAGTGGTGGATTTTAGCTGGTGACGAGACGATTTGGGACTGTCCGCGCACGATTTGCAAATAAAGGTGCCTGTCGGAATCTCTGGGTCGACAAAGTTTTTGTGAGCAAGGTTCCTACACGATACACATTGCACAGACTCACCACTACGTTGTAGAATTTCGAGGCACACCAGGCAGGAGCGCGGCGACATGCTTACATGGTAGGTGTCCCCATTATAGACGGAGGAGATGAGCTTCAGACTGCGGAGGCTTCGAATCGATGTACCAGCTTCTTGGTGACGATTCGAGGGTATTCTTGGTCCTTTCCATCGGCGAGCTAGACACCAGGGCACTGTCAGATAACCTCGAAGCTCCGAGAATCAAGCTTTCTCACACGACACGCCCACTACTTGTGGTGTTGACAAACACGTCTTACTCAGTGATGTGAGCTGACCGCGTCAGAAATAAATGACGGTCATGACGTACGTCATGACATAGGTCATGACCATTTCAAAAATTGTGACCATGGTCATAAAATAGATTTCTTGGAATTCATGGAATAGTTTAATAGCGTTGTTATAATCATCAAAGTTTCAATAATTGGAAAATCTTTGAATTATAGTTGTAAATAAGTAATCATTTAATGAATCAATTTTCTTTTTAACAAATTATATAAAAAAACATTATTTTTAACTAAAAACTAGTGAAAAAATTTTTGTGACCTGATCGAATGATTTCTGACACGTCATTTTACAACTAGATAGTTGTCGAAGTTTGTAAACAGCTCAAAATAAAACACAACTTTGGAAATACTTCTAACGTTATATAAGTTTTAGTAGTTAACAAAATCAGCAATTGTTAACTATAATTAAATTATATAACAATATCAATTAAATTATATTATTTTATATGAAAATTTTGACCTGACCAAATCACTTCTGACGCGTCATTTTACAACTATACAGTGGTAAAAGTCACAAATTTTTATGAGTAGTAATAAAATATTTTAAACTTAAATTAAATAAAAAATTTTCTGACCTGACCAAATCATCTCTGACGCGTTATTTTACAACTATATAGTTAGAGAACGTTTACACATTTCTCAAAAATCAAGGATAAAATTAGAGTTTTCATGAAATTTTGAATTAATTTAGCATTGAACGATTCCAAAGTTTCTACTTCAAAATTATTTTGTTTTTGAAATCTTTACCTTAGTGAGCTACACAAGCTGTATACATATATATATATAAAGGAATAAAAAAAGTTAAGCCCGAGTATCGTTCTTTTAATTTTTACTATTTTTACTAATAAATGAAAGAATACATTTTAGTTTTTAGGATTCATTTATAATCAATAACTTTTGAATATTTAGTATAAAATTATAAATATTATTAATATTTAAGAAGCTACACATAAAAAAAAATGTCAAAAATGACCGAAATGACCTGACCAAAAAAAATATGACAGTCATTTTGAATTCGAATAATCGGTCATGACCGTCGTCATGTCAGAAACGGTCATTTTGACGCATGACTGACAAATTTTAAAATGACTGTCATTTCACATCACTGGTCTTACTCGGAGGAGGGTTCGAACGAGACTCCTAAAGCTAGAAATCATTTTTATCGAGTATTTAGTTGTTTTTTCTCACTTATTTATTGAATTTTTTACAACTCATTACTATTTGATGCAACCAGGACAATAAAAAAGTAAAAGTCTTGCTAGATTTTTTAGGTAAAAATTAAGCTTTAAAACTATTTTTATAGGTAAGTCAAAAATTTTTAACATCTTTCGCAAGATATCGACAATTAGAAACTAAAAATTTAAATAAAGTCTGAGTTTAAGTTGAGTTTTTTTATGTAATAAGAAAGTAAAAATCTTAATTAAGTCTGAATTTGAGTTGAGCTTTTTTTTTATAATTAGTAAAAAATAATACACCGATTTACTTTTTCATATAATGAACACATAAAATTTTGTTTGATAGAAAAAAATATTATTCAAAAATGAATTTAATTTTGATTTTTGCAACTTGTAAAACATCATACATAAATTTGAAATGAGTTACTATTTTTAATCTCTTCACAAGAGTATATATTATTTATTTTTCACTAACCAAATTAAATTTTTAATAATTATTTGATTTTTTACTAAACTATGTACACCCTTTAAATATTAAAGTCTACCCTTGAGGGCCAAAAAAAAGCAAATTTTTGTGAATTTTTATTTAAAAAACGGAAAAATTTATTAAAGTCAATTATTGACTACATAATAAAGTAACATTTCAAGTATCTTCTCAAATTTTTTCATGTAAAAATACGTAGAAACAAGCCGATCGCGATGCCAGCCATTTTTTTACAACGCTTCCGTCTTACGTTTTTTTTCGGTGAGGAATGCCATTTTGTTCCAGATCATTTAAAATCAATTTTGAAGGAAGATTCTGTTAGAAGACAAGTTTATCTTGGTAATAACACGAGGATTTTTTTTTTTTTAATTTTTGACGATTTTGCAGTGATTTGAAACAAAAATTCGTTTTTTCGGCAAAAAAATCCGCCATTTTGTCGGTGTCACGACCGTAAAAATTGAAATTTTTAAAAATCCTCGTGTTAATACCTGGAAAAGTATATAACAAAGACGTGGTTAAAATTTTAGAACGATCGGTGCAGAAATTGCGAAGATATTTTCCTCACCGACTTTGAAAATACTAGTTTTGAGAAAAACGCGTTAAAAGTTTCGTGCAGCCGCTCGGAGCAGGCTAAAAGACGTCGCACGAGAAAGGCTGTAACTTATGAGATCAAGTCAGAATGACTCAAAATTTCAACACAACATTATTGAGATGTTGTACTATCAGAAAAAAAAAAAAATCGATTTTTTGAAGACCCCCCCCCCCTAATTTAGTGGAAAAATGCAAGTTCATGAACCGATTTTGAACCAACGAATGATACCTCTAACCTGATTTTAATCTTCGGAGCAACAAAAGCCGGAAAGCACACTCACAGGCGACTGGCTTCGTGCTTTTTTTGATGTGCAGGCCTATAGCTACTACTACCGGCTCAGTGGTTGAAAGTTGATAATCGTGTGTTTATTTTAATATAAATTACGCGGTTACAACTATATATATATCTTCGTATATTATATAGGTATATCCAGGAGGAGCTCTTTTTTTTTGGCTCCTCCGGGAGGAGCTCTGAAAATTACGGCTCCTCCGGGAGGAGCCCCTTAAAACATGTTAAATATAAGGTTTTTTGAAGGTTTTGAGGTGCTCCTCCGGGAGGAGCTCTTAATTTTAAAAGCTCCTCCCGGAGGAGCCAATTTTAGTAGCTCCTCCCGGAGGAGCACCTTAAAACGTCAAAAACCCTTATATTTAACATGTTTTAAGGGGCTCCTCCCGGAGGAGCCAAAAAAAAAGAGCTCCTCCCGGAGGAGCACCTCAAAACCTTCAAAAAACCTTATATTTAACATGTTTTAAGGGGCTCCTCCCGGAGGAGCCGTAATTTTCAGAGCTCCTCCCGGAGGAGCCCCTTAAAACGTCAAAAAACCTTATATTTATTATGTTTGAAGTGGGCTCCTCCCGGAGGAGCCGTAGTTTAAAGAGCTCCTCCCGGAGGAGCACCTCAAAACCTTCAAAAAACCTTATATTCAACATATTTTACGGGGCTCCTCCCGGAGGAGCCGTTATTTTCAGAGCTCCTCCCGGAGGAGCCCCTTAAAACGTCAAAAAACCTTATATTTATTATGTTTGAAGTGGGCTCCTCCCGGAGGAGCCGTAGTTTAAAGAGCTCCTCCCGGAGGAGCACCTCAAAACCTTCAAAAAACCTTATATTCAACATATTTTACGGGGCTCCTCCCGGAGGAGCCGTTATTTTCAGAGCTCCTCCCGGAGGAGCCCCTTAAAACGTCAAATAACCTCATATTCAACATGTTTTAAGGGGCTCCTCCCGGAGGAGTTGATTTTAAATTATATATATATATATATATACTTCTCCTGTAGGAGCACCTTAACTGTCAAAAAACTCCATATTTAACCTCTTTGAAGGGCACTTTCCCTAGAGGAGTCGTACAGTAGTGATCAAAATTATAAGGCACCCCTAAAATTCACCTGTTTCAAGTTAATATTTTGACTTTGTGCATGCCTGCACGTGTTTAAACATTTTAGTATTCATCTCTAAAATTTTTTTTGTTCAAAACAAGTTCAGTACTTGAAAAAAAAAAAACGTTTACTTTATATTAATTCGTCTCTCCAATCAATTTGTATCCTCTTTTAAGCTTAAAATGACTTTTTTTTAAAAAACAGCTAAATTTAGTTCTTTTATGATCTAGATAGTGTTTTGTAAAATTTCTATAAACACCTAAGTGAATAATATATTTTTTTTCGCGTTTCTCCGATGTTCAAGTTTATCGAAAAAAATTTTCAAGCTGATTAATAGAAAAATGTTCAAGCCACAAAGAAAAAATACATTTTTTTAAACTTGAAAAAACATTGATTTTTTGTACTTTTACATTGTTTTTTGCTTAAATTTGCTTTTTTTTTTTATTAATTTGGTAGGTAAAAATAATATTGAACTGATATTTGATGAATTATAAACTAATTCAATTTATTATGAATCAAAATCTTACAGAGAATTTTAAAAAAATATGTTAAAAAACAGTTTTTCTAATACAGTTAAATTTCACAAAAATAACTTCAATTTGTATTTAATTGATTACAAGCAATATATTTATCGAATTGACTTTTTCATTAATTTTAATATTCAGTTAGAAGTTTCAGAAAGTTTATTCAACTTGAAGTAATTTTTCAAATTCGTAGAATTCGAATGCCAGTAGCGATAATTGTTCGATCGGTAAAGAATTTATCTACATTACCGACCGAGCCGTCATTATTGATAAATTAGTTTTTTAAATATTTATAAGCTTGCATAACTTTCATCATGGGAAGAAAAGCAGTTTATGTTAAAATTAAGTGGCAGATTATAGGATTGTTGAAAGGAGGAAAAAATCAGAGTCAAATTTCTAAAATATTAAAAGTTAGTAGGTGTTGCGTTCAAAACACCATTAAGACGTATGAAAGCACGAAATCCGTAAAAGTGAAAAGTGGAGCTGGCAGGCCAAGAATAACAAGTAACCGGATTGATCGAATTATTATTAAAAAGGCAAAGAATAATCGTGCAGTTACAGCAAACAATATCAAAAATCAAATAAATGAAGAACTTAATGTAAAAGTGTCTCGAGTAACAGTTAATAGACGTTTGCTTGAGAAGAACATAAAATCTGCTGCCCCTCCTAACTGCAAAAAACCGAAAAGCTAGGTATGAATGGTGCAAAGACAAGCTATCATGGACAGTTGAAAAATGGAATTTAGTTCTTTTTAGAGATGAATCGAGCTTCCAACTTTTTTCAAACAGACCAAAGCGAATAAGACGTGCCAGCAGTGAAAAATACAATCCTGATTGCCTTGCTCCAAGAGTGCAGAAAGGTGGTGGATCAATTATGGTTCGGGGTTGCCTGTCAGGAAAAGGAAAAGGAGAACTTCAATTTGTGCAAGGTACAGTGAACAGCGAAAAATACATCGAGACTATGGAAAATTTTATGCTTCCATCAAAAACAAAGGTTTATGGACGTCAAAAAATTTGGTATTACCAACAAGACAACGCTCCGTGTCACAAATCAAAGAAAACGATGCAATGGTTTAATGATAATAAAATACCTATACTAGATTGGCCAGCACGTTCTCCAGATTTGAATATAATTGAGAATGCTGGGGATCAAATAGAGATAATGATCAAAGACAAACACCTGAGAAATTTGGAAGATTTAAAACGAGAGATTGCTGTAGCCTGGCAAAAATTGAGTCCGAGTTACTGTAAAAAACTTGCAGAATCTATGGTCCGAAGAGTTCGCGCTTGCTTCGAGGCTAAAGGAGGATCAACTAAGTACTAAAGAAGGGTAAACTAATTACTCAATATATAAAAAACATATTATATTAAATAATAAAAATGAATATAATAATTATTTCTAAAAATAAATTAATACTACTACTTGTAATCAATTAAATACAAATTGAAGTTATTTTTGCGAAATTTAACTGTATTAGAAAAACTGTTTTTTAACATATTTTTTTAAAATTCTTTGTAAGATTGATTCATAATAAATTGAATTAGTTTAAAATTCATCAAATATCAGTTTAATATTATTTTTACCTGCCAAATTAATAAAAAAAAAGCAAATTTAAGAAAAAAACAATGTAAAAGTACAAAAAATCAATGTTTTTTCAAGTTTAAAAAAATGTATTTTTTCTTTGTGGCATTTTTCTATTAATCAGCTTGAAAATTTTTTTCGATAAACTTGAACATCGGAGAAACGCGAAAAAAAATATATTATTCACTTAGGTGTTTATAGAAATTTTACAAAACACTATCTAGATCATAAAAGAACTAAATTTAGCTGTTTTTTAAAAAAAGTCATTTTAAGCTTAAAAGAGGATAAAAATTGATTGGAAAGACGAATTAATATAAAGTAAACGTTTTTTTTTTCAAGTACTGAACTTGTTTTGAACAAAAAAAATTTTAGAGATGAATACTAAAATATTTAAACACGTGCAGGCATGCACAAAGTCAAAATATTAACTTGAAACAGACGAATTTTAGGGGGTGCCTTATAATTTTGATCACTACTGTAATTTTAAAAGCCCTTTTTAATGGAGTACTTCAAAACGGTTAAAAAATATTATATTTAACATGTCTTAAGTACTTGAAGTATTTTAACTTACTATTTAATTTTTAAAACTATTTTTTTAGACTCACCATAACATTTTCTTTTTTCAATTTAAATCATATTCATCAATTTTACCTAAACATGTTTGAACTTTTATTCAATACACAATCTCAACTCAAAAAACATGTTAAATATTAACTGTGAAAAAACTCTATATTTTATAACTATTTTTATGGGGGTTGGCGAGCGAAGCGAGCAGGGGGCCACCCCCTAGTATATATATATATATATATTCAAATGATAAAAAAGAAGCTAGAATTTTGCTAATTTTAAGTCTGTAAACAACCCGAGAATAGAGTTGATTTCTCTGTTGCGAACCGAGGAAAAAGTGGAGTACTAAAAGATTCGAGCATTTAACATCATGCAAAAGATTAAGAATTGAATGACTGAAGTATGAAATATGGGGATGCTCTAGAATTTTGACCACTACTGTAGGATGATCAATAAATAATATCATAGGAATATATCATAGGAATACCGAATCACGGGCGAAGCCGAGACGAGGGTTTCTACTCTGCTTTAAAAAATCAAAAAATCTACTTACCCTAAATTTTTTAACTCTCCAAGCAGTTGCACCGATCACACCAAAAGTAAGAGTCACCCACCAAAAAAAATTGACGAATCTCGGCTTAAAATATTTTTCAGCAGAAAATCTCATTGTATACCATCGTTGAAGGCCTTCATCAAACTGTAATTAAAAATAAGGGAATACTTTTAACAATATATAATTCTATTGATGAATAAATTTATTCAGTTTTTATATCAAACTTTTCATCCTTTGAATAAAATGAATAATTAGGTAGTGTTTAATTCAAAAATTGAAAATGTTTAAATAAGAAAAGTTAAACTACCTTTTTTTTACTTGTTTTTCCAGTATATACTTTTAAGTAAAAAAATTGTCAATGAATAGGTATAAAAAAATTTGAGAACTAGTCAGAAATAACAGAAAAACATTTTTTCGCCCTTCTAACATCAAAATCGGAAGTTCGCCCTTTGTTTTCGGTTAGAAGGACGAAAAAAGGTTTGCGAAACTCACCTTCGGCTCGGGTCGCAAACCTCTCGGAGGCCAAATCAAACCCTCTCTCGCCCGCGGGAATAATATACTTTAGTAGGGTTAGAAAAAAAATTATTTATTTTTAAAAAGCTTTTTGTTCCTGTATTTATTTTGGCTCCTCGATTCTTGAAGTTTATCAAGATCGTAAATTGTAAATGAGTCTAGTCAAGGTAGCAGGAAAAAGGCGAAATTTTCTATGTAAAAGATAACAGCAATGTTATTGCTGAAAAACCTTCAAAGAGGTGTCAAGATGTTATACCTAAAAATTTGGCCCAATCTTTTGTTCAAAAAATGAATTTCTGAAAAGTGCAAATATTTTTTCCACAAATTTTTTAAGATGAACTGTCAGAAACAGTAGTTTATGAAATACTGTTTGAGTTGAGAACAAATTCCGCATAGTACATAATTTTAAAACTTATTACTGCATGGAACCTCTGGACTTTGATCGATTAACATATTAGATATTAATATTAATCATTTCTCCCATATTAATACTTTAAGTAAAGAAGGGCTTGTAAACTGTCGAAAACTGCTTCCCACAAAATCGAATAAAACTCTGGATCCAATTGTCCTTTGAAATTCCTTTCAAGATCTCATAGTTACTTTTTCGATTACGGCAACATGAACTTTTCAAATGAGGGTGACCTTTTGAATATATTTTTAAAGGAAAAGTTTGAGCGAAAAGTGACCGCAAAAATGACCTATTTGAGAGTCAATAAAATTTGAGTTAATTGTTGAAATTTGAGTTAGTTTGGTTAATTGGTGCGACAAACGATAGTTTTTTGCTTAAAATGACTCCCCGTAATGTTTCAATAAAGAATATTTTTATATTCTACTAGATATGGCATGTCAAAGTAGTATTTTTATGCAGAAGTTTAAGGGGACTATTCTGAAAAGTTCAATTTTTAGCAAACTAAAAGTACTATGTGAAATTCAGAAAAAAAAACATACTAGATGTTGTTTATTTATCTCATCGATTTTTCGTAAAAACTTATTGAAATTCACGATTTTACAAATGGGATAAAATTTGACGATTTTTGCGGTCACTCTTTTTTCCCACAAAGGTACCGTATAGCCCCACTCTTTAGAAGGCAAAAACAGAAAGAAAAAAAAAAAAAAAAAAAAAACAGTAGGATATATTCCGTTTTCTTCAACCATTATTTAAAAAAAAAATTCATGTTGATTCATGTATAAAATTAAAAATGTAAATTTCAAACTAGCTTCTATACCTCGCTACGCTAATGCTTGCTCGAATGAATTTAATTATTTTTATTTTATTTTTAAATTAAAATAAAAAGTCTAAAAATATAGTTCTTACAATCATCGAAAATAAAATACGAAAACAAAATAGATACTATGAATAGTTTATACAGAAATGTATCTAATGTTAAAATTTTAATAAGAAATATATTTATAGCCCATACATGGGTCAATTTAAAAAATGCAGGTCGGATTAGTAATCAGCAACCCCAAAAACCCCTGACTACTCAATTTCTAATTAATCATAGACGCCAAAGTCTGAAAAGAGCCTGTTAAAAAATAAATTCAACCTTGATAAGTAAATAATTTTAACTCAATTTGAAAGCAAGCAGAAAAAAGATTTTTTTTTTTTCAATTAATATTATCTGTAACGGGTAGTACGGGGGCAAGGGGGGTTTTCGTAGGTTTTTGAGGCCGGCTCATTTTTTCAAGTTATTCCCATGTATTTTAACCCGCTGAAAACGAATATCGAGGTTAGAAGTGAAAAAGTTGTCCAATAATTTGTTATTAACAAATTTTAACAACAATTGGAAAAAAACGTTTTTAAAAAAAAAAAAAAAAATTTTTCAGGTTCTTTACACAAAAACAAAGAAAAAACATATGTATATGTTATTAGAAAAAGTGCATGGTTTTCGAGTTAAAAATCATCAAAGTTTTAAAAAAAACGATTTTTGTGATTTTCAACGTTGATAAACAATATGAAAAAATTTGTTTTACGGCATAAACAAAGCGTTTACAGTAGTGGTCAAAATTATACGACACCCCCTGATTCTGTTTCTTTTTAATTAAAAATTTTAACTTTGACAAGACCACGCACGTCGAAACAATTAAATTATATTTGTTCAAAGGTTTTTTTTACTAATATTACCCAAATACTTCGAGGAACAATATTTACTTCGCCTTAAAATTGTTTTCTTCTCACTTTTTACTTCAATTTAATTTAAAAAGTTGTTTTTCGAAAAAAAGCAAATTTTAGTCTTCTTCATAGTTTACATGTGTTCGGAAAAATTATTATGAAAATTTAACTATACAGTTTTTATTTTTTCGTATTATACGCATAATTAAGTATAACGAGAAAAATTTTTAAGATCTTTAATCAAAAATTGTTCAAACCACAGGCAAATAATGAGAATTTTTATGTACAACAAATTTAGCTATTTTTGGTTTTTTTTTAGTTATTCTGTTGTAAAATGAATTTATTTCTTCAAAATATTAGGTAAAAATCACATGGAAACGCATATTTTATGTCATTTTAACAAATTTATTAAGAAACTTATAAAATAAAATAAAAATATTATATTTTTTAACTTATTTACAACATTGATACCTTTTTTAAAACCTTTTCTTTTAATAGTAAATTTAAATTAATTTCATATTATGTAATATGACTATTCATTTATACTCATTCATTTTATTGAATAAAAAGCGAACATAAACTGAATATTCTGCATTCTTTACATCAGTCAAATGTGAAGCAATTCGAAATTCAAAAAAATGCGATCACAGCGCTACCTACTTGTAAGTAATGAGTGTTAAATCTTTATCGATGTTAATTATTTGAGTAAACTATTTTTTACAATAGTATGCATTTGCATAAGCAATTATGGGTAGAAAATCAGTACCAGAATCTGTCAAGTGGCAAATAATTGGCTTATTTAAAGCAAAAAAAAATTTATCACAGATATCAAGAATATTAAACGCAACTAGATGTTGTGTTAGAAATACAATTTCTGCGTATCAAAACAGAAATACGGTGAAAACTAAAAGTGGAGCTGCTAGACCGCGAGTAAAAAGCACTCGGACAGATAGAATAATTATTCAGAAAGCAAAAAAAGACCGTTCAGTGACTGCGAACAGAATAAAAATTCAACTTAGTCAAGAATTAAAAGTACAAATTTCTCGAGAAACAGTTATCAGGCGTTTACTTGAAAATAAGTTGAAGTCTGCAGTTGCGACTCGCAAGCCCCTACTGACGGCCAAAAATCGGAAGCTCGGTTTGACTGGTGCAAAAGTAAACTTTCATGGAATGTTGAAAAGTGGAATTTGGTACTTTTCAGTGATGAATCTTCTTTCCAACTTTTCTCTAATCGACCACAACGAGTGAGACGCACGAATAGTGAAAAATACAACAGCGATTGTCTTGCCGCAAAAGTGCAGAAAGGCGGAGGTTCTGTAATGGTTTGGGGATGCTTATCAGGAAAAGGAACAGGAGAACTGCATTTTGTAAAAGGTACAGTAAATAGCGACAAATACATTAGTATCATGGAAAATTATATGCTTCCTTCGAAAAAAAAGTCTTTGGAAGACGTAAAATTTGGTATTATCAGCAAGATAACGATCCATGTCACGCATCTAAAAAAACTTTAAAATGGACGAGTGACAATCAGATTCCTATTTTGAGTTGGCCTAAACATCATAGAAAATGCTTGGGACCAAATCGAGAGAATGATTAGAGACAAACATGTGCGCAATTTAAATGAGTTCAAAAAAGAAATAGCTCTTGCTTGGCAAAATTTAAGTAAAACTTATTGTATGAAACTTGCAGAATCTATGATAAAAAGAATAAAAGCCTGCTATGAAGCTTAAGGAGGGGCCACTAAATACTAAATAAATGTTGTTATGTTGTTTTGTATTTGTACACACGTAATTATCAAATTATTGAACTGTTAAATAAATACTTCTAATTATTTAATGATAATTATAACAACGTTTTGATTTACTGAATTTTAAAAGACACGTTTTGATTTCAAAAAGGTATCAATGTTGTAAATAAGTTAAAAAATATAATATTTTTATTTTATTTTGTAAGTTTCTTAATAAATTTATAAAAATGACATAAAATATGCGTTTCCATGTGATTTTTACCTAATATTTTGAAGAAATAAACTCATTTTACAACAGAATAACTAAAAAAAACCAAAAATAGCTAAATTTGTTGTACATAAAAATTCTCATTATTTGCCTGTTGTTTGAACAATTTTTGATTAAGATCTCCTCTCGATCTACTCAACTCAACTTTAATCAACACTTCGGTCACTTCGGACACTTCGGTTGATGGCGGGCGGAATGTTACGGAGTGGACCACTATTCGCTCGTAAATATTTCGGCTCATTCGCTCAACTTTAAATTGATAGACTACATGGCTCCATCTATGAGTCTAGGCGGGGACTTTAGTCCCAATTCTCACTCCCGCGCGCCGTAGTGCTGGGCAGTACCGCGGTCGCCGTTGCTGCTGCCACAGGCCTCGCGTGCTGGCTTCTGGTTTTGTTGCTCAAGTGTGTGTGTGTGTGCAGCAGAGAGTTCTCCCGGCTTTTTCACGGTTCGTCTCAACGGCTCTTTTCATCGCCTTTTTCACCAGGTAGTCCCGGAACCTGCCTTTTCACCGTGCACCAGCTCATCCGGACGATCACAGACAGTAATTCTGTGATCATCAACAACCTCGGAGCCGCGCCATTACCACGTGTATCAGCTACTCTTCACCGGTGGTCTACGGAGAATTTGTCTGGTTCAAGGACAATCCTCACTCATCGAACATCTCCAGGTATTCAGGTGCAAGGAACAGTCATTTCCTTGCCCCTTCTCACTTTTCATTTTCTCTAGCACAGAATTTACGACTCTGTGCTGATTTCGTCTATCTCAATGTGCACAAGCACGTAGCCATTTCGGCCATTTTCTCTCTCTCTCTCTCTCTCTCTCTCTCTATCGGGTTATCTCTCTCTATTTTCAAGGCCACTCTCTGCTGCTACTCGACCAACGCTCACACCTTTTAATGTAAATAAGAAAACTCTCATAATTTAAATTCAAATCAATATCGGTGTTTACATTTACTTATGACTTGACTGTTACGCTCGGGCCTCTCTCTCTCTCTCTCTTCAAGACAACGCTCGTGAATAGACGGTTTCACTCGCCATTTTGTGAAACTTCTCGGGTTTCTCTTGGTTCTTTCTCGTGACTCTTTCTCATCATCCTCAACGTAGTCATCTCATCAGTACAGTTAACTCGACGAATCATCTACTTAGTGTTGGCTCAACTCGGGAGACATTTGATCTTCAATTAACTCAAACGGCTCGGCTCAATTCAATTCTTGGGTTAATTGCTCAGCAAGGAGAGCTTTCACGGCGTGGCATCTTCAGGTATTTCACTCAGAACCGGTAACAATAATTTACTGGTGCTTTTACATTGCCCTTCTCACAGCCAGAAAATCAATAAAATTACTGTGCATTCTCTTGCTCTCTCTCTCTTTTCTTTGTGCTGTCTTACACGCAGCCATTTTCTTTTCTACTCTTTTCAAGGCCATTCTCTGTTGCTATGTTTACCTCAACTGTACTCGAGCAAAACTCGTATTTATGGTTTGAATTAATATAATCAAATTCGTCAAGATTTTTGACTAGGCGGTTTCTCAAATTAGTTAAGTTTCTTTACACGGAAATTAATGCTGGCAATTCTCAATTCAACATATTCTCATATCTCAGTTTCTCTCTTTAATCAGTTATTAAACTTGAACCTTTTTTTGTAAATAATAATATATTCTTAGAGAATAAAATTCAAATAAACTTAATTAATGGTCTACTCAATTTATTTGACAACCCTCCCCTACCAGCTTTTAATCCGGCAAATAAAAAATAAAATTAATGAAGCAGTAAATCCGCAACACCTCTCCATCTGGCCCATCGACTTCTGGCAGTACAAAAAGAGCTGAACGTTTGAGAAGAAATAATTATTCATGTGTTCCCGATATGGAGTTTGAGTATCACACTAAAATAGCATTCATACCTGATGAATTTTTAACTAACGAACGCAATAAAAATAAATTGATTCACCTTCTCATGCAAAAACTCATTGCTTCTGGATATCATTGTCAACAAGCAGAAGAAGATGCTGACAGATTAATTGTCGTAACAGCTAAAGCAGCAGCATTGAAAGCAAAATTGTCATCACCATTAAAAACAACGAATGTGCTTATTATAGGACAGGATATTGATCTTTTGGTTCTTTTATGTCAATTGGTTCAAGAAGATTCAAATATTTTTTTCAATAAAGTTGGCAGTAAATTAGATGAAGGATCTCTTTTTGCATCAAATAGTTTCAAGCATGATCCTAAAATAGTTGCAGTCTTACATTGTTTTACTGGATGCGACACCACATCTGGATTTTCTGGCAAAGGAAAGAAAATTGCAACGAAGTCGTTACTTTTTAATCCGAATTTAGTTAATTTAGCAGAACTGTTTTACGACTCCACTGATAATGTTATTGAGAATCAGGATCTAGTTGAAGCTGAAAAAGAAAAAGTAAAACTTGAATTTCGGGAAATGATTGGTAAAAATAGATGTGAGCTCATAGCTTCAATGTACTCTAAAACCAAAAAAAAAGTCAACCACTTAATGACGTAAGATATTTGAATTACACCTCAAAAACTTTTAAATCTGCATTTAAACTCGAGAAACTACCACCAACTGAAGGTGCTGCTATTGAGCACAGCAATAGAGTTTATTTTCAGATTCAACAGTGGTTGGGGGTTCAAAAATCTGCGATAGAATGGGGCTGGAAGCACGATGAAGAAAACAATTTAATTCCCAAATTCACAGCAGATAAGTTAATTCCAGATAACTTACTTAAAAAAATTTGCTGCAGTTGTAAGACTGGGTGTGAAAAACAAAGCTGTGGTTGTCGCAAGCATAGTCTGAAATGTACTAGTCTATGTACTAAGTGTGATCCTGAAACCTGCAAAAATTTTTAAGAAGAAACAGAAGTTATTCCTGATTTCGACGATGATTTTGACATTCACAGTCCATATGATGCTGTCAGTTGCGTTTAGAAGAAGATTCTCATTAGATTTAAATTTGGCTGCAGTGATGGCTACACAAACCATTGGCATCGGTTACCTACAACAGGAAGAACATTCGGCTATTTTTGGGATAAACACACCTTGTAATGAAACCTGGCAAAAAAAAGTTGCAATAGTGGCAGAAGCAACTATTAAAGCAGCAGAAAAGTCTTTTAAGCAGGCTGCAGAAAAAGAAAAAAAATTGGCAAAAAAGTTTTCCATTGTTTCTAACCTACCAAGAATTCCTTCAATGGGAGATGGCTGCTTTTTAAAACGAGTGTATCAGTATAGTAGTTACGATTCATCTGGATGCTGTGTTATACTTCTTGGTTTTAATACTAACGAAATTCTAGATATAGACGTTCTGCAAAATAGATGCTCCACATGTGATCGCTCTCTAAATCCAGACCCAAACTACAAGTGTTTCAGAAGTCACGGTAAAGGACTGAGCTCGACTCCATGGAAAAAGTTGGGTTTGTTAGAATCTTTGAAAGGAGTATCGCGAAACATGGTGTGATTTATGATATTTTGGTCTCTGATGGAGACAGCTCCAACTACAATGCTATTCTTGCAAACGACCCATACGCAGAAGAATATATACAAGTGAAAAATATTCTTTGCAGTAACCACATCAAACGGAATTTTTCCAACAACTTGAAAGCACTGGCAACCGGAAGAATTGGAACGGTGATCAAAGAAAGGTTTAAGAGTGCAGGAAAAACTTTTTCCGAGTGCCTAGGCGCAGCTGTCAAAAATATCCAAAAATTGGATGTTTCTTTGGCACGAAAAAGAGCTTTATTGCATCATAATATCGTTTTATTGAAAGATCACTTACTAGGAGAGCATTCTAGCTGTACGAACGAAAACTATTTTGGATGTAAAGGAGTAGGCACCGAGGCTAACATAAGAGCCCAAGTTATAGAGAAGAACTTACTGAAGAAGTGCTTCGAGCGAGCAGAAATGAATACTGAAAGCTTGTTGGAGAACTTAACAACCAACAGAGTTGAAAGCGCAAATAATGAAGTGGCTAAAACGAACTGTGCAAAGCGCCTGGATCATGCTCAGAAATGGGAATACTACGCGCGCTGCTATTGCTCTGCTTTGTCGCATAATGCCAAGGCAACTTACGCTCCAATATGCGAACAGCTGAGAGTACCATGCCCTAGTGCTGGTATAAAGGTGCAGGCAAATCGAGCTGATAATAACGTAAAACGAAACTTTAAAAAATGCAGCAACGAACCACCATCTGAATCCAAACCACCATCTGAAATCAAAATTGTGAAGAAACTTGGCCGGGACAAAGACTACGGTAAAGTCGTGCCTTATTTCACACCCCAACAAGAAGCAGAAGAAACGTTGCGTTTCAAGAAATTGTTAGAGAAGTGGATAAAAAACAGACTATTTTATGAAGAACTGACTCGAGATCAAGCAAGCAGTAATACGTGGAAAACGATCCGAAGATGTGTGGTCACAGCATCTATCATTCGGTTCATCTGCAGAATGAGAGCCAAATCTGCTAAGACTTATGTTAAACTAATAATTGAATCTACATACAAAGATTCACCACCTACCATTCATGGTAAAGGAATGGAAATTGTTGTCAAGCGCAAATTACAACAGCAAGGTTTCGACATCCGAGAGTGCGGATTATTTTTCGACCAACAATACCCAGGCATCGCCGCAACTCCAGTTGGTTTGCTTGGCAACGACACTGTAGTGGAGATAAAATGTCCTTTCATTGGAAGAGAACTAGAAGCTGTGGAAGCTATGAAAAACAAAGACTGTCGAATTTCAAAGGCTTTTCGTTATGAAAAGGAAATATTCACAATGAATAAAAACCATGAATACTTCTACCAAGTGCAATGCCAGATGCAGTGCACTGGCACAAAACAGTGTTTGTTCGCAGTGGGAACGATGAAAACTATCCATCATGAGTACATTCCCAGAGATCAAAAATTTATTGACGCTATGATGCCACTGGCCAAAGCATTTTTCGATAATCATCTACTTCCTGAGGTTGTAAGATTAAGACTTAGAAAAAGACATGCTTTTTCAAATCCACTGTTAAATATTACAAACGAACAAATGATGGCCAAAAACACAAACCCAGCTTCAAAAGCAGAAGAACAAGAAGAAGAACAATAAGAAGAACAAGAAAAAGAAGAAAAAGATGATGAAATAATGGAAATACTGAATAATAGTTACAGCCAAGATGAATTCTCTGAAGAAGATGCAACAATGTATGAAGAAGGCAGTATCAACGAAGTAAATGAAAACAACGAGATTGATGAGGAGTCAAATGAGTCGGAAATATATAAGGAATAAATCAAATATGGTGTTGCGTTAAAACCACAGTTACATTTATTACCGAAGCCATCAATATAATCTTACGCATTCTTACCCAAATCCTTTCTATGCTTCTGTAAATCCTATTAATGCTTATCTAAATCAAACCCACACTATAACGAAGCCACTTATGTAATCCTAGCAAAAGTATTTTAATGTGTCCCAAAACTAATCTCATCGCACACAAACGAAGCTATCAAGATCATTGAAGCAAGAATATTCAAGTTAATGCCAAAGACGTAAATGTAGTTCCATCAAGAAGATATCAACGTATTCCAAAAACCACCAGTGTTATCTCAATCAATCTAAATTCTTTCCAATATTTTTCAAAAAAGATTTCAGCCAAAACCAAAGACGTAAATCGCTAGCCAGCTACAAGATTCAAATGTATGTCATAGTAATCAATCACAAGAGCATCCTAACGAATAAAGGGTAAGCAGTATGAATAAATTTATTAACTACAACAGAAAGATGAAAAGCTTGTTCAAAAGCAGATAACCTTTTCTTAAGCTTAGGCTAAACAAAACGAAATTTGTTTGATTTTTTAATACATTTTAAAAATTTGATAGCTTTTCCTGTTTATTAATTTCAAATATTATTAATCACAGTATATTTTGACCATTTCAAAATCTGTATCTAAATGAATCTGAAAAAAAATTCTTCGCGCACGGAGTTTTTTGAATTGATTGTTACTATAACTTATTAGATCTTAATGTTATTTTATTGGAGGAAAAAATTGTTACTATGTGTTAATTCTCTTGTAAATCAGAGGTTATTACAATCGTGAGCTTTTGAAAAAGCCTTATTAAAATGCTTTTAACAGTTGAGAAGAGTAAGTAAAAAAGCCAAAGACTTCTCTTGGAATCTAAGTGGTATATTATTATGAAAGTGCGTAAAAATTGTTTCCTCATCGTGCGGCTTTTTTGCTCGAGCGAACTGAGTAAAATGGACGCGCGAGGAATAAATTACTTTAACACACCTGTACGACACAAAATTTTATGATCAAAAAAGAAATTTTTCACTTTAACAAACCTTTTTAATGACAAAGTAACTTCTAGCAATTCGGAATAGTTTAATGAACAGTAATAATAATACTTTCTAAATTAAAATATGACTACGTATTACTCATTTCAAGTTATTCACCGCCACCACCTATATAGATAGTAATTAAAATTTTGATGCAGTTTATGTTCATTTTAAAGTTTTAGTTCAATATTTTTTATTATTCGAAGTTTTTTAAATTATTTTTTCATAATTTGTTTCCTGTTTTAATAAATAAATTTTTACTTCTCCTATCATACTTTTATCATTATGTTAATTTTTTAATTTCTGCTTTATCAATCATTAGTAAAATAATATATTCACGTAAATAAATAAAAAACAATTATTACACTGCTTACGATTTAAAATTAATTTAAAATTTATTTGGTACAAAAGCTCATTCATAAAAAAATGTATTAAAAAAATTATTTGTTTTAACCAGTAATTAATAAGGCTAGGTTAATAAATTAGTTAACTTGATTATTTTTATTTCAATTTTGATGATTTGTACTAGTTTAACTTTTTATATTTTTTATTTACAGGAAGAATCTCTTCGCTCCCTTGTCAATGCTTCGGTCTCTTCGAATCCAGATGACGAGGGTACCTCCGTATTTTTTCTAGAACTTCTCGTAAATGTCAGTATTCAAAATTGGAACCGCGTCAAGTGTATATGGCCGGTAGTTTAAGGACTGTTGACTACCGCTGCTGGAGAGAATCAGCCTTATCTTGTAGAACGGGTGACTGTGAGCTTACTCCGGTTGGCGATTAGACTACGAGTGGAGGAAATTCCGAGTGAAGTTTTATCCTCGCTCTCACCTCTCACCTATCTAGTATCTGCTTCGGCTCCTCCACTGTCCAGACAGATTTCTTACGGCCTTTTTGAGTTACTAAAAGTTGGGCTAGCGAACATACATAGTACAGAAGACTGGAAGGTAGTTTTCAACTTGCTAGAGTGCACTGGTCCGGGAGCACTGCAGCCAAAACCGATATCAAATGCTTTTTTGGATGAAACGAATAATGCCAGAAAATCTCCAGTAGGTTCTAAATCAATAAATTTTTTAGTATTGTTTTTATTGTAAAGTCAAATTTGGATAAAACTAAATTTTTTCAAAATTAATTATAATTCAGGTAAGATTAAGAACGATTTCTTACAAATATTTCAGGTATTGGGTCTGGATCCTAGGCCAGTAAGTCCTGTACCCGAATGGGTGTTGGTTTCCACGTACTGGAACCAAAGCACCATTACCCGTAGCTGCTGACACAATAGTTCTAGACCGCGATTTGCTTTTGCACGACCCGTTGGCCTTGGTGAAGTGCTGTGAAAGTCTGATATTCAGTACAACAATCACACGCAAAATCACTTTGATTTTGTTGATTCTTGATATTTTTTTCGTTACTACCAGAGACCCGCATTCAGTTACTTCGAAAAATAATAATTTTATTCAAAGAAAACAATTTGTTTATTGATTGATTCATTCATTCATGGAATTTGAACAAAACTAACGAATTAACTTGAAAAATTATTATTAATCGAATAAACTTCTTTATTATACAATTTTTTTTTTTATAATGAGAAAATTTTAGTATAAATGGAATAAAAGTGATCAAGTCAAATAGTGAATTAAAAAAAAAGAACAGGGGATCAATTTTATTTTAAATCGTTTTTCATAATCTAAGCAACTTTTTGATAATACGGTAAGTCTATGAATTCGAAATTTTTTATAAAAATTTTAACAAAAAACTTCACTAACTAAATAAAATAAAAACTTTATAAAAATACTTGTTCATTTTTATTTAAAAACTAATTATTCCAGAAATTTTAATACTTGTTTTTTAATGATTTTTTCATGACACGATAATGTTTCAAATGTTTTTAAAAATACAAGACATAATGTAGGCATACTCCATTACATTCTTTTAAAAATGTACCCGATATAATACACTACATTGGCTACGACATCAAAACTTCGCCCCCTTTTTTCCATCTAATTGGCGTTAGCCCTCTGCAACCTGAGTGATGACCGCGCTCACATGTATCCTGGGTCTGGTCACTACTTCTAGAGAAGACAACTGAATTTTTTATTAATAATTACAAATTAAAAATTATTAAAACTCACTTGTATTTTTTAATTTTATTATTCCATGCAGAATATTTTTTTATATTTTTATTTTCCTTTATAATTTGAAAAAATTATATTTTTACATCAAAATTTATTTTATATAATTTCATTCAACAGTACTTACTTTCGCTCAACCAACGAATAAATAAAAAAATTATTTTTTTTTTCTATAATCATAAGATAAATTGTGTGTAATAAAATGTATACCATGGTTTTCTTACTTGCCGACAATCATGATCGGTAAGCGCCATCCGCCGAGCATGGCTCTCGATGCTATCGATATATCGAGAGTCTCGATTTCAGTGCAGACGCCCGCCTTCTGACCCGCGATCATTAAAACATTTTTTATAATTTTTCCATTGACCTTATCGAAAAACTGGATAGTACCACACTTGAGGGCCAATTTTTAGAATTTTTTAAGATTTTTTTTAATTTAATCGGATAATTATTAAAGTCATTAAACGAAAAATACGATCTGCCATCCAGAGTAATGCATCACCAGATGGCGCGACCGGGGTAGGCAGCACTCTTAAGAGTGCTCAGGACCCCGTGGAGAGCGCCACCAAACGTTGTATTATGGGCGCGTAAAAAAAGTTTTTACCAAACTACGGCCACAAAATAAAAATAATCACTCCGAAAAAAATCTTAAAAAATAGTTGAAATCACTCTACAAGTGTGTCACTATCTGCTTTTTGCAAAAAGTGTTTCTAAATAGTAAAAAAAGTTGATCAAAAATATCACTAAAATCGTCGTCTGCAGCACGTGTTGATGCTGATCACAGTTTCTTATTCACTGCAAATTATTGCGTGACTTGATCAAAAATCGAGATAGTAACACACTTGTACGCCACTTTCACAAATTTTTTGGTATTTTTTTCACAATCATCCATGGTTTCTAGCAGCCGTAGTTTGGAATATACGATTTCAATCGGTTGGCTCTACAAGCGTGGTAATGCAGAGCAAAAATTTAGTCTAGCGGGTCAAATGTAGTGGCGCTGATGTCGAATTGCAGGGACGTAGATATTTTTCACAAAAAAGAGGGGCCTGCCCCATAGTTGCTCATCGATAGACGGGCGAGCGCAGCTGGCCGTGATTTTCGTTCATCCACGAGAGCGGCGACTGTCAACTGAGCGCCCAAGGTCACGTGGTTTCGGCAGCTCTGACTGCGGCACGGGCCCACGGTCTTTCCTCACGCTCGCCGTCGGTTTGGACTTTTCGGTGTTCGGGCAAAATCGTCCGTGATAAAATTGTAGATACTGGAGATTTTAATTATAGGTACATATCTACATATTAATTTATTGCGAAAGGAAGTATTTTTAATAGGCACGGAAATGAAAAAAATTTGGAAAATTCTTAAAAAAAGAACACATTAACAAAACACAATTTAACAACTAACGTAAGTTTATTTTTTAATTTTTTCTTTTTATTCAAATTTTTAAATCACTTGAGACTTAAATAGTCATAACTTTTACTGACAGCTTAAATTATAAAACAGTGCTAGAATAATTAATTGGTAAAGTTTAATTAAATAATTGTTGATTAAATTTTTTTAATAACTATAAGGGAACGATAAGTAAAATAATAATCTCACAGGGATGCCAGCTAATATTTTAGTTCAGAAAAGTAGCAATAGTATCACTGTTTTGTTAAAATAGTAATATTTTTTAAACGAAAAAGTATTTTTTTTTTTAAAGAAACAAGAACTTTATGAATAAAGTTTTTCGTTTTAAGGCACTCAAGAAAAAAAAAAATTAAATTAAAACCGGTGAAATACCTCGGTTGACTTGAATCTTTATAAAAAGCGGAAATATTCATAAATATTAAATGCTCATAAGCTCCGTAACGCTAGGGACTAAAATTGAGTCAAAATTAAAATATAAATCATTAATGTGAAACTGTAATAATCGAGAGGAACTTGAAAGAATAAAAAGTTTACAACTGCGAGTGGGAACTGGAATTAAATTAAATTTAAAAATTGACTAATTATTGTATAGATAAAATTAATAAATCAAATTACGTTACAAATACCGGTGATAGTTTAGGTCAATAAACGCATCAATATTGTACCAGATTGTATCTTTTTTATTTTTTTAATAATCAAATAAATAAATAATTAATCCCCCAAGCTCTACAACCCAATAACACTGGGCGTCCGGGAGTTTTTTTTTATTTTGTGAATAATAAATAAATGAAAAATCGATCCCCAAGCTCTACAACCCAATAACGCCGAGCGCTCGAGGGTTTTTTTTTTCCTCTAAAATAAAAAATAAATGAACAATATCTACCCCCCAATCTCTACAACCCAATATCGCTGGGCGTCCAGGTATTTATTTATTTTTTCTTGAATGATAAATAAATACAAAATCGATCCCCAAGCTCTACACCCCAATAACGCTGGGCGTCTAGGTTTTTTTTTCCTCAAACGATGAATATAGTAACAAACGATTCTTCAAGCTCTACAACCCAAAAGTGCGTCGCGTCTTGGTTTTATTGATTAATAAATCATAAAGTAAACAAACAATTCACTCTCCAAGCTCTACAACCCAATAACCCTGGACGACCGGGTGTTTTTTTTATTTCGTGAATAATAAATAAATGAAAAATCGATCCCCAAGCTCTACAACCCAATAACGCCAAGCGCACGAGGGTTTTTTTTTCTCTAAAATAAAAGATAAATAAACAATCTACCTCCCAAGCTCTACAACCCAAAAGAGCGTCGAGTCTCGGTTTTTTTGATAAATAAATCATAAAGTAAACAAACAATCTACCTTTCAAGCTCTACAACCCAATAACGCTGGGCGTCCAGGTATTTATTTATTTTTTCTTGAATGATAAATACATAAAAAATCGATCCCCAAGCTCTACACCCCAATAACGCTGGGCGTCTAGGTTTTTTTTTTCTTAAACGATGAATATAGTAACAAACGATTCTTCAAGCTCTACAACCCAGAAGTGCTTCGCGTCTCGGTTTTTTTGATAAATAAATCATATAGTAAACAAAAATTTCACCCCCCAAGCTCTACTACCCAATAACGCTGGATGACCGGGTGTTTTTTTTTATTTCGTGAATAATAAATAAATGAAAAATCGATCCCCAAGCCCTACAACTCAATAACGCCGAGCGTACGGGTTTTTTTTTTTCTCTAAAATGAAAAATAAATGAAGAATCACTCTCCAAGCTCTACAACCCAATAATGCTAGGCATCCTGGGATTTCTTTTTTTTCTTGAATGTTAAATAAATAAAAAATCGATCCCCAAGCTCTGCAACCCAATAACGCTAAGCGTACAGGTTTTTTTTTTTTTTCTTGAACAGGGGCGCAACAACTCCTTCCAGCTAGGGGGTAGCTGAGGTCCACCCATGCCCCGCCCCCAATGAAACTGACGTCTAAAAAAAAAAAAATAAAATAAAAAGATCAGTATAATAAATAGACTGGTTGATAATCCCCCGAGCTGTAAACCCCTAAATATTTTGGGCGCCCGAGTTCAACAAAAAAAACGGACCAGATATCCCCTAAGCTGTAAACCCTCAAAACCCTGGGCGTAAAATTCAATAAATAATCTGATCAGCTATCCCCCAAGCTCTAAACCTCCAAAACCCTGGGCGTAGAATTCAATGAATAATCTGTTCAGCTATCATCCAAGCTCTAAGCCCCCAAAACCCTGGGCGTAGAATTCAATGAATAAATTGATCAGCTATCCCCCGAACTGTAAACCCCCGCCGACTAGTTTTTTTATTGAACTCGAGTGCCCAGGGTATTTGGGGGTTTAGAGCTTGGGATATAGCTGATCAGTTTTTTTGTTGAACTCAGGCGCCCAGGGATTTGGAAGTTTAGAGCTTGGGGGATAGCCGACTAGTTTTTTTTTTTTTTTTTTTTAACTCGGCCACCCAGGGTATTTGGGCGTTTAGAGCTTAAGGGATAGCTGACCAATTTGTTTATTGAACTTGGGCGCACAGGGTCTTGGGGGTTTACAGCTTGGGTGATAACTGATCAGTTTTTTTGTTGAGCTCGAGCGCCCAGGGTATTCAGAGGTCTAGAGCTTGGGGGATAGCCAACTAGTTTTTTTGTTAAACTCGGTGCCCAGGGTCTTGAGGGTTTAGAGCTTGGGGGATAGCCGACCAGTTTTTTTGTTGAACTCCGGCACCTAAGCTATTTGGGGGCTTAGAGCTTGGGGGATAGCTGACCAGTTTTTCAAGCTGTACAACCCAATAACGCTGGGCGTCCAGGTTTTTTTTCCTCAAACTTTGAATAAATTAACAATTGATTCCTTAAGCTTTACACCGCAAAAGCGCTTTGCGTCTCGCTTTTTTTGATAAATAAATCATAAAATAAGCAAACAATTCATCCCCCAAACTCTAGAACCAAAAAACGCTGGGCGTTTAGGCTTTTTTTCTGAAATGATAAATAAATGAATTAACCCCCCAAGCTCTACAACCCAATAACTCTGGGAGTCAGGGCTATTATTATTTTTTTCTTAAATGATTAATAAATATACAAACGATCCCTAAAGATCGCAAACCTGAAAGCGTTGACTATCTTGGTTTCTTTGATAAAACAGTTATAAAATAAATAAACAACTAAACCCCCTTGTAAAGCCTGGAGGCCCAGCATTATTGAGATGTAAAGTTTGGGGGATTATTCGTTTATTTATTTTATGATTTTTTCATGAAAAAAAACCATGGTGCCTAGCGTTGTTGGGTTGTAGAGCTTGGAGGGTAGATTGTTTATTTTCTTATTATTTGAAAGAAAAAAAAGCCTCAGAAGCTCGACGTTATTGGGTTGTAGAGCTTCAGTGGTAGGTGGTTTATTTATTGATCATTTCAAAAAAAAAAAAGCCGGAATGCCCAGCGTTATTGGTTTATAGAGTTTGGGGATCGATTTTTCATTTATTTATTAATTATTATTCACGAAATGAAAAAAAAAACACCCGGACGCCCAGCGTTATTGGATTGTAGAGCTTGGGGGGTTGATTGTTTATTTATTTATCATTTCAGAAAAAAAGCCTTGTTGCCCAGTGTTATTGGGTTGCAGAGCTCGGGAGGTAAATTGTTAATTTATTTATCATTTTAGAAAAAAAACCTGGTCGCCCAGCTTTACTGGGTTGTAGAGTTTGGGAATCAATCTTGTATTTATTTATCATTCAAAAAAAAAAAAAAAAATACCTGGATGCCCAGCATTATTGCGGTGTAGATCTTGGGGGGGGGGGGGGGGATTGCTTATTTATTTTTCATTTTAGAAATAAAAAACCCGCGTACGATCGGCGTCATTGGGTTGTAGAGCTTGAGGGGTAGGTTGTTTATTTATTTATCATTTCAGAAAAAAAGCCTGGTTGCCCAGCGTTATTGAGTTGTAGAGCTTAGGGATCAATTTTTTATTTGTTTATCATTCAAGGAAAAAAAAAAAAATACCCAGATGCCCAGCGTTATTAGGTTCTAGAGTTTGGGGATGAATTGTTTGTTTATTGTATGATTTATTTATCGAAAAAACCGAGACGCAAATTGCTTTTGGGGTGTAAAGCTTGTGGAATCGAATGTCAATTTATTCAACGTTTGAGGAAAAAGAAAAACTCAGGACGCACAGAGTCATTGGGTTGTAGAGCTTGGGGGGTAGATTGTTTATTTATTTATTATTTGAGAGCAAAAAAGCCCCGACGCTCGACGTTATTGAGTAGTAGAGCTTGAGGGCAGGTTGTTTTTTTATTTATCATTTCAGAAAAAAACCCAGGAAGCACAGCGTACGTTATTGGGTTGTAGAACTTGGGGGGTAGATTGTTTATTTATTTATTATTTGAGAGCAAAAAAGCCCGGACGCTCGACGTTATTCGAGTTGTAGAGCTTGAGGGCAGGTTGTTTATTTATTTATCATTTCAAAAAAAATTCCTGGATGCCCAGCATTATTGGGTTGTAAAGCTTGGGAGGTAGATTGTTTATTTATTTTTCATTTTAGAGAAAAAAAAAACCCGCGTATTCTCGGCGTTATTGGGTTGTAGAGCTTGAAGGGTAGGTTGTTTATGTATTCATTATTTGAGAGAAAAAAAGACCCGGACGCTCGACGTTATTGAGTTGTAGAGCTTGGGGGCGGTTGTTTATTTATTTATCCTTTCAGAAAAAAAATAAATAAAAACCTGAAGGCTAAGCGTTATTGAGATGTAAAGTTTGAGGATTATTCGTTTATCTATTTTATGATTTATTTATCAAAAAATCCGAGACGCACAGCGCTTTTGGGTTGTAGAGCTTGGGGGATCAATTGTTTATTTTTATTAAAAAAAAAAAAAAAAAAAGATCTGTAGTATACCAAATAAATAAATAAACTAACGCAATAAAACCTAAATTTGAATCTAATAATTATTAGACCGTATCCTGATTAGGAATCTGACGGAGAGTCGTGCGACCAAGCAAAAACACCTTTGAAGTGCAGCCGTCGGCGAGTCAAGCTGCAGGCTGATTAGGTATAGAAGTTGGCCTGCCGTGCTGCAATCGACCGACGACATCTGAGGCCCGAGCGAACCACGTGGTTCGCTCTCAGCTGACGCCTAACTCGCCGGCCGCGGGCCGCGGGTCGCGACTCGCACCTTCACCTTATAATAAATAATACAACAATCTTAGTCGATGCAGGCCGCATTGATTGTTGTTATATATATTTGTTAGATTTATTGATTCACTTTTTTATTTTTGTTATTTACTGAAAGTTATGAAATGTTGAATGAATTTTTTTTTGTCATGATAAAAATGTGGGTTTTGTCGTACCTTTTTTGTGCGCGCACGAGTGTGACTGACAATTTATTTTTTAATTTTTAAAAAATTAACTATTAGGTACAATTTTTTATTGATAATCGCAAATCCCGATATTTTTTGCGGGCCCTTTATTTTCAGAAAGTAGCGACGGCCCTGGTTATCGACATTACAGAGCTCTTAGTTACTATTTTCGCCGTCTGCAAAACTCGTGGCGCAATAGTCGAATCGCTTGTCTCTCCGGGGTCCTGAGCACTCTTAAGGTGGTTTTCTACCAAATGCATGACAATAAAGAATCAGCTCAAATTTTCTGAAGGTGTTTATTAGATATTAGATATTATTAAACATTTCTACGAAGTCTTATTAAAATTGACTATATAGTTTAAAAGTTACAGCAAGTTAAAGATTGAATTTTTTTCATCACGCGTATGGCCGCTACACTGAAAAAGTGTACTTAATTATTGATATTTAGCTTCTTACAATAGAGATCCTTTAGAAAAACCACATACATACATTTTCACTATCGAAGAATTCATTTATTGAAACTGCAAAAAATTGACCTGACAAATTTTACAATCATTTTACAAAAATAATTTTCAGGTGAATAACCTTCAAAACTGCGGTATTCAAAGGTGAGGTTAAAAGTTTAAAAAAATGTTTTGTTGTGATTGACAATGTTTTTTTGGTAGAAAATAATCTCACAAGCCATAAAAAGTTAAAAAATAAAATTTAACAACCAATTGTAAGTAATTTGGAGTAATAATTTTTTTAGTCTTCACCGAAAGATGGTATCAGTCAAAAAATCATGCAATGCATTGAAAAACCCGTAAACGAGCAGTAAAAAATCAGTGCAACGCATCAGTTGCACACTGCATGCTGGTTATCGGAAACGTTACGTCTGCTTACCTCAAAAAGCTTAATTTATAATTTAATGGTTAAAGTTTTTTAAAGACTTCTTTAAATTAAAATAATTTCAATATAATTAGTTTTTGAATAAATAGTTTGTAAAAAATATAAATTTAAGTAGAAAATCGCAGGTTTGGAAGTATTTTATGAAATAAAAAATTAACCTCAATAAACAAAACTTCCATACCGACATGTCGGTAAAAATCATAGCAGCGCTCTGGATCTGAAAATTTTTGTGTCATGCACGGGAAAAATCGTGCGAGGCACCCGAGTTTTAGTGCATGGCATCATCAATATTGTAGTTTCAATTCAGTTATTTTCTGGTGCCAACTGAAAGCACGGTTTTTTGACTGACTCTTTCTTTTGGTGTTGAACTTGACTAGCTCTGGTAGAAAACCACCTTAAGGGGAAGTCAGACAAGTTTCCCACTGTTCTAATCGAAATTGAAAAAAAAAAAATTGAGGAGGTAAATTAAAAAAAGGGCTCTGTAGCACCCTAGTGACACTCGAAATGTATCTTTTAAAAAAAAAGTTATCAAAATTGGTTGAGAATTGGCTGAGAAATCTGCTGAACGGTAATTATATTCCATTCTTCATAGAAATTATATTCCATGTTTCATAAAAATTACCGTTCGGCAGATTTCTCAGCCAATCTTCAACCGATTTTGATAATTTTTTTTTTAAAAGATACATTTCGAGTGTCGCTAGGGTGCTACAGAGCCCCTTTCTTAATTTACCTCCTCAATTTTTTTTCTCAATTTTGAGTTTCCCACCGTACTTAATCAAAATTGAAAAAAAAAAAAGTTCCATACTTCATAAAAATTACCGTTCGGCAGATTTCTCAGCCAATTTTCAACCGATTTTGATGGTTTTTTTTTTTAAAAGATACATTTTGAGTGTCGCTAGGGTGCTACAGAGCCCTTTTTTTGATTTACCTCCTCAATTTTTTTTTTTTTCTTCAATTTTGATTAAGTACGGAGGGAAACTCGCCTGACTTCCCCTTAAAATTCGGTGGATTATATGAGTCATCATTACACTATAGATTCGAATAAATTTTAAGTGTATACCCTCAAATTTCATTGCTTTATTTAATGACCTGCTTATCAATTTTCAAGTAATGAGAGATTTTGAATCAAATAGTAGAACTATAAATTTACTAGCAGATACCTGCATCTCTGATTACAATTTTTAAATGCAAGATTATTTTTAAAAAGTTGCAGTTAGTTCATAATTTAATTTAAAAGATATCTTTTACAAAATTAAAACTCTCCTTTTGATCTAACGGTAGACTCTTGTACCCTTTATACATTTATTTTTTATTTATTTTTTTTTTTTTGCAAAAAAAAAAACTGAAAAGCACTATAAAATTTTCACGCATTAATTTGTAAATGAAATTTTCATGTATAAAAGTCATTAGATTTTTGTACACAAAAATTTTTTTTAATACTCCTGATTGGTCCATTAAAATTACCAGTTTACCAAGATAAAGAAGCGTAATTAAAAAATTGGACACATAAAAAAAAAATTATAAAAAATAATTTATTCAAAAATCAGTAATATATGATTCCATTCACTGACATAAAAAACAAAATATTTCAAAAGTAGTATGTTGTATTTATAAAAGTATTTTGCATTTATTATAAAAAATTGCTATATTCACTAACAATAATCACAGTTATTAATAATATTATAAAAATTTAATTCTGTCAGTATATGTCTTAGAAAATTGAATATTCAACTTTGTTCATAAGATGTACCCAGCCTGAAATGATTGACAAATAATTTATCCCATATTAATTGGGTTGAAATTTATTAAATAATATCATTTTATTTAACAAAATATAAATAAAAAATTCTAAATTAGAATTCAAATATCAGTTACATTATATTAATGATATTCTGACCTAAAACAAACAGATATTTATGTAATGACAGATTTCTTAAATCATGCAAGATAATCTTTAATGCAAGAATAATTTGGGTACGATTACAGATTATCATTCAGTAAAACATTAAATTTAAAATTCTTAAATTAAGAGACGTCGTTAAAAAAATTTTTTTTTTTATTTGACTTTAACAGTGATCTAAAAATAGATACTTACAATATGGCCTTCATACTTAGTATAAGGATTGTGTATTTCTCGTAAATATTGATTACGAAGTTCTAAACGTCTTTTAGCTTTCCACTCAAATACTTCTTTTTCTTCATTAGATAAATCATACACTTTAGAAGCATCTGTACCATTACTGTGATGCATAATTTAAATTATTGATAGAATTGTAAGAAGTGTGATAAAATGGTAAGAAGTTTTTAAGAGTGCGATCGCTGGAATTTAAGGCCAGAACAGTGATATTTGCATAAGCACCCTGCGGCTGTAATATAGATACAAGGAAAAAAGTGTAGGGAACTAAGTATTTAAGTGTACTTATAGTTGACAGGAATCCCGAATCTTCTCACCGGGCAAGTAGGGTCTATAAATAATAAGACTCTGATACAAAGCATATGAGCTGAGCAGATCTGCTCGGCGCAGGGCGGCAGGGGTGGGATTATATTTCCCCTTTTCGTGACGGACGAAACATTTTGTCGACGAAAAAAATTTTTCGTCAGCAAAAAATTTTTTCCGTTGACAAAACATTTTCGACGTAAAAAACGTCTACGTGATGTAAAATACCTTCACAAAATAATTTTTGAATTTTGATGACTTGAAAAGCAGATTGAGGATCAATAATAAGTTAAATTAAAATAAATTAATTTATAAATATTATTATTCCACTAAAATTATTTTTTAATATTATTTAAATACCAATCCTTACTTGATAAGCTAATAAAAAATCAATATTAAATTAATCTTTGTGAAGAAATTTTTTTACTAATTATAATATTATTAATCATTGCAATATAAATATTGATTGCCTGTGCGAAAAAAAACCTTAGATCAAAATCTGCCACGAAAAAAATAACGACAGGGTTACTTTTGACCAATAAAATGTCTCTCAAAGACTAATTTATTTATTATTTTAGCCGAGGAAAGAAATTTTAAAATAATATTTGTTATCAACTTGTT
Source organism: Encarsia formosa (assembly GCA_038277355.1). Classification (NCBI taxonomy): domain Eukaryota; kingdom Metazoa; phylum Arthropoda; class Insecta; order Hymenoptera; family Aphelinidae; genus Encarsia; species Encarsia formosa. The sequence continues at coordinate 21,522,389 of CM076187.1, forward strand.
GATATATTATAATAAAAAAATATTTTCCAACCCACCAGCCGCGAATAAAATAACTTTTGTGATTTTTATAAGCTGAAAACTTAAGAGTCATTTTATTCGTGGCTAATATGTCGAGAAATTGTTTTTTATTGTAATGTATCTACGAATTGGTAGTAAAAGAGTAGTAGAGACGTGTACGTTCCAGCGCAGACAGGAATCTACCTTACCGACCGAGTGGTTCGAGTCAGGGCTAAGATTCCTACCTTACCGACGGTGGTGTTGCGCTGGGTTATCGTGGTATTACCGACCCCGTGCGCTGGGTTATCCTATACTTTACCGACCCCGAACCTGGGTTATCCCTCTACCTTACCGACCTCTTGCGCTGGGTTTTTTACAATACTTTACGAACCCCGTGCGCTGGGTTTTACTTGTAACATTATTATGTGCCACCGAGCAGTGTTGAGAAATAAGAAAACATGTGAGTAAGTTTAAACTAATTTATTTTTTCATGCATTCAATACAATCTTTTTTATATGGTCTTGAGTATAAATTATGAACACAGCAACGAATGTACAAAAGAATATCATTATCACACTTTAAATTTTCGGGTAGTTTATCCAACGCGAACTCGATGCTGGAGGCTGCGTTCTGGATGATGAATTCCTTTGGCAGCTCTCGAATGTCCTCGGGTTTCATGAACGACAGATGGCGCGTCTGATTGAAAATCTTGATTGATCTCTCGAGTGATGGTGTATTTTGCTTGTAGAATTTCTTCAGGAGTTTGACGTTTCTCACAGCACACTCAGTTTCGTAGGCTCCATTGTGGTGCGGGCATACCGTCAGTAGTTTTTGTTTGTAAAGAGTATCCAATCCGGGGAAGCCCATTTCGTTGATGTCGTGCACATTGAATTTGAATCTTTGGAGCCACTTTTTTCTTATTTGTCCTTTCACGATTACTTTTTTGGAATCTCCTAGACACGCTCGAATTATTCTACCAACTTCAGTGTAGGGAATATCACCGGACTTCCAAGGAATGCCATGATGATACCATTTAATATTATTATTTTCTTCGATCAAGTCAACATCAAGCATGTTCAAAGAAAAAGGTGGTTTGAAAAGAAAAACAAAGGGATCCGAGTCCTCATTAAGGGGGATGATTGCAAGTTCTTTGAGAATGTAGTCATTTCTAGGCTGTCTAAAGCCTTGCATGTCGACGATGTACTCCATGCTGACTGAAGTAGATCTGGTTTGTCACTTTGATTTTATAGTTTTTTCACATCACCATTCATGGGGTTGTACTCCACCATACGGTCATGAATTATGAGACAGTAAGCAGCAGTACCCGCGGGGAAATTTGCTCTTGCGTCAAGCTCGATCCGAACGTCAACAGGAGCACTTTTGAGTGACTCGTTTTGCTTGGAACAATCGATACAAATCAAAGGTATGTAGGATTTGAACTGTTCTTTGTCCAAAATAGGTTTGGGATCTTTGTTGTAGTAAGCTAATTGAAATGATGAAAACATATCGTAAGCCAAAGCGTACTGTTCTGTGGTAAAGTCTAAATTTAAATCACTATAAGGATAATACTGTGAGTTTAAAAAAAGTTTAACGTTTCTTAGATTACAATTATCAAATAGGCTTGAGTTTGCAGTGTTTTTATTCTTTCGATTGGTTTGAAAGCCCAGTATGACAAAACGAGGCTTCTCTAGTTGATTTGATGTCTTGACTGTCCAAATATGCTTGGAGGTAGCGGGGAGTTCAGGATACTCATACAACTCCCAAGTTCGAAAGCTCATGATGATATTTTTTTTTAACTGATTCAGGAGAGAAATTTTATGTCGATCTGAAACTGTAACGTAAGGCATTAACCATTCTATTTTTGATAAAGTTATGGTATACTCTTCATAGACAGGGGGATTAGCTGCACTTGTTTGATAAATAGCGTTGACGTTATTTCTAGAACGAATGAGTACGAGTTCATGTTTGGCGTTGACAACAATCTTTTTATAGTCCTCGGCAAAACCAAAAATTAAGCTCAATGGAATTGAAACATCGAAATGACCTGCAGCACCAACTTCAGCTTCATCTTCAACATCGATCCACCCAGCGTTTTTCAAAATATGTTTTTGACTTGGAGTTATAGATAACCAGTTTTTTATTAAAGTGGTTAACCCCACATTTTTACACTTATCAATTTCAATTGCATTTAACTCGTATCGAATCTCTTCAAAGAGGTGGCAAATAGCATTGTTAACTAGCCAAGTATTACTGAATGCAGCTCCATCGGCTTTAACCATTTTACCGCAAATATGTAGACAACTTCGAGACGGTAGAACACACAAGTCTTGATTTTGAATGGAAATTCTGATTTCATCACTGTTGTTGTAGTTACTCATATTGTACGGTTGATGAGCGTGTATCTCACAATGAGAAATGGACTCATCGAAAACAACTGGAGCCTGAATATTAAGAATCTCGTCCATTGCAGCAGCAGAAGAAGAAAAAGCAAACTATTTTTTTAAAACCTTTAGCCCTAGGCTTTTTAGAAACTGAACGTTTTGGTTTGTTAGCCGTCGTGATGACCGTTTGACGGTTCGTTGATGACTGGTAATTGGTTGCCATACTGGTTTACTTATATATCCTTTTGAATTGAATACTATACCCATAATTACATCGACTTTAAATGTAATCTGATTGTAATCACTTCCTGTTGAAAATTAACTAATCGACCGTCTTGATCAACAATACGTAGTTCCAAGTGATTTATAGTGTTTACTGTGACAGGTAAGTAAATCGGTTGCGAAGGTATTTCTATAATTTTATAACCTGGCGGCACTGCAGGAAAAAACTCGTGAATAGTGTGCACTTTTTGGCCGTTTATGTAGGCTCCAGATGTAATGTTGCACTCTACTCTTAAAGCGTTCACCTTGAGAATGTCTGAACTTTGATTTACGTTCGCAGGAATTGTCCGTTTTTTAAATCCTAAAATTGGACCAATGGAGTCTTGTGGTTGAAAATCAATCTCGTGACTACACTCGATCTCGCTACGAAGTGTGTTGTTATTCGGCTTTAATGATATAGTGATATCTTTTGGCTTTAATTCTTTTTATAAGTATTTTTCAATATCTTCAATCTCGTAGCTGCCCGTGGGAAAGGAAATTTCTTCGTTATCGACGTAAAACTTATTGTGACCAACGTCTATGTTAGGAATCGCGTTAAATGTCAAGAGCTCGATTAAACCAAGAACGTAATTTTTGGAAGTTGATAGCTCGATAGGTGGAAAGAAATATGTCTCTAAAACAGATGTTCTCCCAGACAATGTTAGCGTCAATGAATCATCCATGCTGGTTCATTGTATAATGGAGTTTTATAGTTTATGTGGCTTCTTATATATCGTTACATAGAAACTTTAAACAAAGATGACCGCAATTGTAACCATCATAATCTTGATATTTCTCGTAATTATACTTGATACTGTCCATGCCAAGATAAACCATGAGTTCTATTGGTGGCTGCAAGTCCCCAAAGCTGTCAAAGTATGTTACATCCTTTCCATGTTTTTTATAGGCTACCCAATGGGTGCCAGGTCCATTCACGTCATCTAAATTTACAATTGCATTTTCTGTGTGGTGTGGTCGATCTGGTAAAGCATTTCTCATGAATACTCCTCTAAAATTTGGAATTTTATATTTCTTAGCAAACGTCAGTAGGTCCAGATTAGTTAATGCTTTCTTCGGCAACTCTTCGAACTTTTTTTTTTTTTAGCCCCATTCCCGGTTTCAAGTACAACCCAAAACCTTTTCAGTAGGGGCTTAGATAGAGTCCTTCACCCAGTGCAATAGATTCCATGGTCTTTTTGTGTCGTTGAGATTCTTCAAGCTGTCGTTGTGCAGCTTTGGCGCTGTTTATTGCTTTTGCTACTCCTGCAGCTCCTCCAGCCAAGGCACCTGTAGCACTCAATCCCGCAAACAGTGGCACGAGAAAGGGTAGATAACCTCCCATTTTTATAGGGATTGGTAATACTCTTGCGACTTGAACTTGACTCTTTACACCTGCCTTTTTCACCATTTCTCGAGCTTTTTTCAATGACTGACGAATAACATCTCGAGCCTTTTTATTTTTGATTCCTTTGATCGAAGCAGCTTTTTTCACTTTACTCCAAGTTATTTTCTTCTTCTTTTGCTGCCTCTTTTTCAAACCCATCCCAAACTTGGTTTTAGACTTCATTATGTTTGTTACTTTGTAGGCTGCAGCTTTTTCACCAAAACTAGCGTCTTTCGATTTGACTCGCTCCCAAGCTTTGTTGGCAAGTTCTCTGTCGGCGTTGTTTCTTACTTGAATGTTTTCTCGATTTTGCGAGTAAGCTACGTCGTGCTCTTTACAAGCAGCGTCTAAAGGGTTGATTCCTGGATCTCCTCTGGCAAGACGTTTGGTAAGCTTCGTACCAGGACCACAGTATTGGTACCCTGTGATGTGAACTTCAAAAGGTAATTTGTTGATTAACTTGTTGACCAAACCTCTGCCGGACCAATTTTTATATGTAATCATACCACTCCTAAGGTCAGAGTATGACTGATAAAGGGGGTATAAAAAGTCTTATATTTATATAAAAAGAGCAGTCAAGTTGTTGAACTCAGTCAGTTAACATGGATTTTGTCGAACAATCTTGCAAACTTCCAATAGAAAATTTTGACTTTGTTGAAGAGAAAAAACCCAATCGTCATGGTAATTTACTCCCCAGCACTATACGAGCAATTTTCTGCGGACCCTCAAACTGTGGTAAAACAAACAGTCTGTTTACGCTAATAACCCATCCTAATGGTTAGAGATTCGAGAATATCTACATCTATTCAAAGTCTCTATACCAACCCAAGTATCAATTTCTTAAGAACCTCTTGGAACCCTTGGAAGGGTATTCAGTACTTTCTATTTGGGGAGCATGATGAAGTTATCTCGCCGGAAAATGCACTCCCAAACTCTTGGATTATATTCGACGATATTTCCACTGAACGGCAAGACAATGTGAGGGCATTCTTCTGTATGGGGAGGCACAAAAATGTAGATTCTTTCTATCTCTGTCAATCTTATGCTCGCGTTCAAAAACATTTAGTTCGAGACAACGTTAACCTATTGACAATATTTCGGCAAGATGAGACCAACATCAAACATATATACGTGGATCATGTGACTACAGACATGACCTATGATCAATTTAAAAAGCTGCGCTCATCGTGTTGGAGTAAATGAAACTATGAGTTCCTCGTTATCGACAAGGACAGACCCATAAATAATGGGCGATATCGCAGAGGTTTCGATTGCTTTTCTATAAATACATCTGACAACCCCAGTTTTTAGTACTCAAGGGCTCACCATTGTTTCGTCAACATGGACAACATTGAACGAGAAAAGGAAGTTTTGAGCAAACTTGTAAAAGCTCGCGAAGACATCAGACGTAAATATAAATTGATAAAGTACAACAAGTCTACCGCTGAAAGTGATTTTAATCAAACGTTCGAACCAATCATCGAACCTCTTCAAAAACTAGCGACGAATAATTTAGTATCCTTGATTGAAAAAAAGCCTCAAGTAAAAATCGTGGCTAAAAGAAAACTCGAAATTCAAGGGACTGAACCTCAAGCTAAAAGTGCAAGACTTGACAATTTGGATAATATAGAATCTTTTGCTATCGCTATTGATTCATCGGTAATTAAGAGTTATCTTATTGAAGTTAAAAATAATAACAAAACGTTATTAGATCTAATTTATGGTGTTCGATGGGAAAATGAACAATTTAAAATTGGTGACTCGGTTATTGATTTTAAAAATGAGCATATTGAAGTAAATGGTAAAACATATCCAAACACCTCCGGGCTAATGGATCTGCTCGTTTCGAAGCATCCTAATTATACTAAAATCAATAGAAACGAGCTAACATATTATGGTCAAATCTTGGATTCAACAAATGCTCATAGAAAAAATTATTTAAAAAATGGTGAAATTCGGTCATCAAACAGCACTAAATTTAAGACCATTATCCTGCCAATGGAAAAATTATCTAGCTCTACAGGTGGTTCTTTGCCCAAGTTCAAGGTAGTTAAGAAAAACACCCATACTGACTATCGATATTGGGATGATCCAAACGAACTTGTTGATAGATTGAGATTGCTTATAGCTGAGAGATCTGCTGGTAATAACGGTCACAACAATGAAATTTTAGCCGTGATTGAAGAGCTACGGGAAGGAGGCTATATATTCTAAGGAAACAGCAAAAAAAATATCATTATCAAAATGAGTATCAATGTGTTTGGGCATTCGCTTCGTTCCAAGAACGCCAGTTCTCGTGGACCAGCAGGAATTGGGTACAAGCTTACTTCGGATGGACAGTTTGATGTTGAAAATAAGAGATTGTGTAACTTAGCGGATCCAAGTCAACAAAAAGATGCTGTTAATTTGGAAACTTTGCAACAAATGATACGTAATCAGGAACGACAGTTTATTGAAATAACTTCAAAATTACGGAGCGAAGTCGACAACTTACTAGCAATGTTAGAACTCAATAGAGATGAAACCGATCAACAGATATTAAGTATGAAAGCACAGCTCGCCAGTATTCAAGAATCATAATCATGGATCGCAAACGACAAGTAGTTGTGGAAGAGCTCCACAAACAAGCCAGACGAAATTACCCTCGCAGAAAATTTGAAATGCGAGATGTAGACGAGACTTGGCAAGCGGACCTTGTAGAAATGCTACCCTATTCTAATGTTAACAAAGGGAATAATTACATATTGACCGTAATAGATGTATTTTCAAAATTCGCGTGGGCCCTACCGATAAAACAGAAAACTGCTGAAGACACGACTGCTGCAATTAAGACCATACTCCAGAAAGGGCGTGTACCTAAAAATCTACAAACCGATCAAGGAAAAGAGTTTTTCAACGAATTATTCGTGGGTCTGATGAATAAGTACAAGATACATCACTACCACATGTACAGCAACCTCAAGGCGTCAATTGTTGAGCGCTTCAATCGAACATTAAAAAACAAAATGTGGCAAAAATTCAGCTTGCAAGGTAACTACAAGTGGTTGGACATTTTACCTGGACTGGTTGACGCTTACAACAATACCAGACACCGAACAATTGCTATGAAACCCAAGGATGTGATCAACAAAGAACAAGTTATTGATCGATTTAATAAAAAAATAGTTTTCAAAAGACTTTCAAACCAAGATTCAAAACTGGTGATAAAGTTAGAATAAGCAAGGTGAAAAATATGTTTGAGAAGGGCTATACATCTAACTGGACTACCGAAGTCTTTTCCATAGCTAGAGTTGCAAAAACCAATCCAGTAACGTATCACCTGAAAGATTATAAAAATAAACCAATTAAAGGTGGATTTTATGAACAGGAGCTCTCGAAAACCAAATATCCAGATGTGTACCTAATTGAAAAAGTTCTTCAGAGACGTGGCAGTAAGGTCCGTGTCAAGTGGCTGGGCTTTGATGCCACACATAACAGTTGGATAAATAAATCAGATATGTAATTTGTTTTAAAAATTTTTGAATATTGTAAAAAAATTTTTTTTTATTTATGATTATGAAAAAATGTTCAAGTTCATACTGTAAAATAAATTATTGAATGTTTTAAATCGAATAAAATTTATGTTATAATTTCTAAAAATTTTTTGAATATTATTAAAAAAAAAAAAAAATATATAAGTTAGTCATATAAGTTTATATTATAAGTGAAAGTTAATAAATAAATAAAAACACATTAGATAAGATTAAATTGATTTTTTTTTTATTCATACTTTTACAAATTTTTTTATTTCTTAAAATTACAATATATTATACATTTTTTATATCACAGCTATTTGACACAGTTGAATTGAATGCATTCGTTGACATTTTATGGCAAGTTCTCGCTTGCCAATAGCTTCGCGCATATTGTCGTGTAAGCTTTCATCGGCCAGCAAGGCTTCCGAGACTCGGGCGGGCAAAAACATTTGCATGGCATCATCCAACTCGACGACGAATCTGGTGCCATACTTGGTGTTGACTTTCTTAATCGAGGAAACCCGGTAGTTGAGGTTAACGTCCAGGTCAGACGCCTTCTTCATGGGCAATCCCCGGGCGATAGAATTGATTTTTTCACAATCCATATTATTGTTGTTGTTGCTGTTTTTTAGACCTCTTTCTGGTTGGTTGTCCAGACGTTGGAGTGACTCGCTTCCTGCGGGGAGCTTTGTTAAGTACTCTCGTGTCTGCCCCCTCCACTCGCATAGGTTCCCCCTCCACCGGCTGAGGTACCCCCTCCATCTCGATCTCGGTAGGAACGTCGCGATGGCCCCATGGAAGAGTGTCTGTGGTGCCACCTAGCAGGAATCTTTTCGTGTCGTTCGGGCTCAAGGCGATTTTGGTCTGCTTTACCGTGTGGACTTCGTGAAGTTTGGAGCGAATATTGAGCTGCTCTCGAGACGTCTCGCAGTTTTGAGTCAAGCACTCGAGGTAATCGTCGAAACAAATCGTGTTTTTGACCACGCAGCTCTTCACACCCTTTGACTTTTTTATGGCATCTTCACCCTCGACTCTGACGCTGTAGCACTTGCTCCTGAGACCCGCGAGCTCCGTCATGACCCTGGCGTTGCACTCGTCCTTCATGACCCCTACTTTCTTCTTATTTTCTTGATTGGGGGTAATTCCAAACTTGTTATCGGGAGGGTAGTCTGATAGGTCGAACTCGTGTGAATTTTTTTTCATGATTTGGTAGACGTCAGTATTTTTTATCTCGTATACAAGGCTGTCCGTGTCCGTGTACAAAAGCTTCAAGTCATCACCCAGGTGAGGTTGCATGAAGTCGTAGTGGAATCGATACACCAGAGTTTTGGACAAGTCCAAGACGCTCAAGCCTACGTAGACGGGCTTCGTTATAGAGACCTCGGTGAGGGCTAGCTCAATGGCAACCAGATTGCTCTTAAAAATCGATTGGCTCTTGAAATTTGGACGCGCCGTGAGTGCCTCAGCTCCATGAATTCCAGCCCAGTGAGAGATGAGCTTTACCAAGCGCCTCTTGGTCTCGTCCTCCATCGTCTTCCCAAAAACGGAATTCACGAGCAACTTGAACAATAGTTTCTCGAATTCATTCTTGGCTAGCCGACGTTTCTGAGTGCAAAAGTCCACGTAGATTTTGAGCCAAGGTTTTTGACGAAAGCTGATTGCTCGGTGAATTTTTTTCAGCACCAGACCGTGCTTAAGAGCCTGCTTGAGAGCTCGGTAATGGATCACATATTTCTCTTTGTGGTATAGGGTGGTCATGAGTTTCTTGTCCTTGGTCCCAGGTGCAGCTCGATGCTCAGGGCAGAAAGGTAAGTCCTTGTCGCTATTGTGAAGATGCTCGGGGTACTCCAGATCCACCTCCAGGATGTAACCATACTCGTTGTCGTCCGGGACGTCGAAGAAGTTTTGACCAATCTCGAGCTGCCAACCAGTTACCCAGCGAAAACTATCGTAGGGGAGCGCCTGCGTCATAGCCCAGCCGTAGAGATTCGTTACATCGAAGTACATGAGGTATTTCGAGTCCTGATTTGGATCGTAATTGTCCATGTAAGGATTGTTGGCCTTGGAGTATCGGTTGCTACACTGGCTGATGCCACCACGGATCCCCTTTTGAATAAAGAGCATCATGTCAGGATCGGTGATCAATTCCAATTCAGTTTGAGTTTTCTTGAGCATGGACGCCCAAGAGAAGCCAGGAGCCGTATAGTAATGAGCAGGGTCAAGGCCAAAGGAGTCTTCGCCTATACAGCTATCCCTGAAGCTTTCGAAAATGTCAGCCAACAACAGGACATCAGTCTGGAGGTATATGTCCGAGTAGTCCCCTAATGTATGGACGTCGAAAGCTTCCCACACGGCCTCAGCGTGCTTGTACTCGTGCTCGGAGACCGTGCTGGCGGTGAGTGTGCTCGTGAAACATTCCCGAGGGGGTAGTTTTGTCTCCTCCAGTGACTCAAGCGATGACACATGCTCGTATGGGAAGCAGCCTTTTTTCTTCAGCAGTCTGATTTGATCGACGTTGTATTTCTTGCTCAAAATTCGATCGGTGACTTTGTGCTCGGTCAAAGTGTCAGCCAGAGTTTGCAGGGACGATGCCAGGAACCGGTACGAGTCGATAAACCGAAGATTGATCTTGCTACCCTTGATTTTTTTCGTGAATGATATGTATTTTTCCTTTGTCAAGGGCAGAAGCGTGATGGAACCCTCTACAGCATTGACCAATTCTTCGATGATGAAGTGTGCGTCGTAGCCACTCAAATTGTGCATTATTATTGGAATAATTCGTGAGTCCTTGAAGTTTATATTGCAGGCAGTGTGGGCTGGGCCGCGGTACCTAGAAATTAATAGAAAAACGATAGATAATTTATTTGAAATTTAGTAATTTTTTTATTTCTTACCTTCCAGTAAAATGATCGTGATCCCGGACTTTAATAGAATCTTGAGTGAATGGTTTGAGGCAGACGTGACAATTTTTTGCCGACTGATAGGCTGTCATCTCTTCATGAGTCAAGGGAGTCATTGGTTTCGGGTTCTCATAGTACTTCTCGAGCTCTCGGGCATGTTTTAGCAGGTTCCGGACAAACCAGGCAGCAGGCTTCTCATCTTCTTCGGACTTTTGTCTGTAGAGCTTGAAAGATGAAAGACTGTCATCAAAGCTCGACTGCAGATAGTATGCAATGCTGTAGGGGGCATGCTCATGACAAATTTTATCATTTTCCTCCACTGGCTTGAGCATGCACTCTATATCTGCGTAAATTGTGAACGGAACACGCTCACGGTTCTTGTAGTTCTTGAAACTCAAGGTATTGTTGTGACTGCCCGGTAGTGTAACCTTGCAATGGTTCATGTTCTCACAATCCTTGTTATGTTCAGATAATTTATCCAAGGATTCAAAGTAGTGAAGGCACCTGTCACAGATATGCTTTTTCTTGTGGTTTTTACTCAAATCGGCACCAACGAGAGCGGAGAGGTTCTTAATCCAAACGTAGTGGTAGTTTTTTGGCTCTTCTTGAACGTACTCGTCTTCTTCGTAGTAACGGTCCTCCACGAACAAAAGGTTGATGTGTTTTTCCTGCTTAGAAGACGTCAGGTAGCAGGGGAAGACTTTGAATTTACCATTACGCTTTTCAAGCATGAAGAGGTTTATCGATAGCCAAGGATTCAGTTTTTCAAACTTTTTGATGTCAACTGGCTTGACTGGAAATTCTATGCTACCAAATTGGATCACATCTTTGAAGTTTTCATACTTTGATAGCCTTTGACCATCACGCTGTGCAGGGTAAAGCGCTGAAAGAACAGCCCAACGAAAGCATTCGTTGTCGTTCATGTTTTTCACATTGATACAGGCCCCTCTGTTCTCTATTGAAGGAGGAAGAGTGATGTAGGAACTCCCCCTCATGGGATTGAGTTTGTTGATGTTCAGCGTCAGGTTAACTATTGAATGCAGAGTCCAGCCAGAGTCCCTCTCCTGGAATTCTTCAATGTCATTGAGTATTGGTCGTTGAATGTTATCTTTGAACCATTTTGCCAAGGGTGTAGTCAAGTAAATCTCATGAGCCTCGGTATTGAAGTACTTCATCTCTTTGACGTCTTTGCTATTCAGAAATTCAGCAGCCAAGACAGCATATACTTTTACTGAGTTGTGCTCTTTCAAACCAGTATTCACTTGATTTTCAAATTCATGCTCAGCATCGTCGAGAAATGCGTCCACATCAATATACCCAAGGTTCGTGATCGCTCCAGTCCGGATCCTTCTATCGAACGCTGATTGGATATCATTCCAGGCCACCCTTGGCCTTGCTTCTAACCCAGCTCCTGTCTTCACACATGTCCTCATCCGATGATGGATCGAGTGCAGAAGTCCAATTGTGTTTTGAAATTGGGCACGCTCTGCAACCGTGAAACCTGCGCATCGAAGTAATCCTTGCAGACCTTCAATTTGATTAGGCAGTAGATCAGTTACGAAGTGGAGTATTGTGTCATCAGGAACATCTCCTTGGAAAAGTTCCAAAGCTCTTTGGAAATTTCCCAGGACGTCCTTGCAGTTCAATGGCGACAGCGGCTCCATGGCGATAGAGGTGGATGGGCCTTGATCCTTTCTCTTCAACTTCTGACTAGAGAATGAAAAGCTGCGCTGAGTGTCCGGCTATTTATTCCAATTACCAGGGGGTGGGGGTGAGTTGAGGTGGTGCTAGTGCAGTTGGCTTGAGTAGTGATAGAGGTGTGCGGAGTTAATCCTTCCTCTAGGACTTCAGACCAGAGAATGAAGGGCTGCGCTGAGGGACAGCGTATTTATTCCAATTACCAGGGTGGGGGTGAGCTGAGGTGGCGCTTATGCAGTAAGGGTGAGCAGGGTAGAGGTAGGTCAGAGTTGATCTTTCATCTTTGACTTCAGATAAGAGAATGAAGAGCTGCGCTGAGGGATAGCGTATTTATTCCAATTACCGGGGTGGGGGTGAGCTGAGCTGGCGCTAGTGCAGTAAGGGTGAGCAGGATAGAGGTAGGTCAGAGTTGATCCTTCCTCTTTGACTTCAGATCAGAGAATGGAGAGCTGCGCTGAGTGTCTGGCTATTTATTCCAATGACCCGAGGTGAGGCTGAGTTCAGTGTAGATTGTGTGAGCTAGTATGGAGTGAAAGTACAGGAGTACCAGAGTTGATCCTTCCTCTTTGACTTCAGATCAGAGAATGAAGAGCTGCGCTGAGAGTGCAGCTATTTATTCCAAATTTAGGTGAGTGGCGTTAGCGTACTTGCAGTCAAGAGTTGATCTTTTTTTTTTTTTTTTTTTTTTTTTTTCTCTATCTCCTGAAAATTTAAGCGCTGAGCTTTCATTTAATTTTATATGTGTAAATAACCATTACGCATGCGCAGACAGTGGTGGGGGTTTCTCGTAGGGTATAAAAGGGAGCTTTTGAAAGTAAAATCATTATTCCTCACAATGGAGTTCATAGTAGACGTTCAAGGTTTCAAAAGGCCTTTGAATGCCTTTACATTCAAAGAGATTGCCATTGCTACCCTAGAAGAGGACTCAGTCCCAATGGTCTACCTCTTCGAACCTCCTTATAGCTGGAACAGTCTGCCTGGAAGATATCGTAGCGAGAACTCCTGGGTGACCCGGAACTATCATGGCATACCCTGGGAAGCTGGTGAGATCCCATACGCCGACGTCCAGGAAATCTTAAGATCCGCCTTGAAGGACGCCACTACAGTCTGGGTCAAAGGGCTTGAAAAGATGGAGTGGGTCGGGAGATTAGTCGGTAATGTCCGGAACCTCGAGGTGCTTGGCTGCCCATCACTATCAAAGCTGGGTACCAAGAAAAAAAGCTGCACTCACCATCCACTTAGCTTCAATCCTGTGTGCGCGGCACACAACGTGGAGATCCTCCGCGAATGGGTTCTCAACCGAAGTCAAGACACAATTGATAAATAAAAGTTTTATAAAATGAAAATGAAAAATGTACACTAGTTTTAAGATTTTTTCTAATAAATACAATTTTTTGTTTAATTAATGTGTTTTTATTTACTACTGTTATTCTATTTTACTATAAATAATCTTACCATTACGTATTTTCCTCATTATCTCATCAACATGGGCCAGAAACACAGCTCAGATGGCTACCAGAAGCTCCAAGATGATAATAAAAAGAAGGATTCTTCAATCGGGAAAGACTGGTCACAGTTCAAGAAAGACTATGAGGAAAAAGGTTACAACAACAAGTCGTTTAAAAAAGTTGAAAAAACGAAAGACTACGAGGAAAAAGGTTGCAACAACAAGTCATTTAAAAAAGTTGAAAAAAAGAATGAAGAAGAAAAAAATTTAATTGAACTGTAAATTTCTTCTTTACCGATGATAATTTTAATAATTTATTTGTAAATATTGGTTAATGTCATCAATTTTAATGGTTTCATTAAATAAACTTTAGTTTGAAGATTCATATTTTGTTTCCAAGTGATTTTTTTTTTTTTTTTTTTTTTTTTTTTAATTTATTGAAAGAAACTACTTTCAACAATATTTTAAAATGTTCAGTTTTCATAAATTTATATTTTAATTTAATGAATTTAATTTGTGTGTGTAGTGTATTAAAAATGATTTTATTTCAATTATAGCTCTTAAATAACATTTGGAAATAAAAAAAAATTTTTTGTACCAAGACCAAAAATTGTAAATGTTAGATTTTTTTTTTTTTTTTACATAATTTTAATTACAGAAATTGTAAGTTTCAATTAAGATTTTGATTTTGAATTTAAAAAATTTTATTCACACTATTTGATTCAGTTAAATACAAATTTTAGTAAATAATAATACTAATCCTAAGATAAAAGAGAGAACCCAGAAAGAATTTATTGGTGATGTGATTGATTGAAGAACAAAATTTAAAATTTTATTTTTTGTTTTAGTTTTACATTATAATTCAATTAAAAAATTCAGAGAATAGATTTGATAAAAAATAATTATTTAATAATCAAGTGTTCGAAATTATCCGATTAAAATCATAAAAATAATTATTAGTACATAAACAAAATAAACGAAAGTTTAAAAGAACTCTGAACGTAGCGGCAAAGGTAAAGAGTATATAACAGATAACTTATTATAGGTTAATTTAGATAAAGCTTCAACAAAATTTGTTTTAGATAATGTAATAACTAATACAATTGCGCGCGCTTGCGCGCTGAGAGAGAGACTAGTTAATTAAAAAGAAGTTGAAAAAATTTTTAATCAAAGTTAAACTTTGATTTTTAATTTTTAATTATTACACATTTGAGGGATTATAAAATTTCAAAATAATTCATAGGGATCAATTTCAATTTTATTATTCAAATTGATACAAAACATATGAAAATTTTTTTATAAACTTATAAAATATTACATTCATTTTAGTTATATTTTAGCCATCACAAAACCGATACATTTTCTTTTTTTCAAAATTTTTACTAAAATTCTAGTACATAGAAAATTATAAAAGATCTCTGAAAACTTAAAAATCTAGACCTCTAATTTTAAAAATAAAAAAGTTTAAAGTATAAAATAATTTTAAGTATGAATTCAAAATTCAAGTTTAAAAAATTTTTTTTATCATTATCTCAGTTAAAGTCAAAATTATAAAAAAAGCATTTTACGTGATTTAAAAAACGTATAAAATAATTATAAGTATGAATTCAAAATTCAAGTTTAAAAATTTTTTTTATCATTATCTCAGTTAAAGTCAAAATTATAAAAAGCATTTTACGTGATTTAAAAACGTGAATTTATCATCAACTTGCTCAGAATATTTTTGAAAAATTATAGAGTACAAAGTACATAGGAAATTATAAAAGATCTTAGAAAACTTAAAATCCAGACCTCTAGTTTTAAAAAAAAAAAAAGTTTAAAGTACAAAATAATTATAAGCATGAATTCAAATTCAAATTTTTTTTTATCATCATTATCTTTTTTGGTTGCGATTTCTCTTCGAAGGGCAGACAATTTTTCATCTGCACGACGTCTTTCTTGCTCCAAACGTTGAATTTCTCGCAACTTGGCTTCGTGTTCCTTGACTTTTTTTTTTTCTTCAATAGCTCGTTTTCTCTCTTCTTCTCTAGTACGTTTTTTGTCTTCTCGTTCTCTTCTTTTCTCTTCTTCTTTTGCCTCTTTCTCTTTTCTCCTCTCTTCTTCTTTAGCCTCTTTAACTTCTTTTTCTCTTTTTTTTTTCTCCTCCTGGCGTACCTTTTTTAACTTTTCTTCCTCTTTAATCAAATCATCTAATTCTTTATCTTTGTAATTCAAATCCACTTGAAGTATTTCTTGAAGATCTTCTTGCTTGGATTCTTGATCAATATTAAAATTTAAAAAAGGCTTCAAGGAATTTTTAAGTTTAGCAGCCAGAGCTTCCTTTGGTTTTTCAGATATTTTGTCGGGTTTTGTGACAGGAGGCGTCGAGTAATCAAGTTTGGAACCGAGCTCAGCATCAGTGAGGACAGGAGTAGATCCAGGTAAGTCCAACAGAATATCAGGTAGAACCACAGGTCCTTTGACAACATCAACCTCACAAGGTTCGGCATGGTTTGAAGACACTGAATTGGTTACGAAAACGTTTGGATCACACATTTTGCCAGTATGAGCTATAAAAGGCTCATCGAAGTCACCAAAAAGCTCATCCATTTTTATTAGAGTGGCGACAGATGAAGCGATTTCATCTTCGCTTCGTTGCAAAGTGATAATTTCGGCTTCTATTTTCTCTCTTTCCTTAGACTCCTGTTTACGAGCGTCTGCTTGTCGCTCTCGCTCTTTTTGCCGCTTTTCTTCTTCTTCTTTCCGTTTCTCTTCTTTGTATCTTTCTTCTGTTTCTGCTTCTCTTTTCTTTTTATAAATCTTATCATTTTCTTCTTTCTTTACTCGTTTTTCATTTTCATTGCTGGTTAGATTATCAAATTTACGTTTCAACAATGTAGAATTTGTGGGAATGATAGCGACGGATTTGATGTGTGGTTTTGAAATTGATGAGTTTGTTTGAGTAGTAGTAGTAGTAGAGTTTGATTGAACAACAGTATGGTTGGAGGCATTATTTTTTTTCGATAATGATAAATTTCTTCTAATTGCAGGAGGTTGAGATTTTGCAGAAGAATTTACTAAACAAGAGTTAGTCTGCAACGTGCCATTTAACAGCGAAACAGGCTGTCTGACTAGTAATACTTTCGTTGTATCACTTTTACTATTTCTAGCATCAGTGCTACTACTACTACTACTGCTGCTGCTGCTGCTGCTGCTGTCGCTGCTACTGCTGTCGCTGCTACTACTGCTGCTGCTGCTGCTGCTGCTGCTGCTACTATTAATGATATTAATAGTTTCTCGCGTACTAGCTATAACCTGAGATTGAGCTTGAACAACAACACTTGCTGCATTACAACCATTGCCAACCAAACCTGATTGTTCAGCAGCAACACTCGCGCCCACTGTAGTTTCACTCTGATCTAGAGGAGTATCACTCGCTGACTGGGATTCAGTAACATTAAGACTACCATTAACCGGATCCTTGGGTTCAGCTTGCAGAGCACCACCAGCTGACTTGTATTCAGTATCACCAACACTGGGAATAGCCAGATCCTCAGGAGCACCATTAACCAGATCCTTAGGTTTAGCTTGCGAACCACCATCAACACTACCATTAACCGGATCCTTGGGTTCAGCTTGCAGAGCACCACCAGCTGACTTGTATTCAGTATCACCAACACTGGGAATAGCCAGATCCTCAGGAGCACCATTAACCAGATCCTTAGGTTTAGCTTGCGAACCACCACCAACACTAGCATTAGCCAGATTCTCAGAAGCACCACCCGCTGACTCATAATTTAAGCTTTTTAGATGTATTGGTCTCCTTAGGTTCCTAACGGCAGCATCGATTAGACTGCAATTGTCAGTACGATTTTCAGCACAGTGGGTAAACTCGTAACTCTGTAAAATAAATTTTGTTGATTAATTGATTAATTAAATAAAATAAATAATAAAATACTTATAAATACTTACGACTGAAGCTTCCACTCCTCGACTTCTCCTGGCACAACAATGACATGACTTACAGAAATCACAGTGTAATAGAATAATCTGAAAATGGTACATTAAAAATTGTAAATATATTTCAAATTTATCAATTTTTTTATTCATTGTATCTCTCAGATAATTTTTAAAATTTATTCATTAGATTTATTTTGCTAAATTTGAAAAAAAAAATTTCAAACTTTTAGAGTACGCCTTTTTTTTTTAATTTCCTTCTACTAACATATTTAAAAAATTATTTATAGTAAAATCTAACTGGCTTTGAAATTAGTTTATAAATTTATTTTAAAAAATTTCAACAGCGAGTGCTGATCATTAAGCTATAGCCTTTTATTTACACCACTACATGCTAGCATTAGTTCAAACATTTTAATCGACTCATGAAGTAGTAATTCAGCATTGATATTTTATTATACATATAGAAATTATACAACTAATGTTCATACTAAGCTTTGTTTTTTTTTTTTTTTCAAAGCTTTCATTAATTTAAATTTTTAAATTAAATCAATTATTGAATATATATACTGCAAAGTAAAAAATTTATCTAGTTTGTAATTTAAGTGTACAAAAAAATTAATTTTAAATTCTTAAATTGTATAATTTAAAAAAAAAAAATGAACTATTTTTTCTTCAATTCTAAGCTGTAGAGATAATAATTTAAGTCAAAATTTTGCACCTTAATGATGTGTCATTTTTAAAAATAAACTTTTTTCCAATTCTAAGTTATAATTAATTTTTTATTTATGTAAATTTACCTTATGGGGAGTGATGTTGGATATAGTACTCATTTTTAAATTATGGTACAGATCTAGCTCGTATAAAAGGCACAGGTTATTACTTCAGGTGATGATCGAGAGAACAGGGTAGAAGCTGCGACTAGACACGTGCACCTAGTTGATTTATTTAAGAGTACGACTCCTGGAGGATGTATGTGTAGAGGTCTTCTCTGTGTGAATTCTAACAGGCATGTGATCAGATTGAAGCAGCGCTCGATGTTATATAACCTAAGATGTCAAAGTTGCGCACTTGCAAGATGATTCTTGATTGGATGAAGACTTCACTTCTCGAGACTCTTGGAGGGCGTCTAACTAGATGAGAGATCTGAACGGTTCGAGTTCTGCTTTGCGAGTGAACAAAATCAGCGCGGCGCGCGAGGTTATAGTACAAGAATGCCGAAAGGCACGCACTCGAGCCAGTCCAAAATCGTAGGGCGTCTAACTTGATGAGAGAGATCTCAACGGTTCGAGTTCTGCTTGGCGAGTGAGCAAAATGGCGTGGCGCTCGAGGTTACAGCACAAGACTACCGGAAGTCGCGCACCCGAGCCAGATCAAAATCAGAGGGCGTCTAACTTGACGAGAGATCTGAACGGTTCGAGCTTTGTTTTGCGAGTGAGAAAAATGGCGCGGCGCTCGAGGTCTTAGCACAAGACTACCGGAGTCGCGCACATGCAAACTCGCGCTGCACTCGCGCCACCACTCGTTCAGTAGTTTCACTGCTGTCGGAGATTTTTCAATTCTACCGCGCGACTTGTAGATTTTTTTATGACTTAAAATTCTTAAATTTATTTTGATAAATAACTTTTTCAATTAAAAATAAAAGTAATAAATTCTACCACGGGACTTTTAAATTTTTTTAATTAAAAAATTGTTTTATGACTTTTAAAATTCTTAAATTTTTTTTAATAAATATCTTTTGCATTTAAAAATAAAAATAATAAATTCTGACACGGGACTTTTAAATTTTTTTAATTAAAAAATTGTTTTATGACTTTTAAAATTCTTAAATTTTTTTTAATAAATATCTTTTGCATTTAAAAATAAAAATAATAAATTCTGACACGGGACTTTTAAAATTTTTTAATTAGAAAAATTGTTTTATGACTTTTAAAATTTTTTAATTTATTTTGATAAATAACTTTTACCGCACTGGTCGGTAAAGTATAGGATAACCGAGCGCACGGGGTCGGTAATTTTATAAATCATTGGGGGAAGGGGGGGGGATAACCCAGGTTCGGGGTCGGTAATACCACGATAACCCAGCGCAATACCACCGTCGGTAAGGTAGGAATATTAGCCCGGACTCAAACCACTCGGTCGGTAAGGTAGATTCCTGTCTGCGCTGGAACGTACACGTCTCTACTACTTAAAAGTGATTTAAAATTTTTTTTCCTCAGTTAAAATATTTATCAAAATCTTTTAGAGACATGTTATTGGTTAAAAACACCTCCATTTTTACTTTCTTCACGGTAGATTTCGGGGTAAGGTTTTTCTTCGCACGGGCAATCGATATTTGAAACTTAAGTATAAGAATGAAATATTTTTTTATTTCATTCTTATATTTATTGCCACTGTTTTGTCAGTGAATATGAAAAACTAATTTGAAATAAAATTGAGTTGTTTGCTCAATTATAGAATTTGCTTGTTAAATTAATTCCAATGAGGGTAAAGGGAGATTATTAAAATATTTTGTTTTGGGCTGTTGTTGAAATAAAGAACTAAAATTGGTTTTTTTTTTATTACATAGTTATACAATTTAATCAATTTGCTATAGTGAACACTTGACCATGTGAACTATATTGCTTGGACTTAAATTGCATTAACAAATTTTTGAAATTGTATAACTATGCTATCATGAAAGAATTCATATATTTTGAACTTTTTTTAACATGATAAGCAATAAATTTTAATTATCTACGGCTATTTACCTGTTGTAAATAGAAAGCTTGTATCGAATTGTTCCAACAGGTAAATTAGCCATAGATAATTAAAATTTTTTGCTTAGCATTAACTGATATTTAAATAATATTAAAAAACAATTTTAGTGGAATAATAATATTTATAAATTAATTTATTTTAATTTAACTTATTATTACTGATCCTCAATCTACTTTTCAAGTCATCAAAATTCAAAAATTATTTTGTGAAGGTATTTTACATCACGTAGACGTTTTTTACGTCAAAAATGTTTTGTCAACGAAAAAAATTTTTTGCTGACGAAAAATTTTTTAAGTTGACAAATCATTTTTGACGTATAATACGCCTACGTGATGTAAAATACTTTCACGAAATAATAATTTTTGAATTTTGATGACTTAGGGTGTATTTAAAAACTCGTTGAGTTCGTTCGTGAATTAAAATTTTTTTTTTTTCAGTTTGCAGTTAGCAACATTGCAGTGAACCACGCACGGACGCTAGAGTAAGGACTGTCAACGGGATGGGAAATCCTGCAATTTAATGTTTAGACCTTTTTCGGCCGAAATGAAAATCTTCGATCCAGACACATGTTTCGGATTTCCAAAAAGGAAAGTGCTCCAGAAAAAAGAGTTCACACCGAGAAAAAAAATCGTTAGGCTTAAGCCTCGGTTGTAAAAGTTGCTTTGTTCCGGCTAGAGAGGGGGACTCAGTCGGTCCAGTTCGAAATCGAGACGTCGACCATGGTTGTAAACTCGAGTCGAGAATCCAATATCGAGTAACTCGAGTCGATTTCCCCAGGAAGTTTTGACTCCAAAGGGGCCAGGGCGGACACCTGGTGCAACTGGTATTAATTACGCCTTGGAGATGATTTCCACAGAAAGTTTGGACTTCAGATCAGTCAGGGTGGACACCTGGTGCTCCTGGTGATACTTACGCCTCGGAGATGATTTCCCTAGTAAGTTTGGACCCCGGAGGGGCCAAAGTGGACACTCGCTGCACCTAGTGATACTTACGCCTTGGAGATGATTTCCCCAGGAAGTTTTGACTTCGGAGGGTCAGGGCAAACACCTGGTGCACCTGGTGCACCTGGTGATACTTACGCCTTGGAGATGATTTCCCCAGGAAGTTTGGACTCCGGAGGGGCCAGGATGGGCACTCGGGGCACCTGGTGATACTTACGCCTTGAAGATGATTTCGTCAGGAAGTTAGGACTCTAGGGAGGGGAGGGGGTCAGGGCGAACACCAGGTGCCCCTGGTGATACTTACGCCTCGAAAATGATTTTCTCAGGAAGTTTTGATCCCAGTGGGTTCACATCATCAAGTTTACGATTAGGATAGCATCTTCAGAGTGTAGTTATTACCGGGCACACCAAGTATTTTCCCTGGCTCCTACAGGGTTAAAATTTCCTGAAAAAACATCTCGAAGTCGTAAGTATCACCAGGTGCACCAGGTGTCCACCCTGACCCCTCCGAAATCTAAACTTCCTGGGGAAATCATCTCCAAGGCGTATCACCAGGTGCACCAGGTATTTGCTCTGACCCTTCGAAGTCCTAACTTCCTGGGGACATCCTTTCCAAGGCTTAATTAATACCAGTTGCACCAGGTGTCCTCCTTGGTCCCTTTGGAGTCTAAACTTCCTGGGGAAAAACATCTTCAAGTCGTAAGTATCACCAGGTGCACCAGGTGTCCACCCTGACCCCTCCGAAGTCCTAACTTCCTAGGGAAATCATCTCCAAGGCGTAAGAATCACCAGGTGCACCAGGTGTCCACCCTCACCCCTCCGGAGTCCTTAGTTCCTGGGGAATTCATCTCCAAGGCATCAGTATCACCAGGTGCACCGAGTGTCCACCCTGACCCCTCCGGAGTCCAATCTTCCTGTGGAAATCATCTCCAAGGCGTATACCATTTGCACCAGGTGCCCACCCTGGCCTCTTTGGAGTCAAAACTTCCTGGGGGAATCATCTCCAAGGCGTCAGTATCACTAGGTACACCGAGTGTCCACCCTAGCCCCTCCGGAGTCCAAACTCCCTGGGGCAATCGTCTCCAAGGCGTAAGTATCACTAGGTGCACCGAGTGTCCACCCTGGCCCCTCCGGAGTCCAAACTCCCTGGGGAAATCGTTTCCAAGGCGTAAGTATCACCAGGTGCACCAGGTGTCCGCCCTGACTCCTCCGAAGTCCAAACTTCCTTGGGAAATCATCTCCAAGGCGTAATTAATACCAGTTGCACCAGGTGTCCACCCTGGTCCCTTTGGAGTCTAAACTTCCTGGGGAAATCATCTCCAAGGCGTAAGTATCACCAGGTGCACCAGGTGTCCGCCCTGACCCCTCCGGAGTCCAAGCTTCCTCCGAAATATTTTTCACCCTTCTGTTATAAAAACTTCTTGTGCGTATGCAGGTTACAAGCATAAGCTGCTGTGCGTAGACTAAACTTAACTCGACTCGACTCGAGTTACTCGATATTGGATTCTCGACTCGAGTTTACAACCATGCATGGCACTACGGCGCAGCACCCAGCTTTCGGTTACCGACGGTCACGATATAGTCACAGATCGGTTAAGCGGCTAAGCGCAGTCTGCGGGTGCGTTTTTTTATTCCGAGTCTCGCTCGGTTCTCGCGATTCTCTCGTTCCGTTCGTCTCGATCAAAAAGATTCTTTCGATTATCTCTCTAGGTTATCCTAGTCAATGGTATTCAAATTTTAAAACTGCAGCAGGTCAGTTTTAAATGTTTTGAATTTAATTTATATGACAATTTGAAAGTTGTAAATTATTTTGTATAAAATTTATTTTTTTAATCATAAATTGAATTATTAAAAAAAAATTTACTTTTATTTAGGTTGTATCCAGTCCCTGTTGTTACCCCACACGTGTGGCAGAAAAAATGATGCGCATGAAATCGAAGACCAATGCTGGTGCACCAGGTCGCTGAACACTCGTCCGGGGCGACTTCCCCAGGAAGTTTTGTCTCATTACGACCTAACTTAGCTAGAAAAAGGTACCTGGTGCACCAGGTAAAAGAAAAAGAAACGTTCAAGAAAAATAAATAAATTGGTAAATGGAAGAATTGATTAAGTTATTATTATCCTTGAATCGGGTGTCACGAAAAAGTCCCTTAAATAAAATCTTCGGAAAAAATAACAAATAATTTTAAAAAATTTGAAAATTTAAAATGTTTTAAATTCAAAAATTTCGATTACCATTAGACAATCAAATGGTTCCTTGTTTATGTTTACAATAAGTAGACAATGGGAAGGTTTACTGTTTCTCTAATAATAAATAAGTCATTTGGTATTTTTTTCCAATAATATACGGTTAATAAATAAATACATGATGGGTTATTTGGTGTTTTTTTATTTGTTCAAATAAAAAAATTTTGTATAAATAAATAATTGATGGGTTATTCGGTTTTACTTTTAATAAAAAATAGTGTATAAATCAGTTATCTGATTTTTTTTTTTTTTTAATAAAACAATGTGCATGAATAAATACTTTATGGGTAAACTACGATCGATTTTTCAAAATATCAAAATAATTTACAACTTTCAAATTGTTATAGAAATTAAATTCAAAATATTTAAAACATGACCAATACTGCAGTTTTAAAATTTGAATGCCATTGACTAGGATAACCTAGAGAGATAACCGAAAGAATCTTTTTGATCGAGACGAACGGAACGAGAGAATCGCGAGAACCGAGCGAGACTCGGAATAAAAAAACGCACCCTGCGTCTCTTCTGCTTCTTCGTGTTCTTCTTTACCTTCCAAGCCATATACGCTTTGGATTTGGACAAGTTTTTAGAAAGAACGTTTTTTTCAGCTATACTTTGTGCCACCAGCTTTGATTAAATTGGTTTTTAAGCTCACTAATTTTTAAGTTTAATGAAAAAATTTATTTAGCAAACTTTACACTACGCAGACTTTTTAAAAATCTTATTTAAGAAAAAAAAATTTAATTTTACGTAGCAACAAAATTTATAAAGCAAATAAAATATCAGCTGTTTTTTTTTTTTTTTTTTAAGTGATTTCGTAAGTTTATTTAAAAGCAATATATAGAAAAACAAAAATGAATAGAAACAAAAGTTTTAAATATTGCATATATAATTCACCGTATTCATTACATATTTTAATAATATTAGTCTCTTTCGGCGCGCAAGCGCTTAATTTTTAATAAGCCATCAAATTTTAATCTCCAAAGTAAATATACGATAGGTAATTTGTGCTTTCTATTTCAAAAGAAACAAGTTAAAAAAAAAAATTTATACCACTAGTGCGTAGGTACTCGATTTTACGCACGCTTCGAAATTTAAAAACTCGCCCTACGCACCAGTGGTATAAAATAGTATATGCAACGGGTGCAGCACGTCACCAGGGCGTCTTAAAGTCACTCGTGCTACGCTTCGCTTCGCACTCGGGGCCTTTAAAACCGCCCTGGCGACGATACTGCAACCCGTTGCATAATATACTATTCTAAGTTTTTTAAATTAACCTACGAATAATAATATAATAACAGTGAATTCATTGTTCATCATTTGCAAGCTGTTTAGTTTAATACGAGGGGTCAGGCACTGTCAGAAATTTTTAGGATAAACTGAGATTAACCGGGGTAAATCTAGATTAATTGGAATTAAATGAATGTTTTAAACACATTGAAATTGAGAGTCGTTAAATTCATGGGATTTCAAAGTAAAATTTTTTCTATTTTAATGTGTAATAAACTATGGATTGTATTAGTATAAAATTTCATGCTTGATAATACTTTTCAATAAACGAAAATAAAATAAAAATAGAAAAAAGTTCTTAATCAAAGACTTAAATTTTAAGAATTCATAGGACTGAATCATTGCAGGAGAACAGCATTAATTTATTAAAAATTAAATCTGTTCTCCGAGAATCAAACATACAATTTGTTTTTATTTTCCTAATGAATTGATACTTTCAATCAATCAATAAAAATAAATTATGTTGCACAAGTTTTAATAATAAATAATTTCAATAAAAATGAAACGAATCGCCATTATAAATTTTTTAATAACACATAAATTATAATAATAAGAAAAATAATTTTCGAGAAGTTTATCTCGAAGTTAATTTTAAGCTTACAAAAATTGAGTAGTTTTTTGTACACTTTTAGTTAAATAATGCGAAAATCGCTTTCAAAACACCTCACTCTTCCGATTTTAGAGGGCACTTGTTTTATTTATTGTATTTTTGTGGTAAGTAATACTTATTGAAGGAAACTCTCCACCGACCACCTTTAATGCCCCTTTTACCTTGACGGTTCTACCGCGTCTTGGCTTAACTTTGTTTAAAGAACTTTGCAATGTTGCCATTGGAATCGAGATTCAAGATATAACCAACTTATGAAGTAATTTTCTAATTTTAAAATACAAATAGAATCTCTAATCGCACTGAAAAATTGAAAAATTCTTCAAACAAATTTAATCCATGACGTCGTTGAACCGCCGATGTAGAACGGGATAACGGTTCATGATAAAGTTTATTATTTTTAACAATGTATTACGTGTATTAAACTGTAATGGTTCTTTTTTTAATATATTTTTATAGTCGACAAATTAATTTACAAACTTTGGTATCTCATAAAAAAAACCCAAGTGTTCAATGTTTGTATGGTTTTTTAAAAATATTTTGATGAAACAGGATTGATGAATTACATATTTCACGATTAAAAATTAAAGTGCAGCTCACAGGTAGCTAAATAGTATATTATTCCCAGAGGGACTAAAGTTTGCAGTGGAGGCCCGCTGTCATTGCAGCCCGAGACGAAGTCGAGGGCTGCAAATACGTGGGCCTCGTCAGCAAACTTTAGTCTTGAGGGATATATGCACTTTTTTAAAATCCGTTGATCACAAAAAATAACTTGATTTCCTCCGATTAAAGTCAAAAGAACGAAATGTACTCCCGAAGCGCCAGCGGCCGACACGCAGCCGGCCGCCATGTTGCGGCCCGAGCGCTAGCGAGGGCATGCAGTAGGCCGGGTGCGCGTTGGTCGATGGCGCAGGGAGTACATTTCGTTCTTTTGGCTTGCGTCGGAGGGACACAAGTTATTACTTGTGATCAACGAGGTTAAAAATAAAATTTATTTTATAAAGTAAAGTATTTTAAATTTCTTTAAAAAGTACATACTTGATTAGTTCATACTGTGAGTAAATTTTTCAGCAGTAAATTCTTGAATAAATCTTTAAGTTGACACTTCAAAAATTTTGTAAAAATTTATTTTCTGTGTACTGTATCTTTTAATTAAAAAATCAACAAACTATTATCTGTTGGCCGAGTATAAAATTTTTAAGTATTTAATAAGTCTAACTAACCTTTTTGTAAACTTCAAAATTTAGTGTTGATAAAAATTGTACTTTATAAGCAAAGCTTTAGCTATTTTTTTATCATATTAAGTTGGGAAATGAATTACAGTAACTCTTTCATTACGGGCCTTCAATGAATTTTTATGAAAAAAAGTGCATCCAATTAATAATAAGTATATATTTTAATATTCAAATTTTACTCAAAAATAATGGTATTTTTTATTTTTCTAAACTTGATTTTTACTTTTGGGTCCCCATGATATTAGGCCCAATTCTTGGAGTTTTAAAACATAAATATTATAAATTAAAATAATGAACATTTAATAGACTTTTTAGGCTCTGGAAAAAAAAAACTTTGAGCGAAATTCATTTTTTCGACCTTATTTTTGTCTTAGGCTGCAATGCGATTATTTATGTTGAAGTTTTTTGGCCACCATTTCGTTTAGAAAAATCGTAACAGTAAAATTTAAATAGTTTTGAAAACTTCAAAAAAATTTTCACCGTTCATCATATTTGAAAAAAAATTTTCCCCACTTTTTTTGGATTTAAAAAAAGAAGATGCATGAAAAATTTTGATTTTTTTTTTTCATTCGTTAATTAACAATTGAATTTTTTAAACTATTCCATCATGTAGAGCACACTTGAAAATTAAAGAGGTGCGGTATTTATATCTTAATTTTTTGAGGTTTCCCCCTTAATTTTCCCACTTTGAACTCATATAAACAATACGAAATCCTGAAATACTAAAATTCGCGAGAAAATTCGAAAGCTTATAAGGTAGGTGTGCAGCTAATACGCCCATGCTTAGCGTAAATGGATGCACTTAATCGAAGCGATAATTGATGGGCTCGATATTTCATTCTTACAGCTTTTGAACCTGCTATTATTTTTTAGCCAAACGCATTTTCTAACAAATTCGGTCACTTCCATTAATTGGAATTTTGTACTCGGCTTGTTGGTAGTAAATGATCGAAATGATTCAAGTACTTTTTATTAACGAGAAATAAAGCTTGGGAGCACATTTTAGGCCGTCATCAGAAAAATTTATTCCATAAAGTTAATTTTATGACTTTCTTTTTTTTTTAATGCAAAAATTTTTAGTTAGTCAGTACAACTCATTACAATTAAGTATAAGTCTCGGAATTTTTTTTTTTTTTTTTTTTTTTTTTTTCATTAATTTTTAGTGAAAATTATTCCAGAGCCTGGATAAAATAAAATTCAAAAACTCGGAAAAAAAAGAGTAAGTGCGTCAATCCTAGCGAAAATTTTGGAGCACTATAGTAATTATGATTGTTACAGATTTACTGCTTTATTAATTTTATTTTGTTGCCGGATTAAAAGCTGGTGGGGGAGGGTTGTCAAATAACTGTTGAGACAGACTTTATTTAATACCAACAGTGTTAATTTATTTATTTTAACACAGCACTCTATTTACAACAATATTCAAATAATTCAAAATTACAATAAGTGAGTTTATACAGGTTAATAAAAATTATTTTTAATGAAAACAAAACTGAGAGGTGAGAATATTATAGTTTGAGTGGAGAATTTCCACCCTTAATTTTCATGTAAAGAAGATTAATTAATTAATTAATTTGAGAAACACCTAGTCAAAACTCTTTATGGACTTGATTAT
This sequence comes from Encarsia formosa, assembly GCA_038277355.1. Classification (NCBI taxonomy): domain Eukaryota; kingdom Metazoa; phylum Arthropoda; class Insecta; order Hymenoptera; family Aphelinidae; genus Encarsia; species Encarsia formosa. The sequence continues at coordinate 21,550,603 of CM076187.1, forward strand.
ATTAATTAAAGCCATAAACATAAGTTTTGTTTGAGTATAGTTGATGTAAACAAGGCAACAGAAATGGCCTTGAAAAGAGAGAGAGAGAGAGATGCCCAAGAGAAATTAAAGCAGCAGCAGAGAATGACCTTGAACAGAATAGAAAAGAAAATGGCTGCTTATAAGACAGCACAAAGAAAGGAGAGAGAGAGCAAGAGAATGCACAGTAAATTTTATTGATTTTCTGGCTGCGAAATGACGATGAGAAGCACCGGTAAATTATTGTTACCGGTGCTGCGCAAAAATACCTGAGGATGCCTAGGATGATCTCCTTGCTGAGCTGCTAACCCAAGAATTGAAGTGAATCAAGCCGATCGAATTCAAGATGAGATGTCTCCAGAGTTGACTACCACCAGGTGAATTATTTGTTGAGATGACTGTGCAGATGAGACCACTGCGTTGATGACGAGAAAGAGTCGAGAAAAATGCCAAGTGAAAAGAACCCAAGAGATAACACAAAATGGCGAAAGAAACGTCTATTCACGAGCGTTGCCGAGAAGAGAACTGGAGAGACGCCGCGGGCCCAGCAGCGTCAGCGACAGCAGCAACAGCGCGTAGCTTGAAGGCACGTGAGAGAGAGAGACAGAGCGAAAAATCAATACTCTGCGCAGGTGAGTCAGCGGTTTTGAACCGCTAACGATTAGCAGCGCTAATTTTCGAGAGACGCCGCGGCGACGACATCAACTGTGGACATGGGCGCGAATATTTAAATTTGATAAATTCCGCAACAATGATTAATCAAATTATTACAATCTTGGCCAAAAGTTGAAAGTAGAAAGTAAAGACGACTTTTTTTTAGTTCCAAGTGACACACTGGGAAAATAATGGGTATCATCTAGCCCATTAGTAGGGTTATGTTATGCCCGGCAGCTTTGGGCATCAGAGTTACCGTGGTGGGTACGGTGGTACCCGACGTGGGAACTGCAATCCCCAAACTGTCGCGCCAGCGCCCTCTACCGTTGTTTTGGATCTGCCTTTTGCTTAGTTTTACCCGTATGTGGGCACCACCGTCCCCACACTGTCGAGCAGCAGCGCTCCTATTTTTGGGATCACTGACTCCCATTATTTTCCCAGTGCAGCTGCATACGAAAAAAAAAATTTCCCTTTGTCTATTGCATACTTGTCGAAAGCCGCGCAGAGATAAAAGTTGATTACTTTAATTCGCTAATAATTTTTGTCCACCCAGCTGAAAAAATCCATATGGAAATCCATAAGGAAACCCGTACGGGAACCCATAAGGGTTCCCGTAAAGGACCCCATACGGGATCCCGATACTGATATTTGGTCAGGGTTTCTGTACGGGTTTCGATACGGGTTTCCATATAGATTTTTTTTTTTTTTTTTTCTTTTTCATGCTTTTTTTTATTTATTTAATATCATTATTACTTACTAATATTGTATTCTTCAATAGATTTATTACAATAGTAAAATTATTTAGAATAAAATTATCAAAGAAAAAAATTTGGTTTGACTGGGATTCGAACCCACGACCACAGGCATGACAGGCAGACACTCTACCACCTGAGCCATTGAGCTAGCATGCACCAAGACTTTAATTAAACTTTTTTAATATACAACTTATTGTCTTTGAAGCCCTTTAATTTAGATGAAGTTTTGACAAAATTTGTTTTAGATTTAGATAATGTAATACAATTGCTCACGCTTGCGCGCTGAGAGAGACTAGTTAAAAATCAAATATAAAACAGTTGTTAAAGTAGTTTAATTAAAGTCTTGGCGCAAGCTAGCTCAATGGCTCAGGTGGTAGAGTGTCTGCCTGCCATGCCTGGGGTTGTGGGTTCGAATCTCAGTCGAACAAAATTTTTTTCTTCTATAATTTTATTACTAATAATTAAATCTAATAAAGAATAATATATCATTATCTAATAATAATATTAAATAAATTAAAAAATAGTGTGAAAATAAAATTAAAAGAAAAAAAAAAAAAAACCCGTATGGAAACCCGTACGGAAACCCTGACCAAATATCAGTATCGGAAACCCGTATAGCGTCCTTTACGGGAACCCTTAAGGGTCCCCGTACGGGTTTCCTTACGGATTTCCATATGGATTTTTTCAGCTGGGCAGTTCATTATTATTAAAATTGATAAGGGCGCTTCAGTTTAGCATGGTTTAAAAACTTACCGTGAATATTCTAGTGAAAAATAAATTTCAAAATCCCGGAAAAATGGAAAAAAAAAAAAAAGGGAAAGTGCGTTAATCCTCAACTCTCTTAACGACTCGACACGTGTGCGGCTCGCGCCGGCCGCTCTGAAACGCACGCTCGGCGGCCGGCACGACCCCACGGTCAGCCCTACGACCTTCAGGTAAAACTGCAGCAGTTTTTTTATTTGCACAAGATTTTCTGTTTGTCTTAATTTTCTACAAGTTTTCATTTCTCGTGAGAAAATCTTGAGTACCAGTTGAAGGGCTAGGGCCAGTTTCTCTTGAGGTGATGTCGAGGAAAGATCGCTTTTCGTATTCTTTTCGTTTTCTACACGAGTTATATCATTTTTGCTTTTCGGCCCTTGCAACATTTTTTAATGCTAAGATCAGATTATCAAAGAATTGCGAATTGTTTTATCTCTGGATTTTTATAATAATTACTGTTTTTCAATGCACATTGCAGAGATCAAAACATAACTTTTTGTCGGATCTTAATTAGTTCTTTCATATTAAGTACTTCACAGTGTACTCTGCGTATTTTAAAATTAAAGTTCAGTGTGATAAAATTTTACAATTACATCCAAAGCTTCAATAGATCACAGAAGTAAAGACGGAAGAGTGTCAACAATAACTGGAATATTAAAAATTTAAAGTAAGTAGTTTATATGTATAACTCAAATGTTAATACTGAAGAAGCTGGTAACTTAATTATTTCATGAGTTTTTCTGAGAGTTTATGAGACTTTGAGTACAAGATTAATTTTTCATGGCTTATTTAATTTTTAGAATAAGCAAGAGTTACAGGCAAAAAGTTTTAAAAGAAATTGGGTTTTGTTTCTATGAATAAATTATACTAAGCCTAAAAAAAATTCTCGAAATTCTACACTAAATAAGTTTTGGTAAAGTTTTATAATTTGAAGCGATTTAGTGAATCTTATTCTGCTATCAATCTATTCAAATTGTAACTATAAACTCTCGTACTGTTAAGAGTAAAAATTAAAAATTTTTTTTGACTGTCATTAGCCGTCACTTTTATTGTGTGAGCTAGGAGTCAATTTTCGTTTAAGCTTGTAAAGTCCAGTATAACAGTAGACAAAATTTCAGAGAACCTTAACTTTCATGTTTGGCTTAATTAATTTTCTAGCTTTTTTAATTTTACGCATAAGCATGTATACGCTGGTTCATAATCAGAGGTAATAATTGCATACAAACTCAAATATGACTATTGTTTACTACTTTTATTATATTATATAAAAAACCCATTATGATAAACGAATAAATACATTTTACAAATTTTGTAGTAACTTTGAAATTCAAAAACAACGTCTTCTTTACAGTAATTGATAAAAATTAATTAAAAATAATTTTTTATTGATGTGTGTCACATAGTTTTAAGTTCTTGAATAAAATTTTGATTAAATTAATATTTATTTATTCAATTATTAGCCATACGTTCATCGTGAACTTTTCGCCTTGCAAATTCAGAAAAATGTGACAATCATGAAATTATGAAGAGTCAAGTGTTAAAGTTGCTCAAAGAAGACGTCATTGTGCTGTAATTATAACGTTTTTCCGTAAAATCACTTGACAATTCATTTCATTGAACTCTATAACTACTGTGGGAAATAGAAAATTTTAAAGAATACTTTATTTTTATTTTTATACTTTTTTTACTTTCGTTAAATTCGACAAATAATATGAGATTTCAAAAAAAAACTTAACTGCCACATCTTTGCTCAAACTTAAAAAAATACTATCAAAATAAAAAATATTTGAAATTAGCAGTTTTTCTATAAATTACCGTTCAAATTGAAGTATGGTTAAAATGTATTAACGAATCAATATTGCATTCAAATAAATTTTTTTCCTTTTAAGTTTGAGTATACTCTACTATAAAAATATGCATACTTGCATACTTGCAAAATTAAAACCTTCGCGTTCAGATAAAAGCTTGAAAATCAACTGAGCGAGAAATTAAAGTTATAAGTGCTCTGAAATTTTCACCACCTTTGTAATTATCAAATGAAATTCGAAAAGTTATTTGTATAAAAGGCCTGATCTTTTAATTCAGCAAGTTTCTGATTACTTGTTTTTATACTGTTTAAAATGAAGCTATACTCAAAACAATAAAATTCAAAAATTGTTTTTATTTTTTGTTCTTACGATAACTCACGCAAAGTTTTTTCTAATTTTCACCTTGAAAATTCTTATAGTTAATTACGAAATTCAATTTCTTACTTAGCAGAATGGAAAAATTATTTTTATAATTTATTGTGCCGAAAAACTCGGTTATATATTTTGTTTTTTCAATTGGTAGATCCAGGCTGACTTCTTGTTAAAGTAGAAATGGGGATTGTTTAAATAAAGCAAACAATTAGTTATAGACGAAGTGTGTAATTTATTGAAGTCTGAGGTATCACATGAGATGCTCTCGGTAGAGCATCGGCACACGTACTGACTCGACCGCTGTCGAGATGCTGCGAGGCAACGGTGCGCCTGCGCACTCTGCTTTTCTCATCCATCACATCACTACCTATCTAACACTCCCTCCTAGGGATGTGATTCAATCAAGAAAATAACATCATCCTTCACGATCTTTGGCAGTCTAGGATTTACAAGTATATACTCTAGTATTAATTCTAGTTTCACTCACACGATCCATACAATATTCAATGGTATCAAAAACGTAATACAAAATTGGAAATACAAAGTAATCAGTCTGTGTGCTCTCAATGAGCTTGTACCTACAGGTATACAATACAAAATTCTGTCCAACAGAGATCAACCTAAAACTAACGCTCGACCAACGAGCTTGAACAATCTGAACCTAACGCTCGACTAACGAGCTTGAACTAATACTCGACTAACGAGCTTGAACTGTTAGGCATAAAGGTGTCGTCCTCAGGATACTCTGTCCCTTGGTTTATTGACTCCGGCAATTCAACGTCTGTAAACAAAGAAAAAATTAGTAAATTATGTGTCCAATTAATTCAATTTTTCTCTAGTCATGCTAATTGAAATTTATTCTTGATATGTAAATTTAGCAGTTTTCTTACAAATTTATCATGTTTCTCGAATGCTAGAGGCTTAGTGAAAATATCAGCCATATTTTCTTCCCCACTTATCCAATTAGTTTTAACTCTACCTTGAATTGAGCAAGCTTTCACAAAATCCCCATGTGTTACCGAAGTGTCCCTCTTTCTGCCTTCTCTTTCTCTAAACTCTAGATTTGCTCTGATTACTTCTAGACTATCATCAAAGTACTTTAATTTACCACTACCTTCCATCTGTGTGTTTTTCACAGCAGCAAGATTGTCGCACCATACGGTAGCAGGATACATAGTAATACCCGTAATATCTCTAATCGCTTTGTCTAGTGAGATTATTTCACGACAAGATTCGCTCATGGTAATATATTCCGCACCGCACGTTGAGGGATGAGGAAATACTTGTTTATGACTTCTCCAAGCTACTGGATCGCCATATAATCTAACAACGTAACCGCACGTTGATGTGGATTTCGCGTTATCGCAACAACTAGAGTCTGTCAAGGCTTCTAAGTGATTTTCTCGAGCTAGATATGTGAGACCTAGATCGGATGTCCCTCTAATGTATTTAAAAATTCTCAACGCGTCCTCCCAATCTTCAGCTGTAGCTACAAGCTGCCGTCTAGCTAAATAATTTACTGCAAAAATTATATCGGGTCTAGAAACATTTGCTAGGTATAGTAAACTACCAATCGCTTCTCGATAGGGCACTTTGATTTTATCTAGTTGCTTCGAGTTATCTTTCTTACCTTTTACTTGCTTTCTCACTTGTTTGGTTATCATTGGGGTTTTAACAGAACAACTATCTTCTAGTCCAAATCTAGTCAATATTTTTTCTATGTACTCTTCTTGCGAGATTTTAAGTGTTTTATTAATTTTGTCTCTAGTAATTTTCATTCCCAAAAATGTTTTTGGTTCTCCCAGATCTTTCATTTTAAATACACTACTCAGCCTAGATTTTATTTCTCTCAGTTTCGCTTCATCATTACTTGCTATTATCACATCATCGACGTATACAACAATCAGGGCTTCTCCCCCGTTTTTCCTCCACGTAAATAGACATGGCTCATTCAAATCATTCTGAAACCCGAGTTTCAGAACTTCCTCCGAGAACCTGACATTCCACCGTTTGGGACTAACTCTAAGACCATACAAAGACTTCAACAACTTGCACACTTTCGTTTTTCTAGTGTGTTCATCGCAATCTACACCTTCTGGAATCTCCATATAAATTTCTTCCTCTAGAATTCCGTTCAAGAACGCGGTTTTTACATCCATTTGGCATGCTTCTAGATTTCTTTTATTTATAATTGCAAGAGCTGTTCTAACTAATGGTAATCTCGAGACTGGAGCATACGTTTCCCGTAGCTCATATTCATTCTCATCTTTAAATCCTCTGACTACTAATCTAGCTTTAAAAATTTCCTCACCGTTTCCATTTAGTTTTCTTTTGAATACCCATTTTGAATCGATTACTTTACACTCGGTTGGCCTGTCTACAAGTTCCCATAAGTCATTTTCTCTCATGGATTTCAATTTTTCCACGATCGCGTTTTCCCAATCATGTTTGTCCACGGACTTCATTGCTTCCTTATAGGAGGTTGGATCTTTGTTTATCTCGGCGAACATTGCAAATTTTACTTCGTCCGACTCTAGATCTTTCTTAGAACTACCATATAAATTAAAGGTCAATTTATCAATGTCCTTAATTTTATGTTTGAAGTTTTCAAAACTAGAATCTTCAAGTGGTTTCGGAATTTCGGTCTTTCTAGCATAAATTTTAAAATCACGATTCAATTTAGGTTTGCGCATTGGCATTTTTCTAGTTGCTTCTAGTTCAACATTTCTTTTCTTACTGCTTACTACTGTATCCGCGTTATCTAGCTTACGTTTGACTGGCCTTCCTCTTTTTGATTTCTTACTTTCAACTGGATTTTCATCCTTCTCTAGATTATTATTTTCTTGCTCATCGATATTTACGAGCCAATTTTCATCGGACAAGTCTTCTAGATTTTCACAGCCATCTAGTTCTTTTATTTGATCTTGAACATTCTTTCTATACGCGTTTTTATAAACTACCCTTTCATTAAACTTCACGTGACGAGAACTCAAATATTTTCCCGATGGGGGATGCCACAAAACATAACCCGTCGGTAAATACCCTACCAATACCGTTCTAATAGCTCTGTCCGAAAATTTCGAGTCCGCGATTGGGATTTTCATGTAAGCCAGGCAACCAAATCTCTTAATCTTACCAAAATGCAAGTTAGTTTTACCAGAGAATTTTCTCAATGGTACTTCAAAATTTATCGAGTTGTGGGGTGTTCTATTATACATGTGAACTGCTGCTTCAGCAGCCAGCATCCACATTGTTTTCGGCAACCCGCTATCTATCATTAACGATCTAATTTTAACCTGCAATGTCTCATTAAACCGTTCAGCCATTCCATTATGTTCTGGCGTGAAAGGAGTTGTAAAGTTAGAATCAACTCCCTCCTTTTCCATGACTTCTAGAAATTTACCCCCAGTAAACTCTGTGCCTTTATCAGATTTTACATAGCATAGTTTTTCATTCTTGCCAAGCAAGTTTCTAGCTGTCACTAAATATTTCTCAAAACTCTCCCCAGAACTATCTTTCGTTTTTATGCTATATATTTTCGCGAATCTACTGAAATCGTCTACAAATACTACTATGAACCTATTACCACCTGGAAACGAGATGGGTTTAATAGGCCCCATAGTATCACAGTTAACCGTATGTAAAGACCGATTTGCTCTAGTTCTTTCTTGATTGAATGGCAGTTTTTTCATTTTTGATAGAATGCAGACTTCACAATCTAGAATGTTTTCACCGAATTTTACCCCTTTTAGTTCTGGCCTGGTTTTCTGAAGCTGTCTCAGATAACCTAGTGAACTGTGTGCCAACCGAATATGCCATAACATTCCCTGATCGATTCTAAAATTCCTATTCTCGGCATTCAGTGGCTCATCTATGTATTGTTGTGCCATTTTATCTAGAGCGCCTAACTTATTACCATCTAGAATTTTTCTACCTAAGGTATGTTATAGATTAAAATCTATATTTCCATTTCTCAAGTCGATATTTTCAAGCTCCTTATCACTCTCCCTCCCAACCTCAGGCAGATGAGTTTCAATTCCATCATCAATAACTCCCTCCGAACTTTGTAGTTCCATGTATTCCTCCTCTGCCTGGGGTTGACTAAGGAGCTGCTCTAGAGTACCTATTCGCGCTTGACACGTATAATTATCGTAAATCGTATCGTCAGATTCAACTCTAGTCTTAGCACTCAAGGAAATTAACCAATTAGGTTTAGAATAATAGCCTGACAAATAAGTTTCGTATGTATTTTTATCAAAAATTTTAAGAACTCTAGAATCTAAATAAATTCCAAGACCTGCTTCAGCAAACCGTCTCAAGGAAATTAAATTATCACCTATGTCGCTTGCTGTAATAACATTCGAGAGTCTAATTTGTCTGTCTTTATCTAGTTTAGAAAAGAGAATCAGTTCTCCCTTTCCGTCAATTTTTATATCCGCGGAACTATTTTTATTCGCGCATCTGATAACTTCACCAATACTTTTCTCAAAATTTGACAAGACTATACCTTTCCCCACTATATGTTCCGTAGCGCCAGAATCCGCGATAAAAATAATGTCATTACCATAATCATTCAATTTACCTGACACACCTGCCATGTTAGCTCTGAGATTCATCTTTCCTCCGCGTGTACTTGCCTCTGCTCTGTTTGGCTGATAAGATCTAGCATAGTTTTTAAAGGACCTCCCTCTACCTCTGTTTATAAACCCTCTCGATGAGGATTTTTCTTGACCTCTACCTCTACTCGACGACCCACGACCTCTACCTCTAGAATCTTGACCTCTCGGTCCCTGCCCTCTACTTATAAATCTGCCTCTACCTATACCTCTAGAACTAATATTTGTCTGTGTGTTTACTGACCTGTTGACATCGTTGTAAGGGCATGTGTTGGAAGTGTGACGTTCCATTCTCCTGCAGGTATAGCAGAACCAAAGATTCAATGCCTTGTAGCGACACTGAGGCTCCTGGTGACCGTTCCCATCGCAACGGTGACAACGATTGTCCTGCCATCTAGTTGCTCCGCCGTTTGCTGCATTAGCTGCTGCTCTAGGTGCTTGCGCTTGAGCGCCATTTCTCGAGGCCTCCAGCTGTAAAACAAAAAGTTTCATTTTCTCTAGATTCATTGGTTTGCCAGTTGCTGACTGTACCAGGTCTGCCGTAACTAATTCTGGTACAGCACCTGACACAGCATTATAAAATGCAGCCCTTTGCTCCTCAGGAGGTATAGGTATATCACCTTCACACAATTCTGCCTCTCTAATTATGGCATCAAATTTTTCACAAAAATCATTAATTTTCTCCTTTGGATTCATTTTAAGGGCATACAGACGCGATCTGACCGAGGCTGAGGTAAAATTTGTCTCAGCCTTTCTCATTTCTCTCAATTTTTTAATTATCTCTTTAGGTTCAATAATATTAATTATTTTTCGATGATAATTTTCATCTAGATGATTAATTATTATGTCTCTAACAATATTTTTCCTTTTCTTTTGAGCTGTAGGATTATATAATTTATTTGAAAAAATTTTATCATCAATTATATCTAGTAAATCTAGTGATAACAATTCTGATCTCAAGGAATCTAGCCATAAGCTTAAATCAATTTTTGCCGTTAATTTATAATCTCTTTTAATGAATGTTTTTGAAGTATGATTTAACTCTAGATTTTTATTTAATTTGGTCAGAGTCGCGTTAAGACTCGCGGGCATACCTGAGTCAATCAAGGTTGAACGTCTAACTGAGTTTGGATCTAGAACTCTAGGACTGGAAGTATTTATTGCGTTTGTATTATTAAGTATATCTAGAGTGGGTCTCGATTGTTTTTCTAGAAGGGTAGAGTTAAAAATATCATCTCTAGGTACCTGTTTATTCAGAGTTCGAGTCGCCCCTGTCAGTGTGGCTGTTGCCTGGTTGAGTTGAATGGCTGACTGATTGAGAAGCCTGGTGATATTACGCTGTTCACTAAGGACCTGTTCCATTTCTGACGGTCTCGACACTAGACGTGGCATGGGTGGCAAGTTGTCCGGCCTCGTTGTAGTCCTTGACTGATTGAGTAGAATTGCGTGTTGACGAGCCATCTTTGTCCGGATCTCTTCTTCCTTGCGTTGTTGTTCTTGCAATTTCGCCTGAGCTTCAATGGCTTCTGTCTGGGCTTGCGTTTCTTGAGCCTGAGCTGCCTGGAGCTCGGCTCGTGCTTGAGCTTCTTCAGCAGACAGACCCTCAAGTTGTGACTGCCTTCCATTTTCGTAAATGGTAACTTCTGGCTCTAGGGGCTCTATCATTTCGCAGTCATTCTGCGTGATCACTTCTTCCTCGTGATGAACCTGAGCTAGCCCATCAGTTGGTGGATTGTTGGTCGGGGCCTCTAGAGTGATCCCGTCCAGCAGAGCGATGTTCCTGAAATAGTCCTGGGACTGGGGCGGCAGGTCTGCCCACTCGGTCGGCTCTTCTGGTTCACCTGTAGAATTAATTTCATTCAGATATTTGGATTTTTCTAGTATTAGCAGATCTGTTCTAGTAAATGAATTTTTCTACAGGCTTTCTAGATTTGTTTTATTTTAGTATTAATTAAAATTCTAATTTACCTTTCTGCACCGGATGCCTAGAGATGTAAGTCTCACCGGTGGCGACATATGTTCCGTATAAACGGAACATTTTTCTTTCGACCGATCTTTGTTTTCGAAGAATTTCTAAAACTTCTTCCTGACTTGCTATGGAGTCGGACATCTTGTTTAACTAAAATAAAAACCAAATATCTTTAAGAATAATTAACATTTAAATATTGATGCTGATTTGAAACTCATTTTTAGTTACTACTATCAACCAAATTTGAGTCGGTCTTTTCAAATCGAAACAAAAACAGTGAAGAATTTTTCACCATCCGTACTAATTCCGTGAAGCCGGTCCGACTTTAGGTCGACCGATCGTACTTGGAACTTGGCCATCGCCGCACAGATCAAATTTCATGCACCGTAATTTGTTTTCCAACCTTTGGAGTCTTGCAGTACTATGCATTTCCCCGAGATCGGTGTGACTGCTTTGACGTATTGGTAAAAATAAAAAAATTCCATGCAATTCTAGATAATTTGTCACAAGCGTCACTTTGAGCATCAATGAAAATTTTTGAATCTATCATAATAATTCCAAACCGATCAATTTGTTATTCTAATTAAAGAAACAATAATTAATATTCACCAGAAAATAAAAATTTTAATCCGCGGCTCTAGTAAATTTTTATATTGTTTGCCGCGCAATTTTATCTCTTCTCAGAAGAGTGACGCAGCCTTGCACACGCCGGCAACTGTTTACTATACGTGTTGGCTCACCCGGCGTGCGCGCCGGTCGTTGCAAGTCGAGACTTGTCTAGAATTTAATTCATTAAGTTCTTTCTCAAGGCATTATTGTTAAACTTTTTACTGGTAATGTCTAATAAAAAAAATTTCCATTCTAGAGCCTTGCTTCCGAACAATTTATAAACGCAGAAGAGAGATTTTAAATTCTAGAAATTGATTCACGTTATTTCACTCATCTAGTAGCTTAAAACTTTTTAATCTAGATTTTTAGTTTTAATTATCAACGCGCACTTTCACTTATTCTAGAAAAATTTACTTACTCTTTCGTCGCTCAAAGTAGAATTTTAACTTATGAATCACTCGCACGTGTGCTACACGAAACAAAGGAAAAACTTCTCTCACAAAATCTCCCAAAAATAAACACCAAGCCGGTAAATTTATAAAAATAGATTAAAATAAACGCGCTGAACCCATAACCTGTTAAAGTAGAAATGGGGATTGTTTAAATAAAGCAAACAATTAGTTATAGACGAAGTGTGTAATTTATTGAAGTCTGAGGTATCACATGAGATGCTCTCGGTAGAGCATCGGCACACGTACTGACTCGACCGCTGTCGAGATGCTGCGAGGCAACGGTGCGCCTGCGCACTCTGCTTTTCTCATCCATCACATCACAACCTATCTAACACTTCTTTATTTCAATTAAATTAATATTTTAACAACTTTAAATGAATGCATTTTTTTTTGTTTTTTGTTCTTTTTTCAAAATTTTTAGTATGGAACCTAATCCTCGACGTCACAATGTTCGGCAGACTTATGCAGCTTTACCTATTCAACCCAGGCAACATAGACACAATGGTCAAGCACCTCGCCGCGTAATCATTCAATTTCAGCGCGGTAGCCTGATAAACCCAGAATCAAACGTAACAATGAGAACACTTACTTTTAATCCTCAAATACAAAATGCAGTTAATCAAGGACACAGCGTATCAAGATCAGATTCAAATACTTTTCAAAATCAAAATGTTATTCAAAATAATCAAGAGCAACATGTACCTCGCGCACAAAATAATAATAATATATTTCATCCCGCAGTTTTTCAAGTGCAAAATACTCGACAAATAAACGAAGAGCAACTCACAGTTCGTGAACAAGGATGTAACGCATCACTACTTCATTCTAATCCACAAAATCAGAATAGTACGCAAATTAATCAAGAACAACGTAATCCCCGCAGACAAAGAATTAATCCAAGGCAAGAGCGGCAAAGGCTCCGAGGACACCAAAACTACAATTTTAGGTACTCATGGATATATAATCACCGACAACGCTGGTTACAGCCACACCCTACTGTCACAGATAAAGCTTACTGCAAGGTTTGCAAGAAAACACTGGTATCTTGTATTTTTAATATCAAAAGACATGAAACTTCAAAAACTCACATTGAAAATATTCGAGCTTTGGGACCTGATAATAATGTCTATGATACTTTAGACGATTTCAATCGTAAAAAAGCAATAATTCAATTTAAATTAATGGCATTTTATTGCAAAAACCGAGTCGCAGCACGCCTCATAGATCAACTACTACCTCTAATTATAGATATATGCCGAGATGTACACGCTTTAAATGATATTCGCATGAAGAGAACAACGATGACAGACATTATAAATGATATATTTGCTCCAGTACATAAAATGAATTTATTGAAAATTTTGCAAAGGAGAAATTTTACTGTGCTTTTTGATGAATCAACCGATTTTTCAGCTCAAACTCATGGTTGTGTACTTGTACGATATTTCAATGATAGTTTAAAAAAAATAGTTACATCACTGTGGGATATCGTCCCGATTTATTTGGACGATGAAGAAAGTGATGCCACAGCCGTCAGCCTTTACGAAAGGATTGACGAATCATTCGAACATTTTCAGAAGATCCCTCGTAGAAATTTCCAGGGCTTCTCCTCAGACGGTGCCAATGTCATGGTGGGTGCTCACAACTCTGTCTCTCAGCAGTTTTCAAGAGATTTTGAAGATTCATTTAATATGCAATGTCCGGCGCATTCTCTGCACTTGTGTGTAAAAGATGCAGCCACAAAATTACCCAAAGGTATTATTGAGTTAACTCGGGATGTCTACAACTTCATAAAATGGCCAAAAAGAAAAAACCAGTTAAAGCAAGTTCAAATTGATAATTTAAAAGATATCCAAAACATTTTAAAACCTGTTATAACTAGGTGGTTAAGTAATGGACCTTGCTGCAAAAGGTTGGTAGATCAGTGGGAACCCGTTGAAGAAGTATTGCAGAATGTACTATCAGAAAAAAAAACCCCCCGAAAATGCTCAGCAACTATTGGATAGATTAACTGATCCTAAAACGATATGTTACATGCATTTTTTAGTTTTTATTTTGCCATCGGTGGAAGGATTGAACGAATGGCTCCAAACTGACAGTGTAATTTTACCATATTTGTTCGATAGGGTAAAAGAACTTTATTTAGAAATACTCGAATGTATTTTTAAAAAAGATTATATTGATCAGCTCACGGATTCAGATTTAAGCAGCATAGACTTTGAAAATAATGAAAACTATCTGCGATTAAGTTTTATAAACATTGGTGGAAGAGCAAGAACAGCTGCTGCAGAACTTGATAGAGCTGAATGGGACACTTTTATGAATGATTGTTTTAATTATTTAAAGGAATTAGCTTATCAATTGAAAACAAGAATGTATGATTACAATAAAAAGTTTTCTGTTTTAAAATTTTTGCGTATTGAAAATGCGTATTGTAAAGGCTTTCACGAAACGAATACTAATAGTATTATAAGCGCAATACAGCTTTGTTCTCGAGCTGTACCAGAAAATGTTACAAATGAAATTCTCCAAAGTGAATGGGATAATTTGCTAAAACTTGAAGGTTTTTTAAGCAAACAAAAATATGACTCATGTGTTTCTTTTTGGTACAATATATCGCTTATACTAAACTCTGATCATCAAAAATTGTTTCAAAATTTATCAACATTTGCATTAAATCTTTTAATTATACCGCATTCAAATGCTGCTGCCGTAAGGATTTGGAGTAAAGAAAGACTTACAAAAGATAGATTGAGAGGCTCCATGAGTTTGAAAACTTTGCGGTCTATCATGCTAGTAGATGATTTTTTAAAAATGCTTGACTGCTGGAACGATATTCGAAAATTTGAGCCATCAGATGAAATGATCCGACGACTAACTCTTAAACTATATGGTCATCGTTACCGAGAGCTCCAAAACAACAATTTATGTAATAACAATGACACCGACAATGAAGACGATGATTCCGATGATTATAACGATGATGAAGCTTCCGAATACAGCGACAACGAAGATGAGAGTGGATACGATGAATTATAAAATGTGAAATAAAAAAAAGTATTAATTTTTAGAGTTATTATTAGAATAAAGAAAAAGAGTCATAACTTTACAATTTACTAGTTTATGTGTTTATATTTATCGTAAAAAAGTGTAATATGTTCATTATTGACTAATTCATAGGTTTAGAATAAAAAAAAAAAAAAAAAAAAATTTATATCCAATCAATAATATCAAATATAATACCTGATTTCTGTGATGTAATGTAAAATTATAATTTAGACTGATGGAACTTAGACTGATAGTATTATTAATTGTTTCTTTGTTTATATATATATATATATATACTAGGGGGTACCCCCCTGCTCGTTTCGCTCGCCAACCCCCATAAAAATAGTTATAAAATATGGAGTTTTTTGACAGTTAATATTTAACATGTTTTTTGAGTTGAGTTTGTGTATTGAATAAAAGTTCAAACATGTTTAGGTAAAATTGTTGAATATAATTTAAATTGAAAAAGAAAATTTTATGTTATGATGAGTCTAAAACAATAGTTATAAAAATTAAATAGTAAGTTAAAATACTTCAAGTACTTGAAACATGTTAAATATAATATTTTTTAACCGTTTTGAAGTACTCCTTTAAAAAGGGCTTTTAAAATTACGACTCCTCTAGGAAAAGCGCCCTTCAAAGAGGTTAAATATGGAGTTTTTTGACAGTTAAGGTGCTCATACAGGAGAAGCTCCTATAATTTAAAATCAACTCCTCCGGAAGGAGCCCCTTAAAACATGTTGAATATAAGATTTATCGACGTTTTGAGGTGCTCCTCCGGGAGGAGCCCCTTAAAACATGTTAAATATAAGGTTTTTTGAAGGTTTTGAGGTGCTCCTCCGGGAGGAGCTCTTTAAACTACGGCTCTCCTGGAAGGAGCCCACTTCAAACATAATAAATATAAGGTTTTTTGACGTTTTAAGGAGCTCCTCCGGGAGGAGCTCTGAAAATTACGGCTCCTCCGGGAGGAGCCCCTTAAAATATGTTGAATATAAGGTTTTTTGAAGGTTTTGAGGTGCTCCTCCGGGAGGAGCTCTTTTTTTTTGGCTCCTCCCGGAGGAGCCCCTTAAAACAAGTTAAATATAAGGGTTTGAGTCTGCCACCTTCGGGCAGCCGACGGTTATGCTAGAGAGAGATGCCAAAGGGGTAGGAAATTAAATTAACAGAAAGAAAAAACACTAAGTCCACTGTTCATTCGATTTAATAAAATTAGAAAAAAAAAAGAACTCTGGTGGCAAGGAGTTTACGCGTCGCTACTTAAAACTACAAATTACCGGGCCACGCCCAGTACGCACCTTGACCCGATGATTCACAACCCAAGTTTTCGACCGCTGCTCCTCCCACGAGGATGGATTGCTCGTTCCGTGGCTCGCGTCCTCCGCTGGCTGTCGGAACGCGTTGCTCTCGATGGCGCTGGAGTGGTAGTTGAAGTCGGGCTCAGAAGTGCGATCCCCGCGATCACCGATCTCGTCCTCTCGTACCTGGCTGGCTGGCTTCGTCCTTGACGAAGGAGAGGGCGAGCTGTCGCGACACCTTGCACAATCACCGCACTTCTCGAATTTCCTGTTAACTTGTTCACTAGATTCGCGCGCGCGAGATGCGTGGCTCTCCGTTGCTACGACAGAAGTCAAGTCCCAATGGCCGTCGGTGCGATAGAGCCCACGGCCGATCGCGAGGAGAGAAGAAGACGGCCGTGCTGCCCTCTGGAACTGCCCTAGACCTTCCCTGACTTTCCCCTTCTCCCCTCAACGCCATTCCCACGTTACACAAGTTAGAAAAAAATGACAGCATTTTTGAAAAATCGTTTGGGCCTGCCTGAGCCGATTTACGAGAGTCTTGGCCGCTATAAGGCGGTTTTAACATTATTATTTATTCCTTACTTTTTAAAAATATTATTCCAAATTTAAGTTTTATACTTTATTATTTTCACGCGTTCATGCAGTTTGAAAAACTGTTTCTCATTTTATTGAGCTTAAAAAATTTTTTTTTTCTGCTTCTTTTAGAACATACTTAAACAGCGGCGGCATTTTTTTTTAAGTTAGGTAGGTTAAGTAAGGGAGTAAGTTATGGAGCAAAAGGTATATTACACGTATAAAAATAATTGGCGTGAAATTAAAAAAAAAAATTATGAAATTAAAAAAAAAAGAAAGTACCAGTAATAATTGTAAAATTGAAATTTTTAGTATTAATAAAATAATTTTAATTTTAATATTTTTTTAGTTAAAAATGAAAAGTTATAAAATTAAAGGTTTTGATAGCAGCTGGTAATCAAATCAGACGTCTGCACCAGTCTGCACGTTGATGTGTTTTGGAGTTTGTCGGTAGCTGTTGAAACTGAATAGAAAATGCAGATGAATGACGAAGATGAACGATTTCGTATTCTCCAACAAATAAATAAACAAAACCTCGAAAAAAGGTTGCTGACCCAGCTGAAAAAATCCATATGGAAATCCGTAAGGAAACCCGTACGGGGACCCTTAAGGGTTCCCGTAAAGGACCCCATACGGGTTTCCGATACTGATATTTGGTCAGGGTTTCCGCACGGGTTTCCATACGGGTTTTTTTTTTCTTTTAATTTTATTTTCACACTATTTTATAATTTATTTAATATTATTATTAGATATTGATATATTATTCTTTATAAGATTATTAATAATAAAATTATTTTGAATAAAATTATCGAAGAAAAAAATTTTGTTCGACTGAGATTCGATCCCACGACCCCAGGCATGGCAGGCAGACACTCTACCACCTGAGCCATTGAGCTAGCTTGCACCAAGACTTAAATTAAACTACTTTAACAACTGTTTTATATTTGATTTTTAACTAGTCTCTCTCAGCACGCAAGCGCGAGCAATTGTATTACATTATCTAAATCTAAAAAAAATTTTTTCGAAGCTTCATCTCAATTAATGGGCTTAACCAACAATAAGATGTATATTAGAGAAGTTTAATTAAAGTCTTGGTGCATACTAGCTCAATGGCTCAGGTGGTAGAGTGTCTGCATGTCATGCCTGGGGTCGTGAGCAGTGTTGCCGATCCCGGCCCCAGTGGTACCGCAAAATTTGAAAATCTTCCGGCAATGATCAGGCAAACGAAAAACACACAAAACCTTGAGCAGCCGAGTTCAATAATTAAATAAATGGTAAAATAAATAAATTTATGACAACCCAATAACGCTGGGCGTTTGAGTTTTTTTAACTAACTAATTAAAAATAGAATAAATAAATAAACCCCAAGCTAGATAACCCAAAAATCCTGGGCGATCAAACTTTTTTATAAAATTTTAAAAATAAATAAATAAATAATCCCCAAGCTCTAAACCCACAATACCCTGGTCGTAGGAGGTTAATTTTTTGATAAATTAATAATATAAATAAAAAAATAATCCTCCAAGCTATAAGCCCACGAAACCCTGGGCATCAAAGTTAAATTATTAAATGATATTATTATAAATGAATAAATAATCCCACAAGCTCTAAGCCCACAATACCCTGAACGTCCAAGTTAAATTTTTAATTACAATTATTATAAATACATAATCCCCCAAGCTGTAAACCAACAAAACCCTGGGCATCCGAGTTGAATTTATAAATAAATTATTATGAATAAATAAATAATCCCCCAAGCTGAAAAACCACAAAACGCTGGGCGTCCGAGTTCAATTTTTAAATATTATTATTATAAACAAATAAATAATCCCCCAAGTTCTAAACACACGAAACCCCGGGCGTCAAAGTGAAATTATTAAATATTATTATTATAAATAAATAAATAATCCCACAAGCTCTAAACCCACAATACCCTGGGCGTCCGAGTTAAATTTTTAATTATAATTATTATAAATAAATAATCCCCCAAGCTGTAAACCCACAAAACCCTGAGCATCCGGGTTGAATTTATAAATAAATTATTATGAATAAATGAATAATCCCCCAAGCTTACAACTCACAAACGCTGGGCGTCCGAGTTCCATTTTTAAATATTATTATTATAAATATAGTATATTATTCCCAGAGGGACTAAAGTTTGCAGTGGAGGCCTGCTGTCATTGCAGCCCGAGACGAAGTCGAAGACTGCCAGTACGTGGGCCTCCTCAACAAACTTTAGTCTTGAGGGATATATGCATGCTCTTTTTTAAAGTCCGTTGATCACAAAAAATAACTTGATTTCCTCCGATTAAAGCCAAAAGAACGAGATGTACTCCCGAAGCGCCAGCGGCCGACACGCAGCCAGCCGCCATGTTGCGGCCCAAGCGCTAGCGAGGGCATGCAGTGGCCGGGGGCCCGAGCTCAACAAAAAAGCTGATAGGCTACCCCCCAAGCTCTAAGCCCCTAAAACCCTGGGCGCCCGAGTTCAATAAAGAAGCTGATAGGCTACCCCCCAAGCTTTAAGCCCCCAAAACCCTGGGAGCCTGAGTCCAACAAAGAAGCTGATAGGCAAGGGGTTACTCACTCCAGTCCTGTTAAAAATCCTGCGCAGTTTTTCGTAATCCTGCAATAGTCCTGTTAGTCCTGTCATAGTCCTGTTAGTCCTGTCATAATCCTGTTAGTCCTGTCATAGTCCTTTTAGTCCTGTCATAATCCTGTTAGTCTTTTCTCAAGTGCGTAGCCCCTTGCTGATAGGCTACTCCCCATGCTCTAATCCCCAAAACCCCTGGGCGGCCGAGTTCAACAAAAGAACTAATCGGCTTTGCCCCAAGCTTTGAACCCCCAAAACCCTGGGCACCCGAGTTCAACAAAATAGCTGATGGGCTAGCCCCCAAGCTCTAATCGGTAATCCCCCAAAACCCTGGGAGCCCGAGTTCAACAAAAAAGCTGATTGGCTACCCCCCAAGGTCTAAGCTCCCAAAACGCTGTGTCCCCAATTTCTAAAAAAAAAATTTTGTTCGACTGAGATTCGAACCCACGACCCCAGGCATGGCAGGCAGTCACTCTATCAACTGAGCCATTGAGCTAGCTTGCTCGAAGACTTTAATTAAACTACTTTAACAACTGTTTTATATTTGATTTTTAACTAGTCTCTCTCAGCGCGCAAACACGAGCAATTGTATTATATTATCTCAATCTAAAACAAATTTTGTCGAAGCTTCATCTAAATTAAAGGGCTTAACCGACAATAAGTTGTATATTAAAGGAGTTTAATTGAGGTCTTGATGAATGCTAGCTCAATGGCTCAGGTGGTAGAGTGTCTGCCTGTGATGCCTGGGGTCATGGGTTCGAATCTCGAAAAAAAAAAAAAACCCGTATGGAAATCCGTAAGGAAACCCTGACCAAATATCAGTATCGGAAACCCGTATGGGATCCTTTACAGGAACCCTTATGGGCTCCCGTACGGGTTTCCTTACGGATTTCCATATGGATTTTTTCAGCTGGGCTGTTATTTGGTCAGAGAACAGCACGAATAAAGCACCGATAATTGGTTGGTGACCGAAAAAATACTATTTTTACTTTCAATAAAAAAACGGATATAAAAAAAAAAAAAAAAAAAAAAAAAAAAAAAAAAAAAAAAATCAGTAAATTATTGGAAATTCCGTATGCGTACATATAGATTAAAGTTTTTTTTTTTTTTTTTCAAAGAAGAGTATTTTTTTTTTTTTTGGAAAATTGTATGCATAAATGAATTTTTTAATTAGTTGTTTACAAAAGTTAGAATTTAAAAAATATTTTTTAATAAATTTTTAAAAAAACTTGAAATATATGATTCCATTTTAATTTTTATAAATGAAAAGAAGCCAATATGAAGTAACAAAAATTGCATTCTAAATGAAAAAAAATATATTAAAATTAAGAAAAATTATTTTGTTTATTTTTTTAATAAAAAGGTAAAAACAGGAAGAGATATTTTTTTGCAAAGAATTTGAGGTAGAGACTAGCGAGAAATTCAAATAAAGAGAGTAAACAGTTACTTTTGGAAGAAGAAATGAGAATTTAATATAAGAATGGGAGGTTTATTTTCTGAGATTGAAATAAAATTTCTAATCAAAATTCAATTTTTATTTCCCTAAAAAAAGTTTTTTTTTATATCTTCTAATTACATTTCTAATTCCTGCTTTCTTTTAAACAAATAACCCTTTCTCTTCAAACATACAACCCTTTTTTATTTGAAAAACTAACTGCTTTTTTATCTTTGGCTCTTTATTATCATAAAAGATTACCCTCTATTATCATTATTATTATTATTTTTTTTTTTGAGTAACTTCATTTTTTAAATTTTTTAGACAAAAAGTTTTTTCTGCCCAAAAAATTTAAGTAACAATGAAGTTATAAAATTTTATGCATACCTATAAAATTTTTGCTCATGAAAAAAGGAAATCAAAATATGTCGCATCTAAATTTTTTTCCACTTAGGGAAAACTGAAAGAAAATTTTGTGGGCACAAAAACTTTGTAATAGATTCTTAGATAGAAAAAAATCATTAAATTTATGCCTATACTAAAAAAAATTTACTTATCCAGGTGAATTAGCCAAAACCAATAACATACAATTTTATTTATTACTCATGTATATATTTACAATTTATAAATTACATAGATAAACAAATTTTATAAAAGTTTATTTAAGGTATATTACAGGACAACTATTGCTATATTTATTATTAACAAATACTTATCTAAATATACTAATTTACCAACCACCCATGATTCTTAGTTTAATTTCATATTAATGAAATATTAATTATGGTGATCAATGTAGGCGCAAAGAAAATTAATTTTATCTCATCATCAAATGGTTTATTTTTCTTATTGACAATCATTTCAAAGATTTACTATTGCAAAATAATATTATGGTTGAAGATTGGCGGGTTCAATTCAAGCTTCATGAAAACTAAAGGTTATATTTTATTATAAATAAAGACCGCTATTAAAAATGTTTATTCTTGTAAGCATGATGGAAAGGCTTCTGAAATAATTAGTACAAATTTTAATAGAAATTTTGTATTTATTTCTTAAAGAATAGTGTACACCACAGTGAAAAAATAAAAACTTTAATGCTAATTTACACTTTAGTTTATATCATTCATTTTACAGTTTAAATTATAAAAACAGGTTCAAAACAATCCACCTGTTTGCTGCTGATAAACTTCTATAGTATCACCTTCTTCCATTTCCAGCGTTGAGGGAGTATCAAGTTCATGTATTGGCTGTCCATCAAATCGAAACCTGACAGCTGCTATGGCTAGTCCCTATAATGAATTAAAATAACAAATAATTTAAGTTAACTCTTTGACTAATTTATTCTGATTAACTATTCAGTGAAAAGATAAACTTACTGCTCTGTCACAATAAGCATTCATGAGTTTTCTCAAAGGGGTATGTTTTTTTATTTTAAATTGTACAACAGCATTATCTTGTCCTAAAACTTTCAAATTTATATGTTCTGATTCTTTCGAGTCCTAAAAAAAAAAAAAAAATTGGTAATTTTTGAAAATTTTCACCAGTTTTTAAAATTTTATGAATTTTGATTCAAAATAAAATTTAAATACCTTCTTATCGTCCGACATCTTACTTTGACTGATACTTAGAAAATATATTCGTATTTTTTATTTTAAGAAATTAGTTTTTCTAACTAATGAAGAGGCAATTGAGATACGTTATGGTTACACTTCAGTAAATTTTAAGCTTTACTTTTAACCTAGTTTCTGTTAACGCAACTACAAATCTATAAATTGCCGGCTATTAGAAGCGTATTTTTCAACAATTAGTTTATTCTATAGACGATTAGTTGAAAAAATTCAATAACTATCTAAAAATGTTGTAACTTAATAATCAGATTTAATGTAATAATTATAAAAAGCAATGTTTATCAACAAGATTACAATCAGAAAAATTATTCAATTATAATGTTAAACAAACGTAAGTCCCACAGACGTTATAGGCATAGTTACATAAAAAAGGAACAAGAACTGAGAACTCCGTACATCGCTACCGTAAACGGCGTGAGTCGTGTCGTGACGCCAGCGATGAATTCGATAATCTGTTCATAGGGACTAAGCACTCAGTTCAGTGCACTTTTTTCGACCAAGCTCTAAGTTCAGGTTGCTAGCTGCGCGGCGTTACACACGGAAAAGTCTGATATAACAGTTAACACAGCCTTCTTTACTATTAAACAACATGGAAAATATACCAAAATATATGAAAATCTCATAGGTTATTTTACATGTCGATTACAGCCTTTCCACAACCTATGTTTCGCGTGCTTTTTTAACTGCCAAGCAACAGGGTAGGGGGCAGGGGGACGGTTTTCTCAAACCAGTTTTCTCAATGAATTTTTTTCTCAAAATCCACTTTTCTCAATAAATATTTTCTCAAAATCCACTTTTCTCAATAAATATTTTCTCAAAACCCATTTTTCTCAAAATTTTTTTTCTCAATACTTATTTTTCTCAAAAATTTTTACAAAAATTTAAAATTTCAGGTTAAAATTTTTTTTACAAAATTCAATAAAATACAATAAAATATAAGAAAAATTATATAAATAAGATAGAAAAAAATATAATAAAAATGTTTTAAAAAAATTTTAAATTTTACATGATAGCCTACTGTAGTTAGGTAATTTAAAATGTCGTTTTCTAGAATATGACGATGATAAGTGGCAACTACGTTCAAAATGAGCTCTTCAAGCTTTCGTCTTTTCTTGTCTGTACTCTTCCGTATCCTTTGTCCAAGTTGCAGTTGTCGAAGCATGATCTCTGTGTCCGCCTGTTCTTTCTGCAACTCGTCTAAAAAAGCGTACATGCTTGGATGATGTTAGCCGATGACGAGCTGAAAACGATTGTGCCAGCCTTCTGACACGTTATTAGTTCGCGCTGTTCCATCTAAAACTGCATTGTACTGGCTCCACAAAGCAGGAGGAAACCTTGGAGGATGAGTTACCAATCTCACTTCAGGTATACCTTGCTGGTTTTTTCGTTCTCGTACAACTAACTTGCGGACATAATTCGCATTAAACGCGATAATCGCAGTATGGCCGACGCTCTCTTTGGGTGCGGTTGTGTTTAGCTGGGCTCCTCGTAAACACGGGTTCCTACTCTCTTTGCTGTTTGTTTAAGTGATTTGGGGCTTTGCCCGTGGGGTAATTCTCAGCGCTTTCTGTTTTTTGCTTCAGTTTCGCTTGTGTGAGCGTTAACTGATAGCCTTTTGGTTATTGTAGCTTGTTTGAGCTAAATCAACTTAAAATGGCTGCCGCAGCTTCTTCATTTGTGCGCAGTGTGAAATTGCAAGAGTACAACGACCCTGCTGAATCAAGACCGAAAGATGATCAAGCAATAATTTTCGACGCTAAGAAAGATGTACAACTCAAGGACTACGTTTTAGAGCTAAATAAATACATAAAAAATCCGGAAAGTTTCCTTTATGGTTCTCGTATCTCAAATGATCGCATCTGCGTGGTTCTGGCTGAGGCCTCGCAGGCACAGTACTTAGTCGAGCTAGTCGGTTCCATCAAAGTCAACAAAGAAATTGTACAGCTCAAGTATTATTTGGCTAAGGCAGTGAGAGTGATTATATCGAACGCCTCTTTTGGTATTTCGAACTTGGCACTCAAAAAGTATCTCACGAGAGATTGCAAAATCAAGACTTTTTCAAGCGTCACTGAGTTTAAATTTAATATGGGGGAAGAAAACAATGACCGTTTTAAAATGAAAAGTTACAGACGTTTTGTTTATATTCACCCAGAAGACGTCAATAAAATCCCCAATTTCCCGGTGAAATTTGGGGAACATATGGTTTTCTTCGAACTCGACACACCAAAGTGCTTCATATGTAAAAAGTCAGGTCATTTTAGAGCCGAATGCCCGCAGCTGACCGAGAACCCGCAGCTCAACACTATGACGAGACAAGCCGGCTAACGTGCAGTCAACAAGTACGACGCCAAGCGAAGTAGGCACCGAAGCCACACCGGTTACAGCCTCTGCAGGCGCTGTTGGCGTTTCCCAGGCTAAGAAGAGTTATGCGCAGCAGTTAGAATCGACATTGAAGCCTCAGGGAGGCAAATTTACCGCGCTTCCACTTAATCTATTGCCCACCTTCGGTACACCTACTCAGTGGAACCAAATGGGAACTGAAGCCGTTTCATCTCTGGTACCCGTGCGTCATTCTGAAAACATGGACCATCAGTCTGCTATCAATAAGAGAAAAGCCCTATCCACGTTGAGCGTAACTTCGAGTAAGAATGATTTAGATGAAAAGGCTCAAGATATGCATGCCTACAATAGCGAAACAGATGCCGAAGAGTTGAGGAAAAAGCCCAGTAAGTCCACGAAGAAGAGGAAACCTAACAACAAAGCTGATACTGACATCGAGATGAAATACTCCGCAGTTACCTCGATTTTGGAGCCAGCTCGGGCTTACATTTACGTCTCTGAAAATCACCTGAAAATAAGCTTCCCGAAATTTGTAAAGATGATGATTAAATTGTCTCATTCCACGAATAGTGAGAGAAAAAAAGTAATTCTCAGTCTACATAATTACAGTGGTGCAGTTCTAAAGCTCATTCGAGAGACTCAAGGTATGCTTCAATCCTCAGGTAAGAAAAGACTGACGACGATGCTCCAAGCGCTTGAATCAAACCCTGCAGATAATGCAGACGACTCTGCCTCTGATGCTCATACATCGGAGCACGAGTCGGTAACGGAAGAATAAATTACTTTCCTATAACGCCAGATGACTTCAACTGGAGGTGGTGTGAATGTGCTGTTAGATAGCGAAATTAGAATATTGTTGTGGAATTTACGCAGTGTTAACAACAAAAAGACTGAGTTACAACATTTGTTGAGTGACATTGATGTTTTGGTGGCTGTGGAGTCCTGGTTAAAGCCACGCTCTGAGCTCGCATTCCCTGGCTTCCAAATCTACAGAGTAGATAGTCCAACAAGGGGTGGAGGAATACTGTTTTTGGTTAGAAACGGTATCAATTTCCCTTTGGATATCCTGGAAGAAATTCATCCTTCTGTCGAAGTTGCAGCTATAAAAATTTTAGGTTATTCGAGCCTTGTCAACTTAATTGCTGTATACCGGGCTCCGGCTATAAATGGACGTAACATCAACCTCACTCAGGATCAATGGAACAAGGTTGCGGGATTAACTTCTATGGCGGAAGGTATTTCTTACTTGTTGGGAGACTTCAACACCCACAACACAGGTTGGAACTGCAGAGAGGACGACATAAATGGTACTAGATTCATGGACTCCATCACAGCTGCTGATCTGTTGGTTCTCAACTTTGACGGAGTAACCCATTTAGATGCCTGCACAAACGACACCTCAAACTTGGACCTAATTATAGCAAATGCTTATGACTCGACTCTTCTTAACATTGAAACTCTCGATGAACCTTTTGAGTCTGACCACTTTCCAGTCAGGTTAACTTTATGGCTTTCCAGGTTTATATTCAGGAAAAAATCTTTTAAACTTAGGTCCAAGCAAACTAACTGTTAGGCGGTGGACAATCTACTTGTAGATCGATTCTCAGAAATTTTTGAAGCTTCCTACGATCACTCCTCAGCTACGAAGAAATACGAGACTTATACTACCATAATTAAGGAATCCATAATTGCTCGCACCCCAAAAAAAAGAAACGTTTCTGATGGAATCCACCGGAATCCCGTGGAGTGATGGGATGAGGACTGTGCGAGGCTCAAGAGGTTAAGAAGAGCGGCCTTCAAGAAGTGGAGATGGACTGGAAAAGTGGCCAACGGAATAGCTTACAACAAATCTTGCGCTCAGTTCAAGAGAATGATTAAGAAAAAAAAGAAAGCTTGTTTTGTCAAATTCACGGAGAGCATTGACTTGAACAGAAATGCTAGTTACGTCTGGAAAAAGATGAGGATATTTAAGAACAAGTGGCAAAAGGTCATACACGCCAATGAGGGAGCCAAGGACTTCAATTTCGCTAGAATAGCAAACGAAGCCATTGACAAAGTAACAGCTCCTCCTACGATAAACCATCCTCTTCCCGAAACCCAGGGACTAACTAACGACTTTTTGGATCAACCATTCACATTTGCTGAATTGAATCAGGCAATGAAGTCTAGGAATATGAGCAAAGGCTCTGGCACTGACGGGATTGATTACTTTACCATCAGTAAGTTGCCCTCAAAGTACAAACTCATTCTGGTCGATATTTATAATGAAATGCTACGTACTGGTGAATATCCTGAAGATTGGAAGCATGCCTTTGTTCATCTCATCAAGAAACCTGATAATAGTGGCCTACGCCCAATAGCTATGACTCAGTGTCTCTGTAAAATATTGGAGATAATGATGAAGAACAGACTGCAGTGGTTTTGCGAACACTACGACATAATCTCTCGTGATCAGAGTGGCTTTCGCAAGGGCTGTTCAGGTGTTGACAACATCTTAAAATGGACCCTCTGTGTACAAGACGGTTTCGCAGAAAACAGAGACACCGTGGCAGTATTCCTGGATGTTAAAGGAGCCTTTGACAACGTTGTCCCTTCAATCCTGCTGCACCAGCTATGTGATATAGGATGCTCGGAGTCTTTCATCAAGTTTGTTTCTCATCTGTGCTGTGAAAGATTTATCACCAGTGTGGTCAACATGGACAGCCCCAGAAAAGTTACTAAGGGGGTACCACAGGGTGGCGTTTTGAGCCCCCTCCTCTTCAACATTTACATCAGAAACGTTGCTAATGGAATCTGGTAGAATTTCGCAATTCGCGAACGATCTAGCCTACTACTGCTGTGCTGAAGATCTGGAAACCAGTGTTGAACTGGTACAGTCTGCTTGTCAAATTATCGAGGACAATCTCAAGAAACTTGGTCTCGAAATTAACGTCCAAAAGACGAAGATTTTACACTTTACCCAGCTGAAAAAATCCTCACGGAAGTCCGTGCTGAAATCCGCACGGACATCCGTGCGGATATCCATACAGAAATCCATACGGATTATCGGTACGGAAATTTGGCACCGATATCCGTACGGATTTCCACACCGAAATCCGTACGGATTTGTATTTTTTTTTTTTTTTTATAAATTAAAAATTTTTTATCATTACACAATAAATTTTTTGTTTTTCAAGTTTTTATAAATGATATAAATGAAATTTTTAAACAAAAAATATAAAGTATATAATTTTTATAAATTATTAAAAAAGATATATTTTTTTTTTCAATACAATATTATCATTGTTATTGTTTCGTCGCAAAAATAAATAAAATTATTTTCATGACAATTTTTTACGTATATATATATTTTTTACTTGAAAAGCTTGTGTAAATTATTATTTTTTCCAGTATATATTCTCCAAAATATTTAAATAATAATAATAATACTTAAAAATAATAGTAATGAAAAAAAAAAAAAAAAAATATTGAAATCAATGATTGAAAACAAATATAATTCAGATAACATGCTAAGAAATATATTATATTGTTGATTCAAAAATTATTTAATATATATATGTATATATACGTAAAAAATTGTCATGATAATAATTTTATTTATTTTTGCGACGAAACAATAACAATGATAATATTGGATTGAAAAAAAAAATATATCTTTTTTAATAATTTATAACAAATAAATTATATACTTTATATTTTTTGTTTAAAAATTTCATTTATATCATTTATAAAAATTTTTAATTTATAAAAAAAAAAAAAAAAATACAAATCCGTACGGATTTCGGTGTGGAAATCCGTATGGATATCGGTGCCAAATTTCCGTACCGATAATCCGTACGGATTTCTGTATGGATATC
Organism: Encarsia formosa; assembly: GCA_038277355.1. Lineage (NCBI taxonomy): Eukaryota > Metazoa > Arthropoda > Insecta > Hymenoptera > Aphelinidae > Encarsia > Encarsia formosa. Next base: position 21,579,384 of record CM076187.1, read on the forward strand.
CGCACGGATGTCCGTGCGGATTTCAGCACGGATTTCCGTGAGTATTTTTTCAGCTGGGTAGTAAGAAAAATGCAGTTCCAGGAAGCTTAGAGATCGACGTCTGCGGTTCTTTGGTGAAATCTACAAATGAAGCCAGGTTTCTTGGCATTGTATTTGACCCTCAGCTCACCTTTGAGCGACATGTCAAGAGGGTTGTCAAAAAATCAAGATCCATTCTCAATGTCATGAAGGTTCTCTCCACTACGTAGTGGGGTGCCCATCCAGGTACACTGATTAATTTATTCAAGAGCTTTGTTAGATCGGTGATTGATTACAGTCTATTCATTTACTATCTCAAGTGGAAAAAGTGCTCAAACCTCCTGGACAACATCCAAATAGCTGCCATAAGATCAGCATTTGGATACAGAATATCAACGCCAAAGAACATCATCTTGGAGGAGTCTAAACTCCTGGCACTTGTGGACAGAGCTAAAGAACAGGGTAAGAAGTACATAACTAAAATACTGGCTAATTTGGATTGCGCTTGGCACAATTCTGTCATCCAATATTTTAACAAGCACAAGAAAATTAAGAATAAGAAGAGATTTTTTGAAAAGGCCATCAACCTTGTATCCAATCTGGCTCAAGATCACCTTCATCGCTCCAACAAAGATCCGGAATTTTTGGAAGAATATGACACCAAGCTCATGCAGTTACCAGTCAATCTGGAATCTGGAGCCATGCTCTCTGAATCGAAATCCATTACCCGAGAATTTCAGAACCGGTTTGGAAGCACAGGAGATATTCACATCTTCATTGACGCCAGCAAGACACAGAATACTCCAGTTGGTTGGGCTTATTTCATTCCCAGTTTAGAAGTTGATGGTAAAGGTGCCCTACACAAGTACGCGTCGATTTTCACAGCTGAGGCATTGGCAATTAGTTATGCACTAGACTGGGTCTCTCTACACTTGGACAGGAGTTGCTGTATATTCTCCGACTCCAAAAGTGTTCTAACGGTTCTAGCATCACAAGGCAGTAATAAGAATCCTTACATTATCGAACTGAGGAAGAAAATTCTGAAAATCATGGACACCAGTCCGCTTGAAAAGCCTATCAAATTAATCTGGGTACCAGCACATTGTGGTCTGAAAGGTAATGAGGCTGTGGATCTGAAAGCCAAGGAGGCTTCCTTGCTCTTGCCTAGTGGAACTATACCGTACACAGACTACACTGCCTTGTGGAGGTCACAAGCGAGAGAACAGATGTTCACAAACAACATACAGGAAGGTGATGTCAAAGGTATACTCTATTTTAAGAACTACCTATCAGTTGGGAACAAACCTTGGTTCCATAAGCTGAAATTCAACCGCACGGAGATTGTAACTATCAACAGACTCAGAGCCAACCATTAACCAGGTGGTAGTTGGATGACAAGATGTTGAATCTTGAAAAAAAAATACTCCGATATAGAGCTGAAATAGCCCTTCAATAATAAACAATTTTTAAAAATTGCCCTTTTTTAGTTTTTTTATAAAAAATATTCAAAGTTTATAAACTTTCAATCATCCATTACGAGTAAATGGTTAATCCAATCGACTCAATTAATGCGTCAAAAAATTGCCCTTCGATTGAAAAAAATTGCCCTCTTTTTATTTTTTGAAAAATTTTTATAGTTTTTTTATAAACATAAAAAAAACCACTTACCCATGAAGCGAGAGCAGTGTAGAACGTCAGCTGCACTGTGCGCACGCGCGCTGCGGAGGCAGCAGACAGCCCTGCAGCCCAGCAGCCGCCAATCCCGCTTTTGAAAAGATGCTAGCATGTGTAGTACTCAAGTCTCGAGAAGACGCAGCGTACCCGAATAATTACTGACGCAAATACTGATGAAAAGTAGGAAAAGAATGCAAAAAAATTGTTGTATTAAAAAAAAAATACTCTGAAGAAGAACTGAGAATGCTCTTTGCAGTAATATAATTTTCAAAAATTGCCCTTTATTACTTTTTAAATTAAAAATTTTTTAGTTTAAACTTATCAAGTGCCTGAGTACTCACAAAGCCGAGGCGATGCAAATAAAAATATAGAATAAAACTCGGAAGACTAGGTTTTTTTTTTTTTTTTTAAAGAAAAATACCCTTAAGAAGAACTGTAACTGTTTTTTTTAAGATACAATTTTGAGAAATTGTCCCTTTTTAGTTTTTTGATTAAACATATTTTTCAGACTCAATTCTGGGTACCTAACAACGCGACGAGAAGAAATGAGAGAAAAAGACTAGAAAATTATTATTTTTTTTTTTATAATTATTATTATTTATTATTATTACCCTTTCTGCAGCCAATTGCGTGGTTCAAATATTTTTAAAGTTCTTGAGAGCCGTGTAATTAATTATTAAAAATAAAAAATTAGCAGTTTCTAACCTAAACCTAAAAAAGATTAAAAAAGTAAGCATAAAAGTTTAGAAATGAAAAAACTGTCAGCGAGGAAGTTTTTTATTAGGCTTCAAAGATTTTTGTAAAGTTACACAATGATATATTCAAAAAATAAAAAAATGACACTATTTTTCAAAAGCGGCAGGCGCTGCTGAGCCAATTTCGAGCGCTTGGCCGGTTTTTGCACCGACCCGTTCAATTAAGAGTAATTTTTTAATCGTCAAATTTTTTATTTTTAGTAGCCTGAAAAAGAATATTACTGAAACGGACCCACCATCGAAATAGGTAGAAAAATCGTCGTCAAGTGCCGAAAGAAAATTTAAAAATGTTAGAAAAATCGGAGGGTGTGTTTTTTATAGGTTGATGATCAGATTTTAGCGATTTTAAAAGAATTCCTTAGAATTTCAGATTTTGATTATTTACATTAACAGTACATACTTTTCAGATATAAAATAAAATTTCACACAATGAATTTTATACGACAAATAATAGTGTTTTTCATGTATACACTGATTCAATAATTAACATGAACTAAAGTGAAGTAATTTAGTAACAAATAATGAAATATTTATTTATTTAATTTTTTCTAACTACGTATTCGACAATTATTACGACTCTGAATAAATCAGGTAGCGAGCAGCACATAACATTGTTAGGCCAGCTCATTAAAGCTCCATAAATCTGACCTGCGCAGTTCACGCGGCCGCGTAACGCTACCTAACCTGATCAAACGATCATTTTTTTTATTTTACTTTTGCCGTGGATGAGTCGGTAAAGTGCAGCTGCAAAACTCTAGAGTTTTTTGAAGTAGGTGGGGCAAGCATTAGAGATCATTACAGATGAGTTTTTCTAAGTATGCTTAATGACTGGAGAGCCCCCGCGTGAACTACGCAGGTCAGATTTATGGAGCTTTAATGAGCTGGCCCAACAATGTTATGTGCTGCCGCTACCTGGGGCGGAATTCTATAGCGTTTTCGCACTTTGTTTTGGCCTGCACAGTAATTAAAATCGGAGTAATGACCATCGGCCCCAGTTTATGTAAGATGGACTCCCTGCTGTTAAGTACTTTCGGACTTGCAACTTGGGAACAACATTAAGGGCACAAGAGGATAATCACAGGTCATCACAGGCCATCACGGGGCAACACGTGTAGCAGCAAAATCGGTGCAACAACTGTAGGTGGCACCGTTGCGCAGACACAGTGTGTATTTGGATTAGATTTACACAAAATTGTCTTTCATAGAATCTTACCGTGGCATTTAATTTTGAGCGTTGGTTATTTACTTTGTCTTTCATTTCAGTTGTGAACTCGAGAACTTTCGCATCAGAGGCCAAGTTTATTTTCACTCCTCGAAAATTACAGACAAAGTTATTAACAGAACTCAAAGTAACTGTACAGTCGAATGTTTTTTTGTAAAACAAAACATTCAGTTTATTTTATTTAATGAGTCTACTATTTATTATTATTATTTTTCCAATATTTAATTAATTTAACCCCATGTAAGCTCTTGGAAAAATTACAAACACACAATAACTGGTAAGTTCACTACTCTCTAAATTTGGTGATATGCTTAAGAGTGACTTTTGACTCCATAAAAGTGAAAAATCACTCTTCAAAATTAAGATAGTATTCTTATAAAATCTAATAAGCGTGAATAAAAATTAAAACATTTTTGCGATTTTTTATTAAATTCAAAAGTTATATCCATGACATGAACTTCACTTACAAGGGGAGGACCAGACATTTGGGTTAATGATCTTTATGAAATTTTAAGGGCCGTTTTCTTATGAAAAATGATGAGTGAAATCATCAATATTTCCTCTGAATGGGTTTTGTTACCGGTTTGCCAGATATATACAATTCAAAGCACTTTTTTGGTTTTAAAACAAATTTTCAAAAAACTCGTGTTTTTCAAAACTCGAATTTTCAAAGCCCATTGCACTTAAGGAAATGCAAAACCATTCATTTTTTCATTTTTTTATGAAATTTAAGCGAAAAATATTTTTGAATCTTGAATCAAAAATTTAACCACGAATAATTAATGTTTCTAACACTTTTTTGCGTTTTTTAGCTTTTGAAATATACATTATTTATGGTCAAATTTTTTGAGTTGCGATTCAAAAATATTTTATCTCTAAAATTTCACGAAAAGACGAAAAAAACGGGAGTTTTTAGCATCTCTGTAAGCGCAATAGGCTTTGAACACGAATTTTTTGAAAATTGACTAAAAAACCTAAAAATGATCCAAAGGTCTTGTCCTTTCCTTATTAGTTTTAGGCGGAAAATTTATTTATGTCAGCAATAAACGCATCGGTCATTGAAGACTACTAATTTCTTTTGCTAACTGACAATCGTTATATTGACCGTTTCAGTGTAATAGTCTACATTTTGTATCTACGTCATCTGTACTCATTTTTTCCATTTGCGTATAATCGATTAATGAATACTTTTTTATATTCAGTCACACGCAGACGGAACAAATACGTAATGTTGAGGTTACATTCTAACCGCTAGAGAGAACATGGGTAATATAATTTAATTTTCAAACTTTTTAATTAAAACTTCAAAATAGTCAGTCAACTGTTAACTTCATTTGTGTCGTAAAAAAAATTTTTGTTTGAAAAATTTCATTTGTATGAAAAATATTGAAAAAAAAAAAAGTTTTTCAAATCTGTTTAATTAATTGAACTTTAATTTTTAAGTAGCTTAAAATGTCTTAATCTTATAGAGCACACTCAAAAGCAATAATAATGCGTATTTTTTATTAAATTTTTTAAACTTACATTAAAATTTTTGAGCCTAAAGTTAACTACCGTGTTTCATCTACTATAAGCCATCCATTTAAAGTAAGCCCTACTGAAATTTTGCTTGAGTTCAAGTAAGTAAGCCCTCCTTCGAAAGTAAGCCCTCTTTGACCGAGCACCACCTTGAACAGTAAGCTATTACTTTACCAGAAATTCTCGAGAAGTCTATACTGTGGGCTGTACACGTCGTTTCATTTTGCCAGTGTAGCAGCAAAGTTCATGCCGAGCACATCGTGTACGATATTTTGGGCTGCAAAATGAGTGCTGCAAGAACGTCTTACACAGTTGAATATAAAAAAAAAAAATAGTGACAAAGTCTAACGCTTGCAAGAATTTAGCGAAGTTCTGTACAGAAAAACAATTAGATCTGCGAATGGTTCGTAGGTGGCGAAAAAAGTTCGAACATTTGTCTATACTTGAAGAATACGGACATGGTAAAAGACGTAAAATTGGCTGTGGACGTACGCCACTTTATCCAGAGCTGGAAAATGTTCTCTATGATTGGATTGTCGACCGGAGGTCTCAAAAATTGTTAGTACGACGGTGCGATGTTCAGAAAATGGCTTTGACATTAGCTCCAGAGTTTGAAATACCTTCTGAAAAATTTAAGGCGTCTTCTGTCTGGCTGGATAATTTTATGAATAGACATTATTTATCTCTTCGTAGATCAACTACTCTCTTCAAGAGGATGAAGAAGTCATTAAGCGTGCTTTATCTTTTAAGTCATTCATAGATAAAATTGATTTTTCTACGTACGATTTTAAATATGCAGTAGCCATGGATGAAACTGCGGTGTGTATGGGACAACTGTCGCAAATAACTGTCGACCATATGGGCGCGTCTTCTATTTATTTACCTTCTTCCGGGTACGAGAGCATGCGTGTAACTAGCATCTTAGACATTCGACTCGATGGAACTAAAGTCTCACCTTTAATTATGAGCAAAGGTAAGAAAAATAGTATTATAAAGATTTCAGATGTTCACGTTAGTAGTATAACATGCGGTCTGGGCCGTCAAAACAAACCCCCACCACACCTACCTGGTGTTTACAGGTAGACGTCGGTGTCTGCGGCCCCCCCTCCCCCTCCCCTCTCCACGGCTCTCGCGACTCTGACCGCGTGGAACCAAGAGGTCGCGGAGGGGAGGGGGAAGAAATCCATCCTGCATAGATAAGACGAGGAGGAGGTGTCTGCTGGTAAGAGGAGGAGGAGGTGTCTGCGGACGCACCACAATATCCTCCTCCCCCGCGAGTATCTCCCCCTCTCTCCCCCTTCCCTCTCCTTAGCCCTCGCGGGTGCCTCCTACTCCCCACCCCTCTCCCCTAGTCCACGTGAGTGATGTGCTCGTGTCACCTTGAAATTCGTAGCTCTAGCCACGGGAGAATTAAAGTCATGTCTTTGGACCAGAATCAACGTAAGTTAATTTAATTTGTCAATGTACTATATAAATCTAAATTTTTTCTAAATATGTGAAAACTTTTTTAGTGATCGCAGAAATGATGTCTGATGAGGAAGGTGATGACTTCATTAGAAGTATTGATTTGATAACAGATGAAGGTTGGTTTTTATTAACTTCAAGATAATATATATCATTTTTTTATATTAAAAAAATAAATTAAAAATTTTTTTTTTTTCTTTAAAAAAGATGGTCAACAAGATATTTTGCAATGGCAGCGAGATAAATATTATGGTTCGTTGTGTTGGTCATACGGGGTACACACGTTCGACATTTTGAAGAGTATTTTGTTAAATTTACTTCTTCATATGGAATTTTGTAATTTGGACGCAACAACAGCGAAAGGAGAGAGCTTACGTGTCTGTGTAAGCCAATTTATACAGGAAATGAATGAGTACAGCCCGGATTTCGTCAGAACAGACGATGCACGCGAAAATCTGAACCTGCTTCTTCGGGTTCTTTTACAAGACCAAGAATACTACGAAATAATGGCTTTTACAATTTTTAAAAATATACAATAGAGAACATAAAGACTTGGGCATTATAACGCGAGATGTAATTTTTTTTTCATGTCACAAAATAGAAGAAATATTGGAAAATAGTTATGAAGTAAATATTAGAAATTAAATCCTTATATCAAATTATAAATTAAATGAATAAAGAAACGAATAAAAAAAATTTAACTAATTTTTTGTTTTTTTATTAACACCTTTATAGTTTCAAATACTATCGTTACTTAATTAAATTAAAAAAAAATTTTTAGTGTTTTTTACCACTGCTGAGTTGATGTTTTTTCTACAAGCATCCAAGTTGCCACTGCCACTGCTTCGTTGATGTTTTTTTTATTTCGTATCAAAATTTTTATAAGTTATGATAATGAATTTATTTTAAAGTTTTTTAAAGATTGATATTAATGCTTTAATTAATTTCAAATTATTAAATGATGAACCATTGTTTTCTAGCAAATATATTTTTAAAGTAAAAAAGTAAGTTAAGAAGTAAAAAATTTGAATACAAGTAATAAGTTTGGCTTTAATTATTTTTTTATATTAAGAAGTAAAAACTTTAATTATTTTTTTGTAGGTGAGGTGTTTGAAATAAAAAAAAATTAATTTTTTGAAACCATTATTTTTTTATTTCTCCAATTTTTATATTACACTTTTTTTATTTCACACCGCCTGGTCAGCTGATGATTCTATTGATTCTTCCAACTTTCACACCGCTTGGTCAGCTGATGATTCTATTGATTCTTCGTACTTTCACACTGCCTGGTCAGCTGATGATTCTATTGATTCTTCGTACTCTTCCACCATGAGTTCGTTCCGAAGATTTATTTTGGCTGGTGATAGACAAGTGAAAACAATTTTTAACTACTTAAATAAATAAAAGTTTTTAAAATTTTACAACTAGAACTTACCACAAATCTCCAGGAAATGCGTCTTGAGTGTTTTAAATTTTTTATTACGGCGATATTTACCGCCAATTATAAATTGCCCGACGCACATCATCACGTCGGCACTATATTTGTAGTGTTTTTTATACATTTGAATAATGTCGCGCACTTTGCTTTTGTCCAAAATCCACTGCAATAAATCGAAGAGAAAAATGTAGCTCTGACTCGTAACCCATTTGATGTGATTAAAGGTGTAAGGGTTAAACCTATGTTTTATGCGAGCGTTATTTTGGTATTTTAAATAAAAAATTGAAAATATGATTGCTTCCCGCAGAGCCACTTTTCTTTCGCGGCTAGATGAATTTAAGTTACATCTGTCAATTAATTTTTGAATGCTGCCGGGCATTTTTATTATCTATTTACACGTGGTCAAACGTAAATCTACAGACAGCCACAAGCGCATCAATTTAGAGGTGTATTATAAAAAAGTGTAACGTTTGAAATTTTTGAGTCGTAAGAGTGGGAGGCAGAGGTGGGGGAAATGGGATTTGCTTAGTTTCTAGTGTGAGAACGAATTAGCGCAGCAATCTAGAGCTGCATTAAAAAGTGCTACATTTGCAATTTTTGTACACGTGAGATAGGAGAGGTGAGCGGGGTGTGTGGGGGGGGGGGGGGGGAGGTGCTGCCTAGCGTTAGCTATCAAAGCAAATTTTGCATAGTTTTGGGATTTGACGGATATTTCCGTAGTTTCGATTGAGCTTTTGACGAAACCTGTTACGCGTCAGTGTAAAAAAATAAATAAATTTAAAAAAATGAGTGATTTACGGAATCAATGTAAGTAAATAGTTTTATTGTGCATAGTTGTTAGTGTGTGCTAATAATAAAAAAAGTTAAAATAAAAAAATTAATTCAAATTTTTTAGTGCTGAGAGAAATGAACGAGGATGATTTAGGGGACGCTATTGTTCTACGGACCGTGGAACTGTCTAATGGTAAGTTTTTTTACATACTTTTTTTTGTGTTACTAAGCATTCAAAAAAAAAGTTATAATAAAAATACATTAAAATTTTGTAGCGATGAGAGAAATGAACGAGGATGATTTAGGGGGCGCTATTGTTCTACGGGCTGTGGAACTGTGTCGTGGTAAGTATTTATGTTTATACATTTATACATTATTTATTGTGTTATTTTATAATAAAGTTTTCTTTTTTTTTTAGATTCGATTGATAGTCCTATAAGGGGAGTAGTGGGCAATAATAAAAGAAGACAAAGGTTCGTCAGCACCAGCACCAGTAGCGATGATTCGGACCCTATAAAGAGTAAAGTTAACAACAAGAGATGCAGAAGACTAATTAGCAGCAGCAGCAGCAGCGACGATTTGAGTCCTATAGAAGGCAGAGTAAGAAGTAAAATAAGAAAAAAAATTATAAGTTAATCCGACGAAGATATAAAAAAAATGCAAGTGCGGTCCCTAGTGGTTCTAGTGGTCGTGATTCTCGAAGAAGAAGAAGAAGAAGAAGTAGGAGTAGTAAAAGCAGCAGTAGCACCAGCAGCTGTGATAGTAACAAAAGTAAAATCTTGCGCAGAAAACGAAGTAGCAGCAGCAGCAGCAGCAGCAGCAACAGTAGCAGTGCTACCGATAGCGCACGTTGCAGCAGTAGTAAATCACGGAGCTACAGTGGTTCACGCAGCACTGCTAGTCGCGAATCTCAAAAAAGTGTTAGTGTCAGTAGTAACACTGACAGCAAAAGATCCTGCAGTGTGCATACAAGAAAAAGAAGCATCAGTAGCAATAGCAGCAGCGGCAGTTGTGACAGTAACAACAGCAAAAGCTCGCGCAGAAAGCGAAGTAGTAGCAATGCCACCAACGATACTGTCACCACAGCCAGCAGCAGTAACAACACGCGTTGTAGTGGTAAATCACGGAGCTACAGTAGTTCGCGCACCACTACTGGTCGTGAATCTTAAAGAAGTGATAGTGGTAGCAGAAGTGTTTCTTTACGAAGAAGAAGAAGCGACAGCAGCAGCAGCAGCAGTAGTAGTAGTAGTAGTAGTAGTAGTAGTAGTACTACTACTACTACTACTACTACCAACGACAGCAAAAGATCCTGCAGTGTGCGTACTACCAAGAGTCGAAGATCATCGAGAAGTAGTAGTGCTACACTCAGTGCTAGTAGCCCCGGCAGTAGCAATGAAGAGGACACCGCACAAGTATTAGTCAATAATCGAGACATGCCTCTATTAATTGAAGAAGAAGAAGAAGCAGCGGCTGTTGGTAAATAAACCTTTTTTCATTTTAATTTTATTATTTATTTTTTATTTTTATTTTTTTTACAAATGAATTTACAGGAAACTATTTTTCCCAGACAGGGGCGGGTCGTCGAAGGCCTAATTTGGCCGCAGAAAAAGAAGAGAACGAATTGCGTAACCAACAACAAGACCATCAACAGCAGCAGCAGCAACAACAACAACAACAACAACAACAACCACCACCACCAGAGCAGTGCCAATATTTTCAAATGGAGACTGAGGAAATCCGGTGTTACCAACGATTCAATTACAGTGGACAACGAATGCGGGTTCAATTCAACAAGCCATCTCAGGGTGAGGATTTTTTTACGTTTCTTCGTCAAGGAATTTGTGAGCTTACTGATAATCTACGGAGAAAGGGTAGGTCCATGGATTATATCGGTATTACAGTAGAGTCGGAAAGCTTTAACTCGGGGCCACTTTGGCTTTCTTTTAGATATGTAAGAGATTTTAGCAGCGACGATTTGTGGGATATTTTTTTTAAAGCTTCACAAAGTTCTACTGATTTCAATATAGAAAATAGTATTATTATTAATTGCGACATCGTTAAAAATGTTAAAAAATATTTGGTTGGGTCGGGCGGTGCTAGGGTCAAATTGACCAGACCGGACGTCCAAAAAAAATCAATTTTAACTATATCGAATGATGACAACCTTTGTTTACCGCGGTCATTAGTCACGGCAGAGGTTCATGCTGCCAAAGGGCAACTAAAAACCGGTCCGATGTTTGATTATTGGGAATTAATTCGTAGGCGAACAAAAAATGGCGCGCAAACTGCTGCTGCTAAATATCTTGTAAAGGAAGCGCGGGTAGACATACCCCCACAAGGCTGTGGGCTTGCTGAAATAGAAAAATTTCAAGCATTCTACGCTCGAACCGGTAAAGCTATTGTAGTATATGAGTACAAAAATTTTGGCAAAGGTAGTTTACCGATTTTTGACGGAACTGCGCAGGTATCAGCTGCAAACCAAAATATTAATCATACTTTGCGAATAATGTATTACGAGAACCCATCGGGGTCACATTATCAGCCAATTTTAAACTTAACGGGTGCTAGTGGGTATGCTTATTATTGTGTGCCATGTAATAAAGCATATACCGATAAATTGTATCACAAGTGTGCGTATGAGTGTTATATGTGTAAAAAAAAACCGAAATGCGATCAAACCCTAGACTTAATAAAATGCGACAACTGCTTTCGATATTTTTATGGCGAAGAATGTTTCAATCAACATCTACAGGTCGGGGCTTTTTACAAAACCTTACGCGTATGCGATGCGGTAAAAGTATGTAAGAAATGCGGAAAAATGTACAAAATTAAAAAAATAAAAGGAACAGATGTGTTCAGGCGGCATCAATGCAATATGACTTACTGTCAAATTTGCAAAGAAATGATGCCAACTGAACACTTCTGTTACATGCAGCCTATTGAAAATAGTCTAGATAACGATGCAAAATGTTTATTCCTCTTCTACGATTTCGAAACGACGACAAATGAAACTTTGGGGGACACAAGCATTAAAAAACACGTGCCAAATTTATGTGTTGTCCATCAACTGTGCGATAATTGTGCAAATGATGTCAACATTTCGAATGATTGCGCTTTTTGTGGGATACGCGAATATGTTTTCAAAATTGACCCGGTAAAACAGCTGGTAGAGTTAGCTTTCGCGCCCCGAAAAGAGTTTAATAAGATAATTTGCATTGCTCACAATGCACAAGGTTTCGATGCGCAGTTCGTTTTAAAATAAATCGTCGAAAATTATGACGGGCCAGCCTCTAGTCCGTCTGTAATATTAAACGGGTCAAAGATTATTTCAATAAAATACAAAAATGTAAAATTTATAGATAGTTTAAATTACTTTCATATGTCTTTGGCGTCCTTGCCTAAGGCGTATGGTTTCTCAGGTGTTGAAAAAGGCACTTTTCCGCACCTTTTTAATTTACCCCAATTTCAAAATTATCGTGGCAAAATGCCACCCTTAGAAACTTTCTCCCCAGATACTCTTTTTGCAAAAGATCGTGAAAATTTAATTAAGTGGTACAATGAAAAAGTTGACGAAAATTATATTTTTGATTTTCAAAATGAGTTTGTAAAGTACTGTAAGCAGGATGTAAAAATATTAAGAATTGCTTGCTTGGAATTTCGTAAAATTTTCAAACAGATGAACGTTGATCCTTTTGCGGAGTGTACTACAATAGCCTCCTCCTGCTTACAAGTATTTCGCAAAAATTTTTTGAAACATGAGCAAATCGGCATAATTCCGGTGAAAGGGTACCGACGCTGTAATAAACAGTCAAAAAAAGCTCTACAGTGGCTATACTGGGAGGAAAAAAAATGTAATAAATCTATTCGTCACGTGGGTCATTCGAGTGAAAAGCGACTACCAGGAGGTCTTCTTGTAGATGGATATCGCGAAATTGACAACACCAGCGAGGAAGAAGAATACGCGGGGTACAGAGGTATAGTTTATGAATTTTATGGTTGCTATTGGCACGGGCGCCCTTGTCTTTGAACAAATCGCGATGTCAGAGATTCAAGTGGTGTTACATTGAACAATCGTTATGAAAATACATTAATAAAACGGGAAAAAATTTTATCAGGGGGTTACAAACTAATCGAACAGTGGGAGTGTCGATTTGATTTGGAAATTAAAAATAACAACGAGCTAGGAAAATTTATTGATGAAACAGATCGGAATTTAATAAAATATTTACCTCTGAATCCGCGAGACGCGTTTTTCGGGGGCCGAACAGGCAACATTGTAAAAAAATACGTGTGTAAAGAGGGCGAAAAAATTCATTACGTCGATTACTGTAGTTTGTACCCCTGGGTAAACCGTTATGGTACGTATATTTTGGGCCATCCTAAAATATTTGTCGGCAGCGAGTGCAATGCAATAATAGGACCATCGAACGATATCGCAAACGTGGATGGTTTTATTAAATGCGACGTGCTACCATCATCGAATCTTTTTCATCCGATTTTACCGTTAAAAATGCACAACAAACTTATATTTCCGCTATGTCGGACGTGTTGTGAAGAAATGGCTGATACGGAATGTCAGCACGAAAATCAGTCGGACCGGTGTTTACACGGGACTTGGATGTCCGAAGAACTGAAAGTAGCCGTAAAGTACGGGTATAGAATTATTAATATTTATGAAATTTGGCATTACAAAACAACCAAATATAATCCCCAAACACATGAGGGCGGTCTCTTTTCAGAGTATATTCGGTCATTTTTTAATCAAAAGGTAAAAGCCTCCGGCTATCCCCCTGGTTGCGTAACAGAGGAGGAAAAACAAAGATATATCGATAAACTAAAAAAAGTTGAGGATATATCTTTGACATTAACCGAAATAGATCACAACCCTGGTCTGAGATCCGTGGCAAAATTATGCTTAAACTCGTTGTGGGGCAAGTTTGGGCAGAGGGAAAATATGGTAAAAACAGAAGTCGTTAAGGATCCCTGTAGACTGGCCGAGTTATTGAGTAGGGAGGACACTGAAGTGAACGGCATAGTACCGGTTAACGATCACGTCTTATACGTTAACTGGTCCTATGCTACTGAAACGCACTCCGCGTCTCCTCTTACAAATGTTGCGGTAGCGTCGTATACAACCGCTCAAGCGCAACTAAAATAAAATGAATGTTTGCAAGTTCTTAAAGAAAGGGTCTGCTACTATGACACAGACTCTATAATCTACCTGAGCAAACCGGGTGATGAAGATTTACCAATCGGTACAATGCTTGGAGAACTTACGGATGAACTTGTGGAAAAGGGTACAGGTACTTTCATAAATATTTTTGCAAGTTGCGGGCCAAAGTTTTATGCTTACGAGTACACTAAACCAGACGGGTCGAAAGAGTCCGTATGCAAAGTAAAAGGAATACGTTTAAATTACACAAATAGTCAAAAAATTAATTTTGACACAATTTGTAAACTCATTGATGGCGATTTGTGTAATTTAACCGTGTCGAATAATTCTATCAGACGAACCGTTTTTCACGACGTGGTATCTGTAAAAGAGATAAAAAAATGTCAGCCTGTATACAGTGAAAGACGATTCGTTGGCCTTGAGAAAAGCTTTCCGTTTGGTTTTAAAAACTATTAGCGACTCTACTGCTATCACCAGCACTACAACTTTAAGAAAAAAAGAAAAAAAAAAGCGGCTGCTCGTTATAATACGTACTCTTGTTGTATGTCTGCAATTTATTTTTTTTATGTAATCATCTAATTTTTACTTTAAATAAAAAATTTTTGTCAATAATAATTACTGTGTATCAAATAAATAATAAAAATAACAATGTAATTACTCAATTATTGAACACCTTTTTCCTGCTTTATTCCACCTCACTCTTTCTATTACGTATCACTTACTCATTTTTTTTTATTTAAATTTTTTATACAAAATTAAAATCAAACACCAGAATGATTGTAGGCATGAGCGTAAAGCTTAAGCTAAGGCTTGAGCTAAAGACTTGAGCTAAGGCTTGAGACTTGGTCATACAACCACAGCGGCGGCAGCGGTGGCGGTAGCAACAGCAGCAGCAGCAGCAGAAGTCTGGACACGGCTGTCACAGCGTGACAGAGCAAGGACACGATCGAGCTCGAGCCAGAGCTTAATTTAAGTTTGATTATTTCGAATTGTGCGAGTCTACTTTATTTTCGTTTTAATTTTTCTTGCTAATTTAAAAACTGTCTACCGTGACTTTGTTTAGTCATTTCTACTGTGGTCGTCGTTGGTGCCAGTACACTTTTATTTTTTTATTTTAGAACCGCTTAACACCTCTGTGATTGTTTTTCCAGTTTTAATTGTTTATTTTCTTAATTTGAGTGCGTTTTATCCAAGACAAAATATGAGTATTCTTTGGAAACATCCGTGGACATCAATACTGTGTGGACCAACAGGTTGCGGCAAGACACTGTTTACAAAAAAATTTCTAAAACATATTCATCAGCTGAGCGACACAACTTTTGCACGAATCATAGTGTATTATGCTGAATGGCAGCCGGCTTACAAGGAGTTAGGTAAAAATATTGACAGGCTTGTATCACTTGAACGACGAGCAAAGACGCGCAGTTTTACGCACAGCTGATCCAGCACTTGTTAAACAGATTTGTGAGTGTGTTTTAAATGTTTTGACCGGTAACGTACCCCTCGCGGACAACCACAAACTTAGGCTACGAAAACACGCAAATACTTTACGAAAACTGGTAAAACCCGCTGGTAGTTTTGTTAGTAAAAAAAAAATTTTAGTGCAACACGGTAACGGCTTTTTACCGATATTACTCGCAACGTTAATAAAGACAATTTTTTGAAAAAAAAAAAAAAAAAAAAAATTTAAAAATAAAAATGGAACATACAAAAAAATGATTTTATTGCCACAAGAGAGCGTCGAGCGCATGCAGCACATTATATCAGTTGGTAATGGGGGTGATAATCATGAGAGAAAATCTGTTCAAACTCCTGGAATACCAACTAGCAGACTCGATGAAGAGATGAGTAAAATCTTAAACTCAACAGACTACAGTACCCTCAGCGAACGCGAAAAATGGACACGATACTCCGAACTGCTACAACGATATCTGAATTTACGAGAAACAGACGACAAAGCACAACGAGCAAATGTCACAGGTGTCATTGACTCTAACATAAACTTAGGTAACGTCAATGCTGAGTCACAAGAAAATACGGATGAAAGTGTCATTGACACCGTACCACTGAGATTTCGAACCGAAGCGCGTAAAATCATGCAGTTATTGAGAAAAAAAGGTAATGTCAATTGGGATACAAACGAGCTGACTATAGAGGGGACAACTTTACCGGGTGCAACTATAGTTGATCTCATCAACGATACTCTAAGAGAAAGAAAAAGAGAAGCACCGCTAGGACACCTTCAGTTTGCGGCAGCACTTCTACGAGCACGCATACCCAAAGAATTCATTGGTAATTCCCGTGTTTGGGGAAACGTTTTAGCATCTGCTACATCGGCCACTCAAACAACGGCTCGTGCACTATCTTCTAGTGCGTCGTCGTCATCGTCGCCCCAGGTCATTGACGTAGTTCGTGGTCATCAGCTATCGCCGTTTAATAAAGGGAAACAAAAAAAAAGAACACGCTACAACTCTAACGATAGTGACGTGTCTAGGGCAATTTACAGTAGTAGTAGTAGTTTTAGCAGTAGTGACAAAGAAGAAAAAAAAAAAATAAAATAAAAAAAATAGAGAGCCCATCGACGGTAGGTGTTTTAGGGGAAACGTCAGTTCCACCGTTACCAACACCACCGGCGTTGACGTCGTCAGCTTCGTCGTCACCGAACTCTCACCATCAGCAACCTGCGACACAAGGATGGCTACGACTGAGAAATTTTTTTCAAACGTAAAAAATAGTCATAAAGTTAAAGACACAAGAGAGGAAACAAAAAAAAAAGAAAGTTGTGCCATGAATGACTTGATCGATCTGCTACCTTTTGAATTACACGTTCCTGGTTATAGATTTTGCGGTCCTGGTACAAAACTAGCAGAACGTCTGAGCCGTGGTGAAGTTGGAATCAATCCTCTTGACGAGGCGTGTCGCGAGCATGATATTAGTTACGCAGATAAAACTAAAAATCGACAACAAGCTGATCGTATATTGGCTATAAAAGCATTTTCACGCATGCTTGACGAAGAAACACCATCTGATGAGCGAACTGTGGCTTTGATGACTACCTGCTGCATGATTAGTAAGATTACTTTTGAAAAGTTTTTTGCGCGTATAAAAAAGATTTTGAAAAACCGAAAAAAAAAATCAAAAAAAAAAATCGATGAAAAAAAATTAAAGAAAGTTAAAAAAACAACTGCTTAAAAATAATAATAAATAAATAAATAAACCAATAAATAAAAATAATAAAAGATAGAAAAAAAGTAAGACAGGAGACGGTCAACATGACTGAGAAATTAGAAGAACTGTACTACAATTTACCATTACCGACAGCTTACACCGGTGCAGATAAACTGATTGGAGCATTGCGAAAAGAACAACCTAAACAAAATGTAATAAAGTGGCTAGAAAGTCAGGCCTCTTTCAACAAACACAAACTTGTGCGTCGACGCTTCTCCCGTCGTTGTTACAATGTGCGTAACATTGATGATTTATGGGAGGGTGATTTGATTGACCTTAGATCAATTAAGTCCTACAATAATAATGTATCTTATCTTTTAATAGTAATTGATGTTTTATCCAAGTATGTATTTTTGGAGCCAGTTCGGGATAAAAAATCTAAAAGTATTGCCGAGGCTTTTACCTGTATCTTGTTAAAAGTAATGTAAAAGTAAAGTAAAAGACTCTGACGGTGAAGAGATTGACGGATTTTTTTACGAAGAAGAGCTGAGTCGTGTTAGTAAAATTTAAATACAGTCAATAATACATACTCAAATAATAAATAAAATATGACAAGCCAATTTTATATCGCTCTACCAAGCAACAGTAGTATAAAATATTATCCAGAAAATACTGCAACACACTTCATTACTCAGCTACCTCAATAAATAAAGTTACAAGGAAAATGGTCTGTGGCTCTAACAGAAATTCAGATCCCGCTTACATTTCAACATTTACCCGTAAATCAGGAAGATGAATGCACAGTGACTGTTATAACAGCGCCACAACCGTCTTCGTTGACAAATGATGTGAGATCACTAGAAGCAACGGTTTCTTTAAAAAGTTTTGCTTCGGTATTACGACCTGGTATATATGATAATTTACAAAGCCCCGTGGACGAAATAAATGAGCTAAATTGCGTAAAAAATCATTTAAAATTTAAAATAGAACGTGGTGGATACATTTCTTTGAATAGATCATGTACCGATTGCGAAAAATTTGACCACACTGTCGAGTTGTCTGCAAAATTGAGCAAAATTTTAGGCTTTCAAGAACCCAAGTCGCTAACTTTTGCTGGAATAATTAATGTTAATGGTAACGAGCCGATAGTTGGTAACTTTCCAGCAAATTTAGCAAATGTATTACCAAATTCATTAATGGTGTTCTGTGATCTTTGCGAGCCGTATTTGATGGGTGATGTAGAGGTAAAACTTTTGAGAACTACAACCATAAAAACGAATCAATATACCTACGGTGACATAAAAATTAATAATTTTACCCCACCTATGTATTTACCGCTTTTACTAAACTCATTTCAGACAATTGAAATTGATATAAGAGACGAGCATGCTCGACCATTGTCATTCGACTTTGGTACGCTGACCGCAGTGCTACACTTCAAACAAATTGATTAAAAAAAATATGATAAAAATTTACACTATCAATAACAAGAATGGATTACGAAGAAATATTTTATAGCCAAAGTGGATACGGTAATTCGGCAGGTGTTGGACGTGTGTTTTGTAGTAGCTCTTATCAACGAGGTCACGGCGTCGTAGGACGACTTCTCGCTGGTTTATTCCGTCGTGTCCTACCACTGCTTAAACAAGGTGCCAAGACGGTAGGTAAAGAGGCTTTAAGAACAGGTGCTAACATTGTGTCGGACGTCACTGACCAAAACACGCCTATAAAGGAAGCATTCAGAAATCGTAATCGAGAATCAGGCAAGAACTTGAAAAGAAAAGCCGAAGAGAAATTGGACAAGTTAATGATGGATGGCTCAGGCTATAAATTCTCTCATCACCACATTGGCTCTCTTCAGTCACCCGACGGCACCGAAGAGGTGAGGAAGTGCATACCCCAAAAAAAAACCACCAAGCGTGAATAAAAAAAAAACAAAAAAAAATAATAATAAGATTGTTAAAAAAAAAAAAATAGCAAGAAAAAAAAGTGTACAAATTCAAAAAAAAAATTAATTAAAAAATCCAGAACTACAAGAGACATTTTTGGTTAAATAAATAAGTAAAAAAATATTTTTTTAAAAATGGCATTTTTGCACACACAGTCTTCCGAGTGTGTCAAGTCGGAGTTGCTTTTATTTGATCTTCCACCAACACAGACGACGGTAGAAGGCTCACGCTACGTTCAATACAAGCCAATATCATCGTTGACCGACGATGCACCAATAGAATTCATGATACCAGGAGCTGAGTATTTGGACCTCGCTCATACCATGCTCAATATACGTGTCGCTATTTTGCCACCTACAGACATTGATCTTACAAAATTAAATACAACCGACAAAGCGGCTTTTGAAAAAGTTGGACCTGTGAACAACTTTATGCATTCGCTTTTTAGTCAAGTTGATGTTTACTTTAATCAAAAACCCGTGTCACCACCTAATAATTTATACGCCTATCGCGCTTACATAGAAACATTACTCAACTATGGAGGAGCTGCAAAAAATTCTCATCTCACCTGTAGTCTGTGGCATAAAGACACGTCAGGTAAAATGGATGACTTGGTCGATGCCAATGAGGGCCTTGCGTGTCGACGTGAACTTTTAGGTGAAAACAAAACTGTTGATATGCTTGGATATCTTCACTGTGATGTTTTCAATCAAGAAAAATTACTCATTAATGGTGTTGAGGTTCGAGTTCGTCTAGTTAAAGCGAGAGATGCTTTTTCAATCATGGACCCCACAGGACATTTCAAAGTTCGTATAGAGGAAGCAAGTCTTCTCGTGAGGCGAGTGAAAATCAGTCCGGGTGTATTGCTTGCTCACGCAAAATCATTGTCAAAAACAACAGCTAAATATCCTATTTCGAGAGTCGAAGTAAAGGCTATAACTATGCACAGTGGTGTGCACGGTGAGAGTTTGGACAATGTCATACTAGGTCAGTTATCAAAACGAATAATCATTGGGTTTGTTAAAAACAAGGCTTTTAATGGTGACAGAAAACTCGATCCTTTCAACTTTTCTCATTTAGATATAAATTATCTTTGTTTATTTGTTGACGGTGTACAAGTACCATCAAAACCTATCCAGAGCGATTTTTCTAAGAAAAATTTGTACATAGATGCATATCACACTTTATTTGCCGGAACAGGCATTCATTTTCTCAATATGGGAAATCAGATATCTCGAGAAGAATATCCCAATGGTTACTGTCTTTTTGCTTTTGACTTAACTCCTGATCTTTCGGCGCACGAGTGTGGTCACTGGAATTTAATTAAACATGGTTCTCTACGTTTAGACGTCCGCTTTAACACACCTCTTACTACAACAGTTAATTGTATGGTATACGCTGAATACGATAATATCTTAGAAATTGACGCGTCACGACAAGTACTCATTGACTTTGGCGGTTAAAACACTAGATGACTCTGATCAAAATTCAAAAACTCTTTGCTAGCTACGTTGTCGTAAATTTTTTAGTTTCATTTCGGTCTTGTTTGCAAAAACACGTACTCTCTCTTCAAATAAAATAATAACAAATTTAAAAAAAAATGGACGTGATTATCGATATCCAGTTTTTAAAAAATAATCATAATGATTATATACCTAAAGAAGTTGCTCTAGTAGCAATCAACGAGGACTTTGCATCTTATTGGGTGGTTTTACCGCCATCGTTATCAGTACAGCATATAAGCAAGAGAACAAGAAGTCAAAACGAGTGGCTTACGAGACATCATCATGGCCTTGACTACTTTGACGGAGATGTCTCTTTAAAGGTTCTTTCTAAAAATTTGCGAGAATTAATTCAAAAAACTCACCAAGTGTATGTAAGAGGTAATGAAAAATTATTATATCTAAAAAAAATTACTTCTCGCGAGGTAATTAATTTAGAGGACAAACACAACTGTCCGTCATTTCACGATCTACCTTGGTCAACTAAGTATTGTTTCCATCACGGAGTTCGCGAGCCGCACCTTAGATTTAGTTGTGCACAAAATAACGTCGAAAGATTAAAATTGTGGTTTATTGCTAACAAACATTTAAACACCGATTACGAACCATTTATTAATACCTACGATGAACAGCCTAGACATCTTAAAAATTATAGACCGGATCCCGCACCACACAGTAGGAATGTTTCCAGCAGATCGAATTCCCCAGGTGTGGACGAAACCGACAACATTTGTATTTAACACAGACAATCATAGTAAACCCGGCACACATTGGGTAGCAATATTTGTAAATAAAGCAAACAAGGCTTGGTTCATGGACAGCTTTGGGGTGCCCTCATTCATACCAGATCACATAAGACGAATAAGAAAAAATTGTAAATATTTTCATTGGAACCATACACAATTACAAAGCGAAGACTCTGATGTTTGTGGACAATATTGTATTATGTTTTTATTTTACATGGCTTCAGGCCGAGGCATGCAAAAATTTCTAGATAATTTTTCAAGCGATTTAAAAAAAAATGATGAAACAGCAAGAAAATTTGTGCGTCAAAAAATGTCAAATAATAAAAATTATTATTCTAGTAAAAGTGTCTGTTTTCTGCAACACTTGCAAAATTGCAGTTCTAAAATAGTATAAGTTTGATGGAATTTGCTAACTAATCAATAAAATTCTCATCCCCTCCACCGTCTGGTCATTCTCTGCTGCTTGAGCTACGTAGCAGAAGGCCAGTTAGAGCACAGCTACCCTGCCAAACAAATCGCTGCTTCAACTTAAAAAAAAAAAAAAAAAACAAAAACAATAACAACAACAACAACCACATCAACTTAAACAGCATAGCTCAGGCTCCGGAACTGCCGAAAAAAAATTTAAAACAGCTGGTGGTCAATCAAAAACATTGAGTAACAGCAGCCGTAAAAACAACCACCAAATACGGCAAAAAAACTCTTGTGACCATGGATGATGAATTTTGCGTTTACATGCCACAAAAAATATCAGAAGCAATGACAAAACACGACGAGTTTTGGAGTAAAATCTTAGAAAATATTGAAAATAACGCTTTTTATGCAACGTATCTCGGATCTTATAAATTTGAATTTGCTTTCAAAGAATAATTGTAAAAAGTATATAAATTGGGTAAATAAAAGAAAAAAAAAAAAAAAAAAAAATTGAAGGACTCCAAAAAATTAATGTTTTTATTTCAAACACCTTCCCTTAGAAAATTAATAATTAAACTTAAAAAAATTTTTCTAGTATCTTAAAAATTTCTTCTCTTTAAAAAAAAAAAAAAAATTAAATATATTCAAAGAAACATAAATTATTAGAATAATAATTCTTAATTTCTTAAAATTAAAAAAATTTAAAAAAAATTTAACAACAATAACAACAATGTCATTAGTTGAATATTATCTTCAGGATTTGTAAACGCATTAGAAATTAATCTCTCGATACTATTAAAGTTAATTTTTTTTTATTTTCGAAATTTAATGTAATCCCCTTGATGGTAGTCCCGGTACTAGGTGATATGACTCGATAAGCGTAAAACTTGGGACCACCATATAGAAAACTTTGGATGTAGGAGCCAGGACCGTAGGATTCAAGTTCATCGGTCATGTCACCGAGCAGTGTTCCGAGAGGCGGGGTATATTCATTTGATCTACCCGTATTAACGAATATACAGGAATCAGTATCGCAGTATAAACTCCTCTTGCCGAGTTTTTCTAAGTAATTATAAAACTTGAGACGAGCCTGCGCTGTGACATATGCTGCAATTACAACGTTTGTGTAATTTGTTGAAATCACAGCCTCGTCTCTAAGTTTCCAACTTACGTATAAAACTTCGGAAGTTGCCGGAAGAATACAGCAGACTTCTATTTTTGGATCTGTTAATAATTTTAATAATTTCTCCCTAGTTGTAACTATTCTGGTTTGGGGTAATTGATCTCTCTGAGCTAGCTTGCTTCAGAATGAGTTAAGGCTTAGCTTCGCAACAGCTCGCAATCCGGGATCTTTAGCAATTTTTTCATAATCTAGATCGATTCCCTCGGCTTCTTTGTAATGGCGAATGTACTCGAGTTTACTTGAATCATCCGCACACTCGGCAGACCATCCGCTGGCCTCCTGTTTTATCTTTAAAAATGTGTTTATGTATTCGCTAAACAAGCCACCCTCCCTCGTTTTTTTGTCGTAAACGGTTTTCTCAAATTGCCAAATGATATAAATATCGGTGATGATGTACCCTAACTCGATAGCTTTTTTAAGCTCCATGGCTACCCAGGTCCCTACAAACTCACGCTCTTCAACGTTTTCATGCATGCACTCATTTTCGTTCATACTTTCGCAACACGATCGACACAGAGGAAAAAGTAATTTACCGTGCATCTTTACAGGTAGAAAGGGTATGTGAAAATTTCGTGGTGGAAGTACTTTACACTTTACCAACCCCTCGATTCTGGAAAAATTATTTTTATCACCGTTTATTAACAGTTTTTCACATTCCGAACCTGTGTATATTTCAGGATGCAACAACGGGAACACACCATATTTACAAATAAAAGGGTAAAGACTTAGAATATCAACGTAAGATATCTTTTCTTCTTTATTTACAGTATACGAGGTAACGAAATTCTCCGTGCGTCCCCCGTGAAAAGCCTCGCGTGGATTCAATCTAACGTTATTTTTAAGCGGATGTTTTTTTAAAAATTCACATATGGTAGGGTCGTTTTTTTTTAATTTATCAAAATCGCATTCCCACATTTCGATTACAGTATAGCCTAAAGATTTTATCGCATTGATTTTTTTTCTGGTATTTTCAAATAGTTCATCGAAAGTTTTTTCGAGTACTATTCTGTTGCGATTTTTCGGGAAACATTTTTTACACCCATGATAAAAACAACCTTGAAACTTATACACCGTGCCTTTTTTATTACCGTTTAAGACTGAATCATTTCTGGGTGGTAAGAAACCGTCAACCCTATATTTACCTTCAACGATGTATTTGCAAGATCTAGCAGCGTGTATTATTTCATGTCCGGTTTGTTTTTCGCATACGAGTAACCTTTTGATCGCTATTTCCGATTGCCTGTCAGCACGGATGTATCCATTAGGTGGTAAAATCGCGATCGTATTTTTTTTTTTAAATTTCGTGCGGAAAACTTTCGAACAAGCCGAAGCAATTGTGGTTGCTTCTACAAACGGATCGACATTTCCAACTTTTAAAAAAATTTTGCGAAAAGCTAAACATGCTTCTTGTAGAATCTCCACGTCCATGCGGCAATAGTCAACTATTTATTTTTCAAAATCGAATACACGTTATTGGATTTTTGTTCGTTATACGACTCAAAAAATTTTTCGCGATCACGCTCATTCATAGAATTTGGAGCATAATATTTCGCTGCAGGTAATTCACCCTTATAATCTTGGTGTACCAAGGTGTTAAAAAGGTGAGAGAAATAACCTTTTTTTTGACTTTCAGATAAGCCAAAAGTTTTAGGAAGATCGCTTAGTTTCATATGGAAATAATTCAAACTATCGATAAACTTTGTCTTACCCGTCGTCATTAAAAGTATTTTACCACCGTTTAAAATAATATCAGGCGTGATCACGTTGGAACGTTCAGCCATCTCAATTAATATGAAGTGACCGTCAAAGCCAGACATATTGTGTGCGATACAAATAATATTTTGAAATTTACTTTTTTTTCTTTGACACACGTAATCGACAAAATGTTTTACAGGATCATTGCGAAAAATTAATTCGCAAACCCCACAAGTATTACATCTTTCAACGCTATCATCGACTTCGATACAGTCGGTACAGCGTTGTTGGAGTATACAAAGGTTTGCGATATGTTTAACTGTGGTCTCGTTTAATCTCTCGTCCTGTCGCGTCTCAAAATCATAAAAAATAAATAAAAATTTATCATTTTCCTCTTCGGATTTTACTATTGGTTGCATATAAAATTTCGAATTAAAAGAGTGTGCTGCTTTACATACTTTGCAATATCGAATTTCGCAGTCGTGTTTTTTATTTTTAATTTTTCTTTTACATTTTTTACACAACCGCACGTTTTCGCGAATTGAGATTAATAACTTGTTTTTTTTTTTTTTTTTTTTTTTTATCAAATGATTTTGAAAACAGTTACCCCCGTAAAAAAATTGATTACAAATATTACAGGTGATTGTTGTAAGTTGTTTATCACAACCGGGTGATTTAAAACAAGCGGAAGAGATAAATCTACACGTTTGACTCAAACGTGAATCATCCTTTATTACAGTCCGGACAAAAAAACTTTCTTCCAACGCAGCCGGTCAAAATTGTAATCGTATCAAAATGTGATTTTTGAATGTCGAATAATAGATTTATAACACCATCAATTTTTTTGAGATCTTTTCGACCATCAAAAAAATGTGGTGCCTTTTTTCCGATTGTTACTACTTCGTAAACAACAATAGCATAATTTTTTTTACGGTAAAATTCTTGAAATTTTCGTATCTCTAATAAACTACAACCATTTTTCGGAATCTTAACGTGCGCGTCTCTAGACAGTTTTTCACCGTACTCTTTTTGTAGTTTTTTACTTCTCCGAAGAGTGTCATAAAATTTTCGTCATTTCGTATTCTGATAACTAACATATGCTTCACCGACCGCTAAAGCTCTTGGAAGACAGCTATTATCACTGTTTAAAATCTGTACCACGGATTTACTATTCAC
Organism: Encarsia formosa; assembly: GCA_038277355.1. NCBI lineage: Eukaryota > Metazoa > Arthropoda > Insecta > Hymenoptera > Aphelinidae > Encarsia > Encarsia formosa. Next base: position 21,605,250 of record CM076187.1, read on the forward strand.
GATATCTGTACTCATTTTTGTTTATTTTTGAACCCCTGGGTGATTCAACATAGCTAGCTTCTATAATAAAACTATCATCAATCGATAACCCCGCGTTCGATTGAATTACGCTACTAATTATACCCCACAAATCCGAAAAAGTTAAAGTTAAAATTGGCCTAAACGATAGACCTGCTGCACCGTTTGAAAAACGCTCGCTGCGTACACTAACCCCTAACCAATCATTATCGGACCTTCTCCAAGGTTTCAAGGTTTTTACGTCACGCGGATATTTTGTGCAACGTGAAGTTTGACCGTATTTTATTTTATTATACAGAGTGGCAATTGAGCTATCGCGACCTGAAAGGAAAAATTGAATTCAAAGAGGGATTACCAAACGCTACAGACTATAGTCTTGATAATCATAAAAAAAATTGATTATTCTCGATGATTTGATGCGCGAGTCGGCCTCCTGCGATGAGATCCTCGACCTTTATTCTCGCGGCTCACACCACAAAAATTTAAGTGTCATGTTATTGACCCAAAACATCTTTCAAAAGGGTCCGGTACAATGCTCTCTCTCTTTGTATAGTCACTATTTTGTAATATTCAAAAATCCACGTGATAAGTCACAAATACTTCATTTCGCGAGACAAATTTGTCCTGAAAATGTTAAATTTGTCAAAGAGGCTTACCTTGATGCCACCAAAGAGCCACATTCGTACCTTTTGGTAGATCTCACGCAATCCACTCTCGATGAATTTGGATTTCGGGCGTGCATCTTCCCCGATGATGAAAAAAATTACGTTTACGTTCCAAAGAAAAAATAAATGCAGTACTCTTTCAACGATGGCTCGAGGAGCATCGTTTTCTAAAAAACAAGCAGCACTTCTTCACGCGCTTTGTCACGCCAGTGGTAGTCAGAGAAAAGCGTTGATTAAAAATGCTGATAAATCACTGATTAAAAGTATTCTTGAAATTACTTTAAACACGCTAGCAGGTAACATTGAACTAAATAATTTGCAAAAAAATCGTTTAAAAAAACACAAAAAAATTTTACGTAAATTAGTTAAGTGTAAAAAAAATAAAAAAAATAACTGGTTAAATAAAAAGAAAACAATTTTACAACACGGTGGTGGTGCATTTTTACCGATTCTACTTACACCTATTATAGATATTTTGGTATCGAAAATTATTTCATCAATCAAAAAATGCAGCGGATGGTTATAGTTCCGGAGAGCTTTCTCGAGCAGCCAAATAAAGCGGAAGAAGATGGAGAAAATACAATTCAAACTCCTGGTGATTATTTATTGTGACTCGACAAGGAGATGTACGAAATTATAAATTCAAAGAGTTTCAAAAATGATTTCGACAAGTGTAAAAAATACTTGCAGGTTTTATTTCATTGCCTCTCTTTCAAAGAAAATAAAATTCATTCACATAAAAGCGTACAAGATTTGGACGAAACAGGGGTGCAAAATTTTGACCAAACAGTAAACGAAGAGGTTTTACCCGAAAATGTTGAAATAATTGATGAGCCCATGAGTATCGATGCTATATTAGAAAGTTTTCCAAAATATCAATTAAAAAAAGCACGCCATCTGATTAATTTTTTAAACGAAGCGGCACCAGGGCGAATTCGTTAGGATTCATTCGGAGCCATAAGCATTGACAACGAAAAAATTGAAAACTCAGATATCATCGCTCTATTGAAGCACGCGCTACGTAACAATACGTTCTACGGTAAAAATTCAAATCTTCCGGGGCAGGTAGAGTTCTCGAGATTTATAAAAGATTCAATTCTTCCGTATCGGCAAAAAAAAATTTTGAATAATTTGTACATTGACAGACCCCGAGCTAAAGCTAATTGAGGAGGGAATAAAAAAGTGTATCAACCTACAGAAGAGGAGGTAACCACCAGAGGAAAAAAAAGAATAAAAAAAAGTGATACTTCTCGAAAAAAAGTAAAAATTGCTTTTTCACCTGTAAAAACAAGAAGTTTTGTAAAAAAGACATGGCTGAAAATGAATATTTGAAGTATGAAAAACAGTATTTCGATTTATCACACGAGGCTGGTTTCGCCGGTGCAAGTAACCTCTTACGCGTGAATCATAAAGGTAAATTTCTGGAAAATGAAGCTGAAAAAAAAAGAATTTACGAGTGGTTGTCTAACCAGGATTCTTACACTCTACACAGCCCTGTAAAGCGAAGATTTCCCCGACTACACTACAATGTGTCAAATGTCGATGACGTTTGGGAAGTCGATCTTTTACAAACGTCTAATATAAAAAAATGCAACGAAAATTGTTCTTTTGTATTGGTTACTGTAGATTGTTTGTCCTAGTATGCATGGGTCGAAATTTTAAAAGATAAAACGGGGCACAGTGTTACAGAAGCTTTTAAAAAAATACCCAAACGAGTCGCACCCAGTAGACCCGTGTTAGTGCAATCGGATTCAAGAATTCAATTTTTCAAAATTACCTAAAAACCTCTGTATAAATTCTCGAGTCGCAAGAAATCCCGATGTAAAATGCGCTGTTGTTGAGCGTTTGAATCGCACGATTCGTGAACGTATGTGGCGTTATTTTACTTACAAAAATACAAAACGTTACATTGATGTTATCCAAAAAATTATTCACGCCTACAACAACTGTATTCACAGTGGTATAAAAATGAGCCCAATTGATGTCAATTTTTACAACGCTAAAGAAGCTCGTGAAAATTTAGAAAAAAGAGCTCGATCTCAAAGTATTAATAAAGGAATCAAATCAAAGAGGGCACCGGGATTGAAGGCTAAATACAGCGTTGAAGACTACGTACGAATCAGTCGAAGTAAAAAAACCTTCGAAAAAGGGTATGAAAAAAATTATGGCGAAGAAATTTTTAAAATCAACCGCGTTTCTCGCCGCCAAGGACTGTTTACATATATTCTCAGTGATTTAAACGACGAAGAAATTGACGGATTCTTTTACATCGAAGAATTGGCATTGGTCGGTAAAAATCGTCTAAAAGAAGATAAAATATTTAAAATCGATCACATTGTCGACACCAAAGATCGCGGGGCTAATAAAAAAGTTCTTGTACGCTGGGCAGGGTACAATTCCAAGTTTGATTCGTGGTTAAAAGCATCCGAGCTTGAAAATAACTTTAAAAAATGAATAACGCAGATGAATTTTATTTGGTTCTTCCTAGTAATTCTAGTATGCTGTATTACCCTGATAACACAACCACTTGTTTTACCACTCATTTACCTCGTGAAATAAAACTCACGGGAGATTGGTACGTAGGGTTGGCTGAGATTCACGTACCGTGTACAGTAAAACACATTGAAGAGCACGAGGCTAGAATTTATTTTTCTATGAGAGATTGTGCATCCGAAGCATACGATTTTCCTCAAGATCGATACGAATCTGTGTTACAGCTTGCAAACGAAATCAATCAAACAGTTGAAATTTATAAACATCAAATGTTTCAACCATCCTCTCATCTCAAAGGATACTATACTCTTACAAGAAAATGCAAGTGAAAAGATAAGCACAAGAAAAAGTCTAATGAAAAAATTTGTCGTATTTTTGGATTTGAAAATGACTTGCAGAGAAAAAATTTTACTCTGGAAACATCGAATGAAAAACCCGTCGTCGTTGCGTCAAGACCAGCGGTCATTGGACGTGCTATCCCTGATCAATTGTTTGTCCATACCGATGTGTGTGTACGCCTTGCATGGTTGGTGACACCAGTGCTAGTTTATTGAGAATAGTGTCGCTCGATACTTCCAAATATATTTTCGGTAGTAACATTGTCAAACAATATTCTCCGCCTCAATACTTACCCCTACTCCATCACAATTTTCAAAGCATAACAATTGATATAAGGGACATTTTTGGTCGCCCTATCTCATTCAGTTATGGTACTTTGATTGTGACTCTGCGTTTTACGCGAAATCGTTTTTAAAAAAATGTCTCTATATCTACATTATTACGACCAACAAATTGGTGGGGGTGTAAAAGTGAAGAACGTTTTTTCTGGCTCAACTTTTCAGAGAGGTCACGGTATCGGTGCTTTTCTCGGCGGTTTGGTTCGTCGAATCATACCCTACCTGAGTCGCGGTGTGAAAGCTGTTGGAAATGAAGCTGTTCACGCAGGCATAAACGTTTTCAACGACGTAGTCAACAATGACCTAAATTTTAAAGAATCGCTCAAAAAAAGAGCTTGAGAGTCTGGTAATCATTTAAAAAGGAAGGCTACAACTAAAATGGCTGATTTAATGAGAGGTGATGGTTATAAAACTAAAGCATTGAAAAGTAAACGACAGTTGACAAAAAGTCGCGGTCGTGTCCGTACCTCAGGATCGAAGAAGAAGAAGAAAGTTAAAAGAAAAAAGAAGAGACTGGTGGCTAAAAAAAAAGTAAAAATAAGATAAAAAAGAAAACTTTGAGAAGTATATCTGATATATTCAGACCCAAGTAAACATGGCGTTTCTCCACGATCATAGTTTAGAATGTGTTTCTAGTGCTTTAGATATTTTTACAGTACCCCCAACTCAAACTTCTATAGAAAGTAGTAATTATTGTCATTTCAAACCTGTATCTTCCTTAAATGACGATTCGGAGGCTCCACTTGAGTTTGTAGTACCTCCTACAAGTGAATATTACTTGGACTTGACATATACAATGCTAGAATTACAAGTAAAAATAACACCGAATCATTCAGCCGATGAAAACATCAAAGTATGACCTGTAAACAACTTTCTTTACTCGATTTTGAATCAAGTTGATGTTTTTTTCAATAATAAACTCGTCACCCCTACGAGTAATACTTATCCGTACAGAGCGTACATCGAAACGCTCTTGAATTAAGGACCCACTGCAAAAAATTCACATCTAACATCTACTCTGTGGTACGACGGTGAAGCTTCACGTTTCGACGCACTGCCCAATGCAGCAGATAAAAATGCAGGGCTGACAAAGAGACAAAAATTTGCTTCCCCTGGTCAAACTTTCGATTTAATTGGTCACATTCACAGTGATGTTTTTAACCAGTATAAAATGTTAATAAACGGTGTTGAATTGCGTATTCGATTTGTACGTAGCAAAGACGCATTTTTTTTAATGGACGCATCGGATGACGGCAAGTTCAAAGTTCAGATACAAGCTGCTACGCTTATCGTGCGACGTGTTAAAATAAGTCCCCCCGTTTTATTAGCACACGCAAACGGATTATCTAAGGCAACTGCAAAATACCCAATAACACGCGTGGATATCAAATCATTCACGATGCATGCAGGACTTTTATCCGAGACTCTCGATAACGTATTTTTGGGTCAGCTACCTAAAAGATTAATCATTGGTTTTGTAGTTAAAAGAACTTTCAATGGTAATCGTAAATTGAATCCATTTAATTTTCAATACTTCAATATAAATTATCTCTCTTTGTACATCGAGTGTTCAAGTTCCTAGTAAACCTCTGACCCCACGTTTTCAAGACGGTAATAATAAATCGTTTATCGAAAGTTTTCAAACTCTATTCTCTGATACGGGTATTCATTTTTTGAACGAGGGTATTGGAATTAACAGAGAAAATTATGATCAGGGAAATTTTTTGACTGCTTTTGACCTCACACCTGACGGATCAGCGCATTGTGCTTCTCATTGGTCGCTCATTCGCACGGGGTCGGTTCGTTTAGAAGTAAAATTCGAAGAGGCGTTAGCAAACACTATTAACTGTTTGGTCTACGCTGAATTTGAAAATATCATTGAATTAGACAGTGAACGAAGCGTGACAGTGGACTTTAGCGCTTGAAAGAGGGTGCGAGCACAGCAGGTGACGCTACTCTTTTCAAACGCTCGATCTTCAGTTTCTTTCAACTCGTCGTCCTCTCCACATCGTCATCTTCTTCTTCAAAAATGGACTTTCTCATAGAACTTCACGGGATACGAGATGAAAACAAAAAGTTTTATCCTAAAGAAGTTGTTGCCATCTCACTACAAGGAAACATCGTGGATCATTGGATGATCAAGAGCCCGAATCTTTTTGAAAATTTGTCACTGCAATTGAAAATTCAAAATAATTTTTACACCCGTGATATCCATGGTTTGGAGTGGTTCGACGGAGACATTACTTTAACACAATTGAAACATCATCTTTACGAGCTTACAAGAAAGTCTCGTGAAATTTATACCCGGGGACATGAAAAACAAATGTTTTTGGAATCATTGATTTGTCGACGTGTAATTAATTTTGAAGATTTCTCCGGTCCAACTTACGCTGGTCTACGCCAACTTTTTCCAAATGAAAATACCATGTGCTTGACCCATGGTATGATCGACAACACCATGCACGGTAAAATTGAACCAGCTCTTGCAATGGAATATTGTGCTCTGAATAAATGTTATTTGAGTAAACTATTTCTCCGCAGAATACTCAAACCAGAGTATTATAATTAGTTTAAAACCTACGATTTATCATCCAGAACTTATCTCGGCGCGCTTCAAGAATATGATGCTAAAACATGTGCAAGTAAAAATAAAAACAGTGACGGAGATGAGGAGCTCAACAGTTTAATCACGGGCACCACGGTTCTCAGAGTTGATTCCCCCATCGCTGCATCATCCAAGAACGGTGACTACGATATACCAAAAGTGTGGCTGCAAAATGAATACCCGTGAGATAATGCAGGCTATCCTCACTTTGCCTAAAAAAACAAGACTCTTGGTGTTTTTGCCGCTGATCAAGTACCCAAACGCTTGACTTTACCTGCTGCAATCGTCATCAACACCGATACGTCCGACAAGCCTGGATCTCACTGGGTTGCTCTATTTATAAATAAAAAAGGCAAAGGAAAATTTTTTGATTCATATGGTAGACCGCCTCGTTCAAAATACATCTGCGAGGTCATTAAAAAAAATTGTGCATCATGGAGTTATAACAAAATTAAGTTGCAAAGTTTCGATTCTTCAGTGTGCGGGGAGTACTGTGTACATTTTTTATATCACATGTCTGGAACTAACGATTTTCACTCGTTATTTAGTTAGCAGTTTACACCTTCCACGCAACACAATGACAAAAAAATTTCGAAATTCTTCAAACGATACAAAAATTCTTTTAAAAAAGTGAATAAAAATAACATATTTCCACGTGGTAGTTTATTTGGTGGTGGCTTCGGTAATCAATCATGTTTATCAAGATACGATCACATATTATCTTCTTTATAAAATAGTTTTAAGGGGAACCAGCCGACGTTAGAATTTGTACTTTTAGAATTAAGAGAGAGAGAAAAAATGTATTATGTATTAAGAGATATTTTTGTACTCCCACTAGATTTAAGAAAGTTGTACTTTTAAAGAAAATTATACGAAAAAGGCGTTATCGTAAGGTATATAATATATTCTTTTAATTTTATTTGTCTTGCTTTTTATTTATCGAACTTTTACCCAAATATCCTGATAAAATAATTCTGCAATTTTTAATTTCTTTCTAAAAAAAGGCTGAAAAAAATCTCCACAGGAAAACATCTACAGGTAAAAAATTCTGGTTAACGCCCCACGCAACATCGCATCTCCATGGTTTTTCAAACAAAAGCGCAACGCCGCATCTTTTTTTATTTCCTAAACAGCGCGTCAGGACCTTTTCTTCAATACGCTCTCTCATAGCTATTGTCAGTATGTGACAATCGTTTCAGCGGTCGAGATGGCTTCCGTTAAAAAAAACAAAGAAATCATGGGACTTCCGAACATGATTTTATCAACAACCTACGCGATAAATCGCTCCAATGCGAAACGCGTGTGTGTCGGGTTGGAACATAATGGGGCCTTTTTTACACCGGTCGTTAAATTCTGTTCTTCTGGACCACCGAGTAAGTAGATAACCCTGGATAAACAATCATTGGACCAATTTTTACAAAATATGGGTGAAATGGAAACCTATTTGCAAGATCATTATAGGGCTTGTACGCTTCCTAAATTTATCCAGCTTCCTAAGCATAACATTGTTTTTGGCGACTCGTTTGAAAAAAGAGCCATCATTCTCAACAAACGAGAGGTTGAAAGTCAGAACAGCAAGGTCGTGGTTCATGAAACCAAGACGAAAAAATCATCTCTGGAAACGATACTCGAATCCGTTAAAAGGAAAAAAAAAGCTGAAAATCCAAACTGTGTTGTGCTGCAGCTCCCCACATACGAAGGCTTCAAAGAGATGATGCCCTGCATAATATCAATTTTCAAAGATTTAACTGAAAAGCAAAGTTTAGTGAATAATATTTATGAATGCATCGTAAATTTTTTGATTGAACATTTTAAGAAAGAAGACCCCATAAAAGTAAACAACTGTTTACGCATTTCCGATTATTTTCAACAATACTACCTCGTCATAAAAGACGAAATCGAAAAATGTGTTCGGGAAAATATAAACCCATTCCACGAAGACAAGATTTTGGAGTTGATCTTTGCTGAAATGTACGCCTGTTACTTACCCTTCATCGCTAAAGACGCTGCTCAACAACTGTTTCCATCGCAAAATACTTAATCAAGAGTTTCTCATAAAAAACCTTCAGTACACTGTAAACATCTGACATGGGACAGTCGCATAGCAAGTTTGAGACAACAGCCATGGGGATCGGAAAAAGTACCAACAGTGGCTACACCAAAGTCGAAAGACTCAAGGACCCCGAGCAAACAAAGCCCCTCATCTCCCAGGAAAAAGATAAAAAGAAAGGACACGACAATCACGGCTTTCAAAAAAATTCTTCTGGTAATCCTAAAAAAGATGGCTAAACAAAAATCAAATAACTTGTAAAAAAAAAATTGAGTAAAAAAATTGTACAACAAATCCCTTGTAAAAAATGACTTGAAATAAATTTAGTGTACATAAATACTTTTTTTCATTTCATTATCCCACACCAACAACTTAAAAATTAAATTTTTTCACACAAAAGCGCTTTCCTTCCACCGCGTTAAAAAATCTCATTCCATAAATATTTTTATTTCTGTTATTTCAAAATTATATCGAAAACCTCGGTGCATAAAAAATCATCTCTCAAAACACCCGCGGAAAAACAGCAGGTAACAAAATCAATCCATCTCAAAACATCCGCAGAAGCTATTCACACCCGTGTCCCTCGCTATAATAGTATTTCGATGACATCACACAAGTACTTCGCAGCACCACGCGCCCCGGGGACCCAGCATCGATGACCTCCTCGCGCCCCGAGCCCTCGCTATTATAGTATTTCGATGAGTTCACACTAAAACAGGTAGCACCACCACCCCGCAGCGCACCCGGGGATCCAGCATCCCCCACCGCACCCGGGGACCCTCGCTGTAATCACCCTCAGCATGACGTCACACAAGCACCTCGCAGCGCACCCGGGACCCACCCTCGCCCCCACAGCACCCGGGGACCCAGCACCGATGACGTCACCACGCTCTCTCTCGCTATAATAGTATTTCGGTCTACGCTGTGACGTCACTAGGCCACGCCCACTCTGTCTCGCTATAATAGTATTTCGGTCTACGCTGTGACGTCACTAGGCCACGCCCACTCTGTCTCGCTATCATAGGGTATGTCTACTGCCAAGAGGCAGAAAGCCTGCTGTCGATGCAAACACAATCCTCGAAAGTTTACTAAAATTTGAATTTTTTGAGAATAATAAATTAAAAACAAGAACTAATCAGGTCTGGAAAAAAGTTTGTGCGGATTTAAAAAATGCTATAGGTCTTGATAATTTGTTCAATATGTTTGAATATGATAGGCATGGAATTCGACGACTTTATTGCATTAATAAAAATTTAAATGCCGAATGCTTTCATGAACCTAAATTACTAAATAATTATGAAGATGATATATTGGATAATCATAATGAAAATAAAAATTCTACTAAAGAAATAGAAAAAAAATGTGTATGGAAAAAATTTTAGTTGATGGAACCAATGAAGAAATTGTTAAAAAAAAATGCTTCAAAAAGAAAATTGGTAATGATTATTCTGATGATTATGAAAACAATTCTGATTTAAGAAAAATAAATTTTTTTAAGAAGAATCAAAACGAAAATTCCGATGACATTGAAAAAATTGAAAGAGTATGTGACATGGATGGGGTAGATGAGAAAGATCAATTTGATGGCATGTATTTGGTAACTTATAAAAATAAAAAAAGAAAGAGAGAAAAAGGAAGATTGTTAGATTTTGATATACAGTTGTCACCCGAAGAATGGGCAGAAGTAAGCCCTCAAGAAAACACATAAAAACGGAAGAAAAGTTTTGAAATTAAGAGATGGATGGACTTATTATTTAAATAAAAAAATTTGTCAGAATTAAAAGCTACTTTGTCCTTATGCTGCTCATGGTCACGATTTTGAATCCGAAAATCAAACGGCATACATTGTAGCGAAGGGATACTGCAGAGAGTGCAGTAATGTTTTAGTAATCAAATGTCGCAATAAGCCTACTCCTGGACATCCTGTTACTTTTAATGTAAAAACAATGGATTCCCGAAACATTCCTCATATCGGAAAGCTATTTTTTAAAGGTCAAGTGAAAAAAAAAGCGATGGAAACTCTGGCTCATCAGAAGCCTAGAAAATGGCGAAATAATGAAATTAGAAAAGAACCTTCAAACACGATAATAGGACCTCATATTTTTAATTTAGATGCTGCGCAAAAAGTTCATCGCGAAGCTGTTTACAAGCAGCATGGAATCAATATAAATTCGGATGTTTTCGATTCACTAAAAGCTCTCAAAACGAAAGTGAATGGCCAGAAGTTTATCAAAAGTATTGGCCATGATAAATTTCACCTCATATACTGGAGCAAAGACCAAATATTCGTTCACAATTCAAAGTAAACTAAACAATTGTATTTCAATAGACGCAACCGGATCGCTTGCGTATACGGTTCAAGGACCGAATAAAGATTCAAAGCACATTTTTTTAACACAAATAACGACCTTTATAGGTGATCTTATTGTACCAATTGGTCAAGTATTATCTGAAGAAAATGATGCATGTTTTATTCAGTTTTTTTTAGATAAATGGTTAAAAGATAGAGCAAAAGTTCCAAAAGTTGTGGCCACTGATATGGGTAAGGCTTTACAAAATGCCATAAGTCTATCTTTTAATTGTTTAAAGTATCAAGTGTATCTTGATCAATGTTTAATAATTTTACAAGGTGGAGAGCCAAGTGCAGATCTGATTACACACATGCTAATAGACATTGCTCATTTAAAAAAAGCTGTATTTAGATGGCCATGTTGACAAAAACCTAAAAATAAACTTTTGTATACAAAATGTATTGGTGTCATGTCTACCATAAAAAATTTTGATGATTTCGTTACAGCCATGAAAAATGTTATTATTTTAGCACTCAGTGAAAAGTTTGATGATAAATGCGCAGATGCTTTAAAATATTTAACGGGAAAGGTGAAAACTTTTTAATTTGATGAAAACAAAAACAAAGAAAATGAAGATAAAAAAGACAAGCAAAATGATGAAGAACTTGAATTTGATAAGCAAAGACCCGCATGTATAATTTCATCCATTCAATTAAAAAAGAAAAAGAAAACCGACAAAAAAAATCCTGAAGAGTATGAATTTTTGCCAAGTAATGATTATTATTCACTCGATTTTGCTGACCGTTTCGAAACATTATGTATAGAAGCTCCATGTTGGTCAAACATCATGAACGACTTCTTCAAAACAACTGAAGATGTAGCTACATCTTTTTGAAGTAGGTGGGGCAGGTACTAGAGATCATTACAGGTGAGTTTTTCTAAGTGTGCTTAATGACTGGAGAGCCCCCGCGTGAACTACGCAGGTCAGATTTATGGAGCTTTAATGAGCTGGCCCAACAATGTTATGTGCTGCTCGCTACCTGATTTATTCAGAGTCGTAATGTTTGTCGAATTCGTAGTTAGAAAAAATTAAATAAATAAATATTTTATTATTTGTTACTAAATTACTTCACTTTAGTTCATGTTAATTATTGAATCAGTGTATACATGAAAAACACTATTATTTGTCGTATAAAATTCATTGTGTGAAATTTCATTTTATATCTGAAAAATATGTACTGTTAATGTAAATAATCAAAATCTGAAATTCAAAGGAATTCTTTTATTTTTAATAATTAATTACACGGCTCTCAAGAACTTAAAAATATTTGAACCACGCAATTGGCTGCGGAAAGGGTAATAATAATAAATAATAATAATTATAAAGAAAATAATAATAATTTTCTAGTCTTTTTCTCTCATTTCTTCTAGTCACGTTGTCAGGTACCCGAGAATCGAGTCCAAAAAATATGTTTAATCAAAAAATTAAAAAGGGACAATTTCTCAAAATTGTACTTGGTTTTAAGTCTTGTTTTTTCTCATAACGCTGACTTAGTGAGTACTCAGGTACTGGTTAACAAAAAAATAATAATAATAATAATAATAATAATCTTCTATTAAATTAAGAAGTTTACTTTCGTCTTCATCTCGTTTCATCAAAAAAGGGGTTTAAATTTTTTCGTAAAGAAAAAAAAAAAAAAAAACTTTAATTTTTCAGTCTTTTTTTTTTTATTTCTTCTAGTCGCTTTGTTAGGCACCCAGAATTGAGTCTGAAAAATATGTTTAATCAAAAAACTAAAAAGGGACAATTTCTCAAAATTGTATCTTAAAAAAAAACAGTTACAGCTCTTCTTAAGGGTATTTTTCTTTAAAAAAAAACCTAGTCTTCCGAGTTTTACTCTATATTTTTATTTGCATCGCCTCGGCTTTGTGAGTACTCAGGCACTTGATAAGTTTAAGCTAAAAAATTTTTAATTTAAAAAGTAATAAAGGGCAATTTTTGAAAATTATATTACTGTAAAGAGCATTCTCAGTTCTTCATCGGAATATTTTTTTTTTAATGCACCAATTTTTTCATTATTTTCCTACTTTTCATCAATATTTGCGTCAGTAATTATTCGGGTACGCTGCGTCTTCTCGAGACTTGAGTACTACACATGCTAGCATCTTTTCAAAAGGGGGATTGGCGGCTGCTGAGCTGCAGGGCTGCCGGCTGCCTCCGCAGCGCACGTGCGCACAGTGCAGCTGACGTTCTACACTGCTCTCGCTTCATGGGAAAGTGGTTTTTTTATGTTTATTAAAAAACTATAAAAATTTTTCAAAAAATAAAAAGAGGGTAACTTTTTTCAATTGAAGGGCAATTTTTTGACGCATTAATCGAGTCGATTGGATTAACCATTCACTCGTAATGGGTGATTGAAAGTTAATAAACTTTGAATATTTTTTATAAAAAAACTAAAAAAAGGGCAATTTTTAAAAATTGTTTATTATTAAAGGGCTATTTCAGCTCTATGTCGGAGTATTTTTTTTTTTCAAGATTCAACATCTTGTCAGCCAACTACCACCTGGGCAACCATTACTCTGCAGCAGCCTCCCTATTCAGGAAAAACATCGCCTTGTTGTTTGTTTGCAGTTGTGGTCAAGGCGATCAAGACGCCAACCCTTATTTTTTGGAAGTTTGAAATTCATAACCATGAGAGGACCAACTTAGTACGTGAACTAGAGAGATGTAATATCAGTGAACCATACTCATTAGTGAAATTACTGAATGTTATGAACCCTGGCTCTATGAAAGCCTTAGTTGAATTTTGTAAAAAATGTAATGTAAATCTGTAAGTTTCTATGTCAATTTATTCTGCCTCCCTTATTCTACATGGAATGATGGGAAGTAACAGCTGTATAAGCCATATGGCTTAAGTAGGCATTAAATAAATAAAAAAATAAATAAAAAAAAAACGCGATAATCGAGGTTAGGGCGTTAATTTTATGGTAGTTAGATTTTGGTTAGCGCACGTAAGCATGGAAAGCACCTGCTATTGAGAAAATAAAAATGAAATTTAAAAAAAGTCAAACTATCAAATAATACTCAAAGCTCAATAAGAAATTTTTTTTTTATTTTGATCAAAGAGTTATAAATAAAATTAATAACTCGAGTTACAATTCTAGTTGAAGTGTAAGATTTATTCAAAATAATATTTTTTCATAATTACTGAATCTATATGGTGTAATATTGTTTTTTCAATTAAACAAGCCAAGATTTTTTCTAAATTTACTTAATAATTTTCAATTCAATGACTCCACCCCATCACCAATCTCCCGACTTCCCAGCCTAACACTCAATCCACCTCCTCTACAAACTTTTCTTCCACCCAACAAAACTACTGAGAAGCATGCAATTCGCAACGTAATCCCTCTGGCTTTAAACTTCCCCTTCATCCTCCCGCCTGCTCTACCTCACACCATCCTGCAAATTCCTCCCTACAAATAGCTCATGTAAACATTCATCATCTCTCAGCCCACTTTCAGGAACTCAGAATCAAAATCTCTCAACAGCAATATGACATCGTAGCACTCTGATCTCCGATGTTTGGTCTGTTTTGCAGTCGAAATCTATCGGATCGTCAAAAAATTTACTCAAATATGAAAACGACCAAGGTGCCAGGCTTTGAGATTAGAACGCGGCAACACAGTTTATGACTGAACTTGCTGTCATTTGTTCAGAAAACAACACTCATAACGCACCTAAAATTGATTATAGATCGAAAAAGCATATATTTGAACATCTTCGATCGCGGGAGTCATATACGAGCGTAAATTCCTGAACGATGCCTTCGGCTAGAATTGGCACGCGTGTAGCGCGCCATTCCAGAAACTTCCAGAAACACATGCCCGTATATAACGCCCACAATCAAATATGTCTGAATAAATATTAAAGTATGCCTCTGACTCTGAGTGCGACATGCCAAAATTAAGACCTATACTTGCTAGCATTATTCTTGACTGTGATTTATGTAACACAACTTTCCTCAACCTTTCACGTAAGAAAGTCTAAAATGATTTGATTTTAAATGTCTATTTTTAACATTGCTTGTTGTTGTGAGCTAAAGTTGAATTCAGTTGAATATTAAAATTTAATTTTAAGAAAAATTTTTTTTTTTGTGCATATGTATTTTACTTGTTTCTAGGATATATGCAGTTAGTCTAGAACAAATTGCAAAAGCAATGACAAAACTTTTTTCCTCTGAAAAATTAAGAGAACATCTGTGGCTTGAAAAAGGCTTTATACCAGAAGAGGTACCTGTTAAAAACACTAATAAGAAGATTATAAATACTAATAAGACTTATTAAATATCGAGATAAATGAGTTAGTCTGATCAAAAGGTTGAAGGTCCTCCGGAGTGTACTTTGCCTACAGTTCATGAGTACCGTGATTTCCAGCGTATGAGCCCCCCCCCCCCCGATTTCGTTATCGAGAATTCCGAATGTTTGTATACTCTGCGTATAAGTCTCCCTCTTTTATCAGAACAACAAATATAAAGGAGACTTAATTATACTTTTTAATTAATTGCACTTTTATTATAAGGACTCGGAATTAAGTAAAACCTGAAAGCGTTATATAGTCTTTTAAGAAATGATGCATTTCAAACGCCTTTGACGGTAGTGAAGACGATATTTTGTGGAACGATGACATTGAAGAAAGTGTGTTTGAGATTCGCGCCGCTATGTCGTAAATTGCCGGAGTCACCGCACTGACTACAGGAGAGAGCGACGCCGTCGGCTTCTGCCCGCACAGTCAGTCGTTTTCCGTACGTGTACGCGGCAACCATACGCGACACGAAAACTGTTAACCTCGTGAGTAAAAAACCGGAGTCCGAGCTCTTCCTGTCAAAAAGGCAAAAGACTCGGCTCCGAACAACTAGTTAAATTCAGCGAAAGAGTCCCGAACTCTTGTAAAACTAACGCGAAATAAAGAAACGAGTTGGTGTAAAACCTTGTTTTCCATTTGAGAACCTTCCACTCTTCTCATCCCCCGCAGCTACGTCTCGTCAAGAAAGAAAAAAGTGTAGTGCGAGTGCGAGTGAGTGAACCAGCGGCCGCAGAGGTGAGAAGTTCGGAGCACTAGAAAACGCCATTCCTGAGCATAAAGGGCAAGAACGCCGTCAACGTCTGACCGCCAACGATCTAAGAGCTGAGCGGCCATTTTGAGAGGAGCTAGCCACGAGGCAGCAACGCCGGGAAGGAGAAGGTGACGTCACAGCCCCCCAGCGGCTAAAAAGCTCAGAGTTGGGCAGCAGCGGCGTGATACTACACCCCCCCCCCCCTATTCACCGATTCAAGACGACGAGCCGACGTTGGTCGCTCTACGCGCCGTGCGGATCACAGCTGGCTGTAGGAGTGAGAGAGACAACAGCAGCAGCGCTTCGTTCGTCACACACTTCATAGCGCGCGCAGGTGGGCGCGTCGCCTGCACCCACAAAGTAGTACCATATTTTGGACGTCTTCGCCGTTGGAGAAATATTGGTGTGCTCATTCCAATTGTTTATTTTTCCTTTAACAAATTTGATTCATTCTCTAATTCTTGTTTATTAAGGTTATGAAAGCTGTTGGGTAAAGTCTATTTTTTAGTACTAATGTAACAGCTGATCATTCTCCAAGCAATCATTTATTTTCCTTTATAACTCAATTGCTGTTTAGTTTTTTTTTTCCAATTCAATTACTTGAGATTTTTGCCTTTTAGTAACTTCAAGTTGTATTAGTGATTAAATTTTCTATAAAGCTATTAGTCAAGTTAATTAAGTAATTTTTGACAAATATTTTAACTTCAAAATATTTTCATTTATTTTTAAATAAAATTGTTATCACATTATCATATGTGTTATTACTGGAAAGAACTAATTTGCACTGATCTTATAGGAGTTAATGTACAACTACCTGAATTCAATCAAAAGTAAATGGTACTGGCCTCAAGATTATTCATCGCCTACAAAGTGGACTTCCAAACCAATAAGTGGTAGTGCAGCTTCCTTGTGGTCAAACCAGCCTCCATCAGTCTAGCGAGTACCTACCTTGCTTCCCAGCATTCTTGGGGTCTTTGCGAGCAAAAATCTGACCCATGTTGGATGTTCGACTGACTCATTAGTCTACGCTGGATCAACTTTTGCATAATAACAGTATCGTATAGCCTTTCTTGATCACTTTTTTTGCTTTTGCAATTCTTTTTCAATAGTAAATTTGTATGAAAAATTCTTTTTCATACAAATTTACTATTGATTGCAAGTTGTTTTTACAAAATTCTGAAATATCGTTTTGTCTGTTTCAGGTTAATGAATTGCATTCATACTAACTGAGTTGTAAGTTTTTCGGATTTCATTTTTAATGAAATCAAATTCTGTGGGCTTGTTAGAAAACAAACCTAATTGTGTTTTTGCTGATATTCTGTACTCTGCACAGATCTTTAAAGATTTAAAATACTACTAACCTAAAATTTACAGACATACACAACACAAACACAACACTTGTTACCCCCTTCACCGATGTCTAGTGTCATCGTTTTTTTTTCTTTCTTTCACTTTAGGGTTTTCTTTAGAACTTTGTCCACCAACGTGGATTAGATTTTCGAATAGGACATTTTACACCCTTTCAACACACAATACACTAAATACAGACAGATAGAAGTGAGATTAAAATGCTTGCTCGTCTATCCCTGGAATGGACAAGAGTTTTTTAATTTTTCATGTTCTTTTTCCACGCATTTTTATATTCAACCCTCGCATGAATATAACCTCAATCTTCGTCGTACCTCGTTTATTAGCGTCTACTAATAAACCAAAAAATTTAGATTCTTACTTCAAAAGTGATTATCACAGAAATGGAAGTCGCAGTTAAAGCTCAACTCGATATTCTTAAGCGAATAAGCGAGCACTACAAGAAATTCGAGAGCATGAAACATGTGGATAAAACAGTGTTCCTGGCTCAAACCAGACTTGAAAGAATAGAGCAGAAGTGGAAGGAACTCACGGAGCTCGATGAAGAAATGCGCTCATTGTAAGATTTTGATTCCACCCACGAGTATTTCACTAAAGATATTTACTATGAAACTCAAGTGGTTTATGATCTAGTCAAGTCCAAATACTCGTTATTTATTCATGTCAATTCGATTGAAGAACCACATCCGCCATCTCAAACTCCAGCCGTAATAGCACCAGTTCAAGCCAATAACTCTTTTGACCTCGGCTCTCTGGTCAAGAGTTTATCTCGAATTACGTTGCCCTTATTCTCCGGGGATCCTGCGGAGTGGCCTAATTTTCGGGACATGTACCTGTCCTTAATTCACAGCCAAGAAAGAGCTACCAATGTAGTCATGTTGACGTATCTAAGGTCTTACTTGCAAGGTGAGGCACTTGACGTCATCAAATCAATTCCGATCACTGATGCTAATTATCAAATAGCCTGGGATACTCTCAAAGCCTTTTTCGAGAATGAACGTAGACTAGTACAAGGCCATGTTGCGGATCTATTTGAAGTTAAACCCATGGCAAAAGAGTCGTCTACAGAAATTAGAAGGTTACTCAACGACGTTTTCACACCTCTTGACGCCCTTACAACTTTGAATGGATCGACGAGACATTGGTCAGACATAGTAGTTCATATTCTAGTCTCGAGAATGGACATACTAACTCGAAGGGAGTGGGAGGTAAGCTTGGGAAGATCGACCCAATCCCCTACTCAAGAACGTGTTAAATCATTCTTGCAATCGCAAGCCTTAGTCCTCGAAGCTATTGAAAGAATTTCCAAAAGTAAAGTTCCTCAAAATCTGGATTCCAATACTAAGGAACCTAGTGGTAAGCTTAATGTCAGCTCTACGACTGTTCACGTCACGGGTTCAAACTCTAAAAATTCTCAGGTTAAAAGGACTTCAAGATGTGCATTGTGTTTACAACTTCATTTTATAAATAGGTGTGAACTTTTCTTAAATAAAACAGTCGACGAACGAAAAAACATTGTGACGGCCGAACGATTGTGCTTTAATTGTCTAGGCTCGCACTGTATAAAAAATTGCAAAAGTGAAAGAAGATGCAGTGGGTGCAAGGGTAAGCATCATTCACTTCTTCACAGGGAAAAGCCTCCAAACTCGAACTCTAGTAATTCAAATACAGGAGCAAGTACACCGACTACTTCAAGTACTGATTCTCAACCCCCAGGTAACGTTGTGCAAATGAATCCTAGTAGTGCGGAAATCAGTCCAAGTTCACAACCTTCGCATTTCGCAGGTGTTACCGACACTAATGATACTCACAAGACAGGCGTTTATTTGTCTTCAGCTCTTATTCACGTACAAAATAAAAAAGGTGATAAAGTTCTGGTTCGAGCTTTAATTGACCAATGCTCACAATCTTCCTTTATATCAAATTCACCAGTGAAAAGATTGAAACTCAAAAGCGAGAGTACTTTTAATAGTAAATCTTCAGTAGGTGGTCAGAAACTTACCACTTGCACACAGAAAACTGAATTTATGATAGCGCCCCATTTCAAATTCCGATTTTGTTTATAAGGTTAATGCCTTAGTCATTAATAATGTCTCATCGTACGTTTCTTCAAAAACGTACACCCGATCCAGTCTGTGTCAACTCGTAGGTCTCAATCTGGCAGATCCTGAATTTACCTTAGAGCATCCTGTCGAGGTACTTTTAGGTTCTGATATTCACGCAGATTTAACCCTCGAAGGAATCGTCAAAGGACAACCAAGCGAACCAATTGCAATGGCTTCACAATTGGGCTGGTATATCTCAGGTGGCTCCACGGATATCCATTTCACTTCCACGAATATTGCGACAGTGTCTCATCACTGCACAAGTACTGATGAACTCTCTGTGCTTGAACAGAATTTTTGGCGGCAGGAGGAGTTACCATAAGTAAAAATTCTGACACCAGATGAGGAGTACTGTGAGAAGTTTTTTGCCGATACTACTACTAAAGACGTAACAGGTCGTTATGTGGTAAGACTACCGTTTAAGCAAGAATTTAAGTATTTAATCCATGATTTAGGTGATTCATATCAAAAAGCAGTGAAAATGCTATATAGAATGGAAAACAAATTCGAGACAAATCCAGACTTTGGCAAAATGTACAAAGATTTCATGAGAGACACTTAGATCGTGGTAACCTGAAACTCGTTACCCCTAATTCTCCAGAATTTAAACCGATAGATAATTGTTTTTTCCTGCCTCACCATGGGGTATTGAAGCCATCAAGCTCCACGACCAAACTAAGAACAGTTTTCAATGGTTCGAGTAAAACCAGTAAGAATATATCGATCAACGACGTTTTGCATACAGGTCAGAATCTCCTTCCTGAACTGCCTGATGTAATAAATAATTGACGAGTTTATAAATATGTATTCGTCGCTGACGTGCGACAGATCTTCCGTCAGATTAGGGGGGCTTTTACGCAAGACAATACGGTACATTTTTTATCCTTGTATTAATATTCTTATTGCTAAAAGTGTTTTATATAGAAATTCTATTTTAAATGTTTATTAGATTTTGTTTGACTTTGCTTATAAATATCCAGAAATTGCCTCTCAGATAATATTTCGTGAGCGATGAAACGATTATGCAAAGTCACAATTCACATAGCAAAAAGTAACTGTGGTTATGTTGAGCAAGATGTTTAACAGGAGTTTGATTACTCATCCGAGCTAGATTATATTAATTTAAAACCGATGTTTGTAAAGATTAATCCATTATTGACAGACTCACATAAATAATTTATGTTAATGATAGATTTTTAATCTCATTCTTCATAATTTTATAATTTACAGTTTTTTTTCGATACCAGATACTTACTATGGGTATACTGAAAAGTGCCAGAAAAAAAACCTCGTCAAAAAAATCTCGTCGAAAATTTTCTCGTCGAAATCACAATCGGCGTTGCTAACGTAAATATATAACGAAAATCACGGGGTTCAAATACAAGCACAGCGTTAGCATGTAACTGCGCTTTTACTATAAACACCCGGTGCACAAGGAGAATCATTCCTTGGAGATAATTTCTCCCGGAAGTTTAGAGTCCAGGGTGTACACCTGGGGCAATGGGTGGTCACTGAACCCTGGAGATGACTTCTCCAGGAAGTTTTTAGTCCAGGTAGGCCAGGGTGTACACCTGGAACAATGGATGGTCACTACGCCCTGGAAATGATTCTTCCAGGGAGTTTTTAGTCCAGTTAGGCCAGGGTGTACACCGGGGGCAATGGGTGGTTACTACGCCCTGGAGATGATTTCTCCAGGAAGTTTTAAGTCAAGGTAGACCAGGGTGTACACCTGGGGCAATGGTTGGTCACTTCGTCCTGGAGATGTTTTCTCCAGTAAGTTTTGAGTCCAGGTAGGCCAGGGTGTACACCTGGGGCAATGGGTGGTCACTACGCCCTGGAGATGATTTCTCCAGGTAGTTTAGAGTCCAGGTAGGCCAGGGTGTACACCTGGGGCAATGGGTAGTCACTACGCCATGGAGATGATTTCTCCAGGAAGTTTTTAGTCCAAGTAGGCCAGGGTGTACACCTGGGGCAATGGGTGGTCACTACGCCCTGGAGATGATTTCTCCAGGAAGTTTTGAGTCCAGGTAGGCCAGGGTGTACACCTGGGGCAATGGATGGTCACAGCGCCCTGGAGATGATTTCTCCAGGAAGTTTTTAGGCCAGGGTGTACACCTGGGGCAATGGGTGGTCACTACGCCATGGAGATGATTTCTCCAGGAAGTTTTGAGTCCAGGTAGGCCAGGGTGTACACCTGGGGCAATGGGTGGTCACTGCGCCCTGGAGATGATTTCTCCAGGAAGTTTTTAGTCCAGGTAGGCCAGGGTGTACACCTGGGGCAATGGGTGGTCACTGCGCCCTGGAGATGATTTCTCCAGGGAGTTTTTAGTCCAGGTAGGCCAGGGTGTACACCTGGAACAATGGATGGTCACTACGCCCTGGAAATGATTCTTCCAGGGAGTTTTTAGTCCAGGTAGGCTAGGGTGTACACCGGGGGCAATGGGTGGTTACTACGCCCTGGAGATGATTTCTCCAGGAAGTTTTAAGTCAAGGTAGACCAGGGTGTACACCTGGGGCAATGGTTGGTCACTTCGTCCTGGAGATGTTTTCTCCAGGAAGTTTTGAGTCCAGGTAGGCCAGGGTGTACACCTGGGGCAATGGGTGGTCACTACGCCCTGGAGATGATTTCTCCAGGTAGTTTTGAGTCCAGGTAGGCCAGGGTGTACACCTGGGGCAATGGGTAGTCACTACGCCATGGAGATGATTTCTCCAGGAAGTTTTTAGTCCAAGTAGGCCAGGGTGTACACCTGGGGCAATGGGTGGTCACTACGCCCTGGAGATGATTTCTCCAGGAAGTTTTGAGTCCAGGTAAGCCAGGGTGTACACCTGGGGCAATGGATGGTCACAGCGCCCTGGAGATGATTTCTCCAGGAAGTTTTTAGGCCAGGGTGTACACCTGGGGCAATGGGTGGTCACTACGCCATGGAGATGATTTCTCCAGGAAGTTTTGAGTCCAGGTAGGCCAGGGTGTACACCTGGGGCAATGGGTGGTCACTGCGCCCTGGAGATGATTTCTCCAGGAAGTTTTTAGTCCAGGTAGGCCAGGGTGTACACCTGGGGCAATGGGTGGTCACTACGCCATGGAGATGATTTCTCCAGGAAGTTTTGAGTCCAGGTAGGCCAGGGTGTACACCTGGGGCCATGGGTAGTCACTGCGCCCTTGAGATGATTTCTCCAGGAAGTTTTGAGTC
Organism: Encarsia formosa; assembly: GCA_038277355.1. NCBI lineage: Eukaryota > Metazoa > Arthropoda > Insecta > Hymenoptera > Aphelinidae > Encarsia > Encarsia formosa. The sequence continues at coordinate 21,627,830 of CM076187.1, forward strand.
CAGGTAGGCCAGGGTGTACACCTGGGGCCATGGGTAGTCACTGCGCCCTTGAGATGATTTCTCCAGGAAGTTTTGAGTCCAGGTAGGACAGGGTTACACCTGGGGCTATGGGTGGTCACTACGCCCTGGAGATGATTTCTCCAGGAAGTTTTGATTTCAGGTCGGCCAGGGTGTACACCTTGGGCAATGGATGGTCACAGCGCCCTGGAGATGATTTCTCCAGGAAGTTTTTAGTCCAGGTAGGCCAGGGTGTACACCTGGGGCAATGGGTGGTCACTACGCCATGGAGATGATTTCTCCAGGAAGTTTTGAGTCCAGGTAGGCCAGGGTGTACACCTGGGGCAATGGGTGGTCACTACGCCATGGAGATGATTTCTCCAGGAAGTTTTGAGTCCAGGTAGGCCAGGGTGTACACCTGGGGCAATGGGTGGTCACTACGCCCTGGAGATGATTTCTCCAGGAAGTTTTGATTTCAGGTTGGCCAGGGTGTACACCTGGGGCAATGGGTGGTCACTACGCCATGGAGATGATTTCTCCAGGAAGTTTTGAGTCCAGGTAGGCCAGGGTGTACACCTGGGGCAATGGGTGGTCACTACGCCATGGAGATGATTTCTCCAGGAAGTTTTGAGTCCAGGTAGGCCAGGGTGTACACCTGGGGCAATGGGTAGTCACTACGCCATGGAGATGATTTCTCCAGGAAGTTTTTAGTCCAAGTAGGCCAGGGTGTACACCTGGGGCAATGGGTGGTCACTACGCCCTGGAGATGATTTCTCCAGGAAGTTTTGAGTCCAGGTAAGCCAGGGTGTACACCTGGGGCAATGGATGGTCACTACGCCCTGGAAATGATTCTTCCAGGAAGTTTTGAGTCCAGGTAGGACAGGGTTACACCTGGGGCTATGGGTGGTCACTACGCCCTGGAGATGATTTCTCCAGGAAGTTTTGATTTCAGGTCGGCCAGGGTGTACACCTGGGGCAATGGATGGTCACAGCGCCCTGAAGATGATTTCTCCAGGAAGTTTTTAATCCAGGTGGGCCAGGGTGTACACCTGGGGCAATGGATGGTCACTACGCCCTGGAAATGATTCTTCCAGGGAGTTTTGAGTCCAGGTAGGCCAGGGTGTACACCTGGGGCAATGGGTGGTCACTACGCCCTGGAAATGATTCTTCCAGGGAGTTTTTAGTCCAGGTAGGCCAGGGTGTACACCTGGGGCAATGGGTGGTCACTGCGCCCTGGAGATGATTTCTCCAGGAAGTTTTGAGTCCAGGTAGGCCAGGGTGTACACCTGGGGCCATGGGTAGTCACTGCGCCCTTGAGATGATTTCTCCAGGAAGTTTTGAGTCCAGGTAGGACAGGGTTACACCTGGGGCTATGGGTGGTCACTACGCCCTGGAGATGATTTCTCCAGGAAGTTTTGATTTCAGGTCGGCCAGGGTGTACACCTGGGGCAATGGATGGTCACAGCGCCCTGGAGATGATTTCTCCAGGAAGTTTTTAGTCCAGGTAGGCCAGGGTGTACACCTGGGGCAATGGGTGGTCACTACGCCATGGAGATGATTTCTCCAGGAAGTTTTGAGTCCAGGTAGGCCAGGGTGTACACCTGGGGCAATGGGTGGTCACTACGCCATGGAGATGATTTCTCCAGGAAGTTTTGAGTCCAGGTAGGCCAGGGTGTACACCTGGGGCAATGGGTGGTCACTGCGCCCTGGAGATGATTTCTCCAGGAAGGTGGAGTTAAGTGTGTGATGGAGTTTAAACTGCGTGAACTGGTAGCTTTTACGCCAAGGGAATGGTTTCTCGAGGCAGTTTTGATTCCAGCACGCCCAGGGTCTTCACCTGTGGAATCGGGTGCAATCAAGCCTAAGAGAGTACCGGTTGTTAATAATGCCTAAGGAGTGATTGATTTAAGATTTTATAATTGCAGAGTTATCAAAGTTAAGACTTGGGGCACCGGTTAAAACCTAGCGCTAAGAGGATGATTTCCTCATGACGTTGCCTTTCAAGTGGATGAAGTCGTGTCGTAATAATTAGCTTATATAAATCATAGTGTTATGGTTACTGTGAGGAAACAATATGCTATAGAAATATTCAGTTTTGATTATTAAGGTAGTTCTCCCCTGACTCTGCTTTGACACACCGAGTATTTTTGAATCGGTTTTTGTTCTTAAAAATTTGGCAACGTCGATGTTTACATTCGTATTTCGTTTAAAAATTGTTCTTAAATATTTTCAAAGGTTATGTCGAAGTAGTTTTTATGTTAATTAACTATCGTATAATTATGTATTCACAATTGAAACATAATGGTCGTTTTATTAAAAAAACTGTTTTAAATCAAAGATTAAAATGCAAAGAAGCTCTTGAAAAAAAACGCCAAGAATCTAGGGATAAAATTTTGAATGAAAAACGAGACATTGCATCCTCTTTATCAAATGCTTAGCGTAGTATCATTGAATTAGATGTTTTAAAAAAAAATATGCATTGTTGTCATTGTAAAAAAAAATTATCTTTACACAATGTTGAAAACGAGTACTACAGAGGTTTGCAAAGTGTGTGGATTGTAAAATGTGATTATTGCAATGTTATTAATCATGTACAAACAAGTGGAGTTCATGAAGTAAAAGAAGAATTTAGAAAATATTCCGCTGACAAAGTTCACAACGATTTAACAAGTGAAGCAGTTCTTAGTACGTAGAAATAATGCAATAAGTTCTAATTATTATTATTATTATTTTATTTATTTATTTTTTAATTCTATGTAAGATAATTTTCTGAATCTAGGTACTTATCATAGCGGTACTGGCTGTACTAACTTGAATAGAATTCTGTCTTGCCTGAATCTCCCCGTAATTTCGCCAAAACTGTACAATAAATATCAAAAAGAAGTAGGTCCTGCTATTGAAAAGTCTACAAAAAAAAGTTGCGAAAAAGCTGCTAAAGAAGAACGAAAGCTTGTTTTACAATACGTAGAATAATTGAAAAAACAATTGTAAGACAGCATTTTTTTCCTTTTTCTATTACCACCTCGATTATTCACACTATTACTAGAGGCATATCCTACTTTATTTTTTAATGTTATTTTCTTTGGTATACTTATTATTTTTCTTTAATTTTTTGTGATCACTTATTTTTATTTATTCATGAGATCAATCAGTGTTAAATTTTTGTAAATAAAGTAATAAAATGAATAAGTGCATAAAATACAAAGTTTGAAAACCTCACAATATTTTCCTTCAAATGAATCCTATCCTGTCCTTTATTTACTTAGACCTGAAGATATACGAGATGAGTTTTTCAATGGTGTTGACGTAGATGACCCTAAAGAGTTTGATAGTGAGCTTGGAAAGTTAATTAATATAATCATTGGCTATGATATGGGCTGGTCCAAAAGAGGTACTGGCAAGAGCTACAACAGTCTAAACGGATACGGAGCGATTATTGGTTTTCTTTCCAAGAAAGTGTTAGATTTTAGAACAAGAAATAAAAAATGTAGAAATTGTGATTTAGGCAAAGAAAGCAGTGACCATGATTGCAGAAAAAATTGCAATACGAGTTCGAAAGCTATGGAAGCGATTGTTGGCGCGGAATTAATTTTACACAGTAAAATATTAAAAAATAATAATTTAAAGGTAAAAGTAATTCATGGAGATGAAGACAGCAGTTTGATAGCACAAATAAATAGAGAAAGTCCAAATCATAAAATCCATAAACTTGCAGATAAAAATCATGTAAAAAAAAATTTATCAAAAAAATTGTATACATTAAAAAATAAGTTTAGCTGCCTTGGTAAAAAAGGTTTAATTCCTCACATAAGAAAATGTTTTGCCTACGCTGTCTCTCAAAATCACGGTAACAGTGTTGGACTTAAAGCTGCCGTAGAATCAATTCCTCTTCATCTTTATAATAAACATGAGAAGTGTGGCGCTTGGTGTAAATCAAAAAAATCCTTACAGAACCCAAAATTTATATTAAAAGATGAGAAACTTCTTTATGAACTCAATTCGCTTTTTTCAGTTTTTAAAAAAATTTGCTCAAGTCCATTTTACGTGTGACACGCGTGTGGCTATATAGCAGGGAATATTTCCAAGTGATGTACATAAAAGTACACCACAACCTTTTTGTGGAACAAAAAAAAAACACTTTTTTATGGACTTGATATTCAAATATAAAGTACGCTTCACTCATAAAATTATTCCACTCGGTAACCAGAGTTTTGGAGGTTTAGAGCTTGGGAGATAGCTGATCAGTTTTTTTATTGAACCTGAATTTCCAGGGTTATGGGGGATTCAGAGCTTAAGAGATAACTGATCAGTTTTTTCTTTGAACTTGAGTTCCATAAATAAACTGATCAGCTATCCCCGACGTCTTGAACCCCCCAAACCCTGCAATCCAGCTGAAAAAATCCATATGGAAATCCGTAAGGAAACCCGTACGGGGACCCATAAGGGTTCCTGTAAAGAATCCCATACGGGTTTCCGATACTGATATTTGGTCAGGGTTTCCGTACGGGTTTCCATACGGGGTTTTTTTTTTTTTTTTTTTTTTTTTCTTTTTATTTTATTTTCACACTATTTTTTTATTTATTTAATATTATTATTAGATATTGATATATTATTCTTTATAAGATTTAATTATTAATAATAAAATTATTTTGAATAAAATTATCGAAGAAAAAAATTTTGTTCGACTGAGATTCGAACCCATGACCCCAGGCATCACAGGCAGACACTCTACCACCTGAGCCATTGAGCTAGCATGCATCAAGACCTCAATTAAACTCCTTCAATATACAACTTATTGTCGGTTAAGCCCTTTAATTTAGATGAAGCTTCGACAAAATTTGTTTTAGATTTAGATAATGTAATACAATTGCTCGTGTTTGCGCGCTGAGCGAGACTAGTTAAAAATCAAATATAAAACAGTTGTTAAAGTAGTTTAATTAAAGTCTTCGAGCAAGCTAGCTCAATGGCTCAGTTGGTAGAGTGTCTGCCTGCCATGCCTGGGGTCGTGGGTTCGAATCTCAGTCGAACAAAACTTTTTTCTTCGATAATTTTATTCAAAATAATTTTATTATTAATAATTAAATCGTATAAAGAATAATATATCAATATCTAATAATAATATTAAATTAAATAAATAAAAAAATAGTGTGAAAATAAAATTAAATGAAAAAAAAAAAAAAACCCGTATGGAAACCCTGACCAAATATCAGTATCGGAAACCCGTATGGGGTCCTTTACGGAAACCCTTACGGGTCCCCGTACGGGTTTCCTTACGGATTTCCATATGGATTTTTTCAGCTGGGAAGGAAGACTGGGTGAGATATCAAAGTTCAAAAATTAATATATGCCCGAATTTTAAAGACAGCGAAATCGTTCGGGTGTCATTCTCTTTGTTTTTTCAAGTACTTTAAGCAACACCCTCCGTTTTCAAAAAAAAAGTTATTGTAAAAAGTTGTTATTGCAAAAAAACCATGAAAAAGTGTAGTCGAAGTGAATTTTATTTTTTATATATTCTTAAAGGCAAGTAAAAACGCCAAAAAAAAGTGTATAGTAGTTATGACTCATTATAAAAGCTTAATATTTGTTGCAAATGTTTAAACAAATTAAATATTTAATGTTGGGGTTGTTATTCCAAATTGTTCTTTTTTTTTGCTCAAAATTAAAAATAAAAAATAGAAAACTTCAAAGTTATTGTAAGAATAAAGTAAATGGTAAAAATCTATTAAAAAACAAAATTAACAACATAAGGTAATGTTACACTACTTAAGAACAACACTTCAAAGCTTTATGAATAATATTAAATCCTGTTTTAAAGATATTATGATTTCTATTTTTCATAAGCACAAGGACCTCATTGTGAAATAAATTAGCGTAAAAAAAAGTTAGTAGTACAAGTGTATTTTTAAATAAATAAATAATCAAGCCCGTAAGGGCAACAATTTAAATATAACCTTCAAACATATACCACTGACTGAACATATGTCACTGACTATAATTTTATAGGACCCGGGTTCAATTCCCGGTAATTTTTTTTTATTTTTTTATTTTTTTCTTATTTCACGATTTTTAACGTTTTATGATTAATATTTCTTGTGTTATTAGATTTTTAATAATTTGTATTTATTTGCCAATCGAGTGCTGTGATATTTTTTTTTTCTTTATCGTACCAGATAACAACTGCGTTGAAAAAATATTTTTGATTAATAATAAAATGTTTACATCTTTTAACGATTCATGTTTTAAATGAAGTCTCTGAAGGGTTCTTAATAAAAAACAAAAAAGGTAACTTTGAAGCTGTTTCTTTTTATTTATTTTTTTTTTTTAATTTTAGTTTAATAATTTCAAATAATTTCAAACAAAAAATCATGAGCTACATAAATTTTACAAAAATTTAAATGAAATTAAAGGTTTCAACTATTTAAATCAATTTTTTACTTAAAAATTAATTCATTTTAACGTGCAATTTATGAATGGCCTATTAATTTAACACTCAAGATGATAAATTTAAAATCTACGGGTTTGTATGGAAAAAAATTATTTATTCCTCCTGAAAATATTCTCAATAGATCCTACTTCAAATTAAATAGTCATTTCATGACATCAGCTGAAAATATTTGTCAATTTATAGAAAAATAAGTATTAACCAAAAATATTTTTTCAACGCAGTTGTTTTCTGGTACGATAAAAAAAAAAAAAAATATCACAGCACTCGATTGTCAAATAAATACAAATTATTAAAAATCTAATAACACAAGAAATATTAATCATGAAACGTTAAAAATCGTGAAATAAGAAAAAAAAAAAAATTACCGGGAATTGAACCCGGGTCCTATAAAATTATAGTCTGTGACATAGTCACTAGACCACGCGATAGAGATGGATGTACATGTTTGAAGGTTATATTTAAATTGTTGCCCTTACGGGCTTGATTATTTATATATTTAAAAATACATTTGTACTACGGACTTTTTTTTACGCTAATTTATTTCAAAATAAGGTCCTTATGCTTATGAAAAATAGAAATCATAATATCTTTAAAACAGGATTTAATATTATTCATAAAGCTTTGAACTTACAATTGTTCTTAAGTAGTGTAACATTACATCTTGTTGTTAATTTTGTTTTTTAATAGATTTTTACCATTTACTTTATTCTTACAATAACTTTGAAGTTTTCTATATTTTATTTTGAATTTTGAGCAAAAAAAAAGAACAATTTGGAATAACAACCCCAACATTAAATATATAATTTGTTTAAACATTTGCAACAAATATTAAGCTTTTATAATATAAAAAATAAAATTCACTTCAAATACACTTTTTTATGGTTTTTTTGCAATAACAACTTTTTACAATAACTTTTTTTTAAAAAGCGGGGGCGTTGCTTAAAGTACTTGAAAAAACAAAGAGAATGACACCCGAACGATTTCTCTATCTTTAAAATTCGGGCATATATTAATTTTTGAACTTTGAAATCTCACCCAGTCTTCCGTGCCCTGGGCGCCCGAGGTCAACGATAAGACTGATCAGTTATCCCCCAAGCTCTAAACCTCCCAAAACTCTGGTTACCAACTGATCAGTCTTTTCGTTGAACTTGACTCCCCGGGTTTTGGGGGTTCAAGACTTGGGGGATAGCTGATCAGATTATTCATTGATCTCTACGCCCAGTGTTTTGGGGGTTTAGAGCTTGGGGGATAATTAACCAGTCTATTTATTGAACTCTCTGTTTTTTTTTTTTTTTTTTCTCGACGTCAGTTTTATTGGGGGGGGGGGGGGGGGGGGTAGACCTCAGGACACCCCCTAGCTGAAAGGAGTTGTTGCGCCCCTGGTATTAAATCATTAAATTATAACTTAAAAAATAATGTTTTTAATAAACTAATAGTATTCATATTTACAATTCGAAATCGTAAAAAAAACCACGTGACTTTGGGGGGGGGGGGGGCGAGAATTTGATACAAATACTACGTTGATCTTCATGGGAGGGAGGGCCCTTTACAATCTTCGAAAAAATGACCACGTGGTTTATGAACGTTCTCTTAAATTAAAAATTCGGTTTATAGCAAGATGAACTGATTTAGCTAAACTTTCAAATGATCAAAATATATGTATAGACGATAAAATAGAATAAAGTGATTGAGAAGGGGTCAAGCTAACTTAAATAGAGCGAAATATCTTTAAAAAATGGCAACCTGCCTCAGTCTATCCCCTATTTATTTATACAGAGAATGCTTAGGTTGTTATGATATTAAAAATCAATAAAAAAAAATTTTTGATTATTTCTTCAATAAAACCGAGGGCAACTGTAATTTTTAATTACCATCAGATAAAAGGTTATAAATAATCGTCTGTTTAAAAAGCCTGTTAAAAAATCTACCTAATCTGCATTTCTGTTTTATCTTAATTAGGCTCTCAAATTCTAAACTGCGACCAATAAAAAATAAAAAACAGTGAGTAAATTACTAATTATAAAACGTGTTTAAAAATAAATTATACGTCCATTTTACTTTGGATTAGTAGAATAGTAATATTACAAAAATATTTTTTATTTTAAATACAACTTTTAAAGTTTATTGTAAATAAAAATAGAATTACATTTATTCTAACTACTTTTTAAAATTATAGTTTTATTAAAATAAAAATAACAATAATAATCACATATCTAGTGCCCTCTAGCTTTATAACTGTTTATGTTAGAGAGGTATCCCTAACAACAAAATGCTGATTTATACTAGTATGTCAATATTTGTTAATTCGATTTATCCACATACTGAATAAATTAAGTTTTTTTTTTCTAGCGTTGTTTCGCAATAATTTAATCCATTATTACGGTGTTTTAAAGATTTATGCTTTTTTATATTTTGAGAAAAAAAAGGAAAAAACTTTACTTTGTACATAATTTTAGTGCTTGTCTGTGTTGTTATACGTGCGTGTTTAAGGAAATATTTTATCCATTTAACATTTTCCCGCCATAGAAAATTTGCGGTGTGTATACAGTTATATACATTTTCGAGTCGGTTCAGATGAGCGAACATCCCCCCTCCCTCCAAGGGCACGTAGAATATAAAGTATGGTGTAAACAGTGGTTTACTTTTCTATTTTGTTATTATAAGTAGACTCCATACCCTGCCTTCACCATTCTTGGAGGCGAAATAAAACATAAAATGGTATAAAAACGATTTAAATCCTTCAAATCAAACAAGTGAATGTTAGTTTATAAATTTCAAATATTAAAAATTAGTTTTTAAAATTTTTATTTTAAAAAAAAAGTAAAACAATATAATTATAAAAAAATTGTTTTGTCATTCTTTTTGGACGTTACCTACAGCTTCTTAAACAGACTCGTTTATCTAAAGTAACTTGTAAAAAAAAAAAAAAAAAAAAAATCCTAAAGATTAAAAGAAAATATTTTTTATGGGAAAAGAATCAAGGATTATAACTTAATGTTAATAACTATGAGATATTGCTGGAAACAGAATTAAAGTAATTGCCTATTGAAACCGAAAAAGATAGACAGCACGTGACTCGGGATGTCCAATCAAAGCCTATGGATTTGAAATGAGTGTTGGGCTGCATGGGTAGGTACTTTGGGTAGTTAATTCGGTGGAGCTGCTTGTCTCGGGGTAAAGAACTGAGCAAGAACTACTTCACTTCAGTTGTCAACTATGCCCTCTGGTGCTTTGTTAACGCTTGTGTGTTGCGCTTACTTATTATTGAAAAAAGCGCCAAATTTACGTGACCGAACAGAAAGCGATCTGTTGCTTTATTATTCAAGTTAAATCTAGAACTAATAGTTTGTTTATAAACAATCCTGGTTTTGTGAAGTGCTGCAGAAAGTAACGAGCCTCACCTCAGTTACAAGGCAAAGGGGAAAACCGTGCTCGAGTCCTTAGTGTACATTTTTTCTTTCCGAAGCCTAAAAGTTTGGTTTATTTTGTTGATATTTATGTGTCAAAGTGGCGCTTAATTGCTTTCAGAACAAAATACGGTAAGTACGCTTATTTTTAATGATTTGACCATTGAATTTATTTCTGTGTTTTACTGTGTTGCTGATTCAAGCAAGGTATTCCGCTGAGCGGACGAAATTATGGACTTAAAACAAGTTACACTCTTATTTTAGGCGGGAATATTTTTATAATATTTTTAAATACAACATAGTTTATTTAAAAATTACAAATTTTTATATTTTAATAAATTTTAAATTATACTTAAAAAATAATAACAAATAGACTATGTTTACTTTAATTATTATTTTTTTCCGAATAAATGATATTACTTAACGAAAAAATTAGTTTTGACTACGTCGTTATTTTCGTTTTCATAGAAACAAGATTTAATATTTATTTATAAAATTTTTTTTTATCTATGATAATGAAATCAAAAATAATTAGTAGACTGTTTTCATACCTGAAGTTTTATTATTACTAGCTATAAATTATATTAAATACCTTTTCAATATATATATATTTTTTTTAATTATTTAAAGATAAAAAAAAGATTATTTTTGTTTTCTATTAGTTAATTAAAAAGATTATTGTTTTGTTGTATACCTATGTACTAAAAATCAATGATTAAGTATAATAAAGAGCTGTAGAGAAATATAGTTGCAGAATTATTCTTGCACTATAGTAAATTATATTTTAGTTTTTATAAAAATAAAATTTGAGGGTTTTATGTTAGCTTCAATTAATTCACTTACATTACTTCCTTATATAATTAAAAAAAAAAACAAAAAGTTTTTTATTTTCAAAGCATTACTGTAAAAATAAAGGGGTTCTCATTATAGCTGTTTTTGTGTTTCAATACATCTTATGCTGAAGGTAATTTAAAGATCATCTTACAGACTCAATTATCAATTAGTGGTTGTGCCTAAAAATTATCAATATTTTTGACCATATATATCATTATTGTAACTTGTATTGCTAGCCACCAAATATCTACAAGGTTTTTAGGTTCAAATTCTTCCTAGGTAACATTCTTTTCTTAATAATTTTCCTTATTTTGTTGCTTATTAACAATGTCATTAAAGATGTCTAAAAAATTTGTGTGCTCTTTGTTATCCAATGACTTGATCTGTGGGACTTCAAAAAAATGCAAGCTACAACTTAATATTTATTTAGACTTCAGATAATTTAGCTGACAGATTTCAATAATCTCTTGAATTACAATCAAAAATACAACAAAAGATAGTGGTTATGTAGTTTTGACAAATGAAAAATTTTTTTCAGTAAAGATCCTGTGTATGGCAATTATTTTTGATTTACTTCAACTTGAAGTTTTCTTGCTTCTTATATATATAGTTAATGAATTAACTAAACAGCATCATAAAATAAATAAGAGAACAAGTATGCGCAGATATGTGGGAATGTGTGTAAAGGAAAAAGAATGATAAAGAAAAAAACATGATTATATTTAAATAAGTCTAAGGGACCCGCTAATGAAATTACAGTCTATGGTTAAAATAATTGCATAAGGCTAAAAATTGGAGAAAATACTTTAAAAGCATAAGCATTTTTTAAAAATGCAACCAAGATTTTTTAATTTTTTCTCAAACTTTTAGGATTTTCATTTTTGGCCCAAGATGAAATTTATGTAAGAAGTTGTTTTAAATCACATTAAAAAGATGCAAAAAATTTTAATCATAAAATTAACATTTGAAATAGATTTTATGTTTTATTCTAGAGGAAAAAACTGATAATCATGAAAAATTTTCCAATCAGAATTTTAATTTTTGGAACTAATTGAGATATTTTAAAGTCTGTGCAAGATGCTATTTAAAATAATATTTGAAAATTATAAAAAAAAAATTTTCATTGAAAAAATTGAAAATGTGAGAGTGTGAAATGACTTAGGGAATATATTTCAAAATTTTCAGCCAAGTACAATTATTTTATCTAAGGTTGTTGGGTCAGTACATGATTTGACAAGAAGATTCTAACAAAAAGTATTCATTTTGTAGGTAATTTTTTCTTATTGATGCTAGTAAATTTATAGAACATGATGAACCTTGCAAGAAAAGTTATTATTAAATTTGTTTTAACACATAACCTAATCGGAAGTCACTATTTTTTTGAAAATTTAATAGGAACTCACAAGTACATTTTGATGAAAAAATTTAGGGCAATAGAAAAAAATACCAAACACTTATCTGTTGAAAAATAATTACATTTAGACCTTATGAGTTGTGAAAAATTCTTAAATACTGGAAACTGAGGTTATGTTGCTGTATTCTGCACAAGTGCGAGAGAGACAGAGAGCGCCATGCATCTCTTGATCATTTTTGAGTCTTACTGGCACTAATCTCTCTTTCTTTCAGTATGGGTACCTGTAGTATCTAAATTTATTCATTCAGAAATATTTTTCCATGGTTAAAACTTCATATTATGGAGTTCTGAGTCATGTTGAAAATAACTTTTGTCCTTTGCTCCACTGCAAAGTGTAGTTTTCAAAACTTTTGCTCTAATTATTTTAGTCTATAAGCAGTGTATTTAATGCTTTCCCATCAAATTTGATACATTCCATCAAAAATTAACTAACAAACCTGATTTATAATCAGTTTACCTTTAAATTCTGTTTTTTTGTCTAACTTGATTTCAAACTTGATTTATACCTATAAAAACCAATTTTTAGTGTAATGTAGTACCTGTAGTGTACCCAATGTTGACATTCCCTTAAATTTGAAGAGTATACCAACTAATATCTAATAAAAATTTTTAAAAAGACTCAAATCTATAACAAATTGAAATTTAAACCTAGAGTTGTATTTTTAATACTTAGAAGTTAATTTTAGAAATTTAATTTTGTGCTTAAATATTTTTAATAATTATTATAAAATAAAAACTAAAGGCTTTTTCATAAGCAGATGATATCTTTCGGTTTTAGGTAGACAAGAGAAGATTTTCCAGTTTTATTTAATTTTTTGAACATTTTACGCTCTTATATTTATTATTTTTTAATCTTATGACCTACTTTATATTTCTAACAAAATGATTGAAGAAAAAATTATTTTTTTTCTGCTCTGAAGACAAAGACGAAATCTTTGTTTTATCCAGAGCATTTGATCCAGAGCTAAAAATGTTAACTCAGGTTGTAAATGATCTCTGGGGGTGGCAACAAATAATTAAAGTTAGGTACAACGTTTCTTCCGTCGATGTGCGGACAAGCACTATTGAAGTAAAATTATTAATTAACAAAGATAATTTTGACGTTTGATTTTTGATTACAAAAAAAAAATATAGTTTACAATAATTCAGAAGTATAATAAAATTTTATTTATATAATTTACAACTGAGAGAGCGAATGTTCTTCGGTAATGTCAGAATGAAAAGCGAGGAAAATAGTATTGGGACGCAAGGTATACAAACAAGTCGGTCAATAAACTGAATGTAAACAAAGTGTCGGGAAAGGGGATCAAAACAATCGTAATAGGATTCAAACGAAATAGTGTATTGAAAAATAATCTACACGTATTTATTCTTTTTGAAAAAAAAAAAAAATGAAAATTGAATGAGTTTGGAAGTTTTCGAAATAATCATATAAATGGATATACCTCCAATGTAAAATTGTACTGATGAAATCACGAGTACCAGTTTTCAAAAAATTTTATAACCGGTAACATTGATCGAAAATTTTTTAAAAAAATCTTAAAATTCATTAAAAATTTAAAACTTTCCTTGTAGGAATAAGAATAGGTTATGGTTAATAAATGGCTAGTTTATAGTTTGCACGGTAGGAACTAGCCAGAACAGGCTTGAAACTGGCATAACCTACTCTCATTCTTGAATATATATATATACCAGGGGGGGTACCCCCCTGCCCGCTTCGCTCGCCAACCCCCCCCCCCCCAGAATTTTATACTTGAATCTACAGTCTACACTTGTACCTACACTTATACACATACTCTTGTAACTACCTTTTTACCTACTGTGATACATACCATTGTTTCTACTCTTATAGCTTGTGACTACACCTGCACCTTATTTTATGCCTACCTCTGTTCCTACCTTTTATCTCACTCCAAACCTTTGTAACTACCCTTGTTCTTACCGTTGCACTTACTGCTTTTTATAACTAAGCTCTTCCCCAGGAATATGCTCATGTTTATATATCTGTTTCTATCATGGTGTTAACTATAGTTTGAATTTTTTTCATGCTTTTATTTCTAACTCTAAGACTACTTAGCTCTTATCTTTGATCATACTTTCATTTCTATCCTTAGTGAAACATCTGTTTCTATGCTTTTACCGACTTATTTTCGTCTTTTCATTTAGTAACCTTCCCTGCTTCATAACCTTGCTACTATCCACGTTTCTTGAGTTTTTTTTCCAACTCTCTTTACTACGTCTGTTGACTTTTTCTTCTTCCTACAGTACTGGTCAAAAGTTTAGCACACCCCTCAATTTCATAGTTTTCAAGTTCAAACTTTGAGCTTTTATGTAATAGTGAACATGGAAATCTTTAAGTCCATGTCTTTAACTTTTTTTTTCCCTTACAAGACATATAAACTATAAAAACAAACCTTAACTTTATATAAATATGTTTAAAAAATTAATTTTTACTCACATTTTGTTTTAAAAGGATATTTTTCGAAAAATATTAATTTTAGGTCATTTTCTGATCTTAGCATTACTTGTAAAGCTTTTTAGAATCGTTCATATGCATAATTCTTTTTTTTTCGTGTCAATTTAATGTTCAAGTTTAACGAAAAAAAAATTTCAAGTTGATACATAAAAAAATGTTCAAGCCACGACCACATAACGTATTTTTTAAAACATAATACAAACATCGATTTTTCATAATTTTACATTATTTTTTACTTAAAAACGTGTTTCAGGTGACTTTACTGGTTCAAAAATAAATTAAAAACGCATAATTAATTTAATTTTAACTAATTTATTCAAAAAAATACAAAGAACCTTTTTCGGTAACTCGCAAAACGTTATTTTTATACAATTTATTTACAATCATGTGTTTAAAGGAAAAACGCTTATTTTTAACAATAAATGCTGATAAAATTAAAACAGGCCATTTTTTAATAGTTTTTAAGGGGGGGTCTACCCTAGACAGTTTCATAAAATCGATTTTTTTTTTTTTCCGATAGTACAACATCTTAAGAATGTTGTGTTGAAATTTTGAGTCATTCTGAGTTGATCTCATAAGTTACAGCCTTTCTCGTGCGACGTCTTTTAGCCTGCTCCGAGCGGCTGCACGAAACTTTATACACGTTTTTCTCAAAACTAGTATTTTCAAAGTCGGTGAGGAAAATACCTTCGCAACCTCTGCACCGATCGTTCTAAAATTTTAACCACGTCTTCATTACATACTTTTCCAGGTATTAACACGAGGATTTTTGAAAATTTCAATTTTTACGGTCGTGACACCGACAAAATGGCGGATTTTTTTGCCGAAAAAACGACTTTTTATTTCAAATCACTCCAAAATCGTCAAAAATTAAAAAAAAAAAAAATCCTCGTGTTATTACCAAGATAAACTTGTCTTCTAACAGAATCTTCCTTCAAAATTGATTTTAAATGATCTGGAACAAAATGGCATTCCTCACCGCAAAAAAACGTAAGACGGAAGCGTCGTAAAAAAATGGCTGGCATCGGCTTGTTTCTACGTATTTTTACATGAAAAAATTTGAGAAGATACTTTATTATGTAGTCAATAATTGACTTTAATAAATTTTTCCGTTTTTAAAATAAAAATTCACAAAAATTTGCTTTTTTTGGCCCTCAAGGGTAGACTCCCCCCTTAATATGAATCTATTTTTTAATTGTTAAATTAATTAAATTTTTAATCTTTTTAATACTTGGTCACTCCTCCTTTAGCTTTATAGCAAGCCTGAACTCTGCATACCATTGATTCTGCAAGATTTTTGCAATATTTTACAGTCAGGTTTTGGCAAGCAATAGCAATTTCTTGTTTCAATTCTTGAAGATTTTTACATTTTTTGTCCTTTATCATCCTTTCGATTTGATCCCAAGCATTTTCAATTATTAATTCGAGAATAATAAAAAACAAAATGTTTTCGATTTTCACAATTTATTTATTAACATTAGTTAGTACATTAGCCTCATGACAGCCGTTTCGACATACAATGTCAAATTCACTATGGAGAGAGCAGAGAATGATAGTATACCATTTTTGGATTTATTAATCACGAAGAATATGAACAAGTTTGAATTTGATATCTTTCATAAACCATCTCATACAGATACAGTAATAAATAATAAGTCTTCACATCCATTCCAACAAAAAATGGCGGCATTTCATTGTTATATTCATCGATTATTGAATGTTCCTTTGTCAGAGAATAATTTTAATAAAGAACTCAATATTATTAGACAGATAGCTTATAATAATAATTTTAATGTTGGATTAATCGATAAAATATTGAATAAAAAGTTGAAAGTGAAATTAATGAATCAAATATATCCAAGTATAGTAAATAAAACAAATAATAATTATTTCACATTTGCATATAACGGTGAACAAAGCAGAAAAGTTTTAGATAATTTTAATATTTTGAATGATAATTTTAATTGTAAAATAAAATTTGCATATAAAACAAATAATACGATAGCAAAAAATATCAAAAATAATAAAAGTAAAACAAATAAAGTACTCAAGTCAGGAGTTTACAAATTAAATTGTTTAGATTGTGATAAAGTCTATGTTGGACAGACAAGAAGAACTTTTGATAAAAGAATCAAAGAACACATTAGCCATTACAATAATAAAAATGTAGAAAAATCTAATTACGCTAAACATTTGATGGAAGAAAACCATAAATTTGATGAGAATTTTGAAATTTTACACTTTATGAATAAGTCAGGAAAATTAAATTTGTTAGAATCTCTAGAGATTAACCGATATAGAAACACGAATAGATTACTAAACGATCAGGTAGACATAAACAACTCCCCACTTTTAAATTTGTATACTTTGTAAATAAGGATAACTCTTTAAGTGAATAGATGTTTGTAATTAAGTTTAGTATTGTACATACTCATCTGAAGATGACATTGTATGTCGAAACGGCTGTCATGAGGCTAATGTATTAACTAATGTCAATAAATAAATTGTGAAAATCGAAAACATTTTGTTTTTTATTATTCTCGAATTGATAATGGATTTTCACCAAGTGAATGCAATAACTCTACAAAATTTTCAATTATGTTGAGATCAGGGGATCTAGCCGGCCAATATAAAATAGGTATTTTATTATCTTCGATATATTTCATTGTTTTTTTCGAGGTATGGCACGGGGCATTGTCTTGTTGGAACAGCCAAGCTTTTCGCCTACAAAAAACTTTTTTTTTTATGGTAACATGTAATTTTCTAAAGTATTGATATACTTTTCGCTGTTTATGGTGCCTTCGACGAACTGCAGTTCCCCTGTGCCTTTCCCTGATAAGCAGCCCCAAATCATTACCGATCCACCTGCTTTTTGCACTTTTGGAGCAAGACAAGCGGCATCGAACTTTTCACTTTCTGTACGTCTCACTCGTATTGGTCGATTAGAGAATAATTGGAATGACGATTCATCACTAAATAAAACTAACTCCCACTTCTCGGCAGTCCACGATAGTTTATCCTTACACCATTCGAATCGTACCTTGCGGTTTTTTTCGGTCAAGAGAGGCTTACGGACCGCGACACGACTCTTCAAGTTTTGTTGGAATAAACGTCTATTAACCGTTTCTCTAGAAATGTAAACATCGCTTTCTTCTTGTAGTTCGTTTCTCAAAGTGTTTGCCGTTATTCTGCGATTGTTCTTTGCTTTATTAATAATCAGTCTATCTACTCGAGAGGTGGTAACGCGCGGTCTACCTGAACGACTTTTATATTTCACGTTTTTGATTGTTTATAAACTTTGATGGTATTTATCACACACGTTCTACTAACATCTAAAAGTCTCGATATTTCAAAATTATTCTTTCCTGCCTTGAATTGGCCAATAATTTGCCATTTTGTAGATTCTGTGACTGAGTTCTTCCCCATGATTTATTATATGAAAATAACTTTTTGATTAATAAAATTTCACGATATGTAGTTCTGGTTTTCTCCGCTAGTTAGCGCAACTTATGCATATTTTTAAGAAAGTTAAAGAACAAAAATTTAAAAAGATTCAAAATTTAATTAATTTAACAATTAAAAAATAGATTCACATTAAAAACTATTAAAAAATGGCCTGTTTTAATTTTATCAGCATTTATTGTTAAAAATAAGCGTTTTTCCTTTAAACACACGATTGTAAATAAATTGTATAAAATTAACGTTTTGCGAGTTACCGGAAAAGGTTCTTTGTATTTTTTTGAATAAATTAGTTAAAATTAAATTAATTATGCGTTTTTAATTTTTTTTTGAACCAGTAAAGTCACCCGAAACACGTTTTTAAGTAAAAAATAATGTAAAATTATGAAAAATCGATGTTTTTACTATGTTTTAAAAAATACGTTATGTGGTCGTGGCTTGAAAAAAAAAGAATTATGCATATGAACGTTTCTAAAAAGCTTTACAAGTAATGCTAAGATCAGAAAATGACCTAAAATTGCTATTTTTCGAAAAATATCCTTTTAAAGCAAAATGTGAGTAAAAATTAATTTTTTAAACATATTTATATAAAGTTTAGGTTTGTTTTTATAGTTTATATGTCTTGTAAGGGAAAAAAAAAGTTAAAGACGTGGACTTAAAGATTTCCATGTTCACGGTTACATAAAAGCTCAAAGTTTGAACTTGAAAACTATGAAATTGGGGGGTGTGCTAAACTTTTGACCAGTACTGTACGTATGTGAATGATCTTGTGCTTACTACCTTTTTTTTACTTAAGCTTCTAACGCTGAACTTTCTACACATGCATTTGTTTCTACATCTGTTTCTACTTTTATGCTAACTTTAGTTCTTTATTTTTTTTTATTTAAATTTTTAACACTGAATCTGGCCTTGTGCATAATCTTTTTTTATCCTCTTGCGCTTACTATTGTAAATAACCTTATAACAAACCTTGTCCATAACATTATTTCAAATTTGAAAACTACTCTGGTAACTACATTGTATTTACTCCCGTACCTGGACTTGTCATTACGTTTGTAACTTTGAACCTTGTAACGGTTATATGTACATTTTTGCTTAATATTGTTCCTATCTCTTTCACATAAATCTACTTGCTTTAATTTTGGTGTTTACTGTTGTTTTTTCTTTTTTTCATGCTTTGGTCTCTAACTCTGAATCTTTTTTTTCATCTCATCTTTGTAAAAACTGTCTTTTCTATTGTTCTTCTCAAATTTTTTTGTAATTACAATCGTGAAACTTATCATGTTCATACAATTTTGCCCACACGGTTCTATAACTTTTTTGAAAAATATTTCCTACATCCTTTTACATTTGTTATCAACATTTTTTCTACCTAGGCTTCTCCCAATTAACCTATCCAAATTAATATTGAAGTTCACCTTACGACACCAGTTTCCAGCCATGTGCAGCCTCTGTTACTTTGTTATTATTTTCATACTTCAATTTGTAACTTTAAACGTATGTTGTTCTTATTTTTATTTTTTTTATTTTTTTTTTTTCTCAACATCTAACCCTGAAACTATCATCTTTTATACTATGGTTTTCGATCCTGTACAAACCTTTGTAGGTATACACTTATCTACTTTTGAATCTACCCATGTACCTACCCTCTTGCCAAACCTTGAAGCAGGGTTGAATACGATATTCCTTCGTGGGGACGGTGAGCTGTGTTCAGGGCGTACAATCGTACCAAGAAATAAACGGTCTATACATATTGAGCGGTTTATAGGCTATGAGTTTCGAACGTTATCGACATTGCAGATTCGTAAAGTTATAAAAAAAAAAAAATTATTTATTCATTTTTATAAACTAAATAACTCTTTATGATTGGAAAAAAAATTAAAAAATAACCCCCGAGAAATAATAATTGATGATTAAGGGAATTATCCACCAAACATTTAAAATTAAATACCCTGAGCATCGAACTAAAAAAAAAAAAAAAAAAAAAATAAGTAATCGTTTATCCCCAAGCCTTTAAACCCGAATACCCTGGACGCCGAGTTGAATAAAAAAAACGATTTGTTTTTTTCAGTGGCTTTATACTAAAAAACCCAGGGCATAAGTAAAATTAAAAAAATAATTGTTTATTTTTAAACAAAACTAGCTCTTCTGAGCGCGCTTCAAGCGCGCATAGGAAAAAACAATAAGAGTAACCTCAAAATGCACTTTTCGAATATTTTAAAAACTTGTTCACCAATCAGCTCACGAATAAAAATCTTACGCAAGATGGCGATAGCTCTCTTTTATAAAGGGAAAATTGTGTGCGTAAATTGATTAAAAAAAGTAATTGTTTATCCTCCAAGCTTTAAAACTTAAATACCCTGGGCGTCGATTTGAAAAAAAAAGTAATTGTTTAACCCCGAAGCCTTTGAACCTTAATACCCTGGGAGTAGACTTGAATAAAAAAGCGATTTGTTCATCTCAGAGGCTTTATACTAAAAAACCTGGGCATGAGTTGAATAAATGAATTTATTGTTTACACCCCAAGTATTTAAACCTAAATGCCCTGGGCGTAGAGTTGAATAAAAAAACGAAGTGTTCATCTCAGAGGCTTTATACTAAAATACCCAGGCATGAGAAAAATTAAAAAAGTAATTGTTGTTTTTTAAAAGTTTTATACTAAAAAAACCTGTGCGTAAGTTGATTAAAAAAAGTAATTGTTTATCCCGCAAGCTTTTAAACTTAAATACCCTGAGCGTAGATTTAAAAAAAGTAAGTAATTGTTTATACCCCAAGCCTTTAAACCTATCCTGAGCGTAGAGTTGAATAAGAAAACAAATTGTTTATCTCAGAGGCTTTATACTAAAATACACAGGGAATGAGAAAAATTAAAAAACTAATAGTTTATTTTAAAAACTTTAAACTAGAAAATTCTGTGCATAAATTGAATAAATGAACTAATTGATTATCCCCCAAGCCCATAAAGCTATAACCATGGGGGTTAAGATGAAAAAAAAAAAAGATTATTTATCCCCGAAACATTCGACTAAAAAACCCTCGGCGACGGTTTGAATTAAAAATTAATTGTTTATCCTTTACGCCTTCAAAACAAAACACCTTGGGCGTCGTAAAAAAAAAAAGAAAGGTAGTTTTTCCTCAAAGATTTCCATTAAAAACCATGGGCGTCGAGTTGATTAAAATAACCAACTGTTTATCTCCAATATTGATATTTGTGGGATAGCCGATAAGTTTTTTTGTTGAAGCCCAGTGTACTTAGGAGTTTACAGCTCGAGTGATAGCTGGTCAGTTTATTTATTGAACCCGGGCGCCCAGGGTTTTCGGGGTTTGAAGCTTGGGGGATAGCTGATCAGTTTATTTATTGAACCTGAGCGCTCAGGGTATTTGAAGGTTTGGAGCTTGGGGGATAGCTGATCAGTTTTTTTGTTGAACTCGGGCATTATGAGATTTCAAAATTTCGATATTTTTCTTGATTTTTCAACTGTACATACCACCTTGAAAAGAAAATAATTTTTTGACTTCATAAAATGCTATTATTTCATGAATATACTCCGCAATTTTCAACCTCATACGATTATTTAATCCTTCGATTGAATTTCACCGCGAATTTCCCTTAAATTTACGGAGATCTTGAAAAAAAAAAAAAAAAATACAATTATATATCGACAAATGGTGAAATTAGTTTTGAAAATAAAAAATATGATATCTTTTCGACATAATTAAGATTTTATAATCAAGCCCCGAAAGGGTACAACTTAAATATAAGTTCTAATATTTAAAATTAAAATCATTGCTTGGTGTGGTGGCTAAGGTCTCCGACTATTATTTTACTGTCGTCGGTTCAAATCCAAACAGCAACTTTTTTTTTTTTTGATCTTTCAATACATTTTTGTGGAACTCTGTCCATTTTAATTTCTTTCTGGACATTTTTTTACTTATTAATAGTATATTATGCACCATATATTACATACCATATTTTATAGCATTGGTGCGTAAGGTGAGTTTATAAATTTCAAAGCGCTGCATAAGTATATTAACCATTAAAAAAATTTTTTAAGAAGTAAAAAAATGTCTATAAAGACATTAAAATGGTTCAGAGTTCAACAAAAATGTATTGAAAGAACGAAAAAAAAAAGTTGTTGTCAGGATTTGAACCGACGACGGCATAATAGAAAAACTTATCGGCTATCCCACAAATAACAATATTGGAGATAAACAGTTGGTTATTTTAATCAACTCGATGCCCATGGTTTTTAATGGAAATCTTTGAGGAAAAACTACCTTTCTTTTTTTTTTTACGACGCCCAAGGTGTTTTGTTTTGAAGGCGTAAAGGATAAACAATTAATTTTTAATTCAAACCGTCGCCGAGGGTTTTTTAGTCGAATGTTTTGGGGATAAATAATCTTTTTTTTTTTTCATCTTAACCCCCATGGTTATAGCTTTATGGGCTTGGGGGATAATCAATTAGTTCATTTATTCAAGTTATGCACAGAATTTTCTAGTTTAAAGTTTTTAAAATAAACTATTAGTTTTTTAATTTTTCTCATGCCCTGAGTATTTTAGTATAAAACCTTTGAGATAAAAAATTTGTTTTTTCATTCAACTCTACGCCCAGGATAGGTCCAAAGCCTTGGGGTATAAACAATTACTTACTTTTTTCAAATCTACGCTCAGGGTATTTAAGTTTAAAAGCTTGGGGGATAACCAATTACTTTTTTTAATCAACTTACGCACAGGTTTTTTTAGTATAAAACTTTTAAAAAACAACAATTACTTTTTTAATTTTTCTCATGCCCTAGGTATTTTAGTATAAAGCCTCTGAGATGAACACTTCGTTTTTTTATTCAACTCTACGCCCAGGGCATTTAGGTTTAAGTACCTGGGGTGTAAACAATAAATTCTTTTATTCAACTCATGCCCAGGTTTTTTAGTATAAAGCCTCTGAGATGAACAATCCGCTTTTTTATTCAAGTCTACTCCCAGAGTATTAAGGTTCAGAGGCTTCGGGGTTAGACAATTACTTTTTTTTATCAACTTACGCACATAATTTTTTTGTTTAAAAATAAACAATTACTTTTTTAATTTTACTTATGCCCTAGGTTTTTTTAGTATAAAGCCTCTGAAAAAAACAAATCGTTTTTTTTATTCAACTCGACGCCCAGGGTATTCGGGTTTAAAGGCTTGGGGATAAACGATTACTTATTTTTTATTTTATTTTTTATTTCGATATCAGGGTATTTTATTTTAAATGTTTGGTGGATAATTCCCTTAATCATCAATTATTATTTCTCGGAGGTTATTTTTTAATTTTTTTTCCACTCTTAAAGAGTTATTTAGTTTATAAAAATGAAAAAATAATTTTTTTTTTTTAATAACTTTACGAATCTGCAATGTCGATAACGTTCGAAACTCATAGCCTATAAACCGCTCAATATATATAGACCGTTTGTTTCTTGGTACGATTGTACGCCCTGAACACAGCTCACCGTCCCCACGAAGGAAAATCGTATTCAACCCTGCCTTGAAGCTCTCTAAGTGAAGCGCACGCGCAATTGTATTTTATAATCTTAAACTAATTTTGTCGAAGCTTCATCTAAATTAATCTACAATAAATCATACTAGGGGGGGTACCCCCCTTGCTCGCTCCGCTCGCCAACCCCCTAATTATAATTGATGACTATAAAAATTAATCGAAACAATACGTAAGCTCTATGTTTGGTAAAATAATAAATAGACTTAAGTGCTTAAAACCAATAAAAATTAGACACGAGACTTCAGTTTGAACTTTACTTACTCATCATAATTTTATTAAATTATGTTACCAAAAGATTCATAACCCTACCAACCCTACTGGATTTTTCCTCTTTAACCACCTAAAATATTTTAATCTTAGCCACATTACAGACCTTACTAATTTCACTTACTTCAAATATCGCACTTAATCCCCAACTCATCTCTCACTCACCTTACCAACAAACCCTACTCACCTTATTCATTTTGGACCTGACTCATCTTAGATCTCTAGCTTAAACTGCCCACCCTGAAAACTACTCTAGTAATTAGCGAAATAATAAAAAATCACGATTTTTTTCAAATTTTGCAATCTCGTATAAGCAAGCCTCGATTTTCAGTCGTAATACCGTTAGTGCTTCAAAATTGTCGATAATTTTCCGACTGTGTTTTGCGGGGCAAGTTTGGCAAAAAATCACTCGTGCTTCGCGCTCGTGATTTTTAACCTGTCAAACTTGCCCCCCTCGTTGCTGTGCAAAAAAACTGGAAGAAAATTATCTAAAATTTTGAAGCACGAAGGGTTATTCGGCTGGATTATACAAAATTTTTTTACAGATTCTTCTTGAGATGAACTTACTTCCTGCATAGTACCAGCTCGCAAAATTGCATTTAAGCCGATTTATGATTTTGTGAGGGGAAGGGTTGGATTTAAAATGATAAACAGCTTTGTTCAACACCCTCTCATGACAACAAAAAGGATTTAATAAAAATTTCAATGACATAAAATGACATAATTAGAAAGCTGCTGAGCTCAAGACCTTTTTAATGATATATGATTTTATATGAAAATTCTAATTAGAGCCAAAGTTATAATTTTAATATCTGATCTACCAGCCCACAACCACCTTACCTACAGTCTACCCTCCGCACAGACTCGCCTTATCTAACCCGATTTACTATTCTCACCCAATTCCATCAAGAACCCTCCTAACTATACTTACTTTTTTATCTTCAACTACCTGACCTAATTCAATCTTAGCTACATTACTGACCTCACTAATTTGATTTACTTCAAATACCGTATTTTATCCCCCAAACTTATCTCACCCAATCTACGAACAAATCTTATTCACTTTATTCATCAACTCAATCACTAACTTTAAAGTTTTGTTGACGTACTTTAAATTTTGAGAAAGCTCTATTAACATTTTTAAGTGCAATAACAAACCCTTCCCACCTCATCTTCCCTTCCACGCTCCTCCCCATATCCTCCGCCTAACCAACCTCATCTACTTTACCAACCTGTACTATTTTTCCTGTTTTTTCACATGTAGCTTCAATATTATGTTCATATAAATTTGTTATTCTCAATCTAGTTCCAATTGCATACACCATCTTTTTTACTTAGATTTCTAATTAACATCACCACTGCATTTTTTTTTAATTTTAGTTCATTGGTACACTGGGAAAATAATGGGAGTCAGTGATCCCAAACAATCCCAAAAATAGGAGCGCTGCTGCTCGACAGTGTGGGGACGGTGGTGCCCACATATGGGTAAAACTAAGCAAAAGGCAGATCCAAAACAACGGCAGAGTGCGTTGGCGCGACAGTTTGGGGATTGTAGTTCCCACGTCGGGTACCACCGTACCCACCACGGTAACTCTGATGCCCGAAGCTGCCGGGCATAACATAACCCTACTAATGGGCTAGATGATACCCATTATTTTCCCAGTGTAGAAAGCCCGTCATTTACTGAATTTAAGTATTCAATTGGATAATCTAAACATATATTTGAATCAGTTTGATCTACTCCCTTATGAACGGCTTTGTCTATATGTTTGTAATATGTTTTACTTGGTCCATTTAATATGTTTAATACTTTTCTGTATAACATTGCAATATTTTCATTCAAACTTCAGTTTGAAACTCACCGCCGTCTGATGAAGACACAGTGTGTCGAAACGGCCGTAACAAAATTAAAAACTTAATTTAATTTATTTAATAAAGTGAAGATTTCTCAACTCTATATATACGAGTTTGAATTTTATTTACCATTCTAATATGTTTATTAATCTTTATCAAGTGAATGCCACCACAATTGAAAATTTGTTTAAATTATTATTTTCATTTATATCTCCAAAAATTGAATAACAAACATCTTTACTTTTCCATTTCATAGGTATTTTAAAATTTGTCTAAAATTGTCACCTAAAATTATTAATTTTCCTCCAAAAGGAAAAAATGTTTTACCTGTACCACCTGGTCCATCTTTTAAGTACATATTATTTTTGTTTTTTGTTATTGTATTCAATATATTTTTTTGATCATTATTAAATTTTTCAAACATTTTTTCATACTCTTCTTTTCAGTTTATTTTGCAGTCATAATTTTCAGAAATATTAGAAATATTTTCTAAGCATGGTTCTGGTAAACCAAAACATTTATAACTTAATTTAGAATCTTCTCTAGATAGAAATTTGATTATTTCATTCAAACCTCTATCTTCTGCATTATCTTTGAAATCTTATATAAAATGTAATTTATATTTATTCCAAATTAAATTACCAAGAATTTTTTCGGACAATAAAAATAATCCGAAAAATTCTTGTAATTTTTTCGGAGTTAAATAGTTTATAGATTCTTCAAAAATGGCATATACATTTTTATCATTTACTACTAGACCCATTTAAATAGCTCCTTCTCTATATGTTTGTAAATAATTTTATTATGAGTTCTCAAGTATTCGTGAGAAGTACCCCATTTTACTTTATCTGATATTAATTTTAAGTGAAAACTCTGAATTTTTAGAAGAAACAACGTTTATCCTAGCTATAGTTTGAAATTTTTTTTAATTTTTCTATCTAACAAAAGTTTTATCATCTAGAAATCTATAGTAATTTCGTATATTGGCATTTTTAATGTTTCTAACAGATCAATTGTATTTCATTCAAACTAAGTTGCTAAAGTTGTTTTCCAATTTTTGAACTATTTAATTTTTTAACTATATTATGTTTTGTTGATTTTCTGTATGAATTTCTAAACGTTGTACTGAATGACTACATTTACACAATTAAAATATTTCTATACACCAAGCTGCTTCTATAGAAAATATTACATGAGAATCTAAAAAGCACCGTTTTGAGAAAAGGAGGACTCAACTTTGAGGACTCAACTTTCTCATCGTAGACTCAACTTTGAGGACTCATAAGAATCTTTTTTACGTGTCTTTTGACCGTGTTTTTATTGATTTTCAATTTTGAGGACTCAACTTTGAGGATCATAAAAAAAAAAACCAGATTATAATATAGGGAGATATACCCTTTACCTTTGCGCTACGTTCAGAGTTCATATTCATTTAAACTTTTGTGGTTATAGATTCATTGGTTTTGTTTCAGTTTGTATACTAATAATTATTATTTTCATGATTTCAATCGGATAATTTCGAACACTTGATTACATAATTATTTTTTTATCAAATCTATTCTCTAGATGTTTTAATTGAATTGTAATATAAAAATTAAAAATAAAAATTCAAATTTTAAATTTTGTTCTTCAACCAATCACATCACAAATAAAATGCTGTTAATTTTTTTGGTTTCTCTCTTTTATCTTAGAATATTAGTTAATTTTTTTAATGTTTCGTAGTTACTTTTTAAATTTCTATAGTTACATAGCAGATAACTTGTATCAAAAATTGGCGGTGTGGGTACAAACTGATAACATATATCAAAAATGGGGGGCGTGAGTAAAAAAAAAGGGTGTGGGTACACTGGGGCGTGATTAGAAAAGGATGTGATTTATAAGCATGGAAAAAAAAGCAAACGCACTGGAAATTTTAGGTCAAATTCACGGGAAAAAAGATATTTGCACCGAAAAATAAGTGATTAAACGGGAAAGAAAATAAATGCACGGGAAAAAAATACTTGAGCGGAAGTTAAATGTATTAAACGGGAAAAAAAATGTATTGAACGGGAGTAGAATTAACATTGCACGGGAAAAAAATGTATTAAACGGCAATAGAATTAATCTCGCACGGGAAAAAGAATTGAGAGCAAAACTCAACAAAAATCAAGCAAAAAATTTGTTTTATTGAACATTATACAACTGTAATTGAAATTCACGATATTTTTTATAAAAGATTAATACATTAGTAAAGCTTTTTTTTATTTTGTAAATCAGGTTTTAGGTCGCATCTGTTGTGCACTAATCTCATGAATTTCCTGGCCAATGCTAACAATCTAAGCGTTGACAAAATTATTTTCAAATCCTGTTCTTCTAAATCAAAAGATTCTGCAAAAATGTGGAAATCAACCACGTATGGTACATCTTCATCATCCGGAACTTGAGTGCGCTCATTGCACCAAGCTCTAATATCTGTGGCCAATACGGAATGAGTGCCTTTCTTACTTCGGATTGTTCTAAGAAATGCAACAAGTTTTTCTTTTGCAGGTTCTATCATCTGATTTTAACGAATGAGATTTAGTAGTGCATTTGGCTTTGTAATACCATCTGCATATTTATCTTTTACAAAAGCCTTAATTTCTTCTGATGATAAGCCTCGTGTAGAATTAATATTTTTATGTTCGTGCTCCTCTTCTGTTTCGTACAAGGACACGCAAGTATCCGAAGAATGATATAGTAGGTACAAGCACGCTGGACACTCAAACACTCTATAAATTTCCTTTGTGCACCGATATTCAACTCGTTTTCCTTCTGCCACCATTTTCGTTGAAGATATTTTCCAAACTTCTTTTAACTTTACAGCACTTTCTGCCTCTGTTGCTGATGGGTATATGTGACGTAAAAGCGACACTCGTGTTAGTCGCCTGCATATTTTTTTAGTCTGCTGGATCACTTCAGATGAATTTTCTTTTTCAGATGAGTTTCAAAATACTTTCACTCACCAGTCATCTTTTGGCTCTTTGCTTTACTCGTCGGCTGAGGCGACACTGTGAGTTGAACTAAGCTCGATAATAAAATGGGTGGAGAGATGCTTAGTGAAAGAGCACGTGGTCTTTTGTTTCAAGGCTTGATAGGTAAACACTCTTTAATTAAACCGTGCAAAAGTATTTATTTTCCCGTGCAAAAGTATTTATTTTCCCGTGCAAATGTATTTATTTTCCCGTGCAAAAGTATTTATTTTTCTGTGCGACCCACATCCCGTGCAAATGATTTTATTTTCCGTGCATTTTAATACTTCCCATTAGAAAATTATAGGAAAAATTAAAACACATAGAAATAAGCATATTTCGGTACACTTTTACGGTTAGTTAAGCACTTTTTTGGAGGGCATGGAGAGAGCGTGGGAGAAGAGTAGGGGAGGGTACCCCTGTCAAATTCAGCCGGTCATCCCGAATTTGCGGCACCGGTGGCCACATCAAAATATTCGTTTGGGATAGACCGGTTTTTCAAAACAAAAAATTATTTCAGTGTCTTTAGACGAAAATTCATATTCGAATTTCTTTTTACAATTGTTTTTTTAATAAGATCAATACGACTCAATTAAAAAAAAAATTAAAATCTTAATTTTCAAATTTAAAATTGTCAACACTGGCGCTGCCATGCTATCTGTCGGAATTAGTGCTTGCCAAGACCAAGACGAGACTATGCCAAATCTTGGTCTCGTCTTGATCTCGAAAAAAAAAGGAAATTTAAAGTCTTGTCTTGGTCTTGTCTTGGTTTTGTCTTGGTCTTGTCTTGATTTCAAGACATTTGGCAGAGATGTCGGGGGTAAGGTTAGGTCAGGCTAACAAACAAATCGATAAAATAAAAAAGGAAAAAACAGACAAAAAACAAAATCAGTACTGCCCCACAGGTGCTCCACGTAGATATCCCAGCCACCCAGAGCGCCGACGACCTGCGTCAACAATAGTGACCTTTTTCTCCGTCTCGTTACGGAGTACAAGGTCAGGCCGCAGTCTGGCGAACTCCTCGTCGACCCCCTCAATGGCACGGTTTATCGTCTTTTCCCCCGTTGTGTTACAAGGATAGCATCGTGGTGCCTCTGGCGCGCGGCAGAGTGAACGCCGTGGTACCGCGACTGTTCGTCAAACGACAACTCGTCAAACGACATTTCGTCAACGACAATTCGTCAACGCGACAACTCGTCAAAATATATTATTTTATGCGTTCCTATGATTACGGAAAAGACCAGGGTTAATAAAATAAAAAGCACTAAGGGTTATTTTTTAAAAAAATGCGCGCCGTGGGGCCCGAAGAAGCGCGCCATAAAATTTAGTTCCAAGCAAAAGCTAGTTCTATTTAGTCAAAATTTATTATTTTATGCGTTCCTCTGATTACGGAAAAGACCAGGGTTAATAAAATAAAAATCACTAAGGGTTATTTTAAAAAAAAATGCGCGCCGTGGGGCCCAAAGGGTTCTTGAAGAGGCGCGCCATAAAATTTAGTTCCAAGCAAAAGCTAGTTCTATTAAGGGGGTACATATACCTAAAATTTTTCCAAAAATCAATTTTCAGGTATCTGTGTTTTTTGATGTTCTTTTACATCAGCTTTCAAATGCCGCAAACCGCGTTTCTTAATTCGTTAAGGAAAAAAATTTACAGTTAATTTAATTAAGACATTCAATTTATTAAATTAGCGTTGAAATGGCTTTTTTTGAAATTCAAGAATTTCAAGTCAGTTCTAGTAGCAGAAATACTTTCTACGATACTATAGATACAAATGCTTTTTCGATGTATTTTTTCCTTTTTTAATTTTCGCAACGTAGATATAATTTTTTTTTTTTTTCATCCACGAACAAAACTGTAAGTATTTATATCGTTTTCGTCTGATAAAAGCGATGAAAAAACAGAAATTTTTTTTATCTGTGATTAGATTTTTTCCGTGACATAATATCTTAATAATGAAAATTAAGAATGAAAGATTAACTTTCATTTCAAGTCTAATGCTAAAAACAATTTATTAAGTTAGAATCAATCGCATAAAAAATTTATAACCTTTATGACATAATATATGACATATATTACCTCTACGAGTCTACTTTAGTATATTACAATTAGTATCGAATATCGATCTATCGATATCAAATTATTTCCGCAGCGTTGCAAGTTCATGACGACTTTTTTGTTCTTTGAGTCATCTTTCTAGTGAAATTTTACTTTATTTGGTTTTGTTTTTGTTATTATTTTAATCTCAAGTAAATAAGTTAGTTTTATTCAAAAAAAAAAAAAAAAAAAATTAAGAATAAATGACCAATTCTTACCAGTTAAACTTATGAAGTTTTTTAGTTGTTAAAAAAAAGGTGTTTATGTACAAATGTGTAGTGAAAAAATAATTCTGTGATTTAAAGTTAAAGATAATTTTTAGATAATTGCATATGAAGACTCCGCTGACTCAAAGTCTTAACTTGGTCTTGGTGCCTAATAGTGTGTAATCTGTGTTTTTGATAAAAAAGCTAATTGGGTCACTTTAGGAGCAGGAGCAAAAAAATAAAGTATCCGTCTATGTGCAAAAGAGTATTTACATCAAGCAAGAGTCCTGTGACAAGATATTTTCAAGAAATAAATGTTTATGTGTTTGTGTGTTACATTTTATTCATCAAAATCTGTTCAGAACTTCAAAAGCCATTTTCTCAAATATGTGATTTTTGAAAAAATGAGAGCATTGCTCGTAAAGCCAAAATTTTTCCAGACAGCGGATGGACCCAGGACTTTGCACACTTGTTGTACATGTGAACCTTCATGAGCGCAACCTCAGGCAACCAAATCTAAGCATTATTAAGCTGATGGCACACCATAAATTGACTAAAATGATGAAAAATATCAAAATTTTTACCACATTAAGCAATTTTAGAGTATGCAAGTAGCTTAATAGTGCTTGGATTTGGTTGCCTGAGGTTCCGCTTATGAGGGTTCACATGTACAACAACTATGCCAAGTCCTGGGTCCATCCGCTTTAAGGAAAAATTTTGAGTTTACGAGCAATGAACTTTCATAGCCTAAATAAGCTGAATTTTATAACACTTATAAAAACACTTATTTTAATTTTCTAAATGTAAAAAATTATGTAAAAATGTGTGTATATTATGGAAAAAAAATATCTTTTTAGATAAATAATTTTTTAAAAACTTACAAAATTTTTTCTGTGGTTTTTTTTTTAGGTATATGTACCCCCTTAAGTCAAAATATATTATTTTATGCATTTTATTCATTTGACGAGTCGTCGCGTTGATGAATTGTCATTTGACGAGTTGTCGTGTTAACGAATTGTCGTTGACGAATCGTCGTTTTGACGAGTTGTCGGGGAATCAACGCCGCCGTGCTGAAGCACGTGAGAGGGGGTCTCGAGCTCACCACCCTTGCTGCAGCGCTTGTTTGCGTTTGGACCTCTGCAGCGCATACTGGCGTTTAAATTCACTACCCAAGGCGCGCGCGGTGAACAAAGCGCAATTCAGCAAAGCGAATGAAACTGCCGGTGCGTAGGAAGTGATTGCTCATCACAATCTGGCCGGTTACCTCGAGAAACTTGCCTTGATCTGGTTTGGCAAGAATTCTTCTCTCATAGTGTCCCACTAGTGCAGCCCTCAGCCTCCTTATAACCTCCGCACGGGCCATGGGAGGAACAATAATGATGTCACCATTATGACCCGGTCGACGGCACTACAGCGAGAGTTCAGCACGCTCGGCAGTCCATCACCATTTCAGACCCAGGGCCGCGAACATGCGTCCGGTAGCATTTCTTATCCTTGACCACAGTGAAGAAGTGTCGCTCGATCTCCTAGCGAAGCCACCCTCTAGGAAGCCCGACAAGAAGCTGACTATCTCCTGCTCATTGGCAGGGTGGCCCACTCGTTCTGATACAGTCTCCCGTAGCGTGTACAAGGCCATATCTGCCACGCTCACATCCTTACAAATTATTAGTTTAACTGACCGGGCTCATGGGATATATCCTTGCTTCACGCCCGAGTTAATGGGCATGGGTACGGTGATACCGTCCGTTGTCATGACGCAGGTAGTGGCACCCGAAGCAATTATATTCCTTGTCGGTTCTGGTACCCGATGCTGCTCTAGGATACTGTGTATGAAGGCGTGGGGTGACGAGCCAAACGCGTTGGCAAAGCCCAACCATGCTACCATCACTTCCTTTTCTTTGGACCTCGCGTCCCCATAAGTCTCCAATAACACTAAGATGTGTTCATTCCCCTCGTAGGGGAGGAAGCCTTTTTGAGACGGACTTTTCCTACTATTTGCCATGGCCCTTGGTCAGCGATAAGAGAGGAGATTAGCTTGATGGTCGTGTCCCCCATCGCAATGGGATGCCAGTTTTTGATTCGGCCTCTCTCGCCTTTTTTAAACAGCAACACAGTGTTGGAATTTTTCCAGCACCGTCACACTGCGCTTAGTCTAAGGCAAGCATTGAAAAGTGCCATCAGCACATGAAAACCAAGGTCGGCCTTCCTCAGGTCCACGTATGTAACGCCGTCTGGCCCCGGAGATGAATTACTCATGCCCCGGAGCTTATCGGCGACCTCAGATAGTCTGAAAGGACGACACAAGTTAGCACAGCTTTCGGCATTGGGCTCGTCAACGTTGAAGAGGGGTGGCAGCTCGCCGCCAGGCTCTCTCGCCAAATGTATCTACTGGAAGTGCTCCTCAACCTCTTGCACTGGTATTTCATATTGACGAGAGGGACCACCTAACACTTCCTGGACAGCTATCTCGTGGTTGGAACGATAAAGAGCCTGGATTCAAGCAACCCTCCCTACCCACGCCATCCTGTCGTTGTCGGCATCTAGGACCTTCTCGGGCATCGGCTGACCTTGTGCGGCTGTCATCATCGCCATTGCCACTGCGATTCGCTCTCCTCAGGCCTCGTCGCCAGCTTGCTCGCCCGCGAGCGAGGCGCTTCCGGCGTCGGAAACGTCCATCCTTGTAACTCATCCTTGACAGTAACACAGCAGCTTAAAGGGCAGCCTCATCCAGCTGAAGGGCGTCAAACGCTAGGTTCGCCAGATCAACGAATGCATCCTGGTCCGCAGTTAGATCACAGTCGTGACCCGTCCGCTGGCGGAAGACATACTCGGCTTGAACCACAAGGCGCGTTTCATCTGGTTCCTCTAGGTTCGACGCGGTGAGAAAGTCAAGAGAGGTGGGTTAGTCCCCGCCCCGCAAGGGGTCAGACAAAGGGCTCAATGTCGGGACCTCGTCCTTTTGGGATTCTGGCCCTAAAGCAGCACTATCTCCGACGACTCGAATTACTTTTTTTGAGAATGAGTCCCGCGCCATACCAGGAAGTTCTTTTCGATATTTCGACTGAGGTAGTCGACAAAGATGCGCGCAGACTCATCCCCAAAAAAAAGTAACGAGAATTTGATGAGATTCAAGTGAAAATCAGCTGAAATTCAGTTGTGAAATTAGCACAAATCTCATCTGCTCAAGTCAGGTGCCCTCGTATTCAGTAACCTGGTTCAGATCTCAATTAACGTAAGAACACTTACAAAAGTTAATACGAAGAAATTTTATTTTATATTTCGGAATGATGAAACTAAAAATAAAAAGTAATTCGATTACTTTTTATGTCTAAACAGCGGAGAATCGTGTAAAAAGCGGGAGCAGCATGAAAGAGCAAATCTTCAGAGTGTTACTTAAGAGTGCTGCTTATCCAGAGGACCCCTCTAGGAGGTCAGCAGTACTCTTAAGTTCAAGATAAAAAATTTAGGAGATTACTTATAAGGCTTTTTAATAGCAGACTACACCCAGCGTACAATTTAGAAAGGGAATGCAACAAATCACCGTTACCCATTGCTTTAGCATGGAGACGGATGGATTTTTTTTTTTTTTAAATAAATTCTTAGAGATTTAGGTAGTTTCACAAGGATAAAAAAAAAAATTTGAAAACATGAAACATAATAAGATTTATTAAAAATAATTCAGGCCTGGTAAAAGTTATGAGTACGCTTGAAAGAAAATATTGAACTGCGAGAAGTGTGGTGACAGTATTATTTTAGCTTTGGGATTGTTATGATTATTTTTCAGAACTGAATTTCAATTAACCCATTACCGCCCATGGAAAAATCAAAAGTGATATAAAAAAACTAACTGTTGGAAAACCTGTCTCATGAAAAAATAGTAGATACGTATTTTTTCTTTTTTCAATTTTCATTGTTTAAACATTATTTATTTAAACAAAATCGGAAAAAATTTTAAATTTTTATAAATGAATCTAAGGAACGCAACGTTGGTCCCCAACGAAAATCGTAATGTATTTTTTCTCGGGCAAATATCAGTTTACAAATTTAAATTTTTGGGAATACCTTCAAAAAAGCGAAAAGGTTAAGTGTAAATTTTATTGAATCCTTAAACTTCGGGAAACTACCCCTTTGTAAGGGTTGAATATTTCAAATATTATTATCTCGGCGGAATATGAATTTACAAATCTAGTTTTTTGGAAAGATGATTTAAACAGGTAAAAAAAGAGTAGAGTATTTTTTTCGAGTCTCCAGAGTAAGGGAAACTACCCCTTCGCGGGGGAGGAAACACTTAATATTTTTTATCTCGGCTAAATATGAATTTACAAATCTAGTTTTTTGGAAAAATGATTTTAAAAGGTAAAAAAAGAGTAGAGTATTGTTTTTGAGTCACCAGAGTAAGGGAAACTACCCCTTCGCGGGGGTGGAAACACTTAATATTTTTTATCTCGGCTAAATATGAATTTACAAATGTAGTTTTTCGGAAAAATGATTTTAAGAGGTAAAAAAAGAATAGAGTAATTTTTTCGAGTCTCCAGACTAAGGGAAACTACCCCTTCGCGGGGGTGGAAACACTTAATATTTTTTATCTCGGCTAAATATGAATTTACAAATGTAGTTTTTCGGAAAAATGATTTTAAGAGGTAAAAAAAGAGTATAGTATTTTTTTCGAGTCTCCAGAGTAAGGGAAACGACCCCTTCGCGGGGGTGGAAACACTTAATATTTTTTATCTCGGCTGAATATGAATTTACAAATCTAGTTTTTTGGAAAAATGATTTAAACAGGTAAAAAAAAGAGTATAGTATTTTTTTCGAGTCTCCAGAGTAAGGGAAACTACCCCTTCACGGGGGTGGAAACACTTAATATTTTTTATCTCGGCGGAATATGAATTTACAAATCTAGTTTTTTGGAAAGATGATTTAAACAGGTAAAAAAAGAGTAGAGTATTTTTTTCGAGTCTCCAGAGTAAGGGAAACTACCCCTTCGCGGGGGAGGAAACACTTAATATTTTTTATCTTGGCTAAATATGAATTTACAAATCTAGTTTTTTGGAAAAATGATTTTAAAAGGTAAAAAAAGAGTAGAGTATTGTTTTTGAGTCACCAGAGTAAGGGAAACTACCCCTTCGCGGGGGTGGAAACACTTAATATTTTTTATCTCGGCTAAATATGAATTTACAAATGTAGTTTTTCGGAAAAATGATTTTAAGAGGTAAAAAAAGAATAGAGTAATTTTTTCGAGTCTCCAGACTAAGGGAAACTACCCCTTCGCGGGGGTGGAAACACTTAATATTTTTTATCTCGGCTAAATATGAATTTACAAATGTAGTTTTTCGGAAAAATGATTTTAAGAGGTAAAAAAAGAGTATAGTATTTTTTTCGAGTCTCCAGAGTAAGGGAAACGACCCCTTCGCGGGGGTGGAAACACTTAATATTTTTTATCTCGGCTGAATATGAATTTACAAATCTAGTTTTTTGGAAAAATGATTTAAACAGGTAAAAAAAAGAGTATAGTATTTTTTTCGAGTCTCCAGAGTAAGGGAAACTACCCCTTCACGGGGGTGGAAACACTTAATATTTTTTATCTCGGCTATATATGAATTTACAAATCTAGTTTTTTGGAAAAATGATTTAAACAGGTAAAAAAAGAGTATAGTATTTTTTTCGAGTCTCCAGGGTAAGGGAAACTACCCCTTCGCGGGGGAGGAAACACTTAATATTTTTTATCTCGGCTAAATATGAATTTACAAATCTAGTTTTTCGAAAAAATGATTTTAGAAGGTAAAAAAGAGTAGAGTATTTTTTCGAGTCTCCACAGTAAGGGAAACTGCCCTTTCGCGGGGGAGGAAACACTTAATATTTTTTATCTTGGGTCAATATGAATATACAAATGTAGTTTTTCGGAAAAATGATTTTAAAAGGTAAAAAAAGAGCAGAGTATTTTTTTCGAGTCTCTACAGTAAGGGAAACTACCCCTTCGCGGGGGAGGAAACGCTTAATATTTTTTATCTCGGCTAAATATGAATTTACAAAGCTGGTTTTTTCGGAAAAAATTTTCAAAAAATATAAGATCAAAGCAGATTTTTTTCGAAACCCGACAGTTCGTTTCGAAAGTATTTTCTTAGATTAATTTGTTTGACTAGGTTTTATGCATTAAAATGTTTTATAACTGTATTTATTCTGTGGTCAGAAAATATTTAAGTTTTTGAAAAACTAATTCATTCATTTAATATTTAAATGTTCTTTGAGAGTCGATTCTTCAAATAGCCCCAACTTCACTACCTCAAAATTACCAACAAACACTTATCATTTGAACTTGCAGTTTACTACATTTTAATAAAATTGCCTTCAGTCATTTAAAAATTGATTGAAAAAACCACTTCGCACATGATTATTTTACTTCAGATGTTAGGACAGATTTCAATTATCTGTATTAAATAATATTCGTTGTAGCAAAAAGACTTATGTATTAAAAAATAGTCATTTTAAAAAAATATTAAGTGATGTATTTAATAAAGGGTAGTTTCCCTTACTCTGGAGACTCGAAAAAAATACTCTACTCTTTTTTTACCATTTAAAATCATTTTTCCGAAAAACTAGATTTGTAAATTCATATTTAGCTGAGATAAAAAATATTAAGTGTTTCCTCCCCCGCGAAGGGGTAGTTTCCCTTACTCTGGAGGCTCGAAAAAATTACTCTATTCTTTTTTTACCTTTTAAAATCATTTTTCCGAAAAACTAGATTTGTAAATTCATATTTAGCCGAGATAAAAAATATCAAGTGTTTCCTCCCCCGCGAAGGGGTAGTTTCCCTTACTCTGGAGGCTCGAAAAAAATACTCTACTCTTCTTTTACCTTTTAAAATCAATTTTCCGAAAAACTAGATTTGTAATTCATATTTAGCTGAGATAAAAAATATTAAGAGTTTCCTCCCCCGCGAAGGGGTAGTTTGCCTTACTCTGGAGACTCGAAAAAATTACTCCATTCTTTTTTTACCATTTAAAATCATTTTTCCGAAAAACTAGATTTGTAAATTCATATTCAGCTGAGATAAAAAATATCAAGTGTTTCCTCCCCCGCGAAGGGGTAGTTTCCCTTACTCTGGAGACTCGAAAAAATTACTCTATTCTTTTTTTACCATTTAAAATCAATTTTCCAAAAAACTGGATTTGTAAATTCATATTTAGCCGAGATAAAAAACATCAAGTGTTTCTTCCCCCGCAAAGGGGTAGTTTCCCTTACTCTGGAGACTCAACAAAATTACTCTATTCTTTTTTTACCTTTTAAAATCATTTTTCCGAAAAACTAGATTTGTAAATTCATATTTAGCTGAGATAAAAAATATTAAGTGTTTCCTCCCCCGCGAAGGGGTAGTTTCCCTTACTCTGGAGGCTCGAAAAAAATACTCTACTCTTTTTTTACCTTTTAAAATCAATTTTCCGAAAAACTAGATTTGTAATTCATATTTAGCTGAGATAAAAAATATCAAGTGTTTCCTCCCCCGCGAAGGGGTAGTTTCCCTTACTCTGGAGACTCGAAAAAATTACTCTATTCTTTTTTTACCATTTAAAATTAATTTTCCAAAAAACTAGATTTGTAAATTCATATTTAGCTGAGATAAAAAATATCAAGTGTTTCCTCCCCCGCGAAGGGGTAGTTTCCCTTACTCTGGAGACTCGACAAAATTACTTTATTCTTTTTTTACCTTTTAAAATCAATTTTCCAAAAAACTAGATTTGTAAATTCATATTTAGCCGAGATAAAAAATATCAAGTGTTTCCTCCCCCGCGAAGGGGTAGTTTCCCTTACTCTGGAGACTCGACAAAATTACTCTATCCTTTTTTTACCTTTTAAAATCATTTTTCCGAAAAACTACATTTGTAAATTTATATTCCGCCGGGATAATAATATTTGAAATATTCAACCCTTACAAAGAGGTGGTTTCCCGAAGTTTAAGGATTCAATAAAATTTACACTTAATCTTTTCGCTTTTTTGAAGGTATTCCCAATAATTTAAATTTGTAAACTGATATTTGCCCGAGAAAAAATACATTACGATTTTCGTTGGGGACCAACGTTGCGTTCCTTAGATTCATTTTTATAAACCAATAACGGCATTCGATTCTTTGACCAAAAATAAGGCGAAAGTCATCTAAGTAATTTTTTGATCAGACGCTTAGATCTTTTGCTACGAGCGCTCAAACATGTAAAAATATGGTTTTATAGTGGTGAGCTCTGACTCGTAAAAGTGTATCTTCGGTGCGGAGCCTCGGAGCTCACCACTATAAAACCATATTTTTACATGTTTGAGCGCTCGTAGCAAAAGATCTAAGCGTCTGATCAAAAAATTACTTAGATGACTTTCGCCTTATTTTTGGTCAACACGGTGGTCTTGAACCAACTTTAAATGAAAAGTCGTGGGGCACTTAAATTTCTTGTAGAATTTGATAATTTGGACTTTCCTGAGTATTTTCAAAAAAAAATTAAAATCATCTACAAGGCCGTTTTTAAGAAAAATCGATTTAAAGGTTATAATCACGAAAAACAGTGGTCTTGTACTTTTTTTTTTTTTCTCTTTCTATTAAGTATTTTTTATATTATTTGGCTTATTTTCAAACAAAATTAAAATATTGTTTGACATTTTAGAAGGTTTTGATCGCTTTATAAAGAAAATTATTTTAATATCATGAAATTATTTATTTAAAGCTTTTCTGAAAATGTAATGATCAATTCAATTTAATAGAATATGGAGAAATTTTTAAGTTTTTTACAATATTTATACAGTGTATTTACATAATTCTATAACAGTACAACAAATAAAAAATGTACAAATAATAAATACTTTTCATTTTAATAGTGGTATCAAACGTGAAGACCATTGAATTCACATACTGCTCGGAATAGTTTTTTATCGTAGTCTGGATGATTTACTTTTACTAAATATTTATTCCATGTTGATTTGAATTCATGATGAACAGATTCGAAAGCTTGTTCACTGAATATACCTAATCCTACTCCATGTTTTTTGCAAAACTCTTTGACATAAACAAAGATACAGTGTACTTTAGGTGTAACGGTGATTCCCAAAGCCAAATAACTTTTTTTAAAATTTTCAATGTGTTTTTCGAATTCAAAGTTTAAAGTTTTGCTGAAGCAAGAGTCAACTACTATTTTAAAATCACTAAAAGCTAGAACGTATTTTTGGCACTCATCTGGACTTGATTGGCGCAGAACATCTAATTTTTTCAGTAACTGCTTGCAATTGTTACCGTTGAAGCTAAAAGAAACTTGTCGCTCAACATTGCAAGCTTTTGCCCAGGACAAGGCTGCACTTTCAAATTTTTCAGACATATTAGTAAACAAACCGTTTATTACCCCTAAGTACAAATGAAGTTCAGGTAGCGCCAAAATATCGAGTATCGGTTTTTCTTTATCACAGTCGAATATCGTTTTCGAAATGCAACATTTAAAGTTCTTAGCTGATTCTTTTTCTCCTCCAACATTAATCCATTGAATGTAGTTGTCTGTGATATTTTTTATCGTCCGCAAAGTAGAAGAATTTTCAAGATTTTCTTTACTTACCTCACACCATGTGCATGGATAAGAGCTACTGCAAGGCATAATGCCGACCATAATATTGCACAGTTTTAAATCAGCGGAAACTTTTCCATCAATTTCATCGATTTTTATGTCTGACCATAATTGTTTAACATTGTCATAATTCTCTTGGACGTTTTGAACCAAACCAATTATGAACAATTTTTTCTCGCCAGAATCTGGAAAAATTTAGAAGGGATGTCGTCTGAATATTTTCGTCGCTTTGTTGGTGGTGGTTCAAATTCATTGTCGATTGACTGTATCGATAAGCAGACTTTTAAAGATCCTCCTCCACCATCGATGCCGAATTTCAAACGCATATTAGAAAAGTTGCGTTTTTTATTAAACGTATTCTATTAAACCATGCAAATCCTTGCAATACACAGCTGTTTGAATTTGCTCGGTTTCATTTATTTCAAATTTTTTCTTAATTTTTGACTCTTCAGATTTTTTTGATTTTTTTTCTGTTTTTTCTACGTCAGAATTTAAAACACTTTTTTTTGTTTTTGATCTGACATTTTTCTTGACTTTTTTAACTTTTTTAACAACTTTAGGACTCACTTTAGTTTTTTTAGGTTTTGATTTAATAGATTTTTTCGACGTACTAGTTGTTTGTTTATTTTGTTTTGTTTTTGATTTGATATATTTTTTGGAAGTACTACTTGTTTGTTCATCTTCACATATTTCTTTAACTTTCGAACATTCTAAATTGTTAGTTTTTTTGGAATTTGTGGAAGCTTCTTCAGTTGTAGTGATTTTGTCATCTTTTTTTTCTATTTTTGCAGATTTTTTGAATTTGTAAACTTTTGTGTCAAAAAAATCATCTAGTGCGTGAATATTAGCTGAAAGATTTTTTTCTAGTTTTGGTTCAATTAATTTTCTATTTTTAGTCGCAACACGCAAATCTGATGCAATTCCAGTTGTCACATTTAGAGAAAGCCCGTATTTTGTTTGAATATTTTGCATGTCAGTTGCCGTAATAATTGTTTTACTCTTTTCTACTGAGTTGGAGTTTTTCGGGTTAACATAAATTTTTAATAGTTTTCCCCGAACTTGGTTAGCTGATAGCGTATTCTTATCTGTTAAAATCATTTCATTTTTTAAAGTTGATGAAATTATTTGATTTTGCACTGTTGGTGTGGATTCTGATATCAATGATTGAACATTTTTAATACGTGTTGTAGTGTTGCATGTATGAGGTTTGCCTCTAGCAATTTTAGAAAAGCAATCATCACACCGGTAACTTCTTTTAGATTCATGAGACTCAATACTGGCTTCCCCTGTTTAAAATAAAATGAAATTGTGCAATCGAGTAAAAATTGACTCATTCAATAACAAAAACAAATATTAAGTTTACCACTGATATACCTTTCAATTTATTATTAGTCACTTCGAGAATTTTTGTAGGTAAATTCTTTTTGATCGAAGTGCCAGGACGCTCTCGAGCTAATTGGTAAATGAGACAGCTACATGCCAATAACTTTTCAGATTGCCGAGTTTCAATACTCTTATAGTTAAATGATACGGTTGGTTTTTCCAGTAACTTCTTTTTCTTACTTTTTGAAACGTACAGCTTCTTTAAACAAGTCTTACATACTCCATTCGGTAGAGATGGATCATCAGCGTCGTAAGTTGATGGGTTAAAAATATACTGAACTAAAGTTTCAACGTTTCCATTTTTAATTGTTTTTCTTACTTCGTGACAACCATTACGGCCTCTCTTTTTTAAGCAAAACACACAAATCTTGCTACGATTTTCATCGTGTGTCAAGGCGTGATCTTTTTTGGGTATTTTGTGTACCATCTTGAGGTTAACTGAATGTAATCAAAATTAATTTTAACTATTAAAATAATTTCTGGAAGTAACCATAGTAACTATACTCGCGCACTTACTGAAGCATTGAAAGTTCGCCTGCTTTTCAAAGTGAAAATAACTTTGTAATTTTTTTTTGAGCCATGATTTTTTTAGATGATTTGATCTAAACCTTTTAAAATGTCAAACAATATTTTAATTTTGTTTGAAAATAAGCCAAATGATATAAAAAATAATTAATAGAAAGAGAAAAAAAAAAAAATGTACAAGACCACTGTTTTTCGTGATTATAACCTTTAAATCGACTTTTCTTAAAAACGGCCTTGTAGACGATTCTAATTTTTTTTGGAAAATAATCAGGAAAGTCCAAATTATCAAATTCTACAAGAAATTTAAGTGCCCCATGACTTTTCATTTAAAGTTGGTTCAAGACCACCGTGTCAAAGAATCGAATGCCGTTATTAGTTTATAAAAATTTAAATTTTTTTACGAATTTGTTTAAATAAATAATGTTTAAACAATGAAAATTGAAAAAAGAAAGAACACGTATCTACTATTTTTTCATGAGACAGGTTTTCCAACAGTTAGTTTTTTTATATCACTTTTGATTTTTCCATGGGTGGTAATGGGTTAATAGAAACGCGTTATTTCACGTTTGGCGGAAGAGTTTGGGTAAAATTATTTCGATAATTTTTCGGTTATTTCCGGGGGTTAGACCCGAGTCTCAACGGAGTATCTCTTTATATTATATTTCCATTTTTACTTTTGATCCCCTAAATTGGATCTTCCAAAATCCGAAATTCTTAAAAACACGGTCAAAACACAGTTAAATATCGTACTTTTTTGATCCCCCAAATTGGATCTTCGTCGAAAGTAATGGATCCCCTAAATTGGATCCCCTTTAGACCCCAAAATAGGGTTGGTAACTTTGAAAATTTTGTAATATTTTATTGCTTAGATAGTTAAAAGCATCAAAAAATAATCAATGTGTTTTTTCTTTTTTCGAAAAAACAAAAACGAAGGAACTGAAAGCGCTTAAATCTTTAAAATTTCAATTTATATGCATATATAGTTATACTTCTTGATCTGGTTCGATGATGTCATCGTACCTGACCGTACCATTATTAGTAAGGTTGTAGGATGAAAAAATTCGGATATCGTAAATCAACGCTGGTCGTTTGGGCACTGGGAAAAAATGAGCCCTTCGACGAATATGTGTTTTGTTGGCACAAAACTCATAGTCTGTAACGACCACGGTTGCAAATACAGAAGTTCATAACTGCAAAAAAAAAAAAAAATAAATAAATAAATAAACAAACAAACAAACAAACAAACAAACAAACAAAACCCATTGATGAAGCTGCTAACAGTATCAAGCGTAAGTCAGTTAACCAGATGTCTATGAAACTAATCATATTGATCTGACGTAAACTCTAGGTGACATCAAAGCACATACGACAGTAGTTAGTAGTACAAGATTTAAAATGTATTTTACACAACATTTATAAAGAAACATCTCGCTGATGTGTTAAATAAATACAAGATCCTTTCATAATCGCGTTGAGAAAACAGCGCATCGATTTATTGGATCAATACTATATCCAACCATACTTACGTCAAAGAAGCAACACATAAATGTGTTATAGCAATTCTAGATCCAATGACATTCGAGAATACAATGCATCCATGTATTGGATCAATACTAGATTCAGCCACAGTCACGATAAAGAAACAACATACCAATGATTTCAAAAATGAAAAAGTAATCCAGAACAAAATTTAATCAAGAATTAAAATTGGTGCAGTACGAGCAATTTTTAAGGGTAATCAAGAGACACATAAGTGGACAGATTTGCACAATCCCAAGCCAGCTGGTTAGATAAGCGAAATACGTTAGTTTAGTGAGAGCTACTCATTTAAGTCGGTTCAGGTTGTCAAGGTAGATGAGGTTGTTTAGGCGGAGATTATGGGGGAGGACGGTGGGAGGGGTGATGAGGCGAGGGAGGGTTAGTTATTTCATTTAGAAATTTTAATAGAGCTTTTAAAAATTTAAAATACTTCAACAAAATTCAAAGTTAATGACTGAGTTGATGAATAAGGTGAGTAGGATTTGTTGGTAGATTGGGTGAGATAAGTTTGGGGGATAAAATACGGTATTTGAAGTAAATCAAATTAGTATTTATTTGGACATGTTCGATTAGTAATGGGGCTAAGATTAAACTAGATCAGTTAGTTGAAGACAAAAAAGTAAGTATAGTTAGTAGGGTTCTTAATATGGGTGAGAATAGTAAAGCAGCTTAGATAAGGTGAGTGATGGTTGTGGGCTGGTAGATATTAAAATTATAACTTTGGCTCTAATTATAATTTTCATACAAAATCAAATATCATTAAAAAGGACTTGAGCTCAGCTTTCTAATTATGTCATTCAAATTTTTATTAAATACTTTTTGAGAGGGTTCTGAACAAAGCCATTTTTAATTTAACCCTACCCCTAAAAAATCATAAATCGGTTTAAACGCAATTTTGCGAGCTGTTGCTATACAGGAAGTAAGTTCATCTCATGAAGAATCTGTAAAAAAATTTTGA
The DNA here is from genome assembly GCA_038277355.1 of Encarsia formosa. NCBI lineage: Eukaryota > Metazoa > Arthropoda > Insecta > Hymenoptera > Aphelinidae > Encarsia > Encarsia formosa. The sequence continues at coordinate 21,672,794 of CM076187.1, forward strand.
AGAAAATCGCAGCTTTTATGAGATTGCGAAATTTGTAAATAATCGTGATTTTTTTACTATTCCGCCAATTACTAGAGTAATTTTCAGGGTGGGCAGTTTAAGGCGAAATCAAAGGGGTTATTTTAACAAAAAATTTAAAATTCAGTAAAATTAAAAATGAAAAAAGGGCTGTGTAGCGCTCAAGCTCCTAGCTTAATCTATCTTTTAAGCCTAACCCCATCAAAATCGGATCAAAATTAACATCGGAACATCTGAAATCTTTCCAAAAAATTCAACATATATAGATATATAACTATTGTTAGTAAGATACAAAAATGTACAAAACTGTTTCTCATTTTCTGACGTTAATTTTGATCCGATTTTGATGGGATTGGGCTTTAAAGATAGCCTAAGGTAGTAGCTTGGGCGCTACAGAGCCCTTTTTTCATTTTCATTTTAGTTTAATTTTAACTGATTTTTTACACAAATTCTGAAACTCACCTATGACGACGCTTTAAGCTAGATAAATATTAGAAAAATAAATATTAGAAAATGATACTGTCAAATTTATAGAGGCTGGGGGTTTTTCGTTGTTGAGTAATTAAATATATTCATCACATTATTTTAACCTGTAGTCTAATGAGAGAGCGCTTTTTAAATAAAATTTTCCTAGAATTACATGTAATCAGGTGTTTGGAATCTTATCAGTATAAATAAAATATGCGCGAATAACGTACAACTAATCAATTAATCCTTTCGGTTCTTTTAAGTATTAATTAAAAACAAAAATATGTGTTTCAGGTTAAAAGAACTTCTGGTATCTATGCAGTGCTATATTTATATACGCGTGAAGCTTGTCAAATGTTTGGCCAAAATCGCATCTTGACTAGAGCCGTCGGTGTGGTCCTACCATAAAATACCCTGCTACTTAATGATTCTTACCGTGATCCATGCTATTTATATACCGTGCAACGAGCATCACGATTAGGCTCTGGAGATAGTTTTTCAAGAAAGTTTTGACTCAAAATAGGTTAGGGAGAATACCTGGTCCCCGAGATAGCGATTACGCTCTAAGATGATTCCTCCAGGAAGTTTCGACTCCAAACATGTCAGGGTTAACACCTAGTGTCGGGACTCTCGATTTGGCCCTGGGAATGATTCCTTTTGTAAATTTTAACTCTTAATAAGTCAGGTTTAGCACCTGGTGTGGGTAGTGATTTCGCTCTGGAGATGGTTTTTTTCTATGAAGGTTTAACTTTAGAACGGTCAGGGTTCACTTCAGGTGTAATGGGTGCCTGTTACGTTCTGGAGATGATTACCCCAGCAAGTTTTGACTGCACGGTGTTCAGGATAATCACACGGTGCAGTGACTGGTGACTACACTCTATAGAAGATTTTTCCAGGAAGTTTTGACTTCAAATATGTCAGGGTAAACACTTGGTGCTCATCGTTGCAATTACGCTCTGGAGATGATTCTCCCAGGAAGTTCTGACTTAAAATCGGTTATCGTGGACACCCAGTTCTCGGGATCGCGATTGCACTCTGGAGATGATCTCTCCAGGAAGTTTGGATTCTAAAATGCAGCCATAAGTGCAGTTACAGCTGTCGCCCCCAATTAACTTAAACGCTTATACCTGAACTATCGGTATCTATAGGTATGTCTCGGCACGACTCACAATGCTTCATCCATGTAGTAGAATATTACTCATCATTGAATACAAAATTAGCACTGCCTTTAGAAGGCTGGCAACATCAGTTTTAAAAGTTTTGTGGATTTCCCCATAGGCAGCTTCATTAAATCATACTCCAACTTAAAAATATCTCTAAGAATCTAGATATTTTTAATCACAGAATTGAGTCTTTGATACAGTAAAAATTTCATTTAAAAAAAAATATTGTATTAAAAATTTTTTTTTGAAAAGAGAAATTTGTATTAAAAATTTTACAGGGCTTTTTGGAGATCGTCGGGATGTACTACTCCGCTATACTCTCAATGTCTCCAAATCGCCTTGTTGGAGATACTGCTCCAATCCACTAATCAATTATTTAAAATACAATAAACTAACTTGAACTGTATAAATATCAAGTTACTAAGAATGAAAAAATTGGTCAACTTTTTGATTCTTTTACAACTTTTTTTATCAACTTATTCAAAAGAACTCATACTTCCAGCTTATATTCTAAATAAAAAAAGTATAAGATTTAAACTTCACGAAAGAATTTGTATTTATCATGAGCTATTCGAAAATAGAATAATAATAAAACAAAGCTTTTTATGTCTTTGGTTAGGTTCTTAGGTTATCACCACTCGATCAAAGTCTCGTTAATTCATTTAAATCAAAAGAAAACGTAAAACAATTAAGAGTAAGATCTTGTATCAAACTCAGACTAGTTTTTTAACATTATAGTCATATTTTTTCCCTTGAGTAAAATGTTCATGTTATATCTGTAAATTTAATTTTTTTTAAATAATTTTTGTGTATCATAATTAAAGTATTATTTAAACTCTATGGATTTAATATATAAATAACTGAATAGAGTAAATAGGAAGACAAAGATAAATTATACATATGTTCATGAACAATAAAAAATTATGAAAAAAATCTTTTGAAATCATATTTTTATGTTTGTATGATTGTATTCCTACTATTTTTTTGGAGTAGAAAGAAAGATAATTGCAAAAATCGCATGAAAAAAATGCATTTGTTCAAGAGTTATGTCAAATTGAGGACCTGAACCGCCCTAGCGCTCGGCCAGGCTGTATCCTGGCTGCAGCCGAAGATTGCCGTAGCTTGATTTTAAGTGATTTTGAAATTATCCCAAACTCAAAATTAAATAATCCTACGCGATGCAAAATTTTATTGCACGTCTTTGTTACATTCAAAGTCATAAGAGATTTTTTTTTTTGTTTTTGAGTGAAAAATAAAAAACCACATTTTTTTTACTAACCTCCAAAACAAAAAAATGTTCGTCTCTACCTCACGATATCTTGAAAACCGCTCAATATTTTTCACAGGGTTTTGACAAAACGTTTTTTAAACTCCCTCTGCTTCTAATGAGCCGTTTCAAAAGCTTCCAAAATAATTTAGCCCTAAGGTATCAAACTTTTTTTTGAAAAAAAAAGTTTGTTATTTTTAAATATCAACTTCGAATTAAAAGAGTGTGCGAGAAAGTTTTGAGTGGATCAAACTTCATCACATGAATTTGTTCCTGAACTATCAATTAAGTTTTTTGAAAATTTCAGATCAAAATATGCCCAAGAAACGAAATGACAGTGGTATTAAGATTTTTGGTAGGCGCACAAGACGTTTATGAGGACGACGTCAGAAAGGTGCAGCAAAAGACTCGCGCTGCTTCACCTATTATCAGATTTGCTCCATGGCTGGCGGCGTCTTGCATGCCTATACAAAATCTTAATATCACTGTCATTTCGTTTCTAAGGCATATTTTGATCTAAAAAATTCCTAAAACCTTGATTGAAAGTTCAGGAACAAATTCTTGTGTTAAAGTTTGACCAACTTGAGCCTTCCTCGTACTCTTTCAATCCGAAGTTGATCTTTAAAAATAACAAGCTTTTTTTTCCAAAAGTCTTACGTTAGAGCTAAATTGATTTAATGGCTTTTAAAACGTCTCATTAGAAGCGGAGAGAGTTGAAGAAACGTTTTGTCAAAACCCTGTGAAAAATATTTACCGGTTTACAAGATATTGTGAGGTAGACACGAATATTTTTTGTTTTTAGGGTTAGTAAAAAGACGTGGTTTTTTATTTTTCACTTAAAAACGAAAAGACTTTGAATGTAACAAAGACGCGTAATCAAATTCTGCATCGAGTAGTATTATTTAATTTTGAGTTTGGGATAATTTCAAAATCACTTAAAATCATGCTTCGGTAATCTTCGGCTGGACCAGGCTACACACACTGTTCTGTGAAAAGGTGCCAATTCTCAAAAATCTGCGATAGCTCAATTTTGATCGCAGAATTACCATTTTGGTCAATTTTTCTTCCTCAGGTCAAAAGGAATCGAGATCCGTTTCCCCCATGTATCAGGTAAACTATTATAGGGTAGTTTCAGCAGGTTTTTAGGGGATGAAATGGAAAAAAACCAGAAAAAGCATGGTTTTACGATGATTTTCATAACTTGTCGGATAGAAAAAATTATTATTGGTTATTTTTTTTTAACAAATCAATTGTTCTAGGGTAATACTACATTATTTTCTAAAAACTACCCCTAAAAAGTTAATTCGGGGGTGGAAAAAGGGTTAATTTTAAAAATAATCGCTTGCAGTCTTTGAACATTTTTTAAAGATAAAAAACGTTATACTCGTCATTATTTTACGTGAACTTGTCTAGTAAAAGTTTTTCTACAATTTTTTTTTGCAACCAACAACCCTTATTAGGGGGTGTTTTTTGTTTTTTTTCTAATATTTAGTCAGAAACAGTAAACCTGAAATAAAACTATGCAGATCTTTGAAAAATAAATGTTAAAACTATGACTTTACGAAATCGTTCATGTTTTGTGATTTTACATTTATAAAAACTACCCCTAAAAAATTAATTCGGGGGTAAAAATTTGAAGAAATTCTTAAGGAAATAACATGGCTACATATTTTTTTCAAGAGTTCAATTATATTCTAATGTTTGATTGGATACTCGAACTAATTTTTCTGTTAAAAATTTTTTCATTCCAATTATAACATATTTCATATAATTTTTACCAGTCTTTTGTATTAAATTGTCTTTGAAGAAGGGTATAAGAGTATTAAGTTTTTTTTTATAATATTAACAAAAATTGTAGAACAACTTTTACTTGACAAGTTCACGTAAAATAATGACGAGTATAACGTTTTTTTATCTTTAAAAAATGTTCAAAGACAGCAAGCGATTATTTTTAAAATCAACCCTTTTTCCACCCCCGAATTAATTTTTTAGGGGTAGTTTTTATAAATGTAAAATCACAAAACATGAACGATTTCGTAAAGTCATAGTTTTAACATTTATTTTTCAAAGGTCTGCATAGTTTTATTTCAGGTTTACTGTTTCTGACTAAATATTAGAAGAAAAAAACAAAAAACACCCCCTAATAAGGGTTGTTAGTTGCAAAAAAAATTGTAGAAAAACTTTTACTAGACAAGTTCACGTAGAATAATGACGAGTATAACGTTTTTTTATCTTTGAAAAATGTTCAAAGACAGCAAGCGATTATTTTTAAAATCAACCCTTTTTCCACCCCCGAATTAATTTTTTAGGGGTAGTTTTTATAAATGTAAAATCACAAAACATGAACGATTTCGTAAAGTCATAGTTTCAACATTTATTTTTCAAAGATCTGCATAGTTTTATTTCAGGTTTACTGTTTCTGACTAAATATTAGAAAAAAAAACAAAAAACACCCCCTAATGAGGGTTGTTAGTTGCAAAAAAAATTGTAGAACAACTTTTACTAGACAAGTTCACGTAAAATAATGACGAGTATAACGTTTTTTTATCTTTAAAAAATGTTCAAAGACAGCAAGCGATTATTTTTAAAATTAACCCTTTTTCCACCCCCGAATTAATTCTTTAGGGGTAGTTTTTATAAATGTAAAATCACAAAACATGAACGATTTCGTAAAGTCATAGTTTTAACATTTATTTTTCAAAGATCTGCATAGTTTTATTTCAGGTTTACTGTTTCTGACTAAATATTAGAAAAAAAAACAAAAAACACCCCCTAATGAGGGTTGTTAGTTGCAAAAAAAATTGTAGAAAAACTTTTACTAGACAAGTTCACGTAAAATAATGACGAGTATAACGTTTTTTATCTTTAAAAAATGTTCAAAGACTGCAAGCGATTTTTTTTTAAATTAACCCTTTTTCCACCCCCGAATTAACTTTTTAGGGGTAGTTTTTAGAAAATAATGTAGTATTACCCTAGAACAATTGATTTGTTAAAAAAAAATAACCAATAATAATTTTTTCTATCCGATAAGTTATGAAAATCATCGTAAAACCATGCTTTTTCTGGTTTTTTTCCATTTCATCCCCTAAAAACCTGCTGAAACTACCCTATAATAGTTTACCTGATACATGGGGGAAACGGATCTCGATTCCTTTTGACCTAAGGAAGAAAAATTGACCAAAATGGTAATTCTGCGATCAAAATTGAGCTATCGCAGATTTTTGAGAATTGGTACCTTTTCACAGAACAGTGTGCTACAGCCGGCCGAGCCCTAAGGCGGTTTTAACATCCAGGTCCTAAATTAAGGAGGCTCACGCGAGCAGGGCCGTATCAAGTGAAGAGGCCCCAAGATAGTGAATATATTTTTTTTCTATATTTATTAAAAAAAGCGTTTAATCAAACGAATCAAATATTTTTTTTTTCGGTCACCAACCAATTATCGGTGCTTTATTCGTGCTGTTTTCTGACCAAATAACAGGTGTATATATGGTCTGTTTTTCAGACCAAATATTTTCCGTTATTTGGTATGCTTTCCGATCTTTGGTCTGTTTTGCAGTCGCTGCATACCGGATCGTCAAAAAACTTACTCAAAAATGGAAACGACCAAGGTGCCATGCTTTGAGGTTAGATCGTGGCAACACAGTTTATGACTGAACTTGCTGTCATTTGTTCATAAACAGCACTCAGAAAGTACCTAAAATTGATTGGAGCCCGAAACAGCATAAATTTGAACATGTTCGATTGTGGGAGTCATATACGAGCGTGTATTCCTAGACGATTCCTGCGGCACCGTCCAGAAACAACGCCCGTATGTAACTCCCATAATCAAACATGTCCAAATAAATACTATACATTAATTATTGATTCTAACAATTAAAGCTGCATTCGTATATTTTTTAAGTAAAAATCCTCGTCAGTTTTTAAAGCGAACAAAAATCGATGATTTCCCATAAGAACACGTGTTAAAGATCTAAATTTTATAATTGCAATTTCTTGAAATTTTATAATTGCAATTTCTAAATATTGTTTTTTAGAAATGTAATCTGTGGTATAAGAACTATGTTTTCTCAAAATTTTAGGAATATTGACCTCGTGGAAAAAAGTCGCGAGAGCCTCCTTAAAGAACAAAAAATTCATACTTCGATTTCAAATTTTTAAAATTTTACAAACTTTATGAAATTTTTTACCAATTCTCAGGTAAACTATGTTAATTCTGAAGTAAAAAGGAAACTTATTGCGAAGCTGCGTGAAAAAAAATGTATTAGTTTCAGATTTATGTCAAATTAAAGAAAAAAAATTCATTTTTGATTTCAAATTTTACAAACTTTTTGAAATTTTTTACCAATTCTCATATCGCCTATACTAATTCTCAAGTAAAAGGGAAGGTAATCGCAAAAACCGCATAAAAAAATGACGTTGTTCGTGAGTTCTAAAAAAGAATCAAACTCTTACAGACACGCAGACAAACTAAGCGATTTATATATTAAAAATTTATAACTGATTGAAAAAAAGGATTTCGAAATTGGATTAATAACTTTTACGAGGACCAAAATTTAAAAAATATATGTATTTTAGGAAGTTAATATTTCAACTTTCAACTTTGATAATTTAATAAAAATGTGTTTTTCAGGGCAGGCCGATTAATTGAGTAGAAAATATTTGTCACCCTCTTAAAGACTCGTTAAAAAATGTATTAATTGAAGGTAGAATTACAATTTTAAATTCATCTTTTACATATCAATGCCATACCTTTAATTTTTACTGTTCCGTGTAGACCTAAGATATTTATCATTGACATAAATGTCTAATTAAATATAGGCAAAAGATTAAGAACATTATTTAATAATTATCGTTGAAATATGGTTGGAATCTTACATAATTTGTGTAACACTAATGTCTAGGCTTTGTAATAATCACCATTTCTCAAATTTGTTTATGGTATATATATACAGTATCTCAAAATATGCTGAAATAATTTTTGTATCCAAAGTAGTTAATTGCTTGCCCTTAATTGTATAAATTAATAAAGAGAATTAATAAATTAAAACACATATTATTTTTAATTGGTTGGAATGTAATTTATGTATGAAAGTATAAATTTACCATATTATATTTAATTTCTTTTAGTCATCTGAAGAGGTCATTTAAAATGACGAAACGTTGTGCTCAAACAATAAAAATTATACAATAATTTTTATGCTGAAATAAATCTACATTATTATACGCAGCATCCGTATTTTTTGTCCGTCCATCCGTCCGTCCGGGATCAACTTTAAAAATTTGATTACAACGCTCCTCATCATCGGATTCAAATCAAATTTGGTATACGGATATTTTCGAAGATGTATATTATGAATCTAACTTCCGTTTTTTTGTTTCTATTTTTTTTTTTTTTTAAATGACAAGCATTTCTATTTTATCGATTTTTGTCATCAGTTTTATTTTAAAAATTTAACATGGCTCTTCCAATACATCCGATTTTTTTAAAATTACGTATACGTATGTTTTCAAGGGTGCTGATTACAAATATCACTTTGAATTTTTAATTTGTCTTAAATAAAGTGCACTTAAATAAGTTGAAATTATGATTCTCTCCTATCATATTGGATTTGTACGAAAATTTGTTTTCGATGTCTTTTGAGGGTCAAGATTACGAATCTGATTTTCAATTTTAAATTTGATGACTCTAATAAGGTCTATACTCAAATAAAGTTGATTTGAAATTTTTGCCCCATGTATCTGACTCGTAATAAGTTTTGTGTATTGGGATCTCTAATGCTCCTCATTTTGAATATGACCGTAGATTTTTATTTTACCCTAGATGAAGTTTACTTATATAAGGTAAAATTTTCCTTTGTTCTCAATCTATATTAGAACAATCAGAAATTTCGTATACACCTGTTTTCAAGGGTGCTGATTACAAGTATCACTTTGAACTTTTAATTTGCCTCAATATTTAAGTACACTTAGATAAGGTGAAATTATAATTCGCGCCTAATACATTGTATTTGTTCGAAAATTTTTATTCTTTGGCTTTTGAGGGTCCAGATTATGAATCTGGACTTCCATTTGAATCTAATGACTCTTATAAGGTCTATACTCAAATAAAGTTAATTTGAAATTTTAGCTCCATAAATCGAACCGTAATAAGTTTTTTGTACTGGGATGTCTAAGGCTGCTCATTTTAGGTATTTATGTATCTATATTCGAATAAGCCCAGACATTTGGAAGACTTTTTTTGTTTTTTTCATCAGTAATATGGTTGTAGATTTTTGTTTTAAAATATTTTTGATTAAAGTTATACTCTAAATAAAATTTAATCATTTACGTAATATCATAATATCATAATATATGATATTATTGAATATATTTGTCTATGCGCGAGCGAGTGTTTTATGCTAGTTAAATTAAAAAGTTTTTCTTTTGCCTTGCCTGGCACGATCCTAATTTCCTTTTTATTTGCATTTTGAGAGCGTTCAACACATAAGTATCTCAAAATATCGTCACTGGGAAAGCTTACTATATAAGGTGGTTGACCCTATTTGGGATTACTCTGTACAAACTGCACGGGAGATGCAAGTATATAGTTATACAAATCCATGACTATGATCCCAAATAGGTACTTGATACCAAATGAGGTCCACCACCTTAGTACAAAAACTAGTTAAACTGTAAAACTGATATAAATATTTTATGATTATTTGTTGTAAGACAGTCAACGTAAAGATTTATCTAATTTACTATACAAAAGTATTTCAGAAACGTGAATGTTGGATACCGAGAGTAGACGCATAACCGCGCTGGATCAGGGATTATCTCGGGATCCGTGGCTCACCACAATGGATTGGACCTTAGGAACAGATCAGTCACTTCAGGAAATGTTGGACTGTGACATCAAAAGCGAAATCGACAGTGTAATTGGAGGTCATCCTGAACTTGGATTTAACTTCACTGATTTATCACCTCTTGAACTTGATGAAGATCCTATTAGTTGTCGTAACGATCTTAATGGCTGGTTTGGTTCACAAACTCTTCTTAATGGAAACAGCAATAGTTGTAGCAGGTATGAGATTTAATTAGATTAAATTGTATAAATTTAATGTTTTCAAATACACGAAATGTTTTCTATTATACTAGTTTTACCTCGAGTTTTACTTTATTCAGGCTGATGCAGACTAGATAAGAAATTCCCAACGCACTTGTTTTAAAAAATTTTATATCGGTACCCAACCATTTTACCAAAACATATTTCCCGAACGGATAATTTGTCGACCAACCATTAACCGACTATCCTTTATGTTGATAGAGCTGCGATCTATTAATTTAATTTAAAAGCTAAGCAGGCATATTTGGCTTTAGCTGCTTGTTAGCGTGCGTCTTGCTTTCGCTTATATCATGTCGTATGCGTATTATATAAATAAACAAACATTTTTTTTTATAAAAAACAACTATCAAGTAGTTTTTATAAGTTTTATTCTTGTTTCTTTTCAAAAAGAGTCTAGTTAGCTTGAAGAGGAAACGTACATAACCTCGCTCGTGAAGCATGCTTTCTACTGCTGTGTTACTTGCAGCTGCATTTTGCTGATCAAATTTGACAAAATTATAATCATCTGCTAAATCTATATACTTAAATGAAAAATCTAATTATAGTTGCAATGTAAGTGCAATTATATCAAATATAATAAAAATAAAAAGATAAAATTGTAAGTTAAAGATTGAGTAGAATTAGAAAGAACAATGTTTGATCTGAAAAATACATTTTAATTTTGAAAGAGTGACATTTTTCGCTCTTTTCGAACCCAAGGTCAAAAATAGGGGTTCTCATTTAAAAAAAATGGAGTTGAGGCCCTTAGAGCCCAAGATAAGGGCCTAGGCCCGATTTTATCTGGCCCTTCTGATAGAAAATTTTATTTAAAAAAACTTTTCCGCATGTGCTATACAAATAATGCTTTTTTTCCGAGTTATTCACACCGTTCCATACATAATTCACTATATATATATATATATATATATGTGTGTGTGTGTGTGTACCGGAGAATCAGCACTTATGGCTACATTTTTCCCATATATAGACACTTATGGCTACATATTCGACATGTCGCCATAGGTCCAAAAATTATATCGACACTTAAAGCTACATGTCGCCATAAGTGTCATATAAGGTAAATGCCAATTATGATTACAAAAATCGCTACTTTTCAGCATTTTGAATTTTATTGAAAAAACAAAGCATATTAGACTAAATCTTTTTTTACATACTTAAATTTTAGGTTCTTAGAAACTTAAATAAATTTTTTTTATATGATAATTGTATTTATTTATTGAATAATTAATGTTCAAAGTCAAGACCTTTTTTGCCTCCGTTTAAAGTCAAGGCCCCAGTTTATTAGACAACTTCAGCTTTGGCCCCAGTTTATGGAACACTTTTACACGTGAAATCCCGTCTGTGACTTAAGTGCCCCAGTTGATGGAACGGAATCGTCAAAATTCGAGGGTTTCATCACTCTCAAACACGAACAAATTAAAAATCTAACATGAAAATTAGAAAAACCGTTCCATCAACTGGGGTATGTAAGTCACAGACGGAATTTTACGTGTAAAAGTGTTTCATAAACTCGGGCCAAAGCTGAAGTTGTCTCATAAACTGGGGTCAAAAGGTCTTGTCTTTAAACATTAATTATTCAATAAATAAATACAATTTTCATAAAAAAAAAATTTATTTAAGTTCCCAAGACCCTAAAATTTAAGTATGTAAAAAAGGATTTACTCTAACATGCTTTGTTTTTTCAATAAAATTCAAAATGCTGAAAAGTAGCGATTTTTGTGATCATAATTGGCATCTTTACCTTATAATTTAAAAATTTGATAAGTTTTAGTTTTTTTTTTTTCAAAAATGTTCTGAGGTAAATTAGGCTCACTTATTTTGGCCATTTTTTCAACCTATGGCTTCAGGCCAAAAATTGTTTAGAGAATTTTACACGGAAAGACGGTGGCAGTCAAAAAACAGTGCTTCAGATAAGTCAAAGAATATATGAGTGATCGTCACTATCTTTTCAATGCCAAGCACTGATTTTTTGATGCCGTGCATCGATTTTGGGATGCAAGGTCAAAATTTTCCCAGGTTCATGAGACGAGTGCCGTCGATAAGGAAGTTAACCCTTTTGAGGTTATAAGTTGTTTTATTTTAACCCATTAAGTCCGAGGATTTTTTGAATTTTTGGTTGTGTTTGAGCTGGGAAATCTTAGGGAAAACTGTGAAAAATGTATACCTGAATACCCTATCCCCCTATTTTCAAGTATGCCCTACACGATGGTATAGTTCAAAAAAGTCAAAAATTCGATTTTCATTTGTTTATAAACAAATTAAAAAAAAAAACAAGATTTTTTTTGCACTTTTTTTTTTTAATCGAAAAATTGAGTGGTTAAAAAATTTTTTACACACTTTAGAATATCATCACGGGTGATCACGCATTTCAAAGTTTCCAAATCTTCTTGAAAATTGTAGCTGCGATTTTTGTAAACAAAATGGCGGCCAAAACACTGCGAAGAAAAAATTCGTAAAGCAGCCGAAGGCGGAACCAACATCGAAAAACTTATTTTGCTCAAAAATATTTATTGAAAAAGCATAAAAAGTCTTTGAAATGTTAATTGTTAATATTTTTATCATTTCAATTGCATATATGCGAGTATTGGGCCCAATAGGGAGGGACCCAAAAATAAACATTGAGAAATCGAAAAATAAAAAATACTAACTTATTTTACGTAAAATTATAAGAACAAAATATACTTGGTGTTTTTTTTATTGGGGCCACTATTTTTTCATAAAAATTCGTTGAAGTTGGGACTATCAACCAATTGAGTCCAAGGATTTTTTGAATTTTTGGTTGTGTTTGAGCTGGGAAATCTTGGGGAAATCTTGGGGAAAATGTATACCTGAATACCCTACCCCCCTATTTTCAAGTATGCCCTGCACGATGGTGTAGTTTAAAAAAGTCAAAAATTCGATTTTCATTTGTTTATAAACAAATTAAAAAAAAAAAACAAGATTTTTTTTGCACTTTTTTTTTCTAATCGAAAAATTGAGTGGTTAAAAAATTTTTTACACACTTTAGAATATCATCACGGGTGATCACGCATTTCAAAGTTTCCAAATCTTCTTGAAAATTGTAGCTGCGATTTTTGTAAACAAAATGGCGGCCAAAACACTGCGAAGAAAAAATTCGTAAAGCAGCCGAAGGCGGAACCAACATCGAAAAACTTATTTTGCTCAAAAATATTTATTGAAAAAGCATAAAAAGTCTTTGAAATGTTAATTTTTAATATTTTTATCATTTCAATTGCATATATGCGAGTATTGGGCCCAATAGGGAGGGACCCAAAAATAAACATTGAGAAATCGAAAAATAAAAAATACTAACTTATTTTACGTAAAATTATAAGAACAAAATATACTTGGTGTTTTTTTTATTGGGGCCACTATTTTTTCATAAAAATTCGTTGAAGTTGGGACTATCAACCAATTGAGTCCAAGGATTTTTTGAATTTTTGGTTGTGTTTGAGCTGGGAAATCTTGGGGAAATCTTGGGGAAAATGTATACCTGAATACCCTACCCCCCTATTTTCAAGTATGCCCTGCACGATGGTGTAGTTTAAAAAAGTCAAAAATTCGATTTTCATTTGTTTATAAACAAATTAAAAAAAAAAAACAAGATTTTTTTTGCACTTTTTTTTTCTAATCGAAAAATTGAGTGGTTAAGAAATTTTTTACACACTTTAGAATATCATCACGGGTGATCACGCATTTCAAAGTTTCCAAATCTTCTTGAAAATTGTAGCTGCGATTTTTCTAAACAAAGTGGCGGCCAAAAAACTACGACGAAAAAATTCGTAAAGCAGCCGAAGGCGGAACCAACATCGAAAAACTTATTTCGCTCAAAAACGAGGCCTTCAGATGTATTTATTTATTTATTTATTCATTTATTTATTTATGTTATTTATTTATTAGATTACTTGATTTTTCTTTTAAAAAAAAAATAAATAAATAAATAAATACTTGAATTTTTATTTGTTTCCTTTTTTTGTTATGCAGTGTCAAACTGAATACGAAATATATGTTCAATAAAAATAGCCTGCGTATTTTATAATTATTAGAAATACAATTTTGTTATGCAGAAGAAGAGAAAGTAAGAAAGAACAACGGATTCATTGATGCTGTTAAAGCTTTTGCCAGGTGTATACGACCATAGCTGAAAGGCATAGAGTCTGCTTCGTAATCACAAGTCCATGGGTTCAAATCCCGCTTAGAGCAAAAAGTATCTCAAATACAGAAAAAAATTGTAAATCCAAAAAAAAAAAAAAAATTCGTCTTCCAATGACTTTAAATCTTTTTTTTTTTTCTACTTTCAAATACACCTTTTTGAAAGGATATACTTCACCAAATATTGGTCTGAACTGAATAAAAAACTATAAGAAAAATTAACTTTTAGTAAAAAGCGATCAGACTAAAATTATCATAGATGCAGGCTAGAAAAAATTACAAGAAAATTTTGTTCAATTATATCCATAAATCAAATCTTTTATAAAGAAATATTTCATCAGATATAAAGAAAAATTGGCAGATTGAGAGTTGAAAAAAAAAAAAATTTTTTTATAGCCTAAGGATGAAATTTTTTTTTTCAATCACCACGAAGTCAACGCCTCTGAGAAATTTTTATTACGACTTTTACAGTTTACAACTGTATCTGCGCTTTTTCTGAATACTCGCCGTGAGCGGGATTCGAACAACGATCTAAGCATTGCTAAACTGGCTCTTTGCTGCTTTAGCCAACGGCCGTGTACAGATTTACAGATTTAGACTTCATTTATATGTAAAAATAATAAATTATGAATTTTCTGTAGCAATAATAGTCTTTACCAATCTCTCTCAATCAAAAATTATAAAAATGTATAGAAAATTTTTAAAAAGTAACAATAACTCGTCAAATTGTAAATTTCATCTCTTAGCCGTTACACTTATAAAATACAAAACATAACGTTGCCCAACACCTACCACGCGGAGGTTGATGAAACAAAGTGTCTTTTTTTTTTTTTTTTTTTTTTTTATTACTTTTATACTTTTTTTGTGTTTTTCTAATTTTTTTTTTTTTTTTTTTTTTTATCAATTTTTTTATAAAAATAATTTTTTAGTTCAACAATGAAACTTTCTTAGAAATTATGAAAACTTTTAGACTACAATAAATTTAATGATTATTTTTAGGAACGCAATTTTGACAAATAGATAAGCTGCACTTTTCACAGTACAAACGTGTCCTAATGGGACAGAAGCAACATTTTCTTAGTTTTTCTTTAGTCAAAATTTGGTGATTGCCTCTAGTAGACTTTTCCTTTGAAAGATAATGCTTGGAAATTGCCATCATAAAGTCAAGCGAACTTGATTTTTTAGTTTCCTTGCCGTGAACATAGTTCGAAAGAACAACTGCATTAGCTATTGACGCTTGAATAAGACGAATAAAAACGATCCACGTCCACTTTTTAGACCTTATGCAAGGCATAGCGTAGTTACAACGTCCATCATGAACGTCAACGCCACCCATATTTTTATTATAAAGTTGGAATGCATTAGGGAAAGCAATTTCTTCTTTTTCTTTTTTTTCTTTGCTCCTCCTTTTCGCTGTGTATGTGGGTGTGACACCAGCAGCAGTAGAAACCATCGACACTGGTTTAGAGTCCTGCAATGTAATGTAATTTATACCACTACTTTTTTCGTATTTCACTGCAACTGTACCTTTCGGTGACTTTTTAGGAATAACATTTTTTTCCTTTACACGATTTTCTCGGATAGTACCAGTCGAACGAACCCCTAAGTTTTTTAAATGTAAAACAAGATCAAAACTAGTAAATAAATTGTCCATGTATAAATGATAAAGAGGCAGTTTCCTAAAAGTTACGTTTGAAAAAAAGTGCTGAAGCAAACTCATAACAACACGAGTACCTAAAGAACATTTTTCAAGTTTATTGTCAGCTATTGCAGAGTTTTTACCACAGTACAAATCAAACTCAAGTAAATAGCCATCAGGAGTGCAAAGACCCCAAAATTTCAAGCCAAATCTAATGGGCTTCCCTTTTATGAATTGTTTCAGAATAGTTCTACCATAAAACTTGGCCATCATCTCGTCAACGGCCATTGCAGCTTGAAAATATCCAAATTGCTGGATGTTTTCCCTGAATAAATCAATAATTGTACGTACACGCCATCCAAAATCATTTTCATTTTCATCTGCAGGTTTAGAATATTTGATGTTTGATTTTATTTGCTGAAATTTATCGCGAGCCATAGCCGCTTTTACTGGCTCAAATGACAAAAAAGGATCATTTGACCAGTAGTGTTTGTAAGATTTTCGCGAATTGTAGGCTGATGCAATTAAAATACCTATAAAAACGTTAAGTTCACCCATCGTTAGTTCATACCCGTTTGCTCGAGTACACATAATTATGTGATTTTTTATACTATCTGAAAAAAAAGTTTCAAATAGTTCAACACAATTCATACTTTTTATTTTTTTTTTGTTAGCATCAGACATTTGGCAACTATTTTCAACGTTTTGTGGATAAATTTGTTCTCCCTCGACCCACTCATAAACGTATTTATCCTCCAAACGACTGTTATTGCTAACATAATTTTTTGATGCTTGAGAATAAGTTTTTTGTGAAGTTTTATCATTTTGAGAATCGTTTGTACAGTCGTCGCTTTCTTCAGCTCCTGAGCCTTCGCTTTCATCTCCAGAATAATTTGGATCAGGTATGCAATATCGTTCGTCATCTTCATCAGAACTGAAATATTCTGATTCAGAATCAGTATCAGGAGGTTTAGCTGGTCTAGGTCGCTTTGGTCGCATATTGAAAAGTTTGAAATTATTCAATCACTAAAAATTGAACAGATTTCAAAATTTTTTCAATTTATTTATTTATTTGTAGTCTGGACTAGCTTGAAATTCGCTAAAATTATCAGCCACAGTCTTTGAGCAGCTCCCCTGGTGGAACTTATCATCTGCCAGGGTAAAAATGTCATCAAACCAACCATTGTTTATATTCTTTTTTCACCTAATTTATTAGTATGTTGTTTAAACGTGACGCCACCTAGCGGACTCTTTTCGTTATGAAGCATGTTTACCCTAGCAGATGATAAGAATTTTCACCATTGTCATTTATAAAAAATGTTTTTTCATTTTTATTTTTTTTTTCGAAATAAATTATTATTTTTTATAAATATATAAATTATTGGAAATATCTGCAAACATTAAAAATATTCTGTTCATTTAGTTTTCTCTTCAATTAGTTTTTGCCCAACTAGAATGACTACATTCAAAATTTTATTAATTTTTACAAAAACATAATGTAATAAAATGTAAAAAAATAAAATATATTGTACGTTACATTTCTTGTATTTTTTTTTTATTTATGGCAATAATTTTGAGTTTTTAATTTTCGTAAGCAAGGTTCGAACCCATGAAGTGGGGATTATGAAGCAGACTCTATGCCTTTCAGCTATACTCGTATACACCTGGCAAAAGCTTTAACAGCATCAATGAATCCGTTGTTCTTTCTTACTTTCTCTTCTTCTGCATAACAAAATTGTATTTCTAATAATTATAAAATACGCAGGCTATTTTTATTGAACATATATTTCGTATTCAGTTTGACACTGCATAACAAAAAAAGGAAACAAATAAAAATTCAAGTATTTATTTATTAATTTATTTTTTTAACAGAAAAATCAAATAATCTAATAAATAAATAACATAAATAAATAAATAAATAAATACATCTGAAGGCCTCGTTTTTGAGCGAAATAAGTTTTTCGATGTTGGTTCCGCCTTCGGCTGCTTTACGAATTTTTACGTCGTAGTTTTTTGGCCGCCACTTTGTTTAGAAAAATCGCAGCTACAATTTTCAAGAAGATTTGGAAACTTTGAAATGCGTGATCACCCGTGATGATATTCTAAAGTGTGTTTTTTAACCACTCAATTTTTCGATTAGAAAAAAAAAGTGCAAAAAAAATCTTGTTTTTTTTTTTAATTTGTTTATAAACAAATGAAAATCGAATTTTTGACTTTTTTAAACTACACCATCGTGCAGGGCATACTTGAAAATAGGGGGGTAGGGTATTCAGGTATACATTTTCCCCAAGATTTCCCCAAGATTTCCCAGCTCAAACACAACCAAAAATTCAAAAAATCCTTGGACTCAATTGGTTGATAGTCCCAACTTCAACGAATTTTTATGAAAAAATAGTGGCCCCAATAAAAAAAACACCAAGTATATTTTGTTCTTATAATTTTACGTAAAATAAGTTAGTATTTTTTATTTTTCGATTTCTCAATGTTTATTTTTGGGTCCCTCCCTATTGGGCCCAATACTCGCATATATGCAATTGAAATGATAAAAATATTAACAATTAACATTTCAAAGACTTTTTATGCTTTTTCAATAAATATTTTTGAGCAAAATAAGTTTTTCGATGTTGGTTCCGCCTTCGGCTGCTTTACGAATTTTTTCTTCGCAGTGTTTTGGCCGCCATTTTGTTTACAAAAATCGCAGCTACAATTTTCAAGAAGATTTGGAAACTTTGAAATGCGTGATCACCCGTGATGATATTCTAAAGTGTGTAAAAAATTTTTTAACCACTCAATTTTTCGATTAAAAAAAAAAAGTGCAAAAAAAATCTTGTTTTTTTTTTTAATTTGTTTATAAACAAATGAAAATCGAATTTTTGACTTTTTTGAACTATACCATCGTGTAGGGCATACTTGAAAATAGGGGGATAGGGTATTCAGGTATACATTTTTCACAGTTTTCCCTAAGATTTCCCAGCTCAAACACAACCAAAAATTCAAAAAATCCTCGGACTTAATGGGTTAATTCTTTGCAAAATAGACACTTTTTCTTATTTTTTTATTTTTCAAATGTTTTTTCATATATTTTCAACATAAATGTAAGGAATATTGATTATAATTACGAGGAAATAAAATCAAATAAAAAAAATTCAACGAATCAACTTTTCTATTACTAGCAGACGCCACAATAGAGTTTTTAGTGAAAAAAATATGAGTGACCGTCACTATGCTTTCAGTGATAAGCACTGATTTTTTTATGCCGTGCACTAATTTTTCGATGCAAGGAACGATTTTTAGCAAGCAACCGTCTTTCCGTGTATTCAATATTTATAAAATAAGGTTTCCAACTTTTTTTGAAATAACGCTACCAAAAATGAGAGGACCTTATCTGCCTCAGGCAGACTTAAATAATTTTTTTTTAAATACCTTATAACTACTTACGACTTATTCTCTTCAAATTTGAGGTCAAAACCAAGAATTTCATTTTTTTCAAATGGACTTTGGGTCTGTAAGGCCCAACTCAAGGCTTCGGGCCCAATTTTTTGAGCCCTTTTGTTTGAAATTTTAAACTAAGAAACTTTCCCAGTATATATGTTAAACCAAAAAATGCTTTTTACTCGGGAATAATGCTATTAATGATAAATGGGCCTTATCAGGGCCTGGACCTTTGGGGGCCCGAAAAACTTGTTAAAAAAATACCTAAAAAATCGTCAAATTTTCCGCCCTTTTTTGATTTCACAAAAGTTTGCCATCCTGAAGGGTGGTCCTGGATCCAATAGAGTACATCCTTAGAGTCCGATCAAAGGTGTGCCTTTAGTTTGCCTAGGGAGGACAAAGACAAATATTTATGAGTCAGTTTAGTGAGTAAATAAGAAGCGCACAGTTCTAATCTAGGTACGGTGATATTAGGGGATATCTTGGTTTTCGCACACAGCAGGGAAGTGGTGACCCCCTAATCCTGTAACACTCTCACATAAAGCACAGCGCCATAGGCCCTCAACTGCAATACAAAGCCAGGCAATTCTATAACCCTGCCTTCGGGCATATAACCTATCCAACGGGGTATTTTGATCTCTGACAGAACAGCTAAGTGGGAGTATAAGCTATTCTAACGAAGGCAATAATCCGGAGGAAGAGGACTATCCCAGCCACATTTGAGCAGCCAGAGTGATTAGATGAAGACTTTCGAATTCATGGTTACTGGGGACAAAAAACCTAAAAGGTCGGAAAGTTTAGCTATCATGCAGAGCGTGGAACGCTTGGTGAGTTTATCACCATCGTAAGTGTCAAGCGAGATCTTGAAATGAAAGTAGTCTTCCACAGGAGACAAAGCGAGCCCTAGTACCGAGGTTGATTCAAATTCGCAAAAGACAGAAATCTCATTGGTCCTTTCACGCAGAGCCACCAACTCAATTAACTCAGGGGAATTGGCTGCCCATTTCCCCAGTTCGAACCCTGCTAACCTTAACCATCAACATAGCTCTCGTATAGAATAAGTATCAAGTTTTAAATTTATTGCATTTGACAAGCTGGCAAGTTTCGTTACAGCTTGTACAGGGTTTGGGTTTTGGAGAACTGGCTTGTTCCGAAGTAGTGGACACATGAGTTTTTGGGTTAATCGGTTTCGGCTGTGAAAGAGTATTGATTACCCGCCTCAACGGTCTCCATAAGTGCCAGCTGGTCGCGAAAGAACTTTTTAAGTTCCCCTAGGGACGAAGCTTGTGTGAAGTCTCCCAATGACTTTTCCCACTCCTGACGAGTGACTGGGTCGAATTTTGATACCGTGAAAATAACCAATAGATCCACCCCAGTGGTCTCAATTGATCGCCCTATAGATTCTAAAAAGCTTACGGTATCAAAAGTCGCAGACAACAGTGCACTAAGCTCAACGTAGGAGTCAGACTTCATAGACTCTGTTGAGAAAAGCTGTCCAACAGAGTGATTAATTAACCTACGCTTGTTTTCATAAAACTCGGTCAAAAAATCCCAAGCTAATAGGTAATTTTTCGCGGTGACTTCAAAATTTCTAATTTTATCCAAGGCAGCGCCTTCTACTAATGCTAACAAGGGATAAAATTCAATCATGGGAGCTAAATCAGAACGATTATACACGAGGGAGACGAAAAGGTCTCTAAAGCGCGTTCACTCAGTAAGTTTACCGCTAAATTTAGGGATTTCTATCTTAGGTAACGAGTTATTTAAAGAGCTAACCCTCAAATCGACTTTCGACTGATAATTAGGGGCGACAGATTCGTCCAAGGTAGCAAGGGTGTTGCAGGAGAGCAAGTGCTCCTTGAAATCACCTGCAGCCATGAAGTAAATCTTCTGGCCGTTGTCAAAAACGTCCTTAGTGGAGTATTCGTGACCCTTGAGATCTGGCTGCTTGACAATGACAGCATGGTTTTCCAGGAAAGTAGAGAAGTCGCACTCTAACTGAGTCAACCTTGTTTGACATGCTGTTACAGTCATCTTAATTTTACCTAACTTCTGAAAGTTTCTATAAGAGTTGCCCGTACGCTTTATCAGCTCCAGTTGACTTGCATATATATAATCCTTCCATATTCAAAAGAATTAAAAACTCAAGTCAGAGCATCAAAAAAAAGAGAAAAGAAGTTTACAGTTAGCCACCAAAGTTTCTAAGTCAAAAGGCAATGTCCACAGACTGAATAATTTAACAAAAAATAATAACAGAACTTTCAGAAAGTGGGTGAAATTAAATCTAATTTCAATGGTGAGAGATGAAAGCAAAAATACCTCAAATTTAATCTCAATGCTAAATTAAGTGAGTTGCTGTTGAACATGAATAACTAACTGGGCAGTTCCCTCACACAATTTCTAAGCGATGGTAGAAACTAAAGTAGTTACAATGATCAGCGAATAGCAAAAGTCTTAGTCGAAGAGCTCCTTCGACAAGCTATTTCCCTCAAGGTTGGGTGTACTGGGGAAATAAGGTAATTACCAATTAGAATTAAGTTGATGAGCTCACACTATACCTAATAAGTAAAAAATCTTACAGCTAAACAATATTTACAAGTATTATATACAAGGTAGTGCTCAAATAGCCCACGCAAACAAGGCTTAAAGTTGGATCAACTAAGTAAAGTTGTTGCTCCAATTCTGTAGAAGTCCCTTTTGCAATAAAAAGTTGCAACTAAAGGATTCAAAATCTAAATATTACAAATAATTGAAGTATAAAGTATATTACCAAAGGTTCCAAAGGCAGTTGTGCATTTATTGAAGTCAAAGGTAAATAGTGAAAAAAAAAACTCTAGAAAGCCTCACGCTTGGATACTACCCAGTTTTACTGCACCGCAGCTTTAGTCAACTCTCACTCGCAGCTGGTGCGTAACTGACACAAACTGACTACCAGGGCTTATGGCGGCAACGCTTGGCTAATACTGTAGGACTCTACTTTTCCGGTTTTAGGCGCGCAGCTTCAAATATTCACTTTTGAAAACACGCTGGCCCGACAGGGAATTCTAGCCTGGCAGCCCAGCCAATGTGCCTGGCCCCGTACGGGCAGCCACTTCATAGACCGTACGGGGTGTAACGCGGCTAGAGCCTGGCAGCCCCATCGTGCTTAAAGCAATATTCCGCGTTCTTCAAAAAAACAAAAACAAAAATCGAAAAAAGGGCTTTGAAGTACCCTTGCAAAAAGTAGCAACAAGAGCGCTACAAAGTTCTTTTTTCGATTATTGTTTTTGTTTTTTTTTTTTTTTTTAATGCGGGATAATAACTGCCGTCGAGCATAAGGCTAGTTACGCTAGTAGGTTACATCTTCACCAAAAATGCGGCACTGCACATGCGCGCGCGGTCAGGCTATCCCTGTCATTACCTACTGATCATGTAGATATTATGATTGTCTTTTAAAGTATTTAATGTTTGTTTGGTTAATTTACAAAAAATTACCTTAAATAAAAAAAAATACTAATCAATATTTGCTAATCAGTGCTACTGATATGTATACACCAGTAGGAGTAAGATCCTTTTGTAACTTGTTTCATTTCTAACCTTATTTCTTCATTTAAAAAATTTTATTAAAGAATTTATGTTTAATTATAACAACTTGTTTAGCATCAGAATCCATCTAAAGTAAAAAAAAAAAAAAAAAAAAAAAAAAAATTTCCTAACCTCAAACATTAATTTTTTTAGAACATTTTTTTATATAAATACGATTAATGACCTTTGAAATGTGTAATTAATGATTTATTATTAATACTTAACTTTGTTGAAAATATTTAATTCAAGCCTCAACACAAGCCGATTACAATAACGAATGACGTAAATAAGCACATACAAGTCCTACGCATAGAGTTGTATCTCCCTATATTATATTTCCGTTTTTGATTCTGATCCCCTAAATTGGATCCCCTAAGGATCTTCGAAAATCTGAAATTCTTAAAAACACGGTCAAAACACAGTTAAATATCGCACTTTTCTGATCCCCTAAATTGGATCCCCTAAATTGGAGCTTCGTCGAAAGTATTGGATCCCCTCAGTTGGATCCCCTTTTTTTCAAAAATCCCCTTTTCAAAGATCCCTTTCAATTCTTCGTCGAAAGTATCGAATCCCCTCAGTTGGATCCCCTTTTTTTCAAAATTTTTTACTGAAATATTCTATTTTTTATTTTCAAAAAAAATAAATAATTAATTTCAGTGATAGATAAATAAATTTTATTTAAATTAAAAATTTTCGTTTCAATCTCAAACACATTTATTAAAGCCAGTGGTAGCTGGCTTGGGGAGATTTTTTTCCCGCCAAAATAGTAGCCGGCTGCCGTGCTTTATTTACAGCTACTGGAGCTACCTTAACCCTACTAACCGCTATTAATCAATTATTTAAAAATTAAAACACGTTACCTGCATCATTAAACCTCTAGACTACGCCTACTTTTCACTACCGAAGAGATGAGGATTGTTTTCGAAGCTTATATTTTTTTAATTTTCGTATTTTTTAATTCGCGTTTTTGAAATCGGCCTTTTTTTGGACTTTCCATCCATCAACGTTCGATCGGGGATCGGCACCTCCCAACATTTTCAACAGATGGCGCTATCATTATTTTTTTTATTTTTTAAAAAAATAAAATTAATTAACGTTTATAAAAACTTGTTTTCATAAATAAAAAAATGAAAAAAAAAAAAAATTAAATGATAACTAATAAAAATTAGAATTAACCTTTGAATGATAAAAGACACTGGTAACTTTCTTGGTTATAGAACAATCATCAGTGTCGCAGTAAAATCAGAGAGCAAAAGAAAATATGTATTTTAAAAGAGGTACAGTCAAACTCCGATAATTCGAAGTGCCAAGGGAGTCAGGAAAAACTTCGAATTATCGAAACTTCGAATTATCGAAAGTAAAATTTTAAAAAGTACTTTCATCGTTTGCTGAAATAAAATCTATTTATCACAAAATTTCAGTTATACGTACAAGAATGTGTTAAATATAATATAAATATTTCATTTTTTAATTTATTTTATTTATCTTTAATTACTTATTAGTTTTTGTTAAAAAAGTCAGATATTTTTGCCTGAACTTGCGGTACTTTAGTTTCACAGTAATCTTCAAGGAAATTTAATGTTTTGAATACTTTTTCAGGCATGTCATCTTGTTGTTGTACAAATTGCCGTAATTCTGAGAGTAACACTGCTGCTCGAGCAGACGATACTTTGTCGCTTGGAACAAACTCTCTGCTTGAGACTTCTTCATGGCTGTCTTCATCACTACTTGAATATTCCTGTCCTTCCTGTAATTCTTTCTGACTTACCATTTCCAAAATATCAGCGTCACTGAGAGTGTCGGCTATCATAACGTAATCATCGACGTTGATAAAATCTTCAAAAGATACGCCCTCACATCCTAGTTTCTTGCTTAACTCAATCCATATCGTTGGCTCACAAATAATTTTTTCTGGTTCACCATCAATTTCTAACGGAGACTCTTCAAATTCTGCCGTTTTTTTCTGAAATCCAGCTTTACGAAAACAGTTGGAAATTGTGATTGATTTGACATCATCCCAGGCTTTTGTCAACAAAATAATTGCCTGCAAAAGATCAATATTAAACGAGCAGTTTTCACTCATAACATTGATAATTTTTTTTACTAATCGTTTACGATAATAAAACTTTATGTTTTTGATGATACCCATGTCCATCGGTTGTACTTTAGAAGTCATATTTGGCGGGAGATGAACGATCTTGATCGCTTTCAATTTAAAACTTAAAACTTTCGGGTGAGCTGGGCAATTATCTATAAACAATAATATTTTTCTTTTCTGTCTTCGAAATTTAGAATCAAGTTTCTTCAACCATTCCTCATAAACAGTGCTAGTCATCCAGGCTTTTTTATTAGACATATAAGTAACGGGAAGAGATCGAACGCCTTTTTTTCCAAAACACCGTGGTTTCTTAGATTTTCCAATGATTAAAAGCGGTAATTTTTCGGTACCTGACATGTTTGCGGCAACCATCACTGTAATTCGCTCTTTACTTTTTTTTCCACCGTGGCAAATCTCATCCTTAAAAGCCAGTGTTTTATCCGGCAAACATTTCCAAAATAAGCCTGTTTCGTCGGCATTGAAAATATCATTTTCAGAGTAGTTTTCTAATAAACCTGGTAACACATCTTTCACATATGTTTGACTATCTTCGACCGAAACTGAGGCACTTTCTCCACTTAAAGTTTTAGCTTTCAAGCCCTTTCTACTTTTGAAGTTTCGTAACCAACCTGAACTTGCATTGAAATCTTTGTGACCTAATTCAGATGCATAGGAAAGAGCTTTTTCCTGAAGAATATCGCCAGACAAAGGTATTGTTGGATGTGAAGTGCGTACTTCTTGAGCAAATTTAAATACTGCATTTTCGACTAGTGGAAGTGCAGAGTATCGCATGCGTTTTCTGCTAGGCTGAAACTCTCCTTCAGTTACAGCTTTTAAATGTTTTTCTTTATTATTGATGATGCTTGACAATGTATTAGGAGCTATGCCAAAATCTTCAGCGATTTCTATTTTTCTTTTCACACCTTTTTCGACTTCCTGGATTAGTTTAGCTTTTTCTGCCAAGTTTAAAGTACGATAAGGTTTGCGTTTTGCAGATGACTTCATTTAAAAAAAAAAATCAACGTTTCACCACTGAATTTTAGAGCTGACTGTCATATAAAACTGCTTAGAAACTAAACTGCGCACAAAAGGAGGTTGGCAGAGAGGGCGGGGCTCATTCTTAGCTGTCCCAAAGTCTCAAACTTCGAATTATCGGAATAAATATTTACATTGGGAGTCAAAAATAACTTCGAATTATCGAAAAATTCGAATTATCGAAATTTGAATTAACGGAATTATTTAACACGTATTGTATATGATTTTTTGACGGGAGTCGAAAAAAACTTCGAATTATCGAATAATTCGAATTATCGACGTTCGAATTATTGGAGTTTGACTGAAGTTGTAAACATTCTTACAAAGTAACATGTTCAATAGCACACGTAGGAAATAATTTAAATAATGGGCACTACGTGAGCATTTTACGACAAAAAAAGAGTTGGATAGAAGTAAGCGACGAAAATATTATAAAAAAACCTTGGCCAACTAATGCTAAAGGTGTTTATATATTTATATTAGAAAAAAAAAAAAAATTAGAAAAATAACAAATAGATAATTATTAAAAAATTATCAAACAAAAAAAAGTGATATCCCACAAAAAACCTTATAAAGGTAAACAAACGTGGGGAGATTTTTTTAATGAATTGATTTAACAAAAAATAGTGATATCATTAGATAGATTTTATAAGGTAGAATTTTTGATAACATGTCATATTAATAACAGAATTTAAAAATTAATTGCTGTAACAAATTTAAGAAAAAAAAATAATTATTTCAAAAAGTAATAAAAAAATTATTTTAATGAGTTGTGTATTTAAATTTAAAAAATAAATTGAAATCAATATTCATAAAATCTGCCAACGAAGATAAAGTTAATAAATTTTCTTCTGAATATGAACTTCGTGGGCAGATTTTTATGAATATTGATTTCAATTTATTTTTTAAATTTAAATACACAACTCATTAAAATAATTTTTTTATTACTTTTTGAAATAATTATTTTTTTTTCTTAAATTTGTTACAGCAATTAATTTTTAAATTCTGTTATTAATATGACATGTTGTCAAAAATTCTACCTTATAAAATCTATCTAATGATATCACTATTTTTTGTTAAATCAATTCATTAAAAAAATCTCCCCACGTTTGTTTACCTTTGTAAGGTTTTTTGTGGGATATATTTATACCTAACTTTTTCTAATCTAATCTAATCTAATCCAACTATATTATATTTCCGTTTTTGATTCTGATCCCCTAAATTGGATCGTCGAAAATCTGAAATTCTAAAAAACACGGTCAAAACACAGTTAAATATCGCACTTTTCTGATCCCCTAAATTGGATCTTTGTCGAAAGTATTGGATCCCCTCAGTTGGATCCCCTTTTTTTCAAAAATCCCCTTTTCAAAGATCCCTTTTAATTCTTCGTCGAAAGTATCGAATCCCCTCAGTTGGATCCCCTTTTTTTCAAAATTTTTTACTGAAATATTCTATTTTTTATTTTCAAAAAAAAAAAAATAATTAATTTCAGTGATAGATAAATAAATTTTATTTAAATTAAAAATTTTCGTTTCAATCTCAAACACATTTATATATTTATACCTAACTTTTTCTAACTAACAAGTATTTGTTAAAAAAATTCAAATGTCATTTAAACGTTGAATACTGTGCATCTATAGAAAATGTTAAATATATATTTAAATATTTACACAAAGGTTCAGATAGAGCATTTTGTGAAGTCAAAATTTTAGATGAAAATAACTCTACGACTGATAACAATGTAAATTCTGAAAATTCTCTTCTCCCTATATTATATTTCCGTTTTTGATTCTGATCCCCTAAATTGGATCCCCTAAATTGGATCTTCGAAAATCTGAAATTCTTAAAAACACGGTCAAAACACAGTTAAATATCGCACTTTTCTGATCCCCTAAACTGGATCTTCGTCGAAAGTATTGGATCCCCTCAGTTAGATCCCCTATTTTTCAAAAATCCCCTTTTCAAAGATCCCTTTTAATTCTTCGTCAAAAGTATCGAATCCCCTCAGTTGGATCCCCTTTTTTCAAAATTTTTTACTGAAATATTCTATTTTTTATTTTCAAAAAAAATAAATAATTAATTTCAGTGATAGATAAATAAATTTTATTTAAATTAAAAATTTTCGTGTTTAAATTAAAAATGTGTTTGAGATTGAATTTGCAAGAAAAATAAAATATTCAAATATTCCCAACCATTATAGACTTCTTTAAAATAAAACCTTTTCTCCTTACAAAAACAAAAAAAAATTTCAAACTATAGGTAGAATGAATGTCATATCACCCAAAGATTCAGAGAGGTTTCATTTAAAATTAATTTTAGACAAAGTTACTGGAGCTACTTTTCATGATGAGTTAAAAACTATAAATAATATAGTTTATAAATCATATCGAGAAGCAGCCGTAGCAATGGGATTGGTAGAACATGATAAAAATATTTTTGAAATTTTTAATAAAGCTATAAATTATCTAAAACCTAAAAAAATAAGAGAATTTCTTTGTTTGTTTTTAATATCCGAAAAAATTCCTGGTAATTTAATTTGGAATAATTATAAAAAAATTTTTATAGAAGATTTTAAGGAGAATCAGGAAAATAGAGGTTTGAATGAAATAAATGAATTTTTATGAACTGAAGATTCTTTATTAAATTGTAAATTTTTCGGTTTATCAGAACCATGTTTAGATAATGTAAATAATAATTTTCAAATTTATGATAGTGAAAATAACATGCATGAAAAATATACTGAATTATTTTCAAAATTGAATGATGATCAAAAATCAATTTTTAATCTAATTACGAAATCAGCCAATGGTATGTATTTTATAGATGGTCCAGGAGGTACAGGAAAAACTTTTCTTTACAAAACTTTAATTTATTATTTTATGTCAAAAAATAAAAAATCAAAAATAAAAATGGCATGGACTGGTATAGCTTCAATTTTATTACCAAAAGGTATGTCAAGTCATAAAACTTTAAAATTACCGTTAATTTTAGATAATGTTGAAACCTCATTTTTAAAAAATGAATCAGACAAAAAAAAAATTACGCGAATGTGATATCATAGTTTGGGATGAAGCCTCTATGATTCCAAAAAAAGCATTGGAAATCGTAGATCCTAAAGCCCAATCGGGCTTTAACGGCGATTTGGTTTTTTTTAAACCGACTGCCGTGAAAGCCTGTAGGGCTTTATATACTTTGATTTTTGGTTTTAGGTTAGGACGCTTCAAAGAAAAACTATTTTAGGATGATTATTTCATTTATATTATACATCCCGCGCGTAGCTGATGATCCCCTGAGCAATTAAAAAAAAAAATTATCCCGAACAAAGCCCGCATTGAAAAGTTATGAACGTTTCATTTTTCGAAACGCTGATTTCCTTTGGTCAGGGGAATTCGATTTCAGTTTCGAGCATCCGGTCTCTCTGCCTGCGCTCTCTGTAGACTTAACCGGACGTGACGTATGCGGTGGGCGTGTCTATTTTTGCTGTCTCACTCATACGGCTTACCTACCGCGGCAGACGGGGGCATGTAGGCCCGAGCCTGTAGCCATGAGGCGACTGGTGGCGCTGTATCAATTAGCAGCTCCCTACAGCTGACTCGTGAGCTGACTACAGCTGACTGCGGAGCCGCTGAGCCGAGCAGCTTGTAATGTGTTATGAGCAATAACTTTTTTATAAATAATTGATTGTCATAGAAAAAACAGTACTGAAGACCCTTATTTTCATTATATATTAAATAAGTGGTAGAATTTACAATTATTAATTTGTTTAATTTCAATAAAAGAGTATGAAATAAATAATCTCTACAGTCTTTCTATGATCATCATCATCAAAGATTTTTCAATTATTGTGGTGTGCCCTGTGAGTTGATAATAATTGTGCTGTGGTTGTGTTGGGAACCTGATGGCTGGAGGTGCATATTGGCAATATTAACCCTTAAATGCCACACGGGGTCAGAATGACCCCACATAACTGTCAGTGTGGCAGTTCTGGATTTGGGTGTGGCCTTTAAGGGTTAAAAATAAAGTTTTTTCTGAATGAGTGTGTGTGTGTGTGTGTGTCAGGTTGAACTTGCAAATTACTTTTTTATAATCCACCCAACTTGCAAATTGCAAAAGGTGCAATTGCAGCACATAATGTCATTGTCATACGCATTATCGCTTAATTTCATAGAATCATCATAGAAATGTATATGCTCTGAGCCTCGCTCTGAGCCAATACTCTTGAACTGTTAAAGTTTTGTAATCCTACCCTTTTTCAAAAATAAACTTGATGTCTGAAAGTTTTGTAATCCCACCTTTTTTCTAAAATAAACTTGATGTCTGACAATGAATTTTAATTTTGATTGTAACTGTTACATTCACTCAGGGTGTTAAAGATAAATATATTTAAGTCAACATGAATCAATTATTAAAATTTTTTATCTTTTTTGTTGTCTGTATGCAAGCTTAAGTTATGCGGCCAAAGTGATTTTACATTTTAAAATTGGTTAATTAAGAAGTACAAAAGAAATAGATAGTTTTGGGTCTAGGTATCCAGTGGACCAGAAATTATGAATTTTATTTGGCATGGATTTTTAAAGTACGGATGAGCATTTGCTCCATTATTTTTAGAGTGGATTTAGTTTGTCCATCAATTATGTATGCAAAATGAATTCAAAAATACTTCATAACAGTAAATTATGTCTATGATTTTTATGTGTTCTGACTAATGATAAAATTTATGTAAAAGAAATTTAAACCTAAAGAACTAGATGTATCCAAGTTAACATGAATCAATTATTAAAAATTTTTATCTTTTTTGTTTTCTGTAAGCAAGCTTAAGTTATGCGGCCAAAGTGATTTTAAATTTTAAAATTGGTTAATTTTTTTTTTACAAGAATTAAAAAGTACAAAAGAAATAGATAGTTTTGGGTCTAGGTATCCAGTGGACCAAAAATTATGAATTCTATTTGGCATGGATTTTTAAAGTACGGATGAGCATTTGCTCCATTATTTTTAGAGAGGATTTAGTTTGTCCATCTATTATGTATGCAAAACGAATTCAAAAGTAGTTCATAACAATAAATTATGTCTATGATTTTTATGTGTTCTGGCTAATGATAAAATTATATGAAAGAAATTTTAAACAGAAGAACTAGATTTATCTAAGTTAACATGAACCAATCATTGAAAATTTTAATCTTTTTTGTTTTCTGTAAGCAAGCTTAAGTTATGAGGCCAAAGTGATTTTAAATTTTAAAATTGGTTAATTTTTTTTTTACAAGAATTAAAAAGTACAAAAGAAATAGATAGTTTTGGGTCTAGGTATCCAGTGGACCAAAAATTATGAATTCTATTTGGCATGGATTTTTAAAGTACGGATGAGCATTTGCTCCATTATTTTTAGAGAGGATTTAGTTTGTCCATCTATTATGTATGCAAAACGAATTCAAAAGTACTTCATAACAGTAAATTATGTCTATGATGATTTTTATGTGTTCTGGCTAATGATAAAATTATATGAAAGAAATTTAAACCTATAGAACTAGATATATCCAAGTCAACATGAATCAATTATTAAAAATTTTTATCTTTTTTGTTTTCTGTAAGCAAGCTTAAGTTATGAGGCCAAAGTGATTTTAAATTTTAAAATTGGTTAATTTTTTTTTTACAAGAATTAAAAAGTACAAAAGAAATAGATAGTTTTGGGTCTAGGTATCCAGTGGACCAAAAATTATGAATTCTATTTGGCATGGATTTTTAAAGTACGGATGAGCATTTGCTCCATTATTTTTAGAGAGGATTTAGTTTGTCCATCTATTATGTATGCAAAACGAATTCAAAAGTAGTTCATAACAATAAATTATGTCTATGATTTTTATGTGTTCTGGCTAATGATAAAATTATATGAAAGAAATTTTAAACAGAAGAACTAGATTTATCTAAGTTAACATGAACCAATCATTGAAAATTTTAATCTTTTTTTTAATCATTTTATGGTTACAAATGAGTATTTGCTACATTTCAATGTAAATTTACATTAAAATAAAGTTATGCAATGTTCATTAAAAAAATAGGTAAATACTAAATTGAATTTTTTTTTTTTACATATGAAATTGATTTACCTAGGACTTTTATGGGTTCTGGTTTATGTCGTGGTTTTACATCAGAATAATTGAATATATCTTAGTTATTGTTAAATTATTTAGAATTTGTTAAGATCGTGAAATCATTTATTAAGACATATTTCAACAATATTAATGATGTATTTATGGAGTTTGGTTTTTTTGAACTTGTGGACAAAAAGGAAATACATTTAAATATTTACCGAATTTACGCAATAAAATCTTTAAAAAATACTTTTAAAAAAGTAATATTTACGGCGATTGGTTTTTTAAAAAGGAATCTAAATAAAAAATTATACGCTAAGTATGATCTTTAAAAAATACTTTTAAAAAAGTAATATTTACGGCGATTGGTTTTTTTAAAAGGAGTCTAAATAAAAAGTTTTACGCTAAATATAATAATCTTTTTTTGAAAATGAATTAATGAAAGAAGTGAAATCAAAAAATTTATTACGGACGACTTGAGGCCGAATTACTTATTATTTAAAAATAATTTTCTCTTCTAAAAGATGATTATATTATGTTGAATCACCTTCAATATACGTAAAGTTAACATTTTTCAATTATAGCACATACATGGGAAAACACATGCAAATTGCACACAACTCAAACACTTTTTAAAATTAAAAATTAAAATATGTTGTTAAGAAGCACACTGAGCATAGGACTTTACAAGACGTTTGTAGAAACAAATTACCATTCGGAGGTAAATTAATAATTTTGGGAGGTGATTTTAGACAAATTCTTCCAGTAGTAAAATGAGGTAATGAAAAAATTATTGTAGAAGATACTATTAAATTTAGCAGTTTATGGAATAGTTTCAAAAAATTAAAATTAACTAAAAATATTCGATGTAAAGATGAAGAATTTTCTAAATTATTATTAAAAATTGGCGAAGGTTCAATAGAAAACTTTAAAATTCCAAAAAAATGGAAAACGAAAGATGTATGTCATTCAATTTTTGGAGATATAAATGAAAATTATGAATTAAGTAAAGTTATTTTAGCTCCAAAAAATGAAAACGTACAAATGTTGAATAATATAGTTTTAAATATATTAAATGGTCAATCCAAAAAATATTATAGTGTAGATAAAGCTATACATAAAGGAGTTTATCAAACTGACAGTAACATCTATTTAGATTATCCTATTGAATTTTTAAATTCTATTAATGATGGTCTACCTCCACATGAATTGAAGCTAAAAAAAAATGCAATAGTAATGTTAATAAGAAATTTAAGTATTAATGATGGGTTATGTAATGGTACAAGATTAAAAATTACGAATTTATATGAACATAATATAGAAGCAAAAATTATTACAGGTGATAAAAGTGGAAAAATTGTGTTCATCCCGAAAATAACTTTAATTACAAACGAAAATTCAAGTTATCCTTTTATTTTACATAGAAAACAATTTCCGTTAGTTTTAGTCTTTGCAATAACAGTAAATAAGTCACAAGGGCAAAGTTTTGATGAAGTCGGTATATACATAAAAACTGAACTTTTTTCACACGTACAATTATATGTATCGTTATCTAGGTCTAAAAATTCAGATAAAATTTTTATTCAAAATGACTCACAAGACAAAGATAAATTAAAAAATGTAGTTTGGAAAAATGTATTTAGATAAAAAGCATAAAAAATTTTAAATAATTTTATTGAAGTAAATTTATTAAATATTAAATTTATTAAAATATTTATAATATATTTTTTTTAATTATAAATCTTCTTTCAAAATAATTTTTTTTTTAATTAATTTAAATTATTTCCTATTAAATAACCAATTCTAACATTAATGTGATTCATTTTCTTTTAATTTCAAAATTTTTGTTTAAATTAAATCATGTGGTTATACGGCTATTGGCAATGGTTCCACATTCCAAAATTTTTATTTATTTATTTATTTATTTTTATTATTTTTTTTTAATATTTTGAATAAATTGATAATCAAAAATTTTTTATGTAAAAAATTTTGGAAAAAAAACCAACGCACTGGAACAGTACCTATGTGGTAGTGTGGAAACCTTCAAGTCTTCATGAAATGTTGGAAAATAACAAGCTAATTATAAAATATATATATAAATATATTTAAATAATTATTGTATTTTAATTTATATTTTAATAATGAATTTAATTTAAAAATTTTTTTTTCAAATTTCAATTTAAAACAAACTTTTTTAAACCTATACCTAACTTTATACCAATGTTTATTGGTTATTGGTTATTGGTAGTGAAACTTGACCGGGGTGCCTTTCGGCTCAGGGACACTGAGCTTTCGCCATTGTATCCCTATCCCCCCCCCCCCCTGCTCCAGAAGAGACCTCTTCCCCCCTATAATAATCCCAGTCTCCTTTACATAGCACGGAAGCCGGTAGGTGCAATGCTAAGCGTGCTATGGGTATAGTAAAAACCCACATCGTAGGGAAAAAACCTATACCTGGATGACCGAGGCCGTAAGTACAGAGTTTCGATGCATGAACTCCCGTTGGTATCAGTTGCATGTCCCTGTGGTGCGTTACTTTACATCGAACTCCCATCTTCCGGCCTCTGTGGGGATCACGCTTTAATCGAGAGAGCGTTTATTTATGCATGTACCTTACATGAACACTCTAACTATTTTAAAATTGATTTATATCTTCATTTGTCAATTTTGGATCTATTTCAGCCCTGGACAGATTTTGACTAAAAATTATTTTAAAAAGAAATAAAATTCTATACCTCATGATATTGCCTAAATAATTAAAAACTTTTCTCTATAAGTCTGATTTTATGAATCAAGTTATGATGAGTAAGTAAAGTTCAAACTGAACTCTCGTGTCTAATTTTTATTGATTTTGAGCACTTTAGTCTTTTGATTATTTTACCAAACATAGAGCTTACGTATTTTTTCTATTAATTTTTATAATCATCAATTATAATTAGGGGGTTGGCGATCAGAGCGAGCAGGGGGGTACCCCCCTAGTATCTATATATAGTGGCAAACCGGATAGCCCGTACTGGGCCCGGCCACCGCCGCGTTTCTTTTTTGCGGTTTTTAGGGGTTCAGCCCGGCCATGCCCCGTACGGGCAGCAGGGCAGCCCGTACGGGCCCAGGCTCCAGCCCGCACAGCAATTCCCTGTCGGGGGGGTTTCTGACACCCCGTGTGTCCTTTAAGGGTTAAATTTAGGTTTGGTTAAAACAATATTTAACCCATTAACGCTTGAAATCCAATAATTTTTCGGTAAACTTTGGGCCGAAAAATGTTCAAGATGAACTTGAAAAATTAATCGGAAAATACCCATTCCTACTATTTTCAAGGATGCTCTACAAGATCCTGTAGTTTAAAATACTGAAAAAATTGTTTTTCAATTGTTTATTAACAAATTTAAAAAAAATTCATTTACCCAGCCAGGAATTGAGCCTAGATTTCCTACTTTCGCGGTCAGTGCGTTATTAATATAAAGTATAAAGACAAAAGTAAAATCATTTTTCGATCCTGACGAAGGTAGAATGATCGCATTCAGAAAAATAAATAAATAGCGGTCCTAGTCAGTGATGAGCCGGGGACCCCGGTAGCGTGAGGATACCGTACCGACCGCGAAAGTAGGAGATCCAGGTTCAATTCCTGGCTGGGTAAACCAAAATTTCTTATCTTTTTCAATTTAATTATTGGGGCGTGGGTATTTATTTTAATTAATTTAAATTCATTTGAATTTGAAATTTTTAACGTCATTTCGAAATATTCTCGCGTTTTGGGAAGCTGTGCTTCTAAGATGAGAACATTATGCGTTAATAGCAATGCCCGGATCGTCAATACAAGGTCAACACAGAGATTGATAGTTATAATACGTATCTTTTAATTACTTTTTTGAAAAATTATTATTTTTGATTTAATAAAATACCTGTTTTCGATTTTCAAAAAATTTGTATTAAGAATAGTTTATATATGTTAGCCTCATAGACGGCCGTTTTAACATACAATGTCATCTTCAGATGAGTACAATATATAATTAATAAGTGAAAATTTAAAACAAGTGTTTTATTAAATTAATTTGTTATCGATTTTCGCCAAGTGAATGTAAATACTAGAATATTCTTATTTTTTGTTCAAAATTTCGAACGAGAACAGAAATTTGAGAAATTATTGTAAACTCTTAAATGAAGTTTTTAAATAAATAAGCAATGTATAAATATGATTGAAATATTACAAAAATATTGAGTAGATATAATTGTTCTAATTAAATGAGAAAATTAATCATTGTATTGTAAAATAGACATTTTTATTTTTTCATCAGTTCGAATTCCCATAGTTGTGTCACAATTAAAACAATAATAGTTTTTAACTTATAGTTTGATTAGATTTATGCATTGAACTTCATTAATATTAGAATACCCACCGGAATTGGTTTAATTTTTGGTACATCAGGTATGTATGTACTTATCATAATTCGTAGTAAATAAATCAATAATCTTGTCAATAATGGAATAAAAATTATTTGTTTGAAAATATTCTAATAGATTTAAATTTTTATGAAACTGAAATAAAAGTATTGCATTTAATTATAACAGACTAATTTTCATCTGAAATGTCTTATTCAATCTAGCATTTTTAAAAATCGATAAACCAGGCCGCGCTGTATAGAGTTAACTCAAATAAATTAAATTTCAATTTTGTTTCTCTATAATTTCTAATTCCTGCTTTATAGCAGGATTCACATCTGCAAAACCTAATAAATCTTGAAAAAAAAAAAAATCAGTTTTTATCAAAAAAATAAAACAATTACAGAACAAAATTAAAAATTCTGTGAACGATTCGATCTTATCTCTCATTTTGCCCTTAAAGTTCACACAAAATTTTTATTACACGAATGCGTGGAGGCTAGATTTTACGCACTCTAACCTCAAATGGGGTACGTAAAATCTCGCCTCTAAGCAACAGTGTAATAAAATATAGTATTGTTCATGTGAGTTAAAATGATTTCCTTCTCGTGTGAGCATTTTGCACTCGGTTCGCTCGTGCAAAAACAGCTCCACGAGGAGGAAATCATTTCAACGAACTTGTGTAATAATATACTACTACTCAAAGTTGACACTTGGTCTGTTGGACCCTATCGTATATAAAACTGTTCATATCTTTTTTAAATTGGCAAGTACCGTCATAAAAAAAATTTATCAATTTATGGGTTATTTCAAAATTAATATTGTGATTAAATTCACAATAGTTCACCTGACCCTCAAATAACTATTCTAGATTTTGCTAGATACTTGGTTTAATCTTTAATCCTATAATCTACCCCAAAATAACTCTCCTAAGTTCACATGGATCGGTTATGTTATTAATTATGGTTATTGATAGTAGTATGCAGGAAAATTTAGGAGGGTTATGTGGTTTTGAAATAGGTTAATGCAATTTTTTGAAAAAATATTAATAGATATTTGATATAAAAAGTATCTATCTTATATGTTATAAGTCTTTAAAATTCTAGCTATCAATAATTTTTTAAAGAGTTAAAGTTGTAAGAAAAAAAAAATGGTTTAAAAATAAGTGTAATTTGAAAAATAAATTTTTAAAATTTTTTTAAAAAGAATAATTGTTAAAAAAAAAAATTAAAGGAAAAAAACTCAATGATTTAATGTCAGTTTATTTTCAACAATTTATAGATATTTCTATAGAACTTTCAGTATAACTACTTTTGATATCCCAACGATTTTAATCTCCCACTTATAAGCTACATCTTTAAATTGAGAGAAAATCCTAATATATTAAAATCTCGAAAAAATCCATACAAACTAATTAAAATTACCCAAAAAAACTAAATAAAAAAAATTTAGAAAGAAGAAAATATTTCAAAAATGAAAATCCTTGGAATATGAATTGCAATTCAGCTCGCAATTCAGTCACGTTTGAACGCTCGTCCGAGTAAGACGTGTTTGT
Source organism: Encarsia formosa (assembly GCA_038277355.1). Classification (NCBI taxonomy): domain Eukaryota; kingdom Metazoa; phylum Arthropoda; class Insecta; order Hymenoptera; family Aphelinidae; genus Encarsia; species Encarsia formosa. The sequence continues at coordinate 21,710,753 of CM076187.1, forward strand.
GAATAAATTGTGCGAATCCGTTATACTCAAATGAGCGTTATCGCGTATATCCTTCGTACTAAGTGCCACCTTTAGTTGCAGTGATGCAGACTGAGAACTTGGAAGCTGTACTTCGAAAAAATGCAGCACCTCTAACGAGTCAAGTTACTCCGGTAACCTTTCCCTCGACCGTTTATTTCGAATCAGCAGTTGCCTCAAACCGACCGTTCTGCCCTATCGTACTCGAAGGTAGCCCAAATGGAAAAATTTTCCTCCAGAGATCAAGCCATCATCATGAAAGTGCTAGAAAACACTTCAATCAGAGAGTGAGCAGTCGCAATTGGCAGCATTACTGGCCCGTAAAGCTTGATTTATGAAAATCTCCAAAAACCGAGTTTACGTATGTATCAACAAAACAGATAGCTATAAGTCTCGTTAATTCTACAAAACAAGTGCTTGTCAACAACCAGCCAGTGACTCTGAAATTGCTGAACAACATTCTAAGAAATACATAATTTCAAACGTCTATCCGTTTAATTTTTCCTCAGTGTTCGTCAAGCGATCATTCAACACACTAAAATTGTTACGTAAAAGACGACTGTTCGCAAACTATAAAAAAAAATAATGTTCGTATCGCGAGCGTAACGTCTCGTGTGATCGGTGACCCTCGGGCCGACTTCGCCGACCCTCGGGCGCCACGATCACACTCGAGCATAAAGTAAGATTTTTTTAAAAAATAGTAAATAGTAAATTTATTAATAGTAATTTAATAAAAAATAGTAAAATTTTAGTAAAAAATACTATTTTTTATCTCTAAGTTTATGAAAAAATTTGTAGTAGACTGTTTATTTTAGAAAACAAATTTCTGCAAATTTGTCTTAAAGATCCTTAAACTTTTTAAAAAACCTTTATTATGCAAGGTTTTTTTCTTTAATTTATTTATTAGTTATTATGATGAGAAACTGTTAAAAACACTACTCAGAAAAAAAGGAAGAGATTTTGCTTGAGAGTCAAGCAGAAATAGCTTGAGACTCCGGTAATAATTGCTTGATAGCTCAAGCAAAGTTCCTCGGAATAATTTTTGCTTGAGACTCAAGCAAATATCAAGAGAGAGAAGGAGAAAGAGAGAGAGAGAGAGAGAATCTTCTCTCAGCCCCCCCCCCGCCCACTATGCTGAGCATGACAGTTGGAAATTTTTTAATAATTTTACTCTGACCGCGCCCGAATAGTATTGGTATGGTACACTGAAAAAGTTAACGTAGAATCAGTTGCGTTCTCGGCCGCAAGTCGCGCAGTCGAGTGTTTCACGAACGCAACTCAGTCTCCTCCAGCAGTCAGTCAGTCGTTTCTCAGAGACGAATCATTCCTTCCTTAATAAAGTGGCGTGATTTGCGGCCGAGATCGCAACTGATTCTACGTTACCCTTTTCAGTGTATGGAGTAATAACGTCCTTATAGAAGCTACGCTTCAAAAAATTGTCACTTCTCGCTACTCCAGCATAACTTTGGTGAAGGTCAAACTAAGATTGATGGGTTGCTCGAATAAACGATTACTCGAATAAACATTCGGGATTTTTCGGGAAATCAGATAGGTAATAAAAATTCTGAGAAGTAGAAAAATTCTGATGCATGTTTTTCAAAACTCTTAAGGGGGGGGTATACCCTAAGCAACTTTAAAAAATCGATTTTTTTTTTTTTTATCTTAAAGTACAACATCTCAAGAATGTTGTGTCAAAATTTCAAGTCATTCTGAGTCGATCTCAGAAAGTTACAGCAGTTTTCGTGCAATGATCGAGGATGAAAGCCGTATAGACAAAGCTGAGAAAGAAGCTACCAAAGAGAGTAAAGATGCCAGGGTTAACGTAGAAGGAAAGAAAAACAAGCTGAAGACGAAGCAGAAGCAGCAGAAGAAGTGCTTTATGGTGCAGGAATCGATGATTCCTTTTAAGGTAAAAAAAAAAATTTCATTACTTTTATCTTGTTCAAAACTTTAAACGCGTTTTTCTCAAAACTAGTCTTTTTAAAGTCGGTGAGGAAAATATCTCGGCGACCGCTGCACCGATCGTTCTGAAATTTTGAGGATTTCTTTAATATATATTTTTCCAGGTATTAACACGAGGATTTTAAAAAATTTTTATTTTTACGGCTGTGGCGTCAACAAAATTACGGATTTTTTAGCCGAAAAAACGGTTTTTCACTTTAAACAACCACCAAATCGTCAAAAATGAAAAAAAAAAAATCCTCGTGTTATTACCAAGATAAACTTATCTTTTAACAGAATCTTTTTTCAAAATTGATTTTAGGTGATCCTGAACAAAATGGCGTTCCTCACCGTAAAAAATCGAAAAGCGAAGGCGTCGCCGAAAAAGTACTGGCATCGGCTTATTTATTAATATTTTTACTTGAAAAAATTATGGAAGGTAGTTGAAATGTTGTATAATTATATGGTGAATAAATGACTTAAATAATATTAACCGTTTTTTCAATATAAATTCCCAAAAATTACCTTTTTTTTTAGCCTCTTAGGGTATACCCCCCCCTTAAGGTAGGACCGCACAAACTAGAAAGAGATGTGTTAAAAATCTAAAACTTTAGGAAGTCGAAGATAAATATTAAAAAATGATGCCACTAAATTTTCAGAACCTGGGGGTTTTTCGTTTTAGAGTAATTGAATATTAACATCGCGTCGATTTAACCCGTAGTCTTATGGGAGGGCACATTTTTTATACAATTTTTACATAATTACATGTGATCAGGTTTTCAAAAAATTTGTCAGTTTAACTAGAATGCACAAGAATCACATAGAATTAATTAAATCATACATTCGGTTCCTGTAAGTATTAATAAAAAACAAAAATATGTGTTTTAGGTTAAAAAAGCTTCTGCTGCTAATGCATTTCTATATCTATATAAGCGTGAAGCTAGTCAAATGTTTAACCGAAAATGCATCTTGACTAGAGCCGTAGGTGCGGTCCTACCTTAAGAACATATTCAAGTTCATTAAAATAAACATTTAACATATAAATATTCGGCCAGAGGGTACGTTTTATACGAATATGAAAGAGACGAAAAGTACAGTGATGCCCTTTATCTTTCTCGCACAAGTCTAACCTTTCTCTCTCACACTGACCCAGCAATTTTTAAAATTCTTTATTTGTGGACCCGAAAATCCTAGAGTACCACTCTCTTGAATATTCTTTTAAAGTGTTGACCAATAATGGCAGTACGCACATACGCACGTACGCACGAGAAATAAAAAAACCTTGTGTCTTTGCTAACAATTTTTTTTGTACAAGAAATCATATATGTATAATAAACAGCATAATTTGATTTATATATTATTACTGTTTATTTTAGTGAGATAATTGCTTTTTTTTTGTTACAGCCATTTCAACTTAGATCTCAGCGGTTGTGATGCGGCATCAATTATGGTCAATCCAAGCTCAGTCATGCCCCACATGTCGACACTAAATCACACTGTGAGTTCTGGTTTAAATCGGAACTTTGCTTTTTCTCTAAAACGGGAGATAAAAGAAGAAAAATCTGATTCGTTACAGTATGGTTACAAAGTTTCTGCGCCAGCATTGTTTGAGATAAAAAATATTGCGCATACACATGAATCTAACGTTGGACGAGATTTTAATAATGTTTTCAGATCAGAAGAAGAAGAAGAAGAAGAAGAAGAAAATAATGATGATGATGATGATGATGATGATGATGATGATGATGATGATGATGATGATGATGAAGAAGAAAGAGCAGAACAAGAAGCTACAAGAGTTAAGGAAAAAAAAAAAAATGAAGAAAACGATGGTGATAAAGATAATGTCCATGGCGTTATTAATGATGATGATGATGGGGACGACGATGATGATGATGAGGATGACGACGATGACAACGACGATGATGATGACGACGATGATGATGGTGACGGAGATAATGACGATTCAGAAGATGAGGTCCTAGATTCAAAATCTATGATTGCTCACAAAACCAACCTGCCTGTTAATAAATCTAAAACGACCCTTTTTTTATCTGCAAACTGTATTAAAACTATATCCCCCCAGTCGTTAAAAACACAGCAGCAACAGCAAGCACTTAAAGTTAATGGCATAACCAGTATACGGTTACAAAATTTAAAAATTTTTCAGTCTTCTAATCAAGTCCAGCAATTGAGACGTCAAATATTTAACAACTCGATTCAAACTCAAGTATTAAATCAACAACAAATGGTGCAGCAAGAACAACGAAACACACAGATCATGCAATCAGATATTACAATGACAAATCTAAACACTTCCAAATTGGAAAAAGATATCGATCCTTTGGCTTCAGAATTTGATAACAAACTGTATCCCAAGCCAGCTTACTCTTATTCCTGCTTAATAGCCATGGCGCTGAAAAATAGTCAAACAGGTTCACTTCCAGTGTCTGAAATATACAATTTTATGTGGTAAATTATTATTTATTTCTAAAAGTTTCAATAAGTATTTAAAAATTTGTTTTTAATTTTTAGCAATTAATGTGTTTTTCTGCAGCTAAAATGGAATTTTGGGGAAAATATACTAAGCTTTTAATGTAATAATATTTTCAATTTATGTACTTAATTTCATCCCCACAGTATTAAGACACCAGACTCTAAATTTTGGTAAATTAGTGTAACATTTTGAGATTTTACTTTAGAAGCGCATTATCTGCCCATACTTTTGCATTAAGGCGAAGTCAAAGAGGTCATTTTAACAAAAAATTGAAGATTCAGTAAAATTAAAATAGAAAATGAAAAAAATGAGAAAAACTTCCTAAAGATTCAATAAATATAGATATATAGCAAATGCTATTAAGATACAAAAATTTACAAAACTGTTTCCCATATTCTGATGTTAATTTTGATCCGATTTTAATGGGATTAGGCTTAAAATATAGTTGAAGGTAGTAGCTTAGGCGCTACAGAGCCCTTTTTTTATTTTCGTTTGGGCTTTTGGGTAACGTAAAGCAAAACCAAAAAAATCCCAATTATAAGCACCCCATGAATCCATAGTATTTTTGAACAACATGAGATGATCGAAAAGTCCCCATGGCAAACAATTGCAACGTGCATTTACGAGTAATTTGGTACTCACTCCAACCTTAATTTGAACCCCTATTCACTAGTTGTTCGCCGCAGAACAGAATTTTCGTTTTTATCAACGCTACTCTCACCTCCGCATTTAATGTTATCAAAAATAATTTTCCGTCAGTTAAATTTTTCAGAAAAAAAGGAACAGTAAATGTTTTAAGTTATCAAGGTTTTGCTGGAATTCTTTTATGAAAATTTTTTAGAATTTAATAAAAGAATAATTTTAAATTTTATCTATTAGTTTTTTGAAAGCAAAACTCTTAACTAGAATGATTAACAAAAAGATTTTTTCGCCTCACAATGACTTAAAGCATTAACTTTATTTCCACCGAGCTGGGCTTTGAGAACGAATTGTAGACTCTACGTGACGCCACCTGACGAATGCAGATTGATTGCTCTCTTTCGCACTCGGCTCTGGAGAGGCAACAAACTGGCCTGCGTCCAGCAGACGACGGTCCTGCAGAGTTTAATTTACATTAGGCAACCGAATCCGAAAAATTTTAGAATTATGAGTCGCCTGAACTTTCAAAACTTGTCTTTTCACATCAAGATTAGAATAAAATTTTAAAACACCGAAAAAAAAAATATTTAAAAGTTTTTCATACATATGTTGAGATTTCGCGAAAGAACTAGAAAAATTGATAAAAACAGTTTATTTAGTAGTTTGACGATTTTTATGCAGTTGTGTGTTACGCAATCTTGAAGTACAACCAAGCAGCTTCAATTCTTATTTTTTATTCGTGCCCCCCATGGTTTTTTACAGCAGAGATGTTGATGTTTAAAAAAAAAAATAAAAAAATAAACGAGTTTCACCATTTTAGAATAACAATTAACAAAAAAATTGCATGATTACATTCATGAAACAGCTAACAAATTTATTTTATACCACTAGTGCGTAGGTACTCGATTTTACGCACGCGTCGAAATTTAAAAACTCGCCCTACGCACCAGTGGTATTAAATAGTATATGCAACGGGTGCAGCACGTCACCAGGGCGTCTTAAAGTCACTCGTGCTACGCTTCGCTTCGCACTCGGGGCCTTTAAAACCGCCCTGGCGACGATACTGCAACCCGTTGCATAATATACTATTATGCTATTTTGATTTACAGAAGCTTAAAGTACAACTAAATAACTTAATTTTCTTTTTTTATTCGTGTCTCCACAATTTTTTTTCGCGGAGTCATTGAGAGTTGAAAAAAAAATTTCTAACAAAGGACCTCTTGCAAAATTGCAAAAATCTGATCCTCACCAAATCAACTGAAACTTCAGGGTTAGGTGTCTTTTAGGATCCCTTTCAACATCCCGTAGTTGTTTTTCCGGTCAGCTCACTTACTGCGCATGCGCAGAGACTTATGCTCCATTTAAAATATATGGGGAACCATGGTTTAAGGTAGTTTTTTGCATTTAAAAAATAATAATGGGGGTGACACAGTTCTGGTTTTTATCCAAAAACCAGAACTGTGTCACCCCCATTATTATTATTTTACCATTATTATTGTTTTAAACGCATCAAAGACGCATCTTTTCCACTCATTTTGATGAGGGGCAATCGAGGACCACCCCCCATTGTTGACCATTGAAAGCAGTGAGAATTTTTTTTCTTTTTTTTTTCAAAATTTTATTATTAGCGTTCAAATGACTCGTTTGAAATGGTTAAGATCTCTTTTTTTTGTCTTGAGTTGTAGCTTATTAAAATTTTTTTTAAAATATGATTTAATTTATTTTTATCGTCTCTATGTGCAACATAACCTCAAAATTTTGAAAAAAAACACGGTTTTTTGGACTTTTTTCTGTTATTATAGTTTAAAACCATGACAAAATATATATTTTCTGAAAGAACGCTAAAAAATACACTATCTCCTGGTGTAGCAGTAGCCAATTTATGCAACAATAGCGTTGTTAGAGCTCATAATATGAAAAAAAATTGAAAACTCTCATAAACAATCAATTTTTATTGGAAAAATTTCAAAAGGAAACAATGCTTTTTTTTTTTTTTAAGATCCATTTTTTGCTCTACTTTTCAATGATATATATTTTTATATTTGTTATAGGGCGTTATTTAAATCGGCAGACTCGGGAATACAACCCACGTTGATTTGTCGAGTTCGCCGTGCAGCCTCTATAAGCTCTGCCGCAGTCGGCCACACGCCGACAAGCTTCCTGAAAAAGGAGAAAAGTCCGACCGCGATAATAAATCCCTAAACGGTTTATAAATCGAGGAGGGCGCGACAGCTCGTTATTACGGTAGGTGGGCGTGGGCTATGGGATCGAGCACGAGGAACACCGGTTTAGAAATAAGTAAAGTTTGACACAAATTAATTTTCAATATTTAATAAAAAAAGAAATTAACTTAAAACTAATACAATATTACCAATTAATACGGTAACGAATTATCAATTGCTCACAACTCAGCATTTAAACTGACAACAACAAAATAGTTGATGTTCTCTAAATCAGACTGCGCGCTTACACAACAACCTGCTGCTATCGGCAGCTTACGCACGTGAGAAAAACAAAGATTATTACAATAACAGTGTACTAAATATACTCACACGCGTTCACATTCACACGCATATATACAATGAACTTACGGAATTGCTAAGGTGCGCCTCATACCAAGCCGTCAGGCTAAACAAAATGCCAGGCTACGATGCTACCAGCCGCAATCGATACCACACTCGAGTCGCTGTACAGCCGTCGTAAAGCGGTCCAGGAGTTGACGTGAAATGACAACTTCACAAGTAAACACCACACTCTCACACTACGGCTCTACAACAACGCACGACGCGAATGACAATAATTGCTTCGACTCTCGTACACGAGTAAGCTTCTTCAAGATCTACGAATCGTAAATTCAAGATCATAAATCGATTTCCAGATCTTCGCGCGTCTGACGGACATCGGTCTAGTTCCCCGTCGTCCGTGGCTTCCAAAAGCCGGTTGACTCGTCTTGACAAAAGAATGCATCCCGGGTGATGACAATCGATACCGCACCTTCTGTCACTTACAACACTCTCGTCGACGGTGTGCTACTCCCGAAAAGTACAATAATACGTCGAACCGAGACGAGTTGAATTTCATGTACGTCTTAACGCACGGACATGAAAATTACGAGTGGCTTCCCGATTCCCGCTCTACCACCTCAGAGGTCCGCTCTGATCTGCGTTCGACAGTCACGTGACTCGCGCCAAATCCTAAATCGTTACCGACGATTTAATTACGATCACTGACTGTCACAGCTTTTACACTATAATTCTATCAAAAAAGCTTGAAAAAGTGAAATTTAGTTAAAAAAAAAACACTAGAATCATCGTAAAAATTCAAAAAATTATTGGGAACAATTAAAAGTTTAACAATAAAAATGGGAAAATAATATATTAATCCATAATTTATTGTAAAAATACTTTAGATGTAGTCACTGGCAACCAGAAGTCGTTTTTACCATTGCAAAATGATAAATAACCTTCAAATTATATCAGGTAGCCGCCTTCAGCGTCCTCTGGTGGCCGTGGAAAACGCTATATACATTTTTAAAGTAAATCAAATGATTGTTGAACTCAAGAGCTTTCCAACGATCTATAATTTTATACAGAAATTCGTTTTCGAACCAAAGTTATAGCCGTTTGGAGTAAAAAAAAATCTTCAGTGATGCAGTGTTTTACAATTCAGATATTCCACAGTCTGAAGGACTCGTTTGTAGCACTGATGATTTTTTTTACTCTAAACGGCTACAACTTTGGTTCGAAAACGAATTTGTAAATAAAATTATGTATCATTGGAAAGCTCTTGAGTTTAACTATCATTTGATTTACTTTAAAATTGTATATAGCACTTTCCACGGCCACCAGAGGGCGCTGACGGCGGCTACCTGATATATTATTTATCATTTTGCAAGGTAAAAACCACGTCTGCTTGCCGGTGACTACATCTAAAGTATTTTTACAATAAATTAAGGATTTATATAATATTTTTCTATTTTTATTGTTAAGCTTTAAATTTTTCCCATTAATTTTTTGAATTTTTACGATAATTTTAGTGTTTTTTTTTAAATTAAATATTACTTTTTCAAGCTTCTTTGATAAAAGTATAAAGTAAAAGTATAGAAAAGGCTAGGGTAAATAAATAATATTGAAGCAATAATTATCAATTAACTACAGGACTACTTTTATTCAATCAAAAGAGCTAAGATCTATATGTTATCGGGAGCGAGGCACAAGCCGAACAGGCAACAGCCTACCCGCGGTCCAGCGATGCAGCTCTGTATCAGTCACACAGATTCTCACATACACATACATATTAAACTCATTAGTTTTACTCATTAGTTGGCTAGGCTAAGCGCGATCTTATTAAAAATCTTATTTAATTTTTTGTAATTTCCAACACGCCCCCTCAAAAAATATAAACAAGTTACAAAGTATTAATTAATAATTATAACAACAATGATTTAACTTCTGAACATATCAGCTATCTGTTTCTTACTCACAATATGTCCTAACTTAATATTAACTCCCTACCTGTTCTCTAGAATAATGATACTCAACTTCCATGTGTTTTGAGCGGTAGACTAGTCAGCTACAAAGCGCTATTTTTAGTATTCTAACAAATAGTACATTCATCTGGATCATTTTCATAAATTTCAAATTCATTCATCCTAACAATATTTTCAGTAATAATAACTTAATTGTCAACATACAAAATTACAGAGTTCTTAAATCCTATCTTAAGTAAAATTTCCTCAAAAGTTGTAGCCTTGATTGCCATGATGTTTATAATTAGGACGGCCTCGCCCCCTTTGGAATGATGTTTGTCCTCTGAATGAGCCACGTCCTCTGAATGATCCTCGACTTGTGAATGATGCGCGTCCTCTGGATGATCCATCACAATCCTTGCTGTTCTGTTGATTTTGGTCTGACTTTTCATCGTTGGCGAAAAGAACTTTAGAGCTGGTGTCACTACTCTCGTCGTTTAAAGATGTTTTCTTATCCAGCAAGCTGCTTTTTACTAGCTGCAAATTGAGGTTGCCGTCCGATAGGATTTTTATTGCATCTAGCATTGAATCATAGGATTTTGGCATACTATGTAGTGGATAGGTGACTTTATCATTTTCGGCCAAAGTTCCTCCAGCTGACGTGAGATTTAATAATAATTTTTCGAAGTTCTTGAAATGCTCTTAGAGTGAAGTGTTAACTTCTAACTTAAATTTAAGCAATTGATTTTTAATCAGCATTTGCGTTGCTTGACTTTTTCGGTCGTACGTATCATCTAGCTTTTGAAAAATATTTTTGGCATACGGGTTATCTCCTTCGATGAATGAAATATGTGAATTTGCCAGGTAATCCATTAACTCATTCACCACCTTGTCATTATTTCGAATCCATTGTGCAGTTGGGTTTGGAGGAATCTCGTCATCTAATATGTATATTAATTGAAGCTCTTTCAAATGGCCACGAATTCGCCTTTTCCAGATAAGATAATCAGAGCCGTTGAAAGGTTCTATATTTCTTTTATTACGTGAGTTATTCATTTTTAAAAAATTCTCTCGCGAACACAATCTCGAGCGGGAGAAGCTAAGACAAAGAAAAGAAATTTGAAACCGGCGCCCAGTGCGTCGAATCTGTGATTCACGCGGTCGCGCGCGCGGGTGGCTATACTTTTGAACAAAGATTTATCTGTTTAGTTAAGCTATTTATGAAAAGTTTAAGTCCTTCAGTCTTGCTTTCACAGTTTTCACTTTATTTTGCACAATCGTTTTCAATAATTTTATTTCACACAAATTACAGGCGTCAATTTTAACTTGCACAGACACGCACTTGAAACTATCACACAAAAGTTATTATTTCGCAATTATTAATTAATTGTTTGTTTAATCACACGCGTTAAACTGGGCCCATAACCTGTAGGAAAGGCTAGGGTAAATAAATAATATTGATTCAATAATTAACAATTAACTATAGGAATACTTTTATTCAATCAAAAGAGCTAAGATCTATATGTTATCGGGAGCGAGGCACAAGCCGAACAGGCAACAGCTTACACGCGGTCCAGCGACGCAGCTCTGTATCAGTCGCACAGATTCTCACATACACATACATATTAAACTTATAAGTAGTATTACTAATTAGTCGGCTAGGCTAAGCGCGCTCTTATTAAAAATCTTATTTAATTTTTTGTTTTTCCAACAAAAAGCATATAAAAATATATATCATTGAAAAGTAAAGCAAAAACGGATCTTAAAAAAAAAAAAAAAAAAAAAAAAAAAAAAAAAAAACATTGATTCCATTTGAAATTTTTCCAATTAAGATTGATTGTTTATAAGAGTTTTCACCTTTTTTTCATATTATGAGTTCTAACAACGCTATTTTTGCATAAATTGATTACTGCAACACCAGGAGGTGTATTTTTTTAGCGCTCTTTCAGAAAATATATATTTTGTCATGGTTTTAAGCTATAACAACAGAAATAAGTCCAAAAAAACGTGTTTTTTTCAAAATTTTGAGGTTATGTTACACATAGAGACGATAAAAATAAATTTAATCATATTTAAAAAGATTTTTTAGTAAGCTACAACTCAAGACGAAAAAAATGAGTTCTTAACCATTTCAAACGAGTCATTTGGACGCTAACAATAAAATTTTGAAAAAAAAAAAAAATTTCTCACTACTTTCAATGGTCAACAATGGGGGGTGGTCCTCGATTGCCCCTCACTAAAATGAGTGGAAAAGATGCGCCTTTGATGCGTTTAAAACATATCCAAAAACCAGAACTGTGTCGGCCCCATTATTATTTTTGAAATGCTTTTTGCATTTCAAAAAACTACCTTAAACCATGGTTCCCCATGTATTTTAAATGGAGCATAAAAGTCTCTGCGCATGCGCAGTAAGTAAGCTGACCGGAAAAACAACTACGAGATGTTGAAAGAGATCCTAAAAGACACCTAACCCTGAAGTTTCAGTTGGTTTGGTGAGGATCAGATTTTTGCGATTTTGCAAGAGTCCTTTTACTAAAACTTCAAAGGCTTTGGGTGAACTTAAAGTTTTTTTTGAGATGTTTTAAAATTTTATTCTAATCTTCATGTGAAAATATAACTTTTGAGACCTCAGGGATGTCCTAATTCCAAAATCTTTCGGATTTAGCCCACCCTAAATATCATTCTTCAAACTCAGCTCACTGAAAATCACTTTAAAATTTTAAGTCAAGATATACAGTAAGGCAAAAATTTGCATCTCAGTCTCAATCGTTGTGGGGGTGACTCCGCTGCCATGCCACCTCGGATTTACAGCGCGAGAAAGGCTCGAAGTGTCGCGGCACCAACACTTAGAGCTTTTTATGCCCTCGCCTTTGTCTCAGGCAGCTCAATCCCAGCAGGGCTTCCAGAGCACACTGTAAGTCCTTGATACAAAATAGAGTGTTTGATGGGTTTATGATTTTTGAAAAAAATACGTATATTTTTTTAATAAAAACAATGTTAGAAAAATTTTATTTGTGCATACAAAGTAGATCCGTTAACAATAAATGGTTTATCATATTAAAAGAAAAAATTATAGTCACTTTCAGTTTCAGATTTTGGGGTAGGTTAACCGAAAGACCAGTTTCCATTTTATGAAAGGCAATCAACTCTGGGATGAGGCATGTGAAACTGGGTGAAAATAACGGTAAAAGATTTTTGTTATAAAACACTAGTAAAGTATATTGTAACACTATACATGAGAGTCGAGAACCTCGGTGTTTGGACCGGAAAAGCTTGAATTCTATTAATTGCCGAACACGCGCTGTAAGCTTTTATTTTATGGTAAATATGCCGAACTGATGCTTAGTGTAAAAATTTTGTAGGCACGGACCGAGAACGTCTTGTTTGCGTAAACCAAAGTGCGTAGTTGTTGCGGCGAGGGTTTGAGCATGACGACTGGTGCTAACGTTGTTAGCCGAAACGAGCGTGGCGTCTGTTGCTCAGTAGACTGGTGTAGTTGGTGAAAAGTGTCGCAAAATAATAAATATTCCAGTTATTAAAAATTCACTTAACTAAAACTTTGAAAATCAAAAAAAAAAAGGTGGTTGGTAAGCTCTGAACAAGTAAAAATAAATAACTTTGAATAAAGTGAAAAATAAGCTGATGGAACTGCTTGGTAGTAAAATAAAAAGATTTGAGCTTGCAACGAAAATATGAATGTAAAATTGAAGTATAGTTGAAATTAGTTCAAATATATGAGTGATTCTCTGTCAAGTCAACTGACCAAAAAATAAATTTCCATAATAATTTGTCTACTTATTCTACACCACTATTTGGACTCCCTGGTAAATTTTTAGATTTTTTTGTTGCATATTACTCAAATGACACTGGTCCAAACTTGACACTATTTAGTATTTTTGCATTTTTAGGCTATTTTTAGAGCTCAAATAACTGGAAAAGGAAGCATTTTTTCTATACACACATAAATGTAAAAAAAGTTGTAAATTTTATGTATTTTCAGAAAAAAATTATTTTGGGGCCATTCGAGTACTTTTTTTTTTACTAGTATTGATATCACCCTTCAAATTGAGAAATATTAATTGAAAATTTTTTTTAAAATGCTTTAAAATTGCATTTATTATCCCTAAAAACAGCCATGGAGTTTTTAGAGTGGGCCTGATAGATAATAAAGCACTAGAAATGATTTGCGGGGAACCAGCGGCAAATTTTTAGCCCATAGAAACAATGGACCTAGAAGGCTGAAAATTTTTTTCAACATGCATTTTTACGTATCTCCATTGATGGTGCATCGAGTTTTGGGTAAAAATGATTTTTGACCTTTTTTAGGTACTTTTTTGAATTATTATACCAAGAAATTAATAGTTTTTCCTGGATAAAGAGCGTAAAAATTGGGTTAAGGTCAAACCCATGCGAGAGAATTTAGCTATTGCTCTTACGAACAATTTAAAAAAAAAAAAATCTCAAATCGGTTGAGAAACAAAAAAGTAGATACAGTTTGAAGATGAGATGTTTTTAAAATAATTTGCTCCGGCCGCCAAGAACATATTAAGCTGGTTTATTTTTCCAAATATCCATGAATAAATGTTTGATATCGATGGAACTTCGTATATAGGGGTTTCTGCGAGCGCTGAGCTCGAATTTGACGTTAGTTTTTCAATTGGACCTGTTTTAAGGGCAGCACTTATCTAAGGGAGGATGAAGAATTAAAATTTTTTTTATAATTATTGATAAAAATTGATTTAGGGGGTTTCTGCACGCACTAAACACGAATTTGATGTCCATTTTTCAGTTCGACCTAAACTAAGGGTAGTACTTACCTAAGGACTGGTATTTTTTTTCACTTTTCGATAAAAGTTGGTACGCGGGGGTTTTTGCGTGCGGTAAACACGAATTTGACTAGCGTTTTTCAGTTTGACCTATACTAAGGGTAGTGCTTATCTAATGGAAGGTAATATTTTTTCTTTGTTTAGTTGTAGATAAAAATTGGTATGCGGGAGTTTTTGCGTTTTATTTCTTTTAGTGCAATACAAGCCACTTGAACTTAAATAAAGTTGGGACCAATTTTTTATAATCTAGATTTTACTAATTTTATTATTTTATTATAAACGAAAGAAAAAAATATGTACATATTTATAAATTTATTCACAAACGAGATATTTTGCGTTGTATTACTATTTACAAATTTCAGTTCTGAGCAACTAAAAATCATTTTTAGAGTAACTCAGTTATATAACTATGTCTTGTTTTCATATTATTGACTTTATATATTTACAAATTTATTTACAAATGAGACTTTTTCCAGTATTTTACTACTTACAAATTTCATTATCGAACAACTGAAAAACATTTTTAGGTTCAATATTTTATACCAAATAAATTTTATTATATTTTTAGTACATTCCTGGATTATACGGGTCGTCCTCTTCTTCTGATTCTTGTTGATTTCTTTTAGCTACATTTATAATGCCACGGGCATTTTTTGACGTATCAATTTTTTTTTGCACGCTTCTACAAAGTCTGTGCTCGTCAATATTTTTCAGTTCGGATAAATACTCATAGTTACGTAGTCCCAAATTTTTCGTGATTTCAGACACAGTTCGATAACTACCAACGTTATATTCACAAACGTCTAATGAAGCTGCAACCATAACCCGCGTCTTACCAGAGTAATTTTTTTTAGAACATCTGTTCCAAATAACACTGTGAAGACTTTCATTGGCATTTTGGGTGGCACAGCGACTGCAACGCGACAGTAGAGATTCATCTGTTCATCTGTTAGTCTTTCATACAACGGTAAAATTTTCTCAAAACAAAGTTTGTTTATTGGTGTTTTTATATTAGTTTTATAACAACCAGGAGTTTTATCTATCGCTAATTCTCTTTGGTAAAAACACCATGACGTTGACCCTTTAGGTCAATACTGATGCTGAGGTTCGTCATCCGTAGAAGCTGAATGATAAATCGATGCAAGAATATCGTTTTTCATTCCCTACAAATTATAATAATTTGTTTAAGAATGTTTTTTCAGCTCTTATTTTGTATTTTTTTTTTTTTTTTTTTTTTACAAAATAAAAGATATTATTCAATTTTTAACCTGAACATCGTTTATATTCTTGTAAATAGCTTTTTTGTAATAACTAGAGAGTTTTTTTTTTGTTGGATCAGACAATTGTCCAACTTTTTTTCCTCCGAGAGTGACATTACGACTTTTTTCTTTCTTTACAATGTTTGTAATGCCAGCGTAAACTCTTGATTAAAAAATTTAAAAAACTTAAATTTTCGTAATTTTATGTATAAAAATATTAGATATTTTGATTTTGTTGTACCTTTTAGAAACGTGATTGACGCATTCTTCTTTTTTTATTTCAACTGATGGCCCATAAACTTTCAATGATACTAAATGATTATAAGTTTTAGAATCTCCATCGGAAAGTACATTGACATATCGGAAACCTATTTTTTCGGAACGTTTCCATAGTTTTTCGGCGATAGACACTTCCAAGGCCCTGGATGACCCTGTGTGATCAATTGGACACTTATCGGCATGCCCTTCATACCAAATATTAAAATCAGGTGAGTCTGCTCCAAGACTCGCAGCGACTGTACAACATTCGTGGCAAAATTTGCACGCAACGTCAAAATCAAGTACAAATCCTGTAAGTAAATCGATGACACTGCCGAAACAAGTTTTCGATTTGAATCCTGGTGTTAGCCAGGATCCATCATAAGTGCAATCAACGTCTGTATTATCATTTTTTGCCATTTCGTTTCTTTTTTGAACCTCGTTTTGTTTTTCAGCATCGTCGTCTACGTTTCCAAATTCAAAATACTTGTAAGATTTTTTTGTTAATTCTCTGCATTCGGTAAGTATATTTTTTGTGGATACATCAACAGCTTTTGCAACAATCTCAGTATGTTCACGAAAAGTAGAGTCAGACATCGAGTCCATATTCATAATTGCAGAAAATTGCTCTAAAGAATTATGTCCCTTTCCTTTAAACAAAAATGCTACAGTTATCCGTATATTTATGTCAAAGCGGCTCTTGGATTGCTGAGGGATATTTATTCTTTCTGAACTGTACACCCTAGCTTTTTCGTCATTCAAACCACTTTCGCCGCAATCATAACACTTCAAAATCAAATTTCGAGCTAAGCCAAAACGCTGATCATCAAGTACAATTTCTAATGAGTTTCCTCCGCACTCGCCGCATTTCAATTTATCTAGGATAGGTTTCAACTGAGACACTTGCAAAAAAATATAACTGAAGCTTTCTTTTATGTTTCTCGACTCGATATTTTCATCCTGATCAGAATTTTTTATATTTTCATCTTGCTCAGGTTCAATAATGCACCGATCAGAAACTTTTGTACTTTCTTGAGGAATAATGTTTTCGTAAAATTCTGACGGTTCATTCAAATTCAACAGTCCTTTATTGCTTTCAGTATTTTTTATTTTTATCTGCAAACGAACGTTGTGCTCAGGAACATCATCTTTTTTTCGAAAATTTTTCCACCTGAGAGTCGCAAGATTTTTAAAATGATCGGATTTTTTACTAGCTGGTACTTTAGGCATTTTTACTACTTTTTTACACTACTTTTGCACAACTTTTAAAAATATATTCACTAATTTATCACATTTATTGAATCAAGTACAAAGAAAATATTTTTGGTTAGCAGATAAACATGACAATAATTTTTAGGACCATAGTGACCAATAAACAATAACTAAAAAAATAAATCGAAATTCACTTGCAACAATGAGTTTTACAGCTGAATCAGTACGTAATAAAATTGGTTTCTTACAAAATTTTCAACCTTAAAATGATTTTTAGTTGCTCAGAACTGAAATTTGTAAATAGTAATACAACGCAAAATATCTCGTTTGTGAATAAATTTATAAATATGTACATATTTTTTTCTTTCGTTTATAATAAAATAATAAAATTAGTAAAATCTAGATTATAAAAAATTGGTCCCAACTTTATTTAAGTTCAAGTGGCTTGTATTGCACTAAAAGAAATAAAACGCAAAAACTCCCGCATACCAATTTTTATCTACAACTAAACAAAGAAAAAATATTACCTTCCATTAGATAAGCACTACCCTTAGTATAGGTCAAACTGAAAAACGCTAGTCAAATTCGTGTTTACCGCACGCAAAAACCCCCGCGTACCAAATTTTATCAAAAAGTGAAAAAAAATACCAGTCCTTAGGTAAGTACTACCCTTAGTTTAGGTCGAACTGAAAAATGGACATCAAATTCGTGTTTAGTGCGTGCAAAAACCCCCTAAATCAATTTTTATCAATAATTATAAAAAAAATTTTAATTCTTCATCCTCCCTTAGATAAGTGCTGCCCTTAAAACAGGTCCAATTGAAAAACTAACGTCAAATTCGAGCTCAGCGCTCGCAGAAACCCCTATATACAAAGTTCCATCGATATCAAACATTTATTCATGGATATTTGGAAAAATAAACCAGCTTAATATGTTCTTGGCGGCCGGAGCAAATTATTTTAAAAACATCTCATCTTCAAACTGTATCTACTTTTTTGTTTCTCAACCGATTTGAGATTTTTTTTTTTTTTTAAATTGTTCGTAAGAGCAATAGCTAAATTCTCTCGCATGGGTTTGACCTTAACCCAATTTTTACGCTCTTTATCCAGGAAAAACTATTAATTTTTTGGTATAATAATTCAAAAAAGTACCTAAAAAAGGTCAAAAATCATTTTTACCCAAAACTCGATGCACCATCAATGGAGATACGTAGAAATGCATGTTGAAAAAAATTTTCAGCCTTCTAGGTCCATTATTTCTATGGGCTAAAAATTTGCCGCTGGTTCCCCTTAACAAGAAAACTTGTTGATACTGGACTTATACAGAAAAAGATGAGCACTCTGTGCTCTAATTTGGTTTCAAAAACTTACTGCCTCCCTGCTCCTGCATTTGCTCCTCACGGTGGCTCGCTGTCCATCCCCACCTTGACTTTTCAAGTCAAGATGCTGATTAGGCAGCCAGGCTCCGTGGGAACGGATGCTGAGCGTGCATTTTTATACATATATGCTAGGTGCATTATATGTCACCTAACAGCACCCCCTTCCCAAAGTGTTCATCGTCCCTGGTGAACGTAGGTATAAGGTAGGGATAGATTCTTTGGGAGGGTGGTTGGGTTAAATTTAAATATTATATATATATATATATATTATACCTATTATTATTATTATTATTATTATTTTTATTGTTTTATTTTATTTTATTTTTTTTAATTCCCACTTTTCCTTTGTCCTCCTGGTCCATTGGGTTAAGCCTCTGGACACGACATATGTCGCCGTTGAAGATACACTTTCGGTATCTGATAGTTGTTCTTCTTGGATTCGCTCAGGGTCTAGATCGCCGAACGGGTCCTGTTTTGGGTTATTCATTTCTAATTCACCATCTTGGGTCCAATGCAGATTCTGTCGGTGGAGATTTAGGTGGTCCTTGAGTTCGAGGGGGTGCAATTGCATTTGACATTCCTTACATTGGGCGGTATTCATCGGTTCCCTTAATTTACTTAAAGGGCATGTAAGTTGCCTGGGTGTACCCAACCGAGCTCCGTATTTTTTTTCCAATCGGTCTCGAGCAAAAATTGCAGCCATCGGATCCACGTATTTAGAAAAGGCTAAGTATAGTGGGCCTAGGCATCGAGTTTCGGGCGTTTTTTGCTGCTCCCAGAACCGAAGCCACAGAAGCTGTCCCCAGGCGGAAAGGTCTCTATATACCTGGCTGAATGAATGTCCTCTGGGCACCCTTATATCGAGGAGCGAACTGCCTTCATCCATCAACCTCTGTTGGTATTTTAAAGTTCGGAGTTTTTCGAGGCCGTTTTGTCTTATTTCGCGATTCTTGAACTTGATAAATAAGACGGCTACCGGATCGTTGGGGTCGTTTTCTTCATCTCCTACGGTTATGTGGATTGGCTCCAGGTCTTCCATCTGGGCATGGAGACATTGTAAGTCAAATGGTATGTTTATTATTATGATGGCGGTATCTGATGATCCGACCATCTCGGTCATCATTCTCAAAACGAACCGCTGGCCCTGCCGGTCCATTAGAGGTCTTCCTAACTCCTTACGTTTCTCGTCAGCCATTTTGTTTGTTGGGACTTGCTGATTCCCTTTTTCGGTCGGCAGATTGTCCCTCGGTGTGGTTCGTGGTGACATGGTCTGCTCCTGTTGACATCTTCGGAACACCATGGCTAGGTCTCCCGCGTCCGACTGTGTGTGCATTTGGATGGTTATCGTCGGGCGGATATATTCGCTTTCGGGGTGATTTAGACACCACTTGATATCTATTTGTCCCTTGAGGTAGTTTAAGAGAGCCCGAGCCTGAAATTTCTTTTTGAGTTTCAGCACGATCACAGCTTTTCTTGATTGGCACTCTACTCCTTCAATCTCGAGTTGGACACCCTTGTAGTCCTTAAGATTCTTGAGAGACATTTTTCTGCAAAGGAAAATGTTAGATCCGTTAGGTCAAACAAGTTTTGGCCAAAAATAATAATAATTTTTTTTTTTTTTTTTTTTTTTGAAGATAAGGGGAATTAGCGTTGGCTTGGTACAGGAAATCATATGGATCGTACAGGAGGTTGTTAGGTTGACTGTCTGCCGATAAAAGGATATTATTAATCGACAGACATACAAGAGGGGGGGGGGGTGTAAGGTTTCGAGATAGTAGGACGACCATTATGCCTGGCTGTGAACGAACATTATTTCAGATTCGAGGGGTACTTTTCAATCATTTGGTCTACCTATTCTAACAATTTACTTTCACTCAATAAATATTCACCTTCGGTTTACACATTATTATATAACTAGCACACAGCGCGTAATAAGTTAATTAAAAGGTCGTAATGGTTATGTTATGGGTCATTCTTACACTAAGGTCTCTAAACATTCGCTCAACTTGCATTTTCTCTCTCTTTGTTTTCTCTCTCTCTTTTTTTTTTTTTTTTCACTCTAACACTAAAGTCTCTAAGCGGTCGTTAATTCTTTGTGGACGTCCTCTTCCTTCTGTTGACGAGAGGTTCTCTTTTACGCTGCAACTTTCGGTCTGATTTTGGTCTCTTGTTGGGGTGGTTTGGGCTTCTTTTGGCGATATTTCCCCGTCGGGGGACTGTAAAGTGGTTGTTGTAGGTTGTTGTTTTTCGATTTCCATATTGGTTGGTGGTGGTTGCGGGGGTTCGGTTGTCTGTCCGATGATTGCATCGAGTTTCCTTCTTTCCTGTGTTGCCTCTATTTCCATAATGGGAAAGATGTGAGGTTCTTTCCCGGCTTCAGTCTCGACACTTTCAATGGATTTTCTGGGGTAGTCCGGGGATCTTCGATACGGGACCAAGAGAGTCATTTCCGGGAGTTCTTGGACCTCGAGATGCATTAGTTGCGGCAACTCGTTTTGGTTGGTTTGGGGGGGGGGGGGGGGGGGGGGGTTTCTAGTTAGGCTTTTCATATACTCTATTTGTCGACCGCAAATTTGATCATGGTACTTATAGGTTTTCCTCCCGATCCAGGCTCCACAACTGTGCCGTATGGTTGCCGTGAGTCCTGCTGTCTTGCGGTGGACTGACGCATATTTCGGTAGGTAACATTGGTCACTTTGACTTAGTGCTCGGCCGGCATCCTCTTGATGGATGTACCGCACGTATCCCCATGCAAGTTGTCCTTTTCGGTTACCAACGGTCTGACAATACTCCAAGGGACCAAATTTGGCATACTCCTTGAAAAACTGGTCATACCTATATTCGCGTGGTATTGATTCTGGTAGTTTACAGAATAATCGGTTGTAGTCCAAGCTTCCGTGTTGGGTCCGTCTTGAGGTCGTATTCGTGAGTTCCCGATCTCTGGGATATTCGCTCCAAAGATGGGGCGTTTCCTGGGGCGGGACTTCATCTTGACTTCCTGGGTCGTTTGCCCTGGTGGCTTCAGGCTCCTGACTGGGTTTTTTTCTGGTTTCCTGGTGGGATCTTGAACACTACCGACTTCATTGGTTTTCGGTTGGGCGCAGTTTTCTTTGACGGATTATTTGGCGATTCCAGACTATATTCATCACATTTCTTTTGGTTCTTGAGAACTCGTTCGGCATCTTCTAACCGTTTGAAGGTGGCCCTAGTTATGGTTCCCGCGGGTTCGGTAGTTTCATTTTCTCCACTTTGAATGGGGCCATAACAGCTTAGCCCCCGCAGTATTTGCCACAGTAGGTTGTTCGAGTGTTGAACTCTAACCAGGCAGGGGTCTTGTCCTGCTCGCTCCTTCAGGATACGCTGGGTGGGGGTTGTTTGTTCTCGCTGGTTCATAATTCTGAGTAAGGCGATAGGGTTTCTCATTTTGTTTGTTTTAATACTTATTGCGTTGGGCCTGGGAATGGAATTGGTAATTGGCCTCTAGTGGTAAGAAAGAAGGCTTTCGGGATTAGGAATCAATCTCTGGTTCTTGAACTGAGGATTGGATTTTCGACGGGGATTTAAGGGGAGTTTTCTCTTCTTTGGTCAGTTTTGGGTCCTGGTTAGTCTGGTCTTGAGGCGCGTTGGAGTTTCGGGTGAGGGCTGCCATTTGCGGCCTTACTACGCGAATGTACCCGACCACCACGATCATTGCGATGACAAGTATAACTAAAAATCCGCTCAGACTAAGTCCTGTACTTACAATTTTATCATCTTGTTGTTGTTCCAGGGTTTTCAGCTTCTTTAATAGTTCTCGTAAGGGTCACCCATGTCGGGTTTGTCATCCATCGTCCTTAGTCCCTTCGGTGTTCCAGTCAGCCTGGGGAAGGTTTCTAGCTCTTTTGGATAGGTCGGGGTATAACTGCAAAAGTGTTGGATTGATCTCGGGGCGGAAAAAGAATCCTCCTTTCTGCACGTGAGTCTCTCGGTTGGGCAAGGTAATCTTATCCGTTTTTCCCACACATTCATGGGCCGTTTGTAACATTCCTAATCCTTCTACCGAGATCAGGGTCGTGTTGTGGGTACAAAGGATTCGTATAACTTCTTCTTCCGCAACAGAGAAAAGCCAAGATCCGGCGGCTTTTAGATAACGCCATTGGTCCATGACTTGCGGGTGGAACCGCAGGTCACACAACTTGAGTGCTTCGGTAGACGGCTAGAGGTATAATGTTATTTCACAATTGGAGGCATGGGAACTTTTCCAGATTCCCAATTCAGGGTTACAGAGATACCCGTACTTTAGTTTTATACACTCTTCAAAGTCAATTTGGTTGAATTTAAAATATTGGAGTTGATCCTCACTCACTCCCAGGTATTCGTGAGAAGGTTCAATATACGCGGTTCCATTGATCCCGGTACTAATGGATTGTAGTACCCCCAATGAGTGCATTCGATGTAGTTCATATGTAGTGTGGTCTACCAGCGGTATACGGACATACCTCAATAGTCTGCCTTGGTTGTGCACTATTTCTACCTTGGAAATCTTCGCCACTTCGTCGAGGCGCCAGCTTCTTTCCAAGATTAGGAGAATAAGATTCTTGGCGTTTTGTCCAATTTCGTTTCGAATTTGGGTCAGGAAATCGTTCGATATTAGTCCAGGGGCAAGGTCGCCTCTCTGCCCCATGGTGATTATTTGTAATAGTTTCTTCCGTATTTCCATTAACTGATTCAGCTGGCGTTCCAGGCTTTGACCTTGTACGTACAGATTCTTGAGCACTGGTGACGCCTGCAATTTGGCTAAGGTGGCTTCCATTTTGTCAATTTTCTGTTTTTGGGTCAAGGTTTTATTGTGAAGCTCAGCTAGGGTACAGGTTACGACATGAACCTGTTCTTTCTGTATACTAATCAATTGCTTTTGGTTTTGCTGCATTCGGTCAATTTCACGATGGGCCCTTTCCACTCCGTCTACCGTGGCTGCTCCAAATAAGCTTTCGCCAAGGGAGCCAATGATGCCAAACGGGGCCATTCTTTTGCTACGTTTGGTCGAGGAATCTCTTGGGTCAATCGTTTCTTCAATAGCTAGGTCGTATCGTTTCTTCGTCGAACTCGAGTTTTTTTATTTAGAAATGTCATGGCACTATCCTGACGTCAGGATAATACCGGAAATGTCCGAATAGTTCCGAGTGTATATATGAAATGTCAGGATAATGCCCACTGTACATATATATATATATATATATATATATCTTACCATATTATATAGTTGCTCTTCGCTCCCACCCCGCTCTCACCCTTAATTCTTCAATTTATACTGTAAAATAGGTTAAAAACTGCACTTTTATTCCGCTCCCACCCTCGCTCTTTTTTGAAACCTCCTCATAGTAAAATTTAAAAAGTAATCAGATTTCTCCGGATACATTTAAAATTAATAAAAAATTAGTAATAGTAATTAGTAATAAAAATAAACATTAGTAATAGTATATGTGGGGGGGGTTGGCGAGCAAAGCGAGCAAGGGGTGCTCCCCCTAGTGTATATATATATATATATATATAAGTATATGACATTACCATTATCCTTTCAACTTGATCTCATGCATTCTCGATAATATTCAGGTCGGGATATTTAACGCGATCACGAGGGAGCGGGAAAGGTGAAAAGCGAGGTTATTTGGAAAGCACAACACTTATAGTTTTTATGCTGCACTTAAACTATTTATTGAACTATTATTATATGACTATGTACAAGTGAGGAGAGAGAGAGCTCGCCGTTTTGGCCGGGAGTCTCTCAACCTCAGGTAAGCTAGGTAGAATCGTCGTAGATAAGCGGTCGATCTACGACGACGGCGCTGAGTCCCGTGATGCGTGGTCGCGGCATCACGGTCGTAGCAAGACTGGTGAGGGCGGAAACTGGTCACTCTGGGCAGCTCTGGCGTGGGTCGCTCGCATGACCAATCACGTGGCAATAAAAGGCGGTAAATCTCAAACACAGCCTTTCTAGTGCAACGTCTTTTAGCCTGCTCCGAGCGGCTGCACGAAACTTTAAACGCGTTTTTCTCAAAACTAGTATTTTCAAAGTCGGTGAGGAAAATATCTTGGCAACCTCTGCACCGATCGTTCTAAAATTTTAACCACGTCTTTATTATATACTTTTCCAGGTATTTACACGAGGATCTTTGAAAATTTCAATTTTTACGGTCGTGACACCGACAAAATGTCGGATTTTTTTGCCGAAAAAACGACTTTTTGTTTCAAATCACTGCAAAATCGTCAAAAATTAAAAAAAAAAAATCCTCGTGTTATTATCAAGATAAACTTGTCTTGTAACAGAATCTTCCTTCAAAATTGATTTTAAATGATCTGGAACAAAATGGCATTCCTGACCGCAAAAAAACGTAAGACGAAAGCGTCGTAAAAAAATGGCTGACATCGGCTTTATATCGAAATGTTACTTTATTATGTAATCAATAATTGACTTTAATAAATTTTTCCGTTTTTAAAATAAAAATTCACAAAAATTTGCTTTTTTTTGGCCCTCAAGGGTAGACTCCCCCCTTAAGTGTAAAATAATAAAAATACAGTGATTTTTTAATGCTCAAAAAGAATCGTTATTCGAGTATGGTTCGAACAAATTTTCAAAAATTAACTTGAAAATTTTTTTCCTTAAACTTGAGCATTGAATAAAAATGGGAGGGAAAAAATTACTAGTCCAAAAGTTAATGAAGATTTCTCAAAATTGATCAAAAATCGAAAAATGACCCAAAAAATCAGTTTTTTGAAGAACAACTTTTTGAACTAAAATATGAAGGAAAATGAGTTTATAAACTGAATTTATTTATAGTAAATGCTTTTCTTTCGAGTAATTGAGTATATTGATCGAAAAAAAGGATTACATATAAGGTACCTGTACCTAATATGGCCCCCCTAAGCGAGAATCGACGTTGTAGCGAATCAAATCAATATTTTTTGACGGGTAAGGTCTCATTTTAAAGCTTAATTCAAGAGCTTTAAAATGAGACCTTACACGTTCGATTTTGATCAATGAGCTTCAAATGCCAGAGGATTTACCAAAACACGGTTTTTTAAGACACCTAAAATTTGTGTCCTAATATGGCCCCCCTCCCCCCCTGAAGTATTTTATTCATTGCGATTTTTTAAATCAATCAAAATATGAGATTTAAAAAAAATTCAAAATTTATAAAATTTTAAAAATAATTTATTTAAAAATTGAGCCTTTTTTACAATTTTTTTGAAAGCTTTGCAACCAGTAGAAAAATTTCAACTTTAAATTTTTATCAAAGTTTTTTTTTTGAGCTAGAATGCTTTTTTAGTTATGAAATAAAAAAAAGCTTTGAAACAATTAAATTTATTTTTCTTAAATAACATTAGGATAGGATTTTCTAAAAAGTAAACATGAAACTAAGGACTCTTAATATTGGTATTTCTACTAATTCGCGGGGGGCCATATTAGGTACACTGCAGAATAAAAAGTTATTTCAGAATAAAACCCGTTAGAAAACGAGTTGAACAAAAACTAAGGTCGCCT
This sequence comes from Encarsia formosa, assembly GCA_038277355.1. Classification (NCBI taxonomy): domain Eukaryota; kingdom Metazoa; phylum Arthropoda; class Insecta; order Hymenoptera; family Aphelinidae; genus Encarsia; species Encarsia formosa. The sequence continues at coordinate 21,736,771 of CM076187.1, forward strand.
TTTAAAGCTGAAATAATAAAAAATCGAAGCTACTTATTCAAATTTTGATCAGGTGCGTCTAAATCTTTTGGCAGACCACTTAATTACAACGTAAAATAATAACGGAGGTATACGAAACGAGTTTTAGCTATTAGGCACGCGCAAAAATAATTTTAAAATGTTCTAAACAACTGAAAACTTCATAATTCAGTGTTTTTGACTTCTTCCTACCTTGTAGAGATGCCGCATATCGAGCATATTCAAAATAACAGGGGGGGCCATATTAGGCACAGGGCCATATTAGGCACACTTACCTTAGGTCAATTTAAGTTTTAGACGTTTGCAATCTCTTTCAAACTCAAAAATCAAACAACAAATAGATGACATTTGGGGGTGTCCCAAACTTTTGACCACTACTGTATATGATGCTAAAGTTTCATTATAAAATATTGAGTAGTTTCCGAGATCTTGCGAGTTGAAAGAAAAATGCATACATCGAGAAAATTTAAACTTTTTGTTCAACTCGCCGCATGATCTCGGAAATTACTGGATATTTTTTAATGAAACTTTAGCATCATATATTTGAACGCTTTTTGCTGCCAATAGCACAGTTTTTGTTTTTAAAATCTTTTGGAAGCGTACAATAAATTATTAAAAGTAAAAATTTAACAGTTTCTAACTTAAATCTTTGGTTTAAAAAAAATACTATAAAAATTTATAGTTTGAAAAAAAAAATCCAGCGGAGAAGTTTTCATTAGGCTATGAAAAAGCTTTCTGCAAATTTTCAAAGCAATATTTCAAACAGGAAAAAATTGACATCATTTTTGAAAAAGCGGTTGGGCATGCTCGAGCCGATTTTCGAGTGTCCCGGACGCTCAAGCGGTTTTAACATCCAAAATCTCAATTATTATTATTAATAGAAAAATCTAAGGAAGGCTGTGCGTATCTTTCTATCTCTCTCTCTCTCTCTCTCTCTCTCTCTCATATCGTCGGGTCACTTCATCGTCTGAGATTTTACAAACACACACTTACCTGACCTCTGCGGCAAGAGCTTGTCAAAGCCTTGATTTTCCTGCACATCGACTACGTCTGTGCAGTATACCATACTATCTCTGCAGAGCAAAACCTCAAACTGCATCGGCTCCTCAATACGTGCGTGCGCTATGTATACGGCAACATCCCTTGGACGGCCCATGTCACACCGCACCGGCTCGCCCTTGACTGGCTCTCAGTAAGTCGACGCCGAGAGTATTTCATTGGCTCGCTCGTACACAACGTCGTTAAATCGCACAAACCAACCTATCTGTATGAAAAACTACCCCCGATCTCTAGATCGGCGCGTTCGGGCACGGGTTACTTCGTCGTCCCACGCGCTCGCACAACCACCCAGCAAAACTCTTTCGCAGGCCACGCTGCTCGTATCCTTAATTCATTGGGTAGGCACGACTTGCACGACCTCTCCACGGCAGCCTTAAAATTCACCCTACGTGCAAATTTGTTGGAACGCGATCGGATCGACTGGCTACAACGCTCACAACACGAGAGACTCACCACAGTTCCGCCCAACCTCCCCAGTTCACCGATTCTTCTGCAGTCTACGAGAGCGCGACTTTGCCCCCCCCCCCCGTCTCTGCACATACACACACACTGCACACACTGCAATCTTCAACGAGACAACACAGCAACTTTCAACGCTACAGAATATCATGTTATTCCTATTGCTACTTTTCAAATGTATTCTTATAAATTATATTATATTCTTATGACACTATCTTATACTATGCTACGATTATAAAAATGTAATAACTAATGTAATTTACTATAGCGGCCAAAGAGGGTTCTACCCCAAGGTCGAAAATAAACCATATTCAATCAATGAATTAATCAATCTCTCTGTCTCTCTTGTGACTTGTGTCTTCATGCAGCCCCGACGCGCGCGGCTGCATCAGGCGTCTGCGTGGAGAAAGATTGATTGATTGATTGTAAATATATTTATTATCGACCTTGGGGTGGAACCCTATTTGGCCGTCATTGCAAATTACATAGTTAATTACATTTCTTATTTTAAGTACGATTAAACAGTTGAATTTGATTTGTTTTGAAGTGCAATGTTGTGACGTGTCGTTTACATGAATATTTAAAAATAACAAAGAAATTTGAAGCAGGATATACAAAGTTTAATTTTATTCTGATTGTCTTGCTCGAGTGCATTTATGTGTGCAGGGACTAGATGTAGGAGTTTAGAGTCGAGCTCGCGGAGATTGTGGTAGGATGGATGGGCGGTGAAGGCTGGGTGGTACGGTGGTAAGTCCTTCGTGTTGAGAGCGTTGGAGCCAGTCTTGACGGTCGTGCTTCAACAGTGTTGCGTGAAGTGAGAGTTTGAAAGCGGCAACTGAGAGGCTAGTTAAGTTGTGTCAACCCAGTGAGTTGATAATTCTGGTGGCGTGGCTGGTGAAGGAATTACGTTGAGTGGAAGCGCGAGCCCCGGGGACAACAAAGTATCCGGTGATTGTGCGTGCTGAGCGAGAGACGGGGGGGAGTCGTTCGTATAGGTATGAGGGTTTATGTGATTTTAAGACTCGGTGCGCGAGCGACCCTATGAAATACTCACGGCGTCGACTAACGGTAAGCCACCCGAGTGAGAGCCGGTACGGTGTGACATTTGCAAACCAGGAGATATTACCGTAGACATAGCGTACGCATGCATTCAGAAGACGGTTTAGTTTGAGGTTTTGCTCTGCCGAGATGGTATGGTAGACTGCACAAGCGTAATCGAAATGTGGGAAAATCAGGGCTTCAACGAGTTCTTTCCGTAAAAATCGTGTGAGGGCGTGCTTATAGAACCTGAGGTGGTGGAGAGATCCGTAGACTCGCTTAGTGATACCCTTGATGTGGTCACTCCAGTTGAGTGAAGGTGTAATCGCGACACCTAGGCTCTTTAATTTTTCGGCAAAAGGGATGGAAGCGCCATCGACGGAGACGTGTGGAAGTGGGTAATCTCTGAGTTTTCTCAAGAAAGTACCGCTGCCAAAGAGCATGGCCACTGTTTTATCGGTATCGAGCTTGAGCCCGTTCACTCTAGCCCATTCGGCGACGGCGCTGGCATCGCGAGACAGTTTGCTGATGAGGACAAGGATGCCCTCAAGGGTGGGTTCAGCGTCGAGATAAATGTAGTCGTTCAACGCAATTTTTTTTCTCGCCTCGTTCGCTTGAGTGCGAGGTGTTCTGAAAAAGTTAAAAAAGGAAAAAAAAAAAAAAATTTTTTTTGTCACCCAACCGGTACGGCCGCTCGGTGAATTTTTTTTACTCAAACCAAGTTACCGCCCAAACGGTTCGGCCGCTCGGCGAAGACGCGTGCACCAAGGCACGCGTGTGGCATCGTGGGAGCACCTGGGGAGGCCGGCGTGAAGCCACTCCTGAAGAGGGTTTCATCCTGCGCGAAGCGGGAAACCCGAAGAGAGGCGGTCGACGCGAAGTCCCCCTCGGTGGCTGGAGAGGACACATCCATTGTTCTGCACCGGCAACAACTCGGTACCGTCGAGCTCAGCTGCGTTCAACGTCGCTCCGGTACATGGGAAAAAATAATCTGGTGCAGTCGGGTTTCTCTCAAGGACGTCAGTGACATCAAAGTCACATCACAACATCGTCGACGAAGAAAATTCGTTAAGGTAAATCGAAATCGATCGCCACGTGTGAGGAATTTTCGCGGTCGCGAGTGGGTGTGATAAGTGTGCATGTATGCCGTGTCTCCGCGCGCGCATCTCGTATTTCTACCGCGTCCCTCGATTCTTCGAACCGAGACTCTTCTCGGAACCTGCACCGTCCGGATTCGTTTCTTCGGGTTTATGTTTTTCGCAGTACGGTGTCATAATTCCTCACACAAATTAATCTTGGAGAAAGAAAAGTAGCTTAGGAAATTTTTTGTAAATATAGATTTAGGTTATTATCGGGTCCTCGCGCACCGCCGATTTTGTTATTTTAGAATTTAGAAGAAAGGTAGTTAATCGCACTGTGTGCTTTTAACTCGCGGTCGCGTCGGGGTGTGGTTGGACTTGTCATTGTGAGCCTTCACACACCTATCGTTCGATCGCAAGTCGTGGAGCCGCCCTGCCCAAGTCCCCTAGGCTCAATACGTATTAGGTCACGGGCCCACTGCCAAACTCCCGGGCCTTCCTCGAGTTAGGGTTTTTCTTGGTTGTTTCGTCCGTTTTTCTCTTTCTCCACTATGGCTGGCGGTGACGGGACGGAAGGTCCTAAAGGCCTCGGTGCAGACGGCGTTAGCAAGGCCGATCTCGACGCCAGGCTCGCAGCTCTCGACATCGACAAGCGCTTCGCCGAGATGGAACGCAGGTTCGGGGACGTGATTAAGGAGTCCCTGAGAGCGGTATTTCAGGGTCAAGGGCACGATATCGAAGACTCTTTCGAGTCCGCAGGCTGCGAGGATCGGGAGACGCCGAGAGGGGACGGTTTACACACCGGTCTGAATTCCCCTTCGGTGGTCGATCGGCATTCGCTGAATCGGGACGCTCAGGATTTCGTGCCGGCTGGCGCGAATAATCTTCCCACGCTAGGCGGGCACCCGGTCGACACTTCAGCTTCGGTGAACGCGGGACGACGGCAGCCTCAGTCCAGAGGGACGAATTCAACCAATCCCTTTGTGGTTCCTTCGCATTCTCCTCGCGTTTCCAGTAACTTCGAGTTTATGGCTTTCTCGAAGCGCAACCCCGATTTCTGGTTCAGTCAGATCGAACTTAAGTTTGCAGACGACGGAATCACTTCCGATTCCGCTCGTTATTGGGCTGTGCTTCGCAATATTCCGCACGGGATTCTCGACGACATTGCGGAGACAATTAGCGCGATCCCCCAATCTGACCGGTACCAAGGCCTCAAGAAAGCCTTGATTGCTCGTTTTGCCGAGAACGATGACCGCAAGCTTGAGCGCTTGTTCGGGGATTGCACTCTGGGTGATCTTACCCCCTCTCAGCTTCTGCACAGGATGAAAGCACTGGGGGGCAGCGAAATTGCGTCCGGTACGATCCTTAGGCTCTGGTGGAGACGACTCCCGGATTCGATAGCCAACGCGATAGATCGCGAGGTTGCAGCTCAGAAGGAGAGCGAGGCCGCCACGAGGGCTGATTTTCTTTTCATCCGGAATCCTCGTGAGCCTTCCAGGTCTCAGGTTAGCGTCGTCTCTGACTTCTCGCATCTTAAATCACAGATTGCGGAGATTGTGAGTCAGCAGTTTGAGAATCGAGGTCGTTCTCAGAGTCGCGGCCATTCCCGTGGAAGATCTCGGAGCCGAAGCCAGGACGGCAAGCCCCGCTTTTGTTATCCTCACTTCAAGTATCGGGAAGACTGCAAATTCTGTCGAGGTCCCCCGTGTCCCATGTGGTCCGAATTTGCGAGGAAGCATTCGTACTCCAGATTCGAGGAGTACAAGAAAGCCCGCAACGCGGGGGGAAACTAACAAGCCCCGGCGTCTGCGAGGCGAGCGCTCCGGGCTTATTGACTTTACGCCTCTTCGTACCTGACAAGAAATCTGGACGCCTTTTTCTCGTCGACACTGGCGCCCAGGTTTCGATTATTTCGAAACTCTCGGTTTCCACACATTTTTCGTCGGGTGTTCCCCTACACGCCGCTAACGGTAGCGAGATTAAAACCTTCGGTGTTTTAAATCTCCCTTTCGATCTCGGTTTTCGGCGTCAAATGTCATGGAATTTTTTTATAGCAGATTTACCGTATTCAATCCTCGGCGCAGATGTTCTTCGTCACTATGACCTTCTGCCCGATTTAAAACGTCAGCGACTCGTCGACAATGTCACTCAATTGCACGTTAGCGGTAGCCTTCGGGAGCCATCGTGCAGTGGTGTTAGCGTCATCGATCCGTCACACAGGTACGCACACCTGTTGGCAAAATTCTCCCGCGTCCTAGGTTTAGAGCCGCCTGCTCCCTTGGAAGACCGCGGTGTTTACCATAGAATCGTCACGACCGGTCCGCCTCGAGCCCAGCGTTGTCGACGTTTGTCACCCGAGAAACTCAAGTTCGTCAAGGCTGAGTTCGATCGTCTGTCCAAGGCCGGGGTTTGTCGCACTTCGGACAGCCCATGGGCTTCCCCCATCCATCTCGTACCGAAAGGCGATTCGTGGAGGATTTGCGGCGACTACAGGTTGGTGAATTCCGTAACCCAGCCTGACCGATTTAACGCCGCGAATTTTCAGGACATCACTTGCGCTCTTAAGGGCAAGAGGGTTTTTACTCTCATAGATCTTGTCCGCGCATACCAGCAAATTCCCGTGGCTCCCGACGACGTGAAGAAAACCGCCGTGATCACCCCCATCGGCCTTTTCGAATGGCTCGTCATGACGGAGGGTCTTCGTAACGCTGGTCCGACATTCATGCGTCATTTGTACGCCGCGCTCGGAGATCTCCCCTTTGTCGTCGTGTACTATGACGATATCGGCGTCGTTTCTGAGACTCTCGAGGAGCACGAAGAACACCTCAGGATGGTTTTCGAAAGGCTCGACAAATTTCACATGCGGATAAACTTGTCTAAGTGTATTTTTGCTAAGCCCGAGATTCCATTCATCGGACACATTATCAGCACCGAGGGGATCCGGCCCAACCCCGAGAAAGTGCGTGTAATCCGTGATTTCCCAAAGCCCGAGACCTTGGAACAGCTTCGCAGCTTCCTTGGGTTGGTGAATTCGTACAGGCCCTTCCTCGAGCGAGCGGCAGCTGTGCAACGTCCTCTTCACGCTTTTCTTCGCGACGTTAGGAAGAAGGACAAGCGTCCGGTCCCCTGGACCCCGGAGGCAGAGCAGGCATTCCTCGCATGCAAGCAACAGCTTGCCGAGTGTGCTCTTCTCGTTTATCCTGACGACAGCGTTGAAATTCGCCTAGTATCCGATGCTTCGGACGGAGCCATAGGTGCGGTTTTGGAACAGCGAGACTCACTTGACGCGCCCTGGAAGCCCGTAAGTTTTTTCTCCAAAAAGCTTACTTTAGCTCAACAGGCTTACTCCGTTTTCGATCGGGAACTCACCGGAATTTTCGAGGCCGTGAAGCATTTCCACTTTTACCTCGAAGGTCGTCAGTTTGATGTGTTCACGGACCACAAGGATTTGACGTATGCTTTCGCGAATGACCCAGCTCATGCTCCTCCGCGTCGTCAGAGGCAACTTGCCTATATTTCTGAGTACACGACGTCGATTAAGTATATTCCCGGCCCGGAAAATCAAGCCGCCGATGCATTATCGCGGATCGAAATCTCTCAGGTCGGTCAGATTGACTCCTTTGCGTCTCCTTCGAATTTGAATTGGAGCGCGCTGTCTCCAGACGTAATCCAGCTCCCACAGGTTCAAGCAATCTTGGCTAAGATCGATGCCTTTAGATTGCCAACTGTTTTCTCACTTCCTCAGCTCGCGGCTGAACAAGCAGCGGACGAGCAACTCCGAGAGATTATAGCCGACCAATCTCATCCCTTGAAATTGGTGAGATTAGCTTTCGGTGAAGATCACACTCCTTTATGTTGCGACACTTTTGACCATGTCATTCGGCCCTACGTGCCAGCTCCTCTTCGTAGAGCTGTGTACGATCTATTTCACAACAACTCACACCCAGGTCCTAAAGTCACCGTAAAACTCGTTCGTCAAAGTTACGTGTGGCCTAACATGTCCCGCGAGATCACTCAGTGGTGTAAAGCCTGTTTGCCTTGTCAACAGTCTAAAGTTACGCGTCACAACAAGTTTCTTCCGGCCGAGTTTCCGGTTCCAGACGGTCGTTTCGACCATATCCACATCGACCTGGTCGGCGAGCTTGTCGAGAGCCATGGCAACTTATACGCCCTGACGATGGTCGATCGGTACTCGAGATGGCCAGAGGCAGTCGCACTGCCCAACATGGAGGCGACAACGGTCGCGGGAGCTTTCTTCGACACGTGGGTGTCACGCTACGGTGCCCCCGAGATCATCACCACAGACCAGGGAAGCCAGTTCGAGTCCGAGTTTTTTTCCGCCTTGTTGTCCATGATAGGTTGCGAGCGGATTCGAACAACGGCTTACCACCCTGCGTCAGACGGCCTCGTGGAACGCTTTCATCGCGATCTCAAGGCTTCCATTATGTGCTACGGCGACAACCCCAACTGGTCCCGTATTTTGTCTTCCGTGCTCCTTGGGTTGCGAACGCGCGTCCGTATCGACCTGGATGCGAGCCCTGCAGAATTTGTTTTTGGGACAGTTCTTCGAATTCCCGGTGAGTTCTGCGTTCCGTCTGACTTCGAGCCGGACCGTCGGTTCTTTATCGAGGAGTTTAGAGAGTACATGAGGGAGGTGAAGCCTGTACCTTCAGTCCGGAAATATCGATTCAAGCCTTTCGTATTCAAGGACTTGGCGACTTGTTCGCACGTTCATGTGAGATCCAAGCCCGTGAAGAAGTCTCTCACGGCCCGTACAAAGTCGTGGATCGCCTGACCGACAGGACCTTTCGCATCAACGTCAAGGGTGAAGAGAAGGTTGTCAACGTCGAACGTCTTATTCCGGCTCATTTCGTAGCCGAGGATTTCGCCGACGAGATTCTCGGCGCCGATCCTCAAACACCTCCGCAGAACGGAGTCGGGATCCGGGATGTGCCGCTCCCGCAGGGGGTCGATGCAGGTTCGATCGATCGACAGTCCCAGCTTGAGGATCGTGGATCATACACACCGGTGGATCGGGTTATCTCGCCCCCTCGCGAGCCTCTACCGGCTGTAATACCCTCGGATTCGCCTGTTCGGATGACGGAAAGTCCTCGTCCATCCACGAGCAAAACTGTGCGTTTTGCTGATCACGACCGTTTGAGCCAGCCGTCGAGACCTCCGGGGAGACCGTCACGCATCGCGCCGGGACCCTTGCCTCCGTCGGCTAGGACAACTCCGTACCGCGGGAATTACACTATTCCTATAGGTCCACCTCCCGTACGTCCAACCGCCGAGAGGACGTATGCTCGCAAACGCGCGGATCATCCTTACGCTAAATGCGATTCGATCGCGTCCGGTAGAAAAACCGAGTTTTTTTCTCGATTGGGGGGGTGTCCTGTGGGCACGGCCATGCCGAGCCGAGCGAGTGCGAGTGAGATAGAGTGCGAGAGAGTGTATGAAGCAGCCAAGCTGCCAGTGCTGCTCGCTGCGTCGAGCCTGCCGCGCACTTCAGTATGCCTCGAGCCGTCCGACAAGAGCCACACGCTACGCCTTGTCGGCTCTGTACGATAATAGAATAAACCTTATTGTTGATTATACTTACCTGTCTACACCTTTATTTACACTACCTGGAGTGTAGGGCTCCTCAACACAATCAAGACCCCTGGTCGACCCTACAAACGCGTGGGCTCCGCGCTGTGAGTCCACGGTAGAGCGAGAGAGAGAGAGTGAATGTGTGAGTGTGCGAGAGAGCGTGCGGTTACGCGGCGCGCTGCGACGAGCCAAGCGGACCGCTGCTTAAAAATTGTCACTATCTTAAGCAAGAAGTATTGAATAATAAGTGTTGATTTATTTATTAAAAGAATCAATGACTCAAGTTTTACCATTAATTAACTTTATTTGAAAAAATAGTTAATACTTAAATAAAATTTTTGAGACTGTCTTTTAGTTAAAAAAAAATTGTAGGATGTTTGGTACTTACAAAAAAATGCAGCCATTCTGTCAATTTTAATCGAATCTTCTAATAATTTATATCAAAATAATCGTTGGAGTTTTCCCCTATTTTTGTCCGTCTTAGTTTTTAGAAAAATCTAATAATTTGTTAAAACAATTGAAGAGGTGGTCTAAAAAAAAATCAAGCATTTTTTTTTTCTTTATCACTTGTAAGTCTCTCAAAAATTCAGAGATCGTTGAAAAAACTGTGAGGTAGTTACGGTGACACTTCAAAGAAAATTTTAATATTTTTTAAAATATTGAATTTAAAATTTTTTTTATTAAATAAAAAAAATGCTTAATTTTCATAAGATTACGTGTTCAATTATTAAAACAACTATTTCAATTTTTGAAAAACCAAAACGGAGAAAAATCTAACGTTTATTTTAATATAAATTATTAGAAGATTCAATTAAAATTGACAAAATGGCTGCATTTTTTTGCAAGTACCAAACATCCTTAAAAGCAGATCATATGTAATGATATTTGAAGATATTTTTGATATTTTCAGCATTTATTCAAAAATAAGTACTTTAAGTCAAAAGGTATCGGAACAGGTAGCAATAAACATTTCTAAAAATTTTAAAAAAGCGTTCTTGGACAAGCGAGTAGCGTTAAAAGATATTTTTTCCCCTCTTCTTAAGGGGGGGGGGGGGGTATACCCTAAGAGGCTAAAAAAAAGGTAATTTTTGGGAATTTATATTGAAAAAACGGTTAATATTATTTAAGTCATTTATTCACCATATAATTATACAACATTTCAACTACCTTCCATAATTTTTTCAAGTAAAAATATTAATAAATAAGCCGATGCCAGTACTTTTTCGACGACGCCTTCGCTTTTCGATTTTTTACGGTGAGGAACGCCATTTTGTTCAGGATCACCTAAAATCAATTTTGAAAAAAGATTCTGTTAGAAGACAAGTTTATCTTTGTAATAACACGAGGATAATTTTTTTTTTTCATTTTTGACGATTTGGTGGTTGTTTAAAGTGAAAAACCGTTTTTTCGGCTAAAAAATCCGTAATTTTGTTGACGCCACAGCCGTAAAAATAAAAATTTAAAATTTAAAATCCTCGTGTTAATACCTGGAAAAATATATATTAAAGAAATCCTCAAAATTTCAGAACGATCGGTGCAGCGGTCGCCGAGATATTTTCCTCACCGACTTTAAAAAGACTAGTTTTGAGAAAAACGCGTTTAAAGTTTTGAACAAGATAAAAGTAATGAAATTTTTTTTTTTACCTTAAAAGGAATCATCGATTCCTGCACCATAAAGCACTTCTTCTGCTGCTTCTGCTTCGTCTTCAGCTTGTTTTTCTTTCCTTCTACGTTAACCCTGGCATCTTTACTCTCTTTGGTAGCTTCTTTCTCAGCTTTGTCTATACGGCTTTCATCCTCGATCATTGCACGAAAACTGCTGTAACTTTCTGAGATCGACTCAGAATGACTTGAAATTTTGACTCAACATTCTTGAGATGTTGTACTTTAAGAAAAAAAAAAAAAAAAAAATCGATTTTTTAAAGTTGCTTAGGGTATACCCCCCCCTTAAGTCTGAATTTTCTTTAAAAAACGATAAAAATGACAAAAATGATGTGCATGAAACAGTATTAAAATGACCGAAGAATTTTTCCTGAAAATTTCAGAAAAAAAAAACATTCAGAGAAAAAAGTTACATCAATTTAAATATTAGCCAAAACGCGATTTTTGCGTTTTTTTAAATTTTTTTTTAAAACTTTACATAGCTGTAACTTTTACAATTTTTAAGATTTTTAATCCCTTCAAAAAAAGAAATGATGGTCTTGAACATACAAATTGACTGTAGTCTAGGAGCCAAGTGCGTTTCGTAGCCTTTTCAGTTTGAATGGAATATTTCAGCGTATACTCATGTTTTCGACCCCACTAAACTCGAATTTTTTGGTCGGAAGTTCGAAATCATGTCAGTTTAAAAGTTATTGACAGATTTTACCTGTCAAAAAAAATATTTAAATTTTCATGTCAAAAAATTTTTTTTCATATTCTTCAAGTCAATACAAACATAAAAAGGTCTCTGCATATTTTTCTCTAAACTTAGCCCTTTTTAAGTTAAAAATCGTTAAAAGTTCAAAAAAGGGTTAAAATGACCATTTTCAAAGCCGAAAAACAACTTGAAAAACGATTAATTGAATAACTTTAATAAGCCTAGCGTATTCTGAAAGCCTTGTTTAACGGGTTACCATTTAGCAACTAGAGGATTTTTCAACTTTTACCTTTTAATTCCGATAATTAATCTAGCGCTTGCAGGCTGTTATGGCGCTCTTACCTCGTGTAACATATATATAACTGCCGATCGCGCGCTTGGTTATGATTTGAATTGTATTATTTTTAAGTAAAAAAAGGATAATATCTTCGTAGGAAGTTACTAAAAAATTAATAAAGAGTAAGTAAAGACTAGGTATCAGAATGAGTAACCTTAAAATTAGTATTTTTTATACCCTTTTTCGAGCTCTAAAGAAAATATTATTTGGGTTTGAAAATTTTTTTCTTTACAGATTGCTTTTCAACCTGGATTTTTTTTTTAATGACAAATTGATCATTTATTAAAAGAACTGCATTTAATAATTTCAATTTCCAAAGGCAAAGTATAATTTTTTTTTCTTTTTACTATTTAACATCTTTATTAACATCTTTTTCATTTTCGCATACTTCAATGACTGAATTTAATTTATTTTGGCAAGTATTCTTTTTCATACAAGCGCAAAATGTAGTGCAAGGAACTTTCCAAATCAAGCAATTGCAGGGTCTTCTAGTACAGACCTTGCAATTGCAGGTGTAAATAAATTCATCTTCTGGTGGTTTTAAAACATTTACACGCTCAGGTATGAAAAGTTCTTCTTTTTCAATGAATCCAAATTCTGTTGGATCTAGCACTTGAGCAGTTAAATCTAAGCACGTTATTTGAGAATGAGTAACATAAAAGCTTCTTAATATATGTAATTTGATTGAATTTGTAGTAGGAGGCATTTTTTCGATTAAAGTGGATTTAAAATGATAGTTCCAAAACCGTAAATCATCAAAAGATAAACATTGTGCATTTGAATTCACAACGTTCACTAAATATCTTTCTGCTTTGTTCAAAACCTCTTCTATATTTTTCAAACAGCAGTCTGTAAAATAAACGAAAATTTAATGTATAGTCTGAATCGAATATGAGGTCCTACTCGCATTCAAAATGAACTGTATATTGTTTTTATAAAATCATCTATAATTAATATTTCATAAAATTTTATTGGTATATTACCTTTGCCAAAATTAACTAAATATTGTGTAGGATTTTCTTGAAGAGCTTTTAGTTTGGTACCCACTTTACTCGTATAATCAGCACCTGTTGAATGATGTAAAGCAGGTAAAATACTGCACAGCATGTCTCCGTGAACTTTAGCCAAAAAATGAATAGGAATATCTCGTGCAGTACTTAGTCCGGGGGCAGAGGCCGATTTTGTAGGATTTTGAGACCGGCTCACTTTTTCAAGTGATTCCCATGTATTTTGGCCCGCTAAATACGAATATCGAGGTTAGAAGTGTCAAAAGTTGTCAGATAATTTGTTATTAACAAATTTTAACAACAATTAGGAAAAAATCGTGTTTTTGCTAAATAAAAATTTTTTTCAGGTTTTTTGGATAAAAAAAAAGAAAAAATGTTCTATAAAATTTTTCTCTTGGATGCGCAATTTTTGCGTTAAAAATCGCCAAAGTTTTAAAAAATGCGAATCTTACGATTTTTTCCTTCCAAATACTATGTGAAAAAAATTATTTTTTCACACGATTATAGGGTTTACTCGTTGTCTGGGATCTATTCAACAATATGCGTAACAAGTTTTATGTCATTGTTGATTTTAAGTACTTTTTTTTTATTGACAAAAAGCATGGGCGCTAAGCGGTACGCAACTCACTCGAGGAGCACCTGTTAATGTCCAATACTCTTGGCTCAGTTTTCATCAGACTTGAAGTTTTTGAAATCAACATTTATGCATTTTTTACATGTTCGAGAAGAGTATGAGAGATGGAAAGTATCAAAAACTGTGTGAAAATCTATAACTGATAAATTTAAATAATGAAAATATCACTTAACCTAAAAAAAAAATTTTTCTTCTTCTAATCAAAAGTAATAAAAGTAATAATACGTTGACATGAATTTTTTAAAGTAATTTTCTAAAATAATTTGTTTTGATGCATTTTAGTTGACAACAAAATGATGGGAAGAACAAAATGATTGTTTGATACCAGCAAAAGTTGAAATTCTTATACCTCCATCAGATGAACTAGTTCCTAGCTGCTCGTGTCGAGTATGCACCACAAAACACTGCATTTGCAAATCTTCAGGAGTACCATGTTGCGAATTTTGCAAATGCCAAAAGGATAATACTTGCAAAAACAAATTTAATCTAATAGATAATTTAGAAAGTGATGACGATTCAGACTGGTAAAAAAATTCAATGTGCTCGTTAAAAAAATGTGATATTACGATCAATTAAATTAAAATATATTATATAAAGTCAAAGATTATCAAAATTATTTTAAAGAAGTAAATAATTATATTACATTTTCCCATATCTGTTTGTCGTATACGTAAAAACTGTTTTAAAATTTTTATAATTCTATGCATTACTAAGAAGACTCTATTTTATGTATTTTTTTATTTAACAAACTGTATTTTAAAGACGTGCATGAATGCTAATTTAAATGCATAAAAATCTCGTTTTTATTTTATTTGACGATTATTTTTTATATATGTTATATAAAATTTAAGAAACGTAAATGACATTAGTTATTTCAAAACAAAAAATTACGTATTATTCGAATGCCCACATTTTTAACTAAGGAGCTTTAATTAAATTCGAAAATTTGACGGGTTCCAAAAAAATTCATGTCAATGTATTATTACTTTTGATTTTATTACTTTTGATTAGAAGAAGAAAAATTTTTTTTTAGGTTAAGTGATTTTTTTATTATTTAAATTTATCAGTTATAGATTTTCACACAGTTTTTGATACTTTCCATCTCTCATACTCTTCTCGAACATGTAAAAAATGCATAAATGTTGATTTCAAAAACTTCAAGTCTGATGAAAACTGAGCCAAGAGTATTGGACATTAACAGGCGCTCCTCGAGTGAGTTGCGTAGCGCTTAGCGCCTATGCTTTTTGTCAATAAAAAAAAGTACTTAAAATCAAAAATGACATAAAACTTGTTACGCATATTGTTGAATAGATCCCAGACAACGAGTAAACCCTATAATCGTGTGAAAAAATAATTTTTTTCACATAGTATTTGGAAGTCAAAAATCGTAAGAATCGCATTTTTTAAAACTTTGGCGATTTTTAACGCAAAAATTACGTATCCTAGAGAAAAATTTTATAGAACATTTTTTCTTTTTTTTTATCCAAAAAACCTGAAAAAAATTTTTATTTAGCAAAAACGCGATTTTTTCCTAATTATTGTTAAAATTTGTTAATAACAAATTATCTGACAACTTTTGACACTTCTAACCTCGATATTCGTATTTAGCGGGCCACAATACATGGGAATCACTTGAAAAAGTGAGCCGGTCTCAAAATCCTACAAAATCGGCCTCTGCCCCCGGACTAACTTGCAGCTCCTGCGTTAATCCATAAAGTCTAAGAAAATTTTTGAAATTTTTAAACTTACGTAAAAGTAGTTCAAGTTTTTGTAAAAAAAAAAAAAAAAAAAATGAAATATTTTAACGTACTTTTAAACTTTTTTCAGAGAATTGCTGGAAAAAATATAATGACAATACAATCACATCGGTGTCAGCAGAAATAACGTAAACGTTGGTACATCCATTTTTTACTGCATGGTCAATATGAACAATCAGTTTTAAATCAGCTTCTTCAATATTATTGCATTTTAATTCAGACTCATTGAAATTAGCTAAATTTGATGTACATGGAGTATCATTAGTTGTACTAAAAATCAAAATATACGTAGAAAAACTATTTTCTTTCATTACATAATCGCGCAAAAAGATTTGTAATTGTATTTTATTGGTTGTACACGCCCAGAACTTGGTCTCTTGTTTGAAAGGCAGTTCAGTGTTTTTATCGATTGCAGAAAAAAATTTGAAATCAGATCTGCCTCGTCTTTCATGTTCGGAAGATTTTATAGATCTCTCAAAGTACGAGTCAAATATTTAATCTATTCTGACTGTATTATGAAGACTCGCTTTCTGCAGAACTAGTGTGCAGAACTTCTTAGCCAACCAAAAGTTTCTTTTTTTTCCAACCAAATCTTCGTATGACAAGCATAGTATCAATGAGTAAACACGTATTGTCTTCAAAATCCATCGATTTAGCCAAGTCATAATCTTTGACTAATTTACTCTTGTTATTTTCTTTCTTCAATAGGCCAGTACTGTTATCAAACAATTGATTTTCATAAATTAACTCGTAAGTTAAAAGTTTTTTCAAGGGATAGTCTCGTTCTTTAGCTAAAGCTATTAGGCGCTGACTATCATTTAGGTTTTTATTTTTTTTTGTTTTCACTTTGATTACTTCAGATACTGGCTCAGTCTTGAAATTTGGTAAATTGTATTTTTTTACTGTTGCAGTCAAAGGTTTCAACTTTTCAATCAATCTTTCATTGCGAAATTCTTCATATAGTTTTAAACCAATTTCATACATGTTTAAAATTTCGAGGGTAAAATCTTTATGCACAAGCTCAGTTGTCATTAAATTTTTTAATTCTTTGTTTATTGAATTAAATAGATTAATATTTTTAGACTTGATATAATTTAAAATTGATTGCACAGCAAACTCTGAGTCTTTTATTGTTTTTCGGAAAATTCATGATGAATAAATAGTTCCTCATCATTATTATCTAAAAAAGTAATTTGTTTAAAAAAGTTATTTATAGCCAAAAATACATGATACGTCAAATCGCAAATTGCAACAGACTCCTTTTTTTTCGTGAATCCAATCACACCAGCTTTACTTTTTGAGGAGCGATTAATAGTCTGCTCTAGCGCCTGATCTGTCGCCACAGAAATATAAGGAACATTTGATCTTTTCACAGAAAATCGACCTCTCATTAAATTAAAAAAAGCTTCAGGAGCTTTTTGCTACAATGAAAGCAAGTCTTCAATAAAAACTGGTAACCATTTAAATAATTTGTTCGGTCCATGATGAATAAAATTGGTTGTATTTGTTTAAGAGTATTAACAAATAGAATAAAATCACCTGCGTGGTCGGCTCTTATTAAATTGTGAACCAAGCTTATCATCATTAATACATTGTTCCAATAATTAAACATTGGGCTTTCTTCGCACTTTGATGTCAAAAATTCTTGGAATTCTTTCAATAAGTCTGTACAATTAATTTTTAAACGTTCAAATATATTTTTACACTCATTGGTATCTTTATTTTCAAAACTTTTTTGCATAGAAACTATTAAATTAATTTTATCCTTATACTTTTGTAATTTTTCTTCATCAAAAAACTCTTTTAATTGTAGTCTTCTCAAAGCTTCAGCCAAGTAGCCGAATGCTTTCAAACTCCTTGCATACGATTGTACTTCAAATAGTTGCTCTGCTACAGTACTGTCAAACAAATTTGTATCAACAAAAATATTTTCAACGCCACTGGTTTTTAGATATTTGCCAATGCAAGTTAAAATATTTTTTACGATGTGAAAATTTCCTAAGCACAATATAATTTTAGAAAATTTAGCTTCATTTTCTAATTGAACCTGTTGAGCTAACTTGTAAACACCTTCATCGCAAAATACTAACAAAAACTCCTGATCCAGCTGTTCTAGCATCTGAGTAAAAATTTCCATACAAGTGTAAATGGTACTGTAATTTGTAATCGGCGCTGGAATAATTGGAAAATAACCTACTTTTTGATTACAACGATTATCTTCACTAACGTAAGAGTTAAAAGGAGTCCAAGCAGGTAGTTGCTGTTTTTCAGGTTGGTCCACCAAATTATTCTCATCGAACGAAATTCCCATCCTTGATAAGTAATGTATCAGGTCAGCGACTTCCAAAATGTTTTTGAAATCATTGACTGTAGGAATAGTCGAGCTTACTGTAAAAGTTTCCGGAAGAATGACTTCCTTTCTGAGTCGTTCATAGTTTTTTATTTCTTGACATTTTAAAATTGTATCGAAAGATCTTTTTCGTTTATCAATGCCAGATTCTGTGATAGTTGGCATTTTTTTGTTTTGTTTATTATCATCTTGAAATAATACAATCACAGCATCATGAGTGGAATTTAAAACAGAAATTGAACAACCATTGTGGTCAAAATTATCGAAAGCCACCGTGACGTAACCTTTAGAGTCGAAATGACTAGGCATAGGAATATGATTTAAACTATTTTTCACAGTAAAAGAAGCAAATCTAGTTCTGATACGTAAAAACTGATCGTAGGATATGGACAAGCCCATACGATTCAAGACTGTCAGAGCATTTTTACATCTCGTAGTAGTGTAAATAAATGTTCCAATAAGAATGGGTAGTGGTACTTTTTTTTTGTATTTCTAATGAAGCACATCATTTGAAGAAGACTTTTCATTTTTTTAAACTGATAATGATTGTTATGACGATCAGAAGGGTTAACTTTATCAGTGTTTATGGATCCTTCTGGCGAAGCACCATCATTTTCTGGATCATATAAGTTTTAAAAAAATCGTCATTTTCAGAAGACTTTTCATTTTCTTGTGAAAAACTATTTATATCGATATCAAATAAATGTGATAAAAAATGAACAAAAATTGATGGGATTTTTACACTTTTCCATGAGGTTTCAAGGTCAGCTTTGTCACAAATTCGATCTTCCAGTTCAAAATCAATATTTTTTAAAGATTTTTTCAATTGTAAAATATACTTTGAAACGCAGTCTTGATTGTGGCAACCTTTCTTTTTATAAAAAAATAGTAAAGGTTTATTTTTTTGATTTGGAAGAATGAAAGTAATCTGATCGTCAAAGTACTCAATTAAAAAATCTTTTATTTTAGAATTGAACCTTGAACTCAGTGCCATGATTTTCTACGATAATTTTTTATACATCTTCTAGCGAAAAGATATCACCCAAATAAAATCTTGATTCTAAAGATTTAACGGCACATTCGATAAAATTTAAGACATTACTCGTGTAATCATTATTTTCATTTGATTCATTTTTACAGGAGACGTTTATTTCATTATCTGTACTTTGTTGCGGTTCGTCACTTGGAGACTTTTTTTCATCATTGTTTTTTTTAGGAGAACATCATATTTATATAAGTAACATGTCATACATTTACTGTGATATTTAAATTTAGCCGCCAAAAAATTATCAGCGTCATTGTAATTAGCTGTTCTGGTAAACACATCATCTTGCAGGTGACGAGTTGCAAAAAAAAAATTTTTAGCTTTTCTGAGTTGGCAAAGTTCATGCAATATGTTATCTTTTTTTTTGTCGTTAAATTACATATTATACATTTATTTTTAATTGACAAAGGATCAAGTTGTAAGCTCTTAGATTCACGATGATTTTCTAATGGTGGGGAGTCGATCGATTCGTTCATGCTATCTTTATCTTGTTCCTCATTGAAAAGATTGCTCTCAGAATTATTACTACGTAAATTTTCTAAGGTCCTACTATGAGTATAGCTAGAGTAACAAGTGCGTAAGTGATACTTAAACTCGTCTAAAAAGTATCGAAAAAAAAAAAAATTAATTTTAATTTCAAGTCAGAAAAATTTGAAAATTTAAATTAAAATACTATTAACTTCTAATTTTAGCTTCCTACGGACGTATGATCTATTCTTTATTTAAATTATTTTTATTGAATTAATATTTTTAAGTACCGTTTACTAATAATTTATAACTACTACTACTGGCCCTAGAAAATATTGTAACAATATATACTTTATCAATTGAAATTTTCATACCTATTTCACTTAAGGTTGATAATCTGTAATATACGTCTCCTCCACGTAGATTAGCTGCATGCTTGATTTTATTACGACCAGATTTAGTACTACACAGTTTTCCTTTTATATCTTTTTGGCAAACTATGCACAAATCAAGATTTACTAACTCATTCATGACTTTAAAAACACTTACATATATTATTTTATTCAAGCCTAAACCAAAACATTCAATACTCATATAGCATCATGTCTGCTTTTATTTACAAACAACAGATGTAAAAAGTTAAAAAAAAATTAGAAGAATGTCAATTAGAAGTGTTGAAAAATGCGAATGTTACAATAGTGAATGAATGATATGCCAGTGTCGGTATGGTAGAGCACCTACGGTATAGGTGCAAGTGAGACACTAGACATGAGTGCGTAGAGGGCTGCCACTGCAAGTACTCTGCGCTAGTCCATCTAGAAGAACGGTCCCGTCGATGATCTCACACGCGGTACCGTGCGAGTGCACGCAATGCACTCGGTTGTATATATGTTTAATAACTATATGACATTATAATAAAATCACTAGTTCTACATAACCCAAATTATAATCATTACCTAACCCGAACCTACACTAATAATCCATGAAATCCAACATGGTAGCCGCGAGCGTAGATTAGTCAGTAAAAAGTGTGGTTGAAAGTATAAAAAGTTTAGTCAGTGAAAACATGTGTTCCAAAAAATATTTTTGAAATTAATTAGCTTAAAAGCTAAGTAAGTGAGAGGTGTGAAAAGCCTGTAGAAAAAATCCATGCAAAAGGTTGATGCACGAGGATTTAATTTTGTGAAACCGCATGGCGCGTCGCGAGGTTCCGCGAGCGCATGGCGATAAGTGAGGTTAAGCACATGTTAAGATTTTTGATAATAGAGTTTTGAATTAAATGAACTTAGCAAATGTTTAATTGGATAAAAGTAAAAGATCCGTGGTTGTGATACGAAAAAAATATGCTGTTCGAGGTTAGGTAGAGAATGAAAGCGAAAGAAACGTGGTGTGAAAGTGTCCGGTAAATAAAGAGAAGGAAAATGCGGGGACAAGATAAAAAAAATATTGGCAGCAAATCCAGATGTGTTAAGTGATGGAAAATTGTCATTTAATTAAAGATGCACGTCGCTGAAAAATTCACACGTGGTCGGTATCTGTAAGGCTTGTCGCAACGCGCAATGCGAAAGCATGATATGTAAAAGATAAAAACACACACGTAAAATAAGTTGAAACAAATAATAAAGATAAACAGAAAAATTGAGCGGTTATGGTAAATTAAATTCAAGTGGTTAGTGAATTAAATGTGGTCGGTAAAAAGAAAAATAAAAATACGTGCTCCGATAAAAAATAAAATTTCGTAGATGCACGAGGTGTTAAAAATAGATAGAAACACGAAATGAAATAAATTTAAAGACAAAAATATTGTGAAAATAATAAAGTTTAATGATTGCACAAAGCATTGGCAAAAATATTTTTGGGAAAAAGTTGAAGATTAGAAAGATACAAAAAGATTCAAGCTCACCACGTGGGTAAAAAAATAAGTACAACGAGAGCGTAAACAAGATGTACGTAAATCTATCAGGGATATTTGCCGCTATAGATGCTTTAGATCAATTGAAGAAATTTGATGGACAAAATTTCGAAGTTTGGAAACTAGAAATATTAGAAATATTGAAGTTGGCAAATTGCTTAGAGACAGCTGTCAGAAAGCAAACTGATCAAGATGAAGATGCAGTTTGGAAAAGAAAAACAATTCAGTCAAGAATTTTAATATCAAACAGTTACAAGGAAGAATTTGAAGAAAAGATTTTGGATTGCTCAAGTGTCTATGAGATAATATTAAGATTTAAAGAGTTGAGTTCAAAAGAAACAGAAATCAACATTGAAAATGTAGTTTGTCAAAAGGAAGAAGAAAAAGTTAATCAAAAAAATCAGGATTCAGAATGCAAAAGTGAAATCAAGTTTGAAAATTCTGCAGAAAAAGTAAAAAATAATAACCAAAAAGAAGTTGTAAAAATAAGTAAAAATTTAAAGTTTAAACCAGTGCCTAAAAGGTTAAAATTAATAAACTGTGTAAAAAATAAAATAAGCTAGTAAGTATAAATAAAGTAAGCTTGAACAAAATAAAAATCAAAGTGACAAACTTTAAAAAATGTAAAAATAAAACAAAAATCAAAAGCAAGACTTGGTGTAAAATAAAAACCAAAATAACAACAAAGGGATGCAATCAGAGCATTGGTGCTCAACTTGGAGTTGGAGCAAAACAAAACAAATGGATGGGTCCAGATAAACAAAAAGAAGAGTCGTGGCAATGGAACAAGAAATCTACACAACAACAACAGACAAGATCAACACAGAAGAAGAAGTTTGTGAAACAAAGTTATGTGTTAAAGTGCAAAATCAACAAAAAAAAGAGTGGTTGATTGATAGTGGTGGTACAAACCACATTAATTTGTTTGTGAGTGCATGCAAGATGAAAAATCTTGTTAATTCTAGAAGAAAAAGTGAGGTTGTGTATGATAGAGGTAAAATTTCGTATGAATTTTTGTTAAAGAATGATAAAAAGTATGCAAGATCTGTTGTAAAATTTAAAATGAAAATTTGTATGTTGAATGATAAAATGTTGTTGAGAAAAACAAGTAAAATATTTGCCAGATCTAATGTAAAATTTAAAATGAAAGATTTAACATGATAAGATTTATTTAAAAATTAAAAGATTAAAATTTGAGTTTCTAGAATTAGATAAATATGTTATGAATAAAAGTATTTGAAAATTGAAAGATTAAAATTTGAGCTATTAGAATTAAATAAATATGTTATGAACAAAAGTATTTGAAAATTAAAAGGTTAAAATTTGAGTTTCTAGAATTAGATAAATATGTTATTTTAGAAATGAAGTTTATAAAAATAAAGAATTTATTTGTTGAATGATTAATATTGGAATTAAATAAATACATGGAAAAAAAAAAAAAAAATAAGCTGTTGAATGTAAATTAAAAAAGTGAATGATAAATGATTTGAAAAATTTAAAATTTTAATAATCCAGAATGAAAATTGATAGTTGATCTCAGAGTTTAAAATTAAAAAAATAATAATAATAATGATTAATATGATATAGCCAAGGAGGCGTTGAGTTAAAGAAAAATAAATTAAGTTACTTGACAAAGTTATAAAACAAAATGATAGGGATTTTATATTTGATAAAAATAATGGTGAAGGTATTGAGAAATAAATAAATAAATAAATAATAGACAAATTTAAAAATGGAAATATAAAATTACTAGGGGGGGTACCCCCCTGCTCGCTCCGCTCGCCAACCCCCTAATTATAATTGATGATTATAAAAATTAACAGAAAAAATACGTAAGCTCTATATTTGGTAAAATAATCAAAAGACTAAAGTGCTCAAAATCAATAAAAATTAGACACGAGAGTTCAGTTTGAACTTTACTTACTCATCATAACTTGATTCATAAAATCAGACTTATAGAGAAAAGTTTTTAATTATTTAGGCAAAATCATGAGGTATAGAATTTTTTTATTTCTTTTTAAAATAATTTTTCGTCAAAATCTATCCAGGGCTGAAATAGATCTAAAATTGACAAATGAAGATATAAATCAATTTTAAAATAGTTAGAGTGTTCATGTAACGTACATGCATAAATAAACGCTCTCTCGATTAAAGCGTGATCCCCACAGAGGCCGGAAAATGGGAGTTCGATGTAAAGTAACGTACCACAGGGACAGGCAACTGATACCAACGGGAGTTCATGCATCGAAACTCTGTACTTACGGCCTCGGTCATCCAGGTATAGGTTTTTTCCCTACGATGTGGGTCTTTACTATACCCATAGCACGCTTAGCATTGCACCTACCGGCTTCCGTGCTATGTAAAGGAGACTGGGATTATTATAGGGGGGAAGAGGTCTCTTCTGGAGCAGGGGGGGGGGGGATAGAGATACAATGGCGAAAGCTCAGTGTCCCTGTGCCGAAAGGCACCCCGGTCAACTTTCACTACCAATAACCAATAACCAATAAAGTTAGGTATAGGTTTAAAAAAGTTTGTTTCAAATTGAAATTTGAAAAAAAAATTTTTAAATTAAATTCATTATTAAAATATAAATTAAAATACAATAATTATTTAAATATATTTATATATATATATTTTATAATTAGCTTGTTATTTTCCAACATTTCATGAAGACTTGAAGGTTTCCACACTACCACATAGGTACTGTTCCAGTGCGTTGGTTTTTTTTCCAAAATTTTTTACATAAAAAATTTTTTATTATCAATTTATTCAAAATATTTAAAAAAAAAAAAATAAATAAATAAATAAATAAATAAAAATTTTGGAATGTGGAACCATTGCCAATAGCCGTATAACCACATGATTTAATTTAAACAAAAATTTTGAAATTAAAAAAAAAATGAATCACATCAATGTTAGAATTGGTTAATTAATAGGAAATAATTTAAATTAATTTAAAAAAAAAAAATTTTGAAAGAAGATTTATAATTAAAAAAATATATTATAAATATTTTAATAAATTTAATATTTAATAAATTTACTTCAATAAAATTATTTAAAATTTTTTATGCTTTTTATCTAAATACATTTTTCCAAACTACATTTTTTAATTTATCTTTGTCTTGTGAGTCATTTTGAATAAAAATTTTATCTGAATTTTTAGACCTAGATAACGATACATATAATTGTCCGTGTGAAAAAAGTTCAGTTTTTATGTACATACCGACTTCATCAAAACTTTGCCCTTGTGACTTATTTACTGTTATTGCAAAGACTAAAACTAACGGAAATTGTTTTCTTTGTAAAATAAAAGGATAACTTGAATTTTCGTTTGTGCTTAAAGTTATTTTCGGGATGAACACAATTTTTCCACTTTTATCACCTGTAATAATTTTTGCTTCTATATTATGTTCAAATAAATTCGTAAATTTTTAATCTTGTACCATTACATAACCCATCATTAATACTTAAATTTCTTACTAACATTACTATTGCATTTTTTTTTTAGCTTCAATTCATGTGGAGGTAGACTATCATTAATAGAATTTAAAAATTCAATAGGATAATCTAAATAGATGTTACTGTCAGTTTAATCAACTCCTTTATGTATAGCTTTATCTACACTATAATATTTTTTGGATTTACCATTTAATATATTTAAAACTCTATTATTCAACATTTGTACGTTTTCATTTTTTGGAGCTAAAATAACTTTACTTAAAGTGGCTTGTAAGTGCTGCCCCGTATCTAGCAGGGGCCCTTGCGGGTGCATAAGTTTACAAAAATTTTAAACAAGAAAAAAAAGCAATTTTTCCTATTTTTAATGATTATTACTATTTATTATGATCGTTATAATTCATTTTAAAACAAAACTTGAGATAAAAAACATAAAAAACAGTGTAACCTCTAAAACATGAAAAATTTTATGTTTTAGAGGTTATGTACCGCAATTTTTTATTTTTCTTAAAAATTAGTCCGATAACCCCATATTGTTATAATTTTAAAATGATCTTTGACTTTTTACCTTTAAAATGATACCTGACTCGTAGCAAACTAGTGTATTTAGACAATTTGGGGAATTTTTAAATGTTTTTTCCCATAAGAGTCCATGTTAAAAAAAAAAATTTTTAATGATTTTTTTCTCGAAAATAAGTCCGATGACCTTCCTAGTGTCCTCTAGGAAAGTTGTTGGTCTCACTTCAAGGAATCTACCTGATTTTTTTCGAAACTTATTAGTGTTTTTTTAAAATACTTACAAGCCACCTTAATTCATAATTTTCATTTATATCTCCAAAAATTGAATGACATACATCTTTCGTTTTCCATTTTTTGGGAATTTGAAAATTTTCTATTGAACCTTCGCCAATTTTTAATAATAATTTAGAAAATTCTTCATCTTTACATCGAATATTTTTAGTTAATTTTAATTTTTTGAAACTATTCCATAAAATGCTAAATTTAATAGTATCTTTTACAATAATTTTTTCATTACCTCATTTTACTACTGGAAGAATTTGTCTAAAATCACCTCCCAAAATTATTAATTTACCTCCGAATGGTAATTTGTTTCTACAAACGTCTTGTAAAGTCCTATCTACGATTTCCAATGCTTTTTTTGGAATCATAGAGGCTTCATCCCAAACTATGATATCACATTCACGTCATTTTTTTTTGTCTGATTCATTTTTTAAAAATGAGGTCTCAACATTATCTAAAATTAACGGTAATTTAAAAGTTTTATGACTTGTCATACCTTTTGGTAATAAAATTGAAGCTATACCAGTCCATGCCATAGATAAAACATTTTTATTTTTCGACATAAAATAATAAATTAAAGTTTTGTAAAGAAAAGTTTTTCCTGTACCTCCTGGACCATCTATAAAATACATACCATTGGCAGATTTCGTAACTAGATTAAAAATTGATTTTTGATCATCATTCAATTTTGAAAATAATTCAGTATATTTTTCATGAATGTTATTTTCACTATCATAATTTTGAAAATTATTATTTACATTATCTAAACATGGTTCTGGTAAACCGAAAAATTTACAATTTAATAAAGAATCTTCAATTCTTAAAAATTCATTTATTTCATTCAAACCTCTATTTTCCTGATTCTCCTTAAAATCTTCTATAAAAAATTTTTTATACTTATTCCAAATTAAATTACCAGGAATTTTTTCGGATATTAAAAACAAACAAAAAAATTCTCTTATTTTTTTAGGTTTTAGATAATTTATAGCTTCATTAAAAATTTCAAAAATATTTTTATCATGTTCTACCAATCCCATTGCTACGGCTGCTTCTCGATATGATTTATAAACTATATTATTTATAGTTTTTAACTCATCATGAGAAGTAGCTCCAGTAACTTTGTCTAAAATTAATTTTAAATGAAACCTCTCTGAATCTTTGGGTTATATGACATTCATTCTACCTATAGTTTGAAATTTTTTTTTGTTTTTGTAAGGAGAAAAGGTTTTATTTTTAAGAAGTCTATAATGGTTGGGAATATTTGAATATTTTATTTTTCTTGCAAATTCAATCCCAAATACATTTTTAATTCAAACACGAAAATTTTTAATTTAAATAAAATTTATTTATCTATCACTGAAATTTATTATTCATTTTTTTTGAAAATAAAAAATAGAATATTTCAGTAAAAAATTTTGAAAAAAGGGGATCCAACTGAGGGGATTCGATACTTTTGACGAAGAATTAAAAGGGATATTTGAAAAGGGGATTTTTGAAAAATAGGGGATCCAACTGAGGGGATCCAATACTTTCGACGAAGATCCAATTTAGGGGATCAGAAAAGTGCGATATTTAACTGTGTTTTGACCGTGTTTTTAAGAATTTCAGATTTTCGAAGATCCAATTTAGGGGATCCAATTAAGGGGATCAGAATCAAAAACGGAAATATAATAATAATAATTTGATGTAAAGATAAACATTGTAAAAAACTTAAAGAAGTTGTAAATTCGAAGTGGCGTGTTGAAAAATGCGAATGTTACAACAGTGAATGAATGATATGCCACTGTCGGTATGGTAGAGCACTACGGTATAGGTGCAAGTAAGACACTAGACATGAGCACTCGGTTGTATATCTATATATATGTTTAATAACTATATGAGGAGTCGGATGCAAAAACGACTTAACCCTGAAATTGCAGTTTCGAGATCATTAGACCTAAAGTTTTATAAGTGTTATTTTGCACAGCAAAAGTATAACTTGAAAAAAAAACTAATATAATCTGCAAGTATCATTACTTGAGTATATAATTTTGTCAAATAAAGATTTTTAATCTTTTAATTTCATAGTTAAAACAATTTGGGTTAAGTTCTTTTTGCATCCGATGGGCACTAATTTATACTTTTCATTAATTTCAAATTTTAAAACAGTTTTGAGTGAGTAAATTTGCTAAAAATTCGTTTATTATCTTTTTATCTTATCCATACATAATTAATAATTAATATAAAGCAAAAACGCATCATAAAAATTCAAAGGTTAGTCCTCGAATTCAGATTCTTCGTCAGACCCTCATCCTTTTTCGAAACTAACATTAGAATTTGATGATGTCTCACTTGTTGAATCACCCATTTTATCGAATTTCACAAAAAATCTAGTGAAAACAACAGTACCTAAAGTGCGCGAGATCGAGTACTGCTTTTGATTGCTCATCAGCTAAGCGGGAGCAGGCTTCTCAAAAGTGTGAACCAGCCGGATGCGCCAAATTTAAAATCTTCAGGCATGCCTGATTTAAATTTGTTTCTTTTGTTTTTTTGTTTTTTTTTTTTTTAATCCATAAAGTGAGTAACGAAATTCATATTTTTAATAAACAAATAAGCGGACAAGCTTACAACCCCATAACCCTAGGCGTAGTGAATAACAAATAATTAACTTTTGTAATAAACAAATAAGCTAATAAGCTAAAACTCCAAAACACTAGCCGTACTTAGTAGAAACAATTAATTTTTTTAGTAAACAAATAAGCGGATAAGCTACAACCCCATAACATTAACATTGGGCGTAGCAAATGAAAAAACTGATTGGCTACCCCCATGCTCTAAGCCCCTAAATACCCTGGGCACCTGAGTTAAAAAAAAAAAAACTGAACAGCTATCCCCCAAGCTCTAAGCCCCCAAAACCCTGGGCGGTTGAGTTCCACTAAAGAACTAATCGGCTATGCCATAAGTACGGAAGCCCGGGTACGACACGAGCGATATTCAGAGTTGTGCGAGCGGTTCCAAGTTAGAGGGACTTTTTCGAGTTGCCTTTCGAGATGAGTTGTGAGTTGCACTTTTTACTTTCAGAGGTTATACTATCATCCATGTGTATATCGATAAGTGCATGTGCATCTTGACTCGAACCAACTGTGATTTATTTTCAAATCTTTTTGTAAATAATATTAATATTAAGAATTAAGGATTTACTTGGTCATTTCAAGAATTAAATTTCTTATTCAAAGTTCATTGTTTCAAAAAAAAGTTTAATTGTCTTAATATCAAAGGTAAATATAACCTCTTGCATACGAGATAATAAGCTTTTATTTCTTTAAGTTGGAGATATTTTTATTAGACTAATATAAAAATTTGTCTATAGTTCCAGTATCAGTTGTCGCCAATCTTGTTTATATGATCCATGTTCAGAGATGAGTGAAGTAAACAAAGTTTTCATCACATGTAATAATGAAACATTACAATTTCCATTAGAAGATGATGAAACACTTCTGCTCAGTACATTACAAGGTGCTTTTTCAGGAGCAATTGGACTCTCTTTTAAAAATTCAAACGGGGAAACTGAGGTTTTAAAAAGAGAAAATGACAAGATTTTTATTAAAGCTGGGGTTTCTAGATATGAAGCCAGATGTGTTCAAAGTAAGAGTCACTTATTTTAAATGTATCAAAAAAAAAACTTATTTTTTATCAAATAAATTTTTTTCTTCTCCCAATTTTGCAGCTTTGAGCTCACCTGTACAAACAACATGCAAAGCTGTTGAAAATTCAGAAGAGTTGCGCCGAATAAAAGTAAATTACTACAAAGATGCAATTATGGGTTCAATACCAGCGGGTTCTAGCAGCTCTATTCAGGAAGAGATGAGAAAATTATCATCTTCAAAAAAGGTTTGGACATAATAATTCATTGAGATGCATTTACTTATTGGACAATTAGACATGTTTTAAAAAAATTCTGTTTTTAATTAAATTTAATTAATTCTTAATTTTAAATTGCAGATTGATAATATAAAAAAAATGGCTAATAAAAAAACAAAAAATTTTTCAATTGGGTAGAAACACAAATTATCTCCTGACTTAAAAAAGTATACTGCCAAACGATTGCCTGATGGTGGCACCAGGATTTTAACATTAGAAGTTGGAAAATTATATACTGTTGCACAGGTTATACAGCTATCTAAACCACTATTTGACAGTAATCTTGCCAAAATTTTTTTTGAACATTCTGAAGTAAAACTGGGTTACAATAATGACGAATGTATTGAAAACTTTTATTACAACTCTAAAGAAGTCGGAATAATCGATTATTACAAATTGAAATCCATTCCTAAACCCCATTTGTACCTTCTTTCATGTTCAAATCCTGATGATGAAGACTTACAAGACAAACTTCAGGATTTTTATGAAAGTGAAGATAATGAATACTTAGAAAAAAATAAATTGACAGAAGAAGAACCTGCTATCAGAGAAAAAACACCTGTTTTACAAAATTCAGAATTAAGTACCGAGAAACCAATAGAAATTCCACCGTTAAAAGGTCAAGAGTTAGCTAAATTTATGTCATGGAAAATAGATTTTATTTCCAAAAATAACAGTAATCACACCAGTAATGACAATATGTTAACCTCATTTTCTCAGGATCAGTCACCTTTATCAGAGTTAGAAATTTCAAGCCTTACAAAAGATGATTCTAAAAGAGATGATAGTTATGAAAGAAGTAAATCCCCAGAAAACTATAGTTTATTGAAAATTAAAACCACCACTAAGAAAAAAGGTGAAGTAGAAGTGAATCCTCAAACTTCCTTGGCTCCAGCAGTAACTACAAAGTCAGTCTTTAACAACAGTTATTTCAACAGTGTAGAGGTTTTTTATTCTGTTGAAACAGAATCTAAATATTCTGGTTTTGTATCAGTGACTGAAAGAGATAGAATAAATGCTGCTTGGCATTATCATGACTCCAATGTAGACATGCCTATTGATGTTTCCACGATTTTTCCTTGGGAGTATGGCTATGAGTTCAGTAGCATTGTTGTCAATGGAAAAAAGTTATTTAATGTAATAATAGACCTTGAAGAAAGTTTAGAAGATAATGTTTTCACCAAAAAACAAGTCAAAACTTTCACTTTTCCAGCGGCTAATACAACCCAGAAGCATGTTATAGTTCATGACGTTGATGAAGTTCTTGGATTCGAACAAAACAGTTTTGGAATTGGAATAATTTCTTCGTGTAGCTACTCTTGCAGACCTTTTATGAAATGGTTCAGGAATGATTTGATTTACCGAGAAGGATTTTCTTTGTTTTGGATGTCATTTTTGCCCCCACCAAATGAAAAATCTGTAGATGTTTAGCACTGCCAAGTCACATGCAAGGAGTGATGTCAAGCTACGTCCAAGAAATTAAAATTGACAAATGATCAAGTATTTTCTATAGATTTGGACGTGAGAAAGGTGGAAGAAATAAAAAAAGATGACTTCATAGTTAGTAAAGAAATAGTTGGTTATGGACAGCAAGGTAAAATTTATAAAGGAATTTACGATAAGAAAGACGTAGCAATCAAAATTGTTGTTTCAAATCCAAGAAATGTTAAAAGAATCGCAGAGGAAGTAAAAATTCTAAAAAGCATTCAAAATCACGAGAATTTTGTCAATCTATTTGGAGTTTGCTTTGAAAAAAAACATATTTATATAATTATGGAACTATTTGATGGCACAGACTTAAAAAGCATCCTGGCTGATGATGATCTCAAAAAAGAATATAAGATTACTGAAGATGAAAAATATAGCATCGCATGTAAAATATGTAAGGCTATTTTTTACTTACATAATCAAAATGAAGTCATCGTCCACAGAGATATAAAATTAGAAAACATTTTACTTGGTAAAACTGGCACAGTAAAAATCTGTGATTTTACTCTTAGCAAATACAGTAGTTCTCTTACCATATTGAGTTGTACAACGAGCGGTCTTGAAGGTTCCAAACTTTATATGGCACCTGAGATTTTCTTACACTCTCAAAACGCTTCAATTTTCAGTGACGTTTGGGCTACTGCTTGTGCTGTTGTTGAGCTTTACAAAGAAGACACAATTTGGGAAATCGGTAGTGAAAAAGAATTAAGAGATATTTTGGAAAATAAAGAAACCCCGCAATTTGATGAGCTACCTGAAAACTTGAAAGAAGTTATATCTCGTTGTTTCAGTTATGATCCTAATAAGAGACCAATGATTGCAGATATGGTGAAGGCCTTTGATTAGAAGGAATAAAAAAATAATTTTCAAAAGAAGACCTGTATCTTTTGAATTCTTAATTTTGTTTGCTTGCTTAATTAGCCCGTGTACTAAAATTTATAAGTTTTTTATAATACATGATTAGAAAAATTATTCTCCACTGAAATAGTACTTACAACTAATTTTTTATGTATGTATTAGAGTAATTCTGAGTCAGCATTATTAATATTATATTGTTAACAAACCTAAATTTGTAGTATCGATATTTATGCTGTAAGATTTTAATTTGTTAAAATAAAATATTTACATGTTTATGAGTTAATATCTAAAACTTTAAACTTATGTGTGCCTGCACCGAGTGCTTGTACATACTCTGAAATTGTATCTAGAAACACAAATTTAGGTTTGTCACATAAGTCTGTGGCTGTATATATTTATTTATATAAGTTGGAATGTCAACAAGTACATTTAAAAAGTTATTATCAACTTTGCACAAAAAAAATTACATAAATATTAAAATCTATTAATTTACCAGGCTGATGATGAAAGTTGAAAAAATCTTAAGCCGCATTACAATTATTCATTGAGTTTAAATGACTTTTTTATGAATGAAAATATCTCTAGTGAGTATTTCAACAGTCTAAATATTGTAGCGGTCTTATTAATTAGTTTAAATTTTATAAACAGATAGTAAATTAATCTAAGATTTTTTTTGTACGGTGATACATTTTCTATGCATCTTTTAATGATGAAGATAAAAATGAAAGTACAAATATTTATTGCAAGTACTAATGTTTTCATAATACTAAAGTAATAAAATTATCATTATAATTATTATTTGTTATTAATTAGGATAAATGTTGTGTTTTAAAAACTTTTATTGAAGTAAAAATTAAAAATATTTAATACAATAAAACAATTTATACATTATAAAGTGTTGTTTTTTATAATAGTTTTTTTTAAATTAATCATACTTGATAAATTCTTGGATAAGATGTAAGTACAAATTAGATGCATCTTTGACATTAGTGGGTGGAGAAATTTTAAAAATATTCTCAACTAGTTCAATGAATAATGGATTACAATAAGTTGGTCTATCGCTAAATAAGTTCAATGCATTTTGAATATGCTCTTGATCAACCGGTTGGCCCCAATCTATAAAACATCCATAAGCCTCTGGAACATAGTACATATGATTAGGCTTACCATAATTAATCTTATCTCCTTTTTGTTTTCGAATAACATGTCTATTCCATTCAGATCTAAAAAGCTCTAGATCATATTTTATCAAAGGGCCAAAACAATATCTTAAAGATTCTACCTGCATTTAATTTGATTTATTGTAGTGACCAGCATCTTGTAAATCTTTTAAAAAATTTATCCAAAAATCTACTGAGTGCTTGCGCATTCTTCCCCAGGTACTTTCTATCTGCTGATTAGCAGTGCTTTTACCCTTAATAAAGCTTTTAAGACCAGATAATTTATCAGTGTGATCAGACCTAAAAGCTTGATGGATATTTTCTATAATAATGTTTTCTGTACCATTGTCTGATCTAATTACAGCTGGAATTATATTTAACTTTTGAATAGTTTTTAAATAATAGTAAGCAACAACCCTAGGATTTTTCTTAGTTGTTGCTAACTCAAGCCATAAGAGTTTTCGTGAGAAGCCACATATACCACCATGTATTGAGAATCCATATGGTATTAGCTTGTCATATCCATCCATGTGCCAAAGAAAATTGGGGCCCAAAACATAATACTCCCTTCTTTTAAGACCATACCGAGACCGTTGTTCAATGCCATCAGGGTCAAATACGTGTAATAAATCTTAGACTGTTTGCCTGTAAACATCTAAACCATACAGCAGCTTTAGTCTCTTCCATAAACTTCTATACCCTAAGCATTGACCACTTCCTTCTAGCTCATTTAAAATACTTAACGAAATAGAATGCAAATCTTCTTTGAGATTTTTTCTGCGTAGACCCAAGGACTTTAAAATTCTTTGTAGATGTCTGTAAGAGATGTCAAATCCTTCTTTAAATAAAATACATTGAATTTCACTGTAACTGTAGCCTTCATGAAAATATTTAAAAATTATATTAGTAGCAACGTTTTCATTTGATTTAAAATTCTTTTTCTCTGATTTTAAATTAATGCTTATTTTTTCAGCATCCGGACCATGCCAAAAATCTGTGAATAATTACACAATTTCTGATTTTTTAGAGTAATAAAATAAATGTCCTTCAAAAAATATATAATGCTCACCTTGGACCATTCGGACTTCATAAATTCTTATATCCTTATTGATAAAAATTTTATTCTGGTGAATTCTTAAGATTTCTCTAATTCCATCTTGATTTAGAAAACATAGACCACTAGCTTTTGGAAAAATGTTTTTTAAATTATTTAAACTGAGAGTCCCATCATCATCTACAGACAATTCCACTACTTTGTTTTTACCATCTGTAATGACCAATATTTTGTCAATCTCCATTTAAATAAATTAATTTCATCAATAATTTTCACTGAATCAAATAATCATTTATTAATAAACAGCTGTGAATGATAAGTAAAAAGTGCAGCAGACGACACAACTAACAACTCATCTCGAAACTCGACCGGCAACTCGAAAAAGTCCCTCTAACTTGGAACCGCTCGCACAACTCTGAATATCGCTCGTGTCGTATCCGGGCTTCCGTACATAAGCTCTAAGCCCCATAAACCCTGGGTGCCGGAGCTTAACACAGAAGCTGATAGCCAATCAGCTTTTTTGTTAAACTCGGGCGCCCAGGATTTTGGGGGGTAGCCAAACAGCTTTTTCGTTGAACTCGGGCGCCCAGGGTTTTGAGGGCTTAGAGCTTGGGAGGTAGCCAGTCTGGCCTTGGCCCCAGGTTATGGGGTGGTAAACTTGTTTGCTTAGTTGTTCATTTGAATATTTATAAATTTTTCATTCACTACGCCCAGTCTTATGGGGTTGTAGCTCATCGGCTTATTTGTTTATTAAAAAAATTAATTCTTTTTCATTCACTACGCCCGTCGTTATTGGGTTGTAGCTCATCGGCTCATTTGTTTATTAAAAAAATTAAAAATTTTTTTTGCCATGCCCAAGGTTATGGGGTTGTAGCTCATCGGATTATTTGATTATTAAAAAAATTAATTATTTTAACCAAGTATACCCAGTGTTTTGGAGTTGTAGCTTATCGGCCTATTTGTTTATTAAAAAAATTAATTATTTTTCATTCACTACGCCCGGTGTTATGGGGTTGTAGCTCATCGGCTCATTTGTTTATCAAAAAAATTAAAAATTTTTTTTGCCATGCCCAAGGTTATGGGGTTGTAGCTCATCGGCTTATTTGATTATTAAAAAAATTAATTATTTTATCTATGTACGCCCAGTGTTTTGGAGTTGTAGCTTATCAGCTTATTTGTTTATTAAAAAAATTATTTATTTCTTACTAAGTAAGCCCAGGGTTATGGGGTTGTAGCTTGTCGTCTTATTAGTTTAATGAAAAAATTAATTTTTTTTCATTTACCACGCCCAATGTTATGGGGTTGTAGCTCATCGACTTATTTGTTTATTTAAAAAATTAATTATTTTCCATTCGCTACGCCCAGTGTCATGAGGTTGGAGCTTATTGGCTAATTTGTTTATAAAAAAAATAAATTATTTGTACTAAATACGCCCAGTGTTATGGGGTTGTAGCTTTTCAGATTATTTGTTCATTAAAACAATTAATTATCTTTTACCTCGTTTTTTAATAAGTTCGTCCAGTGTTATGGGGTTGTAGCTTATCGGCTTATTTGTTTATTAAAAAAATTAATTATTTTTACTAACTACGCCCAGTGTTTTGGAGTTGTAGCTTATCGGCTTATTTATTTATGAAAAAAATTAATAATTTTTTACTAAGTTCGCCCAGTGTTATGGGGTTGTAGCTTGTCAGCTTATTTTTTTAATAAAAAAATTAATTTTTTTTTCATTTGCTGCGCCCAGTGTTTTGGAGTTGTAGCTTATCGGCTTATTTATTTATTACAAAAGTTAATTATTTGTTATTCACTACGCCTAGGGTTATGGGGTTGTAAGCTTGTTCGCTTATTTGTTTATTAAAAATATGAATTTCGTTACTCAGTTTATTGATTAAAAAAAAAAAAAAAAAAAAAAAAAACAAAAGAAACAAATTAAAATCAGGCATGCCTGAAGATTTCAAATTTGGTGCGTCTGGCTGGTTCTCACTCTAGAGAGGCCTGAGCGGGAGCGCGGGGAGCAGCCCGGAGTGTCACGGGCATGTAACTTTATTTTCGCGTTTTCGCCTATTCTAAGGTAAAATTAAATCGTATACAACTCTATTTATACAACTTTCAAGTTGTATACTTACTTAATAGGGTTTTAGGGCCCTAATAAATCGATTTATTGAAAAAGGGCTTAAGCCTAATTAGGTCGTTTTTGCATCCGACTCCTCATATGACATTATAATAAAATCACTTGTTATGCATAACCCAAATTATAATCATTACCTTACCCGAACCCACACTAATAATCCATGAAATCTAACAAGAAGAAATTTTTTTAAATATAATTCAATAAATTTCAGTACAATAATCTTCTCTGTATGAACAATGATTTCTCATTGTGAAAAAAACAATTTTATGCAATCAAAAAAAAAAAAAAGAATTTAAATAAAAAAAATTAAAAAATGTAATGCTTTGCTTACGTTTTGATATAAATGTCTATAAATGTAAACATAAAAATTATAATTATACTTTGCCTATGGAAATTGAAATTATTAAATGCAGTTCTTTTAATAAATGATCAATTTTTCAAAAAAAAAAAATCCAGGTTGAAAACAATCTGTAAAGAAAAAAATTTTTCAACACACGGCGCAGAAAGTTCAAACTTTCTGATTTGTCCCAAACAGGGAGTTTGAACTTTTCTTGCCTCCTGTTGAAAAATATATTACACACGAGGGAGTGCAAAAATGAGCTAACCCTTAGCAAACCTTTGACACCCTCGCCTTCGGCTCGGGCATCAATTTCGGTTTGCTAAGGGCTAACTAATTTTTGACTCCCTCAGGTGTGTAAAATACTATTCAAATCCAAATAATATTTTCTTTAGAGCTCGAAAACGGGTATAAAAAATATTAATTTTAAGGTTACTCATTCTGATACCTAGTCTTTACTTACTCTTTAGTAATTTTTTAGTAACTTCCTACGAAAATATTATCCTTTTTTTAATTAAAAATAATACAATTCAAATCATAACCAAGCGCGCGCTCGGCAGTTATATATATGTTACACGAGGTAAGAGCGCCATGACAGCCTGCAAGCGCTAGATTGATTATCGGAATTAAAAGGTAAAAGTTGAAAAGTCCTCTAGTTGCTAAATGGTAACCCGTTAAACAAGGCTTGCAGAATACGCTAGGCTTATTAAAGTTATTCAATTAATCGTTTTTCAAGTTGTTTTTCGGCTTTGAAAATGGCCATTTAACCCTTTTTTGAACTTTTAACGATTTTTAACATAAAAAGGGCTAAGTTTAGAGAAAAATATGTAGAGACCTTTTATGTTTGTATTGACTTGAAGAATATGAAAAAATTTTTTTTGACATGAAAATTTAAATATTTTTTTTGACAGGTCAAATCTGTCAATAACTTTCAAAAAATTCGAGTTCAGTGGGGTCGAAAACATAAGTATACGCTGAAATATTCCATTCAAACTGAAAAGGCTACGAAACGCACTTGACTCCTAGACTATTGTCACCAAACAGAAAAAAAATATTCAAACCTCACTAAATGGCAGCTGTTTGAATATCTCTAAAAATCGTCAAAATCGAAGATTTTATCAATTTCAGCGTTTGTAGCTGCACTTGTATCAAAATAATTATTCTAAAAAGAACAAAAATTTCTTTAAAAAGCATTTTGAAAAACGAAAATTTTGCGAGGTCAACCATAACAACCGGATAATAACTCTATTTTTGGCGAGTATTTGAATTTAGGATAAAAATAGGCTTAAAATAACTCTAAAATAGGCTAATTTTTTTATTTCAAATGGCTGTCATTTGAGTTCTACGGCATATTTTAAGCTTAAATTTTGGCGAAGCTTCTAAATATAGTTATATTTTTACATACTAAAAAATTAGGAAAATCGGTTGACCTCGTGCTCACGGTTTTGCTGAAAGATGTCGGAATGACCCATATATACTGGTTATTACCTGGACATTTCATGTATACACCCAGCACGATTCGGACATTTATGAATTATCCGGACAATCAGGATAAGACATGACATTTCAAAATCAAAAAACTTAAGTTCCAGGTTAAACCAAGTTCCGAAAAAAGAGAGATGGGTTATTTAAGATGAGTTCTTTAGAATGGGTTATTTTAGATGAGGTACGAAAACCTTGGAAAAGTATTTATTTATGGGTTTTTTCGGAAAAAAAAAATTAAAAAAAGATGGGTTATTTTGGTTTTTTTGAATACGTGGGAGGATTGCGCATAATTTTCGCTTAAAGACGGTGTATTACTACTCTAGAAATTTTTTCAGCCTGCGGTGGGATAGTGACCGTTGCATCTATATATATGTATATATGTATAATTTCGTTTAAACTAAATTCAAAATGATTAAAAATATAAGAATGACAGTCAAATTAATTTCAAAATATTAATTATTTTCAGTGAACATTTCCCCTACTTTAAAACAGCACCAAATGGATGGAAAAATTCTGTAAGACATAATTTATCATTAAATAAATGTTTTGAAAAAATAGAAAAACCATCAGGAAACGGTAATCAACGCAAAGGCTGTTTATGGGCTATAAACCCAGCAAAGATTTCTAAAATGGATGAAGAAGTTCAAAAATGGTCACGAAAAGATCCTTTAGCTATTAAAAAAGCAATGATATATCCAGATCATTTAGAACTTCTTGAACGAGGTGAGATGAAATACATTGTTAGTGGTGATCTTTCTGAGGAAACTGAAAGTTCAGCTGATGAAATTGAAGGCCCCGAAGAATCAATGCATTCTCACTGTCTAGGTCGACTAGCAGCTAATTCTGTAACCGATAGCTTCGATGAAAGCAGCCAGGATTGTGATCTCGATGTCAGCGAGCAAATCTATGATGACATTGACATTGATGAAAACAAAGATTCATTGCATATGTCTCTCAATATTTCAAAAGACAGAAATTTTGAGTATCAATTGAGTCCTAGTTCAAAGCGACAAAAAACGCCAACTAATGCATTACAAACCAATTGTGTGTATCAACCAGTGACTGCCCGCAGAAAAACACCAATTTTTCTTACGACAGGTGGTACCTCTGGATCATTTTTAAAAATTGAATGAACTTTAAATTAAAGGTGTTTTTACCATGTTTTAACTCAGTAGGGACATAATTAAGGTTTAAACTAAACGTTCAACAATTCATTTGTGTAATCATAATGTTGATCTATTTTATAAGTGATTATTTAGTAAAATTTGAATCTTTAGGATTTTTTATTTTTTATTTTTTTTTTATTTCACTGTAAATTAAAAAATGACAAATTTAAATTTATTGTACTTTTTTAAAATTAATTAAGTGTATAGGTGTGTATTCAACTCAAGATTATTAAAAATGTCTTGTCAACATTGACTTTTTTACAACTGTCTACAAAAAAATACTTATTGCAGTTTTTCGAAAAAATTATTCAAAGTAAATAAAAGAATAACTATTTAGTTCTTTTGTAAACATCAAAACAAAGGGATTGGTAACGTTTTTTAAAAATTCATTTCGATTTTCATACATAATTCTTATACTATCACTAATGTAACATAGCATAATAATTCTATATGTTACAGTCATTACATCTGTGTTCAATTTTTCTAAATTTAATACTTTTTAATACAAAATGGAAATAAACTTATTCGTTCATAAAAGAAATACTTTTTTTTTTTCTATTTTAACTCCCTAATTATTAAAAAAAATTTTCTCTGTAATTAGGATGTTCTGAAAAAATCAACGTTAGGCGTCGCTAGTGTAAACTTGACTCGGCTACCAGCAGTTTTGCATGGGAGCAGATGTATCAGTGTGTGTGTTCGTGTGGAATCTCTCACCGATACACACAGTCATACGTCAGCTCCCATGCAAAACTGCTGGGAGCCGAGTCAAGTTTACACTAGCGACGCCTAACGTCGAGTTTTTCAGAACATCCTAATAGTTCTAAGTCTAGATGCGATGCAGCCGTTATAGTAACATTCAAAATAAAAAGTATTAAATCAAGACATCGTAAGCGTTTTGAGAAAGAGTTATATTAATTTTTTCATTTATTCAACTATAAAAAGTATCAAAAGTCTTGAATGAATAGATTTGATAAAAATTCTTAATAGTCAGAGAAAATCAAGGGCTTGTGAAGCCCAGAATTAAAGTGTTTCTTAAAAATTTTTTTTTCGATCGTACATAAGCAAAAAGTAGTTTTTGCCCATTTAAGAGTGCTGCCTACCGCGCGGAGAGCGCCGCCTAACGTTGTACTAAAGGCGCGTGGAAAAAGTTGCCTGACGAAATACGCTTTCAATAATGATTTATTCATTATCAAAAAAATCTCAAAAAATAGTTAAAATTAATCTACACTTGCCTTACTATCTGGTTTTTTCGGAAAGTTTTTCTAAATGCTTGAAAACAATGATTGAAAATCTCGATGAAATCGGCGTCTGCTGCGCATGTTAATGCCGATGACAAAGAATTACTGACTGCGAATTATTCCTTCACTTGATGAAAAATCCAGTAAGGCACTTGTAGGCTGAAATAACGAATTTTTTGGTATTTTTTACGTAATAATTAATGGATTCTAGCGGCCACAGTTTGTCAAGAACTATTTGAGCCGGCTGGTTGTTGTGATTTTAGTCTTTCGGGAAAAAACATAGCGGATATCTAGTTCGCCGCCCAACCGTAGAAAGCGTCGATGCAAAAATTAGCGACAGCTGTTACTAATAAATAAGATTTCAATCCGTGAAAAAAAGCTTTATTGTGTAACGGAGATGGTTTTAATCGATTAAACCTGGACAAATTATATATTTTCTGAAACATATAAGAAAACGGAAGTTTTTTTCTTCAACCGCACCTCGATAACTTAAAAATAGCATTCGCGTGATTCAAAAAACTAACTAATAAATCAGTTTTCAATCCGTGAAAAATAGCTTTTTGTGGAACGGAGATGGTTTTAATCGATTAAACGTGGACAAATCATATGTTTTCTGAAAGGTATTGAAATAAGGACGAATTCTGCGTGAACCACAACTCGATAACTTCAAAACTGCCTTTACGCGATTCAAAACCAACTAATAAATCAGTTTTCAATCCGTGAAAAAAAGCTTTATTGTGGAACGGAGATGGATTTAATCGATTAAACCTGGACTAATTATATATTTTCTGAAACGTATAAGAAAACGGAGGTTTTTTTCTTCAACCGCACCTCGATAACTTAAAAATAGCATTTACGTGATTCAAAAAACCAACTAATAAATCAGATTTCAATCCGTGAAAAATAGCTTTTTTGTGGAACGGAGATGGTTTTAATCGAT
Source organism: Encarsia formosa (assembly GCA_038277355.1). NCBI lineage: Eukaryota > Metazoa > Arthropoda > Insecta > Hymenoptera > Aphelinidae > Encarsia > Encarsia formosa. The sequence continues at coordinate 21,777,896 of CM076187.1, forward strand.
TAAACGTGGACAAATCAAATGTTTTCTGAAAGGTATTGAAATAAGGACGAATTCTGCGTGAACCACAACTCGATAACTTCAAACCTGCCTTTACGCGATTCAAAACCAACTAATAAATCAGTTTTCAATCCGGGAAAAATAGCTTTTTTGTGGAACGGAGATGGTTTTAATCGATTAAACGTGGACAAATCATATGTTTTCTGAAAGGTATTGAAATAAGGACGAATTCTGCGTAAACCACAACTCGATAACTTCAAAACTGCCTTTACGCGATTCAAAACCAACTAATAAATCAGTTTTCAATCCGTGAAAAAAAGCTTTATTGTGGAACGGAGATGGATTTAATCGATTAAACCTGGACTAATTATATATTTTCTGAAACGTATAAGAAAACGGAAGTTTTTTCCTTCAACCGCACCTCGATAACTTAAAAATAGCATTTACGTGATTCAAAAAACCAACTAATAAATCAGATTTCAATCCGTGAAAAATAGCTTTTTTGTGGAACGGAGATGGTTTTAATCAATTAAACGTGGACAAATCATATGTTTTCTGGAAGGTATTGAAATAAGGACGAATTCTGCGTGAACCACAACTCGATAACTTCAAACCTGCCTTTACGCGATTCAAAACCAACTAATAAATCAGTTTTCAATCCGGGAAAAATAGCTTTTTTGTGGAACGGAGATGGTTTTAATCGATTAAACGTGGACAAATCATATGTTTTCTGAAAGGTATTGAAATAAGGACGAATTCTGCGTAAACCACAACTCGATAACTTCAAAACTGCCTTTACGCGATTCAAAAGCACTTAATAAATCAGTTTTCAATCCGTGAAAAATAGCTTTTTTGTGGAACGGAGATGTCTTTAATCGATTAAATGTGGACAAATCATATGTTTTCTGAAAGGTATTGAAATAAGGACGAATTCTGCGTGAAACACAACTTGATAACTTCAAAACTGCCTGTACGCGATTCAAAACCAACTAATAAATCAGTTTTCAATCCGTGAAAAATAGCTTTTTGTGGGACGGAGATGGTTTTAATCGATTAAACGTGGACAAACCATATGTTTTCTGAAGGGTATTGAAATAAGGACGAATTCTGCGTGAAACACAACTCGATAAATTCAAACATGCCTTTACGCGATTCAAAACCAACTAATAAATCAGTTTTCAATCCGTGAAAAATAGCTTTTTTGTGGAACGGAGATGGTTTTAATCGATTAAACGTGGACAAATCATATGTTTTCTGGAAGGTATTGAAATAAGGACGAATTCTGCGTGAAACACAACTCGATAACTTCAAAACTGCCTTTACGCGATTCAAAACCAACTAATAAATCAGTTTTCAATCCGTTAGAAATAGCTTTTTTGTGGAACGGAGATGGTTTTAATCGATTAAACGTGGACAAATCATATGTTTTCTGAAAGGTATTGAAATAAGGACGAATTCTGCGTGAACCACAACTCGATAACTTCAAAACTGCCTTTACGCGATTCAAAACCAATTAATAAATCAGTTTTCAATCCGGGAAAAATAGCTTTTTTGTGGAACGGAGATGGTTTTAATAGATTAAACGTGGACAAATCATATGTTTTCTGAAAGGTATTGAAATAAGGACGAATTCTGCGTGAACCACAACTCGATAACTTCAAAACTGCCTTTACGCGATTCAAAACCAACTAATAAATCAGTTTTCAATCCGTGAAAAAAAGCTTTATTGTGGAACGGAGATGGATTTAATCGATTAAACCTGGACTAATTATATATTTTCTAAAACGTATAAGAAAACGGAGGTTTTTTTCTTCAACCGCACCTCGATAACTTAAAAATAGCATTTACGTGATTCAAAAAACCAACTAATAAATCAGATTTCAATCCGTGAAAAATAGCTTTTTTGTGGAACGGAGATGGTTTTAATCGATTAAACGTGGACAAATCAAATGTTTTTTGAAAGGTATTGAAATAAGGACGAATTCTGCGTGAACCACAACTCGATAACTTCAAACCTGCCTTTACGCGATTCAAAACCAACTAATAAATCAGTTTTCAATCCGGGAAAAATAGCTTTTTTGTGGAACGGAGATGGTTTTAATCGATTAAACGTGGACAAATCATATGTTTTCTGAAAGGTATTGAAATAAGGACGAATTCTGCGTAAACCACAACTCGATAACTTCAAACCTGCCTTTACGCGATTCAAAACCAACTAATAAATCAGTTTTCAATCCGGGAAAAATAGCTTTTTTGTGGAACGGAGATGGTTTTAATCGATTAAACGTGGACAAATCATATGTTTTCTGAAAGGTATTGAAATAAGGACGAATTCTGCGTGAACCACAACTCGATAACTTCAAACCTGCCTTTACGCGATTCAAAACCAACTAATAAATCAGTTTTCAATCCGGGAAAAATAGCTTTTTTGTGGAACGGAGATGGTTTTAATCGATTAAACGTGGACAAATCATATGTTTTCTGAAAGGTATTGAAATAAGGACGAATTCTGCGTAAACCACAACTCGATAACTTCAAACCTGCCTTTACGCGATTCAAAACCAACTAATAAATCAGTTTTCAATCCGGGAAAAATAGCTTTTTTGTGGAACGGAGATGGTTTTAATCGATTAAACGTGGACAAATCAAATGTTTTTTGAAAGGTATTGAAATAAGGACGAATTCTGCGTGAACCACAACTCGATAACTTCAAACCTGCCTTTACGCGATTCAAAACCAACTAATAAATCAGTTTTCAATCCGGGAAAAATAGCTTTTTTGTGGAACGGAGATGGTTTTAATCGATTAAACGTGGACAAATCATATGTTTTCTGAAAGGTATTGAAATAAGGACGAATTCTGCGTAAACCACAACTCGATAACTTCAAAACTGCCTTTACGCGATTCAAAACCAACTAATAAATCAGTTTTCAATCCGTGAAAAAAAGCTTTATTGTGGAACGGAGATGGATTTAATCGATTAAACCTGGACTAATTATATATTTTCTGAAACGTATAAGAAAACGGAAGTTTTTTCCTTCAACCGCACCTCGATAACTTAAAAATAGCATTTGCGTGATTCAAAAAACCAACTAATAAATCAGATTTCAATCCGTGAAAAATAGCTTTTTTGTGGAACGGAGATGGTTTTAATCGATTAAACGTGGACAAATCATATGTTTTCTGGAAGGTATTGAAATAAGGACGAATTCTGCGTGAAACACAACTCGATAACTTCAAAACTGCCTTTACGCGATTCAAAACCAACTAATAAATCAGTTTTCAATCCGGGAAAAATAGCTTTTTTGTGGAACGGAGATGGTTTTAATAGATTAAACGTGGACAAATCATATGTTTTCTGAAAGGTATTGAAATAAGGACGAATTCTGCGTGAACCACAACTCGATAACTTCAAAACTGCCTTTACGCGATTCAAAACCAACTAATAAATCAGTTTTCAATCCGTGAAAAAAAGCTTTATTGTGGAACGGAGATGGATTTAATCGATTAAACCTGGACTAATTATATATTTTCTAAAACGTATAAGAAAACGGAGGTTTTTTTCTTCAACCGCACCTCGATAACTTAAAAATAGCATTTACGTGATTCAAAAAACCAACTAATAAATCAGATTTCAATCCGTGAAAAATAGCTTTTTTGTGGAACGGAGATGGTTTTAATCGATTAAACGTGGACAAATCAAATGTTTTTTGAAAGGTATTGAAATAAGGACGAATTCTGCGTGAACCACAACTCGATAACTTCAAACCTGCCTTTACGCGATTCAAAACCAACTAATAAATCAGTTTTCAATCCGGGAAAAATAGCTTTTTTGTGGAACGGAGATGGTTTTAATCGATTAAACGTGGACAAATCATATGTTTTCTGAAAGGTATTGAAATAAGGACGAATTCTGCGTAAACCACAACTCGATAACTTCAAACCTGCCTTTACGCGATTCAAAACCAACTAATAAATCAGTTTTCAATCCGGGAAAAATAGCTTTTTTGTGGAACGGAGATGGTTTTAATCGATTAAACGTGGACAAATCATATGTTTTCTGAAAGGTATTGAAATAAGGACGAATTCTGCGTGAACCACAACTCGATAACTTCAAACCTGCCTTTACGCGATTCAAAACCAACTAATAAATCAGTTTTCAATCCGGGAAAAATAGCTTTTTTGTGGAACGGAGATGGTTTTAATCGATTAAACGTGGACAAATCATATGTTTTCTGAAAGGTATTGAAATAAGGACGAATTCTGCGTAAACCACAACTCGATAACTTCAAACCTGCCTTTACGCGATTCAAAACCAACTAATAAATCAGTTTTCAATCCGGGAAAAATAGCTTTTTTGTGGAACGGAGATGGTTTTAATCGATTAAACGTGGACAAATCAAATGTTTTTTGAAAGGTATTGAAATAAGGACGAATTCTGCGTGAACCACAACTCGATAACTTCAAACCTGCCTTTACGCGATTCAAAACCAACTAATAAATCAGTTTTCAATCCGGGAAAAATAGCTTTTTTGTGGAACGGAGATGGTTTTAATCGATTAAACGTGGACAAATCATATGTTTTCTGAAAGGTATTGAAATAAGGACGAATTCTGCGTAAACCACAACTCGATAACTTCAAAACTGCCTTTACGCGATTCAAAACCAACTAATAAATCAGTTTTCAATCCGTGAAAAAAAGCTTTATTGTGGAACGGAGATGGATTTAATCGATTAAACCTGGACTAATTATATATTTTCTGAAACGTATAAGAAAACGGAAGTTTTTTCCTTCAACCGCACCTCGATAACTTAAAAATAGCATTTGCGTGATTCAAAAAACCAACTAATAAATCAGATTTCAATCCGTGAAAAATAGCTTTTTTGTGGAACGGAGATGGTTTTAATCGATTAAACGTGGACAAATCATATGTTTTCTGGAAGGTATTGAAATAAGGACGAATTCTGCGTGAAACACAACTCGATAACTTCAAAACTGCCTTTACGCGATTCAAAACCAACTAATAAATCAGTTTTCAATCCGTGAAAAATAGCTTTTTTGTGGAACGGAGATGGTTTTAATCGATTAAACGTGGACAAATCATATGTTTTCTGAAAGGTATTGAAATAAGGACGAATTCTGCGTGAACCACAACTCGATAACTTCAAAACTGCCTTTACGCGATTCAAAAGCACTTAATAAATCAGTTTTCAATCCGTGAAAAATAGCTTTTTTGTGGAACGGAGATGTCTTTAATCGATTAAATGTGGACAAATCATATGTTTTCTGAAAGGTATTGAAATAAGGACAAATTCTGCGTGAAACACAACTTGATAACTTCAAAACTGCCTGTACGCGATTCAAAACCAACTAATAAATCAGTTTTCAATCCGTGAAAAATAGCTTTTTGTGGGACGGAGATGGTTTTAATCGATTAAACGTGGACAAATCATATGTTTTCTGAAGGGTATTGAAATAAGGACGAATTCTGCGTGAAACACAACTCGATAAATTCAAACATGCCTTTACGCGATTCAAAACCAACTAATAAATCAGTTTTCAATCCGTGAAAAATAGCTTTTTTGAGGAACAGAGATGGTTTTAATCGATTAAACGTGGACAAATCATATGTTTTCTGGAAGGTATTGAAATAAGGACGAATTCTGCGTGAAACACAACTCGATAACTTCAAAACTGCCTTTACGTGATTCAAAACCAACTAATAAATCAGTTTTCAATCCGTGAAAAATAGCTTTTTTGTGGAACGGAGATGGTTTTAATCGATTAAACGTGGACAAATCATATGTTTTCTGAAACGTATAAGAAAACAGAAGTTTTTTTCTTCAACCGCAGCTCGATAACTTGAAAATAGCATTCACGTGATTCAAAAAACCAACTAATAAATCAGTTTTCAATCCGTGAAAAATAGCTTTTTTGTGGAACGGAGATGGTTTTAATCGATTAAACGTGGACAAATCATATGTTTTCTGAAAGGTATTGAAATAAGGACGAATTCTGCGTGAAACACAACTCGATAACTTCAAAACTGCCTTTACGCGATTCAAAACCAACTAATAAATCAGTTTTCAATCCGTGAAAAATAGCTTTTTTGTGGAACGGAGATGGTTTTAATCGATGAAACGTGGACAAATCATATGTTTTCTGAAAGGTATTGAAAAAAGGACGAATTCTGCGTGAACCACAATTGAATAACTTCAAAACTGCCTTTACGCGATTCAAAACCAACTAATAAATCAGTTTTCAATCCGTGAAAAAAAGCTTTATTGTGGAACGGAGATGGTTTTAATCGATTAAACCTGGACTAATTATATATTTTCTGAAACGTATAAGAAAACGGAAGTTTTTTTCTTCAACCGCACCTCGATAACTTAAAAATAGCATTTACGTGATTCAAAAAACCAACTAATCAATCAGATTTCAATCCGTGAAAAATAGCTTTTTTGTGGAACGGAGATGGTTTTAATCGATTAAACGTGGACAAATCATATGTTTTCTGGAAGGTATTGAAATAAGGACGAATTCTGCGTGAAACACAACTCGATAAATTCAAACATGCCTTTACGCGATTCAAAACCAACTAATAAATCAGTTTTCAATCCGTGAAAAAAAGCTTTATTGTGGAACGGAGATGGATTTAATCGATTAAACCTGGACTAATTATATATTTTCTGAAACGTATAAGAAAACGGAAGTTTTTTCCTTCAACCGCACCTCGATAACTTAAAAATAGCATTTGCGTGATTCAAAAAACCAACTAATAAATCAGATTTCAATCCGTGAAAAATAGCTTTTTTGTGGAACGGAGATGGTTTTAATCGATTAAACGTGGACAAATCATATGTTTTCTGGAAGGTATTGAAATAAGGACGAATTCTGCGTGAAACACAACTCGATAACTTCAAAACTGCCTTTACGCGATTCAAAACCAACTAATAAATCAGTTTTCAATCCGTGAAAAATAGCTTTTTCGTGGAACGGAGATGGTTTTAATCGATTAAACGTGGACAAATCATATGTTTTCTGAAAGGTATTGAAATAAGGACGAATTCTGCGTGAACCACAACTCGATAACTTCAAAACTGCCTTTACGCGATTCAAAAGCACTTAATAAATCAGTTTTCAATCCGGGAAAAATAGCTTTTTTGTGGAACGGAGATGGTTTTAATCGATTAAACGTGGACAAATCATATGTTTTCTGAAAGGTATTGAAATAAGGACGAATTCTGCGTAAACCACAACTCGATAACTTCAAACCTGCCTTTACGCGATTCAAAACCAACTAATAAATCAGTTTTCAATCCGGGAAAAATAGCTTTTTTGTGGAACGGAGATGGTTTTAATCGATTAAACGTGGACAAATCATATGTTTTCTGAAAGGTATTGAAATAAGGACGAATTCTGCGTGAACCACAACTCGATAACTTCAAACCTGCCTTTACGCGATTCAAAACCAACTAATAAATCAGTTTTCAATCCGGGAAAAATAGCTTTTTTGTGGAACGGAGATGGTTTTAATCGATTAAACGTGGACAAATCATATGTTTTCTGAAAGGTATTGAAATAAGGACGAATTCTGCGTAAACCACAACTCGATAACTTCAAACCTGCCTTTACGCGATTCAAAACCAACTAATAAATCAGTTTTCAATCCGGGAAAAATAGCTTTTTTGTGGAACGGAGATGGTTTTAATCGATTAAACGTGGACAAATCAAATGTTTTTTGAAAGGTATTGAAATAAGGACGAATTCTGCGTGAACCACAACTCGATAACTTCAAACCTGCCTTTACGCGATTCAAAACCAACTAATAAATCAGTTTTCAATCCGGGAAAAATAGCTTTTTTGTGGAACGGAGATGGTTTTAATCGATTAAACGTGGACAAATCATATGTTTTCTGAAAGGTATTGAAATAAGGACGAATTCTGCGTAAACCACAACTCGATAACTTCAAAACTGCCTTTACGCGATTCAAAACCAACTAATAAATCAGTTTTCAATCCGTGAAAAAAAGCTTTATTGTGGAACGGAGATGGATTTAATCGATTAAACCTGGACTAATTATATATTTTCTGAAACGTATAAGAAAACGGAAGTTTTTTCCTTCAACCGCACCTCGATAACTTAAAAATAGCATTTGCGTGATTCAAAAAACCAACTAATAAATCAGATTTCAATCCGTGAAAAATAGCTTTTTTGTGGAACGGAGATGGTTTTAATCGATTAAACGTGGACAAATCATATGTTTTCTGGAAGGTATTGAAATAAGGACGAATTCTGCGTGAAACACAACTCGATAACTTCAAAACTGCCTTTACGCGATTCAAAACCAACTAATAAATCAGTTTTCAATCCGTGAAAAATAGCTTTTTTGTGGAACGGAGATGGTTTTAATCGATTAAACGTGGACAAATCATATGTTTTCTGAAAGGTATTGAAATAAGGACGAATTCTGCGTGAACCACAACTCGATAACTTCAAAACTGCCTTTACGCGATTCAAAAGCACTTAATAAATCAGTTTTCAATCCGTGAAAAATAGCTTTTTTGTGGAACGGAGATGTCTTTAATCGATTAAATGTGGACAAATCATATGTTTTCTGAAAGGTATTGAAATAAGGACAAATTCTGCGTGAAACACAACTTGATAACTTCAAAACTGCCTGTACGCGATTCAAAACCAACTAATAAATCAGTTTTCAATCCGTGAAAAATAGCTTTTTGTGGGACGGAGATGGTTTTAATCGATTAAACGTGGACAAATCATATGTTTTCTGAAGGGTATTGAAAAAAGGACGAATTCTGCGTGAAACACAACTCGATAAATTCAAACATGCCTTTACGCGATTCAAAACCAACTAATAAATCAGTTTTCAATCCGTGAAAAATAGCTTTTTTGAGGAACAGAGATGGTTTTAATCGATTAAACGTGGACAAATCATATGTTTTCTGGAAGGTATTGAAATAAGGACGAATTCTGCGTGAAACACAACTCGATAACTTCAAAACTGCCTTTACGTGATTCAAAACCAACTAATAAATCAGTTTTCAATCCGTGAAAAATAGCTTTTTTGTGGAACGGAGATGGTTTTAATCGATTAAACGTGGACAAATCATATGTTTTCTGAAACGTATAAGAAAACAGAAGTTTTTTTCTTCAACCGCAGCTCGATAACTTGAAAATAGCATTCACGTGATTCAAAAAACCAACTAATAAATCAGTTTTCAATCCGTGAAAAATAGCTTTTTTGTGGAACGGAGATGGTTTTAATCGATTAAACGTGGACAAATCATATGTTTTCTGAAAGGTATTGAAATAAGGACGAATTCTGCGTGAACCACAACTCGATAACTTCAAAACTGCCTTTACGCGATTCAAAAGCACTTAATAAATCAGTTTTCAATCCGTGAAAAATAGCTTTTTTGTGGAACGGAGATGTCTTTAATCGATTAAATGTGGACAAATCATATGTTTTCTGAAAGGTATTGAAATAAGGACAAATTCTGCGTGAAACACAACTTGATAACTTCAAAACTGCCTGTACGCGATTCAAAACCAACTAATAAATCAGTTTTCAATCCGTGAAAAATAGCTTTTTGTGGGACGGAGATGGTTTTAATCGATTAAACGTGGACAAATCATATGTTTTCTGAAGGGTATTGAAATAAGGACGAATTCTGCGTGAAACACAACTCGATAAATTCAAACATGCCTTTACGCGATTCAAAACCAACTAATAAATCAGTTTTCAATCCGTGAAAAATAGCTTTTTTGAGGAACAGAGATGGTTTTAATCGATTAAACGTGGACAAATCATATGTTTTCTGGAAGGTATTGAAATAAGGACGAATTCTGCGTGAAACACAACTCGATAACTTCAAAACTGCCTTTACGCGATTCAAAACCAACTAATAAATCAGTTTTCAATCCGTGAAAAATAGCTTTTTTGTGGAACGGAGATGGTTTTAATCGATTAAACGTGGACAAATCATATGTTTTCTGAAACGTATAAGAAAACAGAAGTTTTTTTCTTCAACCGCAGCTCGATAACTTGAAAATAGCATTCACGTGATTCAAAAAACCAACTAATAAATCAGTTTTCAATCCGTGAAAAATAGCTTTTTTGTGGAACGGAGATGGTTTTAATCGATTAAACGTGGACAAATCATATGTTTTCTGGAAGGTATTGAAATAAGGACGAATTCTGCGTGAAACACAACTCGATAACTTCAAAACTGCCTTTACGCGATTCAAAACCAACTAATAAATCAGTTTTCAATCCGTGAAAAATAGCTTTTTTGTGTAACGGAGATGGTTTTAATCGATTAAACGTGGACAAATCATATGTTTTCTGAAAGGTATTGAAATAAGGACGAATTCTGCGTGAAACACAACTCGATAACTTCAAAACTGCCTTTACGCGATTCAAAACCAACTAATAAATCAGTTTTCAATCCGTGAAAAATAGCTTTTTTGTGGAACGGAGATGGTTTTAATCGATGAAACGTGGACAAATCATATGTTTTCTGAAAGGTATTGAAAAAAGGACGAATTCTGCGTGAAACACAACTCGATAACTTCAAAACTGCCTGTACGCGATTCAAAACCAACTAATAAATCAGTTTTCAATCCGTGAAAAATAGCTTTTTTGTGGAACGGAGATGGTTTTAATCGATTAAACGTGGACAAATCATATGTTTTCTGGAAGGTATTGAAATAAGGACGAATTCTGCGTGAACCACAATTGAATAACTTCAAAACTGCCTTTACGCGATTCAAAACCAACTAATAAATCAGTTTTCAATCCGTGAAAAAAAGCTTTATTGTGGAACGGAGATGGATTTAATCGATTAAACCTGGACTAATTATATATTTTCTGAAACGTATAAGAAAACGGAAGTTTTTTTCTTCAACCGCACCTCGATAACTTAAAAATAGCATTTACGTGATTCAAAAAACCAACTAATCAATCAGATTTCAATCCGTGAAAAATAGCTTTTTTGTGGAACGGAGATGGTTTTAATCGATTAAACGTAGACAAATCATATGTTTTCTGGAAGGTATTTAAATAAGGACGAATTCTGCGTGAAACACAACTCGATGACTTCAAAACTGCCTTTACGCGATTCAAAACCAACTAATAAATCAGTTTTCAATCCGTGAAAAATAGCTTTTTTGTGTAACGGAGATGGTTTTTATCGATTAAACGTGGACAAATCATATGTTTTCTGAAACGTATAAGAAAACGGAAGTTTTTTTCTTCAACCGCAGCTCGATAACTTGAAAATAGTATTCACGTGATTCAAAAAACCAACTAATAAATCAGTTTTCAATCCGTGAAAAATAGCTTTTTTGTGGAACGGAGATGGTTTTAATCAATTAAACGTGGACAAATCATATGTTTTCTGGAAGGTATTGAAATAAGGACGAATTCTGCGTGAACCACAACTCGATAACTTCAAACCTGCCTTTACGCGATTCAAAACCAACTAATAAATCAGTTTTCAATCCGGGAAAAATAGCTTTTTTGTGGAACGGAGATGGTTTTAATCGATTAAACGTGGACAAATCATATGTTTTCTGAAAGGTATTGAAATAAGGACGAATTCTGCGTAAACCACAACTCGATAACTTCAAAACTGCCTTTACGCGATTCAAAAGCACTTAATAAATCAGTTTTCAATCCGTGAAAAATAGCTTTTTTGTGGAACGGAGATGTCTTTAATCGATTAAATGTGGACAAATCATATGTTTTCTGAAAGGTATTGAAATAAGGACGAATTCTGCGTGAAACACAACTTGATAACTTCAAAACTGCCTGTACGCGATTCAAAACCAACTAATAAATCAGTTTTCAATCCGTGAAAAATAGCTTTTTTGTGGAACGGAGATGGTTTTAATCGATTAAACGTGGACAAATCATATGTTTTCTGAAAGGTATTGAAATAAGGACGAATTCTGCGTAAAACACAACTCGATAACTTCAAAACTGCCTTTACGCGATTCAAAACCAACTAATAAATCAGTTTTCAATCCGTGAAAAATAGCTTTTTTGTGGAACGGAGATGGTTTTAATCGATTAAACGTGGACAAATCATATGTTTTCTGGAAGGTATTGAAATAAGGACGAATTCTGCGTAAAACACAACTCGATAACTTCAAAACTGCCTTTACGCGATTCAAAACCAACTAATAAATCAGTTTTCAATCCGTGAAAAATAGCTTTATTGTGGAACGGAGATGGATTTAATCGATTAAACCTGGACTAATTATATGTTTTCTGAAACGTATAAGAAAACGGAAGTTTTTTTCTTCAACCGCAGCTCGATAACTTAAAAATAGCATTCACGTGATTCAAAAAACCAACTATTAAATCAGTTTTCAATCCGTGAAAAATAGCTTTTTTGTGGAACGGAGATGGTTTTAATCGATTAAACGTGGACAAATCATATGTTTTCTGGAAGGTATTGAAATAAGGACGAATTCTGCGTGAAACACAACTCGATAACTTCAAAACTGCCTTTACGCGATTCAAAACCAACTAATAAATCAGTTTTCAATCCGTGAAAAATAGCTTTATTGTGGAACGGAGATGGATTTAATCGATTAAACCTGGACTAATTATATGTTTTCTGAAACGTATAAGAAAACGGAAGTTTTTTTCTTCAACCGCAGCTCGATAACTTGAAAATAGCATTCATGTGATTCAAAAAACCAACTAATAAATCAGTTTTCAATCCGTGAAAAATAGCTTTTTTGTGGAACGGAGATGGTTTTAATCGATTAAACGTGGACAAATCATATGTTTTCTGGAAGGTATTGAAATAAGGACGAATTCTGCGTAAAACACAACTCGATAACTTCAAAACTGCCTTTACGCGATTCAAAACCAACTAATAAATCAGTTTTCAATCCGTGAAAAATAGCTTTTTTGTGTAACGGAGATGGTTTTAATCGATTAAACGTGGACAAATCATATGTTTTCTGAAAGGTATTAAAATAAGGACGAATTCTGCGTGAAACACAACTCGATAACTTCAAAACTGCCTTTACGCGATTCAAAACCAACTAATAAATCAGTTTTCAATCCGTGAAAAATAGCTTTTTGTGGGACGGAGATGGTTTTAATCGATTAAACGTGGACAAATCATATGTTTTCTGAAAGGTATTGAAATAAGGACGAATTCTGCGTGAAACACAACTCGATAAATTCAAACATGCCTTTACGCGATTCAAAACCAACTAATAAATCAGTTTTCAATCCGTGAAAAATAGCTTTTTTGTGGAACGGAGATGGTTTTAATCGATTAAACGTGGACAAATCATATGTTTTCTGGAAGGTATTGAAATAAGGACGAATTCTGCGTGAAACACAACTCGATAACTTCAAAACTGCCTTTACGCGATTCAAAACCAACTAATAAATCAGTTTTCAATCCGTGAAAAATAGCTTTTTTGTGGAACGGAGATGGTTTCAATCGATTAAACGTGGACAAATCATATGTTTTCTAAAACGTATAAGAAAACGGAAGTTTTTTTCTTCAACCGCAGCTCGATAACTTGAAAATAGCATTCACGTGATTCAAAAAACCAACTAATAAATCAGTTTTCAATCCGTGAAAAATAGCTTTTTTGTGGAACGGAGATGGTTTTAATCAATTAAACGTGGACAAATCATATGTTTTCTGGAAGGTATTGAAATAAGGACGAATTCTGCGTGAACCACAACTCGATAACTTCAAACCTGCCTTTACGCGATTCAAAACCAACTAATAAATCAGTTTTCAATCCGGGAAAAATAGCTTTTTTGTGGAACGGAGATGGTTTTAATCGATTAAACGTGGACAAATCATATGTTTTCTGAAAGGTATTGAAATAAGGACGAATTCTGCGTAAACCACAACTCGATAACTTCAAAACTGCCTTTACGCGATTCAAAAGCACTTAATAAATCAGTTTTCAATCCGTGAAAAATAGCTTTTTTGTGGAACGGAGATGTCTTTAATCGATTAAATGTGGACAAATCATATGTTTTCTGAAAGGTATTGAAATAAGGACGAATTCTGCGTGAAACACAACTTGATAACTTCAAAACTGCCTGTACGCGATTCAAAACCAACTAATAAATCAGTTTTCAATCCGTGAAAAATAGCTTTTTGTGGGACGGAGATGGTTTTAATCGATTAAACGTGGACAAACCATATGTTTTCTGAAGGGTATTGAAATAAGGACGAATTCTGCGTGAAACACAACTCGATAAATTCAAACATGCCTTTACGCGATTCAAAACCAACTAATAAATCAGTTTTCAATCCGTGAAAAATAGCTTTTTTGTGGAACGGAGATGGTTTTAATCGATTAAACGTGGACAAATCATATGTTTTCTGGAAGGTATTGAAATAAGGACGAATTCTGCGTGAAACACAACTCGATAACTTCAAAACTGCCTTTACGCGATTCAAAACCAACTAATAAATCAGTTTTCAATCCGTTAGAAATAGCTTTTTTGTGGAACGGAGATGGTTTTAATCGATTAAACGTGGACAAATCATATGTTTTCTGAAAGGTATTGAAATAAGGACGAATTCTGCGTGAACCACAACTCGATAACTTCAAAACTGCCTTTACGCGATTCAAAACCAATTAATAAATCAGTTTTCAATCCGGGAAAAATAGCTTTTTTGTGGAACGGAGATGGTTTTAATAGATTAAACGTGGACAAATCATATGTTTTCTGAAAGGTATTGAAATAAGGACGAATTCTGCGTGAACCACAACTCGATAACTTCAAAACTGCCTTTACGCGATTCAAAACCAACTAATAAATCAGTTTTCAATCCGTGAAAAAAAGCTTTATTGTGGAACGGAGATGGATTTAATCGATTAAACCTGGACTAATTATATATTTTCTAAAACGTATAAGAAAACGGAGGTTTTTTTCTTCAACCGCACCTCGATAACTTAAAAATAGCATTTACGTGATTCAAAAAACCAACTAATAAATCAGATTTCAATCCGTGAAAAATAGCTTTTTTGTGGAACGGAGATGGTTTTAATCGATTAAACGTGGACAAATCAAATGTTTTTTGAAAGGTATTGAAATAAGGACGAATTCTGCGTGAACCACAACTCGATAACTTCAAACCTGCCTTTACGCGATTCAAAACCAACTAATAAATCAGTTTTCAATCCGGGAAAAATAGCTTTTTTGTGGAACGGAGATGGTTTTAATCGATTAAACGTGGACAAATCATATGTTTTCTGAAAGGTATTGAAATAAGGACGAATTCTGCGTAAACCACAACTCGATAACTTCAAAACTGCCTTTACGCGATTCAAAACCAACTAATAAATCAGTTTTCAATCCGTGAAAAAAAGCTTTATTGTGGAACGGAGATGGATTTAATCGATTAAACCTGGACTAATTATATATTTTCTGAAACGTATAAGAAAACGGAAGTTTTTTCCTGCAACCGCACCTCGATAACTTAAAAATAGCATTTGCGTGATTCAAAAAACCAACTAATAAATCAGATTTCAATCCGTGAAAAATAGCTTTTTTGTGGAACGGAGATGGTTTTAATCGATTAAACGTGGACAAATCATATGTTTTCTGGAAGGTATTGAAATAAGGACGAATTCTGCGTAAAACACAACTCGATAACTTCAAACCTGCCTTTACGCGATTCAAAACCAACTAATAAATCAGTTTTCAATCCGTGAAAAATAGCTTTTTTGTGTAACGGAGATGGTTTTAATCGATTAAACGTGGACAAATCATATGTTTTCTGAAAGGTATTAAAATAAGGACGAATTCTGCGTGAAACACAACTCGATAACTTCAAAACTGCCTTTACGCGATTCAAAACCAACTAATAAATCAGTTTTCAATCCGTGAAAAATAGCTTTTTGTGGGACGGAGATGGTTTTAATCGATTAAACGTGGACAAATCATATGTTTTCTGAAAGGTATTGAAATAAGGACGAATTCTGCGTGAAACACAACTCGATAAATTCAAACATGCCTTTACGCGATTCAAAACCAACTAATAAATCAGTTTTCAATCCGTGAAAAATAGCTTTTTTGTGGAACGGAGATGGTTTTAATCGATTAAACGTGGACAAATCATATGTTTTCTGGAAGGTATTGAAATAAGGACGAATTCTGCGTGAAACACAACTCGATAACTTCAAAACTGCCTTTACGCGATTCAAAACCAACTAATAAATCAGTTTTCAATCCGTGAAAAATAGCTTTTTTGTGGAACGGAGATGGTTTCAATCGATTAAACGTGGACAAATCATATGTTTTCTAAAACGTATAAGAAAACGGAAGTTTTTTTCTTCAACCGCAGCTCGATAACTTGAAAATAGCATTCACGTGATTCAAAAAACCAACTAATAAATCAGTTTTCAATCCGTGAAAAATAGCTTTTTTGTGGAACGGAGATGGTTTTAATCAATTAAACGTGGACAAATCATATGTTTTCTGGAAGGTATTGAAATAAGGACGAATTCTGCGTGAACCACAACTCGATAACTTCAAACCTGCCTTTACGCGATTCAAAACCAACTAATAAATCAGTTTTCAATCCGGGAAAAATAGCTTTTTTGTGGAACGGAGATGGTTTTAATCGATTAAACGTGGACAAATCATATGTTTTCTGAAAGGTATTGAAATAAGGACGAATTCTGCGTAAACCACAACTCGATAACTTCAAAACTGCCTTTACGCGATTCAAAAGCACTTAATAAATCAGTTTTCAATCCGTGAAAAATAGCTTTTTTGTGGAACGGAGATGTCTTTAATCGATTAAATGTGGACAAATCATATGTTTTCTGAAAGGTATTGAAATAAGGACGAATTCTGCGTGAAACACAACTTGATAACTTCAAAACTGCCTGTACGCGATTCAAAACCAACTAATAAATCAGTTTTCAATCCGTGAAAAATAGCTTTTTGTGGGACGGAGATGGTTTTAATCGATTAAACGTGGACAAACCATATGTTTTCTGAAGGGTATTGAAATAAGGACGAATTCTGCGTGAAACACAACTCGATAAATTCAAACATGCCTTTACGCGATTCAAAACCAACTAATAAATCAGTTTTCAATCCGTGAAAAATAGCTTTTTTGTGGAACGGAGATGGTTTTAATCGATTAAACGTGGACAAATCATATGTTTTCTGGAAGGTATTGAAATAAGGACGAATTCTGCGTGAAACACAACTCGATAACTTCAAAACTGCCTTTACGCGATTCAAAACCAACTAATAAATCAGTTTACAATCCGTTAGAAATAGCTTTTTTGTGGAACGGAGATGGTTTTAATCGATTAAACGTGGACAAATCATATGTTTTCTGAAAGGTATTGAAATAAGGACGAATTCTGCGTGAACCACAACTCGATAACTTCAAAACTGCCTTTACGCGATTCAAAACCAATTAATAAATCAGTTTTCAATCCGGGAAAAATAGCTTTTTTGTGGAACGGAGATGGTTTTAATAGATTAAACGTGGACAAATCATATGTTTTCTGAAAGGTATTGAAATAAGGACGAATTCTGCGTGAACCACAACTCGATAACTTCAAAACTGCCTTTACGCGATTCAAAACCAACTAATAAATCAGTTTTCAATCCGTGAAAAAAAGCTTTATTGTGGAACGGAGATGGATTTAATCGATTAAACCTGGACTAATTATATATTTTCTAAAACGTATAAGAAAACGGAGGTTTTTTTCTTCAACCGCACCTCGATAACTTAAAAATAGCATTTACGTGATTCAAAAAACCAACTAATAAATCAGATTTCAATCCGTGAAAAATAGCTTTTTTGTGGAACGGAGATGGTTTTAATCGATTAAACGTGGACAAATCAAATGTTTTTTGAAAGGTATTGAAATAAGGACGAATTCTGCGTGAACCACAACTCGATAACTTCAAACCTGCCTTTACGCGATTCAAAACCAACTAATAAATCAGTTTTCAATCCGGGAAAAATAGCTTTTTTGTGGAACGGAGATGGTTTTAATCGATTAAACGTGGACAAATCATATGTTTTCTGAAAGGTATTGAAATAAGGACGAATTCTGCGTAAACCACAACTCGATAACTTCAAAACTGCCTTTACGCGATTCAAAACCAACTAATAAATCAGTTTTCAATCCGTGAAAAAAAGCTTTATTGTGGAACGGAGATGGATTTAATCGATTAAACCTGGACTAATTATATATTTTCTGAAACGTATAAGAAAACGGAAGTTTTTTCCTGCAACCGCACCTCGATAACTTAAAAATAGCATTTGCGTGATTCAAAAAACCAACTAATAAATCAGATTTCAATCCGTGAAAAATAGCTTTTTTGTGGAACGGAGATGGTTTTAATCGATTAAACGTGGACAAATCATATGTTTTCTGGAAGGTATTGAAATAAGGACGAATTCTGCGTGAAACACAACTCGATAACTTCAAAACTGCCTTTACGCGATTTAAAACCAACTAATAAATCAGTTTTCAATCCGTGAAAAATAGCTTTTTTGTGGAACGGAGATGGTTTTAATGGATTAAACGTGGACAAATCATATGTTTTCTGGAAGGTATTGAAATAAGGACGAATTCTGCGTGAAACACAACTCGATAACTTCAAAACTGCCTTTACGCGATTCAAAACCAACTAATAAATCAGTTTTCAATCCGTGAAAAATAGCTTTTTTGTGGAACGGAGATGGTTTTAATCGATTAAACGTGGACAAATCATATGTTTTCTGAAACGTATAAGAAAACAGAAGTTTTTTTCTTCAACCGCAGCTCGATAACTTGAAAATAGCATTCACGTGATTCAAAAAACCAACTAATAAATCAGTTTTCAATCCGTGAAAAATAGCTTTTTTGTGGAACGGAGATGGTTTTAATCGATTAAACGTGGACAAATCATATGTTTTCTGGAAGGTATTGAAATAAGGACGAATTCTGCGTGAACCACAATTGAATAACTTCAAAACTGCCTTTACGCGATTCAAAACCAACTAATAAATCAGTTTTCAATCCGTGAAAAAAAGCTTTATTGTGGAACGGAGATGGATTTAATCGATTAAACCTGGACTAATTATATATTTTCTGAAACGTATAAGAAAACGGAAGTTTTTTTCTTCAACCGCACCTCGATAACTTAAAAATAGCATTTACGTGATTCAAAAAACCAACTAATAAATCAGATTTCAATCCGTGAAAAATAGCTTTTTTGTGGAACGGAGATGGTTTTAATCGATTAAACGTGGACAAATCATATGTTTTCTGGAAGGTATTGAAATAAGGACGAATTCTGCGTGAAACACAACTCGATAACTTCAAAACTGCCTTTTCGCGATTCAAAACCAACTAATAAATCAGTTTTCAATCCGTGAAAAATACCTTTTTTGTGGAACGGAGATGGTTTTAATCGATTAAACGTGGACAAATCATATGTTTTCTGAAAGGTATTGAAATAAGGACGAATTCTGCGTGAACCACAACTCGATAACTTAAAAACTGCCTTTACGCGATTCAAAAGCACTTAATAAATCAGTTTTCAATCCGTGAAAAATAGCTTTTTTGTGGAACGGAGATGTCTTTAATCGATTAAATGTGGACAAATCATATGTTTTCTGAAAGGTATTGAAATAAGGACAAATTCTGCGCGAAACACAACTCGATAACTTCAAAACTGCCTGTACGCGATTCAAAACCAACTAATAAATCAGTTTTCAATCCGTGAAAAATAGCTTTTTGTGGGACGGAGATGGTTTTAATCGATTAAACGTGGACAAATCATATGTTTTCTGAAAGGTATTGAAATAAGGACGAATTCTGCGTGAAACACAACTCGAAAAATTCAAACATGCCTTTACGCGATTCAAAACCAACTAATAAATCAGTTTTCAATCCGTTAGAAATAGCTTTTTTGTGGAACGGAGATGGTTTTTATCGATTAAACGTGGACAAATCATATGTTTTCTGAAACGTATAAGAAAACGGAAGTTTTTTTCTTCAACCGCAGCTCGATAACTTAAAAATAGCATTCACGTGATTCAAAAAACCAACTATTAAATCAGTTTTCAATCCGTGAAAAATAGCTTTTTTGTGGAACGGAGATGGTTTTAATCGATTAAACGTGGACAAATCATATGTTTTCTGGAAGGTATTGAAATAAGGACGAATTCTGCGTGAAACACAACTCGATAACTTCAAAACTGCCTTTACGCGATTCAAAATCAACTAATAAATCAGTTTTCAATCCGTGAAAAATAGCTTTTTTGTGTAACAGAGATGGTTTTAATCGATTAAACGTGGACAAATCATATGTTTTCTGAAAGGTATTGAAATAAGGACGAATTCTGCGTGAAACACAACTCGATAACTTCAAAATTGCCTTTACGCGATTCAAAACCAACTAATAAATCAGTTTTCAATCCGTGAAAAATAGCTTTTTTGTGGAACGGAGATGGTTTTAATCGATGAAACGTGGACAAATCATATGTTTTCTGAAAGGTATTGAAAAAAGGACGAATTCTGCGTGAACCACAACTCGATAACTTCAAAACTGCCTTTACGCGATTCAAAACCAACTAATAAATCAGTTTTCAATCCGTGAAAAAAAGCTTTATTGTGGAACGGAGATGGATTTAATCGATTAAACCTGGACTAATTATATATTTTCTGAAACGTATAAGAAAACGGAAGTTTTTTCCTTCAACCGCACCTCGATAACTTAAAAATAGCATTTACGTGATTGAAAAAACCAACTAATAAATCAGATTTCAATCCGTGAAAAATAGCTTTTTTGTGGAACGGAGATGGTTTTAATCGATTAAACGTGGACAAATCATATGTTTTCTGGAAGGTATTGAAATAAGGACGAAATCTGCGTGAAACACAACTCGATAACTTCAAAACTGCCTTTACGCGATTCAAAACCAACTAATAAATCAGTTTTCAATCCGTGAAAAATAGCTTTTTTGTGGAACGGAGATGGTTTTAATCGATTAAACGTGGACAAATCATATGTTTTCTGAAAGGTATTGAAATAAGGACGAATTCTGCGTGAACCACAACTCGATAACTTCAAAACTGCCTGTACGCGATTCAAAACCAACTAATAAATCAGTTTTCAATCCGTGAAAAATAGCTTTTTGTGGGACGGAGATGGTTTTAATCGATTAAACGTGGACAAATCATATGTTTGCTGAAAGGTATTGAAATAAGGACGAATTCTGCGTGAAACACAACTCGATAAATTCAAACATGCCTTTACGCGATTCAAAACCAACTAATAAATCAGTTTTCAATCCGTGAAAAATAGCTTTTTTGTGGAACGGAGATGGTTTTAATCGATTAAACGTGGACAAATCATATGTTTTCTGGAAGGTATTGAAATAAGGACGAATTCTGCGTAAAACACAACTCGATAACTTCAAAACTGCCTTTACGCGATTCAAAACCAACTAATAAATCAGTTTTCAATCCGTGAAAAAAAGCTTTATTGTGGAACGGAGATGGATTTAATCGATTAAACCTGGACTAGTTATATGTTTTCTGAAACGTATAAGAAAACGGAAGTTTTTTTCTTCAACCGCAGCTCGATAACTTGAAAATAGCATTCATGTGATTCAAAAAACCAACTAATAAATCAGTTTTCAATCCGTGAAAAATAGCTTTTTTGTGGAACGGAGATGGTTTTAATCGATTAAACGTGGACAAATCATATGTTTTCTGGAAGGTATTGAAATAAGGACGAATTCTGCGTAAAACACAACTCGATAACTTCAAAACTGCCTTTACGCGATTCAAAACCAACTAATAAATCAGTTTTCAATCCGTGAAAAATAGCTTTTTTGTGTAACGGAGATGGTTTTAATCGATTAAACGTGGACAAATCATATGTTTTCTGAAAGGTATTAAAATAAGGACGAATTCTGCGTGAAACACAACTCGATAACTTCAAAACTGCCTTTACGCGATTCAAAACCAACTAATAAATCAGTTTTCAATCCGTGAAAAATAGCTTTTTGTGGGACGGAGATGGTTTTAATCGATTAAACGTGGACAAATCATATGTTTTCTGAAAGGTATTGAAATAAGGACGAATTCTGCGTGAAACACAACTCGATAAATTCAAACATGCCTTTACGCGATTCAAAACCAACTAATAAATCAGTTTTCAATCCGTGAAAAATAGCTTTTTTGTGGAACGGAGATGGTTTTAATCGATTAAACGTGGACAAATCATATGTTTTCTGGAAGGTATTGAAATAAGGACGAATTCTGCGTGAAACACAACTCGATAACTTCAAAACTGCCTTTACGCGATTCAAAACCAACTAATAAATCAGTTTTCAATCCGTGAAAAATAGCTTTTTTGTGGAACGGAGATGGTTTCAATCGATTAAACGTTGACAAATCATATGTTTTCTAAAACGTATAAGAAAACGGAAGTTTTTTTCTTCAACCGCAGCTCGATAACTTGAAAATAGCATTCACGTGATTCAAAAAACCAACTAATAAATCAGTTTTCAATCCGTGAAAAATAGCTTTTTTGTGGAACGGAGATGGTTTTAATCGATTAAACGTGGACAAATCATATGTTTTCTGGAAGGTATTGAAATAAGGACGAATTCTGCGTGAAACACAACTCGATAACTTCAAAACTGCCTTTACGCGATTCAAAACCAACTAATAAATCAGTTTTCAATCCGTGAAAAATAGCTTTTTTGTGGAACGGAGATGGTTTTAATCGATTAAACGTGGACAAATCATATGTTTTCTGGAAGGTATTGAAATAAGGACGAATTCTGCGTGAACCACAATCGAATAACTTCAAAACTGCCTTTACGCGATTCAAAACCAACTAATAAATCAGTTTTCAATCCGGGAAAAATAGCTTTTTTGTGGAACGGAGATGGTTTTAATCGATTAAACGTGGACAAATCATATGTTTTCTGAAAGGTATTGAAATAAGGACGAATTCTGCGTGAACCACAACTCGATAACTTCAAAACTGCCTTTACGCGATTCAAAACCAATTAATAAATCAGTTTTCAATCCGGGAAAAATAGCTTTTTTGTGGAACGGAGATGGTTTTAATCGATTAAACGTGGACAAATCATATAATTTTTAAAAGGTATTGAAATAAGGACGAATTCTGCGTGAACCACAACTCGATAACTTCAAAACTGCCTTTACGCGATTCAAAACCAACTAATAAATCAGTTTTCAATCCGTGAAAAATAGCTTTTTTGTGGAACGGAGATGGTTTTAATCGATTAAACGTGGACAAATCATATGTTTTCTGAAAGGTATTGAAATAAGGACGAATTCTGCGTGAACCACAACTCGATAACTTCAAAACTGCCTTTACGCGATTCAAAAGCACTTAATAAATCAGTTTTCAATCCGTGAAAAATAGCTTTTTTGTGGAACGGAGATGTCTTTAATCGATTAAACGTGGACAAATCATATGTTTTCTGGAAGGTATTGAAATAAGGACGAATTCTGCGTGAAACACAACTCGATAACTTCAAAACTGCCTTTACGCGATTCAAAACCAACTAATAAATCAGTTTTCAATCCGTGAAAAATAGCTTTTTTGTGTAACGGAGATGGTTTTAATCGATTAAACGTGGACAAATCATATGTTTTCTGAAAGGTATTGAAATAAGGACGAATTCTGCATGAAACACAACTCGATAAATTCAAACATGCCTTTACGCGATTCAAAACCAACTAATAAATCAGTTTTCAATCCGTGAAAAATAGCTTTTTTGTGGAACGGAGATGGTTTTAATCGATTAAACGTGGACAAATCATATGTTTTCTGGAAGGTATTGAAATAAGGACGAATTCTGCGTGAAACACAACTCGATAACTTCAAAACTGCCTTTACGCGATTCAAAACCAACTAATAAATCAGTTTTCAATCCGTGAAAAATAGCTTTTTGTGGGACGGAGATGGTTTTAATCGATTAAACGTGGACAAATCATATGTTTTCTGAAAGGTATTGAAATAAGGACGAATTCTGCGTGAAACACAACTCGATAAATTCAAACATGCCTTTACGCGATTCAAAACCAACTAATAAATCAGTTTTCAATCCGTGAAAAATAGCTTTTTTGTGGAACGGAGATGGTTTTAATCGATTAAACGTGGACAAATCATATGTTTTCTGGAAGGTATTGAAATAAGGACGAATTCTGCGTGAAACACAACTCGATAACTTCAAAACTGCCTTTACGCGATTCAAAACCAACTAATAAATCAGTTTTCAATCCGTGAAAAATAGCTTTTTTGTGGAACGGAGATGGTTTCAATCGATTAAACGTGGACAAATCATATGTTTTCTAAAACGTATAAGAAAACGGAAGTTTTTTTCTTCAACCGCAGCTCGATAACTTGAAAATAGCATTCACGTGATTCAAAAAACCAACTAATAAATCAGTTTTCAATCCGTGAAAAATAGCTTTTTTGTGGAACGGAGATGGTTTTAATCGATTAAACGTGGACAAATCATATGTTTTCTGGAAGGTATTGAAATAAGGACGAATTCTGCGTGAAACACAACTCGATAACTTCAAAACTGCCTTTACGCGATTCAAAACCAACTAATAAATCAGTTTTCAATCCGTGAAAAATAGCTTTTTTGTGGAACGGAGATGGTTTTAATCGATTAAACGTGGACAAATCATATGTTTTCTGGAAGGTATTGAAATAAGGACGAATTCTGCGTGAACCACAATCGAATAACTTCAAAACTGCCTTTACGCGATTCAAAACCAACTAATAAATCAGTTTTCAATCCGGGAAAAATAGCTTTTTTGTGGAACGGAGATGGTTTTAATCGATTAAACGTGGACAAATCATATGTTTTCTGAAAGGTATTGAAATAAGGACGAATTCTGCGTGAACCACAACTCGATAACTTCAAAACTGCCTTTACGCGATTCAAAACCAATTAATAAATCAGTTTTCAATCCGGGAAAAATAGCTTTTTTGTGGAACGGAGATGGTTTTAATCGATTAAACGTGGACAAATCATATAATTTTTAAAAGGTATTGAAATAAGGACGAATTCTGCGTGAACCACAACTCGATAACTTCAAAACTGCCTTTACGCGATTCAAAACCAACTAATAAATCAGTTTTCAATCCGTGAAAAATAGCTTTTTTGTGGAACGGAGATGGTTTTAATCGATTAAACGTGGACAAATCATATGTTTTCTGAAAGGTATTGAAAAAAGGACGAATTCTGCGTGAACCACAATTGAATAACTTCAAAACTGCCTTTACGCGATTCAAAACCAACTAATAAATCAGTTTTCAATCCGTGAAAAAAAGCTTTATTGTGGAACGGAGATGGTTTTAATCGATTAAACCTGGACTAATTATATATTTTCTGAAACGTATAAGAAAACGGAAGTTTTTTTCTTCAACCGCACCTCGATAACTTAAAAATAGCATTTACGTGATTCAAAAAACCAACTAATCAATCAGATTTCAATCCGTGAAAAATAGCTTTTTTGTGGAACGGAGATGGTTTTAATCGATTAAACGTGGACAAATCATATGTTTTCTGGAAGGTATTGAAATAAGGACGAATTCTGCGTGAAACACAACTCGATAAATTCAAACATGCCTTTACGCGATTCAAAACCAACTAATAAATCAGTTTTCAATCCGTGAAAAAAAGCTTTATTGTGGAACGGAGATGGATTTAATCGATTAAACCTGGACTAATTATATATTTTCTGAAACGTATAAGAAAACGGAAGTTTTTTCCTTCAACCGCACCTCGATAACTTAAAAATAGCATTTGCGTGATTCAAAAAACCAACTAATAAATCAGATTTCAATCCGTGAAAAATAGCTTTTTTGTGGAACGGAGATGGTTTTAATCGATTAAACGTGGACAAATCATATGTTTTCTGGAAGGTATTGAAATAAGGACGAATTCTGCGTGAAACACAACTCGATAACTTCAAAACTGCCTTTACGCGATTCAAAACCAACTAATAAATCAGTTTTCAATCCGTGAAAAATAGCTTTTTCGTGGAACGGAGATGGTTTTAATCGATTAAACGTGGACAAATCATATGTTTTCTGAAAGGTATTGAAATAAGGACGAATTCTGCGTGAACCACAACTCGATAACTTCAAACCTGCCTTTACGCGATTCAAAACCAACTAATAAATCAGTTTTCAATCCGGGAAAAATAGCTTTTTTGTGGAACGGAGATGGTTTTAATCGATTAAACGTGGACAAATCATATGTTTTCTGAAAGGTATTGAAAAAAGGACGAATTCTGCGTAAACCACAACTCGATAACTTCAAACCTGCCTTTACGCGATTCAAAACCAACTAATAAATCAGTTTTCAATCCGGGAAAAATAGCTTTTTTGTGGAACGGAGATGGTTTTAATCGATTAAACGTGGACAAATCAAATGTTTTTTGAAAGGTATTGAAATAAGGACGAATTCTGCGTGAACCACAACTCGATAACTTCAAACCTGCCTTTACGCGATTCAAAACCAACTAATAAATCAGTTTTCAATCCGGGAAAAATAGCTTTTTTGTGGAACGGAGATGGTTTTAATCGATTAAACGTGGACAAATCATATGTTTTCTGAAAGGTATTGAAATAAGGACGAATTCTGCGTAAACCACAACTCGATAACTTCAAAACTGCCTTTACGCGATTCAAAACCAACTAATAAATCAGTTTTCAATCCGTGAAAAAAAGCTTTATTGTGGAACGGAGATGGATTTAATCGATTAAACCTGGACTAATTATATATTTTCTGAAACGTATAAGAAAACGGAAGTTTTTTCCTTCAACCGCACCTCGATAACTTAAAAATAGCATTTGCGTGATTCAAAAAACCAACTAATAAATCAGATTTCAATCCGTGAAAAATAGCTTTTTTGTGGAACGGAGATGGTTTTAATCGATTAAACGTGGACAAATCATATGTTTTCTGGAAGGTATTGAAATAAGGACGAATTCTGCGTGAAACACAACTCGATAACTTCAAAACTGCCTTTACGCGATTCAAAACCAACTAATAAATCAGTTTTCAATCCGTGAAAAATAGCTTTTTTGTGGAACGGAGATGGTTTTAATCGATTAAACGTGGACAAATCATATGTTTTCTGAAAGGTATTGAAATAAGGACGAATTCTGCGTGAACCACAACTCGATAACTTCAAAACTGCCTTTACGCGATTCAAAAGCACTTAATAAATCAGTTTTCAATCCGTGAAAAATAGCTTTTTTGTGGAACGGAGATGTCTTTAATCGATTAAATGTGGACAAATCATATGTTTTCTGAAAGGTATTGAAATAAGGACAAATTCTGCGTGAAACACAACTTGATAACTTCAAAACTGCCTGTACGCGATTCAAAACCAACTAATAAATCAGTTTTCAATCCGTGAAAAATAGCTTTTTGTGGGACGGAGATGGT
The DNA here is from genome assembly GCA_038277355.1 of Encarsia formosa. Classification (NCBI taxonomy): domain Eukaryota; kingdom Metazoa; phylum Arthropoda; class Insecta; order Hymenoptera; family Aphelinidae; genus Encarsia; species Encarsia formosa. The sequence goes on from CM076187.1 coordinate 21,805,410, forward strand.
TTTAATCGATTAAACGTGGACAAATCATATGTTTTCTGAAGGGTATTGAAATAAGGACGAATTCTGCGTGAAACACAACTCGATAAATTCAAACATGCCTTTACGCGATTCAAAACCAACTAATAAATCAGTTTTCAATCCGTGAAAAATAGCTTTTTTGAGGAACAGAGATGGTTTTAATCGATTAAACGTGGACAAATCATATGTTTTCTGGAAGGTATTGAAATAAGGACGAATTCTGCGTTAAACACAACTCGATAACTTCAAAACTGCCTTTACGTGATTCAAAACCAACTAATAAATCAGTTTTCAATCCGTGAAAAATAGCTTTTTTGTGGAACGGAGATGGTTTTAATCGATTAAACGTGGACAAATCATATGTTTTCTGAAACGTATAAGAAAACAGAAGTTTTTTTCTTCAACCGCAGCTCGATAACTTGAAAATAGCATTCACGTGATTCAAAAAACCAACTAATAAATCAGTTTTCAATCCGTGAAAAATAGCTTTTTTGTGGAACGGAGATGGTTTTAATCGATTAAACGTGGACAAATCATATGTTTTCTGAAAGGTATTGAAATAAGGACGAATTCTGCGTGAACCACAACTCGATAACTTCAAAACTGCCTTTACGCGATTCAAAAGCACTTAATAAATCAGTTTTCAATCCGTGAAAAATAGCTTTTTTGTGGAACGGAGATGTCTTTAATCGATTAAATGTGGACAAATCATATGTTTTCTGAAAGGTATTGAAATAAGGACAAATTCTGCGTGAAACACAACTTGATAACTTCAAAACTGCCTGTACGCGATTCAAAACCAACTAATAAATCAGTTTTCAATCCGTGAAAAATAGCTTTTTGTGGGACGGAGATGGTTTTAATCGATTAAACGTGGACAAATCATATGTTTTCTGAAGGGTATTGAAATAAGGACGAATTCTGCGTGAAACACAACTCGATAAATTCAAACATGCCTTTACGCGATTCAAAACCAACTAATAAATCAGTTTTCAATCCGTGAAAAATAGCTTTTTTGAGGAACAGAGATGGTTTTAATCGATTAAACGTGGACAAATCATATGTTTTCTGGAAGGTATTGAAATAAGGACGAATTCTGCGTGAAACACAACTCGATAACTTCAAAACTGCCTTTACGCGATTCAAAACCAACTAATAAATCAGTTTTCAATCCGTGAAAAATAGCTTTTTTGTGGAACGGAGATGGTTTTAATCGATTAAACGTGGACAAATCATATGTTTTCTGAAACGTATAAGAAAACAGAAGTTTTTTTCTTCAACCGCAGCTCGATAACTTGAAAATAGCATTCACGTGATTCAAAAAACCAACTAATAAATCAGTTTTCAATCCGTGAAAAATAGCTTTTTTGTGGAACGGAGATGGTTTTAATCGATTAAACGTGGACAAATCATATGTTTTCTGGAAGGTATTGAAATAAGGACGAATTCTGCGTGAAACACAACTCGATAACTTCAAAACTGCCTTTACGCGATTCAAAACCAACTAATAAATCAGTTTTCAATCCGTGAAAAATAGCTTTTTTGTGTAACGGAGATGGTTTTAATCGATTAAACGTGGACAAATCATATGTTTTCTGAAAGGTATTGAAATAAGGACGAATTCTGCGTGAAACACAACTCGATAACTTCAAAACTGCCTTTACGCGATTCAAAACCAACTAATAAATCAGTTTTCAATCCGTGAAAAATAGCTTTTTTGTGGAACGGAGATGGTTTTAATCGATGAAACGTGGACAAATCATATGTTTTCTGAAAGGTATTGAAAAAAGGACGAATTCTGCGTGAAACACAACTCGATAACTTCAAAACTGCCTGTACGCGATTCAAAACCAACTAATAAATCAGTTTTCAATCCGTGAAAAATAGCTTTTTTGTGGAACGGAGATGGTTTTAATCGATTAAACGTGGACAAATCATATGTTTTCTGGAAGGTATTGAAATAAGGACGAATTCTGCGTGAACCACAATTGAATAACTTCAAAACTGCCTTTACGCGATTCAAAACCAACTAATAAATCAGTTTTCAATCCGTGAAAAAAAGCTTTATTGTGGAACGGAGATGGATTTAATCGATTAAACCTGGACTAATTATATATTTTCTGAAACGTATAAGAAAACGGAAGTTTTTTTCTTCAACCGCACCTCGATAACTTAAAAATAGCATTTACGTGATTCAAAAAACCAACTAATCAATCAGATTTCAATCCGTGAAAAATAGCTTTTTTGTGGAACGGAGATGGTTTTAATCGATTAAACGTAGACAAATCATATGTTTTCTGGAAGGTATTTAAATAAGGACGAATTCTGCGTGAAACACAACTCGATGACTTCAAAACTGCCTTTACGCGATTCAAAACCAACTAATAAATCAGTTTTCAATCCGTGAAAAATAGCTTTTTTGTGTAACGGAGATGGTTTTTATCGATTAAACGTGGACAAATCATATGTTTTCTGAAACGTATAAGAAAACGGAAGTTTTTTTCTTCAACCGCAGCTCGATAACTTGAAAATAGTATTCACGTGATTCAAAAAACCAACTAATAAATCAGTTTTCAATCCGTGAAAAATAGCTTTTTTGTGGAACGGAGATGGTTTTAATCAATTAAACGTGGACAAATCATATGTTTTCTGGAAGGTATTGAAATAAGGACGAATTCTGCGTGAACCACAACTCGATAACTTCAAACCTGCCTTTACGCGATTCAAAACCAACTAATAAATCAGTTTTCAATCCGGGAAAAATAGCTTTTTTGTGGAACGGAGATGGTTTTAATCGATTAAACGTGGACAAATCATATGTTTTCTGAAAGGTATTGAAATAAGGACGAATTCTGCGTAAACCACAACTCGATAACTTCAAAACTGCCTTTACGCGATTCAAAAGCACTTAATAAATCAGTTTTCAATCCGTGAAAAATAGCTTTTTTGTGGAACGGAGATGTCTTTAATCGATTAAATGTGGACAAATCATATGTTTTCTGAAAGGTATTGAAATAAGGACGAATTCTGCGTGAAACACAACTTGATAACTTCAAAACTGCCTGTACGCGATTCAAAACCAACTAATAAATCAGTTTTCAATCCGTGAAAAATAGCTTTTTTGTGGAACGGAGATGGTTTTAATCGATTAAACGTGGACAAATCATATGTTTTCTGATAGGTATTGAAATAAGGACGAATTCTGCGTAAAACACAACTCGATAACTTCAAAACTGCCTTTACGCGATTCAAAACCAACTAATAAATCAGTTTTCAATCCGTGAAAAATAGCTTTTTTGTGGAACGGAGATGGTTTTAATCGATTAAACGTGGACAAATCATATGTTTTCTGGAAGGTATTGAAATAAGGACGAATTCTGCGTAAAACACAACTCGATAACTTCAAAACTGCCTTTACGCGATTCAAAACCAACTAATAAATCAGTTTTCATTCCGTGAAAAATAGCTTTATTGTGGAACGGAGATGGATTTAATCGATTAAACCTGGACTAATTATATGTTTTCTGAAACGTATAAGAAAACGGAAGTTTTTTTCTTCAACCGCAGCTCGATAACTTAAAAATAGCATTCACGTGATTCAAAAAACCAACTATTAAATCAGTTTTCAATCCGTGAAAAATAGCTTTTTTGTGGAACGGAGATGGTTTTAATCGATTAAACGTGGACAAATCATATGTTTTCTGGAAGGTATTGAAATAAGGACGAATTCTGCGTGAAACACAACTCGATAACTTCAAAACTGCCTTTACGCGATTCAAAACCAACTAATAAATCAGTTTTCAATCCGTGAAAAATAGCTTTATTGTGGAACGGAGATGGATTTAATCGATTAAACCTGGACTAATTATATGTTTTCTGAAACGTATAAGAAAACGGAAGTTTTTTTCTTCAACCGCAGCTCGATAACTTGAAAATAGCATTCATGTGATTCAAAAAACCAACTAATAAATCAGTTTTCAATCCGTGAAAAATAGCTTTTTTGTGGAACGGAGATGGTTTTAATCGATTAAACGTGGACAAATCATATGTTTTCTGGAAGGTATTGAAATAAGGACGAATTCTGCGTAAAACACAACTCGATAACTTCAAAACTGCCTTTACGCGATTCAAAACCAACTAATAAATCAGTTTTCAATCCGTGAAAAATAGCTTTTTTGTGTAACGGAGATGGTTTTAATCGATTAAACGTGGACAAATCATATGTTTTCTGAAAGGTATTAAAATAAGGACGAATTCTGCGTGAAACACAACTCGATAACTTCAAAACTGCCTTTACGCGATTCAAAACCAACTAATAAATCAGTTTTCAATCCGTGAAAAATAGCTTTTTGTGGGACGGAGATGGTTTTAATCGATTAAACGTGGACAAATCATATGTTTTCTGAAAGGTATTGAAATAAGGACGAATTCTGCGTGAAACACAACTCGATAAATTCAAACATGCCTTTACGCGATTCAAAACCAACTAATAAATCAGTTTTCAATCCGTGAAAAATAGCTTTTTTGTGGAACGGAGATGGTTTTAATCGATTAAACGTGGACAAATCATATGTTTTCTGGAAGGTATTGAAATAAGGACGAATTCTGCGTGAAACACAACTCGATAACTTCAAAACTGCCTTTACGCGATTCAAAACCAACTAATAAATCAGTTTTCAATCCGTGAAAAATAGCTTTTTTGTGGAACGGAGATGGTTTCAATCGATTAAACGTGGACAAATCATATGTTTTCTAAAACGTATAAGAAAACGGAAGTTTTTTTCTTCAACCGCAGCTCGATAACTTGAAAATAGCATTCACGTGATTCAAAAAACCAACTAATAAATCAGTTTTCAATCCGTGAAAAATAGCTTTTTTGTGGAACGGAGATGGTTTTAATCAATTAAACGTGGACAAATCATATGTTTTCTGGAAGGTATTGAAATAAGGACGAATTCTGCGTGAACCACAACTCGATAACTTCAAACCTGCCTTTACGCGATTCAAAACCAACTAATAAATCAGTTTTCAATCCGGGAAAAATAGCTTTTTTGTGGAACGGAGATGGTTTTAATCGATTAAACGTGGACAAATCATATGTTTTCTGAAAGGTATTGAAATAAGGACGAATTCTGCGTAAACCACAACTCGATAACTTCAAAACTGCCTTTACGCGATTCAAAAGCACTTAATAAATCAGTTTTCAATCCGTGAAAAATAGCTTTTTTGTGGAACGGAGATGTCTTTAATCGATTAAATGTGGACAAATCATATGTTTTCTGAAAGGTATTGAAATAAGGACGAATTCTGCGTGAAACACAACTTGATAACTTCAAAACTGCCTGTACGCGATTCAAAACCAACTAATAAATCAGTTTTCAATCCGTGAAAAATAGCTTTTTGTGGGACGGAGATGGTTTTAATCGATTAAACGTGGACAAACCATATGTTTTCTGAAGGGTATTGAAATAAGGACGAATTCTGCGTGAAACACAACTCGATAAATTCAAACATGCCTTTACGCGATTCAAAACCAACTAATAAATCAGTTTTCAATCCGTGAAAAATAGCTTTTTTGTGGAACGGAGATGGTTTTAATCGATTAAACGTGGACAAATCATATGTTTTCTGGAAGGTATTGAAATAAGGACGAATTCTGCGTGAAACACAACTCGATAACTTCAAAACTGCCTTTACGCGATTCAAAACCAACTAATAAATCAGTTTTCAATCCGTTAGAAATAGCTTTTTTGTGGAACGGAGATGGTTTTAATCGATTAAACGTGGACAAATCATATGTTTTCTGAAAGGTATTGAAATAAGGACGAATTCTGCGTGAACCACAACTCGATAACTTCAAAACTGCCTTTACGCGATTCAAAACCAATTAATAAATCAGTTTTCAATCCGGGAAAAATAGCTTTTTTGTGGAACGGAGATGGTTTTAATAGATTAAACGTGGACAAATCATATGTTTTCTGAAAGGTATTGAAATAAGGACGAATTCTGCGTGAACCACAACTCGATAACTTCAAAACTGCCTTTACGCGATTCAAAACCAACTAATAAATCAGTTTTCAATCCGTGAAAAAAAGCTTTATTGTGGAACGGAGATGGATTTAATCGATTAAACCTGGACTAATTATATATTTTCTAAAACGTATAAGAAAACGGAGGTTTTTTTCTTCAACCGCACCTCGATAACTTAAAAATAGCATTTACGTGATTCAAAAAACCAACTAATAAATCAGATTTCAATCCGTGAAAAATAGCTTTTTTGTGGAACGGAGATGGTTTTAATCGATTAAACGTGGACAAATCAAATGTTTTTTGAAAGGTATTGAAATAAGGACGAATTCTGCGTGAACCACAACTCGATAACTTCAAACCTGCCATTACGCGATTCAAAACCAACTAATAAATCAGTTTTCAATCCGGGAAAAATAGCTTTTTTGTGGAACGGAGATGGTTTTAATCGATTAAACGTGGACAAATCATATGTTTTCTGAAAGGTATTGAAATAAGGACGAATTCTGCGTAAACCACAACTCGATAACTTCAAAACTGCCTTTACGCGATTCAAAACCAACTAATAAATCAGTTTTCAATCCGTGAAAAAAAGCTTTATTGTGGAACGGAGATGGATTTAATCGATTAAACCTGGACTAATTATATATTTTCTGAAACGTATAAGAAAACGGAAGTTTTTTCCTGCAACCGCACCTCGATAACTTAAAAATAGCATTTGCGTGATTCAAAAAACCAACTAATAAATCAGATTTCAATCCGTGAAAAATAGCTTTTTTGTGGAACGGAGATGGTTTTAATCGATTAAACGTGGACAAATCATATGTTTTCTGGAAGGTATTGAAATAAGGACGAATTCTGCGTAAAACACAACTCGATAACTTCAAAACTGCCTTTACGCGATTCAAAACCAACTAATAAATCAGTTTTCAATCCGTGAAAAATAGCTTTTTTGTGTAACGGAGATGGTTTTAATCGATTAAACGTGGACAAATCATATGTTTTCTGAAAGGTATTAAAATAAGGACGAATTCTGCGTGAAACACAACTCGATAACTTCAAAACTGCCTTTACGCGATTCAAAACCAACTAATAAATCAGTTTTCAATCCGTGAAAAATAGCTTTTTGTGGGACGGAGATGGTTTTAATCGATTAAACGTGGACAAATCATATGTTTTCTGAAAGGTATTGAAATAAGGACGAATTCTGCGTGAAACACAACTCGATAAATTCAAACATGCCTTTACGCGATTCAAAACCAACTAATAAATCAGTTTTCAATCCGTGAAAAATAGCTTTTTTGTGGAACGGAGATGGTTTTAATCGATTAAACGTGGACAAATCATATGTTTTCTGGAAGGTATTGAAATAAGGACGAATTCTGCGTGAAACACAACTCGATAACTTCAAAACTGCCTTTACGCGATTCAAAACCAACTAATAAATCAGTTTTCAATCCGTGAAAAATAGCTTTTTTGTGGAACGGAGATGGTTTCAATCGATTAAACGTGGACAAATCATATGTTTTCTAAAACGTATAAGAAAACGGAAGTTTTTTTCTTCAACCGCAGCTCGATAACTTGAAAATAGCATTCACGTGATTCAAAAAACCAACTAATAAATCAGTTTTCAATCCGTGAAAAATAGCTTTTTTGTGGAACGGAGATGGTTTTAATCAATTAAACGTGGACAAATCATATGTTTTCTGGAAGGTATTGAAATAAGGACGAATTCTGCGTGAACCACAACTCGATAACTTCAAACCTGCCTTTACGCGATTCAAAACCAACTAATAAATCAGTTTTCAATCCGGGAAAAATAGCTTTTTTGTGGAACGGAGATGGTTTTAATCGATTAAACGTGGACAAATCATATGTTTTCTGAAAGGTATTGAAATAAGGACGAATTCTGCGTAAACCACAACTCGATAACTTCAAAACTGCCTTTACGCGATTCAAAAGCACTTAATAAATCAGTTTTCAATCCGTGAAAAATAGCTTTTTTGTGGAACGGAGATGTCTTTAATCGATTAAATGTGGACAAATCATATGTTTTCTGAAAGGTATTGAAATAAGGACGAATTCTGCGTGAAACACAACTTGATAACTTCAAAACTGCCTGTACGCGATTCAAAACCAACTAATAAATCAGTTTTCAATCCGTGAAAAATAGCTTTTTGTGGGACGGAGATGGTTTTAATCGATTAAACGTGGACAAACCATATGTTTTCTGAAGGGTATTGAAATAAGGACGAATTCTGCGTGAAACACAACTCGATAAATTCAAACATGCCTTTACGCGATTCAAAACCAACTAATAAATCAGTTTTCAATCCGTGAAAAATAGCTTTTTTGTGGAACGGAGATGGTTTTAATCGATTAAACGTGGACAAATCATATGTTTTCTGGAAGGTATTGAAATAAGGACGAATTCTGCGTGAAACACAACTCGATAACTTCAAAACTGCCTTTACGCGATTCAAAACCAACTAATAAATCAGTTTTCAATCCGTTAGAAATAGCTTTTTTGTGGAACGGAGATGGTTTTAATCGATTAAACGTGGACAAATCATATGTTTTCTGAAAGGTATTGAAATAAGGACGAATTCTGCGTGAACCACAACTCGATAACTTCAAAACTGCCTTTACGCGATTCAAAACCAATTAATAAATCAGTTTTCAATCCGGGAAAAATAGCTTTTTTGTGGAACGGAGATGGTTTTAATAGATTAAACGTGGACAAATCATATGTTTTCTGAAAGGTATTGAAATAAGGACGAATTCTGCGTGAACCACAACTCGATAACTTCAAAACTGCCTTTACGCGATTCAAAACCAACTAATAAATCAGTTTTCAATCCGTGAAAAAAAGCTTTATTGTGGAACGGAGATGGATTTAATCGATTAAACCTGGACTAATTATATATTTTCTAAAACGTATAAGAAAACGGAGGTTTTTTTCTTCAACCGCACCTCGATAACTTAAAAATAGCATTTACGTGATTCAAAAAACCAACTAATAAATCAGATTTCAATCCGTGAAAAATAGCTTTTTTGTGGAACGGAGATGGTTTTAATCGATTAAACGTGGACAAATCAAATGTTTTTTGAAAGGTATTGAAATAAGGACGAATTCTGCGTGAACCACAACTCGATAACTTCAAACCTGCCTTTACGCGATTTAAAACCAACTAATAAATCAGTTTTCAATCCGTGAAAAATAGCTTTTTTGTGGAACGGAGATGGTTTTAATGGATTAAACGTGGACAAATCATATGTTTTCTGGAAGGTATTGAAATAAGGACGAATTCTGCGTGAAACACAACTCGATAACTTCAAAACTGCCTTTACGCGATTCAAAACCAACTAATAAATCAGTTTTCAATCCGTGAAAAATAGCTTTTTTGTGGAACGGAGATGGTTTTAATCGATTAAACGTGGACAAATCATATGTTTTCTGAAACGTATAAGAAAACAGAAGTTTTTTTCTTCAACCGCAGCTCGATAACTTGAAAATAGCATTCACGTGATTCAAAAAACCAACTAATAAATCAGTTTTCAATCCGTGAAAAATAGCTTTTTTGTGGAACGGAGATGGTTTTAATCGATTAAACGTGGACAAATCATATGTTTTCTGGAAGGTATTGAAATAAGGACGAATTCTGCGTGAACCACAATTGAATAACTTCAAAACTGCCTTTACGCGATTCAAAACCAACTAATAAATCAGTTTTCAATCCGTGAAAAAAAGCTTTATTGTGGAACGGAGATGGATTTAATCGATTAAACCTGGACTAATTATATATTTTCTGAAACGTATAAGAAAACGGAAGTTTTTTTCTTCAACCGCACCTCGATAACTTAAAAATAGCATTTACGTGATTCAAAAAACCAACTAATAAATCAGATTTCAATCCGTGAAAAATAGCTTTTTTGTGGAACGGAGATGGTTTTAATCGATTAAACGTGGACAAATCATATGTTTTCTGGAAGGTATTGAAATAAGGACGAATTCTGCGTGAAACACAACTCGATAACTTCAAAACTGCCTTTTCGCGATTCAAAACCAACTAATAAATCAGTTTTCAATCCGTGAAAAATACCTTTTTTGTGGAACGGAGATGGTTTTAATCGATTAAACGTGGACAAATCATATGTTTTCTGAAAGGTATTGAAATAAGGACGAATTCTGCGTGAACCACAACTCGATAACTTAAAAACTGCCTTTACGCGATTCAAAAGCACTTAATAAATCAGTTTTCAATCCGTGAAAAATAGCTTTTTTGTGGAACGGAGATGTCTTTAATCGATTAAATGTGGACAAATCATATGTTTTCTGAAAGGTATTGAAATAAGGACAAATTCTGCGCGAAACACAACTCGATAACTTCAAAACTGCCTGTACGCGATTCAAAACCAACTAATAAATCAGTTTTCAATCCGTGAAAAATAGCTTTTTGTGGGACGGAGATGGTTTTAATCGATTAAACGTGGACAAATCATATGTTTTCTGAAAGGTATTGAAATAAGGACGAATTCTGCGTGAAACACAACTCGAAAAATTCAAACATGCCTTTACGCGATTCAAAACCAACTAATAAATCAGTTTTCAATCCGTTAGAAATAGCTTTTTTGTGGAACGGAGATGGTTTTTATCGATTAAACGTGGACAAATCATATGTTTTCTGAAACGTATAAGAAAACGGAAGTTTTTTTCTTCAACCGCAGCTCGATAACTTAAAAATAGCATTCACGTGATTCAAAAAACCAACTATTAAATCAGTTTTCAATCCGTGAAAAATAGCTTTTTTGTGGAACGGAGATGGTTTTAATCGATTAAACGTGGACAAATCATATGTTTTCTGGAAGGTATTGAAATAAGGACGAATTCTGCGTGAAACACAACTCGATAACTTCAAAACTGCCTTTACGCGATTCAAAATCAACTAATAAATCAGTTTTCAATCCGTGAAAAATAGCTTTTTTGTGTAACAGAGATGGTTTTAATCGATTAAACGTGGACAAATCATATGTTTTCTGAAAGGTATTGAAATAAGGACGAATTCTGCGTGAAACACAACTCGATAACTTCAAAATTGCCTTTACGCGATTCAAAACCAACTAATAAATCAGTTTTCAATCCGTGAAAAATAGCTTTTTTGTGGAACGGAGATGGTTTTAATCGATGAAACGTGGACAAATCATATGTTTTCTGAAAGGTATTGAAAAAAGGACGAATTCTGCGTGAACCACAACTCGATAACTTCAAAACTGCCTTTACGCGATTCAAAACCAACTAATAAATCAGTTTTCAATCCGTGAAAAAAAGCTTTATTGTGGAACGGAGATGGATTTAATCGATTAAACCTGGACTAATTATATATTTTCTGAAACGTATAAGAAAACGGAAGTTTTTTCCTTCAACCGCACCTCGATAACTTAAAAATAGCATTTACGTGATTGAAAAAACCAACTAATAAATCAGATTTCAATCCGTGAAAAATAGCTTTTTTGTGGAACGGAGATGGTTTTAATCGATTAAACGTGGACAAATCATATGTTTTCTGGAAGGTATTGAAATAAGGACGAAATCTGCGTGAAACACAACTCGATAACTTCAAAACTGCCTTTACGCGATTCAAAACCAACTAATAAATCAGTTTTCAATCCGTGAAAAATAGCTTTTTTGTGGAACGGAGATGGTTTTAATCGATTAAACGTGGACAAATCATATGTTTTCTGAAAGGTATTGAAATAAGGACGAATTCTGCGTGAACCACAACTCGATAACTTCAAAACTGCCTGTACGCGATTCAAAACCAACTAATAAATCAGTTTTCAATCCGTGAAAAATAGCTTTTTGTGGGACGGAGATGGTTTTAATCGATTAAACGTGGACAAATCATATGTTTGCTGAAAGGTATTGAAATAAGGACGAATTCTGCGTGAAACACAACTCGATAAATTCAAACATGCCTTTACGCGATTCAAAACCAACTAATAAATCAGTTTTCAATCCGTGAAAAATAGCTTTTTTGTGGAACGGAGATGGTTTTAATCGATTAAACGTGGACAAATCATATGTTTTCTGGAAGGTATTGAAATAAGGACGAATTCTGCGTAAAACACAACTCGATAACTTCAAAACTGCCTTTACGCGATTCAAAACCAACTAATAAATCAGTTTTCAATCCGTGAAAAAAAGCTTTATTGTGGAACGGAGATGGATTTAATCGATTAAACCTGGACTAGTTATATGTTTTCTGAAACGTATAAGAAAACGGAAGTTTTTTTCTTCAACCGCAGCTCGATAACTTGAAAATAGCATTCATGTGATTCAAAAAACCAACTAATAAATCAGTTTTCAATCCGTGAAAAATAGCTTTTTTGTGGAACGGAGATGGTTTTAATCGATTAAACGTGGACAAATCATATGTTTTCTGGAAGGTATTGAAATAAGGACGAATTCTGCGTAAAACACAACTCGATAACTTCAAAACTGCCTTTACGCGATTCAAAACCAACTAATAAATCAGTTTTCAATCCGTGAAAAATAGCTTTTTTGTGTAACGGAGATGGTTTTAATCGATTAAACGTGGACAAATCATATGTTTTCTGAAAGGTATTAAAATAAGGACGAATTCTGCGTGAAACACAACTCGATAACTTCAAAACTGCCTTTACGCGATTCAAAACCAACTAATAAATCAGTTTTCAATCCGTGAAAAATAGCTTTTTGTGGGACGGAGATGGTTTTAATCGATTAAACGTGGACAAATCATATGTTTTCTGAAAGGTATTGAAATAAGGACGAATTCTGCGTGAAACACAACTCGATAAATTCAAACATGCCTTTACGCGATTCAAAACCAACTAATAAATCAGTTTTCAATCCGTGAAAAATAGCTTTTTTGTGGAACGGAGATGGTTTTAATCGATTAAACGTGGACAAATCATATGTTTTCTGGAAGGTATTGAAATAAGGACGAATTCTGCGTGAAACACAACTCGATAACTTCAAAACTGCCTTTACGCGATTCAAAACCAACTAATAAATCAGTTTTCAATCCGTGAAAAATAGCTTTTTTGTGGAACGGAGATGGTTTCAATCGATTAAACGTGGACAAATCATATGTTTTCTAAAACGTATAAGAAAACGGAAGTTTTTTTCTTCAACCGCAGCTCGATAACTTGAAAATAGCATTCACGTGATTCAAAAAACCAACTAATAAATCAGTTTTCAATCCGTGAAAAATAGCTTTTTTGTGGAACGGAGATGGTTTTAATCGATTAAACGTGGACAAATCATATGTTTTCTGGAAGGTATTGAAATAAGGACGAATTCTGCGTGAAACACAACTCGATAACTTCAAAACTGCCTTTACGCGATTCAAAACCAACTAATAAATCAGTTTTCAATCCGTGAAAAATAGCTTTTTTGTGGAACGGAGATGGTTTTAATCGATTAAACGTGGACAAATCATATGTTTTCTGGAAGGTATTGAAATAAGGACGAATTCTGCGTGAACCACAATCGAATAACTTCAAAACTGCCTTTACGCGATTCAAAACCAACTAATAAATCAGTTTTCAATCCGGGAAAAATAGCTTTTTTGTGGAACGGAGATGGTTTTAATCGATTAAACGTGGACAAATCATATGTTTTCTGAAAGGTATTGAAATAAGGACGAATTCTGCGTGAACCACAACTCGATAACTTCAAAACTGCCTTTACGCGATTCAAAACCAATTAATAAATCAGTTTTCAATCCGGGAAAAATAGCTTTTTTGTGGAACGGAGATGGTTTTAATCGATTAAACGTGGACAAATCATATAATTTTTAAAAGGTATTGAAATAAGGACGAATTCTGCGTGAACCACAACTCGATAACTTCAAAACTGCCTTTACGCGATTCAAAACCAACTAATAAATCAGTTTTCAATCCGTGAAAAATAGCTTTTTTGTGGAACGGAGATGGTTTTAATCGATTAAACGTGGACAAATCATATGTTTTCTGAAAGGTATTGAAATAAGGACGAATTCTGCGGGAACCACAACTCGATAACTTCAAAACTGCCTTTACGCGATTCAAAAGCACTTAATAAATCAGTTTTCAATCCGTGAAAAATAGCTTTTTTGTGGAACGGAGATGTCTTTAATCGATTAAACGTGGACAAATCATATGTTTTCTGGAAGGTATTGAAATAAGGACGAATTCTGCGTGAAACACAACTCGATAACTTCAAAACTGCCTTTACGCGATTCAAAACCAACTAATAAATCAGTTTTCAATCCGTGAAAAATAGCTTTTTTGTGTAACGGAGATGGTTTTAATCGATTAAACGTGGACAAATCATATGTTTTCTGAAAGGTATTGAAATAAGGACGAATTCTGCGTGAAACACAACTCGATAAATTCAAACATGCCTTTACGCGATTCAAAACCAACTAATAAATCAGTTTTCAATCCGTGAAAAATAGCTTTTTTGTGGAACGGAGATGGTTTTAATCGATTAAACGTGGACAAATCATATGTTTTCTGGAAGGTATTGAAATAAGGACGAATTCTGCGTGAAACACAACTCGATAACTTCAAAACTGCCTTTACGCGTTTCAAAACCAACTAATAAATCAGTTTTCAATCCGTGAAAAATAGCTTTTTGTGGGACGGAGATGGTTTTAATCGATTAAACGTGGACAAATCATATGTTTTCTGAAAGGTATTGAAATAAGGACGAATTCTGCGTGAAACACAACTCGATAAATTCAAACATGCCTTTACGCGATTCAAAACCAACTAATAAATCAGTTTTCAATCCGTGAAAAATAGCTTTTTTGTGGAACGGAGATGGTTTTAATCGATTAAACGTGGACAAATCATATGTTTTCTGGAAGGTATTGAAATAAGGACGAATTCTGCGTGAAACACAACTCGATAACTTCAAAACTGCCTTTACGCGATTCAAAACCAACTAATAAATCAGTTTTCAATCCGTGAAAAATAGCTTTTTTGTGGAACGGAGATGGTTTCAATCGATTAAACGTGGACAAATCATATGTTTTCTAAAACGTATAAGAAAACGGAAGTTTTTTTCTTCAACCGCAGCTCGATAACTTGAAAATAGCATTCACGTGATTCAAAAAACCAACTAATAAATCAGTTTTCAATCCGTGAAAAATAGCTTTTTTGTGGAACGGAGATGGTTTTAATCGATTAAACGTGGACAAATCATATGTTTTCTGGAAGGTATTGAAATAAGGACGAATTCTGCGTAAAACACAACTCGATAACTTCAAAACTGCCTTTACGCGATTCAAAACCAACTAATAAATCAGTTTTCAATCCGTGAAAAATAGCTTTTTTGTGTAACGGAGATGGTTTTAATCGATTAAACGTGGACAAATCATATGTTTTCTGAAAGGTATTAAAATAAGGACGAATTCTGCGTGAAACACAACTCGATAACTTCAAAACTGCCTTTACGCGATTCAAAACCAACTAATAAATCAGTTTTCAATCCGTGAAAAATAGCTTTTTGTGGGACGGAGATGGTTTTAATCGATTAAACGTGGACAAATCATATGTTTTCTGAAAGGTATTGAAATAAGGACGAATTCTGCGTGAAACACAACTCGATAAATTCAAACATGCCTTTACGCGATTCAAAACCAACTAATAAATCAGTTTTCAATCCGTGAAAAATAGCTTTTTTGTGGAACGGAGATGGTTTTAATCGATTAAACGTGGACAAATCATATGTTTTCTGGAAGGTATTGAAATAAGGACGAATTCTGCGTGAAACACAACTCGATAACTTCAAAACTGCCTTTACGCGATTCAAAACCAACTAATAAATCAGTTTTCAATCCGTGAAAAATAGCTTTTTTGTGGAACGGAGATGGTTTCAATCGATTAAACGTGGACAAATCATATGTTTTCTAAAACGTATAAGAAAACGGAAGTTTTTTTCTTCAACCGCAGCTCGATAACTTGAAAATAGCATTCACGTGATTCAAAAAACCAACTAATAAATCAGTTTTCAATCCGTGAAAAATAGCTTTTTTGTGGAACGGAGATGGTTTTAATCGATTAAACGTGGACAAATCATATGTTTTCTGGAAGGTATTGAAATAAGGACGAATTCTGCGTGAAACACAACTCGATAACTTCAAAACTGCCTTTACGCGATTCAAAACCAACTAATAAATCAGTTTTCAATCCGTGAAAAATAGCTTTTTTGTGGAACGGAGATGGTTTTAATCGATTAAACGTGGACAAATCATATGTTTTCTGGAAGGTATTGAAATAAGGACGAATTCTGCGTGAACCACAATCGAATAACTTCAAAACTGCCTTTACGCGATTCAAAACCAACTAATAAATCAGTTTTCAATCCGGGAAAAATAGCTTTTTTGTGGAACGGAGATGGTTTTAATCGATTAAACGTGGACAAATCATATGTTTTCTGAAAGGTATTGAAATAAGGACGAATTCTGCGTGAACCACAACTCGATAACTTCAAAACTGCCTTTACGCGATTCAAAACCAATTAATAAATCAGTTTTCAATCCGGGAAAAATAGCTTTTTTGTGGAACGGAGATGGTTTTAATCGATTAAACGTGGACAAATCATATAATTTTTAAAAGGTATTGAAATAAGGACGAATTCTGCGTGAACCACAACTCGATAACTTCAAAACTGCCTTTACGCGATTCAAAACCAACTAATAAATCAGTTTTCAATCCGTGAAAAATAGCTTTTTTGTGGAACGGAGATGGTTTTAATCGATTAAACGTGGACAAATCATATGTTTTCTGAAAGGTATTGAAATAAGGACGAATTCTGCGGGAACCACAACTCGATAACTTCAAAACTGCCTTTACGCGATTCAAAAGCACTTAATAAATCAGTTTTCAATCCGTGAAAAATAGCTTTTTTGTGGAACGGAGATGTCTTTAATCGATTAAACGTGGACAAATCATATGTTTTCTGGAAGGTATTGAAATAAGGACGAATTCTGCGTGAAACACAACTCGATAACTTCAAAACTGCCTTTACGCGATTCAAAACCAACTAATAAATCAGTTTTCAATCCGTGAAAAATAGCTTTTTTGTGTAACGGAGATGGTTTTAATCGATTAAACGTGGACAAATCATATGTTTTCTGAAAGGTATTGAAATAAGGACGAATTCTGCGTGAAACACAACTCGATAAATTCAAACATGCCTTTACGCGATTCAAAACCAACTAATAAATCAGTTTTCAATCCGTGAAAAATAGCTTTTTTGTGGAACGGAGATGGTTTTAATCGATTAAACGTGGACAAATCATATGTTTTCTGGAAGGTATTGAAATAAGGACGAATTCTGCGTGAAACACAACTCGATAACTTCAAAACTGCCTTTACGCGTTTCAAAACCAACTAATAAATCAGTTTTCAATCCGTGAAAAATAGCTTTTTGTGGGACGGAGATGGTTTTAATCGATTAAACGTGGACAAATCATATGTTTTCTGAAAGGTATTGAAATAAGGACGAATTCTGCGTGAAACACAACTCGATAAATTCAAACATGCCTTTACGCGATTCAAAACCAACTAATAAATCAGTTTTCAATCCGTGAAAAATAGCTTTTTTGTGGAACGGAGATGGTTTTAATCGATTAAACGTGGACAAATCATATGTTTTCTGGAAGGTATTGAAATAAGGACGAATTCTGCGTGAAACACAACTCGATAACTTCAAAACTGCCTTTACGCGATTCAAAACCAACTAATAAATCAGTTTTCAATCCGTGAAAAATAGCTTTTTTGTGGAACGGAGATGGTTTCAATCGATTAAACGTGGACAAATCATATGTTTTCTAAAACGTATAAGAAAACGGAAGTTTTTTTCTTCAACCGCAGCTCGATAACTTGAAAATAGCATTCACGTGATTCAAAAAACCAACTAATAAATCAGTTTTCAATCCGTGAAAAATAGCTTTTTTGTGGAACGGAGATGGTTTTAATCGATTAAACGTGGACAAATCATATGTTTTCTGGAAGGTATTGAAATAAGGACGAATTCTGCGTGAAACACAACTCGATAACTTCAAAACTGCCTTTACGCGATTCAAAACCAACTAATAAATCAGTTTTCAATCCGTGAAAAATAGCTTTTTTGTGGAACGGAGATGGTTTTAATCGATTAAACGTGGACAAATCATATGTTTTCTGGAAGGTATTGAAATAAGGACGAATTCTGCGTGAACCACAATCGAATAACTTCAAAACTGCCTTTACGCGATTCAAAACCAACTAATAAATCAGTTTTCAATCCGGGAAAAATAGCTTTTTTGTGGAACGGAGATGGTTTTAATCGATTAAACGTGGACAAATCATATGTTTTCTGAAAGGTATTGAAATAAGGACGAATTCTGCGTGAACCACAACTCGATAACTTCAAAACTGCCTTTACGCGATTCAAAACCAATTAATAAATCAGTTTTCAATCCGGGAAAAATAGCTTTTTTGTGGAACGGAGATGGTTTTAATCGATTAAACGTGGACAAATCATATAATTTTTAAAAGGTATTGAAATAAGGACGAATTCTGCGTGAACCACAACTCGATAACTTCAAAACTGCCTTTACGCGATTCAAAACCAACTAATAAATCAGTTTTCAATCCGTGAAAAATAGCTTTTTTGTGGAACGGAGATGGTTTTAATCGATTAAACGTGGACAAATCATATGTTTTCTGAAAGGTATTGAAATAAGGACGAATTCTGCGTGAACCACAACTCGATAACTTCAAAACTGCCTTTACGCGATTCAAAAGCACTTAATAAATCAGTTTTCAATCCGTGAAAAATAGCTTTTTTGTGGAACGGAGATGTCTTTAATCGATTAAACGTGGACAAATCATATGTTTTCTGGAAGGTATTGAAATAAGGACGAATTCTGCGTGAAACACAACTCGATAACTTCAAAACTGCCTTTACGCGATTCAAAACCAACTAATAAATCAGTTTTCAATCCGTGAAAAATAGCTTTTTTGTGTAACGGAGATGGTTTTAATCGATTAAACGTGGACAAATCATATGTTTTCTGAAAGGTATTGAAATAAGGACGAACTCTGCGTGAACCACAACTTGATAACTTCAAAACTGCCTTTACGCGATTCAAAAGCAATTAATAAATCAGTTTTCAATCCGTGAAAAATAGCATTTTTGTGGAACGGAGATGGTTTTAATCGATTAAATGTGGACAAATTATATGTTTTCTGAAAGGTATTGAAATAAGGACGAATTCTGCGTTAACCACAACTCGATAACTTCAAAACTGCCTTTACGCGATTCCAAACCAACTAATAAAACAGTTTTCAATCCCTGAAAAAAAGCTTTATTGTGGAACGGAGATGGTTTTAATCGATTAAACCTGGACAAATTATATATTTTCTGAAACGTATAAGAAAAGGAAGTTTTTTTCTTCAACCGCAGCTCGATAACTTAAAAATAGCATTTACGTGATTCAAAAAATCAACTAATAAATCAGTTTTCAATCCGTGAAAAATAGCTTTTTTGTGGAACGGAGATGGTTTTAATCGATTAAACGTGGACAAATCATATGTTTTCTGAAACGTATAAGAAAACGGAAGTTTTTTTCTTCAACCGCAGCTCGATAACTTAAAAATAGCATTCACGTGATTCAAAAAACCAACTAATAAATCAGTTTTCGATTCGTGAAAAATAGCTTTTTTGTGGAACGGAGATGGTTTGAATCGATTAAACGTGGACAAATCATATGTTTGCTGAAACGTATAAGAAAACGGAAGTTTTTTTCTTCAACCACACCTCGATAACTTAAAAATAGCATTTACGTGATTCAAAAAACCAACTAATCAATCAGATTTCAATCCGTGAAAAATAGCTTTTTTGTGGAACGGAGATGGTTTTAATCGATTAAACGTAGACAAATCATATGTTTTCTGGAAGGTATTGAAATAAGGACGAATTCTGCGTGAAACACAACTCGATGACTTCAAAACTGCCTTTACGCGATTCAAAACCAACTAATAAATCAATTTTCAATCCGTGAAAAATAGCATTTTTGTGGAACGGAGATGGTTTTAATCGATTAAATGTGGACAAATCATATGTTTTCTGAAAGGTATTAAAATAAGGACGAATTCTGCGTTAACCACAACTCGATAACTTCAAAACTGCCTCTACGCGATTCAAAACCAACTAATAAATCAGTTTTCAATCCGGGAAAAATAGCTTTTTTGTGGAACGGAGATGGTTTTAATCGATTAAACGTGGACAAATCATATGTTTTCTGAAAGGTATTGAAATAAGGACGAATTCTGCGTGAACCACAACTCGATAACTTCAAAACTGCCTCTACGCGATTCAAAACCAACTAATAAATCAGTTTTCAATCCGGGAAAAATAGCTTTTTTGTGGAACGGAGATGGTTTTAATCGATTAAACGTGGACAAATCATATGTTTTCTGAAAGGTATTGAAATAAGGACGAATTCTGCGTGAACCACAACTCGATAACTTCAAAACTGCCTCTACGCGATTCAAAACCAACTAATAAATCAGTTTTCAATCCGGGAAAAATAGCTTTTTTGTGGAATGGAGATGGATTTAATCGATTAAACCTGGACTAATTATATATTTTCTGAAACGTATAAGAAAACGAAAGTTTTTTTCTTCAACCGCACCTCGATAACTTTAAAATAGCATTTGAGTGATTCAAAAAACCAACTAATAAATCAGTTTTCAATCCGGGAAAAATAGCTTTTTTGTGGAATGGAGATGGATTTAATCGATTAAACCTGGACTAATTATATATTTTCTGAAACGTATAAGAAAACGGAAGTTTTTTTCTTCAACCGCACCTCGATAACTTAAAAATTGTATTCGCATGATTCAAAAAACTAACTAATAAATCAGTTTTCAATCCGTGAAAAATAGCTTTTTTGTGGAACGGAGATGGTTTTAATCGATTAAACGTGGACAAATCATATGTTTTCTGAAACGTATAAGAAAACGGAAGTTTTTTTCTTCAACCGCAGCTCGATAACTTGAAAATAGCATTCACGTGATTCAAAAAACCAACTAATAAATCAGTTTTCAATCCGTGAAAAATAGCTTTTTTGTGGAACGGAGATGGATTTAATCGATTAAACCTGGACTAATTATATATTTTCTGAAACGTATAAGAAAACGGAAGTTTTTTTCTTCAACCGCACCTCGATAACTTAAAAATAGCATTCACGTGATTCAAAAAACCAACTAATAAATCAGTTTTCGATTCGTGAAAAATAGCTTTTTTGTGGAACGGAGATGGTTTTAATCAATTAAACGTGGACAAATCATATGTTTTCTGGAAGGTATTGAAATAAGGACGAATTCTGCGTGAACCACAACTCGATAACT
Organism: Encarsia formosa; assembly: GCA_038277355.1. NCBI lineage: Eukaryota > Metazoa > Arthropoda > Insecta > Hymenoptera > Aphelinidae > Encarsia > Encarsia formosa. The sequence continues at coordinate 21,826,890 of CM076187.1, forward strand.
TCAAAACTGCCTTGACGCGATTCAAAACCAATTAATAAATCAGTTTTCAATCCGTGAAAAATAGCTTTTTTGTGGAACGGAGACGGTTTTAATCGATTAAACGTGGACAAATTATACTTTTTCTGAAACGTATAAGAAAACGGAAGTTTTTTTCTTCAACCGCACCTCGATAACTTAAAAATAGTATTCGCGTGATTCAAAAAACTAACTAATAAATCAGTTTTCAATCCGTGAAAAATAGCTTTTTTGTGGAACGGAGATGGTTTGAATCGATTAAACGTGGACAAATCATATGTTTTCTGAAACGTATAAGAAAACGGAAGTTTTTTTCTTCAACCGCACCTCGATAACTTAAAAATAGCATTCACGTGATTCAAAAAACCAACTAATAAATCAGTTTTCAATCCGTGAAAAATAGCTTTTTTGTGGAACGGAGATGGTTTGAATCGATTAAACGTGGACAAATCATATGTTTGCTGAAACGTATAAGAAAACGGAAGTTTTTTTCTTCAACCACACCTCGATAACTTAAAAATAGCATTTACGTGATTCAAAAAACCAACTAATCAATCAGATTTCAATCCGTGAAAAATAGCTTTTTTGTGGAACGGAGATGGTTTTAATCGATTAAACGTAGACAAATCATATGTTTTCTGGAAGGTATTGAAATAAGGACGAATTCTGCGTGAAACACAACTCGATGACTTCAAAACTGCCTTTACGCGATTCAAAACCAACTAATAAATCAATTTTCAATCCGTGAAAAATAGCTTTTTTGTGTAACGGAGACCGTTTTATTCGATTCAACGTGGACAAATCATATGTTTACTGAAAGGTATTGAAATAAGGACGAATTCTGCGTGAACCACAACTTGATAACTTCAAAACTGCCTTTACGCGATTCAAAAGCAATTAATAAATCAGTTTTCAATCCGTGAAAAATAGCATTTTTGTGGAACGGAGATGGTTTTAATCGATTAAATGTGGACAAATCATATGTTTTCTGAAAGGTATTGAAATAAGGACGAATTCTGCGTTAACCACAACTCGATAACTTCAAAACTGCCTCTACGCGATTCAAAACCAACTAATAAATCAGTTTTCAATCCGGGAAAAATAGCTTTTTTGTGGAACGGAGATGGTTTTAATCGATTAAACGTGGACAAATCATATGTTTTCTGAAAGGTATTGAAATAAGGACGAATTCTGCGTGAACCACAACTCGATAACTTCAAAACTGCCTCTACGCGATTCAAAACCAACTAATAAATCAGTTTTCAATCCGGGAAAAATAGCTTTTTTGTGGAATGGAGATGGATTTAATCGATTAAACCTGGACTAATTATATATTTTCTGAAAGGTATTGAAATAAGGACGAATTCTGCGTGATCCACAACTCGATAACTTCAAAACTGCCTTTACGCGATTCAAAACCAACTAATAAATCAGTTTTCAATCCGTGAAAAATAGCTTTTTTGTGGAACGGAGATGGTTCTAATCGATTAAACGTGGACAAGTCATATGTTTTCTGAAAGGTATTGAAATAAGGACAAATTCTGCGTGAAACACAACTCGATAACTTCAAAACTGCCTGTACGCGATTCAAAACCAACTAATAAATCAGTTTTCAATCCGTGAAAAATAGCTTTTTTGTGGAACGGAGATGGTTCTAATCGATTAAACGTGGACAAATCATATGTTTTCTGAAAGGTATTGAAATAAGGACGAATTCTGCGTGAACCACAACTCGATAACTTCAAAACTGCCTTGACGCGATTCAAAACCAATTAATAAATCAGTTTTCAATCCGTGTAAAATAGCTTTTTTGTGGAACGGAGATGGTTTTAATCGATTAAACGTGGACAAATTATATATTTTCTGAAACGTATAAGAAAACGGAAGTTTTTTTCTTCAACCGCACCTCGATAACTTAAAAATTGTATTCGCATGATTCAAAAAACTAACTAATAAATCAGTTTTCAATCCGTGAAAAATAGCTTTTTTGTCGAACGGAGATGGTTTTAATCGATTAAACGTGGACAAATCATATGTTTTCTGGAAGGTATTGAAATAAGGACGAATTCTGCGTGAACCACAACTCGATAACTTCAAAACTGCCTTGACGCGATTCAAAACCAATTAATAAATCAGTTTTCAATCCGTGAAAAATAGCTTTTTTGTGGAACGGAGACGGTTTTAATCGATTAAACGTGGTCAAATTATACTTTTTCTGAAACGTATAAGAAAACGGAAGTTTTTTTCTTCAACCGCACCTCGATAACTTAAAAACAGTATTCGCGTGATTCAAAAAACCAACTAATAAATCAGTTTTCAATCCGTGAAAAATAGCTTTTTTGTGGAACGGAGATGGTTTTAATCGATTAAACGTGGACAAATCATATGTTTCCTGAAACGTATAAGAAAACGGAAGTTTTTTTCTTCAACCGCACCTCGATAACTTAAAAATAGCATTCACGTGATTCAAAAAACCAACTAATAAATCAGTTTTCAATCCGTGAAAAATAGCTTTTTTGTGGAACGGAGACGGTTTTAATCGATTAAACGTGGACAAATCATATGTTTCCTGAAACGTATAAGAAAACGGAAGTTTTTTTCTTCAACCGCACCTCGATAACTTAAAAATAGCATTCACGTGATTCAAAAAACCAACTAATAAATCAGTTTTCAATCCGTGAAAAATAGCTTTTTTGTGGAACGGAGACGGTTTTAATCGATTAAACGTGGACAAATTATATATTTTCTGAAACGGGTAAGAAAACGGAAGTTTTTTTCTTCAACCGCACCTCGATAACTTAAAAATAGTATTCGCGTGATTCAAAAAACTAATTAATAAATCAGTTTTTAATCCGTGAAAAATAGCTTTTTTGTGGAACGGAGATGGTTTGAATCGATTAAACGTGGACAAATCATATGTTTCCTGAAACGTATAAGAAAACGGAAGTTTTTTTCTTCAACCGCACCTCGATAACTTAAAAATAGCATTCACGTGATTCAAAAAACCAACTAATAAATCAGTTTTCAATCCGTGAAAAATAGCTTTTTTGTGGAACGGAGATGGTTTTAATCGATTAAACGTGGACAAATCATATGTTTTCTGAAAGGTATTGAAATAAGGACGAATTCTGCGTGAACCACAACTCGATAATTTCAAAACTGCCTTTTCGCGATTCAAAACCAATTAATAAATCAGTTTTCAATCCGGGAAAAATAGCTTTTTGTGGAACGGAGATGGTTTAAATCGATTAAACGTGGACAAATCATATGTTTTCTGAAAGGTATTGAAATAAGGACGAATTCTGCGTGAACCACAACTCGATAACTTCAAAACTGCCTTGACGCGATTCAAAACCAATTAATAAATCAGTTTTCAATCCGTGAAAAATAGCTTTTTTGTGGAACGGAGATGGATTTAATCGATTAAACCTGGACAAATTATATATTTTCTGAAACGTATAAGAAAACGGAAGTTTTTTTCTTCAACTGCACCCGATAACTTAAAAATAGTATTCACGTGATTCAAAAAACCAACTAATAAATCAGTTTTCAATCCGTGAAAAATAGCTTTTTTGTGGAACGGAGATGGTTCCAATCGATTAAACGTGGACAAATCATGTTTTCTGAAAGGTATTGAAATAAGGACAAATTCTGCGTGAAACACAACTCGATAACTTCAAAACTGCCTGTACGCGATTCAAAACCAACTAATAAATCAGTTTTCAATCCGTGAAAAATAGCTTTTTTGTGGAACGGAGATGGTTTTAATCGATTAAACGTGGACAAATCATATGTTTTCTGAAAGGTATTGAAATAAGGACGAATTCTGCGTGAACCACAACTCGATAATTTCAAAACTGCCTTTTCGCGATTCAAAACCAATTAATAAATCAGTTTTCAATCCGGGAAAAATAGCTTTTTGTGGAACGGAGATGGTTTTAATCGATTAAACGTGGACAAATCATATGTTTTCTGAAAGGTATTGAAATAAGGACGAATTCTGCGTGAACCACAACTCGATAACTTCAAAACTGCCTTGACGCGATTCAAAACCAATTAATAAATCAGTTTTCAATCCGTGAAAAATAGCTTTTTTGTGGAACGGAGATGGATTTAATCGATTAAACCTGGACAAATTATATATTTTCTGAAACGTATAAGAAAACGGAAGTTTTTTTCTTCAACTGCACCTCGATAACTTAAAAATAGTATTCACGTGATTCAAAAAACCAACTAATAAATCAGTTTTCAATCCGTGAAAAATAGCTTTTTTGTGGAACGGAGATGGTTCTAATCGATTAAACGTGGACAAATCATGTTCTCTGAAAGGTATTGAAATAAGGACAAATTCTGCGTGAAACACAACTCGATAACTTCAAAACTGCCTGTACATGATTCAAAACCAACTAATAAATCAGTTTTCAATCCGTGAAAAATAGCTTTTTTGTGGAACGGAGACGGTTTTAATCGATTAAACGTGGACAAATTATACTTTTTCTGAAACGTATAAGAAAACGGAAGTTTTTTTCTTCAACCGCACCTCGATAACTTAAAAATAGTATTCGCGTGATTCAAAAAACTAACTAATAAATCAGTTTTCAATCCGTGAAAAATAGCTTTTTTGTGGAACGGAGATGGTTTGAATCGATTAAACGTGGACAAATCATATGTTTTCTGAAACGTATAAGAAAACGGAAGTTTTTTTCTTCAACCGCACCTCGATAACTTAAAAATAGCATTCACGTGATTCAAAAAACCAACTAATAAATCAGTTTTCAATCCGTGAAAAATAGCTTTTTTGTGGAACGGAGATGGTTTTAATCAATTAAACGTGGACAAATCATATGTTTTCTGGAAGGTATTGAAATAAGGACGAATTCTGCGTGAACCACAACTCGATAACTTCAAAACTGCCTTGACGCGATTCAAAACCAATTAATAAATCAGTTTTCAATCCGTGAAAAATAGCTTTTTTGTGGAACGGAGACGGTTTTAATCGATTAAACGTGGACAAATTATACTTTTTCTGAAACGTATAAGAAAACGGAAGTTTTTTTCTTCAACCGCACCTCGATAACTTAAAAATAGTATTCGCGTGATTCAAAAAACTAACTAATAAATCAGTTTTCAATCCGTGAAAAATAGCTTTTTTGTGGAACGGAGATGGTTTGAATCGATTAAACGTGGACAAATCATATGTTTTCTGAAACGTATAAGAAAACGGAAGTTTTTTTCTTCAACCACACCTCGATAACTTAAAAATAGCATTTACGTGATTCAAAAAACCAACTAATCAATCAGATTTCAATCCGTGAAAAATAGCTTTTTTGTGGAACGGAGATGGTTTTAATCGATTAAACGTAGACAAATCATATGTTTTCTGGAAGGTATTGAAATAAGGACGAATTCTGCGTGAAACACAACTCGATGACTTCAAAACTGCCTTTACGCGATTCAAAACCAACTAATAAATCAATTTTCAATCCGTGAAAAATAGCTTTTTTGTGTAACGGAGACCGTTTTATTCGATTAAACGTGGACAAATCATATGTTTTCTGAAAGGTATTGAAATAAGGACGAATTCTGCGTGAACCACAACTCGATAACTTCAAAACTGCCTCTACGCGATTCAAAACCAACTAATAAATCAGTTTTCAATCCGGGAAAAATAGCTTTTTTGTGGAACGGAGATGGTTTTAATCGATTAAAAGTGGACAAATCATATGTTTTCTGAAAGGTATTGAAATAAGGACGAATTCTGCGTGAACCACAACTCGATAACTTCAAAACTGCCTCTACGCGATTCAAAACCAACTAATAAATCAGTTTTCAATCCGGGAAAAATAGCTTTTTTGTGGAATGGAGATGGATTTAATCGATTAAACCTGGACTAATTATATATTTTCTGAAACGTATAAGAAAACGAAAGTTTTTTTCTTCAACCGCACCTCGATAACTTTAAAATAGCATTTGAGTGATTCAAAAAACCAACTAATAAATCAGTTTTCAATCCGGGAAAAATAGCTTTTTTGTGGAATGGAGATGGATTTAATCGATTAAACCTGGACTAATTATATATTTTCTGAAACGTATAAGAAAACGGAAGTTTTTTTCTTCAACCGCACCTCGATAACTTAAAAATTGTATTCGCATGATTCAAAAAACTAACTAATAAATCAGTTTTCAATCCGTGAAAAATAGCTTTTTTGTGGAACGGAGATGGTTTTAATCGATTAAACGTGGACAAATCATATGTTTTCTGAAACGTATAAGAAAACGGAAGTTTTTTTCTTCAACCGCAGCTCGATAACTTGAAAATAGCATTCACGTGATTCAAAAAACCAACTAATAAATCAGTTTTCAATCCGTGAAAAATAGCTTTTTTGTGGAACGGAGATGGATTTAATCGATTAAACCTGGACTAATTATATATTTTCTGAAACGTATAAGAAAACGGAAGTTTTTTTCTTCAACCGCACCTCGATAACTTAAAAATAGCATTCACGTGATTCAAAAAACCAACTAATAAATCAGTTTTCGATTCGTGAAAAATAGCTTTTTTGTGGAACGGAGATGGTTTTAATCAATTAAACGTGGACAAATCATATGTTTTCTGGAAGGTATTGAAATAAGGACGAATTCTGCGTGAACCACAACTCGATAATTTCAAAACTGCCTTTTCGCGATTCAAAACCAATTAATAAATCAGTTTTCAATCCGGGAAAAATAGCTTTTTGTGGAACGGAGATGGTTTTAATCGATTAAACGTGGACAAATCATATGTTTTCTGAAAGGTATTGAAATAAGGACGAATTCTGCGTGAACCACAACTCGATAACTTCAAAACTGCCTTGACGCGATTCAAAACCAATTAATAAATCAGTTTTCAATCCGTGAAAAATAGCTTTTTTGTGGAACGGAGATGGATTTAATCGATTAAACCTGGACTAATTATATATTTTCTGAAACGTATAAGAAAACGGAAGTTTTTTTCTTCAACCGCACCTCGATAACTTAAAAATAGTATTTACGTGATTCAAAAAACCAACTAATAAATCAGTTTTCAATCCGTGAAAAATAGCTTTTTTGTGGAACGGAGATGGTTCTAATCGATTAAACGTGGACAAATCATGTTTTCTGAAAGGTATTGAAATAAGGACAAATTCTGCGTGAAACACAACTCGATAACTTCAAAACTGCCTGTACATGATTCAAAACCAACTAATAAATCAGTTTTCAATCCGTGAAAAATAGCTTTTTTGTGTAACGGAGATGGTTTTAATCGATTAAACGTGGACAAATCATATGTTTTCTGAAAGGTATTGAAATAAGGACGAACTCTGCGTGAACCACAACTTGATAACTTCAAAACTGCCTTTACGCGATTCAAAAGCAATTAATAAATCAGTTTTCAATCCGTGAAAAATAGCATTTTTGTGGAACGGAGATGGTTTTAATCGATTAAATGTGGACAAATTATATGTTTTCTGAAAGGTATTGAAATAAGGACGAATTCTGCGTTAACCACAACTCGATAACTTCAAAACTGCCTTTACGCGATTCCAAACCAACTAATAAAACAGTTTTCAATCCCTGAAAAAAAGCTTTATTGTGGAACGGAGATGGTTTTAATCGATTAAACCTGGACAAATTATATATTTTCTGAAACGTATAAGAAAAGGAAGTTTTTTTCTTCAACCGCACCTCGATAACTTAAAAATAGCATTCACGTGATTCAAAAAACCAACTAATAAATCAGTTTTCAATCCGTGAAAAATAGCTTTTTTGTGGAACGGAGACGGTTTTAATCGATTAAACGTGGACTAATTATATATTTTCTGAAACGTATAAGAAAACGAAAGTTTTTTTCTTCAACCGCACCTCGATAACTTAAAAATTGTATTCGCATGATTCAAAAAACTAACTAATAAATCAGTTTTCAATCCGTGAAAAATAGCTTTTTTGTGGAACGGAGATGGTTTTAATCGATTAAACGTGGACAAATCATATGTTTTCTGAAACGTATAAGAAAACGGAAGTTTTTTTCTTCAACCGCAGCTCGATAACTTGAAAATAGCATTCACGTGATTCAAAAAACCAACTAATAAATCAGTTTTCAATCCGTGAAAAATAGCTTTTTTGTGGAACGGAGATGGATTTAATCGATTAAACCTGGACTAATTATATGTTTCCTGAAACGTATAAGAAAACGGAAGTTTTTTTCTTCAACCGCACCTCGATAACTTAAAAATAGCATTCACGTGATTCAAAAAACCAACTAATAAATCAGTTTTCAATCCGTGAAAAATAGCTTTTTTGTGGAACGGAGATGGTTTTAATCGATTAAACGTGGACAAATCATATGTTTTCTGAAAGGTATTGAAATAAGGACGAATTCTGCGTGAACCACAACTCGATAATTTCAAAACTGCCTTTTCGCGATTCAAAACCAATTAATAAATCAGTTTTCAATCCGGGAAAAATAGCTTTTTGTGGAACGGAGATGGTTTTAATCGATTAAACGTGGACAAATCATATGTTTTCTGAAAGGTATTGAAATAAGGACGAATTCTGCGTGAACCACAACTCGATAACTTCAAAACTGCCTTGACGCGATTCAAAACCAATTAATAAATCAGTTTTCAATCCGTGAAAAATAGCTTTTTTGTGGAACGGAGATGGATTTAATCGATTAAACCTGGACTAATTATATATTTTCTGAAACGTATAAGAAAACGGAAGTTTTTTTCTTCAACCGCACCTCGATAACTTAAAAATAGTATTTACGTGATTCAAAAAACCAACTAATAAATCAGTTTTCAATCCGTGAAAAATAGCTTTTTTGTGGAACGGAGATGGTTCTAATCGATTAAACGTGGACAAATCATGTTTTCTGAAAGGTATTGAAATAAGGACAAATTCTGCGTGAAACACAACTCGATAACTTCAAAACTGCCTGTACATGATTCAAAACCAACTAATAAATCAGTTTTCAATCCGTGAAAAATAGCTTTTTTGTGGAACGGAGATGGTTTTAATCGATTAAACGTGGACAAATCATATGTTTTCTGAAAGGTATTGAAATAAGGACGAATTCTGCGTGAACCACAACTCGATAACTTCAAAACTGCCTTGACGCGATTCAAAACCAATTAATAAATCAGTTTTCAATCCGGGAAAAATAGCTTTTTTGTGGAATGGAGATGGATTTAATCGATTAAACCTGGACTAATTATATATTTTCTGAAACGTATAAGAAAACGAAAGTTTTTTTCTTCAACCGCACCTCGATAACTTTAAAATAGCATTTGAGTGATTCAAAAAACCAACTAATAAATCAGTTTTCAATCCGGGAAAAATAGCTTTTTTGTGGAATGGAGATGGATTTAATCGATTAAACCTGGACTAATTATATATTTTCTGAACTGTATAAGAAAACGGAAGTTTTTTTCTTCAACCGCACCTCGATAACTTAAAAATTGTATTCGCATGATTCAAAAAACTAACTAATAAATCAGTTTTCAATCCGTGAAAAATAGCTTTTTTGTGGAACGGAGATGGTTTTAATCGATTAAACGTGGACAAATCATATGTTTTCTGAAACGTATAAGAAAACGGAAGTTTTTTTCTTCAACCGCAGCTCGATAACTTGAAAATAGCATTCACGTGATTCAAAAAACCAACTAATAAATCAGTTTTCAATCCGTGAAAAATAGCTTTTTTGTGGAACGGAGATGGTTTTAATCGATTAAACGTGGACAAATCATATGTTTTCTGAAAGGTATTGAAATAAGGACGAATTCTGCGTGAACCACAACTCGATAACTTCAAAACTGCCTCTACGCGATTCAAAACCAACTAATAAATCAGTTTTCAATCCGGAAAAAATAGCTTTTTTGTGGAATGGAGATGGATTTAATCGATTAAACCTGGACTAATTATATATTTTCTGAAACGTATAAGAAAACGAAAGTTTTTTTCTTCAACCGCACCTCGATAACTTAAAAATAGCATTTACGTGATTCAAAAAACCAACTAATGAATCAGTTTTCAATCCGTGAAAAATAGCTTTTTTGTGGAACGGAGATGGTTTTAATCGATTAAACGTAGACAAATCATATGTTTTCTGAAAGGTATTGAAATAAGGACGAATTCTGCGTGAAACACAACTCGATAACTTCAAAACTGCCTTTACGCGATTCAAAACCAACTAATAAATCAGTTTTCAATCCGTGAAAAATAGCTTTTTTGTGGAACGGAGATGGTTTTAATCGATTAAACGTGGACAAATCATATGTTTTCTGAAACGTATAAGAAAACGGAAGTTTTTTTCTTCAACCGCAGCTCGATAACTTAAAAATAGCATTCACGTGATTCAAAAAACCAACTAATAAATCAGTTTTCGATTCGTGAAAAATAGCTTTTTTGTGGAACGGAGATGGTTTTAATCAATTAAACGTGGACAAATCATATGTTTTCTGGAAGGTATTGAAATAAGGACGAATTCTGCGTGAACCACAACTCGATAACTTCAAAACTGCCTTGACGCGATTCAAAACCAATTAATAAATCAGTTTTCAATCCGTGAAAAATAGCTTTTTTGTGGAACGGAGACGGTTTTAATCGATTAAACGTGGACAAATTATACTTTTTCTGAAACGTATAAGAAAACGGAAGTTTTTTTCTTCAACCGCACCTCGATAACTTAAAAATAGTATTCGCGTGATTCAAAAAACTAACTAATAAATCAGTTTTCAATCCGTGAAAAATAGCTTTTTTGTGGAACGGAGATGGTTTGAATCGATTAAACGTGGACAAATCATATGTTTTCTGAAACGTATAAGAAAACGGAAGTTTTTTTCTTCAACCACACCTCGATAACTTAAAAATAGCATTTACGTGATTCAAAAAACCAACTAATCAATCAGATTTCAATCCGTGAAAAATAGCTTTTTTGTGGAACGGAGATGGTTTTAATCGATTAAACGTAGACAAATCATATGTTTTCTGGAAGGTATTGAAATAAGGACGAATTCTGCGTGAAACACAACTCGATGACTTCAAAACTGCCTTTACGCGATTCAAAACCAACTAATAAATCAGTTTTCAATCCGTGAAAAATAGCTTTTTTGTGGAACGGAGATGGTTTTAATCGATTAAACGTGGACAAATCATATGTTTTCTGAAAGGTATTGAAATAAGGACGAATTCTGCGTGAACCACAACTCGATAACTTCAAAACTGCCTTGACGCGATTCAAAACCAATTAATAAATCAGTTTTCAATCCGGGAAAAATAGCTTTTTTGTGGAATGGAGATGGATTTAATCGATTAAACCTGGACTAATTATATATTTTCTGAAACGTATAAGAAAACGAAAGTTTTTTTCTTCAACCGCACCTCGATAACTTTAAAATAGCATTTGAGTGATTCAAAAAACCAACTAATAAATCAGTTTTCAATCCGGGAAAAATAGCTTTTTTGTGGAATGGAGATGGATTTAATCGATTAAACCTGGACTAATTATATATTTTCTGAACTGTATAAGAAAACGGAAGTTTTTTTCTTCAACCGCACCTCGATAACTTAAAAATTGTATTCGCATGATTCAAAAAACTAACTAATAAATCAGTTTTCAATCCGTGAAAAATAGCTTTTTTGTGGAACGGAGATGGTTTTAATCGATTAAACGTGGACAAATCATATGTTTTCTGAAACGTATAAGAAAACGGAAGTTTTTTTCTTCAACCGCAGCTCGATAACTTGAAAATAGCATTCACGTGATTCAAAAAACCAACTAATAAATCAGTTTTCAATCCGTGAAAAATAGCTTTTTTGTGGAACGGAGATGGTTTTAATCGATTAAACGTGGACAAATCATATGTTTTCTGAAAGGTATTGAAATAAGGACGAATTCTGCGTGAACCACAACTCGATAACTTCAAAACTGCCTCTACGCGATTCAAAACCAACTAATAAATCAGTTTTCAATCCGGAAAAAATAGCTTTTTTGTGGAATGGAGATGGATTTAATCGATTAAACCTGGACTAATTATATATTTTCTGAAACGTATAAGAAAACGAAAGTTTTTTTCTTCAACCGCACCTCGATAACTTAAAAATAGCATTTACGTGATTCAAAAAACCAACTAATGAATCAGTTTTCAATCCGTGAAAAATAGCTTTTTTGTGGAACGGAGATGGTTTTAATCGATTAAACGTAGACAAATCATATGTTTTCTGAAAGGTATTGAAATAAGGACGAATTCTGCGTGAAACACAACTCGATAACTTCAAAACTGCCTTTACGCGATTCAAAACCAACTAATAAATCAGTTTTCAATCCGTGAAAAATAGCTTTTTTGTGGAACGGAGATGGTTTTAATCGATTAAACGTGGACAAATCATATGTTTTCTGAAACGTATAAGAAAACGGAAGTTTTTTTCTTCAACCGCAGCTCGATAACTTAAAAATAGCATTCACGTGATTCAAAAAACCAACTAATAAATCAGTTTTCGATTCGTGAAAAATAGCTTTTTTGTGGAACGGAGATGGTTTTAATCAATTAAACGTGGACAAATCATATGTTTTCTGGAAGGTATTGAAATAAGGACGAATTCTGCGTGAACCACAACTCGATAACTTCAAAACTGCCTTGACGCGATTCAAAACCAATTAATAAATCAGTTTTCAATCCGTGAAAAATAGCTTTTTTGTGGAACGGAGACGGTTTTAATCGATTAAACGTGGACAAATTATACTTTTTCTGAAACGTATAAGAAAACGGAAGTTTTTTTCTTCAACCGCACCTCGATAACTTAAAAATAGTATTCGCGTGATTCAAAAAACTAACTAATAAATCAGTTTTCAATCCGTGAAAAATAGCTTTTTTGTGGAACGGAGATGGTTTGAATCGATTAAACGTGGACAAATCATATGTTTTCTGAAACGTATAAGAAAACGGAAGTTTTTTTCTTCAACCACACCTCGATAACTTAAAAATAGCATTTACGTGATTCAAAAAACCAACTAATCAATCAGATTTCAATCCGTGAAAAATAGCTTTTTTGTGGAACGGAGATGGTTTTAATCGATTAAACGTAGACAAATCATATGTTTTCTGGAAGGTATTGAAATAAGGACGAATTCTGCGTGAAACACAACTCGATGACTTCAAAACTGCCTTTACGCGATTCAAAACCAACTAATAAATCAATTTTCAATTCGTGAAAAATAGCTTTTTTGTGTAACGGAGACCGTTTTATTCGATTAAACGTGGACAAATCATATGTTTACTGAAAGGTATTGAAATAAGGACGAATTCTGCGTGAACCACAACTTGATAACTTCAAAACTGCCTTTACGCGATTCAAAAGCAATTAATAAATCAGTTTTCAATCCGTGAAAAATAGCATTTTTGTGGAACGGAGATGGTTTTAATCGATTAAATGTGGACAAATCATATGTTTTCTGAAAGGTATTAAAATAAGGACGAATTCTGCGTTAACCACAACTCGATAACTTCAAAACTGCCTCTACGCGATTCAAAACCAACTAATAAATCAGTTTTCAATCCGGGAAAAATAGCTTTTTTGTGGAACGGAGATGGTTTTAATCGATTAAACGTGGACAAATCATATGTTTTCTGAAAGGTATTGAAATAAGGACGAATTCTGCGAGAACCACAACTCGATAACTTCAAAACTGCCTCTACGCGATTCAAAACCAACTAATAAATCAGTTTTCAATCCGGGAAAAATAGCTTTTTTGTGGAACGGAGATGGTTTTAATCGATTAAACGTGGACAAATCATATGTTTTCTGAAAGGTATTGAAATAAGGACGAATTCTGCGTGAACCACAACTCGATAACTTCAAAACTGCCTCTACGCGATTCAAAACCAACTAATAAATCAGTTTTCAATCCGGGAAAAATAGCTTTTTTGTGGAATGGAGATGGATTTAATCGATTAAACCTGGACTAATTATATATTTTCTGAAACGTATAAGAAAACGAAAGTTTTTTTCTTCAACCGCACCTCGATAACTTTAAAATAGCATTTGAGTGATTCAAAAAACCAACTAATAAATCAGTTTTCAATCCGGGAAAAATAGCTTTTTTGTGGAATGGAGATGGATTTAATCGATTAAACCTGGACTAATTATATATTTTCTGAAACGTATAAGAAAACGGAAGTTTTTTTCTTCAACCGCACCTCGATAACTTAAAAATTGTATTCGCATGATTCAAAAAACTAACTAATAAATCAGTTTTCAATCCGTGAAAAATAGCTTTTTTGTGGAACGGAGATGGTTTTAATCGATTAAACGTGGACAAATCATATGTTTTCTGAAACGTATAAGAAAACGGAAGTTTTTTTCTTCAACCGCAGCTCGATAACTTGAAAATAGCATTCACGTGATTCAAAAAACCAACTAATAAATCAGTTTTCAATCCGTGAAAAATAGCTTTTTTGTGGAACGGAGATGGATTTAATCGATTAAACCTGGACTAATTATATATTTTCTGAAACGTATAAGAAAACGGAAGTTTTTTTCTTCAACCGCACCTCGATAACTTAAAAATAGCATTCACGTGATTCAAAAAACCAACTAATAAATCAGTTTTCGATTCGTGAAAAATAGCTTTTTTGTGGAACGGAGATGGTTTTAATCAATTAAACGTGGACAAATCATATGTTTTCTGGAAGGTATTGAAATAAGGACGAATTCTGCGTGAACCACAACTCGATAACTTCAAAACTGCCTTGACGCGATTCAAAACCAATTAATAAATCAGTTTTCAATCCGTGAAAAATAGCTTTTTTGTGGAACGGAGACGGTTTTAATCGATTAAACGTGGACAAATTATACTTTTTCTGAAACGTATAAGAAAACGGAAGTTTTTTTCTTCAACCGCACCTCGATAACTTAAAAATAGTATTCGCGTGATTCAAAAAACTAACTAATAAATCAGTTTTCAATCCGTGAAAAATAGCTTTTTTGTGGAACGGAGATGGTTTGAATCGATTAAACGTGGACAAATCATATGTTTTCTGAAACGTATAAGAAAACGGAAGTTTTTTTCTTCAACCGCACCTCGATAACTTAAAAATAGCATTCACGTGATTCAAAAAACCAACTAATAAATCAGTTTTCAATCCGTGAAAAATAGCTTTTTTGTGGAACGGAGATGGTTTGAATCGATTAAACGTGGACAAATCATATGTTTGCTGAAACGTATAAGAAAACGGAAGTTTTTTTCTTCAACCACACCTCGATAACTTAAAAATAGCATTTACGTGATTCAAAAAACCAACTAATCAATCAGATTTCAATCCGTGAAAAATAGCTTTTTTGTGGAACGGAGATGGTTTTAATCGATTAAACGTAGACAAATCATATGTTTTCTGGAAGGTATTGAAATAAGGACGAATTCTGCGTGAAACACAACTCGATGACTTCAAAACTGCCTTTACGCGATTCAAAACCAACTAATAAATCAATTTTCAATCCGTGAAAAATAGCTTTTTTGTGTAACGGAGACCGTTTTATTCGATTCAACGTGGACAAATCATATGTTTACTGAAAGGTATTGAAATAAGGACGAATTCTGCGTGAACCACAACTTGATAACTTCAAAACTGCCTTTACGCGATTCAAAAGCAATTAATAAATCAGTTTTCAATCCGTGAAAAATAGCATTTTTGTGGAACGGAGATGGTTTTAATCGATTAAATGTGGACAAATCATATGTTTTCTGAAAGGTATTGAAATAAGGACGAATTCTGCGTGAACCACAACTCGATAACTTCAAAACTGCCTCTACGCGATTCAAAACCAACTAATAAATCAGTTTTCAATCCGGGAAAAATAGCTTTTTTGTGGAATGGAGATGGATTTAATCGATTAAACCTGGACTAATTATATATTTTCTGAAAGGTATTGAAATAAGGACGAATTCTGCGTGATCCACAACTCGATAACTTCAAAACTGCCTTTACGCGATACAAAACCAACTAATAAATCAGTTTTCAATCCGTGAAAAATAGCTTTTTTGTGGAACGGAGATGGTTCTAATCGATTAAACGTGGACAAGTCATATGTTTTCTGAAAGGTATTGAAATAAGGACAAATTCTGCGTGAAACACAACTCGATAACTTCAAAACTGCCTGTACGCGATTCAAAACCAACTAATAAATCAGTTTTCAATCCGTGAAAAATAGCTTTTTTGTGGAACGGAGATGGTTTTAATCGATTAAACGTGGACAAATCATATGTTTTCTGAAAGGTATTGAAATAAGGACGAATTCTGCGTGAACCACAACTCGATAACTTCAAAACTGCCTTGACGCGATTCAAAACCAATTAATAAATCAGTTTTCAATCCGTGAAAAATAGCTTTTTTGTGGAACGGAGATGGTTTTAATCGATTAAACGTGGACAAATTATATATTTTCTGAAACGTATAAGAAAACGGAAGTTTTTTTCTTCAACCGCACCTCGATAACTTAAAAATTGTATTCGCATGATTCAAAAAACTAACTAATAAATCAGTTTTCAATCCGTGAAAAATAGCTTTTTTGTGGAACGGAGATGGTTTTAATCGATTAAACGTTGACAAATCATATGTTTTCTGGAAGGTATTGAAATAAGGACGAATTCTGCGTGAACCACAACTCGATAACTTCAAAACTGCCTTGACGCGATTCAAAACCAATTAATAAATCAGTTTTCAATCCGTGAAAAATAGCTTTTTTGTGGAACGGAGACGGTTTTAATCGATTAAACGTGGACAAATTATACTTTTTCTGAAACGTATAAGAAAACGGAAGTTTTTTTCTTCAACCGCACCTCGATAACTTAAAAATAGTATTCGCGTGATTCAAAAAACTAACTAATAAATCTGTTTTTAATCCGTGAAAAATAGCTTTTTTGTGGAACGGAGATGGTTTGAATCGATTAAACGTGGACAAATCATATGTTTCCTGAAACGTATAAGAAAACGGAAGTTTTTTTCTTCAACCGCACCTCGATAACTTAAAAATAGCATTCACGTGATTCAAAAAACCAACTAATAAATCAGTTTTCAATCCGTGAAAAATAGCTTTTTTGTGGAACGGAGATGGTTTTAATCGATTAAACGTGGACAAATCATATGTTTTCTGAAAGGTATTGAAATAAGGACGAATTCTGCGTGAACCACAACTCGATAATTTCAAAACTGCCTTTTCGCGATTCAAAACCAATTAATAAATCAGTTTTCAATCCGGGAAAAATAGCTTTTTGTGGAACGGAGATGGTTTTAATCGATTAAACGTGGACAAATCATATGTTTTCTGAAAGGTATTGAAATAAGGACGAATTCTGCGTGAACCACAACACGATAACTTCAAAACTGCCTTGACGCGATTCAAAACCAATTAATAAATCAGTTTTCAATCCGTGAAAAATAGCTTTTTTGTGGAACGGAGATGGATTTAATCGATTAAACCTGGACAAATTATATATTTTCTGAAACGTATAAGAAAACGGAAGTTTTTTTCTTCAACTGCACCCGATAACTTAAAAATAGTATTCACGTGATTCAAAAAACCAACTAATAAATCAGTTTTCAATCCGTGAAAAATAGCTTTTTTGTGGAACGGAGATGGTTTTAATCGATTAAACGTGGACAAATCATATGTTTTCTGAAAGGTATTGAAATAAGGACGAATTCTGCGTGAACCACAACTCGATAACTTCAAAACTGCCTTGACGCGATTCAAAACCAATTAATAAATCAGTTTTCAATCCGTGAAAAATAGCTTTTTTGTGGAACGGAGATGGTTTTAATCGATTAAACGTGGACAAATTATATATTTTCTGAAACGTATAAGAAAACGGAAGTTTTTTTCTTCAACCGCACCTCGATAACTTAAAAATTGTATTCGCATGATTCAAAAAACTAACTAATAAATCAGTTTTCAATCCGTGAAAAATAGCTTTTTTGTGGAACGGAGATGGTTTTAATCGATTAAACGTGGACAAATCATATGTTTTCTGAAACGTATAAGAAAACGGAAGTTTTTTCCTTCAACCGCAGCTCGATAACTTAAAAATAGCATTCACGTGATTCAAAAAACCAACTAATAAATCAGTTTTCAATCCGTGAAAAATAGCTTTTTTGTGGAACGGAGATGGTTTGAATCGATTAAACGTGGACAAATCATATGTTTTCTGAAACGTATAAGAAAACGGAAGTTTTTTTCTTCAACCGCACCTCGATAACTTAAAAATAGCATTCACGTGATTCAAAAAACCAACTAATAAATCAGTTTTCAATCCGTGAAAAATAGCTTTTTTGTGGAACGGAGATGGTTTGAATCGATTAAACGTGGACAAATCATATGTTTGCTGAAACGTATAAGAAAACGGAAGTTTTTTTCTTCAACCACACCTCGATAACTTAAAAATAGCATTCACGTGATTCAAAAAACCAACTAATAAATCAGTTTTCAATCCGTGAAAAATAGCTTTTTTGTGGAACGGAGACGGTTTTAATCGATTAAACGTGGACAAATTATATATTTTCTGAAACGGGTAAGAAAACGGAAGTTTTTTTCTTCAACCGCACCTCGATAACTTAAAAATAGTATTCGCGTGATTCAAAAAACTAACTAATAAATCAGTTTTTAATCCGTGAAAAATAGCTTTTTTGTGGAACGGAGATGGTTTGAATCGATTAAACGTGGACAAATCATATGTTTCCTGAAACGTATAAGAAAACGGAAGTTTTTTTCTTCAACCGCACCTCGATAACTTAAAAATAGCATTCACGTGATTCAAAAAACCAACTAATAAATCAGTTTTCAATCCGTGAAAAATAGCTTTTTTGTGGAACGGAGATGGTTTTAATCGATTAAACGTGGACAAATCATATGTTTTCTGAAAGGTATTGAAATAAGGACGAATTCTGCGTGAACCACAACTCGATAATTTCAAAACTGCCTTTTCGCGATTCAAAACCAATTAATAAATCAGTTTTCAATCCGGGAAAAATAGCTTTTTGTGGAACGGAGATGGTTTTAATCGATTAAACGTGGACAAATCATATGTTTTCTGAAAGGTATTGAAATAAGGACGAATTCTGCGTGAACCACAACTCGATAACTTCAAAACTGCCTTGACGCGATTCAAAACCAATTAATAAATCAGTTTTCAATCCGTGAAAAATAGCTTTTTTGTGGAACGGAGATGGATTTAATCGATTAAACCTGGACAAATTATATATTTTCTGAAACGTATAAGAAAACGGAAGTTTTTTTCTTCAACTGCACCCGATAACTTAAAAATAGTATTCACGTGATTCAAAAAACCAACTAATAAATCAGTTTTCAATCCGTGAAAAATAGCTTTTTTGTGGAACGGAGATGGTTCTAATCGATTAAACGTGGACAAATCATGTTTTCTGAAAGGTATTGAAATAAGGACAAATTCTGCGTGAAAGACAACTCGATAACTTCAAAACTGCCTGTACATGATTCAAAACCAACTAATAAATCAGTTTTCAATCCGTGAAAAATAGCTTTTTTGTGGAACGGAGATGGTTTTAATCGATTAAACGTGGACAAATCATATGTTTTCTGAAAGGTATTGAAATAAGGACGAATTCTGCTTGAACCACAACTCGATAACTTCAAAACTGCCTTGACGCGATTCAAAACCAATTAATAAATCAGTTTTCAATCCGTGAAAAATAGCTTTTTTGTGGAACGGAGATGGTTTTAATCGATTAAACGTGGACAAATTATATATTTTCTGAAACGTATAAGAAAACGGAAGTTTTTTTCTTCAACCGCACCTCGATAACTTAAAAATTGTATTCGCATGATTCAAAAAACTAACTAATAAATCAGTTTTCAATCCGTGAACAATAGCTTTTTTGTGGAACGGAGATGGTTTTAATCGATTAAACGTGGACAAATCATATGTTTTCTGAAACGTATAAGAAAACGGAAGTTTTTTCCTTCAACCGCAGCTCGATAACTTAAAAATAGCATTCACGTGATTCAAAAAACCAACTAATAAATCAGTTTTCAATCCGTGAAAAATAGCTTTTTTGTGGAACGGAGATGGTTTGAATCGATTAAACGTGGACAAATCATATGTTTTCTGAAACGTATAAGAAAACGGAAGTTTTTTTCTTCAACCGCACCTCGATAACTTAAAAATAGCATTCACGTGATTCAAAAAACCAACTAATAAATCAGTTTTCAATCCGTGAAAAATAGCTTTTTTGTGGAACGGAGATGGTTTGAATCGATTAAACGTGGACAAATCATATGTTTGCTGAAACGTATAAGAAAACGGAAGTTTTTTTCTTCAACCACACCTCGATAACTTAAAAATAGCATTCACGTGATTCAAAAAACCAACTAATAAATCAGTTTTCAATCCGTGAAAAATAGCTTTTTTGTGGAACGGAGACGGTTTTAATCGATTAAACGTGGACAAATTATATATTTTCTGAAACGGGTAAGAAAACGGAAGTTTTTTTCTTCAACCGCACCTCGATAACTTAAAAATAGTATTCGCGTGATTCAAAAAACTAACTAATAAATCAGTTTTTAATCCGTGAAAAATAGCTTTTTTGTGGAACGGAGATGGTTTGAATCGATTAAACGTGGACAAATCATATGTTTCCTGAAACGTATAAGAAAACGGAAGTTTTTTTCTTCAACCGCACCTCGATAACTTAAAAATAGCATTCACGTGATTCAAAAAACCAACTAATAAATCAGTTTTCAATCCGTGAAAAATAGCTTTTTTGTGGAACGGAGATGGTTTTAATCGATTAAACGTGGACAAATCATATGTTTTCTGAAAGGTATTGAAATAAGGACGAATTCTGCGTGAACCACAACTCGATAATTTCAAAACTGCCTTTTCGCGATTCAAAACCAATTAATAAATCAGTTTTCAATCCGGGAAAAATAGCTTTTTGTGGAACGGAGATGGTTTTAATCGATTAAACGTGGACAAATCATATGTTTTCTGAAAGGTATTGAAATAAGGACGAATTCTGCGTGAACCACAACTCGATAACTTCAAAACTGCCTTGACGCGATTCAAAACCAATTAATAAATCAGTTTTCAATCCGTGAAAAATAGCTTTTTTGTGGAACGGAGATGGATTTAATCGATTAAACCTGGACAAATTATATATTTTCTGAAACGTATAAGAAAACGGAAGTTTTTTTCTTCAACTGCACCCGATAACTTAAAAATAGTATTCACGTGATTCAAAAAACCAACTAATAAATCAGTTTTCAATCCGTGAAAAATAGCTTTTTTGTGGAACGGAGATGGTTCTAATCGATTAAACGTGGACAAATCATGTTTTCTGAAAGGTATTGAAATAAGGACAAATTCTGCGTGAAACACAACTCGATAACTTCAAAACTGCCTGTACGCGATTCAAAACCAACTAATAAATCAGTTTTCAATCCGTGAAAAATAGCTTTTTTGTGGAACGGAGATGGTTTTAATCGATTAAACGTGGACAAATCATATGTTTTCTGAAAGGTATTGAAATAAGGACGAATTCTGCGTGAACCACAACTCGATAATTTCAAAACTGCCTTTTCGCGATTCAAAACCAATTAATAAATCAGTTTTCAATCCGGGAAAAATAGCTTTTTGTGGAACGGAGATGGTTTTAATCGATTAAACGTGGACAAATCATATGTTTTCTGAAAGGTATTGAAATAAGGACGAATTCTGCGTGAACCACAACTCGATAACTTCAAAACTGCCTTGACGCGATTCAAAACCAATTAATAAATCAGTTTTCAATCCGTGAAAAATAGCTTTTTTGTGGAACGGAGATGGATTTAATCGATTAAACCTGGACAAATTATATATTTTCTGAAACGTATAAGAAAACGGAAGTTTTTTTCTTCAACTGCACCTCGATAACTTAAAAATAGTATTCACGTGATTCAAAAAACCAACTAATAAATCAGTTTTCAATCCGTGAAAAATAGCTTTTTTGTGGAACGGAGATGGTTCTAATCGATTAAACGTGGACAAATCATGTTTTCTGAAAGGTATTGAAATAAGGACAAATTCTGCATGAAACACAACTCGATAACTTCAAAACTGCCTGTACATGATTCAAAACCAACTAATAAATCAGTTTTCAATCCGTGAAAAATAGCTTTTTTGTGGAACGGAGATGGTTTTAATCGATTAAACGTGGACAAATCATATGTTTTCTGAAAGGTATTGAAATAAGGACGAATTCTGCGTGAACCACAACTCGATAACTTCAAAACTGCCTTGACGCGATTCAAAACCAATTAATAAATCAGTTTTCAATCCGTGAAAAATAGCTTTTTTGTGGAACGGAGATGGTTTTAATCGATTAAACGTGGACAAATTATATATTTTCTGAAACGTATAAGAAAACGGAAGTTTTTTTCTTCAACCGCACCTCGATAACTTAAAAATAGTATTCGCGTGATTCAAAAAACTAACTAATAAATCAGTTTTTAATCCGTGAAAAATAGCTTTTTTGTGGAACGGAGATGGTTTGAATCGATTAAACGTGGACAAATCATATGTTTCCTGAAACGTATAAGAAAACGGAAGTTTTTTTCTTCAACCGCACCTCGATAACTTAAAAATAGCATTCACGTGATTCAAAAAACCAACTAATAAATCAGTTTTCAATCCGTGAAAAATAGCTTTTTTGTGGAACGGAGATGGTTTTAATCGATTAAACGTGGACAAATCATATGTTTTCTGAAAGGTATTGAAATAAGGACGAATTCTGCGTGAACCACAACTCGATAATTTCAAAACTGCCTTTTCGCGATTCAAAACCAATTAATAAATCAGTTTTCAATCCGGGAAAAATAGCTTTTTGTGGAACGGAGATGGTTTTAATCGATTAAACGTGGACAAATCATATGTTTTCTGAAAGGTATTGAAATAAGGACGAATTCTGCGTGAACCACAACTCGATAACTTCAAAACTGCCTTGACGCGATTCAAAACCAATTAATAAATCAGTTTTCAATCCGTGAAAAATAGCTTTTTTGTGGAACGGAGATGGATTTAATCGATTAAACCTGGACAAATTATATATTTTCTGAAACGTATAAGAAAACGGAAAATTTTTTTCTTCAACTGCACCCGATAACTTAAAAATAGTATTCACGTGATTCAAAAAACCAACTAATAAATCAGTTTTCAATCCGTGAAAAATAGCTTTTTTGTGGAACGGAGATGGTTCTAATCGATTAAACGTGGACAAATCATGTTTTCTGAAAGGTATTGAAATAAGGACAAATTCTGCGTGAAAGACAACTCGATAACTTCAAAACTGCCTGTACATGATTCAAAACCAACTAATAAATCAGTTTTCAATCCGTGAAAAATAGCTTTTTTGTGGAACGGAGATGGTTTTAATCGATTAAACGTGGACAAATCATATGTTTTCTGAAAGGTATTGAAATAAGGACGAATTCTGCTTGAACCACAACTCGATAACTTCAAAACTGCCTTGACGCGATTCAAAACCAATTAATAAATCAGTTTTCAATCCGTGAAAAATAGCTTTTTTGTGGAACGGAGATGGTTTTAATCGATTAAACGTGGACAAATTATATATTTTCTGAAACGTATAAGAAAACGGAAGTTTTTTTCTTCAACCGCACCTCGATAACTTAAAAATTGTATTCGCATGATTCAAAAAACTAACTAATAAATCAGTTTTCAATCCGTGAACAATAGCTTTTTTGTGGAACGGAGATGGTTTTAATCGATTAAACGTGGACAAATCATATGTTTTCTGAAACGTATAAGAAAACGGAAGTTTTTTCCTTCAACCGCAGCTCGATAACTTAAAAATAGCATTCACGTGATTCAAAAAACCAACTAATAAATCAGTTTTCAATCCGTGAAAAATAGCTTTTTTGTGGAACGGAGATGGTTTGAATCGATTAAACGTGGACAAATCATATGTTTTCTGAAACGTATAAGAAAACGGAAGTTTTTTTCTTCAACCGCACCTCGATAACTTAAAAATAGCATTCACGTGATTCAAAAAACCAACTAATAAATCAGTTTTCAATCCGTGAAAAATAGCTTTTTTGTGGAACGGAGATGGTTTGAATCGATTAAACGTGGACAAATCATATGTTTGCTGAAACGTATAAGAAAACGGAAGTTTTTTTCTTCAACCACACCTCGATAACTTAAAAATAGCATTCACGTGATTCAAAAAACCAACTAATAAATCAGTTTTCAATCCGTGAAAAATAGCTTTTTTGTGGAACGGAGACGGTTTTAATCGATTAAACGTGGACAAATTATATATTTTCTGAAACGGGTAAGAAAACGGAAGTTTTTTTCTTCAACCGCACCTCGATAACTTAAAAATAGTATTCGCGTGATTCAAAAAACTAACTAATAAATCAGTTTTTAATCCGTGAAAAATAGCTTTTTTGTGGAACGGAGATGGTTTGAATCGATTAAACGTGGACAAATCATATGTTTCCTGAAACGTATAAGAAAACGGAAGTTTTTTTCTTCAACCGCACCTCGATAACTTAAAAATAGCATTCACGTGATTCAAAAAACCAACTAATAAATCAGTTTTCAATCCGTGAAAAATAGCTTTTTTGTGGAACGGAGATGGTTTTAATCGATTAAACGTGGACAAATCATATGTTTTCTGAAAGGTATTGAAATAAGGACGAATTCTGCGTGAACCACAACTCGATAATTTCAAAACTGCCTTTTCGCGATTCAAAACCAATTAATAAATCAGTTTTCAATCCGGGAAAAATAGCTTTTTGTGGAACGGAGATGGTTTTAATCGATTAAACGTGGACAAATCATATGTTTTCTGAAAGGTATTGAAATAAGGACGAATTCTGCGTGAACCACAACTCGATAACTTCAAAACTGCCTTGACGCGATTCAAAACCAATTAATAAATCAGTTTTCAATCCGTGAAAAATAGCTTTTTTGTGGAACGGAGATGGATTTAATCGATTAAACCTGGACAAATTATATATTTTCTGAAACGTATAAGAAAACGGAAGTTTTTTTCTTCAACTGCACCCGATAACTTAAAAATAGTATTCACGTGATTCAAAAAACCAACTAATAAATCAGTTTTCAATCCGTGAAAAATAGCTTTTTTGTGGAACGGAGATGGTTCTAATCGATTAAACGTGGACAAATCATGTTTTCTGAAAGGTATTGAAATAAGGACAAATTCTGCGTGAAACACAACTCGATAACTTCAAAACTGCCTGTACGCGATTCAAAACCAACTAATAAATCAGTTTTCAATCCGTGAAAAATAGCTTTTTTGTGGAACGGAGATGGTTTTAATCGATTAAACGTGGACAAATCATATGTTTTCTGAAAGGTATTGAAATAAGGACGAATTCTGCGTGAACCACAACTCGATAATTTCAAAACTGCCTTTTCGCGATTCAAAACCAATTAATAAATCAGTTTTCAATCCGGGAAAAATAGCTTTTTGTGGAACGGAGATGGTTTTAATCGATTAAACGTGGACAAATCATATGTTTTCTGAAAGGTATTGAAATAAGGACGAATTCTGCGTGAACCACAACTCGATAACTTCAAAACTGCCTTGACGCGATTCAAAACCAATTAATAAATCAGTTTTCAATCCGTGAAAAATAGCTTTTTTGTGGAACGGAGATGGATTTAATCGATTAAACCTGGACAAATTATATATTTTCTGAAACGTATAAGAAAACGGAAGTTTTTTTCTTCAACTGCACCTCGATAACTTAAAAATAGTATTCACGTGATTCAAAAAACCAACTAATAAATCAGTTTTCAATCCGTGAAAAATAGCTTTTTTGTGGAACGGAGATGGTTCTAATCGATTAAACGTGGACAAATCATGTTTTCTGAAAGGTATTGAAATAAGGACAAATTCTGCGTGAAACACAACTCGATAACTTCAAAACTGCCTGTACATGATTCAAAACCAACTAATAAATCAGTTTTCAATCCGTGAAAAATAGCTTTTTTGTGGAACGGAGATGGTTTTAATCGATTAAACGTGGACAAATCATATGTTTTCTGAAAGGTATTGAAATAAGGACGAATTCTGCGTGAACCACAACTCGATAACTTCAAAACTGCCTTGACGCGATTCAAAACCAATTAATAAATCAGTTTTCAATCCGTGAAAAATAGCTTTTTTGTGGAACGGAGATGGTTTTAATCGATTAAACGTGGACAAATTATATATTTTCTGAAACGTATAAGAAAACGGAAGTTTTTTTCTTCAACCGCACCTCGATAACTTAAAAATTGTATTCGCATGATTCAAAAAACTAACTAATAAATCAGTTTTCAATCCGTGAAAAATAGCTTTTTTGTGGAACGGAGATGGTTTTAATCGATTAAACGTGGACAAATCATATGTTTTCTGAAACGTATAAGAAAACGGAAGTTTTTTCCTTCAACCGCAGCTCGATAACTTAAAAATAGCATTCACGTGATTCAAAAAACCAACTAATAAATCAGTTTTCAATCCGTGAAAAATAGCTTTTTTGTGGAACGGAGATGGTTTTAATCAATTAAACGTGGACAAATCATATGTTTTCTGGAAGGTATTGAAATAAGGACGAATTCTGCGTGAACCACAACTCGATAACTTCAAAACTGCCTTGACGCGATTCAAAACCAATTAATAAATCAGTTTTCAATCCGTGAAAAATAGCTTTTTTGTGGAACGGAGACGGTTTTAATCGATTAAACGTGGACAAATTATATATTTTCTGAAACGTATAAGAAAACGGAAGTTTTTTTCTTCAACCGCACCTCGATAACTTAAAAATAGTATTCGCGTGATTCAAAAAACTAACTAATAAATCAGTTTTCAATCCGTGAAAAATAGCTTTTTTGTGGAACGGAGATGGTTTGAATCGATTAAACGTGGACAAATCATATGTTTCCTGAAACGTATAAGAAAACGGAAGTTTTTTTCTTCAACCGCACCTCGATAACTTAAAAATAGCATTCACGTGATTCAAAAAACCAACTAATAAATCAGTTTTCAATCCGTGAAAAATAGCTTTTTTGTGGAACGGAGACGGTTTTAATCGATTAAACGTGGACAAATTATATATTTTCTGAAACGGGTAAGAAAACGGAAGTTTTTTTCTTCAACCGCACCTCGATAACTTAAAAATAGTATTCGCGTGATTCAAAAAACTAACTAATAAATCAGTTTTTAATCCGTGAAAAATAGCTTTTTTGTGGAACGGAGATGGTTTGAATCGATTAAACGTGGACAAATCATATGTTTCCTGAAACGTATAAGAAAACGGAAGTTTTTTTCTTCATTCGCACCTCGATAACTTAAAAATAGCATTCACGTGATTCAAAAAACAAACTAATAAATCAGTTTTCAATCCGTGAAAAATAGCTTTTTTGTGGAACGGAGATGGTTTTAATCGATTAAACGTGGACAAATCATATGTTTTCTGAAAGGTATTGAAATAAGGACGAATTCTGCGTGAACCACAACTCGATAATTTCAAAACTGCCTTTTCGCGATTCAAAACCAATTAATAAATCAGTTTTCAATCCGGGAAAAATAGCTTTTTGTGGAACGGAGATGGTTTTAATCGATTAAACGTGGACAAATCATATGTTTTCTGAAAGGTATTGAAATAAGGACGAATTCCGCGTGAAACACAACTCGATAACTTCAAAACTGCCTTTACGCGATTCAAAACCAACTAATAAATCTGTTTTCAATCCGTGAAAAATAGCTTTATTGTGGAACGGAGATGGATTTAATCGATTAAACGTGGACAAATCATATGTTTTCTGAAAGGTATTGAAATAAGGACGAATTCTGCGTGAACCACAACTCGATAACTTCAAAACTGCCTTGACGCGATTCAAAACCAATTAATAAATCAGTTTTCAATCCGTGAAAAATAGCTTTTTTGTGGAACGGAGACGGTTTTAATCGATTAAACGTGGACAAATTATATATTTTCTGAAACGGGTAAGAAAACGGAAGTTTTTTTCTTCAACCGCACCTCGATAACTTAAAAATAGTATTCGCGTGATTCAAAAAACTAACTAATAAATCAGTTTTTAATCCGTGAAAAATAGCTTTTTTGTGGAACGGAGATGGTTTGAATCGATTAAACGTGGACAAATCATATGTTTCCTGAAACGTATAAGAAAACGGAAGTTTTTTTCTTCATTCGCACCTCGATAACTTAAAAATAGCATTCACGTGATTCAAAAAACAAACTAATAAATCAGTTTTCAATCCGTGAAAAATAGCTTTTTTGTGGAACGGAGATGGTTTTAATCGATTAAACGTGGACAAATCATATGTTTTCTGAAAGGTATTGAAATAAGGACGAATTCTGCGTGAACCACAACTCGATAATTTCAAAACTGCCTTTTCGCGATTCAAAACCAATTAATAAATCAGTTTTCAATCCGGGAAAAATAGCTTTTTGTGGAACGGAGATGGTTTTAATCGATTAAACGTGGACAAATCATATGTTTTCTGAAAGGTATTGAAATAAGGACGAATTCCGCGTGAAACACAACTCGATAACTTCAAAACTGCCTGTACATGATTCAAAACCAACTAATAAATCAGTTTTCAATCCGTGAAAAATAGCTTTTTTGTGGAACGGAGATGGTTTTAATCGATTAAACGTGGACAAATCATATGTTTTCTGAAAGGTATTGAAATAAGGACGAATTCTGCGTGAACCACAACTCGATAACTTCAAAACTGCCTTGACGCGATTCAAAACCAATTAATAAATCAGTTTTCAATCCGTGAAAAATAGCTTTTTTGTGGAACGGAGATGGTTTTAATCGATTAAACGTGGACAAATTATATATTTTCTGAAACGTATAAGAAAACGGAAGTTTTTTTCTTCAACCGCACCTCGATAACTTAAAAATTGTATTCGCATGATTCAAAAAACTAACTAATAAATCAGTTTTCAATCCGTGAAAAATAGCTTTTTTGTGGAACGGAGATGGTTTTAATCGATTAAACGTGGACAAATCATATGTTTTCTGAAACGTATAAGAAAACGGAAGTTTTTTCCTTCAACCGCAGCTCGATAACTTAAAAATAGCATTCACGTGATTCAAAAAACCAACTAATAAATCAGTTTTCAATCCGTGAAAAATAGCTTTTTTGTGGAACGGAGATGGTTTTAATCAATTAAACGTGGACAAATCATATGTTTTCTGGAAGGTATTGAAATAAGGACGAATTCTGCGTGAACCACAACTCGATAACTTCAAAACTGCCTTTTCGCGATTCAAAACCAATTAATAAATCAGTTTTCAATCCGGGAAAAATAGCTTTTTGTGGAACGGAGATGGTTTTAATCGATTAAACGTGGACAAATCATATGTTTTCTGAAAGGTATTGAAATAAGGACGAATTCCGCGTGAAACACAACTCGATAACTTCAAAACTGCCTGTACATGATTCAAAACCAACTAATAAATCAGTTTTCAATCCGTGAAAAATAGCTTTTTTGTGGAACGGAGATGGTTTTAATCGATTAAACGTGGACAAATCATATGTTTTCTGAAAGGTATTGAAATAAGGACGAATTCTGCGTGAACCACAACTCGATAACTTCAAAACTGCCTTGACGCGATTCAAAACCAATTAATAAATCAGTTTTCAATCCGTGAAAAATAGCTTTTTTGTGGAACGGAGATGGTTTTAATCGATTAAACGTGGACAAATTATATATTTTCTGAAACGTATAAGAAAACGGAAGTTTTTTTCTTCAACCGCACCTCGATAACTTAAAAATTGTATTCGCATGATTCAAAAAACTAACTAATAAATCAGTTTTCAATCCGTGAAAAATAGCTTTTTTGTGGAACGGAGATGGTTTTAATCGATTAAACGTGGACAAATCATATGTTTTCTGAAACGTATAAGAAAACGGAAGTTTTTTCCTTCAACCGCAGCTCGATAACTTAAAAATAGCATTCACGTGATTCAAAAAACCAACTAATAAATCAGTTTTCAATCCGTGAAAAATAGCTTTTTTGTGGAACGGAGATGGTTTTAATCAATTAAACGTGGACAAATCATATGTTTTCTGGAAGGTATTGAAATAAGGACGAATTCTGCGTGAACCACAACTCGATAACTTCAAAACTGCCTTGACGCGATTCAAAACCAATTAATAAATCAGTTTTCAATCCGTGAAAAATAGCTTTTTTGTGGAACGGAGACGGTTTTAATCGATTAAACGTGGACAAATTATATATTTTCTGAAACGTATAAGAAAACGGAAGTTTTTTTCTTCAACCGCACCTCGATAACTTAAAAATAGTATTCGCGTGATTCAAAAAACTAACTAATAAATCAGTTTTCAATCCGTGAAAAATAGCTTTTTTGTGGAACGGAGATGGTTTGAATCGATTAAACGTGGACAAATCATATGTTTCCTGAAACGTATAAGAAAACGGAAGTTTTTTTCTTCAACCGCACCTCGATAACTTAAAAATAGCATTCACGTGATTCAAAAAACCA
This sequence comes from Encarsia formosa, assembly GCA_038277355.1. Taxonomy (NCBI): domain Eukaryota; kingdom Metazoa; phylum Arthropoda; class Insecta; order Hymenoptera; family Aphelinidae; genus Encarsia; species Encarsia formosa. The sequence continues at coordinate 21,857,510 of CM076187.1, forward strand.
ACTAATAAATCAGTTTTCAATCCGTGAAAAATAGCTTTTTTGTGGAACGGAGACGGTTTTAATCGATTAAACGTGGACAAATTATATATTTTCTGAAACGGGTAAGAAAACGGAAGTTTTTTTCTTCAACCGCACCTCGATAACTTAAAAATAGTATTCGCGTGATTCAAAAAACTAACTAATAAATCAGTTTTTAATCCGTGAAAAATAGCTTTTTTGTGGAACGGAGATGGTTTGAATCGATTAAACGTGGACAAATCATATGTTTCCTGAAACGTATAAGAAAACGGAAGTTTTTTTCTTCAACCGCACCTCGATAACTTAAAAATAGCATTCACGTGATTCAAAAAACCAACTAATAAATCAGTTTTCAATCCGTGAAAAATAGCTTTTTTGTGGAACGGAGACGGTTTTAATCGATTAAACGTGGACAAATTATATATTTTCTGAAACGGGTAAGAAAACGGAAGTTTTTTTCTTCAACCGCACCTCGATAACTTAAAAATAGTATTCGCGTGATTCAAAAAACTAACTAATAAATCAGTTTTCAATCCGTGAAAAATAGCTTTTTTGTGGAACGGAGATGGTTTTAATCGATTAAACGTGGACAAATCATATGTTTTCTGAAAGGTATTGAAATAAGGACGAATTCTGCGTGAACCACAACTCGATAATTTCAAAACTGCCTTTTCGCGATTCAAAACCAATTAATAAATCAGTTTTCAATCCGGGAAAAATAGCTTTTTGTGGAACGGAGATGGTTTTAATCGATTAAACGTGGACAAATCATATGTTTTCTGAAAGGTATTGAAATAAGGACGAATTCCGCGTGAAACACAACTCGATAACTTCGAAACTGCCTTTACGCGATTCAAAACCAACTAATAAATCTGTTTTCAATCCGTGAAAAATAGCTTTATTGTGGAACGGAGATGGATTTAATCGATTAAACCTGGACAAATTATATATTTTCTGAAACGTATAAGAAAACGGAAGTATTTTTCTTCAACCGCACCTCGATAACTTAAAAATAGCATTTACGTGATTCAAAAAACCAACTAATAAATCAGTTTTCAATCCGTGAAAAATAGCTTTTTTGTGGAACGGAGATGGTTTTAATCGATTAAACGTGGACAAATCATATGTTTTCTGAAAGGTATTGAAATAAGGACGAATTCTGCGTGAACCACAACTCGATAACTTCAAAACTGCCTTGACGCGATTCAAAACCAATTAATAAATCAGTTTTCAATCCGTGAAAAATAGCTTTTTTGTGGAACGGAGATGGTTTTAATCGATTAAACGTGGACAAATTATATATTTTCTGAAACGTATAAGAAAACGGAAGTTTTTTTCTTCAACCGCACCTCGATAACTTAAAAATAGTATTCGCATGATTCAAAAAACTAACTAATAAATCAGTTTTCAATCCGTGAAAAATAGCTTTTTTGTGGAACGGAGATGGTTTTAATCGATTAAACGTGGACAAATCATATGTTTTCTGAAACGTATAAGAAAACGGAAGTTTTTTTCTTCAACCGCAGCTCGATAACTTAAAAATAGCATTCACGTGATTCAAAAAACCAACTAATAAATCAGTTTTCAATCCGTGAAAAATAGCTTTTTTGTGGAACGGAGATGGTTTTAATCGATTAAACGTGGACAAATCATATGTTTTCTGGAAGGTATTGAAATTAGGACGAATTCTGCGTGAACCACAACTCGATAACTTCAAAACTGCCTTGACGCGATTCAAAACCAATTAATAAATCAGTTTTCAATCCGTGAAAAATAGCTTTTTTGTGGAACGGAGACGGTTTTAATCGATTAAACGTGGACAAATTATATATTTTCTGAAACGTATAAGAAAACGGAAGTTTTTTCCTTCAACCGCAGCTCGATAACTTAAAAATAGCATTCACGTGATTCAAAAAACCAACTAATAAATCAGTTTTCAATCCGTGAAAAATAGCTTTTTTGTGGAACGGAGATGGTTTTAATCAATTAAACGTGGACAAATCATATGTTTTCTGGAAGGTATTGAAATAAGGACGAATTCTGCGTGAACCACAACTCGATAACTTCAAAACTGCCTTTTCGCGATTCAAAACCAATTAATAAATCAGTTTTCAATCCGGGAAAAATAGCTTTTTGTGGAACGGAGATGGTTTTAATCGATTAAACGTGGACAAATCATATGTTTTCTGAAAGGTATTGAAATAAGGACGAATTCCGCGTGAAACACAACTCGATAACTTCAAAACTGCCTGTACATGATTCAAAACCAACTAATAAATCAGTTTTCAATCCGTGAAAAATAGCTTTTTTGTGGAACGGAGATGGTTTTAATCGATTAAACGTGGACAAATCATATGTTTTCTGAAAGGTATTGAAATAAGGACGAATTCTGCGTGAACCACAACTCGATAACTTCAAAACTGCCTTGACGCGATTCAAAACCAATTAATAAATCAGTTTTCAATCCGTGAAAAATAGCTTTTTTGTGGAACGGAGATGGTTTTAATCGATTAAACGTGGACAAATTATATATTTTCTGAAACGTATAAGAAAACGGAAGTTTTTTTCTTCAACCGCACCTCGATAACTTAAAAATTGTATTCGCATGATTCAAAAAACTAACTAATAAATCAGTTTTCAATCCGTGAAAAATAGCTTTTTTGTGGAACGGAGATGGTTTTAATCGATTAAACGTGGACAAATCATATGTTTTCTGAAACGTATAAGAAAACGGAAGTTTTTTCCTTCAACCGCAGCTCGATAACTTAAAAATAGCATTCACGTGATTCAAAAAACCAACTAATAAATCAGTTTTCAATCCGTGAAAAATAGCTTTTTTGTGGAACGGAGATGGTTTTAATCAATTAAACGTGGACAAATCATATGTTTTCTGGAAGGTATTGAAATAAGGACGAATTCTGCGTGAACCACAACTCGATAACTTCAAAACTGCCTTGACGCGATTCAAAACCAATTAATAAATCAGTTTTCAATCCGTGAAAAATAGCTTTTTTGTGGAACGGAGACGGTTTTAATCGATTAAACGTGGACAAATTATATATTTTCTGAAACGTATAAGAAAACGGAAGTTTTTTTCTTCAACCGCACCTCGATAACTTAAAAATAGTATTCGCGTGATTCAAAAAACTAACTAATAAATCAGTTTTCAATCCGTGAAAAATAGCTTTTTTGTGGAACGGAGATGGTTTGAATCGATTAAACGTGGACAAATCATATGTTTCCTGAAACGTATAAGAAAACGGAAGTTTTTTTCTTCAACCGCACCTCGATAACTTAAAAATAGCATTCACGTGATTCAAAAAACCAACTAATAAATCAGTTTTCAATCCGTGAAAAATAGCTTTTTTGTGGAACGGAGACGGTTTTAATCGATTAAACGTGGACAAATTATATATTTTCTGAAACGGGTAAGAAAACGGAAGTTTTTTTCTTCAACCGCACCTCGATAACTTAAAAATAGTATTCGCGTGATTCAAAAAACTAACTAATAAATCAGTTTTTAATCCGTGAAAAATAGCTTTTTTGTGGAACGGAGATGGTTTGAATCGATTAAACGTGGACAAATCATATGTTTCCTGAAACGTATAAGAAAACGGAAGTTTTTTTCTTCAACCGCACCTCGATAACTTAAAAATAGCATTCACGTGATTCAAAAAACCAACTAATAAATCAGTTTTCAATCCGTGAAAAATAGCTTTTTTGTGGAACGGAGACGGTTTTAATCGATTAAACGTGGACAAATTATATATTTTCTGAAACGGGTAAGAAAACGGAAGTTTTTTTCTTCAACCGCACCTCGATAACTTAAAAATAGTATTCGCGTGATTCAAAAAACTAACTAATAAATCAGTTTTCAATCCGTGAAAAATAGCTTTTTTGTGGAACGGAGATGGTTTTAATCGATTAAACGTGGACAAATCATATGTTTTCTGAAAGGTATTGAAATAAGGACGAATTCTGCGTGAACCACAACTCGATAATTTCAAAACTGCCTTTTCGCGATTCAAAACCAATTAATAAATCAGTTTTCAATCCGGGAAAAATAGCTTTTTGTGGAACGGAGATGGTTTTAATCGATTAAACGTGGACAAATCATATGTTTTCTGAAAGGTATTGAAATAAGGACGAATTCCGCGTGAAACACAACTCGATAACTTCGAAACTGCCTTTACGCGATTCAAAACCAACTAATAAATCTGTTTTCAATCCGTGAAAAATAGCTTTATTGTGGAACGGAGATGGATTTAATCGATTAAACCTGGACAAATTATATATTTTCTGAAACGTATAAGAAAACGGAAGTATTTTTCTTCAACCGCACCTCGATAACTTAAAAATAGCATTTACGTGATTCAAAAAACCAACTAATAAATCAGTTTTCAATCCGTGAAAAATAGCTTTTTTGTGGAACGGAGATGGTTTTAATCGATTAAACGTGGACAAATCATATGTTTTCTGAAAGGTATTGAAATAAGGACGAATTCTGCGTGAACCACAACTCGATAACTTCAAAACTGCCTTGACGCGATTCAAAACCAATTAATAAATCAGTTTTCAATCCGTGAAAAATAGCTTTTTTGTGGAACGGAGATGGTTTTAATCGATTAAACGTGGACAAATTATATATTTTCTGAAACGTATAAGAAAACGGAAGTTTTTTTCTTCAACCGCACCTCGATAACTTAAAAATAGTATTCGCATGATTCAAAAAACTAACTAATAAATCAGTTTTCAATCCGTGAAAAATAGCTTTTTTGTGGAACGGAGATGGTTTTAATCGATTAAACGTGGACAAATCATATGTTTTCTGAAACGTATAAGAAAACGGAAGTTTTTTTCTTCAACCGCAGCTCGATAACTTAAAAATAGCATTCACGTGATTCAAAAAACCAACTAATAAATCAGTTTTCAATCCGTGAAAAATAGCTTTTTTGTGGAACGGAGATGGTTTTAATCGATTAAACGTGGACAAATCATATGTTTTCTGGAAGGTATTGAAATTAGGACGAATTCTGCGTGAACCACAACTCGATAACTTCAAAACTGCCTTGACGCGATTCAAAACCAATTAATAAATCAGTTTTCAATCCGTGAAAAATAGCTTTTTTGTGGAACGGAGACGGTTTTAATCGATTAAACGTGGACAAATTATATATTTTCTGAAACGTATAAGAAAACGGAAGTTTTTTTCTTTAACCGCACCTCGATAACTTAAAAATAGTATTCGCGTGATTCAAAAAACTAACTAATAAATCAGTTTTCAATCCGTGAAAAATAGCTTTTTTGTGGAACGGAGATGGTTTGAATCGATTAAACGTGGACAAATCATATGTTTTCTGAAACGTATAAGAAAACGGAAGTTTTTTTCTTCAACCGCACCTCGATAACTTAAAAATAGCATTCACGTGATTCAAAAAACCAACTAATAAATCAGTTTTCAATCCGTGAAAAATAGCTTTTTTGTGGAACGGAGATGGTTTGAATCGATTAAACGTGGACAAATCATATGTTTCCTGAAACGTATAAGAAAACGGAAGTTTTTTTCTTCAACCGCACCTCGATAACTTAAAAATAGCATTCACGTGATTCAAAAAACCAACTAATAAATCAGTTTTCAATCCGTGAAAAATAGCTTTTTTGTGGAACGGAGACGGTTTTAATCGATTAAACGTGGACAAATTATATATTTTCTGAAACGGGTAAGAAAACGGAAGTTTTTTTCTTCAACTGCACCTCGATAACTTAAAAATAGTATTCGCGTGATTCAAAAAACTAACTAATAAATCAGTTATTAATCCGTGAAAAATAGCTTTTTTGTAGAACGGAGATGGTTTGAATCGATTAAACGTGGACAAATCATATGTTTCCTGAAACGTATAAGAAAACGGAAGTTTTTTTTTTCAACCGCACCTCGATAACTTAAAAATAGCATTCACGTGATTCAAAAAACCAACTAATAAATCAGTTTTCAATCCGTGAAAAATAGCTTTTTTGTGGAACGGAGATGGTTTTAATCGATTAAACGTGGACAAATCATATGTTTTCTGAAAGGTATTGAAATAAGGACGAATTCTGCGTGAACCACAACTCAATAATTTCAAAACTGCCTTTACGCGATTCAAAACCAATTTATAAATCAGTTTTCAATCCGGGAAAAATAGCTTTTTGTGGAACGGAGATGGTTTTAATCGATTAAACATGGACTAATCATATGTTTTCTGAAAGGTATTGAAATAAGGACGAAATCTGCGTGAACCACAACTCGATGACTTCAAAACTGCCTTTACGCGATTCAAAACCAATTAATAAATCTGTTTTCAATCCGTGAAAAATAGCTTTATTGTGGAACGGAGATGGTTTTAATCGATTAAACGTGGACAAATCATATGTTTTCTGAAAGGTATTGAAATAAGGACGAATTCTGCGTGAAACACAACTCGAAAAATTCAAACATGCCTTTACGCGATTCAAAACCATCTAATAAATCAGTTTTCAATCCGTTAGAAATAGCTTTTTTGTGGAACGGAGATGGTTTTAATCGATTAAACGTGGACAAATTATATATTTTCTGAAACGTATAAGAAAACGGAAGTTTTTTTCTTCAACCGCACCTCGATAAGTTAAAAATAGCATTCGCGTGATTCAAAAAACTAACTAATAAATCAGTTTTTAATCCGTGAAAAATAGCTTTTTTGTGGAACGGAGATGGTTTTAATCGATTAAACGTGGACAAATCATGTGTTTTCTGAAACGTATAAGAAAACGGAAGTTTTTTTCTTCAACCGCAGCTCGATAACTTAAAAATAGCATTCACGTGATTCAAAAAACCAACTAATAAATCAGTTTTCAATCCGTGAAAAATAGCTTTTTTGTGGAACGGAGATGGTTTTAATCGATTAAACGTGGACAAATCATATGTTTTCTGAAAGGTATTGAAATAAGGACGAATTCTGCGTGAAACACAACTCGATAACTTCAAAACTGCCTTTACGCGATTCAAAACCAACTAATAAATCAGTTTTCAATCCGTGAAAAATAGCTTTTTTGTGGAACGGAGATGGTTTTAATCGATTAAACGTGGACTAATCATATGTTTTCTGAATGGTATTGAAATAAGGACGAATTCTGCGTGAAACACAACTCGATAACTTCAAAACTGCCTTTACGCGATTCAAAACCAACTAATAAATCAGTTTTCAATCCGGGAAAAATAGCTTTTTTGTGGAACGGAGATGGTTTTAATCGATTAAACGTGGAAAAATCATATGTTTTCTGAAAGGTATTGAAATAAGGACGAATTCTGCGTGAACCACAACTCGATAACTTCAAAACTGCCTTTACGCGATTCAAAACCAATTAATAAATCAGTTTTCAATCCGTGAAAAATAGCTTTATTGTGGAACGGAGATGGATTTAATCGATTAAACCTGGACAAATTATATATTTTCTGAAACGTATAAGAAAACGGAAGTTTTTTTCTTCAACTGCACCTCGATAACTTAAAAATAGTATTCACGTGATTCAAAAAACCAACTAATAAATCAGTTTTCAATCCGTGAAAAATAGCTTTTTTGTGGAACGGAGATGGTTCTAATCGATTAAACGTGGACAAATCATGTGTTTTCTGAAAGGTATTGAAATAAGGACAAATTCTGCGTGAAACACAACTCGATAACTTCAAAACTGCCTGTACGCGATTCAAAACCAACTAATAAATCAGTTTTCAATCCGTGAAAAATAGCTTTTTTGTGGAGCGGAGATGGTTTTAATCGATTAAACGTGGACAAATCCAATGTTTTCTGAAAGGTATTGAAATAAGGACGAATTCTGCGTGAACCACAACTCGATAACTTCAAAACTGCCTTGACGCGATTCAAAACCAATTAATAAATCAGTTTTCAATCCGTGAAAAATAGCTTTTTTGTGGAACGGAGATGTCTTTAATCGATTAAATGTGGACAAATCATATGTTTTCTGAAAGGTATTGAAATAAGGACAAATTCTGCGTGAAACACAACTCGATAACTTCAAAACTGCCTGTACGCGATTCAAAACCAACTAATAAATCAGTTTTCAATCCGTGAAAAATAGCTTTTTGTGGGACGGAGATGGTTTTAATCGATTAAACGTGGACGAATCATATGTTTTCTGAAAGGTATTGAAATAAGGACGAATTCTGCGTGAAACACAACTCGAAAAATTCAAACATGCCTTTACGCGATTCAAAACCAACTAATAAATCAGTTTTCAATCCGTTAGAAATAGCTTTTTTGTTGAACGGAGATGGTTTTAATCGATTAAACGTGGACAAATTATATATTTTCTGAAACGTATAAGAAAACGGAAGTTTTTTTCTTCAACCGCACCTCGATAAGTTGAAAATAGCATTCGCGTGATTCAAAAAACTAACTAATAAATCAGTTTTCAATCCGTGAAAAATAGCTTTTTTGTGGAACGGAGATGGTTTTAATCGATTAAACGTGGACAAATCATGTGTTTTCTGAAACGTATAAGAAAACGGAAGTTTTTTTCTTCAACCGCAGCTCGATAACTTAAAAATAGCATTCACGTGATTCAAAAAACCAACTAATAAATCAGTTTTCAATCCGTGAAAAATAGCTTTTTTGTGGAACGGAGATGGTTTTAATCGATTAAACGTGGACAAATCATATGTTTTCTGGAAGCTATTGAAATAAGGACGAATTCTGCGTGAAACACAACTCGATAACTTCAAAACTGCCTTTACGCGATTCAAAACCAACTAATAAATCAGTTTTCAATCCGGGAAAAATAGCTTTTTTGTGGAACGGAGATGGTTTTAATCGATTAAACGTGGAAAAATCATATGTTTTCTGAAAGGTATTGAAATAAGGACGAATTCTGCGTGAACCACAACTCGATAACTTCAAAACTGCCTTTACGCGATTCAAAACCAATTAATAAATCAGTTTTCAATCCGTGAAAAATAGCTTTATTGTGGAACGGAGATGGATTTAATCGATTAAACCTGGACAAATTATATATTTTCTGAAACGTATAAGAAAACGGAAGTTTTTTTCTTCAACTGCACCTCGATAACTTAAAAATAGTATTCACGTGATTCAAAAAACCAACTAATAAATCAGTTTTCAATCCGTGAAAAATAGCTTTTTTGTGGAACGGAGATGGTTCTAATCGATTAAACGTGGACAAATCATGTGTTTTCTGAAAGGTATTGAAATAAGGACAAATTCTGCGTGAAACACAACTCGATAACTTCAAAACTGCCTGTACGCGATTCAAAACCAACTAATAAATCAGTTTTCAATCCGTGAAAAATAGCTTTTTTGTGGAGCGGAGATGGTTTTAATCGATTAAACGTGGACAAATCCAATGTTTTCTGAAAGGTATTGAAATAAGGACGAATTCTGCGTGAACCACAACTCGATAACTTCAAAACTGCCTTGACGCGATTCAAAACCAATTAATAAATCAGTTTTCAATCCGTGAAAAATAGCTTTTTTGTGGAACGGAGATGTCTTTAATCGATTAAATGTGGACAAATCATATGTTTTCTGAAAGGTATTGAAATAAGGACAAATTCTGCGTGAAACACAACTCGATAACTTCAAAACTGCCTGTACGCGATTCAAAACCAACTAATAAATCAGTTTTCAATCCGTGAAAAATAGCTTTTTGTGGGACGGAGATGGTTTTAATCGATTAAACGTGGACGAATCATATGTTTTCTGAAAGGTATTGAAATAAGGACGAATTCTGCGTGAAACACAACTCGAAAAATTCAAACATGCCTTTACGCGATTCAAAACCAACTAATAAATCAGTTTTCAATCCGTTAGAAATAGCTTTTTTGTTGAACGGAGATGGTTTTAATCGATTAAACGTGGACAAATTATATATTTTCTGAAACGTATAAGAAAACGGAAGTTTTTTTCTTCAACCGCACCTCGATAAGTTGAAAATAGCATTCGCGTGATTCAAAAAACTAACTAATAAATCAGTTTTCAATCCGTGAAAAATAGCTTTTTTGTGGAACGGAGATGGTTTTAATCGATTAAATGTGGACAAATCATATATTTTCTGAAACGGGTAAGAAAATGGAAGTTTTTTTCTTCAACCGCACCTCGATAACTTAAAAATAGTATTCGCGTGATTCAAAAAACCAACTAATAAATCAGTTTTCAATCCGTGAAAAATAGCTTTTTTGTGGAACGGAGATGGTTTTAATCGATTAAACGTGGACAAATCATATGTTTTCTGAAAGGTATTGAAATAAGGACGAATTCTGCGTGAACCACAACTCGATAATTTCAAAACTGCCTTTACGCGATTCAAAACCAATTTATAAATCAGTTTTCAATCCGTGAAAAATAGCTTTTTTGTGGAACGGAGATGGTTTTAATCGATTAAACGTGGACAAATCATATGTTTTCTGGAAGGTATTGAAATAAGGACGAATTCTGCGTGAACCACAACTCGATAACTTCAAAACTGCCTTGACGCGATTCAAAACCAATTAATAAATCAGTTTTCAATCCGTGAAAAATAGCTTTTTTGTGGAACGGAGACGGTTTTAATCGATTAAACGTGGTTAAATTATATATTTTCTGAAACGTATAAGAAAACGGAAGTTTTTTTCTTCAACCGCACCTCGATAACTTAAAAATAGTATTCGCGTGATTCAAAAAACTAACTAATAAATCAGTTTTCAATCCGTGAAAAATAGCTTTTTTGTGGAACGGAGATGGTTTGAATCGATTAAACGTGGACAAATCATATGTTTCCTGAAACGTATAAAAAAACGGAAGTTTTTTTCTTCAACCGCACCTCGATAACTTAAAAATAGCATTCACGTGATTCAAAAAACCAACTAATAAATCAGTTTTCAATCCGTGAAAAATAGCTTTTTTGTGGAACGGAGATGGTTTTAATCGATTAAACGTGGACAAATCATATGTTTTCTGAAAGGTATTGAAATAAGGACGAATTCTGCGTGAACCACAACTCGATAATTTCAAAACTGCCTTTTCGCGATTCAAAACCAATTAATAAATCAGTTTTCAATCCGGGAAAAATAGCTTTTTGTGGAACGGAGATGGTTTTAATCGATTAAACGTGGACAAATCATATGTTTTCTGAAAGGTATTGAAATAAGGACGAATTCTGCGTGAACCACAACTCGATGACTTCAAAACTGCCTTTACGCGATTCAAAACCAATTAATAAATCTGTTTTCAATCCGTGAAAAATAGCTTTATTGTGGAACGGAGATGGATTTAATCGATTAAACCTGGACAAATTATATATTTTCTGAAACGTATAAGAAAACGGAAGTTTTTTTCTTCAACCGCACCTCGATAACTTAAAAATAGCATTTACTTGATTCAAAAAACCAACTAATAAATCAGTTTTCAATCCGTGAAAAATAGCTTTTTTGTGGAACGGAGATGGTTTAAATCGATTAAACGTGGACAAATCATATGTTTTCTGAAAGGTATTGAAATAAGGACGAATTCTGCGTGAACCACAACTCGATAACTTCAAAACTGCCTTTACGCGATTCAAAACCAACTAATAAATCAGTTTTCAATCCGTGAAAAATAGCTTTTTTGTGGAACGGAGATGGTTTTAATCGATTAAACGTGGACAAATCATATGTTTTCTGAAAGGCTTTGAAATAAGGACGAATTCTGCGTGAACCACAACTCGATAACTTCAAAACTGCCTTTACGCGATTCAAAACCAATTAATAAATCTGTTTTCAATCCGTGAAAAATAGCTTTATTGTGGAACGGAGATGGATTTAATCGATTAAACCTGGACAAATTATATATTTTCTGAAACGTATAAGAAAACGGAAGTTTTTTTCTTCAACTGCACCTCGATAACTTAAAAATAGTATTCACGTGATTCAAAAAACCAACTAATAAATCAGTTTTCAATCCGTGAAAAATAGCTTTTTTGTGGAACGGAGATGGTTCTAATCGATTAAACGTGGACAAATCATATGTTTTCTGAAAGGTATTGAAATAAGGACAAATTCTGCGTAAAACACAACTCGATAACTTCAAAACTGCCTTTACGCGATTCAAAACCAACTAATAAATCAGTTTTCAATCCGTGAAAAATAGCTTTTTTGTGGAACGGAGATGGTTTTAATCGATTAAACGTGGACAAATCATATGTTTTCTGAAAGGTATTGAAATAAGGACGAATTCTGCGTGAACCACAACTCGATAATTTCAAAACTGCCTTTACGCGATTCAAAACCAATTTATAAATCAGTTTTCAATCCGTGAAAAATAGCTTTTTTGTGGAACGGAGATGGTTTTAATCGATTAAACGTGGACAAATCATATGTTTTCTGGAAGGTATTGAAATAAGGACGAATTCTGCGTGAACCACAACTCGATAACTTCAAAACTGCCTTGACGCGATTCAAAACCAATTAATAAATCAGTTTTCAATCCGTGAAAAATAGCTTTTTTGTGGAACGGAGACGGTTTTAATCGATTAAACGTGGTTAAATTATATATTTTCTGAAACGTATAAGAAAACGGAAGTTTTTTTCTTCAACCGCTTCTCGATAACTTAAAAATAGTATTCGCGTGATTCAAAAAACTAACTAATAAATCAGTTTTCAATCCGTGAAAAATAGCTTTTTTGTGGAACGGAGATGGTTTGAATCGATTAAACGTGGACAAATCATATGTTTCCTGAAACGTATAAGAAAACGGAAGTTTTTTTCTTCAACCGCACCTCGATAACTTCAAAACTGCCTTTACGCGATTCAAAACCAACTAATAAATCAGTTTTCAATCCGTGAAAAATAGCTTTTTTGTGGAACGGAGATGGTTTTAATCGATTAAACGTGGACAAATCATATGTTTTCTGAAAGGCTTTGAAATAAGGACGAATTCTGCGTGAACCACAACTCGATAACTTCAAAACTGCCTTTACGCGATTCAAAACCAATTAATAAATCTGTTTTCAATCCGTGAAAAATAGCTTTATTGTGGAACGGAGATGGATTTAATCGATTAAACCTGGACAAATTATATATTTTCTGAAACGTATAAGAAAACGGAAGTTTTTTTCTTCAACTGCACCTCGATAACTTAAAAATAGTATTCACGTGATTCAAAAAACCAACTAATAAATCAGTTTTCAATCCGTGAAAAATAGCTTTTTTGTGGAACGGAGATGGTTCTAATCGATTAAACGTGGACAAATCATATGTTTTCTGAAAGGTATTGAAATAAGGACAAATTCTGCGTAAAACACAACTCGATAACTTCAAAACTGCCTTTACGCGATTCAAAACCAACTAATAAATCAGTTTTCAATCCGTGAAAAATAGCTTTTTTGTGGAACGGAGATGGTTTTAATCGATTAAACGTGGACAAATCATATGTTTTCTGAAAGGTATTGAAATAAGGACGAATTCTGCGTGAACCACAACTCGATAATTTCAAAACTGCCTTTACGCGATTCAAAACCAATTTATAAATCAGTTTTCAATCCGTGAAAAATAGCTTTTTTGTGGAACGGAGATGGTTTTAATCGATTAAACGTGGACAAATCATATGTTTTCTGGAAGGTATTGAAATAAGGACGAATTCTGCGTGAACCACAACTCGATAACTTCAAAACTGCCTTGACGCGATTCAAAACCAATTAATAAATCAGTTTTCAATCCGTGAAAAATAGCTTTTTTGTGGAACGGAGATGGTTTTAATCGATTGAACGTGGACAAATCATATGTTTTCTGAAAGGTATTGAAATAAGGACGAATTCTGCGTGAACCACAACTCGATAACTTCAAAACTGTCTTGACGCGATTCAAAACCAATTAATAAATCAGTTTTCAATCCGTGAAAAATAGCTTTTTTGTGGAACGGAGATGGTTTTAATCGATTTAACGTGGACAAATTATATATTTTCTGAAACGTATAAGAAAACGGAAGTTTTTTTCTTCAACCGCACCTCGATAACTTAAAAATAGCATTCACGTGATTCAAAAAACCAACTAATAAATCAGTTTTCAATCCGTGAAAAATAGCTTTTTTGTGGAACGGAGATGGTTTTAATCGATTAAACGTGGACAAATCATATGTTTTCTGAAAGTTATTGAAATAAGGACGAATTCTGCGTGAACCACAACTCGATAATTTCAAAACTGCCTTTTCGCGATTCAAAACCAATTAATAAATCAGTTTTCAATCCGGGAAAAATAGCTTTTTGTGGAACGGAGATGGTTTTAATCGATTAAACGTGGACAAATCATATGTTTTCTGAAAGGTATTGAAATAAGGACGAATTCTGCGTGAACCACAACTCGATGACTTCAAAACTGCCTTTACGCGATTCAAAACCAATTAATAAATCTGTTTTCAATCCGTGAAAAATAGCTTTATTGTGGAACGGAGATGGATTTAATCGATTAAACCTGGACAAATTATATATTTTCTGAAACGTATAAGAAAACGGAAGTTTTTTTCTTCAACCGCACCTCGATAACTTAAAAATAGCATTTACTTGATTCAAAAAACCAACTAATAAATCAGTTTTCAATCCGTGAAAAATAGCTTTTTTGTGGAACGGAGATGGTTTAAATCGATTAAACGTGGACAAATCATATGTTTTCTGAAAGGTATTGAAATAAGGACGAATTCTGCGTGAACCACAACTCGATAACTTCAAAACTGCCTTTACGCGATTCAAAACCAACTAATAAATCAGTTTTCAATCCGTGAAAAATAGCTTTTTTGTGGAACGGAGATGGTTTTAATCGATTAAACGTGGACAAATCATATGTTTTCTGAAAGGCTTTGAAATAAGGACGAATTCTGCGTGAACCACAACTCGATAACTTCAAAACTGCCTTTACGCGATTCAAAACCAACTAATAAATCAGTTTTCAATCCGTGAAAAATAGCTTTTTTGTGGAACGGAGATGGTTTTAATCGATTTAACGTGGACAAATCATATGTTTTCTGAAAGGTATTGAAATAAGGACGAATTCTGCGTGAACCACAACTCGATAACTTCAAAACTGCCTTGACGCGATTCAAAACCAATTAATAAATCAGTTTTCAATCCGTGAAAAATAGCTTTTTTGTGGAACGGAGATGGTTTTAATCGATTAAACGTGGACAAATTATATATTTTCTGAAACGTATAAGAAAACGGAAGTTTTTTTCTTCAACCGCACCTCGATAACTTAAAAATAGTATTCGCATGATTCAAAAAACTAACTAATAAATCAGTTTTCAATCCGTGAAAAATAGCTTTTTTGTGGAACGGAGATGGTTTTAATCGATTAAACGTGGACAAATCATATGTTTTCTGAAACGTATAAGAAAACGGAAGTTTTTTTCTTCAACCGCAGCTCGATAACTTAAAAATAGCATTCACGTGATTCAAAAAACCAACTAATAAATCAGTTTTCAATCCGTGAAAAATAGCTTTTTTGTGGAACGGAGATGGTTTTAATCGATTAAACGTGGACAAATCATATGTTTTCTGAAAGGTATTGAAATAAGGACGAATTCTGCGTGAACCACAACTCGATAATTTCAAAACTGCCTTTACGCGATTCAAAACCAATTAATAAATCAGTTTTCAATCCGGGAAAAATAGCTTTTTGTGGAACGGAGATGGTTTTAATCGATTAAACGTGGACAAATCATATGTTTTCTGAAAGGTATTGAAATAAGGACGAATTCTGCGTGAACCACAACTCGATGACTTCAAAACTGCCTTTACGCGATTCAAAACCAATTAATAAATCTGTTTTCAATCCGTGAAAAATAGCTTTATTGTGGAACGGAGATGGATTTAATCGATTAAACCTGGACAAATTATATATTTTCTGAAACGTATAAGAAAACGGAAGTTTTTTTCTTCAACCGCACCTCGATAACTTAAAAATAGCATTCACGTGATTCAAAAAACCAACTAATAAATCAGTTTTTAATCCGTGAAAAATAGCTTTTTTGTGGAACGGAGATGGTTCTAATCGATTAAACGTGGACAAATCATATGTTTTCTGAAAGGTATTGAAATAAGGACGAATTCTGCGTGAACCACAACTCGATAACTTCAAAACTGCCTTGACGCGATTCAAAACCAATTAATAAATCAGTTTTCAATCCGTGAAAAATAGCTTTTTTGTGGAACGGAGATGGTTTTAATCGATTAAACGTGGACAAATTATATATTTTCTGAAACGTATAAGAAAACGGAAGTTTTTTTCTTCAACCGCACCTCGATAACTTAAAAATAGTATTCGCGTGATTCAAAAAACTAACTAATAAATCAGTTTTCAATCCGTGAAAAATAGCTTTTTTGTGGAACGGAGATGGTTTGAATCGATTAAACGTGGACAAATCATATGTTTTCTGAAACGTATAAGAAAACGGAAGTTTTTTTCTTCAACCGCACCTCGATAACTTAAAAATAGCATTTACTTGATTCAAAAAACCAACTAATAAATCAGTTTTCAATCCGTGAAAAATAGCTTTTTTGTGGAACGGAGATGGTTTAAATCGATTAAACGTGGACAAATCATATGTTTTCTGAAAGGTATTGAAATAAGGACGAATTCTGCGTGAACCACAACTCGATAACTTCAAAACTGCCTTTACGCGATTCAAAACCAACTAATAAATCAGTTTTCAATCCGTGAAAAATAGCTTTTTTGTGGAACGGAGATGGTTTTAATCGATTAAACGTGGACAAATCATATGTTTTCTGAAAGGCTTTGAAATAAGGACGAATTCTGCGTGAACCACAACTCGATAACTTCAAAACTGCCTTTACGCGATTCAAAACCAATTAATAAATCTGTTTTCAATCCGTGAAAAATAGCTTTATTGTGGAACGGAGATGGATTTAATCGATTAAACCTGGACAAATTATATATTTTCTGAAACGTATAAGAAAACGGAAGTTTTTTTCTTCAACTGCACCTCGATAACTTAAAAATAGTATTCACGTGATTCAAAAAACCAACTAATAAATCAGTTTTCAATCCGTGAAAAATAGCTTTTTTGTGGAACGGAGATGGTTCTAATCGATTAAACGTGGACAAATCATATGTTTTCTGAAAGGTATTGAAATAAGGACAAATTCTGCGTAAAACACAACTCGATAACTTCAAAACTGCCTTTACGCGATTCAAAACCAACTAATAAATCAGTTTTCAATCCGTGAAAAATAGCTTTTTTGTGGAACGGAGATGGTTTTAATCGATTAAACGTGGACAAATCATATGTTTTCTGAAAGGTATTGAAATAAGGACGAATTCTGCGTGAACCACAACTCGATAATTTCAAAACTGCCTTTACGCGATTCAAAACCAATTTATAAATCAGTTTTCAATCCGTGAAAAATAGCTTTTTTGTGGAACGGAGATGGTTTTAATCGATTAAACGTGGACAAATCATATGTTTTCTGGAAGGTATTGAAATAAGGACGAATTCTGCGTGAACCACAACTCGATAACTTCAAAACTGCCTTGACGCGATTCAAAACCAATTAATAAATCAGTTTTCAATCCGTGAAAAATAGCTTTTTTGTGGAACGGAGACGGTTTTAATCGATTAAACGTGGTTAAATTATATATTTTCTGAAACGTATAAGAAAACGGAAGTTTTTTTCTTCAACCGCTTCTCGATAACTTAAAAATAGTATTCGCGTGATTCAAAAAACTAACTAATAAATCAGTTTTCAATCCGTGAAAAATAGCTTTTTTGTGGAACGGAGATGGTTTGAATCGATTAAACGTGGACAAATCATATGTTTCCTGAAACGTATAAGAAAACGGAAGTTTTTTTCTTCAACCGCACCTCGATAACTTCAAAACTGCCTTTACGCGATTCAAAACCAACTAATAAATCAGTTTTCAATCCGTGAAAAATAGCTTTTTTGTGGAACGGAGATGGTTTTAATCGATTAAACGTGGACAAATCATATGTTTTCTGAAAGGCTTTGAAATAAGGACGAATTCTGCGTGAACCACAACTCGATAACTTCAAAACTGCCTTTACGCGATTCAAAACCAATTAATAAATCTGTTTTCAATCCGTGAAAAATAGCTTTATTGTGGAACGGAGATGGATTTAATCGATTAAACCTGGACAAATTATATATTTTCTGAAACGTATAAGAAAACGGAAGTTTTTTTCTTCAACTGCACCTCGATAACTTAAAAATAGTATTCACGTGATTCAAAAAACCAACTAATAAATCAGTTTTCAATCCGTGAAAAATAGCTTTTTTGTGGAACGGAGATGGTTCTAATCGATTAAACGTGGACAAATCATATGTTTTCTGAAAGGTATTGAAATAAGGACAAATTCTGCGTAAAACACAACTCGATAACTTCAAAACTGCCTTTACGCGATTCAAAACCAACTAATAAATCAGTTTTCAATCCGTGAAAAATAGCTTTTTTGTGGAACGGAGATGGTTTTAATCGATTAAACGTGGACAAATCATATGTTTTCTGAAAGGTATTGAAATAAGGACGAATTCTGCGTGAACCACAACTCGATAATTTCAAAACTGCCTTTACGCGATTCAAAACCAATTTATAAATCAGTTTTCAATCCGTGAAAAATAGCTTTTTTGTGGAACGGAGATGGTTTTAATCGATTAAACGTGGACAAATCATATGTTTTCTGGAAGGTATTGAAATAAGGACGAATTCTGCGTGAACCACAACTCGATAACTTCAAAACTGCCTTGACGCGATTCAAAACCAATTAATAAATCAGTTTTCAATCCGTGAAAAATAGCTTTTTTGTGGAACGGAGATGGTTTTAATCGATTGAACGTGGACAAATCATATGTTTTCTGAAAGGTATTGAAATAAGGACGAATTCTGCGTGAACCACAACTCGATAACTTCAAAACTGTCTTGACGCGATTCAAAACCAATTAATAAATCAGTTTTCAATCCGTGAAAAATAGCTTTTTTGTGGAACGGAGATGGTTTTAATCGATTTAACGTGGACAAATTATATATTTTCTGAAACGTATAAGAAAACGGAAGTTTTTTTCTTCAACCGCACCTCGATAACTTAAAAATAGCATTCACGTGATTCAAAAAACCAACTAATAAATCAGTTTTCAATCCGTGAAAAATAGCTTTTTTGTGGAACGGAGATGGTTTTAATCGATTAAACGTGGACAAATCATATGTTTTCTGAAAGTTATTGAAATAAGGACGAATTCTGCGTGAACCACAACTCGATAATTTCAAAACTGCCTTTTCGCGATTCAAAACCAATTAATAAATCAGTTTTCAATCCGGGAAAAATAGCTTTTTGTGGAACGGAGATGGTTTTAATCGATTAAACGTGGACAAATCATATGTTTTCTGAAAGGTATTGAAATAAGGACGAATTCTGCGTGAACCACAACTCGATGACTTCAAAACTGCCTTTACGCGATTCAAAACCAATTAATAAATCTGTTTTCAATCCGTGAAAAATAGCTTTATTGTGGAACGGAGATGGATTTAATCGATTAAACCTGGACAAATTATATATTTTCTGAAACGTATAAGAAAACGGAAGTTTTTTTCTTCAACCGCACCTCGATAACTTAAAAATAGCATTTACTTGATTCAAAAAACCAACTAATAAATCAGTTTTCAATCCGTGAAAAATAGCTTTTTTGTGGAACGGAGATGGTTTAAATCGATTAAACGTGGACAAATCATATGTTTTCTGAAAGGTATTGAAATAAGGACGAATTCTGCGTGAACCACAACTCGATAACTTCAAAACTGCCTTTACGCGATTCAAAACCAACTAATAAATCAGTTTTCAATCCGTGAAAAATAGCTTTTTTGTGGAACGGAGATGGTTTTAATCGATTAAACGTGGACAAATCATATGTTTTCTGAAAGGCTTTGAAATAAGGACGAATTCTGCGTGAACCACAACTCGATAACTTCAAAACTGCCTTTACGCGATTCAAAACCAACTAATAAATCAGTTTTCAATCCGTGAAAAATAGCTTTTTTGTGGAACGGAGATGGTTTTAATCGATTAAACGTGGACAAATCATATGTTTTCTGAAAGGTATTGAAATAAGGACGAATTCTGCGTGAACCACAACTCGATAACTTCAAAACTGCCTTGACGCGATTCAAAACCAATTAATAAATCAGTTTTCAATCCGTGAAAAATAGCTTTTTTGTGGAACGGAGATGGTTTTAATCGATTAAACGTGGACAAATTATATATTTTCTGAAACGTATAAGAAAACGGAAGTTTTTTTCTTCAACCGCACCTCGATAACTTAAAAATAGTATTCGCATGATTCAAAAAACTAACTAATAAATCAGTTTTCAATCCGTGAAAAATAGCTTTTTTGTGGAACGGAGATGGTTTTAATCGATTAAACGTGGACAAATCATATGTTTTCTGAAACGTATAAGAAAACGGAAGTTTTTTTCTTCAACCGCAGCTCGATAACTTAAAAATAGCATTCACGTGATTCAAAAAACCAACTAATAAATCAGTTTTCAATCCGTGAAAAATAGCTTTTTTGTGGAACGGAGATGGTTTTAATCGATTAAACGTGGACAAATCATATGTTTTCTGAAAGGTATTGAAATAAGGACGAATTCTGCGTGAACCACAACTCGATAATTTCAAAACTGCCTTTACGCGATTCAAAACCAATTAATAAATCAGTTTTCAATCCGGGAAAAATAGCTTTTTGTGGAACGGAGATGGTTTTAATCGATTAAACGTGGACAAATCATATGTTTTCTGAAAGGTATTGAAATAAGGACGAATTCTGCGTGAACCACAACTCGATGACTTCAAAACTGCCTTTACGCGATTCAAAACCAATTAATAAATCTGTTTTCAATCCGTGAAAAATAGCTTTATTGTGGAACGGAGATGGATTTAATCGATTAAACCTGGACAAATTATATATTTTCTGAAACGTATAAGAAAACGGAAGTTTTTTTCTTCAACCGCACCTCGATAACTTAAAAATAGCATTCACGTGATTCAAAAAACCAACTAATAAATCAGTTTTTAATCCGTGAAAAATAGCTTTTTTGTGGAACGGAGATGGTTCTAATCGATTAAACGTGGACAAATCATATGTTTTCTGAAAGGTATTGAAATAAGGACGAATTCTGCGTGAACCACA
Source organism: Encarsia formosa (assembly GCA_038277355.1). Taxonomy (NCBI): domain Eukaryota; kingdom Metazoa; phylum Arthropoda; class Insecta; order Hymenoptera; family Aphelinidae; genus Encarsia; species Encarsia formosa. The sequence continues at coordinate 21,878,735 of CM076187.1, forward strand.
ACTCGATAACTTCAAAACTGCCTTGACGCGATTCAAAACCAATTAATAAATCAGTTTTCAATCCGTGAAAAATAGCTTTTTTGTGGAACGGAGATGGTTTTAATCGATTAAACGTGGACAAATTATATATTTTCTGAAACGTATAAGAAAACGGAAGTTTTTTTCTTCAACCGCACCTCGATAACTTAAAAATAGTATTCGCGTGATTCAAAAAACTAACTAATAAATCAGTTTTCAATCCGTGAAAAATAGCTTTTTTGTGGAACGGAGATGGTTTGAATCGATTAAACGTGGACAAATCATATGTTTTCTGAAACGTATAAGAAAACGGAAGTTTTTTTCTTCAACCGCACCTCGATAACTTAAAAATAGCATTCACGTGATTCAAAAAACCAACTAATAAATCAGTTTCCAATCCGTGAAAAATAGCTTTTTTGTGGAACGGAGATGGTTTTAATCGATTAAACGTGGACAAATCATATGTTTTCTGAAAGGTATTGAAATAAGGACAAATTCTGCGTGAATCACAACTCGATAACTTCAAAACTGCCTTGACGCGATTCAAAACCAATTAATAAATCAGTTTTCAATCCGTGAAAAATAGCTTTTTTGTGGAACGGAGATGGTTTTAATCGATTAAACGTGGACAAATTATATATTTTCTGAAACGTATAAGAAAACGGAAGTTTTTTTCTTCAACCGCACCTCGATAACTTAAAAATAGTATTCGCGTGATTCAAAAAACTAACTAATAAATCAGTTTTCAATCCGTGAAAAATAGCTTTTTTGTGGAACGGAGATGGTTTGAATCGATTAAACGTGGACAAATCATATGTTTTCTGAAACGTATAAGAAAACGGAAGTTTTTTTCTTCAACCGCACCTCGATAACTTAAAAATAGCATTCACGTGATTCAAAAAACCAACTAATAAATCAGTTTCCAATCCGTGAAAAATAGCTTTTTTGTGGAACGGAGATGGTTTTAATCGATTAACCGTGGACAAATCATATGTTTTCTGAAAGGTATTGAAATAAGGACGAATTCTGCGTGAACCACAACTCGATAATTTCAAAACTGCCTTTACGCGATTCAAAACCAATTAATAAATCAGTTTTCAATCCGGGAAAAATAGCTTTTTGTGGAACGGAGATGGTTTTAATCGATTAAACGTGGACAAATCATATGTTTTCTGAAAGGTATTGAAATAAGGACGAATTCTGCGTGAACCACAACTCGATAACTCCAAAACTGACTTTACGCGATTCAAAAAACCACCTAAAAAATCAGTTTTCAATCCGTGAAAATTAGCTTTTTTGCGGAACGGAGATGGTTTCAATTGATTACACTCGGACAAATTATTCATTTCCGGAAAGATATTGAAAAAAGAAAGTTTTTTGCTTGAACCGCACCTTGATAACTTAAAAATTGCCTTTACATGATTCAAAAAACCAATTAATAAATCAGTTTGCAATCCGTGAAAAATAGCTTTTTTGTGGAACAGAGATGGTTTTAATGGATTAAACCTGGAAAAATCATATGTTTTCTGAAAATTATTGAATAAAAGAAGTTTTCTGCGTGAACCACACCTTGATAACTTCAAAATCGCCTTTACGCGATTTAAAGAACTGACGAAAAAATCAGTTTTAAAAATCAGTTGTATTTGGAGGCAATTTTAAGGATACAGCAGTTTGGTTAACGCAGAAAACTTCCTTTTTTCAATATCTTTCCGAAAAGATATGATTTGTCAAGTTTAAATCAAGTAAAAACATCTCCGTTCCTTGAAGAAGCGATATTTCACGATATGGAAACTGACTTATTAGTTGGTTTTTGAATCGCGTGAAGGCTATTTTGTAGTTATCGAGGTGCGGTTCACGCAGAAAGCTTCCTTTTTTCAAAACCTTTCGAAAATATGATTTTTGTAGGTTAAATCAATTAAAATCATCTTCATTCCACAAAAAATCTAATTTTCACGGATTGAAAACTAATTTTTTAGTTTTTTTTTTAATAGCGTTAAGGCTATTTTTTAGTTATTGAGGTGCGGTTCACGCAGAAAACTTCCTTTTTTCAATATCTTTCCAAAAATATATGAGTTGTCAAGGTTTAATCAAGTAAAACCATCTCCGTTCCGCAAAAAAGCTAATTTTCCAAAAATATATGAGTTGTCAAGGTTTAATCAAGTAAAACCATCTCCGTTCCGCAAAAAAGCTAATTTTCACGGATTGGAAACTGATTTTTAAGTTGGTTTTTGGATCGCGTTAAGTAGTCTAGCCGCCATATAGAAGGTTTTACGTGCAAGTTCGCGCCACGACGGCAACCCTGGTTTAAAAGACGTATTTCGATGTCCTCTTTCGAATTAACCAGGGTTGCCGTGCTCAAAATTTCAATGACAACAATTAAACAACAATTTGTATATTTTTATCATACTTAATATACACGCAAGACCCCATCATATGTCATATGCGTCTTGGTGGAATGGTTAGAGGTCTTACCTCTGACCCCGGAGACCGGGGTTCCATTCCCACTACGATTGGTTTTTTTTTTTTTTAATTTTTTATTTAGGTTCGTTAAATAAAAAAAAATTTTTATTTTTATTTAATAATTTTCTTTTTTATTTTATACCGTTGAACATATATACAATAATTATAATTCTTGAAAATCAGTATTTAAAAGCAAATAACTCTTAATTTAACTTAAATTACGTAAACAATGAAAAACTCTGTATCTGACAAAAATAAACAATAATTTTTAATCCGACATTGATTCTTCTAGGATGGATTCAGAATCGCAATCGTTAAATCCGCAGTCGTTGTATTTATTTTTGCACTTATCAGTCTTTTTGCAATAACAAAATGAACAGCACGGTATACTAGCTGCAACTCAAAAGCTTTTTATAAAAAATTGATTAATTTTGTGAATATTTTATTTAAATTTTTAATACAGATTTTCAAGAAATTTTTTTATATATTTATATATGTTCAACGGTATAAAATAAAAAAGAAAATTATTAAATAAAAATTAAAATTTTTTTTTATTTAACGAACCTAAAAAAAAAAATCAATCGTGGTGGGAATGGAATCCCGGTCTCCCAGGTCAGAGGTAAGACCTCTAACCATTCCACCAAGACGCATATAACATATGATGGGGTCATGCGTGTATATAAAGTATGATAAAAATATACAAATTGTTGTTTAATTGTTGTCATTGTAATTTTGAGCACGGCAACCCTGGTTAATTCGAAAGAGGACATCGAAATACGTCTTTTAAACCAGGGTTGCCGTCGTGGCGCGAACTTGCACGTAAAACCTTCCATATGGCGGCTAGACTAAAGGGTTTTTTGAAGTTATCGTCGTTCAGTTCATGCGGACAACTTTCTTTTTTCAATGTCTTTCCGAAAATATATGATTTGTCGAGGTTTAATCAATTGAAACCATCTCCGTTCCAAAAATGCGATTTCTCACGGATTGTAAACTGATTTTTTAGTTGGTTTTTTGAACCGCCCGACGGGAATTTGAAAGTTATCGAGATGCGGTTCACGCAGAAAACTTCCTTTTTTCAATACCTTTTTAATAATATACGATTTGTGCATGTCTAATTTATTAAAAACATCTTCGGTCACCAAAATATAATTCATAAATTTTATTGCTTCAGACATAAAAAAATTATTGTATGAAAAGCTTTCACAAATGTATAATAGATTGGAGCTAAAAAAATAAAATTTTCGAGTAAATGTAGAATAAGTATGATCTTTAAAAAATACTTTTAAAAAAGTAATATTTACGGCGATTGGTTTTTTTAAAAGGAGTCTAAATAAAAAGTTGTACGCTAAATATAATAATCTTTTTTTGAAAATGAATTAATGAAAGAAGTGAAATCAAAAAATTTATTACGGACGACTTGAGGCCGAATTACTTATTATTTAAAAATAATTTCTCTTCTAAAAGATGATCATATTATGTTGAATCACCTTCAATATACGTAAAGTTAAGGTAGGACCGCACCTACGGCTCTAGTCAAGATGCATTTTCGGTTAAACATTTGACTAGCTTCACGCGTATATAGATATAGAAATGCATTAGCAGCAGAAGCTTTTTTAACCTAAAACACATATTTTTGTTTTTTATTAATACTTAGAGGAACCGAATGTATGATTTAATTAATTCTATGTCATTCTTGTGCATTCTAGTTGAAACTGACAAATTTTCTGAAAACCTGATCACATGTAATTATGTAAAAATTGTATAAAAAATGTGCCCCCCCTTAAGACTACGGGTTAAATCGACGCGATCTTAATATTCAATTACTCAAAAACGAAAAACCCCCAGGTTCTGAAAATTTAGTAGCATCATTTTTTTATATTTATCTTCGACTTCCTAAAGTTTTAGATTTTTAACACATCTCTTTCTAGTTTGTGCGGTCCTACCTTAACAATTTTTCAATTCTAGCACATACATGGGAAAACACATGCAAATTACACACAACTCAAACACTTTTTAAAATTAAAAATTAAACTATGTTGTTAAGAAACACACTGAGCATTCAAAATATAATTTAAAAAATACAGGTATCATTTTCGAGATAATTTAGTTCAAAGAATATTAAATTTTTACAGGTCAAGTATAGCCATACATTGTGATTTAGTTGATTTCTAACTTAATTACAACATATTTTAATTTCAAAAAGTGTTTGAATTGTGTGCTATTTGCATGTGTTTTCCCATGTATGTGCTATAATTGAAAAATTGTTAACTTTACGTATATTGAAGGTGATTCAACATAATATGATCATCTTTTAGAAGAGAAATTATTTTTAAATAATAAGTAATTCGGCCTCAAGTCGTCCGTAATAAATTTTTTGATTTCACTTCTTTCATTAATTCATTTTCAAAAAAAGATTATTATATTTAGCGTATAACTTTTTATTTAGACTCCTTTTAAAAAAACCAATCGCCGTAAATATTACTTTTTTAAAAGTATTTTTTAAAGATCATACTTAGCGTATAATTTTTTATTTAGATTCCTTTTTAAAAAACCAATCGCCTTAAATATTACTTTTTTGGATCTCCGAAAATCTGAAATTCTTAAAAACACGGTCAAAACACAGCTAAATATCGCACTTTTCTGATCCCCTAAATTGGATCCCCTAAATTGGATCTTTGTCGAAAGTATTGGATCCCCTCAGTTGGATCCCCTTTTTATCAAAAATCCCCTTTTCAAAGATCCCTTTTAATTCTTCGTTGAAATTATAATATAATTTAAAATCCAATAATTATTTATATATATTCATATGCCGATTTAAGATCAACGAACGATTGGATTTTAATTTATATTATATATATTAATTACTTATTTATATTATTTATATTAATTTATATAACCCATACCTAACTTAATACCAATGTTTACTTTTTGATAAAAAACATTTACTTAGGAATAAAAATTTGTGCGGTACTAGAAATTTTTACGGGTAATCAAGGGACACTTAAGTGGGCAGATTTACGCCATCCCAAGCCAGCTGGTTAGATAAGCGGGATACGTTAGTTTAGTGAGAGCTAATAATTTAAGTCGATTCAGGTTAGTAAGGTAGATAAGGTTGGTTAGGCAGAGGTTATGCTGGAGGAGGGTGGAAGGGGAGATGAGGTGAGGAAGGGTTTGTTATTTTACTTAAAAATATTAATAGAAATTTCATTAAACTTTTTTTCATTTCTTTAAACTTTTTCAAAATTTAAAGTACTTCAACAAAACTTTAAAGTTAGTGACTGAGTTGATGAATACGGTGAGTAGGATTCGTTGGTAGATTGGGTGAAATAAGTTTGGGAGATCCCTACCCCTTAAATCCAGCTGGACAAAAAAAAATTTTTTGGTTAATATCGCTTAAAATCAAGTTATTGTTCATTTTTCAATTTGTCCAGCTGGATTTCTAGCCGGACAGATCCGTCTGGAAAATTAAAAAAAAAAAAAAACTAAGATAAATTTTTTCAAAATCATTGAAAAATGAATAATAACTTAATTTCAAGCAATATTGCCAGCAATATTCAATAGCCAGCTGGAAATCCTGCTGAAAATCCAGCTGGATTTTAGGGGTAGGGATAAAATACGGTATTTGAAGTAAATTAAATTAGTGAGGTCAGTAATGTGGCTAAGATTAAACTTGGTCATGTAGTTGAAGAGAAAAAAATTCGAAGTCTTAAGGGGAGTTGCAGGATTTGCGAAAAAAATCATTTAAAATTAAATGAAAACGAAAATAAAAAAACTTCCTAAAGATTCAATAAATATAGATGTATAGCAAATGCTATTAAGATACAAAAATTTACAAAACTGTTTCCCATATTCTGACGTTAATTTTGATCCGATTTTGATGGGGTTGGGCTTAAAAGATATATTAAGATAGTAGCTCCAACGCTACTGAGCCCTTTTTTCATTTTCATTTTTAATTTTACTGAATCTTCAATTTTTTGTTAAAATGACCCTTATGACTTCGCCTTAATACGGGTGAGAATAGTAAAGAGACTTAGATGGGGTGAGTGATGGTTGTGTGGTTGTGGGCTGGTATAGACATATTAAAATTATAACTTTGGCTCCAATGAAAATTTTTATATAAAATTATGTATGATAAAAAAGGTCTTGAGCTCAGCTTTCTAATTATGTCATTCAAATTTTTATTAATTAGTAGATTACTACAATCGGCTGCGCCTCGGCCGAAAATTACATGTGATCTGAGACATTTCTTATTTTCGTGGCCACGTGTCGTATAGGTACTACTTTTTTTCTGCTCGACGCATTTTCTGGCCTCTGAGCGCGCCAGTCTTTGCTACTTCCCGGCCGGAGTGCAGAAAATACTTTTTGTTGTCATGACTCTCATGAGAGGGTGCTGAACAAAGCCGTTTATCAATTAGTCTGTTCAAACGAAACTTAGCAAGCTCTTACTATAAAGGAAATACGTTCGTTTCATGAAGAATCTGTAAAACAATTTTGAAGAAAATCAATGATGAAAAAATCTTGATTTTTTTTATCATTCGGCAAATTACTAGAGTAGTTTTCAGGATGGGGAGTATAAGCTAGAGATCTAAGATGAGTCAGATCAAGAATGAATAAGGTGAGTAGGGTTTGTTGGTAGAGTGAGTGAGAGATGAGTTGGGAATTATTTACGGTATTTGAAGTAAGTAAAATTAGTAAGGTCAGTAATGCGGCTAAGATTAAAATAGGTCAGGTGGTTAAAGATGAAAGATTAAGTATGGTTAGTAGGGTTCTCCAAATGGGTGAGATAGTGAAGTAGGTTAGATAGTTAATGTGATTAGGTGAGTGACACTTGTGGGCCAGCAAATATAATAAAGTTTGTAATATCGATCTGAAATGAATCTGTTTAATATGCCCACCATAAGCAAAAGAAGCTCTAAAAAATATTTTTGTGTGTGTAAGATCTAATGAAATGGTTCAAAATACCAGTGGGTTTACTAAAATATTCCTTATGAGTCATCAAAAATTTATGTATGTACCTTACATGAACACTCTAACTATTTTAAAATTGATTTATATCTTCATTTGTCAATTTTAGATCTATTTTAGCCCTGGATAGATTTTGACAAAAAATTATTAACCCTTAAAGGCCACACGGGGTCCAAAAGACCCCACATAACTATCAGTGTGGCAGTTCTGGATTTGGGTGTGTCATTTAAGGGTTAAAAAAAGAAATAAAATTCTATACCTGATCATTTTGCCTAAATAATTAAAAACTTTTCTTTATAAGTCTGATTTTATGAATCAAGTTATGATGAGTAAGTAAAGTTTGAACTGAACTCTCGTGTCTAATTTTTATTGATTTTGAGCGCTTTAGTCTTTTGATTATTTTACCAAACATACAGCTTACGTATTGTTTTGATTAATTTTTATATTCATAAATTATAATTAGGGGGTTGGCGAGCGGAGCGAGTAGGGGGGCGACTATTTATACCCAAGCGTATGAGGACCCACCCCCGTAGAGGGGATCATGGACCCTCCCATGTACGTCCGAAAACTGGGGGAAAAACCAATGATTTGGCCCTTTTCCAAGAGGGCTTGGCCTTGGCCTAATTTATTATAATACTCCTCATGTGTGAATTCCCTCTCCTACAGCTATGGTCCGCCTAAACTAATATGGGACCCGTTTCTTTGATGCCTCATTGGGTCAATGTCACTGACCGGTGATCATGGGGGTTTGTTTATGGCCTCCAGCCTCCTTGCCATGACACTCTATTGTTTGGGTCCGCTGCTGGCTTTTCCTTCACTCAGCCAGGCGTCCCGCGCTGACGCGTTTCTTTTGTCCTCTCCCTCTCTTCTTTTTCCCAGCTCCTGTTCGCTTTTCCTCTCTCTCTCTCTCTGTTTTTCTTCTATTTATTCTCTCTCTCTCTCTTACTTATACTTATTAATTTATCTTATTTAACTAGTAATTGAATAATTTGTAAATAATTTAAGAATTATCTGAAAACTATTTTAATATTAAAATGGGGAGCTGGTGCCGACACGACAAAATCAATAAAGAACATCATTTTGTCAACACGGACTGCATAAGTCTATCTAGAGTACTACGGCTGCCGCACAGGAGTATGAGTTTAAGCGGTTAATAAATATGCGCACATGGAAGAAAAAGTAAGGCAATCTTAACGTTTCCGAGCGGAGTGCTATCCGCTTTACTGCAAAACAATGAGCATTTACTTTGTTTAAAAAGTAATTGCATGAGCTTCTTTTTAACTGTAGATGGCACGTTTATTCAAAAGCGGTTAATCAAAGTCAAAATATTGTCATCGCTTATGTAACTGAAAGTCTTGGCGGGCAATTTCCCCCCCTTTTTTTTTTTTACAGGCTCCTATGCTGGTTTGGTTTTTTTTTCTTTCATTTAGCCTTTTGGAAGTTACATCTTCCTGTTCATTATTATTTCCTTTTTTACAGGGAAAGTAAACCCCACTCTTTTCGTTTTTCTATTATTTAGTGTTAGAAGCTAGAAAATTTTTTTTGAGGACGAGAACTTTCCCCTGACAGAGACGATTCAGTCTCCCTTGAAACTCCGAACAGTGTGTTTCGTGTTAAGGTCCATAACGTTCTACCAAAAAAAAAATATGCCAGCTATCAAGACTGTTGTCGTAAGTAAAAATTTCATTTCTTTCCTCTTTCTTTTCTCTGTAATTTAGAAATTACGCTAATTTAATTTAGACTTAATCGTAATTTTTTTTTTTTTTTTTTTTTTTTTCTTATTTGCGTGTTAATTATAAAATATCATTTTTATATGTTATTCATTATATATGTATACAAAGTTAGGTATAGGTTTAAAAAAGTTTGTTTCAAATTGAAATTTGAAAAAAAAATTTTTAAATTAAATTCATTATTAAAATATAAATTAAAATCCAATAATTATTTAAATATATTTATATATATATTTTATAATTAGCTTGTTATTTTCCAACATTTCATGAAGACTTGAAGGTTTCCACACTACCACATAGGTACTGCTCCAGTGCGTTAGTTTTTTTTCCAAAATTTTTTACATAAAAAATTTTTGATTATCAATCCATTCAAAATATTAAAAAAAAAAAAAAAAAAAAAAAAAAACTAAAAATTTTGGAATGTGGAACCATTGCCAATAGCCGTATAACCACATGATTAAATTTAAACAAAAATTTTGAATTAAAAAAAAATGAATCACATCAATGTTAAAATTGGTTAATTAATAGGAAATAATTTAAATTAATTTAAAAAAAAATAATAATTTTGAAAGAAGATTTATAATTAAAAAAAATATATTATAAATATTTTAATAAATTTAATATTTAATAAATTTACTTCAATAAAATTATTCAAAATTTTTTATGCTTTTTATCTAAATACATTTTTCCAAACTACATTTTTTAATTTATCTTTGTCTTGTGAGTCATTTTGAATAAAAATTTTATCTGAATTTTTAGACCTAGATAACGATACATATAATTGTCCGTGTGAAAAAAGTTCAGTTTTTATGTACAGTAGTGATCAAAATTATAAGGCACCCCCTAAAATTCGCCTGTTTCAAGTTAATATTTTGACTTTGTGCATGCCTGCACGTGTTTAAATATTTTAGTATTCATCTCTAAAATTTTTTTTGTTCAAAACAAGTTCCGTACTTGAAAAAAAAACGTTTACTTTATATTAATTCGTCTTTCCAATCAATTTTTATCCTCTTTTAAGCTTAATATGACTTTTTTTTTTAAAACAGCTAAATTTAGTTCTTTTATGATCTAGATAGTGTTTTGTAAAATTTCTATAAACACCTAAGTGAATAATATTTTTTTAAACTTGAAAAAACTTTGATTTTTTGTACTTTTACATTGTTTTTCGCTTAAATTTGCTTTTTTTATTAATTTGGGAGGTAAAAATTATATTAAACTGATATTTGATGAATTTTAAACTAATTCAATTTATTATGAATCAAAATCTTACAGAGAATTTTAGAAAAATATGTTAAAAAACAATTTTTCTAATACAGTTAAATTTCACAAAAATAACTTCAATTTGTATTTAATTGATTACAAGTAATAGTATTAATTTATTTTTAGAAATAATTATTATATTCATTTTTATTATTTAATATAATATGTTTTTTATATATTGAGTAATTAGTTTACCCTTCTTTAGTACTTAGTTGATCCTCCTTTAGCCTCGAAGCAAGCGTGAACTCTTCGGACCATAGATCCTGCAAGTTTTTTACAGTAACTCGGACTCAATTTTTGCCAGGCTACAGCAATCTCTCGTTTTAAATCTGCCAAATTTCTCAGGTGTTTGTCTTTGATCATTATCTCTATTTGATCCCAAGCATTCTCAATTATATTCAAATCTGGAGAACGTGCTGGCCAATCTAGTATAGGTATTTTATTATTATTAAACCATTGCATCGTTTTCTTTGATTTGTGACACGGAGCGTTGTCTTGTTGGTAATACCAAATTTTTTGACGTCCATAAACCTTTGTTTTTGATGGAAGCATAAAATTTTCTATAGTCTCGATGTATTTTTCGCTGTTCACTGTACCTTGCACAAATTGAAGTTCTTCTTTTCCTTTTCCTGACAGGCAACCCCAAACCATAATTGATCCACCACCTTTCTGCACTCTTGGAGAAAGGCAATCAGGATTGTATTTTTCACTGCTGGTACGTCTTATTCGCTTTGGTCTGTTTGAAAAAAGTTGGAAGCTAGATTCATCGCTAAAAAGAACTAAATTCCATTTTTCAACTGTTCATGATAGCTTGTCTTTGCACCATTCATACCTAGCTTTTCGGTTTTTTGCAGTTAGAAGAGGCTTACGAGTTGCGACAGCAGATTTCATGTTCTTCTCAAGCAAACGTCTATTAACTGTTACTCGAGACACTTTTACATTAAGTTCTTCATTTATTTGATTTTTGATATTGTTTGTTGTAACTGCACCATTATTCTTTGCCTTTTTAATAATAATTCGATCAATCCGGTTACTTGTTATTCTTGGCCTGCCAGCGCCACTTTTCACTTTTACGGATTTCGTGCTTTCATACGTCTTAATGGTGTTTTGAACGCAACACCTACTAACTTTTAATATTTTTGAAATTTGACTCTGATTTTTTCCTCCTTTCAACAATCCTATAATCTGCCACTTAATTTTATCAGAAACTGCTTTTCTTCCCATGATGAAAGTTATGCAAGCTTATAAACATTTAAAAAACTAATTTATCAAAAATGCCGGCTCGGTCGGTAATGTAGATAAATTCTTTACCGATCGAACAATTATCGCTACTGGCATTCGAATTCTACGAATTTGAAAAATTACTTCAAGTTGAATAAACTCTATGAAACTTCTAACTGAATATTAAAATTAATGAAAAAATCAATTCGATAAATATATTGCTTGTAATCAATTCGATAAATATATTGCTTGTAATCAATTAAATACAAATTGAAGTTATTTTTGTAAAATTTAACTGTATTAGAAAAACTGTTTTTTAACATATTTTTTTAAAATTCTCTGTAAGATTTTGATTCATAATAAATTGAATTAGTTTAAAATTTATCAAATATCTGTTTAATATAATTTTTACCTTCCAAATTAATAAAAAAAAGCAAATTTAATCGAAAAACAATGTAAAAGTACAAAAAATCAATGTTTTTTCAAGTTTAAAAAAATGTATTTTTTCTTTGTGGCTTGAACATTTTTCTATTAATCAGTTTGAAAATTTTTATCGATAAACTTGAACATCGGAGAAACGCAAAAAAATAGTATATTACAGTCCCGAGGGAGTCAAAAATGAGTTAGCCTTTAGCAAACCCAAATTGATGTCCGAGCCGAAGGCGAGGTCATCAAAGGTTTGCTAAAGGTTAGCTCATTTTTGCACTCCCAAGGGCTGTATACTATTTTTCACGCTAGTAGTCAGAAAGTACAATATTCGTTTTCGGTACGAGCCCGAAAATTGTACTTTCGGGCTACTAGCGTGAAAAATATATTATTCACTTAGGTGTTTATAGAAATTTTACAAAACACTATCTAGATCATAAAAGAACTAAATTTAGCTGTTTTTAAAAAAAAGTCATTTTAAGCTTAAAAGAGGATAAAAATTGATTGAAAAGACGAATTAATATAAAGTAAACGTTTTTTTTTCAAGTACTGAACTTGTTTTGAACAAAAAAAAATTTTAGAGATGAATACTAAAATATTTAAACACGTGCAGGCATGCACAAAGTCAAAATATTAACTTGAAACAGGTGAATTTTAGGGGGTGCCTTATAATTTTGATCACTACTGTATATACTGACTTCATCAAAACTTTGCCCTTGTGACTTATTTACTGTTATTGCAAAGACTAAAACTAACGGAAATTGTTTTCTATGTAAAATAAAAGGATAACTTGAATTTTCGTTTGTGCTTAAAGTTATTTTCGGGATGAACACAATTTTTCCACTTTTATCACCTGTAATAATTTTTGCTTCTAATTTTTAATCTTGTACCATTACATAACCCATCATTAATACTTAAATTTCTTATTAACATTACTATTGCATTTTGTTTTTAGCTTCAATTCATGTGGAGGTAGACCATCATTAATAGAATTTAAAAATTCAATAGGATAATCTAAATAGATGTTACTGTCAGTTTAATCAACTCCTTTATGTATACCCTGCTACAAAAAATCCATTCAGAACCACTGAGTTCGATTCAAACTCAATGGTTTTTAATGGTTCCGAATTGTTCCAATAGACCGACAAAAATTTTTCAATCGATACCAATTGATTTTTATGGGACCTTTTTTATTCAATGAAAATTAATTGATTCCAATGGTTTTTTCAATGGAAGTGAATGGATTTGAATGGTACCTTTTCTCAATAGAAATCAATGGTCGAAAATTTTATTGGCTCAATAAAAATAAATAGATTTGAATGGTAAGTAGGGGCATAGCGCCGTGCGCTGAAAATAATATATATGTGTACTATACTCTTCAGCTTAGGGGGTGCGATGACGTTATGCAAGTACATATTCCCGCAGTGAGGCAGGATGAACCGGTATACCGCCGCGCAATGCCCAGGGTTTATTCGGTTATGGCACTGGGCTCAAACCGTCTTTACATGAGATAAATCGGCGCACTGAAGACACGCTTGTACCTTGTAAAATTCCATGAATTTATTGTGGTTATATTCATTGATTGATCCCCTCACCTTATTTTCGTGAGCGTTTTCTCTTTTATTCTTGTTTCATTCAGCAACGTAGCGCCATCTTACCGAATTTTTTTTTTCCTGTTTTACCAACAGAGAATTTCTTTTTTCTGCCAGAAAAATTTTTTCGGCGAAAGTTTTGACGGTGAAAAATTTTATCTGCGAGATTTTTTGTCGGCGATATTTTCATTTATGGTTTTGCAACATACCCCGCAGGGCCGGCGCTCGCTGAAAGCATCGGCTGGGGGCTTGGGGCTCCAAGAAATTTAGAATTCAAGTGAAAAATTATTTTCGAAGTAGTACATAAAAATAGTTAGGGCTTCAATAATTATTATTTAATTTTAATTTTTTTTTTTTTTTACACTTTTTTGTCGTGTGGATGTGATTATGAATTAGTACGTACTGATAAAATAATACTCATTCAAAAAAACTGAAGCCTTATAGCTATTTTGATGTTTCAATTCAGTTACAATTTAGAAACAATCATGATAAATTATTCTAATTTGGTTAAAACACAATCGGCAATTCACCGGTTATATTCCGTATTGGCTTTCGGCGTTGGGCCGAACGACGCGCAGCTATTTTTAGACTCGAGATCGGACGGCTTCGGCTGTCTCCGTCTTCTTGCCACGAACTTGGTGCCGCGCCAGCTGCTCCGATCACGACAGACCAAACGTGCTTCGATTTCTTTCACTAATAGCAAGATTTTTTTTTTATATCCTAAAGCCCAATCGGGCTTTAACGGCGATTTGGTTTTTTTTTTTAAACCGACTGCCGTGAAAGCCTGCAGGGCTTTATATACTTTGATTTTTGGTTTTAGGTTAGGACGCTTCAAAGAGAAACTATTTTAGGATGATTATTTCATTTATATTATACATCCCGCCGGGGTGGACGAAACCCAGGGCCTGCCAGTATGGCACCGTCTACTATTTCGTGCACCCAGATCAACTTGCACCATTGCAAAAGCGCTTCGGCTGTCTTAGTCAAACGCATGGCAGAGGTGCATACAGGCATAGCCTTTATTCAGGAACCCTGGATAAGGGCGGGTAAAATTACAGGTCTAAACGGTTGCGGCAACCGTTTCAGTTGGAACGGAGACTCAGCCAGGGCGGCCCTGATAATTAAAGGGCTTGCTGCCGAAGCCTGGGGATCCTTCTGTGACAGAGACATTGCGACAGCGACCTTGAAATACAAGGATGAGAAAGGCACTGAAAGGCAACTCGTAGTTGCCTCGGCCTACTTTCCATACGATGAGGAGGATCCACCCCCACAAAAGATTAGGGATCTTGTCAGGACCTGCGAACTGAAAGGCTTGGACCTCTTACTTGCGTGCGACGCCAACTCACATCACACGGTGTGGGGCAGCTCGGATTGCAATAACAGAGGGGACGCACTTTTGAGCTTCCTGGCGGGTACCAATTTGGAGATCCTGAATAAAGGTGGCAAGCCCACCTTTCGGGATATAAGGCGTGAGGAGGTCATCGATATCACTCTGGCCACGATCGATCTGGCGGCGTCCGTGGAAGACTGGAGAGTCTCGGACGAGCCCTCCATGTCAGACCACGAACACATCACCTTTTCGTTGGTGGGCAGAACTACCGATAGGCCTTACTGGAGAAATCCCAGAAACACAAACTGGGAAGGTTACAGGGCCGATCTTACCAGGAGAATTTCCAATTTTCCTGGGAGATACGGCACCCCGGTGGAGATCGAACACTGCGCAGAGTCCCTGCAAGAGACTCTGGTGATGGCTTTCGAGAACAACTGCCGGGTTAGTAAGAAAGGTAAGAGTCAGGGATGTCCGTGGTGGACACCCGAACTTACAGCCTTGAGGAAGGAAGTAAGGAGACTCTACAACAGGTCGTACAAGACTAAAAAGAGGGAGGACGAAGACCCCTATCGACAGGCGCAACGACTATACAAGAAGGAGCTGGAGAGGGCGCCCACTCTGGGCTGGCAGAACTACTGCACAGAACAAAAGGATGTCGCAGCGACATCCAGGCTCAGTCGCATTCTGCGCAGTGGCCCAAACCAGACGCCAGGTGTAATGAAGCTGAACTCGGGGCAATGGGCCGAAAATGGTGCGGACTGCCTCAACGCACTACTGGAGACCCACTTCCCCGACTTCAGGGAAGGCGAAGTACACCAAGGCACGCAAGAAGCGACAGCCGGCAGACAGGACTAGGCACTGGCCAGGGCCATAACGACACCGGAGAGAGTCAGATGGGCAATCGGCACATTTGACCCGTTCAAAGCTGCCGGACCGGACGGTATCTTCCCGGCCCTCATACAAAAAGGGCTGGAGGTACTGTTAAGCCCTCTGGTCAAACTCTTTAGGGCGTGCTTGGCCCTGGGATATGTCCCGACCTGCTGGAGGACGGCGAAAGTGGTATTTATACCGAAACCAGGCAGAGTGGTTACCAGCGCGAAGGACCACAGACCTATATGTCTGTCGTCCTTCGTACTGAAAACACTTGAAAGGCTCGTAGATAGGTATCTCAAGGAGACGTCTTTGGTCGACAGACCGCTGCACTGCAGACAGCATGCCTACCAGGCAGGGAAGTCTGTAGATACAGCTCTTATAGAGGCGGAATCCTGGATCAGAAACGGGATGAAGAATAAAGGTTATGTACTAGCAGCCCTGCTTGACATAGAAGGCGCATTCAATCACACCCGGGTGGATAGCATCCGCAAGGGTGCAGAGAATCATGCCATTCCGCCCACCCTGGTGAGATGGATGTGCCACATGTTAAGCACCAGGAGCCTGCTGGCCACATGGGGCGACCGTATCCGCAAGGGTAGGATCGGTAAGGGATGCCCACAGGGGGGAGTTTTGTCTCCCACTATGTGGTGCCTGGTAGTCGATACCCTACTGAGATTATTGGATGAAGCCGGCATTTTTGCCTTGGCATATGCTGACGACGTCTTCATTCTCGTTAGGGCCGACGATCTGGATGTGGCGGCGGGCCTAATGCAACTAGCACTGGGAATCGTCGAAAAATGGTGTAAGGGGGTCCACTTGACGGTGAACCCGAGCAAAGTTGGAGTCACGTGCTTTACGACCAGATACAAGGTGAGCCCTGTCAAGGGCCTACATCTCATGGGAAGGGCACTAGACCTGACCAATGAGATCAAGTATCTGGGAGTCACATTCGACTTCAAACTCAGTTGGAAAAGGCACCTCGATATCACCTCCGCAAAGGTGATTCAGTCCTTCTGGGCATGCAGAAGGGCTTTTGGCAGGACATGGGGACTGGAGCCCGAAAGGATACACTGGCTATACACAGCGGTGTTGAAACCCAAGCTACTACACGGAGCAGTCATATGGGCTCCCCGGGTGGCGACGGTAAAGGGCGCCAAGTCAATTTTGGATCGCGTACAGGCCCTCGTCTTGAGAGGCCTTACGGGATGTATGAGCACCACACCACTGGTTGCGATGGAACGTCTGACGGGAACCCTTCCGCTCGACCTCGTGGTTAGAAGTGCGGCCTTCAAGGCCGTGTGTCGCTACGATGGCAAAGCGAAGGTTGACCACCTAGCAGACCGGCAGATAACCAGAGAACTAAACCTGGAGAAGCTGCCCAAGCTCGATCATACGGCGAGGAACATCAGTTTCAACAAGCCGTTTAGAGTCGAAACGGGCAGCCGGGCCGACTGGCAAGGAGGACGGCACAAGTATACAGGTCAGGGAGTTGTCTGGTTCACAGATGGCTCGAAAAGAAAGGAAGGCGTGGGCGCCGGAGCCTGGAGACAGGGCTGTTCCAGGGAGATAACGCTACACCTTGACGACTTTGCCACAGTCTTTCAGGCTGAGGTAAGGGCGATCACGGAGTGTGCACGGGCCACGCTGAGAGAGGTTAACAGGAGATGCCCAGTCACGATTTGCTCCGACAGCAAAGCGGCGCTTTTGGCGCTCAAGGGCTGGGCCACAAGCTCGAGGGAAGTGGCTCTCTGCAAAGAGGCACTGACTAACATGGCGTTGAACCACTGTGTCACCCTATTATGGGTGCCAGGACACTCGATGATCCTGGGCAACGAAAAGGCAGACAGGCTGGCGAACCGGGGCGCCTTGGGCATCAGGGCGGACCAATGCAACGTTGGAATGCCCGATTGCTCAATGCAATGGAACGCTGGATGACAGGTGTAGCTGACCGAAGATGGAATGATCACCAGGGGCTGAGGCAGGCAAAGAGCCTCATCGGTGACAAGCCGCCTGAAACATGGCTGCGAGACCTGAGAAGGACTAGCAGAACAAAACTCAGGATGATCATCGACTGGCTTACGGGCCACTGGATGGTGAGACATCACCTATCAAGGATAGGACTCAGCGATGTCTCAAACTGCAGGTGGGGCAGAGAATCGGCCGAAACGACGGGACATCTTCTCTGTGAATGTCCCGCTTGGGCCACACTCCGGACCAGAAGGCTTGGCGGACCCATTATAGATCCATTGGATCTAAGGGAGGCAAGTGTTTCGGCAATCACGACGGCAATAGGCCACATCGAAGTGGCCTTGAACAGGGATTGAGTAAGGCAGGGAAATCAGCACAATGGGTGTATACCTGAGTGCTGGGGTCGCATGTTCCCGGGTAGGGACCGCGTACCCCTCCCACAAATACCATACCATACCATACATCCCGCGCGTAACTGATGATCCCCTGAGTAATTAAAAAAAAAATTATCCCGAACAAAGCCCGCATTGAAAAGTTATGAACGTTTCATTTTTCGAAACGCTGATTTCCTTTGGCTCACGGTAGTCAGGGGAATTCGATTTCAGTTTCGAGCATCCGGTCTCTCTGCCTGCGCTCTCTGTAGACTTAACCGGACGTGACGTATGCGGTGGGCGTGTCTATTTTTGCTGTCTCAGTCTTATTGCTTACCTACAGCGGCAGACGGGGGCATGTAGGCCCGAGCCTGTAGCCATGAGGCGACTGGTGGCGCTGTATCAATTAGCAGCTCCCTACAGCTAACTCGTGAGCTGACTACAGCTGACTGCGGAGCCGCTGAGCAGAGCAGCTTGTAATGTGTTATGAGCAAAAACTTTTTTATAAATAATTGATTGTCATAGAAAAAACAGTACTGAAGACCCTTATTTTCATTATATATTAAATAAGTGGTAGAATTTATAATTATTAATTTGTTTAATTTCAATAAAAGAGTATGAAATAAATAATCTCAACAGTCTTTCTATGATCATCATCAACAAAAATTTTTTAATTATTGTGGTGTGCCCTGTGAGATGATAATAATTGTGCTGTGGTTGTGTTGGGGACCTGATGGCTGGAGGTGCATATTGGCAATATTAAAAATAAAGTTTTTTCTGAATGAGTGTGTTTGTGTGTGTGTGTCAGGTTGAACTTGCAAATTGCAAAAGGTGCAATTGCAGCACATAATGTCATTGTCATACGCATTATCCCTTAATTTTAATCATCATAGAAATATATATGCTCTGAGCCAATACACTTGAACTGTTAAAGTTTTGTAATCCTACACTTTTTCAAAAATAAACTTGATGTCTGACAGAATTTTAATTTTGATTGTAACTGTTACATTCACTCAGGGTGTTAATGATAAGTATATTTAAGTCAACATGAATCAATTATTAAAAATATTTTTATCTTTTTTGTTGTCTGTATGCAAGCTTAAGTTATGCGGCCAAAGTGATTTTACATTTAAAAATTGGTTAATTAAGAAGTACAAAAGAAATAGATAGTTTTGGGTCTAGGTATCCAGTGGACCAGAAATTATGAATTCTATTTGGCATGGATTTTTAAAGTATGGATGAGCATTTGCTTCATTATTTTCAAAGTGGATTTAGTTTGTCCATCAATTATGTATGCAAAATGAATTCAAAAGTACTTCATAACAGTAAATTATGTCTATGATTTTTATGTGTTCTGACTAATGATAAAATTTATATAAAAGAAATTTAAACCTAAAGAACTAGATATCCAAGTCAATATGAATCAATTCTTAAAAATTTTTATCTTTTTTGTTTTCTGTAAGCAAGCTTAAGTTATGCGGCCAAAGTGATTTTAAATTTTAAAATTGGTTAATTTTTTTTACAAGAATTAAAAAGTACAAAAGAAATAGATAGTTTTGGGTCTAGGTATCCAGTGGACCAAAAATTATGAATTCTATTAGGCATGGATTTTTAAAGTACGGATGAGCATTTGCTCCATTATTTTTAGAGTGGATCTAGTTTGTCCATCTATTATGTATGCAAAACGAATTCAAAAGTAGTTCATAACAATAAATTATGTCTATGATTTTTATGTGTTCTGGCTAATGATAAAATTAAATGAAAGAAATTTTAAACAGAAGAACTAGATATATCTAAGTTAACATGAACCAATAATTGAAAATTTTTATCTTTTTTTTAATCATTTTAAAGTTACAACTGAGTATTTGCTACATTTCAATGTAAATTTACATTAAAATAAAGCTATGCAATGTACATTTAAAAAATAGATAAATACTAAATTGAATTTTTTTTTTTACATATAAAATTGATTTACCTAGGACTTTTATAGGTTCTGGTTTATGTCGTGGTTTTACATCAGAATAATTGAATATATCTTAGTTATTGTTAAATCTTTAAGATTTTGTTAAGATGGTTAAATCATTTATTAAGACATATTTCAAAAATATTAATGATTTACTTATGGAGTTTGGTTTTTTTGAACTTGTGGACAAAAAGGAAATACATTTAAATATTTACCGAATTTACGCAATAAAATCTTTAAAAAATACTTTTAAATACTTCCCAATTGGAATGAGCTTTAAAAAATGTGTCATTTGAAATGATTTTTTTCCACGAAAATATTGGATAAGGTCAATTGGCAACAATGAAATTCCATTGGGAGGAAAGTCCATTGAAATCCATTCATTCCCATTGAAAAAACCATTCAAATTGATTTATTATTTAATGAATAGATTTGAATGATTTTTTCAATGGAAATAAATGGTTTTTAACCCATTACCGCCCATGGAAAAATCAAAAGTGATATAAAAAAACTAACTGTTGGAAAACCTGTCTCATGAAAAAATAGTAGATACGTGTTTTTTCTTTTTTCAATTTTCATTGTTTAAACATTATTTATTTAAACAAATTCATAAAAAAATTTAAATTTTTATAAACTAATAACGGCATTTAATTCTTTGACCGAAAATAAAGCAAAAGTCATCTGAGTAATTTTTTTATCAGACGCTTAGATCTTTTGCTACGAGCGCTCAAACATGTAAAAATATGGTTTTATAGTGGTGAGCTCCGACTCGTAAAAGTGTATCTTCGGTGCGGCGCCGCGGAGCTCACCACTATAAAACCATATTTTTACATGTTTGAGCGCTCGTAGCAAAAGATCTAAGCGTCTGATCAAAAAATTACTTAGATGACTTTCGCCTTATTTTTGGTCAAAGAATCGAATGCCGTTATTAGTTTATAAAAATTTAAATTTTTTTACGAATTTGTTTAAATAAATAATGTTTAAACAATGAAAATGGAAAAAAGAAAAAACACGTATCTACTATTTTTTCATGAGACAGGTTTTTCAACAGTTAGTTTTTTTAAATCACTTTTGATTTTTCCATGGGCGGTAATGGGTTAGTGGTCTTTCTTTTAAATGGAAATTAACTCTGCATAAAAAAATATACTAGAAACCATAGAGTTAGTTTAAACTCAATGAATTTGAATGGTCCCAATTGGAATGAGCTTTTAAAAATGTGTCATTTGAAATGATTTTTTTCCACGAAAATAATGGATAAGGTCAATTGGCAACAATGAAATTCCATTGGGAGGAAAGTCCATTGAAATCGATTCATTCCCATTGAAAAAACCATTTAAATTGATTTATCATTTCAAGCTCATAAAATTTTCGACAATCAATTATCTTCGAGAAAAAACTCATTGAAATCTATTCATTCATATTGAAAAAACCATTTAAATCGATTTATCATTTTGAACTCCTAAAATTTTCGACAATTATAAGTTTCTATTATAAGAAGGAAGTTCATGAAAATCCATTCACTCCCATTGAAAAAACCATTCAAATCGGTTCATTTTTTAAATTTGTTTGGCCATAAAAATCAATGGAATCCAATAGATTTCAATCGATTTTTACAACATCAAACCACTAGATGGCTACCTGTAACATTCACCTAAAATTGAAGTCTACGTTTTTGGATTACATATACTGGTGTAAAATTTTCATACTCAAGAAGTCGAACGTTGGCTCAGTCGGCTAAGTGCTGAAGTCGAACGTTGGCTCAGTCGGCTAAGTGCTTGCACCTAGTCGGCCGATACAACTTCGACCAAGGGATCGCGGGTTCGATTCCCACTCTGGGAAAAATTTTTTCGGATTTTTTTCTTGGGTGGTGGGATGAAGCCCGATCTCGACATAAAAACCATTTGAGAGTGGTGATCCTCTCACTTGGTAATTTTTAAAGATCACCAATCGCTCCCATACCGGGCAGCACCTCTTTCTACTACCCTTAAAGGAGGGTACATTTCTTCGCTCACCGAGCCTCGTTTCTCCAACGACTTCGTCGTTTATTCCACTCTATCCACTCTGAGTGTTCAGCGCCCAGTCCCTCCCACCCTTGGACTGAGGCCATTCTACCATCTTTTCAACAACAGTGGTTCATAGCTTCCTTAGGCTGGTAACCCACAACCAGGAGGTGGTTTTAGTCGGTAAGAATCCGACACTACCCAAGCAACTCCTCCTTGGGTGTCTTTCTGAAGATTTCCCCTCCTGGTTTACATAAAAAAAAAAAAAAAAAAAAAAAAAAATTCATACTCAAGTAGCTAAGATCTGCTTTACTATAATTTTTGAACTGATTGCCTCGTTGCAATCTACTAGGATCTTTTAAACATAAAAGATCTTCTTATTATTAGATTATAGTTTTTTAAAATTTTACATATATAAACTAGTTTAAAAAAATTAAAATCTATTGAAATCTATTCAACTTGATTAACATAAAAGAATCTATTAATTTCCATTGAAATCGATTAAAAGTTAATAAATTTCTATTCGTCTTCATCGTTCAATCGAAACCAATCGGCAAAGTGCCGATTAAAAGTACCGATTGACATACCCATTAGAATGCATTCAATTTTTTAATCGAAATCAATGGATTTCTATCCCACTATTCAATAGATTTTAATCGACTTCAATAACAATTCCTTTTCCAATCGAAACCAATCGGCGGAACGCCTATTAAAAGTCCCGATTGAAAAACCGATTAAAAACCATTAAAATTTTCAATGGACTTCAATGGATTTTTCGTAGCAGGGTAGCTTTATCTACACTATAATATTTTTTGGATTGACCATTTAATATATTTAAAACTCTATTATTCAACATTTGTACGTTTTCATTTTTTGGAGCTAAAATAACTTTACTTAATTCATAATTTTCATTTATATCTCCAAAAATTGAATGACATACATCTTTCGTTTTCCATTTTTGGGAATTTGAAAATTTTCTATTGAACCTTCGCCAATTTTTAATAATAATTTAGAAAATTCTTCATCTTTACATCGAATATTTTTAGTTAATTTTAATTTTTTGAAACTATTCCATAAACTGCTAAATTTAATAGTATCTTCTACAGTAATTTTTTCATTACCTCATTTTACTACTGGAAGAATTTGTCTAAAATCACCTCCCAAAATTATTAATTTACCTCCGAATGGTAATTTGTTTCTACAAACGTCTTGTAAAGTCCTATCTACGATTTCCAATTCTTTTTTTGGAATCATAGAGGCTTCATCCCAAACTATGATATCACATTCACGTCATTTTTTTTTTGTCTGATTCATTTTTTAAAAATGAGGTCTCAACATTATCTAAAATTATCGGTAATTTAAAAGTTTTATGACTTGTCATACCTTTTGGTGATAAAATTGAAGCTATACCAGTCCATGCCATTGATAAAACATTTTTATTTTTTGACATAAAATAATAAATTAAAGTTTTGTAAAGAAAAGTTTTTCCTGTACCTCCTGGACCATCTATAAAATACATACCATTGGCAGATTTCGTAATTAGATTAAAAATTGGTTTTTGATCATCATTCAATTTTGAAAATAATTCAGTATATTTTTCATGAATGTTATTTTCACTAGCATAATTTTGAAAATTATTATTTACATTATCTAAACATGGTTCTGGTAAACCGAAAAATTTACAATTTAATAAAGAATCTTCATTTCTTAAAAATTCATTTATTTCATTCAAACCTCTATTTTCCTGATTCTCCTTAAAATCTTCTATAAAAAATTTTTTATACTTATTCCAAATTAAATTACCAGGAATTTTTTCGGATATTAAAAACAAACAAAGAAATTCTCTTATTTTTTTTAGGTTTTAGATAATTTATAGCTTTATTAAAAATTTCAAAAATATTTTTATCATGTTCTACCAATCCCATTGCTACGGCTGCTTCTCGATATGATTTATAAACTATATTATTTATAGTTTTTAACTCATCATGAAAAGTAGCTCCAGTAACTTTGTCTAAAATTAATTTTAAATGAAACCTCTCTGAATCTTTGGGTGATATGACATTCATTCTACCTATAGTTTGAAATTTTTTTTTGTTTTTGTAAGGAGAAAAGGTTTTATTTTAAAGAAGTCTATAATGGTTGGGAATATTTGAATATTTTATTTTTCTTGCAAATTCAATCTCAAACACATTTTTAATTTAAACACGAAAATTTTTAATTTAAATAAAATTTATTTATCTATCACTGAAATTAATTATTTATTTTTTTTGAAAATAAAAAATAGAATATTTCAGTAAAAAATTTTGAAAAAAGGGGATCCAACTGAGGGGATTCGATACTTTCGACGAAGAATTAAAAGGGATCTTTGAAAAGGGGATTTTTGAAAAAAAGGGGATCCAACTGAGGGGATCCAATACTTTCGACGAAGATCCAATAGAAAAGTGCGATATTTAACTGTGTTTTGACCGTGTTTTTAAGAATTTCAGATTTTCGAAGATCCAATTTAGGGGATCCAATTTAGGGGATCAGATTAAAAAAACGGAAATATAATATAGGGAGAAGAGAATTTTCAGAATTTACATTGTTATCAGTCGTAGAGTTATTTTCATCTAAAATTTTAACTTTACAAAATGCTCTATCTGATCCTTTGTGTAAATATTTAAATATATATTTAACATTTTCTATAGATGCACAGTATTCAACGTTTAAATGACATTTGCTCAAGCACTACATAGCCCTTTTTTTCAATTTCATTTTTAATTTTATTGAATCTTCAATTTTTTGTTAAAATGACCCCATTGACTTCGCCTTAAGATACCAGTTGTATTGATCAAAACTTTGACTTAGAGCTTCGTGGTTTCTGAAATTACTCGGATATATAAATGTTATTTGTCTAATTCTTTGAAAAAACAGTATTTGAGTACTCAAGGCGTTTACAGAAATTCTGCATCGACGCACTTAACGCAGCGTCGCAGTAACAGTTCGTACACCTGTATCTCCCTATATTATATTTCCGTTTTTGATTCTTATCCCCTAAATTGGATCTTCGAAAATCTGAAATTCTTAAAAACACGGTCAAAACACAGTTAAATATCGCACTTTTCTGATCCCCTAAATTGGATCTTCGTCGAAAGTATTGGATCCCCTCAGTTGGATCCCCTTTTTTTCAAAAATCCCCTTTTCAAAGATCCCTTTTAATTCTTCGTCGAAAGTATCGAATCCCCTCAGTTGGATCCCCTTTTTTCAAAATTTTTTACTGAAATATTCTATTTTTTATTTTCAAAAAAAATAAATAATTAATTTCAGGGATAGATAAATAAATTTTATTTAAATTAAAAATTTTCGTTTCAATCTCAAACACATTTATATATTTATACCTAACTTTTTCTAATCTAATCTAATCTAATCTTTTTTAAACCTATACCTAACTTTATACCAATGTTTATTGGTTATTGGTTATTGGTTGTGAAAGTTGACCGGGGTGCCTTTCGGCTAAGGGACACTGAGCTTTCGCCATTGCATCCCTATCCCCCCCCCCCTGCTCCAGAAGAGACCTCTTCCCCCCTATAATAATCCTAGTCTCCTTTACATAGCACGGAAGCCGGTAGGTGCAATGCTAAGCGTGCTATGGGTATAGTAAAGACCCACATCGTAGGGAAAAAACCTATACCTGGATGACCGAGGCCGTAAGTACAGAGTTTCGATGCATGAACTCCCGTTGGTATCAGTTGCCTGTCCCTGTGGTACGTTACTTTACATCGAACTCCCATCTTCCGGCCTCTGTGGGGATCACGCTTTAATCGAGAGAGCGTTTATTTATGCATGTACCTTACATGAACACTCTAACTATTTTAAAATTGATTTATATCTTCATTTGTCAATTTTAGATCTATTTCAGCCCTGGATAGATTTTGACTAAAAATTATTTTAAAAAGAAATAAAATTCTATACCTCATGATTTTGCCTAAATAATTAAAAACTTTTCTCTATAAGTCTGATTTTATGAATCAAGTTATGATGAGTAAGTAAAGTTCAAACTGAACTCTCGTGTCTAATTTTTATTGATTTTGAGCACTTTAGTCTTTTGATTATTTTACCAAACATAGAGCTTACGTATTGTTTCGATTAATTTTTATAATCATCAATTATAATTAGGGGGTTGGCGAGAGGAGCGAGCAGGGGGGTACCCCCCCTAGTATACATATACACGTAAGACTTGACGTAAGCAGTGATCTCAAAAGTGGCAGTTTTTTACGCCCTCTTTAGGACTTTTGGCTGGGAAAATCTGCCACTTTTGGGAGCTCTGAACGTAAGCCGTGCGTCTGCGTGCGAGGACTACTGAGTAGCTGCGTGTTGACGAAAACTTTGGTCAAAAGTATAGTAACAAGGAGAAGGTACTATACCTTGTTAAGGAGACTTGGCAATTTTTTCTAAATCCAAACCCAAGAACCCCAAAAAATTTCTGAACATTTCATTAAGTAAGACAAAGAACTTTACTATTTGGGACAAGAATGGTTGTCGGTTTCGTTTTAACATGGACTCTATGAGAAAAAAAATGTATAAATTACCGAAATCGTCAAAATATATGAATTTACAACAAGTTAGGTGTCATTTTATATAAGTAAAAATTTGAAGATCATTTTGAAATTATAACAATATGAAATTTTCGGACTAATTTTTTTGAAAAATTAAAAATTGCAGTTTTTTACCTCCAAAACGTACAATTTTTCATAATTTTTTTTACATTTTTCATCAAAAATTTTTGTTTCTACTGTGTTTAAAAATGATTAATAATTGTTTACTAAACATAATTAATACTTTTTTATTGTGCAAATTTTTTTTTAATTTTATGCACCCCCAAGAGGCCCTCTACAGGTACGACCCCTACGCTGCCAAGTCTCCTGAACGTCACTGATCTTAATGAGATATTGGAGATCATTGAACAGAAAATGGAAAAATCTACTAATAATCCCGTCTAATGGCCCTTTTGTGTCGACTCACTAGAAAGCTTACATGACATTTTTAAGACTTTGAGGGGTTTGTAATATAATTTTTTAAAAATTTGTGCTACAAGTCTATCGCACTGACTTAATTCTGCAACCTCGAATTATATTGGTTTTTAAAATATATTTTTAGATATCATTTTGATAAGGCTGACGACACACAGTTACAGTTTATTGAAATTAAAAAACTTTAACAAATGATTTGATTTATCTCAATTTTTCATGGGTTTTATATTAAATTTTGAATTTAAGAATATTTTATCTTAAGGTGGTTTTCTACCAAATTTATGACAATAGAGAATCAGCTCAAATTTTCTGGAGGTGTTTATTAGATATTAATAAACATTTCTACGAAGTCTGATCAAAATTGACCATTTAGTGTAATAGTTATAACAAGTTAAAGTTTGCATTTTTTTCATTTCGCGTATGGCCAACACGCTGAAAAAGTGTACTAAATTATTGATATTTGTCTTCTTACAATAGAGATCCTTTAAAAAAACCACATACATATAGTTTCACTATAGAAGAATTCATTTCTTGAAACGGCAAAAAATTGACCTTTTACAAATTTTACAATAATTTTACAAAAATAATTTTCACGTGAATAACCTCCAAAACTGCGGTATTCAAAGGTGAGGTTAAAAGTTTTAAAAAATGTTTTGTTGTGATTGTCAATGTTTTTTTGGTAGAAAATAATTTCAGAAGCCATAAAAAGTTAAAAAACAAATTTTAATAACCAATTGTTAGTAATTTGGTGTAATAATTTTTTTTTTAGTCTTGAACTTGACTAGCTCTGGTAGAAAACCACCTTAAAAATATATACTAAAACAATGAGAAAGCTGGGTTGCCAAATTCTGAAAGCGCAATAAGCTTTGAGTAGGAATTTTTTAGAAGTTAGCTAAAAAAAATCAAAAAACGGCCAATAATGACATAGAAGCTATCTGGCGAATCGCTATGAAACTCCCATGACACGAAGTTATTGGTAGATTTACTGATTACGCGTGTCTTGTGTACAAGTGTAACATCCGTTGATTCAGTTATCATATAAGGCTTTTTCATAGCAGACTACATCTAGCAGAACATAGAATAACCAAAACGATATAAGTCAGTTTTATTTAATTTCATGAACTTTTTAATTTTTCGTATTTTTTATTTTCCAATCTTATCATGATTTTCTGTGATTTTGACAACTTAATTGAAAAAAGATCTATGCTCTTTTCACTTTACAGTTGATTGAAGGTCTTCACCGACCCCGAACATTTGACCAAAAATGCTCGGGGTCGGCGAAGACTTTCAATCGACGAAAAAGTAAAAACGAAGTTGTTTTTTCAACGAAGTTGTCAAAATCACAGAAAATCATGATAAGATTGGAAAATAACAAATACGAAAAATTAAAAAGTTCATGAAATTAAATAAAACTGGCTAATATCGTTTTGGTTATTCCATGTTCTGCTAGATATAGTCTGCTATGAAAAAGCCTTATTGAAGTTGTATAAGTCGAGTTTGGCCGCTCATAACGTTTCTCACTTGTTCGGATCTTTATGTCAGGCTACAAATATGGATTTCCTTTTTTTTTTAAATTTATTATTCAAAAATTTCAAATAAGCATTCTTTCGGTGTAAGTTGTTTCTGCTGCCTTGATCATTTCATTATTAATCTCGAATTAATTTAAAAAATCTAGCCTAATTATTATTAATTTGTTTGTAAGTTTAACTAACTTAGAGTATTTCATATCTTCGAGTATATCTTACTGGAACAAAACCAAGCAAACCTGCGTTTATTGAAGGTACGACCCAGATCGTTAATGATTGTAGCGTTAGTTCGAACCTTTATAAAAATGTTTCAGTTATCCCTCGAGTTTAGATGCATATGACTGGTTTAGGACTAGTGTAAAATAAGGGCACTGATAATTAATTTTTAATTAATTTTATTTTATTTTATAAATTATCTTGTTTTTTATTAATAAATTGAAAAAAATCTCAACGAATGTGAATTCGAGATAGTAAATGATTTAAAAATAATGTCATCTGGTTGTTTTCCCGGGTTATATAATAAAAAAGATAAATAGTATATAATTCGATTCCTAAAACAAATTTTAAAAGCTCAAAATAACTTGAAAATAACAAAATTATGAATATCAAAGAAGAAAAAAATTGTTTAAGGTGCAACCCACTGTATTTTGTATTTTATTTTTTCTCAGGAAATTTTATTGTTTGTAAAATACTTTAAGATGCGCAAGATACTTTCGACGGTCGAAGAACGATAGAATAGTTTTCTGTGACTTCTCCACGGTCTCTCACGAGTTATCCACTTTAAGATTGCTTTAGTTTTTACTATAATTTTTAAAAAAAATTTCAAATTTTTTCCGTACACTTAAAGGCTCTTTTTACATCCTCACCTCAGTAAAAAATATTATAAAGTGTTATTGTAATATTTGCAGGGTATGATACGATAAGCTATTGCGTCTATATACAAAGACAATTAACAAATATTATAAATCTCGGCGCAAACCTGCCACCGTGAACGCACCCAATTAACTTTGCGATAAATTATTGCAGTAGTGTCACTGTACTATTTTAACATTAAATCATTGAAATATTATTCATTAGATATTTCAAAGTAATATTCACTATACATATTCTATACACACTCAAAAATAAACTTTTTGAGGATTTTGATTAAAGCCTTAACCACTGCTTTTATTTCGCTAAAAATTTACGAGCAGGTTCATCATTATACGAAAAATAAATAAATAAATCAAAAAGAAACAACGTAACAAAATAAAAATTGAACAAAGTAACTCGATCCGATCCACGGCTCGAATCTAGGGTCTACCAGCTACAGCAGCAGCAGCAGTTGTTTGCGTCTGCATTTGGTATAGTCGGTGATGCATGAGGGTTAATACCTATTTACGTTGAAATTGTTTTTGTTCAATTAAAATAAATTCTTCGCGTTAAAATCTAAATACGTAGGGTTATGTAAAAGGAAAATATTACAATTTTGCAGTGTTGCCTTGTTATCAATGATCGCTATCGTTTAGGACATGACGAAATGTACAATTGTAAAATTTACCGGTTTTTTGTGTGAGATCCGGAACGTTGTTTGTTAACATATTAAGGGCCAAGAAAAAATATTTTTTATTTTTTTACTTGACGCTGATGTTGTTTGAAAAAATAAAAAAAAATTGATTTCTGAGGGTTTATAACATGTACATCAGTCTTTAAATCAGTTTCAGTTTCAGCATACTTTCGTGTTGTATTAGCAGATTAGAGCGTACCTGCAAAAAGATATTTTTCCGCGCGTAGAGTCGCGCGTGCGCGGTACGTGGATTTTGGATCTAATTTTTGATCTTTAAGGATTTCCAAATATTCATTTCCATACTCTAACCTATAAATCGGACCTTGGCCCCTTTGTTTTCGATAATAGGACGGACAAAGAAAAAACCAAACTTGGTCGGAAAGGATTTTAATGCCTGCTCGTTGCATGCCTCGCTTTCGGCTCGGCCTGCAAAGCCTTTGGAGGCCAAATAAACCATAGCCCGACCAGGCTGGTTATTTACTATTACCTGCCTCAACTTAAAGATGTTCAATAATTATATTATTAATTTCATTATAAAGATGTAATTTAAATATATATAATCTAGAGAGGAGACGAATGAAGTGAGGAATCCTTTATTTTTTGCAACGAAGTAATGGTAACATTAAATATTTGAAGATCTCGTGTAATTAGCTTATTGAGTTTGAATTAAAATTTTTGTTATATGCTACGGGGAGATCGGGAGCTTGAGCACAGGCTGCCGGCATTCTTTCTTTCGTCAGCTGGGCTCCGAGCCGACCGTTCAAACGGTCGGTTCGAAGCCAACCGGAGCGTGCAGCGAGACGAGGAGAGAGAAGGCCAGGAATTTGATTCCCCTCCCTTCCCCTACTCAGCTGAGTGGCGCTGGCGGCGACCGCCAGCGAGACCAGTCTTTGCTCTTCACGCTTAGAGTAAACCCGCGTAATCTTACCGAGTCGAGAGATTTTCACCGGCGTCCGGGAGTCGAGAACCTTTTTTTTCTCATCTTAGCGAGTTCTTGGAGTGCTGTACCGGTGACCTGAGCCTACCTTCGGCAGCCACGAGTCATCGGTTTTCTCCGCCGTCAGAGGATCGACTAGACGAGGACCATCGGCCTTCTGCTGCTGCGACGAGCCGTTGGCGATACGCTAAGGTAGTTTCTAATTCCTTCCCGGTGCTCCCTCCGCGTGCGGTGTGTAAGGCCCGGATCAGCGGATCCGGCCGGTGTGTGGGCCTACGGGCTTGTGTTCTTGGGCCTCGCGTCGGCATTTGTCGACTCACCCGTGTAGGCGTTTAAATAAATTAGTTAACTTTACATATTCTTTCTTTCATTTAATTGTATGATTTTACCTCTTTCTCCTTAAATTTTACCCTCTTTTCTGTGTTTTTTCTCTCTTTTTCCCTTAGGGCGCGGCCTAGCAGGGCTGATTCTCCGCGACGAGTCGCGGTAAAGGACGGCGAGACAGCAGCCAGCGGTGGAGCAGTGACGCAGGCCCTTCGCGGGTAGTTTTCCGGCCCCACCTATTCTATTTTCTTTCTTTGTGTTCGAGCTAGCCGGGACGGGAATCAGGGCGCATCGAAAATACTGGCCCGTTCCCGAGTGCAGATTTTTCTTTTATTTTTAGGTTCTTGGGCGTTGGCCGACGGGACCTCGGGGCTGGCTTTGCGTGGCCTTGTCCCCCAGGTACACCGTTGCATGGCGCTGCCAACGTGTGGGCACGGAGAACCACTGCTGCCGCTGCTGCTGGTCGTGTAGCGTGATCACGACATTCCAAGTTTGTTTATATTGTTGACCTTGTTGGTTTGTTGTGATTATAACTTGGAATCTCGTGATTTATTCGTGTGTGTGAGAGAGCGCGAAGGAGTGTTGAGTGAAATTTACTTCGCCGAATTGAGAGAATAAATTCAAATTAATTTTATTATTAAACACCGTGCTTGTTAAGCTGTGGCCTTGAGGCTTTAGTTTCATTCGGCTGTGTCGGGCAGCTAAAATTCAGCCGCCTCAGCTCAGTCATATTACGCTGATCGTTTGCTTGTGAATTGGGGAATTTGACTGAGTTGAGAGGTTTGTTGGTCGACAAGCACGGGTGTCCCGATTCTGGGCTTAGTGGGGGGGCCAGTGGCAAAAATTTGAATTTAGTCTCCTGGAGCACCGGTTTAGAGTAAAATTATTATTATTTGTTAACCCCAGGAGTTCTGAACATTATTATTATTGAAATTATTTGCGTCTATCTAAGAGCCCAATCTGCCCCTATCAGCCCGGCCCAAAGAGCCCTGGAAATTTTCCGTGGTGGAATTTTCTGTTTAGTATTATTATTTTTCTTTCTTCTCTTTTCTGATTTTTTTTAACCAGTTTTTGTTGTTCCTTTTTCTCTTCTTTCTTTCCCCAACTGTCGCGCTAGGAATTTTTGTGTACTGCGATGGCGGACTACAGAGAGGATGGCCTGCCGGCGGAAGAGATTGCCGTGCGGTTGGCGATCCGTGAAGTCTTGAGGCAGTCTAAGGACGCCCGCGACCTCCATTCGGTAATTAACCGTTTAAAGCCCCAACAGCTGATCGAGAGCTTCGACAAGGAGGGACTCAATACCGCGGGGACCGAAGGAATATTACGGGACCGGTTGCTTCGGTACAGCATCATGCAGGCTGAACGCAGGTAGACGAGCGGGGGGAACAAGCGCCGGCGACCACGGCTGGCTTGAACCTAGAATCCTCGAGAGAGGAGCAACCCGTGCTGAACGCGCCTGAGCCCAGACCAAGAGGCAGGCCCAGGAAGGTCCAAACCCGGAAGTCGATGGGGAGGACGGACTCGGGAACAAACGCGAGCTCCTCGCGGTCCCGCCCAGGGCTCCGAAAGAAAATCCAGAAAGCTCAGGTGGTCGTCGCAAATTCAAAGCGGGTGACTCGCAGTTCTAAAGCCTTGGCTGCCAGATCGGTCAACGTGGAGGCCCCCGGGACGAGTCAGGTACACACCACACGGAAGAGGCCCTCCGGCTCGTCGCTCCCAACTAAGGCACCGTCGCTCGTGGACGCGGTGTCAGTGGCCCTGACTTTGACCTCGACGACGATCACCACGGCGGGAAGCGTCTCGACGAATCCCTTCTACTCGGGGACGTGCACTACCGGTTGTCACACCCCCGGAATGTCACCGTCGGTCTCAAGCTCTCGCGTGACCCCCTTTGGACCCGGGGAGATGCTGGGAAGCATCGAGACGAATTATGTTGCGAATTATCGTAACTTAATTTACCAAATGCCCCGGCTCCATTTGGGTAACATGTTTGACCTATGGGGCCCCGAAATACTCAACGCGTGGGGCGGAGTACAAAGGCCAGGACACGCAGTTGGACCAGAACCAACACCCGGCCCGAGTGGGCCCCAAGAAGTGAACACCGGTAGGTTAGCGGCCCCAATTATTAACACGCCTCGGGGCAGATCAGAGGAGGAACCCAGTAGCCCTTCAGATTCTGACTCGGTAAGCTCGGAGGAGTCCAGCTCGGTGGGGGACCCCTACCAACCTACGCCCGAAGCGGGAGCTGTCTATCGTCAGCTGGGGCGTAGCTTCCAGGAAGGCCCGGCGCGTTCCCCCAAGAGAGGCTCTCGGGGGGACGCGACACATAATCCCCCGGGGTTTGGATCTTCAGGGCTTAGCCCACAGGCCCGGGGAGCGGGTGCCGCTTCATCAGAGAGTGATAGCGAGCAAAGCGGGCTAGGCCCTAAAACCCGCGGGTACCCCGCGAGGCAAATGAAGGCCCCACGCCGCACGTCGACCCTGGAGCCGGAGCGGCATTTGGCTGATCCGGAAGGTGCATGGACTGGACCCAGGAAGCCCAGCCGTAAACCCAAGGTGCGTGCCACCGACGACGGCCCACCGCGCCGTAAATCGGACCTACGAGGAAGTTCCCGACATTCTGGTAGCTCAGAGGAGCGACCTCGGGCTGTACCTCAGCTGTACTGGGAGTACTAGCAGTAGCGATAGGAGGGGCCCAGGCCCACGAGAGCGTCACACCCAGAGCAAGGTTCTGCGGGACCTTAAAGCCTGGGACATGAGATTCAGTGGTGGCGAGAAGGACGACCCGGATGAATTCCTGAGACGTTTGGAAGATTTTCAGGATGCCACACCCTGGACGGGCCAGGAAATAATGTGTGCTCTACCCAGCGTGCTGACCCGGTCAGCTGGCTCATGGTATCGGCGCCGCGGACGGAAAATACGTTCATGGAGGAAATTCTTGACAGAGTTCAGTACTCACTTTGTCGGGGAGATCTAGGACGACGACCTCCTCGATGAGCTCAAGGCCCGGACCCAGGGTAAAGGGGAGAAAATTGAGCCCTTTGTCGATAAATTTAGAATGATTGTCGACAAGTTCCGGGATCCCCCGTCCCGGAAACAACAGCTGAAGGTAGCCTATAAAAACCTAGAAGCCGGTTACAGGCTATACATCGGTTCGAGGCCTTTGAAATCCTACAGCGGACTGATTAAATTAGGCCGCGAGTATGAGAGAATAAAAGACCTGAATAGTCGTTGGGTCCAGCCGCCTTCCAAGGATAAATCCCGGATTCCGATGGCCGCCTGGTCGGGAGCTCCGAAAACCCAGAAAGTTGCATCAGTACAAGAGAGCCTTCCCGAAGGACGAAGTTCTAAGGAAGACACACACCTAGTGGCCCAAGAGACCACCAAATCCAGGAAAAATCAACGGTGGCCCAAAGGATCCTCGATAGACAGTGAACCTGAACGCCCACGGGCGAATTCAAAAACCCGAAGCAGTCAGGATCTGGATAAGACTCCAGAAATGGCTGCGGTGAGCCAGGGCCCAGGACGTAAGCCTGGCAGAGGACCCCCATCGAACCCAGCCAAACAAGGCCCGTCTGGTCAACCGATCCGTACACCAGGCTTGGCCGGGGGAGGTGACGTCAGTGAACCGGACGTCTGTTATAATTGCAGGGAGCCGGGTCATAAAATCACGAACTGCCCGACGATAGTCTGCTATGCGTGCCGAAACACGGGTCATTTGGCGCCTCAGTGTCCGGATCGGAAGGCTAAGGTGTCCTGCCAAGGATGCAACGCGGTCGGAGTTACGGTCCGGAACTGCCCTAATTGTGCCTGGGTTTGGGGAAACTCGAACGCAGGGGGTTTGAACGGTCCCAACCCCCTGAGAACCTTTTTTTTCTCATCTTAGCGAGTTCTTGGAGTGCTGTACCGGTGACCTGAGCCTACCTTCGGCAGCCACGAGTCATCGGTTTTCTCCGCCGTCAGAGGATCGACTAGACGAGGACCATCGGCCTTCTGCTGCTGCGACGAGCCGTTGGCGATACGCTAAGGTAGTTTCTAATTCCTTCCCGGTGCTCCCTCCGCGTGCGGTGTGTAAGGCCCGGATCAGCGGATCCGGCCGGTGTGTGGGCCTACGGGCTTGTGTTCTTGGGCCTCGCGTCGGCATTTGTCGACTCACCCGTGTAGGCGTTTAAATAAATTAGTTAACTTTACATATTCTTTCTTTCATTTAATTGTATGATTTTACCTCTTTCTCCTTAAATTTTACCCTCTTTTCTGTGTTTTTTCTCTCTTTTTCCCTTAGGGCGCGGCCTAGCAGGGCTGATTCTCCGCGACGAGTCGCGGTAAAGGACGGCGAGACAGCAGCCAGCGGTGGAGCAGTGACGCAGGCCCTTCGCGGGTAGTTTTCCGGTCCCACCTATTCTATTTTCTTTCTTTGTGTTCGAGCTAGCCGGGACGGGAATCAGGGCGCATCGAAAATACTGGCCCGTTCCCGAGTGCAGATTTTTCTTCTATTTTTAGGTTCTTGGGCGTTGGCCGACGGGACCTCGGGGCTGGCTTTGCGTGGCCTTGTCCCCCAGGTACA
The DNA here is from genome assembly GCA_038277355.1 of Encarsia formosa. Taxonomy (NCBI): domain Eukaryota; kingdom Metazoa; phylum Arthropoda; class Insecta; order Hymenoptera; family Aphelinidae; genus Encarsia; species Encarsia formosa. The sequence continues at coordinate 21,914,818 of CM076187.1, forward strand.
CCGTTGCATATACCATTCGGAACTTCGATTTACTTTTAACTTTCATGGAAACCGCCGTTCGAATAATATCTTAGTGACCGCGTGTTTCTGTAAATAAGAGTGACATAAAAGTATTGACTTAAAGTAAAACTCTTGGAAAAAAGTATATACTTATCTTTTCTTTTTTTTTTCGCCAGTTTTTTAGGTGACAATATAATCGATGAATTGCATTTTATGATATACTTACAAATTTTGATGAAACTTTTTTAACAATTGTCTATTACATGTATGCAGGTTAAAACATCAGGAAAAGGCCGGCAAGTATGCCTCCTTTCAGAAGTAGCGAACCTGAGATAGAGCCCGTGTATTTTAACGGGACGAAGTATACTCACGATCCCAAAAAAGACAGACACGACAAAAAGGTATGATAATTGCAGTAATCGAGACATTTATTTTTAAATCGTTTTCTTTTATTGAATTCGAATTTTTCATTTCTTCAGTTTTAATACTTACTAAATTAAACCTTTTTTTAGCTTGTTTACGTTAACATTGTCATTTAAAATGCGTACATATTATCGACTTTAAAATTGTGTGCATTTTTTTCCGATAATTTCTGAACTCTTTTTTTGTCGATACACTAATTCAGTGAAAACTCGCGTCATTCATTGCATTTTTAATTAAATCTAATAAATTTCTTGAATATAAATAATGAGTCATAAAGATTAACGTATTGTCTGTATTAAAATCTTTTTAATACTAAGGTAGGTGTACCTAACATGGCCCTGTGCCTAATATGCCCCCCCCCCTGTTATTTTGAATATGCTCGATATGTGGCATCTCTACAAGGTAGGAAGAAGTCAAAAACACTGAATTATGAAGTTTTTAGTTGTTTAGAACATTTAAAAATTATCTTTGCTCACTCCTTATAGCTAAAACTCGTTTCGTATACCTTCGTTATTATTTTACGTTGTGATTAAATGGTCTGCCAAAATATTTAGACATACCTGACCAAAATTTTGATAAGTAGCTTCGATTCGTTATTGTTTCAGCTTTAAAACGCGATTTTAGTTTTTGTTTAACTCATTTTCTAACGGGTTTTATTCTTAAATAACTTTTTATACTGCAGTGTACCTAACATGGCCCCCCGCGAATTAGTAGAAATATCGATATTAAGAGTCCTTAGTTTCATATTTATTTTTAAGAAAATACTATCCTAATGTTCTTTAAGAAAAATAAATTGAATTGTTTCAAACCTTTTTTTCATTTTATTACTAAAAAACATTCTAGCTCAAATAAAAAAGTTTGATAAAAATGTAAAGTTGAAATTTTTCTACTTGTTGCAAAGCTTTCAAAAAATTGTTGAAAAGGGTCCATTTTTAAATAAATAATTTTTAAAATACTAAAAATTTTAAAGTTTTTTAAATCTTATAACTTAATTGATTTAAATAATAAAAACAAATTGCAATTAATAAATTACTTCAAGGGGGCCATATTGGGTACACAAATTATTGGTGTCTTAAAAAAACGTGTTTTAGTTAATCCTCTGACATTTCAAGCTCATTGATCAAAATCGAAAGCGGAAAGTGTCATTTTAAAGCTCTTGAATTAACCTTTAAAATGATACCTTACAAGTCAAAAAATATTAATTTGATTCGCCACAACGTCGATTCTCGCTTAGGGGGGCCATACTAGGTACAGGTACCTTATATTAACTTGAAGCCAAGATTTTAAAAATTTTAAAATTATCTAAAAATTTTAACTTTAAAAGTAAATAAAAAATACTAACAGTTTAGTAGATCACCATGTCATTTTTTTATCCAGGTATTTCAACTGCGTGCAAAAGTCAACTAAAAGTAAATGCAACCCTGCGAGAAATTTCCGCCAGAATATTGCCAGACAGTGGGCAGATTTAGCGAAATTGGGCAGAAATTTAGTAGGGTTAATCGCCAGATTCTTGACAGAAAGCCAATGCTTTACGCATAGGGATTCTGGCGAGCTATAACGTAAACCTTTTTATTTTAAATTCTAACATTTATTACTAACAAAAATATGTTCAGTATTATAACTTGACTCTGAAATTTATCTTTTTTTTTTTCTCCTTATGTTGAACATTTTTCTCATCCATTTTGATGTAATTTTAAAATATTATTCACACAATAGCAGCCCTGCTGTATAGCCACACGTGTGACATACGTGTGCCACACGTACAATGGACTTGAACAAATTTTTTTTGTTTTGCTAAATATTTTAACACCTATGGAGTCCGGGCGGAGACCTAGTGCATAGGATAGCGATTACAACCTGGACATGATTTCCCCAGGAAGTTTTGACTCCGGAGGGGCCAGGGCGGATACCTGGTGCACCTGGTGATACTCACGCCTTGGAGATGATTTCCTCGGGAAGTTTGGACTCCGGAGGGGTTAGGGCGTACATTCAGTGCACCGGGTATTAATTACGCCTTGGAGATAATTTACCCAGGAAGTTAGGACTTCGGGGGGGGTCAGGGCGGACACTTGGTGCACCTGATGATACTTACGCCTTGGAGATGATTTCCTCAGGAAGTTTGGACTCCGTAGGGGCCAGGGCGGATACCTGGGGCACCTGGTAATACTTACGCCTTGGAGATGATTTCCCCAGGAGGTTTGGACTCCGGAGAGGTCAGGCTGAACACCTGGTGCACCTGGTGATACTTACGTCTTGGAGATGATTTCCTCAGGAAGTTTGGACTCCGGAGGGGTCAGGGCGGACACCTGGTGCACCTGGTGATACTTACGCCTTGGAGATAATTTTCTCAGGAAGTTTTGATCTCAGTGGGTTCACATCATCAAGTTTACTATTAGGATAGCATCTTCAGAGTGTGGTTATTACCGAGTACACCAAGTATTTTCCCTGGCCCATCCAGGGTCAAAATTTCTTGATAAAATCATCTCCAAGACGTAAGTATCACCAGGTGCACCTGGTGTCCGCCCTGGCCCCTCTGGAGTCAAAAATTCCTGGTGAAATTATCTCCAAGGCGTAAGTATTACCAGGTGCACCAGCTATCCGCCCTGGCCCCTCCGGAGTCAAAAGTTCTAAGGGAAATCATCTCCAAGGCGTAAGTATCACCAGGTTCACCAGGTGTCCGCCCTGACCCCTCCGGAGTCGAAACTTCCTGGGGAAATCATCTCCAAGGCGTAAATATCACCAGGTGCACAAGGTGTTCAGCCTCACCCCTCCGAGGTCCAAACTTCCTGGGGAAATCATCTCCAAGGCCTCAGTATAACCAGGTGCACTAGGTATCCGCCCTGGCCTCTCCGGAGTCAAAACTTCCTGGGGAAATCATCTCCAGGTTGTAATCGCTATCCTATGCGCTAGGTCACTGCCCTGACTCCATAGGTGTTAAAATATTTAGCAAAAGAAAAAAAATTTGTTCAAGTCCATTGTACGTGTGGCTATACAGCAGGGAGAGGTTAGGATTTTCAAACAGCAAGCATGATTCATCGATTAAAATTATATTTCTATAAAATTATTTGATTATTTTTTATCAATTTTGTAACATCGGAGCTGCATGCTCCGCTTTGTAAACTAACCTCTCATCAACGCATCTAGGTACATATACATATGTATATATATATAGACATATACATAAAATAATAAGCTTGACAGAATTTTCTGCCCACTATCTGGCGGGCACCCCAGACGTTCTGTTGAAACTTCTAGCAGGGAAAGGACGGATTATTATGTGCAAAATAACAAACGAAACTAGAGTTTCACAGCAATGCACAAACCATCCGCCCATTCAAAATTTAAAAGAGAAGGAAGCTTTTAAAGCAGAAATTTTAACAAAGTCTACCTCCGAAGTTAGTTTTATTAATGAAATCTTGGATAAAATTGAAGAAAAACCCGAGTAACAACAATTTTTATGTTTTTTTTTTTTTTTTTTTTTTTCTCCTTATTGTAATTTATAGAAGTAATCAAACAATTATTATGACTATATAATTTATTGCATGAAAAAATGTTGTTATGAAAAAAAAAAATTGTATTTCAACGTTTTCTAAGAGATACATTTGAAAAAATTTATCGAATGAATATTTAAATTGTTAGAAACAAAACTAGAAAATAACAATATTTTTTGTTAGTCAAGAATGTATTTTATTAGTAACATCAAAATAACTGTAAATTTCTTAATAGATATCTCGAAATAGTGGAACATATGGCAGCGATGCGTGAGAAAAATTTGTGCAAAATGAACACGAGAAGAACTGATTATTGTCGCACTAAGGCAGAAGAAATTAAAGATTTCGATGATTTAATAAAATTCATTCAAAGCGATTGTGGAAGAAATACGCTAGAATATAACAAATATGGTGTTACTCTAACAGTTGAAGTAGTGGGAGACGCCCATGTCATTTTACGAGATGATTTTTTCTTGCAAACATTGGAGGAAGACAAAACTGTGCACGTGTTCGAAAGCGTTTTGATTGCACCAAACGTAGAAAATATGAAGCAAATGCTTACTGTTATGGTTAGAAAGAAAGACAAGATCAGAGCAGACAATGAAACGATTTATTTTGTCGAAAATATTTTTTTTTTCTTTTTTTTTAAACAATAACAATTTCATTTTGTTTAGGCCTACCCTTGTATCTATGCCTTTCTATCTGCAATTGACAAAGAGTCATACGATACTGTTTTCAAAGGAATAAGCAATATGTTACCTACTTGGAAGCCGACAAAAATATCTACAGACTTTCAAGAGAACTTGATGGACTGTTTAGTAAGCAATTTTAATAGTCCTGACCTCGAAGTTGGCGGAAGTTTTTATAATTTCATTCAGGTAATGCTGTAATTGTTTATCAATATATTCCAGAAATTAACTATCGTTTGTTGCATAAAATAAAAAAATAGTATGCTTACTAGAAATTTGCAAATTACACGAAGAAATGAGTCTCTTCGTGTACTTTATGCTGTCCTTTAATAAGTTGAAAGATAATGAGTGTAAAGTTTTTCACCAAGATTTCAATGTCGGTATTTACGCAAGAGTAACTTGTACGGACATCCACAGATGAATAAAAAAAATTTAGCAAAGTGCTGGCGGATGAGTATCTCTGGGCATTTGCAATCATTTAAGTCAATAGTTAATCGTTATTATTCAAAAACGTAGGGATCGACCATGAATCTGGTTCCACATTTCAAAATACTTCATGGTGCGAAAGGGGGGAGGGACTGTGGTCGTGTGATGTAAAATAAAAAAAATTATTGGCAATTTTCGATAACTTTCGTGCGCATTTTTTCTTATACGGGTCATGTCAAGAGTCTAATTTTAATAAAAACAAAGTCCAGAGCCTTTAATGCAACAAAGCTTTTAGAAAAGCGGCTACCATGAGGCATAACTGAGCATTTTCATGATTTTATTTCAAGTAACGATATTTTTAGCGTCAATTTACTAAGTTCCTATTGATTGAATGTCTCGTTCTTAGGAACCGGTTTTTAGCATTAATATTTTTGAACTCTCGAGAGCCCAGCGCGTGCAATACATCCGAAAAGCAAGAAATTGTTTGCATTTTTTTTTGAAGGTGCTGATTAGAATTTTCACTTTAAATTTTTGTTTTACCTATATAAAGTATATTTGGATGAGGTAAAATTATAATTATAGCCTAAAACATTGGCTTAATTAGAAATGTTTTGATGGGCACTTTTAACGGTGCAGATAACGGAACTTACATAAATTTTGCATATTATGGCTAAAATGAGAAAAAAATATTATTAAATATTATAAATACGTTGGTATCGAATAGTTATAATATCGAGCTCGTCTTATGCCTCTTGTATAAACTGGCGGTATAACGTCAAGCCATCAGGAGCGCGGTTTTATTGTATTATAATTTTATCGCGCTATAGAGTGGATTTATATCTATATTTAGTTAAAAACCCCGTATTTTTTATCTAAAATCACATAATAAGTAGGGTCCTTTAGTTTGTTGTGAACCATACTATATTTTTATTTTGAGATTGTTAAAAGTACGTTTTAGTTACAGTTTGTAAATAGAAGTCTGAAGAAACCCCTAAGCTATTGAAACAGCTGTCACTTTAAAAATTTAGCGTGGTTCAAAAAAAACTAAGCTTTGTTTGTTTTTTATTAATATTATTATAACATGAAATAACAAAAAACACTTGAAATTAATAAGTATAGTCCACTGGAAAAAGAGCGGGTTATTACAGTTTAAGAGCCGGACGCAAGAACATCCTGAATGATTGAAACGCTCGAAAACACTCAAAAATTGGTCCAGGCAGTGCCAATCGTTTTTTGTTAAATACTGTCGATTTTTACCTAATTATAGCCGCTTTTGAAGTTGTGGGGATCGCTCCCCAGAACGTTCCGCGCGGACACAGGCGCAAGCGGCAACTTCAGCCACGACTGTGGACCGACGTCGTAAACAATCGAGCCACGCATAGCCAGACAACGCCTTCAGTCTCTTGTCAACCTCGACACGAGCGACAGCTAACCTTTAACCACACACAAGCTTAATCTCGGCCCTAGAGCCGTTGTAACTTTGAAAATTTAATTAAAAATATTATTAATAATTGGACTGTCTTTCATTATTTATACCCGCACCCTATACAGTCCATAGTAGTGACCCCAACTAAAATAACCCTTCGTGTCGCGATGCCGCGTCGTGTTTAGAAAAACGGAGGAAACACCCATATTGACAAGGCAGGTTGAGTTCGCCCGGTCCCTTGCCGCAAATTTTGCAAGAAACCTTCAGCAAGGAAATTCCGCGATGGTGAATGGAAATGACGACGGAGGGGCCGATGGTCAACAACTGCTAGTTCAACAAAATGGCGCCCCAGTGGAGGTTGTCACGCAGTGTATGCTTCCGAATTTCTGGAAATATTCCCCGAAAGTATGGTTCATGCAGATCGAGACCTTATTAGGCGCGAGCAACGTCCGCTCGGATTTGACGAAATATAACCTCGTCGTCGCCTCCCTCGACCAGGACTCCATCCAGGACCTTCTGGATGTCCTGCGCACTGCTCCAGCAAACGGGAAGTACGAGCATCTGAAGGCGCAAGTACTGTCTCGGTTCTCGGACTCAGCAGACCAGTGGCTCACCAAACTCCTCACCAAGGTGGAGCTGGATGGGCGCACGCCCTCGCAGCTGCTTCGCCACATGCGCAACCTGGCCGCCGGCACGCAGGTCGCCGATGACGCGCTCAAGGTTCAATGGCTCAACCTCCTGCCCGCGCACGTCACACGCACTCTCCGAGTCCTGCGGAACAACACCTTGGACGAGTTGGCCGAGGCAGCCGACGAGATGCACGACGTGCCTCCAGGACTCCAGGCGGTAGTAGCAGTCAACGCAGCCCGTCCCCTCACCATCGTGGTGGTGCCCAAAGCACCAGCTCTCACAGGTCCAGCCTGACAGATGAGCTCGCTGGCATACGAGCAGCGCTAGCGAAGCTCAACGCATCCAACGACCTGATTCTAAGGGCCATCCGTGGGTTTCAACCGAGGCCAACTGAAGGTGCCCATCAACCGCGTCGCCGAAGCAGGAGTAGGCCACGCTCATCTACTCCAGGCGGGTTCTGTTATTTTCACCACCAGTTTGGAGCCGACGCACGAAAATACGAGCAACCCTGCAGCTTCAGATCATCAGCCAACCAGGGAAACTAACTTCGCTGCCATCAGTTGAAGCGACTGCTGGCAGCAAAGATCAGCTCCATGAAAATCGCCTCCTCATCATGGACCGGAACACTGGCCTACGTTTCCTGGTCGACTCCGGGTCGGTCGTGTCCTTATTGCCACTCTCGGCTGTGGATGGAAAACCTCCTGTCCAGGACCTGCAGCTGGCAGCAGCCAACAAAAGCGTCATTAAGACGTACGGCCGACGAATGGTGACCCTCAACCTGGGGCTTCGTCGAGACTTCACTTGGCCCTTCATCATCGCCGACGTCCACAACCCGATTCTCGGCGCAGACTTCTTGGCCAGCACTGGTCTCCTGGTGGACCTCGAGCATCGTCGCCTGGCCGATCCCACCACCACCCTCAGTGTCGAAGCTACGCTCCACACCGCAGAAGTCTTTGGCATTGGCATCCAGAGCTGCTCCACTGAGGACAAACACCGCGTGGCCTACGATCAGCTCTTGGTGGAGTTCGCTGACATCACCAAGCCCCGACAGGGAAAGGCAAACCTCAGTGGTACTCCAGTTTTGCACCACATCTTCACAAAGGGCCCTCCGGTCTTCGAGCGCCCACGGCGGCTCCATGGCGAGCGTCTTCAGGCGGCCAAGCAAGAGATCGACGAGCTCCTAAAGAGGAGCATTATCAGGCCCTCGTCCAGCCAGTGGGCGATCCCAATACACTTGGTGCCTAAGAAGTCTGGTGGATACAGGATGACAGGCGACTACCGCCGGGTGAACGCCTGCACACGTCCGGACCGCTACCCGATTCCTGTCATTGAGGATATTCTGCAGGACTATTATGGCTGCAACGTCTTCACCACCCTAGATCTGGAAAAGGGATTCTACCAGATCCCCATGGCAGAGGAACACATCAGCAAGACGACCGTCACAACACCCTATGGGCTCTACGAGTTCCTGTACCTCTCCATGGGTTTGCGCAACGCCACGCAAACGCTTCAGCGCTTCATGGACACGCTGTTCCGAGACATGCCCTTCGTTAGGTCCTATATTGACAATGTGCGCATCAAGTCCCGAAACCACAAGGAGCACCTGGAAAATCTTCGTCTCGTCTTCCAGCGACTGCGAGAGGCAGGACTTACCATCAATCTTCAGAAGTGCCAGGTGGGTCAGTCCGAGGTCCAGTTCCTAGGCTACACCATCTCGCCCGAGGGTTTCCGGCCGCCAGCACGCAAGGTGGACGCCATCATGGATATCCCCAAGCCTGAGACGGCCACGCAGCTCCGCGGCTTCCTCGGGGTGCTAAACCATTACCGACGCTGTATTCCTGGAGCGGCCAAACGACAGGCGTCGCCGAACGACATGCTGTGCGCCCTTCCCAGAGGACGCAAAGTCAAAGTCATTTGGACCCTTGAAGCGGAGGCAGATTTCCAGAGATGCAAGGAGGACTTGAAAAAGGCCACAACCAACATATTCCTGTCGCCATCGACGCCACTGCGCCTGACGACAGACGCCTCCGACAAGGGCATCGGTGCCGCCCTAGAGCAGGAAATCGACAACGTCTGGCATCCGGTCGATTTTTTCTCCAGCAAGCTGTCACCCACGCAACAGAAGTACAGCACCTACGATCGAGAGCTACTGGCTATTTTCGAGGCCATCAAGTTTTTCCAGAGGTACTTGGAGGGTCGGAGCTTCAAAGTGCTCACCGACCATAAGCCTTTAACCTTTGCGGCCCAGCAGCGGTCGGACAAGGCCTCCCCAAGGCAGCAGCGCCAGCTAGACTACATCCTCCAATTCAATGTCACCCTGGAGCACGTAAAAGGTGAGGACAATGTAGTGGCTGATACTCTGTCCAGAGACAACGCAATCGCCATGCCATCCGCTCTGCTTGCTCGGGACATTGAGGCAGCACAGCTCGAAGACGACGAGCTGTGCTGGACCTGCAGGTACTCCATGTCGATGGCTCTTCAATCGCTTGCAACATCGAGGATGGCATTATCAGGCCGTACCTTCCAGCCAACCTGCGCCGTCGTGCCTTCGACGTCCTGCATTCGCTGGCGCACCCCAGTCCACGCACGACTACAAGAATCGTCACCTCCAAGTTTGTTTGGCCTGGCATCAAGAAAGACGTCGACCATTGGGCTCGATCTTGTGAACCATGCCAACGATCCAAGGTCAGTCGCCATAACCGAGCCGCACTTGACACCTTCCACGTGCCCAGCAACCGCTTCGAGCACTTCCATCTGGACATTATCATCATGCCGCAGGTAGGCAACCTGCGTTACTGCCTCACAATGATTGACAGGTTCTCGAGGTGGCCTACTGCAGTTCCACTGTTGGACATCACAGTGGAGACCGTTGTGGCGAGTTTCTACCAGCACTGGGTCTCGAACTTTGGTTGCCCAATCGAGATCACCACTGATCAGGGCAAACAATTCGAGTCGTCACTCCAGGCGGCTCTTGCACGCATGATTGGGGCTAAGCCCATCCACACCACACCCTGGCATCCGAAGTCCGACGGAATGGTGGAGCGTGTCCACCGCACATTGAAGGCAGCTCTCATGTGCGAGGGTCAGATTCCTTGGCCACAACGCATACCCCTTGTCCTGCTTGGCCTGCGCAACTGCTTCAAGGAAGATCTACAAGCATCACCAGCTGAAATGATCTTCGGTACAACCCTACGCATTGTTGTCATCGTACCCCCCACCCTCCCTCAATCCCCTATACTCTCCCGCTCTTTACGAGCCCGCATTTGATCCTGTTCGATCCGTTACTTCTCTATGCTACCATCTACATACACTACCTCCTCACGTTAATAGTCAACGGCCTTCACTACGCGCATTACATCCTCAACCCACGCGCTGCAGCACCTAATACTATTTTTATTTTTATTTACTTTTATATACTACCAGTTCTAAGCAACAAATATGTAATTTTAATGCTACTTATGTATTGCTCCTATATTTAATGTAATTTCTTTGTATTACTTTTAGCGGCCAAATAGGGTTCTACCCCAAGGTCGACAATAAATTATAGACAATCAATCATTCCAGGAGAATTTTTCACCCATACTACGAAAGAAGTTAACCCCAGAAGCTTCTTGGAGAAGCTGCGGACCCTCATGCGGGAAATCAAGCCTGTGCCAGCCTCAGACCATGCCAAACATCGACCGTTAACCTTCAAAGACCTCAAAACCTGCTCGCACGTCTTCCTGAAGGTGAACACCGTCAAGAAGCCTCTGGAACCTCCGTTCACTGGCCCTCACGAGGTAACGAAACGTGTCAACGAGAAGGTTTTTGTTATCAAGGTCAACGGCAAAGAGAGGGTTGTGTCCACCGACCACCTAAAGCCAGCGTACCTGGCCACCGCCGATTTGGAAAATCCTCATCTACCGGAACAAGCTGCAGAGCCGACGACTCCAACAACTCCGGCCCCAGCTGCATCGACGCCATCCTCTCCTCGGAGAACGAAGCGGGTATCGTTCCCTTCGCTGCTTCAACCTGCGAAGGTCTCTGGAGGGGGAGTGACTGTGGGGATCGCTCCCCAGAACGTTCCGCGCGGACACAGGCGCAAGCGACAACTTCAGCCACGACTGTGGACCGACGTCGTAAACAATCGAGCCACGCATAGCCAGACAACGTCTTCAGTCTCTTGTCAACCTCGATACGAGCGACAGCTAAGCTTTAACCACACACAAGCTTAATCTCGGCCCTAGAGCCGTTGTAACTTTGAAAATTTAATTAAAAATATTATTAATAATTGGACTGTCTTTCATTATTTATACCCGCACCCTATACAGTCCATAAAGTTACCAAAAACCTGTTAATAAACAACTTCCAAGTAAGAAGCTTTTTCTTATATAAATGTTTATGTTAACTCTTTGAAACCACAGGTATTTCAAATCTTCGTATTTTTTATGTCAACACGTAAATAAATTTATTTCTGTTGCAGAGCGTGCTGTTTTACTGTACTTCTGAGCTGATTTTTTATACTGCAGCGGAGCATTTTTACTCTTATCTATCTGCAGAAAAACAGAGCGAAGGTGCCGGTTCTGCGGAAGAGCCGTGTCTTCACTCTAAAGAAACGTGTACCTAATGCCAACACTTTCGCTCTGGGGGAACACGTACATGACCCTCTGTCGTAGAGCCCCAGTAAGCGCCTTGCCCCAGATTTTTTTTGGCTCTACCACAGAATGGCTCCAGCAGGAATATATGGCCGGAAAGCATACCGCGGAAAAATTAAGGTAAAGTTTGGATAGAAAAACCGACCAAAGTTTTTGCGGGTGAAACTTTTCGTGACTTTTTGATTTTTTGTGGAGCGTAAATAGGAAAACCGCGCCAGAGTGTTGCCTGCTGGGCTGTACTTTAAAGCAGGCAGGCCCGCGTTTAAATAAATGCTGTCAGTTATAACCCGTTTGAGGAATCTCTTTGAAAGTTTTCGGAAATCGTCTTCAGGACTTAATCAAAAAATTATTCGCTGGAAGCTGTTCCTAATATGAAGTTTTATGCTTACTCTTTTAATCAAAAGTTTCTAAACCGTTAACTTTTGTTTTTAGTTATTAATAACATGGATCTGAAATTGTTTAAAAATATTTTAACAATTCCATTGGCCGCGGAAAAGGTTGAAAAATATAAAGCTGAAATATTATAAATAATTTGGATTGGTTTCCGAGTTCTTGCGTGCTGAAGCCTAAACTTAAATACCTATTGTTCATTACAAGATTAATTAGTTAAAGTCACAAGAACTCGGAAACCAATCAAAATTTTTTATAATATTTCAGCTTTATATTTGTAAACCCTTTCAGCAGCGAATGGCATTGTTAAAATGATATACAAAATATCAGAATCATGAAATTAATAATTAAAAGCACAAGTTAGTGGTTTAAAACACACAGCTTTGAATTAAAAGAGTGAGCATTCAAGTTCGTATTAGAAAAAGGTAACAGCGAGGAAGTTTTTGATTAAGTCCAGAAAAAGATTTCTGAAAAGTTTCAAAGATATTTTGTTCAAAAGGGTGAGAATTGACAGCATTTTTTAAAACGCGGATGGGCCCGCGTGCTTCAAACTCCAGCGCTGCAGCCCATCAGGCAGTACTCTGACGCGGCATACGTATATATAGGCTCGGAAAAAATCAGCAACCTTTTTCCGGTGTTTTGAGCGAAAGTTTAACTTATTGCACGATACGCTTTCCAGCCGTTTCTTCCTGCCGGGTCAGGCAACAGAGAATTATTTTTTCCCGTGTACGGTGGAATAGGTTCCTAGTTTATTTATCCTCTCTAAAGAAATTACAAAATATTCGTACCATTCCGTTAACAGCAGAGAGACTTTAAAAGTATATAGCTTAAATTATTTAACATAATTTACAGAGATTTACGAGTTATTGCGAGTTAAGCAAGCATAACTTAAATGTTTCTCGATCCACGCATTTCATATTAAACTCGCGAGAATTCGTCGGCTGAATTTTTTATTTTTTTTGTAATTGTAACTGTTTATTTGTGAACTATTTCCGTGTCTAATGAAATGGTTCAAGTATTGTTTAAGTGCTGTAGAGCCGAGTAATGAACCATTACAAATCTGAAATTAAAAGTTTTTAACCAAGAAGTTTGGATTAAAACATGAGCAGAAAAATTTTAAATTGAAACAAATTCTTGAGGTAGTTTTTTTATTACGTTTAAAAGAAGCTTTCTGATAAGGTTTGAAATATTCTGCATTTAGGTAAATATTGACAGTATACATAAAGCGGTTGGAAAAATTACCTGGGCCGGTTTCCAAGTGTCTTGAGCGTTTAAGAGGCTTTTGCATCAGGCTCATCGTTAATAGAATCTCAAGCCAAGTTGAAGATAAACGGGGTTCAACCGCTAATGTAGAAGAGGCATTTTTACCAGCATTAGGCCAGTAGGTCTCGCATTTGATCGCTTCATAAAATTTTACAATTTTTTCAAATCAATGCGGTAAATATTGGTTGAGAATATTTGAAAAAGTGTTTGTACACGTAAATGCAACAAACTATTTGTTTATTTTGAATTAAAAATGATAATTCAATAATCATATTATGAATCATAAACATGATTAAAATTTTACATTTTCAGATCTTATTTAGATATGCGCTAGAACTGGGAGCTATAACTGAAAATGCAAGATCGGAGGAATAAATAGAGAGACTAAATATGCTGTTGCAGTTCGCATCATTACCAATAATAAATGAAGAAAAAATCATCGATTGTTTTGAAGGACTAAAAATCAAAGCCAAAAAATTTGGGAACCTCTTTACAAAATTCATTCAGTACTTCAACGATTTTTGGATTGAAGGAAAAAGAATAAACTCATTTTGCATGTTTCGGGATTATATTCGCCTAGACAATACAGAAGATAAATTTCAGAGGCACATTTATGCCGTAATAAATAATACAAGGCCGAACGTGTGGAGGTGTTTAGGTAATTTTTTGAAAGTGTGTAGGTACCATCGCCTTGAACTGTTTTCGGTGCATGGTAGGCGGTACCAAATAAGAATTACTTTAGACACTCTGTGAATTTAAGTGGGTTATTTAGGATGGGCAATTGGATTTAAAGTAAAAACTAGTAGTTTTTTAAACTTAAATGGCTTATTTGGAATAAATTATGGGATGTCAAGTAAAAAAGCTACCGTGTACCGTGTACGGCGATGGTACCTACACACAACCTAAATTTTTTTGACAAACTACGGCCGCAACTCGCAAGTAATAAACACATTAAGTATACAATGCAAATGAAAATGAAAATAAGAAAATTTTTGTAGCAAATCTCTTTTTCATAGAAAAAAAAAAAAAAAAAAACAATAATAATAATAATCAAATGATTATTAACTATTGAGATGCACAAAACAAAACTGTACCTAAGTTTTGGTTTCGAAATAGTTTACCATTCTCAGTCGTGGAGTAAATAGTTCGTATTTATGCGTTCTTAACATGTACCTTTTTTTTTTTTTTTTTTTTTTAAATCGGTAACTTCTAGAGATTTGTACATTTAACGTATGAATAGAAACCGCTTAAAATTTTTTGATAAAGATACATTCTGTGTAAGAATAGAATCAAATTAAAGCTTCGAAATTCTCATCTTACTTTTGAGGGGGTACTTTGAACTTGTGGGTTAAAAAAAAACCGTATTTATGTGTTTTTTTTTTTTTTTCATAGTAACGATTCAATTTTATTCAATAAATGTTATTGCACATTATAAACTAACTATTATAGAACATTCAGTAAAATTTTTGTGGAAAAATATAAAAAACCAAGCCGATGACGGTCTATCATTGGAGACGCCTTCTGAGTGAGTGTTTTTATCGGTGTCCATCAGCATTTGGTAAGCATTGCACCAATCGATCTGAAATTGGCTACATTTCTTTTACACATGTAATACAAGGCCTCTAGGAGAGGATTTTTTTTTCATGTTTGACAGTTTGACATCGTTTTAAAGTCGAAATTACGTTTTTATTGTAACTAAGCCACCATTTTGTGGCTGCTATTTTGTTAAAAAAAAAAAAAAAAATTCCTCCCCTAGAGGCCTCGCATTACATGTATAAAAGAAGGGTACCCAATTACAAATCGATCGGTGCAATGGTTACCAAATGCTGATGGACACCGAAAAAAAACTCACTCATAAGGCGTTTTCGATTGACCGTCGTCGGCTTGGTTTTTAATATTTTTCAACAAAAATTTTACTGAATGTAAAAGTTACTTTATAATGAGCAATAAAAATGATTGAATAATATGTAATCATTTCCATGAAAAATAATTACAAAAATTTTTCGGCTTTTTTTGAACCCAAAAGATTAAAGTACCCTTAACGCATTATTAGTTTTGCAAGCCGAGAAAAAATTATACGCGAAAAGTCTAGTATTATGTTATAAAGCATTTAAATAGATTATGAACGATTAAGATTTTTGAACGAGACCAAGACTCTCGCAAATGCGAAGCGCGGATCCCTGTAGCCGCCGATAAAAACTCGAGATATTTTACAAAATTTTTAGAAATAAACTGAACTCAAGAAATTTTTCGAAAAACCGTACATGATGTATTTTGGGAACTTTATAATCGTTTTGACGCTAGTAGCCCGAAAGTACAATTTTCAGGCTCGTACCGGAAACGAATATTGTACTTTGTGACTACTAGCATGAAAAATAGTATACAGCCCTTGGGATTGCAAAAATGAGCTAACCTTTAGCAAACCTTTGATGACCTTGCCTTCAGCTCGGTCATCAATTTGGGTTTGCTAAAGACAAACTCATTTTTGACTCCCTCGGGACTGTAATATACTATTACAAACTTGATTTCGAATTGTAGCGGCACATCATTTCCGGAATCGTTTATTGGCTTTACACAAAAAAGTATATATTCATTCATACAAAAAAATCAAAACTTCTATTTCTTGCAGAAAGATAAAATTGTGTCGAAAAGAATAAATTCTAAACCAAGCCAAAATGTGGAAAAACAATTTCCGGACAATACACGGTTATTATACTTAAAATTAATCGTTGACAACGAGAAAAATACTTACTATTTCCGTACTCCCTGCGTGCCGGTATAGTAGATCGATTTTTTTTTTTCCGGCCGTTTGTTTAGTTGACGGAGCCACGGTCAATTCAGAACTCTCTCCGAGGTAGGCAGCACTCTTAATCATACTTTTCTCGACTTAAATATGTAAATTAAATATTTTAGTACCCAGATAGCACAAAAAGTTTTCAGAACGTTCTGGCAACGTTGCACAGAAACCATTGCAACCTTTCGTTGAAAGGTTGCTGAACGGTTTTAGAAACGTTGTGACAATCGTGTAGATCTCCGTTATTAGTTTCAAAGAAAACCTTCAATCAACGTTATGGCAACGAAGTTTGTCAACCATATTTTTTCAAAAGGTGACCACAAATTGTTCTGGCAACGCTTCTAGAACCTTATGGTTAAACGTTCCTTCAAAGTTGCTACAGAGTGTTGACAAGGTTACAAATTACCGATTTGAATTTAAAACGTTTAAGCGAGAACCTCAAGTTTGAGTAATTTAATTAAAAATACCTATGAATTTAAGGTAGAAAAATTTTATGTTTTTAATTTTTTTTGTAAATAATTCGACCTAAATTGGTAAGAACAGCTCTCAGACTAGTCAAATCATTAAAAAATTATTGAAACGACTTTCAGTCGCTCGGCCGGAGTAACAAAATTTGGTGGTTTATATATCCACAGCTTGTTACTTTGCTAAGAGCTCAGTTCTAACGGTAAGCCACCTAGCGGATGGGACCCAATACTACTCATTTCGTGTTAGCAGTCGTTAGATCTTAAAAAGCATTTAAAGTATTTAAATATACATGTTAAAAACATACTTAGTTTTTAGCTCTTAATTATAATTTTAATTTTTAGCTAGTAATAAATTGACTATGGTAAAAAGAAAAAATTTAAAAAAAAAGGGAGGTTTAATTTTTTCTTCATGAAAATGTAAACTAAAAAATTTTTAAATATTCATAAATAAATAAATAAACAAATAAATATGTGAAAATATTTGCCGTCACAGGTTCGAATCTTTGTGCTTTTTTTTTTTAACAAATCATATTCATACGCTCTTTAGGTGTCTTAAGGACATTTTCTAACTATTAAAATTGTTATTAATAAATGCATCGGTACACTTATTTTTAAAAATTTTAATTTTTTAATAACCTTGTGGAGGATAAATGAATGAAAAAAAATAATTTTTTTAGGGGCATTTTTTTATTTTGGTAATAAATTTTCCTAAGAATAAATGAACAGATTCATTATGATTCTTCATTAAGATCAACAAATAACATTTCTTAATAAATAAATTAATGAATAATCAAACCACTAAACAATACAACCCCATAACGCTGGGCATCCAAGTTGTTCAAATTTGAAAATCAATAAATAAATTAATAAACCGCCAAGCCCTACAACCCCATAACGCTGGACGTCCGAGTTTTTTTAATAAATAAATTAACTAATAAATAAATTAACAAAACGCCAAGCACTACAACCCCATAACGCTGGGCGTCCGAGTTTTTCTAATAAATAAATTAATAAACCGCCAAGCACTAAAACCACATAACGCTGGGCATCCGAGTTTTTCTAATAAATAAATTAATAAACCACCAAGCACTAAAACCACATAACGCTGGACGTCCGAGTTTAAAAAAAAAAAATAATAATAAATAAATCCACAAACCAACAAAGATTTTTTATTGATTTATTTATTTAAAAAACTCGGACGTCCTGCGTTATGGGGTTGTAGGGCTTGGCGGTTTATTAATTTATTTATTAGAAAAACTCGGATCCCCAGCGTTATGTGGTTTTAGTGCTTGGCGTTTTGTTAATTTATTTATTAGAAAAACTCGGATGCCCAGCGTTATGTGGTTTTAGTGCTTGGCGGTTTATTAATTTATTTATTAGTTAATTTATTAGAAAAACTCGGATGCCCATTATTAAAAAGAACTCGGACGCTCAGCGTTATGTCGTGGTAGTGCTTGGCGTTTTGTTAATATATTTATTAGTTAATTTATTTAAAAAACTCGGACGCCCATTTATGGGGTTTTAGTGCTTGGCGGTTAATTTATTAAAAAAAAAAAAAAACATAAAAAATCTATTCTTAGATCAGTAGCGCACCTGCCGGATCTTTTCGGAAGCTACCAGTTAAGCGCACGCGACGACTGCACGTCGTCGGTCCACCATTGTATATCACTGTGGTATAGACTCTATGACCAGTGTGTCCGATCCCGGCCCAGGGAGTACCGAGAAATTTCAAAATCTTCCGGCGAAGATCAGGCAAACAAAAAACACACAAAACCTTGGGCGGCTGGGTTCAATAAATAAATAAATGAATACATAAGTAAATAAATAATCCCCTAAAATTAACAACCCAAAAACCCTGGGCATTAAGATTAACATAATCAATAATTAAATGAATAAATAAACCCCAAGCAAGACAACCCAACAACGCTGGTCATTCGTGTTTTCGTTTTTTTTTTATTTTTTTTTTTTAAATAAATAAATAAATAGACCCAAAAAAAACAAATCAATAACGCAGGGCGTTAAAGTTTTTTATGAACAATCAAAAATTAAATAAACAAACAAACAAAGCTAGACGACCTAATAACGCTGGGCATCCGGGTTTTTTAAAATAAATAAATTAATGGACCGCCAAGCGCTTCAACCCCATTACAATCGGCGTCTGAGTTTTTTTTATTACATAATTTAATAAAAAAATTAATAAACCACCAAGCTCTACAACCACATATGGCGAGGCATCCGAGTTTTTTAAATAAATGAACTAATAAATAAATTATCAGAACGCCAAGCACTACAACCCTATGACGCTGGGCGTTCGAGTTTTTCTAGTAAATAAATTAAAAAAAAAATTAACAAACTACCAAGCTCTACAACCACATAACGCTAGGCATCCAAGTTTTTTAAATAAATGAACTCATAAATAAATTAACAAAACGCCAAGCACTACAACTCCATAACGCTGGGCGTCCAATTTTTTTTAAATAAATAAACAAATATATCAATGAACCATCGAACAATACAACCCCGTACACTGGGCATCCGAATTTTTCTGATAGATAAATTAATCAATTGCCAAGCGCTGCAACCCCATAACGCTGGACGTCCGTGTTTTTTTTTTTAAATAAATTAACTATCCGCAAGGCAATAAAACCCCATAACGCTGGAAGTACGAGTTTTTTTTTTTTTTTTTTTTTTTTATTAATTAACTAACCACCAAGCAATAAAACTCCATAACGCGGGATGTCCGAGTTTTTCTAATAAATAAATTAATAAATAAATTAACGAACCGTAGGGCATATTAACCCCATAACGCTGGGCATCCGAGTTGTTCTAATAAATAAATTAATAAATAAATTAACAAACTGCCAAGCACTACAACCACATAACGCAGGACGTCCGAGTTTTTCTAATAAATAAATTAATAAAAAAACTAACGAACCGCAGGGCATATCAACCCCACAACACTGGGCGTCCGAGTTTTTCTAATAAATAAATTAATATATAAATTATCAAACTGCCAAGCTCTACATTCACATAACGCTAGGTATCCAAGTTTTTTAAATAAATGAACTAATAAATAAATTAAAAAAACGCCAAGCACAACAACCCCAAAAAAAAAAAAAACTCGGACGTCCAGCGTTATGGGGTTTCAGTGCTTGGCGATTGATTAATTTATTTATTAGAAAAATTCGGATGCCAAGTGTAGGGGGTTGTATTGTTCGGTGGTTCATTGTCATATTTGTTCATTTATTTTAAAAAAAATCGGATGCCCAGCGTTATGGAGTTGTAGTGCTTGGCGTTTTGTTAATTTATTTATGAGTTCATTTATGTAAAAAACTTGGATGCCTAGCGTTATGTGGTTGTAGAGCTTGGCAGTTTGTTAATTTTTTTTTTAATTTATTTATTAGAAAAATTCGGAGGCCCAGCGTTATTTGGAATATTATGTAAATTTTTGATTCATTTATTTTTATTGTTAATTAAAATTATTGACATTTACATTTTATCATTAATTTAATTAACCCGTGTTCCTGCGATCGGTCCACGTAAACTCACGCCACTACCGACGAAGGAGAGCAGCCGCGCCACGTAATGAAAACATTAGTTCGCGTACGCGTCTTCCCCCCTCTTTTCAGGTATTGAAGAAAAATCGACGGATTGTCGTGTGCACAGAAAGTGCATTTTGTCATCAGGCCGGAGGAGTGCGGACGACGATCGCCGCGGGTTCTCGTGTACAATCACGATCCTCCGAGGAATTAAATTCCTTAATTCGAGCCCTGTGACAGTGGTTTTAGTGCTTGGCGGTTTATTAATTTATTTATTAGAAAAACTCGGATGACTAGCGTTATGTGGTTTTAGTGCTTGGCGGTTTATTAATTTATTTATTAGAAAAACTCGGACATCCAGCGTTATGGGGTTGTAGCGCTTGGCGGTTTATTAATTTATTTATTGATTTTCTTATTTGAAAAACTCGGATGCCCAGCGTTATGGGGTTGTATTGTTAAGTGGTTTGATTATTTATTAATTTATTTATTAGAAAAACTCGGACGCCCAGCGTTATGGGGTTGTAACGCTTGGCGGCTTATTAATTTATTTATTGATTTTCTTATTTGAAAAACTCGGATGCCCAGCGTTATGGGGTTGTATTGTTTAGTGGTTTGATTATTTATTAATTTATTTATTAGAAAAACTCGGACGCCCATCGTTATGGGGTTGTAGTGCTTGGCGTTTTGTTAATTTATTTATTAGTTAATTTATTTATTAGAAAAACTCGGACGTCCAGCGTTATGGGGTTGTATTGTTTAGTGGTTTGATTATTTATTAATTTAATTATTAAAAAGAACTCGGACGCCCAGCGTTATGTCGTGGTAGTGCTTGGCGTTTTGTTAATATATTTATTAGTTAATTTATTTAAAAAACTCGGACGCAAAGCGTTATGGGGTTGTAGTGCTTGGCGTTTTGTTGATATATTTATTAGTTAATTTATTTAAAAAACTCGGATGCCCAGCGTTATGTGGTTTTAGTGCTTGGCGGTTTATTAATTTATTTATTAAAAAAACTCGGATGCCCAATGTTATGAGGTTGTAGCGCTTGGTGGTTCATTTATATATTTATTTATTTATTAAAAAAAAACTCGGACGTCCAGCGTTATGGAGTTTTATTGTTTGACAGTTAGTTGATTTATTTAAAAAAAAAAAAAAAATTGGACGTCCACCGTTATGGGGTTGTAGTGCTTGGTGGTTTATTAATTTATTTATTAGAAAAACTCGGACGCCCAGCGTTATGGGGTTGTATTGTTTAGTGGTTTGATTATTTATTAATTTATTTATTAAAAAGAACTCGGACGCCCAGCGTTATGTCGTGGTAGTGCTTGGCGTTTTGTTAATATATTTATTAGTTGATTTATTTAAAAAACTCGGACGCCCAGCGTTATGGGGTTGTAGTGCTTGGCGTTTTGTTAATATATTTATTAGTTAATTTATTTAAAAAACTCGGACGCCCAGCGTTATGGGGTTGTAGTGCTTGGCGTTTTGTTAATATATTTATTAGTTAATTTATTTAAAAAATTCGGATGCCCAGCGTTATGTGGTTTTAGTGTTTGGCGGTTTATTAATTTATTTATTAGAAAAACTCGGATGCCCAGCGTTATGTCGTGGTAGTGCTTGGCGTTTTGTTAATATATTTATTAGTTAATTTATTTAAAAAACTCGGACGCCCAGCGTTATGGGGTTGTAGTGCTTGGCGTTTTGTTAATATATTTATTAGTTAATTTATTTTAAAAACTCGGATGCCCAGCGTTATGTGGTTTTAGTGCTTGGCGGTTTATTAATTTATTTATTAGAAAAACTCGGACGCCCAGCGTTATTGGGTTGTAGATGCATGGGGGATTATTTATTTATTTATTCATTTTTTACAATAAAACCAGTGCGCCCAGTGCTATTGGGTCGTCTACCTTTGTTTATTTGTTTATTTAGTTTTCGATTGTTGATAAAAAACTTTAACGCTCGGCGTTATTGGGTTGTTTTTTTTTTGGTATATTTATTTATTCAAAAAAAAAAAAAAAAAAAAAAAAAACAACACGAACGACCAGCGTTGTTGGGTTGTTTTGCTTGGGGTTTATTTATTTATTTAAATATTAATTATTTTAATTTCAATGCCCAGGGTTGTATGGTTTGGGGGATTATTTTTTTACTTATTTGTTCATTTATTTATTTATTGAACCCAGCCGCCCAAGGTTATGTGTGTTTTTCGTTTGCCAGATTTTTGCCGGAAGATTTTCAAATTTCGCGGTACCACTGGGGTCGGGATCGGCCACTCTGGTGGTGGTGGCCGTGCGATATGATTCATAAATCTTTAATTTTTGATATCTCGCTCATTATTGGACTAAAAATTTGAATTAAATATTGATTAAATCGATAATTACAAAATTAAAAAAAAATTATTAGACACATAGAGCATCTGGTGGATTTTTTCGGAAGCTACCACTTAAGCGCACGCGGCTCATGTAGTGAAGGGATAGGCAGTCGGTCCACCATTGTATATCACTGTGGTCTATACATTCAAGATACCAAGAAGAGGGGGGGCATTTTAAGGTGGTTTTCTACCAAATGCATGACAATAGAGAATCAGCTCAGATTTTCTGGAGATGTTTATTAGATATTAATAAACATTTCTACGAAGTCTGATCAAAATTGACCATACAGTTTGAAAGTTACAGCAAGTTAAAGATTGATTATTTTTCATTACGCGTATGGCCGCTACGCTGAAAAAGTGTACTAAATTATTAATATTTATCTTCTTACAATAGAGATCCTTTAGAAAAACCACATACATATAGTTTCACTATCGAAGAATTCATTTCTTCAAACTGCAAAAAATTGACCTTTTACATATTTTACAGTAATTTTACAAAAATAATTTTCACGTGAATAACCTCCAAAACTGCGGTATTCAAAGACGAGGTTAAAAGTTTTAAAAAATGTTTTGTTGTGATTGTCAATGTTTTTTTGGTAGAAAATAATTTCAGAAGCCATAAAAAGTTAAAAAATAAATTTTAATAACCAATTGTTAGTAATTTGATGAAATAATTTTTTTTTAGTCTTGAACTTGACTAGCTCTGGTAGAAAACCACCTTAAGTACACTCACTTTATTTTTGAATAAACATTTTCTTTTATTCCAATGAAAATGGATTACTAATTGCTTGATTAGAAATGTTATTTGTTGATCTTAATGAAGAATCATAATGAATCTGTTCATTTATTCTTAGGAAAATTTATTACCAAAATAAAAAAATGCCCCTGAAAAAATTATTTTTTTTCATTCATTTATCCTCCACAAGGTTATTAAAAAATTAAAATTTTTAAAAATAAGTGTACCGATGCATTTATTAATAACAATTTTAATAGTTAGAAAATGTCCTTAAGACACCTAAAGAGCGTATGAATATGATTTGTTAAAAAAAAAAAGCTCAAAGATTCGAACCTGTGACGGCAAATATTTTCACATATTTATTTGTTTATTTATTTATTTATGAATATTTAAAAATTTTTTAGTTTACATTTTCATGAAAAAAAAAAATTAAACCTCCCTTTTTTTTAAATTTTTTCTTTTTACCATAGTCAATTTATTACTAGCTAAAAATTAAAATTATAATTAAGAGCTAAAAACTAAGTATGTTTTTAACATGTATATTTAAATACTTTAAATGCTTTTTAAGATAATCTACACGATTGTCACAACGTTTCTAAAACCGTTCAGCAACCTTTCAACGAAAGGTTGCAATGGTTTCTGTGCAACGTTGCCAGAACGTTCTGAAAACTTTTTGTGCTATCTGGGTATTAAAAAGACGCATCTGATCATTTTTTTAACTTAAGGTCTTTGATTTTTACTCACATCATTATGTTTATTTACTGATTTTTTCAAGTACAAAAATATTATTATATTTTAATGATATCCTACAGAATTATCATTCTTTACAATTAGTAGCATCTATATTAATTCATATGTTTGGTTTAATTAAATTTGATAATAGACTTAAAAATAGCAATAATTGTATGTAGGTGTACCTATGGTAAAAAGATAAAGTGACCTTAAAAATGAAGTAATGTATTTAATATCTAAAATTTAACTTAACAGTACTAAAACTATAATAAATATAAATATTCTTAAGCCAGTTAAGCTGCTTTTCTGAGTTATGACGGATACAGGTCATTACAGAGTGTGTACATTAAAAATAGACATAATGTATACTAAAGGGTAGGAGTGTGCGACTACTAATTCTCGAGTTCAAATAGTTTTGAGTTTTTTGTCGAACAAGAGGAGGACCACAAGTGTCAAGCGCCGATCTTTACCAAATTTGGCAGGGACATTTTTTTACATGTAGAAATGAGAATTCTGTGTTCA
The DNA here is from genome assembly GCA_038277355.1 of Encarsia formosa. NCBI lineage: Eukaryota > Metazoa > Arthropoda > Insecta > Hymenoptera > Aphelinidae > Encarsia > Encarsia formosa. The sequence goes on from CM076187.1 coordinate 21,939,348, forward strand.
TTGATCCTAACGCTTAGCCATTTTTGAGTATCATCGTTTTTTAAACCGTTTTTCTATGAATTTTCGATAAAAACGCAAACAATATTTACTAAAAAGACATTTACTTGAAGATAGACAGAGATATTCGGTCTTCGGCATTCAAAAGCTGAGTCTAAAACCGATACGAAACACTACTGATTTTTTCATTTTCGATTATTTTTAATGTTTTTGACAGAGAAAAACATTTTGAGTTTTCAAGCAATTTATCATTTCCTTCAGCAGTGGCCTCTGGTGTCCAGAGAAAGTATCAAATTATATTTTAAATTACATCATCAAAAAACTAAACTCAAGAGATTTTCCACCGTACATAATTTTATGTGAAAATTCCTATTTGAACCAAAGTTATGAGCGCTCAAAGATTAAAAAAAAAGTAATGTTTGCTGCATAAACTGCAGAATCACAAGAAAATTGAAATTTTTTAGCGCCACGCTACTTTAGTCGGAGGTTCATGGGACAAACATAGGTTTTTTTTTTTTTTTTTTTTTTTTTTAATACTCATAACTTTAAATAGGAATTTTCATATAAAATTATATATGGTTGAAAAGCTTTTGAGTTCAGCTTTTTGACAATGTAATTCAAAATGTAATTTGGCACTTTCCCTGGCCACCAGAGAGCGCTGAAGAAAGTGATAAACTGCTAAAAAACTCAAAATGTTTTTAATTGTCAAAACATTAAAAATAAATGAAATTGAAAAAATCAGTAGTGTTTCGTATATTTTGCCTTAGCTTTTGTAAATGTTATTTTAGTAAATTTTATTTGCGTTTTTATCGTAAATTCATAAAAAAACGGTTTAAAAAACGATAATACAAAAAATGCCGAATCTAGGGGTCTAGGATCTAGGAATGCAGAATTCTCATTTTTACATGTAAACAAATGTCTCAGAAAAGTATGGTAAAGATCGGCGCCTGACACTTATGGTCCTCCACTTGTTAGTTCAAGCCGACCACTCAAGTTTCTCAAATCAGGTTTTTCAGGATCTCAGATCCTGTCGAGTTACTCGAATCATTTTGAGTTACTTGAGTTATAAAATAAACTCGACTTATTAATAAACTTTTTGGGAAATTAAAATTTTTATAACTATTTAAAAATTGACTAAAGTAAGAAATTTACCAATCTATAAAAAATTTAAAAAATCTATCACCGAATTTTTCGCAATTTTTTAATGAAGTTTTAAGATTTTTCATAAATGATAGACCACATTAAACATCTAAAGCATCTGAAAAATTAATGAAAATTAATGAAAAAATATTAATTAACTAATGAGATGCTCTATGTGGTGTATAATTTTTAAAAATTCTGTAAATTTCATCAAAAAAATCCTGTTAAAGTTGGTTTTCGATTATTTGAATTTTTTAATCAGTTGATCAACTTCTTCTTTGTTAAATAGTAAAATAAATTATAAAAATTTTAATTTTTACTATCTCGGAAAAATATTTTTTAACCCTCGTTTTAATCACTAGTGCGTAGGTCAGGGTTGGGCACTGCAGTTCAGCCTGAAGTTAAGTCAACAAAAGTGAACTTCACTGAAGTTAAGTTGAGCAATATATATATTTTTGGAGTCATATAGAAATAGTGCCCCCCAGACATGGTAAATAAATAATTTTTTATAAATAATTGAATAAACCGACAAGCTCTCAACCCCCATAACGCTGGGGAGAGCGATAAATAAATAATTTTTTATAAACCATTAAATAAACCGACAAGCTCTAAACCCCTAGAACGCTGGGGAGAGCAATAAATAAATTATTTTTTATAAACAATTAAATAAACAGCCGAGCTCTAAGCCTTAATAACGCTGGGGAGAGCGATGAATGAATAATTTTTTATAAACAATTAATTAAACCGACAAGCTCTAAACCCCCATAGCGCTGGGGAGAGCGCTAAGTAAATTATTTTTTATAAACAATTAAATAAACAGCCGAGCTCTAAGCCCCAATAACGCTGGGGAGAGCGATAAATGAATAATTTTTTATAAACAATTAATTAAACCGACAAGCTCTAAACCCCCATAACGCTGGGGAGAGCGATAAATAAATTATTTTTTATAAACAATTAAATAAACAGCCGAGCTCTAAGCCCCAATAACGCTGGGGAGAGCGATGAATGAATAATTTTTTATAAACAATTAATTAAACCGACCAGCTCTAAACCCCCATAACGCTGGGGAGAGCGCTAAATAAATAATTTTTTATAAACAATTAAATAAACCAACAAGCTCTAAACCCCCATAACGCTGGGGAGAGCGATTAATAAATAATTTTTTATAAATAATTAAATAAACAGCTGAGCTCTAAACCCCCATAACGCTTGGGATAGTGATAAATGAAAAATTTTTTATAATCAATTAAATAAACCGACAAGCTCTAAATCCCCATAACGCTGGAGAGAGCGATAAATGAAATTTTTTTCATAAACAATTAAATAAACTGACAAGCTCTTAACCTTCATAACGCTGGGCACCCGACTTCAACAAAAAAACTAATCGGATATGCCCCAAGCTTTAAGCCCCCAAAACCCGGAGCACCCAAGTTCAACAAAAAAGCTGATTGGCAACCCCCCAAGCTCTAAGCCCCCAAAACCCTGGGCGCGCGAGTTCAACAAAAAAGCTGATTTACTACCCCTCAAGCTCAAAGCCTCCAAGACCATGTTGCCTGAGTTCAATAAAACAAACTGATCAGTTGGGGGTTTAGAGCTTGGGGGATAGCCGATCAGTTCATTTTTTGAACTCAAGCGCCCTGGGTCTTGGGTGCCAAGCGTTATGGGGGTTTAGAGCTTGTCGGTTTATTTAATTGTTTATAATATCGCTCTCCCCAGCGTTATGGGGGTTTAGAGCTTGTCAGTTTATTTAATTGTTTATAAAAAATAATTTATTTATTGCTTTCCCCAGCGTTATAGGGGCTTAGAGCTTGTCGGTTTATTTAATTGTTTATAAAAAATTATTTATTTATCGCTCTCACCAGCGTTATGGGGGTTTAGAGTTTGTCGGTTTATTCAATTGTTTATAAAAAATTATTTATTTACCATGTCTGGGGGGCACCATTTCTATATGACTCCAAAAATATAAATATGGCTCAACTTAAGGGGGGAGTAGGGGCTAGACATTTTCAAAAAATCGATTTTTTTTTTTTACATTTTCGTAAAGAATAGGGTCTTATGAATGTCCCCTCTAAATTAGAAGTAATTCGGAGCAAAACTTTCCAAGATACAGAGCTCTAAGCCCGGGCGCTGCAGCTCGGTCGCACGGCTCGTCGCACGGCCGAGCGGCAGGTGTGTCTCACAAACAGCAGACGAAAGAAGGTCGAGTACTTCGTAGACAGCAATCAAAACAAGCCCTTGACCAGGAAACTGCAGCAGGGAATGTGCTTTATGCAGCTGGAATCGACGATTCAGTGTAAGTTGTAAAAAAAAATTTTTTTCATGATTTTTCCCCCTCGAAAACTTAAAACGCGTTTTTCTCGAAACTAACTTTTTCAAAGTCGGTGAACGCTGCCATTTAAATACTACTCAACCGATCGTTCTAAAATTTCACACATTTACTTGTTATATAAAATACCCAGCCCCTACGGAGAGTTTTTTTTTTTTTTTTTCAGTTTTACGGATACAAAATGGCGTCAATTTTCCGCGAAAAATCCGGTTTTTTAAAAAATTGTTGCCAAATCTTGAAAAAAAATTTTAAAAATAAATACTCTCCGTAGGGGTCGGGAAAAACTCCTACTTTAACTAAAAAATTTATTTAATTTAATTTCAGGTAACCCAGTGCAGCCCAGGAGTGTTCACCGTGGATGACCTTTTTTTTTCGACGCCTCTGAAAATGTTACGTCAGAGGCTCCCCCCTTAACTTCAGTGAAGTTCACTTTTGTTGACTGAACTTCAGGCTGAACTGCAGTGCCCAACGCTGGCGTAGGTACTCGATTTTACGCACGCTTCGAAATTTAAAAACTCGCCCTACGCATCACTGCTATAAAATAGTATTTGCAACAGGTGCAGTACGTCACTAGGGTATCTTAAAGGCACTCGTGCTACGCTTCGCTTCGCACTCGGTGCCCTTAAAACCGCCCTGGTGACTATGCTGCACCCGTTGCATAATATACTGGGAGCGGGACAAAACGTCAGATAATAATAACACTCATTTAATAAACGACAATTCTTTATAATTTTTTTTACAAACCTTCTACAGTATCATATAACTTAAGTGATGAAAACATTTTACAATATTATAACTTATAAACAACATATATTAATACGTCAATAACAATTATTACAAACGTACATTGAGTGCTAAACTTTGTAAATATTCTAATTTATCGGTATTATATTCAGTAATAATTTCAGTTATTCTTTCATCTAACGCAACGTATTTTTTATTAAAAATAGGAGTAATTTTTTTGGCAAGTTTTGGCAAATTTTTTCGGAAGTTTTGATTTTGAACAGTGAATTAATACAAACGTGAGAAGAGTATTAATTTTTAATAAAACACTAACGGTTATTTTTTTTAAAAATGCACGCCGTGGGGCCCCCGCAGAGGCACGCCATAAAATTTAGTTCCAACCAATTCGAAATTTTAAATTGTTATAATTGCAATAAAACATAAAATTTATGTATATTATCTGACGTTTTGTCGTTCTGACGTTTTGTCGCTGACGTCTCGTCGTCGACGTTTTGTCGGGGACCCAATATACTATTAATAAGTCGAATTTATATTATAACTCGAGTAACTCGAAATGATTCGAGTACTCAGACAACTCGAGTAGCTCGACAAGATCTGAATACTCAAAAACTCGAGTACTCGACTCGAACTACTTGGACTCGACAAGTCGAGTTTTTTGGTCGAATAACTCGAAAAGACTTGTTTTCGACTACTCGCACATCCCTATGGGAGTTTCCTCCTGCTCCCCCAGAAATTTAAATTAGATAAAAAACATACATACTTTTTAAGTTTTTAATGTTCAATAATTAATCAATATCATTTCATTAAATATAGTCTTTTTATGTCAGAAAAATCAAATTATTTTATTCTTTTAACTAATGAGTCACGAGTGATTTTTTAATCTTTGACCTTATATTTAGATACTCTGTCAGATTAAGGGCCAGTGAAAGTAGATACATTTTTATTTGTTGTTTAATAATTGTTTCTATAGTTTATTTATTTATACGTAAAAATTAAAAAAATAAATAATGGTACCATCAAAGAATTTTGCACTTGTTAAACATAATATAAATCCTTCTGCAATATCTTTAAACCGGAATTTTCATTATTTCCGGAATACCACTGTAATTAATTTTTTTAAAACATTGTATTTTTAACTTTTTTTAAATCCAAATTTTGATAAAATACCGCTGATTAAGTTTTTCCAAATGTAATCAAAATTTTGATTGGAAATTTGGCAGACAGTTTCATTACTTGTATATCTAGTGCAAGTTTCTCTTCATTTTCAATCATATTGTTTGGTTTAAAAAAAAAAAAAATAATATAAGAACTATCAAAATCAGATTAAAGAAAAACTAAAATAACTTAAATCTTGGTCTCAAACTTAAACAGTAAACAATATTCAGAGATACTTGCACTAGATATACAAGTAATGGAACTGTACCTGCCAAATTTCAAATAAAAATTTTGATTACAATTGGAAAAACCTTGTCAGCGGTATTTTATCGAAATTTTGCAGTGTTTAGTAAAAATGACTGACATTCGTAAACCAAAAATAATTAAAATTTCGATTTCAAAATTTTGCAGAATGATTCATAATATGTTGATCAAGTGCAAGAAATTGGCTGGTACTGAATTTTTTTTCTTTTTTTTTGTATTGATAAATAAGTTATGAAAAAAATAAATAAACAGAAAATAAAAAATTATCTTCTTTCACTGCCCCTTAATAACTAAAAGAATTATTCAGTTTCATTTTTAGATAAATTCATTTCGAAAAATTTGTGACTGCACTAGTAGAGCTGTGTTATCAACTTCTGCTTATAAAATCAGCTATTATTACTATTCACTTTAACTCTCAGACAGTGCAAGTACAGGATATTTGAAGTCATGCTGCATTATATGTATATTATGACTTAATTTGAATCATTGTTGAAATATTAAGCTTCTTAACAAATACTCTTACACGGAAAAAGTTTAATATTCTAATCACTTTTCCAAAATAAATTTCTGAAAATCAAGCTGAATATTTCCATTAGTTATGGACCTACCAGCTCGTCCAAATGCAGAGAATGTCAAAGACCAAACCGGGGATTAGAAAAGCCGCTGAAATAAAAATTCACTTACAAAGCAAAGCTAATTCATCTAGAAAAAGTGGTAGAAACAATTGACTTTTCACAGTGTGGTTGTATCAGCTCAGAGACTACATGTCAGCAATTAGTCAAAACTACTTCTATTTTTGGTGCTGTTAAATATTGACTGTTGGCCGATGTATCATAATTATTAAATTAACTATAACTTTCATTTCGTAACAAGGAAAAGAATTATATAAATAATTAACAAGATAGCCTATGGCAACCCCCCCCCCTTTACTTAGTACACCTTCCTGTCCGTGTGTGCGTACGAATACATGTGTAAATACGTGTGCAAAAAAAATTATCCAATGAGGCCTGACAGAGCCCAAACTCAAGCAAATGGCGCCAGGGTGTTAAGAAGTAGATTTGGCTGGGACGGTATAGCTATATATTTTTTGAGCACTACTACTAACTTATGTTTATGTGTGTACTATTTTTTAGTTTCACCTTATACCTACCCAGCTGAAAAAATCCATATGGAAATCCGTAAGGAAACCCGTACGGGGACCCGTAAGGGTTCCCGTAAAGGATCCCATACGGGTTTCCGATACTGATATTTGGTCAGGGTTTCCGTACGGGTTTCCATACGGGTTTTTTTTTTTTTTTCAATTTTATTTTCACACTATTTTTTTTATTTATTTAATATTATTATTAGATATTGATATATTATTCTTTATAAGATTTAATTATTAATAATAAAATTATTTTGAATAAAATTATCGAAGAAAAAAATTTTGTTCGACTGAGATTCGAACCCATGACCCCAGGCATCACAGGCAGACACTCTACCACCTGAGCTATTGAGCTAGCATGCATCAAGACCTCAATTAAACTCCTTTAACATACAACTTATTGTCGGTTAAGCCCTTTAATTTAGATGAAGCTTCGACAAAATTTGTTTTAGATTTAGATAATGTTGTCACGGATTTATAATCCTTGACGTTATTATTTTAAAAGGGGTAGGATCTTCGTCTTTTTGGAACAACTACTTACGTAGTTGTCCCGTCCCCTTGTTGTCTGGCTTTTGATTAGGTTAATAAAATGAAATAAAGTAAGGTAAGGTGATATTGTTTAATTGAATTGTGAAAGGTTACAATTTAATGACAGAGTTTAACGACAGAGTTGAATATTACAATAATCTACCTTAAAATTACCGGAGTATCCGGGCAGTTGATCGTCACGGGAGGTTCTCTGGACCTTCCGGGACCTTATCCAATGGTGATGGCGAGGCGATATTGCACTGACGGATCCTTGCCTGATCCGGCTCTGCTTGTCCAGGTGTGCTGCACGTGGTCTTCGATCGCGGCTAGCTTTCGGTCGAACCACTCGAGTGTCGGGGACGAGAGTGGTTTGGGAGCGCGGCTAAGCAGCGAGGGAAGCTACTTCGCCCCACCTGTTCCAGCAGAGCGGAGGTGCCGGCTAGCAAAATGCTTAATTGCAATTTCCGTGGCCCCCTCCCTAACTCCTTTTAGGCGGATTATAAGTAAGTCTGTTGCAACTTGGGAATATGGGATCTTTATGGGGATCGATACATGACATGCCTCCCCTCTTAGTCCATTGTTGCCCTCGACAATGCAGGGCTGGACGACTGTAGGAGTGCAGTTCTGTATCGATGATAAAAAAAATGTATCGAAGATAGGGAATGTATCGATTTTGCTTGTGTGAATCTTGGTAGATGGTGGTGGGCAGGCGCTTAGCAAAAGATTTTTTTTTTTTTTTTTTTTTTTTTTTTTTTTTTTTGAATAACTATCATTTCAGAATAGTTAGTTCAAGTGTAACGTTTTGGATGTAATTTTTACCCGATGTTCAAAGAGATCGGTAGTTTTTATAATTGTTGTATAACAATGATCACGGGGTGGGAAATGGTTGGTTGAAAGTGGGTAAGAATATTGTAATTTTTGAGTTGTAAGCCTGAATTCTTGAAATTTTTAAACGAAAATTTCAAAATGCTAGTTGTTTAGCTAAATGCTAAATAGAAGTTTTTGTGTTGCTTGCGCAAGCCAGGTAACAGGGATTCAGACGTAATAAAATAATTATTGCTCTATATTTCGCGGTTATTGGGCGCTGGAGCAGAAAATTCTGTATGGGTTGGTTAATATTTAAGTGGGAAGTTGCATCGACGTATATTTTCATTAATTGCCAGGAGTGAGAGAAGTTCACAGTTTTCGCCTTGATTTTAAGATCGCTAATTAGTTTAGTCAAAAGTATTTAAAACATTCGATGAAAATTCTGTAATGTATACGACAGTATTGAGTGCAGTGGTTCTGTATATTATCCTCTAAGTTCCTAAACGGTTTGAGTTTCAATTTGTCATTGTTCGCTATGAAACTTCAAATTTGATATAATTATTTTGTCTTATTGTTTTTTTTTTTTATTAAATTTTTATGTCTAAATTTTTGCACTAAAGAAAAAACTATGAATTAGCGGGAAGTTTTGATGAAATCAGTGCTTTTGACACTCCGTTTGACTGATTTAGACTGAGTTTTGCCTTAATTGGTCGAAAATAGTTAAATAAGTTTCCAAATTTGTTTGATAAAATTTTTGAGTTTAGTGTATAGAATTAAATTATTCATTAATTGACGTAACTTAAATTATCGCAATAAGTCTCTTACATTGTGCGTGTTACTGAGAAGTTTACAAATGAAGCTTATCTTGAATTTCGATTCGTAGAGTTTGTACAATAAATATTAAAATTAATATTACAACAAATAATTTATTTATTTATTCACTTTTTATTATTATTATTATTATTATTATTTTTTTTTTTTTTTGATAATGAAGTTAAATTAACTTGAGCAAAAAAAATTTTACCAGATGTTAACAATATTTAAGTATCATATAAAAAGTAATTACAAAAAAAATTATTGTCCAGTATTCGAGAGAGTTTTGTTAAATCTAAGATAATGTCCGAGTATGAATTAAAATTTAGATTCTGAAAATACACTCAATTTGTTACACAAAATTGTATGAGAAAAGTTTATATTTTTCTGGTGAAGCTGCTTCTGTTCTTGATGCGAATGTTGCTGTATCGTCCTTCTTGAAATCGGATAGTCGGCAGGTCGGCGGTTACGCACGAGAGTATAGTGTAAGTAGGTGTTAACGGTGACGTTGCAGCGGTGCGCTCATCAAATTATATCATGCTATGTTGCCAGTTATGATAAATGTGATTTTACTGGTGCATTCAGTAGGTGCTCCAGTCGGTATTACGTCGATCGGAGAGCTAGTTGGACTCGCAGTTTGGTCAATTTACAAGGGTTATTATCGCATATCCTCAACTCGTCGAGGTGCATTAAAAGGTAAATACTTTCACACCTGTTATCAATCGATCATTATTTGTTTTTAAAAAAAAAATTAAAACATCTATCTGATACCTGAGTTTCGACGGATAGCAAAAAAAAAAATTCTTTTATTCGGATTCGGCGAGTTTGTGAGTATAGTACTTTGATTGTTACTATTTTTATTAAGTATAATTGTCAGAGTTAAGTCGTCAACTGTCGTTATTTCATAAATTAATTGTTTGCAGGTTGTATTAAAAGATTCGTGGGTGTGGCTGTATAGTTGGGTCGCGTGCTGCAGGTGCATTGCGGGCGAGTTGGTGGAAGAGTCGCCTGTGTTGGAGGCATAGCGGGTCTGCATGCGACGGGCGCACTCAGCAGGCCAGTGGTCACGAAGATTCATGGTTATGGTCGAGTCTTAAGCGTGTTTTGAATGGACAGTTGGTCAAATTTGGTTTGAAAATGAAGTTTTTTTATTTATTTTTTTTTTTTTTATTATTATTATTGTTATAATATTTTTTATTATTATTTTTTTTTTATTATTTATTGACGTTTTGTTTTATTTTTCATGGCTCTGCGACGTGAAGCGGTGGTTTTGTATTGGAGTTTGGTGCTTTTGGAGAGGTTGTGGGCATTGTCGAGATTTGTGGAGATGAGTCCACGTGGATTACAATGTCTGCCGACTTTAGAGTCGGAGGCAAGCTGTGAGTCTCATTAGGAGGAGTATCATCCTGATGATTATTTTTACATGTGCATGTTTTTCGGTTGGGTTCTTCTTTGTTTTTTTTGTTTTGTTTATATTCTTTCTTTTTGTTGCAGATAAAGAAGAACAAGGGTAGGATTTTCTCGACCTGAAGAAATTTATCTATCAAAAATTTTAGGACTAATGTTATCGCGATTGAGGATCCTAAGCCGATGGCTATAAATGAATGTGTTTGCTTCTGTTCCGTCCGTCGAATATGTATCGCTCGCAGTTTATTTTCGATTTCGCTCAGGGGAATTGGGTTAAATTTTTGTAGTGATTCAGTGAGTTCTTTCTCTACTTCCATGGGGTATTTGGTTGCGTATTCATGTATCTCGGGTTTTATTATGTTCAATTCTGCTGACAATTCGGGATTATAATTGTATTCTGATATGAATGAGATTTTCCGAAGACCGTGTAAAGTAAAGCTTGATGTGTGTGCACCCAGCTGAAAAAATCCATATGGAAATCCATAAGGAAACCCGTACGGGGACCCGTAAGGGTTCCCGTAAAGGACCCCATACGGGTTTCCGATACTGATATTTGGTCAGGGTTTCCGTACGGGTTTCCATACGGGGTTTTTTTTTTTTTTCTTTTAATTTTATTTTCACACTATTTTTTTATTTATTTAATTTAATATTATTATTAGATATTGATATATTATTCTTTATAAGATTTAATTATTAATAATAAAATTATTTTGAGTAAAATTATCGAAGAAAAAAATTTTGTTCGACTGAGATTCGAACCCACGACCCCAGGCATGGCAGGCAGACACTCTACCAACTGAGCCATTGAGCTAGCTTGCTCGAAGACTTTAATTAAACTACTTTAACAACTGTTTTATATTTGATTTTTAACTAGTCTCTCTCAGCGCGCAAACACGAGCAATTGTGTTACATTATCTAAATCTAAAACAAATTTTGTCAAAGCTTCATCTAAATTAAAGGGCTTAACCGACAATAAGTTGTATATTAAAGAAGTTTAATTGAGGTCTTGATGCATGCTAGCTCAATGGCTCAGGTGGTAGAGTGTCTGCCTGTGATGCCTGGGGTCATGGGTTCGAATCTCAGTCGAACAAAATTTTTTTCTTCGATAATTTTATTCAAAATAATTTTATTATTAATAATTAAATCTTATAAAGAATAATATACCAATATCTAATAATAATATTAAATAAATAAAAAAATAGTGTAAAAATAAAATTAAAAGAAAAAAAAAAAAAAAAAAAAAAAACCCGTATGGAAACCCGTACGGAAACCCTGGCCAAATATCAGTATCGGAAACCCGTATGGGATCCTTTACAGGAACCCTTATGGGTCCCCGTACGGGTTTCCTTACGGATTTCCATATGGATTTTTTCAGCTGGGCAGTACATTCGCCACTTAGGTAAAGTGAGCCTGTGCCATTTATGAGAAATTCATTTCAATGATTATGGCAGGTAATTGTGAGCTTATTTGGTTTTAAAGTTGAATATAACCATAAATTCGATGCGTGCAAGGGTGTTAGAATTATGGGCGTGTTTGGTATAATAACTGTCGAGCAGGTTTTTAGAGAAGAGGTTGTCGGTTGATTGAACATTGAATATTCACACGATGGGTGTGTCACTCCGTTGATTAAGGGTAAGAAGTCTTCACATAGCTTAGTGTGATTATAAGTGGAACAAGATTGAAGGAGTTCGTCATTTAAGAGAACATATGTCTGGTTTCTCGATAAGACAATATAATTAACTGTTGGTTTTATTGCTAAATAGCCTGTATTATCAAAGGGGAGGGTTATAGGGTTTGGAAAAGAGTGTATTTTGTACAAATCGAGGTCGTCATCCATTACTAAAGGTAGTTTTATAGAAACGTGAAGCTTTCCATTAGTGATAAAAATAGTCGTTTTCGCTACGTTGAATAGGTAGTGGGGTGTAATTACATCTGCTGCGTTTGGTTTCCGGAGATTCGGATTGTTGTTAATTTTTAAGAGTAGATTGGACATTTGAGAAAAAGATAACAGGAGAGGGTGTAGATGTCCTCTTGCGGTGGTTTGAATTACTTCCATAAAGGTTTCATAACCCCTTTGTAGTTCGTCAAGTTCGTATGAGTAATCAAACCACCATCTGGTAACGTTTTCAAATTGCAGGTTTCTGTTTATGGCCAAGTTTTGTTCGGAGATGGCTTCAACACGACTGATTAAGCGTGAAATTTCTAGAGTTTGATTATTTTCTGATTTATACAGATTTTCGAGCTCTGATTTAATTAGGTGAGTTGATTCAATTGAAATTTGTGATAAGTTATTCTGACTGTCGTACAGTTTGTCGATGTCGCTATTGATTAGTTCGCGGTCTTTCGAGTCCATGATGCCGAATCACCATTTCGTAGCCCAACCACCGACTTCGATTGGAGCTCCTCGCGTTTTTCGATTATAGGGTCGGTTATCGATTTCTTGCAGGACGAACGAGCTTTTTATAGATTCATGTAGATCATTTATTGCGAATAATTTGCGGGTTATGTGAAGTTCCGAGAGTGTTGGTGTTATTTGGTCAGGGTAGACTCTATATAATTCATTTACTAAATGTTTGAAATTTTTGTTTTCCGTTTTAAAGTTTCTGTCTAGTGGGGGACAATTTAAGAAAATATTAATATGAATTTTTGTTCTGACTAAATTAACTTTCCCGACGTGTTCATAGAAAATACCCGGATTATTGGGGATTGGTTGCGTTTCATAGAAAGTTTTATTCTCCGTGTGAACGGTACCGACTGGAGCGAAGCTCGTGACCACAGCAAAATAAAGAACATTTTTCTGGAACAAAATTAGGGCAGATTTAAATTAGATAAGGCGATGATTTTTGAGAAGAAAGGCTTTTAGTAAAATTTTTTCAGACGGTCTTTATGAACTAAGATTTTTTTTTTGTTTTGGCTTTGCAAGAGGGCAGTGTTATTTTCGCGTACTTCTAGGACGTCGAAAACTCCGTTATAGAATTTATCTAGTTTGTTTTTACGCGGTAGTTTGTTGACGTAAACTTTGGTTTTATATCTAGGGGTTTAGTTGATTTGTCGTAATTTCTTTTGTTAACTTGTTTGGATGATTCTAAGCTTTTCAATGCCATCTCTCGGATTTCAGCTATTCTTGTTGCTAGATCGTAAATGTAACCATTATATGTGTCGTTATCGAAGTCGTCTAGGCATCCTGAAGGGGTTCTAGGATTTAGTCCCATAGCTATTTCGTAGGGGGTAAAACCTGTGGAAGAGTGGACTGAGGAATTGTATTCCATCATGGCAAAGGGAACTAGCTCGTCCCAGTCTTGATACTTAGGGGTGTTAGTCCTCAAGTAGTCTTTCAAGACAGCATGACTTCTTTCCAATGATGCGTTCGACTGGGGGTGGATAGATGTCATCGTTTTTAGACGACAGTCAAACATGCTTTCAAGATTTTTGAGGAGTTTATTCCTAAAGCTTTTACCATGATCGCTCAAGATAATTTTAGGTACTCCATGAGCGGCTATAAGATGTTTAGCAAGGACTTGTGCCACGGTTAGCGCTTTCAGATTAGGTACTGGTACTGCTATACAAAATTTTGAAAATAAACATTGCATAGTGATTATGTAAGCATTGCCATTCACAGTTCGAGGCATAGGTCCGACCGCATCGATAGCCATTTTAAAGAACGGTTCTGCGGGCGTATCGGTAATTACCATGGGTTCTTTGGTGCGATAACCTATGAGTTTAAACTCTTGGCATATTCGGCATCGATGAATGTAATCGACTATATCTTTACGCAAACCGGGCCAAGTAAATTTTTCCCTCACTCTTCTGTAAGTCTTCTCTACTCCACGATGTCCTCCGAATAGGCTATCGTGGCATTCTTTTAGGATGGTGTTGCGGGATTCGGCTGGTGGTGTTATGCAGACACCTAGACAGATCGTTAGCGTCATAGGTATGTTTTTGAGTGCGTCTTGGACTTCTCGGTATAGAGTTCCACGTGGTAATGCATCTGTGAGTTCGCCTTTTCGTGACATACGAACCGATGTAATTTCTTTTTCTAGTAGTAGATGATAAAGATTGTATAAGCATTCTTTCAAAGAACTTTGCTTAATAGGATTCCTTTCAGTTTCTGTAACTACTAAAGAGAAGATGGTTCGGCCTCGGGTTTTAGAGACAAGAACATTGCCAATCGTAGGGTTCAGATCTTTAAGTTCACTTTTCGAAATTAGCTCTAACTCGGCAAGAAGTTGATTGTTAGGCGTGTGTAGGTTTAAATTCGCAGGGATAAAATGTATTATGTTATCTTTATGTCCCGTGAGGGCGTCGCGGGTGAGTCTCACTGTCAGTCGTTCGGGGGGTTTCATCGGGGTGCAAAAAGGATTCAAGAGGGGGGGTATAATTGGCGGAATGGTTTTAACGCTGGTGAAAATGTCATTATGAGTATTTGCCGTAGTAGGTTTTGGACTTCGAGGTATCAAATTTGAATTTGGTTGTTTTGTAGGAAGTGATTGCTGCGAGGATTGAAGGGTCGTTTTGGCGGTATCTCGAGGGTGAGTGACACTCTCTTGAGTGTTTAGAGAGTTTTCCGATGGAGCTAACTTATGATCTGGTGTAATTGTCTTCGTGGAATTTGTTGAAGAGTCGGAATTTTCACTAGACATGATTTTGGTGTTTTCGAGATTAAAAGTGTCATCAAAAATTGTTGGGGGTATTTTATGTGTGAGGAGAGTGGACGATAAGGGAGGATTTTTGAATCCTGAGTCATCGGTCAGTTGCCATTTATCTAAGTCTAACAGGGATTGTGTATTGTTCAGAATATGTCTATCATTTGCGTCAATAAGGTCATTTTCCAAATAGCCTGGATCACTGTGGACAACAGAGTGATCCGCTTCGTGATAGTTAGATACTAGGTCGAAATTTTCAAGAAGTTCTTCCCATTTTCCAGAGTCCCACCACAAGGAATTAAATCCTTCGATAAACTCTTCTTTCTCCTTAGAATTGAAGTTGGAAGGTTTGAGCTGAGCTTGGAGTTCCAAATTTGATTTTACGGGGGTAGTCTCGTAGAGTTCTTCTTCGTCAGAAGATGAGGAGTCATCATCATTTGCTGGAGGTTTCACTCTTTTTGATGGGGAATCAAAGAATGCCTTTCTTGATGCGGGTTTTTGGAAATGGGCGACTACATCTTCAAAACTATCCGATGGTACCATGGTTTCGTCGAACTCACTTATGCCAGAAATCTCATCTTCTTTTTGGTTGCTAATTTCAGACTCAGTGGCAGGAGATGTGGTTGTTGTGTTGAGAGGTTCTGCCAAACTAGGTATTAATGATCGGCTTTGCAAGGGTACAGGTGCGTCGGAGGCGCTTTCGGTTTCATCTGATGTTTCTATTTCTGAGGTAGAGTTTTCAGCGTTTGCTTGATCGACGGGTGCAGTATTTTTCGGATCTACCTGTTGATTTCGTCTGAGTCTTAGACGAGAGGCGATGGTATCGCCTGGAAGATTTCCCTGACCAGATACGTTCGGCGATGCATGAGTTTTATTTTTGGAGCCTTTCGGTCTACCTCTTCGCGAAGGGCCGGGTTGCAGGGCGTCAGAGAAGTTTTCTTCTTTGCTTTTATTGTATGCTTGTCGAGCAAGTGATGTTTTTGTTGATTTTGGTTTCTGAATAGGTAGTATGGTTTTTGTTTTGATATTTTTCAGGGATTGAGAGGCTATGTTTGCCGATTTTTCGTTTTCTACCTCTTTCTGGTCTATCGGATTTCTTGAGAGCCAATCGGCGTTAGTGTTAAGCCTTCCAGGTTTGTAACGGAATATGTATCTGTAGCCGCGCAGTCGGGCTCTCCAGCGGTTTAATCTTGACATTGGGTCTTTGATTGAATCAATCCATTGTAGAGGTTCATGGTCAGCGTATACATAGAAAGTGCGACCGTAAAGGTAGTGTCTGAAGTGCATGATGCCTAGGACTACAGCTAAACACTCTCGCTCGGTGGCAGAGTAGTTTCTTTGATGTTTATTGAGCGTTTTTGACATATATGCAATAGGTTGATCATTATTTGGTTCGGCTTGACTCAAAACTGCCCCGACTGCGTATGCACTAGCATCGGTCGTTAGTATGAAGGGTTTAGAAAAGTCTGGGCAAATTAGGACTGGTGCCGTGCATAGAGCTGTCTTTAGTTTTTCGAAACTGGCTTTTTGGCTCTCCTCCCAGTGGAATTTACAATTTTTCTTGAGGAGGTCGTTTAGAGGTTTTGCAATTTCAGAGAAATGGTGGATAAACCGGCGATAGTAAGAACAGAGTCCAAGAAAAGAACGAAGTCCGAAGTATTCTTTAAGACGGGAAAATCCTGAATATCTTTGATTTTTCCCCGGTCAGGTTTGACTCCAAATTGATCGATATGGTGGCCCAGGTATTTTACTTCAGGGGTTAGAAATTCGCATTTTTCGATTTTTAATCTCAATCCAGCATTAAACAATCTTTGAAAAGCTTCATTAACCTTTCTCTCGTGGTCTTCAAGAGAGTTGGAGAAGATGATTAAGTCATCTAGGTAAATGAGCAATTCGATTCCTTGTAATCCGGTCATGACGGCGTCCATCAGCCTTTGGAATGTCGGAGGAGCACAGCAGAGTCCGAAAGGCATGGCTGTGAATTCGAAGTGCCCGTAAGGCGTTGAGAAAGCGGTTTTAGCTCTGTCATCCGGGTGCATAGGTATTTGGTGGAATCCGTTAACGAGATCAAAAACTGAAAAGTATTTGGACTTGCCTAGGGACTCCAGTATTTCTTGAACGTTTGGGAGTGGATAGGCGTCTGGAATTGATACTTCGTTGAGCCTTCTGTAATCAATGACGAGACGATGTTGATTTTTACCGTCAGGGCCAGGCCGTTTTGGAACTATCCATAGAGGTGAATTCCAAGGGCTGGAGGAGGGTTGGATGGTTCCTTTCTTCAGCAAGTCATCTACTTGCCTTCTAATTTCTTCGTGTAATTTTGGAGGATAACGATATTGACGTGTAAATATCGGTTTGTCACTGGTTAACGGAATGGTATGTTGTACTAGATGTGTGCGAGGAGGGTCGTCGCCAGGTAACATAAAGAGATATGGAAAACGTTCGACCACTCTCTTCGATTGAGCTAGGGCTGCTTTGTCATGATGTTTTCTTTTCAGAAGGTCAATTATTCGAGTTACTCTTTGTTCAGGAGGGCAAGGCGTTCCCTCGACCTCGGAATCGAAGAAGTCGTCGGAACTATCGAGTTCAAAGGGATACAGATCTTGCACCGGTATTTCAACTTCTTGAGGTTCGTTTCTCGTGTTAATGGCTAACACGTAACATGAACCTTTTTCATGGGTAACGGCTGACTCGCCGATGAATATTCCGGTAGGGGTTTGTATTCGGGGAAGATACGCCTCCCCTCTTGGAGAGCTTTCCGACACGGGAATTTCTATCGCAATTTTACAACGCGCTGGCAACGTATATCTTGTGGACAGAGCTTTACCTTGCTTTCGACGAGCTTTATAATGGAAAATAGTCGAAGGTATTTTGCTGGACGTAGGTTGAATGTCGGGGATGGTGTTTTGACTTTGAGGTGTTCGTCGAGAGTCAGGAAATTCTGCAAGGGATTCGGCAGATTCAGACTCACTGTTGTCTGTAGCGCTAGAAAAACAAATGTCCTGAGTGCCATTTTGAGTGATTAATTGATTATTGGCCAAGTCAATTTGACCCTTTTCAATTTGTAGATAACGAGAGCCAAGAATGGCATCTTCTTTAAGCGAAGAACTTTCGGGGAGGACGTGCATGTGATGTTTTCTACCGTCTCTTTCTTTGAAAGTAACGGTACCGAGAGTGTAAACGGGTTCTGCTCCGATCCCGGTCAGTTGAAGAGTACGATTTTTGTTGATCTTACACGTGGGATTTAGGGATTGAATTTTAATTACGCTCACGTCTGCGCCGGTGTCAATTAAAATGCGCCCCTTTCCGGCTTTAAATATGTTATTAGTAATTTCGATCTTGGGTGATCCGTACGAAATTTTCTTTCTTTCCCTATGGTTTCTAGGATTGTAAATTTTAGGTGAATATGTGTCGGAATCGTTAGTAGATTTGTCTATATTAAGGGTGTCGCTACTCTGGGAGGTTGAATTTTCGGAAAAGGTTTCTGAGTCAGAGGATTCTGATTCAGAGCGATCTGAGTCTGGGGATAGGTCTTCAAGAAAAGAGTCGGGAAGATTTTTCATTTTTCCGGCTTGCTTAAGTCTCCGGAGTTTCTTCAAAGTTCTTTTGCTGATAACACCATCTTGTAAAAAGGGGGCATCGTCGTGAATTAGATGGAATATATGTTTTTGTTTACAAATACGAATCGTAATTTTTCCATGCGCGTCGACTTGATTATTGTCTTCTCCCTGGATTGTAATGGGAGGGTGAGGATAGTAGAAAACCGAGTCTTTGAAAACGGAAGCTTTGATGACGTTCACTTCATTGGTTTGTGCAGCGGAACATGTTACGACGCCCTTTTTGAATAGGTAATTTTTAATTTTTATGGTTCGTGCGGTTTTCTCGCCACAGACTTTCCGTACTCCCTTGTTTTGAATGTTTTCACCGATCGGCGCTCGGGGCTCTGAGAGCGCGGGAAGCTCGCGGGCGCGCCGTCCGGACGAGCTTGTCTCCAGTTTAAATTCTCGCTAGAGGAGATATTTGCGGGAATATTCGTTGGGGTCGGGGCTCGTGGAGTAGGGCCGTAAGGACCTGGGGATCCGGGTCTACCAGGCGGCTTGTCTGTTGTTGAAATAAAGAACTAAAATTGGTTTTTTTTTCATTACATAGTTATACAATTTAATCAATTTGCTATAGTGAACACTTGACCATGTGAACTATATTGCTTGGACTTAAATTGCACTAACAAATTTTTGAAATTGTATAACTATGCTATCATGAAAGAATTCATATATTTTGAACTTTTTTTAACATGTTAAGCAAAAAATTTTAATTATCTACGGCTATTTACCTGTTGTAAATAGAAAGCTTGTATCGAATTGTTCCAACAGGTAAATTAGCCATAGATAATTAAAATTTTTTGCTTAGCATTAACTGATATTTAAATAATATTAAAAAACAATTTTAGTGGAATAATAATATTTATAAATTAATTTATTTTAATTTAACTTATTATTACTGATCCTCAATCTGCTTTTCAAGTCATCAAAATTCAAAAATTATTTTGTGAAGGTATTTTACATCACGTAGACGTTTTTTACGTCAAAAATGTTTTGTCAACGAAAAAAATTTTTTGCTGACGAAAAATTTTTTTCGTCGACAAAAAGTTTTGTCCGTTACGAAAAGAGATTTAAGGTAAATGTGCCTAATATGGCCCTGTGCCTAATATGGCCCCCCCTGTTATTTTGAATATGCTAGGTATGCGGCATCTCTGCAAGGTAGGAAGAAGTCAAAAACACTGAATTATGAAGTTTTCAGTTGTTTAGAACATTTTAAAATTATTTTTGCGCACGCCTAATAGCTAAAACTCGTTTCGTATACCTCCGTTATTATTTTACGTTGTAATTAAGTGGTCTGCCAAAATATTTAGACGCACCTGATCAAAATTTGAATAAGTAGCTTCGATTCGTTATTGTTTCAGCTTTAAAACGCGACCTTAGTTTTTGTTCAACTCGTTTTCTAACGGGTTTTATTCTTAAATAACTTTTTATTATGCAGTGTACCTAATATGGCCCCCCACGAATTAGTAGAAATACCGATATTAAGAGTCCTTAGTTTCATGTTTACTTTTTAGAAAATCCTATCCTAATGTTATTTAAGAAAAATAAATTTAATTGTTTCAAAGCTTTTTTTCATTTTATAACTAAAAAAGCATTCTAGCTCAAAAAAAAAACTTTGACCAAAATTTAAAGTTGAAATTTTTCTACTGGTTGCAAAGCTTTCAAAAACATTGTAAAAAAGGCTCAATTTTTAAATAAATCATTTTTAAAATAATAACAATTTTGAAGTTTTTAAAATCTTATATCCTGATTGATTTAAAAAGTAGGAACAAATTACAACTAATTAATTACTTCAAGGGGGGCCATATTAGGACATAAATTTTAGGTGTCTTAAAAAACCGTGTTTTGGTAAATCCTCTGGCATTTGAAGCTCATTGATCAAAATCGAACGTGTAATGTCTCATTTTAAAGCTCTTAAATTAAGCTTTAAAATGAGACCTTACCCGTCAAATATTGATTTGATTGGCCACAACGTCGATTTTCGCTTAGGGGGGCCATATTAGGTACAGGTACCTTATAATCCCACCCCAGGCTCGACGCAGCAAGCAGCGCTGGCAGCTTGGCTGCTTCATACACCCTCTCGCGCTCTATCTCACTCGCACTCGCTGGGCCCGGCATGGCCGTGCCCACAGGACACCCCCCCCCCAATTGAGAAAAAAACTCGGTTTTTTTCCTACCAGACGCGATCGAATCGCATTTAGCGTAAGGATGATCCGCGCGTTTGCGAGCATACGTCCTCTCGGCGGTTGGACGTATGGGAGGTGCACCTATAGGTATAGTGCAATTCCCGCAGTACGGAGTTGTCCTAGCCGTCGGAGGCAAGGGTCCCGGCGCGATGCGTGACGGTCCCCCCGGAGGTCTCGACGGCTGGCTCAAACAGTCGTGATCAGCAAAACGCACAGTTTTGCTCGTGGATGGACGAGGACTTTCCGTCATCCGAACAGGCGATTCCGAGGGTATTACAGCCGGTAGAGGCTCGCGAGGTGGAGAGATAACCCGATCCAACGGTGTGTATGAACCACGATCCTCAAGCTGGGACTGTCGATCGGTCGAATCCGCATCGACCCCCTGCGAGAGCGGAACATCCTGGATCCCGACTCCGTTCTGCGGAGGTGTTTGAGGATCGGAGCCGAGAATCTCATCGGCGAAATCCTCGGCTACGAAATGAGCCGGAATAAGATGTTCGACGTTAACAACCTTCCCTTCACCCTTGACGTTGATGCGGAAGGTCCTGTCGGTCAGGCGATCCACAACTTTGTACAGGCCGTGATATGGACGTTCGAGAGACTTCTTCACGGGCTTGGATCTCACATGAACGTACGAACAAGTCGCCAAGTCCTTGAATACGAAAGGCCTGAATCGATATTTCCGGACTCAAGGTACAGGTTTCACCTCCCTTATGTACTCTCTAAACTCCTCGATAAAGAACCGACGGTCTGGCTCGAAGTCAGACGGAACGCAGAACTCGCCAGGAATTCGAAGAACTGTCCCAAAAACGAATTCCGCAGGGCTCGCATCCAGGTCGATACGGACGCGCGTTCGTAACCCAAGGAGCACGGAAGACAAAATACGGGACCAGTTGGGGTTGTCGCCGTAGCACATAATGGAAGCCTTGAGATCGCGATGAAAGCGTTCCACGAGGCCGTCTGACGCAGGGTGATAAGCCGTTGTTCGAATCCGCTCGCAACCTATCATGGACAACAAGGCGGAAAAAAACTCGGACTCGAACTGGCTTCCCTGGTCTGTGGTGATGATCTCGGAGGCACCGTAGCGTGACACCCACGTGTCGAAGAAAGCTCTCGCGACCGTTGTCGCCTCCATGTTGGGCAGTGCGACTGCCTCTGGCCATCTCAAGTACCGATCGACCATCGTCAGGGCGTATAAGTTGCCATGGCTCTCGACAAGCTCGCCGATCAGGTCGATGTGGATATGGTCGAAACGACCGTCTGGAGCCGGAAGAAACTTGTTGTGACGCGTAACTTTAGACTGTTGACAAGGCAAACAGGCTTTACACCACTGAGTGATCTCGCGGGACATGTTAGGCCACACGTAGCTTTGACGAACGAGTTTTACGGTGACTTTAGGACCTGGGTGTGAGTTGTTGTGAAATAGATTATACACAGCTCTACCAAGAGGAGCTGGCACGTAGGGCCGAATGACATGGTCAAAAGTGTCGCAATATAAAGGAGTGTGATTTTCACCGAAAGATAATCTCACCAATTTCAAGGGATGAGATTGGTCGGCGATAATCTCTCGGAGTTGCTCGTCCGCTGCTTGTTCAGTCGCGAGCTGAGGAAGTGAGAAAACGGTTGGCAATCTAAAGGCATCGATCTTAGCCAAGATTGCTTGAACCTGTGGGAGCTGGATTACGTCTGGAGACAGCGCGCTCCAATTCAAATTCGAAGGAGACACAAAGGAGTCAATCTGACCGACCTGAGAGATTTCGATCCGCGATAATGCATCGGCGGCTTGATTTTCCGGGCCGGGAATATACTTAATCGACGTCGTGTACTCAGAAATATAGGCAAGTTGCCTCTGACGACGCGGAGGAGCATGAGCTGGGTCATTCGCAAAAGCATACGTCAAATCCTTGTGGTCCGTAAACACATCAAACTGACGACCTTCGAGGTAGAAATGGAAATGCTTCACGGCCTCGAAAATTCCGGTGAGTTTCCGATCGGAAACGGAGTAAGCCTGTTGAGCTGGAGTAAGCTTTTTGGAGAAAAAACTTACGGGCTTCCAGGGCGTGTCAAGTGAGTCTCGCTGTTCCAAAACCGCACCTATGGCTCCGTCCGAAGCATCGGATACTAGGCGAATTTCAACGCTGTCGTCGGGATAAACGAGAAGAGCACACTCGGCAAGCTGTTGCTTGCATGCGAGGAATGCCTGCTCTGCCTCCGGGGTCCAGGGAACCGGACGCTTGTCCTTCCTCCTAACGTCGCGAAGAAAAGCGTGAAGAGGACGTTGCACAGCTGCCGCTCGCTCGAGGAAGGGCCTGTACGAATTCACCAACCCGAGGAAGCTGCGGAGCTGTTCCAAGGTCTCGGGCTCGGGAAATCACGGATTACACGCACTTTCTCGGATTTGGGCCGGATCCCCTCGGCGCTGATAATGTGTCCGATGAATGGAATCTCGGGCTTAGCAAAAATACACTTAGACAAGTTTATCCGCATGTGAAATTTGTCGAGCCTTTCGAAAACCATCCTGAGGTGTTCTTCGTGCTCCTCGAGAGTCTCAGAAACGACGCCGATATCGTCATAGTACTCGACGACAAAGGGGAGATCTCCGAGCGTGGCGTACAAATGACGCATGAATGTCGGACCAGCGTTACGAAGACCCTCCGTTATGACGAGCCATTCGAAAAGGCCGATGGGGGTGATCACGGCGGTTTTCTTCACGTCGTCGGGAGCCACGGGAATTTGCTGGTATGCGCGGACAAGATCTATGAGAGTAAAAACCCTCTTGCTCTTAAGAGCGCAAGTGATATCCTGAAAATTCGCGGCGTTAAATCGGTCAGGCTGGGTTACGGAATTCACCAACCTGTAGTCGCCGCCAATCCTCCACGAATCGCCTTTCGGTACGAGATGGATGGGGGAAGCCCATGGGCTGTCCAAAGTGCGACAAACCCCGGCCTTGCACAGTCTATCGAACTCAGCCTTGACGAACTTGAGTTTCTCGGGTGACAAACGTCGACAACGCTGGGCTCGAGGCGGACCGGTCGTGACGATTCTGTGGTAAACACCGCGGTCTTCCAAGGGAGCAGGCGGCTCCAAACCTAGGACGCGGGGTAATTTTGCCAACAGGTGTGCGTACCTGTGTGAAGGATCGACGACGCTAATACCAGTGCACGCTAATACCAGTTTATAGCTTGTCGGTTCATTTAATTGTTTATAAAAAAAATTCATTCATCGCTCTCCCCAGCGTTATGGGGGTTTATAGCTTGTTGGTTTATTTAATTGTTTATAAAAAAAATATATTTACCGCTCTCCCCAGCGTTTTGGGGGCTTATAGCTGCGCTGATTATTTAATTGTTTATAAAAAATAATTTATTTATCGCTCTCCCTAGCGTTATGGGGGTTTAAATCTTGTCGGCTTATTTAATTGTTTATAAAAAATTATTTACTTATCGCTCTCCCCAGCGTTATGGGAATTTAGAGCTTGTTTGTATATTTAATTGCTCATAAAAAATAGTTTATTTATCACTCTCCTCATCGATATTTGGGTTTTGAGCTTGTCGGTCCGTAACCGTGACGGTCAATCTACCTAAATAAAACGGGGGGCACCATGTCTGGAGTGCACCATGTATACGACACGGCAAAATTTCCCACGGCGAAATTTTTAGACGGTGAAATTTCCATTCTATCAAATGATACATACCCAGAAGGAGAGCGAGGCCGCCACGAGGGCTGATTTTCTTTTCATCCGGAATCCTCGTGAACCTTCCAGGTCTCAGGTTAGCGTTGTTTCTGACTTCTCGCATCTTAAATCACAGATTACGGAGATTGTGAGTCAGCAGTCTGAGAATCGAGGTCGTTCTCGGAGCCGCGGCCATTCCCGTGGAAGATCTCGGAGCCGAAGCGAGGACGGCAAGCCTTGCTTGTGTTATCCTCACTTCAAGTATCGAGACTCCTACAAATTCTGTCGACGTCCCCCGTGTCCCATGTGGTTCGAATTTGCGAGGAAGCATTCGCACTTCAGTTTCGAGGAGTACAAGAAAGCCCGCAACGCGGGGGGAAACTAACAAGCCCCGACGTCTGCGAGGCGAGTGCTCCGGGCTTATTGACTTTACGCCTCTTCGTGCCTGACAAGAAATCTGGACGCCTTTTTCTCGCCGACACTGGCGCCCAGGTTTCGATTATTTCGAAACTCTCGGTTTCCACACATTTTTCGCCGGGTGTTCCCCTACACGCCGCTAACGGTAGCGAGGTTAAAACCTTCGGTGTTTTAAATCTCCCTTTCGATTTCGGTTTTCGGCGTCAAATGTCATGGAATTTTTTTATAGCAGATTTACCGTATTCAATCCTCGGCGCAGATGTTCTTCGTCACTATGACCTTCTGCCCGATTTAAAACGTCAGTGACTCGTCGACAATGTCACTTAATTGCACGTTAGCGGTAGCCTTCGGGAGCCATCGTGCACTGGTATTAGCGTCGTCGATCCTTCACACAGGTACGCACACCTGTTGGCAAAATTACCCCGCGTCCTAGGTTTGGAGCCGCCTGCTCCCTTGGAAGACCGCGGTGTTTACCACAGAATCGTCACGACCGGTCCGCCTCGAGCCCAGCGTTGTCGACGTTTGTCACCCGAGAAACTCAAGTTCGTCAAGGCTGAGTTCGATAGACTGTGCAAGGCCGGGGTTTGTCGCACTTTGGACAGCCCATGGGCTTCCCCCATCCATCTCGTACCGAAAGGCGATTCGTGGAGGATTGGCGGCGACTACAGGTTGGTGAATTCCGTAACCCAGCCTGACCGATTTAACGCCGCGAATTTTCAGGATATCACTTGCGCTCTTAAGAGCAAGAGGGTTTTTACTCTCATAGATCTTGTCCGCGCATACCAGCAAATTCCCGTGGCTCCCGACGACGTGAAGAAAACCGCCGTGATCACCCCCATCGGCCTTTTCGAATGGCTCGTCATAACGGAGGGTCTTCGTAACGCTGGTCCGACATTCATGCGTCATTTGTACGCCACGCTCGGAGATCTCCCCTTTGTCGTCGAGTACTATGACGATATCGGCGTCGTTTCTGAGACTCTCGAGGAGCACGAAGAACACCTCAGGATGGTTTTCGAAAGGCTCGACAAATTTCACATGCGGATAAACTTGTCTAAGTGTATTTTTGCTAAGCCCGAGATTCCATTCATCGGACACATTATCAGCGCCGAGGGGATCCGGCCCAAATCCGAGAAAGTGCGTGTAATCCGTGATTTCCCGAGCCCGAGACCTTGGAACAGCTCCGCAGCTTCCTCGGGTTGGTGAATTCGTACAGGCCCTTCCTCGAGCGAGCGGCAGCTGTGCAACGTCCTCTTCACGCTTTTCTTCGCGACGTTAGGAGGAAGGACAAGCGTCCGGTTCCCTGGACCCCGGAGGCAGAGCAGGCATTCCTCGCATGCAAGCAACAGCTTGCCGAGTGTGCTCTTCTCGTTTATCCCGACGACAGCGTTGAAATTCGCCTAGTATCCGATGCTTCGGACGGAGCCATAGGTGCGGTTTTGGAACAGCGAGACTCACTTGACACGCCCTGGAAGCCCGTAAGTTTTTTCTCCAAAAAGCTTACTCCAGCTCAACAGGCTTACTCCGTTTCCGATCGGAAACTCACCGGAATTTTCGAGGCCGTGAAGCATTTCCATTTCTACCTCGAAGGTCGTCAGTTTGATGTGTTTACGGACCACAAGGATTTGACGTATGCTTTTGCGAATGACCCAGCTCATGCTCCTCCGCGTCGTCAGAGGCAACTTGCCTATATTTCTGAGTACACGACGTCGATTAAGTATATTCCCGGCCCGGAAAATCAAGCCGCCGATGCATTATCGCGGATCGAAATCTCTCAGGTCGGTCAGATTGACTCCTTTGTGTCTCCTTCGAATTTGAATTGGAGCGCGCTGTCTCCAGACGTAATCCAGCTCCCACAGGTTCAAGCAATCTTGGCTAAGATCGATGCCTTTAGATTGCCAACCGTTTTCTCACTTCCTCAGCTCGCGACTGAACAAGCAGCGGACGAGCAACTCCGAGAGATTATCGCCGACCAATCTCATCCCTTGAAATTGGTGAGATTATCTTTCGGTGAAAATCACACTCCTTTATATTGCGACACTTTTGACCATGTCATTCGGCCCTACGTGCCAGCTCCTCTTGGTAGAGCTGTGTATAATCTATTTCACAACAACTCACACCCAGGTCCTAAAGTCACCGTAAAACTCGTTCGTCAAAGCTACGTGTGGCCTAACATGTCCCGCGAGATCACTCAGTGGTGTAAAGCCTGTTTGCCTTGTCAACAGTCTAAAGTTACGCGTCACAACAAGTTTCTTCCGGCTCCAGACGGTCGTTTCGACCATATCCACATCGACCTGATCGGCGAGCTTGTCGAGAGCCATGGCAACTTATACGCCCTGACGATGGTCGATCGGTACTTGAGATGGCCAGAGGCAGTCGCACTGCCCAACATGGAGGCGACAACGGTCGCGAGAGCTTTCTTCGACACGTGGGTGTCACGCTACGGTGCCTCCGAGATCATCACCACAGACCAGGGAAGCCAGTTCGAGTCCGAGTTTTTTTCCGCCTTGTTGTCCATGATAGGTTGCGAGCGGATTCGAACAACGGCTTATCACCCTGCGTCAGACGGCCTCGTGGAACGCTTTCATCGCGATCTCAAGGCTTCCATTATGTGCTACGGCGACAACCCCAACTGGTCCCGTATTTTGTCTTCCGTGCTCCTTGGGTTACGAACGCGCGTCCGTATCGACCTGGATGCGAGCCCTGCGGAATTCGTTTTTGGGACAGTTCTTCGAATTCCTGGCGAGTTCTGCGTTCCGTCTGACTTCGAGCCAGACCGTCGGTTCTTTATCGAGGAGTTTAGAGAGTACATAAGGGAGGTGAAACCTGTACCTTGAGTCCGGAAATATCGATTCAGGCCTTTCGTATTCAAGGACTTGGCGACTTGTTCGTACGTTCATGTGAGATCCAAGCCCGTGAAGAAGTCTCTCGAACGTCCATATCACGGCCTGTACAAAGTTGTGGATCGCCTGACCGACAGGACCTTCCGCATCAACGTCAAGGGTGAAGGGAAGGTTGTTAACGTCGAACATCTTATTCCGGCTCATTTCGTAGCCGAGGATTTCGCCGATGAGATTCTCGGCTCCGATCCTCAAACACCTCCGCAGAACGGAGTCGGGATCCAGGATGTTCCGCTCTCGCAGGGGGTCGATGCGGATTCGACCGATCGACAGTCCCAGCTTGAGGATCGTGGTTCATACACACCGTTGGATCGGGTTATCTCTCCACCTCGCGAGCCTCTACCGGCTGTAATACCCTCGGAATCGCCTGTTCGGATGACGGAAAGTCCTCGTCCATCCACGAGCAAAACTGTGCGTTTTGCTGATCACGACTGTTTGAGCCAGCCGTCGAGACCTCCGGGGGGACCGTCACGCATCGCGCCGGGACCCTTGCCTCCGACGGCTAGGACAACTCCGTACTGCGGGAATTGCACTATACCTATAGGTGCACCTCCCATACGTCCAACCGCCGAGAGGACGTATGCTCGCAAACGCGCGGATCATCCTTACGCTAAATGCGATTCGATCGCGTCTGGTAGGAAAAAAACCGAGTTTTTTTCTCAATTGGGGGGGGGGGTGTCCTGTGGGCACGGCCATGCCGGGCCCAGCGAGTGCGAGTGAGATAGAGCGCGAGAGGGTGTATGAAGCAGCCAAGCTGCCAGCGCTGCTTGCTGCGTCGAGCCTGGGGTGGGATTATAAGGTACCTGTACCTAATATGGCCCCCCTAAGCGAAAATCGACGTTGTGGCCAATCAAATCAATATTTGACGGGTAAGGTCTCATTTTAAAGCTTAATTTAAGAGCTTTAAAATGAGACATTACACGTTCGATTTTGATCAATGAGCTTCAAATGCCAGAGGATTTACCAAAACACGGTTTTTTAAGACACCTAAAATTTATGTCCTAATATGGCCCCCCTTGAAGTAATTAATTAGTTGTAATTTGTTCCTACTTTTTAAATCAATCAGGATATAAGATTTTAAAAACTTCAAAATTGTTATTATTTTAAAAATGATTTATTTAAAAATTGAGCCTTTTTTACAATGTTTTTGAAAGCTTTGCAACCAGTAGAAAAATTTCAACTTTAAATTTTGGTCAAAGTTTTTTTTTTGAGCTAGAATGCTTTTTTAGTTATAAAATGAAAAAAAGCTTTGAAACAATTAAATTTATTTTTCTTAAATAACATTAGGATAGGATTTTCTAAAAAGTAAACATGAAACTAAGGACTCTTAATATCGGTATTTCTACTAATTCGTGGGGGGCCATATTAGGTACACTGCATAATAAAAAGTTATTTAAGAATAAAACCCGTTAGAAAACGAGTTGAACAAAAACTAAGGTCGCGTTTTAAAGCTGAAACAATAACGAATCGAAGCTACTTATTCAAATTTTGATCAGGTGCGTCTAAATATTTTGGCAGACCACTTAATTACAACGTAAAATAATAACGGAGGTATACGAAACGAGTTTTAGCTATTAGGCGTGCGCAAAAATAATTTTAAAATGTTCTAAACAACTGAAAACTTCATAATTCAGTGTTTTTGACTTCTTCCTACCTTGCAGAGATGCCGCATACCTAGCATATTCAAAATAACAGGGGGGGCCATATTAGGCACAGGGCCATATTAGGCACATTTACCTTAAATCTCTTTTCGTAACGGACAAAACTTTTTGTCGACGAAAAAAATTTTTCGTCAGCAAAAAATTTTTTTCGTTGACAAAACATTTTTGACGTAAAAAACGTCTACGTGATGTAAAATACCTTCACAAAATAATTTTTGAATTTTGATGACTTGAAAAGCAGATTGAGGATCAGTAATAATAAGTTAAATTAAAATAAATTAATTTATAAATATTATTATTCCACTAAAATTGTTTTTTAATATTATTTAAATATCAGTTAATGCTAAGCAAAAAATTTTAATTATCTATGGCTAATTTACCTGTTGGAACAATTCGATACAAGCTTTCTATTTACAACAGGTAAATAGCCGTAGATAATTAAAATTTTTTGCTTAACATGTTAAAAAAAGTTCAAAATATATGAATTCTTTCATGATAGCATAGTTATACAATTTCAAAAATTTGTTAGTGCAATTTAAGTCCAAGCAATATAGTTCACATGGTCAAGTGTTCACTATAGCAAATTGATTAAATTGTATAACTATGTAATGAAAAAAAAACCAATTTTAGTTCTTTATTTCAACAACAGCCCAAAACAAAATATTTTAATAATCTCCCTTTACCCTCATTGGAATTAATTTAACAAGCAAATTCTATAATTGAGTAAACAACTCAATTTTATTTCAAATTAGTTTTTCATATTCACTGACAAAACAGTGGCAATAAATATAAGAATGAAATAAAAAAATATTTCATTCTTATACTTAAGTTTCAAATATCGATTGCCCGTGCGAAGAAAAACCTTACCCCGAAATCTACCGTGAAGAAAGTAAAAATGGAGGTGTTTTTAACCAATAACATGTCTCTAAAAGATTTTAATAAATATTTTAACTGAGGAAAAAAAATTTTAAATCACTTTTACTACCAATTCAATAAAATAATACTACATTACAATAAAAAACGATTTCTCGATATATTAGCCACGAATAAAATGACTCTTAAGTTTTCAGCTTATAAAAATCACAAAGGTTATTTTATTCGCGGCTGGTGAGTTGGAAAATATTTTTTTATTATAATATATCAACAAATTGATAACAAATATAATTTTAAAATTTCTTTCCTCGGCTAAAATGATAAATAAATTAGTCTTTGAGAGACATTTTATTGGTCAAAAGTAGCCCTGTCGTTATTTTTTTCGTGGCAGATTTTCATCTAAGGTTTTTTTTCGCACAGGCAATCAATATTTATATTGCAATGATTAATTATAATATTATAATTAGTAAAAAAATTTCTTCACAAAGATTAATTTAATATTGATTTTTTATTAGCTTATCAAGTAAGGATTGGTATTTAAATAATATTAAAAAATAATTTTAGTGGAATAATAATATTTATAAATTAATTTATTTTAATTTAACTTATTATTGATCCTCAATCTGCTTTTCAAGTCATTAAAATTCAAAAATTATTTTGTGAAGGTATTTTACATCACGTAGACGTTTTTTACGTCGAAAATTTTTTTCGTCGACAAAAAGTTTCGTCCGTCACGAAAAGGGGAAATATAATCCCACCCCTGCCGCGCACTTCAGTTTACCTCGAGTCGTCCGACAAGAGCCACGCGCTACGCCTTGTCGGCTCTGTACGATAATTAAATAAACCTTATAGTTGATTATACTTACCTGTCTACACCTTTATTTACACTACCTGGAGTGTCGGGCTCCTCAACACAATCAAGACCCCTGGTCGACCCTACACGGACGTATATGCATGGTTGTAAACTCGAGTCGAGTCGAGTCAAGTCTAGTCGACGCACAGCAGTTAATGCTTGTAACCTGCATACGCACAAGAAGTTTTTTTAACAGAAGGGTGAAAAAATATTTCGGAGGAAGTTTGGACTCCGGAGGGGTCAGGGCGGTCACCTGGTGCACCTGGTGATACTTACGCCTTGGAAATGATTTCCCCAGGAAGTTTAGACACCAAAGAGACCAGGGTAGATACCTGGTGCAACTGGTATTAATTACGCCTTAGAGATGATTTCCCCAGGAAGTTTGGACTTCGGAGGAGTCAGGGCGGACACCTGGTGCACCTGGTGATACTTACGCCTTGGAGATGATTTCCCCAGGAAGTTTGGACTCCGGAGGGGCCAAAGTGCACCTGGTGATACTCACGCCTTGGAGACGATTTCCCCAGGGAGTTTGGACTCCGGAAGGGCCAGGGTGGACCCTCGGTGCAACTGGTATTAATTACGCCTTAGAGATGATTTCCCCAGGGAGTTTGGACTCCGGAAGGGCCAGGGTGGACCCTCGGTGCACCTAGTGATACTCACGCCTTGGAGATGATTTCCCCAGGAAGTGAGGACACCAAAGGGACCAGGGTGGACACCTGGTGCAACGGGTATTAATTACGCCTTGAAGATGATTTCCCCAGGAAGTTTGGACTTCGGAGGAGTCAGGGCGTACACCTGGTGCACCTGGTGATACTTACGCCTTGGAGATGATTTCCCCAGGAAATTTGGACTCCGGAGGGGCCAGGATGGAGACCCGGGGCACCTGGTGATACTTGCGCCTTGAAGATGATTTCGTCAGGAAGTTAGGACTCTGGGGAGGGGGGCGGGGTCAGGGCGGACACCAGGTGCCCCTGGTGATACTTACGCCTCAAAAATGATTTTCTCAGGAAGTTTTGATCCCAGTGGGTTCACATCATCAAGTTTACGATTAGGATAGCATCTTCAGAGTGTAGTTATTACCGGGCACATCAAGTATTTTCCCTGACTCTTACGGAGTTGAAATTTCCTGAAAAAACATCTCCAAGTCGTAAGTATCACCAGGTACACCAGGTGTCCACCCTGACCCCTCCGAAGTCCTAACTTCCTAGGGAAATCATCTCCAAGGCGTAAGAATTACCAGGTGCACCAGGTGTCCGCCCTGACCCCTCCGAAGTCCAAACTTCCTGGGGAAATCATCTCCAAGGTGCAAGTATCACCAGGTGCACCAGGTGTCCACCCTGACCCTTCCGGAGTCCTAACTTCCTGGGGAAATCCTTTCCAAGGCGTGAGTATCACCAGGTGCGCCGAGTGTTCACCCTGGCCCCTCTGAAGTCCAAACTTTTTGGGGAAATCATCTTTAAGGCGTAATTAATACCAGTTGCTCCATGTGTCCACCCGACCCCTCCGGAGTCCAAACTTTCTGGGGAAATCATCTCCAAAGCGTAATTAATACCAGTAGCACCAGGTGTTAACCCTGGTCCCTTTGGAGTCTAAACTTCCTGGGGAAATCATCTCCAAGGCGTTAGTATCACCAGGTGCACCAGGTGTCTGCCCTGACCCCTCCGGAGTCCAAACTTCCTCCGAAATATTTTTTTCACCCTTCTGTTATAAAAACTTCTTGTGCGTATGCAGGTTACAAGCATAAGCTGCTGTGCGTAGACTAGACTTGACTCGACTCGACTCGAGTTACTCGATATTGGATTCTCGACTCGAGTTTACAACCATGCGTATATGATCCCCATAATCGAACATGTCCAAATAAATACTATATTTGGACATGTTCGATTATGGGGGTTATATACGGGCGTGTGTTCCTGGACGGTGCCGCAAGCTAGAATGGCGCGCGCATAGCGCGCATCAAACAGGGTTGGGCAGGTGCGCAACTTTGGTAAGATACCTAGTAAGTTACCATGGTGGATTAAGTGTTTTGGTGTTTTATGTCATCGGCGAGTCATATACATGGTGCCCCGGGCCCCCCCCCCCCCCCGCTTTATTTGGGAAAATTGACCGTCACAGTTAACGCGCAAGATTGAAAGCTGAATAACAGAAACCGTTGCAAATAATAAATCAATAAATAAATAAATAAATAAACCGACAAGCTGTAAACCACCATAACGCTGGAGAGAGCGTTAAATAAATTATTTTTTATAAACAATTAAATGAACCACCAAGCTCTAAACCCCCATAACGCTGGGGAGAGCGATAAAAAAATTATTTTTTATAAACAGTTAAATGAACCGACAAGCTCTACACCCTCGTGAAGCTGGAGAGAGCGATAAATGAATTATTTTTCATAAACAATTAAATAAACCGCCAAGCTCGAATTCCCCATAACGCTGAGTAGAGCGATCGATAAATAATTTTTTTTAAACGATTAAATAAACCGCCAAGCTCTAAACCCCCATAACGCTGGGGAGAGCGATGAATAAATTATTTTTTACAAACAATTAAATAAACCGACAAGCTCTGAACCTAAATAACCTCGTCGGTTTATTTAATTGTTGAGAAAAAAATATTTATTTATCGCTCTCTCAAGCTTCACGAGGGTTTAGAGCTTGTCAGTTTATTTAATTGTTAATAAAAAATCATTAATTTATCGCTCTCCCTAGCGTTATGGGGGTTTAGAGCTCGTCGGTTTATTCAATTGTTTTAAAAAAAATATTTATTTATCGCTCTCTCCAGCTTCACGAGGGTTTAGAGCTTGTCGGTTCATTTAATTGTTTATAAAAAATAATCGATTTATCGCCCTCCCCAGCGTTATGGGGGTTTGGAGCCTGTCGGTTTATTCAATTGTTTATAAAAAATAATTTATTTATCGCTCTACCCAGTGTTATGGGGGTTTCGAGCTTGGTGGTTTATTCAATTGTTTATAAAAAAATATTTTTTTATCGCTCTCTCCAGCTTCACAAGGGTTAAGAGCTTGTCGGTTTATTTAATTGTTTATAAAAAATAATTTATTTATCGCTCTCCCCAGCGTCATGGGGGTTTAGAGCTTGTTGGCTTATTTATGTGTTTATAAAAAATAATTTATTTATCGCTCTCCCCAGCGTCATGGGGGTTTAGAGCTTGTTGGCTTATTTATGTGTTTATAAAAAATCATTAATTTATCGCTCTCTCCAGCGTTATGGGGGTTTAGAGCTTGTCGGTTTATTTATTGATTAATTATTTGCAACGGTTTCTGTTATTCAGCTTTCAATCTTGCGCGTTAACTGTGACGGTCAATTTTCCCAAATAAAGCGGGGGGCACTATGTATATGACTCAACGATGACATAAAACACCAAAACCACAGTGATATACAATGGTGGACCGACTGCCTATCCCTTCACTACATGAGCCGCGTGCGCTTAAGTGGTAGCTTCCGAAAAAATCCACCAGATGCTCTATGTGTCTAATAATTTTTTTTTAATTTTGTAATCATCGATTTAATCAATATTTAATTCAAATTTTTAGTCCAATAATGAGCGAGATATCAAAAATTAAAGATTTTTGAATCATATCGCACGGCCACCACCACCAGAGTGGCCGATCCCGACCCCAGTGGTACCGCGAAATTTGAAAATCTCCCGGCAAAAATCTGGCAAACGAAAAACACTCATAACCTTGGGCGGCTGGGTTCAATAAATAAATAAATGAACAAATAAGTAAAAAAATAATCCCCCAAACCATACAACCCTGGGCATTGAAATTAAAATATTTAATATTTAAATAAATAAGTAAACCCCAAGCAAGACAACCCAACAACGCTGGTCGTTCGTGTTGTTTTATTTTATTTTATTTTTTTTGAATAAATAAATAAACCAAAAAAAAAAACATCCCAATAACGCCGAGCGTTAAAGTTTTTTATCAACTATCGAAAACTAAATAAACAAACAAACAAAGGTAGACGACCCAATAGCGCTGGGCGTACTGGTTTTATTGTAAAAAAATGAATAAATAAATAAATAATCCCCCATGCATCTACAACCCAATAACGCTGGGCGTCCGAGTTTTTCTAATAAATAAATTAATAAACCGCCAAGCACTAAAACCACATAACGCTGGGCATCCGAGTTTTTCTAATAAATAAATTAATAAACCGCCAAGCACTAAAACCACATAACGCTGGGCATCCGAGTTTTTCTAATGAATAAATTAATAAACCGCCAAGCACTAAAACCACATAACGCTGGGCGTCCGAGTTTTTCTAATAAATAAATCAATAAAAAATCTTTGTTGGTTTGTGAATTTATTTATTATTATTTTTTTTTTTTTAAACTCGGACGTCCAGCGTTATGTGGTTTTAGTGCTTGGCGGTTTATTAATTTATTTATTAGAAAAACTCGGATGCCCAGCGTTATGTGGTTTTAGTGCTGGGCGGTTTATTAATTTATTTATTAGAAAAACTCGGACGCCCAGCGTTATGGGGTTGTAGTGCTTGGCGTTTTGTTAATTTATTTATTAGGAAAACTCGGACGTCCAGCGTTATGGGGTTTTAGTGCTTGGCGGTTAATTTATTTAAAAAAAAAAACATAAAAAATCTATTCTTAGATCAGTAGCGCACCTGCCGGATCTTTTCGGAAGCTACCAGTTAAGCGCACGCGACAACTGCACGTCGTCGGTCCACCATTGTATATCACTATGACCAAAACACTTAATCCACCATGGTCCATCCACCATGGTAACTTACTAGGTATCTTACCAAAGTGGCGCACCTGCCCAACCCTGGCGTCAATCTAGCCGAATGTTCAAATATATCCTTTTTGGGCTCAAATCAATTTTAAGGTGCTTTATGAATGTTGTTTTTTGAACAAATGACAGCAACTTCAGTCATAAACTGTATTGCCGCGTTCTAACCTCAAAGCCTGGCACTTTGGTCGTTTTCATTTTTGAGTAAGTTTTTTGACGATCCTATAGATGGCGACTGCAAAACAGACCAAATAACGGAAAATATTTGGTCTGCAAAACAGACCATATATACACCTGTTATTTGGTCAGAAAACAGTACGAATAAAGCACCGATAATTGGTTGGTGACCGAAAAAGATATTTTTCGTATCTAGGGTGTAGAGTTATTTTTTACGCAACGATTTTTGTGCGTAAAATAGACGATTTACGAACACTTGGAAAAAAGTAAAGTAGTTTTCAACCTCATTAGACTACTCGAGGGTCTTGTGTTTAAAAGTTTAATTCAAACTTTATGCATACTATGATGAAAAATACTATTTTAGTGAACTAAAATTTTCCACCCGTAGAAGGCGATGAAAGAAAATTCTCGTACAAAAATTAATTTCCCGCCCAAGGAAAAGGAAGATAATTTTGCACACAACTTCTTTTTATAAATAATAAATAGACTTTTATAGTCAAAAAGGTATGCATTAGATTTTTGTTAGTAAAATTTTTTTTTATGGCAACAAATTTGAAGCAAATAATCAACAATCACCATGAATTTAAGATAGGTAAGTGTGTGCTTAATTACACTAAGTTAACCAAAAGAATATACATAAAAATTTCAGATTATTTTCTGCTTGGCTGAGGCAACTGTAAAATTAATTCTTTTAAAAAGCATAAATTAATAAAATTAAATCAAAATAAAAATTAAGAGGTTGATTCTAAATGAACTTTTGTTTTTACTGTAATTAACTGCTCACGTACAGTTTATACATCTCTTTTAATACTAAATGAAAATTAATAATAATTTAATAATAAATGAAAATATTAAAAATGAACAAAATTAATTTAAGAAATTATGCACATTTCTTAAAAATTCATAATTTTAATTTTTTTGAGGATACAGGAATTCAATAATTGTAAAATTTTTATACTCTGCTGTCACTGACATTTTATTTGATAAATTTTTGTTTTTCAAAAAGTTTTTACTGATGCCTTTGGTACAAAAATCATTGTAAACAAAAAGTTGGATATAAGAAATTTCATCTTACAATAATCTTTTGGTTTAAAACAATTAATAAATATAATTAATTGATAAAATCACTGTAATTTAAAAAGTTTTTACTCCAAATCTGGCATTTCATCGTCATCACTGTCTTGAGTATCATTTAGATCTAAATCATCAAAGTTGGGTTTTTTATCACCTGGAATTCCACCGAGACCACCCATCTGCAGCATCATCTACAGAAAAATTTTAAATACATTTATTTGAAGAATATTCTTAAAACTAAAAACTGTAGCTTTCTGAAAAAATCTGTACTTAATGAAAAAATAGTATTGTACACATTGGGGAAGCAAAAATAAAAAATGTCTCAAAATATGTTTAATTAGTGATAAATTAAGATAAAAACTCTCTCTGAGAGATTCTTTCATGGTGTGTATACATATGTTTCATGATACCTTATGCCCCGTCTACACTGGCGGTCTCACCGCGTCTCAGTTTAACTTCGTTTAAAGAATTTTGCAATGTTGCCATTGGAATTGAAGTTCAAGATATAAATATCTTAATCTTATAAATTATTTCCTATTTATAGAGTACAAATTAATCCTTAAATCCAACGGCAACATTGCAAAATTCTTTAAACAAAGTTAAGCCAAGACGCGGTTTAACTGCCAGTATAGACAGGGTATTAAGCAGAAAATATTTATTTTTAAAGTTACTATCCCTGGCAAAGGTATGATATATAAAACTTTTGTTCTAAATAGGTTTTCCTGTGAAAACTAAATGTAATATTAAATAAACATATGGATATGATTTTGAAGTACTATAAATTTGTGAATATACATAAATCTTTTAAAAATTTTGTATTTATCATTATTTGAAAATAGGTTTATGCAACTTTTTCAGGAAGCCTTGAAAAAGGACTATTTAAAAAATTAAGTACATCTTCTAAACTAGATGGGTCCATGTTACCAGCTTCATCTTCACTTTCATCTTCGTCTTGCCACTTATTAAAATCACTTTTTAACCAATGAAATTTTTTGTTTTCTTTAGTAAGCCTGGGCCAAAAGGGTCCATTTTCTTTTTTAAACAGTATAAGTTCTAAATTTCTCCCTTTTGGACTCTTCACTGTTTTATCAGGATCAATTTCCTTGAATAAATTTATAGTAACCTCATGCATTTTTTTTTCTGTCCCTCCCATACCTCTAAAGTATACTTTATCAGATTCAGTTTTCACAATAGGATCTTTGCAGTCTTCAAGACATATGGTAACAAAAAGAAGATTATTTCTTTGAGCCCACATAATTGGTGGAGGGGTTATTCTGAAAAAAGAAATTTTTCATAAAATTAATTTTAATTGAACGAACTAAAACTAAGAACTATTTTATTTTTTATAATCAACAGCACTTTCTTAAAAAGATTGTACAAAAATTTATTTAAAAATATATACTGTACAATCTTATTTATTGATTACTATTAATAAATCAATTCACATTTGATATGTAGAAGCAAATGCTATGCAATATCTTATTTTTAAAGCAATGCAATAAGCTAACTATAAAGACAATCAAATGAATAGTAATATGTTAAAAATTAGAGAAAAAATTCATCAAGGAAGAGAACAAAACCTTTTTTAACCAAGGGATAAAATAGATAGAAATAAAAATTTGGTAAAGTACTTTCATAATAAAAGCAATTTTAATGGCCAAAAATTGATAAAATTTTTTTTTTATAAGCTGTAAAGACTCAAATTTTCCAAAAATGTAAAAATTTCAAAACCTTTTTAGTAATAAAATTTTCAATACTTTATGATAAAATTTTTTTTATAAATTTCTATTGTTATTTCAAACAACCACCCACATGAATTTAGAAAAATTTTGATCAGGTACAAACATACAATTTTATAACTTCAAATTTAAAAAAATGTCATTATATTACAATGCTTCTCATTCCACAAATCTAAGAAATTTTTAGATAATAAAAATTTGTTCCTAGTTTATAGATAACAATCCAAACAACTTCACACATAGAGTTTACAAAATGTTAATTAGAACCAATAATAAAAATTCTAAAAGTTGTAAGCAATTTAAAAAATTATTTGATCACACAATATAAAATGCTTCAATTTCAAAAGCATATTTCCAAATTTTCAAACCCATATAATTTTATCCATAGGCTTAACCCATTAGGTCCCAAGAGTTATGAATTTTTTTTTGTACTTTGAGCTTATAAATCAAAGCGAAAAAGTTGAAAAATAATTTAAAAAATACCCTACCCCCTATTTTCGGATATGCCCTACACGATGGCATTGTTTAAAATACTCAAAAATAACATTTTAATTTGTTAATAAACAAATATAAAAAAAAAATGAAAATTTTTACGTCATTTTTTTTTTTTCAAGCTGGTGAACAATGCCAAAAAAATTATTTTTGCCCTCAAAAAGTTGACCACGGGTGTTCACATTAGTTGAACTTTACGTGCATATTTGATTTTTTTGGTTTCGATTTTTTTAAACAAAATGGCGGACTGAAAACTTCAACGCCAATAATTGTACGGCAGCGCATGGTTGAATAAATACCGAAAAATTACTTTTTATAAAAAATGACTGTGGTTCCTAAGATTTTTATGGTCGCTGATTATGAATCTGAGATCAAAATATCAAAATTGTAAGAA
Organism: Encarsia formosa; assembly: GCA_038277355.1. Taxonomy (NCBI): domain Eukaryota; kingdom Metazoa; phylum Arthropoda; class Insecta; order Hymenoptera; family Aphelinidae; genus Encarsia; species Encarsia formosa. Next base: position 21,979,113 of record CM076187.1, read on the forward strand.
TTGGGCCCAATACAATAGGACCCAATACTCAAAGTTAAGATTTTATAAAAACAAAAAATATCATCATATTTTACGTAGAATTTCAAGATCAAAGTATACTTGGTCGTTTTTCGAAAAAAATCGTCATTTTCGAGTAAAAAATCAAAAAAAGTTCAAAGTATTGGATTTACTTCCGGAGATCCACAACAGCTCGTCCCCGTGTGCCTGTAACGAATTGAACACAACTTTTGAGATGGCAAAAATATATTTACGAGGTTTTTGGGTTGCTGATAGTGTATCTGAGGTAAAAACATGAAAATCCCAAATATAGGGCCCAATACCGTAGGACCCAATATTAAAAATTGAGATATCATAAAAATAAAAAATGCCATCTTATTCTGCGCAAAATTTCAAGATCAAAGTATACTTGATTGTTTTTCGAAGAAAATCGTTATTTTCGAGTAAAAAATCAAAAAAATTTCAAAGTATTGGATTTACTTTCATAGATCCACAACAGATCGTCCCCTTGTGCCTGTAACGAATTGGACACAACTTTTGAGATGGCAAAAATATATTTTGGGTAGCTAATAGGGTATCTGAGGTAATAACATGAAAATTCCAAATAAAGGGAATCAAGGACATGCAGCACCACGTGGTTTTAAAAAAATTTTTTTACTTTTTGTTTTTTATTTCGTCGATCTTTTTATACGACGTAACTCACGTGAAATGATTAGAATGCAGGATCTCTGCACAGATTTTTTATCTCATTTTTTATTTTTATGATATCTCAATTTTCACTATTGGGTCCTACGGTATTGGGCCCTATATTTGGGATTTTCATGTTTTTACCTCAGATACACTATCAGCAACCCAAAAACCTCGTAAATATATTTTTGCCATCTCAAAAGTTGTGTTCAATTCGTTACAGGCACACGGGGACGAGCTGTTGTGGATCTCCGGAAGTAAATCCAATACTTTGAACTTTTTTTGATTTTTTACTCGAAAATGACGATTTTTTTCGAAAAACGACCAAGTATACTTTGATCTTGAAATTCTACGTAAAATATGATGATATTTTTTGTTTTTATAAAATCTTAACTTTGAGTATTGGGTCCTATTGTATTGGGCCCAATTCTTACAATTTTGATATTTTGATCTCAGATTCATAATCAGCGACCACAAAAATCTAAGGAGCCACAGTCATTTTTTATAAAAAGTAATTTTTCGGTATTTATTCAACCATGCGCTGCCATACAATTATTGGCGTTGAAGTTTTTAGTCCGCCATTTTGTTTAAAAAAATCGAAACCAAAAAAATCAAATATGCACGTAAAGTTCAACTAATGTGAACACCCGTGGTCAACTTTTTGAGGGCAAAAATAATTTTTTTGGCATTGTTCACCAGCTTGAAAAAAAAAAAATGACGTAAAAATTTTCATTTTTTTTTTATATTTGTTTATTAACAAATTAAAATGTTATTTTTGAGTATTTTAAACAATGCCATCGTGTAGGGCATATCCGAAAATAGGGGGGTAGGGTATTTTTTAAATTATTTTTCAACTTTTTCGCTTTGATTTATAAGCTCAAAGTACAAAAAAAAATTCATAACTCTTGGGACCTAATGGGTTAAATTTCACCTAGAGGACTCCTTAAACCACATGTGAGTCATTTAATGACTTATTAAAATTTTATTATTACAGTCAGCCTATGACAGTTGGTTTTTTAAACAAAAAATGATTAAATAAATTTAAATTCAAACAAATATTTAATAATTGTTAATTTATTAATCAATGATCACTATAACAAAAAATGAATAAAACTGAAGATCTTTAAATACACCCAATTATGAGATTGTAAGTTTGGAGATTTTAGGTATTTAAATTTGCAAAGCCTGGTTAATTGAAATATTTTAATTTTGTATGAAATTTTAAGAAAACTTAATGTCATGGTCATGGCTAAACAGGAGTATTTGTACACAAAAAAAAAATCTAGTGACTTTTATACTGAAAAATACTATCCACAAATTTTTGTATGCAAACATTTTTTTATGACTCTTTCCACTTGCTGTTGTGCTACTTGCTTTAGTGTACAAAAAATTTTTGTAATACTTAATTTTCGTTTGGTATTTTCCTAGGTGGAAGTATAATTTATTTGTACAAAATTTTTTTTTAATTTTGTTCACAAAACTTCTAACTGAGAAATTATTGTCAAAAAATTTTTTTTGTACACAAAACTTCTACTTGAGAAATTTTTGTGTACAAAATTTTTTTTGTACACAAAATTTAAAAGGAACTTTTATGTTTTTACACAATTTTTATTTTGTGTGTACAAATTTTCTAGTTTAGAAATTTTTATATACGAAATGTTTTTCTAACTAAACATTTTCTCAATAAACTAAGCAATTATTTAAAAGTAAGGTTTTGTGCTTTACTTGGATACTAGATTTTATTTTGAATCTAATAACCCATCCCAAATAACCCTCCTAGCTTTACCTGGATACTAGCTTTATTCTCAAGTCTAATAATCCATCCCAAATAACCCTCCTAGCTTTACCTGGATACTAGCTTTGTCCTCAAATCTAATTACCCATCCCAAATAACCCTCCTAGCTTTACCTGGATAATAGCTTTTATCTTGACACTACAAATGGTTCTTTAGGATAAGTTATTGAATAGAATGTAAAAGCTAGTAACCAGGTAAAACTAGGAGGATTATTTGGGATGGGTTATTGGATTCAAAATAAAAGCTAGTATCGAGGTAAAGCTAGGAGGGTTATTTGGGATGGGTTAATAGATTCAAAATAAATGCTAGTATCTAGGTAAAGCTAAAAGGGTTATTTGGAATGGGCGATTAGATTTATAATAAAAGCTAGGGTCCAAGTAAAGCAAAAAACCTTACTTTTAAATAACTGCTCAGTTATGGAGAAAAAAAAAATTTTAACACAAAAATTTACACCAAAAAAAATTTGTTGACAAAAATGTCTCAATTAAAAATTTTGTGAAGAAAAAAAAATTGTTGTCTCGATTTTTGTACACAAAAATTTTCCAGCAAGGAAAATATCAAATGAAAATTTAGTAAGAAAAATTTTTTGTACACAAAAATTTTCAGCAAGTGGAAAGAGTCATAAGAAAATTTTTGTATACAAAAATTTGTGAATAAAATTTTTCAGCATAAAAGTCACTAGATTTTTGTACACAAAAAAAATTTTTGTGTACAAATACTCCTGTTTAGCCACGACCTGATAGTAACTCGTGAAGAAGAACATATTCTTAAGATTCTTTTTTCATTTTAGTTTTACTCGGCGTCATGGAAAACATTTCAAATAAATACGATCTGTACCCAAGATATTTATCATAATTTTTCAACAATAATATAAATAAAATAAAACTTCGAATAAGTAACAGAAGTTTTTCAGAATTCGAAAATACTTTCAACATGGCGTTTAAACCGTCTTTTTTTACTAACCCAAAAATAAGGTTCTAAATACATTTTTTTTTTTTTTTTTTTCAAGTATACAGTGAATTTTTTTTTTTTTTTTTTAAATAAAACGTGGTTTATTAAGTTTTTCGAGTGCTACTGGGTTAATAATTATAAAGTAATATAAATAAATAATTATAAATAATACTATACTAACTGGTTTCCGTCGGTCATTATGCAGAGATCAATAATATCTTGTACAAGTAAGAGCAAGAAACAAATAAACAGCTATTACCAGGAATCTAGCAAGCACAGCTATCACTGACCACTCGTCGTCATATATATTAAAGGCCTCCACATGAATATTTGGCACTCTGCCTTAAGAAGCTTAAGGTCTCCACATGAATATTTGGCACTCTGCCTTAAGAAGCTTAAGGCAAGCATTAAGATGATGCCAGCATTAAAGCAACCTTACTGCATTCGGCCAAAAAAAAGTTTTTTTTTTAATCTGAAATTTTGCAGAGGGCCTAGGTTTGGATGTCAATACAATAATCAGTTGTTATTTGTGAACCTAGACACCCAGGTCGCCGATAACGGGGCTAACCCGGGTACCTGGGGGTCATCTTCAGGAGTTCGTGTCGAGTTCTTCGTAGATGACTTCAGGAAGTATTATGGAGTATTTAAGGAATCAGTTTAGACCTGGAAATCCAGGCATGGTTGTAAACTCGAGTCGAGAATCCAATATCGAGTAACTCGAGTCGAGTCGAGTCAAGTCTAGTCGACGAACAGCAGCTTATGCTTGTAACCTGCATACGCGCAAGAAGTTTTTATAACAGAAGGGTGAAAAAATATTTAGGAGGAAGTTAGGACTCCGCAGGGATCATGGCAGACACCTGAGGCCCCTGGTGATACTTACGCCTTGGAGATGATTTCCCCAGGAAGTTTAGACTCCAAAGGGACCAGGGTTAACACCTGGTAATACTGGTATTAATTACGCCTTGGAGATGATTTCCCAAGGAAGTTTGGACTTCGGAGGAGTCAGGGCGGACACCTGATGCACCTGGTGATACTTACGCCTTGGAGATGATTTCCCCAGGAAGTTTGGACTCCAGAGGGGTCAGGGTGGACACTCGGTGCACCTGGTGATACTGACGCCTTGAAGATGAATTCCCCAGGAACTAAGGACTCCGGAGGGGTCAGGGCGGACACCTGGTGCACCTGGTGATACTTACGCCTTGGAGATGATTTCTTCGGGAAGTTTTGACTCCAAATGAGCCAGGGTGGATACCTGGTGCAACTGGTATTAATTACGACTTGGAGATGATTTCCCCAGTAAGTTTGGACTCCGGAGAAGCCAAAGTCAACACTCGGTGCACCTGGTGATACTTACGCCTTGGAGAAGATTTCCTCAGGGAGTTTGGACTCCAAAGGGGCCAGGGTGGACACCTGGTGCAACTGGTATTAATTACGCCTTGGAAAGGATTTCCCCAGGAAGTTAGGACTTCGGAAGGGTCAGGGCGGACACCTGGTGCACCTGGTGATACGCCTTGGAGATGATTTCCCCAGGAAGTTTGGACTCCGGAAGGGTCAGGGTGGACACATGGAGCAACTTGTATTAATTACGCTTTGGAGATGATTTCCCCAGAAAGTTTGGACTCCGGAGGGGTCAGGGTGGACACATGGAGCAACTTGTATTAATTACGCTTTGGAGATGATTTCCCCAGAAAGTTTGGACTCCGGAGGGGTCAGGGTGGACACATGGAGCAACTGGTATTAATTACGCCTTGGAGATGATTTCCCCAGAAAGTTTGGACTTCGGAGGGGCCAGGGTGGACACCTGGTGCACCTGGTGACACTTACGACTTGGAGATGTTTTTTCAGGAAATTTTAACTCCGTAGGAGTCAGGGAGAATACTTGGTGTGCCCGGTAATAACTACACTCTGAAGATGCTATCCTAATCGTAAACTTGATGATGTAACCTGCTGGGATTGAAACTTCCTGAGAAAATCATTTTCGAGGCGTAAGTATCACCAGGTGCACCTGGTGTCCACCCTGACCCCCCCCCCTCCCCAGAGTCCTAACTTCCTGACGAAATCATCTTCATGGCGTAAGTATCACCAGGTGCCCCGGGTGTCCATCCTGGCCCTTTTGGAGTCTTAATTTCCTGGGAAAATCATCTCCAAGGCGTAAGCATCACCAGGTGCACCAGGTGTTTGCCCTGACCCTTCGAAGTCAAAACTTCCTGGGGAAATCATCTTCAAGGCGTAAGTATCACCAGGTGCACCAGGTGTCCGCCCTGACCCTTCCGAAGTCCTAACTTCCTGGGGAAATCATTTCCAAGGCGTAATTGATACCAATTGCACCAGGTGTCCACCCAGGCCCCTTTGGAGTCAAAACTTCCTGGGGGAATCATCTCTAAGGCGTCAGTATCACTAGGTGCACCGAGTGTCCACCCTGGCCCTTCCGGAGTCCAAACTCCCTGGGGAAATCGTCTCCATGGCGTAAGTATCACTAGGTGCACCGAGTGTCCACCCTGGCCCCTCCGGAGCCCAAACTCCCTTGGGAAATCGTCTCCAAGGCATAAGTATCACCAGGTGCACCGAGTGTCCACCCTGGCTCTTCCGGAGTCCAAACTCCCTGGGGAAATCGTCTCCAAGGCGTGAGTATCACCAGGTGCACCGAGTGTCCACTTTGGTCCCTCCGGAGTCCAAACTTCCTGGGGAAATCATCTCCAAGGCGTAAGTATCACCAGGTGCACCAGGTGACCGCCCTGACCCCTCCGGAGTCCAAACTTCCTCCGAAATATTTTTTCACCCTTCTGTTATAAAAACTTCTTGTGCGTATGCAGGTTACAAGCATAAACTGCTGTGCGTCGACTAGACTTGACTTGACTCGACTCGAGTTACTCGATATTGGATTCTCGACTCGAGTTTACAACCATGAATCCAGGTCGTCGATGGGTACCTGGAGGTCATCTTCAGGAGTTTAAGTCGAGTTCTTTGCGGATGACTTCAGGGAGTATTATGGAGTGTTTTATCAATCTATTTAAATACTTCCTGAAGTCATTCACGAAGAACTCGAAACGAACTCCTGAAGATGACCTCTAGGTAACGAAGGTACCCTTATCATCGACGACCTGGATGTCCAGGTCCAGGTCAGGGTAGGCACCTAGTGCACTTGGTGATAGTTACGCCTTGGAGATGATTTCCTCGGGAAGTTTTGACTCCGGAGGGGTCAGGAAAGGCACCTCGTTCACTTGATGATAGGTACGCTTCGTAGATGATTTCCACAGGAAGTTTGGACTCCGGAGGGGTCAGGTAAGGCACCTAGTGCCCTTAGTGGTAGTTGCACCCTGGAGATGATTTCCTCGGGAAGTTTTTACTCTGGAAGGGTCAGGGTGGACATCTGGTGCACTTGGTGATAGTTACGCCTTGGAGATGATTTTCCCAGGAAATTTTGACTCTGGAGAGGTCAGGGTAGGCACCTAGTGCACTTGGTGATAGTTACGCCTTGGAGTTGACCCCTGCAGAGTCAAAACTTCTTGGGGAAATCATCTCCAAAGCGTAACTCCCATCAATTGCACTAGGTGCCTTTCCTGACCCCTCCGGAGTCAAAACTTCCTGGGGAAATCATCTCCAAGGCGTAACTATTAGCAAGTGCACCAGTCGTCCACATTGATCATAAAACTGAAGGTTCATTAATTAATTTTTAATTTATTCATTCAAGTTAACTTGATTTCATTGCTCCTTTACTTCTGCTCAGGTGCTGTCTTCGGAGCTGCACAAGAGCTCTATGCAGGCGCACGGGCGCAGAGGATTCTGTGCATTTATCTCTGTTCCGGCTGCTAAAGATTGGATCTCAGAATTTGACATATTTATTAATAAAGATTTTAATTGATATAAGTTTATTTAAAATTATAATACGCAAATTTTTTGTAGAAAACCTCTTTTATCAAGTACTTTTTGTTCTCGAGTTATTTTGAAAAAACCTCAAATTTCCCGCGTATGTAGGTGAGTTGGGGTGTTTGTATGAATGGCCACTTCGAACTTTAAATGCTTGTAAAAAAAAACTACTTAATATATTAAAACTTTTTTTTTTAAATTAAAGTTCAAACTATTTAGAAGCAACTTCTTTTTTAACGAAATTTACAATTTATTTTTTAAAAACAAGAATGTCCCTTCAAAATGAGATAAAAAATTAAGGATCATTGTGCGAGTGGTTGGATGTTTGTGCGAGGCTGTAAGTGCGATCCAAAGTGAACCATGGTGTCCCTACCCCTAAAATCCAGCTGGATTTCCAGCTGGATTTCGGTTCCAATATGACAGCTGGATTTCCAGCTGGATTAAAAAAAAAAAAATTTTAGTTAATATTGCTTAAAATCGAGTTATTATTCATTTTTCAATGATTTTGAAAAAATTGAACTTGGTTTTTTTTTTTATTTTTCCAGCTGGATTTGTCCGGCCGGATTTGTCCAGCTAGAAATGCAGCTGAAAATCCAGCTGGATAAATCCAGCTGGAAAATTTTGAAAAAAAACTAAGTTCAAAATTTTGAAACAATTGAAAAATGAATATGAACTCGATTATAAGCAAAATTGACGAAATTTTTTTTTTTTTTTTTTAATCCAGCTGGATTTCCAGCTGACTATCCAGCTGGATTTCGATTCCAATATGACGGCTGGATTTTCAGCTGGATTTTAGGGGTTGGGGTAAACGAAGATAAGGTGAGACCATGCGGTGGACTCAGAGGTGTGTAGTGAAGTGAAGAGTGAACTTAAGTCGAAACGACTTCACTTCACTTGAGTTGGGAGTTGCGCATAGCGTGACGCTGTGCGCTGCGTGTATGTATATATATATATATATAAATAAATAAATGAATTAGTTTTCAGAAAAGAAGACATGTCACTCCAGAATCTAAGGGACCCTGAAGGAAGGAAGCTGCAACTCATGCATCTGGAGAAAAATGGGTCAAAGGGATTAGTCCTAGAGTTAAAACAGCCTTTTCTAGCCTCGACTCTGGGAGAATGGCTGGAAAAACAAGTGCCAGTTTACTTGTGGCATAATCGGACAGGAAAATACAACTTCAGAACGCCCAGTCGCTGTTTAATATGGTTGGAGTTTTATGAAGTAAAGGAAAGAGAGCAAGCAATACAACTTTTCCTTAAAGAATTGTACCCCGCTTCCAACATACCAACAGTTTATGCCCAGTACGTGAACACTGGAGTAATAGGTAGAAATAAAGAAGAGCAGAATGTTAGCAAACCTTCAATAAAGGACAATGCAGTATGGAAAACTGAACAAGCAGGAATTAATAGATCACGACCCATCACCAAACAAACGACAAATGAAAGATCGAGGCCAACACGGTCGCCTGTGAACGAAGAATCACATCAAGACCTACTCAAACAAGAAGACACGCAAGTGATCAATAAAGAAGAGTTACTTACGTGCCTGCCGGGACCGTTTCTGGATTCGCAAAGAAACAGATTCGTAATTAGGAAACCAATTGAGCGTCGAGATTGCCGAATAAAATTAGACCTAAATGCACCTTTCAACTTAATGGACCTCCACACGGAGCTGGTACAAGATTGCCCTGTAGAAATAAGAATGAAAAAAATAACAGATGACCTGACCGACCAGATAATGACTATAGAAATTGTTTTCGCAAGTCTAGATGAAACGCAACGAGGTGTGATGAAAATTAAAGAATGGAAAAACCGTCAACTGTGGGCGGACGAAGCCACACAACGAATAATTATAAAAATACCAAGGAAATACACATGGAGAGAAGTCTATGAGGAATTGTCGACGCATGGACAATTGCTCTCTATGAGACTATACCAACAGAAATTAAATGATGATTTATATCTGGCCTTCGCTAAATATAAAGACCGATTCACAGCCTCGTTTGCCGTAAACAGGTTGCCAAAGATTTATGGTGCTAGGTTCCTCTACCCTCGTTTACTTCGACGACCGCTAAGCAAAATGAGGGAAAATACCTTGACCTACAGATGCGAAACGTGTAAAGAGTTACTTTACACCATAGAAAACCGAGAGCATTGGGAATTTCACAGTAGGACACAACATCTGCCTTCGGGTAACGCAAAGGAGGTGATTTGGGAAATTGAAGAAATAAACAGAGGTAATGAGATATACGACGACAACAATGAACGAACCGATAAAGACGAGACATCCAGCGTTTTCTCCATGTCGTCATACGCCTTCCTCGGAGATCTTGAGGAATTACTGAATGATGACATAATTCCGCCACCATCCTCATTCGAATAAATCCCATATATCCCCGATCAAAATTTCCGATCCTCCTTGACCTATTCAATTGCTTACCAGTTTGTATGAGGAATGAAGGGATGACCAAATTCGTAATAAAAAAAAAAAAAAAAAAAAAAAGAATACCGATTATGAAAAGAAGAAAAAAGGACGAACGCTAAAACATCTCTTACAGAACAAAAGAAAATCTAACCTAATCCGTATATCAACCGTTATACATACCTTATACCTAAGTCCACCAGGGACGGTGAACAATTTAAGAGGGGGATCCTGTTACGTGACAAGGTCCGTAAAATAATAATTAATCATTATTAATTTTATTAATGTTATTTCAATCATAATCAAGAATTTTTACCAAGAAAGTTCTTCTGAGTCAGCACTCGTTCCCACGAGTCGAGCTGATCGTCATCACCTGAAGAAAAGGTGGGGGACGCAAGCTCGGCTTCGCGAGGAGCGCGTGCAGCAAAAGAGAGCAGTACCGAATTAACTCTAATTAGCATTGTATCGCGCCTTAAAATATTTTTCTTTGTATTCCGAATATTTCTTTATTATATTAATTAAATTTCCACAACTAAAAGGCCTTATTAAAGTATAACAAAAAAATATAATTTATAGTGACCGCATTGTAGTGACCAAATAAGTTTAACTAGTGTTGCGCGAACAATATTCTTAAAAGAAGTGAATTAGCGACCGCGAGCAATAAACAATTGTGTATTACGACCAAATCCTGAATAAATCATTACTAGTGAAAATCTGTGTCTTCTGAATTCCTTCTTCACCTAGCCTTGCAGCTGCCAGTCGAGACCGAGTCGTCCAGTCACCAGGAAGCAGAACAAGGTAAATTCTCATATTACTAGACCTAAGTTTTTATATTCTAGTGCCTAACGTCATCATACGAGGGTGGATCGTCTACCCCGGGTTTAATTAAATTTCCCTTTCCCCGGGCTGCTAGAAGTAAAGGGAGGAAGTCGTGTGTCCCGTGACACAGAACTTCACAAAATCATCGGAAGTCACACCTTGAAGCTCACCACCACGGAATTCCAATAAGCTTTGAAGTTGACAGCGCATGCTCATGAACTGCGCCATACATGTTTGAAGTTTCTGTTTTTCCGGTCTGGACAGGTTATGTTGTTGCATCCCATTTTCCAGCTGCGTAATGGCCTCCGAAGTACTTTCCAACCACCTTGAAAAATCTTCACGGTCTGCTGTAGATGAATACTTCCGAAGAGAGTCCTGTAGAGTATCAGCTACCAGCTTAAAATACTTTAAATCCATCTTGGAGTAGGTTTGAAAGCCACCAAAGTGATCCAAAGAATGAAAAAGGTTGACAGGTGTCGTCTTTTATAACCAAAGTAAGTTGTTCTAGAAGTTTCTCCCCACTCCAAGAGGTTTCAGCGGTTCCAGAAGTTTCTTTCTCGCTCTTAGAGGTTAGAGTCGTTCCAGAAGTTTCTTCCCCCTCCCAGAAAGTTCCAGAAATTTCTTTCTCACTCTTAGAGGTTAGAGTCATTCCAGAAGTTTCTTCTCCCACTCCAGGTTTAAGTCGTTCTAGAAGGTTCTTGGTTTAGGATATAAAAGGGCGGAGTAACTCAACGTCAAGCACAGTCGATTGTCAACAAGCAGCAGATCACTTGGACAGAAAAGATCATCTCGAGAAGATAAAACTCTTGTCAAAATGGAGTACTCACTGGATTTCCAAGCGTTCCGCCGCAGCTGTAATCTTTTGGTCATCAAGGAATTATCGATTGTTCCGGTTCTCGAATCTAATGTTCCACCATTTACCTGCCTCTTCAAAGCTCCATACAAATTCAACCGCTTGAGTTCTGAAGAAAAACGAGTCAACGAATGGCTCCAACGCAGGTTTCACAAGATCAGTTGGGAATCTGGAACTACTCCTGCTAAGGACTTAATCAAGATTCTCAATAAGCATTTAAAAAATGCTATGAAAATCTATGTTAAGGGTCTACAAAAAAAGCAATATCTCGAGGAGCTGTTACCTGAAAAGTAAGTAATTGATTTTTTTTAAAGTTTGTATTTTTAAGTGTATTTATAAAAATTTTTTTTTTAATGTAAAACAAGCTTAAATAAGCTCTAAGTGAGCTTTAAGTAAGCTTAAAGGAAGCTTAAGTAAGCTTTAAGCAAGCTTTAAGTAAGCTTTAAGCAAGCTTTAAATAAGCTTAAGTAAGCTTTAAGCAAGCTTGAGTAAGCTTTAAGTAAACTTTAAGTAAAGTAAAAAAAAAATTTCACTTATCTGTTTCAGACTGATTTGTAATATCGAAGAAGAAAGTGCTCCGGTCATAAAGCAACTAATTAAAGATTTTCACACCGAATGCGACAATCACAATTCAGAGATCGCGGTGTGTGCGAAAAGGAACTGTTTGGCCATCAAAAAGTTTGTTTTGCTCGAAAAACGCATGCGACTTCTCTCACCGATCCCGTCGGACATGTTTATAAGTCGAGACGAGGTTGATGCATTTGATCAATCAGCACAATCACCGTATGATGAATATATTATTCACTCAATGTATACATAATGTATTGTAAAAATTTAAAACATTAATAAAAAGTTCACTTTTTCATTACGAAATTTATGATTTTTCTTTTTTTTGCTCTAGATACCTTAAAACTGATATCAATTGAAATTTAGTTTTTTAAACTAATTCTTTAAGTAAAAAATTAAAATTTTTTTAACCAAGCATTATAATTTCATAAATGTACTAAATAAACTATTTCAATTCTCAATAAAATGAAAACTACGATTATAAAACGTATTTTAATTTAGAGATTTACTTTAAACAATTATCAGTACTATCATTAAAAAAAAGATTTTTTTTAAAAGTATTTTTGAGAAGAATTAATTTTTTTATTTTAATTTAACTTGATTATTATTTTTTTCAACTCATACTTTAATCATGATCAAAATTTTTTTAAACAATGAGTATAATATTTTAGTGAAAAAAATATTCAAATGCTTTTTAAAGACAAAATTTTTTGTAAATAAAGTCTAAAATAAAAAATTTTGATTCGATTTTGATTAAATAAATAAAAAAGCTTCTGATTTTTCTCAACACATTTATGAAAACTATAATCAAATTTTAAGTTTGATTTTTTTTAGTTCATATTTTTTTTAAGGTGATGTTCAATTTTTCAAACTATATATCACACTTTAATTTAAAAATATTGAAATCCTTTTAAAATTGAAATTTTTTGTAAAAGGTGTAAATGAATTTAATTTTATTCGTTTTTCATAAAAAAAACTTAGTTTAAAATAAATTTATTAAAGCTTATTTATAAATAAAAAAGTAGCAACGATGTAAGAATTTTTCAATTTTTCGTAAAATTGTTAAAATAAGACGAAAAAATAGGTGCATGCATGTAATCCAACTCAATAAACTAGCTATCATTTTGAAGTAAAATTCAAATTGTGATTTTTTTTTTTTTTTACAATAAATTTTATCAACTTTTACCGAAAAGTTAAAACATTTTTTCAACAAAATTTAAAAATTTTACGGCAAAAAGCTTTTATAAAAATTGTTTTTAATTAAGCTGATAAAAAGAGTAATCAAAGCCCCAACCGCCGCTTTGATCTGTAGAGATCTCCAAACAACCTAATCTCCTCCATTTTCTCTTTTTATCAGTTTTTTTTTTTTTTAATGAAACAAATTTTATAATCAAACAACACAAAAAATTTTACATTCTAAATTTCAATGTATGGTAATGAATGATTAATAATATTAATTTTACAATAAGAAATAAAAAAGTTTTACATCAAAAATTAAAACAAAATGTGAACTTAAATAAAAAAACTTATTAATCAAACATTACCTGCATAAATAAATTAACGCATATATTACGCTCCTTATATTCAAAATATAAATTTGCTACTTCTTGCAAGTAGCAAGCAACCGATAAATTATCCGGGAACGCCTCGCGATGGTAGTTGGAGTAGTCAATGGCCATCGCTAAAATATCCACCGGGAGTTCAAACAAAAGCGGACGCAGCGTTGGAGCAGCGGTCGTCACCGTCGATGCATCACTGGGCCAAATCTCCTCGTCACTGCTCTGGTGCGAGGAGGTGGCGGTGACCTGCAACATCTGCAGGCCCTCCTCGCCATCATCGATGCTCTGGTGCGAGGTGGAAGCGGCGACCATCTCCTGATTCTCGAAGACGCTTTCCTGTGCACTGCTATCATCCTCTATTTCGTAGAGCTCATACAAACTGTAGTCAGCAGCGTGCAGCGGTGTATAACCATCAGTAATTACGTTGTTTAAGTCTGAACCGGGTTGTAGCAGAGCTTCGTCGGTGCTGTTCTGGTGTGCTTCCCAGGGGGAGATAATCATTGGTTCGTTTCGGGTGTCCTGCCAAAAGTCATTCAGCAACACGTCATCACCTTGATTCACCACAACCTGGACATCGTGACCACCATTCTGATCCATCGACATGATGTCATGCACCGACTCCAATGTGTCGAGTCCACCAACATCCTGCTCCATCACCATTTCGCCTTCGTCAATCATGATCAGCTCGTATATAATTGTTACCTCCATCTCAAGTTTCGCTCAAAGTTCTTGCTGCTTAGTCCCCGAAGCGGTCGGCTTTTTATACTTTTTGTACTTCTAGAACGTTCGATATTATTTTTTTAACCATTGAAAAGCTGCTTCTAGAAACCACGCTCTAGAATGTTCGAAAAAGTAACTTTTTAAAAAGTAGCTTTTCGAAAATTCTAGAACGCGACTTCTAGAACACTCCGTTCGAAGGTTATGTAATCTCTCAATGATTCAGTTGCATGGCGAATTCCGAAGAGTGTACAACTACGGTGCATGCTGATATAATAATCAAATTTCACACGGTCATTTTATTAGTTTTTTCTTTAAGAAACTGCTGAGTACCTTTATAATCATGCGTGTATTTAATCAAGAAGAACTTAATAAAACTACAAATATTTTGGAAGATGTTTTAAGAAGCGCAGGCTTCAATATGGATGAGGACAGTAAGTACAATTGTTTTATTTATTTATTCTATTTTTTTTGCTGTTAAATAATTTTTCATATTTGTATGCTAAAGTGAGGTTAGGTTTTTGTTTACTTTTTATATACTAAAATATTGCTATAAAATTGATTTTTTTTCTTATGTGTAAAGTGAGGTTAAGTTTTTTGTTTACAAAACTATTTTGTGCTTTGTAAGATTAATTCTCTTCAAAACAATGTTAATTTTTAATTTATATCAATTTTGAAAAAAGATTTTCTTTTTATAGTTATACTATTATTATTTTTATTTTAAATGTTTGTGAAAAAACGTTTTAATTTCGGTTTTTAGTTTTTAATACTAGTTTGAAAAATATTCATTTTTTTTATTTCTTTTTAGTGAATGAAAGCGTGCTAGATCTGCCTCTCATTAATATGGCTGAATATCCGTCTGAGAATGAGCTATTACACTTAAATTTATCGCCTGGATCTTACGATACAGTCATGGGATACCTTCAACCAACAGAGGTGGTTCATGAACATGCGGCCGTTGTGGTGGAGCAGCATCCGATAGAGGTGGAGCAGGAGTCTGCATCGGTTGTGGGAGAGCATCAGCCACTGGATGTAGTCCAGGAACACACATCAGTCGTGGAACAGCATCAGCTACTGGATGTGGTCCAGGAACAAGCATCAATTGTGGAAAAGCAGCCCGACGACGAAGACTTTACTCCGCCTACTACCTCAAAAAGCGGCAGCTCAAAATTTTGGAACCATAACGGTAAACTGATACGACAAGCCATGATGGGTGTAGAATATTTACTAAAACATGTAAAAGATGCTCGGAAATTCATTAACATCAACCAGGAAAAAAGCTTAATATATTTAGAGGTATGAATACATTTTTATTATTTACTTTAAAATTTTTAACATTGATTAAAAAAAATGTCTTTTTTTTTCACAGCTGTCGGAGTTCCTTATAGGTTGCAACGATGATGAGTGGAATCAAGTTTCTCAATTTCTGCAAACGCTCAGGCAACAAAGAAATCAAAATAGCACTGCTGAGAAAGAAGCAGAACCATCGTGCGCTTTCGTACTTGAGAACGGGGAGGATGTTGAAGAGAGGAGCTGTGACACACGCGAACAACCTCGTCGGTCTGACGTGTTGGTGTCCGACTCTACACCTGACTCAAAGCAGCAGCAGCAGCAGTACAGTGATCGCTTAAACGACTCAGCAAACCGCCGTTCACACAGCAGAGTTCGTCGTGATCGCTCACGCGATTCTGTTAACCGCAGTTCACACAGCCGCGTTCGTCGTGATCGCTCACGCGATTCTGTTAACCGCCATTCACACAGCCGCGTTCGTCGTGATCGCTCACGCAATTCTGTTGACCGCCATTCACACAGCCGCGTTCGTCGTGATCGCTCACGCGATTCTGTTAACCGCCGTTCACACAGCTGCGTTCGTCGTGATCGTTCACGCGATTCTGTTGACCACCATTCACACAGCCGTGTTCGTCGTGATCGCTCACGCGACTTTATAAACCGCCGTTCATACGCAGCGAGCCGCGGACGTCGTGATCAAGTTGATCAGGCGTACAGAAGTCGTTCCAGATCTCGAAAATAAAAAAATCTCGCCATCTCTTATTTTTTATAATTTTTTTATAATAACTAATAAAAATTGTGGAAACTGAGTTTATATATTATCGTTAAAAATCTCGTCAACACTTAACTTTTAGAATTTTTTATGACTCTTATTAAAAAGTGTGGAAACTAAGTTTATATATTATCTTTAAAAATCTCGTCAACACTTAACTTTTAGAATTTTTTTATGACTCTTATTAAAAAGTGTGGAAACTAAGTTTATATATTATCTTTAAAAATCTCGTCAACACTTAACTTTTAGAATTTATTATGACTCTTATTAAAAAGTGTGGAAACTAAGTTTATACATTATCTTTAAAAATCTCGTTAACACTTAACTTTTAGAATTTTTTTTATGACTCTTATTAAAAAGTGTGGAAACTAAGTTTATATATTATCTTTAAAAATCTCGTCAACACTTAACTTTTAGAATTTTTTATGACTCTTATTAAAAAGTGTGGAAACTAAGTTTATATATTATCTTTAAAAATCTCGTCAACACTTAACTTTTAGAATTTTTTATGACTCTTATTAAAAAGTGTGGAAACAAAATTTATATAATATCTTAAGCATGCATACACCTATTAAGTTCCTATAATGAACGTTATCTTTTTTACTTTACCATAAATGTGTTGAAAAAAATCCTATGTAAGTGTAAAAACGTCATTGCGTTAAATGTTTTCACCAGTAACAAGTGAAAAGTTTTTTTATAATTATCTATGCATAAAAACACATGATTGTATGAAAATTTTTTTATATTTAAATTCTTTTGTATATTCATCTAGTTAAGCAGAAATGTCTGAAAAAGTTTTATGTATTTTTACTAGCATAATCGTTTTTTTACATTTTACTACAAAACGTGTGAAAAAGTTTTTATATTTATCTATGTGTAAGTAAAAGTGTAATTTTTTTTTTATGTATGTGAATATATACTTGCAAACACGAAAAGGTATTTTTGTATATAAAAATTTTCTAAACAAATTTGTAAAAAACTTTTGTATTCATTAAAGCTTTCAAATTAAAAATAAATGTAAAGTTCACATTTAAACGATATAATTTTGGTTGAATAATTAAAAATATATATGTGAATTATTTTAAACTAAAACCATTCAATTTTTCAATTAATAATTACAAAGATATTTGGCTCAGAAAATATACGTGGCTCAGAAAGGGTTGGCTCTCTGGCCGTGAAGCCATACTGTGTTTGAACCCTTACTGTGTTTGAACCCTTACTGTGTTTGAACCCTTTCTGTGTTTGAACCCTTACTGTTTATTCTACTACAGCCGCAGTACTTTTTTTACTTTGTTTTTCTTGCATACTAGCTGCATGATCGTCGTCAACAATTTTATATATTTCAGAGTTAACCACTCTTGAGACTGTATTTACAGCATCGGGCAAGAGGGACGCACGCGAGTCAACGCCGTAGTCGTCGTTGTTCATAGCCGCCTGCGCAGTCAGCTGACTCGGCGGTGTCTGCATCTCTCCCTCGTTTGCTTGCAACTGATTAATTTTATGGGCGGGTGTCTGCCATTGTAGCTGTTTGTTTTCCGGACGATGCTTCGAAGATTGGCCTTCTTTTTTGCATGTGAAACATCTCATCTTGTCCGATGTAATGTATATACGTTGAGGTGTGCCATCTAAATTAACCGTGAAGTCGTTCGGGAGGTTTTCTATCTCAGACGGGTTTACATAAAATTGTCGCCTCCAGCTCATTACATGAGAATAGCCCGGACGTTCCAAGCCAACTCTTAATTTCGTAGGACTAGCGTGAAGGGTGACGCCATATTCTTTCAGCTTTTCCATTATTAGTTCATTCGAAATAAATCCAGGGGCGTTCGAAAGGATAACTCTCTTCATTCTGGAGACGTAAGGACGCAGAAAAACTCTATTCACTCCAATTTTCAATTCGTTTTGGCCGTCTATAGAGAGCTCATCGACGAGCTTGGCACTACTTAATGTCCAACAGAAGCGATTTTGGGTCATTCTTGATGCCTCTAGGAGATTTTCCGAAGCAATTTTGTCACCCAATGCGTAAATGTACTCTTCCGCTTTGATTCCTTCTATTGCGTCGCAAACAATGTACTGCTCCTTTTTCGGTAGGGTGCTGTTGGCCACCACGCGAGAGAACGACGCGGTGGCGGTTGGTTTTTTTTGTGAATCCATCTCGATGAGAACTTGGATTTAGTTTACGGTAGGGTTATAGAAACAATAATATAGATTATTGTTTTGAACTTATAAAAAGAGTACTAAGTAGCGTTATATGAAACTGGTACAGTGGCAACGCCGCCGCGCAAGTAAACCTAACCTAAAAATTACCGCAAGCAGAATAAACACGTCTCACTCGCGCAACGGTCGGGTCAACACTCCTAATGAATGACTTAAACTAGAAAATAAACATTCATTATCAAATTGATTAAGCGTAATGGCTAAGGTGTGCGACTAGTGCTTGGGAGGTACTAGGTTCAATTCCCGAACACAAGTTTTTTTTTTTTTTTTAATTAAATAATTATTAAAAATTATGTTTTTTGGAAATAATTATTACGGGTTATTTGGATTATAAAGAAAATATTAACATTTTGACAGTTGGGTCATTTGGAAATTTTTAAGATACTTCTTATAAATAAGAAAAATATTATTGAAAATTAATTTTTTTAGAATGGGTTATTTGGAATATAATATATGAGAAAAGGGTTATTTGAATTTTAATAAAAAAAAAAATGTATGGTTTATTTGGATTGATTAAAAAATTCAAAAAATTGATTATATACATTTTTTGGTAAAACAAGAATTATAGATGGGTTATTTGGATTTTTGTATACAATTTTATCACATGTGTTGGATGAAAAAAGAAGTATTGTTGATTTAGTAAATCACTTGATTACAGGATGAGAAGTTACAGTATAACCGTATACTGTGGTTGCGGGGAGCGCTGGCATTTAAATTCAATTTGAATTTTCGCGGTACAGCTGTGCGGCGCCTGAGCGTAGGCAAAACGCCGTGCGTCGCACAGATAGCAAGAAAATCGGCGCGAGGGTTAAAGAAACCCAGGAGGTGAGGAGAGAGCATCAGCGCGTTACCACCACCACACGGTCTAGGTAGTGGCTGGGTACGCGTACCCTCTCCCCGCGTCCCAAACCCATGCTAGTTACAGGGCTAAGCTGCTACCGGGCGCGCGAAGTGGGAGAGAGATGATCTGCCCCACAGGTAGATCATCCCAGTAGTAGAGCTAAGAGAGTTCTGGCTCATGAGCTAGAACTCTCGTGACTTTTTGAGCCACAACTCTCATACCTTTTTCGGCGCAGAACTCTCGTACCTTTTTCGGCGCAGAACTCTTGTACTTTTTTGGGCCCGCTCTCTCGTACCTTTTTTGGCGCAGAACTCTCGTACTTTTTGAGGGTGAGGGCTGGGGTCGTGCTAGGGGCTAGCCGCTGCTGGGTAGCCGGTAGCTCTACTCATTTTAATAATATTTTAATGAATTTTTTCACATTTATTCAATTCATTGATGATATTTGAAAATTATTTTTAATAAAATTTTTAAAGAAAAAAAATTGGTTCAACCGAGATTCGAACCGACGATCCCAGGCATGACAGGCAGACACTCTACCACCTGAGCCATCGAGCTAGCATGCACCATGACTTTAATTAAACTACTTTTCCAACTGTTTTAATTATTAGAATTCAATTAAATTTTTTTCTTTTTCTTTAATTTTTTCATATTTAATCTTTTTTTCATTTTTCTTTTCGTAAGTTTTTTGTTCTTCTTGAAGCTTTTGAAAGCTTTTATATTGCTCATCTTGACGCTTTTTTTCCTCCGAATAACTTTTAAAACCCGAGGACTTTTCATCTTTTATTTTTTCATAGCCAGAGGAACTCTGTTGTTGACCCATCTTGCTCGAAGGTTAGATTAAGACTGAATCTCTTCCCACTCCATATCTTGCCACTCCAAATTTTCCAAAATAACTTTTTTCATAATTCGGGCATTTTGTAGTGCGCATGTAGTTTTTCTGAGAAATTTATGATTCAAGCACACAGTGGCAACTTTAGTTGGTTTCTCGGAATAATCAATGGACGTCACTTCACAAACAGGTAAGTTGAATCTTTCTAACCAGTTCTTTTTTATTTCACCTCTTACATAAATTTTTTTGGCATCCGATAAGTATTCCTTGAGCACGTTGACCATCAGTGTGTAGGGCACTTTCCCGGAACTCCACGACAAACCATGCTTGGTGGTTTCTAGTAAACGATTCTAGTAAACGACCAAGGAAAAGGTTCTTGGAACATGAATACCTTTGCGTCAGAATCATCATGCAATGAAATTATTGCAAGTTTTTTGACAACAAAGTCATTTCCTGGTTACAGAAATCCTTGCATGTCTACGGCGTACTCCATCATATATTTAATTGCTTGTACATGCAAGTTGAATCGTGTGTAAACTTGCCTAAGCCTTTATCCGTGTATATTTTATTAAGATTCAATATTTGTACACTGTAATGTTTTGGACAGCGAGTGTCGTAATTCGAGAAACCAGGATCTTTCAAATGTTTATTGGATATACCAAATCTTATATTAAAAACCTTATGTTTGATGATTATCTTTATGACTTCTGACACTGTTATATCCTCAAAAACTTTTTCATCATAAAAGTCACCATATTCATGATGAGGACTTGAACATTTTATATCATGACAATTTTTCCAACTTCTTCGGAGGTAGCCACCAGGTGGATACAAACATTCACGTTCTGTGCAGCGTCCGTATATTGCAACATAAAATTTTAAACTATTTTTATCTTTGTATAAATTAACGATTTCTAGAACTTCTTTGATTTCTCGCTGAACTGCAGCTGTTTGAATTTGTAGCTTCAACTGTACTAACGTTTGAAGTATTTTATGCCAAGTTAAACCTTCCAAAGTTTTTTTGTATTCTGGATAATATTCGCAACTAGGAATATTGCAACTGGTTTCTCTGCAGCACTTGGAGACTACTTGACTCTTCGGCATCTTGGAGTATACTAAGCGATCTTTCTGACGTCTCCGCTGACAGGATTGTACTCGACTATTCGATCATGTATGATCAAGCAGTAAGCAGTTGTGATTCCTGGAAAATTATCACTTGATTCAAATTCCAAACGAACATCTACCGGAGCGTTTTTCAGAGATTCGTTCTGTTTGGAGCAGTCCAGAACAATCAGTGGAATTTTCTTGATAAAATTTTCCTTGCTCAACAACGGTTCTGACTCTTTACCATAGTACGAATTCTGAAAATTGACGTACATGTCGTAAAGCATAGCATACTGGTTCTGACCAATATCCAAATTCAGATTACTGTAAGGATAATACTGAGAATTGAGAAACAGTTTAGAATTTCTGATATTGCAATGATCAAATTGACTCAAGTTTTTGTCTTTTTGATTTTTGCGATTGGTCTGAAATGCTAGAATAACAAAGCGGGGTTTTTCCAATTGATTGGATGTTTTCACTGTCCATACGTATTTCGAAGTACTAGGAAGCATAGGATACTCAAATAATTCCCAAGATCGAAAACTCATAACCACTGGTTTACCCCTTTGCAGATGATTCAACATGCTAATTTTATTTTCGTTGGAGAGAAACACGTACGGCATGAGCCATTCGATTTTTGATAATTGAATTTTCCAATTTTCCATTTATCTTCTGCTCCCTCTTTATAAGATGATGATTTGGCCGCATTGACATCTGTATTAGATCTTTGAAGAATCAATTCATGTTTTGTATTGACCACAATCTTTCGATAATCCTCTGCAAAACCCAGAAGCATGCTGAGAGGGATAAATATATCGAAATAACCATTATCAGTGATCTTGATTTTTTCGTCTACATCGACCCATCCAGCATTTTCCAAGGTTTGTCTGGGATTGAAAAATAACCAACCTTTTATGAGTGATGTAAGTCCAACGTTTTTGCAACGATCGATCTCGATTGCATTGATCTCGTATCTAATTTCATCAAACAAGTGACAAATTCCATTGTTGACGAAATCAGTATGAGCTAATACACTATTGTCTTCTTTTACTAATTTTCCACAAATATGCAGCGAACTTTTAGATGGTAACAAACACAAGTCTTGATGTTGAATCGATATACGGATTTCATCACTGTTGTTGAAATGAGCACCTGTAGTGTTCGATGACAGTATTTCACATTACGAAGTACACGCTCATCAGCCATACACAGGTGCTCATTTCAACAACAGTGATAATTCAATTATCAAAAATCGAATGGCTCATGCCGTACGTGTTTCTCTCCAACGAAAATAAAATTAGCATGTTGAATCATCTGCAAAGGGGTAAACCAGTGGTTATGAGTTTTCAATCTTGGGAATTATTTGAGTATCCTATGCTTTCTAGTACTTCGAAATACGTATGGACAGTGAAAACATCCAATCAATTGGAAAAAACCCCGCTTTGTTATTCTAGCATTTCAGACCAATCGCAAAAATCAAAAAGACAAAAACTTGAGTCAATTTGATCATTGCAATATCAGAAATTCTAAACTGTTTCTCAATTCTCAGTATTATCCTTACAGTAATCTGAATTTGGATATTGGTCAGAACCAGTATGCTATGCTTTACGACATGTACGTCAATTTTCAGAATTCGTACTATGGTAAAGAGTCAGAACCGTTGTTGAGCAAGGAAAATTTTATCAAGAAAATTCCACTGATTGTTCTGGACTGCTCCAAACAGAACGAATCTCTGAAAAACGCTCCGGTAGATGTTCGTTTGGAATTTGAATCAAGTGATAATTTTCTCTTCTACTCATCTTGACGCTTTTTTTCCTCCGAATAACTTTTAAAACCCGAGGATTTTTCATCTTTTATTTTTTCATAGCCACAGGAACTCTGTTGTTGACCCATCTTGCTCGAAGGTTAGATTAAGACTGAATCTCTTCCCACTCCATATCCTGCCACTCCAAATTTTCCAAAATAACTTTTTTCATAATTCGGGCATTTTGTAGTGCGCATGTAGTTTTTCTGAGAAATTTTTACCTCCGAAGTAGTTGCAAAAATTGTCATGATATAAAATGTTCAAGTCCTCATCATGAATATGGTGACTTTTATGATGGAAAAGTTTTTGAGGATATAACAGTGTCAGAAGTCATAAAGATAATCATCAAACATAAGGTTTTTAATATTAGATTTGGTATATCCAATAAACATTTGAGAGATCCTGGTTTCTCGAATTACGACACTCGCTGTCGAAAACATTACAGTGTACAAATATTGAATCTTAATAAAATATACACGGATAAAGGCTTAGGCAAGTTTACACACGATTCAACTTGCATGTACAAGCAATTAAATATATGATGGAGTACGCCGTAGACATGCAAGGATTTCTGCAACCAGGAAATGACTTTGTTGTCAAAAAACTTGCAATAATTTCATTGCATGATGATTCTGACGCAAAGGTATTCATGTTCCAAGAACCTTTTCCTTGGCAGAGATTATCGAATAAGTACAGAAATATCAATCGTTTACTAGAAACCACCAAGCATGGTTTGTCGTGGAGTTCCGGGAAAGTGCCCTACACACTGATGGTCAACGTGCTGAAGGAATACTTATCGGATGCCAAAAAAATTTATGTAAGATGTGAAATGAAAAAGAACTGGTTAGAAAGATTCAACTTACCTGTTTGTGAAGTGACGTCCATTGATTATTCCGAGAAACCAACTAAAGTTGCCACGGTATGCTTGAATAATAAATTTCTCAGAAAAACTACATGCGCACTACAAAATGCCCGAATTATGAAAAAAGTTATTTTGGAAAATTTGGAGTGGCAGGATATGGAGTGGGAAGAGATTCAGTCTAAATCTAACCTTCGAGCAAGATGGGTCAACAACAGAGTTCCTCTGGCTATGAAAAAATAAAAGATGAAAAATCCTCGGGTTTTAAAAGTTATTCGGAGGAAAAAAAGCGTCAAGATGAGCAATATAAAAGCTTTCAAAAGCTTCAAGAAGAACAAAAAACTTACGAAAAGAAAAATGAAAAAAAGATTAAATATGAAAAAATTAAAGAAAAAGAAAAAAATTTAATTGAATTCTAATAATTAAAACAGTTGGAAAAGTAGTTTAATTAAAGTCATGGTGCATGCTAGCTCGATGGCTCAGGTGGTAGAGTGTCTGCCTGTCATGCCTGGGATCGTCGGTTCGAATCTCGGTTGAACCAATTTTTTTTCTTTAAAAATTTTATTAAAAATAATTTTCAAATATCATCAATGAATTGAATAAATGTGAAAAAATTCATTAAAATATTATTAAAATGAGTAGAGCTACCGGCTACCCAGCAGCGGCTAGCCCCTAGCACGACCCCAGCCCTCACCCTCAAAAAGTACGAGAGTTCTGCGCCGAAAAAGGTACGAGAGAGCGGGCCCAAAAAAGTACGAGAGTTCTGCGCCGAAAAAGGTACGAGAGTTCTGCGCCGAAAAAGGTATGAGAGTTGTGGCTCAAAAAGTCACGAGAGTTCTAGCTCATGAGCCAGAACTCTCTTAGCTCTACTACTGGGATGATCTACCTGTGGGGCAGATCATCTCTCTCCCACTTCGCGCGCCCGGTAGCAGCTTAGCCCTGTAACTAGCATGGGTTTGGGACGCGGGGAGAGGGTACGCGTACCCAGCCACTACCTAGACCGTGTGGTGGTGGTAACGCGCTGATGCTCTCTCCTCACCTCCTGGGTTTCTTTAACCCTCGCGCCGATTTTCTTGCTATCTGTGCGACGCACGGCGTTTTGCCTACGCTCAGGCGCCGCACAGCTGTACCGCGAAAATTCAAATTGAATTTAAATGCCAGCGCTCCCCGCAACCACAGTATACGGTTATACTGTAACTTCTCATCCTGTAATCAAGTGATTTACTAAATCAACAATACTTCTTTTTTCATCCAACACATGTGATAAAATTGTATACAAAAATCCAAATAACCCATCTATAATTCTTGTTTTACCAAAAAATGTATATAATCAATTTTTTGAATTTTTTAATCAATCCAAATAAACCATACATTTTTTTTTTTATTAAAATTCAAATAACCCTTTTCTCATATATTATATTCCAAATAACCCATTCTAAAAAAATTAATTTTCAATAATATTTTTCTTATTTATAAGAAGTATCTTAAAAATTTCCAAATGACCCAACTGTCAAAATGTTAATATTTTCTTTATAATCCAAATAACCCGTAATAATTATTTCCAAAAAACATAATTTTTAATAATTATTTAATTAAAAAAAAAAAAAAAACTTGTGTTCGGGAATTGAACCTAGTACCTCCCAAGCACTAGTCGCACACCTTAGCCATTACGCTTAATCAATTTGATAATGAATGTTTATTTTCTAGTTTAAGTCATTCATTAGGAGTGTTGACCCGACCGTTGCGCGAGTGAGACGTGTTTATTCTGCTTGCGGTAATTTTTAGGTTAGGTTTACTTGCGCGGCGGCGTTGCCACTGTGCCAGTTTCATATAACGCTACTTAGTACTCTTTTTATAAGTTCAAAACAATAATCTATATTATTGTTTCTATAACCCTACCGTAAACTAAATCCAAGTTCTCATCGAGATGGATTCACAAAAAAAACTAACCGCCACCGCGTCGTTCTCTCGCGTGGTGGCCAACAGCACCCTACCGAAAAAGGAGCAGTACATTGTTTGCGACGCAATAGAAGGAATCAAAGCGGAAGAGTACATTTACGCATTGGGTGACAAAATTGCTTCGGAAAATCTCCTAGAGGCATCAAGAATGACCCAAAATCGCTTCTGGGGCCTTATTCTGAGATTTAACGAATTCGAAACGATCAGTTTTACGAACGATTGCGTTATTCGTTAAAATTTTGAGCTATCGTTAAACATCAAATCATTAAGCAAAAATCTTACCACAATAAAACTTTCTCGTTTTCCCAAAAAGCAGTTACTTCATTTTATTATTATTATTATTACTATTATTATGACATGCTTTTCTTTAACTCACTGTGGTTTTTCGTCGTCGTCGTCGTCGTCGTATGTTCAAAACTGCCAAGCTCTATAACTTGGAGCCTGTAAGAGCTAGAATTCTGAAATTTTGCAGAGGGTCTAGTTTTGGATGACATTACATTAATCCGTAGTCACTTCTCGACCTGGACCTCCAGGTTGCCGATGACCGGGGTACCTGGGGGGTCATATCCGAGAATTTGGGCTAAATTCTTCGGGGATGACTATGAGAGAAGTTCTGTAATATCTATCGAAGCAATTTGAACTTAGGTACCCACGTCACCGATGATGGGGGTGTCCGGGGTACCTGGGGGTCATCTCCGAGAGTTCGGTCGAATTCTCGGAGTATGACTTTGGATAGAGTTCGGGGGTGTTTTAGAGCATATGAGAAAGAAGTTTGAACCTGGACAGCCAGGTCGCCGATGACGGGTGTACCTGGGGAACCTGGAGGTCATCTTCGAGAGTTTGGGCCAGATTTTGCAAGGATGACTTGATGAGTTCCGCAAGGGTTCTAAATTGGTAGTTATCAATATATTTGAATAAAAAAAATGTTTTCAAATATTATAATTGTAAAAAGGATTATATAAATTTCAATGATAACCAAATTATATATAATAATAAAATTTTAATACTGCTAAATTCTTTCAAAGTACTTCAAAAGATTTAATATAAATAGAACAAACAAAATTTCGTGATGACTCTAAACGAAAGCATGGGGCACTTGATGAAACACAGCTGTACGCCTTAAATTTAAGTCATCTTTAGACCCATGCTTTTGTTTAGAGTCATCACGAAATTTTGTTTGTTCTATTTATATTAAATCTTTTATAGTAGTTTGAAAGAATTTAGCAGTATTAAAATTTTATTTTCTACTTTTTAGTACGTTTTTTTTATAATTTCTTAAAACTTTTTAAAGACAAGCATGTTATTGCTTGGTGGTTAGATAATTTATTTATTTATTTAAAAAAATTCGAACACCCAGCGTTATAAGGCTGTATTGCTTGTTTTGAAGGAACTGGTAGCGGTACGTACGAACGGGTTTGAAAATGGGTATGACCTGCCAAAGAAATTATGGTTTGAACCCTGCAAATCTTCAAGTCACAAATCATTTGACAAATGAAGATGCAGATAATAACAACAACGGTAACACTAATTATTTTAACCTTTAAGATTGAAATGATAACTAGTTTAGTTGATGTTAAGTTTAAATTTTCCATTTAAAGTAAATTTTTTGTTTTGTATGTGGGCAAAAGTAAAAAAGTCGGCCACTTCTAGGATAATATTCATAAAAAAAAAAGTTCTCTAAATTCATAAATCACAATTTATTTTGTTGATACTAATAATAAGATTACTAAAAATTTATTTGGCCACGCAAAATAAACATTTATATTGTTCATATTAGCTAAAAGAAGTTAAAAAATGAATACGTATAAGTTGCAGTGGAATTGTAAGTTACTCTATTTCTAATAAAGATACGATTCACCAAAAGCATCTATTACTGAGATTTTTTTGATGTAAAAATAATATATACGTTCTTTTAAACATAAAAATCTATTAAACTGCAGTTTTTAAAAAATTATAGAGCCATTAAAAAATTTAATTAGGTCTTTTTACATTGTTTACCACTAATTAGTTATAATTATCATGGTTCGACGTAAAAAACTGAGACAAACTTATTTCGCTTGTCAAATTTTTTCTTTTGCATATTTTGAAAATTTGAGATCGTTTTCAAATAGCCTGAAGACCGAACACCGAGAGAACTAAAACACAACATTTAATACGCCGACATAACAGTTATGTCGGGACGCTTAACTATTAGTGGCGGACAAAATCTCGTAATAGTTAATACGTCCGACTTAACAGTTAATGCGAGAACTGTAACTAAGATTGTTAAATTTTTGGGCAATATCGCTTATATGGAAATGATATGTATTAAAAAATAGAAGATATTTTTGTAAATTTTTCAACTTGTTTTTGGTATAATTGTCTAGAAAATAGTTTAATTGTTGAATAGAAATATTTCGGTAAAAATTATAATTTTCTAAAATTGAGAAGTTTTTTTATTTTATAATAAATTATATTTTCTTATTTTTAATTTTTTTAGTGATAATTTATAATGAGTATTATAAAAATGATTATGAAATTAAATTAATTTATTAATTTATCGTTTTATGGTTAATGGTTATGATGAATTGAGAACAAGCGCGCACGCGCACATCCACGCTCAGTGCGAAAAAATTCTAGATTAATATTTTAGGTATCTCACATTAACAGTTAAGTCGGAGGTATTAACTATTACGAGATTTTGTCCGCCACTAATAGTTAAGCGACTCGACATAACTGTTATGTCGGCGTATTAACTGTTGTGTTTTAGTTCTCTCGGTGTACTTGAACCCTGCTGATTAATCCATTACCGCCCATGGAAAAATCAAAAGTGATATAAAAAAACTAACTGTTGGAAAACCTGTCTCATGAAAAAATAGTAGATACGTGTTTTTTCTTTTTTCAATTTTCATTGTTTAAACATTATTTATTTAAACAAATTCGTAAAAAAATTTAAATTTTTATAAACTTATAACGGCATTTGATTCTTTGACCAAAAATAAGGCAAAAGTCATCTAAGTAATTTTTTGATCAGATGCTTAGATCTTTTGTTACGAGCGCTCAAACATGTAAAAATATGGTTTTATAGTGGTGAGCTCCGAGGCGCCGCACCGAAGATACACTTTTACGAGTCAGACCTCACCACTATAAAACCATATTTTTACATGTTTGAGCGCTCGTAGCAAAAGATCTAAGCGTCTGATCAAAAAATTACTTAGATGACTTTCGCCTTATTTTTGGTCAAAGAATCGAATGCCGTTATAAGTTTATAAAAATTTAAAAATTTTTCCGAATTTGTTTAAATAAATAATGTTTAAACAATGAAAATTGAAAAAAGAAAAAATACGTATCTACTATTTTTTCATGAGACAGGTTTTCCAACAGTTAGTTTTTTTATATCACTTTTGATTTTTCCATGGGCGGTAATGGGTTAACATTTCATACAAATTTCGTTAACTCATGAAATCTAGTCATGTTAAACGTAAAAACGTGGTCGGGCCGCTCAAATGGCCGACTTTTTTACTTTTGCCCATATATCACCGATAGAAAATAGTTTTTCTTGTAACTTCATAATTGTTGTTTGGTTATATAATTGTTACTAATCTCACCGAAGATTTTATAAAAAGTATTATTAAGGAAAAATATAAATTGTTCTTCATGTCGATGCATGATTTAAAAAATGTATATTTTCTTAAAATGTACTTTCACATGATTGAAATTAAACGATGTAAAGTTATTTGTTAATTTTCTAAGTACCCGAATAAAAAAGATTTTTTGTTAGAAAAATTTGAGTTTGTTTAATACTGAGCTTTTTTTTATTTAATTTTTTTTTCTATTTTGGTAATTTGTCTCTGATCATTTTGAAACAAATTCACCCTATTCGGAAAATCATTCATAAAAAACTTATCAATTTAATAATATTAACATTGATATATGTATGTTTGTAAATCAGAATTTTTGAATCAGCTGATGGGTTCGAGTATGGATTTCAAGTCTGATGACAGCGAAATCGAAAGTTCTTGCTTAATGTAAAGGATTCTACACACAAATCATTTTTTACATTTATTTACAGACTTTACATTTATTCTTCATTTCATGATGGGTTAATTTGAAGTATTTAGCTTGCCTTTTTAAAATTTCGGTCACTACTAATGTCTAACGTTTACTTTAACATGCGTAATACAACGCTTGATAAAGTTAGCGTTAAACTGTAGACATTACGCGTTACATCGATTTTTCCGAGCGTTAAATTGACATTCTTCCGTCGCTAAGTAATAACGTGCTTAATTTTCGTTAAAAATGAATAAATAATTGAACTACGCGCGCGCAATGGCATCTTAAAGATCCTTACGAAAGCGTTAAAAATCTCAGAATAAGGCCCCTGTTGGACATTAAGTAGTGCCAAGCTCGTCGATGAGCTCTCTATAGACGGCCAAAACGAATTGAAAATTGGAGTGAATAGAGTTTTTCTGCGTCCTTACGTCTCCAGAATGAAGAGAGTTATCCTTTCGAACGCCCCTGGATTTATTTCGAATGAACTAATAATGGAAAAGCTGAAGGAATATGGCGTCACCCTTCACGCTAGTCCTACGAAATTAAGAGTTGGCTTGGAACGTCCGGGCTATTCTCATGTAATGAGCTGGAGGCGACAATTTTATGTAAACCCGTCTGAGATAGAAAACCTCCCGAACGACTTCACGGTTAATTTAGATGGCACACCTCAACGTATATACATTACATCGGACAAGATGAGATGTTTCACATGCAAAAAAGAAGGCCAATCTTCGAAGCATTGTCCGGAAAACAAACAGCTACAATGGCAGACACCCGCCCATAAAATTAATCAGTTGCAAGCAAACGAGGGAGAGATGCAGACACCGCCGAGTCAGCTGACTGCGCAGGCGGCTATGAACAACGACGACTACGGCGTTGACTCGCGTGCGTCCCTCTTGCCCGATGCTGTAAATACAGTCTCAAGAGTGGTTAACTCTGAAATATATAAAATTGTTGACGACGATCATGCAGCTAGTATGCAAGAAAAACAAAGTAAAAAAAGTACTGCGGCTGTTTTTAACGGAAAATCCTTCTTCAGTCTCCCCTCCAGCAATAACTTAAAAAATAATGAAAGGCAGAAAAGAACCTACTCGGGTAGCGACTCAGCCAGTGTGCGCACGGACTCTACTGATGCTTCGCTATTAAACCAAGTCAATCAAGAAGTCCATGCTCCTTCCGCCGGCGATTCATATACACTAGATAAGCATAATATGCAAGAAAGTAAAAAAAAGAGCAAAGTCAAGAGGACAAAAACATACCATAACAATCGTGCAGAAGTCATCAGTACTACGCTCCAGGCAGCATACATCGATATTCCTAAAATTAATGTGGCAACCTTCCCGATTGAGTTTGAGGATTTCTCCCGACTGGTCTTGGAGGCACATGAAGTTAAACAGTGCGACTTCATTCAGTTGATAGAGAAGCACACTAAAAATCTGCAAGGCTTAAATATTATGCTTAAAGAGTTTCACATTAGAATCGCCAACGACGCCGCTTTGAAAAATTTATGATCGAAAGGGGAAGGAAATATGGTAAGAAATGAAAAAACATCGAAGCGAACCGCGCTCGAGTTTTTGGGGTGGAAGGGGGTTGATTTTTAGGGGTGCGTAACTGTTTTTTACGATTTCCGGCGAAACTAGACAAAAAAAGTTGAGTGTAAAAGTTGTAGATAATTAAAAAATCTACAACTTTTGTTCTATAAATTTTTTTACATAACCTCAAAATTTACGAGATAAACGCAAAAAACGAGTTTTTTTGTTTTTTATTTTTCCTGGCCACAAAAATAGATGAATCTTAATGAAACTTGGTCAAAGTAAAGTTTTTTTTATGTAAAATAAGCCATAATTTTTTTGTATAAAAATATTGAACCGTTTAAAAAATACAGGTGGCTAAAGTGAAAAAAGGTGTCGAATTTACGAGAAAAGTTTCTTAGTTTGAAATGCTCAACGATTTTCATTTGGGTCTCATTTTTTTGTTATTACGTGTAGATTTGAAAGAAATAAATAAAAAAAATATACTTCTAGAAAAAAAAGGCGAAAAAAATGAAAAAAACCCAAAAAATCACTTTTTTTACCAATTTTTTTTGTATTTGTTGTAAATTTTGTACTTATTGTTTAAATTTGCAATTAAATTTTGATTTTAATGTTAAGCACGCTAATAACTGAAAACTAAGATTAATTTTTATCATAAACAATACGAAAATTAGTAATTGACAATGTAATGGCTTCCAATAAACGTTTTTGGCATATTTTAAAAAATGTTAAAATCATGCAATTTTGTTTAAAAAAATTTTTTTTAACTTTTATAATCGATACTTAACTTTAAAAAAACATTTTTTTTGAAATATATTTATTCTTTTTTTTTACAAAAAATGTTGTAATTTCTCTGTTTATCTAAAAAGGCATTAATTTCTAACAAATTTTTACAACTGCTAAACAAAAATCTGAAATTTTTTTAATAATAGTTTGGTTTCTGGTGTACCTGCGTAGAATTTGAAAATTTGAAATAGCAGGTAGTGATATTAACTACACTGAGTCACTGAGCTCTTTTGACTTGAAAGCAAAAGAAGGAGGGGTCAGGGCCCAGGGGAGAGGATCGTTTTGGAGCAGTAGCAGACGGCACGCAGCATCGCATCAGCTGCTGCTCCGATTTACCGCCATTTCTTGTGTTGTGCTAGGCTTAGTAAACCAACCGTCTTTCAATGCAACAAGAAGCACGTGTGGAGTTGTGATTTTTATTTTCATTGTTTGGCTTATTGATAGTGTTAAAAAAGTAGGTGAGTAATCCATACAATAAGATTCCGTTTACTATTAGATCTGTTCAGTCTTTAATATTTAAAAAAAGTGGATCTATGAGAAAACATATTTTTGGAAAACCAGTTATTAGTTATAGTAATACGACATTTATTTCGTTCCTAAAATTATTTTTTGTTGTACACTAGGAAAAATGTGATCCGTAATCGAGCCACCCGTAGCGCCGTAATGGAATCGACAAGGTGGATCGATTCTTCTCCACGGTGCAACAAATATGGCGCACAGTGTTGAAAATTTGCACCACTACGTAGTACCAAATACCAAATCGCAGCCGATCGCAGCGCGTTCGTCAAATTCGGCTCACATATAAAGCAGTTACTGAGCGCGGCGTGGAGACATAACCTCTTCATTTTTGAGCCGTAACTCGAGCACATTTTTCCCAGTGTACTTCCAGAAAAAAACGAACTCTCCTGCCCAGATGCAAAACAAGAGTATTCGTATTATATCAATTTTTCATCTTTCGAATTACAAGACTGGCTGCCATATGATTCCAGCATTATTAGCAGCAGTCGTTAAAGAAGGTATTTCAAATTTTTATATGTACTTCGAACCTAGTTGTTATTAAAATGAAAAAAAAACTTTTAAATTAAAAAAATTTTTTCAAATTTTTGTATTTATTCTGAGCTTTTTGTAATTGAACTAAAAAAAAAACAAATTTTTTAAATAAAAACAATTTACAAATATTTTTTGGCTTCGATCAATTGAAATTTTTTTTTTTATTGAAATTTAATTTTGTCATTACTGTTGTTAAATTCAAAAATTATTATTATTTTTTTTTTAAACTCGTGATTGCAGATTTGTACACTCTGCACCTTTACTTCTCCTATTACCTTGAAAATGTTGTAACAAACTTCTATTGAATATTACAGATTTATAAGATGGAAGAACGTCCTTCATGCATTATTTGCTACTCTAGTGGTGTCGCTGATTTGAAGTTAATTAAAGAAAGAGGTTTGCGTACACTGATTGAATCCAGTAAACAGAGAAAGGATCAAAGATACAAAACTTTTGAAAAACACAGCGAAGCTCACGTACACGATAGTTGCCGCATTATTTACAATCGAACTGCTTCGATAGATGCTTCTGTCAAAACAACTGTAAAAAGAAGATCCGACGGTAAAAAAATTTCAAAAGAAACATCCAATTTTGATTTTAATTCTTTATGTATTTTTTGCTGCAATGAATGCTTACAAGCAGAAGAGTTTCACGTAATTAAAAAAGAAAGTACTAGAACAAAGATTTTTGACGAATTGAATAAAAGGGATATTTCCGAAGATTTTAATAAAGCCTTTTTAAGTAGGTTAAATAAATTAAACACTGAAGGTGAATTAAATGGTCGCTATCATGCAAAATGTATGATTAATTTTTATACGCTTTCTTTCACCTCATCAGTTGGCCGTCCTACCAGCGCAATTACAAAAGATTTCATTCAACACATAGTTAATATCATCGAAAATAATGCAAGCGAAAGTCAATTTTCGCTCGAGGAGTTAAAAAATGGATACAGTCGTGAAATTCCGAATATCAAGACAATAAAAAACAAACTGAATAACTATTTTAATAATGATATTTTGTATACTACTAAAAACAACGATTTAGTAATTATATTCAAAAAAAGTTTGAGTAAAAATTTAAATAAAGAATGGTACGAAAAAAGACCCTCTAAAGTAGTCGAAGAAAGAATGAGAATTGTTAAAATGGCTGCTAACATTATTTTAGATGATATAAGATCAGAAACCTACGATAAGTCGGGAATGGGTCAAAATATCCTGGCGACAAAATATCCACGACAAAACATCCGCGACAAATTATCCGGGCGACCAAAAATCAAACGACAAAACATCCGGATGACAAAATAACTGCGACTAAACATCCAATGTAAAAATATCTGCGACTAAACATCCAAAATCAAAATATCTGCGACATAATATCTGAAGTCAAAATAACTGTATAATATGGGAGCGGGACAAAACGTCAGATAATAGACACAAAAATTTTATTTTTTTAATATAACTATAACAAATCTTCATTTCAAACACTTTTATTATTACAACAAATT
Organism: Encarsia formosa; assembly: GCA_038277355.1. NCBI lineage: Eukaryota > Metazoa > Arthropoda > Insecta > Hymenoptera > Aphelinidae > Encarsia > Encarsia formosa. Next base: position 22,013,923 of record CM076187.1, read on the forward strand.
TAACTTTACAATTTTTTTACAAACATTCTACAGTATATCATATAATTCAAGTGATCATATACAGTATATCATATAATTCAAGTTCGGGGGGAAATAGTTATTATGAAGTTTCTTTTGATTTTGAACAGTGAATTAATACAAACGTGAGAAAAAAATTGATTTTTAATAAAACACTAACGGGTTATTTTTTAAAACAATGCGCGCCGTGGGGCCCGAAGGGCCCCCGCAGAGGCGCGCCATAAAATTTAGTTCCAATCAAAATCTAGTTCGAATATTTTAATATAAAATAGTTCGAATTAATTGTCGTGGATATTTTGTCGTTGGACGTTTTGCCGCGGATGTTTTGTCGGAGATATTTAGTCGTCGGATTTTTTGTTGTCGGATTTTTGGTCGCCCGGATAATTTGTCGCGGATGTTTTGTCGCGGATATTTTGTCGCCTGGATGTTTCGTCGGTAACCCCGATAAGTCACACTATAAATTGTTGAACACAGCTGAAGAAACTGAATGTAAAGATATTCCTGGTACTTTATACAGCTTTCTAAAAATTTTGATTACGTCTCATAAAGAGAAAGGTGAATGCAATGATTTGAAGTGGAATCGCAGAGTAGCAACGATGGCGCATTGTTTAATTGCGTCGGCAAGGCCACGATCATTTTTATCCCCAATTTTATTAGGATTATCGGCTATGATCCATAAAAAGTATGGGTCTAGAGATTTAATCGACTCTCTTTCCTACATAGGATTATGTTTAACTTATGGGGAAACTAGTTTGTTTGAAGCATCGATTCTAAGCTATCCTAAAAATCAAATTATAAAAGAATGTGCTTATGTTCAGTATATATTTGACAATGCTGATCACATCACGTGTTCTTTGGATGGAAGAAGCAGCTGGCATGCAATGGGAGGAGTGAAGACTGCGACTCCTTCTTCTGAAGTTATGACCACGAACAAAATACCGAGATTATTGAAAGCCCCTAGCGCTGCAGATATAGCTAGTATTGGCTTTGTCGAGCTTCAGACGTTTGATAGAAAAGGTACAGAGGGTTTGAAAAAAGTATTATTTGAGAATTATTTTTACAATAACTTCGACGACAGTTTCGATATTTCAATGCCTGATTTTATGTGGCAATATTCAAAATTCATAAACAAAACGATTAAAGAATGGAACGGTTTCATGGAGAAAATCCATTCACATCTCCCGTACCAAAGTTCAAAAGTTATGACTGTTCCTTTTGTGAATAATCCACCTAGCGATTATAATACGATTTTTACTGTTTTAGCTAAAGTTGCAGAAGAAAACCGACAGTTACATAATCAGAGCCATGTTTTTATTACCTGCGATCAGCCTTTATTTTGGAAGGTTTTTGAAATCTGGCTTTGCCTTCAAGATTATGACCCCGAACTCGTAAAAGGAGTCAGACTACGTCTCGGCGGTTTTTCATCAATGGAATTTTCTGAATTAGAGAAAGTTCAATTGAATATGCTGTTAAAAAATGTTGAAGAAGAAAGTTTTCTTAATGATATTCAAGATGAAGAGATTGTGGCTTTGAAAAACAAATTTATGCAGCAGCTGGAAGCTTTTAAAAAAAGAGGACCCACAGCAAAGTTAATGGTTAACTACATGGAACTTATTCAACTAATAAAAGATTACATAAGAGCTGAAAGATCAGGTAACTTTGATTTGCATGTGTATTGTATTAAGAAAATGATTCCCTACTTCCATGCCACTGGTCATTACCTGTATGCAAAGAGCGCGCACTTGTACCTTCAAGTGTTAATGAGCCTGCAGGAAAAAATGAATCCGTATGAATTTGAACGTTTCACGTCAAATGGATTTTTTACGATTAGAAGAACTGATAAGTTTTGGTCAGGTATATGGTCAGACATGACCATTGAACAGGTTCTTATGCGTTCAATAAAATCTCAAGGTGGACTGACGCGTGGTCGCGGAATTTCGGATAGTGTACTGACAAAATTTACATTAACAATGGTTGCATTAGTAGACGTTTGCAACGAAGTCGAAGAATTTTGCAATACTGCAGGTGTTTCTTCGGAGCAGCACGTGGACGCAAGAGAATCTCGTATAGCAAGAGATGTCAGTGATGTTAAGATACTTGAAAACTTTTTTGAAAAATATGATCCGTTTCCTCACTCAGAACATATTATGTCTATTTTTTCTGGTGTTATTGGAGGCGACTTGGTCAATTGTCAGGACGCATACGAGGTTGGTAAAAAAATTTTACAGTCTGTTATCGGTCAAAACTTTGGCAGCGTAAAACTTCCACGAAAAAATACAGTTTTAACATTAAAATCAGTACAATCCTCGATTAAAGTAAATGGTGAAAAAATTTCAATCAACCCTTTATTATTATTTCAACGAATAAAAATGCAAATTTCAAAAGCAAGTGACATGAAAAAGCATTTGGAGTATGAGTTGTCACCTTTTCCTTTATCTCTTTTCAATGAAAACGGATTGAAAAAAGGTACTAAATCTGAGTTGTATAAACTATTTACAAGCATTGATACGTTGCCAAAAGCTATTAATACAGTTCATGTCGTTGACGGAGGTTTCTTGTTACATAAAGTTCTTTGGCAAAAAAATGAAAATGTTCAAGACATTACAGCTAAATATTTAAATTATGTAAAAAAAAATTATGAGGCAAACAGCTGGATTATCTTTGATAGCTACCCAGATGCGAATTCATCTACTACTTCTTCAACTAAAGCTGTCGAACGTTTAAGAAGAAAAAAATCTACCGCGGTTCCTGATTTTAATGAGATTCATGACCACACGGTGATTTCATACACACAAGAAAAGTTTTTATCAAATGAGAAAAATAAAAACAAATTAATTAAGCACTTGATGGAAGCTTTCGATGCGGCTGATTTTTTCTGTAAACAGGCCACCGAAGATGCTGATGCTTTGATCATGAATACAGCGATCATCGCAGCCAAAAACAATAAAAGCGTAATAGTTATTGGTCAAGATATCGATCTTCTAGTGCTTTTAAATCAGCTCAATAACTCTGGTTTGAGTATATACTTTCATAAGCAAGGTTCAGGAAATGTTAAAGATACTTTTTTTTCATCGAACAGTTTTAATTATCCATTAAACCGGGAAATCGTTGCGTTCTTGCATTGCTTTACTGGTTGTGATACAACCTCTGGTTTTACAGGTAAAGGTAAAGTAACATCAGTAAAAAAATTGATCGCCAACGATGAGCTTGCGAGTCTTGCAGCTGTTTTATATGAAAAAAATCCGGATAAAGATTTGATAGCTGAAAATGGTGGTAAGTTAATCGCATCGATATACAGCAAAAAAAAGCACTGTTACTTTGAAGGATTTACGATTTGAAATGTATGAAACTTGTATAATTAAAAAATCGTTCAAATTAGAAAATTTGCCCCCTACGTCCGGAGCAGCTCGTCAACATTCGTTTAGAGCATACTACCAGTTGCAGTTGTGGCTTGGAAACGATAGTTTAAATGCGACTGAATGGGGATGGAAAAAAACTTCAGAAGGATTGATCATGCTGACTTATACATAGGAAAGTTTCATCCCATACTATTTGTTGAAACCAATTAGTTGCAGCTGCGAGAAAGGGTGTGACAAAGGCAGATGCGGCTGCAGAAAGCATGGTCTAAAATGTTCCGATCTATGTATCAACTGTCAAAGTTTGGGGAATTGTACAAATTGTGAACAGGAATCAATAAACTTCACCTGTGATTTTGAAGAAGCTGAAAGAGAATTGGAAGTAGGCGTACAGTCGGTGACTGAAAATTCAGAAGATTCAGAAGATTCAGAAGAAGAAGAAGATGATGAAGATACTCCAGTTTTACCGCATAAAAGAGCACTGCTAAATTAAAACCGAAAGTATCTGTTAGTATTAACAATTTTTTTTCAATATTTGTAAGAATAGCTAAGATTAAGTATCTTGTATTTAAAGAATAAAACATGAATGTAAATAAAATATTTTATAATTAATTAATAAATCTTGTCAGTCTTTTTAAAAAAGTTTGTGAAGCTGAAAATTCAATTGAAAACAGTTTTTGTAAAAAAAAAATAAATATATAAAAAAAAAATGTTTTTGTAACGTTAAGTGTCGATTATAAAAGTTAAAAAAAATTTTTTTAAACAAAATTGCATGATTTTAACATTTTTTAAAATATGCCAAAAACGTTTATTGGAAGCAATTACATTGTAAATTACTAATTTTCGTATTGTTTATGATAAAAATTAATCTCAGTTTTCAGTTATTGGTGTGCTCAACATTAAAATCAAAATTTAATTGAAAATTTAAACAATAAGTACAAAATTTACAACAAATACAAAAAAAATTGGTAAAAAAAGTGATTTTTTGGGTTTTTTTCATTTTTTTCGCCTTTTTCTTCTAGAAGTATATTATTTTTTTTATTTTTTTCAAATCTACACGTAATAACAAAAAAAATGAGACCCAAATGAAAATCGTAGAGCGTTTCAAACTAAGAAACTTTTCTCGTAAAGTCGACACCTTTTTTCACTTTAGCCACCTGTATTTTTTAAACGGTTCAATATTTTTATACAAATTATGGCTTATTTTACATAAAAAAAACTTTACTTTGACCAAGTTTCATTAAGATACATCTATTTTTGTGGCCAGGAAAAATAAAAAACAAAAAAACTCGTTTTTTGCGTTTATCTCGTAAATTTTGAGGTTATGTAAAAAAATTTAGAGAACATTAGTTGTAGATTTTTTAATTATCTACAACTTTTACATTCAACTTTTTTTGATAAGATGTCTAGTTTCGCCGGAAATCGTAAAAAACAGTTACGCACCCCTAAAAATCAACCCCCCTTCCACCCCAAAAACTCGAGCGCGGTTCGCTTCGATGTTTTTTCATTTCTTACCATATTTCCTTCCCCTTTCAATCATAAAATTGTTGTAAGGAATTTTTTCCAACACATATCGTAGTACGACTGGCCTAAATGATTGAGAGTGGTGGCGAGAGCAACTTCGGTGAAGTGGATGTTGTTAACATCCTTTCACCACAACATTAAGTCAATCTTAAATTTAATCTCAGCTGGTGCTGTTGTCTGGTTGTGGAGCGTTTGATAGCGTGAACATGACCCTCCGTTTATTATTTTGGAATGCTCAAAGTGTTAAAAGAAAAAAAGAAGAGCTGCAGGTAGTTTCTCAAAATTACGACGTTATCATTGTGGTCGAATCTTGGTTAAAAGATGGCGACGAGTTTTATTTTGATTGCAATGGCTTTAACGAGTATAAACTGAACCGGCAATATTCCGACGGTGGAGGTATAGCAATATTAGTCAGAAATACCTTGTTCTTCTCTGTCTTGGACGAAGTCAGAAACATCAGCCCTACTACTGAAGTTTGCGGCATAAAGATCAACAATCTAAAGGAGCCTTTGACTATCTTTGCTTGCTATAAACCTCCTGGATACACAAACGAATTAACTCAAGATGAATGGGACGTCGTGGTTAGCAATACTTCAAAGATTAAAAATTGCATCTTCATTGGCAATTTTAACTCGCATCATGAGGAATGGAACTGCGAGCGTACCAACAGTGATGGTCATAGACTCCTCAACTCTGTCGAAAAATATAACTTTGTTTATTTATAAATTTATTCATTAATTTTTTCGCCCAGATTTATGGGCTGGTAGGCTTGTTTGTTTATTTGTTTATTTATAAATTTATTTATTAATATTTACGCCCAGCGATATGGGGTTGTAGGCTTGTTTTTTTATTTGTTTATTTATAAATTTATTTATTTATTTTTCGCCTACTGTTATGGGGTTGTAGGCTCGTCGGTTTATTTGTGTAATTATAACTTTATTTATTAATTTTTACACGCCTAAGGTTATGTGGATGTATAGGCTTGTTTGTTTATTTATAAATTTATTTATTAATTTTTTCGCCCAGCGTTATGGGGTTGTAGGCTAGTTGGTTTGTTTATAAATTATTTTATTTATATTTACGCCGAATAGTTAAAGTATCCACGCCGAAAAGAAAAACAGTTCACGAGTCTAAACACAGGAATCCTGTCCCCTGGTGGGACGCAGACTGTGAACGTGCTAAAAGACTTCGACTCTGTGCGTATAAAAAGTGGCAGTACACAAGGAAAGAAGAGAACTTGAATGTTTTTCGACTGATCAGAAAAGACGCGAAAAAATTGTTTAGGTCTAAGAAGAGACAGGCATTCCAAGAGTTTGCTGCATCAATCAACCTGAGAGATAATTCTAAGTTTACTTGGAACAAAGCCAAAATTTTCAAAAATAAATGGACAAAAACCAGAATTTATAGTCTCTCTGAGCATCAAGATAAAAGAGAAAAGATTGATAAAGCCACTGCCAACCTATGCCCATATTGGGCCGAAAGCGATCCAGATGCGCTTCTAAACAACGCTCATGATGTCCCCTTTTTTGACAACTACTTCACCTTCAGAGAATTTAACTTGGCTCTCGCCTCACGTGGAAACAAGTCAGCTCCGGACTTAGATGGTCTGAATTATGAGATTCTACATAATATCCCCATCAAGTATCATCTTCTACTATTGGACATTCTTAATCTAATGTATGCAGAAAAAGTCTACCCGGTAAGTTGGAAAACTTCGTTTGTTCATTTTGTTGATAAGCCTAATGGCAAAGGTCTACGCCCATTGGCATTAACTTCCTGCATCAGTAAACTTTTTGAGCTAATGTTATCAAATAGGCTCCGCCATTGGGTGGAAACCAAAGATTTGCTTCCTACGGCACAGAAAGGCTTTCGCAAGGGCATGTCGTGCGCCGACAATTTGACAATTTTTAAGCTCGATATCGAACAAGCCTTTGATAATAAAGAACATGTTTTAGCAGCCTATCTCGATGCAAGTAATGCTTTTAACGACGTTCCGTGTGATATATTATTGGAAAAGTTAGCAAATATTGGATGTTCCACACAAGTCCTTACCTTTATTAAGTTTATGACACACAGCAGACTCATTTTTACTGAAGCTAACCTAGATGAACCTTTAATATGCTACAAAGGCGTCCCGCAAGGAAGCGTATTAAGCCCTATACTCTACATTATTTACGTTTCTGACATTTACTTAGACATTCACCCAGCCGTCAAAAACCTAGAATACGCTGATGATAAAGTCATGTATGTGATGAAGGCTAACCTTTGCAGTCCAAACAAATATTGGAAGACGCCATTACCCTGGTCGCGAAGAAACTTGGAGAAATTGGGCTTGACGTCTCACCATCAAAAACTGAATGTGTTTTATTTAACCGGCAAGGTATATTATCGTGCGAAATCAACATCAAGGTAAATGGTGAACAAGTGATGTCGTCAGCTAACGTCAAGTTTCTCGGAGTGCATTTTGATTATCAACTGAATTTTAACAAACACTTGGCAAATATTCACAGAAAGGCCACTAAAACGCTAAACATTGTGAAATTTGTGAGAGGTATTTATTGGGGCGCTGATCCTGCGACGTTGTTAACCTTTTACAAGAGTTATACAAGGTCCATTATAGATTATGCTATTTTTATATACATGCCTACACAAAACTCAAAAATTCTTAAGTAAGAAAGAATTCAATATTCAGCCATTCAGTTTGCACTTGAGCTACGTATGAGTACTCCCACCAATGTTCTTCTTGGGGAATCCAAACTGCTCAGCATTTTTCATCGCTCCAGATTACTCTGCCACAACTATTTGTTGAAACTTTTTAGGAAAACTGAGTCTCATACGCATAATATGGTCCGTAGTCATTTTACAAGCATCATAGAAGATGATAGAAAAAAGATTAATGTCCTTCGTGACAGTATCAAGAGAGTGGTTGGTCTACAACATTTATTATATCAAGATAGACTCCCCAGTATATATAATTATGATTATAACTCCTTCAGAATACCGCTTAAAGTAGATCTTGGATTTGGTAAAAAGCTAGCAGACAGCCAGTTCCCAAATTTGCTCTTCAAGGAGAAGACCGCTAAAGACAAGTCTATTTCCATATTTACTGATGGCAGTAAGCCTAAAGATCGTCCGGCAGTTGGTACTGCATGTGTCTGCCCTGCCCTTGGTCAAGTTGTAACCAACAGCCTCCACTCTCAGGCTTCTATTTACACGGCTGAATGTCTCGCACTTTCAGATGCTATTGATATTGCCCTGGCACATAGAGACCAGGACATTAAAGTCTACTCGGATTCCCTTAGCGCTCTGACCGTGCTGAGCGGCCCAGCGCTGAATGATAATTACAACCACTACATATTGGAAATCCAACAAAAGAACGTTAAGTTCTACGAAAACAACTCCTCAGGCACTAATCTTACTTTCTACTGGATTCCATCGCACCGTGGCATTGACGGAAATGAGCATGCCGATTCTGAAGCCAACTTGGCAACTTACCGGGTGCCGACCATCGGCCGGATACCTTTTTCCGACTTGAAAAGTTTCTACAAAAAACTCATTCTTGAAGATAACATAGATGTTCTAATGAAGCAACCACAGAATAAAGATACAAGATACTTTGAACGTATTTTCGAGCCTCACGCTAAGCTGTGGTTTAGTCATTGTGGTCTTAGCAGAGAAACAGTGGTGCTAACAACTCGCTGCCGCAGTAATCACATCGGACTCAATGAATCGTTAAATAAAATAGGCATTGTCCCTACATCGGCGTGCGACTGTGGACATGACCCTCAAGATTTGAATCATGTCTTGTGGGACTGTACTCTACTACTTCATCAAATACCGAGAGCCTCACTCATCAGCAAGCTAAGAAAAATGAAGAGACTTCCACCATACGATGTATTCGTTTTCCTCAAAGATCCAGACATTGAAGTGATCAAACTTATTGAGAAGTATCTCAAAGACTGTAAAATGAAACTATGAACTTTCTATAATTTACAATGTAACCTTCAGTAGAAGGATAAATTATACTTATCATATATATTTATTATTATTATTATTTTATTTTTTTAATTTTTTTTTCCCTTTCTTGACTTATTTGTAAACCTTTTTTCTTATCTAATAACCTACTGAGGTAATTAAGATTGATACAAAAAAAAAGTCGTTCATTAACAGAACCAGGGTTGGGTGGTGTGGCACTTTGGTGACTCACCATGGTAAGCCACCTGGTGTATTGATCTATTAGGCGCATTATACCAAGCGTTCGAAATAAACAATTTTTTATAAACTATTAAATAAACCGACAAGCTCCAAAACCCCCATAACATTCGGGAGAGTGATAAATAAATAATTTTTTATAAACAATTAAATAAACCGACAAGCTCTAAAACCCCATAACGCTGGGAATAGCGATAAATGAATAATTTTTTATAAACAATTGAATAAACCGCCAAGCTCCAAAACCCCCATAACGCTGGGGAGAGTGATGAATAAATAAACTTTTATAAACAACTGAATAGTCCAACAAGCTCTAAACCAACATAACGCTGGGAAGAGCGATGAATAAATAATTTTTTATAAACAACTGAATAAACCGACAAGCTCTAAACCCAAACAACGCTGGGGAGAGCGATAAATAAATAATTTTTAATAAACATTTAAATAATTCGACAAGCTCGGTACCCCCATAACGCTGGGGAGAGCCATAAATAAATAATTTTTATAAACAAGTGATTAAACCAACAAGCTCTAAAACAACATAACGCTGGGGAGAGTGTGTCGCTACGATGGCAAAGCGAAGGTTGACCACCTAGCAGACCGGCAGATAACCAGAGAACTAAATCTGGAGAAGCTGCCCAAGCTCGATCATACGGCGAGGAACATCAGTTTCAACAAGCCGGTTAGAGTCGAAACGGGCAGCCGGGCCGACTGGCAAGGAGGACGGCACAAGTATACAGGTCAGGGAGTTGTCTGGTTCACAGATGGCTCGAAAAGAAAGGAAGGCGTGGGCGCCGGAGCTTGGAGACAGGGCTGTTCCAGGGAGATAACGCTACACCTTGACGACTTTGCCACAGTCTTTCAGGCTGAGGTAAGGGCGATCACGGAGTGTGCACGGGCCACGCTGAGAGAGGTTAACAGGAGATGCCCAGTCACGATTTGCTCCGACAGCAAAGCGGCGCTTTTGGCGCTCAAGGGCTGGGCCACAAGCTCGAGGGAAGTGGCTCTCTGCAAAGAGGCACTGACTAACATGGCGTTGAACCACTGTGTCACCCTATTATGGGTGCCAGGACACTCGATGATCCTGGGCAACGAGAAGGCAGACAGGCTGGCGAACCGGGGCACCTTGAGCATCAAGGCGGACCAATGCAACGTTGGAATGCCCGATTGCTCAATGCAAGAAGCCATGGAACGCTGGATGACAGGTGTAGCTGACCGAAGATGGAATGATCACCAGGGGCTGAGGCAGGCAAAGAGCCTCATCGGTGACAAGCCGCCTGAAACATGGCTGCGAGACCTGAGAAGGACTAGCAGAACAAAACTCAGGATGATCATCGGCTGGCTTACGGGCCACTGGATGGTGAGACATCACCTATCAAGAATAGGACTCAGCGATGTCTCAAACTGCAGGTGGTGCGGAGAATCGGCCGAAACGACGGGACATCTTCTCTGTGAATGTCCCGCTTGGGCCACACTCCGGACCAGAAGGCTTGGCGGACTCATTATAGATCCATTGGATCTAAGGGAGGCAAGTGTTTCGGCAATCACGAGGGCAATAGGCCACATCGAAGTGGCCTTGAACAGGGATTGAGTAAGGCAGGGAAATCAGCACAATGGGTGTATACCTGAGTGCTGGGGTCGCATGTTCCCGGGTAGGGACCGCGTACCCCTACCACAAATACCATACCATATCATATAAATAACTGAACAAACCAACAAGCTCTTAACCCACATATCGCTGGGGAGAGCGATAAAAAAATAATTTTTTATAAACGATTAAATAAACCACCAAGTTCTAAGTTTTCATAACGCTGGGGAGAGCGATAAATGAATTATTTTTTATAAACAATTGAATGAACCGACAAGCTCTAAGACCCTATAACGCTTGGGAGAGCGATAAATAATTAATTTTTTATGAATAATTAAATCAACCGACAAGCTCTTTACCCCCATAACGCTGGACACCCAAGTTCAACGAAAAAGCTGATTGACAACCCCCCAACCTCTAAGCCCCCAAATCCCTTGAAACACGAGTCCAACAAAAAAGCTGATTGGTTACCCCCCAGCTCTAAGCCCCCAAAACCCTGAGCGCCCGAGTTCAACAAATGAACTGATCGGTTTCCTCAAAGCTCTGAACCCCCAACTGATACGTTTGTTTTATTGAAATCAGGCACCCAGGGTCTTGGGGGTTTAGAGCTTGAGGGGTAGCCAATCAGCTTTTTTGTTCAACTTGGGTGCTCCGGGTTTTGGGGGCTTAAAGCTTGGGGCATAGCTGATTAGTTTTTTCTTTGAAGTCGGGTGTCCAGTGTTATGGGGGTTTAGAGCTTGTTGGTTTAATCTATTGTTTATAAAAAATTATTTACTCATCGCTATCCCCAGCGTTATGAGGGTTACGAGCTTGTCGGTATTTTCAATTGTTTATAAAAAATTATTTATTAATCGCTCTCCTCAGTGTTTTGTGGGCTTAGAGCTTGTTGGTTTATTCAATTGTTTATAAAAAATTATTTCGTTATCGCTATCCCCAGCGTTGTGAGTGTTTAGAGCTTGTTGGATTATTTAATTGTTTATAAAAAATTATTCATTTTTTGCTTATCCCAGCGTTATGGGGGTTACGAGCTTGTCGAATTATTTAAATGTTTATGAAAAATTATTTATTTATCGCTCTTCCCAGCGTATGTGGGTTGGGAGATTTTTGGTTTATTCAGTTGTTCATCAAAAATTATCCATTTATCGCTCTCCCCAGCGTTATGGGGGTAACTAGCTTGTTGGTTTATTCAATTGTTAAAAAAAAATTATTTCCTTATCGCTATCCCCAGCGTTGTGGGGGTTACGAGCTTGTCGAATTATTTAATTGTTCAAAAAAAATATTTACTTATCACTCTCCCCAGCGCCATGGGGGTTTAGAGCTTGTCGGCTCATTCAAATCGACGCTTGAGTTCAAGAAGGTGTCAACTCAAAATTTTTTTTAATAACATGACAACTCAGAATTTTTTTTATTAACATGACAACTCAGAATTTTTCTTATTAACATGACAACTCAGAATTTTTTTTATTAACATGATAACTCAAAATTTTTTTTATAAACATGACAACTCGAAGGAAATTTTCTTTTAGAAAATTTTTTTCCGAAAGTAATAGTTCAATGAGATCGCTTAACACTGATTTGAGATTATTTTTTTATTTTTTCCTCGAAAAATTTGTTCAGCTTACAGACAAAATTTGTTTTTTTAATGGTTTTACTAAAAGGATTTAATCAGTAGAGGAAAAAATAAAAAAATAATCTCAAATCAGTGTTAAGCGATCTCATTGAACTATTACTTTCGGAAAAAAATTTTCTAAAAGAAAATTTCCTTCGAGTTGTCATGTTTATAAAAAAAATTTTGAGTTATCACGTTAATAAAAAAAATTCTGAGTTGTCATGTTAATAAGAAAAATTCTGAGTTGTCATGTTAATAAAAAAAATTCTGAGTTGTCATGTTATTAAAAAAAATTTTGAGTTGACACCTTCTTGAACTCAAGCGTCGAAATGTTTATAAAAAATTATTTATCTTTCACTCTCCCCAGCGTTATGGGGGTTTAGAGCTTGTTGGGTTATTTAATTGTTTATAAAAAATTATTTATTCATCGCTCTCCCCAGCGTTATGTGGGTTTAGAGCTTGTTGGTTTATTCAGTTGTTTATAAAAAATTATTTATTTATCGCTCTCCCCAGCGTTGTGGGAGTAACGAGCTTGTCGGTATATTCAATTGAGTATAAAAAATTATTTATATATCGCTATTCCCAGCGTATTAGGGATTTGGTGCTTGTCTGTTTATTTAATGGTTTATCAAAAATTATTTATTTATCGCTCTCCCCAGCGTTATGGGGGTTTTGGAGCTTGTCGGCTTATTTAATTGTTTATAAAAAATTATTTATTCATCACTCTCCCCAGCGTTATGTGGGTTAAGAGCTAGTTTGTTTATTCAGTTGTTTATAAAAAATTATTTATTTATCGCTCTCCCCAGCGTTGTGGGAGTAACGAGCTTGTCGGTATATTCAATTGAGTATAAAAAATTATTTATCTATCGCTATTCCCAGCGTATTGGGGATTTGGTGCTTGTCTGTTTATTTAATGGTTTATCAAAAATTATTTATTTATCGCTCTCCCCAGCGTTATGGGGGTTTTGGAGCTTGTCGGCTTATTTAATTGTTTATAAAAAATTATTTTTCATCGCTCTCCTCAGCGTTATGTGGGTTTGGAGATGTTTGCTTTATTCAATTGTTTATAAATGTTTATTTCCTTATCGCTATCTCCAGCGTGATGGGGGTTACGAGCTTGTCGATTTATTTAAATGTTTATAAAGAATTATTTATTTATCACTCTCCCCAGCGTTATGTGGGTTGAGAGTTTGTTGGTTTATTCAGTTGTTCATAAAAAATTATTCATTTATCGCTATCCCCAGCGTTATGGGGGTTTAGAGCTTGTTGATTTATTTAATTGTTTATAAAAAATTATTTATCTTTCGCTATTCCCAGCGCTGTTGGGGTTTAGAGCTTGTCGGTTTATTTAATTGTTTATAAAAAATTATTTATCTATCGCTTTTCCCAGCGTTATGGGGGTTTAGAGCTTGTCGAATTATTTAAATGTTTATGAATAATTATTTATTTATCGCTCTCCCCAGCGTATGTGGGTTGGGAGATTGTTGGTTTATTGAGTTGTCCATAAAAAATTATTCATTTATCGCTATCCCCAGCGTTATGGGGGTTTAGAGCTTGTTGGATTATTTAATTGTTTACAAGAAATTATTCATTTATCGCTTATCCCAGCGCTGTGGGGGTTACGAGCTTGTCGGTATTTTCAATTGTTTATAAAAAATTATTTATCTATCGCTCTCCCCAGCGGTATGTTAATTTAGAGCTTGTTGGTTTATTCAATTGTTTATAAAAAATTATTTATCTTTCACTCTCCCCAGCGTTATGGGGGTTTAGAGCTTGTTGGATTATTTAATTGTTTATGAAAAATTATTTACTTATCGCTATCCTCAGCTTTATGGGGGTTTAGAGCTTGTTGGATTATTTAATTATTTATAAAAAATTATTCATTTTTCGCTATTCCCAGCGTTATGGAGGTTACGAGCTTGTCGGTATTTTCAATTGTTTATAAAAAATTATTTATTAATCGCTCTCCTCAGTGTTTTGTGGGCTTAGAGCTTGTTGGTTTATTCAATTGTTTAAAAAAAATTATTTCCTTATCGCTATCCCCAGCGTTGTGGGGGTTACGAGCTTGTCGAATTATTTAATTGTTCAAAAAAAATATTTACTTATCACTCTCCCCAGCGCCATGGGGGTTTTAAAGCTTGTCGGCTCATTCAAATGTTTATAAAAAATTATTTATCTTTCACTCTCCCCAGTGTTATGGGGGTTTAGAGCTTGTTGGGTTATTTAATTGTTTATAAAAAATTATTTATTCATCGCTCTCCCCAGCGTTATGTGGGTTTAGAGCTTGTTGGTTTATTCAGTTGTTTATAAAAAATTATTTATTTATCGCTCTCCCCAGCGTTGTGGGAGTAACGAGCTTGTCGGTATATTCAATTGAGTATAAAAAATTATTCATCTATCGCTATTCCCAGCGTATTGGGGATTTGGTGCTTGTCTGTTTATTTAATGGTTTATCAAAAATTATTTATTTATCGCTCTCCCCAGCGTTATGGGGGTTTTGGAGCTTGTCGGTATATTCAATTATTCATAAAAAATGATTTATTTATCGCTATCCCCAGCGTTATGGGGGCTTAGAGCTTGTTGGTTTATTCAATTGTTTATGAAAACTTATTTGCTTATCGCTATCCCCAGCTTTATAGAGGTTTAGAGCTTGTTGGATTATTTAATTGTTTATAAAAAATTATTTATTCATCGCTCTCCTCAGCGTTATGTGGGCTTAGAGCTTGTCGGTATATTCAATTATTCATAAAAAATTATTCATTTATCGCTATCCCCAGCGTTATGGGGGGATAGAGCTTGTTGATTTATTTAATTGTTTGTAAAAAATTATTTATTTATCACTCTCTCCAGCGTTATGGGGGTTTTGGAGCTTGTCAGTTTATTCAATTATTTATAAAAAATTATTCATTTATCGGTCTCCTCAGCGTTATGTGGGTTTAGAGCTTGTCGGTATATTCAATTATTCATAAAAAATTATTTATCTATCGCTATTCCCAGCGTTATGGGGGCTTAGAGCCATTTGGTTTATTCAATTGTTTATAAAAAGCTATTTACTTATCGCTATCCCCAGCTTTATGGTGGTTTAGAGCTTGTTGGATTATATAATTGTTTAAAAAAAATTATTCATTTTTCGCTATTCCCAGCGTTATGGGGGTTACGAGCTTGTCGGTATTTTCAATTGTATATAAAAAATTATTTATTAATCGCTCTCCTCAGTGTTTTGTGGGCTTAGAGCTTGTTGGTTTATTCAATTGTTTATAAAAAATTATTCATTTATTGCTTATCCCAGCGTTATGGGGGTTACGAGCTCGTCGGTATTTTCAATTGTTTATAAAAAATTATTTATTAATCGCTCTCCTCAGTGTTTTGTGGGCTTAGAGCTTGTTGATTTATTCAATTGTTTATAAAAAATTATTTCGTTATCGCTATCCCCAGCGTTGTGAGTGTTTAGAGCTTGTTGGATTATTTAATTGTTTATAAAAAATTATTCATTTTTTGCTTATCTCAGCGTTATGGGGGTTACGAGCTTGTCGAATTATTTAAATGTTTATGAAAAATTATTTAATTATCGCTCTCCCCAGCGTATGTGGGTTGGGAGATTTTTGGTTTTTTCAGTTGTCCATAAAAAATTATTCATTTATCGCTATCCCCAGCGTTATGGGGGTTTAGAGCTTGTTGGATTATTTAATTGTTTACAAAAAATTATTCATTTATCGCTTATCCCAGCGTTATGGGGGTTACGAGCTTGTCGGTATTTTCAATTGTTTATAAAAAATTATTTATCTATCGCTATTCCCAGCGTTATGGGGGTTTAGAGCTTGTCGAATTATTTAAATGTTTTGAAAAAATTATTTATCTATTGCTCTCCCCAGCGTGATGGTAGTAACGAGCTTGCCGTATTATTTAAATGTTTTCAAAAAATTATTTATTTTTCGCTCTCCCCAGCTTTATGTGGGTTGAGAGCTTGTCGGTATATTCAATTGTTTATAAAAAATTATTTTTTCATCGCTCTCCTCAGCGTTATGTGGGTTTGGAGCTTTTTGCTTTATTCAATTGTTTATAAAAAATTATTTCCTTATCGCTATCCCCAGCATGATGGGGGTTACGAGCTTGTCGATTTATTTAAATGTTTATAAAAAATTATTTATTTATCACTCTCCCCAGCGTTATGTGGGTTGAGAGTTTGTTGGTTTATTCAGTTGTTCATAAAAAATTATTCATTTATCGCTATCCCCAGCGTTATGGGGGTTTAGAGCTTGTTGATTTATTTAATTGTTTATAAAAAATTATTTCCTTATCGCTATTCCCAGCGCTATAATGTTCAATGAAATACCAAATCAAACGTTCAGAGGACAATTTTTTTTTAAAAACTCATATCAGCGAAAATCACGAACTCTACTAAGTTCTGGAAAAAAAAAGTTCGTATGTGGGTTTAGAGCTTGTTGGTTTATTTAAATGTTTTGAAAAAATTATTTATCTATTGCTCTCCCCAGCGTGATGGTAGTAACGAGCTTTCCGTATTATTTAAATGTTTTCAAAAAATTATTTATTTTTCGCTCTCCCCAGCGTTATGTGGGTTTAGAGCTTGTCGGTATATTCAATTGTTTATAAAAAATTATTTTTTCATCGCTCTCCTAAGCGTTATGTGGGTTTGGAGCTTTTTGCTTTATTCAATTGTTTATAAAAAATTATTTCCTTATCGCTATCCCCAGCGTGATGGGGGTTACGAGCTTGTCGATTTATTTAAATGTTTATAAAAAATTATTTATTTATCACTCTCCCCAGCGTTATGTGGGTTGAGAGTTTGTTGGTTTATTCAGTTGTTCATAAAAAATTATTCATTTATCGCTATCCCCAGCGTTTTGGGGGTTTAGAGCTTGTTGATTTATTTAATTGTTTATAAAAAATTATTTATTTATCGCTATTCCCAGCGCTATTGGGGTTTAGAGCTTGTCGGTTTATTTAATTGTTTATAAAAAATTATTTATTTATCGCTCTCCCCAGTGTTATGGGGGTTTTGGTGCTTGTCTGTTTATTTAATTGTTTTTCAAAAATTATTTATTTATCGCTCTCCCCCGCGTTATGGGGGAGTAGAGCTTGTCGGTTTATTCAATTGTTTATAAAAAATTCTTTATACATCACTCTCCTCAGCGTTATGTGGGTTGAGAGCTTGTTGGTTTATTCAGTTGTTCATAAAAAATTATTCATTTATCGCTCTCCCCAGCGTTATGTGGGTTTAGAGCTTATCGGTCTATTCAATTGTTTATAAAAAATTTTTCATTTATCGCTATTCGCAGCGCTATTGGGGTTTAGAGCTTGTCGGTTTTATATTTCTTTAAGTCAACTACCGTAAAATCCGTATGGAGTTGAAATTCCTCCTCCCCCCCGGATATCCTTTCCAATCCAACTTCATCATTTGGAATTTTTCAACTGAAGAACAGGCGTTTATGGCCTCAACCTGTGCTTCAGCGTTGGTTTCGATATTAGAATCATGGGCACGGTTTGCCAAGTTCAGAGCGCACATTTCTCCAGAGATATAGAATGTCGACTGCTCTTCTCAAAAAAAATTTATTTTGATATTTTCAGAGTTTTTTGTTGTATTTTGGCGTGATATAGTCGTTTGTAAAGAAATAAAAAATTTTAAATTTATCGTTGCTCGATTGAAAAAAATAGATTAACCTTTAAATAAAAATTATATTAATGTCAATGATGAAAGTTTTTTTTTTTTTTTTTCATCGCGAGTTTTTTTCAGAAATGAATAAATAAATAAATGAATAATCCCCCAAGCTGCTACAACCCCATAACGCCGAGCTCGCGAGGCTTTTTTTTATAAATAAATAAATGATCCCCCAAGGTGCTACAAACCTATATCGCCGAGCTCGTGAGGCTTTTTTTTAAATAAATAAATAAATGATCCCCCAAGCTGCTACAACCCCATAACGCCGAGCTCGCGAGGCTTTTTCTTATAAATAAATAAATGATCCCCCAAGGTGCTACAAACCTATATCGCCGAGCTCGTGAGGCTTTTTTTTAAATAAATAAATAAATGATCCCCCAAGCTGCTACAACCCCATAACGCCGAGCTCGTGAGGCTTTTTTTTAAATAAATAAATAAATGATCCCCCTAGCTGCTGCAACCCCATAACGTCGAGCTAGCGAGTTTTTTTCATGAATAAAAAAATGAATAACCAATCCCCCAAGCTGCTACAACCCAATAACGCCGAGGTTGCGAATTTTTTTTATAAATAAATTAATAAATAATCCCCCAAGCAGCTACGACCCCATAACGCCAGGCTCGCCGGTCGCGTTTTTTTTGTAAATAAATAAATAAATAAATATTTATAAAAAAAAACTCGCGATGTAATATCATTTATTTATTTATTCATTTCTGAAAAAAACTCGCGAGCTCGGTGTTATGGGGTTGTAGAGGCTCGGAGGATCATTTATTTATTTATTTATAAAAAAAGCCTCGCGAGCTCGGTGTTATGGGGTTGT
The DNA here is from genome assembly GCA_038277355.1 of Encarsia formosa. NCBI lineage: Eukaryota > Metazoa > Arthropoda > Insecta > Hymenoptera > Aphelinidae > Encarsia > Encarsia formosa. The sequence continues at coordinate 22,032,725 of CM076187.1, forward strand.
AGCAGCTTGGGGGATTATTTATTTATTTATTTATTTCTGAAAAAACCTCGCGAGCTCGGCGTTATTTGGTTGTAGCAGCTTGGGGGATCATTCATTTATTTATTTAAAAAAAAAGCCTCGCGAGCTCGGCGTTATAGTTACTTATTTATTTCTAAAAAAGCCTCACGAGCTCGGCGGTATGGGGTTGTAGAAGCTTGGGGGATCATTTATTTATTTATTTATAAAAAAAGCCTTGCGAGCTCGGTGTTATGGGGTTGTAGCAGCTTGGGGGATTATTTATTTATTTATTCATTTCTGAAAAAAACTCGCGAGCTCGGTGTTATGGGGTTGTAGCAGCTTGGGGGATCATTTATTTATTTATTAAAAAAAAGCCTCGCGAGCTCGGCGTTATGGGGTTGTAGCAGCTTGGGGTATCATTTATTTATTTATTCATTTCTGAAAAAAACTCGCGAGCTCGGTGTTATGGGGTTGTAGAGGCTCGGAGGATCATTTATTTATTTATTTATAAAAAAAACCTTGCGAGTTCGGTGTTATGGGGTTGTAGCAGCTTGGGGGATTATTTATTTATTTATTCATTTCTGAAAAAAACTCGCGAGCTCGGTGTTATGGGGTTGTAGCAGCTTGGGGGATCATTTATTTATTTATTAAAAAAAAGCCTCGTGAGCTCGGCGTTATGGGGTTGTAGCAGCTTGGGGTATCATTTATTTATTTATTTAAAAAAAAGCCTTGTGCTCGGTGTTATGGGGTTGTAGCAGCTTGGGGGATTATTTATTTATTTATTTATTCATTTCTGAAAAAAACTCGCGATGAAAAAAAAAAAAAAAACTTTCATCATTGACATTAATATAAGGCTTTTTCATAGCAGACGATTATCCATAACCTACTGTTTGACGATTAAAAAAAATTTCCAATTCTGTTGGCTTTACAGCGTGAATGTTAAAAAAAATTTTTTCAGTACAATCTAAAAAATCTTAAAAACCTAAATAATCTTGGTAAAAATGAATGCGAAAAGTTTAAAAGTTCAAAAAATGTGAATAACTTTTAACGCGGGCTGTATGACCCGGGGTGTACAACAAGAATTTTTTTATCGGCTCTGAAGTAAAAATAACTTAAATTTCTCTATAATAAACTTGTCAGAATAATAGAATAATTAACAGAGTTTAAGCCTAACTTTTACAAAAAGTTAAAAAATTCATTGAAAATATTACATAAAACTACAAAATATCGTTTTGGGTTCAGTACGATAAATCTAAGTCGTCTGCTATGAAAAAGCCTTATAATTTTTATTTAAAGGTTAATCTATTTTTTTCAAACGAGCAACGATAAATTTAAAATTTTTTATTTCTTTACAAACGACTATATCACGCCAAAATACAACAAAAAACTCTGAAAATATCAAAATAAATTTTTTTTGAGAAGAGCAGACGACATTTTATATCTCTGGAGAAATGTGCGCTCTGAACTTGGCAAACCGTGCCCATGATTCTAATATCGAAACCAACGCTGCTGTGCTTTACGATTTTTTTGAAGCGCAGGCCCTTACAGATTTTGGTTGTAGTCTGTATTCTAAAATTTTAAGCGGCTGTGGATTGTGGTGTAGACAGATACATTTTTTTTTTTTATTTATAAATTATAAATGTGTTAACTTATTTATGAAATAATATAGTTTAATAATGTTCAATGAAATACCAAATCAAACGTTCAGAGGACAATTTTTTTTTAAAAACTCATATCAGCGAAAATCACGAACTCTCCTAAGTTCTGGAAAAAAAAAAGTTTGGCGATCACTTAAACAAATATTAACTCAAGAAAAAGTTTTATCATGGCCATCCAAAACCATTTATTGTAAATGAATATAATATTTTTTCTTATTTAATTTTCTTATGTATTTATTGAAGAAACCTTTGTTTGAAAATGAAAAAGTAATGCTTTTATTGTTCTTGTTTATTGCAATATTTTATATTTTTCAGACAGTTCAATCAATGCACCTCCAAATTACAAGCCAACTAAAAAATTTTCAGATATTTCTGGTTTGGAGGTAAATTGACATTTTTTTAATAGAAAATTAATTTATTGAATTTAAAGAATTTAAAGAATACGTTTTTAAGGTACGCTATTTAAATGTATTATTACAAATTTTTTCACCAAAAAATTTTCCGACGTAAATTGGAATTTTTCGACTGTACGTTAAACTTCTATAAACGTACGTTTTTTAAACTTTTTTCCAAACGTACGTGACTCTTAATAAAAAAAAAAAACGTACGTCAAAACAAGCGTACTTTTTTGCACAAAATTTTCAAACAATTTTTTCATATAAAGAAATATTTTCTGGTTATTTTTGTAGCTAAAAATGCCTGCAAGTTCTGTATTAAAATGCAATAACGCTTCTTTAACTGGATACTAGCTTTTACTTTAAAGCAAACAACTCATCCCAAATAAGCCTGCTAACTTTACCCAGATACTGCTTTTACTTTGAAACCAAATAACCCTCCTACCTTTATCTGTATACTAGCTGTTGACTTGAAGCAAACAACCCATCCCAAATAACCCTCCTAGCTTCACCCAGATACTAGCTTTTACTTTTAATCCAAAAGAACCCTCCTAGCTTTACCTGAATACTAGTTCTTACTTTGAAGCCAATTAATCCTCCTCGCTTCACCTGGATGCTAGCTTTCATCTTAAGTTCCACAAGTAATTCTCTTCTTCTGGGTAAAGCTTTGAGGGTTATTGGAGATGAGTTGTTGGCTTGAAAATAAAAAGTTAATATCTGGGTGAAGCAAGGAGCGTTATTTGGGTTTCAAAGTTAAAGCTAGTATTTGGGTGAAGCGAAGAGGGTTATTTGGCTTCAAAGTAAAAACTAGTATCCAGGTAAAGCGAGGAGGGTTATTTGGTTTCAAAGTAAAAGCTAGTATTTTATAATAGGAGTCTAAATAAAAAGTTATATGCTAAATATGATAATTTTTTTTTTTTTTAATGAATTAATGAAAGAAGTAAAATCAAAAAATTTATTACGGACCACTTTAGGCTGAATTACTTATTATTTAAAAATAATTTTCTCTACTTAAAGATGATCATATTAGGTTGAATCACCTTAAATATATGTAAAGTTAACAATTTTTCAATTAGAGCACATACATGGGAAAACACATGCAAATTGCACACAATTCAAACACTTTTTTAAATTAAAATATGTTGTAATTGAGTTAGAAATCAATTAAATCACAATGTATAGCTTTACTTGACCTGTAAAAATTTAACATTCTTTGAACTTAATTATCTTGAAAAGAAGCATTGACACCTGTATTTTTTAAATTATATTTTGATTACTCAGTGTGTTTATTTACAACATATTTTTATTTTTTATTTCAAAAAGTGTTTGAGTTGTGTGCAATTTGCATGTGTTTTCTCATGTATGTGCTATGAACCACTGCAACATTTTTTAAATTACTATGCTTAACTAAATAAGTTTATTTCACTTAAAATCTTCAAAAGGTAATTTAAATTTAATCTTTTTGAGTGTATTAGTTTAGAGTCAGCGTATGGATATCTCTTTGACAACCCCAAATTGAAGTAGTTTTTAATATCAATAAGGTCAGAACATTGAAGAAGATTTTAAACAACCTATTAAAGAATGTATTTTTATAAATTACTTTTTGAATTTTACCTATGAGAGGTCTACTTAAATAGAAAAAATTTGCTTTTACAACCCTGCTACGAAAAATCCATTGAAGTCCATTGAAAATTTTAATGGTTTTCAATCGGGACTTTTAATAGGTGTTTCGCCGATTGGTTTCGATTGGGACAGGAATTGTTATTGAAGTCGATTAAAATCTATTGAATAGTGGGATGGAAATCCATTGATTTCGATTGAAAAATTGAATGGATTCTAATGGTATCCCAATCGGTACTTTTAATCGGCACTTTGCCGATTGGTTTCGATTGAACGATGAAGACCAATAGAAATTTATTAGCTTTTAATCGATTTCAATGGAAATTAATAGATTCTTTTAAGGACGTTGCCTCGTGAAATAAAATCCATAAGAATCGTTTGAAAATTATTGCAATCTTTAAGTTTAGGCTTAAGGAATAACTTGTCAAAATTTCAAGAGGATTTACAATACAGTTGTTGAGAAATTTTAATTCAAAGTTGGGCTAAAATCGCTCCAAATCGGGTGATTTAACATAGGCTCTTATAGGAAAACCATGCTGTTTTCATTTTGCTGTAGTTTTCGAACCAGGTTGGCAATCATCTTGAAATTTGGATATGTCATTCCTAGAGCTTTAAAGAACAAATTTTTGGAAAACTTCTTATGGATTTTTAAACAATTTCGGCATTGTTTTGTTATTAAAAAATCAGTAAAAAGTTTGCTGATTTTTCCTTATTTTTAAAAAAGTTTTCTAGACTTTTGATTCACACTGTTAAAGACTAGAAGTCTTCAGTAATACTATGTAAAAATTTCAGAAAGTTTTATTAATTCAGTCTCGAGTACCAACGAGTTGAAAATAAAATAATTTTGTTAATCGACCGGGTAGACTCGAGGCGAATGTCAGCTGTTCCCGTGCCTAAATGATAAAATGACCCGGAAAATTCTGTGCAACTTATATGCTTGACAATCAATATCTTGACGTAAAAAAATCCAGGAGAATAGCACTACTTGTTTTTAGACGATTTTTTCATATACTTCGTCGATCACTTTTCAAAAGTTTTTTTGCAATAACAATTGTTTATGACAATTTTTTAAAACAAAGCGGGACTTTTTCACAAAGTACTCCACCAAACGAAGAAAACGGCTCCCAGATGTTTACTCTACTCCTAAAATTCTAGAGGATATTAATTTTTGAAAATGGACCTTCGAATTGGCCCTCTGTTGCACCAACAACTACGAGTAAAACTTTCTGGGGCAATTGATCTGGTTACACCTGGTACTTGACCTGATGCTACCTGGGGTAAGATCCACCATCCCACCTTCAGCCACGAGTAAAACTTCGTGGGGAAATTGATCTGGTTACCTGGTACTCGACTGGGCGCTAGCTGGCGTGAAATCTACTATCCCGCCTTGAACTACTAGTAAAACTTCCTGGGGAAAACGGCCCTGCTACCTGGTAGTCGACCTGGTGCCACCTGGGGTGAAATCTACTATCCCACCTTCAACTACTAGTAAAACTTCCTGGGGAAAACGTCCCGGTTACCTGGTGGTCTACCTGGTGCTACCTAGGGTAAGATCCACTATCTCACCGTCAACTACGAGTAAAACTTCTTGAGGAAATTGATCTGGTCACCTGGTAGTCGACTTCCTGGGGAAAACGTCCTGGTTATCTGGTAGTCGACCTGGTGCTACCTGGGGTGAAATCTACTATCCTATCTTTAACTACGAGTAATACTTCCTGGGGAAAACGTCCCGGTTACCTGGTGGTCGACCTGGTACTACTTGGGGTGAAATCTACTATCCTACCTTTAACTACGAGTAAAATTTTCTGGGGAAAACGTCCCGGTTTTCTGGTGATCAACCTGGTGTTACCTGGGGTAAGATCCACTATTCCACCGTCAACTGCAAGCGAAACTTCCTGGGTAAATCCTCTCTAAGGCGTAAGTATCTCCAAGTGCACCAGGTGCTCGCCCTGATCCCTCCGGTGTCGAAACTTCCTGGGGAAGTCATCTCCAAGGCGTAAATATCGCCAGTTGCTCCAGGTGTCCGCCCTGACCCATCCGGAGTCGAAACTTCCTGGGGAAATCATCTCCAAGGCGTAAGTATCACCAGGTGCACCAGGTGCCCGCCCTGACCCATCCGGAGTCGAAACTTCCTGGGGAAATCATCTCCGAGGCGTACGTATCACCAGGGGCACCTGGTGTTCGCCCTGACCCTACCGGAGTCGAAACTTCCTGGGGCTATCATCTCCAAGGCGTAAGTATCGCCAGATGCACCAGGTGTTCGCTCTGATCCCTCCGGAGTCGAAACATTCTGGGGAAAACATCTCCGAGGCGTACGTATCACCAGGGGCACCAGGTGTTCGCCCTGACCCATCCGGAGTCGAAACATCCTGGGGAAAACATCTCCGAGGCGTACGTATCACCAGGGGCACCAGGTGTCCGCCCTGACCCATCCGGAGTCGAAACTTCCTGGGGAAATCATCTCCAAGGCGTAAGTATCGCCAGGTACACCAGGTGTGCGCGCTGACCCTTCCAGAGTCAAAACTTCCTGGGGAAATCATCTCCAAGGCGTAAGTATCGCCAGGTACACCAGGTGTGCGCGCTGACCCTTCCAGAGTCAAAACTTCCTGGGGAAATCATCTCCAAGGCATAAGTAACGCCAGTGGCACCATGTGCTCGCCCTGACCCTTCCGGAGTCGAAACTTCCTGGGGACATCATCTTCAAGGAGTACCTGGGATAGCTACCCCAGGTAGCAACCCTTATCCAGGATCTATTGTTTTTTTAAAAAATTTCAAAAAAGTTATTTTATAGAGTTTTAATTTTTTTTAAATTTATCATTTTGTGCGTTCCGGTGTTTCGGTTCTTAAGCGCTCGATATATATATAATATAATTGTCAAGGCAGCGTTGCCAAATTTTTTCAGCTCGAACGAACCTCACGACCCTTGACAACCGATTCAATTGTTTCCCGCTAAATGTCGCTTCCCGCTACATGTCGCTTCCCGCTTGATGTCATGGAACCGTCATATGCGTCTTGGTGGAATGGTTAGAGGTCTTACCTCTGACCCAGGAGATCGGGGTTCCATTCCCACAACGATTGATTTTTTTTTTTTTTTTTTTTTTAGGTTCGTTAAATAAAAAAAAATTTTAATTTTCATTTAATAATTTTCTTTTTTATTTTATACCGTTGAACATATATAAATATATAAAAAAATTTCTTGAAAATCTGTATTAAAAATTTAAATAAAATATTCACAAAATTAATCAATTTTTTATAAAAAGCTTTTGAGTTGCAGCTAGTATACCGTGCTGTTCATTTTGTTATTGCAAAAAGACTGATACGTGCAAAAACAAATACAACGACTGCGGATTTAACGATTGCGATTCTGAATCCATCCTAGAAGAATCAATGTCGGATTAAAAATTATTGTTTATTTTTGTCGTATACAGAGTTTTTCATTGTTTACGTAATTTAAGTTAAATTAAGAGTTATTTGCTTTTAAATACTGATTTTCAAGAATTATCATTATTGTATATATGTTCAACGGTATAAAATAAAAAAGAAAATTATTAAATAAAAATTAAAATTTTTTTTTATTTAACGAACCTTAAAAAAAAAAAAAAAAAAAAAATCAATTGTAGTGGGAATGGAACCCCGGTCTCCCGGGTCAGATGTAAGACCTCTAACCATTCCACCAACACGCATACGACATATGAAGGGGTCTTGCGTGTATATAAAGTATGATGAAAATATACAAATTGTTGTTTAATTGTTGTTATTGTAATTTTGAGCACGGCAACCTTGGTTAATTCGAAAGAGGACATCGAAATACGTCTTTTAAACCAGGGTTGCCGTCGTGGCGCGAAGTTGCACGTAAAACCTTCTATATGGCGGCTAGACTATATAAATAAATGTCATATTCGGCAGCGCTTCTGTTGCCCATTCATAGAAAGACAAAGGTGTAGTCAACTTATCACCAAGTGGATGTTGGAGGCTGGCTTTAGTCGCTAGTCTTTTAACGGTACCCCCGATTCCGTCACATGGACTTTTGCCATGTGACGTGGCGAAAAAATGCCATTCAGCTTAAATTTTAAAGTCTTAGAAATGATGTGTAAGATTTATAAAATTTGACTTGTTTTTATATTGAGATCCAGCCCCATCACTAAAATATTTAATCTGGTTGATAACTGTGTGTTTTAATTTAAGCTGTTCGATAAACTTTTTTATAAATAAATTAACTGTGACTGCATCATGTTGTAAGCAATCAGAAATCACGACATAAGATTCGTGAAGTAACTGGTTATCTTTTTATGGTAAACCACTATAGGATGAAGCGTTGCTTGAGCGTTATTCCAATGATAACTTTGAATCGCATCTTGAATGATAAATGTAAAATTTTCAGCGAAGTCACCGAGTACTAAAAATTCTCCTTCTTGTAAGTTTGCTTTAAGTTCTGCCAAATATTGGCTTTACGATTTTGCTATAAAGTCGTGACGTAAAATTTTCAGTAAATCAGCACAAAATTTTTCTATAAATTCATCAGTAGTATCAACTTGCGTTTCTAAATTAGATCGATCTGTTGACGTCCACTTTTTATACGTCACAGCGTCAATAAAATTTTCATCAAATAATTCTGTTAGTATGTTTTTAATACAAGATACACCGGGGCAATTTAAACATTCATTTGAATAACAAGAGAGGGTGGCAGGATTACATATTATTTTCGGAAGAATTGATTTATAATCTTGCAAAAAAGAGACTTTTTCATCTTTTTTTGATAATTCTTTGAACTCAGCTCCAGCAATCATTAGTTTAAAGTTTTGATGAATTTTACATACACAATCTGAGTGAGTACCTTTACCTCCAGCTTAAATACATTCTGATGGCCGAAGTTCAGCAAATTTAGAAAAACTTATTTTGATTTCAGAATGCATATTTTTAAAAGCATAAAATAATTCTCTCAAATTACCCAACAACAAACGCTTTTGCAAATGGACACGGACTCCGTATTTTTTTACTGATACAAAATCTTTTTGACCAGGCATTATTCGACTGAAATCATCGTTATAATAAAATTCTTTAACCAAATTATCAGTAGCAATGTCAAGCTTTTTACCAGATCTCTGATCTGGGGTGGAACCTATGCCCTGCTCTTCGTGCAATTTCTTTGCTTTTGCAGCCATGTGGTAACTTACTGAGATACGTGATTGTAAAAAAGTTGGACTCCAAGTAATCGGTGCCATAGTCAAATATTTAATTTATCTGATGATTTACTTGTTTCACTAATTTTCAACTCAATTTCATCAACAAGTGATTGAAAATCATTCAGGGAGTCAGTTTCGAACTCAAATTTTTTTCAGCTTAGAGATTAAAGCTTCTTGAATTTCTCGCACTTTACACAATTGATTTTTTTTTGTTCTACGATCTATTCCACAAATTGGGTTAGCTTCTAAAAGCTCAAGAATCTTATTCATTTCTAAAATAAGAATTTCAGGTACCATTTCTTTTTCTGAAAGTTCATTGTCCAATACCGATTCAATGAATTCGAATTCATTTTCTGATTCCGACTGGGCCGTTTGCATTGCAAGGTTTTTGTTGTTTTCATCAGATGTTCTTGGAGACAAACATTACGTTTTCCGTTACTAAGATATAATCTACAGGTGGTACAAACCAATATATTTTTTCCGCCATTTTTTACGGTCCGAATGGAGTCGCCATATTTTTTATGGTTCTTCATTCCAAAAGGATTACTGCAGCACTTACGATCTTTTACTCGAACTTTCTTTGGACTCATTTTAAAACCTGACAACACAACTAAATAAACTGTTTTAGAACTGGTAAAAAAAATTTCACTGTAAAACTTAATCGAGAATTCCCGCAAAAAATATTGCTGGTATTTAAGGTAAATTGCAAATATTTTGTTTAAGATATCATGTTTTTTCAAACGCCTGCTATCGGTTGTATAATAAAGAAAGATTCATGTAAACAAAAAAGATTAGAGAAAAACAAATGTAGCTCGGAAAAGGACAACAAGGTCGCCCAAAATCCTAATTTTCAATAGCAGTTGAGTGTTAAATTTCAATTGATTGTTTGTTTTTTAATGATGTTAAACTTGCCAAAATTAACCGTACATTATGTTAAACGTATACTAAAGAATTACTTACTTACAAATACTGAATTTTCATGTAGTTACAAATTTTTAAAAACGTCAAAAATATGATTTTTTAAAATATTTTCTAACTTAGCATTGTGCTTAGAGTACTTAAAAGTAATAAGAAAAAGTACTTTTTTCGAGATTTATTCGTTGAAAGCGATGTCGAAGCAACTACAGCCTAGAGATGTCCTGAGCAGTAACACGCGTGCGCACTCGCTCTCTGTACCGACATCTTCAAAAAATCATAACTCGATAACCAAAAGAGATACCGAGATTTTTCAGGACGCAAAAAATTCGTAATGAAATGTGCTTTCAAGAAATATTAATTTGAAAATAATAAAAAGGGTACGTGGGGTCCAAATTTTGGTTACAAAAAAAACAGTTCATTTTTCATGCCCGTAAAATTAATATTCATATTTCAAAATGATTTTTTCGAAAAGTTCATGTTTTTTTACGATAGTCCACCAAATTTCATCAGAATCGATTGAAATGCGTCAAAGATATAGCTATTTGAAAAATAACCTGTTTTTTCTCATATCAAATTTTCACATGGCTACCATTTTGAAAATATACGGAATTTCAAAAAACTATTGTACTACATTGATATACATGCCATTTACTAACTTTATGTCAATTTTCATCAAGATCGGAGATGTCAATGCAAATCGCTTTCGATCTGACCTGGATTGCCCCAGTCTTCAATCCATAAGAAATCGCCTTCCGTGCTACCTGCAGATGTTTCAATTTCCTAAACCTAGAAGATCATATATAGTTAAAAAGGTAATGAAATAAGGAAGCCGAGCTAAGCGCGTGATTTCTCAACCACTGAAAAGTGATTAATTAGCTGCTGGTATTTTGAACCGCTTGAAGACAATTCCAAGGATACAGCAGTCCAGTTTTAGCAGAAAACTTCCTTTTTTCAATATCTTTCTGAAAAGATATGATTTGTCAAGGTTTAATCAATTAAAAACATCTCCGTTCCTTATAGAAGCGATTTTTCCCGAAATTGAAACTGACTTTTTAGATGGTTTTTGAATCGCATGAAGGCTATTTTGTAGTTACCGAGCAGCGGCTCACGCAGAATTCTTCCTTTTTTCGATACCTTTCGGAAAACATATGATTTTTCCAGGTTTAATCGATTAAAACCATCTCCGTTTCACAAAAAAGCTATTTTTCGCGGATTGAAAACTGATTTTTTAGTTGGTATTTTAAATCGCGTATAGGCAATTTTAAAGTTATTGAGGTGCGGTTCAAGCAGAAAACTTACTTCTTTCAATATCTTTCCGGAAACATATGATTGACCAGGTTTAATGGATTAAAACCATCTCCGTTTCACAAAAATGCTATTTTTCGCGGATTGAAAACTGATTATTTAGTTGGTATTTTGAATCGCGTATAGGCAATTTTAAAGTTATTGAGGTGCGGTTCAAGCAGAAAACTTACTTCTTTCAATATCTTTCCGGAAACATTATGATTTGTCCAGGTTTAATGGATTAAAACCATCTCCGTTTCACAAAAATGCTATTTTTCGCGGATTAAAAACTGATTTTTTAGTTGGTTTTTTGAATCGCGTAAAGGCAATTTTTGAGTCATCGAGGTGCGGTTCACGCAGAAAACTTCCTTATTTCAATATCTTTCCGGAAACATATGATAGGTTCAAGTATGATCAATTAAAGCCATCTCCGTTCCACAAAATAGCTATTTTTCACGGATTAAAAACTGATTTTTTAGTTGGTTTTTTGAATCGTGTAAAGACAATTTCGAAGTTATTGAGGTGCGGTTCAAGCAGAAAACTTACTTCTTTCAATATCTTTCCGGAAACATATGATTGACCAGGTTTAATGGATTAAAACCATCTCCGTTTCACAAAAATGCTATTTTTCGCGGATTGAAAACTGATTATTTAGTTGGTATTTTGAATCGCGTATAGGCAATTTTAAAGTTATTGAGGTGCGGTTCAAGCAGAAAACTTACTTCTTTCAATATCTTTCCGGAAACATTATGATTTGTCCAGGTTTAATGGATTAAAACCATCTCCGTTTCACAAAAATGCTATTTTTCGCGGATTAAAAACTGATTTTTTAGTTGGTTTTTTGAATCGCGTAAAGGCAATTTTTGAGTCATCGAGGTGCGGTTCACGCAGAAAACTTCCTTATTTCAATATCTTTCCGGAAACATATGATAGGTTCAAGTATGATCAATTAAAGCCATCTCCGTTCCACAAAATAGCTATTTTTCACGGATTAAAAACTGATTTTTTAGTTGGTTTTTTGAATCGTGTAAAGACAATTTCGAAGTTATTGAGGTGTGGTTCACGCAGAAAACTTCCTTCTTTCAATATCTTTCCGGAAACATATGATTTGTCCAGGTTTAATGGATTAAAACCATCTCCGTATCACAAAAAAGCTATTTTTCGCGGATTGAAAACTGATTTTTTAGTTGGTATTTCGAATCGCGTATATGCAATTTTAAAGTTATTGAGGTGCGGTTCAAGCAGAAAACTTACTTCTCTCAATATCTTTCCGGAAACATTATGATTTGTCCAGGTTTAATGGATTAAAACCATCTCCGTTTCACAAAAATGCTATTTTTCACGGATTGAAAACTGTATTCTTAGTTGGTTTTTTGAAGCGCGTAAAGGCAATTTTTGAGTCATCGAGGTGCGGTTCACGCAGAAAACTTCCTTATTTCAATATCTTTCCGGAAACATATGATAGGTTCAAGTATGATCAATTAAAACCATCTCCGTTCCACAAAATAGCTATTTTTCACGGATTAAAAACTGATTTTTTAGTTGGTTTTTTGAATCGTGTAAAGACAATTTCGAAGTTATTGAGGTGTGGTTCACGCAGAAATCTTCCTTTTTCCAATATCTCTCCGGAAACATATGATTTGTCCAAGTACAATCAATTGAAACCATCTCTGTTCCACAAAAAAGCTATTTTTCGCGGATTGAAAACTGATTTTTTAGTTGGTATTTTGAATCGCGTATAGGCAATTTTAAAGTTATTGAGGTGCGGTTCAAGCAGAAAACTTACTTCTTTCAATAACTTTCCGGAAACATATGATTTGTCCAGGTTTAATGGATTAAAACCATCTCCGTTTCACAAAAAAGCTATTTTTCGCGGATTGAAAACTGTATTCTTAGTTGGTTTTTTGAATCGCGTAAAGGCCATTTTGAAGTTATTGAAGTTAGGTTCAAGCAGAAAACTTACTTCTTTCAATATCTTTTCGGAAACATTATGATTTGTCCAGGTTTAATGGATTAAAACCATCTCCGTTTCACAAAAATGCTATTTTTCACGGATGAAAAACTGATTTTTTAGTTGGTTTTTTGAATCGCGCAAAGGCAATTTTTGAGTCATCGAGGTGCGGTTCACGCAGAAAACTTCCTTTTTTCAATATCTTTCCGGAAACATATGATAGGTTCAAGTATAATCAATTAAAACCAACAGATAGTCGTCTGCTGCTGGTAAGTGTGCAACTCTCTAACTGCCGCTCCTCAACTTCAGCATCCTCTCACCTCCACCATCCGCCACGTGCGAGTTTTTTTTGTTTCAGATTTTCCGGTGACCTTTCTGGCTCTTGCGCTTTTCGAGAATTCACGCCACGCTCTCAAATTATCGAGCTAGAGGTCTCGGAAAATCTGGCTTCGAAGTTTTTGAGGTTAAGCAACTATCAAGGAATCGCCCAGCATTCGTGCCTACGCTGTTGGCATCGCCAGCACCTTAGCACCTTTCACCGCTCCACAGTTGCCAGCCTGTCGCCCGCCAAAAACCTACATCGCCGCGCGGCTGCGCGCCGCCAATGCCTAGCGCTTAGCCGCTTCACCGCTGTCTGCATAGTGCCCGCCAAAAACTTGTCACCATCACTCGGTGCCACACCCAGTGGCACACACGCAGACCTCACACACACAGCTACCTGCGTCTCTCTGCCCGCTCCTCACCACCACGGCCCTCAGCTGCACGGGCGCCCCTGCGCGCTTCTGCCCGGTCACCACACCAACATCACCGTCTCGCCGGCTGCCACCGACCAGGAACCAACAGCCCGAAAATGTTCGTCGGCCACACCAGCATCTGCCCGTCCTGCTCTCGCATCGTACCACGTGGTAAGGCTACTAAACAGTGCACTAACTGCTTTTCCCTCTCCCATACCACCTGCATTCCCTCATCATATCCCAGAAACACTCCTTTCCTTTGTTCACGCTGCTACACTCCTCACCCCGAACTCTCGCCTAATCAAGCAGCATACAACCCACCCCCCCCCCAGCACTCTGCACAGCGCCATAACCTCTCTCATTCTCCTACCTCCACCCGCCGCAACAACTCCTCCCCTCCCTTCACCCCCTCCCCTCATACCGCCCCTCTTAGCCACCATCAGACCCCCTCTTCCTAACTCCCGCAAACGTCTACCTGATTCCTCGCCAGAGAATCAACCCCAAACCCGTCGTCCTCCCGTCCCTCACCCGCAAAAGCAAAACCCTGCAAGCAACACCAACTTCGCTTCAGACGTGGAAGCTTTCCTCACCAACCCCCAAAACCCCCAATCCATGAAAGACCTCGTATCCCTTTTCGCTCCCCCCCTCCAAAAGCTATCATCTCTTGAGACCTTCGCTACCGACACCGCATCTGAGGTTGCAAATCTCAGGGACGAAGTTGCTACACTCAAGCACCGCTTCCTGGAATCAGACCCCTGCGAGATCCGGATCAGTGGCATGCCTATCGACCCACCCATCGCACCCCTTGAAGCCGCCACTGCTTTTCTAAATTTCATCGGTCGCCCTACCGCAATCAACCTCATCCTCACCGCTCGCCCCTGGACCTATAAACCACCCCAACCCCCAAACAACCCCCCTCAACCCGTAACAAACTCCCAGTCTATCATGGTCAAATTTGCCAGCCCCGAAACCCGAGATTTCGTCATGACGAGCAAGTCAAAACTGCGTGACGCCACGGACGTCCAAATATTCGGCTACGGCACCGCCCGCCCAGTCTACATGAACTCCTTCTGCAAACCCTCCCTCCACGCACTCGCCAAGGGAGCTCGAGACATCACGAGGAGATTTAAACTCCCAGGTGTTGTCACCCACACCAACAAACTCCTGCTACGCAAATCCCAAAACGGGAAACCACACGCGATTTTCACCGACCAAGATCTCGACCAGTTCGAACTATCCCTCGCACCAAATCAATCCCCCCACGCCTCACTTTTAGATTTTAAAACAGAGATCCCCTCCCTTCACCTATCCTCACCCAACACTAATTCTGACCCTCAACAGAACGCATGAAACATAAGAAATTCGCTAAGCACCCCCCCCCCCCAACATTACGCACACATCTCAACCACCCTCCACCCCTGCAACTTCTCTACCCCCCCCCCTGCTACCTCATCTGCTCCTCCCCAACCCATCGCCCACACTCTTCACATCGCTCATATCAACATCAACCGTCTGTCCACTCACTTCCGTGAATTACGGCACAAGTCCACATTGGAGCACTACGACATAATCGCTGTAACCGAAAGTTTCATCCCGCCTAACACCCCCACCCATATGTACAACCTGCCGGGCTACACCCTGCTCCACCACGATCGGGTCGGCAAGCCAGGAGGCGGCGTCGCCGCCTACATCCGCGACCATTTCACACCTACAATCATCTCCGTATCACCCACACCCCCAACATACCAAGCACAACCTGAATTCATGACCCTCGACATCGACCTGAAACCCATTAAATTACTCCTCTCCATCGTCTATCGCCCGCCCAACACCGCCCTCCCCTCTCATCTTTTCTCCACGCTCACCCCTCTGCTCCCACAGTACGAAAACGTCAGTTTGACGGGAGACTTCAATGTAGATATGTCCACCCCTTCTTTTTCATCCTCTTACCTGTCCAACCTTATCACTGATCACTGCCTCACCCTAGTCAGCAACAAACCGACCCTTCATCTTCTATGGCATGACGGATCCACCCATCACTCCTGCCTTGATCTATTTATCACTCGTTCGTTAGATAAAATCTCATCCTTTTCTCAAACATCAACCCCCTTTACCTCTGGCCACGACCTCATTTCACTAAACCTCTGCATTGATCCTCCACCCCCTCCCACAGATACAATAACTGTCCGCAAACTGAAATCCATTGACCCCCCAACACTTCACAACCTACTGACTACCAAACTTTCAACTATTTTTCCACCACCCCCACGCCTAGCGAATTGCTCGTACAACCCCTCCCCCCCTACAGATACTACTCTACTCGACCTTAAAACGTCCGACATCACGGCAATTACCCTCGAAGTCTTCGACACTCTTGCCCCCCTGAAAACCGTAAGAAAGAAACCCCTAGTGAAACCCTACATAACACCCGCCATACTGAATAAGATGAGCCTCCGCGATAACCTTTACAGACGGGCCGCAAGATCACATTCCGCCCGCCTTTTCGCCGAATACAGAGCACTCCGTAACCAAGTCACGACCGACCTGGACAGGTTGGAGAACACCCACGTCAGAAACATTATAGATGACGGCCAAAGCGATCTTTCCGCTAAGTGGCGCGCCATCCGTAGAATCGGCGTACTAGAACCAACCAGATCCTCCCCCCTCACAATCTTTGACAGCCCTACACTCAACTCACACTACGCAGCAGTATCCCAATCATCGCCCCCCCTGACGCCTCGCGACCTCATAGACATCCTTTCTATACCGCCACCAATGCCCCCCCTCCCCCTTTTTGAGTTCACCCAGGTTAACGAATCCATCGCTCTTCAAGCTTTTAACAAGCACAGCCCAAGGGGCATGGGACCCGACAACATCACCTCCTCAATGCTTAAGCTGGCCTTGCCCTCCCTTCTTCCATCCATTACTAACATCATCAACACATCCCTCTCACTCGGTCACTTCCCCACTTCATGGAAAAAATCATCTATCATCCCTTTAGCCAAAATCCACCACCCTCGCACCCCCTCCGACACCCGCCCCATCGCCCTTCTTCCGCAACTATCCAAACTCCTTGAAAGAATCGTCTCATCACAACTCACCACTTTCGCAACCAGTCACAACCTCCTCGACCCCTTTCAATACGCCTACAAAAAACATCACTCTGCCCAAACCGCTCTTCTTGGCATCCTCGAAGACGCGCGCTCCGCCATAGACCGGGGTGAAGTCACCATCCTCATCTCATTTGACTTCACCAAAGCATTCGACACCATCCCCCATCGCATCCTCCTCTCCAAATTACGCCAACTAGGTTGCTCGGACACCGTGGTGCGCTGGTTCTACTCGTATCTTACGGGTAGATCCCAAGGCGTCCGCTCGCAGGACGGCCAACATGCGCCATGGCTCCCAACGACCTCAGGAGTACCTCAAGGTAGCGTCCTTGGCCCCCTCCTCTTCATTCTCTTCATAAATGACCTCCGCCTCTTCATTCTTTACGCCCTTCATGCAATTTACGCCGACGACTCAACCCTTTACATATGTTCCCCTTTCTCCCAACTTCTCCATTTTCTATCCCTCATTTTCACAGATGCCCAGTCCGTGGCTGCCTGGGCCTCTGCAAACCACCTCAACCTCAACCCCAGCAAGACCACCCTCATGATCATCGCCAGCGACCACCACCTGTCCAAAATTGACTTCAAATCCCTCCCCCCCTTAATCATAAATGGCCACACCATCCCCTACTCCAACACGACAAAATTACTAGGTACGCACATCTCCTCCTCCCTAAACTGGAACCGTCAAATCAGCGAAACAACCAAACGCGTGAACTACTCCCTCCACTCCCTCCGCCACTTTCGTAAAGCTTTATCCCGCCCCACACGCATCCTTCTCACAAACTCACTCATCCTTCCTCTTTTTGATTCTTCAGCGCCCTTTCAAACCCATCTCACCCACCAACAAAACCTTAAACTCCAAACCCTTCAAAACGCCTGCACTCGGTTTGCTTTTGGCTCCATCCCCCGCACCGCCCATGTCACCCCCTACCGCCTCTCCCTTAACTGGCTCTCTGCTGCTTCCCGTCGCGAATACTTAAACACCTCCCTCGCCTACTCCATCATAGCCTCACAAAAACCATCACACCTTTACTCAAATTACAGGTTGGACCCTGGCGAGGAACTCCTCAGACGCTCTAATCGCCGCCCTCGACCACCCCTAATCTACCCCACCCCCCGAACATTCACCTACAACTACTCTTTCACAATGCAAACATCACGTACCATAAACAAACACCGCTCAATTTTCTACAATAGTAACTCACTCCAAACCTACAAAACCTCCCTTAAATCCGCTCTCTTCACCATAGACTGTGCAGATTGGGTCCAAAGGGCCAATATTGAGAACCTCATCATCATCCCTCCACCCCTCTCTTCCCTCTTAAAACCCTTGTTACAACCTCCCTCAGCTCGACTCTAACACCCCCCCCCCACTCCCTGCCTTCAAGCATTACAGCACTGTTGAATAGCTCTCCACCACGTACCACAAAAGTCAGCAAAACAGTGCAAACAAAACTATGCGCATTAACATTACTTATAGTCTTATTATTTATAGTCTTATTACTTCTTATGTCATCACATAGATTGTATCAATTTAAATTATATGTATTTCACTGTAAAACCTAAACGAGCAGGACAGGGTGCAACCCTCTGCTTGAAATAAAACACTTAAATCAAATCAAATCATCTCCGTTCCACAAAAAAGCTATTTTTCACGGATTAAAAACTGATTTTTTAGTTGGATTTTTAAATCGTGTAAAGACAATTTCGAAGTAATTGAGGTGTGGTTCACGCAGAAAACTTCCTTATTTAAAAAATTTTCCGGAAACATATGATATGATCAAGTTTAATCAATTAAAACCATCTCCGTTTCACAAAATTGCTATTTTTCACGGATTGAAAACTGATTTTTGAGTTGGTATTTTGAATCGCGTAAAAGCAATTTTTAAGTTATCGAGGTGCGGTTCACGCAGAAAACTTACATCTTTCAATATCTCTCCGGAAACATATGATTTGTCCAAGTACAATCAATTGAAACCATCTCTGTTCCACAAAAAAGCTATTGTCACGGATTGAAAACTGATTTTTTAGTTGGTATTTTGAATCGCGTATAGGCAATTTTAAAGTTATTGAGGTGCGGTTCAAGCAGAAAACTAACTTCTTTCAATAACTTTCCGGAAACATATGATTTGTCCAGGTTTAATGGATAAAAACCATCTCCGTTTCACAAAAAAGCTATTTTTCGCGGATTGAAAACTGATTTTTTAGTTGGTTTTTTGAATCGCGTAAAGGCCATTTTGAAGTTATTGAAGTTAGGTTCAAGCAGAAAACTTACTTCTTTCAATATCTTTTCGGAAACATTATGATTTGTCCAAGTATAATCGATTGAAACAATCTCTGTTCCACAAAAAAGCTATTGTCACGGATTGAAAACTGATTTTTTAGTTGGTATTTTGAATCGCGTATAGGCAATTTTAAAGTTATTGAGGTGCGGTTCAAGCAGAAAACTAACTTCTTTCAATAACTTTCCGGAAACATATGATTTGTCCAGGTTTAATGGATAAAAACCATCTCCGTTTCACAAAAAAGCTATTTTTCGCGGATTGAAAACTGTATTCTTAGTTGGTTTTTTGAATCGCGTAAAGGCCATTTTGAAGTTATTGAAGTTAGGTTCAAGCAGAAAACTTACTTCTTTCAATATCTTTTCGGAAACATTATGATTTGTCTAGGTTTAATGGATTAAAACCATCTCCGTTTCACAAAAATGCTATTTTTCACGGATTAAAAACTGATTTTTTAGTTGGTTTTTTGCATCGCGTAAAGGCAATTTTTGAGTCATCGAGGTGCGGTTCACGCAGAAAACTACCTTTTTTCAATATCTTTCCGGAAACATATGATAGGTTCAAGTATAATCAATTAAAACCATCTCCGTTCCACAAAAAAGCTATTTTTCACGGATTAAAAACTGATTTTTTAGTTGGCTCTTTGAATCGTGTAAAGACAATTTCGAAGTAATTGAGGTGTGGTTCACGCAGAAAACTTCCTTATTTGAAAAATTTTCCGGAAACATATGATATGTTCAAGTTTAATCAATTAAAACCATCTCCGTTTCACAAAATTGCTATTTTTCACTGATTGAAAACTGATTTTTTAGTTGGTATTTTGAATCGCGTAAAAGCAATTTTTAAGTTATCGAGGTGCGGTTCACGCAGAAAACTTACTTCTTTCAATATCTCTCCGAAAACATATGATTTGTCCAAGTACAATCAATTGAAACCATCTCTGTTCCACAAAAAAGCTATTTTACGCGGATTGAAAACTGATTTTTTAGTTGATATTTCGAATCGCGTATAGGCAATTTTAAAGTTATTGAGGTGCGGTTCACGCAGAAAACTTCCTTTTTTCAATATCTTTCTGGAAACATATGATTTGTCCAAGTATAATCGATTGAAACAATCTCTGTTCCACAAAAAAGCTATTGTTACGGATTGAAAACTGATTTTTTAGTTGGTTTTTTGAACCGCGTAAAGGCAATTTTTAAGTCATCGAGGTGCGGTTCACGCAGAAAACTTCCTTTTTTCAATATCTTTCCGGAAACATATGATATGTTCAAGTTTAATCAATTAAAACCATCTCCGTTCCACAAAATAGCTACTATTCACGGATTAAAAACTGATTTTTTAGTTGGTTTTTTGAATCGTGTAAAGACAATTTCGAAGTTATTGAGGTGTGATTCACGCAGAAAACTTCCTTTTTTCAATATCTTTCCGGAAACATATGATTTGTCCAGGTTTAATGGATTCAAACCATCTCCGTATCACAAAAAAGCTATTTTTCGCGGATTGAAAACTGATTTTTTAGTTGGTATTTCGAATCGCGTATAGGCAATTTTAAAGTTATTGAGGTGCGGTTCAAGCAGAAAACTTACTTCTTTCAATATCTTTCCGGAAACATTATGATTTGTCCACGTTTAATGGATTAAAACCATCTCCGTTTCACAAAAATGCTTTTTTTCACGGATTAAAAACTGATTCTTCAGTTGGTTTTTTGAAGCGCGTAAAGGCAATTTTTGTGTCATCGAGGTGCGGTTCACGCAGAAAACTTCCTTATTTCAATATATTTCCGGAAACATATGATAGGTTCAAGTATAATCAATTAAAACCATCTCCGTTTCACAAAAATGCTTTTTTTCACGGATTAAAAACTGATTTTTTAGTTGGTTTTTTGAATCGCGTAAAGGCAATTTTTGCGTCATCGAGGTGCGGTTCACGCAGAAAACTTCCTTATTTCAATATCTTTCCGGAAACATTATGATTTGTTCAGGTTTAATGGATTAAAACCATCTATGTTTCACAACAATGCTATGATTCACGGATTAAAAACTGATTTTTTAGTTGGTTTTTTGAATCGCGTAAAGGCAATTTTTGAGCAATCGAGGTGCGGTTCACGCAGAAAACTTCCTTTTTTCAATATCTTTCCGGAAACATATGATTTGTCCAAGTACAATCAATTGAAACCATCTCTGTTCCACAAAAAAGCTGTTTTTCGCGGATTGAAAACTGATTTTTTAGTTGGTATTTTGAATCGCGTATCGGCAATTTTAAAGTTATTGAGGTGCGGTTCAAGCAGAAAACTTACTTCTTTCAATATCTTTCCGGAAACATTATGATTTGTCCAGGTTTAATGGATTTAAACCATCTCCGTTTCACAAAAAAGCCATTTTTCGCGGATTAAAAACTGATTCTTCAGTTGGTTTTTTGAAGCGCGTAAAGGCAATTTTTGAGTCATCGAGGTGCGGTTCACGCAGAAAACTTCCTTATTTCAATATATTTCCGGAAACATATGATAGGTTCAAGTATAATCAATTAAAACCATCTCCGTTTCACAAAAATGCTTTTTTTCACGGATTAAAAACTGATTCTTTAGTTGGTATTTTGAATCGCGTAAAAGCAATTTTTAAGTTATCGAGGTGCGGTTCACGCAGAAAACTTACTTCTTTCAATATCTTTCCGGAAACATTATGATTTGTTCAGGTTTAATGGATTAAAACCATCTCTGTTTCACAACAATGCTATGATTCACGGATTGAAAACTGATTTTTTAGTTGGTTTTTTGAATCGCGTAAAGGCAATTTTTGAGTCATCGAGGTGCGGTTCACGCAGAAAACTTCCTTTTTTCAATATCTTTCCGGAAACATATGATTTGTCCAAGTACAATCAATTGAAACCATCTCTGTTCCACAAAAAAGCTGTTTTTCGCGGATTGAAAACTGATTTTTTAGTTGGTATTTTGAATCGCGTATAGGCAATTTTAAAGTTAGTGAGGTGCGGTTCAAGCAGAAAACTTACTTCTTTCAATATCTTTCCGGAAACATATGATTTGTCCAAGTATAATCGATTGAAACAATCTCTGTTCCACAAAAAAGCTATTGTCACGGATGGAAAACTGATTTTTTAGTTGGTATTTCGAATCGCGTATAGGTAATTTTAAAGTTATTGAGGTGCGGTTCAAGCAGAAAACTTACTTCTTTCAATATTTTCCGGAAACATTATGATTTGTCCAAGTATAATCAATTGAAACAATCTCTGTTCCACAAAAAAGCTATTGTCACGGATTGAAAACTGATCTTTTAGTTGGTTTTTTGAACCGCGTAAAGGCAATTTTCAAGTCATCGAGGTACGGTTCACGCAGAAAACTTCCTGATTTAAAAAGTTTTCCGGAAACATATGATATGTTCAAGTTTAATCAATTAAAACCATCTCCGTTTCACAAAATTGCTATTTTTCACGGATTGAAAACTGATCTTTTAGTTGGTTTTTTGAACCGCGTAAAGGCAATTTTCAAGTCATCGAGGTACGGTTCACGCAGAAAACTTCCTTATTTAAAAAATTTTTCGGAAACATATGATATGTTCAAGTTTAATCAATTAAAACCAACTCCGTTTCACAAAATTGCTATTTTTCACGGATTAAAAACTGATTTTGTAGTTGGTTTTTTGAATCGCGTAAAGGCAATTTTTGAGTCATCGAGGTGCGGTTCACGCAGAAAACTTCCTTTTTTCAATATCTTTCCGGAAACATATGATATGTTCAAGTTTAATCAATTAAAACCAACTCCGTTTCACTAAATTGCTATTTTTCACGGATTAAAAACTGATTTTTTAGTTGGTTTTTTGAATCGCGTAAAGGCAATTTTTGCGTCATCGAGGTGCGGTTCACGCAGAATACTTCCTTATTTCAATATCTTTCCGGAAACATATGATAGGTTCAAGTATTATCAATTAAAACCATCTCCGTTCCACAAAATAGCTACTATTCACGGATTAAAAACTGATTTTTTAGTTGGTTTTTTAAATCGTGTAAAGACAATTTCGAAGTTATTGAGGTGTGATTCACGCAGAAAACTTCCTTTTTTCAATATCTTTCCGGAAACATATGATTTGTCCAGGTTTAATGGATTCAAACCATCTCCGTATCACAAAAAAGCTATTTTTCGCGGATTGAAAACTGATTTTTTAGTTGGTATTTCGAATCGCGTATAGGCAATTTTAAAGTTATTGAGGTGCGGTTCAAGCAGAAAACTTACTTCTTTCAATATCTTTCCGGAAACATTATGATTTGTCCAGGTTTAATGGATTAAAACCATCTCCGTTTCACAAAAATGCTTTTTTTCACGGATTAAAAACTGATTCTTCAGTTGGTTTTTTGAAGCGCGTAAAGGCAATTTTTGAGTCATCGAGGTGCGGTTCACGCAGAAAACTTCCTTATTTCAATATATTTCCGGAAACATATGATTTGTCCAAGTACAATCAATTGAAACCATCTCTGTTCCACAAAAAAGCTATTTTTCGCGGATTGAAAACTGATTTTTTAGTTGGTATTTTGAATCGCGTATAGGCAATTTTAAAGTTATTGAGGTGCGGTTCAAGCAGAAAACTTACTTCATTCAATATCTTTCCGGAAACATTATGATTTGTTCAGGTTTAATAGATTAAAACCATCTCCGTTTCACAACAATGCTATGATTCACGGATTAAAAACTGATTTTTTAGTTGGTTTTTTGAATCGCGTAAAGGCAATTTTTGAGTCATCGAGGTGCGGTTCACGCAGAAAACTTCCTTTTTTCAATATCTTTCCGGAAACATATGATTTGTCCAAGTACAATCAATTGAAACCATCTCTGTTCCACAAAAAAGCTATTTTTCAAGGATTGAAAACTGATTTTTTAGCTGGTATTTTGAATCGCGTATAGGTAATTTTAAAGTTATTGAGGTGCGGTTCAAGCAGAAAACTTACTTCTTTCAATATCTTTCCGGAAACATTATGATTTGTTCAGGTTTAATGGATTAAAACCATCTCCGTTTTACAACAATGCTATGATTCACGGATTAAAAACTGATTTTTTAGTTGGTTTTTTGAATCGCGTAAAGGCAATTTTTGAGTCATCGAGGTGCGGTTCACGCAGAAAACTTCCTTTTTTTCAATATCTTTCCGGAAACATATAATTTGTCCAAGTACAATCAATTGAAACCATCTCTGTTCCACAAAAAAGCTATTTTTCGCGGATTGAAAACTGATTTTTTAGTTGGTATTTTGAATCGCGTATAGGCAATTTTAAAGTTATTGAGGTGCGGTTCAAGCAGAAAACTTACTTCATTCAATATCTTTCCGGAAACATTATGATTTGTTCAGGTTTAATGGATTAAAACCATCTCCGTTTCACAAAAATGCTATTTTGCACGGATTAAAAACTGATTTTTTAGTTGGTTTTTTGAATTGCGTAAAGGCAATTTTTGCGTCATCGAGGTGCGGTTCACGCAGAAAACTTCCTTATTTAAAAAATTTTCCGGAAACATATGATAGGTTCAAGTTTAACGAATTAAAACCATCTCCGTTTCACAAAATTGCTATTTTTCACGGATTGAAAACTGATTTTTTAGTTGGTATTTTGAATCGCGTAAAAGCAATTTTTAAGTTATCGAGGTGCGGTTCACGCAGAAAACTTCCGTTTTTCAATATCTTTCCGGAAACATATGATTTGTCCAAGTACAATCAATTGAAACCATCTCCGTTCCACAAAAAAGCTATTTTTCACGGATTGGAAACTGATTTTTTAGTTGGTTTTTTGAATCGCGTAAAGGCAATTTTTAAGTCATCGCGGTGCGGTTCACGCAGAAAACTTCCGTTTTTCAATATCTTTCCGGAAACATATGATTTGTCCAAGTACAATCAATTGAAACCATCTCCGTTCCACAAAAAAGCTATTTTTCACGGATTGGAAACTGATTTTTTAGTTGGTTTTTTGAATCGCGTAAAGGCAATTTTTAAGTCATCGAGGTGCGGTTCGCGCAGAAAACTTCCTTTTTTCAATATTTTTCAAAAAATATATGCTTGCAAAGGTTTAATCAATAAAAAACATCTCCGTTCCTTGTAGAAGCGATTTTTCACGGATTAAAAAATGACTTTTTAGTTGGTATTTGAATCGCGTAAAAGCCATTTTGAAGTTATTCAGGTGAGGTTCAAGCATAAAACTTCCGTTTTTCAATATCTTTCCGGAAACATATGATTTGTCCAAATACGATCAATTGAAACCATCTCCGTTCCACAAAATAGCTATTTTTCACGGATTGAAAACTGATTTTTAGTTGGTTTTTTGAATCGTGTAAAGGCAATTTTTAAGTCATCGAGGTGCGGTTCGCGCAGAAAACTTCCTTTTTTCAATATTTTTCAAAAAATATATGCTTGCAAAGGTTTAATCAATAAAAAACATCTCCGTTCCTTGTAGAAGCGATTTTTCACGGATTAAAAAATGACTTTTTAGTTGGTATTTGAATCGCGTAAAAGCCATTTTGAAGTTATTCAGGTGAGGTTCAAGCATAAAACTTCCTTTTTTCAATATCTTTCCGGAAACATATGATTTGTCCAGGTTTAATGGATTAAAACCATCTCAGTTTCACAAAAATGCTATTTTTCACGGATTGGAAACTGATTTTTTAGTTGGTATTTTGAATCGCGTAAAAGGAATTTTGAAGTTATTGAGGTATGGTTCACGCAGAAAACTTCCTTTTTTCAATATCTTTCCGGAAACATATGATTTGTCCAAGTATAATCAATTGAAAACTGATTTTTCAGTTGGTTTTTCGAATGGCGTAAAGGCAATTTTCAAGTCATTGGGGTGCGGTTCACGCAGAAAACTTCCTTTTTCCAATATCTTTCAGAAAACATATGATTCGTCCAGTTTTAATCGATTAAAACCATCTCCGTTCCTCAAAAAAGCTATTTTTACGGATTAAAAACAAATTTTTCAGTTGGTATTTTGAATCGCGTAAAAGCCATTTTCAAGTTATCAGTTTCAAGTTAAGGTGTGGTTCACGCAGAAAACTTTCTTATTTCAATATCTTTCCGGAAACATATGATAGGTTCTAGTATAATCAATTAAAACCATCTCCGTTCCACAAAATAGCTATTTTTCACGGATTAAAAACTGATTTTTTAGTTGGTTTTTTGAATCGCGTATAGGCAATTTTAAAGTTATTGAAGTTAGGTTCAAGCAGAAAACTTACTTCTTTCAATATCTTTACGGAAACATATGATTTGTCCAGGTTTAATGGATTAAAAACATCTCCGTTTCACAAAAATGCTATTTTTCGTGGATTGAAAACTGATTTTTTAATTGGTATTTTGAATCGCGTATAGGCAATTTTAAAGTTATTGAAGTTAGGTTCAAGCAGAAAACTTAATTCTTTCAATATCTTTACGGAAACATATGATTTGTCCAGGTTTAATGGATTAAAAACATCTCCGTTTCACAAAAATGCTATTTTTCACGGATTGAAAACTGATTTTTTAGTTGGTTTTTTGAATCGCGTAAAGGCAATTTTTAAGTCATCGAGGTGCGGTTCACGCAGAAAACTTCCTTATTTAAACAATTTTCCGGAAACATATCATATGTTCAAGTTTAATCAATTAAAACCATCTCCGTTCCACAAAATAGCTATTTTACACGGATTAAAAACTGATTGTTTAGTTGGTTTTTTGAATCGCCCAAAGGCAATTTTTAAGGCATCGAGGTGCGGTTCGCGCAGAAAACTTCCTTATTTCAAAATCTTGCTGGAAACATATGATATGTTCAAGTATAATCAATTAAAACCATCTCCGTTCCACAAAATAGCTATTTTTCACGGATTAAAAACTGATATTTTAGTTGGTTTTTCGAATCGCGTAAAGACAATTTCGAAGTCATCGAGGTGCGGTTCGCGCAGAAAACTTCCTTTTTTCAATATTTTTTAAAAAATATATGCTTGCAAAGGTTTAATCAATAAAAAACATCTCCGTTCCTTGTAGAAGCGATTTTTCACGGATTAAAAAATGACTTTTTAGTTGGTATTTGAATCGCGTGAAAGCCATTTTGAAGTTGTCCAGGTGCGGTTCACCCAGAAAACTTCCGTTTTTCAATATCTTTCCGGAAACATATGATTTATCCAAGTAAAATCAATTGAAACCATCTCCGTTGCACAAAAAAGATATTTTTCACGGATTGAAAACTGATTTTTTAGTTGGTTTTTTGAATCGCGTAAAGGCAATTTTGAAGTTATTGAGGTGTGGTTCACGCAGAAAACTTACTTTTTTCAATATCTTTCCGGAAACATATGAAATGTTCAAGTATAATCAATTAAAACCATCTTCGTTCCACAAAATAGCTATTTTTCACGGATTAAAAACTGATTTTTTAGTTGGTTTTTTGAATCGCGTAAAGGCAATTTTTAAGTCATCGTGGTGCGCTTCACGCTGAAAACTTCCTTATTTCAATATCTTTCCGGAAACATATGAAATGTTCAAGTATAATCAATAAAACCATCTCTGTTCCACGAAAAAGCTATTGTCACGGATTGAAAACTGATTTTTTAGTTGGTTTTTTGAATCTCGTAAAGGCAATTTTTAAGTCATCGAGGTGCAGTTCACGCAGAAAACTTCCTTATTTAAAAAATTTTCCAGAAACATATGATATGTTCAAGTTTAATGAATTAAAACCATCTCCGTTTCACAAAAATGCTATTTTTCACGGATTGAAAACTGATTTTTTAGTTGGTTTTTTAAATCGCGTAAAGGCAATTTTTAAGTCATCGAGGTGCGGTTCAAGCAGAAAACTTCCTTATATCAAAATCTTTCCGGAAACATATGATATGTTCAAGTATAATCAAGTAAAACCAACTCCGTTCCACAAAATAGCTATTTTTCACGGATTAAAAACTGATTTTTTAGTTGGTTTTTTGAATCGTGTAAAGGAAATTTTTAAGTCATCGTTGTGCGGTTCATGCAGAAAACTTCCTTATTTCAATATCTTTCCGGAAACATATGAAATATTCAAGTATAATCAATTAAAACCATCTTCGTTCCACAATAAAGCTATTTTCAAGGATTGAAAACTGATTTTTCAGTTGGTTTTTCGAATGGCCTAAGGGCAATTTTGAAGTCATCGGGGTGCGGTTCACGCAGAAAACTTCCTTTTTTCAATATCTTTCAGAAAACATATGATTCGTCTAGTTTTATACAAATGATTATAAAAATCACAAATATTTAAGAAATAATTACTTCAATTTTAAGATTTTAATAATTAGCTAGGTTAGGTTAGATTTGCTTTGCTAGCCCGTACGGAAAAAACTCTCAAAAATATCCCCAAAAAAACCCCCAAAACCACTCTCAACTGGTAACCCTCAATTGAGTCTATATTCGGACATCCCTCAACTCAATTGAGGGATTTTATTGGGAGTAAATTTTGAGGGTCACCCTGAAATTTTTTTGAGAGTAACACTCAATAAAATCCCTCAACTGAGTTGAGGGATGTCCGAAAACAGACTCAATTGAGCGTTACTTTCAAACGTATTGAGAGTAACGCTCTCAACAAAATTAGAAGAATTTTCATGAAACATGTATGGGTTCATACAAAAATAATTATTAAAGACATGGATTTTTTTTATTTCAACAAATACTTAAAAGCATCTTATCTCGTTTTTTACAGTATCTTAGAATAAATAAATATAATTGAATTTTTGTGTACATACTTTAGCTTACACATTGGTCATATTATCAAAAACAGCTCGAAAAACAGTCAATATAAATTGTCTAATTAAGTAGTATAAAAAAAGTATAATTATAATTATAACTTTATTTATTATAAAAACAGTAATATTTTTACTTTACAATAAATTGTATTGAAGCTTATTAGGTTGATTATATCTTATATGTTTTAAAACTTTCTTTTTTTTTGGAAAAAATGAAATAATATTTAACAAGTATAGATTAAAAAAAAATTAATTGAGAAGAGCAAGGAGTAGAAAATTAAGTATCAACTTTTTCCAATAGTCAGTA
This sequence comes from Encarsia formosa, assembly GCA_038277355.1. Classification (NCBI taxonomy): domain Eukaryota; kingdom Metazoa; phylum Arthropoda; class Insecta; order Hymenoptera; family Aphelinidae; genus Encarsia; species Encarsia formosa. The sequence goes on from CM076187.1 coordinate 22,061,886, forward strand.
TAATTTTTTTAAAACAACTTAAAATACATTCTCAATCAATCTTTATTTAATATTATTTTAATATTTAAACTTACAATCACTATAATTCAATATAAAATTTAAATAAAGTTTTTTTGTTTATCAAATTATTCAATTTAGCCTTTGCTTGATGAAAATTAAAATATTTTTTGTATGGAAAATAAAACCAAGACTTGGTTTTTTTAATGGTTTTTAAAATTAAGTGAACCTTAAAGATTTGATTACTTGACAAATTGTTTAAAAATATTATTTATTGAAAATGATCATAGTTATTTCAATGATCTTTTTTGAAATCAAAATATTAAAAACCATAGTAATTTATTTAAAATTAATAAACTGACTACTTCTTACTATTGATGAATTAACGAATAAAAAAATTTCAAATACACACAATAAATTTGGCAATTTCATCAAATTATTGAATTTAGACTTTAGAAAAAAATTGAATAAATTTATGTAAATCAATTTCTTATAAATGCATTGTTTAATAAATAAATTTGTTAGGAGAGAAAATTTTACTTACAAAATAGATTTTATTCCATTGACTAGAAATAACTAGAAAGGGTCCAAGAACTAGAAATTTTTTCCAATATTGACTTACTCAGTAATAATTTAAATTCTGACTTGTCGTTAGACAAATCTATCCTTTATTAATATTGATCAATACTAAACTCACACTATTCTCTTTGATAACTTCACACTCACTTTAGCATTTAGCTTTATACAGCTAGGTAAAACAGTATTAATCACTGTATACACTATTAAAAAAACACAATTTCAAAACAATTTGATTTTTTTTTCTAAAACCTTGGTATCCTGCACTAACTTATACATTATGTATATTTCTTGTAACTATTGCTGTTTAACACACATCACAGAACTCTTTATTGAATTAAATACTTATGAAATTTTGAATACTAATTTCATTTTCTAAATTTATTGCATTAATTTTTTGTATTCCAATGCGATGAACTAATTGCATCTTTGTATGAATTGAATTCAATAAAAAACACCTCTTTGTTCAAGTGTGAAATTGTCATCTGAAACATTAATTTTTACCAAAGGATCAATTTTCTATAGATTTGTATAGTAAAAAAACTTATAAAGAATAAAGTTATACTTATCTGATTGCAAAAACATAACCTTTTAGAAACTTTTAGTTTCTAAGCTTTCAGCTCCAATCAAGCTTTAATTGATAAATAATTAAGTTTAAAAAAAAAAAACAAACAAATTCATTTTTCTAAAAAATAACACTTAAATCCTAGTAAACGAGACTCTTTTTAGTTAACTACTTAACTATTCTTGGTGCAACGCGTGTGCAACCGTGGTGCAAGCGGTCAACTTTTGAGAGTTGTGAACCACGTGGTGAACTTAACCTACAATAATACTTGGCGCGCGGAAACTTCATAAGATTGAAAACGAAAAATATTTTGTGAGATAATTTTTTCAAGTTATTTTTTCATTCATTAAGTACTTATAAGCATCGTAAATATAATTTTAGAAATTATTAATGACTAAATATAGTTAACTTAGTAACTTAGTTTTAAGCTAAAAAAAAAAAAAAAAAAAACAAATAAATGTAAATAAATTGAATAATCTTTTTTAAATATTTAGTAATTTACTTCAAAGTCACTCACAAAAATTGAGAGTAAGTCTAAAATTTGAGAACTCTCAAGAGTTAGAAAAAAATACTTCAAGATCAACGTTTACTCTGAAATTATTGAGAGTCACCCTAGGGTTGAGCTCAAAAGTTGGGAGTACAGTCCCAAATTTAAGAGTCACGCTCAAAAGTTGAGAGTACAGTTTTAAATTTGCGAGATACCCTCAAAAGTTGAGAGTACAGTCCCAAATTGGAGAGTGTACCCTCAAATTTTGGGAGTTGCCCTCAAAATTTGAGAGTACAGTCTCAAATTTGAGAGTGAACTCTCAAGAATTGAAAGTAAAGACTCAACTTTGAGAGCATACTCTCGAATTTCGAGAGTTTACTCTCAAAATTGATAGTTTACTCTGAATATTGAGTCTTTACCCCCAAAATTGGGAGTTTACGCCCAAATTTTCAGGGTTTTTTTCGTCGCAACAATATGTATTATTATCCTTACTATACGTATTGTAACTGCTACAATGTTTCGACTATTGAGGGAACAAAGAAAATTTAAATGGTCCAATCAAATCTTTCTCTGAGTGTATGTTTTGTCCAAGTATAATCAATTGAAATCATCTCCGTTCCACAAAATAGCTATTTTTCACGGATTAAAAACTGATTTTTTAGTTGGTTTTTTGAGTCGCGTAAAGGCAATTTAGATTTGTCGAGGTGCGGTTCACGCAGAAAACTTCCTTATTTCAAAATCTTTCCGAAAACATATGATATGTCCAAGTATAATCAATTAAAACCATTTCCGTTCCACAAAATAGCTATTTTTCACGAATTAAAAACTGATTTTTTAGTTGGTAATTTGAATCGCGTAAAAGCCATTCTGAAGTTATCGCGGTGTGGTTCACGCAGAAAACTTTCTTGTTTCAATATTTTTCCGAAAGCATATGATTTGTCTAAGTATAATCATTTAAAACCATGGCCGTTCCACAAAATAGCTATTTTTCACGGATTATAAACTGATTTTTTAGTTAGTTTTCTGAGTCGCGTAAAGGCAATTTTAAGCTATCGTGGTACGGTTCACGCAGAATATTCCCTTAATCAATATCTTTCAGAAAACATATGATTTGTTCAGGTTTATTATATTAAAACCATCTCCGTTCTAGAAACAGCTATATTTCACGGATTAAAAACTTTCAAGCTAATTTCAGCAAATTATTTAAAAATTTTTGTTTCTTTAAATTAATCATTAGGAGACTCCAAGTAATAAATAAAAATTGTTTACGTGAAATATGCATGATTGCCAGATTAGGGTACACTGTGCGTGTATACCTGTATATACAGAAATCTAATCGTAGCATCGCAGTTGACATATATATTGGTAGGGAACTTCCTCAATCTCGTCAAACCATCTCGTTTCGCAAAAAAGCCAATTTTCACGGATTATAAACTGATTTTTTAGTCGGTTATTCGAACGGCGCGAAGGCTATTTTGAAGTTATCGAGTTGTGGTTCACGCAGAATCCTTCCTTATTTCATTACCTTTCTAACGATCGATGATCGTTTATTTTTAACAAATAAAAAAATTTTAAGTTAGCTAAATAGAGCGATGTTCATTTCATTGGTTTTTCTAACTGTGCTAGAGCATTTTTTTTAGATACAGGGTTTCCGTAGTTGCAAAAAAAATTCCTCTTTTCAATACCTTTACAAAGATGTATGATTTGTATCGGTTTTATAAATCGAAAACGTTCCAAGGTACTAAGTGAGCGTAAATAGCGGTTTCTTACTGATTACAAAATATATAATTTTTTTTGGTTTTGAATTCGCAATTTTCATGGCTTTTGACATACAAAAATTGTTGTATGAAATCAACAAAAGATTGGAGCTAAAAAAAAAATTATTTTATGTACTTTTTTTTTTAATCGATACACGATTTTTTGCGGAGCATTAGTTGGTTAAAAAAATCATGGTTTAGTGATTTTTAGGCATGTACAATGTACATACATAAAGGTACATCGATGATCTCCGACTGAGAAAACAAGCCCGAGTGGGGAGTGCCTAACAGCCGAGTCGGTGAATCGCTGTGGAGCGAGCGTTCGCCAAACATTCTGCCATGCAGTCGGAACTCACGCCGTAACAGCTGTCGCTAAGCCCCGGGGCCCCAGCAACTTACAAAAATATGTACGCCCTTGAATTTTTGCGTCGACGCCATCTACGGTCGGGTGGTGAACTAGATATCCGCTCTGTTTTATCCCGAAAGATTAAAATCACAACAACCAGCCGGCTGAAATAGTTCCTAACAAACTGTGGCCGCTAGAATCCATCAATTGTTACGAAAAAAATACCAAAAAATTCGTTATTTCAGCCTACAAGTGCCTTACTATCTGGATTTTTCATCAAGTGAAGGAATAATTCGCAGTAAGTAATTCTTTGTCATCGGCATTAACATGCGCAGCAGACGCCGATTTTATCGAGATTTTCAATCATTGTTTTCAAGCATTTAGAAAAAACCAAATAGTAAGGCAAATGTAGATTAATTTTAACTATTTTTTGAGATTTTTTTGGTAATGAATAAATCATTATTGAAAACGTATTTCGTCAGGAACTTTTTCCACCCGCCCGTAATACAACGTCAGGCGGCGCTCTCCGCGCGGTAGGCAGCACTCTTAAAGAAAAATTTATTTTTTATGAATAAATAAACAATTTTTTTTACGACAAATACTACATTCTATTTATCTATTTTTTCATAAATTATCACCAAAATTTGGTTTACTTTTATTAACTCCCTTACAAGTTATTGAATTCTGAAAAATAAAATGCTTTAAATTTTATTTGTTTATAACTTTTACAAAAGCTGAAATTTTTCAAAACTATTTAAGGTCTTATTATTGATACATAAACCTTCAAGAATCTACAAAAAAATATGTATAGTCCAATAACTTAATTTTTAGTAGCTCACTTCAGAAAGCTTGACTCATCTACTATTACCCTAACTATCGTAGACACTGGCAAAAGCTATAATTGCACTGAAAATCATTTGGTAGATTATCAATTAAGATTTTTCGCAAACTATGATTGTGAAACCAGTTATTCATTCGCTTATTCCGTCATTAATAATTTATTACAAAATGAAGGTAAAAATTAATCAGATTTTCCAACGATGCCACAATCAGTAATAATTACATTTAACTATACTAACGATATGACAACTGATGAGACATTAAACATAGCAAATCAACAATATAATCAACTAGGGGGGGTACCCCCCTGCTAACGGGAAAGAAAATAAATGCACGGGGAAAAAATACTTGAGCGGAAGTTAAATGTATTAAACGGGAAAAAAAATATATTGAATGGGAGTAGAATTAACATTGCGCGGGAAAAAAAATGTATTAAACGACAATAGAATTGATCTCGCACGGGAAACCGTCATATATTTTCTAGTGAATGGATTATCCCACGATTCGATTCGATTTACTATTGCACCTGCCACACTTACCCAGTTAACAAATTTTGTTTCCTGCCCTATAAGTCACTTTGTTGTAAGTTAATTTATAGTATTCCTGGTCACTCTAACCACAAAATCAAATCTTTGATGCGTGTTTTCGGTGACTCGTACTATAAAATAGTATATAGTACGAGTGCAGTACGTCAACAGGGCTTATTAAAAACCTCGTGCTGTGCTTCGCTACGTACTTGGGTCCTTAAAACCGCCCCGGTGACGATGCTGCACCTGTACTATAATATACTATTTTAAGTGCATTTATTATTCTACCTACGAGAACATGCTATTATATATTATATCTTTGTTATTTACTTCGTTGTAATCTAATTTTAAGTGCATTTAATTATCTATTTATGCGAACGTGTTACCATATATTTGTATCACTCGATGTACTTGTCAAGCGACCAAATAGGGTTATACCCCAAGGCCGAAATAAAAACCTTATACAGTCAGTCAGTCAGGGTTGGATAAGTTTTTTTGGATCATCGATTGCAGAAACTTTGGAAATTGCTTTCTGGCACCGAATGATGAGCAAAATCATCAATAATTTTTCTAAATGGTCCTTTTTTCGATTATCCACACAAAATGTTTAAATTATATTTGTTTTTTAAATAATTTTCAAACAATTTGTGTTCAAAGCCCATTGCACTCCGAGACATGTGTATCCTCGCATGTTTTTGTCTCTTTATGAACTTAAAGGGAAAAATATTTTCAAATCTTAACTCAAAAAGTATAAATCTAAACAATTTATATTTCAAACCTCAGAAAATGCTAAAAAGTACTTCTAGTAACAAATTATTCCTGTTCAAATTTTTCGAGTTAAGTCTTGAAAATTATTGATGATTTTGCTCATCATTCGGTACCAGAAAGCGATTTCCAAAGTTTCTGCAATCGATGATCCAAAAAAACTTATCCAACCCTGAGAGGAGGACCCGCTAGGACTAGACATTTGGGTCACTTCTTTGGGTTTTTAGCTAATTTTCAAACAATTTGTGTTCAAAACCTAAGCCAAAGGCGAGAGTGTCAAGGGTTTGCTAAGGGTTGGCTCATACTTTTCCAGCGTCGAGTGTAATGTTTTTTTCAACTCAAAGCAAGGAGTTCAAACTTCCTGTTTGGGAAAAATCAGAAAGTTTGAACTTTCTGCACCGTGTGTGAAAAATAAATTTTATAGAGTTAGGAAGTTTTTTTAATCACAATTTTAATGTTTAGAAGGACAATAATTGATGCATTTATCGCAACGTAATCAAAGTTTTTGCGCGCACGCGGAGATCGGAAGTTTTTGCGCGCACGCGGAGATCTAAAGTTTTTGCGCACACGCGGAGTACCTAAGTTTGCGCGCATGCGGGATAATTTAGTTTGCGAGTACGCGGAACACCTAAGTTGCGCGTACGCGCAAATTTTTGTTTGAAAGGGTAAGTTTGCGCCTACGTGGAGACTCCTCCGCGTACGCGCACGCGTACGTACATGAATATATTTGGATGATAATTACAGAATAAAAAAAATTAAAAACTAAATAAATAAGGATTTAAAGTTTAACAAGAATTTTTTAAATAAAATTTTACAATTTATTAAAAAGAAAAAATTACTCCATTATAAATTTAATTTTTCTGAAAATAAAATATTTTTTTTAAATTAAAAACTTGGATTTTTCTAATTAATCTTATAATGAAATTTTTTAAAATTAATAATTTCAAATTTTAAAATTTTATATAGTTTAATTATACCATTAAAAAAGAATTATTAAATTAAGAAAATATACAAAACTTGTAACAAAACTTAAAAAATGGGGGGCGTGGGAAGGGCGGGCGGGGGGCGTGATTGGAAAATCATAGGAAAATTCAAAACTCATAGAAAGAAGCATATTTCGGTACACTTTTACGGTTAGTTAAGCACTTTTTTGAGAGGCTTGTGGGGGGCGGGTTGGGGGCGTGGGGGGGGGGCGTGAAAGAAGAAAAACAACTATATAATATAGTAAGATAGGGGGGGTACCCCCCTGCTCGCTTCGCTCGCCAACCCCCCAGAATTTTATGCTTGAATCTACATTTGTACCTACGCTTATACACATACTCTTGTGTCTACCTCTGTACCTACTCTGATACATACCATTGTTTCTACTTTTATAGCTTGTGACTACACCTGCACCTTATTTCGTGCCTACCTTTGTTCTCACCTTTCATCTTACTCCAAACCCTTGTAACTACCCTTGTTCTTACCGTTGCACTTACTGCTTTTTATAACTAAGCTCTTACCCAGGAATATGCTCATGTTTATATATATATATATTTCTATCATGGGGATAACTGTAGTTTGAATTTTTTTTCATGCTTTTATTTCTAATTCTAAGACTACTTTGTTCTAATCTTTGATCATACTTTCATTTCAATCCTTTTTTAAACATCTGTTTCTATGCTCTTACCGACTTATTTTCGTCTTTTTATTTATTAACCTTCCCTGCTTTATAACCTTGCTACTATCCTATATTATCTAAAACAAGTTTTGTCGAAGCTTCATCTAAATTAATCGACAATAAGTTATATATACCCTTTACCTCTTCTTTACGTTCAGAGTTCATATTCATTTAAACTTTTGTGGTTATAGATTCATTGGTTTTGTTTCAGTTTGTATACTAATAATTATTATTTTCATGATTATAATCGGATAATTTCGAACACTTGATTACATAATTATTTTTTTATCAAATCTATTCTCTAGATGTTTTAATTGAATTGTAATATAAAAATTAAAAATAAAAATAAAAATTTTAAATTTTGTTCTTCAACCAATCACATCACGAATAAAATGTTAACATTCTTTTTGAGTTCTCTCTTTTATCTTTGGATATAAGTTAATTTTTTTAATGCTTCGTAGTTACTTTTTTAATTTCTTCTATAGATACATAGCTGATAACTTGTACTTAACGCTATATGCCTAGAAAAAAGTGCGGAGGGAGCGGACTGCGGAGGCAATCGAGTGCGCGCGTGATATAAGATGAATGCGTGTACTTGCATACCTTAAATAACTCAATTTTATTATTATCATTTAAATAAACCAAATAACCCATTTCTATTTTACTTTTAAACTTTCTTTTTATTGCTTAACCCATTAAGTCCCAGGATTTTTTAAATTTTTCTTGTACTTTGAGCTCTGGAATTTTGATGAAAATGATAAAAAATATTTTCAAAAAGACCATATACAACTATTTTCGGGTATGCTCCACACGATGGTGTGGTTTAAAAAAAATCAAAAATGTCATTTTCAATTGTTAATTAACAAATTAAAAAAAAAAACTCAATTTTTTGCTGCATTTTTTTTTTTTATGAATTCTTTCAGTTGGATTTTTTTTTTTTTCAAAAGATTTTCAGAATTTAGAGGTTTCAGTAGAGCAGACAAATACAATATGATTAAGATGTTTCAATGTAATAATACGTATTATTTTGTAATATTTTCAAATTATTTATTATGTAACTGAGAGAACTTTTTATTATATTTAAAAAAAAATTTTTTATTATATTTAAAAAAAAAAATTAAGAATTTGCACAAATCTTTTAAAGAGAGTTTGATTTTTTTTTTTTTTTTTTTTTTTTAACAGTGAGGAATTTAACCCATATCACTCACACTATTTGATAAGCAATTAACCCACTAGACCAGGGTATATTTAAATTTTCCCAAACCAAAAAATAGTTTTTAACTATATCTATTGATATATTATTCCAAGTACCAGCCTACCTTGCAAAATGAATAAATGAAATTCACTTGCTCAAATCTTTAGCGCACAAGTTTTAATCCGAAATTGAATCGTCACTCATTTCGAAATCTTCGAGCAAAAGGGAACCTTAATGATTCGTGAGTTTATATAGTTTAATTATATCATTTATTTTCTTAATTTAATAATTCTTTTTTACAAAACTTGTAACAAAACATTAAAAATGGGGGGCGGGGAAAAAAAGGGCGGGGGGGGGCGTGGGAAGGGCGAGTGGGGGGCGTGATTGGAAAATCATAGGACAATTCAAAACTCATAGAAATAAGCATATTTCGGTACACTTTTACAGTTAGTTAAGCACTTTTTTGAGAGGCCTGTGGGGGGCGGGGGAGGGCGTGGGGGGGGGGCGTGAGAGAGGAAAAACAACTATATAATATAGTAAGATAAATACAGAACAAAAAATAATAGTCGATCAAGTCTTCAAAACATCTCGAGAAGAAAACAACAATGGACATGTTTCTACATACAGGGTCCAGGAGGGTCAGGAAAAGCTTTCATTTATAAAACAATTACAATTTTTAATATATTGTCTGCAGAAAATATTCAAGTTAGTTCGATGGCATTTACAGGCATTGCTGCAACTTTACTTCCAAACGGGCAAACAGTTCATAAAACTTTTGGACTCACAGTTCCCATGTTAAGTGATTCTTCATATAACATTAAAACACAATCCAAAGAAGGTAAAAAACTAAAAGACACTAAAGTATTCATTTGAGATCAAGTACCTGTGGCTCCTAGATATGCTCTAGGAATACAGTACTGCTCAAAAGTTTAAGACATCCCCAAATTTCACTATACACATCTGTCAAATTTGAGTTTGCGCTTAGCCGTAACGGCTCAAATCGGTGTGTCAAGGTCTTAAACTTTTTTTTTTTTTCATAAATATATTAATTTAAAAGAAAAACCATTATTGTAATAATATTTAATTTAGAAATGAATGTTCTCTCACGTTTCTGTTTAAAAAGTTAATTTTTGAAATACAGCAAATTTCAGCCATTTTTTCACTTTAGGAGCTGTCTTAAAATTTTTTACCAAGATCCTAATGCATACACTATTTTTTTCCAAGTTTTTACAATATTCAAGTTTAACGAGAAAAAATTTCAAGTCGATCCATACAAAACTGTTCAAGCCACATAAGAAAAATGCATATTTTTAATCAGTTATAAATAACTAGTTTTTTTAAAATTTTAATCAATTTCATGCCTAAACCTGTTATTTTTTTCCAATATAAGGGACAAAAATTATATAATAACTCAACTTTTTTCTATTTTCAACTTATTTAATACAAATTACATAGAAAACTTAAAGGATTTCATGAAAAGTTACAATTTTTTATGATAATAATTGAACTGTTTAACGAGAAGAAAAACGTAAAATTTTTAAATTAATTATACATAAAAAAAACTATCATCATAATCATATTAAAGAACATAAATAAATCATTTGAATTACACTACATTGAATTTTTTTATCCGAGAATTCTAATATTTTGTTGCTCCTCCTTTGGCTTTATAGTAAGCTGCGACTCTTCGGACCATCGACTTTGCAAGGTCTAAACAATAAATGCAACTTAAACTTTGCCAAGCAGCAGCTATTTCTACTTTCAAATCATTGAGATTTCTTAAATCTTTGTTTTGAATTATACGTTCTACTTGATCCCAAGCATTCTCAATAATATTTAAATCCGGCGAGCGAGCTGGCCATTTTAGCAAAGGTATTTTATTATCAGACAGCCACAGCAAACTTTTCTTTGAAGTATGGCACGGAGCATTATCTTGTTGGAACAGCCAATTTTTGTGCCTTCCAAAAAGTTTTTTTTTTTGAAGGAATCATAGTGTTATCGAGAATGTTAATGTATTTGTCGCTATTGACTGTGCCTTCTACAAAATAAAGTTCACCTGTTCCTTTTCCTGAAAGACAGTCCCAAATCATCACAGACCTGCCGCCTTTCTGAACTTTTGCGGCAAGACAGTCTTGATTATATTTTTCATCTGCGGTACGTCTTATCGGTTCTCGGCCGATTGGAGAACAGTTGAAATGAAGATTCATCACTAAATAAAACAGTGTTCCACTTTTCTTCAGTCCAAGATAATTTGTCACGGCACCACTCATAGCGATCTTTACGATTTTTTTTAGTGAGAAGCGGCTTACGGACTGCCACGCAACTTTTCAAATTTTTATCAAGCATACGCCTGTTGACAGTTTGTCTGGATATTACCACATTCACTTCATCTTTCAATTGATTTTTTAATTTATTAGCTGTAATTTTCCGGTCTCTTTTTACTTTGTTGATGATAATTCTGTCTACTCTGGCACTTGTTACACGAGGTCGACCCGACCGACTTTTATTTTTGACGTTTGCTGTGTTTTGGTACGCGAAAATTGTATTCCGAACACAACATCTACTTGCATTCAGAGTTTTTGAAATCTCTGTTAGATTTTTTTTAACTTTAAACAAACCAATAATTTGTCATTTTACTGATTCTGACACTGCTTTTTTCCTCATGTTAATCTTAACCGATAAAATTACAAAATTTAAAACAAATGTATCTATTTAATTTCTCACTTTATCATGTAGATGGCGCTAAACGTTAAATAATTTGAACATAACATTCCAAGAAGTCAGTTCGAGATATGTCAAGCTCAAACAACTAATTTATTTAAAAAAACCACGTTAAAAATCAAATTGTCCGTTCTATTAATTTAATCGAATAAATTAATTTAAAAATTTTACGTTTTCCTTCTCGTTGAACAGTTTAATTATTATCATAAAAAATTGTAACTTTTCATGAAATCCTTTAAGTTTTCTATGTAATTTGTATTAAATAAGTTAAAAATAGAAAAGAGTTGAGTTATTATGTAATTTTTGTCCCTTATATTAGAAAAAAATAACAGGTTTAGGCATAAAATTGATTAAAATTTTAAAAAAATAGTTATATAACTGATTAAAAATATGCATTTTTCTTATGTGGCTTGAACAGTTTTGTATGGATCGACTTGAAATTTTTTCTCGTTAAACTTGAATATTGTAAAAACTTGGAAAAAAATAGTGTATGCATTAGGATCTTGGTAAAAAATTTTAAGACAGCTCCTAAAGTGAAAAAATGGCTGAAATTTGCTGTATTTCAAAAATTAACTTTTTAAACAGAAACGTGAGAGAACATTCATTTGTAAATTAAATATTATTACAATAAAGGTTTTTCTTTTAAATTAATATATTTATGAAAAAAAAAAAAAAAGCTTAAGACCTTGACACACCGATTTGAGCCGTTACGGCTAAGCGCAAACTCAAATTTGACATATGTGTATAGTGAAATTTGGGGGTGTCTTAAACTTTTGAGCAGTACTGTAGTGGATAGAACTTTGAAACACATTATGAATAATGACTTGCCTTTTGGAGGAAAAATTATGCTTTTAGGTGGTGATTTCAGACAACGTCTTCCTGTAATAAAAATACGGCACCAAAAGTGAGATTCTAGATTCATCAATTAAATATAGCTATGCATAGAAATATTTTATAAAATTTACACTTACAAAAAATATGAGAACATTGCCGCGAGAAATAGAATTTGCAAATTTTTTGCTAGATGTTGGAAATGGAAAGTTGAATGACCGGAATGATAATATTAAAGTCCCAGAATCCTGTGTAATGTCTTCAAATGGTTGCATTGTTAAAAAGGTTTTTGAAAAACTTATACAACTAAAAAATATAATGAAATGAGTGAGTGCGCCATATTGTCAGCCAGAAATGTTGATGTTGATGATATTAACGAGCAAGTAACAGGTTAATTAGATAAATCTACGGAACATGTTTACACAGGAATTGACAGCATAGAAAATTGTAATAATGGAAAACTTAGTGAACTTATTCAACCTGAGTATCTGGATACTTTCAAACTACCAAGTTTACCACCACATAAATTCAGATTGAGAAAGTATTGCATAGTTATGCTAATTTGAAACATCAGTACTAGTGAAGGATTGTGCAATAGTAATTTACGTAGCAATGTCTCGAGTTAGATCATGGAATTCATTAATTATTTACTTAGGGAAACATAGACAAAATTTATTAGTTAAAAATTATGTTTACAAAGAAATATATAGTTAAATTGTAAGTCTTGATCACTATTTTGATCTCCCTCTCGTTGTTGTTGATAAATGTTAGAATTCATAATGCGTATTTGCAACTTGATCCGTGGAGAGGTAAAAAATATAAACGCCAATCATTTATGAACTTGCAATGATATTTTATTTTGCGACGTTTCGTCCACTTGTTTTGTGGACCCCCTCAGGCTGAATATATTACAAAAGTGTTTATATTATAACAAGTATAAGTTTACAGAACAAAACAATGTTAAAGATGTCAATAGTGTTCACCTTAATGTAGTAATTCTTAACTCTTCAAGAGCATTTCGTCAATTAAGTGAGCAAACTACTAGCGGTATTTATCTAGTCGAAATTCAGTGGGTGTGTATAATTAAGTTAATTTTCTAAGTAAAGGTTTGTATAACATACTAAGGTTTTGTGTGTCTTCCTTCTTGTTTATAGTGTTTTTTGTGGCCTTTATAAACAACATCTCAGAAATTATACGTTTTTTATAATCAGGTTCGGTATCCATTATATGTGTGTTTTCAAAATCGAAATGATGATCATAATCTAGACTATGTTTGCAAACAACAGATTCAGGATCATCATTTGATGTGTGTTCAGAAATCCTTTTATTTAAAGCTCTCTTTGTTTGACCAACGTATGAAGTTTGACAAGATTTACATGTAAATTTATAAACAACATTAGTTTGGTCCATCTTACTAGTCACATCCTTACCCAATTTTATAAACATATCAAACTTATTAACAATGTTGGGAATAATTTTAATATTATATGTTTTCAAAACACTAATACAATTTTTAATAAATGATATATAATAAGGTAAATTAATTCTAATTACATCATTATCGGCATTCTCAACAGTTTGTTGAGGAAAATGGAAATAATGATATTGATAATGATAATTATAAAATCATTATTTCCATTTTCAATTTTATAAATACGCTTTCTAATATATTTTTTAGAAAAAAACTTTGGATAATCATTTTCATTTAAAATATCATAAACTAACTTTTTATTTTTGTCTTAAAACTGTTCATCTGACAATAAAATCGCTCTATCTACAAGATTATAAGCAATGTTTATTTTTTATTGAATTGTGTGGTTAGAATTAAAATTTATTCTAATATTAGATGCCATGGGTTTAGTGTACCAATCAGTCAAAATCTTGTTATTGTCAATAATAATGGTAGTGTCTAAGAAATTAATTTTCCTGTCAACCTCAAGCTCATGGGTAAATTGTAATTTTTGGTCATACGAATTAAAAATATCAACAACTTTACTGACAAATCTCTTATTTATACACATTAACGTGTCATCAACGAAACAAAAATAAAACAATGGTTCAACATTATGTTCTTTCTTTAAAATCTTTAGACAAGTCGTTTCTAAATCTTCCAAAACTATATTAGCAAAAAGGGGGGATATCGGTGAGTCCATTGGTGTACCAAATGATTGTCGGTAAAATTTTTTGTTAAAAGAAAAATAGACATTATTAAAGAGAAAAGTAGTTAATTTATAAATATCTACAAACGGTATTTTACATTTATTATGAATATGACTAAATCGTTTGCCAAGACTACGTAAAACTACCCGCCAACATTGTTAATAAGTTTGATACGTATATAAAATTGGGTAAGGATGTAACTAGTAAGATGGCCTGTACAGAAAAAACCCTCAAAATTATCCCCAAAAAAACCCTCAAAATCACTCCCAACTAGTCACTCTCAATTGAGTCTACTTTCGGACATCCCTCAACCTACTTGAGAGTTACTCTCAAATTGAGGGTAAATTTTACACTCTCAAAATTTATTCCCAGTTTAGCCTCAAGTAGGTTGAGGGATGTCCGAAAATAGACTCAACTGAGAGTAAACTCTCGCACCCTCTCAATTGAGAGTAAGAGTAACACTCAATTGAAAGTTTTTATTTGGGGGTTAAATTTGAGAGCGAATTTTCGTTAGAATTTTATCCTCAAACTGAGAGTTAAATTCTAATTTGATTGCTTTTAAATTTGAAAGAAAACCTGAAATAAATTTAAACAATAAGTTGATTATTTTTATTTTATTTATTTTGAACATGTATACATGAGTTTATTTCAATTAATAGCTGTATAGTTTTACTACATAAATTTAAAACCTGATTTTTTTTTCAATACCTTAAAATATTCTATTCAATAATTTATGAAAAATGAAAAAAAATGACAATCTTACGAAGTTAGAATTTTTTTTTAGTTGTAGAAAAAAAAACTATTTTTCATTGCACAATAGTAAAGACTTTGATGGTGAATCTTTTTAATTGTATCTTCATGATAAAAAATAAACAATGTACTACATTGAGAAAAGATAAAGAATTTTTTTATGTATTTGATATAAACTAAAAAGTAATATTGTAACTGGTTAAAAAAACATTTTTGAAAAGTTTTTCATCATCATATTTTTAAAATATTTTAATACTGTGATTTATTTAAAAAAAAAAAAAAAAATGTTTTTGATCTCAACTGTATTAAGCCGAATGATTTTAATCACTTAATCAAAAGATACTCATGTTTATAAGTAATTTTAAGTATGGTATTATTAGTTTGGTGTAAATACAAAAGTTTTAAAAAAATTCTATTTCAAAGTCATTCAATCTTGTTCAAATATCACTAAATTATCAATACATTCTATGTAAACATAATAAAGAACTTTCTACTTACAAAGTGAAAATACCAACGTTGGCCATAGTAAATAAGAAATTATTATTTGGCTTGTTTGTTGATGAAAGTTTTTTATTTAAATAACAGAAACAAACACCTGTTCATATAATTTATAAAATACAGCAGAGTTGTATTTTTTCAGCGCTATCATATATCTTAAACCTTGACTAATATTTTGCTGTTTATTTTCTGAAACTAATTTTTGCACAAAATTAGCTTCTGGTATAACTCGGTCAATCACTATTTACATTAATGAAAAAAGAGAAATAATCATTTGATAAATTTTCTTTTTCATTTTTAATATAAAAAACACTGTTCATTAGCACTGCAGTATTTCTGCAATTACTTTGGTTTGTTTGATGCGAAAACTCTATCATTATGTTTACTCAATCTGCTGGTATTTTTTGGTAATTTTGTGATATTTCTGCTTGATTAACATTGCATTTTCAAAGACTTTATCCATAACTTATATCTTTAATCTAGTTAGAGACATCTTGTTTTGAGCTGAATTTAATGCAATCATTAACTTCACCCACTGCATTAAATTTAAGTTTTCACATAATAAAACATAAATATTTATCAAAGAATCAATTCTTAAAGAAATTTTTTGATATTAATAAAAGATTGACTACTTGTAAATGTAGATAAAAATATACTCATCTAATTCAGAAAAAAATCATAACCCTACTGATTTTTAGGTCTTCTTTCTGTTTTTAAATTTTAATTAATACATCAAAGTACAGTGTAAAATTAAATTTGTTTGAATAAAATTAAAATAATGCACTGAATAATAATCAAGGAACTACTTATTAAACAGTATCTTTTTAAATGAACTCTTAGAATACTACCGGTCCACCAACACGTGGTATATTAGACTCACTGGCTAACCTAACCTATACTAGCGAGTGGGGCAGCCAGCGTCCAGTAGTTATAGCAGTGGATCGTCGAGCGGGCGGGTTCTTTAAAAATACAAAATTTAAAAAACAATTTTTTTTTGATTCTCTTCATAAATTAATTAGTTTAGAATCAGTCGCATATAATCTATTATTTTGATACAATCAATAAATTGTTTTAGTACAAATTTATCAATAGCACCATATTAAAAATAATGTAAACGAGATATATTTAAAACCATTATTCGTTCAATCAGAATGTAATAATTTATTAAAATAAAATAACTCACCAACTTTAAAAAAAATTCGTGTAGAACAGTAGAAAATTAAAAAAATTTTTTCCGTACATGAATTAAAAATAAAACTTTTTATAAAAGATTCATGAGTTTATGTAAGCATATTAGATAGCACAAAAATTTTAAGTATATAGAAATATCTTGAAAAATTTTTATTTTCAAAAGCTTGCCAGATAAAATAATTTTTAATAAAGACAAAATATTAAAAGGATTGAAAACTTAAATGTAGCTTTGATATCATACATACGTAATAATTAAACTAATAAACAGCATGTTAAAGTATAGTATTAATTTAAACTAAAAAGCTCGATTACAAGTTAAATTTTTGACAAAAAAGAAAATAAATTAAAGATTGATTTTTGGTTAAGGTAATTCAAAATGAAAAACTAGTAGCGAATTCAAGAGTTCTGACAAAGTACTTAGTGTAAAATTTGAATATTACCTTGATTCTTTCAGAATTCTTTTCTTTCAGAAAAAAATTAAAATTGATTGTAAATCATCAAATACTTTGGAGTAACTTTAATATAATTTTTAAGTACCCATCCTTCAAATGTTGGAAGTTAAGTTGGAATATTAAGAGAGTACTCTCAAGAAGTTAGAGTAAAGACTCAATGGTGAGAGCTTACTTTGAAATTTTGAAAATCACTCTCATAAGATGAGAGTGAAAAAGAAAAGACTTAACGATCAGAATTTACTCTCAAATTTTGAGAGTCATTCTCAAAAGTTGATAGTACAGCCTAAAATTTGAGGGTGTGCTCTGAAATTTTGAGAGTCGCCCTCAAAAGATGAGAGTACAGTCTCAAATTTGAGGGTGTGCTCTGAAATTTTGAGAGACACCCTCAAAAGATGAGAGTACAGTCTCAAATTTGAGAGTGAACTCTCAAAAGTTGTTAGTAAAGACTTAACTTTGAGAGTAAACTCTCGAAATTCTAGAGTTTACTCTCAAATTTGGTACTTTACTCTGAATATTGAGTCTTTACTCCCAAAATTGGGAGCTTACGCCCAAATTTTCAGGGTTTTTTTCGTACGGGGGACCAAACTAATGTTGTTTATAAATTTACATGTAAATCTTGTCAAACTTCCTACATTGGTCAAACAAAGAGAGCTTTAAATAAAAGGATTTCTGAACACAAATCAAATGATGATCCTGAATCTGTTGTTTGTAAACATAGTCTAGATTATGATCATCATTTCGATTTTGAAAACTCACATATAATGGATATCGAACCTGATTATAAAAAACGTATAATTTCTGAGATGTTGTTTATAAAGGCCACAAAACGCATCATGAATTCTAACAAATATATTATTAGTCATATACTTTGTTTAAAAAATATCACTTCCAGTTAAAATGTATTTATAATAGTTCACCTAAAGTATAAACTTATTTTCAATCAAAATAAATTTTATCTTTTAATTAAAAGAAAAAAATATTCAAAAAATTTAAATATAAATAAAAAAAAATTTAATTTTAGGCGTGGGTAGCGCGCAAATTAGCCCTAGTCAACTTTGTAAATATCAACGTTATAATTTGGTATCGATATAGGTGAACAGTATAACAATTTATGGAGCACTAAAGTTTTATATAAATATAAATTGTTCCAGGTTTTTTGAAATTACTCGATGATTTAATAATAAATCCCAACGACTTCTTAGCTCTTTTGAGGACGTTTCAAGGATTTTGGAGCAACGTTAACTATTTTTGTAACTACCCATAGAAGCACACTTTTACATGCTCTTTCGTATGCCATAAAAAAAAATATGGCAAGCGAGATTCGTTTTTGAGTTATGAACGCTCAAAGTTCCGTCGTTTTGCATGGGATGGCACGTAGAGCACTACAATTTTTTAATGTTGTCGACGACTGTAAATTAACTAGTAGTAACTTTTTCTAAAAAAAAAAGTATATTCTAGCTATTGAAACAAGAATCAATCTAACATTTTTTAAAATACGGCAATCGGGCCTACTTTCAGAGTAATTTAACAGTAAAGTTGATTTTTTAGTCTTTGCGGTTTTGCTGCGCCACGAGAGCAAGAGAGACAGAACGACCGGCGCGTCAGCTATTTCTCGTGTGGAGAGCCCCAAAACTGAATGAGAGTCACTGGAGGTCTGAAACGTTTAGCAATTCAAAGTAATATTCAAATTTTCCAAAATAAGTTGCATTTAAATATTTACAATTCATCCAATTTATTTTTGATAAATTAAAATCACCAGAAATTATAAATTCATGTTCAGGGTATTCATTTTTTAGATATTTAATCACTTTTTTATGGTTTTTATATAATTTGTTATCAGATCTTGGGGGAATATATACTAATGTGTATCAATATGTTCCAATAATGTAACTTTTATTATCTGATATTAATTCTACGAATAATTGTTCTACTGACTTATCAGATATTGAAGACATATCAATTTTCTTGTGAAAAATGATTTTTCAGCAGCCATTTTATTATACAACCACTATTTAGTTCATATCCAGATGCTTACATTTTCGATTAAAATATTTTGAAAGTTAAGAACCGTTACTGATTGCAATACAAAACCATACGATGATTATTGTGTAAACAAACCATACAAAAGTCAACATTCTAGGAATTGCGACGATTGGAACGACCTTTTCAATACCCAGCAATCCTTGGCCGATGTCTTGACACGTTTCTCTTCTACTGTGGAAGCCACACAAGAATGGACCAAGGGACTTGTTGAAGCACAATTGAAACTTCTCGATACTTACTGGTTGGATTTCAAGCACAACCATGTCAGACTGCTAAACGGTAGACCACTTGAAGAAGGAACTGGTGGCATTCATGACTTGTATGCGAGTACTGAGAACAATTATCTCAGCGCTTTATCTCAAATTTACGATGCGAGAGATAGCACAAACGCAACTCAAAATAATCCACCATCGGGCACTGTGAGCAGTTCAATAGGTTGGATATTCTTGCAAGGCGACAGTTGGTTGCTCAGTTCAACTTGTGTTTTAACTGCTTGAGATCCGGTCATCCTGCTAAGAGTTGTCCGTCTCTTTCAAAATGCCAGAAATGTCAAGGTGCACACCACACCTTCTACTGGATCACCATCTACTGAAAATTATACACATTCAGCTAATAATTCTGATTCATTCAAGACATCAAAACTTGACAATTTTCAGCAAATTTACAATGAATTTTAACTTAGACAGCTTCTTAAAAATAATTTAATCATTCATAATATTCTGGAGACAGATGGTCCTGATGAAGCTACAGCTGATAGGCAAAGTATTATTGAGAAGTTGAGTAAAATTGAAATTGAAACAAAATTGGATTCTGCTAAATTTTTTAGGCTAGGAACTAAAACTCCTGAAAAAAACAGGAGTATAAAGCTGATACTTGACTATTTGTTTTAGTTAAATGATTAAATCAGAAGGTTTTATTGATTCAAAGAAGCGTGTTTATTCAGAAGGAACATTAGGTTAGGGCACCAAAAATACAACAACACATAACATAAAAACAAACGAACACTTTGTAGCTAACACATAAAAATACATTCGAATTAAGACACAAACTCGAACATTTTGCCAGCCTTGTTCCTAGAGCATCTTGACACCCTCGCGCAGTCGGTCAATCACTGATAGTAGTGTCAGTCGAGTGATGTGATGCTTGTACCCTCCTATGGCTGTTTTAATAACGGCTTCACGAACCAGACCATCTTTTCCAGCTATGACTGAAGTGATTCGCCCAAGAGGCCAAGTGCCATTAGACAGTAGTAGAGTTGGATCAACGATCACATTTCTTTCTTAACTTATTCAACTTCAACCTTGGTAGAAAAAATTCTAGTATTATTAGCATTTTGCTCAATAATTTCATTATGCAGTTCCTCTTTCAATTTACTTATACTTTGTATAATAGTATCTGTCTTGGAAGCTGGATTATCTACCGATATATTGTTAACTTTTTCTTTTAAGTCACATATAATGTTTTTTAGATCTGTAATGTCTGCAGCATTGTTATTCTTTAAACAAGTTTTACATTTAAACATCAAAGACTTTGCTGATTTTGTATGTATAACTTTAAATTCTGTAGCTGTTAAATTTGTGCAATCAATTGTTGCATGAAAAGGCTCTTGACATGTTCTACAATAAATAACAGGTGTATCACCAAAAGGTTTTTCACAAAAGTAACAGAAAGACATTTCAAATAATAATTTGTGGGGATCACTCCCCAGAACGTTCCGCGCGGACACAGGCGCAAGCAGTAACTTCAACCGCGACTGTGGACCGACGCTGTGAACAATCGAGCCACGCGTAGCCAGTCATCGCCTTCAGTCTTGTGCCAGCCACGTCACGAGCGACAGCTAACCTTGTCACACACACAAGCTTAATCTCGGCCCTAGAGCCATTGTAAAAACTTTAAGATTTAATTAAAAATTTTATTAATAATTGGACTGTCTTTTCATTATTTAAACCCGCACCTCAACCAGTCCATAGTGGTGACCCCGACTAAAGTAACCCTTCGTGTCGCGCCGTCGCGTCGCGTTAAGAAAAACGAAAGAAACGCCCAGATTGCCGAGGCAGGTTGAGCTCGCCCGCTCCCTTGCCACAAATCTTACGAAAAACCTTCTCCAAGAAAATTACGTGATGGTTAATGAGGATGCCGCCGCGGTCGCCTCCCTCGACCAGGACCTTCTGGGTGTCCTGCGTACTGCTCTAGCAAATGGAAAGTACGAGCATCTGAAGACGCAAGTGCTGTCCCGGTTCTTGGACTCAGCAGACCAGTGTCTAACCAAACTCCTCACCAGGATGGAGCTGGACGGGCGCACGCCCTTGCCGCTGTTTCGCCACATGCGCAACCTGGCCGCCAGCACGCAGGTGTCCGATGACGTGCTCAAGGTCAAATGGCTCCTGCCCGCGCACGTCACATGCACTCTCCGAATCCTGCGTAACAACACATTGGACGAGTTGGCCGAGGCAGCAGACGAGATGCACGACGTGCTTCCAGGACTCCAGGCGGTGAGTAATAACAGGCAGCGCAGCCCGTCCTCTCATCATCGTGGCGGCGCCCAAAGCGCCCGCTCTCACAAGTCCAGCTTAACAGATGAGCTCGCCGGCATACGAGCAGCTCTGTCAAAGCTCAACGCGTCCAACGACCTGATACTAAGTGCCGTCCGTGGGTTTCAACCAAGGCCAACTGAGGATGCCCATCAGTCGCGCCGCCGAAGCAGGAGTAGGCCACGCTCAGCTACACCAGGTGGGTTCTGCTATTATCACCACCAATTCGGTACTGATGCTCGCAAATGTGAGCAACCCTGCAGCTTCAGATCATCGGCCAACCAGGGAAACTAACATTGCTACCGTCAGTTGAGGCGGCTGCTGGTAGCAAAGATCAGCTCCTTGAAAATCGCCTCATCATCATAGACCGGAACACTAGCCTACGCTTCCTGGTCGACTCCGCTTCGGTCGTATCCTTACTACCACTCTCGGCGGTAGAAGAAAAACCTCCTGTCCACGACCTGCAGCTGGCAGCAGTCAACAAAACCTTCATTAAGACGTACGGTTGACGTATGGTGACCCTCAACCTGGGGCTTCGTCGAGACTTCACTTAGCCCTTCATGATCGCCAACGTCCACAACCCCATTCTAGGTGCAGACTTCCTGGCCAGCACTGGCCTCCTGGTGGACCTCCAGCATCGTCGCCTGGCCGATCCTACCACCACCCTTAGTGTCGAAGCTACGCTCTATACGGCAGAAGTCTTTGGCGTTGGCATTTAAAGTTGCTCCACTGAGGACAAACACCGCATGGCTTACGATCAGCTATTGGTGGAGTTGACTGACATCACCAAGCCTCGACAAGAAAAGGCAAACCTCAGCGGCACTCCAGTTGTGCACCACATCTTCACGAAAGACCCTACGGTCTTCGAGCGCCCATGGCGGATCCATTGCGAGCGTCTTCAAGCGGCCAAGCAGGAGATCGACAAACTCCTAAAGAAGGGCATTACCCTGCCCTCGTAACAGCTAGTGGGTGAGCCCAATACACATGGTGCCAAAGAAGTCTGGTGGATACAGGATGACAGGCGACTACCGCCGTGTGAATGCCTGCACACCTCCGGACCGCTACCCGATTCCTGTCATTGAGGATATCCTGCATGACTGTCATGGCTGCAACGTCTTCACCACCCTGGATCTAGAGAAGGGATTCTACCAAAAACGGCCGTCACAACACCCTATAGGCTCTACGAGTTCTTGTACCTCTCCATGGGTTTGCGCAACGCCACGCAAACGTTTCAGCGCTTTATGGATATCGGCGCTGCCCTAGAGCAGGAAATCGACAACGTCTGGCATCCGGTCGGTTTCTTCTCCAGCAAGCCGTCACCCACGCAACAGAAATACAGCACCTACGACCGAGAGCTGTTGGCTATTTTCGAGGCCATCAAGTTTTTCCAGAGATACTTGGAGGGGCGAAGCTTCAAAGTGCTTACCGACTATAAGCCTTTAACCTTTGTGGCCCAGCAGTGGTCGGACTAGGCTTCCCAAAGGCAGCAGCGCCAGCTGGACTACATCCTTCAATTCAATGTCACCCTGGAACACGTGAAGGGTGAGGACAATGTAGTGGCTGATACTCTGTCCAGAGTCAACGCAATCGCCATGCCATCCGCTCTGCTTGCTCGGGACATTGAGGCAGCACAGCTCGAGGACGATGAGCTGGAACATTTGCTGGACAAAGGCATTTTGGACCTGCAGGTACTCCGTGTCGATGGCTCTTCAATCGCCTGCAACATCGAGGATGGCATCGTCAGGCCCTACCTTCCTGCCAACCTGCGGCGTCGTGCCTTCGACGTCCTGCATTCGCTGGCGCACCCCAGTCCACGCCGAGGTCCACGCACGACTACAAGGATCGTCACCTCCAAGTTTGTCTGGCCTGGCATCAGAAAAGACGTCGACCATTGGGCTCGATCTTGTGAACCATGTTACAAGATGTGTACGTTACAGAAAACATTTTTTTACTATAAATTTATAACTTTTTGAAATAGTGATTGCAATTATATATATATTTATACACACACACAAACACACATTGTTTCTTTCAAAATTAAGTTTTTTTTTTTTTTTATCAAAGTAAGATTTAAGGTGATATTTCAGAGGGACTTCTAGATTAAATTATTCTAATAGTATTCTTATTAAATAAATTTTTTTTAGTTATATTATTTTAAATGAAAATTGAATTAAATAATACTGCAAAAAGATCAATGTTTCTCAGTTTTTTATTCCATAAATTTTTTTTTATTTTTATTTTCCAATGCCCCGTCTGCACTGTCGGTTCAACCGCGTCTCGGTTTAACTTTGTTTAAAGAATTTTGCAATGTTGCCGTTGGAATCGAAGTTCAAGTTGCAAACATCTTAATCTTATAAATTATTTCCTATTTTTAATGTACAAATTAATCCTTTAATCCAACGGCAACATTGAAAAATTCTTTAAACAAAGTTAAGCTGAGACGTGGTTGAACCACCGGTGTAGACAGAGCACAACTACCTTAAATTAGTTTAGTCGAATTCATGATTACAAAATTAATTTCCTGTTGTAAAGTTCTCTTTTTTATACACATTCATCAATTTTTTCATCTTCTCCACAACTCAGTGTTTAAAATTCTTATCAAGATATGCTTTGATTGTTACATTTAAAGTATTTTTTTCTTATTTTGTTAATACTTTTTAGTGACTTTTTCATAAGATATTATCTCCATATTAGTAATCATGATTAGTAACAAGTAATCTGCAACATAAAGCAATAAAAATATTTTTACAAAGCATCAAGGTTAAAGTCGAAGGGGTGATAAAACTATTTTTAATATTCAAACCGCACTTATCTGACTATAGCTTCTGCAGAGATCATTTGCATTTTAATTATTGTCATTTTATTAGACACATATTCCATGACCACACATAATTCTGTCGAGAGATCATTGATAGCTTGGAACTTTGAAGATAATCTTAGACATCAATGAGTACATACTGATTCAAATAAAATCATGTAAATCTGAAAGAAATTTTTTTTAAGTATATTTCTACAAGAATCAAATTTATTTTTCAAGTTATAATAAAGTTAAATTGTAAGTAAATTCATATCAAACAAACTTGGTAGGCGATAATGGGCTGAACGAATGAGTTTGACTATCATCAACTTTTTTAATGTAAAAAGCTCAAACTGCAAGCTATGTTTTTTTATTCATAATCCTCGTCCATTAGGCAAATGATTTTCATTTATTTTCTTAACCTACAATGTCACTGGCAAACTTTTGAGGATTCAATGATTAACCTAAGAAATTACTTCATTAAAGCTTTGACATTTGAATTATAAGATTATGAACTGTATACATTTTTCTTTCTGTGCATAAGAGCAGTTAATATAATCACGTTTTATTATTTTCACTTATTTCATGATTTTACGATTTGATTTTTTTTTATTGTTTGTCAATAAAATTTCATCATTTTTCATAATTTGTATATGAACTTTAAGTCACTGGTTAATAAACTGACAATTAAATTTACTAAAAACATTTGATACACAAAAATTAAAGATATTTTTTGTTGAGCATTGACTTGATAAAAATCACGGTCGTATATACAGGTCCGGCAAGTGGCAACTCTAGTAAACAGAGTGAGGCTGTTAAAGTCGCCGATCAGTGTTTTGAAAATCGGTCACTCTGAGGCGCTTCGGGCGGTCTGAGTACTGGAGGGATTGCTCTCATTAGTCGAACTTGACGTTGTCGTCATGTGGTCATCAACGGCCAGACTCGACAAAAAGAAACCCTTGAAGTTTATTTTTGTATTTATTTAAAGATTATTAGTTGGAATTTTAATCCTTAAACGCAAAAGAGATTAATGACAAAATTTGTAGAGTTAGGCGAGCACTTTTTTCATGCAAATTTATGACATAATAAATTTGAAATATCAAATGAAAATTTATTGTAAGAGATTCTTTTTTTAAATAATAATAGCAAAAAAGTTGATGATGACTTGATAATTGTAATGAAAAAAGTATGTAAATCCTTAAAAAATAAGAATTATAGGCGAGCGGGGAACCCCCAAAAAGTTGCTTCGAAACACGAAAAGTGACCAGATTAATCCGAGTCGATGAAATGTGTCATACATTACGTTTTTGAGGGTGCTGAATATGAATATAACATTAATTTTTTTTTTTTAGTTGGGGGAACATAACCAAAATCGACCTTTAAGCATAAAATGCAAGTAGAGGTTATATTGTGATATTTTGCGTTTAATTCACTATCTTTTCGCAAATAAATAATATTTTTGCGTAAAAATTTAGGAAATCATTGTTTATCTCATTAATAAAATGATAGGATCCATATAAACTTCGTAAATAACATAATTTTTACGTGAGAGCTTTTTAAAAAAAAAATCTTGGGTCGTCGACTTAACAAAAATTTTTTTAGATAATTAAGCTATAAATTTTTGAAATTAATATTTTCATGTGTACCACTGTCTATTTAAGAATATTTAAAAGTTTTTTGAAAAGTAAAGTTTTCCGTTCTCTTCGAATGCAGGGTCAAAAATGGGTGTTCCCATTTTAAAAATCGAAGTTTGGGTCTGTAGGGCCCCAAATAAGGGCCTGGACCCTATTTCATTGGGCCCACTAAATTGTAAATTTTTTTTTAGAAAACTTTTACATTATATGTGTTACACGGAAATTGCGTATTTTCGGAAATAATAGGGGCTAAAGCGAAAAAGGCCCAAAAAATTCTCAAAAAATACCTATAAATCGTAAAATTTTCCGTTCTTTTCGAATCTGGGGTCAAAAATAGGGGTTCCCATTTGAAAAAGCGGAGTTAAGGGTCGTAGGGCCCAAAATAAAGTCCCGGGCCCTATTTCATACGGCCCACTAAATTGTAATTTTTTTTTTCAGGAAACTTTTACACTACATGTGCTATACAAAAATTGCGTATTATCGGAGTTAATTGCTTGATTTCATAATTTTTTTACACCCTGTATTTAAAATATTCTATTATCTCATAAATCAATTTTATATGAGTTAAAATTTTGTGTAAAATTTATAAACAAAAACTAACAAAACAATAATTTTCAGGCTTGTTATAAGGATCCACAAACTAAGCTGTATTATGTATCAACAAGTGAATTTATTACTGTGCGGAGTTTACCTATGGATATAACAGCTGGATATTTGGCACTCCGAGGAGCATTGTGCATTGTTGGATAAAAATAAACAAAATAACTTAGAATCTAATATTATATATTTTTGTACTATTATAGACTATTATAGACTATTGAAATAAGATGGTAATGAGAATCTCATTTTCATTACAAACCAGCGTTACGTACAGTTATTTTTATGGCCTGTCCAGCTGGAAACCTCAGAGGGTTCAAAATGAATTTCCCCACAATGCAATATAAAAAATAGATGTCTTTGGATTTTTACTGCAAGAATTTGTTGGTTATTATTTTGATGATAACCAACTTGATTCATGTAATTGAAAATAATAAAATAAATATTGAATTATAATTTTCATTAATAATTTTAATTATGTAAATAACAATCAGTGAGTTTATTGAATTGAGTTTGAAAAAACTAAGAGCTGTTTATTTTTATTTTCATGAAATAAAAAATTTTCACCCAATACAAAAATTAAATTGTGTCAAGGTGGTTTATTATATGATGCAAGTAAACAAAAATTATTAGCATTCAGTCTCATCATAATGAATGGTGCATACTTAATAATAGAAAACATAAATATTAGTAAATAAAAGTCCTCCAAATCCTTAGTACACCGAGAGGCTATGCATTTCAGAATCACAAAAAGAATCACTCATAAAAATAATATAATCAATAAAATATCAATTTCATTTCAAGTAAAAATCTTCGAAAAATATTATTTTTAACAAAATATCAATTGAAATTGGATCCAAGGCTCTAAACACGTTAAATTTGCTAAAAGAATCACAAAAGAATCAAAAGAATCATCAGTGATTCTGGAGTGCACAGCCCCTCGTAGTACACATTTCTGCCCGTGTGTACGAAACGCTACTTCGTTCACTTTCTTGTGCCTTGTCGATTTGGAGAAGTTGCGGACACGTACGCGTTAAGAGGAGGCACAGGTGAATTTTTAGTCCGTTGATATAATAATTTTTATAAGATAAACATTTAGTTTAATGCTAACTTTTTTGAGTGAAATCATACGGTAGGGTCAAAAAATTCAAAACATAATTTTTGGGCCCTTTAGGGCTACTAATTTTTGCCCATTTAAGAATTTTTTGAAACCCACACGCTAAGTTGTTTGAAATCACAAAAAACGACAGCAAACCAAATTTTAGCTCAAAATATTAAAAATTGCGAAAGTAGTAGTATTTTTACTTAAGGGCCAAATACAAAAATGGCTTTTGAACGTAAAAAAAAGTTTCAAAAATTTATGAAAAAAATATCAGTGATCTACAATTTTTTTAAAGAAAATTTTGCACTAAACCCGATCTCCGTCGCTTAATTAAGCTCAGAGATAAAAATAAAAGTTGAAAAATCCTTATTTAAGGGTGCAGTCCTTCTGCAGAGGTTCCAAAAAAATCACTAATAATTTTGTTTTTTCAATACCTATTAAATGATATACAGGTTTCTAAGATTTCGACCTAAAACAAGTTTTACCAACTTATCTGACATTCAAACCTCTAATAGTATTTTTCATGAAGGTTCCATAAAAACAGGTGGAAGTAGAGTTCAGCAGCAGACGGTTATTGTGGCGAGCGAGCCCGCGAAGCGGGCGAAGTGAGTCACAATAGTCTGCTGCTAAGCTCGGCTTCTACCTGTTTTTAAATGAAACCTTCATGAACAATATTTTTTTTGCAACTAACTGCTCAAAGGATCTTTTTACAGTTACGTCAACAATATCTCTAAAAGTCTAAAGTGTGATTCGCACACTTAACCTCACGAGCGGCAGCGGCGAACGTGCGCATAGAAATCACAAGCGCACGCGCAGATTCCGGCAGCGCGTTGTATACCTATATATTGTATACAAATTTTAAATATAGGTATACAACACGCTGGCTCGAATCGCTGCGGTATCTGCTACCAAAGTCTATTGCTTATACGAGTAGTTCCAAGTTTCGCCACTTATGGGATTTACAAGTAAAAATTGGCGCTATTTAGTGAAAGTTCCGAAATAATTTTTAGTGGAACTTGCAGATAAAGAGACTCATACCCTGCAACTAGACGAGCTGTGAAAAGAGCCATTGAGCGGTTAGTTGCATGAAAAAATATTTATATATATATGGGTCAAAATAATATTTTTTTAACGGTTTCAACCTTTTTTTTTCTCTCAAAAATATGTGGAATCTTCTCTTCATATGTTTCCAAATAAGCTCTCATAGTAATTGTAGTGCAGATTTTGAGTTTTAGTTTATTCCAAAACATACACTTTTGACACATTTTATGTGCTAAACTAGTGTTTTTTTAACAATATACACGCTACATTTAACTTTTTCGTTCATTATAGATATTTGAAATTATTTTTTGACTAAAAACTATTTAAATTCCAGCCAAAATTGGGTCGCCTGCTATGAAAAAATTGATACTCAGCGAAATATTGATCTCAATATCAAATAATATACTACTTTTATTCAGTTTTTTAGTTTTTCGATTCGTTAGAAATCTATGTTCAAATATCGTAAATAATATACCACTTATTTATTTATTTTCTTCTATTTTTGAAATTACAAATAATTGATTATAGTTTATCAATTATTCTGATTATTTTCCCGAGCTGAATTTCAACCAATAGGAACGCCGTATTTGACATTTGGCGGAGGGGTGTGGGTAAAATTATTTCGATAATTTTTTGGTTATTTCCAATTCGAACGTTTCAAGTCGCATAGCAACTCGAATTGTTGGACTTACTCAATTCAGCTTTTGGGTTAGATCCGAGTCACTGCGGTGTATACCTATATATGAGTATTCATTATTATATTCATAGTCAACAAATGGTAATAGAACTATAACCGCAAAAATGTAAAATACAGCATTTCTATAAGTTGAAATTCAGCTGGGGCTCGCGGAGCAAGTTTGCCTCGCGCTTCGCGCTCGTGATTTTTAAACTGCCAAACTTGCCCCCCTCGTTGCTGTACAACAAAACACAGTCGGAAAATTATCGACAATTTTGAAGCACTAGGGGTATTACGACTGATAAAACAATCATAGATTACTATTGCTTACTCTGAAAAAAATGAGTCCAAGTTAAAAATGTTATTTTTTGAATGCTATGAACCATAAAACAATCTACCAATCTACTTTCTACTCATAATTATATTCACTTATGAAAAAGAGAATGAGAGATTCGATTAGAAAGTCGAGCCGATATGTTGAATCGAAACTTCAACTTTGATTCTTGGAGCAAGAGCGCCCCCTTTCAAGCCTCTCAAAAGTGTGAACCAGTCGGACGCGCCAAATTTGAAATCTTCAGGCATGCCTGATTTGAATTTTTTTTTTTTTTTTTTTTTTAATTAATAAAGTGAGTAACGAAATTTACATTTTTAATAGACAAATAAGCGGACAAGCTTACAACCCCATAACCCTAGGCGTAGTGAATAACAAATAATTAACTTTTGTAATAAACAAATAAGCCGATAAGCTACAACTCCATAACACTGGGCGTACTTAGTAAAAATAATTAATTTTTTTAATAAACAAATAAGCCGATAAGCTGCAACCCCATAACCTTGGGCATGGCTAAAAAAAATGTTCATATTTTTAATAAACAAATAAGGCAATGGGCTACAACCCCATAACCTTGGGAATGGCTAAAAAAATGTTAATATTTTTAATAAACAAATAAGGCGATGAGCTACAACCCCATAACACTGGGCGGGGTGAATGAAAAATAATTAAATTTTTTAATAAGCAAATAAGCCGATTAGCTACAACCCCATAACATTGGGCATGGCTCAAAAATTTTTTTTATCCATGCCCAAGGTTATGGGGTGGTGAACTTGTTTGCTCAGTTGTTTATTTAAATATTCACATATTTTATATTCGCTACGCCCAATGTTAAGGGGTTGTAGCTCATTGGCTCATTTGATTATTAAAAAAATTAATGATTTTTCATTCACTACGCCCAATGTTATGGGGTTGTGGCTCATCGGCTTATTTGTTTTTTAAAAAAATTAAAATTTTTGTAGCCATACCCCAGGTTATGGGGTTGTAGCTCATCGGCTTATTTGTTTATTAAAAAAGATAATTATTTTTACTAAGTACGCCCAGTGTTTTGGAGTGTAGCTCATCGGTTTATTTGTTTAGTAAAAAATTAATTTTTTTTCATTTGCTACGCCCACTGTTATGGGGTTGTAGCTCATCGGCTTATTTGTTTATTAAAAAAATTTATTATTTTTCATTTGCTACGCCAAGCGTCATGGGGTTGTAGCTCATCGGCTTATTAAAAAAATTAATTATTTTTCATTCACTACGCCCAGTATTAAGGGATTGTAGCTTATTGGCTTATTTGTTTATTAAAAATATTAACAGTTTTTTCAGCCATGCCCAAGGTTATGGTGTTGTAGCTTATCGCCTTATTTGATTATTAAAAAAATTAACATTTTTTTTAGCCATGCCCAAGGTTGGGGGGTTGTAGCTTATCGGCTTATTTGTTTATTAAAAAAATTAATTATTTTTACTAAGTATGCCCAGTGTTTTGGAGTTGTAGCTTATCGGCTTATTTGTTTATTACAAAAGTTAATTATTTGTTAATCACTACGCCTAGGGTTATGGGGTTGTAAGCGTGTCCGCTTATTTGTCTATTAAAAACTTAGATTTCGTTACTCACTTTATTAATTTAAAAAAAAACCAAAAAACAAAAAATTCAAATCAAGCATGCCTGAAGATTTTAAATTTGGCGCGTCTGGCTGGTTCACACTTTTGAGAGGCCTGAAAGCGGGGGCTCTTGCTCCAAGAATCAAAGATCAAGTTTCGATATATCGACTCGACTTTCTAATCGAATCTCTCATTCTCTTTTTCATAAGTGGATATAATTATAAGTAGAATGTAGATTGGTAGATTGTTTTATGCTTCATAGCATTCAAAAAATAACATTTTTAATTTGGACTAATTTTTTTCAGAGTAAGCAATAGTAATCCATGATTGTTTCATCAGAATAATTGATAAACTATGATCAATTATTTGTAATTTCGAAAATAGAAAAAAATAATTAAACAGGTAGTATATTATTTACAATATTTGAACATAGATTTTTAACGAATCAAAAAACTAAAAAACAGAATAAAAGTAGTATATAATTATGATATTGAGATCAATATTTCGTTGAGTATCAATTTTTTCATAGCAGGTGACCTAATTTTGGCTGGAATTTAAATAGTTTTTAGTCAAAAAATAATTTTAAAACATCTATAATGAACGAAAAAGTTAAATGTAGCGTGTATATTGTTAAAAAAACACTAGTTTAGCACATAAAATGTGTCAAAAGTGTATGCTTTGGAATCAACTAAAACCCCAAATCCGCACTACAATTACTATGGGAGCTTGTTTGGAAACATATGAAGAGATGATTCCACATATTTTTGAGAGAAAAAAAAAGGTCGAAACCGTTCAAAAATGCGTGTGAAAATCATAAAAAACGCGTTTTTTTGTGTTTTTTGACAACTTTAAACAGCTGTATCTTGGAAGCGAAAGATCGTACAGGGTTCCGGTTTGTCGCAAAATTTTTATTTTTTCATGAAAAAAATTTAACAATTTTTAAATATGCACAAAATTTAGCCTAGAAAAAGCTACGGTCATTTGAAGATATCTGCAAATGAGCAAAAATGGCAATATCTGTGTAGGACTGTATTATTATAAAAATAACCAAACTATGTTGTCAAAATATTTTTTCAAAAAAGAACTTATTTTGAACAAAATTTTGCCTTAAACTAGAGGTTTCTATCTCATTTTGATCAAAAGTTAGAATTTTTCGAAAAATACCTTAAAATTGCTTAAAACAGCTTAAAAATAGGCCATTTTCAATCTTTGAAAAAATCTAGCACCAAGCAGAAATAAGATAGAGACCTCTAGTTTGCGGCAAAAGTCTTCAATTAAATAGTACTTTTGCCAAAAAAAA
The DNA here is from genome assembly GCA_038277355.1 of Encarsia formosa. Classification (NCBI taxonomy): domain Eukaryota; kingdom Metazoa; phylum Arthropoda; class Insecta; order Hymenoptera; family Aphelinidae; genus Encarsia; species Encarsia formosa. Next base: position 22,094,846 of record CM076187.1, read on the forward strand.
TTGCAATAAAATCGGTGAACCTCGTGCGGACGGTTTTTTAAAAAAGTATTATTTTGACCCATATGTATGCAAATAGTTTCAATGGAAGGATATAAAAATGTTATGAGCAACAGCACACTATACCCTAACAAAATATATATCATTTAATAGGTATTGAAAAAACAAAATTATTAGTGATTTTTTTGGAACCTTTGCAGAAGGGCTGAACCCTTAAATAAGGATTTTTCAACTTTTATTTTTATCTCTGAGCCTAATTAAGCTATGGAAATCGGGTTTAGTGCAAAATTTTCTTTAAAAAAAATGTAGTTCACTGAGATTTTTTTTTTAAATTTTTGAAGCTTTTTTTTACGTTCAAAAGCCATTTTTGTATTTGGCCCTTAAGAAAATGCTACTACTCTCGCAATTTTTAATATTTTGAGCTAAAATTTGGTTTGCTGTCTTTTTTTGTGATTTCAAACAACTTAGCGTGTGGGTTTCAAAAAATTCTTAAATGCGCAAAAATTAGTAGCCCTGAAGGGCCCAAAAATTATGTTTCAAATTTTTTGACCCTACCGTATGATTTCACTCAAAAAAGTTAGCATTGAACCAAATTTTTATCTCATAAAAATTATTACATCAATGGAATAAAAATTCACCGGTGCCTCCCCTTAAATAGACAAATTAATCATGCATAAATTTTTTAATGAATAACGCCTGGCTTAACTTGGCGTTTGCTCAGCGAGTTCGTCTCTAGCAACAATCATGTATTCACGTTTCTTAATTATTGTTATGTATTGAGATCGATTAAATGAAATTTAATTAATTTTTTTAACTGCTACACGTTATTATTTAAAAGCACCTCTGTCTGCCGCTCTATAACCTCGTTTCCATGTATTCATTCCCCTCGCTTTTCAGTGATGGCAAAGTTACTATAAATTTCTGCTTTATTCTTATTATTTATTAAATTATTTTAGATGAATTGAATTAAAAAACAAAAGTTTAAAATAAAAAAAATTTATTTCAAAATTAACGTGATCATTACATAATGTTCATTACATAATATTTTTAATTAAAAGTTTTATATCCATCTGATTTAGGAAATTTATTTGAGTTTGTTGAAATTTTTTGAGTATATTCCTTCCATTTTGATGTTTACTCTTGTTTTTTGTTTTCAAGGCGAGTATAACTTCAACTGGATATCTGTTCTTTTTAAGAATACGATGAAAGTTTTTCATTTTTTCTTTTTTATCAATAAGACGAGAGTACTCGCTAGAAGAGCTCTGTTTTGACCCATGTTTAATGAGAAGTAAATGAAATTGAGAAAACCTCTTTAATACCCACTGCATGGAATTTTTGGAAAATTACCGTAATGTCCGGCGTATAAACGCCCCCCCCCCCCGATTTCGTTATCGAGACTTCCGAATGTTTGTATACTCGGCGTATAAGCCCCCCCCCCTTTTTTATCAGAATAACAGACATAAAAGAGACTTAATTACACTTTTTAATTAATTGTACTTTTATTATAAAAGCTCGGAATTAAGTAAAACCTGAAAGCGTTATAAAGTCTTTAAAGAAATGTTGCGTGCCAAACGCCTTCGATGATGTTTATCGAGTGTACTAGTATGGCTCCAAAATCTAAGAAAGAGTTGATGGCTAAATCAAGAGAGAGAAAAAAAAGGATCCCGAAAAATGGGAAAAATATCTCGAAAAGGATCGAGTAAAATAGAAGGTTGCAGATGCAAAAAAGAAGCATCGAATGACAGAGGAAGATTTAAAATTACATAGAGACAAAAAAAAATTTGCAAGAGAAGTGAATGCCAAAAAAAGCAAAAATGAATGCGTCAGTGCAAACAACTTCAAGCTACAAATGTCCTCAAACTTTTGGTAAAGCTGCTAAGAAAGCTTCTAAAAATTTGCCTCAAAGTCCTACCAAAAGACAAGACGTTGTGAAGGAGTTATTCATTCAAACTTTTAAATCAATCAAGTCCTTTCAGTCACTTCAAAAATCTAACCCAAAAGAAAATACTACGCATCAGCTAGTAACAAAATTCTATTGTTTGGATGAAATCAGCAGACAAGCTCCGAGTAAAAGAGATGTAAAAAGTTTTCGAAATGATGAAACTAGGAAAAAAGAACTTGGCGCAGTTGCCTTGCTTGAGAGTGGACTATAATAACTTTTTTGACTACACGCACAGTTTATAAGTAGCTTGATTTTATGAAAAAGGATTTTCGGGGCTAGAAATAATACACAAGTACAATGAATTCAACAATGTTTAAAACTTAATTTAATTAAATTAAATTCGGCTTTACAAGTTGACTTTTCCTTCGCTCCGTGAAAATTAAAACGCTTGATCGGTCGCATCGGCTGCGAGCGAGTGCTAACCCGAGTTGCGCACTTAACTAATAACTAAAATGCGCGAAATTTCAAATCCATAAACATGTCTAACGGCCCGATCATTTTGCCCGCCACGAAACGATTTAAGAGTTTCGTTTCTCAGGTGCGCTAGATATAAAGGTAAATCAAAATTGATGTATAAGAAGTTCAACAGTAACTGTGCAAATCTATTTTACACTTGAATACATGAAACGAAAACGTGCACAAAAGAAAAATTTGATAAACACTTCGCGAGACAAAGTTTAGTTCATAGATAATTGATTAAAATCAACGTAAGTACATATTGGACAGAACTAAAACAAAAGTATATATGTTGTTACTTTCAGATCTATGTTAATATTAATCAATTTATCCCGAAAGATACGAACAGATGAATAAAATAAAAAAATAAAAATAAAAAACCATCTTTCAGTAGAGTTACAGTGAATTCTGTTCATTTTTTTAAACTTTAATCATAAATTAATTCGAGTATCTACTCTGATTTTGATATTGTGTTTTCGGGGATACGAACAGATAAATGAAATGAAATCAAAAATCATTTTCCGGACGAGTTTTTAATAAATTTTTTTCAATTTTATTTCTTTAATTAATTTTTACTCAAATTATTTAAAATTCCTACTCTGATTCTGCTGATATTTTTTTGGAATATGAACAGATGAAGGAGATGAAATCAAAGAATCATCTTTCGGACGAGTTTTAAGTAAATTTTTCTTTTCTTTTTTACGCATCTTTTTTCTTTTTTTTTTTTTAAACTTGAATTCAATTATTTTTGAGTAAAAGTTTACTATCAATTTATTCAATTTAGGTGTCGTTCAATATCGTTAAAATCATTCGAACTCGACGGAGCCGCAGATTAACGATTAACAGTCGACCAAAGATATTCATGCATCACCGAAAAGCAGAATCTGTATTAGGGCAACTAAAAATAAAAAGACTTAAAAATCTAAGAGCTTTTTTTTTAATTGATTCTTTGAAAAGTAATATTATTCTAATTAATAAATCTGCGGCTCCGTCGAGTCCGAATGATTTTAACGATATTGAACAACACCTAAATTGAATAAATTGATAGTAAACTTTTACTAAAAAATAATTGAATTCAAGCTTAAAAAAAAAAAAAAAAAAAAAAAAGATGCGTAAAAAAGAAAAGAAAAATTTACTTAAAACTCGTCCGGAAGATGATTCTTTGATTTCATCTCCTTCATCTGTTCATATTCCAAAAAAATATCAGCAGAATCAGAGTAGGAATTTTAAATAATTTGAGTAAAAATTAATTAAAGAAATAAAACTGAAAAAAATTTATTAAAAACTCGTCCGGAAAATGATTTTTGATTTCATTTCATTTATCTGTTCGTATCCCCGAAAACATAATATCAAAATCAGAGTAGATACTCGAATTAATTTATAATTAAAGTTTAAAAAAATGAACAGAATTCACTGTAACTCTACTGAAAGATGGTTTTTTATTTTTATTTTTTTATTTTATTCATCTGTTCGTATCTTTTGGGATAAATTGATTAAGGTGGTTTTCTACCAAATTTATGACAATAGAGAATCAGCTCAAATTTTCTGGAGGTGTTTATTAGATATTAATAAACATTTCTACGAAGTCTGATCAAAATTGACCATTTAGTTTAATAGTTATAACAAGTTAAAGTTTGCATTTTTTTCATTTCGCGTATGGCCAACACGCTGAAAAAGTGTACTAAATTATTGATATTTGTCTTCTTACAATAGAGATCCTTTAAAAAAACCACATACATATAGTTTCACTATAGAAGAATTCATTTCTTGAAACGGCAAAAAATTGACCTTTTACAAATTTTACAATAATTTTACAAAAATAATTTTCACGTGAATAACCTCCAAAACTGCGGTATTCATAGGTGAGGTTAAAAGTTTAAAAAAATGTTTTGTTGTGATTGTCAATGTTTTTTTGGTAGAAAATAATTTCAGAAGCCATAAAAAGTTAAAAAACAAATTTTAATAACCAATTGTTAGTAATTTGGTGTAATAATTTTTTTTTTAGTCTTGAACTTGACTAGCTCTGGTAGAAAACCACCTTAATATTAACATAGATCTGAAAGTAACAACATATATACTTTTGTTTTAGTTCTGTCCAAAAAAAAACCACTCGCCGTAAATTCTTACCTTTTTTAAAGGTCTTTCTTTTTAAAGATTTCATTTCTTTCGCTAGGTATAAGGTGAAACTAAAAAAAAAATGGTAAAATTTACCAATTGATTCCTGACTAGAACAAACAACTTATGACTCCGTTGAGATGAATGATTCTATCGATATTGAAGGACAATTAAAATGAACTAATTTTCTTGTATACTTTTTTTACTGATTTTTAAACATCAAGTATACAAAAAAATTTTATTTTGATAATTCTGTTATAGCAACTATACAGTAAAAACCCAAGTCGCCGTTGGTATCCTACATTTTTAAATGTTTTTTTTTTTTTTAATTTTATCTATCTCGCAGGATTAAAAAAAAAATGATATTTCAATAATTATTAATTTTTCAGTTCTCAATTAAAATGAGAGTAAAATAAATTGAAAAGATTTTTTTTCTTAGTTATGTGTTGTTGTTGCTCTGCAAAAGAGGTTCTGGCGTAAGAACCAAACTATGCTTAAATGAATTTTTTGAGATGTTTTTTTTTTATCATGCAGTCAAAAATATTTTCTTAAATCTCTGATCTTACTAAATTGTTTTATATTTTTTTCATCATTTTATTTACTTTAAATCTTAACTTTTCAGGCTTGAAGCATAATAGTTTTATTCAAAATTGTATCTATTTGTTAAAAAAAAAACAACTCAAAACACATCACTATGACTAAAATGACTTAAAACCCACACAATTTGAAGGTTTCACAAAAATATTGCGATCTGTAGTTATAACAGATACTGTACCGATAAAATTTTTGGTGATAAAATTTATTATATTAACAATTTTTGCAACATGTCTGACAATTTGAATAACCCCATGAGACATTGATCGCCATCACATTTAAAGGCAGCAAATGTCAATGACCAAGTTGAGGTAGTTGGTATATAGTATGAGACATTGATCACCATTCACATTTAAACTACCCCAACTTGGTCATTGACATTTGTTGCAGCAATTTTCACTGGATAAATAAACCTCTACAGCACCAGCAGAAGGTTTCACAAGTTCAACTCACTCTAACTCATAGATGATTATCATAGGGAGACTTTAGATATTTTGTTTTGAAAAATTATAGCCAAATATTTTTCTATAATTATTGATGGTTAACGATCATAATAGTTATTAATTAAATTATGTTGATAGTGAATTTAGCATGATGCCGCTGTATATTTTATTATATACTACTTTTTTAATTACTTAATTATTTCTAAATCATGTAATAAAATAATAATAATTATGACCGCAGTCTTCTGCTCAGCTGCTCGGGTCTCGGTGGCTCGGCCTCTTGCGTGCGCGCACCTCACCTGCGCAGCCCGAGTTCAAAGAAAAAACTAATCGGCTATGCCCCAAGCTTTAAGCCCCCAAAACCCGGAGCACCCAAGTTCAACAAAAAAGCTGATTGGCTACACCCCAAGCTCTAAGTCCCCACACCCTGGGCGCGCGAGTTCAACAAAAAAGCTGATTGGCTACCCCTCAAGCTCTAAGCCCCCAATAAATAATATTAAATACATGCCTTGCTGCAGGCTGCAAGAGTGAGACAGCGTTACGTAAGATCCGGTTGAAGCCACATGCAGCGCATGTAGAGAAACCGGATGCTCAGGGACTGGAAACGAAAAAATCTAAAGGAAATCACCGTTTCGAATTTTGAGACGGTCATAACTTTTTAACGCAGAAATTTTTCAGGATGATTCTTTTTTTAATCTTCTCAGGGGATCTTGGGCTACGCGTAGAATATATGGTCAAGGAAAAATAATCATCCTAATAGTGTTTTTTTCATGAACGACCTAACCTAAAAGTGAAATTCAAAGTATATAAAGCGGTACCCTTTCACGGTAGTCTTTTTTAAAAACCCACTCGCCGTCCAGGGCTACCGCCCTTTAGGATACCAAGGTTTACAAATTGATGGTTATAAAAATTTTCGTGGTTGTATCAAATTACATCGCAAATTATCAACGTAAAGAGCGACTTGAGAAAATTCGCATGTCAAATGATATAATTAAAAATAAAGGAATAATATGACACCGTTAAAATATTATTTAAGAAATTTTCACAAAGTCTATCTGTTGAGGAGTTTGGGATGTAATCAAGTAACAGCAGAGTGCGCCAGTGCTGCGTGACTTTAGTTGCAGTGGCGACACCACAGTGGTGGTGTGTTAGTGCGTGCATAACGAGTAAGCGAGTAGTCGCATACTTGTTTCTATCTCGAGCGCTCTAATAAATCCGATCATATTATTTAACTACCTTATTTCCTTTAAAAATTTACCCTCTGAATTTATTCCCCTTTGAAAGGTTATGAGATGCGTGTACACTTCTGTTAATTGTGATTATTTTTCTTGTTTTATTGTGGGGAATTGACCTGACGGAGATCAGTTTTCTTTGTTTTGAAATTTTTTTTTTTCCGGTGTGCACGTACGAGTTAGGCATTTTTTTTATTTGTGTGTGTGAAAATTGTTTCCAGTTGAAATATTGTAGATGGTAAGTGTAGCAGTTGGAAAAGAAAAAATATCTAGAAGTGTGGATTCATAAAAATGTAAATCTAGACGTGTGCAAAATGGGGCCATCAATACATTTTTATTGTTTTTCTAGAGAACATATAAAAAAAAAAAAAAAAAAAAAGTCATGATTTTTATTCATTATACTTTTTCTAGAACTGAATTATTAGTGTCGATAGTAAAATCATGAAAATCTGGATGCACGTGGTCAGCTTAAAGTGTTGTGTTTTTCATATTCTTTAGAAAAACAAGGAAATTTTTTTAAGTAGCTTGATACGTAGAATGGGTTTTTATTAACATGATCTAGAGAAAAATCAATAGCATACCATTTTATAAAAATGTAATTAGTGAGTTTGCAGAATCATTAAAAAAAAAAAAAGCGAATCACGCGCAGGTTTAGACCTGCAGAGAACAATTGCTGGCTGGCGCGCGGGGGGAGAGAGCCAACACGTTGCTGTGCGCGCGTTGCCCGCCACGATAAGTCCAGCCCTTCCAGGAAGAGATAATTTCTAGTGCGTTTCTAACAACTCGTAATTGTTTACTCTAGAATTTATTTTTACAGTTTTGTAATTATAATATGCTCTAGTAAAATACATTGAGATACAGTCATTCTTGATATTATCTATATATAAACTCCAGGGAGGTTTATCCATTATTCATATAAGTGACGTTATGTGGTGTTTTTGTTTAGAGTAGACATGATTGAAATTACTATGCTAGACATGAATTGCAATGAAGATAACAAACTACCTGTATCGTCACGCCGATTTTCAGAACTGAGCTAAGTATAGCAAAGTTTTTGAAGAGCGGTTTTTCAACGCGTGACGTGTGCGTTCAGTCGGAATGCAAGCGGTGGCCAAGCCCCCGACGACAGGGTCAGTGCAGTGCATATAGGGTTCGCGCGTTTTTCGGCGTCGTACACGTTGCAGTTGGATAGGTCTTGGGCTCACTGTGTCGACTTTAAATCATAGTAATGATTTCTCGTGCTATCAGTGTTATATTAAACAAGCTCAAGATCTGCATCAACTTAATATACATACTGAATGATGTTTGGTTTTACATATCTCTAGAAATCTATCCGACTACCAAATGGAATTTGCTATTTGGACTTTAATGTTATGTGAAACATCAAAATCTCTGACTGACAGAGCCTTGACAGAATTGCGTGTCCTTTGACACTGACTACTAGATTGAGTCCAGCATAATATCAAAAAAAAAAAAAAAAAAATTAGAGAGTGAGAGAAATTGATTGCAAGTATGTACAAATTCAATTATATACCACAAATTCAGTTTGAATCCACTGTAGAATTTTAAACTAGATATCTAGACGGCAGTATTGCATTTTTAATAAATATAAAAAATCCAAACATCAAACTAGAATTATCTGCAGGTGAAGCCCAGGAATCAAATTATGAGACTTGGGAATATGAGTTGATGCTCCTATGACAGTACTAAGCTATTATATAGACAGTATATGGAATGGTACAGTATAGTACTTTCGCTTTACGGGGTGACCCTGGATTCCCCACTTAGATAATCTCAGAACGAAGGCCCTGCTCAGGCCGTTTATAAATTCATGTAAACTAATAATGGTTGGTAAAATTTGCAAACTACGCAATTACTAGAGCCTCTTTTTGTTTGAATGAAAAATTGAAATAAAATAAATAAATAGAGGAAAGATCTCTTAAGTTGAATTTAAAACTCTAGAATATACAGTAATTATTTTTAAACCTCCAGACATTATCAATGAAAAATTCTATTTAACACCATAAATGTATATGTAATCTAGATGTACCGAATAATATAAAATATATATGAATGAAAATTTAGTGCTGTTGCAAGAATATTAATTACTAATCATCTAGATGTATGGAGTGCAAGTTAGATAATTTCTAAACTCAATCTAGATAACACTTGAATCATGTATGTGTCGTGTCGGCACCAGCTCCGCTTTTTAATATTAAAATAAGTTTCAGATAATTCTTAAATTATTTACAAATTATTCAATTATTAGTTAAATAAGATAAATTAATAAGTATAAGTAGGAGAGAGAGAGAATCAATAGAAGAAAAACAGAGAGGGAGAGGAAAAGCGAACAGGAGCTGGGAAAAGGAAGAGAGGGAGAGGACAAAAGAAACGCGTCAGCGTGGGACGCCTGGCTGAGTGAAGGAAAAGCCAGCAGCGGACCCAAACAATAGAGTGTCACGGCAAGGAGGTTGGAGGCCATAACAAACCCCCATGATCACCGGTCAGTGACATTGACCCAATGAGGCATCAAAAAAACGGGTCCCATGTTAGTTTAGGCGGACCATAGCTGTAGGAGAGGGATTTCACACATGAGGAGTATTATAATAAATTAGGCCAAAGCCAAGCCCTCTTGGAAAAGGGGCCAAATCATTGGTTTTTCCCCCAGATTCGGACGTACATGGGAGGGTCCATGATCCCCTCCTCATGCGTTGGGGTATAAATAGGGCCGCAAACGCGGGCCCAGCAGCTTGGTTTTTCAGTCGCGATCCAGAACTCGACCCGTGCACATCGTTCCACGAGGAAGATCTCCCCGACTTGACTCACGGGAGTTAGAGATTTTCAAAGTCTCGATATTTTTAAAAACATATCTAGATCAACCTGAGTGACTATTTATAGTCTTATTTTAAGGGCATTTCTGAGTTTTCGAATCAGTGCACCTAATCTGCGAGTTTTCGAATAAGTGCGAGGGTTAACACAAATTAGAGTTCCGGCAGTGACTAGTTTGGTTTTAAAAGACTTTAAAGAAACATCACTGTGTCCGAATAAAGAAAAGAGCCTGGAATTTCCTCCAGAACGGCGTAGAACCACTGATTCACCACCTCAAGCAGCCCAGCGGGAATCTTCGGCTTTCAACACTCTCTCTCTCTCTCTGTGCAGTGTCCAGAACTTTCATAGAAGTAAGATTATTTTTAAGGAAGTAGATCGTGTAACGTTTTGTAATGGTTTGATTTTTATAATAAATAGATTTTCATAGTAGTCTTTCGGGTTCTGTAGTTTTATTAATTAACCTCCTCTCACTTATTCGAATCACCTACCCGGTCACATAAAAAGGTGAACTAGAGCCAATTGAATTAAATAGATCTGTCCCGATTTTGGGACATGACATATGAAAGGGCTGAGACTAACTAAAAATTCGTGTTGATTTTAGTTTGAAGTTGTATGATGAAAAATAGAATAAAATAAAATCTAGAAAGAAAAAAAATGACCCTTGTATATAACTTGATGTGTTTCTAAGCATGTTGAGGATGGAAGTCTAAGTATTTATTGTGATTTTATATCATGATATCTTATGCTGTTCTGAATTTGATTAAACGCCAACCTTTGATTTTTTATTATAGATCCTATTTTTTTACTCCCGTATATTCAAGGCAGAATCAACTTAAATAAATTATTATGAATAGCAAAAATCACTAGACTATTACTGTTATTTAAATTTTAGCAATTAAAAGAAATCTACTTGAATTTTACTAGAAGGCAATTGATGGTGCTTTTGCGTAAAATAAAATGCAATTTGAATGTTTTACAAGTCAAACATGTATTTAGGCCAAAATCTAAACAGATAGTTTAATAGGTAACCCGACAAAATCTACGAAAAAATATCTACGAAGACAAAATCTACGACAAAAGAAATCTAAGACGACAAAACCTACGATAAAAAAATCTACGACGACAAAATCTACAAAAATTCGAGTATTTACAGTAGTGGTCAAAAGCTTAGGACACCCCCAAATGTCATCTATTTGTTGTTTGATTTTTGAGTTTGTAAGTGATTGCAAACGTCTAAAACTTAAATTGACCTATATGTAATCTTTTTTTTCGATCAATATACTCAATTACTCGAGAGAAAAGCATTTACTATATATAAATTCAGTTTATAAACTCATTTTCATTCATATTTTAGTTCAAAAAGTTGTTTTTCAAAAAACTGATTTTTTGGGTCATTTTTCGATTTTTGATCAATTTTGAGAAATCTTCATTAACTTTTGGACTAGTAATTTTTTCCCTCCTATTTTCATTCAATGCTCAAGTTTAAAGAAAAATATTTTCAAGTTAATTTTTGAAAAATTGTTCGAACCATACTCGAATAACGATTCTTTTTGAGCATTAAAAAATCACTGTATTTTTATTATTTTACACTTAAGTTGACATTTTTTTTTTTTATGAAGAGTGAAATTGATAAAAATAATACATATTTGATGAAGTTACAACTAATTTATTTAATAGTACAAAAAACTTACAGAAAATCATAAAAAACAATATTTTTTTGCACAATATTCGATATTTTTAAGTGTACAACAAAAAACGAACTTTTTTGGTAATTTTGCAATTTTAATAGCAATAAATTTTTTTTAATAACAAACAAAAATAAGATAACTTTTCAGATAAATTTTCAGTTCGTTTACAAGTATTTTTATTGATTTTCAATACTTTGTAGCTCCACCTTTAGCATCGAAGCAAGCACGGACTCTGCGTGGCATTGATTCAGCGAGATTTTTGCAGTAGTTCAAGCTCAAACTTTGCCAAGCGATAGCTATCTCTCGTTTTAAATCTTCAAGACTTTTTAAATTTTTATCTCTGATAATCCTTTCAACTTGATCCCTCGCATTCTCGATAATATTCAGGTCGGGTGATCGAGCGATTATCAAAGATAAAAATTTTAAAAAAATTTATTACTATTAAAATTGCAAAATTACCAAAAAAGTTCGTTTTTTGTTGTACACTTAAAAATATCGAATATTGTGCAAAAAAATATTGTTTTTTATGATTTTCTGTAAGTTTTTTGTACTATTAAATAAATTAGTTGTAACTTCATCAAATATGTATTATTTTTATCAATTTCACTCTTCATAAAAAAAAATGTCAACTTAAGTGTAAAATAATAAAAATACAGTGATTTTATATTGCTCAAAAAGAATCGTTATTCGAGTATGGTTCGAATAATTTTTCAAAAATTAACTTGAAAATTTTTTTCTCTAAACTTGAGCATTGAATGAAAATAGGAGGGAAAAAATTACTAGTCCAAAAGTTAATGAAGATTTCTCAAAATTGATCAAAAATCGAAAAATGACCCAAAAAATCAGTTTTTTGAAAAACAACTTTTTGAACTAAAATATGAATGAAAATGAGTTTATAAACTGAATATATATATAGTACTAGTACCACTCAGCGCGCTGCAAGCGCGCATAGGAAAAAAACAATGATTGTAACCTCAAAAGGTACTTTTCGAATATTTTAAAAACTGCTCCACCAATCAGCTCACGAATAAAATCTTACATTGAAAATCTCACCAAAATGTCGATAGCTCTCTTTTATAAAGGGAAATGCTTTTCTCTCGAGTAATTGAGTATATTGATCGAAAAAAAAGAACCACTGTCGCGTTGTTTGGTGTTCGAGTATTTACGAAAAAAAAAGAAATAGTTCACGGGTTATGTTTTGAAACAATGCGCGCGTGCGGGCCGATGGCCCCCCGAACAGCGCGCCCTAAACCGAGTGTTTACGTTTAATCTAAGCTGAAATACCTTCAATTATATAATACATACACACTACGCATATGTTTGTGTACTACGGGAGTACTGACTTGATTTGAAATCAGATAGCTTAATTTCATTACCACTGTCGCGTCGTTTGGTGTTCGTGTAGAGCTTTTATTGTGTAAATTTTGAACTGTTTTAAAAATGCCACTACTATTTATTATAAGTCAAAAAGGCAATCCATTGTTAAAACATTGTGGACAAGAGATATATTAAAAATTTTTTTTTTAATTTTTACAATTTTTTTTTTTTTTGTAGATTTTGTCTTCGTAGATTATGTCGTAGATTCAGTTTAATTGTCACATCCTTATGTGACTCTTTGAACTTTTATTTATTTAATATTTATAAATAAAGGTGTGCAAGAAGCATACTAGAGTGAACAACTCCTGGTCGATAATTTATGCGAGCCTACGTGAGGAACTTTTCGCCTCTTTACGCCACGTGCCCACTCCCTTGAAATCCTTGACAAAAGCCGCCTCCTTATGGCACGTGCTTACCCCCTGAAATCAATTATGGGTGCGGTACCTGCGCATATTTTCGGCAACTTACACAGGTATATAAATAACGTGCCCAAAGCCCAGTAGTCAGTTGTCCACAGGATAGTCGGTCAGTTGTCCGCAGGGCAGTGTGTCAGTCTGTCAGTCAGTAAGCTCGTAGTTTGCCGGACGATTTCCCCTGAGTAGAAACTCTGGTCATTTGTCTCTGACTTTTTCAATTCTATCTTTTTGTAACAGTGCTCAAGATTCAGTGTTCTTTTATTCATTAAATGTTCTCCGAGTAAATCTTGAGTCATTCCTTAACTATCCTTCAAATTAAAGTTTAAGTTATTATTTCTTATTTAATCGACGTCACCGGAGCTCGATCATCGCTGGACCGATCGACGTCTGCACGGGTCTCAAGAACACCGTAAGTACAACTCACTAGATTTAGGACAGTCAACAGTAAAGGTAATTTACAAGGCCACACGCTGGCATACGGGTTGAGCCCAGGACTCTCGTAGTTTCTGGTTTGACTTTTTAAAGGTATTAAACATCATCAACCTTTAACAAATTGGGGGTTCGTCAAAAACTTGCGATTATCGATGCTATTGATATGTCTACTAATAATACTAATAAAAAGTCTGTTTATAATGAAGCTAAAGTAATTTTGTTTAATCAAGCTAATCAATCACATCCGGACAAATTTATAAATATTGATGATTTTGAATTAGAAGACATATTAGATCTTTTCGTGGATCAGTACAGAAACTTAGTTGGTTGGAATTAGCCACAAAGTACGTTTCATATCAGATCGTTATGTAAAATTTTTGAAAGATACGTTAGTAAAACTAAAATTGAATTAGTATCACGGGACCAGGAATTCGTAAAAGTACTGTTAAATTTTTTTTATAATCACATAAACTCAGATACTATAATTGAATATATGATAGAAGAATGCCCGCTCAAAATAAAAGAAATAAATAATTATAAACTGGAAGAAACTCTTGCCTTAATCAATGAATTAAATGAGGATAAGGGAAAACAAAAATACGAAAATAAAAAAATTATTCAGGAAGAAGAGGAAAAGTTAAAAGACGATAAATTTTATGAATCTCTAAGTAATTTTGACAAACAAAATCGTGAAGAAAATTTAAAAATAACTAAAGCCATTGATGATCATACGTTTTCATTGTTTAGTCCAACGATTGATTATTTAGCTTCTAATTCATTATTTACTAATTTAAATAAAAATAAAGATCGTGACGGTAAAAAGTTTGAAAGTATTCAAGATAAATTGGACGAGAATAAAATTTCCTATCGGCTTTTCCTAAAATAAATCAAGAAATGCCGAAATTAAATAAACATTCCTTTTTTGCATCAACAAAAAACAGATTCTCAAATACGGTACCAACATCAGTAAACATGTTTAATTTATCTATGGGTGCGGTAAAAAATATATCGATTAAAGACGCAATTTCATTAATTCCAGTTTTAGTCAAAATATAGGCTAATTCTCATTTTTTGAAGGTTGTAGAAGTGCTAAGGAGATTATTCCAGTCGATAATATTACGTATGCACGGACACTCGGAAAAGGCTTGATAACATGTTTTTTAAGAGGGCTTAAATGGGTAATAAAAGCTAGAATAGTCACTAATATAGATATTAACATAGATGAAGCAATAAGAGAAGCTATTGCTATAGAAAGGGAATATAATTATTATGAGCAGGAAGAACTAAATGAAATTAAACCGACAGTGGAGTGTAAAGAGGTGGTTCCGGTCTCAGTAAAATTAATTGATGGTGAGCCTCAGTTAAAATGTCAAATTTGCAAAAAAAATGGTCATTCGGCGGAAACTTGTTTTCAAAGATATAAAAGAGATTAAAATCAATCTGCAAATAAACAAAGAGACAATCGCTTTAGTAATTTTTCTCGTGAAAATAGAAATTTTAACTTTAATAAAAATAATCAATCGATCAATAATTCATCACAATTTAAGGTAGGACCGCACAAACTAGAAAGAGATGTGTTAAAAATCTAAAACTTTAGGAAGTCGAAGATAAATATTAAAAAATGATGCCACTAAATTTTCAGAACCTGGGGGTTTTTCGTTTTTGAGTAATTGAATATTAACATCGCGTCGATTTAACCCGTAGTCTTATGGGAGGGCACATTTTTTATACAATTTTTACATAATTACATGTGATCAGGTTTTCAGAAAATTTGTCAGTTAAACTAGAATGCACAAGAATCACATAGAATGAATTGAATCATACATTCGGTTCCTCTAAGTATTAATAAAAAACAAAAATATGTGTTTTAGGTTAAAAAAGCTTCTGCTGCTAATGCATTTCTATATCTATATACGCGTGAAGCTAGTCAAATGTTTAACCGAAAATGCATCTTGACTAGAGCCGTAGGTGCGGTCCTACCTTAATGAACCTAGAAATTTTAGGAATAATCAATATCGTCAGAATCATCAGGGTTATCAAAACTCAAGTTCGCGAAGAGACGAATTATACTTAGAAAGACAGCAAAAAACGTACCCAAATAATGGACGCCCATTAATGTGTGCTTATTGTAAAGGTATTGGTCATACAATCCAGCGGTGTTATAAAAGATCGGCTAATAATGATAGGATACTGCAGGAAAACGCACAACGTCTCCAGAAATCGGGTGCGATCGAAGAGACTACAGACGCAACGTGCCCACGAAAGGAAAATTAAATTCAATTTATATTAAGCGCGTTAATCTTACTTATAATGATGAAACTTCCACTATTTTATTAATAAATCCACTTAATGGTAATAAAATTGACTTCATTTTGGACTCCGGTGCGGGCCCAAATTTAATTAAATTGGATAATATTCCAAGAAATATCAAAATTGATACTAACATTATTTTAGAATTGCGTGGGATTTCAAATATAAGTATATATACGCTCGGAAAAGTACAAGTTCAATTTTCAAATTTTTCTATTGAATTTCATTTAATTGAAAATTCTTTCCCAATTAAAGAAGGAGGACTTCTTGGGGCAGAATTTTTTAGAAAATTTAATGTGAATATTGATTTTAAGAATAAACGAATCGTTTCAGATCTTTTCAATGTACCCTTTATACGAACGAAAGAAATATTACTTGCAAACTCTTCCACGGATAGCTTGTCTCGAAATACAAAAACCTATGCGGATATTGTAAAAGATAGGGTCTTACCTAATAAAATGGTTAAAATAAATGAGAAAATGAGAAAGAATGAGTCAAAATTTAAGTTTAATTCTAAAAATTCTACAAGGATATGAATTTCAATGCATTCTACGCGCCATTTACGAGTGCAAATTTAAATACCATGCCAAGTGATAACCTTGCCTTTAAAAATGATTTAAATACAAACTCCGTACCACATGCAAATTTTTATCAAGATACTATATCGAGTGCGGATTTTGTCTCAAATGAAAATGAAAATTCAAATTTATGCTCCATATCGAATTTAAATGCTATTTCTAGTAAGACGTGGATGCAAATAATGATGAAACTGCAGTTTTGAGTAAAGAGGTGAATGAAGAAAGAAAATATAAATTCAAGTTCAAGTTCTTACTCAACTATAGGTCTCATAAGTTCTATATAAAATATAAATGAGGAGCAAAATGAAAATCTTACCAATTCGATAGAAAATTATAAAATAAATGAAAATTTTAATAATGATACTTTGAGATTAATAAAAAATTATAAAGAATCAGGATCTGAAATAAAGCCTGATCAAGCTTCTATTTCTAAAGGCAGGTTAAAAACTAATCATTTTGAGAATGAAAACTTTGAGGTATCTGCTGATGCGTTGAAATTTGATGATCTTTGTGAATCTGGAATTATTGATAATGATAGAAAAATTGGTGAGGTTAGGAAAGACGAAAATGTTGTTAAAGTAAAATGTATGAAAAATAAAGTTATGAAAAAATGCAATGAATTACAGTACGAAACTGAGTATGAAGGGTGTGGCCAAATCGATGTGAGGAACGTGTGCAAAACCAAACTGTCGTCAAAAAATAAAAGTTGAAAAAAAAATAAACAAATTAACCTTGGTCATGATACGATCAATAAAAAAGGCGCGCGGCAGTTGGAAAAAGGTGTGTGCTTAGAAAAAGGGGAAAATTTGGAAATAAAAGTATTCAGAGACGACGAATTTCTTGAATTAATAAAGGGAGTGGCGCAGCTCATAAAAAGTAACGAACGAGATAAAAAACTATCAAGGGAAAAATGCTTGAGGTAAATTTGGGTATAATAAAAATACGATTTCTAAAAAAAATTGCGGAAAAATTGGATTCCCTTACTCTTAATATAATTAAATTACCCGAGAGTCAATTATCAAATGACCATCTAGAAATAAAGGAAATGCTTGCGTTTTTAGTTGAAATAAAAAGTGTGTTGAAGGAAAAGAGTATAATTCATGGTCTGCCTATAGAGCATGTCTTAAAATGCAAAGCGGATAATTTGAGGATGAATAAAATTAAAGATTTATTGAATTTGAAACACTTATCTCCTGAAGAAAATACTGCAGTGTTGGAACTAGTTGAAGAATTTCAGGATGTTTTATCTTAAGGGAGATAAACTTTCAGCTACACCTGTGTTGAAATTAATGATACCTACTATTGATGATATTCCGATATCATCTAAACAATACCGATTACCTCCAATACACAGTAAAGAAATTAGCCGGCAGGTGGATGAATTATTGGAAGATGGGATCATTGAGCCTTCTACTTCACCCTGGTGTAGTCCTTGTTTTTTAGTTCCTAAACCGGAAGACATGCTAGGTCGAAAGCAATATAGTATGGTGATTGATTATAGGGCTTTAAATTTAAAAACAATATCAGATTCTTACCCTCTTAGAAATATTACTGAGATTCTTGACCAATTAGAAGGTTCTAAATGTTTTTTTGTCTTTGATTTGAAGTTATCATACCTAAATCAAGATAAATGAAAAACACCGGTATAAAACAGCTTTCGCTATGACTAAGGGATTATTTCATTTTACTAGAGCTAGTTTTGGACTTAAAACAATGCCAGCAACATTTTCTAGGGCCTTAGCCATCGCCTTGGCAGGATTCATTGATTCCGTATTATTTTGTTATATCGATGATATTATAGTTTATTCAAAGAATTTCAAAGAACATATAGTAAGACTAAAGCTACTTTTTGAAAGATTGCGTTCTGCAGTATTTAAATTACAACCAGAAAATTGCGATTTCTTAAAAAAAGAAGTGACTTATCTAGGACACGTTATAACTACGGAAGGACTTAAGCCAAATCCCAAAACGTTAATAGCGGTTAAAAATTTTAAGACTCCCACTACACCAAAACACATTAAAATGTTTTTAGGACTAGCTGGATTTTACCGAAGATTTATTAAAGACTTTTCAAAAACTGCAAAACCCTTAACAAATTTATTGCAAAAAAATGTAGAATTTAAATGGGATAAAGAAACTCAAGAAGCTTTTGAGTGTTTAAAAAATTCACTTTGTAAAGAACCTCTTTTGATTTATCCTGATTTTTCAAAAGAATTTAACTTAACAACAGATGCGAGTGGATATGCGATTGGTGCTATTTTAAGTCAAGGACCCATATCTGAGGATAAACCAGTGGCCTATTATTCACGAGTAATGACACTGGTACAAAGAAGATAGTACACTTTCAATAAAGAAGGTTTAGCACTTGTTTACTCCATCAAACATTTTCGCCCTTACCTTTTACACAAAAAATTTAATTTAATAACTGATCATAAAGCTTTAGTCTGGATGCAAACACATAAAGAAGCGAATTCTCAATTAACGAGATGGCGAATAGAACTTGCTGAATATGATTTTACAATTATTTATAAACCAGGAATAAATAATCCGGCAGATGCTTTATCCAGATGCCCCGTAGAAGGTGCTCATAATGAGAAAACTGTAGATGAGGACGATGACTTTTATTTTGTTGAACAAGCACAGCCGTGCGAGCAGTTAAACGGGGAAGGTAGCGATCAATACCTGCCCACCGCAACAGGTAGGCCGGACGCGAAGCATGTGTATGTTATGACTAGAGCTCAGGCGCGCGAGCAGCAGCAGCCGACTAAGTGCGCGAGTGGGCGCGAGCAGCAGGAGCCTACTAAGTGCGTGAGCGGACGCGTGCAGGAGGAGCCCATCAAGATTTCTACGCTGCCAGCGAGGAAACGAGGTAGACCGCCGAAACAGAAAAATATCATGGAGACGCAACAAGAAGATGTAGTGGAAAAAGAAAACAATGACAATGATAATATTAATTATTCAATTAATAAGTCGATTGATACTTATAGTCCTGAGGTTATTAATGATGATGATTTTACATTGAATGAATTATTTAATGAAACACGTACAGAACCAACTAATTTTTTAAATGAGGATCGAACATTTAACGCTTTAATTAACTGCAGAGAAAAGTTATTTATGCGGAAAGACAATTATTTATATTTTATCGATTCTTCAGGAAAACCTTGTGATGAAGGAGCTAAGCAGCTGGGGAAAATTAATAAACTACCACATATCAAAAATGTTGAAGTATGCGAACCACTGGTAGTTAAAGTTGGTGTTAGGTTTCATGTTGCACTTCCTATAAGAGGAGAAACTCCAATAAGCTTAGTTTTTATAGATAAAAACTTAGATATTTTATTTTCTAAATTGAAAAATAAACTTCTAGAAATTCAAATAAATTCAATTAGTCTGACTAAATCAGAGTATATTGAAAACCTTGAATGGTCTAAGATAGCTCAAAAATTGCAAACCTTATTCAATAATTTTTCAACTACATTATTTGTATGCTTGAATTTGATAAATTATCCAGCCTTGGAAGATCGACAGGATATAATTCGAGAATGCCATGAATCTGCTGTTGGGGGTCATCGAGCTACAGTGAAAATGCTGAAAAGAATCAGGCAACGATTTTATTGGGAAAATTTGAAAGAAAAAGTCCAAAGTTTTATAAGAAATAGTTTAGTGTCAATTGAAAAAATTAGTAAGAGTCCGTACCCGTCAACCCATGCGTATTTCAGATACTCCAAATTGTCTTTAAAAATGGGCCATGGACATAGTTGGTCCCCTTCCTATAACTAACTCAGGAAATTAATATATTATTACTTTTCAAGATTTACTTTCAAAATTTGCAGTAGCTGAACTATTACAGACAGCAACCGCTGTAGATGTAGCAAATGCAATCAAGAAGGTAATATGCGTGTTTGGCAGCCCAATAGTAATATTGACGGATCAGGGCAGAAATTTTTTGTCAAGCCTAATGAAAAGAGTTGCTAAACGTTTTAGAATTAAACAGATAAAAACCACAGCTTTTCACCCAGAATCAAACGGCTCGCTTGAACGCTCACATTGGAGTTTAATTCAATTTCTGAAATTTTTTACAAATAAGAATAATAAAAACTGGGATGAATATATCGATCTAGCAATTTTGAATTTTAATACGTCAGTTAGTGAATCGACTTTACGTACTCCGTTTGAACTAGTGTTTGGAAAGTTAGCGCGTCTACCAACGAACCATGCAATCGTAGAAGAAGATTATGCACCAACATATCAAGGCTTTATGCAAAATTTAATTTTGAGACTCAACGAAATACAAAAAATTGCTCATGAAAGTTTAATTAATTCAAAATTAAGATCGAAAAAATATCATGATAAAAAAACAAATGAAAAATCATTTAAAATCGGATCGTATGTATTCTTAGCAAGCGGACCTAAACCTAAAAAATTCGGAAATCGCTGGTCAGGTCCTCACCTTGTATTAGAAGTACTAAATAATGAAAATGTTAAAATACAAATATATGAGAAGGAGGTTAAAGTTGTGCATGCAAATAGACTTAGAAAATCTTATATTGAAGTAGAATAAAACCATATAATTTTGCATGAATTATACATATAATTAAGTAGTATTCTGATTCATCAAACTTTTTTTTTTTTCTCCTATAGTACACATTATTATGATTGGATAGTATTACAAAATTTTAAACCAGCAATTATTGGACTATTTTATCCACCAGAACAACTTAAGTAGTGTAGTTAATTCACCTGCATGTGAATGTCGCATGTTAGTATTGAGGCCACATTAATATATGTTGATGTTGCAGATGAATAAATGGAAGAGCTACAACCTACTACTACTCCTAGTTATAATTAAGAAAAGTTATGGCATAAAATTCGAAGGTGTTACAAGAGAACGTAACAGTTAAAAAAAAAGATACTCAAAAGCAAGTTTCTAGTATTGCAACTTCTACCGATAAACATACAGATAACGATGAGTCTTATTAAAGATTTAATTGAACCATACAATTTTATGGCAGAAGAACAAGAAAGTTTTGCTAAAGAAATTCTTAGTACTTTTAATTTACTTAAGAAAGAACATATTAATTTAAGCATGGAAATCAGCCATAAAAATATTTTTATCATAAACGAGATCTCAAAAACAATGACAAGAATGAATGATACTTACTCAAGATTTTATTGGATATATAAAACCATTGAATCAAGAACGTAATAGTACCACAGAAGATATTAAATTTTTAGACGTAGCAGTGAACCAGATGATTTTATTATGTGAAAATTATATTAATGCATTAACATCATTAAATAAAATTTTTGAATAGAAGCAGTTTACTTTTATGGATTTTTTACTGAAGCATTTGAACATGAATCGAAACAAAACTAACAAAGCAATAAATGCGGATACATTATTAAAATTAACAGAATTAAAAATTGATAAAATATCGAACATTTTGATTTTAAGATTAAGAATACCTTTAATCGAAAAAACAGCTTTGCGAGTTTATGATATTATTCAAACACCTTTATTTACAAAGAAAAAGAATTCGATTTTTTTTAAATACATACAGATAATCAGTTTATGGCAGTAGATGAGGTTACAAAGAATTACATTTATCTGTCAATGTTCGACCGACTTAACAGCAAAATTATTAACAATACACGTCTGCATATGGGTAACAATCCGATCTCAAATCAATCAAGTTGCGAAGCTAATATGTTTTTTTATGATGAAATTCATAAATGTTCAGTCAAAACTGAATTAGGTAAAAATAACTATTTCATTCACCAAACAACTTATTTAAACTAATGTTTTTTTTTCAACTGCGGCTAATCAATATGTGCGTGCAGTATGTCATAAATGTGAACAGTCATTCATCTTGAAGAGGAGGCACATTTAAGTTTACCAACCCCGACACCTCCTAAAAATGCAGTAATTGAGAAAGAAACAAAATTCCCGTTGAGATTGAAACTAATTAACACTTTAATTAATATTTTGTTTTTCAGAATTGAAGAGCGATTTAATATGATAGTGCCACTTAAAATTATGTGAATGAATGCGATACAAATTGAGATTTAATTATTAGACGCGCTGAGGAATTATAATATGGTAAAATTCAATATGGTTTTGGACAATTGCTGCTGTTTGAAAGAAATTGATGTAGAGACAGTCTCGAGGAAAGCTATTCATGTAAATAATTCAGTAGCAGTGCTTGAATTAGTTTCAATCATACAGAAAATTTTGGATTGTAAAATAGTAACTGATGTAGTAATTACTACAATTGAATTAAACTCTGAAGAATATTTAAGAGAATTATTAAAATTTGAGATTAATATTAATTCAGTCAACTCACGTGACAACTCTATTACAAGCTGCAATTGAATCAGGTAATCCAATTCTATTTGACATATTAATGAATCATGGCGCAGATATTGAATTCCGAAATGGTGACGGAGAAACACGTTGATGACAGCCATTCGTTACAGTGCATGGAGAAATTTCAATGTTTTACTTGACTTAGGAGCTAATATTCATGTTGAGAATGATAGAGGTGAAAACTGTATATTTATTGCAGTTCTCGCAAGAGTAGAAATACTTAAAAAATTAATAACATTAGGATGCGATGTTAACTGCATAAGCAGTAGGATCAAATCGCCATCATGTTTTGCCTGTCAGCAGATAGATCAACCACATCATGCAATTTTGTTATTGGAAGAAGGTGCGAATGTACAGTTGGCGGATAGTTGCGGAAAAACTCCACTACACAAAACTGCTAAAGACAGACACGAAGGTCTAGTAGAGGCCCTAATAGTAGCAGGCGCGGAAGTAAATAAAGTAAATTCCAATGATGAAACGCCATTGATAATAGCAGTAAAAGCTGGAAAACCATGTATGGTAGAAATATTGATTCGATTTAGCACTAATATAAATTATGTGGTGTGACAGTCAGTGATCTTAATTAGATCGTCGGTAACGATTTAGGATTTGGTGCGAGTCACGTGCCTGTCGAACGCAGATCAGAGCGGACCTCTGAGGTGGTAGAGCGGGAATCGGGAAGCCACTCGTAATTTTCGTATCCGTGCGTTAAGACGTACATGAAATTCAACTCGTCTCGGTTCGACGTATTATTGTACTTTTCGGGAGTAGCACACCGTCGAAGAGAGTGTTGTAAGTGACAGAAGGTGCGGGATCGATTGTCATCACCCGGGAAGCATTCTTTTGTCAAGACGAGTCAACCGGCTTTTGGAAGCCACGGTCGACGGGGAACTAGACCGACCGCGACGTCCGGCAGACGTGCGAAGATCTGGAAATCGATTTATGGTAGATCTTGAAGAAGCTTACTCGTGTACGGGAGTCGAAGCAATTATTGTCATTCGCGTCGCGCGTTGTTGTAGAGCCGTAGTGTGAGAGTGTGGTGTTTATTTGTGAAGTTGTTTCACATCAACTCCTGGACCGCTTTACGACGGCTGTACAGCGACTCGAGTGTGGTATCGATTGCGGCTGGTAGGCATCGTAGCCTGGAATTTTGTTTAGCCTGACGGCTTGGTGTAAGGTGCACCTTAGCGATTCCGTAAGTTCATTGTATATGTGCGAGTGAGTGTGAACGCGTGTGAGTGTATTTAGTATACTGTTATTGTAATAATCTTTGTTTTTCTCACGCGCACGTAAGCTGCCGATAGCAGCAGGTTATTGTGTACGCGCGCAGTCTGATTTAGAGAACATCGACTATTTTGTTGTTGTCAGTTCAAATGTTCAGTTGTGAGCAATTGATAATTCGTTACTGTATTAATTAGTAATATTATATTAATTTTAAGTTAATTTCTTTTTTTTATTAAATATTGAAAATTAACTTGGGTGAAACTCTACTTATTTCTAAACCGGTGTTACTCGTGCTCGATCCCATAGCCCGCGCCCACCTACCGAAATAACGAGCTGTCGCGCCCTCCCCGTTTTAATAAATCCTGTAAAGATTTATAAACGCGGACGGTATTTTCCCTATTTCAGGAAGTTTGTCGGCATGGAGCCGACTGTGACAGGAGATTATAGTCGCTGGCATCAAGGACAACGGGCCTTTGAAAGTTGTATTCCCGAGTCCACTTTTTGAATTGCAGCACTATAACAGTGTATAAATACAAAAAGAATGCTCTGTTTTATTCGTATGAGTCGTCGTTTGCCGGTGCAACTAAAGTATTATTAAGAAATGGAGCTGATTTATTTTATTGGCCTTATGAGGAGCCCTTTTTACACACAGAAAAAATACATTTTACACAAAATTATAAAATTGGTAAATTTTTGTGTCATCCAAATCAAAAAAATCAATATGATAAAATACATTTAGTTAATTTGCTACATAATAATTACTATCTTTTCACTATATTGATTGAATTAGAAAATATGAAAAATGTAAACTTCTGGATGGGGTTATGTTAGGTGACATATAATGCACCTAGCATACATGTATAAAAATGCACACTCAGCATCCGTTTTCACGGAGCCTGGCTGCCTAAGCAGCATCTTGACTTGAAAAGTCAAGGTGGGGATGGACGGCGAGCCTCCGTGAGGAGCGAATGCAGGAGCAGGGAGGCAGTAAGTTTTTGAAACCAAATTAGAGCACAGAGTGCTAATCTTTTTCTGTATAAGTCCAGTATCACCAAGTTTTCTTGTTAAATCATAAAAAATTGACCGAATGATTATTGATTGTGAATTATCAAAATTTAATTGTGACCAGTAATTTATATTATTAAATTATAAAAATCGACCGAATAATTATTGATTGTGAATTATCAAAATTTAATTGTGACCAGTAATTTATATTATTAAATTATAAAAATCGACCGAATAATTATTGATTGTTAATTATTAAAAATTATTTGTGACCAGTAATTATATTATTAAATTATAAAAATCGACCGAATAATTATTGATTGTGAATTAGGGAACGTTCACAAACCACGTGGCCCAAACAGGGGGGGGGGGAGGGGGGGCGATTAAAAAGCTACGAAAGGTTACGTGGGGGGTAGGGCTGTTGATTCAGAAAGGCACGTGGTTTTTAAAGTGCATGAATCGATGATTCGATTCATAATATTTTACTGTTGAACGTTAAAACCGAATCCGTGCCTGTCATCTGATTTGCGCCTGCGTGGCCGTGTGCAAGTAAAAACTCGTCAAAGTTTTGTTTTAAGTGGCCCGTACGTGCTTTATTATTACCACGTGTAGGTAGCTTCTGTAGTTCATGGTCCTCTGCAGTCTGCAGCTGTTTTGTGATCAGCTACCTCCCAAGCCTTGAACCCCCAAAACCCTGGGCGCCCGAGGTCAACAAAAAAAACTGATCGGCTATCCCCCAAGCTCGTAGGACCAATAGGCGTCCTTAAAGTCCTTTCGGAGAGGATTCAATGCAGACCGGCGCAGTGCGCCTTTACAGCCAGGAAGGGTTAGCCATTGCATTTTTGATCTTCCTGCACAACAGTGAGGAATTGAGGATTATCCGACTTGAGTTGATCCTGTATATGGATGACACAATTGTCTACCACCGGAAGATTCAGACCCAGCTAGAACCTCGAATTCGTCCACTAAGATTTCCTCAAAATCCTCTCTCTCCCCCCGGACGGCGGAGTGACAATTAGGCTGGTGTCTTTTGGAATCTCACGAGATGACAAACGGAACAACCGGCAACGGACAGTGTCAGGAGGACCTAACTCGTACCATGGGTACGACGTTGATGGCCCTGACAAACAGCTAATGCCTGCAGAACACCATTGCGGGTTTGAGCACGTACGATGGCAGCAACATACCCCTCAAGGACTTCATCCAGGATGTCCGGAATGGGGCGGCCTACGTCTATGAAGAACAGAAGGAGGGCTACAAGCGAGCTTTTCTAAGCAAGTTGAGAGGTGCGGCGAAAGATTGCGCTTGGGGAAAAGACTTTGCTGATGTCGAAGAACTATGCAGTCAACTCAAGAAACGCTTTGCCCCTGGCAAGGGCTTTGCGTATTATAATAACAAGCTACATACTCTATACCTGAAGCAAGGTGACACGGTCGGAGGATTCAAAGACCAAATAAACATTCTCCTCCACTGTGCCCGCACAGCTCTGAAAGAAGAAAAAAGGGAAGAGTACCACGAGAAGATGATGGTACCTTTGACCGAGGCCACCATGGATGTTTTTATTAAAGGCCTCCCAGCGAGCCTTAGCCAGTGGGTCGACGCTAGCAAACCAACCACGTTGGAGGAAGCGTATGAGGAGGCCGTGAGGCTCGAGTCAAGGATGGACGCGCGCATCATCCCAGATGCCCGCCAAAGATCCAACTACTACCGACATGATGGTCGTAGACAGAATACCCGTTCCGAACCAGAAGACCGAGCTGCCTATGTAGGATGGGTGCAAGAGGGCGAGGATGTAAGTGAATGGTACCATTGTCCCGAGCAAACCCAGCTACAGGACCAGGGTGAACAATGGCAGAAGTTACCTCCTCCGGTCGTCGAGACAGCCTGTGAGGTCTATTATCAACAGCCCCAGCAGGCTTACCCGAACCAGCAACCAAAGTATGCACCCCAAGGACCTCCCCAGTTCCAAATGCAGAATGGACCACCGCAACCACGACAGCAATACCACCGACCTCCTATGCCAACCATGCAGCCTCCGCAGGGGTACTGGCAACCACCATCGGGATATAAGCCCAACTATGGACCACCCAGAATGAATTACCGACCGGTTGGCCCACCCCGACCAAAAACTTATGACCCTGACCGTAGCCAACCAAATAAGGCACCCACCTATCAATATCTCCAATATGGGCCTCCACAAGGCTGGTCTCAAGCCCCACGTATGAAAGCCCCTGTAAGTCAACCTATGATTACGGGCCCTCCTCCCATAAACCGCAACCCAGCCATGCCTCCTATACCGTGTCAACTGGTGGCCACGGAGGACTTTAACCTACGACCCACTCCCCATATCAGTAGACTTTTAACTGGCTGGAGGCTCGCCCGACCGCGGTGGCGAGCCAGCCTCACGGACCTTCCGGACCAATGATGAACGAGCCGGGCCCCACACAGGCAGCAAAAACGATGCAAATTCAAACCAAAGGAACCCCACAATCCACCTTGCGGTCTGCCCGTTCTCTGCAGAGCTCGCAATAGACCCAGGCACTCACATTCGAGTGTATCTGCCGCAGGAAAGAAGACATCTAGTGCTTATGCTGGACACGGGTTGCGCCGTCAATTTGATCAAGCTTCAAGCGCTTCACCCGGATTCACAGGTAGAAACAGCGGCTGCCATTCCCTTGGTGGGAATTGCCGCCCAGGAAGTAATGACGCTAGGCATAACCTGGGTGCCTATCGGGGACCAAACGACCCTTTTCCATGTAGTGCCAGACCAATTCCCTATTCGGTACGATAGTATACTGGGTAGAGTATTCTTAAAGCAAAATGAGGCTGTGATATTTTATTATAAAAATAAGATAATGATCAGTGGTGACGTTATGAACCCCATATCCTTCCTAGACTCGGAAGGCTATGGAATAGTCGACCAAGAACGCGGTCTAGAACCACGTGACCCCATGCAAGAGGGAATCTATAAGGTGGAGGCGAGAGGACCCCCGCCGACAAGTGCGAACTCGGCTGAGTCCCCAGTCAAAGAAGAAGCACCTTAGGAAGCTGACTGGAAGCCAATCGGAGCCTCAAAGACGGAGGTACTAAATGGACGCTGAAAAAACGATGCCGACAAGTTATCAGCGTTAATTTGGTTAACGCTCACATGGGAGTAGGATACCTGCCGGCCATTAGCAAAACCCCAGGATTGTTCATCAGAAATGCACTCGTCCTCAGCGAGAATGGAGGCTGCTAAGTCTTGGCAGTAAATACGACCGAAGAGGACGTGACCATCGAGGTCCACCCCCATGAACTTATTCCCTGTGAGTACGATGCACCCCCATTCGACCCAGATTCAGAAACCGAGCTAGAATGTGAGAAGATAACGGATGAAGGAGAAAGAATACAACGTGTGTTAGAGTTGTTAGACACCGAGCAATTAAACCCCGAGGAGAGGAACCAAGTGCGGCGTGTTGCGGAAGAATACCATGACGTCTTTTTGTTACCCGGAGATAAGTTGTCCTGTACCGATCTAGTGGAGCACTAGATACCTACCGAAGATAACATCCCCGTGCATGCTAAACAATAACACCACCCCCCAATTCATCGAGAGGTAATACGAGAGGACATCGAGAAGAAGCTCGCCGATGACATCATAGAACCCTCGACCTCTCCGTACCAATCTCCCGTTTGGATTTTGCCCAAGAAAAGAGACAGTCAAGGGCGTCCAAGATGGCGTATAGTGGTAGATTTCCGAGCGTTAAATGCCAAGACAATTGGGGACGCCTATCCACTCCCGTGTATTGCGGACATCCTGGACCAATTGGGCGACTCAGTATACTTTTCTACCTTCGACCTAGCCAGTGGGTTTCATCAGATTCCCATGAAACCCAGCAACCGACCGAAGACAGCGTTCTCTACGATAACTGGACATTGGCAATTCAAGAAAATGCCCATGGGACTCAAGAACGCCTCTGCGACCTTCCAACGATTAATGGATCGCATCCTGCTGGGACTCCAAAACGTGGAAATGCTGGTGTATCTAGATGACATCATCATCTACGCCAATAGCCTTAACGATCATCTACGGAAAGTACGATTGCTGTTTGACCGACTAAGACATGCAAAACTGGTGTTACAACCCGACAAAGTAATCTTTCTCAGGCGAGAGGTGGGATTCCTGGGACACATAGTGTCCGAAAAAGGCTGTGAACCAAATCCTGACAAAATCCTGGCAATGAAAAATTTCCCCAGACCTCGCAATGTAACTCGGAACATAAATCCGCCTGCATTGGACCATAGTACGGTAGCTCAACGTACGAGGTCCAAACGAACCCTAGCCCTCTCCCCAGGAAGAGGCAGTTCCCTACCTCCCCCTGCAAAGCTAATTCTAACACCCCCGCATCTGAAAGACAAGCCCCGGGATGGCAACGATGGTGACGCCGTCGACACAAGGGAAGGCGGAGAAAAATGAGGCAATGTGACTGAGGGCCTTCCCGATCGGGACCAGTCAGATGCGGGAATCCCTGTTGTTGATCTGAAGAATAGTGGCCTACGAGATAAAACGACCGAAGAAGTTTCTTCAGAAGGAGGCAACCCCCGGGGTGATAGCGAGACCCTTATCGACACCACTGCCACCGAGGTAAGCGCCGTAACGCCGAGCGAGACTGAGACGGTGGGAGACACGGACACCCCGGAA
This sequence comes from Encarsia formosa, assembly GCA_038277355.1. Taxonomy (NCBI): domain Eukaryota; kingdom Metazoa; phylum Arthropoda; class Insecta; order Hymenoptera; family Aphelinidae; genus Encarsia; species Encarsia formosa. The sequence continues at coordinate 22,124,532 of CM076187.1, forward strand.
GAAACCTTTGAAGGTCCGGAACACTCCATTAGCCTGCAGGACTTGCAAGAGAGTAGCAACAAATTAACCCAAAGCTTGGTGGACCACTATGAACGCACCAACAATTGGTATGGACTACCGAATCTCGAAGAAGACCAGTGGCCAGCGCATTTTTCGGATGGAGATGAAAAAATGAAAACCCCCGAACAGGAAGACAAGGACCGGTTCTCCGAAGGGGAAGAAGTCGACGAGGAACTGCAAGACATTCTAAACCAGGCCGACCCATATGATGCAGAGACGCTGAACGACAGCGTGATGAGTGAAAGAGTGCAAAGATTGATAACCAGCGCTCAGGTTCATACCGATCGAGAAATAGACCAGTGAGCTTCGACCGCCTCTGACACTAACATTGCAGACGAAACAGATGAGGATGCTGATGGAGAGGAAGATAGAGACGACTCTCCCAGGAAATGGCCAGTGAAAACGGGAATTTCAATTGACCCTGGAGTCAAACCTGCCGCCCCCAAAGGTAGCAGCACACCCCGACCCGGGGCGTCGAAGGTGAGATAGTCAAAGGCACCCGAACTAGATATGGTTCAAGAAGCTACGGCAACCTCCACGGTGAATCTCGAATTCAGTAAACCCGTCCTAGAAGACCTACCCTTCTTCCTCCCCGAAAAGATTTGGGCACCAATGGACCCGCCAGACCATAGTAAATGCTGGGGTCCCGATAAGCAAAAAACCCCAGCGGTGGAAGACACACCCGATCTTGCGGGTAATCAGCCTAACCGGCCATTAGGTAAAATCGTCCGAAGCAGAAACTGTTTGACCTATAAACGCAACAATCTGGTTCACTTCCTCTCAAAGGATTGCGTTCTGGTGGGACCTAATAGCAGGTTACTCGTAGACCTTGAAGCGATCAACCCGGGTGCGCTCAGGCAAAAGCGCCCCTGAAAAGGACAGATAATGATCACGCCTTACAAGAATCATAACATCCTATCCCTGATAGTGAAGAATCATTATTACGACCCCCTAGACATCGGTACGGTGAGAAGATGTTTAGAGGGTCTGAAAAGCGTGTTACGCAAACGGAACCTCAAGTTTTCAGGTTAAGAATCGCCCGGAAAGGTGACCGAGCGAGCCAACTGGAGCCAGGACTATTGGAAGAGCTCTTACGAGACGTTTTTTCTCGAAGTCCGGTTGACATCACACTTTGTTTCGGTACCGTTATTATGCCCGATGCTACCCAACGCCCGAAAATCATCAAGTTGCTGCATGACAGTCTCTCCGGTGGGCACAGGGGCATAAACCAAACCTATCAGAAGATCCGTGAAAAGTACTATTGGAAAGGCATGCGGAACGATGTGCTCGACTACATTCGGCGATGTAGTACTTGCCGAGAAATGAAGATCAACTGCTGCAAGACCAGAGATACTTACTGACGGAGCTGATACTTACTGACACACCTATCGAGGCCTTCGACAAGGTGTCCATAGACACAGTCGGCAAGTTACGAACGACCCCGTCGGGAAACCAACATGTGGTTACGATACAGTGTAATCTTACCAAATACGTCATTGCGATCCCTATCTCTGACCTACGTGCCACCACGATCGCCGACGCGTTAGTGAGGCATCTTATATGCCAATTTGGAGCTCCACGAAAAACTTTTGTCAGACCGAGGTACAAGTTTTCTGAGGTTATTTGAGGTGCATCGTCTTACCAGTTCTGGGTATAGACCCCAAACAAACGGAAGTTTGGAACGAAACCATGCGCCACTCATGGACTTCATTCGGTCTTACTCCGAAAAATATAACGACTGGGATCGTCTTATACCCTTTGCGACGTTCACCTACAATACCAGCTTACACTCCGCCACCAATTTCACGCCTTTCGAGCTTGTATATGGCAAAGTGGCCAGACTCCCCATCCGGATACCAAATGAAGAGAAATTGCGGACCTACAACCTTTATCTGCGCGACCTGATCGTCCGATTGGATGAAATGAGGATAACGGCCGAGGAGAGAGAAATAGCAGAGAAAATTAAAACAAAAGACCGATACGACCGAAAGAAGAAAAAATTCTGTGGCAAACCGGGTGGGTATGCCTGGGTGTTAGTCGAACCCCGCATCTCGAAGTTTGACAGCTACTATAAGAAGCCGTTGAAAATTGTCGAGATCGTGGGAAAAAACAATGTGATTCTAGAATTACCAAATCGTAAACAAATTCGGAAACACATGGACAAACTTATAGGCGTCCCGTCCGGTTCTGAAGGGTCCGACCTAAATGATTAACATTTTCTTATATGATTGCAGATGCTAAACTATCTAGTGTTTATGATGTGGGGAATTCATTTAGTTGGTGGGGAGACGATCTACAATATAACCCAGTTCCACACCAACGCGGGTTTCTACTATGAAATGGTAGGAGTGGTTCATCTTCGGAGAGCAGGTTGGAAGCTGATTGTAGCAGTGGGGACCGAAAAACTGCTTCAAATTCATGAAGTAGGTGACCGGATAGCCGCTCTCTCACTAAGATGTCATAATCATGTGGATGACCCACCGTGAGAAGAGTTGGTTAACCTAGATTTTCTAACTAATACCTACCACACCCTCCAAGGGTAAGACCAAGAAATCGCAGACCAAATAAACGACCTAGCCATTGAAGAAACGATTGACCCAAGAGATTCCTCGACCAAACGTAGCAAAAGAATGGCCCCGTTTGGCATCATTGGCTCTCTTGACGAAAGCTTATTTGGATTAGCCACGCTAGACGGAGTGGAAAGGGCCCATCGCGAAATTGACCGAATGCAGCAAAACCAAAAGCAATTGATTAGTATACAGAAAGAACAGGTTCATGTCGTAACCGGTACCCTAGCTGAGCTTCACAATGAAACCTTAACCCAAAAGCAGAAAATTGACAAAATGGAAGCCACCTTAGCCAAATTGCAGGCGTCACCAGTGCTCAAGGATCTGTACGTACAAGGTCAAAGCCTGGAACGCCAGCTGAATCAGTTAATGGAAATACGGAAGAAACTATTACAAATAATCACCATGGGGCAGAGAGGCGACCTTGCCCCTGGACTAATATCGAACGATTTCCTGACCCAAATTTGAAACGAAATTGGACAAACCACCAAGAATCTTGTCCTCCCTATCTCGGAAAGAAGCTGGTGCCTCGACGAAGTGGCGAAGATTTTCAAGGTAGAAAAAGTGCACAACGGAGGCAGACTACTGGTGTATGTCCGTATACCGCTGGTAGACCACACTACATATGAACTACATCGAATCCACTCATTGGGGGTACCACAATCCATTAGTACCAGGATCAATGGAACCGCGTATATTGAACCTTCTCACGAATACCTGGGAGTGAGTGAGGATCAACTCCAATATTTTAAATTCAACCAAATTGACTTTGAAGAGTGTATGAAGCTAAAGTACGGGTATCTCTGTAACACTAAATTGGGAATCTGGAAAAGTTCCCATGCCCCCAATTGTGAAATAACATTATTCCTCCAGCCGTCTACCGAAGCACTCAAGTTGTGCGACCTGCGGTTACACCCGCAAATCATGGACCAATGGCGTTATCTAAAAGCCGCCGGATCTTGGCTTTTCTCTGTTGCGGAAGAAGAAGCTATACGAATCCTTTGCCCCCACAACACGATCCTAATCTCGGTAGAAGGATTAGGAATTTAAGAAATGGCCCATGAATGTGTGGGAAAACGGATAAGATTACCTTGCCCAACCCAGAGACTCACGTGCAGAAAGGAGAATTCTTTTACCGCCCCGAGATCAATCTAACACTTTTGCAGTTATACCCCGACCTGTTCAAAAGAGCTAGAAACCTCCCCCAGGCTGACTGGAACACCGAAGAGACTAAGGACGATAGATGGAAAACCCGACATGGGTTACCCTTACGAGAACTATTAAAGAAGCTGAAAACCCTGGAACAACAACAAGATGATAAATTTGTCAATACAGGACTTAGTCTAAGTGGATTTTTAGTTATACTTGTCATCGCAATGATCGTGGTGGTCGGGTACATTCGTGTAGTAAGGCCGCAAATGGCAGCCCTCACCCGAAACTTAAGCGCGCCTCAAGACCAGACTAACCAGGACCCAAAACCGACCAAAGAAGAGAAAACCCCCCTTAAATCCCCGTCGAAAACCCAATCCTCAGTTCAAGAACCAGAGATTGATTCCTAATCCCGAAAGCCTTCTTTCTTACCACTAGAGGCCAATTACCAATTCCATTTCCAGGCTCAACGCAATAAGTATTAAAACAAACAAAATGAGAAACCCTATCGCCTTACTCTTAACTGCAGAATTATGAACCAGCCAGAACAAACAACCCCCACCCAGCGTATCCTGAAGGAGCGAGCAGGACAAGACCCCTGCCTGGTTAGAGTTCGACACTCGAACAACCTAGGACTGTGGCAAATACTGCGGGGGCTAAGCCGTTATGGCCCCATTCAAAGTAGGGAAATAGAAACTACCGAACCCGCGGGAACCATAACTAGGGTTACCTTCAAACGGGTAGAAGATGCCGAACGAGTTCTCAAGAACCAAAAGAAATATGGTGAATATAGTCGGGGATCGCCAAATAATCCGTCAAAGAAAACCGCGCCCAACCGAAAACCAATGAAGTCGGTAGTGTTCAAGATCCCACCAGGAAACGAGAAAAAACCCAGACAGGAGCCTGAAGCCACCGAGGCAACCGACCCAGGTAGTGAAGATGAAGTCCTGCCCCAGGAAACGCCCCATCTTTGAAGCGAATATCACAGAGATCCGGAACTCACGAATACGACCTCAAGACGGACCCAACACGGAAGCCTAGACTACAACCGATTATTCTGTATACTACCACGCGAATAAAGGTATGACCTGTTTTTCAAGGAGTATGCCAAATTTGGTCTTTTGGAGTATTGTCAGACCGTTTGTAACCGAAAAGGATTACTTGCATGGGGATACGTGCGGTACATCCATCAAGAGGATGCCGGCCGAGCACTAAGTCAAAGTGACCAATGTTACCTACCGAAATATGCGTCAGTCCACCGCAAGACAGCGGGACTCACGGCAACCATACGGCACAGTTGTGGAGCCTGGATCGGGAGGAAAACCTATAAGTACCATGACCAAATTTGCGGTCGATAAATAGAGTATATGAAAAGCCTAACTAGAAACCCCCCCCCCCCCCCAAACCAACCAAAACGAGTTGCCGCAACTAATGGATCTGGATGTCCAAGAAATCCCGGAAACCACTCTCTTGGTCCCGTATCGAAGACCCCCGGACTACCCCAGAAAATCCATTGAAAGTGTCAAGACTGAAGCCGGGAAAGAACCTCACATCTTTCCCATTATGGAAATAGAGGCAACACAGGAAAGAAGGAAACTCGATGCAATCATCGGACAGACAACCGAACCCCCGCAACCACCACCAACCAATATGGAAATCGAAAAACAACAACCTACAACAACCACTTTACAGTCCCCCGACGGGGAAATATCGCCAAAAGAAGCCCAAACCACCCCAACAAGAGACCAAAATCAGACCGAAAGTTGCAGCGTAAAAGAGAACCTCTCGTCAACAGAAGGAAGAGGACGTCCACAAAGAATTAACGACCGCTTAGAGACTTTAGTGTTAGAGTGAAAAAAAAAAAAAAAAGAGAGAGAGAAAACAAAGAGAGAGAAAATGCAAGTTGAGCGAATGTTTAGAGACCTTAGTGTAAGAATGACCCATAACATAACCATTACGACCTTTTAATTAACTTATTACGCGCTGTGTGCTAGTTATATAATAATGTGTAAACCGAAGGTGAATATTTATTGAGTGAAAGTAAATTGTTAGAATAGGTAGACCAAATGATTGAAAAGTACCCCTCGAATCTGAAATAATGTTCGTTCACAGCCAGGCATAATGGTCGTCCTACTATCTCGAAACCTTACACCCCCCCCCCCCCTCTTGTATGTCTGTCGATTAATAATATCCTTTTATCGGCAGACAGTCAACCTAACAACCTCCTGTACGATCCATATGATTTCCTGTACCAAGCCAACGCTAATTCCCCTTATCTTCAAAAAAAAAAAAAAAAAAAAAATTATTATTATTTTTGGCCAAAACTTGTTTGACCTAACGGATCTAACATTTTCCTTTGCAGAAAAATGTCTCTCAAGAATCTTAAGGACTACAAGGGTGTCCAACTCGAGATTGAAGGAGTAGAGTGCCAATCAAGAAAAGCTGTGATCGTGCTGAAACTCAAAAAGAAATTTCAGGCTCGGGCTCTCTTAAACTACCTCAAGGGACAAATAGATATCAAGTGGTGTCTAAATCACCCCGAAAGCGAATATATCCGCCCGACGATAACCATCCAAATGCACACACAGTCGGACGCGGGAGACCTAGCCATGGTGTTCCGAAGATGTCAACAGGAGCAGACCATGTCACCACGAACCACACCGAGGGACAATCTGCCGACCGAAAAAGGGAATCAGCAAGTCCCAACAAACAAAATGGCTGACGAGAAACGTAAGGAGTTAGGAAGACCTCTAATGGACCGGCAGGGCCAGCGGTTCGTTTTGAGAATGATGACCGAGATGGTCGGATCATCAGATACCGCCATCATAATAATAAACATACCATTTGACTTACAATGTCTCCATGCCCAGATGGAAGACCTGGAGCCAATCCACATAACCGTAGGAGATGAAGAAAACGACCCCAACGATCCGGTAGCCGTCTTATTTATCAAGTTCAAGAATCGCGAAATAAGACAAAACGGCCTCGAAAAACTCCGAACTTTAAAATACCAACAGAGGTTGATGGATGAAGGCAGTTCGCTCCTCGATATAAGGGTGCCCAGAGGACATTCATTCAGCCAGGTATATAGAGACCTTTCCGCCTGGGGACAGCTTCTGTGGCTTCGGTTCTGGGAGCAGCAAAAAACGCCCGAAACTCGATGCCTAGGCCCACTATACTTAGCCTTTTCTAAATACGTCGATCCGATGGGTGCAATTTTTGCTCGAGACCGATTGGATCTAAATCTCCACCGACAGAATCTGCATTGGACCCAAGATGGTGAATTAGAAATAAATAACTTAAAACAGGACCCGTTATCAGATACCGAAAATGTATCTTCAACGGCGACATATGTCATGTCCAGAGGGTTAACCCAATGGACCAGGAAGACAAAGGAAAAGTGGGAATAAAAAAGAGAGAGAAAAAATAATAATAGGTCTTATATATATATATGTGTGTGTGTGTGTGTGTGTGTATAATGTTTAAACCTAACCCAACAACCCTCTTTATCCCACCTTAACCTATGCCCGGCCACCCTCCCAAAGAATCTATCCCTACCTTATACCTACGTTCACCAGGGACGATGAACACTTTGGGGAGGGGGTGCTGTTAGGTGACATATAATGCACTTAGCATACATGTATAAAAATGCACGCTCAGCATCCGTTCCAACGGAGCCTGGCTGCCTAATCAGCATCTTGATTTGAAAAGTCAAGGTGGGGATGGACAGCGAGCCTCCGTGAGGAGCGAATGCAGGAGTAGGGAGGCAGTAAGTTTTGGAAACCAAATTAGAGCACAGAGTGCTAATCTTTTTCTGTAATAGTCCAGTATCACCAAGTTTTCTTGTTAAATCATAAAAGATCGACCGAATGATTATTGATTGTGAATTATCAAAATTTAATTGTGACCAGTAATTTATATTATTAAATTATAAAAATCGACCGAATAATTATTGATTGTTAATTATTAAAAATTATTTGTGACAAATAAAGTGGATTATTAAATACATTGACCAATTAAGTGATACTCATTAATTGGGAATAAACCCAATAAAAGCGATCCTCATCTAGCGTCTTCTTTTCCTCTCCACCGCGACCAACCAAGGTAAGGAAGATTTCCTAATTTAAGGTAGTATAAACATCGCGTGGTCACGTCGTCGTACGAGGGGTGCCGTCTGCCCCCGGTTTTTTTTTTAAGCCCGTTTCACCGGTCTGCTAAAAGCAAACGGAGGGTTAGGTTATTCTTGCGAAAACTTAACAGGTTGACTGTTTTAGATATATATTTTAGTCCATACATTAAATTAATAAATTTTTTCAAAAAAGAAAATCAAAATAAATCAGCAAGTATTCAAAAAGTTAAACAATTTGATCTTCATAAAGATAGGTTATTATATAAATTAAAAAAGGCTAGAAACCCGTACGAGCTGAGAGAAGACCAAGTAAGGTAAATAAAATTAGGATCAGAAGAAACCTATTTTGAATGCATAGATGAGCAAACCTTAGAAAAAATAGCGCTTATGGCAATTAATGATAAAATATTTCCACAATGAATATTATTTTAATAACTGGTAAACTAAAATTAAAATTAAAAAAAAAAAAAAAAAAAACTCTTATTATCTTGATATTTTGTTTCTTTTTATAAAAATTAAAATTATAAATAAAATTAAAATTGATTTTAATTTTTCTTTTCAGAGATAAAAATAACTTAAACAAACCAAAATTAAAGAACTATAAAACAAAAATAAATAAAAATCATATACATATATACATGTAAACTGACATCTAGTCACTTACATTACACAAAATAATTATACTCATAACTCAAACAAAATGCAAGACATACTGCTGAAGAATTGGGCAGTTACCATGAAAACACTTTAATAGCAATTATCTGTAACGCCATTGAACATAAGGATCATACAGCGCTCATTTGTTGTATAAGATATGGAAAAAAATCAATAAAATAAACTTGGCGGCACCTTGGCAGGGTTGGGCAGGTGCGCCACTTTGGTAAGATACCTAGTAAGTTACCATGGTGGATTAAGTGTTTTGGTGTTTTATGTCATCGGCGAGTCATATACATGGTGCCCCGGGCCCCCCCGCTTTATTTGGGAAAATTGACCGTCACAGTTAACGCGCAAGATTGAAAGCTGAATAACAGAAACAGTTGCAAATAATTAATTAATAAATAAACCGACAAGCTCTAAACCCCCATAACGCTGGAGAGAGCGATAAATTAATGATTTTTTATAAACAATTAAATAAACCACCAAGCTCTGAACCCCCATAACGCTGAAGAAAGCGGTAAATAAATTATTTTTTATAAACAATTAAATAAACCGACAAGCTCTTAACCCTTGTGAAGCTGGAGAGAGCGATAAAAAAATATTTTTTTATAAACAATTGAATAAACCACCAAGCTTGAAACCCCCATAACACTGGGGAGAGCGATAAATAAATTATTTTTTATAAACAATTGAATAAACCGACAAGCTCCAAGCCCCCATAACGCTGGGGAGAGCGATAAAACAATTATTTTTTATAAACAATTAAATAAACCGACAAGCTCTAAACCCTCGTGAAGCTGGAGAGAGCGATAAATAAATATTTTTCTATAAACAATTGAATAAACCACCAAGCTCGAAACCCCCATAACCCTGGGGGAAGCGATAAATAAATGATTTTTTAAAACGATTAAGTAAACCGACGAGCTCTAAACCACCAGAGCGCTGGAGAGAGCGTTAAATAAATTAATTGTTATAAACAATCAAATAAACCACCAAGCTCTTAACCCACATAACGCTGGGGAGAACGATAAATAAATTATTTTTTATAAACAATTAAATGGACCGAAAAGCTCTAAACCCTTGTGAAGCTGGATAGAGCGATATAAAAATATTTTTTTATAAACAATTGAATAAACCACCAATCTCGAAACCCCCATAACGCTGGGGGAAGCAATAAATGAATAATTTTTTATGTGAACAATTAAATAAACCGACGAGCTCTAAACCCCCATAACGCTGGGGAGAGCGGTGAATAAATTATTTTTTACAAACAATTAAATAAACCGACAAGCTCTGAACCTAAAACACCTCGTCGATTTATTTAATTGTTAATAAAAAAATATTTATTTATCGCCCTCTCCAGCTTCACGAGGGTTAAGAGCTTGTCAGTTTATTTAATTGCCTAAAAAAAATTATTTATCCATCACTCTACCCGGCGTTATGGGGAATTCGAGCTTGGCGGTTTATTTAATTAATAATAAAAAATAATTTATTTATCTCTCTCTCCAACTTCACGAGGGTTTAAAGTCTGTCAGTTTATTTAATTTTGAATAAAAAATCATTAATTTATCGCTCTCCCCAGCTTCACGAGGGTTTAGAGCTTGTCAGTTTATTCAATTGTTTTAAAAAAAATATTTATTTATCGCTCTCTCCAGCTTCACGAGGGTTTAGAGCTTGTCGGTTCATTTAATTGTTTATAAAAAATAATCGATTTATCGCCCTCCCCAGCGTTATGGGGGTTTGGAGCTTGGTGGTTTATTCATTTGTTTATAAAAAAATCTTTTTTTGTCGTTCTCTCCAGCTTCACGAGGGTTTAGAGCTTGTCAGTTTATTTAATTGTTTATAAAAAATAATTGAATGATAAAAAATAATTGAAAGCTCCAAACCCCCATAGCACTAGGGAGAGCGATAAATAAGTTATTTTTTAAAAACAATTGAATAATACGACAAGCTCCGAACCACGATGGTTTAGAGCTTGTTGGTTTATTTAATTATTTATAGAAAATAATTTATTTATCGCTCTCCCCAGTGTTATGGGGGTTTAGAGCTTGGAAATTTATTCAATTGTTGATAAAAAAATATTTATTTGTCGCTCTCTCCAGCTTGACGAGGGTTTAGAGCTTGTCGGTGTATTTAATTGTTTATAAAAAATAATTTATTTATCGCTCTCCCCAGTATTATGTGGGTTTAGAGCTTGGTGGTTTATTCAATTGTTTATAAAAAAATATTTATTTGTCGCTCTCTCCAGCTGCACGAGGGTTTAGAGCTTGTCGGTTTTTTTAATTGTTTATAAAAAAAAATTGATTTATCGCTCTCCCCAGTGTTATGTGGGTTTCGAGCTTGGTGGTTTATTTAATTGTTTTTAAAAAATAATTGATTTATCGCTCTCCCCAGCGTTATAGGGGTTTCGAGCTTGGTGGTTTATTTAACTGTTTTTATAAAATCATTGATTTATCGCTCTCCCCAGCGTTATGAGGGTTCGGAGCTTGTCGTAGTATTCAATTGTTTATAAAAAATAATTTATTTATCGCTCTCCCCAGTGTTATGGGGGTTTTGAGCTTGGTTGTTTATTTAATTGTTTTTAAAAAATAACTTATTTATCGCTCTCCCTAGTGCTATGGGGGTTTGGAGCTTGGTGGTTTATTCAATTGTTTATAAAAAAATATTTATTTACCGCTCTCTCCAGCTTCACGAGGGTTTAGAGCTTGTCGGTTTATTTAATTGTTTATAAAAAATAATTGATTTATCGTTCTCCCCAGCGTTATGGGGGTTTGGAGCTTGTCGGTTTATTCAATTGATCATAAAAAATAATTTATTTATCGCTCTCCCCAGTGTTATGGGGGTTTAGAGCTTGGTGGTTTATTTGATTGTTGATAAAAAAATATTTATTTGTCGCTCTCTCCAGCTTCACGAGGGTTTAGAGCTTGTCGGTTTTTTTAATTGTTTATAAAAAAAAATTGATTTATCGCTCTCCCCAGTGTTATGGGGGTTTCGAGCTTGGTGGTTTATTTAATTGTTTTTAAAAAATAATTGATTTATCGCTCTCCCCAGCGTTATGGGGGTTTCGAGCTTGGTGGTTTATTTAACTGTTTTTATAAAATCATTGATTTATCGCTCTCCCCAGCGTTATGAGGGTTCGGAGCTTGTCGTATTATTCAATTGTTTATAAAAAATAATTTATTTATCGCTCTCTCCAGCTTCACGAGGGTTTAGAGCTTGTCGGTTTCTTTAATTGTTTATAAAAAATAATTGATTTATCGCTCTCCCCAGCGTTATGGGGGTTTGGAGCTTGTCGGTTTATTCAATTGATTATAAAAAATAATTTATTTATCGCTCTCCCCAGTGTTATGGGGGTTTAGAGCTTGGTGGTTCATTCAATTGTTTATAAAAAAATATTTATTTGTCACTCCCTCCAGCTTCACGAGGGTTTAGAGCTTGTCAGTTTATTCAATTGTTTATAAAAAATAATTTATTTATCGCTCTCCCCAGCGTTATGGGGGTTTAGAGCTTGTCGGCTTATTTATTTGTTTATAAAAAATAATTTATTTACCCCTTTTTCCAGCGTTATGGGGGCTTAGAGCTTGGTGGTTTATTTAATTGTTTATAAAAAATCATTAATTTATCGCTCCCTCCGGTTTATTTTTGATTAATTATTTGCAACGGTTTCTGTTATTCAGCTTTCAATCTTGCGCGTTAACTGTGACGGTCAATTTTCCCAAATAAAGCGGGGGGCACGATGTATATGACTCACCGATGACATAAAACACCAAAACACATAATTACCATGGTAACTTACTAGGTATCTTACCAAAGTGGCGCACCGGCCCAACCCTGCACCTTGGTTGGTCGCTACGATAGAAAAAAAATAGATTAGCATTGCAAGAGATCTTAATACTAATTCCTAACACAGTAATTCAAACAAACTTCATTGATATGCTAAATACTTTAATTAAATTCCATGATAACCAAAATGCAAAAAATTTTATTTTATTTAGGAATACCAATTGATGGTGTGGATAAAGATGAATATTCACCTCTTCAAAAAAGCATTTTAGTAGATAATAACGAAATTTTTAAATTTTTATAAAAAAAAAATAGCACAAATAAATGCAGTGAACAATAGTTATGGTGACTCAACACTAATCACAGCAGTCACTCATCATAAACTTTATGCAGCGGATAAATCATTGAAAAAAGGAGCAAACCCAAATTTATTAAATAAAAATAAGGAATCAGCATTAATGATAGCAGCAGCTGGCAGTGAAATTTTTGAAGAATTATTAAACTATGAAGTAAATTGCGATGCAAGTGACAATGATCGAAACACTGCACTACATTTGGCAGCATTATACAAGATTACAGGTTTTAAATATGTTCAGTTATTACTAAATAAAGGTGCAAATATTAATTATTCGCCTTTTAAAAAATCATTTTTGCATAAAGACATCCCCATTGCAAGTATCCTCGGTGAAATGAGCGATGAATTCATCGGTGAATTCCTTGCTTTTTCCGGTGAAATCCTCGCTTTTTGCGGTGAAATCCTCGGTTAATTCCTCGCTTTTTGCGGTGAAATCCTCGGCGAAATCCTCGGCATTTTAACGATATCGAAAACGAAGGGGTCAGAGCGGACACCTGGTGCAACTGGCGATAATTACGCCTTGGAGATGACTTCCCAGGAAGTTTCGACTCCGGAGGGATCAGGGCGGACACCTGGTGCACCTGGCAATACTTACGCCTTGGACATGACTTACCCAGGAAGTTTTGATTCCGGATGGGTCAGGGCAAGCACTTGGTGCACATGGCATACTTACGCCTTGAAGATGACTTCCCCAGGAAGTTTCGACTCCGCTTGGGTCAGGGTGTATACCTGGTGTTACTGGTGATACGTACGCTTTGGAGATGATTTCCCCAGGAAGTTTTGACTCCGGATGGGTCAGGGCGGACATCTGGTGCACCTGGTGATACGTACGCCTTGGAGATGATTTCCCAAGGAAGTTTCGACTCCGGAAGGATTCGGGTGAGCACCTGGTGCACTTGGCGATACTTACGCCTTGGAGATGACTTCCCCAGGGAGTTTGGACTCCGCTTGGGTCAGGGCGGACACCTGGTGCACCTGGTGATACTTACGCCTTGGAGATGATTTCCCCAGGAAGTTTCAACTCCGGATGGGTCAGGGTGGACACCTGGTGCAACTGGCGATACTTACGCCTTGGAGATGATTTCCCGAGGAAGTTTCGACTCCGGATGGGTCAGGGCGGACACCTGGTGCACCTGGTGATACTTACGCCTTGGAGGTTATTTCCCCAGGAAGTTTCGACTCCGGATGGGTCAGGGTGGACACCCGGTGCAACTGGCGATACTTACGCCTTGGAGATGACTTCCCCAGGAAGTTTCGACTGCGGAGGGATCAGGGCGGACACCTGGTGCACCTGGCGATACTTACGCCTTGGAGATTATTTCCCCAGGAAGTTTCGACACCAGAGCGATCAGGGCGAGCACATGATGCACTTGGAGATACTTACGCCTTAGAGAGGATTTACCCAGGAAGTTTCACTCGCAGTTGACGGTGGGATAGTAGATTTCACCCCAGGTAGCACCAGGTCGACTACCAGGTGACCAGATCAATTTCCTCAGGAAGTTTTACTCGTCGTTGACGGTGGGATAGTGGATCGTACCCCAGGTAGCACCAGGTTGACCACCAGGTAGCCGGGACATTTTCCCCAGGAAGTTTTACTCGTAGTTGAAGGTTGGATAGTAGATTTCACCCCAGGTAGCACCAGGTCGACTACCGGGTAGCAGTGCCGTTTTCCTCAGAAAGTTTTACTTGTAGTTGACGTTGCAACAGAGGGCAAAATCAAAGGTCCATTTTCAAAAATTTATATCCCCTAGAATTTTAGGAGTATAGTATACATCTGGGAGCCGTTTTCTTCGTTTGGTGAAGTACTTTGTTAAAAAGTCCCGCTTTGATTAAAAAAATTATTATAAACAATTGTTATTGCAAAAAATTTTATGAAAAGTGATCAATATATGTAAAAAAATCGTATGATCAAGTATATGAAAAAATCGTCTAAAAACAAAAACTGCTGTTCTCCTGGATTTTTTTACGTCGAAATATTGATTGTCAAGCATCTAAGTCGCACAAAATTTTCCGGGTCTTTTTATCATCGGGAACAACCCCATCGAGCTGCAGGAGGGGGATGAAACGTTACTTAAAGTTATAAAATGTTAAAAAATAAAACAAAAAATGCAGTTCTCTAAGCCCCCAAAACCCTGGGCGCCCGAGTTCAACAAAATACTGATTGACTACATCGCAAGCTCCAAGCCCACAAAACCCTGGGCGCCCGAGTTCAACAAAATACTCATTGACTACCCCGCAAGCTCCAAGCCCACAAAACCCTGGGCGCCCGAGTTGAACAAAAAAACTGGTTGGCTTCCTCCCTAGCTCTAAGCTCCCAAAACCGTGGGCGCCCGAGTTGAACAAAATAACTGATCGGCTATCCCCTAAGCTCTAAGGGTGCAGCTACACTAGACGCGTATGAAGCGTCCGTACGAAGCGTACGTATAATGCGTATGGCTCGAATCCAACAGAATAATCCAAAGAGAATCTCTACAAACACGCGATTGGAGGATTCCGATTGATTCGATTCATACGCATCATACGTACGCGTCATATGCACGCTTCATACGCGTCTAGTGTAGCTGCACCCTAAGCCTCCAAAACCTTGAGTACCCGAGTTCAAGAAAATAAACTGATTGGCTACCCCTCAAGCTTTAAGCCCCCGACCCTGAGCGCCCGAGTTCAATAAAATACTGATTGACTACCCCGCAAGCTCCAAGCCCACAAAACCCTGAGCGCCCGAGTTGAACAAAAAAACTGGTTGGCTTCCTCCCTAGCTCTAAGGTCCCAAAATCCCAGGGAGCCCAAGTTCAACAAAATACTGATTGGCTACCCCCCAAGCTCCAAGCCCCAAAAATACTGGGCGCCCTAGCTCAACATAGAAACTGATTGGCGAACCCCCAAGCTCCAAGCCCCCGAAACCCTGGGTGCCCAAGTTCAAAAAAAAAAAAAACTGATTGGCTACCGCCCAAGCTCTAAGGTCCCAAAATCCCAGGGAGCCCAAGTTCAACAAAATACTGATTGGCTACCCCCCAAGCTCCAAGCCCCAAAAATACTGGGCGCCCTAGCTCAACATAGAAACTGATTGGCGAACCCCCAAGCTCCAAGCCCCCGAAACCCTGGGTGCCCAAGTTCAAAAAAAAAAAAAACTGATTGGCTACCGCCCAAGCTCGAAGCTCCCGAAACCCCACGGTGCCCGAGTTCAACAAAATACTGATTGACTACCCCCCAAGCTCCAAGCCCCCATAACCCGGGGCGCTCTAGCTCAACATAGAAACTGATTGGCGAACCCCCAAGCTCCAAGCCCCCGAAACCCTGGGTGCCCAAGTTCAAAAAAAAAAAAAAACTGATTGGCTACCCCCCACGCTCCAAACCCCCAAAACCCTGGGCGCCCGAGTTCAACAAAATACTGATTGGCTACCCCCCCAAGCTCTAAGCCCACAAACCCCTGAGCGTCTTAGTTCAACAAAATACTGCTTGGCTACCTCCAAAGCTCCAAGCCCCTAAAACCCAGGGCGCCCAAGTTCAACAAAATACTGATTGACTACCCCCCAAGCTCCAAGCCCACGAAACCCTGGGCGCCCGAGTTGAACAAAAAAACTGGTTGGCTTCCTCCCTAGCTCTAAGCAACCAAAACCCTGGGCGCCTGAGTTCAACAAAATACTGATTGGCTACCCCCCAAGCTCCAAACCCCCAAAACCCTGGGCACCCGAGTTCAACAAAATACTGATTTGCTACCCCCAAGCTCTGAGCCCACTAACCCCAGAGCATCTTAGTTCAACAAAATACGGCTTGGCTACCTCCCAAGCTCCAAGCCCCTAAAACCCTGGGCGGCCGAGCTCAACAAAATACTGATTGGCTACCCCCCAAGCTAGGCCCACAAAACCCTGGGCACCCTAGTTGAACAAAAAAACTGATCAACTATCATTTATCCCGTAAGGTTTTAACCCCAAAAACCTTGGAAGCCTGAGTTGAATTATTTCAAAAATATGTGTGCATTTTAGTTAACTTGAGCATGAAATAAATAATTCTGTAAGTATACCGAATGACGCTGCTCTGGTGCAAATACATCATGAAGTTGTAAGTCTGAGATTTTATACTCCTAAATGGCGTGGTTGACTAGGAAAACGCTATAAGTTTTTTACTTATTGTTTAACTCTTTTTTTGCAACGTCATCAACATTTTTTTTTTTTAACTATCAATTAAATGTTTTAACAAATATGAATCATTTCGAAAAAAGTGTAAAAATTTTCGTTTCTTGATTGGTTATTAATTTTTTTAATTTATATTATTTTTTTGTTATTTTGTAATTTTTTAAAGCAGTGTAAATAAAAGTTCACCATTTCGTTCTTGTGGAATGAAAAAAAAACATTTTTTATTGATTTGATATATAAATTCTGAGTACACTAAACTTGTAAAATTATTCCACTGTGTAACCAGCGTTTTGGGAGCTTAGAGCTTGGGGGATAGACGATCTGTTTTTTTGTTCAACTCGGGCGCCCAGGGTTTTTGGGGCTTAGAGCTTGGGGAGGTAGCCAATCAGTATTTTGTTGAACTCGGGCGCCCAGGGTTTTGAGGGCTTAGAGAATTGCAATACTTTTTTTTAAACATTTTATAATCTTATGTAACGTTTCATCCCCCTCTCTGAGCTCGTTGGGGTTGTTCCTGATGATAAAATGACCCGGAAAATTTCGTGCGACTTAGATGCTTGATAATCAATATCTCGACAAAAGAAAACCTGGGAGAATTGTAATCCTTTTGTTTTTTTTATTTTATGATTTTATTTAACGTTCCATACCCCTCTTTGCAGCTCGTTGGGGCAGTTCCCGATGATCAAACGACCCGGCAAATTTTGTGCGACTTAAATGCTTGATAATCAATATCTTGACGTAAAAAAATCCGGCAGAATAGCACTACTTGTTTTTAGACGATTTTTTCATATACTTAATCGTTCACTTTTCAAAGGTTTTTTTCTATAACAATTGTTTTTAACAATTTTTTACAACAAAGTGGGACTTTTTCTCAAAGTACTCCACTAAACGAAGAAAACAGCTCCCGGATATTTACTCTACTCCTAATATTCTATGGGATATTAATTTTTGAAAATGGACCTTCGATTTGGCCCTCTGTGACCATCAACTAAGAGTAAAACTTCCTGGGGAAATTGATCTGGTTACCTGATAGTCGACCTGGTGCTACCTGGGGTAAGATCCACTATCGCACCGTCAACTGCGAGTAAAACTTCCTGGGGAAGTCCTCTCTAAGGCAAAAGTATCACCAAGTGCACCAGGTATCCACCCTGACCCCTCTGGAGTCAAAACTTCCTGGGGAAATCCTCTCTAAGGTGTAAGTATCACAAGATGCTCCAGGCGTCCACCCTGACCCAGCCAGAGTCAAAACTTCCTGGGGAAAATCATCTCCGATGTGCAACTATCGCTAAGTGCACAAGGTTTCCGGCCTGACCCATCTGGAGTCGAAACTTCCTGTATAATCATCTCCAAGGCGTAAGTATCTCCAGGTACACCAGGTGCTCACCCTGATCCCTCCGTAGTCAAAACTTCCTGGGGAAATCATCTCCAAGGCGTAAGTGTCGCCAGGTGCACCAGGTGCTCGCCCTGATCCCTCCGTAGTCGAAACTTCCTGGGGAAATCATCTCCAAGGAGTACATATCATCAGGAGCACAAGGTGTCCGCCCTGACCCTTGCGGAGTCGAAACGTCCTGAGGAAATCATCTCCAAGGCGTAAGTACCACCAGGTGCACCAGGCGTCCGCTCTGACTCATCCGGAGTCGAAACTTCCTGGGGAAATCATCTTCAAGGCGTACGTATCACCAGGGGCACCAGGTGTCCACCCTGATCCTTCCGGAGTCGAAACTTCCTGGGGAAATCATCTCCAAGGCGTAAGTACCACCAGGTGCACCAGGCTTCCGCTCTGACTCATCCGGAGTCGAAACTTCCTGGGGAAATCATCTTCAAGGCGTACGTATCACCAGGGGCACCAGGTGTCCACCCTGACCCTTGCGGAGTCGAAACGTCCTGAGGAAATCATCTCCAAGGCGTTGATATCATCAGGAGCTTTAGGTGTCCGCCCTGACCCTTCCGGAGTCGAAACTTCTTGAGGAAATCATCTTCAAGGCGTACGTATCACCATGTGCACCAGGTGTCCACCCTGACTTATCCGGAGTCGAACCTCCTGGGGAAATCATCTCCGATGTGCCACTATCGTCAAGTGCACCAGGTTTCCGCCCTGACCAATCTGGAGTTGAAACTTCCTGGGGAAATCATCTCCAAGGCGTAAGCATCGCCAGTTACACTAGGTGTGCACCCTGATCTCTCCGGAGTCAAAACTTCCTGGAGAAATCCTCTGTATAGCGTAAGTACCACCAGGTGCACCAGGCGTCCGCTCTGACTCATCCGGAGTCGAAACTTCCTGGGGAAATCATCTTCAAGGCGTACGTATCACCAGGGGCACCAGGTGTCCACCCTGATCCTTCCGGAGTCGAAACTTCCCGGGGAAATCATCTCCAAGGCGTAAGTATCGCCAGGTGTACCAGGTGCTCGCCCTGATCTCTCTGGAGTCGAAACTTCCTGGGGAAATCATCTCCAAGGTGTACATATCATCAGGAGCACCAGGTGTCTGCCCTGACCCTTGCGGAGTCGAAACGTCCTGAGGAAATCATCTCCAAGGCGTTCGTATCATCAGGAGCTTTAGGTGTCCGCCCTGACCCTTCCGGAGTCGAAACTTCTTGGGGAAATCATCTTCAAGGCGTACGTATCACCATGTGCACCAGGTGTCCACCCTGACTTATCCGGAGTCGAACCTCCTGGGGAAATCATCTCCGATGTGCAACTATCGTCAAGTGCACCAGGTTTCCGCCCTGACCAATCTGGAGTTGAAACTTCCTGGGGAAATCATCTCCAAGGCGTAAGCATCGCCAGTTACACTAGGTGTGCACCCTGATCTCTCCGGAGTCAAAACTTCCTGGAGAAATCCTCTGTATAGCGTAAGTACCACCAGGTGCACCAGGCGTCCGCTCTGACTCATCCGGAGTCAAAACTTACTGGGGAAATCATCTTTAAGGCGTACGTATCACCAGGGGCACCAGGTGTCCGCCCTGACCCATCCGGAGTCGAAACTTCTTGGGGAAATCATCTCCAAGGCGTAAGTATCGCTAGGTACACCAGGTGTGAGCCCTGATCCTTCCGGAGTCGAAAATTCCTGGGGAAATCATCTCCAACGCGTAAGTATCGCCAGGTGCACCAGGTGTGCGCCCTGATCCCTCCGGAGTCAAAACTTTCTGGAGAAATCCTCTCGAAAGCGTAAGTAGCACCAGGTGCACCAGGTGTCCGCCCTGACCCATCCGGAGTCGAAGCTTCCTGGAGAAATCTTCTTCAAGCAGTACGTATCACCAGGTGTACCAGATGTCTGTCTTGACCCCTTCATTTTCGAAACCGTTAAATTGCCGAGGATTTCGCCGAGGTTTTCACCGAGGATTTCACTGTTAAAATTCACCGAGGATTTCATCGCAGAAAGCGAGGAATTCACCGAGGATTTCACCGCAAAAAGCGAGGATTTCACCGATGAATTCACCGATGAATTCATCGCTGATTTCACCGAGGATACTTGCAATGGGGATAATTCATACAGATATTTCACACGTAATTGGACAGCATTTGATTTTCATCAAGTTCGATTATTTCAACATTTTGGAACAAATAAACAAAAATAATCTATATTTGTACAAAATAATCAGAGAATTAAAGATCATGAAAAGAACAATATTTATTGACGATAAATCATATTTTGATTTTCTAATTGAACCATGTACAACTGTATGCGAATTAATTGATGCACCAAATATTGAAAGAGTCTCTTATTTTAAGCAATTTCCAATCAGTATGACACGATTAACATTGAAATATGAATTAGCCATTCAAAAACTAAAATATCTTAAGAAAGGTAGAGCTCGTAAAGTTCAAAAAAAATTGAACGCAACAGCACTTCAAGTAATGAATTCGATAGTCATTCAAGAATAAATATATTTTATTTAATGAGCACGTAGGCGCTCATAAATATTATTTAACCTAAATATTATAAATAATATTATCATGAAGTTTATAACAAATTTACCAATTGGATAATCTGTCAACAAAAATCAAAATGCAAAAAAGAAGAGGAAAAAAAAAAGAAGAGGAAGAAGAAAACTACAATGCAGCCAAAAACTTCAAACTTCAAGGGCGCACCCCGTAAAGAGAGATGCCTTCGACACCAGAATCATCGTTCGTCAACGCTAAGCTATTGCGGCTAATTTACGATCACCCGGCATGCTTAAAATTTTCATTAGCTGGACTTCACGAGTGGAACTTTAGGTTTACTACTTTGTTTTTCACAAAACCACCCTTTAAAAAAAAAAGAGAGGGGGAAAGGTGAAAAGTCGAAATGAAAAGCTACAAAGTAGGATCAGTTTCCCTTAGAGTGTTGTGCGGTATAGATAGAAAAAAAAAAAAAAACAAAACAACAAAATGTACTGGCGAGAAGATAAGTAAGAAGAAATAGTTCGACCACGAATAGGAATGAGAGGTCTGTGTTGTGCGACCTTATATACAGAATTGGATGGTAGTGATAAATTGTGCAGCGAACAACGTGTGGCTAGGAACAAGTATTGTATACGACATAGGAAAATTAAGTTGGAGCAAGTAGCGAGGTATCACTACTCGGATCGGTGGAGAGGATTTTATTTCACAAGGAAAGATAATAGGTTTCATAAGTACGATGAAATAAGCCAGGCGTTTAATGATATAAATTACGCTATTGCCTATTGGTTTGAGTGGAAAGAGAGATTAGATTATCCAAACGACTGGAATCTGGTCACTGATTACGGACATCGTAAGGCTATAGAATATCTCTTTATGACCGCAGCAGGAGTCTTAGATATGGAAAAAGACTATCCTCAACTTTCGGAGGACTTCCTCCGTAGAAACCTTTATGTGGCTATGAATAAAAGGACTAGGTAGAAGTAGAAGACACTGGTGGTGACTACGATCACGGGAACGACTGGGACCCAGAAGACAACAACGGATGGCCAGAAGCGCAAGAAGAAGATTCTTCAGGTGACAAAGTGTTTTGTGAAAAAATGAATAGTGTTTGGTTAAAAACAAGTATGGTAGTGTATTGTGTGATACTGATAATGGTATGTTTTTATTTGTATTGTTAGAAATAATTTTTTGTTTTTAAAATTAAATGATAGAAAAATGACGCGAAAATTTTTTTTTCTTCTTCTTTTAAACTTTTAATGTAAAATAGAGTAATAGAAAATAATAGAGGAAAGTAAAATAAAATAATAACTTTAAAAAAAAGGAAAAAAGCAAAACAAAAATTTTGAATTATATCTTCATGTACTGAAATTTTAAATTTTAAATATTATAATTGTCAAAGTTGTTTTTTTTTAATGTGAGAAATTCTATGGATTTTGAATGTGTTTTGTGTGTGGCATGAACAAAATAATTAAATTAATAAGCAGTCTAAAATTAAAAAAAAAAAAAAACACAATGTGGTAACTTTGTAACGGGGTATTTCTTGAGAAAAGGGCCTCCCTTAAATAATTAAGAGAGTTTCCCGGGCCCTCCCGTTACAAGGAAATTCTTTCTAAAAATAATTCGGGGAAACACTCCTTAATCTGGGGTCAGGGTTTCCACGGAGAGAAAACCTCCGGGAACGGTTGGTGAGCTAGAGAGAGAAGAAATAAATTATTACAAAAATTTTAGGTTAATTTCATTTTATTCTTGTCTACGGAAAATCAAGTCTACAATTACAAACAAATTTAATTTGAGAACAAAGGAATATAATTGAAAATTTTGTCTACAAAATGGCGGGATGCCACGTAAAGGAAAATCGTATTTATTTATTGTTTAAGTGTACGCGAATAAATTTTTATTTATAAAAACCGCAACAAAAAAAACAACAAAAAAAAACATGCTTTTCCAACTTTCCAATAAATAATATAGAAAACCTTACTTTTACCCAAAATTCCTATTTCCAAAATGGCCACTTCAATTACTCTCTCTTTTTTTTTATTTGCTTTCCAACTCTCAATGTGCAGTGGATTAACCCAAGTTTTTTTTTTTTATTATCTGGTATCAACATAGCTGTAAATAAAAAAAATGTCTACAACTCAAAAAAAAAAAGAAAAACTCTTAAAACAAGTCTACGGAAAGAAGAACTTAGAAATTTTTAAATCACACTCTCGAAAACACTACCTCACACTGTGGCTACTGAGAACAGAGTGACGCTCCCCGCGTCTCTCTGACTCGACTTCCTTCTTCACCATCCCCTCCAAACACTCTCCGCCAATCAACACAAATTAATCTAATTAAGCCTCATTCATACTCGAGGAACAGTCATTTGTTCACCAATCAGACACATTCACGCCACAACACCCAATCACGCTCCCGTCTACAATCTTCCGGTGGCGATCGCCACGCCACCTATAGTACGCGCGAAAATCCAAAATAAAGAATAAAAATAATGCACACGAGGCACTCACTGCGTTAACCTATCCCTCGCGCTCATACTCTCTCTCTCGCTCTCCCCCATACGCACACATTGTTCGCGCAACGTACATAATACAAAAAAAAAAAAAAATCTCACTCACGCCCGTGTCTACTGTGGTGAGCGTGCGCGCACGCGCTTGGCGACACAGTTGCGTCGTCTGCCGACACGCGCCGCGCACCTCCTCCGTCGCCGAAAACTCCCCGACGGAGAATCGGAACCCGTGTGTGGTGTATGTGTGTGTACGTGCGCGCCCTGGGCCGGGAGAGCCTTCCCGGGTGGTGAACATGTGTGTGTGTGTGTGTATGTGTCGTGCGCGCGCCGTGTGCTCGTGTTGCTACAGCAGCGTTCAGCCGACGGCGACCGTCGCCACGTGGTCGGCTTCTGCTGCGCGAGAAAGCGGCATGGTTATCACCTGGGAAAGTAAACAACAAATTAATTATTTCACGGTTTCCCAGGTGACCTGACACTGCCAGGTAAGAAAAATAATTTACGAGGGACTCATTCCCTCGCAACTTTAAATATTTATATCTAAATTTTACTCACAAAATTATTATTATGTATGAATGTACTAATTATTTAGTTGTCTCTTATAAAATAAGTTAATTCTTTAAATGTAATAAGCGTTTGCAAAATTTTATATGTAGCATTTATATATCATAAAGTAATTTAAAAAAAATATATTGTCACGTTCTACTAGGAACGTGTAAAATAAAATAAAGAAAATTATTGAAATGTACAGTAAACAACACTGTATCAACATTGAAAGAGAGGCCCTGGCTCTTGACCGTGTTTTTAGGTTTTGGCTTGCGCCAATTGACCAGAGCCTTGAATAATTCTACGTGCCTGGGAGCACAAAAGAAAGTTAAGTTAATAAATGTAAAGTATTACCTTATCTGTATCAGGAACTCCGGTGAAGGGTTTTGAAATGAGACGAGATATTTTGAGCAAACTGTACTTTTAATTAATGAAACGTTGGATACACAAAGAGACTGTTACTGGGTGTAAGGAATAAAACAGACTGAACTTAAATTTGTTACACTCGAGGGTCGGGAGCCTGATGGATAATCGGAATTTGATCGACGCCAAGTGTACCCTTATCGTCACCAACAATCCAGCCTTGCCGTGCGGGGATCTTCTGCTCTTCTGCTCGCTTGTCCGCATTTTCATCCCGTTTATATACCCGCAGAAGGGGTACAACGAATGTCAGAATTTGCATAATGAGATGTTTGGGGTGGGGTTGTCAATCTTTTCCTTAAAATACATATTTTTCGGAAGACCACCCATTTCCTTGGACGTGATCCAAATTAATTATATTTATTACATTATTGCCTTGTCCATAAGAGTTTGATTATTTATTACCAACTTTTACATTATTTCACTAAATAATTTCACTATAAATCTTCAACTTTATTATTATTTGTTGTACACAATTATCTAAAGTGTTATCTTAACCTCAACTTGAACATAATATTCCAACATGCCTCCCAAGATTGTGAATACCAGAAATACAACAAAGAGCAGTACTTCTTCAGTCTATCAGGAAGATTGCTTGAAAGATAATTTAAAACCTGTGTGGCTATTAATTGAATCAAAGTTTTCTAAACTATTTGAAAAGTTGGACTTCAATACTGATAGAATACATAAACTTGAGGACAGAGTTACAAACCTGGAATCTGACAATTTAAATAAGGAAGTGAAAATTTTCAAAGAATTCAAAGATATGCAAGCCAGAGAGAAGAACTTTTTTTTGTTTAAACTTAGTTAGTCCAACCAGGCTGAAAAGACTGATCTTGAAACTGTAAAAAATTATTTTAGAGATTCTATTACTTAAAGAAATGCCTTTTTCTATTGAAATTATTAAAGTAATTAGATTGGGTAAATCATACAAAAAATAAGTTGTACGCCCCCTGCAAGTCAAGTTGGACTGCGCTGACTCAGTTCACTGGGTCATTCATAATAGAAAAGAGATATTTCCGGAATCAGTCTCAGTCACATTTGATCTAACGCCTGCTCAGAGGGAGTATAATAAACAGAAGAAGGAGGAGTTGAAGTTAAGAGAAGAAAAAGGTGAAAAAACTTAACCATTAAGTACAGTCTTGGTATACCATATATTGCAAGCAAGAGTAAAGATGCATAGCCATGCAGTATTGTTAACAAGTTAAATATATTTTTTCAAAATAAGCACAGTATTAAGGGTAGAGTTGCAGAATTTAGTTCATATGTGAATTTAATAAGTGACAATCACATTATTATTCTTACTGAAACTTGGTTGAACTGTGATATTAGTGACATTGAACTTAATTTGTTAAATTACAATGTATTTAGATGCGATAGATCTATTTTCACTAGTCAGAAGAGTGCTGGTGGTGGTACTCTTATAGCTGTGAAAAAATACTTGAATTGTACTGAACTGCCTGTTATCGATAACTCTTATGAGCAACTAATATTGCAGAATGGAAAGAAATGATTATATTTTTTTGTATAAATTGAGGAATGGTCATGTTGACAATATTGATTTAAAAGAGAAATTTAAAACTAAAGATCAGGTTAGAGAGCTGAGAACTATTAGATCCTTTTATGTACCTATCATTTATAATAACAATCTTCTACATTCAACAACAGTGAGGCTCAGCATAGTAGGTAATAAATGTACATCATTAGCAGACATATTTAACTCTTCATTATCTTGTGTACAAAACGCTTCTAGGGAAATACTTGTATATCCATAATTAGTTCATACCATTGTGCAATTTCTACACCATTACCTTATAATATTATTGTGTATTAAAATATGTATTATGGGTTCATCCCGTTTATTTAAATAAATAAATAAATAAATAAATGTAGGGATTGTAGATTTCAACTTTAATAAGAATACTGTGGGTAAAATAAAAAATAAAAATACCAATTAAAAACAAAAACGGTACTCTAGAAGGTACGGCTGAGAGATATGTCGAACAACCTTTGAATGCTGCGAATGTCAACTATAGAATAGACCAGGGAGTGTTATGGCACTTGTGTCTTGGTCATATGTTATTAAATTATTTGAGACAACAACACAAATAAGAAACTAAAGTAAATGGAAGTTTTCAGTCTAAACCTAGTTAAACTGAGAAAATCAAAAAATGTGTTGAACTAACTGAGAAATGTCATTGTTTGAATGAAACTGAATCGTGATACATAATACTGACTGAAAGCTAGAGAATATTCAATCCAGAGTATCGCATCGGTAATATTAAATCTAATCAAAAATTCAAGTTTCTAATATTTTACATTTACTTTGAATGATAAATCTATTAAATTAAAACGAGATGAAAACGATGAAAATGTATTCAAAGCCAAATAAGCTATCGGAAGTTTTTAGTCCAAAACAATGTTGTTTTATGTCGGGGTCAAGGTTTTTCGTCACGACGTAATACGTCACGACAAAATAGAGATTCTCCACGAGACCCACGACGCTAACCACTCTTCCCGTCCTGTCGTCAAAGATTGACGCATCGAGTAGTGTCAAATGGTCACCGACCTGATCCCATTTCACTTCTGCTGGTAATTGGCGGGTTTCAACGATTCTGTACCTGTAAACATTCAAAACAAAGATTAAAACAAAACATCAAAATTAATTTTCACTGAATGCATGATTCAAGATTCGCCCTGTAAATTTTTCGTGAGAGGCGCATGCCAGCGGTTTAGTAAAGATATCTGCGATCTGCTCCCCTGACTCGACCCAGCTAACTTCAATCAGACCTCTACGCACGCATTCCTTAACGTAATGCTCTCGAACTTCTGTTATATGACGAAGTTTCTTTGCACTATCAGTTTTCGCACACGACCCAGCTGCAGTATTATCACACCAAACACGAATTGGTGCAAACGATCTGTTTAAAATAGTTTGCAGAGAATTATTAAGACTAATCGCGTCCTGACAAGCCTTGCTGACAAGTGGACAGTGCCACATAAGGTTGCTTATGAGTTCTCCAAGCAATGGAGTCACCGTAAAGTTTCACCACGAACCCGCAAGTCGTAAGTGATCCTTTACAATCAGCAAAGCTTGCGTCTGACACTTCCATGCCGTCCTGTTTGCCGTGAAAAGTTAAACTCAGATTTTTAGTCTGTACCAGATAACCGAAAATTCTCTTAACCATTTGCCAGGTTCGTATGGTGCCCACTTATCACATTTACTGCATACGATAAGTCAGGCCTAGTCGCGTTAGCTAAGTATAGCACACTCCCCGCAGTTCCGCGATACGGAAAGTTCAAGCGATTTTTGTTCAACGCTGGCGACACGGTATCATCATAATCCTCCCGTAATTTTCTAGACCTGTTTAGTACCTGACCAGTCACCATTGGTGTAGACACTCATTTCGGAAAATTCGAATCGTTTCAGCATTTTATCAATATACTCTACCTGACTTAGTTTCACAGTGCGATTTTTCCTGTCTCGCTCGATTTTGATACCTAAAAACACTTTGGGTTTGTTAGAGTCCAAAATTACAGCTGACCGTATTTTGTCTCGGAAAATTTGAATTTTAAAATTACAAATGAAAGGTGAGATTCCCGGTCCGAGAAAACGGTCGCAGCGACGGGGAGAGCAGTTCGGTCGCATGGTGAGACTCGCGTGACATGCGCCGCTGAACATCCCCACTCCTGCGCGACTTCTTCGGTCTCGCGTCGCCCGACTCGTGGTCGGCCGGGGCTCCTTCTTCTTTCCCTGACCACCAAAACGTCTACATCGCATCGCAGCAGTACTCTTTTAATAAATAAAATAAAGGTATTATTTAGATGCACGGACGTAAGTTAAAATTTTATTTCTCTAATTAATTTTGTTTGTAAAGAGGTTAATTAGTATACTGAATAGAAATAAATACGCGCTTAGAGAAAGTAGCAAACTTTTTCATCGATATTAATAAAAGAAAAATACTTAGGTCTTTGGTGGATATAAATTTTTTTTTTCCTAAATAAGCCGAAAGTATATAAATTCTCTTCATAAAATTAATAGGTTGTGCTTTCATTTTGGACCGACCGTGATAGCACGCGGTTCTAAGAGATAAAAGGAACCTTTGTAATTAATAAATTTTTTTGGTAAATGTTTCGAGACAACGCACGTAAGGTTCGTTCCACTTTAATAACAGTGAATATAAAAAAAATTAAAAAAAATAAAATAAACAAATCTATTTTATCTGAGTTTTATCAATATTGTTTACGATTAATCTGAATCGGTTACTTGCTCAGGGCCAATCATACACTCCTAATTAACATATTGCTTTTAAAGAGCAATGGATATTGGTTTAGAGTAAACTTACAGGAAAGTAGCGACAGGCGTGCAACCACCGAACCACACACATACACACACACACACACACACACACAAACAAGTCGTTGGAGACGTTGGTCGTGCGGACACACACACTTGCAACCCTGATCGACCAACAACCAATCGTGGGTACGTCTAGGAGTCACGAGTGAAGGACGAGCTCGCGTCAACGAGGGTCAAGCGTCGTAGCCCTGGTCCACGGGTAATCTCAGGGGAATCGTGTGGGTTCGAGTACGAGTACGGGCGGCTTGGTCCTGTGGTACCCTGGAAGTACTGGCCGTCGCACATTCTGTGACATTTGCTCCGGTTACAGCTTTCCTTATTCAAACAAGGTATCATTATTTATCTAGGTTGCGTTCAAACTACCATCACTAAATTTACATTAACCGGAGTTACTATTTTTCTTTAAAAAAAAAAACAAAAAAACTAATCTTACCCGTTTATAAAAATTAAAATTCTGAAGAGAATCAGCTCACTAGCATTTAGTTTTTTTTTTTTTTTTGTTAACGTTTAAATAACGTGGAGTAAATTTAAAGCCGGCAATTGATATGTGTGTTGCAGTATCCTAACATAAGGAAGCTCTTGAATCATGAACCAGTGCAACGTAAGGAAGATTAACAAGAAACTCGGGCGTTTAAGTACGTTTTATTATTGATTAAAAGTTGTAATTGCATTAAACAAAATCTGGCAGGCCTGGTTGTTTGACAATTAGATTGATTGAAAGTTTTAAAGGTTAATTGAAGTTATTTGCGTTTTTTATCTGGAGTTATTAGTTGAAGTTGTTTGAAAACATACATTATTATTTGAATATTTCTTTGATGTACTTTATCCACTACAAGTATAAATATTTAGTTATTTTTATAGAGCTTAGTTTGTAGTCAGCAACCAGGTAATAAAAGGCCATAGCCCAGCCATTAAATTGTATCGTAAACAATTGGAGTTTTCATTTGATCACCCATTCCCTTGTCACATAAATATTAATAAGATCATTATTCAAAATATTTGCCATTGAGATTTGGGTAATATTGAGTGGAGCCTACGTGAGAATCTCAATGGTGTTGAATGAATTGTTTTGGTAAGAGCCTGTGCTCAAATTGAGCAAAATAGATTGCTAAACAGATTTAAGCTTCGTACTTGGAGCAACACAGGTGAAACTGTTTACCAGAGATCTGGTCGGATGCTAAGTCTCGTCCTGTGAGCCGATTGGGACCGCAAGGTAAAATTGAAGTAAACAATTAGCTCCGGTGCATGCGACTTGGCAGAAAACAGAACTAGAACGTTGCTCAAAGTACGAAGTAATAGTAGCACGCTTAGTAAACAAACTAAGGCGTAGCAGGTTCACCCATGTCTATCATTTCAAACTCGGCCTGTAAATATGACTTGAATTTTTGCAATACTGCAAGACAATTACAAGCCTTAATAATGTCATCCACGTACAGCAATACAATTAGAAATTTTTCTCCCTGCCGCCAAGTAAACAAACACGGTTCTCTCTCACTCGACACCAGACCGTACTTTTCTATCCTACTAGTAAAAGTTTCTTTCCAGCGTCTCGGACTGACTTTAAGACCGTATATAGCTTTCTAGAGTTCACAAACTCTATCACCTTCTTTTGACTCAGAATCTGCCACACCGTCCGGCAATTCCATGTAGATTTTCTCATCCAGCGCCCCGTTGAGAAAAGCAGTTTTCACGTCGAGTTGATTTATTTCAAGATCAAAATAATTAGCAATAGCAATTACTGATCGCACTAGGGGAAGTCCAGAGACAGGTGCATACGTCTCGGCCAGATCGTATGAATTCCTATCCTTGAATCCCCTAATCACAAGCCTGGCTTTGTACTTTGTCTGACCATCAGGAAGCACTTTCCTTTTCAACACCCATCGAGAATCGATGATGTTGGGTCTTCTGCCATCTCGAGCAATTTTACGTCTGTCGACAATTTTCCACACCCTGTTTTTATACATGGAATTCAATTCTTCGTCGATCGCCTTTTGCCAGTGCACTCGATCGACAGATCTCATTGCCTCGGCATAAGTAGCAGGATCTCTGTTTACCTTGGCAAGCAATGCATGATACACTTCATCCTGTAATTCAAAATCGGTCAACTGACCGTTTTCGTCCTGTGAAAATACAACCTCGGCGTTGTTAACTACTGCTACCGGAATATCCGAAAAGCTTGTATCATTGATCGCTTTCGGGGGTTTATTGAGCAATTCGTTCTCTTTATTCGGAACTGTTTTTCTCGGCCTGCCTCTCTTACTCGGTACTCCGGTGTCCGTAAGAAATCCCCGAATAAAAATACCCGACGAATAAATCCCCTAAAATAAATCCCCGATGAAAAAAGTCCCAATATACATAATCCCTGATATATAAAATCCCCGAATTCATAAAATTCCTGAATTTATAAAATTCACGGTTTGTTTATGTTATATAAAATCCCCGGATACATAAAATTCCTGAATTTATAAAATTCACGGTTTGTTTATGTTCGAATTATCGATGAGTGTAAGTACTTATGGTTTGTTTACGTTCGATTTTAAGTATTCCGATATGAAGAGTGATTAGTTTCGTCGTGACTGTTGAACAGTTTTGATCATTCTGTTTTTGTGACTGTTATTGTTAAATTATGAATTTATTATTTGTAAGAAGCCAGAAAAATACTCCGTTGTTAAATTTAAATGGTCAATTATATACGAGACACCGGATTAATAAAAATAGTATTCTCTGGAGATGTACAAAATATAAAGAAAAAAATGTCCTGGAGTTGTCGTGACTAATAAAGATGAAATCGAAGGTTTTGTTTATTTAAATTATAATTTTAAATAAATTGTTTTATTCTAAATGTTTATATTATAAATATAACATTTGTAATAGGATTGAAAATAAATTGCAAAATTGAAAGAGAAGTTTAACATAATCATTTGCCGGACCCAGTTAATGTTGAAGTTAGAGAGGTTGTAAATAAAATACGGGACGATGCCAACAATACATGTCATACAACATGCAGAGTGATAAACAGTAATCTTGGTGATTTATCCGATCAAGCTAAAGCACAATTGCCCTCTACAAGTAATCTTAATAAAATGATACAATCCATTAGAACTAAAAAAATTGATGCATTTCCAATTAATGGTGGTATACATAGAAGGGTTTATTGTTCCAGAAGTTTATAAATATACATACAGTAAAAAATTATTTTTGATGCACGATAGTCAAGGTGGTAAAAACAGATTCTTAATTTTTAGTACTAACAAAAATATAAGATTTTTAAGAAAATGTAAATTGTGGTTTCCGGATGGAACCTTTAAAACTGTACCTAACATTTTTCACCAGCTGTATACTATTCATGGTTTATGCACTGATCCCGGAGTTGAAAATAAACTTGTACCATGCGTTTTTGTGCTGTTACCGAATAAAAAAAAAAAAAACTTATAAGCAAGCTATGAGTATTTTAAAAGAAATGATTGGTGAATATGTCCCTGATGCAATGATAATGGATTATGAAAATGCATTTATAAAAGTTATTGAAAAATTGTTTCCTTTAACTCGATTGAAGGGTTGTTTATTTCATTTTAATCAATGTATTTTTCGTCATATTCAACAATTCGGTTTGCAGACGTTGTACGGTGAAAATCTTGAATTTATGACTTCTGTTAAAATGTTAGCTGCAATTGCATTTGTACCTGTCAATGATATCGTTACGGCGTATGAGTTATTGATTGCCACTGAATATTTTGTCAAAAACGAACATTTGTTTAACAAGATTTTAGATTATTTTGAGTTAACATGGATAGGCCGGAAAAAACGTCATAACACTCGTGATAAACCTTTGTTTGATACTTCTTTATGGAACTGTTATCAAGAAGTTATTGACAATTTACC
The DNA here is from genome assembly GCA_038277355.1 of Encarsia formosa. NCBI lineage: Eukaryota > Metazoa > Arthropoda > Insecta > Hymenoptera > Aphelinidae > Encarsia > Encarsia formosa. The sequence goes on from CM076187.1 coordinate 22,156,958, forward strand.
AAGAACTAATAATGCTGTTGAAGGTTGGCATTGTAAATTTTCCAAATTAGTTGGTAAATGTCATGCTGAAATGAATAGTTTTGTTGATTGTTTAAAAATTGAACAAAATGCGACCAAATGCCTCATTGAACAAATTAAAACAGGCCGTGACGTATCTGGACCAAAAAAGAAAAAGTACAAAGATTATGATAGTAGGATTAATAATGTTGTATCGACTTATGATAAAATAATATTTTACAATATTTACGTATTGTGTCGACTATTGTTTCGTTGTGAATAATAAAAAAATCAATATTAACATTTGTTGTATGATATCAAAAGTGATATTTAATTTTTTGTATGTACAATGTGATTTAATAATTCATAGTCTGTATATTTGTTTCTTCAATAAAAATGTAATTATTAAATTTGCTATTTTATTATATTGATTTTGGGGATTTTTTTTTCGGGGATTTTTTCGTTCGGGCATTTTTACCGGGGATTTTTACTTCGGGGATTTTTTTCGTCGGGGATTTCTTACGGTAACCAACAGTTGCCAGCTGTTCAGAAACGATCGAGCCCGATGTCCCCGTCGACACTTTTGGAGATACGTCCTTTCCTTTAACTGTCGGTTGGTTGGTGAGATCCACCTCCCTCTCATTCACACCCTGACCTTGTGATGCTGTCGCATTTACCGGCTCGACCTGATGCTCCGTTTTTCCGGACTCCTTTTCGTTGTTAGACTCATTCAGTTCTATGAAGTCCTACAAGTTGCACGTAAATTGCTCCAATCTGTAGAGCATTTCGTCATCTTTCTGCGCCAAGCCATCAATTGCTGAAATAAATCAAAATTATTCAGCATCATACTCGAAAAGAGTCACGGAGTGTAGCTAAGTATCACTGAACTTCAGTCACACACCGCCACAACCAAAACATGCAAAAGTTCATGCGCACGGCGCTTCAACTTCACATGCATGGTTTTACGGCAAATAAAATAAACGGTAAAGTCAGAACAAGAACCGTAAGGCAAAGGAGAGCGCCTACCCGCAGGCAACAAGACGAACTTCGCTCACTACTCCCAAGCAGATGCTACTCCCGCCTCGTCAGGTATCCTAGGTGCCAGGGATGCATGAACCTGGTTTTTAGCATGCGCGTTTAGAAACCACGTCGTGCTCCTAACCTGAAAATGCAATTTTTCTCGACCTGGCTGCACGGTCTGTGACTGATCAACCATCACTCAAACTCCCTGTACCAGCAAATAAAACATCCATGTGAATTTGCGCGCAAGCAAATATAAATGTATACATTACACGAGTGTGTAAACTTACGTCGGCTATCTATCTCTACGCCATTCTCCAAGAGAATAAAGTGTCTGCCTCCCGATCATCGTCCAGTAATCAGCCGGTAGTTTGTACCTGGCACAGAGCCCTGATGATGGCAAGCCCGTGGCGTCCAGTAAAATCGATCAGCTGATCTATATCTTTACCGGTTAATTCTCCTTCCACGCCCTGGTATTTTAAATGTTGACTATAATCGTCTCCTGCACCACCCGTGCCCTGATGAGCAGTTTTATCTTGTCCTTTAGATTTGTCATCCTGTTGCTGCATCCTGATTGCTTTTTGATTTTTATAGTTTCACTATCACAGTCCTTATTTTCACTTCCCGACACAGAGCACAAAAAGCTATGAAAGGACAAAGGAAAAACGCGATTGCGCAGTGGGATGCGTGTCCCGGGCCAATAACCTATCGGGGTCAAGGTTTTAATGTAAAGAAAAACACAGTTAAGTTCACTTGAACTGTAATTAATTTATTAATAAAAATACACCGCCAGTAAAATACCTAGTCTGCCTGCGAGTACAGATAATTAGGCAAAGCGAGTTAGCGAGCGCGCGTGTTTCTCATCCGGTGTCCTAAGACGAATTGATTAGGCTGCACGCATAGTGGCAGCACAGGCGCTCCTGCACGGAGCCAGCCGCAGTGGAGTGAGGCGCACAACACCCTGATTCCCGACACCAATGAAAATAGATATTTTAAAATAAATATAATATAAATAATCATATATAATATCAAAAAAAAAAATTTGTTTATTTTTATCCAGAATCCATTATAAATATTCACCAATAGTTATTTGATTAGGTAAGGTAGTGTGAAATAATAAAAAATAAAATAGATACATTTATTGAGTAATCCCAAAATAATGCGCCTCACAATGGTAATTCTTTATGAAATGAGGAGCTTCAAATCAGTAATGCACAAGATTCAACAAAGCCTAATCATTACAAGGCCTGCGTGCTTTGTACAACATAACTCTGATTCATCTCTGAGATGGATCTCATTTAATCAATGATAATTCAGCAAAAAAGTTAACTGAAAATAGTAAAAAAAAAAAAAAAAAAACTAAATATAAATACAGTTCAAGTGTCTCCGTTACCTGATTTTATTTTATATTTATATTACCTCACCTCATGACATATTTGTTGGCCGGCAGCGAATCATCAGCTATTGGCATCTGGCAGGAGGGAAAATTGTAGCCTCTTGCATGCAAAATCCCATGTAAAAATTTTTAGTTCAAGAAGTCGCTACCAAATTTTTGTAGGCTGTTTTTACGGCTGTTTACGTGCAACAGCGCCCTCAATTTACCTCTCCTCATGCTAGATGCCAATAACCAACAATGTAAAGAAAGTTACTTGTATAAAAAAAAATACAAGCAAGATAGATAATCTTTGGATTATCTGCTTATTAAATTTATAATAACTGTGAATTCCACCGCGTGTTTGTAGAATACAACACATCTACAGATGTTCCGACTAATCAAGATATTAATTATTCTAGTTATTAATTTAAGAAATATAATTAATAAGAATATTTGAATAATTGTGTTCGCACGTGGTCATTAAAATTAGATTTATCGCGAAATAGGAATGCTAATTTTAGTTATGGCGTATACTGTTTGGGAGAAAGGATATCAATGCCTTATTCGGCGCCTACTCGCTCCAGGCAGGCGCTAAAATCCAGCAACTAACCACTGACGCGCCGCCGCCGCGGCCACTCCTCGTCTTTCCTTTGCTCGGTGATTCGCTTTCTGCCGCGACTGTGTCGTGCGCTACGCTCGACCCTCTCCCTCTTGAACACTATTCGCTATATGCGCGACTGCTGCACTACCTAGGAAGCCCAGTAGATTTTCAATCGAAGTATCGACTTTTGGCCTGAAAAGTCGATACTTCAACCGAAAATCTGCTGGGCTTCCAAGGTAGCGCTGCAGTCGCGCACATAACGAATATTTTAGACGCTTATTAAATATTTCACTGTTATTATTATTTTAAAAAAAATATGCCGCGTAACAAACCTTAAATCGTAGTTTTTTCAAACCACTCGCAGTTTAACCGCTGTCACGGTTTAGGCTTAAAGGTCAAGAAGTGTTGGAATAGATAAGTTTGCTTGTTTTGTAGCAGTATAATCTATTTTTGCATGCTTTTCTTTATTAAATGTTAATTCTTAAATGAGAAGGTTCTAAAAAGGAAAGGGGTGGGAGCGGAGTAAAAATTAGCATTTTTAACCTAGTTTACGTTGTAAAATGAAAAACTTAGAATGGGATAGAAGGAGAAATAACAACTAGATAATATAGTAAGGTATACAAATATAAATAAAAAAGTAATACTATTCATACTTATAGTAAATTTTATATTGGTTTCAAAACAGTGTTTTTTTTTTTTTTTTTTTTACTTGAAATCGTAGTCTCATCCCGAAAAAATTAATTAGAATTATGAAAAAAAATTAAGCTCTTGTGCAGTTTTATAAAAAAGTGACATCTATTATATATATCTTCATATCAAGAAACAACATTCTTTTTTTTAACTATTTTTTTCATTCTAAGAAATCGATTAAGATGGTTTTCTATCAGAGCTAGTCAAGTTTAAGATTAAAAAACAACTATCGCACCAAATTACTAACAATCCTCTATTATATTAAGATAGTAGATTACATACCTAGGCCACGAAAGTAAGAAATGTCTCAAATCACATGTATTTTTCGGCCGAGGCGTAGCCGAGGTCGAGAAACATGTGATTTGAGACATTTCTTATTCGTGGCCAAGGTGTGTATACTATTTTTCTGCACGACGGATCCGGGAAGTAGCAAAGGCCGGGGCGCGCAGCGGCCAGGAAATGCTACTTCCCGGCCGGAGTACAGAAAAGTTTATTTTCGTCGTCGTCGTCGTCAACTTCCTTTTTCAAAAAAAAGTGACTTAGACATCTCAGATCAATTAGAAATTTGGTACTCGGGGGTTTTCGGGGCTGCTGATCACGAATCCAACATTCATTTTTTAATTTGACCTATCTAAAGTCTACATATTCAAGATTGAATCTTATTTTTTCTCAGGCTCTTTGAAAATTTTTACATATAAGATAAATTAGAAATTGAGTAGTCAGGGGTTTTTGGGGTTGCTGATTACGAATTTGACCTTCATTTTTCAAATTGACCGATATAATAGCTATAAATATTATTATATATCTTATGAAAATTTAAAAATTAAATTTATTTCTGTATAAACTATTCTTAGTATTTTTTTATTTTAGTTGATTTAAATAACTATATTTTTAAACTTTTTGTTTTAATTTAAAAATAAAATAAAAATAATTAAATTCTCAACCGAGCAAGCGTTAGCGCAGCGAGGTTTATGATTAATATAATTTTTTTTATTGTAAGAAGACAAATATCAATAATTTAGTACACTTTTTCAGCGTAGCGGCCATACGCGTAATGAAAAAATTCAATCTTTAACTTTCTGTAATTTTTAAACTATATGGTCAGTCTTGATCAGACTTCGTAGAAATGTTTATTAATAGCTAATAAACACCTTCAGAAAATTTGAGCTGATTCTCTATTGACATGCATTTAGTAAAAAACCACCTCAATAGATGCATTATTGACTCCTTAAATTCTGACGAATCCAAAAATATAATGAGTAATCTATAAATAATCTGTACACATGTTTAGTAAAGTACAAATATATATTTATAAATAAATTAAATATTTTTTTGAGACGAATTACTTTTTAAATATTTAAATTCAATTAAAATCACAAGATCTTAAATGATTATCATTTATTTTTATTACGCGTGGAATTAAGAGTCACGTCGCGGCCGCCACAGGCACGCGCGTGGGGCGCTAGCAGCCTCTTGAACTTATCATATCTTGAAAACAAAAAAATTTCGCAAAATGAAACTTTGCAAGGATTTATTTCAGACCATGAATTAGTTAGACCCAAAATTAAATCGAATTTCAAGGGTGCTAAAACGGGCTTAAATTTGTCAATTTTTGGGGTCATTCTTTTCAGAAGAATTTAAAAAATCCCGCACTTTTAATGTGACCCCAAGTATAAGATAAGACCGATAAGCTATAATCCGTCAACAACATTCATTTTGTTTGATTTAGACAGAATATAAGTAGGAATCTAATTTTCTTTTTGCATTTGGAGGAGCAGTAAAAGGAGAAAACCAAGCCACCGAAAATCTTCCAAAAACAGCTTGTATGGATTTCCATCGACTGTTGCGAACCCAGCGAGCCTCTTCTTTTTTTAACTGTTCGATTCCCTGAAAATTATAATTTTCTTTAACGTACTGAAATGATTTTTATAATTTATATATAATCTCTATTTTTACTTATTTATTTAAACTCTGAATAAGAAAATTTGTTCATTAAGTATTTTAAGCGTCAAAAAAAATACTCATGTTATCCTATTTTAAAAAGTAGCTGTTGCCATTTTGCGTATACTGTTTATTCGTGAGCTGGTTGGCAGAGAAGTTTTTAAAATATTTAAAAACTGCAATTCAAGGTTATTATTTTTGTTTTGGGGCTAGTAACATTAACATACAGGCATCCCTCGTTTCTCGCGGTAGATAGATACTGCAAAAAATACCGCAAGACTGGTACTCTAAAGAACTTATAAACTCAATCATTAAAAAAAAACAAATCATTTATACTACAAATCACATAATTCAAATTACCATTACAATAAGTTTAAAGAGTTTCGCTCAAAATGTTTACTATTGATTGATTGATTGATTGATTGATTGAAATGTTTATTTATGTACATTATGTTGTACAAATAAAAATAGTTAATACAAAAAAATAAGAATACATACGCATCTTAAAAATAGTTAATACAGAATAAAATACAATATATCTCAAAATAAGCAAAAAGTAGTAACATACAGACGTTAAGTAAATTTATAGCATAACAATAGATATCAATCTCATAAATTTTGGTTGGCAATGACTAGCGCGTAGATTAAAATTAAAATAATGGATGTTAGGGCTAAATAAAAAGTGTAAAAAGTATAAAAAGAAACAAGACAAGTAACAGAAAGAAAAATGAGTAAAAATTATCACAGCTTAATACAATAAAATCAATGGTTACTGCTCTCCTTCGAGGGTGAAAATGTGGTTTTTGACTGATGTTTTGAAATGACTAAAGGATGGTGCGGATTGTATGCTGAGGGGGAATGAGTTCCAGAGGATGGTGGATGAAGCATGAAATGAATTCAGGAGAAAATCCGAGCGACACGCAGGGACGATGAGCTTCCTTGAGTTGAAAGTCCTTACAGGACGCGAGGCTTGCCTGGTAAGAAAGAAGTCAGCCAAGTAAGATGGGCTGCCGGTGACAATCGTCTTAAAGAGCTGACAGGCCGCGAAGTAGTTTCTACGACCCTCAACCCTGAGCCAGCCAAGTTCACGCCTGTAAGGAGTAACATGATCGCTCCTGCGGAGGCCAAAAATATAACGAATGCCCCTGTTGATGACTCGTTGCAGCTTAAGGTTGAGTTCTCCAGAGAGATTACAATAAACAGGGGAACAGTAATCGACCAGGGGGAAGAGAAGCGTCTGTATAAGGTGTTTTCGCAGTTCGAGTGTGGTGCTCCGCCAGAAGAAGTTCAGTCTATACATAAGAGAGTTTGCTCTCTTACATATATACAAAACATGCTCCTTCCAGTTCAATCTGGCATCAAGGACCACCCCAAGACTACGAACCGAAGAAACGACTGGGATACTGGAATCATAAAGAGGCACAGAAGTAATACCTGAGTTTTCAAACAAATCACAATAATAGCCAGAGCCAAACACAATGGCTTTAGTCTTAGAGACATTAAGCTTAAGATGATTCTCAGTAGCCCAGTCCGCTATGCGTTCCGCAGCTCCGCTGAGTCTCCTCAGAATTTCTGGCAAGTCCTCAAAGCGACCCTGGACATAGATCTGTAGATCATCCGCATAAATGATGTGACTTACCCCGGGGTCGAGACCCTCCACAATGTCATTAATAAACAGCAAAAAAAGCTGCGGTCCCAAAACGGAGCCCTGAGGTACGCCCTTGCTCAGACGACGAAAGGTCGTGCTGGAAGAAGTTCCCATTGCCACTGCCTGCGAACGATCAGACAGATATGACGCGATCCACCTCAAGACCTTAGAGGAAAGACCCAGAGAGCGGAGTTTCGAGAGTAAAGTGATATGACTAACCGAGTCAAAGGCCTTGCTGAAGTCAAACAAAACCATGGCCGTAATGAGTTTCCTGTCCATGCCCCGTCGAATGTCATCAGTCAGTTTCAGTAGAGCAGTCTGCGTGCTGTGTCCGGGTCGAAAGCCAGTCTGAAATTTGTCCAGGTGTCCTTTACTCTCGGCAAACGAAGAGAGCTGATTAAAAACCAGTCTCTCAAGCGATTTAGAGAGAAAGCTCAGTAACGATATGGGACGAAAGTCATTCAAGCACTTAGGAGCGGGGACTTTGTTTAGAGGAATCACCAGTGACAGCTTCCACTGGTCGGGGAAAGTTGAGGTGGATAGGGATTTATTAAAAATGGAGCAAATGAGAGAGCCAACAGAAGGAAGAGCAGACTTGAGGAAACTCTGCGGAAGACGATCAACGCCAACCGCTTGGGAACTCGAGTGTGATATAGCAGTAACAACCTCTTCCAACGAAACTCGAGCAAAATCAAACAAGCCACCGGTTCCCTGATCACTTAGGTTGTTTAAGTAATCAGAGAGAGACGGGGCTGAGGCATCAAAAGAAATCGAAGCAAAGTGGGCGTTGAGATCCTCCGCAGTAAAGTCGGCCATGTTGATATCGGACTTAGGAGCGATACCTAAGTGCTTGAGCTCCTTCCAAATCTGTTGTGGGTCTGTCCAATTGCGAAATCTGTCCCAGTAAAATTCAACACGAGCTGCCTCAATTTGCATATGAGCAAAATCACGCGCTATCCTGTATTCATGCAGTTCAGTGTCGAATTTTGAACGTCGGTAGCGTCGATAAAGGCGGTCCCTCTCAGCAATGAGAGCACGGTGATAAGGGGTGAACCAGGGATGACGCCTCCTTCCATACTTGACAACTCTGACAGGGGCAAAAATGTCAAGAGCTGCGTGCAAATTCCTGTAGAGGCAATCGAGACATTCATTGACAGAGGCTGAGTCATCCCTGATTACCGACCAATCACATTGTCGCAGGTATTCATTCAGTGCCAAGCTGTCCACGGATTTGAAGTCGCGATAAGTAAAATGAGTCGTGGGAGTGCCGGGGATGAAAATGTCTAGCGTCGCAGTCACAAGGTCGTGTCCATCGATGAAAGGGGAGGGGGTCTTCCAGTAATCAATGACATTGTCGAGGGCGTCGACAAGGCAGAGGTCAAGCCAGGTGTCCGCAGTGCCGGAGCGGGTAGCGCAGTGGTGCGTAGGCCCGAATGGAACCGAAAAAATCGAATTCTCACTAATGAAAGCGCGAATAAATTTAGCATCGGCAGAGTTTGACAGTTGATCGGCGTTAAAGTCACCCAGAATGATCTTGGTGCTGTAACTCTGAAAAGAATCGCGCAAATCACCGATGAAATTCGTGCCCTCAACGAATGGGGCATGTGGAGGCCTATACACCACGCCCACAAACATGGGAGCGCCACCCCTGAAACTGACCTCACAAAATAAGTATTCAGGAAGCCCAGGCTTGCCCTTCCATTCCGTGGAGGAAGAGCAGAGGTGCTTTACAGATAGCGTCCTGTGTATGAACAGAGCAACTCCACCCCCCTGGGTATTACGATCACGCCTGAGTAGAGCATAGTCATCCAGAGCTACAACTGAGTCCTCAACAACAGGCCCAAGCTTAGTCTCACTAACTGCGAGAACGTGAACAAGCGGGTGAGTCGATAAAAAGTGGCGTACTTGGCCAATGTGAGCACGCAGCGAGTTCGAATTAATGTGACACACACGAAGCTCAGCGCCCGCCAGTCCTCGTGGGGGTCGAGATGAAGATGAAGAAGATGAGCTTGGGGGATGTGATGAGATATGAAAGGAGGGTAGAGGTGGCTGGTGAGATGAGTGAGATGCAGGAGCTGAGAGGTCAGATTGATGAGAAGATGAGCATGGAGGAGAAGAGAGAGAGAGCAGTACCTGTAAGAGCTTCACGATGATAAAAACTGGTTGAGGTCTTCGTCGTTGGCGACCATTGTAGCAACATCTCCGTGTTTCCTGCGGACGTAGATTTCACCACCTCGTACGAAGGAAACAGAACCAGAGCCTGGCTCCTTGGCCTTCATACGGACCCTGTAGTTGAAGGCATGGACTTCTTTGGGTAGAAATTCGTTCAAATATAGGAGACCGGGCTTGATGGATTCAGGATCAATATCTGACGGTAGTTTGCCGCTTAAGCTGGAGGTGTGGAATTTGCCCAATTTGATCTTGGATGTGATGATGGCTTCCAGCAGTGAGCGGGTCGAAAGTGTCACCAAGATGGAAGGCGGGCGGTCATTTGCAGGCAGCGAGGACGGATTGGTGTTGGCTGGGTCCATAACAGGACCATTCCCAGTGGTTTCCTTGATGGATCCAGTAGCAGCAGCAGGAACTGAAGCACACTGCTCGCGTTGTGCCCTTTGCCCACCGAACTGTCGCACTGCTTTGATGTCACTGGGTGTTAAGTCTGGTAGAAGGGTGCACAGGACAGCCAGAACGATGGCTTTAAGGTTCGCCCCTGGTGGTAGCCACAGTCCACCAATGATGAGGTCGGTGAGCAGGTGAGAACGAGCAGAGTTGAGGGTGTTGACCCTGGAGTTGACCAATGCGCTTTTCTTCTCGAGTTGCAGAACCTTTTTGACCAGCGAAGGACCAGCACCAACCGTAGACTCAGGATCGTTGTCGAGGCGTAGCTTAATCTGATCTAACTCTTTCCTAATGTCAGTAAGTTGTTCCTCGTGTGTGCGGACTTGAGTAATGAGCTGAGGAATTTCATCAAGATCCCCAAGCTTAAGTTCGATATTTTCCAGGCGTGAGCCAAAGCCTTGTAGAGCAGAGAGGATCTGGTCGAGCTTGTCAGGGGATGAGCAAGCAGAAGCCGTGGCGGAATTTTGAGAATGGTCATTGACCTCCTTCTCAAGTAACTTTATGCAAGACTTGCATGCTCGCCCTGGCCCATCAGAGAAGTTGATGTCCTCCAAAAGCCCACATTTTTGGTGTAAGAGCTTGGTGCAGTAGTTGCACTCCTGGAGTTTACCAACGGTTTTGCTGCCCGGTAATTTACAGTTGAAACAAGCAGTGGATGATGATTTCACTTTGAGCTGCGACATCCTGCAGAGTTTTGCCAAAAGTTCCAACTTTTAAAAAGCAGGCGAGTGATAAAGTTGATGAGTGGGCAGCCGAGATCACAGTAGACCAAGAGTAAAAGGTCAGACACAACAGTTACCACGCAAACACAGGTGTGTGCCGGGTAGCCGGCTAAAATTTTTCGCACAGTAAGCAAAATCAAATATTCGCGCGCAAACCAGAGGCGAGACCTGACCGTCACTCAGAGTCACACGAGAAAGAGAAGGCGGTCACCAGCTAACCTCACTTTCTGTTGTCTCCAATAATATTTGGCAAAATTGAAGATTACTCAAGCAAAATTAGAGAAAAAAAAACTCTTTCACTGGCACACACGCGGATACTACACCGAACAGTAAAGTACAGTCAAAGCACAGTTATGCACTACACAGCAAAACAGCCAAAAAACTTGGAGCGAATAACAGGCGCAACACGCTTTCAACACACCAGAGAGAGAGATTGACAGAGATAGATAGAACTAGGTTCGAGGCGGATACAGAAGAAAACCTTAAAGAAGATGCATCGTTTTTTCACAAATATATCAGCAAATTAGACAAATCTAGGGATTTTCCTCTTTCAATACACCTAGATGAACTTAAAGCAACAAGCAATCAAGACATTGTGGAACTTTTTGGTAAAAAATTTGATAGTGTACATGAAGACAGTGAACTAAACTTTATAACTCAAAATGCAGTCTTGGAAAATTTGTCAACGATTGAGTTCACCACTGAAGAAATCTACAATGGCATAATGGAATTAGATGAATCTTCATCTCTTGGACCTGACAAAATACATCCTTGTTTAGTGAAAAATTGTGTTGGTGTAGTGGCGCCTATATTGACTGATATTTTTAATTTATCTCTTAAGCGTGGAATTTTTCCTGACAATTTAAAAGCTAGTTTTATTACTCCTTTACATAAATCTGGCGATGTGTCTGATATTAATAATTACAAACTAAATATGGTGTTTTTGTACACTTTTTGATTCTCTAGTTTCTAAGAAATTTATCTCATATATTCCTAAGTATATCGTATTAAGGAGGTCCTAAGTCCTCCAATGATAAAGTTCAAATTAAAGTTTGATGCTTCAAATAAGTTTTTTTAAGTAAATAAAACTCTCCTGAATACATTCGTGCAATAAAAAATATGGGTCACCGAGAATTTTATTGAGGAAAAACAATTTGAAATTTTTAAATTTTTTCATGGTCGATAATGGAGGTTATGAATTTTATGCTCTTTAACAAAGAATTTCAGTTATTTCCCAAAAAGTCTACACTTACAAACTAGGGTTCAAAATGATCCTTAGAATTTTAACTTTCAATTCCCGGAATAAAAACTATGAGTCGCCGATCATTTGAAAAAGAATTCAATCGATAAACACCGAAAAACACTGAAAAAATGCCATTATAACCTCAAACTGCACAAGTCAAAACATCATTTTATCCTCAAATTGCTCACGTTTAACAAAAATACATTTAAAAGTTCTTGAAAACTCCTTTTTTAGCATTATAAAATGAATTCTTATTACATTTAAACAGTCCATGTACCCTTTTATATTTTATTCCGTAAACTTAAGCAGTCAACTGATCCCACGGCATTTAGGACTACCTTAAATCAACATGGCTTTGTAAAAAATCGATCAACGACAACTAATTTATGTATATACAGGGTGTACAAAAAGTATGAAATGAAGCAATTATTTCCGAAAATACGCAATTGTTGTATAGCACATGTTGTGTAAAAGTTTCCTGAAAAAAAAATCACAATTTAGTGAGTCCTATGAAATAGGACACGGGCCCTTATTTTGGGTCCTACGACCCTTAACTTCGGTTTTTCAAATGGGAACCCCTACACGGAAACCCGTTTTCACGAGCATGCGCGTGATTCGTATTCTTTCGAAGTGACAATCACTCTAATTTATAGTGATGTACTGTTCAGAAGCGTGATCGTCAGCGAATATTATTAGGAAGAAATTATTTAGAAGGGTAACCTTATTTTTAAATGACTATCACATTTATTGAAGTGAAAGTCATCGAAAATTGAAAAGATGCATACGATAGGTTAGGATTTTTTAATTTTCAGATTAAAAAGTCTGTAGTTATGATTATTTTTTTTTTTTTTGAGACGACTGTTATTATTAGGTTCCGATATCATTTCAACAGACAATTTGGATTTTTTTTAAATAAGTTATCGATACATTTTTGAAATAGGGTTTTGGAGATCGTTGATAAAAAACTTGGCGATAATATTTATGATAGGGTGGCTGTGACAAATACAATATAATAAATAAATTTTTATTTTTTTATTTTAAAATCTTTTAAAAGTATATAGTTGCTTACAGTACATAAATAAATTTGTTATGGTACGTGAACTATACTGTTAATTCTATCAGGACAGGTGTTTTTGAAAAAATTTTTAAATGCGATTTTTTCATATTCAAACACTTTATCAGGAAAGATGTTGTCAATGTCGGAATAACTAAATTTAAAAAAGTCATCTTCTGAATGTACATTATTCACTGAAATAAATGCCAAAGGGAAACGAAATATTGTAATTAAAGTTTTTGAAAAGCGTAATGAACAAAAATAATTAGATAAACTTTTTTTGAGGTTATGTTAGTTTTGAAGTTATTTCAAAACGGGTATGATTTATTGCACGGGAAAAAAAAGGCAATGCACGGTAAATTTTTATACAAATGCACGGGAAAAGAAGTAAATGCACGGGAAAAAAAGTAAATGCACGGGAAAAAAAGTTAATGCACGGGAAAAAAATACTTTTTAAACGGGAAATAAAAGTAAAGTAACGGTAAACAAATCTTTTTTGAACAGGAAAAGTAAAATTCATTTTATTATAAAAATTACACATGTTATAGTAGTTATACATGTAAAAACTATTAATAGTAACTATACCAATAAAGCTTTCTTTGCTTTCGATGGGCGGCCTCGTTTTCGCTTCTGCTCTAGGGGAATATTTTTCGAGGGAATATTTTTAGCTCACTGCACCATTTTTTAATTTCAATTGCCGATATTGTAGGAGTGCCGTCATTAGATCGGAGAGTTTTCAGAAACGCAACAAGTTTCGATTTCTCTGGTTCTTCAATATTGTTTAGGCGGCAGAGGTTTAAGATAGTATTTGGCTTCTTGATTCCATCAGAAAACTTTTGTTTAATAAACAGTTTCAAATCTGAGGACAAGCCTCTACTGTCAGCTGAATGATTTGCATGCTCGTTTTCTGTCTCGTATAAGGATACAGAAGAGCTAGAACTATGATAGAATAAGTACAGTCCTGCTGGACATTCCGACACTCTGTATATTCTTTCTTTGCACCGATACTCGACCCGTTTTCCTGCTGTAGTTGATTTTGAAGAACTTTTCTTCCAAATTTGCATGTCTTCGACAGCTTTTTCAGCCTCTGATGCAGATGAATAAGTCTGGCGTTCGCACCACTTACGTGTTACGCGCCTACGTTTTTTGACGGGCTGAATCGGCTCATCCTCGGACGAATCTTCAGAAGAATCTTCAAAAAACGTTAGCTCCTCGGCCATAATTCTCGTAGTTTGAACTAAAACTGAATTTATGAGTCTGGGTGTCGACGTTATGTAGATGTTTTGTTGGGTGGAGCAACTACCTAATAATAAGGTGCTGAGTGCCATGAGAGTCTTGAGTAGGAGCAATAAGCTCTTATACTTAATACAGATATCATCCCTAATACAGATATTATTTATTCTTTTTCCCGTGTAAATTTATTTTTTTTCCCGTGCAAATTTATTTTTTTTCCCGTGCAAGTTTATTTTTTTTCCCGTGCAGTGCCCTGTCGTTCAAACTCTTTTTTTTTTCTCGTGCATTTTAATACTCCCCTTTCAAAACTAATTCGGTGGATCTTTATTACAAATATGTATAAATTTGTACTCGTAAACAAAGGAATTAGGATTTCCAAATTGTGCTTCGAAAGCCAGTCGTTCACAAAAGACGTGATGATCAAGTACTTAAAACCGATAAATTTGTAATGAGCAAAAAAGCGCCAGCGCGTGCCTAACGTGCACGCGTATATGCATACATATATGTATTTTAAAAGTGCTTCGTTCAACTAAAATCGATTTGATTGGTAGTCACCTGTCTCTTCGTGAAAACGGGTTTCCGTGTATTTTTGACCCCGCATTCGAAAAGAACGGAAAATTTTACGATTTCAAGGTATTTTTTGAAATTTTTTTTTTGCCCCTATTAGAGCCTTGCAGGGCCCTTTTTCTTTAGCCCCTCTGATCTCCGAAAATACGCAATTTTCGTATAGCACATGCAATGTAAAAGTTATTTTACATTACTTATTTGGGGCCCTACGGACCTAAACTTCGATTTTTTAAATAAGAACACCCATTTTTGACCCCAGATTCGAAAAAACGGAAAATTTTACGATGTCAAGGTATTTTTTGAATAGTATATACTATATTATTCACTGAGGGACTAAAGCCTTCGGCCTCGCCTTCGGCTCGGGCTGCAACCGCAGCGTGCCTCCCCGGCACACTATTAGTTCCGAGTGATAAATACACTTTTTTAATCTCGTATCACAAGATTTAACTTGATTTCCTCCGATCAAAGCCAAAAAAACGGCGAAGTTGCTCCCTGCGCATAGCGACCAGCGCGCATCTCACAGCAGATCAATGTGTGTCTCCCCGAGCCGCAGTCGATTGCGCAGAGAGCCCCGCCGTTCTTTAGGCTCTCATCGGAGGGACGCAAGTTATTACTTGCGATGCACGAGGTTAAAAATTTTTTTGGCCCTTATTAGTGCCTTCCAGGGCCCTTTCCCTTTAGCCCCTCTTATCTCCGAAAATACGCAATTTTCGTAGAGCACATGTAATGTAAAAGTTTCCTGAAATAAAATTTACGATTTAGTGGACCCTTTGAAAAAGAGCCCGGGCCCTTATTTGGGGGCATACGGACCCAAACTTCGATTTTTTAAATGCGAACACCCATTTTTGACTCCAGATTCGAAAAGAACGGAAAATTTTACGATTAATAGGTATATTTGGAAAAAATTTTGGCCCTTATTAGGGTCATGAAGGGCTCTTTCCCTTTAGCCTCTATTATCTCCGAAAATACGCAAATTTCGTACTGCACATTTGGCCCGGGTCCTTTTTCATAGGGCCCACTGAATCGTAAATTTTATTTTAAGAAACTATTACATTACATGTGCTATACGAAAATTGCGGATTTTCGGAGATCATAGGGGCTTAACGGAAAGGGCCCTGCAGGGCCCTAATAAAGCCCAAAAATTTTTCAAAAATACCTTAAAATCGTAAAATTTTCCGTCCTTTTCGAGTCTGGAGTCAAAAATAGGGGTTCCCATTTGAAAAACCGAAGTTAAGGGGCGTAGGGCCCAAAATAAGCCCCCCTCCCCCTGTTTCATAGGGCCCGCTAAGTTGTAATTTTTTTTTCAGGAAACTTTTACACTATATGTGCTATACAAAAATTGCAGATTTTCGGAGATAATTGCTTGATTCCATACTTTTCATACACTCTGTATATTGATTTTATTGCCACTAATCTTTGTCAGGGCCGGGTTTGTGATGCTATATATACTGATTTCTCTAAAGCCTTTGATATAGCAATGTTCCAGACTGGCCGATTATGAATTTTATTTTATTTTCCGAATTAATCTGGTAGTGGAGGGTTGTAAAAGAATTGGAGAAAGCCACAATTTGATAAAAATAGTGATTATTCTTAACACAGCAATCAATATTACAAAAAAGATTCGAATAATCATTCAAATAATCAAATTACACTTGGTGAGTTTCATACAGTTTAAATTAAAAATAATCCAAAGAATAATTAAAGTGAAATGTTATATGTCTCAAATGAGAATTTTTAAGATTAATTTCCGTGTAAAAGAAATCAACAAATTTGAGAAATATCACTTTGAGTAAATCTGCTTGCAATTTTGATTCTAGTAATCCAAAAGGTAAAGAAGAGTTAAGTAGAATAGTAATGATGTAAACAAACCACTGAGTATGGCCTTGAAAAGAGAGATAGAGAGAGAGAGAGAGAGATAGAGAGAGAGAGAGCGCACGATAGCCGAGAGAAATTCAAGTAGCAGCAAAGAATGGCCTTGAGAGAAAGAAAAGGAAAATGGCCGTGTGCAATTGGCACATTCAAACAAAGGAGAAGAATGCACGGTAAATTCAATTACTGTGCTTGAAATAAAATGAGCGGCTCAAATAAATTATTGTTATTTGGGCCAGAAGAATACCTGTAGATGTCCTATGAGATTGTCGTGTGAGATCTTTGATCCACCTGAGAAAACGTTGCGGGTAAATACATGCCGTCTACGAAGTTGAAGGACTGACTGCAATATTACTGATTGCAGTCACGATGATAAGCTGGACCACAATCACTTCACCAGGAGCACTCCAATGAGGTTAAAACCACAACTTCACAAGATCAACTTAAAAAATAACGAGATGAACTTAAAGCCATAGGAAGACTAACTTAAAGTTAGACAATAAAATTCTCTGCTGCGTACTAAGATAGCTCCAAAACGAGAAGAAAAAAAGAGCAGAAGTCCCACGCGAGGACGGCGGCATGCGAGCTGCGAGCATCAGTACCCTGTAGTTCTGCGTGATCCGAGAGGTGGAACCTCGCAGTCTACAAACTCATGATCATGAGTTTGCGATGATGTGTACGGAGTGAAATTATTGTTCAATCCATAACAAGTAAATATTATATTAACCTTTTGCTCAAAAAAATGAAATCATACGGTATTACCGGTAATTTGATTAAATGGTTTAAAAGTTATTTATCGGATAGAACTCAAAAAGTTAAATTGAAAAATTTCATCGCTGAGATCATTATAGTATTTTTTCGGTCACCAACCAATTATCGGTGCTTTATTCGAGCTGTATTCTGACCAAATATTTTCCGTTATTTGGTCTGTTTTGCAGTCACCACCTATCGGATTGTCCAAAAAAAATTACTCAAAGATAAAAACGACCAAGGTGCCAGGCTTTGAGGTTAGAACGCGGCAACTCAGTTTATGACTGAATTTGCTGTCATTTGTTCAGAAAACAACACTCACAAAGCACCTAAAATTGATTGGAGCCCGAAAAAGCATATATTTGAACATGTTCGATTATGGGGATTAGAATCGCACTCTCGCCGAAGGCATCGTCCGGGAATACACGCTTGTATATGACTCCCACACGGAAAAAAAATTGCCGGATAAACCAGTGCTTAGGTAGCACTGAATAGTTCTGATTCTCAGCCCGGATGAACCGGTCTGGCGCACGGGATTGTCTTCAAACGCATGCCGCCGTGTTGCACGCAAGGTATTGACTTTAGACGCATGCCGCCCAAATTCGTTCGAAGTCAATCCCGTCCGCCAGACCGGTTCATCCGGGCTGAGAATCGGAACTGTTCAGTGCTACCTAAGCACTGGTTTGTTCTGTCTTGTACCACGGGTTGATTCGGTCAAATTTTTTTCCGTGCACGATCAAACATGTTCAAATATATGCTTTTTCGGGCTCCAATCAATTTTAGGTGCGTTATGAGTGTTGTTTTCTGAACAAATGACATCAAGTTCAGTCATAAACTGTGTTGCCATGTTCTAACCTCAAAGCTTGGCACCTTGGTCGTTTTCATCTTTGAGTAATTTTTTTTGGACAATCCGATAGGTGGCGACTGTAAAACAGACCAAAGATCGGAAAACAGACCAAATAACGGAAAATAATTGGTCTGAAAAACAGACCATATATACACCAGTTATTTGGTCAGAAAACAGCACGAATAACGCACCGATAATTGGTTGGTGAACGAAAAATGTTATATCAGGAGTAGGTCAAAGATCACACTTGGGTCCTATTTTGTTTTTAATTTTTATAAATGATATCGGCTCTTATATTAAAAACTCTAAATTTTTGCTTTTTGCCGATGATTTGAAAATTTATAAAGTTATACATACACTTAATGATAGATATTTATTAAAATTTGATATCAATTCTATTTCTAACTGGGGTCGCGAGAATAGAATCTTTCTCAATATAGGGAAATGTTATAGTATTACGTTTGACAAGGGTAGAAAGAGACCTAGCTACAAAGAGAATTAATTTTAGAAAGAGATTCTCAAAGAATTTCAAAAACGTATCAACTTTTAGATCACTGTACTATTCGTATATTTACCCAACTCTTACATACTGCTCTGTAGTTTGACGACCATATCTTAAATATCAAATCGATATGCTCGAAAGTGTTAATCATTTATAGGTCAGATATATCTCCTATAGAATTTGCAAACAAATGCGTTTCAATGATCATGATTATAGTGACATAGCTACATACGTTTGTTTGCCTAATATCGATTTATCCCTTGAGAGAATTGATTTTATTTTTCTTTATAAATTATTTAATAATTTGATTACTTGTTGCTCTTTGAGAGATGAATTTATTGATTATCCTAGCGATCGTGAATTGAGATCTAATTTCTGTTTTTATGTACCTATAATTTATAATAATACTTTATTGCATTGATGTTCGGTTCGATTAAGTATTGTAGGTAATAAATATGCCTCGAAGATTATTATTTCCGATTCATCTTTCTATGCAGCACGAAGATTATCTAATGAAATGTTAAACTATTCTTAAATCCTTTGTGTGTAATACCTTTTATACTCTTGTATTATGGGCACGTCCCGTTTGTTGAAAATAAATAAATAAATAAATGAATCGAAAATTTTGAGTGAAAATGGCTCCTCTACATCTAAAAAAATATCCTACAAAAATAGAAAAGTCATGGCTCTAAGTGAAAAAATTAAAATTATAGAAGTATTAAAAAATGGTGCAAAAGTAATTAAAGTAGCAAAAAAATTTAAAGTTAATGAATTAACAATTACAACAGTTCGAACTAATGCGGAGAAAATTCTTAAGAGGGTCACGTAAGATCACATGGAGAAGTTTGCAAAGTTATTAGATCAGGTAACTATTTACAATGTATTGTAATTCATTTTTAATATCATTTAACACATTTCATCGTCAATTAGGAAACACAGAAAAAACAGAAAATATGCTTGCTATATGGATCCAACATTTAGTGCAAAATAAAGTTGCTGTTAGTGCACTTGCAGCAAAAGAACAAGCAGTCGATTTTTACAAATTTATTTCAAAAAAATACGCCAGCTCCCCTCAAGAGTCGTTTAGTGCAAGCAAGGGTTAGTTCGAACGGTTTTAAACAAGATATTCTTTGCATTCTTTATTATTTGCGGGTGAGAAAGCTGCGGCAAACGAAGAGGCAGCAAGACTTTTTCCATCACAGATGAGAGAATTAATCAAAGAAAAATATTACGGCCCCGATCAAATATTCAACTGCGATGTGACAGGGTTGTACTGGAAAAAAATGCCAAAAAGAACCTTTTTATCTACTCAAGAAAAACAGCTCCAGGATCGAAAGCTTCTAAAAATAGATTTACTCCCCTACTTTGTGCAAATGCTTCAGGTACGTTTCGATGCAATCCCATGTTAGTTTATAAATCAGAAAGACTGCGAGTTTTGAAAAATAAGAAGAAAGAACACTTACCTGTTTTTTAAAAATCTAATAAAAGAGCTTGGGTTACTAAAACCATAACCCCAAAAAACCTTGCCAAGGTAAACAAGCTTGGGAGAGTTTTTGCCATAGTTAATTTAAATGATATAACTTCTTTTTGTTAAATTAACTATGGCAAAAACTCTCCCAAGCTTGTTTACCTTGGCAAGGTTTTTTGGGGGATATCACTCATTTTAGTTTAAAAAAACTTAATTCTGACAAGTTTCAATTTTTCAACACCATTGCACCAGTTCGTCAACTCTGATTATAAAACAAAAAGTTTAAGACAGAACATCCAAACACCGTAAAATCCAAATTTTCCCTAAAATTTAAAAATCGAATAAATCTTATTACAGGTATTAAATAAAAATAGATATATATGGAGACTACTTTGAAACGAGCTTACAGATAAAGTATAGAACGAGTTTACGTTAAAGTCTTGTCTAACCTCTTAAGTTTTTAATATCCATGGGGTTCAAAGATCTGTAAGCGTTGTATAGTTTTTTTTTTTTTTTTCATATTGTGAGACAACTTAGGCGTCATGACGGCAGAGGTGGTCGCTTTGCATTTTTCATAGAGTCTCGCTTGATGTTACCAATGATTTTCAGAGCTTCCACCTCTTCAGGATCCGGTCCACGAGATGTGTGTGTTTTGCGGAGCCACTTTTTTAAACAATATTTTGATAACGTTGAAAAATACACGTGTGCCCGCGCCCCCAACCGATCTCGTGTCGCGTTCGGCAGACGAATTTATATGGTCAGCCCGAATTCACGGCATAGGTGGCCACATCAAAATGTTCGTTTGGGATAGACCGGTTTTTTAAAACAAAAAATTATTTCAGTGTCTTTCGACAAAAATTTATACTCAAATTTCTGCTTACAATAAATTTTTATGACAATATTTTCGTTTAATAAAACGCTGTGGACCCATTATCAAAATTAATTTATTATAAGCTGCGTTGAAAATTGTTATCTATTATTTTAATTAGTATTAGCGTCAAATTAATAAATTCATTAATAAATTAATTAATTGTTCATCGAAAAAAAATTCTAAATTTCACCAACTGCCGCCACGCCATCTGTCGTCAAATTTCTGAAATGCCGAAATTTTTAAAAAATTCGAACGTCGTCGAAGGGTGAAGAATTTTTTTCGGCTGTTTTTGAAAAATGTGAGTTTCAAATGAATTATACAACAAATTTAAGCCGCTCAAGTCGTTGGATGACGATTACTATACAAAAGTAGAAGCGTTTAAAGTGTTTCAATATTTTTTTTCTTAAAAATATTTGAGAAAACCATTAAATGAAATTTGAGTGAGGTTACGGTAACTTTTGTTACTGGAAATAAAGCGCGGTAGTACTGGCTACTTTTTTTTTGGGAAAACTCTTCCAAGCCAGCTACCGCTGACTTTGATTACTGATTGGTTTTTATAATTATTTGTACCAGATTTCACAGAAATTGTTTTTTTGCCATCAAAAACAACTTCTTTAATTCAACCATTGGATTAAACCGTTCTCGCAACTTTTAAGGCTTATTACAACAAACGTGTTTT
Organism: Encarsia formosa; assembly: GCA_038277355.1. Classification (NCBI taxonomy): domain Eukaryota; kingdom Metazoa; phylum Arthropoda; class Insecta; order Hymenoptera; family Aphelinidae; genus Encarsia; species Encarsia formosa. The sequence goes on from CM076187.1 coordinate 22,178,654, forward strand.
TAAAAATATGATAAAAGAAATCAATCAAAACTATCATCAAAATCTTGAAAGTCAACAAGTTGTTACAAACTTTTGAAAAGATCTTAATATTCTTACTACGATTAGAATTGTTGATGAATGTTGGAAAGAAATAAAAAATACAACTTTAAACGAAAGTTGGAAGAAACTTTTACCTGAATTCTGCAGTGTGGAGCTGCCTGAAGAAACTTTGAATGAGTGCATTTAAGTTTTATGAAGGTTAGCTAGAAAAATCGGAGGAGAGGGTTTTCAAAGCTCAACAGAATATAATATGTTTGTACTAGTGGACCCAAGGACTGAAGAATTAACAGCAGATGAAATTGAAAACATGAAAGAATTTACAGAAAAAGACGTTGAACCAGCCGATGATTTAAAAGAGCAACAAGTTCTTAAAATCTCAAAAGTCTCCGAAATTCTTAAATCATTTTATGAAATTATAGAAAGCGCCTCTGAAGCAGATCCCATAACTACTAGAAGCTTAAAATTTAAACAACATTGTGAGGCAGCCATTAGACCTTATGAAGAGCTGCTACGTAAATTTTTGCTAGTTCGATTCATAGCACGAAAAAATCTAATTTTTTTTGGAAAATATTATTAAAAAGTCGGTATTTTAATCCAACAACCGTTAATTTTTATGGATAGCACTTTCTTCCTTAAATCTAAAAACCCTTCCTAAATAATCCTCGTAGCTCAATAGAACAGTACCAATACTGGTAAAAAAAAGAAAAATGAAAAAAACTAATAAGCAGTAACTAACTATGGGATTCTATGTGAGGGAAAAAAATTTCAGGAAATTCAGTTTGGAAATCAAAGAAGGGAGTGGGTTTTCAGGGGTGGAAAATGGTTTTTCGCATTTTCCACTCAACGTTGTATCAAAAAAGTTAGAATGTAAAAGTTGTAGATAATTAAAAAAACCTACAACTTTTGGTCAAAGACTTTTTTGACATAACCTTAAAATTTCCAAGAAAAATGCAAAAAAACACTTTTTTCGTTTTTGATTTTTCGCGTCCACAATCATTGATTAAATTTTACAATGTTTGGGGAAGGTTTAGCATTTTATGTGCAAAATATGTGGTTTTTTTATTTGAAAAATATCCAGTAGTTTCGGAGAAATTATCAAAAAAAGTGAAAAATTTTTTGTCTTCATGTGTACGTGTACAGTCAGCAGACATCTTAACTTTCCCGCATTTGAATTTGCCGCGGAAAGAAGATGGCCGCGAGAGTCGATATTTTTGTGGTTTGCCAACCCAGGCTAGGGGAAAAAAAATGTATTATATTCGAGGTGTAAGGCGCAAGTGAGGTTAGAGTTTCCCAGTGTTTACAAATAAACAGAGATTTATGATGAATGAAATCATATTAATCTTTGATTAGTTTTTAGCTATGATGCGGAAAGTATCAGGGTGATTTGTTGTTGTTAATAACTATCACTAAAAAGTTTTAAAGAAAATTTTGAGTTATTGAGAACTAATAAAAATTAGTATCAATTTACCTTTTTGATAACACTTCAACTTCACAATTCTATACACAACAACAAATCACCCTGATACTTTCCGCATCACAGCTAAAAACTAATCAAGATTAATATGATTTCATTCATCATAAATCTCTGTTTATTTGTAAACACTGGGAAACTCTAACCTCACTTGCGCCTTACACTTCGAATATAATAAATTTTTTTCCCCTAGCCTGGGTTGGCAAAACACAAAAATATCGACTCTCGCGGCCATCTTCTTTCCGCGGCAAATTCAAATGCGGGAAAGTTAAGATGTCCGCTGACCGTACGGTCGCTTGGATAAAATGCTTCTGGAAAATATGAATGGGCTCATTTTTTTCTTTGATTCTTATATTTCATGAAAAAAAAAATAATAATGTTATGAGAGAAAAACATTCGGAAAAATACAAAAAACACAAACTAGATAATATTCCCTTTATAAAAGAGAGCTATCGCTATTTTGCGTAAACAATTTATTCGTGAGCTGATTGGTAAAGAAGTTTTTAAAATATTCGAAAAGTGCATTTGAGGTTGCTATTTTTGTTTTGCGCGCTTAAAAACTGATGGAGTTAGAATTTTTTATTTTATTTAACAAAAATTTCTTTTGCAAAAGCAATAAATAAGGGTCCGTGCGCGCTTGCGCGCTGAGTAATTTCTAGTTGTTATAAATAATGTATTGTTTATTAATTTTTTTGTTTAAAGTTATATTTCCAGTCGAGTATACTGTGCTGCCACTTTTTAAGAACATAAATAGTTACTGGTTACAGATGATTTAAATGTTTTCTTGAATAAAGTTAGGACAGCATCAGTAAAAGAATCCTTTTTCGGCTCAAATAGTTTTAAACATGATCGTAGAATAGTAGTTTTTTTACATGCGTTTACTGAATGTGATTCTACTTCTGGATTTTCTGGTAAAAGTAAATTAACTGCAGTAAAATCATTACTCGCGAATCCAAATTTATCGAGCTTGGCCGAAGTTTTTACAAGTCTTATGAATGTGAAAATGAAATTAGTGCGTTGCCAAAAATGATTGGAAAAAATAGATGCAAACTAATTGCTTGGATGTACTCTGCGAAAAAAAAAAAATTTATCACTCAATGAAGTCAGATATTTAAATTATACAACTAAAACATAAAAATCTGGATTCAAACTTGACAAACTACCACCCACTGAAGCAGCTGCAGTTCAACATAATTACAGGGTTTTTTTACCAAATACAAAAGCGGCTAGAAGTTCATAAATCTGCAATAGAGTGAGACTGGAAATACGACTTTGACAATAATTTGACACCAAAATTCAGTGCCGATAAATTAATTCCAGATGATTTACTTAAAAAAATTTCCTGTACTTGTGAAACTGGTTGTGATAAACAAAGAAGTGGATGTCGGAAGCATGGATTAAAATGTCCCAATTTATGTACAAAATGTGATTCCGACTCCTGTAAAAATTTTGAAGAAGAAGCAGAAATGGTAGCAGATTTCTATAATTCTTTCGATACTCATGATCCATAAGATTTAGTAAGATGTATATATAAAGACGAAGAAGAAGAAAAAGGTGAAGATGAAGAAGAGGAAGAAGAAGAACAAGAGGAAGAAGAAGAGGAAAAAGGAGAAGAAACAAAACAAGATTTAGAAGATGATGAAGAAGACGCAGGTCCGACTCAAGTAAAAAGAAGAAAAGTGTAATTTATTTAGATATTCTCAATTCTAGGCTAATATCAGCTAAAGTTTAATTTGTACAAAAGGTAGGAAATAAAAATTTATTTTTTAGTAACCAAAGTCTTTGTGTTATTATTCAATAATTTAATTGTATTAATTACATTTGTTTTAAAAAATCATTGCAGTATTTATATCTTAAAATTCGAGTAAAACTTGTACCGTGTCATCATTTTCAGACTACTCAAACGTAATAGCACAATGTACTTACTCAATTTAAAAAATTTACGCAAAAAATACCAGAAAATATTAATAATTGTGTTTTTAAAAATATTAAAATATTTTTAATAACTCAAAATTGAATCCCAGAAAAAAAACCTCGACTTAACAAATGTCAGATCTTTAATTTTCAATGTTTTAGTAGTTATTATCAACACTTTTCGTAATTGGACATATTCGACAATAAACCTATAGTACAAAGAAAAGTATGCTTTACTTCAAACATAACTTTAAATATTAAAAATTGATAAACAATACATTACTAATAACAAATAATATCTAGTTTGTGTAAAAAATGTTGTTGTTTTCAGTTTTTTGTATTTTTCCGAATGTTTTTCTCTCGTAACATTATTATTATTTTTTTTTTTTCAAGAAATATAAAAATCAATGAAAAAAATGACCCCAATCAGAATTTTCCAGAAGCATTTTATCCAAGCAACCATACACATGAAGACAAAAAATTTTTCACGTTTTTAGACGATTTCTTCGAAACTACTGGATATTTAAAAAAAAAAAAAAAAAACACCACATATTTTGCACATAAAATGCTAAACCTTCCCCAAATATTGTAAAATTTAATCAATTTTTGTGGACGCGAAAAATCAAAAACGAAAAAAGTGTTTTTTTGCATTTTTCTCGGAAATTTTAAGGTTATGTAAAAAAAGTGTTAGAACAAATGTTGTAGGTTTTTTAATTACCTACAACTTTTACGCTCCAACTTTTTTGATAAAACGTATAGTTTTTTCAGAAAATGCGAAAAATCATTTTCCACCCCTAAAAACGTACCTCGTTCTATGATTTCCAAACTGAATATCCTGAAATTTTTTTTCCTTACACAGAATCATATGAACAACCAACTCCCATAGTTAGTTACTGCTCATTAGTTTTTTCCTTCAAAAATATTATCAGTAGTGTACTATAACTTGAATATTAGCTTTTATCTTGAATTCGACGATTCATTTCAAATAACCATCCAAGCTTAACCTGAATGCTAGATTTAACCTTAAACCCATATTCCATCACAATAACCCACCTAGCTTTACCTGGTACTAGCTTTTATCTTCAATCCAACAACCTATCCTAAATAACCCTGCTAGCTCTACCCAGATACTAGATTCTATCTTGAAGCTTTTACATAACCCTCCTAGCTTCACTGGGACACTAACTTTTATATCAAATCTAATAACCTTTTTCAGTAGTTAGTAACAAGTTTTAAGATCAAAGCTATATGATCAAGGTAAAATAATGAGGATTACATACCTAGAAACCTAGAATGGGTTACTAGATTGAAGATAAAAAATAGGAAAATAGGATGGTTGTTGGCTTTAAGGTATAAGCTAGTATCTGGGTAAAACTAGAGGCTTATTGAACTCAAGGTAAAAACTAGCATCCAGGCAAAACTTGGAGAGTTACTTAATTAAGGACGACTTATTTAATTCAAAGTAAAGCTAGTATCCAGGTAAAGTGCAGAGGGTTTTTTAGGATGGGTTATTTGATTTAATGTAATAGATAATACCCTGGTAAAGTTAGGAGAGTTAATTGGGATGAGTTGTTGAATTTAAGATAAAAGCTAGTATCCAGCTAGATAAAAAATAAGGTTATTTGAATGTCTTACAAAGATTTATTTAGGAAGGGCTGTTAAATTAAAATATATATAAATGAATAAAGCTGCAAACACTAGTTTAAAAATAAAATTAATGAAACGCAGTAACCGCTAAGAAATTTGCAAAATGATAATCCATCTTTCAGAACTGGCTGCAATATAGAATTAATTAAAAAAGTGTAGGAAAATTAGTTTCGGAGGCTTCACGAGTCACGACGCGTAAGCGCTTTGTGTATTCCCCCTCTTTCTTTTTCCTGGAGTAGCTGCGCGCCCGTCACTTGGTGAGCAACCGTGCAGCGTACACGCGCCTTTTATAATCAGTGTAGCTCTCTCGTTTGCCTAGGTGCCTTTATATCCTTTTGATAAATAAACCTAGAGAGAATAAACATTCTGTGCAATTGTTGTTTCAGGATGTAGCAGGAACTTTTCACGCGTGATTGTTCATGGCGTGAACGATTCGGCACAAGGTTCAGAGCGTTTCTTTCGAAGCATTGAGAAGGGGGCGGGGGTTAGGTTCAAAAAGCGCAAGATGTCAAAGAACGATAAAAATTTTTATTTGTAGCATTTGTGGCTAAAATTCGTTTCTACGCACGGCTTTCTGAGTCATAGCAGTATCGAAAAGAGTGCCCAGTAACCTAACCTCAAAAAGCTAAAGTTTTAAGTAACGAAAGCTGTAACGGTCGAGTTAATTAATCGCGACGACATAAAATTAATTTCATGTTCGCCGCGCGACCGTTAGAACGCAGCACGAGTGGGAATGGAACGCGCGGGAATCGGTAGAATATCGGGCCAATGAGAAGGAGGACAGGAGTCATTCTAATCACCGCACGCGTTCAAGTACAGATCGTACCGATTCGAAGCTTCGCGAAATTATAAAAAGTACGAGTGAAAGGTCAGTTTTATTGTGTCGCGCGTGCTCGGGAGTTATCGTCGCGACGAAAACAAGTCTTCGACAGGATTGTCATCCTTGGACAACTTGTTAACCTGCGACAACGAGACGACGACACTGGACCGTACGCCGGCATCGAGACACGGCAGTCTACGATCTGGGTATCTAGCTTGGATGCTAGAGTTTCAGCCTTACGGCTTGTAACAGGTGCACCTGCGGCGTCCTCGTGAGTTATTGTTTGTTAAGCGACCATAATCGTTATCGTGTGAGAGTGTGAGTGATTAAAATCAGTTGTAAAATACTTTGTTTTTCTCGCGCGCGTAAGTTGCGATAGCAGCAGGTTGTTGTGTGCGCGCGCAAATCAACTTAGAGAGCACCGATAACTCTTTGTTGTTGATTGGAATACTCAACCATATGAGTATTTGTTTATAAACTATCACCGTGTCAAGCATAGATTTTTGTATTAGTTTTTAAGTTAATTTTTTGTTATTAAATATTCAAAATTAACTTTCTGAGTAACAATTATTTTTCTGACCGGTGTTCCCCGCGCTCGAATCCTCTAGCCCGCGCCCACCTACCGAAATCAACGAGCTGTCGCGCCCTCCCCGATTAATAAACCGTTTAGGGATATATAATCGCGGACGGAATTTTCTCCTTTTGCAGGAAACTCGTCGACGTGTAGTCGACTGCGGCAGAGCTTATAGAGGCTGTATGACAAACTCGGCAGATCTACGTGGGTTGTACTCCTGAGTCTGCTCGTTTAAATAACGCCCTATAACATGGCACCCAACAACGTGGTGGGTTTTTAAATTCGAGTACCTACGTCACGGTGCTCGATAGTGTGTGTACGTGTGTTAAGACGAGCGCGGTAGCGAAATACCGTAGGCGATCGGTTCAAGGCCGGTCGCGGCGTTTAGAGAAAAACAAAGTAACGCGGGCGTGTATGTATGCGATATAGCGTGTACTTACAAAGTGGAATTTTCTTTTATCGATTTGTTATTGTTTTGATTGATTTTATATTCCACTTTGTAAAATTCCCGTAATTCGTGACAGTAAGTGCGAGTAGAGCGAAACACAATCACTAGTTTCAATTTATTTAATCGTTGTTGAGATTTTTTTTGTGAATATATTTTTTTATTATTATTATTTTTGTTTGTTGACATAACAGCGTGCTACTGACTAGTGTTAAGTAGCAACTGTATTTTATATTTCTGAAAATAAAAATCGGTATTCTGACACGGGTTAGGATAACCGGATTTTTTTTATTATAATTTAATTTTGGCTTTTCGGGTCGACCTTGGTTTTTGTCAAAGCCAATCGCGAGTCGACAGGCTAATAGGCCTATTAAATTTTATTTTCTATTTGTTGAGCCGTTTGAGGCGTTTGATAGAATAGTCAGAAATATAAAAATTTCTTTTGTTTTTCCTTCTTTCAGGATTGTTGGAGACTGAAAAATATATTTTATTTCATATTGCGATTGTAAATTTGAATTAAGTTAGAGTGTGGAAGTACTGTCACGAGGGATGAGGTTTTTTTTGTTATTTTTAGGATGGATCAACAAGTAAAGGAAGACCTAGTCTATTCATGGGTAATCGCTGAGGATGAAGATGTAGTCGACGAGGCTTTACGCGACTTACAGCTTAAGCCAGACGGTTCGACACGTCAAAGGCATGACAGACTGATAAAATGGCTGGTCGGCAATTATTCGGCTGAGGACTTTATTGAAGATGAGTCTGACGACCATGACGAAGTCAAAGTCAAGCGCGAAGAGATGCGGGCCGAATTTATAGCCACTACCATGTGGGAAAAATCGGGCTCGACGATTTTAGACCCGAATTTTACCACAAGTGGGGAACACCCCCTAGCCGTCTTGATGGACGAAGGCGTGATGAAGGCGGCGGAGCACATTCAGTCTGTGGAAGCGACTACCAGAAGCCGCGAAGTGGCCGACAGGGCTGCGGCTGAAGAAACAAACAACCGTGATGGCGGTATGATTGACGACCTCCTCAGAACAATGCAGGAGTTTACGGGAGAATTTAAGAAACTGCAAGAGAGGATAAGGGTTATCGAGGAAAAGGACGACCGACATGGTTTAGCTGACCGTAACCGGCAAACAAATGGACCGGTGTCCAGTACAATAAGGCCCGGCATTTTGCAACACTCTATGGATGAGTGTAGTATTTCTACGGAAAATACTAACCATGCCCAAGGGCCTAGAGTGAATTTTGGTGATACGTCGATGCACGAAAGAGACAGTTCGAGCCCTATTAACAGAGCTTCGATGTCTAGTGCAGAACGGAAGATCGAAGACCAAATAAAAGCCCTGACGGCTGAGTTGGAGCGTATGCGAGGACTCCGGCAAGCCGAATTACCTACGCTATGACAGGATGGTTTTAACCCGCACAGGCTAGAAAAGCCTATCGACATTGGCTCGATCGTCCGAAGGTGGAACATTAAGTTCGACGGTAGTAACGAGTCAAGCATCGAGCAATTTTTGATCCAAGTCGGCGAGGCTAATGAACTAGCTGGACTGACAGAGAAACAATTGCTAGATGCATTACCCATACTCTTGACCGGTTTGGCGTCGACATGGTACCGGGATAATAAATCAATTATCGACACCTGGGCAAAGTTCTGTCAAGAAGCCCGTGATTGGTACGGCATTGGTGATTATCAACAAAGCCTACGCGTAGAGGCTACCAATCGTACGCAAGGGGCAGAAGAGTCAGTGCGGGATTACCTGACATGCCTACAGTCGTTGTTACTGAAAATGAGGCCTGTACCTACCGAAATGGAGAGAGTCGACTTCATGTTGACGAATATGCGGCCAAATTTGCGTAGACAAATTAGGCGAGACGAAGTGAAGTCGGTTAAGGGCTTGTTGAGCCAAGCGGTAGAGGTCGAGAAAACAACGATTAGCGAAATGTCATATAGATCACCACCGTCACCATCAACGTCTCTTTGGCCAAATCTGGCATATAGGGAAAGCAAGGCAAAGAAACCGAAAATTAACGTAGCCGCAACGGCTATGGGAGGCAAGTCTGACGACGCCTCGGTTATGAGCCGCCTGGAAAAATTGATGTCTCAAATCCAGGTTAAGTATAAGAACTCTGGTAAGCCAACGGGCCCGAAGCCCCAGAGTTCGAACAAAGCCAAACAGACCAAACAGAGACGTAAATCGGGGGACGGGGGAAAGTCTAGAAGCCCTTCTCCAGAGCGTGACAGGAGTGGGGAGAGGAAGAAAAAACCTCGGGATGATGATAACACGGTTCGGTGTTACCACTGTGACAAAGAAGGACACAAGCGTCCAGAATGTCCCAAGAGGTCGGAAAACGGGAAAAAGGCGGAGTAAGACGACGTCGATCCTACTCCGCCAAGGTCACAGACCAACCATCACTCGGAGATGGTACTCATGCATGCTCGGTAGACCCGAAGGGTACTGAGCGAGCAGGAAGGAAGTCGGCTACACAGGAGGCTGAGTCGGAAGGAAGATGGTGGCTACCTGTCGACATTGGTGAATTCCGAATCAGAGCTCTGTATGATCCCGGAGCATCACTCACAGTTATGGGATCTTCAGCTATCCAGATGGCGTCAGCGCTCAGGCGGAAAATTGAGATCTACCACGGCAAAGGAGCCAAAGTGGCTGATGGCCGTAGATGCCCAATTGCAGGACATGTGGTCCTACCGTTTGAAGTTGCAGGAGCGACGCAAGAAATTAAAGTGGCTATCATGTTGGATCTAGACTCAGAATGTTATCTGGGGACAAATTTCGTACGTGCATTTGATACGATACTAGATCCAGCCACAAATAAGTTGAACATCCGGATTGCTGATAAAGTGGTAGACCTAGAGGTTGCAGCCGTGACTGAGGCTGAAGTAACAAGCCTGGCGTCAATGGGTCTAGCCGACATTGGTTCTGAAGAGCAAGAACGTATAAACGACTTGCTAGATAGAGTTTTCCAGACACAAGACAAACCTTTAGGCTGCACTACGTGGATCGAACATGAGATCGACGTAGGCGATGCAAAGCCTATCAAACAGAGGTGTTATCCAGTTTCACCGGTAGTACAGCTGGAGATGTACGAGCATGTAGTAAAAATGCTAGACGACGACATTATTGAGCCTGCTCCGAGGAGCGGTTGGTCGTCGCCGGTGGTCATGGTGAAGAAAGAAGACGGCACTAGGAGATTTTGTATAGATTTCCGTAAGGTTAATTCAGTCTCCAGGAAAACCGAAGCCTATCCTTTACCTTATCTGGATGATATCCTGAGAAGGTTTAAAACGGCCAAATACATATCGACTCTGGATTTGTCATCGGCGTACCATCAGGTGCCACTGAAGAAAGAGTCGAGGCCAATAACGGCTTTTACGGTGCCTGGCTTAGGCCAGTTCCAATTTAAAAGAATGCCGTTTGGGTTAGATCAGGCTGGATCGACTTTCCAACGCCTGATAGATATGATAATTCGAGAGTTTGGCCCATATGCCTATGCGTACCTCGATGATATCATAATCATTACGGAAGACTTTGAGACGCATATGCGGATTCTCGAAGCCATGCTGGCTAGATTGAGAGAGGCTGGACTGACGGTAAACCGCAGTAAAAGTAAATTTTGCCAGTCTGAAGTAAAATATCTAGGCGTAATCGTCAGCAGAGATGGAATTCGACCATGTCCAGGAAAAGTCGAGGCCATCTTGAATTATACTATCCCAAACAACAGCAAGAAATTGAAGAGGTTCTTGGGAATGGCTTCCTGGTACAGGAAATTTTTGAAAAATTTCGCTACGGTAGCCGAACCGCTGACGAGACTCACAAGCACAAGAGTCTGTTATAAATGGGAGGCTGAGCAACAACAGGCGTTTGAGAAAATCCTAGTGCTGCTAGCCTCAGCACCAGTGCTGGCAAGGCCAGATTTTACCCAGCCGTTCGTGATTCAGACCGATGCTTCAGACACTGGTATCGGGGCATGTTTGACTCAAACCATTAATGGCGAGGAGAGAGTCATTAAATATTTTAGCCGAGTTCTGAATCCAGCACAACGCAATTATACGGTGACAGAACGTGAATGTTTGGCAGTAGTCGAGGCGATTAGGAAGTTTCGATGTTACGTAGAAGGTTTTAAATTCCACGTAATTACGGACCACAATTCGCTGAAGTGGCTAAACAAACTGTCGAACGCGACGGGCAGGCTAGCAAGATGGTCGTTAGAACTGCAAAGCTACACATTTTCGACGGAATACCGGAAAGGTTCCTTAAATGTGGTGCCCGACGCCCTGTCACGTATGTATGAGGAGGACGAGACGACTGTTGCAGCCGTAGGCTATCCTGACGGAGAGCTGGACGACTGGTATGTAAATAAAATGAAAGCCGTGCAGAGAAATCCAGGCAAGTTCCTTAGATGGAAGGTCGTGGGTGGCAAGCTTTATTTTTACAAGTCTGACGACTTAATTGAAGAAACAGTCGGTGACGACTCCGCTTGGAAACTGGTGGCACCTGTGTTTTTGAGGAACGATATCCTTAAAGAAAAACACAACGCTCCCCTTGCAGGACACTTGGGCCGAGATAAAACTCTGAAGAGAGTTGCCCAAGAGTATTTTTGGCCTGCTATGTATAAGGACATAGAGGCTTATGTAAAATCATGCCAGATATGCCAAATGCAAAAGGTGGAACAGCGTTTGCCTGGTGGTCTGATGGGAAAGCGACCGATCGTAAGACTATGGCAGGCGGTGTCAGGCGACATACTAGGTCCATATACCCGTAGCGACAACGGACACAAGTATGTCTTGGTTTTAACGGATCTGTTCACACGTTGGGCAGAAGTAGCACCGTAAGCGTTTGTGTATTCCCCCTCTTTCTTTTTCCTGGAGTAGCTGCGCGCCCGCCACTTGGTGAGCGACCGCGCAGCGTACACGCGCCTTTTATAATCAGTGTAGCTCTCTCGTTTGCCTAGGTGCTTTTATATCCTTTTGATAAATAAACCCAGAGAGAATAAACATTCTGTGCAATTGTTGTTTCAGGATGTAGCAGGAACTTTTCACGCGTGATTGTTCATGGCGTGAACGATTCGGCACAAGGTTCAGAGCGTTTCTTTCGAAGCATTGAGTAGGGGGCGGGGGTTAGGTTCAAAAAGCGCAAGAAGTCAAAGAACGATAAAAATTTTTATTTGTAGCATTTGTGGCTAAAATTCGTTTCTACGCACGGCTTTCTGAGTCATAGCAGTATCGAAAAGAGTGCCCAGCAACCTAACCTCAAAAAGCTAAAGTTTTAAGTAACGAAAACTGTAACGGTCGAGTTAATTAATCGCGATGACATAAAATTAATTTCATGTTCGCCGCGCGACCGTTAGAACGCAGCACGAGTGGGAATGGAACGCGCGGGAATCGGTAGAATATCGGGCCGGTGAGAAGGAGGGCAGGAATCATTCTAATCACCGCACGCGTTCGAGTACAGATCGTACCGATTCGAAGCTTCGCGAAATTATAAAAAGTACGAGTGAAAGGTCAGTTTTATTGTGTCGCGCGTGCTCGGGAGTTATCGTCGCGACGAAAACAAGTCTTCGACAGGATTGTCATCCTTGGACAACTTGTTAACCTGCGACAACGAGACGACGACACTGGACCGTACGCCGGCATCGAGACACGGCAGTCTACGATCTGGGTATCTAGCTTGGATGCTAGAGTTTCAGCCTTACGGCTTGTAACAGGTGCATCTGCGGCGTCCTCGTGAGTTATTGTTTGTTAAGCGACCATAATCGTTATCGTGTGAGAGTGTGAGTGATTAAAATCAGTTGTAAAATACTTTGTTTTTCTCGCGCGCGTAAGCTGCCGATAGCAGCAGGTTGTTGTGTGCGCGCGCAAATCAACTTAGAGAGCACCGATAACTCTTTGTTGTTGATTGGAATACTCAACCATATGAGTATTTGTTTATAAACTATCACCGTGTCAAGCATAGATTTTTGTATTAGTTTTTAAGTTAATTTTTTGTTATTAAATATTCAAAATTAACTTTCTGAGTAACAATTATTTTTCTGACCGGTGTTCCCCGCGCTCGAATCCTCTAGCCCGCGCCCACCTACCGAAATCAACGAGCTGTCGCGCCCTCCCCGATTAATAAACCGTTTAGGGATATATAATCGCGGACGGAATTTTCTCCTTTTGCAGGAAACTCGTCGACGTGTAGTCGACTGCGGCAGAGCTTATAGAGGCTGTATGACAAACTCGGCAGATCTACGTGGGTTGTACTCCTGAGTCTGCTCGTTTAAATAACGCCCTATAACAAAGCCTAGCATAGAAACATATTTTAGCCACTTTTGCTACAAAGAACATTTCGATATCCGTGGCTAAGACGTGCTATTTTGACACTGCGCAATTTTGCGCAGTGACAAATTAGCCACGGATATCGAAATGTACTATTTTTATTCAAAGGCTGTTTTTCATTTTATATATGAAGTAATAATAATAATAATTTTTAAAAAACTACAATAAAATTAATAAGCATCTTCAATTACTTAGCCGAGTTAAAAGAATTAAAAATTTTATTTTTTGATAAAGACTTTTACTTTTCTCTAATAAGTCCCTTAAATATGACGATGCAAGCTATTTAAATAAAAAAAAAAAAAAAAAATTGTAGGCCAGACCAAGCCTTTTTCAAATATTTTATTTCTAGAGTAGAGTTTGTTGTGTCCTATAAAAAATGAAAAATTTGGAAAAAAAGAAAGGGGCCAATTTTATAGTTTGATTTTTAATAGTTTATGTGTCCTCTCTTTTTGAAAACAAACAATAAAATTTTTAAAAAATGTACATTCCGAAAATTTTAATATAAATTAGAAAATGGTTGAAAATCTTTTAGTTATTTCATTAATAATATAGCTTTCTCTCCCCAGTATACGGAACTGAGGACAATTAGTCGGACTCACAATTAAAACTTGGTAAGGGAGCGTCTCCAGAATCCACGTTCCCTTTTCAGGGGGAGGGGGGGTCTTACAAAAAGTTTTACTAACAAGAGACTGAAGTACTTTCTGAGCTCTTGCAATCAATAATACTCATGCAAGAATAATCTAATTTAAATATTGTTTTAACCAATCCTTGTAACCTAAATTTAATTATTATACTTAATTTAAAAAATTTCTAAAAAAAAAAAAAAAAAAAAACACAAACTACGCTCTACCGGGGGGGGGGGGGGTCAAAAACTTCCAAAAAAAAAGGTTATGAGGTTTCTGGACACTCCCTAAAAATGAAAAATTAGTAAGCTAATATTATAGTTACATGAGTGTCCTCTTTTTTTTAACAAGATTTTTAGCCTATGTTCAAAGTTCAATGTACAAATGAAAAATTCCATTGTAGGCTGTAAAATATTAAGAGTGAAAAATGGTGATAATTTTTTAGCAAAGCCATGTTAAAAAACTTATTTTTTCCCACATATAGAACTGCAGGCAAACAGAAAGACTGACAATGAGCTAATCAGTGAAATTTTTAATTCGATAATTCTTTCTTCAGCTTCTGGAAAAAAGCTGGTTCTATAAAGTTATAAGTCAATATTTCTTTTTTTATAATAAAAAATATTTTAGTAATATCTAATTGTGCAAAAAATCTTACAGTTTCATCATTCCAAATAGCTTGAAGCTGAGAACCAAGCATAACAGCAGTAAAAATTGCAAAAAGAAGAGCTTCAAATGTTAAAAATAATAAAAAAATGACTGTAGCTGGAGGACTAAAAGATGTACAGTCACGCCATTCCTTTCTTACACAATTAACAAATTGAAAAATGCACAAATATAATGACTGTAAAGAAATAATAGCGATATAAAACTGAAATTAAAAAAAAAACTATTTAGTTATTTTATTATTCATAAGACTAATATAAGCTTACTTACAGTAAAAAGAACAAAATATTTCTGATTATTTTCACCCACACAATTGTTAACCCATGGGCAGTGGTGATCCATTTTCCTGATGCATCTTTGGCATACTGAACAATGATGAGCTCTTTCAGGTTTAATTGAACAACACTTAGGACATTTAAAAATTACTTGACCTTCTTTAAAGCCCATTTGTTGAATTATCTCTTTGGTAGCATTTCCTTTAGGTACAGCACCCTTAACAATAATAAAAATAAATTATCATTGATGAACCACCATTTTATTTTAATAACAAAAATGGGTAAAACTTACTGGATCAGTAAACATGGTCTTTAAGTGTGAAAAAAAAGCTAAGAAAGCTATGATTTGAAATGCTACTAAATTAAAAACAGAATAAAAAGTATTGATAGTAGGTATCAATATAACAAAAATTACAACAAATTCTGCATATATTATTAATAACCAAGTCAAGATAGCACAAATTATTCCACAAATATCCTGAAATATTTTAATTAACTCAGTACCTAAGAATGATTGTCAAATGTAACTCAGATCCATTCATACCTTAATGCACCAAAATTTACCTCTGCAGCAATGATTGTTGAAATCATTTTTACTTTGGATAGTAGATTCATAATTCATAACTTCATTGGATATTACAAGGTATTTAATAAATATAAACACTACCAATGAATTTTTGTAGCAATTAAAAATAAAATCCAATTTGAATGTAGACCTCTAGGATGATTTTAGCTTTAAAATTAAAGTCAAAGACAAACATTTACTTGTAGAAAGCATTTGTTACTTTGTTTTTTTTTAAGGTTATAATTAATAAAAAATTTTAATAATTATAAAATCTTAAAAATAATTATAAAAGTTACAATGTTAAAATTCAAAATACTTCTTTTATTAACCTGATAATACTAATATTATCAAAATTTTCTTTCAAAGATTAGTATATTTTCTAGCTTCGAGTTTATAAAAAAATCTATATATATATTGCAGAATATAACATGAATAAAGGCCGGGACAGAAGGCCTGCACATCAAAAAAAGCACGAAGCACAGGCACCTGTACGTGTGCGTGTGCTTTCGTACTTTTGTTGCTCCGATGTTTAAAATCAGGTTAGGGCCGGGACAGAGATAAATGCACAGAATCCTGTGCGCCTGCACAGAGCTCTTGTGCAGCGGCCCAGATAGCACCTGAGCAGAAGCAAAGGAGCAATGAAACAAATTAACTTGAATAAATAAATTAAAAATTAATTAATGAACCTTCAGTTTTGTGGTCAGTTCAGGGTGCACTTGCTGATAGTTACGCCTTGGAGATGATTTCCCCAGAAAGTTTTGACTCCGGAGGGGTCAGGAAAGGCAGCTAGTGCACTTGGTGATAGTTACGCCTTGGAGATGCTTTCCTCAGGAAGTTTTGACTCCACGGGGGTCAGGGTAGGCACCTGGAGCATCCAATGATAATTACACCTTGAAGATGATTTCCTCAGGAAGTTTTGACTCCAGAGGCATCAGGGTAAGCACCTAGTGCACTTGATGATAGGTACGCTTCGTAGACGATTTCCTCAGGAAGTTTTGACTCCGGAGGGGTCAGGAAAGGCACCTAGTTCACTTGATGATAGGTACGCTTCGTAGATGATTTCCACAGAAAGTTTTGACTCCGGAGGGGTCAGGAAAGGCACCTAGTGCCCTTAGTGGTAGTTGCGCCCTGGAGACGACTTCCAGTGGGAAGTTTTGACTCCGGAAGCGTCAGGGTGGACATCTGGTGCACTCGGTGATAGTAACGCCTTGAAGATGATTTCTCCAGGAAGTTTTGACTCCAGAGATGTCAGGATAGGCACCTAGTGCACTTGGTGATAGTTACGCCTTGGAGTTGACACCTCCAGAGTCAAAACTTCTTGGGGAAATCATCTCCAAAGCGTAACTCCCATCCAGGGCACTAGGTGCCTTTCCTGACCTTTCCGGAGTCAAAACTTCCTGAGGAAATCATCTCCAAGGCGTATCAATCACCAAGTACACTAGGTGCCTTTCCTGACCCCTCCGGAGTCAAAACTTCCTGAGGAAATCATCTCCAAGGCGTAACTATCAACAAGTGCACGAGGTGCTTTTCTTGAGCCCTCCGGAGTCAAAACTTCCTGAGGAAATCATCTCCAAGGCGTAACTATCAACAAGTGCACGAGGTGCTTTTCTTGAGCCCTCCGGAATCAAAACTTCCTGAGGAAATCATCTCCAAGGCATAACTATCGTTGGATGCTCCAGGTGCCTACCCTGACCCCTCTGGAGTCAAAACTTCCTGAGGAAATCATCTCCAGGGCGTAACTATCAACAAGTGCACGAGGTGCCTTTCCTGAGCCCTCCGGAGTCAAAACTTCCTGGGGAAATCATCTCCAGGGCGTAACTATCAGCAAGCGCACCAGGTATTCACCCTGACCATAAAACTGAAGGTTCATTAATTAATTTTTAATTTATTTATTCAAGTTAATTTGTTTCATTGCTTCTTTGCTTCTGCTCAGGTGCTGTCTGTGCAGCTGCACAAGAGCTCTGTGCAGGCGCACAGGCGCCCATGATTCTGTGCATTTATCTCTGTCCTGGCCCTTAGGGCGGCGCACATGTATAGCCTGCACAGGCCGTGTAGGTGTGAGCTGCACAGACGCACAGAAGCCTGTGCAAGATCTCTGTCCCGGCCCTTAGGGATATCATTCGTTGGTTAAAAATCGGTCCATGAAATACATGAATACATTTCTCCACTAAATTATTATTTTAAGAAATAATGTTTTGTCAAGTTGCTAAAATTAAAATCAATTCATTTTTGAATAAGACTCTGTTTTTATCAAGTAGAACTTTTTGATTTTTTTAGATTTTTTAGGGACCCATGGGACATTCAGCACTACGTTCAGTGGAGCAGTGCAACTCCCGGATCGACAGAATCGCCGCCGCTTCACCAGCAGCCACTTCGCCCGGTTCCTGTGCCTGTTCTTCAAAGTTTGAAAGTGAAGGTATTTGAGTGAAAAAAGTGCAGTGCGGACAGTATGCTCGCGTGCGATTTTTGCATGTAGTTTGTTGTGGACATGGAATTTTGGAGTATGACGCGATTTAGCTTTGTTCGTTGGAATTTGAGCAAGTCTGAACGCGTTTCTCTTAACGGTTTTTCACCCGTGTAGTTTCCGGCTTCAACGGTCTTCGTGAAGGTCTTGCAGATGTTGTGAAAGTTGCTTACAACCTTCGGAAAACCCATTAGGGCCGCGCAACGCTGGATCGATCGGCACACGTGTTGCTGTCCGGCGTAAACACAGTACGGCCGCGCGCTCGCAACATGTATAGGTGTACTCTACGTGTTGGCGCTACTGCTCGGTCGCGCCGCTCCTGCTGTAAGCCCGTATGCCCGCTGTGATAGTTGTGTGCATGAGTACTCCGTGCTTGTATCCGCTGTGAATTTCTGACACTGCATTTGCACTCAGTTTTCATGTTTTTTTTGCTCTTGACATTTTGATTATTCCTTTTATTTTTTTTATCGCTTGTTTTCGTGGTTCAGGAGATGGATCTTATGAAGCTCGCCGAGCAGGCAGACACCTTGGTTGATGCAGTGCCCCTCGTCAGGGGCGAGATTGCTGCTCTAGGCAACTTGCCAAACAGCGTGATGGCTGGAGCTCAGATTACCCCCATAGTGCAGCCAGCTGCAACCCCGGCAGCCGCGATGGAAGATTTCGCCCGCGAGCTAAGGGCACTAATCCAGGGCAGGAAGAGAGGTCGGTCGCGTTCACGGAAGACCAATGGCGAGAACGACGAAAAACGTGCGCGGTCGCGCAGAAAGCATACAAAAGCATACAATAAGCCATGCTCGTGGGACGGGCCAGCACCCACTGGTGAGCCAAAAAACTAGGGGGCCCGGCAGCTATGGAGGATCACGAAAGCTCGGTACCTCATTGACACCGGTGCCGATATCTCGTTGATTCCCAGGCCAGACGGCCAGGGCAAGACCCAGTCGCTGACGCTTTTCGCCACGAATGACACGCGTATTCATACCTATGGCACCGTGCGTCGCGTGCTTGATCTGGGCTTGCGCAAGCCCATCGAGTGGTAATTCGTGGTTGCGGACGTGCCCCACCCGATCATCAGAGCCGATTTCTTTTATCATTATGACCTCACGGTTGACCTCAGGAGTCATGCTCTTGTCGATGAGACGACTAAGGTCTCCGTCAAGGCTGACTTAGTTTGCGTGCCCGATTCTCAGATTAGCTTCGTCGATCCGCAGTGTAAATACAAGCGGCTGCTATCTGAGTTTCCTCGGATTACGGGTGCAGAGTCTCCTGTTTCTCTTGAGCAGCGAGGCGTCTTTCACCACATAATCACCAAAGGTCAACCGTGGCGCAGCGCGCACGACGTCTCCCACGGGATAAGTATAAGGCAGCGAAGGCTGAGTTTGACCGCCTTTGCGCTGCTGGCATACATAGGCGGACGAAGAGTAGTCCGTGGGCCAGCCCTATCCACCTTATTGACAAGAAAAACGGTGACTGGCGTGTCGTCAGAGACTACCGTGGTCTCCATTTGGTCACTGAACCCGACAGGTAGCCAGTACCACGCTTGCAGGACTTGACGACAAACCTGCATGGCAAAACAATTTTCTCGGCGCTAGACTTGCACAAGGCCTTCCACCAAATTCCCGCTGCTCCCGAGGACATTCTAAAGACAGCTGTCATCACGCCATTCGGATCTTTTGAATACCTCGTTATGGGATTCGGCTTTCGAAATGCCTCGCAGACCTTTCAACGCTACATCGATCAAGCACTGGGCGACATTTCGTTCATGTTCCCTTTTATTGATGACATCCTGGTAGCTTCTTTAAGTCCTGCAGAGCACGAGGCTCATCTGAGAACAGTGTTCGAGACGCTCGATAAATTCCACGTTCGGTTAAACCTGCAAAAGCTTTCTGGGTCATCGCGTCAATGTCCAGGGCATCAGATGCCCGCTCGAAAAAATTAAAGCGGTGCAAGACTGGCCCGAATTAAAAACCGTGGACGACGTTGGGAGTTTTCTTGGCATCCTCAACTTTTATCGGAAGCTCGATTTAGCATGCGGCTGAGATGCAAGCTTCCCTGAATGCGTACCTGCGTGGTGCGCGCAAGAAGGACAAGCGTCCTGTAGATTTGACCCCAGAAGCGCGAGCCGCATTTAGAAAGTGCAAGCAGAGCCTAGCTAATGCAGCCCTGCTGGCTCACCCTGCACCTGACGCAGGGATTCGGCTGTGCACCGATGCGTCAGATTATTCCAAGGGTGCAGCGCTCGAGCAGCTTGTAGACAACTGTGGGCAGCCGCTTGCCTTCTTCTCGCACAAATTCTCTGGTGCCTAGACTCGTTACAGCACGTATGACCAAGAGCAAACCACTGTCTTTGAGTCAATAAAGCATTTCAGGTGTTACCTGGAGGGTCGTGAATTTTCGGTCTTGACAGACTGATTTACGCAGTCAGCACGACCGCTGATTAACGCATTAATGCAAAATCCGGAAAAAGCATTACCACCGCAGGGACGGCAACTCTCCGGAATAGCCCAGTTCGCGTGCACGATTTACTACTTGCCTGAACTGGACAACAACGTTGCCGACGCTTTGTCTCGCATTGATGCTTTTCGTTTTCCGATCCAGTTCGATGTGGTCGAGCCTGCAGCCGAAGCAGGTGAAGGACGAAGAGTTGATCCAGCTACTGGCCGAGGGCAACAACCATAGTTTGAAACTTCAACGTTTGACATGGGGCCCAGACCATACCGAGATCTACTGCGAGATGACGGCCGATTCAACCTGCCCATACATTCCAGCTCCACTGCGTAGGCATATATTCGATCTCCTTCACTCTGTTTCGCATCCTAGAGCTAGAGTCACCGACCGGCTGATCAGAATAGTATATTTTAAATAGTATATTTCACGCCAGGCGCTGGAAAGTATTAGCAAGCCCTAGCAAACTCAAATTAACGCCCAAGCCAAAGGCGAGGGTGCTAAGGGTTTGCTAGGGGTTTGCTTATTCTTTTCCAGTGTCGCGTGAAATATTTTTTTCATACGACGGCTCCGGGAAGTGCTACTGACTGTTGCGCTTCCCGGCCGGAGTGCGAAAAAGTTTTTTTTTCATTCTTCTTGCGTACTTTTTAAGTCACAGCGAAATGAAAGATTCCTAATAATAATTAGTTTGAAGTCTAATTAGATGAATGACATGAAAAGCCTAAAGATTTAATCCGTGCAAAAGTTGATGCACAGCAAATGTTTAATTGGATAAAAGTTAAAATAAATAACAGTGAAGAGTTAAAATTTACGGAAATTTCTATTAGTAAAGAGAATAGAAATTATTTAAGGAAAAGATTTCTAAGAGGTTTAATTAACGTTTTGAAAGTAAATTCATACATAGAAGAAAGTATAAAATTAAAACTGGAAATGGCTAAATATGCAAAAGTCAACGATATTTCAATTCCTATTTTTGATTGGATTGATTATGAGAACTGGAAGTTCAGATTAATGGCTACATTAGATTATAAAGACTGTCTAGAACCAGCTGAACGAGAAAAAGAAGCCGGTGAAAAAGCAGAAGATTGGAAAAAGAAGGATTCAAAAGCAAAAACAATTTTGATCAGCACAATTTCAAACAAACAGCTAGAGTATATACGTAGATGCAAGACGACTCCAGTGAAGTTAAAAAATTATGACACACTTGAAAAATTCTTTGTGGATTTTGAAAACGCATACAATAATTTCAAAGCTGCCGATGGTAAAATAAGTGATGAAGAAAAAATGCGTTATATGATTAATGCTTTACTAATAAGTTATTGTTATATTGGTGATTTAATCGATTTAGTGTCAGCCAAAGACAGAACAGTGGATCTTGTAAAAGCAACAAAAACAAAGCAGCAACGGCAGAGGTGCTTACTTTAATCGAGGTAGAGGAGCTCAATACTATCAGCGAGGTCAGCGAGACAACCAACGAAGCAACTGCAGAGGTGATGTTCATAGAGGTCGAGGACGAGGAGGAAATCGAGCAGCCGAGTCAACCAACGAGCAGCGCAGCGACACCGAGAGCTGGGTGACGGAAGTGCACGTGAATAGTTTGAGAGAAAATTTAAGTGAAAATAAAAATAAAATAAAGTGGTTGCTAGATAGTAGTTGTACAGATCACATAGTTAACAGCGAGGATTATTTTTGTGAGTACGTAAATTTAAAAAATCCAAGTAACGTTAAGTTGCCAGATGGCAAAATTATAAAAGCGACTAAGTTAGAAAAAATTAAAATATTTTTTAAAAATTATGATAGCATAGTTCATGTTGATTTAAAGAATGTTTATTTTGTTGATGGTATAAGAAAAAATATTTTGAGTATTTCTAGAATAAGTGAATCTAGCACTGTTGAGATTAAGATTATTAATGCTAAAATTTACAACAATGGTAGGAAATTGATAGCTATTGCAAATAAAATTGATAATTTATACGTTTTGGATAGTTTTTTTAATAAAAATAAAGATGAAAATATTCATGCAAATACTTTGAAATTAACAGATAAAGAAAAATGGCATAGGGCTTTAGGCCATGTAAATTTTCAATATTTAAATAAATTAGTTCAAAATAAACTTCTTGAAGGTTTGCCAGATAAATTAGAAAATGATATTTTCAAATGCGCGAACTGTATACAGAGTAAAATGGCAAATGTACCATTTGATAATGAGAGAACTGAATCGTCGGAGATTTTGGAATTGATCCATACCGATTTGAATGGTCCACATAAAACTACTGGTTGTTGTGGAGAAAAATATTTTTTGACTTTTATAGATGATTACAGTAAATGTACGAGAACTTATTGCAAAAATGAAACAGCAGGTTGTTTCGTAGAATATGTGAGTTTAGTCGAGAATCTTTTCAGTAAAAAAGTAAAGAAATTACGTTGTGATAACGAGAAAGAATATTTAAATCGCGAAATTTATGATTTTGTTAAATATAAGGGTATTGAGTTGTCACCATGCCCAAGCTGTGTACACGAATTGAACGGTGTAGCAGAACGATACAACAGCTCCGCAATGGATATCGGTCGTTGTTTAGCCTGGGAAGCGGGAATTGATAACAGGTATTGGCCTGAATTTATAAAAACAGTCTCTTATTTAAAAAATCGTACAATTGCTAATACTCGGGAGAATAAAACTCCTTTTGAAATATTTTTTGGCAAAAAACCTAATGTGAAACATTTAAAGATTTATGGCAGTACAGTTTTTGTGAGAATCCCTGAAGTTTTAAGGAAAGGTAAATGGGATGTTAAAGCTAAAGTTGGCATTTTAGTAGGTTATAATAATGATAGCTATAGAGTCTTGTTGAATAACAAAGTAATTAATGCCAGACACGTTAAAGTAATCGAAAATGAGAAAGAATTAATTTGCATTAAAAAAAAAATGAATATGAATGAAGATGAAAATGTTGATGAAGTAAATTGTATTAATTTAAGGTTAGAGAGTGAAGATGATTCTGAGAGAGATAATGATGATGATGAGTATGAATCGGATGAAAATATTCCAAGCGAGCGTGATGATGTTGAGAATATTGATGAGATGATTAATGAAAATTTGACCATCCCTAAAAGATCGAGTAGAAAAAGAAGTCCTATTCAAAGATACGGTAATCCTGTAACACATTGTGCTTGTGTCAATTATGTAGATGCGAATGTACCGAATACATTCGAGGAGGCGCTAAACTCCATCGAATCGAAAAGTTGGCAAAAGGCAATGAACTCCGAAATTGAAAGTTTAAATAATAACAAAATAAGGGTAGTTGTTGACAAACCTATAGATAAGAAAATAATTGATGTTAAATGGATTTATAAAAAGAAAAATGATGATACTTATAAAGCTAGACTAGTAGTTAGAGGTTTTCAACAGAAAGAATATTTAGAAAATGTTTATTCACCTGTCAGTAAAATGCAAACTTTAAAAATTCTATTAAGTAACAGTTGTGCGAATAATTTATTTTCCGTACTCCGGCCGGGAAGCGTTACTTCCCTGCCGCTGCTGCTACAGTCAGTTGCGCTTCCCGACGCCGTCGTGCGGAAAAATAGTATACTCAACTTTGCAGCTGAGTGGGAAGGCCTCAGATCACATGTTTGTCACCCTCGACTTCACCTCGGTTGACAATTACATGTGATCTGGGACATTTCCCATTCCAGCTGCCTAGTTAAGTAATAAACTATTGTAGAACAAATGGACGTTGAGACAGCATTTTTAAATGACAACGTAAAATCCGAAGTTTACATTTATGATCCTAAAGGTTATGAAACTGGTAAGTATAAGGTTTGTAAATTATTAAAAGCTCTTTACGGTTTGCGAGAAAGTTCTAGAGCTTGGTACGAATGTTTTCATGCTTTTATTGAAAAGTTAGGATTTGAAAGAAGTAATTATGACTATTGTTTATATGTAAATAACAAAGGCAAAGATCTAATATATATTTTAGTTTTTGTTGATGATTTGTTGATTGTTTGCAAAAATCTGCAGAATATTTTAGTACCAGTTTATTATTATTTTTTATTTTGCTTGAAATTGTATTAACTACTCTGTACTTGATCAATTCAAGCAAGGAGAGGTCACATCCTCTGGATGACCAATCCATATCAAAGTTTAGGGATTGTTTTCTAGTACCTAAATATGCATGAAAATATCAATAACTAATGTCCACGGGCCATTTAAATTTATTCGCTCACTATACCTATTTTCGAAAAATCTCATGTCTCGAGTATTAAGGAGGTCCTCGATGCCATGGGGTCAATTTAGTGCTTGAATTCATTCAATTTCTTTAAAATAGTTCAATAAATGGTATAAGAGTAACTAAAATTAATTTTTTTATTCAGTATGATTTTTGAAAAACTTTTTGAGTATTTTCAAATGAAAATAAAGAAATGAAAAAAAAAAAACCAATTTCTGAGTTCAGCAGTTGTGAAAAAGTGGCAACACCGCTTCTCTCAAATCCCGATTAGCTTTTGCTGCTTGCCCAGCTGTGCCCAGCTGGGCCTAACCGCGATGTAAACAAACCAGCGTTTGAGTAAATTTATTAAAGTAAATAAGCTTATAAAATGATACACGTAGTTACATTTAGTGAGCGATCCTCTGTTGGCAAAAGTAAAGGACATTTTATTAAAGTTGAGCGTCACCAGTGGCTGAAAAATGTTGTAAGACAAAATAAACATGAAGAGGTTAGGGTACAGCCTTTACCTGTAGCTTCATTGAAGGGATCACGTATAGTAAATTTGCAAACTCTATCTGATGGATTATAGTGCACCAAGTGCAATATCCATTTTTCATCAAACTAAATAAAAGTTTTAATTTTCACAATTTATGCATTTCATTATATTCCTTTCCCAAATTTTTGAATTTTTTGTTGTCTGGATTATTAGTCGTACAAAAAATAACAACATATTTAATTTATCAAACATATTGATGTTAAAAAAAACTTTTTTATTTGTGAGATTTATGTAATCGATTTTTATTAACAGGATTTTAATTTATTAAGTCATTATTTTTAATTTTAACCTGAACAGTTATATATTTTACTTTACTTAAACATTTTTTATTAAAATATGGATTTTTGCACATAATTTTTTTTTTTTAGTTGTTTTATTTCTTTCATACGACTGCTGTAAGGTACGAGAATGTGAACTCTGTTAGCGGGTGGAATATATACATCCTCAGTTAGAGGTTAGCCGTGTTGCCACATTTCTTGTTGGTCTGCTACGCCCGTACTTTTCGGAAGTTTTTCATTTAATTTCTTCTCAAAATGGTCGGTGACCCTAATTTATTATTTAAAATATCGATAGTTTATATTCTAAGGATCATTTTGGACCCTACACTATATGCGCTGAGTTCTATGGATATAATTGAAATCATTAGTTGAAGAGGAAAAAATGCCCGATCTCCATTCGCTTCGATGAGAAAAATCGACAAGTTCAATTTGATTTTTCTCAAAAAATATCTCGGTGACTCATATTTTTTTTTTTCAATGTGTTCAGGAGGGTTTTATTTACCTAAAAAACCTGTTCTGCATGTTCAAACTTCAAATTGAACTTCATCATTTGAGGGTCGAGGACCTCCTTAACAGTATTACTCATCTTTATTTAGAATCGGCTTCTTAGATTCATACCAAATTTCTACAATTAATTTCTTTTGCTAAAACACTCTTGAAAAACTAACCCAGCTAATATTTAAAGTCCACTGCAAGGCGCGCACTAGAGAAAATAACGCTTAATTATTACCCTTTTTTATGAGATTATTGATCTCTGTAGATACATCACCTCACTGGATCTTTTTCAAACTTTTGATTCTCATTTTTTATGGCAGAATAAAAACAAAAACCCAAATAAAATAAAGGTAGCTAATATTTTGAAGTTGTTCATGCAGTGGTTGCATTTGTCATAAAGAAACTTTATTGCTATAAAACCAATTAACACACTGCTTTAAAAAGTGTAGGACCTAAAATCTGAGATTTTCTTTCTTTTTAAAAAATGGGTCAGGCTAAACGGGTACTTTCTTCGACGAAAAATTTTTTTTCGTCGACGAAAATGTAGTTATTTTTTGCTCAAAATCACCAGGTAATTTTCGTCGGTGAAGTTTTTGCCAAACCCATTTTCGTCGTCGAAAAAATTGTCATGCAAAGTTTCGTCGACGAAATCTTTTGCGTCCGGATTATAATCAGTCGTAATACCCCTAGTGCTTCAAAATTGTCGAAAATTTTTCGTCTGTTTTTTGCATATATATAGCAACGAGGGGAGCAAGTTTGACAAAAAATCACGAGCGCGAAGCGTGAGTTTTTGGCGCAAACCGCATCTCCCTAATCCCAATTTAGGGACCCTAGGGTCTAAAATAGTGATTTTTCAACTTTAATTCATATCTCCGAATCTATTAGGGCTAGAGAGATGCGGTTTACGGCAAAATTTTCTAAAAAAAAATTGTAGTTCACCTATATATTTTTATATTATTTTTGACGCCAAATTTAAACCGTTTGAGCCATTTTTTGAGTTTTTTTACCTTAAATTTGCGATAAAAAAAAAAAAAGGTGTGGGTCTATAAAAAATATATGTGACGTATTTTAACAAAAGTTAACCGCTCTGATTTTTTCAGATTTTTAAAAAGAGGGGGGGAACTTTTCTGACCGATTTATCAAAATTTTTTACATAAAACGCCGCCTAGCGGGAGCATATTCAGTCAAAATTATAAAATTATATATACAATTGAACTACATTTTTTTTTTAGAAAATTTTTCCACATACCGCGTTTTTCTAGCTATTTTAGGTTATGAGATATTAATAAAAGTTAAATAAAATCTCTATTTGGCTCCACGCATGCGCAGTTGAGGGAAAAATTTTTTTCGGTTTGAGCCAAAAATTTCCTTTTTCAAAGGCCTTTCGATTGATATATATATTGCAGGGGTTTCTGCGAGCTAGCTGCTTAGCTGCTCGATTTTTTTTTAGAATTTTAAAAAGAGTGGAAGGCATTTTTCTGACCGATTAATCAACAATTTTTACTTAATTGTTGATTAATTTTTTTTAAAGAAAATTTTGCCGTAAACCGCATGTCTCTAGCCCTAATAGGTTCGGAGATATGAATTAAAGTTGAAAAATCACTATTTTAGACCCTAGGGTCCCTAGATTGTGAATAGGGAGATGCGGTTTGCGCCAAAAATTTTCTTTTTTTATGCCCTTTCGAATGATATATGAGTAAATCCGCCAAACTCTTATTTTCACTGTCCGGGCATAGTAAAAAGGTTTAAGACAATATTTTTTTTATATTTAATTGAATAATTATTTAGATTTACACTTTTAGAGATTGTGGAAACAAATATAAATGCTGAAAAGTTTATGCAAATGTTTAAAAAATTATGTTTTACCCTGTAAAACGCAAGAAAACGCTGTGTCCGGAACTAAGTTTTGAAAATATTATCTGCTGTAACTTTTTCAGGCAATCTTTTTACATATTTACAACTGATGGAGGTATTAATACTGGGTTCAAGGAATGTTTTACGACCCATAAAAATATTGTGCCTATATTTTTCGAGAGATGACATAACTTTAAAAATGTGTCCACATGTTTTTGATAAAAATGAATAACCTATTTATTCAAGTTTTTGCAGGTTCAGGCATTATTCAAACGCCACAAATGTGTATTCGTCTAGAACTACATACTTTAACGAATAATTTAAGACCAATCCGAATAATGTGCTTTCAAAATAAGCTATTGTTTACATCATTTTATTCTGAAAAGTTCGAGTTTGAATCCTTGTAAAAAATGTTTTTTTCAGCTGGCACATCCACAGATTAAAAAAAAAGTCTCCAAATTCAAGTGTGATCAATAAAACATAACTTTTTTTAACTAAGTTTAGCTGCCTGAAGCCAAAAAACTTAATTTAGGTTAAAAAAAAGAGTTTTTTTATTATTCGCACCTTCGAACTCAACCTGTAGCAGACGACACTTACTAATGTCTTTCAACAGCAGGCAGGTCAACGACGTAGTTATGAACTTATATTTATCAATTTTTTTTGCTCTTTACTTATAATTTACTTAGTAGATTAGTGTAAAAAGATCAGTAGGTGGATATTATCGCCTATATATTATTATTGCTAACATTAAAATACATAAAAAAAAAAAGACCCTTACCTATTCATAAAGTGCCGTATGATGACTATTATAAAAAATTTAAGTTGTTTAGATGATTATCATGAAAAAACTCAGCTTTTAATTGAAAAAATACTATCTTTCCTTTTATTTTTTTAATAAAAAATCGATTGGCATACTCAGATTTTCATTTTTTTTAAATAATAATTTAATTGTTTGAATAATTTTTTCAGGCAACTTGTTATGACCATCCACGCTACATTTTTTTATTTCTTATTATTTTAAAGAATTATTGCCAAAATTTCAAGAGAGTGCTTCAAAAATTGAAAAAGTTTCAAAATTACTGAAAAAAAACAGAGTTTGGCGGATTTACTCATATAAATATTGTAAGGGTTTGCCGTGGGGACCGATTCGACTATCTTACCCGGCTATACCGCGACATGCGCAGTAAGTTTACGCGTAATTTGTAAATTTTCACCGATGAGAAGCTAACCTTAACCTCCAAAACTGTGACCAATGTAAAAAACAAGAGCATCATTGATCGGTGTGGATTTACCGATTTTAGTAAAATTACATAGATCAACGATGTAAATTTACGATCACTTGTTAATTAAAGTACATCGATCAATACGGTAATTTTACTGCAACTATTTTTTATAGTGTAGGGCACTCAGTTTACTGGTGTTTACAGTGTGCTGCCTGCTGTGAAAATGTTGGCTGTGCTTAAGTTTTTTTTTTTTCGTGAATTCTGATGAAGCCTTAAGTTTGTTACCTATACATTTTCAAACTTTTTAATTATTATGAATTTGAAATAAATCATAATAAAATTAGGAGACGCGTAAACTAACGCGGTGCGATATAGCGCAGCTGCTGCAGTCAGTGCGAAGAGCAGCACAAAATAACGGGCCGAGAGCAGGGAAGAGGCAAATGCGGCTCGTCGTCAATCGAACAGGTGACACTTTAGCGTCAACCTTCGAGTGTACTGCAACAAAAAGTTTCTACTTAATTGATTCGAACAAGTGATTGATTTCAAGAAATTGATTTTCTACTTGCGAGTAAAATTTACTCCTAATCTTTCTGAGTTATTTTGACTTTGAGACAATAATTTGTTCGTGAGGTTGGTTGCTACTTGCTCATCCAAGGAGTGCTGAAGCCCGTTACCGGAATCAGATAAGCTACACGTAAGAATTTTATTATCAATTTAGATTAGCGTTATAAATATAAATTATCCTTATATTGAGACAAGTATAACTTATTTAACACTTACTAGTCTCTCTCAGCTCGCAATTGTATTACGTTATCAGTTATTTAAAACCAATGTTGTCGAAGCTTCATCTAAATAAAGGGGCTTAACCTAAAATAAGTTATATACTTATACCTTTTACTGTTGCCACTACGTTAAGAGTTAATTTAAACTTTCGTGGTTATAAATTCATTGGTTTTGTTTATATACTAATAATTATTATTTTCATGATTTTAATCGGATAATTTCGAACACTTGATTAAATAATTATTTTTTATCAAATCTATTCTCTAAATGTTTTAATTGAATTGTAATATAAAAATTGAAAATAAAAATTCAAATTTTGAATTTTGTTCTTCAACCAATCACTTCATGAATAAAATGCTGACATTCTTTTTGAGTTCTCTCTTTTATCTTAGGATTTAAAAGAAAATTTTTCATTTGTAATTTCATTATTTAAACTACCTTGTCTAACTTTTGAACCACAGATTTGTTAACTTTTAGAATTAATAATTTGTTGATGATAGAATGCGAATTATTTTTTTTTCTTTTGGTTATTGATTGAAAGTTGATTTATATTTTTTTTTTTTGCTTTGAATTGCCTGTTCAAACTTGAGCCTTTTTGCTTTGAATTGCCTGTTCATGTTGAGCGCTGGCCCATCCCTGCTGCAAAAAATTTATTCATTTTCATTAAAAAGTTGAATGAAATTGAATGGGTATCTCAATTCGTACTTTTAGTTGACGGTTTACCGATTGAGTTTTATTGGGATGAGAAGATCAATTGAAATTCATTGAAATTCATTAAGTACTAGGCCGTATAATTCATTCATTTTTATTGAAAAGTTGAATGAATTCGAATAGTTATTTCAATTCGAACTTATTTAATTGACGGTTTGCCAATTAAGCTCTATTGGGACGAGAAGATCAATTGAAATTCATTGGAATTCATTCAGTACTAGGCCATATATTGCTGACAAAATCCACTGAAGTCGATTGAAAATTTCAATCGTTTTCAATCGGTACTTTAAATCGTCGATTGGATTCTATCTGGGAATGAAATTGCCATTAAAGTCAATTGAAATTTATTTATCAAAATTTGATAATAAGTATTTAAAATTCATTGAAGTCGATTGAAAATTTTAATGGTCTTCAATCGGCACTTTTAATCGATGAATCGTCGATTAAATTCTTTTAGGAATGAGATAGCCATTGAAGTCGATTGGAATCTATTCGTGAAAATTCTATGAAAAATCATTAAAAACTTTACATAATGTAACGACAAACAGATCTTTTATACTTCCTAGTCGATTGCAATATATTATAGGGCAATCAGTTCAAAAATTATAGTTAAACAGATCTTAGCTGCTTAAGGACGTTCACTAGTAAATGAAATCCATGATAATCGTTTCAAATTTTGTGCTTCTTTTAATAAAGACTTAAAAAATAATATGTTAAAGTTTCAGAAGGATTCACAACTTGGTTTTCGAGATATTTCAATCCAAAGTTGAGCTAAAATCGAGTTCAATGAATAAAACTGATCAGCTATCTTCCAAGCTCTAAACCCCCAAATACCCTGGGCGCCCAAGTTCAATAAAAAAAAACTGATCAGCTATCCCTCAAGCTCTAAACCCCCAAATCCCTGGGCGCCCGAGTTCAACAAAAAAACTTATCGCTCGAAATCGGGTGGTTTAACACGGGCTCTTATGGGAGAAACGTGCCGTTTTCATTTCGCTACATTTTCCAAAACAGATTGTGAATTGTCTTGAAATTCTGACACGATTTCTCTCAAGTCTTTATTAAGAAATTTTAATAATTTTCAAACGATTCTCATGGATTTTGTAACAATTTCAGCATTGTTTTGTTATCAGTAAAAAAATCAGTAAAATGTTTGCTGATTTTTCTTAATTTTTCGAAACGTTTTTCGTACTTGTTTGAAATAAGAGAGTAGTGGACTGCTAAAAAATAAGAAAATGTAACCGCGATCGCGAGGGAGTCGAAAAAGGGAAAGATGAACGTGTTTTAAGCACAACACTGTGTAGTTTTATGCTGCACTTAAACTATACTTTATTAATTTATTAAACTATATAACTATTTACAACGACCGAGGAGAGTGAACTCGCCGTTTTAGCCGGGAGTCTCTCTACCGCGGAGAATTTATAGGTAAATTCGTCGTAGATAATCGGGCGATCTACGACGATGGCCAGTGGCGGATTAAAGATTTTGGCGCCCTAGGCTATCCAGTTTTTGCCGCCCATCAAATTTTCAAAAATTCGAGCGCCCGAGATCAATAAAAAAACTGATCAGCTATCCCTCAAGCTCTAAGCCCCCAAAACCCTGGGCGTCGAGTTCAATAAATAAAACTGATCAGCTATCTTCCAAGCTCTAAATCCCCAAATACCCTGGGCGCCCAAGTTCAATAAAAAAAAACTGATCAGCTATCCCCCAAGCTCTAAGCCCCCTAAACCCTGGGCGTCGAGTTCAATAAATAAAACTGATCAACTATCTTCCAAGCTCTAAACCCCCAAAACCCTGGGCGCCCGAGTTCAACAAAAAAACTTATCGGCTATCCCCTAAACTGTAAACCCCCAAAAACCCTGGGCGCCCGAGTTCAACAAAAAAACTTATCGGCTATCCCCTAAACTGTAAACCCCCAAAAACCCTGGGCGTCGAGTTCAATAAACAAAACTTATCGGCTATCCCCTAAGCTGTAAACCCTTAAATACCCTGGGCGCCCGAGTTCAATAAATAAACTGATCAGCTATCCCTCAAGCTCTAAACCCCCAAAACCCTGGAAGTCAGAGTTCAATAAAAAGAACTGACCAGTTATCTTTCAAGCTCTAAACCTCCCAAAATTCTGGTTACCGAGTGGAATAATTTTACAAGCGTACTTTATATTTGAATATCAAGTCCGTAAAAAAGTGTTTTTTTTTTTTTTTTTTTTTTTTTTGTTCCACAAAAAGGTTGTGGTGTACTTTTATTTACATCACTTGAAGTTACTACAAAATAATAAAAAATCAATATAAAATAATAAAATAAATAACCAATAAACAAACGAAAATTTTTACGATTTTCTCGAAATGTGTCTCATTCGTAGAAGCATTTAATTTATAATTAAAAAATACAATTTCTTGATAATGTTGCAAACAAAGAGTTTAACAATAAGTGAAAACTTATAGTGTTTTCCTAGTCAATCACGCCACTTTGGAGTTAAAAATTTCAGATTTATAACTTGGTATTATTGCGCCAGTGCAGCTTAATTAGGTATTGTAACTAAATTATTTATTTCATGCTCAAGTTAACTAAAATGCACTCATATTTCCTTTCAAATAATTCAACTCAGGCTCCCAAGGTTTTTGGGTGTTTAGAGCTTGGGGGATAGCTCATCAATTTATTTATTGTACTCGGGCGCCCATAGTATTTGGGGGTTTAGAGATTGAGGGATAGCAGATCAGTTTATTTATTGAACTCGGACTTCCAGAGTTTTGGGAGTTTAGAGCTTGAGGGGTAGCTGATCATTTTATTTATTGAACTCGGACGCCCAGGGTATTTGGGGGTTTACAGCTTAGGGGATAGCCGATAAGTTTTTTTGTTGAACTCGGACGCCCAGGGTTTTGGGGGTTTAGAGCTTGGGGGATAGCTGATCAGTTTTTTTTATTGAACTTGGGCGCCCAGGGTATTTGGGGGTTTAGAGCTTGAAAGATAGCTGATCAGTTTTGTTTATTGAACTCGACGCCCAGGGTTTTGGGGGCTTAGAGCTTGAGGGATAGCTGATCAATTTATTTATTGAACTCGGGCGCCCAGGGTTTTTGGGGGTTTACAGTTTAGGGGATAGCCGATAAGTTTTTTTGTTGAACTCGGGCGCCCAGGGTTTTGGGGGTTTAGAGCTTGGGGGATAGCTGATCAGTTTTTTTTTATTGAACTTGGGCGCCCAGGGTATTTGGGGGTTTAGAGCTTGGAAGATAGTTGATCAGTTTTATTTATTGAACTCGACGCCCAGGGTTTAGGGGGCTTAGAGCTTGGGGGATAGCTGATCAGTTTTTTTTTATTGAACTTGGGCGCCCAGGGTATTTGGGGATTTAGAGCTTGGAAGATAGCTGATCAGTTTTATTTATTGAACTCGACGCCCAGGGTTTTGGGGGCTTAGAGCTTGAGGGATAGCTGATCAGTTTTTTTATTGATCTCGGGCGCTCGAATTTTTGAAAATTTGATGGGCGGCAAAAACTGGATAGCCTAGGGCGCCAAAATCTTTAATCCGCCACTGGCCATCGTCGTAGATCGCCCGATTATCTACGACGAATTTACCTATAAATTCTCCGCGGTAGAGAGACTCCCGGCTAAAACGGCGAGTTCACTCTCCTCGGTCGTTGTAAATAGTTATATAGTTTAATAAATTAATAAAGTATAGTTTAAGTGCAGCATAAAACTACACAGTGTTGTGCTTAAAACACGTTCATCTTTCCCTTTTTCGACTCCCTCGCGATCGCGGTTACATTTTCTTATTTTTTAGCAGTCCACTACTCTCTTATTTCAAACAAGTACGAAAAACGTTTCGAAAAATTAAGAAAAATCAGCAAACATTTTACTGATTTTTTTACTGATAACAAAACAATGCTGAAATTGTTACAAAATCCATGAGAATCGTTTGAAAATTATTAAAATTTCTTAATAAAGACTTGAGAGAAATCGTGTCAGAATTTCAAGACAATTCACAATCTGTTTTGGAAAATGTAGCGAAATGAAAACGGCACGTTTCTCCCATAAGAGCCCGTGTTAAACCACCCGATTTCGAGCGATAAGTTTTTTTGTTGAACTCGGGCGCCCAGGGATTTGGGGGTTTAGAGCTTGAGGGATAGCTGATCAGTTTTTTTTTATTGAACTTGGGCGCCCAGGGTATTTGGGGGTTTAGAGCTTGGAAGATAGCTGATCAGTTTTATTCATTGAACTCGATTTTAGCTCAACTTTGGATTGAAATATCTCGAAAACCAAGTTGTGAATCCTTCTGAAACTTTAACATATTATTTTTTAAGTCTTTATTAAAAGAAGCACAAAATTTGAAACGATTATCATGGATTTCATTTACTAGTGAACGTCCTTAAGCAGCTAAGATCTGTTTAACTATAATTTTTGAACTGATTGCCCTATAATATATTGCAATCGACTAGGAAGTATAAAAGATCTGTTTGTCGTTACATTATGTAAAGTTTTTAATGATTTTTCATAGAATTTTCACGAATAGATTCCAATCGACTTCAATGGCTATCTCATTCCTAAAAGAATTTAATCGACGATTCATCGATTAAAAGTGCCGATTGAAGACCATTAAAATTTTCAATCGACTTCAATGAATTTTAAATACTTATTATCAAATTTTGATAAATAAATTTCAATTGACTTTAATGGCAATTTCATTCCCAGATAGAATCCAATCGACGATTTAAAGTACCGATTGAAAACGATTGAAATTTTCAATCGACTTCAGTGGATTTTGTCAGCAATATATGGCCTAGTACTGAATGAATTCCAATGAATTTCAATTGATCTTCTCGTCCCAATAGAGCTTAATTGGCAAACCGTCAATTAAATAAGTTCGAATTGAAATACCTATTCGAATTCATTCAACTTTTCAATAAAAATGAATGAATTATACGGCCTAGTACTTAATGAATTTCAATGAATTTCAATTGATCTTCTCATCCCAATAAAACTCAATCGGTAAACCGTCAACTAAAAGTACGAATTGAGATACCCATTCAATTTCATTCAACTTTTTAATGAAAATGAATAAATTTTTTGCAGCAGGGATGGGCCAGCGCTCAACATGAACAGGCAATTCAAAGCAAAAAGGCTCAAGTTTGAACAGGCAATTCAAAGCAAAAAAAAAAAATATAAATCAACTTTCAATCAATAACCAAAAGAAAAAAAAATAATTCGCATTCTATCATCAACAAATTATTAATTCTAAAAGTTAACAAATCTGTGGTTCAAAAGTTAGACAAGGTAGTTTAAATAATGAAATTACAAATGAAAAATTTTCTTTTAAATCCTAAGATAAAAGAGAGAACTCAAAAAGAATGTCAGCATTTTATTCATGAAGTGATTGGTTGAAGAACAAAATTCAAAATTTGAATTTTTATTTTCAATTTTTATATTACAATTCAATTAAAACATTTAGAGAATAGATTTGATAAAAAATAATTATTTAATCAAGTGTTCGAAATTATCCGATTAAAATCATGAAAATAATAATTATTAGTATATAAACAAAACCAATGAATTTATAACCACGAAAGTTTAAATTAACTCTTAACGTAGTGGCAACAGTAAAAGGTATAAGTATATAACTTATTTTAGGTTAAGCCCCTTTATTTAGATGAAGCTTCGACAACATTGGTTTTAAATAACTGATAACGTAATACAATTGCGAGCTGAGAGAGACTAGTAAGTGTTAAATAAGTTATACTTGTCTCAATATAAGGATAATTTATATTTATAACGCTAATCTAAATTGATAATAAAATTCTTACGTGTAGCTTATCTGATTCCGGTAACGGGGTTCAGCACTCCTTGGATGAGCAAGTAGCAACCAACCTCACGAACAAATTATTGTCTCAAAGTCAAAATAACTCAGAAAGATTAGGAGTAAATTTTACTCGCAAGTAGAAAATCAATTTCTTGAAATCAATCACTTGTTCGAATCAATTAAGTAGAAACTTTTTGTTGCAGTACACTCGAAGGTTGACGCTAAAGTGTCACCTGTTCGATTGACGACGAGCCGCATTTGCCTCTTCCCTGCTCTCGGCCCGTTATTTTGTGCTGCTCTTCGCACTGACTGCAGCAGCTGCGCTATATCGCACCGCGTTAGTTTACGCGTCTCCTAATTTTATTATGATTTATTTCAAATTCATAATAATTAAAAAGTTTGAAAATGTATAGGTAACAAACTTAAGGCTTCATCAGAATTCACGAAAAAAAAAAACTTAAGCACAGCCAACATTTTCACAGCAGGCAGCACACTGTAAACACCAGTAAACTGAGTGCCCTACACTATAAAAAATAGTTGCAGTAAAATTACCGTATTGATCGATGTACTTTAATTAACAAGTGATCGTAAATTTACATCGTTGATCTATGTAATTTTACTAAAATCGGTAAATCCACACCGATCAATGATGCTCTTGTTTTTTACATTGGTCACAGTTTTGGAGGTTAAGGTTAGCTTCTCATCGGTGAAAATTTACAAATTACGCGTAAACTTACTGCGCATGTCGCGGTATAGCCGGGTAAGATAGTCGAATCGGTCCCCACGGCAAACCCTTACAATATATATATGAGTAAATCCGCCAAACTCTGTTTTTTTTCAGTAATTTTGAAACTTTTTCAATTTTTGAAGCACTCTCTTGAAATTTTGGCAATAATTCTTTAAAATAATAAGAAATAAAAAAATGTAGCGTGGATGGTCATAACAAGTTGAAAATTTATGTTTGACTGCTTGTTCACTCTTCGAAGTTACACTAAAGAATGAACAATATAGCAGAACAGTCTACTTTGTTGGATACATGCAAATAACAAATAACGCAAGAAAGGTTTACAGTTCGTGGAAATAGAGCGCATCGTGCTGCTGAAGAAAAAAAATGCTCAAAAGTTGTTTAAACTTTACACATTTTGGGTAGTGAGAAATTTTTTCTAAACATAGTTGAAACGATGTACAAATAAAAACTATAAGTCACACAAATCGAAATTTCTTTTCAATAATTAGTTGAATTGTCTTATTTTTAAGAACATCGAGTAAAATAGGGAGAAAAATATATAAAATTCAAAGTAAAGTCATTGATTTAAAAAAAATGATTCAAAAATGTAAAAAATAAAATATAATAAAATACAGTAAATCAAATGAAAATTATAACAATTTTGATTGTAAGTACGATAAAAAGTCTAATCGACACTGTCAAACACTGATAAATATGCCTTTTTATTTCATGAGAAGTCAGAATATATTATTCATGACTGGATTTTCGAGAGGATTTTTATGTTTTTTAGTTCTCCTGCGAATATAAAACATCGAATCAAAAAAAAACCTTATATTCAGATTCTACGGAAAAAAATACATAACCCTACGTGGTTTTTGATTTTTTTAAATTATTTACTCGCTTCTGAGAGCGAGCACACTAACGATTAGATCAAATTTTTTAGCTATTTTATCGTGTTTTTTAGTTCTCCTGCGAATGTAAAACATCGAATCAAAAAATAAACCACATATTCAGATTCTACGGAAAAAAATACATAACCCTACGTGGTTTTTGATTTTTTAAAATCATTTACTCGCTTCTAAGAGCGAGCACACTAACGATTAGATCAAATTTTTTAGCTATTTTATCGTGTTTTTTAGTTCTTCTGCGAATATAAAACATCGAATCAAAAAATAAACCACATATTCAGATTCTACGGAAAAAAATACATAACCCTACGTGGTTTTTGATTTTTTTAAATTATTTACTCGTTTCTGAGAGCGAGCATAATAACGATTAGATCAAATTTTTTAACTATTTTATCGTGTTTTTTAGTTCTCCTGCGAATGTAAAACATCGAATCAAAAAATAAACCACATATTCAGATTCTAGGGAAAAAAATACATAACCCTACGTGGTTTTTGATTTTTTAAAATCATTAACTCGCTTCTCAGAGCGAGCATACTAATGATTAGATCAAATTTTTTAGCTATTTTATCGTGTTTTTTAGTTCTTCTGCGAATATAAAACATCGAATCAAAAAATAAACCACATATTCAGATTCTACGAAAAAAAATACATAACCCTACGTGGTTTTTGATTTTTTTAAATTATTTAATCGTGTTTTTTTTTTTTTTTGGCTCTCACGTGCAGGCAAGGTCTCGAATCAAAAAATGAACTTCATATTTGGATGCTGGAGCTCAAAATCTATTATCCTGCATGACTTCAGATCAAAAAATGACAATTAACCGAGTTTTTCTGCACAAAATATTTAAAAAATACTTGTTTTTGCATTTTTTATAGTTTTTAATCGTTAAAAACAGTGATAAATTTTTTTAATTTTTAAAAAAGTTCCCAACAGACTGAAAGTGCATTACAGAACCGGAAGAGAAACCCGTATTGGACTTTTTTTTTAGTCACTTGGGGTGCTGATAATTATTTTTGCCTAAAAAAAGGCTCCCAGGCTAT
Organism: Encarsia formosa; assembly: GCA_038277355.1. Classification (NCBI taxonomy): domain Eukaryota; kingdom Metazoa; phylum Arthropoda; class Insecta; order Hymenoptera; family Aphelinidae; genus Encarsia; species Encarsia formosa. The sequence goes on from CM076187.1 coordinate 22,217,494, forward strand.
ATTGTGTGGCGCCCGGGCTTTGGCTGCCGCAGGTGCCTGAGTTTTGAAAAGTGGGGCCGGGGCCTGAACTTGGATTAGTTCAGGTGGCTGGGTTTCAGAAATAGTGGCCGCAGCCTGGACTAATGTCGTCGCAGGTGGCCGCAGATTTCTGAGAAAGTTCGCCGTTGCCTGGACCTTGGGCGGTGCAGTAGGCTGAATTTTGAGAGAGCTAGCTAATGTCTGTACCTGACATGGTTCAGCTGTCCGGTTCTCAAAGAGTGATGCCAAAGCTTGAACTGGAAGTAGTTCAGGTGGCAGGGTTTTAAGAAATTGAATGTACGAATCGTGCACGTCGTCAAAGGTATCCTGCGTGTAATAAAACAGGTCTTTGACAAAGTAATCGTGACCACGATCGACATCCTTGCAACTTCTTAGATTTTGGTGATTTTTGGCAAACTCTTGCCAGAGTTGTTTGAAACGCAGGATACGAGTTTCTGCCAACTCGCGAGTCATCCTGGCTCCTTTTTGCTCGAAGAACTCGAAGTGAGTTGCAATTCAATTTCGTAACATAGCTTGGACGCTAAGGATTTGCGCAAATTAGCTTGATCTATTCATGTTGCACGATACTGGAGTTGATTTAGATAAATAAAAATCAACAGGTAACAGTCAAAAGTTATAAATTAACTTTTGATTTGTGGCTGAAAAGCGAGCGTTCAGCTAGGTTAGGTTAGATTTGACTAATTAGTTAACTGGCGGGCGTTCAACTAGATCAGTCCAAATCTGATGAGGTCATTCAACTTGGTGAGTGTGTTTTTGGCTAATCAGTAAAAAAGCGAGCGTTTGACTGGATTAGCGCAAATTTGAAATAGGTGGTTGAAAAGCGAGCGTTCAATCTGGTGTATTTTTTGAAATTGAATTCGATGGGGTAGAATTATGTAGTGGATAATTCAGTGGGTGGCGAGAATAAGCTTGTAAAACTGGATATTTCCGCCCCCTTTAATCGACTGCGGTCGATTAATAGTAAACAAGAATTATAAATGATAATCCTGAGATATATAGATGTGCAATTGAAAAGCGATCGTCTAATTGGCTAAGCTAGTGAAAGGTAAATAAAAGAGTATTATGGGTTTGAAAATATTTCCAGGTCGAATTGGTTAAAGCGAGCGTTCAACTGAATTGACTCGTGGAGAATAAATCAAAGCATTGGGTTGAAATGGTGTGTACAACTCAGTTTGGAGGCTGAAAATAGGTGTAGAGGACCTAATTTCGAAGTGGTTGAGAAGCTGCAAGCTGGGTGCTTGCTTGTGGAACGTAATTTAACAAATTCTGAGGCAGGACTCAGGTTTGTTTGACGCAATCTTAAAACTACTATATTACAATATTTACAAGGATTTTTGCCAAGTTACTGGCGTTGATCTAAACAGAAACCCAGGTCTTGCAGTGATGAAGCTGGCTGGAGGTAACTGTTTGACCTGATCGACAAGGTGATTAAACAAATCCAATTTTACAAAATTATAAAGTTAATTTTATGGCTGGAGTCGTTGAACAGTGATTGTTCAACTGGGCTAGTGTGTGAGACACACTGGATTAGATTTGGTTTGAATTTGTTTGGTTAAGTTGAGTTGACTTGGGCAACTCTATGATAGGGTATAAAGGGTGCTACTTTCAACCATCTGTGCCACGTTGGTGGCTGAATTGAGTGAAAACCCTAGACAATAACTAATATTTTCCGCACAGGGGTGAAAAATCAAGCGATGATCCTAAACAATTCTAAAAGTTTAGTTTTAGGGGGTTGGGTTGTTTAAGGTTAGTATTTTGGTTTAATTTTAATTTTATGTGCTTGAGCACTGATAAGGGATTAAAATAGAAAGTGGCAAAACAGCATTGCCCAAAAAAAAAAAACTGTTGAAAGGGTATCTTAATTGTTAATTAAGATTTGATAACTAACCTATAACCTTCAGATTTATTTTATTGTTAGTTTATTTTAGGTTAATTTACTAAAAGAAGCTTTGCAAAAGTAATCCAATTGCAGTAAACTGATTTTCAATTCTAATTTTGTATGGGGGAGGTTTGGGCTCAATATGTTTGTCTTGAAAGCCAAACCTGCAAGAAAAAACAAAATTTCAGAATGTTTGTAAAAAAAATAGTGAGTCAAAATTTGTAACTAAACAAAACTCAAATGTTAAAGATGAAAAATAAATTGGATTGGCTATACGATACTGATTTGTTGGTTGTAGAGTTCCAACGAAGACTTTAGGTTAATCCGAACAACTTCAGGATCACATCAGTGCTCGAGTAGACCCCAAGAATTGGTTGAAGCAACATTCAAGTAATTTATAAGTGGCTTGAAGGTTAGCTGGGTGATGAGCAGGTGTGATTGAATTGGAGGCTTGTCCGAAGAACTAACTGAGTGTTGGTTGGAGCACCAGAGCGTTGGACTACCAGAGAAATGAAAGGAGGCGACCGGACTCCCAGACCGGGAGAAGCGTTTAAGAGCATCATGGAAGTCATCCTGTTGAGGGAGGAAGAGATCTTACATGAGCTGAAGCACCTGATGGTGGATGCGTTGAAGAGTGTCATGGATAATCATCCAAAGCCCATCAAAGATGGGATCCCGAGGGCGTTGGAGCTACTCAGGATGAGGGAAAGACGGCCAAAGGAGGACGTTGAAAGATGCAGGAAACTGCTAGAGGCGGCGGCACAGCACAGGGCTTTCAGAAAAGTTCCAGCGTGACTTTGGACAGCCCGGGTCCCGCGCGGAAGCGCAAGTCGTCGATGAAAGATGTCTCGGGGGAGGATGGCAGTGGCGAGGGCTTCCACACCGTCAAACCAAGGAAAAAGGCGAAACGCCAAACTGATATTGGGGCTGCAGGCTCAAGAACGAACGTCGCTCCTCTGGCTCCCTCGGCTAAGAAGGGAACCGGAAGACCCTCTGGAAACGAGTGCTTGACTGCGAGCAGGACGTAGCCTATAGAGACCAGCCTGAGGAAAAAGCGAAAGGGCAGGAAAAAAGGCGCGGGGAAGCCCACAGATGGGCCCGGTATGACCGTCCAGCGAAAACCACCAAGGAAGGCTTCAGCGAAGAGTACCATACTCTTGAAGCCACAGCTGGGCACGTCATACGTGGACGTGATGATGACCCTGAGGGAGAGCGTGTACCTTACGGATGCCGGGGAGAATTGACATTCAGTCTGACCAACCGTCGAGAGACCGGGGCATCATCCTGCACGTCAGACGCGGAAAGGGCGATATCGTCAAGTTCAGGGACGCTCTGTTGGGAGTGATCGGTATGGACTGGTGCGAGGCAAGGGTGCGACGGTGGATTACGGTCCCAAGATGCTTCCGATGCTTAGGCTTCGGACACTATCGACGAGAGTTTAAGGGTAAAGACAGGCACGCATGCTGCGACAAATGCGGTAAGGAAGGGCACAGGCAGAAGGAATGCGCGGTGAAGGCCATCTGTTTTCTCTGCGCAGAGGCGGGAATTGGGGACACTGCCCACGACCCCCGGATACGGATTGTGCACGGCGTTTCGGGACGCACTGAAGGGATGGCGGGACAGGGGTCGCAATGGATAATGTGTTCCAGGCAAACCTGAACGGAGCTCCGTAGGGGGGGGGGGGGGCTGACTTGCTTCTGATTAGCGAGCCATACAGACCTATTGCGACACCCACTTACATGGTGAGCGGGTTGAGTATGGCTGCCCTTTGGGTACGGGGCTCGGAAACTCGGATGACCAGGAGGGGAGCTGGGATCGACTTGGCGTGGGCCCGCGTGGCAGGCGTGACATACATGAGCGTTTACCTGACCTCGAACTGCACGATGGGTGAGTTCGAGAGAAAGGTGGACGTTCTAGAAGACGCGGTTAGAGGAATGGCTGGAGACGTGATAGTTGCGGGTGACTTCAACGCGAAGGCGGTGGAATGGGGAATGCCCCACGGCGCCCGACGACAGCTTCTGTTGGAGATGGCTGCGAGGCTAAATCTGATAGTCGCGAACATGGGACGTACCTACACATACCGTAGGCCAGGATTCGGACATTCTATCCCCGATGTCATATTCGTCTCTTGTCATGTTTTCAACATTCAACATACCTGCGTTTACCTGGTTCGCCTTTCTGTTGCTCTTGGTGCGCCGTTTTGCCGGCCGTTACCCCGCACTCTAGGTTGACCAGGCTTTCGTGGTCTCGCATGAGGGTTAATAGCCCTCGCGTTATCCCTATGTGACAATATTTTACCTCTATAATTGTTTCCACGTCCGCGACCATGGTATCCCGTTCCCCTGGTTATTTGACCTCTACCTTGACCTCTATTCGAATTCACAAAAACTTTGCGCTGAAAACCTCTATAATTTTTACCACCACCGTTTCCAAATTCGTCTACAAACCTTGCGTTATGAGTTGGACAGTTCTCTAGCCTATGAAAATCCAGCCTCTTGCAGCTGTAGCAAAAGTACTTCCCAGTAGATATCTCTGGGCGATTCTTGGCCACGTGTCTTGTGCGGTTGCATATGAGACAAATGTCCCACATTGCTTCCTTCTTTTCTTGTGCTCTCTAAGCAAGAATTACCCTTCCATTGTTTTGTGTCAGAATTCGTGATGCCTCTATCTGTAAGGTTAACAATTTCATTGATTCTGTGTCCATATCACCCTTGTTTATAGTTTGTAACACTTCCGCAGTAATTAATTCTGGCACGGCACCGGTAACAGCTGAGTAAAAGGCAGCTTTTTGATCTTTCGGTTTCATTGCTTTTTCCTCGATCGTCTCTATTTGTCTAACAGTCTGTTCAAAACTGTCAATAAATTCATTTACTTTCACGCGTGGTTTCATTTTCATCGTAAAAAGCTTAGTTTTAATCGCGACTGGTGTTATATTGTGTTCGGCTCGTCTGTAAGTTTTCAGTTTCTCTATCATTTCAGTCGGTTCTTCCTAGTGCAAAATTTTTCTATAGTAATTGTTGTCTACTCTATTCATAATCATGTTTCTCACCTTAATTTTCCGTTTATTCTGTATTTCGTCCGTGTAAGTCTTTGTTGGTTTTACCGTCTTGTCTATATTGTCTAACAAATCTGTGAGACCTAATTTAGTTTTTAATGAGACTAACCAAATAGTTAAGCCAAATATTGCTGTCAATATGGTTGCTTTTATTCGAGCCTCTATTTAAACTATTTATCTCTATATTTTTGTTAATCGCAGACAAGATTGTATTTAGATTGTTACGTGAGGCACCATTTAAACCGTCGTTATTACTGTCATTTATACTTTTTACAAAAGTTGAGTTTAGCATGTTTCTTCTACTCATATAATATGATGTCGAAGCTAATAATCTAGAAACAGATTCAGTCGCCTTTCTCATACTCACGATCGATTTTGTTAACTCCATTAACGCGCTATTTGTCACATTCGCATCCCTATCTCGACCTGGCCCAGCCTGGATTTGCCTGAGTGGGAACTGATGCCGTTTCAGAAGTCGTTGCCCTGGCAGGAGTTCCACGGGCAACTGTTGTGCCAGCAGCCGCTGCTCGATTGTTCTCCAGGTCAACGGGTGGATTTTGCATGGTAACATCTACAACTGGTGCTGTCAATAGGCCTCTATTTTCCGCTTCTGGCAGGATTGGATCTATGTCGTCAGGAATCGGCCTCAGGCTAGGTAAAGATGGAAAACCACAACTCAGATCCATTGGATTCTGATTCCCAATATCCTGATCATCTCTTGGTTGTGAATGTATCTCCACTTCAATCCTCGGATTTTCAGCCTGTACTTTTATAGAAACTGACGTCGCATCTACCATGGTTCCCTCTGGTGAAATTAAAACGATGCCGTCGTTCCTTGCTTGCCAGATTATCTCCTCCCGGATATCCGCAGAGGTCTGGTCCCAATTCTCCCTTATCAAAACATCTGCCTTTGTTACAACGAATAAAACTTAATTGTATATAAACACAACTTCTATTTGTTTGATGTTTGGTATTTATGTCTCTATTTATATTGCAGATCTACCTTCTATCTTTTTAATAAATGTTTGCTTATACTCAATGTAAATATTCCCTTTTTACCTGTTACAAAACTCGATATCTCTGCCACACGAAGTCCTGTTGCGTCTATAGTTCCAAACAGTTGGTAGAACTGAATTGCCCGCCCCTGTTACAGCTGTATCTTGCAGAACCAGTCACTCGCATCTAGGATTTATTGTTGCGTCGGAACAATGATGATCACCGGGCTGACCGTGGTGTTGCTTTGAGGCTGCTCGTCCTGGGCAGTGTTTTCTGCAGTCACGTTCTCTCTCTGGCTTCCTTCTATATAAAATAAATCACCAAAACATCATGCCCCTTCTTTCTTAGTGCAGATTTTAAGGTTTTATTTATTCATTCATTCATGCATCAGTCTTACAAAACAAAAGAACGACATTTGCAAGTTCAACCTAGCTACTCAAAATCATAAATCTTTCCGACACATGCCGCAATCACACGTCCGATCCCCTTGAATTCGACCCGGTGCATTACATTCTCGACGGCCGTCAAGGAGTGGGCCCTTCGTTCATGCAGCCGCAGAAAATGCGCCGAATCGATTTAATTTATTGACGTAGTATTGCGTACACAACATATACCACAGGATTCGGTGTGATGTTGCTGTTTCCCTCTCAGTACTAACGAAAACAAAATGAGAGAAAAAAAAAGAAAATAAAAACAAGCAACATCACTTTTTGATCTCTTTGTCTACAGAGACCGCACTTACTTCATCTTTAAATGTCTATACCTCTCGAATGCATCAATATTCAAAAAATATTCAAAAAAAATTCTCAAGCATTTATCCATCAGAAGTAATATCAAGAAAAAATATCATGATTTGCCATGCAAAAAGATTCCATACCGTAATTCCCACGAATTAAGTATTCATAGAAAGGAGGAAAATTCCTTAATGGCCCGGGTGGCTTCCAAGAAAAACATTCGTGATGATCCAACCGCTATACGCAAGCTCCACTCATTCGCTGGCCTTTGTCACCACAATGCGCATTTCTCTGCATCTACACGTGCGGGTTGAAACTTGCAATCTCTAGCTTATCCACGCGCGTGTTTTCCTCCCTGAATCACACACGACTTCTAACAAAAACTCGATCCGTCCTTTCCACAAATTATGCCCACGTTAATTAAAACAAGGATGAAGTAATAAAAAAAACTACCCTCCCCACTTTATGCCTCATTGTAAAAAAACGGTTTCTCTTTCACATTTCACTGAACACTTTATCACTGATTAGTTACTGCGATTAGAATCAGTGATCTCCAAGTTGATTTCTCTAACACCTTAACTCCTTCCCCCAGCGTGCTCTAAACCCATAACCAGTTATAACTTCACGTAAGAAGAGAAGAGGTAAGGTATTGAATAAAAGCTGTTAGATCAATCCAGATTCAATAGTAATTATTTAACTTAAAAGGACTTCTATTTGTACTCGATGTTTACGCTACGGCGATCGTACGCTAAGTGTTCCCGTGTGCGACGATCCTGTTGCAACCTTAGTGCAACAGGATCGCCTGCGCTCTCTGTTACTTATAGATTAGCAGCAGCACGATCTATCTGCGACAAAATTATATTCTTACAGAATAAATATAAAAAACGTAAACTTAAACTTGTTTACAAGTTAAATTAGTTTTTTTCTTTGCTGGACACAGACGTGCGTCATGATCTTGTTCACCATAATCACTACCATGTTCTTTGTTATAATCATTTTCTGTTTCATCCATTTCATCTTGATTATAATGATCTTCTTCTTTTTCTTGTTCATAATCATCATCATCTTCATCTTCATCGTAAACGCAATGGACCAAATCGTAAGGAACATGAAAATCTTCATCTAAAACATTAAAATCATTAAAAGCGGTAAAGGATCAATGCTTGTCCCAACTATTACAACGTTTGTTGTCTTAATAAAAGATTTTTTTGCATTGAAACTGTTTTTGCTGATACTTCAATCAACCTATCGAGAAGATTTTAAAACGTTACATCCAAACTGTATACCATTTACTTTTTTATTTGTTTTAAGATAAATTTTTTTACGATCACTGTTATGTGACAATTACAATGTACATAACGGTGCCCGCGAATTTTGCTCCTTAAGCACACCACGTCAGCGCGACACCTTGGCTGGGAAAAAGTCACGCTGCCGGGGGAAGCTACCGGCCGTCCGGTGCTGGAGCTGCAGTGAATGAGGAGTTCTAATTATTATAATTCAGGTAGGACGCATCTTCCTTTGCCGGAAGATCGCCCTTTTTAGAATTAGTTAAGTGCGTGCCAGTGATCCTTTGTCGGATACATTGTTTTCAATATTTGTGTACTATTAAATACTATGTAATATTAAAGTGTATTGGGACACAATAAATTGAATCATTTGAGTTAATCGCCTGTTTTGTCCCAACGGTCACCCTTCATCCGAAGCATCGTACCAGAGACTTCTCAAGGTAAAGTTTTAGTTCGTAAAATCTAGCTTTAGAATTTAACATTTTAGCATTATTTCGCGCCCTATAGTTTAATCGCCTAATCTCTCTTTCCTCCCGTCCACGTACGCGTGGGGACCGCGATCCCCGGTTTCTTTTCCCGCCCGGGCTGCTCGGGGAACGTTAAGTGTCAACGTGGGAGTCATCACAATAATTAAACAGTGATTATTGAAAAGAAATATTACTTAGTATTAAACAATACAATATTTATAACAATAAAATCAATTTTATTTAAAAAATATGGAATTTCGTGGTTTTCTTGATTTATTAAAATATTTTCCTATGGGAAGGTCGCAATTTTTTTCTTTTTTATGAAAATTTAAAATTTGACGAACAAAAAGAGCCCAAATCGGATTTTTTACTAGCAATAAGTTGGTCAGAAAATGGCTTTGAAAAAAAAAATTTCGCTTTTTTGTTAATTTCGTGTAAACAAGTTCATATGTTTAAACAAAAAAAAAATCTTGAATTCCGTAGAGCACCGTAATATTTAAACAATTTTTGTAGTCAGGAAAAATAAAAAACCAAAAAACGGGTTTTTGCATTTATTTCGAAAAATTTTAAGGTTATTTTTAAAAAATGTATGGAACAAAATTTGTAGATCTTTATATTATCTACAACTTTTACATTTGAACTTTTTTTGATAAAATCAATAGTTTTTTCAAAAAACTTAAAAAACGAAAAAAAAAAACCTGTTTTAACCCCTAAAAAACCACTCCATTCTGTGATCGCAAATGCTAAATAGGTAAAATTTTTTCCCTACACTCATGGTTGTCATGTCCAGTGGAGTAGAGATCCCCATTGGATGTTCATTCCAATGGAGGTAACATATATATGTATAGCGTGAGCGTAGCAGGGCACAAAAAAATTAAATTAAAAAAACACTACCGAGAGATGATTTCCCCCGGAAGCTTTTACGCCGGAGGGGTCAAGACAGACACCTGGTGCACCTGGTGATACGAACGCCTTAGAGAGAATTTCTCCAAGAAGTTTTGACTCCAGAGGGATCAGAGCGGACACCTGGTGCGCTTGGTGATATGTACGCCTTAGAGAGGATTTTCCCAGGAAGTTTCGACTCCGGAGGGATCAGGGCTGACACCTGGTGCTCCTGGTGATTCGTACGCTTTGGAGATGATTTCCCCAGGAATTTTTGACTCCGGATGGGTCAGGGTGGACACCTGGTGCTCCTGGTGATTCGTACGCTGTGGAGATGATTTCCCCAAGAAGTATCGACTCCGGATGGGTCAGGGTGGACACCTGGTGCACCTGATGATACTTACGCCTTAGAGAGAATTTCTCCAAGAAGTTTTGACTCCAGAGGGATCAGAGCGGACACCTGGTGCGCTTGGTGATATGTACGCCTTGGAGCGGATTTTCCCAGGAAGTTTTGACTCCGGAGCAAAGCCGGCTTTAGGGTCAATGATGCCCCTGGGCCAAATGATTTTTAATGTCACTAATAAAAATAAAGTTTGCAGTTTTTTGGTAGCTAACCTCCAAAACCCTGGGGGCCTGTGTTAAACAAAAAAACTGATCAGCTATCTCCCAAGCTCTAAACCCTTAAGACCCTGGTCGTCGAGTTCAATAAATAAATTGATCAGCTATCCACCATGCTCTTAACCCCCAAAACCCTGGGTGCCTGAGTTCAACGAAAAAACTGATTGGCTACCCCCCAAGCTCTAAGCCCCAAAAACCCTGGGCGCCCGAGCTCAGCAAAATACTGATTGGCTATCCCCCTCAGCTTTAAGCCCCAAAAACCCTGGGCGCCCGAGTTCAAGAAAAAAAACTTATCGGCTATGCCCCAAGCTCTAAGCCCCCAAAACCCTGGGCGCCCGAGTTCAACAAAATACTGATTGGTTACCCCCCAAGCTCCATGCCCTCAAAACCCTGGGCGCCCAAGTTCAAGAAAAAAAAAACTGAATTGCTACCCGCCAAGCTCTAAGCCCCCAAATCCCTGGGCGCCCGAGTTCAACAAAATACTGATTAGCTACCGCCCCAAGCTCTAAGCCCCCAAAACCCTGGGTGCCCGAGTTGAACAAAAAAACTGATCAACTATCATTTATCCCTTAAGGTTTTAACCCTAAAAACCTTGGGAGCCTGAGTTGAATTATTCCAAAAATATGTGTGCATTTTAGTTAACTTAAGCATGAAATAAATAATTCTGTAAATATACCTAATGACGCTGCACTGGTGCAAATACATCACGAAATTGTAAGACTGAGATTTTAAACCCCTCCGCAGTTCTGCGCAAGCGAGTCAGGCGTAGATTCACGCACTGGCACCAGGCGTAGATTCTACGCAGTAAATTAGTGCGCAGCTCCACGCATATTATTTTTTCGGTGTAAGAATTCAACCTGAACTTCCGAAGATGACCCCCAGGTATCCCAGTCATTAGCGACCTGGATGTCCAAATCCAAACAGTTTCCTCAAATACTCCATGACACCCCCCAAAGTCATCCACGAAGAATTCGACCCGAACTCTCGAAGATGATCCCCAGGTACCTCGGGTACCCCCGTCATAGGCTAACTGGATGTTCAGGTCCAAACAGTATACTAAAACACTAATAATCTATAGAAAAGCATGTAATAATAAAAAGGAACCTTTTTTTTAAAGAAAAAATTTATATTTTTAATCCTCGCAGTCCTTGTCATTTTTTTTTCAATATCTCAATAACTATTTGACTAACAATTTTTTTAAATACATATTTGAGAAGAAAAAAAAGGTGAAATTTTTTGATACACTGATTCTAAGTATTTGTCATAAACGAGTGCCAACTTCATAATACTTGAGACTCGACGAAAGTGCAGGATTTGTAATTAATTCAAGCGTTGAATGAGAGTATTCGACGTGCAGAGACCTTAAAGATTCAGAAAAATTTTGAAAAAGTACCGCAGAAGATTCTATAAAACAGTTGAGTTAAATTGTACTAAATCTTGCTTTATATTAATATTGATCTTAAATTTTTAATTTATTTTGTAAATTGAGTTTAATTTTATAGTTTGTTCAAAAAGAATATAAATCAGCATTTTAATGATGGGGGATTCATTAGAATGTAACATAGAACCAAATAGTGAATCCCAGAGTCCCAGTATAACTGATTTTGTTTCATTTTTAAATTATGTACGTAAAGCTGTTTATATTTTACACCCTGAAGAAGATAGTGTACCACACACACTAAACTCGGCTCTTGAAGATAAAATTAATCAAGAATGCATTCGAAAATTTTTAAGTGACCCTCAAGTTTGGGCACTGTGCATACAAAAATCTTCTAGCAAAGGTAAATGATTTGAATCTTGTCCCCAATTTTTAATTTTAAGGATATGTTTAAACCAATACAAATTATTATATTTACATATGCTCCTGCATTATTTATCTGAAATTTAATTTTCGAAAAAGTTTATTTTTTATATTTTAAAAGGGTGTTACTTTTTAGGTGTCTTTGTTAGCAAAAATCCAACCGGTTTTTGTTAACAAAACTGAATCCAGTAACTTTTTTTCGCTGGATAATATTTTTGTCAACAAAAATTACTATCAAACATTTTCTTGTAATAAAAAGCTTAATGGAAAATTTTTGTTTGCAAAAAAATTTTTGCAAGCAAATATTATAATTTTCTTTTCTGTGGTGTAGCCTGAAAAATTTTTTGTCAACAAGTTTATAACTTTTATACCACCAAAACATTATATTCTAAATCAAAACTAGTAGCCTCATAAACCAAGGAGGGTTATTTGGGATGGATTCTTCAATGAGCATGGCTCTTAGGTGCATTATGTATAGAAAAATATACAATTATTTTTTCCAAGTACTTTTCTTAAATAATTTACCTAAGTTAAAATGGATAGTATCTTGCATAAAACATACTTTTTCAAAGTAAAAAATTACAGCGAGTGATTTTTTTATTTGGACACAGACTAACTGGATCTTAGTTGTTTTATCCTTGTATAAAAAAACATATAGTCTATCAAAAGAAGTGAAATAAAAAATAGTGTTGCAGTCAAGTTTTTAGCAAAGTATTTCCATTTAAATCTTTTCTAGTCACAAAAACTACAAATTGAAATTAAATCCAGTTAAATGAAATTAAAATTGACTATTTACTTACTTTAAATTTCTTTTTAATTATTTTAATGTGTTTTGTGATACTTGATGTAGATCCATAATAATAACTTATTAATAAAAAACAAATATCAAAAAAGATATCAATTATTAAAATCCCTAATAACTCCATTTTACTTTCTTTTGATGTAGTTAATTTGTTTCCTAATATTGATCCTCTTGAAGTTAAAGAATTAATAGAAAGATTATTATTAAAGAAAAGAATTAACCCATTAATTATTAAAGATATAATGCAATTACTAGATACAGTTTTAAGTCAGAATTATTTTGAATTTGATCAAAAGTTGTTTGTTAGTAAAGACGGTTTGATAATGGGGAGCCCTTTAAGCCCTATTTTATCTGAAATATTTATGGATGACCTAGAATCTAAAATAAGTAACATTGAATTTTTTGATAAATTTAAATTCTGGTTTAGATACGTGGATGACATTTTTGCTTGTTTTACTGGTTCTAAAAGGCAACCAGATGTGTTTTTTAATAATATCAACAAGTTCCATAAAAACATAAAATTTACATTAGAAAAAGAGATTGAAAACTCTTTAAATTTTCTTGATCTTAGTATAACAAAAAGAAAAATTAATTCTTTTGAGAGTGACCTGATATTAGGAATATTTCATAAACCTACTCAGACTGATACAGTTATACATTATAATTCTTGTCATCCTCATACACAAAAAATGGCATCTTTTAATTGTTATATACATAGATTATTGTCAATCCCAATGCCCTGTAAGAATTATACAAAAGAACTGAATATAATTAAACAATTGGCAATCAATAACGGTTACTCATTAGAATTAATTGATAGATTACTAAAAAATAAGAATGAAAGGATGGCGATTAGGATTATTTATTCTAATTCTGATCAAGAAAAAAAATTTTATTTTTCATTTACTTTTATGGGTCAATACTCATCTGTAATTTATGATATTGTTAAAAAATTAAATCCGAATATCTTTTTGTCTTTTAGAACAGATAAAAAACTGAGTTCATTTCTTAAAGACAATAAAAACCTTAATAGGATAAATAAATTTGATTCAAAATCTGGTGTTTATAAATTAAACTGTGGTAGTTGTAATAAAGTTTACGTAGGACAAACGGGGCGTAAATTTGAGAAGAGAATTAGAGAACATTTGTATGAATTTAATATTAGAGGAGACAATTCGAATTACGCGAAACACCTTAATGATGAAGGCCATGTTTTTGATGGTGAATATGAAGTATTGCATATTTGCCAAAAAGGAAGCTTACTTAATGCTTTAGAGTCTCTTGAAATTAATAGATTCAAAAACTCAGGATGTTTATTAAATAATCAGCTAGATCTAAATAACTCATCTATACTTAATCTGTTTTGATTACAAGTTCTTATGTTTACATTATTAGAAGTATTATTGGAAGAATGATCTTACCACACCCACAAAATTATACTATATTTACGTTTGTAAACCTACATTTAAGTTACAGTTTGTATTTAATCTGATGAAGACGCTAAGACGTCGAAACAGCTGTCATATGAATAAAGTTTGTGTAGTTCACAAAAACTAAACGTTTGTTTTGTTTTTTATTAATAAGTTATTTAAATTTCTTTGAGATCTATATATCTATTTTCACTCATTGGAGCCATTATTTTAACTTCCAAGCAATAATTTTATTTGAAAAATTAAAAACAGACTAGAAAAAAAATTTTTTAAATTAATAATAAAGAAATATTTACACCGAAGCCATGATTTAGTTTTTTTTTATTGTGGATTTTTTGTATATAAAACAAACTAAGGTTCTAAAGATGACATATCAAACTCATATAAAATAATTCAAAATCCCAAAAATTAATTAAATGTTTAATAATAAAATTGATTAAGAACTAGCGTGCCCTGTGCACCTTCGCATGCAGTAAAGCTATGTAAACTAAAATATGAGTATGTACGTAAATCTGAAATAGTAGAAAATTATTGCTTCATATTAAGCAAGAAAAGTGTAAAATTGGTAGGAGTAAAAATGAAGATCACAGATGTGAATTGTAGTCAGTAATTAAAATTTATTGCAAATATTTTGGCTCTTCTAATTGAATTCCTAGTATATCAGTAGAAATTAAACACAAAGTAAAAATAACAAAAAAAAAAAAAAGACATAAAAGAGAAAATATTCAAGCCATTTAGTAAAATTATACATATATTATACTAATGCTTCTAATATTTTCTTTAAAATGAACTCTTGAAAGTAGTAAAATCAAAATAATATTGAACGGACGAGTTTTATGCGATCTAACAAAAAGTATTCTTGACAAACAATTCTTTTTCTTGAAAAGGAAATCAGTTAAAATTAACAATAAGAAAAAGAATACATAAAAGAGAAAATATTCAAGCCATTTAGTAAAATTATACTTACATATGTTATACTAATGCTTCTAATATTTTCTCTAAAATGAACTCTTGAAAGTAGTAAAATCAAAATAATATTGAACGGACGAGATTCATGCAAACTAACAAAAAGTATTCTTGACAAACAATTTTTTTTTCTTGAAAAGGAAATTGACAATTTATGAAATTTATTTGTCATTCGATGTTGATGAAAATTATTCATTGATCTCGACGCGGAGCCACCTTTTAAAAAGATTCTTATTCTATTTTACAGCTGAATTTTAGAAAAAAAAAAGTTTTATTTGTGCATGTTCAAATGAAGAAGTGCCGTGAAATTTTGAAAAAAAATTTGGCTTCTGAAAAGCTCTGCTCCCAGAAGTGGATTTGCATAAATGTTTATGTAAAGGCAAAATAACTAGTAGTTTTTAATATTGAACAATTGTAAATACAAAATGGCTCCGCGTCGAGATCAATGAATAATTTTCATCAACATCGAATGACAAATAAATTTCATAAATTGTCAATTTCCTTTTCAAGAAAAAAAAATTGTTTGTCAAGAATACTTTTGGTTAGTTTGCATGAATCTCGTCCGTTCAATATTATTTTGATTTTACTACTTTCAAGAGTTCATTTTAGAGAAAATATTAGAAGCATTAGTATAACATATGTAAGTATAATTTTACTAAATGGCTTGAATATTTTCTCTTTTATGTATTCTTTTTCTTATTGTTAATTTTAACTGATTTCCTTTTCAAGAAAAAGAATTGTTTGTCAAGAATACTTTTTGTTAGATCGCATAAAACTCGTCCGTTCAATATTATTTTGATTTTACTACTTTCAAGAGTTCATTTTAAAGAAAATATTAGAAGCACTAGTATAATATATGTATAATTTTACTAAATGGCTTGAATATTTTCTCTTTTATGTCTTTTTTTTTTTTTATTGTTAATTTTAACAGAATTTTAACTCTGATACCATTTTTCAAATGAAAAAACATCTCGCCGTTATTTTTTACTTTTTTAAAAGTAAGTTTTTTTAGATTTTACCTCAGTCGACAGGTCAGTCATATAAGTTACTGCTCTATGTTGCTCTTTAGAATTTTTTAATTCTAGTTTTTCAAAGCATTTGCAAACTTTAATTCATTTCATTAAATTAAACTTTAATCAAATTCAAGTTTTAGAAAAACAAATTTAAGAGTTGTTTAACAAATACAAATCTTCATTGGCTTGATAAAAAAAATAGGTATTCGCTTAAGCTTTGGTTTAAAATCTAGATGCTGGGAATCAAACTATAATCAGAATTATAATTAAATCAGAGTTTAGCTAATGTAAGATTATATACTAATTTTTTACATGATTCAATAATTTTGAGTTTATGGTTCTACTTCTAGTTGGTCTTGAATTAAGGTCAACAGAAATACCAAACTTTTATCATGAAACCGATAAAATTATAAAATTTGAAACACACCTAAATTTGCTTTAAGAATTATCATTGGAATCCAACATCAGGATTGAGGATGGAAGAATAAATTTATTTTCATGTGCTCAAACTATTCATTTAAAATTTTATACTAAATTATACATTATATTTTTTAAATCAATTTAATTGTGACAAGAGATCTTAAAAACTTTTGTTATATTAAGTCATTGCCTCAAAAAGTTCTTCCTTTACATTAGACTTTAACCAGTTTGAATATTTCATCAATGCAAAATTGCATGTCAATTAATCAAAACAAATAAACCTAACTTAATAAATGACTTTATCAATAACCAACCACTTGTTCGCTTTCTACTCTTTTGTCTTATAGGAAAATGAAAAAGTTGAACATACTTTTTTTAAATGTGGTATTAAAAAAATCTTTCCTTATAATAAGATAAATGACTGAAAAAAAGACACGTTTAAGAAACTGGTGAAAGATAAAAAAATCAGAAAGATCAAAAAATTTTATAAACATGGTTAATTTTTTGTTTTAAATAGTTAAAAGTTCAGAGTTAACTGTAAAAAATGTTTGTGTGTGATTTGTCAAAAAATGTAAATTTTAATTGTAATTTTAAAATTATCTATAACAGATTAAATTTAATGAAATTTTAAATATAATTTTAAAGGTAATATTATATCAATCAAAAAAGAAATTAATCTTTGGGTGATGACTCGGATACCAAAAGATATAATTTCATGAATTTTGTGGCTTTATTATATTCTTACATTTTCATTCCAAGTCAGGATGAGAATAAAGACGGATCAATAAAAATATGATAACAAATTAAGATGAATAACAACAATACTCAATAATTATACAAAAATGATAAACCCACTAAATAACTTATTTGAAAAGCAGTGTTTTCATTTTCATCTACCTCACTTTCATCAACTTTTATAAAAAATTTCAGCATGAACATACACTAAAAAAAAAAAAAAATACCTTGTGTCGTTAACTTTTATTAAAAAAATTAAAAGTTAGCAGTTATAAATCATTATTATCATTATTATGAATAATAATGTATATAAAAAAAAAAATGAATTTTTATTATTACTATCAGTTGAGTAAAAAAAAAATTAGTAGAGATCGTGGTAGAGATAGAGATATTTATTTTTTTAATAACACAGCACTTTTTATTATAATTTTGATAATAATAATATACACTTTTATTATACACTGTTATATACTAACTATTTCACACATTTTATTTTCTTATTTCAAATATGCACGCTTGAAGCACTAATAATAAAAGCATCAATTTTTTCTCCATAAGCAACAATAACACAATGATCGAACTGACGAAGTTCACCGAAGGTCATATTTATTTTATTTTAATAATGAAAAAAAAAAAAAAAAAATAACACGTCTTTTGTCGAGGCATCAGCACGAGTGCTGACAAACTGCAGACTGCAGAGTACTGCCTGTGCTTTTATTTTAATAATGAAAAAAAAAAAAAAAAAACAATAACAACATGTCTTTTGTCGAGGCATCAGCACGAGTAGCATCTCAAAGTTAGCAACTTTTTTTTTTTTTTTTAATTAAATTATATTCAAAAAATTACTAGTATTTCACTGATTAAAATGCGCTGAAAAAAAAAATGCTAGTCGCTTGGTTTTTGTTTAAATAAATAAAAAGTGGTGGATGCTAAGCGACATTAAAATCGGTTTATTTTAATGAATATTAATTTAATCGGTACATTTTTTATGCTCAATCGAAAGATGATTTGACTAGCAATTAGCATCTTTTGGTTTCACGAAGCTAGCACAATTATTTTTTAAGATACATATTAATTAATTTTACGCTACAAACGAGGCAGTAGGACGAGCGTGCGCAAGCGCAATACGCGCTCGATGTTTCAATTCCATTTCATTCCCTTGATACTCCGGGGACTCCCTCGGAACTATGAAATGTATGTATGTACCTCTAACTTCAGGCGCGCAGGTGTAGTTTACAGTTACCCTACGCATAGAGCTAACTGTTACAAGCCACAATATCATTTGTTTATCTCTCTCATATCTCAAATCGGAACTTTGCCCCTTGTTTTCGGTTAGAAGGGCGAAAAATTGAATTCATCCCTTAGGCGAGAGTGGTTCTTTAACAATTTCGCCTTCGGCTCGGGTCGCAAACCCCTCGGGTGTTTTAATCGAACCCTCTCGCCTGCGGCAAGAAAATATCATGGTACCTCATCTACAGTTATAATGAGTTTTTTAATATCTTTTTTAGTTTTTTCTCTGGTTCCAAATGAATTAAATAAGTAGTTCTTGCGTTGGTCAATTTTAAAAATAAATACCGAATTCGTAATTTGCACTCTCAAGAACACACATCCCAAATTTGAAAAAAAAAGTTATTTAAGATAAATTTTTACTTTAAACAAGTAGACCTTATTTAGGTCAATTTTAAAGTCGAAGGTCAGATTTCTAACAAGCGCTCTCAAAAACCCTATTTTAATGAAACTTTGGAGGTAGTTTTCTGGTACCGAATGATGAGCGAAAGTCCAACAATATTTCAGCTCTGAGTGGGTTTTTCTACCGGTTTGCCATGTAAATTATAAGCAATTTTTAGCATTTTTTTCATTTCTTAGCTAATTTTTAAAAAATTTGTGTTCAAAGCCTATTGCATTTACAGTGATGCGAGACTTCGCATTTTTTTCGTCTTTCTATGATACTGGAAGTACCTATTAGCATTTTCTGAATTTTGAAACATAAATTATTCATGGTCAAATTATTTAAACTAAGATTTGAAAATATTTTTCCCAGTTCAAAAAGAGACAAAAAAATGCGAGGTTCCGCATCTCCGTAAGTGCAATAGGCTTTGAACACGAATTTTTTGAAAATTACCTAAAAAACCAAAAAAGTGACCCAAATGTCTGGACCTGCCCTTGTAAGTTTAAAAAAAATTATATTAAAAATAAATTATTACTTTAAACAAATAGACCTAACGTAAGTCAATTTTAAAAATCAAGGTCACATTCGTTGTTAGCTTACAAAAAAATCCTGTGAACAATTGATTTTTCCGTTAACCAAGTAGCCCTTATGTAGGATAAATTAAAAAATGAAGATTAGATTTGTCATTGGCGACCTCAAAAATCTCTGAGTGCTCAATTTCTAATTATTAATCATAAATGGCAGCCTTGAATTAGTAGACCTTCGGTAGGTCAAATTTTAAAATTAATGTTGGATTCGTAATCAGCAGCCTAAAAACTCCCCGAGAGTCAAATTTCTAATTGATATGAGAAGTCAAGTCACTTTTTTGAAAAGAAAAGTCGACGACGACGAAAATATATTAGAAGGATGCAAAAATTTTTTACCTTTTGTTTTGTTTTGTTTTTTTGTTTTTTTTTTTTTTTTCCTCGAATTGTATGATTGAAGTAGAAATAAATAATCATTAGTATTTTTTATGCAAAAATTTACATCGATTAAAAAAAAAATGTAATTTGTAAAGTAGACCTATCACAGCTTAAATTTAAAAACTAATGTTGAATTCGTATTCAGCAAATGAAACCTTCATTTTTTGATTAGACTTACTAATTATTCGAATCGAATAAAATTGTGTAGTCTTTATAAAACGTAACTGTGTTTTGTTTTAATTTTACCCTATTAATGTGGAGCTAGATCAAGTAACACAAAGAACATTAAACTTGAATAAAATTGTGACTGTGACGCATTACACCTGTTTAAAATTTTGTATTCAGGGGTTTTCAAAAATGCTAATCACGAAATTAACTTATACGAAGTCTACTTTACTAAGGTAAAAAAAATTTATTTATGGGGGTTTTTAAGGATGCTAATCATGAATAAAACCTTAATTTTTTTTTAATTAGACTTATATAAGGCCTACTTTATTTAGGAAAATTTTTTTCGACTTTTCGAGCCCTATAATCCATGATGAAAATCAAAAAAGAGAACTATAAACATCAAATATTATCTTCTAAAAATAATTACGTAGGCATTTGAAATATCCGGAAATATCACTGATGCAGTTCCCTTTAGGTGAGCTGAGCGGAGGAATAGTCTGGGGAAGTTAGCATTGAAAATGTTTTAATTCGAAGTATACAAGGTTTTTTTTTTAAATTGGTCCAGAAACACTGTTTGAATCCGATTTGCATCAGCAAAACAATGCAAGAAATTGTTATAAACAAATAAAAAAATGCCTTTCATTGCTTGTAAAAAAAAAAAAAAAATTATTTTTGAAAAAATTTAGAAGTTGAAATATAAATTGTATAATTTTTCAAATCTTCAAGATCAGTACAGTCTTGAAATTCTATTATTTAATTTTTTTTTCATCTTGTCAAAAATTTTACGTAGAGTTTGAGAACTTCGGTCAAAAGCGTGAAAACATACATTTGCATGAAGCGACAAAAGACATCTGGGTTACGTGTCTACTCAGGTAGGGGAGGGGCACGGCTAATTACATCTAGTGCGACGTACGATCAGCTCTGGGACTCCGTCTTGGTCACGTCTCGGTAATGGTTTTATTGCCCCATTAGGTTACAGCAGCTGCCTACTGAGTTTTATAAGTTGTTAGAAAAATTTTTTCCGAATAAACTTTACATGCTTTTCGTTAACTCACCGTCTTGTATTTTTTTTTTGGTATGTTGGATTCTTTCAAGCTTTATAAATCTGAGCACATTTAACCTAGAGGTCTGAAATTTTGTACAGCCCTCAGGATCAGATGACAATACAATAATCTATGGTGAGTTTGAGACCTGGAGATCCAGGTCACCGATGAAGGAGGGACCATCTTCGAGGAAAAAAATGAAATTTTGCAATTATAAAAATTTGTTTGTATATGTTTTACTGAATTTATAAAAAATTTTTTGACCTGGACAATGTCCAGGTTGCCAATGATGGTACCTGGGCACTATCTTTGAGAAAAAAAAACGAAATTTTCCAAAAATTAATAATAATAATAATAAATAATTTCTATTAAAAAAATTCAAGTCTAGAAAGTTAAAAAAAAATATTTTAAAAAACATGCTTTTCTAAAAAATCGACTAAAAAAATTGAAATAAAAATGTTACAAAATAAATAAAAATCTTGCTCTAAAAATAAGAAAATAATTTTTATCATACAAACTCAAGTTTTGAATTGTCTTAAATAAACGTAAGGGTACATATATATTTTAAAACTTCAAATTTCAATTTATAGTTGTAGAAAATTGTAGCTCATGTTAATTGTAAGCCCAGCTGAAAAAATCAGTACGGAAATCAGTACTGGGATCCGTACTGGGACCCGTACTGGTGTCCAGTACTGATAATTGAGACCGATATCCGCACTGATTTCTGTACTGATTTCAGTGCTGATTTTTTTTTTTTTTTATGTTCGGGGGAGGAGGGGAGTTAACTGTTGTACAAAAAAATATAATAAGTTTTACAGTGAAAATATCAAAATCCAATATTTCAGTTACATTAATGAAACATAAAAGTAAAGTATGAGGCTTTTTCATAAGCAGACGATACTACACGGAGAAGGAGGTACACCATGAAACTTGGTGTACACCGCCACCGTTTTAGACGATGCGTGGTACAGCGTGATTCCTTAAGTTACAGTCGTATTTCCAAGTGCATGCACCGTGTTTTCCAGCGCAAAATTTTTAGAGAGATAATTTCGATAGAGCATATGACGGCGCTCAGAACACCCATGTATCCAGTTTTTCAAAGTTTTACTCTTAAAATTTTGTACGATTCTTACTTTGAAATGTTGTTGCTATCTTTCCTAACAAATTTATAAACTTCAATTATGATTACAAACTTGATATTTATATTTATACGCTTTTAAAGTTTCGAGGTTAGAGATTCAGCAGAACTTGAGTAACCGAGAAAAAAGCATGCGTCACCTGCCTACACTGGAAAACACCGTGCATGAATTGTGTTTCATAGTGTATCTCCTTCTCCGTGTAGCAGAACGTGGAGTAGCCAAAACGATATTTGTTAGATATCTAACAAATATCGTTTTGGCTACTCTATTCTTTTATTTATAATTTAGTTTTAATTCGAATACTTTACAACAATAAATAGCTTGGCTATGTCAGGTTTCATTAAATACAAAGCATTTAAAGAAAAAAAAAATTTTATTCAATAACTTAACAAATTTGGTACTTCACGTATGTATTATTTATTTTTATAATTACCCAGCTGAAAATCCATATGGAAATCCATGCAGGACCCTATACGGAAATCCATAACAGAATCCATATGGAATTCCGTATGGAAAGTTGAAACAGATTTCCATATGGATTTTCAAAAGCAAAGAATTTTTTTTTTAAATAATTTTTTTTTTTTCCAAATGTTTTTTATTATTTAATAATAATTAAAAAAAAAATTGGTTAGCATAATTATTTTTATGCCTTTTTCCAAAATAATATTTGTACATATCTTTTCTGTTCATCCAAATTTTTTTTTTTTTTTTTAATTCAATTCTTTATATTTTGATTTTATTCTCATCGGTAAAAATTAATATTTTACAAACTTCATATTTTATTTTGATTATTGATAGTTATCGATACTTATATAATTTAATTTTTGAAGTCACGCGTTTTTCATTGTTTTTGTTTCGTTATCTCAAAAGTTAATACAGCTTGCTGTATTTTTCTTTGTTCCTCACGATTCCTAACATCTTGCTCTATCAGAAAACCTGTTTTTAAAAAATATTCTATGAAAATTGAATATGCAATTCAAAAATAACCTTCTAATTTTTACGAACTTTTATGCTTGGCAGAGCACTTCCGCCTAGTGAAAATATATGATGCGTACACACATGCGTACGCACGTGCTGTTAACGTTCAGTAAATTTTTTTTAAAAAATAACAACAACTTTATTATTTTAAAAAAAGTAAACAACAAGGTAACAGTTATAAACAATAAGTTCAACATCAAAACTTAACTTGTCTCCGCCCTCTGCTCGGCTAACGGCTTGCAACCTGCATGAATTCTATTAGTGTGAACCTTTCTCCTGTTCTCGGCCATCACTGCTGCTGCTGATCACCATGTGTTAGCAGTTTTTTTTTTTTTTTTAAAGTCAAAGAAGAAAGGAACTGTATATGGAAATATGGAAAATTTGTCTAAATTATAAATTGATACTCAATTTATTTAAGTTAAAAATTTGAGATTGTTATTTCTTTGTGCTTTCTTGATTGCACAGATCTATGCTCATCGGAGGTTTTAGTGTACCTGACTTTGGACATTCCAAAAATGGATTTCAAATTTTTTAGTTGAGTTTTAATATTAACATTAAAAGAAAAAATTATAAAAACTTTTCCATTAAAAATATATAAAATTTTAAGATAATAGCAAACTAGTGGTAACATGTTTTTTTCTTACTCGAAAAATTTCAGGTACACGGATATTTGGTTCAGTTCGCCATAAATTGAAAAATAAATTCTTTATTGTTGAACTTATTGTTTATAACTGTTACCTTGTTGTTTACTGTTTTAAAAATAATAAAGTTGTTGTTATTTAAAAAAAAAAAAAATTACTGAACGTTAACAGCACGTGCGTACACATGTGTGTACGCATGTGAGTACGCATCATATATTTTCACTAGGGCCATGCAATGAGTTGAAACTTCCGAGCTAAATATTTCAAAAATTAGCGTGTAGGGGACACAAAAAACTAGCTCTGTGCAAAATTAGAAAAATTTTGTAAGAAACGCGAAAACTATAGGGAGCGACCTTCAGGCTACATTTTTTAATCTTTTCATACCAAAAAAAAAATAATTAATCAAATTTAAAAAAATCACAATTAATTATACTGTTTGGTTACATTGAATTATATAACTATCAATAATCAAAATAAAATATGAAGATTGTATAATATTAATTTTTAAAATATTAATAAAATCAAATAAAAAGAATTGAATTAAAAAAAAAAAAATTTGTATAAAGAGAAAAAATATATACAAATATTATTTTGGAAAAAAGCATAAAAATAATTATGCCAACAAATACTATTTAAATACAAAATTTTTTTTTATTTTGGTAATATTTTGTTTATACTTGTTTATACTACCCCACTCAAAAAAATGATAATATTGGATTTTGATATTAACTGAAATATTAGATTTTGATATATTCACTATAAAACTTATTATATTTTTTTGTACAACAGTTAACTCCCCCCCCCCCCCCTCAAAATAAAAAGATAAAAAAAAATGAAAAAAAAAAAATCAGCACTGAAATCAGTACGAAAATCAGTGCGGATATCGGTCTCAATTATCAGTTCTGGAGTCCAGTACGGATTCCAGTACGGACCCCAGTACGGACCCCAGTACTGATTTCCGTACTGATTTCCGTACTGATTTTTTCAGCTGGGAGATCAAAATTAAAAGTTCGAACACATGATCCACGCTTTTCTACAACTATAAATTGAAATTTGAAGTTTTAAAATATATGTACCCTCACGCTTATTTAAGACAGTTCAAAACTTGAGATCGTATAATCAAAATTATTTTCTTCTTTTTCGAGCAAGATTTTTGTTTAGTTAGTAAAATTTTTATTTCAATTTTTTTAGTCTATTTTTTAGAAAAGCATGATTAAAAATTTTTTTTTACTTTTTTTTATAGTAGGTTTTATTTTAGGTGAAAATAAGATTTCATCTTTTCGAAGGATTGCTTTACTTATTTTTTTTTTTTTTCGAAGGGTGGATATTGAAACTTGAAGCTTACACTAGAAACTGGTTTTTAAAGTCTAAAAAAGAAACCTCTTTAGTAATGATCAATTGTAGACAATTGTGCCTTGTCTTAGCTCTAACAAGACCTTATATTTTGGACTCTGGATCTTACGGGAAAATATTATGTGTAGCCAAAAGTGTGTTAAATTGCGTACCTATAAGCTATCCAGAAAGTTAAAGTTTAAATGGGAGAAATGAGTTCCGTAATTATCAAATTTATGGCTCTCATGTAGGGTCGATGTGGCAAAAGTTATCAATCTAACTCTAATGTTATTACATATAGGAAAATTTTGTATAGGCGCTCACAAGGAGAGGACCAGACATTTGGGTCACCGATTTTAATGAAACTTGGGGGTAGTTTTCTGGGACTACATGATGGGCGAAACAATCAATATTTCCTCTGAATGGGCCTTTTTACCGGTTTGCCATGTAAAAATAAGAAAATTTTCATCATTTTTTTCATTTTTAGCTAATTTTTTAAAAAATTCGTGTTCGAAGCCTTTTGCACGTTTGGTAGAAGCGAAACCTCGCATTTTTTCGCCTTTCTATGAATTTAAAGCGAAAAATATTTTCAAATCTCAACTCTAAAAATTCAATGGTGACTTATTTATGTTACAAGGAGTACTTTTTAGCATTTTTATGAATTTTGAGTTGAAACTTAAAAATATTTTTCCCTTTCCGTTCATAGAAAGACGAAAAAAATGCGGGATCCCGTATCTCTATAAGTGCAATAGGCTTTGAACACGAATTTTTCGAAGTATAGCTGAAAAAAAGATGCTATTAGTTACATATATTTGCAGGACGAACCGGTATAAAGGTTTTTTCTGAGGACCATGTATGCTTTTGCTCATATTTGATCCCAGAAAACAATTCCCATAGTTTCGTTAAAATCGATGACCCAAAAAATTCATCCGACGCTAAAAGGACCCGCAACGACCAGACATATTGGTCACTTTTTTGTTTTTTTTTTTAGGTAATTTCCAAAAAATTCGTGTTCAAAGCCTATTTCACTTTCAGGGATGAGGAACTTAGCTTTTTTTTTTGTCTGTTTTTGATCTTAAAGGGAAAAATACTTTCAAATCTAAATCTAAATTTAAATAATTTGTTTATAAACAATTTATATTTCGAAATTTTAAAAATGTTGAAAAGTGATCCCTGTAATATAAATTAATCACCATTGAATTTTTAGATTTGAGATTTGAAAATATTTTTCGCTTTAAATTCATAGAAAGGCGAAAAAAATGCGAGGTTTCGCTTTTCCAAACGTACAAAAGGCTTCGAACACGAATTTTTTGAAAATTAGCTAAAAATGAAAAAAATGATAAAAATTGCTTAGATTTGCATGGCAAACCGGCAAAATGGCCCATTCAGAGGAAATATTTATGGTTTCTTGCATCATTTAGTACCAGAAAACTACCTCCAAAATTTCATTGAAATCGGTGACTCAAATGTCTGGTCCTCTCCTTATTAGCAAAAACGCTCTAGCTTATTTCAGAGGGACCTATCGCGGAACATCAGTTTATATTTACGAGTTCTGGTAAAAAATAAAAAAGACCCATTTTTTTTCTCATTTAATCTGAAATAACTTTGAAACGATGCATCTTAGGAAAAAACTCCCAAAAATAAAAGTTTTTCCGTTAAATTTCTTATAAAAATGGCCTATTCCGATTTCAACAATTTTTAGAATTTTGCGTCTACACATAAATGAACAAAGAAAAGACCTCTGAATTTTCATGTTTTTTGATAAAGATATGTAAAATACTTAAAAGTGATTTTAATTAACTTTCTTATGATTTGGGTACTAATATTATGATAAATGTCCACACCAAATTTTATTCAATTCGGTTTGACCGAATTACTTCGTTTCTAAAACTTCAAATATAATTACGAGGTTTGAAAAAAACTAAGCGCTAGACAAGTATTTTCAATATTAATAGTACTCACAAAAAATTAATCATTTCAAAGTTATTCCATTTGTTTCTTAAGTCAAAAACCAGTGATTAAAAAAAAAAAAAAAATATCAAAAATTTATAAAAGTGAATTCTTCAAAACTTTTAAAATGTACAAGTATTCAGAAAAACATAGTTCTAATTGAAGCACTTCTTTGAACAATATTTCTAACGCTAAACCGCAAGGAAATTTTTTTATAAAGTCCGCTAACAAAGTTATTGCGCTAATAATATTGTTTAAACAATTTCGAAAAATTTCACAATTTTGCACTGTAAAAAATGGTTTCCTATTTTTCAGGAAAAAAAAATTAAAAGTGTTCTCAGATATTTTTTATTTAAAGCCTTAGGTTATGTGAAAAAAATCATTGAAATTGATAAAAGAGTTCTTGATCATGGAGCCAGAACGTTCAGGATAGTTTTATTTTGCAATAGCTTCTTTGGCGAACTAAAAAATAAATTTTTTATTATTGGTTCAAGTTAGAAATTACAATAATAAATATTTGTCAAAATTACAAAAGTGTGCTCCAATTTTTACTATACTTTTACGAATTTTTACCGAGTTTAAAAGTTTTTAAGAATTCCCTATATACTCAAAGCTTAGCTTGTAAAGTTTGTAGGAAAAATATTAGTATCTATTATCGTAGCTTATTTTTTTACCAGGAGATTATTGAAAATATAAAAGTTTGATGCGGGAGGTCCTTTGTTAACAAATAGATTGTTGAAAAACCAAGTTTAATAAAATTTGGTTAGGATATTTATCATAGTACCCAAATCTATAATAAAAGTTAATTCAAATCACTTTCAAGTATTTTATATAATTTTATCACAAACCATGAAAATTCAGAGGTTTTTTATTTTGTTCAATTACGTGTACACGCAAAATTGTAAAAATTGTTGAAATCAGAATTGGCCTGTCTTGTGAAAAATTTAACGGAAAAACTTTCATATCTGAGGGTTTTTTTCGTAAAACGCATCGTTTCAAAGTTATTTCAATTTAAATTAGAAAAAATGGGTCTTTTTTATTTTTTACCGTATCTCGTAAATAAATTAATGTTCCGTAATGGGTCCCTCTGAAATTAAGTTTGGAGCGTTTTTATTAAGTGTCCACACAAAATTTTCCAGTATGTACAAGTACAACAACATAAGAGTTTTCTTTTACGTCAATATTTTTGGTCTTTTCACGCCAGATCGACCCTACTAAAGGATTATTTACGTGAGTCATTACGAGGTTTTTTTTGAGAATCCGATGGTTGCCCTGGGGAATTATTGGGTTTTACGCTGCATATTTTCTCGGTCAAGTAAAAAGTATCGTGATATTTAAGACCTGATCCTTCTAATAGATAAAAAAAAAAAATTCAAAACTATAAGCAAAAAAAATTTTTTTTAAACATCTTATTTTTTATAAATCTTTAGATGAAGTGAAATAATAAAATTCTTAGTTAGAAGCGTGTGAAGCTTAATATTGAATTATGATCAAATCAGTGAAAAATAACCATTTGTCGGCTCACCCTTTTCAATAAAAATTTTATTTTTTCACTTATGAGAAAGATAAACAAATGATATTGTGGCTTGTAACAGTTAGCTCTATGCGTAGGGTAACTATAAACTACACCTGCGCGCCTGAAGTTAGAGGTACATACATACATTTCATAGTTCCGAGGGAGTCCCCGGAGTATCAAGGGAATGAAATGGAATTGAAACATCGAGCGCGTATTGCGCTTGCGCACGCTCGTCCTACTGCCTCGTTTGTAGCGTAAAATAAATTAATATGTATCTTAAAAAAAAATTGTGCTAGCTTCGTGAAACCAAAAGATGCTAATTGCTAGTCAAATCATCTTTCGATTGAGCATAAAAAATGTACCGATTAAATTAATATTCATTAAAATAAACCGATTTTAAGGTCGCTTAGCATCCACCACTTTTTATTTATTTAAAAAAAAACCAAGCGACTAGCATTTTTTTTTCAGCGCATTTTAATCAGTGAAATACTAGTAATTTTTTGAATATAATTTAATTAAAAAAAAAAAAAAAAAGTTGCTAACTTTGAGATGCTGCACGAGTGCAGACAGACTGCAGACTGCAGAGTACTGCCTGTGCATCGCGTCTCAACAACCTATCGACAAATCTCGATCTCGAAGAAACTCGAAGAATCGAACTCGCAGTTCGATCGAGCCAAAGGGCTGAGTACGGAAATCCTAAAAAAAGCTGAAACTCCTGAAACAGCGCATGATAAAAAAAAAAAGGTAATAACTTTTTAAGCAGCAATCATTTCGGGACAATTTTTTTTTTTATTGTTCCACAGTTTATTGGCTATTTATAGCACATGAAAAATATGAAAAAAAATTCGTTTATTATGGTTTTCATCTCACGGACTAACCTTGAAAACCAGAAATCAAAGTATATAAAGCGTACGCTTTTTCACGGTCGTTTTTTAATAAACCTCTCGCCGTTCAACCGCTACCGCGGTTTAGGATATGAACAAAATCCTTTCTTAAAAAATAATAGCCTTATCAGTGAAGCCGATATAGCATTGGCTAATCCAACCAAAATAATTCATGCCATTGGTTGTAGGGATGGGCGATTATGGCTGATTAATCGGTGAACCGATTAATTTTAATCGATTATTTCTATCGATTATTTTTGAGACCGATTAATCGATGCTGATTTTTTTTTTTAATCGTAATCGGTTTTTTATAAACTTTTATTCTAAAAATTAAAAAAATACGTATTTTGTAGAAATTTTTAAACTTTTTTTAGTTTAAAAAAATTTTGATTCCTTAATTGATCATGGACGAGTAATTCAAAAGAGAATTTGCAATAATAAAATAATAATAAATAATTATTTTTAATAAAAAAATCTTTAAAAATTGTTTTTTTTTTTAATTGATCACACGCTCTATAATCAAGATAAGCAAAAATATTAAAGATTTAATGTACTTACATTTAAAATTTTATCTTATATTAATTTTTAAAAATTATTTTATAATAATCGATTTTTTTGATTACGATTAATATTTTAAAATTAATCGCCCATCCCTTATTGGTTGTAACCACATGATTTACGTCATTGGACGATCTGAAAGAGCGATTGTCGCATGCGCAGTATGAAGTTCTCAACGCGGTTTTTTTTTTTTTGAATTTTATTGCTTGTACTTATTCTAAACTTCAAAATTTCACAAAGATTTTAATTTTGAGAATTTTCATTGCATTGTGGTTAGTTTATTATTGAAGTTTTTTAAACAAAATTAATTTTTAAATCGTATTATTATCTCGATTATCCTTTCTTTAAAAAAGAATAGCCTAATAAGTCAAGCAGAGACAAAGTTGAAAACGGACGTCATAATTCACGCATTCGAGATACTCGATAGTCATATGTTGGTCACGGTAAATTTTGAATTTAAACTGACATTTTTTAATTAATTTTTTTTTAAATTGTACAGTATACACACTCGAAAGGAAAAATTGAACAATATTGGTGTTTTGTCAGTGGTTAAAATAGATAAAAATTAAAAAAGAGTCAAACTTCAAATTAGTATAATAAGTACATCGTTTGTTTTCGAAATTTTTTTTAAAAAGTGGTAAAGATATCAGGAAATAAGATAGACGAGAGTTTAAAATTCCATTGTATGGTGCAGTTTTCAATTTAATCAATGGTCATTTTTTATGCTTAAGAAAAATTGAAGTAAAAAATTAATAATTTCTAAATAATTCAAGTAATCATTGCGAAAAGTAAATCAGTTACTTTATAATTACTTTATAATTACTTTATATTATTTTATTTAACAAAAGTTTAAATTTTTAGAGTTATATTTTTGGGGGGGACCTCAACTGCAGACTGGGTGATGTGCAGATGTCTCTTTATTAGACTAATTATTACAGAAAAGTAAATACTACAATGTAGTATTTTTTTTATCGAATTTTACAAGTATAGGATTACAATTTTCAGAAAATTATTAAAAGAAAATAAAAATAACTAAAATACAATTTCAAAACTTACATCTGTTCTCATTAGTTTTCTTCAGTTCTACTTGCGGTTATATCAACTTCTTACACCTTTTTTATAAAACATTTTATTTTATTTTTGAAAATTCGATAAAAATATTACTACAGTCTAGAATTTCAAAATAAACAAAAGAAAAGAAGAAAATTCTTCTTAAGTGTATTCCTTGATGTGAGTAAATTGGAATAATTAATTTAAAATTTAGAGTTAATTTAATAAAATAAAAACTCTAGTACTCACACTATTTTAACCACACAGTGGCTGTTCTCGATAGGAATAATGCACAGCATATTCACTATCTAAAAAAAAAAAAAATAAAAATTTTTAATAACAATATCCAGTGACCGGTTTCGCTGTTTTTGCAGCTCATCAGACTGGAGTAAAAGTTAAACTAAAATGAAACTCTGAAAGCCGAAGCTTATATAGAGTATACTAAGACACTGAAAGTCATTTAGACTTTAATTTCAAAATAAACAAAAGAAAAGAAGAAATTCTTCTTAAGTGTATTCCTTGATGTGAGTAAATTGGAATAATTAATTTAAAATTTAGAGTTAATTTAATAAAATAAAAACTCTAGTACTCACACTATTTTAACCACACAGTGGCTGTTCTCGATAGGAATAATGCACAGCATATT
Organism: Encarsia formosa; assembly: GCA_038277355.1. NCBI lineage: Eukaryota > Metazoa > Arthropoda > Insecta > Hymenoptera > Aphelinidae > Encarsia > Encarsia formosa. The sequence continues at coordinate 22,249,153 of CM076187.1, forward strand.
CACTATCTAAAAAAAAAATAAAATAAAATAAAAATTTTTAATAACAATATCCAGTGACCGGTTTCGCTGTTTTTGCAGCTCATCAGACTGGAGTAAAAGTTAAACTAAAATGAAACTCTGAAAGCCGAAGCTTATATAGAGTATACTAAGACACTGAAAGTCATTTAGACTTTAATTTCAAAATAAACAAAAGAAAAGAAGAAAATTCTTCTTAAGTGTATTCCTTGATGTGAGTAAATTGGAATAATTAATTTAAAATTTAGAGTTAATTTAATAAAATAAAAACTCTAGTACTCACACTATTTTAACCACACAGTGGCTGTTCTCGATAGGAATAATGCACAGCATATTCACTATCTAAAAAAAAAAAAAATAAAAATTTTTAATAACAATATCCAGTGACCGGTTTCGCTGTTTTTGCAGCTCATCAGACTGGAGTAAAAGTCTATGAATATACTTACATGAGTAATATCGACCCTGATTGAGAGGTAGGTCGCAATGGGAAAAATGGGTGGGTACGGGGAATCGGGTTTTTAATTGAGAAGAAAATAAATTTGACTAGAAGAGTATGAACACACAATCGCCCGGTAGCTCAGTGGTAGAGCGACTGCCCGGAATGCAGGAGGTCGTGTGTTCGAATCTCACCTGGGACAATTTTTTTCTTCTCAATTTTTTCATTTATTTAAAAACTAAGGGAATACTCTAGGTGAAATGATATTTTCACTAGATTTTTAATTATTTAAATGCCCGAATTATCAATACAAAGTCATCATCTTAACTAATTTGAAATTTCGTTGGGCAATACAAAGTTGAGTATGAATATACTTACATGAGTAATATCGACCCTGATTGAGAGGTAGGTCGCAATGGGAAAAATGGGTGGGTACGGGGAATCGGGTTTTTAATTGAGAAGAAAATAAATTTGACTAGAAGAGTATGAACACACAATCGCCCGGTAGCTCAGTGGTAGAGCGACTGCCCGGAATGCAGGAGGTCGTGTGTTCGAATCTCACCTGGGACAATTTTTTTCTTCTCAATTTTTTCATTTATTTAAAAACTAAGGGAATACTCTAGGTGAAATGATATTTTCACTAGATTTTTAATTATTTAAATGCCCGAATTATCAATACAAAGTCATCATCTTAACTAATTTGAAATTTCGTTGGGCAATACAAAGTTGAGTATGAATATACTTACATGAGTAATATCTACCCTGATTGAGAGGTAGGTCGCAATGGGAAAAATGGGTGGGTACGGGGAATCGGGTTTTTAATTGAGAAGAAAATAAATTTGACTAGAAGAGTATGAACACACAATCGCCCGGTAGCTCAGTGGTAGAGCGACTGCCCGGAATGCAGGAGGTCGTGTGTTCGAATCTCACCTGTGACAATTTTTTTCTTCTCAATTTTTTCATTTATTTAAAAACTAAAGGAATACTCTAGGTGAAATGATATTTTCACTAGATTTTTAATTATTTAAATGCCCGAATTATCAATACAAAGTCATCATCTTAACTAATTTGAAATTTCGTTGGGCAATACAAAGTTGAGTATGAATATACTTACATGAGTAATATCGACCCTGATTGAGAGGTAGGTCGCAATGGGAAAAATGGGTGGGTACGGGGAATCGGGTTTTTAATTGAGAAGAAAATAAATTTGACTAGAAGAGTATGAACACACAATCGCCCGGTAGCTCAGTGGTAGAGCGACTGCCCGGAATGCAGGAGGTCGTGTGTTCGAATCTCACCTGTGACAATTTTTTTCTTCTCAATTTTTTCATTTATTTAAAAACTAAAGGAATACTCTAGGTGAAATGATATTTTCACTAGATTTTTAATTATTTAAATGCCCGAATTATCAATACAAAGTCATCATCTTAACTAATTTGAAATTTCGTTGGGCAATACAAAGTTGAGTATGAATATACTTACATGAGTAATATCTACCCTGATTGAGAGGTAGGTCGCAATGGGAAAAATGGGTGGGTACGGGGAATCGGGTTTTTAATTGAGAAGAAAATAAATTTGACTAGAAGAGTATGAACACACAATCGCCCGGTAGCTCAGTGGTAGAGCGACTGCCCAGAATGCAGGAGGTCGTGTGTTCGAATCTCACCTGGGACAATTTTTTTCTTCTCAATTTTTTCATTTATTTAAAAACTAAGGGAATACTCTAGGTGAAATGATATTTTCACTAGATTTTTAATTATTTAAATGCCCGAATTATCAATACAAAGTCATCATCTTAACTAATTTTAAATTAATTATTCCAATTTACTCACATCAAGGAATACACTTAAGAAGAATTTTCTTCTTTTTTTTTGTTTATTTTGAAATTAAAGTCTAAATGACTTTCAGTGTCTTAGTATACTCTATATAAGCTTCGGCTTTCAGAGTTTCATTTTAGTTTAACTTTTACTCCAGTCTGATGAGCTGCAAAAACAGCGAAACCGGTCACTGGATATTGTTATTAAAAATTTTTATTTTTTTTTTTTTTTTAGATAGTGAATATGCTGTGCATTATTCCTATCGAGAACAGCCACTGTGTGGTTAAAATAGTGTGAGTACTAGAGTTTTTATTTTATTAAATTAACTCTAAATTTTAAATTAATTATTCCAATTTACTCACATCAAGGAATACACTTAAGAAGAATTTTCTTCTTTTCTTTTGTTTATTTTGAAATTAAAGTCTAAATGACTTTCAGTGTCTTAGTATACTCTATATAAGCTTCGGCTTTCAGAGTTTCATTTTAGTTTAACTTTTACTCCAGTCTGATGAGCTGCAAAAACAGCGAAACCGGTCACTGGATATTGTTATTAAAAATTTTTATTTTTTTTTTTTAGATAGTGAATATGCTGTGCATTATTCCTATCGAGAACAGCCACTGTGTGGTTAAAATAGTGTGAGTACTAGAGTTTTTATTTTATTAAATTAACTCTAAATTTTAAATTAATTAGTCTAGAATTTGCTTTTCTGTTATAAATATTCTGATAATGGGTCGTCTGCACATTACCCATTCTGCACTTGAGGTCCCCCCCATATTTTTCACGCTTCATGATAATATAGTAGTTGTTTTATTTGTTCGTTCGTTTATGTAATCTTAAATAATTTTGATGAAAATGTTTCAAACTTAATTAAAATTTAAAAATAAATAATGACTTGGGCAAGTGTGCCTTAAATAAGGTGAATCAAAAAACTTAAGTAAGGTGATTAGAATTCTCATAAACCAGTGTTTAAGGCGAAGTCATAAGCGGTCATTTTTACAACAAATTGAAGATTCAGTAAAATTAAAATGAAAATGGAGAAAAGGGCTCTGTAGCGCCCAAGCTACTACCTTAATCTATCTTTTAGGGGGAGACCTCAAGTGCAGACTGGGTAATGTGCAGACGACCCATTATCAGAATATTTATAACAGAAAAGCAAATACTAGACTGTAGTAATATTTTTATCGAATTTTCAAAAATAAAATAAAATGTTTTATAAAATAGTTACAAGAAGTTGGTGTAACCGAAAGTAGAACTGAAGAAAACTAATAAGAATAGATGTAAGTTTTGGTTTTGTACTTTAGTTATTTTCATTTTCTTTTAATAATTTTCTGAAACTTTTAATCCTACACGTGTAAAATTCGGTAAAAAAAATACTACGTTGTGGTATTTACTTTTCTGTAACAATTAGTCTAATAAAGAGACGTCTGCACATTACCCAGTCCGCACTGGAGGTCCCCCCCGGTAAATCCTTCCTAAAAATTCAATATCTATAGATATATACAGCAAATGTTATTAAGATACAAAAATGTACAAAACTGTTTCCCATATTCTGACGTTAATTTTGATCCGATTTCGATGGGATTGGGCTTAAAAGATAGCTTAAGGTAGTAGCTTGGGCGCTACAGAGCCCTTTTTTCATTTTCGTTTTAGTTTAATTTTAACTGATTTTTTACGCAAATTCTGAAACTCACGTATGACTACGCCTTAACTATTTAAAAAATAAAAAACAAGTTTTTTACCTAAAATTAGAACTTAGCTAGCGTCTGATATTTAAATTTGTTAAAAATAGCCTTTAAAACTCTTCGATTACCAATTTTTTGAGTTTTTTAAGGATCATAGTTTGATAGATTCTATCATAAATAATTATTTTGTATCATAAATAACTTAAATTATAAAAATATTAGGAAATTAGAAAGAAAAATAAATAAAATACAGAAATTGAAATTAAGAAAAATTTATGCATAAACGATGACAGGTAAAAATAGAAAAAGTCAAACTTTAAACTGGCATAAGGAAGTATGAAATTTCATGAGAAAGTGATAAAGATATTAGGAAATAAGATAGTTGAAAGTCATAAGAGGTATAAATCATTATTACAACTGATTTTTGCCAGTGTGATAACTGACAGTTTTGTTCACAAGTAAAACCAAATAATTGATAATACTATTTATCGTTCATGTTGATTTTAATGTTTAAATGAAATCATTGTAATTTATATGAATAAGAATAAAAAAATTAATTTTTAATCAATAGCGAAGCGCGCTAATTAGCCCTAGTTTGTTAAAAAGAATGTCAATGTTGCCGTAAAACTTCTGGATATACAACATTTTTAGTCTTCCGTGAAGGTGCCAGTAGGAAAAGCCTTTTTGAAGAACCTACTATCCAGCAGGCAACGTACAGTTGACCATGAGAAAAACATGGAAATCTCAAATCTATCCCAACTATTGTCAAAGTTTGCCCCTGGGATTTGTTTATCGTTATTGTGAAACATAATTTTACTGGGAACTGTAAACGTTTAAATTCATACGGACAATCTTACGGAATCATAGGTATTCTTGGAATAAAGACAATCTCTCCCTTTGCACAGCCAGTTAAAATTTCTGCTTCAATAACATTTGATTGTAGTCTATTAATGCGTAGACGTGTCCTGTTGCAGAGCCTATAATAACTTAATAGGTGCGTGTAACTTAAGATTTAACTTGTGTGGTGGCATTCCTGGTAAATTTAGAGAATTTAAAAATTCTGTCGGATAATTAACTGAATCATCTGTATTCACGTAGTGTCAATCGAAGTGTGGGTCACGGTTTCACCTGTACATCTCTGTAATATTATATTGTTAATGGAATCAACAGTATCATTTTTAGTAGCTAAAATAGCACGCTGACTGAACCAGTCAGACGTTTTATCCTGCAAATCATTCAAGTCCGGGTAAACATTTTTCAATAATTCGTCCATAGATTCTGCAAATGTTCCAAGATTTTCTGGAAGAAGTATTTCATTATCATCTGTCTTCAAAATTTTGCCATCTCCTATATCCAGCAGTAACTTCGAAAATTGCAGTACATCTTGATTGTTATGCAAATGAACTCGCATGTTAGTCGACAGGTGTAGTCTACGTATTCGTGGTTAAATGTAAGAAGATTTTAAGCCAGCACGAACCTCATCTGCTCGTGTACCTTTTGCAATTACCGGTAATGTTTGCCTGAAATCTCCCGAAAATAATACAGTGATACCACCCATTACCCTTTTCATACCAGTCAAGTCCTGAAGAGTCCTGTCCACAGCCTCTATTGCTGCTTTATAAGACATCGTGCATTCATCCCACACAATTAATGAACATTTTTGTAATTGCTTGGCCATGTCAGATTCTTTCTTCAAAGGACCTCTTGCATAATCGCCAAAATCTGATCCTCACCAAATTGGCTGAAATTTTGGATTTAGGTGCCTTTTGGGACCTACAAAAACACCTCCCAGTTAGTTTTTCGGTTGGCGGATTTACCGTGCATGCGCAGAGACTTTTGTGTCCCATTTAAAATACATGGGAAACCACAATCTCAGGTAGTTTTTCGTTTATTTCTCGAATATCCGACTTGGTCCAGGTCTGATATTTTAGTATGTTATGAAGACATGAAAAACTCAACTTTTCAGGGTGATTCCGTGAAGGAGCAAGGTGGGCCACCCACTTTTTGGGGCCTCTGAAAGACCCGAAATTTTTTTTTTTTTTTTTTTTTCAAAAATTCATAACTCGGTGTCTCTAATCATCCGATCAGAACCAAGTTTGGCGCAAAATTTTTGTCTTTAGTTGTACTTTTTAGAAAAATTTTTGTCTTTTTAATTTTAAGAAGTTTAACTGCACGTAAATCGTCCATAACCTCAAAATTTTGAAAAAAACGTGTTTTTTTTTGGACTTTTCAATGCCCTTTTAGCTTAAAAGTATAACAAAATATATATTTTCTGAAAGAACTCAAAAAAATGCATCTTTTGCTTTTCGTGGTCTATATTCGATTTATGCGTTTAAAGTCGATTTAATTTACTTTAAAGGTTAAAAATTGAGACAGCTCGTTAAAAAACCGTTCAAAACTTGAAAATTTGGCGCGTAAACCCCCTTTTTTTTTTTATAAAAAGATGCCTTTTTTGCTCTAGTTTACGGTGATATATATTTTTATAAACTTTTATTCAATATTTATTGAGTACAAATTCATAAAACATAGAAAAAATACAAAAAAAATGCCCCTTTTTTTCTCAAAGAATATAGCCGGGTAAGATGGTCGAATCGGCCCCCATGGAAAACCCATACAATATATATATCATTGGAAAGGGCATAAAAAAAGAAAAATTTTGGCACAGAAAATACTGGGCTCCTGTTCTGATCTGCCCCGAGGCGTGTTAATAATTGGGGCCGCTAACCTTCTGGTGTTCACTTCTTGGGGGCCACTCGGGCCGGGTGTTGGCTCTGGACCGACTGCGTGTACTGGCATTTGTACTCCGCCCCTCGCGTTAAGTATTTCGGGGCCCAATAAATCAAACATGTTTCCCAAATTAAGTTACGATAATTCGCAACATAATTCGTCTCGATGCTTCCCAGCATCTGCCCGGGTCCAAAGGGGGTCACGCGAGAGCTTGAAACCGACGGTGACATTCCGGGGGTGTGACAACCTGTAGTGCACGTCCCCGAGTAGAAGGGATTCGTCGAGACGCTCCCCGCCGTGGTGCTCGTCGTCGAGGTTAAGGTCATGGCCACTGACACCGCGTCCACGAGCGACGGTGCCTTAGTTGGGAGTGACGAGCCGGAGGGCCTCTCCTGTGTGGGGTTTACCCGGCTCATCCCGGGGGCCTGAACGTTGACCGATCTGGCAGCCAAGGCTTTAGAACTGCGAGTCACCCGCTTTGCACTTGTGACGACCACCTGAGCTTTCTGAATTTTCTTTCGGAGCCCTGGGCGGGACCGCGAGGAACTCGCGTCTGTTGCCGAGTCCGTCCTCCCCATCGACTTCCGGGTTTGGACCTTCCTGGGCCTGCCTCTTGGTCTGGGCTCAGGCGCGTACCGCGTGGGTTGCTCCTTCCTTGAGGATTCTAGATTCAAGCCAGCCGTGGTCGCCGGCGCTTGTTCCCCCGGATCGTCTACCTGAGGGTCCCAGGGGACGATAAGCTTTTGTTCAGCCTGCATGATGCTGTAACGCAGCAGCCGGTCCCGTAGTATTCCCTGAGTCCCCGAGGTATTGAGTCTCTTCTTATGGAGGCTCTCGATCAGCTGTTGGGGCTCTAGACGGTTAATTACCGAATGAAGGTCGCGGGCGTCCTTAGACTGCCTCAAGATTTCACGGATCGCCAACCGCGCGGCAATCTCTTCCGCCGGCAGGCCATCCTCTCTGTAGTCCGCCTTCGCTGTACACAAAAAATTCCGAGCGCGAAGGTTAGGGAGAAGAAAGAAAAGAAAAGGGGAACAACCAAAAAAAATACAGGGAAAAAAAATAATACTAAACTATTTCCCAGGGGCAGTTTGGGCCAGGCCGTTAGGGGCAAATTGGGCTTTCAGGCAACGTACATTCAAATAATGATAATTGTCAATAATAATAATAACTCAGTATTCCTGGTGATAACAACAAATTTATTCGAAATCGTTGCTCCACAGGAGACTAAATTCTAATTATTGCCACTGGCTCCCCCAAACTAAGCCCATAATCGGGAACACCCGTGCTTTTCGACCAACAAGCCTCTCAACTCAGTCAAATTCCCCAATTCACAAACAAACGATCGGCGTAATATGACTGAGCTGAGGCGGCTAAATAGTATAACTGCACGACACAGCCGAATGAAACTAAAGACTCAAGGCCACGGCTTACCAAGCACCGTGTTTATAATAAAATAAATTTGAATTTATTCTCTAAATTCGGTGAAGTAAATTTCACTCAACACTCCTTCGCTCTCTCTCACACACACGAATAAATCACGAGATTCCAAGTTATAATCACAACAAACCAACAAGGTCAACAATATAAACAAACCTGGAATGTCGTGATCACGCTACATGACCAGCAGCACCGGCAGCAGTGGTTCTCCGTGCCCACACGTTGGCGGCGCCATGCAACGGTGTACCTGGGGGACAAGGCCACGAACAGCCAACCCCGAGGTACCGTCGGCCAACGCCCAAGAACCTAAAAATAAAAAGAAAAATCTACACTCGGGAACGGGCCAGTATTTCGACGCGCCCTGATTCCCGTCTCGGCAAGCTCGGACAAAAAGAAAAATAAGAATAGATGGGGCCGGAAAACTACCCGCGAAGGGCCTGCTTCACTGCTCCACCGCTGGCTGCTGTCTCGCCGTCCTCTCCCGCGGCTCGTCGCGAAGAATCAGCCCTGCTAGGCCGCGCCCTAAAGGGAGATAGAGAGCAAAAGAAACAGAAAAGAGGAAAAATATAAGAGAGAGAGAGAGGTAAAATCATACAATGTAAACAAAAAAGGAAGAATGCGTTAGTTTAATTCAATTTATTTCCAGAATGCCTACACGGGCGAGTCGAACAGAGGTCGACGCGAGGCCCGAGAAACGAAGGCCCGTAGGCCACACACACCGGCCAGGATCCGCTGATCCTGGCATTGCACGCCGCACGCGGAGGGAGCACCAAGGGTTAAGAAAAGTAAGCTACCTTAGTGTCGTGACCCGACGGCGAATTCCGGCGGTCTAAGTCCGATCGGGTGACTCGTCTCCGTGGGCGAGACTAGCTCGGCGAAGCCCCGGCATCGTCGTGGTCGTTGCAGGTTCTCTCTCCCGGACGTCGTCGACCCACGCACCCACCTGGGCACGATTTAGCAACCCAGAGTGGCCTTGCTGTCTAACTCTCAAAAAAGAAAAACTCCGGCTTTCCGATAACTCTCAACTAGGACTCGCGTACTCAATGGAGTAGAACAAAGAAAACGAACGGTTAATTTAGACAGTCGAACATAGACTGCCTCGCGAGGCTCGGTCGCTGGCGGTCGCCGCCAGCGCCACTCAGCTGAGCAGGGGAGGGGAGGGGAATCAGGCTCCCGGCCGTCTCTCTCCTCGTTTCGCTGCACGCTCGGGTTTAGCTCCAGCCGATCGCCACGATCCGTTCGGAGCCCAACTGATGAGAGAGAGAATGCCGGGAGCTTGTGCTCAAGCTCCCGATCCCCCCGTAGCAGTTCTGAGATATGAATTAAAGTTAAAAAATCACTGTTTTAGAACCTAGGGTGCCTAGAGAAGGAATAATAGGAAGCTGCGGTTTGCGCCAAAAATTTTCTTTTTTTATGCCCTTTCGAATGATATATCTATTGTATGGGTTTTCCATGGGGGCCGATTCGACCATCTTACCCGGCTATATTCTTTGAGAAAAAAAGGGGCATTTTTTTGTATTTTTTCTATGTTTTATGAATTTGTACTCAATAAATATTGAATAAAAGTTTATAAAAATATATATCAACGTTAACTAGAGCAAAAAATGCATCTTTTAAAAAAAAAAAAAAAAAATGGGGGTTTACGCGCCAAATTTACAAGTTTTGAACGGTTTTTTAACGAACTGTCTCAATTTTTTACCTTTAAAGTAAATGAAATCGACTTTTAACGCATAAATCGAATATAGACCACGAAAAGCAAAAGATGCATTTTTTTGAGTTCTTTCAGAAAATATATATTTTGTTATACTTTTAAGCTAAAAGGGCATTGAAAAGTCCAAAAAAAACACGTTTTTTTCAAAATTTTGAGGTTATGGACGATTTACGTGCAGTTAAACTTCTTAAAATTAAAAAGACAAAAATTTTTCTAAAAAGTACAACTAAAGACAAAAATTTTGCGCCAAACCTGGTTCTGATCGGATGATTAGAGACCGAATTATGAATTTTTGAAAAAAAAAAAAAAAAAAATTCGGGTCTTTCGGAGTTCCCAAAAAGTGGGTGGCCCACCTTGCTCCTTCACGGAATCACCCTGAAAAGTTGAGTTTTTCATGTCTTCATAACATACTAAAATATCAGACCTGGACCAAGTCGGATATTCGAGAAATAAACGAAAAACTACCTTAGATTGTGGTTTCCCATGTATTTTAAATGGGACACAAAAGTCTCTGCGCATGCACGGTAAATCCGCCAACCGAAAAACTAACTGGGAGGTGTTTTTGTAGGTCCCAAAAGGCACCTAAATCCAAAATTTCAGCCAATTTGGTGAGGATCAGATTTTGGTGATTATTTCTTTCATTACCCCAAAATTTTTCATTGCATGGGCACACAGAAAAAAAATTTTTTTAGCAAAGAATTTATTGATCACACGTTATAGGTTATAACCTTTACAACTCAAAATTGATAAAATAGAACCAATAAAAATAAATGTCACCTGCAGAGTCAAAACTTCGTGGAGAAATCATCTCCACGGCATAATCGTCTTTCGGAATACCAGTTGTGAACACTGACTTCTCCAGAATAAGAACTTCTTTGAAAAATCATCTTCAGGGCATTACCGGCGATGTCACCAGATGTCTATTCTGACCCCGCCGGAATAAAAACTTCCTAGAGAAATCATCTCCAGGACGTAATTGTTCAGTAACTATGTATTTTAAAAAATACACGTACTTAGACTTTCGGGATCTCGTGCCCAGCGTTGGTACTGTAAGAAACCGGGTAAGGAATCGGGTAAGTTACCCTAGGGTAAGGAAAGAAATTAATGGTAAGAAATAATTTTTTTTTTTCCAAGTTACAAAAACTGTCTGCACGATATACTTATGCTAAAAATTAACAACAAAGTCTTAATTATCATTCTTAGCTCTCAAGACCGAATGTTTTTATTAAATTAATTAATAAACAATTTAAATAATTACTAAACAAAGACGCAAATCCTGAAATTTAATGAATTGACGGAAGTAAACAATTTAGTAATTTATTTATAAGTACATATAATTACACCTAAGCTCCTCAACCCTCATAACCAAGTAGATCGGTTGAAAAATTGAATTTATTAATAAACAATTTCAATCATTAATAAACATATATATATATCTTGAAACTCAATCAATTTGAGCGTTAAAAAATTTAATAACTTAGTATCCCCAAGCTCCGAAAGCCTCATAACCAAGTGGACCGATTGCAATAATTAAATTTATTAATAAACAATTTAAATAATTAATAAACAAAAACGTATATCTTGAAACTCAATAAATTTGAGCGTGTTGGAATATATATATATTATATTACACAAAGTGCACGAGAAAGTTGAGTCAGTGGAATCCCCGTGCTTTTACTGCTGCTTATCGTTTTTACGATTCTATGGCGTCTTGATAAAAATTTAGACTAAACATTCGATAAGTACTTACCAGCACAGTAAAGGCTTGGGGGTTTCTCGGGCTCTCTTTGTCGTCAGTCGTCATCGAGATCTCGTTGAATAAAGAGCTCTTAAAACTTACACCTCTTTTTCTTTTATTTAATTCCCTAACTCTGACAGGTTATGGGCCCAGGCTAACGCAAAATAAAAGTGAAAGTTTAATTTAAAAAAAAATGGATTCGCAATCAAAGCGAAATATAAAACAATTTAATGGTGAGAAATATAGTGTGTGGAAGTTTCGTGTAAAATCATTACTTTCTGAGTTTGATGTGAGTGAAGTGATTGACGAAAATCCTCCAACACCCATTACTGATGAATGGCGCATTAAAAGCTCTACCGCTAAAAATATAATTACTTGGCAGCTGCAGGAGCTTCGCTTGAAGAGATGGACAAGATCGCTTACCTTTTAATGACTTTACCAAAAAATTACGATGGCATTACGACAGCTATCGAAACACTTGAAGATGATAAGCTCAATTTAGCCTTTGTAAAAACGCGACTTTTGGACTATGAAGTTAAACTTAAAAGTGAAGATCAATCGACAGCTCTGAAAGTTTTATGTGCTTCTGAATCTTCACTGCCAAAATCAAATGATAATAAAGGCAAGAAAAATAAACATAAATCTCAAAAACACAATAAGAAACAAAATAAAAAATTCAATCCATCAAAAGGCAATCATCAACCTCAATATAAATCTTCAAATATCCAGTGTGAACATTGTGGCCGCCGAAATCACGAAAAACCAAATTGTTATTTTTATAAACAAATGCTGCAAACAAATCAAGAAAGAACTTTGACACACGTCCAGACAAATGCTGCATACAACAGTCAAGGCTTTGCATTCATGCTGGGAAATTCCTACTCGTGTGGTGATTTCAGTTCGAATGAATTACTATTTATAATCGATTCTGGAGCAACAGATCATATAATAAATCGAGATGATGTATTTGCAAGCAGCAACATTTTCTCAACTCCCAAACGAATTTCTGTTGCTAAAAATGGCGAGTCAATATCTGCTACCAAATATGGAACTATCCAGATAACAACAAATCTCGGAAAGTCAGGAATTTTGGAAAACGTCCTCTACGCACCGGATGCTGCATTCAATTTGTTATCTGTTCGACGATTGCAAGAGAAGGGCATGCGAATAATTTTTGATATCGATAAAGTCGTTGTTGAAAATGGTGAAAGTGAAACCATTCTAACAGGTAAGCCTATTAATGGTTTATTTGGTGTAAAATTTAAAATAGAATTAAACTTATTGAATGGGAGTCACGTAAATATCAGTAAGACTGAAAATTTTAAATCATGGCATGAACGTCTTGGTCATATCAGTGACTCTAAATTTAATCAAATAAAACATCAAAAACTTTTTGAAGATGTTGCTAAGCTTGATGACGTTCGAACCAATAATGAGGTTTGTGAACCATGTATTTTTGGTAAACAAGCAAGACTACCATTCAATAAGATTAAAAATAAAAATCACGTATCAAGACCATTGTTTATGGTACACACAGATGTATGTGGGCCAATTACACCGCCTACTGTAAATAACAAGAATTATTTCGTGACTTTTGTTGATGATTTTACTCATTACTCAGTTGTTTATTTATTAAATTCAAAATCTGAGGTGTCATTATGTTGAAAGATTATACACTCAAAAGTGAAGCACATTTTAATTTAAAAATTGTTAATCTGTATTTGGACAATGGTCGAGAATACATGAGTAATGAAATAAAAGATTTTTGTTCAGAAAAGGGGATAACATTCCATTTCACTGTACCACACACGCCTGAACAAAACGGAGTAAGTGAACGTATGAATCGGACGATTACAGAAAAAGCTCGCGCAATGATAAACGCAGCTAATTTAGAAAAACATTTTTGGGGAGAAGCTGTTTTAACAGCCTGTTATTTAATAAATATTACACCCACAAAAGCTGTTAAAGTACCGAAAACTCCATACGAACTGTGGCACAATAAAAAGCCCAGATTAAATTACTTAAAGGTGTTTGGTTCGACCGCTTATGTACTCATAAAAACAAGACGCGATAAATTTGATGATAAATCAGTCAAAGGCGTTCTTGTTGGGTATGAACCAAGTGGGTACAAGATTTGGAATGTTGAACAAGAAAAATTTCAAGTAGCTCGTGATGCCATTTTTGACGAAATTGATTTTAAATCATCAAGACCTAAAACATCTGATGAACTAAACATTTTTCGAGGAAGTTCAAATTCAAATAAAGATGTAGGACCTATAATAAACGAGTTTATTGAAACCCCTGAAGTAAATGACTCTGTAACGTCTAAAGAACGGTCACATGAAAATAATAATGAGTCTGAATTAAGAAGAAGTGATCGACTTAAAAAACGTCCTAAAATTTCTTACTCCGAGAACGAAAACTCTGAGTTTGATCCTTATCTCGCAGTGGCACAAGATTTTACGGAAACAGTTCCTCAAAATTTTCAGGAAATTAAAACGCGAAGGGATCGAACTCAGTGGGAGAGAGCAATAAAGGACGAACTCGATTCACATCTTTCAAATAATACTTGGTCTATTATACAAAAACCACAAAATAAAAATATTGTATCTTGCAAGTGGGTATTTACAATTAAACATGATGAGTTAGGAAACCCCACAAGATATAAAGCAAGATTAGTTGCGCGGGGTTTTACGCAAAAATATTTGGTCGACTACGATGAAATATTTGCTCCCGTCGCGAGAATTTCCACTTTTCGTTTTCTTTTGGCTTTCGCGAATCAATTTGATCATTTAGTACATCAAATGGACGTGAAGACCACTTTTCTGAATGGAACTTTGCAGGAAGAAATTTTCATGCAAATTCCGGAAGGAATAATTGCTGGAAATGATCAGGTGTGCAAGCTGAATAAATCTTTATATGGGCTTAAACAATCATCTCGTTGTTGGTTTGAACATTTTGACATGATAATTAAGAGGAAAGGTTTTAAAAATTCAAATGTGGATAATTGTTTATATTTTTTGATTGTTGGTGATGTTAATAAAAACATTCATCTCCTTTTGTATGTTGATGATATTGTGATAGTAACTCGTGATTTAAAAATCATGAATGAAATTAAAGATTATTTGCATAGTTGTTTTAATATGACTGATTTGAATGAAATTAGATTTTTCTTGGGAATCTCAATTGAGAGAGGGAGAGATACTATTTCCTTGAACCGAACCTTATACTTAAAAAATGTTTTGAAGAAATTCGAGATGAGTGATTGTAAGCCTGTAGATACGCCATTGCCGCTAAAGGTAGACTATGAGGCGTTGAATTCTGATGAATTTTATGATGCACCATGTAAGAATTTAATCGGCTGCTTGATGTATGCAATGTTGTCTACAAGACCTGATCTTTGTTTTCCGGTAAATCTATTGAGTCGTTTCCAAAGTAAAAATACGAATGAATTGTGGAAAAGTTTGAAAAGAATTTTAAGGTATATCAAAGATACTTTAGATTTAAAACTCGTTTACATTAAAACTGAGTATAAAAGTATTATAAGTGGTTATGTAGATGCTGACTGGGGTGGCGATGAATTAGATAGAAAAAGTACAACTGGTTATATGTTCACAATTTTTGATAACTGTACAAATACATGGAATACAAAACGTCAAAACTCAGTAGCGACTTCATCCACTGAGGCTGAATACATGGCACTTTTCGAAGGAGCAAAAGAAGCCATGTGGTTAAAGTCACTATTACATAGTATCGATATAAAAATTGACGGTCCCATTGTAATTTACGAGGACAATACCAGTTGTATAAGTATTGCAAACAACCCTACGCATCATAAAAGATCTAAACACATAGATTTAAAGTACCATTATACTCGAGAACTGATACAGAAAAATTATATAAATCGTAAATATTTGCCCACAGGTAGCCAGTTAGCAGATATTTTCACTAAAAACGTCGCTGCTTCAAAACTCTTGGGAACAAGATTTTCTGTTGGTTTAAAAAAAAAAAAAAAAAAAAAAAAAAAAAAAAAAAAAAAAAAAAAAATGAATAAAAATCAAATAATGAATGATGATTAGAATAGCAAAAAATGAATATTTTTTAAATTAAGTGAGATGCTCTTGACTAATTTATTATTTTAACTACTCGTTCCACTTTTTGAGTGGGAGTGTTGGAATATATATATATATTATATTACACAAAGTGAACGAGAAAGTTGAGTCAGTGGAATCCCCGTGCTTTTACTGCTGCTTATCGTTTTTACGATTCTATGGCGTCTTGATAAAAATTTAGACTAAACATTCAATAAGTACTTACCAGCACAGTAAAGGCTTGGGGGTTTCTTGGGCTCTCATTGTCGTCAGTCGTCATCGAGATCTCGTTGAATAAAGAGCTCTTAAAACTTACACCTCTTTTTTCTTTTATTTAATTCCCTAACTCTGACAGAGCGTTAACCCACAATCAGGAGGTGGTTTTAGTCGGTAAGAATCCGACACTACCCAAGCAACTCCTGCTTGGGTGTCTTTCTGAAGATTTCCCCTCCTGGTTTATTAAAAAAAAAAAAAAAAAAAGAGATAATAAATTATTAAATTTTTATCGCTCAAATTTATTGAGTTTTACGATAAACGTATTTGTTTATTAATTATCTAAATTGTTTATTAATAAATTTAATTATTGCAATCGGTCCACTTGGTTATGAGGGTTTCGGAGCTTAGGGATAATAAATTATTAAATTTTTTAACGCTCAAATTTATTGAGTTTCAGGATATACGTATTTTTTTATTGATTATTTGAACTGTTTATTTATAAATTGAGCTATTGCAGTCTATTCTCTTGGTTATGATGGCTCAGGAGCTTAGAAATAATAAATTATTAAATTTCTTACCACTCAAATTTATTGAGTTTTACGATCTGCGCATTTGTTTATTAATTATTTAAATTGTTTATTAATGAATTTAATAATTGCAATCGGTCGATTAGGTTATGAGGGTTTCGGAGCTTAGGGATAATAAATTATTAAATTTTTTAACAAATGAATTTTTCAAATTCATTGAGTTGTAAGATATACGTATTTGTTTATTAATTAATTAAATTGTTTATTCATAAATTGAATCATTTCAATCGATCCGCTTGGTTATGAGGGTTTAGGAGCTTAGGTGTGATTATAAATAAATTATTAAACTTTTTACTTCCGTCAATTCATTAAATTTCAGGATTTGCGTCTTTGTTTAGTAATTATTTAAATTGTTTATTAATTAATTTAATAAAAACATTCGGTCTTGAGAGCTAAGAATGATAATTAAGACTTTGTTGTTAATTTTTAGCATTAGTATATCGTGCAGACAGTTTTTTTAACTTGGAAAAAAATAAAAAAATAATTTCTTACCATTAATTTCTTTCCTTACCCTAGGGTAACTTACCCAATTCCTTACCTGGTTTCTTACCGTACCAACGCTGCTCGTGCCGACTCGACACTGCCGGTTCGGCAGACGAATGCGGCCCGAACTCGCAGCTTGGGTGGCCGCATCAAAACTTTCGCTCGGGATAAACCGGTTTTACGAAAAAAAAATTCATTTAGATTCTCTCACGAAAATTTATATTCAAATTTCTATTTGCAATTTTTTTTTAATATGATCAACAGTCTTAATAGAAAAAATCAGAAATTTTAATTTAAATTTCAAGATTTAAATTTTGGCGACGATGGCGCTCGCACTCCATCTGTCGGAATTCGTCTGAAATGCCGAATTTTTTAAATAATTCGAACGCCGAAGGGTGGAAAGTGCGGAGAATTTTTTCGGCTGTTTTCGAAAAATGCAAATTTCAATAAAATGATTTAACAACTTTAGGTCGGTGAAGTAAACAGAATGACGAATTTTATGCAAAAGTAGAAGCTTTTGAGGAATTTAAAGTTGTCAGTAGTTTGAAAATATTCAAGAAAAGCTTAAAAATAAAATATTAGTGAGGTTATGGTAGCTTCTATTCCTGTAAATAAAGCGCGGTACTGGCTACTATTTTTTATTGGAAAACTCTCCCAGCCAGCTACCGCTGGCTTTGATTAGCTATGATAAACAATTATAAATTTCTCGCCTAAATTTCGTTACTGCTTCATTTTTTTATAATAGCATACGATCAAAAATTTATTTGATTACTATCAATGAATTTAGAGCCGCGGTTGCTCGACGGGTTAGATACCGGACTCTCACGCCTAGGGCCCGGGATCGATTCCCGCTGCCGGCACCTCTGAAAAAATTTTTCATGTGCCTATTACCGCGGTTCTGAATGGGGGACCACGGCTCGGTCGGAGACCTATAAACGCTCTCTCGATTGAAGCGTGATCCCCACAGAGGCCGGAAGATGGGAGTTCGATGTAAAGTAACGTACCACAGGGACAGGCGACTGATACCAACGGGGGTTCATGCATCGAAACTCTGTACTTACGGCCTCGGTCATCCAGGTATAGGTTTTTTCCCTACGATGTGGGTTTTTACTATACCCATAGCACGCTTAGCATTGCACCTACCGGCTTCCGTGCTATGTAAAGGAGACTGGGATTATAGGGGGGAAGAGGTCCCTTCTGGAGCAAAAATTAAAAGGCTCTAGAAGCATGGCCACTTAACCGGGGGGATAGGGATACAATGGCGAAAGCTCAGTGTCCCTGAGCCGAAAGGCACCCCGGTCAACTTTCATTACCAATAACCAATAACCAATATCAATGAAATTGTAGCCAACGTTATTCATATTAAAAAAAAAAAAAAAAAAAAAAAAAAAAAACAATTGAATCACATGATTAATCATGTGATTAAACATTTGAAATAGTGGTCGAAAATATCATATGATAAATTAGTTAAGATTTTAAGTAATTCATTGGCCTCCGGCTTATCAGATGTTGAAAAATCCCTAGCCCTAAAATGCAGCTGGAATTCCTGACGTCAAATTGGAACCGAAATCCAGATGGAAATCCAGCCCCCGGAATAGATTCTCCTAGTAGATCCCCGAAGCGGCCTGACATCGTGCCCCGTCAGTCACTCATCCAAATACTAACTGCACACAATGTTACTCAACGTCGTTGATCGACCGATGCGTGGATTCTCCGCATCTCCATGTCGTCGGTCAACAGATCTTTGACTTATAAGGCTACCTTAAATACGTACGGTATTAAATAATACTATATTGAAACCGAGCAAAAGTCGTGCCCCGTCTACACCGGTGGTTCAACCGCATCTCGGCTTAACTTTGTTTAAAGAATTTTGCAATGTTGCCGTTGGATTTAAGGATTAATTTGTACTTTTAAAATATGAAATAATTTTTTAAGATTAGGATGTTTACATCTTGAACTTCGATTCCAATGGCAACATTACCAAATTCTTCGTACAAAGTTAAGCCGAGACGCGGTTGAACCGCCAGTGTAGACGGGGCATAAAAAAACATACTTTTTTAAAGTAAAAAATTACGGCGAGTGGTTTTTTTATTTGGACACATAGGTACTAACAGAATCTTAAATGTTTTATCTTTGTATAAAATAACATACATCCTATCGAAAGAAGTGAAATAAAAAATAGTATTACGATCTAGTTTTTGGCAAATTATTTCCAATTTAATTTTTTCTCTTCACAAAAATTAAAAACTGATATTAAATCCAGTTAAATGAAAGTAAAATTGACAATTTATTTACTTTAAATTTCTTTAAGATCAATAAATCCATTTTTACTTGTCAGAGCCAAAAACTAAAAAGTAGAAGCAGTTATAAATTCTGCAAAATTATGTAAATGAATCATATATAATTATAAGTGTGCAAAAGTGTATGTACACTCATAACTTTCTCAATTTTTAATCGATTTATTTGAAATTTTAAGGGGTTGTTTGTTACTTTTTGGAGAAGGTTTTAACCTAACTAGAGTTCTGTATGTCGATTCAAAAAAAAGTTATGGTCGAAAAACGGAAAATTTGAATTTTTCGAAAAATCACTGGAAAATGTATGTTCGTATGTTTGCGCATAGCTCAAAAAGTTTATAACCAATTGATCTGAAATATCAAAGGATTGTTGGTTACGTTAAAAGGAAGGTTTCAAGCCCAACTAGAAGTATCTAGCTTTATTAAAACAAAAGTTATAGATCGAAGCCAAAGCAGTTGTTTTTTGCGAAAATTTGATTTTTTGATTACCGATAAGTGCGCGTATGTACACGCATAACTTTCTCAATTTTTAATCAATTTATTTGAAATTTGTAGGGGTTATTTGTTACTTTTTGGAAAAGGTTTTAACCTAACTAGAGTTTTGTATGTCGATTCAAAAAAAAGTTATGGTCGAAAAACGGAAAATTTGAATTTTTTAAAAACTCCGACGCCACGCGCCGCCGCCGCCACCGCTGCTGTAAAACCTATCGAAATCATGCATTTTTTATTCTTTTTGGTTATTTATCTTAGAAGTTAATACCGCTTCCTATATTATTCTTTGCACCTCACGATTCCTTTAATGTTTTCCTGCAGAAAAACCTGTTTTTTAAAAATATTTTAAGGAAATTAAATTTGCAATCCGCTAATAACCTCCAAATTTGTACGATTTTACGCGCTCAGCATAGGAATCGCGTGTAAAAAGTTGAAACTTCTGAGCTTAATATCTCAAAATTTAGCCCCGCTTGGGGTTGTTTGAAAAATACCAACGTGTAAAGGACACGAAAAACTAACTCTGTGCAGAGTTAGAAAACTTTTTTAAGAAACAATAAAACTGTAGGTAACTACCTTAGTAAAAAGAAGTGATATCATTTAAAATATTTTATAAAAAAGGTGTTTCAATTAATTGGTCTGAAACGAGATCAAGCAAAAAGAAATTTGCAATTTTTTAAAGTATGATTTTTCTGCAGGATTCTACATAACTTTGCCAAAATTTGATAAAATAGAACCAATAAAATGGTTTGGCAGAGTTATGTAGAATTCTACAGAAAAATCATACTTTAAAAAATTGCAAATTTCTCTTTCCTTGATCTGGTTTCAGACCGATTAATTGAAACACCTTTTTTATAAAATATTTTTTTTTTCATAGTATGCGTTGTCACAGGGCTTGAATTAAGGAATTTAATTCTTATGAGGATCGTGATTTGCACGAGAACCCACGAAGTTCGTTCTCTGCACTCCTCCGCCTTGCTGACAAAAATGCACTTCTCGTGCACACGACAATTCGTCGATTTTCTCTCAATACCTGAAAAGAGGGGGGAAGACGCGTACGCGAACTAATATTTTTATTACGCGGCGCGGCTGCTCTCCTTCGTCGGTAGTGGCGTGAGTCTACGAGGACCGATCGCAGGAACACGGGTTAATTAAATCAAATGTTAAATGTAAATTTTTAATAATTTTAATTAATCCTAAAATAAAAGAAATCAAAAATTACATAACATTCTAAATTAATTATTCTCTATTGTTTACAAACAATTTAACCCGAATGACTCTAAGTCTTGATACGACAAAATTTAATTTTACAAAAATAAAGTTCGCCGGTTGTGTTGTGGTCGCTACTAACACACCGACACACGCACACACTCTCTCTCGCTCGGCTGCTAGCTGCAGCGCGCCAAAACAACAAAGGCGAAGATTTTCTGAGTACTGCGGTACTCCGACAAACACACTCTTGCGCGCGATACAATTAATTTCTAATAGACGCTTATTAGACTTACTATTATTCAGGTGCAACTGCGCTCGATTGAACTACGCAATCCTGTGTGCCCCCACTGGGCCAAGAATGCCTTCGAAGGCCGAACGCCGGTTGCTGTGAGTTTTTCCTGGATGACTACCTCGTCCGGCTCGAGTGACAACTCGAGGACGAGACAACCCAAACTCCACAAACAACACTACACCGATAACAACAATCGCGACGTCGAACACGTACAACTTCGCGATCTCTAACGATTTAATCTTCTCGATTAAACGTACAACGGATTCTCAACACACGTGTGATGTCTCGCGCGGTTAAGACTAGAGTGACGCAACTCGGCCGGTGGCGCTGTCGCCTCATTACCGACCGTGCGTCTACGCGTTTCTAACGGTCGCGTGCTGTAATTCAAATAAAATTTGAATTCAGCATATTTCCTCACGCGCCCGTTACACCCCCGGACCAGATTCGACGTATCCTTGGATTTGTCGCATCGATATCTACCCGAAACGTGACCTAAGCGAGTTGGGATGGTACGAGGATGAGATAAGGATTGAATGAATAAGGTACTGTGATTAGGTAATTGATATTTTATTTATCACTCTGTACAGTTGGTTTATTAATCACCCTGAATGGCTATTTAGCCAACCCGAATGACTACCAAGTCATACTATTGGCTTCTAGCCGCCACGGCGATGGTTTGCCTTTCCTGGACAGAGTCTTGGATCAGCGACTCCCGGGTAACCACAATTTTGACAGCGTCGTTGTTGCTCTTTTGGTTTGCGGTTCTCGATGTGCGCCGCTGCCTTCTGGGCCTCGATCGAGACGAAGAAAAGATCTCGTTGAGCTTTCTGGGCTTCTTTTCTCAACTTTCTCCTCTGCTCGGCCGTTGATTCCATTAAGGCTTCTAACCTAGCCTGTTCGGCTTTCGCCTTGGCTTCCCTCTCTCGCAATTGCCTGCGATTTGTTCGGCGCTGCTGGATGTCTAACAGATCAGACTCTCTATCTATAACTAGTTGGTTCCAAGATACCATCGTAGCAGGTAATGGTCCTTGCCAGGCCTCTTTCAGTCGGTAAAACTTTTGGAAAGTCTCGTGCTCATATGCCTCTTGTTTTACCGACCAGTCACGGCATTCCCGAAGTTCCTCCAACATTTTATTCCAATCATCTAAGGTAGGAGTGGATGTTGAGCTCTTCGACGATGCGTCACCGTTAGGGTTTATTTGTAGTGCCCCTATTGCACTAGTCAAAGAAGTGGTTGACTTATCCTCTTCTTCTTTGGTAGGAGGTGGTGGTACTACCCCTTTTCTAACCTCCTCGTCCATTATTCGGACTAAGTCCTCTCTTGAGTATTGATCGGCCATTCTTGAAACAGAGTAGGAAAGGGAAGGATAAGAACAGGGAAATCAGATTGCTTTCGGTCGCGTGCGAGTTCTCCGCGGTGATGGCGAAGCCAATACGACGGTCCCCCCTTTCCGGGAGCCTTTCGGCCTACCTCGGCCCCTTTTCGCGGGGGCCAATTCAACCGGTTTGGCTTGATCATCCGCCATAGCCAGATGATCAGGCCCATTTAGATTGCTCCGATCTCGCTCGCCTTCGCACGCTACCTGATGCTCGCTAGCTAGGATTTTCGCACGCATCCCTCGGTGTCTGACTTTCTTCAGCTGAAGTTTCCAGGTCTTCTCTTCCGATCCACCTCTTCAATTGTTGAACTGCTACTGGTTGAATTTCGTTGCCAAACTTATCTTTCATCGCATACGTATTACTACCAAGTCTCTCTATAATTACATACGGACCTGAGTATTTGGGTGCCAGACTGGCTGTGAAGCCTTTGGCTTTGTTCGACAGGACTTTATTTTTCCTTAGAACCATGTCTCCTGGTTCAAAGAAAACCTCGCGGTGCCGCTTGTCATAATGCTCCGCTGCCCTGTCTTGTTGCATGCGAAAATTTTCACCAGCCTTACTACGAAGAATAACCGCTCCCTCTTGTTTCTTCTTCCACTCTTCCAGGGCCAATCTTCATACTTCCGTAACAGCTCATCTGCCAATCCCTTGTTGACTACGCTACAGTCACTCGGTTGTCGTAGCATGTTTAACATGGCCGGACTCGTTCTGGTGGCTGAGTGTTCTGCCCTGTTATATGCACAGACTAGTTCGGGTAACAATTCATCCCAACTTTGCTGGTTTTCTGCAATAAAGTACCGAATCATCGTTTTTAAAGTCCGATTTAGCCTTTCAACTTGGCCGTTAGACTCAGGATTATTCGTCGGAGAGTTTTCATGCTCAATACCTAGCTTGACTAATCTGTCGTCAATTGCATGGTTTTTGAACTCCGAACCTTGATCCGATAAAAACTTTTCTGGCTGACCCCATCTCAAAATCACGTCTTGCCAGGTATGATCCCAAATGGCCTCACCTTCAGCCCGTTTTAACGGTGTTACCTCTGCCCATCGAGTAAACAAATCCGTCAAAACTAACACGTATTTGTGTCCATTTCTGCTTCTGGTGTATGGGCCTAATATGTCGCCCGATACGACTTGCCATGGCCTTACAATTGCCCGTTTGCCCATGAGGCCTCCCGGTAGTCGTTGCTCGACCTTTTGCATTTGGCAGGTTTGGCATGATTTGATATATGCCTCGATGTCTTTGTACATGCCAGGCCAAAAAAATTCCTGAGCTACCCTTTTCAAGGTTTTATCTCGGCCCAAGTGCCCTGCCAACGGCTCGTCGTGCTTTTCTTGTATTACTGTTTGACGTAAATACAACGGTACGACCAATTTCCAGGCATCGTCATCACCTACCGTCTGTTCAATCAAGTCGTCAGACTTATAATAATATAACCCGTCTGCCACGACTTTCCACCTGAGAAACTTGCCAGGATTTCTTTGAACGGCTTTTATCTTGCTTAAGTACCAGTCGTCCAGCTCTCCGACAGGATAGCTTACGGCTGCGACGGTAGGTTCATCCTCTTCTTCATACATGCGTGACAACGCGTCGGGCACGACATTTAGAGACCCTTTACGGTACTCTGTCGTAAAAGTGTAGCTTTGAAGCTCTAGCGACCATCTCCCTAATCTGCCCGTTACGTTCTTCAACCTATCTATCCACCGAAGTGAATTATGATCCGTCACTACGTGAAATTGAAATCCTTCGACGTAGCAACGGAATTTCCGGATTGCCTCAACTACGGCTAGGCATTCTCGTTCTGTCACGCTGTAATTCCGTTGTGCCGGGTTTAAGACTCGACTGAAGTACTCGATGACTCGTTCGTCCCCATCAATGGTTTGAGTCAAGCAGCCTCCAATACCAGTATTCGAGGCGTCCGTTTGTATGGTAAACGGTTTGGTAAAGTCAGGTCTAGCCAACACCGGGGCAGACGCCAACAAGACTAAAACCTTCTCGAAGGCGTCCTGTTGTTCTGCGTCCCATTTGTAGCACACTCTCGTGCTTGTTAACCGTGTCAGTGGCTCTGCAATCGTGGCGAAATTTTTAATAAATTTTCTATACCACGAGGCCATGCCTAAAAACCTTTTTAATTGTTTACGGTTTTTCGGTACACTGAATTTTAAAACGGCTTCGACTTTTTCCGGGCACGGTCGAATTCCGTCACGGCTAACGACAACGCCTAAGTACTCCGCTTCAGATTGGCAGAACTTACTTTTTTCTCTATTCACCGTAAGACCTGCCTCCCTGAGCTTTTTCAAAATGGCTTCGAGGATTCGTAGATGTGTTTCGAAATCCTCAGTAACGATAATAATATCGTCCAAATACGCATAAGCATAAGGTCCGAATTCTCTTATTATCATTTCGATCAGGCGTTGGAAGGTGGCGCCAGCCTGATCTAACCCGAATGGCATCCTTTTGAACTGGAAAGTGCCTAAATCAGGTACTGTAAATGCCGTTATCGGCCTCGACTTCTTACTCAAAGGAACCTGGTGATAAGCCGATGACAAATCAATGGTCGAAATATACTTAGCTTTCTTCAGCTTGCGTAAAATGTCGTCCATGTATGGTAAAGGGTAAGCCTCTGTCTTTTTACTGACAGAATTAACTTTCTTAAAGTTAATACAAAAACGCCGCTTACCGTTCTCTTTCTTTACCATCAGTACAGGTGACGACCAGCCACTTTTCGGTGCAGGCTCGATTATGTCGTCGTCTAGCATCTGTAGAACATGCTCGTACATTTCCAGTTTCACAGCTGGTGAGACTGGGTAGTACCGTTGTTTGATAGGCTTACTGCACCAACGTCGATTTCGTGCTCTAACCACGTTGTACAACCTAATGGCCCATCAGCCTCCGGAATGGCTCGATCTAACACTTCATTAAGCCTTTCCAATTCTTCCGAACGGACGTCAGCTAACCCAATTGACGCCAAACTCGTCAATTCGGTGTCTGACACAGCTGCAACTTCGAGGTCAATTGCTTTCCCAGCTATCCTTACCTCCAGCTTGTTCGTTGCGGGATCTAGCACGGTATCGAACGTACGGATGAAATTTGTACCTAAATAACAATCCGCGTCGAGACGTGTCAGAATAGCTACCTTTATATCCCGAGTTACCCCGGCAACCTCAAAAGGTAAAACAACATGTCCAGCAATTGGACATCTGCGGCCGTCTGCCACTTTGGCTCCTTTACCGCAATATGCCTCGATTTTTCTGTTGCATGCTGAAGCAATTTGAATTGCTGTTGATCCCATTACCGTGCGTGATGCACCGGGATCATATAATGCTCTTACGCAGAAGTCACCTATATTAACTGGCATCCACCATCTGCCTTCCACATCGAGGTTATCTTCTGCTGGCTCGTTCGGATCTCCTGTCTGCTCAGAATCTTCCTGATCCACTGAGCATGCCAGACTAACCGCTACGCGGACTTACTTTTCTAGCAGGTGCACCTTCGCTTGATGTAACAATAATTATAATAATTACAACTAGCCCGAATGGCTTCACACAAGACGACAATGCCTTCCAAGGCCGCACGCTGACTTTCCGTGAGATGTTCGCCTTCCCCGCTCCGATCCAATGACAAGTGGATCACAGGAAAATCTACACAACTTCTCACTGATAACTTTATCTAACACACTCCAATAAAGTTATCTAACAACACAAAAAAGTAAATTCTATATTTGCTCTCGGATACACGTGTGATCGCGCCAAGCGCTAAACTTAGAGTAATGCTGATCGGTAGATCTCGTCATCACCTGACTTACCGATCCGCATCTGCGTTCCATAACAGTTAGCGCCGAATTCGAATTTAATCGACGCGGTAGCTGTTACAGTCCCCTCCCAGAGGTGACGTATCCGGGATTCGTTACCTCGACAATCCCAAGAACGCAGCTTATTTAAGTA
Source organism: Encarsia formosa (assembly GCA_038277355.1). Lineage (NCBI taxonomy): Eukaryota > Metazoa > Arthropoda > Insecta > Hymenoptera > Aphelinidae > Encarsia > Encarsia formosa. Next base: position 22,275,708 of record CM076187.1, read on the forward strand.
GGGATTACATCAATTCCCATATCGTCACAGGGCCCAGATTAAAACAATCCCCATAACACCCGATCGCACGCTACCTGACACTTGCGAGTGTCAGGATTTTCGGACGCATCTCTCGGTGGTTGAATTTCCTCTTCCGACGGTTCTTGCTCCAGTCTTGCGATCCAAGTTTCCAGCCAGATATTGTAATTACCGACTGTCTGGTTAATCAAGTCGTTGGGCTTACAATCGCCAAGCCCGTCATCCACGACTCCTAACCTTAAAAATTTTCTAGGTTTTTCTTGACTTAAAACCTCATTCAATCTCCAGCCGTCCAGCTCTCTGACCAGATAGCTTATGGCTGCATCAGTCAGATTCTTCCTCAGCAAACACTTGTCAGCCTGACCGATCAACCTTGACTTCGTTATTTCGGTCATAACCACAGCTGTATCTTTGAGGTTAAATTTCTTAATAACCCACAATTGAATTTTCCAGATACCTGCTGCCATCTTATGTTTACTAGCTTGCTCAGTATTTATCTGACTAACTGGACAAGCTTGGGTGCCATCTCCGAGTGATGGCTCGGCCGCAACTTTGGCGGAGTAGAATTTATGACTTTCTACTCCGCCGGTTGTTCGTTTTCCGGCCGTTCAGGACAACTAAACCTTATATGCCCTCTTTTCCCGCATTCCCAGCACTTAACTGGAGAACCTTTGCCAGGACTTCCCTTACTTCCATCACTCTTACTCGATCCTGGAGATGAGCTTCTAGCCTCTTCGTCATCCGTCGACTTACGTCTTGCTTTGGTCCTTCTGGCCTTGTATGAACCTTGGTGCCTTGGATCCGTAGGCTTTCCAAACGACATACAATTAGTCTCGAGTTTGTTAAGCACAGTCTCGAGACGGCTAATAACCGAAGTCTCGGCAGACCTGCCTTCCACAGCTGTTGCGGCTATATTAACTTTCGGTATTCTATTAGCTCTATCATCTCTATAAGCCAGATTACGCCATACTGACGTAGACGGTGATGGAGGTGGCTTATACACCAATTCCATATTGGTAATTCTTTCGATCTCGACCGCTTGGCTCAATAAGCCTTTAATTGACTTAACCTCTTCACGCCTGATCTGCCTGCGTAATCGAGGTAACATGTTCGTTAACATGAAGTCAATTTGTTCTCTCTCAGTCGGTATCGGTCTAATTTTTAGCAAATAAGACTGCAAGCATGTCAAGTAGGTTCGCACCGGCTCGTTTTCACCTTGAGTCCGGGTTGTTGCTTCCATCCTTGCGGTCTGCTGGTAGTCTCCAACTCCGTACCACTCACGGGCTTCTTGACAAAAGTTCTCCCATGAGTTGATCGTGTCTCGCACGTTACGGAACCACGTAGCTGCTACACCAGTTAGCATTATTGGTAATGCATCCAGCAATTGAGAACCGGTCAAACCAGCGAGTTTATTGTATTCCTCTATCTGCAATAAAAACTGCTCAATACTAGATTCACTATCGCCACTGAATCTAATATTCCACCTTCGAACAATTATGCCGACGTCGACCGGCTTCATCGGGTTGCCTTGAGCCTGGATTGATTCCTGAGTGGCTAAATCAGCCGTCTGCCCATGGCTTCTCAACTGATCGAGTTCGGCTTGCAAGGCCTTAATTTGTTGTTCCAGTTTTTGTACCCTGTCCAGTCTCGCGACTATAGGGCTGGAACTATCTCTCGCGTCTCGCACAGATGTCTCACCGAAGTTGACTCTAGCATGCGGTAATTGACCGTCAGTCGACATACTGCAGTCATTTAGCGAGTTTTGCATCTCCGGCCTTATTGTCGAGGAGACCGGGCCTCCCGGCCCCCGGATCCGATTTGGCTGGCGGTACTTATCAGCCTCCACAGCTGCCAACCTGGCTCGGGTGTCCTCACTCGTCTCTCTCAACGCCTTAAGTTCTTCCGCTACCGACCTCACGGCTTGTAGCACTTCGGCGTTAATATCTTCGACCTGGCCCGGTTGTGCATGACCCGCCAGATTTCCACCTTCCTGATTGCGGTCATGCACCTGGATATTCGAGTATTCCTCCTGGATTCTCGAAGCTGCCTCTCGGACCATTTCCTCGTCCATGAGGACAGCCAAGGGGTGTGCGCCACTTGTGGTATAATTTGGGTCAATTATTGTCGACCCAGATTTTTCCCACACTGTCGTTGCTATGAAAGTGGCTCTTAGACTTTCGCGCTTGATTTTGACTTCGCCCTCATCCTCGGACTCGGTTGCGAGAAAGTCTTCCGCCGAATAATTTCCTAACAACCATTTCAGCAACCTACCACTTTTTTCCATCAACGTACCTCCAGGCTTGAGCTCAAGTTCCTCTAAAGCCTCAGAAACGACATCTGCCCCTTCGGTCGCGATCCATGAAAAGATCAAATCTTCCTTCGCAAGCTCTTGCGTCATGGCTGCGTCCTGCATAACCTGGTTTACAAATAAAACGGTGACCTAACCCACGTGACAGTTTCTACACTCTCTAATTTATTAGTATTTAACAAATAACAAATTACAATTATATTTCTGAGTTATGTTAAAAAAAAAAAAAATAAAAAAATAAAAAAAACAACTTGATCCACCGGTCTCAACTAACAATCCGAAATGACCAAAAGGCCCACCAACCACGCTTGGTTTTAGCAAAAACTCCCGATTGGCTAAAAAAACGAATTACCCGTTGAAGCCACAAGGTTCAAAAAAAATAAAAAAAATCAACTGTTTCAACCCGTGTCGAAACCCGATTTTCCTCTCAGAAATATAAAATGCAGTTGTTAACGAACGTTAGTCGATAACAACCTGCCTGCAAAATAATATTTTACAATACTTAACAATAAATTAATATTATTTAGCGCTCTACTCTCGCTACTGTCACGTATAGGTTCTGCGTGGTAGAGTACTTGCTTTTAAAAAAACAAACCAAAATCAAAAAAAACACAGCTCGAAATATCCGCGTCGGAGTTAAATCAACAGGTCATGCTTTAAAAAAAACAAAAAAAACCTACCGTATGACAACACGGTTTAATTAAATAACTCCGACGTGAATTCAACTTCGAGTTGTTCAATTTCCCAAAAAAAATAATAAATAAAATAACTAATGGTCTCAATAAAAATCCAGCAAGCACTCGTACTCTACCACGCAATTTACAGGAAAAAGAAAACAAAATCCCGCTTGCTACGCTATAAACTATAGCAGCAGCAAGCTCTTCGCCTTTGTTTACACTTCCCAAAATCCTATCTGTCGACCGGCCTTGAACCCCCCGCCGGACAGCGCACACCTGCGATCACTCACACAAACAGACTTCCGTCTCGATTAACTACCTACACGTTGTTGGGCGCCAATTGTCACAGGGCTTGAATTAAGGAATTTAATTCTTATGAGGATCGTGATTTGCACGAGAACCCACGAAGTTCGTTCTCTGCACTCCTCCGCCTTGCTGACAAAAATGCACTTCTCGTGCACACGACAATTCGTCGATTTTCTCTCAATACCTGAAAAGAGGGGGGAAGACGCGTACGCGAACTAATATTTTTATTACGCGGCGCGGCTGCTCTCCTTCGTCGGTAGTGGCGTGAGTCTACGAGGACCGATCGCAGGAACACGGGTTAATTAAATCAAATGTTAAATGTAAATTTTTAATAATTTTAATTAATCCTAAAATAAAAGAAATCAAAAATTACATAACATTCTAAATTAATTATTCTCTATTGTTTACAAACAATTTAACCCGAATGACTCTAAGTCTTGATACGACAAAATTTAATTTTACAAAAATAAAGTTCGCCGGTTGTGTTGTGGTCGCTACTAACACACCGACACACGCACACACTCTCTCTCGCTCGGCTGCTAGCTGCAGCGCGCCAAAACAACAAAGGCGAAGATTTTCTGAGTACTGCGGTACTCCGACAAACACACTCTTGCGCGCGATACAATTAATTTCTAATAGACGCTTATTAGACTTACTATTATTCAGGTGCAACTGCGCTCGATTGAACTACGCAATCCTGTGTGCCCCCACTGGGCCAAGAATGCCTTCGAAGGCCGAACGCCGGTTGCTGTGAGTTTTTCCTGGATGACTACCTCGTCCGGCTCGAGTGACAACTCGAGGACGAGACAACCCAAACTCCACAAACAACACTACACCGATAACAACAATCGCGACGTCGAACACGTACAACTTCGCGATCTCTAACGATTTAATCTTCTCGATTAAACGTACAACGGATTCTCAACACACGTGTGATGTCTCGCGCGGTTAAGACTAGAGTGACGCAACTCGGCCGGTGGCGCTGTCGCCTCATTACCGACCGTGCGTCTACGCGTTTCTAACGGTCGCGTGCTGTAATTCAAATAAAATTTGAATTCAGCATATTTCCTCACGCGCCCGTTACAGCGTAAAGTTCTATTTTACGAATTGTTTTTAGTGCGTAAAATAAAATATTAAAAAATCAAATATTCAAAAAATTGTCATTTTTTTGATTTACCGCGTTTTTATACACAATTCGCTGTTTGCAAGTAAAAAGCGCCATCTGCGTATGAACTAAGTGAAGAAATTTTCGTAGGTAAACAGAAGAGTCTGTGATAGATAGAACCATAGAAGTCGGTTTTATCATTAAAAATAAAAAAATAAAAAAGACAGGTGAAAAAGTACTTTGATTAATGATTATTGTGAATAAAGCTGAGACTAGTTTCAACTAAAAAAATTACAACTTATTATTAAAATTTAAAAATTCATAATATAAAACATTTTTAAACTTTCAAAGTTGCGCTACCGATATAACAATGTTTATTATGATAAATTTCAATGAAGTTGATTCCAAAATTATAAAATACAAGATGTTTTTCTTAATTCATAATGTAGAAACAGTTTAAAAATATTGTTTAATCAAAGCAAAATGTTCTTCACTGAGTTCACTTTTTCGCCACCATGACTTACACGATCGAATGCGTTATCCCCTCCCTTGACATGAAAATAGCGAATATCGCTATTTTCATATATATGAATATACAACGCCATTAAATATATTTTTCTGACTTAACATTGAGTGAAATTGTTATAACTCATCTGTATACTGTTTTCCAAAAACATAACATGGTAAATTGTTTTACTTGACTAATAAATAAATAAATTTTTTTTTTGTGTTTTGTTTAATCAAATTAGTTATTATTACTTCCCCCACTCCTTGAATCCAGGTCGCCAATGATAAAACCTGGAGACCATCTCCGAGGAAAAAAAAAATTTTCCAAAAATGAATAATAGTAATGTTATGTAATCATAAATTGCTTCTTTTACTGTTTATGAATATAATAAATAAGGCGGATTACTTTATATAAGTTTTGTTGTATTATAATTTAATAATATAATGTAGTTTGTTTATTACAAGAGATGTGACTAAATTACAAAGGAGATATGACTCCATATTTAGTTTTATTACAAGAGATGTGACTCTAAATTACAAAGGAGACATGACTCCATATTCAGTTCTATTACAAGACATATAAGTCTACTTACAGTTCGGACGACTCCGGAGCTTGGGCACTGTGAAACCAAAACCAAGACTAATCTTAATTCAATAATCAAGCGTTTTTATAAACGCTTGATGATTGAAAAAGTGCTTATGTTTACAAACTGCCTGTGCCTGCACTCCGAAGCCGTTTACAACACAGTTAGTCATTACCCAATAAGCAAAAGTAATGTGTCAGTTAATGACACAACATTTGTTATGTTTTACATTACATTACAACATAATAATGTGTCAGTTTATGACACAACAGTAATAATAATAATGGTGAAAAATTTTATCAAGTATCAGTCAGAATCGACCTGGAAAAATATAGGTCGCCAATTATGACGGATACTCAAGGGTAATCTTCGAGGAATCGAGTCTAATTTTATTAAAATTTTTCGAATACTAAAAATGTAATGAATTAATTTTTTTTTATATTTATGTACATGTATGTAACATTATAACATGCACGAAAATTTTTAATGAAAGCCTTGAAATAAAAAGATAATTCATAATTATACAAAAAGTAAAATGTGTTAACTCTTCAAATGACAAATTCATTTCTATTAAAAATCATTTCTATTATAAAATTCAAGTCTAAAAAGTAAAAAATTAAAATAAAAAACATGCTTTTTTAAAAAATAGACAAAAAATTGAAATAAAAAATGATACAAATTAAATAAAAATCTTGCTCTAAAAAGAAGAAAATAATGTTGACTATACGAACTCAAGTTTTGAATTGTCTTAAATAAGCGTGAAGGTACACTTAGTGGGCATCATATTTGTCCCCTGTTCGAGTTTCGCGTGTTACTCCATTCAAAAAAAGTTGGTGCCAACCACCCGGATTGGTGGCACAAAAACCTTCTATCCGAAAAGTCAGGTTAGGTTCACCAGCCATAAAAAGTAGGCGTCCTTCCCTTAGAGTTGTTGACATTGTTTTTATTTATCCAAAAATTTGTTATTTTTTCGTCAATACTTTTGGAAAAAAGTTGAATGGTATAAAAAAGTAAAAGAAAAGAAACCCAAAAATTCATTGTATGTTTTTATCCAAATTGCCTTCAAAAGAATCTCTTTCAACTACCTAACGTTGGAGTCAAAAAATTGGAAAATTGGTCTCTACCTAAAAATGTTAAAAGGTAATTTTTAGCAAGTAAATAAATCACAATATTAGATTTGAAATGTATTAAATTTTTAGAAATAGTGTGTGCAAGTTGCCGTTTGAGTACATTTTAAGATGAGCTAGCTGTTAAGAGAGTAAAAAAGTTGCTTTCCGCGTATACATAAAAATCTTTAAATTAATTTCTGTTACTAAAGAATTAAAATTTGTTAATCTTATCACGACTATTTCTTAGGTTGACAGCAAATAGACTACAAAGTAAGATTTTTCTAAAAAATTTAGCATACCCGTAGTAAATAGCTATCATGTTTGCATCCAGGAAGCTCGAGCTCAAGCGAAATAGTATAATTTCAGCTAAGTGTGTTTGCGTGTTGTAAAACAGCTTAAATAATGATTTTTGTCAAGAAAATACATTGCTGTCTCGGCTGTATATAGCTCAAAATAGCTTGAGCTGAAGAAGTTGTGTATTGGGACCCGCTCGTATAGCTTAAAAATTTACTCATTTAAATAAACCTTCTAAAATTCAAGAACTGGGTATTTAAAAAAATGTGTACTACAAATAGTTATTCAGTGTAAAAAAATAAAAATTTACTGACAAATATTCAGTGTTGATAAAAAGAAAATTGGATAATGGAAAATTATAAATGACAAGTAACTGTTTTTTTTTAATATACTGGATCAGTCAGTCTCCAGCTCGTTCAAAAATTTTTTAATCTGATCAGTTATCTCCAATATATGAAGTGCCTTCACGGTAAAAAGTTTAGGCGCTGGCTGCTATAAAGTAGTGTCCCAGCAGTCCTACGAAGTTAGGACAGCTGATGGACGAGTTTCGAGTGCTCGCGCACCGAAGGTAGTTCGCTGGACTGCTTACCGCTTAGGCGGCTGCAGGACTACACAAAGAGGTTAGCTGCGCGCCTACGTAGGCCGTGTGCAAACCTAAGTAGGCGCTCACAGCCCTACATCGGTGCACCACACACCAAAATGTTGTTCGCGCACGGCCCACATTTAGTTCGGCTGCTGACTTACGGCTGCGCGCACGCGCCTAAACTTTTTACCGTGTAGAAAGAGGAATGTGTTGAGATTAATGGTAACTAAATTAACAATCGACCGTTTAGTCCGAGGCATCATCCTATGTTCGATTAGTTGCATGTTCTTAAAAATTAGACAATTACTGGAAGGATAGAATAGTTTATAGTTTTTGTAAGTAAAAGGAGTAGTCCTATAGAAATAGTAGATTCTCGCAGTTTGTATAAGAAAGAAAATTTGAAGTTAAAATGAACAGCTTACAACCGACCGACCATAGAATGACGCCTCGACTAAAAGCTACGCGTAAAATGTGAGCACATAAAATAAAAAAAACAATAGAGTAATCATGCGTTTGAAAGAAATAATAATTGAAACAAAAGAATAAATTTTGATAAAGAATTTTCAACTTTGTTCAAGTTTAAATATAATTCAGATTGCAAACAAAATTTTTAAATTTATGTAGCTTATTTTACTCTTCACTTTTTCAATTTTACCCAGTTAAAATCTAAGTTCCTTGTGTAATTAGCTTAATCATTTAAATTATATTCTATTAGAGATACCGTTACAGAACTGAATCATAAAAATTTGAAAAATAGTATATTATTCCCAGAGAGACTAAAGTTTGCAGTGGAGGCCCGCTGCCATTGCAGCCCGAGACGAAGTCGAGGGCTGCAAATACGTTGGCCTCCTCAGCAAACTTTAGTCTTGAGGGATATAGGGGAGACCGGGGAGATTTGGCCACCCCGGCTCAGTTGGCCACCCCAGTTTTTTTTTCTGATAGTGAATTTTTTTATATAAAACTTATAAAAAGCAATTAAAGTAGTTTTGAACTATTTTTTGTATAAAAAAATCCACGTGAAAAATGCTAAAAAAAATTTTTATTCGATTTTTAAATTTTGAATGAATTTATTTTGCTCTTCATCTAATTTTTAACTATAAGTTGAAGTATAAAAAAATTATTATTGCTACTTAAGTTATATACCGATGGAAAGTTTAGGATTCGAACTTGAATTTTCTGTACTTAAAAATTTGTTTTAATTAAACTAAGTATTTTAATTAATCAAAAGAAAAAAAAAAAAAAAATTACTGGGGTCAATTTGGCCACCCAACTCTGGGGTAAAATGGTCCCTGGAATGGTGATATGACAGCCAAAAATATAGAATCATAACCTCTAAGTTTAGTAGCGCTAGTCATGTAGCATATGATTAACTTAGGTTTTTTAGTTTAAGTTTTTAGAGTTAGTAATTTTAGTAACTAGTTAGAATATAACTGGAATAATGGTCCGAAATTATCTAAAAAAAAAGAAAAAATACGTATGGAGTGAGGCGAGATGAAACTTGCCGTTGACAAAATTAATAGTGGCATATCTATAAAAAGGGTTGCCTTTTAATTTAAAATTTCAAGAAGTACTTTAAGAAACAAATTAAAAACAATTATCAGGGAAAAAAAAGTTATAAAATTTTATATCATCAGTTTTAAATATTTAACTTAAATTGTGTTTTTTTTAGCAGAGTCAGACTTAAGAAGACCGTTCACAGATACTCAAGAAAAAGCTTTAGCTGTTTATATAGATCACGCTTTCAGGAGAATGAATGGATTTACTGGTACAGAAATAAGGAAGCTAGCTTATGATTTTGCGGAAAAGGAAGGAATAAAACACAGTTTTAAAGATGGAATGGCTGGGGAAGATTGGTTATATTCTTTTAACAAAAGGTATAATTTTTCTCACCGCAGAGCTGAGCATACTAGTGTTGCTCGAGCCAATGGTTTTAATAAAAAAGCTGTAAGTGAGTTCTTTGATGAATATGAATAGATTTTAGCTGAAAAAGAAAATAACTTCAGAAAATATCTGGAATGTGGATAAAACTGGAGTGTCCATTTGTATGAAGTCCAAAACTTCCAAAATTGTTGCTAAAAAAGGAGTAAAACAAGTGGGATCTGTGACAGCTGCAGAAAGAGGCGAGACAATCACTGCAGAGATTTGTGTGTCAGCTGCTGGTCAGTACATGCCACCCATGTTAATTTTCCCTCGAGTCAATCCAAATCCAGAGTTTTTAAAGGACGCTTCTCCTGGAGCATGGGCAGAGTTTGATAAGAGTGGGTGGATGAAGGAACACATTTTTACCAAATGGTTCAAGAAGTTTATTACATTTTCCAAAGCTTCATCGGATAATCCTGTATTACTCCTTCTAGTTGGTCATGCAAGTCATATTAAAAATTTAGATGTTATAGATCTAGCAATGGCAAATAATATTGAAATATTATGCCCCCCACCCCCCTTACTAACCGTATGCACATGTTAGGTACCCATTTTAATAAGCCTCTTAGCGATAAATATACAGAAGCTATGAGACTCAGTCAACGGAAAGGAAAAGTAACAATGAAAAGATATTTTTGGATTGTTTGGTTCAGCATTCCAAAGAGCAGCAAAGATGGAAACAGCAGTTAATGGATTTAGGGACACTGGTATATGGCCATGCAACAGAAACATCTTCCGGACTCTGTTTTTGTATCTCTCCAAAGAGATGTTGATGAGTCTGAGTGTAGTCCTGAAGTTAGACAGAGTTTAAATGTATTAAAGGAAATTGAGGCCTCCAACGATAATCATCATGATTCTTCTAATTCTTCTAGTCAACCTAGTCCATCGTTCTCAGATAATGTAAAAGCAAATTTGGTTCAAAAAATTAAAGAAGCTCAATCACTTATTAACTCTAACCACACTAATTTAACCATAATCTATTCACAGAAATTCTCCATAGCCTAGGTGAAAATAAAAATCTTGAAAATAGTGTGAAATTTAATGATCATGATGAAACTGCAGTTAATAATATACATGAAAATGATGTAGAAACTCAAAAATTACTTTCAAAACCCAACTCCAGAAGAGGACGAGCAATAAGAATAACAACAGAAACCTACAAGGAAAACCTAAAGGAACAAAAATCAAAGTCTAGCAGGAACAATGTAACAAAATTATTGAAAAATGTGGAGGCTTTAGTCGTTGAATCTGAAAAAAAAGAAAGAGAAGCTCTGCTTCTTCTTTGAATAAACAGATGGCTAATTTGAATCATGAACTATACAACAATACTAAACGATATCAAATTTTTTCGTTGCCTCAGACTTTAAATCAACTACCTGTCTCATTATCAAATCAAGACTCAAATTTTAATATGATAGAACAACAACCAGACCACCAGCAACAATTTTTTTGTCCCCGAAAGCAACTCAAATTTTGTTCAGCAACCAGTGCAGTTTAAATCTCAATATTTGGACAATAATAATTTGAGAGGACAGCCAGTGAATGTACAGCCTACTCAAGAGCAATTTGTTGTCAATTCAGACTATCTTGATAGGTTCAACATTGAAAATTTGCCTATATGCTTAGAAAATGAAATAAATATTATATAAAAAATATGGAGCTTTCATTTAAATTTTATAGTGCTTCTTGTTATTTTATTTTTCAAATGTATCAAAAAAGTTTATCTTTTAATGTATAAATTCAGACTGATTAGATATTAAAAAAGTAATGTAAGTTTTATTGGAAACTGATGTACCTAAAACAGTGAAATGTAAAAATATTAGAATCATTAATAATGTTGCTTAAATTTAATAATTTTTAATATTGTTAAAAAAAATGTTCGTTACTTAAAGGTTTCATTATAAAAATTTTGATAAAGATGAAAATAATGTATTTGTGTGTGTACATTTTTATTTTTAAGGCAATTATATTTCTAATATTTTAAACAAATAAATATTTTAATCGCAAAAATTTGTATTTAAAATAAATAAAGTCAACAGTTAGTTTGATAAAATTTTGGTCCTACTGAAAACTAATATTCAAGGAACCATTTTACCCCAGAGTGTGGCCAAATTTACCCCGGGTGGTTTAGTGTGGGGGTAAAAATGAACATTTTACTTTTTGCTTGATAATTAAATAATTAATTACTTTTCAAGTCTTCATTTCACCACAAAAGTATCTCAGACGCCTTAATTTTCGATTGCTTCCTACCTGATAAATAAAAAGGTTTGGTTTTTTATTTCTAGCCAATCAAAAAAGGGGTGGCCAAATCCCCCTGGTCTTCCCTATGCACTTTTTTAAAGTTCGTTTATCAAAAAAAATAACTTGATTTCCTCCGATTAAAGTCAAAAGAACGAAATGTACTCCCGAAGCGCCAGCGGCCGACATGCAGCTGGCCGCCATCTTGCGGCCCGAGCGCAAGTGAGGGCATGCAGTAGGCCGGATGCGCGTTAGTCGATGGCGCAGGGAGTACATTTCGTTCTTTTGGCTTGCGTCGGAGGGACACAAGTTATTACTTGTGATCAACGAGGTTAAAAAAGAATAATTTGCCAAAAATATTATTATTGAATCAGTATCTACTGTACGATCCTCTGTTATCGATGACATTTTGGAGTCTGCGAGGCATTAAAGTTACAAGCCGTCGAACGTAAAGTGCGTCTCGTCCGATTGCAGTCCAACTTCTGCGTACCCTTAGTCGTAGGTGATCTTTGCTGTGCGCGACTTGACTAATCCAATCACTGATCATTTTTGCCCAAAGGTTTTCTATCTAATGAAGACAATTTTTTTATTATTTACTCTTTAACGATTAAAATTCACGCATTAACGTTTAGATGAAACAGGTGTTTCTATCGATTTCTTTGCAGTTTGTAAAGAAATTAAATTTTTCACTGTACCAAGTTTTATTTCAATTTTAACTAGAATTTTTTTATTTACTTTTGGTACAGTCGAGTGAATAGAAACTGTTAAATAATAAAAAATTAGTTTGATTTTTTAAAAATTTACTTAATTTTATTATCACCGGATTCATATCAGGGGAACGTGCGGGGTGAGGCATTCTCTGAAGACGATGATGTCCCGGCTGTGCGTACCAGGCGTTGACTACGGCAGCTCCATGCACAGAGCTATTATCCTCAATTATATCAATTGGTTCAGTAGGAAAAATTCTCTCCAATTCTGGCCAAAGAAACTTTTCAAGTATCTTGACGTACCGAGGTCCATTAAGTTTCCTGTTAATTTTCACTAGCTTTCCACGCACTTGGTAGGATATCCATGCCTAATAGCTTTGCGTTACTCCCCCGGACTTGCGAAGCGGCTTTACGTAGCGTGGGTCGAATCTTGAATTCCGAGGTCTCCGAACTCCTACCCGACCTGTATTAATATTTAATTATTTTGAACAAAGTTGTTTTATTTTTATAATTTGCATCAAAGATTTTATGTACACAATTTTTAAAAAGTCAATCAAATTCAAGCTAAATGTTTGGATTTGTAAAAACTGCACACAACATAGGTATTATTTGAATTTTTTTTCATTTTTTTTTTTTTTTATTTATTAATTATTAAAAAGTAAAAAATACATTACTAACCGTCTATCTGGGTTGAAAATACTTTTTCATCCATACACACGGTTCTTCGCCTAAAATCTGGTGGTTGATTGGCGTAGTTTGTTGTGTAAGCTAATCTTAATGCAGGATCGCCCGTTTTAAGCTCGGTTTTTACAGCTACTCGACGGAACTTCAGAAAGGATCGTTTTTTCAGAGATCTCAGTAAAGTTGAATAGTGAACGGGTAATTGCAGAAGCCATAAGATATCCTTTGCCGTAGTAAAAGGATGTTCCCGAAAGTAGTTTTCGATGAACCCTATTATACCTATAGTCAATTTAGGACGAGGAACGCGTAATGTTCTTCTATCAACTGCTGCCAGCCCTCCTGCAATTTCTAGATTAATTCTTATCCTCCACCTTCTAATAGTTTGCACAGCACAATTTAACTGAGCTGCAATTCGTTCAGAAGTCCAATTGAGCTTTATAAGCAATCTTACTCGAGCTCAATTTACTCTCGTGGAGGTGAATGGCATGATAAAATTATTAACAAAAATTGCGTTGAATCAAAGACCGCGCTTCGCGTGATTTGTACCACTTGACTAAAAAAACTAATCGGGAACAATCAGGAAGAAGAAGGTCTAGCACGCGCCCCCTGCAAAAACTGCATTTCCGATATAATTGAGTAATGTGGGCTTATTTTGACATACTCCCCTTCCCTCGCGCGTGCCTTTTTTCCTGTCGAGTCCTTACGCTTCTTTAGTCTGTGAGGCGTCAGGGCAAAGGTCGTCATTTTTCAAGTAGGACGTTACGCAATTTCGAAGCATCAATGGATCAGATTGAAGTTTGAGAAAGGGCGTTTTATTAGGCGCTACAATTTTATTCATAACAAGGGTCACACGTGGAACCTCGTGACTCGATTTCGTCACGCTGTTTTTGGTAAAATATCAGATATTCTTAACGCAACCTACGCGGATCGAATGGCCGAGTTAGAGGATTATATGAACGGCCCGTGCACCTGTAAGTATTTTGTTATAGTTAATAGTTGAAAATTCTTTATCAAAATTTATTCTTTTGTTTCAAATATTATTTCTTTTGAACGCATGATTGCTCTATAGTTTTTTTTGTTTATTAGCTCACATTTTACGCGTAGCTTTTAGTCGAGGCGTCATTCTATGGTCCATTGGTTGTAAGCTGTTCATTTTAACTTCAAAATTTTCTTTCTGATACAAACTGTGAAAACCTACTATTGTTATAGGACAACTCCTTTTGTTTACAAAAACTGCAAACTATTCTATCCTTTCAGTAATTGTCTAATTTTTAAGACCATGCAACTAGTCGAACATAGGATGATGCCTCGGACTAAACGGTCACTTGGTAATTTAGTTACCATTAATCTTAAGAAAACTTCAATATGGCGCAATTTTTTATGAAATAGACTACCTGCCCCATACACACATCATCGCTACTCCTGGATCATCAACCAGCATGGTGACGGGTTGATGCAACAACTTGCTCAACATGGCGAGATGCTTATGCTTCAGCTCGAACAAGAACAATAAATAAGTTAAGATGGAAACTAAGCAGTTATAAAAAAAAAAAAAATCAAAAATTAAAATAATGAAATATTTTCATTTTTAAAAAGTAAAGAGTAAATTAAGCTACATCAATTTTAAAATTTTGTTTGTAATCTGAATCCCTCTTTATAATGATGAAGCATGTTTGAATGTATTCGTTTTATAATTGAATTGATTAGTTAAGAACGTTTAATTCAAAATTTGAATTGCGTTTAATTTGAAGTATTGAATACTCAGTTAAGAATTTTTTGTACATTAAGAATTTTTTGAATAATTGAATACTTTGTTTCAATAAATGGACTTAATTTTAATTATAGATTTCTGTAAAATAAAATAAGAATCTTTATTATTTTAAAAACAACTTTTTAAAGCTATAACCACAAAAATATCGAACTGAACTTAGTTGCAGGTTGCAAAGGATATGTGATGAATTTATTGTTTGAAATTTTTTTAACATCTTTTTTTGAAACTGAAAGTAAAAATTATCTTTTATTTACTTTCAAGGTTAAAAATTGAGTGCGCTTGCGCGTCGATTGGGACTAGTTGCGTTTTAACTATTAAGTGTTTATTTTATTTATGTATAAACTATATCCAAAATGTTTATTATGAGTTATTAAAAAATATCAAAATCAATGTTATGATGAATCGTATTGACAATTTATATTGTAAATAAAGAAATCTAATAAAATAAAGATTTTTAAAAATATGTAAAGCTTTTTTTTTTTTTAATTTAATTTAAATCATTTTGGAAAGTCCAGTTAAAAATTTTTCAAAGTAACCTACCAATGCAGAAGTTACAAATCTTCTAAATCTACTAAAAAATCCTTGAGTAGATACTCGAAGAGCTATGGGAAAGTTTCCGCTATGAGCGACGCGGACGGAATTCCCTAATGGCGGGCTAATCGCAAGGATTCGCAAGTCCAGTAATAGATCTCTATACTTACAGAAAAGTACGAGAGTCAATGAGTAGCTGTTGGCGGTATTACTCTAACACTCCCTCCCGTCAATAGTCTACTCATTATTGATCCAGAATAATCGCAAAATGAAACGGCAATCCTGTTTTCATTAAAGCATAAGCAATTCTGACACAAACAGCAACAGTCATACCAATCCAATTACAAAATATACACATAAATAAACAGAAAGAAAGTTGCGCAAGCATAGGCTTGCGCACCGTTGTACAAGGACCTGTAACATAAGAAAATCAGTTTAAGTTCAACGGTCAGTATTTTTTACTTTCAGTTCAGATAAAGTTAGTAAACCTTATCTCAGTTTTCTTCTTAACCATTATGTCTTTCTTTCTATCTTCAATCAGTCAATACTACTCTGGTGACTGCAGTTCTAACAGTTTCAGCATACGAATTAGTAATTCGTATTCATCCGAGAAAATTCACAATTTCACAGCAAAATTCTCAATCTAAGTTTCCCAACCAGCACCAACGAACGGTCCGTCCTGAATTTGATTCAATACTCCAATCAGTTGGTTTCTCATTCAGTTGAGTAAGTTCACAGACTTTGTCAAATAGGTCATCGTTCAGTAAATACTCAATTCACATTTTTCACCAGTATCCAAGTGAAAATCTTACTGTCAGTAGAATCTGAAGTATTAATTCAAAATTCAGTTTTCTTCCGGTTCAGATCTAATTATAATTATTTTTCGTAGTGCATTTTCTCAATTACCAAGATAATAAAAAGCTTAGAGTAGCTAAGTTAACAATTTTCCACACTCAGAAATAAGTTCTGTAGTATCATCCCACAAAATATCAGGGCTCTAGCAGTTTAAGAATTACAGGCTTGCAAATTCATTCTTCCTTTAATCTATAAAAATTCATAGATAAGAGAATATAAAAATTCACAGACTCTTTCAGTTTTAATGTCGTCTCTTAATCCAAAAATATCCAGCACAGTATTGTACATAAACAAATTCATCTCTTTTCAGTCTGTATCTTCCAGTGTATAAAGTCTTTGTTCAAGTAAATTTATACATGCAGTTATACGTCCAGTCACATCAATAAAGATCGTACAAACCCATCCGTCAGTTTCGTCCACTTTGAAAGTACGATTCAAAGATGCAGCTTTAACTATCAGTTGCAATAAAAATAAGATAATGGAATTTTCGGTTTAACCCGTGGAATTTCCGATCAAAATTCCAATCCCTCAAATTTGAAGGAGTTACTCATACAGTAAACATAATAAGTCTCAGTTTCCTTTCTTTTTATCTTACTAGTACCACTCAGCGCGCTTCAAGCGCGCATAGGAAAAAAAAAAACAATGATTGTAACCTCAAAAGGCACTTTTCGAATATTTTAAAAACTACTCTACCAATCAGCTCACGAATAAAATCTTACATTGAAAATCTCACTAAAATGGCGATATCTCTCTTTTATAGATAGAACATAATTTTTACAACCGATTTCTTTCTTTTATTTAAAAAGTCATCTTTCAGTTTAGACTCAATAGAATCACTAGCTCGAACCTAAAATAATTTTATCTAAACCGCGGTAGCGGTTGAACGGCAAGTAGTTTAACACAACATACTCGGTAAATACTCTCAGTCCACATGACTATCTTACACAAAACCCTATCAGTGAATGATGGTGCAAAAACGGTTACTCCTTGCAGATAACCATGATAAATAAAAGCGAACTTTTGCCTGTCAATTAAACATCCCGTCAGAAAGGTCAAACAAACCGAGTCGAGTCTCACTTTCAAGGTCCACATTTTCTAGAAGTGTCCCTTAATGTCCAAGAGTACCACAGCAGTAACCACAATCATTCACAAAGAAGACGTAAAAACCGAGGTGAAAAACTCAACACAGATTTGTAGTTCAACAAATCCAAAACTCTGTCAACATATCCATGGCCTCAGTTAAATAGTTTGATTCCAGTTGGACCGATTTCAGTCATGGCCGCACAATTTAATTCTTCTTGCCTGCAGTTTGAAATTCCGTGCACAAGCTCTCCCTCTGTTTCCGAGTTTCCCAATAATCGAATTAATTAATCGGAATTTTCCAGAGAGTTAAAATCCATCTGTAGATGTCTAACACTATGATGATGATTATTATTATTTATTAAGGCGTACTAAAACCATTAAGGTTTACACGGCCATACACGATGATTAACTCTCAAATCTTCACGAGCTGTCCGTTCATCAATTCTGCCGAAATTCGATTCAATTTATAAGTTATTAAATGTAACCTTCCAACTTTCGTTCGGTCTGAAACATAATCGAAATTTGGTTCCAAATTTTCATACTTGAAAATATAATGATAAATTCAGTCTTGTAAGTCACCAGATTTAAATCATAATAAAAATCGGGCTTATCAGTTTCACACTTACAAGTACAATGATCCTGCGATAATTTATCAACAACAAAAATCCTGATTTCCCATTCACAGGTGCGTAATGCAATTCAATCATCAAACTCTGCACTTATCAACTTGTATCAAACAATGCGGTCAGTCAGTAACATTTTCGAAGTAAGTTCAATCACTTCCAGACTTTCAACCTTTCAATCACAACAAAATTACTCGCCAAATGCAGTCTTCAGAGCCTATTGCTGCTACCTCGCAAACAATAGAAAATCATCAAAAATCATTTTGCCCAGTGATGATTTGATGATTTGTCAAACAAGTCATCAGACTTATCGCTCATTCATTACAGTCTAGAGTACAATTGTTTCAAACAGTTTTGTCGAATTTTCAACAATAAACATAATTCCCTTAAGATCAAGCAATCACTAACAATTCGGTTGCAACAAGGTGGTAAGAGAATTGACATTGATCTTCTTACTGGCACTCAGCGTTCGTCCTTTAATTTAGCACTAGTAAAGTTAACGCCGCACTGCAAGCGTAATCGTGCTATTACATCAGATAATTTCCTACAGTTAAATTTAGATTTTCGGTTACCAATCAAAATTTAAATTGTTCCCGGTCAGTTTTACCACTCTCAAAATTCCAACAGCTGAAATCGGTAAATCGATTGATAACAAATTTCATTTCATACAGTTTCATCAGTCTGATCTCAGTCAGATTCTGAATATTTTATTTCATTACAGTTTTAACATTCCAATCTAAACAGTCATCATCATGACAATTTTCAGTTCCGAAAACGAAAACTTAAATAAATACCTCACGGTTTCCTTCAATCATGGTCACACAATTTCGAAGGATTTATCTAGCTAAACTTTACAGTTAATACTCAAACTGAGTAAACTTCATTTCATAACATAACTCAAAATATACTTTCAGTATTTCAGTCGGTCTGATTATTAAGAATTATCCAATGAATCAATAATCAAATAATCAATTAAGGCAGTATCACTTTAAATTTGCTTCGAGGTACAACACTCAAGCAATACAGAACCAAGTCCTTCTACTCCTTAGAGAAGTTTCAGTTTTCAGTCAGTTTTGAAAGTCAACAAGCAATAGTTATCAGCATGAGCAACGAACTCTCATGCTTTGATGTACACTCATCAGCTATACCCTGAATAAGAAGTGTCGGTTTACTCTCTCCGTTTTCGTGTTGACACGAAAATTCTGTAAAGATCACAGACAATCTTTCAAACTGTCAGTTTCAAAACATACAAATTCTCATAATGAGATTCATCCTCCCACGCAAGTGTAACTTGCTCTTACAGTAAATACCTCCCGATTATCAAACAAACAGAGAATCTTTAGTATCTCAGCGAAGAATTTTCGGTCTGACTTGTCAGTTTTTAAATTCCAGTAAACCAAGGTTGACTGAATTCATTAAAGTGCATATCCGTGACCTCCTACGAAGTCATCACTTTCTAGAAAATTCTGGCATTTTAACTTCAAAGCATTCAGTCGGTCACCTCTGTGAGTAATTCTTCATCAAAATCATAAATTCGACTTAGCTGTAAATCAAATATTTTCCTGTAGAATTAATACATGCAGTGAGTCAAAGACTCAATACACTAAAAATTTCAAAGGACAGATTAATGAATAATAAATTATTCATCAATCAACAACATCCACTTCTCCCGTTTTCTGTTAGAACTTACTTTAACTCACCGGTTCATAAAATAAAAATTATCTTGGTCATTACATAAGTAGAGCCTAGTCAGCAACTATCATAAAATTCAAAGACGAGCGTTCCATAAATAAACACCGTTCAATATAATAGGCCCACTTGAATTTAAATAAAAATCCCAAACAGTCTTCCCTTCCTTCCATTTTTTTATTTTTCGCATTCGATGGACAGTCAAGTCATACGAAGGATTAGTCAAAAATACACTCAACTGTCTACATTCCGTGTTAAAGTGAATTAGTTCAACTTAATCTTTCATATAATCATTCAAACTTCCCCACATAAAAACAGCTTTCTGTCCAACCATCCGTATCGCATCTCGGTAAAATAAAGTCAAGTAACTAACATATAAAAACGTCCAGCATTAAATTTGTCAAGCAAAAATCCCGGGGGAATCAAAAAAAGGAACTTTTTTTCACGTTGCTAGGGGCAACGTTAAGAAAAGTAGTTGCAAAAATCACTTATGCACGTAGCATTGAGCGCAGTGCGTTGATGGTGCGTGTGTAGGTATTCAACTGAATGAGTGGAAAATTCCCATTTGGAAAAGTTATGAAAGTTTCAGCGACCTTGAACTTAAGGTTTTAACTGCAATCTTGAAAATACGGAAAGAAACCAGACGAAAAGTTTTGAAAATTCGAGCGGTGTGGTGTGAGGTGAGGTAAAACAAAAGGGGGACGTTGGCACCGAGTGGAGCAGTGTATGGCATCAGGGCCAGGATCAAAGCGAAACCTTGTGAAGAGATAATGAGGTTGTTCCGACTCGACAATAGAGTAAGCAACAGAAACCGTAAGAAACTGATGACGTGAAGCTGATACGAGCCAGCTTAGTGCAATCCTATATGGCGAAACATGATCCCTACGGTTCTCATTCATACACAAAATCTGCTCGGACACCCACGGTTTACGCGAGCGATCAAGCGTAATAAGCCTTAGGGGTGAAACAAAGTCAAATGAGGAGCGAACTGAGTCGGTGAGGACGGAAACGGCATTGTCTAGGGGTAGGTTTGGCGAAGATTGACATGTGAGTGGGTAAAAAGGAGGTGTAGCAACAGTATGAGTGAAACGGTTAGGGTACAGGTTCACAGAGCTTCGGTGAGTTGATGAGTTTTGAAATTTTGTGAGGAGTACTTTATGAAGTTCTGACTGATTTATGTACTTTAGTTTACGCGAGTAGACTTGCTTTAGGGGGTGTACGGACGGTTGAAGGTTGTAGGTCAACCATATACGATCGTGACCAGGGGTGAAAGGGGAATCAGATTTAGAGAAGTTGCACACTTTCTCAAGCTCTCTTACGATGAAAAGGTCAAGTCATGAATGGTGACTAGATCCATCTCTCCAAGTAACATGATGGGTGGGCTCTCGACTGACTAGGTTAAGTCCTAGCTCATTAATGAGTTGCTCGAAAGTAGTAGAGCCGTGATTTACAGTCGAGAGATTAATATTACAGTCACCTTTTATAATCACATACTTGTAAGAGGGAAGATGCTCGACAAGACAGTCAACAAGTTCTCCAGATGAGGTATGACGTGCACGTGGAGGGCGGTCTAAAACTCCAAATAGTACAGTACCGTTAATTTTTTTAGTGGCTAAAATTAAATCATTAACTTTGACTGTGGGAAACTTGAGTACTAACGGTGTTAATTACGGGAAAAATTATTTTTCCAAGAAAGGGTGTGAAAAATCACGAGGGGGTGGGTTTTTTGGGGTGGTAAACAGTTTTTAGCGTTTTTTGAAAAAACTACAAGTCTGATCAAAAAACTTCAAATGTAAAAGTTGTAGGGAATAAAAAAATCTACAAATTTTGTTCCATACATTTTTCGACATAACCTCAAAATCATCGAGTAAAACGCAAAAAATTGGTAATTTTACTTTTTGATTTTTCTTTGCCACAAAAATTGTTAAAATTTAATAATTTTTGGCCAAAGTGATTCATTTGATGTCTCAAATGTGCCATATTTTTTTGGTTGAAAAATATTTAATCGCTTCCGAGAAATTAATCAATAACGCAAAAATAGTTGTCATGTTCAAAACGACTTGTGGGTTATCAAAATGCGTTTAAAAAATTCTGGTTGGACTCATTTTTTTCTTTGAAGCATCTATTTTTTGAAAAAAAAAAAAAAAAAAAAAAAAAAATACCCTTACCAGCGGAAAATATTTCAAAAAATTGAAAAAACCTAAAAAATCGATTTTTTTATATCAAATTTTATGTTTTTTTTATTTACACTAGCTCTTCTGAGCGTGCTTCAAGCGCGCATAGGAAAAAACAGTAAGAGTAACCTCAAAATGCACTTTTCGAATATTTTCAAAACTTCTGCACCAATCAGCTCACGAATAAAAATCTTACGCAAGATGGCGATAGCTCTCTTTTATAAAGGGATTTTTATAAACTAGCTCTTCTGAGTGCGCTTCAAGCGCGCATAGGAAAAAACAATAAGAGTAACCTCAAAATGTACTTTTCGAATATTTTAAAAACTTCTTCACCAATCAGCTCACGAATAAAAATCTTACGCAAGATGGCGATAGATCTCTTTTATAAAGGGATTGTATTGTTTATTGAAATTTTAAGCTAAAATTTTTATTAAATGATGAATATTATCGATCATGAATAAGTAGTGTTGTATCAATTTATTAGTACTGTTATACACTTACAGAATATGTACAAACAAGTTTATAAAGAACATTAATTAATTTTCCTTTTTTTCTGTGGAGCTGAGCACGTATCTCTTTCTTTGACTAATTCTTCTTCTTCTTTTCCATCTTCATCATCTTCTTCTTCTTTTTCAACTTCATCTTCTTCTTCTTCTTCTTCGTTTTCTTCATTTTCTTCATACACACAAGTAACAAAATCAAATTGGTTCTGAAATTCATCTAGATCAGTGAAATCTGGAATTATTTCAGGTTCTAATTCGAAATTTTTGCATACATCTGTATCACACTTGGTGCACAAAGCTGTGCATTTCAAGTCGTGTTTTCTGAAGATAATTCTTGCAGAGTTGGAGATAAAAATGTGCGGGGTCTAGCAGATGAAATAATAGAATGAGCCATTGTACCAACTCTTTTTTTCCACTTGATGAAACTATTAGAATTTTTATCTTTGTTTGACAGAATCAGATATTCCAAAAGCGACCTAAGTGAAGAAGGAACCAACTCCTTGAACCAACTGTCTTCATCGGATTCATTCAATAATTCGTAAAAGTGATTGTTGTACTCCATGGCAAATATATCCTCCAAAATAATTTTCGCAGCCATGTCAATTATTTTTTTAAGTTCTTCTTCTCGGTTTTTATTTTTCCTTTCGAACCAGAGCTCCCACATAGTATTATCAATGGCGTTTTTAAAAAAGATGACGTGTTGTTTTCTAATAATTTTGAAAAATAATTGATTTGGAAATTTTAATTCTAATTTAGCTTTTACAGTCTTCCAATCAGGGCAGTCACCTTCGATGTCTCTTTGAATATCATTGAAAAAAAACTGACAGTCGCTTCTATTTTTTTTAAGATACAAATACAATTTATCCATAAAATCTATTGTTTCTTTAGAAGCAGGTCGACCTACTGGCATTGTTGAGCTTTTTTGGTAAAATTTGTTAATGCACCGTTTATGATAGCAAGCTCCAATTAAACTTTGTGCATTTTTTAACCGAGACAGTAATTCTTTATATTCGTTTTTGTTGCGATTATCAATTTCAGCCATTATTTCAACCTTAGTTGTTTCTCTTTGGATATGATGAAATTCAGACCTGTATTTGTTGCAGACTTCGCCACAAAAAAAACAATGTGTCTTATAATCGAACAATCGAGCTTCAGAGTTGAGCCGTTTTCCTTCTTGAGTTTTTTTGACAAAAGACTCCTTGGAAATTTGGATTTGTTTACTGTCGTTGTATTTCTTTTGACAAGATCTATGAATAATCCATTTTATAAATCTGTAACAATATTACAAATTTTTATGAATGAATAGAATTTTATTGATATGATTAGTTCCCTGATAAAAGGATAAGCGTTTTAACGTTAACAAAGTTATATTTATAGTAACCAAATATTATCAGGAAAAAAAAAATTTTTTTAATTATTTTATAATTATTTGTTGAAAATAAATTCTACACCATGCAGTATTCAGTTATATTTATTGAAAACATTAGCAGCATTTTCTGTTCATAAACTATTCGTAATTGTTATGACTCAAATATTAAAATGTTTAAATATCGTTTACTTTTAGATTGATTTAATTTGAATTTTTTCATATATTTACGTGAATTATAGAGATCCAGTGTAAAACGAAATAAAAAAAAAAATCAATAAATAAAAAACCTTTATTTCATAATAAGTTTCAAATATTTTTCTTATTTTTCCAATCAAAACAATGTTATAACATTCACTTCAACATTCATTGTTGTTTAATATTTCGAAAATCTTATTAATTAATAATATTGAATTTACAAAAAAAAATTTATTTTATAATATTCAATTTACCAAAATACCGTTAATTTTTTTACACTTTCAACACACTGCAAAATTAAATTAAATGCAAACTTTGATTTTTCTTAAAATTGAAAATAAAAATTTAATTATAATTCTTACCTGATCGACAAAATTGAGTTGTTGTTGATGCCTAATCTCAAAACTTTTCCATAACTGCTGGCAACAGAAATCTGAACAAATCTGTCGTCAAAAGTAAAATTTTATTTGTTTCATATTAGTTGATCTGTACTCTCTAGAAATATTTTTCAAATACATTTCTTTCTTTTTTTTTTTTTTATCAAATGCCAGAGGATTTACTCAAACAGGATTTTTTAAGGCACAAAAAATTTTTACTCCTACCTTAATATAAAACGCAGTTTTACTTTTATCCAGTCACTAGTTTTCACTAAAAATGCACTGCTTTTTTAATTTTTACACACAAATATTGGATTGAGTTGGCATCTACTTGATGAAGGTTCATAATAAAATAATTATAGTAAAACAAAATATAGAGTTTTGTCAATCTTCAATTTTTATTAACAATTAATTATACAAAATTATTGTCGTTACGATCGTTTTGGTGCACAGCACCTTCATCAGACGACTTTCTATCATCGACTCTAGAAGTCGACTCTAGAAGTCGATGATAGAAAGTCGTCTGATGAAGGTGCTGTGCACCGAAACGATCGTAACGACAATCATTTTGTATAATTAATTGTTAATAAAAAAAAGTGAAGATTGACAAAACTCTATATTTTGTTTCACTGCGGCATTCAATAGGCACTTTTCGATGCGCCCTCTCTGGGAGCAAAGTGTTACTTTGACACCTGCTCTCCCGAAGCGGGAGTCAAAGTAATTTTGACTCCCGCTCTCCGTGAAGCGGGAGTCAAAGTAGTTTTGACTCCCGCTGTAGCGGGAGTCAATGTAATTTTGACTCCCGTGGGAGTCAAAGTAGAGATTGACATCCACTAAGAGCGGGCTACCGTGTCTCTACAACGGGCATCTCGTAAGGTTGTGCTATGCGCGCGCAATAAACCGTACCACGCGCGCTATTAAAAAACACATCGTGAAATAAAATAGCACAGCTAGAATTGTATAATCTAAATAAATGATATGATTTCTTTGTATAAATAAAAAAAAAAAAAATAGTAGTTTTAGTCCATGTAAAATTTTCAATTTTACCGACCCTAGTAAAAATCCTTCGTAAAAATTACTACCCAAGTAAAATTTTCGTATTTTTGCTCTCCCAATCTTTGCCACTCAAGTTTCTGGTACAGGAAGTTTCAAACCATTAAAAATGATGCAGCTGCAGTTATACAACCCTACGTCCTTAATGACACCTCGTAATGAGTTCGCCCACTGGATGTCCCCAAGCCGAGGTATCTATTATTGAGTATTCCAATAATTTAATTTTCTACCTTATCGACGCCAGAAATTGAAATCATTTTACGTAAAATTTTCAAACTATGGCTACAAATTTTATGGCAACAGTTACAATTATTTGTTTATCGTTTTCTTGGTTTCTAAAAGTACCTATTGAATGCCACTAGCGAAACAAAATATGATGTTACACATGGGAGTTAAGCGCCACAGACCTCTCGAGAGGAATAACGTCGAGAGGAAAATTTCTCTCTCGACGTTAATGTGGCGCTTGCCTCCCATGTATAACAATATATCATTGTTTTACTATAATTATTTTACACACAAAATAAAACTTTTTCAATATTTATCTTCGGAGAGTCATGTATATCGACCAGCGTCTCCTCCGGAAATACTAACTGTACTAACCGTTTCACGTGCTCCGAAATAGTTTCGGGGTTTGAGCCCCGCCTGCCCTCGTAAATCTCCACAAAGACCTTGGTCTTTGGGAAGCCTTTCTTCTTTTGATGCTACGAGGGGCCTGGATAATCTCCCAAAGAGAAGCCAAAGATTTTATAGAATAAAATATATTTTTAAAATTGTAATTTTTCTTATGTTCAAAACAAAAAACTATTTATTACAATGTTTATCAAAGATATTTAATTTTCATAGTAATTGTAATATTGTAATTGTATAGGATGAACGATATGTAACTTAAAACCAAAATTTTAGCCTAAAATTTCAATAAACAATACAATGTAAATAAAAAAAACATAAAATTTGATATAAAAAAATCAATTTTTTGATTTTTCAATTTTTTGAAATATTTTCCGCTGGTAAGGGTATTTTTTTTTTTTTTTATTCTTCAAAAAATAGATGCTTCAAGGAAAAAAATGAGTTCAACCAGAATTTTCTAAACGCATTTTGATAACCCACAAGTCGTTTTGAACATGACAACTATTTTTGCGTTATTAATTAATTTCTCGGAAACGATTAAATATTTTTCAACAACAAAAATATGGCACATTTGAGACATAAAATGCATCACTTTGGCCAAAAATTATTAAATTTTAACAATTTTTGTGGCAAAGAAAAATCAAAAAGTAAAATTACCAATTTTTTGCGTTTTACTCGATGATTTTGAGGTTATGTCGAAAAATGTATGGAACAAAATTTGTAGATTTTTTTATTCCCTACAACTTTTACATTTGAAGTTTTTTGATCAGACTTGTAGTTTTTTCAAAAAACGCTAAAAACTGTTTACCACCCCAAAAAACCCACCCCCTCGTGATTTTTCACACCCTTTCTTGGAAAAATAATTTTTCCCGTAATTAACACCATTAGTACTAAAGTTTCCCACAGTCAAAGTTAATGATTTAATTTTCACCACTTTTCCAATATTTTCGGGGTAACGGTACTGTACTAAAATAAGAGTTGCGAATTTCCAAAGTTTATTTTGGTTAGCATGAATTCGGAGGCCAACCGGTAGGGCCCCTGTGAGGTTCCAAGGATTGTTGAAGTCGTCACGATAGTAGAGGCCAACGCTATTACCAGTTTTCCTGACCTGTCGTGATGAACAAACCTGTAGCCAGGAATGTCAAACATATGTGTAGGACAATCAGAAATAAGAAAAGTTTCTAAAAGTGCTAATAGGTGGTATTGTATGCGTTTATTTCTTCTAAGAGCTCATTGAAGTGGGTTGTGAGTCGATTGATATTGATGTGTCCTATTGTCAGTTGAAGTGGCTGGGATGAGTTATGAGGTTGAGATGCGGTGGAGACAACGTGATGTCTATTGATATAGGATGAATGCGAAGGGGTGGTAGATGATATGGCTAGGTTCTGTGAACCTGTGGGTTTTCAACTATTAAGGTGTGCAGGTGGGGTAGTGTCAAGTTCTGCACGGGGGGTGTCGAGGTTGCTATAGGAATAGATTTTGATGAAGGGCGAACGTTCACCCTTTCGCATAAAAATTGAGGTGTCTTGAAGTAAGGGACCTGGGAGGTTATGATCACGAGCCAAGGCTCGAGCGCTGGCCAGAAGAGAGTGAACGGATGCTGGAGTGATGGCATCGATGTAGATCTGACTTCCATTGCCAAACCCGAAGATATCCTTGTCAGTCTTGTTGCGGAGTGCACTCTTGTGTGCCATGACATCATTGCGTACTACAGGGGAAGTAAATTTTGCGACAAGGGTAACAGTTTTGTTCTGACTGGGAAGCTATGGATTTCCGCTTTTCTGATCAGTGCGAGGTTTGAACTGCCACTCTCGGACCTTGTATAAGAATTTTATGGCCTCCGGACACTGTACAAAGTGGAGTACCTTGTCGACTGCAGCAGTATGGTAATTTGTGGCTGCTAGAAGGAGACCAGAAAAACGGATTTCATAGACATCAGGCTCTGCAGTTTTCTTTATCAAAAGTTCGACGTTTTTCTCAATTTTATGCGATGAGTGCGCGCATCTTGTAAATTAAAACGGCTGTTAATTAGCGCCATCATCTGTTTAAGTTCAGCAGAACTATTAGGGCTTTCCATGAAGGTACGTTCATGTTTCTCTTAAACCTGAGACTCCATATCGGTGGTGTACGCCTGTGACGCTACTTTCCTAACTACAGGTAAGAGTTTAGGTGATGAGGAGGCCTGACTCTACACGTCACCATAGTTTATCATGTTGCAATAAGTAGCTTCTATAATTTTTCGATGTGACTGTTTTTAAAAATAATGCTAATAAAGTCAATAAATTTGAAGTACTCGGTACTACTAATGTATGCAGGATTACAATTTTTCGATGCAACAAGCTTAGCAAATTATTGAGGTTATTTGAGTTTTCTGTGATCATACCCGGCAACATTCGCCAAAGCCATTTGATGAAGGCTAGCCTTCGCTGGCGAAAGCTGGAGTATGGGCAACATTCGACGGCGAGAGCTAGCGTTCACCTAAACAGCTGACGAAGACTAGCCTTTGCCGGTGAGAGCTAAGGGACGGGACGGAGATAAATGCACAGAATCTTGTGCGTCTGTGCGCCTGCACATAGCTCTTGTGCAGCTGCACAGACAGCACCTGAGCTGAAGCAAAGGAGCAATGAAATCAAATCAACTAGAATGATTGAATTAAAAATTTATATATGAACCTTCAGTTTTATGGTCAGGGTGAACACCTGGTGCACTTGCTGATAGTTACGCCTTGGAGATAATTTCCCCAGGAAGTTTTATCTCCGGAGGGGTCAGGAAAAGCACCTAGTGCACTTGATGATAGATACGCTTCGTAGACAATTTCCACTGGAAGTTTTGACTCCGGAGGGGTCAGGAAAGACACCTAGTGCATCTGATGATAATTACACTTTGGAGATGATTTCCTCAGGAAGTTTTGACTCCGGAGGGGTCAGGAAAGGCACCTAGTGCATCTGATGATAATTACACCTTGGAGATGATTTTCCCAGGAAGTTTTGACTCCGGAGGAGTCAGGAAAGGCACCTAGTGCACTTGACGATAGGTACGCTTCGTAGACGATTTCCCCAGGAAGCTTTGACTTCGGAGGGGTAAGGGTGGACACCTGGTGTTTTAAGTGATAGATACGTCTTGGAGATGATTACCCCAAGAAGTGTTGATTCCGGAGGTATCAGGGTTGACACCTAGTGCGTTTCGGTGATTATTACGTCTTGGAGATATTTTCCTCAGAATGTTTTAACTCCAGAGAAGTCAGGATGGATACATGCTGCCTGGGAAGGTGAAAACTACGTCAAGATGATATCTCCAGGGATTCTATATTCCAGTTTGGACATAGAGGACACCTAATGCACTTGCCGATTAATACATTCTGTAAATGATTTTCTCAAGATTATTTCCTCAGGAAATTTTAACTCCGGAAGGGTCCTCTCCAAGATGTAACTATCACCAAGTGCACTAGGTGCCTACCCTGACCCCTCTGGAGTCAAACATCCCGAGGAAACCATCTCCAAGGCGTAACTATCACCAAGTGCACTAGGTGCCTTTCCTGACCCCTCCGAAGTCAAAACTTCCTGAGGAAATCGTCTACGAAGAGTACCTATCATCAAGTGCACTAGGTGCCTTTCCTGACCCCTCCGGACTCAAAACTTCCTGAGGAAATCATCTCCAAGGCGTAACTATCAGCAAGTGCACCAGGCGTTACCCTGACCATAAAACTGAAGGTTCATTAATTAATTTTCAATTTATTTATTCAAGTTAATTTGTTTCATTGCTCCTTTGCTTCGGCTCAGGTGCTGTCTGTGCAGCTGCACAAGAGCTCTGTGCACGCGCACAGGATTCTGTGCATTTATATCTGTCCTGGCCCTAACCGTCGCCGGTGACCGGCCTTTCGCCGTAACACACACACACACGCGCACGCATGCACCCGCACTCGGACGCGCACGCGCACGCACACGCACACACACCTCGCAATATTATATAGTCACTTTTTTCATTAACTCCCCACCCCTCCCCACCACCTCATTTCTCCCCAACCTTAATTCTTTTTAACTGTAAAACATATCAATTTTATTATAATATTTTATTTTAGTCAATACCCACCCCACCCCTTTTTTGACTGATCTTTTTTCGCCCCCACCCTCCTCACCTTCTTAATAATGTTCATTATTCCCATTTCACTAAACTATTCAAATATTTTTAAATTTTTATCTTCTTCTTATTCTTATTCTTATTCTTTTATTTTAAAAATCGTTTAACATTTGTTGTTAAGCAAAACAGAAAAAAAATCTTAAACATAACCATTTCATTTAATATGATAAAATTGAATTGAAGAAGAAAAGTTTATAATTAAATAAAATCGTATTCTTAATTTAAAAAAATGTGTCGATTATGCACTGAAGATTATTATAACAAAATTTGTGAAAATTGTAAACTTATTGTTGAGTAAGTAAACAATTTTTTTAACATACATTAATTTAATTTAATTTAAGAAATAAGAAATTAATAAAAAAATAAAAAAGTTCTTTTCGTCCCTCTAACCTCAAAATCGGAACTTCGCCCCTTGTTTTCGGTTAGAAGGACGAAAAATAGTATATTTCCCTCAGGCTCGAGGGTTCGATTTAGCCTCCTCGTTGCAACCCTCGCCTTCGGCGCGGGTCGCAAACCTCTCGGAGGCCAAATCGAACCATCTCGCCTGCGGGAATAATATACTATAAAAAAAAAATTACTTTTTTTATATATTTTATTTAGAAATTATTTATTTTTAGTTCTGATAATGCTGGTTCCTCAAAAATTTGTCAAAATCATTTTAATGAATTGGTTCATACTGGTATTGTTCAATATTTAAATTTTTTTATAAATAATAATGAATTTCATTAAAAAAATTTTTGTTTCAATTTGAAATAAACTTTTTTAACATATACCTAATCTTTATACCAATGTTTACTTTTTGATAAAAAAAATTTACTTAGGAATTTTTACGGGTAATCAAAGGACACTTAACTCGGCAGATTTGCTCAATCCCAAGCCAGCTGGTTAGATAAGCGAAATACGTTAGTTTAGTGAGAGCTAATCATTTAAGTCGGTTCAGGTTGGTAAGGTAGATGAAGTTGGTTTGGCGGAGGTTATGATGGGGGAGGAGGGTGAAAGGCGAGATGAGGCGAGGAAGAGTTTGTTATTTTACTTAAAAATATTGAAAGAGTTTTTTCAAAATTTAATGTACTTCAACAAAACTTTAAAGTTAGTGACTGAGTTGATAAATATGGTGAGTAAGATTCGTTTGTAGATTGGATGAGATAAGTTTGGGAGGTAAAATACGGTATTTGAAGTAAATCAAATTAGTAAGGTCAGTAATGTGGCTAAGATTAAGGTAGTTACCGCAAAAATCGAGTTTCTTAAAAAATCTCTAAAACTTCGCACAGAAGTAGATTTTTGTGTCCTCTACCTACTGATATTTTTCCTATACCCTCAAGCCATACTTAGTTTTGAGATATTGAGCTCAGAAGTTTCAATTTTTTACATGGGATTGCTATGCTGAGCGTAAAAATTCGTAAAAATTTGAAGGTTATTCTCGGATAGCAAACTTAAATTTCTAAAAATATTTTGAAAAAACAGGTTTTCTTGTAGGTCAAGATCTGAGAAATCGTGAGGTACAAAGATAAACATAGCAAGTGATATTAACTTCTGAGATAATCAATCGAAAAGAATGAAAAATGCGTGATTTCAGCATAATTTGGAGCAGCGGTGGCCGCGGCGGCGCATGGTGTCGGAGTGGGGGCAAGGTCTATAACTACATTTTAGGTTAGCTGTATACATAAGTTGTAACTACCTTAAACTAGATCAGGTAGTTGAAGATAAAAAAGTATGTATAGTTAGCAGGGTTCTTAATATGGGTGAGAATATTAAAGCGGCTTAGATATGGTGAGTGATGGTTGTGGGCTGGTAGAGATATTAAAATTATAACTTTGGCTCTAATTAGAATTTTTGAATAAAATGACATATCATTAAAAAGGTCGTGAGCTTTCTAGTTATGTCATTCAAATTTTTATTAAATACTTTTTGTTGTCACGAGAGGGTGCTGAACCAAGCCGTTTATCATTTTAAATTCAACCCTACCCCTAAAACTCATTCATCGGTTTTCAACTTAGCAAGCTATTAATATATAGGAAATAAGTTCATCTCATGAAGTATCTGTAAAAACAATTTGAGCAGTTTAAGCTAGAGATCTAAAATAAGTCAGGTCGAGAATGAATAAGGTGAGTAGGATTTGTTGTTAGAGTGAATTTGAAATGAATTGATATGTTTATTAATTGTACATTGTGTTTTACAAAAACAAAAATTTTTACAATAGAAATATCAGCAGAAATTAACAAAAATAAATAATTAATCATATAAGAGTATAAAAAAAAAAGTAAAAAAATAATGATAATAATAATAATAAAGTTAATAAGATGTATGAAACTCATAACAGGTATAAAATACTTCAATAGTTTTCAATCACTTCTCTTGATCCCATAGATGTATGTTATTCCACGGTTCATGATGCACTGAACTTGAAGATTCAGTTCACCCGAAATATCACTGTAAACGAGGGAGCAATAGTCCACAATAGGAAAGAGAAGTGATTGGATAAGATGTTTGCGAAGGTTGAGTGTGGTACTGCGTCTGAAGTGGAAGAGTCTGTACATGAGGAAGTGAGCTTGCTTGCTAATATACTTCACATGTTCTTTCCAATCAAGTTTGGAGTCAAGAATTACACCAAGGCTACGTGCAGTTGAGACGAAAGGAGCACATGACCCCTGGATGTGTAGACAATCTATGTCCTGCCTGATGAACTTATTCACATTGTACGCGGTGCCAAAGATCATGGCCTTCGTCTTACTGACATTAAGGTCCAGACTGTTCTCGGTAGCCCAACCAGCCACCCGCTCTGCCGCTCTACTCAGCTTCAATAGGGTCTCACGAATATCCTCAAGCCGGCCTTGGACATAGATTTGGAGGTCATCAGCATAGATGATGTTGCATACAGTAGGATCAAGGTCAAGGGCAATATCTACGACAAATAGTAGGAACAGTAGTGGCCCTAGTACAGAGCCTTGGGGAACACCTCGATTCAGAGGACGAAAAGAAGACTCACCTGCCGACTCTGTTCTCACAGCCTGCGAGCAACCAGAAAGGTACGAAGCAATCCATTTAATAACATCAGTTAAAAAGCCAAGCAACTTGAGCTTTGAGAGCAGAGTTACATGGCAGACCGAGTCGAAGGCTTTACTAAAATCAAAAAGTAGCAGTGCAGTCATTTGTCTTTTGTCCATGCCCTTACGGATGTCATCTGTCAGTTTGAGAAGTGCTGTCTGGGTGCTATTGCCTGACCTGAAGCCTGCCTGGAAGCTGTCCATCAGATCCTCAGACTCCGTGAAAGCAGAGATTTGGTCAAACACGAGTCTTTCAAGAATTTTAGACATAAAGCATGGAAGAGAGATAGGTCGAAAATCACCCAGAGCAGTCGGAGTTGGAATTTTGTTGAGTGGCAGCACTAGAGACTTCTTCCATTGGTCCGGAAAACAGGATGTAGAGATAGATTGGTTAAAAATAGAGCGGATAAAGGGAGCTATTGATGGCAGCGATAACTTAACAAAACTCTGCGGCAGGCAGTCACAGCTCACCGCCTGCGAAGTCGTTCGATCGGGTTCACGACTAAGTTCCCGAAAAATAATTCCCGAAAAAAAAATTCCCAAATTAAAAATTCCCGACGAAAAAATATCCTACTGATAAACCAATTATCACTACTAGGTTTTTTTTTGTAAACTATGCACGCCGTGGGGCCCGGAGGGCCCCCGCAGAGGCACGCTATAAAATTTAGTTCCGAGCGAAACCTAGCTCTATAGTTCGACCTTTTATTATTGTACTTATGATTGTTTGAAATCTGAACAAAATCATGTAGAAACTATTATTAATCAAATAAAAACTAGTAGAGATGATGTGTTTGTTCAAAAGCGATAAATTATTAAATACGAACAGGTTATTTTTTAAACAATGTGCGCGTGGGGCCCCCGAAAAGCGCACTATTAGCAAAGTTTAATATTATTGCGTGTATTATTTTTAGTGTTTTTGGAAATTTTTTACTTGAGAATTTTTTTTTCGGGAATTTTTTCGTTGGGAATTTTTTTTCGGTAATTTTTTCGTCCGGGAATTTTGTTGTGTAATCTTTGTACCCGGGAATTTCTTCGTCAGGAATTTATTCATGTAACCGTTCGATCGACTGCATTCACAACATTTCGGATAGTTACGGCAGAAAAAGCGGAACGACCATCATACTCCTCACACTCAAGGCCCTGGAGAAACCCTGCAAGATCAGCAGCAGTCGGATCAAAGGATACTGACGCAAAGTGAGCATTGAGCTCTTCTGCAGAGAAGCCTGTCAGATTGGTCACGGATTTCGGGAAAATGCCTAGATGACGGACCTCTTTCCAGATCTGTTGAGGATCACTCAGGTCCTTGAACCGGTTCCAGTAGAAGGCAAGCTTTGCTGTCTCAATCTGCTCGTGAGCAAAGTCACGGCCCAGTCTGTACAAGTATAGTTCAACATCAAGTTTCGAGCGCTTATAGCGTCTGTAGAGCCGGTCTCTCTCAGTTAGAAGGGAGCGAATAAAAGGGGTAAACCATGGATGCATATGTCTTCTATGGGAGACAGTCTTAAGAGAGGCAGCCACATACATCGAGAGCAGCATTTAAATTTACATGTAGACAATCCAACTTATCGCTCAGAGAAGACGTAGTACTCGAAAAAAAAAGAGTGAGTGAGAGATGAGTTGGGAATTATTTACGGTATTTGAAGTAAATCAAATTATGAAGGTCAGTAATGTGGCTAAGATTAAAATAGGTCAGGTGGTTAAAGATGATAAATTAAGCAAGGTCAGCAGGGTTCTCAAAATGGGTGAGATAGTGAAGCAGGTTAGATAGTTAAGGTGATTAGGTGAGTAACGATTGTGGGTTGGAAAATATAATAAAGTTTGTAATATCGATATGAAATGAATTCATCCAATGTGCCCACCATAAGCGAAAGGAGCTCTAAAAAATATTTGTGCGTATGTAAGATCTGATGAAATGATTTAAAATACCAGTGGGCTTACTAAGAAACTCAATATTTGCCGTAACTACCTTAAAGTATCATTGAACCTTACATGTAGAATGCTGACATCTTTTATTGAACCTCAAATTTTTACTTTTTGTATAACTTTTCACTATGTTTTGTCCGGCATTTTGATTTTTGAAAATGCATTTGAACTTTTAAAATTAATTCCATCATTAAAAAGTATTCAAAAATGATTCTTTTTTTTCTACGTGTTGAAAAATACATTTTTTTTTACTTTTAAACTTGCAAGATTATTATATCTAGCGTATAACTTTTTATTTAGACTCCTTTTAAAAAAACCAATCGCCGTAAATATTACTTTTTTAAAAGTATTTTTTTAAAGATTTTATTGCGTAAATTCGGTAAATATTTAAATGTATTTCCTTTTTGTCCACAAGTTCAAAAAACCAAACTCCATAAATAAATCATTAATGTTGTTGAAATATGTCTTAATAAATTATTTCACGAACTTAACAAATTCTAAATAATTTAACAATAACTAAGATATATTCAATTATTCTGATGTAAAACCACGACATAAACCAGAACCTATGAAAGTCCTAGGGATATCAATTTTAAATGTAAAAAAAAAAATTCAATTTAGTTTTTACCTATTTTTTAAATGTACATTGCATAACTTTATTTTAATGTAAATTTACATTGAAATGTGGCAAATACTCATTTGTAACCTTAAAATGATTTAAAAAAAGATAAAAATTTTCAATGATTGGTTCATGTTAACTTAGATGTATCTAGTTCTTCTGTTTAAAATTACTTTTATATGATTTTATCATTATCCAGAACCCATAAAAATCATAGACATAATTTACTGTTATGAAGTACTTTTGAATTCATTTTGCATACATAATTGATGGACAAACTAAATCCATTTTGAAAATAATGAAGCAAATGCTCATCCATACTTTTAAAATCCATGCCAAATAGAATTCATAATTTTTGGTCCTCTGGATACCTAGACCCAAAACTATCTATTTCTATTGTACTTTTTAATTCTTGTAAAAAAAAATTAACCAATTTTAAAATTTAAAATCACTTTGGCCGCATAACTTAAGCTTGCTTACAGACAACAAAAAGATAAAAAATTTTAATAATTGATTCATGTTGACTTGGATGTATCTAGTTCTTTAGGTTTAAATTTCTTTTACATAAATTTTATCATTAGTCAGAACACATAAAAATCATAGACATAATTTACTGTTATGAAGTACTTTTGAATTCATTTTGCATACATAATTGATGGACAAACTAAATCCATTTTGAAAATAATGAAGCAAATGCTCATCCATACTTTTAAAATCCATGCCAAATAGAATTCATAATTTCTGGTCCACTGGATACCTAGATCCAAAACTATCTATTTCTTTTGTACTTCTTAATTAACCAATTTTAAAATGTGAAATCACTTTGGCCGCATAACTTAAGCTTGCATACAGACAACAAAAAAGATAAAAATTTTTAATAATTGATTCATGTTGACTTAAATATACTTATCATTAACACCCTGAGTTAATGTAACAGTTACAATCAAAATTAAAATTCATTGTCAGACATCAAGTTTATTTTAGAAAAAGGGTAGGATTACAAAACTTTAACAGTTCAAGTGTATTGGCTTAGAGCATATACATTTCAATGATGACTAAAATTAAGCGATAATATGTATGACAATGACATTATGTCCTGCAATTGCACCTTTTGCAATTTGCAAGTTGGGTGGATTATAAAAGAGGAATTTGCAAGTTCAACCTGACACACACACAAACACACTCATTCAGAAAAAACTTTATTTTTAATATTGCCAATGTGCACCTCCAGCCATCAGGTCCCCAACACAACCACAGCACAATTATTATCAACTCACAGGGCACACCACAATAATTGAAAAATCTTTGATGATGATGGTCATAGAAAGACTGTAGAGATTATTTATTTCATACTCTTTTATTGAAACTAAAAAAATTCATAACTATAAATTCTACCACTTATTTAATATATAATGAAAATAAGGGTCTTCAGTACTGTTTATTCTATGACAATCAATTATTTATAAAAAAATTATTGCTCATAACACATTACAAGCTGCTCTGCTCAGCGGCTCTGCTGCAGTCAGCTGTAGTCAGCTCGTCAGCTGTAGGGAGCTGCTTGATACAGCGCCACCAGTCGCCTCATGGGCCATGGCTACAGGCCCGGGCCTACATGCCCCCGTCTGCCGCTGTAGGTAAGCAGTAGGTATAAGAGTGAGACAGCAAAAATAGACACGCCCACCGCATACGTCACGTCCGGTTAAGTCTACAGAGAGCGCAGGCAGAGAGACCGGATGCTCGAAACTGAAATCGAATTCCCCTGACTACCGTGAGCCAAAGGAAATCAGCGTTTCGAAAAATGAAACGTTCATAACTTTTCAATGCGGGCTTTGTTCGGGATAATTTTTTTTTTTAAATTACTCAGGAGATTATCAGCTACGCGCGGGATGTATAATATAAATGAAATAATCATCCTAAAATAGTTTTTCTTTGAAGCGTCCTAACCTAAAACCAAAAATCAAAGTATATAAAGCCCTGCAGGCTTTCACGGTTTAAAAAAAACCAAATCGCCGTTAAAGCACGATTGGGCTTTAGGATTGAGCGAAATCAATTTTTTTTCCAGTTTTTTTTTTTTCTAATGTTGAATATTGCAGCTTACTTAGTAAATAGGTGGCAGGTTGTTTTTGTTTTTTAATTATTATTTCTTACAATGGAAATCTTTGCAAATTTTCTAAGTTGCTTCATCGTGCAGAATTAGTTCTTCTTCTATTGCACAACTTATAGAACAAACTGTAAAATTGTTTGGGATGGTAACGAACAATTAATTTTGAACTTCGATATGTAATCGCAGAAAAATGCAGAATTTAATAAAAATAATTTTAGAAATTTTTTTAATGGCACGACTCTTCATAACACGTTCGATTTTTTCTTCAAAGGGTTGTTTCATTACGTTTCTAATTGAATAATTCAAGATTTCCTGGAACATTTTACCCATGTTCGAATAATTTTGTCATTTTCAAATCATGCACTCTCATTTTGGTGTTTTTATATTTATATCAATTGTATTCATCCCTCTATAATTTTGATGTTATTTTTTATTCTTTTTTCAACTTTTAACATGTTTGACCCGTCGATTGCCTTGAATTAATTTTAAAAATTGTGTTCGTTGCCGTGCCACTGTGAAGGCACTATTCATTGAAGAAATAATTATTTTGTTTTCTTTTTACAGGCGATTAAAAGTCTTCATCGACACCAAGCACTTGAGGGGGGGGGGGGGGGGTATACCCTTGATGTAAAAAAAAATCGATTTTTTTTGGCGTTTTCTCAAAGTACAGCGTCTTAGAAAAGTTTTGACAAAGTTTCAAGTAATTTTGAGTTGATCTGCGGTTACAATGCTCACGCTGGGCAGAAATCAAGGACAATAACCGCATCAAGAAGGCTGAAAAATAAGCTACCAGAGACAGCAAAAATGCTAGAATTCAAAGAAGAAGGAAAGAAAAGCATGCATAAGATCAAAAAGCTGATGCAGAACAGTTGTTTTACGGTGCAGGGATCGACGATTTATTCTAAGGTTAAAGCTTAAAAAACTTTAAACGCGTTTTTCTCAAAACTAGTCTTTTTCAAGTCGGTGAGAAAAATATCTCGACAACCGCTGCACCGAGCGTTAAAAATTTGACTGCTTCTTTATTACATATTTTTTGAGGTAATAACACGAGGGTTTACAAATTTTTTTATTTTTGTGAATTTGGCAGCTACAAAATGGCCGAATTTTTCGACAAAAAAACGACTTTTTATTCAAACAGCCATAAAATCATGAAAAAAAAACTCGTGTTATAACCAGGAAAAACTTATCTTTCAACTGAATCTTTTTTATTTTTTCATTTTAGATGATCCTGAAAAAAAAGGCGTTCCTCACGGCAAAAAAGTTTCCACCGGAGGCGTCACCGGAAAAGCCTTGGGATCGGCCTATTTTTTAATATTTCTACACAAAAAAATTAGTAAAGATACATCAAATATTGTTAAAATAGATAGTCTTTAGATAAATTAATTAACTTTTACCGTTTGCACATGAAAAATACCCAAAAAATTGCTTTTTTGCCCTCCAGGGTATACCTGGAAAAATGAAAAAATTTTAAGCCGTACAGTACGCGAGCCAATCAGAATCACGAGCTCCCGAATAGAAAAATACTCCCGAGCGCTATTATCAGTATCATTGAACCTTTCATGTAGAATGCTGATATCTTTTATTGAACCTCAAATTTTTACTTTTTGTATAACTTTTCACTATGTTTTGTCCAGCATTTTGATTTTTGAAAATGCATTTGAACTTTTAAGTTTAATTCCATCGTTAAAAAGTATTGAAAAATGATTCTTTTTTTTCTACGTGTTGAAAAATGCATTTTTTTTTACTTTTAAACTTGCACGGAGAGAAAAAATATAGAAATTTGCTGCGGAAGTCGCGCAAGAAACTTGTGCTTCAGGGAGCGCGTGAAATTTGTGTGAGCGCACAGAAAAAATCATAAGCCGTACAGTACGCGAGCCAATCAGAATCACGCGCTCCCGATTAGAAAAATAGCGCGCGGGAGTAATTTTCTACTCGAGAGCTCGTGATTTTGATTGGCTCGCGTACTGTACGGCTTAAGATTTTTTCTGTGCGCTCACACAAAATTTACGCGCTCCCTGAAGCACAAGTTTCTTGCGCGACTTCCGCAGCAAATTTCTATATTTTTTCTCTCCGTGCAAGTTTAAAAGTAAAAAAAAATGCATTTTTCAACACGTAGAAAAAAAAGAATCATTTTTCAATACTTTTTAACGATGGAATTAAACTTAAAAGTTCAAATGCATTTTCAAAAATCAAAATGCTGGACAAAACATAGTGAAAAGTTATACAAAAAGTAAAAATTTGAGGTTCAATAAAAGATATCAGCATTCTACATGAAAGGTTCAATGATACTGATAATAGCGCTCGGGAGTATTTTTCTATTCGGGAGCTCGTGATTCTGATTGGCTCGCGTACTGTACGGCTTAAAATTTTTTCATTTTTCCAGGTATACCCTGGAGGGCAAAAAAGCAATTTTTTGGGTATTTTTCATGTGCAAACGGTAAAAGTTAATTAATTTATCTAAAGACTATCTATTTTAACAATATTTGATGTATCTTTACTAATTTTTTTGTGTAGAAATATTAAAAAATAGGCCGATCCCAAGGCTTTTCCGGTGACGCCTCCGGTGGAAACTTTTTTGCCGTGAGGAACGCCTTTTTTTTCAGGATCATCTAAAATGAAAAAATAAAAAAGATTCAGTTGAAAGATAAGTTTTTCCTGGTTATAACACGAGTTTTTTTTTCATGATTTTATGGCTGTTTGAATAAAAAGTCGTTTTTTTGTCGAAAAATTCGGCCATTTTGTAGCTGCCAAATTCACAAAAATAAAAAAATTTGTAAACCCTCGTGTTATTACCTCAAAAAATATGTAATAAAGAAGCAGTCAAATTTTTAACGCTCGGTGCAGCGGTTGTCGAGATATTTTTCTCACCGACTTGAAAAAGACTAGTTTTGAGAAAAACGCGTTTAAAGTTTTTTAAGCTTTAACCTTAGAATAAATCGTCGATCCCTGCACCGTAAAACAACTGTTCTGCATCAGCTTTTTGATCTTATGCATGCTTTTCTTTCCTTCTTCTTTGAATTCTAGCATTTTTGCTGTCTCTGGTAGCTTATTTTTCAGCCTTCTTGATGCGGTTATTGTCCTTGATTTCTGCCCAGCGTGAGCATTGTAACCGCAGATCAACTCAAAATTACTTGAAACTTTGTCAAAACTTTTCTAAGACGCTGTACTTTGAGAAAACGCCAAAAAAAATCGATTTTTTTTTACATCAAGGGTATACCCCCCCCCCCCCCCCCCCCTCAAGTGCTTGGTGTCGATGAAGACTTTTAATCGCCTGTAAAAAGAAAACAAAATAATTATTTCTTCAATGAATAGTGCCTTCACAGTGGCACGGCAACGAACACAATTTTTAAAATTAATTCAAGGCAATCGACGGGTCAAACATGTTAAAAGTTGAAAAAAGAATAAAAAATAACATCAAAATTATAGAGGGATGAATACAATTGATATAAATATAAAAACACCAAAATGAGAGTGCATGATTTGAAAATGACAAAATTATTCGAACATGGGTAAAATGTTCCAGGAAATCTTGAATTATTCAATTAGAAACGTAATGAAACAACCCTTTGAAGAAAAAATCGAACGTGTTATGAAGAGTCGTGCCATTAAAAAAATTTCTAAAATTATTTTTATTAAATTCTGCATTTTTCTGCGATTACATATCGAAGTTCAAAATTAATTGTTCGTTACCATCCCAAACAATTTTACAGTTTGTTCTATAAGTTGTGCAATAGAAGAAGAACTAATTCTGCACGATGAAGCAACTTAGAAAATTTGCAAAGATTTCCATTGTAAGAAATAATAATTAAAAAACAAAAACAACCTGCCACCTATTTACTAAGTAAGCTGCAATATTCAACATTAGAAAAAAAAAAAAAAAAAAACTGGAAAAAAAATTGATTTCGCTCAATCCTAAAGCCCAATCGTGCTTTAACGGCGATTTGGTTTTTTTTAAACCGTGAAAGCCTGCAGGGCTTTATATACTTTGATTTTTGGTTTTAGGTTAGGACGCTTCAAAGAAAAACTATTTTAGGATGATTATTTCATTTATATTATACATCCCGCGCGTAGCTGATAATCTCCTGAGTAATTTAAAAAAAAAAATTATCCCGAACAAAGCCCGCATTGAAAAGTTATGAACGTTTCATTTTTCGAAACGCTGATTTCCTTTGGCTCATGGTAGTCAGGGGAATTCGATTTCAGTTTCGAGCATCCGGTCTCTCTGCCTGCGCTCTCTGTAGACTTAACCGGACGTGACGTATGCGGTGGGCGTGTCTATTTTTGCTGTCTCACTCTTATACCTACTGCTTACCTACAGCGGCAGACGGGGGCATGTAGGCCCGGGCCTGTAGCCATGGCCCATGAGGCGACTGGTGGCGCTGTATCAAGCAGCTCCCTACAGCTGACGAGCTGACTACAGCTGACTGCAGCAGAGCCGCTGAGCAGAGCAGCTTGTAATGTGTTATGAGCAATAATTTTTTTATAAATAATTGATTGTCATAGAATAAACAGTACTGAAGACCCTTATTTTCATTATATATTAAATAAGTGGTAGAATTTATAGTTATGAATTTTTTTAGTTTCAATAAAAGAGTATGAAATAAATAATCTCTACAGTCTTTCTATGACCATCATCATCAAAGATTTTTCAATTATTGTGGTGTGCCCTGTGAGTTGATAATAATTGTGCTGTGGTTGTGTTGGGGACCTGATGGCTGGAGGTGCACATTGGCAATATTAAAAATAAAGTTTTTTCTGAATGAGTGTGTTTGTGTGTGTGTCAGGTTGAACTTGCAAATTCCTCTTTTATAATCCACCCAACTTGCAAATTGCAAAAGGTGCAATTGCAGGACATAATGTCATTGTCATACATATTATCGCTTAATTTTAGTCATCATTGAAATGTATATGCTCTAAGCCAATACACTTGAACTGTTAAAGTTTTGTAATCCTACCCTTTTTCTAAAATAAACTTGATGTCTGACAATGAATTTTAATTTTGATTGTAACTGTTACATTAACTCAGGGTGTTAATGATAAGTATATTTAAGTCAACATGAATCAATTATTAAAAATTTTTATCTTTTTTGTTGTCTGTATGCAAGCTTAAGTTATGCGGCCAAAGTGATTTCACATTTTAAAATTGGTTAATTAAGAAGTACAAAAGAAATAGATAGTTTTGGATCTAGGTATCCAGTGGACCAGAAATTATGAATTCTATTTGGCATGGATTTTAAAAGTATGGATGAGCATTTGCTTCATTATTTTCAAAATGGATTTAGTTTGTCCATCAATTATGTATGCAAAATGAATTCAAAAGTACTTCATAACAGTAAATTATGTCTATGATTTTTATGTGTTCTGACTAATGATAAAATTTATGTAAAAGAAATTTAAACCTAAAGAACTAGATACATCCAAGTCAACATGAATCAATTATTAAAATTTTTTATCTTTTTGTTGTCTGTAAGCAAGCTTAAGTTATGCGGCCAAAGTGATTTTAAATTTTAAAATTGGTTAATTTTTTTTTACAAGAATTAAAAAGTACAATAGAAATAGATAGTTTTGGGTCTAGGTATCCAGAGGACCAAAAATTATGAATTCTATTTGGCATGGATTTTTAAAGTACGGATGAGCATTTGCTTCATTATTATATAAGTTCAAAATTAATTATTCGTTACCATCCCAAACAATTTTACAGTTTGTTCTATTAGTTGTTCAATAGAAGAAGAACTAATTCTGCACGACGAAGCAACTTAGAAAATTTGCAAAGGCTTCTATTATAAGAAATAATAATTAAAAAACAAAAACAACCTGCCACCTATTTACTAACAAGGAGAGGTCACACCCTCCGGGTCACCGATCTTGACGAAACTTTGGGGATCGTTTTCTTATACCAAAAGATGAAGAAATCTACCAATCATCCCGTCTAATGGGCCTTTTATACCTAGTTCCTACATAGCTTATATCGTATTTTTTGCTCTTTTTGGGTTTTTTTGCGAATTTTCAAAAAATTCCTGTTCGAAGCCTATTACACTTACAAAATTCTGCAACCCCGCATTCTCTTTATTTTTTCATCTTCTTTTGAGAAAAAATATTTTTAAATCTAATTTTGAAGAAATAGTCCATGTAAAATTAAGGTGATCAAAAGCATTTTTTTACTGTTTTTTTTGGTTTTATGAACTTAAACTGTAAGTCGTCAGCCTTATCAAAATTATGTCTAAAAATATTTTTTCTAAAAAATTCATATAAAAACAAAGAAAATGCGGGGTTGCAGAATTGTGTAAGTGCAATAGGCTTTGAGCAGGAATTTTTTGAAAATTGTTACAAATAAACACAAAAGTCGCACAAAAGTGTTAAAAGTGTCAAAACAAGCTGATTTTCAAAAAATTCCTGCTCAAAGCCTATTGCACTTACAGAATTCTGCAACCCCGAATTTTCTTTGTTTTTATATGAGAAAAAATATTTTTAGACATAATTTTGATAAGGCTGACGACATACAGTTTAAGTTCATAAAACCAAAAAAACAGTAAAAAATGCTTTTGATTACTTTAATTTTACATGGACTATTTCTTCAAAATTAGATTTAAAAATATTTTTTCTCAAAAGAAGATGAAAAAATAAAGAGAATGCGGGGTTGCAGAATTTTGTAAGTGTAATAGGCTTCGAACAGGAATTTTTTGAAAATTCGCAAAAAAACCCAAAAAGAGCTAAAAATACGATATAAGCTATGTAGGAA
Source organism: Encarsia formosa (assembly GCA_038277355.1). Taxonomy (NCBI): domain Eukaryota; kingdom Metazoa; phylum Arthropoda; class Insecta; order Hymenoptera; family Aphelinidae; genus Encarsia; species Encarsia formosa. The sequence goes on from CM076187.1 coordinate 22,320,161, forward strand.
CTAGGTATAAAAGGCCCATTAGACGGGATGATTGGTAGATTTCTTCATCTTTTGGTATAAGAAAACGATCCCTAAAGTTTCGTCAAGATCGGTGACCCGGAGGGTGTGACCTCTCCTTGTAAGTAAGCTGCAATATTCAACATAAGAAAAAAAAAAAAAACTGGAAAAAAATTGATTTCGCTCAATCTAACTATACCAAAAAATCATACTTATGTAAATAAGACACCTGCTATGTTTATTTTATGTGACTATATATAAATGATTATTTTGCACTGAACTGAAGTTCAGCAAACCAGTACATTGCAATGCATTGCACGGCCAATCAGTGCAGTGCATTGCGTTGCAGTGCACGGCGAATCAGTGCAGTGCAGAGCATTGCGGTACAGTGCACGGCGAATCAGTGCAGTGCATTGCGATACAGTGCACGGCGAATCAGTGCAGTGCATTGCGGTGCAGTGCACGACAAACCAGTGCATTACAGTGCAGTGCACGGCGAATCAGTGCTGTGCATTGCGGTACAGTGCACGGCGAATTAGTGTAGCGCATTGCGATACAGTGCATGGCGAATTAGTGCAGTAGTGCAGTGCATTGCGGTACAGTACACGGTGAATTAGTGCAGTGCATCGCATGGCTAGTCAGTTCCGTTCATTCCATTGCGGTGCAGTGCACGGTTCATCAGTTCAGTGCATTGCATTGCGGTGCAGCGCATAGCGAATTAGTGCAGTGCAATTCATTGCGGTGCAGTGCACGGCTAATCAGTTCAATGCATTGCATTGCCGCGCAGTACACAGCGAATCGAAACACCAAAGTGCACGACAAATTTGTGCAATATAGTATACCTTAATCTGAATACTGTGCATTGCCGTGCGGTAAATGATGAAATAGTCCAAAACAGTGCACCCCAATTCGTAATACTGTGCATTATTACGGTTTTTCCCAAACCAGTGAACTTTCATCGCGATTATTAGTTTATTACATGACAAAATAATGAAATGCCGTGCAGAATATGACCAAACCTGGCATACAGTGCGGGGCAGTGCATGACTATTAATGTCATTCAAGCAAAATGGTGCAAGGGTTGGCCTTGCTAGTGTAGCGCATGACAATCGCTGCACTGCAAAGAAAATCAAATTAATGGAAATTTTGGAAAATGATACATTGCAACGCCAAAACAGTTTTATGTGCTGCTAATAAATATATTCCTATTTTATTAAGCGTAACAATGCAAAATAAATTAATTTAATTTAGTACGAGGTGATGTTAAACTAAATTGAATGATATTTTACAAAAAATAAATTAAAATAAACATAGCAAGTGTCTTATTTACATAAGTATGATTTTTTGGTATAGTTAGATTGAGCGAAATCAATTTTTTTTCCAGTTTTTTTTTTTTTTTTCTAATGTTGAATATTGCAGCCTACTTAGTGAATAGGTGGCAGGTTGTGAAAGCACTAGAAGTTGACAAAATCATTGTAAAATATGATAAGGTTAGAAAATAACAAATACAAAAAATTAAAAAGTTCATTAAATTGAATAAATCTAGAAATTTTCGATTTGGCTTATCCATGTTCTGCTATGTGTCGTCTACTATGAAAAAGCCTTATAGATGCAATTTCGAATGAACTCTTTAACTTCTTTTCTCATTTCGTTTCACTTTAAATTTCAGTAGAAATAAAATTAATAAATTTCAAAAGAAACTACTTTTCAAATTTAAGAAATATTTTTTAAAATATTTAACAAATTTAAATAATATGATTTAACCAAAAATTTTAAAATTTTAAAATTCAACTGGTGGCTTTTCTGACAGTTCGTAAACAATCAACTGGTGTTTGTTATGAAGTTTGGTTAAAATTATTTTTTTAAATTCGAATGAATTAAAAAATCATTGTTGAAAATTCATTTCTAATCGTTAAATTAAATAAAAATTTTTATGAAATTTAATTTAATCAATTTCGATAACATTATTATTATTATTTTAGCATAGAAAAAATATTTTTAGAAAAACTTCAGAAAATTTTTTTTCAAAGAGAAGTTAAATGCTTAATTATATATATCATAAAAAATAAATAAAATTTATGTGTATAAACAAATGTAAAAAATGGCTGCTCTGAGAAAATAAATTCTACGAGAATTTTATGTAAAATTCATAGTAAAATTTACATGCATTTTAAGTAAATTTTACGTCAAATTTACGTAAAATATTTTGCATTCGACTGTACTCTTACCGCCGCTCCACCTTCTTTTTCACTATAATAATATACATATTACACTAAGAATTTTTTTTTCAGATGATGATGGAGGTGACAGCGAAGAAGAAAAAGAAAGTGTTGCATATTACATATCTAACGAGATACAGTTTCTGAATACAAAAATGGCTTCAATTGTTTTAACAAAAAGAGCATCTTTAATTGAATCTGATAAATCTATTCATTCTCAGTTACGTTTGGTATTTTTCTCTGATGGACCTCCATATGAAACCTTGCATGCCATGAGTAAAACGATGGCTCCATACTTTAAAAGTTACGTTAAAGAGAAGACTAAAATGGATAGAGACGGAGATAAAATGGCACCTTCAGTCGAAAAAAAAATTGCGGAGCTGGAAATGGGATTGTTACATCTGCAACAAAATATTGATATACCTGAAATATCTTTACCTATACATCCTCTGATTCAGCAAATTATTAAACATTGTAACGAACAAGGAAAAAAACCTAAAGTTTCAGACTTTGGAAATAAAATTGAAGATTCTACATTTCTAAATCAACTTCAAAACGGTGTTAACAGATGGATAAAAGAAATTCAAAAAGTAAGTTTCAAAAACGAAAGTTTATTCAAAGACAAAATATGAATATCTGCCGATTCTTGCATCTTCAACCGCGTTTCATGAATGCAACATTATTGAAGTAAAAAAGTAAAAAAAGTCTAAGTAAAAAAAAAATAACATCTTTAAAAAATATTTGAACCTTCACATTGTATGGTCCACGGTAAGTATCTTCAGAAAAAAGTTTCTTTTGAAAAGTATCCGAAAAAATTATCTTCTGACACTTTTGAAAAGTTGAAAAATATTAGAAAAAAGTATCTTCGGATAAAAGTTTCTTTTGAAAAGTATGCGAAAACAGCATTCTTGGAGTTTTCAAAAAGTATTTTCGAATACTGCTTAAATTCATTGAATACCCAAAAAGTAACTTCGGATACTTTTATATTTAAAAAGTTTCCGAAGGTATTTATTATTCAAAAATATTTTTTTTTTACCATCCAGGAATCGTTATTTTTGATTAAATCGAGTTCTGAATATTTTAAAAGCACCCGATAATGACAGAATATTATTTTCCTGGTGATTGAGCGGGACGTTCATTTTTTTGCTTTATTTAATTATTTAATTCCAGAGACAAGGACGTTTTTCGTTTTTATAGGCTTTACAGCACTTTAAAATAATTTAAAAACAGGAGAACAAAAAATCGCCAAGCATTTTTTATTTTTTGATTCAAGACAAAGTTATAATTTCTGGCCAATTTTGTTAAAAATGCATTAAAAAAGTTACAGAGACAAAAAGGGTGAAAAGTACTTAATTAATAAGGTATAAAAAGGGTGAAAAAATGTTTTTTTTTTTTTTTTAATGTCACGACCTAAGATATGATGATGGGGACCTAAAATTTCACCTGACAGTTTCCTTTTTGAAAGACCTTTGGAATGATGTATAATATGTAAGGGTTCCGATCGAGCCCTTCATATCCCACTCAACTTAACCTTGTAATTATGTTAATTTTAAATCGCCATTTTCATAAAACTTTAAGGGGGGAGTAGGGGTTAATTGGTAAAAAAAAAAGCATTTTTTCGACGATTTTTTGGGGCGACGTATAAACAAATGCATTTATTTAAACAATGACACATAATAGAGCAACATTTAAAGCAAATTTTGTCAAATTTTTGAATAAGAATATTCATAAATGAGCCTCTGACGTAACATTTTCGGAGGCGTCGAAAAAAAAAGGTCATCCGCGGTGAACACTCCTGGGCTGCACTGGGTTACCTGAAATGAAATTAAATAATTTTTTTAGTTAAAGTAGGAGTTTTTCCCGACCCCTACGGAGAGTATTTATTTTAAAAATTTTTTTTCAAGATTTGGCAACAATTTAAAAAAAACCGGATTTTTCGCGGAAAATTGACGCCATTTTGTACCCGTAAAACCGAAAAAAAAAAAAAAACTCCGTATGGGCTGGGTATTTTGTATAACAAGTAAACGTGTCAAATTTTAGAACGATCGGTTGAGTAGTCTTTAAATGGCAGCGTTCATCGACTTTGAAAAAGTTAGTTTCGAGAAAAACGCGTTTTAAGTTTTCGAGGGGGAAAAATCATGAAAAAATTTTTTTTTTACAACATACACTGAATCGTCGATTCCAGCTGCATAAAGCACATTCCCTGCTGCAGTTTCCTTGTCAAGGGCTTGTTTTGATTGCTGTCTACGAAGTACTCGACCTTCTTTCGTCTGCTGTTTGTGAGACACACCTGCCGCTCGGCCGTGCGACGAGCCGTGCGACCGAGCTGCAGCGCCCGGGCTTAGAGCTCTGTATCTTGGAAAGTTTTGCTCCGAATTACTTCTAATTTTGAGGGGACATTCATAAGACCCTATTCTTTACGAAAATGTAAAAAAAAAATCGATTTTTTGAAAATGTCTAGCCCCTACCCCCCCCTTAAGGCTCTTCCTGCAATATTAAAAAAGGGGAAAGCAGTATTTTTTTTGCAGGTTCCATAAAAACAGGTAGAAGTAGAGTTCAGCAGCAGACGGTTATTGTGGCGAGCGAGTCCGCGAAGCTGGTGAGCGAGTCACAATAGTCTGCTGCTAAGCTCTGCTTCTACCTGTTATTAAATGAAACCTTCATAAACAATATTTTTTTGCTACTAACTTCTCAAAGGATCTTTTTACAGTTACGTTAGGAATCACTAATATTTTCATAAAACATTATTGCGATACAAGCTTACATGTTTTACGTGCGCATGCTCATATTTAAGTATGTTCTACAATTGAGAGCCATTATGATTACACGCTGACGCTAATTGGGGGCGCTCAATTCGCTTTAGACAAAAACATTTAAAATTCAAGAATATATATATAAATATATATTTATATATATATATATACATACACATTACAGGTATACATTACGTATTGATAAATAAATAAAACTATTGTGATCCTCGACATGAGCAAACGAGGAGCAAACCCTTCACATATTCAAAAAAACCAAAATAACCCATCTTTTTTTTATTTATTTTTTCCAAAATAACCCATCATCCAATTCCTGAAATTCATTTTTATTTTGTCTCGGAAAAAATGGTACCAAACACTATCCTAACTGTCCGGATAGTGTCGAAATGTCTGGATAGTGCCGAACGTGTATATGAAATGTTCGGATAGTGACGTGATAATATATTGGTATGTATAAATTTGTATACAGATCTGTAATTTTCTAAAATAGAGAGTTGTCACACATCGCATTTATAGTAGAAGTTCTGAAATAATTTAGTGGAACTTGCAGAAAAAGAGACTCATGCACTGCAACTACGAGCTGAGAAAAGAGCCATTGAGAAGTCAGTTGCATAAAACTTTTTTTTTGGTGGAAAAGTTTCTTTTTTATCATAAACAAAAAAGTGCAGCGGGGGGGGGGGGAGGGTGGGGGAGCAAGCATCCAGTTTACAGAAAATTAAAAGCTTTATATAATTCTGCTATACGCATAATGCTTTTGTAAATATTTATTCAATCAATTCTGAAACTGATTTATTTTTTTCAATTCATTTAACAGATAATGTAGTAGAAAATAAACATTTAAGATTATTTTATCACCAGAAATGGTGTATATACCCAGGAAATTTTTGCTTCATGTTGGGAATTAGGGTGTTGTGCGCCTCACTCCATTGCGGCTGGCTCCTTGCAGGAGCACCTGTGCTGCCACTACGAGTGCAGCTAATTAATCCGTCTTAGAACACCGTACGAGTAAAACGCTTTTCCTTTATCTGTTTACGCAGGCAAACTAAAACCTACCGCTCGTGTTTTTGTATTAATAAATATTTCACAGTTCAAGTAAACGTTATTGTGTTTTTCATTTCTTTAAAACCTTGACCTCGACACTTCATCACAGATTTATCAGGATTATTATCACCTCAGGTGAATAAACATAATGAAAAAAATTTTTTTTGTGACAGGTGTTACACTCTTTTGAATGCAAAAAAAAACTCAAGGATCATGTTGAATTATTTAAATTTACAAATAAAAATCTAATAAGGTCACGGAGAGAACAATAATTTGCTGTAATACTCAAACAAAAAGTAATGTGCGAGCGCGTGATTGATTACGGAGTGTTTTCACGTTATTTGGGCTCAACACGGGTAAAAATCAACTGCTTACTTTGATTCCATCATCCAGGTTTTTTCGGCTCGTGTAAGCAAAAGAATCACGTATTCAATATAATCCGAATGCGAGCTCAAAGGGAAGTGATTAGTGAGTGCCAATAAATATAATTGCGTATTTACAAATTACTTGAAAATCATGCAAGAGTGGAAAATCACATTCGGGGGATTTGGTCATCGGGGGAACGGTCATTAGGGGGATTTGACAATCGGGGGAATGGTCATTCGGGGGATCCGATTCGGGGGAATGGTAGGTAATCGTAGCTCATCTCTCGTGGTCTACTCACCTACGACCATAACCTCGCTACCGCTGCATGGTGAACGCGGTGTTTTGGTTTGGCTTTTCCTCAAGGTACTTATGAAGCTCCTCTCAACGCTCAACTGGTTTAATCTCAAAAGGATCTACTCATCATTAACAACCACCCAAGGCTTCTGCTCAACAACAAAGAGGTTTTATCATAACAAGTTCATTCGTTAAGGTGTACATCAACTCAACTGATTTGATTGCAACTCTTTACTATTGTAAATACTCAAGGTTGTACACAATTGTTTAACTCAACCCAGAAGGTCTGTAAATATTGTAAATAAATTCTCAGATTGTATATAATGATAAAAAAGGTGTATTTTAATTACTCTCTTCCCCAACTACACTCACTAAAATTATTTGGAGCTGAAAAGCTAACTCAATATTTAACAATTATGTAAATGTTAAAATTTGGAGGATTAAAGTCCATCATATTTAGACGTAGATGTTTTGATGTTGGCAAGTTTTTTTGAAAATTTCCATGATAAATGTATGAAATTTTATATATTTGATCGAGTTTTTTGTTTTTTTCCTCGGCTACGCTTGGCATAAAATGCTATTGAAAACTGGCGTACAGCTTGAATTTTCAGTCGACATTGAAAAAGTAATATTTGTAGAAAAGGGAATAAAAGGAGGCACTACTCAATGTTGTCATCGATAATCAAATGCAAAGAATAAGTACTTGGGAGAAGAAAATTATGATAAAACCAAGCTAGGCAAATATTTAAGTTATTTCAACGTAAATGGGTTGTATTTGTATGCAATGTGTGGCTGTTTACCGAAGATGATTTTGAGTTGGAAAAATTTTTAAATAATTGGAATGCTTCTAAAATTTAAACTTTACCTAATGATGGTAGTAAGGGTTACTTTCCAGAAGTTGATATATGTAGAGTATGATGGAACTTTGTATGAGAGTCATCGCGATTGACCTTATTGTCCCGAACACATTAAGATAAAAAATTTTACAAAATTAATGACCACTTTATACACAGAGTATCATTATGTCATTCATTACTATAAAACATTAAAACAGTGCCCAAGAACTGGCTTAACATTATCTTAAGTGCAAATAGTGTTGAAATTAACTCAATCTCAATGGTTGAAGAAATTTATTGATTTTAGTACAAATCTCAGAACGCAAGCTATGACTTTGTTTTAGAAGAACATCTCCAAGTTGGTCAACGACACCGTATTTGAAAAACAATGGAAAATGCTAGAAAGAGACGAAATATAAAATGATGTTCTAAGTAGAACGATGGACATCATCTCGAATCATTATCTTAAATATATTTTTTCAACGTCGTGTGATTTTTTATGTAAATCAAGCAGCTGTAGAGTGTCTTATAGAAAAAGTTGTGTTAAATAAACCAATGCGTAGGTTTTTAAATATTAGACTTATCCTGAAGGGTAGCCCTTTGACGGCGAGTGGGTTTTTAACACCGACTACCGTGAAAGCGTACCGCTTTACTTTATATACTTTGAATTTCAGTTTTAGATAAGGTTGTTCATGAAAAAAACACTATTTGGAAGATTATTTTTCCTTGACCATATATTCTACATGTAGCCTATGATTCCCTGAGCCGATTTAAAAAAAAATCATCCTGAAAAAGTTCTGCGTTAAAAAGTTATGATCGTTTCAATATTCGAAGCGCTGATATCCTTTAGATTTTTTCGTTTCCAGTCCCTGAGCATCCGGTTTCTCTACATGCGCTGCATGTGGCTATAAACCGGATCTTACAACGCTGTCTCACTCTAGCAGCTTGCAGCAAGGCATGCAAGCAGGTTGCGCAGGCGAGGTGCGCGTACGCCAGATGCCGAGGGCCTCACATTGTGTGTGTAGCATTTGTGGTCCAAATAGACCGCAGGGCTATCTCCTGCTTCGTGTGGTTAGGGAAGAGCGAAATGATTCGTAGGCACTTGGAACAATATAAAAATGGTTTCTTTATTTGCTGCTATGGATATACACGGAGCATCCGACCATCGAGGCGGATCGAGCGGTACTGACTGGCGCAGCAGTCGCGCGGGATCGAGTTAGAACGAGTCGAGCGTGCAGATCCCTACACACTCCCCTCCTAGTAAATCGCTAGATTTGTGATTTGAAAAAATAATGCGTTAAGCGCTTACAAAAATGAAACTTAAATCTTGGCTTACAATGATACTTAAATCTAACTTTACAAATTGTCGCTCCTCGGTAGGTAGCGAACCTCGTTCCGTGACAAGTTTATGCTGACGTTCCTGCCGGGGACTCTCGGGCCGGCGTGAGTTTTCAAGGTCGGGCGCAATGGTGTAAGGACGATATCCTTCGCGGGCTCGAAGTCTATCACAACCGAACGGCCCAGGTTCTTGATGGAACCTTGCCCGGGGGAATCGTTCGCAGGTGGCCGTGGCGTGCTTCGCTCGGGCTGTGGGAGTTGGTCTGGAGGACATTGAGGAGTAGCTTCGGCGCTCGCAGCTTGCTGCGAAGGTTGTGCAACGAGCTGTGGTTTGGGCGCGTCTAGCATGAAATAGACCGACTTGAGTCGAGGTCACTGATGCGCTCGAGCACCTTACGCGGTCCGATGTATGGACGTTCAAGTGGTTTCTTCACGGCCATAGTTCGCATGAATACATGCGTGCAGGTCCGCAAGTCCTTGAAAAAGAATGCGTGAGGCTTATACCTTTGAGCGACAGGTATTGGCCTGACCTGACGCATATATTCATGGAACTCCTCAATGAAGATCTGTCGGTTGACGGGGAATTCTCCCTCGAGGAAGAACTCGCCGGGAACCCGTAGGGTAGGGCTGTCCCGTACACGTAGTCGGCGGGGGACACACTTGTGTCGGTACGGACGTGCGTTTGCAGGCCGAGGCGTACGGTGGACAGCGTCCTGGTCCATTCAGGGGTATTATGGCACATTATAGCAGCTTTCACGACTCGGTGCCATCGCTCGATCATCCCGTTCGCTTTCGGGTGGTAAGCGGTCGTGCGTTTACGGTCGATCTCGATAAACGACATGAGTGCTTTGTGGAGTAGCGAATCGAACTGAGATCCCTGGTCTGTCGTGACCAGACTTGGAGAACCGAAACGGGATATCCATCCATCGTAAAAAGCGCGGCAAACGGTCTGCGCTGTGATGTCGCGGAGAGGCACGGCCTTGGTCCAACGAGAAAACGATCGATCATCGTGAGGCAATAGCTATAGCCTTCGGACGGAATAAATGGCCCAACGATGTCCACGTGAACATGAACCGGCCATCCGGGGCGACGAAAGGCACAGGTTTGTTCTTCACATGCCACGACATTTTCGATTGTTGACAGTCAAGGCAGGTCTTGCACCAAAGTTTAATATCTTTGTGCATGCCTGGCGATACGTAGGGTCGCCTGATAGTCTGGTCCGTAACTTTCGCACCACCATGGGCGAGAGAATGGAACATATCGAAGACGCGCTTACGCAAGGGCTTAGGAATGTATGGTCGGAGAACGTTGTCGGTCTGGTCGACGCAAATGCGACTGTGGTCGGGACCTCACTCGAGAAAAATGAGTTCCAGTGAGTGATCAGTGGACTTGCGAAGTCCCGTGAGCTCGGGGTCCTCAGCCTGAGCTTTCGCAAGCTCCAGGACGTCGAATTCGAGCGGCAGACGAACTGCGTCCACCCTCGAGAGGCAATCGGCCACGACGTTCGCCCTGCCTGGCAAATGTACGATCTTGGTGGTAAACTGCGAGATATACCCGAGTTGACGTTGCCGCCGCTGGGTAAAGCTATCGCAGCGCTGACCAAATGCGTAGGTGAGCGCTTTGTGGTCGAACATGATTTCGAATTCCCTTGCTTCAAGGAAGTATCGAAAGTACTTGACCGCCTCGTACATAGCAGTCAGCTCTGCGAGAAAAAAATGCCACTGGCCTCCAAGATTTGTCGATGCGCTGCTCGAGGGCGGCGCCCATCGCGAAGTCCGAACCGTCGGTGACGAGGCGTGTCTCGGCATCCTCGGAAGGATGGCTCAAAAGAGCGGCATCGGCGAGGGCAGTTTTGGCAAGTTTGAAGGCTTGCTTGGTCACGGGAGTCCAGACAACGGGGGTCTGATCATTCTTAACTGCGCCGTGAGTCAGTTCGTAAAGCGGGGCTTGCGCTTCCGCCGCATGTGGGATATTACGCCGATAGAAGTTGATGAGGCTCAGAAAAGAGCGAAGAGACGAAACGGTCTTGGGTTTAGGAAAATCGAGGATCGCTCGAACCATCTCAGTGGTTGGGCGAGAACCCTGGCTGTTGATCAGCTGAGAGAGAAACACGATCTCGCTTTTTCCAAGTTCGCACTTGGCGAGATTAAGTTTCAAGCCGAAAGCTCTCAAGCGTTCCATCACGATGCGCAGATGCCTCTCGTGTTCCTTTGCATTAGCCGAGAAAATGAGAATGTCATCCAGATAGCAAAAGACGAAATCCAGAACTTCGAGGACTCTCCGCATATACCGCATGAATGACTGACCGGCGTTCCGAAGTCCAAAGGGCATGAATACGTACTCGAAGAGATTAAAGGGTGTGGTCACCGCGGTTTTGATTACGTCGACCGGAACGACGGGGATTTAGTAGTACGCACGGTGAAAATCGAGTTTCGAGAAGACAGTCGAACCATGGAGGTTTATGGAAAAATCGTGAACGTGCGAAATACTGAATTTGTCGGGTTCAGTAACCGCGTTGACGAGGCGGTAATCTCCGCAGATTCTCCACTTGCCGTCCTTCTTGCGCACCATATGAATGGGGCTAGCCCACGAACTTTTCGACCGGCGGCATATGCTTTGCTTGATCAGTTCATCAAACTCGGCCTGCGCGGCCTTATACCGCTCCGGGTCTAAGCGCCTGGACCGTTGGGAGACGGGGGGGGGCCGTGGGTTTCAATATGGTGGAAAACATCGTGGGAAGTGATTGGATTGGCAGGTTTCGAACCCGTGACTTCAGGAAACTTGGCAACAATCTCGGAAAAACGATTATTGCGATCGAGCAGACTAACCGAAGGGGCATCGGACGGCTTAAAATAGCCCTTCGTCGACAAGCCCGTGCTAGGCTCAATCAATCTACAGTGTCGAACGTCGACGATGAGGCCGTAGTGACTGAGCAAGTCGGCCCCGATTATCGGGCAGGGAACTGCTGCAACGCAAAAGTTCCATTCAATCGGACGTTTCAAGCGGAGGTCGAGTGCTAGTTTCCGTTCGCCAAATGTCTGAATCCGGGTATTGTTGGCCGTGAAGAGACGAAGCTCTGCGGGTTTTGCGTTCACATCTCGGCTGGGTATGAGAGGTATCTCCGCGCCGGTATCGACGAGGAAACCCAACCCTGAAGCGCGATCGTGAATATGGAAGCGAGTCGAGAGATCGTCCCCACCCACGGCTTCCACGCGGGGAGGAGGATTTAGTTTCCCGGGACGAACGAGCACGGCTGTATGCACTTACGAGCTTCGTGCCCATATTTTTGATGAATGCGACAAAGACCGGGGGCAGGGGTGGCGTTGTGGGGCTGTTGCACTTGGCCGTTGCCCTGAGGGTCACGAGGCCGTGACCGTGACCGTGACCGACCGCGACTATTGCGATTGAAGCGCCTCCTGAGGGCGGCGAGTTCCGCCGTGAGCTTCGCGATTTGGCCCTTGAGCCTCGAGGTATGCGAGCCGCATTTTACTCTCATTTTAATTGAGAACTGAAATTTAAAAATTATTTAAACTTCAGTTATTAACTATCAAATCATTTTTAAAACAAAATATTGAATTTAATAATTATTGAAATAACATTTTTTTAAAGCCTAGCGAGATAAACCCTTCTTTATAATGATGAAACATGTTCGAATGTCTTCGTTTTAAAATGGATTTGATTGGTTGAGAAGGTTAATTTCAAAATTTAAATTGCATTGAAATATTGAATACTTTGTTATTAAGATTTTTTTGCAAAAATTTTTTGAATAATTGAATATTTTGTTTTAATAAATGAAAAAAATTTCTATCAAATAAAATGGGCTTTATTATTTTGAAATAACTTTTTAAAGATATAACCACAAAAATATCGAACTCAAATTAGTTGCAGGTTACAAACTGTATGTATGATGTAATGTTATTATTATTTACAGATTACTAGAAATTACTTACCCTTATTTATTGCTTTTGCAAAAGAAATTTTTGAGAAAAAAAAAAAAAAATTCTTACTTCACCAGTTTTGAAATTGTTTTACTTTACATAGCCCCTTTAAAAGCGCTGCAAGTGCGCATCAACTTCTTTTTTTTTTTTTTTTGAAAATGAAAGTAAAAATTATCGTTTATTCACTTTACGATGAAAAATTTAATGGCTCAACGGAGTCATAAGTTGTTTTTTCTAGTCAGGAATCAATTGGTAAATTTTACCAATTTTTTTTCAATTTCACCTTATACCTAGTGAAAGAAATGAAATCTTTCAAAAGAAAAAATTTTTAAAAGGTAAGAATTTACGGCGGAGTGGTTTTTTTGGACAGTACTAATACAGAAGTATATATTTTCTAAAATTTCAGCTTCATTGGAGGCGCTGACCTTGTTTGGGGCAAGACAAATTGTACGATGAGGAGTGTTGTTGTTCTTGCCGACAACCTGGCGCAATATTTTTTACCATTGGTGATTACCACGATGACTAAATCTCCGCCAAAGAGCCTCCTTTAGCGTACGATTGAAGCGCTCAATTTGCGAGGTCTTTAAAATTGAATAAGTGGAATAATGATTTAACCCATGCGGCTTTATCAGCTCTTGAAACTGTGAACTGTAAAACTTTTCACCCTGATCAGTTTGTAAATTTTATGGCACTCGTTCCCGTAAAATTTTTATAAATTCCTCCGTCACACTTTTTCCTGTTTTATTTTTAAAGGCGGTACCAAAGCATACTTACTTAATATGTATCAATACAACAGAAAATAATTTATAGCCCCGATTTTGTCGTAAAAATTGACCCATTTCCATTAGATCTACTAAAAAGGTGTCGCGAATACTCTTGACCACAACCTCTCTCTCTCTCGCTCTCTGGTAAGCGAAACAACCGCAGTTGCTTGCTCCACACATAGACCAAGGTCACTCATAGCCGCGCATCCGCACCGAGCGTTTTTATGTTGCTTCAGATTTTTCCGGAGGACCTTCTGGCTCTCGCGCACCCTGAGGTTCACGCCCTAGCTCCTGTTTTATTGAGCTAGAGGTCTCGGAAAAATCTGAGCCGCACTTTCGAGGTTAGGAGGACACCACGCGGAGATCCATCATCCAGCCACAGCGCGCCTGCGCGCCTGCACTCGCACACTACACCCCAGTACACTAGCCACTACACCTACACCAACACACTACGTCGTCTGCCATAGCTGTGCGCCTGCGCGCAACGACTACCAGTCTACACACAGCAACTAGCACCGCAGCACGCCGAGCCTTCTTTTGCCACACAGCAGCAGTCGACACATTTTCGAGCTAAACCACTTTTCAACTGCGCCTTCGTTTCAGTGTGACAGCTAGTGCTCCGTCTGTAGTGAGTTTGTTAGTAGACTATATAACTTGTGCATCTTCCCACTATTCCATTATTGCTAATGAGTACTGTTTAAATTAACGCATGATCGGTAATGCCCCCCCCCGCCTTCGACGCCCGTGCGTTACATGTAACAAAGTCAAACGCGGCAGCGAATCCACTCCCCATCAAACGTGCGCGTCTTGTGCCGGTAACTTCCACACCCAGTGCGGAACCCGCTCGGGTACAGTCAACTCCTCGCAGTACTACTGTCGAAAGTGCTTCACCGCGAATTTTACCGCAGAGGGTCAAGCCTCTGAACTATCGCCACCTTCGACCAACCCGGGCACTCCTACCTCAGACAATTCGGCATCAAGCAATCAGACCATTTACGAACATACGTCTGCCAGCACTCCGGTTGCCGTCACCCAGGCGCAATTACAGACTCCTCCCATTACCAATAAACGACCCAATTCTTCACCTCCCAGCGATCTCGACAAACAGCGTGAGAAAATTTTCTGTCAGCAACACACTGACACCTCTGTTGAAATGGCCGATAGTTTACCCAGCGATGTACCCTCATGGGCACAAAAACTGTTCTTGGAAATAAGCGCTACCAGGAACGACGTTAAATCGGTAGAAAAACTTGTCGAGACTTTTGGGACGCGCCTCACCGTAATTGAACAGCAGCAGGACTTCCCAAACCGCAAGATAGCTACAGTGCAGAGCAACTTAGCCCAACGCGACTCATGCGAGGTTCGCATTTTCGGCATCCCGCGCGAGCTAACTAACACCCACGATAACAGGACCTACGCCACCAAAGCAGTCCTGAAAGCAATGAACTGCCCTGAAGCCGTTCCCTATGTATATAAAACCCGCGTCTTTGAGACTAAAACCCAGAACTCTGAAAATAGAGACCTCACTACTATAGCCGTCAAATTCTCATCAACCGTCGTTCGCGATGACGTTGTCTCTTCTAGCCGTAATCTAAAAGAGACCACGGCAAATACACTTTTTGGCAAAGATGGAGATGCTAGAATCTACGTGAACCCCATTCTCCCTGGCCCGATTCACAGATTAAATGCTGCTTCCCGTCAACGCGCACGCGATCTACATTATCCCCCACCCGTCGCGCATTATGCAGGTGTTTGCATGCGGCCCGCCCTGAATGGCCCTTTCCTACCCATTACCTTCCCTTCAGACCTCGACGGGCTTTGCCCCAACCCCCCTCCAACAAATCGCGCAGAAAAGTGAGACCACCCACGTGCATCAGCTCCCCACTCCGGTCATGCCCGTAACCTTCGTGTCGGCTACGTTAATATAAATGGGCTACGTACCCATTTCGCGAAACTCGAGGCCCACTGGGAAGATCACAAATACGAATTACTGGCCATCACCGAGTCTCGCATAGACAAAACCATCACGTCCGACCTCTTCCCCCTTCCCGGCATGAAGCTTTACAGGCACGATCGCGAAAATAAGTCAGGTTGAGGCATATGCCTTTATGTCAGATCTGACCTCACCATAACCGTTCTTAATAAATCAAACCCCGCTGATCATACTGTCCCCGCGTACATCATCTACCGAGTCAATTCTTCAACCCTCGCCGTCATTTTTGCAATAGTTTACCGCGCACCCGAAACAAACCTACCCACAAAATTTTTGGAAAACCTAGAAAAATTCATCCCCCTGTATCCTCATGTAATAGTTACCGGCGGCTTTAATATAGACATGCTCAAAGTAAACGACAACTCGAAATACTTCCGTAACCATTTCACCAACATAATGCTTCACCTTGTTGACTCCCCCCCCCACTCATCATACTCTATGGCGCGACGGATCCTCACATCACACATGGCTCGATTTATTCCTTGTCAAAGACCCTAGCCAACTTATCGCTTATCGAAAATCAGAGGATCCCTTCACGTACGGCCATGACTTCATTGAGATTGATTATAAGCTTACCATTCCACCACCCATACCTCAACACATTACCTCACGCAACCTCAAACAACTTCAACAAAGCGACATTGCTCCACAGCTCGCACCCGCACTCTCGATGCTCCCTACTCTCAATACGGCTTTCGCTGATGCACACTCACTTGTTCTACTGCCCACAAGCCCCCCCACACTCCCTATAAACCAATTTACGGATGCCATGGCCAATGCCATTATCTCAACTTTCAATACTCTTGCCCCTCCCAAAACGTTCACTACTTCTTCACGCAAAAAACCTTGGGTTACCGCTGACCTCAGATTACACTTAGCTGAGCGCCAGAGGTTATATCGTAACGCTTGTCGCTTCCAATCCACTCGGTACGTAAATGCTTACACCAAAAAACGCAACAAGGTCACTAACCTCCTAGCCACAGCCAAGAATAATTTCCTCGCCGCACGCATCGCCACCGCACCTACGGTCACCGAAAAATGGCGGGAACTTAGTAAACTTGGCCTCTGCCCTCAAAAGACAACCACCCCTTTGAAATACTTTTCACCGGACACTCTTAATGCTCACTTCGCCACCGTGTGCAACGTCTCACCACCCCTTAGTGAGATTGATGTACTCGCAGCCCACGCCACACCTACCCCGGATCATCCCGACTTCGAGTTCACTACCATTACCACAAACGATGTTCACCGCGCCCTGATCGCATGCAGATCTAACAGCGTAGGTATCGTCGGCATATCCGCGGAAATGCTCAGACTATCCGTGCCCACCCTACTACCCCATCTCACGACACTTTTTAATCATTCGCCCGAAGTCGGCATCTTCCCTGACACCTGGAGGCGCGCTCTGGTTGTCCCTCTTTCGAAGGTACCTACCCCCCAAACACCGTCTGATACACGACCTATCTCACTACTTCCTACGCCCTCGAAAGCTCTCGAAAGGATAGTACATGAGCAACTCTTTTTGTACCTCGAGACACATGACCTTCTTGACCCTCACCAGGCTGGCTACACACCCCACCATTCCACCCAAACAGCTCTCTTGGGTATACTTGAAGATGTACGCTCGTCTATTGATAAAAAGAAAGTTACGGGCCTAATAGCTTTTGACTTCTCGAAAGCGTTTGATTCCATACCCCACTTGCGACTTCTTTACAAACTGCGCCGCATTGGCTGCTCTAACAAAGTCATCCGCTGGTTCGCGAGCTACTTACAAGGCAGAACACAGGCTGTAAAAGGTGAAGATGGTAAGACATCGGGCTGGCTCCCCCTATCGACTGGAGTCCCCCAAGGCAGCGTACTTGGCCCACTGTTATTTTTAATCTTTATCTTAGACCTGCCCCTCGCCCTGCTGTACGCGTTACATAAGATATTTGCCGATGACCTTGATGTATATCTTGACGCAGAGCCTAGCATCGAAGGCATCTTCGTCCTAATTAGCAAATTATCTCGCGATGCTAGTGCTGTTGCCGAATGGGCTAAAGAGAACGGGCTCAAGCTCAACACCAATAAAACAGTCGCGATACTCTTTGGCATCGGTACTTTCTTGAGAAAGCTCAGGGAACAACCAGCTCCACCAATTTCAGTCGCAGGTACACCTATTTCCTTCGCTGAAAAATTAAAGAGCCTGGGAGTCGTAATTACACCTACACTCAATTGGAGCGATCACATAAATGGTATCACTAGCCGTGTCTACGGATCCCTCCACAGACTCAGATTCTACAAACACGCCCTAACTCGACCTTTGCGAAAGGAACTCGTCGAATCACTGATTTTTCCACATTTTGATTATGCCTGTGCAGTGTACCATACCATCACCGTGGAGCAAAACCTCAAACTCCACCGACTCCTGAACGCATGTGTTCGCTACGTGTTCGGCACAATACCATGGTTTGCCAATGTGACGCCATACCGACTCTCACTCGGATGGCTTTCCGTCAGTCGACGCCGTGAATATTTTATAGGCTCACTGGCACACCGGGTCGCAAAAACGCATAAGCCTTCGTACCTGTATCAACGACTTCCCCCTGTGTCCCGGTCAGCACGTTCAACCACTAGCTATTTTGTCGTCCCTGGCGCTCGTACAACCACCCAGCAGAACTCCTTCACTGGGTACGCCACCCGAATTATCAATTCTCTGGGTGGGCACAATTGAATCTACCTCTCCGACACGACCTTCAAATCTTCGCTTCACGCAACACTGCTGCAACGCGACCGTCAAGACTGGCTTCAACGCTCTTTACGAGAGAATCTAACCACCGTACCTACCAACCTACCCCGCTCATCCATCCTTCCACCGTCCCCGCGAGCACGACTCTAACTTCCTTTATCCACTCCCCGCACAGATATATAGTCTAAAACAAATCAATAAATAAACACTTATTGTAATTACCAATTAATTTTCAATTCAAATGTATTTTCACTATTTTTAAATTTATGTAATGTAATTACTACCATGTAATTTGCTATAGCGGCCAAATAGGGTTCTACCCCAAGGTCGACAATAAATTTCTATACAATCAATCAATCAATCTACGGGGAAAATTTTGTTAAGCTGGTGCATACCGTTGACCATTGATCGACTGCATCTTTTCTGCTGAATATTGATTTTTCATTACTGCTGCTGCTTCTAGAAATATAATTGAAGTTTTCCGTAACACTTTGACACATGGCACAACTGTTTATTTTCAGCACACAGTTTTCACAGAATGTGTGACCAAAAGAGAAGAAGCAGTCAAATAAAACTTGCAAATCAAAAAAAATTTTACATAGATACTCCTTTTTTCCATTTAATTTATCGACACTTTAAAAAAATTCCCATTCTGTTTTCCAATAAAGGATTGTCATCCTCTTGCCACATGAAAATTTGAGTGCTGCAGGAAAAACATTTGTTCCGAACTGACCGGTCTATCAATTTTATTTTGTTTGCCAGATTAAGCTGGTAGGGGAAGGTTGTTAAATAAAAGTTGAGAAAGACACAATTTAATAAAAACAGTGTTAATTTATTTTTAATTTTAACAAAGCACTTAAATTTACAAACAAAAAATTCAAATAATTATAAAATTACACTTGGTGAGTTTCATACAGTTTAATAAAGATTAGTCTAAAGAGAAAAACTGAGAGGTGAGAATATCATCATACGTTGGAATTGAGAACTTTCCAGAATTAATTTCCGTGTAAAGAAAATTAATTAATGTGAGAAAACACCTAATCAAAACTCTTTACGGATTTGATTATATTAATTCAAAAACGTAAACACGAGTTAGATAGAATAAAAGTGAGTTCAATGAAACAACAGAGAATGGCCTTGAAAAGAGAGAGAGAGAGAGAGCGATGGCCAAGAGAAATTCAAGTAGCAGCAGAGAATGGCCTTGAGAGAAAGAGAAGAGAAAATGGCCGCGCGCATAAAGCCGCAGGCACAAAACACAGAGAAGTACAGTACTTAATTGATGCATGTAAACAAGGTTGAGTGGTTCAAGTAAATTATTGTTACTTGAACCAAAATACCTGGAGATGTCCGGTGAGTATGTACTGTGCAATGACTTCCTAAGCCGCCAACAAGAACAGCTGTAGAGTACGCTGGCTTGAAAATGTGGTGAGAAAGCTGGAATATTATTGATTCCAGCAACCACGTCGAGCTGGACCAAACGTGCACAAGAACTTTGACACTTGAAAAAAAAAACACAGGAAGTAACCACTGAGATGAACTTTAATACAATAACCCAAGAAAACTTAATTCACTGGAGCGGAAATTCTCTGCTGCGTGCTGAGTTAGCGCCAAAACGAGAAGTGAACAAAGAGCAGCTGGCCCGGCGGCGTCAGCGACAGCAGCAGTGCCAGCCTTCCCAAGCTGCGCAGACAGCGGCGCGAGAGCACCAGCACCATGTAGTTCTGCGTGGTCCAAGAGATGACGCCACGCAGTCTACAAACTATTGATTTTTTTTTCTCGACGATGTGTACGAAGAGAAATTATTGTTCGCTCCACAGCAACATTTTACACTATCCCCTCTACCAATATGATAAAAACCTCGGCAAATTCCTCAGGTATTAGAGCAGCAGGCTTTGACCATTTTGCAAAAAACTTGAGTCGATTTTGATAGCTAGTGTATAGATGATGTATAAAACACCTTTGCAACTGTTCACGAAGTTTGCATACCAATATACCCATTAGTTCTTGCTGTGAAACGCTTGAACTGAGCTGTTGAACTGTACCGTTTAAACTGAACTCTTAAACTACTTTTTTTTTTCACTTATTTACAGTCGCGACTTTTATGCTCCGTATGTGCTAACTGACGACTTGTTCCCTACACTGCTTCGCATTAGCCCATGGTCCAAATAGACCATGTGAAGTACAGGAAACCCAGGGTATGTGCCCCATTCGAGTTAATCGAAAGACCTGTGCTGAACCGGTAGACTCATGGGGAACTTGTCCCAAATATTTCCCCCAATCAGATAGTCTTGGATTAGACCAGCGCTGAACCGGGTTGGGCTCATTGGGAAATTATGCCCCAAATATTGCCCCCGGTCGAGATAATTTCCGGCGCTGAAATGAGAGCCCCCCGTAAATCCGACTCCAAAGCAGTCGGAGTTAACGTAGGGATCGATGTTACCGTCGAAACTAACGAAGAACATGATTCTAAGTAGGTTGTGCTGAGAATCGAACCCAAGACCCCCTAAATTGCAAGGATTGTGAGAAATGCTATGTTGGTCAAACGAGAAGATATTTGAGAGTAAGGATGAATGCACGCAAAAGCAGCCTTAAGTAGATAGTTGCTAACAGTATAGGAGTCAGAGAACATTGGTTGGAAAATGGACACACGTTTGATTTTCAGAATGTAGATATTTTAGAATGCAACATCCAGAACAAGAGCAAGAGAACGAGCTTGAAGAATATACACATCTACAAGAACAAAAATAATGTCAATCTACAGAAGGAGTCAAGCAAACTAGATAAGGTTTATCAGCCTCTAATCTAATCTTCTTTTTTTTAAGGTTTCTTACAGTTATTGAACCGTGGTTTTGTTTAATTTTGAAAATTGAGAACTCAACTTCGAAAACTTGATTTTGAGAATCTAAGAAAATGGAATTGAAATGTAGAGAGAGAAAAAATTAATTATTTCATTTTATTCATAAAATTGTTAATAAAAAAATTAAACATGGAATGAATAAAACTTTTCAATAAATTAATTTTTGAATAATGTCTAAATCATCAAATCACTCAGTACAGCCTGATATCCAAGTTAAGGCACTTTTTTATGTTGCGTGCGGAGCCAATAAAAATGCAAAGTTAAAAAGTATTAACATTTGTAAAAAAAAACTCAATTTGGAGGACTCAGAATGAAGGTGTTATGGACTCGATTTTCACGAGGGAGACTTGATTTTAAGTTAATTTATTATTTTTACACCGTATGATTGTTAAATTTTGAAATTGAAGACTCGATTTTGAGGATGCAAAAAAACCAGACTTTAAATTTTTCAAGTATCGAATTAAATTAGCAAGGGTTAAGAATTTCAAGAAGTTCAAAATTGTAAATAGCAACTATAACCAATGAATTAAAAAAAAAAAGAAGATATAGAAGAACCTATTGATTGGATTAATTTTTGATTGAAAATTAAAAAATAAATAATATAATCGGTCCAAAAATTTTTGATATTGAGGATTTTCACCAAAATTTTTGTGTAAATAATTATTATTGAAAAAATTTTATTTTAAGAATAAAGGTTGATGTGAATAATTAAGAAAAATTTTAATGTGACGTGTACAGTGATCTTAGGAAATTGAGAAATATTAAATAGTGAATTCAATCAATAAAAAAAAAAAAAAAATTTTTAAGACATGCTTTTCTTTAACTAGTTTTAAACAAATAAAAAAAATGTACTAAAAAGTAAAAAATAAATTTTTTTTCCAAAGAAATATTTCTGAAATATTTATTTCTTTAAATAAAAAAATAGTTTGAAAGATTAAGAATAGCTTGAGCAAATATAAAGTTTGGTTGGGACTCAAAAGAAAAGCATGGGGCACCTGATAATATAGTGTCAAACAAATTTTTTCAGGTAATGTTTTGTATAATTATTTTTTATAATATATTTAGTACATTAATTGATTGTAAATGCAACTATTTATTTATTTATTTATAAATTAGTGCGTATTTCAAATATTCTTATACACGAGTGTTATTGTTAATTATAGTTATTAAATTTTAATGTCTTTAATTTTATTTTCTTGCAATATAAATGTTTGTTTTAGTAAATTTTTTATATTCGGTTTTTTTTGTAATCCTCTTTTTCTAATTATTATTATATAAAAGTATATGTGTATTTTATCAGATTATTGATATTGTCATCCGATCCTAAACCCTCTGCAAAATTTCAGACCTCTAGGTCAACTAGGCTCAAAGTTAGAACGCTTCGCCGTTTTGAACATACCGTGAAAGAAACTTTGTGAGTTAAAGAAAAGCATGTAAAAAAACAAAGTTGATATTTTTAAGATCATAAAATAAACAAATAAAATAGTAATTAATCAATTGATAATAAATTACAACAAAACACAATACTTTAAAAAGAAAACTTTAAACTCAACTATTTTTCACTAAATTACACATCCAAACCTAAAATTCTTGATTCGAATACAGAATAATAACAATAACAAAATATATATACATAGCAACGCGCGCGACATTCACAACGTTTCAAAATTCGAATTCTTAAAATGACTCCCTTTTTTGTTTAATTGTCAAAAAAAAAAAAAAAAAATTACATGTATTCAATCAAATCATCACACAAAATTATTTACAATCAAAAATACATTCATTCAAAATATCCTTCCGTAACTATTTACAATACTGATCACCTCAAAATATCCCATAACAATTCACAACACAGAAAAATCTAAAGTCTTAAGAACACCTTAAGAAGATTTTCTAGCGTCTTATTCAAGGGGAAAAGCGCGGGTTGAGTTAAGTAATTTTTCCAGTACTGATCTAGATTTTGATAGTTTAAGAGAGAAACTTAAGATGCGTTTTGGGGATGGACATTTATTAGTGACGAGCTATGTTTTTTTTCAGAATAGGAGATAGATGCCGGTTGAAGATCTACCATCTCTTGCTTCTGACTTAGACCGAATGTCATCTTTAATTTATGCAGATTGTTCTTTTGAGGTCCAGGATAAAATTGCTTGTTCCCAATTTGTTGTCGCTTTGAATGATTTTTCTACTAAGAGGGTTCTTCAACTTGAAGGGGTAACTTCTTTGAAACAGGCTTGAGTAAGGTCGATGGAGGTCGAGGCAATTAATTATCACGGTGGGCTTTATCAAAATTATAAGAATGGGCATAGTTTTTCACATATGGGAAATGTACAATTGTCACAACAGAGTCAAAATTTAAATACACGAATGAATACTCAAACATTGAATAATACAAATCCACAAAATTTTACTGAACAAAGATCGAGTAAGAAATGTTGGTTTTGTGGTCAGGTGGGTCATTGTAGGTCAAATTGTCCTAGTCAGGTCAGTCAGTCAAAATTGGTAGATTTGAATTTAGAGAAAATTCCAATTGATGTACGTTTGAGATATCCTTCTGGAGAGAATGTGTCCGCTTGTTTTAAGACTAAGATAAATTTAATTTTAGAGAAACTTTCGTTTGGATTAATAGTTATTGTTGGAGATATAGGAGATGATTGTATTTTAGGTAATGATTTTTGGTTTCAGGCTGGAGTTTTGAAAGATATGCAGGCAGGTTTGGATGGGTTATTTGGTTTTATTTCTGATTCGGATAAGATTTGTGGTAGCGTTGTGATTGAGAATGTTCCTAATCACCTTTTGGAGATTTGTAAGACAAATTCTGGAAGTTTAGATGAAGATCAGAAAGATGAATTTCTATAATTTCTTTCAGATTTTCAGGATTTGTTTGATGATGAGAAGGTGATTGGTAATTGTGATGTTATTGAGCATGAGATTAATTTGATGGATCCACGTCCAATAAAGCAACCTATTCGACGAATTCCATTTCATCAGCAAGCTGGAGTGAGGAAAGCGACCGAAGAGATGAAGAGTCAGGGTGTGATTGAGGAATCTTCTAGTTCTTGATGTTCTCCAGCTGTGATGGAGCAGAAGAAAGATGGTTGTTTGAGATTTACCGCCTTATATCGCCATGGGATTGGTCATGCGAGCGATTCACGCCAGAGCTGCCCGGATTGACCAGTTTCCGCCCTCACCAGTCTACCTGCGACCGTGATGCCGTGAACACGCATCACAGGAACCTTTGTATAATTAATTAAATCACCTTACTTGTCGCATGGCGACATTCAGAGGCAGAGTTTCTCCCGGCCCTCACTCTGTAAATAATTTAATTAACGCCGTTAAATACAGTTCAAGTTACTTAATAAAGTGCCGTGTTGTTTATTTGGTTGTTCTCGATAACCTCTCCTTTCCTCGCGCGTTATTTCCCAAACATTTGGCATTTTAACGGGGAACTTTTCTCTTGTGGGGAAAAGTTCCCCGAAAAAAGGCGCGTCGCGAGTGAAAAAAGAAGAGGAGAAGTGTGTCGACGCTGCCATTTTCACCTTCGCAGACGGCTACCGACGCCTCGCCAGAGAGTGACTCGAACTCGTGACATCGTGGCCATTTTCTTCTTTGAAGTTCGAACGAAGAAGATGACAGTGACGGCTGACCCGTGGCGCCCGCATCACCGCCTTGCAGCTATACTTCACTAACGACGGTCGTCGTGGTACTAAGAGAGACGGACGATCGCGCTCCGCGACTCTCCTCTCCACATCGAAAGCCGCGCTCGCAGCTGGCCCAAGGCGGCCTTTCCTGCGAGCACTCATCGACCAACAAGAGCGACCATCTTGTTGGGATCCCAAGACCTGGGGTTACCCTGGAGCCGACCACGTGACCCGCGCAAGCAGTACCCAAACCTTAGACGACGGTGGATTAGAAAAAGACGCAGCAACACTCCTGCTTGCTGTCATCTGGAAAGCATCGGCCTACAACGTCCCTGCTGCATTGCAGCCCCCCTGCAGTGGGAGAGAGAGAGAGAAGGCGCCACCTCGACCAGCTGACTCCGCTAATAGGGTGGGTCCGCTCCAAGTCGCAAACTTGTGTTGCGCAATTTAATAATTACTATTTTCTTTGTTTGTTTAGATTTTGAACGGTGTGGGTAAAGTTGGCTACACTTGTTTTCAATTTTTCTTACCTTTTATTAAGTTTGTTTACTTTTACCTTTCCAAAACAAATAGTCAGTTGACCCAATTACTCAATAATTGAGTACAGCTGCTACTATTTTGTTAAATAATTGACTAATAAAATTAGGAATTTTTTCTCTTTTTTTTTCATTGATCTTGAGATCATCTGAAAATTTAATTTCATTTAATGTTGTCCCACCTTATCTTGCACAATCGAATTTGCAGGTTCAATTACCTGGTAACCTGAAGTCTACGCTTACTGTTCGCAAACATCTAAGCAACCATTGGCACCTGTAAGAGCAAGCGAAGGGACTTTCTTCACCAACAGGTAGTGCTCGAGTTCTCATACAGTTGCAGCAGCACTCCCAGAGTTCTTGGAAAGCCTTGGGTTCAAAAGTACTGTTTTGTATGGTTGTTAGAGTCAGAGTTGGAGCAAAATGTTGCCAATCCTTATAGTTTAGTATAATCTCTAATTATTTCTATTGCTGAAGCTATTGATTGTCCTTTTTTCCAATTATATATTTTCAAAAAATTCTAATTGAATTTCTTTTATCCATTTTAGGTTTGCTTCCAGACCAATTTTATCTAGACAATCATTTTGCTTACCTACCCAACTTTAATACTTACTAACTACAATTACCCATTTGGTTTGTTTTCATCTCTAAGCGGTGTTCAGCTTGTTTGAATACCTTTTGATCTTTTTATTTAAAAGATTAATCCAACTGCCTACTAACCTTTGCCCCCACTCAACCCAATTAGAGTTGTTTAGGGATTTTCATTTTTTTTCTCTCTATTTATTTGTTTATTTATTTACCTTTTTTCTTCTACTTTTATTTTTTGATTTTTTCACTTTCTTTGTTTTTAAATTAATTTTCATTAGAAATTATGTTAGGGTTTTCTTCCAAAATCAGCCACTTGCCTGGCTGAGTTGTTTATTATTTAAATTAAATTTCAGTTTAAATTCTTTTCCACCAATAATATTCATAAGTTTGAATATTTTTTCATTCTTTTATTTGAGAACTTGGACCTACAAACAACTTTACTAGATAAGAATCCCAGAGGAGTTAGGTTGTTTTTGGATACTAGTCCTCATTTAAAGAAATAGTTGTTTTTATTTAAGTATGTTTGGTACTTACAAAAAAATGCAGCCATTCTGTCAATTTTAATCGAATCTTCTAATAATTTATATCAAAATAATTTTTGGAGTTTTTCCCTATTTTTGTTCGTCTTAATTTTTAGAAAAATCTAATAATTTGTTTAAACAATTGAAGAGGTGGTCTAAAAAAAATTAGCATTTTTTTTCTTTATCACTTGTAACTTTCTCAAAAATTCAGAGATCGTTGAAAAAACTGTGAGGTAGTTTCGGTGACACTTCAAAGAAAATTTTAATATTTTTTAAAATATTGAATTTAAAATTTTTTTATTAAATAAAAAAATGCTTAATTTTCATAAGATTACGTGTTCAATTATTTAAGGGGAAGTCAGGCGAGGGTCCAATAGTAGTTAGTTAAAATTAAAAAAAGGGAAAATGAGAGGGTCAATTCAAAAAAGAGCTCTGTAGCAGGGTAGCGACATTGAAAAGCTACATTTAAAAAAAAACTGCATCAAAATTCGTTGAAAATTGGCCGAGAAAAACGCAGAACGGTAATTTGGTATTTTTTTTCATCGGCCTCATCAGCCGTGACAGCAGACGCCACTGCTGCTACAGTGCGTTGCCGTGCGTGAGACCGCGCGTACGTAATTCTAACCAACAAATTTCTAATCATGCAATCAAAAAGTAACAAATTTGTTGTAACCCACGTTTTTGTTGTATTTATGTTTTTATAAGTAATTTCAAACAGTTGCAAAGTGAGAGCCAAGAGCTTAGAATCTTCAAAGCTGGTAGGACAAGATTTCAATAATCATTAGTCAGTGTTGCGGATTTACTGCTTCATTAATTTTATTTATTTGCCGGATTAAAAGCTAGTAGGGGAGGGTTGTCAAAGAAAGGTTGAGACAGACACAATTTAATAAAACAGTGTTAATTTATTTATTAAAATACAAAATTTAACTAAAAATGTAAATAGTCATAAATTATAAATAATTTATACAAGATTTAATTTAACTTAATTTAAGTGAACAAAAATTTGTATGACAAAAATACTTTTAAGATTGTGACCAGTGAGTGCTTGAGAGTTAACTTTGATGTAAACCAAATTAAGTAATTTGAGAGAATTAATTTAATTGAAACTGCTTATAAATTTCATTAATTAATTAAAAAAGGTAATTGTGAAATAAACAAAATTTTAGTGGGAAGACAATTGTAATTGAAAATATTTTTGGATCAATTTCCAAGAAAGAAAAATTAAGTCATGAAAGAAAACACCTAGTTAAAACTCGTTACGTACTTGATTACATTAATTCAAAAACGTAAACAAGAGTTAAATAGAATAAAGGTGAGATAAACAACCAACAGAGAATGGCCTTCAAAATAGAGAGAGAGAGATAGAGAGATGGCCCCGAGAAAGTCACGTAGCAGCAGAGAATGGCCTTGAGAAAAGAAAATGGCCACGTGAAATTAGCGAGTTTACCAAAAAGAGAAACCCGCACAGTAATGTACTTACTGCATGCAATACAATGAGAGGCTCAAGTAAATTATTGTTACTTGAGCCGAAATACCTGGAGATGTCCTTGGAGGTGGTTTCCGGAGAGTACCCTGAAGAAGAAGTCCTTGCTTTGTCCACCAAAGAGAAGATGAGGTTGCCAGTGAGCGCGCCGGTTGCAAGATTGAAAGATTGCTGCAATATTATTGATTGCAACAATCGAGATGAGCTGGACCACAAGATCACTTCAACACAAAAACTCACAGGAAAAAACCAAGATAAAAAAAGAGAGTTAACCCAAGAGAAGCTTAGATGAAATTTTGAGCGAGAATTCTCCACTGTGTGCTACGAGAAGCGCCAAAACGAGAAGTGAGAGAGAAGCAGCAAGCCTGCGCAAAGCCGACGGCGTCAGCTGCTGCAGCAACGCCAGTCAACCCAAGCTGCGCAAACGGCTGCGCGAGAGTTCCCAGCACCATGTAGTTCTGCGTGGACTAAGAGATGGCGCCACGCAGTCTACAACTATTGATTTTCTAGCTCGACGATGTGAACGGAGTGAAATTATTGTTCGCTCCGCAACATTGCCGCCCGCCATCAACCGACTGGTTGATTAAGTTTGAGCTGAGCAGACCGGTAAAACCACCAACTTTACCACTGGTCTCTTGAGTGTTGTTGTAGCTGTCCTGAGTGTTACCACACGAACCAAACCATCTGGCCCTGGATGGAGTTGGACTACTCTTGCCAGAGGCCATTTGCTTGGTGGCATGTTCTCATTTGTGAGCAAAACCAATGAGTTGACCTTGATGTTGTGAGAAGGATATTGCCATTTTGAAACCGTCTGCAAGTGATGCAGATAATGAGATGACCATTGCTTCCAAAAGCTCTGCATCATTTGCTGAAGCAATTGCCAGCGGTCTAGTCGAGATGTTGCCAAGTTTAAAAGACTGGGTTCTGGAACTGCATTGAGTGCTGTGCCAATGAGAAAGTGTCCAGGTGTGAGTACCTCCAAGTCATCAGGATCGTCGCTGAGAGGTTCCAATGGGCGTGAGTTGAGAATACCCTCAATCTGAGCTAGAAGAGTAGCAAGCTCCTCGAACGTCAAAAGGGTATCACCAATTGTCCTATTGAGATGAAACTTCACTAGTTTTACCACTGACTCCCACTTACCACCCATGTGTGGGGCAGCTGGTGGATTGAACTCCCACTGAGTTTTGTCGTTAGCCAACAACATTCCAAGAGCTGAGTTTCCCTGTTAGGCTTGATGCCAAAGTTTTTTCAGAGTCTTGTCAGCCCCTTGAAAATTAGTTCCACAATCTGAGTATAAGTGAGAAGAGAATCCATGACGTGATGTGAAGCGTCTATACGCTGCAATGAAACCATCTGCAGAATAATCGCTGACTGCTTCCAAATGAGTAGCTGATGAAACAAAACAGACAAACACACATATCCAACCTTTGTAGGTTTTTGAACCTCGTCCTTTCCAAGATTTGATATTGAGTGGACCAGCGTAATCGACCCCAGTATGAGAAAAAGGACGAGTGGGAGTTACCCTGGCCACGGGTAGTTGTCCCATGAGTTGGCGAGCTCGAGTCCCCCGCTGTCTAGCACAAATCACACACTGCACTATGTGAGACTTGACAGTAGCTCGTCCACCAATGATCCAGTATTCTTGCCGTATCTTGGCAAGAGTGACCTGAGTTCCACCATGGAGTGTGTCCAGATGGGCCTGACCTATGATGAGTTTAGTGAGAGGTGTGTTTTGGTTGAGAATTGCAGGATGCTTGATTGAATAACTCAGATTCGTCTTGTTAAGGCGACCTCCTACTCTGAGAATTCCCTCGGCATCCACAAATGGAGTTAGCCAGTTGAGTGCATGAGACGTTGGAAGTGTTGAGTTGGAAACCATGCGAATTTCGTCCTTGAAATCCACTTCTTGAGATTGTCTAACCCAAAATGACTTGGCTTTGTTGAGCATTTCTGCAGAGATGACTGGTGAGTGAGAAATGAAAACTCCTTTGAACCGTTGGCACGCCACCATGCACAAAGAAGTAATTTTGAATAACTTGTTGAGCGATGAATACCTGTAGAGAAGATCCCAATGCTCCGTAACAGTGGCAACAGCTGTTGTTGGAACAATTTTCTTGAGTTCTGGAAGTGTGTGCTCATCAAGATGTTTTCGTTTGGCAGGCCAGAGTTCTTCTGATTGTTTTAGCGACTCAGGGCCATTCCACCAGAGATTGTGATCGATGAGTTGTGATGTTAGCAATCCTCGAGAAGCACAATCAGCTGGATTACATTTTCCCGGTACATGTCTCCACTGAGCAGATGATGTGAGTTCCTGAATGGAATGTACCCTGTTACGCACAAACTCCTTCCAGCGAGATGGGTGAGAGTTGATCCAAGTGAGTGCTACCATTGAGTCTGTCCAAAGTGTCACAGAGCGTACCTCTAATTTGAGTGAGCCAGCAAAGTGATTAACCAATTTGCTGAGCAAGTGAGCAGCAATTAACTCCAATCGAGGGATTGAGACAGGCTTGAGTGGGGCCACCTTTGTTTTGGAACAAAGAAATGAGATTGAAATACCTGTGGGTCCGTGAGTGCGCAAATATAAAACAGCAGCCATGGCGTATTGAGAAGCATCCGAGAAACCATGAATTTCGATGGAGGAGTGTGACAGGGTTCCAAGCCACCGAGGAAGTGAGACCTTATCCAAGTTCTGAAAATCATCCCTGATTTTGAGCCACTTGGCCTTGATTGACTCTGACACTGGTTCGTCCCAGGCCAGCTTGAGTAGCCATAACTCTTGCAGGAGGATTTTTGCTTTTATGACCACAGGTGAGATTATGCCGATGGGGTCGAAGATTTGAGCCACTTCTGAGAGAATTGTCCTTTTGGTGAGTGTCTCCTTGACTGGAGGTAAGGCCAGAGTGAATGAGATTGAGTCCTGCTGAGGGGTCCAAATGAGTCCGAGAATTTTGGCAGTGCAGTCACTAAATGAGATGGTGTTGTCACCTTGAGAGTCCGTGTGAGCGGTCTTTGAGAATTCAGGGTGGTTGGAGTTCCATTTTGCCAAGGGAAATCCACCTGCCCTGCACAAACCTTCAAGCTGATGAGCTTTCTCTTTGAGAAGCGCCAGAGTGTCAGCTCCCCCGTAGATATCGTCTACGTATCTGCCAACTTCCACTGAGTCAATGGCAAGTGGATACCGATGACCTTCATCCAGTATGAGTTGCAACAGTACCCGAATGGCTAAATAAGGAGCTGCCCGAGTGCCATACGTCACCGTGATGAGCTTGATGAGTACTTCCCTGAGTTCGCTGTCGATCCAAATTATCCTTTGCAAATCTTGATCATCGGGATGAACCAAGATCTGCCTGTACATTTTTGTGATGTCTGTGGCAAAGACAAACTGATGAGTTCTGAGCCATGTGAGTACGTCGACGATGTTGAGCAATTAATTGGGTCCAGCATGCATGATGTCGTTGAGAGAGTAACCAGATGATGTGACAGCAGACCCATTAAATACAACTCTCAACTTTGTTGTTAAACTATCCAATTTGAGCTCTCCATGATGAGGTAGATAGTAAGCTGGAGATGATTTGAGCTCCTCTGCTGGCACAGGAACCATGTGACCCAGTTGAGCATATTCCTCCATAAAAGCAACGTACAGCTGCTTGTAATCATTGTCGCGTTGAAGCTTGTTCATGATTCCTCTTAAACATGCCCTTGAGCGAGCGAGAGAATCACCCAAACAAGAAGGATCCATCTTCAGTGGCAATCTGACGATGTAGCGTCCTTGCGGGTCCCTTGAGTGTGTCTTGAGGAAATGTTGTTCACACTCCTCTTCTTCTGGTGTGAGGATTGACTTTGAAGAGTTTGGAGCTTCTTCCAAGTCCCAAAACCTTGTCAGGATCTCCAGAAGTGAGGTGTCGTCATGAACTGTTGCCCCATGAAAGGTTTGTCGTGGTGAATAATTTGACTGTGAGGAAGGTCCATGAACCAACCACCCAAATATAGACAGCTGAGCAATAGGATCATGAGGGGCTGCCTTGATGAGGTTTGGCAAGATGATTAAGCCATAATGATCTGCACCAATTATGATGACTATGTTGCGTGGTTGACCAAATTGAGTGTCTGCCAAGTTGAGTTTGCTGAGATGAGGCCAAGTTGATTCATCGCACGGGTGAGAAGGCAACGTAGAAGTGAGCTGTTTCAATATATGAGCGTGGAGTTGTAGCTGAACGTTGCGATGAATGGACTTGAGAGTCACGACTACCTTTCCTTGAGTGTGAGCTGACTTTGATCCAACAATGCCAATGATGGGAACAGATGAGTGAGTCCGAGGAATTTTGAGCATTGTCACAATGTCAGATGATATAAATGACAATTCTGAGCCTGGATCGATGAGAAGTCTTACTGAATGAGAGGCTGAAGGTGTTATGAGCAATGCTACTGCCGTAGCCAGGAGTGAGTGTTCCAGAGATTGAGAAATACCAAATGTGACTGCGCCTGCTTCCTATGGAGTAGATGAGTTAGCCTTGGTTTGAGTAGAAGCCCCAGGATTGGCTCCTGACTCAGGGTGTATCATTGTGTGGTGAGATTGTCCACATGTCTTGCACCGTACTTTTGAGTTGCAATTCCTGGCTGCGTGTTTGCCCAGACAATTGTAGCAGAGCACCTTTTCAACCACAAAGTGCCTGCGAGCTGTCAATGAGAGTTCCTTAAAACCAGGGCAAAACACGATGAAATGTGAGCCGTCACAGAAGGAGCAAGGGTACTGCTTTGCAGGTTGAGTTTTCCTGGAATCAGCAGCAGAGTGAGAGGGTCCAGATGATCCAAAGTGAGCCTTCATCGCTTTGGTAGATTGATGTGTTCCTTGAGATTTTCCACCAGACTGATTGACGCTGCCGTGAGAAGCACCTTCCACCTGCTCCAAGGCTCGAACTCTGCCCATAAGGAATTGCTCGAGATTCTCAAAGCTAGGAAATTCTGATGAGTTGGCCAGAGAAGTTTCCCATTGTTCCACGGAGAGACGATCCAGGAGGCTGATGCCCTTTGCAGTGAGCAAGCAATCTCCCAACTCCTCGCGTGAGACGTGAGTCATCAGCGATTTTCTGATGCCTGACAATGATGAGATCATTGAGTTGAGAGAGGCCGAGCTTTTTGGTTGAACATGAGATAGCC
The DNA here is from genome assembly GCA_038277355.1 of Encarsia formosa. Taxonomy (NCBI): domain Eukaryota; kingdom Metazoa; phylum Arthropoda; class Insecta; order Hymenoptera; family Aphelinidae; genus Encarsia; species Encarsia formosa. The sequence continues at coordinate 22,353,223 of CM076187.1, forward strand.
TATTGAGCTTGCCAATATGCTCCGTTATGAGGTACCTTTCATTTTCATAACGGGTCAGCAGAGTGTTCCAGGCGAGATCCAAACCTTCAGCAGTAATGGGAAAAGAGTTGATAAGTGCTAAAGACTCACCAGATAACGAGCTCCGCAAATAGTGGACCTTCTGTGATGCTCCAAGTCGGGAGCTGTTTAAACCAAATCAGAAAAAGAGACCTTGAATTCTGGCCACTTTGCATATGATCCAGAAAAAGATGGGAGCTTGATCTCTGGGAGCTTGGCACCGTGAGAAGTGTCTCGAGATTCTGTCGAGTTGGCCGGAGGAACAACTGGAGGGAGCTTGTCCTTGAGAGCAGCCAGAGCGGTGAGAATGTCAAACATAACATTTTCCATTTGAGAGAGTGTTCCTTGAGTAAAATAGTCGTCATCTACCATCACAGAAGGACAGAAAGTGACCAGTTGTGAGTGGTCCTGTCGAAAATTAGTCATAATGGTCGTTGCTGAATTTTCCCAAGAATCCAATATTATGGCACCAATGACGCCTTCATGTGAGGTGATCCTTTCTAAAATTCTGGTAAGAGCTTGCAACCGCTCAGTCTGTGAGAGCTTTCTCACCAGAAAGTCAGCTGACACCGATCCTGAGTTTGACCTTGTGCGCCGTTGAGAACCATCAGTAATTTGAAGAGATTCCTTTGAGTTGGCCTGGACTCCAGAGGTGTTCTCAATTGAGTCGCTCCAGAGTTGAGTGTTGTCAGCAAGGTCATGAACCTTGACCTGTGGAGTAGTGCCAGCATCACCTGGTTCCTTGTTGAGACTTGGTGAGTTGCTCCTGGAGGGCTTTTTGGTATCTGCACTCTGCTTCCCATCCATGTTGAACCACCAGCGAGCACCAAATTAGCAGGAAAGTTGAGAGTACCTGGAGATGTCAAATAAATGAGTAAGCCGACTCTTTTCATCCAGAGCTGACTAAGAGAAGAACAGAGAAGAGCAACAAAGAGCAACAAAGAGCAGAGAAGACAAGAAAAACCCAGCCACCTACCAGCTATCCGGCTCGAAGGACCAAATGTTGCGGATTTACTGCTTCATTAATTTTATTTATTTGCCGGATTAAAAGCTGGTAGGGGAGGGTTGTCAAATAAAGGTTGAGACAGACACAATTTAATAAAACAGTGTTAATTTATTTATTAAAATACAAAATTTAACTAAAAATGTAAATAGTCATAAATTATAAATAATTTATACAAGATTTAATTTAACTTAATTTAAGTGAACAAAAATTTGTATGACAAAAATACTTTTAAGATTGTGACCAGTGAGTGCTTGAGAGTTAACTTTGATGTAAACCAAATTAAGTAATTTGAGAGAATTAATTTAATTGAAACTGCTTATAAATTTCATTAATTAATTAAAAAAGGTAATTGTGAAATAAACAAAATTTTAGTGGGAAGACAATTGTAATTGAAAATATTTTTGGATCAATTTCCAAGAAAGAAAAATTAAGTCATGAAAGAAAGCACCTAGTTAAAACTCGTTACGTACTTGATTATATTAATTCAAAAACGTAAACAAGAGTTAAATAGAATAAAGGTGAGATAAACAACCAACAGAGAATGGCCTTCAAAATAGAGAGAGAGAGAGATAGAGAGATGGCCCCGAGAAAGTCACGTAGCAGCAGAGAATGGCCTTGAGAAAAGAAAATGGCCACGTGAAATTAGCGAGTTTACCAAAAAGAGAAACCCGCACAGTAATGTACTTACTGCACACAATACAATGAGAGGCTCAAGTAAATTATTGTTACTTGAGCTGAAATACCTGGAGATTTCCTTGGAGGTGGTTTCCGGAGAGTACCCTGAAGAAGAAGTCCTTGCTTTGTCCACCAAAGAGAAGATGAGGTTGCCAGTGAGCGCGCCGGTTGCAAGATTGAAAGATTGCTGCAATATTATTGATTGCAACAATCGAGATGAGCTGGACCACAAGATCACTTCAACACAAAAACTCACAGGAAAAAACCAAGATAAAAAAAGAAAAACGGCTGCGCGAGAGTTCCCAGCACCATGTAGTTCTGCGTGGACTAAGAGATGGCGCCACGCAGTGTACAACTATTGATTTTCTAGCTCGCCGATGTGAACTGAGTGAAATTATTGTTCGCTCCGCAACAGTCAGGTTTGAAATGTATGAACTAAGCCAGCCAATTACATACTTGAGGTGATAAACACTGATAAAGTTTTTTATTGACACAGTCTCTGAGGGTATATTAGAGTCAAGATCTTTAAAACTTCAAAGCAAGTAACAAGTTTTAAACAATTTTTAGTCATTTTTGAAATTCTAAATTTTTTAAATAGTTTAAAAATATTTTCTTTCTACTTTTTCAATTGATTTATTTATCAAGAATTCTTTTTTAGTTTTAAAATTTTATAACTATTGAATACTGGTTTTACTTCAATACTTATAACTATTCAAACTTGTCTTACTCGCTTGAAGATTTTAATCTTTTGACTCTTAGCACAGAGACTAAATTAAACAGATCTTGAAAGCTTTGTAATTAAATTTATTTTTAAGAACTCCAATCGCACAAAGTTTATTATTGCCATAAAATCTTTAAAGTTTACTCGGCTGACAGAAAAGGTAAAATATAATTTTTTTTGTGTAAAGTGAACCATGCCTGTGAACATCATTTGCTCTTGCTGGGAGACCTAAGACTTATCATTGAGTTATGCAAATTATGAAAAATAAATGGTCTTTTTTATGTAATAAAACCAAGTTAAACGAGAGAGAATTTTTAGATACTATTAATTTCATTCTCAATTCCACGTATTTTAAATTTAATGGAAGATTTTACAAGTATTTTATTTTATAAACGATATGTGGATGACACTTTCCTAATTTGCAAACAGTCTGAACTTTCAAATATCCATAAAAATTTTAATAATTTCAATAAACATATTAAATTTACTATTGAGGGAGGAAATGATAGAAACGAAATTAATTTGAGATATTACAATTAAATTCGGATATTACAATTAAATCTGAAAATAAAAAACTTGTTATGAATTGGTATAAGAAGGAAATTTCATCTGGTAGATATATTCATTTTCACTCTTACCACCCTTTACAAATTAAAAAATCCATTGTATTCAATCTCGTTGATAAGGCCATTCTACTTTCAGATAAAAAATTCCATGAAAATAATTTAAAAACTGTTGAAAAATTATTACTCAATAACTGCTATCCTTCTGATTTCATTAAACGCCATATTAAAATTCGTTTGGATAAGATCCTCAATAATAGTGATTCATCGAAAAATGCTGGAAAATTTGACTTTAACTTTATCCTTTTACCCTTTCATAAATATTTCACACATAAAATGCTTTATACTTTCGAAAGATTTGGCATAAAAACTGTTTACAGAAGTATTAATAAACTGAATCACTTCCATACTCTAGGCAAGGATAAAATTGACAAGTTTGAAAAAACTGGTATTATTTATAAAATTAATTGTAATAATTGCGAAAAATATTACGTAGGTGAGACAAAACGACATTTGTACGAACGCATTAATGAACATAAACGTTATGTTAAAAATAAAGATGAAAAGTCAGTTATTGCGACACATTGTCTACTTAATAATCACTCTTTTGATTTTGATGGAACTTCCGTTTTGGATGCTGAGGGTGTTACGAGGAAACGTAAATTTCTAGAGATGCTTTGTACTCAATTTTATGATAAAAACATTAATAGACAGCAGGATACTCAATTCCTTCGAAAGGATTATAAGGACATTGTCTGGTCTCTTATTCCCCCCTCTCCTTCTACTGTTGACCATTGAGCTCTTAACTGCCTTTTCATCTTTGTTTCTAAAATCTGATTCTATCAATCAGTAGTGTCTTGTCCACAAAGCTGACAACTAGTTGGTCTTTGATCATTTGACTTAGTCAATACCTACATTGGCTGTTCCATCTGTATTTTATAGGTAAACTAAACTACTTTTTAAATTATAATTTATAAATTAATAGTTTTAAGTCATCTGTTAAAAATTTGTGATCTTGAATATTTTTAGCCCTGAAGATGTCATTCTAAAAACGATGACAAAACGTCGGCATTAATGTAATTATTAACTGTCAAAAAATAAAATTTGTTCGTGAGACCAAACACAAGTTTCTTTAATTATTTACTTTATCCTACTTGATAACTAAAAATTGAAAAAGTAGCTGCAGTTAAAACTCTCTTGAACTAATGAAATTGTATCAAATGAATTGACTTCAAACTTTGGAAAAGTTCAGATGTCAATGACCATGGGCATAGTTTGGTTGTCATTATATTACACTTGCCTCCAAAGGCAATTGCATTGATAGTCAGCCAAGTAAATCTTAAAAAAGTTGTAAAAAACTTTGTAACTGTTAGTAGAGCTTAGGGAAATAAACCCAATCACATCTTATTCTAAATTTGTTTAATTTTGTCTCTGTGGTTATATGAGATTCAAGGACTTCAAAGCGAGAGGGAGACAGGTTGTCAATAATTTTTGGTAGTTTTTGAAATTTGTTGACTCGAAGCCGTTACATTAGAGGTGATAAAGTTTGTCATTAACATAGTCACTGAGGGTATGTTAAACTCAAGACCTTAAAACTTAAAAGCAAGACAAGTTTTCAATAGCTTTTATACATTTTTGAAAATTAAAATCCCTTTATAAAAGAGAGATATCGCCATTTTGGTGAGATTTTCAATGTAAGATTTTATTCGTGAGCTGATTGGTGTAGAAATTTTTTAAAATATTCGAAAAGTGCCTTTTGAGGTTACAATCATTGTTTTTTTTTCCTATGCGCGCTTGCAGCGCGCTGAGTGATACTAGTTTTACAAATGATGAAAAAATATTAGCTTTATACGTTTTTTAGTTGATTTATCTTCAAGAATCTTTTATGGTTTTAAAAATGACTTATAACTATTGAAAACTTGTCTTACTCGCTTTGAAGATTCTAAACTTTTGATTCTTGCATATGACTTATAGAGACAAAATTAAACAGATCTTGAAAAAATTTAATCTGGTTCATTTTTATGAGCTACATACAAAGTTTATTATTGTCATAAAATCTTAAGATTTTCTTGGCTGACAATAAAGGTGTACTATGATTTTTTTTGTGCAAGGCAACCATGCCTGTGAGCATTGACATTTGCTCTTGCTGGGAGACCTACAACTTACTTTACATTTGAACTGTTCCAAAACGTCAAGTCAATTCATTTGATAAAATCTCATTAGTTCAAGAAAGTTCTGATTGCATGAGTGATTGCAGCTACTGTTCCAATTTTTAGTTATCAAGTAGGCTTAAGTAAGTGGTCTCCCAGCAAGAGCAAATGTCAATGTTCGCAGGCATGGTTGACTTTACACAAAAACAATCATAGTTCAGCTTTATTGTCAGCCAAGTAAATCTTAAAGAATTTGTAGCAATAATAAACTTTGTGTGAGTGAAGCTTATAAAAATAAACCTGATTACAACTCTTTCAAGATTTGTTTAATTTTATGATTTTTTTTTTTTTTTTTATACAGATATTGCTAAAACAATTATTTTATTGAAATATTACTTGTATTTGAAATTTTTATAATTCAAGAGACCTACTTTACATGAAGAAAATTATTGAAATTTTTACTTACTGAAGCAAATCAAGAGTAAATATTGAAGAAATAATTGAAGAAACATGAATTGTTTATGATGCAACTGAAGAGTTTATTTAAGAAGAAAATTTTTTCTTGAAATTAGTGATTTTGCTAATTTTATTTAAGAAATAATGTATGATTATTTTTTTCAATTGACACATTTTCAGCCTTGTATTGAGTGTAATGAATAAGTAATTTTAAGTTTCAGCTTATTTCATTATTTTGATTTTTCATCACATATATATTTGATTTTGGAAGATAATTTTTACTACGAATTTGATTTATTGAGGAGAGGTAGCTGAGGAGTAAGCCGTAAGGCAGTCATAAAGTTTTACAAACTTATAGGTTAGACGCGCATAGCCACGCACAGCAACAGCGGCAGACGACGACATGGCTGCCGCGATTGACGAAAAAAAATCTTCAACTGCCGTTCTGCGTTTTACTCAGTGAATTTTTAATCAATTTTCATGAGTTTTTTTTTAAATTACAGCTTTTTAATTTCTCTACCCTGCTACAGAGCCCTTTTTTAAAAATATTTTCTTAATTAAAATCTATTCATTAAAAAAACTCGCCTGACTTCCCCTTAAACAACTATTTCAATTAGAAGATTAAATTAAAATTGACAAAATTGCTGCATTTTTTGTTAGTACCAAACATCCTTAAATTGTATTTCAGTTTAGATTATTTTCCGCCCGTGATATTCATAAGTTTTAATATTTTTCCATTCTTTTATTTAAAGAATAATTGCCTTACCTTAAATTGTATTTCAATTATAGATTGTTCTTGACCAGCGATATTCATAAGTTTGAATATTTTTCAATTTTCTTTCATTTAAAGAATAATTGTGTTTTTTTAAATTGTATTTCAGTTAAATTATTTTCAAGACTTCATAAAAACATGTACCAAGTTGAACGCTTTCTTTCAACAACCATTATCGAAAATTAGTTAATAACCTCAACCTTCGATTTTTATCTTTCAAAAATCAACCCTAGAATCGTGCAAAATGAATAATTTAGTTTCATTTACGCAAATCCTTAGCGTCCAAGCTATGTTACGAAATCGAATTGCGGCTCATTTCGAGTCCTTCGAACAGAAAGGAGCCATGATGACTCGCGCGTCGGCAGAGATTCGCATCCTGCGTCTCGAACAACTCTGGCAAGAGTTTGCCAAAAATCACCAAACATTGATCAATTTTAAGGATGTCGATCGTGGCCACGATTACCTCGTCAAAGACCTGTTCTACTACACTCAGGACACCTTTGACGACGTGTACGACTCGTTTATCCAATTTCTCAAAACTCAGCCATCTGATCAACCCCTACTTGAGTTTTCGGCCTTCATTCCGGCAAGCAAGCCACCTGAAGCACCCCACTCCAAGTTCCTACATCTATTCATGAAATCAAGTCCTTGATTAAAGCACAGCCACCTAGACTACCTCTAGTCCAGGCTTCGTCTATACCTCCCAAAATTCAGACATCGGTGACATGTCAAAACACCCAGCCACCTGCGATAGTCCAAATCCAAGTTCTGGCTAATCATTTTAAAACTCGGACACCTGCGACACCCTTAGTCCAGGCTCCGGCTATATTTTTCAATCATCCACCCGAACCGACTTAAGTTCAGGATTCGGGCATCACCTTTAAAATTCAGCCGCCTGAACCACACCAAATTCAGGTATCAAATACCCCGTTTCAGGTCCAGAATTCAGTTGTAACCTCAAAAACCCAAGCACCAGAATTAATTTCTGACACAAACCTATCATACTTTCGATCTTTGAAAGTGAAGTCTTCTATTCACTTTAGCCTTAATTGTTCAACCCTTTTTTCCCATTGGTTCGTCGACCCTGGAATTTTTATCGCAAAGAGCTTAAGCTCTAACTACTTTCGCTCAGTAAACCTCTACGTTTCTTCGTACGTTTACAAGTTAATTAAAACCCATTATATATTTTTTTTATACTTTATACTTTTTATATTTTTACTTAATTTGATATTTATTATGTTCACAGACATTATTATTAATCGACTACAGTCGATTAAAGTGGGCGGAATGTTTGAGATTTACCGCCTTTTATCGCCATGGGATTGGTCATGCGAGCGACTCACGCCAGAGCTGCCCGGAGTGACCAGTTTCCGCCCTCAACAGTCTACCTGCGACCGTGATGCCGCGAACACGGTTCACCGGAACCTTTGTATAATTAATTTAATCACCTTACTTGTCGCATGGCGACATTCAGAGGCAGAGTTTCTCCCGGCCCAAACGACGAGAAAACTCTCCTCACTCTGTAAATAGTTTAATTTTTGCTGTTAAATAAAGTTAAAGTTAGTTAATAAAGTGCCGTGTTGTTTATTTGGTTGTTCTCGACAACCTCTCCTTTCCTCGCGCGTTAGTTCCCAAACAATTATTCAATGAGGGATTTTCTTCCGCTAGAGGCGCTAGTGTGCCCGTTGGGGAACTTTCCGCGAAGTATGAATTCAGTACCAGTCGATGCTTGCGTGCGAGTGTAGTCTGCTTATTAAAGTCGATTGGTAAAAAACTTAAAAATTTAAAAAAATGAATAAAAAGTCTACTGATTATGGGAAATAGACTATCGTCCGTTTCAAACAAGAACTCAAAAGACGCGGCGCTAAAACAACCGGGAGAAAATCTAAATTAGTGAAAAGGTTACTTTTGTTAAATCTTAGCTTTTTAAAAATACCTTTAGATATTCACTCATAATAAAATTTTCAGGCTCCAGGATTATGATAGTTTGCATATAAAAGCAGATGCAGTCGTAGAAGATAATTACCATCTGATCTTACCAGATGCTTCTTTGTATAGTGATGTAAATGCTTCTCACAAAATTAATCTTGATAAAAATTTTGATAAATTATATTTTCAATCAATTCAAGGTGTTGTGCATAGTGATAAAGCTAAAGAAATGTATAAAGATAAATATTTAATTAGTTTAAGAAAAGCAGAGGTTTCTCATGAAACTTTTCTAAGAGTTAGAGTAGCTTCTCAGTTCACAAAATCTATTATCTACATAGTAGATATAAAAATAACTTCTTATAAATGTATCTCTGATACTCAGTGTGAATGTGCGGTTGGTAAAGGACCCACTGCTCACTGCAAACATGTTTATGTTGCTTTTGAAGCTATAAAATATTTCCTTGAAAACAATGAATATAAAGCAAGAGAGAGCTGTACTGAAAAATTACAAACATTTCACAAAAGTAAAAAATTCAAGGGATCTCCAGTTAAAATAAAAGATCTAAAATTAAAAAAAATAGATAAACTTCAAGAAAAGTTGAAAAATTTTGATCCTAGGCCTCTAAATTGCAGAAATGATCCAAATTACCAAGTTAAGTTTAGAAATAAATGTTAAAATTTTGCTGGAATCAGTTTGCAAATATTTCCTGAATTACATTTATTTGAATGTGCAAATTTATACACCCTGTATAATGACCATGACTATAATAGAATGCATCCAAAAGAAATTTATTTAAGCAATATGAACATATCCTCTATTTCTGAAGAAAAAATAGAAACAATAGAACTCATTACTAGAGGTCCAGCAGGTAACAAATATTGGATGGCCGAAAGAAGTCTTCGCTTAAACAGTTCTAATTTTGGAGAAATTTGTCAAACAAAAAATCCTGATGAATTAGTTAAAAAATTGATTTTTCCTAGAGATTTGTCGAGTTTACCATCTATTCAACATTGAAAAAAGTTTGAACTGCATGAAGTCAAAGAATTTGAAGCCAGAACTGGACTTAAAGTTCAAGAATGTGGAACTTTTGTTAGTGACTGTTACCCATTTATAGCTGCTTCTCCAGATGGGATTATTAATGAAGATAGTTGTATCGAGGTCAAGTGTCCATATGGTGCTAGAGGTAAATTAATTTCACCTGAAACTGTGAGTTATTTATACTGGTGTGAAAATGATAATATTTTAAAGTTAAATGAAAGTCATTCCTATTTTTTTCAAATTCAGGGATAACTATTTTGTGCAAAAAAAGAAATTTGTTATTTTATAGTGTATACTATTAAAGACATTTATATTGTTGCCATCTCAAGAGATGAAAAATTTATAAACTGTATGATTAAAAATCTAAGTGATTTCTATAATCATTTTTGGAAAAAAGCCATTTTAGATAAGCATTTATATAAACGTCTGTAATATTATTTTTTGTAAATAGAAATGTTATAATCAAAAGTTTTATGATAACTACTAATAAATCACAAAAAAATAGTATTTTAACAAACACTTATTTCATTTATATTGCTTTGTTTCCAGATATTTCAATGTTAGAAATAAGAATCAAGATAAAATATATAATTTATTTATGCATTTTCATCTACAATAGGTTTCCTAAAATTGCACAGCATGAAACATACAAAAATAATTTCTTCGGCTAAAAGTGTTTGAGAATCATGTAATGGACCATTCAAAATTTTGTAAGTTTTTTGTTTTTCCTAGTCCTATGATGCGTTCAATGTGAACTCGTTTACCGGATATTTTTCTATCATTAAATACACTTTGATTTGACAACTAATTTTTTTTCTTGAAAAAAGTAGGAATATTCAACTTAATCTTGTAAGGAGCCAAAAGATCTTGTATGTCAAACCCCTTGTCTGCCATTAATAAATCTCCAGGATCACACATTTGCATAAGATCACTTCTTTCAATTATTTGTCGATCACTAGTTGATCCTCCGTAAGCTGGTGAAATCATAGATGTCAAGCCTCCAGGAGTTGCACACACAATTGTTTTTGCTGTATTTTTATTTTTATAAGTGGAAAATGTACACTGCTGAGCTGTTGGTACACTAGGTTTTGGTATTGGTATTTTTGTACCATCTAAAATGCACCTAGTACCAAAGAACTTGCTGTGAAAATCAGCTGGTGTATAAAAATCAACTAACTCCTTTGAAGGCCACTGACTAATCTCTGACCATTGTAGTTTCATGAATCATACCCATGTTATAAAAATATTTGTGACTTGTTTTGCTGTGGTTTTAAAAAATAAAGCCACTCCAAAGTATATAAATGTAGTCTTTAAACAATAAATGTTAAAAAAAAATCGATTTATAACACTAATACTTGCTGGAGGCGTCCCATAAATATATGATAAATTATAAGCTGCATCACCCATAGTTTGAAAAACAAACATGAACTTTTCATAAGATTCTAAACCAGTATCAAAATGAATAGCTTCATTATTGTTTCTAAAACTCTCTATACACACAGAAAATGGGTACTCATGATTCACAGAAACAGTTACAGTTATTTCTGGTCGTTTGTATGCCATAAAATCAATTTTATTTTCAACTTCCACTTCTAAACCACAAAAATTATTATATATTTGCACATCTTCTTCTTCAACTCTGATCTTCATACTGGGTTCCTCACTAAACTCTAAACAATAATTATTTTGTTCATCTGCTGGTGCTTTGTTACTTGCTTTTTTTTTTTTTTTTCAACATCTTTTTCTTTTTTTTTCCAAATACAAAATGAAGGAATAGCTAGTGGCTTTAACTTTCTAATCTTACATTTTTCCCCTGAAAATAAAGAAAATATTTTTTAGATACTATAAATTTAAACGCAATAAGAATTAGTTGATTTAGTTATTTTTACTGACCCAAAGCATTTTTCTTTATGAAATCATTTGGATGAAAATGTAGATAACAAACTCTAGAACTGTTGGAAATATTTTTACTTTTTAATTTTAATGCTTTCTTCCATTCTTGTCGAAGAGATCCATCGCGTGGGAAATAAAATGCTTCATTAACATTATTATTGCACTTGTTAACACAGCACTTTTGCTTCATTTTTATTTTCAAAAACGACCTAGTTGTAAGTTAATTTTCCAAAACTTTAATTTCTTCATTCATGCTTTCACTAATTTTTCAGGTTATGTTGTCTATTATTCTTTGTATTTTCTGACTTTATTCTTTTTTATTTTTATTTCTATTTTTACGTAGAGAGATTATGATAATAATGTTTAATAACTAAAATAAATCATCCAAAATTTTTTTCGTATAGTTTTTTATACTTAAATTTTTTGTGTATTTATGAGTCGTTTTTTTAATATTTTAAATTCAGCGCGATCTCCCCAACGGGCACACTAGCGCCTCTAGCGAAAGAAAATCCCTCATTAGATTTTGTATTGATTATCGTCTTTTGAACCATGCTTCAATGAAAGATAGTTATCCTTTTCCTCCTATTGATGAAATTTTGATAAATTTGAATGGTAATGAGTGGTTTTGTACGATTGATTTGAAGAGTGGTTATTGGCAGGTGAAGATTAGGTGTAGAGATAAGGATAAGACTGCATTTTCGAGTGGAGAAGGACTTTGGTGGCTTACTGTTATGCCTTTCAGATTTTCTAATGCTTTAGCTACTTTCCCAAGGTTGATGAAGAAAATTTTGCGAGGTTGGATATGTTGAATTTGTTTAGTTTATTTGGATGATGTGATAATATTTGCAAGTACTTTTAAAGAAATGTTAGATAGGTTGAGAATTGTTTTTGCTTGTTCAAGAACTGCAGGTTTGAGATTGAATAGGAAGAAATATATTTTCTTTAGGAAGGAAATTAAATTTCTTGGTCGTTTAGTTTCAGAGAAGGGAATTTCCACTGATTCAGAGAAGATTAGAGAGATAGTTGATTGGCCGATTCCAAGAAGTAAAAAACAGGTTAAAAGTTTTGTGTCGTATGGTTCCTATTATCGTCGTTTTATAAAGGATTTCTTTGCGATTGCAAGGCCGCTTTATAATTTTATTGAGAAATATTCTAAATTCTTATGGACGGATGATCGTGTTCGAGTTTTTAAGGAACTTAAGAAGGTTCTTTCATCTGCACCGATTTTAGATTTTCCAACGTAGGTAAATGAATTTCTTTTAGATACAGATGCTTCAAATCATCAAATTGGGGCTGTACTCTCAAAAATTCAGAATGGGGTTGAAAGGGTCATTGCTTGTTTAAGTAGAGTTTTGGATAGGGCTCAGATGAATTATTGTGTTACGCGTAGAGAATTTCTTGCTGTAGTGGAGTCTATGAGTCATTTTGAATATTATTGGTAAGGAATTAACTGTTAGGACAGATCATTCTGCTCTCAAATGGTTACTATCTTTCAAGAATCTAGATTGGCAATTAGCTAGATGGTTAGATAGATTAAGTAGGTTTAATTTTAAAATTATTCATAAGAAAGGGAAATTACACGTGAATGCTGATGCAATATCAAGGAGGCCTTGTGAAGACTTGTCTTGAAAATATTATTTTAAGGTGGAGAATAGATTCGTTAGGAATGGAAGTCAGTTGGAATCGTATGTTGGGAGAATTTTGTTTCAGGAGGAGTTGAAACAGGAATGGTTGGAAGATCAGTCCAAAGATCCAGCTTTAATTTCGTTTTAGGATGGAAGAAGAAAGAAAAGGGACCAGTTTGGCAAGATATTGCTTCAAAAGATGAATTTGTTGAAATTTATTGTAAACAATGGGATTCCATTGTGGTGAATGATGGGATTTTGTATCGTCGATGGGTAACTCCTAGTTGGAATTCGAGTGTTCTACAATTGATTATTCCAAGGCCCAAGGTTAAGGAGATTTCGCAAACTGCTCACATTGATTCTGCAGGCGGGCATTTTAGAGTAAGACGTTAGGAAAAATTCGTGGGAGGTTCTATTGGGCGACTTGTAAAAGGGATGTTAAGAGTTGGTTCAAGTCTTGTGATGACTGTATTTCGAAGAGAGCTCCATCTGACAAAGGTCATGGGAAGATGATGATTTACAATACAGATTTTCCTTTTGAGATATTACAGATGTATATTTTAGGTCTTTTTCCCATTTCATCTTCAGGCAATAAATACTTACTGACTGTAGTAATTTTACTAAATTGGTTGAGGCGTTTCCTCTTTTCAATATGTTGGCAAAAACTATTGCGATGGTCCTTGTGAATGAGGTGATTAGTAGGTTTGACGTTCCTTTAGAGATAAATACAGATCAGGATGAATAATTTGATTCTAGGTTGATAAGGGGATTGTTACTTCTTTTGGGAATACATAAATACATAACATCTTGACACCCACAATCGAACGGTCAGGTTGAACGATAACATCAAACGATTTTGCATTATTTAACAAAATTTGTGTCTGATAATCAAAAAGACTGGGATCGTTGGATTAATTTATTTTTATTAGCTTAGAGGTCCTCTGAATATACTGCGACTGGCTTTACACCGGCTGAAATGTTGACTGGTTTCGATTGTCGTCTTCCCCTTGATCTGGTACGAGGTCGTCCGCCTGAGCGAAAAGAACAGAGCTGCGGTGATTACGAGCATGCGCGCTCAATGAACGTTGTCGAAATTTTGTATGGAATAAAAATACGCCATGTGCTTTTTCAAAAATGCTGTCATTTTCATTTAGTAATGTGGGTGGGAGGAGGAGTTGGTGAGCGGAGCGAGTAGAGGGAACCTCTCTAAGTATCTTACTATATTATATAGTTAAAAGGTTTTTTTTTTTTTTTTTTTTTTTCGTGAGGCGCAGCGAGGTGCAGTCAAAATTACCTTAAATTACCTTAAAATGGTTTTAGTCAAAAATTTCGGAACGTAAGCACTTTTTTTTTTGGCTGCGCCTCGCTGCGCCTCAGACTTTCATTTGGAGGGCCTGAGGCGCAGCCAAAAATACCTTAAATATGCGTTATTTTAGTCAAAAATATAAGCATTTTTTTCAGCTGCGCCTCAGACTTCCATTTGGAGCCTTAGGTGCAGCCAAATTAATGTTTTTTAATACACAAAATATTAAAAAATGAAATTAAAGATTAGATTCAATCATAAGTATAGATTGAATTTAATCTCATCGATGTTCTTAAAAACAATTAAAAAATTGTTCTGCAATTGAATTATTTTCAATTATATTGAATATACATAGACATCAAAACAGATCAAAACAACTTGTCCCAAGCACAAAGTTTTGATTCTGCCGGTATATATATTGATAAACCAATTTTTTCTCATGGTCAATTGTATGTCGCTCTATCAAGATGCACTTCTTCAAATCGAATATTTATAGAAAGCTAGAATTCTGATGAAATTAATAATGTCGTTTGAATGAAAATTTTCACAAAGTAAATAAATTTTTCTTTCAAAATTTTGTTTTTTTCCTCTATCAATTTGAAAAACTTATCATTCGATCTATATTACTTTATAAGTGAAAAAAAATCCATTGCATTTTTTTGTGTTGAATGTCAAAATTCTATAAAATTTTGAATCTTATGATTGTCCTTATACATTAAAAAAATTAATAATTTTAAAAAATTTAGATTTTATGTAAAATTAATAATATTGTTTCCATGAAAATTTTTAAAAAATTATTTAAGTTGAATTTTTTAATTGGACTGTTCTTACATCCAGTGATAATTTAATTTTTTATTGTAATTACAACCTATCCGGAACCAATGATGGAGTAAGGTGTGAATAAAACTCCTTTATTTACTGTTTCGACGTTTCGGCTAACATCGGTTAGCCATCATCAGGATTTATTACTGTAATTAAAATGTGTTTAAATTTTACATCATGTTTTTCTTAGTTAAAATTGTACAATGGATGAGAAAGAGAAGAACTTACAAAAAATTATTGATACACATAAATATAAATTTAAAAGACGTCGTTACTGTACGACATCAGTTTTGGTACTGACTTATTAGAACATTTGGATTATGGTGTGTCGATAAATAGTTTAAGTCTATTTATATATCAAATAATACGATTGAAAATTGTAAACATGAGTTTTATGGTTTAGTTTCAAAAAGTTTATTGAGAATAAATTCATAATTAGGTGGCAGATTATAAGCTTCATTTTTCTTATTTGAAGTATGGTTTATCCTATTTTTAATTTCAAATGCTTCAGTTATTTTACGTTTCCTAGTATTCTTTTCATGGTGTAGTATCTTAATATTCTTCCAATCAAAATCATGTCCACAAAAACCATTATCAGGATTTTGTTGTCGATGTTTTGTAATCACATTATGATATTTTTCATTCTGCAGATTGATGTTGGTAATATGATCATTTCTCCTAGTATTTAGTAATCTACCTGTTTCTCCCACGTACAACTTATCGCATTCTAAACAATTTATTTGATATACTACCCCTTTATTGTTCAGATGTTCCAGCTTATCTTTCCCTAATTATATGTATTTGTTAAGTTTAAAAGGATCTCTGAAAACTGTGTGAATTTTTAATTTTTTGAGTTTATATTTAATATTATCAGAAAATTTTTGAATGAAAGGAAGAATTATGGTATTGTTATAGTTATAATTATTTTGCTCATTACTTAAATTGTTGTTGTTGTCAAGGTTAGGATTAGGGTTGTTTAATTTATAAATACTGCTTCTTATGTGTTTATTAATAAAATCATTAGGATAGTTATTTTTTAGCAAAAAAGTTTTTATTTTATGTAAATTATTTGTATGGATGTGATAATTTTATTGCTTTATCTGTAAAATTTTTAATGATTGCTATCTTTTGTTCAGTGGGATGATTAGAAAGGAAGTTTAAAAATCGGCCGGCATATATGTTTTTAGTGTAACAGTTTGTTATTAAAATATTGTTTTTGTCTCTAATTATCTGCAAGTCAAGAAAATTTATGCTGTTATTCTTTTCTATTTCACAAGTAAATTTTGGATCAGCACGTATTCAGCAAAAATTGGGCTGCTGGGGGAACCCATTGGAGCTCAGTATGATTGTTTGTAATGATTGTCATTAAATTTAAAATAAGTGGAGTTCATTAAAATTTTCAAACCATTTAAAAATTCTTGTTGAGGAATATCAGTATATTTTTTTGTATCATCCCACCTGTTTTTACCCCCTGATTAACTAAACGAGAAGGAATACTAGGAAACATCGAGACAATATCGAACGAAACTAACAAATGATCTGGAGGTATTTTAATATTGAAGATTTTGTCCTTAATTTGAAAACTATTCTTTATTAAATATTCAGGTCTAACAAAAGCTTTATTAAGAATATTGTCGTAAAGTTTAGATAAATTGTACGTAAAAGAATCTATACATGAAACAATAATTCGTAATGGAATTGTCGCGTGCGAACGTGACAATAATTATTTAATTTAAGTTTAATTTAATTTAAGTTTAATTTAATTTAAGTGGGAACTTACCCGCTATGAGCAGATCACGCAGTAATCTGCTCGTCACCCTTTTTGCTTGCTTTTGGTAGGATTTATTAATTTGAGGTAAAATAAAAGTAATTTTTGAAGTTAATGATAATTTTATTATTAATAATTATAAACAGAAATTTATACGAATTAAGTTTATCGTCCTTTGACGAAATTATAAATTAACAATAAAAGTCTTACTTGTTACTAGGTGTGAACCTAGGCTAAACGGAGAGGGGTCCGGGTTTCTGGGCCGGTGATCCCTAAGGTTGACCCACGTGTCAGGGCTGTCGAACACAGTGGCCTATCGAAGCCCGTGGAACTCCGGCTCCTTTCGTCCAGGTGTGCCTCTACGACCTTCAGCTTGCGCGTAGCCTCCGGATCGCTTGGTGTCGGGAACGGGAGAGAGCGTTTGAGGTTCGCGCAAGCCGGGAGGTCGCCGATTATCCCCACCTAGGACTTAAGGATCGGAGCTGCATCCAATTAGCTCGAGCTTTTAGCTCGGCCCGCGACGGGCCCCCTTCCTCACTCTTTCGGCGGGAGTAATTAAGAATATTCGAAAAGTCGTTAGCGCAACTTAGGAGGGTGATGGGTATTGGTTATGATTATTATTAGTATTATTATTTATGTTAAAGGTTGATACACGACAGAATATTAGGCTTATGTAATTTCGGTAAACCATAGCATCTAGCTATGTTACATTCGGAATTTTTTAATTTTAATTGAAACTTTTTTCTTTCAAAATTTTTGTTTTGTAAAATTTTTTTGTCTATCAAATTTAATTTTGATCATTCTTCTGTATACTGTATAAATTTAAAAAAGTTCTTTATTTTATTCTGTTGAATAAAAAAATTTTATGAAGTTTTAACTTTTATTATTGTCTTATACAATCGAAAAATTTTTAATTATAGAAAATTTAATGTTTGGAATCAGATTTAGGTTTATTTTTCAATAAAATGAAATTGTATCAATGAAACTTTTAGGTTACTTTTCTCAAAAATGACAAATTCGAAAACTAATAAATAAAGTATTATAAAAAAAAATTTTCATTAATCCTAAAGCCCAATCGGGCTTTAACGGCGATTTGGTTTTTTTTGAAACCGATTGCCGTGAAAGCCTGCAGGGCTTTATATACTTTGATTTTTGGTTTTAGGTTAGGACGCTTCAAAGAAAAACTATTTTAGGATAATTATTTCATTTATATTATACATCCCGCGCGTAGCTGATGATCCCTTGAGTAATTTAAAAAAAAATTATCCCGAACAAAGCCCGCATTGAAAAGTTATGAACGTTTCATTTTTCGAAACGCTGATTACCTTTGGCTCACGGTAGTCAGGGGACATTCGATTTCAGTTTTGAGCATCCGGTCTCTCTGCCTGCGCTTTCTGTATACTTTACCGGACGTGACGTATGCGGTGGGCTTGTCTATTTTTGCTGTCTCACTCTTACTGCTTACCTACAGAGGCAGACGGGGGCATGTAGGCCCGAGCCTGTAGTTATGAGGCGACTGGTGGCGCTGTATCAATTAGCAGCTCCCTACAGCTGACTCGTGAGCTGACTACAGTTGACTGCGGCGGGAGCCGCTGAGCAGAGCAGCTTGTAATGTGTTATGAGCAATAACTTTTTTATAAATAATTGATTGTCATAGAAAAAACAGTACTGAAGACCCTTAGTTTCATTATATATTAAATAAGTGGTAGAATTTATAATTATTAATTTTTTTAATTTCAATAAAAGAGTATGAAATAAATAATCTCTACAGTCTTTCTATGATCATCATCATCAAAGATTTTTCAATTATTGTGGTGTGCCCTGTGAGTTGATAATAATTGTGATGTGGTTGTGTTGGGGACCTGATGGCTGGAGGTGCATATTGGCAATATTAAAAATAAAGTTTTTTCTGAATGAGTGTGTTTGTGTGTGTGTGTGTGTGTGTCAGGTTGAACTTGCAAATTAATTTTTTATAATCCACCCAACTTGCAAATTGCAAAAGGTGCGATTTCAGCACATAATGTCATTGTCATACGCATTATCGCTTAATTTCATAGAATCATCATAGAAATGTATATGCTCTGAGCCAATACACTTGAACTGTTAAAGTTTTGTAATCCTACCCTTTTTCAAAAATAAACTTGATGTCTGAAAGTTTTGTAATCCCACCTTTTTTCTAAAATAAACTTGATGTCTGACAATGAATTTTAATTTTGATTGTAACTGTTACATTCACTCAGGGTGTTAATGATAAGCACTGGCGGATTAAAGATTTTGGCGCCCTAGGCTATCCAGTTTTTGCCGCCCTTCAAATTTTCAAAAATTCGGGCGCACGAGATCAATAAAAAAAACTGATCAGCTCTCCCCCAAGCTCTAAACCCCCAAATACCCTGGGCGCCCGAGTTCAATAAATAAATTGATCATCTATCTCTCAAGCTCTAAACCCCCAAAACCCTGGGTGCCCGAGTTCTACGAAAAAACTGATCAGCTATCCCCCAAGATCTGAACCCCCAAATACCCTGGGCGCCCGAGTTCAATAAATAAACTGATCAGCTATCCCTCAAGCTCTAAACCCCCAAAACCCTGGGCGTCGAGTTCAATAAATAAACTGATCAGCTATCCCTCAAGCTCTAAACCCCCAAAACCCTGGGCGTCGAGTTCAATAAACAAAACTGATCAGCTATTTTCCAAGCTCTAAGCTCCCAAATACCCTGGACGCCCAAGTTCAATAAAAAAACTGATCAGTTATCCCTCAAGCTCTAAGCCCCCAAATACCCTGGGCGCCCGAGTTCAATAAATAAATTGATCAGCTTTCCCCCAAGCTCTAAACACCCAAAAACCTTGGGAGCCCGAGTTGAATAATTCCAAAGGAAATCTGAGTGCATTTTAGTTAACTTGAGCATCAAATAAATAATTTAGTTACAATACCTAATTGAGCTGCACTGGTGCAATAATACTATAAAGTTATAAATCTGAAATTTTTAATTCCAAAATGGCGTAGTTGACTAGAAAAATACTTTAAGTTTTCACTTATTGTTAAACTCTTTGTTTGCAACATTATCAACAAATTTTATTTTTTAACTATAAATTAAATGCTTCTACGAATGAGACACATTTCGAGAAAAGCGTAAAAATTTTCGTTTGTTTATTGGTTATTTATTGTTTTATTTTACATTGATTTTTTATTATTTTGTAGTACTTTCAAGTGATGTAAATAAAAGTACACCACAACCTTTTTGTGGAAAAAAAAAAAAAAAAAAAAAACACTTTTTTATGGACTTGATATTCCAATATAAAGTACGCTTGTAAAATTATATCCACTCGGTAATCAGAATTTTGGGAGGTTTAGAGCTTGAAAGATAACTGATCAGTTCTTTTTATTGATTTGGGACTTCCAGGGTTTTGGAGGTTTAGAGCTTGAGGGATAGCTGATCAGTTTATTTATTGAACTCGGGCGCCCAGGGTATTTGGGGGTTTAGAGCTTGGGGGATAGCCGATAAGTTTTTTTGTTGAACTTGGGCGCCCAGGGTATTCGGGGGTCTAGAGCTTGGGGGATAGCCGATAAGTTTTTTTGTTGAACTCGGGTGTCCAGGGTATTCGGGGGTCTAGAGCTTGGAGTATAGACGATAAGTTTTTTTGTTGAACTCGGGCGCCCAGGGTATTTGGGGGTTCAGAGCTTGAGGATAGCTGATCAGTTTTTTCGTAGAACTCGGGCACCCAGGGTTTTGGGGGTCTAGAGCTCGAGGGATGACAAAGATTGGGTAGACAAGTTTTAAGCCTAATCATTTTCATCATTTTTTTCTGCAAAAAATTTTTAACTCTCCATCTAAAATTCCCGCCCCCCAAAAATTGCCGCCCTAGGCTACAGCCTACTCAGCCTGTCCCTAAATCCGCCACTGATGATAAGTATATTTAAGTCAACATGAATCAATTATTAAAAATTTTTATCTTTTTTGTTGTCTGTATGAAGGCTTAAGTTATGCGGCCAAAGTGATTTTACATTTTAAAATTGGTTAATTAAGAAGTACAAAAGAAATAGATAGTTTTGGGTCCAGGTATCCAGTGGACCAGAAATTATGAATTCTATTTGGCATGGATTTTTAAAGTACGGATGAGCATTTGCTTCATTATTTTTAAAGTGGATTTAGTTTGTCCATCAATTATGTATGAAAATGAATTCAAAAGTACTTCATAACAGTAAATTATGTCTATGATTTTTATGTGTTCTGACTAATAATGATAAAATTTATATAAAATAAATTTAAACCTAACGAACCAGATATATCCAAGTCAACATGAATCAATTATTAAAAATTTTTATCTTTTTTGTTTTCTGTAAGCAAGCTTAAGTTATGCGGCCAAAGTGATTTTAAATTTTAAAATTGGTTAACTTTTTCTTACAAGAATTAAAAAGTTCAATAGAAATAGATAGTTTTGGGTCTAGGTATCCAGTGGACCAAAAATTATGAATTCTATTTGGCATGGATTTTTAAAGTACGGATGAGCATTTGCTTCATTATTTTTAAAGTGGATTTAGTTTGTCCATCTATTATGTATGCAAAACGAATTCTAAAGTAGTTCATAACGATAAATTATGTCTATGATTTTTATGGGTTCTAGATAATGATAAAATTATTTAGAAGTAATTTTAAGAAGAACTAGATATATCTAAGTTAACATGAACCAATCATTGAAAATTTTTATCTTTTTTTAAATCATTTTAAGGTTACAAATGAGTATTTGCTACATTTCAATCTAAATTTACATTAAAATAAAGTTATGCAATGTACATTTAAAAAATAGGTAAATACTAAATTGAATTTTTTTTTTTACATATAAAATTTATTTCCCTAGGACTTTTATGGGTTCTGGTTTATGTCGTGGTTTTACATCAGAATAATTGAATATATCTTAGTTATTGTTAAATTATTTAGAATTTGTTAAGTTCGTGAAATAATTTATTAAGACATATTTCAACAATATTAATGATTTATTAATGGAGTTTGGTTTTTTGAACTTGTGGATTTAAATATTTACCGAATTTACGCAATAAAATGTTTAAAAAATACTTTTAAAAAAGTAATATTTACGGTGATTGGTTTTTTAAAAAGGAATCTAAATAAAAAGTTATACGCTAAGGTACACGCAAAGAACTCGGCGGAAAGAGGCGGCCGGTAAGGCATACCGAGAAAAAAGTCGGGTGAAGTTACGCCCGAAAAATCGGTGGAAGGTTTCTGATTTTTTCCAAAGCCTATAGGGTTCCCGACAAAACGTTGACGACGAAACGTCAGCGACAAAACGTCAGAACGACGAAACGTCAGACGCCAGAACGTCAGATAATAGACATGAATTTAATGTTTTTCTTGCAATTATAACAATTTTAAATTTCGAACTGGCTGGAAATAAATTTTGTGGCGCGCCTCTGCGGGTGCCCTTCGGGCCCCACGGCATTGTTTTAAAAAATAACCATTAGTGTTTTATTAAAAATCGATTCTTTTTTCACTTTTGTATTACTTTGCAATTTTGAAATATTATTGACATTTAGTCGTTCTGACTTTTCGTCGTCTGACGTTTTGTCGATCTGACGTTTTGTCGCTGACGTTTTGTCGTCTGACATTTTGTCACGTTCCCAAGCCTATATAGGTATATGCCGCGGCCGAGTGCTACCAGCTGGGCTGTAGCGCTGGAGCTTGATGCAGGCAGATCCTTCCGATTTTTCAAAAACGCTGTCAATTTTTATTTGTTTGAACAATTTCTTTCAAACTTTTCAGAAATGTTCTTTAGGAACTTATGGAAAACTTCTTCGCTGGAAGTTTTTTCAAATATGAACTTTTATGCTTACTTTTTTAATCTAAAGTTTTTGGTTATAAACTGCTTACTTTTATTTTTAAATGTTAATTACTCGGTTCTGAAAATTTTTAAAAATATTTGAACAATTCCGTTGGCAGCGGTAAGGGTTCAAGAATATAAAGCTAAAATCTCGTCAAAAAATATTAAGTGGTTTTTGAGTTATCGCGTGTTGAGCCAAAACTTGAATTTTTTTCGATTTACGCATTTTTTCGCATTTTAAGTTCAAATCGCGATAACTCGAAAACCACTTAATATTTTTTGACGAAATTTTAGCTTTATATTCTTGAGCCCTTACCGCTGCCAACGGAATTGTTCAAATATTTTTAAAAATTTTCAGAACCGAGTAATTAACACTTAAAAATAAAAGTAAGCAGTTTATAACCAAAAACTTTAGATTAAAAAAGTAAGCATAAAAGTTCATATTTGAAAAAACTTCCAGCGAAGAAGTTTTCCATTAGGTCCTAAAGAACATTTCTGAAAAGTTTGAAAGAAATTGTTCAAACAAATAAAAATTGACAGCGTTTTCGAAAAAGCGGATGGATCTGCCTGCATCAAGCTCCAGCGCTACAGCCCAGCTGGCAGCACTCGGCCGTGGCATATATTAACCCTTAAAGGCCACACCCAAATCCAGAACTGCCACACTGACAGTTATGTGGGGTCATTCTGACCCCGTGTGGCATTTAAGGGTTAAATTAACAGGCAAGCTTTCATAACCTAAAAGTTTCATTAAAATTCTTGGATTGATTTTCTTCAAAAAATTTAATTCCACATATTAAACACATTATAAAATGAAAAAACATGAATGTTCTTGTTGCGATGCAAAATTAAGTTCAAAAAAACTTTAGATAGACATCTATTACTTCATACTAAAAAAAAATCTCAGTTGTTCTAAGTGTTTGACAAATTTTTGTTCAAGAAAAGATAATTTAAATAGGCGCTTTAATAAAATTTATTGTAGTAAGTGAAGGGACAGGGTGCAAATAAAAGGACACAGGGTTTTAGAAGGAACTCAACTTTATTTTTTTTTAAACTCGGGGTATACACATGTGCATGGTACAGCGTCAGCACAGATACTGAAGTGAACAGCACTTACAGCGCTGGTGACGCACATACACACATATATATGTTAGCACTGATGCTTGTTTCTCACATCAGTCCCAACACTCCCTCCAACAAGCATTAGATCTTACTTGCACATGAACGCATTAATATTATAATATCAAACAAGTAATTAATTCAAGATTAGAATAAATACATAATAAAAATAATAATTAAATATGATAAAGTATTTCAACATTTTAGTCACACACAATGTCCATTTCACACAAAAACACTAAGGTTGTTTTTTTTTTTTCTTTGTCTGCGTTCGGGTCTCACTTGTGCGTGACTATCATAAAAACCTTCAATTTGAGACAGTATTTAACTCGAACTCGGACTCGGATTTAATTTAACTCGTTGTAGACTCGTACTGCCATCAAAACTTAGGACTTGTTCAGACCTGAAACAAATTAAAATAAAACACAAACATTAGATTCATATTTAACTCGCATACTCAAATTACTATTTAAATTATTAATCCCGCTCAATTTAATAACGCTGCTCGGTGTTTTCTGAAATCGCCCCTATCTAGTGGTTTGGTAAAAATGTCAGCAGTATTATCATGAGTATTTATCTTACGAACTAAAACTCGACCTTCATGTTGACACTGCTTGACAAAATCACCATGAGCCTCGGACATGCGTTGACGGTTACCCGTCCGCTCTCGAATTTCAAGATTTTTCTCAATTGTCTCGATAATCTTGTCGTAGTGTTTCAGCTTGTGACATCCTTCCTTTTGACTGTTGTCCAGGGCTGCCTGATTGTCACAATGGATTACAACGGGGTAGAATGTAATTCCAAGAATGTCTCGAACAGCCTTGTCCATAGAAATAGATGACTTAGAACCTTCGCAGTCCAATAGGCTCGTATCTGTCAGAGCTCTCATATCATTAGACTCTCCTCGGAACTTGAGTCCCATATTCAGAGGCCTTTCAGATATCTAAATACTCGTTTAACCTCGTCCCAATCTCGCTCGGTAGGATTTAGCTGTTTCCTTGCTAGGGTACTAACAGCATAGGCGATATCAGGTCTTGTTGCACTAGCTAAATACAACAAGCTTCCGATAGCCTCCCTGAATGGCACTTTCATTTTAGGTGTTTCAGAGTGCTTGGTTTGTTCAGAACTCTTAACTCCTCTCATCTCCTGGTTTTTAACTTTTCTCAAAATCATTGGAGTGTCATATGGCACAGACTCTTTGAGATTAAATCGCTCAAGTATTTTCTCAGTGTACTCGGTTTGAGATAAACTCATCACTCGATTTCTTCTATCTCTCGTAATTTTCATACCTAGAAAAATATCTGGCTCACCCAGATCTTTCATTTGGAACGCTTTACTCAACTCTCTTTTAATCTCACTAAGTTTTTCTAAACTATTGCTCTCAATAATTAGATCATCTACGAATAAGACAATAAAAGCAAATTTATCTAGCTTTCTCCAAGTAAAAAAGCATGGCTCGTTCAGGTCATGCTCGAGACCTAATTAACCAACTTCCTCAGTAAATCTCTTATTCCATCTCTTAGGGCTGATTTTAAGTCCATGAAGAGATTTCTTAAGTTTACATATGTGAGTTTTCCTGAGGACATTATCACATTCAACTCCTTCTGGAATTTCCATGAAGATATCATCCTCAAGAGTGCCATTTAGGAAAGCCGTCTTTACGTCCATTTGGCAAGCGTGAAGATCGTGCTTGTTAATCACTGCCAGAGCAGATCTTACAATAGTCATTCTTGACACAGGAGCATAAGTTTCTTTCAGCTCATACTCCTTTAGATCTTTAAAGCCTCGAATAACGAGTCTAGCTTTAAATTTACACTGACCATTGCTTCCAGTCTTTCTCTTAAAGACCCATTTAGAGTCTATGACATTCAGCTTACGACCATCACTCTCGAATGACGATCTTGGTACTATATCCCACACATCATTCTCGGACATGGAATTTAATTCTTCACGGACAGCTTGAAACCATTCAGCCTTATTTGGTGAATTCATAGCCTCCTTGTATGTACTTGGATCTTTGTTAACACTGGCTAAAAATGCAAAACTCAATTCATCCTCCTCGAGATTGTGATTAGTTTGCTCATTACATTTTGAAAACTGAAATTGATCCAGTTTTAACTCGCTCGTGGCAAAGAATGCAAAACTTGTGTCCTAAACAGGACGAGCATAAATCGTGAAATCACGACCTTTTTTAGCTTTCCTGCCAGGTTCATTTCTCATCTTGGCAGGAGGCTCCTCGTTAACCTGATTTTCCAGGATTTCTTTTCTCGGTCGTCCTCGCTTACGATTTACTTGTGGAGGTACAATTTCAATTTGCTTCTCATTTAGCGTTTGCACGCTTTCACTCGCATTAGCCAGGTTATCATCAAAGTTTAGCTCGGTATTCTCGATCTCGCTGTAGTTATTACCTTTGTGCACATCTTTGTACATGAGTCTCTCGTTAAATCTCACATTTCTCGAAATAATGAATTTTCTCGACTCAGGGTGCCACAGCACATAGCTGTTTACTGAGTATCCGACAAATACAGCTTTAATTGCTCGAGGTGAAATTTTGCCTTCAGGATAAGGCAGGTATTGCATACGCAATACAACCAAATCTCCTAATTTTACCAAAATGACCTTTCTCCAGTGGCGCAAGCTTTCTAATAGGCAACTCGAAGTCTATAGACTTATGTGGTGTTCTGTTGTACATATGTGCAGCTACCTCTGCAGCTAGAATCCACATCCTCGTAGGAAGACCTGAATCAAACATTAAAGCTCGGATCCTTTCCTGTAATGTCAAATTGAATCTCTCAGCAGTACCGTTGAGTTGTGGAGTATATCCGGGAGTAAAATTACTATCAATCTTCTCCCTTTCCATAAGTTCATGAAACTCACCACCAGTGAACTCAGTACCTCGATCTGCTTTTATAAAGCAAACTTTCTCGTCTTTACCGACAAGATTTCTCGTTGTTCTCAGAAAACTCTCCAGACATATTCCTGACTCGTTCTTATGTTTAACAGAATATATTCTCGCAAATCTCGAATAATCATCTATAAAGGTGGTAATAAATCTATTTCCACCAGGATATGACTGGGGTTTTATGGGACCCATAGTATCAGTATGAATCAATTTTAACGGCCTTTCGGCTCTTGTTCTTACTTCACTGAAAAGTAGTCTTTTCATTTTTGCCAAAATGCAAGTTTCACAGTCACTGATATCATTATGGAATTTAATATCTCGAAGTTTACTCACGATACGCTTTAGGTGTTTTAGATATTTCAGGGAAGGATGGCCTAGACGAGCATGCCATAAATTGCCTAAATCTAACTTACTCGGATTTTTAGGATATACAAACTCGCTTTTACTCGACTCATTTTTCTCATCTGCCAACTCTTCGAGTTTAAGCAGGTCTTCAGGTTTATCCGCATCTAAAATTCGATTACCCAGAAGATTTCCACGTAACTCCCAATCCAAGCAGTCAGAATTCAAATCATCTTGTTGAGATTTCTCTCCATTCTCCCTCCCAGTCTCAGAGTGGTTTAACTCGTTTTCAATATTCGGAGCTCCCTCCTGAATTGTTGTCTCAAAATCTAAAACATCACTCTGCGACTGTTTGAGAAAATCATCAAGTGAGGTGAATCTAGCTACGCATGCATATTCGTCACAGTCAAAATTGTCGGTAGATTTGTTCTCGTCTACCATTTTGACAAGCCAGTTAGGAGCCTCATAGGTGCCGGTCATATAACTCACGCCTGTTTCCCCATCATATATGTCTAGAAACTCGCTGTCCACATGGATAGAAAAACCTGCTTCAGCGAAACGCCTAATTGAAATTAAGTTTTCGGACACCCCTGAAGCTGCTATAACATTAGTTAACTTTACAGTTTTCCCGGTACTCGATTTTAAAGATAAGTCACCCTTACCATCTATCTCTATGTTTGCGGACTTATTTTTATTCGCGCATCTAATAAACTCGTCTCTCGTTTTCCTAAAATTTGTCAAAATTAGGTTATTATTCACGATATGATCGGTAGCTCCCGAATCGGCTACAAAAATTAACTCACTCGACTCGCCAATTTTATGAGGTGAATAAATTCTACGCAACATACCTTTGGTATTTCCGCTCGACTCATGTTGTTTACTCTTATGATAATTCGATTTGTTCTTTCTTCCAACTCGACCAGGTTTGTTCTTACTCACGCCTTTAAGTTTGTCTTTTCCGCTTCCCCCACCCTTACCACTCAATTTACCACCACCACCTTTATTTTTATTATAATTTTGATCATTACCTCTATTATTGGAATTTTTTGGACAAGACAGCTCTCTATGTTTTCCTGTCTCACCACAGTAGGAACAATTCCACAAGTTTTATGCTCTCAGTGGACAGTCATCTCGCCAGTGTCCCGGTTTATTGCAACGGAAACAAATATCCGTTACATTGGTATTTGCACTTTTAGCATTATTTGCTTTAGTGCACTGGTTCTCGTTTCTCGTATACTCGGGTCTCGACGCCTCGGCTTGCACTCGACGTAGACGCTCCGTATTGTCCTTGACTTTGTTATTCTCCGATCGCAACAAATCAGACATTTTGTCCATTGCCCTCTCCAGCAATTCATGACTTTTTGAATTGTAATCTGCAGTCTGTCGTTGTAATTCCATAAACTTCTCGATTGTTTTAACCAAGGTCAGACTGTCATTAACCAATACTGCCTGTGCACGCGCAGTCTGCAGATTCACCTCCGCCGATTTCTGCTGAGTTCTCATCATATCATTGATGTTGGCCAGCATTTCCAGCACTTGTGCCGAAGAAAACGTAAAATCGGCTCTCTCGTTAGCTGTTGGAGTCGATGAAGTATTCACAACAACAGGGGTTGTATTTGGAGTCGTCGTAACTACAATCGTTGTAGTTGCAGTCGTCGTAGTTGTTGCATTCGATGTTTGGGCTGATGTCTCATCCATTAAAAGGTCCTCAATCTCACTCGTTTGGTTGACTAGACCTGTTGATGGATTGTTGGATACCTCCATGGATTCTGTAGTGTGCTTTAGCTTTTCTGCAGCAGACACGATCTCATAGCTCGACTCAGTAGTTTCTAGAATTTTAAAAATTTTTATTTTAAACTCAACTCGTTCATTGAATGTTTTTTTTTTTTTTTTAAATTATAGGTACCTACACTCACTCGACTCAACTCTAATAAAAATTTTTCTAGAAACAATTGTTTGCATAGGTATGTATAAAAAAATACCTTTTTGAGTAGCTGATCTGGTCTCATCTGAACTCATGGACGGCGTTAAATCGTCCGACCCGTTTGTGTGACCGACCAATTTAGTTTGACCACTCGATCCACTCGTGACAGACTGGGGATCATTTGGCAGACTGGAACTCGGTGCCTGAGGCTGGAGCAATGCTTTCAACCTAGCTTCAGCTTCTCTTTCCAATCGCTGTTCCTCCTCGCTATGACAAAAACATTCAACTCAGTTTAGGGTCATATTTTGTTAAAGTGTATTTGATCGCACAGCCAGAATCAACACTTTAACTGACGAAGATCTTTGGAAAATCCCCGTACACAACCTGCGTCTCTCCGATGTATGTGCTGCCTCTATTAGCAGCACGGGTGCACAGAGAGGCGATCGCACACAGGAGATGCACGTTGATCTCCTCCGATCTCGTCCCACCGTAGTTGACAAACAAATTTAACAGCACAGCCGTATTAAATTTATTTTATCACGGCGTTGGGATAAAATTAATTGTGTTAAGAATATTCTCAGTTCCATCTTTCAGAAGAAAGAGAAAATAAAAACTCAATACTCGTAAAACAAAAATTTCAATACTCGTAAAAAATTTCCAATACTCATAAGAAAATTTTCAAATTTGAATAACAAACTCAAAACTCATAAAAAATAAGCTCAACACAATTAATTAACCCATTTAACGCTGCGAAAACTCATGCCCATTTGTAAACAAGAATTTTTTTAATCGACATTTCCGATTAATTTTTCTCAATTTGTCAAATTTTCAAATTGTCAACTCGATTGAAAAATTCAACAAGAAAAATAAAACAACTCGTAAGTATCGGCAAAAAGAAAAAAAATCGGTAGTCAACCAAAAATTTTCAAAAAGTTTCTCCCTCCCACATTAGCATAGCCGTAAAAGTGGTTTAATTTTTTCGAAAAACTTTTTTTTTTTTTTTTCTTTTTTTTTTTTTTTGATTATAAATTCTCGTCCCCAAAATAAAAATTTATTTATCTTTTCAACATCGCTCATGGTACCAGTAAATATTCTCAAAAAAAATTACGCAGTGAGAGAGAAAAAAAATACCTCGGTCGGCACAGCTGCGGCGGTAATAAAAAAACAGAGATTTCAGGAACGGAAAAAAAAATTCTTTCTTTTCCAGGTACCTAAGGAAAAGTTAAAAAAACATCTCCAGAAGTCATGTCAGCCTAACACACGCTTCCCTAACAAAAAAAATTGAAAAGGAAAAAAAAATTAACACGCACAGAGACAAACTTCAACTCGTTTTAGTACCTAAAAAAACGAAAGAAAACAAAGACACTCGATCACCATAGTACCGGTGCTCTGTTGATCGCCCTCCGTTCCTCTCTCTCTCTCTCTCTCTCTCTCTCTCTCTCTCTCTCTCTCTCTCTCTCTCTCTCTCTCTCTCATTACTGGCACATGATACGATGAACAAAAAAAAAAAAAAAACTCATGCAACAACAACAAATTTTTTTTACTTACATACATTTTTCGCAACTTTTCCTGCCAAGCTTCCTCGCCCAGGCGAATCCAATTCTCATAGTCATATATACTCATTTTTTTCACACTCGTTGAACTCGCTTTTAGAAAAAAAATGTAGTGAAAAAACTTGATTTTAATAATTGTCTCTCTCGTTACTCGTCACTCAAGAACAAATCTCAAACAAAAGAGATGAATCGCACGGTTATCCGGCGACGCGGCGAGTACAGCACGTGTACCGTCGAGAGGAAGAAAAAAAATGGCGTCAGTTCTGTCCTCTCTCTCGCTCCTATAAATAACACACCTCTATCCACAAAAAAAAACTCGCAATGCGTGCTGGGCCAATAACCTGAAGGGACAGGGTGCAAATAAAAGGACACAGGGTTTTAGAAGGAACTCAACTTTATTTTTTTTTAACCTCGGGGTACACACATGTGCATGGTACAGCGTCAGCACAAATACTTAAGTGAACAGCGCTTACAGCGCTGGTGACGCACACACACACATATATATGTTAGCACTGATGCTTGTTTCTCACATCAGTCCCAACAGTAAGACTATAACTTTTATTTTAAAATGAAATTGTTATCCGACTATAAGTGCACAGAAGAGAATTTTAACGAAAATTTTCAAAATAAAGAAGATTTAGAAAAAAATTCATCAAAAACAGATTATTTTTGTTTGTTCTAATTGTCAAAATCATTTTTATTCAGAAGAACTTTTAAAAATACATTTGAAAACTTATTGTAATAAAAATTTATGGGATCACTTAATAAAAAATTTTTGCTATTTCAAAAATTCAAATTTTAATTTTAATTTAACAAGGAGAGGTCACCCTCCGGGTCACCGATTTTGACGAAACTTTGGGGATAGTTTTCTTATACCAAAAGATGAAGAAATCTACCAATCATCCCATCTAATGGGCCTTTCATACCTAGTTCCTACATAGCTTATATCGTATTTTTAGCTCTTTTTGGGTTTTTTGCGAATTTTCAAAAAATTCCTGCTCGAAGCCTATTGCACTTACAGAATTCTGCAACCCCGCATTTTCTTTTTTTTTTTATGAATTTTTTAGAAAAAATATTTTTAGACATAATTTTGATAAGGCTGACGACGTACAGTTTAAGTTCATAAAACCAAAAAAACAGTAAAAAAATGCTTTTGATTACCTTAATTTTACATGGACTATTTCTTCAAAATTAGATTTAAAAATGTTTTTTTCTCAAAAGAAGATGAAAAATAAAGAGATTGCGGGGTTGCAGAATTTTGTAAGTGTAATAGGCTTCGAACAGGAATTTTTTGAAAATTTGCAAAAAAACCTAAAAAGAGCTAAAAATGCGATATAAGCTATGTAGGAACTAGGTATAATAGGCTCATTAGACGGGATGATTGGTAGATTTCTTCATCTTTTGGTATAAGAAAACGATCCCCAAAGTTTCGTCAAGATCGGTGACCCGGAGGGTGTGACCTCTCCTTGTAAGTCGGGGGTTGACGGAGCGAGTAGGGGGTACCCCCCTAGTATATTTATTTATTTTATTATTTATTTTATTTTCAATTTCCGAGCATAGAGCTGTGCTCTGCCATGCTCGTAGGAGTTTTACAAAAGTTAACAGTATATAATATCAATATAAATGTAAATACAAAGGAATTAACATTATTACAGATTTATAATATAGAATTAACGTAACAGTAATATTTAGCATAAAGTAACAAGTAATAAAGGTCCATCTCATGTTCCTTCCCTTAAGGGGCAATAAATGTTCATGCGATTTGTAGACACTTGAGTTCATATTCTGGCTGGTGATCCACTAGAACCTCTCGGTGATTGTAACATAGCAGGGGTGTAAAAGTGTTAGTTCAATAATAAGGTGTGTGTGTGGTTCCCATGCCCAGCGGGGGATAATTAGCAGCGAGTGAGATGAGAGAGTAAATTTTTAGCCAACTAGAGTAAACAGGTTTGATGATTCAAGCGAGGTGTGATAGCTGCGGCAATTTTCCTGCGAGGGGGGTGGGAACAAGTGTAAACCCAGTATAAATATATGAATAATCTTTTTGCTATTATACTTCATCTGCAGTAAATATTGTATTAGTACATAATATTAGTTGTAATATAACAATTTTTAATATTTCAAATTTTGAACTCTGTGTTTTGAAAATGTCATATTCATTTTAAATTGATTTCATTCAATTTTGGTTCATTATCATACAGAAAAATATTGCACATCGATTTGAATTTTTCACACATTATTTAGTTATCATCTTAGAAAAATAGAAATAATTAATTA
The DNA here is from genome assembly GCA_038277355.1 of Encarsia formosa. Classification (NCBI taxonomy): domain Eukaryota; kingdom Metazoa; phylum Arthropoda; class Insecta; order Hymenoptera; family Aphelinidae; genus Encarsia; species Encarsia formosa. The sequence continues at coordinate 22,385,945 of CM076187.1, forward strand.
ATCAATTTTTTTTCAAGGTTACAAAGCTGAACAGAGATCCTGAATCTGGAACAGCTTTACAAGAGATATCTTTCTGGTTAAATTTAGAAAGAGCTTTGCATCGTATTCAAGAAAAACGTGAAAGCACAGAAATCACTTTGACTCTTGATATACTCAAACATGGAAAAAGATTTCATGCTACAGTTAGTTTTGATACGGATACAGGCTTAAAACAAGCTTTAACTATGGTAAATGATTACAATCCACTTATGAAAGATTTTCCTATCAATGATTTACTGTCGGCAACAGAATTAGAAAGAATCCGTTCTGCAATTCAGCAAATTTTCATTCATTTAAGGAAAATTAGAAATACAAAATATCCAATACAAAGAGTTCTTAGACTCGTAGAAGCAATTTCTCGTGATCTGGGACAACAGTTGTTGAAAGTCCTTGGAACTCGAAGATTAATGCATATTCCATTTGAAGATTTTGAAAAAGTAATGACGCAGTGTTTTGAATTATTTAATACTTGGGATGACGAATATGATAAGCTCACGCAGTTATTAAGAGAAGTTGTTAAAAGAAAACGTGATGAACATATGAAAATGGTTTGGCGTGTTTCTCCAGCTCACAAAAAATTACAATCTCGAATGGAACACATGAGACGCTTTCGCAGGCAACACGAGCAGTTAAGAACTGTTATAGTTAGAGTCTTGAGACCAGCTCGTCAAAATAATAACTCAGCCATAGACGGTAATGATAATGACCTTAAAGTTGAATTTGCTTTTGATGCTGCAGATGCTAATGCTATAAGTGAAGTCAATTTGGCCTATGAAAACGTCAAAGAAGTCGATTGTTTGGATATAACTAAAGAAGGATTAGAATCTTGGGAGGCTGCTGTTAATAGATATGAAGAGCGAATTGAACGAGTTGAAGCCAGGATTACTGCTCATTTGAGGGATCAATTAGGAACGGCAAAGAATGCTAACGAAATGTTCAGAATTTTTTCTCGTTTTAATGCTCTGTTTGTGAGACCTCACATAAGAGGAGCAATTAGAGAGTATCAAACTCAGCTGATTCAAAGAGTCAAAGATGATATAGAAACACTTCATGAGAAATTCAAGGTAAGTTTTTATAATTTTTATAACGAAATTTATATTAAATAAAGTAAAAATTATTTTTGGAAAATTTAGGCATAAATTTATTGAATGCTTTGTAGGATTATCATGTTACGTGGATTCGTAATTTGATTTTGAAACCCTAGATATTAATTACTTTTTTTAATGATACGATTGTACCTTTTTTGATGATTAAATTTAGAGAACGTGCGATTGTGCGTGGTTAAGTTCTTTTTTTTTCATTGTCGGGTGACTGATTTATCTGCTAAGTCTTGATCGAGATAATGATTGCCGTAGGTCTCTTAAGAATTACTTCCAAGCAATTAACAATAATTAATTAAACTTTGAACTGATTCAGACAATTTAACTTTGTACTTTCCAAAAATGAATATGTAAAAGATTATGCTGAAGCAACTTATAGTCCAAGCTGAATCCGGCTTTTTAAGGATAAATTTATGATAAATTATTTACACGAAACTGATTTCGTGAAAATTTAGTTAAAACCACGTAAAATCAGAAGAGATAAAATCCCAACTCGACAAAATCCCGGAGAGGGTTGAGAGGTGAGTTTTAAGAAATGAAAGCGGTTTTTTGCGTTTTTCAACAAAACTATACATTTTAGGTGAAAAAGTCCTCTGTAGAAGTTGTAGGTAATGAAAAAATCCATAACCTTTTTTCTATGATTTTTTTACCGTAACTCAAAATTGACGAAATAAATGCTAACAACCGTGCTTTCAGTTTTTGATTTTTCTTTCATAGAAAAACCAATACATCGTTATGAAATTTTAGTGAGTTATATAATTTTTCATGTCAAAAAAATGATTTTTTTTTATCAATTTTTCGATTTCTGTTACAAACTTCACAATTTTGGTACAAAATAGTTTATTTTATAACTTTATCGAAGTAAAGTATTGATTTTATTTAAAAAATCAGTTATTCACATTTAATCTAGGTCTTTTTATTTAGTTTGTGTAAAGTAAGTCGTCGTTAGATTCTGTAATGTCCATTTGACGGGAATTTTCTTCTCTTGCAACTTACTTTTCATCTTCAGAATCTACGAGGCTTTCAAGTTCATCTTCGTCTTCACTAGCAGAATAACGTCCAGTGTTTTCTAGTGGCTCATCTTTTACATCTTCACAATCACTGCAGTAATCGAAAGATTGAATTTCTGCATTACTGCAATCATCAGATCCGTGGCAGTTTCTACACAAGTTCGTGCACTTTAAACCGTGTTCAAAGCAGCTACACCATAGCTTTTTTACAACCAGTTTTGCAACTGCAACAGACAGTTTTTAATTATATTTCTAGAATTAATTCTGGTTCAGTAAGGGTTAGCATAAGTCCATCTAAATAATGTTTCCATCTCTACTCGGTTGGTTCTGATTTTTCTTGACTTAAGTGTTTCTTCCAGGTTTGAATTCGAAAAAAAGCGTTCTCTCTCGCACCGTAACTATTACCTTAAGATTAAAAAAAGAACAAAATAACATTTTTCAAATTTTTTTGTAACTGAGAAAGAAAAAAAAAATTTTTTCGCAGAAATCATTACTTTTTTTTGAATTATTTATAATAAAGATATCACATACTTTTATTAAATAAGTAAATAAAGGGAAAAAAAATGAGAATTAATGAGTTTTAAACAATTTTATGTACCAAAATTATTCAGTTTGTAACAGAAATCGAAAAATTGATTAAAAAAATGATTTTTTTGGTTTTTCTTGATCTTAGACATGATTTTACATTTTAACAATACTTTTTTATACTTTTATCTTAAGGTAAACTTTTCAACATAATCAAAAACTACTGATTTTTTTTCAAACATCGAAAATTTTACCCTATAATTTTTTACTTGAATACAGAACCTTAAAAATAGAAAAATAAATGAAATGTTTCATAAACCGCTTGAAATTTCCGGGAAAAAAAACATGGGCAGATTTGACATGAAAAATCCTATATCTCACTAAAATTTCATAAAGATATATTGGTTTTTCTAGGAAAGAAAAATAAAAAACTGAAAACATGGTTGTAAGGATTTATTTCGTAAATATTGAGTTACGGTAAAAAAATCATAGAAGAAAATTTATAGATTTTTTTATTACCTACAACTTCTACAAAGGACTTTTTCCTAAAACGTTGTTAGTGTCTACTAGGACTCATAAATATCCTCAGCATCAAATAAAATTTTCGTTTAAAGTAAATGTCTTGTATTTACCTTTCTAAAGTAAATTGAATTAATTACGCGTGATCATATGAATTTAAAGAGCACGAGTTTTCCGAAACTTAGGGCAGCATCGCGACGGTCATGGACGCCGAGTTCCCCTTCCACGTACGCTAGGTCTTTTGCGGGATGCGAGGACCTCGACGCGAGTAAGCGATGAGAAAACGAGCTCTTGATTTCCAGCTTTTCACCTGATAACACCTGATTAGATTTTATTAAAGTTCGCGTCGTGAGAAGAACAATCGACTTTCAAAATTTATTGGGTAGGAAGACGAGAGCAAGGCGTCAGAGAAAGTATTTTCACGTGTTCATAGAACCTTCGATTTAAAATATATAATCGTTCGAAAAAAAGAATAATAAACTTTGAATTGAATTTAATCAATAACGTGATCGAGTTCGACGCACTGGAGAATCGCCATTCTGAAACAGTAAGGTGAGTACAAAGAAATATCATTTTCTAGATCCTCATAGCATAATTACTGTTTTTTAATCGTGGCGATGGATAAAATTAACTAAATTTTAACCACCTCCTGTGCATGCTCAAATTCACGACGATTTGGATTTGAAAAGTGAATATTCTGTGAATTTATTAAATCAACTGCAGGATTCTTAATTGCCATAAATAAAATCTCTCGAGTACGAAAATTTTTCTTTAGCTTATTTCGTAATTGTAGAACGTCGCTAAACGCTGTACGCGTTTTTGTCCCAACATAACTGAAGTTAGTTTTGTCTAAGCGAGTGAATAACTTATGACAAAACAATAAAGCTTTTCCGGGTTTATTACCTCGATAAACTTCGTGTCATGATATTTAAGAGGATTAAGAATCGATTTCTTTGTACCACCTAATTGTAATGAATTTTCTCTAGATTGTAATTTCTATAATTTTTTTTTGTTTAGAAAAATATATATATTAGTATTTATTTCAACACGTTTATGGTTAAAATCGAGCAAGCAAACGTAGCACAGGAGGAGCCTTAATCCAAGCCACTCCTAAGATCTGATAGGTTCCAAGCATGAACACACACACACTCACATCCGGAGCCACGTTTTTTGAACTGATCTGGTTCGTCTGTCAAGGTGCTACCAGTGTCTGTCATTATTCCTTGTATTAGCTGTAATCTCGTTGTATAATTTGTCTTCTTCATTTTCCAAGGTATCGGAGTAAGTGATTAGTATTTTGTTCTTATATTTTTTTTTTTTTTTTTTTTTTTTTTTTCTTTCTCCGGTTACAGATAGATAATTTTTTTTATGACTATTTTTATATTTTTATTTTTATCAAAACATCGTTTTTTTGTCATATTGAATTGTAAGCATAGATTAATTTCAGATTAATATATTTGCTTGTCTTTCTAAAGTTTTAAAATAAATTCTTGTTTTTTTTTTTTTTTTTTTTTTTTGTACGTGAGTTAGGATAAGATTTTAAATTTGTACGAAATTTGTACTAGATTAGAATTGATCGATATTCATGCTCAAGTGTGAGTTGACAAATAAATAATTTCCGGGAATTAATTACAGATTCCCATTAGCATGTCCCAGCAGCTTGTTGACCAAATCTCTGACAAGCTTGGCTGACTAGGTGAATGGATAATTTGTATTAAATAAATAAACTTTCATGCTGTGGCGCACTGTAGGGAATCGCTTACGTAGTAAACACTTATTTTCTTAGATTGATTCTCAAATTATAAATAATCACGTATTTTAAATTTTATTTCTTTTTGGTTAAAACTTATTTTCTCTTCATTAAGTATTAAATATATTAATTAAACACATTAGAGTATATTTTTTTTGTTAAATTACGTTTTTACTCAAAAATAAAATGTACGAGTCAAGTCAAGAGACCTATTCAAATAAACTTGATCATATGTTTTAAACAAAAGGATTTGTCAATTTTTCTTTATTCAATACTAGTGATAGGGCTTTAGTTTGTAGCAGTGCGCTACATAAATAAACTCGCATATTTTACTTAACATCCAGCGTTATTTTCAATCATGCGAGCTTGGTATCTGAATTGAGCTTGAACAATTGATTTGTTGTAGTGAGAAGACTGCAGTGAGAGAAGTCAAAGGTTTTGCACACCTGATATATGTTGAGTTTGATCGCTGCGACTAGGGTCTCATTAGCAAATGGGTGTAAGGCCAATTATTGGGGAGTTGATTACTCGCTTGACCTTTGATTACTTGTTCGTCACATAAAGTCATTATCCTCCCTGATAATTTAAATCCTTACGTGAACGATAGTGAGTCTCGTAAACTCACACGCTAGTCTCGCAATCTCACACGCTAGTCGGTTTGGACTCGTGGTTGACCTTAATCAGGACAATTGCTTGTCTACCCTCCACTGCATATCATTCACGTCTAACTTTTTCCAAAATCCAAATAACCTTGAGCTTGTGATAAACATTCAATTCAACTGGAATGGATGGGGAAAGTTATTATTTGAATTTTGGGAAGCAAATGGGGACTTAACAATTGGCGATCCTGCCAGGATATTCAGATTCGGTTAATCAGTTGCTAAAAAAAAAAAAAAATAGAAAACTCAAATATGTATGCAGGTGCAGCAAGACTTTGATTGAAGCTGCAGAGTAGATTCAAGCGTATTATATCGACGGATATCTTTGTCATTTTTTTTTACAAGCATGTATGGTTGTGAATAGCCGGAATGTTGTAAATAAATTCAGAAAGTTTATGGAATGCGATTTTCGAACTTAGACTGAGAGTCGGATGAGCAAGTGAGCTTTGGATTTCAAGCTGGGGTACCCAAAATCGAAACTTTACATGGACGATAATATTTACGTTGCTAGCACCACGAATACAGTTTATCATTTTTCATATTTACTACATCGTTAAGAGTATTATTTTATTGTTATCTGTGTGAATTGTTGTGTTAAAATGAGCGGGGTAAATGAACAGATGCATGACCAACAAGTTGAATCTACTAATGGTAACATAAAAAAAAAAACCTGCACCCAAAAAGCAGCAAAAGATAAAACCACCAACGTAACCGGTGCGCGCATCAGAGCGGTTACGTCAAGCCGGGAATCAAGCAACGGGCGATAATGGGACGGGGGGACACACTGAACGTTTGAATATGAGTTGGATAAATTCGTGTGAATTTTTAGCTCTTAATAATTTCACATATGGGTCAAATCAAAGGGATCGCTCCAGGTATGATCTGGAGGTCCCTAGTTCGGTTTTGAATGTACCCAGGGTGAAAAATCGCGACAAGAGGTTGAGTAATGATATTGTAAACGCACGAGCTCCCGTCGACGGCTTAGTGCACCCAACTCGTCTTGTTAACTCAGTGTCAGTGACTGCTGGTGGTCGACGGGGAGAACGTGAAGCTGATTTCGATCAAGAATCAATCCATAGTTCCGAGTATAATGAGCGAACGATTGCACCGTTAAGTAGATCTTTTTCCATAGCGAGATTAGAAGCAATCCCAAAGTGGTAGTGATCCCAAATAGGTACATGATCCCAAATGGGGTTCACCAACTTAGTAAAATTTGATTCACTGGTATTTAATAATTTCGAAATTGATGCTGTATTTACCTTTATACCACTAGTGCGTAGGTACTCGATTTTACGCACGCTTAGAAATTTAAAAACTGGCCCTACGCACCAGTGGTATAAAATAGTATATGCAACGGGTGCAGCACGTCACCAGGGCTTCTTAAAGTTACTCGTGCTACGCTACGCTTCGCACTCGGTACCTTTAAAACCACCCTGGCGACGATACTGCAACCCGTTGCATAATATACTATTTTAGTGCAACAATTTTTTGCTAAAGAAATTAATTTTTGAGACAATTCTGGCCAAACAGATTTCAATTTATCAGATGAAAGAGTAATATTGTCCAAAGCAGCGGAAGATGTGGCAGATTTGTCAAATCTGGCAATAAAATCTGATCTAATCTGATAAATAAATGGAACAATTTTTTTTTTGTTATTTTAGCATTTTCAGTAAAAAAAAAAAAAAAAAAAAAAAAAAAAAAAAAAAAAAAATTATTAAATTAAAAAATTAAATGAAAAAATCTTACAAGATCAGGTGCAACATTACTATCTAATACTTTATATTTTCTCAAAATACTTTCAGTATTTTTTTGTTTGAAATCAAATTCTATTCTGTGAGTTCAGCTAATTGAGTCATTCCAAACTTTTTTAACTTCATTGACTTTTTCTAGATCTGACGTATCCAGTTTTTCAAATAAAATGCTTAAATCTATGGTCCTTGCTGAAACTCCTCGTAAAGTTGCTTTAATTTGGGAGGTATTTTTCTATTAAGTTTAATAGCATTGAGTCTTGCAAACTCTCTTATGCTTAAATATGTTATGTTGTAACCTTTTGTTACACTGCGGTCGGAAGGACCGGATAATTAATAAAACAATTAATACAATAATAATGAACGGGTTCGTAAGGAAGTTGTGAAGAAAAACCACTGGAGTAGTTACCTTTTGTAACACTGTAATTTTATTAAGTAATTATAAACGGTTAAAGAACCGTGCAAGCGAGCAGGGGTTTAACCCAGTGAGCGAGAGAGAGAGTTCGAAGACTTACACGTCGGCTGTTGAAGTTCTTAGTGGCGGTTCCGGGTGTACAATGATGCTCGACGACGTTGTCGGCACCCTGGCGCAGAGTCGGAGGTTGAGGCAGCAAAATGTCGCAATATTTCCACGTGAACAATGCACTAATTAACGACAATATTTGGCGGTCGCGATCTCAACGTGGGCGCTGCTGCTACTCAACTCCCGAGCCTGCCGCCAGTCAGCCGGCGCGTGGCATCCCCCTCTCTGTCTTTCTCACTCTCGTGCTCCGCACTCGCCCGAGCTGCTGCTTGCCGGTGTTGACAAGGGGTTAGCGTTAATGCAAACTACAATTTTATTTATGTGAGGCCCAGGGGAGATGTACCGGAGTTACCCGTTACAATGTACAAGTAACCGCAAGCATTAACTGACTGTTTTTCCGTATCATCGTTTTGATCTAATGTATAAGATTCCTCATACCAAGTGTATTTTTTTTCTAATGGAAAAACAAATGTTATTGACTCTGCCGCACCTTTCAAAATATTTGATTCAAATCTGAAAAATTTAATTCAAATTTATCATTTACTTTATACATGTAATAGGTTTTTATCAAATAAGTAAATTTATATTGTTGAAAAAAATATTTGTGCTTGACTAGAACACAATAGTAAAAGAAATTGTAACTATTACTTTGTATGAGAACTTAAGTACAATGTTACTATATATATTTTTTAACAAAAAATCTTACTATAATGGGAAGGCAGTATCAATCGAGAAAGATGCTAAGTGATTTATAAATTTTGGCCAACACTTTTCTACTTTTGGTGATATCTTAATCAATCGCATATTTATATAAAATCAATTTTCCAACTGTGTTTGTTGGATCATTCAAAATATGAAAAAGTTCTTCGTTTTTCTGGACAGAAAAATAAATTTTTTTGGTAAAATAAAATAATTATAAAATATTTCCAAGCATACAATTTTAATAATATCAAGTATTGAATTTCGAATTCATCAATTTTACAAATAAACCCAAACAAATGAACAACTTTTTGTCTCTGCATAATAATGATTAATAGAAATAGAAACATAACAAGTTAACATATTTACGGTTGGTGTAAAATTCTTCTATTAGTTCTTCTAACTTATTGTTAAGAGTTGTGAGATTTCTAGGAAAGGAATTATCTTGATTAACACTATCCATATTGGATATATTTTCACTTCATTTAAATCTTATTTGACATCATTTATTTAAAACTTTGATTTAAAATCGCACTAGAAACATAACCTCTACAAACTTTAAAAGTTTATTCACTACCTATAGGTATTACTTAACCCATTACCGTCCATGGAAAAATCAAAAGTGATATAAAAAAACTAACTGTTCGAAAACCTGTCTCATGAAAAAATAGTAGATACGTGTTTTTTCTTTTTTCAATTTTCATTGTTTAAACATTATTTATTTAAACAAATTCGTAAAAAAATTTAAATTTTTATAAACTAATAACGGCATTCGATTCTTTGACCAAAAATAAGGCGAAAGTCATCTAAGTAATTTTTTGATCAGACGCTTAGATCTTTTGCTACGAGCGCTCAAACATGTAAAAATATGGTTTTATAGTGGTGAGCTCTGACTCGTAAAAGTATATCTTCGGTGCGGCGCCTCGGAGCTCACCACTATAAAACCATATTTTTACATGTTTGAGCGCTCGTAGCAAAAGATGTAAGCGTCTGATCAAAAAATTACTTAGATGACTTTCGCCTTATTTTTGGTCAAAGAATCGAATGCCGTTATTAGTTTATAAAAATTTAAATTTTTTTACGATTTTGTTTAAATAAATAATGTTTAAACAGTGAAAATTGAAAAAAGAAAAAAATACGTATCTACTATTTTTTTATGAGACAGGTTTTCCAACAGTTAGTTTTTTTATATCACTTTTGATTTTTCCATGGGTGGTAATGGGTTAATATTAGTAAGGTAGGAAAAATGGATAAAGGTTTAGGGTTTATACAGTTTTAATCGATTATTACGTACTATGAATGCTCAATAGTAATTTAAACTATTCATCCAAAAAAATAACTTAAAAAAAGAAACGAGCGCTTGGCACCTCAGGCTACTTGGAAAAAATCAGCCACCTTCCGCCGATTTTTCGGGCGGAACTTTACCCGAAAATTCCTGGCGACTACATTCAGCGCCTTTCGCGGCGTACAGCGGCGCTTCAAAACAACCTGACTCACCACCAGCCGTATCTTCCTGCCGAATCCTTTCCGTGTATGAACACGCGAAAATAATTTCTCTGACGCCTTGCTCTCGTCTTCCTACCCAATAAATTTTGAAAGTCGATTGTTCTTCTCACGACGCGAACTTTAATAAAATCTAATTAGGTGTTATCAGGTGAAAAGCTGGAAATCAAGAGCTCGTTTTCTCGTCGCTTACTCGCGTCGAGGTCCTCGCATCCCGCAAAAAGCCTAGCGTGCGTGGATGGGGAACTCGGCGTCCCTGACCGTCGCGATGCTGCCCCAAGTTTTGGGAAACTCTTGCTCTTTAAATTCATATAATCACGCGTTATTAATTCAATTTACTTTAGAAAGGTAAATACAAGACATTTACTTTAAATGAAAATTTTATTTGATGCTAAGGATGTTTATGAGTCCTAGTAGACCATAACAACGTATAGTTTTGTTGAAAAACGAAAAAAAAATGCTTTAACCCTTAAAACTCATCTCTTAACCCTCCCCGGGATTTGTCGAGTTGGAATTTTATCTCTTCTGATTTTACGTGATTTTAACCAAATTTTCACGTGGTTGATTTCCTGAAAATAATTTGTTTTTTTCAAAACCGTTTCTAGCCAGGCCTATTTTTTTTTTTTTTTTTTTTTTATTTACTGAAATTTGTGCTTACTTTTTTTTTAGGTACAGTATGGACAAAGTAAATGCTGTAAGATGAGTTTGATAAGAGATCTTCCGCCGGTAGCTGGATCTATAATTTGGGTCAAACAAATCGATTTTCAGCTGACTATGTATTTGAAACGAGTTGAAGATGTGTTAGGTAATAAAATTTCAATATACTTTTTTATAATAGATATGGAGAGATATATTGGTAACAGACTTCTTTTTTCATTTTCTAATTATTAAATTTGGAAAAAATTATATTTTTTTTTCATAAACAAAAATGTTAGAATTTTATAATAGTTTTCTCAGTTCGTTTAAGGTTGTGTCTAGGTACCATTGCCATGTACCGCATACGATACAAGGTACAAGGTAGCTTTTTACTTGAGATCCTATAATTTATCCCAAATAACTCACTAAAGTTTAAAAAACTACTAGTTTTTACTTTAAATCCAATTGCCTCTCCTAAATAACCCAATTAAATTCACAGAGTGTCCAAAGTAACTCTGGTAATTTGGTACCGTGTACCGTGCACCGTGCATCGAATAAGGTACACAGCGATGGTACCTAGACACTTTCTTCGTTTAAAAACATGCTGAAGTCCTGGTAAAAATATTGTAGTGGTCAATATTTCGAATTATCCCTAAATCTCATCATTTCAACGTTTAATTTTTGAGCTCATGAAGGAAAAAACGCCTGAAACGTCAATGGATTTGTGTTAAAGATATTTTCTTAATAAAATTAATTACTGGACAGAAAAATATTATCTGTCCATAAAAATGAATTATTAACTCATCTTGTAACAGGGAAAGAATTGAAATAAATAATTAACTAGATAACCTCAAACAGATTCTCCTAATACTTCTTACACCTTCCTGCCCGTGTATCTACGAATACCTTTCGTACACTTGCTCGTGTTTCGTCGATTTAGGTATATCGCGGACACATACGCGTTCCATAACAATTTATCATGCAATAATTAATTTACAAATAATGCCTGGTTCAACCAGCCCGAAATTTGTAACAAATCTTCGAATCGTGCGTAGGGACACTCAGAGAAGCCCGGTATGACAGTAAAGGCAGCGTGCATTAATTGTTAAGTCGTAGATGCAGTTAACAGTTAATGCATGCGTCTTAACAGTCAATGCGGGACGCATTAACTTTTAAATATTAAGTCGACTTGATTTTCACGTATGTTCGGGGTTATGTTCATCATATTAACTAGATCGAATTTAAAAATTTACTGATGATTATTATACCGTTATACGTCCCGCATTAACTGTTAAAATCAAAATATTTTCGGCGTGCGAGTGCAATTACGCTCGGTGCAGTTGCGTGGGATTGTGCATGAGATCTAGTTTTTCATTTGTATGGTATAAATCAAAGCATTTATATTTTAGTAATAACATTAGTACTAAACATTTTGTATGCAAGTATAATAATCATCAGTAAATTTTTAAATTCGATCTCGTTAATATGATGAACATAACCCCGAAGATAACGTGAAAATCAAGTCGACTTGATACTTAACAGTTAATGCGGGACGCATTATTTGTTAAGAGGCATGCATTAACTATTAAAGTTTGCATCTACGACTTAACAGTTAATGCACGCTGCCTTTACTGTCATACCGGGCTTCTCTGAGTGAAGTATTGGTGGAACAAAAAAGTTCTTCACATAAAAGAAGTAATTTAAGAACTCAATTTTACTACAATTAAATTCACAATTTACAACAATTTGGAAATTAGAGTACGCTTATTGCTGACCAGTGACACTAACAAAATAAAGATGTTATCAAACTTAAAATTTAACGAGAGAAAAGACAGTTTATGTCGAGTGTTGTTTAGCCAACTACATTAAGCATTTTCTCTCTTAAAAAAGAGACCCTAAATAAGTGAAGCCTCATCGCATGCGCAGTATGATCGCGATATCAGATGTTGGATTGGTTGATTCAACATTCAACTCTGGCTATCGCATGCGCATTATGATCGCGATAACACGCAGTTATCACGCGGTAACTTTTAAATTTATATTTTGATTTCTATAAATGTAAATTAAAGTAAAAATATTGGTTTTTAATCTGTGGCGCGAGAAGAGCGTTAACGTTTTTTTATTTAAAAAAATATTACGTACATGGTAATTAATTTTATTTGAAAATTCAATCAATGGGGAGGATAAATAACTTTAAAAGTGTATCAATACACTCAGAGAAAGGTTTGATTGGGTCAACAATCTGTAAAAATAATTTTGATTTTTCAAAAATAATTGATGAATAGTTTTTTATAAATACATAGAAGTCAATTAAAATTTAATACTTGAATAATTTTGATTAAAGTTCATTTCAAATATTTCAAGGTAATCTGTTCACTCTCATGAAGTGAAAGTAGATATAGTTTGCCTTACTTTATAATCATATTCAAAGAACTTATAATTGATTATTTTTATAAAAAAAAAAAGGTTATTTTTTCCCGTTGATCTTACAAGGGAAGGACTTCAGGTGTTCGACTTAGGGATGGGCGATTATGAAAATAATCGTCGATTTTTAAAAATTGATTTAAAAAATAATCGATTTTTTTTTAATCGATTTTTTACTAAATATTAATCGTAATCGAAATAATCGATTATTGATTTTTTTTTTAAATTAAGATAAGATAAATTTATGAATATTTTAAAACTATTGGTTGTGTTGATTATCGTTGAATGAATTATTATTATTGCTATTACAAGTACATAATAATCAAATTTATTCAAAAATTTAATTTAATTTTAAAAATTTTTATAAATTATTAAAAAGTTGTTTTTCAATAATTTTGTCCATAATCTATGAAGAATTATAATTCTCTGAAATAATATAAAAAAATATTAATTTCAAAACATTTATTTACGTAAATTACGATATAATCTATTTATAATATCTATTGACAAGACTAGTGACAAGATATTTTATTACTTAAGCTTTATATAAACATAAATTCAAAAACAAATACAGTATTATTACAATATTAACAGTAAATTTTTTTTTAATTATTACACAGTCATATTAAAAAAAAAAAAAAAAAAAAAAAAACTAAGTATTAATAAGATATTTTTTTAAACTCAGATACAATCTTTTTTCCAACAGGAATCATAAATTTTTTTTAATTATTAAAGTCATTTTTAAAAAATAAAAACTGCATTCTTAAACATTTTTTAAAAATTATATATACTTAGTTATATATTTTAAAATATTAATTTCAAGTTCCAATACTTGGTATGGACACTGCCAAGAAAAACCAGTTTGTTTCAAATGCTCGCCGCTTAGTCTACTTCTTAAATCAGTTTTAATCAAACCTGCTAATGAAAAAAGACGTTCAGATGGAATTGATGTCCCAATAATACTTGTATACTTCACACCGATTTTATACAATAACGGGAAGTTTATGCTCATTGACTTCCAAAATCTTACTGGACAATTTCTAATTTCAATCATGGGTTGATCCAAAAATTGCTTGAGCTCGACGTTCAGAGCAGATTTAGTTGAGAAATGACTATCTACTTTGTTTTCTATTTTAGCATGAAAAGCCCAAATACTTTTGCTATTTGGTTTGGTTGTCTTATTTTGTTCGGAAACTACTACTTCTTTATTTTTAGGGTCACGCAGGAGATCATTTATATAAGATGTCGCCTTAGCACCAGCGCCAATGTCTTGTATGTGATAACGTTTGAAACGTGGATCCAAAATTGTTGCAATGCAACAATTAATGTCATTTTGAAATCTTTTATATTTCTCTTTACTCTCAATAATAACTAATTTCTGAAAATCTTTACCCTCGGTTGTAATTGGTGTCAATTCTTTGATGATTCCTATCATACAACTAACTGCTGGGATGGTCAAGCTACAGGTCGGGTAGGTATCACTACTGAGTTCAGTTAAAGTATCACACACTGCTTCCATGGAAGGATAAATATCACTGAGTACTTGTAACTCATGTCGGGACAGCACTTTAGGAGGATGATCGCACTCTGATGTGGCTGAATAAATGTATTTTTCCAATTTCAAGTATCTACCAACCAATTCTTTTTTGGACGTGAAGCGAGTGCCGAGATCTTGGATTACTTTAAGAGGGGTTTCAATGCCACCATCTCGTTGGAGTTTTTCCGATTTGCGTGTTGCCACAGTACTTTTTTTAACTATTCTCACTACATTTTTAACTTTTTTAATAATATCATCAATTACCATACCACTTTTAGTAGCTAACACGCTTGGTATTATATGAGATATTAAGTGCACAGCACAAAAAATATGTTTTCCAGTTCCAAACAGGGAATTCACAGCATTACTAATATTAGAACCTTCGTCTGTCACCACCACAATAACTTTTTCTTCTTTTAGACCAAATTCTGTCATTACATCTAAAAAAACAGTCTTTTATATAACCAGATGTACTTCTCTCATCCATAGGAAAAGTTCCAAGAACTCCTTTTTCAAGCTCATTTTGGGAATTAATGAAATGGATTGGTATTCCAAGATAGCTTTTCATTTGGTTATCACTCCACGAATCAGCAGTTAAACAATAATTATCCAGTGATTCTAGTTGTTTTTTGTATGTGTCTTGAATTACCTTATATTTACACTCAAGTAGCTCAATCATTTTTTTTCTATAAGGAACAGGGTAACTGGGTCGAAGAACTTTCAAGAGATATTTAAACCCTTCGCCCTGTACAACTGAAAGAGTCTGTCTATCCTTGCAAATGAAAAATAGTATTGCTTCATTTATCAAGTCATACTTTGAGCCACCAACTATAAAAAAAATAAAAAATAAAAAATATTGGTATGTTAAAAATATAAAAGTTATCAACAAATCTCATTAAAACTGTTATAAATTTTAAATGAATTGAAAAATTAAATTTTTTTATTGATATTGTAAATTGTAGATAGACACTTATACTTCAATTATTGTGTCGAATAAATTAAACATAAAATGGTAATATTCATACCTTGAAAGTCAGTGATACATTGAAACAGGTTTTGAGCCTTTTTGATGTCCTTCTGAAAAAAAAAAGAAAATAATCAATTGATTGAAAAAGTAAATAGTAGTTTATTTTCTTAATAAGTATGTAATGTAATTTTTAACTTACTTTTTCTTTAAATTGTTTAGGTGACAATTTTAACTTTATTCCATTCGGCCATGTAATTGGCACGTTTCGATGTGTCAGTTTTGTCGAGAAAGTTTTACATTCCTACTACGTTAAAAAATAAGATAGGAATGTCAAAATTCCACCACGATCGATAGATTTTGACATATTGCTGCTCCTTTTTTTGTTCGTCAGTGAGAGTTTTTTTTAAATTTGTAACCTCACTCTTTTATCATCATCATCTGGATCATCATCATCACTGTGTGTAACCAACAATAGAGTTTTTTTTATCAAATATGTAAAATGAGGAATAAAACGAGGGGTGAATTTTTACCCGTAAAAATAATAAAATAAATATCGAGTTGTAGGCTAACAAGCTACTTCCTAAATTTTTCTGATAGCATCATTGACTTTGTATAACGCTGTATTATTATAAACAGTGATAAGTTCTTAATTTTACTTGTTGCAAAAAATATTTGACTACATTCTGAATTTTTCTAGTTACTAATTTAAATCTTATGCCTAATAATCTCAGTTCTAATATTTAAAACTTACTTTTCACATCATTTTTTAATCTTCTATAAAGTTTTAAATTTTTTGTCATAAAAAATACTTTTTCTACATTTTTAAAAGTAAAGATACTTTTAAAAATTATACAATTGAACGAACTTCAGTGAAGTTCAATTACAATTGTATGAGCGCTTCCTCCGAAAGATCAAATACGTAGTACCCCTTTCCCGTGCCCCAAATACCACACATTCAAAGCATAAAAATAAAAAACAGTGGCGCCACCACGCCTCGCGGTAGGCGCGTAGGGTACAAGACCTCATTTCTTTAAAGCTCTGCCGTAGATTCAAAGGGAAAAAATTTTTCTTAAAAATTAAGGGAAAACCCTGGGTGGGAGATTGATCTTTCGGAGGAAGCGCTCATACAATTGTAATTGAACTTCACTGAAGTTCGTTCAATTGTATAATTGTATTTCGCGCTTCCTCCTTCAAGATCAAATACGTAGACGTTTAAAGCAATCTAC
Organism: Encarsia formosa; assembly: GCA_038277355.1. Classification (NCBI taxonomy): domain Eukaryota; kingdom Metazoa; phylum Arthropoda; class Insecta; order Hymenoptera; family Aphelinidae; genus Encarsia; species Encarsia formosa. The sequence continues at coordinate 22,402,810 of CM076187.1, forward strand.
GGCAGTAAAGTGTGAATACGGAATCCTTCAAGCGACAGTGTCAATAATCAATTGTCGTTGATAGAAAAACTATATATCGTTGCAATATAACACTACCCATTGTATAATCAGACTTACTCTCTGAAAAAGATTTAAAATTACCAAAGTCTTGATCGTATAAAACAAATTTATGAATAGTCCATCTCACTGGGTGTCCCGTCAAATGAACAGTCAGTCTCTATCCAACTAGAATTGTTATGGAGTTTTATTCCATATCTTCAAAAATCAAAACGGTCTTTCCTCAATCAATCTTGCAATCTTAAGTAAATCCCACAAAAATCACATTTGTTGACCAACAACCTGATCAATAAAATGGAAAAAATTAATAACCAGATTAATAAAACAAATGATTCTATGATTAAGAATTCGATCAATAAAGCAAATAATCCAGCAATCAATGCCATCAATGAGCTTTCATTAACTATCACTACCAATAGTCTCAGTATTCTATCTCCATTATCTAAATTCTCTATCATCCTACCAAATATTCAGAATCATTCCCAAGTTAAGATTCAAATAAAAACAAAATTTCATCAACCATGAATCATTCCTACAATTAATGTCTGACCAAGAACTCATAAAAATAACTGAGCAAATAACAATTTTAATCACCACTAATGATTATTCCTGCAATTATAGATGTATCTCAATTGATGATGAATCATTCTCAATAATTATAAGTAATTAGATAGAACATAAAATGTATATAGATTTCCAATCAATTTCCTAGCTAAGAAATAAAAATAGTTCTGAAATCTTTTAAGTGAAAGTACATACACTCAGCAAAAACTCTTTCTCTCTCTCTTTCTTTCTATCAACTTGTTATTTTTAAGTCAAAAAACCAATAACTAAGCAAATAACCATAAAAATTAAATCAACAATAAAGTTATATCCATCAAACCTTTCCAAGCGATGGATCAGTAGAAAGTAAAAGGTGTTGTATTCAAAATAACAAAATAACTTTCAGGCAATATGAAAAATTTAAACATCAATCAATCAAGAAATCATAAATAATAGACAATTATATCTTTAACTGATAGTTAAAGGTAAATTATAATAAAAATCAGCTTTATCTCACATGACCTTGCCTCTAGGGTAATTTCTGAGCTTATCCTCAACTTACCAAATAAAATCCATGTATAAACATGGCTAGAGTAGATGCAAGTTGGTGACAGAATTCACTCAATTCATAATCATCAATCTTCCAACGAGATGGTATAAATGCAAAAAATGAAGGAGTATCACTCACAAGTAAAATTTCCTACCCAGTGTCCTTGCTCAAAATTGGTCCTGACTATCCAAAAATCTTCACTTGCACTTTCTTTCATCATGCCAATACATCTTAGATGTCTTTCACTCCTTCCACCAATAAGCAGAAAATAAAAACCAAACAAACCTTCCTTCATACTCTGACTTAGAATCACTCATAGATTCTACACAATTCCACACTCAAAATTAGTCAAGAGTCTGACTTGTGCCGATTGAAATATTTTTCATAATCAAAAATTCATGTCTTAGCAAATAAAATCTGCAAGGTTCTAAAAATCAATCCTCTCCATATGATCATGGGCTAGTATAAAAAATACTAAAGAAATAAATGTTTCAACACACTTTGTGGCCTGACCACAGAAATACTATACTTGAAAATCCAAGTTATGTGAGGTAGGAAGACATCCGTGTTGATTAATAAGTCAGACTTCTCGCTCACAGAAACAAGAATATGAAGCCTTCAGTTCACTCATTGCAGTAATAGAATCTGAAATTATGCCAGAGTCTATCAATCCTTCATTGAACACACAAGCACTTCCATCTGTATTGTGCATTTTTCCTGACCAATTGATACTTATCTTGTCTGAGATAAATCTTTCCAATGCTGTCATGCTAGAGTAAATCAATAATCCAAATCCTTTCAAGCGTGTTCTATATATCATTGAATCTTGAGAGCCAGATAGAATCTTTGTATTTTAGAAATAGTGTGTGAGTTTACCTATGAGCTATGAATTCTTAAGTTTCAAAAACCCATTTCACTCAAAAAATAACAATAATTCCTTCATAGCTAATTGAGTCTCAGTGAGTCGCTCACCGTACACTGTCAATAAACAAATTTCAAATCTATCTGCAAAAACAGCCACTCAAAACCATAATTCATCCCAATAATTCTGGGTAGTCTTGACTAATATAGCTTAAATCATGAGTCCAACAGCTCTGACAGATTTTTAACAGCTTCTCAAAATTGATCATCTGATCAATTAAAATACTAGCTGTTATTCTTTAAAAGGTACCACCTCACATATCACTCACAACTCAGATTATCTAGACTAGTTGTGCCTCTTGATAGAAAAACCATGATATTTCATGGGAAAAACCATTGTTTACCATGACCTCTGTCCTGGTCCGTCCATAAACACTCATTCCCACTCTTCACATAACACTTTCAATAATGATCAGCTGGAACTAATCTTCCGGAAAAAGTACCCAGAAAAGTTTTCTGAGATCAAATTGCAACTTACAAATTCTCAAGCTATAAACGAGCTGACGCCCTGTCGTTGAGCCAATCATAGATTCAATGTTAATACAATATATAATAAACATTGATTATTATCAATATAATTAAGCAAAAAATAGACCAGTGGCATGGTAAGCTGCAGTTAGCACATTATACCACATTCACACATGGTAAAAAGTTTAGGCGCTGGTCGCTATATAAAGTAGTGTCGCCGCAGTCCTACGAGGTTAGGACAGCTGATGGACGAGTTTCGGGTGCTCGCGCACCGAAGGTAGTTCGCTGGACAGCTTAGCACTTAGGCGGCTTGCAGGACTACACAAAGAGGTTACCTAGCTGCGCGCCTACGACCTAACATGGGTGGACCTACGTAGGCCGTGTGCAAATCCAAGTAGGCGCTCACAGCCCTTCATCGTTGCGCCACACACCAAAATGTTGTCTCGCACACGGCTCACATTTGGTTCGGCTGTTGACTTACGGCTGCGTGCACGCGCCTCGAATATAATAGCCGAGAGCAGTCAGTGCAGCGCCGTGCAGGTGCAGCAGACAGGCAGAGTCGAGACTCAAACTCAGAATTCATGCTCCTCAAATCGAACGAGCGTAACGATCGATCAATCGATGCTGATCTCGATCGTAAATGACAAAAAGGGAAATAAAACTTCCTTTCTTTTTTTTTTTTTTTTTTTTTTTTTCTCTGCGTAAACTTACGCAGTCATTCATCCAAACAGACCTTTATCCTAGGTGATGAGGTCTTTGAAACTTCATCAAACTCTAAAATCTTAGGTTAGACGCCATATTTTACACGAGTGCGAGAGAGACGGAGAGTCCTGTGACTACTCGCCAAGTAAAGCGTTCTCTGTCGCACCGACTGTATACAACCTTAAAGAGTTCGAGCGAGAGAACTATAAGCTCCATAGAGAGAACCTTTACCATCCTTTGCATTAGGTATAAAGGGAACCGAGGAGTGGCGTGCCGGCATGCGCCTGCGATGACGTGAGCGCATCATGGAGCTCCACGTGGAGCTCGCATCGGGCATCCATATCTATATGATATAAAAATAGCTCCATCCCTCAAAGTCCATACCCAGTAACCTCAATGCATCCATAAGTGAGGACTGAGGATTTACCGAGCCGCAGCAATCAGCATGTGGGCCACACTGCCCAGCCACGCTGCACGCACTCCTCCCGTGCATGCCCATCATCTCGTGATACCCCGATGACCGCGTTCAGGAAGGTACTTACTGCAGTCTTCCGCACTCGCTCGAACACAGCTCGAGCGAGTCGTGAGCGTCATTCATGGTTATGAGCCCTGCCTCGGACAGTCCTCGGCAAAGCCATGCATGCGTAGGCCTGTGCATAGGATGACTCAGAGTCTCCTGCGCTCGCTACGGTCAGCTCGACCGAGTGAGCATCTTCCACAGGAGTAAGAGAACTTTGCTTTAGACAGTGGTAAGGCCACGTGTATGCGTTCAGGATGACATAGTCTCCTGACTCGCTCGAGAAGCTCAAGGCGAGTCGTGAACGTCTTTCAGGCTGAGATTCACGTGAATGCCGTGGATTGCGTTCAAGAAGACATAGTCTTCTGCACTTGCTTGAGAAGCTCGAGCGAGTCAAGAACGTCTTTTTGTGTTGAACGAGCTTGCCTCGGACAGTCCTCGGCAAAGCCACGTGTATGCGTTCAAGGACGACTCAGAGTCTCCTGCACTCGCTGCGATCAGCTCGAGCGAGTCGTGAACGACTTTTAGGGTTATGAGCTTTGCCTCGGACAGCCCTCGGCAAAGCCCCGTGTATGCGTTCTCGGGAAGACCATAGTCTCCTGCACTCGCTTCGATCAGCTCGAGCGAGTCTAGAACGATACACCCCTTTCCTCCTTGCTGAAGAGATGCCTCGTCGTAAAAAATCTTCTTCTGGATCTTCAATATAATTCACACTTTACACGGAGCAACGCTCTGAACGTGTGATACCGTTCGCACTAGAAAACGGAATGAGGTCTTGTACCCTACGCGCCCACCGCGAGGCATGGTGGCGCCACTGTTTTTGATTTTTATGCTTTGAATGTGTGGTATTTGGGGCACGAGAAAGGGGTATTACGTATTTGATCTTGAAGGAGGAAGCGCGAAATACAATATCTGTTCGTTCAATGAGAAAATTTTTTTATTTGCCGTGATTTTAACTATTTTTTCATAAAAAAATTCTTATTGATTTGGTTATCTCAAAGTGCCAATTTACATGACCTAGTGGAATAAAATTTATTGTTAAACAATAGGACAAGGTTTTTCATAGCCATCTCGAGTGAATCGCTACACTCGGCTTCGCGTCGTGTGGCAAAGTTCACTCGAGAGGGCCCTGTCAAACTTTGACCTTTTGTTTAACAATATATTATTTTAGCAGTCACTGTGGGTTTTCTTTTGCTTAAGGGATACATAGTTGGGTGAACTCTTTCGATATGTTGCCACATGTTAGTAGTATTTTTGGAGGATTCATATGTTCTACAGCAGTGCTTACATTTTACTTTGGTTGATCCAGGTATTTTTTCATAATTCAACCAAACATCACTTTTTGAGCTATTATTGCACAAAATCTTAGCAGGAGAAGATCCTTTAGAACTTATACTACTAGTCAGACTTTTTATTTGTGGATCAGGAGAAGATCCTTTAGAATTTAAATTACTAGTTAAACTTTTTGTTTGTGGATTGTCACTTAACTTATGTGGTTCATTTGAATTATTTTGTATTTTATTTTTTCATTTTCTAATTTATCAGTATTAGCTAAATTATCTTGACTTCTAGATACTTTTACAACATTATTGTTATTCACTGATAATGCATAGCCTAATAATCATCATCTTTAGGATGAGACAATATAGGATTATCACTGTCATATACAATTGTCTACTCAATATCATCAATAGAAATCCAGAGCTTCTTTATGTCTTCAATGGAGTGAAGATTTTCTTTTTTGAAAATAATTTATTAAGAAAAAGTAGGAAAATTTTATGTTATTATGCTTTATTTTTACGTAATCGCCAGTTTTTGCAAAAATTTTGTCTCCAGGAAATTCATCAGTCACGTTGAGTTTGTAGTAGATCGGAGATTCTCGGGGGTCCATAATTTTAAGTTAATTTATAAGAATTCTGTAGTTTAAATGTAGCTATTGTTTGTGTGGATATCTGGGTAGTCTAAGTCGTAGACTAATCGATAATCAACATTGTCCAAAGAAACCCAAATTTTTTCTATCAAGTTAATCGGTATGATATTATTTTCTTCAAAATATCTGACCAAAAAGTTGTAAACAAAATCATTGAAGTGTTTGACTTTCACATATTTCATAAGACTGACGTTATGAATCACTCCATAAGGCAAGTAATCTGGATTATTGATTTGAAAATATATGTCAAATTTTCGATCCATTTAATTTATCAAAGTGTAATCTAGTATTGCAAGCTAAATTTGAGATCACTGGATTAGAAAATTAAAAAAAAAGTTCACTTAAAGTTTCATAAAAATGCACGTGTTTTTCATAAAAACACAAAACTTGCTCCCCAGTCCCCATGAGGAGAGTATCAGTTGATAATTGGTAAGGCAGCTTCTACAATGCCTACAGTATTGGTGTCTAGTGTCTACGAAGCACGCGCCCACGCGGTTGAGTTACTGCAGATAGAACCTGTACCTTGCAGGCTGCAAGCCCGCATGTAAAAATTCACGCGCACGCGAAGATTACACTTAACGCTATATGCCTAGAAAAAAGTGCGGAGGGAGCGGACTGCGGAGGCAATCGAGTGCGCGCGTGATATAAGATGAATGCGTGTACTTGCATACCTTAAAATAACTCAATTTTATTATTATTATTATTTAAATAAACCAAATAACCAATTTCTATTTTACTTTTAAACTTTCTTTTTATTGCTTAAAAAACCAAACAACCCATGTCTCTTTTTTTTATTCAAGTAAACCAAATATCTATATTTTTATTTGTAACTCTCTTATTATAATTAAAAAACCAAAAAACCCATTTCTATTTCACTTTTAAACTTTCTTTTTATCGCTTGAAAGCCAAATAACCCATGTCTCTTTTTTCTATTCAAATAAACTAAATAACCCAATTATATTTTCATTTGTAACTCTCTTATTATAATTAAAAAACGAAATAACCCATTTCTATTTCACTTTTAAACTTTGTTTTTATTGCTTAAAAAACCAAATAACCGATTTCTCTTTTTATTATTTAAATAAACCAAATAACCCAATTCAATTTATGATTTTTACTCTCTTTATATTATTTAAAATAAAAAAAAGGCTGAATAATTATGAGATATTTTTTTAAAAATCCATCTAATATACATGTAAAATGACGGGAAAAAAAAAAAAAAAAATTTTGAGTCTGAGAATCGAACCCACGACCCTTGGCATGAGAGACCTATACCTTGACCACTAAGCCATTAAGCTTACTGTTTTCTTGAAACTATAGAGCACAAAGATTTAAATTAAAAAGTTGACACATATGCCATCTATATACAATTGTCATCACTGCATTCATTCCGCTCCCTCTGCACTTTTTTCTAGGCATATAGCGTTTAGGAAGATTACTAGTCTCTAGATTCCAGACTATTCTATGGAGTTTGAGATTGTTTAAAAAGAACTTAAAATTAAAAAATTTTTTTTAAATAATTATCAAAAACCCGATTATGATAAAAAAAAATTCAATCGATTAATCGATTAAAAAAAAAATAGAAAAAAAAAAATCGATTAATCGATTTAAAAAATCGGTTCCCCGATTAATCGACCATCCCTAGTTCGGCTCCGATCGGTACCGGACCAGGCGCAAAATTTACTTCAAGTTACCCAAAAAAAAGTCTGATGGGTCCCGAATCCTCGATCTTTGATATTTTTTTCCCAAGCCCTTGAATATTGCGATTTTATGAGTTAAAATAGTCATTTTTTGCCATTAAAGTATGAGACTATTTTTGAATTTATTTTTCATGGTAAAACAAAATAATTAATAGTATAGATAATTTAATTTTTTAATTTTAAAAGCTTTTCATATTTTTGGTATTATAGTTTGTCTTGATATGATTTTATTAACCTAATTTGATCTATTTCATCAAAAAGTACAAAACTTAGCAAATGGTGGAATTCTTCATTTCTCTCATTTACTTCAGAATATTCTAGTAAATATTCATTTATTAAGGGTTGAACTAATATTTTTCAGACAATTTCAGTGTATTTTAAATTTAAGATGACTAGCTCTTCTGAGCGCGCTTCAAGCGCGCATAGGAAAAAACAATAAGAGTAACCTCAAAATGTACTTTTCGAATATTTTAAAAACTTCTTCACCAATCAGCTCACGAATAAAAATCTTACGCAAGATGGCGATAGCTCTCATTTATAAAGGGATCTCATGAATATTTTTTGGGAGTATTTCAATTATTCAATTATTCAGGCATTAAAAATGGAAAAAAAATTTATTAAAAATATAAAAAAAAAAAAAAAAAAAAAAAAAAACGTAAAAATCAACGTACATCATTCATTGTTGATGGGATATTTTTTTTAATTTAGTAAAAGTACACAATGATATTTTGGAAATCACTTCTCATTTAGTTAATAGCAAATATTTTTATAATAATTGCGGAAAGTTAAGGTAACCACCACCAGTCGGCGCCTAGAACACTTTTTCTACAATCAAAGTAGATAACTTTATAATTATAAGTCTTTACATTTCTTCAATTAAAAGAAGTTAGAACTATTACCACCGGGTGGAATCCAGAAATTTTTTTCACAATTAAAGTAGCTGACTCTATGGTTATAAGTATTTACATTGCAAAATCTCAAAAGAAAGTTTTGGCTAACTGGTGGTGCCTAGAAATTTTTTTCTTTTTTTAAAAGTAGATAATTGTGATTTTTTTGAGTTTGATTCATTTTTGCATTTCGTATAATATTTAAGTTTAACTTGGAAGAAAAAATATTTTTACCGATAATTCTACACTTTTTTACTGCATGAAAATTTTATTTCATCATGGAGATTGATCATCGTCAAGTGTTTTTTCTTTTTCAAATGTATTTTAACGATCAGTGCGAACCAGTTAAACCCGAGGAATTTTCAGGAAAAATTTACACTCATCATGCTGCTATTGCTACTAATTTGTGGGATTTGTTTGAAAATTTATGCAACAAATCTATTGAAGTAGAAACAGAAGAAACTTTATATATTGATAGTAATAGTGACAGTGTCAGTGATCAAAGTGAATTTTCCAAAACTAAAAATGTGAATAACAACAATAATGACAAGTTAGACTTTGAATTATCACAAACATTTGAGTCTCAAGCAAGTATTTCTAATGATTCAGAGTCTCTTTCTCTGTCAGAGCCTGATCTCAAAAAACAAAAGCTTGAAGCTGATAGTTATGACTATTTTCATGAAATAGAATATACTGATCACACATTTACATTCGAAACTATGAAAAAAATCATTAAATTGAAAGATATTAAAAAACGATCATTTAAATCCATACAAAATTTGTATCCTAAGTTACATCCAGTGCATATTACTAGGTTTCGAAAATACGTAGAAGCTAGCGGAACCTTTGCTATGAAAATGTATGAAATGGAACAGTACCTGAAGAGTAGAATTGATAAGTGTAGATCGAATGATTTATCAGCCATTCATGATGTTCACATTCGGCGATGGGCTATCCAAAAAGCACGTGAAATGGGACTAGGAAAATTTAAAGCCAGTTTTGAATTTGTGAAAAACTTGAAACTTCGACTTCGGATTTATTCTCATGAAGTGACTCATCTTGTAAAAAGAAAACATTCTGTTGAAAAAACTAGTATCGATCAAAATTTAAGCAATCACCTAAAACTTACAAATACCAGCATACCCAGTTACAATTTAGATCATGTATTAAATTCCGATCAATCTGGATTTTTAAAAGAATTTCATTCATCAAGAACATTGAGCTATAAAGAATGGATTGAACGTTAAAACCGAATCCATGCCTGCCATCTGATTTGCGCCTGCGTGGCCGTGTGCAAGTAAAAACTCGTCAAAGTTTTGTTTTGACTGTCCCGTACGAGCTTCATTATCACCGCATGTAGGTAGCTTTTGTAGCTCATGGTTCTCTGCAGTCTGCAGCTGTTTTGTGATCGGCTCTCTCCCAAGCCTTGAACCCCCAAAACTCTGGGCGCCCGAGGTCAACAAAAAAACTAGCTAGCTATTCCCCAAGCTCTAAACCTTTAAGACCCTGAGTGCCCGAGTTCAACAAGAAAATAGATCGGCTATCCCCCAAGCTCTGGACCCTCAAAACCCTGGGTGCCCGAGTTAAATTATTCCAAAAATATGAGTGCATTTTAATTAACGAAATAAATAATCTGATCAGTTTTTTTGTTGAACTCGGGCGCCCAGGGTTTTCGGGGTTTAGAGCTTGGGGGATAGCTAATCAGTTTATTTATTGAACTTTACGCCCAGGGTTTTGGGGGTTTAGAGCTTGGGGGATAGCTGATCAGTTTATTTATTGAACTCGACGCCCAGGGTTTTGGGGGTTCAAGGCTTGGAGGACAGCTGATCAGATTATTCATTGAACTCTACGCTCAGTGTTTTGGGGGTTTAGAGCTTGGGGGTTAATTAACTAGTCTATTTATTGAACTCAACATTTTTTTTGTTTTTTTTTTTAGACGTCAGATTTATTGGGGGCGGGGGGGGGTTAGACCTCAGGACACTCCCTAGCTGAAAGGAATTGTTGCACCCCTGGTATTAAATCATTAAATTATAACTTAAAAAATAATGTTTTTAAAAAACTAATAGTATACATATTTACAATTTGAAATCGTAAAAAAACCACGTGATTTTAGGGGGAGGGGGGTCGAAAATTTGATACAAATACTACGTTGATCTTCATGGGAGGGAGGGCCCTTCAAAATCTTCGAAAAAATGACCACGTGGTTTATGAACGTTCCCTTATAACATATTAATAAAATTTAAAAAATCACTCTTTTGCTCTGTGCATTTGCAATTGAGTGAAAAAAAATTTGCGGTCTGCGCCAAAAGTTTCCTTTTTCAAAGACGTTTCAATTGATATAAATATTGTAGGGATTTCTGCGAAAAAGTTTTTTAAGAATCATCCCATGGCCAATTAATAACTCAAAAACCCTGAATGTGATTCAGGTACTCGTATTCTCTCATGAATGCGACATAAGCATTTTAAAGACAATCATCTATTTTAAACTTTTTTTCTATCTGGTTGAGCATCCTGACACCGGCAGAATAGGAATTTCTCAGTTTTGTTGCTTCCGTTTAAACATCTCCTTTCATTGGTAAAAGGAAAATATAGTGGTTCTCGGAATCCCTGGTGTGAATTATTGATGCAAAATGTTCTTCACATGCTTTTTCTTCTGGGCTGAGGCAGGGTGACCAGACCCTGCGATTTGCGATTTTTTGAAATTTTGTCAGCGACATCCGAATAAAATTTGTAACTTTATAATTTTTCAGGTGCAAAATCAGCACTGAAAAGGAAAAAAGAAATCGATTTTAAATGTATTTCGCCCCGGGAGTGACATGCTATAATTTAAGTAAAACTTTGCGAACGCCTAAAATTTCTTACCGCCAAATTTAAATTTGGACAAAAATATATTTTGTCACAGGGCTCGAATTAAGGAATTTAATTCCTCGGAGGATCGTGATTGAACACGAGAACCCGCGGCGATCGTCGTCCGCACTCCTCCGGCCTGATGACAAAATGCACTTTCTGTGCACACGACAATCCGTCGATTTTTCTTCAATACCTGAAAAGAGGGGGGAAGACGCGTACGCGAACTAATGTTTTTATTACGCGGCGCGGCTGCTCTCCTTCGTCGGTAGTGGCGTGAGTTTACGTGGACCGATCGCAGGAACACGGGTTAATTAAATTAATGATAAAATGTAAATTTTAATAATTTTAATTAACAATAAAAATAAATGAATCAAAAATTTACATAATATTCCAAATTAATTCTATCTGATTGTTTACAAACAATCCAACCCGAATGACTCGAAATCTTAAGTCGATGAAAATTGATTCTACAAAAATAAAGTTCGTCGTCTGTGTTGTGGTCGCTATCAACACACCGACACACACACACTCACTCGCGCTCGTCTGCTTGCTGCAGCGCGCCAAAAGAACAAAGGCTTGGACTAACTCCGATACAAAAATCTAAGTACTTCCTGTACTTCGCACACACTCTGACTCTAACCATCACACAAGCAAACATACAATGTCTAACCGCTACGCGGACTTACTTTTCTAGCAGGTGCACCTTCGCTTGATGTAACAATATTATAATAATTACAACTAGCCCGAATGGCTTCACACAAGACGACAATGCCTTCCAAGGCCGCACGCTGACTTTCCGTGAGATTTTCGCCTTCCCCGCTCCGATCCAATGACAACTGGATCACAGGAAAATCTACACAACTTTTCACTGATAACTTTATCTAACACACTCCAATAAAGTTATCTAACAACACAAAAAAGTAAATTCTATATTTGCTCTCGGATACACATGTGATCGCGCCAAGCGCTAAACTTAGAGTAATGCTGATCGGTAGATCTCGTCATCACCTGACTTACCGATCCGCATCTGCGTTCCATAACAGTTAGCGCCGAATTCGAATTTAATCGACGCGGTAGCTGTTACAATTTACATACGTATATATAATTTTTTAAATTCAATTAAAATTAAAATTATTTTAATCGTTCACTTTTATTTTAATAAAATTAAAATAAATTTTTATGAAAAAAATGTAATAAAAAATAATTTTAAAAATAAACAAATGTAGAGAAAAAAGAAAATAAAATGTTGAAAAATAAATTCAATTTATTTATTAAACGGTATAGCCGAGTAAGATAGTCTAATCGGCTACCTCGGCAAACCTTTCCAATATTTACACGGTGTATTAATATCTCATGCGTGCGTTCCACCCTTCTTTAAAATCTGGAAAAATCAATGATGTTAATTTTTGTTAAAATACGTCACATTTTTTTTCTAGCAAGATGTTCGTCTTAGATTTATTTTAATCTCAAATTTAAGGTTAAAAAATTCAAAAAATGGCCCAAACGGTTTCAACTTGGTGCCGAAAATAATATTAAAAATTATAGGCGAACCACATTTTTTTTATAGAAAATTTTGCCGCAAACCGCATGTCTCTAGCCTTTATAGGTTCTGAGATATGAATTAAAGTTGAAAAATAACTATTTTAGACTCAAGGGTCCCTGGGGAGGGAATAGGGAGCTGCGGTTCGTGCCAAAAATTTTCTTTTTTCATGCCCTTTCAAATTATTTATATACAGGGTGGGCAATTTTAATCAATCCAGCTGAATAACTTGCTTGGAAAGGCCCAAATCGAAAAAAATGTAGAGACCAAAGTTTCATGATTTATTGGGGCTAATAAAATGGCCTAGCCGAAATAGGGCCTTTACCTTTATTTTAGGCCCTACGAGCCTCAACTTCGTTTTTTTTAATAGGAACCCCTATTTTTGACCCCAGATTCGAAAAGAGCGGAAAATTTTACGATTTTTAGGTATTTTTTGAAATTTTTTTTGGGCCTATCTGAGCCGAGATAGGGCTTTTATCTTTATTTTGGGCCTTACGGACTCTGTCCCCGAGTTTTCAGTGGGAAAACCCTACTGTTGGCCCCAGATTCGGAAAGAGCGGGAAATTTTACGATTTTTAGGTATTTTTCGAAATTTTTTTGGGCCTATCTGAGCCAAGATAGGGCCTTTATCTTTATTTCGGGCCTTACGGACTCTATCCCCGAGTTTTCAAAGGGAAAACCCTACTTTTGGCCCCAGATTCGGAAAGAGCGGGAAATTTTACGATTTTTAGGTATTTTTTGGAATTTTTTATGGGCCTTATTGAGGCCCTGCAGGACCCGTTTATTAAGAACCTCTGGTAACGCTCACACCTAGGGCCTCAGGTTGAGCCCAACGGAATTAAAGTCCGTTTTTTTAAATGGGAACCCCTATTTTTGACCCCGGATTCGGAAAGAGAGGGAAATTTTACGAATTTTAGGTATTTTTTGAAATTTTTCATGGGCCTGTCTGAGCCGAGATAGGGCTTTTATCTTTATTTTGATCATATTTTAAGAGGCTCCTCCTGGAGGAGCCGTAATTTTCAGAGCTACTCCCGGAGGAGCCCCTTAAAACGTCAAAAAACCTTATATTCATTATGTTTGAAGTGGGCTCCTCCCGGAGGAGCCGTAGTTTAAAGAGCTCCTCCCGGAGGAGCACCTCAAAACGTCAATAAACCTTATATTCAACATGTTTTAAGGGGCTCCTCCCGGAGGAGTTGATTTTAAATTATAGGAGCTTCTCCTGTACGAGCACCTTAACTGTCAAAAAATTCATATTTAACCTCTTTGAAGGGCGCTTTTCCTAGAGGAGTCGTAATTTTAAAAGCCCCTTTTAAAGGAGTACTTCAAAACGATTAAGAAATATTATAGTTAACATGTTTCAAGCACTTGAAGTATTTCAACTTACTAATTAATTTTTATAACTATTTTTTTAGACTCACCATAATAAAATTTTCTTTTTTCAATTTAAATCATATTCAACAATTTTACCTAAACATGTTTGAAAACTTTTATTCAATACACAAACTCAACTCAAAAAACATGTTAATATTAACTGTCAAAAAACTCCATATTTTATAACTATTTTTATGGGGGTTGGCGAGCGAAGCGAGCAGGGGGGTACCCCCTAGTAAATTTATATATACAGGGTGGCGTTTTTTAAGTGACCGGTGCGATTATCTCGAAATCAAAGCCTCGTATCAAAAAGTTTGTAAGACAAAAGTTGCTCGGAATCGAGGGGGAAGTAAAATGAGCCCAAAAAATTTGGGCCCGGGGCCTTAGTTTGGGCCCTACGGACCCTAACTTCGTTTTTTTAAATGGGAACCCCTATTTTTGACCCCGAATTCGGAAAGAGCGGAAAATTTTACGATGTTTAGGTATTTTTCGAAAATTTTTTTGGGGCCCCATGAGGCCCTGCAGGGCTTGCAAGGTTTTTATAAGGCCCATTTCTTTTAAACGCAAATTAACTCGGAAAAAACGCATTTTTTGTATTGCACATGCATCGGGAAAGTTTCTTAGTTTAAAATTTCCAACAAAGTGGGCACAAAAAAATTTGGGCCTGGGGCCTTATTTTTTGCCCTACGGACCCTAACTTCGTTTTTTTAAATGGGAACCCCTATTTTTGACCCCAAATTCGGAAAGATTGGAAAATTTTACGATTTTTAGGTATTTTTTGAAAATATTTTAGGGCCTTATTCAGGTCCCAAAAAGCCCTATTTCTCTTTCACCCTAATTATCTTCGAAAATACGCTTTTTTCTTATAGCACATGCAGTGTGAAAGTTTCATGAAAAAAAACTTACGATTTTTTGGGCTAAAAAAATTTCGGCCCGGGGCCTTATTTTGGGCTCTACGCAACCAAAGTATGATTTTCAAAATGAAAATTCACAATTTTGTTGCAGATTTGGAAAGAGCTAGAAGTTTTGCGGTTTTTAGGTATTTTTTGAAAAAAGTTTTGGGCTCCTCAAAATGTATCACCCAATCTTTTCCAAGCCGTTTCATTCCGATAACCCCGTGAACTTGATAGGCTTAGAATCAAATGCAATTAAGTGTGTTTTGGTTTTTCTTTGCAAAATAAAATTACGCTAACACCGTCTCTTAATAGCTTTTGTTCCAGGAATTAAAAAACTAAAAAAATAATTTTTTTCCAAGTCCCTATTTACAACGTTGTAAACAACGTGGTATACAACGTGGTTTACAACGTTGTTTACGACGTCGTAATTTTTAATGCGGGTTTAACTTTTAAAAAATACAAATAAAAAAAATCAGTTAAAAAAGTTTATGTATCGAAAATAGCGCTACCTACATTCAAAAAATACAAATTAAAAAAGTTTTTAATCGAAAGTTTATTTTATTTTTTTTTTATTTAATAACCCTAATCCGCAAAATTTTGAACCGTTCTTATAAAGAAATGAACAAATCCACAATTTTGTTGCGCTAGAGCTAGAAGTTTTACGGTTTTTAGGTATTATTTTAACTTTTTTTTGGCCTTTTATAAGGCCTCACACTTTCAATAATCAAATAAATAAATTAAAAACATTTAATGATTGAAACCCAATAAAGCTGAGTTATTGCGTTCTCGAGTACATGGTGTTATTTATTTCATTAATAATTTTCAAAATTGCAGTACACCTAGCCTTAAATAAAAAATACCTTAAAATCGTAAAATTTTCCGCTCTTGGGGAAATTTTTTGATTTTGGGGTCAAAAATAGGGGTTCCCATTTAAAAAAACGAAGTTAGAGTCCATAGGGCCCAAAATAAGGCCCCGAGCCCAAATTTTTTGGGACCACTTTGTTGGAAATTTCAAACTAAGAAACTTTCCCGATGCATGTGCAATACAAAAAATGCGTTTTTTCCGAGTTAATTTGCGTTTAAAAGAAATGGGCCTTATGAAAACCTTGCAAGCCCTGCAGGGCCTTATGGGGCCCCAAAAAAAATTTCAAAAAAGACCAAAAAATCGTAAAATTTTCCGCTCTTTCCGAATTTGGGGTCAAAAATAGGGGTTCCCATTTAAAAAAACGAAGTTAGGGTCCGTGGGGCCCAAACTAAGGCCCCGGGCCCAAATTTTTTGGGCCCATTAAACTTCCCCTCGATTCCGAGCAGTTTTTGTCTTACAAACTTTTTGATACGAGGCTTTGATTTCGAGATAATCGCACCGGTCACTTAAAAAACGCCACCCTGTATATATATATATATATACGCTAAACAAGCACCCCATCGTGAGTGGCAAGGGGACTCACGTTAAGCAAGCACCCCATCGTGAGTGGCAAGGGGACTCACGCTAAACAAGCACCTCATCGTGAGTGGCAAGAGGACTCACGTTAAGCAAGCACCCTATCGTGAGTGACAAGGGGACTCACGTTAAGCAAGCACCCCATCGTGAGTGGCAAGGGGACTCACGCTAAACAAGCACCCCAACAAGGCCCATGAAAAATTTCAAAAAATACCTGAAATTCGTAAAATTTCCCTCTCTTTCCGAATCTGGGGCCAACAGTAGGGTTTTCCCACTGAAAACTCGGAGATAGAGTCCGTAAGGCCCAAAATAAAGATAAAGGCCCTATCTCGGCTCAGATAGGCCCAAGAAAAATTTCGAAAAATACCTAAAAATCGTAAAATTTCCCGCTCTTCAAGTACTTGAAACATGTTAAATATAATATTTCTTAATCGTTTTGAAGTACTCCTTTAAAAGGGGCTTTTAAAATTACGACTCCTCTAGGAAAAGCGCCCTTCAAAGAGGTTAAATATGAATTTTTTGACAGTTAAGGTGCTCGTACAGGAGAAGCTCCTATAATTTAAAATCAACTCCTCCGGGAGGAGCCCCTTAAAACATGTTGAATATAAGGTTTATTGACGTTTTGAGGTGCTCCTCCGGGAGGAGCTCTTTAAACTACGGCTCCTCCGGGAGGAGCCCACTTCAAACATAATGAATATAAGGTTTTTTGACGTTTTAAGGGGCTCCTCCGGGCGGAGCTCTGAAAATTGCGGCTCCTCCGGGAGGAGCCTCTTAAAATATGTTCAAAATAAAGATAAAAGCCCTATCTCGGCTCAGATAGGCCCATGAAAAATTTCAAAAAATACCTAAAATTCGTAAAATTTCCCTCTCTTTCCGAATCCGGGGTCAAAAATAGGGGTTCCCATTTAAAAAAACGGACTTTAATTCCGTTGGGCTCAACCTGAGGCCCTAGGTGTGAGCGTTACCAGAGGTTCTTAATAAACGGGTCCTGCAGGGCCTCAATAAGGCCCATAAAAAATTCCAAAAAATACCTAAAAATCGTAAAATTTCCCGCTCTTTCCGAATCTGGGGCCAAAAGTAGGGTTTTCCCTTTGAAATCTTGGGGATAGAGTCCGTAAGGCCCGAAATAAAGATAAAGGCCCTATCTTGGCTCAGATAGGCCCAAAAAAATTTCGAAAAATACCTAAAAATCGTAAAATTTCCCGCTCTTTCCGAATCTGGGGCCAACAGTAGGGTTTTCCCACTGAAAACTCGGGGATAGAGTCTGTAAGGCCCAAAATAAAGATAAAAGCCCTATCTCGGCTCAGATAGGCCCAAAAAAAATTTCAAAAAATACCTAAAAATCGTAAAATTTTCCGCTCTTTCCGAATCTGGGGTCAAAAATAGGGGTTCCTATTAAAAAAAACGAAGTTGAGGCTCGTAGGGCCTAAAATAAAGGTAAAGGCCCTATTTCGGCTGGGCCATTTTATTAGCCCCAATAAATCATGAAACTTTGGTCTCTACATTTTTTTCGATTTGGGCCTTTCCAAGCAAGTTATTCAGCTGGATTGATTAAAATTGCCCACCCTGTATATAAATAATTTGAAAGGGCATGAAAAAAGAAAATTTTTGGCACGAACCGCAGCTCCCTATTCCCTCTCCAGGGACCCTTGAGTCTAAAATAGTTATTTTTCAACTTTAATTCATATCTCAGAACCTATAAAGGCTAGAGACATGCGGTTTGCGGCAAAATTTTCTATAAAAAAAATGTGGTTCGCCTATAATTTTTAATATTATTTTCGGCACCAAGTTGAAACCGTTTGGGCCATTTTTTGAATTTTTTAACCTTAAATTTGAGATTAAAATAAATCTAAGACGAACATCTTGCTAGAAAAAAAATGTGACGTATTTTAACAAAAATTAGCATCATTGATTTTTCCAGATTTTAAAGAAGGGTGGAACGCACGCATGAGATATTACTACACCGTGATTCATCGGGAACTGCCAGCCGGGAAATGTCGGATTCATTATTTTTCGCTGATTCCTCATTGTTATGATAGTATGGTTCTTAAATAATTATATTTTACGTAATTGACGTTTGAAAGTAAGAACAATATTTAAAAATATAGGTTGGGAAAAATAGAATGGAAAAGCTACAGTGCATATATATTGAACCGATCGAACATAAACATAACCGTAAATTTTTAAACGAAGATGGGCGGCACGGTAGGCTTTATCGTGGAGTATCATGGTCTCACTCACTCTAAACGTAAATTCAAAAGTTTAATTTTTAAAATTTAAATTAAATTAAAAACAATAAAATTAAAAAAAAAAATTAAAGTAGCATCAGATTTTTTACCTCAAAACTAACTGGCATTAAATAATAAGTATAATGCGAGGTAAAATGCTTCTTGCGAGAACCAGCTGCAAGTCACCAAATTTTTCTGATTAAAAATAAATTTGGACCTTAAGTAAAGGGATTGAGCCTTCCTTGGGGCAGTCCTTTTTTAAAAGTAAAAGATTTTTAACCGTCAAACAATCAAAAACAGAATAAAGAATGATCTTCTTATTACGAGGGCCAACTGAAAATCGGCAAATCATTTTGAACCCACAATAAAGAGATCGAGCCTTCCTAAGGACAGTTTGATTTCAAAAGTAAAAGATTTTTCACTGAGAAACGAACAAAAATTGAATAATTGAAAAAATAATGTTCTTATGACAAATGCCAGCTAGAACTCGGCAAATCAATTTGGACCTTAAGTAAAGGGATCGAGCCTTCTCTAGGACAGTCCTTTTTTGAAAGTAAAAGATTTTTGACGTTCAGAGTATCAAAATTTGAATAAAAAATGATGTTCTTTTCACGAGGCACAGCTGGAAGTCGGCAAATCAATTTTACCCTTAAGTAAAGAGATCGAACCTGCCTCATGAAAGTCCTTTTTGAAAAGTAAAATATTTTTGACTGACATGGTATCGAAATTTGAATAAAAAACGATATTCTTATTACGAGGGCCAGCTGGAAGTCGGGAAAAAAATTTGAACTCAAAACAAACTGATCAAGCCTTCCTTAGGAGAGTCCTATTTCAAAAGTAAAAGATTTTTGACCGTCACAGTATTGGGAGGAAAAGTGCAGTCATAGAGAGGGAAGCAATATGGCTGCCCATAACTATTTTCAGTGCGATCAGCGTGCATGACTACGTAACCGTAAATTCAACATGGCTGCCCATAACTATTTAAATCCACTAGAACAGCGCGTGAACCACGTGACCTCATCCCCACCACGACTGCACTTTTCTTCCCAATCTAGAATTGAATAAAAAACGATGTCCTTATTACGAAGGCCAGCTGGACATCGGCAAATAAATTTAAACCCCGACTAAAGGAATCGAGCCTTGCTTAGGACAGCCTTTTTAGAAAGGCAAAAGATTTTTAACCGTCAAACTATCAAAAATTTAATAAAAAATAAAGTTCTTATTACAAGGGCCAGCTGGAATTCGGCAAAACAATTTTAAACTTAAGTAAAGAGATCGAACTTAGCTTAGGACAGTCATTCTTAAAAGTAAAAGATTTTTAACTGTCATGGTATCGAAAATTGAATAAAAAACGATATTCTTATTAAGAAGGCAAGCTGGAGGTCGGCAAATGAATTTGAACCCTAACTAAAGAGATCAAGCCTTCCTTAGGACAGTTCTTTTTTAAAGTAAAAGATTTTTGACCGTCAAAGTATCGAAAATTGAATAAAAAAATATGTTCTTATTACGAGGACCAGCTGGAAGTCGGCAAATCAATTTTACCCTTAAGTAAAGAGATCGAAACGGCCTTATGAGAGTCCTTTTTGAAAAGGAAAATATTTTTGACGGTCAAAGAATCGAAATTTGAATAAAAAACGATGTTCTTATTACGAGGGCCACCCAGAGGTTGGCAAATGAATTTGAGCCCTAACTAAAGATATCGAACCTTCCTTAGGACAGTCTTTTTCTAAAAGTAAAAGAATTTTGACTGTCATGGTATCGAAAATTAAATAAAAAACGATATTCTTATTACGAAGGCAACCTGGAGGTCGGCAAATAAATTTGAACCTTAACCAAAGTGTCGCGTGCGAACGTGACAATAATTATTTGATTTAATTTAATTTAAGTTTAATTTAATTTAAGTTTAATTTAATTTAAGTTTAATTTAATTTAAGTTTAATTTAATTTAAGTTTAATTTAATTTAAGTTTAATTTAATTTAAGTTTAATTTAATTTAAGTGGGAACTTACCCGCTATGAGCAGATCACGCAGTAATCTGCTCGTCACCCTTTTTGCTTGTCTTTGGTAGGATTTATTTGAGGAAAAATAAAAGTAATTTTTAAAGTTAATGATAATTTATTATTAATAATTATAAAAAAAAGGAATTTACACGAATTAAGTTTATCGTCCTTCGACGAAGTTATAAATTAACAATAAAAGTCTTACTTGATATCAGGTGTGAACCTAGGCTAAACGGAGAGGGGTCCGGGTTTCTAGGCCGGTGATCCCTAAGGTTGACCCACGTGTCAGGGCTGTCGAGCACAGTGGCCTATCGAAGCCCGTGGAACTCCGGCTCCTTTCGTCCAGGTGTGCCTCTGCGACCTTCAGCTTGCGCGTAGCCTCCGGATCGCTTGGTGTCGGGAACGGGAGAGAGCGTTTGAGGTTCACGCGAGCCGGGAGGTCGCCGATTATCCCCACCTAGGACTTAAGGATCGGAGCTGCATCCAATTAGCTCGAGCTTTTAGCTCAGCTCGCGACGGGCCCCCTTCCTCACTCTTTCGGCGGGAGTAATTAAGAATATTCGAAAAGTCGTTAGCGCAACTTAGGAGGGTGATGGGTATTGGTTATGATTATTATTAGTATTATTATTTATGTTAAAGGTTGATACACGACAAATGAGATCAAGCCTTCCTTAGGACAGTTCTCTTTTAAAAGTAAAAAATTTTTGACCGTCAAAGTATCGAAAATTGAATAAAAAATGATGTTCTTATTACGAGGGCCATCTGGAAGTCGGCAAATCAATTTTACCTATATGTAAAGAGATCGAACCTGCCTTATGGAAGTCCTTTTTTAAAAGTAAAAGATTTTTGACCGCCAAAGTATCGAAAATTGAATAAAAAATTATTTTAAAATTTTTACAGCCCAATACGTTGAATCCAGATTGATGACTTTAAAATGTGAATTTATCGAATTGCATAAAAGATATGAACAACTTAATAGATTAGAAAAAGATAGATATTTCTCTCTTTCAGTTTTTAATTCTGAAATGAAACAAGACAAGGATAAGGCTAAAATTAATCATTCATTGAGTGATGAATATTTTGATGAATTACCAAATGTAACATTTTTTTTTTTTTTTTTTTTTTTTTTAATTATGAATTATTGTCTTTAAAAAAAAGTTAAATATTATAATGAAATATTTTCTTTTGATTTTTACATTATTTGTTTATTATTTATTTTTTAAATTATAAGTTATTATAAAATTTAATGACAATGACGTTTGATTTTTTCATTGTTGTCTCAAGTGTTTTTTCCATAAATAAACAGGTGATTATTTATCGTGACCTGTAAATAGGTTAGTCAATCAATAGTTTTTTGACTTTTTCAAGCATGAATAGAGAAGAAATTATGGACGATGATGAAGTAGAAATTGATATGGCCAATTTAGGTACTAATTGTAAAGATAATCATAATAAGTATTATTGCAATACTCTTTATTTTTTTTAATTTTTATTTTTTTATGTCAAAAAAATGCGTAGGTTATGAAATGAAACTTTATTTTATTGAAATTTTAAGGCATTGATAACAACAATCGTCGGAAACAACCGGTGGAACACCATGTTGATCCTACAGTTCACGTTCAAGAACAACCGCAAAATCAAAATTTTTTCGAATAAAATATTCTTTTGCGGGAACAAATTGATGTTTTACGGCATCAGTTGCAAGAGCAGCAACAGCAAATCAATCAATTTATACAGCTACAGCAACAGCTGCCTCAACCAATTCAACAACCTCAACCAACTCAACCGCCTCAACCTAATCAGCTACCACTGCCTGCACCACCAGCTCTACAACAACAAGACCAATTGCTGAATCTTCCACTTCCTCCTCTACCTCGCCAACCCAATCTGCAACAGTTATTTCAACCTCCACCCCCTCCACCTCCTCTTCCTCAAGAACAGCATCTATCAACAAATTACATCCCACCATCACCTCTTGCACCGCATCAAGAGCAAAATTTTGTACAATTTCAACAAAATTTCAATTCTCAAAGTAATTTTTTCCTATATCTTATACTTATAAAGTGGTTAATGCGTAACCGAGGATGTTGTTGAAAATTTATTTTTTTAATTTAATAACAATTTGTTTTTTTTTAGACTGTGATCTGTTGTAACGTAAAATAAGTACCGTTGTTTGATTCAATTTCAATGGTTAACGCGTAAATTTTATAATATAAACTTTGAAATCATTTTTTTCAAAATTTTACTTCACTGGTTTACCAAAATTTTATTTCATTATTTGGCAAATATGTTTACTTGAGAGCTACGTTAACAATTTAAATTTAGAAATTGACCAACAGCAACGATAAACTTTTTATTTTATTTTACTTTTTATAAAATTCTTTTTTATCGTTAGGTTTGAAGAAAAAAAAAACTAGAGGTGGAACTAAAAAGAATTATTAGAATAGTTTTCATAAAAAAGCAAACAGGATTAAACTTCGAAGAACTGAATTTTTATGGGATTTTATCGACGAAGGTTCGAAAAGATGCGAGATAGAACTGAGATCTGAGCTAAGACAGCAACAATATCGCAATAATGTAATTCAAAAATTTTAATTTAAATCAAAATTTAAATAAAATTTTAAAATTTTAATTTAAATTTTTTTTTTTTTTTTTTTATTCCCAGCATTTTGTGCAACAGAATGCTCAAGGCAACCGGAACCAGCAACACCAAGCTCTTGGTTATCAGCAACAAAATTATCATCCTCAATTTTTTCTTCCACCGCAAGAACATCCGGGCTACCAGCAACGACAAGATCAAACTCCAATAAACCAGCAGCAGCAACAACACGCACCAGTCTATCTGCATCCACAGCAACACGCTCCAAATTACCAACAACCACAACAACACTCCCAGGCCAACCAACAACCACATCAACTCGCTCAGGTCAATGAACAACTACAACAAGAGGAACAGCGCGACAATCCACGCAGAAATTAATTTTTATAAGACATATTTATTTATTTATTATTATTTTTACAATGAACTGTTATTTATCGTTATTTTTTAAAGTTATTAATTATTTTTTATTTATATACCATAAAAACAGTGGTGACTAATGTATAAGTATTTATTGTTGCAATAATTAGTAGACATTGTATTCACAATTTGATCCGTGGAGAGGTATTAAATAAAGAATCAATGCAAAAAAAATTAATTTTTTTGGCAGATTAATTAATTTATTTATTTAGATTGATTATCAGCAACGTTTCGTCTGCTTGGTTTGCAGACCTCTTCAGGCTGTACAAAAATATTTTAATCACAATGAAATTATAAATGTTTACATAAAAAATTATTATTAATAATTACAAAGTTTTGAAAAGTTATAATAGAGTTTACCTATGTAAAAGTGATCTTTACTCGAGTCGAGCAAGTCGTCGAATGAGACATGAAATCGAAACATAATAGATATTGAGAAACAAATGGGTGTGTATGTATACAAAAGTTTAAATAGAAAAAGAAATTTTGTTTTGCTGGTTAAATTTGAAATGTTAATTTTCAAGTAGATAGTTTATTAAAAAGGGATTTGTAAGATCTGCTGAGGTTTTTAGTATCCTCTTTTTTATTGATTGTATGTTTTGTACTTTTGATTAACAATATTTCAGAGATAAAACGTTTCTTGTAATTATGTTCAGTGTCTAAAATTTTAACGTCATCAAATTTAAATTCATGATTGTAAACAAGTCTGTGTTTGTGCACAACTGACTCGGGGTCAACGTTCTTTATGTGTTCAGAGATCCTTTTATGTAATGCTCTCTTAGTCTGTCCAACGTATGAAACATTACAGGAATTACAAGAGAATTTGTACACTGAACCTGTCTTTTCTCTCTTTCCTGTAGTATCTTTTCCTAACTTAATAATATCGGTCAATTTATTGTTCACTCTTGGTATAATTCTAAAATTAAAGTTTTTTAAAACATTTTTACAATTTTTAAAGAAATTGTCATAAAAAGGTATAACTAAAATGGTTTTTATTATCAATCTGACTATCATGGTCAACTATGTTTGTCAGATTGATAATAAAAAATATGTAAAAGTGATCTTTACTCGAGTCGAGCAAGTCGTCGAATGAGACATGAAATCGAAACATAATAGATATTGAGAAACAAATGGGTGTGTATGTATACAAAAGTTTAAATAGAAAAAGAAATTTTGTTTTGCTGGTTAAATTTGAAATGTTAATTTTCAAGTAGATAGTTTATTAAAAAGGGATTTGTAAGATCTGCTGAGGTTTTTAGTATCCTCTTTTTTATTGATTGTATGTTTTGTACTTTTGATTAACAATATTTCAGAGATAAAACGTTTCTTGTAATTATGTTCAGTGTCTAAAATTTTAACGTCATCAAATTTAAATTCATGATTGTAAACAAGTCTGTGTTTGTGCACAACTGACTCGGGGTCAACGTTCTTTATGTGTTCAGAGATCCTTTTATGTAATGCTCTCTTAGTCTGTCCAACGTATGAAACATTACAGGAATTACAAGAGAATTTGTACACTGAACCTGTCTTTTCTCTCTTTCCTGTAGTATCTTTTCCTAACTTAATAATATCGGTCAATTTATTGTTCACTCTTGGTATAATTCTAAAATTAAAGTTTTTTAAAACATTTTTACAATTTTTAAAGAAATTGTCATAAAAAGGTATAACTAAAATGGTTTTTATTATCAATCTGACTATCATGGTCAACTATGTTTGTCAGATTGATAATAAAACCATTTTAGTTCTACCTTTTTATGACAATTTCTTTAAAAATTGAAAAAATGTTTTAAAAAACTTCAATTTTAGAATTATACCAAGAGTGAACAATAAATTGACCGATATTATTAAGTTAGGAAAAGATACTACAGGAAAGAGAGAAAAGACAGGTTCAGTGTACAAATTCTCTTGTAATTCCTGTAATGTTTCATACGTTGGACAGACTAAGAGAGCATTACATAAAAGGATCTCTGAACACATAAAGAACGTTGACCCCGAGTCAGTTGTGCACAAACACAGACTTGTTTACAATCATGAATTTAAATTTGATGACGTTAAAATTTTAGACACTGAACATAATTACAAGAAACGTTTTATCTCTGAAATATTGTTAATCAAAAGTACAAAACATACAATCAATAAAAAAGAGGATACTAAAAACCTCAGCAGATCTTACAAATCCCTTTTTAATAAACTATCTACTTGAAAATTAACATTTCAAATTTAACCAGCAAAACAAAATTTCTTTTTCTATTTAAACTTTTGTATACATACACACCCATTTGTTTCTCAATATCTATTATGTTTCGATTTCATGTCTCATTCGACGACTTGCTCGACTCGAGTAAAGATCACTTTTACATAGGTAAACTCTATTATAACTTTTCAAAACTTTGTAATTATTAATAATAATTTTTTATGTAAACATTTATAATTTCATTGTGATTAAAATATTTTTGTACAGCCTGAAGAGGTCTGCAAACCAAGCAGACGAAACGTTGCTGATAATCAATCTAAATAAATAAATTAATTAATCTGCCAAAAAAATTAATTTTTTTTGCATTGATTCTTTATTTAATACCTCTCCACGGATCAAATTGTGAATACAGTGTCTACTTATTATGGATTATTAAGAGAGGAAGATCGAGACTTCGATCAAAATAATTCTATTTTATTGTTGCAAATTTTTTTTTGTTCAATAAAAATTTATTCAATAAACAAGGATTATTTATTTAAATATTTTTGATTGTAAAAAGTTTTGGTATGCGCCATTTGTACCCATGTGGTCCGATCATACTCAAAATGGAACTGGAACTATGGGACACCAAAACAAACATTTTCCCGTTCACCCGGTTCAATTTGGTTCATTACGTCGCGAGAAATCCTGCGCACAATATTATTTTATTTTTGTTCTGTTCAGCTCGAAAGAATAGTTGAGCACGAATAAAACGGACATTTTTAATATTGCTCAGATTGACCTCGGAACATGTTCAAAAGTTGTTTTGTGATCTAAATATTCAATTCTCGGTGGGTTGCATTTTTTGTTCTGGCAAATTTATAAGCCCCTCCCGTCATCGTACGTCGGTCGTGCCTAAAAATTAATCGTAAATTATTCAATGACTACCTCTTTTAAAATACATATTTTCTTTTGCTCTCTGATTTTACTGCGACTGATGATTGTTCTATCTTTTTTATTCTCCAACCAAGCCAGTCCAGTGTCTTTTATCGTTCAAAGGTTAATACTAATTTTCATTAATTATCATTTAATTTTTTTTTTTTTTTTTTTTTTTTCATTTCCGTTTATTTATAAAAACAAATTTTCATAAACGTTGATTAAATTTATTTTTTTAAAAAATTAAAAAAATCATGATAGCATCATCTGTTGAAAATGTTGGGAGGTGCCGATCCCCGATCGAACGTTAATTCGAATGTTTTTTGTGGAAAGTCCAAAAAAAAGGCCGATTTCAAAAACGCAAATTAAAAAATAAGAAAATTAAAAAAATATAAGCTTCGAAAACAATCCTCATCTCTTCGGTAGTGAAAAGTAGGCGTAGTCTAGAGGTTTAATGATGCAGGTAACGTGTTTTAATTTTTAAATAATTAATTAATTGTGGTTAGTAGGGTTAAGGTAGCTCCAGTAGCTGTAAATAAAGCACGGCAGCTGGCTACTATTCTGGCGGGAAAAAAATCTCCCTAAGCCAGCTACCGCTGGCTTTGATTAACTGGAAGGAGTCAGGAAATAACAAAAGCTAGCTGATTTTTAACTAGATTTAATGCACAAAAAAATAAAACTTTGTGGCAAGAGAGGGATCGCTTATAACTTTTGGCCCGCTGGCCTTACATTCACGCACCTCACAAGGCTATAATTTTCCGCACTGTCTCACATATAACCGAACGACAGGAATCCTTCTCTGGTTGCTCTTCGTAGCCGACAGCTCCAGTCGTAGCCAAGGCTTTGCGCAGGGGTGGCATTCTTTAACCTCAAAATGTGTGGCCAGTGGCCAGCAGACGCGTCGCGTAAAAAATGACGTATAATACGTCAGTGTAAGATAAAAAAAATATATTTGAAATTAAAAAAAAGTTTAAAATTTTTTTAAATTTTAAAAAATAAGTTTTTACGGGGTAAAGGAATACAAAGAAGATGAGATTAAATAAATTAAATTTTATATTAAATATATTCAACATCAATTATTTAATAATAATTAATGTTAAATCAAAGTTAATTTAATATTGATATAGTATAAGGATTGAGCTGATATTAAAAAATTTAAATAATAATGCCAATTCAATAATGATTGTAAAATCAATAGGCAATAAATATAATAATACAATTTTTTAAACATTTTTCAACATCAATGCAACTAAAACATAATTCAAAAATCTATTGTACTGTATTGGTATTGTGAAACCGAAGACTTCGTATGTACATAGATAATAGAATTAATTCATAATAATCATAATAATAAAAATAATATATTTATACAATAAAAAAGTTTTAAGCGTCATTATATACTGTTTCTATGAATATAAAATTTAGATTATCTTTGTTTATAATTTAAATCTTTACATAAATTATTTTTAAATTTTAAACTTTAAATTTTTTTAATATTGTATAGCTTAATTTTTTTGCTGTCACTGTTGTTATTTCATCAAAAGTTAAATTTCTTTTCCCTTGAACAACTTCATCTTGTGAAATGCCAGTTTCTCAAATTATTTCTATTTCACTAAATGTTTTATCTGGAAATAAAATTTGTATTAAATTTTTTAAATCAAAAAATAAATACCATTAGTTTACATTATTACCTTTTTGTGTTGGTAAAAAAATATGTTCAAGAATTACTGGCCGAGAAAAATAACTTAGTTAATGAAGCAATAGATCATTTAATATCCGAGGATACAGAAAACTTTAATAATTCAAGTTCCAGTGATATAAATAATAATGTATCTTTAAGTCAAGAAAAGGAAATTGACCTGATTTAAATTTTTTATAAAATTCTTATAATTTTTCTTTTTTTCAAATTTTTTTATTAGTCATTACTCTAAGAGTTATTTATTTTTTTAAGTAATTTTTTTTAATAGCAAACTAAAATTTAGCTAGGTTTTTAATTTTTTTTTAATTATTATAAAAAGCTTTTCCTAGCAGACGAATAACCTTTTTTTGCCTAAAATCTCTGATTGTTTATTTAAAATTTAGGGATTGTTTCAATTTTTTTTAAATGTAATCTTCAGAACTCAAATT
This sequence comes from Encarsia formosa, assembly GCA_038277355.1. NCBI lineage: Eukaryota > Metazoa > Arthropoda > Insecta > Hymenoptera > Aphelinidae > Encarsia > Encarsia formosa. The sequence continues at coordinate 22,431,666 of CM076187.1, forward strand.
ATGTAAAGATTTAAATTATAAACAAAGATAATCTGAATTTTATATTCATAGAAACAGAATATCATGACGCTTAAAACTTTTTTATTGTATGAATATATTATTATTATCATTAATATTTGTATGAATTAATTCTATTATCTATATACATACGAAGTAGGGTTTCACAATATCAATACAGTATACTAAATTTTTGAATTATTTAATTGCATCGATGTTGAAAAATGTTAAAAAAATTGTATTATTATATTTATTGCCTATTGATTTTATAATTATTATTGAATTGGTATTATTTTTTAATATCAGCTCAATCCTTATACTATATCAATATTAAATTAACTTTGATCGAAAATTATTAAATAATTGATGTTGAATATATTTAATATAAACTTTAATTTATTTAATCTCATCTTCTTTGTATTCCTTTACCCCGTAAAAACTTATTTTTAGTATTTAAAAAAATTTTTAACTTTTTTTTAAATTTCAAATATATTTTTTTATTTTACAGTGACGTATTATACGTCATTTTTTACGCGACGCGTCTGCTCACTGCTGGCCACTGGCCACACATTTTGAGGTTAAAGAATGCCACCCCAGGCTGTGTGAATCGTGCTCCTTGACGAGGAGATGGAGGCGCTGAGAAATTGTCCCTACTCCGCTTGGGACCTCTGTACTCCTCGAAAAGTCACTCGCGATCCCGAAGCCCGCGTGGTTGTCGTCGGGGGACCGTACGAACTAGAAAACAGAAAACCCACCAGGTGGCTCAGCAGTTAAAAGTCGTAGTCGTGCATCGACCGCTCATGGCGACTCCCGACAGTTCGAGATTCATTTGCAGAGCAAAAAATGTTTGCCGCGAAGAACAAGAAGCCGGGCGGCGAACTCTCAACTCAGCTCTCTACGGGCTGTCACCAAACTCCTTCCGTATAGCTCGCCACAATACAAAATTTCCACGCTACAAAAATTTCTAGGGCGATCCACGCCACAATTTAAAAATTAATTTGTTTATAGAAATGTACATAATTAATTGTATAAAATATTTCTCGATTCTTACATTGTGTACGCTGTAGTGCAGCAGGTCAATTATGAATATACTAACACTAACAAGGAGAGGTCACACCCTCCGGGTCACCGATCTTGACGAAACTTTGGGGATCGTTTTCTTATACCAAAAGATGAAGAAATCTACCAATCATCCCGTCTAATGGGCCTTTTATACCTAGTTCCTACATAGCTTATATCGTATTTTTAGCTCTTTTTGGGTTTTTTTGCGAATTTTCAAAAAATTCCTGTTCGTAGCCTATTGCACTTACAAAATTCTGCAACCCCGCATTTTTTTTTTTTTTTTCATCTTCTTTTGAGAAAAAATATTTTTAAATCTAATTTTGAAGAAATAGTCCATGTAAAATTAAGGTAATCAAAAGCATTTTTTTACTGTTTTTTTGGTTTTATAAACTTAAACTGTACGTCGTCAGCCTTATCAAAATTATGTCTCAAAATATTTTTTCTAAAAAATTCATAAAAAAACAAAGAAAATGCGGGGTTGCAGAATTCTGTAAGTGCAATAGGCTTTGAGCAGGAATTTTTTGAAAATCAGCTTGTTTTGACACTTTTAACACTTTAGTGCGACTTTTGTGGTTATTTGTGCCAATTTTCAAAAAATTCCTGCTCAAAGCCTATTGCACTTACAGAATTCTGCAACCCCGCATTTTCTTTGTTTTTTTATGAATTTTTTAGAAAAAATATTTTGAGACATAATTTTGATAAGGCTGACGACGTACAATTTAAGTTTATAAAACCAAAAAAACAGTAAAAAAATGCTTTTGATTACCTTAATTTTACATGGACTATTTCTTCAAAATTAGATTTAAAAATATTTTTTCTCAAAAGAAGATGAAAAAACAAAAAAAATGCGGGGTTGCAGAATTTTGTAAGTGCAATAGGCTACGAACAGGAATTTTTTGAAAATTCGCAAAAAAACCCAAAAAGAGCTAAAAATACGATATAAGCTATGTAGGAACTAGGTATAAAAGGCCCATTAGACGGGATGATTGGTAGATTTCTTCATCTTTTGGTATAAGAAAACGATCCCCAAAGTTTCGTCAAGATCGGTGACCCGGAGGGTGTGACCTCTCCTTGTAAGTAGTAAGATACGAGCTATAAAACATAGAGGCTTTGTGTCAATAGTGTGAGTGTAGCGCAGTTTACACGACGACTTCAAATATAACATTAGTAATTAATATATATTCAAATATATCATACAAACAGAAAAATATAAAAGTGTAAAAATAACAGTTAAAAAAGAATAAAAGTTATATGATCTAGCGCTATATCGCTCGCTCCCTGTGTACGTTTTCTGATTTCATACAATCTCCATCGCGCAATTCTTTAACAGCGTTATCCCAAGACCATCATTTACTACGTAGATTTCATACACGCTCAAGGCTGTTTTGTCTAACAATAACCGAACCGTTCTTAGCAATCTTGCACCCGATAAATCCGCAATGATATTACGTTCTTCAATCCTTGTCAAAAACTCTTCAATATTTTCGTGGCCTCTGCCATAAAATTCTATACCCCTTGACTATATTATTTATACCAGGTTTCTGTTTACATTCTGGCAAACCAACAAAGATCTACTTGGACCGTGACTTTGTCGAGCGTCTGCTTCAAAAATATTTCTTTCATTACGCGCGCGCTCCGTATTAATTAGTGACATCTTTTTTTTTTTATCACTTAAATATTCTTTGTTGAAATCGTTATTTATTTTTCGTGCGCTGTGATTTTCTACGTCTACTGGTCTTTTATATTCGAGATTATAATTATCCGTAGTGCGTAAATTATTCTTTGACACCTCGTTATTACGCTGCTTACGAAGTGCGTTTACAACAACGTCATTTTTACGCGTATTTTGTGTATTTTCATAAACTCTATCCCCTGCGTGGCTTACCAAACCCTCACACGTGACTTTACTTTCTTTCAAGACGCAATCTTCTCACTCGCAATATAAACAATTTCCCCTTTTGGCAACGTAAGCGGTATCGAATTGGCCATCATCTTTTTGACCTCTCTGCGTTTCTTCGTCTCGTCCGAAGGCTTCGGCATTTCTCGCGGCGATTGGTTTTCTTGATCGTGCGGTAAATCTCTCTCTGGCTTACTCGTCGAGATCTCCCCCTATGTATTTGCGTTCGGACGTCCTTTTTTAGCTTTATCGATAGGTTGGGTTTGTCCCAAGCTTTTCCGACAGTGTTTCCGTAGCGTCACGTTTTTCAGGCGCTCTCTCTCGTCATCGGACTCCGTACGTCACTTTTTATTTTCAGTTTTAGTTGATTCACCTTTTTTACTTCATTGATGACCTCACTTGAGAGTTTTAATTAATTGAACCTCCACATTTCGTTCTGCGTCTCTATATTTTTCGCACTCTCGGTAGTTGTCAATCTTCAAGTCGATAAAGTCGGACTCGTGGTATTTTCCTTCGACCCAGTTTATAACCAAGCTTTTTTTGCTTGTTGCTTGAACCGGTTTCTCAAATCGATGTCATGTCACGCTACATCTCAGTACGCGCCTCGTCCGTCAGTGTTCCGATGTGCCTCAGCAGTTTGTCCACGAAATCATTCGATAATGCCATTATTTTAGCAATTCTCTCTTCAACATTCACCAATTCAAACGCTTTTATCCAATGCTCTTCGCATATCAACAAGCCGACTAGTGTAAACTTTAATAAACATCAAAAATAGGTTTTTACGAAATCCCCAACTCGCGAAAAATTCAAGAGAAAATACTCCTCAAAACACAAATGTTTCTTGCAAATCGAATGTTTTGAAAATCGATGTTACAAATAATTTATTATTTGGTACGAGTTAAATTCAGTGTTAAAGTAATTTTGGATTGTAATTCTTTGCTTTGCGAGAAAGGATTAGTTAAGCATACATAATTGAAAAGTGCTCGTGTCTTTCGGGCTGAAAAATATATTATTTTTGTAAACCTGAGCTTGATCGCAAACGACTTTTAAACGACCCTTTTGTTGTCCTGTCACTCGTCTCACAAGCACGGACTCCTGAACAAAGAAAAATCAAATGTCTCAATTAAAATCATTAAAAAACATTTTTGTATCTCTATAGAACTATAGTATTGCCCCACCTTCTCTATTGTTCTCAAATATGGTCTCCCTGCTACGAAAGCAATATTGATAAACTTGAAAAAGTGAATCACAAATTTTTTCGATACTTGTCTTTCAAAGCAGGGACACCCATGAATTTTTTTAATCATGATTATAGTTTTATTGCGACGAGATTTGATGTTTGTTCTATCAAATCCCAGCATTTGTATAATGATTTATTTTTCACTTTTAAAATCTTGAGAGGTTTTGTTAATATTGATGCTGTTAATGACTTATTTGTGTATCGCTCTGTGAATTTTGATATCAGAAATCTTAGATCCTTAGTTGAAAGAAAATCTTCTACTGATTTTGAATTTTTTGCTGTGATAAATAGAATGAGAAAAGAGTGGAATACTTCACCGATTGAACTAAGAAATTGTGAAAATATTAGTCAATATAAGATAAATTGTAAATCCTTCGTCTCTAGATATGCTTAACCATCAAATTGTAGATGACTCGAATTTCAATTAACTTACTATACTTTATTTTTGTTAAGTTATATTTGTAAAAGGATGCCTAGTGTCCGTTGATGATAATAAATAAATTAAAAAAAAAAAAAAAAAAAATCCTGTTCTCTAATCGTTTACATAAAATTTCTAGCCAATATAAATATACCGAAACGTTGGGCGCCAGCTACGACCATGTATGAATTAACCTTAGCACTTAACGAAATCCAGCTGTTCGGCTTCAATTTATGCGACCGCGATGCCTCGCGCGACTTGAGTCAAATCACAACCGAATACACTCTTAGTTCGATAAAACCTCATGATGAATAAGAAATATGCGGGTATATTTCCTGCGTCGCCCCGTTTGGGCTAGCTAAAATTCAGATAATAAAATAAAACAACTTAGAATTTAAATTATCTATAATGAACGATTCATTGTCACAAAAAATGAAAATTTTTTCTTTTTTCAAACATTTGAAAAATTTTTTTTTTAATTTTTTAAGTTTTTTAAAATAATTAAAAAAAAAAAAAAGAAATTCAGAAGCGTCTCGAGTGTAGGCAAACAGCAGGCGCATACACATTTTGCTTTTTCGTGCATGGAAAAATATGATATTACCGATAGAGATTCCAGATTTTTGTAGCAGACAGCATACATATTTTGCCTTTTTATTACATGCACAGCAAAATATGATTAAGTCTGCATATTGCTGGTTGCTCCGCTAATAGGGATCTTACAGGTAATTGGGCTCTTTTGGCAAAGACTCAAAACTATAGAACCGTCTACTTTCATGGCCGCCGTGCTGTATATATACAATGTACTCAAGCCTTATTAAGCGTTAAATGAATTTTACACATATGTCTATCAAATCGGATAGCGCACCCTTAGATCGGAGAAGAATATTTACGCTATTTTAGAAGGATCGGTTGAGTAGTTTTGGAAGATTTCAGTGTGTAAAATGTGTTCAAGAAGGGGATAAAGGGGCTTCTCCTCAAAAATATAAATATAATATTATGAGTAATTATATAAAAATATTTAAAAGTTTTTCTTGCAAATGCTTTGAGATTTGGCGAAATAACTAGAAAAATTGATGATAATCTTTTATTATGTAGTTTACCGATTTTTTATGCAATTATGTGTTATTTAAGCTTGAAGTACTACTAAAGAGCTTCGTTTCCTTTTTTTATTCGTGTCTTCACGATTTTTTTCTCAAAGTCATTAATATAAAAAAAAAAAAAAATCACATATCAGCGATTTTAGGGTTAAAACCACTATAAACAAAAAAAAAGTATAGAGTTTGCGCTTGCAAAACAGTTCTCAAAATTTTTTTATGACATTCTCATTTGCAGAGGCTCAAAGTACAACTGAAGAGCTTTGGTTTCTTTTTTTTATTCATGTTTTCATGATTTTTTTTCACTTATTTTTAACAAACTAGGACCCCTCAGCGCGCTGCAAGCGCGCATAGGAAAAAAACAACAATTGTAACCTTAAATTGCACTTTTCGAATATTTTAAAAACTTCTTCACCAATCAGCTCACGAATAAAAAGTTTATGCAAGATGGCGATAGCTCTCATTTATAATGGGATTTTAAAAAACCTTCTCCACCAATCAGCTCACGAATAAAAAGCTTACGCAATATAGCGCTAGCTCTTATTTAATAGTGGATTTTTTTTTTTAACTTCAAATGCTTCGGGCAAACCTTAAATTTTTTTTGGGTGGGTTTTAAAATTTTATTCTAATCTTCGTGTGAAAAAATAACTTTTGAGATCTCAGGTGTGACATAATTTCAAATTTTTTCTGTTTCGGCCCACCCCAGTTATTAGGTCTTTACGGTGATTGAGCCGAATCTGACGTTGAGGGCATCGGCTCTGGCCCTAGTCGATGCTTAAAGGTCGGAATCTTATCTATTATTTTTATTAGTAGAGGAAAGTCTGTGCATTCATAAAAAAGAAAGGAACGGATGCATAGCCGAACGGATGCGACGGTGAATAGTAAAATAAGTACATAATAATTAAACCATTAATAAATTAAATACCCCCAGAAGAAAAATTTGAACCATTTTTTCTAAGTATCTTGTTATAGCTTTTAAAATTGTAAATACTTTTTTAGCTTTCTTCGAAATGTATCGATTTTTTCGTTTTCACATTTAATTAGTTTATGATTTTTATAATTTACTATTTATTTATTATTAGTAAACGCATTTTTCAAATTGAAAATTCATTTTTTAATTTATGTAGATTTTTGATTCAACGGCTTTTTTTGTACTGAAATCATTTCTTTTATTTATATTTTTTAAATGTTTTGTTTCAGGAAAAGGTTGGGAAAATCACATTGAAGGCCAAAAATTAAAAGCTGATGGAGATAGTTTCAGGATGAAGCTTTCAACTCAAGAAATTTTTGATAATTGGGCTCGAAAGGTTCAGCAACGTAATATTGGAGTGACTGGAAGAATTTTTACTATTGAAAGTATTAGATCGAGATCTGGTAGAAGCAATATTTTGAAATTGAAAATTAATTTTTTACCAGAAATAATAACGCTTTCAAAAGAGGTTAGAAATTTAAAAAATCTTGGATTTCGAGTTCCTATAGCAATTGTAAACAAAGCACATCAAGCAAACTTACTATACCCTTTTGCTATTAGCTTAATAGAAAGCATTCGAACTTATGAAAGGACTTTAGAAAAGGTGAGATCTAAAGCGACAAACTAAAATTTTTAATTATTAGTTCTATAAATATCCAAATATTTAAGGTAGTGGGTATGGTCTTCGAATAAAAGATCAAAATTGCACGATACTTTGTGAAAACTTACTCGCACTAGTATAGCGTTCTCTCTCGCACCGTACCTACTACCTTAAAGTAAAAATCAAATAAAAATGCGCTTGATAACGACTAACCGACGTCAATCGGATGCGAATGCATGAGACTTTACAATTTTTTAGCCATAAACATACCCCAGTTTATTTCTGGAGTCATAATGGATTTCCCATGTCTAGTTAAACTATCGCTTCATCGGTTGATGCCTTACAGGCTCGCAAAAACAGCTGATTAAGTCAGCAGTGTATGCAGCAAGTAACAGTAGCCAGCTGCGCCGTTGCTTGTTTTTTTCTTGTTTTAAAAATCTCGTAAGTCCTTATAAGTAAATGCTTACACGGAAATCCGTTTTTACCAGCAGAGGCGTGATTCATATTATTTTCAGGGGACAATCATTTAAAATACAAGTGATGCACTGTTCAGAAAAGTGAACAATTTTTCGATCACTGCAAATCAGAGTGATCAGTCACACAAAACACGAGCAAAGCATGCAAGTAGATTCTAAGCTGCTACTGTGTTACACATCATGTGTACAATTCACTCGTATAAATATAATTTGCAATATATAATTTACTCGAATAAATAAACCTTACACTTTTTTAAGGTAATTAGAAACTACTCAGCGCGCAAGCGTGCATGGATCCTTATTTATTGCTTTGGCAAAAGAAATTTTTGTTAAATAAAATAAAAAATTCTAACTCTATCATTGTTTAAGCGCGCATAGGAAAAAAACAAAAATAATAACCTCAAATGCACTTTTCGAATATTTTAAAAACTTCTTCACCAATGAATTGTTTACGCAAGATGGCGATAGCTCTCTTTTATAAAGGGATCCTAAACCATCCAAGAACAAAGTTAGATTCTAACTTTGAGACTTTTAAATAATAATGATACTTCTTATGAATAAATAAAACTTCCCTAAATACGTTCAAGCTCGTCCGCCGTCCCATGTTTTGCAGCAATGCAAAGTGAACCCAGCGCCGTTGGACGGGGAACGCGAGACGAGGGACGTCCTAAGTGCCGTGTCCCTCGTCCTACGGCGCTGCGTTCACTTTGCAATCAAACAAGAATTCTTATAAAAAAGCAAGAAAAGAGACAACGCCTGAATCAGCGAATGATAATATGAGTTTTACACAAGAGGAAGTAAATGAAATATTTGATACCGATACACTAAGTGGTACTCAAATACCTCAAGCTTAAAATGAAGACTTAGTAGCAACACAGCAAGAAATAGATAAGATGTTCAGAGATGATTTTCCAATAGCTGCTCAAGGTAGAAAATTTTTTAAAAATTCATCTCAACAATATTATTTTAAAGACTGTACTATCAATATCAATTATAAATAAGAAAACATTAGAAAATGTTTTTATATTTCGATATAAGAAGCGTAGACTGATTGATAATTTTACACGTAAATATTTTTGTAATTAAAAAAAAAAAAATTATGCCTAATATTCAAAAATATTTTTGTAATGATTAAAAAATAAAATAAAATGATCATTGAGTATTCCAATAATTTAATTTTCTACCTTATCGACGCCAGAAATTGAAATCATTTTACGTAAAAACGCACATTTAAAAATGTAACTTTTAAACGGCGAGTTGGTTTTTGGTTGAATACTCCCTGAAATATAAGTTTCTGTTATTTAAAAAAATATGAACTCTGCAATTTAAGCTCACTAACTCAAAAGTTACATTCTTAATTCCGCAAACAATTTTTAAATATGAACAGTTGAAAGTAATGAAATCAAAAAAAAAATCGGACGGTCGAATTTTACGAGATTCAAACATATTTATTTATTATTAGAGCGATCTTTTTTCTCGAAAATAAAATTTACAATTTATTTAAGTCATTCGTCATTCAATATCGATATAACTATTCGTTCTCGATGAAGCCCCGACTTTTTCAGAAAAAAATCTAATCAAATTGAAATTGAAACTGAAATTCAAATTTAAAAAATTAATTCATGTTTGGCTTATATTCTTTGACGTGGGACTATTACTTTTTTGGAAAATCAAAAATTAGTAATTATTTAAATCGTAAACAAACTGGCTTCGACGAAAACGAATAATTATATCGATATTGAATGACGAATGACTTAAATAAATTGTAAATTTTATTTTCGAGAAAAAAGATCGCTCTAATAATAAATAAATATGCTTGAATCTCGTAAAACTCTACCGTCGGATTTTTTTTTTGATTTCATTACTTTCAACTGTTCATATTTAAAAATTGTTTGCGGAATTAAGAATGTAACTTTTTAGTTAGTGAGCTCAAATTAAAGAGTTCATATTTTTTTAAATAATAGAAACTTATATTTCAGGTAGTATTCAACCAAAAACTAACTTGCTGTTTAAATGTTACATTTTTAAATGTGTGTTTTTTAAAGATCTCATTTCTTTCGACGAGCTTTTAAGTATGAAGTTTAACTTATTGTTTCTAATTATATGTAGCTGCAAATTTATCGTTTCAAAAATGTAGCTACATTTCTATGTTGAATACTAGTTATATGTACTGTGACAGTCAGTGATCGTAATTAAATCGTCGGTAACGATTTAGGATTTGGCGCGAGTCACGTGACTGTCGAACGCAGATCAGAGCGGACCTCTGAGGTTGTAGAGCGGGAATCGGGAAGCCACTCGTAATTTTCTTGTCCGTGCGTTAAGACGTACATGAAGAGACCGTCGAAGAGAGTGTTGTAAGTGACAGAAGGTGCGGGATCGATTGTCATCACCCGGGAAGCATTCTTTTGTCAAGACGAGTCAACCGGCTTTTGGAAGCCACGGACGACGGGGAACTAGACCGACGTCCGGCAGACGCGCGAAAATCTGGAAATCGATTTATGGCAGATCTTGAAGAAGCTTACTCGTGTACGGGAGTTGAAGCAATTATTGTCATTCGCGTCGCGCGTTGTTGTAGAGCCGTAGTGCGAGAGTGTGGTGTTAATTTGTGAAGTTGTCATTTCACGTCAACTCCTGGACCGCTTTACGACGGCTGTACAGCGACTCGAGTGTGGTATCGATTGCGGCTGGTAGGCATCGTAGCCTGGCATTTTGTTTAGCCTGACGGCTTGGTATGAGGTGCACGTTAGCAATTCCGTAAGTTCATTGTATATGTGCGAGTGAGTGTGAACGCGTGTGAGTGTATTTAGTATACTGTTATTGTAATAATCTTTGTTTTTCTCACGCGCGCGTAAGCTGCCGATAGCAGCAGGTTGTTGTGTACGCGCGCAGTCTGATTTAGAGAACATCGACTACTTTGTTGTTGTCAGTTTAAATGCTCATTTGTGAGCAATTGATAATTCGTTACCGTATTAATTAGAAATATTGTATTAGTTTTAAGTTAATTTCTTTTTTTATTAAATATTGAAAATTAACTTGTGTGAAACTTAACTTATTTCTAAACCGGTGTTCCTCGTGCTCGATCCCATAGCCCGCGCCCACCTACCGAAATAACGAGCTGTCGCGCCTTCCCCGTTTTAATAAATCGTGTAGGAATTTATAAACGCGGACGGTATTTTCCCTATTTCAGGAAGTTTATCGGCACGGAGCCGACTGTGACAGGAGATTGTAGTCGCTGGCATCAAGGACAACGGGCCTTCGAGGGTTGTATTCCCGAGTCCACTTTTTGAATTGCAGCACTATAACAGTACAAAGAGCTCTCCAAAATAACATAATTCACAGGATGATTTTGTTTCTGGATTAGATATAAAATATTTTTGGTATAAAAATCTTATTCATTACTTTTTAATTTGCGCCATCAAAGGGTATAGCTGGGTGAAATAGTTGAATCGGCCCCCACGGCGAACTCTTACAATATATATGTATATCATTCGAAAAGACATAAAAAAATAAAATTTTTGGCGCAAAACGCAGCTCCCTATTCCCAATCTAGGGACTCTAGGGTCTAAAATAGTGATTTTTATACTTTAATTTTTATAGCAGAACCTATTAGGGCTAGAGACATGCGGTTTGTGGCAAAATAAAAAAAAAAAATGTGGTTTTTTAATATTATTTTTGGCGCCAAATGTAAACCATTTGGGCCATTTTTCAAATTTTTTTACCTTAAATTTGCGATTAAAAAAAATTGAACACCTCGCTAGAAAAAAAATATGTGATGTATTTTAACAAAAATTAACCGCTCTGATTTTTTCAGATTTTTAAAAAGGGTGGAAGGCACTTTTCTGACCGATTTATTAAAACTCTTTACATAAAAAGCCGTCTAGCGGGCGCATATTTAGTCAAAATTAAAAATTATATGTACGGTTGAACTACATTTTTTGAAGTGAAACTTCTTTACCGGCGTTACGCGTCAGAAAAAAAGAAACGTGGGGAGTAAAACCGCGTTTCAGATTTCCTCTCCTACTTCCCCTCTTTGCTGCACCACGTAAGCTATCCCCATTTTTGTCACTCGTCTGCAGATGCGATAGTGGGGCGCCGGGCAGCATCGCCCGCCAAGGCGAATAGGAAAGAAAAAGATAGAAAGTCTATCAGCTGATGGAGCTGTATATAGTTGTACGGTTTGCCATTCGCATCTCTCTTTCTCTCTCTCTCTCCCACACACACATGTTTTTTCTTCTCTTTTTTCGAGATTCGCTCCCAATTTTTTCAGCAGAATGCATACATACATAAGATGAATCTAATATTATGTTTCATTTGAGCCTTAGATATTTTTCAAGCATTGTAGTAATACAGTGAGATCACAATAAAATGTTTCAGTATCAATCGTTAAAATGAACACACCGACGGAGTCTGATCAACTAGACGTGAACGAAAGTGATAGTGAGTTTTCGAGTTCACAAAATGATTCGCCATGTTTTCATACATACGCTTACAAAATTTCTCAAAGATGCACTTAACTTTGAAAATTTAACTAACACAGCTGAATTTACAACAAAAAGCGGTTCGACTATTGATGCTGTATTTGGAAGATAGGTTCAACATTTAAGTTCTGACACTTACATTTCGTACATCAGCTACCATAAACCCATAGTCACTGTTTTAAAAAGTAACAATCATGATAGTGAACATAACTTGTCAGTTAATTTATAAAATAAGTTCAATGTAAATAATAATGAAATTATTCTTTCAAATATATGAATAAATTTATTTTTATACAAACATGATTACTCTTCTTTTTGAAACCCTCGATTAGATTTTCAATTTATTTTATTATAATAAATATAATTTAATTTATAACTTTTATTCATCTAGAACAAATAATAAATTTTAATTGAATTTTATTTTTTTGTAGTCGAAAATTTGTTATAACTTTCATTTATATTCTTACAATTATTGAAATTTTAAAGAACATCTAATAACAGGAACTCAAAGTGCATTATTTGAAAGGGATTTTTTTTAGAAAATTTTGCCACAAACCGCGTTTTTCTATCTATATTAGGTTATGAGATATTAATAAAAATTCAAAAATCACTATTTGGCTCCGCGCATGCGCAGTTGAGGGAAAAAAATTTGCGGTTTGCGCCAAAAATTTTCTTTTTTAAAGACCTTTCGATTGATACATACATATATTGTGGGGGTTTCTGCGATAAAGTTTTTTAAGAATCATCCCAGGGCCAGTTTATAACCTAAAAATCCTAAAGGTTAATACAATCCTATAAATAATTAAGCTAGATAAAGAAGTCAAAGTCTTTTCAAGTATAAAGCGTTGTAAATTTTTCTTGGTATACGAGTAATTCTAATTAAAATATAAACAGTTTCTTGAAACAATTTGATTACATCTGTGATGACAAAAATATTTGGATCGTGGCTGTGAAAGTATTCATTAAATTCGGCGGGAAAAGACTCGCAGGCATTTGTTGTGTTTTCAGAAGAATGTGTATTAGAGGCCCACATGAAAGGAGGAAAAAGTGAATCCTGCGTAACGTAATTTTTCAATAAACAATCTGTGAATGAATTCATGTCCTCTGGAACGTTTGACATAAGATCTTCTATAAAAGAATCCTCTACTTCCATGGGATCCAAAAATGATAAATCGAAACACCAACGTAGCCAAGCACTACTGTCAGAAGTAAAGTCTGAATACAAATTTTGGAGACGTATAAATTGAATGTATCGCCACCAAGACTGCGTTAGGTGAAAACGACATCCTCTCAGAAGCACTCCAGGCCAACACGCGCTAGCTGCATGATGAATAGCAGTTTCAAAGTCTACAACAATAGTTGTTGGATAAAGAACATCGCCCATGTCTCTGCACAATTGCACTAATCGGTCAAATAATTTTCTATAACTTGTAGTAGTCTTATTAGGCAATAAACAAAAAAGAAGCGGAATATAATTTCCATTTTCAACGCCGTGTATTGTAAATAGTTGTTTAAAAAAATTTGTGCAGCATTTGAAAGTCCAGTCCATAAAAATTTTTCTCATCGTACATAAAAATCGTAGACTTTGTAGTGATCCAAAAATAACAATATTATTAACGTCATCGTTCACTAACAAAATATTTTTCTTCATCTGATGGTCGAAAGTACGTTCATTCCTCTTCGATTTCTCAGTCGAAAGTTCGACATTGCCGCGTTGGTAAGTAAACAAGCGCGCCCACCTTGCAACGGGATGGAAAAAATCTCGAATTCCCTGGTTAATCAAGAGTATAGCTCATGCACACTTTTTTATAACCTTGCTATTTAAAAATGATATAACTTGAAAAGAAAATAAAATTTTCAAGTACACATAAAAATTATTTCAATATAGACATGCTAATATTATATTTTTTGTGTAAAAAAATGTATACATGAATCTTTTTATTCCAACATACAAGTGATTACCGTTGCAGCGGTGTGGAGCAATAGAGAAATATTACTTGGAAAACTAAGCCTAACGATACACATGTTTTAACTAGAAAATCTGTGTTAATTTTTACAAAAAATTCATCAAGTACGCGTTACGCGATGATCATACAGCAGCTCAATAATGTTTTTTGTAGATTAATGTAAGTTTATGGTTAATTTTTAGAATTTTTTACGCGCACGTTATGTACAAAAAAGTGTACGTGTAGCTGCACTTAGGACATTGTAAAATTAATAGGAAAAAGTAAAAATGCCACATAACCTCACTAACACTTTTAATAATGTGAACTTTTTAATCCCCAAAACATTAGTCCTATAGTTCCATGCACTGATGATGATGATGTGGCCTTCAGTGGCCTTTTCGCAAACAAACACAAATCGATAAATTTTTGCAAAAATAAACCCAAATGAAAAAATAAAAAGTGCAAAGAAATTTTGAGCAGAAGCTACGCAGACGAGTATGAGCATCTTGCGACTTAGATTGAGTTGATTATGTTTTCATGGCAGCACCCGGCCCGTGAACACTCGCTGCGCTCGTGTCCACAAATGCGGGGCTGCCATCAACCAAAAAAAAAAAATACCTATAAAAAAAAGACAAAAAAAATAAAAGCCCCAGCAAAAACTTTACAAGTCTTTGCGATATCCTGACAAGTGACAATAGCTCGTAAAGAGTAAAGAACAACATGGCCGCCTCTCTAGCAACAGTCAAAGTGGGGTTAATGTGTTTATTATAATTAATCAACGTACTTTCAACCTCAAATAAAGAAAAATAGTATGCATTATACGAGAGAAAAGTTGGACAATCCCACACTGCACGATAAAATGCCCTCGGCTTCGCCTCGGGCATATATCGCGCAGCGCGGCAATGTTTAACTTTCCTCCCTTGTAATGCAATATACTATTCACCGACTGCGCACTCGATCTTCATTTTTTTTAATGCATCGTGAACTTCCTGCAAACACTTTGGTAATCACGGATTTTTCGATCGCCTGCTTCGATACACACTTCTTTAAGCATTTTTTAAATCGTCTCCGAGTAAATTGCTTCTCACGTGCGAAGGACATTGCTGAATTTCCTTCCTGACCATTTTTGCAGGTTTAACGCAGTTATCTTCTGCTGCCTTTCGCTTTACCGAATTTGCGATGAACTGACGATCCAAATGTTTGTCGCGGTCATGATGATGTGCAACGGTAGGAGTTTTTAAAATTTTTTCACCCTGCATGTCGGTTACAAAAAACACGAAGCAATTATTTACAACGTATCTCCATTGCTGTACATCTTTTAACGCTCTACTTTTCTGAAACTTGTACCTGTTTACTACGAGCAACGGCTTGCCGAACTTGCTTAGCATAAAGTCCATGATGCAATCAAAAGCGTTCGCATGATACTGACCAAACAAAACAACAACACAGTGTCTTTGGAACATTTGATATTTCCAATTCTGATATTTCATGTAATTACTTCTTAATAAGCTTTGCCCCCTGTGCTCAAACGGTCAAACTCTCGTCAGGTCGTTTGCGCTCAAACGGTAGAGTTTTCTAATCCTTGTGCTCAAACAGTAGGGTAACTAGGGCTGTTCTGGCCAAACTTGTGTTGGCGAGCTCTGACGTCACACACACACACACACGCACGCGGCTTTTGGTGCGTGCGTCTTGGGTGGGGGCCTGGGGGGAGCCTGGAGGGGGGGTGGCGCGCGGCGGCGGCCGCTGGACCACCACGACGGCCTTGACGCGGTGCGTGCGCTAGACCATGCGATCAAACAAAATTTCGACGCAACGTTACACATACAATAATCATGGAGCCCATGAAAAACCCATTAGTCAGTGTTATGTTTTTTTGCGTCTCCAAAAAAAGTCGTGACTCGACGGAAATTTCAAAACATACAATTATTTCCAATTACACTGCTCCAATAATGCGTTCAACTTGCGTATCAAAAAAAAAAAAAAAAAAAAAGTCGAGCCTTTGTAGGTCCGGCAATTTAACGGCATTAGTCTTCGGGCGTTCGGGCGAGAATAAACAATCGCGGGAATAAATCCTTTTTTTTTTTTTTTTTTTTTGCTAAAAAGTTTTTCAAAATTAAGTTACAGTGACACATTTAAGCTTTCTTACTTTTGCTAAAATACGATAAAATATTTGAAGAGTTAGAAGTTTGTGACAGTAGAAAAATAGTCGCAAGAGAGGTCACTTGTGTGACGTGTCATCCAGTTATATTTTGGAAAAAAGAAAATCAATAAAGTGCGATCCTTCTACATTGTGCCTGATTTTGAGTTTTAAAAAGCAGTCATGGATCAGTTATCAAAACCGTCAACGTCAAATGATGTTAATAAGGAGGAGGAGGAGGAAATCTCGTTCAATTCTGAAGAAAAAAGAATTAGAGGTGAATTTTTCAGCCTCAAACGGCAACGTCAAGATGACGATTGGCGCGCTCGTTGTGAAGAGTGTATAAAACGTATGCGTCTCACTGGACCATGCGACAAAGTTTTGACTGGTAAAATTGATAGATTAGAAGGAGTTTTGTGTGAATACAACAATCTGCAACAACAGCATGAAGGCGCTGGTTTAGAAAATGCAAAAAGTATGCATAAAAAACAACCCAATTATCGTTGGAAACAAGTTCGCTCAGCTTTAGACAACAATATCAGAGAATTTAAAATTAAAAATATTCGACACATTGATCCCATCAATTTTTTAACAGATGTTTCTTCCTTATTACTGTCAAAAATTAAGGATAATGTAAAAGAGTTATTGAGTTTGAAAATAAACCTAATATTGGTTGCGGAGTTTGTGCGTGCAGATAAAAAAGACGTGTTTTATTCGACCTCGGATGTTGTGAAAATTTACAAATCAACAAACCTAAAAAAGTGGTTCAATAAAGCAAACAAACAAATTTTAAATAATCTTGAGGACTTTCAAGAATGTGAGAGTGGCTGGGCGCTGTCGCGAATTCTCAGACTAGACATTAAAGTTGCAAAGATTAATGACTTGCGCGGTTTTGGATGTTGCATACAACTTCCGGAAAAAATTGTAAAAAAAAAAGCAATTATTAATATTGACAATGCTTCGGATAACGCGTGTTTTGCCTGGGCTGTCACGGCTGCTCTTTACACAAAAAAACAAGGTAAATATATCCCACACAGTAATCTTACAAGTTCATATCCACACTACACAGAAATGCTTAATGTCAAAGGTTTTAAATTTCCCTTTACTTTGAATCAAATTAAAAAATTTGAAAAAATAAATAATGTTTCTATCAATGTTTATTCGGCATCGAAAAAACTTACTTATATTTATCCGGTGTTGTTGACAAAAAAAAAGAAGATAAAATCAAAGAGACATATAAATATATTTTTTCAATTTGATGGTAAAAATTCACATTTTTCTTGGATAAAAAATTTTTCAAGACTGGCACACTGTCAAATGAATCGTAAGAGTGGTAAAATGTTTTTTTGCAATAGATGTGTTCACGGATTTTATTCAAAATATAGATTCAAGAAACACGAAAAAATTTGTCTGAAAATTCACAAGGAAGAAGGTGCAATTTTTTTACCATCTAAAAATGATGCAACTCTCAAGTTTAAAAATTTTCACAAGAAATTGAACGTGCCTTTTGTTGTATACGCCGACTTTGAGTGTATGTTGATCGATCGTAAAAACACTGACGAAATTAGTGTTTACGACGACGACGACGACGATGACGACGACTCTATAATTATGATGAAAATTGTATACCTAAAAACACCTTTCAAGAACATAAGGTTTATAGCGCGGCATATTACTTACACTGTACCTATGACAATTCTTTGTCGCGATTTGCATCTTATCAACATCCTACAGATGCAGGAAAATGGCTGATGCTCGAACTTTTACAAATAACTTTTGACGTAGATCAGGTAAGAAATTTTTTGGATAAAAAAAAAAAAAAAAAAAAAAAAAAATCATATCTCAAACTATTTATTTATTTTTAGATTTTAAAAAATGTTCAAGAAATCACTCCAGCCCTCACTGAGGCAGAAAGACAAAAATTACTCGCAGAAACGAAGCAATGTCATATTTGTGAAAAAGACTTTGAGAGTACCGATGAAGATCGTGTCTTGGATCATTGTCATTTGACAGGTGCAGTGCGTGGCTTTGTACATAATCGGTGTAATTTAAACTATAAAATGAGTTTTTAATTTGCCCATTTTGTTCCACAATATGTCTGGTTACGATGGACTCTTTATTATTCAAGAGATTACAAATTTAGGAATTGAGGGAAGAATAAATGTCATTCCAACCAGCATGGAAAAATATATAGCAATAATGAAAAAAATAAAAGGTACGGAAGTAACCCTTCAATTTATCGATTCTTATAGATTTTTAAATTCAAGTCTTAGTAAATTGGCTTCTTAGGGAACGTTCACAAACCACGTGGCCCAAATAGGGGGGGAGGGGGGGGGCAGATTAAAAGGCTACGAAAGGTTACGTGGGGGTAGGGCTGTTGATTCAGAAAGGCACGTGGTTTTTAAAGTGCATAAATCGATGTTTCGATTCATAATATTTTACTGTCGAACGTTAAAGTCGGCTATCCCCCAAGCTCTAAAACCCCAAGACCCTGGGCGCCCGAGTTCAACAAAAAAACTGGTTGGATATCTCCCAAGCTCTAAACCTCCAAGACCCTGGGCGCCTGAGTTAAATTATTCCAAAAATATGAGTGCATTTTAATTAACGAAATAAATAATTTTGTAACGATACCTAACTACGCTGAACTGGTGTAATTATATCATGAAGTTGTAAATCTGAAATTTTTAACTCCAAAATGGCGTGATTAGGAAAACGCTAAAAATTTTACTTATTGGTGAACTCTTCGTTTGGTGAACTCAACAAATTTTTTTTTTTTAACTATAAACTAAATGCTTCCAAGAAGCAAACACATTTCGAGAAAAGTGTAAAAATTTTTGTTTGTTTATTGGTTATTTATTTTTTTTATTTTATTTTATTTTTTTATTATTTTGTAATATTTCCAAGTGATGTATATAAAAGTACACCACAACCTTTTTGTGGAACAAAAAAAAACACTTTTTTATGGACCTGATATTCAAACATAAAGTACGCTTCACTTATAAAATTATTTCACTTGGTAACCAGAGTTTTGTGAGGTTTAGAGCTTGGGAGATAGCTGATCAGTTTTTTTATTGAACTTGGGTTTCCAGGGTTATGGGGGATTCAGAGCTTAAGAGATAACTGATCTGTTTTTTCTTTGAACTTGAGTTCAATAAATAAATTGATCAGCTATCCCCCACGTCTTGAACCCCCCAAACCCTGCACGGAAGACTGGGTGAGATATCAAAGTTCAAAAATTAATATATGCCCGAATTTTAAAGATAGAGAAATCGTTCGGGTGTCATTCTCTTTGTTTTTTCAAGTACTTTAAGCAACGCCCCCACTTTTTAAAAAAAAAGTTATTGTAAAAAGTTGTAATTGCAAAAAAACCATAAAAAAGTGTATTCGAAGAGAATTTTATTTTTTATATATTCTTAAAAGTAAGTAAAAATGCCAAAAAAAAAGTGTATAGTAGTTATGACTCATTATAAAAGCTTAATATTTGTTGCAAATGTTCAAACAAATAAAATATTGAATGTTGCGGTTGTTATTGCAAATTGTTCTTTTTTTGCTCAAAATTAAAAATAAAATATAGAAAACTTCAAAGTTATTGTAAGAATAAAGTAAATGGTAAAAATCTATTAAAAAACAAAATTAACAATATAAGGTAATGTTACAGTACTTAAGAACAATTGTAAGTTCAAAGCTTTATGAATAATATTAAATCCTGTTTTAAAGATATTATGATTTCTATTTTTCATAAGCACAAGGACCTCATTGTGAAATAAATTAGCGTAAAAAAAAGTTAGTAGTACAAATGTATTTTTAAATAAATAAATAATCAAGCCCGTAAGGGCAACAATTTAAATATAACCTTCAAACATATACATCTATCTCTATCGCGTGGTCTAGTGACTATGTCACTGACTATAATTTAGTTTAGAATTTGAGAGCCTAATTAAGATAAAACAGAAATGCAGATTAGGTAGATTTTTTAACAGGCTTTTTAAACAGACGATTATTTATAACCTTTTATCTGATGGTAATTAAAAATTACAGTTGCCCTCGGTTTTATTGAAGAAATAATCAAAAATTTTTTTTTATTGATTTTTAATATCATAACAACCTAAGCATTCTCTGTATAAATAAATAGGGGATAGACTGAGGCAGGTTGCCATTTTTTAAAGATATTTCGCTCTATTTAAGTTAGCTTGACCCCTTCTCAATCACTTTATTCTATTTTATCGTCTATACATATATTTTGATCATTTGAAAGTTTAGCTAAATCAGTTCATCTTGCTATAAACCGAATTTTTAATTTAAGAGAACGTTCATAAACCACGTGGTCATTTTTTCGAAGATTGTAAAGGGCCCTCCCTCCCATGAAGATCAACGTAGTATTTGTATCAAATTCTCGCCCCCCCCCCCCAAAGTCACGTGGTTTTTTTTACGATTTCGAATTGTAAATATGAATACTATTAGTTTATTAAAAACATTATTTTTTAAGTTATAATTTAATGATTTAATACCAGGGGCGCAACAACTCCTTTCAGCTAGGGGGTGTCCTGAGGTCTACCCCCCCCCCCCCCAATAAAACTGACGTCGAGAAAAAAAAAAAAAAAAAACAGAGAGTTCAATAAATAGACTGGTTAATTATCCCCCAAGCTCTAAACCCCCAAAACACTGGGCGTAGAGATCAATGAATAATCTGATCAGCTATCCCCCAAGTCTTGAACCCCCAAAACCCGGGGAGTCAAGTTCAACGAAAAGACTGATCAGTTGGTAACCAGAGTTTTGGGAGGTTTAGAGCTTGGGGGATAACTGATCAGTCTTATCGTTGACCTCGGGCGCCCAGGGCACGGAAGACTGGGTGAGATTTCAAAGTTCAAAAATTAATATATGCCCGAATTTTAAAGATAGAGAAATCGTTCGGGTGTCATTCTCTTTGTTTTTTCAAGTACTTTAAGCAACGCCCCCACTTTTTAAAAAAAAAGTTATTGTAAAAAGTTGTAATTGCAAAAAAACCATAAAAAAGTGTATTCGAAGAGAATTTTATTTTTTATATATTCTTAAAAGTAAGTAAAAATGCCAAAAAAAAAGTGTATAGTAGTTATGACTCATTATAAAAGCTTAATATTTGTTGCAAATGTTCAAACAAATAAAATATTGAATGTTGCGGTTGTTATTGCAAATTGTTCTTTTTTTGCTCAAAATTAAAAATAAAATATAGAAAACTTCAAAGTTATTGTAAGAATAAAGTAAATGGTAAAAATCTATTAAAAAACAAAATTAACAATATAAGGTAATGTTACAGTACTTAAGAACAATTGTAAGTTCAAAGCTTTATGAATAATATTAAATCCTGTTTTAAAGATATTATGATTTCTATTTTTCATAAGCACAAGGACCTCATTGTGAAATAAATTAGCGTAAAAAAAAGTTAGTAGTACAAATGTATTTTTAAATAAATAAATAATCAAGCCCGTAAGGGCAACAATTTAAATATAACCTTCAAACATATACATCTATCTCTATCGCGTGGTCTAGTGACTATGTCACTGACTATAATTTTATAGGACTCGGGTTCAATTCCCGGTAATTTTTTTTTTTTTTTTTTTTTTTTTTTTTTTTTTTTTTTCTTCTTATTTCACGATTTTTAACGTTTCATGATTAATATTTCTTGTGTTCTTAGATTTTTAATAATTTGTATTCATTTGCCAATCGAGTGCTGTGATTTTTTTTTTTTTTTTATCGTACCAGAAAACACCTGCGTTGAAAAAATATTTTTGATTAATAATAAAATGTTTACATCTTTTAACGATTCATGTTTTAAATGAAGTCTCTGAAGGGTTCTTAATAAAAAACAAAAAAGGTAACTTTGAAGCAGTTTCTTTTTCTTTTTTTTTTTTTTTTAATTTTAGTTTTTTTTTTTTTTTATCCTGGCAACCTCGCTTGTTGTTTCTTTCGTTTTTTTTTATCCTGGCACCTACTCTAAGTTGTTTTATACAGTTGTCTCTGTTTTGCCTTTCTCATGCTTTTTAACGTGGTTTCTGCCCAATTCTCGTTTTTGTGTCCCTACTCTAATAACCCCCTTCAGAAACCCCGATTGAGCGAATCTCTCGAGCGATGCTTGCATTTTGGTTTGCGGGGACTCAGTCGACCCTACTAGCCGCAAGCGCATCGGGATACTCAAGCTCAACCCGCTTAAGTAGTCAGCCTTACACACTTTTTCCGGTCGGGCATCGGTCGACTTTATTCCTCCGATTCGGACTCGCGGCTGGTCAATGTTTTTGGAGAGAATTTAGTCGGCCATTAGGATGTCCGAGTTGGAACAAGTGATGTAGGGCATCCTTACCTCACCTAAGCTACAGTGGACTTAATCCCGACAATTTTAACGCGTGAAAAAACACTCGAAAAAATCGCCGAGACCCGGGCTCGAACCCACGACCCCAAGATTGGAAGGCGCGCGCTCTAGCTCGGAGCCACTGCGGCTCTTTTTTAATTTTAGTTTAATAATTTCAAATAATTTCAAAAAAAAAATCATGGGCTACATAAATTTTACAAAAATTTAAATGAAATTAAAAGTTTCAACTATTTAAATCAATTTTTTACTTAAAAATTAATTCATTTTAACGTGCAATTTATGAATGGCCTATTAATTTAACACTCAAGATGATAAATTTAAAATCTACGGGTTCGTATGGAAAAAAATTATTCATTCCTCCTGAAAATATTCTCAATAGATCCTACTTCAAATTAAATAGTCATTTCATGACATCAGCTGAAAATATTTGTCAATTTATAGAAAAATAAGTATTAATCAAAAATATTTTTTCAACGCAGTTGTTTTCTGGTACGATAAAAAAAAAAAAAAATATCACAGCACTCGATTGGCAAATGAATACAAATTATTAAAAATCTAATAACACAAGAAATATTAATCATGAAACGTTAAAAATCGTGAAATAAGAAAAAAAAAAAAAAAAAAAAAAAAAAAAAAAATTACCGGGAATTTGATTTATGCATTCCTCTGAGATATTTGTTTGGTTTTGCTGAAGATTACACTAAAGTTGTTGTTAACGCCAAACATGAACTTATCATTCGTAGATCAAATACTGATTTTAATGCTGTCAATAAAAAAAAAGTAGGAACAACTTTTGAAGAAATCAAGATAAACATTTCTAAAATTGAATGGTTAATGCCTTACGTAACCCTTTCAGACACAAATAAAGTAAGCTTGCTAAATTATCTTCAAAAAGGACGTTCAATTGCTATGAGTTTTCGTAGTTGGGAACTCCATGAGTGGCCTCTAGTACCTAAAACCACTAAAAATAATTGGCTTGTAAAAACATCCAATCAGCTAGAGAAACCTCGTTTCATGATAATCGGTTTTCAAACTAATAGAAAAAATAATAGAGAGCTCTGTTCAAGTTATTTTGATCATTGTAAAATCAATAATTTGAGAGTATACTTAAACTCGCAATACTATCCGTATAATAATTTTAACACCGATTTTACGAAAAATCAAATTTCAATGCTTTATGAGAATTATGTAAATTTTTATGATTCTTTTTACAACACAAAAAACGAAAATCGGATACCACTGTTAACTAAACTACAATTTAAAAATGAAGCGTCTC
The DNA here is from genome assembly GCA_038277355.1 of Encarsia formosa. NCBI lineage: Eukaryota > Metazoa > Arthropoda > Insecta > Hymenoptera > Aphelinidae > Encarsia > Encarsia formosa. Next base: position 22,455,601 of record CM076187.1, read on the forward strand.
TATTTGTGATTGATTGTTCAAAACAAAACGAATCCTTAAAAAACGGTCCTGTCGACGTTCGCATTGAATTTGAATCTTCAGAGAATATACCTTATAAGACCGCAGCATACTGTTTAATCATCCACGACCGTATAATAAACTATAATCCAATGAATGGTGATGTGAATAAAGTAATTTAAACCAATTAGTATAAGCGAGTTACAATAAAAAAAAAAACAGCTTTATATTTTAAATCTTTTCCCGCGTCTTTTTATATATATAAAACAAGTCACGACAGAGGGTGGTCGTCAGTCGTTAACGAGACGCTAAAGTGTTAAGAACGTTTGAAAATCAATATGGATTCGAAAATCATTCTTGAAATGTTGGATGATAGTACGATCATTCCAATTAAAAAAATTCTAACGGACATCGTGTCTGAGTTAATGAAAGAAATATCAAACAATAAAATAAACTTGAGTGAAAGAACAACCGAGTTTCGAGATGATATAACCAATATCCTGCAAAGATTGCAATCATTGGAGCATCGCCTATTCAAAATTGATAGAAACATCAAACAGTAATTTTTTAATTGATATTTACTGTGCATACGCGGAAAAATTTTCAAATAGCAGACACATTTTAATTTTTTCGTCAGTCGAAGTTTGTCTATTGAACTGAGAGGAATTATGTTTTTCACGCTCCTCATTCACAAGGATAACATTTTAAGTCTTTCCGCCGACGAGTTAAAATATATATCAAAATACGTGCTGCTAAATTATTTTGAGCGCGACATACAACATTTGTTTGAAAAGCTGCCCGAGCATTTACGTTACGATATAGATATTCGCGACTGTCTACCTTGCTTAGCCTATTGGAATACAAACCTTTTTGAGACCAAGTGTCCCATAAAATACTGCGCAAAATGTCAGGAGACGAAGTTGATCAACATCAGCAACAACTGCAAAACTCTTTCGATGAAAACATAAATCTTTGGACTTTTCTTGACATGCACAATCGTAAGTAAATAAAAAAAAAATAAAATACTTTTTGCATGAAGAATAAAAAAAAAAAAAACTCTTTTGACAATTGTAACTTTACAATAAAGGAAAAATTAAAACTCTGCATAAAAATTAAACTTTTGAAAAAATAAAAAAAAACTCTTTTCATAATTGTAACTTTACAATAAAGGAAAAATTATAACTCTGCATAAAAATTAAACTTTTGAAAAAATTGAAACTCTACAATGAAGAAAAATTAAAACTCTGCATAAAAATTGAAATTTTAGAATAAAAAATTAAACTCTTGTTGTAAAAAAAAATTTTTTTCTAATTCCAGTTGACGCACAACAAAATCAATCTGTTGCTACACAAACCATTCACACTGCTGATGAGGTTGCTGAGGCTGATGATTCTGACAGAGAAAATAAAAATTTGTTTTGCCGAGCTATGATGACTGGTTTGGAAAAATTTTTGAACGCGATGAAAAAAAAAAAAAATAATATGCAAGTAAAAAAGAAAAGGAGCAGTCTTCTTGGTATTAAAAAAAAAACAGAAATAAAAAGTCTATAATGATTGTTAAACAGAAAGAAAAAAAAAAACCAGAAAAAAAAAAGTATGTTTCGAAGTCTATAAAGATTAATAATAAGATTGTTAAACAGAAAGATAAAAAAAAAGATGTTTCGAGTTGATAAATTAAAAAATAATTCGTTGTAAGTGTGATTTGAAAATAAAAATAAAATAATTCATTGTTAGTATGATTTGAATATTAAATAAATGTAATTTATCTATTGTAAGTTGAAAAATAAAAAAAGTAACTATGTGAATTTGGTGTACCTTTTTATTGAATACATTCTCCTTATTATCTTTCTACATTTGTAGCGATTACGATTTCATCATCCTGGTTTTTAAACAAGGATAATATTCCTTTTTTTGAAGCCTTATTTAAAATTGCAGAAGACTTTTTATTTTTATGTATTTTTGTAGCTATTTTCTTTGGTAAGAAGTAATCGTATTTGTTATTTAAATTCACCACCACAGCCGGTCCAAAACGTGTACCAATTTTGCGAATGTTGTGGATGGTGTATTTTTTATTCATCTTCAAATCTTTCTTTTTTTTTTGAGGTAAAAAACCATCTTACTGTTTTATAGCTGACATGTCCAATAACTCATTCTGAAAATAAAAAAAATTTTTTTTTATTTTACGTTCTTTTTTTATTTAATATGTGAAAAAAACCTTCAATTCATTTTTCCATTCATCATTGGAAGTTGACGAGAGAGATGAAGGCGATGATGGTGATGATGACAATGATGACTCCTCAGATGATGTCTCGTCGTCGTTGCCTTTCTTCACTTTTTTAGATTTCATGGCTGTAAATAACAATTTACAAATTTAATTTACAAACTTTTTGCATTTTAAAATGTAAAGACTTACATTGTTCTTGTTTTTTATCTTGACCACTGCAGTCACCGGTTGTTTTAGATGTTGAAGCCATTTTTTTTATCTGTGAATATTGTTACAAAGAGTTAAAATTGCGTGTTTAAATTTAAATAAAATCTTTGAAACAATACTCACCAGGACGTCTTCTATGTTACTCGGACGAATGCTCAAATTTGAATGACGAAAAATAAGGATATTCTTTTCAAAACAATCATTACTATAAAAAAAAAGTCAATACTGACTAATGGGTTTTTCATGGGCTCCATGATTATTGTAGGTGTAACGTTGCGTCGTAATTTTGTTTGATCGCATGGTACAGCGCGCTGCAGAAGGTCAAGGCCGTCGTGGTAGTCCAGCGGCCTTTTACCGCCACTACGCGCGATCCTCTAGCCCGCCCGAGGCCGAGCCACGACTTTTTTTGGAGACGCAAAAAACACAATACTGACTAATGGGTTTTTCATGGGCTCCATGATTATTGTAGGTGTAACGTTGCGTCGAAATTTTGTTTGATCGCATGGTCTAGCGCACGCACCGCGTCAAGGCCGTCGTGGTGGTCCAGCGGCCGCCGTCACGCGCCACCCCCCCTCCAGACCCCCACCCAGGCCCCCACCCGAGACGCACGCACCAAAAGCCGCGTGCGTGTGTGTGTGTGTGTGTGACGTCAGAGCTCACCAACACAAGTTTGGCCAGAACAGCCCTAGTTACTCTACTTCAAACGGTATTCTCCCCACTAGCTTGCTTACTTTCCATTTATTTTCGATACCTGAAATCAATAATCAAGACATGCTTGGGAAATATTGCGTCCACGAATTAAATACCCTCAATTGACGCGATCTGACTAACCGGATCTATGTCGGTCATGGGTGGGGTTTTCATCTATGGGAAAAGCGAAACAAGAAACACGGTATAGTTTGAATCAAAACAAAAAAGTTGATTTTCAACATTTAATAATAAAAAAAAGCAACTTAAAACTAATACATCAATTGTCACAACCGCGTTGCTCGCGAGATTATTTCAATATCAATTTTAGCCCTGTGCTGCTAAACAAAATTATAAAATCCTAACGGCTTTTAACCAGCTTTGATTTAAATACCTGCGCACAGTATCTCCACACTAGAGAAAATGTGCGTGCGAGATAAAGACAGTTTGCGAGTGAGATGATTTTTCTCACTCGCCACACACACTTGATCCGATCCTTCACACTGCATACAATTAATTAGCAAGCCTTAGTTTTCGGTGATCACCACGCAACACACAACAAGTCCAAAGCACTGGGCTTGCTCTCTCGCTCAACGCCGCTAACAGGCTTTAGACAATGGCCTGGATGCCGGTTACACTTGCTGGAGTTTCCTATTCGTATACTGCTAAAACCCAGCAATGACACTGTGCACCGAACACTTCCAATTCACCGTAGCATATATCGAATATGAATTACGGTCACGTGAACGAATTATCGCACATAAAAACCGATAAATAAACAAAGCGGCGAGAGCTATAAAAATCCGTTTTTGGTGGTTATGACCATAATTTTTGGTGTTCAGTACATAATTCATTCGTGTGTGATTTTTTTATCATCCCTTCGACCACCCTTACAAATAACAAACAATAAAGTGACAAAACAACTTTTTTCACGATAAATAGCGGTCAATTATGAGCATAGTTAGAGCTTTCCAACTTGACGGAAATTTGTTTTCAGAATGTGGCTTGCTAACGTAGCAGACAAGTTAGCAAACCATGCAATTGTTTAAAAATAAAGAAGTGACGAAAAAATTTAAGGTTGCGAGGAAGTTATTTTTATTAAATACTTGAGGTATCGTCCATGAGAAAAAAAAAAAAAAAACAAGTGGGAACCGTTACAGGAGGGCTACAGCCGGAGTATAGGTGGTTCTTACATAACAAAGTGATAAAAACGATGGATGATCTGGAACATTACAGTAGAAAAAATGAAAGACTAAAGGATGAACGTAGTCGGCATATTTTGCCGCCTCCTAAAAATAAGTGTCGTATTTAGTCTAGTCGTACTAAATTTTTGAAACAAAAAAATTCTTGACAGTGATTTTATGATTGAAATGGGAAGAAGAGATCACAAAAAAAAAGGAAAAAACAAGCGACTTTTCAACACTTTTAGAGTCCCTGGGGTGGAACAGGGTGGATTTTTAGGGGTTGAAAGCGGTTTTTCGCGATTTCCGGGAAAAGTATAAGTTCTATCGAAAAAAGTTGAATATAAAAGTTGTAAATAATTAAAGATCTACAACTTTTGTTCTGTACATTTTTTTACATAACCTTAAAATTAACAAGAATAAATGCAAAAAACGAGCTTTTTTCTTTTTTATTTTTTCCTGGCCACAAAAATGAATATATTTTAATGAAACTTGGCCAAAGTGAAGCTTTTTTTATGTGAAATCAGCCATAATTTTTTTGTATAAAAATATTCAACTGTTTAAAAAATACGGGTGGCTAAAGTGAAAAAAAGTGTCTACTTCTCGAGAAAAGTTTCTTAGTTTAAAACGCTCTACGATGTTCGTTAGGGTCTCATTCTTTTTGTTTTGACATACAGTTTAAAAAAAAAAAAAAAATTTGGTATGTTATTAGAGGAAAAATTATAAAAAATTCAAAAAAACCGATTTTTCAATTTTTTTCCTTTATTTTTGTATATAAAGTTATAAATTTTAAATTATTTATTAAAATTTTTGGTTAAATTGTCTCAAAACCATCACTACATTATTCCACAATAATATTCGATATTTTTAACTAATTTTTTATGATAAAAAAATCAAGTAATAATTAAAATTTATTAAATTATAAATTATGATAACTTAGAAACAGTATGAAAATATACGTTTAATTGGAGTATCTCTTATTTTATTGGTATTATATTTATTTTACAATCAAGATTATTGTAATTGTCATTGTTTAATTAATATTTTTTAATATAAATTTACTACTTAAAATTATAAGCACTACAAAGTGCTCGCCCTAAAATCAATAATTTAGAAAAATTTTTGTTGCAATCTATAAAAGAATTTTAGTTACATAAATTTTTAGTTTTATTGTAAAATAGACTTAAAATACTTTTATTGAATTATAAAAAATTTTAATAAATGAAAGTCATGACAGTATATCGGTTAACAGCAGGGACTCGGTAATAACAAAAGTTTTGTTATTTTTAAAATAACATAACAAAAGTAATAAAATGTTTTGTTATTTTAAAAATACCATAACAAAATTGACTTTTGGTATGGTGTTTTCAAATATAACATAACAAAAGTAAATTTTGTTATGTTATTTTTTTTAAGTAACAAAATTGGTGTAAAAATTCAAACTTTTGGTATAAGACTTTTTTTTATTTGTTTTCCTTGTTTCATTCTTACCTAAAAAAAAGCCTTATACCAAAAGTTTGAATTTTTACACCAATTTTGTTACTTAAAAAGAATAACATAACAAAATTTACTTTTGTTATGTTATATTTGAAAACACCATACCAAAAGTCAATTTTGTTATGGTATTTTAAAAATAACAAAACATTTTATTACTTTTGTTATGTTATTTTAAAAATAACATAACATAACAAAACTTTTGTTATTACTGAGTCTCTGCTGTTAACCGATATACTGTCATGATTTTCATTTATTAAAATTTTTTATAATTCAATAAAAGTATTTTAAGTCTATTTTACAATAAAACTAAAAATTTATGTAACTAAAATTCTTTTATAGATTGCAACAAAAATTTTTCTAAATTATTGATTTTAGGGTGAACACTTTGTAGTGCTTATAATTTTAAGTAGTAAATTTATATTAAAAAATATTAATTAAACAATGACGATTACAATAATCTTGATTGTAAAATAAATATAATACCAATAAAATAAGAGATACTCCAATTATACGTATATTTTTATACTGTTTCTAAGTTATCATAATTTATAATTTAATAAATTTTAATTATCACTTGATTTTTTTATCATAAAAAATTAGTTAAAAATATCGAATATTATTGTGGAATAATCCGTTCAAAAATGCGTGTGAAAATCGTAATAAACGCGTTTTTTGTGTTTTTTGACAACTTTAAACAGCTGTATCTTGGAAGCGGAAGATCGTACAGGGTCCCGGTTGGTCGCAAAATTTTTGTTTTTTCATAAAAAAATTTAACAATTTTTTAATATGCACAAAAATTTAGCCTAGAAAAAGCTACGGTCGTTTGAAGATATCTGCAAACGAGCAAAAATAGCAATATCTGTGTAGGACTGTATTATTATAAAAATAACCAAACTATGTTGTCAAAATATTTTTACAAAAAAGAACTTATTTTGAACAAAATTTTTCCGCAAACTGGAGGTTTCTATCTCATTTTGATCAAAAGTTAGAATTTTTCGAAAAATACCTTAAAATTGCTTAAAACAGCTTAAAAATACGCCATTTTTCAATCTTTGAAAAAATCTAGCACCAAGCAGAAATAAGATAGAGACCTCTCGTTTGCGGCAAAAGTCTTCTATTAAATAGTTCTCTTGCCAAAAAAAATTGCAATAAAATCGGTGAACCTCGTGCCGACGGTTTTAAAAAAAAAGTATTATTTTGACCCATATACTGGGGGGGGGGTACCCCCCTGCTCGCTTCGCTCGCCAACCCCCCCCCCCAGAATTTTATGCTTGAATCTACACTTGTACCTACACTTATACACATACCCTTGTGACTACCTTTGTACCTACTGTGATACATATCATTGTTTCTACTCTTATAGCTTGTGACTACACCTGCACCTTATTTTATGCCTACCTCTGTTCCTACTTTTAATCTCACTCCAAACCCTTGTAACTACCCTTGTTCTTACCGTTGCACTTACTGCTTTTTATATTTAAGCTCTTCCTCAGGAATATGCTCATGTTTATGTATCTGTTTCTATCATGGTGTTAACTGTAGTTTGAATTTTTTTCATGCTTTTATTTCTAACTCTAAGACTACTTTGTTCTTATCGTTGATCATACTTTCATTTCTATCCTTAGTTAAACATCTATTTCTATGCTTTTACCGACTTATTTTCGTCTTTTTATTTATTAACTTTCCCTGCTTCATAACCTTGCTACTATCCACGTTTCTTGAGTTTTTTTCCAACTCTCTTTACTACGTCTGTTAACTTTTTCTTCTACCTACATATGTTAATGATCTTGTGCTTACTACCTTTTTTATACTTAAGCTTCTAACGCTGAACCTTCTACACATGCATTTTTTTCTACATCTGTTTCTCCTATGCTAACTCTAGTTCTTTATTTTTTTTTTATTCTAATTTTTAACACTGAATCTTGCCTTGTGCATAATCTTTTTTCATCCTCGGTATGAAAATATATTGAACGGGAGTAAAATTAACATTGCACGGGAAAAAAATGTATTAAACGGCAATAGAATTGATCTCGAACGGAAAAAAGAATTGAGAGCAAAACTAGCAAAAAATTTGTTTTATTGAACATCATACAACTGTAATTGAAATTATCGATATTTATTATAAAAGATTAATGCATTAGTAAAGCTTTTTTTTATTTTGTAGATCAGGTTGTAGGTCAAATCTGTTGTGCACTTATCTCATGAATTTCCTGGCCAATGCTAACCATCTAAACGTTGATAAAATTATTTTCAAATCCTGTTCTTCTAAATCAAAAGATTCTGCAAAAATGTGGAAATCAACCATGTATAGTACATCGTTATCATCCGGAACTTGAGTGCGCTCATTGCACCAAGCTCTAAGATCTGTGGCTAATACGGAAGGAGTGCCTTTATCACTTCGGATTGTTCTAAGAAATGCAACAAGTTTTTCTTTTGCAGGTTCTATCATCTGATTTTTACGAATGAGATTTAGTAGTGCATTTGGCTTTGTAATACCATCTGCATATTCATCTTTTATGAAAGCCTTAATTTCTAATGACAAGCCTCGTGTAGAATCAATATTTTTATGTTCATGCTCCTCTTCTGTTTCGTACAACGTCACGCAAGTATCCGAAGAACGATATAGTAGGTACAAGCACGCTGGACACCCAGACACTCTATAAATTTCCTTTGTGCACCGATCAACTCGTTTTCCTTCTGCCACCATTTTCGTTGAAGATATTTTCCAAACTTCTTTTAACTTTAAGCACTTTCTGCCTCTGTTGCTGATGGGTATTTATGACGTAAAAGCGACACTCGTGTTGGTCGCCTGCATATTTTTTTAGTCTGCTGGATCACTTCAGATGAATTTTCTTCTTCAGATGAGTCCTCAGAGGTTTCAAAATACGTTAACTCACCAGCCATCTTTTGGCTTTTTGCTTTACTCGTTGATTGAGGTGACACTGTGAGTTGAACTGAGCTCAATAATAAAATGGGTGGAGAGATGCTTAGTGAAAGAGCACGTGGTCTTTTGTTTCTAGGCTTGATAGGTAAACACGTTTTAATTAAACCGTGCCAAAGTATTTATCTTCTGTGCGACCCACATCCGGTGCAAATGATTTTATTTCCCGTGCATTTTAATACTTCCCATTAGTAAATTTTAGAAAAAATTAAAACACATAGAAATAAGCATATTTCGGTACACTTTTACGGTTAGTTAAGCACTTTTTTGAGGGGCGTGGGGAGAGCGTGGGAGAAGAGTAGGCGGGGGGTACGCCCCTGCTCGCTCCGCTCGCCAACCCCCCCCCCCCCCAGATTTTTATGCTAGTGTTTACCATTGTGTCTACAATTGTGGCTACCTTCGTACTACTATTGTTTTGTGCTTTTGTAGTTATCCTTGTATTTACTCTTGTGCATATCTTCGTTTTTATGTTTGTTAATCTCGTGTGCATACCCTCGTAACTCTATGACTACCACTGTACCTACTCACGTGCATACAATTACTCATATCCTTGTACTTAACCTAGTAGTACAAAACCTTTTTCGGCAGATTTTCAGCAACTTTTGCGAATTTCGTCAAGGGGTGTGTGTTAAAACTAATGCACCGATTATTATAAAACTTTAAATGGGAGAATGAGAGAACAGAGATGTATAAATTCTGGTACTATAACTATTGTTCTTATACTTGTGCCTACCTCATACTTGTTCATACTGTTGAACCTTCTATAGATGCACTGACTTCTTTCCTTATAACTTCCCTTTTTTCAACTTAATTTTCTACTAATTCATTTTTCATTGTTCTTATATTTTTTTGTACTACTATGCTTACTCTGTACTTAACTTTTTTTCTTCTTAAGGAGGTTCCCTACCAAATAGATCTAGCCCACAGATTTTGTCCAAATTAAATGAACACATAGTTTTTAGTATAAAAATAGCTCAGCTAAAATTTCAAAACCCTGAGGAGCTTAGGAAAAAAGTTATAAACATTTCAAATTTCACAAATTTGCATGGGTTCTAATGAGAAATTCACTAAAACAGCAAATACTTAATTTCCAGCCCACAGATTTTAATGTAACTACGCACAAAAATCGGAATACATCACACTTTGATTATACTTGTTTCAAAACATTCATAATTAGCCTGTAGCAATAATTATAAACAATTGATTGTATATTCTTGTAAATATGACTTCTCATTGGCTCACACAGAGGTAAGAAAGTAGCTGAGCCAATGAGCAGACGACTACTGTAGTCAAATACACATTTGACTTACGTAGATGGTAGGGAACCTCCTTAAAGTTCTAATCCTGAACCTACCAACTTGCTTAATTTTGTGTCTACTCCTGCGCATACCCTTGTACCTACTCTCTTCCCTGCCCTTGTATATATCCGTGTACACTGGCCGGACACCATATCGTTCCGAGGTTTAAACTGGCGCTCGAAACCTGACTGTCAGTACAAAATTTTTGTATTGCCAACCTTCGCGTCTCAAATGCACTAAAAATATTATCTTTCCTAACATGAATTAGAGAGCCAATGTAAAAGATCGAAATTAATCTCTACTTTTGACTTTTCAAGCTTTTTTATTAGGAAAATTAATAATCATTGATTAATTGAGTTTTTGATTTGTTGTTCATTATTATTTAAAGTGAAATTAAATAGATTTGTTAAAAAAAGTTTAGATCAAATTAAAAAAAAAAAAGCGTAATTTTTTTAAATTTCAATTTTTATACCAAAACATTGAATTAAATAAAAAAACTTACACTTTATTAACATAGACATATACTTTTTTAACCTCGTTGATCACAAGTAATAACTTGTGTCCCTCCGACGCAAGTCAAAAGAACGAAATGTACTCCCTGCGCCATCGACCAACGCGCACCCGGCCTACTGCATGTCCTCGCTAGCACTCGGGCCGCAACATGGCGGCCGGCTGCGTGTCGGCCGCTGACGCTTCGGGAGTACATTCCGTTCTTTTGGCTTTAATCGGAGGAAATCAAGTTATTTTTTGTGATCAACGGACTTTTAAAAAGTGCATATATCCCTCAAGACTAAAGTTTGCTGAGGAGGCCCACGTATTTGCAGCCCTCGACTTCGTCTCGGGCTGCAATGACAGCGGGCCTCCACTGCAAACTTTAGTCCTTCTGGGAATAATATACTATTAAACTAAAGTTTTGCACCGCAGAAAATTTATACAAAGGTTAATTTTTTACAAAATTTAGTTCCACTTTTTATAAAAAAAGCTTGATAAGTCAAACTAGAGTTTAATATCGATCACTTACATCGGAATATCTAACCTAACTTGAAGAAAGGTAGAATAATTTATTGTATACAATGTTTCAATACAATACAATTTTTTTTTTTTTTTAAAGCTTGAAAAGTCGAATGTAGAGATTAATTTCGATCATTTACATCGGCTCTCTAACTTCACTTTAGGAAAGATAATATTTAAAGTTCGTTCGTGACGCGAAGGATGGCACTAGAAAAATTTTAGACTGACGGTCAGGTTTCGAGCGCCAGTTAAAACCTCGGAACGATACGGTGTCCGGCCAGTGTACCTAGCCTTATTTCTAGTGCTGTGCCTATTCTTGTAAGCACTATCTCTACCTCTCTTGTACCGAATCCGTACTTACTCTCGTTTCCACTCCTGTGCTTACTCCCTAGCCTAAACTTGTATCAACCCGTGTGCGTATCCGTGTTACATTAGTTCATACCTTTGTACGTATCATTGTGCCTACTGCAGGAGTGAAGAAAAACGACTATATAAGATCTTGTTCTAAATCCGTACCTACTCACGTGTCCACTCCTGTGCTTACCCTCTTGCCTAAACTTGTATCAACCCGTGTGCGCATCCGTGTACTTACATTAGTACATACCTTTGTACGTATCATTGTGCCTACTGCAGGAGTGACGTATTGAATGCACTTTTTAAGTATTTTGCAATAATAGTGAATTTTTACTTACTTGAAAAAATTATAAAAATATTTTTTTAAAACTGTTTTATATATTTTGATTACTACTATTATTTTGCTATTTTTATTTTATTACATATGAGTTTTTTTTAGTATTTCAATAGTTACTTTTTAAATTTCTATAATTGCATAAGTAATAACATATATAAAAAATAGGAGGTATAGGTAAAAGTGATATCATACAGGGTGGTCGAAAAAGGTTGGATATAGCAAATAACTCGAAAAATATGCATTTTTTGTGTAGCATATGCGTTGGGAAAGTTTCTTGAAAAAAAGTTTTCTACCAAATGGGCCCAAGAAATTTGGGTCCGGGGCCTTACTTTGGGCCCTATGGACCCAAACTTGGTTTTTTAAAGGGGGAACCCCTGTTTTTGACCCAAAATTCTGAAAGGGCAGAAACCTTTATGATTAGCAAAGTTCAAAAAGAGAATGCAGCAAACTACAACAGGAAGAGAAAAGAAGCGACCAAGTACCAGCTGGGCGATTTGGTAGCTATTAATAGAACACAGATGGGCTGAAGCTGGCAATTAAATTTTTAGGCCCATATAGTGACTCGCGTCATGAGACACGATCGCTACGTGGTCGAAAAGCGTAAATGATGACGTCATCACTCACCTTTTCGGTTTAATTTTTCACCGGTTTCGTCGGGTCGTCTGCGCTGAACTTCGGCAATTGGTCGACTGTCATTGCGAAAGGAAGCTTGTTAATTCTTCTTGTATAAACATCGACCGGCCCGTGTGGAGCGACAGAATCCAGAGTCTCGGACGGGGTGACTCCGGCGCTCATGACTAAGCCTGCACTATTTACCCTTACGGCGCACAGTGAACTAAAAAATTGAAGTTTGTAAAAAAGTAATTATGTAAAAACGGAATAAGCTAGCAACATGGGGTTTTTTGGAAATTAAAGTTAAGCGTTTAGACTTTGTGGGAAAAGTCAAAAAGTATATGATTTTTCTTAATTTACCAAATTAAGTGAAATTCAGGTTTAAAAATTAGGTTATGTTGATTAATAGTGTGATCGTCGGCGAATGATTTCTAAACACATCGCTTTAGTTTTCTGTGTGTTTTTTAAAGATATCTCATCAAAGTTTTACGTATAAAATTTAAAAATTAACTTGAAAGCCCTAGAACCCATGGAAAAATTTATAAAATCACATAATCAATAGACTTTAAGTGTATTTAATCTGATTTGTGACTATGCTAAGAATTTATTACTAAAAAAGGACGAAAATAATTTTTCAAAGTACTAAAAACTTTACTTCCTTGAAAAACCAATCTATTTTTTCGATTCAGTATGTGTAAAATTATTTTTTTCAACTTTTATTATGATTTAATTTTCTATATTTTTTATTTCTGATTTAATTAAAAGTTACTTGAATATCATTTTTTAACTAGTTTTTTTATGTTTGAAAACTTCAAACTCAGAGAAGTTCTACTATCATGATCATTAGCTATGAAAATATCATTTGTTTGAGATTTTTTAGAAATTACACAGTTTTGTTCCAATATTATTATTCCCTAAAACCATGTACTACAAATAAAGTTTTACATAAATTTTCTTATCGTGATCGTAAAAGATTTTAAACATGGAAAACACGCTGATGAAGTTAAAGTTACTTTGTCACATTTTTTAAGTTATTTTATTTTTTTTTTTATTAAAATCATAATCAACAATCAATGTAACTGTGGACATTGTACATTATTTACATACATACTTTAAGTAAGCATTACATTTATAATTGTCAATAACGCAACCATCTTCATTTACTATACGACTATGAATATAAAACAATGCTTTAAAAAATTAGTAAGCATATACATTGATTTTTTCTATTTTTAAAAGATTATCATTGCTTATTCATCCTGAAACAAATTTAGTGATTAAAAATTAAATTTTTGTACTATGTATGTGTCTATTTTTTAAAAACAAACCATTAGATTCAAGTAAGGTTTCATATCATCTGTTATAGGACTTTTCTCAGCTCCAGTAAAATCAAGCATTGCAAAAATGGGATCTGATTCATACAAGGAATACTTAACCATGTCTAACATGCGGTTAACATGAGAGTTTTGTGCAACATGAGAGCATGGTGCGCATAATTTTTTTTGTGCTCTTTATGCATACTTTCCAGCGCATCTTCGGCATACTCAGCAATCGGAAGAGGAAAAACTTCTGCAATATCTGCACCATGTTTTAAAAATTTGTGGACTGTAGGTTTTATGCGAGTCCATGGGTATAATTCAAAGTAACGATCGTATATGTTGTTTCCAAACTGCTTTACTGCTTCAATATTTAAATTATATTTAGATTTGAAAATTTTTAGCATCAAAGTAATATCCTTGACAAGTTGTACGTCTAATTCCAATACAACTGCCAATTTTTCTGGGTCATCGAAACATCTCCGAGCAACATTACCAGTATTACTAGTACCCTTACCAGGGATCACTCGGTCTACTAATACGCCAAATTCCTTGTATAGTTTATCTTGTACGCTTTTTTTTCTGGGTTCCATTTGCTCTTCTGTAGTTAAATAAGTAAAAAATTATATCTTATTAAGGTAACTGTACTTAAATTGCCCAGTGTACCTGAACTTCCCCACCTGCGTATTTTTTATCTACGTTTTAAAGTGTTTTTAAATAGATTTGACGAAAAAATTCAAAAATAATTTTAATTTCACCAGCAAAAGTATATAATCAATTGTTTTTTTTTTCGTTGTTTCTGAAATTTTAATTAAAATTTTACTTTAGAGTCTTTAGAATATTTTTAATCTATTTCAAGAACGGATTTTAAATAAAATAGGGGGGGGGGGCACTGTAGGTACACAATTTTTTAATTAGTCGAAAAACTAAATTTTATAAAATCAGCTGGCATATCGATCCTATATATTGGAATTGAACAAATAAGGTCTCATATTGAAGCTCATGCTTTAACCTTTAAAATGAGACCCTTGCCGTTCAAAAATATTGTTTTCGGCACTCTCAATGAAAGTTTTCGCTTAGGGTGGTCACTTTAGGTACAATTACCTTACATACATTATTTATAAATTTTTTTTTGTACAACTTTTATAGTTTCATCGTTAAGTTGTTTAAAGGTCGATGAATTATTTATAGACAAAATTTATAGAGTCTCCAATTTCGTTAATAAAAAATTGTAAAAATCTCTCTACATTTTGTTTAACAATGACTGCAATGGAATTATTATCTCGATTTCTGAGACTACGATTATTTTAGGGAGACTATTCCCCAATGAACCTAGTGTACATATTTAAACAAAAAAATACATTTCATCGATGATAAAATTTGGTGAAAAAACTTCGTCTACGAAAAAAGTAACAAGAATCGTGTAGACGAAAAGGTTTTTTCGTTTAAGAATAAACCTTAATAGCCTGAGTTTTTGTAAAAAAAATTATACTGAATTCTATAAAAAATTGATCTTTGATAACGATCAGTTATCATTGTTAAAAAAAAAAATACCTACGTTGAACCTTTTTATATGCTGGATAAAATTTTGCATTTCTTTTCCGGC
This sequence comes from Encarsia formosa, assembly GCA_038277355.1. Lineage (NCBI taxonomy): Eukaryota > Metazoa > Arthropoda > Insecta > Hymenoptera > Aphelinidae > Encarsia > Encarsia formosa. Next base: position 22,470,868 of record CM076187.1, read on the forward strand.
TATCTGAGACTAACTTTTTATAGGTTCTCTCTGAATATTTTCCTCTTAAGTAAAAGCAAGCTGCAGATTCTGGTGTGTGTCTTATTACACTAGTATCTGGCTTTATTTTAGGTGGTTTTTTCTCTTCGGCTTCTTTTTGTAAAATTAAAAGCATGTACTTTCTTACGTCAGGGTCTGTGATTTTGTTTAAAAATCTCTCTGCTATTTTTTGTTTTGTTTTATAACTGCAGTTACTCGAATCATTTTTCATAGGTCTACCAGTACTTTTTCCTCTAGGAATAACAATATGTCGAGGTCGACCGAAAGACCTTGACAAAAGAAGCTTTTATTTCAGTTGAGCTTTCATTTATCATATAATAATAATAATAATGAAATAGAATTTTAAATAAATAGTTATTTTAATAGCACATACTTTTTTACAACTGGTTCTTCCTCTATTACTTCCTTACTGTAATGTATGAAAGTAGAGATGTGCAAGCGTTAGCACTTTTCGGGTGTGAGCCTCGGCGCACCTGCGGACGCGGCAGTCGCACTACGGCCGCGCTCAAAGTAACATGTATTCAATGATGTTTGATTAATAAATATAATTTAAAAAGGTACTTATTCATTTCCTTCAACTACCCACTTACAAATATTACACTTACTTGTAGAAGCCTGCTGATTAGCTACCCTTTTTACATAAATACATTGAAATAAATTTAAATTCACATGATTTTGGTAAATAATGTAAATAATAATGTTACTAAAACAATATTTCAAATTTGTTAATCTTTATAACTAATAAAAAAAATATTTTTTTTAATTTTTAAAAATATAAAATCAACATTTTTTTTTTTATTTATTTATTTTTTATTTAGTTTCAAGTATAATGTACATTTTTACAGGAATTTATAAGTTAGTAGTTTATACAATATATAAAGTCAGTAGTTTATAAAATATGAAATGTTATAACAGGAAATTGAATAATAAAATGAACTTAAAATATTACAGATCAATCAATTATGTTTATGTAAAGGGTAGGTCTTCCAAAGTTAAATTATTTGATAGTTTTGTTATTATAATTGTAGGAAGGTAGTTTTTAAAAATATCACTCAATCTTTTTTCAATTTCAATTGAATTATCTCTCATTTTAAAACTTTTTTAAATTTGTTTCGAAAATCTTCCTTGTAAATATTGAATATGTTTAGATTTTCAAAAAAATTGTCATGAAATTCGTCATTTTTAGCGAGAGAAGCAAATTTATTAATTTTATTATTTGGTATGCATAAAATGTGGAAGTAAGAATAACATCCGAAAAATTTTGTGAGTAACATTATTTTGAGTTCAGTAGTGCAATTAAATAAATATTGTCGAGAAGTTTGCGAATTTCGAATGAGATCTAGATCACTATTTAAAAGAAGATTATCGAATGATAAGATTGATAGTTTTTTTATTAATAAATAAAGACAAGAATCATATCTTGGAAGAGATTCCTTTAAACAGGCTAGTGGTGTTTTGCCATTTGAATCTTTAGTACAAAAATCAGCTTCTTCATTTATTAATAACTCAATGCACTCATAGTAATTATCAATGCAAGCTGTATGTAATGCTGTTTTTCCAGACAAGTCTTTTAAATTGACATCTGCTCCATGCATAATAATAGAATTTACAATTTTAAGACTACAGTTTACAACAGCCAAATTTAATGGTGTCTCCCCAAAAGCGTTCATTTTGTTTAAATTTGAACCTTCATTAATAAGAAATTCAATTAATTTAGAGTTCTTTTTTAAGATAGAAAAATGAATAGGTAAACTTTGGGATAAATTATAGATTTTATCATCAATTATTTTATTTAGTGACACCCCCCAATTTAGAAAAATTTTGGCGATATCGACAACATCCGTGTCTGTACTTTCAACATTTTCAAGAAACTGCATAAATAATTCTTCGATGTCACTCAAATTTTTCATAACTTTAAAATTTTTTAGATTAAGTAAAATTGATTTCCGATTAGAAATATCTTGTAATTTAAATATTTTTCCAGAAATATGCATTTTTTTCCAAAATTGAATTTTTAATTTAATTTTGTTATGAAGAAATAATTCAACCAATTCAAGATTTCCTATGGATATACTGTAAGCTAATTGCTTGTCAAGTTCGAACTTTATGTGGTCGTTCAGAAGTAGTGAAAACATCTTATTTATATCAGACCATTTCATTCCAATGTAATTTAATAAGTCGATGGAGTTTGGTCGTTGCAGTGGGGTTGATTTATGACTTAAAAGTAGTTCAAAAATTTCTTCCATTTGACCATTGCCGACTAATATTTTTAAATTTCTCACTTATTCCAAATTTTGATCCATGAATTTCCAAACCATTATTTTTTAAGATAAAACAGGTTAATTAAACTTGTTTAAACTGAAAAAATTGATACAAAATAAATGGCAGACAAATAAAATTGAAAAAATGAATAATTAATATACATACCTTTAAACACAACAATAAAAAACTTTTTTTTTTTTTTCAAAGATAGAAATACTAATAAAAATTATACGATTGATAGCTGTCACAATATGATAATGTATTCTAATAAATGCATTGAAGGTTAATCGCAACATTCAATTCTTAAGTTACCTATAGTTTATACTACAAAAAATTGATTTTCTTAGAAAATCTTTGTAACTTGGCCCAGAAGTAGATTTTTGTATCCTTTTTATGTTGGACATTCTGTTCACTCATTTTTTCATGAAGAGATAAACTTTTTAATTACTTAATATTTTCGTTATTAGGTGTAATTAATAAATATATATCGATTTATTAATTTTTTAAAGTTAATAAAAAAATTTTCATTTCTCATGATCATAATAGTAGAATTAATCTAATTTATAAAACTTTAAAATTTTCAAACATAAAACTAGTTAAGAAATAATATTCAAATAATTTTTAATTAAGTCAGAAATGAAAAATATAAAAAATTAAATCATGATAAAAGTTGAAAAAAATAATTTTACACATACTGAATCGAAAAAATAGATTGGTTTTTCAAGGAAGTGACGTTTTTAGTACTTTGAAAAATTATTTTCGTCCTTTTTTAGTAATAAATTCCTAGCATAGTCACAAATCAGATTAAATAAACTTAAAGTCTATTAATTATATGATTTTATAAATTTTTCCATGGGTTCTAGGGCTTTCAAGTTAATTTTTAAATTTTATACGTAAAACTTTGATGAGATATCTTTTAAAAACACACAGAAAACTAAAGCAATGTGTTTAGAAATCATTCGCCGACGATCATACTATTAATCAACACAACCTAATTTTTAAACCTGAATTTCACCGGTAAATTAAGAAAAATCATATACTTTTTGACTTTTCCCACAAAGTCTAAACGCTTAACTTTAATTTCCAAAAAACCCCATGTTGCTAGCTTATTCCGTTTTTACATAATTACTTTTTTACAAACTTCAATTTTTTAGTTCAGTGTGCGGCGCGGCGTTGGTGGCATTCAACTATAAATTGGCCTGACTCAAGACAAGTACAAAACCTTACTAATAATTTATTATTCGTAGTCTTTGCTTGATGAAGATTGTGTTAATCCTCAGAAAAATTTAAATGAAAACTCTTTATATAAAGTAGTCAAATCTTCATTTTAATTTTTTCAATATTAAAGCAGTTACATATGTTTCGCTATACAATAGCTTCTTCCCTGACGGATTTTACTTCATGACTGAGTTACTGCATTGAAAGTATACTTGGCGTATCATCAGTTCATTTTACTAAAACGTAGTAAACTCCGTCAGTGAAGAAGCTATTGAATAGCGAAATATATGTAACAGTTTTAACATTGAAAGAATTAAAGTGAAAACTCGACTGCGCTGTACAAAAAGTTTTTATTCAACTTTTTCTAATGAAACTTTAGTAACTAATCGATCGCAATTATAATAAATAACCTCTAGGGAAGCAGTAAACGACCGTTACAATTTGTTTCACTTATTTATAAGTGTAATATAATTTGTAAAAAATTAGTTTAAGCCTAGTTCAATTCAAATAAATGTAGAATAAAATGAATGTTTCAAATTAAAGTATAGGCTAAATAAATAACTGTACATTTATTTCTTTACCTGACTCAAGCTTATAACCTGCTCATTAAATTATGTTAAGTCTAAAAAGAAAAAATAAGATTTATCCATTTAATCGGAAAATTTAAATAAAAGAATAAAATAAGACTTTGTTGAGATAAAGCAAGTAGATTGAAGTTTTGTATTTCAAGGTTAAATTTGTAAAAACAAAAGAAGTTAAAGTTTTGTTGTGAACTACACAAAGTTTCTGTAATTTGACACTATTTCAACGTCTAAGCGTTTGCATCAGAACTTGAATGTTCATTTGTCATTTTAGGCTCAAAAGAAATAAGGTACGCGGATAAAGAATAACATCGATTTTTTATGAGGAAATAGTTAATTTCTTTCATAAATTAAACTGTGGTAGTTATGAACAAGTTTATATTCGATAAACTGGTCGTAATTTAAAAACTACGTTTGGAAATATGATTATGATTGACCGAAATATAATTACGCACTTTATTTTATCGAGGAGAATTATATGTTCAATGGCAGGTGTAAAGTTTTGTATGTTTGACCTAAAAGAAGTTTGCTTAATTCTTTAGTATCTTTTAAAATAAATAGACCGAAAAATTAAGGTTATGAGAAATGAGCAAAAAGTCGGTCAAACCAACGTCCGCGGTCTTTATAATTAAACAAAAAAATTACAGCTTCAAATAAAAATTCATCATATTATAAAAAAAAAAATCTAGATAATATCCCAATTTCAATGTCTTAGCTTTATTATTTTTCTTACGTGTTACTACCGACACGTACGGCTCTTTATTCTAGCAGACCCGGAAAAGAGTGTGTAACCGGAAAACCGGGGGTAGACGGCACCCCACGTTAACTTATTTAAATTTATCTAACTTTATCCGAACGCGCGCACCCGAAAGGTTTATCTTAAATATTATAACATATGAACTTTACGTTGTTGGTGAGTTCCGGTGGTCCTTGTGGTCGTTGCTGAGTGAAAAAGGATGTCAGAGGTGTACTAATGATAACGCAAGTCTCACAAGTCTTCTGGGAGTAACTGTTTATTTTATTTGGTAAACACAATTGCTTTTGGTCAAACGTACAATTTAGGTCACACTATGAGAGATTAACGTTGACAACATAAACGAAGTAAATGTTAGTTTAGTCAGCTTGACGCTCGAATTTTTAATTATAAACTGAATTATAGTGAAGCGAAACACTTAAGTTATTTGGTCATAATAATAAATTATAAATTATAAATGGTAATATTCTAAATACAAATTGACTTATTAAAAATCACGGCGCGATGTGGTATATTTTCGTATCAAAAATCTAACTGTCCCCCGTGCTCCTGCACTTGCTCCTCGCGGAGTCTAGCGGTCCCCACCACCTCGATCTTTTCTTGTCGAGGTGCTGATTAAGCAGCTGGGCCCTGTGGGAACGAGTGCTGATTAATCGTTTTCATTTTAATTTTCTACTTGCACGATTATAATTATTATTATTAAATTGTCACTTGGTTAAACTAATTTAGGTACTATTATGTGAATTTTATTTGTCACATAACAATTTTATGAGATATTTGCAAAAAACACCTGATAATTTCACGTCTGTCGCATGTTCCAACCTCAAATTTTGTATAAAATCATGTCTGAATTCAGCTAAAAACAAATTTACAAAGTCAAGCATGATTCGCTTTTTTAATTCTTAAACTAACAAGGAAAATTTTCAAGTAACGTTCAATTTTTATTGTTTTCAATATGCAATGATGTAATCACGCGTCCTCGATTTGGATTCACGTCTGTTACACGCAAGAAAAATTGAATTATTTTACTGAAAAACTACTATAATTATATCTTTATTCACTAATTTGTTGATGAAAGAATCATTTATCACGCAGTACCCATCGAAACTCAAATTTTTTAATATTTTATGAAAAGTCCAATAAATTTCCCAAAAATCAAAGCATTCATTAATTCAACTCACGTCTATCACTCACCTCAGCAAAAAAATTGTTGGTCAAATCGAAAAACTAACCTTGAAATTGAATTCCGCGAAGTAAAAACATAAGTACACCACTTTCTATTGTGTAATAAAAACTTTTTTCAAAGGAATTAAATGCTTTTATTGCAAATTTAAACACATCGTGTTTAGATCTGTCACACTGCTATTCTGCAGGAGAATGACGTCGAACGCGCGGTCAGCCGATCGGAGACCAACTTTTAATTTGGTTGAAAATGATCATATTTTTATTTTTAATCGAGTTTTTAATGATTCAAATAGGGTTAGCAACTCTTTGAAATTTATAATATTTTTTTGCTTATTTAGTTAAAATATCGAAAAATAATCGACACGTATTTTTTCTTTTGAAAAAAAAAACTAAAATTAAAGGAACAACAAGTGTTTAAATTTTTTTAAATTTCAAATATATAGATATACTTTTAATGGAATTTTGGGTTAATGACGTCATCAACCCGTAGTTTTAAAAACTTTTCTTAATTTTCAACTTGCTCAATTTTGGTTTAAAAATTCTAAAAAAATGTTAAAATTCATTAAAAACCGAGTACTTTTAAAAAAATATATTTTTAAAGTACCGGTTGCCAACCCTATTGTACTAAAAATCATTAATACAGAGATTTTTAAATGAATTTGAGAGTTTAAAACTCAAATAATGTGAAATATTATCTAAATATAACCATGTTTTCAGCACAATTGAAAAATTACTGTTTATTGTTATTTTCGACAATATCTATCGTGGCAGCAGTATTTTTTTAGCATTTACATTCATCCTACTATAAAGTAACAAGGTTTTTATTTATTTTTTAAAATAAGATAAGTGTGCCTAATATGGCCCCTTGCCTAATATGGCCCTCCCTGTTATTTTGAATATGCTCGATATGCGGCATCTCTACAAGGTAGGAAGAAGTCAAAAACACTGAATTATGAAGTTTTCAGTTGTTTAGAAAATTTTAAAATTATTTTTGCGCACGCCTAATAGCTAAGACTCGTTTTGTATACCTCCGTTATTATTTTACGTTGTAATTAAATGGTCTGCCAAAAGATTTAGACGCATCTGACCAAAATTTGAATAAGTAGCTTCGATTCGTTATTGTTTCAGCTTTAAAACGCGACCTTAGTTTTTGTTCAACTCGTTTTCTAACGGGTTTTATTCTTAAATAACTTTTTATTATGCAGTGTACCTAATATGGCCCCCCACGAATTAGTAGAAATACCGATATTAAGAGTCCTTAGTTTCATGTTTACTTTTTAGAAAATCCTATCCTAATGTTATTTAAGAAAAATAAATTTAATTGTTTCAAAGCTTTTTTTCATTTTATAACTAAAAAAGCATTCTAGCTCAAAAATCAAACTTTGATAAAAATTTAAACTTGTAATTTTTTTACTGGTTGCAAAGCTTTCAAAAAAATTGTAAAAAAGGCTCAATTTTTAAATAAATTATTTTTAAAATGTTAAAAATTTTGAAGTTTTTTTTAATCTCATATTCTGATTGATTTAAAAAATCGCAATGAATAAAATACTTCAGGGGGGAGAGGGGGGCCATATTAGGACACAAATTTTATGTGTCTTAAAAAACCGTGTTTTGGTAAATCCTCTGGCATTTCATGCTCATTGATCAAAATCAAACGTGTAAGGTCTCATTTTAAAGCTCTTGAATTAAGCTTTAAAATGAGACCTTACCCGTCAAAAAATAGTGATTTGATTGGCCACAACGTCGATTCTCGCTTAGGGGGGCCATATTAGGTACAGGTACCTTACTTTTTTTTTTCATAATTCCATACCTGAAATCGAACGACTTTTTGCCTTTTACTCTTATTCACTAAATGATGATTTAGACTTGAATGCTTTACCATTGCTTCGCTTGTTTTGATTTTATCTTTGTTATATATTCTTAGAAAGATTAAAATTTTTCTATTTATACATCTCAACGAGATTGGCCACATTTAGATATTTATACTATAAATACATTATACAACTACATTTAAGTTACAGTTTGTTAATTTAGTCTGATGAAAACGCCAAGACGTTCTAACAGCTAGCGTGGATAAAATTCGAATTTGGCGCTAACTGTTATGGAACGTAGGTGCGGATCGGTAAGTCAGGTGATGACGAAATCTACCGATCAGCACTACTCTAATTTTGGCGCTTGGCGTGATCACACGTGTGTCAGAGAACAATTATAAAATTTACTTTTTTGTGTTGTTAGATAACTTTATCAAAGTGCGTAAGATAAAGTTATCAGTGAGAAGTTGAGTAGATTTTTCTGTGATCCAGTTGTCATTGGATCGGAGTGGGAAAGACAATAACGTCTCACGGAGAGTTAGTGTGTGGCCTAGGAAGGCATTGTCGTCTTGTGTGAAGCCATTCGGGCTAGTAGTAATTATTATAATTATTGTAAATCAAGCGAAGGTGCACCTGCTAAAAGAGTAAGTCCGCGTAGTGGTTAATCATTGAATGTTTGCTCGTGTGATGATTAGAGTGAGAGTGTGTGTGAAGTACAGTAAGTACTGAGACTTTTGTCTCGAAGTCTTTGTCTGGGTTTTGGCGCGCTGCAGCTAGCAGCTGAGTGTCGAGTGTGTGCATGTTGGTGTGCGCGCCGACCGGTGAATTATCGAGCGAGAAGAGTATCGCCATAATTCGATTTGTTTTGATATGTAATATAGGGCTAATAGCCATTCTAATATTATTTGTTTGTAAACAGTACGGGTTATAATTTGATTGTATTATTTATTTGTTTTATTTTTGTGTATTAAAATTAATTTAATTAACTAAAATTATTTAGTTTATCAAACCCGTGTTCCTGCGAACGATCCAAAATTAAGTTCACGCCACTACCGAAAAGAGAGCATCCGCGCCGCGTAACAGATGAATTAGTTCGCGTACGTGTCTTTCCCCCGATTACAGGTATTTGAAAAATCGACAAGTTGTCGTGTGCACTGTATGTGCATTTTGTCTGCAAGGCTGAGGACTGCTGACGTCGAGTCGTCGAGGGTATTCGTGAGCCAGTCACGATTATTTATAAATTAGTCCTCGGAAAAAGAGCCCTGTGACAACGTAAAAGCGGCTTTCACTTTATTAAATATTGTGTAGTTCCCAAAAAAAGTTAACATTCTTTTATTTTTATTAGTTTATACCTCAATTTTTTAATTTTTAATATTAAATACATGAAGTAAGAATAATTTGAAAATATCAAAGGGTTTCTGTTTTTCCGTGTTAGTGTAGAACTGTGATGAATGAATGAAAGGAGAGGGTCCCAAAAAGGGGGTGGTTTATTCTATTTTTCAATTACACCTCACCAATACTTTTACTCAGAAAGATGGATTTTGAAGTAATTTAAACATTCATTTAATTTTAGATTGAGGACAAACCTAACATTGTTCCATTGGTAGCAGGATTAAGAAAAGATGTTTTGGTTCTTATATCAGAAGTAAGTAGGTCTTATTTGTGTTTCTTTTTGAAGCATTTTCTAGTATTTTTATTTTTACTCGCAGGGTATAACTCTTATTTGGGAAAGTTATAAACTGGACTCTTACGTTCAAAGACTCTCAGAAATTGTGTTATCTTTCCAAGAAAAAGTCGAAGATCTTTTAGTATTAGAAGAGACAATAGATGTAGATGTCAGATCTTTAGAAACGTGTCCTTATTCCGCGAATACATTTGCCGATATTCTTATCAAAATTCAAAAATCTGTTGATGAACTTTCGTTGAAAAATTTTTCGAATCTTCATGTGTGGGTTTCACGATTGGATGAAGAAATTGAAAAAAATCTCTCTTCTCGTCTTGAAGCAGGTATCAAGGCATGGACAGAAGCTTTAACTGGTAAAAAAAAAGATGTCGATTCTAATATGGATACAGATGGCCCTGTATTACTAAATCATAAATTAGGTGGAAATCCTAAAATACAAAATCAGTTACATGAAGTTAGAATAACTAATCAAACCATGTATCTGTATCCAAGTATTGAAGACGCAAGATTTCAAATAATGCAGCAGCTTTTTGCTTGGCAGGCCATCGTCACCTCACAGGTAAATCAATTTTTTGTGTTTGTTTCATAAATATGACAGAGATTACGGAAGTACAGAAATAAATATTAATTTTCTTTATTTCGTCTATCATTGAAAGAGCAAGCCTCTATATAAAAAAATAAATTGATAATTAAATAGATACAAGTTTTTTGTTAAAGTTAAAATTCTTTAAGAAATTCTGCTAACATTAAAATTAAAAATTTTTATTTGTTTTCATCGATTACTCTAAGTTTCATGGGAAAAAACTTTTTTCTTTTCTTGAATTTTTTAATCTTGTTAAGAAAAAAGTATTTATTTTACGTTTTATTTTTCTATTTTTGAAAAACAGAATGTAAATAAGCTGATTTTTTAAAGTACAACTTTTTATGGGCTTAAATGGAATTTGAAAAAATTTTAGGGGTACACGGAGACAAAAAATACAGAAATTTACTGCGGAAGTCGCGCAAGAAACTTGTGCTTCAGGGAGCACATGAATTTTGTGTGAGCGCACAGAAAAAATCTCAAGCCGTACAGTACGCAAGCCAATCAAATCACTCGCTCCCGAATTGAAAAATAGTGCTCGAGAGTATTTTTATATTCGGGAGCGCGTGATTCTGATTGGCTCGCATAGTATACGGCTAAAGATTTTTTCGGTGCGCTCACATAAAATTCATGTGCTCCCTGAAGCACAAGTTTCTTGCGTGACTTCCGCAGTAAATTTCTGTATTTTTTCTCTCCGTGTAACAGTGAAAAAATATGAAGTTTTCGGAAAAATCATTTTTATAAACAAGTCACAACAAATTTAACATGAAGTAGTACTTTTCATGCAGGTACTGAAAAAACAGTCGAAAGTTTAGGCTAGGAGCAAACAATAGCGTCTCGCGTAATATTCATGATTTCCGTTATAACTTCAATTTTGTTAAATTTGGTCATACTATTGACTTAAATACTTTAATTCCTTCTTGAATACTCTAAAACATCTCACAACTGTCACCTCCTAAGAATTAAACTGGAACTCTTGATGATGATCCCTTGGTACCCCAGGTATTTTTTTCATTGGCAATCTGGGTAATCAGGTTCAACCTGGATACTCAAATACTTTAAAACACTTCCATAAATCATCTCCGAAGACTTGGACCCGATTTCTCGGAGAAGACCCCCAGGTCCCCCCGTCATCGGCAACCATGATGTCAAAGACTGCAGATTAATGTATTAACATCAGTAGTATAACATGCAGTATAGGCCGTCAAAACAAACCCCCACCAAACCTTCCAGGTGTTTACTGGTAGACACCAGTGTCCCCTCCTCCTCCTCACAAAGAGTGATGTCCCCCCTCTCCACGGTTCTCGCGACTCTGACCGCGTGGAACCAGGAGGCCGCGGGGGGAGGGGGGAATCCATGCTGCGTAGGAGGAGGCGTCCGGGGACGCATCTCGCTCATCTCGCGCGAGGAGGATGCTATGGTGCGGGTGTGTGTGTGTGTGTGTGTGTGTGTAGATGGGTCCCCGAAGTACCGTTATCATGGCCAGGCTGCGGGGACTTCTATTTTCTGCCGCCGTCCATGGTGTGTTGTTTTTGTTGTTGTCAAATTTTTTTTTTTTTTTTTTTTTTAAAGAGTAAAAAAATTTAAGTTACTAGTAAACTTTTTTTTTCAGTAAAGACTTAAATTTATTTAAAAAGTAGGGGTTTGAAATAAAAAAAGGTTTTTTTTTTTTTTTTTTTTACTTTTTTTCATGTATTCATTTATCTTTATGTATTTATACTTATTCTTTGAAATCAAATGAAAATTTATAGTTTCTAAGATAAGTGGCGTGAAAATTGTCATTTTCTATATTCTCTAAGATTTTTTCCCAAAACTCAACGTGTTTCACCATGGCCTTGGATATTTTTTGCGGCAAATAATCACCGAATTTGTCGTACATTGTTACCAATACTTTTTTACCATATTTTGTAGTTGTTTTTATGGCTGCCGTTATTCTGTGTTTCTCATTCACCGTCAGCTGCTTCAAATTTGTTTTGGGTAGTTCTGGTGCTTGAGCTATTTCATTTAAGTTGTTGATTCCAAACCCTTCAAAAGACATTTTGTATCTGAAATAGAGAATGTTTTCAGTTTAGTAAAAAACAATACAATAAAATACGGTATAAAATGCATTTTTGAATTTACTTACAATTAACAATTCTATTGCACGTTGTCGTAGCTGCTGTTGTTTTTGTTATTGTTTGTCTTTGTTTTTTCTTGAAGTCGAAGCGACGATCGGTTTGATTGAGTGGTAGTGCTGCAACTGGTTTTCTGCTACGTAGTTCAAGCAGTTGAGAATGAGCAGGCAGAAGTGGGGTGAATAAGAATTTTATTGATGAGTTAGCAAATTCCAGACATTAGCCCTCGGGATATTCTTCTCGAGATATTTGATTCCCCATATTGAGAAAATGAATACCTGTTCCGGCAAATAAAGTGTGATAGGCGTCTATGTACAAACCCTTATTAGAAAAATCACTCTGGATAGGTTTTGATGGTACTTGTACTCCGTCAACAAATAAGCATAGATACTTTATGTCTAAATGAGAAAAGTTGAAGGGATTAAGTTTTCGGTCACCGTTAAAGGTCTTGTTTTTAACAAATCCAATAATTTATGAGCCGTCGATGGCTCAGTCGGTTAAAGCACACGTCTTAGTTGGCTGAAACATCGTTGCGCTGAGAGACGTCTGTTCGAATCCCCGCCGACTCGATTTTTCGAGCCTGGCGGCGAGGCGAGCCGTGCGACCCGCCTTGGACGAGACAAGAATTCTGGTCGAATACTGATTTGTTCTGAGGAACAAAGGAGATGGCCACCGAGGAACGAATTAATGCTCACCACGAATTACAAAATGGATCACACCGGATAAGGCCAGGACCGTTTATCCCTTCACTGCTAACCATCTATAGCTGATGGAATACCGAACGGCATCTTTACCTTATAAGATGAAGCATTCAAGGACTGAATCATCCGACAAACGCCATGTAACCTACAGATAAACCCGATTGTATACCCCCTGTAATTAAATTTACTGTGTGATTGTATCTAATAACCTTACATAGGTAATAATGATTAATAAAAAAAAAAAAAAAAAATCCAATAATTATTCGTTTTGGTAACTGTCCTAGTATAATATCATCTAAACTCTCGCCGTGCACACCACTGTGCATACTTATAGTCTTTACTTCAACTCTTGAAAGAGGATATTTAGCTGTTGTTTTTGACAATGATTTTGCATGAGCAAGCAACACACCTGGACTTATTTTCACCCGCGTCACGGGAAGACTTGCTTCTTCTATACGTACTTTAAAATGTCCATGATCGAAAAAGCATCGTGGGATTTAACCAGACGAACTCGAACATCAATACCATTTATGAGTAATTTCTCTTGATTAAAAACATCACAGTGAAGATATCCGAGCATATCAATGATTTTATTTTGTCCTAAAAGGCCACGTCGATACACTAGACCATCATTGGCATCAGCCACGTCATCCATTTTACCTGACGTGTCTTTATGCCACAGGCTACAGGTGAGATGAGAATTTTTTGCGGCTCTTCCATAGTTGAGCAACGTTTCTATGTCAGCACGACAGGCGTATAAATTATTAGGCGGTGACACAGGTTTTTGATTAAAGTAAACGTCGACTTGACTAAAAATCGAGTGCATAAAGTTATTCACAGGCCCAACTTTTTCTAAAGCTGCTTTGTCGTTTACGCTCAATTTTGTAAGATCAATGTCTGTCGAAGGTAAAATAGCGACACGTACATTGAGCATTGTAAGGGCAAGGTGAGCCGTCGTTGGCTCAGTCGGCTACGGCACGCGTCTTAGTCGGCTGAAATATCGGCGCGCCAAGGGACCCCGGTTCGAATCTCCGTTGACTCGATTTTTCTAGCAGCGGCGAGGCGAGCCGCGCGTCCCGCATGAGACAAGACAAGAATTTTTGGGGAACATCAGTACATTCTGAGGATCAAAGGAGATGGCCACCGATGATTGGATTAATGCTCTCTAAAATTACAAACGAATCACACCAGATAAGGCTATAAGACCTTTCAACCCTTCACTGCTAGCCATCTATAGCTGATGGAATATCGGACGGCAACTTCACCTTACCTGATGAAGCATTCGAGGACTGAAGCACCCGACGGACTTCATTAAACCAACAGTTAAAACCTTATTGTACCCCACTGTAATTAAATGTTAAAATTCGTGTTGTATCTAATAACCGAAATAAGGTAATAAAGGGTAGGTGAACCCAAAAGACTACTAAGAAAATCTATTTATTATAAAAACCAAGTCATTACAAAACGTTACACGAGCTACTTCCTTAAAAATAATCGACTGAATAACTAAGCTCCTGGGCCCGCGTTCACGGCCCTATTTATACCCTGGCGCATGAAGACCCACCCCCGTAGAGGGGATCATGGACCCTCCCATATAAGTCCGAACCTGGGGGAAAAACCAATGATTTGGCCCTTTTTCCAAGAGGGCTTGGCCTTGGCCTAATTTATTATAATACTCCTCATGTGTGAATTCCCTCTCCTACAGGTACGGTCCGCCTAAACTATTATGGGACCCATTTCTTTGATGCCTCATTGGGTCAATGTCACTGACCGGTGATCATGGGGGTTTGTTTATGGCCTCCAGCCTCCTTGACGTGACGCTCTATTGTTTGGGTCTGCTGCTGGCTTTGCCTTCCCTCAGCCAGGCGTCCCGTGTTGACGCGTTTCTCTTGTCTTTTCCCAGCTCCTGTTCGCTTTTTCTCTCTCTGTTTTTCTTCTATTTATTCTCTCTCTCTCTCTCTCTCTCTTACTTATACGTATTCATTTATCTTATTTAACTAATAATTGAATAATTTGTAAATAATTGAAGAATAATCTGAAAACTACTTTAATATTAAAAAGGGGAATAAATTTATCTTATTTAACTAATAATTGAATAATTTGTCAATAATTGAAGAATAATCTGAAAACTATTTTAATATTAAAAAGGGGAGCTGGTGCCGACACGACACCGGTAAGTTACCGACAGCTGGCTCGTTACTATTTACATTTATTATTCTAGTAAAATTTGACGACTCTGACTCTTGAAAACCGAAAATTTCACTCAATTTTGCAGACAACTTAATGCTGGGATCAAATTTTTCACAATCAGTGCACGATCTATTTAATGACACGTATCCGCAGCGCTCTATTTTAAATTTTAAATGATTTTTAACACAATTTAGTTCATTTATTTCGTCCTCAAGACTTTGTAAGTTATTATAGAAGTATCACTTTTCAAAGAAAGCTCTGCTTGTGGTGCTCTCACATTGTTTGTTGTCAAAAACAATCGTGGTGTTGTTATAACAGTCGCCGTGCGTTCACTCTCTTGATTTACAGGTAAATGTTGAAATGCGAGCGGAATTTGAATTTCTATTGAAGCGACAGACCATTTTTCTTGTAACTGAATTTGCTGTAGTAGTTGAATAATGAAGTGTGTTGGTGAATTTTCTGGATAATATTTCATACTACTGTTGCTCGATAGAGCAATATGAAGTTGATCCATCATATTTTATTTATTCTTATAAGTATGGCTGCTAGCAGTAGTTAAATTTTATTATAACGACTCAGCTCTTCTTCGTAAGAAAATCCGTCAATTTCTTCGCCGTTCGAGTCTTCCAAAAAATATACAGGTGGCTATCGTGTCAATGAAATGCATTTAATTTTAAATAACTCCTCGAATTATCCGCCCTTGTAACCTTTGTCAAAGACACTTTTCGAACAACTGACCCGAATGACGTCGGCAACTCTGTATGTAGGCAATTTAAAAGTGTTTATACTGTATTTTTTCATAATATTTTTACGTGCTGACACACGAAATTGTATTTCATTTTTTTTTTAAACTTCTTGCATCTCTTGACCTGTAAATTCTTTTCCTTTATCAGTCTGAAAACATACTGGTTTTCGGCCATTACTTCTTGACAAGATAGAAATAAAGGCCATGGGAACACTTTTAGATTTTTATCTCGAACTGGTTCTAGGAATATATATTTAGATAAAACATCAATTACTATCCAAAGATATGATATGCCATTATTGTGGGAGGGTGATTTGATCGATCTGAGATCGATCAAATCACCCTCCCACAAATCGTTATTGTTACGCACATTGTAACAACGACGGGGAAAACATCGACGTACAAGTTTGTGTTTGTTGTAAGAGGCCTGGGCTTCTAATCACTCTATTACGTTTTGTTTTGATTGTTGTTTTTGCAATACCTTTATCAATTTTTCTGCACCTGCATAAGCTGTTGGTAGTGGTAAACTGTAGTACAATTCTTCTAATTTTTCAGTCATCTTGGTCACTTCTCATCTTACTTTTCTTTAATTTTTAAAAATTTTTTATTGATATTTTTTTTCGAATAGAAAAAGAGAATAAGTTTTTGAAGTATAACTACAAGAAGTTTAAAATTTAAACACAACATTAAACATCTATTATTACCGCACAAAAAATCAACTTCGTCACAAAATTGTTTTGAGCCAATTTAAATTTGTTATTAATATCAATTTTATAATTTATTTTATAAATTACAATTAACTTTACTATCTATTTTCTGGGGGTTGGCGAGCAAAGCGAGCAGGGCTTCGCTCGCCAACCCCCCAGAATTTTATGCTTGAATCTACTGTGATACATACCATTGTTTCTACTCTTATAGCTTGTGACTACACCTGCACCTTATTTTATGCCTACCTTTGTTCGTACCTTTCATCTTACTCCAAACCCTTGTGACTACCCTTGTTCTTACCGTTGCACTTACTGCTTTTTATAACTAGGCTGTTACTCAGGAATATGCTCATGTTTATATATCTGTTTCTATCATGGTGTTAACTGTAGTTTGAATTTTTTTCATGCTTTTATTTCTAACTCTAAGACTACTTTGTTCTTATCTTTGATCATACTTTCATTTCCATCCTCATTTAAACATCTGTTTCTATGCTTTTACCGACTTATTTTTACGTCTTTTTATTTATTAAACTTGCCTGCTTCATAACCTTGCTACTATCCACGTCTCTTGAGTATTTTTTTCTGACTCACTTTACTACGTTGTTTTTTCTTTTTTTCATGCTTTGGTCTCTAACTCTGAATCTTTGTTCTCATCCATGTGAAAACTATCGCTTCTATTGTTCTTCTCAAATCTTTTTGTAATAACAATCGTGAAATTTTGCCGTTGGATTAAAGGATTATTTTGTACTTTAAAAATATGAAATAATTCATAAGATTAAGATGGTTACATCTTGAAGTTCGATTCTAATGACAATATTGCAAAATTCTTTAAACAAAGGTAAGCTGAGACGCGGTTAAACCGCCGGTGTAGACGGGGCCCTACCTACAATTGTGCCTAGCCATCTGTCTACTATTGTGCATTTTTGAATACTTTCTTCTGTTCATAAAATTATTAATACCTTTAAACATACTGTTGTGGATACCCTTTTATGGTGTCTCCTGACTACTTTTAGGGTTACATTTGTTTCTAACACTGTGATAACCTCTAACTTTGAACTCATCCCTGTAACAATAATCGTGCCTATCATTGTTCATGTCTTAGTTCTTACCATTGTCAAAATCTTTTTCGTTAACTAGCCTCCTACTCATGCACCTACTCTTGTTCCTATTATCATATTTTTTATATGCTATTGACCTCTGCCGTTACTTCACCTTTTAATTCCTTTTTTTAAGTACTGCCGACTAACTATGTTTACTTCTATTTACTTTTTACATTTCTATAGTTACATAGCTGATAACATATATCAAAAATGAGGGGGAGGGGGGGGGTAAAAAGTGCGTGGGGGGGGGCGTGATTAGAAAATTATAGCAAAAATTAAAACAGAGAAATAAGCATATTTCGGTACACTTTTACGGTTTTTGTTCGATTTCTGATTTAGAGTTTGATTATCACACTAAAATATCCTTTATACAAGATAAGTTTTTAACAAATGAAAAGAATAAAAATAAATTAATTCAAAAAATCATAAACAAACCAACAGCTTCCGGATTCCAGTGTCAACAAGCCGAAGAAGATGCAGATTGATTAATCGTAGTAACAGGAAAGACCGTAGCAAAATTTAAAAAATCAAAATCGCCATTTATAACAACAAATGTCGTGATTGTAGAACAAGATATTGATTTATTGGTACTTTTATGTCAATTGGTTGATGAAGATTTGTAAATTTTTAATAAAGTTGGAACAGCAACTGTTAAAGAATTTTTTTTGGATCAGACAGCTTTAAACATGATTGAAAAATTGTATCGTTTATTCATTACTTTAGTGGATGTGACACAACTTCAGGTTTTTCTGGTAAAGGAAAAAAAAAACTGCCGTGAAATTAGTATTTACTAATCCGAAATTATCAAATTTACCAAATGTTTTATACCATTCAGAAGAAAATTAAGGTATAATTGCTAAATGTGGATGTGATGTTAACTCATAGCTTGGATGTACAAAGGAAAAAAAAATCTATGCCACTTAATTAAGTTATATATAATAATGTTTGGGAAAACGCGGAGGATGCGCTTTAGGTTGAGGATATTTAACGCGATCATGAGGGAGCGGGAAAGGTGAAAAGCGAGGGTATTTGGAAGCACAACACTTATAGTTCTTATGCTGCACTTAAACTATTTATTGTTCAATTATTATTTGACTATGTACAAGTGAGGTGAGAGAGCTCGCCGTTTTGGACGGGAGTCCCGCAACCTCAGGTAAACATGATAGAATCGTCGTAGATAAGCGGTCGATCTACGACGACGGCGCTGAGTCCCGTGATGCGTGGTCGCGGCATCACGGTCGTAGCAAGACTGGTGAGGGCGGAAACTGGTCACTCTGGGCAGCTCTGGCGTGGGTTGCTCGCATGACCAATCACGTGGCAATAAAAGGCGGTAAATCTCAAACATTCCGCCCGCCTTAATCGACTGTAGTCGATTAATAATATCTGTGAACATAATAAAAATAAAAATAATATTAAGTAATTTATAAAAATAATTGTAGGTTAAGTCTAGGGTGGTTAGCAAGCATACGATCAAACGTAGAGGCTTACTGGGCAATTTTGGTAAGAGCCTGATGCTCTGTCCAAGGAAAATTCCTGGGTCGAAAACCAAACAGTTAAATAATGATACAGCCAGGGTCTGAAGTTGAGTTACTTCAAGTGGCTGAACGCTTGAGATCGTGATTGGGGCCTGAACCTGGAGTGGTTCAGGTGGCTGAGTTTTTGAGAATATAGCCGGCGCCTGAAGCTGGATTAGTTCAGGTGGCTGTACTTTCATCATGATTGCCAGAGCTTGGACTTTAATTGTCTTAGGTGGCTTAACTCTGGGGCTTTTAGCAGAGGCCTGAACTCTAAGCAGTTCAGGTGGCTGTTTTTCGAAAGCGATAGCCGGTGCCTGAGCCAGGACAGCCGCAGGTGGCTTGCTCTCGGAGAGGTTCGCTGGACCCTGGACTTGAGGTGTCTCAGGTGATTTCATTTTGGAGGGGGTCGCCGAAGCCTGAATTTGAACTAATTCAGGTGGCTGATTTTCAAAAGACGTGACCGGTCCCTGGGCTTTGGCTGCCGCAGGTGCCTGAGTTTTGAAATGAGTAGCCGAGGCCTGGATTTGAGGTGTCGCAGGTGGCTGAACCTTGAAATGAGTAACCGAGGCCTGGACTTGAGGTTTCGCAGGTAGCTGAATTTTAAAATAATTAGCCAGGTCCTGAAACTCAAGCGGTTCAGGTGGCTCGTTCTCAATGGGTGATATCAAGACCTGGACTATGAAGAATAGAATAGAAGGAGTGCCAACAGCATAGGAAAAACCGGGAATTTTTAAGCAGAGGTGATTTTACGTTCGTCGCTCAAAACACGTGTTTCTAATAGTTTGTAAACACAAAATGATCGTAAAACTAAAAACAGGCAAAAAAAAAATAAGGGCAGTTCCCCCTTGTTTGCACAAGCAGCTATCCTTTTCTAACTAGCTCTGCTGCAGGTACTACGGTAACGGCGGGGGAGCAGCACGCTTTCTCTTTTAACCTGCGGGAAGCTGATACTTATCAACTGTTTTCATTTTCTTTTTTCAAAGCTTCATTTAAAATTAAATTTTTAAAAAATAATGTTAGTTAGATTATTAATGGTTTTTTATTGATTACGGTTAAAAAAAAGAAAAAATAAAGCTCGAACTTTAAAAATCCATTAACATTAAGTTTTTCTTATAAAAAAGTCTTGACGGAAAAACCTTATTAACAATTTATTAAAAGTAAACAAAAACAGTTAATATTTTTTTAATTTTATGAAGGACCCAATTGATGTAAATTGCAACAAACAAAAAGATTTTGTGCGAAAAGTTTTATAAATTATACATGACGTAATTAATTAATTGTGTTTTTTTTTTTTTTTTTTTTTTTTCTTTTTTTGAAGCTGTAGACAAAAATATTTTTAAACTTTTATTGTTCATATTTGTTTATTATTGAACAAAAAAATTTAATTTCAAATTGTTATAACAATAATTGAACTACATTTATAAAAATTGATTACAACTGCACTGTTTATTTCGTACACACAATTATTGTTAAAAGAGATTAGAACATTTAACGAAATTATTAACTATACATACAAAATTTTTCTCACAAACACTAAATGTTAATCAGGCGTAAAAACCCTTCATTTTCTAAATAAAGAACACATTTTATAAACAAATTTACATAGTGATTTCACGCAAATATCATTATAATACTTTTTGTTTTTATTCAGCGATGCAAATATTAATAATGCTTTGCATTTTTTCGTTGTTGTTTTGATTTATTTTTTTTTTCGCAACAAATAGAATTAAAAGAATTGGCTAAGAAACAGCATCTCATCATAAGATAAAATATTAAAATTTTTTTTGTTAAATAATTTTTATGCAGAGCACAGCCTACCTCAGGTACTTCCTCTTTTTTAGTAAGTATTGTATCAATAATTTTATAACAAGTATCGTTCCTCAAACCTGAGCCGGTCCCACCTACTACAAATAATACGCAGTCTTCTAATTTACTTATTAAAGTTTCTAGTTTTTGCTGGGGTATATTAAATTTCC
The DNA here is from genome assembly GCA_038277355.1 of Encarsia formosa. NCBI lineage: Eukaryota > Metazoa > Arthropoda > Insecta > Hymenoptera > Aphelinidae > Encarsia > Encarsia formosa. The sequence continues at coordinate 22,492,032 of CM076187.1, forward strand.
TGCACTCATTAATCTTATGAATTCGTGATTTTTAACATTACTTTCAACTGTTTTTAGGCTGTATAAACAGTTTTCGCATTTTGAAAATTTTTGTGCTTTTTTAGCAACATAACCCGCTAAGTATGCTTTTACGTAAGGACTAGTTTGGGCTACATCATAATCGTGCTCCGTATCCCAAGTAAACTGTTCCTGTAGTTGCTCTTCTTCGACTTCTTCAGCTAATTTTTTTTCATCAGGAACTTCATGTTCTTCAACTATTTCGTAATCCTCTTTAAAAATTCCATCAATTTTCTCAAGCCACTCATTTTTTGTTGCTTTTTCTTCTAATAATTCTTGATTTTGATCACCTAATTCTGTTAATATTTCACAGCCATGCACATTTGAGCCTCTTGCGACTTGTAACAACTTTTTGGTCAGGCAAATTCTAGCAGCTTGAAGAAATAATTTAGCGGTCGGATGATCATTTGAACCATTAGCACTTCTCATAATGCCAAAAAACTGCTGTAAATTTATTAATTAAAATTACTATATAGTTAAAAAAGAGCTTTGACTGTTTAATTTACTATTCAAATCAATTAATACTTGCTTCTAATTTATTCTGACTTAATCTTTCAGTCATTAAATATTCAAATCCATGTTGTTTGAATAAATAATCAGCAAGTTGCAATGTTGCATTAAGGCTGACTTCGAATCCATCTTTAGTTGATTTGGATACTGGTGATTTTTTATCTCCGGTTGCTTCATTCCAAGTTTTTAAGTAAGAGATAAAATCACGGATGATCTAAAATAAAATTTGAATATGAATAGCTATAAATAAGTAGTAATTAATAAGTAGATTGTAATTAAAATAAAAAATACTTTTGTTTGAGGACAATTTTTTTTGTTCCATAAAGCCTCTTCAGGTATTTTTGAAGTCATAGCTTTAATCAAATTATTTATTCTTTCGATAAAATTTATAGTGGGACCAGCATCTTTAAATTCAGGATAAGTCTCTGTAAAAAAACTTTACAATTGTTGAGCAAACTGTACAAAAAAAAAAAACTGTAAAAAACTTTTGTATCACGTACAAAAAATAATTTTCACCATTTTTTGTACATTTTTTACCTGGTAAGCTAGAAGAACATTCATCGTTTGATATCTTGTCGGATTTAGATGAGCCTTTGTTAACTTAAAAGCCATTTTCAAGTTGAAGGAGATTTCGTGTTCCCGACGCAATAAAGCCCACCAATTCTTTAACTCAATCCAACCGTCTGGAGTCCAAAATACACCATTTACAGCTTGTATTATTGCATTTCTTAAATTTTTCAGGAGGTGGGGGAAGTCAGAAATAAACCATAGCAACCTTCGTGTCATTGGATTTTCAATCATAAAGTCATTAGGATTTGAACGTTTTACAGGGTGATCGCAATTAAAATTATCAAGGTTTACATTATTTATTGTCCAAACTTTTCGATTCCATGTAGCTCCGTCCATAACAGATACGTCTACTTTGAGTCCAGCTTCATCCAGTCGAATCATACCTTGTTTTAGTAAATTATCTAATGGATCTGATTTAACTGCTCCACTACTCAAAAACATCCCAATGACGCGGGTAAAATTCCCCTGAAATGGTTCGAACATCAAAGTAAGAACGTGATCTGCTACTTTGCCGCGGTCTTCATCTGATGTTTCTGTACCTAAATCAACGAAACCCTCAAACTGTAAGGTACTTTTATTAAAATTAATAGACTCCGTAATTTTCATTTCATCAGTTAGCAGAGCTCCTCGTTTTATTGATTCTTGTTCAATCCGAGAAGCTGTTAATTTTAAAGTTTCAAAAATTGATTGCTGAAATCCAAATCGTAGTTTTATGTTTTCAATATTTCAATGTGTTTTGTGATACTTGATGTAGATCCATAATAATAACTTATTAATAAAAAACAAAACAAACGTTTAGTTTTTGTGAACTACACAAACTTTATTCATATGACAGCTGTTTCGACGTCTTAGCGTCTTCATCAGATTAAATACAAACTGTAACTTAAATGTAGGTTTACAAACGTTTATATAGTATAATTTTGTGGGTGTGGTAAGATCATTCTTCCAATAATACTTCTAATAATGTAAACATAAGAACTTGTAATCAAAACAGATTAAGCAAAGGTGAGTTATTTAGATCTAGCTGACTATTTAATAAACATCCTGAGTTTTTTAATCTATTAATTTCAAGAGACTCTAAAGCATTAAGTAAGCTTCCTTTCTGGCAAATATGTAATACTTCATATTCACCATCAAAAACATGGCTTTCCTCATTAAGGTGTTTCGCGTAATTCGAATTGTCTCCCCTAATATTAAATTCATACAAATGTTCTCTAATTCTCTTTTCAAATTTACGCCCCGTTTGTCCTAGGTAAACTTTATTACAACTACCACAATTTAATTTATAAACACCAGATTTTGAATCAAATTTATTTATTCTATTAAGGTTTTTATTGTTTTTAACAAATGAACTCAGTTTTTTATCTGTTCTAAAAGACAAAAAGATATTCGGATTTAATTTTTTAATAATATCATAAATTACAGATGAGTATTGACCCATAAAAGTAAATGAAAAATAAAATCTTTTTTCCTGATCAGAATAAGGATAAATAATCCTAACCGCCATCCTTTCATTCTTACTTTTTAATAATCTATCAATTAATTCTAATGAGTAACCGTTATTGATTGCTAACTGTTAAATTATATTCAGTTCTTTCGTATAATTCTCACAGGGCATTGGGATTGACAATAATCTATGTATATAACAATTAAAAGATGCCATTTTCTGGTTTAGATACGTAGATGACATTTTTGCTTGTTTTACAGGTTCTAAAAGGCAACTAGATGTATTTTTTAATAATATTAACAAGATCCATAAAAACATAAAATTTACATTAGAAAAAGAGATTGAAAACTCTTTAAATTTTCTTGATCTTAGTATAACAAAAAGAAAAATTAATTCTTTTGAGAGTGACCTGATATTAGGAATATTTCATAAACCTACTCAGACTGATACAGTTATACATTATAATTCTTGTCATCCTCATACACAGAAAATGGCATCTTTTAATTGTTATATACATAGATTATTGTCAATCCCAATGCCCTGTGAGAATTATACGAAAGAACTGAATATAATTAAACAGTTAGCAATCAATAACGGTTACTCATTAGAATTAATTGATAGATTATTAAAAAGTAAGAATGAAAGGATGGCGGTTAGGATTATTTATCCTTATTCTGATCAGGAAAAAAGATTTTATTTTTCATTTACTTTTATGGGTCAATACTCATCTGTAATTTATGATATTATTAAAAAATTAAATCCGAATATCTTTTTGTCTTTTAGAACAGATAAAAAACTGAGTTCATTTGTTAAAAACAATAAAAACCTTAATAGAATAAATAAATTTGATTCAAAATCTGGTGTTTATAAATTAAATTGTGGTAGTTGTAATAAAGTTTACCTAGGACAAACGGGGCGTAAATTTGAAAAGAGAATTAGAGAACATTTGTATGAATTTAATATTAGGGGAGACAATTCGAATTACGCGAAACACCTTAATGAGGAAAGCCATGTTTTTGATGGTGAATATGAAGTATTACATATTTGCCAGAAAGGAAGCTTACTTAATGCTTTAGAGTCTCTTGAAATTAATAGATTAAAAAACTCAGGATGTTTATTAAATAGTCAGCTAGATCTAAATAACTCACCTTTGCTTAATCTGTTTTGATTACAAGTTCTTATGTTTACATTATTAGAAGTATTATTGGAAGAATGATCTTACCACACCCACAAAATTATACTATATAAACGTTTGTAAACCTACATTTAAGTTACAGTTTGTATTTAATCTGATGAAGACGCTAAGACGTCGAAACAGCTGTCATATGAATAAAGTTTGTGTAGTTCACAAAAACTAAACGTTTGTTTTGTTTTTTATTAATAAGTTATTTTTATGTTTTCAATGTATTTCGTAATGGTCATTCTGCAAGGCATAGGCATTATATTTAAATTTCTAATGCGATCGTACAAGCGACTGCCTAACGAACGCATTAAAATACATGTATACAACCAGTCCACTGAGTACCTCCTAGCTGTTGGATCGTTTAATTTAGAAAACTGTAAACAGTGCTGTACAAGCTCTTTTTGATTTTCAGGAAGTATATTTATTTCTCTGCTAAGAATTTCTTCTTTTAACTTACTGAGCTTGATTTTTTCTTCTTTAGATAAAATTTGAAGCTTGTTTTTTGTTTCCTGACAACGTAATAGTCTTGATTCAATTTTTTTTAATTCTTCTTTATAGTGGGCTAACTCATCAAAAACACTGTGAAAATTTTTTTTCTTTGAAAAAGTACAAACGTTTTGACATGATTTTACGTAATTACTACTGCTTTGCATCTAACGTAGTTTAAAGTCTGCGCGTATTTCTGCCTTTCCATTATAGTCTTTGTACATTCTGATGATCTTGGGATGCTCATTGTTGGATCTCCTCCTACGCAAAATCGAGTATTTTCCGCTCTTGTTTTCATCTTAATAAAATAATCTAGAGAAGTTACGTTTTCTACGGAATAAACTTCATCATCGCTGAGATAAATTTGAGCTTCTAATTCTTCACTAATATTAATATGGAAAATCACAACAGAAAACTTTTTATCTACAAAACTTAATGTAACTGTTTCCGGCCGATTAATCCAACACCAACCTTCTCCAATTACATTATTTTTTAAATAAGTTCTGAGAAAGTTCAATGTAAAAATTTCAGTATCTATAGGAATGTTAACAGTGCAAGAAGGATCATTTAGTCTAGTACATGTATTATCAGATAAGATATTAGATGTTGGTAACAAAGATAAATCATTGACAGGCTGAGGTAATGATAAGTTATTTGTAGAATTCGACATCGATAGATTATTAGCAGACTGCGAGCAAGATAAATTATATGTGAATGGAAAAACAGGTGATGTATTTATGGTTTTAGATGCATTAAGGCTATTACCCATTTGGGCTCTAAAGATATTACTAGTAGGACGGAACAAACTTGTGGGCATAGTGTTTCTCCTGGGTGGTTGCGTAGTTTCAATTGGATTTAATGATAATGGTGCTTGATTTTCAGTGAGCGTCAAAAAATTTGATTCTAAATTTACTGATCTTGTAATCAAGCTTTCCGTGGTTGCAGGTGTTGTTTGACCCTCGACCCAACGATGAGGAAGAGCATCTGAAGATAGTGTTATTATTTGACTATTAAACCGGATAAATTTTTGTTCAAAGTGTTTTATACACAAACTGTAAGATTTGCTCAGTGTACTCTCTTTTTTCGAACATAAACTTTTATTTCCTGAAAAAAAAAATTAGTATGTGTAAGTTTTACATAACATTCATTTTTTTATTTTTCATGATTTTAATTTATTTGTAGTTGAAAAATCTTTTTGTACACAAAAATTTTTCAGAATAAAAAATTGTTAAAAACCTTAATTTAAGATCTTGAGTACACTACATTTAATTATTAAACATACCTGAACGATTAGCCCACACTCTGCACCGGATCATGTCCTTAGGAAATTGGAAAAACTTAATATTTTCACCTCTTTGATCATCATATTGTTCACTGTTGCAGCCCATGTAAGAACATTTTTTTACTAATTTAGTTTTTTTTGGTTCGGTACTCATTATATTTATATCGCTGCACTGATAATATTTAGATACTTTATATAAATACTTATAAAGTATATAAAGTTAGAAAATTCAAACTAAATAAATTTGTTTTGAAGTGCTCTCTACAAGCGTCACTTTGCAAGTGATCTGCCAAATGAAGAGTCGAGTGCTTCAAACTGGACGTCACGTAGTCATTTTCTGAGAAAAAAAAATTTTAGTAAAGGTGTACAATGCAAGGTTGTGTAGGGATTTATTTAAAACCAAACCCCCTCTTGCTGTACAAATTGGATAATAAATTTAGGATTTTGAAACTATCGTAAATCTGTATTTAATCCTTAACCAAAATCCCTATAATGATCTCTTTTCTTGGTACAGTCACTCGTTAAACTCAGTTTCCTTTAACTGCCCATAACAGTGCTTTGTTCAGACTTCAATTCAACAAATTTTAGTATTATATTGGGTTCATTTGAGCGTGTAATAAATTGTATAAATTGCTTTTTTTAAACTTCGTCGTTACAGTAACCTTTCTGATAAAATTAATTATTTCTACTTTTTACAAATTGTTATCCTCAGACCTTATTCTAAGGAAAGTCTTGTAACTACCGAAATTTCAAATTACTTACACTTTCAATCCTTCACCGCCTACTCTACAATAGGTAAGCGTCGAGGTGGGCGTCTCCTTTTTTCTTAATGAGCTTATCTTATTCCATTTTCGACGAAAAATTAGTTAAGTAAGTTCATCTTCTGTTCAAGTTTATTTTCAATTTAAATTTTAGCTTGAATTTTTGTTCGAAAATTTTTTTTGGTTACTACCGGTTTGAGTTTTGTAACTACCTATTTGATACTTTCGGTACCGTTAGAATAAAGTCTGGCTATCCTCAAACTTTGCATATTCCGCGAAATAATTTAAATAAATTTTTATTTAAATTTTTTGCAATAAATTTTAATATGTGTTTTTAATTAAAAAATTATTTACTATTTACTAAAAAGTTCGAATTTTTTTATATTTCAAATTTTGATTAATGGAAAAAGTTATTTAATTAAATATCTAAATCGCAGAGTAATTTAAAAAAAAAAAAAAAAAAAAAAAAAAAAAAAAGAACGTAAATTACAGCCACAGCCCATGACAATGGGGGGCCCGACGGTGCAAACAGTTCAAACAGTGCGCGCAGGTAGGACGCGGACCCCTGCTGCCGTAAAACCGAAACATGTGTTTTGAGCGACTACTTCGGAAATCACCTCGGTTCAGGGGCTTAACACAAAGTTGGCACTCCTCTTAGTTCTATTCTTCATTACCTGGACTAAGGGAGTCACAGGTGGCTCTATTTTAAGAAATTGAATGTAGTCACACCACACGTCATCAAAGGTGTCCTGCGTATGGTAGAACATGTCTTTGACGAAGTAGTCGTGGCCACGGTCTACATCCCGGCAGTTTCTTAAACGTTGATCATTTTGGATAAACTCTTGCCAGAGTTGTTCGAGATGCAGGATGCGCTTCTCTGCTAACTCGTGAATCATCAAGGCTCCTTTTTGCTTAAAAATTTCGAAATGAGTGACGATTCGATTTCGGATTATAGCGTGCCTGCTAAGGATTTGCGCAAATGAATTTGGTTTATTCATTTTGCAAGGTAGGGCGGTATTTGAAATAATAAGTCAATAGGTAAAAGTTAAAACTATCCTTTGGCTTGGGAAAATTTAAATTGAAACAAAATTTAAATTTGTTTTCCAAACTTGAGGCGATTTGGACACGGCAAAAAAAACATGAGTGGTGAAAATGTAAATTTAAACACAATCATTCTTTAAATGAAAGAATGGAAAAATATTCAAACTTATGAATATCACTGGTGGAACAATCTTTAATTGAAATACAATTAAGATGAGGCAATCATTCTTTAAACAAAAGTATGGAAAAAATATTCAAACTTATGAATATCACTGTTGGAACAATCTTTAATTGAAATACAATTAAGATGAGGCAATTATTCTTTAAACAAAAGAATGGAAAAAATATTCAAACTTATGAATATCACTGGTGGAACAATCTTTAATTGAAATACAATTAAGATGAGGCAATTATTCTTTAAACAAAAGAATGGAAAAAATATTCAAACTTATGAATATCACTGGTGGAACAATCTTTAATTGAAATACAATTAAGATGAGGCAATTATTCTTTAAACAAAAGAATGGAAAAAATATTCAAACTTATGAATATCACTGATAAAGAATCATTCAAACTGAAATACAATTTAAATAAAAACAACTAAGCCAGGCAGGAGGCTGATTTTGAGATAAAACCTTAACATAATTTTTAATGAAAGTTTAAAAAATGAAGAAAGTGAAAAAATCAAAAAATAAAGGTAAAAGAGAAAAGGTAAATAGATAAAAAAAAAAACTATAGGGAAAAAAGGAAATCAAAATCCCTAAACAACTCTAATTGGCTTGAGTGGGGGCAAGGGTTAGTAGGCACTTGGATTGATCTTTGGAAAATTGGTCTTGAAACAAACTTAAAATGGATAAAAATTCAATTAGAATTTTTGAAAATCTATAATTGGAAAAATGAAACAATCAGTAACTATTCAGCAATATAAATAATTTGAGCTTATACTATACTAATAAAGATTGGCAAAAAATTGGTTCCAACGCTGACTCTAACAACCATACAAAACAGTACTTTTGAACCCAAGGCTATCGAAGAACTCTGGGATTGCTGCTGCAGCTGTATGAGGACTCGAGGACTACCAGTTGGTGAAGAAAGTCCCTTCGCTTGCTCTTACAGGTGCCAATGGTTGTACAGATGTTGAAGAACAGTCAGCGTAGACTACAAGTTACCAGGTAGTTTCACCTGCAAATTTAACTGTGTAAAATAAGGTGGAACAAAATAAAATGAAATTAAGTATACAGATGATCTAAATATAAACAAAGGTAAAAAAAGAAAAAAATTATTCCTAATTTTATTGGTCACTTGACCCTAAAATAATCAATTATTTGCCAAAATAATAGCAGCTGTACTCAATGATTGAGTAATTGGGTCAACTGACTATTTGATTTGGAAAAAGGTAAACATAAACAAACTTAAGAAAAGGCTATAAATTGAAAACAAGTGTAGTCAACTTTACCTACACCGTTCAGAATCTAAACAACCAAACAAAAGAAAATGAATATTAATTATTAAATTGCGCAACACAAGTTTGCGACTTGGAGCGGACCCACCGTATTAGCGGAGTCAGCTGATCGAGGTGCCTTCTATCTCTTTCCCACTGCAGAGGGGCTGCAGTGCGGCAGGGACATGGTAGGCCGACGGGTTTCAGATGACAGCAAGCGGGAGTGTTGCTGTCTCCTTCTAATCCACCGTTGTCTTAGGTTTGGGTACTGGTTACGCGGGTGGCGTGGTAGGCTCCAGGGTAACCTGGATGGTGAGGTGCCAACAAGATGGTCGCTCTTGTTGGCCGATGAGTGCTCGCTGGAAAGGCCGCCTTGGGCCAGCTGCGAGCGCGGCTTTCGGTGTGGAGAGGAGAGTCGCGGAGTGCGATCGTCCGTCTCTCTTCTTCCCACGACGACTGTTGTCACTGACACTGAAGCGTGGCTGCGCGGCGGTGATGCGCGCGCCACGGGTTAGCCGTCACTGGCATCTTCTTTGTTCGAACTGCAGAGAAGAAAATGGCCGCGGCGTGGCACAAACTTTTAACTTTCCTTTTTCACTCGCGACGCGCCTTTTTTCGGGGAACTTTTCCCCACCAGGGACGCCAAATGTTTGGGGAAACGCGGAGGATGCGCTTTAGGTTGAGGATATTTAACGCGATCACGAGGGAGCGGGAAAGGTGAAAAGCGAGGGTATTTGGAAGCACAACACTTATAGTTTTTATGCTGCACTTAAACTATTTATTGTTCAATTATTATTTGACTATGTACAAGTGAGGAGAGAGAGCTCGCCGTTTTGGCCGGGAGTCCCTCAACCTCAGGTAAACTAGGTAGAATCGTCGTAGATAAGCGGTCGATCTACGACGACGGCGCTGAGTCCCGTGATGCGTGGTCGCGGCATCACGGTCGTAGCAAGACTGGTCAGGCGGAAACTGGTCACTCTGGGCAGCTCTGGCGTGGGTCGCTTGCATGACCAATCACGTGGCAATAAAAGGCGGTAAATCTCAAACAAATAATTACAAATGTAAAACTTTCAAATCTGGCTTTAAACTTGATAAATTGACACCAACTGAACGAGCTGCTACACAGCATAGTTTTAGAGTGTATTTACAAATTCAAATGTGAAACGGAGTTCAAAAAGTCGCCACAAACTGGCTGTGGAAATATAATGCACAAAATAGTTTGATACCAAATTTTACGACAGATCAACTCTTCCCCGATGATTTACTGAAGAAAATTCGTTGCAGTTGTACCACTGGCAGTGATAAACAACGACGTAGATGTCTTGTCCATGCTTCAAATGTACAGCTATATGCACAAACTGTGATCCAGAAGTGTACAAAAATTTTGAAGAACAAAAAATTTTACCCGGTTTTGATGTCATACACGACAACATACGATTTGGTAAGCTGCGTTTATGAAGAAGAAGAAAAAGGGTAGAAGGAGGATAGGCAGGAAGGAGGGGAAGAGGATGAAGAGAAAGAATCCGAAGAACACGACACAAAATTTCCGCCGCCAAAGAGAAGGAAAAAGTTATTTATTTTAAATATAATATTAAAAATTTTTATCTTTTTTGTTTTCTGTAAGCAAGCTTAAGTTATGCGGCCAAAGTGATTTTACTTTTTAAAATTGGTTAATTAAGAAGTACAAAAGAAATAGATAGTTTTGGGTCTAGGTATCCAGTGGACCAGAAATTATGAATTTATTTGGCATAGATTTTTAAAGTACGGATGAGCATTTGCTTCATTATTTTCAAAGTGGATTTAGTTTTTCTGCAATGTGGATTTAGTATGTATGCAAAATGAATTCAAAAGTACTTCATAACAGTAAATTATGTCTATGATTTTTATGTGTTCTGGCTAATGATAAAATTTATATAAAAGAAATTTAAACCTAAAGAACTAGATATATCCAAGTCAACATCAATCAATTATTAAAAATTTTTATCTTTTTTGTTTTCTGTAAGCACCCTGCTACAAAAAATTCATTCATTTTCATTGAAAAGTTGAATGATTTCTAATTGACATTTCAATTAGTACTTTTAATTGACGATTTGTCAATTGATATCTATTGGAATGAGAAGATCAATTGAAATTCATTGGAATTTATTCAGCAATAGGCCATATAATTCATTCATTTTCATTGAAAAGTTGAATGGATTTGAATAAGTATCTCAATTCGTACTTTTAATTAACGGTTTTCCAATTGAGTTCTATTGGGAGGAATAGATCAATTGAATTCTATTAGAATTAATTCAGTACCAAGCCATACTTTGCTTCAAAAGTCCATTTAAATCGAATGAATTGAATCTATTGGAATTAATTCAGTACTAAGCCATACCTTTCTGCAAAAATCCATTAAGATCGATTGAAAACCATTGAAAATTTCAATGATTTTCAATCGGTACTTTTAATCAATGAATCGTCGATTAGATTTTATTGGTAATGGGATTGCCATTGAAGTCGATTGCAAACATATTCGTGTAAAAATTCCATGAAAAATCGTGAAAAACTACATAATGTAGCGGCAAACAGATCTTTTAGACTTTCAAGTCGATTGCAACAGAGCAATCAGTTTAAAACCTATAGCTAAGCATATCTTAGTTACTTAAACATGAGAACCTTGCTCTGGATTTTTTAATCCAAAAGTATTGACTTTAGTTCTAGATAGAGATAGCAGCTGGCCATCTAGCGGCGTACTATTAAAAAAAGTCGATTGAAATTTATTGAAGTCTATTGGATTTTACTGGGCAAAAAATTATTCATTAGCAATAACTTTCAATAGAAGTCAATGGATTAAATAGATTTTCAGCTCAAAGAAAAATAATGAATTTTAATAGACTTTTGGCTCAATGAAAATCAATGGATTTTTATAGACTTGCAGCTCAATGAAAATCAATGGTCGCTAATTTTATAAGCTTAAAAAAAAAATACCGATTAAAATGGTATTTTTAATAGAGATGAATGGATTTTAGAAGACTTTCCGTTCAATGGAAACAATGGTCACGAATTTTATTGGCTCATAAAAACAATCGATTTAAATGGTTTTTTCCATGGATATTAATGATTTTAATGGATTCTTCACTCATTGGAAATGAATGGTTACGAGTTTTATAGACTTATAAAAACATTCATTTTAATGGTTTTTTCAATGGAAATAAATGGATTTTAATTGCATTTCTGCAACTCAATGGGAATCAATGGTGGCGAATTTTTCGAGCTCATAAGAACAAATCGATTTGAATGGTTTTTTTCAATAGATATGAATGGATTTCAAAAAATTTTCTGCTCAATGGAAATCACAGTTAATTTCATGACCTTCAAAAATTCATCGATTTGTCAGTTTTGTCAATAGAATCGATAAATATTAATGGTTTCTTTTTTGATGGAATTTTGCTGCCGTAAATTCCATATAAAATTTAAAAAATTAGCGAATTTAAATGGTTGTGTCGATTTTCTACAATAAAAAAATCGATTGATTTATTCTGAAACTTCATAGTTTTGAATCATTTTGAATAGTTTCAATCGGCTGAATAAATTCTTTCAAAACAAATTCAAAAGAAATTCATGCAACTCTTTTTTTGAATAAAATAATTTTTTGAATTTTAATAGAATTCAATTGAACAGAATAGTTCTTACTTCTTTCTTCTTTTAATAAGTATGAATGTTTGAAAACTTTTCAGTTTAATAGAATTTAATGTCTCAAAATTTCAAACTTGTATAAAATAGATTGTTTTTCCTGTTTTTTTTTTTACAGTAAAAATTAATTAATCTATAATTTATAATTCAATAAGAATTCAACTGTCCTAAAGTTAGCGTAAACCGAAAATCCCCCTTTGAAAAGTGTCCAATAATCCCGGACATTTACCTTACAATAAATAGATTTCAAAGGACTGTTTTTTAACAAACTTTTTTTTTTTTTTTTTTTTTTTTTAATAAAAATCAATCGATTTCAATAAATTGTTTTTGAAATTTCAACTGTCACGAAAATTATAAATACTTTAGAAAAAATCATCGATATCAATTTTTCTGTCAATAAAAATCAACTGATTTCAATAGACCCCCTACTGGAAAAGATCCATTAATTTCGACTCAACCGATTTATGACTGTCAAATCACTTAGAAAAAAATGCATCATTATTATCAACTCTTTTTTTATGAATTTTGCACGAAATTCATAAAAGTTAAGGACGTTATTTCACGTTTTAAAATCCATAATAATCGTCTGAAAACTATTAAAATCTTTAAATTTGAGTATAAGGAATAACATATCCAAATTTTAAGAAGACTCCCAACACGCTTATTGAGATATTTTAATTCAAAGTTTTGCTAAAATCGCTTTAAATCGGGCGGTTTAACACAGGCTCTTATGAAAAAACCATGCTATTTTTTTTTTTGCTGTAGTTTTTGAACCAGGTTGCAAATCATCTTGATATTTGGATATGTTATTCCTTAAGCCTTAAGGAACGAATTGCTATGTTTTTGGAAAATTTCTTATGGGTTTTTAAACAATTTCAACATTGTTTTGTTATTAAAAAATCAGTAAAATGTTTGCTGATTTTTCCTAATTTTTTAAAAAATGATTTCAACTTTTGATTTACACTGTCAGAAACTAAAAGTTTTCAGTAATTCAGTGTTAAAATTTCAAAAAATTTTGTTCATTAAGTATTGAGTACTAACTAGTTAAGAATAAAATAATTTTATCCAGCGGCCGAGAAGACTCAAAGCGCGTGGCAGCTGTTCCCGTGCCTAACCTATATGTCTCTCCCCCCACCACCACCGCTACGAAAGAACGTCCTGAATACAAAAACTTTAAAATTCGATATATTTCTATTTAAAGTACCATTTAAAACAATTCATTTTAATAGATAATTTTGAAATTATGAAAGTTTAAGCTCATTGCAAAGAAACCCATTGAAGCGATTATATTTTCAATATAAGTACATTATAATTGATTTGAATGGATTTAAAGAAATTTCACTTTTGATTGAAACCTTTCAAGACTTTGCAAAATCATCAAGTCGTAATCGATCCAAATCCTTGGAAAAAACCATTCAAATCGATTCATTTATATTAAGCCTATAAAATTTGTGACCATTGATTCTTATTGACCGGAAAGTGCACTAAAATTCATTCAAATCTGACTTTTTCAAAAGTTGATTTAGATCCATTGATTTTCATTGAAATAACCATTAAGGGGAGGTTCTGGTGGATTTTTTTCAAAAAATCGAAATTTTTTTTTTTCCTTTTTTGAGTAGAAAATACTTCTAAAAATGTAGTAAAATTGATTTCATAGGCCTCCGAGGTCGAAAACCGGTTTAAAATAGAGAAAGAGCAGATGCAGCGTTCGAGCGCTCCGAAACAGCAGCTGCCCTGCCGTGCGGCGTCGACCCGTCTTAGTACTCCACGGTCCCGCCTATTGTATTATAGGGCCCCCTCCTTTTTCAGAAGGTCTGTGTAGGTCTCAACCTAGTTTAGCAGAGCAGTATACACTCTCTTCTTGTTGGAGTCGGATCAAAATTAACGATACACCATGAGTGACAAGAAACTTGGAGTTGCAAATAGTGGTGGAAATCGAAGACCGAATCATGGAAGTAAAAGAAGAACTTTTCACGGCAATCGATTCTCATCTGATGCAGATTTAGAATATACAAGCACAGCAGCAAAAAAAATAAAAGAAAGTGGTCCAGATTTTGAGGTTATTGAGTACCCATCGTCAGTTTACTGTTTCATACATTTGCCAATTTGCAAAAATTGCAAAAATAAAGTTATTTTTGGTCAAAGTAATATGAAAGGTTTAGGATTTGAGTTACAAGTTTCGTGTAAATGTAAAAGTAGTGAAAAAGTTCCTTCGTCACCAAAAATATCTGCTGGCTACGAAATAAATCGAAGACTAATATATGTACTTCGTTTACTAGGAGTCGGATTCAATGGTTTTAAAAATTTTTGTGGCCTTATGGATATTTCAAGTACAAGTTTAAGTATTTCTGATTACAATGACTGCATAAAACAGATTCATCTTGCAGTAAGTGCAGTTTGTGAAGTTGTTTTGAAAAAAGCAGCTAAAGAGGAGCTGGAGCAGAATCTTGGTGTGTTTATCAAAAGGCTGCAGCTGAAGATAAATTAAAAGATTATGAGCACCCACCAGCGTTTGATGAAGAGACTCAACAAGTATTAAAAAATATCTACGAGGATTTAACATCTGATGATCTTTTAGAAAGATGTTTGGGTGCAAATACCCAAAACAACAATGAAAGCTTCAATGCTTGCGTGTGGAGCATTGCTCCAAAACACATGTTTGCAGAGAAGAATGTTATTGAAATTGCTGCATACAGTGCTGCTTGCATATTCAACGAAGGACTTGCACCTATTTTAAAAATTATGGAGACCATGGGCGTAAAACTTGGTTCAAACTCAATCGCACATGCTCGAAACGTAAACGAAAGGCGCATTTGTCGCGCTGAGTACCAAACTTCTACAACTTCCAAGAAATATAGTACAGCTGCTAGGAATGCCAGGATAATGGAAAATGATATGTTTGAGCAAGAAGAAGGAGTTATGTATGGAGCTGGCATCGCTGATTAAAAGTAAGTCCCTGTTTTTTATGATTTTAACAAAAAAAAAACTTAAAACGATTTTTCTCAAAACTGCATTTTTTGACCTTAGGGAAGTGATAAAAAAAAAACTATTGCATGAATCAACTCAAAATTTTCACAGCATATTCCTCTATTATGTCGCTATGGCAGGAACTAGAAAAGAAAAAAAAAAAAATTTTTACCGAAGTTATAAACAATTGAAGTTGCAAAAATATTGCAAAAAAATTTACATGGCCGCCATTTTGTTTTTTTTACTCTTAAATTACTCGTTCTAGTTCCTGCCATAGCCAAATCTATACAGATTCAGAAAGTGTTTGATTTTTTGATTTCAGGCTCATCATTCGGGAGTTATCACTTCCCTGACCGAAAAAGAGGACAATTTTGAGGCCATCATTAGGCAACGAAAAAAAAAAAAAAAAAAAAAATTTTTTTTCAATTGTTTTATATTTATTCTTTAAGGTGTAAAAAATTTGGATGTCTCATATTATTTTTACTATGAAATAAAAATCTTAGAAAAAAAAAAAAAAAAAAGTCAATCCACCAGAACCTCCCCTTAAAATCGATTCGATTTTTAGAGATTGATGAAATTCACGATCATTGAATTTCATTGGATAAAAGTTTTTCAAAATCCATTGGTTTTCATTGGAATAACCATTAAAAACGATTGGATTTTATAAACATTCATGAAACTCACGATTATTGAGTTTCATTGAACAAAAGTTGATTAAAATCCATTGATTTCCATTGAAATAACCATTTAAATTGATTCGATTTTTTAGACATTGATGGAATTCAGGATCATTGAATTTCATTACATAAAAGTTTGTTAAAATCCATTGATTTTCATTGAATAAGAAACTATTGAAATCAATCGATTTTTATTGAAAAAACCATTAAAATCGATTCGATTTTTTTACCTTCATGAAATTTACGATCATTGAATTTAATTGAATAAAAGACTATTGAAATCAATTAATTTTCATTGAAAAAACCATTAAAATCGATTTGATTTTTTTACCTTCATGAAATTTACGATCATTGAATTTAATTGAATAAAAGACTATTGAAATCAATTAATTTTCATTGAAAAAACCATTAAAATCGATTTGATTTTTTTACCTTCATGAAATTTACGATTATTGAATTTAATTGAATAAAAGACTATTGAAATCAATTAATTTTCATTGAAAAAACCATTAAAATCGATTGAATTTTATTTGGTCGTGACAATTAAATTCTATTGATAAATTAAACTATTGAAATTAATTCATTTTTATTGAACTCGCCATTGCAATCGATTCAATTTTATTAAATTACATCGTCAAAAAAAAAGTTCGAATTGAAATCAATTGATTTCAATTAAAAAATTTTCGACTGACCATTCAAACTATTCAAATCTGTTAAAAATCATTCAAATACATTGAGTTTCAATAAAATTGAATGAATCTTTTGCAGCAGGGTGCAAGCTTAAGTTATGCGGCCAAAGTGATTTTAAATTATAAAATTGGTTAATTTTTTTTCACACGAATAAAAAAGTACAAAAGAAATAGATAGTTTTGGGTCTAGGTATCCAGTGGACCAGAAATTATGATTTCTATTTGGCATGGATTTTTAAAGTACAGATGAGCATTTGCTCCATTATTTTTAAAGTGGATTTAGTTTGTCCATCTATCATGCATGCAAAACGAATTCAAAAGTAGTTCATAACAGTAAATTATGTCTATGATTTTTATGTGTTCTGGCTAATGATAAAGTTATATGAAAGAAATTCTAAACAGAACAACTAGATATATCTAAGTTAACATAAACCAATCATTGAAAATTTTTAGCTTTTTTTAAATCATTTTAAGGTTACAAATGAGTATTTGCTACATTTCAATGTAAATTTACATTAAAATAAAGTTATGCAATGTACATTTAAAAAGTAGGTAAATACTAAATTGAATTTTTTTTTTTATATATAAAATTGATTTTCATAGGACTTTTATAGGTTCTGGTTTATGTCGTGGTTATACATTCATTGAATAAATCTTAGGTATTGTTGAATTATTTAGAGTTTGTTAAGATCGTGAAATCATTTATTAAGACATATTTCAACAATATTAATGATTTATTTATGGAGTTTTGTTTGAACTTGTGGACAAAAAGGAAATACATTTGAATATTTACCGAATTCACGCAAGAAAATCTTTAAGAAATACTTCTAAAAAAGTAATATTTACGGCGATTGGTTTTTTTAAAAGGAGTCTAAATGAAAAGTTATACGATAAATATAATAATCTTTTTTTGAAAATGAATTAATGAAAGAAGTGAAATCAAAAAATTTATTACGGATGACTTGAGGCCGAATTACTTATTATTTAAAAATAATTTTCTCTACTAAAAGATAATCATATTATGATGAATCACCTTTAATATACGTAAAGTTAACAATTTTTCAATTATAGCACATACATGCGGGAAAACACATGTAAATTGCTCACAACTCAAACACTTTTTAAAATTAAAAATTAAAATATATTGTAATTGAGTAAGAAATCAACTAAATCACAATGTATAGCTATACTTGACCTGTAAAAATTTAATATTCTTTGAACTAAATTATCTCGAAAAAAAGCATTGATACCTGTATTTTTTAAATTATATTTTGAATGCTCAGTGTGTTTCTTATCAATATATAACAAGATAATTATCTTAAGATAATTACTCGAAAAAAAGCATTGATACCTGTATTTTTTAAATTATATTTTGAATGCTCAGTGTGTTTCTTAACAATATATAACAAGATAATTTAGTTCAAAGAATATTAAATTTTTACAGGTCAAGTATAGCTATACATTGTGATTTAGTTGATTTCTAACTCAATTACAACATATTTTAATTTTTAATTTTAAAAAGTGTTTGAGTTGTGTGCAATTTGCATGTGTTTTCCCGCATGTATGTGCTATAATTGATAAATTATTAACTTTACGTATATTGAAGGTGATTCAACATAATATGATCATATTTTAGTAGAGAAAATTATTTTTAAATAATAAGTAATTCGGCCTCAAGTCGTCTGTAATAAATTTTTTGATTTCACTTCTTTCATTAATTCATTTTCAAAGAAAAGATTATTATATTTAGCGCATAATTTTTTATTTAGATTCCTTTTTAAAAAACTAATTGCCGTAAATATTACTTTTTTAAAAGTATTTTTTAAAGATTTTCTTGCGTGAATTCGGTAAATATTTAATAGTACATTACACGCTCGGGGAGTCAAAAATGAGGTAGCCCTTAGCAAACCCAAATTGATGTCCGAGCCGAAGGCGAGGTCATCAAGGGTTTGCTAAAGGTTGGCTCATTTTTGCGGGTAAACGGTTAACCCTGTGCCGTTTGCCCCTAAAACCTGGGCAACGTGGTTCTGATCCTCAGTCCTGCAGCGCAAAATTGAGGTAAAGGAATTGACACTCCCAGGTAGTCCCGTCAATCGGGCACAGCAGGGTAGTGTTTCTCGAAAGAGTGCACGAGTACGGTCTCAGACAGTTCTTAGTAATTTGAACGAGTGAGATGGGTTGCCGGTACACTCTACGCTGGTTGACCCATAAAGTAGCTGCCTCAACGGTCGATCCCAGGTATCTGGGTAAAGAACGGTATACGCTGCGTTCGGAACGATCATGGTGACCCCCGCGTGCCCACGTCTGCACAACGGACGCCTCTTGAGGTGTTTGGAACACCCCTCTCATCACACCGAACATGATGTAGAGTAGAGATGGCGGAAGCTTCTCGAGCTGGTACCTGTCTAGTGTTAGGAGGAATCCAAACAAAACAGGAAGTCAGGGGGAAGGGAGCCCTACTGCGGCGGCTGCAGTACCCTTCCATTTGGTGTCGGCCTCTGACGGGCAGGGGTTTACGCTAAAACTTGGCAAGAAAAAGGGATATATGGGGTCTTGTGATTCCATTCCTGTGATGGTTCACCATCTTACTTCCGGTAACCAATCCGGTTGGGTGCGGCCTATGGTAGTTGCCAGGCGCAGCGACCTTAGCCGTATTCAAGCATGCTCACTGTGCAAGATCCAGGGAAAATTAGTGAAGTCGTAGTTCCGTATGCTCTGTCGAAGCCGAGAGTGAAGCTGTTGCAATACCGGGGCGCAGGTGTACAACTGAGTGGGCAGTTGCCAGCACTGCAGCTTGTAACGCGGGAACCGCGCGGTGCAACTCATAAATGGGATAAGCGGAGTATACGTGGATCGAGCCCACACCCTGTGGGCGGTTAGGGGGGGCTGTGCGCCCCCCCTAAGACCCCCCGCAGCGGTCGTAACTATGACTCTCTTAAGATTGGCTCATTTTTGCTCTCCCTAAGCGTGTATACTATTTTTCACGCTAGTAGACCGAAAGTACAAAAAACCTAGTAGCACGAAAGTACTTTCGGCGCTACTAGCGTGAAAATGTTTTTTTTGTCCACAAGATCAAAAAAACCAAACTCCATAAATAAATCATTAATATTGTTGAAATATGTCTTAACAAATGATTTTACGATCTTTACAAATTCTAAATAATTCACCAATACCTAAGATATATTCAATGGATGTAAAACCACGACATAAACCAGAACCTATAAAAGCCCTTGGTAAATCAATTTTATATGTAAAAAAAAAAAAATTCAATTTAGTTGTTGGGAATATGTGTTGTGCGCTTCACTCTCAGCTGACTCGTCCTTCTGCCCCCGAGATGCGCGCGCCGCGCGCTGCTGCTCTCGCCGGGCCTTGCAATTCCGGTACGTCATGGCGATCGGACGCTCTCGCTCTCCCGGTACACGCGGTGTTTGTGTTAATCTATTACTTACAGTTTAGTTAAATCTGGTCGTTGTTATTTTACATAATAAAGTTTCTCTCAGTTCAAGTGAACTTCCTCGCCTTATTATTCATTATAAAACCCTCGTCCCCGACAGGTTATGAGCCAGGCATGCTTCCAGGGCGCGAAGAGGAAGACCGGGAGTTTTTGCATTGTGCATTCGTTTGTGTTCTTCGTTTGTGAATCTGGCCGTGCTTTTTATTTGTGAAATTGGTCGTGATTATTCAGTGTGTATTAGTGCTTTGGAAAGTCAGAGAGAATGCCAATCGGAGAATCTAGTCAAGAAGCAACTTTGACGGTAGTGTTCCAGGAGATGAGGCTACGTGACAGAGAGAAAGTCGAGTGCGGCTTTGTACAGGAAGGTAAAAATCATGCTTTATCTATCGCGTTCGTTTGGCCTCGTGTTTGCATGTTTGAATGTGTGTTTGAAAAACGGAGTGAAGTTTTTCATAAAGCCGGTGCGGGATGGCTTTTTTTTGTTCAGGGTGCGGCACGAGAATGTGTGACATGTGACGATCGGGGCCGGGAACGTCGGTGATAATCCTGGCCTGGGAGGGGCGCGTGAGAAGGGGTCGAGGTTGGGAGTGTCATGTGTGATTTCAAACCACCGGTTTGCAGGTGAGCTTGGAAAATTCTGGTTGTGATATCGGCGAGGAGAAAGACGCCGGGGAGCGTGTTGTGACAGGATTTGGAATTCCGGGAAGCGAGCGGCGGTTATAGTGCTCTGTCTCTCTCGCTCTCGTCGTTATTCCCTCTAACGTTCGGCGAGCGCGGGCGGCGCGCTCCAAGCGTTCGCAGGTGATGCGCGTGCACACCATTCTGCTGGCATGTGGCCGGTGGCGGAGATACTCCCACTTCTCATCGCGTGCCTCTTTCTTCGGCCGGGGCATGATGTGTTGCAGCCGAAGGGCTCGAGCAGCCAGTGACGATCAGCTGTACGAGTTTAAGGCTTTGCATTAAACTCGGGGTGATGATTAAATTTATTCTTGCGATAGACTCTGTAGTGAGAGTTTATAGTGCTTTCTTTTCTTTCTTTTCCTAATGGGTACCCAACTTCTGTTAGGCTTTATTCTTATTCTTTTCCGGAAAAGTTAAATAAAATCAGGACGAGCCGTTGTAGGTGTGAGAATATTTTTTTGAGAAAATATTGACCATATTCAGTTTTTGCGGGCCGATCAGCTGCGTGGGCTGAGTGTATTTATACGGATTTATTACGGCTTGAATATATTTGACGGCGTCCATAAAGAATGAAAACGCTGTACCAAGCAGGGCCGTGGTACACGCCAATCTCCTGCCGTCGATGTGGAGATTTTTACTACGTCTAGCTAGACTGCAGTGGAAGGTTAATTCGGATATGTATTTTACAGGGCGAGAATGGGCATGAATAAGTGAATATTGATAGTAAAGTATATATTCATGAACTGTGAAATAAATCCATGCATGATTACTTAGATGAAGATATTACAAGTGACTCCGGTTGTTTCAGGTGGTGTGTGCTTACAGGTCGTATGGCTCATTAAAATTGCATAGTCTCGAGGTTAGGGGCACACCTTGAAATTCTAGACAGGAGTGCCTAAACTAGGTTAATGCAAGCCTAGCTCCGAAAATACCCGAGCATAATGAGGGTATCGTTGGCGCGTGGGTGGCTTGCGATGTTCGTGGTCGTCTGCGCGTGGGCGTTTATTCTCACTTGTGGTGTTTTGAGTGCCAGACTTTGACCACGCTAATATGTCGTATAACCATGCATGTTGGATTGAAGCGCCGTGCGCATGAATCTTTGCATGCATTGGTTGTGAAAAGAGTGTAGCTTGCGTTCGGTTACATTCTTACTCACGCTCTGGGACCTTTTTCTGTGCATGGTGAATAATTTCAGTCTCCTTTGATTCAACCTCCAGGGCGAGAAAGACAGTACAGGTGTGGGATAAATTGACAGGAAAAGCAAGGAAAAGGCCTTCCCAGAGGGAAGAAACGAGAGGTTGGATCGACTGTTTTTAAGTCAGGTGCGTGGTTGAAATGTCAGCTGATTTATAAATCTTAAGTCGAATATCAGGTGACTACAGGCTGTGAATGAGCTTAGCAGAACATAACTGCGGTACGAATACCAACCAATTCTGGACAGCTGGCTACTGTCTTAGCCTCCGATGTTCGTTAACCGGAAGTGATTGAACAACCTGACGACAGATTTTTGATTGAGGAAAAATCCCAGGAAGTGCGCTTGCTGTTGGGCAATTTTACAATTTTATACAGGCAGTTGTGTGAAAAATTAGGTTGAATTAAAAAATCAAAGTCGGAAGCTGGGCGTTTTAAATAATTCAGGTAGTTTGATAAAAGAGCTCAGGTAGTAAAAATGTGATATAGGGCGGCACCGGTGCACATACAGAAAGAAAAATATTTGGTTGAATCGTTAACGTGAGAATTTCTAATACAGTCAAGTGATTTTTCAGGAAGTGAGGAAGTGATAAGCTCGTTGGTCAGCTGAGGGACTAAAACGAGGATTGTGAAACATCGGAAGGCACAGGAAAAGTTTCTTCTCATGGAGCTGAAGTATGGCGATGTTCGTTGACTTCAGACTCTATGAAATTTAAGACAGGAAAAGTTTCTTTTCATGAGGCTGAAGTATGGCGATGTTCGTTGACCTCGGACTTTATGAAATTGAAAACTCGAGTCGTGACACTCGCTGGGAAGAATCCAACAGTGCAGGTTCTTTTCAACCTACAGTACGTGTATTTTAATCAGTGCACAGGCATGAAAAAAGGGTGAGACTCTACGGGCTGCTGATTTTTGAGCAAGATCTCAGGGTGAAGAATTTCGGGAAGTGATTAAGTCCTTTTAAATTGGAATGTTTGCTTAGGGTAATGATAATTATTCTCAGGTAGTGATTTGATCATTTAATTAGATTAAATTAAATGTGTCAAGATAAACTGGGTATGAATAATACTTTCGGGTGGTGAATGTGTTTATGTTCAAGTTTGACAGTATAACTTGACTAAGACTTGTGACTGAAAAACAGGGCTTTGACGTGACGATATTGGAAAATTAAACGTTGAGTGATTTTTGAAACATTTTGAGAGAGGTGAAATAATACGAGTTCAATGTGAAATTACAGGTTGTGTGATGCTTTTATCTGGTAAAGAAATATCATATCACGGGATAACTGAGCTGCACTTTTAAGTGACAGATTAGTTTGTAATGGTTATTTTGAAAAATAATCGATTTATAAGGAATGAGTGTTAACTGGATGTGGAGAAATCTGAATCTAAATAATTTGTGGATCTTTGTGAACTAATGTTAAAACAGGTAGAGTTCTTAAAAATGGAGGGAGTGTAACCTCTATTAAAAAACCACAAATTGACAGGGATAATTTGGGACGGAAAGATAGTGCGAGTTTTTCCGACATCTTGGTTGCTGGATCAAACCACACCGAGATAGTCTATTTACTGGTTGAAGATAATCAGTTTACTGATTATAAAACGTAGGACGAAGAATTTCATGCATTATTTTATTTGGTCAGGTTGAAACCCGACTTGATGTGTACAGGGTGGAATTTCTCAATTTAATTTTCTGGTAATTGATTATTAATGTAGAATTAAATTCTATGAATAAAATCAGGCTGTGGAGGAAATTGTTGACTGGATGAAAATTGCAAGGAAAGACAGGTAGAATAACATTATCATTTTATGATGAATGTTGAGGGCTGAAAGTTCTGTTGTTCAGGCAGAGCATGAAATCAGGTTGGTGGTGAGAGTCTTTGAGGTCAAAGATTTATTTACGCTTACTGTAGAATACTATTCTACGAGTGATATCAGTAATTGCAATTTTTATTCTTATCTAATTTATAGATGGGTTGGCAGGATGTGAATACAATTTTCTTGATGAAATATTGAGTTGGAAAATTAGTTTAAATACCAGTTACAGTTTTAATGTGAAAATCAAGAAGGAGAGATCAGTTTCAAATCTAACGCAGGATCTGTGTGTTTGAAAATTAATTCTGAACAAAAGAATTAATTTCTTTTAAGTCGGTGAAAAATATAGTTTGGCAGGAAGGAAGAAAATCTCTTACAGAGATGTTTATTTTGAGACTGAATCTGAAATGGCAAAAAGGAAAATCCAAATCACTGGACTGAGTTTGACTGGTCACATTATCAGGGTGCTGGAAAGATTGGATTTTCTGAATCAAAACTGTGTGGATACTGTTGGTGATAAAGCAGGTCATAATTCAGATTGAAAAGATGCGAAAGAATATGTCAACTGCAGGGCCATGTTACAATGAATTAAAATCATTTAATTTATTGTGATTTATCGTTTAAATTTCCATATCTATATCGTTTAATATACAGGCATTTTCAGGATTTGGCAATGCAGCAATGCAAAACTTGCCTTACAAATATCGTGAACAGAAATCTGTTCGATATTGTGTGTGAGAAAGAGCTGGGAGGTGATCGGGAGAATTTTACTTGTTTAGTGCAGGCAAAATTTCTAAATTTAAAATACAGCAGGCTGAAGTGAACAAATATTCTTTTGATAGTCTAATATTGAGAAACGTGAAATTTCTGTTGAATATTTCATAGTTAATTTACAGCTTGAAGTTCTGTGAGCAACTGAAAGTAGCTCTGTCTACGTGACAGAATGAGCTTGTGTACTCGTGCTATGTAGCCTAGGCGCCGTATATGTTAATTTGTCAGGAAGTGATGAACTTGATTATTCTAGTCCGCTCTAGCTAGATTAATCAGGATAACTATCCGTTTAAAGTTCAGCATCAGGTAGAGAGTGTATTGAGATTGAACGGGAACTTACAGGTAATTGAGTTCGTGTGGATATTGCTTTTGAAAAATAAAGCAGGTATTTCTAGAAAAACACTGACACGCGTCACTCACGAAAGGTGAATTTGACAGGACAAGATTTGAATCAAAATTAGAAACTAAGTTTTGTTTATTGCTAGGTCTATACTTATTTTGTACTGTTACAGATCTCGGACTTATTTGAGACCTTTCCGGAAAGAAGTCATGCGGTGAAATCAACCTAGTCAACATTTTGGAAATGATGACCATTTACACAGTTTATCCACGAATGGGAGAGACGAGGAGTTGTCCTTTTATAGACAAAATACAAAGAGTGAATCTTCAACAGGAGGGAGTGTTGGGAATATGTGTTGTGCGCTTCACTCTCAGCTGACTCGTCCTTCTGCCCCCGAGATGCGCGCGCCGCGTGCTGCTGCTCTCGCGGGGCCTTGCAATTCCGGTACGTGCTGTCATGGCGATCGGACGCTCTCGCTCTCCCGGTACACGCGGTGTTTGTATTAATCTATTACTTACAGTTTACTTAAATCTGGTCGTTGTTATTTTACATAATAAAGTTTCTCTCAGTTCAAGTGAACTTCCTCGCCTTATTATTTATTATAAAACCCTCGTCCCCGACATTAGTATTTACCTATTTTTTAAATGAACATTGCTTAACTTTATTTTAATGTAAATTTACATTGAAATGTAGCAAATACTCATTTGTAACCTTAAAATGATTTAAAAAAAGCTAAAAAATTTCAATGATTGGCTTATGTTAACTTAGATATATCTAGTTGTTCTGTTTAAAATTTCTTTCATATAACTTTATCATTAGCCAGAACACATAAAAATCATAGATATAATCTACTGTTACGAACTACTTTTGAATTCGTTTTGCATACATAATAGATGGACAAACTTAATCCACTTTGAAAATAATGAAGCGAATGCTCATCTGTACTTTAAAAATCCATGCCAAATAGAATTCATAATTTCTGGTCTACTGGATACCTAGACCCAAAACTATCTATTTCTTTTGTACTTTTTTATTCTTGTGAAAAAAAATTAACCAATTTTAAAATATAAAATCACTTTGGCCGCATAACTTAAGCTTGCTTACAGAAAACAAAAAAGATGAAAATTTTGAATAATTGATTCATGTTGACTTGGATATATCTAGTTCTTTAGGTTTAAATTTCTTTTATATAAATTTTATCATTAGCCAGAACACATAAAAATCATAGACATAATTTACTGTAATGAAGTACTTTTGAATTCATTTTGCATACATAATAGATGGACAAACTAAATCCACTTTGAAAATAATGAATCAAATGGTCATCCGTACTTTAAAAATCCATGCCAAATAGAATTCATAACTTCTGGTCCACTGGATACCTAGACCCAAAACTATCTATTTCTTTTGTACTTCTTAATTAACCAATTTTAAAATGTAAAATCACTTTGGCCGCATAACATAAGCTTGCATACAGAAAACAAAAAAGATTAAAATTTTTAATAATTGACTCTTGTTGACTTAAATATACTTATCATTAACACCCTGAGTTAATGTAACAGTTACAATCAAAATTAAAATTCATTGTCAGACATCAAGTTTATTTTTGGCTCAGAACATATACATTTCTATGATGATTAAAATTAAGCGATAATGCGTATGATAATGATATCATCTCCTACAATTGCACCTTTTGCAATTTGCAAGTTGGATGGATTATAAAAGAGTAATTTGCAAGTTCAACCTGACACACACACTCAAACACACTCATTCAGAAAAAACCTTATTTTTAATATTGCCAATATGCACCTCTAGCCATCAGGTACCCAACACAACCACAGCACAATTATTATCAACTCACAGGGCACACCACAATAATTGAAAAATCTTTGATGATGATGATCATAGAAAGACTGTAGAGATTATTTGTTTCATACTCTTTTATTGAAATTAAACAAATTAATAATAATAAATTCTACCACCATAAATTTAATATATAATGAAAATAAGTGTCTTCAGTACTGTTTTTTCTATGACAATCAATTATTTATAAAAAAATTATTGCTCATAACACATTACAAGCTGCTCTGCTGAGCAGCTCCGCAGTCCAGTTTAGTCAGCTGTAGGGAGCTGCTAATTGATACAGCGCCATCAGTTGCCTCATGGTTACAGGCCCGGGCCTACATGCCCCTGTCTGCGGCTGTAGGTAAGCAGTAAGAGTGAGACAGCAAAAATAGACCGCATACGCCCACCGCATACGTCACGACCGGTTAAGTCTACAGAGAGCGCAGGCAGAGAGTCCGGATGCTCGAAACTGAAATCGAATTCCCCTGATTACCGTGAGCCAAAGGAAAATCAGCATTTCGAAAAATGAAACGTTCATAACTTTTCGATGTGAGCTTTGTTCAGGATAATTTTTTTTTTAAATTACTCAGGGGATCATCAGCTACGCGCGGGATGTATAATATAAATGAAATAATCATCCTAAAATAGTTTTTCTTTGAAGCGTCCTCACCTAAAACCAAAAATCAAAGTATATAAAGCCCTGCCGGCTCTCACGGCAGTCGGTTTGAAAAAAAAAAAAAAACCAAATCGCCGTTAAAGCCCGATTGGGCTTTAGGATATTTTTTAAAACAAATGTATATATATTTATTGGATATAAAATCCTTATAAAAAGCAGAATCCAATTCTAATTAGAAATAAAACAATAACACTAGTTTAATTAATAAATTTATTTTAATATGAACTCAAAAATCTAAATACAAATCGTAAGGAGTTTAGGTTAAGCTTGTGAACTCTATGAAATCACACCGAGAAGTGAAGTCGCTGTCGTCAACTGACAAACAGCTGTAGCAACTTCAGGCTGTTCGAATTTTATATTCCTTCACTCCCTCCAAAATTCGAAAACAAAATCTTAATTGTAATATATAAATAAAAAAAAATGTATTATATTAACATTAAATCAGATTAAAATTTATGTTCATTTAGCTTTAAGAGATTCTTTTAAAGTTATAAGATAGGATTCAATAGGCTCCTCATCATCCCAGTTCTCAGAATTCATCTTGTCAGAAGAAAAGATCAATCTTTGGACTGTCGTTGTGGTAGTTTCTGTAATGACAAATCTGACATCTGCGTCTCCTGTCTTTTCTCTAAAAATGAAAAACATGAAAAATTCATAAATAATACAATCAGTTACAAAAGATAATCTGATTAAAAAGATATATATATATATAATCAAATTAAATCTGATTAAAAATTTCAAGGGTAAATTTTCTATGTAAATTGGCATCAAGTGGCTTTGTAAAAATATCAGCTGCATTCAGTTTTGTTGGTATCCAGTTAACTATGAATTTTCTCTGTTTAACCAAAAATTTAACAAAGTCACCATGTTCATCTGATAACTCTTTTCTAACACCGTATTTTTCTCGAAATTTCAAATTCTCATTTATAGTATTCAAATCATAATCAAAATCATTAATCTTATGACAGCCTTCCATTTGAGTATAATTGACAGCTGCCAAATTATCACACCAAATTTTTACTGGAAAGAGTGTTTTTCCCAGAATTTCTCTGGTTGCTATATTCATAGAAACAAGTTCTTGACAAGCTTCACTCATGCTTTTAGTTTCTGATTTACAAGTAGATTTGTAAACTTCACTTTGTTAATGGCTACGCCATGCAGCAGTATCACCAAAGAGAGTGATATAATAACCACTTGTAGAAGTGGAATCATTCCAATCATTATAACTAGAATCGGATTTTGCTTCAAGAAAATCAGTTTGAGCTGTAAATTTCAAACCCAATTTTACAGTACCACGAAGGTATCGAAGCAATTCTTTCACATCTTCCCAATCGTCTAAAGTTGGAGCCACTTGACGTCTGGCTAAAATATTAACAACATATGAAATTTCAGGTCTTGTACCTCCAGCCAAATAAAGTAGACTTCCAATAGCTTCACGATAAGGTACTTTTTCTTTCATTCCTTGAACTGGATTCTGATTAAATTTTTCTGTCATTAATCTAGATTTTCTTCTTTGTACTTGACTTGTTTCCATAGGAGCATTTCTTGGAACACAATTTTTCATATTAAATCTTTCAAGAATTTTCTCTGTGTACTCTGATTGATCAATCTGAATTAATTTCTTTTCTTTGTCTCTTGTGATTTTTAAACCAAGGAATTGTTTTGGTTCACCCAAATCTTTCATTTCAAAACCTTCACTTAGTTTTAATCTGATTTCATTCAATTTAACAGGATCATTTGAAGCTATTATCATGTCATCAACATAAAGTACAATAAGTGCCATTTTATCTTCATGTCTCCAAGTATAAAGACAAGGTTCATGTTCAGGTTTAGTCAGTTTCAATTTTTCAGCTTCACTAGTAAATTTTTCATTCCACTTTTTGGAACTAACTCTTAGTCCATACAATGCTTTTAATAATTTACAAATCTTTCTTATTTTATCATTTTTAATGACCACCATGCCCTTTGGAATTTCCATATAAATATCTTCGTTAAGAACTCCATTTAAAAATGCAGTCTTCACATCCATCTGAATCATTTTAAGACCAAATTTATTTGCAATAGCCAGCACTGCTCTGATTAACGGCATACCAGAAACAGGTGCATAAGTCTCTCGGAGTTCATATTCTTTGCGATCTTTGAAACCCCTAATAACCAATCTTGCTTTGTAAACGGTAGTACCATTTTCCAAAATTTTCTTTTTGAAAACCCATTTAGAATCAATCACATTCAATTTCTTTACTTCTTCGCTGGAAACAGGTTTATCAATCAGATTCCAAACTTTATTTTTATACATTGAATTTAATTCTTCCTCCACTGCGCACTGCCAAAATTCTTTCTCTGGAGACGCCATGGCTTCTTCGTATGAAGTGGGATCTTTATTTATTGAGGCTAACAAACAATATTTTAATTCATCTTCCTCAATATCATCTTTATCTTTGCCATCAATTTCCAACTCTTTGAAAATCACCTTACTTTTATCAAGCTTTTCAGAAGTGAAAAATTCGAAACTCGAATCTTCAATCATATTTTCAGGTAATGCAGTTTTAGCATATTTTGTAAAATCTCTACCCTCCTTCTGTTTTCTCATTCGTTGTACTCTGATTTTTGTTTGTAAATCTTCAGGTTTATTTTGATTATCAGCTTTTCTTTTTCTACTACTTTTAGACTTTTGATTAATCGGTTCAATTACAGTCTCACTCAAAATTGAATCAGAATTCACATTAGAATTCAAATTTTCCACAACTTGTGGAATTTTTGAATATCCAATTTTAGTATTTTCAAGAAAATTTATTTCAGAACCTGATTCTGAGTCCGATTCAATTAAATCGTGGTCTAGTTGAGGAATATAATCAGATTCATTTTCAAAACTATCTTTATAAACAATTTTCTCATTGAATTTAACATTACATGAATTCATAAATTTTTGAGTTGTAGGTTGCCATAAAATGTAACCGGTTTTGGAGTATCCAACAAGAACAGCTTTGATTGCTCTGGCAGCAAACTTTGTTTTTGGATCTTGATCAAGTACATAAGCAATACACCCAAATCTTCTCAGTTTTTCCAAATGTAGTTTCCTGTTTGGAGCAAAAAGTTCAATCGGAATTTTGAATTCATTCGATTTGTGAGGAGTACGATTATAAACATGAATTGCCATTTCAGCTGCAAAACTCCAAAAATATTCAGGCAAACCAGAATCAACTAGCATAGCTCTTATTTTATCTTCCAAAGTTCTATTGATTCTTTCAGCTACACCATTCAATTGAGGTGTTCTTGGTGGAGCAAAATCCTGATCAATTTTTTCTTTCTCCATAATCTTATAAAATTTACCACCAAGATTTCCTTTGGCATTGTCAGCTCGAATATAACAAACTTTTGCATTAAAGCCAATCAGATTTCTAGATTTTTGAAGAAAACTCTCCAAACCATCACCAGCTTGACTTTTTCTTTTCATGATTTTAATGTCTGCATATCTTGTATAATCATCAACAAAAGTAATAATGTACTTAGATAAATCAGGATAAGACAAAGGCTTTATGAGTCCCATTATGTCAGTATGCAATCTACCCAAAGCTTTGTCTGATCCATCTCTAACCTCATCAAAAGGTTTCTTAGTCATTAAAAATAATTTACAAGATTCACAATCCAATATAGAATCATCAAATTTCACATCTTTAAACAATGGCAATAATTTTTTCAAAAATCTCAAATAACCAACTGACGCTTGATTAAATCTACGATGCCACATCATACCTATACTCGGTTTTTCTAACTCACATTTACTGTACTCTGATTTTTCTTTCTGAGTAAATTTTTGTTGTTTTTCATTAAACATATTTAAATCAATTATTCTCTTATTCAATTTAATTGAATTAAAATCAGAATCACCAAAAAAATCAGATTCAGTTTTATCGTTACCATTAAATTCATGCAAATTCTCCCTCCCAACCTCAGACAAGTGTCTTTCTAAAATCCCAGACTCTGATTCTCCCTCCGAACTGGAAAGCTTTTTATCACTAGTTTGAGGTTGAGTCATAGAATTTTCAACTGAAACTATTTTTGCAGTACAATTATAACCCTCATAAACAGATTCATCAGAATTTTCAGGTGTTATTTTAAAAGTAATTAGCCAATTTGGCTTAATATAATCACCCACAATATAATCATAATCTGATTCTTTATCAAATATTCTGATTTTCTGATCATCTAAGTAAATACTCAGACCCAAATCTACAAATTTTCTCAGTGAAATCAGATTATTTGATATATCACCAGCAGCTAAAACATTATACAATTTAATCATTTCACCTGTTTTGGATTTAAGAATTAAATCACCTTTCCCATCAATTTTAATATCTGCTTTAGAATTCTTATTTGCGCTTTTTATAACCCCATTTTTACATTTTCTAAAATCTGATAATATCAAACCTCTAGTTATTATGTGCTCAGTAGCACCTGAATCCGCAATAAAAGTTAAATTGTTTTTATCATAATCATCAATACAATAATTCTTACCTGCTACATTTGCTCTTGGGATACTTTCCGAAGAATACGGCTTCCGTTTTTTTCGGTAAAACTTCTTTTTACTCTGATTTGCCATTTTACCACCCCTTCCGCTATTATTATCATTATTAGGAAACCATTTTGAATCAGATTTAAAATTCATATTTTTATTATTATGATTTTGATTAACTGACCTTTTCTTAGGACAATTGAATTGTATGTGTTTTGCATATTCTCTGCAAAACTCACAAAATGAGTAGCCAAATTTATTAAGTGGACAATCCTCTCGCTTATGATCCCGACGATAACACGTGAAGCACTTATAGTTGCGTAAATCAGGGTCATGTACCGCTTTGAAATCAAAGAACGGAAGAGATGGATTAATCCGTCTTTTCTGCTCGTGTACCTGCCAAGCTGGTGGTCCTCTTTCATTCCTATTTGCTTGCCTATATACAGTCTGATTAAAACTGCCCAATTGTAAGGCTTGGCCTTGATTTTGCTTATTGAGCTGGTTTAGTTCATTTTGACTTGACTCAATCTGTAAAAGAGCAAATCTTAATTTTTCCATGGACATCAGTTTGTCATGTTGAATTCTATAGCTCAAGTCTTGAGTTTTTATTTCAGGAAAAGCCCCTACAATACTATTATAAAAGGCACTCCTTAAATCAGATTCAGTAATTTCAGGTGCATCGTCAATTGATTCATATTCTCTAATAATTGAGTCAAATCTTTCAAAAAAATCACAAACCTTTTCTTTAGTTTTCATTCTGATGGCAAAAAGTTTAGACATAACTGTAGTATGAGTCAGATTTGCTTGAATTTTTCTTTGCTTCATTAAAAATTGTAAAATTCTTTTTGGATCTTTAATGTTAAAAATTTGTTTGTGATAATAATCATCTAAATGACTGATTATCAGACCCCTAACCTGATTTTCGCGGTCAATTTTTTCCGAAGCTGAAAAATCTTGTGGCACAATTACATTTGAATCTATCACATCCAATAAATTATTTATCGACAAATCAATCTTTAAATCCTCAAGCCAAATTTTAAACTCTATGTTTTTCGTTAGCAAGTAATTTTTATTGAAGTTAATTTTACTTTTATTCTTGTGACTCAAAGTGTCATTTAGTTTAAGTAAAGTTGAATTTAAATTGAAACTCTGATTAAGTCTATCGTGTAAATCATAATTTTTAAGTAAATCTGATTCGACATTATCAATATCTAACCTTAAATTATTACTCTGATTTAAGGGTTCAATAATAGTGGAATTGGTTTTGTTTTGAGATAATCTTTTTAATACCTGTCGTCGCTGTATCTCGTGCTGGTAGTGTTGTTGAAGGACTAGGTTCTCCCTCTTCCTTCTTGCTATATAAGTTGCTAATTGAGGAGAGAGCCCAGCCCTCCTCAACGACGATGACTCAGCTGGAACAAAACCAACAGGTCGAGAATCAGATTTTGAAGTTCTTATTCCTCTTCCACGACCTTGACCCATCACTTGTCCTTGCGGAACTTCCGAAAAACGTAGCTTTTGGATCTCGTCAGGACAGAGAAATCCTCTTCCACGACTTTTGCCAGTCAAAGATCTTGACTGGACCATTCCATGAACGGACTTTTGTTCCTCCACCGTTGTCGGTCTGTCCTCAATAATCCTTGGACCTTTTTGAGACATTAGGACCGGAATCGACGGTGACAAAACTTGTGGATTAGGGGATGAAAAATCCAAAGGTTTATCTTGGTCAGATAACATTTCTTCAGACTGTATCTGATCCAAGTCCCGATTAATGTTCTGGTCTTCAATCTCGAGAACATCTTCATCATCTTCTGGTAATTCAGATGTATCTAAAAAGTTAATCAGATTAAATTATATTATAATTAATCAGAATTTGTGTTTTGGATTTTAAAATTTAATTTAGAGATTTCATTCATTATTTTAAATCGGAATTTAAATCAATAATAATCAGATTAAAAAAAAACTTTAGATACCTTCTCTATTACCACGAATATTCAAAAGAGCGTCATCTAGTTCTGCCAATTCTCTAAGAGTTGAGATATCAGGTTCAGATGATGTTTTATTTTTCAGACGACTTTTTAAAATTCTTCTTTGCTGCCCCTTTAAATCAAAATTCTCTTCTTGTTCTGCCATTTTCCAGCGTGGCGTAAATCTTGAAAAAAACAAAATCTGATTTAATACCAAAACACATTATTTGCTGGAAGTAAATTTTAGGTTTAAATAATTCTCTCTCATACTATGAAACAGAATAAACCAAAATTTTTGAATGAGTTAACCGTATACATCCATCCAGGACGCACGCACCTGTTAAAACAGTGGCCATGCACATACGACCCTTCAAACATATACACAGCTAATCACTCAAGTGCTTAAAATTGATGAAACTGTACTACAGTCACCACTACACTTGGCTGAACATTCATAATTTATGTGATTGTTAGATCGTATTTCATTAAAAGGTTTAAAAATCTGATTAAAAAAATTTATATAAAATCTGATTGCAATAAAGAAAATTTAAAATCTGATTAAAAAAAATTTAATCAAAAATTGATTGCAAAAAAAAATTGCAAATTAACAATCACAAATAATCTTACGCCACATTCTTATATGCATGCCGCGGTCATGCTAAAAAAAAATCTCATTAATGACATCAGAGGTTAAAAGAAAGGAAGAGAGAAAAAAAATGCATGCTGTTCCAAAAAAAAATTCATAAATTCGCGCGTCTAAATTCACGTCAAACACGCATGCGTCGTCACAGTTACGAAAAACGAGAGAAACATAACAACAACAAACATGTCCGCCGTTGCCGCGCGATTCTTTTCCTGACTACGGTAACCAAGGAAAATAAATAATACTCCATCCCGACTGCAAATCTTTCTCTCCTTCCCCTACCAATATGATGTCAATAAAATAATCCACCATTTTGACAAAACTGATTATTCTTATTCATTCATTTTTTTTTTTTTTTTTTTTTTTTAAACTTACCTTTTCACTTTCACATCAAATAGAAACAACAGATATTTTCTGTTGTGCAGCTACTGCACTCTCGCCGGCCGGCCAAATCAGATTTTATTTTCCGTGAATAAAAACTCACTCACTTCCCGGTTTCACAAAACAACAAAAAAAATAGAAAAAAAACTCAACAAGAAAAACAAGAAACAACGCCATTAGCGTGCTGGGCACCAAAACCTATTGGATATAAAATCCTTATAAAAAGCAGAATCCAATTCTAATTAGAAATAAAACAATAACACTAGTTTAATTAATAAATTTATTTTAATATGAACTCAAAAATCTAAATACAAATCGTAAGGAGTTTAGGTTAAGCTTGTGAACTCTATGAAATCACACCGAGAAGTGAAGTCGCTGTCGTCAACTGACAAACAGCTGTAGCAACTTCAGGCTGTTCGAATTTTATATTCCTTCAATATTGTAATAAAATTATTGCTCGCTTATACTATCTTCAGTAAGAAACTATTTATTTTGTTTAATTTAAATCTTTCGTTGTATTGTTAACCTAATTGCAACGCATAATATTAATTAAAATAGTATTTTAAATCGTGAGACGATTTTCGAATTATTTATATGATTTCAAAATATTAGAAACGACCAACTGTACCGGTTTGTATATTTTAGTATTTAAAAGTATTAAAAATCTGCAAATAAAATTAAAAAAAATATATACATATAAGTCTCTCGTGAAGAGACTCACACACTGTAATTGAAGGAAACACTAATTAAAAAACAACATAAAGTATTTACGTCATGTACACTATTTTACAAAGTCAATCTATTCAGGAGATTACCTGAATCAACACAAATTGTCGGTTATTCACTGATAATTTGTTAAATTAATGTTTCACAATTCTGTGTTTGAGAGAGCGCGATTATGACGCAGTATAGCTGTATCAGCGACTTTGTAGGAGTAGAAATTTTTTTGAAAATGACCCTTTTTTCCTTGTTTAGTGAATTTCTCGGAATCGGTTGAAATTTCTTTACCAAAAAATTACCACTAGTTATAAACATAAAATGCTTTAACCCAGCCAAATATTGTGAAAATAACAATCAGTTTACGACGCCGTTTTTTCCAATCCTATGAGAAGTGGTGTTAAGACATCTGCTAGTGATGAAAAATCTGATTTGTTGAAATTTTTATAAGTTTTGCTTTTCACTTTAATATTGTTGAAGTCCATTTCATTTTTGTTGAAAATTTACAAAAAAGATTTGATAAATACAAAATAAGTAAAAAATGCCTGATAAATATTAAATTGATTAACAAATTTTAAACAAAGTTTTAAATACGAATAAAAATAAATGGAAAAAAATTCAGGAACTTATATTTTACATACAAAAATAATTTTGTGATCTTCTGAGTTTTTACTTATATACTAATGGAAAATAATTTTATAACATTAATATACAATCATAGAAGAATAAGTTCTTGATTATTTGATATGCTTTATCAAAGTTAATGCTACAAGTGACACTTTTTATTCCTACAGAAATGAAAAAATCTATGAAAGTCTAAAGATACAGTTTTAAAAGTTTTAAAACCACATATTTTAATCATTTATTTTTTAAGAATCTTCTTTTGAAGCTGGAAATTTTCCGTAATTTTATGAAACTGGGCAAAAAAAGTCATGATTGACAAATGATCGATTGAATGAATGTTAAAAAAAACAGTGAGTATCCAAAAAAGTATACAAAAAAGGGCCCTTTCCCTTTAGCCCCTATTATCTCCGAAAATACGCAATTTTCGTATAGCACATGTAATGTAAAAGTTTCCTGAAATAAATTTTATGATTCAGTGGGCCCTATGAAATAGAGCCCGGGCCAAAATGGGCTAATAAGGGCCAAAATTTTTTTCAAAAAATACCTAAAAGTCGTCAAACTTTTCGTTCTTTTCGAATCTGGGGTCTTAAATGGGGGCTCTCATTTTAATAAACGAAGTTTAAGGGGGTACATATACGTAAAAAAAACAAACTCAGAAAAAATTTTGTAAGTTTTTTAAAAATGATTTATTTAAAAAGATATTTTTTTTCCATAATATACACACATTTTTACATAATTTTTTACATTTAGAAAATTAAAATAAGTGTTTTTATAAGTGTAATAAGATTCAGCTTATTTAGGCTATGAAAGTTCATTGCTCGTAAAGTCAAAATTTTTCCTTATAGCGGATGGACCCAGGACTTGGCATAGTTGTTGTACATGTGAACCCTCATGAGCGGAACCTCAGGCAACTAAATCCAAGCACTATTAAGCTACTTGCATACTCTAAAATTGCTTAGTGTGGTTAAAATTTTGATAGTTTTTATCATTTTAGTCAATTTATGGTGTGCCATCAGCTTAATAATGCTTAGATTTGGTTGCCTGAGGTTGCGCTCATGAGGGTTCACATGTACAACAAGTGTGCAAAGTTCTGGGTCCATCCGCTGTCTGGAAAAATTTTGGCTTTACGAGCAATGCCCTCATTTTCTCAAAAATCACATATTTGAGAAAATGGCTTTTAAAGTTCTGAACAGATTTTGATGAATAAAATGTAACACACCA
Source organism: Encarsia formosa (assembly GCA_038277355.1). Lineage (NCBI taxonomy): Eukaryota > Metazoa > Arthropoda > Insecta > Hymenoptera > Aphelinidae > Encarsia > Encarsia formosa. The sequence continues at coordinate 22,529,656 of CM076187.1, forward strand.
ACACATAAACATTTATATCTTGAAAATATCTTGTCACAGGACTCTTGCTTGATGTAAATACTCTTTTGCACATAGCCGGATACTTTATTCTTTTTCTCCTGCTCCTAAAGTGACCCAATTAGCTTTTTTATCAAAAACACAGATCCCACACTATTAAACACCAAGACCAAGTTAAAACTTTGAGTCAGCGAAGTCTTCACATGCAATTATCTAAAAATTATCTTTAATTTTAAATCACAGAATTATTTTTTCACTTCACATTTGTACATAAACACCTTTTTTTTAACAACTAAAAAACTTCATTAGTTTACCTGGTAAGAATTGGTCATTTATTCTTAAATTTTTTTTTTTTTGAATAAAACTAACTTATTTACTTCAGATTGAAATAATAACAAAAACAAAACCAAGTAAAGTAGAATTTCACTAGAAAGATGACTCAAAGAACAAAAAAGTCGTCATGAACTTGCAACGCTGTAGAAATACCTAATTTGATATCGATAGATCGATATTGGTGTAATATACTAAAGTAGACTCGTAGAGGTAATATATGTCATATATTATGTCATAAAGGTTATAAATTTTTTTATGCGATCGTTTCTAACTTAATAAATTGTTTTTAGCATTAAACTTGAAATGAAAGTTAATCTGTCATTCTTAATTTTCATTATTAAGATATTATGTCACGGAAAAAATCTAATCACAGTTAAAAATATTTTCTGTTTTTTCATCGCTTTTATTAGACGAAAACGATATAAATACTTACAGTTCTGTTCGTGGATAAAAAAAAAAATTATACCTACATTGCGAAAATTAAAAAAGGAAAAAATACATCGAAAAAGCATTTGTACCTATAGTATCGTAGAAAGTATTTCTGCTACTAGAACTGACATGAAATTCTTGAATTTCAAAAAAAGCCATTTCAACGTTAATTTAATCAATTGAATGTCTTTATTAAATTAACTGTAACTTTTTTTCCTTAACAAATTAAGAAACGCGGCTTGCGGCATTTGAAAGCTGATGTAAAAGTACATCAAAAAACACAAAAACCTGAAAATTGATTTTTTGAAAAATTTTAGGTCCCCTTAAGTCTGTCGGGCCCAAGATAAGGGCCCGGGCCCTTTTTTGTAGGGCTCACTAAATCGTAAAATTAATTTCAGAAAACTTTTACATAACATGTGCTCTATGAAAATTGCGTATTTCCGGAGATAATAGGGGCTAAAGGGAAAGGAACCTGCAGGGCCCTAAAAAGGGCCAAAAAATTTTTCAAAAAATACCTAAAAATCGTAAAATTTTCCGTTCTTTTCGAATCCGGGGTCTTAAATGGGAGTTTTCATTTAAATAAACAAAGTTTGGGTCCATAGGGCTCCGTCACGCTGCAAGGGCCCGGGCCCTTTTTTATAGGGCCCACTAAATCGTAAATTTTATTTCAGGAAACTTTTACATTACATGTGCTATACAAAAAATGCATTGTTTTCGAGTAAATCAGGGGTTCCGCTACTTTTTCTACACCCTGTATAACGCTGCAGAGCAAGCACTGTGGGGAAAGAACTTTTGCAATCGATCTTATTCATAATGATAATCATATTATTAAAATTTTCAAGTTAATGATATTAAAAAAAACTAAATAATTCTAATTACCATAAATAGTGACTGTTTCCTAAGGTTGCATGTCTGTTGCTAGAGAGAATACTAGACTTGTGTGAGTCTCAAGTAAAACATGGTGACCGACCGTCGATATTACAGTGGATCCATAGTGGACGATGCGCGATGTGCTGAGAAATTCAGCTGAGAATTTCTTAATTATTAGGTACTATCGGAAAATTTAGAATTAACCTGTGATGTACCGCAAACCCATAAAAGCAGTTCATAAAAAGCAAAGATACACTGAGAGAAAGAAGTATCAGCTGACGCCCCCTATGAAAAAATCGGTGGGTCAGTGATTGCTCTCGTCGCCGATAGCATCAGCTACTCTTTTTTAGAGTAACAGCCGCACTTGAGTAGGAGCTGGTTGCATACGCTTGAAAAAAACGTGAATGACTGCCTAATGAACATAACCTAAACAATTGTATGGGATTTATCATATAGTTGTGACCTATAATACTTTTTCCTTTTCTTATGAAAAATTAATTTTATTTATTGTTGAAAAAAAAAACTTTAATTACAAGAAAAATTAGTAATCATAAATAATTCATCATAAAAACTAATTTTTCATTAAAATTTAAAATTATTCATAGTTGATTATGAAATAAAATATAATATCGATTAAAGTATTAAAAATTGAAGATGAGAAGTTATCATTTCAGTCGTAAAATAATAAAAAATCCAATCGACATAAACATTATTTATAAATAAAAAAAATAATTTTTAGGCAGAAATTACGACGGAAGTATCGTGTACATATATTTAAAACTGATCTATTTAGATAATCTTCTACAGTAGCGTACAATAAAACTATATATTTATTAAATACGAATAACTTACGCAGCACTCTGAAAACATGTTAATATAACATTATGCACTCCATGACGCATGCAGAAAATTTTTCGTGTTACGGCAGATGAAGAATACTGTCCTTCTCGCCAGACGTGTCAGGTGATACTCACAAGTGTGTCCCTTACTACTCCGATAGTAGCGAAGCAGGCATAGCCTATAAGTCAGCAGACACTCTTTCTTTTCTCTCGGTGTAATATTAAAAAAATCTTTCAGATCCACCTTTGAGTTTAAGATAACGTTAAAAAATAAGTTCTTGCACAGTTATAAATTACTCAACAACAAATCTTTGAGAAGAAGAATTTTAATGTAGATATATTATAGACTTAGACGTCTCAGATCAATTAAAAATTTGGTACTCGGGGGTTTTCAGGGCTGCTGATCACAAATCCAACACTCATTTTTTAATTTGACCTATGTAAAGTCTACTTATTCAAGGTTAAAATTTGTTTTTTCTCAGGCTCTTTTCAGACTTTGACGTCTTTGATTATTTAGAAACTGAGTAGTCAAGGGTTTTTGGGGTTGCTGATTACGAAACTGACCTTAATTTTTTATTTGGCCTATGTAAGGGCTACTTACTTAAAGTAAACAAATTTTAATTAAAAAAAAAAAAAGAAAAGATTTTCATGCTTATTTCAGCGAAAAGGACCTGATGAGATTCAAGTGAGAATTAGCTGAGAATCAGTTGTGAAATTGGCACAGATCTCATCTGCTTCTCAGCTGATTCTCATCTGAGTTTTTACAGCAGGGAAACAGAAAACGTATAAAAAGTAACGTCGAACCAGTAACTGACTACCAATTTTGTTCTCGCCTCAATCAGTCTAGTGTTCCAGTGCTTCGATAGTAGAGGCCGATCGATATAAAACATCCGCAAGTGATGACTGCGTCTTGTATAGATCATCCCATCTGTCGTCATCCCTGAAAAAGTTTTAGTAGTCTATGCTTTCTATATTCAATTGAACAGGATGTGTCATCTCATGATGCAATCAGCTGAGATTGACTTTAATTTCGATTCACATGATAAATTCAACTACGAGTCAAGTTCAGTCAAACTTTTTATGGTCCATACGGGAGTTGAATCTTATGCTGAAAACTGTCAAAGCTGTGCTCGAGACATAGCAGCAGCTGCAACCGTGGTAAAAAAAAAAAAAAAAAAAAAAAAAAAAAAAAAAATCATATCGAATGAAAAGTGAATTGAGAAAAAGGCAGAACGTCTGCATCATGTTTTAAATCACTTGAATTCTCCTAACCAAAATTCATAACCCCCACTTTTTTTTTTTTTTTACTTACATTGTGAAAACAAGGATGTTTATTCAAATGAGACTTCTACGAAAAACGCTGATTTATCCGGCTCGTTAGGATTAATGCTTAATTTTGAATGCTTTACTAAGTATTGATTCATCAAGTACATGAAAGTGAAAAATAATGAACAGCTATTACAGAATTTCGTGGTAATAACCAAGAACATAGAAAACATGTAAACAAATATATATCGCGCAATCAGTCTTTCTTTATTTTTTAATCAACTGTGCACAATCTAAGCTTGAAGTTTCAACAATATCCTGCTTGAACTGTTAAAACCTATTGAAAATGAATACTTTCATTTTTTTTGTATTTTTTGTATTTTCATTTTTTTTGCTTTCTAAATTGTAAATTTTTTCTTGCTTTTTTACTGTTTTCCTTTCTTTTATCCTTCCTTATTGTTATTATATTTTTTACCTTCGAGTATACAAACACTTTCCACCATGCAATCGTTTTATTCAGTTAGTTCAACTCGATTACTTTACTTTTCTTTCCCATTTTTTCAATTTATTATTCAATATTTTAGTGATGCGTAAAAAAAAATTATTCTTTTTCGTGTAACAAAACTAAATTCAAAAACTTTTATTTATAATTTCAATTAATTCTGAAGGTGGCGCGTTTACGATACACACGTACTTTTAGTCCGTCTCTATTAACTGTTAAATTTACGCCTTTTTTGTTGCTTGTATCTCATAGTTATTGATCTTTGTTGCTAATTTAAAATTTTCAACATTTTATCATTATTGTGCTAATTGAAGTGTGTACTAGTGTCTCTGTATTGCTACTTTTCATTAAATTTATTAACGACCACGTGGTGACATAACCTCTATCTTTATTTTGTGATGTTAATTTATTGTGAATCCTGTAATAATAAAGGATCTATCAGACTCTCAACAGCTGTTAAGTGTAAATTTTGTGGTTTCTATTACCACAAAAGTTGTGCTCAAAGAAGAACTATAAATACAGGTCGTACTGCGAATAAGTGTTGTATCAGTGCAAATAAAGCTAATAGGAGTGTAAACAACGACACAGATATTAACAGTAATATTTCTACTCTATTGGAAAATCCATTACTTTCGTCGACATAAACCTCTGAAAATATTCAACCAGATCTAGAAAACACTGCTAGCTTAACAGCCTCTTTTTATTCGCAAGACTCATCATTGGATATGTCTATTAAAAACTTGGATGAGCTTTTTAATAAGTTGAAAGTGGAGTTAGATACGAAGCATAATGATCTAGTTACAGCTATATCTTCAATTAAAGAGGATGTCTCCTCTTTACAAAAGAGAGTGAATGGAGCTTATGATAGAATTGACAATATTGAAAAAGATTTATAAGACAGGTCAGTCCGCGTAAAAGTGAACATCTGGGTCAAAAATTAAATTAAATAAAAAAGAATATAAACCATGTATTCTGATCGGTAATTATCTGTAGTTTATGGAACTATACACGTTATACCACTTTTTTTTTTAAATTTCAAGTTTCTTAGCCTGCGGACGATTCTATCAGTACGGGCGACCTAACTTGTGATTATGATGCAAAGTTGGTAGCACTGTATATCGTATTTGAAGTCTATAAAAATCTATAGGTTATGATCAGTTCTTCAATATACACTGTGATAAATCTCTCGGCAAAGTTTTTTTTTTTTTTTCGGTAATTAAAGAAAGTTCTGTACTGTTGTTAAGAATCCTTATTTTTCTGTAACGCCCGTGACGCATAAAATAGTATTGTTTGAGTAGCTATTTAAATTTTTAATATTTTTATTCGGATTTTTGTTTACAAAGTTATTTTGAGAAAACCCATAACCTTCTCATTGAAAAAATTTTTTAAAGACTCCTTTTTCTGAAAAAATGCGTCACGGGTGTTACATGTACAAATGCTACTATTATCGAGCATTTGATTCTCTACTTGTTAATACATTATTATATGCTGAAAAAATTTAAAAAAATTAACACTGCATTACAGCATCAAAAAAACACAACAATGATGTTTTTTTTTTTTTTCACTTTTAAACGTATTTTTTACAGTTTTAGTTGTTACTTCGTTAAATTTGTTGAACCCAGTTTAAAATTAATTTGAGGTTAAAAAAATCAAAACTTTTTTCCTAGAATTTTTTGCAAGATGTCTCAGAAAAGAACGGCACAATGGCGCAAGAAACTTAAAGAAAATCCTGAACTTTATAAAGAGATTTTAGCTAAAGAAAAACTCAGAGATAGAGAAAGACGAAAAAAAAAAAATTGCTTCTGGCTCAAAATCCCATTGAATTACAAAAGCCACGTGCAAATACCTAGCGTAGAGTGCAAAAGCATCGCCAAAAGAAGAAATTACTTGAAAAAACTGACGAAGCCAATGCTTCGACACAGCTTGGTAGCTATTCTTGTAATCAAACACTAGGAAAAGCAGTATAAAAAATTAAGAATACCTTACCCGAAAGTCCTAGAAAACAAATAGCAGCTTTGCGAAAAGTAGCACTTGATGTAGTACCAGCAAATTTACGAGATAACTTTTTTGGAAAAATTGAGAATAAACCAAAACAAATTTTTCCCGTAGATTCAAAAAAAACAATCATTGAATTTTACCTATCAAATAATCATAGCTGGCAATCGTCATATAGAAAAGATGTCAAAGAAACCATTAATCCACTTACTGGTAAAAAAGAAATGATTGCGAAAAGGTTTCTTGTTTTAAGTGTTGCAGAGTTGTTTGAATTATTTAAAATAGCCCATCCTGACGTAAATGTTCATAGAACAAAGTTTTTTGAGTTGCGTCCTTCGCATGTCAAACCTAGAAAAAATACCCCACACAATGTTTGCACTTGCATCTATCACGGAAATTTCAGTTTTTTGGTTGAAACTATTCATGAAAAAATGGAAAACTTTCCTTGTGAGTTAAGAGAAGTGGTAAAAAAAACTTAGCTGCGATGTTTGTATGAATCTTGTATGAGGGGAGTTTGCAAATCATGTCCAACCGTAGGTTCATTAATCTCGGAAAATTTTAACGGAGATGAACTCGTGCATCATAAACAGTGGATTTTTTCTAAAGATGAAAAACGTTTATCTCTGAAAAAAATAAGTGAGCCATTGAAAGATGTGATTAATAATCTGGATAGTGAAGTAAATGAGTTTAAAATCCACTACTATGTAAACAAAGAACAATCAGCTCATTTTGAAAAAGCAATAAAATATGTTCCATCTGGTGAACTGGTTCTGCAAATTGATTACGCAGAAAAGTAGTCATTAAAATTTCAAGATGAAGCTCAGTCCGCGAATTACAACAAAAAATTAATATTCATTTTTACGTGCTGTGCATGGTTCGCTGATTCTAAAAAGTGTTTAGCCGTTTTGTCTGATTTTCGTGATTAAAACAAGTTTACTGTTTGGTTTTGTTTAAAAACTATTTTCGAACATTTGAAGAAAACTGTAAGAAACCTCAAAAAAATTGAAATTTTCAGTGATGGTGATGGATCCCAGTTTTAAAATAAACATACCCTTTCGAATTTAGTTTACTGCAAGAGCGAATTTGATTTAAAATTGACCTGGAATTTTTTCGCTACCAGCCATGGAAAAGGAGCTGTAGACGGCATTGGTGTCATTTTAAAGCAGGCGTGGTGGTTGTCTGTAAAGTCAAGGCAACAGATTTTTAGTGGAGCCAAGGATTGTCATGAGTTTGCTGAAAAAAAATTTCGGGTATAAAAACTTTTTACATTGAGGAGTCCGATATCAAGAACTATCAAAACACTTTAGAACAAAAATGGAAAAATGTGAAGGCCATTCCTAATATTAAAAAAATGCATTTCTTTGAAGTAAAAAATGGAAATACCTTAGAGGTAAAATATTGTTGTAGTTCCAAAAACAGTAAATCTCATTTAGTTGCACTCGGTAAAACAAGGTGGAGAATTGAAGATATATATTCTGACTCCAAAGAAGAAGCTAATGACTAGAACTACTAACTAACGTAAAATTTTTTGTAACACCCCTAACGATAATTTACTAAAAATAAGATTTAATATTTAACAAATATATTATTAACTTTATTATTAAAAATAGATGTTAGCCTAATGGAGATTAAAATTTAATTTACTTAAAAAAATGAGTTACAATGAAAGTTTATTTATAATACATTAAAACTGTAAAATCTTTTGAATTTAAAGATTTATTCTTACCTAAAATGCTTCAGAGTTCTCTAATAGCTCATTTATCACTTAATAACATCATAGATCTTTCATGAATCATTTTTTCAGACTCCAACCAGGTATGTATTTGTACTCGTAATACCCGTGACAAATACGTGTAACACCCGTGACATGAAGAAAGATTTTTATTCATAAGAAAAAATGAAAAAATCCAAAAGCTTTTACATGAGCATAAAAGTGCAAAGACTTAACTTTAACATAGATTTTTTCCAGAATTTTATTGTTTGATAAATCGCTGAATTATTGTTCCCTTGACGGTAGCATCGAAACCACTTCTATTTTCAGTAACACCCGTGACAGACTTTCGATTGTATTTTTAAGAAATTGAAAAACGTGAAAAATTTTTAAATAACGTGAAAATTTTCAAAAAAAAAGTACTTCCCTTTAATATAATAGTGTCTGTTTTTTGAAAAATTTACATATAAATATACGAAAAACTGTGCCTACGATGTAACACCCATGACATACGGACAGACCCAGACCAAACATCCTTTTGTGTTGATGAGTGCATTGCTGAATTAGCAGATGGACAGAGGAGATCAAAAAATTAAATTCTTTTCAACATGCCTGAGTCCTCTGAAAATGAAGACAAGACAAAAATAAACTCTATTCAGGCAAAATCCTCAATTGAAATTGGCAACTTCAGATTTTTCAGGTAAGGAAAACTTGGAAATAATCCTAGGCCCATAAAAATTGTTTTTAAATCTCATGATATAGTTAGTTGGTTTTTAGTCAATCAAAATAAATTGGATTTAAACAACATTAAGCTCTAGTGATAGAACCAACAAACAACGTATTCAAATAAAACTAACAATTGATCAGCTTGAATTGAGAAAAAAAAATGGAGAGACCAACTTACTTCTAAAATTTTTTAATAATGTACCTAAAATAATTAAAAAATCTTAATCAACTAGCACATATGGATCAGATTAAAATTTATTATCAAAATGTATGGAGTGTTAAAGGCAAATCTAAATTGAACTGTTCTGCTGCTGTTAAATATCACATTACATGTTTGGTTGAGACATGCTTGGACAATATGGTCATGGATGCTGAGTTGGACGTTCCTGGGTATATCTTCTATAGGATGTTTTTTTTTTCAGACTTTGCTTGGGAGAGTTACAATTGCTTAATTTTAAAGTTTCCTGGGTTAGTGGAACTATGTTAAGGCAATCTAGTTCATTAGTAGTTAAGTTTTCTAAATTGAATTTGTAACCTAGATCATTTATTTACCGTACAAGTCTATTAACTTCATCATTTTATAATGTTTATGATTTACTTCACATGCCTTTCGAAACCTTTAAGCGAGATATAACCGACAAAATTCTCAATTTTGTATAATTTTTGTTCTGATTATAATTTTTAAATTGTGCCACCTATCAATTAATTAAGCTTTATACTTTGTATTTGGGTCAATAGCCCGTATGTATTAATAAATAAATAAATAAATAAATAAATAATTTTTTATTTCCAAATTACGAGTAAATAAACCTGTTCATTCATTTTTACAAATGCTTTAGATAAAAATATGCACCAAGTTTACAACATGTGAAAAAGTATTATGCTATCCCCATAGATAAAGAAAATACATTATAATTATATTGCCCTGAAATGGCAAGCTAGAGAGAAAACGTCAATTTCAAAAAAGTTTTCAGCCACAAACACATACATTAGTAAACAAATCAAAAGAAAAATGTAGCTAAAAAATTTGAGAAAACAGCCATCTTATCAACTTAGGTTTATTTTATTATATTAAAAACTTACAATTTCTTATTATCCACCCTGTATGTTTGAAGCGCCATTTTGATTTTTAAATGTTTATAATTATTTTAACAACTTTTTAATTCAAAATTAAAAGTTTTTGTTTAAAACTAATTAAATACAAAAATTAAATAGTTGGAATGACAGGCTGACGAAATTTGTGCCTATATGTATGTATATATTCACCGGTAGTTTCTCTAAAAAGTGGTTTTTCACTAGGAAATGATTTTTTAGCACATAAAGTACTTGACTAAATGAAAAAAAAATTATTCGTTGCAGATTTTTTCATCAAAATATTAAAAATATTACAATGAAGTGCAAAAACCGTAAAAAAACTGTTGGTATCGTTAACTAAAAATTCTGTCAAACGGAACGGTCGTTATTTTGAGGGAAAAAATCGTCGAGAGACGATTAAAAAAAAGAATTCAAATTTAAGGTCCATAATAGTACCTCTGATGCAGGTACTGAAAAACAGACGGAAGTCTCGCTACGCTCGCCGCGATAACTGTCTGCTCCTAAGCTAAACTTTCGACTGTTTTTTAACAGTACCTGTATGAACAATACTTTTTTGCTACTAATTGCTACGCGATTCTTTTTAGAGTTCGATCAACAAATACAAGTATATTTTAATCAAAAACAACTATAAAAAATAATAAACACCAACATTAATATCAAAATTTATATATTTTTTCTATTAAGGACGTTTCAGACCTCCAGTGACTCTCATTCAGTTTTGGGGCTCTCCGCACGAGAAACAGCTGACGCGCCGGTCGTTCTGTCTCTCTCGCTCTCGTGGCGCAGCATAACCGCTAAGACTAAAAAATCAACTTTACTGTTAAATTACTCTGAAAGTAGGCCCGGTTGCCGTATTTTGAAAAATGTTAGATTGATTCTTATTTCAATAGCTAGAATATACTCTTTTTTTTAGAAAAAGTTAACTACTAGTTAATTTACAGTCGTCGATAACATTAAAAAATTGTAGTGCTCTACGTGCCATCGCATGCAAAACGACCGAACTTTGAGCGTTCATAACTCAAAAACGAGTCCCGCTTGCCCTATTTTTTTTTGTGGCATTGGAAAGAACACATAAAAATCTTCTTGTATGCCGAGTTACAAAATTTGATAACGTTGACCGAAAATCCCTGAAACATCCTTAAATCAACTTATATATTATTTTTTAATTTCTGAAACAACAATTCATTTTCAATACGGCAGCTTATTGCAAAATTTCATCTAGAGTTTTATGTATCGATTGCTTGGATTTTGATTTTATAATTTGCTCATTTAAATCACTACCATCAGTATCAAACTCATGAAGTAAGTCAACATTACTATTTAAACTATCATGACAATCAGTCGACTTCATTATTAATGACAATTAATAAAAAAGACTTTTAAAAAATAGTGTTGTAAAAAAAAAAAAAAATAAAGCTAGTTTGGCTTATTCAAAACAGATCAACCACTGCGCAGCTTTCTAACTACACACACTCATACTCAATATTTTGCGCCTGCTTTGTGAGACATATATTGGTACGTAACTTGGTACATGAGATAAGATACAATCATGGTTTCTATACCTATAGTTGTATGTCCGTAAAAATTACACGCATGCGCCTTGATAATCGGTACTGCCGTAAAAAACCACTTTACAACGGCAGTGATTATTGTAAAAATGTTGATGCCGTGAAAACAGGCACTACCCTACCGACAGACCAACTGAGAAAATAACCGTAGAGTGGTTAGTAGCATATAAACACATTTATTGTAAATTAGAATAGCAAAAAAAAAATTTTCCCACTTTTACTGAAGTAAAAAAAAAAAATGCGCGTATTTATTTATTTTTTTTTAATTAATAATTCAAAATCAATTTTTTATTAATTTAAACTACACCATCGTGTAGAGAATACCCAAAAATAGTTGATAGGGATATTTTCTTATTTATTTTAGAATCTAATTTATATTTAAATTAGGGAAATCCTTGTTTAGCTGGCAATGCACCCGTGCGTTGCAAGAGGATTGGTGTAACTTCTATCATTGTAAGGCTTGTCTTTCCAGGGTCGGCTCAGCTACTCAGCTTGCTAGTGAAAGGGTGTGGGTGTATTAACAAATCAGTAGACACGATTATTTAAGTTTTATCCGTGCTTTTATTTCTCTTATTTATAACTTCGATGTAGTACGAGTGAACGCAGCATGCGTGTCTTAAGATCTACTAACTGCTCAGTCGCCTGCGCACTCTCGCTTCTTCTTCGACTAGACTTCCCGAACTTCATCATCCAACACTCCCTCCTTCGAGTAGTCTTAAAACTTCAATACAAAAATTATCCTAAAATTACAGAGTTTACAAAATAGTCACAAAAATACAAATACATAAAATCTTAAATCTAATCACATAATCGTCAGTCTGCAAGGGAATCGAACCCGACTATAAATCACACACCACTACAACTAGATAGCAATAGCGTACTTCTATAATCTCAGAAAAACTCCTATAAACATCGTTCGCAAATTATACATAAAAAGTTTTTAAAAAACTATCCATCAAAAACATCCATTTACATTTTAAACAGCATTAAAGAATTTATCAAAATGCTACGAAAGATTGAGTCATCAAACTCAACAAAAAAAACAGAGTCGATTTGTAATCGCAAAGAACTTAAAAACTAGGAAGACTCATAATATCGTCAGGTACAGCAGCGGATTCAACTTCACTGATCATCTCCTCCGTGCTTCATCTCAGTATCCTGACCTTTGATATCTGTAAAATAACGAAACATTTCATTAGAATATAAATTTCAAACTCTTGCATCTAGATATCTCAACTTATCTTTCCAACATCAATCTACATATACATATATACCACGTATTCATCTATGATATATTGTTATACATGGGAGGCAAGCGCCACATAGACGTCGAGAGAGAAATTTTCAGGTAGTGGCACGAGGAGAAATTTTCAGGTAGCCGAGTGCTGCTACCTGAAAATTCCTCTCGAGAGGTCTGTGGCGCTTAACTCCCATGTGTAACATCATATTTTGTTTCGCTAGTGGCATTCAATAGGTACTTTGAGAAACCAAGAAAACGATAAAAAAAGAATTGTAATTGTTGTCATAAAATTTGTAGCCATAATTTGAAAATTTTAGGTAAAATGATATCAATTTCTGGCGTCGATAAGGTAGAAAATTAAATTATTGGAATACTCAATAATAGACAGCTCGGCTTGAGGACCTCCAGTGGGCGAACTCATTACGAGGTGTCATTAAGGACATAGGGTTGTATAACTGCAGCTGCATCATTTTTAATGGTTTGAAATTTCCTGTACCAGAAACTTGAGTGGCAAAGATTGGGAGAGCAAAAATACGAAAATTTTACTTGGGTAGTAATTTTTACGAAGGATTTTTACTAGGGTCGGTAAAATAGAAAATTTTACAAGGACTAAAATTACTATATTTTTTATTTTATTTTTTTATTTATACAAAGAAATCATATTATTTATTTAGATTATACAATTCTAGCTGTGCTATTTTATTTCACGATGTGTTTTTAATAGCGCGCGTGGTATGGTTTATTGCGCGCGCATAGCACAACCTTACGAGATGCCCGTTGTAGAGACATGGTAGCCCGCACTTAGTGGATGTCAATCTCTACTTTGACTCCCGGTTCGGGAGAGTGGGTGTCAAAGTAACGCTTTTCTCCCAGAGAGGGCGCATCGAAAAGTACCTATTGAATGCCGCAGTGAAACAAAATTAATTAAAACATCTCTCAACTTTTTGAATCGCGGACGTGCTAAAGGCTTAGTAAATATATCTGCAATGTTTACTTCTCCGCTTACCCATTTTGTTTCTACTCTAGTCTGTATCACCTGAACTTTCACAAAATTAATCATACTTCTTTTCCTACCATATCTCTATCTCTATAATCCATATTTGCCCTAATCTCTTCTATGCTGTCATCGAAGTAACTAAGCTTATTGCTGCCTTCCATCTGGGCACAATTAACTGCTGACTTGTTATCGTTCCATACCGTCACGAGTACATCGAAGCTCTTGTTATATCACGTATAGCTTCATCAGCGGAAATTATTTCCCGACAAGATCCGCTCATCGTAACGTATTCTGCCCCACACGTTGCAGTCGATTGGTTCTTAATAACCTGCTTAAAGCTCCTCCAAGCCACAGGATTACCATACAGTCTAATAACATGCCCGCACGTGGTGACAAAGATCTCATTGTTGCAAAAACTTGCGTCCGTCCATGCATCTAAGACGTCGCCTTTTCCCCTATAAGCCAGTCCCAACCTCGAAGTACCTCTAAGATATTTAAAAATCCTTTTTACTTCTACCCAGTCTTCTAAAGTTGCCTGCAGCTGCCGCCTTGCTTAGTAATTTACCGCAGATGCGATATCTGGCCTCGACACATTAGCAATGTATAGCAGGCAACCTATCGCAGCATGATATGGTTCTTTGTTACTTACAGTTTCTACCTCTCCCGTACCTTCTTATTTTTCGAATGCCTCTTTCTTAGCCTGCCTCGCTATCATCGGGGTGTTAAGAGGGCGACTGCTTTCTAAATCAAATTTTTGCAGAACCTTTTCAATATACTCTTCCTGGGTAATCGTTAAAGTCTGATTACATCGATCTCTTTCTATTTTCATCCCTAAAAACATTCTGGGTTCACCAAAGTCCTTCATTTTAAACACGCTACTAAGTTTGGCCTTAATATCATCTAACTTTTCCTTCGAGTTGCTCGCAATGAGCATATCATCGACGTATAATACGATCACCGCGCATCATCCTTCATGACGCCAAGTAAATAGACAATGCTAATTCATGTCCGCTTGAAAATCAAGTTTCCTGACTTGATTTTCAATTTTTCCCGGAATTTCCATGTGCACAATTCCCGAAATTTCCATGTACAATTCTTCATCGAAAATACTGTTCAAGAACGCGGTGTTGACCTCTAAATTATATTGATTTACTATAGCCAAAACTGTTCTAACAAGCGATAACCTCGATACCGGAGCATAAGTTTCCCGAAGCTCATATTCATTTGGGTCCTGAAAACCTTGAATTATTAATCTTGCCTTAAATATTATTTCACCGTTCTTATCCGTCTTTCTTTTAAAAACCCACTTTCTGGTCATGGCCCTATTTTATTTTTTGTTGGTCTGTCTACGTGTAACTAAACGCTTTTTTCTTCCATCGACTTTAATTCCTCCACAATCGCGTATTCCCAGTCGTACCTATCTACAGAGTTTATGGCTTCTAGATACGAGGTTAGGTCCCCCCCCCTGTCCGTGTTGGCCATAAATGCAAATTTAATTTCGTCTTCCTCTAATAATTTTTTATCGCTCATTTCCATTCTTTTCTCATTTTCAACTTCGAATTTTATTCTGTTTAAATTTATAATGTTTGTTTTAAACAACTCAAAACTGTTATCATCGAATTTTTCTACTAATTTGAAATTCTTCGTATTGATTCTAAAATCAATATTTTTTTTTTGCTTGCATATAAACGTCTAGGAACTTCGACAACTTTCTCGCTAGTCTTCGGCTCATTTAGTTTTAATTTTTTTGACTCAGGTTTTGGTTTCGCGTCAGATAATTTATGCTTTAGAGGCCTACCTCTTTTTGGTTTTCCCACCTTTTTAACCTTTACTGCAATTAATTTTTCCAACTCTCTATCGTTTGATTTTTCTTCTACATCAAATACGTTAACCATTTGTCATCAGCTAAATCCTCCCTAGTTTCGCACCCTTCTAACTCTTTGATTCCATTCTGAAAAGTTTTCTGGTACGCGTTCTTATGCACCACTTTCTCATAGAACCTGTCGTGTCTTGAATTCAAGAATTTCCCGGACGGTGCATGCCACAGAACATAACCAGTAGGGTGTCCCTTATTTCCCAAACTGCTCTGATGCTTGCTCCCCCCGTCCACTTTTTTGTTTATGATAAAAAAGAAGCTTTGGCACCAAAAAAAAATTTTTTCGCCTTTTTTAATATTGCCGCAAGAGCCTTGAAGTCTTATGAAAATGACGATTTAAAATTAATATAATTACACGGTAAAGTTGAGTAGAATATTGAGGGTTCGATCGGAACCCTTACATAATGTATATCATTCGAAAGATCTTTCGAAAAGGAAGCTCTCTGCCAAATTTTAGATCTCTATCATCGAATTTGAGGCCATGGCATCAAAAAAACCACTTTTTTACCCTTTTTTTTACTATATTTTCAAGTACTTTTCGACCTTTTTTTCACTGTAACTTTTTTATCATGAATTTTCAACAAAATCGGCCAAGAAATTATAACTTTGTCTTGAATCAATGAATCGAAATATCCTTGGTGTTATGTTTTTTCCCCTGTTTTTAAATACTTTTAGAGCGCTTCAAATCCGTTATGACGAAAAAAAACGTTATTTTTTTTTTTTAACTATTGCGAGACATCTAGGTTTCAATATTCAAAATTCAATCGGGATCTTGTAAAAAAATATATGACTCGATACATCATCAAAAAACAAAGCTCTCGTTGAAATTTCAGGTCCCCATCATCAAATCTCAGGTCGTGGCATAAAAAAAAAAAAAAACCATTTTTCACTCTTTCTTTTGACTATATTGCGAGATATCTGAGACGTAATATTCAAGATTTAATCGAAATCTCACAAGCAAGTTTATTTTTCAAAAAATCATTGATAAATAAATCTCTCGGCCGAGTTTCAGACCTCTAATATCGAATTTTTAGCCATTATCAACCGAAAAATTAAAGAAAAAAAAATAAAGATAATACTAAAAAGACGATTGTAAAAAGATTAAGGGTTTGTGAAAAAGACTTACAAGGAGAGTGTTGTAGAGAAAGAAGTTCAGGAAGTCTGATCGAGCACGAAGCTCGAGTGCGCAGGCGCCGGATGACTCTGCTCGGCGCGGCGATCGAGTAGTTTAAGTTCAGTTCGACGCTCGAGTTCTAAAAGCTGACAACTCAAAATTTTTTTTAAAAACATGACATCTCTCTAAAGGAAAGCTCTGAGATGTCATGTTATTAAAAAAAATTTTGAGTTGTCAGCTTTTAGAACTCGAGCGTCGAGTTGATAGATAGACACCGAGTGACACGCATTTTGCGTTCATTCGTCTTGTATAGAAGAAAGATTGAAAGAAAATGAAAGCACTGATTAAAGATAAATTATTGCATCTACTGTTTAATATATATACCCACACCCTCTTCACCATCCAGCAGAGTATCAGAGCCGACCTAGGAAAGAAGATACACATTGATCCTGTGACACCGCGTGGGTGCATCGCATTCTACAGGAAGGGACAAATACAATTTCCATTTTTTATCAGAGAGCACCAGACATTTGGGTCATGGATTTAGCTAAAACTTGATATATGGGCTCCAAATAAAGAAATCTCCAAGCGTCAGTTTCTCTGAATGGGCCTTTTAAAGTCATGTTCCCTCTACACCCCATGTTAAAAAATCAGCATTTCATCAGCATTTTTCAATAAAAAGCTGTTTTTGACCTTATTTTCAAAAAAATATTGCTCAGCTATTACACTTACAGAATTCCGGAACCTAGCATTTTTTTCGTCTTTCCAAGTACTTTCTGGAAAAAATTATTTGAGTTTTTTTTTATGTATTAGACCATGTAAAATTAAGATGTTTTTCGTCTTTTTTTCATTTTAAATCCATGACCCATATATCTGGTGCTCTCCTTGTAAGTCTTTTTCACAAACCCTTGATCTTTTTACAATCATCTTTTTAGTATATCTTTATTTTATTTTTCTTTAATTTTTCGGTTGATAATGGCTAAAAATTCGATATTAGAGGTCTGAAACTCGGCCGAGAGATTTATTTATCAATGATTTTTTGAAAAATAAACTTGCTTGTGAGATTTCGATTGAATCTTGAATATTACGTCCCAGATATCTCGCAATATAGTCAAAAGAAAGAGTGAAAAATGGTTTTTTTTTTTTTTTTTATGCCATGACCTTAGATTTGATGATGGGGACCTGAAATTTCAACGAGAGCTTTGCTTTTTGATGATGTATCGAGTCATACATTTTTTTACAAGATCTCGATTAATTTTGAATATTGAAACCTAGATGTCTTGCAATAGTTAAAAAAAAAAAATAACGTTTTTTTTTCGTCATAACGGATTTGAAGCGCTCTAAAAGTATATAAAAACAGGAAAAAAAAAATAACACCAAGGATATTTCGATTCTTTGATTCAAGACAAAGTTATAATTTCTTGGCCGATTTTGTTGAAAATTCATAATAAAAAAGTTACAGTGTAAAAAAGGTCGAAAAGTACTTGAAAATATAGTAAAAAAAAGGGTAAAAAAGTGGTTTTTTTGATGCCATGGCCTCAAATTCAATGATAGAGATCTAAAATTTGGCAGAGAGTTTCCTTTTCGAAAGATCTTTCGAATGATATATATTATGTAAGGGTTCCGATCGAACCCTCAATATCCTACTCAACTTTACCTTGTAATTATATTAATTTTAAATCGTCATTTTCATAAGATTCAAGGCTCTTGCGGCAATATTAAAAAAGGGGAAAAACATTTTTTTTGGTGCCAAAGCTTCTTTTTTATCATAAACAAAAAAGTGGACGGGGGGAGCTAGCATCGGAGCAGTTTGGGAAATAAGGGACACCCTAATAACCAGTTGGTGAATATCCATCTAGTATTGTTCTGATCGCTCTGTCAGAGACCTTCGATTCTGTTATCGGAATTTTAACTTACGCGAGACAGCTGAATCTTCTAATCTTTTCAAAATGCAATTTTTCTTACCAGAAAATTTCTTTAACGTAACTTCAAAATGAATAGACCTCAGCGGTGACCTATTATACATGTGGACGGCTATTTCAGCAGCAAGCATCCACATAGTTTTCGGCAGACCACTATCAGACATCAACGCTCTCATTTTCCTCTGCAGACTATCATTGAACTTCTCAGCAATCCCGTTGTGTTTGGGAGTGCTGGGAGGTCCTAAGCTTGCCTCGATTCCTTCCCTTTGCATTACTTCGATAAATTTTCCTCCGACAAACTCTGCACCTCTATCAGACCTAATGTATCAAAGTTTCTCGTTTTTACCTAGCAAGTTTCTAGTGGTGACGAGATACTTTTCATGACACTCGCCCGAGCCGTTTTAGTTCTTATACAATACATCTTCGCAAATCTACTTTCGTCGTCTACAAAAATGGTGATAAATATATTTCTACCAGCAAAAGACATTGGTCTTATCGATCTCATCGTGTCACAATTTATGGTTTCGAACGGCCTACTTGCACGGGTCCGAGTTTCTTCAAACGGTAATTTCTTCATATTCGACAAAATGCATACTTCACAATCTTTAATACTATCCTCGAATCTCACAGCTTTAAGAGCATCTATTTTCTTCTGCAATTGTTTTAAATAACGCAACGATACATGTGCCATAACATATACTTATCCATCTTATAATCCAAATTTGTGGCGTTGAGGGGCTTATCGATATACAATCGCGTCTTCTCATCTAAAGTATCTACTTTATCAGCATCTACATTTTTTCTATTCAGTGTATCCTCGTTTAGGTCAAAATCGATAGTCGGTTCGTCTATATTTACACTGAGCTCCTGCAAACTCCCCTTCTCAATCTCAGGTGGAAGTTGCATTGTTCCTTCGACTGACTCATTCAAACTTCCAAGTTCAACATCTATATCTTCAAGCTGAGATTGTCTTGGGAGCTCATCTACAGTCCCTATTCGCGCTTTGCAAATGTAATTCTCATATTCATCCACATTGCCTTGAACATCGATTCTATTATTTAGTGAAAGTTCCCAGTAGGATCTATTGTATATTCCTGATAAGTAAAGATCGTGTGATTCCCTATCGAAAATTTTCAAAACTTGCTCCTCTAAATAAATACCCAAAGCCGCATCTGCAAAGCGTTGAAGAGAAATTAAATTGTCTCCCAAAATTTCCTGCCGCTATCACGTTCGTCAATTTAATTAATGTATTATCATCTAGCTCAGGGAATAAAAATAGATCCCTTTTACCATCTATCTTAATATCCGCTGAGCTATTTTTATTTGCACATCGAATCACACCTCCTCTATATTTCTCAAAATTGGATAAGATAATATTTTTCCCTACCATGTGCTCCGTAGCACCGGAATCGGCAATAAAATTTATCACATAATCTTTGTCAATATTAAAATTCGACCTACTTGTCAAACGTGCGCTCAGTTGGCCTCTGTTATTGCTTCTCTGTTGCTGGTTTGATCGGTCTCTTTCCTTTCCACCACCTACGCCTTCTCTACCTCGAACTTATGTACTCCTACCTCTACAATTATCACACCCTCGACCCCTTTTATTTCTCCGAAATCGGAACCGCGTCCTCTATAACCTCTACCACGACCACCGAAACCTCTACCTCTATTTCTAAACGAACTACCTCTATTCATTTGATAATTGTTTCTCGCTTCTACTCAACTGTCATTTAGATTTGTTGGACAATTGATACCTATATGGCCTGTTCTTTTGCCCCTATAGCAAAAAGATGGATTCTTGCATTCAACTGCAAAATATCCCATCTGGTTGCAGCGTCTACATCTATTGTACATGTAGTCACGAGTTAGTCGTATCGAAACTCCTTCCCTGCATCCAGTTCTCCTCGATCGTTCCAGCTGCAATATAAAACGTTTCATTGCATCTATATCTAAGTTTTTGTCAGTAAGAGCTTAAACCAGCTCAAAAGTCAGAAACACAGGGTCTGTCTCAAAAACAGCTTTGTAAAAGGCTACCTTCTGTTCGTCACACATAAATGATTCCCGGATTATAATGTCAATCTTATCGCAAAAATCGAAAACTTTCTCACTCGGATGCATCTTAAGTGCATAAAGCCATGTACGTTTATCCGTCATTGGAGAGTTCGTCTCGGCTTTTCGATACTTACTCAGCTTACGTAAAATTGCGACCAGGTTCATCAAATTTATCACCTTGCGGTGGTAATGCTCATCAACATGATTTATAATTATGTCCCGGACCGTATTTCTGCCGCTCTTCAGGCGATTAATTTCTGGATGGAGTTATCTTTTCATGTACATCATCTAAAATATCATTATTAAGCAACTCTGACTTAAACGACTCCATCAAAAAATCAAAACTAAACGTCAGTCTAAATTCACGTTTCACGTGAGACTTAATATAAATTAAATATATATAAGATAAATTAAAAAACAAAACACAGCTAAGTTTTTTGTGGGCTACACAAATTTATTTAATAATGACAGCTGTTTCAACGACTTAGAGTTTTCTTCAGACTTATTTACAAACTGTAACTCTAATGTAGTTTTCATTAGATATATATACATTAATGTGCTCTTAGTGGGTACGGTCAATTAATCCAAAACAAGAAATTACAAAACTCAAAATTTTGAATAATTACTAAATAAGACTCATAAAATTCTTTTCTTTACACTAATCCGAATTCAAATAAAAATTAATAAATAAAATAAAAAATAAATCATAAATTATAAAGATTAATAAATAAAATAAAAAATAAATCATAAATTATAAAAATATATAAACAATCATTAATCAGGTTCGAAATAAAATTAGTAGTGGTGAGTTATTCAAATCCACTTGATTATTTAACAAACAATCAAAATTTCTCAGTCTATTTATCTCGAGAGATTCTAAAATATTAAGGACATTCAACTCTGACTACTCAAGTCAAGTCTTCTCGTATGACTATTTTTCTGATATAGAAACACGCTGATTGGTTGCTCGAGTCTAACCTAACCCCAAAAGTACAATTTTTTTTATTTGACTATTCTTTTCTATTATTAATAATCCCCTAATCGTCTCCGTAAACATCTTAAAAAAATCCTCAAATGCTCTTTGAACCTCAAAAAAACTATGCTTGGTGTTATCATCCATTATTGAGAGACTTTGTTAAGAAGCACAAAAAAGTTCGATTTCTCATATGACACTGTGTTAATGGATCAAAACAATAATTATTTATATCTTTTTTATTAGACTCCTAATTGCTTCCAGATTTTAACAGAGGACTTATTATTCAATCAAAACCTGATTTTGAGATAAATTTGTTATCCTTATTATTCAAACTCTTCTTATTCTTAATAAATAGTCCCAACTTTTTATCAGTCTTAAATGACACACAGATATTCTGATTCAGTCTCTTTGACTATAATGACTACTATGAACTACTATGACTTATTTTCGAAGATGTTTCTCCAGAATAAGTAAGAGAAAAATAATATCTTTTATTCAAAATATCAGGGTTTATAATTTTCAAGGCCATCCTTTCCATCTTCCTTCTCAACAAACCATTAACTAAATCTGTCGAATAACCATTATTCAACGCTAACTGTTTAATTATATTTAGTTCTTTCAAATAATTCTCACGATTCATAGGTATAGATAATAATCTTTGCATATAACAATCAAAAGAAGCAAGCTTATGTGATAATGGATGGTGAAATATTATTTATAGTCATATCAGTCTGGATTGGTTTATGTAAAATACTAAATTGTAGTTCACTCTCAATAGCGTTCAATCTATTTTTAGTAATAGACAAAACAAGAAAATTCAATAAATTATCATTCTCTATCTCCAAAGTAAATTTAATATCCTCATTAATCCCGTTAATAGAATTAAAGAAAATATCCAGCCGTCTATCAGAACCATTAAAACATGCAAAAATGTCATTCACGTACTTAAACCTAAATTTGAATTTATCAAAAAGTTTACGTTGACTTATTTTTGTCTCCAAAAAATCTACAAAGATTTCTGACAAAATTGGGCTAAGGGGACTACCAATTATCAACCCAATTTTACTCTTGAACACCTTCTGATTAATTGAATAAACCTAATTGAGCAAAGTACTACTTTATTCTTTTGTATAGTACTACTTTATTCCCGCTTATCCTAGAAAAGCGATTTTCGCGCAACGCCTCTTAATATTATCTCTTATATTATCTCTAGTGATGGTTTTTTCGTCTCATTGCTTTTCTCTCTGTTTGTAAAATGGAAGAGCTTTTGGAAGATTTAAATAGAGGGTATATAACATATTTAAATTAGGATGTAATTCCGCAGAATAGTGGTTCATTTTCGATAGTTTAGATTAAAGTTTTTTAACGTTTTTTTTTCTTTTTTTTTCAGATTCGACTTCAAAGTTCCAGATATCAAGTGGGCTTAGATAAACAAGAATCAAGTACGTATCGAAACTTACTTACAAAGCTACCATCTGGAAAAATTGCTCTTGAAGCAGCGTATGGAGCAATAGAAATGAAAATGCAAGAAATCGTCAATTACGTTGATCAGTGGTTGAGATATCAATCATTATGGGACCTTCAACCTGAATATCTTTATGGTAAATTAAGTGAAAACATAAGTTTGTGGATGAAGTGTTTAAATGATATAAAAAAAACAAGGACAACTTTCGATACATCTGATACAAGAAGAGAGTTTGGACCAGTTATTATTGATTTCGCAAAAGTTCAAAGTAAAGTATCTCTGAAGTATGATTCCTGGCACAAAGAAACCTTAGGCAAGTTTGGAACACTTTTAGGGAACGAAATGGCTAGTTTTCACGTTCAAGTTTCACGTTCTAGAAGTGATCTTGAATTACACTCCATTGAAGCTGCGAGTACCTCTGATGCGGTTAGTTTTATAACATATGTTCAATCACTTAAACGGAAAATGAAGTCTTGGGAAAAACAAGTTGATGTATACAGAGATGGGCAGAGAATATTAGAACGACAAAGATTTCAGTTTCCTTCTCATTGGTTACATGTTGATAATATAGAAGGTGAATGGGGAGCTTTTAATGAAATATTGAAGAGAAAAGATACATTTATCCAGACTCAAGTAGCATCTTTGCAGTTCAAAATAATTACAGAGGATAAGGCAGTTGAATCTAGAACCTCAGATTTCCTTAATGATTGGGAACAAGGAAAACCAGTAGAAGGTCATTTAAGACCAGATGATGCTTTGCAACAACTTCAAGTATTTGAAAGTAAATTTGCTCGTCTCAAAGAAGAAAGAGACAATGTTATCAAAGCTAAAGAAGCCCTTGAACTTTTAGAACCCGGCAATTCTTCTACGAATGAAGATCGAATGGTTATTGTTTTTGAAGAATTACAAGATCTCAAAGGAGTCTGGTCAGAACTTTCCAAAATTTGGAATCAAATTGATGAAACCAGGGAAAAACCTTGGCTTTCTATTCAACCAAGAAAACTACGCTTGCATATAGATACTATGCTAACACAATTAAAAGAACTGCCAGCAAGATTAAGACAATATTCCTCTTATGAGTATGTAAAAAAATTACTTCAAAATTATACTAAAGTTAATATGTTGATAGTTGAATTAAAATCTGACGCATTAAAAGAGCGACATTGGAAGCTTCTAATGAAGCAACTAAAAGTGAATTGGATACTTAGTGAACTTACTTTAGGACAAGTCTGGGACGTAAATCTACAAAAAAATGAAGGAATTGTAAAAGATATAATTCTTGTTGCTCAAGGTGAAATGGCTTTAGAAGAATTTTTAAAGCAAGTTCGAGAATCATGGCAAAACTATGAGTTAGATTTAATTAATTATCAAAACAAATGTCGCTTAATACGAGGTTGGGATGATCTTTTTACGAAAGTTAAAGAACATATTAATTCTGTTGCTGCTATGAAGCTTTCACCCTACTATAAGGTTTTTGAAGAAGAAGCGTTGACGTGGGAAGAGAAACTCAATCGGATTAATTCTCTATTTGATATTTGGATTGATGTTCAACGAAGATGGGTTTATTTAGAAGGAATTTTCTCGAGTAGTGCTGATATTAAAACACTTTTACCAGTAGAAACATCTCGGTTTCAAAGCATAAGTTCAGAATTTTTAGGTTTAATGAAAAAAGTTTCTAAATCTCCGTTGATTGTTGATATATTAAATATTCCTGGTGTACAAAGATCTTTAGAGCGCTTAGCTGATCTGCTAGGTAAAATTCAAAAAGCTCTGGGAGAATATTTAGAAAGAGAAAGAACTTCTTTTCCTCGGTTTTATTTCGTAGGCGATGAAGATCTTTTAGAAATCATTGGAAATAGCAAAAATGTTGCAAGACTTCAAAAACACTTTAAAAAAATGTTTGCCGGAGTTGCGTCAATTTTACTTAATGAAGACAATACCGTTATCACAGGAGTAGCTTCAAGAGAAGGAGAAGAGATTCTTTTTGAAAATCCTGTATCTACAATTTCTTACCCTAAGATTAATGAATGGCTCACTTTGGTAGAAAAAGAAATGCGCGTAACTCTTGCATTAAGTTTAGCGAAAGCAGTGCAAGATATCAAAAGCATAAAAGAAGATAATTTTATTTTGAAAACTTTAACGAGTTGGTGTGATAAGTATCCTGCTCAAATTATCATTTTAGCTGCGCAAATACTTTGGTCTGAAGATATAGAATTCGCATTACAAGAAACTCATGATACTTCAAGAATAGATCCTCTTGATCGTGTTTTAATTCATGTTGAGAAAACTCTAAACATACTAGCTGATTCTGTACTGCAAGAACAACCTCTTTTAAGAAGAAAAAAATTAGAACATTTAATAAGTGAATTTGTTCATAAACGCACAATTACAAGAAGATTAATTTCTAATAACGTTTTTAATCCAAAATCTTTTGAATGGTTGAGTGAAATGAGATTTTATTTTGATCCCAAACAAACTGATGTTCTTCAACAAGTTACTATACATATGGCTAATGCAAAGTTTTTCTACGGTTTTGAATACTTGGGAGTTCAAGATCGATTGGTACAAACTCCTTTGACCGATAGATGTTATTTAACTATGACTCAAGCTTTAGAGTCTAGATTGGGTGGATCACCATTTGGACCTGCAGGCACTGGAAAAACAGAATCTGTAAAAGCACTAGGTCACCAACTTGGAAGATTTGTTTTAGTTTTCAACTGCGACGAAACATTTGATTTTCAGGTAATTTCTTTGATATTTAATTTTCAAAATCTTTAATAATCTTGATCAAATTCATTGTAAGCTTGTTTGATTTAATATTTTGATGATTGTAGAAGACTTTATTAAAACTGATATTTTCAGAGTATCCAGAAAATAATCAATAAACTTTTTTTTTATTGTTTTGAGACTTTTTTTTCATGAATTAACGGGCATGAATGCTCCGTTTGCACAAATGATTATAGCCAGGGGATTTAAGGTTGCATGTTCGGTGTAAAAGAGAACGCTAGACTCGTGTGTATAAGACAGAGGGAGTTTCGGAACTCCTCGTTACTGTATGTCTCTGTCGCTCTGTAAAATATGGTGGCTGACCGTAGATCACGGGTCACAGGAAGGAAAGATAGGTTAAACAAAAATGACACCATAAACGCACTGCAAGGTCTTTTTCCTCAAGGTTCCCAGAGGAAAATATTTTTTGAATCAAAATCCTATCTGCTAATTCCTTCAAGTTATGTAAAAATAATTATTTTCATTAAAAATAACAAAAATCGCGTTTGAGCTTAATTAATTTTTATTTGTTTTACCTGATTCTCGCAATTCTGGAAATATCCTTGGGGGGGGGGGGGGGTGCATACCCTTGAGGTAGAAAAAAAATCGATATTTTTGCATTTTCTCGAAGTACAACATCTTAGAAATGTTTTGTCAAAATTTCAAGTCGTTTTGATTTGATCTCGCAAAGTTACAGCTGTTTCCGTGCATGCAGTTTTAGTAATATGTAGTTTTAGGTAATTTCAAAGTTGACCCGATGAGCGCGTCCGCGAAAAAAAAATAAAAGTAAACAAAAAAAAAAAAAAAGTCAAGAAGGCTGAAAAAGAAGCTACCAGAGAGAGCAAAGATGCTAGAATTCAAAGAAGAAGGGAAGAAAAGCATACACAAGATCAAGTAGCTGAAGCAGAATAGCTGCTTTATGGTGCAGGAATCGCACTTTAAACGTGTTTTATTTTTAATCATCTACAATAAATCAGGATACTAAATTTTTGTACATAAAATTTTTTCACAGCTAATTTTAAAATCAAAATTTTTGTGCACAACAAAATTTTATGCACAAAAACTTTTACCATTTCGGATTTTTTGATAATCTGTTTTTAATGTACATTTGAAAAATATTTGCTACTTTGAGAATTTGCTAATTCTAGGCAGTGGACCCAACATCAAGTTGAATTTAAATTAAAACAAAGAGTTCAAAGTCAATATAAATTTGGCAAGACCTACTTGTAAAACTCTAAAAATTGAGTATGGAATCAATTATTAAATTTGAATTCAAGTTCAACTTGTTTCAATCATTTCCAAAGTTTCAAAGTTTAAGTTATAAGTCTTAGAAGACTAGTCTCTCTGAGTGCGCCCTAATAACATTACCTGAATAATTTGATATAAGTAAAGAATATAATTCGAAATAGTTTGACAAAACGTTACTTTAAAGCCATTTTTAAGGCAAACATTTAAACTTTATACAATTTTTTAAACTTTATAGTATCCCTGCTAGAAATTTCAGCAGAATTTCACCTGAAGGAGGGAAAAAATTTTCTTGGATCTGCCCAGATCTGCCCAAAGTCTGCTGAAATTTTTCACTCATTTCTAGCAGGGTAATTAAAAAATAATTATTATCAGAAAAAAGACCTCTTGCAAAATCGCCAAAATCTGATCCTTACCAAATCAACTGAAACTTCTGGGTTAGGTGTCTTTGAGGATCCTTTTTAACATCCCGTAGTTGTTTTTTCGGTCAGCTAACTTACTGCGCATGCGCAAAGACTATTATGCTTCATTTAAAATAAATGGGAAACCACGGTTTTAGGTAGTTTTTTGCAATAAAAAAATAAAATAAAATAAAAAAATGTGGGTGACACAGTTCTGGTTTTTGCATCAAAGGCGCGTCTTTTCCACCTATTTTGGTGAGGTGTTTTACAGTTCAGATAATATACAGTCTGAAGTACTCGTTTGCAGCACTGATGATTTGTTTTCTCTAAACGGCTATAACTTTGGTTTGAAAATCAATTTCAGTATAAAATTATATATCGTTGGAAATCTTTTGAGTTCAGCTATCATTTGGTTTACTTTAAAAATGTATATACAGCTTTCCACGGCCACCAGAGGGCGCTGAAGGTGACTGCCTAATATAATTTGAACGTTATTTATCATTTTGGAACGGTAAAAATCACTTCTGGTTGCCGGTGACTACATCTTTAGTATATTTACAATAAATTATGGATTAATATAATATTTTTCCATTTTTATTATTAAACTTTTAATAGTTCCATATAATTTTTTGAATTATGACCATAATTTTATTGTTTTTTTTAAACTAAATTTCACTTTTTTAAGCTTTTTCGATAAAAGCATAGTGTAAAAGCATATAAAAATAAATATTGTTGGAAAGTAGAGCAAAAACGCATTTTTAAACAAATAAAAAAACATATGGTTGCCATTTGAAATTTTTGAGTAAAAATTGACTGTTTAAAAGAGCTTCCACTTTTTTTTTTATATTATGAGCTTTGACAGCGCTATTGTTGTATCAATTGACTACTGTAATACCGAGAGGTGATGTTTTTTTCAGCGCTCTTTCAGAAAATATATATCTTGTCATAGATTTAAGCAAAATCAACAGAAAAAAGTCAAAAAAACCGTGTTTTTTTTGTTTATTTTATGGTTATGTTACACATAGACACGATTAAAATAAATTTAATTATATTTTAAAAAAAATTTTCAGTAGACTAAAACTCAAGACGAAGAAAATGAGACATTAACCTTTTCAAACGAGTCATTTGGACGCTTACAATGAAAAAAAAAAAAAAAATTTCGCTACTTCAATGGTCAATAATGAAGGGGTGCCCACGGTGGCCCTCACCAAAATAGGTGGAAAAGATGCGCCTTTGATACCTCTAAAACATATCTAAAAACCAGAACTGTGTCACCCCCATTTTTTTTTTAAATGCAAAAAACTACCTAAAACCATGGTTTCCCATGTATTTTAAATTGAGCATTAAAGTCTCTGCGCTTACGCAGTAAGTGGGCTGATCGAAAAAACATCTAAGGGATCCTTAAAGACACCTAACCCAGAAGTTTCAGTTGATTTGGTAAGGATCAGATTTTGGCGATTTTGCAAAAGGTCCTTTGTTTAATATAGTCAATCAATTAAATAATTAATAAATTTTCTAATCAAAAATATTCATAGCACCGAGAAAAATCATTAATTTTGAAAATTTAAGTAGTTGTAATATTTCTTACAGGGAAACTGAATATGTTAATGCGTATAAAAAATTTGAAAATTTTGTACATCAGTTTAACCATAGGTGCTTACTCTGCTGTAAAGAAAACGATGATCCAACGTAATGCTCATGCTAAACAAACTTCACACTTTGAAAAATATGATTATCGTGCTCAATCACATTAACAAAATTTATGATAACTAATTTAAATAAACATTAGGTAGGAATTGAATGTGAGAAATTTTTCTTGGGTGAACTTGAAAAAAAAAAATTCTAGAAATCAGATAAATAATACTTAAAGAAAACTATCACAAGAGAAAATCATCAAATGCATAGAGCTTGTTGAATTATGTGGATATTCCGACATTATTTATATTAATATTTGAATACACGCGGTATGAGTGTCGTGTGCAAGACTGCTGTGCGCATGCGTGTGTTTTGAAGCTGCTGCCCAAGGGCGAAGACCGACGGCGTAGCTAACTTCTCGTTTCGGTACTCGCGCGTACGGTCACGCGATGTAAGGCTTACCGAACCCAAGTTTATTATTTTATTTAATAAACGTTGATAACTGTTTTTAATCACACTGACAAGGAGATGGTTTGTCCTTTGGGACCTGGATTTTTATGAAACTTTGCACACAGTTTTTATTCATCATAAAAACAAGCCCTTCAGTGTTCTTTTTTAAGAATATGCCTTTTTTCACCTACTTCCCATATAACCCCTGTATTAAAAAGTAGGCTGTTTCCTATAAAAAGCCGTTTTTTGCCTACTTTTCAAAAAATTCCTGCTTGGACCTTACCGCACTTAGAAATATCTGGAACCTCGCATTTTTTTCGTTTTTCTAAGTCTAACTAATTCCATCAAGTTAAGTTAAAAAAAAAATTAATTCGACTGTAACACTCTTTAAGCCATTCATAATTTTGATTTTATTAGAAAATCTGTTTTTATTTATCCAAATAAAATTATAAGTAATTCTTTGAAGCTTGTAAAATAACTGAATTTAATTTTAGTTAATTCTTTATAAATTATATTCTTAGTGGTATCATTAATTCTTTGATACCCAAAAAATATTTTAATTGAATCCTAAGATCGTACTCTTGACAATGCTACATACTTATGATTGTACATGATTGAAAACATCTAAGTTGTTCAGTAAGCTCTTCCACATGAATGTTTCGAGCTGATAAAAATAACATGTTCACTAATTCCATCAAATTTTTCTTCCTCAATTGTAAATTTTCCTAAGTTTGTGTATATCCTACTATATTGTGTCGGAGTGAGGTGAGCAAAGTTGAGAAAAAATGAGAAGCAGCCAAAATCAAAACATAAGTCAAAATAAGGTTTTTCGTCCATTTTAAGCTATTTTAAGGACAAAAAAACTTATTTTTACTTATGTTTTGATTTTAGCTGCCCCTGTCTGCTCCTGGCTACTCATCTTCATCATTTTTGTAGTTACCTAAGGAGCAGCCATTTGAGTACTAAAATAAAAAAAAAATTTTTAACTTTTCAAATTTTAGTGTTAATTTTTGTTTTTATTTTTGATGTACAGTTCATAGATCGATTTTATTTTTAAAAACAATTATTTTGATGTGTTTTTAAATCTTCTTCTTTATATAAATGTATGTTACAACAATTGCAGACAAAAACTAAAATTTTATTATGAATTATTTTTAGATGTTCTTCTAAATCATGGTTACTCAAAAAATCTTCACTACAGTGATAGAAAAAAAATACATACAGTTACAATACCTTTTCCGCATTTGGAGTACTCCAATTTAATCTGAAATAATATAGATTTTATTCATTTTTTAATTCACTCTTTATTAAACTTTTACATTTCTATAAACTTTTTAATTTGTATTTCAATTAATTATGTCAAACTCATTTTTTTTAAACTTGTTACTAGTTCATCATTTTTCTTCTTCTTTATTGTTTTCGAAAAGTTATTTAGTTTATTTAAATTTTTTTTTTTTTTTCTTCAGATGAATTTTGTTTAAAAGTATCAATTGAATAGCTCGGTGCAATAATGGGCTTAGCGCTCGGCCGGCCGAATCCTATAGGAACTATAGTTCAGCCGAAGATTGCCGAAGTCGATTTTTAAGTGTTTTTTAAATTTTGACGTACTAAAATTAAAAAAATACCATTTTATGTAGAATTGCATTGCGCATCTTTTTTACATATAAAGTCATCAGAAATTTTTTCTAACCTTAAAAACTAAAATAATTCATTTTTAACTCACGATATCTTAGGAACGGGTGAATATTTTCTTACGGGGTTTGAACACAACGATTATTTAACTCTTTCCGCTTCTAATAATTTATTTTAAAAATCTTAAAAATAATCTGGGAATGACACATGATTTTATAAAAAAAAAACTTTGACGCTTTTAACCACCAACTTCGGATTAAAAAATTGTGCTGGTACACGGTTTGCTTTCGGAGAGTAGGGTCTGTGATAAGTCCGTCAGGGAATTATTTTCCTCTGCCTCAGTTCTCGAGCTTTTCCTAGGGTGAAACTCACTACTAGATGAATCCGAAGAATCTTCCACTCTTTAATTTTTCCGCGAGCTTTTCTGGTTGACTGCAGATTCTGAATTTTGTCCAGGTAGTTCTAATTGATGATTCAACTGCTTCTCTGCCTCGCCCGCATTTTCCAAATCCACCTTCAACAATCCATGGACAGACTTTGGAAATAATAAACTTTTTTGCTGTAAGTTGATTTTTCACCAAGGATTTGATGCTTACAGGAATGTTGTTGATAAACACTTGTTTCGCCACGTTGACTAAATGCTTAGCGATTTCTATACTGCTTACACACACGCACACTCTGTTGTTGTAAATTCTGGAAATAGATATTAAATTCTTGGGACCAATTAAACTGTTAATCGCAGTAGCATATTCACGAGAGTAGGATAGTAACACTATGACGAATGTAAACAAAGATGATTCACAGCTGCGAGTAGCCTCGCTCGGTCGAGGCAGCGGCTCGCGGTTGCTGCGGGAGGGGGTGCTCGGGGCCGCTCGGGAAGGAGGAGGGCTTCCTGGCGTTGCCAGCAACCTTGCGCGGTGGTGGTGGTGGCAGGTGACGCGGTCGAGGTGGTGGCTCGCGGGAGCTGCGGGAGGGGGTGCTCGGGGCCGCTCTGGAAAGAGGAGGGCTTCCTGGCGCAGTGTCACTGGCTGGTGACGTGGTTGAGGCGGCCGCGGCGGCTCGTGGGTGATGCGGGAGGTGGTGCTCGGAGTCGCTCGGGAAGGAGGAGGAGGGCTTCCTGGCGACGGCGACGAGGCTGACGCCGCGGAAGCGAAGGTCGCTGAGACGTCGCGACTGCTGCTGACTCTGCAGGAGCTGCTGCTGCTGCGGCATCTGTATCTTGTTCTATTCTTCAAGAGATTATTTAATTCAGGATTGGTCATTTTTGAAGTAATAAAATAGTTTAAGAAATAAAAAAAAAATAGAAATTAATAATAATAATTTTTAGATTGGAGGACAGTTTCCCCAATCCAGTTTTCCCAAACCCGTTTTCCCCAAAATCCATTTTCCCCAATTTCAGTTGCCCCAAAATCCATTTTTCGCAATTTTTTTTCCCCCAATGCCCTTTTTCTCCAAAATCCATTTTTCCAACTTCAATTGTTTACTAGGAGGTTAAACAATCTTGGTTAAAAATTTTTTCTTGGTTAAAAATTAAAAATAAAAAAATTCTTGGTTAAAAATGTTCTAGTAACTTTTTTTTCGACTTTTTTAAAATAAATTTTGGCATTTAAATTATTTGTTTAATTACTACAATGGCTGAGTTAAAAAAAGCGAGAACCAGAAGCTTGTTGCACATTGACGGTTATCTGTACAATCATAAGTCAGGAAAAGAGCGCAGATATTGGAACTGCGTAGAAGAAAATATATGCAAAGCGCGTATCACCACGACCGGAGATGGGGACAACTTAGTCGTAGTTAGGGGGATGGATTTGTCACCGCATTCCGATCATGCTCCAAATCGAGAAGCAGTAGAAGCTGCGAGAGTTAGAGCAACTGTTAAAAGAAAAGCTAAGGAACACCTGGAGGCGCCGACTGCGCAAGTTGTTCGGAGAGAATTGAAAAACGTTCCCACAGGTAAATTCTTCTTAAACATTTCTTCTTTTTAAAAAAACTATATTTATTAAATAAAAATCATTTTGCAGAAGTTCTTGCGGAGTTGCCAAACCGCGTGAACCTAGCTAAGCAAGTATCAAGAACTAAAATCAGTAGCTTCCCTTCCAATCCTACGCGCATGCATGCTTTGCAACAGGTGCCGCAGCAATTCGAACAAACATTGAATGGCGACAGGTTTCTTCTATACGACTCCCGGCAAGACACGGTTGATAGCAGTGACGACAGCGACGATGAAGATGACGAGTTAAACTACATTCGAAGGTTGAAGGTTAAGCGACGGAAAGGTGGTGGTGGTGTACGAATGGTTCCCAATCCCGCAAGATTTCCTCCTTAGTTGTGGAACCAGTATACTGCGGTGCTAACCAACTCGGCTGGAACAAATAACATTTCCAAGGGTTGGCACAACCGCTTTCAGCTCATGGTTGGGAAGCACCACCCCAGCTTATATGCATTTTTTGAAGAGCTTAAAAAAGAACAGGCTGATACAGAGATTCTTTTAAGACAATTGCAGCTTGGACAACGGATTCGAAAAGGCGTGAAAAACAAGTGAATTATATATTTTTTAACTTTTTTTTCATTTATTGAATGTTTACATTATTTCATTACATTTACATTTCATTACAAAACTTTTACTTTTTCACACTTAGTCATTGAAAGTAAAATCGAACTGAAAATTGCCCATGTAGGTGGCATAAAATTTTTCCTTTTCTACATTATCTCGCACTTTTTCCCAAAAGAAATTGTGCTTGGTCAGAGCATCCGAAATTTTTTGAGGCAGATAAATAGCAAATTCGTTATCAAAGGTAGCCAAAACTTTGCGTCCATATTTTGTTGTCGTCTTGTTTACAGATGTCACTTTGTATTTGTGATTTATGTCTAACTGCTTTAAGTTTTTACGGAATAAATTAGGTGCTTGAGATAGACCGTTAAGCCAGTCGATGCCTAATTCTTCTGCAGCTATATTTGTAAGCCTGGAACAAATTTTTTTTGATTAATTTAAGAAAATTAATAAATAAAGTTTAAAAATAATAGAGGTCGACAAATCTACTTACAAGTATTTTCAGGAAGATCACTTTTAAAAATCCAAGAGCTTGTTTATTGGCTTTTGGTCGGCTGATAAAGAGTTGGTGATCAGTTAACTCGAGGGCTGTACACTTTGTGACTGATGGAAAGACTGACTTTCGTCGTGCAATTTATAGGTATAAATTTTTTAAAATAAATATTGCAAGCCCCGCAAATGCAGCATTGGCGTTTTACAAAGTCCTGACAACTTGATTTTACAATAAAGACATTTTCGCACTACTACATTGTAAACAATGTATGACACAGCCGCTGTTACCCGTAAATTGATAATTATCACGTGATTTGTGTTTAACAAAAGATCTTGCAATACAATCATTTTTTTTAAGTCATCAGAAAAATGATTTAGAAAAGCTTCGAAACCCAATCCGTTAGTCATATAATGTAAAAACATTGAACAATATTGACCACATACGTCGGATGTCTCACTCTGAAGTTGTTTAACGTTCCATCTTAAATGCTTACAATTTTTGCGCAAAGTTTTAATATGATTGGGTATGAACGGGGGTATACCGTAGCTATCTAGATAATGCCCAAATCCGTGTGAATCTACATGTACAGCAACCCAATGCATACCAGGTTGAGTGTGATTATCAGTGTTAAATACAAAGGCCGTCGGTTTTATCCACACCCATGGAATCCGATCCGCAGGGAATACACCGATAGTATGTGAGGGTATCAGCGATAACTTGTTTAGAATCTGCAGGCTGTTCATTGTAAAATATTACAGGTGAACTTAAAGGGAAATCGTTATTTAAGCTTTGAGATTTAGATAGCAAGTATGCTTTAATTCGGTAGACGTTATTTAAAGCACAAACAAATTTTAAATAATTATTTTTTACAGCGTGATTTATACAGTACTTGTCGCTCCACGGTAGGTTATTAAATGACGGACAGTTCGTATCGTACTCTAAATTAATAACTTCTCTAGTAGTCATTTTATGTAGTAAAGTTCTCTAGTAGTCATTCTCTAGTAGTCATTTTATAAAGGAGTTATTTTACTTCCATTCAGACAAATCGCTAAGATACAAGTTACACGGGCGCTTTCATATCCCTTAGCTAGAACGTAAGTAGACGAAGCACCACGAAAATCAATTGTGCTTTGAGGTCCTTCTCCCATAAATACAACAGTTTCATCCATAGCGATAATTTGTGATGGAAGATATTTAGAGAAGTCTGTGTTAGCAATAAATGACTTGAAAGAAAGAGCGCGTTTTACTACTTCTTCATCTTTTAGTTTAAAAAGTGTTGTAGACTTTCGTAACGATAATGAATGGCGATGAAGAAAATTATCGAGCTAACGAGACGATGCTTTGAATTTATCATCTAAGATACCAAACTGAGGAGCTAATGTTAAAGCACAGTCTTGTATGTCCGATCGGCGTACGACTTTTGATGATGACCTCCTATCCACAATTCAATCTAATAACGTGTCTTCCAGCTCTGAATTCAATGGGGTACGTCCTGACCCGCATTTACGTTTCTTGGAAAATCCGTATTTTGCAACGATTTCGAGACTGCTCAATTTACTTCGCCATTTAAGAACCAATCGGTAATCTAAATTTTTTTCTTTGCAAAAAGTCATTAAATTTTTATTTTTAGACTCTTTGACTATTGCAGTTTTAAATTCAACAGCATAAGACTTCCTTTTTCCAGACATGATGCGGTACCATGAAAAAATTTCCGAGCGAAAAAATCTCCAGCGTAAAAATCTCCGAATTCCAATGTAACAAATAAAGAATAATGATGAAAGTACAATGATAAAAAGTTTTATTACTTTTTATATTACACAAAACACCAATTTTATTTTTATTTTCTTAACAATTTTAATATGATATACACAACACTATATTTTCATAATTCATAACATTATAATATATATAAATACAATGTAAACACAAAGTATCACAAGACTATCAACGCAGTAAAATTTATGATGTATTCGATAACATTATCACGATTGTACGAGCTTACAACATTTTTTATACGTTCATCGTATGTTTTATATTTTTTCTTTTTCGGTTCAGCAACATTCATACATGTTTTTAACTGACAAATAAACACATCAGTTAAATTTTGCTGTAATTTTAAAGAGTCAATCAACTGATTAATTTGGGCATGCTGTTTACCAACACGTCCCGAAAAACTACGATGCCATCCTTCAACAGCGTTATTTGTTCTAAATCATTCATGACGTAATCATAACAATTCCAAATTTTGATTTCAAATAACGGCTGACTACGAGTATTGTTACGTTTTTTAGCACCTACCCAAGTTATTTCAAAATAATTTAATATTTCATCTAATAATGACTCATTTGTAACAAAATACTCGGTCTTTACTAATTTTTCATATGCATATATCACATCATCTACAGGTACGAAAAAAAGAGAAATTAATGATTTTATTGCATTAGAAAATAACAGATCTTCACCGTATAATTTTTGTAACCCACAAGCTTGTATATGTCGGTATATACATTGACCAAAATGGAAATGACATCCCTTCAAATGAGAATTTGGGAATAATTTTGCAAAAGACTTAATAAATGCTTGCTCAAAGTCGATAATTAACTCTTCAGGTTCATAATCTTTGACCATATTTTTTAAAACGTTCAAAGCAGCTTGATAAATTTTCTTTTTCTTACTAGGGAGTAAAAAATATACTAATGGAATTGTTTTATTTTTGTAAAAACCATGGATCGTATATAATTGACAAAATTGTTTTGACACGCAACTAAATGTACCATCTGCTTGCCAAAGAGAACATTTACATAAATATTTCAAATTCCTTTTAGTACTTAACATTAAAAATCTATCTTTACCATTTTCACTATCGTGCATTAGAAATTGCTTATTATTATTAGTTTTTGTGAAAGCTTCAGGAATCACCATGTCCTCCAAGCTGTTAAAAAAAGGAAAAGCTTGGATCTTTTTATGTCTTATCTGTTGAATAGTTCGAGAAATGCTACTCATCGACAGTAAATTTGAACTGGCTTCATCGCTGATATTTCCCAAATTATTTGCAATAACTAGTCTTGTTTTACAGTCACTTTCTGTTGCTGCATGTTTAATTTGATTCATTGTTTCACGTACTTCTATATTTACTACATCAGGTCAATGTTCGTGATCGGTTGTTTTTATTACTTCTCCTACAAAAAATAACCAGCTTAATAATATCAAGTAATCATACATAGAATATTCACAATAATTAAATTTTTGAATAAAATCACCTTGAACTGTATCAGTATTAGTCGACACAGAACTACGACATTTTCTTTTCTTATTATTTAAAACATACTTCCACGTAAAACTATCCTTGTTAATGTGTTGCAAATAATGCAAATAACCATCGTGTTTTAACAAATATTTGCCTTTTTTACTAAGAATAAATTGAAGTGGCATTTTAAAATAGGCTTAGAATTTAGACTATGGACTATACATACACAGAGTAAACACTGGACTAACAGATAAATAGTGACACATTTTATTATTTCATGAACTGTTTGTATACAAAACTACGTTAATGGTGCTATCCAATTTTTTCCCAGTGTATTATACTAAAAATAATTAAACATTATTCGGAGATTTTTCGTTCGAAAATTTTTTAAATCGAGTGAATTTATTCGATTTTATAGTTATTTATTACATAATATCGGAGATTTTTTCGCGGAGATTTTTTCATTCGGAGATTTTATGGCTCGGAGATTTTACTCCGGAGATTTTTTCGTCAGAGATATTGTTCCGGATATTTTTTCGGAGTACCCTCTACCACATGATGCTGCAATAGTATTAAAAAATAAAAATAGCAGTTGCTGTTTCAACTTTCGTAATACACTGACGTGTCTTATATTCGGGTGTGTCTTATATTCTTCGACGCATGGCAAGCAAGTGGCTTATTTTCGGGGCATGTTTTATTTTCAGGGTGTGTCTTATAATACGAAAAACACGATAAATATGAACATAAAAATAACAATAGAACTGATAAACACCATCAAAAACTTCAGTAAAGCCATTTCTTTGTCGGAACATTTTTACGACATCTGCAGTAAATGCATATCTAAAAAACCGCCAAAGAATTATAATTAGAGTGATGTCTTTCTGCAATTTTGGACCTGGAAGCAACACGTCGTTCAGACTCAAACCATTCCCACATTTCTGTGATGCATTAAAGACTACACGAATTTTGCTGGTCCCTTTACGGAAAACAGCATGATGAGGAAAATAATCAGAAGTTTTACTCAGTTCATTTTCAGGAACTAGTTCCATATGATCCAACTAAATATATTCATTCATGAATTTACAGTATGCATCGTTCAAGCTCTCATCCTTAAATCTTCGTTTTTCAGAATGTAATAAAAAACCAACAGCAATATCTCGAGAATCTTGAAAATCATAACCTTTGATGTGAGGAGAAAATGGAAGCCTAACGACAAATCTACCATCCTGATTCCGGTAAACAGTGTTTTTAAATAAATCCTCGCAATATAGATCATCCTTCGACAATTTTGGAGGTGATTCAATTTGTTGTTTGAAAGATTCCCATTCATCAGATTTTTCCGAAAACTTGGGGAGGTTTGCTGTTGGTATCAAATTTGAATCTACCTGTACTATAGCAGTATTAATTCTATTTGCCAAAGTAGGAGGAATAGATTGATCCCCTAACCTATGTATCATTTCTAGCAAAAAAGCTTTCGCGTCACAGTAGATTTCCTGACCATGCATAAAATACAACGAACCATCTTCTGTTACAGGGCTCGTTTTTCCGAGGAATAATTTATATATAATCGTGACTGGCTCACGAATACCCTCGACGACTCGACGTCAGCAGTCCTCGGCCTGTAGACAAAATGCACATATAGTGCACACGACAACTTGTCGATTTTTCAAATACCTGTAATCGGGGGAAAGACGTGTACGTGAACTAATTCATCTCTGCTTCTCTGCTCATTCGCTGCTCTCTTTCCGGTAGTGGCATGAATTTAATTTTGGATCGAACGCAGGAACACGGGTTTGATAAATTAAATAATTTCAGTAAATTTAATTAATTTTAATACACAAAAATAAAACCAATAAATAATACAATCAAATTATAACCTGTATTGTTTACAAACAAATAATATTAGTACGGCTATTAGCCCGATATTACATATCAAAACAAACCGAATTATGGCGATTCTCTTCTCGCTCGATAATTCACCAGTCGGCGCGCACACCTACATGCACACACTCGTACACTCAGCTGCCAGCTGAAGCGGGCCAAAACCCACACAAAGACTTCGAGACAAAAATCTCAGTACTTACTGTACTTCACACACACACTCTGACTCTAATCATCACACGAGCGAACATTCAATGATTAACCGCTACGCGGACTTACTTTATTAGCAGGTGCACCTTCGCTTGATGTAACAATAATTATAATAATTACGACTAGCCCAAATGGCTTCACACAAGACGACAATGCCTTCCCAGGCCGCACGCTGACTCTCCGTGAGATGTTATTGGCTTCCCCGCTCCGATTCAATGACAACTGGATCACAGGAAAATCTACCCAACTTCTCACTGATAATTTTATCTTACGCACTTTGATAAAGTTATCTAACAACACAAAAAAGTAAGTTTTATATTTGCTCTCTGACACACGTGTGATCACGCCAAGCGCCAAAATTAGAGTAATGCTGATCGGTAGATCTCGTCATCACCTGAGTTACCGATCCGCATCTGCGTTCTATAACAGTTAGCGCCGAATTCGAATTTTATCCGTGCTAGCTGTTACTCTGGAAGAAATTCCTTTAGAAATTTATAAGTACGAGCTTGTGAATCTAAAATTTTCTTCGACATTTTGAATAATAATCTTATTCAATTTAAAATGAAAAGAATTTCATCAATCATTTGAACTATGGAGATATTATTTGTCAGGATGACTCTAAGTATCGACAAAATTTAAGAAAACTTAAATTCATTGACTATTTGCAACTTTCAGCAAATTATTTATTTTTTTTTTTTTTTATGTTATTTAAATATACGGGCCAAAAGCCCATTACAATTTAATTCTTAGAATTAAGTAATTACTAACATAGTTATAATAAATTCATTATAAGAGATACAGAGTTTAACAGGTTAACAAGTAATAAGTAAACAATTGTATAATTTATAATTTGTGATTTATGCACTAAATAATAAAATAAAATATCGAATTTTTATCATACTTAGAACTAGTTATAGGTCATTATAGTGGGTTTAATGTTTCTTGAGAAAGAGTTTGAATCTTGAATCGTTCTGAGGTGATTTTCGATTTTATTCCACTGGTGACGCAATCTGAATGTTGTTGAGTTAGCAATTTCGGATGATGAGTGATTGAATTCTTGCAGTATAAAGTCTCGTTTAGTGGAATAAGGCCTAGGTTTAAAGTTGAATATATCAAAATTTTCTGGTAAATAGTTATTATGTATACATCTATGTGTGAAGACTAGATCATTGAATATGTGCAGAGATCGAATGGATGGAATGTTGAATTTTGTTGCAATGATGGTGTAGTCATGTGAGTTCCAGTCCATTGGTTGATGAATCCTGAAGGAGAGAAAACGAAGAAAGACATGTTGAACTTTCCCAGTCTTTGAATCTGGTTTAGATAATGAGGTGACCAAATTATAGATCCATATAGTAGGTTAGGTAATATTAGTGATTTATAGAGATTGATAAGAGTTTGGATTTTTGAAGGATTTGGAGGAATATTTGAGTATGCCAAGTTTTTTGAGTGATTTGGAAACTACAGTTTGAATATGATCATCGAAATCAAAGCGACTATTATAAATAATACCTAAGTCACGTATTTTGGAGACGCGAGTGAGAGGAGTATTCTGAATAGAGTAATTTTTATGTATGTATGAGTGACCATGGTAAAATGACATAGTATAACATTTTTGCAAATTGAATGGTAGGTGATTTTTGGTGGCCCAATTGTTTAGTAAATGAAGATCATGTTGAAGGAGATCACAATCATTTAAAGTTTTTATAATTCTGAATATTTTTACATCTTCGGCAAATATTAATATAATACAGTTGTGAAGATTAGATGTGATGTCGTTTATGTAAATGATAAATAATAGGGGACCAAGGTGACTTCCTTGTGGTACACCAGATGTAGCGGTGTAGGAGTCTGATAGGTGATTGTTTAATAAAACTTTGTAAGTTCTGTTGGAAATGTAGGATATTAACCAATCAATGATGTTTTTGCTGAGTTTGAAGTTTTTTAATTTGTCTATTAGAGTAGCATGATCAATTGAGTCAAATGCCTTACTAAAATCCATGTAGGCAGTATCAACTTGGAATTTGTTATTAAGAGCATTAGATATGTAGTTATTAAAGTAGAGTAGATTTGTTATAACTGATTTTTTAGGGACAAGTCCGTGTTGATTGCTTATAATAGAAGGTAGAATAAGATTATTTAATTTTTGTGTAATTATATTATCGAAGATTTTAGCAGTGGGTGGAATTTGGGCAATGGGTCTGTAGTTAGAAATATTATGTTTAGGGCCTTGTTTATGAATGGGTATAATAATAGAGCTTTTCCATTGTAGAGGTAGAGTACAAGTTTGTAAAGATAGGTTGTATAAAGTTTGCAGGAAGGGTATGATATTTGGGCAGTTTTTTAGTATGATAGCAGGTATACCATCAATTCTATTGTCAAAGCTACATTTACAATCTTTTATGGCGGATATAATATCATTTTTATCTATTTGGTGGTGCTGTGTAGTTCCCGGTGGATGGGGTTAAAGATGGTGCTTTATAAACAGATTTAAAAAATTCTTTGAATAGGTTAGCTGTATTTGAGTCACTATACGATGAGGACTGATTGAAAAACATAGTTGAAGGGATTTTGTCAGGTTTATTTAGGGAGTTAAAGTAATTCCAAAATGATTTTGGATTTTTGGTTATATGGGATTCGACATTTTCATCGAAATTATTTTTTGTTTCTTTTGAAGTTCTTATGCACTGGGCTCTAAGATGTTTAAATTTAATATAAATTTTTGGATCTTGCGTAGTTTTCCATCCTTTATGGGTTGATTTTTTTAAGATTATGAGGTGTTTGAGTTCATTAGTGTACCATCTGGGAAAATTGCTATGATAAATAGGTATTTTTGGGACGTTTTTTTCTATTATATTTAACATGGTGGAGTAGAAAATATCACACTGTTCGTTGATGTTGTTTGACGAATGAATGATAGCTAATTCGCGTTGGATGAGGTTATTTATAGTGTTGTAGTCAATTTTTTTAAAATCATATAGTGTGTTTGTTGTTTCGTTTTTTTAGTTATATTATTTATTTCTAGTGTAAAGTAATGAGGCGGGTGATTTAGGTCTATTTTCAGTAGAGGTTCAGGTGGAGAAAAGCACTTTAGATCAAGCGTGGTGAAAAGAAGATCAAGTGAATAATTAGTTACTGGGTTTATTGGGTAAATTTGTTTTGCATTATAAAGTGAGAAAGTTTCTTGGAGAATTTGAGCTGACTGTTTATGGATAATATTGAGGTGATTTAAGAATTCAAAATTTAGTAAGTTGCCATTGGACCATTGTAAATTAGGTAGATTGTAATCACTAAATATACAAAGGTGGTAATCAGGGCATGAATTTTTTAAGTTTTCAATAACGGCTGTATGTTCAAGGTAAACTTTAGTATCAGTTTGACGTTTTTGTGATATGTAAGCTGATCCAATTATAAGTTTGGTGTGGTGAAAATTTAATGATATAAAAATATGTTCTACTGTGGAAGAGAGCAAAGTACAGGAACTGGCATTTACGGATGATTTTACTGCTATAAGTACACCATCTTCACGGGTGTCTTGACTAGTTGTCGGGTTTCTGTCTTGTCTAAATATGTCATAGCCTGGGAGTTGTAGAAGGTTGTTAGAAAAATCACTGAAAAGCCATGTTTCAGTGATAACTATTATATCTTGTCTAATGGTTGCTAAATGTATATTATGGGTGAGTTGGTCAATTTTATTTTTTAGGCTCCTAGCGTTTTGGTAGTAAATGTTTAGTTTGTAGGTTTTGGGGTTGGAGTGGCACTGTTCTGGTTTTTTTTAATATGTTTGGTTAATTTGGGGTTGGAATTAGAGTGTGAAATAACCCATGTGAATGTGGGATCATTATTAGCAATGTTTAGATTATCACATTGTGTTTTTAGTTCTCTAATTATACTTCTTTGGTTTGGTGTGAGATCATGTTTAATAATCACATTTTTTAGGTTAGGAGAATTTGTTAAGTTGGAGATATTTTTAAATATTAGTTTGATGGATAGAGTATTATCAAAAGAGAGAAGTAAAGGACGGATCTTATTAATTTGGTACTTGACTAAACGTTTGGAGTAGATGGGTTGGTCAATTGCTGGATCCAAGTTTGCTAAGAGATTGGATATAGTTGCCTTGGTGTAATTGGTGAGTTCTTTGAAGAATTCTTTTTTCTCCTCTAAAGAAGTGGGTGTTACTTTGTTTAATTCTGGTAAATTATCGATGATGATGTTTTTGGAACGCCTGGTTCTATCATCATATTCTGATAGGATTGTTGAGACCATGGTATTCTCATTGTTGTTATGTGAGTTTTCCAATTTTTGGCTTATCTGAAATAAAGATTTATTTAATATTGATATATCAAGAGCATTTTTAGCAATCCTTTTATCAAAATTTCAAATATCCTTGGAGATATCATCCATTATTTTCATCAATACATCCAAAAGTTGATTGTTTGTTATTTCAGGTTGATTTTGCAGGCAGGTAGAGTTTGGCGAGTAATTCATAGTCTGATTTAAGGAAAGATTTGGATTTTGTGCACTAAGTTGACCACAACATTCAACTATAGATCCATCAGTGTTGACATGACATCTTTTTATGCGTCCAGGGTGATATGCAGCATCACAGTTAGTGCAAAAAGTGGCTTGTGAGATATTTTTTTGACTTATAGGTGGTCTGCTTTTTGGACAGTAGAAACAATAGATAGGTCCATCCTAGGTGTCATATTCTTCATTAGATGTTAAAGCTGATTTATTTTGGAGAGAGAATCTATTCAGTTCACGATTTTGTGAATTATTATATGCACCTTTACCACGACCACGAGGCATATTG
Source organism: Encarsia formosa (assembly GCA_038277355.1). Classification (NCBI taxonomy): domain Eukaryota; kingdom Metazoa; phylum Arthropoda; class Insecta; order Hymenoptera; family Aphelinidae; genus Encarsia; species Encarsia formosa. The sequence goes on from CM076187.1 coordinate 22,573,956, forward strand.
AGGTTAGGTTTTATTATTTGTTGTTTACACGCTTTGAGTTCTGATTGTATGATTAATATTTGTTTAAAAGTAAACAACAATAAATTATTAATAGTAGAAACAAGATTGTAGATTATTTATTGCTTTTTGACACTTGTATAATTTAACTTAATTGAGACACTGCTAAACTCTGTGTGGTGTCGACTAGCGCCACCACTCGAATGAATGAATTATAGAATGAATTATAGAAAAAAAAAGTAACGATTAATTAATCTACAATTGAATTTTTCCTTACTAAATGTTAAAATTTAAATAAAGTTATTTGTCACCGGAGCCTCCAGCGAAGATCCCTGCAGATGTACCAAGATTTTTCAATCATGAAGCTCCATGATTACAAGTGCGCTTCTGCATTGGCTGGTAGACATGTTGTCTACATTGTTGTGTGATAGTTTGACATATTCGAAATTATTTTTGTACATGAATTGTAAATAATTTACAACTTCACTAACTCTCAAATAATAATTTGAAATTAGTTTTAGAAAAGAAATCCAAACAATTTATACAAATCTAACTGCAGACCTAATTTTTACTTTGTTTACGTGAAATTCAATATGACTGACTCAAAAAATAAATTATCTTGGCAGGATAATGAAAAGTAAATTCTCCTCATTCTGTGAAATCAAATGCAAAAAAAAAAAACACTGATATTCAAGAAAAAGAAACAATTTTGATTAGTAATATTAATTTATATCACCGCTTTTTATAAAAAATAGAATGCTCCAAAACTACGATCTTGTCGAGTGTGAACATCAAGATGATGTCGAATCAATCGTGCAGCTAGCCACCAAGAACAACCGTCGGCAAGATGGGGTACCAGCTGTGATGCGTAGCGTCAACTTCGCGTTGCTCCCGAACACTTTCAGCTGTCCGACCAACTGCTTTTCTTCGCTGCCTCGCCAAAATGGCCGTCCAAACAATGAATTTTAGATTCCAAAGAAAACGACGCCAAATGATGTTATTGCGCTGAAAACATGCTCGAAAATAAACAAAAATTTGATTTATAATTAACAATCTTGCAAATTAACGTGCCGCTCGAGCCTCGAAAAATATGAAAAAAAAATCGTTCACTCCATCCAACACATTTCTTAAAAACTAAACACACGATTGCACAGTAGATCAACACAACGTTTACCAATACAAATCGTTGACTTTAAGCTCTGCTACCAAAATGTTAGGGTCGCATTCAATTAATAAAATAGAAATTAATCAAAAAGAACACGGAGCCCAACTGCTCGAGATTTTGTGCAGATAAGTAAGTGTGATGATGCAGGGGAAACTGATTTCAAACACAAATTAAACTCATTGATTAACCGAAAAACAATTAACAATTTATTCATTAAATATGTGTATGTAAATGGGTTTGTATTTTAATAAAGAAAACGCGACGCGTGAACAACAAGTCTAAAAGTCGACGCGTCTTATGAGATGCTGCTCTAACTGTTCCGCTAACTGTTCCGAGGCTCGGCAAACACTGCAACCGGGCAACGGAAACAACCGAATCGGCGCGACAAGGCGGAACATTGAAATCGAACTAAATTTGCTCAAAAATATAAAAAACAAAAAAAATCAGAAAGGAATTTCATTCTTTTCTAAACATAATTCGTTAATTTTTTTTTTTTTCAAATTCTAAAAATTCATAAAACTTTCTCTTACTTCATTGAAAATTCTTAAATTTTTCAAAACTTTATATGTAATAGTATATTATTTACCGAGGGACTGAAGTTTGCCGTGGAGATCCACTGCAAATACGTGGGCCTCCTCAGCAAACTTTAGTCTTGAGTGATATATACATTTTTTTAAAGTCCGTTTATCACAAATAATAACTTGATTCCCTTCGTTTAAAGCCGAAAGAACGAAATGTTCTCCCGAAGTGCCAGCGGCCGACACGCAGCCAGCCGCCATGTAAGTGAGGGTTTGGAGTAGGCCGGATGCGTGTTGGTCGATGGTGCAGGGAGTACATTTCGTTCTTTAGGCTTGCGTCGGAGGGACTCGAAGTGATTACTTGTGATCAACGAGGTTAAAAAATTTATAAATTTTATCTTTTCCAATAGATGAATCTTTATCAAACTTATTAAAATTTTATTTATTTATTTAAGGTACTTTTTTAACTGAGAATATGTTTTATAAACTCGGGAAGATCGACAGATTTAATTCGATCAACAATTTAAAAAACAATGTTATGATTTTTAAAATCAATGTAGATTTTTTTTCAAACTTTTAAATTTATTAAATTTTTAATTTTGGTTCATACTTGAAAAGTTTTTGAGCTATAGATTTTTTTCGTAAATTTAAAAACGATATAATTTTTTAACTAAATACTTTATATTAAATTTTCTTTTAAACTTAAAGTTTTATAATTTTTAAAAATTCATCATCTTTATAATTATCTAAATTGTTTAAATTATTGTTAGCGGTGACGAATTTTTGCCACTCGTGTACTCCACAATAGTGTTCGTAACTCGTGCGGCTGCTAAGTCTCTTCGCACCGGCGCTTCGTTGTCACCCTCGCTTCGCTTGGGCGAAAGTATGAATCTATTTTTCAACATGGCTACCGATAATTATTCTTAAGGATGTTTGGTACTTTCGCGAGGGCAAAAGAGAGGAGGAGATGGGTACCGCAGCGCCCGAATACATGATTTTATTTTTAACTAATCCGTACTGTGGCCCTAATGAATGAATCATTTTGAAAATTTTATGCAGAATAGTTTAAAGTCTCTGGTTTCATTTAGTATTAGTTATACGTTTGAAAAACATTTTGAAAAATTTATAAAAATCACGAAAACATAATCTATTTGTTGGATTTTGAGGTTATATAAATGAATCTGGTGAGCATGAAGTTGCAGTAAATAAAATTTATTATTGTCAGTTAAATTAGTTGTACAAGAGTCAACGAGATATAAACAATACTCGATATGAGTTTGCGTTAGTTTATCAAATGCTAAAGAGAGTAGCATTCAATGTACTTTACCGTACTTTATTTTTACGTCCGATGCCGGAATCCGGATACGTTCCGAGTTAGAGTAGCGCAGCACCACGTGTGACGCCACAGGTGAGCGAGTCTTCTCTCTCTCTCTAAAAATCAATACTCATCATATGGTCAGCTCGTCACATGGACTGACGACTGTCCTATTACTAGTTTATTTACTTTGCTATCATACTCATAATTCAACACTATTTTTAAATTGACAAAACTCTGCGACAAAAGTTTAAAAACGTTAATTTTTTTTAATATCACACTTAAGTGGCTCTCGCGTTTTGTGCCTTATCAATCGGGGGGGAGGGGGGGGGGGGGGTGCTAAAGGAACTACACTAATTTTTAACTTAAATTTATATAATTACCGTAACCAATATTATAAATCAATTTTTTAAAGTTTTTTCAAAGTGAAAATGTAAAAGTGAACAATCAAACTCATGTTTGTAAAATTTTTTAATGTCCAAGTGAGGTTAGACTGAGCCGATCTTAAGCTTTACCATTTTTTTTCCTTCAAAATTAGGTCGGGTACCCCTATTTTTTTTATGTCATCGTCAACGTTGAAAAATAATCTATCATTACTGATGTTTCCAAAATTTACAGTATTTTCATCTGAGAGAAATCTTAAATTAATCATATGATCCCATAAGAGCACGTGCTTACTGGCAATTATTTCAATTCACAATAACTTTTAAAAACGGCCGGCAACCAGCAATTTTTTAAACACGAACCGATTTTGCAACTAATAAAGAACATATATTACTATTGTATAATAAATATAAATATGTTTTTCAGCCTAAGTCGCATGAGCCTCCTTAATGAAGACTTCAAGATATTGTGTTCAAATTTTTAGATTAAAACATACAGTAGAAAAAAAGTTAGAAAATTTCTTGTGCATGGAATTTCACCGCTGCACGCTTGTTTTTCTTTGGGAACGTTCACAAACCACGTGGCCCAAATAGGGGGGGGGGGGGAGGGGGGCGATTTAAAGGCTACGAAAGGTTACGTGGGGGGTAGAGCTGTTAATTCAGAAAGGCACGTGGTTTTTAAAGTGCATGAATCGATGTTTCGATTCATAATATTCTACTGTCGAACGTTAAAGTCGGCTATCCTCCAAGCTCTAAACCCCCAAGACCCTGGGCGCCCGAATTCAACAAAAAAACTGGTCGGATATCTCCCAAGCTCTAAACCCCCAAGACCCTGGGCACCCGAGTTAAGGTAGTTCCGAAGCGTATATATAGCTAACCTAAAATATAGTTATAGACGCTCGTTGCCCCCTCTCTGACGCCACGCGCCGCCGTCGCTACTGCTGCTCGAAATCATGCTAAAATCATGCATTTTTCATTTTTTTTGATTGTATATCTCATAAGTTAATATCGCTTGCTATGTTTATCTTTGTACGATACGATTTCTAAGATCTTGCCCTACAAGAAAACCTGTTTTTAAAAAATATTTTAAGAAAATTGAGTTTGCAATGAGAGAATAACCTTCAAAATAAATATGAATTCCCACGCTCAGCATAGGAATCCCATGTAAAAAATTGAAACTTCTGAGCCCAATATCTCAAAATTAAGTATGGCTTGGGGGTTTAAGAAAAATACCAGCGTGTACAGGACTCAAAAATCTAGCTCTGTGCAAAATTCTAGAGATTTTTTAAGAAACTCAATTTTTTTGGGAACTACCTTAAATTATTCAAAAAATATGAGTGCATTTTAATTAACGAAATAAATAATTTTGTAACGATACCTAACTACGCTGAACTAAATTATATCATGAAGTTGTAAGTCTGAAATTTTGAACTCCAAAATGGGGTGGTTGATTAGGGAAACGCTATAAACTTTTACTTATTGGTGAACTCTTCGTTTGCAACATTATCAACAAATTTTTTTTTTTAACTATAAATTAAATGCTTCTAAGAAGCAGACACATCAGGAAAAGTGTAAAAAATTTTGTCTGTTTATTGGTTATTTATTTTTTTATTATTTTTTTATTATTTTGTAATATTTCCAAGTGATGTATATTAAAGTACACCACAACCTTTTTGTGGAACAAAAAAAAACACTTTTTTATGGACTTGATATTCAAATATAAAGTACGCTTTAATTATAAAATTATTTCACTTGGTAACCAGAGTTTTGTGAGGTTTAGAGCTTGGGAGATAGCTGATCAGTTTTTTTATTGAACTTGGGTTTCCAGCGAGGGGCTAAGCACTCCAGAATCATTGATGATTCTTTTGATCCTTTTGTGATTCTTTCTTGATTCTTTTGGAAAATTTAACATATTTTGAGCCTTGGATCTAATTTCAATTGATATTTTGTTAAAAATAATATTTTTCGAAGATTTTTACTTGAAATGACATTGATATTTTATTGATTAAATATTGATTTTCATGTGTGATTCTTTTTGTGATTCTGAAGTGCATAGCCCCTCGGTTTCCAGGGTTTTGGGGGATTCAGAGCTTAAGAGATAACTGATCAGTTTTTTCTTTGAACTTGAGTTCAATAAATATACTGATCAGATATCCCCCACGTCTTGAACCCCCCAAATCCTGGGCGCCTGAGGTCAAAGAAAAGACTAATCAGTTATCCCCCAAACTCTAAACCTCCCAAAACTCTGGTTACCAACTGATTAGTCTTTTCGTTGACCTCGGGCCTCCAGGGTTTTGGGGGTTCAAGACTTGGGGGATAACTGATAAGTTTTTTTGTTGAACTCGGGCACCCAGGGCTTTGGGGGCTTAGAGCTTGGGGGATAGCTGATCAGTTTATTTATTGAACTCGATGCCCAGGGTTTTGGGCGTTCAAGGCTTGGGGGATAGCTGATCAGATTATTCATTTAACTCTACGCCCAGTGTTTTGGGGGTTGAGAGCTTGGGGGATAATTAACCAGTCTATTTATTGAACTCATCGTTTTTTTTTTTTCTCGACGTCAGTTTTATTGGAGGGGGGGGGGGGGGAGTAGACCTCAGGACACCCCCTAGCTGAAAGGAGTTGTTGCGCCCCTGGTATTAAATCATCAAATTATAACTTAAAAAATAATGTTTTTAAAAAACTAATAGTATTCATATTTACAATTTGAAATCGTAAAAAAAACCACGTGACTTTAGGGGGGGGGGGTCGAAAAATTGATAAAAATACTACGCTGATCTTCATGGGAGGGAGGGCCCTTCAAAATCTTCGAAAAAATGACCACGTGGTTTATGAACGTTCCCTTTGTTATCTTTTTAAAATGTTTGGAAAGGCATTATAAAATGAATCTTGAAATTTTCATTTAAATAAAACCTATAAATCCTCATAATTCTTTTAACGATCTTAGTATTTTTGAAAGAGTGACATACGATCAATGAATAAAAATTGTTTGATTTCCATAAGACTTTGGGTTAAATTATTTAAAATAATACTTCAATTTTTGAAAAAACTAAATCGAACAAAGGCAAAAAATTCAATGATTACTTGATTTTCATCATAAATCGATCCGATCAAAATTGACAAAACGGCTGCATTTTTTGGTAGTTACCAAATATCCTTAAGTTGACAGAAAAGCGCGGGAACCACCTAACCTCATCTTGGCTACGTCTGTAATTTCCACCCCAATACGAATCAGAATGAATTTTTAGATGCGTCCAAAAAATTTCAACCGGCCCAAAACTTTTGAATTTTACATTCAACAAATTTTTACAAAAAAAAACTATTTAAAGGGAGATAAAAAAATTGAAAACATTGAATTATAGTTGAAAAATTGAGTTTTTTATCAATTTAAACAACATTACATACAAAACTTGAACATTTAGCAGAGTAACAGTAATCAACAGATTGGTTAAAAAATATTATGAAAAGCTGGTTCAGCTGAGATGTTTTTCAATATTAAAAAAAAATAAGTATTAGGATTACTTAGAGTTGTGCATATAGTTGACTAACGTAATCGAGCAATGGTAAAATCACCCGTGTAAAAATCACATTTAAAACTACAATATCGAAAAACTGCAATCATTTGGAGACGATTAAAACAGGTAAAAGCTCATTTCAAAGCTATAATTTCCAGCTTCAAAATTGGCTTAACCGCATATATTCATTCGGCTACTTATAGTAATCTTTTTGTTCGAGATTTCAAAACCAGTTCTGCTATTAAAATCTGAATAAAATAAGCAAATAAAACTGTTTTTGAGAAAATTTCGAAAAGTGCATTGTGAATGATTTTCTAGCTTGCGTACATCTCTTACAAATGACGTCACAAAGTGAATGAAAAAACTTATTTAATACTAACGTTCTAGGCTGATCTGGAACGCTGGTTCTGGGACAAAGGTTGCTCCCCCGCGAGTTCTAGAGAGGGGCCTCCTTCCCCCTTTGCTTACCTACTGAAGACGATTTTTTTTACACTGTTAAGAATGTTTGGTATGCAACGAAGATTTCAATAGAACCTCGTGAAAAGAAAATGAGAGATCTACCGTTAACCCATACAACCCTCAAAATTAACCCAAAAAAAAAAAAAAAAAAACTAGAATTATCGGAATACAAACAAAGAGGCGATAACGCCCTCCAGGGCCAAATATTTATTCACCGGCGCCTTCGGCCGGTCAGCTCAGCGTGGGTAGATCCGCGCCGTCGCTCGGTGCTCCGCTGTCCGGTTGCTGCTGCTTCGACGACGTGAAAACACGACCCTCGATCGGTCGACGGGCTTGGGAGACTTACACTCCGGCAAGCCACAACAAAAAGAAAACCTCGACCTCCGTGACCGGTAGTGTTTTCACGCCGCATCGATAAGTCTATAATAAAAACAAAGAAAGAAACTCGCAGGGTTGGGAGAGATGAAGGTACTAACAAAAAGAAAGAAAAAAACAATTTCTGATTAGTGCTAAATTTATTCGATTTGAAAATAAGTGGTGGCAAGGGGAATCGCAAGGAGGGACCGCTATTCCGGCACGCACCCTTAGATTGCTCTTCGGACTTTCAAATTGTGTTGATCTCGGTCGATTTGTCTGGGTCCTCCGCTGTCCCTTGGCGGTGATGAGACGGCGACTCGTGGGCAGCGGTGCAGATCTCCGCGGTGAGGTCCCGTCCCTTTCTCTCTGTTGATGCACTCGCGAAAAGGACCACGTGGTTGTCCTTACACCAGGCATCGTGCCTGACATCGTCAATTCCCAAAAAAAATCGTCCGCACAAAAGAACTCAAATGAGTGGAAAAAATGGCCGCAGTTCGCTCCGAGCGCCGGCTCCCGGCGAGGAGAAGGGAAGGGACGCGCGGCCTTAAGCAACTACTGCCCTGTGCGACCGTTGCCGGAACCCCTCCGTTCTCCCCGCCACAGACCAACTTCCACGCGACAGGTAATTACCAAAAAATGCAGCCGTTTTGTCAATTTTGATCGGATCGATTTATGATGAATATCAAAGTAATCATTGAATTTTTGCCTTTTTTGTTTGATTAAGTTTTTTTTTTAAATCAAAGTATTTTTTAAATTAATTTAACCCAGACTCTCATGGGAATCAAGCAATTTTTTTTCTTGATCGTATGCCACTTTTTCAAAAATGCAGAGATCGTCAAAAGAATTATTGGGATTTGTAGATATCAGCTCGAAGAAGATTTTAAGATTATTTTTTATAATAACTTTCCTATCATTTGAAAAAGATAAAGAAAAACAAGCACGCAGTGGTTAAATTCAATGCGCGTCTGAGCAAGAAATGTTCCAACTTTTTTCTACTGCATGTTTTGATCTAAAAATTTGTACACAATATCTTTAGATCTTAATTTTTAATGTGAGATTAAAACGTTTTTAAACTTCTGTCGCAGCGTTTTGTAAATAGAAAATAAGGTTATGTTTTCGTGATTTTTTGATTTTTCAAAGTAATTTTTAAACATAAGGCCCTTTTTATTTCCAATCGTACAAGCCTCTCCGAACTTTCTCTCCGATTTGCCCAAAAATTTTTCTCCATATTCTTTGTTTGATTTTAGGGGACACGTGTCTCGGGATTTTTTTTTCCGCCATTATTTTCAGTTGTACGAACTATAGAAGTTTTTTATGAAAAAAAAACTTTTTTTGAGTAAAAAGATACTACAATCTTCAAACAGCCATAAATTGGACTTCATTCAACCTTTTAGGACGCTTTTTTTTTATCGTATTTAGCTCTACTTTTTTACGTATTTTTTATTTTTAGGTCCAAGTCTTTTTTTTCGTTGTATTTTAAAAAAACTGAAAAATACGGGTTTTTTTTTAAATCGCTTTTTCTCAAAAAGTGTATCTTTAATTTTTCTAAAATTTTAGTATGTTTTTCTACATGAAATAAGCTTCCTTTTAAGCCTATCCGCTACATGCCAAAATTCTTAGATTGTTTCTCGTAAATTTTTTAATTTTAAACGGTTTTTTTTTGGCGTTTTTAATCATTTTGACCCCTATTAGGAATTGTTTAATTGCGAGACCAATAGATCAGATGAAGTTTTGAATCTATTTTAACAAATACCAGACTAAAATCAAATAAAAAACTCACAAACTGACTATAGTTTATGGTAGGTTGTATCCAGTTTACAAGCATGATGAGGCTTTTAAGAATTTATTAAATAATAGTTATATGATAAGAGACTTGAAAATAAACTAGCTGGAATAAAAATTTTATTATGCCTGATCTGAAATTCAAAAATCTTATTAAAGAATGAAGAAATTCAATTTTAAAAATTTCTTTCTTAGTACCAAGATTTGCTGATAAATTAGAGATCCAACTGACCAGCATAGCAAGTTAGTCAGCTGTGAAATCGGAGCTGTAAGTTATTGACTCCCCGAAGGAAAAAAATCGTTTAAGTTTATAACTTAATTGCAGTTTTTGTTAAAAACAGTCAAAAAAATGTGATTAGTCCTTGATTTTAAGTGAACTTGTGGAATAAATTTATATTACTTTATCGAGACTATTCGGTTTTATAGTCTGTTTGATTACGAACTTATAGGTTAGAGAAAAATATAAGTGTTACAATATTTTCATTGCATTTGTTTTTATATTATTTATATCAATCATTATTATTACTTCGGAATAAATCGGTGTTTTACAATGAGCGAAGCTTTATTTTTTCAAAAAAGAAAAAAATGTAAGGACATTCAAGCAAAACATAACAATATAGCCTATGAATCTTCCAAGCATATTTTAAAACCACTTGGTGAACTTGCAACCCATATATCCTGATGAAGATATATCATCTGAAGATAAAGTGTGTAATTATTAATATAATTTACTGATAAATGAAGTAGAGAGTCCTTTAAGCAGTCAATGTGTCAGTGACAATCGCGAAGCAAGTACCCAATCAGTGATACAAAATAATCAAAACTTACCAGGTGTTGAACACGAAAGTGCTACTACCACATCCACAGGTCAAAGTTCTGATATTTGTTTTAGCGAAGATTTGTTTAAAGACAGTGAATCTGCTTTCGATGAAATAAACGAAACAGTAAATAATCTTGGTTTGAAAATTTCATTTTTAAAGCCATCTAATACCGTGCCACAACATTATCGTCCCGCATACTCAAAAAGAAAAAGAAAACAAATGAACTATACTTTTGATAATCAGATTGCTAGTAAAATACCAAAATATTATGTTACTGATTTTTCAAATGAAGAAAGTGTCACTAAAGATTCAAATGATATAGAGTGGCTGAAAAACATTAAAATAGCTTTAGAAAATTGCAAAAATACTGCAGAAAAAATGAGACTTTTGACAATTGTGCCTAGTAACATTACAAAAAAAGAATTATTAAAAGCTTTAGAGTTAAACGCTACTCATTATATGATTGTTCAAGCTCGTTCGTTGCAGGTCCAAAGTGATATTTATAAGAAGACTGAAAAATATTGTGGTCATAGTATGAGTCCTGAAGTATTGGACAAGGTTTCTGAGTACTCTTTGAAAGATGACCTCGATTGTTCTCGACAAACTGCAAACAAAAATGATACTATTTCGGTTCAAGAAATTGAAGAAAAAACAAAAAAAGTCGAACGCTTCAGGGGAGCGTACACAAACTTCATAGCCTAATTTTAGGAGTATTTCGACCCCCCCCCTACCCCCATGTGACTCAATGAAGATTTTTTGTCGACCCCCCCCCCCCCCAGTAGAACGTAGATTTTTTTCTCAAAAAATTTTTACTGTTTCTTATAGAATTAAAAACTTTTGATAATGATACTTACATTATTTTATTTATAATATTATATCTAACATTTACTTACATTTTTTGAAGGACAAGCTTTTTTCAACTAATTATAAATAATTGTAATGAGATCTCAAACTTTAATTCAGAAATAAGTTCAATCTAGTCTATGTCTTCCGTGAATATCACCATGACTCAGGGGCGTTATTTCCCATATAGTGGGTATGGATGCATCAAGGGCCGAAAAATTTCCGGTCTGAAAATCCAGAACCAAAAGTCGCGCTGGGATCCAAGAATAATCAATCAAGTATTCACCAAGCTTTAAACCCCAAAAACACTGAGCGCTGAGTTCAATAAATGATTGATCAGCTATCCCTCAAGCTCTAAACCCCTAAATACCCTGGGCGCCCGAGTTCAACAAAAAAACTGATCAGCTATCCCCCAAGCTCTAAGCCCCCAAAACCCTAAGCGTCGAGTTCAACAAAAAAACTGATCAGCTATTCCTCAAGCTCTATACCCCCAAATACCCTGGGCGCCCGAGATCAACAAAAAAACTGATTAGCCATCCTCCAAGCTCTAGACCTCTGAAACCCTGGGCGCCCGAGTTCAACAAAAGAGCTGATGAACTATCCCCCAAGCTCTAAACCCCCAAAAACCTTGGGAGCCCGAGTTGAATTATTCCAAAAATATGACTGCATTTTAGTTAACTTAAGCATGAAATGAATAATTTATAACAATACCTAATTACGACGCACTGGTGCTATTATATCATAAAGTTTTAAATCTGAAATTTTAACTCCAAGATGGCGTGGTTCACTAGAAAACGCTATAAGTTTTTACTTATTGTTTAACTCTTTGTTTGCAACATTATTAACAAATTTTTTTTTTTTCTTTAACTATAAATTGAATGTTTCTACGAATGAGACACTTTTCGAGAAAAGCGCAAAAATTTTTGTTTGTTTAATGGTCATTTATTTTTTTTATTTCATACTGATTTTGTATCATTTTGTAATATTTTCACTCGGTAACCAGAGTTTTGGGAGGTTTAGAGCTTCAAGGGGAACTGATCAGATTTTTTATTGAACTCTAGCTTCCATCGTTTTGGAAATTCAAGGCTTGGGGGATAATTTATTGAACTTGGCGCCCAGGGTTTTGGGGGCTTAGAGCTTGGGGGATAGGTGATACGTTTTTTAGTTGAGCTCTGGCGCCCAGGGTTTTGGGGGCTTAGAGCTTGGGGGATAGGTGATGCGTTTTTTAGTTGAACTCTGGCGCCCAGGGTTTTGGAGGTTTAGAGCTTGGAGGATAGCTGATAAGTTTTTTAGTTGAGCTCTGGCGCCCAGGGTTTTGGGGGCTTAGAGCTTGGGGGATAGGTGATACGTTTTTTAGTTGAACTCTGGCGCCCAGGGTTTTGGAGGTTTAGAGCTTGGGGGATAGCTGATAAGTTTTTTAGTCGAACTCTGGTGCCCAGGGTTTTGGAGGTTTAGAGCTTGGGGGATTATTGACCAGTCTATTTATTGAACTTGGCGCCCAGGGTTTTGGGGGTTTAGAGCTTGGGGGATAGGTGATACGTTTTTTAGTTGAGCTCTGGCGCCCAGGGTTTTGGAGGTTTAGAGCTTGGGTGATAATTAACCAGTCTATTTATTGAACTCGGCGCCCAGGGTTTTGGGGGCTTAGAGCTTGGGGGATAGCTGATTAGATTATTTATTGAACTCGACGCCCAGGGTTTTGGGGGCTTAGAGCTTGGGGGATAGCTGATCAGATTATTTATTGAACTCGACGCCCAGGGTTTTGGGGGCTTAGAGCTTGGGGGATTATTGACCAGTCTATTTATTGAACTTGGCGCCCAGGGTTTTGGGGGTTTAGAGCTTGGGGGATAGGTGATACGTTTTTTAGTTGAGCTCTGGCGCCCAGGGTTTTGGAGGTTTAGAGCTTGGGGGATAATTAACCAGTCTATTTATTGAACTCGGCGCCCAGGGTTTTGGGGGCTTAGAGCTTGGGGGATAGCTGATCAGATTATTTATTGAACTCGACGCCCAGGGTTTTGGGGGCTTAGAGCTTGGGGGATAGCTGATCAGATTATTTATTGAACTCGACGCCCAGGGTTTTGGGGGCTTAGAGCTTGGGGAATAGCTGATAAGTTTTTAAGTTGAACTCTGGCGCCCAGGGTCTTGGAGGTTTAGAGCTTGGGGGATAATTGACCAGTCTATTTATTGAACTCGGTGCCCAGGGTTTTGGGGGCTTAGAGCTTGGGGGATAGCTAATCAGATTATTTATTGAACTCGATGCCCAGGGTTTTGGAGGCTTAGAGCTTGAGAGATAGCTGATCAGATTATTTATTGAACTCGTGGCGCGTCATTGAAATTTTATAGTAAAAATTTTTTTTTTCCAACAGCAGCTCCCTAAAAAAAAGGCACGTGATGTAAGCTCTGCCCCCCCCCCCCCCCTACGTGGCCCAGCGTAGACATTCATGAAACCCCCCCCCCTCCCCTAAATAAGGCAACGTAGTTTGTGTACGCTCCCCAGTACTCGAAGTGTACGTGAAAGTTACGGCTTATTTAAAAAAGATAACCCTACCATGGAAATTGGTCATACTAAATTTTACTCTTTACGACCTAAGTGGGTACTGCTTACAAATCCTGCCAATTCTTGTCTTTGTATTTACTGTGAAAACTTTTATCTTATGCTGAAAGCTCTGGCAAAATATTTAAATAAAAATAGTTTTCGAAACAGTCTTGAAGAAATTGAGAAAAAAATATTATCTTCATTACGTTGTTCTACAGAAAACCTAGATTGCGTATTTCGTGAATGCAAGAACTGTCCCGCTGGTGATAGCATTGACTTACAGTTACTTGGACTGACTGAAGTAGACAGTTTTGAAGACATAAGTTATAATTTTTGGGTAAAACTGGATTTAGTGAAAAAAACTAAAATAATTCAAAATTTTTTGATCGAGTTAAGACAAAATGCTGTTGATATTTTAGTTCACAAAAAAATTAAAGATATTCAAAGGTTCGCTATCAAAGAAGCCAAAGATTCAGCAATGAGTCTTCAGTTTCACCTAGTGCTACATGGAGATTTTGCTGAAAATTGGGGTATTTTGCTTCAAAATGAGGTGCAAAGTGCCTACTGGAATAAAAAAACAATTTCTATTTTTACAGCAGTCTGCTACTATTATCAAGATGAAAAAGAGAAAACCCAGAGTTTTGCTGTAGTTTCTAATGATAAAAAACATGATTCAAGTTTCGCTCTTTTAGCAATGGACATGATTGTTAAACATTTAGAAGAACAACCTAGTGCTATAAAGTTTTCAAAAATCACATGTGTTACAGATGGAGCTACCTGCCAGTTCAAGAATAGGTTTCAGTTTAATGAATTTATAAAATCAAGTAAAAAGTGGTCATGGTTATATTCAGCCACAGGTCATGGAAAAGGGGCCTGTGATGGCGTTGGTGGGCTTGTAAAGCATTTTGCAACAACACATAACTTAACTAAGATTCCAGATCAATTTATAAGAAATGCGCAAGATTTTGCTATTTACGTGCAAAAATATGTACCATCAATAAAAATTATAGTTTTGCCTGACAACGAAATCGCCGCTTTTAGGACGACGAAAACTGCTGACTGGTTGAATGTAAAAAAGATTGAAAACATACAAAAACTTCACTTCTGGAAAAAAGACAAGGATGGCAAAGTTTACGTAGCTAGAACAGCTAAACACGAATTAAAAGAAATAAAATTATGTAAACGCTAGGCATTTAAATAAATTTGAATTTTACACTTCATTATATTGAATAATTTAATTATTGTTATAGTAATTTGCTCAAAATAATGAATATTAATTTAAAGTTGATCAATATTAAGAATTTATTTTGATCTATTAGCTACTTAAAAAATTCTTTCAGCTTTGCCATTAGCTCTTTGTATAATGAGATCAAATATCATAAATAACTGATTACTTATTACTATCAAATAGTTATATCAAAAAGTTATACTAAACTAAGTTAAAGCAAAGTAATATTTAAATAAAGAAAATTAGTTTAAGCTAATTGAGTAATTTTTGCTTATCATAGAAATTTATGTAAAAATCACCAAAATAAATAAAATTTTCATTCCAGCTAGTTTATTTTCAAATCTTTTATCATATAAATATTATTTAATAAATTCTTAAAAGCCCTATCATGCGTGTAAACTAGATGCAACCTACCATAAAATATAATCAGTTTGTGAGTTTTTTTTTTTATTTTAGTCTAGTATTTGTTAAAATTGATTCAAAATTTTATCTGGTCTATTGGTCTCGCAATTGAACAATTCCTAAAGGGGTCAAAATGATTAAAAACGCCAAAAAAAACCGTTTAAAATTAAAAATTTACGAAAAACAATCTAAGAATTTTGGCATGTCGCGGATAGGCTTAAAAGGAAGCTTATTTCATGTAGAAAAACATACTAAAATTTTAGAAAAATTAAAGATACACTTTTTGAGAAAAAGCGATTTAAAAAAAAACCCGTATTTTTCAGTTTTTTTAAAATACAACGAAAAAAAAGACTTGGACCTAAAAATAAAAAAGTAGAGTTAAATACGAGCATTTAAGAAAAAAGCGTCCCAAAAGGTTGAATGTAGTCCAAGTTATGACTGTTTGAAGATTGTAGTCTCTTTTTACTCAAAATAAGCTTTTTATTCATAAAAAACTTCTATAGCTCGCACAACTGAAAATAATGGCGGAAAAAAAAATCCCGAGACACGTGCCCCCTAAAATCAAATAAAGAATATGGAGAAAAATTTTTGGGCAAATCGGAGAAAAAGTTCGGAGAGGCTTGTACGATTTGAAATGGAATGGGCCAATAACTGATACTTAATTAAACTTAAGACTTTCAACTATGCTGTATAAAATTTTCAAAATTATTCATTCATTAAGGTATGATGAGTTGAAAATAAAATCATCTAGTCGGGAGCTGCGGTGCCCGTCCCCTCCCCTCTTTTCCTCTCACAAAAGTACCAAACATCCTTAATAAACTAAGAATTTTATGATGAATAAAAAATGATGTTAGACATACCAAAACAAATTTAAAGGTCTTTTTAATAAGGATGAAAAAAAAATACTTTATTATGTGTTATAATTTTCACTTTTTAGAACGACGTTCTTTTCGGAGGTTACGACGCGCGAGGGGCTGCAGCAAAAAAAACGTAACGTCACGAAAACTTGCGAGATTATGTAGTTGTATACCTATATATATGCGTCCCTTCCAACAAATCATTAGGCCCCGCCTATGCTTTGTCACAGCTGATCCACCATGCTCGCGTTAGAGAGAAAGAGAGAGAGACAGAACAATGTATGTTTAGGCCGCAACGGGCGCTGCTGCAAGAGTCTCCCTCAACGAGTAAGACAGAGAAAGAGGTAATAATGTTCATTTGTCCTTGTCTAACTTGTTGAGTAGCACGATCGAGGAGGGAGCCCATGGTATTTTTTTCTAAACATCGGGTAAAGTATGGGAAATACGTGTACGCGCATCATAACCCCTTAAAATTGCAGCATTTCATGTAAAGCAAAACAAATTTTTTTTTTTTTTTATATATTTTTTTTTTTTTGGATGATGAAAATAAATACTAAAAAAAAAAAAAAAATTCATTCTCAGTATTTTATTCAATTAAAATAGCTTGAAATGATTTCTGACTCTATACCACTCATCTTCATAAATTCCGAAGAGAGGTACCTTTTTCCGTGGAAAAGCGATTTAGATGAACGTAATAGAAGGCTATGCACTTCAGAATCACTGATGATTTTTTTTATTCTTCTTGATTATTTTGTAATCTTTTTGAAAAATTGAAAGTGTTTAGAGTCTCTGAATAAATTTTATATTACTGGTGCCCTAACGTGCTGATTTTACGAACGCAAAAGACGTATTTTGAGTGCGTAAAATCGCCTATTACATTTCTGCTCGAGCAGCGTGCGTTTAGGTTTTAGCCGTAAAAAATAATCATAATAGTATGTCTGAGTATGCAGCTGCAGGGAGACGATCGATTATAATTATAAACGGATTTTCTTGTGCAAAATAAATAAAGTAAAATGATACAAATCTTTGAAAATTTGTAAGGATTATTAAAAAATAATCTTCATAAGCACAGCACTTTTAAAAATTTGTTTTAGAGTAGATTTCCACCAGCGAGTGAGGTTACTCTTGATTCACCATGCTAGGCTCTTCTTTACCTACAGAACTAGATCGGCTGAGTCTTCATCATCGTGAATTGTAAACTGACTCTTGCATCAGTTACTTAATTTAATATTGGAAGTTATGATTCGGTATAAAATTAATATTTCATAATCTCAACATATTTTTAAGGATGTTACTACCCAAAATGAATTACAAGGGGGATTTTAATGAAATCTCACAGAAAGTTTCATAAATAAGATATAAGTTCACAGCTTAATTTTTGAAGCAATTCATGGGATTTTTTACGAAACATGAATAAATCAATTTTTGGCTCTTTTTACACGGTGGCTTATGGGAAAATCACATTTTTTACACTTTGACTAATGTTTTAAAACATTTCTATCAGGGAGTTTTTAATAAAAAGAATCACTAGTAGGAAGCAGTATTCACTGAATACAACTATATTTTTTTCATAAAATTTCATGGGTTATTTGCAAAGAAAAAAATACAGCAATCACTAAAAACTACGAAAATCCCGATTTTATCAGCAACATGTCTCTTCAGCTTTTGCGCGCGCAGCTGTTTGCTATGGTAGAGGTCTTCGCTTAAAATCTTTCAAACGTTTTTGTTAACGTGAAATTTATAGTTAATGAGTATTCATCACACTTTTCGATTCATAAAAAAAAGTAGTTTTTAATAATTCTTGATCTTACTATCGATTATTTTTCACTGGAAGTATGTTCAAAGTAAGCCTGCTAGGTTGTGCGTGCGAAACAGCTGATCACGCTCTGCTACACATTACCTCTCACTCCAACTGAGCGAACTAGCCTAACTTCGACTTGACTAGTGCAGTAAGGTAGTAACCTCCTTAAAGCTTTTTATCACCTCACTTTTTTTATTTCCACCTGCAGAGAACACTTTTTTAAATAATAATCACCTAGCTCACTGCCCGTATGCAGCTGTATGGCGAAAATCAAGTTAGAATTACAAATTTTTGGAAGGGATTTGCTAATAAACTTTATTTTTTAAATTGTTTTAGCAAATTTTTTAAGTTTTTTATCACTTCACTTTTTTTATTTACACCTGCAGAATATTTTTTTTATTCAAATCACTTTGCTCACCACACGGCTGCCCGTACTCAGCTGCAGCTGCAGCATCTTGCAGACTAGAAAATGGAGCTAGATTATTTTTTACATCTAAAACAAACACGCATGTTGATATATATACCGAAACTACTTTCTATACTTATAACGCCTATTCTAACCTACCAAAATTAAAATCTAGCATAGTTGATCAATAAAATTATGTTTTTTAAGCATTTTTGGGCACTCATAATATAAAATAGTATACATAATACGTGCGTAAATTGCATTGTTCACATACTTGTGCTATTGGCGTCGGCAAAGCCGACGCCAGCACGCGTGCGTGAATTTCGCATTTTACGCACTTAATATATAATATAGTATCAATTGACATTTCGTTAAAAATAATATTTTTTGAAGATTTTCACTTGAAATAAAATTGATATTTTATTGATTGCTATGTGTCATTCTCTTAGTGATTCTGAAGTGCATAGCCCCTCGGAGTAATAGCAATTAAACGTTTAAGTGTTTAAATTAAGCATTCTGTACCGACTAGTTTTTTTATGATGAAAAATTATTTTTACTCATTTACCTGTAAATTTAGATATGATAAGAAAAAAAAAAAAAAAAAAAGCGGAACCCGGGTCCGCGGAAAGAACGAAGTTTCCGACGCTTTACCCCTTCAGTCACACGAGTGGATTTCAGGTGAAGATAGTCTTCTGTGTTTGTTCGTGAAATGCATTCTTTAATCTCACCTGAAATTCTCTTGCATCACTGAAGAAGTAAAGCGTCGGGAACATCGTTCTTTTTATAAAAAGTTTATTTTATCCTTTACTGTTGAAAATGAATTTTCATCAAGTAGATACCAGTTCAATTAATCGTCTCTTCAATAATTTAAAATCAATCTTATACTATTTAATGTCAGCTCCTGCTACATATGAAAATAAATATTAATAGCTCCCAAGCTAGGTCCAAAAAAAGTAGTATTATCGTCTTAAGTCGGAGACTATTTTAAAAATACGTATTTGTATCCAAAAAAGACCTAGGGTACCTGCCCGTCAATTTCTGGTGGGACAAGTGACCGTCCTAGATGAAATAATCCTTGGACCGGAAGTGGTATTTTAGTATCAAAAGTTTGATGACGGCTTTGCGTTTTTTTCAAAGATAATCATTAGAAATAATAATGAAATCTATTGCCGTTAAAAAAAATTGGGACTGGGCGACGGGAAAAATTTCGATTCTCGGTAATCTGAGAGATCATTTTGATATCATCAACTTGGTGACGGGATTTGCATGTCTTATTTATTTATCGAATGTTTTTTTATTTTATATTAATGCCGTCAAAATTTAATGGGACAGG
This sequence comes from Encarsia formosa, assembly GCA_038277355.1. Taxonomy (NCBI): domain Eukaryota; kingdom Metazoa; phylum Arthropoda; class Insecta; order Hymenoptera; family Aphelinidae; genus Encarsia; species Encarsia formosa. Next base: position 22,593,668 of record CM076187.1, read on the forward strand.
AGTGAAATAAAGATGGTGGCAACCCCGCCTTAAATGCATAGAGTGAAAAATTGTTGAAAAATGTTTGGTAGTAAAAAAAAATTTTTTTTTGGCATTAGAAACAATTTAAAGACACTTTAAAGGCTATGCCGTCAAAAAAGAAAATTTTTGAAAAGTAGGAGAAATTTTCATTCTTGGTAATCTGAAGGACCATTTTGATACCATTAACTCAGTGACGGGCTTTGCATAATTTATTTGTATTTTTATGTTTTTTCAATTTTTATTATTGCCGTCAAAATTTAATGGGACGTGAGCTAAAAAAAAGGGGGTGGTGATCTCTGACATTTACTTGAGTATGAATATCTTAATTACGGCTATTGGTTAATTCATTTTTTTTTGTGTATGCCATAACATTTTTTATCAAGCCCGTCAAAATAAGATACTGTCATTATTATTATTACTTTTTTTTTTTAATTAGCAGAAGACAAAGTGTAGCGAACTTTAGTTTTTTCATGTGAAACTTAGTAAACTGAAAGAACAAAAATAAGCAGCAATAATCTTTAATTTTTGCAAAAAAAAAAAAAAATTAGTGAATGATGTTTTTCGTTAAAATGATTATCTAAAACTTATTAAAAAGAATGTAGTAATTATGTATGTTATTAAATAAGCTTTTTATAATTACAAACCAATACATCAATAACTGATATAGTGTATCGAGAAAAATAATTACTGTCGATTAAAACAATAAGTAAACAAAACAAATATTTATTAAAACTTTTGAAAAATAACTTTATGAATAAAAAATAAGTTTAATATTTTAAACACAAAGCTTTAGAAAGCAGCAACTTTTTTTTAAAATTGAGAAAAATTTTTCAAGTTCTGGGTTATGTAAAAAACAGAAATTTTATTTTAAAGTTTATATCAGATACAATGAAACCTTATACAGTTTAAAGGATGCTTTTAGAGCTTAAACAATTAATTTGAAATCACAGTGCATGCAATTTTTTTTAGACAGGTGTTAAAACAATTGTTTTGAATTTCGCAGGAAAAAATGATCATTTTTAATTACAATGCATACTTTATAGTATTTTCATAAAATGTAAATTAATAAAATAAGCAGGATATTATAAAAAAAGCCTTAATTAAGTTCAAATGTTTATCAAGGATCTAGTCGCATCAAAAATTCCGAGTCGTTTTATTATCGGGAACTATCACAACTAGCTGCAGAGAGGGGGATAAAACATTGAGTAAACTTATAAAAAAGCGATGAAAAAGAAGAAGTGCAAATCTCCCGGATTTTTTTGCGCCAATCTCATGGTTATCAAGCATCTAAGTTGCACCAAAAATTCCGAATCGTTTTATTATCGGGAACTACCCCAACTAGCTGCTGAGAGGGGGATGAACGTGGAATAAATTATAAAAATTCAAATAAAAAAAAGGAGTGTAATTCTAAGACTCAAAAAACCCTGGGCACCCGAGTTCAACAAAAATGCTGATTGGCATCCCCCCAAGCTCTAAGCCCCCAAAACCCTGCGTGGCCGAGTTCTACAAAAATGCTGATTGGCTACCCCCAAGCTCTAAGCCCCCAAGACCCTAGCGCTCCAGTTCAACAACAAAACTGATTGACTACACCCCAAGCTCTAAGCCTCCAAAACCCTGGAAGACCGAGTTCAATCAGCTTCTTCGTTGAACTCGGGCGCCCAGGGTTTAGGGAGCTTAGAGCTTGGGGGGTAGCCAATCAGCTTCTTTGTTGCATTCGTGCGCCCAGGGTTTTGGGGGCTTAGAGCTTGGGGGGTAGCCAATCAACTTTTTTGTTGAACCCGGGTGCCCAGGGTTTTGGGGGCTTAGAGCTTGGGAGGTAGCCAATCAGTTTTGTTGTTGAACTGGGTCGCTAGGGTCTTGGGGGCTTAGAGCTTGAGGGTAGCCAATGAACTTTTTTGTTGAACTCGGGCGCCCAGGGTTTTGGGGGCTTAGAGCTTGGGGGGTAGCCAATCAGCATTTTTGTTGAACTCGGCCACCCAGGGTTTTGGGAGGTAGCCAATCAGCATTCTTGTTGAACTCGGCCACCCAGGGTTTTGGGAGGTAGCCAATCAGCATTCTTGTTGAACTCGGCCACCCAGGGTTTTGGGGGCTTAGAGCTTGGGGGGGTAGCCAATCAGCATTTTTGTTGAACTCAGCCACCCAGGGTTTTGGGAGCTCAGAGCTTGGGGGGTAGTCTATCAGCATTTTTGTTGAACTCGGGCGCCCAGGGTTTTTGGGGTGTAGAGCTTGGGGGGTAGCCAATCAGTATTTTTTATTGAACTCAGGTGCCCAGGGTTTTAAGGTCTTAGAATTACACTCCATTTTTTTTTTTGAATTTTTATAATTTATTTCACGTTTCATTCCCCTCTCTGCAGCTAGTTGGGGTAGTTCCCGATAATAAAACGGTTCGGAATTTTTGGCGAACCCTCCAAATTTAAAGCAGCTTATTTTAAAAAGTATTAATTTCAATAGTTTAAATAATGTAATCATTATTTACAAAGCTTTCGGACGGAAAGTTATATTCTTTAAATAATAAACTAAGTATAATTTTTATAACCTCAAGTCTCATTAAAAATGGACGGCATATCAATTTTTTACATTGTTTTTACAATCACTTGAAGAATATAATTTATTTTTGAATAAGCTTTTTATACTAAAATCCATTTCTCAAGGTTAGGGTTGCCACCACCTTTATTTCACCCCCGTCCCATTAAATTAAAATGAAAATCGCATTAATATAAAATGAAAAAACATTCGATAAATAAATAAGACATGCAAATCCCGTCACCAAGTTGATGATATCAAAATGATCTCTCAGATTACCGAGAATCGAAATTTTTCCTGTCACCCAGTCTCAATTTTTTTTGACGGCAATAGATTCCATTACTATTTATAATGATTATCTTTGAAAAAAACGCAAAGCCGTCATCAAACTTTTGATACTAAAATAGCACTTCCAGTCCAAGGATTATTTCATCTACGACGGTCACTTGTCCCACCAGAAATTGACGGGCAGGTACCTTAGGTCTTTTTTGGATACAATAACGTATTTTTAAAATAGTCTCTGACTTAAGACGATGATACTACTTTTTTTGGACCTAGCTTGGGATCTATTAGTAAATACTAGTTCTACAGATTATACTAGAGCATTCATACCTTTTTTTTTTTTTTTTTTTAGTTTTTACAAAAAGAAAAAAACCATATCGGCCAAATTTAAACTCCTTTGGCTTTCTTCGAAGCCCGCTGTAGCTTTTCAAAGTACTCTTCATTTCCTTTAAAAAGGGAACTTTTTTAATGGATATCCTTTTTGCATAAATGACTAAACTTATCATTTCTATAACCTAGTCTAACTTTTATTTTACTGGAACTTAAGTTAGGAATATTAATTATCAGAAAATAATTATAATTTATCTAACTTAAGTTTTTAAGAAATGAAAAAAATATACATATTATAAATTCATTAAACTGATCATTTCTAATACCTAATCAAAGCCAGCGGTAACTGGCTTGGGAGAGTTTTTCGCGCCAAAATAGTAGCCAGCTGCCGTGCTTTATTTACAGCTGCTGGAGCTACCTTAACCCTACTTACTATAATTAATTTATTATTAAAAAATCAAAACACGTTACCTGCGTTATTAAAACTCTAGACTACGCCTATTTTTCACTACCAAAGAGATGAGGGTTGTTTTTGCATCGTATATTTTTTTAATTTCCTTATTTATTAACTCGCGTTTTTGAATTCGGCCTTTTTTTGGACTTTTCACAGTGTTCTAACTTCGACATTCGGCACTTCACAGAATTTTCACCAGATGGCGCAGTAGCGATTTTAATTAAAAAAATAAATTTAAATTTGTTTCTTTAATTTCTTTTAAAAATAAACTTAAATATATATTCGTTTCGATTGAAAGATTTCTTTCTAAAATTTTATGGATTGAAATAGATTTAATGATGAAAAAAAAAATAATTATATAACCTATCAATAGATTGATAAATCTTTAAAAGCTAAGTTGATCAATCGTTTAAAAAATTTTTTTACCGCTAGCTGGCTTGGCTTGACCTTAAATTGAGCCTACTTCCCTATTTCATTAGAATCTATATTGATTTTTAGTACCTCATAATCATAAAAAGTTCTTAAAGCAGGAACAATGGCAAAATTTTGTAAATTTTTACACTAATTTTTAAATTTGAATTAGTTTGAAAGAAAATTGATATCAATATTTTATGACAAAAAGTTTGATAAAAAATTTTTGTATCTTATTTTAAATTTTGATTTTACTTCGATTAGTAAAATTGAAGGAGAGGCAAAAAATACGTATTAAAATACATAATACCAAACAAAAAATAGTGATATCCCCCAAAAAAACCTCAAAGAGGTAAACAAACTTAGGGAGAGTTTTAGCACCAAAATATTAATTAAAGGATTTTTAACAAAAATTCGTGATATCAAACAATAAGAATTTTTTGATTTTAAAAATATGACATTTATCTGTTAATTCAACTAAACTCTATCAAAGCCTTGCAGAAGTCAAATAAGTATCTTCATGTAGAGTTTGGTAGAGTTTAGTTGAATTAACAGATAAATGTCGTATTTTTAAAATCAAAAAATTCTTATAGTTTGATATCAAAAATTTTTGTTAAAAATCCTTTAATTAATGTTTTGGTGCTAAAAGTCTCCCTAAGTTTGTTTACCTCTTTGAAGTTTTTTTGGGGTTACATCTTACCGAAACGCAAGTTAAAAATCAGTATTATATAATCAGTATTATAATTTTTGAAATTTATAATATTTTTTTGCTTATTGAGTTAGAATATCGAAAATTTATCCACACGTATTATTTCTTTAAAAAAAAAAAAACTACAATTAAAGGAACTACAAGTGTTTCAATTTTTTAAAATTTCAATATATATAGGTAAAAGTCAAAATGTCGTGCAATGAGTGTCCCGTGGTTCTCAAATAAACATGAAATAAAATTGCAACATAAATAAAATTTTTACGAATTTCTAATAAGTTGATCTAAATTACTGAAAAGTTTCAACGTGATACTTTGAGTATTTTCAGAGTTATAAATAAAAAACCATGCAATTTTCAAACTCGGTCACGTGACCCGTGTGTAGTTTTAGTCTAAAACATCAAAATTTTATAAAAGAACTTAGAAAATTAAAAAAAAAAAGCATACCACTGTTGATTAGCTACAGGTTAGAGGTACCAAAAAATGTCATCAAAACTCTTTTTTTTTTTAACTGTCAACTTTTGCTACTGTTTTTTTGGAGCATCCTGAATTTTAATTCAGACTCGGTCACGCTCGGAAATTTAAGAAATTTTCACTCAAAAAAAGAAATAAGAAGCTTCTAAACTGTCTAGATTTTTTTATCGAATTAACACACATTATCTTATTCAATCAAACAAATATCTTTTTAAGAATTTTCGATTTTACATTAAATATGGTACGTCCATGCCTGCGTACCTTAATTCATTCAAACTCGGTCACGCAGTGTACCGAGAAAAATACGTTATAAATCGTAAAATTAATATCAGAAACGGATTCTGCAAAAATTTTACTTAAAGTTAGTCCATTTAAAAAAATTTAATGCTGTTTGAATAAAAAGAAATGCGAGTTATTTTTATAAATAAATGAATAAATACAAAATCCCCCAAGCTGCTACAACCCCATAACGCCGAACTCGCGAGTTATTTTCATGAATAAATGAATAAATACAAAACCCCCCAAGCTGCTACAACCCCATAACGGCGAGCTCACGAGTTTTGTATAATTAAATAAATGGAAAAAAAAAACTCCTGAGCTCTTACGAGTTTTTAAGAGATAAGTAAATTAAAATAATCCCCCATGCTTCTACAACCCCATAACGCCGAACTCGCGAGTTTTTTTTATGAATAAATGAATGAACACAAAATCCCCCAAGCTGCTACAACCCCATAACGCCGAGCTCGCGAGTTTTGTATAAATAAATAAATGGAAAAAAAAATCTCCCGAGCTCTTGCGAGTTTTTAAGAGATAAGTAAATATGAATAATCCCCCAAGCTGCTACAACCCCATAACGCCGAGCTCGCGAGTTTTTAAGAGATAAGTAAATAAAAATAATCCCCCAAGCTGCTACAACCCCATAACGCCGAGCTCGCGAGGTTTTTATAAATAAATAAATGGAAAAAAATCTCCTGAGCTCTTGCGAGTTTTTAAGAGATAAGTAAATTAAAATAATCCCCCAAGCTGCTACAATCCCATAACGCCGAGCTCAAGAGTCTTTTTTAGGAATAAAGGAATAAATACAAAATCCCCCAAGCTGCTACAACCCCATAACGCCGAGCTCGCAAGATTTTTTAATAAATAAATAAGTAAATAAATACAAAATCCCCCAAGCTGCTACCACCCCATAACGCCGAGCTCACGAGATTTTATAATAAATAAATAAATAAATACACAATGCCCAAGCTGCTACAACCCCATAACGCCGACCTCGCGAGTTTTTTTAATGAATAAATAAACAATTACAAAATCCCCCAAGCTGATACAACCCCATAACATCGAGCTCGCGAGTTTTTTTATAAATAAATGACTCTATACATAATCCCCCAAACTGCTGCAACCCCATAACGCCGAGCTCGCGAGTTTTTTTTTAGGAAAAAAGGAATAAATACCAAATTCCCCAAGCTGCAATAGCCCCATTATTCATTTATTTATTATAAAATCTCGTCAGCTCGGCGTTATAGGGTTGTAGCGGCTTGGGGGATTGTGTTTTTATTCATAAAAAAAACTCGTGAGCTCGGCGTTATGGGGTTGTAGCAGCTTGGGGGATTATTTTAATTCACTTATCTCTTAAAAACTCGCAAGAGTTCGGGAGATTTTTTTTCCATTTATTTATTTATTTATTTATACAAAACTCGCGAGCTCGGCGTTATGGGGTTGTAGCAGCTTGGGCATTGTGTATTTATTTATTTATTTATTTATTTATTATAAAATTTCGTGAGCTCGGCGTTATGGGATTGTAGCAGCTTGGGGGATTCTGTATTTATTTATTTTTTCATTAAAAAAGCTCGTGAGGTTGGCGTTATGGGATTGTAGCAGCTTGGGCATGGTGTATTTATTCATTTATTTATTATAAATGTAATTATTTATTTATTTATTCATTAAAAAAACTCGCGAGCTCGACGTTATGGGGTTGTAGCAGCTTGGGTATTGTGTATTTATTCGTTTATTTATTATAAAATCTCGCGAACTTGGCGTTATGGGGTTGTAGCAGCTTGGAGGAATTATTTTAATTTACTTATCTCTTAAAAAGTCGCAAGAGCTCGGGAGATTTTTTTTCCATTTATTTATTTATACAAAACCCGCGAACTTGGCGTTATAGGGTTGTAGCAGCTTGGGGAATTATTTTAATTTACTTATCTTTTAAAAACTCGCAAGAGCTCGGGAGAATTTTTTCCCATTTATTTATTTATTTATACAAAACTCGCGAGCTCGGCGTTATGGCGTTGTAGCAGCTTGGGGGATTTTGTATTTTTTCATTTATTTATAAAAAAAACTTGCGAGGTCGGCGTTATGGGGTTGTAGCAGCTTGGGGGATTTTGTATTCATTCATTTATTCATAAAAAAAACTTGCGAGCTCGGCGTTATAGGGTTGTAGCAGCTTGGGGGATTATTTTAATTTTCTTATCTCTTAAAAACTCGCAAGAGCTCGGGAGATTTTTTTTTTCATTTATTTATTTATACAAATTTCGCGAACTTGGCGTTATGGGGTGGTAGCAGCTGGGGGGATTTTGTATTTATTTATTTATTTATAAAAAAAAATTCGCATGCTCGGCGTTATGGGGTTGTAGCAGCTTGGGGGATTATTTCAATTTACTTATCTCTTAAAAACTCGCAAGAGCTCGGGAGATTTTTAATTCATTTATTTTTTTATACAAAACTCGCGAGCTCGGCGTTATGGTGTTGTAGCAGCTTGGGGGATTTTGTATTTATTCCTTTATTCCTAAAAAAGACTCTTGAGCTCGGCGTTATGGGGTTGTAGCAGCTTGGGGGATTGTTTTAATTTACTTATCTCTTAAAAACTCGCAAGAGCTCGGGAGATTTTTTTTCCATTTATTTATTTATAAAAAACTCGCGAGCTCGGCGTTATGGGGTGGTAGCAGCTTGGGGGATTTTGTATTTATTTACTTATTTATTTATTAAAAAATCTTGCGAGCTCGGCGTTATGGGGTTGTAGCAGCTTGGGGGATTATGTATTGAGTCATTTACTTATAAAAAAAACCCGCGAGCTCGGCGTTATTGGGTTGTAGCAGCTTGGGGAATTTTTTATTTATTTATTCATTTATTTAAAAAACTTGCGAGCTCGGCGTTATGGGGTTGTAGCAGCTTGGGGGATTATTTTAATTTACTTATCTCTTAAAAACTCTCAAGAGCTCGGCGTTATGGGGTTGCAGCAGCTTGGGGGATTTTGTATTGAGTCATTCATTTATAAAAAAAACTCGCGTGCAAAAAGCCAAATCATGTGTATTTATGAATGTACTTGTCAATTAAAACGTTTTTATTCAAAAAATCATGTTTGTTATTAACCTAATATCGATTTACGAAGTACTCTGGCAGCAGTGTTTCTTCTACAAAAATTTATTTATTTAATGATTTTTTATGCATTAAGATCGCGGCCTCTAATATTTATCTTCTTTTTATATACAAAACTATCGAAAAAAAATATTGTTGAGCCTCTTCAAAACAATTTTTTTTAATTATTCATCTTACCGACTTGCGTGACTTTTTGACCTTTACCCATATAGATATACTTCTAGTGGGATTTCGAGTCAATGACTCAATCAGCCCGTAATTTTAAAAACTTTAAAAAAACTTTATCTTGCTCAGTTTTGATTTAAAAATTCCAAAAAAATGTTAAAATTAATTAAAAATCGAGTACTTTTAACCAAATATATTTTTAAAGTACCGGTTGCCAACCCTATTCTATCTTATTTTAGTTTGGCCTTACTGATTTCATTAAATAACCATCCCTTTTTTGATTTCAAAGCTATCTGAACTCTTAGCTCAGTAATTTTTATTTACTCAATTTTTTTTGTTAATAGGCCATGGGACGTATTTTTGTTGGATTATGTCAGGTAGGAGCATGGGGTTGTTTTGACGAATTCAACAGACTGGAAGAAAGAATGCTCTCAGCAGTATCTCAACAAGTTCAAACAATACAGGAAGCTTTAAAAAGTCAAACAGAAAATAGCAAATACGAGTCATTAAATGTAGAATTAGTTGGGAAGCAAGTAAAAGTATCTCCAGATATGGCTATTTTTATTACTATGAATCCTGGTTATGCCGGACGCTCAAATTTACCAGATAATCTAAAAAAACTCTTCAGATCTCTTGCCATGACGACTCCAGATCGCCAATTAATAGCAGAAGTAATGTTATTTAGTCAAGGATTTCGGTCAGCTGAAAAGCTTGCATGTAAAATTGTTCCATTTTTCAGGTAATTTTTATTTACAGATCTAATGTATCTTCACGTTTTTGTGAACGTATGCCCATCCATATCCCTCGTAAAATTTAAATTTAAATGTTAAGAATTTTCGTAGTTTAACTGAATAATATGATACTTGTTTCAATAAAGATTTACATATTATTTTAAATTTTACTAAAAAATGGCTTTAATGTTTAAACCACCAAAAAAAAAAATTTTTTTTTTTTTTTTTTTTTTTTTTCAATAACCGCAACTATGAATAAATCGTTGAAGTTTTATTTACAAGTCAAATCGAAACACTTTCTGCTTTAAAATTACAATAACTGAAACTCAATACTCGTAAGTTAGAGTTAAGGGGAAGTCAGGCGAGTTTTTTTGATGAATAGATTTTAATTAAGAAAATATTTTTAAAAAAGGGCTCTGTAGCAGGGTAGAGAAATTAAAAAGCTGTAATTTAAAAAAAAAATCATGAAAATTGATTCGAAATTCACTGAGTAAACCGCAGAACGGCAGTTGAAGATTTTTTTTCGTCAATCGCGGCAGCCATGTCGTCGTCTGCCGCTGTTGCTGTGCGTGGCAATGCGCGTCTAACCTATAAGTTTGTAAAACTTTATGACTGCCTTACGGCTTACTCCTCAGCTACCTCTCCTCAATAAATCAAATTTGTAGTAAAAATTATCTTGCAAAATCAAATATATATGTGATGAAAAATCAAAATAATGAAATAATTCACTCACACAAAGTTTATTATTACTACTAATTCTTTAAGATTTACTTGGCTGACAATAAAGCTGAACTATGATTGTTTTTGTGTAAAGTCAACCATACCTGTGAACATTGACATTTGCTCTTGCTTGGAGACCACTTCCTTTAACCTACTTGATAACTAAAAATTGGAACAGTAGCTGCAATCACTCATGCAATCAGAACTTTCTTGAACTAATGAGATCTTATCAAATGAATTGACTTGACGCTTTGGAACAGTTCAAAAGTAAAGTAAGTTGTAGGTCTCCCAATGCTCACAGGCATGGTTGCCTTGCACAAACAAAATCATAATACACATTTATTGTCAGCCAAGAAAATCTTAAGATTTTATGAAAATATTAAACTTTGTATGTAGCTCATAAAAATGAACCAGATTAAAATTTTTCAAGATCTGTTTAATTTTGTCTCTATAAGTCATATACAAGAATCAAAAGTTTAGAATCTTCAAAGCAAGTAAGACAAGTTTTCAATAGTTATAAGTCATTTTTAAAACCATAAAAGATTCTTGAAGATAAATCAACTAAAAAAAGTATAAAGCTAATATTTTTTCATCATTTGTAAAATTTAAATTTTCAAAAATGAATAAAAGCTATTGAAAACTTGTCTTGCTTTAAAAATTTTAAGGTCTTGAGTTTAACATACCCTCAGTGACTATGTTAATGACAAACTTTATCACCTCTATTGTAACGGCTTAGGGTCAACAAATTTCAAAAACTACCAAAAATTATTGACAACTTGTCCCTCTCGCTTTGAAGTCCTTGAATCTCATATAACCACAGAGACAAAATTAAACAAATTTAGAATAAGATGTGATTGGGTTTATTTCCCTAAGCTCTACTAACAGTAACAAAGTTTTTTACAACTTTTTTAAGATTTACTTGGCTGACTATCAATGCAATTACCTTTGGAGGCAAGTGTAATATAATGACAACCAAACTATGCCCATGGTCATTGACATGTGAACTTTTCCAAAGTTTGAAGTCAATTCATTTGATAAAATTTCATTAGTTCAAGAGAGTTTTAACTGCAGCTACTTTTTCAATTTTTAGTTTTCAAGTAGGATAAAGTAAGTCTTAGGTCTCCCAGCAAGAGCAAATGATGATCACAGGCATGGTTCACTTTACACAAAAAAAATTATATTTTACATTTTCTGTCAGCCAAGTAAATTTTAAAGATTTTATGGCAATAATAAACTTTGTGCGATTGGGGTTCTTAAAAATAAATTTCATTACAAACCTTTCAAGATCTGTTTAATTTAGTCTCTGTGCTAAGAGTCAAAAGATTAAAATCTTCACGCGAGTAAGACAAGTTTTCAATAATTATAAGTATTGAAGTAAAACAAGTATTCAATAGTTATAAAATTTTAAAACTAAAAAAGAATTCTTGATAAATAAATCAATTGAAAAAGTAGAAAAAAATATTTTCAAACTATTTAAAAAATTTAGAATTTCTAAAATGACTAAAAATTGTTTAAAACTTGTTAGTTGCTTTGAAGTTTTTAAGATCTTGACTCTAATATACCCTCAGAGACTGTGTCAATAAAAAACTTCATCAGTGTTTATCACCTCAATTATGTAATTGGCTGGCCTAGTTCATACATTTCAAACCTGACTAAGGATTATTGAAATCTTGTCCTACTAGCTTTGAAGATTCTAAGCTCTTGGCTCTCACTTTGCAACTGTTTGAAATTACTTGTAAAAACATAAATACAACAAAAACGTGGGTTACAACAAATTTGTTACTTTTTGATTGCATGATTAGAAATTTGTTGGTTAGAATTACGCACGCGCGGTCTCACGCACAGCAACGCACTGTAGCAGCAGTGGCGTCTGCTGTCACGGCTGATGCGGCCGACGAAAAAAAATACCAAATTACCGTTCTGCGTTTTTCTCGGCCAATTTTCAACGAATTTTGATACAGTTTTTTTTTTAAATGTAGCTTTTCAACGTCGCTACCCTGCTACAGAGCCCTTTTTTGAATTTACCCCCTTGATTTTTTTTTTTTAATTTTAACTTACTACTATTGGACCCTCGCCTGACTTCCCCTTAAGAGTATTTATTCCTTCCACGAAGTAACTAATTTTTACAAAAAACTAACTGTAAAAAAATAAAAAGTAAAGTTCAAATTGGAAAATTTTATTTTTTTAGTAAGTGCACACAGTGTCACATCACCAATTCAAATAATTAAATTAAATAATCGTTTAAAAATATTTTTTGTGTTTATCGAGAAAATTACAACTTTTTTGTTCAACTCGCAAAAACTCAAAAACTACTGAATATTTTTCAATGAAATTTTAGCAGCTTATTCTTGGACTCTTTCCACTGCCAATAGCATAGTTTAGATATTTTTCAAGTGCTTCAAAGCCGAGTAATTAACAATTAAAAATTAAAAATCAACTTTTTTAACCTCAAACTTTGGATAAAAAAAGCAATCATGAAAATTAAGCATTAAAAAAACTTCCTGAGAGGAAGTTTTTCATTATGCTTTGAAGAAGTTTTTTGGAAAGTTTCAAAGCGATATTCCTAATAGGTAATAATTGACAGCATTTTTTTAAAAGCGGGTGAGGCTGCATTCGAGCTGTGGCGCGCGCCCGTACAGCTATAGCCGCCTACCGCTAGTATATGTATGCGCCTTACGCCGATTTTTACGGCGTAACTTCTCACTGATTTTTCCCCGGTATACTCACTGTCTGTTTCAGCCTGCAGAGTCCTATCCGTGTAGGTAGAATTCTTATTCTAAAAAAAATGTAAAAACAAGAGTAAGTTGGTACTTTTTTTTTTTTAATCATTTCCTAATTTTAGTCTTGTTAATTCGGTCATTTTCATGTACCTTGCTGAAAATTAAAAAAATCATGATTTTCATATGGTTTTTTATTTTAACACTTTTTTTGTTGTAAGATATTGTTGCGAAACAAAGTTTTCTCGCTTAGTAAAGGTCAATATATAATTTTGAATCGGTTTTTTTGAACGTACCTGTAAAGTTCAAAAATAGTCAATTTATTATTACTATTATTATTTTTTAATTACAAATTTTAAATATAACTGTACTAAAGATGAGATAAAAAGCCCGTCTAGCCCTTCAATATGATTAAAATGGTCCTACAGCTGCTGTAAAAATTCAGCTTTTTTTATTAACTTTTAAAAATCAAATTCATACTAATACCTAATTTTCAAGTAAATAGAATTTATTGGCAAGTATATGAATACTCATAAATAAGTATACAGTGAGTCGGGTTAGCCTGGGTTTAACGGAAAAAATTGAATCGAACAGGTCTATTTGTAAACAAATAGTAACATTTGTAATTCGGAGAATTTAATATAAAAAGTCTATTGTTACGCATAAATGTGAAATACTGCGTTTCTATGGATTTAAATTCAACTGGGGAAAATAATACAGCTGAATACCCCTTGTGCTTCAAAATTGCAGAAAGTTTTCCTTCAGTTTTTTTGCACAGCAACAATTATCGACAATTTTGAAGCACTCGGGTTATTACGACTGATAAAACAATCATGGATTACTATTGCAGACTCCAAAAAAACATAGTCTAAATTGAAAATGTTATTTTTTGAATGCCACGAAGTATAAAACAATCTACCTATCTACTTTCTACTTATAACTATATCGACTTATGAAAAAGAAAATTTGAGTTTCGACTAGAAAGTTGATTCGAAGTATCAAATTGAGACTCAAACTTTGATTCGGCTATTTGTAACCCAGCTGAAAAAATCCATATGGAAATCCATATGGTGAATTGAAACCGATTTCCATATGGATTTCCATATGGATTTTCAAAAGCAATGAATTTTTTTTTTTTAATAATTTTTTTTTTCTAAACTTTTTTATTATTTAATAATAATTAAAAAAAATTGATTAGCATAATTATTTTTATGCCTTTTTCCAAAATTTATTTATTTATTTATTTATTTATTTACAACATCGTCAACGGACATAAAGTCCTTTATAAGTAGGATTAACCTACTATTTAATTAAATATAAAAGTAAAAGCTTTGCATTGTTTCTTAAATACGCTTAAATTATTATCACAATTTCTTAAATTTATTGGAGAGGTATTCCAACATCTACGTAATCTATAAAATCGAGGTAGGAGAGGTATTCCAACATCTACGCAAAATAATATTTATTGTACATCTTTTCTCCTTATCCAAATTTTTTTTTTTTTAATTCAATTCTTTTCATTTTGATTTTATTAATATTTTAAAAATTAATATTTTACTATCTTCATATTTTATTTTGATTATTGATAATTATTGATAGTTATATAATTTAATGTAACCAAACAGTATAATTAATTGTGATTTTTTTTCAATTTGATTAATTATTTTTTTGAAGTATAATATACTGAAAAAATTAATAATTTACACAAGTTTTTCAAGTAAAAAAATTTATTTTATTTTTCAACATGTGATTTCTAATATGTGATATAGTAATTTTATCAATGGATGACAAAAAGATTTTAGTACATGAGTATATATACAGTTAGTCGCAGAAAGTTTATAACAAAACAATAGTTGCTTTTTTCTGTTTTTAGTGAATCCAGAGTAACCAAATTTATTCTATTAATTTTTGTAGTAGTTTATTATGCTATTGCTACTATTTATTTTACTAATGAACACAACTTTTGATTGAATAAACAAAATTATAATTTTTTAGATAATCAACAACACTACATAATAATATTGTAAATATAGATGTCAGGACAATATTAAGAGAATAAGCTACGAAAGAGCCAAAAAAAAAATTAATTTCTCAGCTATTAGACTCTGAATCATTTCAGAATTTTAACAGAGTATTTTTAAGTTCATATCTAACTGTCCGTAAATTTTCAGAATTTTCTCAGCATGATTAATTTTTAGAGTTAGATGTCCTAAAGCAATATGAACATGTGATGTATTGATACAGATTTTTAACAAGTATCTCACAACAGAAAAACTAAGAAATTAAATTACTGTAATTTAAGAAAAAAAAATTAATAAACATGATTTATAAAGATTTATAAAAAAATATATGTTTATTCAACAATAAAATATTAAAATAAAAACTTAAACAAATGTTTTTGGATGTAATTTTATTTGAAACAGAATAATTAATACAATGATTTAATTTATTTTCGAAATTAATTAATCACATAAATTTTTGTGCCTAGTTAAGTTATCTTTTCTTTAAATTTTTTTTACTTTCAATTTTTTATTTTTTTCCAGCCTTCGGCCGGATAGTGACCACACTGTAAAAAAAAAATCGGGGTAAATTTACCTCGCTCAGCAATGTAAAAAATGGGAACCTCGCTCAGCGAGGTAAAATTACAATGACCTGCGCAGTATATTTACGCGCCGATGGTGAATTTACAAATATTTTGTAAATTTACAAATCTCTGGTAATTTTACTTTCTGCTATTTAGAAAAAAAAATTATTGATAATAATTAATCAATAAATACTAAAGGGCAAAGATGAAAAACAACAAAATAGCTTAATTAATAATATTCATTTATTTGTTCGTTCAGCAAATGATTTTTTTTTCGTAAATTCACACTGATCCTAACCTCACATATCACAAAGACTTAGAATCTACGTACTAATTTGGCTATTTTTTCAGATAAGTAGTTAAATTAAAACTTAAAATTTTATGATGTTAGAATCTTGAAATCTAAATGAGTTTAATCAACGTCAATTTTATTGAAAACTTCGAGGGAAAATTTGTTAAACCGGGTACTTAATTTTCACTTTTGTTGTCTTAGATTATCGAGGTTTAATCCGATTAATCCCACTATACTTAAAGCCAACAAGTTCTACTCGGTGAAAATAAAAACTATATGTAATCTTTTACATCGTTCTCTTTAATTTAGATTGCTTGAATAAAAAAACATGATAAAATATTACATTGCTACGTATCGAACCGGTGATGCCTGCGAGTCGACTGATATCAACGACAACATAACCTCACGCTCGACTACCAGAACATATTTCCGAAACCTGGCGTAAAAATACGAAGCTGAGCAATGTAGATTTACCAAAAATTTGTAACTTTACGTTCGAGGGGTAGATTTACAAATCTTGGTAAAATTACTCCGCTGGACCACGCTCCCATTTTTTACATCGCTGAGCAGTGTATATTTACAAATATTTGTAAAATTACATAGCTCAATGGTGTAAATTTACGAACGCAGAGTAAATTTACATCGCTGAGCGAGTTAAATTTACCCTGATTTTTTTTTACAGTGCACTGTACTTACCACATGAAAAATTCCTAAAGTAATAATAAACCCCCTTTAAGCGCAAATTACGCGCAATCCACCCACGTATTTAAAAAAATCATAATGACTCATCTTTTTTTTATTTTTTTTTTTCAAAATAACCCATCAATAAAAAATCCCCTATTATTTGGTACTTCTAAAAAATTGATAAAGTTTGGTTCAAATTCTTGAAAATTTCCAAGATCAGTTAAAACTGAATATTCTTTCAAATTGAGCTGTATAAAATAAAAAAATTTTACCTTTGAGATACACTTTGTTTCTTTAAATGGAATTCGAGGTAAAATAGAATACAAATTAATTGAAAACCTGGAGTTTTCAAAGGTTAATTTCATAAAAATGATAGTCTCGTTGAATTAGAGATTATCTGAGTAAAAGATATCAATTAAATTATATTAAATTTCAATTTCAATATAAAAAAATAATAATAATTGTATGAATCATTAAAATTTTAAAAATACTCACACAAATTAGGTTAACCAAAAATTTTGAAAATGAATGTTGATAAATTAAAATATCACAATTTATATAAATTACATACCATCAAAAGATTCACAAAAAAAATTTACAAAAAAGGTGGTATTTTAACGTATATAAATAAAATTAGTTAAAAAATTTGCATTGTACACAAAGATTTAAATATATGTATATGTATAAAAAATGAAGGGTTGTTGTTTATTTAAAAAAATGTAAAGTTGAAACTATTTAAATAATTTTTAACATTTAAATATTTTTTGAAAAGTTAATATTTCAATTAAATAATGTCTAAACAAAAAAATTTTAAATATAGAAAATATAAAAATTACAATTAGGTTAAAATTCATGAACATTAATAAAAATATAGACTTTCCTGAAAAATTCGTGAGGAGCCAGGTAAAAAATTAGCAAAATTATAGCAAAATGATGTAATTTTGAATGTAATTATATGAGGATCATATAAAAAGAAAATTTTTAAAATGAGGAGTAAGACAAAAAATAACGTAAATATAAGATAAAATCTAATAATTTGACTACTCCTCAGTGAGGAGCAATACTAATTCAAGTGAACACTAAAAAAACACAAACAGAGGAGCACGCGAGGAGGACTTTGTATCTCGAAAACTAAAAGGAATTTCTTTATAATTCGGCTTCTAATAGGAAGTGAGGAGCAAAAAAACGCAATTTTTCTGTAAAAATTGACTGCGCCTCAGGATATAACTATATTATATACGGAGATACTAGGGGGGTTCCCCCTGCTCGATTCGATTGCCAACCCCCCTATAAATTCAAAATGTATACTATGTAGGGCCGGAAGAAGAATTTAGATTAGGTTGGTTATCAGGAGCACTAAAAATTAATTATAACTATATTATTTAAATAATTTTTAATTTAAGTTGTCACAGGGCTCGAATTAAGGAATTTAAGTTGTCACAGGGCTCGAATTAAGGAATTTAATTCCTCGGAGGATCGTGATTGAACACGAGAACCCGCGACGATCGTCGTCCGCACTACTCCGGCCTGATGACAAAATGCACTTTCTGTGCACATGACAATCTGTCGATTTTTCTTCAATACCTGAAAAGAGGGGGGAAGACGCGTACGCGAACTAATGTTTTTATTACGCGGCGTGGCTGCTTTCCTTCGTCGGTAGTGGCGTGAGTTTACGTGGACCGATCGCAGGAACAATCCAACCCGAATGACTCAAAGTCTTGATACGACGAAAATTAATTTTACAAAAATAAAGTTCGTCTGTTGTGTTGTGGTCGCTACTAACACACCGACGCACACACACACTCTCGCGCTCGTCTGCTTGCTGCAGCGCGCCAAAAGAACAAAGGCGTGGACTCACTCCGATACAAAATCTAAGTACTTACTGTACTTCACGCACACACTCCGACTCTAACTATCACACGAACAAATACTCAATGATTAACCGCTACGCGGACTTACTTTTCTAGCAGGTGCACCTTCGCTTGATTAAACAATAATAATGATAATTACTACTAGTCCGAATGGCTTCACACAAGACGACAATGCCTTCCAAGGCCGCACGCTGACTTTCCGTGAGATGTTTGCCTTCCCCGCTCCGATCCAATGACAACTGGATCACAGGAAAATCTACACAACTTCTCACTGATAACTTTATCTAACACAACCTCAATAAAATTATCTAACAACACAAAAAAGTAAATAAGTATATTCGCTCTCTGACACACGTGTGATCGCGCCAAGCGCTGAAATTAGAGTAATGCTGATCGGTAGATCTCGTCATCACCTGACTTACCGATCCGCATCTGCGTTCCATAACAGTTAGCGCCGAATTCGAATTTAATCAACGCGTTAGCTGTTACAAAGTATGAAAATATTAAAAATATTATATTTTTACCATTTACAATATCTTTCCAAAAAATTTTGAGTTTCACTTTCGAAAATCAAACTCAGATGCTCAGAACAAATTTGACCAAATCCACACATTTCAGTACTGTTTAAATAAGAAAAAAAAAAATTAAATGATAAAAAAAAAAAAAAACTTTAATGAATAATATAAATACTCAATTAATTTCCCACAATCGGAACAATTTTATTTTAAAAAATCTTCAACGCAGAACCCACACTTCTATTTTTACTTTTAAACTTTATTTTAAATTTAGTGTTTATAAGTAAAAATAGATACAACAATTTTTATTGATTTATAGAGAGGTTATTAGGTTATTTTTAAATATCTAAATAACCATAACAACAATAAAAAAAAAAAAAGAACTATATTAAAGTATAAGAATAATTAAAAAATTAAGATAGTACGGAAAGTATAAAAACGATGCAAAGAATATTTTTTCCGTACTTCGTCAAGAACAAATCACTGACCATGTTTAATTGTTTATTTAAATATTGTTAGTTGAATATTAATGCAAAAAAGTAAATGCACGGGAAAAAAAGTGAATGCACGGGAAAAAAAATATTTCAACGGGAAAAAAAGCAATCGAGCGGGAATTAAATTTATTGAACGGGAACAAAATACTTTTTAAACGGGAAATAAAAGTAAAGTAACGGTAAACAAATCTTTTTTGAACAGGAAAAGTAAAATTCATTATATTATAAAAATTACACATGTTACAGTAGTTATACATGTAAAAGTTATTAATAGTAACTATACCAATAATGCTTTCTTTGCTTTCGATGGGCGGCCTCGTTTTCGCTTCTGCCCTAGAGGAATATTTTTCGAGGGAATATTTTTAGCTCACTGCACCATTTTTTAATTTCAATTGCCGATATTGTAGGAGCGCCTTCATTAGATCGGAGAGTTTTCAGAAACGCAACAAGTTTCGATTTCTCTGGTTCTTCAATATTGTTTAGGTGGCAGAGGTTTAAGATAGTATTTGGCTTCTTGATTCCATCAGAAAACTTTTGTTTAATAAACAGTTTCAAATCTGAGGACAAGCCTCTACTGTCAGCTAAATGATTTGCATGCTCGTTTTCTGTCTCGTATAAGGATACAGAAGAGCTAGAACTATGATAAAATAAGTACAGTCCTGCTGGACATTCCGACACTCTGTATATTCCTTCTTTGCACCGATACTCGACCCGTTTTCCTGCTGTAGTTGATTTTGAAGAACTTTTCTTCCAAATTTGCATGTCTTCGACAGCTTTTTCAGCCTCTGATGCAGATGAATAAGGCTGGCGTTCGCACCACTTACGTGTTACGCGCCTACGTTTTCTGACGGGCTGAATCGGCTCATCTTCGGACGAATCTTTAGAAGAATCTTCAAAAAACGTTAGCTCCTCGGCCATAATTCTCGTCGTTTGAACTAAAACTGAATTTATGAGTCTGGGTGTCGACGTTATGTAGATGTTTTGATGGGTGGAGCATCTACCTAATAATAAGGTGCTGAGTGCCATGAGAGTCTTGAGTAGGAGCAATAAGCTCTTATACTTAATACAGATATCATCCCTAATACAGATATTATTTATTCTTTTTCCCGTGTAAATATATTCTTTTTCCCGTGCAAATTTATTTTTTTTCCCGTGCAAGTTTATTTTTTTTCCCGTGCAGTGCCCTGTCGTTCAAACTCTTTTTTTTCCCGTGCATTTTAATACTCCCCTTAATGCAATAACAGGTTAAAATTCTTAAGCAAGGTAGGCAGGACCCTTAAAATTTATTTTTAAATTTGTATTTTAAAATGTTAAACTATATTTAGATAAATGAAAAAATTTTAAGAAATATGTAGACTTATTAAACGATAAATATGTTAAAAAAGAATTTGATGTAGTTACTTTTTAACTTTTACTCATGAAGTGTAAATTTTTACAAATGAGGAGGGTTCAAAAAAGAGCGGGGGTGAGAGCGGGGTGGGAGCGGAATGAAAGTGCAGTTTTTAACCTATTTTACGGTATAAAATGAAGATTTAAGGATGGGAGCGGAATAAAAGTGCAATTTTTGACCTATTTTATGGTTTCACAAGCATTCTACAGCCATTAGATGTCAGAGTTAAAAAGCCGTTTAAAAATGAGTTGAAAGAATTTTATACCGATTTTATGGCTATATACTTTGGCAAGGGCCGAATGAACCTGTTAAAGAATTCAGCGATATTGAAGAACAGAGCGATGATTCAAGTGAAGATGAATAAATATTATAAAAAAAAATTGTAATATGAATCAAAATTTTTTTTAATAAAAAAGCATGCATGTTAATTTGATTCATTTTTTTTTCTGCTATTCATCTAGAAACTGGGGTGCATCTTATCTACGGGTGCTTATTGTTTTCCATTTTTCTCCTATCAAAATTTGGGGTGCGTCTTATCTACAGGGGCATCTTATACATGGGTAAATACGGTAATTAAATTGCCGACGAAAAATCACAATTTTGGAACAATTTGGCTATAATTTTAATGTTATTATTATAACTAGCCTTGAAAAGGTTGTGTTAATAATGACAACGAAACGTCGACAATTTAATTATTAGAAAATAAATGATATAAACTGCTTGTTAAGACCAACTACAAGAATTTTTAATTAATTTATAGTTTTCTAAATTAAAA
The DNA here is from genome assembly GCA_038277355.1 of Encarsia formosa. NCBI lineage: Eukaryota > Metazoa > Arthropoda > Insecta > Hymenoptera > Aphelinidae > Encarsia > Encarsia formosa. The sequence continues at coordinate 22,615,179 of CM076187.1, forward strand.
AAAAAAAAATCGGGAAAAAAAAAATTTATAATATTTAAACATAAATTTTCAACGTATCAAGAAACTAAAAAAACCATATATAAGCTGTCAATTGTTTTGATATCGAGATCAATATTTCGTTGAGTATCGATCTTTTAATAGCAGACGACCGAATTTTGGCTAGAATTATGATAGTTTTTAGTTAAAAAATAATTGACAAACATCTATAATGAACGAAAAAGTCAAACAGCGTGTATATTTTTTAAAAAACACTAGTTTAGCACCTTAAAGACGTCAAAAGTATGTGTTTTGGAATAAACTAAAACCCCATATCCGTTCTACAATTAATCTGGGAGCTTGTTTAGAAACATATAAAAGAAGATTTCACATATTTTTGAGAGAAAGAAAAGGTCGAAATCGTTCAAAATGCATGTGAAAATCGTAATAAACGCGTTTTATGAGTTTTTTTGACAGCTTTAAACAGCTGTATCTTGAAAGCGGAAGGTCGTACAGAATTCAGGCCGTATAATTTTTGTTTTTTCATTAAAAAAATTTAGCAATTTTATAATATTCACCAAAGTTAAGCCTAGAAAAAGATACGGTCGTTTGAAGATACCTGATAATGAGCAAAAATAGGAATATCTGTGTTGGACTGTACTAGTATAAAAATAAACAGATCAATTTATCAAAATATTGTAACAAAAAAGTACTTGTTTCGTAAAAAATTTCGCCGTAAACTAAAGGCTTCTATCTATTTTGATCAAAGGAAGAATTTTTCGATAAATACCTTCAAATAGCCTTATAATTGGCCATTTTTTAATCTTTGAAAGAATCTAGTCCCCAGCAGAAATAAGATGAGACCTCTAGTTTGCGGCTTTTATTAAATAAATTGAATAGTACTTTTCCCAAAAATTTCAGAAAAATTCGTGAACTTTGTGTGGTCCGATTTACCGAAAAGTATTATTTTGACTTGAAAGGTTTAGGATTACTTACTCAATACTGCAATCCGCCAAAAATTGTAGATTTGTCCAGCTGTGACGTTTAAGCTAAGTTTATTCTCATATATTCATAAGATTAAAAAAAAAACGAACTTAATTCAAATTCTCGTTGAATTTTAAACTGGATTCAGAGTGAATCAAGTATAGTAGTATGTAAACGAGAGAGCAAGGTACGAGAGAGCACCAGTACGAGAGCGCTCTCGTACCTTTTAGAAGGGGCCGGTGCTCTCTCGTACCTTTTAGAAGGGTCCGGTGCTCTCTCGTACCTTTGGAAGGACGGGAGCTCTCTCGTGATTTTTGGAACGCTCTCCCCCGCTGCGCACTCCTTGGACGCTCTCTTCCCCCACCGTTGTGCACTCCTTGCTGGCGACCACCGCTGTACGCTCCCCGCAACTCGTGATTTTGGAAACGGCCGCTCTCTCGTGATTTTGGAAACGGTCGCTTTCTCATGATTTTAGATCTCCCAGCGTTTTTGAAAAAAAGGCTGCTCTCTCGTGATTTTGAAAACTTACCGCCCGAGCTCTTTTTACAACACCACTGTAAATCTTCCCCCGCGTAGTCCCCCCCCCCTGCCACCAGGCGCTCCTCGAACGCTCTTGCTTGTCCCCCGCCGCTGTATGCTCCCCACTGCTCGCGAGTGGCTCTCTCTTTTATGACCCCTGCCGACTTTTCTGCTCGCTCTCTCTGTTTGACAACCATCGACCGAGGACGCTCTCTCCTGCAACATCTAAAAAAATCTTTGAAAGACGAGAAAGTAGTTAGTTTTTTGTTTATTGAAAACTACAACCCTACCAGATTCCAATTCAGAAAGTCTCAAAGTTTACTCCATATCAATTGTGTCTTCAAGCAGTTTGAACATCTTGAATATTTGACTAAAAAAAACTATAACTCTAGCATAAATAACTCGCAGCCTGCAGAGTGAAATATTCGACTCAATAAAAAAAAACTTGTGCGATAGTCACCGTAACTCAATAACCCTAATAAATAACTCACGTTGGTAATACTTTGAGTCATGGAAACATGAACAAAATTCAAGTGACATAGTCCTCCAATAAATTATAATAAATAACTCACAAACCATGGTGAGTGTTAAACGAGGAGCAAAAAACATCAGTCACATTGACCTTGTAGAGTTGAAAGTTTAATAAATAAATAAATCAATAGTCTTACTGAGAGCAGGAGAACATGAGTTTAAAAGAGTTCTATTGCCTCTCCATCGCAGGTCAAGATCAGGGGAGTGGTAACGACCCCCCATTGGAGAGTAAGGCCCAATTGAGAAAACTCATTTCAGGTCAAAATCGGGAGAGTGGTAATGACCGCCCCTCCCAATTGGAGGGTAAGGCCCAATCGGGAAAACTCAACGACCGCCCCCGCCCCCCATTGGAGGGTAAAGCCCATTGGTGAAAACTCAACGTTTGTCAAGATCGGAGGAGTGGTAACAACCCTCATTGGAGGGCAAGGTCTAATCCATGGTGGACAGTCTAACTAGTTTGATTCTCTCACGAAGGGATGATTCAGAGGTGGGGTTAAAGGTTTTTTTTTGCTTGGTAGGCACTATTTAAACGTCTTAGCCCTGATGTTAAACCATTATTGCTGTCGAACTATTCTGATCCACATCAAGTCTACTTCCAAACCGTTTCAGTGCTTTTCGAGTGTTTCAATCAGTCTGTTTGTGATTCATAAGTCTGATTCTGTATAGTTTAAGTGATTTAATTAGTCAGTTTATTATTATTAAGTCTGATTTCGCAAAGTTCAAGTAATTCAACCAGTCTGTTTGTGATTCTTGTCTAACTGTTGAAGTAAATTAGTTTTTTGTCTCAGACAACAGTTTTTCCTGTGTGAATTTTAGTGAAACAACTTTTTTCTTCTTCAATTTTTTTCTTAATTAAAAAAAATAATAATAAATGGCACGAGTAAAGCAGACTTCTCGCAAATCAACTGGTGGTAAGGCTCTTATGAAGCCTATGCCTAAACAAACTGCTCGAAAATCAACAGGTGGTAAAGCCCATGCGAAGCAGCTGACGATGAATAAGAGTGATCCTACTGATGGTGGAATAGTCAAAGAATATCGTACTAGTCTGAATTTTACTAATGAAATTTAAATAGTATACGAATTTATTGATTTGGTAGCTAACAACGTTGAAACTAGTAAGTTTATAAAATTTTTTTAAAACATTCATTATAGATTGGCTTTGGTTATTACATATTTTTCAAATTATAATTTTTAGATTATAAAGTAAACGCTACAGAGCCGTTGTCGGAGACCTATAATGAGCCGTTGGATCTTACGACGTCCCGACGAGAGCCTGATATGCCTTAGATATTTAGTAAGTATTTACAATTTTTTAAATAAAAAATTGAATTGAAAAATTGAATTTAAATAACGATTGAAATAAAAAATTTGAAATAAACAATTTAAAAATTTATTTTTAGATCTGCAATGTTTTATATGTCCAGCTGGGGTACCTATAAGTGAGGTCGTTAACGTAATGGAAATCGAGGAGGAATCTTCATCAGAATCCTCATCTTCAGCGGAGGATACGGAGACTATGGAGAGTGTATCTTCAGAGTCATCATCGGAGGATATGGATGTTGAAACCTCGTCAGGTTTCTCGGATCTCACATCTCCACCATCATCCATCCCTGAAGAATACATAGAAGGTAAAATTAACTAACAGTATACTTAACTAATTAAACAATGATTAATTTTAAAATAATTAGTTTTCAATTTTATTTCTGTTTTAGGTGACCTTTTATTCAGCGAAGAAGAGAGTCTACAAACACCATTGCACACATACATTGGTGATCACTTCTGTCATCAACAACAACAACAACTACAACAGCAAGAACAGCAAGAACAACCTGAACTTCAAGAAACGTATAAGTTTTTAAATCATGTGTTTGAAGAGATGTCGCGAGACATAAATGATGTGTTTGTCACTAGATTTATTAATATATTTAAAAATACAATTTTGCGTGAGTCTAATAGTTTAAAAAAATATATAAGAGACTATATTACAGACTTAGTATTAGATTTAAAAGAACAATTATATTTAGAATTTCATACTTTTAAGTAATACATAAATTATTTTAATTATAGTTAGTAATTAATTGTTATTATTTATTTATTTAATGATTAAGTGAAGCTAGAGCACTACAGACTGCAGGAAAGTATAAGTATCCAAGAGTTAAGCAGGTGTCCAGGAGCGTTCGCTTTAGTATACCTGCGTAGCTCCTTAGTATACTTGCTTAGCTCCTTGGGGATTATACTCTCCTGCTACCTGTCTTCTCCAAGATCATTTGAGTGTCCAGGAGCGTTCACTTTGGTATACCTGCGAAGCTCCTTGGGGGTTATACTCTCTTAGTATCTATGCTGCTGTGTTTTAACTTATTTTGTTTGATAAATATTTAATTTTTACTTTAAAAACACTAATTTATGATAATTAATTTTGTATTGCAAAATGAAGTAAGGAACATTAAAGAAAAAGAATCCTTTATGAATTTAATTAATCTTTTTATTTTTACATATCAATCTCATCCCCCCCCCCCTGTATTCTTGAATAGTAAAAACCAAATGATGGAAATTTATAATCAATAGTATCATATCCCTTGGGGGTTGCAAATAAAGTTGTCGGTTCTTCTTTATTTAATAAAAATTTTTTTAATATACATGCTCGTCGGATTGCACAATTCTTAGCTTTATCATCTTTATGAAAATCACATAAATAATAGGAATTAAAATCGTTCTGTATTTTTTTAAAATTTGGCTGTTCAATTGCAACATCAATGGTCTCTCTGAAAAATTATAATATTTAATTATAATAATTAAAAATCAGAATGATTAATAATAAATTTGAATAGAAACTTACTTATTCCAAAGTATATCCTGAAGATACTTCTTTTTTTGTGAACCATATACATAAATTCGAGTAGCGTGTACTAAATTCGATTGTAATATTTTAATATCACCCGGTCGAGTATGGCCTGCATTCCAAGGTATATGATGATAATTTTTTTCTAGATATGTATTGACACGCTTTTCACATTTTAAAAGATTACACCAAAAAGATGAAGGCTTGAAAAGAGCAATTATAGGTACAGACAAACCACTGTGCACACCATATATTGCGAGCTCTTTAGAGATTAGTATATCTCTAGATCTACAAGAGAATTCCAAGTCCACAACGAAAGCCATTTTGATAATGTTTTTATAATGACACAACACCGACTAAGCTACATTTGATCGTCTCCTTAACCTTTATACCACCAACCCCCACCACACCATAGTCACGTGATTCACTAAAATTAGAGTGGGGGAAACCAATATGTTCCAAAACTGTTAGAAATATAACTTTCTATTTTGTAGCAAGTTGAAACTAGTAAAAAAAAAAACCAGTTTTAACTTGCAAACAAAAGAAATTGTTGAAAAGAAAACTGAGTAGGAGGTGGAAGCCATCGTTAATAGTTCTAGAATATTCTAAAAACCTTTAGAAATTAGGGCTTCACAATACGATACGATATCGATATTTTCCAATATATCGATATCGTATCGTCACGGATCATTATTATCGTATCGGTTATCGTCTCGACGATACTTGTGTAAAAAAATATCGGTATCGTATCGATATCGTCTCGAGAGTCGATAAATTTATCGACAAAAAATAAATTAAAAATTATTATAACTATCTACCAAGCTCGTTGACCCAATAACGTTGGGTGCCCGAGGTCAAAAAAAAACTTATCGGCTATCCCCCAAGCCTTGAACCCCCAAAACCCTGGGCACCCGAGGTCAACAAAAATACAGATCAGCTATCCCATTCCTCCAAGCTCTAAACCCCCAAAACCTTGGGTGCCTGAGTTCAACAAAAAAACTGATCAGCTATCCCCCAAGCTCTTAACCCCCAAAACCCTGGGCACCCGAGATCAACGAAAAAACTGATTAGCTATCTTCCAAGCTCTAAACCCCCCAAAACCCTGGGCGCCCGAGGTCAACGAAAAAACTGATTAGCTGCCCTCCAAGCTTTAAGCCCCCAAAACTCTGGGCGCCCGAGGTCAACGAAAAAATGGTATAGACGATCTGTATTTTTGTTGAACTCGGGCACCCAGAGTTTTGGGAGTTTAGAGCTTGGAGGATAGCCGATCTGATTATTGTTGAACTTGGGCACCCAGGGTTTTGGGGGTTTAGAGCTTGGAGGATAGCCGATCTGTTTTTTTGTTTAACTGGGGCGGCCTGGGTATTTGGGGGCTTAGAGCTTGGAGGGCAGCTGATCAGTTTTTTCGTTGACCTCGGGCGCCCGGGGTTTGGGAGTTTATAGCTGACCAGTTTTTTTGTTAAACTTGGGTGCCCAGGGTCAACAAAAAAACTGGTCAGCTATCTCCCAAGCTCTAAACTCCCATAACCCTGGGCGCCCGAGGTCAACGAAAAAATGGGATAGCCGATCTGTTTTTTATTGAACTCAGGCACCCAGAGTCTTGGGGGTTAAAAGCTTAGGGGGTAAGCCGACCAGTTTTTTTTGTTGAACTCGGGCACTCAGGGTATTTGGGGGTTAAAAGCTTGGGGGATAGCTGATTAGTTTTTTTGTTGAACTCGGACGCCCAGGGTTTTGGGGGCTTAGAGCTTGGGGGATAGCTGATTAGTTTTTTTGTTGAACTCGGGCGCCCAGGGTATTTGGGGGTTTAGAGCTTAGGGGATAGCTGATTAGTTTTTTTGCTGAACTCGGGCGCCCAGGGTATTTGGGGGTTTAGAGCCTGGGGGATAGCTGATTAGTTTTTTTGTTGAACTCGGGCGCCCAGGGTATTTGGGGATTCAGAGCTTGGGGGATAGCCGATCAGTTTTTTTGCTGAACTCGGGCGCCCAGGGTATTTGGGGGTTTAGAGCCTGGGGGATAGCTGATTAGTTTTTTTGTTGAACTCGGGCGCCCAGGGTATTTGGGGGTTTAGAGCTTAGGGGGTAGCTGATTAGTTTTTTTGCTGAACTCGGACGCCCAGGGTTTTGGGGGCTTAGAGCTTGGGGGATAGCTGATTAGTTTTTTTGCTGAACTCGGACGCCCAGGGTTTTGGGGGCTTAGAGCTTGGGGGATAGCTGATTAGTTTTTTTTTTATTGAACACGGGCGCCCTGGCTATTTGGGGATTCAGAGCTTGGGGGATAGCCGATAAAATTTTTTGCTGAACTCGGACGCCCAGGGTTTTGGGGGGTTTAGAGCCTGGGGGATAGCTGATTAGTTTTTTTTTTATTGAACACGGGCGCCCTGGCTATTTGGGGATTCAGAGCTTGGGGGATAGCCGATAAAATTTTTTGCTGAACTCGGACGCCCAGGGTTTTGGGGGTTTAGAGCCTGGGGGATAGCTGATTAGTTTTTTTGCTGAACTCGGACGCCCAGGGTTTTGGGGGCTTAGAGCTTGGGGGATAGCTGATTAGTTTTTTTGCTGATTTCGGACGCCCAGGGTTTTGGGGGCTTAGAGCTTAGGGGATAGCTGATTAGTTTTTTTGCTGAACTCGGGCGCCCTGGGCTAGTAGACGACACCCTCTACAGTTTCTTGGGGGTGTCCACGGAATTTGAAATCTCAAGCCTTAAACCTACAAAACCCTGGGCGCTCGAGTTAAACAAAAAAACTAATCAGCTATCCCTCAAGCTCTGAATCCCCAAATACCCTGGGCGCCCGAGTTCAACAAAAAAACTGATCGGCTATCCCCCAAGCTCTAAACCCCCAAATACCCTGGGCGCCCGAGTTCAACGAAAAAACTAATCAGCTATCCCCCAAGCTCTAAACCCTTAAAACCCTGGGCACCCGAGGTCAACAAAAAAACTGATCGGCTATCCCCGAAGCTCTGAATCCCCAAATACCCTGGACAACCGAGTTCAACAAAAAAACTAATCAGCTATCCCCCAAGCTCTAAATCCTCAAAACCCTGGACGCCCGAGTTCAACAAAAAAACTAATCAGCTATCCCCCAAGCTCTAAATCCTCAAAACCCTGGGCACCCGAGTTCAACAAAAAAACTGATCAGCTATCCCCCAAGCTCTAAGCCCCCAAAACCCTGGGCGCCCGAGGTCAACAAAAAACTGATCGGCTATCCCCCAAGCTCTAAACCCCCCAAAACCCTGGACATCGAGTTCAATAAAAAAAAAACTGATCATTTATCCCCCAAGCTCTAAACTCCCAAAATCCTGGGCGCCCGAGGTCAACGAAAAAACTGATCGGCTATCCCCCAAGCTCTAAACCTCCTAAAACTGTGGTTACCGAGTGGAATAATTTTAGAAGTTGAGCTCGAAGTTAAGCGTACTTTATATAATTGAATATCAAGTCCATGAAAAAGTGTTTTTTTTTTTTTTTTTTTTTTTGTTCCACAATAAGGTTGTGGATTTTATTTTCTAGTTAGAAAAAACAATTTGTTGATAATTTTTTTTGTTGCAACAAAAAAAATTTCGTTCAATTGAACTCGGATGCCCAGGGATTCTGGGGGGTTTGGAGCTTGGGGTATAGCTGATCAGTTTTTTTTTATTAAACACGGGCGCCCTGGCTATTTGGGGATTCAGAGCTTGGGGGATAGCCGATAAAATTTTTTGCTGAACTCGGACGCCCAGGGTTTTGGGGGTTTAGAGCCTGGGGGATAGCTGATTAGTTTTTTTTTTATTGAACACGGGCGCCCTGGCTATTTGGGGATTCAGAGCTTGGGGGATAGCCGATAAAATTTTTTGCTGAACTCGGACGCCCAGGGTTTTGGGGGTTTAGAGCCTGGGGGATAGCTGATTAGTTTTTTTGTTGAACTCGGGCGCCCAGGGTTTTGGGGGTTTAGAGCTTAGGGGATAGCTGATTAGTTTTTTTGCTGAACTCGGGCGCCCAGGGTATTTGGGGGTTTAGAGCCTGGGGGATATCTGATTAGTTTTTTTGTTGAACTCGGGCGCCCAGGGTATTTGGGGATTCAGAGCTTGGGGGATAGCCGATCAGTTTTTTTGCTGAACTCGGGCGCCCAGGGTATTTGGGGGTTTAGAGCCTGGGGGATAGCTGATTAGTTTTTTTGTTGAACTCGGGCGCCCAGGGTATTTGGGGGTTTAGAGCTTAGGGGGTAGCTGATTAGTTTTTTTGCTGAACTCGGACGCCCAGGGTTTTGGGGGCTTAGAGCCCGGGGGATAGCTGATTAGTTTTTTTGTTGAACTCGGGCGCCCAGGGTATTTGGGGGTTTAGAGCTTGGGGGAAAGCTGATTAGTTTTTTTGTTGAACTCGGGCGCCCAGGGTATTTGGGAGTTAAGAGCTTAGGGGATAGCTGTTCAGTTTTTTTGCTGAACTCGGACGCCCAGGGTTTTGGGGGCTTAGAGCTTGGGGGATAGCTGATTAGTTTTTATGCTGAACTCGGACGCCCAGGGTTTTGGGGGCTTAGAGCTTGGGGGATAGCTGATTATTTGCTGAACTCGGACGCCCAGGGTTTTGGGGGCTTAGAGCTTGGGGGATAGCTGATTAGTTTTTTTGTTGAACTCGGGCGCCCAGGGTATTTGGGGGTTTAGAGCTTAGGGGATAGCTGATTAGTTTTTTTGTTGAACTCGGGCGCCCAGGGTATTTGGGAGTTAAGAGCTTAGGGGATAGCTGTTCAGTTTTTTTGCTGAACTCGGACGCCCAGGGTTTTGGGGGCTTAGAGCTTGGGGGATAGCTGATTAGTTTTTATGCTGAACTCGGACGCCCAGGGTTTTGGGGGCTTAGAGCTTGGGGGATAGCTGATTAGTTTTTTTGTTGAACTCGGGCGCCCAGGGTATTTGGGGGTTTAGAGCTTAGGGGGTAGCTGATTAGTTTTTTTGCTGAACTCGGACGCCCAGGGTTTTGGGGGCTTAGAGCTTGGGGGATAGCTGATTAGTTTTTTTGCTGAACTCGGACGCCCAGGGTTTTGGGGGCTTAGAGCTTGGGGGATAGCTGATTAGTTTTTTTTTTATTGAACACGGGCGCCCTGGCTATTTGGGGATTCAGAGCTTGGGGGATAGCCGATAAAATTTTTTGCTGAACTCGGACGCCCAGGGTTTTGGGGGGTTTAGAGCCTGGGGGATAGCTGATTAGTTTTTTTTTTATTGAACACGGGCGCCCTGGCTATTTGGGGATTCAGAGCTTGGGGGATAGCCGATAAAATTTTTTGCTGAACTCGGACGCCCAGGGTTTTGGGGGTTTAGAGCCTGGGGGATAGCTGATTAGTTTTTTTGCTGAACTCGGACGCCCAGGGTTTTGGGGGCTTAGAGCTTGGGGGATAGCTGATTAGTTTTTTTGCTGATTTCGGACGCCCAGGGTTTTGGGGGCTTAGAGCTTAGGGGATAGCTGATTAGTTTTTTTGCTGAACTCGGGCGCCCTGGGCTAGTAGACGACACCCTCTACAGTTTCTTGGGGGTGTCCACGGAATTTGAAATCTCAAGCCTTAAACCTACAAAACCCTGGGCGCTCGAGTTAAACAAAAAAACTAATCAGCTATCCCTCAAGCTCTGAATCCCCAAATACCCTGGGCGCCCGAGTTCAACAAAAAAACTGATTGGCTATCCCCCAAGCTCTAAACCCCCAAATACCCTGGGCGCCCGAGTTCAACGAAAAAACTAATCAGCTATCCCCCAAGCTCTAAACCCTTAAAACCCTGGGCACCCGAGGTCAACAAAAAAACTGATCGGCTATCCCCGAAGCTCTGAATCCCCAAATACCCTGGACAACCGAGTTCAACAAAAAAACTAATCAGCTATCCCCCAAGCTCTAAATCCTCAAAACCCTGGACGCCCGAGTTCAACAAAAAAACTAATCAGCTATCCCCCAAGCTCTAAATCCTCAAAACCCTGGGCACCCGAGTTCAACAAAAAAACTGATCAGCTATCCCCCAAGCTCTAAGCCCCCAAAACCCTGGGCGCCCGAGGTCAACAAAAAACTGATCGGCTATCCCCCAAGCTCTAAACCCCCCAAAACCCTGGACATCGAGTTCAATAAAAAAAAAACTGATCATTTATCCCCCAAGCTCTAAACTCCCAAAATCCTGGGCGCCCGAGGTCGACGAAAAAACTGATCGGCTATCCCCCAAGCTCTAAACCTCCTAAAACTGTGGTTACCGAGTGGAATAATTTTAGAAGTTGAGCTCGAAGTTAAGCGTACTTTATATAATTGAATATCAAGTCCATGAAAAAGTGTTTTTTTTTTTTTTTTTTTTTTGTTCCACAATAAGGTTGTGGATTTTATTTTCTAGTTAGAAAAAACAATTTGTTGATAATTTTTTTTGTTGCAACAAAAAAAATTTCGTTCAATTGAACTCGGATGCCCAGGGATTCTGGGGGGTTTGGAGCTTGGGGTATAGCTGATCAGTTTTTTTTTATTAAACACGGGCGCCCTGGCTATTTGGGGATTCAGAGCTTGGGGGATAGCCGATAAAATTTTTTGCTGAACTCGGACGCCCAGGGTTTTGGGGGTTTAGAGCCTGGGGGATAGCTGATTAGTTTTTTTTTTATTGAACACGGGCGCCCTGGCTATTTGGGGATTCAGAGCTTGGGGGATAGCCGATAAAATTTTTTGCTGAACTCGGACGCCCAGGGTTTTGGGGGTTTAGAGCCTGGGGGATAGCTGATTAGTTTTTTTGTTGAACTCGGGCGCCCAGGGTTTTGGGGGTTTAGAGCTTAGGGGATAGCTGATTAGTTTTTTTGTTGAACTCGGGCGCCCAGGGTATTTGGGTATTTAGAGCTAAGGGGATAGCTGATTAGTTTTTTTGCTGAACTCGGGCGCCCAGGGTATTTGGGGGTTTAGAGCCTGGGGGATATCTGATTAGTTTTTTTGTTGAACTCGGGCGCCCAGGGTATTTGGGGATTCAGAGCTTGGGGGATAGCCGATCAGTTTTTTTGCTGAACTCGGGCGCCCAGGGTATTTGGGGGTTTAGAGCCTGGGGGATAGCTGATTAGTTTTTTTGTTGAACTCGGGCGCCCAGGGTATTTGGGGGTTTAGAGCTTAGGGGGTAGCTGATTAGTTTTTTTGCTGAACTCGGTTGCCCAGGGTTTTGGGGGCTTAGAGCCCGGGGGATAGCTGATTAGTTTTTTTGTTGAACTCGGGCGCCCAGGGTATTTGGGGGTTTAGAGCTTGGGGGAAAGCTGATTAGTTTTTTTGTTGAACTCGGGCGCCCAGGGTATTTGGGAGTTAAGAGCTTAGGGGATAGCTGTTCAGTTTTTTTGCTGAACTCGGACGCCCAGGGTTTTGGGGGTTTAGAGCCTGGGGGATAGCTGATTAGTTTTTTTGCTGAACTCGGACGCCCAGGGTTTTGGGGGCTTAGAGCTTGGGGGATAGCTGATTAGTTTTTTTGCTGATTTCGGACGCCCAGGGTTTTGGGGGCTTAGAGCTTAGGGGATAGCTGATTAGTTTTTTTGCTGAACTCGGGCGCCCTGGGCTAGTAGACGACACCCTCTACAGTTTCTTGGGGGTGTCCACGGAATTTGAAATCTCAAGCCTTAAACCTACAAAACCCTGGGCGCTCGAGTTAAACAAAAAAACTAATCAGCTATCCCTCAAGCTCTGAATCCCCAAATACCCTGGGCGCCCGAGTTCAACAAAAAAACTGATCGGCTATCCCCCAAGCTCTAAACCCCCAAATACCCTGGGCGCCCGAGTTCAACGAAAAAACTAATCAGCTATCCCCCAAGCTCTAAACCCTTAAAACCCTGGGCACCCGAGGTCAACAAAAAAACTGATCGGCTATCCCCGAAGCTCTGAATCCCCAAATACCCTGGACAACCGAGTTCAACAAAAAAACTAATCAGCTATCCCCCAAGCTCTAAATCCTCAAAACCCTGGACGCCCGAGTTCAACAAAAAAACTAATCAGCTATCCCCCAAGCTCTAAATCCTCAAAACCCTGGGCACCCGAGTTCAACAAAAAAACTGATCAGCTATCCCCCAAGCTCTAAGCCCCCAAAACCCTGGGCGCCCGAGGTCAACAAAAAACTGATCGGCTATCCCCCAAGCTCTAAACCCCCCAAAACCCTGGACATCGAGTTCAATAAAAAAAAAACTGATCATTTATCCCCCAAGCTCTAAACTCCCAAAATCCTGGGCGCCCGAGGTCAACGAAAAAACTGATCGGCTATCCCCCAAGCTCTAAACCTCCTAAAACTGTGGTTACCGAGTGGAATAATTTTAGAAGTTGAGCTCGAAGTTAAGCGTACTTTATATAATTGAATATCAAGTCCATGAAAAAGTGTTTTTTTTTTTTTTTTTTTTTTTTTGTTCCACAATAAGGTTGTGGATTTTATTTTCTAGTTAGAAAAAACAATTTGTTGATAATTTTTTTTGTTGCAACAAAAAAAATTTCGTTCAATTGAACTCGGATGCCCAGGGATTCTGGGGGGTTTGGAGCTTGGGGTATAGCTGATCAGTTTTTTTTTATTAAACAAGGGCGCCCTGGCTATTTGGGGATTCAGAGCTTGGGGGATAGCCGATAAGTTTTTTTGCTGAACTCGGACGCCCAGGGTTTTGGGGGTTTAGAGCCTGGGGGATAGCTGATTAGTTTTTTTGTTGAACTCGGGCGCCCAGGGTATTTGGGGGTTTAGAGCTAAGGGGATAGCTGATTAGTTTTTTTGCTGAACTCGGGCGCCCAGGGTATTTGGGGGTTTAGAGCCTGGGGGATAGCTGATTAGTTTTTTTGTTCAACTCGGGCGCCCAGGGTATTTGGGGGTTTAGAGCCCGGGGGATAGCTGATTAGTTTTTTTGTTGAACTCGGGCGCCCAGGGTATTTGGGGGTTTAGAGCTTGGGGGATAGCTGATTAGTTTTTTTGTTGAACTCGGGCGCCCAGGGTATTTGGGGGTTAAGAGCTTAGGGGATAGCTGATCAGTTTTTTTGCTGAACTCGGACGCCCAGGGTTTTGGGGGCTAAGAGCTTGGGGGATAGCTGATTAGTTTTTTTGCTGAACTCGGACGCCCAGGGTTTTGGGGGCTTAGAGCTTGGGGGATAGCTGATTATTTTTTTTGTTGAACTCGGGCGCCCTGGCTATTTGGGGATTCAGAGCTTGGGGGATAGCCGATAAAATTTTTTGCTGAACTCGGACGCCCAGGGTTTTGGGGGTTCAGAGCTAAGGGGATAGCTGATAAGTTTTTTTGCTGAACTCGGGCGCCCAGGGTATTTGGGGGTTTAGAGCCTGGGGGATAGCTGATTAGTTTTTTTGTTGAACTCGGGCGCCCAGGGTATTTGGGGATTCAGAGCTTGGGGGATAGCCGATCAGTTTTTTTGCTGAACTCGGGCGCCCAGGGTATTTGGGGGTTCAGAGCCTGGGGGATAGCTGATTAGTTTTTTTGTTGAACTCGGATGCCCAGGGATTCTGGGGGGTTTGGAGCTTGGGGTATAGCTGATTAGTTTTTTTTTTATTGAACACGGGCGCCCAGGGTATTTGGGGATTCAGAGCTTGGGGGATAGCCGATCAGTTTTTTTGCTGAACTCGGACGCCCAGGGTTTTGGGGGTTTAGAGCCTGGGGGATAGCTGATTAGTTTTTTTGCTGAACTCGGTCACCCAGGGTTTTGGGGGTTCAGAGCCTGGGGGATAGCTGATTAGTTTTTTTGTTGAACTCGGGCGCCCAGGGTATTTTGGGGTTTAGAGCTTAGGGGATAGCTGATCAGTTTTTTTGCTGGACTCGGGCGCCCAGGGTATTTGGGGGTTTAGAGCTTAGGGGATAGCTGATCAGTTTTTTTGCTGAACTCGGACGCCCAGGGTTTTGGGGGCTTAGAGCTTGGGGGATAGCTGATTAGTTTTTTTGTTGAACTCGGGCGCCCAGGGTATTTGGGGGTTTAGAGCTTAGGGGATAGCTGATTAGTTTTTTTGCTGAACTCGGGCGCCCAGGGTATTTGGGGGTTTAGAGCCCGGGGGATAGCTGATTAGTTTTTTTGTTGAACTCGGGCGCCCAGGGTATTTGGGGGTTTAGAGCTTGGGGGATAGCTGATTAGTTTTTTTGTTGAACTCGGGCGCCCAGGGTTTTTGGGGGTTTAGAGCTTGGGGGATAGCTGATTAGTTTTTTTGTTGAACTCGGGCGCCCAGGGTATTTCGGGGTTTAGAGCTTAGGGGATAGCTGATCAGTTTTTTTGCTGAACTCGGACGCCGAGGGTTTTGGGGGCTTAGAGCTTGGGGGATAGCTGATTAGTTTTTTTGCTGAACTCGGACGCCCAGGGTTTTGGGGGTTTAGAGCTTAGGGGATAGCTGATTAGTTTTTTTGTTGATCTCGGACGCCCAGGGTTTTGGGGGCTTAGAGCTTGGGGGATAGCTGATTAGTTTTTTTGCTGAACTCGGACGCCCAGGGTTTTGGGGGTTTAGAGCTTAGGGGATAGCTGATTAGTTTTTTTGTTGATCTCGGACGCCCAGGGTTTTGGGGGTTTAGAGCTTAGGGGATAGCTGATTAGTTATTTTGTTGATCTCGGACGCCCAGGGTTTTGGGGGCTTAGAGCTTGGGGGATAGCTGATTAGTTTTTTTGCTGAACTCGGACGCCCAGGGTTTTGGGGGCTTAGAGCTTGGGGGATAGCTGATTAGTTTTTTTGCTGAACTCGGACGCCCAGGGTTTTGGGGGTTTAGAGCTTAGGGGATAGCTGATTAGTTTTTTTGTTGATCTCGGACGCCCAGGGTTTTGGGGGCTTAGAGCTTGGGGGATAGCTGATTAGTTTTTTTGCTGAACTCGGACGCCCAGGGTTTTGGGGGTTTAGAGCTTAGGGGATAGCTGATTAGTTTTTTTGTTGATCTCGGACGCCCAGGGTTTTGGGGGTTTAGAGCTTGGGGGATAGCTGATTAGTTTTTTTGTTGAACTCGGGCGCCCAGGGTATTTCGGGGTTTAGAGCTTAGGGGATAGCTGATCAGTTTTTTTGCTGAACTCGGACGCCCAGGGTTTTGGGGGCTTAGAGCTTGGGGGATAGCTGATTAGTTTTTTTGCTGAACTCGGACGCCCAGGGTTTTGGGGGTTTAGAGCTTAGGGGATAGCTGATTAGTTTTTTTGTTGATCTCGGACGCCCAGGGTTTTGGGGGCTTAGAGCTTGGGGGATAGCTGATTAGTTTTTTTGCTGAACTCGGACGCCCAGGGTTTTGGGGGTTTAGAGCTTAGGGGATAGCTGATTAGTTTTTTTGTTGATCTCGGACGCCCAGGGTTTTGGGGGTTTAGAGCTTAGGGGATAGCTGATTAGTTATTTTGTTGATCTCGGACGCCCAGGGTTTTGGGGGCTTAGAGCTTGGGGGATAGCTGATTAGTTTTTTTGCTGAACTCGGACGCCCAGGGTTTTGGGGGGTTTAGAGCTTGGGGGATAGCCGATCAGTTTTTTGTTGACCTCGGGCGCCCAGGGTTTTGGGGGCTTAGAGCTTGGGGGATAGCTGATTAGTTTTTTTGCTGAACTCGGACGCCCAGGGTTTTGGGGGTTTAGAGCTTGGGGGATAGCTGATCATTGTTTTGTTGAACTCGTCCGCCCAGGGTTTTGGGGGTTTAGAGCCTGGGGGATAGCTGATTAGTTTTTTTGTTGAACTCGGGCGCCCAGGGTTTTGGGGGCTTAGAGCTTGGGGGATAGCTGATTAGTTTTTTTGCTGAACTCGGACGCCCAGGGTTTTGGGGGTTTAGAGCTTGGGTGATAGCTGATCATTGTTTTGTTGAACTCGGTCGTCCAGGGTATTTGGGGATTCAGAGCTTGGGAGATAACTGATTAGTTTTTTTTGTTGAACTCAGGCGCCCAGGGCGCTTAGGCATATTTAGGTTTAAGGCTTGATTTAGGATTGTACAATTTCGTTGACACCCCCTGAAAATACTAGGGGGTGTCAGGAAAAAAATTGATCAGGTCACCCCCTAGCTTACATGGGTTGTTGTGCCCCTGGTTATGACCTCAAATAAGTTAATTGTGTATCAAACTTACATTTTTACTATTTTGTACCATTTTTAATGATGAATTCTCAGTAAAAAAGTCCATTAATGGAAATAATACTTTCGGTTTTCATAATACTTATTAATTTGTGAAATTCATGAATTTTTATGAACAACTAAGAGTTTAGATAATTGAAGAATAATTATAAGTTAAATATTGACGAAATATGATTAAAATGATCTGGAAAAACTCATAAAAAGTATTTAGGATAGTTATCAAGCCGATAGCATTATTGTCAAACTTAACCTTTTTTCAAAATGGATTTTAACCACGAAATAAGGAAATATCATGCACTTTTTGTCTTTTTCCAAATAGTTTCATCCCTCTTCTTCAATTTCCACCAAACTGCATGTTTCTAGCACGTCCCGTTTTTATATAATTACTTTTCTGCAGATTCCGAAAAATTACCTCAGCGTGCGCCGTCTGAACTCTAAAGTCCTGGGTCGTCTGCAAATGTGAATCAATCCTATGAAAGCCTGAGAGGTAGTATTAGAATCAACAATCAAAACAAACATCTGATTGCATGCGTAGTGGACTAGTACAAAAAAATACTGTATGAGTTTTTTTTCAAT
Source organism: Encarsia formosa (assembly GCA_038277355.1). Classification (NCBI taxonomy): domain Eukaryota; kingdom Metazoa; phylum Arthropoda; class Insecta; order Hymenoptera; family Aphelinidae; genus Encarsia; species Encarsia formosa. The sequence goes on from CM076187.1 coordinate 22,632,593, forward strand.
TATTTAATGAAAATCAAAGATTTCATTGTTTTTATTTTATTTTTTTTGGAGTTGGTACATCAAGTTTGAAAAAAGGTATTTGTCATAAAATGTGTTAAGTTTCTTATCATCAAGTGTTTCAGTATCATCAATTTTATATAGTTGTTGTAAAAATTTTATTTTGTTGATTAAAATTAGTTTACTTGAAGTTTATTACTTTGTATGTAAAGATTATGATATGAATTTAAAAAAAAAGTTTTAATAATGATACTTACTTGCAAACCTTTTAGTAATTTACTCAAAAGGTTTTATTTTATTGATATCGGGTATTTTTCATTGGTGACTGTCAGAATCAAACTGAATTTCATTATTCATCAAGCTGTTATGTTGTGTTCTGATATATGATAGCAGTGAAAAGTATGTATAGCTTACAGTGTTAAAAAAAGCTTGTTTAAAAATTATGAAAATACCTAGACCGGTAATGATTATACCTGTAGGTATAGTTTTTGTAATAGTATATTACAGTAAATTTTTCAATTTTTACCTGTCCATGAGTTATATGAAGATTTAGGAACTTTAAACAATCTTAAAGCGTCGGGTGCTTGAATAAAGTTAAAAATTGAGTATTTTTGGCTTATTTTTTATAATAAAATCATTTGTAATGCTTTATTATCTATCAGGCCCACTCTAAAAACTCCATGGCTGTTTTTAGGAATGATAAATGCAATTTTTAAGCACTTCAAAAAAAATCTTCCAGGTGGCGAACATCAATATTTCTCAATTTGAAGGGTGGTATCAATACTGGTAAAAAAAAAAAGTACTCGAATTGCCCCAAAATAATTTTTTTCTGAAATTACATAAAATTTACAAATTTTTTTACATTTACGTGTATAGAAAAAAAATGCTTCCTTTTCCAGTAATTTGAGCTCTAAAAATAGCCTAAAAATTCAAAAATACTAGATAGTGTCAAGTTTGGACCAGTGCCATTTGGGTAATATGCAACAAAAAAATCTAAAAATTAACCAGGAAGTCCAAATAGTGGTCTAGAACAAGTAGACAAATTATTTTGGAAATTTATTTTTTGGTTGGTCGACTTGACAGAGAATCACCCATGCATAAATATATGTATATATTCTTAAAAACCCAAAATAACCCTTTCTAATACCAAATAACTCTTCTAAAATCCAAAATAACCCATTTCTTATCCAAAGTAACCCTTTTTATTCTTAATCAAAATAACCCTTTTACACCCTCCTAGAGTAATAATCATCTCTCTTTCGCCCTCCTAAAGCAATAATCCTCCCTCCAAACCCCCTCTTAAACCAAAATGAATGACATGCTTTTAGGTAGATACGGCATAAGTCATGCAGGTGAGGATGGAAAAGGGAATAAAACAAAACGTCTAATCAATTTTATTTTTGTTTTTAATAAGGTAACGGACCCAATTGTGGTCTGCCAAAACCACTACTTTTGAACATTTTGAATTTTAGTGAAAAAACTAAGCGTTTGTAAGCCAATTTTTTTTTACGTACTTAATTTTAAGGTTTTAAAGAATCAAAATGTATTTTTTTCATTTCAAATATTTATTTATCTATCGAGTAATTATTGTTTAAAGTCAAGACCTTTTGGACCCAGATAATGAGAGTACTTTTTACCTTACCCTAATTAATGGTCCTTTTTTAGCCGTGAAATCCCATCTGCGATCTACGTTCCCCTATTAATGGTCTGAAGACTCAAAATATGAGGTTAGGTTTGGTAAATTTTGCTTCGTTTCGCTTCTTTGGTGTGGATAAAATTGTCGACTCGGATCATTAATAGGGGTAAGTAGATCGCAGATGGTATTTCTCGGCTAAAAAAAGGACCATTAATTGGGGTAAGGTAAAAAAAAAGTACTCTCATTATTTGGGTCCAAAAGGTCTAGATTTTAAATTACTCTATAAATCAATAAATATTTGAAGTGAAAAAAGTACATTTTGATTCCTAAAAACCTTAAAATTAAGTACGTAAAAAAAAATTTGGCTTACAAACGCATTTTTTCTCTAAAATTCAAAATGTTCAAAAGTACTGGTTTTGGCGGATCACAATTGGGTCCGTTACCTTAAACCAAAAAAATTATAAATCTAATTTATCGAATATCATTTATAAGTTCAGAAAACAACAGTTATCGAGTTCACTTCGATTCTTAATGTTAAGCTATAAATAGATATAAACAAAATAAGATAAACAATAAGTAGTATATAACTCTCTTTCTTTTCTTTCTGCCGTACTGCTACGGTGTGCGTATCGACGTGGGTACGCGACGCGTATCACCCGAGCAAGTTTCAATAATTTGCGCATCAAACGATACTCGAGACTATCGTGATCGCATTTGGCCAAACTGAGTACATCCACGCTGCTTTTTTCGCAAATCGTGGTATATCAGAGTGGCACACCTGTGGGGAAAAAGTGGGTTATAATGCCCGTGTGTTTTGCCTCTCAGGGCGTATTCCACTATTTTTCCGGGGTTCTAAATAATATTACAGAGATTAGATCACGTGGTTCTCGGTGACTTGCCACCTGGGCATAAGTCACCTACTCCAAGAACTAAAAATGGGCTTACTGAAATTCCAAACTCTCTTTCGGTGACAATTTTTCCAAGAGAATGTGACCAAGTGCGTCGGGTTAGGAGGTTCGGTGTCGAGTGCCTGCTCGTTGGCTTCGCGATGAGTTGGTCGTAGCTCGTGGATTGCACCGGCGCCTTACCTAGCCTTCCTCCTCCCGCTTGCTCTTACGGATCACACACAACGGGTGCAATTAACCGGACCGTTGCAGACTCATAGACATCCATTTAAAAAAAAAAAAACCATTCATTGTGAAGGATCAAGCTTTTGATTTTGTTCATAATGTGCTTAACAGAGACGCGATTTTCTTATTTTAGCAGCCCAGGTAAAAAAAATGTACAAAGTTAAAAACAAAAAAAAATACTGAGGCCAGCCACCCTCACACGACAACGGGACGCGAATTAAATATCTACCTAACGATCTTAAACACTAGATTGTGAATTATTTTTTTACCTGTCCTGATCCTCTCGTCGTTCCTGGTTGCTGTCTCCATCTCTGCTGGAAATAGTGAGGATCTTGAAGGATAAATTGAGTTTACAATTTGAAATTTATTAAAAGCAATGAATGCATGGTACTTTGGTCATAAATTAACAATCAATATTTCAGTTACAAATAATTAATCGGTATTTTGATCACGATAATTAATCGATTTTTAGGTCACAATATTTAATCAGCATTTTAGTCACAATATTCAATTGATATTTTGGTCACAGAATTCTAAATGAATTGATAATAATTTGATTCGGTCATGATTGAGATTTATGAGAATTAAGTAATAGGTGAATGCGCAAGATGCGCTATGAACTAGATTCAGACTCATCCTGTGCTCCCTCCGTCACTCCTTTATCTGTCCTGCCTGCACATTGCTTCCTTCGGCACCTTGACCGTTTCCCATCAAAAATATCATCTTATTAATCATTTTTTGTAACTTTTTACTTTATATTTCAGGTTATGCGATGAGCAGTTATCAAATCAGTCACACTATGATTTTGGATTGAGAGCTCTTAAGTCTGTATTGATATCTGCAGGAAATGTAAAGCGGGATAGAATACAAAGAATAAAAGAAAACAAACATAATCAAGGAGAAAAGAATATAGACGAAGCTTCAATTGCTGAAAATCTACCAGAACAAGAAATACTCATACAGTCCGTTTGTGAAACAATGGTTCCCAAATTAGTTGCAGAAGATATACCGCTTTTATTTAGCTTACTAAATGATGTTTTTCCAAATGTCAATTATACTCGAGCAGAAATGGAAGGTATTTTTAACATCAATTGTTTAATTAACATTTTCCAAAACACAAAATGTGTGCTGGTCTAAAAAAATTTATAAATGAATTTATAAAAAAAAAATTTTAAAGATTATTTATAATGAAAAAAAATTGGCAAAAATAAGCTTTTCATAAGCCAAAGAACAGACTCAATCATACAATTTATCAAAACTTACAGTGACTTCATCGAAATTTTTACCACGTTTTTCAGGACTGACCAATGAAAGAAAATTTTTTGTCTAAACTGTTATTTAAGTCGTATTTTTTGATTAGTTTATTTATTTAATTATTCATTCATCAACTGTTATCGTACTACGAAGAAAATAATTTTATGTTAGTTGCGTCGGGATTCGATCCCAAGATCCCTTGAACGACGAAGTTTCTGAGGCCAGTGCGATAACCACGGATCCATGGCCGCTTTTATTTTAAAGCTTATTAAACTTATTTCATATGTAAAAGATAATAGTTTGATCCTTGGAGTACTGATTCTCAGGCTATAATATACAGGCTTAACAAAGCTGATTTAGAGTTTTCAAAAAGGCTTCTAATCATGGAATGAATTCAAGATATGTGTAATAATGAATGATTGAACTGAATTTGTAAACTCAGTTAAGATGCAAAGAATTTTTTTTCGAAAAGTCTAAATTTCACTTTTAAACTTTTTAAAACAATCTCTGCAAAGTTTGCAACTCAGTACACGGCACCAAACTTAAACAACACTTTAATCTTGATTTATTATTTATTATTCAGTTTTTCTTTTTATTTACAGATAAAGCTCTTTCTTCCATTCAAACCTCTTATCCATGTGCTTGCTGTAATTAAACGTAAATTTGGTCCTACTATTGATATACTCTGTGGATTCATTTGAAGACTACGTCCTACTTCGTTGAGACCGCAACACTTGTGTGAGAGGAGTGGACCTTCATATCCACACTACTCTTCGATCCAAGCTTCAAAGAGGGCAACCTCATTTTTGTAAATGTTGGTTACCGATCGCTAAAGGCTCCTTTTAAACTGAAAACGGACTTTATTACCGATTTGCGAGAGGCAATGCAAGTATATGCCACTAAAATTGTTTTAGGTGATTTTAACTCTGACATGCTGTCAGACTATGCTGATGCAGAGTTTACCCGTACATTTATTGACGATGATTCCCTATCTTTAATTCCCTACGGGGCCACACACCACACTGCTCACTCAGACACCTGGCTGGACTTGTATCTTGTGGATGCTCTCGACTACTGGAAGACCAATGTCCAATTGGTACCGCGACAATTCGACAAGTGACAACTCGTCAAGCGACAATTCGTCAACGGCAATTCGTCAACGCGATAACTCGTCAAACGACAAATCATCAAGCGACAACTCGTCAAAATATATCATTTTATGCGTTCCTAAATTAATGTTTACAAAAATTTGAGCGAATTAATTTTCGACGTATCAAGTTCATATTTACAAACATTTGAGCGAATTAATTTCATAATACGATTTTCATTTTAGTCTGAAATCGTCTCTTGAACTGTACACTTAATTTTTCATCATACTTTTAAGTTTTATACTAAGCAAAAGAGGAAAAAAAAAAACTTGTATACGACAATTTTTTTTACAGTGAACATTATAGAGGAAAAGATTGTATTCGTTGGAGATGTGATACGTTCAACAAAAAAAAGTGTATGGTTAAAATTGTTACAACTTCTAATAAAAAGAATGAAAAAGTTATTGATAGTGATAAACCTATTTTTCGTAACCATGTTATTGAGAAAAGTGATATTAAAGCTATTATTGTAAAAAAAAAAAAAAAAAAAAAAAATTTGCTAAGAAATCTGCAGAATCAACTATGAATGTCTATCGTGTCTTAATGTACGAGTAACGTACCTGCAACTACTTCGGCTGCATTGCCTATCAATAAATCTTTATGTATATTTTATAATTTACAGCTTTATGATATTTTGTTTGACTAGTTGTTGTTTGACAAGTTGTCGTTCGACTAGTTGTCGTGTTGACGAATTGTCGTTGATGAGTTGTCGGGGAACCATCCAATTTATAGATGGACATGACCTGATAACAGCTACTTTAGATATCCTTGTACCTGAACCTCTGACTGAAGATTTTACGTATAGAGACTTTAACTCTTTGGACCCGAAAATCCTGAATGAAAGCTTGTCTGTGTGTGACTGGTCGGTTTTCGTAGATGATACGGCTTTTCTGTCTAACAATTTAAACTGTCTGATTATAAATTTAAATGTGGTTCTCGATGTAGCTGCCCCACTATAAACGGTCACCCGCAGGGGACATAAACATCCTTGGGTTACTTCTTACATTCGCTCTCTTATTACTAAAAGAGACCGGTTCTACAGACGATATAAGCGCTCTAAACTTGACATTGAGCTGTACATGTATAGACAGGCCCGGGGACTAGCTTATGAGCAGATTGAAGCAGTGATGCTCGATTTTTACTGGAACGAATCAAGGACCTGAGTGATCCTAAACAGATCTGAAAAGAGCTCCGACAGCTCTATATCTTTCTCAAATCCAACATCAACCCGCTGTCTTTTCTGCGGAGGAACTCAATGCTAACTTTGAATCGGTGTCCTTTGATCATAGTACTCCTGAGCTCTCTGTTCTTACAGGGCCTGTGTAGAGAGGAAAATGATGATGGGTGCTTTGAATTTTCAGCGGTGAGTGTACAGGATGTTGTGAATACTATCAATGAGTCGACATCACAGGCAGTGGGCACTTATCGTCTCTCGCAAAGTTTCATCAAATCTGTATTAGCTACCGTAGCTCCTTTCATCAGCTCCATTTTTAATGAGTCACTATTAACATCTTGTTTTCCGGATCAATGGAAGAAATCGCTCGTTTTTTCCATCAGCGACAACCCTGGTGTATTTTCGACCGATTTCACTTCTTTGTTTTTGTCGCAAGTCCTTAAAAAACTGGTCTTCTACCAAATTTCAACATTTTTGGAGGCTGAGGGTCTAATAGATACTCTATAGACTGGTCTTAGGTCAGGTCATAGCACTCAGACTGCAATTGTAAAACTGACAGGCCAACTGTGATATGTTCCTACCTGTACTAAGTAAAGTGATGTGTGATGAACTCTCCAATTCCAAGTTAAACTAAAGTATTATAACGTTGACTTCTAGATTGTATACCTTTTATTACAAATTATTTTTAATTTTTATTTTCATTATTTATACTTAAATCTTACTATATTATATAGTTGGAGGGCAAAATTTTTTTCCGTGAGGCGCAGCCAAAGTATTAATTTTTTTCAAGAAATTCAATTCAAGAAACAGAAAAAAGTTATAAAAAAATTTTTTAAGATATTTTTTCAATATTCTAACAATTTAGAGTTTATAATAAACCAAAAAATATTTTATTATTCCAGTTGTATGGGTTTTTATCATAGTGACTCTTCTTACATTTTATTTATTTCTACATCTTAACATATAATCTAATTATCTCAAATCAATTTTAACGCATTTCTTACTTTAACAAAAAGATAACCTGAAAAAGTTACAGCAGATAATATTTTCAAAGCTCCCGGGCACAGCGTTTTTTTACGTTTTTCTGGGTAAAACCTAATTTTTAAATATTTGCATAAAATTTTCAACTTCTACATTTGTTTTCACAATCTTAAAAAGTGTGGATTTAAATTATTAAACAACCATATGTTTAAAAATATTGTCTTAATCTTTTTACTGGGCCCGTACAGTGTAAGTAAGAGTTTGGCAGATTTGCTCATATACTAATGACGTTTATCAAATTTTTTATTATTTTTTAATAAAAAAAAGGCTGGAAGATTGCTAGAGAGCTGAATTTCATGCGGAATAAATCGCTCTGAATCATATTTGCGATGAAGTTGTTTAACTTATGCCTAAAAGTTTTTCATAGTTAATGAATAAATCAAAATGTAACTTAAAAATTTCAAAAGCTTGATAAGATTCATTAACACGTACATAACTCAATTTAGATAAAGCAACATTAAATCAATAGCTTAATAACTTATCTTATTGCACTAGTATTTCAATAGCGTATTTTATTACAATACCAAATCAATAGCGTATGTTGTTGAACTGACCGATAAGGATTGACCTTATTGCATTGAATCGTCCAAACAAATTCGAAGAAGATTGGAATTGAATTATATCTTACAGCTCAAGTATTGAGCTAAAAACAGGTGCGAGGTACGCACGGCTCACGGCCAGTCACCGGACCTCTGGAAATAATTAGCCATCGTCCGTCAGCTTTTTCGGGCGGAACTTGATCCGAAAATTCCGGCTGCCCAAATTTGGCACAGTTTTCGACAAACGGTGGCGCTCCAAAATAACTCAAAACAAACAAACTTGCAGAGCGTTTCTTCCAGCTAAGTCTTATGCGTGGAGTAATATTTCAAAAAAAAAAAAATTTACACTGGCACACTAATTTCTACATATTTAATCAAAATTCACGTTATAAACTTAAAAGTTTTGACTAAAATTCTTAAAAGAATTAAACCTGATCAGTGCAAAAAAAAAAAAATAATAAAATAAATTATTTGTGCTCACTCGCATCCAGTTACCACTCAATGAAAAGAAAAAAAAAATTTTTTTTATCCTGGTAAAAGAATATCACTATCACGCACTGTATGATCCAACTATGTTTCAGTTAAACAAATCATATCATATGACACTGAAGAGCACAATAAGTTCCATTTAAAGTCACTTAATTTATTTTTCAGACTGCGAAAATTTTGACAATGAATATTAAAACTTTTGGTACAGCGCGTTGTTAGTTTTTTAAATGTTAACTGAAGTAGTTTTGGAATTAGAGACGATTTTTAGTCAATTATTAAAGTGTCGAATGACAAGGTTTTTTTCACCCACGGCAACTCCTGATTCAAGTTCAAGGCGAATTTTATTATAACGTTCATGTTGATAAACAGTCTGGTCTTTGAAGCAAAAAATGTCACCCAGAGATAATAATTTTTGATTGTACAACACCCAATTAGATACCTCCGCAGAATCAAAACAAACTTTGAGAAATTGAGGGCCTTTCTCATTTTTTTTACCCAAGCGAAATATACTTGAGATGATAATTTCCTTTGAGTCATTTTTTAGCAAATTAGAAATATTTGAAAGAACAGCAGACTCGCTCGTGGATTTGGGGACTGTAACGAAGATGAGGTTGGTTGCGCGTTTGTTTTGATCGGTAATTTCCGAGACACATGCATCAATACAATCGTCTTGAAGGTCAGAATAGACAGCTTCGACTTTGTTTATACGTGAGGAGATTTCGTCTATACGTGTGTTTACATTTAGGATCTCCTCTCTAAGTAATTTTATTTCGTCCGTGACATCACCAAACCGACATAATATTTGCTCTGAAAATTAGGAAAAACGAGCAGCAGAATCAGACTGAATTTTTGACCACAGATCAGTTAAGGAGATGACCTGGAAATTTCCGTGGTCGAGCTATTGGTTTTCGAAGCAGTCGACTCGCTTGACATAGAGGGAGAAAAAGAAGCATTGTTTTTACTCGTATCAAGATCACGACAGCATTTTTTACTAACCCCGTTCAAGAGCACACCACCAGCACGTTCTACATAACTTTGGTGATAAGAATTCTTACAGTTAGCACACTGCACAGAATTTTTCGTGGTTTTTTTACAGTACGCGCACGTGTCACTCATAATGCGGAAGAAGCACGAGACCTAACCAAGAAGATCTTTGGAATTTGAAGCCAGTCGGGGAGTATCACTAAGGGCAAAATAAATTTTTATGTAAAGTCACTTTTATAATTACAGCGTGAACTCATTTTAATTATAAAATCAAAAATAACACTTAAATTAATTGAATAAATAAACTTATTTGAGAGAGCAAAAAATGATGAACTAGTTGGAAAGCGCCACCTACCGGATGGTTTTAAATATTTTTTTCCAAATAGAAAATTTATAAAAGAAATTTAAAAATAGGAAATTAATTAGTATCCAGTTTAGTTATTATTATAGAAAAAAAGTTATAAACTCAACAAAGGTTACTTCTTTAGCTACAGTGTCCAACCTTATAATTAATTTGGTGTTTGCACCTAAAAATCGGTGCAAGGCACCAAAATTTCAGTACCTGACACACAAAAAAGTAGTGAAAATTACTCATTTTTTGAAGTACCCTAAAGCCATCACTTTTTAAGTGAGTCATTCATTACGTGTAAGATCGATTTTTTTTTTTTTTTTTTACCCTACGACTACGGCAAGATGCCACAGGTTCCGACTATGGCACATTTCTCGATCACATGCTCATCGAACAACTCTTGCATGGCCTGTGCGATCGCATTATGTGCCACAAAATTATCTCAAAGAAGCCGGCTGATTTCAAGACCGCGTACGAGATAGCCCATCAGCTCGAGGGTACGAGGGAGACAGGTGACCAAGTTACGGCTACACTAAAATTAGTACCGGCTGAGAGTACTAATCTTTTGATGTCAGCGCCTACGTAAGTCAGGCAAAACTAGAGTGGTCCGTTGTGGAGCAGATCGTCGCGCGGTCGAGGCTTCCAAGGCCGATTGCAGAATCAAGAGCAAGAGAAGGCAGGCAAATCATACGGATGTTATGGATGCGAAGGGCAGCATAAGCACTAAGATTTTCCGTTCAAAAACTCCGAGTGCCACAAATGTTGGAAGAAGGGGCATATAGCTAGAGTTTGCCAGTCGTAAAATCCTCGGGGTATAGGTCAGCTTGCCGAGGCAGAGTTTCCGGTTGAAGAGATTGACAGGGTTCACTATTTCAAGAAAGTCAATGAGATTAGCTCCACCGGTCCGATCAGCAGGAAAACTATTAAAATTTTGATAGATGACCAAGCCGTGGAAATGGAGATCGACACGAGAGCCCCAACTGGCTTGATAACTGAAGTTCTTCGAAAAATCAAGCCGGGTTGCGTACTACAAAAATCAGAACGAAACTTCGCAAGTTTTACTCATCATCCGCTCGACTGCTTGAGATACATCTCAGTTTAAGTCACGGTAGGTTCTACTTCAAAGCAGGTCAACTTGTACGTTGTGAAAGGTAGATACGATTCCCTGATTGGGCGTAACTGGCTCGTGCATCTTGCACAGGAAATCCCGTGGGTCGAGCTGTTTGGGACGAGCCCACTACATTCTATTACCACCGCTACACTACAATTAACACCGAGCCAGCAGCAATATTTGAACCGAGTCCTGAGCAAGTACGACGACTTTTTTAGTGAAACCGCAGGAAAATTGAAGGGACCGCCGGTCAACATGCATCTTAAGCCAAGAGTAGGGCCGGTATTTGCACGCGCTCGCGAGATCCCGTATGCACTACGTGATGCTTATGCTAGATAGATCGACTCGAAAATCGCATCTGGGTTTTATCAGAAAGTTAAATATTCAGAATGGGCGTCCACAGCTCACATAGTCACTTGCAAAACGGAAAAATTCGAATTACTGGCAACTACAAACTAACACTGAATCCTCGCCTGATCGTTGATGAACATCCTATTCCCAGGGCAGAGCACATTTTTAGCAAAGGTTCGAAATTCTACTGCCATTTGATATCACCTACGCATATACGTATTTGACTGTAGACGAAGAATTCGCATATGCATTGATATTGAACACGCCTACTCATGAACTCGCCCAAATAGAGCTGTGTACGCGGTAGCTAACATTGCGGCGATTTGGCATTGCAGACTTGATGAGATCGTGCAGTACATCGAAAAGGCAGTAAATTTTTTTGATGATATCTGCCTTTTTGCGGAAACATTTGAGGAATTGCTCCAGCTTCTAGCTAAAGTTTTACTTCGACTAAATGAGAACGGTCTTCGACTGCGACACGAGAAATGCGTTTTCGCCGCAACATCTATCGAATTTCTTGGTCATCGACTAGACGCTGATGGTATCCACAAATCGGACGCATTTATCGCTGCAGTGAGGGACGCACCTAAGCCAAATACTCCAGAACAGTTGGAATTGTTTCTTGGGAAAGCCACGTATCACAATGACTTCATACTTTAGCTGGCTATGAAAGCCCGTCCACTCCAACACATGCTTCTCGAGGAATCTTTCAAGTGAACACCTGCTGCTGATCAAGCTTACGAAGAAATAAAAGGTATCCTGATCTCCCCACAAGTTCTTATGCCTTACGACTCATCGCTGCCGCTAATTCTCGCCACAGACGCAAGTGGTGGCTGAATAATGACCCGTATGGAGCAAAAATACCCTCAGATTGACAAAGAGGCTTTGGTTATGTGTGGGTGGTTCAGAATTTTTTTATCACTTGTAAGCGCGTAATTTTAAAATGTTCACAGATCACAAGCCGTTAACACAAATCCTACACCTAGAGAAGTCTCTTCCGGTGCTATGTAATAGCAGGATGGCTAGCTATGCTGATTATTTGGCGCACTTTGACTATGAAGTCGAATTTAAACCGATCAAATTCTAATGCAGATTTTTGTTCCCATTTTTCCTTACCAAGTATGATGGAACATGTCAACAGAATCAGTTTTCGGAAGGAGGAAGAAATTGTAGAGCTAGGAGAGCTTGACGAGATAGACCAGGTTATGATACGACAGATACGCCAACTACCAGTTCGTGCCGAACAAATCGCGAGACAGTCATGGAAAGATTCTCATTTGAGGAAGACAATTTAGTTGCTTACCTCCGATTGCCTGATATTCGAACACAGAGTCGCCATACGACCTACGCTCTGTCAACCAATTTTTGACGACTTACATGCAGCTCACATGGGCATCGTTAAAATGAAGGGTATGGCTCGCTCATTCGTCTATTGGCCAAGTATTGACGCCGACATTGAGCGCATGGCCAAATCATCCTCGGAATATGACACCCACGCTCATGCCCCAGCCAAATTCAACAAACATCGCTAGGAATACCTGACTTGCCCGTTAGAGCAGATACACATAGATTACGCTGGTCCTATCGCTCGTACGATGCTATTACTCATTTCCGATGCATACAGTAAATGGATGGAGGTTAAAATTATAAGTTCAATCACAAGCGTGGCAACAATCAGAATGCTGCATAGATTATTCGCTGCATATCGCACGCAGAGCACAGTAGCATCGGAAAATTCATCTCGGAAGAGTTCGAGACATACCTTAAAATGAGTGGAGTTAGGTACCACAAATTGATTGCCCCATACCACCCTTCTCCAAATGGTCAAGCAGAGCGCTACGTGCAAACTACAAAGGACGCATTGACGAGGATGGAAACGACGAGAAACACGCTGCAAGAGGACCTCAACGTATTTCTTAGGCAATACCGCAAAGCTCCTCCCTCAACCACAGGATAACCATCGGCACAACTATTTTTGGGACGAAACATTCGTACCCGCCTTGATCTCGTGTACCCAGATGATGTACGTACGAAAGTCATGGAAAGGCAGCAGGTCAGATACTACCCTTCTACCAGAACTTCTTGCCCAACGCAGCAGGTGTACTTTCTGACTGGAACCCCCCCCCCCCCCCCCCCCGCATAGACAAGTAGGCTCAAGGTACAATCACAACTTGACTTGGTGATCTACACTATGAACTGGACTACCTGGACAGAACTTACAAACGTCATGTAGATCAAATAAGGGGCTGTGAGCCATGCTTCGAGGCAGAAAGCCATAATGCCGGTATTCAGCCAAACATGGAACACCGGGAGTGTGAACCACGGCCAGAGAGAATACGTTTTTATGGATCCAGCGAGAAACAATCAACTGCATCTACACAACAAATTCTACAATCTCAGCCAATCTTGCAAGATGCAGCAGATGCACAACATGGACTACAGGCTCAGACTTCATCTCCGGGAAATGCTGGCAGTCACTCATTGTAGATCTTCACGTGCACGAAAGCCGATCGACCGCTACTCTCCGAGTTAACTACCCCTAAGGAGTGAGGATTGTAGTGTATTTGGAAAGGTTGAATTGCGCGCGCGCATACGGCCGAGTATTGAAGCATGATCGACAAACTATGCGATACGTTTCTATCGTTGTATCCCGAGAGTACGTTCGAACATAATAATAATATTTAATGTGAAATAATTAAGTATAGGTTTTTAATAGTGAACGAGTGTTTTTATTTATTCAACCAATTCACATACACAACACAATATTTTTAAATCTTATTTTAAAAAGTTCAAACGTGAATAATTTTTACGAGTTCTTTAAAACTTAGAAAATACTAAAATAGTTATTTATGTTCAAATTTTTGAAAGATTTGAAAATATTTGTCCTTTAAAGTTTATAGAAAGACGAAAAAAAGGCGAGGTCCTGCATCTTTGTAAGCGCACTAGGCTGTGTACACCAACTTTTTCAAACCTAGCTAAAAAATTTTTTTTTTAATTGAAAGTAACATATATTTCTATAGAAAACTGGTAAAAAGGTCCATTCAGAGAATATTGATAGTTACTGCTCATAATTAGGTTTCAGTAAACTATCCCTATAGTTTTGTAAAGATCTGCTTCCCAAAGGACAAATCATCTCCCAGTAAGTTGAAATGTCTTTAAATTTTTTTTGAATAATGAATTATTCAAAAAAGGTAATTATTGAATTCGTTAAATTTTTTAAATTATTTTTTAATACGTCATATATTTATTTTGAAAAGTTTTTTTTTTCAAATTACTTTAATGGAACTGTCGGGGACGAGGGTAAATAACAAGGCGAGGAAGTTCACTTGAACTGATAATAACTTTATTATGTAAATAACAACCACCAGAATTAAGTAAACTAAACAAGTAACAAAAGGCACAAACACCGCGTGTACCGGGAGAGCGAGAGCTTCCGATCGCCATGACAGCACGTACCGGAATTGCAAGGCCCCGCGAGAGCAGCATCGCGCGGCGCGCGCATCTCGGGGGCAGCGGGACGAGTCAGCTGAGAGTGAAGCGCACAACACATATTCCCAACAGGAACCAATTCCGATTCCATACCTTAATTTATTTAAAATATGTCGATTTAATCAATGTAATGGAAGTATTGTTCTTTCACCATGAGTGTGGTTGGATCTAGAATTGATCTGACTTATCGATGCGTTGTTTCTTCACCGTGAGTGTGGTTGGCTCTAGTGTTCCAACACATCAATGTGTGGTTTTTTTCGCGAGAATAATTGAATTTAGTACTGATTCAACACATCGATGTATTGTCTCTTCACCGTGAGTGCGGTTGAGTGAAGGGTTGATTCAACACATCGATGTGTTGTTTTCTCATCGTGAAAGCGGTTATCTAGATTAATCTAGTCTCGCTGGCCCCACTTCGCACTTATTCGTACAATCCTTGTGCCGAGTCGGTATTGTAATGAAGCTATTTCGCTGAGTTTTTTAATCCTTGTTCTGAGTTGTTGTATCCCCATCTGTCTTCGCTCCAGTTGAGTTTATCTGTTAACTCAAAAGTCTGTGGTATATTTTTGTAATCTTTCTAGAAAAATACTTCATGGAACTTAATCAGTAAGACGACTGTAAGCGTTACATTACAAAACATAATTTAATGGTGTGGGTTTTTTTAATTTTATTTTATCTTATTTCATTATAATTATTTTTTTTCATAATAAATTGTCATTTTGAATCAGACAATGATTACTTTAGGTAAATGTTCAAGTGTTTGTAGTCGATTACATGTAAAACTTGAAGTGAATCTCTTATTATACATTAGTCTAGTAGCTAAATATTATTATTAACTAGTAGCTAAATTATTTTTATTATTAACTAGTAGCTAAATATTATTTTATGAAAAAGAAAAATAAATTTTTAAAATCTTTCGTTTTACATAATTTATAAAATGCTCTTAAAATAAAATTAAATAAATTAAAATTCATTTTTAAATTTTTATAAAAATGTTGCAGGATTAAAGAGTGAAATAAAAAAGGTTTGCTTGGACAACTTTTTGGTATGTGGTGAAGGAGATGAGCAAGGTGGAGCGTGGCAGGAAAAGGTAAATATAAGTTTATGATATTGTGTAATATTTTGTATTCTTTGATAATCACAAGGAAGAGTTTCGATCGCTTTTGAGTTTAAATCAAATAACCCTCCCCTAGTAAATCTTTAAGGTTACGTAAGCACTAGTTCTTACCAGATATCTAACAACTACGACATAAAAGCTTACCGCCCTGACATAAAAATCCTCATGACAATCTACATAGTAATTTTTGTGATACCTATAAGAGTTATTTGGGAAAGATTATTGAACTTAAAGTATAAGTTAGTATCCTTGTAAACGTACGAGGGATGCTAGAGAAGAGTTATTGGGTTGAAGGTGAAAACCAGTTCCCACGTAAACCTTGATGGTTTACTTTGGAAAGGAGGAAAAATTATTCTACTTAAGGTGAAAATTAGCGTCTACTTAAATGATAGAATATTTTTAAAAAATTATTAAATAAAGAAAATCAAACTCAATATATGGAGTCGAAAAACCTTCACTTTATTAAAAATTAATTATAAGTTACGGCCGTTTCGACAACACTGTGTCTTCTTCAGACGGCGGTCGTTTCAAGACTAAAATCTTTTCGGTCAGATTGTGCGCAATTATACATACAATATACATATACAATATACATAGTCAATAAACATAGTCAATAATAATCTTACTTACTTACAATTCAAAACAATTACAAATACAAATACAAAGGTAATTAAAACAAATTTAAAATAAATTTAGTAAAGGGGACGATACAAGATCTGTCTGGCAATTCAAAAGAAGTTCAGGTGTTTTCTTTTTTACTCTGTTAATTTCCAAGGACTCTAACAAATCGAGTTGCTTACTTTTGCTAACCGTATGCAAAATCTCAAAATTCTCATCAAAAAAATGATTACTCTCTAAACAATGCTTAGCGAAATGAGACTTCTCTAGCTTATTATTCAAAAAAGCGGCTTTGTGTTACTTCATTCTCGCTCCGAAAGCTCTGCCCGTCTGTCCAACATAAACACAACCACAATCATTCGACGTGCATTTCAATAGATAAACATAGCTCTGGTCCAATAACTCTGGTCTAAACTCCAGCATGATTGGATCACACTGGAACGAATAACGCATACAAAAACGATTTACAATGTTCATTTAACGCTCATTTTAACGCAACTACAAAATTGGCCAAAGGTTTTCTCGAAATTGGTCGAACCGATTTTCACCGGGTGAACAAGAAAAGGTTCGTTTTCGCGTCCCATAACTCTGGTCCAAATTCCAGCATGATCGGATCACATTGGAACGAATAACGCATACAAAAACGATTTACAATGTTCATTTAAATTCTCATTTTAACGCAACTACAAAATTGGCCAAAGGTTTTCTCGAAATTGGTCGAACCGAATCTCACCGGGTGGACGGGAAAAGGTTTGTTTTCGCGTCCCATAACTCTGGTCCCAATTCCAGCATGATCGGATCACACTGGAACGAATAACGCATACAAAAACGATTTACAATGAATTCATTTAACGCTCATTTTAACGCAACTACAAAATTGGCCAAAGGTTTTCTCGAAATTGGTCGAACCGATTCTCACCGTGTGAACGAGAAAAGGTTCGTTTTCGCGTCCCATAACTCTGGTCCCAATTCCAGCATGATCGGATCACACTGGAACGAATAACGCATACAAAAACGATTTACAATGAATTCATTTAACGCTAATTATTATTAATTTAATGTCGAGCGCGGAGCGCGAGTGTCGGCCGGTCGTGCCTCTTATGCATCGCGCGGAGCGGTAGCGGAGCGTAGCGATGCAAGGGCGGAGGTGTTTTTGCCCAAATATTTTTTAAAGTATCGGACATCGCGCAGCTTTGCTGCGGCAAAAACACCGGAGCAGGCAAGCCGCCTGGCCTTTTGAGCGAAGCGAAAGGGCCGGGGGCACGCTAGTTTATTTTTATTTTTTTGTAATAAAATTAATACTTTATTTAATTGTTTTATTACATAATTTTACCGATGATTGAAAATACGTATGCGTGTTTTTGAATCGTTCAAATAATATTTAAAGAATTTTCAAAAATCATTGATTTACTCGTGAATTTTTCGATAATAACAGAGATTTGATCTTATAAAAATTATCTATTGCATATGAAATATCGTATAAGTTTATCTAAGATTAAAGATACTAGGAATAAGATTGTGATCCAAGAATTAAATTCAATATTTTTATTATATGAGTTAAATAATTTAATATTTCTGATTTAATTAGTTAGTTTTTTCGATTAGTTTATTTCTCGGCTTGTTTAATCATAATTTTTCGATACTTTGATGACGCCGAATGAGTCTTAACATGTAACGTATTTGAAGATTTCGGAATAAAGCAGTGATAACTTCTTGTTCCTTTTATGGTTTTAGCCCCTTCAAAACGAGAATCCAATTTTTTTTTCATTTGTTCGATTTCATTTTTAGATACATAGATACTAGTTATTTTTATCAGTTTTAGATTTGTTATTTTTAATGAGGATCTGTAAACTCTTACTAGTTCTAAATGCCATATTCATACCGTAATTCTTAAAAAACTTACAGATTTTTTCACTCAAATTACCAGTGTAAGTCAAAACATGGAAAGATTTCATTTCTTCTTTAACAGACAAAAGGAAAACAGTACTGATTGCCAATTTATATCTAATCTTATTCAATCCCCGATCCCGGGATCATAACCATTATTAAAAGCTATCTGTCTAATTATGTCAAGTTCAGCATTAAAATTATCTTCGGTCATAGGGATTGATAATAATCTATAAATATAACTGTGGAAAGCTGCATGTTTGTGTGAAAAAGGGTGTAAGGAGTAATTATTAATTGTTGTATCTGTGCGTGTAGGTTTATGGAAAATGTTAAAGTCTAAGGAATCGTCTCGTTTTGTGATTGTTAAATCTAAAAAGTTAATACTATTATTGTTTTCAAGTTCCATTGTAAAATTTATGTTTTTTTCAGTGTATTTATATAATTCAAAAAAATCTTCAATTTTCGCCTAGTGCCCGTCCAACATGAAAAAACATCATCGACATACCGAAACCAAAATAACAAAAACTTACTCAGTGGGTGACGCATAATCAACCCCTCCAAATAATCTAAAAAGATCTCAGCAAGGAGAGGACTCAAGGGATTTCCCATAATCAATCCATCCTTTGCTAAATACATCCTCCCGTCAAATTCAAAATAATTCTGACTTAAGCAAACTTGTAAAGTTTGCTTAATTTCATCAATAAACAATGGATTTACTCTATTTTCAAGCAACAATTTATCAATAACGTCAATGACTTCTTTGGTCGGGACACTAGGAAACAAGTTTTTAACGTCAAATGATAATAATGTGTAACGTTCACTAATTTTAATATTTCTAACTTTCTGAACAAGTTCTTGCGAATTTTTTATACTATATTTTGGGATGAATCCAGTACTATTTGTAATTAAATTTATAAGTTTCTTAGAAATTTTATAAGTTGGGGAAGTTAATGAGGAAATTACTGGTCTGATAGGATAATCTGTCTTGTGCAGTTTAATTAAAGAATATAGTTTTGGTGGTTGTGGGTTCATAAGAATGACTGACGATACGGGAAATTTATTTATGATAGAAAAATTATTATGCAAATAAATTTGTTTTAATTGCCTTTGTATTTGTATTTGTAATTGTTTTGAATTGTAAGTAAGTAAGATTATTATTGACTATGTTTATTGACTATGTATATTGTATATGTATATTGTATGTATAATTGCGCACAATCTGACCGAAAAGATTTTAGTCTTGAAACGACCGCCGTCTGAAGAAGACACAGTGTTGTCGAAACGGCCGTAACTTATAATTAATTTTTAATAAAGTGAAGGTTTTTCGACTCCATATATTGAGTTTGATTTTCTTTATTTAATAATTTTTAAAAAATGCTTATTAATCTTCATCAAGTAGATGCCACTACAATAGAAAAATTGATAGAATATTATTGAAAGTAAATCCAGTATCACTGAAACCAACAAGAGCTATAGATCTTGAAAAAGATTCCATGAATAATTATTTATTTTGAGATTCAGAGTGGCCCACAGTTTTATCTAACGCGTCTTGGATGGAGCTACCATGAGTTGGTTAAATCTCAATGTAAAGATTTTTTACAGCTAAAAATGTCGGTAAAGTCAACTGTGACATGGTAAAGCTAGCTTTATGTGAAAATTAGGCTTTAGCCATAACAAATATATTTTAGGGGTTTACTATGTGGAATGGGTATTAGGGTGTTTCACTAGAATTTTTTTATGTATTTTTTATGCTCCCTAGGTGAAATTAGCTTTTTTATGATGGAAAATTGAACCCTTAATTTTTTTAGATCTTAAAAGTCATTATAGGTTGGTAAATTCGTCAAAAAATCAACATATAAATAATTTTTTATTAAGTTTGATTAGTTAAGCTGACAGATATTGGCTTCTTCTCAGCTGCTCCTGGCTGCTCCTCTTCTTCATTTTCGTAGGTACCTAAAGAGCAGTCATCTTTTTAATCAAATGAGTAAAAAACGAAAAAAGAAATTCAAAACTTTCTAAAAGAAACTAAAAAAAAATAAAAAAAATAAATAAAAATTTGAACTTAGAAAGAAAAATATTTTAAGTTCAATAAATTTACGTAAAATAATTCTGAAAATAAATGAAATGATTAGTAGAAAATTTTTATCAATAAATTCATACACTTGTATAAAGTTTTCTTACAAAACTTATGGTATGAGTTAAAAAAACAGAACACTAAATTCATGATCTTCATCATCAATATCTTTGTTTAAAAAATTAGGGTCAGACTATTCGGCTTCCTTCTTCGACGAAAAAACTTTTTCGTCGACGAAAATCTAGTTACTTTTACATTGAAAACACCAGAAAATTTTCATTGATGAAAAACTCAAATGAAAACTGCTCGGTTTTCTAATTTTTCGTCGACGAAAAGCAGTTTTCTTTTTGGAAAATTTCGCGAACGAAAAGTTTGAATTTTTCGTCGACAAAAAAACGAAAAGTTTGAATTTTTCGTCGACAAAAAAACGAAAAGTTGGAATTTTTCGTCGACGAAAACCTCAAATAAAACTGTTGGATTTTTTTAGTTTTTCGCCGATGAAAAACATTTTTCTTTTAGAAACTTTCGTCGACGAAAGGCTTTAGTTTTTCGTCGACGAAACTTTCTGGAAAAAGTATGGTCGTCTACGAAAAATTGATTTTTTTAATCTAACAATTTTTGTATTGAAGTGAAATAATAATAATAATCATATTTTAAATTTAAAAAAAAGGATTTTAAGTAGTTAATAAGTTTTTTCTGAAGATTCTTAATAGTTTGTATCAAGCCTACAATAATCGTGGCTTTAGTTTAAGAAGCTTACAACTCGGCGCTTTTGATTAAAAAAGCGTCAACTTAAAGATTCAATTTAAAAAGGTTGAACCTCAGCGTTACAATTTAAAAAGGTGACAACTCAACATTTCATTTTAAAAAAAACTTAATAAACTCAGAGCTAAATTTTGAATAAAGAGATTGGAGAAGACACCTGGTATAGCAGGCACTGCCTCCGACTTTGACATGACTACAAAGTACTATTCCTTGAGCTCTTATATTACAAAACCCTGGGCACCAGAGCTTAATTTTTCAATTGACCAATAAATAATCTAACAATCCCCTAAATCATAAAAACACAAAACCCTGGGCACCCGGGTTTAATTTTGAAATAATTATATGATCTCCAAGGACCAAACCCGCGATACCCTAAGCATCAGAGTTGATGACAGAGAAATGATCCCCCAAGCTCTAAACTCACGAAACCTTAGCGTCCGAGTATAATTTTTTTTATCAACAAATAGATAAACTTACAAGCCCCCAAGCTCTAAAACTACAATAAATAAATGATCACCCAAGCTTCAAATCCATTAAACCTTGTGTGTCCGAGTCTAATTTTTTTATAAACAAATAAATATTCTATCAATCCCCCAAACTCTGAAAACACATAACCCTGGGCCTCCTAGTTTAATTTTTTTATCAATAAATCAATAAATACCAGATCCCTCCAGCTCTTCAACCACAAAACCCTCGGCATCTAAACTTGATTTCTTATTAACAAATAAATAAACCAACAATCCACCAAGCTCCAAACCCACCATACCCTAGGCATCCAAGTTAAATTTTTTTAAAATCATATGATTCCCCAAGTTTCAAGCCCACAGTACCCTGACGGTCCAGGTTAAATTTTTAAGTAAATGAATAATCCCCTAAGCTGCAGACCCACAATACCCTCGGCGTCCGAGCAAAAATTTAAATAAATAAAGGATACCCCAAGCTTTAAACCTCCATACCTTGAGGTTCAGATACCCTTAGGTTACCGTAGATTTGGACCTAAAGGGAGCATTTATTTACTCAAAAATTAAACTTGGGTCCCCAGGGTATTGTGGGTTTAAAACTTGGGGGATCATTTGATTTAAAAAAAATTTAACTTCGATGCCCAGGGTATGGTGGATTTGGAGCTTGGTGGATTGTTCGTTCATTTATTTGTTGATAAAAAAATCAATCGTTTTGTGATGGAAGAGCTGGAGAGATTAGGTATTTATTTATTAATTGATAAAAAAATTAAACTCGGGTGCCCAGGGTCTTGTATTTTTAGAGTTTGGGGGATTGATAGATTGTTCATTTATTAACAAAAAAATTAAACTCGGGTGCCCAGGGTTTTTGATTTTTTTAGAGGTTAGGGGATTGTTAGTTTATTTACTTGTTAGTAAAAAAATTAAGCTTGGGCGCCCAGGGTTTTGTTGTATTAGAACCTGGTTGATGATTAGTGTATTTATTGATAAAAAAATTAAACTCGGATTGCCAGGGTATTGCGGTTTTAGAGCTAGGGGATTTGTTAGTTTATCTATTTGTTGATAAAAAAAAAATTAGAATTTGGGCACCCAGGTTTCGTGGGTTTAGAGCTTGGGGGATCATTTATTCATTTAAAAATTAAACTCGGACGCTTAGAGTATCGTGGGCTTGGAGCTTCGGAATCGTATAATTATTTAAATATCTTACTCGGGCGCCCAGGGTATTGCGGGCTTAAAGCTTGGGGGATCATTAAATTATTTAAAAATTTAACTCAGATGCCGAGGGTATTATGGGTTTGAAGCTTGAGGGATTATTTGTTTATTTAAAAATGAAACTCGGACGCCCAGTGTATAGTGGGTTTAAATCTTGGGGGATCATTTGACTTTGAAAAAATTTAACTTGGATGCTCAGGGTATGGTAAGCTTGGAGCTTGGTGGATTGTTAGTATATTTATTTGTTAATAAAAAAATCAAGTTCAGATGCCCAGCGTTTTGTGATGGAAGAGTTGGAGGGATTGGGAATTTATTTATTAATTGATAAAAAAATTAAACTCGGCTGCCCAGGGTCTTGTATTTTTGGAGTTTCGGGTATTGACAGATTATTTATTTGTTTTATACATTTATATCATACAAAAAAATTAAAGTTGGGTACCCAGGGTTTTTGATTTTTTTTGAGGTTAGGGGATTGCTAGTTTATTTAACCGTTGATAAAAAAAAATTAGACTCGAACGCCCAGGTTTCGTGGGTTTAGAGCTTGAGGGATAATTTATTTATTTAAACATTAAACTCGGACGCTTAGGGTATCGTGGGTTTGGACCTTGAGGATCATATAATTTTTTAAAAGTTTAACTCGGGTGCCCAGGGCATTGTGGGTTTAAAGCTTGGGGGATCATTTGATTTTAAAAAAATTTAACTTCGATGCCCAGGGTATGGTGGTTTTGAAGCTTGGTGGATTGTTCGATAATTCGATTAATATCTGAAAGAGATAGACTTTACAGACGCTACAGACGCTCGAGACTTGATATTTAATTATTTTTATATAGACAGCCACGTGATATTGCACAGACTCAAGGACATCTCTGACCCTCAACAGCTCTGGAGGGAACTTAGACACCTTGGCATTTTCCCTAGCCCTTCTTCAACTTGGGTAGCTTCTGTGTGGAGGATCTCAATGCTCACTTTGCCTCTGTTTCTTTTGACTTCGGAGCACCAGATCTCTCTCATTTTCTGAATATCTTGGAAAATGAGAGAAATGATAACGTCTTTGATTTTTCAACTGTGATAGTGGACGAAATCGCTACTGCTATTAGCTAGTCGGCATCTTAAGCGGTGGGTGTTGGCTCTTTCTCAAATCTGATATGAGAATTGTCCCGTTTCTCGGTTAGTACTTATCGTGAAAGTGTGTCGTTTAGCTCTTATCTCCCCCCCTTTTTTGTTGTTGTTGTTATGTTTTTATTAATTGTTTGATTGCAATTTGAAAGTTGTAATAATATTTTTTAAATAATGTAAGCATAATTTGTAAAGAATTTGTAAAGAATACTGCTAAAATTTTTCGTTCGTATAAAGTCGAGTTCATACTGGACCAATCTGTTGAGAATATGAGACTTTAGATAAGCCGCTTGAAATCGGCAATGGTATTTTTTAGTCAAATTAATTTGTCTAAACTTTTGGTGACTCTTTGTCGTAGATCGACTGATAAAATTGTTGAATGGAATGTAAACAGTCTGCTGTGCGTTTCGCACGCAAAATAAAAAAAAAAACACACCACGCGCTACGCGTGCCAATAAAAATATAAATTTACAATTTCAAAAATTAATTTATTAAGTTTATTAATTCAAAATAAATTGTTATGGAATAATAAATTATAAATTGAATATTGGAAAATCAAGAAAAGTACATGATTACCCATCAAATTTGAGAAAGCAAATTCCTGCAAAAGCACGGGAATATACTATTCCCTTGTATTTTTACCCATATGAAGGCACCTGAGGATCCTTGCAAAACCTTTCCGAAGGTTCAACCAAAACTTTTTCTCTACCTCTTATGATTTTCCTGAAATCTGTGTGGTTAGTGAAAAATCGAAGCTGGCACTTGCGTGCGGGAAGGGTAAAAAGACAGAATTTCGTGTTTTTACCCAAATTAGTCTTATCCAGTAAAAGTCAAGTCTTGAAATTCCAATCTGTTCATGAGCAGTGTCTCGCGCCAGTCTGTTTTCAAAGAGTTTTGTATCAAGTTTAGATCGTTTGTAGCGACTGTAGAGTCGGTCTCTTTCAGTAATGAGCGATCTGTGATAGGGCGTGAACCACGGGTGGTAATTTCTTCTAAATTTCAAGGTCTTAACTGGGGCCAAGGCATAAAGGGTTTCATTCAAATTATTGCAAAGACAATCCAGATCCACAACCCCAGCAAAATCCTACCCACCCATAATTACCGACCAATCACAGTCTCTCCGATAGTCGTTCAGTGTAGTTACGTTGATGGATTTGATACTGTAGGTAAATTCTATAGGTGCTTATAGCTGTGAAATATGTATGTCTAGAGTAGCGGACAGTAGGTCATGTCCTGCTATGAATGGAGTATCCGTCTTGGTGTAATCAATGGCGTGATGCGTAGCGCCGAACGGGACTGAAAATAGTGAATTTTCTGCTATGAATGAACGAATGAATTTCGCATCTAGATCTGGTCTGCATTAAAGTCCCCGAGTAGAACCTTTGTGCTGTAATTGTGCATAAGATCGCATAGTTTTGGGATAAAATCAGTCCCTAATACAAAAGGAGCTTTGGGGGGCCTGGAAACTACTTCAGCAAATATGGGGTTGCCACCTTTTGGCGTAACCTCAGCAAACAAGTATTCGGGATGGCCAGGCTTACCAATCCACTCGGTGGAGGACGAACAAAGATGGGTTGCTTAAGAATACGAATCAATAGATGAGTTGACAGGTAATGCTTGACTAGTTCCAAATGACTTCTCAGAGAGTTAGCATTTATCAAACAAACCCTTAGCTCACTTCCAGCGTTACGTACAGAAGTCTGAGGGGTGGTTGATGCGGAACGAGTTGGTGGGTCAAATGATTGGGTTGGGGACGGCTCACAGTGTAAGTCAACAGGATCAAGCGGCGGTGAATTAGATGGTGATGATGATGAAAATGTGAGGGATGAAGCAAATGCCGAAGAGATGAAAGCTATGATAATAGGAGAGCAGATAAACAATCATACCTTAGTCTCTAAAAAACGATCAAGATCTTCTTTCGTTACGTTGAGTGTACCAGCATCACCTTTCTTTTTTCTGACATATATCCTACTGCTTTGCACATACACAGAAAAGCCAGAGTTTGGTTCTCTTGACTTTTCATATACGTGGCGTTTTAGTCTAAAGAGATCAATCGGTAGGTACTCATTGATATTGATCAAGCCAGGAAGCAGTGAAACAGGATCCAACTCAGACGGCAATGACGTCTTCAGCTGGGCTGTGTGAAGCTTACTAAATTTGATTTTTCCTTGCAAGATTTCTTCCAACAGAGCACGCGAGTGCTACAACTATGGATAGTGAAAACTTTCTTTGATTTGAGGTTGTGGTATCAGTTGAGGTGACTGTGCTGGCAGAGGCTTTTGAGGATGCAGAGTCAGTCACATTAGTGCTGGCAGTGGCATCTGCGTTGTCATTAGCTTGATTTTTCAGGATACGAGCAGAGACCACATCTCTAGCATTAATTCCTGGGTGAACTGTGCTTAAAACAGCAGTCACTATCCTCTTCAAGTACGCACCATCAGAAACAGTCAGTCCGCCAATCACCAAGTTTGTTGAGAGAGGTTGTCGCATACTGGACACCTCTGCTATGTGAGAGTTTAGTACAGCGTTCTTCCTTTCCAAGTTGATGATTTTCTCCATCAGGTTTCCGTCAGGAACTGAGTTTTCACTTCTAGACTCAACCATCTCTTTCATTTTTGCCAGCTCATTACGAACTTCTGTCAATTCTAGTTCATTCTCGTCCATTCTAGTGACGAGTTGAGGAATAATACCGAGTTTCTCGTTAACTTCCTTAAACTGAGTGTCAATTGTAGCCTGGATACTTGTTATTCCTTTCATCTGTGCTTGCAGTGTAGCAGGTTGCAGAGTCAGCAGATGTTGGAATGGCTTTGGCAATAGTTGAAGTAGTAATAGTTTCAGGGGCAGAACCTGGAGAGGGAACTGACATGGATCGGGTAGATCCATGTCGAGTACGACTTGACTGTGCTGGTGGTGTTGCATTTGTAATGCACTTTGTACATGCTTTGCCAGGTTTACTGCGTACTGTCGCTGCTGCAAGTTTTACGCAAGAATTATGGTAGAATTTCTCGCAATTGTGGCACTTCTGCAAAGATGTACCAGTGCGCTGCGAGCTGGAGCATTTGCCATAAGATGATTTGTCTCCCAATGTAAGGCAGACAGGTAGTATTGAGCAATTTCAGTCAGACAAGAGTCCCAAATTTGATATTTTGCGGCCTTTTATAGCGTCTGGTTAGGCCACAGCACCATCTTCACTTTGCACAGGTGTAAATGAATAAGTTTTTAAAGTTAATTACTATGGAAGCATCACAATAACGTAAAAAAGTCAATCAACTCAAAATAACGCATCCACAACAGTGTGATGTTATAGTTTACCGTACAGGCTTCACGGTATGCGGGATTGCCAGCTAATAATTTCGCAGCCTAACTAGAATTTAAAAACTCGCGCGAACTTGGACTAGGATCACAATGGCTATGTGTAGGTAAAACTTAAGACACTTGCGCGCCTAAAACACTGATGCCGCCAAAAATTTTGCACTAACCTTACTTTGCACAGTGGTAAATGAATAAGTTTTTTCAATGTGATCGTCACATTAAGGAGGCTTGGCAGCGTAGGGGTCGTACCTAGCGGGGGCCCTTGCGGGTGCATGAAATTGAAAATAAGAAAAAAAGTATTTTTTTTATTTATTTTTATTAGTAAGTGATTATTTATCATTTTCAAACATATTAAAACAAAATTTAAGATAAAAATTTTTTGAAAACGTTGAAAAATTGCATGTTTTGAAGGTTATGTACCGCAATTTTCTATTTTTCTTGTAAATTAGTCCGATAATCTTAAATTTTTATAATTTTAAAATAATCTTCAAATTTTTATCTTTAAAATAACACCTGACTCGCAATAAACTTGTGGATTTTGATGATTTGCCAAATTTTAAAATGTTTTTTTCCATAAGAGCCCATGTTAAAAAAAAATTCTAAACTTATTTTTTTCTCGAAAACGAGTCCGACAACCATTGTTGTGTTAAATAGGAAAGTTGTTTGTCTTACTTCAAGGAATCCACAGGAATTTTTTGAGTCCTTACTTTTGGATTTTGAAAAAATTGCCAAGCCTCCTTAACATGAAAAAGTCAAACAATCCACTCAAAGTAACGAGAGAACCGCTTCACAAGAAAAAAAATCACTCAATGAGCACTGCAACGAGGCGCAAACACCAGGAGCGACACATGGAGCCAGTAGCAGTACGCACACCTCGAGAGAGAGGGAGAGAGAGGAAATCGATGAAAAGTAGAAAAAATTTACCCTCCAACGCAAAGTACACTTGAGAATTTTCTCGTCGGTGTCCTCGATGAATCAGTACTTTCTATTCTCATTTCTCCTGCATTTCCCTTATTTCTTCGTCATTGGCAATGTCATGCTCTATTTTCGCTCCGCGACGTCGGCGGCCATAGAGAGAGAGAGATTTGATTGATTGATTGATTTTTTATTTTCGGGTAAAGGGAATGTCCCTGTCTTACCCGTTTTTGTAAGTACAATACATCGATCATATAATAAAATAACATAATAACAAGTAATATAAATACAGAAGAATAAATAACAATGATTTAACAATTTGATTGATTTTTTGATTTCTCTTATTCTATCTTCTTCCATACATGGAGTAGGAGTCCTCAGAGACAATGTAACGGTATAGGAGAAGAGAGATAGGAGATTTAGAGGCGAGCAAGGGGGGGATGAAGCAGAGGAGACAAAATTGAGTGAAGTGAAGGGGGAATAAGAGTGAGGTTTTCTTGTTGTGCACGTTTAATCCAGTCTGCACAGTCTATCTGGAATAGGGTTGATTTGAGGGAGTTTTTATATTCAGTGATAGAGTTACTATTGTAGAAAATGGTAGGGTACTTGTTTATGGTCTGAGTGGATAGTAGGGTGAAGAAATTTTCTAAGGTAGTGGTGCGCGGGATGGGGTAGATTAAGGGGGGGCGGTGGCGACGATTTGAGCGCCTGATGACGTCCTCGCCGGGGTCCATTATGAAATTCTCACAGAGGTGTGGAGGTTGACCTGACTCAATCATGGCATAAGCCATGGAGGTCGTCAAGTATTCACGGCGAGAGGCAGCTGAGAGCCAGTTAAGGGAGAGGCGATAGGGGGTAACATGAGCTGTGCGGGGAATGGAGCCATGGGCGAAGCGGGTGCAGGCGTTATCAAGGGTGTGAAGTTTCAGTTGTTGTTTCTTCGTTATGTAGGTGAGAAATGGGGCCGAGTAGTCGAAAAGAGGAAGGATGAGAGCATTGGTGAGGAGGATACGAGTGTCGCGGGTGAGGGACTTACGGAAGTGGCGGAGGGAGTAAAGGGAGTAGTGAACGCGTTTAGATGTCTCACTGATCTGTCTATTGAAGTTCAAGGAGGAGGAGATATGGATGCCAAGTGATTTTATTGAATTCGAGTAGGGGATGGTTTGGCCATTTATGATTAAAGGTGGGAGGGAAGAAAAGTCGATCATGGAGAGGTAGGATTCGCTTGCAAGGATGGTAAGAGTAGTTTTGCTGGGGTTGAGATTTAGATGGTTTGCGGAGGCCCAGGCTGCAACTGATTTAGCATCCTCAAAGATGAGAGATAAAAAGTGGAGGAGTTGGGAGAAGGGGGCGTGGATGTAAAGGTTGGAATCATCAGCAAAGATGGCCCAAAGTGAGTACAGGATAAAGAGTCTGAGGTCATTGATAAAAAGGATAAAGAGGAGGGGACCTAGGACACTGCCTTGGGGTACGCCAGTAGTTGTTGGGAGCCATGACTCGTGCTGTCCGTTATCAAGACGGACAGCCTGGCTTCTGCCAGAGAGATATGAATAAAACCAGCGGATGACAGTGTCCGAACAACCTAACTGGCGTAGCTTAGACAGGAGGAGTTGGTGAGGGATGGTGTCGAATGCTTTTGAAAAGTCAAAGGATATGAGGATAGTGATTTCTCTATTGTCGATTGCGCGGTGGGTATCTTCAAGAATGCTAAGAATGGCTGACTAAGCTGAATGATTGCGTCTATAGGCGTATTGATGGGAGTCTATGAGGTTATGTTGTGTGGTGAAGTGGGTAAGTTGAGCGGATACTATTCTCTCGAGGAGTTTGGAGAGTTCGGGGAGGAGAGCGATAGGGCGTGTGTCAGAGGGAGTTTTTGGGTGTGGGATTTTCGCAAGAGGAATTATTGAGGATTTTTTCCATTCTGAGGGAAAAAGGCTGGTTTCAAGGGATGAGTTGATGAGTGCAGTCAGGTGGGGGAGAATTGAGGGGAGGGCGAGTTTAAGCATGGAGGACGAGAGATGATCAGGGCCCATACCCCTGGAACGGCTTTTGTTAAAGGTTCTTAGAACTATAGTTTCATCAACAGGTGAGAAATTAAAACATGGGAAGGGAGGGAGGATAGCTGGGATGGATAGGATGTCGTTTAGGTCATGAGGTGTAAGGGGTGGGGAAGATTTTGAGACTGATGCATAGTGGGAGTTTAAACAGGAGCTTTTAAAGATGGATAGGGGGGAGGGTTTTGCTGGAGCAATGATGCCGATTTTTTCAATAGCACGCCACTTGGCAGCTTGATCAGGTGTGTTCTCAATGATGTCGCGGACGCAGGTGTTTTCAAGACGATTCAAATCATCTGTGACTTGGTTACGGATGGTACGGTACTGGGTGAAAATTCGGGGAGATTTTGATTTAGAGGCACGTTTGTAGAGTTTGTCTCGAGATTCCATCTTGTGGAGAATTTCAGGGGTGATAAAGGGTTTTTTAAGGGGTTTTTTCTTAGTGGGTCTACAGGGGGCAATGGTATCAAAAACTGCAAGAATGGATTGAGTCAGCTTAGATGCTTGCGAGTTAAGTTGATTTGAGGGTGTGGAGGTGAAATTGAACGGGCAATTCGCAAGGCGGGGGGGAGGGGGAAAAACTTCGGATAGTTTATCAATCAATAAATTATGAAGGGTGTGGGGGTCAATGGCTTTGAGATTGCGAACGAATATGGTATTTTTGGGGTAAGGGGGGGTTTTTATGTTTAGTTTTAATGAGATGAGATCGTGGCCAGGGGTGAAAGGGATGGAGGATTGTGAAAATGAGATAACCTTGTCTAACGAACGGGTGATGAAAAGGTCAAGGGAAGTGTGGTGAGTGGAGCCATCATGCCATAAGAGGTGATGAGTAGGTTTTTTGTTCACAAGGGTTAAACAGTGTTCATCTAATAGATTTAGTAAAAAAGTTGAAGAAAAGTTTGTAGCGGACATGTCGGCATTAAGGTCGCCGGTAATAATGACGTTGTCATAATTAGGGAGTAGTGGTGCAAGAGAGGTGAAAAAATAAGAGGGAAGGGGAGTTTTGGGAGGGCGGTAGATGACAGACATGAGTAATTTTGTGGATTTTAGGTTGATGTCAACGATAAGGAATTCGGGTTTTGCTTGGTATGGTATGGGTGTAGGAGATGTGGAGATGATGGTGACTTCTAGATGATCGCGAATGTAGAGGGCAACACCTCCACCGGGTTTACCGACCCGGTTGTGATGAAAAAGGGTGAAGTTAGGTACATGATACATGTGCGTGGGGGAGAGGGGTGCGAGATGAGTTTCAGTGAGTGCGATGATGTCATACTTCTCTTCAGCAATTTTGAGTTTAAGCTCACTGAAGTGAGCTGAGAGATGACTAATATTTGCGTGAGCTATATGAAGATGGGGGGTGTGTAGGGCGGAGGAGATGTTTGTGCATGGTGGGATAGGCGGTGTAGGGGATATTGGGGGGGGTGCCATGCGAATTGCCAATATCTCATTCGGTAGTGGGGATAGTAGATGAGTTGCAAAGAGTTGAGTGAGAGTCTCGGGGTTCAGGGTTCATTAGTGATGTAGAAGGGGACGGAGGGGAGGTTAGAGGGTAGGGCAGGGATTGTTCAAAGACGGTTAAATCGTGTTGGGTGAATATATCTATGAACTGGCTATTTTGTGATTTTCGAAGGAGGAGCTTGTTTCCACGGATGATGGGGCCAGGGAGTTTGAATTTCGATGTAATGAGGCGGGCTTTTTGGGAGAGTTTATAAAAGGATGGTTTGGTGAAGGCGTTCATGAATACAGGGGTGTTGGTGCCATAGCCAAAAATTTGCACATCATTGGCATCAGTTAGGCGAGATTTTTGCATCATGACAAAGTCGCGAACTTCTGGGCTGGAGAATTTGACCATTATAGAGTGGGGGTGGGTGGGAGGGGTGGAAGGGATATTGTGGCGTTGGGAAGATTTGTAGTTCCAAGGGCGGGCCATGAGAATGCTGTTTATCGCGGTTGGACGATCGATGAATTTTAGGAGGGTAGATGCAGCGGTGAAAGGATCGATGGGTGGGTTAGTGGGGATACCGATAAAACGGATTTCACAGGGGTCAGATTCAAGGAGGCGGTCTTTAAGGGTGGCTACCTCATCTTTGAGGATGGAGACTTGAGCTGCAGTGCCTGTAGTGGTGTATTCAAGTCTGTCGAAACGGGGAGTGAGAAGGGAAAGGAAGTCTTTCATATGTTGGGGGTTGTCTGGGTTCGAAAGGTAGGCTTGGACATCAGGTGCTTGAGGGGAGGACATGTTGGAGGGATGAGTAAGGCTGATTGTGAGAGTGGGTTTTCGTGTAGGTGGTTGGGACTCCGGCGAGGAGTCGGGCAGACGCTTTCGATCACTCTTTTTTGGGGGGGCTATGGGATGAGGGAGAAGGGGAGGTATGCGGAGTTGAGAGGTTGAAATAGAGGAGGAGGGGGTGGTGTGGGTAGATGTAGTTATGGAGGTGTAGGGCGAGATGGAGGATAGCTGTGCAGAAATATTTAAGGTAGGTCTACTAATAATTGGTGGTTTGGGGGGAGCAGAAGTGTAACAGTTTGAACAACGGAATGGGAGTATGTTAGGATGGGACGGGGGTACGCAATTTGCGTGAAAAAGGGAAAAGCACACGTTACAGAGCAATGAGGACTCACCGCGTTTTACTGAAGAGTAGCAGAGAGGGCATCTTTTCGTGTTGTTTGTATTCATTTGCAAGTGGATACGGTTAGCGCCTGGACTGTTGAATCATGCTATGATGTGTGGTGGACGGGTTGCCGGTTGGTGGGTGCTTTAGACATTCAGCAGGTACTATTAAGTGACCGTGTTGCGCAAGCGTCTGTGGCTTGCTGCGTTGCGAGCCGGCTTTATGTTCGTGCGGTAGAGCGGTAGAGCAGACGAAGTGCACAGGTCGTTGACGCCGCGCAGCAGCTAGTAGCAGAAAACTTGCGAAGTTTTGGCGGTAACACTAGGCAGCGGTATGTGGAGAACACCAAAGTAACTAGGCTAGCTGCAGGGTTGCCAACAGCGTACGGACAAATTCTCTTGTGGTGAGTTAACCTCAAAATCTGAGACCAGAGAGAGAGAGAGAGAGAGAGAGATTTTTTATTTGATTTTGATAAGTTTATTGATAGTGCATTAAATTGTACAAAATACATAAGTCGATCAATAAGTACTCCATTCAAGATTAACAGTAGTAAATAATAAATAATAAAATAAACATAATAATAAAATAATGAAAAGTAAGGTATACATCAAGATATCACAATCTTTGGTAATCTAATTAAATTAAATTTAATCTAATCTGTGCCTGCAAAAAAGTCATTGTAAATCAGCACAAGTAACATTACAAATTCTCACATAGTTTAAGCACAAGTTGTTCTGCGGCACAGAGTACTCAACCTTCTGCATCGGTCGTAAAGATGCGTGTTTTAATGAGATGTTTAAGAGTTGCAAATGGTGATCCCTGGCGAATATGATGAGGTAAACTATTCCAAATGTAGGCATTTGATGCATGAAAGGATCGTTTCAAGGACTCTGTGCGGAAGGAGGGAGTAATCAATGTATCCAAAGCC
Source organism: Encarsia formosa (assembly GCA_038277355.1). NCBI lineage: Eukaryota > Metazoa > Arthropoda > Insecta > Hymenoptera > Aphelinidae > Encarsia > Encarsia formosa. Next base: position 22,666,353 of record CM076187.1, read on the forward strand.
TGCGGATTCGCCACCCTCTTCGGATGTGAGCTGTGCTTTTCAATAAAAAAATTCGCCCAATAAGACGGAATTCCTTAATTCAGGATTCTATAGAGCAAACAGGCCGCAAAATAGTCTCTACGACCTGACACTCGAAGCCAGCCAAGCTCACGTCTGAAAGGAGTAACGTGATCGCTCTTCCTAATCCCAAATATTTATCTGATCCCACGATTGAGCATATGCTGTGGCATCAGGTACTGTTCATCTGAGATATTTCGATAAACAAGACAGCAATAGTCAACTATAGGAAAAAGGAGGGTTTGTAAAAGGTGCTTCCGCAGTTCAAAGGTGGTGCTGCGTCTGAAGTGGTTAAGACGGTACATGAGAGGATTAGCTCTGCCACAGACATACTGAACATGATCTTTCCAGGTCAGCTTGGAATCCAGCACCAACCCCAAACTACGTGTAGACGAAAAAAACAGGACAGTGCACTCCCCAAATTGCAGAGTGCGAATACCCAATCTGTCAAAGTCATTGAGATAAGACGCGGTACCCAAAATCATGGCCTTAGTCTTGCCAGCATCCAAAATCAGCCAATTCGCGGCAGCCCAGTCCGGAACATGCTCAGTACCTCGGCTCAGTCTGCCCAGAATGGTATTTATGTCCTTGAATCGACCGCGCATGTAAATCTAAAGGTCGTCCGCATAAATAACATGACAAACACCATGGCCGAGACCCAGGGCAATGTCAGCGACAAACAGAGTAAGAAACAGGGGACCCAATACAGAGCCCTAGGGCACACCCGTATTGAGGGGACGAGAAGAGGTGAAACTCCGGTCCTCAGCTTTCACCGCCTGCGCGCGGCCTGGCAGATAGGAAGCAATCCATTGCAAGACCCTGCGCGAAAAGCCAAGGGATTGCAGTTTCTCGAGTAGCAATACGTGAGAGACCGAGTCGAAGGCTTTGCTGAAATCAAAGAGCAACAGTGCAGCCACCTGCCTTCTGTCCATGCCCTTTCGGATGTCGTCTGTAAGTTTCAGTAGTGCAGTCTGTGTACTGTGCCCTGCTCTAAAACCTGCTTGGTGCCCATCCATCAGTCTCTGCGATTCAACAAAAGAAGCAATCTGGTCATGGACCAGCCTCTCGAGTACTTTCAACAAAAAACAAAGCAGGGAGATCGGACGGAAATCATTCAGGCAAGATAGAGAAAAAACTTTGTTGAGAGCAATAACAATAGACTCTTTCCACTGCTCAGAGAATGTTGATGTGGATAAGGAAGTATTGAAGATATTGTGGGTAATAGGGCCTATGGATGGGAATGCTGTTTGAATAAAGCTCTGTGGAAGAGAGTCAACACCCACCGCCTGAGATGTTGACTGGCTAACAGCAGTAGCGATTGCGTCCATTGTCACAGTAAAAAAATCAAAGACACCATAATCTCTCTCATTTTCAAAGTTGTTTAGAAAATGAGAGGGTTCCAGTGCTGCGGAGTCAAACAGAACAGAGGCAAAGTGAGCGTTGAGGTCCTCCACAGAGAAACCACCCAAGTTGGAATCAGGGCTAGGGGAGATGCCAAGTTGTCTAAGTTCCTTCCAGAGCTGTTGAGGGTCAGAGAAGTCTTTGAGCCTGTGGTAGTAAAAGTTGGGTCTTGCAGACTCAATCTGCTCATGAGCAAAATTACGTGCCTGTCTATATTGGAGTAATTGAATATCAAGTCTCGAGCGTCTGTAGAGTCTATCTCTCTCAGATATTAATGAGCGATGATAGGTGGTGAACCATGGATGGCGATTCTTCCTATGTTTGAGAGTTTTCAGTGGAGCAAATACGTCAAAAGCAGCATAAAGATTAGCATACAAACAATCCAACTTCGCACTAAGAGAGCTCGTCCCATCCGTGACAACTAACCAATCACATTTAGGCAAGTAATCATTCAAAGCCTCAGTATTCACAGATTTAAAGTCGCGGTATGTGAAATTATTAGTCATCAGTTGCGGCGTTTGAATGTCAAGAGAAGCAGTCAGTAAGTCATGCCCAGCAATAAATGGAGTATCAGTCTTCCAGTATTCAGTCACAGTATCAAGAGCATCGACAAGACACAGGTCAAGCCAGGTATCCGAGTGAGAGGTGTGGGGTGTAGCTCCATATGGCACTGAGAATAATGAGTTCTCCTCAATAAATTTACGTACAGAAACCACATCTGCATCTGAGTCTGACAGCTGGTTAGCATTTAAGTCACCGAGGATAACTTTCGAACCATACTCGTGCATAGTATCACGCAGATCAGACACAAAATTAGTAACAGCAACAAAGGGGGCCTTAGGGGGTCTATCCACCATACCAGCAAATACAGGATCACTCCGTCTAGTGGAAACTTCGGCAAACAAATATTCAGGATGACCCGGCTTACCGTCCCATTCTGTAGTTGACGAGAGGTGCTTGACCGAAAGTGATTCATGCACAAAGACAGCAACCTCATCCCCCTGAGTATTGCGGTCCCGCCTAAAGATGACATAACCATCGAGTGCGACAAGCGTGTCCTCAATCGAAGAGCTTAGCCAGGTCTCAGCAACAGCTATCAGATGTATCAGGGGCTGCGTCAAAAGAAAAAGCCTGACCTGCTCAATATGGCTGCGCAGAGAGTTTGCATTAAAATAACAGACACGAAGTTTATCTTCTTGCTAACGCACAGAATTCTGAGAGGTGTGAGGTATGTTTGAAAGTGAACACGAAGTGTGTAGCTTGAAGAGAAATGAAAGGGTGAAGGATTAATAAAACTGTAATGATATGAAGAGAATGTGATATTACCGCGAGAGAGAAGATGTATCAGTATACCTGTAATGCTAAAAACCGCATGAGATCATGCTCAGATGTGATGAGCGTAGAGCCATCTCCCTTTTTTCTTCTAACATAGATGTGACCATTTCGCACGAAGGTGACGAAGCCAGAGTTCGGAGCATGCGATTTGTGGTACACAGTCCTACGGCGAAGATCAAAGATGTCCTTAGGTAAAAACTCATGTTAATGAGAGCAGGTACGAGGAACGTAGCTTCTATGCGAGCACGATGGTTGAGTGAAAGCTCAGAAGTATGCAGTTTACCGAGTTGAATTTTTCTTCTGATGACCTCCAAAAGCAGTGCACGAGAGCTGAGACTAGCTATGATCGAGGGTGGTCGTGGCTGGCATGGAGATCTTGCAGGTCCGGCAGAGGAAGAGGTAGAAGGCGGCTTCAGGGGACAACTACCTAGCTCATTTGTGTCTGCCTTATCAAGGGCTGAATTCACAGCAGCTTTGCTGATAAGCAAACGATTCGAGATGATGTCGCGTGATTCGATATCTGCATGGACTGATTTTAGAGCAGCAAGAACCAAGCATTCCAGGGATGCACCATCTGGAACAGACAAACTACCAATTACCATTTCGGTGGATGTCGCAGGTCTAGAGTAAGAGACCTGTGCGAGGAGCGTAGACAGCTCCGCATTTTTTCACTCGAGCCCAAGAACTTTGTTGAGAAGCTTTGGATTGCCATGCGAATTTGGCTGATCCTGTGGCAACTCGAGTCTTTGCTTGATTTCATTGAGCTCGCGTTTAAGTTCATTGAGCTGAGCCTCAGCATTGTCAACTGTCGTGATTAGGCCAGGAATAACGTCGAGCCCCTGAAGCTTCGTGTCTATCCCATCAAGACGTCCATTAACTGAGGACTTAAGGTCCTTCATCTCTTGCAGGAGTAGCAGGAGAGTATCTTCAATGGAGGTAGCAGTCACTTCCGAATCAGGCATACCAGCCGACCTAGATGCTGATTCAGCATACTCGGTGACATTCGCAGTGGCACATGTCTGGCAGATTTTTGTGGGAATACCACTTTTGTCGGAGACTGAAAAAAGAGAGAGAGAAAGAAAGAGAACATTGTTTTGTTCATGTTATTTATAGTTATTTGTGTTTGTCAATAAAATTCGAATTTTAATTAACTGAGTAAAGTACAGCTCTAATTAAATATGTAATAAAGTGGCTTGTAGCAAGGGGTTACGCACGCAGTCCTCTTTAATTGAGAACTATAATAGAACTAAGAGGACTAAAAACACAACAAAATTAGATAAATTATTCAAACACCAATAAAAAAACCAGTAAACTATAAATTCTATAAAAAAAAAAAAAAACGGAACTCGGGTTCCGTGGAAGGAACGAAGTTCCCTACGCTTTACCCCTTCAGTTTTGCGAGTGAATTTCAGGCGAGATAAAAGAATTCAATTTACGTAAAAATACAGATAGCTACACTTCATCTGAGATCCACTTACGTTAATACAGGGGAAAAGCGTCAGGAACTTCGTTCCTTACGCGGAACCTGAGTTCCGTTTTTTTTAATACATAAATGGACCCTAAGATCCTTGTAGTTCGTATGCATCTTGAATCGATGGCTTCAGCTTCTATAAGTCCTAAACTAAGGCTCGCTGAGTCAAAGTTGTAAATCTTTTTTTTATTTCATTTTATTTCGCTACAAAAGTAATTTTTAATCAAGTATCTACCTCGAGATCTATCTCGGGGTTGAGATTTGGACTTTTGATGAATTTTTCCAAAAAAACGGAGCTTCAAATCAAAAAATTTTCAAGTTTTAAAAAGTCTTTAAATTTTGATTTAAATTTGATAGTATTTTTGTAATTCTATTTTAATATGTTTCAACCCTACGGTAAAGGGCCTAATAAAGGGAATTTTGAAAATCAGACCTCGGATTTCGATAGAAAACAATATATTCTATCAAATTAAACCAGTACTTACGATAACTGCAAAAAAATAAAATTAATATACTAGCACGTCTACGTGCCACCGTCCCTGAAAGGGTTGATATTATAATGAAATAAAAACTGTACAATAGATACAAACTATTAAGATTCTTAAGAAAAAACTTATCAATTATTTAAAATTATTTTTTTTCAACTTAAAAATATTATTATTTCGCTTTAAAAAAAAAATTTTTAATTAAAAAAAATCAATTTTTCGTGGACGAAATTTTGTTCTGTCATTGCCATACTTTTTCCACAAAGGTTTTCGTCGCCGAAAAAAAATCTTTTTTTTTTCGTCGACGAAAAGGTGTGTATTCGTTGAGATTTTTCATCGACGAAAAATTAAAACTTTCGTCGATGAAATTTTCCAAAAGAAAAATGTTTTCGTCGACGAAAAACTAAAAAAAATCCATCAGTTTTATTTAAGGTTTTCGTCGACGAAAAATTTAAACTTTTCGTTGGCGAAATTTTCTAAAAAGAAAACCGTTTTTCATCGACGAAAAATTAGAAAAGCGAGCAGTTTTCAATTGAGTTTTCCGTCAACGAAAGTTTTCTGGTTTTTTCAATGTAAAAGTAACTAAATTTTCGTCGACGAAAAAATTTTTTCGTCGAAGAAGGAAGCCGAATAGCCTGACCCAACAAAGTAATCGTTTAAATTTGAGCCTTTTTTGTTTGCATTACCCATGTTTTTTATAATTCAAATAAATAATCAATTCAGTGAAAAAAAAAAAAAGGATTTTTGTAAGTAAAATTCCGAGTGCCTGCGATGCGGTAAAGATGATTCTTAACAGATTTAACACCAGCCTCCCAAAGTCCTCCGAAATGAAGCGCTGGAAAGGGGGGGGGGGTGTATAAAGTTCCATTCGATGCCTAGTTCAGCCAGTGTTCCAATCACCAGTCCCAACAGGATTCAGCAGCTTGCAGAGTTTCTCTTAACTCTCGATCAGCTCCCTTATAATACGTGCCGTTGTCACTCGGCATCTCCGATGGTTTGCCACGTCGACTGCTAAATCAAGTTAAAGCACCAAGTAATCATTCGGTTCTTAGGTCTTCCACTAACTCCAAGTGAATAGCCTTCGTACACATAAACGAGTAGAAAAATAAACCGTTTACTAGTTCGAATTCTCCGACCTTTTGCTGACAAACAAAATATCGTACATGATCGAGGCCAACTGGATAAAAGACTCGTGCAACAGTAACTCGAGCCTCTGGTAATGGACCAATGAGCTGTGTTGCAATCCGAGCATGTAATACAGGGTGGACCATTTTAATCTACAATTGCAATTATCTCAAAATTGAATTCTCAAGTGAAAAAGTTTTTCGTACAAAAATTATTTTGTTTGGAAGTTGAAAAAAATTGGCGGCCTTGGATTTGGACTCAAGGCCCTATATTGGGCCCTAAGGACTCTAAGTCCGTTTTTTTAAATTTGAACTCCTACTTTTGACCCCAGATTCAAAAAGAACGGGAAATTTTACGATTTTTACGTATTTTTTTTTAATATTTTTGGGCCCCTATGAGGTCACCAATTTTTTCCCCACTCTAAAACATTTATCTGAAAAACTTTTTCACTCGGGCTTCAATTTTGAGATAATTGCAATTGTAGATTAAAATGGTTCACCCTGTATAATGCTAACCACACATCATTTCTAATAAGCCTTCAACTTACGTTTGTCATTGACGATCGATGCCTTCTGATTTACATAAGCATTAGTGAATCTCGTAGACCACCATGCAAAGCCCGCTCATGAGCCCACTTAAATATCAAACGTGTCAAATAGCAATCGCTACTGAGAATGGGCTGGTGACTCAGATCAAACTCTAAATTTGAGTGCTATAGACGACCGCCAACTCGTAAAATGCCATCAGTTCTACAAAGAAATAGACTAAGTAGTGTGGGTTCCATAGTTCTCTTCAATAGTTAAACTTCTTGGTTTCTGTAATCAATATTTATTTAACAACTAATAGTAATAAAAATTATTTGTAATTTGGATCGGTATTTTATTTAGTTGAGTGTTTGGTTTTTCTGTTTAAACAGAGTGTTTTTTATTTCTCTGATAAGGCTGTTTGTACTAAATATTATACTTGCTTATCTCCTCCAGGACTTCGATCAGCTGTTTATAATCAAAGTCATCTGTTTAAATATTTGCAGATTGTTGACTGAATTCAACTTCTCCAAAATATAAAGCCATCATTCTCACCCTAGACGCTTCTCTCTGTATTGATAAAACTGCTTACAATACACTCAAATTTGTGGGTGAGATTAAACACCACGCTACTTATCCATAGCATGTTCAGAGTAACGTAATGTCCGTGCAACCGACGCAACTCACATTTTCTGCTGTCCACGTAACCTCAAAAGTCAAATAAAATCCAAGTTGATCGGAGCGTATACCGGCTGCTTTTGTAAAAGCTCCTTAACACAGCAACTCGTATGGATCGATGACTCAATGTTGCCTGGCGTCTTTTATTTTCCAGTCGCATCTCAAATAGGAAAAGGAAGAAAAAAATACATCTTTGCATTTCATTCACCATGCATAATTTGCACGTGGCCCGTCATTAGATTCGTTGACGCCATTTTGACACCAGGTTCACGCACCTCAAAAGCCACATGTCACGGCCTTGTGCGCTTTCAATGCTGTCTGAGCCCCTGATAAGGAGAATGAGAGTGCGGCCAAGGAGAATGAGAGGGGAGAACATTATCTAACATACTAATAGCCTGGCTGCACCAGGGGTGTTAATACACCCAACATACGTCCAGTATACATGAGTAGACCATGTATAGTAGGTCTAATCGACAGGTTTAGTATTTGAACTGTCAAAGATTATTTTCAAAAATAGCAAAAATAAATGTGAGACGTTTTTTGAATAATTTAAAGTAAGTTAATAAAAAATTATACGATAAACAAATTTTTAAAGTAATGAAATAAAAAAAATTCGTCGTGAGACGTAGTTTTTTGAGGTTAAAATGTATACAATTTTTATAATACTAACAAATTAAGTTATTTTTTAATAATTATAAAAATGTATACTTATATTAAAAAAGCTAACATTAAAACAGTAACTGATTGCAGAACACAAGTCTCTCAAAAAACATTTTAAGTACAATATTTGTGATGAATAAAAATTGAGAATAAAAATTTTTTTTTAGATTTGGACTTTAGTTTATTTGAAATGGATCCAAGATATTGTCATTTTAATCAACAAGATAGGCCTGATATAATTAAAGTACTAGATGAGAAGTTAGCACTCGCCTTTTTTTCTGCTAGCATTGCGTTCAGAGTAGTAGATAATCCATACTTTAAAGATTTTATTGAAACTCTCAGCAGTACTAATGTTCAGTACAAAGCTCCATGCAGACCCTTGCATCAATAATATTAGATTTACTTCATGAAAAAATCATTATTGAAAAAAAAAAGTTTACAATTAACACAACAAGTGTTTTACTAGTTGATGGTTGGTTGAATAAAAGTTGCAATAAAAAACTGCTAGTTTTTTCAATTAGAAATGTACACGCTGATCAGGTTTTTTTATCTTATAAAGATTTTTCACTGCAAACTGAAGATGGTAATAATTTCGCCTTACATATAACACAAGCCACTGAGTACACAAAAGAAAATTATGAGACGGATGTGTTTGGAATCATTTCTGATAATGATAGTAAAATTGTGTCTGGAGCAAGAAGAGTCGTTAATGTAGATGATGCATTTCTTTGGCAAGCTACTTGCTCAAGCCATAGCGGTAATTTGCTTTTAAAAACTCTTGTAGATAATGAATTTGTAAAAGAAGTGAATAAAATTGTTGATAATTTTAGCAAACCTTTTTTTGACACTTTGCTTAGATCAGCAAACTATGGAGGTACTAAAATTCAAAGTTACCTTGAAACCAGGTTTGGCTACATTCAGATAACTTGTGAAAGCATCAAGTCAAATTTAACAAAGCTACGGCAAATTGCAAATGATCCAACAGTGAAACTAGATGATGGTGTTTATGACATACTACATGATGAGAGTTTTGAGGACAAAATAAATTAAACCCTAACAGAGATAGATTCAATCTGCAAGCTAATCAAAAAGTGCCAAGATCCAAAAAAAGATATAGCAGATGCTACACAATACTGGTTAACAGTACAAGTTCCTGACTGATTTAAGAATGATCTGGCTGCACGTATAGAGAAAGCTGTCTCAGCAGTTGGTTTGGCAGCGAATATTCTGCATCATCACTACCAAGGTTTATTATTGAGTGATAATCAAAAAGAAATTGGTAAAAATTTTATCAATTCTCATTTCAGTGGAGCAGCATTGCAAGAGCTTGAAAGTTACAGAGCAGAAAGAGTGAATTTTAATAATTTGGCTATTAATTCTAAAAGTCCAATCCAATATTGGTCTATACTTCAAATGAGATACCCGAAATTATCTAAACATGCTATTAAATTAATGCTTATACCAGCATCTACTGCTCTGCTGGAAAGTTTATTTTCACAATGGACGTATGTCCATAATATATACAGAAATAAGCTAGGAGAAAATCAAGTCATTTACTTGACATTTATCATTCTTTAAGATGTCTGAACATAAAATTACACCATGATGATCCTGTTGGTATGGAAGTTGAAGTATAAATTGTGCTTTGTGATTTTTTGTGAATGAAAGAACATCATTTTATGTTAAATGTATTGTAACAAGATCTGTATTATTTTAAAACTAAAAAATGTAGAATTTTAGTATAAGTATTTATAAAAAAATAAGTTAAAAACATTAAACACATCAGCTCCTAAATATTTATTATAAAACTAGATTTAATTATTTAATTACTTCATGAAATGATAACAAAATGTTTTTATTATGAATATATAAAAAAAGTGTACAAAAATCCTATTGTATTTTAATGTTTTTACATTTAATAACTAAAATACATTTTATTCATTTTTTAAAAGTTCAAAAATTAAATATGGCATTTGTTCAAAACATTTTATTTTTACAAAAAATCTTTTTTCAAAACAAAGAATTTGTGAATCAAATAAATGTAATAACAAGTCATATAAAAAAAATCATATTAATAATCAAATAAAATAAGACCAAAAGTATTTTGTAACTAGTTTATGTAATAACTTTTTTATAAACTGGTAATTTTTATGAACAAACTGATAATTTTTCATACGTAATTGTTCTATTTTTTGTTATGTAACTTAGGTTCTTATAAATTTTTTGAAAACTAAGTGCGTTTTAAAATTAGGTTAAGAATAAAGTGCATATTCTACATAAACTTTGTCATGAATAACAAATAGTAATTACTAAAGCTTTTAACTTAATATCAGGTCACAAGGAACATTTTTTTTTAATTATTCAGTTTAAAATAGCACTTTAAACGTTCTTTGATCATTAGCTCTCACTAAAAAAATATAAATAAATATTAACTTATAAATACATTGATATGATATATTTAACTTAACACTACTTTTAAAACACTTGTACCTGAATATTTAAAACTTTAATGAACACTTCAATTTTTAATAATAATAGTATTAAATCATAACCTTTTTTTTAATTTTAAAACACTTCTTTTATCACTGGCTACCAATACTGAATATTTTATTAAAAATTTTTTAAATTTATTTTGTTACATCTTCTAGAAATAAAGCCATCATGATGTGCTTCATTTTTGAATCATTTTTATTTTGCTTCATGATCTCCAAAATTTTATTAGTGTCCAACTCCGGGAATACAGCTGGTACTGACAAGAACTGTAGCGCATATGAAGCCAATCGTTCATATTTGACAGCAGCTCTAAGCCAGAACTGATTGGGCGTTAAAATTTGTGCCTTCTCATCGATAAAGTCCATCACACTTTTCTGCTTATCTTCTGGCAATGAATCCATCTGATACAAGTGATTCAGAAATGTTGCTGTTAGATTTGTTGGTGTGAGGAAATTACTAACTGTTTCTTTGATAGATTCATTACATGAAAAGTCATCTTTTTTGCAGAAAACATAAACTAAATTTGTTGCTTCTCCAAGTGAAACTGATTCAATCTTTTCCTTCAGTTTATTTAAACTTTGTAAGTACAAACCTGTAATGGCATGGGTGTGCTCTAAGCTAGAAGAAACGAATGGATCTTTACTTAATTGATGCATAAGTACCAAAAAACAAGTAACAACATAGTAAGTTCTGTCGTCATCATAAATTTTAGTGCACATAACATCAGAACTATTTGTCATGACAAAAATAATTTCTACACCATATTGGTTTCGTAGAATCTCAGCACATGTTTTAGAAAAATTTTCAAAGCTGTAATCTTCTTTGTCATTTTTATTTTCAGAATGAACATAAATATACTTTTGGTCTTTTGTATTCATTTCACTTTCAGCCATAATAAATCCAAAAGTTAATGAATCACAATCTTTCACGAAAAGTGTTTGATGGTATTTTTTTTTTTAATTTTTACTTGATAATTCTTCAAATAGTGCTGGCAGAACAATACTTTTTAAATCTTGAGGAGACATCAATGAAAAATTCAATTCTTCAGGTAATGCCTTCAGAGCACCACAAAAATCTTTTAAATGCGTTGATTTAATTTGATCTAAATCAACTCCAGAATTCAGTGAAAATTTTACTAGAAATTTGTTGATTTCAATTAACTTCTCACTTGGAAAACTATCTCCTTCTTCTACCCTTTCTGAATCAAGACTACGTTTTTTACCCTGTAAAAATATTTGATTGATAAATTACATGCAACATGTAAATTATTTAAAATACAAATTTTAATTTTTTCAAATCTGAAAATTTTACCTAAGAATTTCTTTTAGATGACACCTGAGAATTAGTCACATTCAGAATATTGGGAATTTCAGATAAAACTGATCTTGTTTCGGAAACATCTAAAACTTCCTCAAGTTCTTTTTTTTTCTTTTTTTCATTTTCATGATTTGCCTTGTGATTATTAAAATAAAATTTAAATGTATAAATTTTATTATACAAATATCACACATTTCTTTTAGAGATTTTCTTTCACTTACATGTGTTTAATCATGAATTCTTTATTTCTTCTTGAAAAAATCTCCTTACAAACCAAACACTGGGCTTTTATGACAGCACTTTTGTTATCAATGAATAATTTTCTGAACCCTAACTTCCAACCGTTATGGTACTTTGGCATCTTAACAAACAAAAACAAAGTTATTGAAAAATGTTGTTTAATTTATTACAAATTTACTTTTTTCTTATGTGTAGGATACTGATAAAAAAATTAACAAGAACTATAACCTCAAAAAACTACGTCTCACGACGAATTTTTTTTATTTCATTACTTTAAAAAATTGTTTATCGTATAATTTTATATTAACTTACTTTAAATTATTCAAGAAACGTCTCACATTTATTTTTGCTATTTTGAAAATAATCTTTGACACAGTTCAAACACTAAACCTGTCGATTAGACCTACTGTACATGGTCTATTCATGTATACTGGTCGTATGTTGGGTGTATTAACACCCCTGGCTGCACCGCGTTTCACGAGTAGTGGTTTCTATAAAAAAAAAAAAAAAAAAAAAAAAAAAAAAAAAAAAAAAAACGAATTTACCCTTATTACACAAGCGCTGACCTCATTAACCGAATATGCGACTGTTATCCGGGTACCCATCGTGTGCGATGACCAGAATCTAAAACAAAACGAGGCGCCACAGCACAAGCCGAAAATATACGCGTCAAAACTTACCGTCTGAAAAGTCACACAAAATTTTACGGGTGAGACATGCTAACCTTCCCAACTCCTCTTCCTTGTAAAATTTTCAGTTTACATTATCACCAACCTTTGTCAAAAAAAAAAAAAAAAAAAAAAAAAAAAAAAAAAAAAAAAAAAAAAAAAAAAAAAATTACTAAAAACATTCTGACACCATTGAATAGGCATAACTGCGACTACTGGTCCAATGAAAACCCCCACTAGTACAGGACTGTGAATAGACAAAATCATTGGAGCGTCATGGTTTGGTGTGGCATAGTAAATAACTATTTAGTAGGTCCGTATTTTTTTTATGCGAATGTCAACAGACACACGTATTTAGAACTACTGAGAGATTGATTACCAGAGATGTAAGAAGATGTTGATCTTGCTACCAGACAAAGAATGTGGATACAACAAGATGGGGCCCCACCCCATCATTCACAAATTGTAAGGCAGTTTTTGAATCAAAACTACCATGGGAGATGGATTGGACGAGGAGGTCCCTTCAACTGGCCTGCTTGCTCACCTAATTTGACGTCACCTGATTTTTATTTGTGGGGTTACGTAAAAAACGTAGTATACGCTCAACGTCCGACTACAAGAGAGGATATGATACAGCGCATACGTCAAGCATGTAACGCCATTCCAAGAGCAACATTGCTAAAGACTGTTCAAAATTTTCAAAGGCGAATAAATTTATGCCTTCAAGCGCCAGGTGGAAATTTTGAACACTTGCGTCGTGGTTAATGGAACAGAAAATCTCTCAATCGTGAGAGGCAAGGAGACTCACGCTAAAAAAGCACCCCATCGTGAGTGGCAAGGGGACTCACGTTAAGCAAGCACCCCATCGTGATTGGCAAGGGGACTCACGCTAAACAAGCACCCCATCGTGATTGGCAAGGGGACTCACGCTAAACAAGCCCCCCATCGTGAGTGGCAAGGGGACTCACGTTAAGCAAGCGACCCATCGTGATTGGCAAGGGGACTCACGCTAAACAAGCCCCCCATCGTGAGTGGCAAGGGGACTCACGCTAAGCAAGCACCCCATCGTGAGTGGCAAGGGGACTCACGCTAAACAAGGACCACAACAAGGCCCATGAAAAATTTCAAAAAATACCTAAAATTCGTAAAATTTCCCTCTCTTTCCGAATCCAGGGCCAAAAGTAGGGTTTTTCCACTGAAAACTCGGGGATAGAGTCCGTAAGGCCCAAAATAAAGATAAAGGCCCTATCTTGGCTCAGATAGGCCCAAAAATTTTTCGAAAAACACCTAAAAATCGTAAAATTTCCCGCTCTTTACGAATCTGGGGCCAAAAGTAGGGTTTTCCCACTGAAAACTCGGGGATAGAGTCCGTAAGGCCCAAAAGAAAGATAAAGGCCCTATCTCGGCTGAGATAGGCCCAAATTTTTTTTCGAAAAATACCTAAAAATCGTTAAATTTCCCGCTTTTTCCGAATCTGTGGCCAACAGTAGGGTTTTCCCACTGAAAACTCGGGGATAGAGTCCGTAAGGCCCAAAATAAAGATAAAAGCCCTATCTCGGCTCAGATAGGCCCATGAAAAATTTCAAAAAATACCTAAAATTCGTAAAATTTCCCTCTCTTTCCGAATCCGGGATCAAAAATAGGGGTTCCCATTTAAAAAAACGGACTTTAATTCCGTAGGGCCCAACCTGAGGCCCTGGGTGTGAGCGTTACCAGAGGTTCTTAATAAACGGGTCCTGCAGGGCCTCAATAAGGCCCATAAAAAATTCCAAAAAATACTTAAAAGTCGTAAAATTTCCCGCTCTTTCCGAATCTGGGACCAAAAGTAGGGTTTTCCCACTGAAAACTCGGGGATAGAGTCCGTAAGGACCGAAATAAAGATAAAAGCCCTATCTCGGCTCAGATAGGCCCAAAAAAATTTCGAAAAATACCAAAAAATAGTAAAATTTCCCGCTCTATCCGAATCTGGGGCCAACGGTAGGGTTTTCCCACTGAAAACTCGGGGATAGAGTCCGTAAGGCCCAAAATAAAGATAAAAGCCCTATCTCGGCTCAGATAGGCCCAAAAAAATATCAAAAAATACCTAAAAATCGTAAAATTTTCTGCTCTTTCCGAATCTGGGGTCAAAAATAGGGGTTCCTATTTAAAAAAACGAAGTTGAGGCTCGTAGGGCCTAAGATAAAGGTAAAGGCCCTATTTCGGCTGGGCCATTTATTAGCCCCAAAAAATCATGAAACTTTGGTCTCTACATTTTTTTCGATTTGGGCCTTTCCAAGCAAGTTATTCAGCTGGATTGATTAAAATTGCCCACCCTGTATATATCCTGGTGTATACATCTAATATATGGGTCATTCCAACATCTTTCAGCAAGATCGTGAGCACGAGGTCAACCGATTTTAAAAATTTTTTAGTATGTTAAAGTACCACTATTTTTAGGAGCTTTGCCAAAATTTTAGCCCAAAATATTCCATAGAACCCAAATGGCAGCTATTTAAAAATAAAAAATAGGCCTTTTTTCTAGTTATTTTTACCATATTTTCATCCTAACTTCTTATATTCGCCAAAAATAGAGTTTTAATCCGATTTTTATGCTTTACCTCTTAAAATTTTCGTATTTTGACAAAAATTTTGAAAAAAATTTTTGTTGATGTAATTACGATTACTTTGAGTGAGGTGCAGCCACAGATATAAATTTTTCTAAATTTATCAAATTTTGCGATATTTAGCTATATTCAAAAAGCTGTCATTTAGTGGGGTATGAATATTTTTTTTTTCTTTAAACGGTAATTAAATTGTCTGTTTAAGACTTTTAATTGCTTTTTTGAAGCGTTTAAAAATCTTTAAAAATGTCAAAGTTACAACTATTTCAAATTATCTAAAAAATGAAAAAAACGCGAAAATCGCATTTTTGCCAATATTGAAACTGCTGCCACTTTTTTCTCTGAGTCTTTTTTTTTCTGAAATTTTAAGGAAATATTCTTCATAGCTTGTTGAACAAAGTTTCATATTTTTGATAAACTTTTTCAGCTATTTTTCTACTGTTCCAGGCAACTGATTTTTGTCATTTTTATCGTTTTTTAACAAAAAATTTATACTAAAAGAGGGGTGGAAAAGTATCCAATAACGCTACTTACGTATTCTGGAACGCTTTTTACGATTTTTTAGAGAATATTTATTGAAATTAATTTCAATAACTGTTGATCAGTAGCGTTGCTTTTAAAAAAATGATGAAGAACTGATAGAATCTCAATCATTTAAAAATATTTATGACGTATAAATTTGTTTTAAAAACATTTTTTTTAATTTTTCATAACAAACTTAAAGAAATATAAATTTTTCTTAAAAATTGTATTTTTACATTTACCATATAACATAATAAAGTTAAAAATCACCAGATAGTTTATAGGAAATGAATTTTCCATTTAATGTTTAACTGGTTTTGGGTAATTTATTAACAATTTTTTCTTCTATTGCTGCTAATACTATAATGACTTTCGTTATTATTACTGCTAATCTTAGGTTTGGAATAATTATTAAAATTTTTAATTGTTTAATCTACGTATTGATGTCAAATATAAAAAAACTTTCATGAACAAAAAAAAAATGGAAAAATATTCAATGACGAATTTTCGAATAACTTTTGTTTTAAATCATTTTAACACTTTTAGACGTAACGTCCTCAGAATATAATTTGAAACGCATTGTTGTGTCATTAATAGGCTCAATGCAATGATATTTTTTAGTATTTTGCACGGTTTTGACGAGTTCAAATCTTCTTTCTAATTTTTGCTTACTAAGTTTTACTTCTCCATTGGAAACATAAAGGAACCTAAAAGTTTAATTAATGAATCAATCATTAACATAAGTCTGAAAGCTGTCAATTTATGAGGAACATTTCGAACATATAAATACCTGATTCCTTGGACATTTTTTTTAAGATATTCACACATTTGTTCAGCATTTAGAATTTGTTCGTGTTGAAGTGAAGCTCTTCTTGCTGCTCTCTTAGCTACGGCACCTATTCCATCGCAAGAAGTTTTTCCGTGAGATGTCCCAAAAAAGTTATAAGATTTAAGCTCCAACTTATAATCTTTTTTATGAAATAACAGATTAATAAAGTGGTTTCTGCAAAAAATATTTTATTGCAATTTTAGTACTATAACTATTAATTAAGTTCTTTCAGATGAATCTTTTTTTTTTTTTTTTTTTTTTAAATAAGCTCATATTTAAAATTGTTAGGAGTCATGCGAGAAACACGCATGAGGTCTAGTATGAATTTGTGTGTGTGCTGTGTGCATGAGCGCCACCAGCTCCACAGACGCATGTATAAGTATCCGCGCTGTCGTTGCATCAGACATACGTGTATCACAAGCTCCTTAGTAATAATTAAATTGAGTTAATAACACCTGCCTTCTTATTTCGTTGCAACTTAACTCTACAAAAATAGATTCATAAACAAACTCATAGATTTCGTAGACTCGTATTAAAAAAAAAAAAAAGAATTTTAGAAATAATCTCTAACAATAATAATTATTTTCAATATTTATATCAAATAAATAATAAAATATGTGCAGTATCGATAAAAGATCCAATATTTTACTTTGTGAAAAATATTGTGAAATAATGAATTCAATTTTTTTGTTATACCAATAAATTAAATACTCCGAAGATAGATAAAACTGTCGTTAAACCTTAATTATTTAACATACTCTAAACTGAAAATTTAATAATTTTTTTTTAACTCACTTGTTTTTAAATTGTTGTGGAGCACCATCTGAATAGTAGATTAGACTTTTTATAAATGTGTATTCTTGTTTAATGGAATCAAGTACCGTTTTTAAAAAAAGGTGTATTGCTCCAGCCGAATGATCTTTACCATCAGAAATAACACAGTAGCTAGCTACTTTTAAAAGCTCATCTTTTGGATCTTTTTAGTGCAACGTAAGAGTAAATAATGAGGCATGTGTATTATTAAAGTAAAAAGCCTGAACTGAATTTTGACAAATGAACGGATAATTTTCTGCGAAATCCATGGTTATGAGTCCAGTTTTTTCATCTAAATTTTTTTTTGACTTAGAGTAAAATTCTTTTTGTTCATTTGAAATGAAGTGATGCTCTGATAAGCTCCAGACGTCGTTTGATAATTCCTCAATAATGTCTAGCATAGGTTTTTCCAAATTAAGTAGCGTGGTTCTTGTTATTTCTTTCCCATCTTCATCTTGTATTTTTTCAGCACCCCAGCTTGAGTATTTGACCATCTTGTTCGGATTAGAGATATTTTGAGTTAAAAATTTATAAACTTCTTGTTTATTTGGACAATCTTGACACTTATGCAGCATACAATCTTTGTTCTCTACGGAACACACAGAAACATCAAGTAATTCGTGATAATTCATTTTAGGTTGAACTGCTGATAGTTTTAATTTTACATTCTGATGTGTAGGGCAAATACAGATATTATGTGAGCCAGAACTTCCAGCTGATACACATTGTTCAGGTTTCTGTGCAAAGAAAAAGGCTAAACAAGGAATTTTTTCAGAGCTATTTTCTGAGACCCAGTTTTTATATAAAAGTTTAATGTCATATAGTAAATATCTCTTTTGTAGCAATTGCCTTTCCCCTTCGATTCTTACACTGATTTTTTCTTTAGTGCCACTGCACATAGCACTATTGGCGTCATCCAAATAATAGTTTTTTATATTTTCTCTTACTTCAAGCGAAATGCGATGATAGTTTTTTTTTACGCGATGAGTTGAACCTATATGGAGAGGTTATATAGTAAATTTAGAACATGTTTTGAATAATAAACGGATTTATGTATACTAAGAGGAATAAAAAATTTATGAACTTAACCCGCCAGCGCCGAGTGGCAAATTAACTCATCAAAATAAAATTTGTCAAAAATGCCGAAGGACAAGATAATTTGTCCAAATTACAGGCATGTAAAAAAAAACGGGTATTAATACAAAGTCAAGAAAATTAATGCACTAATCTTCAAAAAGTTTTAATTTAAATTTTTGTTAGTTGGAGTTTCTTTTAAAAAATTATATAAATTTAATAAAAAAAAAACTACTCGATTAACTATTCATGAATTAAGTTGGACTAATTAAAAAAAAAAAAAAAACTTTATTCAAAAATATCTTATAATTCTAGTTAATATAAAATTCATTTATTCTTACCAGATTCTTTCAATTTTTTCATCTCTTCAAATTGATATCGAGTACATTTTAAATAAATATTAACCGTGTTCAAGTTCCATTCATCTGGTAAAAATGTCAGGAGCTCAATTTTTTCATTATAACTAGTTTCAGGTGAGTTATATTTGATTTGAATATTTGAAATCATTGATAAAAACCAAGAACTTTCATTATTAATTTTCTGTAAATTATTAAATTTTGGCAATTCAACTTTCAGAGCAATTTCGAAGGTTTCTGAAGTTTTGTCGACAACACTTTGTAAAATTTCAACACCTTTTTTTTTAATACTTGATTCATTCAGCTTTTGTCTTTTGAAAGTCGGTAAGTCAAAAGCATCAAAAATATGTTCAAGTTTTCTTTTTTCTTGACTCTCTGTAGTAAATTCTGGGGTGTTTTTAATCTCTTCGCTTGGTTCAGACGAAGCCTCGCCTGATAAATTTTCATAGTTGAGACTTTTGTCTGTTTTAAAATTGTTTTCATAATGTAAGATATCTGATTTTAGTTTTATATCACAATTGACACACACTTTTTGACCTGCAATAATTTTTAAATCTAATACTTCCTTTAAGTAAGAAATAGCTTGATTATCTAAAGTCACTAATTCAGTATCAGTTTTGACTCTATGTTTTTGAAACGCATCAACACAGTATTTAAAATGTAAGTCTTTATAAATATCAATATCATTCCGGATTTTAGTTGAGCAATTTGCACAAATTTTTTTTCCAGGTATAATCTCAAGAGACAAACAATTTTTCATTTCTTCATAAAAATCTAGGGTAACAGAAACTAAATTTTTTGTAATATTTTTAGAATGCTTTTGAAAAGGATTGCAACACTTTGTTTCTAGAGACGAGTAGTAGGTATAAAAATTGTCATAATGATAATTACATATCTTTTCATTTTCAATATTTTTGATCCCAGGCACTCTTAAGTAAAGTAGTTTGACATCTTTTTCTGAAAAGTCACTTATTGCATGGTAAAATTTTTTGGAAGAAAATCTTGTGGAGTGACAACTATCGTTTAAAAAGTTTCCTACACAGCAATTAAAACTTGCAACTTCATTCATTTTATTAAACAAACTCTTTTTACGGGCTGAAATTGCTATTAACGCGACTTCCACGGTGAAAGCAGACTGGTTACTGATTGTTGACACTAGTAGTAGTTAAAAAATTGCTGCAGGTGGCGCCGCAGTCTACATTTATAATGATTTTTGATAGGATCATACAAATAAAATATTAGGCATTTTTCCAGATTAATAAGTTTGGTTTAATTGTTGTTGAATACTATGTATTATTTAAAAAAATATAAAAATAAACTAAATTAAACATTGTAACAGTTTTTTTCTTTTTTTCTGTAATTAACGTACTTATTGATACATTAGTCCAAAAAAAATTATGAATGATCAAACAGGATTAATAACTGCAAAGTTCTTGATTCATTTATAAAATATTAGCAGCAATAGAAGAAAAAATTGTTAATAAATTACCCAAAACCAGTTAAACATTAAATGGAAAATTCATTTCCTATAAACTATCAGGTGATTTTTAACTTTATTATGTTATATGGTAAATGTAAAAATAAAATTTTTTAGAAAAATTTATATTTCTTTAAATTTGTTATGAAAAATTAAAAAAAAATGTTTTTAAAACAAATTTATACGTCATAAATATTTTTAAATGATTGAGATTCTATCAGTTCTTCATCATTTTTTTAAAAGCAACGCTACTGATCAACAGTTATTGAAATTAATTTCAATAAATATTCTCTAAAAAATCATAAAAAGCGTTCCAGAATACGTAAGTAGCGTTATTGGATACTTTTCCACCTCTCTTTTAGTATAAATTTTTTGTTAAAAAACGATAAAAATGACAAAAATCAGTTGCTTGGAACAGTAGAAAAATAGCCGAAAAAGTTTATCAAAAATATGAGGCTTTGTTCAACAAGCTATGAAGAATATTTCCTTAAAATTTCAGAAAAAAAAAGACTCAGAGAAAAAAGTGGCAGCAGTTTCAATATTGGCAAAAATGCGATTTTCGCGTTTTTTTCATTTTTTAGATAATTTGAAATAGTTGTAACTTTGACATTTTTAAAGATTTTTGAACGTTTCAAAAAAGGAATTAAAAGTCTTAAACAGACAATTTAATTGCCGTTTAAAGAAAAAAAAAATATTCATACCCCACTAAATGACAGCTTTTTGAATATAGCTAAATATCGCAAAATTTGATAAATTTAGAAAAATTTATATCTGTGGCTGCACCTCACTCAAAGTGATCGTAATTACATCAACAAAAATTTTTTTCAAAATTTTTGTCAAAATACGAAAATTTTGAGAGGTAAAGCATAAAAATCGGATTAAAACTCTATTTTTGGCGAATATAAGAAGTTAGGATGAAAATATGGTAAAAATAACTAGAAAAAAGGCCTATTTTTTATTTTTAAATAGCTGCCATTTGGGTTCTACGGAATATTTTGGGCTAAAATTTTGGCAAAGCTCCTAAAAATAGTGGTACTTCAACATACTAAAATTTTTTTAAAATCGGTTGACCTCTTGCTCACGATCTTGCTGAAAGATGTTGGAATGACCCATATACATCACCTTATAAGCCAGATTATGGTAGATGTTATTTTACCAGTACAAAATTATAAGTTGGAAATTTTTTTTTTAAATTCTCTACATCTTCGGTTTAATTTATAATATATAAATTTTATTATACACCTAATATTTATATTGTTAAAATTTCTAATTTTCAAATTAAAATTTTCAATTAAAAAATAATTATGCTTCGCTTCTAACAAGCGTCCAAGACACTTTTTTTTTTTTTAATATTTAGTTGTTTACGAGAAATTATCAAAAAAAGAAAAAAAAAAATTTTGATCATCTAATTGCTAGTAGAAAATTCAGTTTGGGCTCTTTTTGTTTGTCTCATTTTAAATTTTAATAAAAAATAAAATAAAATAACTTTACCATGTCATGTATCGACCCTTTAATCCTCTCTCATGCCCAAACTGCGCTTTAAATCGCACCGCCATAAGAAGGGGAGGGGCCGCGTAATTAGGTGTCCAATGATTGATGTCCACCTCCGCGCTTCACGATCTAGGTGGGAGAAGTCGAACATTCATCGTCCGTGCCCTTCAAATCTTCTTCTGGTTCCCGACACCTGAACGCTGTGGAAGCCCGGACGCTGATAATAAAGAGCGTTTCTCGGCACACCTGAACCGTGAAGCCGGAGCGAGAGGATCTTCGAGTGTGAAAAATCGGTCCTCTACCAAAGACGTAGCTGGGACAAGCCTAGAGAACTTGCCCAGGACTCAATCATCGCCCGGAGTTCCGGTAGTTTGTAAGTTATGCATTGTAATTCCTTATCTCGTTGGAGGATATTGAAATTTAATTCTTTGTAACTTAAATAATCTAATAATACTTAACTATTTAATTTTTTTAATTAACTTCAATAATTTAAGGGGAGGTTCTGGTGGATTGACTTTTTTTTTTTTTTTTTTTCTAAGATTTTTATTTCATAGTAAAAATAATATGAGACATCCAAATTTTTTACACCTTAAAGAATAAATATAAAACAATTGAAAAAAAATTTTTTTTTTTTTTTTTTTTTTTTTTTCGTTGCCTAATGATGGCCTCAAAATTGTCCTCTTTTTCGGTCAGGGAAGTGATAACTCCCGAATGATGAGCCTGAAATCAAAAAATCAAACACTTTCTGAATCTGTATAGATTTGGCTATGGCAGGAACTAGAACGAGTAATTTAAGAGTAAAAAAAACAAAATGGCGGCCATGTAAATTTTTTTGCAATATTTTTGCAACTTCAATTGTTTATAACTTCGGTAAAAATTTTTTTTTTTTTTCTTTTCTAGTTCCTGCCATAGCGACATAATAGAGGAATATGCTGTGAAAATTTTGAGTTGATTCATGCAATAGTTTTTTTTTTATCACTTCCCTAAGGTCAAAAAATGCAGTTTTGAGAAAAATCGTTTTAAGTTTTTTTTTTGTTAAAATCATAAAAAACAGGGACTTACTTTTAATCAGCGATGCCAGCTCCATGCATAACTCCTTCTTCTTGCTCAAACATATCATTTTCCATTATCCTGGCATTCCTAGCAGCTGTACTATATTTCTTGGAAGTTGTAGAAGTTTGGTACTCAGCGCGACAAATGCGCCTTTCGTTTACGTTTCGAGCATGTGCGATTGAGTTTGAACCAAGTTTTACGCCCATGGTCTCCATAATTTTTAAAATAGGTGCAAGTCCTTCGTTGAATATGCAAGCAGCACTGTATGCAGCAATTTCAATAACATTCTTCTCTGCAAACATGTGTTTTGGAGCAATGCTCCACACGCAAGCATTGAAGCTTTCATTGTTGTTTTGGGTATTTGCACCCAAACATCTTTCTAAAAGATCATCAGATGTTAAATCCTCGTAGATATTTTTTAATACTTGTTGAGTCTCTTAATCAAACGCTGGTGGGTGCTCATAATCTTTTAATTTATCTTCAGCTGCAGCCTTTTGATAAGCACACCAAGATTCTGCTCCAGCTCCTCTTTAGCTGCTTTTTTCAAAACAACTTCACAAACTGCACTTACTGCAAGATGAATCTGTTTTATGCAGTCATTGTAACCAGAAATACTTAAACTTGTACTTGAAATATCCATAAGGCCACAAAAATTTTTAAAACCATTGAATCCGACTCCTAGTAAACGAAGTACATATATTAGTCTTCGATTTATTTCGTAGCCAGCAGATATTTTTGGTGACGAAGGAACTTTTTCACTACTTTTACATTTACACGAAACTTGTAACTCAAATCCTAAACCTTTCATATTACTTTGACCAAAAATAACTTTATTTTTGCAATTTTTGCAAATTGGCAAATGTATGAAACAGTAAACTGACGATGGGTACTCAATAACCTCAAAATCTGGACCACTTTCTTTTATTTTTTTTGCTGCTGTGTTTGTATATTCTAAATCTGCATCAGATGAGAATCGATTGCCGTGAAAAGTTCTTCTTTTACTTCCATGATTCGGTCTTCGATTTCCACCACTATTTGCAACTCCAAGTTTCTTGTCACTCATGGTGTATCGTTAATTTTGATCCGACTCCAACAAGAAGAGAGTGTATACTGCTCTGCTAAACTAGGTTGAGACCTACACAGACCTTCTGAAAAAGGAGGGGGCCCTATAATACAATAGGCGGGACCGTGGAGTACTAAGACGGGTCGACGCCGCACGGCGGGGCAGCTGCTGTTTCGGAGCGCTCGAACGCTGCATCTGCTCTTTCTCTATTTTAAACCGGTTTTCGACCTCGGAGGCCTATGAAATCAATTTTACTACATTTTTAGAAGTATTTTCTACTCAAAAAAGGAAAAAAAAAAATTTCGATTTTTTGAAAAAAATCCACCAGAACCTCCCCTTAACCTAATCGAGCCGTCGCGGTCGTTGGATCAGTCTGTTAAGGCATGCGTCTTAGATGGCTGAAACATCGGCGCGCCGAGGCACGCCGGTTCGAATCTCAGCCGACTCGATTTTTCGAGCAGTGGCGAGGCGAGCCGCGCGTCCCGCATGAGACGAGACGAGAATTATTGGGGAAAATTGGTTCATTCTGAGGATCAAAGGAGATGGCCACCGATGATTGAATTAATGCTCACTAAAAATTACAAGCGAATCACACCAAATAAGGCCAAGGCCTGTTAAACCCTTCACTGCTACCTATCAATAGCTGAAGGAATATCGGATGGCATCTTCACCTTATCAGATGAAGTATTCAAAGGACTTAAGCACCCGACGGACTTAATGAAACCGACAGTTCAAAAAACCTAATGTACCCCCAACGTATTAAATGTTGTAGGTCTCTGTATCTCATAACCTTTCAAAGGTAATAAAGTAAAGATTAATACAAAAATAAAATAAAAAAAATTGAACCTAATATAACTTTACCCAGGTCGCAATATAGAGAAAAGGTGACGCGATACTTGTGTTGTCAAGAGTCACAGAGGTCCCAGAACTCTAACTCAGCTTAATATCATCTAGTATTAATAAATACTCGACATAAAATGGCTCAAAAAATATTGAAAAAAGTCCAGAAAACCAAAAAATTCAATATTTTTTTTTCAATAGAATTGTTTTTATTGATATAATTATTGTAGAGTGAAAATTTCTCATACTTTTTTTGTGAAGTTATGAAAATATAATATTGTTGCATAATTATTAAGTACTCATCCATAAAAGAATATTCCGCCCTATAGTTTTTAAAAAATTCAATTGTTTATTGTTTATTTGTGCAAAATAGGATTTTCGAAAAATTGATTACGGTTAAAATAAGTCATAAAAAAATTTGAAAAAAATACAAATGTGACTTAAAATTAATAATCCTTTAAGTGCAATTGAGTATTGTGTAAAAAAAATTATTTATCCCGTTTTTAAACAACTTTTTTATAAACAAATGCAAGTTCGACTACTTGCCCCCGCTTGGATTTTTGATTTTTTTTTTTTTAATTGTAGGAAATTCATTAAGTTAAAACATAGCCGACGTTTAGTGATCTCATTGGTGAGTAATGAAAAATCAAAATTTCCGTTGCGCCCATTGTGCGCCCCGCGCTCTCGCCTGCAGACTAGCATCACGCTCCAAGCAGCGAGGCCGCACTAAACAGTTTAGTCTGCAGGCTGGAGGTTAAGTCTGCAGGCGAGAGCGCGGGGTGCACAATGGGCGCAACAGAAATTTTAATTTTTCATTACTCACCGTCGGTGAGTCACCGATGAGATCACTAAACGGTTTTCGGCTGTTTGAACTTAATAAATTTCCTACAATTTAAAAAAAAAATAAATCAAAAATCGAAGTGGCGGTAGGTAGTGAAACTTGCATTTGTTTATAAAAAAGTTGTTTAAAAATGGAATAAATAATTTTTTTTTTTTACACAATACTCAATTACACTTTAAAGATTATTAATTTTAAGTGACGTTTGTATTTTTAAAAAATGTTTTTATGACTTATTTTAACCGTAATCAATTTTTTCGAAAATCCTATTTTGCACAAATGAACAATAAACAATTGAATTTTTTAAAAACTATATGGCGGAATATTCTTCTATGGATGAGTACTTAATAATTATGCAACAATATTATATTTTCATGAGTTCACAAAAAAAAGTGTGCCCACTTGAGAAAATTTCACTCTGTATTGTTTATTAATATTTATGTTAAATGCTTCGTAAAATTTCTTAGTAATAATCATAATAGAATAAAAAGTGAACGTAAAAAAATTATGTTAAAATAAATAAAAAAGTATATAGTAACTGTGCTCTTTAGCAGCTCTTTCCACGGGTGGAAGTTAGCCTAGTGAGAATCCAGCTATAAGCTCGCACCCACTTTTTGCAATAAGTACTGAATCTTCTTCTGTAGACTGATAAAATTTTTTTGCTAAGTTGATAAGTTTGGATTTGAGAGTAACAATTTTACAGAAGTTTTCTTTGCTTTTCCAGAAAAAGCAGTAGTTTTGTCACTTTCGATAAATAAATAGACAACTGCAACAATTTCTCGATCGTGTTTAAAACTGTTCGATCCAAAAAAGGCTTCCGTAGTTACAAATTTTTATCATAAATATACTGGAAACCGACGTCATGGAGTAGCGGAGAATCCACGCCTCGGTCGATCAACGAAGTAAAGCACCTCTGCGTGCGTTCAGTACTTGGATGGGTGACTCACTGCACACGGTTGCTGCGGCTTCGGGGATCGATTAGGTGGGTTTTCAACATGAAGAACGGGAGGTGTGAACGATTCAGTTTTGGTATTAATGCCTACGAAATGTGACATTAACCCTTAAATGCCACACGGGGTCAGAATGACCCCACATAACTGTCAGTGTGGCAGTTCTGGATTTGGGTGTGGCCTTTAAGGGTTAATATCTAATCAGAATCGTTCAAAATACACCGGCCACACTTAGGTGACGTTGTACCTCTGAGAATTTTTCTCAGAGGAGTTTTCTGAACCCACAAGCAGTACCCTGGGCGGATGCGAGAGTGGAGATGAAAAGTTGAGGAAGAGTGAGGAAAAAGTATAGGATAATGAAGAGATAGTAGTGAAGTTATAGGACTGGCACAAGCTCCCTCACAGCGGTGCTGGGGGTGCCCCCGGTACTATGCCCAATGTAGGCTTGTAGAGGGTAATAGAATAAAATAAAAAATAATAATAACAAATAAATAAATAAAAAAAATATATATATACTTGATTTTATCTTATTTTACATCATTTAGTTTCTCCTACAGTACACAACGATCCTGCACGTGGTTAAATATTCTGACTCCCTTTCGAAACTATTAATCATGCTCCAAAATAGAATCCCTCATAAATCTCTAACAATACCTATGCTCTACTGTTTCTTACTTCAAGGGCGCCGTAGCATTCAACAAAGACGAGGATAAGATTTTAAAACGTTACTTCTGATTTTCAAAATGTCATGCAAACATTATACTATATACTTTTTTATTTATTTTAAGATAATTTTTTTTATGTTCACTTTTTATTTTGTTGTGATTTTTACTCAGAAATTTTGTAAAGCATTTAAAATAAATATTCATAAAAGATACAGTATTTATAACAATAAAAACAATTTTATTGAAAAAATATTGAATTTTTTGATTTTCTGTTTTTTTTTCCTCTGGTGAAGTTTAATATATAAATTTAAATTTAGACAAACAAAAAGAGCCCAAAGTGAATTGTCTAGCAATTGGTTGATCAGAAAAAGCCTTTTTTTGATAATTTTTCGTAAACAACTAAATATTTTTAAACAAAAAAATTACTACTTATTCAACATATAAAATGCTAGCCTATCGTCGAGTACTGTAATATTTATACGATTTTTATGGTCAGAAAAAATCAAAAACTAAAAAAAACGGGTTTTTGCATTTTTCTCGAAAATTTTGAGATTATGTAAAAAAATGTGCAGAGCAAAAGTTTCATTCTTTTACTTCTCTCGGCCATGCAATAGGTACTTTTCGACTGCTGAGCTAGCCTGGGTAAGTTTCTCTTTACTCTCGAGCAGTGGAGGGGGAGCCTTTTTCACTTCGCCGGGATGGAAAATTTTTTTCCATCCCGGAGGGATGTAAAATTTTGGCTGCACTATACGATTCCACGACGGTGCGTTCGTTTACAACCGTTACGTGCTACCGAAGAGCCAGGTATTAAGGGGAAAAACCGTAGCGTCGATGGGTCGGACCCAGTCTAATGACCTACCTGGTCTGCAGCACTCTTTCCCAAAATTCTCCCGTAAGCTAATACCACCAATAAAACTTATGCTCCCACTTCACTTTTACAATGCTTCGCTTTTCTGAAAACTTCACGCACAAAAAATTTCCTGCAAACATTTTGCAGTTGAGGTAAGCGGTTAGATCTCTTCGGGCAGTCGGTAGCGGAACATCTCTTTTTTAGCCATTACTTACCTTTGCATTACAAATTTTTTTACTTAAATTCAATCGTATCTGTTAGTGGTTTCAAGTGCTGTGATAAAAAGTGTGAATAAATTCATAATTACAAAAAGCTAAAAGATGTCTTCTCCGATGGAAGTTGATGACGTTGATAATTTAGCTGAATAAGCTCTAAGTTCGATTATGCCGGAAAAATCTAAAAAGATTTAATATTTATATTTTTAAGTTTTCTCAAAGTACCATATTGCATGCCCTGGAGAAGTAAAATATGAAACTACCCTTAAGGAGACGTCAAACATTACCGTCTCGAGGTACGTCCACTGCCCTCGACTACGGAAATTGAATTGAATAAGTATTTTATTGGCTTTTTTTACATTGGTAATATACAGCCATAATGCTAACACAAAGGTATAATACATATATATTTAAATAATTTACATTTAATAGCAAAGGTCAATTCAAACATGTCATGAATAATTTACTTTTAAGTAGAACAATAGTGGTTATAAGTTTAAATGTTTAACCCTTAAAGGCCACACGGGGTCCAAAAGACCCCACATAACTGTCAGTGTGGCAGTTCTGGATTTGGGTGTGGCCTTTAAGGGTTAAATTAGAATTTTCAACAAATTCAAATAATATATAAAGAATGTCAATTCTAAGTTCAGCTAAAAAAGGAATAATAGAATATGGACCAAAAGGTTGAGTTCTTCTCAATTTAATTAACATTCTTTCTCTTTGAATATTATACAATTTGCATTGCCAAAAAATATGATCAACAGAATCAATAAATTCTTCGCATTTACATAAGTCAGAGTCTACAATTTTATATCTAAATAGAGAATGATTTAAGTTAGTGTGACCACTTCTCACGCGATTAACAAAACTTATAATCTTTCTAGGTAAATTATAATTAAAGAACCACGTTCTTTTAAAATCAGTAAAAAAATTTGAAAAATAAAAAATACCTTTCTCCTTACCAGACTCAATTAATTCAGATTTATTACATTCATTACAAATTTTAAAATATTCTTGAAATAAATCTGTTGATGGTATTTCAACATTCATCAAAATACCATTCTTTGCTGCTATCTTTGCCATCTCATCTGCTTTATCATTACCCACAATCCCAACATGAGAAGGGATCCAAAAAATACATATATCAATGCCCATCAAGTTCAATTCGCGCGCTATGCGCGCTCCCCCTGCGTCTCGGGCAGCGAACTAACCTCTCGACTGTAAAGTTTAACTTACTCCTTAAGGGCAGTTATATATCATTATCGCAGATCCGACATTGGTGACATTTTTTCCTACTTTCCAAATAATATCTATAACTGATTTTCACAGTCAGAATCACTTTTGCCATTTTCCGAAAGTTTTTAATTTTTTCCAGTAACAGTACTGTTCTAGTTATAGTCGCTTTTGAGTCGGGGAATTGATTAAGAGTTAAGGTTTAGTAATGGTAAGGATGGTGACTTAGTGTTACAATTAGTCGCTGATCGTACTCTTCTTAGTCCAAGTCAATTTCACTCCTATACATTTTCTTATTTCATCAACTGCATACCTTTAGACATTTTTTTCTTTTCATTGTTTTTTTTTTGTTATTATTACCATTATTTTTTTTTTCTATTATTTATTTATAATTATTATTTTTGATAATTATCCTCTAACAAAAATGCATACATTTTACTCTAAGTTTAATGCATACTTGGGACTGACTAATTCGCACAATGAAAGAGATTTTCTACTAGGTTGTAATAGATAAGTCAAAAAAGTCGTTCTCTCTTATCGGTTAACACACAGACCCATTCATCCATTTTTCGCGCCTATTCACTCAATTGACACTTGTTTCTCACTCACTTTTGCACTTCAATACACATTTGATAGCTTTTAGTCATCTCGAAATCCCTCATTTGACCTAAAAAGTCTCAGACTAAAGTCTCAGCACGTAGTTTTCTTGTCTTGTTTTCGGCGTTCTAGCTAGATCTTCTGCTGTTGTCGTTTGAAGCTTCCAGAAAATCAGTGCTCCTCCAGTTGTAATAGTATCAATGCTCAGTTTTTCAGTATTTAAAATTCACGATTAAATTTTACGATTTTTAGGTATTCTTTGAAAAAAATTTGGTCCTTATTAGGATCCTGCAGGGCCCTTTGCCCTTTAACCTCTATTATCTCCGAAAATACGCAATTTTCGTATAGCACATTTGGTCTGGGCCCTTTTTTATAGGGCCCACTTAATCCTAAATTTTATTTCAGAAATTTTTTACATTACATGTGCAAAAAATACCTAAAAATCGTAAAATTTTACGTTCTTTACAAATCCGGGGTCAAAAATAGGGGTTCCCATTTGAAAAAACAAAGTTTGGGTCTGTAGGGCCCAAATTAAGGGCCCGGGCTCTTTTTCATAGGGTCCACTAAATAGTAAATTTTATTTCAGGAAACTTTTACATTACATGCGCTTTACAAACAATGCATTGTTTTCGAGTAAATCAGGTGTTCCACTACTTTTTCTACACCCTGTATTAGGAAATTTTTGAAGTTTTCAAAATTCCGTTTTTAAAAACTTAAAAATGAATTGAATGGCACACAGTTGTGCCATGTATTCTCAGTGTATTCTCTTAAATCAAATTGAAAAATGTAAAGATTTTTCATTCTGCACGATTTTTAGCCTACGGAGCAGTGCTGAAATAAGTTGAAATCCAAAAGATTCTCAAATAAGACATCAGCAATGTATATATAAAAAAGTTTATGTTTTTGAAGTACTTAAAATTCACATCTCTAGGTAATTTGATCTCCTAAATACAAAGAGTGAGAC
Source organism: Encarsia formosa (assembly GCA_038277355.1). NCBI lineage: Eukaryota > Metazoa > Arthropoda > Insecta > Hymenoptera > Aphelinidae > Encarsia > Encarsia formosa. The sequence continues at coordinate 22,697,237 of CM076187.1, forward strand.
CAAAATCGGCCCATTTTTGAGCCATCGGTTATCGAAAAAATTCAACGCGAAATTCATCATTCAACAATTCTTCTTTTATTGTCTTAAAACATCTTCAATTTAACAATCGTTAATTAAATATATTTTTGTTTAATGATTTGCCGTTTTGTGATCGGTTGAAAAATAACTTTTTTTAATTCAATATTTTTACCTTTTTCAGGTACTACAACTTTATCAAATTTGCAAATTGAATCATGGTTTAATGATGGTTGGACCAAGTGGATCTGGTAAAACGAGTGCTTGGAAAGTTTTGTTAAAAGCGTTAGAAAATTTTGAGGGCATTGAAGGAGTTGCTCATGTGATTGATCCAAAAGCAATAAGTAAAGAATCGTTGTATGGTATACTAGATCCTAATACTCGTGAATGGACCGATGGTTTATTTACTCATATTCTTCGTAAAATTATCGACAATGTCCGAGGAGAAATAAATAAAAGACAATGGATAATTTTTGATGGTGATGTCGATCCAGAATGGGTTGAAAATCTTAATTCAGTATTAGATGATAATAAGTTACTTACATTACCAAATGGAGAACGTTTAAGTATTCCCCCCAACGTGCGGATAATGTTTGAGGTCCAGGATTTGAAATATGCAACACTGGCAACGGTTTCCCGTTGTGGCATGGTTTGGTTCTCGGAAGATATTTTATCAACTGAAATGATTTTTGAAAATTATATGCTCAGATTAAAAAATACTTCTTTAGATGATGGTGAAGAAGACAACAAAAAATTAAAAACTACCGAAAAGGACTATTTTATTTCACCAAGTCTTACTATTCAACGAGATGCTGCAAACATATTAGTCAGATATTTTTTTCCAGATGGTCTAGTTATAAAGTGTTTAGAATACACTTCCAAACAAGAACATATTATGGATTTTACTCGATTAAGAGCTTTGAATTCACTTTTCTCTATGTTGAATCAATCTTTACGTAATATTTTACATTATAATAATTCGCATTCTGATTTCCCTTTGACAAATGAGCAACTTGAGCGTTATATTTCTAAATCACTTATATATGCGATACTGTGGAGCTTTGCAGGTGACGCAAAATTAAAAGCAAGATCTGATTTTGGGGATTTTATAAGGTCAATTACTACAATTCCTTTACCGACACAAACTCACGTACCAGTTGTTGATTTTAAAGTAGATATTCAAGGTGAATGGCAGCTATGGAGTAAAAAAGTACCACAAATAGAAGTGGAGACTCACAAAGTCGCCTGTCCAGATATTGTTGTTCCAACACTTGATACCGTAAGACATGAAAGCCTATTATATACATGGCTAGCTGAACATAAGCCTATAGGTGAGTTTAAATAGATTAAAATGTCTCATTTTTATCAAAATTTGCTTAAGTCATAACTAGATTTTAAAATTATTTTAAGGAAAACAGTCTGATGCCACTCAAAGACGAGCTTCTTAACTAACATTTGAACATACATACAGATACGCTCTTACAGACACAAGCGTTCGTGCGCTGCTTCTTACGTGCTCCTCGATTTGTGTTTTTCAACCCCCTCCCCCTCCTTGGTTAGCATGGTGATCATTCCAGATTAATGTGAACCACCGTGAAAAACAGTTTTTTAACAATATCATAAACATTCAATATTTTATACTTATCGTCTAGTAAATACTAAAGACAAAAATACATTCGTTTAACTCCAAAATTGTTTCAAAATGTTTACTAGTCTATGATATTATATAACTTTTGTATACTACTCTCAGAACTTTTTTAACAAGCCCTTTTTTACCCAAAATTCAGTTGAAAACTACAAAAGTTTTATAATATCATAGACAAGTGAACATTTTGAAACAATTTTGGAGTTAAACGATGTATTTTGTCTTTAATATTTACTAGACGATAAGTGTTAAATATTGAAGGTTTATGATATTGTTAAAAAACTGTTTTTAACGGTGGTTCTCTATAGTCTAGAATGATCCTTATGCTAATCAAGGAGGGGAGGGGGGCTGAAAAAAAGTATAATTTATATTATACTTTTAAATTGTCATCTCCATGATGAAACTATCCGCATTTCTAAACTTTTAAATTTGAATTAGGCTTATAGGCCTCCATGGTCCGATATCTTAGTGATCACTAGGGAGAGCCTGCAAAACTGCCGAAAAATGCTCTTCACTAAGTAGACTGAAACTCCCGATTTATGAATTTTAGGACCTCTTTTAAAATCCCATAGTTACTTTTTCGATTTAAGCACTTACCGCGCATGCGCAATGACTTTTGTTTCCCATGTAAATTAGATGGCATTGGGAGACCAGTTTTCCGTCAATTTTTTAGAAATTATCTTTTTACTAAAAGATGGCTTCTTTGCTCTATTCTATGCTGATATATCTTTTTACCTACTTTTTTTCATAATTTGTTCAAAAAAGTCTAAAAATACCTGAAATATTTATTTTTTCTACACCTAAATTCGCCGATAAATTCAAATAAATTAGGTTTTAAGTGTTCTATCGTGACCGGCAAGGTTGCAAAATGTTTTTTTTTTAATTATAATAAGGTATTTGTCACTATGACGTCATGAGTAAAAAAATTGACGAATACTGGAGTCAAAACAAACTACATCTAGATATACATGTAATGAGCGCTGAAGCTTAGCTTCCATGCAGAGTATATCTATGTATAGTTTGTTTTGGCTCCAGTGTTCGTCAATTTTTTTACTCATGACGTCATAGTGGCAAATACCTTATTGGAAGATCCCTGTAGTTTAGGATCTGTCATTGACAACGGGAAAACTTACTTTCGCTCATGGGTGCTAAGCATTCTGCCTCCGTGGTCTCGTTCTATTGTTGATATATAGTATTTATTTGGACATGTTCGATTATGGGGGTCATATACGGGCGTGTGTTTCTAGGCAACGCGCTACCCGCGCTCCATCCCAGCATGCGGTATTGCCTAGGAATACACGCTCGTATGTGACTCCCACGATCGAATATGTTCAAATATATGCTTTTTCGGGCTCCAATCAATTTTAGGTGCTTTATGAGAGTTGTTTTCGGAACAAATCACAGGAAGTTCAGTCATTAACTGTGTTGCCGCGTTCTAACCTCAAAGCCTGGCACCATGGTCGTTTTCATCCTTCAGTAAGTTTTTTGACGATCCGATAGGTGGCGACTGCAAAACAGACCAAAGATCGGAAAACAGACCAAATAACGGAAAATTTTTGGTCTGAAAAACAGACCATATATACACCTGTTATTTGGTCAGAAAACAGCATGAATAAAGCACCGATAATTGGTTGGTGACCGAAAAAAAGAATATTAGTAAACTAACATCTATACCTCACTACGCTAACGCTTACTGGGTTGAATTCAATATTAATTTGAATCGAATTGAACTTTGAATTTTTTCCTCTTAAATTAGTATTTAAAATACATTTCTCTCAAAATGTCATTTCATATTTTTAATTAGTAAAGTTGTTATATAAGATGATTTTAACCCTTAAAGGCCACACCCAAATCCAGAACTGCCACACTGACAGTTATGTGGGGTCATTCTGACCCCGTGTGGCATTTAAGGGTTAACTTTTAAAAGCATTTTTTATAGATAAAAAACTTAAGTTTTAATTCGTAAGACAGCTTAATTTATGAATAAGTTTTCATAAATTTTTTTTGATCGATTGAGTTTTTATTTTAAAATTATCAATAAAATTATATAAAAAAATTAAAATATTACTTTTAACTTTCTATAATATTAAGAATAAATAAAATTTAAATGAAGCATGAATCTAAATTTATATAAAAATTATAATCATTCATCTTCTAAAATTTTTACTATCGATGTTTTTCGGATGGATAAATATTTTTGCTTTTTATACTCATTTAGTCTAACTTTTAAAACTCGAATTTAGTGCCAATTTCATCAGAATCAATATATTTATATTCTATATTTGTATACTTGAATTAACCGTCTTTATATTAAAATAATTAAAATATATATACTTTTTATCTAAAAATAAAGGGAAAATAGTTTTGGTTTTTTTTAAAAAATTTTATTTCAAAAAATAAAAAAAAACTACTTTTCCATCTTAATTAAGTAGACCTTATGTAGATCAAATTCAAAAAGTAAGTTCTTTTTCTTAATCAGCAACCTCAAAAATTCTTGAGTACAAAATTTCAAAGGCAACCAATAAATAAAAATAACTTTTTCAAATTCGACCTAAAATGAATGTAATAAAACTTTAAAATCATGCTTATTCAAGGTCAAATTCAAAAAGTAAAGTCGGATTCATAATAAGCGATCTCAAAAACCCTCCTACACTAAATTAAAAAAAAAAAAAATTTTTAATGTTTTTTACCCTTAATTAAGTCGACCTTACGTAGGTCAAATTCGAAAAAGTAAGCTTGGATTTGTAATCAGCAACCTCGAAAACCTCCGACTACAAAATTTCAAACAGATAATTTTTTCAAATTTTATCTTAAACGAGTACAATGCCGCCTTAGTATCGAGTTTACTTAAGGTCAATTTGAAAAATCGATATTAAATTTGTAATTTACGGCATTGGGCAAACATTTACATACCAAATTTCAAACAAATCGAATACATGAAAGTCCCTTTTTTAAAAAAATGAAAGACGACTTTACAAAGATGAGGACGAAAAAAAAAAAAAAAAAAAGGCAAAACATATTTGTATTATAAATGGATTACTCGTAAAGCGAGATTCTAAGCCTAAATGTTGCACAGGCAAGATCCTTCTTTATAATGATGAAGCATATTCAAATGTCTTCGTTTTATAATTGATTTGATTGGTTAAGAACGTTAAATTCAAAATTTGAATTGCGCTTATTTTGAAGTATTTAATACTTTGTTATTAAGAATTTTTTGCAATAATTTTTTGAATAATTGAATACATTGTTTCAATAAATGGTCTTAATTTCTTTGTAGAATTCTGTAGAATGTTAAAATTATCGTTTATTTACTTTCAAGATAAAAAATTGAGCGCGCTTGCCCGTCGATAGAGACTTGTAGAATAAAAAAAATTCAATAAGTATCAGCGAGTTATTAAATAAACTTCTCAACCCATAAATAAAATAAAGGTAAAAAGGATGTTGAAATTAGTGACAAAATATCAGTAAAAAAAATTCAACTAAACAAAATTCTATTAAATCATTATTCTCAAAAAAAAGTCTTTCTTCTTCTCAATAAAGAAGCTCTTTATTACAAGAAAGAAAACTAGCCTGACTTGAACACACAATCATACTAAGTAACTATTATACATGGAGGAAAAAAAATATGGTTTTTTACCATGTATGTTCATGATGAAATCTCATAAGTCGGAAGTGTGGCGAAAAACCATGGCTCTAGTGGAGGGTGGGGTAACCAGAACCGTGAGAGTGCAATAGTTGAGTTTAAATGATGATAAAACATGAATCTCAATATTTTGTAAACTAAAAATAGTTTCAATATGAAAACACATATTTACAGAATGTGTAAAAAAACTAATAATACTTAACTCAAATTTTTATTTTTATTTGTTTTTATTACTATAATTAATTCAGTCAGAATGACTCAAAGTTAAACTTGGTTTCAAACATTTTAATTTTTTTACGAAGCGTTGGTTATGGAATACGGTAAAGGGCAGCAATTTCTGAAATCTTCCTGCCTTTCAAAACATCCGACGACACAGCTTCCCTCATGTTTTCCTCAGTCCACTGAGGTCCATCGGTCTTTCTCTTATAGTTACGCATCTAAACTTCTACTAAACTTTTTAATTCTACCTTAAAAATTAAAAACAAAACGAACCTCACTGACTAGACTACATTGCAATACTTAGGTTAGGATTCGACAACAGACAACAAGAAATTCGTTCCAGTTACCCCACAAAATGAATCTTGTTACCCCACATCATTTTTTTTTTCTTTTTGTTTTTGATATTTAAAAAATTAAAATTGCTTTGAAACTTTTGCACAAGAGTGAAGCTAATAATTTTAACTTTTCATATTATATTATATTTTTCCAATTCTTACAACATTTTTGTGTATTTTTATCAAAATAAAAAAAACTTGAAAATCATTTTTTCATTGAAATACTTAGGTACCATTTTCGTGATTTTTAATTTAAACTACATAAATAATCACTATTTTTTTTTTTAATGTAAATAAACGCTTCGAATTTCAAGCTTTTTGACATTTTTTATTTCTTATTTTTTTAAATTTTTATGCGAAGTATTTACGAACGTTCCCATAGTCCCACGTTCTGGTTACCCCACCCTCCCCTATGACGTTTTGTCATAAGTCCCATGGTTTTTCACTTTGGTGCGCATGGCTTTTTATCATTGCCATGTACGGTATTTTCTAAACCTAACCTATCAAGGTAAAAAGCCATATTTTTTTTCTCCGTGTAGTCCTGGCTAACAATTTCAAACGTTATTATACTAATGCAGCGAGCAATTAAGTTGTAAAAAAAAAAGTAAATCGAGCGGTAATAAGCAGAAATAAAAAAATTATCGACTTTTATAAATAAAGAAAAGATAAAAAAAAACGATATCAGGTTCTAGCGCACGATTCTCTCTGTTTACGATACCACGTGGTTCATACAATCATAGCGTACAAAAAGTCAGATAAAGGGGCGCAAACCGTCTTACAAAATAAGATATGCAGAGGACGATATACGAGGATTCGCTGAGACTGAGGATCTAATGATAGTTCCCACCACAGTTTTGCTCACCACCGAAATAAATCTCTGCTGCTACTTCTGAGGGTGTCTAAGCAATTCCGCCCTGGCTCAAATCAAGAAAGATAAAAAAAAAGCGCGCGGCTCGGGGCGCGTGGAAGAAGCGAAGCTTTTGATCACAATACAAGCAATTTTTGTTTTATGACGAACACTTTAATTTCAATGATAAATGATTCTTGAATGTTCCTAATTTACTTACAACTTGCCAACCATTTGACCAAAATCTTATCAGCAAATTTTAATTGTTTAAATAATTGTACCGTTGCTAGTAAAGTACCAAACGCATGTGAATTTTATATTCAATTAAATGAACGAATTTGAAAATACAACTTTAATACATTGTCGTTGTCTAAAAATTTAATGTTGTAATAACTTATTTAAGCCGAAATTTCTGAATTGAACCACCAAAAATCAAGCCTTTAATTTTCAGTCTTTTTTTACAGGGTGTTTTAAATTTAAAAGTTGTGATTAATACTCTAAAATAATTTCAAAAAAATTAGTTTTTATTCAAATTATGAACAAAATAAGAGGGGGGGGGTCCATTTTTAAGGTGTTTTTTTTCAAAATTTAATTACTCAGAATAGATTGGTCAATTTTTATAAATAAGCATAAAAATAATGAAAAAATGAAAGCTACATTAATTTTTTGGAAAAAATTTGTTTTATAATATTGTAAGAAGCAATGAAAAATTTGAAAGAAAAGTAGAAAAAAATTTTTGTGTGAAAATAGTTTTGAATGTATGAATAACAAAAATACAAGTCAAAAGAATGGGAACAAGTTATTAAAATTGTATAAAAAAATCGAATTTAACACTCAAACTTTACCTTTGCACTGATTATTAAATTAAAATGAGTAATTTATATGAAAATTAATATACTATTAAATATTAAATTTCATGTTTCTGCGTATATTTTTCATTTGTTACATTGGTTCAACAAACAATCAAAGTAATATTTGTATTATTTGTGTCGACTCAAGCTTGCAGAAATACGTAACGGTTGAGAGAGAGAGAGAGAGAGAGTGAAACTGGCCCAAAAGCTAGAGATAGTCCCAGTAGTGGCAGTCAGTAGATCAAAGGTGAAGTTTACGAAGGATTATCTGACAGACGTAATTTATATGTATTAAAGATATTGTAAAGAAAATAAGCTTTGCCGACTACTCCCTGCATTATCGGTAAGAACTAGCGGCGGGCGCTGCTGCTGTTGTTTGAATGACGAGCGCGTCACTTGCTTGCCCAGCATCCCTGCAGTAGCACGCACCGAGTTTGAGTTTAGCGCATAACTTATAATAAAACAAAGAGATCTGAGTTTTGAGTAATAAATATCTATTTGATATAGACTAAAGTGTTGTGTCATTGTGTTGTTATCCTGTGTATCCTGATAAGTCCCGTCCAAAATTAATACACTACTAAATATTAAATTTCATGTTTCTGCGTATATTTTTCATTTGTTACATTGGTTCAACAAACAATCAAAGTAATATTTGTATTATTTGTGTGGACTCAAGCTTGGAGAAATACGTAACGGTTGAGAGAGAGAGAGAGAGAGAGAGAGTGAAACTGGCCCAAAAGCTAGAGATAGTCTTAGTAGTGGCAGTCAGTAGATCAAAGGTGAAGTTTACGAAGGATTAGCTGATAGACGTAATTTATATGTATCTAAGATATTGTAGTAAATAATTACTTATTATTACAAAAATGACATGTTGACTTCATTAATTTTTTATTTTATTATCTAAAATCGAGTCTAAAACTGACCGTAATCATATAGATAAGTTGTGGACAGTCTAATTAGACTCATCTCAAATTAAAAGGCATGATCAAAAGTATTTAAAAATCTCCTAAATAATATATTTGAATTGCAAGTAACTGTTTAACCCATTAAGTCCGAGGATTTTTTGAATTTTTGGTTGTGTTTGAGCTGGGAAATCTTAGGGAAAACTGTGAAAAATGTATACCTGAATACCCTATCCCCCTATTTTCAAGTATGCCCTACACGATGGTATAGTTCAAAAAAGTCAAAAATTCGATTTTCATTTGTTTATAAACAAATTAAAAAAAAAAACAAGATTTTTTTTGCACTTTTTTTTTTTTAATCGAAAAATTGAGTGGTTAAAAAATTTTTTACACACTTTAGAATATCATCACGGGTGATCACGCATTTCAAAGTTTCCAAATCTTCTTGAAAATTGTAGCTGCGATTTTTGTAAACAAAATGGCGGCCAAAACACTGCGAAGAAAAAATTCGTAAAGCAGCCGAAGGCGGAACCAACATCGAAAAACTTATTTTGCTCAAAAATATTTATTGAAAAAGCATAAAAAGTCTTTGAAATGTTAATTGTTAATATTTTTATCATTTCAATTGCATATATGCGAGTGTTGGGCCCAATAGGGAGGGACCCAAAAATAAACATTGAGAAATCGAAAAATAAAAAATACTAACTTATTCTACGTAAAATTATAAGAACAAAATATACTTGGTGTTTTTTTTATTGGGGCCACTATTTTTTCATAAAAATTCGTTGAAGTTGGGACTATCAACCAATTGAGTCCAAGGATTTTTTGAATTTTTGGTTGTGTTTGAGCTGGGAAATCTTGGGGAAATCTTGGGGAAAATGTATACCTGAATACCCTACCCCCCTATTTTCAAGTATGCCCTGCACGATGGTGTAGTTTAAAAAAGTCAAAAATTCGATTTTCATTTGTTTATAAACAAATTAAAAAAAAAAAACAAGATTTTTTTTGCACTTGTTTTTTCTAATCGAAAAATTGAGTGGTTAAAAAATTTTTTACACACTTTCGAATATCATCACGGGTGATCACGCATTTCAAAGTTTCCAAATCTTCTTGAAAATTGTAGCTGCGATTTTTCTAAACAAAGTGGCGGCCAAAAAACTACGACGTAAAAATTCGTAAAGCAGCCGAAGGCGGAACCAACATCGAAAAACTTATTTCGCTCAAAAACGAGGCCTTCAGATGTATTTATTTATTTATTTATTTATTTATGTTATTTATTTATTAGATTATTTGAATTTTCTGTTAAAAAAATAAATTAATAAATAAATACTTGAATTTTTATTTATTTCCTTTTTTTGTTATGCAGTGTCAAACTGAATACGAAATATATGTTCAATAAAAATAGCCTGCGTATTTTATAATTATTAGAAATACAATTTTGTTATGCAGAAGAAGAGAAAGTAAGAAAGAACAACGGATTCATTGATGCTGTTAAAGCTTTTGCCAGGTGTATACGAGTATAGCTGAAAGGCATAGAGTCTGCTTCATAATCCCCACTTCATGGGTTCGAACCTTGCTTACGAAAATTAAAAACTCAAAATTATTGCCATAAATAAAAAAAAAATACAAGAAATGTAACGTACAATATATTTTATTTTTTTACATTTTATTACATTATGTTTTTGTAAAAATTAATAAAATTTTGAATGTAGTCATTCTAGTTGGGCAAAAACTAATTGAAGAGAAAACTAAATGAACAGAATATTTTTAATGTTTGCAGATATTTCCAATAATTTATATATTTATAAAAAATAATAATTTATTTCGAAAAAAAAAATAAAAATGAAAAAACATTTTTTATAAATGACAATGGTGAAAATTCTTATCATCTGCTAGGGTAAACATGCTTCATAACGAAAAGAGTCCGCTAGGTGGCGTCACGTTTAAACAACATACTAATAAATTAGGTGAAAAAAGAATATAAACAATGGTTGGTTTGATGACATTTTTACCCTGGCAGATGATAAGTTCCACCAGGGGAGCTGCTCAAAGACTGTGGCTGATAATTTTAGCGAATTTCAAGCTAGTCCAGACTACAAATAAATAAATAAATTGAAAAAATTTTGAAATCTGTTCAATTTTTAGTGATTGAATAATTTCAAACTTTTCAATATGCGACCAAAGCGACCTAGACCAGCTAAACCTCCTGATACTGATTCTGAATCAGAATATTTCAGTTCTGATAAAGATGACGAACGATATTGCATACCTGATCCAAATTATTCTGGAGATGAAAGCGAAGGCTCAGGAGCTGAAGAAAGCGACGACTGTACAAACGATTCTCAAAATGATAAAACTTCACAAAAAACTTATTCTCAAGCATCAAAAAATTATGTTAGCAATAACAGTCGTTTGGAGGATAAATACGTTTATGAGTGGGTCGAGGGAGAACAAATTTATCCACAAAACGTTGAAAATAGTTGCCAAATGTCTGATGCTAACAAAAAAAAAATAAAAAGTATGAATTGTGTTGAACTATTTGAAACTTTTTTTTCAGATAGTATAAAAAATCACATAATTATGTGTACTCGAGCAAACGGGTATGAACTAACGATGGGTGAACTTAACGTTTTTATAGGTATTTTAATTGCATCAGCCTACAATTCGCGAAAATCTTACAAACACTACTGGTCAAATGATCCTTTTTTGTCATTTGAGCCAGTAAAAGCGGCTATGGCTCGCGATAAATTTCAGCAAATAAAATCAAACATCAAATATTCTAAACCTGCAGATGAAAATGAAAATGATTTTGGATGGCGTGTACGTACAATTATTGATTTATTCAGGGAAAACATCCAGCAATTTGGATATTTTCAAGCTGCAATGGCCGTTGACGAGATGATGGCCAAGTTTTATGGTAGAACTATTCTGAAACAATTCATAAAAGGGAAGCCCATTAGATTTGGCTTGAAATTTTGGGGTCTTTGCACTCCTGATGGCTATTTACTTGAGTTTGATTTGTACTGTGGTAAAAACTCTGCAATAGCTGACAATAAACTTGAAAAATGTTCTTTAGGTACTCGTGTTGTTATGAGTTTGCTTCAGCACTTTTTTTCAAACGTAACTTTTAGGAAACTGCCTCTTTATCATTTATACATGGACAATTTATTTACTAGTTTTGATCTTGTTTTACATTTAAAAAACTTAGGGGTTCGTTCGACTGGTACTATCCGAGAAAATCGTGTAAAGGAAAAAAATGTTATTCCTAAAAAGTCACCGAAAGGTACAGTTGCAGTGAAATACGAAAAAAGTAGTGGTATAAATTACATTACATTGCTGGACTCTAAACCAGTGTCGATGGTTTCTACTGCTGCTGGTGTCACACCCACATACACAGCGAAAAGGAGGAGCAAAGAAAAAAAAGAAAAAGAAGAAATTGCTTTCCCTAATGCATTCCAACTTTATAATAAAAATATGGGTGGCGTTGACTTTCATGATGGACGTTGTAACTACGCTATGCCTTGCATAAGGTCTAAAAAGTGGACGTGGATCGTTTTTATTCGTCTTATTCAAGCGTCAATAGCTAATGCAGTTGTTCTTTCGAACTATGTTCACGGCAAGGAAACTAAAAAATCAAGTTCGCTTGACTTTATGATGGCAATTTCCAAGCATTATCTTTCAAAGGAAAAGTCTACTAGAGGCAATCACCAAATTTTGACTAAAGAAAAACTAAGAAAATGTTGCTTCTGTCCCATTAGGACACGTTTGTACTGTGAAAAGTGCAGCTTATCTATTTGTCAAAATTGCGTTCCTAAAAATAATCATTAAATTTATTGTAGTCTAAAAGTTTTCATAATTTCTAAGAAAGTTTCATTGTTGAACTAAAAAATTATTTTTATAAAAAAATTGATAAAAAAAAAAAAAAAAAAAAAAATAGAAAAACACAAAAAAAGTATAAAAGTAATAAAAAAAAAAAAAAAAAAAAAGACACTTTGTTTCATCAACCTCCGCGTGGTAGGTGTTGGGCAACGTTATGTTTTGTATTTTATAAGTGTAACGGCTAAGAGATGAAATTTACAATTTGACGAGTTATTGTTACTTTTTAAAAATTTTCTATACATTTTTATAATTTTTGATTGAGAGAGATTGGTAAAGACTATTATTGCTACAGAAAATTCATAATTTATTATTTTTACATATAAATGAAGTCTAAATCTGTAAATCTGTACACGGCCTTTGGCTAAAGCAGCAAAGAGCCAGTTTAGCAATGCTTAGATCGTTGTTCGAATCCCGCTCACGGCGAGTATTCAGAAAAAGCGCAGATACAGTTGTAAACTGTAAAAGTCGTAATAAAAATTTCTCAGAGGCGTTGACTTCGTGGTGATTGAAAAAAAAAATTTCATCCTTAGGCTATAAAAAAATTTTTTTTTTTTTCAACTCTCAATCTGCCAATTTTTCTTTATATCTGATGAAATATTTCTTTATAAAAGATTTGATTTATGGATATAATTGGACAAAATTTTCTTGTAATTTTTTCTAGCCTGCATCTATGATAATTTTAGTCTGATCGCTTTTTACTAAAAGTTAATTTTTCTTATAGTTTTTTATTCAGTTCAGACCAATATTTGGTGAAGTATATCCTTTCAAAAAGGTGTACTTGAAAGTAGAAAAAAAAAAAAAGATTTAAAGTCATTGGAAGACGAATTTTTTTTTTTTTTTTGGATTTACAATTTTTTTCTGTATTTGAGATACTTTTTGCTCTAAGCGGGATTTGAACCCATGGACTTGTGATTACGAAGCAGACTCTATGCCTTTCAGCTATAGTCGTATACACCTGGCAAAAGCTTTAACAGCATCAATGAATCCGTTGTTCTTTCTTACTTTCTCTTCTTCTGCATAACAAAATTGTATTTCTAATAATTATAAAATACGCAGGCTATTTTTATTGAACATATATTTCGTATTCAGTTTGACACTGCATAACAAAAAAAGGAAATAAATAAAAATTCAAGTATTTATTTATTAATTTATTTTTTTAACAGAAAAATCAAATAATCTAATAAATAAATAACATAAATAAATAAATAAATAAATAAATACATCTGAAGGCCTCGTTTTTGAGCGAAATAAGTTTTTCGATGTTGGTTCCGCCTTCGGCTGCTTTACGAATTTTTACGTCGTAGTTTTTTGGCCGCCACTTTGTTTAGAAAAATCGCAGCTACAATTTTCAAGAAGATTTGGAAACTTTGAAATGCGTGATCACCCGTGATGATATTCTAAAGTGTGTAAAAAATTTTTTAACCACTCAATTTTTCGATTAGAAAAAAAAGTGCAAAAAAAATCTTGTTTTTTTTTTTTAATTTGTTTATAAACAAATGAAAATCGAATTTTTGACTTTTTTAAACTACACCATCGTGCAGGGCATACTTGAAAATAGGGGGGTAGGGTATTCAGGTATACATTTTCCCCAAGATTTCCCCAAGATTTCCCAGCTCAAACACAACCAAAAATTCAAAAAATCCTCGGACTTAATGGGTTAAACAAAATTTTTGTAAGGTTTAATTGAACATTCATTGAGTTTTTTTATAAAATTTTATAGTAAATACAAATTTTCTTTTTTTTCTAGATTAATTTTTAATTTTATGAAATATGTAAGCATACATTTTTGTTCAATTGCGTAAGTTAATTATTTATAGACATGATTGAAAACAGTCCATTAAAACTTTTTTGTAATTGCTGATTTTAAATACATTCTTGATATTTCAGTATCAATAAACATTTTATCACTGTTGCAAATAGTAAACTTCAAAAAAATAGAATTCTATTTTAATATGTATACTCTTTTTACATCGACTCCAGTCATCGAGGTTAGGTAACATTTAACAATCAGTGATCCTAAAGCGCGGTAGCGCTTGACGGCGATTGAGTTTTATTTAACAACAATCACAACGAAAAAAACTGCCGTCAAAGCGTACGCTTTATATACTTTGAATTCACGGTTAGAGGTTAGGTTGGTCATGTAAAAAACTATGTTGCGAGGGTTATTACAAGTTTATTATGTACTTCCTACATTAGGCTGGACGTTAATTAATTTTTTTTTTTTTTTTCACTTGGGCCGGGCAGATTTTGTTTCTATACATGTAAAAACATGTAAAAAAAATTTTAGTAGAATTTTTTGACTTTTTTTTCCCGACCCGCAGAGCACCTGAAGTTTCCCATGGGTTTTGCACGTGAAAAAGAGACGAAACCATTCAATGCGCTAGAACCAGTAAAAAAAAAAAATTTTTTTTTTTTCGAAAATACATACTTTCATGTATTTTTTAACGCTGAATCCGAAAAAATTGTTAATTTTCATCCAGACAATAATTAAATAATTTTACGGGTCAAAAATGACTAAATTTAAAGAAAAATCGTTAAAAAAAAACCCTTTTTCGACGCTCATGTGATGAAACTTATAATTTTTTTTATCGAAAATACATAATTTTATGCATTTTTTCTTGCTGAATCCAAAAATGTTATTAGTTTATATCAAATAGATGATTTAAAAATTTTACGGCCCAAAAATGATCCAATTTGAAGAAAAAATCAATAAAAAAAAACACTTTTTCGGCATTCAAATGGTAAAAATTAAAACTTTTTTTAATCTAAATAGTTTTATTTAAAAATAAAACTCGGACTCACAGCGTTTCGTAGGTTGAAAACTTAGGAGATTATTTGTTTATTTATATTTTTTGATTGAAAAATTAAACTCGGACTCCCAACGTTTTGTAGATTTGAAGCTTAGGGGATTATTAGTTCATTTAAAAATTGAACTCGGACGTCCAGCGTTTCGTGGGTTTAAAGCTTGGGGGATTATTAGTTTATTTATATTTTTTTATTTAAAAATTGAACTCGGACGCCCAGAGTTTTGTGGGATTAAAGCTTGGGGGACTATTAGTTTATTTATATTTTTTTATTTAAAAATTTAAATTCGGACGCCCAGCGTTTTGGGGGTTTGAAGCTTAGGGGATCATTAGTTCATTTAAAAATTGAACTCGGACGCCCAGCGTTTTGTGGGTTGAAAGCTTGGGGAATTATTAGTTTATTTATATTTTTTTATTTAAAAATAAAACTCGGACGCCCAGCTTTTCGTGGGTTCAAAGCTTGGGGGATTATTAGTTTATTTATATTTTTTTATTTAAAAATTAAACTCGGACGCCCAGCGTTTCGTGGGTTTAAAGCTTGGTGGATTATTAGTTTATTTATATTTTTTTTATTTAAAAATTAAACTCGGACGCCCAGCTTTTCGTGGGTTCAAAGCTTGGGGGATTATTAGTTTATTTATATTTTTTTATTTAAAAATTAAACTCGGACGCCCAGCTTTTCGTGGGTTCAAAGCTTGGGGGATTATTAGTTTATTTATATTTTTTTATTTAAAAATTAAACTCGGACGCCCAGCGTTTTGTGGGTTTAAAGCTTGGGGAATTATTGGTTTATTTAAAAATTGAACTCGGACGTCCAGCGTTTCGTGGGTCTAAAGCTTGGGGGATTATTAGTTCATTTAAAAATAAAACTCGGACTCACAGCTTTTCGTGGGTTTGAAGCTTAGTGGATTATTAGTTTATTTATTTTTTTTTTATTTAAAAATTAAACTCGTACGCCCAGCGTTTTGGGGGTTTAAAGCTTGGGGTATTATTAGTTCATTTAAAAATTGAACTCGGACATCCAGCGTTTCGTGGGTTTAAAGCTTGGTGGATTATTAGTTTATTTATATTTTTTTTATTTAAAAATTAAACTCGGACGCCCAGCGTTTTGTAGATTTGAAGCTTAGGGGATTATTAGTTCATTTAAAAATTGAACTCGGACGTCCAGCGTTTCGTGGGTCTAAAGCTTGGGGGATTATTAGTTCATTTAAAAATAAAACTCGGACTCACAGCTTTTCGTGGGTTTGAAGCTTGGTGGATTATTAGTTTATTTATAATTTTTTTACTTAAAAATTAAACTCGGACGCCCAGCTTTTCGTGGGTTCAAAGCTTGGGGGATTATTAGTTTATTTATATTTTTTCATTTAAAAATTAAACTCGGACGCCCAGCTTTTCGTGGGTTCAAAGCTTGGGGGATTATTAGTTTATTTATATTTTTTTATTTAAAAATTAAACTCGGACGCCCAGCTTTTCGTGGGTTCAAAGCTTGGGGGATTATTAGTTTATTTATATTTTTTTATTTAAAAATTAAACTCGGACGCCCAGCGTTTTGTGGGTTTAAAGCTTGGGGAATTATTGGTTTATTTAAAAATTGAACTCGGACGTCCAGCGTTTCGTGGGTCTAAAGCTTGGGGGATTATTAGTTCATTTAAAAATAAAACTCGGACTCACAGCTTTTCGTGGGTTTGAAGCTTAGTGGATTATTAGTTTATTTATTTTTTTTTTATTTAAAAATTAAACTCGTACGCCCAGCGTTTTGGGGGTTTAAAGCTTGGGGTATTATTAGTTCATTTAAAAATTGAACTCGGACATCCAGCGTTTCGTGGGTTTAAAGCTTGGTGGATTATTAGTTTATTTATATTTTTTTTATTTAAAAATTGAACTCGGACGCCCAGCGTTTTGTAGATTTGAAGCTTAGGGGATTATTAGTTCATTTAAAAATTGAACTCGGACGTCCAGCGTTTCGTGGGTCTAAAGCTTGGGGGATTATTAGTTCATTTAAAAATAAAACTCGGACTCACAGCTTTTCGTGGGTTTGAAGCTTGGTGGATTATTAGTTTATTTATTTTTTTTTTTATTTAAAAATTAAACTCGGACGCCCAGCTTTTCGTGGGTTCAAAGCTTGGGGGATTATTAGTTTATTTATATTTTTTTATTTAAAAATTAAACTTGGACGCCCAGCGTTTTGTGGGTTTAAGGCTTAGGGGATTATTAGTTCATTTAAAAATTGAACTCGGACGTCCAGCGTTTCGTGGGTCTAAAGCTTGGGGGATTATTAGTTCATTTAAAAATAAAACTCGGACTCACAGCTTTTCGTGGGTTTGAAGCTTGGTGGATTATTAGTTTATTTATTTTTTTTTTTATTTAAAAATTAAACTCGGACGCCCAGCTTTTCGTGGGTTCAAAGCTTGGGGGATTATTAGTTTATTTATATTTTTTTATTTAAAAATTAAACTTGGACGCCCAGCGTTTTGTGGGTTTAAGGCTTAGGGGATTATTAGTTCATTTAAAAATTGAACTCGGACGTCCAGCGTTTCGTGGGTCTAAAGCTTGGGGGATTATTAGTTCATTTAAAAATAAAACTCGGACTCACAGCTTTTCGTGGGTTTGAAGCTTGGTGGATTATTAGTTTATTTATTTTTTTTTTATTTAAAAATTAAACTCGGACGCCCAGCGTTTTGTGGGTTCAAAGCTTGGGGGATTATTGGTTTATTTATATTTTTTGATTGAAAAATTAAACTCGGACTCCCAACGTTTTGTAGATTTGAAGCTTAGGGGATTATTAGTTCATTTAAAAATTAAACTCGTACGCCCAGCGTTTTGGGGGTTTAAAGCTTGGGGTATTATTAGTTCATTTAAAAATTGAACTCGGACATCCAGCGTTTCGTGGGTTTAAAGCTTGGTGGATTATTAGTTTATTTATATTTTTTTTTTTTTTAAATTAAACTCGGACGCCCAGCGTTTTGTAGATTTGAAGCTTAGGGGATTATTAGTTCATTTAAAAATTGAACTCGGACGTCCAGCGTTTCGTGGGTCTAAAGCTTGGGGGATTATTAGTTCATTTAAAAATAAAACTCGGACTCACAGCTTTTCGTGGGTTTGAAGCTTGGTGGATTATTAGTTTATTTATTTTTTTTTTTATTTAAAAATTAAACTCGGACGCCCAGCTTTTCGTGGGTTCAAAGCTTGGGGGATTATTAGTTTATTTATATTTTTTTATTTAAAAATTAAACTTGGACGCCCAGCGTTTTGTGGGTTTAAGGCTTAGGGGATTATTAGTTCATTTAAAAATTGAACTCGGACGTCCAGCGTTTCGTGGGTCTAAAGCTTGGGGGATTATTAGTTCATTTAAAAATAAAACTCGGACTCACAGCTTTTCGTGGGTTTGAAGCTTGGTGGATTATTAGTTTATTTATTTTTTTTTTTATTTAAAAATTAAACTCGGACGCCCAGCTTTTCGTGGGTTCAAAGCTTGGGGGATTATTAGTTTATTTATATTTTTTTATTTAAAAATTAAACTTGGACGCCCAGCGTTTTGTGGGTTTAAGGCTTAGGGGATTATTAGTTCATTTAAAAATTGAACTCGGACGTCCAGCGTTTCGTGGGTCTAAAGCTTGGGGGATTATTAGTTCATTTAAAAATAAAACTCGGACTCACAGCTTTTCGTGGGTTTGAAGCTTGGTGGATTATTAGTTTATTTATTTTTTTTTTATTTAAAAATTAAACTCGGACGCCCAGCGTTTTGTGGGTTCAAAGCTTGGGGGATTATTGGTTTATTTATATTTTTTGATTGAAAAATTAAACTCGGACTCCCAACGTTTTGTAGATTTGAAGCTTAGGGGATTATTAGTTCATTTAAAAATTAAACTCGTACGCCCAGCGTTTTGGGGGTTTAAAGCTTGGGGTATTATTAGTTCATTTAAAAATTGAACTCGGACATCCAGCGTTTCGTGGGTTTAAAGCTTGGTGGATTATTAGTTTATTTATATTTTTTTTATTTAAAAATTAAACTCGGACGCCCAGCGTTTTGTAGATTTGAAGCTTAGGGGATTATTAGTTCATTTAAAAATTGAACTCGGACGTCCAGCGTTTCGTGGGTCTAAAGCTTGGGGGATTATTAGTTCATTTAAAAATAAAACTCGGACTCACAGCTTTTCGTGGGTTTGAAGCTTGGTGGATTATTAGTTTATTTATAATTTTTTTATTTAAAAATTAAACTCGGACGCCCAGCTTTTCGTGGGTTCAAAGCTTGGGGGATCATTAGTTTATTTATATTTTTTTATTTAAAAATTAAACTCGGACGTCCAGCGTTTTGTGGGTTTAAAGCTTGGGGAATTATTGGTTTATTTATATTTTTTCATTTAAAAATTCCACTCGGACGCCCAGCGTTTCGTGGGTTCAAAGCTTGGGGGATTATTAGTTTATTTATATTTTTTTTATTTAAAAATTAAACTCGGACGCCCAGCGTTTTGTGGGATTAAAGATTGGGGGACTATTAGTTTATTTATATTTTTTTATTTAAAAATTAAACTCGGACGCCCAGCGTTTTGTGGGTTTAAAGCTTGGGGAATTATTGGTTTATTTATATTTTTTTATTTAAAAATTCCACTCGGACGCCCAGCGTTTTGTGGGTTTAAAGCTTGGGGAATTATTGGTTTATTTATATTTTTTTATTTAAAAATTCCACTCGGCACAAAATCTGGCCGGCCCAAGTGAAAAAAAAAATAAAAACTAATTAACGTCCAGCCTATTCCTGCATAGCTGATGATCCTCCGAGTAATTAAAAAAAAAATTGTCACAAAACATTCTCTCGTTATAAAGTTATCACCGTTTTAATTTTGAAAGTGCCAAAATCATCTCGATAAAAAGTCAGGCGATTTTGGATTTCAGTCGAGGGCATCCGGTTAAACAAGAAAACGTGTATCGCTGTCTCTCTCACTCCCAATGCCCAGCGAGACATTTTGGAAGGAGCGCGCGATGCGGCTGTCTACAGTACTACTGAGTATAGCAGACTAGCACAATTATTATAGCAGCCACTTTAAACCATAATATAACCTATGTTTTTAATCTATTAATCGATTTTTATTATTTAATGTGTAAACATTGGATAAAATTTTTTCTAGCAACATATTTTTGAGTAATCATGCATAACAAAAAATGAATTGGGTCATGTAAAAAAGAATTTCTTGAAATAAATGTTTTTTTTTTTTTTTTTAGTGGAAAAAGTAATTTTACTATCACATTTTTTTGGTTTTTCTACTGCGGAGTTGAACTAAGTTTTTATTCAAACGAATACCTATGTATAAATTGAATGAACTGCAAATCCTCTTTAGCATGTAATTTAAAATACGGATGAGTATTTTCTCCTTTATTTTCTGTATAATTTATATTTAAGTGCATTAAATAAAGAGGGCCTATCATAATACTAGATTATACATTTTCAATAAAATTTATCAATGATTTTTATGTTTTCTGAAAATTTTAGTCTTTTTTGTTCTCTGTAAGCAAGCTTAAGTTATATGGTCAAAGTGATAATTATTGGTTCATAATTAAAGTTCATAATTATTGGTTACAGTGCTAGTTTTTTGAGATAAGAGTTAAGAACTACATGTACAAAAAAAAAATAGATAGTTTCAGGTCTAGATATCCAATCGACCAGTAATTACATTTAGCATGGATTTTCTAGGTACGGATAAACATTTGCTCTATTATTTTCTAAGTTAATTTACATTAAAGTACCTATGTATTAAAAAAAGAGGGATAATATAGAGGCATAATACTAGATTATACATTTTCAATAAAATTTTATCAATGATTTGTGTTCTGTCTGATGATAAAATTATATTTCAGAAATTTGAATCAGAAAAACTAAGCATATTTAGGTCAGAATAAGTCAATTATTGAAAATTTTAGTCTTTTTTGTTTTCTGTAAGCAAGCTAAAGTTATACAGTCAAAGTTCAAAATTGGTTAGTTTTTTGAAATAAGAATCAAGGAACTATATGTACAAAAAAAAAAAAAAAAAAAATAGGTAGTTTCAGGTCTAGATATCAAATGGGCCAGCTGTTATTATAAATTTCTATTTAGCATAGATTTTTTGAGTACAGATGAGCATTTGCTCTATTATTTTCTAATTGGATTTACAATAAAGTTTGTCCATCTATTATATGCAAAGTGCATTCAAAAGTAGGTGATAATAACAGTAAATTATAAATTTTTCAATTAAATTTATTAATGATTTTTATGTGTTCTTGCTGATGATAAAATTATATGTAAGAAATTTTTATTAGAAGAATAAGATATATATCTAAGTTAGCATGAATCAATTGATGAAAATTTATATCTTTTTTTTTGTCATTTAAAAATCAGGTTAAAATGTTAAATTAATTTTTTTTTATATGTATGATTATTGATTTACCTAGGACTTAGCTAGTATGAAATTATTAAGAATGTGAAATCATTTGTTCAGATATATTTTTTAAGAATATAAATGATTTATTTATGGAGGTTGGTTTTTTTGAATATGTTGACAAAAAGGAGATACATTTAAATTTACCGAATCTACGCAATGAAATCTAAAAAAAAAAAACTTTTCAAAAAGTACTTTAACGGCGATTAGTTTTTTTAAACGGAGTCCATAAATAAAAAAGTATACGCTGAATATGCTAATATTTTTTTTTGAAAATGAACTAATGAAAGAAGTGAAATCAAAAATTTATTACGGACGACTTTGACTAAAATTACTTATTATTTAAGAATAACTTTCTCTAATCCAAGAACATATTATGTTGAATCACTGTAAATATACGTAAAATTAACAATTTTTCAAATCAAGTAATTTTCAATATCGATAACCACCATTCGAAATTGACGGAGCTGCTTTAACTTTAACTAAGTTTTTCAAGCCGAAAAAGTAAATTCATAAAAAAGCTATCACCATTTTGTAAATTTAAATTTCAAAAATTTAGTTACTGCGTATTTAAAGACTTAAAAATCTTTCAAAAAAAATAAAAAGCTCTGAAACTTTAAAATAAATTTATAATAGAAAAAAAAAATTAGACTGAGTTTAATTAATGTTATTGTGTATGAGCATACATGCGTGTCATAAACATTTATGCTTTTTACTTTGACCGAAGTTGTTCCTCGAAAACAGCTCCGTCAATTTCGAATGGTGATTATCGATATTGAAAATTACTTGATTTGAAAAATTGTTAATTTTACGTATATTTACAGTGATTCAACATAATATGTTCTTAGATTAGAGAAAGTTATTCTTAAATAATAAGTAATTTTAGTCAAAGTCGTCCGTAATAAATTTTTGATTTCACTTCTTTCATTAGTTCATTTTAAAAAAAAAATATTAGCATATTCAGCGTATACTTTTTTATTTATGGACTCCGTTTAAAAAAACTAATCGCCGTTAAATTAGAATCACAATGGAATTAATAAAAGTTAAAAATTCAATTACTTAATTTTAATAATATTTATTGCTTAATTTTACCCTTAACTTTAATTCAAGTATTGTTTTTTCATTCGCAACTATTTATTTGATAATCAAATACTTTTGATCATGTCTTTTTAGATTCAAAACGAAATAGAGTTGAACAGTCGACAACTCATCTATCACTTTGAGTCATTCATTGATTTTAAATTAAAAAACCAATAAAATAATCAAATTATTGATTTGATAATAAATCATTATTTGCCTTAGATCTGTATAGAATGCCACTCCAGCTGCCAGCGGCCGTGGCAGTAGGTAGACAGAGAGAGGGCTACTGCAGCCGAACATAGGAAGCTGCGCGCGCATCAATCTTACGCGTGACGGTCAGCTGATCAGATTTTTTCATTTGCCCTCTCTATGAAAAAAATATACCCTAGTGCGAGAAAAAAAGCTTCGCTTCAAAACACAAACCAATGCTCGCCCAGCGTTACCACGTCCACTTACTGCTCTTAAACTTCTGAGGTTAAGAGGACCATCTAGCTTAGGCCCGTGGCAAATTGATAAGTTTCTGTAATTCAAAAAACGGAAGAACAAAATAATCTAAATATAATTAAATAAATTTAAGCGCAAAAAACTCAGCGAGCTATTATTTATTTAATAAACTAGAGTTGAAACAACTTAAATTCAGCGATAGCGGACCGATGTGCACTGTGTCAGCAAAAAAAAAAATGAAAATTAATAAAGTAACGTGAGTTTGGTAGCATGTAAGAGAAACAGTGTCTCTCTTCGAGCGCTCTCCGAAATTCGGCGGCTCGAACTTGTAAATGCACCTGAGACTGATTGCCGCGCTATCCCCGTGCGCGTCGCGCCGCTCCACTTCTCGACCGTCGCAACCTGACAAGCGCGCCTCTTAATGAATTTGGAAGTCGCGACGTTCAACGATCGTTAAGTAAACCCGCGCGATGTAAAGACGTTTGACTCCCGTTTTATTTTGCTCTTCACTCGCTATCATTTAAATACTTCATACAATAAAAAAAATCACCTTTAACTTTAGTCAAACTTAAGTTCATAATAAAAGAACCTTGCATAATTAATCAGAAAATTAAGTCTCCCTTCTCAATAAGTTTTTCTTTACAGAGAATTTAAAAAAAAAACCTCGAAATTATTCATAAATATGGTTTCAATAAATTTTAAAGATCTTGGTTGATTCAAAAGTATTTCCTACGATAGTACGAATTCTTGCGAGAATGGTTGTAGCTAAGCCAGCTAAACCGATAAGCGTGGATGTTGAAAGCATCATCAGCTGCAGTTACACTATAAAGTTACCTAATATATCAACGATTTCAGATGAAACCAAAAACTTTTTTTCCCATCGTTTTAAATATGATTGATTAAGAAAAGTGATGGAAGGATTTTGTTGATAGAATAAAGGTTTTGTGATTAGAATAATGATCCCCTTTTATGATGGCTTCAGCTAAAGGATAGGAGAAAAAAAGAATGCCCGAAATGTCACAACAATTTAGTGCAAAGGGTTTTTGATGTAGTAAAACACGCAAATGATGAAAATGAAGAAAAAGATGACGTTAGTGACAATGATGAAGTAGGAAACGCGAAAGAGAGAAGCAGTAAAAACAGCATTGTTTTTGAAAATATATAAATTACTGGGGGGGGGGGGGGTCCCCCTCGCTCGCTCTACTCGCCACCCCCCTAAATTTAATTCAATGATAAAAAAATGATAATTTTGGGCTCGATTTTGGGCAAACATTTGAAGAGTTAAAGCACAAGATCAAAATTGTAATTGGCAAGCTCTGTGTTTGGTTATGAAAGAATCAAACAATGAAAGCGCTCAAAATTAATAAAAATTGGATTTAACAGGGCAGTTTGAGCTTTGCTAACTCATAATTTGATTCATAAAATCATAAAAAGCGGCTCGGTCGGTAACCTGGCTGGGTAACCCATTGGCGTAATGCATTCGCAACAAGATTTTAATTCCGGGCATTCTTTTTTTCTCCTATGCTTTAACTGAAACTATGATAAAAGGGGATCATTATTCTAATCCCAAAACCTATTATTCTATCAACTAAATCTTTCCAATTCTTTTCTAAATCAATCATACCGTAAGACTTTGACCTCCCGGGGGCTACTTTGATCATTAAGAAAAAAAAAAATTACTTGATAATTTCTTACTATTCAAATGAAAGTAATGATTGCGGTTACAGTTTTTTCCGCTAGAGGCGTGCGTAAACTTTGTATTTTCATGATTGCCGCCGGTCTTGATGCTTGTTTGCTCCTTACCGATGTAGCAATGTAAATATTTTTTTTTTGTTAAAATTCTTCCTTGCACAAAATTAACAAGTGGTAGTGTTAAGAATACATATTTTGAAGATAAATCAATTTTTTTTATCTTCCTCAAGGTCTCTAAAATACAATCTGATAGTTTTTGAATTGGTTTTTTAAAACTAGTGAGTGATATATTTTTTTTTAGAAAAAAAATTGATTTCACGTAAAAATGGGGCTACTATAGCCATTTTCATGTATTTCGCTTGTTATGATTAGCTATGATGGGGCTACTTTGGCCAATTTTTTACTTAATGTATTTAAGTAAACTATATCTAGTAAAAACTTAGATAATCAAGTATTTTATTTAAAAATGTTTATTTTATGAACTGAATAAAGGTAAGGTTTTAACTTAAGTTTCAATATTAGCTTTTTCAGAATTCTCATTTTTTTAATATAAAAAAAGATTTTTTTTCTTACTTTGCAGTAAAACTTGATGTAAAATTAATGGACACAATTTGCAAAAGCTAAAAATTTCATAATAGTCAGGGCGCCGTAGGGGTTTTCGTGACCCTGTAGCGGTCAGCGATCCACCTAGGCTTAAAAGATGTATTTTGACCTCCTAATTAAGAATTTCGAGGGTGGACGTTCGAAAAATATGTTTACAGTTGTTTAAACAAATAACAAAGTATAAAAGTTATTTTTTCGATGAAAAAAATTTTTTTAAATATTTTTCAGCTAAAAATAAGTCGAAAATGTAAATGGACTTTTTTTCGTAAAGTCAATAGTTTTCGAGAAAAAAATCATCCAAGTTTCAAAAACTTATACTCCGGCCGGTTTGATTGGTATACGTTAAATAACTCGACTGATTTTCTACAGATGCTCAGTTTCCGATTTATCCAGCTCAATTAAATATTATTCGACTTTCATAATCAGAAATTTAAGAGTGAAAATTTGAAAAATTAATTGTTTAAATAGTTTATTTATTTAAAAAATTTAAAAAATTTGGACAAAAAAAAATTTGTTGGTTTTTTAAGCTCTATATATATATAAATCAAAAAAGCTCTCGGATTTTTCTCGTTCAGTTAACAATTTTTGTTTAAAAGATATTCTGTTAACGGATATTGTTAGAAATAATCTCCGAATGATCTAAACTATTCTTAGATGTTTAGTATAGTTTCATAATGTACCTATAGTAAGATGTTAGTAGAGTGCCTGCAGTGCAGCTACCTACGCAGGTAGCTGCAGTAGGGCTATCAGTCGTTCTGAGTACCCCAAGCTCACAGCATCGCCCCTTAGATTGTTTGAATAAATTTAGAAGTTTACCTTAACTGCAACCTGTGTATATTTATTTATTTACCCATACCCTCACAAAGCAACACAAGTCTAATAGGTTATGGGCCCAGCACGCTTCCACTGCGCGATTTTTGATTTAAATTGAATAAAAATGCTTTGTGAGGAGGAAATTCGAAGAGGACGCCGCGCATCATCGGTAGCATCATTTGGCCAGCCTTTTACAAACGAACTGCGATCGCCATGGACAATTCTAGGACAAAACTCATGAACGAGAACCAATTAGTTATTTTTGATGGTGAAAGGTAAAATTGAGAGTAAGTGGCCACGAATAATTTTTACTTGTCGACAAGGGTGAATTTTGATGAAATTTTTATTGCATGCTTCCGGAGGCTTTTACGGGTATGTAGATAGTTGTGTGCACACTTAATTTAGAATTTTGAATTACAGCTTTGAGATAGATTTGATAACACACTTTGAAATTAATGTTGAAGTAACGAAGTGATGGTGAGTAAAGCGCAAAATTTTTGGAATATTCCGTTGTGAGAGAGAGAGAAAGAGAGAAAAGGGGGGAAAGCCGCGGGAAAACGGGAAGCATCGTGAAGGCCGTGAGTCATCGTGCTTCACTGATCAGACAGAGATGAAGGCACGGTGTGGGTCCAGTGTCTCTCCCTTTTGCATTTATCGGCAGTATTGGAATTTTAGATGTCTGGGATGAAATATTTTAATTTTTTATGTTTTAAGGACGAAGTTTTTTTTGGGTATCATGATGATGGGACTACTAATTTATTGATGGTTCGTTATACGTGGAAAGCCGCGGGACGAAAGTTTTTTGGCGAGGGATAGACTTAGATTATAGCCAGTTTTTTTTTCGATAATGATTTTGATTATTATTTTCGGGGATTGATTTTTTTTAAACTTCATGTCATATTTTGATTTCACTACAATCAATTGTATTCTTGAGGTATTTTTGAGTTTTTTTTAGATCTATAGAGTGATGAAACTTAAGATTCGTTTTTTTTTTTGACGACATTTTTTTTGGATGTTTTTTTTTCGCACTCCGGAGAGTGTTTCATTACTTTCATTTGTGCAGTAATTTTTTTTTAGAGGGATTAGCTTCAATTATAGTCTTTTTTCTGAAGTCGGGAGATTGAGCATTTTGGGATATGCTTTTTTTCGGACAATTTTTTTGACTGCATTCTTTTTAAGATATTTTTGATTGTTTTTGCTGGATTTATTCGTTGCTATGGCGTTTGGGTGTGAAAGTTCAGTGAAGGTTGTTTTGGACTGTAGTTTTTGAGGGAGGAAGATTAAGTCATAAATTATCTGGAATCTAGGTTTTCCCGTGGAGTCCCTTAATGTGTTGTTTTCTTTTGTGTACTTTACGTGCCTATAGCCTAATCGCAAGGACGGCTTGCATCTGCTCATTGACCATCTCGGAGAGTGCAGTTAGGGAAAGACAGGATACTTCAGGTATAGAGACGCTCGTGAAGATCCGAGGGATATTCAGAGTGCGTTTTAGATATTGAAGTTTTTGTTTACTCAATGGTTGGGACTCGCAGATTATTTTACTTTTGGCTCGGTGCGAGGATGTTTTTCGAATTAATTTTTTTTATTTAATTATGATGGTACATATTTTCATTTCTGTTTGATGGGTGGATAATGACTGTTTTTTATTCTTCTTGGTTCGATCAAATTCACTGATAGAAGGGCAAATGTTGACGGTTTGAGTCATGTTCTTCTTATATACATCGGTTTATAGGATGGATTGTTTTTGCTACTTTGGCATGGAATTGTCCTGGTCAAAGTAAGTGAGCGGGATTTGTAGTTTTTTTTTTTGTTGGGAATTTGGATTTTTGAGAGTCCGCTGTTGGAAGTTTTTCCGAGAGCTTTTCTGGATAATTTTTTAAGAACTCCGGATTGGTGAAATTTTGACGTTTTCAATTGTTTCATGTTTTTTTTTTCATGAAGTTTTGTTTGGGTATGATTTTGATATGGTTTGTTAATTTTATGATCAAAATTTATCGAGAGTGAGGCAGGTAGGATTTTGGTGTTGATACTGCTCAATTTTTCTCGTGTGAGATTCGGATCGGATGGAATTGAGAAAGTAGGGTTTGGATGAAGTTACATTTTTTTATTCGAGGCACACGTCAAAGTGAGGTAGTTCAAAGAATTTTTGCTTGGTTTTCCTGGTGAGACAGTTAGATTTTTTGATGCTAGGTCCACTTCAGTGAGAATTAAGAATTACTTTTTCTGCAGCTTTTTTTATTTCTTGATTCGAGATTCGGATCGATGGAATAAGGATTCAACGATCATTTTGTTTAGAAAGATTTGTTGTCTTTTTTTTTCAATTCGAGGTTCGGATTGATAATTGTGAGATGGCAATTTGTTATTATCGAGTTTTTCTTTACTGCACGATAGTTTTTTTTTTATGAAGGTTGGAATTTTTTTGGACGAAAGTCACGCAAGATTTTTTTTTGTATATTTTCTTGGGACATGAGTTTGAAGTCAGTTGTAGATGGACGGGAATGATGGAAACGCAAATACTTCCTTACTCTTCTCTCGCGATTCTCTTCTCTCACAACAATTTAAAATTCGATCGAGAACTATTTATGTGGCATCAAGTGTTATGGTCGAAAAATGATGTATTGATGGATTTCGAGAACTTGAAGTTTTATTTTCTTAGTTTAGAGTTTTTGAGTGGATCATTAAAATCCTTTTCGACCATTCACACCTATCACGGCTTGATTCTAAATGAAAGCTGCGGTGCAGTAAAAATTTACAATCAGTATTGACGATGATTTAGACTTGTTTTTCATGCGGTTTGCACGCACGATCGGCCCTTCGAATAAAACCCAAGCATGGTAGAGTTCGGAGGGAGCGTGTAAATTGTGTGGGGACATACTGGATCGTTGATCAGTTTCGGAGCATTCTTGAGTGAGGCTCAGTCTGGAATGGTCCGAAACATCCTCTTGGCTCTTTATAGATGTTAGATGATGCAAATGTTTGGTATATTTTTTAGAAGACGCTAAGATAGCGCCCCAATTTTATTTGCGGTATACACGTATCTTGTTGAGTGAGGAAAGAAAAACTTATTTTGCTAGATGGTAGAATATACTTAGCTAAGAGCTTCGTATTGAAAGTAGATGTTAGATGAATGGATCCGAAAATCAGAGAAATCCAAACATTTGTACAAAATTCTTTTTCTTTCCTTATTAGAGCTTAGTTGGATACTGACTAAGACGTGGATAAAAATAATAAGTTAGAGCTTCCAACCTCAAAAAAAAAAAAAAAAAAAGGAGGAAGAGATAGATAGATTTATTTTTTTTCGGTTGAAAATTTTGAAATTTGGCGAGTAAGATGAATTTTGTTCAACGATGAAGAATATTTTGGCGTGCGAGAAATGTTCAACATTATGAGTTCCTTCAACAATCACATTCTGATATTTTGAGTTATAAATCGTAAAATATAGAAATGAGAATATAGAATGATGACTTCAATAGTTAGATGACTGTTCAGTTTTGAATGGTATGAAACATACTCGTCGCTCTTCATAGATTGTAGATGACACAAAATTCCTTTTTTTTAGAGAGAGACGAATACTTGACACGATGTAGAGGAAAATAATGAAAAACAAATTTCATTTTTTAGGATGAGATGATATGAAAACTTATGTATATACTTTTTGATGTCAAAAATTTTTCCAGCAGGATGAGATTTTATGAAAATTTATATGTATTTTTCGATGTCATAATCGTTTTGAATTTAATTTAAATTTAGATGAAATCAAAGGTAAAGATTATAGATTCATGGATTGATTTTATTGCAGGTTGAAGCTGTGAATTTTTATGGAATGAGTTCTTATGATCACAATCACAGTCAGAGTTTGAAATTATTAACCAGCTGTGATTGGGAGGGAGAATGATAAAAAACTCAATTGAGAGAAATCTAAAAATTTGATTAAATGTTATTTTATTTTGATGGACAGATTTTATCTAAATCACTTTTGGATGTCACCAGGAAGAATTAATTTCGAAGGATAGAATTAATTTTTTTCAGATGTAGTAGACGAAAATTCCATGTTTAATCAGTTTGATGATTTGATACTTTTGATATTATCCTTGATTCGTGGGTAGTGTTTTGAGGCATGTAACGAGATGAAAATTTCTGTTACTTCTGGAATAGATTGGTTAAGAATTTGAGGTAAGAAGTCTTGATTGGGGAATGATGAAATTTCTTGAGTTCAGATTAAACTTTGCTACATGGAAAATATTTTTTAGATATTTTAGACATAATTGTTTAAAATTCTAGATGAAAAAGTCTTTAGAACCCGGATCGAACTTTTTGAAACGTATTTTGAGAAAGATTTATATAGAAGAATTAAGAAAGATTTAGACGTCCGAAGATATTGTATACTTTTGCGATGCTGTGATTATGAAAACTAAGATGTGCTTCTCATGGGTAATTTCAAAATTTGTATGAGTAGATGGAAGAAAAGGGTAAAGAGGTTATATTTGATGTGTTCAGAATATTTTATCTTCGAGTGAGGTAAAAACTTCGAAAGAATACATGCATTAGATGTTGAGGAAGAATACCTCGAGAGAACGAGTTTAAATTGCAATGATTGTGAGAATTACGTGTCGAACACTTGATCTTTGATTCGAAAGAAGCTGAATATGCAGCCTCAATCATGAAAAGCTGTGCTAAGACTTGGTCTTTAGATTTTCAGAGTCATGCATTGGATTATGTGAGTAAAGATTGATTTGGAATGAGTACACATTATTTCAAACTTCAGAAGTCTACCCTCTCGGAGAAGCAGTTAGAAGCTTGAGCCTATCAGGCCTTAGAAAAACTGTTTAGATGACTGTTTAGAGAAAGTTGATTAAAAAATCTGAGATGTTACCTAGATGGAATTTTAGAGAGATCATGTTTTTTTTGAAGTATTTTTATTAATTTAACTTTTTTATGTTCACAGAGAAAACTACTTTTGATGATCCCAGCGCCTGAATCACCATGTTTGAAATTTCATTTTTGATGTAATTTGTATTAATATTTGCTGAAAACTTGCTTTTTCATGTAAGGAAAATAATGATAATAATGATAATGCCATGCAATGTTTTTTTTGTTGATATTTTATAATACATACAGTAATGAACAAAACTTTTTTGTTTGAGCCTTCGAATTTGATTTTGTTATGATTTATTCAGGACACTTTATATTTTTTTTATAACGTTAAATGTCATTGTTTTTATTATCCATTACTTTAAGAAATGCAATAACTTTAGTTTAAAATTGTTTTGAGGATTGACAGAATTTTTTTTTAATTTTTGTTTGTTTATAACGTGGGAACTTGATGAAAGGCATTGATTAGATGTGTACTATGATTACTGCGATCAATCGGAGGGAGGGAGTGTTAGAAATGATCTCCGAATGATCTAAAGTATTCTTAGATGTTTAGTATATTTTCATAATGTACCTATAGTAAGATGTTAGTAGAGTGCCTGCAGTGCAGCTACCTACGCAGGTAGCTGCAGTAGGGCTGTCAGTCGTTCTGAGTACCCCAAGCTCACAGCATCGCCCCTTAGATTCTTTGAATAAATTTAGAAGTTTACCTTAACTGCAAACTGTGTATATTTATTTATTAACCCATCCCCTCACAAAGCAACACTAGTCTAATAGATATTAAAAAAAATAACGTGGCATTGTTTAAATAATATTTTTGTTAATAAAATTAAAAATTTCTCGTTTTCTTACATTAAGGTGGTTTTCTACCAAATGCATGACAATAGAGAATCAGCTCAAATTTTTTAGAGGTGTTGATTAGATGTTAATAAACATTTCTACGAAGTCTGGTCAAAATTGACCATACCGATTAAAAGTTACAGCGAGTTTAAGATTGAATTTTTTTCATTACACAAATGCCCGCTACGCTGAAACAGAGTACTAAATTATTGATATTTGTCTTTTTACAATAGAGATCCTTTAGAAAAACCACATACATATAGTTTCACTATCAAAGAATTCATTTCTTGAAACTGCAAAAAAAAGACCTTTTACAAATTTTACAATAATTTTGCAAAAATAATTTTCACGTGAATAACCTCCAAAACTGCGGTATTCAAAGGTGAGGTCAAAAGTTTAAAAAATGTTTTGTTGTGATTGTCAATGTTTTTTTGGTAGAAAATAATTTCAGAAGCCATAAAAAGTTAAAACATAAATTTTAATAACCAATTGTTAGTAATTTGGTGAAATTATTTTTTTTTTAGTCTTGAACTTGACTAGTTCTGGTAGAAAACCACCTTAAAATTTGTATATAAAAAAAATCTCAATGTAATAAAATGTATAGTCATAAACTTTTTTTTTATCTTTTCAGCTCGCTTTTCAGTTAATAATTTTTGTTTAAAAAATCCGAGAGAACGAGAAAAATCCGAGAGCATTTTTGATTTATATACAGGGTGAGTCATTTTAATCAATCCACCCGAATAACTCGCTTGGGAAGGCCCAAATCGAAAAAAATGTAAAGACCAAAGTTTCATAATTTTTAGGGGCTAGTTCAATGGGCCTAACGAAATTGGGTCCGGGGCCTTATTTTGGGCCCTACGGACCCAAAGTCCAGTTTTTTAAATGGGAACCCCTATTTTTGACTCCGGATTCGAAAAGAGCGGGAAATTTTACGATTTTTAGGTATTTTTTGGAATTTTTTTTGGGCCTTACTGAGGCCCTGCAGGGCTCGATAAGGCCCATTTATCTTTGGCAGCCTTTTTCACGAGAAAAAAGCCTTTTTCGCTTATTACGTACATGAAGAAAGTTTATTCTTTTAAAATTTCTAACCGAATGGCCCCAAAAAGAGTGGGCCCGGGGCCTTATTTTGGGCCCTATGGGTCTCAGGAATTTTTTTTTCTGGCAATTCCTAATTTAATGTCTGTTATGACCTGGAAGTCTCTAAACCACTGCATAAAAAAAGAAACTCTCAAGCCGCTAGTTCTAAAAACTTTAAAGGCCATGCGTGAAAAATTAGTTCCCCGAACTGAAACGGCTAAAAAACCTGATGAGCCTGTGTGTCTTAACATAAAAGTAAATTTATTACATCTAACAATTTAAAAAAAATCTTACTCAAGTGGATATTATTTACGAACTGCACTGAAACAGAGATTTTTTCATTACCAAGATTTCATCAATATCGTATTAAAATTAGTTGCAACTTTTATTTTCACTTTAATTCTTATGATGGCTGATTATACGGTTAATGAAATCGTTGAAATACTGCTGATTCTTGGTGAATGTCAAAATGTAATCACGTGAAGCAAATAAAAAACTAGATTTTCAGAGTTATAAGCAGTAAAAATCGACTATTTAATAAAATATCATAAAATTTTACAAAATTTAACAAACTTTTCCATTTTTAAATGAGCGAGTTTTGCGCCCTCTACAGTTCATACATACAAATTAAACTTATTTTTTATTTTATTGGTGTCTTTAAGTAAAAATAAATAACAAAAAGTGAGTGAGTGAGTGAGTAAGTGAGTGAGTTATTTGTGCTCTTATTAACTTTACTAAGATTTATTTCGATTTAGTGATTATTATTGTTTTTCTATTAATTTTAATCTTAAACATGGCTGATTTTCCAGCTAACGAGATAGTGGATATACTGCTTATCCTTGGTGAATGTCAAAATAACTATCGAGCAGCGGCACGTCGATATGCTGAACGTTTCCCTTTAAGACGTCATCCGAACCATGCAACAATACGTCGCTTAACAGACAGAGCTCGTGGTGGACATCTTACTCGTCAACGCAGACGTGACGAGTATAATGAAAATGATCCTCGAGTTTTGGTGGTCTTAGCCATGACACATCTTGATCCTCATATCAGCAGTCGTCAAATTGAACAAGAAATCGGAATCCCACAAAGAACAGTGATACGCATTCTTCAAAAACTTAGATACCGACCGTACCATATAACTTTAGTTCATGAGTTACAGCCAATTCATACTGGATTGAGAATTAACTTCTGCAACTGGGCTTTAGCGAGGATAGCAGAGGATCCTGATTTCTTCAAGTACGTGCTCTTTTCAGACGAGGCTACTTTTAAGAACGACGGAACTCTTAACAGACATAATTGTCATTATTGGTCGAATGAAAATCCCCATTGGTACAGACCTGTGAATCGACAGAATCGCTGGAGCATTATGGTATGGTGTGGCATAGTAAATGGTTATTTAGACGGCCCTTATTTTTTCGATGCTAATGTCAATAGGCATACTTATTTAGAGTTACTTAGGGATCAATTGCCAATACTTCTGGAAAATGTTGATCTGGCAACCAGACTAAGGATGTGGATACAACAAGATGGGGCTCCACCTCATTTTTCTAATATTGTCACAGAGTTTTTAAACCACAATTATGAGGGAAGATGGATTGGACGAGGAGGACCCGTTAACTGGCCAGCACGCTCACCAGATTTGACCTCTCCTGACTTTTACTTATGGGGATTTCTAAAGAACGTAGTGTACGCCCAACGCCCAACAACAAGAGCGGACATAATAAACAGAATTCGACAAGCTTGCAACGCGATTCCGAGAGAAGTATTGCTAAGAACGGTGCGACATTTTCAAAGACGTTTGAATTGGTGCCTTGAAGCTCATGGAGGAAACTTTGAACATTTACATCGTTGATTGAATAAAAAGGTTTCACGTGAGAGGCTAGGGGACTCACGTTAAGCAAGCACCCCATCGTGAGTGGCAAGGGGACTCACGTTAAGCAAGCACCCCATCGTGAGAGGCTAGGGGACTCACGTTAAGCAAGCACCCCATCGTGAGTGGCAAGGGGACTCACGTTAAGCAAGCACCCCATCGTGAGAGGCAAGGGGACTCACGTTAAGCAAGCATCCCATCGTGAGTGGCAAGGGGACTCACGTTAAGCAAGCACCCCATTGTGAGAGGCAAGGGGACCTCTCATTGTTCCTTGGTGATGTAATACTAAAAGAAAGATTGGTAAAATTTTTATTTTTACAGAAACGTAAATTTAACTTAAGTCAAAACTTCTAAGTTAGTTAGTTTACATTTAAAAAAATAAATTAAAGGTCATTACGACCCAAGACCATATTTTTTCAGGCCTGTCTGATCAATCATTTAGATTCAAGAAACTCTCCCACTACTCGTGTTCTACTGAAATGCAAATCTTTTCACTTTCAGAGGTTATTGATAATTAGGTCTTGCGGGGCCTCAAAGAGCCAAAAAAAATTTTTCAATAATTAATTGAAAATCTTAAAATATTTCACTTTTTTCGAAACTGGGTACAAAAATTTTCTGGCTAGTTCCTAAATTGCAATTTGAAGTTCATAGGGTCCGAAATGAGGCCCCGGGCCCAATCTTTTTGGGGCCATCTGGTTGGAAATTTTAAAAGAATAAACTTTCCTCATGTAGTAATAAGCGAAAAAGGCTTTTTTCTCGTGAAAAAGGCTGCCAAAGATAAATGGGCCTTATCGAGCCCTTCAGGGCCTCAGTAAGGCCCAAAAAAAATTCCAAAAAATACAAAAAAATCGTAAAGTTTTCCGCTCTTTCCGAATACAGGCTCAAAAATAGGGGTTTCCATTTGAAAAAACGGACTTTGGGTCCGTAGGGCCCAAAATAAGACCCCGGGGCCCAATATTTTTGGGGCCATTCGGTTAGAAATTTTAAAAGAATAAACTTTCTTCATGTACGTAATAAGCGAAAAAGGCTTTTTTCTCGTGAAAAAGGCTGCCAAAGATAAATGGGCCTTATCGAGCCCTGCAGGGCCTCAGTAAGGCCCAAAAAAAATTTCAAAAAATACCTAAAAATCGTAAAATTTCCCGCTCTTTTTGAATCCAGAGTCAAAAATAGGGGTTCCCATTTAAAAAACTGGACTTTGGGTCCGTAGGGCCCAAAATAAGGCCCCGGACCCAATTTCGTTAGGCCCATTGAACTAGCCCCTAAAAATTATGAAACTTTGGTCTTTACATTTTTTTCGATTTGGGCCTTCCCAAGCGAGTTATTCGGGTGGATCGATTAAAATGACTCACCCTGTATATAGAGCTTAAAAAACCAACAAATTTTTTTTTGTCCAAATTTTTTAAATTTTTTAAATAAATAAATTTTTTAAACAATTAATTTTTCAAATTTTCACTCTTAAAGTTCTGATTATGAAAGTCGAATAATATTTAATTGAGCTGGATAGATCGGAAACTGAGCATCTGTAGAAAATCAGTTGAGTTATTTAACGTATACCAACCAAACCGGCCGGAGTATAAGTTTTTGAAACTTTGATGACTTTTCTTCTCGAAAACTATTGACTTTACGAAAAAAAGTCCATTTACATTTTCGACTTATTTTTAGCTGAAAAATATTAAAAAAAATTTTTTTCATCGAAAAAATGACTTTTATACTTTGCTATTTGTTTAAACAATTGTAAACAAATTTTTCGAACGTCCACCCTCGAAATTCTTAATTAGGAGGTCAAAATACATCTTTTAAGCCTAGGTGGATCGCTGACCGTTATAGGGTCACGAAAACCCCTACGGCGTCCTGACTATAAAAATATTTAATTTTTTTAAATAACTATTCAAATTTCTTAACTATAATTCAATCTGGTATAAAAACTTAAAATTTGGATCGTAAAACTCTTTTTGGTCAAAGTAGCCCCAACTCCGGGGCTACTTTGACCATTGACTTCAAAATGGTGTAGCAGTAAAAAAAATATAAAAATTGACAAAATAAAGTAGCTTAAATCCAAGTTGAAAGTCTAAGCTTTCGAATAGTTACCTCCAAAAATTGATACGAAACCGTTTCCGTAGTTTAAATTGGGAAAAAAACTTTTTTTTATGGAAAAAATGTCCCAAAGTAGTCTTACGGTATTTAAAACGATGGGAAAAAAAGTTTTTGGTTTCATCTGAAATCGTTAATATATTGGGTGACTTTATAGTGTAACTGCAGCTGATAATTCTTTCAACATCTACGCTTATCGGTTCAGCTGGCTTAGCTACAACCTGGTTTATCAATTTTCATTCTTTTTTTTTGCTGACACAGTGCACATCGGTCCACTACCGCTGAATTTAAGTTGTTTTAACTCTAGTTTATTAAATAAATATTAGCTCGCTGAGTTTTTCGCGCTTAAATTTATTTAATTATATTTAGATTATTTTGTTCTTCCGTTTTTTGATATACAGAAACTTATTAATTTGCCACGGGCCTAAGCTAGACGGTCCTCTTAACCTCAGAAGTTTGAGAGCAGTAAGTGGACGTGGTAATGCCGAGTGAGCGTTGGTTTGTGTTTTTTTTTATCTTTCTTGATCTGAGCCAGGGCGGAACTGCTTAGACACCCTCAGAAGTAGCAGCAGAGATTTATTTCGGTGGTGAGCAAAACTGTGTTGGGGAACTATCATTAGATCCTTAGTCTCAGCGAATCCTCGTATATCGTCCTCTGCATATCTTATTTTGGAAGATGGTTTGCAACCCTTTATCTGACTTTTTGTACACTATAATTGTATGAACCACGTGGTATTGTAAACAGAGAGAATCGTGCGCTAGAACCTGAGATCGTTTTTTTTTATCTTTTCTTTATTTATAATAGTCGATAATTTTTTTAATTCTGCTTATTACCGCTCGATTTACTTTTTTTTTACAACTCAATTGCTCGCTGCATTAGTATAATAAGGTTTGAATTGTTAGCCAGCGTAAATTTTGTTGTTTACAGCGTAAATTTTCGGTTTCGATGTCCTGGACGGAAATTTAAGGTAAACAAATCTCGATTCGGTCCGATGATTTTAACTTAACCAGAAAAACAAATCTAGGCTCCTAAAACAATTGTTCACTTTCTTGAAAAATTTTAACAACTCTGGAGCAAAATTGAAAATCCGTGTGCTGGATAATAAACTCTCATTCATTCGACAGATTCAAATTGAAAGGGCACAAAAAATGCAAAACAAAAAAATTCGAAAATCAAGTGATAATCTGAAACGATATATTGTTTTAGTTTAATAACTCCTCATGAAATTTTTTTTTAGCAATTTATGTGACTTTTTGATAAAATTATTTTATTTAGTAAATTAAAGATTGAAGCCATTTTTTTCTGTATATCAAAACTTTGTTAAAAGCTCTTTATAATTTCATTTCTGTGTTTATTTCAGTTCTTTGCGGACCACCTGGATCTGGTAAAACAATGACACTTTTTTCTGCTTTAAGAGCTTTGCCCGATATGGAAGTTGTTGGTTTAAATTTTTCATCTGCTACTTCACCAGAGTTACTATTAAAAACTTTTGATCATTACTGTGAATACAAAAAGACATCAAATGGAGTAATTCTTTCGCCCGTGCAACTAGGAAAATGGTTAGTTTTATTTTGTGACGAAATTAATTTACCAGAGATGGATAATTATGCGACTCAAAGAGTCATTTCATTCTTGAGGCAATTGGTAGAACATAAAGGATTTTATCGATCTACTGATCAAGCGTGGGTTTCTATCGAGCGAATACAGTTTGTTGGTGCTTGCAATCCACCCACAGATCCAGGAAGGAAACCTTTAAACCATAGGTTTCTTCGACATGTACCTGTTATTTACGTTGACTACCCAGGGGAAATTTCTTTAAAACAGATATATGGTACTTTCAGTCGAGCTATGTTACGACTGATTCCATCGTTGAAAGGTTACGCAGAACCATTGACAAATGCTATGGTAGAATTTTATTCAATGTCTCAAGAGCGATTTACTCAAGATATGCAACCCCATTACGTATATTCTCCTCGAGAAATGACAAGATGGGTTCGAGGTATTTGCGAAGCAATAAGACCCCTTGACAGTTTATCAGTAGAAGGTTTAGTACGTCTTTGGGCACATGAAGCTCTTCGTCTTTTTCAGGATCGTTTAGTAGATGATTTGGAGCGTGCTTGGACGAATAAAACTATAGATTTCGTCGCGCTAAAACACTTTCCAAGTATAAACAAAGAAATCGCTCTGGATAGACCCATTTTGTATAGTAATTGGCTTTCTAAAGATTATGTTCCTGTTAGTAGACATGATTTACGAGACTACGTTAAAGCCAGATTAAAAGTTTTTTATGAAGAAGAGTTAGATGTTCCTTTAGTATTGTTTGATGAAGTATTAGAACATGTTTTACGCATTGATAGAATATTCCGCCAACCTCAAGGTCATCTTTTATTGATAGGAGTATCTGGAGCTGGAAAAACTACTTTATCCCGTTTTGTTGCCTGGATGAATGGACTTTCGGTTTTTCAAATTAAAGTAAGTCTTACAACTATACATACATTTTTCTTAGATCCACAATAGTTAATGTGAAAAAATATCTTTTTGAAATCAATCATAATTTTTTATTCTGTGACATAAAATCAAAACGACAAAGCATTAAAAAACAATACCAATTGACAAAAAGGTTGAAAACATTATCAATTAAAATAAATAAGTTAGAACAAGTAGTATTAAATTGAAACCATGATTAAGTTTATTATAAAGTTGTATTATAGAAAATTGAAATTTTTTTTTTTTTTTTTTTTTTTTTTTTATATGCAGTTAGTGAATACACTTACGCACCTTCAGGTGTCAAAAACACCCGGTGTGTAGGGCTTCTTGATACCCACTAAACACCCATCTCCTTTATCCCCGCCCAGCTCGGAACTGCTTCTTTAGCATGACTTCTTGGCTGTGCGGCGTGTTCGGCCGCTTCCTACGAGGGCGTCCGTGTCAGTTCCCACTCCCGCCATGCGGTCGTCATCCATACCAAAACAATACGTAGTCACAATCGTCACTAGCATTCGCCCAACATTCATTCATGCAAGTCGAGCCCCGCCACCGTTATGTAAGGATACCGCCAGGCTGTCTATTCGAGACAACCGTCTAACCGCTTCGCGATCAGGATCTTCCGTACGTACGTGGAAATACGGTTCCACTAGTCCTTCCCGCGGAGCATCAAGCTGATTATATTGTCTGCGTTGATGCTTCCCACCTCGGCCTCTATCGTCTACCGCTCCGCCCGCCATTTCTCGCAAATGAAGAAATTGTGCTCTGCGTCGTCACGCTCGCACTCGCAATATCTACACCGAGGGTCCGCGATCTTACCGTGTCTATGAAGATACCTCCGGAAATAACCGTGCTAGGACAAGAACTGGGTGGGGTAGAAATCAACCTCGCCCCAGGCTCGATTGACCCAGGATTTTGGATCCTGGATAAGTCACTTCGTCCAGCCTGCAACGTTGTTGTCTGCTTGCCATCTCTCGAACCACCTGGAAAAAGTAAGTTCTCGCTCTTTCACCGCCGCCTCCTCTCTAGTTACTTGAGGGTCCCTGTAGTAGATCCTCCTCCTTTCGTAAGCCAGCAGGTCAAGGGGGGGGGGGGGGCGCCCGCAGTGACGAGGACTGCCTCCGCGAAGACCGTCCTGTATGCCGAAACTATTCTAAGTGCCCCCCTGCGCTGTACGCTTGCCAAAACCTTTGAGTACTTTCGCCTCTCCAGGGCTGGTGCCCATATCTCCGTGCTGTAAAGCATGATGGAATACGTGGTAGCCATCAAGAGCCTCCGGTTGCTCGAACTAGGTCCGTTAACGTTGGCCATCAGACGACTGAGCATTCCAACATGCTCCATAGCTCGGTTCACGACCTCGCTAATATGACTCCAGTTGAACAGTTTTTTGTCCAAAGTCATCCCTAGACACTTCGCTGCCTCCCTGGTAACGACCTGAACCAGACCTACGTCCATCGGGACGATCGTGTCGATCTTCGTGCGCCTCG
Organism: Encarsia formosa; assembly: GCA_038277355.1. Classification (NCBI taxonomy): domain Eukaryota; kingdom Metazoa; phylum Arthropoda; class Insecta; order Hymenoptera; family Aphelinidae; genus Encarsia; species Encarsia formosa. Next base: position 22,738,141 of record CM076187.1, read on the forward strand.
TCAAAACCACCATCTCGGTCTTCTGCAACGCTAGCTCAAGACTATGAGACCGCATCCATTCACACACTATCGCCATCACTTCCCGCAAAATGAAACTGACTCTGTCGACATCTTGTGCCTTTATGACGATTCCAGCGTCATTCGCGTAGGCTCTCGATGAAAACACCCGGCGGCAGTTTCAGTCCCATCAGAGAGTTATACACTGCGATCCAGAAGGTCGGTCCCATGATCGAGCCCTGTGCAACGCCCGCCGTGATCCTCCTGTTTCTCCTACCATACCTCGTGTCGTAAATCAGGGTCCTGTCCGTAAATTAGTCCTCTAAAACCAGCATCAGGTAGTCCGGCGTCTCAAAATCGTCTTTCAACGAGCCCAGGATGTCCGACCACCGGGCGGAGTTAAACGCGTTTCTAACGTCGAGGGTCACCAGAACGACAATCGGTCTAACCGCGTGACGATGTTTCTCAAAGGCTTCCACAACTACACGAATTATTTTTATCGTCGAGAGGCCTGGCCGAAAGCCTTTCTGGATTGACGAGAAATCGCCCGCCACTGCAACGCTCTCGGCTAGCCGTGCCTTAAGCAGAAGCTCGTAAACCTTCCCCGGTGTATCCAGCAGGCTCAAGGGCCTATAGGATGACGGTGAGTCTGGGTCGCCTCCCTTGTTCTTCGGGAGGAGAACGAGCCTCGCAGTCTTCCAGCTGACACAAAATGCGCCACTTCCCAGGCACTCGTTGTAGCGATCGAGGAAAATTCCCGATCTCTCGCGCGCCGCCAACCGAACAATCTCCCCGGGTATTCCGTCCGGTCCCGGGGCCTTTCAGGGCTTCAGGGAGGAGTCTGCTCTCTGCAGTACTTTCTCCGTAAAGCTGACACGGGTAGGATGACCTCGTAACGCGTATCCGCCCTCTCCTCGTGCGTCGGAAATAGTCCGTCGACTATCCGTCGCATCAACTTGGCGTCCTGAACCTCTGGTGGACTCCGTCCTGGTAGTTTGCCAGTTACCAACTTGTATCCGGTGCCCCACAAGTCACTATCCACCTCCGCGCAAGGTTGCCTCCAGCAACGGCGTCTACTGGCCCTGATCGAGTTGACTAAAGGCCATCACAGGAACTCGCGTGATGCGAGAATTCGTGCATCTCGCAACGCGCGTCGCGCACTTGTCCTAACCTAACTTTACAGCCAAACTGCGCGATGTGAGATGCGCGAATTCTCGCATCGCGCGAGTTCCTGTGATGGCCTTAAGGCCTTCCTTGCCAGTCTGTGCTCCCGCCGGAGGGTCTCCCACACCCGTTCATCAGGGTTTTTCATAGCGATCATCCTCCCGTACGCGGCATCGAATGTTCGCAAAGACTAACTAGGAGTTCGCTCGTATTACTCGCAAGCTGGTTTGCTCTGACCCTACCCGCTGGTATTTCACCCGGAATCAATTTTGAGAGGTTGCTGGCGCCTCCCGCAACTTCTGCACGAACGCTTCTGTATCCAGCTTCCTCAGATTCCAGCGTGAGGGTTTTTTGGCCATCCTGTCATTTAGCGACGAAGGCTCGCCAACAGAGAAGAGGATGAACTGGTGATCGCTGCCCGTGTAGCGGTTAGTCACTCGCCAATCCCTAATCTCTGGCATGAGCCTTGTCGATGCAAATGTGACATCGGGGATGGAGTATCCGAATCCCGGCCTCCGGTACGTGTAGGTACGTCCCGTGTTCGCGACTATCAGATTTAGCCTCGCATCTATCTCCAACAGTAACTGTCCTCGCCGGTCGCCGTGGGGCATTTCCCATTTCACCGCCCTCGCGTTGAGGTCATCCGCCACTATCACGTCTCCAGTCATCCCTCTAACCGCGTCCTCCAGGATAAATTGTCAGTTTTATCTTCATTATTCTTAATGAATTTTTGAAGATTGTTATCTGTTCTGAACGCTAAATTTACTTCGTATTTTTTAAAGAATTTTTTAATATGTTTTGAGAAATAAGAATTGTAAGTATTTACATGAAAATATTTATTTGTTTTAGTGGATGAGGCAAAAACTGCATTGATTACTTTCTTAAACTTAATCTTTGAAATCAAAATATCCACTAAGTTCGGATTATAACCATTATTAAAAGCTATCTGTTTTATTGTATCAACTTCTATTTGGTAACCCAAAGTATTTAAGGGAATAGAAAGTAGTCGGTATATAGAACTATAAAAATAGGACATTTTATGACAATATGGGTGAAGGGATTTATTATGAATAATTATATCGGGAAGGTTGGTTTTCTAAAAATTTTAAATTGTAATGAGTTATCAGCAAGTTTGGTTATGGTTAAATCTAAGAAATTAATAAAATTATCAGTTTCCAACTCAAAAGTGAACTCAATATTCACATGAAGGTCATTAATAAATTTAAAGAAAATGTCTAACTGTCTTTGTGACCCGTCCAACAGCTAAGAACATCGTCTACATATCTATGCCAAAACAAAAGATGTTTGCTAAGCGGGTGTTGCATGATTCTACTTTCTAAATGGATAGATAACAGGGGACTCATGGGGTCACCCACAATCAAGCCATCCTTAGCTATATAAATATCGTTATCAAATTGAAAATAATTTTGCTTTAAGCAAGTAGACAGGATTTATTAAAAAATGTGGTAATGACGATTATAATAAAGTCTATATTGGTCAGACAGTAAGAGTGCCTACATTAATCTTCATCCTGATAAATCTAATTACGCAAAACATGCGATTCAATGTGATCATTCTGACAATAATAACCTTAAAATTTTACATTATTGCAGTAAAGGCAGGAAATTGAATTTTTTGGAGTCCATGAAAATTAATAGATTTAAATTCTCGAATGATTTATTGAATGACCAACTAAACTTAAATTAGACTTACTTTAGACTTAGTTCCTTGACCGTTACCGCCTAATATTTATAAACATCCTTTTGTGTATATATCCTTATGATTTTTATTAGTAATTTAGTCGATCTATGTCGTCTGAAGAAGGTGCTGTGCGCCGAAACAATTGTAATGACCAAAATATCCTTCACCCCTTGTGCTTCAAAGTTGCAGAATACGCTAGTGGCTTTTCCTGTACACACACGCACACACACACACACACACACACACGCGCGCGCGCGCGCGCGCGCACGCACACACGGGGTCGTCATTGAGAAGGTAGAGTTATTATTTATGAGATCCAGATTCATAGGCCAATAGGTATGTATCAATGTATTTAAAAAGGTATGTTTGGCATAAATTTTATAATCACCATAAAATAGGTAGAATAAAATACAAATACAAGTAATGGTTGGCTGGGCAGTGGAACAGGTAATTATTCATAATAGAGCTAAAGATCGACTATATAAAATATCAATTTGGATTAAATAAAATTACTCGGTTCCCTACCATAGAAAAATTAAAGCTGGTTACTCTAGTCAAGTTATACCCTCGTGGGGTGCCCGTCTTCATTTAATTGGTCGTTTTTACGCATTGAAGAAAGAATGAAGTGAAATGGCATTAAGTGAAGAATAGCACAAAAGGAGACTGAGCTTGGGCTTAAGCTGCTGCCTCGATCGCTTGCAGCGGTGGTGCAACCGTTCTTTATTTCTCTCGCGCGCTTCTTACTTCTGAAATTTTCCCATGGTCTACTATAATTCTATTTATTTTGCTTTTGGTACAGTATTTATTAATTATAATTATATTATACTAGTAATAAAAAATGAAAATTTTGATCCAAAAAATAATTAATAGATCACTTTAAAAAAAATAGTCTTAATACTTCAAAATTTGGGCAATTGGAAAAATTATTTTATCGGACAGATTATTATTCGACCCGAATGACTACTAAATTTTTTGAAGTAATCACAAGTACGACACTAGTTAAAAAATCTCGCTAGCGGATGTAAACCGATATTTTCCGCATTCTTTCACCGTAAATTTTAGAAGAGCCGCTGTAGCTCCGGGCATAGAGCGCGCGTCTCCCAATACTGGGGTCGTGGGTTTGAGCCCAGGTCTTCGGCGATTTCTTCGAGTGTTTTTTCACGCGTTAAAATGTCGCCAGGATGTCCTATATACTTATTCCAACTCGGACATCCAAAGGCTGACTAAATTCTCTCTGATACTGTGACTCTGGATAGTGGGTCCGAATCGGAGGAATAAAGTCGACCGATGCCCGACCGGAAAAAGTGTGTGAGGTTAACTATTTAACCGGGTAGAGTTTGAGCATCCTGATGCGCTTTTGGCTAGTAGGGCCGACTGAGTCCCTGAAAACCAAAATGCAAGCATCGCTCGAGAAATTCGCTCAACTTTGGGGTTCTTAAGGGGGGTTATTAGAGTAGGGACACGAAAACGAGAATTGGGCAGAAAGCACATTAAAAAGCGTGAGAGAGGCAAACAGAGATAACTGTATAAAACAACTTGTATAAACGAGAAAGAACTGTATAAACAAGTAACTGGCATGGGTCCCTCACACACATGTGGTTGATACCCCTCTTGTAATGGGTCTTTACCTAAAAGCATGGCACTTCTCCAAAAAAATTTTTTCTTTATTACTAATATTTTATTTTTAAGTTAACAAAATAAATTTAAATCAATTAATTTTCTGTAATTTTATCTCATGATTTTTAACTAGAAATTTTTTTTATTAGAACCGAAATAGCCAAATTTTAATTACGCGCAAAATCAATTATTTTGAATTTTAATCTAATTTTTTAGAATTTGAACAAAAAACGAAAAACGAAATCATTTTCATGAAAATGAAAACATAATGCATTACTAAATTTTTTTTAACTATTTATTTTATTAAAATTTAATTTTTACATTATATCTTCTGCCAAAAATGTTGAGGAAAAATATGCAAAATGATTAATTTATGATTATAGCACCTTATGATATTTTTTTGTTTTTGACAAAAACTTCAAAAAAATAAATTTTAAATCAAAGTAAAAGTCGAGTAAATTAGGTCATAAATCATGTGTAATTCACGGCGTCAATTGTCCGAGAATTAGTTCAAAAGGGTAAAATAATCATATAATCAAGCACAACCTGGTAAAAGCCTCCTAACTAGAATCAGCGTGAACGCTCCACCCATACTACCAATGTAATGATTTATTACCTGGCTATAGTGTCACTAATTAATTAGCAACCTTAGTCCAGCCTTCCCGTTTGTGCGGATGAACTAGCTGTGATGCTGCTGCTCTCGCGTCTCTGCTTTATGCGCAGCTGCGGGGCAGCAGTTTCTTTTATTGCCGGTAATGAAAGCTCGAGCAAATGATTAATTTAAGTTATTAGGTTCTCTAAAATGTATCTAATGCTTTTTTCTCTCGCAAAAATATTTTGTAAATTTTTTCTCAAAAGTATCGAAGATTAAAATCCTGCACGTGTGAAAAATTGATGGAGTTTAACGACCTGAGTAATTTCATTCAAGCTATTAAATTTTTAAAATTCTGTTGCAGTTTCTATGTATTCCTTTTTTCTTTTGTAATTTACTTTAAGGTAGTAGGTATGGTCCTCGAATAAAAGATCAAAATTGCACGATACTTGGTGAAAATTTTGCTGGTAGTGAATTATTGTTGCTCTTAAATTTTTAGAGCATAATAGATTCTAACAAAAAAGATCTGACCAATTTTAGTTTTGCACGATTTGACATGTGCTCTTATAGAGAAATCATAATTTTTCTTATACAATCTCGGAATTTAACATGAAAGTAAGATTGGAATTTAATAAAAATAATTATAGTGATAGAAAAATATTCAATACACGTTTTCTGGCCAGAATGAACTGTTAGTAGACCGTGTAAGTTGGTTAAAAAATTCATTAGACACTAAAATCTTAGGTTAGCTGCCATGTTTTACACGAGTGTGAGAGAGACGAAGAGTTCGCTGACGCCCTCTGTATTACTCGCACAAGTATAGCGTTCTCTCTCGCACTGTACCAACTACCTTAACACGAAATAGTTCTTAACGCAAGTTGTCTAAAATGCTGAATCGGCAGCCTTGAAGAGGAATCATGCTTTACAACGCTAAAATTAAAGTATTTAAATTGACTTATTTTATTTTATTTTAAGATTAATATATATATTATTTATTCTAAGCTTGAATTGATTTAGATTATTTCCTACCCTAACTTTCTAAAACTACAAGACTGTCGAGCAACTGATAAGTCTTGGCAAAAATATAATTTACCTAAATGAATTTATCTAACTGAGATAAATCTTTTTATTGACTGTCCAACAACAAATAATCACAAAATATCTATATCAATCTTACAGTCTAAGCACATATGCGGATCATTAGGTGGACCATATGAGGTTGCTTCGAAGATGTCGCTGTAGAGGATCATGAGATGTTTCTTTGTTGCAAAACCCAGAAGTTGCAAATATTGTGGGTTTTGTAATACCGATTACTATTTGATATTTTAGGTTCTTCAGGGGTGATTTTAAGTAAGGATCATCTAATGATCCGCATATGTGGTTAGACTGTAAGACCGATATAAATAGGGTTGCTTCGAAGGTGGTGCTGAGGAGAATCATTAAATGTTCTTTTGTTGCAAAACCCAGAAGTTGCAAACATTGTGAGTTTTGTAATATTGATTACTATTCGATATTTTAGGTTCTTCGGGGGTGATTTTAAGTAAGGATCATCTAATGATCCGCATATGTGGTTAGACTGTAAGACCGATTTAAATATTTTGTGAATTTATCTAATTTATTTTTTTACTACCTTCCCCCAGGCGACCTAAACTACGAACTCTGCTACCGTTTTGTTAAGTGCTCACGAGGACACTTAACGTTTCCCAATATTTCAGCAGGCCGGAAAGGGAAATTTAACCGAAGATCACGGTCAAATTTAGCTTAAAATTCTTGAATTTATCTTCTAAAATTTTATTTTTTATTTTTTATTTTCATTGAATTTTCAATAAGAGTTTGCTCTGAAACATACAATTAAGTTATTGAAAAACCCTGTGAGGAATTTAAAGTTGTTTCTTGATAATTTTTTAAACGAAAATTTTTTATTTTTAATTAAGAATGAGATTAAAGAATACACTTGCAAAATCGGTTTCAATCATACTTTTTAAACTTTTTATGCGGGACACACACTGCACAGAAAAGAAAGGTTAGGCTTATGTCCTCGCGTTTGAGCTCGCATCATTTATATCTATCTATTTTATATAGTTAAGAAAGAAAATTATGTCCATGAGGCGCAGTTATGTGGAGCCATAAATTACTTAAATAACCGTTATTTTAGTCAAAAAAATCGGAAATTTTTCACTTTTTTTTGGCTTACCTCGCAGCGCTACAAACTTCCATTTAAGGGCCTGAGGTGCAGCCAAAGTTTCAATTTTTTAACACTTGAAATTTTGATGAACTGTGTAATGGGGTATTTCTAAGAAAAGGGCCTCCCTTAAATTATTAACGAAGTTTCCCGGGCCCTATCATTACAAGGAAAATTCATGCAAGAAAAATTGGGGAAAACTCCTTAACTCCGGGGTAGGATTCCCACGGAAAGAAAACCTCCGGGACTGGTCGGTGAGCTAGAGAGAGAAGAAACAAATTATTGCAAAAATCTTGGTTGAATTTGATTTTATTCTTGTCTACGAAAATCAAGTCTACAATTACAAAAAAATAAATTTCAATTTGAGAACAAAGGAAATAAAAAAAAAAACTATAAAGTAGTCTACAAAATGGCGGGTAACGACGCCGCGCCAAGAAAATCTCGATCGAATTTATATAACGACACCTTTAATGTTATGCAAACAAAATTTTATTCTTCGCGTACTATAACCGAAGAGAATAACAAGAAAAAATAAAAATGCTTCATAACATTTCATTAAATAATACAAAAAAAATCTTACGTTTACCAAAAATTTCACTTATTTATCTGATATCAAAATGTCCGCTTTCTGGTTTTTCCAACTCTCAATAAAAGGAAACTAACCCAAGTTTTCTCGATAATCCTCTACTACCTAGCTGTAATAAAACAACAACAAAAATGTCTACAAACTCAAAAACTACTGGAAAGATAAACTTTAAAAGAAAGGCAGTCTACAAATTAGAGACTTAAAACAAATAAAATATCACTCTCTAAAAAAAAACACAACCTTTTACTTCGGCTACTAAGAACAGAATGACGCCTCCTCGCGTCTCTCTGACTCAACTTCCTTCCTAATCATCCCTTCCCAACACTCTCAGCCAATCAACACTAATTTATTCCATCAAGTTTCATTCACACTTGAGGAACAGCAATGTGTCCACCAATCAAATACATTCACGCTACACAATCCAATCACGCTCTCGTCTACAATATTTCCGGTGGCGATTGCCACGCCATCTATACCATGCGCGAAAATACAAAAAAAATAAAAGTAACGCACACGAGGCATTAACAGTCCTCACTTCATTCTTCGCGCACATATTCTCTCTCTCTCCTTCCTACACGCACTACACTCTACTGTGGTGAGTGTGTGCGCACGCGCCTGTCAACGCCGTTGCGTCGTCTGCCGAACGCGCCACGCATCTCTCTCTCTCTCTCTCTCTCTCTCTCTCTCTGTGTGTGCGTGTGTGTGTGTGCGCGCGTGTGTGTGTGTGTGTGTGTGTGCGTGCGTGCGCGTGTGCGTGTGTGTGTGTGCGTGTGCGTGCGTGCGTGCGTGCGTGTGTGTGTGCGCGCGTGTGTGTGTGTGCGCGTGTGTGCGTGTGTGCGTGTGTGTACTTGTGCGCGTGCGCGCGCGCGCGTGTGTGTGTGTGTGTATGCACGTGCATGCCCTGGGTCGGGAGAGCCGTCCCGGACGGTGAACATGTGTGAGTGTATGTGCCGTGCGCGCGTCGTGTGTTCAAGCTGCCGCAGCAGCGTACAGCCGACGGCGACCGTCGCCACGTGGTCGGCTGCTGCTGCGAGTTAACGCGGCCGGCATAGTTATCACCTGGGAAAAGTAAACAAAATAACTTAATTATTTCACTGTTTCCCAGGTGAAAAACTGCCAGGTAAAAAAAATAATTTACGAGGGATTCACTCTCTCGCAACTAGAAAAAATTTCAAATTGGCCAAATTAAAAATTGGCCTTCTCAACTCTTTGGAGTCTTTGACCGACTCATTTGTAATCCAAAATTATCAAATACTTTTGTACAATTAAAAACGTATTTTTTTTTGGTTTTTTGAGTGCGTATTGCACTTTGTATGTACTTTATAAATGTAGTGAGGGAAAACTTTGGTAAAAGTCGGATTGGCCCCCACTCCATCGGCTGAAATTTTGTATAGACCTTGATCTATAGAAGAGGTCTGAAATTTTGTATAGACCTAAGGATTAGAAAACAATACAGTAAAGAATGTTCAGTTTTTGGCCTGGACGACCAGGTCACTGTGGTAACTGGAGATCATCTTCGAGAAATCGGGTTCATTTTTTTGGGGTGCACTTATTGATTCAAAAAACTGATTTTTAATGATCTTTTCTACCTGGATAATCAGGTCACCGATGACAGGGGTTCCTGAGCATCATCTCCGAGGAATCAAGTCAAATTTTTTAGGAATTATTTTAGGTATCTCTAACGAGTTTTGGTCGACGTTTTCGACCTCAATACCTTCTGAACAGGTCTAAACGACGGAGGTTGCCTAGGAGATTATTTCCAAAGAACCTGTCTGTTACTCAAATGAATTTTATGGAATGTATGTACAGATGAACCATGCTTTTCTGGTTAGTAATATTTTAATTTTTAGAAAAGCATGTTTTTATACAATGGTGAATTCATGTTGAAGGTATTTTTAGAGTTTGAGTTTTAAAAAAAAGCATTTTTGTAGAAAAGTATAAGAGACTCTAAAGTTCGGAACAGTACCTAAAATTTTTTTATTTTCATGATAAATTCTTACTGCTTGAATTAAAAAGTGCATACCGAGAACATTAAGTACTAAGACAAAAACGGAATAAAAATAAAAATCTTGAGTCAGAATCAAAATCTAAATTTAAATTCACTTTAAAATTTACACCAATTTTTACGCTCGGCACAGTAGTCCCATGTAATAAGTTGAAAATACTTAGCTCAATATCTCAAAAATTAGCCCGAGGGTAAAGTACCAACGTGTAGGTCGTTCAAAAAACTAACTCTTTGCCGGGTTAGAAAACTTTTATAAGAAACACGAAAACTATAGGGAACCACCTTAAATATATACAAGATCCTTTTAGATTCGCGATGAGAAAAGAACGCATCGATGTATTGGATCAATGCTGTATCCAGCCGTACTAACAACGAAAGAACAACACATAGATGTGTTAAAGCAATGCTAGATCCAATGACACTCGAAAATACAGTGCATCCATGTATTGAATGAATATTCGATTCATCCACAGTCACGATAAAGAAACAACATACCTATGATTTCAAAGATGAAAAAGTAACCCTAGACAAAATTTGAGCTGTAATTAAAATTTGTGCAGTACGAGAAATTGTGAGGGTAATTAAGGAACACTCAAGTGGGTAAGATTTGCGCAATCCGAAGCCAGCTGGTTAGATAAGCGAATTACGTGAGAGCTAAGCTGCTAATAAAGCGGTTCAGGTTGGTAAGGTAGATCAGGTTAATAAGGATCTGGTTAGGCGCAGGTTATGGAGGACGAGGGTGGGAGGGAAAATGAGGTGAGGGAGGTTTTTTTATTTAAAATTATTAATAGAGCTTTTTCAAAATCTAAAGTATTTCAACAAAACTTTAAAGTTAGTGACTGAGTTGGTGACTAATATGAATAAGGTTAGTAGGATTAATTGGTATATTGGGTGAGATAAATGTGGAGAATAAAGTACGATAAAGTATTTGAAGTAATTAGTGAGTTCATTTATGTGGCTAAGATTAAAGTAGGTCAGGTAGTTAAAGATGAAAAAGTTAATATAGTTAGTAAAGTTTTTAATATGGGTGAGAATAGTAAAGCTGGTAAGTTAAAGTGAGTGATGGTTATGACCATCTCAAAACAGTCGAAAAACAATTTATTTACAAAAATACTCAACTAAAAACTTTAAATTAAAAAAAAAAAAAATATTAAAACATTAAGTTTGGTACGAACTGAAGCTAAACATTCTTTTTAGAACAATCAGGATTCTAGTATGAAGTTGAAAAAAATTGAAAAAATAATTATACAAAATCGAATGAAAATTAGATTAAGATTGAAAATAACTTATGTTGATATGAAAAATAGATTTAAATAGTACGAAAGTAATTAATTTATAAAATAAATATTAATAAAAAAATAAGATTCGAAAATAGAGGATGAGCAAGCGAAATCAGTGGAAATGTAAGAATGATTGGATTCGAATGAAAGAGTGTAAGCGAGACATAACTAAAGGAAAAAGTACTTCTAAGGTGGATTTTTTGAAAATGAGGGAGGAGCACCTCAAAACAGTCGTAAAACCTTATATTTAACACTATTTGTAGCTCCTCCGGGAGGAGCACTTCAAAACGTTTAAAAAACCTTATATTTTACATAATTCTAGGGTGCTCCTCCCAGCTCATTCCGGTGGAGCAAATTTTTTTTAACCAAGAAATTAACATTTTTTTGAAACACGGAGGAGCAGAGCTGAACGGGAGGAGCACCATTTAACTATATTAAATATAAGGTTGTTTAAACGTTTTGAGGTGCTCCTCCCGGAGCAGCAAGAAAATTTGTTCCTGCGGGAGGAGCAATGAATAATTTGGGAGGAGCGCCCTTGAACTAAATAACTAGAAGGAATTTCTTTATAACTATGCTCCGTTAAGGAAGGAGGAGCAAAATGTCTTCAAAAACCCGTAAAAAAATAGTGCTCCTCCCGGATATAACTATATAATATAGGAAGATATATATCATCCCCCCTTATGTGCAAATTACGCGTGATCTTCCGATGTATTAAAAAAAAACCTAAATAACCCATCTTTTTTTATTTCTAGGTTTTTGCACTCCATCCAAATTAACTCATTTCTCTTTTTTTTGAACTTTGTTTTAGGGAACGTTCATAAACCACGTGGTCATTTTTTCGATGATTTTGAAGGGCCCTCCCTCCCATGAAGATCAGCGTAGTATTTGTATCAAATTTTCGACCCCCCCCCCCTAAAGTCACGTGGTTTTTTTACGATTTCAAAATGTAAATATGTATACTATTAGTTTTTTAAAAACATTATTTTTTAAGTTATAATTTAATGATTTAATACCAGGGGCGCAACAACTCCTATCAGCTAGGGGGGTTCCTGAGGCCCCCCCCCGCCCCCAATAAAACTGACGTCTAAAAAAAAAAAAAAAAAAACGTTGAGTTCAATAAATAGACTGGTTAATTATCCCCCAAGCTCTAAACCCTCAAAACCCTGGACGTAGAGTTCAAGAATTATCTGATCAGCTATGCCCCAAGCTCTAAACCCCCAAAACCCTGGGCGTCATATTCAATAAATAAACTGATTAGCTATCCCCTGCAGAGAACCATGAACTACAGAAGCTACCTGCACGCGGTGATAATGAAGCACGTACGGGCCACTCAAAACAAAACTTTGACGAGTTTTTACTTGCCCACGGCCACGCAGGCGCAAATCAGATGACAGGCACGGATTCGGTTTTAACGTTCAACAGTAAAATATTATGAATCGAATCATCGATTCATGCACTTTAAAAACCACGTGCCTTTCTGAATCAACAGCCCTACCCCCACGTAACCTTTCGTAGCCTTTTAATCGCCCCCCTCCCCCCTGTTTGGGCCACGTGGTTTGTGAACGTTCCCTTACCTGGAATTCGAGTTTTTTGATTTCGAAATTTCATGTATTATCCTGATACGTCCGCATGGTGCCAAAATGTCTGGATAGTGAAGGGCGTATATATGAAATGTCTGGATAGTGACCTGATAGTACATTTATATTTATATAATAATTAACAATTATTTTTTTCTTTACAGGTTCATAACAAGTACACAGCAGAAGATTTTGATGAAGATTTACGTCAAGTTCTTCGTCGATCTGGCTGTCGAGATGAAAAAATTGCATTTATACTTGATGAGTCAAATGTTTTAGATTCTTCCTTTTTAGAAAGAATGAATACGTTACTTGCTAATGGAGAAGTTCCTGGACTTTTTGAAGGAGATGAGTATTCTACTTTGATGACTCAATGTAAAGAAGGAGCTCAGCGGGAAGGATTGATGTTAGACTCTAATGAAGAATTGTATAAATGGTTTACTGGGCAAGTTATGCAAAATCTTCATGTAGTATTCACCATGAATCCAAGTACGGATCAGTTAAAAAATAGAGCAGCTACTTCACCCGCTTTGTTTAATCGATGCGTTCTCAACTGGTTTGGGGATTGGTCTGATAATGCACTTTTTCAAGTTGGAAAAGAATTTACTTGTAAGATAGATTTGGACAACCCCAGTTGGAAAAGCCCAGACTTTTTCCCTTTTTCATGTTCAATTTTAAATCAAGAAGTATCGCACCGGGATGCTGTAATTAATGCTTGCGTCTATGTTCATCAAACACTTCATAAAGCTAATGCAAGACTCATAAAAAGAGGATACCGTACCATGTCGATAACTCCACGACATTACTTAGATTTTATAAACCATTTTGTAAAACTTTATCGAGAAAAACGCAGTGATCTTGAAGAACAACAGTTACATCTGAACGTTGGACTTAGCAAAATAGCTGAGACTGTAGAGCAAGTTGAAGAAATGCAAAAAAGTTTGGCTGTAAAATCTCAAGTATGTTTTGAATTTAAGTTTTTTTTTTTTTTTTTCAATTTTAGTTTTTGTTGTTCGTAGTGCTCTGAGATGTTTACATAAGCTAGTCCGGCATGAGAGTTGTTACCCAAAGGTATTAAGTTTGCTTTTGACAATTAAAATTACTGTTATTTAATGTAACAATCAGTAATTTTAAGTTTTTTTTCACTCCACATGTATAAGTTTCTTTAGAGAGACTTATGGCAACATGTTGGCATAAGTGTTTTTAAATATAACTCGTTTTGGCATAAGTTTAAGAACACTTATGCCAACACAAATCTCCCTATATTATAATCTGGTTTTTTTTTTATGATCCTCAAAGCTGAGTCCTCAAAATTGAAAATCAATAAAAACACGGTCAAAAGACACGTAAAAAAGATACTTATGTGTCCTCAAAGTTGAGTCCTTTTCTCAAAACGGTGTTTTTTAGATTCTCATGTAATATTTTCTATAGAAGCAGCTTGGTTTATAGAAAGATTTGAATTGCGTAAATGTAGTCGCACAACGTTTAGCAATTCATACAGAAAATCAACAAAACATAATATATAAAGAAAATGAAGAAGAAAAAAGTTAAAAAATTGGAAAACAACTTTAGCAACTGGGCTTGAATTAAATAAAATTGATCTGTTAGAAGTATTAAAAATGCCAATTTACCAAATTACTATAGATTTCTAGATGATAAAACTTTTGTGAGATAGAAAAATAAAATAAAATTTCAAACTATAGGTAGAATAAACGTTGTTTCTTCTAAAGATTCAGAGAGTTTTCACTTAGAATTAATATCAGATAAAGTAAAAGGTGCTGCTACTCACGAATACTTGAGAACTCATAATAAAATTATTTATGAACATATAGAGAAGGAGCTATTTAAATGGGTCTAATAGTAAATGATAAAAATGTATATGCCATTTTTGAAGAATCTATAAACTATTTAACTCCGAAAAAATTACAAGAATTTTTCGGATTATTTTTATTGTCTGAAAAAATTCCTGGTAATTTAATTTGGAATAAATATAAATTACATTTTATAAAAGATTTCAAAGATAATGCAGAAGGTAGAGGTTTAAATGAAATAAACGATTTTCTATCTAGCGAAGATTCTAATTTAAGTTATAAATGTTTTGGTTTACCTGAACCATGCTTAAAAAATATTTCTAATATTTCTGAAAATTATAACTGCAAAATAAACTGAAAAGAAGAGTATGAAAAGATGTTTGAAAAATTTAATAATTATCAAAAAAATATATTTAATACAATAACAAAAAGCAAAAATAATATGTACTTTATAGATAGACCAGGTGGTACAGGTAAAACATTTTTTCCTTTTGGAGGAAAATTAATAATTTTAGGTGACGATCTTAGACAAATCCTTCCTGTGGTCAAAAGAGGCAATGAAAAAATTATTGTAGAAGATACGATTAAATACAGTAAATTGTGGAAAAATTTTAAAATTCTTAAACTCACTGAAAATATGAGATGTAAAGATAAAAATTTTTCTAAATTATTACTAAAAATAGCAGAAGGTGAGATTAAAAATTTTAAAATACCTGTGTAATGGAAAAGTAAAGATGTTTGCAATTCAATTTTTGGAGATATAAATGAATATAATAATTTTAACAAAGTTATTTTAGCTCCAAAAAATGAAAATGTTGCAATGTCAAACAGAAAAGTATTAAACATATTAAATCGACCAAGTAAAACATATTACAGTATAGACAAAGCCATTCATAGGGGAGTAGATGAAACTGATTTAAATATATGTTTAGATTATCCAATTGAATACTTAAATTCAGTAAATCTATTCTTACCCATGAACTAAAATTAAAAAAATGCAGTGGTAATGTTAATTAGAAATCTAAGTAAAAAAGATAGTGTATGCAATGGAACTAGATTGAAAATAACAAATTTATATGAACATAATATTGAAGCTACATGTGAAAAAACAGGAAAAATAGTACAGGTTGGTAAGGTAGATGAGGTTGGATAGGCGGAGGTTATGGGGGAGGAGCGTGGAAGGGGAGATGAGGTGGGAAGGGTTTGTTATTGCACTTAAAAATGTTAATAGAGCTTTTTCAAAATTTAAAGTACTTCAACAAAACTTTAAAATTAGTGACTGAGTTGATGAATAAGGTGAATAAGATTTGTTCGTAGATTGGGTGAGATAAGTTTGGGGGATAAAATACGGTTTTTGAAGTAAATATAATTAGTGAGGTCAGTAATGTAGCTAAGATTGAATTAGGTCAGGTTGTTGAAGATAAAAAAGTAAGTATAGTTAGTAGGGTTCTTAATATGAGTGAGAATAGTAAATCGGGTTAGATAAGGCGAGTGTGTGTGGAGGGTAGAGTGTAGGTAAGATGGTTGTGGGCTGGTAGATCAGATATTAAATTTATAACTTTGGCTCTAATTAGAATTTTCATAGAAAATCATATATCATTAAAAAGGTCTTGAGCTCAGCTTTTTAATTATGTCATTTTATGTCTTTGAAATTTTTATTAAATACTTTTTGTTGTCATGAGAGGGTGCTGAACAAAGCCGTTTATCATTTCAAATCCAACCCTGCCTCTACAAATCATAAATCGGCTTAAACGCGATTTCGCGAGCTGTTACTATGCAGGAATTAAGTTCATCTCATGAAAAATCTGTAAAAAAATTTTGTAGATTATTTTCCCGAGCTGAATTACAACCAATAGGAACGCCGCATTTGACATTTGGTGGAGAGGTGTGGGTAAAATTAATTCGATAATTTGTCAGTCATTTCCAATTCGAACGTTTTGAGTCGCAGAGCAACTTGAATTGTTTGACTTACTCGAATCAGCTTTTGGGTTAGACCCGAGTTACTGCGGTGTATACCTATATATGAGGATTCATAGGTATATTCATTGTAAACAAAAAGTAATATAAGTAATAGAACTATTACCGCAAAAATGTAAAATACAGCATTTCTACGATTTGAAATTCAGCTGGGGAAAATAATCCAGCCGAATACCTCTCGTGCTTCAAAATTTCAGATAATTTTCCTCCAGTTTTTTTGTACAGCAACCAGGGGAGCAAGTTTGACAGGTTAAAAATCACGAGCGCGAAGCGCGAGTGATTTTTTGTCAAACTTGCCCCGCAAAACACAATTTTGAAGCACTAGGGGTACTACGACTGAAAATCGAGGCTTGCTTATACGAGATTGCGAAATTTTAAAATAATCGTGATTTTTTTATTATTTCGCTAATTACTAGAGTAGTTTTCAGGGTGGGCAGTTTAAGCTAGAGATCTAAGATGAGTCAGGTCCAGAATGAATAAGGTGAGTAGGGTTTGTTGGTAGAGTGAGTTAGAGATGAGTTGGAGATTTAGTGTGGTATTTGAAGTAAGTGAAATTAGTAAGGTCTGTAATGTGGCTAAGATTAAAATATATTAGGTGGTTAAAAATGAAAAATTAAGTAGGGTTGGTAGGGTTATGAATCTTTTGGTAACATAATTTGGTAAAATTATGATGAGTAAGTAAAGTTCAAACTGAACTCTCGCGTCTAATTTTTATTGATTTTGAGCACTTAAGTTTTTTTGTTATTTTACTCGTTATTTTACCAATCATAGAGCTTACGTATTGTTTCGATTAATTTTTACAGTCATCAATTATAATTAGGGGGTTGGTGAGCGGAGCGAGCAGAGCCCCCCCCCCCCCCCCCCCAGTAAATTATATTTTTAAAGTTCATTAAGGTAGAGCCTCAGTTAATACAGTGAGCCCGATTACACGCAGGCTTCCAGCTGACCGAGATCCTCCAGTTACGGCCGATTCAAGCCGAGCTTTCCCGAGCTTTCTCGCGTCTCCACCACGTCACAGGACACCCAGTGGGACTAACTCCCTGTAAAAACGGAAATCGAACGTGGCATCGGGACTTTTATTCTATAACTCTATGTATTCATTGCTTTGATAGTTAAAAATTCAATAATTAATTCGGAGTATTGTGAATCAATTAAGCACTGCATTTAATCGCGTACCAATCAATTTCTCACCCGTAGCGTTTAGAGCTTGTATAAAAGTTCTAAGCAAACTGTTGTAGAATTCTAACGTTTGAGAATTGCAGTAGTAAGCATTCTTAAGAGAAATGAGAAATTTTGCTTTCGAGTGACCCGCGCGTTCGTGTTTTTATAATCCCGATGCACTCTCAAATGCTGCAGCAGCAAGATTTGGGAATCGGTAACCATACGACCCTGCGACGATTGGTAACTCGTTGGCGGGTAAGAAGGATGCCGTATCCCGATCTCAGTGCCGCTCTCGCGTCGGGTGGCGCATTTTAAACGTTGTCGGTCCTACTCACTCGAATTTAAAATAAAAAAAAATAGCTTTCTTTGTTAATAAATAAGGGTTGGGCTATTACATTTATTCCTCGGCAAGTGGGGTTCCTTAGTACCTCGCATCGCGCTGGATACCAGAGATCTTCCTTGATCTGTATAATGAATGACTGCGATTTGGCACTTTCTGTGACAGCTGGAGGACCGCGACACTAGTGATGCAAAATGACGAGGACGATCCAGGAGCGTCATCGTTCTTGGGCGGTCTTGGGACCAATGGAAAAATCGAGGACGGTCATTTTTGCAAACCCCTCTACCAGTAGTACTTTTTCGAAAGCTTCACGCCAATCATGCCCACCCTCAATCATCGCTACTCTTAGTTCTCGCGCCCTACTTTTGGAAGTCATCAAGAGCAAGATTCAGATGGGTAAACTACACACTAGTGCTCTCTCTCCAAATCTTCCTTCTGGTATTGAGCCGAATGCGATAACACCCGATCTTGGGGCCGTCCACGTTAAAAAAGCAGGATTTTCTCCGAATTTTTTTAAATTTTTGGAAATTTTTTCTACCGATTCTGGATACCAAAAAAAAAAGATTCCCCAATTTTTAGGTCCTAAAAAATTTTTTGCGTCTTCTATGAATAAAGTTGTTTTTGATGTAAACCAACGAATTGAACAAAAATTGATCGCTCATTTTCACTATTTTTGCTGCCATTTCTAAACGAATGGGCCGATTTTAACGGGATTTGTTGCGTTTGAAAGTATAGTAAAAAACCTATTCAAAAATATTCTGGTTTTTTAATTTTCATGCCTTGGTACCGATATAGCAGACAAACAATACAGAACACACTTAATAAGTTGTTCCTAAAAAAGCTATATATACAGGGTGGCGTTTTTTAAGTGACCGGTGTGATTATCTCGAAATCAAAGCCTCGTATCAAAAAGTTTGTAAGACAAAAGTGGCTCGGAATCGAGGAGGAAGTAAAATGGGCCCAAAAAATTTGGGCCCGGGGCCTTAGTTTGGGCCCTACGGACCCTAACTTCGTTTTTTTAAATGGGAACCTCTATTTTTGACTCCAAATTCGGAAAGAGCGGAAAATTTTACGATTTTTGGATATTTGGGGCCCCAAAAAAATTTTCAAAAAATACCTCAAAATCGTAAAATTTTCCGCTCTTTCCGAATTTGGAGTCAAAAATAGGGGTTCCAATTAAAAAAAACGAAGTTAGGGTCCGTAGGGCCCAAACTAAGGCCCCGGGCCCAAATTTTTTGGGCCCATTTAACTCCCCCCTCGATTCCGAGCAACTTTTGTCTTACAAACTTTTTGATACGAGGCTTTGATTTCGAGATAATCGCACCGGTCACTTAAAAAACGCCACCCTGTATATATGACAATGCACTTAGACGGAGTTAAAGCAACGAGCAATCAAGACATTGTGGAACTTTTTGGTAAAAAATTTGGTAGTGTATATGAAGACAGTGAACTCAATTTTACAACTCCAATTGCAGTCTTGGATAATTTGTCAACGATTGTATTCACCACTGAAGAAATCTTCAATGGCATAATGAAATTAGATGAATCCACATCTCCTGGACCTGATAACATACATCCTTGTTTAGTGAAAAACTGTGTCGGTGTACTGGTGCCTATATTGACTGATATTTTTAATTTACCTCTTAAGCGTGGAATTTTTCCTGATAAATGGAAAGTAAGTTTTGTTACTCCCTTACACAAATTTGGTGATGTATCTGATATTAATAATTATAGACCTATAACTAAGTATGATGTTTTTTGTAAACTTTTTGATTCTCTAGTTTCTAAAAAATTGAACTCATATATCTCTAAGTATATTATATTAAATCAACATGGGTTTGTAAAAAATCGATCAACGACGACTAACCTGTGTATACATGTTGATTTTATTTCTAGAAATCTTTGTCAGGGTCGGGTTTGTGATGCTGTATATACTGATTTCTCTAGAGCCTTTGATAAAGTAAATATTAAGCTTTTGCTCAAAAAATTATAATCATACGGTATCACAGGTAATTAAATGTGTCATGTCTCGAAATTGGGACAGATCTATTAAATTAAATTGACTCTACTTCACCCTTTTATGTGACCGGGTAGGTGATTCGAATAACTGAGAGGAGGTTAATTAATAGAACTACAAAACCCGAAAGACTACTATGAAAATCTATTTATTAGAAAAACCAAACCATTACAAAATGTTTCACAAGCTACTTCCTTAAAATCAATCTTAATTCTATAAAAGTTCTGGTCACTGCACAGAGAGAGAGAGAGAGAGAGAGTGTTGACGGTGTTGAAGACCGAAGATTCCCGCTGGGCTGCTTGAGGTGGTGAATCGGTGGTTCTACGCAGTGCTGAAGAAATTCCCGGCTCTTTTCTTTAGTCGGACACAATGCTGTTTGTTTAAAGTCTTTTAAAACCCACTAGTCACTGCCGGAACTCTAATTTTATGTAACCCTTGCACTTATTTGAAAACTCGCGAATTAGGTATTCTGATTTGTAAACTCAGAAATGTTCTTGAAATGAGACTATAAATAGTCACTCAGGTTACACTCGGTCTATTTTGAAGATACCGAGTCTTTGAAAAGTATCTGACTCTCGTGAGTCAAGTCAAAGAGATCTACCTCGCGGAACGATGTGCACGGGGCGAGTTCAGGATCGCGACTAAATAACCAAGCTCCTGGGCCCGCGTTCGCGGCCCTATTTATACCCCAACGCATGAGGACCCACCCCCGTAGAGGGGATCATGGACCCTCCCATGTACGTCCGAAAACTTGGGGAAAAAAAAAACCAATGATTATGCCCCTTTTCCAAGAGGGCTTGGCCTTGGCCTAATTTATTATAATACTCCTCATGTGTGAATTCCCTCTCCTACAGCTATGGTCCGCCTAAACTAACATGTGACCCGTTTCTTTGATACCTCATTGGGTCAATGTCACTGACCGGTGATCATGGGGGTTTGTTTATGGCCTCCAGCCTCCTTGCCGTGACACTCTATTGTTTGGGTCCGCTGCTGGCTTTTCCTTCACTCAGCCAGGCGTTCCGCGCTGACGCGTTTCTTTTGTCCTCTCCCTCTCTTCTTTTTCCCAGTTCCTGTTCGCTTTTCCTCTCTCTCTCTGTTTTTCTTCTATTTATTCTCTCTCTCTCTCTCTTTCTTATACTTATTAATTTATCTTATTTAACTAATAATTGAATAATTTGTAAATAATTTAAGAATCATCTGAAAACTATTTTAATATTAAAATGAGGAGCTGGTGCCGACACGAAAAATGGTTTGAAAGCTATTTATCGGAGAGAACTCAAAGAGTTAAGTAGAAAAACTTCATCTCTGAGATTATTAATGTTATATCAGGGGTAGGTCAAGGATCACACTTGGCTCCTATTTTGTTCTTAATTTTTATAAACAATATCGGTTTTTATATAAAAAATCCTCAATTTTTGCTTTTTGCCGATGATTTAAAAATTTATAGAGTTATACATGCACTTGATGATAGATATTTGTTGCAATCTGATATTGATTCTATTTCTAACTGGGGTCGCGAGAATGGAATTTTTCTTAATATAAGGAAATGTTACAGTATTTCGTTTGGCAAGGGTAGACTTATTGAGAATTTTTATAATATTAATGGTGTGATTATTGAGAATCTTGCTGAAATCAGAGATCTGGGAGTTATAATTGATTGTAAGCTGAATTTTAATTCACATTTAAACTCTTTAAAAACCGTAGCCACAAAGAGAATCAATTTTATAAATCGATTTTCAAGGAATTTCAGAAACATTTTAACTTTTAAATCACTGTATTACTCATATATTTACCCAATTCTCACATACTGCTCTGTAGTTTGGCGACCATATCTTAAATATCAAGTAGATATGCTAGAAAGTGTAAATCATTTATACATCAGATATCTCGCTTATAAAATGTGCAAACCTGTGCGTTTCAATGATCATGATTATAGAGAGATAGCTACCTACGTTTCGTTGCCTAATATCGATTCATCTCTTGAAAGAATTGATTTTATTTTTCTTTATAAATTATTTAATAATTTGATTGATTGCTGCACTTTGAGAGATGAATTTATTGATTATCACAGCGTTCGTGAATTGAGATCTAATTTCTGTTTTTATGTTCCTATAATTTATAACAAGACTTTATTGCATAGTTGTTCGGTTAGATTAAGCATTATAGGTAATAAATATGCTTCTAGGATTGATATGTATGATTCATCATACTACGCAGCGCGAAGATTATCTAATACAATGTTAAATTATTCTTAAGTACTTTGTTTGTTACATATTTTTTTTATATACTCTTGTATTATGGGCATGTCCCGTTTATTGAAAATAAATAAATATATATATATATATATATATTTGACATTTTTTACTTTGTTTTGGTGTATACTTTGATTTTAAATACATAACATTTGACGGTTTTGCGTTTGAAGCCGTTTTTATTGCGTATTTGTTAAAAATTTAACCTTGAAAAAATCCCAAAATTAGGGTTAATCGATGTTTTAGATTATTTATTCAACACAGAATGCTTCATACACAATTTTAAACTACGTAAAGTTGTAGCTGAAGTCAAGAGCTGTTCAATGGTATAAGATTTTATACGAAAATTTTTATTTTCAGTAAAGTTATGAGCTTTTAAAGCAAGAAAAAAAATCTACCCTATAATCTGCAAATATCTAAGAACATATTTTAAATGAAGACATCTTTTAATTGCTGAAACTAAAGAAACTGAACTTAATTTTAAGACGATACCCATGTTCTTTACCTATAATTAATTATTAAGTATTATTATTAATTATAATTACTATTAAGTCACTGAAATTATAGTTTTTTATTGTTATTTTTTTAAATAAAATTAATACCTTATTTAATTGTTTTATTACATAATTTAACCGCTGATTAAAAATACGTATGCATGTTTTTGAATCGCCACTCATCACACTGCCCACTCGGATACCTGGTTGGATATATGTTTGGTGGATGCCCTTGACACCGTAGCCGACTACTCAAAGTCGGACACCCCATTTATAGCTGGACACGACATGATAACGGCTACACTTGCTATCCTCGTTCCGGAAACTGAGTCCAGCGATTTCACATATCGAGACTTTAAGTCAGTCGACCCCTCGGTTCTGAAAGATTTCTTGGCTAGATGTGACTGGTCAGATTTCTCGTGTAGCTTGGCTTCTCTAGATGTGAGATTGAACTGTTTGGTGGCAAACCTACACCTAGCTCTTAAAGCTGCTGCCCCACTTAAGATCGTCACCCACGGGAAAAATAAGCACCCTTGGTTTACCCCGTACATCAAATCTCTCAATTCAATTGAGCTGTCAGAAACTCTTTCTTTTTGTTAAAATACTCAAATACTCGAGAAAAAAACATTTACTATACATAAAATCATATTGTACGTTCATTTCAACCCAAATTTTAGTTTAAAAAGTTATAATTCAAAAAACAGCTATTTTAGGTCATTTTTTGATAATCCTTGAATTTTTAAAAAGTTTTATGTATCTCTAGCAGTATAATTTAATTTTTCTCGCGTTTTTAGTATATTAAAGTATTAATAAAAAAAATTTCAATCTAGAATATATGTAATTGTTCAAACCACAGACAAAAAATGAGAATTTTTAAGCACAGTAAATTTAGCTATTTTTGGTTATTTTGTCATTTTTTTGTGAAATTAGTTTATTTTTTTAATACACTAGGTAAAAATAACATAAAAACACATATTTTATTTAGAATTCAACAAATTTATTTCACAAACTTATAAAATGATATAAAATATTATGTTTTTTAACAAATTTACAACATTGATATATTTTTGAAAACCTTTTATTTTAATAATAAATTTAAATAAAATACATACTATGTAATTGTTGCGGAATTTATCAAATTTAAATATTCGCGCCCATGACCACAGTTGATGTCGTCGCCGTGGCGTCTCTCGAAAATTAGCGCTGCTAATCGTTAGCGGTTCAAAACCGCTGACTCACCTGCGCAGAGTATTGATTTTTCGCTCTGTCTCTCTCTCTCACGTGCCTTCAAGCTACGCGCTGTTGCTGCTGTCGCTGACGCTGCTGGGCCTGCGGCGTCTCTCCAGCTCTCTTCTCGGCAACGCTCGTGAATAGACGTTTCTTTCACCATTTTGTGTTATCTCTTGGGTTCTTTTCACTTGGCATTTTTCTCGACTCTTTCTCGTCATCAACGCAGTGGTCTCATCTGCACAGTCATCTCAACAAATAATTCACCTGGTGGTAGTCAACTCTCGAGACATCTCATCTTGAATTCGATCGGCTTGATTCACTTCAATTCTTGGGTTAGCAGCTCAGCAAGGAGATCATCCTAGGCATCCTCAGGTATTTTTGCGCAGCACCGGTAACAATAATTTACCGGTGCTTCTCCTCGTCATTTCGCAGCCAGAAAATCAATAAAATTTACTGTGCATTCTCTCGCTCTCTCTCTCTCCTTTCTTTGTGCTGTCTTACAAGCAGCCATTTTCTTTTCTATTTTGTTCAAGGCCATTCTCTGCTGCTGCTTTAATTTCTCTTGGGCATCTCTCTCTCTCTCTCTTTTCAAGGCCATTTCTGTAGCCTTGTTTACCTCAACTATACTCAAACAAAACTTATGTTTATGGTTTTAATTAATATAATCAAGTCCATAAAGAGTTTTGACTTGGTGTTTCTCAAATTAATTAATTAATTAATCTTCTTTACATGAAAATTAAGAGTGGAAATTCTCCACTCAAACTATAATATTCTCACCTCTCAGTTTTTTTGCATTAAAAATAATTTTGATTAACCTGTATAAACTCACTTATTGTAATTTTGAATTATTGGAATATTGTTGTAAATAGAGTGCTGTGTTAAAATAAATAAATTAACACTGTTTGTATTAAATTAAGTCTGTCTCAACGTTTATTTGACAACCCTCCCCTACCAGCTTTTAATCCGGCAACAAAATAAAATTAATAAAGCAGTAAATTTGCAACAGTAATGATTATTCATTAACTCGAGAATGAACTTATTTATTTTATTGAATAAAAAGCGACCGTAAGCTGGACATTTTGCAATATAAACATCGGTCTCATTTCAAGCAATCCGAAATTCAAAAAATGCGATTATAGCGCTACCTACTTGTAAGTACTAAGAGTTAAAACTTTATCGAGGTTTACTATCAGAGTCAACTTTTTTTGTAATAGTATCTATTTGCAATAGCAATTATGGGTAGAAAATCTGTGCCAGAGTCTGTAAAGTGACAGATAGTTGGTTTATTTAAGGCAAAAAAAAAAAAAACCATCACAAATATCAAGGATATTAAAAGTATCAAAATGCTGCGTTCGAAATACCATTTCTGCATATCAAACCAGAAATACAGTGAAAACTCAAATTGGAGCTGGTAGACCGCGAATAACGAGCACTCGGACGGATAGAATCATTATTCAAAAAGCGAAAAAAGATCGTTCTGTGACTGCAAACAGTATAAAAACTCAGCTAAAACATGAATTAAATGTGCAAGTTTCTCGAGAGACAGTAAATAGGCGTTTACTTGAAATGAACTTAAAATCTGCCGTTGTGACTCGCAAGCCTCTTTTGACGGCCAAAAATCGGAAAGCTCGCTTTGAATGGTGCAAAAGTAAACTTTCATGGACTCTTGAAAAGTGGAATTTGGTACTATTCAGTGATGAATCTTCGTTCCAACTCTACTCAAATCGACCAAAACTAGTGAGGCGCAATAGTAGTGAGAAATATAACCGCGATTGTCTTGCCGCAAAAGTGCAGAAAGGTGGCGGTTCAGTAATGGTTTGGGGCTGCTTGTCAGGAAAAGGAATTGGGGAATTGCATTTTGTGCAAGGATCAGTAAACAGTGACAAATACATTTGTATTATGGAGAATTACATGCTTCCTTCTAAAAAAAAAGTTTTCGGACGACGCAAAATTTGGTATTACCAGCAAGATAACGCTCCATGTCACACTTCTAAGAAAACTTCAAGATGGATTAATGATAATCAAATTCCTCTTTTCAATTGGCCTGCCCGTTTCCCAGACCTGAACATAATAAAAAATGCTTGGGATCAAATCGAGAGGATGATCAAAGAAAAACATGTGCGCAATCTTGATGAGCTCAAAAAAGAAATCGCTATTGCTTGGCAAAATTTAAGTAAATCTTATTGTGCGAAACTCGCAGAATCGATGGTAAGAAGAGTTAAAGCATGCTATGAAGCTAAAGGAAGGGCCACCAAATACTAAATAGTTGAACTGATAAACTGTTAAATGAATTCTTATTAATAATTCATAATAATATAAAAAAAATAAGTTGTTTTATGTTAATAAATTAAAAAAAAGACGTTTTGTTTTCAAAAATATATCAATGTTGTAAATTTGTTAAAAAACATAATATTTTATATCATTTTATAAGTTTGTGAAATAAATTTGTTGAATTCTAAATAAAATATGTGTTTTTATGTTATTTTTACCTAGTGTATTAAAAAAATAAACTAATTTCACAAAAAAATGACAAAATAACCAAAAATAGCTAAATTTACTGTGCTTAAAAATTCTCATTTTTTGTCTGTGGTTTGAACAATTACGTATATTCTAGATTGAAATTTTTTTTATTAATACTTTAATATACTAAAAACGCGAGAAAAATTAAATTATACTGCTAGAGATACATAAAACTTTTTAAAAATTCAAGGATTATCAAAAAATGACCTAAAATAGCTGTTTTTTTAATTATTACTTTTTAAACTAAAATTTGGGTTGAAATGAACGTACAGTACGATTTTATGTACAAATGTTTTTTTCTCGAGTATTTGAGTATTTTAACAAAAAGAAAGAGTTTCTGACAACTCAATTGAATTTTTGGATTATTGTGGTCACTTAAAAGCTTAAAAATGAATCCATGAAAAGATGAAATTTGGGGGGGTCTTATAATTTTGACCACTACTGTACAGGCGTTATAAGCGCTCGAAGTTTGAGCCGGAGCTTGATCTATAAAGACTGGCCGGAGATTTTGCCCATGAGCAGATTGAAACGGCTAGGCTTGATTTTTACTAGAATCGTATCAAGGACCTGAGTGACCCTCGTCAGATCCGAAAGGAACTACGCCATCTCGGAATTTCCCCCAAGTCGAACACCAACCTTGCTTGCTTTACTGCGGACGAACTCAATGCTCATTTACCGTCGGTGTCGTTCGATGCTACGGTTCCAGAAGTTTTACGCTCTTTCCATGGTCAGGGTGGTGAAGATCACGTGGGTGGCTTTGAATTCTCTGCTGTAACCGTTGAGGATATTGTGCGTGCTATCAATAGTTCTACATCACAGGCGGTGGGCATCGACCGTCTTCCACAAAGCTTTATCAAGTCCTCTCTGCCAACTATTGGTGCATACATTTGTACCATCTTCAACCAGTCATTCTCAACATCTACCTTCCCTAACCAATGGAAAAGATCACTTGTTGTTCCACTTAATAAAGTTCCGACACCAACGAGCCCCAGTGACTTTCGTCCAACCTCATTTCTCTGCTTCTTATTGATAATCCTTGAAATGCTGGTCTCTGACCAGATCGATACTTTTGTTGAGGCTGAGGGTCTGATTGATCGCTATCAGACTTGTTTTCAGGACAGGAAATAGCACTCAGACTGCGCTACTTAAACTTACGGATGATATTCGTGAGGGCATGGATAGAAGACAAATGACGGCACTATAACTGTTTGATTTTACTAAGGCCTTCGACTCGGTCTGTCATCTGACCCTACTCTCAAAGCTCAGCTCACTGCGCTTCTCAAATAATGTCCTCAGGTGGATTGCTTCATATCTCTCGGGTCGTTCGCAGGCTGAGAAAACGATGATAGCAGGTGAGACTTACTCTTTTCGTCCCCTGAATAAGGGTGTACTGCAAGGTTCAGTGTTAGGTCTTCTACTCTTCTTGCTATTCGTTGATGACATTCCTTTGGACTTCGGCATTAATGTATATCATGTGATATGTGCCGATGATCTTCAGATCTACACTCAGGGTCGATTTGAGGACTTGAAGGAAACCCTAGCAAGGCTAGGGTGGCTGACTGGGCTGTCAGGAATAGACTGGAATTGAATGCTGGCAAGACGAAGGCTATGATTTTTGGCACCCCATTCTATGTAAATTAATTCAGGGATATGGACATCAATTGCTTGATGGGCCGTTTATGCGTCCCATTTGTCCCGTCTGCGCGTACTCTGGGTGTCAACCTCGACTCCAAATTGAACTGGAAAGAGCACGTGGACTACATCTGTAAACGCGCTCACTCACTTATGTATAGATTATGCCATTTTCGACGCAGCACCACACTCAACCTGCGGACACATTTGATTCAGTCATTACTCTTGCCCATTGTAGACTACTGCTCCCTTGTCTACTGTGATATCTCTGCTGAGCTGAATCTTAAAATTCAGAGCATAATGAACACGGGCATTAGATACATCTACGGAGTTAGAAAGAGTGATCACATCGCTCCTCACCGGCGTAAGTTGGGTTGGCTTCGTGTGGAATGTCGCAGGAATTACTCTGCAGCCTGTCTTTTATATAAGTTTCTTACATCGGGATGACCGCCATATCTGGTGAACTTTTTTATCGCCAAAGTCATCGTCCAAACCGAGAAGTCCATGACACTCTAGTTGTTCCCAATTGTCGCTTAATCTGTCTCAAATATTCATTTCACGTATCCGCCACATACTTGTGGAACAGTTTACCCGCCAACATCCGTTCAGCCCCATCCTTTTCTATCTTCAAACGCCTCATTTACACTCATATTTTTGCCGCAGAGGGTGAGGAGCAGCTGCCTGAGCACTGACCTGGACCATAACATCAACTACCAGTTAGTCCTGAAGTGCAATTTTTTACTATCAGTGAGACTGTTTCAGATCAATCTATTCAACTGTTTTTTTCTCATTTTACTTTTTATTATTTCATTACTGTTATTATTATTTTTGTTAATTCTTTATGTAATTTATTTATTTATTTTTTTTTTTTTCCATTTATTGTAATATCTATATTTGCTATTGTTTAACTTAAATGTTTTTGTACAACATAATGTACAGTGAATAAATCTATCCAATCAAATCAAAATCAAATCTCTCTCTTTCTCTCTCTCTCTTTCTGAAGAGAAAGAGACGCCGAAACGCAGATCACGAGTGAGGAGAGTCTCGACCTTGGTAATATCTCATTCTCTATCAATATCATTTAAAAGGTCTGGAAAAAAAGAAGCTTTCGTGGTGAAATGGTGATTTTTCAACTATAATTTTTATCTCGAAATCTAAGAGGGCTAGAAAAATGTGGGTTGTGGCAAAATTTTGTTTACAAAAAATGTAGTTTAGCGATATGAATGTTGTTACATTTTAATGCAGTATCCAGCCGCTAGGTGGCGATTTAGATAAAAAATTTCAATAATTTGGCCTAAAAAGTGTCTTTCACCACTTCAAAAAATTTGAAAAATTGGTTATGTTATTTTTTCTTAAAATACATGAAATTATTTTTCCAGAGAGGTATGTATCACCGTTTTTTTTTAATCGCATTCTTTAGGGAGAAAAATTCGAAAAATAGCTTTAACAATTTGAATTTGGCGTCAAAAATGATTTTAAAAAATATGGTTGAACTACATTTTTTGCAAACAAAATTTTGCCGCAAGCCGCGTTCTTCTAGCCCTCTTAGATTTCGAGATGAAAATCAAAGTTGAAAAATCACTATTTTGAACCGCACATGCGCAGTAGTGAGTATAACAAATTCTGGTTGGTGCCAAAAATTTTTTTTTAATGCCCTTTCGAATGATTTATCTATTGTAGGGGTTTCCCTGGGGGCCGGTTCGACAATCTTACCCGGCTATACCCTTTACATAGATGAAGAAGATGTGGGCAAGATGCCTGAAGAGTTGAAATTCACGATTGAGATCGTTAACTACAACTCTTACTTGTCATCCGAGAAAATCAAGTGCGGTAATTGTGGTGTTGAAGGTCACATTAGGAAGGATTGTCATAATTTAATGATGAATAATGTTGATTTGGAAAATGCGGGCGAGGCAGAGATGCACAACAAGAATCAAGTTCAAGCGTTTCTGATAGTGTATCCGATGAGGAACTTGTCAAATTATTCGGCGAGAATAAGGACCGTATTAAAGACTTCAAAAAACTCTATACCCAATTACATCCTTGGAAAATCGCAATAGCGACTAATGAAGAAAAAATTGAATTATCGCACTTAGGGTGTATCAAACTGAAAGTCGCAGCCAGGAAAAATAAAGATCTGAAGAAATAAATAAGAAATAAATATTACTCCAGCTGATATTAATAAAACTGGCCGTCTACCAAAAGAATTATTAATTTTCATCAATGCAAAAGTTATGCTTGGATCAAATCTAGATCTGAATAAAGGTCTTATAAACAGTTCTAGAGAATTTATTGAAGAAATTATATGGCCATGCTTTTGCAGAGCTCAAATGTATACGCAAGACTTGTCTTCTATTTGGATTAATTTTGTGCAACATTGAACTCATATCATTCATCTGAAGTCTATACAGTTTCCAGAAAAATACAGTTATGGTACTGCTGAAAGAAAAAGTTACAGTGCATCAGTTTCAAGGAAACACTGTAGATCGCGCAGTTGTTTACTTACATGGAAAAAATAACTCTCTATAACGGATCGAATTGCTCCCTTGCACTGAAAAAATAATATGCGTGGAGTTACGTACTAGTACTGCGTATAATCTTCCCCAGGTTCCAAGGTGTGAATCTACGTGAGAGAATCTCAATTATTGTGAAAAAACCTAAAATCAAATTTTTTTTTTCGTAAAACTGGCCCATCCCAATCTATAATGTTTTGATGCGGCCACGGACGCCGCAAAATTGGGACGAATTCGTCTGCAAAACTCGGCAATGGTAGGAGACCGGTCTGGGGCGCAGCTGCGCTTTTGGCCTGAAGGTGAACGTCTATTTTTCAAAATATAGAGTTTACTGAATGATTACGTTCTTGAGATTATTTTTGTAGAAAGTTTTTACTCCGGTAAGAATAGACATCTGGAGACAACGCCGGTAAAAACGCCCTGGAGATGATTTCTTAAAGAAGTTTAAACTCTGCAGAGGTTGGTGTGTACAGCTGGTACTCCTTAAGATGATTTCAACAGGAAATTTGGTCTCTGCAGGTGATTTTTATTTTTTGATATTCATTTTGAGTTGTGGAGGTTATAACCTGACTTGTGATCAATGAGTTCTTTAATCAAAAACTTTTTTTTCTATGTGCTGCAATGAAAAATTTTGAGGTAATTAAAGAAATTTTTTTTTTTCATACTGATCTTAAATTTAGTGATCACGATCATCATGAATAATAACAAAAAACCTTAATAAGTTAATAGTGTTTTATATAAGCTCTTGATATTAACAACTGCGTGAAGAACTACCTGAAATCGTGAAAGATTTTCAAATCATCTCCGAGGGCACCGATTTTTCATACTGATCACCTTGAAGTTGAAACTTTTTGGAGAGATTGTCTGCTGAGCATAAAAATGCACCAGGTATCTTTCCTCTGATCTTCCTGGAGTTAAAACATCGTGGAAAAATCATTTCCCAGAGCACCAGGTCTTTATTATAACACCCTGGGAGACGAAGTGCCAGGAGACATTATCTTCAAGTCGCTATCGTTCAGCAAAGTAAGTTGTGTGCGTCCAGCTCAAAAACACCACCGCGCCCTGCCGCCCCCAGCCTGATTAGCACCAAAGTCAGCAGCGCTATAAAAGTGCTGAATGACGGATTAAGTTTTGAAAAAACTAGTTTTGCTGAAATTAAATTTTTAGAATTAAAAAAAGAATCGTAACTAATGAGGTCTGGGTGGACATCTTATGAAATGGTATTAAAAAATTTAAAACTTGTGAAAATCAAAATTCTCTAACAAAAATGAGTGAAAACCCCAAAAAAAAAAACCTTGGCAAGGTTTCTTTGGGGGATCTTAGATTACTGGTAATATTAAATTGTATAAATTTTTATTGCATATTTAAAAAAAGAAAATTTTTAAGTATAATAATAAATTTATTTTATAATTTTGAGTTGCACCGTTGCATTTTACTTAATAAAAAGCATATTAACCGTTTACCTCCTGAAATGATAATTTTTTTTCGATTTTAAGCTTGAAAACATTAAAATTTAAATAAATAAATACCCTTTTCAACTTTTTTTCAGATATGCTCTGTACGATAGTTTCGTTTGAATTAATAGAAAAATTTATTTTCAATTGTTAATTAGCAATTTAAAAAAAATGAAATTGGAAAAATGAGTGTGTTAACTTTTTTCGAACTTCAATAATAGTGAGAAAATTTTTTTTTCAATTGTTTCAATCTTAAATGTGTCATAAGACTCTAAAGTTCAATTCTTTTTTTGAATCGTCCCTCTACGATTTTTTTCGTCAAAATGGCGGCCGACCCTTCAAAGTTCAACAAAATTTTTATTTTTCAGCACACATACTAAGCGCACCATATTGATTTGCCTTTTCGATTTTGAGAAATCGCCGGTTTAGTTTTATAAGGTTATAACTCAGCATGTTCGATTGAAAAGGTGGCAACTCAAAGTTTCAAATTGAAAAGGTGGCAACTCAAAGTTTCAAATTAAAAAGGTTGCAACTCAACATTCCATTTTTAAAAGGTGACAACTCAAAGCTAAAATAAAAATGAAGAGGTTAGTGAAGACACACGGTATAGCAGGCATCGCCTCCGACTTAGAATGACTAAAAAGTACTATCCCCCAAGCTTCAAACCCACAGTACCCTGGGCGTCCAAGTTCAATCATTAAATAAATAAATGATCCCCCAAGCTTCAAACCCACAATACCCTGGGCGCCCAACTTCAATTTTTAAATAAACGAACAATCTTCCAAGCTTAAAACCCACAATACCCTGGGTGTCCGAGTTAAATCTGTAAATGAATAAATGATCCCCCAAGCTTCAAACCCACAATACCCTGGGCGCCCAACTTCAATTTTTAAATAAACGAACAATCTTCCAAGCTTAAAACCCACAATACCCTGGGTACCCGAGTTCAAATTTTAAATAAATGAACACTCCTCCAAGCTTCAAACCCACAATACCCTGGGTGTCCGAGTTAAATCTGTAAATGAATAAATGATCCCCCAAGCTTCAAACCCACAGTACCCTAGGCGTCCAAGTTCAATCATTAAATAAATAAATGATATCCCAAGCTTCAAACCCACAATACCCTGGGCGCCCAACTTCAATTTTTAAATAAACGAACAATCTTTCAAGCTTAAAACCCACAATACCTTGGGTACCCGAGTTCAAATTTTAAATAAATGAACACTCCTTCAAGCTTCAAACCCACAATACCCTGAGCGTCTAAGTTAAATTTTTAAATAAATAAATGATCCCCCGAGCTTCAAACCCTCAATACCCTGGGCGTCCAAGTTCAATCATTAAATAAATAAATGATCCCCCAAGCTTCAAACCCACAATACCCTTGGTGCCCAACTTCAATTGTTAAATAAACGAACAATTCTCCAAGCTTCAAGCCCACAATACCCTGGGCACCCGAGTTCAAATTTTAAATAAATGAACAACCCTCCAAGCTTCAAACCCAGAATACCCTGAGCGTCTAAGTTAAATTTTTAAATAAAAAAATGGTCCCCCAAGCTTCAAACCCACAATACCCTGGGCACCCGAGTACAATTTTTTAAATAAATAAATGATCCCCCAAGCTTCAAACCCACAGTACCCTGGGCGTCCGAGTTAAATTTTTAAAGAAATAAATGATCCCCCAAGCTTCAAACCCACAATACCCTAGGCACCCGAGTTTAATTTTTAAATAAATAAATGATCCCCTAAGCTCTAAACCCATAGGACCCTGGGCGTCCAAGCTCAATTTTTAAATAAATAAATGATCCCTTAAGCTTCAAACCCATAGTACCCTGGGCGTCCATGTTCAATTTTTAAAGAAATAAATGATCCCCCAAGCTTCCAACCCACAGTACCCTGGGCGTCCGAGTTCAATTTAAAAAATTTTTTTTTTTTTCAATCTTTTGTATTGTGGGTTTCAAGCTTGGGGGATCATTTATTTATTTAAAAATTGAACTCGTACGTTCAGGGTACTGTGGGTTTGAAGTTTGGGGGATAATTTATTTATTTTCAAATTGATTTCAGACGCCCAAGGTATTGTGGGTTTGAAGCTTAC
Organism: Encarsia formosa; assembly: GCA_038277355.1. Classification (NCBI taxonomy): domain Eukaryota; kingdom Metazoa; phylum Arthropoda; class Insecta; order Hymenoptera; family Aphelinidae; genus Encarsia; species Encarsia formosa. Next base: position 22,772,335 of record CM076187.1, read on the forward strand.
TACTATAGGTACTACTATTAGGTACTACTCCCTTCCTAACCTTTTCCTCCATAATCTGGACCAAGTCCTCTTTCGAGTATTGATCGGCCATTGCTGAAACAGAGTAGGAAAGGAAAGGATAAGAACGGGTAATTCAGATTGTTTTCGGTCGCGCGAGAGTTCTCCGTGGTGATGGCGAAACCAATACGACGGCCCCCCTTTTTCGGGAACTTTTCGGCCTACCTCGGCCCCTCTTCGCGGGAGCCAATTCAACTGGTTTGGCTTGATCGACCCCCATAGCCAGACGATCAGGCCCATTCAGATTGCTCAGATCTCGCTCGCCTTCGGGTGCTACCTGATGCTCGCTAGCTTCAGGGTTTTCGCATGCATCCCTCGGTGTCTGACTTTCTTCAGCTGAAGTTTCCGGTTCTTCTCTTCCGATCCACCTCTTCAATTGTTGAACCGCTACTGGCTGAATTTCGTTGCCAAACTTGTCTTTCATCGCATACGTATTACTACCTAGCCTCTCTATAATTACATACAGACCTGAGTATTTGGGTGCCAGACTGGCTGTGAATCCTTTGGCTTTATTCGACAGGACTTTATTTTTCCATAGAACCATGTCTCCTGGTTCAAAGAAAACCTCGCGGTGCCGTTGGTCATAATGCTCCACTGCCCTGTCTTGTTGTATGCGAGAATTTTCACCGCTTGGGCGATCATTTATTTCTTTAAAAATTGAACTCGGACGCCCAGGGTGCTGCTGTGGGTTTGAAACTTGGGGGATCATTTATTTATTTGAAAATTGAACTCGGACGCCCAGGGTATTGTGGGTTTGAAGCTTGGGGGATCATTTATTTATTTAAAAATTGAACTTGGAAGCCTAGGGTACTGTAGATTCGAAGCTTGGGGGATCATTTATTTATTTAAAAATTGAACTCGGACGCCCAGGGTATCGCAGGTTTGAAGCTTGGGGGATTGTTCGTTTATTTAAAAATTGAACTCGGGCGCCCAGGGTATCGTGGGTTTGAAGCTTGGGGGATCATTTATTTATTTAAAAATTGAACTCGGACGCCCAGGGTATCGCAGGTTTGAAGCTTGGGGGATCATTGATTTATTTAAAAATTGATTTCCGACGCCCAGGGTATTGTGGGTTTGAAGCTTGGGGGATCATTTATTTATTTAAAAATTGATTTCCGACGCCCAGAGTATCGTGGGTTTGAAGCTTGGGGGATCATTTATTTATTTAATGATTGAACTTGGGCGCCTAGGGTATTGTGGGTTTGAAGCTTGGGGGATAGTACTTTTTAGTCATGTCTAAGTCGGAGGCGCTGCTGGCTATACCGTGTGTGTTCACTGACTTCTTCATTTTCTTTTTAGCTCTGAGTTGTCACCTTTTAAAAATGAAATGTTGAGTTGCAACCTTTTTAATTTGAAACTTTGAGTTGCCGCCTTTTTAATCGAACGTGCCGAGTTGTAACCTGCTAAAACTAAACTGACGAAATATTTATAAAAGGCTTTTTCAAAATCATATATTGATCTAAATACATCTTTTTTCATAAATTAAAGTACTTCATATACAGAAAAAAAAATTTAACTTATATACCGGGTAGGCAATTTTAATAGATCCACCTGAATAACTCGTTTGGAAAGGCCCGAATCGAAAAAAAATGTATAGACCAAATTTTCATGATTTTTTGGGGCTCGCTAGATGAGCCTAACAAAAATAGGCCTCATGCTTTAGTTTAGGCCCCCCGGCCCTAATTTTGTTTTTTTCAAATGGGAACCACTTTTTTTTACCCCAAATTCGAAAAAAAACAGAAAATTTCAAGATTTTTGGGTATTTTAAAAACATTTTTTGGGCCCCCATTAGGCCCTGCAGGGCTTATAAGGACTATCTATTTTTAACTTGAATTTACTCGAAAACAACGCATTTTTGTATTGCACATGCATTGAGAAAGTTTCTTGATTTGAAATTTCCAACAATATGAGACCAAAAAAATTGAGCTCAGGGCCTTATTTTAGTCCCTACGGACCCAAATCCGTTTTTTAAAATGAGAAGCCCTATTTTTTACCCTAGATTCGTAAAAAGCGGAAAATATTACGATTTTTAGGTATTTTTGGAAATTTTTTTGAGCTTCCATAAGATCCTGCAGGGCCTATTCATTAAAAACCTTCGATAACTCGAAGGGTGAGATAAAATAAGTTACTTAAAAAATATTGATTATTCGTTATTGTCAAAATTTAACTTCAGTAAAAAAAGGAGAAAAACACAACAATTATTTTAATATGAATTAGAAATTGATTTGAACAAAATTGTCAGGTCGCTGCATTTTTACAAAACCATTTAACATCATAATGATCATAAAAAATTAATTTTAAAAATGAGATTTCTAGTCAAATATTCACTACTACAACAGGAGCAAGAAACCTATCATTAAAGAGGGCAATGCAAGAACATAAAACACGTTAAATTACATAAACATGAATTGAATTTTAGTTTTAACCAAATTATAGTGTGTCTATAAATGGAGCTTCCTCTTAAGTTCTGGACTATAAGCATTAAAGGTCCAAAGATTTTGGAGGTACCTGACAACATGTTTCTTTTTTCATGCATTAGTCTACAGGGTTTAGGGATATAAAGGGCATAAAAAAGTTTCTAATAAAAGAATTCCTAAGGCTGAAAGTAAGATTCTGGGAGCGATCTCGCCGGCAGTTTTGACTAAGAATTTTTAATGACGAAACTTTTTCAATTCATGTACTATACGATGAAATGTTTCTTCATTGGGTTGTTGTTTGGTCCTCATTCGAGCCTCAGCACCCAAGGCTATAGAGTTGTGAGTTTAAGTTTTTATTGGGCCTCACCACCCAGGGTTATAGGGTTATCAGATTGAGTTTTTATTGGGTCTCACCGCCGAAAGTGCTTAAGGCCTAATTATGTCTGGCCCATCTGATCGATCATTGAGATTTAAGAAACTTTCGCTGCGCATAATACAAAGTAGCTCACCCTTCGAGTTATGAAGGTTTTAATGAATAGGCCCTGCAGGGCCTTTCGGGGGCCTAAAAAAATTTCCAAAAAATACCTAAAAATCGTAATATTTTCCACTCGTTGCGAATCTAGGGTCAAAAATAGGAGTTCTCATTTTAAAAAACGGACTTTGGGTCCGTAGGGCCAAAAATAAGGCCCCGGGGTTAATCTTTTTGGACCTTTTTTGTTGCAAATTTAAACCCAGAAACTTTCTCAATGCATGTGCAATATAATAAATGCGTTGTTTTCGAGTTAATTCATATTAAAAATAAATGTTTCTTATAAGCCCTGCACGGCCTCATGGGGGCCCAAAATTTTTTTTCAAAAATACTCAAATATCGTAAAATTTTCCTCTCTTTTCAAATTTGAAATAAAAAATAGGGGTTCCCATTTAAAAAACTTGACTTTGGGCCTGTAAGTCCCAAAAAAACCGTGGGCCCAATTTTGACTGGCCCAACTTGTCGAAAATTTTGAATTAAGAAAAGCTCTCCTAATGGACAAGCTTTCCAAAAAATGCTTATTTTTCGAAATATTTGAGTGGTTCCATAATTTTTATACACCCTGTATTATACCTTATTATTGGTGAACAGTTAAATTTAATTCTTTTGTAACTAAACTGCATTTAAGAAACAAGGCCGAAGACGTGGGAATCTGCTCGTTATTTAATATGTCTTCATTGAGTTTGAAAAAGAACATTGAAAATAAATATTTTTACAATTCATTATTTAATATCTTTAAATTTTATGTAAACAGGAACTACAAGCAAAAAATGAGGCAGCAAACGCTAAACTTAGACAAATGGTTAAAGATCAACAAGAAGCAGAAAAAAAAAAGGTTCAAAGTCAAGAAATTCAACATCAACTTTCATTTCAAACAATCAAAATTAATCAAAAACGAGATGATGTTATGGCTGATCTTGCTCAAGTAGAACCAGCGGTTATTGATGCGCAAAACGGTAAAAAAAATATAGACTCTATCCCCAATTAAAATATATACTTTTTCCCCAATTACTTTTCATTCTCTTTTTTTTTTTAACTTACAATTAATTCTACCTTCCTTCTCTTTCGAGTAATATGCAACTACCTTTGTTGTATTCTGAAAACATTCCCAAACTTATTAAAAGATTGGTTAGTTATTTAAAGATTGGTTACAAAGACAGCAGATATTGCTTACGCTTCTAGCAATCTTTGCTTGAGAATTGAGCAATCATCAATTTTTTAACGCCTTAAGCATTTTTTATGCTATTGTAACGTTATATTTGATTTAATTTTAATATTTTATCCTTTTTTTTTTTTTTTTTTTTTTTTTAATACAGAGACATCTTTCAAGAAATCCCCTAAGGTTAAAAACATCCTTTACATTTCAAATTTTAAAATTTTTAAATTCATATTTTTTAGTGTGGTCTTAAGCATAAGAATACGAAAAATCACTCATTTTATTAATTATTATAGCCACTATTGACGCTTTTCTGTAATCCTAAAAAGTTTCTTTAAACTCTTTAAAACAATCAAACGTGAATATAATAGCTCTGCATTCGTATTATACAGGGTGATCGAAAAAGGTTGGATATAGCAAATAACTCGAAAAATATGCATTTTTTGTATAGCATATGAATTGGAAAAGTTTCTTGAAAGAAAATTTTCTACCTGATGGGCCCAAAAATTTTGGGCCCGGGGCCTTATTTTAGGCCCTACGGACCCTAAGTCTGGTTTTTTAAATGGGAGCCCCTATTTTTGACCCCGGATTCAGAAAGAGCGGAAAATTTTACGATTTTTGGGTGTTTTTTGAAAAATATTTTTGGGTCCTATGAGGCCCTGCAGAGCTTACAAGGCTTTCATAAGGCCCATTTCATTTAAACGCGAATTAAGTCGGAAATAACGCTTTTTTTGTATTGCACATGCATTGAAAAAGTTTCTTAATTTGAAATTTTCAACATAATCGGCCCAAAAAAATTGGGCCCGGGACCTTATTTTGGGCCCTAAGTCTGGTTTTTTAAATGGGAACCCCTATTTTTGACCCCGCATTCTGAAAGATCGGAAAATTTTACGATTTTTGGGTGTTTTTTGAAAATTTTTTGGGCCTTACTGTGGGACTTGGAGGGCCTTTTTCCATTTAGCCTCTTTTATCTCCGAGAATACGCAATTTTCGTACAGCACATGTCAGGGAAAAGTTTCTTGGGTCTGAAAAGATAGCTGAAATTTCACCGAAGGCCTCAGATTGGGCCTTACTCCGGCACTGTAAGTATTGATTTTTAAAAAATGGAAATTTCTACGTAATAATTTAATTACAAAAAAATAAAATTAGTTTTGAAAGTTGTAAACGTAATTTGACCTGTTTCTTGAAAAATATTGTGTTATTCTAATAAAAAGATTTAATTCATGTCAAAAGTAGAATTTATTTATAGTGTGTCAAGATTATTTAACAAAAAATCAAAACATAATTCCTTAATTATTATTATTATTTTTTCTAAATTGACCTCTTTTTATTGCATTTGTTGGTATTATTTTTAAAGTAAATATTCAAATTGAAGACCTTCTACCTCTTGGCAATAAGCAATACGATGATAAAAATTATCTACAGCTTTTCTGATCATTTCTTCATCTATTAGAGGTGCCTGTTCAATTATCCGGTCTCGTAGTTGGTCCAACGTTTGTACGGGTGTTTCATAAACCGTACTTTTGAGATAGCCCCATAAGAAAAAATCTAACGGCATAAGGTCGGGGGACAGTGGTGGCCATGCTATCTCTCCCTCACGACCGATCCACCTATGCGGAAAAATTTGATCCAAGTACTCGCGCACTGCAACTCCGAAATGAGGAGGCGTACCGTCCTGTTAAAACCAGGTATTCATAAAATTATCACTCGCTATTTGTTGAATCGCCGGGACTATCTGGTTCTCAAGCATTTCTCTATATTTTACAGCAGTCAAATTTACATCAATTATGAATGGACCAATGATTCTGTTATTTAAAATACCAGCCCATAGATTTAATTTTGAGGATATTGAGTATGGTTTTCCAACATTTCATGTGGATTTCTATCAGACCAATAACGCCAATTTTCAGTATTTACTTTTACATGTAATGTGAAAGTAGCTTCATCAGTGAAGACTATGTTTTGTAGAAAATGATGATCTTGATCTATTCGCTGCATCATCATTTCACAAAATTCTACACGTTGGGCAGGATCATTTAACATAAGTTCTTGCACTAGATGAACTTTAGAGGGATGGAATTTAAGGACTTTTTTCAATATTTTATGAACCGATGCATATCCAATGTTATTTATAAGAGAGGCACGGCGTATTGACAAACGAGGATTTTCTACGAATTCTACAGCAACCTGAAATTGATGATCATCGTCGGTAGCTGATCGGCGTCTACCAGGAATAGGTCTGTTCTTAACCGATCTCGTTTGTTAGAAACGTTTAATCGTTCGACTGATCGTTAACTGTGAAACTGGAGTCATATTGAGCCTGTGACTCTCATTGAACAAAGCTCTTATTTCATTTTAAGAACTGACTCTATCACCCGAGCCACGCAACATTAAAATAGTTATTCTCTCTTCTTCAGTAAGATTGACCATTGTTGATTTTTTATAGTAAGATTGCTCAATAGACAATTTTTTACCTACAATGAAGGGTCTAGAAAAAATAATTAACGATATTTCATCATCTCATTTGATAGACGGTCACAAAAAATTAAAAAGATAAGTACGTAAAAATAAAACTAACTGAAAATTTTTACGTACTAAATTTATTTTTTTTTTCTTAACCCATTTGGGACCAAGGGAAAACCAGAATAATTATTAAAAACTAATTACCAGAGAACCTGTATTTTAAAAAAATTAAGGTTACGTGTTTTTTCTTTTTTTAATTTTTATTGTTTAAACATTATTTGTTTAAACAAATTAGGAAAAAAAGTTATAATTTTTATAAACTAACAGTTGCATTCGATTCTTTGACAATAAATAAAACGAAAATCATCCATCCGATTTTTTGATCAGACGCTTAGATCTTTTGCTACGAGCGCTGAAACATGTGAAAATCATGGTTTTATAGTGGTGAGCTCTGACTCGCAAGAGTGGATCTTTGGTGCGGCGCGGCAGAGCTCACCATAAAACAATGATTTTCACGTGTTTGAGCGCTCGTAGAAAAAGATCTAAGCGTCTGATCAAAAAATGGTATAGATGATTGTCGTCTTATTTTTTGTCAAAGAATCGAATGAAACTATAAGTTTATAAAAATTATAACTTTTTTTCCTAATTTGTTTAAACAATAAAAATTAAAAAAAAGAAAAAACACGTAACCTTAATTTTTTTAAAATAAAGGTTTTCTGATAATTAGTTTTTTAATATCTATTCTGGTTTTCCCTTGGTCCCAAATGGGTTAAGTTACAAGGAAAAAAAAAAAATCCTTGCAGCGTAGCTGAATTCAGCGATATGACGATGCGAACAGTTAGTGACGCTCCAACGCAGACTTTTCATCGTGGCGAGGCAAAGTCTGCGTTGGAGCGACGCAAAGTTAGCTATAGCGTGCCTTCCTTACCGACAGCGGCGGTCACTCAAAATCTCTCATGGCTAGCATAAATTTGCTGCAGGCAGAAATAATAACGTTTTTAATAAAATTTTTTTTTTTTTTTAGTTGATTATAATTAATTTTTTACTATTGACTAAAGGTGTAAAAAGAGATCTATACATATCCCGCGATAGCAGAGAGTAAGTACACAAGTAAACAAGCGTCAAGCGTGAGTCGAGCTCTGCTACAGCTGTTGGTAAGGAAGGCACGCTATAGCTAACTTTGCGTCGCTCCAACGCAGACTTTGCCTCGCCACGATGAAAAGTCTGCGTTGGAGCGTCGCTAACTGTTCGCATCGTCATATCGCTGAATTCAGCTACGCTGCAAGGATTTTATTTTTTCCGTGTAGCGAATTGCAAAATTTCAAGATTAATTCAGATTTTTTTAGAACATTTTTTTAGAATACTGTAAAAAAATAGTTTTTTTTAATTAAGTACAAATAATAAAAATTTAGGATATTATTGGATAAGATTTGTTTTTTTTACTAAGTTTTATTAATCGTAAAAAAATATTTTTGATTTATTGCAATTTTAACTTTCTATTAATGCCCCAACCGTGAAATTAATTCTTACCTAATTTAATTCAAAAATTTAGATACAAATAACTATCAAACTATGAAAGCAATTTTAGCATTTTTATCATAGATAACTCTCAATTATACATTTTTTATCACTCAAGCAGAAATTTAATCACTAGAATAATAAGATAATAAGATTATATTTATAAATTTATAATAAGATAACATGATTTAGATTGCATGAAATGTACACTTTGAGTAAAACACGTGGACTTCATTAATTGGTAACAAAAAAAAAACAATAAGAATTGAGTTAAGGTCCTGTCAGCGATAGAAAAATAGTCATGGTGTAGAGTAAAGGCCGTGCCATCGAAAACAATTTGTAAAATAAAAGCCATCTTTCCAGAATAAATTAAGGGGGTACATATACCTAAAAAAAAAAACTCAGAAAAAATTTTGTAAATCTTTTAAAAATTATTTATTCAAAAAGATATTTTTTTCCCATAATATACACACATTTTTACATAGTTTTTTGAATTTAGAAAATTAAAATAACTGTTTTTATAAGTGTTATAAAATTCAGCTTATTTAGGCTATAAAAGTTCATTGCTCGTAAAGTCAAAATTTTTCCTTAAAGCGGATGGACCCAGGACTTGGCATAGTTGTTGTACATGTGAACCCTCATGAGCGGAACCTCAGGCAACCGAATCCAAGCACTATTAAACTACTTGCATACTCTAAAATTGCTTTGTGTGGTTAAAATTTTGATAGTTTTTATCATTTTAGTCAATTTCTGGTGTGCCATCAGCTTAATAATGCTTAGATTTGGTTGCCTGAGGTTGCGCTCATGAGGGTTCACATGTACAACAAGTGTGCAAAGTCCTGGGTCCATCCGCTGTCTGGAAAAATTTTGGATTTACGAGCAATGCCCTCATTTTCTCAAAAATCACATATTTGAGAAAATGGCTTTTGAAGTTCTGAAAAGATTTTGATGAATAAAATGTAACACATCAACACATAAACATTTATATTTTGAAAATATCTTGTCAAAGGACTCTTGCTTGATGTAAATACTCTTTTGCACACAGCCGGATACTTTTTTTTTTCTCCTGCTCCTAAAGTGACCCAATTAGCTTTTTTATCAAAAACACAGATCACACACTATTAGGCACCAAGACCAAGTTAAGACTTTGAGTCAGCGGAGTCTTCACATGCAATTATCTAAAAATTATCTTTAATTTTAAATCACAGAATTATTTTTTCACTTCACATTTGTACATAAACACATTTTTTTTAAAAATTAAAAAACTTCATTAGTTTACCTGGTAAGAATTGGTCATTTATTCTTAAATTTTTTTTTTTTTAATAAAACTAACTTATTTACTTCAGATTGAAATAATAACAAAAACAAAACCAAGTGAAGTAGAATTTCACTAGAAAGATGACTCAATGAACAAAAAAGTAGTCGTGAACTTTTAACGCTGCAGAAATACCTAATTTGATATCGATAGATCGATATTCGATACTAATTGGTCAATATACTAAAGTAGTATCGTAGAGGTAATATATGTCATATATTACAGTAGTGATCAAAATTATAAGGCACCCCCTAAAATTTGCCTGTTTCAAGTTAATATTTTAACTTTGTGCATGCCTGCACGTGTTTAAATATTTTAGTATTCATTTCTAAAATTTTTTTTGTTCAAAACAAGTTCAGTACTTGAAAAAAAACGTTTACTTTATATTAATTCGTCTTTCCAATCCATTTTTATCCTATTTTAAGCTTAAAATGACTTTTTTTAAAAAACAGCTAAATTTAGTTCTTTTATGATCTAGATAGTGTTCTGTAAAATTTCTATAAACACCTAAGTGAATAATATATTTTTTTTTCGCGTTTCTCCGATGTTCAAGTTTATCGAAAAAAATTTTCAAGCTGATTAATAGAAAAATGTTCAAGCCACAAAGAAAAAATACATTTTTATAAACTTGAAAAAACATTGATTTTTTGTACTTATACATTGTTTTTCGCTTAAATTTGCTTTTTTTATTAATTTAAGAGGTAAAAATTATATTAAACTGATATTTGATGAATTTTAAACTAATTCAATTTATTATGAATCAAAATCTTACAGAGAATTTAAAAAAAATATGTTAAAAAACAGTTTTTCTAATACAGCCAAATTTCACAAAAATAACTTCAATTTGTATTTAATTGATTACAAGCAATATATTTATCGAACTGACTTTTTCATTAATTTTAATATTCAGTTAGAAGTTTCAGAGAGTTTATTCAACTTGAAGTAATTTTTCAAATTCGTAGAATTAGAATGCCAGTAGCGTTAATTGTTCGATCGGTAAAAAATTTAATTACATTACCGACCGATCCGTCATTATTGATAAATTAGTTTTTTAAATGTTTATAAGCTTGCATAACTTTCATCATGGGAAGAAAAGCAGTTTCTGATAAAATTAAGTGGCAGATTATAGGATTGTTGAAAGGAGGAAAAAATCAGAGTCAAATTTCAAAAATATTAAAAGTTAGTAGGTGTTGCGTTCAAAACACCATTAAGACGTATGAAAGCGTGAAATCCGTAAAAGTGAAAAGTGGCGCTGGCAGGCCAAGAATAACAAGTAACCGGATTGATCGAATTATTATTAAAAAGGCAAAGAATAATCGTGCAGTTACAGCAAACAATATCAAAAATCAAATAAATGAAGAACTTAATGTAAAAGTGTCTCGAGTAACAGTTAATAGACGTTTGCTTGAGAAGAACATGAAATCTGCTGTCGCAACTCGTAAGCCTCTTCTAACTGCAAAAAACTGAAAAGTTAGGTATTAATGATGCAAAGACAAGCTATCATGGACGTTTGAAAAATGGAATTTAGTTCTTTTTAGCGATGAATCTAGCTTCCAACTTTTTTCAAACAGACCAAAGCGAATTAGACGTACCAGCAGTGAAAAATACAATCCTGATTGCCTTGCTCCAAGAGTGCAGAAAGGTGGTGGATCAATTATGGTTTGGGGTTGCCTGTCAGGAAAAGGAAAAGGAGATCTTCAATTTGTGCAAGGTACAGTGAGCAGCGAAAAATACATCGAGACTATGGAAAATCTTATGCTTCCATCAAAAATAAAGGTTTATGGACGTCAAAAAATTTGGTATTACCAACAAGACAACGCTCCGTGTCACAAATCAAAGAAAACGATGCGATGGTTTAATGATAATAAAATACCTATACTAGATTGGCCAGCACGTTCTCCAGATTTGAATATAATTGAGAATGCTTGGGATCAAATAGAGATAATGATCAAAGACAAACACCTGAGAAATTTGGAAGATTTAAAACGAGAGATTGCTGTAGCCTGGCAAAAATTGGGTCCGAGTTACTGTAAAAAACTTGCAGAATCTATGGTCCGAAGAGTTCGCGCTTGCTTCGAGGCTAAAGGAGGATAAACTAAGTGCTAAACAAGGGTAAACTAATTACTAAATATATTAAAAAGATATTATATGAAATAATAAAAATGAATATAATAATTATTTCTAAAAATAAATTAATACTATTACTTGTAATCAATTAAATACAAATTGAAGTAATTTTTGTGAATATTAACTGTAGTAGAAAAACTGTTTTTTAACATATTTTTTTTAAATTCTCTGTAAGATTTTGATTCATAATAAATTGAATTAGCTTAAAATTCATCAAATATCAGTTCAATATAATTTTTACCTCCCAAATTAATAAAAAAAAGCAAATTTAAGCGAAAAACAATGTAAAAGTACAAAAAATCAATGTTTTTTCAAGTTTAAAAAAATGTATTTTTTCTTTGTGGCTTGAACATTTTCCTATTAATCAGCTTGAAAATTTTTTTCGATAAACTTGAACATCGGAGAAACGCGAAAAAAAATAAAATATTCACTTAGGTATTTATAGAAATTTTACAGAACACTATCTAGATCATAAAAGAACTAAATTTAGCTGTTTTAAAAAAAAAGTCATTTTAAGCTTAAAAGAGGATAAAAATTGATTGGAAAGACGAATTAACATAAAGTAAACGTTTTTTTTTTCAACTACTGAACTTGTTTTGAACAAAAAAAATTTTAGAGATGATTACTAAAATATTTAAACACGTGCAGGCATGCACAAAGTCAAAATATTAACTTGAAACAGACGAATTTTAGGGGGTGCCTTATAATTTTGATCACTTCTGTATGTCATAAAGGTTATAAACTTTTTTATGCGATCGATTCTAACTTAATAAATTGTTTTTAGCATTAGACTTGAAATGAAAGTTAATCTGTCATTCTTAACCTTCATTATTAAGATATTGTGTCGCGGAAAAAATCTAATCACAGATAAAACAATTTTCTGTTTTTTCATCGCTTTTATTAGATGAAAACGATATAAATACTTACAGTTCTGTTCGTGGATAAAAAAAAATTATACCTACATTGCGAAAATTAAAAAAGGAAAAAATACATTGAAAAAGCATTTGTACCTATAGTATCGTAGAAAGTATTTTTGCTACTAGAACGGACTTAAAATTCTTGAATTTCAAAAAAAGCCATTTCAACGTTAATTTAATAAATTGAATGTCTTTATTCAATTAACTGTAACTTTTTTTCCTTAACGAATCAAGAAACGTGGTTTGCGGCATTTGAAAGCTGATGTAAAAGTACATCAAAACACTGAAAATTGATTTTTTGAAAATTTTTAGGTATATGTACCCCCTTAAGGCCCTGTCAGCGATAGAAAAATAGACATTGTAAAGTGTAAGGGCCACATCTTTGAGAACAAATCGAAGAATAATAGCCAACTTTCCAGAATGATGCAGGTAGTTTTAATGCATGTTTTATTGAAGATTTTTTGATATTTATCATTTGTTTTTATAAAAAATACTTTTTTTTTTTTTTTTTTTTTTTTCTAAGAAGTAGAAGCTGGCAATTAATGAAAGAGTGATTCTTGAATATTTTGCTACTCTTGATGGCTTGAGTTTTTTATCCACCGTAACAACGACTGATAAATACGAACTCATAAAAGTGCTAATTCCATTTAAATATTTTTTTTAATTGACAAATAAATAATATTTTTCAAGAAATAGGTCAAATTACGTTGACAACTAACTTTGAAAACTAATTTTATTATTTTGTTATTAAATGATAACGTAGCAAATTTCCATTTTTTTATCAATACTTACAGTGTCGGAGTAAGGCCCAATCTGAGGCCTTCGGTGAAATTTCAGCTATCTTTTCAGACCCAAGAAACTTTTCCCTGACATGTGCTGTACGAAAATTGCGTATTCTCGGAGATAAAAGAGGCTAAATGGAAAAAGGCCCTCCAAGTCCCACAGTAAGGCCCAAAAAATTTTCAAAAAACACCCAAAAATCGTAAAATTTTCCGATCTTTCAGAATGCGGGGTCAAAAATAGGGGTTCCCATTTAAAAAACCAGACTTAGGGTCCGTAGGGCCCAAAATAAGGCCCCGGGCCCAATTTTTTTGGGCCCATTTTGTTGAAAATTTTAAACTAATAAACTTTCCCGATTCATGTGCAGTACAAAAAATGCGTTACTTCCGACTTAATTCGCGTTTAAAAGAAATGGGCCTTATGAGAGCCTTGTAAGCTCTGCAGGGCCTCATAGGGCCCGAAATTTTTTTCAAAAAATACCCAAAAATCGTAAAATTTTCCGCTCTTTCTGAATCTGGGGTCAAAAATAGGGGTTCCCATTTTTAAAACCAGATTTAGGGTCCTTAGGGCCCAAAATAAGGCCCCGGGCCCAATTTTTTTGGGCCCATTTTGTTGAAAATTTTAAACTAAGAAACTTTCCCGATTCATGTGCAGTACAAAAAATGCGTTATTTCCGACTTAATTCGCATTTAAAAGAAATGGTCCTTATGAGAGCCTTGTAAGCTCTGCAGGGCCTCATAGGGCCCGAAACTTTTTTTCAAAAAATACTTAAAAGTCGTAAAATTTTTCGCTCTTTCAGAATCCGGAGTCAAAAATAGGGGTTTCTATTTAAAAAACCAGACTTAGGGTCCGTAGGGCCCAATATAAGGCCCCGGGCCCAAAATTTTTGGGCCCATCAGGTAGAAAATTTTCTTTCAAGAAACATTCCTAATGTATATGCTATACAAAAAATGCATATTTTTCGAGTTATTTGTTATATCCAACCTTTTTCGATCCTCCTGTATAATTTTAACTGTCTAAAATCCTTACTGGGAACAAAGTTATGAGCATTTAATTAAAAAGAGCTTAATTGTAAAATTTCTTCCTAAAATTATATTGTACTGCAAAGTTTTCGAGTTTTGCTTTTTTCTTCAATTTATTTAAAAAGTACTTGTGAAATTTTTTTGCCTTCATAGGCCGCTGAAAGCAATATACTATTGCTATAACCTAAAATAGTTAACTATTTATCATTTATGTGACTGAAAATGAAAACAACATCGTTTACGATTTTTGAATTTTTTGACTTTTGAAAAATATGGAGAATCGAAATTTATTAACTGAAATGAAGGGACACAACTTCTATTTTTTGACCAATTCAGGTGGGACGTGCCTATTCTTGTTCTAGACAAAATTTTAAATGAAAGACCCTTTTTAATTATTGGTGCCTAACTTCTCAAATAGGGGTTACCGTTTAAAAAACCAGACTTTAAGTCCTTAGGGCCCAAAATAAGGCGCCGGGCTTAGTTTCTTTGGGCCCATTTTGTTGGAAATTTCATACTAAGAAACTTTCCCGATGCATGTGCAATACAAAAAAAGCGTTTCTTCCGAGTTAATTTGCGTTTAAAAGAAATGGGCCTTATGAAAACCTTGTAAGCTCTGCAGGGCCTCATAGGACCCGAAAAAACTTTTCAAAAAATATCTAAAAATCGTAATGTAGGGCCCAAAAAAAGGCCCCAGGCCCAAATTTTTAGGGCCCATCAGACTAGCCCCAAAAAATAAATAAACTTTTATCCGAAGAACTTTTTAATTCGAACTATCTGTTTCGAGATAATGGTACCGGTAGATTAAGTTGGTCCACCCTGTATTAGTTTCTCCGTTTGGTCTTTGTACTGATGCGACAATATTGCTGACAGCCCGTAAACAGACGCGTCGCATACCAGCACTATTTTTCTATTCGGACTATAATTTACCGAACTCTTGGTCAAACTAATTTCCTCATTAACTATTTGAAAGCTCCCATACACTTTTCCTCCCAATTGTAATTTTTTCTTCGAAGCAACTCGTATTACGGCTTTATTTTTCCTGATCTATTTTCTAAAAATCGCGCATAGAAATTTATCAACTCCAAAATCGACCTAATTCTTTATTATTTATTGGGTAAAGGACCTTCATCATTGCATTTATTTTCGAGTTAGCTTTATGTAAACCTATTAATTATAAACTCTAAAATTTATAATTTTTCCTGTACGAATTTACATTTGATCTTAGACCACAATCTTGCAATCTTTCACGTACTTTATTTAAATTTTGTCAATGATCTTCATCTGTTTTATCTGTAACATAAACATTGTCAAGATACGTTACAGTACCATCAATACCTCTAAAACAGTCGTCCATTTTTTCGGCACGTCCGGTGCAGGCGATACCTCCCCGGGTATTTTTGTAAACCTAAACAAACCCTTATGGCTGACAATTGTCAAGAACTTTGAACTTTCTTTATCAACCGGGAATCGCATGTACGCGTGTCGCAAGTCCATTTCAGTAAAAGGGTTGCCACCCTGCAATTTTGCAAAAATATCATCGATCATATACAGAGGATATTTATCTATAATAATATGTAGATTAATTGTCGATTTGAAATCACCATTAATTCTAATATTCTTATTATCTCCCTATATTATACTTCTGTTTTTTATTCTGATCCCCTAAATTGGATCTTCGAAAATCTGAAATTCCTAAAAACACGGTAAAAGCACAGTTAAATATCTCACTTTTCTGATCCCCCAAATTGGATCCCCTAAATTGGATCTTCGTCGAAAGTATTGGATCCCCTAAATTGAATCCCCTTTTTTCAAAATTTTTTACTGAAATATTGTATCTTGTATTGTCAAAAAAAGAAATAATTAATTTTAGTAATTTATAAATAATAATGAATTTCTTCTTCGTTGTGTTGGTTGCTCGTGATTATGGAAATATAAATTAAAATCCAATTGTTGGTTGATCTTAAATCGGTATATAATTTTTGGATAATGGATAATGGATGAATAATGGATTTTAATTTATATTTTAATAATGAATTTCATTAAAAAATTTTTTTTTCAAATTTCAATTTGAAACAAACTTTTTTAAACCTATACCTAACTTTATACCAATGTTTATTGGTTATTGGTTATTGGTAGTGAAAGTTGACCGGGGTGCCTTTCGGCTCAGGAACACTGAGCTTTCGCCATTGTATCCCTATCCCCCCGGTTAAGTGGCCGTTCTTCTAGAGCCTTTTAATTTTTGCTCCAGAAGAGACCTCTTCCCCCTATAATAATCCCAGTCTCCTTTACATAGCACGGAAGCCGGTAGGTGCAATGCTAAGCATGCTATGGGTATAGTAAAAACCCACATCGTAGGGAAAAAACATATACCTGGATGACCGAGGCCGTAACTACAGAGTTTCGATGCATGAACTCCCATTGGTATCAGACGCCTGTCCCTGTGGTACGTTACTTTACATCGAACTCCCATCTTCCGGCCTCTGTGGGGATCACGCTTCAATCGAGAGAGCGTTTATAGGTCTCCGACCGAGCCGTGGTCCCCCATTCAGAACCACGGTAATTAGGTATTTTCAACTATGACGTCATTTTCACTGGAGCCTATGCAAACTGCTCTTGTGACGTCATAGTTGAAAATACCTAATAGGCACATGAAAAATTTTTCAGAGGTGCCGGCAGCGGGAATCGGATCCCGGGCCCTCGGCGTGAGAGTCCGGTATCGAACCCGTCGAGCCACCGCGGCTCGTACCAATGTTTACTTTTTGATAAAAAACATTTACTTAGGAATAAAAATTTGTGCGGTACGAGAAATTTTTACGGGTAATCAAGGGACATTTAAGTGGGCAGATTTGCGCAATCTCAAGCCAGCTGGTTAGATAAGCGAGATACGTTAGTTTAGTAAGAGCTAATGATTTAAGTCGATTCAGGTTAGTAAGGTAGGTAAGGTTGGTTAGGCGGAGGTTATGCGGGAGGAGGGTGGAAGGGGAGATGAGGTGAGGAAGGGTTTGTTATTTTACTTAAAAATATTAATATAGCTTTTTGAAAATTTAAAGTACTTCAACAAAACTTTAAAGTTAGTGACTGAGTTGATGAATACGTTAAGTAGGATTCGTTGGTAGATTGGGTGAAATAAGTTCGGGAGATCCCTACCCCTTAATATTGATTTTAACCAAAAAATTCTTTTTTTAAATCCAGCTGAAAATCCAGCCATCATATTGGAACCGAAATCCAACTAAATAGCCAGCTGGATTTTAGGGGTAGGGATAAAATACGGTATTTGAAGTAAATTAAATTAGCGAGGTCAGTAATGTGGCTAAGATTAAACTAGGTCATGTAGTTGAAGATAAAAAAATTCGAAGTCTTAAGGGGAGTTGCAGAATTTGCGAAAAAAATCATTTAAAATTAAACGAAAACGAAAATAAAAAAACTTTCTAAAGATTCAATAAATATAGATATATAGCAAATGCTATTAATATACAAAAATTTACAAAACTGTTTCCCATATTCTGACGTAAATTTTGATCAGGTTTTGATGGGGTTGGGTTTAAAAGACAATATATCTTTTAAAGTAGTAGCTTGAGCATTACAGAGCCCTTTTTTAATTTTCATTTTTAATTTTACTGAATCTTCAATTTTTTGTTAAAATGACCCTTATGACTTCGCCTTAATACGGGTGAGAATAGTAAAGCGGCTTAGATAGGGTGAGTGATGGTTGTGTGGTTGTGGGCTGGTATAGACATATTAAAATTATAACTTTGGCTCTAATGAAAATTTTTATATAAAATGATATATCATTAAAAAGGTTTTGAGCTCAGCTTTCTAATTATGTCATTCGAATTTTTATCAATTAGTAGATTACTACAATCGGCTGTGCCTCGGCCGAAAATTACATGTGATCTGAGACATTTCTTATTTTCGTGGCCACGTGTGGTATAGGTACTACTATTTCGACGCATTTTCTGGCCGCTGAGCGCGCCAGTCTTTGCTACTTCCCGACCGGGAAGTGCAGAAAATACTTTTTGCTGTCATGACTCTCATGAGAGGGTGCTGAACAAAGCCGATTATCAATTAATCGGTCCAAACGCAACTTCGCAAGCTCTTACTATATAGGAAATACGTTCATCTCATGAAGAATCTGTGAAAAAATTTTGAAGAAAATCAAGGTTCGTTTGTACGAGTTTGCGAAATTTGAAAAAAATCGTGATTTTTTTTACTATTCGTTAAATTACTAGAGTAGTTTTCAGGATGGGGAGTATAAGCTAGAGATCTAAGATGAGTCAGATCGAGAATGAATAAGGTGAGTAGGGTTTTTGGTAGTGTGAGTGAGAAATGAGTTTGGAATTATTTACGGTATTTGAAGTAAGTGAAATTAGTAAGGTCATTAATGCGGCTAAGATTAAAATAGGTTAGGCGGTTAAAGATGAAAGATTAAGTAAGGTTAGTAGGGTTCTCCAAATGGGTGAGATAGTGAAGTAGGTTAGGTAGTTAATGTTATTAGGTGAGTGACAATTGTGGGCCGGCAAATATAATAAAGTTTGTAATATCGATATGAAATGAATTTATTTAATATACCCACCATAAGCAAGAGGAGCTCTAAAAAATATTTTTGTGTGTGTAAGGTCTAATGAAATGGTTCAAAATACCAGTGGGCTTACTAAAATATTCCTTATGAGTCATCAAAAATTTATGCATGTACCTTACATGAACACTCTAACTATTTTAAATTTGATTTATATCTTCATTTGTCAATTTTAGATCTATTTCAGCCCTGGATAGATTTTGACTAAAAATTATTTTAAAAAGAAATAAAATTCTATACCTCATGATCTTGCCTAAATAATTAAAAATTTTTCTCTATAAGTCTGATTTTATGAATCAAGTTATGATTAGTAAGTAAAGTTCAAACTGAACTCTCGTGTCTAATTTTTATTGATTTTGAGCACTTTAGTCTTTTGATTATTTTACCAAACATAGAGCTTACGTATTGTTTCGATTAATTTTTATAATCATCAATTATAATTAGGGGGTTCGCGAGCGGAGCGAGCAGGGGGGTAGTCTTTATATACTGTAACAATTGGTGTAGTCCACTCGCTTATATCTGCGGGCTTCAGATGCTCTAAATTTACTAATCTTATAATTTCTCTTTCTACTAATGGTCTTTTGGCATTCGCTACATTTCTACATTTTAACGCTATCGGTTTCATTTTCTTTCAAATAAATTCAAGATTTACGTTTATAATACTCACCTGTGTATAGATTTACTTTCATTTTATTTTTTTATTTATTTTTTTTACTTATTTACAGTCGGGATTTTCATGCTCCATATGTGCTAATTACAAGTATTTCCCTAGACTGCTTCGCATGAGCCCATAGCTTATATAGACCATGTGGAGTACGGAAACCCCAGGGTATATGTCCCATTCAAGTTAATCGAAAGATCAGCGCTCAACTGGCAGGCTCATGGGGAATTCGTCTTAAATATTGCCCCCAGTCAAATAGTCTTGGATTAGACCAGCGTTGAACCGGGAGGGATCATTGGGAAATTATGCCCCAAATATTGCTTCTAGTCGAGATAATCTTCCGACCAGCGCTGAAGTCCCCGAAAAAACCGATTCCAAAGCAGTTCGGGTAAACGTAGGAATCGATGTTATCGACGAATCAAACGAAGAAAAATTTCTAAATTGGTTGTGCCGAGAATCGAACCCAAGACCCCTAGAACGACGTTGTTCCAGAAGTGAATTCGCTAACCTCTGACCCAACGACGCTCTTATTTTTATTATATTTACTTATTATATTTTTCAGCAAACTCTGCTACAGTTTTCGATTGTTCTTGTTTTTCTCTAATAAATTTGCATCTTAAGATGAAGTTTCGAATTAGAAATTTCTATCACCTCTGAAGGCTTAGAGTTTGAATGCTCACTCATCACTTTAATAATTTCATCATATTATGATTTTTCACTTATTTTATCTTGAGACACAAACTTTTTGATTCATTTAAAAGCTTCTAAATCTAATTTAATGTAACAACAAAAAGAAACTATATGTGGAACCCTTTGCGAGTAGCCGTACAAAGCACATATAATTTTAAGTTTTAACATAAGTTTTAAAAAACTTTTCTTGATAATAATTTTTAATTCTATTTTCCTGAAAAAAATAAGTATTCAAAATGATATTCTTCGGTAAAATATTCAACAATATCTTTTATATCAAAAAATCTTCCGTTTGAATAATTCAATAATTTTCATTAAAATCTTCCGTATTTATAGTTGTTTGTTTGTTTTGTTTTTTTTTTTATTATTATTTTTTTTTTGGTTTGAATAATTTACTATTTTATTTATTTATGTTTTTGCAAGATTTTTTCTAATGTCTTATTAAGTGATCTTTTGAAGAATGTGTGAAGTGAATTTTGAACAAAATTTACATTTTATTTTAATATTTTTATTTTTATGAATCTTTTTATGTCTTCTTAAATGAGCTTCTCTTTTAAAACTTTTATTACATTTTAGTTCGATGCATTTGTGGGGTCTATTTGAATTATTATGTTTTTTCAAATGAGTCGATTAATGATCACTATTTTTAAAAATTTTCCCACAAATTGTACATGAATGTTTGGTTATATAATGTTTTTCATTGTGTAATTTCACATTATATTCACTGTTTGTTCGAAAGCGAATGGACTGTATATATGATGATGCTCGTGCGTGTATAAAATAAATTAAAGAATCGAGATTAATTTTTTGACGAAATCAATGTAATACGTTTATTCAATTAAAGCAATAAAACTAGTAGTTTTAACAATAAAAAGTCAGTTTTTTAAGCTTTGGTTAAATTTCAAGTTATTAGTAGTTTGACAGCTGCGACGAGACAGAAGTCGTATCAGCTCGCGTCTGATGTTGGCGACGAAGAACAAAAGAATCTCTCAGTCAAATTTCGAACATTCCGCCCACCATCGTTTCTTCCAGGAAACGATTTTCACGATTTTGGTTGAGGGACATCAGGCGTTGACGAATCGTCTATCCGTTCGAGGATGACCAGCTTTTGGATATGACGCCGGAAGGTCGAGTAGGTGGTGCGGACGGTGTACTCTCTGGTTTCGCCAACCTCGGGAGGGTGTACCGTGATGATACGTCCCAGTGGTCACTTTGTAGGTGGTGTCAGCTCGCTTTTTACTAGCACAAGATCGCCGACTTTGAGGGGCTTGGTAGCTCGTTGCCATTTTGGTCGCTGCTGCAGCGAGGTGATGTACTCAGTGGACCAACGGTTCCAGAAGTGTTGAGCCATTTGTGTAGTAATTTGCCAGCGTCGGCCAGCAGGAATTTTCTCGTTCGTATAGTCTGGTTCAGGCACTAAAAATGACGAACGTGAAATCAAAAAATGAGCAGGTGACAACATTTAAATCGGAAGGATCGTCAGTTAGAGCGTTAAGCGGTCGTAAATTGAGACACGCTTCAAGTAAAGTAGTTAATTCAATAAAAGCAAGCAAAGTGTCACCCATTACTCGTCGAAGATGGTGTTTTACTGACTTTACCGCAGCTTCCCAGTATCCACCTGTGTGAGGAGCAGCAGGAGGATTGAAGCCCCAAGTTGTGCCATCATTGGCCAAAACTTTGGCAATGGTTTGCCATTGAGTTGAAGCTTCCGTGAACAGCTCTCGTAAGTCTTCGTCAGCTCCAACGAAGTTTGTGCCACAGTCGCTGTAAAGCTCTCGACAATGACCTCGACGAGAAGAAAAGCGTTGAAAAGCCGCTATGAAAGCTTCTGCCGTATAATCTTCGACAGGCTCCAAATGAACAGCTCGGGTACTAAAACAAATAAAAAGTGCGACATAACCTTTACAAGTACCTTTACCCCTGTGCTTAGTTATTCGCATCGAAATCGGGCTTGCGTAGTCCACGCCAGAACACTCGAACGGAAAGTTTGGTCTTAATCGTGCGGCTAGAAGATTGCCCATGAGCTGACTGATAGTTCCAGCTGCATGTCTTTTGCACTTCTTGCAGTTGTGAATCACAGTCTTTACAGCGCTTCGACCCTTGGGAATCCAGTACTGACGACGTAGAGTGCCAAGAGTCAGTTGCGTTCCACCGCGCAGTGTTTTTCGTGAGTGTTCAGTATGATGAGTTGAACTAAGTTACCTTCGCTCGCAAGTATCAATGGATGCTTTGCGTCGTGGTCCAGCAAAGCGTTGTGAAGTCGTCCACCAACTCGTAATAAGTCGTTTTCTAAAATTGGATTCAAACTTATTAAAGGGCTTTTTACCTTAACTTCTTCATTTTTTAGAAGCTGGAAAATTTCATCAGGAAACTGCACTTGTTGATGTAAATAGACCCAAAGCAGCCGAGAGTTTTCAATCTCTGCCGGCATTACGATGTATCGCCGTTTCGATTCCAAATAAGCCTGTAAGTTATTAAATTTGAGTTTACAAATTTTAAGTTTTGAGTTATTCAATGAAACTTTCTGGCCTGAAGATAAATTTAAGTTTCTCCCCGATTTTGAACGAGTGTTGAGTCCGGGACCTCCTTTACTCAGGACAAGACGACTCTGCAGCACTCGCTGTTCAAGCTTAAAAATGAATTTCAAAGCTAGGGAAGTTATTCGGAGCAATTTTATCAAAGAAGAATATTTACAGCAAAGATCCCAAACTTCGGGCACCTTTTTTTGAGTCAAATGAGCACTTGGAAATGCTGAAGCATTTTCGAAAGCAGCTCAGACCTCGATAGGTTCATGAGCGGATAAGTCATCAGGCAGAGTCGACCACGGGGAGGAAGAATCTCTGAGCCAACTTGGACCTTGCCACCACAACTCACAACTCTCAAGTTGTTCAGGAGATATGCCTCTAGAGGCCATATCTGCCGGATTGTCTTTCGATCGGACGTGATGCCAATGAGCATCTGGAACTAACGCACCTATATCCGCACAACGAGTGGCAACATAAGTTTTCCACCTTGAAGGATGGTCTCGAAGCCAATACAACACATCCCTAGAGTCGGACCAAAGATGTATTGAATCAATCTTGATTAGCATTATGTCACGATAATGACTGACTAGATCAGCAAGCATGTGAGCTGCGTTGAGCTCTAATCTGGGTATGGTCATGGTTTTGAGAGGAGCTACTCTAGTTCTTGCTAACTGTTGAGTAACGTTGATTTGAGATGATTCAACACATTTCAAGTAGATGACAGCACCATAAGCACGCTCTGAGGCGTCTGCAAAACCATGAATTTCGCAAAAATCAAGGTTAGGTGACCAATTTATGTATCTAGGAATACGAATGGTATTAATGGATGAAAGCTTACCACTCCAATTTAACCATTGATCGCTAAGATCTCTTGGAAGAGGATCGTCCCAATCACTCTTCAATAGCCACAGAACTTGAATAAAAATCTTAGCACAGACTACGACAGGGGCTAACCAACCCATAGGATCAAAAATCCTGGCAATTTACGATATGACTACTCTTTTTGTCAATACAGCCGCATTGACAGAGCAATCAATTTTGAAAACAAAACAATCCTTACGATTTCTCCACCCAATTCCAAGAACTGTGGAGGGATTGTTCGATTCTAACCAAGAATCTGGGTCAGTAGCGAGAACATCAGATGTTAACCATTCTAATAATCGTGGATCGTTAGCTTGCCATTTACTCAAGGGGAAACCGCCCATCATGAGCAAATTTATCAAAGATTTCTGTTTAGACAAGGCTTCCTCTATTGTGGATGCGCCAGACAAAGAGTCGTCCATGTAAGTCTGTTCATCAACAACTTCAGCTCCCTCAGGATACTGATGACGGTAATCCTTAGCTAACTGTAGCAAAACAACTATTGCTATAAAAGCAGAGCAACCCATGCCGTAAGTAGCAGTCGATAAATAATGCGTATGTACATGTATTTTATCTGAGTCACGCCACAAAATGGCTTGATCTTCGATTGCAACCTTTATTTGTCTGTACATTTTGACAATATCAGCGATAAAAACATAGAGATATATGCGCCATCTGCAAATGATATCGAGCAACTCAGGCAACAAGTTTAGACCTGTGCGGAGGAAGTCATTCAATGAATTACCAGTCGAGGTTTTACACGAAGCATTAAAAACTGTCCGAAACTTAGTAGAAACACTTTTTTCTTTAAGTACGCCATGATGTGGTAAGTAGTACCTAGCCGAATCAAGAGTCTCACTATCAGTATTACTATATTACAAACACCATAAGAATTAAGGGTGGGACCGGGGTGGGAGCGAAGAGCAAATTACAACCATATAATATAGTTATATATGTACGTATATTAAGGGCTGTTTTGCACTGATTCCCCAATCAATTTTTTTTTTAACTGTATGGAGAGATACTTCAAAGTATTCCAAACAAGAATCAACAGTTTTTTTTGACACATTGGGTCTTTTTTTTTCATGGGGAGCAATTCTGTTTTACGTTATTTTCTTTAAAAAACAAGCTTTTTGACTCAATTAGCAGCTGCAATAATAGGTTATAATGGCAATTAATGAAGTTATGGTTCCGTTATTGAAAAAAGACTTCAGTATTTGAGAAAATATTTATTTATTTTTATGTTTTTATAAAAAATTTTAAATGATTCAATGATAAATTTTAATACTAGTTTCTCATATTCCAATTTGTTTGGACTCAACTTTTTTTTACGAGACGTACTGTCCGCGTTCTTTCATCTACGGAAAATCGTTTGACTTTGATTAATTCATAATCTACAGGCTGGAAGCAATGATTTTCTTGAGTATTTGGTATAGTTTTTGCATTTTTAAATCTTTTTTCAAGTTTCTTTTTGGTATCAGTTATCGCTGATTGTGGCACGTAATGATAACTAAAAGTTGTTAAATGCTAAAATTAATAGGAAATTAAACTCAATAAATTTCAATAGGAATGAACCATTCATACCTGACATCTGAGTTAGACTGTTTTAAATAATTAAACATTTCTAGAGCAGTCATAATTCTAGTGTTTTGAAGATGCTTTTCTTGCCATTCTTTTAGCAACCTCACCAATGCCATTACACGCACTTTTACCATGGGCGGTAGCAAAAAAGTTGTGAGAGTGTGCTTTCAGACCAAAGTCCTTTTCATGGTAACAAATATTAATCAAATGGTTTCTAAAAAAATAATAGTGTATTAATATTTTGAACTATGTTTTGTACGAGGTGTTTTTAAATTGCTTTAGTGCATATGCAAAAAGATCATTGAATAAATTATTTTATAATGGAAACACGGTTGTCGTGACAATGTTCAGATCTAAACCATTTTTTAAAAAATTTTTCATAGATTCTTTATTAGGACAATTCGAACATTCGTTCATCATACATTCTGTACTTGGAACCGAACAAACTCCAGCTACTAATAAATCCTTGTAATTAACATCTGATCGAGCAGCTGACAATTTTAGTTTAAAATTTTGATGAATAGCGCACACGCAAATGTTATGTGTCCCTGGATCTCCAGCATAAAAACACTGTTCTGGTTTTAAACTCACAAAAAAAGCTAAGCAGGGTACTTTAGTTTCTTTAGTCTCTAGTTTCCAACGTTCATATAAATCTTTCAAATTCGTTAAAATAAGTCTTTTCTGTACTTTTTCTTTAGTTTTATCATCTTTTTTAACATTAATGCACTCCTTTACCCCACTGCATAGCATACTATTAGCATCATCCAGAAAAAATTTTTCAATCTCTTTTCTAACGTGAGCTAAAATTTTAAAATAGGTTTTTCTAATACGTTTACCCAGTATACCTGTAAAAATAAAAAGCTTTAAATTCTTTTATTCAGTACTTTTTCAAACCTGTTCTTATAAATTATTATTGTAAAGCTTAAATAGACTTTTAATCAAACAACTTGTATGAATGCAAACCAATAACTATTATTCAATGCGTTAGTCAAATTTAAATGAGGAAAATGAATATCATTAGCATTTTCAAAGGCATCTGAAACCTTATTTACAACTGATTGAACTATAGCAACACCGTTTTCAATCACAGCTTGATCATTCATTTTTTGTCGCTTGAAACTAGGTATTCCAAGTGTATCAAGCATGCAGTCTAGATTTCTTTTATGTTGACTTTCAGTTAAATATTCAGAGCCCGAAGTTCCACCCTTGCCTTCAGATAAAAGTAATCCCTGATCACTTTGTGACTCCGAGTTTTCATCTGGTACTTGAATTACTTCAACTTTATCATCTTTCTTGTTCTCACTAATAGCCAGTTTCAATTGATGAAAACATACACTACAGACTTGATCGATAACAGTGAGATCTAAAGCCATATCAGATTTCATAAAATAAAGAGATATTTTATCTAACTGATGTAAATTTTCAGATATTTTACTATGGTTACGTTTTTCAAAAGGATTTACACAGAAATTAATTTCATTATTGTAGACCTCAACTTCTTTTTTTAATTGAGTGTAACAATGGTTGCAATGTTTTTGTCCCATAGGTACATTAATATTTAGATTTTTTTGTGCATTTTGTGATAGTTATGAGTCTACACTGAAAAGTCTACTGGTAATAGTTTTAGAATGTTTTTTGAACGGATTAAAGCATTGATTTTTGCATTTTGAAGATTCATAATAACTCAAATAAGCCTTATAATGATAGTCACAAATTGCACTATTCTCAATATTTTGAAGTCCATCCACTCTTGAAATGAGAATTTGTGATTGAAAAAAAATAAAGTTAATACTAAAAAGACGATTGTAAAAAGATCAAGAGTTTGTGAAAAAGACTTACAAGGAGAGCACCAGACATTTGGGTCTTGGATTTAAAATGAAAAAATGACGAAAAACATCTTAATTTTACATGTTCTAAAACATAAAAAAAATCTCAAATAATTTTTTCCAGAAAGTACTTGGAAAGACGAAAAAAATGCTAGGTTCCGGAATTCTGTAAGTGTAATAGCTGAGCAATATTGTTTTGAAAATCAGGTCAAAAACAGCTTTTTATTGAAAAATGCTGATAAAATGCTGATTTTTTAACATGGGGTGTAGAGGGAACATGACTTTAAAAGGCCCATTCAGAGAAATTGACGCTTGGAGATTTCTTTTTGGCATATTTGGAGCCCATATCAAAAATTACTTTATTATTGACTTTTTCTTTCTCATCTCTTTCGGTCTAATCTTTCTTATGTTTATCTTTTTTCTCATTTTTTTCTCATAATCGTTTAGCTGCTTTTTAAAATTCCGTGGAATAATCATCTCTCCTTCCATTTGATGGTTCTCTGCTGCATCTATTATAGCCAACAATTCTTTTTTTATTAATTTTCAAAATTTGTAACTGAATTCCCAAATATAATTTAAATTCAATTAAATAATCTCATTCTCTTCTCCAAAATATTCAAACACAAGTATCTTGAATCAGGATTTCAGTAAATTTATCCCACGTAGATGCAATGTTAACCGTGCTATAGGTATAGTAAAAACCTGCATCGTAGAGAAAACCCCGTAGAGAATTTGATGAATTCTCTGCATAATTACAATTATCTTTGTGTTTTATTTCGTGCACTAAGCAAGCCAGCTCCAAGCGCGTTTCTACTACACTAATTGATTTAGTTTAAAAACAATAATAGGTAGAGGCCTGAAATTTTTTTTTCTAAAACTACTGTGATTAATTATCAACAACTTTCTCGCTGACAGTTTTTTAAAATCAAAAGTTTCTTGCATTCTTTTTTAATTCAAAGTTATTCATAACAATGATATACTTTTTTTTTTTTAACTTACCAGACAGCTCTGAGTAATTTTTAAAAACTATACTAACATTTCTAGAGATATTTGAAAAATACTTGGTTGAAATTTCAAAAAAAAATCTTTTAAACTCTTTGAGTTCTTACGAGTTGAAGGTAAAATTTTATAAATTTTGGATGTCCAAAAAATTTAATGTTTTTTCAATTTAACTTGAAAATTATCAATATAAGAAATAAATTGTTGTCTTCGAAAAATTTTCACATTTCAATTGTATACATTCAGATATCAATCAAAATCGTTTTTGGAATGAATGCGTAATTAGTATATGAGGTTTTGGGGTGCAACAGGAGCCTAGCGCGCAGCTCTAAAGACGCAGGTACGCTAGCCTAGTCGATCAGCTGACGCGTAGCTGCATTCACGGTAAGGCGTAACTATGTACAAAAGTAATAAATCATATACTATTTAATAATTTTTACCAGAAACTTTGGAAGTTTTTTTATCTAGCTTGAGTTCAATTGAGTAAATTAATAAAAAGTATCCAAGATGGAAAAAGAAGCAAAAAATTAAGATATCGAAAAAAATTTTGTTTTTTAAAGCATTTGTATGATATTGATGATTTATTTTTATAAAATTATAATATAAATAACTATATAATTTTTTTTTAAACAATGTCATTATTTGATGTGTAAAGACGGTTATTCGGAAAAAAGGCCTAACCCTTTAAAGTTTATTTAAAACAATTTTTCAATGCTAAAAAGTTTTTTAAAAGATAAAAATTATCCTGGATAGTAATACTTCTTGATTGTAACAAAAATGTTCATTTTCTTTGATTGTGTCAAAAGAAATACCCAAGTATACATTTAATTAGGCTTTTTCTCAAATTCACTTTTTCGGGGTTAGGCACGTGTTGCACCTAAGTCCTCATATATAGGAGCAGAATACATGAGATCTGCAGCCAACACCGACCACGGCCTGCATGAAGGAGTTTGGGAAATGAATTAAATTGAGCTTTCCCGAGGTCTAAAATTGAATAAAATAAAAAGAATATTATTTACAATAATAAATTAACTTTTATTCGACAAATTAACAATAGTTGAATTGATGATTTGATATAAGTTTGTTTGTAAATACGACGACTGACGCGTGCAGAGGTTGTAAGGTGAATGACAGCTTCTTGTTGTTTTTCTCGTTGCTTCGGCGTTGTCAAGTATGACGTCGTCGCTGAGCGCGTGAAAACGAACGAAGGTGCGGAATTCGAACGTTATGATCAACGGGTGTTTGAACCGCCACAGAAGTAACTTGACACTCGACGTTAAATTAGATGCCGAGTCGTTAAACTGCTGATATGCTGGAATGAATGGTACTATTCACTATATCTATATATATTATTTCGTTTCTTCCTTCGGTTCTTTCATAATCTTAGAAAACTCTTGTTTCCATGCCTGTTTTGAGGATTAGAAAACCGAAATTTTTAGGCTTGGATTCAAAAAAAAAAAAAAAAAAAATTTTTGTTTACAAATCTTATTCAAAATTTCTTCTCATCTCAATTCAAATTAATTATTTCATTGTAATTTTACTCATCAAAACTTTATAAGAATATTTTCAAAATAAAATAATAATAACAAGATGATTTTTCTTTTATTTTTTTTCTAACCTACATTCACAAGCTTTCCTAACCACATCTTACTCATTTAAAAAATTTTTAACAGTAACCTCAGTCGCCTTTCTTTTCCAACAGATTCTTCTATTTTCAATAATCAAACTTGTTTAACAATTTGAATTCTCTGATACTTTCTTAAATACACTTTTTTTTATATCTCCTTGCTTATTTAAAAATCAAAACATCAGTTGAACCAACGGCCGTTCAGCTATGGAACATTCCATCTGAAAGTTTCATATCTCACAGTAAAAACGCACGAAATTCAAAATTCAAAAATTATTCAAATTGATTTTTTGCATTGAAAACTCGCTGGGTCCATAACCTTTTAAAATTACTATAAATAATACTTTTTATTTATAAATTGAATATTTAATTATTTTAGTAATTATTATTACAAGCATACGCCTTTTCTTCTCAAATGATGAAATAGCAATTAGGCATTAATTGTTTTTACAAAAAACCATAGAAACGTAAAATAAACTATCTGAAAAAAGTTGAACCATAAATAATAGTACTTCTCATGCAGGTATTGAAAAAACAGTCGGAAGTTGGGTTAGGAGCAGACTGTTATCGCGGCGAGCGTAGCGAGACAGTCTGCTCCTAGCTCAAACTTTTGACTGTTTTTTAACAGTACCTGTATTAACAATACTTTTTTTGCTACTAATTGCTACGTGGTTCTTTTTGCAGTTCAAAAACAACAATAAAAAATAGCTAGTTTGGCTTATGCCATATTTCACAACAGATCAACGATCCACTGCGCAGCTTCCTAACTACACACACTCATACTCATATGTTGCGCCTGCGTTGTGAGACATATATTGGTGCGTAACTCGGTGCGTAAGATAAAAGATACTCATGCTTTTTACACCTATAGATGTATGTCCGTGAAAAATGACACGCATGCGCATTGATAATCGGCACTGCCGTAAAAAAATCCCTTTACAACGGCAGTGACCATTGTAAAAGTTTTGATGCCGCGAAAACAGGCTCTACACTACGGACACACCAACTGTGAAAAGAGCCGCGGAGCGGTTAGTAGCATAAAAAAATGATTTTTTTCCTGAGCTGAATTTCAGCCAACAGAAACGCCGTATTTGACATTTGGCGGAGGAGTAAGTTTTTTGGCAGGCCAAGTTTGAAGTTTGTGCGAGTGATTTTTAACCTGTCAAACTTGCTCCCCTCGAAAATTTTGAAGCACGAGGGGTATTACGACTGATTAGCATGAGTTTTCTAAATCCAACAAAAATCGTAACAACGAAGCGGTTAAATTCAAAGTTCTTCCTAGATCAATTTTGAACACTGATCTGAATAAGGCAGTTACTTTACAATTTTTTTTTTTTTTTTAATTTATTTCACGTGTTACATAAACGTTATTAACATTTGAAATATTTATCTTAAATATAAATATATTCATTATTTAATAAAAAGATTAATAAATTAGTTATTCGAACTATGGCCAGGAAGCGCCTCTTCCGCTGCCACTGCCGCAAACAAAAAAGCGCATCCTGACTGCATTGTGCAGAAAAATAATGTACACACTTTGGCCGCTAAATAAGATAGCCTTGTCATATATTTATTTCACTCCGACGTGCAATCCTCACTTTGCCCGTCCGTTTTCAGTCAAATAAAGTACTGCTTTGCCCGACTGTTGAAACGCGCGAGCAATCCGCACTTTGCTCGTCTGTTTTCAAAACAGTCGAGCAAAGTGCAGATTGCTCGCTCGTTTCACATTTTGAAAACGCAGCCATCAGTGCAGTTACAGCGGCCGCCCCCAATAAACTTAGACGCTTATACCTGAACTATCGGTATCTATAGGTATACCTCTCGACGCTACTCACAATGTCTTATAATGGGTCCTGCAGTGCGGTTGTATACCTACATCGTCGGTTGAACCCATCTTTAACTAATGGCATTTTGTTTTAAAAATTCGAAAATTCACGTAATGCGTTTTTCTGCTACCGGAGCAATAAGAAAACTGAACTTAGACCGATCAGTTTTATTTGAGAGTCTTCAATATTTGTAATTACAAGCCTGAAATTTATAGTAAAAAGTAAAGTGGATTTTATAAATCATTATAATTGAATCGAAGTTGATTTTGTATAGAGGGCGAAAGTGTAGATTGCACGTCAATCGTGAAATAAAATATTGTGTTTCACTCTTTCGGCTCTGTGGATCATTGCCCGGCTCGCCGAATAATAGTTTGTAAGTCTCGGCTGCGGGGTTTCGTGCGCTACGCGCACGACCCCTACGCCTCGACCTACAAACTATTATGCGGCTCGCTCGGGCAAAGTACCACAGAGCCTCACTAGTGAAACAAAATACCATTATCAACTTTGGCTTCACCTTGGCTGAAAATTGCTTGTTATCTGAGACATTTCTTACTGTCGTGGCCTTAGTATGTAATTTATTAATTGTTTGGAGTCGAGATGAAATTGATAAATATATACATTAACTTTCAGCTGTAAAAGCGATTAAAAAGCAACACTTAGTTGAAGTGCGATCAATGGCAAATCCTCCAGCCATCGTCAAGGTAGCACTTGAATCAATTTGTCTTCTGCTTGGAGAAAATGCAAGTGATTGGAAATCAATACGTGCTGTAATTATGCGGGATAATTTTATAAATACCATTGTCTCCAATTTCAGTACTGAAAATATCACGTGAGTACTAGAGAAACTTTGTATTTTTATTTAATGCAACTATTATTTTGTGATACTGTCGATCCTGATGAACATGTTCAATTTTATAACTTTATTCATTGATTACTAAAGAATTTGATTATTTTATTTAAAAAATATTGGAGCATCATTTTTGTTAATACCGTATTGACCAGCGTACAATTCCCTGATTTTTGAGCCAAAAATTCAGAATTTCAATATACTCGTCGTGTAACCATCGCTTCCCCTTTTATTTGTTTCCCGTATACGTTTGACAGCCGCCCAGAAATTGCGAGCTAAACTATACAAAAACGATTAAAGTTATTAATATTTTACTAACCTTCTTAAGATTTTATACAACTAGAGTCTCGAGCCATTCTTGCTTTCAGTACTCAGTCAAGAAGAATGAAGTTAAATTGAATTATTTTCATGACATGAAAGTAGCATCATGATTATTATGTATAACTGAAGAATTAAGGGGGGGGGGGGTAGGGTCTGAGCGGTCAAAAAATGATGATTTTTCGATGATTTATAGTGAAGCTCTTGTTTATTATAATTTAATAAGAATTTATATAGATATCATACAACATTCAAAGAACATTCTGTCAAAATTTCAGATCAAAATATTTAAAATTGAGGCAATGGGAGCCAACCAAACAAGGCGCTTCGAAAAAAAGATGAGTTGCGGTGAAGGCTGTAACTCGCGAACGGTTCATCTGAAATCAAAAAATAAAGTAGATTTAGTTAATATATTAGTTTTTCTCACCCCCTAGTAGGATCAATTTCATTTTTTTTCAATTTTGAAGTTTTGGCGACGTTTTGAAGCCAAAACACTGTTTTTTGGTCACCAAAACCGGCCATTTTATGGCTAAAACTCGGCCAAAAAAAAAAAAAAAAGTAACTCACTAGGGGGCGGGTTTTTTATGCATTAAAGACGTTTGTTTAATTCTAGAAAGATCGGTGCAGTAGTTTTCAAATGAGAACTTTCACCGACTTTGAAAAATAGTGTTTGGAAAAAAACGCGTTTGAAGTTTTCGGTACGAAAAAAGTGAAGAAAAACTATTTGATTTACAACTTACACTGAATCATCTATTCCAGCTCCATAAAGTAAGTCACCAGCAGCTTCAGCAATGTCCAGGGCATCTTTTTGTCCTTGTCTTCGCCGAATTCTACCTTCTTTGGTTTGAGCGGCGCTTTCGGAGTCGGCTTTCATTATGCGAGTTTCGTCCGCCAGCCTCGCGTCATTATTTTTAAACGGATTGGGTCTTTTTTTTGGTTTTCCAAGTATTTTTCCTTCAGTTTTACGCGTTTCTCTCGACACTTTACTTGTTCTAACCATTTTAAAACAAAAAAAACCGAATCGGAAATATAAGAAGAAAAATAATCGGACCGCTCTGGTGAACGAACACCGTCAAACTGACACGTCTTTTTTTCCACACAGACGTTTAGAACCGCCTTATACTCTACCTGGGTTCACTGCCCCTTCCTCTTTACAAAAGGGTCTTAGGGGATTACAAAGACCGACTTAGCAGGGGCCTTCAGCGTAGAGCATGCGGGGAGGGGCAGCTGCCTCGACCTGCTCCGCTCGAAGGCCCCAGACTTAAAACTCTGTAACTTTGTGAGTTTTGCTCCAAACCCTTAGAAATTTTAACACAGCATTCTTGAAATGTTTTACTATAAGAAAAAAAATTCGATTTTTCAAAAATTGCCAGACCCAAAAATAACCCCCCCCCCCCCTTAAATCTTTAATAATTATATTTTTCATTTAAAACGAGTTTTATAAATTGAAATAAATTCGATAATTCATAAATAGATTATCAATAACATTATTAGTAAAAGTAAATTGTTTTGTCTCAAAACAGATTAAAATGAATATAAACATCTAAAAAGGAAAGACTATCCTATAATATTCTAAAAAAATTTTAGCCTTAGGGTTGGCCGAACTGAAAAATTTTGGAATTTCGATACACCTGAGGGTTTAAAAATTGTCTTTTGGATGTAAATTCGAAAAAAAATTTGAAGTACACTTAAGATTTTCAGTTTGCCTTAGGCCATTGAAGTTTCACTATAATTGGTTAAAAGCAAGTCAAATTTAAAGAATACTTTTTTCCAAACCCCACTTATCTCGTGAAAAAAAATCGTACAGATACAAATAAATAAAAACTTAAAGAGTTTTTCTTGCACTGCAGCACTGCGCTCAATCTAAGGCAAGCGTTGAAAAGTGCCGTCAACACGTGACAACCTGGGTCGGCTTTTCTCAGATCCGCGTTTGTAACACCGTCTGGCCTCGAAGATGGGTTGCTGAAGCCTCGTTGCTTTTTGGTGACTTTGTTGGGTCTGAATGGGCGACACAAGTTGGCACAGCTTTCGGCACTAGGCATGTCAGCGTTACACAGAGGGGGCAGCTCGCTCCCAGGCTCTCTCGCAGTATGTATCTGCCGGAAGTGCTCTCCGACTACCTGTTCTGCTATTTCACAGTGCCGGGAAGGACCACCTAGCACTTCCCGAACCGCATTCTTGCGGTTGGAGCGCGAGAGAGCCTGGATGCATTTAGAGCCCTCCACCCACGCCATCCTGTCATGACTTGAGACCTCCTCGGGAGCTGCCTGGCTCTTTGTGGTGGGCGCTACATCATTCCCATCGCCATCGTACTGGGATCTCCTCAACCCCCGTCGATGACCGACATGCCCACGGACGTGGTGCCTCCGGAGCCGGGCACGCCGCCCCTCCCGACTCACCATCCCTGATAAAAATACAGCAGCTTAGAGGGCAGCCTCCCATAGCTGAAGGGCATCACACGCTAGATTCGCCAGATCAACAAATGCTCTCTGCTCCGCTGACGGAGTGTGACCACGACCGCCTCGCTGGCTACGTTGGCAAGGGGCGTCCTGGGTCTAGATTGAGCGCTCAACTGGGTCCTCCAGGGTTGTTGCGGTGAGAGAGTTTAGAGGGGCGGAGCTCCCGCCCCACGGGGTATACAGAAAGGAAGTCGGTGCTAGGACTCTGTCCTCCGGAGATTCTAGCCTAATAGTAGCATCCGATACAGGAGCCGATTCTCTCGCGGCACCATTCCCAAAGTCAGGAGAGCTTTTATCCCTGCAGGAGAGCAAATCAGAATCAACAACATTCAGACAATCAAATAAATTATTAGAAAAAAAGTTGAGGGATACTGTGTTGCTGCCGTTGTAGGTGCTGCCACCTTTTTCCCTGGATGAACACCTCGAGGTAGTGCGCCACCCTGGTGATGGTGGTGGGCTGACGGAGGTATATATTCTGGGGCCTAGGACCATCGATGTGGCCTCAGGTGTTGCCGTCTGTGATGGTGATGACAACTCGGCACCTGGATACCTGGACACTCATGGTACAAGGGAAATGAAAGGGCAGATAAACTTGCTAAGCAGGGAGCAATCTCAGACATTCAGCCAGAGAAAGGGGTTGGTGTACCTTTGCAAAAAGGCTACAATGTCATCATGAAGACCGCAAGAAAAGAAAACTGGGAGACCTGGAAAGACTCACAGAGCTGCAGGTGGATCAAAGAACAACTGGGTGATCATATCACGGAGTGGGCGAGAGAGATCATCAAACTTACAAACAAAGAGCACGAGCTGTCATGGGTATTATTACCGGACAAGGTGATCTGCGATGCTTTACACATTAAACGCAGAGACACAGCAAACTGTGTAGATGGTGCGCTGAAGAAGAAAAGACTCCGCACCACTTCCTCTGTGAATGCCCAAATCTCAAATGGCTGGGCACTGGGATCCTTGATCCCGAGAACCTAAATGGAGTGAGTGTGAGCAACATACTTGCATACAGCAAGCCGTTAGGCAAACACATCCTCGACTAACGCCGAGGAGATATGGGTACAATGACGTGCAACTTTGCTCATACATAACTGACTTATTAAAAAATCTAAACCCAGTGCCACTTGATCTATCCACTTTTACCTACAAAGGGTTGATGTCAGCTCTTCGTAAATAAGATAACTGACTCAGTAAACTAAGTTTACTCTGATTTTATGTGAAGTGAGAGCTTGCAAGTTTTTCTCAACCGTACGCCGAGCCTTTACTCGTCACTAAATGGTGATATTTTGGGTTTTAATTTTCGCCGATAAAAGGAAGATTTATGATCTTCGTAATTATGACAGCATGGTTGATAATGATGAATAATGTTTTTACGTGTTCCTAAAATTTTTTTCAAGCACACACTGAGTCTTTACCATATTGATCCGATATTTTTTTTCTTAAAATTATCCGTGCCCTACCAAAATCATAACTTAACCTCAAAATTTCATGACTGCTTTAATTTTCGGATTTTTAAAAAATTTTCTGGACCCCTAGCTTTTTTTTAATTCCTCCAGAAAAGTTCGTTCCAGGCTAATATCCTCCCCAATTAATACATATTCTCCCTATATTATATTGTTTTCCTGAGGAGCAGTCAATTTTTGGAAAACAACTGCGTTTTTTCGGTCCTCAAACTGCTCTTCACTTGCCTTAAGAATCTGAATTATAATGAAATTCGTTTTAGTTTTTGAGCTACTGAATCCTCCTCACGTGCTCCTCAGTTACTTTTTTTACCTATCCTGTTGATCAGCATTTCTCCTCGCTGAGAAGCAGTCGAATTATTTGATTTTATCTTATGTTTACGTTATATTTGTGCTGCTCCTAACGATGAAAATATTTTTTTCATATTCTCCTCACATTAGTTTACTCAAATTTTTTTGCCTTGTTCCTCACCGAATTATTATAAAAAGCTCGATTTTCTGAATATTTATTAAATTTAACCTATTTATAGAAATTTATTTAAAAAGTTTTCTATTTACACATTATTTAATTTTCAAAACATTTATTTTTTAAAACTATAATATATCTCTTTATTTATAAAAAAACATATTCATTATTAAGGTTTTTATACAATTTTTAAATACTTAAAATCATTTTTAACTAATCAAAACTCTAACGTATCCAAAACGACCATCTAATTACCCACATGTACAGAATGGGACATTTTAATTGATCCATCTTTAAAAAATAGAACGCGAGTTTCGACCTTCGACTGCACAATCGAAGTATCGTTTTATTCGTGCTACTATTGATCAACTAAAATTTATATTCAACGCCACCTTCAGACGCGCATTCGCGTACGTCAACTCAACTAGTCTACTTGAATAAGTCGAACAAACTGTGGTGACCAAAGTTTCTTCATTTTTAAGGGCTAGTTATATGCAGCTCTGAGGGCCTGCAGGGTCTAGTATCAATATTTTTTCCACAAATCGAAGGACTCAATTTTTTGTTCAACAAATTTGGAAAGTTTTTTAAATCGCAATTATGGAATAGATGGGTTAGAAAAAATTGAGTCTTATACTTTATTTTGGTTTTATGGGACTTCAGTCCGCTTTTTTTTTTGCAGTAGGAACTCGCGGAAAACGCGTTTTATTATATGAGCTTCATTGCTCAGGGATGAGAATCAAATTAAAAAACCCATAACTTTGGGTGGTTAGACTAAAACAAGTACGAAACTAACAACTCCATAACCCTGGGCCAAGTAAAAACCAAGCTCGCGTCAAGTCAATATGTATATCTGTTTTTCAAAGTTTTTAATCAACAGGCCTTTTATGCTCATAGAAAATCTGGGTTTCATAGTTTGGTTCTCATTTTAGATTTACCAATGAAAGTAATGGGATTATTTTTACCTTATTTAGGCCTTTACTTTGAATATTATAGGGTTTATTATTTTGTTCTCATTTAGGCCGTACCACCTAGGTTGTGAAGTTGTTAATTTAATTGTCATTTCAGCTTCACTTTCAAGAATTTAATTCGTCAATTTATGAAAGATACTAACAAGGAGAAGACCCTCGGGTGACTGATTTTGATTAAATTATGGGCATAGTTTTCTGGTACCAAATGATCCAATTAACTTCTCCAACCCAAAAAAGAGGACCTACGAGGACTAGACCATTGAGTAATTTTTTTCGTTTTTAGTTAATTTGCAAAAACTTAGCTAAAATTTATTTATTAATTTTTTAGCTAATGTTCAAAGATGATTGCACTTACATACATCGGAAAACTTACATTTTTTGTCTATTTATGAATTTTAAGAGAAAAATATATTTTCAATCAATAAATCGATTTATTATTTTGAATAATCTTTGTTTTAAATTGATTATTTTCCCAAACGTAATTTCAGCCAGTAGAAACGCCACATTTGACATTTGGCGGAGGAGTGTGAGTAAAATTATTTCGATAATTTTTCGGTTATTTTCAACTAGTCGCATAGCAACTCGAATTGTTCGACTTATTTGATTTAATTTTTGGGTTCGACCCGAGTCACTGCAGTGTATACTTATGTATATTTATCAATACTCTTATTCTAGTATACACTGCATCGACTCATATTAGCCTGGGTCTAACCCCAAAGTTGAATCGAATAAGTCTATTAGTAAATAAATAGTAACCTCTGTAATTCAATAAATTTGAAATAAAAAGTCTGCTGTCCCGCAAATATGTGAAATACTGCATTTCTATGAATTGAAATTCAGCTGAGGGAAATAATCCAGCCGAATACCATGCTTCAAAATCAGAAAATTTTCCTCCAGTTTTTTTGCACAGCAACTCGCGGGGCAAGTTTGACAAAAAAATTACCTTTTAACCTGCCAAACTTGCCTCCCTCGCTGCTGTGCAACAAAACAGTCGGAAAATTATCGTCAATGTTGAAGCACTAAGGACACATTTAAAAATGTAACTTTTAAACGGCGAGTTGGTTTTTGGTTGAATACTACCTGAAATATAAGTTTCTATTATTTAAAAAAAAATAAACTCTTTTATTTAAGCTCACTAACTAAAAAGTTACATTCTTAATTACGCAAACAATTTTTTAAATATGATCAGTTGAAAATAATAAAATCAAAAAAAAAATCCAACGGTCGAGTTCTACGAGATTTAAGCATATTTATTTATTATTAGAGCGATCTTTTTTCTCGAAAATAAAATTTACAATTTATTTAAGTCATTCGTCATTCAATATCGATATAACTATTCGTTCTCGTTGAAGCCACTTTGTTTACGATTTAAATAATTACTAATTTTTGATTTTTCAAAAAAGTAATAGTCCCACGTCAAAGAATATAAGCCAAACATGAATTAATTTTTTAAATTTGAATTTCAGTTTCAATTTGATTAGATTTTTTTCTTAAATAATCGTGGCTTTGTCGAGAACGAATAGTTATATCGATATTGAATCACGAATGACTCAAATAAATTGTAAATTTTATTTTCGAGAAAAAAGATCACTCTAATAATAAATAAATATGCTTGAATCTCGTAAAACTCGACCGTTGGATTTTTTTTTTGATTTTATTATTTTCAACTGATCATATTTAAAAAATTGTTTGCGTAATTAAGAATGTAACTTTTTAGTTAGTGAGCTTAAATAAAAGAGTTTATTTTTTTTTAAATAATAGAAACTTATATTTCAGGTAGTATTCAACCAAAAACCAACTCGCCGTTTAAAAGTTACATTTTTAAATGTCTGTTTTTTAAAGATCTCATTTCTTTCGACGAGCTTTTAAGTATGAAGTTTAATTTATTGTTTCTAATTATATGTAGTTGTAAATTTATCGTTTCGAAAATTTAGCTAGATTTCTATGTTGAATACTAGTTATATGTACAAAGAGCTCTCCAAAATAACATAATTAACAGGATGATTTTGTTTCTGGATTAGATATAAAATATTTTTTGGTATAAAAATCTTATTCGTTACTTTTTAATTTGCGCCATCAAATTTTCAATCATAAAAGTAAATAAACGATAATTTTTACTTTTAGTTTCAAAAAAAGAAAGTAAAAAAAAAAATACTCGAAAAATTTAAAATAATAAAATTTTGAATTTGATTATAAAATTAATTATTTACCAATCGACAATTAAAAATTTCCATAAAATAAAAACTTTTCGTATCAAAAAATCTTAAAAAAAAAAAGGTGTCTTGGACGCCTGTTAGAAGCGAAGCATAATTATTTTTTAATTGAAAATTTTGATTTGAAATTTGAAATTTTGACAATTTAAAAATTACGTATATAATTAAATTTTTATATATTATAAAATAAAACTGATTATTTTCCCGAGCTGAATTTCAACCAATAGAAACGCCGCGTTTGACATTTGGCGGAGGGGTGTGGGTAAAATTATTTCGATAATTTTTCGGTTATTTCCATTTAGTCGCATGGCAACTTGAATTGTTAGACTTGTTCAATTCAACTTTTGGGTTAGATCCGAGTCACTGCGGTGTATACCTATATATGCTCGTATATATGAGTATTCATAGGTATATTCATAGTAAACAAATGGTAATAGACCTATAACCGCAAAAATGTAAAATACAGCATTTCTACGGGTTGAAATTCAGCTGGGGAAAATAATCCAGCCGAATACCCCTCGTACTTCAAAATTTTAGATAACTTTCCTCCAGTTTTTTTGCACAGCAACTCGCGGGGCAAGTTTGACAAAAAAATTGTCAAACTTGCCCCCTCGTTGCTGTGCAACAAAACACAGTCGGAAAATTATCGACAATTTTGAAGCACTAGGGGTATTACGACTGAAAATTTAGAAAAAATTTAAAAAAAAATTTCCAATTTAAAATTTTGTACTGGTTTAAAAGCTCAGGCCCGCAGCGCTCGAAGGTCTTTGGATTAAAACTCTACTACGGCTCGAGTTTTGCTCCGATCGACCTGAAATTTTGACACAACATTCTTGAGATGCTGTGCTATTAGAAATTGTAAAAAAATCGATTTTTTGAAAATGGCTTGAACAATCCCCTTAAATTAAGATAAACTATATCTACTTTAACTTCATAAAAGTGAACTGATTACCTTGAAATATTTGAAATCAACTTTAATCAAAATTATTTAAGTATTAAATTTTTAATTATTAACAAAAAAATTTTCATCGTGCAGGCCCCGAAAACGCAAATTTTCCTTCCACTACGTGAGAGGGACTTGCATTTTCGAGGCCTTTGCGATGAGTAAATCATTACGGATGCATACCGACTGAGCACAATCGGATTAAAATATTGGTTGAAGTAAAACCGTCTGAGCACACTTTAATTATCTTTGGACTTGAAGCTAGAAAAGAATTAGCCAACCCTTAGCAAAATCTTGCGACCCTCAGCTTTGGCTCGTACTTTTCCAGTGCCTGGTGTGTATTTTGGGAAAGTCAAAGAGTATTTAAATCTTAACATAAAAAATTATAAAATGAATTTTTAAAATTTTCATTTCTCAGGTGGTTTTTACCAGAGTTAATCAAGTTCAAGACTAAAAAAAATTGTAGTCCCAAATCACTAAAAAAAAAAACAATGAATATCATCTCAAAACATTTTTTTAAACTTACTTGCATTTAGTAGAAAACCACCTGTTTTTTTTATTTATCCTCCCTATGGATACACTTTTAAATTTATTTATCCTCTCCATTGTTTCACTTTTCAAATAAAATTAATTATTATGTTTGTTATTTTTTTAATAATAAAAAAAAATTATCGCTCTCCTCGTGCCACAGATTAAAAACAAATATTTTTACTTTTATTTAAATTATAGAAATCCATTTTGGGCAGGTTCT
Organism: Encarsia formosa; assembly: GCA_038277355.1. Taxonomy (NCBI): domain Eukaryota; kingdom Metazoa; phylum Arthropoda; class Insecta; order Hymenoptera; family Aphelinidae; genus Encarsia; species Encarsia formosa. Next base: position 22,814,239 of record CM076187.1, read on the forward strand.
ATCCTTGGCAGAGTGATTGCCCTTACAGTTTATGCAGAGCGGAGAAGCCTTGATCTTGCAAGAATCCTTACCTTTCTTGTGAGCCAAGCCACCGCAGAACTCGCATAGTTCCTTGCCTTGGCATTCAAGCTGCAGGTGACCGAATCTGAAGCACTTGAAACACATCTTCAGCGGAGGAGTGTAGATGTCCACCAAGTAGGAACTGTAGTGTAGGAGTACCAGGAATACCTGATCGGGTCTACGTTGACCAGAGAAGGTCAGAAGAATAGATCCGGTTGGGATGAGTTTACCGCTAAGTCTGTCCTTCCGGTTGAGTCTTTGTGCTGCTAAGATTGCAGCAGAGTGACATTTCAGCTCCTTCAGAAGTTCATCCTCTGTCAGTTCTAGGGGGACGTCCCTAATTATTCCTTGTCGGCTAAAGCGGTGGTAAGGGATAGAGAACCGGATATTATGCTCAGCAAAGGTGGAGTCGCCGCAGAGGGTGTTCGCTGAGGCACCATCCACAAGAGTGATAGAAATTTTTCTGGCCCCTGCTGAAGTTATGGATCTGATCTTCTCGCCGTATTTTGCTGCCACTAGCCTGCCCACTGTAGTAGGGTGTAGTTTGCCATTAAGAAGTTCTGGGTTGATAGGTTCTGCGCGGACCACAAATGGACCCTTGTTGTCTGCCGTATACTTCTGATTCGAGGGGAATCTGCCACCTCGCTGTTTCCTGTCATTTAGGTTCTGAGTGAGGTCATGCAGCTGTTTCTCATCAAGTGAGGATCTGTTCTTGTTTTTCAGCTCCTGAATCCTAAGAGTAAGCTTCTCACAGAGGGTTTGTCGTTGGAGGTCCAATTGAGGTGTGCCATCTGCCTTTGAGGGAGTAAAACCAGAAGAAGGGGTTGTCGCAGTAGTGGTTGTAAGAGTAGAATGAGATGTGGATGCCGCGCCTGTCTTATTCACTATAACGGTGCTAGCTGAACTGGTCACTACAGTGTCTTTAGGTTGTTGCTTGGGAGGTTGTGACTGATCTGACTTATTCCTCCTTTTGTTCAAGGAGGCATCCTGTCTACCACCATCTACGGACCTCTTCTTGACTCCTGAAATTGTAGCAGGATCAATACTCTTAAAAATATCCATCTCCTCATCTTTTCCAAGTAGATCCTGGGAGAGTTTGAGAAGTTGCTCGGTGTCAAGCTCCGAGGAGTCGGAGAGCTGAGAGAAAACGCCCATGAAGAGTCCACTCGTTTATGAATGAGAGAGCGATGAATTTTGGCTAGAGGAGTTCGGGGATGAAAAAATAGGAGTTTGATTCTCCATGCTGGGGGAAGATAAAATCGAGAGTGACTCCTGTGAGGCAGGAGAAAGATTAATAGCGGGAGAGACAGCAATAGGACAGAGAGGTTAGGAGTAGGATTCACCTCTGCGAGATGAAAGAGAAATAGAATTAATAAAAAATCGTACAGACCAAAATAACACGGCCCGAAGGATGAGCGGATGACAAATAAAGCAGGAGGAGAGAAAAAACGCAACCTGCTCACTAAGCGCCACCACGTGGCGTGTTTCATCGAAACTTGATGTTTGATTCTTGGAGCAAGAGCGCCGCCTTTCAGGCCTCTCAAAAGTGTGAACCAGCCGGACGCGCCAAATTTGCAATCTTCAGGTATGACTGATTTGAATTTTTTTTTCTTTTTTTTTTTTTAATTAATAAAGTGAGTAACGAAATTTAAATTTTTAATAGCCAAACAAGCGGACAAGCTTACAACCCCATAACTCTAGGCGTAGTGAATAACAAATAATTAACTTTTGTAATAAACAAATAAGCCGATAAGCTACAACTCCAAAACTCTGGGCGTACTTAGTAAAAATAATTAATTTTTTTTAATAAACAAATAAGCCGATGAGCTACAACACCATAACCTTGGGCATGGCTGAAAAAAATGTTAATATTTTTAATAAACAAATGAGGCGATAAGCTACAACCCCATAACCTTGGGCATGGCTAAAAAAAATGTTCATATTTTTAATAAACAAATAAGTCGATGAGCTACAACCTCATAACCTTGGGCATGGCTAAAAAAAATGTTAATATTTTTAATAAACAAATAAGGCGATGAGCTACAACCTCATAACCTTGGGCAGAGTGAATGAAAAATAATTAAATTAATTTTTTAATAAGCAAATAATCCGATGAGCTACAACCCCATGACGGTTGGCGTAGCAAATGAAAAATAATTAATTTTTTTCATTAACAAATCAGCCGATGAGCTACAACCCCATAACGGTGGGCGTAGCAAATGAAAAGAAATTAATTTCTTGATTAAACAAATAAGCCGATGAGCTTCACTCCAAAACACTGGGCGTACACTAAGAAAAGATAATTAATTTTTTTAATAAACAAATAAGCCGATAAGCTACAACCCCATAACCTGGGGTATGGCTAAAAAAAATTTAATTTTTTTAATAATCAAATAAGCCGATGAGCCACAACCCCATAACATTGGACGTAGTGAATGTAAAATAATTAATTTTTTTAATAAACAAATGAGCCGATGAGCTACAACCCCATAACATTGGGCGTAGCGAATATAAAATATGTGAATATTTAAATAAACAACTAAGCAAACAAGCTTACCACCCCATAACCTTGGACATGGATAAAAAAATTTTTTGAGCCATGCTCAAGGTTATGAGGTTGTAGCTCATCGCCTTATTTGTTTATTAAAAAAATGAACATTTTTTTTAGCCATGCCCAAGGTTATGGGGTTGTAGCTTATCGCCTTATTTGTTTATTAAAAATATTAACATTTTTTTCAACCATGCTCAAGGTTATGGTGTTGTAGCTTATCGGCTTATTTGTTTATTAAAAAAAATAACATATTTTTTAGCCATGCCCAAGGTTATGGGTTTGCAGCTTATCGGCTTATTTGTTTATTAAAATAAATTAATTATTTTTACTAAGTACGCCCAGTGTTTTGGAGTTGTAGCTTATTGGCTTATTTGTTAATTACAAAAGTTAATTATTTGTTATTCACTACGCCTAGGGTTATAGGGTTGTAAGCTTGTCCGCTAATTTGTCTATTAAAAATTTAAATTTCGTGACTCACTGTATTAATTAAAAAAAAAAAACAAAAAATTCAAATCAAGCATGCCTGAATATTTTAAATTTGGCGCGTCTGGCTGGTTCACACTTTTGAGAGGCCTTTAAGGCGGCGCTCTTGCTCCAAGAATCAAAGATCAAGTTTCGATTCGATATATCGACTCGACTTTCTAATCGAATCTCTCATTCTCTTTTTCATAAGCGAATATAATTACAAGTAGAATGTAGATTGGTAGATTGTTTTATGCTTCACAGCATTCAAAAAATAACATTTTTAATTTGGACTCATTTTTTTCAGAGTAAGCAATAGTAATCCATGATTGTTTTATCAGAATAATTGATAAACTATGATCAATTATTTGTTATTTCAAGAATAAAATAAATAAACAAGTAGTATATTATTTACAATATTGGAACATAGATTTTTAACGAATCGAAAAACTAAAAAACTGAATAAAAGTAGTATATCATTTTGATATTGAGATCAATATTTCCTTTAGTATCAATTTTTTCATAGCAGGCGACCTAATTTTGGCTAGAATTTAAATTTTTTTTAGTCAAAAAATAATTTCAAAACATCTATAATGAACGAAAAAGTTAAATGTAGCGTCTATATTGTTAAAATACACTAGTTTAGCACATAAAATGTGTCAAAAGTGTATGCTTTGGAATCAACTAAAACCCCAAATCCGCACTACAATTACTATGGGAGCTCGTCTGTAAACATATGAAGAGAAGATTCCACATATTTTTGAGAGAAAAAAAAAGGTTGAAACCGTTCAAAAATGCGTGTGAAAATCGTAAAAAACGCGTTTTTTGTGTTTTTTAACAACTTTAAACAGCTGTATCTTGGAAGGGGAAGATCGTCAGGGTTCCGGTTGGTCGCAAAATTTTTGTTTTTTCATAAAAGAAATTTAACAATTGTTTACAATTCACAAAAATTTAGCCTAAAAAAAGCTACGGTCGATTGAAGATACCTTGAAATGAGCAAAAATAGCAATATCTGTGTAGGACTGTATTATTATAAAAATAACCAAACTATGTTGTCAAAATATTTTTACAAAAAAGAACTTATTTTGAATAAAATTTTCCTGCAAACTAGAGGTTTCTATCTCATTTTGATCAAAAGTTAGAATTTTTCGAATAATACCTTAAAATTGCTTAAAACAGCTTAAAAATAGGCCATTTTTCAATCTTTGAAAAAATCTAGCACCAAGCAGAAATAAGATAGAGACCTCTAGTTTGCGGAAATAGTCTTTTATTAAATAGTACTTTAGCCAAAAAAAAATTGCAACAAAATCGGTGAACCTCGTGCGGACGGTTTTTTAAAAAAGTATTATTTTGACCCATAAACATATTTGTATAATATATATATGGGTCATTCCAACATCTTTCAGCAAAACCGTGAGCACGACGTCAACCGATTTTCCTAATTTTTTAGTATGTTAAAATATAACTATATTTAGGAGCTTAGCCAAAATTTAAGCTTAAAATATGCCGTAGAACCCGAATGACAGCCATTTGAAATAAAAAATAAGCCTTTTTTAGGGTTATTTTAAGCCTATTTTTATCCCAACTTCAAATACTCGCCAAAAATAGAGTTATTATCCGATTTTTATGGTTGACCTCGCAAAATTTTCGTTTTTCAATAAGCTTTTCAAAAAAATTTTTATTCTTTTCAGAATAATTATTTTGATGCAAGTGCGGCTACAAACGCTGAAATTGATAAAATCTTCGATTTTGACGATTATTAGAGATATTCAAACAGCTGCCATTTAGTGAGGTTTGAATATTTTTTTTTTCTGGTTGGTGGCAATCAATTTGTATGTTTAAGACCATCAATTTTTTTTCGAAGTGATTAAAAATCTTAAAAATTGTCAAAGTTACAGCTATGTGAAGTTTATAAAAAAATTCAAAAAACGCGTTTTGGCTAATATTTCAATTGATGTAACTTTTTTCTCTTAATTTTTTTTTCTCAAATTTTCAAGAAAAATTCTTCATAGCTTTAAAAACAATGTCTCATAATTCTGTCAAACTTTTTCGGTCATTTTAATACTGTTTCATGCACATAATTTTTCTCATTTTTATCGTTTTTTAATGATTATTTTTCCAAGCTGAATTTCAACCAATAGAAACGCCGCATTTGACATTTGGCGGAGGGATGTGGGTATAATTATTTCGATAATTTTTCGATTATTTCCAATTAGTCGCATGGCAACTCGAATTGTTAGACTTGTTCAATTCAACATTTGGGTTAGACCCGACTCACTGCGGTGTATATCTATATATGGGTATTCATAGGTATATTCATAGTAAACAAGTAGTAATAGAACTATAACCGCAAAAATGTAAAATGCAGCATTTCTATGGGTTGAAATTCAGCTGGGGAAAATAATCCAGCCGAATACCCCACGTGCTTCAAAATTTTAGATTTTTTTCCTCCAGTTTTTTTGCACAGCAACAAAACACAGTCGGAAAATTATCGACAATTTTGAAGCACTAGGGGTATTACGACTGAAAATTCAGACTTAAGAAGAGGAGAAAAAATATCTTTTAACGCTACTCGCTTGTCCAAGAGCGCTTTTTAAAATTTTTTAAAAATTTTTATTGCTATCTGTTGCGATAGCTTTTCACTTAAAGTACTTATTTTTTAATAAATGCTGAAAAAATCGTACCCTACTAAGTTTAATATTTAGTACGAGCAAAAATTTAACATTTCTACAGACGTGTAAAATTTGGGCATCTGATGGCACATTCAAAATTGTTCCTGTAATTTTTCAACAATTATACACGATACACGGAATGTGTGGTCGTAAAAATTTACCTCTTGTTGATATTTATACGCCGAATCATAGAAAAAAAAAGTTACGAAGCTATTTTGAACGTATTGAAGACCCCAACAAATGATTTTATACCGGATGAAATACTACTTGATTATGAGATTTGTTTTATTAACACATTTAAAAAACTATATTCTTATGTTCGCCTAAAAGGATGTTTTTTTCATTTTAAACAAAATATTTTTAAGCATATTCAGAGCTGTGGACTACAAATGGAATATGCTGATGATGTGATTGTTATGACATCAGTAAATATGATTTCTGGTTTAGCTTTTGTTCCAGTATGTGATATGATATATGCTTATGATTTATTAAATCCTTCTGAAAATTTTATTACAAATGAAGATTTGTTTACTAATTTTTTGGATTGTATTGAACGCACGTGGATTGGAGAAAAAAAAAGATTCAATACTCGAGAACAACCATTATTTGAAATTGATGTATGGAATTGTTACCACGATGTCATCAATGATTTACCCAGAACAAACAATGGTTTGGAAGGTTGGCAGAATAGATTTGCCAACATTGTTGACAAAAATCATACTGGTGATGACCTAATGTTTACATCGATGAAAAACGAGCAAAATATGACTGAAGTCTTGATTACGCAGCATAAAACCGGCAGAGACATTGCTGTTTCCATGAAAAAAAAGCAAAAAAACTACGACGATCGCTTGAGAAACGTTGTTTTATCTTATAATAGAAATAATGTGATTGAGTATTTAGAAAATGTTGCGGCTCTTATATTTTTGTATTTAATGTATTAAGTAATTAGTTTGTTGTAAATCATGTTTACAATGTACACCAAGCAGACAACTTAACATTTCGCTGTTTGAATTGGCCACTCAAAGAAAATGTCCAACGACCCCCAAATTTTTATGGGGTGCCAACCGTGCTAGAGGAAAAAAATACATATTGTAATTTAGGTTGTCTCTACCTAGCTTTATAAACTACTACATCACTACTAAATAATCCATCCTCAAGCCGTAATCATTACCTATCAACCGTACTTGAATCACGACTCGCAAATTTTTAATATGTATTTTTTTCCTCTAGCACGGTTGGCACCCCATTAGGGCTTCACGATAACCGATAAAAATATCGATATCGACTCGATAGCGAGATGATATCGATACGATACAAATTTTTCAGATCAATAATAATACGATAAAAATTTTATTCAATATCGCCGATATTCTCGTATCGACGATATGTAACTGTCGATAATGTCGAAATTTATCTAAAAAATTTCTCGGAAAATTTTTTTTGACATTCTGAGCTTTCTTGAATTTTTCAATCGAAGAGATGAAAAACTTATTATTGTATGTTTTTTGGATCAGCGTATATATAATTGAGCTTTATAATCAAGCCCCAAAGGGGCACAATTTAAATATAAGTTTCAAGTTAAGATTCTCATCATATTGCGTAGTCTAGTGGCTACGGTCACCGTCTTCGAAACTCGACACTTTTTTTTTTTTTTTTTTCTTTTTGTTAACCTTGGCTGTGTTTTAAACTGTTTACAAGTATTTTCTTTTTTCTTTATAAGTAAGATTTTTTTTCTTTTTTACTAATAAAATAAATATTAAAACCGTATGAATTATTAATGGTTACCAGAAAATGAATAAAAATAACGTCGTGAAACAAACAACAAACAGCATGTTAATAAAAGTATTTTTTTCTGTCTTTCAGCTAAAAAAATATTTTTAGCTACTTTTTAAACTGAATTAATAGAAAAAATAAACTTTACTTCGGCTATGAATAGAAGCTTTATGAATATAAGTTATTTTTTGTAAATATGAATATAAAAAAAAAAGAAAGAAAGAAATATATTGTAAGAAGGATTTAGTCATTTTTGGTTACGCCAAAGCTATGGTGCAAGCGACCAATGATTTAGTCACGTTCAAGTTTTGTGAACAGGTATCCTTGATATCGTTCATAAATAAATACATTAATCTGGCGCGCAACAACGGAGGGGGGGGGGGTGTTCGGACACCCTCTAAGCTAGTAGAGGACACCCTTTACAATTTCTTGGGGGTGTCTACGGAATTTGAAATCTCAAGCCTTAAACCCCCAAAACCCTGGGCGCCCGAGTTCAACAAAAAAACTGGTCGGTCATCCCCCAAGCTCTAAACCCCCAAGACCCTGGGCGCCTGAGATCAACAAAAAAACTGATCAGCTATCCCCCAAACTAGAAACATTCAAAACCCTGGGCCTCGAGTTCAACAAAAAAACAAACCGGCTATCCTCCAAGCTCTAAGCTCCCAAAACCCTAGGTGCCTGAGTTAAACAAAAGAAATTATCGGCTCTGCCCCAAGCTCAAAACCCCCAAGACCCTGGGCGCCCGAGTTCAACAAAAAAACTGGTTGGCTATCCTCCAAGCTCTAAACCCCCAAAGCCCTGGGCGCCCGAGTTCAACAAAAAAACCGACGGCTATCCCATTTTTCCGTTGACCTCGGGCGCTTAGAGTTTTGGAGGTTTAGAGCTTGGGGGATAGCTGATCAGTTTTTTCATTGACTTCGGGCGCCCAGGGTTTTGGGGGTTTAGTGCTTGGGGATAGCCGACCAGTTTTCTTGTTGAACTCGAGGCCCAGGATTTTGAGGGTTTAGAGTTTGGGGGATAGCTGATCAGTTTTTTCGTTGACCTCAGGTGCCCAGGGTTTTCGGGGTTTAGAGCTTGGGGGATAGCGGACCAGTTTTTTTGTTGAACTCGGGCGCCCAGGGTATTTGGGGGTTTAGAGCTTGAGGGATAGCTGATCTGTTTTTTTGTTGAACTTGGGCACCCAACGTTATTGGGTTAATGAGCTTGGTAGATAGGTTAATAATTTTTAATTTATTTTTTGTCGATAAACTTATCGACTCCCAAGACAATATCGATACGATACCGATATTTTTTTACACGAGTATCGTCGAGACGATAACCGATACGATAATAATGATCCATGACGATACGATATCGATATTTTGGAAAACATCGATATCGTATCGTATCGTGAAGCCCTACACCACATAAAAATTTGGGGGTCGTCGGCCATCTTCTTTGAATGGCAAATTCAAACAGCAAAATGTTAAGTTGTCCGCTTGGTGTACATTACGTTATTTTAACTTATAAATGAAATAAATTTGTTTAATGCGTATAAAAATTTTTGTTTAAATGTTCTTTTTAATCGTAGATTTTTTCGTCGTAGATTTTTTCATGTATTCTTTAAAATTTATTACAAAAGTATTACAAAAAATTTAATCACAGCTAACCTAGATTTATGCGAAAAATCAAAAAAATGTTTGTCGATTGAGATGACTCCTAGAAATAAAACTGTGTGGTAATTGTTATGCAAAAATTGATAGCAACATTTAAAACTTTGAAAATTTGAATTTTAAATACTGTGTTGACCCATTGAAAAGACATAGACTTAAAATTAATAATGATTTAGTTGTTTTAGATAATGAATCAATTGTATACTTAAAGGAAGTATTTGATCAAAAAATAATTTGCAGGTCAAAAAGTATGCTCTAGTTGTCAAAGAATGTTAAAATCAGACAAACAAAATAAACAAAAAATAGAAGAAAGTGAAAATGTTTTAATTTTATCAGGTGATGCTTCGTCTTCTGTACCAATGTGAGACGGATAAAAACAGTCTTGAATTTATAACTGATAGTCAAAAAAAAAAAAAACTTGACGATTTTCCTGATGCTTTTGATTTACTAGCTTTTAAAAGACAAAAACTTAACGAAGGAAGTGCTATAAAAAAAGGTGTAGAAATCATTTAACATGTTGTTAATAAGACTTCAAAAACCTTTGAAGCTTCTCTTCAAGTAGAGTTGCCTAAATTTGATGATCTGCAAAAACTTAATAATGAAAGTTCTTGGTTTCTTGGTGAAAAAATTGAACTTTTAACTTTTGTTCCTGATGATTAGAATCTAAACACAATCAATTTATATTTTTAATGCACGAGGTATCAATTTGAAGAGATGAAAAAGTTGAAGAAATCTGGTAAGTTCAAATGGATTTTATTGAAAATACAGATTGTATAATATATATGACTGAACTTTTATTTCATAGATTTTACCCTGTTAATTTAGTAAATAAAAAATTTTTTTTTAAATAAACTAATAGATTTCATTTTAAATAAACTTTACTTTAATAAAAATGAAGGATTTATTTCATTTTTAGTGCAAATTATTTTTTTGCTTTAGTGAAAACTGTTTAAATTCATAATTTTTGTTTTGCACTTAGCACAGATCTTTTTGTTAATTAAAAATATGTTTTAAAATATTATAAAACCTTTTCTCAGGCTCTTTTCATCGCGCGAAGAAAATTTTTTTTCGCATTCCTCTAGAAACAAGGGAAAGTATAAAAAATTATTATTGAGACGACTCTAATAGTGCTTTGTGCAGTGGAGTGTAAGAAAAAATAAGTGTGAGAATATATGGTGAAAGAATTTTATTACAAAAGAGATATTTACTGTACGATATAAAACTTCTCCACAAAAACTGGATTGTTGAAAATAGCCCGGAAAAAGTTCCGTTTTTGGCTTTTTTTCAAACAAAAACTTTAGCAATGTGTTTCGGCTGGAAGTTCTGGCTCACATATTGTTTGTATTTGTTCTGTACATCAAAATGTAAAGCTTAAATTAGCATCAGTGAAACCTAGAATGAATTATCACGAAGTACTTGATATTTTTGTTTGCTTAGTTGAAAAAGAAGAGTGGATGTTACATAATTGTCAAAAATGTCCTAGTAAAGAAACTATCTATAAATTTTTAGCTCTAGATATTGATAATCCAAAAAAAATTGTTAAGTATACAAATTGGGGCACTGAAAAAATCATAGATGAAGATGGCAAAGAAATAACTAGAACAACGTTGTTAACCTTGGAAAAAACTGTAACAGAAATTATTGTGGAATTATCTACTGACTTGTGGAACTTTACAGAACACCATTTCATTTCAAATGAGCAAAAACTTTTTTATGCAAAGTCAAAGAAAAATTTGGATGAGGAAACTGGGCTTATAACCATGGACTTCGCAAAAAATTACCCATTCATACGTCAAAATTCAGCTCTGGCTTTTTACTTCAACAATACACATGCTTCATTGATTACTCTTACGTTGAACTTTAAAGATCAAAAAGATAATCTTATCAAAGTGGCTAATTATTGCGTAATATGTGAAGGTAAAGATCATTCAGCCGGAGCTGTACATATTTTTTTAAAAACAGTACTCTACTCTATTAAACAGGAGTATCCGTTTATAAAAAATTTGATGTATTTTTCCGATGGTCCTCCACACCAATTTAAAAACAAGTGAGTAAAAATAAAATTATTAATTTTTCAGTTAAAAAAATGAAAAATTCAAAACTAAAGGATAAAAAGTTCTTATCATTTATGTTTTTGTTTTATTGTTTATAAAATATTTATATTTATTGTTTATGGTTTATAAAAAACTTTTAACCTTTTTTTAAATCTCTTTTTTTAGGAAGTGAATTATTTAATGTTTTATAGTTATTAAACGTTTTTTATTAATGATCTCATACAGTTTCTTGAACCAATCAAATTATTTTTTTTATAATTATGCTTAACAAATATTATATAAAATAAGCTAGTTATAAGTTTTAGTAACAGTACAAAAGTGATAGTTTAAATTTTTTTTTACAGAAACCATTTATCAATCTTTTATTTCAAAGGAATGATTTCGGTCTGGAAATGAAATCTGATAATTTTTTCGGAACATCGCATGGTAAGAGTTCCTGCAATGCCATAGGCGCTGTTATGAAACGATCATCAAGAAAACCTTCTATTCAACAAGTACAAATTTTAAATGCCAAACAAATGTGTGAATATTTTACCATGAATGTACACCAAGCGGACAACTTAACATTTCGCTGTTTGAAATTTCTACTCAAAGAAGATGGCCGACCCCCCAATTTTTATGGGGTGCCAACCGTGCTAGAGGAAAAAAAATACATATTAAAAATTTGCGAGTCGTGATTCAAGTATGGTTGATAGGTAATGATAATTACGGCTTGAGGATAGATTATTTAGTAGTGTTGTAGTGTACAAAGCTAGGTAGAGACAACCTAAATCACAATATGTATTTTTTTTCCTCTAGCACGGTTGGCACCCCATAAAAATTTGGGGGTCGTCAGCCATCTTCTTTGAGTGGCAAATTCAAACAGCGAAATGTTAAGTTGTCCGCTTGGTGTACAAGGAATCAGGTATTTATAAATTTATAAGTTGAATTCATACACTTAGCTTACAGTTTTCAAATAATAACAACTGATTTATTAATTAAACTTAAAGATTTCTTTATGTTTCCAAACAAGAAGTAAAACTTAATAAGCAAACTTTAGAAAAAAGATTTGAACAAGTAAAGACAGTTACAGATACTAAAGAATATCATTGTATTGAGCCGGTCAACACCACAACAATGCGTTTCAAATTATAATCACAAGACCTTAAGTTTAAAAATGTTAAACTGATTTAGAAATTTTTTTTTAATGTAATTTTTTTTAATTTAATACTTCTTTTAACATTTTTTTTGACAGTAATATTTTTTATATTTGTAATCATAACGTAGATGGAACATTATAGAAGTTTAAAATATGTATTTAATATAAGTAGTATGTACTTTGATTATTATTTGTTTTATTCTTATTAAAAAAATAATTTAAACCATCGATGCTTGTGTATATTCTGGAGTGCACTGCACTTTTAATTAAACAAATTAAAAAATTGTTATTGCCTTAAATAAGAAGTATTGAATAATAAGTGTTGATTTATTTATTAAAAGAATCAATGACTCAAGTTTTACCTTTAATTAACTTTATTTAAAAAAATAGTTAATATTTAAATAAAAATTCTGAGACTGTCGTTTAGTTAAAAAAAAAAAAAAACTGTTTAAAAGCAGATCATATGTAATGATATTTCAAGATATTTTTGATTTTTCAGCATTTATTAAAAAATAAATACTTTAAGTCAAAAACTATCGGAACAGGTAGCAATGAACATTTCTAAAAATTTTTAAAAAGCGCTCTTGGACAAGCGAGTAGCGTTAAAAGATATTTTTTCCCCTCCTCTTAAGTCTGAATTTTCTTTAAAAAACGATAAAAATGACATAAATTATGTGCATGAAACAGTATTAAAATGACCGAAAAAGTTAAACAGAATTATGAGACATTGTTTTGAAAGCTATGAAGAATTTTTCCTGAAAATTTGAGAAAAAAAAACATTCAGAGAAAAAAGTTACATCAATTTAAATATTAGCCAAAACGCGTTTTTTGAATTTTTTCATAAACTTTACGTAGCTGTAACTTTGACAATTTTTAAGATTTTTAATCACTTCCAAAAAAAAATTGATGGTCTTAAACATACAAATTGGTTGCCACCAAACAGGAAAAAAATATATTCCAACCTCACTAAATGGCAGCTGTTTGAATATCTCTAATAATCGTCAAAATCGAAGATTTTATCAATTTCAGCGTTTGTAGCCGCACTTGTATCAAAATAATTATTCTAAAAAGAAAAACATTTTTTTTAGAAAGCTCATTGAAAACCGAAAATTCTGTGAGGTCAACCATAAAAATTGGATAATAACTCTACTTTTGGCGAGTATTTGAAGTTGGGATAAAAATAGGCTTAAAATAACCCTTAAAAAGGCTTATTTTTTTATTTTAAATGGCTGTCATTCGGGTTCTACGGCATATTTTAAGCTTAAATTTTGGCAAAGCTCCTAAATATAGTTATGTTTTAACATACTAAAAAATTAAAAAAATCGGTTGACCTCGTGCTCACGGTTTTGCTGAAAGATGTTGGAATGACCCATATACATATCTATATATCTTGGTGTCGGATTTTTGGGTCGCTTTTATGGGTCGGTTTTTTGTGTCGTTTTTTATAGATTCACTCCTCATATAAAAAGCTTCGCTTCAAAAAAAAAATTTATTTCAACCAGTTAAATAATTTAAAAAATTTCATCAATTAATGTGAAATTTGTAAGTTATATATTTTAATAATTTATTCTAGTTGTATCGTATTTTGAATTTTTGGTTCTAAGAAAACTTTTAAAATATATTAAAAAAACAAACAAAAAAACAGAATAACAAACAAAATTAATTCGAATTTGACAAATTATTTAGGTAAACAAACTTTGTAAATTGTTCAATTGATTGTAATTTTGTTGTAATGAATCTTCATTAAGTTTTTAAAAACTCGCACCGACCTCTACGTCTACGGTGCTCATCAGCTCTATGAGTTAACTTCAGGTAGTAATCAAACTTCTGCTATAACCTCTGAGAAGATTTATTTGAGACAGTTATTTTAATAATATATGTTGCTTTTCAGTCATACTTTTTTGTTTGGTTGCTATTATTTTGTTTATTTTTACACCTCCAATCGCATCATTAGGTACTTTGACCCAGCCAAACTTGCTAAATCTCAACCCGTGTAGGGAGATTTTTACGGTGCGAGACGCAATTAGCGGTGCGAGAACGACCTAAGCTACACAAGAGTGAGAGAGATGGAAAGATCGGCTGCCTGCCTACAGCTTGCTGCAGAGTATCGCGTACGGTCACGTGACATCCGGTTTAGGCCACATACAGCCCATGCAGATAAACCGGATGCTCGAGACTGAAATCGGAAAGAAGAAATTAAGATGAATGCGAAACGAGACAAAATCAGTGCTTCAAAAATTGAAACGCTTATATTTTTTTAATGCGGGAACTTTTCGGGACAATTTTTTTTTAAATTACCCAGGTGATCATTAGCTACGCGTAGGATGGATAATAAGCATATAAATATGAGTCAACTATGTTTTTTTCGTAGTTGACCTAACCTAAAAGACAAATTCAAAGTATATAAAGCGCAGTACGCTTTCTCGGCAGTAGGTGTGTAAAAAAACCCCAACTCGCCGTCACGTGCTACCGCGGTTTAGGATATTACTCAAAAAGTATCAGCAAAAAATCTGTTTTTTATTTTGTTATGTGACAAATATAATGCACATAATAGTACCTAAATTAGTTTAACCAAGTTAAGATTTTGAGTGAGTTTTTTTTTGCAACTCAGCAGCTCGCTACTGCTGAGTTATACGAGGCCCAAATCACGCCATGGCTCGACTCGTGGCAGGGGAAAAAGCACCGGCCGGCCGGTGCTAGAGGAGAAGAAGCTGCAGAGGGGCAGTATGAATTAGACCTTAATAAGAGCGATATCGCGGAATGATAAAATAAACATTGTTCGAACACTGTGTGTATAATTTAATATTCTCGATCAGTTTATATAAGCTTTTGCTAAGAAAGTCATCTGTATTATTATATTTTCAATTGATCACCAAATGTATTCTATAAACTAGACCAACTAATAAAATAAATAACCAATGAACTATAATTGTATCGAGCCAAGCTTGATTCGAGCCCATCCACCTAATTCAGGTAAGATCTACAACTTTAAATCATAATTGAGGTTAAGATAGCCCCTTTTCTGTCCCCATACAAGAGTGGCAAGGGCGCCGGTTTTTCCTTTTTTACCGTTTCACCGGTCTGTTAGAAGTAAACGTTATTCTCAAGTTATTCGTTTCAAGTTATTCTCAAGAATAAACTTAACATATTTTTTTTTTTTTTTTTTTTATCTCTGCCTTCATTTATCTAGATTTTTTAAAAATCAATACTTTTTTAAATCTTTTTTTGTATTTATGATTGTAATTGGGGGGTTGGGAAGCGAAGCGAGCAGGGGGTACCGCCTACTATATTTATATTTGCATATTTATACATCAGGGAAATACATCAAGGAGTATATAAATACATTAGGGAGAGTTTCAACCTGGTCGCTTTAGTCGACAACTCTCCAGAAATTGAAGTCACATAAAAAAAATACATACTTATACATAACTTACTATATTATCAAGTAGTTTTTCTTCACTTACCTCGCCCTACGCCCTTTTTTTTTCTACAAAAAAGTGCTCAATAAACCGTGAAAATGTACTGAAATATGCTTATTTCCTTCTGTTTTCGTTTCATTTATAATTTTCCCTTATGCCCCCCCCCCCCTCGACATTTTTTCACTCACGTCCCCATTAAATTTTTTTTTCATTTTTATTCTTATTATTTTATCTAAATTTATTTTCATCTTTATAATTTATTGTATATTTGAAAAAACAGTCAAAAATAATAAATGAAAAAATAAATTTTTTTTTGTAATCATAGAATTATAATCGAACATTGTTACCAGCTCCGAAGCACTTGCGCACAGCGAGATCTTCCTCCACTATGCTCGAGTCGCCGACCGCCGCGTCGCCGATGCCTATATAAGCAGAGCACGCCGAACGCTCTAGGCCCTACGCTCCCTTAACTATGTAACTTTGAGAAAAGAGTATTCCTGGGCCGCCAATAACAACTGTAAAACTTCAACAATTTTAGAAAAATTACTTCTTTAACTCAAAATCGCACAAAATCAAACTCGGGGGAGATTCTCACAGGAGAATCGTCGGGAAAATTACGATTCAGGTGAAAAAGGTAGAAAAGTAAAACCCAAGACAATCACGTTTGCACGTTTATTCTTGTCCACTGTAAAATAAGGTTAAATGAAGTCTACAAATATATATAATTTACCTAGAGAACTGAAGGAAAATACTGTCTACAAAATGGCGTCCGAAGGACGCTCCTGGTTTACCGATGATTTTCAATACAATTCCTATTTAAAATCATTCACCCACACTGTATCAATAAACGCCCATAAACAAGATTTTCATAACAACGATCTCACTCACACAAATAGTAAATGAAAGTATACCTCCAAATTCTCTCACAAACCTAATCTGAAATAACAATAACAAACTTTTTTTCAAAGACTTGCAACTACTTATCTGTTTTTCGACGGAGGAAGAGAAGTAGTGTACTTTCAGGAAGGTCGAAGAACCTCTCTTGGTAATCCTGGATTTCGGCCGACTTCGTCCTAGAACCTATGTGAAAAGAAAATTAAAAATTTCTACTATGAGAAGCATAAAAGACTTGTATAAATATCGTCAAAAATAATATTTACGTTTTCATATTACTTCGGATGAAAGTCGTATTTTCGCATTTTTCTAAGAATGCTAGATGATTATTTATAGTCATCTTTATTATTTGTAGTCGATTATGCAAGTGAACTTGCACGAACTTGCTATGGATGATTACCATTGCAGCCTATCGGAATTTCAAAAGTCAAAGTAAATTTTTTAAACGCTGAAAAAAATATATAGATTTCTACATTATTGCACGTTCAAGACTTTAACTATTAGACTGACAATGACTTGAAGCTTTTAACTTATGGCAACTGAAATTAATTCAGAACGATCGAGTAAGAAATATATTGAAAATCAAAAGTAAAACCATTGATCAAAACATGTTGAATAAATTTCCTGTATTATTTTCGATTACGCAAAGGTGTTTCATGAACTGAAAAGTAAATTTATTTTCTAAGGAGGCTCATGCGATTTCAGTTTAAAATTGTGTATCAAGATAAAACTTGAAATATAAACTCTTCGTCAACTGTATGATTCGATCTGTATAAAAAAAGCTATAGTTTGTCGGCCATTTTTAAAAGTTAAAAAAATTGTAAATTTTGTCTTTAACTCAGGGTTATATGGAAAGCGATGGTTTACTCTTGATTACTCTGAGATTAAATTATTGAAAAATCCTATAAAATTCTAAAAGATAGAAAATTTTTCATAGAATCAAATGATACAAAAAAAGTTATAGGTCGACGAACTAAATAGACGAACTAAAAACGGGTTTAGTTAACTTCTATGAAAGATTTTGAAAAAACAGGGCAGAGCACGTCTGACTACTGTACGTTACTTAAAGAAAAAAAATATAGAATTGGTCGGATTGATGTTAGATAGTGTTTTACTGAATAAAAAGTTAAATCATGTCAGCAAATATTTTAGCTTTATTTAATCCAAATATACATCTAGTTTTAGCATGTGATGCGAGCGATATAGGCATGCCAGCAATTTTAACGCACCGGTATGATTACGGTACTGAAAGGCCAATAGCCTTTGCTTCTAAAAGTATTTCGAAAAGTGAAAGACATCACGCAATCATCGAAAACGAGGCAGGCGCAATAACTTTTCTATTTATAAAATTATATCAATACATTATAGGCAATCATTATATTATATTAAAAACGGTCTATGAGCCATTAAAATTCATGTTAGCTAGTAAAAATATTTCAACCATATTATACTAGCATTAAGTAAGGGTTCAAACTTTCCCCCGAGTCACGAGAGAGACGCATCGACCATTATCTAGGTACAGCTGACTTTAAAGTATAAGTGGGGTCCTACAGTAGTACCCCAGTGTGCCATGCACGTTCGGCTAAATCATTTTTAACATTTTTTTTTTTTTTTTTTGTTGCGGTAGACTGAAAAAAGGTTTAGTTAAATTTATAATATGAAGGGGTTTTTTGTTTCTTGCTGAAAATTAAAAAATTTATATTTAATAGGCACAACTCCGTGGAACGACGTACTCGACACACTGGGGTCTTTTTGGACTGCATAAATATTATTTTGCTGTAAAAATGTTTACAGCAAAATAATATTCACTCTTTACACTTTAAAAATATTCTGTATGTTTAGTTAACACTATTCTGAAAAAGTCTATTTCTAGTCTATCTATCAGAAAACACTATTCTGAAAATAGTTTAAAAATACATTTATATTTATTTATGATACTAAAAAATAAGAATAACCTCAAAAAAAGTAGAAAATTGAATACCTTCCCAAAAAATCTCAGAATTGTGACGAGGAAATCAAATTTAATTATGGCGCCGAGCGCCATTTGGGTCCGTCCGAAACGCGCCAAAAGATAGAGAATATCGGAGCGGGTGGAACGAGAACCGGACGGTATCCGGAGTGAACACACAGTCGAGTGCGCTTCGATTCCGACTCGAGAGTTGCTAAGATTCGTTAGATCGCTTGAAATTTACGTAAAGAAAATCGGTTGAAGTGTCGAACGTACTTGTGGGTTATCGTGTTCGATAAGTTAAATCAGCGGGAAGGTTGTCATCGCCGGATGACTTGATATTCCTCGATAACAAGACGATGACGCTAAGCCAGACGCCGGAAAGGAGACATCACAGCCTGGTGTAGTACAGACAGCCGAGCGGCTTAAGATACAGCCTAGCGACTTGTAACAGGTGCACTTGCGAAGGCTTTAAGTGAGTTTTGTTTAGCGTATGTTAACGATGATGAGTGTGCGTCGGCGATCATCTCTTTTGTTAAATCGCGAACTACTTTGTTTTTCTTGCGCGCGCGTAAGCTGCTGATAGCATCAGGTTGTTGTGTGCGCGCGCAGCTCAATTTAAAGAGCACCGACGACTCTTTGTTGTCGATTTAAATGCTCGATCGCATGAGCAATTATTTAGGATTTATTACCGCGTTAGTTATTGATTTTTGTATTATTTTTTAAGTTGATTTTTATTATAAAATATTGAAAATTAACTTTCCTAGTTTATGATTATTTTTCTAACTGGTGTACCTTACGCTCGAATCCTCTAGCCCGCGCCCACCTACCGAATTCAATGAGTTGTTGCGCCCTCCCCGGTGCATAAATCGATTAGGGATTTATTATCGTGGTCGGACTTTTTTCCTTTTTTCAGGAAGCTTGTCGGCGTGGGACCGACTGCGGCAGAGTTTATAGAGGCTGGACGGCAAACTCAACGGGCAAACGTAGGTTGTATTATCGAGTCTGCCCTGTTAATTAAAGCCCTATAACATAATAAATATACTTTTTTTTAAACCAGCATAAACGGCTATTTTTACTTCAAAGTACAATATCTAAAGATAATTAAGCTAAATTTTTAGATTTTATTATTAAAAATTTCTAAAGTTATAAATTAAAAAAAAAAAAAAAAAAAACCTCTAATTTTTGATTTTTTGAGGCAACTCAATTTTTTTATTACCGTAAAAAATTTTTGATGGATCTAATTAAACCCATTAAGTAATAATTGCAGATGGATCAGGAAGGGTTAATCACTGAGACACAAGACTCTTTGTTTATGCTGTTAAAACACTGTTATTTATTTATTAAACTCAAACTCTGTACTTGAGTAATTCAAAGAATTCGCAAAGATATTCTCAAAATTACGTCAATGCTAGACGAAGGATGCAGCGCGAGTGCCTGTGGCGGGTGGCCCTCCGCTGCATTCAAAATGTCAGGCCCGAACGCGCGCCCTACTGCCCGTACAGACCCGAAAGGGAGGCGTCGATGAAGCCAATTCCTTACACTCCCCCTCTTTGTCGATGACTACCTTTGTTGTTAATTAATCTTAGTTACCTTTATTCTTAAAATACAAGTCCAAAAATATAAACATTTCTCTCGAAGTAGTAGGGGTCGCAGCATGGTCTCAGCGTTAGTTTTCTGTGAACAGATAAAAAATAAATTGATTAGTTGTAATCTCAAAAAATATATACTATATATATTTATGAATATTTCTCTAATTTCTCAGTGCAAGTATATTACTTTCAAAATTAAATTTCTCACTGTATCAACGACATGTTACACAGCTTATTTCTCAGTTTGATATGGCTGAGGTCATGGTAAGGGTTTTGTCTCGATATCATTGCTCGCAATTAGCATATCATTGACGTAGAGTACAACGAAAGCCATTTTACCGTGAGGCCTCCAAGTGATATGCATGGATCATGCAAATCATTTTGAAGACTGAGTTTTCGAGCTTCAGACTTACTTTTGATCGTTTTATGTCTTCAGGGACTTCCAGGCTATCTGGAATTTCCATATAAACGTCTTCATCAAGTTTGCTATTTAGAAATGCTGTTTTTACATCCATTTGACATACATGTAAATTGTGCTTATTTATTATCGCAAGGGCAGATCTGATCAAAGATAATCTTGAGACTGGAGCATACGACTCTTTTAGGTCGTACATATTTTTATCTTTAAATCATCTTATCACGAGCCTTGCTTTAAACTTTATTGAACCATCAGTATCAACTTTTCTTTTAAAGACCCTTTTCGAGTCAATCACGTTAGGCTTTTAACTGATTGATGCTGGTTTCGGCTTGTCGACTAGTCTCCAAACCTCATTTGATTTCATTGAGTCTAGTTCTCCTTTCATTGCCTGGTTCCAATTTTCTCTAGCATCAGATTTCATTGCTTAATTGAAGTTTGCTGGATCTTTCTGCAGTTTTGTTAACCACATTTGCGACAGCTCATCTGTCCCTTCGACATTGAGATATCTTGCTACACAGCTGATGTCTTCAACCCTTCTTAAATTGGAATTAGGCTCTGTCTGTTTATCAGATACTATCTTTCTCTCTAGTTGACTTCTCATCACCGGACAGTTTTTGTCGATCTTTTTATCTATAATTTTCTTTGCATTTGATTTCTTTGGCCTGTCCCACTTTTTGGGTGCAGTTTTCTCTGTCTCCATGTTTTCTGAAGCTTGCAAGCTCTGATCAAGTTCGATCTCTGTCGGCTTGTCAGGCTCAAATTTATAATTTTTTATATTGAATTTTTCACAATTTTTATCTCTACTGTATACATTTCCGTCCCATATATCTCATTGAATTTTACATGTTTTGACTCTAAAAATTTGCGAGTACCTGGGTGCCACAAAATATAGCCAGTAAAAATATACCCTACTCAGACAGTTCTCACAGCTACTGCTTTAAACTTTGACTCAATCTTTGGCAGTTTCACATATGCTATACACCCAAAGCATTTTATTTGATTTAAATTACATCTCAAGTTTTCAGCATATTTAAGAGTTGCAACATTATAATTGATCGATTTGTGAGGAGTAATATTGTAGGCTAGCACTGCTGCCTCTGCAGCAAACTCCCACATAGTCTCGGGTAGGTGCGAGTCGCACATGTAGGCTCTTGTCTTTCTCTTGATAACTTTGTTAAATCTCTCAGCCACTCCGATGTGTTCAGGAGTATGCCTTGGAAATAGATCAGCTTCGATCTTCTCCTTTCTCATTATTTCAACAAATTTACCACCTATGAACTCAGTACCTCTATCTGATCTTATACAACAAACTTTTGCATTTTCTCTGAGCAAGTTTCGTGTGGTTACTAAAAATTTCTCAAGTGCATCACCTGACTCATCTTTTGATTTTAGATTATATCTCTTAGTTAATCTCAAATAATCATCAATGAAAGTTAATATATATCTTTTGTGACCTGGACACGAAATAGGCCTGATCAGACTAATAGAGGCTTAAAAACTCATTTTCTCTTTTCATTAAATGGTAACTTTTCCATTTTAGATAAGGTACATACTTCACAGTCACGAATAGATTCATCAAATCTTACTCTCTCTAGTGACTTTTCTATCTTTTGTAATTTTCTCAAGTAATTAAGTGAAGCATGACCTAGTCTATAATGCCATAGCATAGCCTCATTTTCTGGAATAAACTCTTTTGGTTTATAAGTTAAGTTGTTAATTAGCATATCTTTAATATTATCAAATGACTCAAGCTCATCTATTTTCACGGTTTCTGGTCATGTTAAAATGATATCTTTCTCTAATGTTTTCTCTACATCATTATTATTTTTAAAATATAAGTCTTTCTCACTGCTCGAGCTTGCATCAAGCTCTTCAATATTTTTCTCCAAGTTTTAATTCTTACTGAAGTTTTTATTATTTTTTATGAACTTTTCTAAATTCTCCCTCCCAATCTCAGACGGTAAAATTTCTAAATTTCCCTCAGAGCTTTTCGAAATTTGGAGTGAGCTTTCTCCCTCCGAAACTGATATCGGGTTTTCAAAATCATTTATCGTCTGGGATTGTTCAGAAAGTTCATTTTCTTTTATGATTCGGGCTTTACATATATAATTATTGAATACTTCTTCTGTAACTTCACCATTCTCATTTTTCTTTATTTCAAATTTCAATATCCAGCTAGGCTTTTGATAAATAACTTCAAAAATTATTTTATCATTTTCTCTATCGAATACTTTAAAAGATTCATCGTCCAACTGAATAATAAAACCTGCATCTGCTAGTCTTCGTAAAGATAGCAAATTCTCAGAAATATCTTACGCAGCAATTACGTTTGTTAGTTTTAAAAAATTCTCGTTTGGTGAATTATTTTTTAGTAATAGATCATCTCTGACATCTATTACAATATCCGCAAAATTTTTTTTATCATTGCTTTTTATCATACCATTAGGTGGTTTATTTTTATTTCTTACATTATATGTGTGCTTGTGTGTGTGTGTGTGTCAAAAATTATATACAGGGTGGCTATTAAGTAGTGGATGGACTAAAAAACTTGAAAAATATGCATTTTTTCTAAAGAACAAGAGTTACTTCTTACAAAATTTAGGATCAGATGGGCCAGACAGCATAGGGCCCAAGCCCGTACTGTAGGCCCCACGGACCCTGAAACCATTTTTTCAAATGGAAACCTATACTTTTCACCCCAGATTCGGAAAGAGCGGAAAATTTTATTTTCCTGTAGGACTTTAAAATATTTTTTCTAGTCCATTCTCAGGCCACGTAGAGGGCCCAAAGAGCCCTTTAACGTTAATACCTGAATAACTTGGAAAAAAAATCACTTTTTCGACTACCCGAGCTCTAGCAAAGTTTTTTTTTTACAAAATATAGGATCAAATGGGTAAGACAGAATAGGGCCCAGGCCTTTACTGTGGGCCCTACGGACCCTAAATCCTTCAGGCTTCAAGGTTACGGATTTGGAGATTAGGGGCTTAGGAGATAAAGGCTTGTCTTGCAAATTCTATGCACAGGCGTAAGGTCACCTTGTACGGTGGACAAAAAGAACGTCTGCGGTTTTCAGTCAAGTTCTTGTTTATTTGAGACCTAATTTGGCGTTGATTATCAACAGCACGGTTGTGTTTGTCAGCTGCCGAGATAGAAGCAAAATATAGTTCGCTTGTCTTGCAAATTCTATGCACAGGCGTAAGGTCACCTTGTACGGTGGACAAAAAGAACGTCTGCGGTTTTCAGTCAAGTTCTTGTTTATTTGAGACCTAATTTGGCGTTGATTATCAACAGCATGGTTGTGTTTGTCAGCTGCCAAGATAGAAGCAAAATATAGTTCGCATGTCTTGCAAATTCTATGCCCATGCGTAAGGTCACCTTGTACGGTAGGACAAAAAAATCATATGGTAGATTTTTAAAAGAGGTAGGCATTGGTAATTGTACAGTCATAGCTTGAAAAAGTGGCAAAAAATGAGCCCCAGATATATTTTCTAATACATTAAGACTGCGTTTCCGGATGGTGGACGAATTGCACAGGTGGTGGCAGAAACCCATTTTTTTAAAACTAATTTCAAGTCACTTCTTAGTTCTCCGCAGCAATGGATACTATCGCATTTTACAATTTGCAAGCAATATTGGTATTCCCTGACATGATTAGAACACCACACAGCATCTACTGGTTCAGGGACTACCGCTTCAGCATTTGGGCCTTTGTAAACTGCTTTTACAGCAAAGGAGTCTATCTCCAAACCATTTCAGAGGTTTGCTAAAGCCTCGCCAGCAGCTTGAAAATTTTTGAGCTTTAATTAGGAGTCAAATGTTTTTCCTCGAGAATCAAGATGGGTACCAAAAGTATCGTATGGTATAATTAATCCCGTTAACTGCTTGCTTAACGGTGCCATTCTGCGCTCAACGCGATTGAAAGCGCTACGACTTGGAGCGTGAGTAGCCACGAACACAGCATCCAAATTGATGTTCCGGAAATGCTGGATGGCGAAAGCAATATTTTTAGGAAACCTGTAAAAAAATATGTTAATTAAACTCGATATAAGGTTACTCATAATTTCAAGTGAAAGTTTTATGCTGATCACCTTGATCCGTTTTCAAAATTTGTGAAAAATTTTCTTCTCTCATTAAAGTACTCATGTCGTGAGCGTGAGACGCTGCAGTAGACTGAGCTTGTTTTCCACTTCGAACTGAAATAAATGTAGGACCACTGTAGGTAACGTCACTAGGATCACCTTTGCCATTTGGTTTGATAGAAATGCCAGCATATACTGAAGGTATAAGTTTATGTTTTTCGCCGATTATGAAGTCGTGATCTGGAAGCTGGACTCGATAATCAACGTGCATTACAAGCGAGCACTGCTCTTTTGCAGCAGTGATCCCGATCGGCACACGAGCTTTATCATCTTACGATAAGAAGCTGCATTGTTTAGATCCAAGAATAGATGCAAGTGATTCTAAATTCCTTATACTTGCTGTGCAAAATTTTCCATCCGGATGGTGTTTGTGTAAATCATTTGATGGCTTGGATAAACGAACCGGCACCGTCACTACATGGCGTGATGCTTGATTAGTCCGAGAATTTTTCGGAATGAGGCGAGTATAAACGGCACTTCTTGAAATAGTCGACTCTACTAAATTTTGAACATTACGATGCAATTCGTCCAATGTTTTACAATATTTCATTTCATCAGTCTGGTGACGTTCATGAGCTGCACTTCCATGGATGACAACGGTTTTGATAGAATCAAGCAAATTAACGTGTTCTTCTTCGAGACGGGGACGACCAGCTTCTGTGCGTATACCAATATCATTACTTGACGTTGAAATTCCCTTCATTTTTTCTTTTATTTTATTTCGATAATTAGCCTGATTCTTGGCATTATTCTTTTTAGTTTTCAAAAGCTGCTCTTGAAGATTCAGTTCTTTGCAGGCTTTTTTTATACCCTTTTCAACGTCTATATCTAAATTTGCATCTCTTGCTGCTAGTGTAGCTGACAATTGACCCAGTAACGCAATGATTTTTTGTTTTGCATAAGGTCTTGAGCAGGGGTCGAGTACTTTCGTTTAAGAATATTTCCCGGTTCAGGACTAGCCAAATCTAGATCGGAATTCTCTTTAGGATCCTCTTCTATTTTTTTGTTACTGCAGTCTGCTGCAGATGGTTCCTCGATGGATTTACGGAGAATTGATGATTCATGATCAGTACTGCTGCTGCTTTTTGCGGAAGTGGGCAGCTGCTATGACAAGAAAATTGCAATAATAACTATTAAAAAATCCGTGCTAAAAGATTTTTTTTCAATTTGATTTTTTTGAATATAAAAATGCATCTCTCAAAATTTACATATTAAAAAAATATTTTTTAATTTCAAACTGGTTTGATGAATAACATGAATTTGTTTTAGTTCCTGAAAAAACGTGATTTATTACTGTTGAGTTTAAGTTGATTTATTTTTTTATTTTTTAAGTTCAGATTCAGTCAATATTGATTTTCTTCCAGTGATGAAAGTTTGAAAATATAGCACATTTTTGTCACGTAATCGTTGATATCATTACAAGTATATATTTGTAATATTAAAAATTTCTTAAGCCTGCGCAAAGAATAAAAAACCAGAAGATTTTCATTGGTATTAGATTAAACAAATGATTGAATTTACCTTCGGAAGATATCGAAATAGATTTTGCTGTATCTTTTGTTTCGTAAACTTCGTTTCAGCCCTCAACTCTCGGATCTTCTTATCAATTTCAGAGTTTAGTTCTGCACCTTTGAATTGCCGCTCAAGAATGTTTCAGCAGTCATTACACTTAGCTTAAATATACTTTTTCGATAATTCATTCACGTAACGCATCGAAAATGCTTCATAAAAAGTCCTGTAAATGGCCATTGTTTTTGAATTTCAGATCCAAAAAATTTTAATAAAAACAAACGCTGGCGCGAGCTGTCGGATAGCTTGTTGCAGCATGCACCGCCTAGTAATTAACTCACGTGTTTTTATCATACCGGCACTGCGGTCGGTAACTATAGGGTAAGTCTACAGTTTCGCGTTTGACGTGCGCATAAGTACTATGCGTTCAGTGCACTGTTGCATGAACGAAAATTAGATAATTTCGCCTTTAACAAATCTGACATGTGACCCCCCCCCCTGCCCGTTCAACGTAAGGGAATGTAGAGATTCTTGGGACCCCCCTCCCCCCTGTGACCCTTACGTAATTAATGAATGACCCCTTAGCGTATGAAGCTTTCAGGTTTGCAGGCTTAAGGGCTGCAGGAATTCTTTTTGAAATTTTTATTTTCGATTTTTTTTTTAGATTTGTTCTCAAGTTTGAGTTGGTAATCAGTTTGTACCAAAAAAGATAGTTTTACATACTCATCGGGCTCACACCTAGTGAGTAACTGGGCCCTACTGCAGGCTAAACTTTATAAAAAAAATTATTTCAAATCTCAGTTCAACGTAAGAATGTTTTTTTCTGAGTTATTCAGCTGTCATGATTAGTAGGGGTTTGTGGTCTTCCACCAAGACTCAGGAAATTCCTGTAAAATTTTATGATTATTATTTTACTTGTAAGTCCCAGTAGTTTTCAATTTGATTCTTCATTTCAGTTTTATTTAAAGCGATTTTACTTTACACTCTTTAGGTCTCAAAGTGAAAGCCCGGTCCTTATTCTTTTGGGCCCTATTCTGTCTGACCCAGCTGATCCTAAATTTTGTAAAAAAAAAACTTTGCTAGAGCTCGGGTAGTCGAAAAAGTGATTTTTTTACGAGTTATTCAGGTATTAGCGTTAACTTAACGTTAATACCTGGTTATTCAGATATTAACATATTAATTAACTCTTTGGTCCCTCTACGAGGCCTCAGAATGGACTAGAAAAAATGTTTCAAAGTCCTACAGGAGCCTAAAATTTTTCGCTCTTTACAAATCTGGGGTGAAAAGTATGGGTTTCCATTTGAAAAAGTGGTTTTAGGGTCCTTAGGGCCCACAGTAATGGCTCGGGCTTTATTCTGTCTGGCCTATTAGATCCTAAATTTTGTAAGAAGTAACTCTTACGTTGCATGTTCTATAGAAAAAATGCATATTTTTCAAGTTTTTTAGTCCATCCACTACTTAATAGCCACTTTGTATGTACATGCAAATATATAAATTTTTAAAAACCAAAAATAACCCTTTCTAATACTAAATAGCTTTATATAACCCTTCTCAAATTCAAAATAACCCTTTTAAACTACTAGAGTAATAATCATCCCCTTTCGCTTTCCTAAAGTAATAATCCTCTCCCCAACCCCTGCCTAAAGTAAAAATAACCCTTTTGTATCCACACAACTCTAAAATATTTCAAAATAACCCATTTTTAAAAACGTCAATGGCATCCAATTCGTTACAGTGGGCCTAGCACTAATTTTTAAAATTTTAGCTTTCACGTAACTGTGATACCACTATAAAATTTCTCTCACCTTCATTTGAAGTTTCCGCTGCATTTGCAGCAGAGTTACCTCCACCGTTGCCTTGACCTTTGCCGCGACGACCACCACTTCTGCCACTGCCGCTGCCTCTGCTTTTCTTTTTCGGACCCTGTTGGGGTTCGTCATCGGCTTTTCTCTTGCCCTGGTAATTTTTAGGGTTATGACAACACTCATCCTTTTTGTGTTTGCCGATTTTATTGCAGATTCCACAGCACTAGGTGCCTTTCTCAATAAGTGGAAAGTCCTTTTTCCAGTGGTTGAAATAATCGCATCGATGGCCTCTTTGGTTTTTTTTTGGAGTTAAGGTCCAATTCAATCACTCTGATTTTGTTTCTCAACCCCTCGTAGGTCATCTCTTTACCTGTCGATTTCTGTATGCTGCTATTTGTTCTCCTGATTTTGCCATAAACAGGGACCACAGCAGCGTAAAAGGTGACTCTTTTCTCTGATTCTGAGGCTGGCTCAACTTTAAATTCCAGCTCACGTAGAATGGCATCGTATCGGTCGCAGAATGCGCTGACCGCTTCATCCTTACCCATTCTTATGCTGTATAGCTGCGTTTTTAAAGTAGTCGGAGGGACTCCGATCGTGTCTTTTCTCTTCCGCCTCAGCTTCAGCAAAATTTGTCTCGGGTCATCGATACCCTCAGTCAAATAATAGTTCCAGTCATCGAGTCTGGACATATCACAATGTCCTTGACAATGTTGTTCCGAAAATTCTCAACCTCGGAGTCATGAACCTGGGCTTGGGTGTTTTTGGATTGGCAGCATCCTTCAAATTATTGGTCCCCAGATCGGATAGGAGCCGATTGTACCAGGATGCAAAGCTCAAGACTGGAGAACCCAGCTTGTAGTCTCTATTTATTACAACCCTTGGAATCAGCCAGAGATTTTCGAAGGGCTGCTGAGGAATTGTTGCCGCTTGACTATTAGTCCATTAGAGCTTTACCTTACTCGCTTCAATTAGATCTTTCTGTATAATTGCAAGCTTATCTGTCAATTCCTTCACCTGCGTTATAAGACTGCTTTCAGTCGACGTCATGGTGTTGATTGAAGAATTTATCTCGTTTTCAATCTCTTTCCAAATTTACTGTTGGAATTGACTTGTTTTTCTCTCTATTTTTCTCTTCGGCATTCTCATTAGTCATGGATGCTGTGAAATTAAAATCACTCAATTATAACCTGGATTCTAATTTTTCAGATCTGACATTCTCAATTCTCACTTCTAAAGTTTACACTGGCTCAAATCTCTTTTCTTGATAAAACTTTAGAATTTCAAGTAATTTCACTTTTTTGTTTATTAAATTTTAGTTCTTACTCTCTCTGTTTTGGCTGGTTTCAGGCGTGGCTTCTCCCTTCTGCCTTTCAGACTCCTCAGACTATTGGTTTTGAGGATTGGTCATGTCATCAGCCATTTTGCAACCAGCTGTTCTGGGATTTCGAAAATAACAATTCTTTAGTATTTATATAGTTTTGCATCTCTCATTTTATTTTTCTCAAAAAAAATATTTAAAAATTCTCAAACCAGGTTTTACTCTCACCTTACTAAAGAATTTTATTTCATGCTTCTAAATCGGACGCCTTTGTAATGTCATCACGTACATATGCATTCTTTTTCAATGACCTCAAACATGAAGTCAATGAATTAGGTTGCGCTAGTACATGTACGGGACACCAGCAAACTTATTCAAATTCCCTAGTCTATGGTAAAACTCCACTACACTTTAGTTTCGTTCAACCACAGACCCCAGAGCCATTAAATAATCCTTTGCCTTGTTTTTTTTATTAATATTTTTTTATTTTTATCAATCATTCATTAAGTGCGTACAAACTCATTAAGCGTTCGCACTATATTCCCACCAATAAAATTAATTTTTCGACCAAGAAAATTCTCAAATTAAAAAAATGAAGCAAAGGGTGAAGAGTTATAACTCTTCCGTTTCATTCTTATTATTTTTTTTTCTCAAAAAAAGAATAGTATATTACACACCGGGCGCTGGAAAGTATTAGCAAGCCCTAGCAAACCCAAATTGACGCCCGAGCCGAAGGCGAGGGTGTTAAGGGTTTGCTAGGGATTTGCTAATACTTTTCCAGTGTCGTGTGTAATGTTTTTTTCATAACGACGGGAGGAAAACCCAAAGTCCCGCTCCGAGCCGGGGAGGGAATTTGGTGTTTTCGTCCCGGAGGTATGATAAAAAAATTACTCATGCAATTCTATTAACATCCATGTCTCTCTTTATTTAATGAGTAAATTATTTACTCTTCTCAAAAACTGAAATTTCATTAATTCAATTTTAATCAATTATTTAATTGATTATTCTCAGTTCAATCAATTCTCACAATGTCAGTTTCATTTAAGCTACACCAGTAGTTACTTGCAATCTCATAGCACCAGCGCTGAGAGAGAAAGAGACGCATGGTGTCAAAGACGTGTTTTGGGTGTTGCAAGTACCACACACTGACGCGGGAAATTTTAAGCGTCACAAGTTGTGCTTGTCTTGGCACAAGAAAGAGCAACGCTTAGTGCTGCGCAGTACAGTAGCGAGGAAAGCCACTGGCTGCACGAGAAAATTCACGGTGCGCATGAGCGAAGAAAAACTCAAAACGCGCCCAAGGATATAAGATGGTAGGATGCCGGTGTATACAAAACTCCGGATGACCTGGCAACACCGTGCCCACACGTATACTAACACCATGAAAACGCACGGTCCAATTACCCGATGAATTTCCACTGATGCCTCTGCAGTTCCCCCCCCCCCCCCCCCCCCGCAAAGCCGTAGCTGAAGAAGAAGAAAGAGAGCCGATGAAAAGAGACAGAAGATGCCGAGTCTGGCCCCGAGCCTCGATCCCTCAGCGCAACTACCCTGCACGGTGCACACGTGTTAGACATAAACAGCGCTGCCGGCTGGACCGACGATCGTAAACACACCGTCGATAAACTGAGACTAACTCAGCATCTCGTTGCCTTCCTTAACATTTAAGAATTTCCCAAAAAACAATAACGATCTTGTCGAACCCAACCGACGCCGTTTTCTCTTTTTCCTTCAAACAAAGAAAATTCACTCATTTTCATGCATTATTACATCACAGTTTGATTAAGTTTAAAATTCTCAAATACTCAAGCTGTATTTTATTTCATTTTCTTTTTCATGCAAACTTAAATTCTCTAATACTTAATTCATAGATTAATCTCGCTTCACCATGTATTATTTTGCACAATTCATTATTTTAAATGTTTTAACTAAACTCACTCTTTCTTTCATTTTGTGTCAACGGAGTTACTTACTTATTTTCTCAATTTTTTTTTTCTTGTTCTTGCCTCGGTGATCCCTAGATCCTTTTCAAAGCACAGCTGATGCGTGCACTGGAGCCCGTAATCTCATAGATTTAATTAAACCTATTAAGTAATAATTGCAGATGGATTAGGAAGAGTTAGTCACTGAAACACAAGACACTTTGTTTATGCTGATAAAACACTGTTATTTATTAAACTTAAACTCTGTACTTTAGTAATACAAAGAAATCGCAAAGCTATTCTCAAAATCAAGTTAATGCTAGACGAAGGATGCAGCGCGAGTGACTGTGGCCCTCCGCTGCATTCAAAACGTTAGGCCCGTGCGCGTGCCCTACCGCTCGTGCAGACCCGAAAGGGAGGCGTCGATAAAGCCAATCCCTTACAATTTTTCATACATAAAACCTATAAGTACTTGAGGGAAACTCTTTTTCAAATATGCATGAATTTTTTTTAATTACAATATTGATTTAATAATTTGTTTTAAACATTTTTTTACTTGGGGTCCCAGAAAGACCCGTTGTGCCAAGTACGTAATTCCGGATGGGTATGCCAAGTAAAGGCTAGTTACTAAATCAAGCAGTCTCTTTAAACTGATACCTCCATACTCTGCCAATTTTAATTATATAGATGGATGAATGCAATGTTTTTTAAATCTACCAACAAATCTTTGAGCATTAACAGGTTACCACTTGAAACTTCTGTTAAATCTACCTTCGGCATTGATTCGGTGCTTTTCAAGAACTGATGCTTGATTGCGATTTTTCCGAAACTTATTACCTTGTAAAATAACTCTCAACAGATTGTTTGCCCAAAGTATTTTTTAACTGTTAACTTGAGTCTGACTGATGAAATAGTTTCTTTACATAACACGTCACCTGTACATGACTCACTTGACCTTTTTTTGCAATTTCTCAAAAAGTGACCTGATCTCCTGCAGTTGTCGCAAGGCTTACATTTGCTGACTACTGACTATCTCATGAGAAGTTTTTCAAAACTTTTAATTTCGGTGTATTTAATTTTAATTTAAATACTATATCTTACAGTTGCAATCGTCGATACTATTTCGATAATTTTATCGTGATCTATAAAAACTTGGGCTTTAAACCGTTAACAAGAATTTCTAAAATTTAATTTGTAAAAATTTGAGCTCAAATTTTGTCATTTCGAAAAACTTTATCTAGCATGTGCACAATTACTCAGTATCGACTGCAGGGATAAATAATTTATTGATTGAGGAATTTCAGTACGAACGTAACTTTTTATAAATACTATACTCAACTTATTTATTTATTTATCTGTTCTTTTTTTGAGGAAGTACTGATTTTTCCATGAATGAAAAATAACACATTTCAGTCAGAGAAAATTTAAAGACTGATTTCGGATTGGAATCGATTACGTATCAGAAAAAAATAATATGAATATATATTTTTTTAATTTAAATTAATTTTTTTTTCTAAAAATTTGCTTTTATTTCAGAGATGATGTACGTGAAAAAATGAAAAGTCGGTACCTTTGCAATCCGGATTACAATTTTGAAAAAGTTAATCGAGCAAGTATGGCATGTGGTCCAATGGTAAAATGGGCTATAGCTCAGGTACAGATTTTAGTATAGTATATTTTAGTATATTATAGTATATTTAGTATATATAAATCAATAGAAATAGAGAAGTCGCATGAGCCCAAAAATGAGTTTTTCAAAAAAAAAATCTGAAAAATTAAAATAAGCATTTTTAATTTTTATATAATATTAAAGGAGATATTGACTCATAGAATTTCAGTAATTTTCATAGCTATAAATATACTTCCTAACGTTGAATAATGAATACCCTTCAGTGACGTCACAAAAGTGTAAAATGTTCAAAATTCAATAATTAATATCTTCAATAACTTTGATGTAAAAATTATGAAAAAAATTTCATTAAAAATCGCAAACTTTCAGAACAAAATGTTTTTGAAAAATGGAAAACTTCGTTATTAAATATTAAAATAGGATTTTACAGGCCTAATATTGTTGAACAAAAATTTTCAAAGAGAATTATTAAAATTAATTTTTGAAATATGTATTGATATGCGTAGGTTGAAATAATGATTTTAATTAACTAACAAGGAGATGGTTTGTCCTTTGGGACCTGGATTTTCATGAAACTTTGCACACAGTTTTTATTCATCATATAAACAAGCCCTTCAGTGTTCTTACATATATATAGCAGCTCGAGCTGATCAGCTGCTGTCAGGCCCTGGGCCTCTTGCGTACGCGCACCTCGCCCGCGCAGCCTGCTCGCATGCCTTGCTGGCTGCAAGAGTGAGACAGAGAGTCAAGTGTTCCGTAACATCTGGTTTCGGCTGCATGCAGCCCATGCAGAGAAACCGGATGCTCTCGACTGAATACGGAAATCGCCTGATGCCTAGACGAAAAGAAATCAGCGCTTCGAAAATTGAAATGTCTATAACTTTTTAATGCGGGAACTTTTTGGGACAGTTTTTTTTTTAAATTATTCAGGAAATTATCGGCCATGCGTGAGATGTGTATTATAGAAAACAAAATCATCCTAATAGCGTTTTTTTCATGAGTGACCTAACCTAAAACCGAAATTTAAAGTATATAAAGCAGTACGCTTTCACGGTAGTCGGTGTTTAAAAAACCCACTCGCCGTTAAAGGGCTACCGCCCTTTAGGATAAATATCTACAGTAGAAAGGTTGCTATATTCTAAGCCATATTAGATACTATAAATATACATATTTATTTAGTATATATGTTATCTATATCGTTGGGTCGGATTTATGGGTCGGTTTTTTGTGTCGTTTTTTACGGATTCACTCCTCATGTGAAAAGCTTCGCTTCAAAAATTTTTTTTTTTTTTTTTTCAAACTTAAGATGACTGTAATTTATAATGACTACGGATTAGTTTTACAAGGACTTATAAGAACTACGGATTAGTTTTACAAGGACTTATAAGAACTACGGATTAGTTTTACAAGGAGATGGTTTGTCCTTTGGGACCTGGACTTTCATGAAACTTTGCACACAGTTTTTATTTATCTTATAAACAAGCCCTTCAGTGTTCTTTTTCCAGAATGGGCCTTTTTTCACCTACTCCTCATGTAACCTCTGTGTTAAAAAATAGGCTGTTTCCTATAAAAAGCCGTTTTTTGCCTCATTTTCAAAAAATTCCTCCTTGGACCGTATTGCACTTAGAAATATCTGGATTCTCGCATTTTTTTTCGTTTTTCCAAGAACTTTTGAAAAAAAAATATTAAAAAAAATTTTTGAATGATCTTGTCTATAAATATTGTAACCCAAATAAACTAAAAATTGACTTTAAAAACCTTAATTTTTCATAGTTTAAAACATTCAAAAATTTTTTTAAATATTTTTTTTTCAAAAGTTCTTGGAAAAACGAAAAAAATGCGAGATTCCAGATATTTCTAAGTGCAATACGGTCCAAGGAGGAATTTTTTGAAAATGAGGCAAAAAACGGATTTTATAGGAAACAGCCTACTTTTTAACACAGAGGTTACATGAGGAGTAGGTGAAAAAAGGCCCATTCTGGAAAAAGAACACTGAAGGGCTTGTTTATATGATAAATAAAAACTGTGTGCAAAGTTTCATGAAAGTCCAGGTCCCAAAGGACAAACCATCTCCTTGTAAAACTAATCCGTAGTTCTTATAAGTCCTTGTAAAACTAATCCGTAGTCATTATAAATTACAGTCATCTTAAGTTTGAAAATTAAAAAAAAAAATTTTTGAAGCGAAGCTTTTCACATGAGGAGTGAATCCGTAAAAAACGACACAAAAAACCGACCCATAAATCCGACCCAACGATATAGATAACATATATACTAAATAAATATGTATATTTATAGTATCTCCCTATATTATATTTCCATTTTTGATTCTGATCCCCTAAATTGGATCCCCTAAATTGGATCTTCAAAAATCTGAAATTCTTAAAAACACGGTCAAAACACAGTTAAATATCGCACTTTTCTGATCCCCTAAATTGGATCCCCTAAATTGGATCTTCGTCGAAAGTATTGGATCCCCTCAGTTGGATCCCCTTTTTTTCAAAAATCCCCTTTTCAAAGATCCCTTTTCATTCTTCGTTGAAAGTATAATATAATTTAAAATCCAATAATTATTTATATATATTTATATACCGATTTAAGATCAACGAATGATTGGATTTTAATTTATATTATATATATTAATTACTAATTTATATTATTTATATTAATTTATATAACCAATACCTAACTTAATACCAATGTTTACTTTTTGATAAAAAACATTTACTTAGGAATAAAAATTTGTGCGGTACTAGAAATTTTTACGGGTAATCAAGGGACACTTAAGTGGGCATATTTACGCAATCCCAAGCCAGCTGGTTAGATAAGCGAGATACGTTAGTTTAGTGAGAGCTAATAATTTAAGTCGATTCAGGTAAGTAAGGTAGCTAAGGTTGGTTAGGCGGAGGTTATGCGGGAGGAGGGTGGAAGGGGAGATGAGGTGAGGAAGGGTTTGTTATTTTACTTAAAAATATTAATAGAGCTTTTTCAAAATTTAAAGTACTTCAACAAAACTTTAAAGTTAGTGACTGAGTTGATGAATACGGTGAGTAGGATTCGTTGGTAGATTGGGTGAAATAAGTTTGGGAGATCCCTACCCCTTAAATCCAGCTGGACTTCAAAAAAATTTTTTTTGGTTAATATCGCTTAAAATCAAGTTATTGTTCATTTTTCAATTTGTCCAGCTGGATTTCTAGCTGGACAGATCCGGCTGGAAAATTAAAAAAAAAAAAACTAAGATAAATTTTTTCAAAATCATTGAAAAATGAACAATAACTTGATTTCAAGCAATATTGATTTTCACCAAAAAATTTCTTTTTTCAAATCCAGCTGGAAATCCAGCCGTCATATTGAAACAAAAATCCAGCTGGATAGCCATCTGGAAATCCTGCTGGAAATCCAGCTGGATTTTAGGGGTAGGGATAAAATACGGTATTTGAAGTAAATTAAATTAGTGAGGTCAGTAATGTGGCTAAGATTAAACTAGGTCATGTAGTTGAAGATAAAAAAATTCGAAGTCTTAAGGGGAGTTGCAGAATTTGCGAAAAAAATCATTTAAAATTAAACGAAAACGAAAATAAAAAAACTTCCTAAAGATTCAATATTTATAGATGTATAGCAAATGCTATTAAGATACAAAAATTTACAAAACTGTTTCCCATATTCTGACGTTAATTTTGATCCGATTTTGATAGGGTTGGGCTTAAAAGATATATTAAGATAGTAGCTCCAGCGCTACAGAGCTCTTTTTTCATTTTCATTTTTAATTTTACTGAATCTTCAATTTTTTGTTAAAATGACCCTTATGACTTCGCCTTAATACGGGTGAGAATAGTAAAGAGACTTAGATGGGGTGAGTGATGGTTGTGTGGTTGTGGGCTGGTATAGACATATTAAAATTATAACTTTGGCTCCAATGAAAATTTTTATATAAAATTATGTATGATAAAAAAGGTCTTGAGCTCAGCTTTCTAATTATGTCATTCAAATTTTTATTAATTAGTAGATTACTACAATCGGCTGCGCCTCGGCCGAAAATTACATGTGATCTGAGACATTTCTTATTTTCGTGGCCACGTGTGGTATAAGTACTACTATTTTTCTGCTCGACGCATTTTCTGGCCTCTGAGCGCGCCAATCTTTGCTACTTCCCGGCCGGAGTGCAGAAAATACTTTTTGTTGTCATGACTCTCATGAGAGGGTGCTGAACAAAGCCGTTTATCAATTAGTCGGTTCAACTTAGCAAGCTCTTACTATAAAGGAAATACGTTCATCTCATGAAGAATCTGTAAAATAATTTTGAAGAAAATCAAGGTTCGTTTGTACGAGTTTGCGAAATTTGAAAAAAATCTTGATTTTTTTTATCAATCGGCAAATTACTAGAGTAGTTTTCAGGATGGGGAGTATAAGCTAGAGATCTAAGATGAGTCAGATCAAGAATGAATAAGGTGAGTAGGGTTTGTTGGTAGAGTGAGTGAGAGATGAGTTGGGAATTATTTACGGTATTTGAAGTAAGTAAAATTAGTAAGGTCAGTAATGCGGCTAAGATTAAAATAGGTCAGGTGGTTAAAGATGAAAGATTAAGTAAGGTTAGTAGGGTTCTCCAAATGGGTGAGATAGTGAAGTAGGTTAGATAGTTAATGTGATTAGGTGAGTGATACTTGTGGGCCGGCAAATATAATAAAGTTTGTAATATCCATCTGAAATGAATCTATTTAATATGCCCGCCATAAGCAAAAGAAGCTCTAAAAAATATTTTTGTGTGTGTAAGATCTAATGAAATGGTTCAAAATACCAATGGGCTTACTAAAATATTCCTTATGAGTCATCAAAAATTTATGTATGTACCTTACATGAACGCTCTAACTATTTTAAAATTGATTTATATCTTCATTTGTCAATTTTAGATCTATTTTAGCCCTGGATAGATTTTGACTAAAAATTATTAAAAAAAGAAATAAAATTCTATACCTCATGATTTTGCCTAAATAATTAAAAACTTTTCTCTATAAGTCTGATTTTATGAATCAAGTTATGATGAGTAAGTAAAGTTCAAACTGAACTCTCGTGTCTAATTTTTATTGATTTTGAGCGCTTTAGTCTTTTGATTATTTTACCAAACATAGAGCTTACGTATTGTTTCGATTAATTTTTATATTCATCAATTATAATTAGGGGGTTGGCGAGCGGAGCGAGCAGGGGGGTACCCCCCCTAGTCTAATATGGCTTAGAATATAGCAACCTTTCTACTATAGATATTTATCCTAAAGGGCGGTAGCCCTTTAACGGCGAGTTGGTTTTTTAAACACCGACTACCGTGAAAGCGTACTGCTTTATATACTTTAAATTTCGGTTTTAGGTTAGGTCACTCATGAAAAAAACGCTATTAGGATGATTTTGTTTTCTATAATACACATCCCACGCATGGCCGATAATTTCCTGAATAATTTAAAAAAAAAACTGTCCCAAAAAGTTCCCGCATTAAAAAGTTATAGACATTTCAATTTTCGAAACGCTGATTTCTTTTCGTCTAGGCATCAGGCGATTTCCGTATTCAGTCGAGAGCATCCGGTTTCTCTGCATGGGCTGCATGCATCCGAAACCAGATGTTACGGAACACTTGACTCTCTGTCTCACTCTTGCAGCCAGCAAGGCATGCGAGCAGGCTGCGCGGGCGAGGTGCGCGTACGCAAAAGGGCCAGGGCCTGACAGCAGCTGATCAGCTCGAGCTGCTATATATATGTAAGCTGCTGCAGCTCTGAGCAGAAGATAGCGGTCAAAACTATTATTTTATTCTATGATGATTTATAAAGGAAGTAGTCATATATACAGCGGCATCACGCTAAATTCACAATTAGCATAGTTTAATCAATAATTATTATGACCGATAACCTTGATTTATAACTATGGAAATATTTGGCTCCAACTTTTTAAATCAAAGTATAAAACAACAATAAAGTAGTCCTATGATCATCATCGTATAAGTTATTCTAATTTTTGTGTAAGCTGTGAGTTAAAATTGTGAAATCTTCTGATGGAGCTTTGGAGGTTTATTCGTCCTCATCAAAATTGAAGTTTTTTCTGAATGTGTGTAAGTGAAAGTTTATTCTTGATGTGAAGTCTGTGTCTTGTATATATTGTGCCTAGGTGCTTAATTGATTACTTTCTTAAATGTGTAATAAAAATAGAGTGCAGTGTTTTTAAATGTATTTAAAATAAAGTGCAGTTTTGAAGAAATAAAAAATTTAATTCAAAGAAAGCTTAAGGGGTGTGAGAGATTTATTTAAATTACAGTACAATCAACAAGTTCAAAAAACCAACCTCCATAAATTAATCATTAACATTGTTAATTCAAAAATATATCTGAATAAATGATTTCATATTCTTAACAATAGCAGATAAAACTAAAATTAAACTTGATAGTCAGACAAATACATCTAGGAAATTAAACTGAGAACAATAAACCTTATCCGTGTTAGTGTATTGACTCAGAATTTATAAATTCCAATGATGATTTAAAATTATTTACTTGTCTGAAAATTATAATAACACCATGAGACATTGATCACCATCACATTTAAATGCAGCAAATGTCAATGACCAAGTACAGCGAGTTGGTATGTAGTGGATAAAACTAAATTTAAACTAGATAGTCAGACAAATTCATCTTGGAAATTGAACGAGAACAATAAACCTTATCCGTGTTAGTATATTGACTCAGAATTTATCAATTCCAATGATTATTTAAATGCATGTATGTATTTAATATTAACTGAATTACGGTTATTGACATCTTCTGAATTTAAACTTGCTGTAAGTTGGATGAATTATAATAGCTAACTCGATAAAAAAAAAACCTTAGCATGAACCACTGCAACATTTTTTAAATTACTACTAAACTAAATAAGTTTATTTCACTTAAAATCTTCAAAAGGTAATTTAAATTTAATCTTTTTGAGTGTATTAGTTTAGATTCAGCGTATAGATATCTCTTTAACAACCACAAATTGAAGTAGTTTTGAATATCAATAAGCTCAGAATATTGAAGAAGATTTTAAACAACCTATTAAAGAATGTGTTAAGGAAAAGTTAAGCCGGAGCTTAACTAACCCTTAACTTCCTTTTACTTTTAGCAGCCTGGGGAAAAGTAATAAAAGCCCAGGGAGCCCGGTGATCCTCTGTTTTTACGTTCTGTTCGGGAGCTGGCCTCGACGACTCCTTTTACTTGTCCTTTCGTGTTACACGATTTAATTAACAGTAATTTTCATTTCTTACCTTATTCTGCCTTTACATCAGGGATGATAAATGAAGCACAACTGGTCCGCTGTTTCAGGCATTTCTCATTTTTATTAATAAAACTTTAACATTTTAATGACAACTTGTTATGCGCACAATTTACACCGTTTTGAATTTTTTTATTTAACTATAATTCACAAAAACAAGACCGTTGAACTAACAATCTAATAAGCCGGGGACGACTCTCACTCATCCCCTTTTAACTAACGGAACTAACTTCTAGATAATAACTAAACGAGCTGAGGACGACTCTCACTTGTCCTCGCCCGGAGGGAACTGAACTTCAAGACTGCACGCTAATTGTTGCAGCTTGGCCGCGGTTGCTCCCACCACGATTAATTAGCTTGAAGAGAAGTAACGCGAACACCTACACAATCAAGCGAGACTGAAGTCGCGCTTGGAATGTGCGCGGTTGCCACGTTTTATTCTAATTGATTTAATTAATCGAGGAGGAGACTTTTTCTTGGGCGAGTCCTTTTCTTTTTTATTCATAATTTAAAAAATGGAATAAGTGTCACGTAACAGAATGTATTTTTATAAATTACTTTTTGAATTTTACCTATGTGAGGTCTACTTAAATAGATAAAAATTTGCTTTTACAAATGCTTTAAAAAATTGTAATTAAAAAATTTCAAAGCTGTATGGAGACATTATTTTCCTGTCGATTTAAGTAAAATCTAAAAACATTCTTTTAAAAAAGTAAAAATTACGGTGAGTTCGGTTTTTTCTTCGCCAAATTCTTACTAAATAAAAATAAAATTTTCAGATAAACCGTGAAAACAAACAAATAAAAACACGAAACAATTGAAACGCATGAACTTCGCCCCATTTTAAAAATTTTATTTTCTGATTCTGTTGAAATATTTTTAAATATGAACAGTTGAAAGTATTGAAATCAAATAATATCTAACGCACGAGTTTTATGCGGTTCGAGTACTATTGTGTTAAACAATATTTTTTTCTTGAAAAATAAAATTGACAAATTATTCAATTGATTCGTCATTCAAAATCAATAACCTATTCGTTCTCGTCGAAGCCACCTAAAATTTAACTTAATTTATAAATTACTAATTGTTGGTATTTCCAAAAAAGTTCACAAATCTATTTTAGAAACCATCTATTATTTTATATATCTATATACTGATTTACCCAATTTTATTTGTTATTCATTTTTTTCTGGAAAAATATATACATACTAATATATACATATCTAATAAGCCAGATTATGTATATTATATTATTACCAGATATACCATATTATTTACCAGTACAAAATTTTAAGTTGGAAATTTTTTTTTAAATTCTCTTACTTTTTATTTTATTTTATAGTATATAAATTTAATTATATACCTAATTTTTACATTGTTAAAATTTCTAATTTTCAAATAAAAATTTGCAACTAAAAAATAATTATGCTTCGCTTCTAACATGCGTCCAAGACGCATTTTTTTTGTATAGTCTCAAAACTTTTATGCTTGTTTTTTCATAAGTTGAATGGAATAAAGAGCAATCATAAATTTTAGGAATTGTTTAAGTTCACCCCCCCCCCCCACGTGGCACAGCCAAAGCCGTGATTGGCACGCGCGCACGAGACCAGTCGGAGCCAGCTGCTCTAGCAGACAACGACTTGACCCCTCCTAGGTGGTCTGCTAGGGAAACCTAATAGAGTTATTTAATCTAACTTCACTTACGTTAGTATTTTTCCCGATCCCTTAACTTCGCAATTAGGAAGGCGGCCACTCTCGAAATGTGTACCGCATATACGGCGACGACGAGAGAGCTGTCGTTCCATCCCCACGTTGGGCTAGACCGAAAGAGCGCTACCGGGAGCATCGGCAACGCGCGCGGAAGGAGCAGAGAGCACAAGCAAGCGAGAAGAAGAGGTAAGAAGTTCTGAAGAGTTGACGTTTCTTCGGGAGATTTCACCAGTCCCGAGGCCCCTCGTAAGTTGAAGAGCGTCGTCCTCGTTGTTCCCCCCCGGAGACCGAACTTCAGACCCAGACGACTTTCCTGCCGGTTGGCGACAAAACCACTCGTCTCTCGGTCGAGCTCCGCTGTCCGTTCTGCTGCTACGGTGATTAGAAAAGGAGGAGCTACAAAAAACTAGATTATGTTAATAATAATATCATAAGTTATAAAATATGATTAAGTTATGTATATAATCACCAATGTTAGTTGGGTCTTTGAGTTTAAATAGTTCAATAAAAAATTGACGTTTTTTTTTTTTGAAAGCTATTGTTATTAGTATAAAAATTGTAACTTTTTATAAAATCTTGTAAGTTTTTCATGTAATTTTCAATAAAATAATTGAAAATACAATAAATATGTGTTATTATATAATTATATTTCCATAATATTTAAAAAAAAATAACAGATTTCAGTATAAAACTCAGTGAAATTATTATAAAAAAAGAGTTATTTCTAAGTGACTAAAAACTTACATTTTTTTTATCTGTGGTTTGAATAATTTCAAACATATAAGCTTGAAATTTTTTTCTTTAAACTTGAACATTGAAAAGACATGAAAAAAAATAAATTAAGTAGTAGGATGTTTATAATAAATTTCAAAATAGTTCCTAAAATCAAGAAATGGCTGAAATTTGCTGTTATTCAAAAAATAACTTTTTAAACAAAAATATGAGTAAGCATTCATTTTTAAATTTAATATTAGGGTAATAAAATTTTTTCTTTCAAATTA
Organism: Encarsia formosa; assembly: GCA_038277355.1. NCBI lineage: Eukaryota > Metazoa > Arthropoda > Insecta > Hymenoptera > Aphelinidae > Encarsia > Encarsia formosa. The sequence goes on from CM076187.1 coordinate 22,857,192, forward strand.
ATGTATTCCTTGAGTGAAAAAAAAAGTTTAAGACCTTGACGCAACGATTTGAGCTGTCACGGTTATGTGCAAACTCAAATTTCATAGATATATAATGTAAAATTGAGGGTGCGCTAAACTTTTGAGCAGTACTGTAAGCAATTACTTGAGGGTCTAAAACTAAAGTTTTTCTAAAGCCACTTGAAGTATATTTTTTAAAAATAAATTTAGTGGAAATTTGAGCTATCCACAACTTTTATCATGGTAAAACTTGTCTAAGGCGGAAAATCAAGAGATCGAAAAAAATTTTCTGGGAAGACAACTTTCGTCTTGAAGAAAGTTGAATAAAAAATGTGCCAAATTGTAGTTTAAAAAAATAATAATAAATAATTTATTTATTTTATTTATTATTTCATTTAAAAAAAAATTATAGCAATTAAATAATTAATTAATATAATTTGGGCAGCTTCCCCATACACACTGTTCCAGGCTATTTAACCCATTACCGCCCATGGAAAAATCAAAAGTGATATAAAAAAACTAACTGTTGGAAAACCTGTCTCATGAAAAAATAGTAGATACGTGTTTTTTCTTTTTTCAATTTTCATTGTTTAAACATTATTTATTTAAAAAAATTCGTAAAAAAATTTAAATTTTTATAAACTAATATAAACGGCATTCGATTCTTTGCCCAACTATTAGGCGAAAGTCATCTAAGTAATTTTTTGATCAGACGCTTAGATCTTTTGCTACGAGCGCTCAAACATGTAAAAATATGGTTTTATAGTGGTGAGCTCCGAGGTGCCGCACCGAAGATACACTTTTACGAGTCAGAGCTCACCACTATAAAACCATATTTTTACATGTTTGAGCGCTTGTAGCAAAAGATCTAAGCGTCTGATCAAAAAATTACTTAGATAACTTTCACCTTATTTTTGGTCAAAGAATCAAATGCCGTTATTAGTTTATAAAAATTTAAAATTTTTTCCGAATTTGTTTAAATAAATAATGTTTAAACAATGAAAATTGAAAAAAGAAAAAATACGTATCTACTATTTTTTCATGAGACAGGTTTTCCAACAGTTAGTTTTTTTATATCCCTTTTGATTTTTCCATGGGCGGTAATGGGTGAGTGTCGCGTTCTTGAACTTGCTAGCCAGCTGTCTGAAGCCATGAATGATTCGATACCCAAGTTCTCAGCAATTTTGAGGGCTTGTTTTTTAATTAGTGGGCTACTAAGAGAAAATTTTTTGGCTCTCATACGATTATACCAGTACCAAACTTGCTTATTAATCTCTTCATTTTCTGTCGATTTTAAGTTTTTTTTTTTCAAACCAGGGCTTCCAGACAACCAATCAGTCATGATCTTGCTTTCATTTTGCAAAATAGTCTATTTATTTTTTATTTTTATTTTATTTTTTCTTTTATTTAAATATACGGGCTAAAAACCCATTACATTTAAATAGAATATATTTGTGTTTTTCTACATTTGTATTTTTTCATTAGGTCCTTGTGTCCCATTTTTTTCTTCTTATGATCTTCAAGTACAGCTACTTTTTCAGCCAGTGACAAGATTTTTTGTTGCTTCAATTGATTTACTCTCACCATTGTAGCTAATTGTAGCTAAATTAGCTACATGAAACTCACTCAACTGAACTCACGCAACACCGTTTTTAACAACGGTTTATACACTGTGAGACTCTTTAAACTGATTTCTAGTAGGCAGGGTAAGCAAGTTCAGTAATTACCAAAGGTGGGTGGAAACTTTTCCGCCTTGACCAATGTATAATTTCCCTCCGGGACCGAAATGTTCTTTCCGGGAAGACAATTTTCCGTCTGATAAAATTTTCCGTCTTGTAGGAGGTATTTTACATACAAGATCCGTCGGGACGCGAAAAAAATTTTCCGGGAAGGCAACTTTGCGTCTTATCCAGATGCCAGGTTAGACAATTTTTACTGTCTATTTTACCGTTTACGCAAAAAATTGTACTTTTTACTTTTTTATATTGAACTTTTTTTAAAATAAATTAATTTAAGATTAAAAATAGTACATTTATAATTGTATGTTTATATTAAGAACCAATTGAAAGAAGTAAAATTACATGAATATACTCTATAGAACAAATAAATTTCGATGGTCCGTGCAAAGAAAAACCTTGGGACAAAATTTCGGTCTCTGGAGGACTAGCCATGAAAAAATTAACCCCGGCCCATCTCTCGACAGAATTTCAGTCTCTCAAGCACCGACGGTGAAAAAAATTACTCCTGCCCATCTCTCAACAAAATTTTGATCTCTCGAGGACCGGTAATAAAAAAAACACCTGCCCATCACTCGACAAAATTTCGATCTCTGGAGGACTGGCCGCGGAAAAAATGATCCTTGTCCTTCTCTTGACAAAATTTTGCTCTCTTGAGTACCAGTCACGAAGATAATGCCCCTTGCTTGTGAGATTGAAATTATCTCGAGACAAAAGCAATCGTCATTTTTTTCGTGGCCGGTGCAAGAGAGACTAAAATTATATATTCGCCACTGGAGCTTGAGTGACCGACATTCTGTCAAGTGATGGGCCGGGGTTTTTTTTTTCGCGGCCAGCCCTCGAGAGACCGAATTTTTGTCGAGAGATGGGCCGGGGTTATTTTTTTCGCTGCCAGTGCTTGAGAGACTGAAATTCTGTCGAGTGATTTTCAATTGTTAATTAACAATTTTAAAAAAAGAAAAAATTAAGTGTATTTTTTTTTTAAATTTCAATAAAAGTGGTAAAAAATTTTTTTTGCTATTCTAATTTACACTAAACGTGTTGTTGGACCTTAAATTTTAATTCTTTTTTTGAATCGTCTCCCTATGATTTTTTCCCTCAAAGTAGCGTCTGTTCAAAGTTTGACAAAATTTTTAAGTTAACGTTACGACAGTTTTTTTACGGTTTTTGCACTTCATTGTAATATTTTTAATATTTTGATGGGAAAATTTGCAATAAATAACTTTTCTTACTCAATTAAATACTTTATGGTTTAAAAAATCGTTTCCGGTGAAAAAACCACTTTTAGGGAGGTTACTACCTTACTGCACTAGTCAAGTCGAAGTTAGGCTAGTTCGCTCAGTTGGAGTGAGAGGTAATGTGTAGCAGAGCGTAGTAGTTAAGGCTATACCGATCCTGGATACACCCCCTCGGAACCCACCCCCGTTCGGAGGGGGTTGAAAGGGTAATAGGGGTGGGTAAGGTAATTGTGGGGGTGGTTTTGCTATTGGATTTTGAGTGGACCGTTGGTCTATGAGGGGTAGGTTTTTAGGGGTGGTTTTACTATTCGATTTTTGGATTGACCTATTGTCTATGAGGGTTGGTTTTACTATTGGTGAAAAATGATGACCCACCCCCATTCGGAGGGGTTGAAAGGGTAATAGGGGATGGTTTTGCTATTGGATTTTGAGTGTACCGTTGGTCTATGAGGGGTGGGTTTTTAGGGGTGGTTTTACTATTCGATTTTTGGATTGACCTATTGTCTACGAGGGGTTGTTGAGAGATTGTTTGTCTCTGAGGGACGGTTTTACTATTCTATTTTTAGATTGACTATTTGTCTATGAGAAGTTGATTTTGAGTGTGGTTTTACTATTTGATTTTTAGATTAATTGTTTGTGTATGAGGAGCGGATTAGTAATAATAGAGAGAGTGAAAAGAGCTCCGACCAACGTTCTTTTCTGTGAGATACATCCTTACTTGCTTTATCTCCCCAATTTACTCTCTTTATTACTTACGAGTTTTTAAATTGACTTATGTACGTTTTAGTTCTGAAACCATTATCACTGTTTGGAATTATTTGAATGGTATGAGTGTGTGTGTTTGAGAACACGTTCGGTTGTGTAGCGTTGCTTTGTTTTTTCGGTGATTGATTACTTTTGTTTTGTTTGTAACCTGATTAATATAACCTGTTTTACATAAAATAAATGTTTCATACTAAAACACCTTTTAAGTATTTATTATAATTATCATTGGTCCTTCGAGCCGGATTGCTGATTTATCGCAAGAGTTACCTGAAACTCAACTTTCCGAGTGAAATTCGAAGGTTATAAGTTTAACAACTAACATCGAGCTCCACGTCGCAGGATTTTCTTACCATCGATGAAAATTTAATTGATGCTACGGTATGCGCATATTTAATGAACGGTTTATCTAAATAACAGGGCTCGCTGCTCTCAGAGGATGGTTTGTAAGGAGTGCGTTACTCAAAACAAGCGGTTCACTAAAATGAAAATAACTTGTTACTCACGGCGGGTGGTTAGTTGAATATAGTTGCTACGGTTAACTGAGTATGATTGCTACTCACGGCGGGCGGTTCATTAAACATGGAGTGCGTCACTCACGGAGCATGTTTCTAATGAACTGCGTGTAGCGTTAGTCACGGTGGGCGATTCGTTGTACATAATTTCTGCTTACGGCGGGTGATTCATTAAACATGTTGGAGTGCGTCACTCGCGGAGCATGTTTTGAATGAATCGCGCGGAGCATTGACGCTAAGTGTGATGTACATAAGTATGGATCGATTTACACGGTCGGTGGTATATTTACGATTCATTAAGCATCACGGAGTGCGTCATTCATGGAGCATGTTTTGAATGAATTGTTCGTAATGCTATTGCTGAAACGGGGACGTGTGTAAAGCGCGTCGCTTTACCTGAGCGGTCACACATCAGAGTAAACTCGTTGCACGTTCAAAGGGAATTCAATTTGAAATTCAATTCGGTGGGGCGGTGTGATTCGATATTAGGCTACCACACTAACTAAGTTTATCACGAATTTTCAGAAATGGATTTGGTTCGGACTCAACTTGCTCTGTTCAAGGTCATTGAGCGCGCTGTAAAGGACATCGTGGACATGCCTTTTGAAAAATGGACCCTCGGACGAATTTCAAGTTACCTGGATCTTCTTGAAGGTTACTGGCGTCAGTTCTCGGAAAATCACGTCAAATTGCTGCACGGTGACCAGGAGGTACAAGATTCGGAATACTTCTCTGAAGATTGTTACACCACTTGCGAGCGGGGTTATCTAGATGCTAAAGGTTGTTTGCTAGACGAGCAAGATTACCTTAACAAACCAACTCAAGGTAATCCCTCAGCTTCTTCCGAATCTTTCGGCTGGACACGAAATGCAAGTCTAAAACCGATAGAACTACCAAACTTCTCCGGACTCCAAGAAGACTGGGAGTCTTTCCGCGATATTTTTACATCTTTGGTTCATACACGGAGCGATTTGAGTGATGCACAGAAATTATCCTACCTGAAAATTCATGTGAAAGGTGAGGCAGGAAAGGCATTGGAAAAGTTTCACGTTTCAGATCAAAATTATGCTCCAGCGTGGGCGATTTTGGTAACACGTTATGATCAATATCAAATCTTGATCCAGGATCATCTGAAGGCTTTAATTCGGTTCCAGCCACTCAAGGAAGAGTCGGCTACCGGTCTTCAACTCCTCGCTGATGAGTTTGCTCGCCACAGAAATCAGCTGAAAGCCCTCGATCGCCCAGTTGAAGAGTGGAATGACTGGTTCATTACTCTGGCTGCCGAGGCAATGGACCCTACAACTCGACGTCATTGGGAAAAGGAAGTAGATGAGTACAACGGCAATCTGGTTGGAAAGGATTTTGATTTCCCTGATTTTAATGTTCTGGAACGTTTTCTTCAAAGACAATGTCGTACATTGCGAGCTATTGGCTGCAAAAGTGATAATCCCCAATCGAGCTCGTCTCGTTCAACTGAGCAGGAAGGAAGTCGATCAGGTCGACGTTCCGTTAACACTTTTACAACAACTTCTCATCATGCTCTTTCCTGTGCACATTGTGGAAGCTCGCATTACATCGGTCACTGTGAAAAATTTCAAGCTTTGAGCTCAAATGAGCGTCGTAGCTTAATAACAAAAAAGGGTCTGTGCTTTAATTGCCTTAAAGACGGTCATATTTCAAGATCTTGCCCATCTCAGAACCTGTGCCGTGAGTGCAATGGCCAACATCATACCCTGATACATGATGGCGCTGGAAAGCGTAGACTGCAAGATTCAAGCGGACTTCCCAGTAAGCTGCGTAAAATTCAGACTTTTGTTACTACCTCACAGAATCCTGAATCCAATTCTCAAATCCGAAACGATGAAAGCTCACCATGACTATCAATTATTCCTACGGCTATGATCGACATCGGAGATGCGGGTTTCCGAAGAGAGAAAATCCGAGCGTTGATTGATCCTTGTTGTGAAGCGTCCATTTTAACTCTGAGTTTGGCGCGGCGGTTCGGTGATATTATTACGCACACAAACGTAAACATTGCAGGAGTCTCAGGACGTTCTTTGTGTTCATCAAACATCCGCACTAATGTCTTTATTTATCCTCACTGTCACGACATTGATCAAACTCCATGGAAAGTGGAAGTGTATGGTCTTCGAAACATTGGAATCACTACACCTTTGAGAAAACTTGCCGACAATGTGAAGAGTAAATTTAGTGGCATCAAATTGGCTGATCCAAACTTTAACTTACCAAAGAGCGTTGATGCTATCCTTGGAGCTAATGTGTATCAAAAAATCATACTGCCAGGCGTCGTAACTCAGCAAGCTTTATTGGCTCAACGATCTGCTTTTGGTTGGATTATCACAGGGCAAGCTCCAGTGGAAATTACTAGCGAAACTTTTCGTCAACTTTCTGTTTTTTGTACTGAAATGCGTGACAATGGACTCGAAGATTTGTGTAATCAAAAGTTGCTCAGATTGATTCAAAGATTTTGGGAGATTGAGGAAGTACCCAAATCAATTCGTCGCTCATCATCAGATGTCGAATGTGAAAAAATTTTCACCACCAAACACTTCAGACTTTCATCCGGACGTTACGTAGTTCCACTTCCATTGAAGAAAAATGGTTTGTCGATGATTGGCGAGAGTCTTTCGTATGCTTTAACATCACTGTCTGTAATGCATCGCAGAATGGAAAGGGATCCAGAATTCGGTTCTGAGTATCGCAAATTCATGCAGACATACTTGGAAATGAATCATATGCGACTCGTAACATCAGCTGAGCAAGCAGATAAAAGCATCGTCGTGAATTACATCCCACACCATGGCATCTGGCAGCGAGGCGATAATGTCAAGAAATTTAGAACGGTCTTCAACGCCTCTCGTTCAACCTCGACTGGATACAGTTTGAACGATGTGCTACATGTTGGACCCAAACTTCAGACTAATCTCTTGGCAGTTCTCACTCGTTTTAGACGACATCGATGGGTATTCTGTACGGATATAAAAATGATGTTTCGACAGATTTTGGTACATCCAGATCACATTCATCTTCAAAGAATTGTTTGGAGCCCATCTTCTAAGGGGCCAGTCAAGCACTATGTACTGCTCACTGTGACCTACGGAGAGAACTGCGCTCCTTATTTATCTATTGAAACTTTGATTCAACTGTGCAAGGACGTTGGTAAAGATTACCCGGAAGCAGTGGAAATCGTTGAAGATGAAATGTACGTCGATGATGTTCTCAGTGGAGCAGCTGAAATCAATGATGTTGCGAGAAAGATTAAGCAGCTGATTCAACTTTTCAAGGCTGGTGGTTTCTCTGCAAAAAAATGGGTATCAAACAATCCTGAGATCCTGAGAGAGGTTCCAGTGGATGATCATTTAAGATCAAATTGGCTTCAGTTTGCCAAAGATGGACCGGTCAGTGAGCTTGGAGTGAGTTGGGATCCAGTGCAAGACAACTTTCGATTTCCAGTGCCTACGAATTTTAGCAAAATTCTCACGAAAAGAACACTTACATCAGAGATGGCACGAATCTTTGATCCAGCTGGCTGGTTGGCTCCAGTGGTATTGACTGCAAAGCTGATAATTCAAGATCTTTGGCGAGCAAAGCTTGATTGGGACACAAAGTTACCTTCGTCGTTGGCACAGCGATGGCAGAAGTTTCAAAACTCCCTGACTCATTTGGATCAAGTTATCATTCCCAGATGGACTGGTGAAACCAACGTTAGTTCGATTGATCTTCACGTCTTCGCCGACGCCAGTCGTCGAGCAATGGCCGCGGTTGTTTACTCACGAGTTGATGACGGTAATTTTAATATAAAAACAGGATTGATTGTTTCAAAAACTAAGCTAGAAACCATTCGAAGTCTTCGACCAGCAAGTAAGCCTCAACCCCGTTCGACTATTCCCCGGTTGGAACTACGGGCTGCTCTTTTGGCAGCAAAGCTGTTACGTTTGATGTCAGAAAGCCTTAAGATTTCCTTGGAAAGATGCCACACTTGGAGCGATAACAGGACTGTTCTTTGTTGGTTGCACACAGATGGGACAACTGGGAGTGAATACGTTGATGGCTATGTCTCACAAATTCATGAATTAGTTCCTGGAATTACTTGGCATCATGTACCAACAAAGGAGAATCCAGCCGACGTTGCATCTCGAGGTACTGAAGTTCAACAGCTTGTCAAGGATTCTATGTGGTGGCAAGGTCCCTCATGGTTGAGCAAACCCTCTGAAAGCTGGCCACATACTGAATGTTTCGGCAAGTCTGACGAATCAATTGGGCAGCTCTCGGAACCAGTGGTGACGAATTGTTTCGTACTCCGTACAACTGTTCCTGTTCCTGGTAAAACAACATTTATCGAGCGTTTCTCGGAATTTGAGAAATTACTCAGAGCAGTTGTGAACCTGAAGAGATTGTTCCAAAGGCGAAAAGGAGCGGAGACTCCGCCTCCTTTGTCTGCAATGACGTCAAACGAGCGTTATCAGGCATTTATGACGCGCGTACGCGTCAGTCAGCAGGATCACTATGGGTCTGAGTTGGAAAGATTGAAGCATGGGCAGTCCATTGGTCGCAAATGTAGAGATGACATCCGAGATCTTGCTCCGTTTCTGGATTCTTCAGGTATCATGCGAGCTGGTGGTCGATTAGGAAACGCACCCTTATCATACGATCAGAAGTTCCCAGTAATAATAAGTGGCAGAGGTCATTTAGCTCACCTGATCATTCATTGGGCTCATGAGCACAATTCACATGCCGGGTTCCGTGGTACTTTTACAGAGGCAATTCAGCTCGCATGGATAGTGGGAGGAGCTGCCAGAGTTCGAGCTTTTCTCCGAGCCTGTGTTAGATGTAAGAGAGAGCGAGGACAGCCTATGCAACAGTCAATGGGTCTGCTTCCAGCCGTTCGTGTAAATCCAACTCCACCCTTCAGCAAGTGCGGAGTTGACTTTGCTGGACCTTTTCAAATACTGAGATCACAAGGCAGGCACCCTATTATGACGAAAGGATATGTTTCTCTGTTAGTCTGCATGAGCACTAAGGCCATCACTCTGGAATTGGTAAGTGATCTTTCGACTGTCAAATTTTTGGCAGCATTGGATCGACTGAACAATAGGCGTGGGCCTATCACGGAAATGTGGAGCGACAATGCCTCGAACTTTAGGGGAGCTGACATTGAATTAAAGAAGATGCTTCAAAATGCTGGTCCAGATTGGGGAATGGTTGAGAATGAACTTTCCAAGAAAGGAATAACATGGCACTTTATACCGCCTGGCGCACCTCATTTTGGTGGACTATGGGAAGCTGGAGTTAAGTCAGCAAAGAGGCACTTGAAAATTCTCATCGGGAATCGACGCCTCACATACGAAGAGTTTGCCACACTGTTGACGCATGTGGAGCGCATATTAAATTGTCGACCACTGGGACCACTTTCAGGAGATCCTGAAGACACGGAAGCCTTAACTCCCAGTCACCTAATGAACGGCCGAAGATTGTCTGCCATCCCAAAACCGACAGATATCACCGAATTCGTCGATCATCTCACCCACTGGAAATTAGTGGACAAGATCAGGGATCATTTTTGGAAACGCTGGAGCCGCGAGTATCTCAACACACTCAGACAGCGTACTAAACTAACCCCTGTCAAGCCTAACATCTCGGTAAACGATATGGTGGTAATTATTGATCCGTCGCTGCTTCGACCAAACGGTGAATGGCCTTTGGGACGTGTTTTGGAAATTCATCCTGGTGAAGACAAACTTGTTCGAGTGGCTACAGTTCGTACAGCAAACGGAACTTACGTCAGGGATTTGAGTAAGCTGTCACTACTGCCGGTGGAAAGATCACGAGACCATGCATCTTCACATCGATGAAACTGCCTTGTCTTATATTTTAATAATCATCTGATTGAAGAGGTTCCGGGTTTTGTTCAAGGAACAAGGCGGGCGGAATGTTTGGAATTATTTGAATGGTATGAGTGTGTGTGTTTGAGAACACGTTCGGTTGTGTAGCGTTGCTTTGTTTTTTCGGTGATTGATTACTTTTGTTTTGTTTGTAACCTGATTAATATAACCTGTTTTACATAAAATAAATGTTTCATACTAAAACACCTTTTAAGTATTTATTATAATTATCAATCACATTTTTCTGAACGACCATCAAGTTTCATTTTTTCATTCTTATAGTCATACTTTTTTAGGGGTTCCTCTTTTTTCACAGATTCTTTTGAAAAATCATAACTTATAATTTTTCTTCGAATCATTAGATATTAAAGGGGTTTTTTGAGAGTTGAGTTCTCTTCGCTCCATGATGAACAAATGAATGTTTAATGTTGTGAACTTTTGTATTTATACATTTTTAAACAAGCTTTCGAACATCTCCCGACATAGGATTGTATTGAACAATACGATCGTGAAGAATAAGACAATATGCAGCAGTATTAGCAGGGATATTTTCTCTAGTTTCAAATTCAAGTCTAATATCAACTGGAGCATTTTTCAAGGATTCGTCTTGTTTAAAACAATCAATGACTATAAGGGTCATATATTCCTTAAAATGTTCCTTTGTTATAAAAGGTTCAGGATCTTTGTTGTAATAAGAATTTCGAAATTTAACGAACATATCATACAAGATAGAGTATTGATTCTGACTAAAATCAAGATTTAAATTACCATAAGGATAATATTGTGAGTTGAGATAGAGTTTAACATTACTAATATTACAAAGATCAAAATAGCTTGCATTATTACCTTTGTGATCTTTACGATTAGTTTGAAAACATAAAATAATAAATCTAGGTTTCTCTAACTGATGAGAAGTTTTAACCGTCCAAACATGACGATTAGAAGTTGGAAGCTGGGGATACTCATAAAGTTCCCATGTTCTAAAACTCATGTCAATGGATTGATTTTTATCCTGGAAATTTAAAAGATTAATTTTGAATTTATCAGATACAGTTACATAGGGCATTAACCATTCAATTCTTTTCAAAACCAGTTTAAAATCATCATATTTAACCGGTGCTTCTGGAGTCGCTGCTACGTTAACTTGTAAAACAGCATTCGAATCGTTTCTCGATCGAACGAGAATGAGTTCATGTTTCATATTCACAACAATTTTATTGTAATCATCTGCAAATCCAAAGAGCATGTTGAAAGGTATAACAATATCAAAGTTACCTTCGTTATCCGGAAAATTAGAATTGTTTTCAATTTTCTAACCATTATTTTCTAACATATATTTTTGACTTTGTGTAAACGATAATGCTCCTTTCATAGTACATGTTATACCAGGATTTTTACATTTATCAATCTCTACACCATTTAGCTCATAACGAAACTCCTCAAACAGATGACAGATAGCGTTATTAACTAATTGCGTATTGCTTAAACGAGTACCATTTTCAGCAGTAATTTTACCACTAATATGCAATAAGCTTTGCGAAGGAAGAACACACAGGTCCTGATGTTGAATGGATATTCGAATCTCATCGGTATTTTTATACTCGGAGATTGTATAAGTCTGATGAGTATGAAACTCATAATTTTTTACGGAATCGTCGAAGACGATCGGAGATTGAATACTTAGAATTTCGGCCATTGCAACAAAAAATTAAGCAACACCACCACGAATGACTTTTAGTCCTATCCTTTTGAGAAAACTGAGGTTTTTTTGTGTTAACACCTTGACTTTTCGATGTTGACTGATTGACGATTTCCATGTTGATTCGTTTATATATTTTTTCTTTGAATCATAAACAATACCCATTACAAAGATTTAATATGAATTCTAATAGTTATTTCTTCGTCCTGAAAATTGACCAAATTTCCGTCTTGATCAACTACACGTAGTTCTAAGTAATCAATACTTTTTACTGTAATGGGAAGATAAATAATTTTCACAGGTACTTCAATAATTTTGAAACCAGGATTCACTCTAGGGAAAAACTGATGAATAGTATGAACTTTTTGATCGTTTAAATATGATCCACCGACAATGTTACACTCTATTCTAACAGATTGTACTTTAAGAATACTTACAGGTAAGTCTGATTCGCGCTTAATGTTTTTTTCGAGAATTTTTGGTGAAAATCCCAACCATAAACCTATGGAGTCACTCTTTGTAAAGTCGATGGATTCGCTTGACTTTATAACAGCTTGTAATGTATTATTATTTGGTTTCAAACTCAAAGTTATTCCTTTCGGAGCGAGTTCTTTTTGCAAAAATTTTTCTATGTCGACAATGTCGTATGCACCAATAGGAATAGTAATTTCAATATTACCGATATAAAATTTGTTTTTATCTGTATCGATATTTGGAATAGAATTGTAAGTTAAAAACTCAACCAATCCTAGAGAATAATTTTTATCAGGAGATAATTCAATTGGTGGAAAATATCGAGATGTTAAAACTGACGAATTGCCACTGAGTATTAATGACAAAGTTCCATCCATGACAGTTGGAATAACAATGAAACTAATAAACTTGAAACTAAGCTTATATAGTTTCAGAAAGAAATTTTAAACACAAGTGACCACAGTTGTATGAGCCAAAATCTTGATATCTATCATAATTATACTTGATGTTTGATGCTCTTAAATATAGCATGAGATCTATTGGTGGTTGTAGGTCACCAAAACTATCGAAATAAACGACGTTATCTCCTCGCTTCTTGTATGCAACCCAATGAGTTCCTGATCCTTTGGAATCATCAAGATTTAAAACAGCAGACTCGCTTATGAGAGGTCCTGTAGATGGTAAGGAATCTCGCATGAATACTCCTCTAAAATAAGGAATTTTTAACTTTTTAGCATATTGAACGATATCCCAGTCTGATAGTGCCCTTTTTGGCAATTTCAAATTTTCTATGGAGATTTTTTTTTTTTCAAATTCTTACGTTTTAGTTCATAACCTGTTTGTTGATGTTTAAGATACAAACCATAACCTGATTTATAGTTTTTAAGACACATTCCTTTACCGAGAGCTATAGCCTCCATTTTTTTATTATGTCTTCGTGCCTCATCCAACTGTTCTTTAGCTGAATGATAATCATTGACAGCTTTTGTTACACCAGTTGCACCACCTGCCAGTGCACCTGTCACACTTAATCCAGCAAACAAAGGTATTAACCACCCACCAATTTTATTTTTTGGAATAGCAAGAATTCGAGGAAACTTAACTTTTTTTTCCCACCAACACCTTTTACAGTCTTTCGAACTTTTTTCAAAGCCTGGCGGATCAAAACCGAAGCTTTTTTATCTTTCGACTTTGCCACTGATGCAGCTTTTACTATTTTATTGAATGAAACACCCATTCCTAATTTATTTTTTATCTTCATCATATTAGCAACAGCGTAAGCAGTTGCCTTTTCACTCAAACTAGCGTCTTTGGCTAAAACTCGTCTCCAAGCTTTATCTGCAAGAACTCGATCTGCTGAGTTTCGTAGCTCAATGTTATTTGAATTTTGTGAATAAGCAATGTCGTGCTCCTTGCAAGCAGCGTCCAATGGGTTAATACCCGTGTCTCCTCTGGCAAGTCGCTTTTTTAAATTTGTTCCTGGTCCACAGTATTGATATCCTGGAATATGAGCTTCGAAAGGTAGTTTGTTGATCAAATCGTTTACCAATCCTTTACCATGAATGATCATCACTCGAAGGAGATTCTATTAGCACTGAATTAATTTTGTATAAAAGTGATATATTTATACCTTAATTGTTCAGTCATTGATTAGTCTACAACAAATCAACATGAATTTTAAAGAACAAAGTTCCAAGTTACCTATAAATAATTTTGATTCTGTAATGAAACAAAATAAAAAAATCAAACGACACGGTAATTTACTTCCAGACAGTATACGAGCCGTTTTTTGCGGACCATCAAACTGTGGAAAAACAGATACCTTAATGTCTCTAATTACTGAGCCTAATGGTGTTCGGTTTGAAAATATATACCTATACTCAAAGTCTCTTAATCAACCAAAGTATGTGTATTTGAAAAAATTATTAGAACCATTAAAAGGTATACAGTTTTTTCCTTTCAGTGAGCACGATGAAGTTCACGCTCCAAACGACACTCTTCCAAATTCTATGATGATATTCGATGATATAGCAACTGAAAAACAAGATAATGTAAGAGCTTTCTTTTGCATGGGTAGACATAAAAATGTTGATTGTTTCTATTTATGCCAATCATATACTCGTATACCTAAACATTTAGTTCGAGATAATGTAAATGTGTTAGTAGTATTTCGACAAGATGAACTAAATTTAAAACATATTTACGATGATCATGTCAATACTGATATGGTTTATAATCAATTCAAGGATCTGTGCTCAACGTGCTGGAATGATAGTAAATATGGTTTTTTAGTCATAATCAAAGATGATCCTATTAATGATGGTCGATATAGAAAAGGATTTGACTGTTTTTTAATAAATACATAAAACTTTTAATACGTCTATTCAGTCGTCATTTATACATCAAAGTGTTAACATGAAAGAGTTACAGAAACAAAAAGATATTCTTCATAAGCTTGTAAAAGCAAGAGATTCTATTAAAAAAAAAATACAAATTGATAAAATATCAAAAAGCTGATGAAGAAGATGTGTTAAAAAAGACTTTTCAACCAATTGTTGATCCTCTTCAAAAAATTGCGTCTAATATCATAAAAAAACCAACACTCAAAAGTGATACTCAACAAAATATTTTATTCAAAAATGAAAGTGAAATTTATCAACCCGAAAGTGTATCTGAAAAACCAAAATTAGATTTTACTTTTCCAATACTTGATGCAAATGGTTCTAAATTTAATCTTCCTTCATTTAATCATAGTGCTCCAGTAAAGAATTCATTTAAATTTGGTGAGAATGAACTAATGAATTTTTCTAAATCAAGTTTAGATGAATTTATTATAGAACAACAAATTGAACCAAACGTTAGCTCTTCTGTTGTTGTCGGTGATGATTACACTCGACTTATTAAAAAAAAAAGATACTACAACGGATCAAATCTATGGAGTAAAAGTTAATCCTAATGGTAACTTTCAACGAGGTAAATTACCAATTTCATTCACAAATAATAATATTGTTGTTGGTAATAAAAAATATCCAAGGACGGTTGGACTAACTGAATTGATTGTTCTCAAACGTCCACCTATTGATTCTGTAACAAAGAGTGATAAAGCAAATTATAAAAAAATATTAGAAGAATCGGGAGCACATTTGAATAAAAAAGGAGACATGCGATATCATTCAAACAGTGCTAAATACAATGATATCATTGCTCCTATGTTTAATCCAAAAGGTAGTGGTATTTTATCAAAGTTGAACACTGTTGATAGGAAAACTTTATCATCATTCAAGGTTGCCAATAGACACTCAGTCATTGATTATAAATTTTGGGATGACCCAAATGAATTAGTAGATCGACTTTGTTTACTTGTAGCAGAAAGAAATGCTGGCAACAATAATCATGACAATGAAATTTTAGCTATCATTGAGGAACTTCAAGAGGCTGGATATATTAGATTCTAATTCTTATGTTTTCTATCAGTATCAGAATGAGTGTTGACGTGTTCGGACGAACTGATACAAAATCAGCTACAGTGACAGCTCCCCGAGGTCCACCTGGTATTGGTTATAAACTTACCCAAGATGGTCAGTATGATATCGGTAGAAAAAGACTTTGTAATCTTGCTGATTCATCAAACGAATACGATGCAGTAAATTTACATATTTTAAAGAAGCGAATGATAGATAATAATATCCAAATAACAGAAGATTTAACAAACAATTTGGAAGCTTTGGTTCTTAGGCTGTCACAAGAGCTAGAAAATTCAATTGTAGAAAAAATATTGAAGATTTTTCAAACTGAGATTGAAAAACTTGCTCAAAAGTTGGATGAAATTTCACTAGCAATCAAAGATGGAACGAAAAAGAATCGTTGAAGAACTTCATAAACCTGCGCGTCGTAATTATACACGTCGAAAATTTGATGTTAGAGGATATGATGAAACCTGGCAAGCGGATCTCGTTGAAATGATACCTTATGCTCGTGAAAATAAAGGTTATAGATATATGTTGACTGTCATAGATGTATTTTCAAAGTATTCTTGGGCCGTTCCTATAAAACGTAAAAATGGTGAAGATGTCACAGAAGCTATGGAATCTATATTAAAACAAGGGCGTGTGCCTAAAAATCTGCATACAGACCAGGGTAAAGAATTTTATAATTCATACTTTGAGAAACTCATGAAAAAATATGGTATTCATTTATATTCTACTTATTCTAATCTCAAAGCTTCTATCGTTGAACGATTCAATCGTACCCTCAAAAGAAAAATGTGGATTAAATTTAGTTTGAATGGTAACTATAAATGGTTGAACATGTTAAGTGAACTTGTTAAGAATTACAATAACAGCAACCATCGAACAATAGGTATGAAACCTATCGATGTTAGAAAAGAAAATGAGACTGAAGTATTGAAAAAATTTTCACATCTATGTCGAGTTAAAGTAAAGAAACAAAAGTTTAAAGTAAACGATAAGGTACAAATCAGTAAAGCCAAACAAATTTTTGAAAAAGGATATATACCCAATTTGTCAACAGAGATATATTCTATAGAACATGTAGGTACATACGATCCAGTGATGTATTATCTCAAAGATTATCAAGACCAACCAATCAAAGGTGGATTCTATGAACATGAACTACAAAAAGTGAAGTATTCTGACGTATATCTGGTGGAAAAAGTATTAAGAAGACGTGGTAAGCAGGCATACGTTAAGTGGTTAGGATTTGACAGTTCTCACAACAGTTGGACTGACAAGAAAATTTTATAAAACTTGTATCCATCATTGTATGTATATTCATTTCATCGTTAGACCTTCTCAACGAAAGTCATTATGTACAGTAATGAAAAAATTAAAAAAAAAGTACGATTTGAGGAAGATCCTCAAATACGTACGATATATCACTGGTCTTATGCTCTCAAGAAGGCACGTCAAGGAGAGTGGGAGCAAGCAGCTCGTGATAGAGAACGTTTTTGTTTTAGAATCAAAAGAGTTGGATTAATTATTAACTCTATTTTAGAAAAGAAATAACTTGAAATCAAAAACAAAAGTTATTTTAAAAAAATTAAGTGATTTTAAACATGTGTATTAATAAAAAATGTATTTTATTTAATTTGTAAAAAAGAAATTTGTATTAAATAAATGATTAGAAAATAAAAAATTGCTTCATTATTTTATAATCCTAAAATTAGATAAAAATATTCAATTAAAATTGTTAAATAAATAAGTAAATGATCAAGAATTAGATTTCATTATTTAGTTGCAGTTGAGTAAGGAATTTGAAATGAAAACACAATATTTAGATAATTTTCAATTTATTTTAAAACTTTTTTTTTTTTTTTTTTTTTTAACATAATCACATTTTTATGACGAATATACATTTTTCTAGTTAAACTATTGATTCTATATAATTTCAATATTAATATTAATTTCAAAACTATCAAGTGGTTTCATGAGTATACATTTTTTCTAGTTAGTCTATTGATTCTATACAATTTCAAATTTAATTTTAAAACCACCAAGTGGTTTAACTATTAACTTGAGTTTATTTGCAGCTTCTTGGAGCTGTATGTATTCGGTTAAGTTTTTTTGTAAGTATTTGCAAACATTGGTTGGGAGGAATATAAACATCCCACCATCCAACTCAGCCACAATTTTCTGTCCATATCTTTGAGTTTCCACGTTTCTAAGCTCTACAACCATATAAGAGCGAGTTACATCTAAGTCTTTGATGCTTGTTGCTTTGTCTCGGCAACCTGCTTCATTGAGTTTTGTTAGATCCATCTAAAACAATAGAACAGATATTTTTTTTTTTTTTTTATTAAGAAATATTTCAAAAAAGAACTTTGTGATATTGAAAGAATGATGAGAAAATTAAAAATAAAAAGTAACTTTAAATTTTTTTTGCTGTAGACGCTTCCAACAAGTTTAAGTTTCGTTTGAGATGTCTTGGCTGAGTGTGACACTGATGAATGAGTTCTGCTGGGTGATGTGGTTGTATTTCAAACGTTTCTCCCACCACCTCTTTCTCAAAAAGAGTGGGGAGAAGACTATCATTGTCTATATTTACAATAGTACCCAATAAATCCAAGTCTTCTTCGTCTAGTTCATTAAATTTTTCTTTATCGATTGCCTTATAGTGACCCCATGGTAGAGTATCGGTACGTCCTGGGATCAAGTATCGTTTCTCGTCAGCTGGATCTAATCAGTTTATATATTGAACTCGAAGCCCAGGGTATTTGGGGGATAGCTGATCAGTTTATTTATTGAACTCGACACCCAGGGTATTTGGGGGTTTACAGCTTGGGAGACAGCCGATAAGTTTTTTTGTCGAACTTGGGCGCCCAGGGTATTTGGGGGCTTAGAGCTTGGGGGATAGCTCATCAGTTTATTTATTGAACTCAGCCGCCCAGGGCATTGGGGGGTTTAGAGCTTGGGGGATAATCAACCAGTCTATTTACTCAACTTTTTTTTTTTTTTTTTTTTTTTTTAATTTTTTTTTCAGACGTCAATTTTGGGGGGGTCGGACCTCAAATCAACCCCTAGCTGGAAGGAGTCGTTGCGCCCCTGATACTATATGTCTACTATACCCTACCTGTATCATACACACAAGCATCCGTGGTCGAAGTACACCAGGTCGAAAAAACTGATCGGAGACGACTTCTTGAAAGGGGTAAAAGATTATAAAGATTAGGCCTATAAGATTAATTTAAAGATTATAAGAGGTCCGGTAGGGTTCATTGAATAGAGCGCGTGACTTGTAATCCGGTAGCCCTGTATTCGAAACTTGCTTTAACAACGTCCAACTTTAACTTCCAAGAATTGCTGCATTTAATTCCTATGACTTTGTGAGATCAATTGCTGGGCAAAGACTCGGAGTCCAGAGTATACAAAGTCAAATCCGAAATTCCGAGCGAAATTCAAGCTGTTATACTCTCGAGTCCAAGTACTCGAGTCTTTAGACTCTGATTTCTGGACTCTTGAGTATGCAACGAAGAATACAGAGTCCGAACCTTGACTTGGAGCTTAAAAATAAGAATACAAACTTATACAGCTAAAAGAACTTGGATTTCTGGATTCCTCGATCTCGGAATTTCAGACTCGAGAGCCCAATGACTATACGGTAAAAAAATCGGCTGCTAGTAGACTTGCAGTTGTTCTCTTAAAACCCACGTGCATGGGGCAGCTGCTGTCTTGCAATTGAGACGCATACTCCTCGTAGGGTATTCAACGTGCTTGAATCTCTATAATTTTTTTGAATCAACTGCAGTAAATCCCTATGACTTCTTAAAGCATTAGAATGCTACTGAGTAACCTGACATCGTAATGTGGGTGAAACTAAGTACCGAACAATTTGCGGTGTCTGGTGTACGCCAAAACATTTTTTCTACCGTGCCCCGTACGTGGTGAACCATGTAGTGTGTACCGAGCAGTGCGCGGTGTCTGGTGTACACAAAACATTTTTTTCAACCGTGTACCGTGTACCAAGCAGTGCGCGTTGTTGGTGTACGGTGCAAGCAAAAATATAAAAATTATTTTCACCCATGCGCGGTGCATCGTGTACCGTGTACCGAACACTGTGCAGTGTCTGGTGTACGCCAAAACATTTTTTCAACCTTGCACCGTACGTGGTGCACCGTGTACCGTGTACCAAGCAGTGCGGGTTGTCTGGTGTACGGTGTACGCAAAGTTATAAAAAATATTTTCACCCGTGCACGGTGCATCGTGTACCGTGTACCGAACGGTGTGCGGTGTCTGGTATACGGTGTACACAAAGTTATAAAAAATATTTTCAACCGTGCACGGTGCATCGTGTACCGTGTACCGAACGGTGTGCGGTGTCTGGTGTACGGTGTACACAAAGTTATAAAAAATATTTTCAATCGTGCACGGTGCATCGTGTACCGTGTACCGAGCAGTGTGCGTTGTCTGGTGTACGGTGTACGTAAAGTTATAAAAATTATTTTCACCCATGCGCGGTGCATCGTGTACCGTGTACCGAACACTGTGCAGTGTCTGGTGTACGCCAAAACATTTTTTCAACCTTGCACCGTGCGTGGTGTACCGTGTACCGTGTACCGAGCATGGCGCGTTGTCTGGTGTACGGTGTACGCAAAGATATAAAAAATATTTTCACCCGTGCACGGTGCATCGTGTACCGTGTACCGAACAGTATACGGTATCTGGTGTACGGTGTACGCAATGATATAAAAAAAACATTTTTTGAACCGTACGTGGTGTACGGTGCACCGTGTACGAAACAATAGCAAAACAAAAACTTTTCCCTGCTTTCCGCCGTGCACCGTGCACCAAAAAGCTCCTCCGTACACGGTGCACTGTGTACCGTGTACATAAAAGCTCATTTGGTATAGCGCCCGTGCACCGTGCGCCGTGCGCCGCACAGTGAACGGATCCGAAAATCGTTGGAAAGAATCTATTTAAATGAAGGAAAATAAAGCTAGAGAGAAGCGGTCAACGACAATCAAAAGCTAATTTAATAACAATCATAGGAAAAATATAAAAGTTATAGGTTTTCCATTCCTAACCTGAAAAAAATGCAGAAAAAAAAAATCACTAATGTGTAATTTTCGTCCAAAATCTGAAAAGAACGAATACGATTGTAAAATCAATTTTTTTTTTAGTTTATGGCAAAAATAAATGATTTTATAAACATTTCTTCTACTGATTTTAATTAAACATGTTTAAATCGTAATTATCGATAAAACAAAATATTTTTTAAACATAAAATTCATGTAACTTCATAAAATATACTATGTAATTAAAATATATTACGTAAAAAATGATAAAAAATCATACAACCCCATAACTGAATTCGTCAGACCTCTACAACCCAATAACCGAAATCATCAGGCTCTTACAACCCTATAACTGAATTCGTCAGACTTCTACAACCCAATAACCGAATTCATCAGGCTCTTCCAACTCCATAACCAAATTCGTCAATTTCCTACAACCCTATAACTTAATTCATCAACCTTCTATCCTTTAAACATGCAACTCCATAACCAAATTCATCAGATTCTTACAACCCCATAACCGAATTGATCAGACTCCTACAATCCATAACTGAATTCGTCAAATACTTACAATCCTATAACCATATTCGTCAAACTCCTACACTACTTCATAATAGAATTTGTCATACTTCTACAACCCTAACTTCGAAATCATCAGACTTTTATAACCTATAAAAGAATTCATTAGACTTCTACAACCCCATAACCGAATAAATAAAGCTTCTGAAACCAATAATCAAACTTGTTAGACTTCTACACACTCATAACTAAATTCTTTAGACTTCTATTTATTCTTCAAGCCTACAACTCCTTAACCGAATTCGTCAGACTTTTACAACCCATAATTAAATTCATGAGACTTCTGCATATTCCTTAATCCTAAAACCCCATAACCAGGACTTCTAAAACTCCATATCTTAATTCGTTAGATTTCTTAGTATTCCTCAAGTCTACAACCCCGTTAACTGAAATCGTTTAAATTCTACAACCATATTCATCAAGCTCCTACAACCCTGCAACCAAATTTATCAGACTTTTACAACCCTATACTTGTACTTATCGTACTTGTAGAACCTAACAGAATTCCCTTTATTTCTACAACCCCATAACCGAACTCATCTGACAAAAAAAAAATTGATTGAAATCAACAAAATTCGTAAAACAACGATGTCTCATGTCATTTTGATTGTTGTGCACTTTGTATTACTATTGCATTCTTTTTGCACTTTATCGTGGAATTCATTCAACTTTTTTTTATAATTATTTGCTGTGTAACAAGAATTATCAATGATCCACCAAATCATAGATTTTTAGACTTAATGAAAATGTGACAAATATACTTCTAGGGTTATATAGTTCTGACGAATTCATTTATGGGATTATAGGCTTGAGAATTACATATAAAGGACGTATTTGGTTATAAGATTTTGAGCGTTTAACAAATTCAGTTATGTAGTTGTAGGAATCTGATCAATTAAGTTATGAGGTTGTAAGAGCCTGATCAAAATGGTAATGGGATTGCAAGTTTGAGGAATAAAAGGCTGATGAATTCGGTTATGGAGTTAAAGGAATTCGGCTAATTCAGTTATGGGGTTGTAGAAGTCTGACGAATTCTTTTATAGGTTGTAGAAGTTAGATAAGTTTGAGTATAGGGTTGAAGAAGTCAGACAAATTCTATGATGGGGTTGTGTAGGAATCTGATGAATATGATTATAGGGTTGTGGGTGTTTGACGATTTCAGTTTTGGAGTTATAGGAGCTTGATGAATTTGGATATGTAGTTGTAAAGGTCTAACGAATCTAGATATGGGGTTGCAAAGGCATATAAAGTTAATTATGAGATTGCAGGAGCTAGACGGGTTGTAAGAGTCTGATGAATTCGGCTATAGGGTTGTAGGAGTATATCAAAAATTTCTATAGGGTTGTAAAATTATGACAAATCCATTCAACAGGGTTGTAGGATTGAGGAATACATAGAAGTCTAACGAATCAAGCTATGGGGTTTTAGAAGTCCTATATAGACTTCTATTCCTAAAGTCTGCAAACCCATAACCAAATTCGTCAGAATTCTACAACCCCATAACTGAGTCCGTCAATATTCTACAACCCTATAAGTGATCGCAAATCCAACAACAATCCATTCTTCAAGCCTACAACCTCATAATTGAATTTTTTATACTCCTGCAACTCTATAAGGAGTCATCCATTAATGATGTCACACTAATTTGGTATAGTCTCGTAGCGCTACAGTATTAGCAGACTATATCATAAAAACGTGACATCATTAATGGATGGCCCCTAACCGAATTGATCAGACTTCAACAACTTTATAACTCGACTCAGCAAACTCCAATTACATGCCTGAATTCACCAACCTTCTATTCCTCAAGCTAAAAACTCTATAACCTAATTCGTTTTATTTCTACAATTTATTTCGATTATATTTTTACAATCAACTTCTTTATCAGATTTAACGCGTCCACAAGTTCAATAATTTCCGAGTATGCCATACTTTTCGTAACAAAAGATGGTCAGGACAAGCTAAATCACTTCGAATTAAAGTGGTTAAAAATTGTCCTTAAGAATTTTTGAAATGTTTCCAAGTATTGAAAACTTCCAACAATCGAAATTTCAATTGCCGAATATATTTTACATAGAGAGAAAATAAATTTTCTTTCGGTAGACAAAAAAAATTCCAATGATAGAAAACTTCCATTTATTGCCGATTCTAATTATAAAGTTTACGCAGTAAAAATGTATTTAAAAGATAATAGCAATAAACAATTATTTTAGAAAGATAATACATGGAAAACAAAGTTTTGATCCTAGTTGATAATTGTACGAATTATTTTAAAAGATTGTGAAATTTTTGGAATGATCCGATGAATTTGTGAGTATCACAAAATGATCCTTATAATCATTTTTAAAGATCCCAAAGATTCATAAAATGATCATAAGGCTCATTTTTATCATTTTTTTTTTTTTTTTTTTTTTTTTGTTTACCATAAGTCCAAAAACCAATGATTTAGATCATTGATAATTCTTTACGAATTTTGTTGATTTTAATCAATTTTTTTTGTCAGATGAGTTGGGTTATGGGGTTGTAGAAGTAAAGGGAAATCCGTTAGGTTCTACAAATACGACAAGTTCAAGTATGGGGTTGTAGAAGTCTGATAAATTTGGTCGCAAGATTGTAGGGGCTTGATGAATATGGTTGTAAAATTAATCAGTTAACGGGGTTGTAGACTTGAGAAATACTGAGAAATCTAACGAATTAAGATGTGGAGTTTTAGAAGTCCTGGTTATGGGGTTTTAGGCTTAAGGAATATGCAGAAGTCTCATGAATTTAATTATGGGTTGTAAAAGTCTGACGAATTCGGTTAAGGAGTTGTAGGCTTGAAGAATAAATAGAAGTCTAAAGAATTTAGTTATGAGTGTGTAGAAGTCTAACAAGTTTGCTTATTGGTTTCAGAAGCTTTATTAATTCGGTTATGGGGTTGTAGAAGTCTAATGAATTCTTTTATAGGTTATAGAAGTCTGATGATTTCGAAGTTAGGGTTGTAGAAGTATGACAAATTCTATTATGGGGTTGTGTAGGAGTTTGACGAACATGGTTATAGGATTGTGGGTATTTGACGAATTCAGTTATGGGTTGTAGGAGTCTGATCAATTTGGTTATGGGGTTGTAAGAATCTGATGAATTTGGTTATGGAGTTGCATGTTTAAAGGATAGAAGGTTGATGAATTAAGTTATAAGGTTGTAGGAAATTGACGAATTTCGTTATGGAGTTGGAAGAGCCTGATGAATTCGGTTATTGGGTTGTAGAAGTCTGACGAATTCAGTTATAGGGTTGTAAGAGCCTGATGATTTCGGTTATTGGGTTGTAGAGGTCTGACGAATTCAGTTATGGGGTTGTATGATTTTTTATCATTTTTTACGTAATATATTTTAATTACATAGTATATTTTATGAAGTTACATGAATTTTATGTTTAAAAAATATTTTGTTTTATCGATAATTACGATTTAAACATGTTTAATTAAAAACAGTAGAAGAAATGTTTATAAAATCATTTATTTTTGCCATAAACTAAAAAAAAATTGATTTTACAATCGTATTCGTTCTTTTCAGATTTTGGACGAAAATTACACATTCGTGATTTTTTTTTTTCTGCATTTTTTTCAGGTTAGGAATGGAAAACCTATAATTTTTATATTTTTCCTATGATTGTTATTAAATTAGCTTTTGATTGTCGTTGACCACATCTCTCTAGCTTTATTTTCCTTCATTTAAATAGATTCTTTCCAACGATTTTCGGATCCGTTCACTGTGCGCCGTGCACCGTGCAACGGTACACGGCGATGGTACCTAGACACAACCTTTTATTAAGTTAATAATCACTAATTTTTTATTGAATAACATAAACTTTTTTTTATAATTGTAAATCTTCTGCTACTTAAATGTTTATGAATTCACAATAATGAGAGATGATACACTTGAAAGAAGGAGTAGAAAACTGACCGATGCATTATATTTTATCAAAGAATGAGGAGGAGAGAGGGAAATAGTTTAGGATAATAATAGGAGGAATAATAATAATAGCTTAGGATAATAGTTAATAGGAGAAGAGAGGGGGAATCACTTTAAAAGAAGTTAAAGTTTTACCTATCCATCTAGTTATATTGAAATTGTTTAACAGTGCAAATCTAAAATGCAGTTTGTTGTAGACTTTCAAGGCTTTCAAAAATCTAGAAACGACTTTATTGTGAAAGAGTTGGCTATTTTCAACTTAGACGATTCTACTCTACCGCTGGTTTTTACTTTTAAACCACCATTTTCTTGGGATAATTTAACAGCTGAAGAAAAATGTACTGCACGTTATTTGCAAAAGTGTTTTCATTGTATTCAATGGAATTATGGTGAAATAGTTTATGAACAATTAACAGATGTATTGAGAAAATATTTAGATGGTGCAAAAAAAATTTTTACCAAGGGAAACATGAAAAAGATTTTTCTTCAAAAAATGTTACCCCAAACGTAAGTTTCAATTACATACTTATTCTAATGCTTATTTATTTAATTTAAATATCAATCGTTTTTTCTTTTTTTAAATTACAGACTAGTAATAGATTTAGAAATCTATGGTTGTCCTTCTCTCAAAAGTCTTGGCTGTTCTAAGGATGATTTTTGCTGTAATCATAAGGATTATTCACCTTTTTTTAAGTGTGCTGCAAAGAACGCTTCTAAACTGAAGTCTTGGATCAATGTTAACAAACCTCGAATAATAGATGACATAGATGAGATTGATGAAGGATGTAATGATTTTTTAAGTTCTTCACTACGATCTTTTTCATATTTTTCATGAAATTGTAAAGATTAAATGAAATTTTAAATAAAGAGAAAGTAAAAAGGAGTATAAAATTGTTTATTTATTTATTTATTCATTATAAGACATTGGTATAAATGTATGCACATGTACGTATGTACGTATGTGTATAAAATAGTTTTAAAAGCAATTAGTAAAAAAATAGTAATAATAATAATAATAATATTAATAAAAATAGTCTAAAAATAACGCTAAATATTTTTTTTTTTTAAATATTGATAAATAAGTTCATGTATAAAATAGTCATAAAAGCAGTCTTGAAAAGTATAACAAAAATAGTGTTACAATAGAACAAAAAAGTATAAAAATAATGCTAAAATAGAAAAATAAAAAATTGTTTCAAAATAGCATGAAAATTAAAAAAAAAAAAAAAACTTTATTTTTTTATTCATCTACTCAAAGATATTGATAAATATGTTTCAAATAACTAGAAAGCAGTTTTTAAAAGTATAACAAAATAGTGTTAAAATTAAATAGAAAAGTATAAATTAATGCTAACATAGAAAAATAAAAATAGTAATAAAATAGTATTAAAATAGTGCGAAAAATTTTTTAAAAATAATGCTAAAAATAAAAAAGTATTAAATAGGCGCGAAATTTTTTAAAAAATATAGTAAAAGTATAAGAAAAATAAAGAGTGCTTGACAAAGCGTCAATCACTTTTTATTTTTTTTATCTTTCTTCTGTTTCTTATGTTTTCTTTTAAATTCACTTCTGCCGGGGGTTCTAAGAGTTAAGACCCACATTTTTATTTTTTTATTTTTTTATTTTTTTTTTTACTTATTTATTATTTTTTTTTTTTTTTGTTCGGTACAGTTGGAAATCGACAAAAAAAATTTGTCATTTCAGGCTTTAAAGGGATAATCTTAATTAACAAATATTTTTTTTTCACAAAAACATAAAAAAACCTACAGTAAAGAGAAATGAGATATTTTATTTGATTGATATTAAAATAATACTCCAAAACAAAGTGAATTATGCAAGAAAAAAAATTTTTTTTAGAATAACTTTTTTGAATTGAATCTGATTGTATACTTTTGACGTTGATAGCTTACTGAATCGTTTTAAAAAATGGAAATTGATTTTTTCTGACATGTTTTTATGGGCTCTGATCATTTGTGAGAATGACAAGCCGTGGTAAAATCGGTCCATTTTTACCTAAATGGTAGCGAAAATAGTAAAAAAGAACGACCAATCTTTGTTAAAACTGTACATATAATTATAAAATTGTTTTATTCGTAGAGGACACATAAAACTTTTTGTGACTAGAAAATTTGGGAAACTTCATTTTCAAGTACTATTTCCAAATTTAGGAAGATCTTAAAAAATCTGAGAAAATCCCTCTTTCTTAACATGGACCTCCCCAGGGGACATATAACGCTTTTATGGAGTAATATATCATTATTGAATTTCATTTAGTTTTTTTTTTTTTTTTTTTTTTTTTTTTTTGTTCCTCATTACCCTTTACAGCCTATATTAGGCCTAATCGTGGGGGCACCCCTACCACCTCTGTGAGGGAGCTTATGCCAGTCCTACTCTAAGTTGTTTTTATACAGTTTACTCTGTTTTCCTCTCTTGTGCTTTTTAACGTGGTTTCGGCCCAATTCTCATTCTCTGTCCCTACTCTAATAACCCTCTTAAAGAACCCCGATTGAGCGAATCTCTCGAGCGATGCTTGCATATTGGTTTTCGGGGACTCAGTCGACCCTACTAGCCGCAAGCGCATCGGGATACTCAAGCTCAACCCGGTTAACTAGTCAACCTTACACACTTTTTTACGGTCGGGCATCGGTCCGACTTTATTCCTCCGACTCGGACTCACGGCTGGTCAATGTTTACGGAGAGAATTTAGTCGGCCTTTGGATGTCCAAGTTGGAAATAAGTGATATAGGGCATCCTACCTCACCTAAGCCACAGTGGATTCAATCTCGACAATTTTAACGTGTGAATAAACACTCGAAAAAATCGCCAAGACCTGGGCTCGAACCCTCGACCCTAGGATTAGGAGTCGCGTGCTCTAGCCCGGAGCCACTGTGGCTCTCAATTTCATATTTAGTTATTAGCACGTTACTTAATCAACCAAAACCTTGAAATTTACGAAGATGAGGTCGCTTTCGGTTTATTTTCTGACTTAGTTTGCTTTCTTAATTCGAATTTTTGATTAAATCAATGCTGTTGTAACAATGTCAAACAATTGAGTTATAACAATTTTTTTTCTTTTCATGCTCTAGATTGAATACGCAGATATGTTGAAACGAGTTGAACCTTTAAGAGAGGAACTTCATTCTTTAGAACAGCAAGCTGCCACAAATAAATGTAAAGGAGAAGAAGTGAAGAATCTCATTTCCCAATTGGAATTAAGTATTGCTTCATACAAAGAAGAATACGCTCAACTTATTTCCCAAGCTCAAGCTATTAAAACTGATCTTGAAAATGTTCAAGGTAAAGTTGATCGATCAATAGCGCTTCTTAAATCATTAGTAATTGAACGTGAAAGATGGGAAGCCACTAGTGAGACTTTTCGCAGTCAAATGTCAACTATAATTGGTGATGTCTTGTTGTCCTCAGCATTTCTAGCTTACGCTGGATATTTTGATCAACATGTAAGTTGTATTTTATTTTTTAATACTTAAAAATAGCTATATCACCAGAACTGGTAGAATTTTTCACTTCTAATTCATGCCATTGAAGAGTGATTGTCTTATAACGAAAATTGATTTACACTATTGGCCTTATAACTACAGAAAAAAATTGTCTGCTATCAAAGGAAAATATTATTATTATTTATTATCATTATTATTATTATTATTAAATTAAATTAAAATAAAACCTTGCATTGCCTGGTACTTGAATATTATAAAGATATTGTGTTGACCTTGTGTTGATTATCCAGGCATTGAAATAAACAATATGTCGTAGTTAATATTTTAGTTTATTCACATTACGTTTCGAGGGAACATCCCTCCTCTTCAAATGACTATACAAAAAAATAAATAATAAGACTACAATATAAATAAAATATGTATAAATATTCATTTGTTGACATACCAAAAAATATAAATTTAAATACGCAATACAGCCGTAGCTGCGGAGTCTAACATGTAACTGACTTAGGCGCGAGAGCAGCAGAAAACATAAGCAGATATCTTAAGGTCGGTTCACAAAAGTGAATATTAGATGTAATGACAAGTGCATTAATGTACAAAGCAATAAGGCAGAGTTAATTGACTCATATAGTAATATTTTGCATCTATTAAAACGATGGAATAGATAATGTTTTATTTTTAAACTGCTTGTATATCTATTGCCTTGCCGTTCTTTTCTTTTTGTGAACCGATCTTAAGATATCTGCTTATGTTTTCTGCTGCTCTCGCGCCTAAGTCAGTTACATGTTAGACTCCGTAGCTACGGCTGTGTTGCATATTTAAATTTATATTTTTTGGTATGTCAACAAATGAATATTTATACATATTTTATTTATATTGTAGTCTTATTATTTATTTTTTTGTATAGTCATTTGAAGAGGAGGGATGTTCCCTCGAAACGTAATGTGAATAAACTAAAATATTAACTACGTTATATTGTTTATTTCAATGCCTGGATAATCAACACGAGGTCAACACAATATCTTTATTATTATTATTATTTTTTTTTTTTATGGAGTTGGTGAATGCTTACGCACTTACGTGTGGGACTCCGACCTTCATACCCACTAAACACCCGTCTCCTTTACCCCTGCCCAGCCCGGAACTGCTTCTTTAGCATTACTTCTTGGCTGGGCAGCGTGTCCGGCCCCCTCTCATGAGGGTGTCCGTTTCTTTCCCTGTCCTATGGATGAGCAGCTGCATGGCGCTCCTTTGCGGCCTTCAGCTTGTGCTGGAATACTGTACAGGACCCGCTTCCCGCGACGTGGTCGCGGGAAGAGGGTCACTTCTTGTGCCCTTCTTTCTTGCAGAGAAAACAGAGTGGTGCTTTCCTGCACTCTGTCTTCTTGTGTCCGGTCTGGCCACATCGGAAGCAACAATCCGACCTTGCTTCTTCATCCTTACAATCCCTTCCTATGTGTCCGTATCACAGGCACTTGTAGCATTGCACTACTCGTACCCTCCCTCGAACACGGCATATGGTCTAACCAATCTTGAGTCTTCCTGCCTTCTCGATACTAACTGCATCTTCTTCCGGGAGGTCGATGACAACTAGCCCTGTACCCCAGCTTTCCCAGCGGTTGTAGAAATTGAGCATGTGCTAAATTTTTTTCTGTGCATAGTGTTGAGAAACTTCTAGAGGATTCTTCGCACCTATATATAAGTTAAGCGCAGACTATACGGCGTCACAAAATTCGGTGAAAAAATTATATATTACAGAATTAAAAGTCATTGTTGCATTGTACAGACGAACGATGCAGATTTTACCCTAAGAGTTTAAAACGAAGAACAATATGCTCCAAAAAGTGTGTAGGTAGCCTCGAGTAAAAATATCTGACAAGAAAAAAAAGTGAATCATGAAGAGTGAATATAATCTTGCTAGTATGTTTCTAAAATGTATAATAGTATGTTATGCATCTCCACGCCAAATGCTCTACCAAAACCATAATCACATTGTAATGGATTGAGGGAGGAGTATTCAAATGAACTGTTGGTGTAAAGTTAAAGATATTAGTTTATTCCATTGACGTTACATGGTGACTGAACTGCTGTAAGAGTGTTGCTCGCTGTATATATCGATCAGCATGTCAATAACCCGCTGGCTATACTTTTTGCTAACTACGCTTTAGCACTTTTAATATTCTTTCTGGGTTCATTCACTCTCATAAAATGCATACATTACAATCCCCCCCCTTTTTTTTTATTCACTCTGGTTTTATCTCGCAACCTTTCTGATCTTCTTGGTCCCCTTTGGTTTTGCACTTTGCACTTATTTTTTTGTTTCACTGCACTTTTCTTATTATCTTGCACTTGCTCTATGTACTCTCTCTCTCTCTCTCGTCATTCATCATACTCTTTTTTACAATTTTATTACGCTCGCAATTTTTCACAATTTTTTCATTCGCAGCGCTTTTTACTTTACGCTCACCTGTTACAGATTTTTTGTTTGCTTGATTTTTGGAAATAGACTCGCTCTCGCCTTATTTCCCCCTTTTTAGATTTGACTTTATTTGCGTCTTTATACTTCGATTTACGTGTCTTTTAGTAATATAACCATCTTTGAATTGAATATTGTAAACTATTGGTGATATTCTTTATAAAAATTTTGCTTCTGCTTTTTTACCGGTAAAATTTCGAAAATCTTTATCATAAACTATGTCTCCTACTTCGAATTATATTTTTCTATCCCCTGATCTAAATCTTTTTTAGTTGAACTGTTGCAATTTAACTTTTGTTTTTATATCTGGTTTTAATAATTCAAAACGAGTTCTAAGTTCACGTTCAAACATTAAAAATGATGGTGTTTTTCCCGTTGTTGTGTGTTCAGTGGTTCTGTAGTCAAATAAAGATCTCTTTACCGCAAAATCTAAGCTGCGCCCGTCTTGTATCATCTTGTTAACTTTGTCTTTCACGGTTCTTGCAAAATTTTCTGCAGCTCCATTTGTATTTGGAAAATATGGTGCTGAAAAAATATGCTTTATTCTAAGACTTTTCAAATATTGTCGAAATTCTTCGCTTTTTAGTTGTGGACCGTTGTCACTAACGACAATTTTCGGCAAACCGAATCTACTGAAAATTAAATCCATTACTTTAATCAGTTTTTTCGCTGTCGTGTCTTTCTTCATACTAATGATTTCTGCCCATTTCTAATGAGCATCTACTATAGCTAAAAACATACTCCCGTGAAAAGGTCCTACAAAATCTATATGTATTCGTGTCCAGGGTGTACTGGGCCATTGCCACGGTGAAAGCTGTACTTTTCTCGGATCTGGTCGCGCTTCTAAGCAAATTTTACATGTATTAGCTAATGCTTCTATATCTGAATCTATTCCCGACCACCAAAAGTAGTTTCGGGCTACTTGTTTCATTTTAACTATACCCAAATGAGATATAAGTAAGTCGCGTAGCATTTGTGCTCCAAGTGTTTCAGGTATCACTGATCTATGACCCCATGTGATACAGTTTTCTTCTATGTCTAATTCATTGCGTTTCGCGTAAAATGCTCTTTCAGTTTCCGTTTATTTATTGATTTTCGGCCAATCGTTTTTTATAATAGTATATTACACCATGTGGGACGAAAGCGTGGTATTGGCTGCCGCGGCGTGAAGTTCACGTGGCAGCCGCTATTACGCAGTTCGTCCCGAATTGTGTACTGTATTTTTTTTCATAGCCGGCCGAAAGTTCGAAACCTAAAAAAACAATATTTTTATTTGAAACTAAAAGTCAAGGGTTCGATTGTACAGTGCGTGTGCCTTGTGTAACTGATTAACACTGATTCATAAATTCGTTTTGTTTGATTTTTTTTTTTCACTGGCCGAGAGCTGCCATCAAAACATAAAAAAATCATATGATTGCAAATCTTGTCAATATTTTCAAAGTTTGAAACCTAAAAAAATAATATTGTTATTTGAAACAAGAAGTCAAGGGTTTGATTGTACAGTGCGTATGCCTTGTGTAACTGATTAACACTGATTCATAAATTCGTTTTGTTTGATTTTTTTTTTCACTGGCCGAGAGCTGCCATCAAAACATAAAAAAATCATACAATTAATGACTGCAAATCTTGTAAATATGTTTTTTTCAAATACATTCATTACATTGCAGCCGAGGCTTTAGGTGCATCTTACGCCGCATTGTTTAGGTAAGCTATAATCTTTACGTATAAAGTAAAAGAATCGCATTTGTCTTTGTTCATACAAGAAATAATATTAAACTTCCAGAGGTTATTTATGCATGTGTATACGAAAGTAATGTTAGAATCACATAAGTTACTCATGAAGAACACTTTTCAACTTATATACATTTATTACGAAAAATATTTTTTTCTTTTGAAATGATTAGTTTTTTTACTGCTTAATAATTAATTCCAACAAAAATACTTATTAATAAAATAATCTAAGATTAAGTTTTACTATACGGTACTCATTTCATCGGTAAGTATATGTAAGTAAACAAACCAACAGATGTAAACTAAACTGAATATAGTCGCTGCTAATAAAAAGGCTCTATGGGGCATGCGCATTGGGAGCGGGGAGTCAAAATCGCTTCGTTCTCCCGACTGCTGGCAGCCATATTGCGGGAGGCGATTTATAACTTTCGCCTCGAAATTTAGGGACGAATATCGAACTTTTGGCCAGGCTATGAAAAAATGCAATTATTTGTTTGAGCTTTAAATCTTTTGACGTTTCCTTGGCTACTTGTTAAAATCTATCATGTACCAACCGTTTTGAATATAATTAAAATTATTGTACTCTGAGGGAAATACAGGTGTTTTGTCGTGTATTAGAAGACGTAATAATGCGTCGAAATTCCCATTTGCTTTTGATTTTACAACTTCGATCGTGTACGTCTACCCTGATAAAAAAATACGCCCATCTTTGTAATCTACTGTGTAACATTTTTGAAATATTTTTACTACCGAAAATAAACTTTAACGGTTCATGATCAGTTTTCAAAATAATATTATTACCAATAATATACCGGTAAAATTTTTTGAAACCGAAAATAATTTCTCCTGTTTCTTTTTCAATTATAGCGCGATGTCTTTCGCTTTTCGGAATTACTTTTGAAGCAAAGACTATTGGCCTTTCCCTACCGTCATCGTACCTGTGCGATAAAATTGCTGACATGCCTACGTCACTCGCGTCGCATGCTAAAACCAGCTGTATGTCTGAATCAAATAATTTTAACACATTTTCAGACGTAATTTGACTATTTATCCAGTTAAATTCTTTTTCACACCGATCTGACCATACCCATTTTTTCTCTTTACGTAACAAGTACAGTGTGCAAACGTGTTCTGCCCTGTCTTTTAAAAATTGTTCGTAAAAATTTACTAAGCCTAAAAAATTCTTTATAGTTTTTTGGCGATGGTGCTTCTTTAATTGCTTTTATCTTAGATGGACTTGGGTTTAACCCCTCCTCGTTTATAACAAACCCTAAAATTTCAATGCTTTTTAAAAAAAGTCACATTCATCTAAATTTACGCGTAGACCTGCTTTATCTAATCTCGCGAAAATCTCTGTTTAAATTTCAATATGTTCTTGTCCGTTTGACCCGTAACATAAATATTATCAATGTAAATTTTCGTATGTTTTATACTTTATAAAATTTCTTCGAGAATATCCTGACATTCTTCCGGACTTGATGCTATACCTTCGCTCAGCTTTGTGTATTGATAGAAACCTTCATGTCTAATTGTTAGTACGTTTTTAGATTCGTCATCTAATTCAAATTGCATAAACGCGTGTTTTAAGTCTATCTGCAACCATTTACTTCCGACTCTTAACGTGTTAAAAATTTTTTCTTTAAGAGGTATTGTTTTCTTTAAGATGCCTTTTAATTACTATTTGCGGGTTGACTGTTAGTTTAAAATTACCGCAAATACGCACTTCTTCGTTTTTCTTAAATACCGGAATAGTAGGTGTTGCCCATTCACTACACACTACCGATTCTAAATTTCCCAATTTCATTAATCTTTGATTTTCGTTTGAAATTTTTGGAATAAGCGCGAAAGGCGAATGATGTGGCTTTAGTTGTATCGGTTTTACATTGTCTTTAAAAACCAAGTGTACTTTCCTACCTTTATAACACCCTTGCGTGTCTGAGAATAAGACCGGAAATTTTTTTAACATGTTATGTTTTATAGTTTCGCTCTCTATTTTTAAAACATTACTTTCACGTTCATTTTTCATTAATTTTAACGGCCATAAATTAAAAGCTTTCAGCCATTGCCGACCTAACAATAAAGGTTCTGAGCCAGCTATAATGTACAAATCTAAGTTTTTCTCGCTTTTTAAGAAATTTACTTTTACTTTTAAATTTCCGATAGGATTCAGTGGTAATCCTCCGTAACACGTTAATGTAAGATCACTTTTTCTTAATTTTTCGGTTGGAAAATATTTAATCTTATCTTTTTCCGACATAGCTGTTACATATGACCTGGGGCCAATTTCCATTTCAAATTGAATATTATTTATTATTACCTCTGCAAATTAAGGTTTTGCGTCTATTTTTATTAGTTTTCACATTGTTTTCTTTAATAGCATAAAGTTCATCGGAATGTTCGAACTCATCGTTTGATTCGCGCTCTTCTGGCTGCACGTGATTGCACTGCCTGCTACTGTTGGTTCTCGCGTTACCGTCAGTATTTTTAAAAATTTTATTTTTTCCGTGTTTTTTTAATGCATACTTTTTCTAAATGACCTACTTTTTTGCAAAAGTTACAGTTATAATTTATGAATTTACAATCTTTCGCTAAATGATTATTCATGCCGCACCGATAAAAATTGTATTTAAAATTACGCAAATTACTTGCGCTATACTTATGATTTACATTACCGCTCTTGTATTTGCCGTTATTACTGTTGCCGTTATAGTTGCTGCTGCTGCTGTTGCCCTTGTGTTAGCCGCCGTTGTATGGTGCTCCGCCCTTCCTTTGGAATCTTTGTGAGCTGCTTACGTGTTGAATTTGTTCGAAGTTTGTTTTCTTTTCAGTGCTCGTCGCACCTTTAACTGCTGCCTCTCTAGTTGTAACTATTTCTGTTGCTGTTTCTATCGTTAGAGCTTTTTTACTAAATAATGCGATTTTTGTATCACGATCTTTTACACCGCACACTTATTGATTTCACAGAGCCTCGTCCAACTCTGTAAAATTGCAAGTCATTGCAAGTTCTCTTAATCTTGCCACGTATTCTTTGATTGTTTCTCTAGTATTTTGCTTAGCTTGACTGAAGATGCATCTTTCCATTGCCGTGTTCTTCTTTGGTGTTAAATGCTCTTTCATAGGTTTGAAAATATCTTCAAACTTCTTATCTTTAAGTTTTGCTGGAGAACATAAATCTCTAACTAGTTTATATGTTTCTGAACCACATTTTGTGAGAAATGTAGCTATTTGTGCTTTATCCTCTGTGATTTTATTGGCTATACAGTATAACTCTATCCTCTCGACGTATTCCTCCCAGCTGGCCTTGTTTTTGTGAAATTTTAGATCTGCCATTTCAAGATCTAATATGATTTCTTCACTTTCTGCTGAGTATGCTGGTTCAGTTTCAGTCTGTGCCATTTTTTCTTCTTTATTTTCTAAGCTTGAATTTATTATTGTGGCGTTTAAGTCGCTTTTTTGTTCTTTTTCTTCTTTTTCTTCTATTGAACCTTTGCTTTTCTCAATGCTTTCTTTGTAATTTTTTAACAAATTTTTGGCTACTCTTCTTAAATCGTTGAATTTGCACAGATTCAGTAATTTCAAGTTTCTTTTTTTGCTGTTACAGTAATATTTAAATACTGCTAGAAGATGTATTAATGTGTGTTTCGCAATTTCTTTTGCGTTGATGGAGCTGAAATTTTTTGCTAATTTACGTAATTCTTCTTTAGAAAATTCCTTTAGTACTGTTTCTATATCGAATTTTTCTAAGAATTCCACTAACTCATTTACAATTTGTATTCAAAACCTACTTCCTCTGGTCGTTTTATCAACTATAATTCCAACCATCGTAAGAGTCTGAAAATTAATATGGTTTATAATCTTCACAGAGCAATTTCACTTTCTCATAAAAAATTCCATGATAATAATATTTATAAGGTAAAAAAATTACTATCTAATAATTCCTTTTCAAATTTTTATATTAAAAAACGTTTACATATACTTTCTGACAGACAAATTCGTGACAATTCAGATAACAATAATAACAATATTGATATTTACAATTCCAACACTTATAACACTAGCAACAATAATTCTAAAAATAAAAAATTATTTATCACTATACCCTATGTCAACGATGCTATCTTCCATAAATTTAAATTATTATTCAGAACATATAACATGAAAACTGTTCCTAGTATTAATAAAGAATTTCACAATATTATTAGATTATTGAAAGACAAAACTGATAAATTAGAGAAAACTGGAGTTGTTTATAAATTGGACTGTAAAATTTGGGATGCGACTTATATTGTTGAAACTGGTAGACAATTAAGTGTTAAGATAAACGAACATAAAATTCATAAAAATAAAAACATAAGTACTGTGGTTTCTACGCATATGCTTGACAATTATCAAGAATTTGATTTTCGAAAGGTAAAAATTTTAGACAATGAACAAAATCTATATAGAAGAAGATTTTCTGAAATGTTACATATTAATTCGAATAAAAATTGTATCAATAAGAAGACTGATATTCTATCTTTGAATGCTAATTACAATTCCATTTGTCAATATTTCCGTGACTTCCATTAATATAATTCACTATGTAATTTTATATGTTGTTATATGAATATACCTTAATGATAGTATTTTTTGTAATTTATCACTATGCTTATTCTTCTTATCTGTTGTCGCAGGGCTCGTTTTTCCGAGGACTAATTTATAAATCATCGTGAGTGGCTCTCGAATACCCTCGACGACTCGACGTCAGCAGTCCTCAGCTTTGTAGACAAAATGCACATACAGTGCACACGACAACTTGTCGATTTTTCAAATTCCTGTAATCGGGGGAAAGACGCGTAAGGTGGTTGATCTCATTTGGGATCACGTACCTATTTGGGATCAGGCATTGATTTTTTATCACTATATACTTGCATCTCCCGTGCAGTTTGTACAGAGTGATCCCAAATAGGTACATGATCCCAAATGGGGTCCACCACCTTGCGTGAACTAATTCATTTGTTACGCGGCGCGGCTGCTCTCTTTACGGTAGTTAAATTTAGTTAATTTAACTGCCGAAATTAAATAATTTTAGTTTATTTAACTAATTTTAATACACAAAAATAAAACTAATAAATAACACAATCAAATTATAACACGTATTGTTTACAAACAAATAATATTAGAATGGCTATTAGCCCGATATTACATATCAAAACAAATCGAATTATGGCGATTCTCTTCTCGCTCGATAATTCACCGATCGGCGCGCACACCAACATGCACACACTCGTACACTCAGCTGCTAGCTACAGCGCGCAAAAACCCAGACAAAGACTTCGAGACAAAAGTCTCAGTACTTACTGTACCTCACACACACTCTCACTCTTATCATCACACGAGCAAACATCCAATGATTAACCGCTACGCGGATTTACTTTTTTAGCAGGTGCATCTTCGCTTGATTTAACAATAATTATCATAATTACGACTAGCCCGAATGGCTTCACACAAGACGACAATACCTTCTTAGGCCGCACATTGACTCTCCGTGAGACGTTATTGTCTTCCCCACTCTGATCCAATGACAACTGGATCACACGAAAATCTACTCAACTTCACACTGATAACTTTACCTTACGCACTTTTATAAAGTTATCTAACAACACAAAAAAGTAAATTTTATATTAGAGCCAAAATTAGAGTAATGCTGATCGGTAGATTTTATCACCTGACTTAACGATCCGCATCTGCGTTCCCTAACAGTTAGCGCCAAATTCGAATTTCATCCGCGCTAGCTGTTACAGTGTATGTACTTGTTTAGTACTTATATCTATTTACTTATAATTTCATGTTGACGTACTGTTACGACAGTTAAAAAATTTGTGAGTCTCTAATTTAATTTATTTTTATCAAAATTTGTAACCATAATTTCTTATTTTAATAGAATTTTATAATATAGATATCCTGAAGAGGACACCATATGTAGTGTCGAAACGATGATAAACAATAACTGAAAAATTTATATACTAGATTTCTGTTATGCTCTATTACCAAATTATAAATCTATTAGAATAAAATTGAATTGAGTAAATTATGAATATTTATTTATACTAAAAAGTAATTTATTACGAGCAATAACCAAATAGTATTTTTCGTATCTATAGCATAAAATGCTACTTTACGCTCGAGTGTGATGGCGCCCGAGGGTCGCCGATCACATGAGACGTTACGCTCGTGATGCGAACATTATTTTTTTTAAATAGTTTGCGAATAGTCATCTTTTACATAACGATTTTAGTGTGTTGAATGATCGCTTGACAAACACTGAGGAAAAATTAAAAAATGTAAAAAATAGTTGTTTTAAAGCTGTTTAAAATAATTATTAATTTTAATTATTATTAATTATTAATTAATTTTAAAACGAGGCAGCGCCTACGACACTTCGAGCAGTCCAATCAGCTTTAAAACTACTATTTTTTACATTTTTAAATTTTTTTATAAATGTGCGTAAAGTGATCATTTACACATTAAAATCAATGCGTAAAAAAAGACTTTACACATGCTATGAAAAAAAATTATAAAACTACTTGGTTGATGTTCCAGTCCTCCTTGCTCAGTATTTCCGTTTTGGAATGTTGCCCGAACATTGTAGACTTGTTCATTTTGTCTTGGTGTGAGTTGAAGACCTCTCTCCTCAGTCTTTCTCTCTGGATGGTTGCATGCCCACCACCGTCTCCTACCCATTCGCCGCTGCATTTCAGTCTGTAGGCTGGCTTTGCTGCAGCTAGCCTGATGTCAATGCCTAAGATTAGTACATCAAGCAACATCCTGGCAGCTGCTGTAGGTGTGCTTCGTTTAAGTCTATAAATGTCCCTCAGGACGACGCACAGTGAACTAAAAAATTGAAGTTTGTAAAAAAGTAATTATGTAAAAACGGAATAAGCTAGCAGTATGGGGTTTTTTAGAAATTAAAGTTGAGCGCTTAGACTTTGTGGTTAAAGTCAAAAAGTATATGATTTTTTCATAATTTACCGGTGAAATTCAGATTTAAAAAGTAGGTTATGTTGGTTGATAGTGTGATCGTCGGCGAATGATTTCCAAGCACATTGCATTAGTTTTCTGTGTTTTTTTAAAAGATATTTCATCAAAGTTTTACGTATAAAATTTAAAAATTAACTTGAAAGCCCTAATTAATAGACTTTAAGTGTAAAAATCTGATTTGTGACTATGCTAAGAATTTATTACTAAAAAAGGACCAAAATAATTTTTCAAAGTACTAAAAACTTTACTTCCTTTTACTATTACGATCAGAAAATTCATGTAAAACTTTTTTGTAGTACATGGTTTTAGGAAATAACAATATTTTAACAAAACTGTGTAATTTCTAAAAAAGATCAAACAATTTTACTATCATTAGTTACGAATAAAGTAGTTGATTTTTATAATTCTTTTGGTATTTATTATTAATTTTTTTTTCAACGGCTTAGTAAAAATTTCAAAATTACATCTTCAAAAAAGAAAATTTAAACTGATGAAAGTATTTGAAAGTTTCAAAATTCATATTTTTAAAATACTCATCATAACTAAATAATATTTTTATAGCTAATGATCATGATAGTAGAACTTATCTGAGTTTGAAAGTTTTCAAACATAAAAAAACTAGTTAAAAAATGATATTCAAATAACTTTTAATTAAGTCAGAAAGAAAAAATATAGAAAATGGAATCTTGATAAAAATTGAAAAAAATAATTTTACACATACTGAATCGAAAAAATAGATTAGTTTTTCAAGGAAGTTTTTAGTACTTTGAAAAATTATTTTGGTCCTTTTTTAGTAATAAATTCTTAGCATAGTCACAAATCAGATTTTTACTCTTAAAGTCTATTAATTATATGATTTTATAAATTTTTCCGTGGGTTCTAGGGCTTTCAAGTTAATTCTTAAATTTTATACGTAAAACTTTGATGAAATATCTTTTAAAAAAACACAGAAAACTAATGCAATGTGCTTAGAAATCATTCGCCGACGATCACACTATCAACCAACATAACCTACTTTTTAAATCTGAATTTCACCGGTAAATTAAGAAAAATCATATATTTTTTGACTTTTACCACAAAGTCCAAGCGCTCAACTTTAATTTCCAAAAAACCCCATGTTGCTAGCTTATTCCGTTTTTACATAATTACTTTTTTACAAACTTCAATTTTTTAGTTCACTGTGCGACGGCCTGGGTATGGTCCAGTATTGGTCCCGAGGTCTTATTTTCGGTCACTTTTCACTATACTAGTGCAGCGTACGTTGGAGGTTCTAGCCCCCAAGATGTCACGATTGCTGACCTACATTGTATAAATATTTTGAGGACCTAGCTGCATCGAGTTTGCAAGTGCTGCCCTCATTTTTGTTTTTTTATCCAGGTATACGCCCAGATATTTCACGCCCTCCGCATACAATATTCGTTTCCCGTTTACGGATACTTTTTTATTGACCTTACTTTATGTATTTCTCTATGAACGCAACTACCTCCATCTTGTCTGCATTTACTGCCAGAGATTTAGTTTCACACCGTCTGCAAATTCTCTCCAACGCCTCACGGATGAGGTCTGGGAGGATCTCCTCATAGGACTTGCCCTTGACATATGGTATGGCGAAATCATCCGTATAGGCGATGAAAAGGATTTCCAATTCTTCAAGGAAACGTAATAGTTTTTCCGCTACTACGATCTACAAAAGCAGTGAAAGAACCGCCCCACCGTAGGCATCCCTCGCTGACTATACCTCTAACCGTCTTGCCCTTTTACTCACAAAAGATGTCCCTGTTGCTAAGCATGCCCTTAATCCACCTTATGATGGTGTAATTGCTCTGGTGATACTGTTGAAAGCTCTCTCTATGTCCACAAAGGCTACTATTACGGTGTCCTTTGCTTTGTTATAGGGCTTTATTAACAAAGCAGACTCGGGAATACAACCCACGTTGGTCCGTTGAGTTTGCCGTCCAGCCTCTATAAACTCTGCCGCTGTCGGCTACACGCCGACAAACTTCCTGAAAATGGAAAAAAGTACGACTGCGATAATAAATCCCTAATCGATTTATGAACCGGGGAGGGCGCAACAGCTCGTTGAATTCGGTAGGTGGGCGCGGACTAGAGGATTCGAGCGTAAGGAACACCGGTTAGAAAAATAATCATAAACTAGGAAAGTTAATTTTCAATGTTTAATAATGAATACCAACTTAAAAACTAATAATAAAATCAATAACTAACGTGGTAACAAGTCCCAAATAAATACTCATACGATCGAGCATTTAAATCGACAACCAAGAGTTGTCGGTGCTCTTTAAATTGAGCTGCGCGCACACACAACAACCTGCTACTATCGGTAGCTTACGCGCGCGCGAGAAAAACAAAGTAGTTCGCGATTTACAAAAAAAGATGATTGCGGACGCACACTCGTTCTCGTTATCATACACTAAGCAAAACTCACTCAAAGTCGTTGCAGGTGCACCTGTGCCGAACCGCTAGGCTGTAAACAAAGCCGCTCGGCTGTATGTAGCTCTTCAGGCTACGATGACTCCCGGCTGGCATCTGGCTCAGCGTCGTCGTTTTGTTATTGAGAATATCAAGTCGTCAGGCGATGACAACCTTCCTGCTGACTTGATTTATCACGTGCGATAACTCACAAACACGTTCCACCCGCCCCGATATTCTCTATCTTTTGGCGCGTTTCGGACGGACCCAAATGGCGCTCGGCGCCATAATCGAACTTGATTTTCCCGTCACAGCATTCAGATATATACTCGCTGTAGTTTTTTCAGTCAGGTAATGACTAGAGTCAATTTGATTTTTCATAAAAACTATTATACTGCTCAAAAACTATCACAAAATATTAGTTGGTGTTCTAACTTTTTATTTGGTAGAGTTTGTTTGTATTTAGTTAAGCTATGATAAAAATCTATACATGTAAATCCCTGTGTTTGCGTGTTTGTCTATTTCTTTGTTCGGGGTTGGCTTAACAAAAAATGCATACATTCTGATGCGATTTTCGCTGCTATCTTTTAAACTTCTCTGAAATTAAAGAATCTAAAAAGGCTGCATAAGATTAGCAAAAAAATATAAAGATTAGCCATAAACTCTAATGAATCTGAAAAGGCTGCATAAGATTCGCCAAAAAAGTCCGCAGACTTCAAAAATTTATTGAAATCAAATTTTTAAACTCTATTTTTTAATTTTGAATAATTTGAACAAATGATTACATTTTTTTGCGGTTTACTTTATTTTTTTTTTTTTATATTTTTATATTTTTTCTGAGCTGTAATATGCTACATAAGATTACGTTAGAAATTTTACATAGTTTGGAAAACTTATTGTAA
Organism: Encarsia formosa; assembly: GCA_038277355.1. Taxonomy (NCBI): domain Eukaryota; kingdom Metazoa; phylum Arthropoda; class Insecta; order Hymenoptera; family Aphelinidae; genus Encarsia; species Encarsia formosa. Next base: position 22,900,597 of record CM076187.1, read on the forward strand.
AAATGGATTACTAATTTTTTATTAAATATTAAATAACTTTTGAACAAATGAATATCTTTCAATAAGATTGGTCTTGGTTTTTTTAAATTTTTCTTCATAATTAAAAAAGGCCACATAAGATTGGATATTTTATATAAATTTTGAATATCTTTTGAAGAAATAAATAAAAGAGAGCTATGGGTAAAAGTCAAAAAGTCGGTCACTTTTTCATTGCATCATGTCATGTCATTCCGCAGAAAAAAGATATTTGAAAATGAGATATGATTCTAAAAATTTAGCAGCTTTTAGGGTTTGATAAACACTAGGAGCTGTAAAATTTTTAGAATTATATCTCATTATAAGCAGTAGGGTGTTCCTTGTTTTCCAAGCTGGCTCGATGCTTTCTCCCCCTTCTACTTTTTTGTTTATGATAAAAGAAGCTTTGCCACCAAAAAAAAATTTTTTCTCTTTTTTAATATTGCCACAAAATCCTTGAAGTTTTATGAAAATGACGATTTAAAATCAATATAATTACAAGATTAGATTACAAATAGACTCTCTGCGTTCTACCACTTCCTTATCCAGGATGTTTGGAGATAGGATCTCATCGATAACAGGTAGAGTATCGCGAAATTTTCGATTCATGCTTAGTTCCAGTGCGGAGTATCCGTTCTCCAAATGTGTGTTCTTGTAGACGAGGCGACCCTTTCAACAGTCTTTGTTTGTTTGTTTGTTTGTTTTTTTTTTGTTTTTTTTTTTTTAAATAATGGCTTTAGATATCTTGACTGCTGCTTGGGCCAGTCCATTCGAGTACGAGTACTTTGGGCTGCGTGTAATTAGTTCGAAACCGTACTCGCACTTGAAATTGTCGAATCTTTGGAACCCCCAGTAAGGGTTGAACTGGGTCCTGTTGTCTGTTACAATTTCCTCGGAGACTCTGTGTCTTGTCATGATGGACTTTATTTTGCCTACGATCGTCCCCGTGCTTATGTTAGGTACCTTTTCGACCTTTTACTATCTTGAGTATCGATCTATGATTAAGTACCAGCCAGCGTTGAGTTTGAATAGGCCCATACCTGCCTTCTGTCACGTTCTCTTGGCCTCTTCATATTGCAAGTGCGGTTAGCGCCGGTTACTCCTGTGCTTCCCTCGCTCCGGCTCTGCATCTAGTAATGCCCAAATATCCGTCATGTATACGGCTTAACATTTCCGCCTGCAGGATTTTCGGGATGACTTGAGCTCGTGATGTTTGAAGGTTTATGTCGATGTCTGTCTTCTTCGGCCAGCCATAGATGATGTAGGTCTTGACCACTGATAGTTCGTTGTCAGCTTTCTATTTCGTGATTATCTCGCTCAGCATGGTGCTGGACACTGGCAAGCTGTTGATCAATCTGCAGGTGTGCGCTTCCAACTCTTCGCCCTCCCCGGCTGCGAAATACAGTAGCTTTCTGGATAATGCATCGGCCGACACCAGTTCCCTGCCAGACACGTATAAAATACTGTATTCGTACTTCGTCAACTTGATGGCAAACTTCTGTATTCGTGGAGAGAGACTATCGAGTGGTTTTGTTGTAAAAATTGGTACCAGCGGCTTGTGATCGGTCTCAAGATTGATTGTGAATGCCGATGGTAATGTGCTCAAGTTTTTCACTCGTTCAAATTAATTTTCAGTTCTTCTTTTAGCCAGAGGAAAATCTTCTCTTTCTTTAGGAAAGAGTATAATAGTTCTAGAATAGTAGAGCAGTCCGGTACGACTTTTTTGACGAAGTTCACCATTTTTAGTAGTTCTTGAAGGTCTTTCTCGTTGTCCGATAGCTGCATCTTTGCAAACGCTTTAACTTCATCCATATGTATGGTGACTCCGTCTTTGCTGACTATATCTTTCAAGAATTCGACGGACTCTACGCCGATTTCGGTCTTTGCCACGTTCAAAGTCATGCCTACCGCTTCTAGCTTCTGTAGGACTTTCAAGAGCTTTTCGTGGTGTTCCTTCTTGTTCTTCCTAAAGACCAGGATATCGTCTATTAAGATGACAATTACCTCACAATCTTCTAAGATCTGCTGCATTCTTTTCTGATAGTATTCGGCTGTAGGTGCGATTCCAAATGGCAGAACGTTGCCGCAATACCTCCCGAAAGGCGTTACACAATTCGTGACTAGTCTGGAGAAAACCTTAGCATTTTTGACGCAGTGTAAAGAATAGTGCACGTCAAGGATTGGGTAGTTTTAGCGTAAAATATTCTTGTTAAATTCGCGTGAGTCCACCGTGAATCGCACATCACCATTCTTATTTTACGCAGCGGTTATCGGTGCACAGCACTCGGTTGACTCGTCCACTAGAGATATAAGACCGTTCTTCACTTTTTTGTCCAGGGTAGCTTTCAATTTCTTCCATAGGACAATTCTTCTTTAAGATGAAATTGCAAATGGTTTTGCAGTTATATTTTAAATTTACGGCTCATTTTGACAATTCCTTTAAACAGTTTTTCCAAATTTATGTAACGCGTAGCTTTTTCCAATGGCTGGTTCATCCTGATTGTTGAGCATGAATATGCGCTTGACTAAACCTAGTTTTACGGCGTCTACCTTTTCGAGAACAGATTCGCGTAGATTTTTGACGTGGTAAATGTCTTGCTTTAGTGAGTTTCCGTTGTACGTAAGCATGGCTGTTGCGATGCCAATGACGTTCAGCCGCTTGTCGTCTGCCGCTGTTAGAAGTTTTACTTAGTCTTACGTAGCTGTTTGTTCTCAGCGTATGAAGCCAGTAGAAAGGTAACATCGCTGCCTGTGTCGATTTTAAATTCGTGTCTTTGATGTTTACAACCACGGTCGCAATCCAATAGTTGTCGCTTGTGTCCATTGTGTTGATAGTACCAAGACAGAGCTCTTCGTCGCCATCGTCATCGTCTTTAATCGTCTTGATACTTTTCTTCTGGCACAGTGTGCTGTGCTTGCGTGTTTTTCCTGGCGGGTCACTAATGTCCACGACGATTCTATCATGGATGAAGTCATTCTTCAATATTCCCAAGGAGTATCTTGCTGCGATCGTATGCAAGGTGGTGATGTACTTATTTGCGCCTCTACCGGGATTCTGGCACCCTGTTTGAATCCAGCTCTCATGTAATTAAAATTCACTTTAGGAGCGAACTAGCTGTCGAATTTCTGTACATTTAACCGTGCTGTACACTTTCGCGTCCACTGTTGACAGCCCAAACGTTAATAGCGCATCGTCACTTTCTCTCCCATAGTGTAGATAAGCATGTTCACTTGCTTCTCTTCGTTGGCTTCATTTATTTTAGATGCTAATCGAAATCTCTCATAGCGAGTTTTCCACTTAGGCCAGTTTTCTGGCGAGTTAAAGTTGAATGGATCCAGTGCAGGAATCCTAAAGGTTGGGGATCACTCCCCCACTTCGTTATCGGTGTTGACCATGTTTGGTTGAGGTCAGTTTATTTGGGCCACACACTTTCCAATTTTGAGTTCACTACAACCTTACTGCTTTACCGCTGGCACCATGTTCCATTCGGGAATAGATACAAATAAACACATGTTAGTTTATAATATAGTTAGTCTTATTAGAAGTAAATTGGGTACAAAGACTCGTCGTTAGCGTGCTAGCAAAGTCAAGAATGGCTGCCCCTGTGAGTCCCCCAGGCAGCCACTAGCGTGCTCGCAGCACCGCCAACTACGTAGTGAACAACACACACTCAAACTCGGGGCAGGAGTTACCGAAATAATTTATAATAATAGATACGTTATTCAAAAAAAAAAAATAGTAATAACTGTTGAATATTTAAGAGTGCTGTCTACCTTGGAGAGAGTTGCGAATTGATCGCGGCGCCGTCAACTAAACAAACGGCCAGAAAAAAAAATAATCTACGATACCGGCACGCAGGGCCGACGCTTGCTGAAAGCATCGGACAAATTAGTCTGTACTAATAAAATAATACATTTAACTCTTTATAAAATAACTGAAAGCTCATAGCTATTTTGATTTCTCAATATAGTAAGAATTTAAAAACAATAGTAAAAAAATATTCTGATTTAGTTAAAACACAATCAGCATTAGACCGGTTATATTACATATTGGCCTTCGGAGACTTTGTTCTAGTGAACTCTACCAATCCATTATTTGTAATACCTTTTTAACTATTTTAATGTTTGGTAGAGTTCAGAGATAGATGATGATATCGTACTTTTTAAAAATCACAAAACCCCTAGTTTGATATCACGAATTTTTGTTAGAAAAATTTATTATTTGTGTTTAAATGCAAAAACTCTCCCCAAGATTTTTTACCTTTTTGAGGTTTTTTTTTGAGATATAACTTATTCTAAATGAAACTAGAGACTGTTAACTATACTCGATAAACTTTTCAAAATGATTCATTGATTAGGGCCAGAGTACTGATGAGTTAAAAATAAAATCATCTATTCGGGCGTAGCGGTGCTTGCCTCTTTTTCCCTCATGAAAGTGACAAACATCCTTAAGTATTAAATTATTTTAGTTGATTCTGGTGCTCTTGTGTTGACCAGAAACGTGTAGACTCTAGTTGTTCCTTGCAATTTGATGCAGGAATCATAATATTTTCCTCCAGATCCGGCATAATATCTTGCTGATTTTCGTCGGTCATCAGGTACTTCCATGGTAGTCTTTTGTCGATTGATTGATTTCTCTGAAAATTTCTCAGCTGTGTATTTTTTCTTTAACATTCATTTTCAGTATAATTTTGTTTTTTACAATAATTACAAGACCTTTTAATATTATTTTTATCGTTGCTTAATAGTATTTTTGTCGTTGCTTTTAATTTCATTTTTATTGTCCTGTCTGTTGCCATCGTATTTTGATTTTTTTCTTATATTGCCGACTCACTTCTTCTTTGTGTTTGGCTTCTAATTACTTCGTCGTTGCGCAGTCTCTTATCAAAAGCTCTTGTCTCTTGCTAAGTGGGCCATAGGAAGTCGATTTTCATATTCAAAAGTCTCACCTCCATCTTTGATTTCAGTACTGAATAAAACGTTGGACATGAAAGCGTTCTTCCATGATCCCGGCCTGATTTTCAATCTTTGTTTAATCGATTGATTTTTGCACACGACGATGTAATTCTTCAAACCTCTTGACGTGATTATCAATAGACTTATTTTGGCCCTGTCTCGTATTATTGCGAGTTTCTTATATTCGCTCATATGTCAGATCAGCCTGATCGAAGCTAGCTCGTAGCGCATTAGCTAAATCAGAGAAGCCCTGTGTACTTTCCTCTACTCTTGTTGCCTCTTTCGTTATTCTAGAAGCTTTCACTTTTCTCAAGAGAGATTTTTTTTTCAGCTTAAGTTTCTAGCTGGTCTGGCGCACTTCTAAGTTGATCAAAAAAATATTCTACGTTTGAATTTCCATCAAAAATTTTAACTTCATCCAACAATTCTTTGATTAACCGAAGAGAGTCTGCAGTTATCACCGTTGGTACATGTGGGGCTTTCAGCTTAATGTTCGTTCCTTTCAAAAATTTCAATTCGGTCTGTAATGTTGTTATTGTCTGTTCCACGTTGGACGCTAGTATTTAATACCTGGGTTTTAGGATGACAGACTGTCCGTGCGCGAGCAATTGCCCTTCTTTTATTGCTTACACTCCCAGTGTTCAATATTGATCATTAATTTAATATAGTAATACAATCCTTTATATGTCATACAGTAGTGGTCAAAAGTTTAGGACACCCCCAAATGTCATATTTTTATTGTTTGATTTTTGAGTTTGTAAGTTATTGCAAACGTCCAAAACTTAAATTGACCTATATGTAATCTTTTTTTTCGATCAAAATACTCAAATATTCGAGAGAAAAGCATTTACTATACATAAATTCAGTTTATAAACTCATTTTCATTCATATTTTAGTTCAAAAAGTTGTTTTTCAAAAACTGATTTTTTGGGTCATTTTTCGATTTTTGATAAGTTTTGAGAAATCTTCATTAACTTTTGGACTAGTAATTTTTTCCCTCCTATTTTCATTCAATGCTCAAGTTTAAAGAAAAAAATTTCCAAGTTAATTTTTGATAAATTGTTCGAACCATACTCGAATAACGATTCTTTTTGAGCATTAAAAAATCATTGTATTTTTATTATTTTACACTTAAATTGACATTTTTTTTATGAAGAGTGAAATTGATAAAAATAATACATATTTGATGAAGTTACAACTAATTTATTTAATAGTACAAAAAACTAACAGAAAATCATAAAAAGCAATATTTTTTTGCACAATATTCGATATTTTTAAGTGTACAACAAAAAACGAACTTTTTTGGTAATTTTGCAATTTCAATAGTAATAAATTTTTTTAATAACAAACAAAAATAAGATAACTAGATACTCTTTACAATTTGATAGTTTTTCAGTTCGTTTACAAGTATTTTTATTGATTTTCAATACTTTGTAGCTCCACCTTTAGCATCGTAGCAAGCACGGACTCTGCGTGGCATTGATTCAGCGAGATTTTTGCAGTAGTTCAAGTTTAAACTTTACCAAGCGATAGCTATCTCTCGTTTTAAATCTTCAAGACTTTTTAAATTTTTATCTTTGATAATTCTTTCAACTTGATCTCACGCATTCTCGATAATATTCAGGTCGGGTGATCGAGCGATTATCAAAGATAAAAATTTAAAAAGTCTTGAAGATTTAAAATGAGAGATAGCTATCGCTTGGCAAAGTTTGAGCTTGAACTACTGCAAAAATCTCGCTGAATCAATGCCACGCAGAGTCCGTGCTTGCTACGATGCTCAAGGTGGAGCTACAAAGTATTGAAAATCAATAAAAATACTTGTAAACGAACTGAAAAACTATCAAATTGTAAAGAGTATCTAGTTATCTTATTTTTGTTTGTTATTAAAAAAATTTATTACTATAAAAATTGCAAAATTACCAAAAAAGTTCGTTTTTTGTTGTACACTTAAAAATATCGAATATTGTGCAAAAAAGTATTGTTTTTTATGATTTTCTGTTAGTTTTTTGTACTATTAAATAAATTAGTTGTAACTTCATCAAATATGTATTATTTTTATCAATTTCACTCTTCATAAAAAAAAATGTCAATTTAAGTGTAAAATAATAAAAATACAATGATTTTTTAATGCTCAAAAAGAATCGTTATTCGAGTATGGTTCGAACAACTTATCAAAAATTAACTTGAAAATTTTTTTCTTTAAACTTGAGCATTGAATGAAAATAGGAGGGAAAAAATTACTAGTCCAAAAGTTAATGAAGATTTCTCAAAACTTATCAAAAATCGAAAAATGACCCAAAAAATCAGTTTTTGAAAAACAACTTTTTGAACTAAAATATGAATGAAAATGAGTTTATAAACTGAATTTATGTATAGTAAATGCTTTTCTCTCGAATAATTGAGTATATTGATCGAAAAAAGGATTACATATAGGTCAATTTAAGTTTTAGAATATGCAATAACTTACAAACTCAAAAATCAAACAGCAAAGAGATGACATTTGGGGGTATCCTACACTTTTGACCACTACTGTATGTATTAATATTACATTATCTGGTAGGCTGCTATGGCAAAATATATTGCACCATGATTTATTTGAATGGGACAGCTCCAGTCCCAGCTACTGCAGCTATAACTCAAACTCAACAGTCACCTTACTCGTAAGAACTCCTTATTTTCACTCATCGCTTAACCTTCGCGTAGGAAAACAAACTTAATCATCCTGAATCGGCTCATACTCAAACCAATGTATTCATGGCAATGACATTGGCATGATTCAACTCAGTTTTACTCAGTACACGATCAGGTTACTCATTGACTCTGGTTGAGATTTATGATTTATTGCGGAAAAGGCGGCGAAACTCACTGGATTATTCAAGGTAAAAATTAAACATTCCAATTTTTCGGCATCAGTGATACATTATCCGAGCATGCTCACGGGCAAGGTTTTAATTATGCCGCAATGCACCGAACAGTCGAGCACAAAATTACTGCACTCTCACTTAAGCATTTATCGATTACCATCGGTCTCATGCAGTAAAAGTTCCTGGCTTCATCTCAGCAAGTTGCACCTGCTGAACCAGGTTTTGGTCAGCGCCGGACTTTGACATCATCATTGGCGCAGAGCATAATAGGAGCAAAATAATCAAGCCACAGAAGTGCGCCTGACCAAACTGTAAGTCAATTATCAATATTGGACTGGCTCAAAAAGAATATATAAGAGTCTTAAATCAAGCGAAAACTGTCACTGATGACGCGTTGTTGAAAGCGATTATCAAGTTTCGAGTTCAACAAGAATCACTAGGCTCTGATCATCACTTAATGCTCAAATCAGACCAACCCCTCCGCGAGTAACATTCATCAAAACTTACTGCAGGATCCAAGACGATAGGTACATGGTTAGGCTGCTATTCAAGGACCCATCTTTACAGTTGGGCTGCTCACTGAGGAGAGCTCAAGCATGCTTGCAGAGGTTGCTGAAAAAACTTAACTCGAATGCTGAACTTAATCACATGGAGCCAGTGCAGAAGGAAAAATTCAATAAAGAACCTGTGTTTTACCTGCCTCGCCACCAGGCCATGGTGAAAATCTACAAGAGGCTCACTACAGACTCAACATGGTCACTCGAGGGTCTCATGACACTCCATCTGCTCAATTTTCATCAATGAAGGCTTTACTCCACTTAGCATCAGATGAAGATCGGAACCATCTACCTATGAAGTGTTAATTCAAAAGTCGCTACCGACGAAATTTTTGGTAGAGCTGAGATACTCAACTAGAAGAAAAAGCAGACCAGCTGGAACAATTATGCATGGCGGGCAGATTCCCATTTACAAAATGGAATTCGAATCACTCAAAATTCTTAAAAGGAAAATTATCATTCATCTCATCAAACTCAAGTGAAGATTGAATAATAAATCTGCAAAAATTATCAGCTTAAGGTAGCTCTTATATCAAGACTGTTTTACATTCTCAATGAAATTTCCTACGATTCCAGAAAAAATTACAAAAAGGAACGGACTCTCACAAGTGACTCAAATCTTTGACCCCACTGGCATCATCCCAGTTATAGTTGCAAAATCAAAATCCTCCTTCAAGAGCCGTTACTGCTCAAATATTCATGGGACGATGTAAATCTCTACAGTTAATCTCGAGGAATTCTCTGATGCATCTCAAGACGCCATGGTTGCGGTTCTTTATCTTAAATTCAATCACAAACTACTAAGGGCTCAACTTTATTTGTTTACTCAAAATTCAAAACTAAGGTAGTACTCAAAGTCAACGTGGACACTCAGAAGATGTGGGCGTTCATAGATATATACTGGTCAGCCTTGAAGCTGCTCAGGATTACGGCTTGGTGTTTGATCGCCCGGGACCTTTTCAAAAGATCAACCTAGTCATAGCCAAGCTAACTCACTGCGACTTACAAGGGAACTACTCCAGGTGTTATACTCGAAAAGAGACTAATCTGGTGAAAAATTTTCCTTATATTAGACATAACAAAGTTCACCTAGTCCTAAGACCTCGATCCCTGATATTTTTTTTGTGAAGCGTTTGAAAATCGAGATTTTGAGGTTTTTTTGATTTTTTTTTTCAATATTCTAAGGTGGGCGTCCGCCATAATTTTGATCGTGCTAATTTTATTCTACCGTTGGCTGAAATAAATTACTCATAAAATGAAATGAATTTTTCAATTTTTCAAAGATGTTTGAGTTTTTAACATTTTTTTTTCACCTTATGATTTTATTTAGCAGGTTATTTATTTCATGAAACTTTTACGTAGTTTACGCTTTTTTCAACCTTTCTCTTACTTTTATCATAAAATAAATTCAGTAATTATTGAAGCTTCCAAACTTTCAATGTTTTTCTCTAAAAATTTTACATTTTTCAAAATAGCGTGTCGCTAATTCTATTTTCCGAATCGATTTAATACCTTGAAGTTTAAAACAGCGTTTATTTCAAGTGTAATTTTATGACTACTACAAAGGAAATGGGTGTTAAAAAAAAATCATTCCGTTTTTTGAAATTATTTTTTTTTAAATCAATTTATTATTTAAATTCTACCAAAGATTAAAATTTTAATCAATAGTTTGTTATAAATAATATAAACCAAATTTATCTGCAGGAAACCTAATTATTATCATAGTTTTAATATTGCAAGCTTTAATGTACACAAATAGAGCTATTATCAGAGCCTTAAACGTTAAAAACATCGCGGTTTTTTGGTATTTTTTTATTCTTAAAACTTGCTGTTGCTTTTTCAATTTTCCGACTTATTTTTTTGTAACTTTTCATGTGTATTATTCATGGTGAAGAAAAAGTTAAAAATGTTCTTTCAATGCCAACAGATTTTATTATAAAAATCTTCCAAACGTAAAAGTTTTTTAACCTTGTTGATCGCAAGTAATAACTTGAGTCTCTCCGACGCAAGCCAAAAGAACGGCAGGGACTCCCTGCGCACTCGACCAATGCGCATTCGGCCTACTGCATGCCCTCGCTGCGCTCGGGCCGCAACATGGCGGCCGGCTGCGAATTGGACGAGTGTGCATGGGAGTCCACGTGCCGTTCTTTTGGCTTTAATCGGAGGAAATCAAGTTATTATTTGTGATCAACCGGCGCTAAAAAAGTGTATATATCTCTCAGGACTAATTTGTGTCGTGTAGGCCCGCGTGTTAGCAGCCCTCGACTTCGTTTCGGGCTGCAATGATAGCGGGCCTCCATGACAAACTTTAGTGCCTCGGTGAATAATATACTAATTGCAATGGGCACACTTGATAAATGCTACATCTTCACAGTGGATACAATTTCCTAAAATTTATTTGTGGTCAAAACAAATTTAGTTTATGTTCTTGAAGTTTCCTGGATGAGGAATTCCCGGAACAGAGTACAGACTTTTATACCATGCGTATTTTAGCAAAGGTCGAAATACTTCTGCTGTTAATTGATTGTGAACTAATGCATGTATTTTTAAAAAGTCTATTATAAACTTCTTGTTCTGAAGAATCAAGCATTTTTTGATCGTATATTCGACGAACCAAAATTTTGTATTGTCTATAAAAATATACGTACAATGACTGGCATACGCTTGTGGAACCAGCAGGTATTGTTACAGCTTCAAGAAGTTCTTTTTTCTCTGGAAATAAAGAATCCATCAAAAATTGATCAATTTGTCCAGACCAACTACCGGTTAAAAGCAAACTTTTTTCAGTAATGTGCGGAATCAAACAATAGCTAAGCCATGATTTAACATATTGTTTTGTTAATTTACCAGTTTTGCTACAAACTACAACTAAATTATTAGTTGCACAGCAACTTGAGGCCCAAATTAATTTGCAGTCGTTTCTTGTAAGCAAATTAACATCGGAGACAAAAGTTTGCCAGATGCTGTTATTATTGACTGAATAGTATATGAATGCGTTGAATTAGCGACAGTGTTCACCAAAAGTTCAGTATGCTTTTCACCTTTGTAACTTAAGGTTTGGGTAGAATGGAATTCTTTAAAAAACCAGATTGATCGAAGTTGGGAACAAAATCTAAATTATAAGTTGGTATTTTTTCATTTGTAAATTCTTAATGATTTAATATTTTTTGATCGATTTCAGCCTTTTCTGTTGAGTGCTTTCTTGTAAAAATCTTTGTTACTTTTCTAGAATTTACACCAAGGCGACGTTTAATATTTAGTAAAAAATGGTGACTTGCTTTGAATTTTTCCAATTCAATTTTTTTTGTGCTTTCTTAAAAGCCCAGCGTTAAATGTTTATATCATGAACAGCCTTTTTTCAAGTCTCACTCGCTTCAACTCATTTTTTATGTGCTGCTCCTGCTCAAACGTTTTCATTGAAAAAGTTTCTTCAGCTTCGACGTATTTTCTAAATCCACTTATATGTGTACGGTGTATTCAAGGATACAGTCTCTTTGAATTGAATTAAGTGATGGATGGTCTTTAACCTTCAATTCAACAATTTTTTTCATCGTTTCAAAAGAAACCGTATGATCGGAAGAATCTATTTTACGGAAAAAGTAGTAGCCCTTGGCCTCAAGTTTTTTCTTCTTTAGAGATGACTGCAAGTAAGATAAAGTTTCGGAATGATCAGAAATACTGGCTTCAGAACTAAATTTTTGTGATAACTCATCATTACATTCATTTTTGCTTGAATCTTCAACTTCTATAAATTCAGAACCATCTTCTTCAATAAATAAGGTCTCTTCAAACAAAAAAAAAAAAAAAACTGGCTGGGCATCGATATCCATGATGCAAATAAAAAATCGATATTATTTCAAATTATCAGTATTATCTTTAAAGAATAATGATTTAAAAGAGTGAGTCTTTTATTTAATTTAACAAATAATTTTATTTTTTGAATTTTTATTCATTATATCTTAATAGATCTTGTTATCACTTGTGGGATAAAAATTAGAAGATGCTCCCTGGTGGTTTCAAGTTAAACTTGCATGCAGACATTTTAAGGTATTAAATCGATTCAGAAAATAGAATTAGCGACTCGCTATTTTGAAAAATGTAAAAATTTAAGAGAAAAACAATGAAAGTTTGGAAGCTTCAATAATTACTAAATTTATTTTATGATAAAAGTAAGAGAAAGGTTGAAAAAAGCATAAAATACGTAAAAGTTTCATGAAATAAATAACCTGCTAAATAAAATCATAAGGTGAAAAAAAAAGGTTAAAAACTCAAACATCTTTACAAAATTAAAAAACTCATTTCATTTTATAAGTAACTTATTTCAGCCAACGGTAGAATAAAATTAGCATGATCGAAATTATGGCAGACGCCCACCTTAGAATATCGAAAAAAAGCTCAAAAAAACTTCAAAATCTCGATTTTCAAACGCTTCACAAAAAAAATATCAGAGATCAAGGGTTTAAGACTAGGTGAACTTTGTTTTGCCTTATATATGGAACATTTTCCACCGGATTAGGTCTCTTTACGAGTGTAAATTAACGAATCGCACATCTCCCGCTGCGTGGTTAGCACAAGGCAGTGAGTGGATCAAGCTCGACAACTTACGAGAAAATGACTACTAGCTAGAGTAACCCTCTCTTTCTATTTAACTCATACTGGGGTTGACTTATTTTCTTGACCGCTCAGCATAAGAAAATCGAAGACCGCAGCCTTAAGAAAATTGAAGCTTGAAACTTACAAAGATTAAATTGGTTTATTGTATGTTTCTCATCAGCAGCGGCACATTTGATAAATATTGCATCAACTAATTATTCAACAAACAGATTTATTGCAGCATATAAAAGACTTACATCAAGAAGAGGTTTGAAAACACAATTTTTTACTCAAATTATAGTACAATTTTCAAGGAGCTAATAAAGCCCAAACAGAAATTTTACAAATACGCTAAACATGAAATTAATAAATTCTACAAGCTCGTTAGTCAAGATGAAATTAAATGAAGTTTCAATTCACCTGTTTTATGGGTAGTAAATAAAAGGAAAATCTAAAATTAATGAAATTTTACTTGAGTCGCTCATTTTATGAAATCCCAATTATGAAGATCTTTAAAATCTTCTCGCTAAGATCAATTACCTGCTTAATCTTCTAGACGCTCATCCCATCTTTGTAAGAAGAATTTCTGACTCTTCTAGTATAAATTAAATGTGTTCAACTCTCTTCAGTGGAAAACTAAAGAATAACTTGAAAGATTTGGAAGTGCTCACACCTTGACATTTCTTAGTTGATTCAGCGCTGATCACCGTTCCAGAGCCTTCGCTTTTGGATTTCCCAATTTCAAGACTATTAAAGTGTCAGTTAATACAATGCCGTTTGCAGCAATTTTGGAATCAGTGGACTACAAGATACTTACACCATCTTCAGTCAATCTCAAAATGGTTTCATGCTTCTCATCACGTGACGATTAGTTCATTGGTTATACCCACGAACGAACTCTCACAACTAAGCAAATGGCCAACGACGACTGTTGTTGAAGCAAATCCCGGAAAGATGGACTCATCAGGGTGGTCAAGGTCGAAATAGCTACGTCAGCATTCCCTCGGCACGTCTCAAAATTGGTCATCCTTCTGGCGTACAAAAAATCATCAAATCAATGTCAAGGTTAATAACGGGAAGAATATTGAATATTTAATTTAAATGTTCGAATCGTTTGCAATAAAAATCGTGCCTCCTCGGCAGCTACCTGGTGCTCGGAAATCGGTTTTAGATCTTAATTTAGGTCGTCTCATGTGACACCTAGTGCTACAAAAGTTTCAAGCAAATTAAATAATAATTTGCTGTCATAACCAACAAAAGAGTAATGCGTGAGTGCGTAAGTAAGTTACGAAGTGTTTGCACGTTATTTTAAGCTCAAATACATGTAAATTAAACTGCTCCTTCGATTCTCACCGTCGGTTTTCTCGTCCCGTTTTCATGCCTCGTTGTAAATAATTTCATTATGGATTCAATAATAAAATAATCCACATCAAAGCTCAAAGTAAAGTGATTTGTGAGTGCCAATAAGTATTATCAATATTTACTAATTACTTGAAAATCATACAAAGTGGAAAATCCCTGGCTCATAGTTTATTCGTCTGCAACCATAACCTCGCCCTCACGACATGGTGAACTTGGTATTTTTGTTTAGCTTTTTTATCAAGTGTCTGCTCATCAAGCTCATCTCATCTTTCAAGCTGATCTACTTATCAAGCAAAATCTACTCATTAGCAACAATTATCCAGGTACCTCAGTAACAAGGAAGTTTTTTATCATCACAGTTTTTGGGTAAAATGCTCCGTCAACAAAAAATATCTCAACACAGCCATATTGTTTTCATCAACAAGGATTTGATAATTACAATTTGTTACTTCTTAACTAAGATTAATCATAATTGTTATTGCTCACTCTAAAAGGTCTGTAAATATAGTAAATGAATGGCCCAGTGTAAATAATTGTAAAATATGTTGTGTTTAATTACTCACTCCTTCTCTACTTCCAATAAAATTGTTATGAACGGTAAAGTTAAGTTCAATCTTGAACTATAACCTAAAAAATAAAAAAAAATGCTATTTTGGCTTACGCCATATTTTACGAATCTACTGTGCAGCTTCCTACTAAACACACTCAATATCTTGCACCTGCGCTATGAGATATATATTGGCACATAAGAGAAGAGACACTCATCTAATTTTATACCTATGCATGTATGCATACATGCATAGGTATAAATCTACTCATTGTAAGAAAACTCTTTACAACGGAAGAAACTATTTTAAAATTTCTATATTGGGCCTGCCGTGAAAATGGGCTCTGTACTGCCGACAAAATGACTAAGAAAGGAGCCGTGGAATGGTTAGTAGAATAAAAAAGTTTTTTTTACTCTACATACAAAAAAAGAGTTCACATAAAATAAAATAAAATAAAATAAAATAAAATCGATTACAACTACTTATAAAATTAACAAAATTGATTTTCTAACTGAAGAATGATCAAGTCCTTTAATATTACTGCAGGATACTACGCCCGACCGCTAAGTGGCATCTGGCTTCCCGCAAGTAAGCTATCTCTAGCCATTTATGAAGCCACTGCGAGTCTCCCTACCCTGCGGCAGCGTCTTTAGTGGGGGGGGGGGGGCAGCTAAGATAGCCCACAGATAAGCCCCTGAGCTGTTATGAGGCAAAACGGTAATTTTTCTGTCGATAATTACAAAGAAAAAATAATAGATTTCTTCCAAATGATGATTCTACAATAATCTACTAATTGAAAAAATATTTTCGTTTTTTCCATCATAACATGGAGCTTTTACTTTCACATATTTTTTAATAACATTGCAGCTCACATTTTTTTCTATTTTTAATAAAATCAAAAATTTTTTTTTTCAGTATCGTCAAAACTTGTTCATAACTTGGTGCCAACATTTACACAATGCTAATCTTCAATATCGAGCAGATATTGCTAGAACAGAATATTTATCCAATCCCGATGAAAGACTTCGATGGCAAGCTAACGCTTTACCAGCAGATGAATTGTGTACGGAAAATGCAATCATGCTTAAACGTTTTAACCGTTACCCATTAATTATAGATCCATCTGGGCAAGCTACGGAATTTCTTATCAACGAATTCAAACATCGTAAAATAACTAAAACAAGTTTTCTGGATGACGCGTTTAGAAAAAATTTGGAAAGTGCTCTTAGATTTGGCAATCCTCTACTTGTTCAAGATGTTGAAAATTACGATCCTATTTTAAATCCTGTTTTAAACAGGGAACTCAGACGAACAGGAGGAAGAGTGCTTATTACTCTAGGAGATCAAGATATTGATCTTTCACCGTCATTTGTAATTTTTTTATCCACAAGAGATCCTACTGTTGAATTTCCTCCTGATATATGCTCTCGAGTAACGTTCGTCAACTTTACTGTTACTCGAAGTTCATTGCAAAGTCAATGTTTGAATCAAGTGTTAAAGGTTGAACGCCCAGATATCGATGAAAAACGGTCAGACTTACTAAAGCTACAAGGAGAATTTCATTTAAGATTAAGACAACTGGAAAAATCATTGTTGCAAGCACTAAATGATGCGAAAGGAAAAATATTAGATGATGATTCAGTTATTACAACTCTTGAGACTCTGAAACATGAAGCTGCAGACATAAGTAAAAAAGTGGAAGAAACAGATAAAGTAATTGCAGAAATTGATACTGTATCACAACAGTATCTGCCACTATCTCAAGCTTGTTCAAATATATATTTTACAATGGATGGTTTAAATCAAATACATTTTTTATACCAATATTCTTTAAAAATGTTTCTAGAAATTTTCACATCTGTTTTAACCAAAAACTCGAAATTGACTGGTATCTCAGATTATGTTCAAAGACTAACATTCATAACAAATGAATTATTTTGTTTATGTTACGAAAGAGTAGCTCGGGGTATGTTACATCAAGATCGGCTTACTTTCGCTATTCTTTTGTGTCGTATTCACTTAAAGGGTATAGCATCAGAAACTACGTTTGATGACGAATTTTCTTTTTTCTTACGAGGGAAAGAAGGAGTCTTGAATGTTAGAGCACCTCCTATACCTAATTTTAGTTCTGAACAGCAAGATGCTTTAATGCGTTTAACAACCAGGCTACATGCTTTTAAAAAGCTTGTAGATAACATTCACAATAATTCTGAGTTTTTCACATGGCTTCAACTACCAACTCCAGAAATATCTGTACCGAAATTGTGGGAAGAAGAGAAACCTTGCTCGGCTGTTGGAGTAGCAATGAACCAACTTTTAATCATCCAAGCATTCAGGTAAAACTTTGCATCAATATTTTTAAATTGGTGCAAGCCTGGCACTTATAGCCATAAAAGCTTTTAATTAAAATTTCTATGATTCATGAATAAAACAATTTAAAAATTTCAAAATATCATTAGATACGGAGGGATTACCCCAGCTCGCTCCGCTCACCAACCACCTAAATTTAATCCAATAATAAAAAAATAATAATTTTGGGCAAACATTTGAAGCACAAGATAGAAATAGTAATTAGTCTGTGTAAATTTATTTATTTATTTATTTATAATTCACGGAATAATTTTCCATTAATACATACATATATTACATAAATTCAGAGTAAGTGGCGTATATAACTATAATTGTTCATTAACATATATTATTAAACTTGTGATAGTATGTGATTATTGTTTAATATATTATAATATTAAAATAATTTAATATTATATAAACAGAATACGGTAAAGTAAAGTAATGCAAACTCTTAATCAAATTTTAAAAGTACAAATGAAAACGATGAAAAAGAATCTGTAGAAACATTAAAAAGTCAATATCGTCAGTTAATTTACTAAACAATGAAGTTATCCTAATAACAGGAGAGTGGTTCGCTATGTTTTTTGCATAGATGTTTTCATGAAAGCATTTTTTATTGCTTCTGAGTTGTCTAGGAGGCGTATGAAAATTAAGTTTTTCAAGAAATTCACTGCAGTCAATTTCTCTTTTAATTAACTGGATTCCAAATATTGCTGGAGCTCTTTGGCTGGCTGATTGGATAGTAGAAATGTTCATTGGTGTTGAATATTTGAGTAATCATGAGAGTCAAATCGCATGGTTGATCCTGTCTTATGAGAAACGAATCCCAAACAGGGGCGCAACAACTCCTTCCGGCTGGGGGGGGGGGGGGGGGTGGACCTCAGGACAATAAAATTGACGTCTAAAAAAAAAAAGCGTCGAATTTCATGAATAAATAAGTTAATTATCCCCCAAGCATTGAACCCCCAAAACCCTGGGCGCCCGAGTTCAACAAAAAAATGATCAGCTATCTCCTAAGCTCTAGACCCAAAAACCCAGGGCGCCCGAGTTAAAAAAAAAACTGAGCAGCTATCCCTCAAGCTATAAACCTCAAAACCTTGGGCGTTCGAGTTCAACAAAAAAACTGATCAGCTATCCTCCAAGCTCTAAACCTCCCAAAACCCTGGGCGCCCGGGTTCAACAAAAAATTTGATCAGCTATCCCTCAAGCTCTAAACCCCAAAACCCTGGGCGCCCGAGTTCAACAAATAAACTGATCAATTATCTCCTAAGCTCTGAATCCCCCAAAACCCTGGAACCCAAATACATTTAAAAAAAACTGATCAGTTATGCCTCAAGCTCTAAACCTCCCAAAACTCTGGTTACCGAGTAGAATAATTCTCCAAGTTAAGCGTACTCTATATTTGTATATCAAGTCAATAAAAAAGTTTTTTTTTCTTTGATTCCACAAAAATATTGGGGGTGTCAGGGCACCTCCTAGGCTGGGCACCTCCTAAGCACCCGACCCTTTAACATTGTTTAAAGTTCCTAAATCTTCATATAACTCCTGGACAGGTAAAAATTGAAAAATTTACTGTAATATACTATTACAATAGTTAAAAAAACTATACCTACAGGTATAATCATTACCGATCTAGACATTTTCATAATTTTTTAACAAGCTTTTTTTAACACTGTAAGCTATACATACTTTTCACTGCTATCATATATCATAACAGCTTGATGAATAATGAAATTTAGTTTGATTCTGAAGTTACCAATGAAAAATACCCGATATCAATAAAATAAAACCATTTGAGTAAACCACTAAAAAGTTTACAAGTGAGAATCATTATTAAAACTTTTTTTTAACTTCATATCATAATCTTTACATACAAAGTTATAAACTTTGTATGTAAAGTAAACTATTTTTAATCAACAAAATAAAATTTTTATAACAACTATATAAAATTGATAATACTTAAACACTTGATGATAAGAAAGTTAACACATTTTATGACAAATAACTTTTATTCAAACTTGATGTATCAGCTCCAGAAAAAATAAAATAAAAACAATGAAATCTTTGATTTTCATTAAATAATTGAAAAAAAAAGTCATTCAGTATTTTTTTGTACTAGTCCACTACGCATGCAATCAGATGTTTGTTTCGATTGTTGATTCTAATACTACCTCTCATATGGTTCGAATGAGAGGGCGCTGTAGTCAACCGCTTGAAATTTTTCAATGATGACGCCGTCTGAACTCTAAAGTCCTGGGTCGTCTGCGAATGTGAATCAACCAATCCCAGTAAACCCTGGAGGGCAAAAAAAGCAAATTTTTCATGATTTTTCTCGAGCAAACGGCAAAAGTTATTTAATTTATTAATAGTGTACATAATAAAGTAACATTTGAACTACTTTCTGTAATTTTTTTGAATAAATATTAAAAAACAAGCCGATGCCAGTGCTTTTTCGGAGACACCTTCGCTCGACAATTTTTTCCCCTGGTAAACGCCATTTTGTCCATAAACATCTGAAACAAAAATTTCAGGAAGATTTTGTTAGAAGATAAGTTTTTCCTGGTAATAACACGAGGGTCTTTTTTTTCACTTTTTGACGATTTGGCGGCTATTTGAAGTCAAAGGTCGTTTTTTCGACTAAAAATGTCACTTGCCAAATCGTCAAAAAGTGAAAAAAAAAAATCCTCGTGTTATTACCAGGAAAAACTTATCTTCTAACAGAATCTTCCTGAAATTTTTGTTTCAGATGTTTATGGACAAAATGGCGTTTACCAGGGGAAAAAATCGTCGAGCGAAGGCGTCTCCGAAAAAGCACTGGCATCGGCTTGTTTTTTAATATTTTTATTCAAAAAAATTACAGAAAGTAGTTCAAATGTTACTTTATTATGTACACTATTAATAAATTTAATTACTTCTGCCGTTTGCTCGAGAAAAATCATGAAAAATTTGCTTTTTTTTTGCCCTTCAGGATTGCCCCCCCCCCCCCCCAAAATTTAAAGGAGAATCTCTTTATAAAATTAATTTTTTCAAATGCGAGGGCAGAGATGTATTCCATGCTTGGGTCAAATGTTAATTGAGAATCAATAATGACGCCGAGATCTTTGATATGGTTTACGAAGCTTAAGTCAATTTTACCTAAATGATAGAAGAAGTCGGTTGGGTGTTTTTTTTCCAAAAGTAATCGCGAAACATTTGCTGACGTTCAATTGAAGGCCATTCTGTAGCGACTTGGCATGGATGTTATCGATATCAGTCTGTACTAAAATTCCATCACTTAGGGAGCATATCGCTCTCTAAAGCTTTAAGTCATCCGCTAACAATGAAAAAAAGCAGAAAAGAATTACAGTTTTGATGTCGTTAATGAAAAGTATAAATAATAAGGAACCCAAAAGGGACTCTTGACTAATACCAAAAGTTAGAGACTGAAGGTTCGAATCCTGATTAATTTTTTTTTTTCAATTATTTTAAGTTGTTTATTATCTTTATTTAATTATTTATGATGATTTCCTTTTTTTATAACCATTTTTTTAACTCTCAAAATATTGATAAAAAAAGCTAAAAATGCGATTATGTTTAAATATTAAAAGTAATTATGATAATATAATTACAATAAATAAATCATAAATAAATTAAATAAACATAATAAACAACTTAAAATAATTAAGAGAAAAAAAAATAATTAACGAGGATTCGAACCTACAGCCTCTGAGTCGCAAGTTGAAGCTTGAACCACTCTGCTACGGAACATCATTCAATTTATGATATTTCAGCTTGTATAAAAACTGCGCTTAAAATGTTTAAATTATGGTTTAAATAATGCTATAATTATTTACTGCATGGAAACCCTGGTGAGTTTGATAAAGGAGGTTAAAATAAATCTTTTTCACCTGGGTTGCCATTTTGGCGCGGACTTGCACACGAAAACTCGTATGGCGGCTACACTATTGTTGATAGTTGTAGATAAGTAGTCGACATAAACACTGAGATTAGATGAGGTGGAGCGATCACTTATAAAACCATGTTGTTCAGGTATTAAGTATTTCCGAAGGTAAGGTGTAAGGTTCCAGCAGACAATGTCGTCGATCAGTTTAAGAAAAATAGGTGGCTTGCAGATAGGCCGATTGTTGTTGATATTAGATTTATTGCTGCTTTTGAAGAGAGGAATAATATAACTGCTTTTCAAACACCGTGATATATGACCTTTTGATAAGGAGTAATTAAAGATATTCAGTAAAAGTGGGACGAAGAAGTCTTTGCATTTAGCAACTATAAGAGGATGAATCCCGTCGGGGCCGTGGCTGGACCGAAGATAAGCAGTTTATGTAGTTAAAGAAGTTTTTACTGTCGTTCTTTATGTAGTTTTCAGTGTTAGCAGCGTAGTTGTCAGAGTCGCGATCGAGCAGAGTTGAGAAGTTTTGAATAAATAAAAATGCCATCATGTGATCCATTTAGCATATTATAATATCTTATGATTATTTGTTGTAGGAAAGTCAATATAAAGATTTATCTAATTTAAGATACAAATCGATGTTAAAATGTAAGGTTCATAAATTTTTGGTAACTCATAAAACATATTTTAGTCAACCAACTGGCGTTTCAAATATATTGATTAGATCTTATACACATAAAACTATATTTTAGTGCCCCTTTCACTTAAGGTAGGTATATAAGATTGAATTTATCTAATATGCTCACCTTGTATTGACATTACAAACATTTATTATCTCTACCACCTCACAACCATCACTTGCCTTAACTATCTAACTAGTACTACTATTGTCACCCATTTTAAGAACCTTTAACTAACCCTATTAACTTTTTCATCTTTAATTACCTGACCTACTTTACTCTTAGGGAAAAATCTCAAATCTCACGTCTCGCGCTGCTCTTACCTAACTTCAAAGTCAGATTGTGCGACGTGCAACGTTAGATGCTGGATTTCTCGCAAGATGGCCTTGAGTGATCTTATTGACTTCATTTACTTCAAAAAACGTACTTTACTCCCGCACTTATCCCACCCATTGTAACAATAAACCCTACTTATCTTATTCATCCAAGTCACTAACTCATCTTACATCCTCTAACTTAACCAACCCATCTCATTTTACTATACTTGTCTCATGCAGCTCATAAAAAAATCAAACTTGAGCTATTAAGATCAGAGTTTTGAAAACCTAATAAAAAATAGAATTAAAATCTAAAAAATAATTTTTAAAACAGAGATATGTTTCTTATATCAATATCTTCTTTTTTCCAACAGCAATAATTCATAGTTTTAAAAAACAAATCGTCTCAACTTATTTCAAAATTGATACAAAATTTGAAGAGAAATTATTATTATTGCTGTTAAAAAACCAAACCAATTGAATATCATAATTGCATCCTCATTTTTATTAAGGATCGAAAATCATATGCGCAACATGTGTATCGCCATCTTGTTTTTATACAAATTTTTTTATTGAAACATCATTTTTTAAAGCTCATCGTAAGAAGTCAAATCTTTAAAAACTAGAAATTACTCAGCGCGCAAACGCGCACGGACCCTTATTTATTGCTTTTGCAAAAGAAATTTTTATTAAATATAATAAAAAATTCTAACTCCATCAGTTTTTAAACGCGCAAACGCGCATAGGAAAAAAACAAAAATAGTAACCTCAAATGCACTTTTTGAATATTTTAAAAACTTCTTCACCAATCAGCTCATGAATAAATTGTTTACGCAAGATGGCGACAGCTCTCTTTTATAAAGGGACACGCCTTTAAAAATGTAAGATATCAACGGCGAGTTGTGTTTTTAATAGTTGATAACAGAATTATCACTTTTTTAATTTATTATTTTCGCTAGGCTTTCAAAAAATCATATTTCAATAGTTTTCAAATTATTCAATAATTTAATAATTATTAAGTAAAGTTTATTTTAATTAACTTATTTTGTATTTTTCAGTTCCCAATGAAAATGAGGATGAAATAAATTGAAAAGGTTTTTTTTTCTCAGTTATGAGTTGTTGTTGCTCTACAAATGTTGTTTTTGGCATAAGAACCAAAACTATGTTTAAATAAATTTTTTGAGATGTTTTTTTTCATCATAAGGTCTAAAATATTTTCTCAAATCTCTGATCTTACTAGTTTATCTTATTGAATTATAATTTTTCATCATTTTATTTACTCTTAATCTCAACTTTGTAGGCTTGAAGCATACAAGTTTAATTCAAAATTTTATCTGTTTTTAAAAAAGAAAAACATTTTAAAACATATCACTACGACTGATTTGAAGTAAATCC
The DNA here is from genome assembly GCA_038277355.1 of Encarsia formosa. Taxonomy (NCBI): domain Eukaryota; kingdom Metazoa; phylum Arthropoda; class Insecta; order Hymenoptera; family Aphelinidae; genus Encarsia; species Encarsia formosa. Next base: position 22,924,125 of record CM076187.1, read on the forward strand.
CACAAAATTTGAAGGTTTTACAAAAATATTGCAATCTATACTTGTTACAGAGATTATATAAGATATTGACTTAGCTAATATATCCACAGGTGTAAAATTAAGAAAGTGTCCAGGTACCATCGCCGTATACCATATTCGGTGCACGGTGCACGGTACATGGTACCAAATAAGAGTTACTTTAGACACTCTGTGAATTTAATTGGATTATTTAAGATAGGCAATTGGATTTAAAGTTGAAACTAGTAGTTTTTTAAACTTAAGTGGGTTATTTGGGATAAATTATAGGATCTAAAATAAAAAGCTACCGTGTTCCGTGTGCGATACACGGCGATGGTACCTAGATACAACCGAGTCAATGCATCCATAAAGAAAAAAAAAAACTGCAGCATGTTCTTGTCACTATGTTTGTTACCTGAGCTTGCAAACAGATTTGGGAAAACTGGATTGGGAAAAATGTCCCCCTACTGGATACGGCAACGCTGGTCTGAATGGAAATCGCCTGAATTCGCAGCAAAAAGAAATCAGCAAGCTTAAAAATGAAATGTTTATTACTTTTTAACACGGAATCTTTTCAGTACAATTTTTTCTTCATCCCGATCACAAAAAGTGGCATGGCAAACATCCGTCCCGTGTACGGTTGCCGTGTTGCCGTCCGAGGGGCCTTGCCCGGCATGTGACGCTAAAAAGGCACGGCACGGATGATTTGCCGTCCATGTTGCCGTGCGATAACGCAAAGGTTAAAATGCTGTCTGCTGGAGGAGTAACATAAATTTAATTTAAAATTGCAATTTTTAAGTATAATATCATTACTTCTTTAGTGAATTGTTACTTTCAGCTTTTTTATTTCAAAAATTAAAATGTTGATGTGAAAATAACTACAAAATGTGAGGTGAACATTAATTTGAACGCATGAGAAAGAAATAAAATCTCGATACATCAATCTGAATTGATACATTAAAGTCAAAATCTTGATTTATTAATTAAGATTTCAATGTTTTATAATTATATTTTGACATTTAAAAATTAAATAGCCTATTTAAGTATTATTAATTAACATAACCTAAAATGAATTCATAAATTTAAACAAATACTTATTCAAACAAATATTATTATTATTAATATTATTTTAAAACATGAAAAAGAAACAATTTATCCGCTTCAATTTACTCAATATTTTATTAAATGATTTCCTAGTTTCTAATTAATTTTAACTTTAATCTAAGTATTCATATTTAAAAAGTTTTAAACAGTGTACAAATTTTATTATACATTATCACAGTTTATATAGTTTATAGCATTGAATAATATTGTAAAGATATGAAAAAATTTATGAACAAGAGAATCGATTATTTTATTGTAATTTTAATTATTCATTTAGTTTTCAATTTTCAATATGCAAATATAAAATATTGAAATCTTAATTAATAAATCAAGATTTTGACCTTAATGTATCAATTCAGATTGATGTATCGAGATTTTATTTCTTTCTAATGCGTTCAAATTACTGTTCACCTCACAATTAGTAATTATTTTCACTTCAACATTTTAATTTTTGGAATAAAAAAGCTGAAAGTAACAATTCACTAAAGAAGTAATGATATTATACTTAAAAATTGCAATTTTTAATTTGATTTATGTTACTCCTCTAGCAGACAGTATTTGAGTCATCGCACGGCAAATCATCCGTGCCGTGCCTTTTAGGGCCGGGACAGAGATAAATGCACAGAAGTCTGTGCGCCTGTGCGCCTGCACAGAGCTCTTGTGCAGCTGCACAGACAGCACCTGAGCATAAGCAAAGGAGCAATTAAACAAATTAACTTGAATAAATAAATTAAAAATTAATTAATGAACCTTCAGTTTTATGGTCAGGGTAACACCTGGTGCACAAACCTGGTCAAAACTTCTCCAAGGCGTAACTAGGAAATCATCTCCAAGGCGTAACTATCAACAAGTGCACGAGATGCCTTTCCTGAGCCCTCCGGAGTCAAAACTTCCTGAGGAAATCATCTCCAAGGCGTAACTATCACCAAGTGCACTAGCTGCCTTTCCTGACCCCTCCGGAGTCAAAACTTCCTGGGGAAATCATCTCCAAGGCGTAACTATCAGCAAGTGCACCAGGTGTTACCCTGACCATAAAACTGAAGGTTCATTAATTAATTTTTAATTTATTTATTCAAGTTAATTTGTTTCATTGCTCCTTTGCTTATGCTCAGGTGCTGTCTGTGCAGCTGCACAAGAGCTCTGTGCAGGCGCACAGGATTCTGTGCATTTATCTCTGTCCCGGCCCTTCAGCGTCACATGCTGGGCTGGGGCCGTGCACGGAAAACGGATCAGGCGCGGATGATCTGATACGGCATCTGTGCATACTTCTTGATCGGGATTATTCGGGGGATCATCGGTTAACCGTGAGGTATTCAATAAATAAAAAATAATCATCCTAATATGGTTTTATAGTGAACGACATAAACTAAAACAGAAAATTTGAATTATGTAAAGTGGTACGCAATTGCGGGAGTCGGTGTTTAAAAACTAACTCGCCTCTAAAGTGCTACCGCACTTAAGGATTTTTATTAAAGTTACGGTTTATAATTTAAAAACCTTTGAAGTTTTGTTACATTACTTTGAATTATGAAAATGTCCATAAATATTTTAAAGTAAAATAAAAAACTCATTCATCCCAACAAAATCTTCCATTCCTTCTAACACTGACGCTGCCCGACGTACCTGTTGCGTACATGCGCACTAGATATTCGCTCTCTCTCTCTTACAAAAATCAATACTGAGTAGATCAGCCTAACTATATAAATGTTGACATACTCATACAACAAAACACCTCTTGAGTATTTCAACATTTATAGTATTTTGTAACTAACAGAATTTGTAATTGATAACTGCAAAATAGAAAAAGGAAAGAAACAGATAAAAAAAAGATTTCAATTCTCTAATCATACTCTCTCAATGACCACATCAACATTTCAAAATTACAATAGTTTCAGTTTTTCTCCTAGATTTACGAATTTTTTCTTGCATAATGAATTCGTCAGAATATCTGCCAAATTATACTTGAATTTTACTTTATTGATTATGAATCCGATAACTCGCTATCTTACGCATCGAGTATCAACAACTCTCGATGTAAATGTACAACTTAACACAAGTTGAGTAACATATCATTTTCTACAGACTTTCAAAATGAAAGACAGTTAAAAGTACTTATAAAGTAACAATTTGATTACTTGTGCTCTCCACGTCCAAGTTACAACCTTTAAGATAAATAGAATTAGGAAGAGCAAATTGAAGAAAGAGCAAAGGACCGTATTGCACTTAGAAATATCTGAAACCTCGCATTTTTTTCGTTTTCCTAAGTAACTTCGAAAAAAAAATATTAAAAAAATTTTTTGAATGATCTTGTCCATGCATATTGTAACCCAAATATACTAAAAATTGACTTTAAAAACCTTAATTTTTTCTAGTTAAAACCATTCAAAAAATTTTTTAAATAATTTTTATTGAAAAGTTCCTTGAAAAAACGAAAAAATGGGAGGTTCCAGATATTTCTAAGTGCAATACGGTCCAAGGAGGAATTTTTTGAAAATGAGGCCAAAAACGGCTTTTTACAGGAAACAGCCTACTTTTTTACACAGGGGTTATATGGGAAGTAGGTGAAAAAAGCCCATTCTGGAAAAAGAACACTGAAGGGCTTGTTTTTATGATGAATAAAAACTGTGTGCAAAGTTTCATGAAAATCCAGGTCCCAAAGGACAAACCATCTCCTTGTCAGCCAGAAACAAAAAGACACCCTGAAAACCCTCCAAAACGCTTGCGTTAGGCTTGCCTATGGTGGTATTCCTCGTAGGTCGACTGTTCGCCCTACAGACTAGCCTTGGGCTGGCTTGCGGCTGACACACACAGAGAATACCTCACTATCACTCTCGCAGCATCTGTATTAAGAACTGGCCTTCCATCTTGTCTTTTTGACAAATTCACCCTCGACCCAGGTCCGGAAGTTCACTGGCATTCACCCCGATTTCCGCGCCCACCATTGGTCTGTCCAACCTTCACGAAGAACATCTACAAAGTTTCATTCGTAGTCCAGACATCACTCGCTATAAACAGCTTGGCGCCAGCCTTCACCAATAATGACACGACCGAAACATTCAAATCTGCTCTTAAACACATACTTTTTACGCGAGATTGCGACGAATGGATTGCTAGAGTCTAGATCCAAGGCCTCGAACTCATGCCTTCTTCAACTCGCGGGGCCCTATGCCAGCTACTTCATCTCTAACATCTCTCTCGTAGCTTACAATCGTTAACCCTCGCCATTCGATAACTCATCTGGCTAATACCCCGCGTGATAATTACTGAAAAGCACACTAACTCGATGACTCTAACCTCATCATAATCGTCGAACTTACATACATAACCATTCAACAAGATGGAAAGGAAGGAAGTGAGACATATATAAACTTAACCAAGGACCTCAACTGTATAACTACACCAATCATGTCAAACCTTTCTACTGTTAATTATTAATTACAAATATTTTTATTCTATTAAGCACTATTCTACTATGTCATCAGATGGATCGCATCATATCTGTCAGGTCGGTCGCAGGCAGTAAGAGTGGGGGGTCAAACTTCCTCCTTTCGTCCCCTAAACAGGGGAGTGCCGCAAGGCTCTGTGTTGGGACCGCTGCTTTTTCTGCTATTTGTGAATGACATTGCGCGGGATCTTGGTCCTGGCGTAAGTCACGTGATATACGCGGATGACCTGCAGATCTATGTGCGTGGTCGGATCGAGGATATACGGGCTACTCTGGAGAGATTAAGCAGAGCTGCGGGGAAAATTGCGGACTGGGCTGCTGGAAATCATTTGGGGTTGAATGTGGGTAAAACTAAAGCCATGATCTTCGGCTCCCCGGTCCTTGTGAACAGATTCAACGAAATGGATATAGACTGCCTTCACTTTGGACACTCCTGTGTCCCGTTTGTTTCGTCTGCTCGAAGTCTGGGCGTGGTGCTGGACTCAAAGTTGAATTGGAAGGAGCATGTGAAGTATGTCTGTGCTAGGGTTAATTCGCTCATGTACAGACTGTATCACTTCAGACGCAGCACGACGCTTAGCCTTCGCAAGCACCTTGTTCAGGCACTTCTCTTCCCTATCGTGGACTACTGTTCCCTGGTTTACTATAATATCTCGGGCGAGTTGAATCTTAAGATTGAGCGTTTGCTCAATAGGGGCATCAGGTATATCTACGCGATTCGAAGGGACAGTCACGTCACCCCCTACAGGCGTGAGCTGAGCTGGTTGCGGGCAAAGGGTCGTAGAGACTACTTTGCGACCTGTACCCTCTTTAATCTTCTTCGGTCAGGAACGCCACCTTACTTGGCGAACTTTTTTATTGCTAAGCAAAACTCCCGGCCTGTAAGGGTCGTGAATGGTAGGGAGGTGAACAGAGAGGTTTTGGTTGTTCCCAGCTTCCGCACAGACTACTTAGAAAATTCCTTTCATGTCTCTACTACATACCTATGGAATAGTCTACCTTCTCATATACGGGAATCACCATCACTCCCTGTATTTAAACGACTCATCAAAGCTCATATTTTTGCCGCAGAGGGTATGGATCAGTTGCCTGGACAGTGAGAAAATAGCCATTGTAGTGAGGAAGATATTTATACACTATCTGTGGTACACGGACTTTAAGTAGTTAATTAATACGATGCATCTTCGTGACTGATAGTAATAGTTAAGTTATCTCACAGTGGTGATTAAGTATACCATTAAAAACTAAAAACTAAAAACTGTTAACTTTTTTTTTATTATTTTATTTTTTATGTTAATAATACTATGTTTATTATTATCATTATTTATTGTTTTTATTATCATTTATATTATTTATATCATATTTATTAGTTTGATCTACTTGTTATTTATCAACCTATGTAAAAGCTGTTGTTTTTGTACAACATAATGTACAATTAATAAACTCATTCAATTCAATTCAATTCAATGTTACATTTGCCATGTATTATATTTTATTACGTTAAATTATATCTTGTTGTAACCATACGAGTATGATAGGGCATGCCCTATAGTCGATATTTAAGAATAAATAAAAATAAATAAATGATAGGCACAAGGTAGGTGCAAGGATGGCCTCTGGGTTAGGTAAAAAATTGATTGCTATTGGAAATCGAATTGAAAATCGTTAAAGAGGCATCATGATGCAGAAGCAAGAGTAGAAATATTTTAAAAAAATGTCGATGCATGCGTAGAACCCTAAGTAAATAAAGGTGTATGTACTATGTCAACAACAAGGATAGAAACAATGGAAGGCACGAGATTACGTGCAAGAGTAACTACATGTGTAGATATAAATGTAGAACAAAGGTTAGTAACAAGGGAATGTACAAGTGTGTACATGGGTACGCACGAGGGTAGGTACAGAAGTTAGGCACAGTGGTAGACTCAAGGTTAGGCAAGAGAGTAGGTACATGGGTGGATTCAAGATTGGGCAAGTTGTTAGGTACAAAGGTTGGCACAGAATCAGACACAATAGTACACGAAGAAGGAGATACATCATGAAAGATGGTGTACTGCGCCACCGTGTTAGTCAATGTGTTAATCGTAGAGTAGCTTGTGGCGTAGCGTAATTCTAAGTGCATGCACCGTGTTTTCCAGTGCAAATTTTTAGGGAGACAAGTTCGGTACGCCGTAGAGCAGACGATGGTGGTCGCAACATCCACAAACCCAGTTTTTCAAAGTTTTACACTAAAAATTGTGTACGATTCTTACTGAGTCAAACTATCTGAAGTCGGCCACTAAAAATCCTTATATAGTCCAGTTAATGAACAAAACTTTTTCTCTATTGAAACCTACTGGCTGAAATTTTGATACAAGGGGTTATCGGAGCCGGAGATTCGATTGGTGAAGTCAAAAATTACTTATCTATTGTGGGTTAGGAGATGAACGTTTTTCTTTAATAACTTTGAGCCAAATTAAGATATTGAAAAATTTTTTTGTGCATCAAGTAGAAAAAAAAATTGCGAAAAAAAAATTTGTAGGCCACTTTTTTCGTATATTCATTATTTTAGCTTCCACAGCCTTATAAAGTTTTTTAAATATATTTTAAAAGTAAATGATTGCACCAAAATTTTCTCTTTTCGGCTAGAAGTTCGCGATCGCTCTTGAACATGTGTTGCCCCCCGCCAGGGAGTCCTGCTGCGAGATTTTGAAGCCACGCGTTGAACTTTTAACTCCTGCAATAACTTCCGTACCTGTTCGCACTCACAATTTATATTCTTATTGTTAAAATAATTATTTAAAAAAATTTTTTTTGTTATGGTTGATATATTTTTTTTTTTAACCAAAAACAGCAATAGTAATCATTAAATTTCTTTTTTTCATAATAATAAAATTTATTTAAATAAATTCAAAAAAAATTAAAGCTTCCTTTTTCCCATCATCAAAAATAGGAAAAAAGTAAATTATTTATTGAATAAAATTGTAAGGTTTAAACTCAAAATGCAACTGAAATACTTTTCGATGTTAGTGTACTAAATAATAGTTATTTTGCTTGAAATGTAGATCTATTTTTATTAATAAGCAAATAACTACGATTTTTTCCTATAATTTATATATTGGTAAAACTATTTTAAAAAAATTAAAGCTTTTTTTTCCATGATCAAAAAATAGGAAAAAAATAAATTATTTTTTGAACAAAATAGTTAGTTTTTAAATTTGGGTTGTTGGGTTAAATTATATTTTTTTTGCTGTTCGTTTTTTTTTTTTTTTTTCTTTAATTAAATTTTATTTATACATTATATAACACTTGTAACATTAAATTAAATATATTTAAAATATATAGGAAAAAAAATTGAAACAAATACAACATTTATTAAATTCTATACTTTTGTATCTAGTGCACTGGATTTTTTTTAATTTTTTTAAGGTTTCTGTCAAAATTTTTATTGCAAAATTTATATTTTTTAAATACTATTTACATCTTTATAAAATGAGGTTAAAAAAATTAACAAATATCAAAAATTGTCTTCGTAATTATACTCGTACATGTCATCTGAATATTCATCATTTTCGTCCTCGTCTACATCAGATTTATTTTCAATTTCAATTTCTCCTAATTTTCCAAAATAAAAGTTCTCGCAGCTTATTCCATCATGATTCTTGCAAGCATCTGAGCAAGTCACACCAGCTTTTTTGCATGAACAACGTGCTGTATCACATTTAGATCGACAGTTGCAGAATATCTAGAAAAAAGTCATTAATTTTATAAACATAAAACTAAAACTGTTGAAGTGAGTGTTTATGAATTTTTTTTCTTACCTTTTTGAGTAATTGTTTCGGAGCAACTGCTTTGGAAGTCATTATTGGCAACAACATAAACTTGGTTCTTTTCCATCCCCATTCTTCTGGATTACAAGGATTATCTAACCATATCTGTAGTTGGTAATACACACGTTTCGTGTGTTCAGCTAATGCTTCTTCAGTAGGTGGCAATACCTCTAAAGAAACAGGTTTTAATTTTTCAGAGACAGATTTTTGAAAAATTTTGAACCTCAAGTCTGAGAGTGATGGCGTGGATTCTTCATCTTTTTCATACACAGAATATAGTTGAATAACTATTTCTATTGAAACTTTAAGCAACTCATCAATTTTTTGGTTTGGTTTATAAAAATTTAAAACAGATGTTTTCAACTCTACGTTTCTTTCTATTAAGGATAATATAGCTTTCTTTCCTTTTCCAAAAAAAGTGCTCGTTGAATCGCAGCCAGCAAATGCATGTGCAAATAATATAAAAGATTTCATGTTCCGATGCTCATCCAATCCAGTACTAAACAATTCATCTCTTTTTTTTCCAGAAGATACAATTTTATGAAAATATAGATTTTCAGAGTCATTGCTCAAACCAATCAAAAGAACCAATAAATCTACGTCATTGCCAGCTACTGCTACATGTAAATCTGAGTCTGTAAATTTTCGGATGTTACGTTCCCTTTCCAGTGCTTCTCGAACAATTGTAGTATCAGCATCTTCATGAGCTACAGTTGTTTCAAAATTTTTGCTTCTTAAATACTTGGAAAGTAAATCGACAAACTTGAATTTATTTGCAGTATTTGACAGAAACTGTGATTGAGACAAAGTAACCATAGCATCTTCAGTTATTGATATATCCGCACCAATAGTTTTTTCTCGTCGTCGATAACGTTCATAAGACTTTACGCCAATTATTTCTGAGCTATAACCATCAAAAACTACTTTTGCGGAGTTACCAAAACGAGTACAAATGTAATGATAGTATTTTTCAAAAATCATTTTGAAAGTGACACTATGTGGCCATTTGACAGCATGTAATAACCACCCCCCATCTACAATGTAATATAGTTTGGATTTTAAACTTTCGAATTCATTTTGTTTCACAGCACAAAAAATTGTATAAAGCTCACTTTTGGCTGTTTTTCTCATCAGTCCATTACTGTCAAATAAAGTTTGAGGAAATGGAGAGAGCTCATATTCGAAAGCCTGATTTGTTTCAATATTATCTGAAAAATTACATGAGATCCTTTGAAACAGTAAGGTACTATTAATCGTACTTACGTTTGGATCAACGTGTATTCCGTGTTGAGCTGCTGCAAGGTTTTTAACTTTGAACTTATGACTTAAAGCTAAATTCAAAGCATTTTTATTTTGCATTGTCAACATGGCTTGCAATCCCAATTCAACTGCATCATGACAATTGATATTAGGACCTCCTATGATTCCAGTCGATAATGAAATTAAAGAATCTTCTTTTTGGAATGGATTGTGTTGTTCTAACCAGAAAACTAAGTCTTGGATATCACTACTATCCTTGGTTTTACGGCTGTTCGATAAATCTTTATGTTGTTCGCTAGATTCGGCTTTGATGTTAGCATAATTTTCCATGCAATTCATGATGTCAACAGCTGATGGCATACCCTGCAAATATCGTGCAACTACACCAGGTGTAACTCCTCTGCCATGTTTTAAATCTGTACCAAAAAACCGGTTGAGAGTTTGTTCGATAGTCATGTCAGAAAATATTCCACTCCATGCTTTGTCGGTTCTCCTGATTGTAAAAAAGCCTTCCTCAGAAAATTTTCGATATTCTTCATTGTCATGCATCTTTATTTCTAAATTTTCCATGTTTTGAAGGTATATCTGTGCACTTTTCGCATAATGAATGTGCCCAGCTGCATGGAATGTTGGTAACATTTCTTTAACACTACTTAAATGCATTTTGAAGTCTCCAAGTCTCTCTGCTTCAATGAATCGCAACATTACAGCAACAGATTTCAAATATCTAATCCAAAGTTTGGCTGTGGGTCCATTGTTTTCTAAAGAATTTAATCGCTCAGTGAACACTTTATTAATTTGTTTCATAAAATGATCAGAAAAATCTTCATATTTTGGCGCCGCGTCTTCACTGTACCATTTAGAAAAAAAATCAGCAATATATTTTTGTTCAGGATTATTTATACCTAAAGTTTTATTAATGAAAATACCAAGAGCTGTAAAAGTTAAAATGTGTGCTCGCAATGCTCTTGAGAAAGCGTGGCCAGTGAACATACTTTTGATCGAATCAGAAGCGTACACCACAGACCAAAGTTCTTCCAAACCGCTTCCCTCCATTACATAACAAATCGCACCCATATTTGACATTAATAAATGAAATCCACCCAAGCGTACATAAACATTCTTAAATTCTGGATTGCCAAAAACAATGGACATTGCTTTCCAGAAAAGAGGTTGATCGAAAGTGACGAAGCACAAACTTTGGTTTAATTTATAAGTTTCTAAAGCATATTTTAGAGCTGAGTATATAGTATCAATATTTGAAGGCGGAGTATTTATAAATGGTAAGCAACGTATATGAGATATATCGAAGCACTTTTCTCGAGAAATAACTTCCATATATCCTTTCCATGATGGCAATTCCGGCATATTTTCAACTTCACTTAATATATTTTCTTTTTTTTTTATTAGTTTCATTTATAGTCTTGCCATATAAATAACCTACATGAGAAGTTGGAAATGATTCTAAATTGGGAAGTTTTAAGCTCTCAACTGACTCAAAATCGATACTCTCCAAGCCTTTTTTTGGATCAAACTTGCATGTTAAATTTTCTATCTGATGTTTTGTAGAAATTTCTTCAGGGGTTGGCATTTTCTTGCATTTTTTTATTTGACCTTCATACGTAACATTGTATTCTGGAGTATATACGGCAATACCTCCAAGATTATGAAATGTTCCTTTCCCGTCTAAAGTTCGGACATTATGATCAGTATTGTCAAACACAAATTGTACAAAAGTACCTTTTTCATATTTAATTACTGGTGGATTCATGATTGTTGAAGCTTCGTGTAATTTAATGTTATGGTATGAAGCGCAAACACCTAGTTTTGACAATAAATCGATGATTAATTTTGAACCGGATTTTCTGTAAATGTAGGTACCCACAGCCAACTGAAGACACGAAATAAATTTCCGAGGTTCAATTATAGAAATCATACTGTGTGCAATACAATTTCGTTTAATTTTACTATTTTCGGTAGTTTTGTTCGAACCATTATCGAGAAGATTTTCAAGAAAAAAATTTAATGATTCAGGCACATCTTTGTAAGTATTATCTAAAAACTTGTTAGCTTGCGGATAGACATCCGTTTCATATTTTTTTTCAGTGATTTCTTTGTAAATTATTTTTGTCGCTGATTTTAAAATTAAATGTTTTTGATGATAATTCAATGAATTTACTTTGATGAACCAGTTATCACATAAATCAGTACGGTTTTTAAAGTAAATTTTTTCTTTGTGAGTAAAAAGTATATCATTCATTTTTTCATCCAATAACTTTAAAAAAGTTGCTTTTGAAATATTGTAGTCTTTCAAAATATGACGAAAATCATCTACTACAAATTCATACTGTTCATCTTCTTCTTCCAAAAAAGTGGTAATTTTAGATATTAATTCATTTTCGTCTTAATCACTTGTATGAGTCGTGTGTATAGGATCAATCATTTCGAAAATATTAGCAGAAGTTAAGTTATCAGCAGATACAACGTTGGGAACCGATGTTTTTTTTTTTGCATATGTTACTTGCAAATAACATTTCTTGTGATAAATTATTGAAACAGTTTGAAATAAATTAGGCTTACAAAGTCGCTCTTAGATTCTTTTGCTTTTTTTATCTGTTTTCTTCCTAACTGTATTCAGAATTGTTACTAGAGTAGCTTCTTTTGTCATTGTTGCAGTTTGTTTTAAATTGTTCTGATAATTTCTTCCACATAAGCTGCAATCCGTAGAAAAATTGAAGTCATCGTCGCTGTCGGTTTCAACTTCTCAGTATCCTACAAAAAAAATTTTTTATTAATCTGATGAATTATCTTTTTAAAGTAAGAAAAAAAATTTAATCATTTCATTTGAGTATGACAAATTAAGGGGGAAATTTAGCTAATTTTCAACATGTGTAGCAGAACACTTTTTTTTGTTACTTTGAGCTTAAAAATTTTTTGAATAACGGCTGAAAATATAAAATAAAAAAAAAACATGCGCACTTTTTTCATGTATGCTTTACACGATGCTGTAATTCGGAAAAAATGTTTTTTAATTGTTTATTAACAATTTAAAAAAAAAATGCAGTTTATTCTAATTTTTTTTTTTAACTATTTATATGGGATGAAAAAAATTTATTATGTCTTCAAAAATATTACGAGAGGTGTTTTCTTTTTTTATTTATATCCACCAATTATATTGTGATGATTCAAAATTTTTAATACTTTGCTTAAAAAAATTAAACATAAATAATTTTTGAAACAAAATATTTTTTTCATGTATATTTTACATATGAGAAGGTAAATTAATTTATTTTATCGCTTAATTTTTTTTTTTCTTTTACACATTTAATTCTTTAATTTATAAATTAAGGTCACCTTGGAAAAAAAATGAAAATTTCAAGTCTAACAATTGGGCCATCATTGCAAAAGAAAAATTCGCAGACAAAATAAAAATTTTTTTAATAAAGATAATTTATTTTATTACACAGACTAAATCTGAAATACAGAGTAGGTCTTGAACTGCAACTTACCGTTTGGAAGTGATAAATCTTCTGAAGTATCCATTAATTCCTCCATCTTTCGTTTCAAAAAACTAATTTACTCAATAATTATAAACTATCTACAAAATAATCTGATTCTTTTAAACACAATATCACAAAGTAAGAGTTGAAATCACCAGAGTCAGTAACTTAGTGCTCTTTCAGACTGCATCTAAAATGCTCAACTGACTTATTTTTCACGGAAAATTGGCATTTGGAAAGACTCAAAGTGAAGACAGGTGCATGCATTTGGAAAGATTCAATGTGAAGACAGATGCATGCTAATAATTTGGGTGGAGCAAGGCTTAGCTAAGATGCCTAAGGCAAAATCTTCAGACTGAGCCTTTTGCAGTTTTGAGCAGCGTGAAGTTTATTAAATAGTTTCACCATAATATTTTAGGAAAAAATCGTAGTTATTAGATTATTAATAAAAATAGATCAAAATTTCTAGCAAAATAATTATTATTTAGTAACTTCGAAAAGTGTTTCAGTTGCATAAATTTTGAACTAATCGGTTTTGTATGCAGAATTTAATAATTTTTGTATTTGTTTTAATTTTGTATCCTATTTATTTTAAATATCTTTAATTTAATATTACAAGTGTTATATAATATATAAATAAAATTTAATTCAAAAAAAACCAACAGTGAAAAATGTATAATTTAAACCGAGACACATCCAGTTTAAAAACTAACTATTTTGTTTAAAAAATAATTAACTTTTTTCCTATTTTTGATGATGGGAAAAGGAAGCTTTAATTTTTTTTGAATTTATTTAAATAAATTTTATTATTATAAAATTTTATTATTATAAAAAAAAAGAAATTTAATGATTGCTATTGCTGTTTTTGGTTAAAAAAAAAAATATATCTTAACCATAACAAAAAAAAAATTTTTTAATAATTATTTTAACAATAAGAATATAAATTGTGAGTGCGAACAGGTACGGAAGTTATTGCAGGAGTTAAAAGTTCAACGCGTGGCTTCCAAATCTCGCAGCAAGGCTCCCTGGCGGGGGGCAACACATGTTCCAGAGCGATCGCGAACTTCTAGCCGAAAAGAGAAAATTTTGGTGCAATCATTTACTTTTAAAATATATTTAAAAAACTTGATAAGGCTCTGGAAGCTAAAATAATGAATATACGAAAAAAGTGGCCTACAAATTTTTTTTTCGCAATTTTTTTTCTACTGGATGCACAAAAAAATTTTTCAATATCTTAATTTGGCTCAAAGTTATTAAAGAAAAACGTTTATCTCCTAACCCACAATAGATAAGTAATTTTTGACTTCACCAATCGAATCTCCGGCTCCGATAACCCCTTGTATCAAAATTTCAGCCAGTAGGTTTCAATAGAGAAAAAGTTTTGTTCATTAACTGGACTATACATACACTTTAAAAATAAATCCTTAGAATATTTTTTAAAAATATTAACTTTTGTAAAAGTTATAAACAAATTAGTTTAAAGGGTAATTTTTTTTTTTAAGTCTGTAATTTAGAATATTTTTGATAAAAACTTACAAAAATTTTTTGGTTAGTATAAAAATGCTTTCTGAATTCGATGGGTTGATTATTAAAAAAAAAAAGTGTAATTTGTTTATAAAAAATTAATTTTGCAATAAACAATTAACAATTTTACCCCTTTCTCCTCGAGCCAAGACGATTTTTTTTTTCGTATTAAAACCTTGAAATCTCCTCTAAATGACCATGAAAGAAGAATTAAGTGATCTCATTTGGAAACAAAGTTATGAATTTTTTGAAGTTGACGTGCGGACGCTTGGCTGGCGGCCGGCCAAGCTTTGCACGGCGCGCGCACCAACCATACTGCTTGCATCCAAGAAGATTCTAACGCAAATTATAGTGTCTTTAAAAATCAAATGAAATGTTTTTTATTTAATATATTATTTTTCTATTTTTAATTATAGTTTGACATGGATTATTTCTTTATTTTTACCACAGAATCTTGAGAACAACTTGAAAAAATTTTACATTTCAACGAATCCTTTTTGTGCGGTTTGTAGCAATGAAATTTTCGTGTACCTAAAATGGGTTTGGCTGTAAGAAAATGTTTCTTTAGTTTTTTATAATCGTTTACAGTACACAAACCAAAATCAATCTTTTTAATAAAACTGCATGCCCGTTCAAAAAGTTTTTGGGTTGTATTAATAGTTTTATCCTGTAAACTAGCTCAATATGCCTGCTTTCTAACACTGCCACCTACACCGTCACAAGCTCCTTTTCCATGTGCAGTCGCGAAGAAATGCCATTCGGCTTCGATTCCGAAATCTTTTTTATGGTGTAACAAATTAATAAGATTAAATCTGTTTTTATACTGGGACTCAGCACCGTCCGAAAAGTAAATAAGTTTTTTAATATTTTTTTTTACCAAATTTTTTTTTTAAATACTGGATCATTGTGGTATTATATAAATGAACACTAGTGGCATCGTGGTTTTCGTACTCCGAAAAAACAACATAGTTAAGATTATGCACAACGTTACTGTTTCTATAATAAATAACATATACGTGCAACGACGCTTGATGCTTACGCCAGCGTTGAGATTGTATCGCGTTTTGCACATGGAAAAAGTAATTCTCAGAAAAATCGAGAGTAACCAAGAATTTTCCTTCTTTCAGCGATTTTTTTTGTTCATTTAAATACGTTCCTTGAGCTTCGGCAATAAAATCATGTTTTAGAAGAACAGGCAATTCAATACTTAAATTTTGAATAAAATCATTTAAAGGTTCAGTTTGATGAGTCAATTGGCATGTGTGAAAAATATAGAAGTAAATTTAAAAATAATGACCAAAAATATTTAAATATATGATTAAAAAATTAAAAAGAAAATAAAATTACCTGTCAGTCGTAACCCATTGATAAAATGAAATATTTTTACTACTGTGTTTACTTAAATTTACTTTCAAATCTTCAAGAATTGTTACCACTTCAGGGCAATTTTTACAGTTTTGTAAATAGCAGTCTGTCGTTGAATTTAATATCTTAAATAGTTTCGGTAACTAGTTTGGTAGTTCGGATTTTTACGGGTAAATGCTTCTTGAAGTCCTCTCATTTTTAGTCTTATATTTCCGTGGATTTTACATACGCAAACGCTAGCGTACCTTTGGCTCCAACAGGGATACACTGTTGAGGCCTTAGAGCTCTAAAAACTGAAAAAGAAATTTGGAAGTCCGGATTTTTTTTCAAAAAATTAAAATGCAGTTCACCAAGGTCACCTGACAAGAGACGTTTCTGAAAAAAAAAAAAAAAATTATTAATGTAGCCTAAAATTTTAGACGTGATAAACAAACTCATAGCACATAAACAATATATAAATAACAAAAATCTTCACTACTTACTGTTAAATGTTCCCGTTTTCCGTTAATTTTAACTGACTTAAAGTCTTTCACTCCTGGCATTACTCTACTAACTTCATCTGAAAGATAAAATTCTTCCACTTTGTTGATCAAGTCCGAATTCATTGCACGTCCTTTTTTTTATCAGGAGTTGCACAGAAACCTTTATCATTTTTTAATTTAATAGCCGAACGAACCATATGCCTGCTTACACTTTTTTAACTTTATGGAGAGATACTTCAAAGGATCTCAAACAAGAACCAGCAGTTTTTTTTGACACATTGGGTCTTTTTTTTTTATTGGGGAGCAATTCTATTTTACGTTATTTTCTTTAAAAAAACTAGCTTTTCGACTCAATTAGCAGCAGCAATCATAGATTATAACGGCAATGAATGAAGTTATAGTTCCGTTATTTGAGAAAATATTTATTTATTTTTATGTTTTTATACAAAATTTTCAATGATTCAATGATGAGTAGTAAAAATTTGTTTTTGTTGTTTGAGTTAAGTGACGATAAATTTTAATATTGGCTACAAATACTGTTCTAATCTGTTTGGACTCAACTTTTTTTTACTAGACGTACTGCTAATTTTAAAGATATTTTATCAAAGAAGTTAAAAAAAAAAAAAAAAAACTTAAAAAGTTTTTTTGAATACAAAACTATGAATGTTATTGTAGTTGATTAAAATTGGATGTTTGATGTATGGTAATAAAAAGTCATACTATGACTCAAATTTTTTTTATTCAATTCCAGTCCTTCTTTCAAGTTTAATTTCGAGGTTGTGTATGAAAAGTTATGGTTTCTCCATAAGAGCACGTGTAAAACCGTGCAAAATTAAAATCGGTCAGATCTTTTTTATTAGGGTCTATCATGTCTAAAAATTTAAGGGCATCAATATTACACTACCAGCAATATTTTTACCAAGTTTCGTGCCATTTTGATTTTTTATTAAAGGACCATACCTACGACCATAAATCAAACATCCAATTTTAATCAACTACAATAACATTCATAGTTTTGTATTAAAAAAAACTTTTTAAGTTTTTTTTTTTTATTAAACATTCTTTGATAAAATATCTTTAAAATTAACAGTACGTTAAGTAAAAAAAAAGTTGAGTCCAAACAGATTGGAACAGTATTTGAAGCCAATATTAAAATTTATCGTCACTTAACTGAAACAACAAAAACATATTTTTACTACTCATCATTGAATCATTGAAAATTTTGTATAAAAACATAAAAATAAATAAATATTTTCTCAAATACTGAAGTCTTTCTCAAATAACGGAACCATAACTTCATTAATTGCCTTTATAATCTATGATTGCAGCTGCTAATTGAGTCGAAAAGCTTGTTTTTTAAAGAAAATAACGTGAAATAGAATTGCTCCCCAATAAAAAAAAAGACTCAATGTGTCAAAAAAAAACTGCTGGTTCTTGTTTGAGATCCTTTGAAGTATCTCTCCATAAAGTAAAAAAAAAAAAAATTATCGGGGAATCAGAGCAAAACAGCCCTTAAAAATCGCAAAAAACGCGTTTTTTGAGTTTATAAAAATTTTCAAACAGCTGTTTCTTGGAAGTGTCCTGTAGAGTCGCAAAATTTTGTTCTATTTATGAAGATTTTTTTGCAATTTTTAGATGTACCAAAAATATTTACCTAAATAAAGCTACATTCAATTGAAGATAGGACAAAAACGAGTAAAAATAATATTTGATCAAGGTATTCTGTACATAGGAAAACAAGTGTAAAAATTTGTTATTATATTTTTAACTGAAATTACTTGCTCCAAACAAAATTTTGACGCAAACCGCATGTCGTTATCTTGTTTTAAACTAAAGCTACGTTTTTTCAAAGAAAGCTTTAAAATACCACTAAAATAGGTCTTTTTTCGTATTTCAAAACGACGCCGCACGCAGTAGAAGTCTGATAGCGACCTTTAAGGTAGTTCCCAAAAAAATTGAGTTTCTTAAAAAATCTCTAGAATTTTGCACAGAGATAGATTTTTGAGTCCTGTACACGCTGGTATTTTTCTTAAACCCCCAAGCCATACTTAATTTTGAGATATTGGGCTCAGAAGTTTCAATTTTTTACATGGGATTCCTATGCTGAGCGCGTGAATTCATATTTATTTTGAAGGTTATTCTCTCATTGCAAACTCAATTTTCTTAAAATATTTTTTTAAAACAGGTTTTCTTGTAGGGCAAGATCTTAGAAATCGTATCGTACAAAGATAAACATAGCAAGCGATATTAACTTATGAGATATACAATCAAAAAGAATGAAAAATGCATGATTTTAGCATGATTTCGAGCAGCGGTGGCGACGGCGGCGCGTGGCGTCAGAGTGGGGGCAACGAGCGTCTATAACTATATTTTAGGTTAGCTATATATACGCTTCGGAACTACCTTAACTTGCGGAAGAAGTCTTATTTTAAATGGTACTTTAACGTCAAAAAAATTCAGAAAGATCCATCAACCTCGTGCGGACGGTTTTAAAAAAAAGTATTAATTTGACCCATATACTAAAGGGGGTACCCCCCTGCTCGCTCCGCTCACCAACCCCCCAGAATTTTATGCTTAATCTATACTTGTACCTACACTTATACAAATCCTTGTATCTACCTCTGTGCCTACTCTGATACATACCATTGTTTCTACTCTTATAGCTTGTCACTACACCTGCACCTTATTTTATGCCTTCCTTTGTTCCTACCTTTCATCTTACTCCAAACCCTTGTAACTACCCTTGTTCTTACCGTTGCACTTACTGCTTTTTATAACTAGTCTGTTTCTATCATGGTGATAAATTTAGTTTGAATTTTTTGTGAGTCTTTTTTTACAACTCTCTTTACTACGTAAGTTAATAATCTTGTGCTTACTACCTATTTTTTACTTAAGCTTCTAACGCTGAACCTTCTACACACGAATTTGTTTCTACATCTGTTTCGACTTCTAGGCTAACTAGTCTGGTCGCTGGTAAAGTTTTCGTGAGATTTTTTCCACCACGGATAAATAAAGGTTTTTTTAACTAATATTGATGTGCTGATCACGAAAATCTAAGTTAAAAAACTTAAAAAAGAAGCGCTTAAAAGTTAACAACAATTATACTTTGCCACTGCGGAGTTCGCGTTATTGTACAGCATGGCGCATGCGCAGCAGTCGCAGCTGACAGCTGTGATTAGTATAGCCGCCCTATACATCGAAAAAATAATATGCGTGGAGCTACGCAGTAGTACTGCGTAGAATCTACGCCTGATGCCAGTGCGTGAATCTACGCCTGACTCGCTTGCGCAGAACTGCGCAAGCGATCCAGCCGTAGAATTCCCGCTGCAGTGTATCCTATATATAATAGCTGTATATAGTATACTTAACTCGGTCGGGCCGTGCGAGACACACATGACCAAAGGTTTTTTTGTTTATACGTTTTGTGTTGTTAATTTTGTTTAATTTAAAGTAAGTATAAAAGTAAGTAAATAGTGTGTGCTTGTTGTTTATAACCTAAAAAGCACAAACATGAATTTCATCACTGATCCCACAAATCATGGTTTGTTCTTTTTTCCTATTGCTTAAATTCGTATTAACATTTGTTTCAAAACTAGCAAATTTTCAATGAATACAGTTTTTCGAAAAAAAAGAATGTATTTTTAATAACCCACTAAACAAATTTATTATACAAATAAAAAAAATTTAGTAAAATTGGCTTTTATAAGAAAACTCTAAACTTCATTTCATAATTATATAGTTGATTGAAAAATTAATTTCTTTTTGCATCCTAGTTTTCTTACGCCGGTTAACTTAAACTTAATTTAATTTTTCTATTTCATTACTCTGTTTGGACCTAAAATACTTACTAAGAATGAATAAAAACTATAAATAAATAAACAAAAACATTCTCGACGATTATTCATTATTCTCTTCCTTATTTAGAGTCGCTAGAGCAAACGACGATTATATATAGGTATACACTGCAGAGGGAATTCTACGGCTGGATCGCTTGCGCAGTTCTGCGCAAGCGAGTCAGACGTAGATTCACGCACTGGCACCAGGCGTAGATTCTACGGAGTAGATTAGTGCGCAGCTCCACGCATATTATTTTTTCGGTGTAGGCCCAGCGCTGAAAAGTTTAATTGTTGTTAACTTTTAAACGCTTCATTTTTATGCTTTTTTACTTAGATTTTCGTGATCAGCGTATCAATATTTGTTAAAAAAACCCTTATTTACCCGCGGTGGAAAAAATCTCACGAAAATCTTACCAGCGACCAGACTAAACTCTAGTTCTTTATTTTTTTTTATTTAAATTTTTAACACTGAATCTAGTCTTGTGCATAATCTTTTTATATTCTTTTGTGCTTACTATAGTAAATACCCTTATAACAAACCTTGTTCATAACATTGTTTCAAACTTGAATTACTACATCGTACCTACTCCCGTACCTACACTTGTCATCTCATTTTTAACTTTGAACCTACGCTTATATTTACACTTTGGCTCAATATCCTTTCTATGCTGATTGTGACAATTGTAAACAACAACTTTTACCTAGTCTCCTTCACATGAATCTACTTGCTTCAATTTTGGTGTTTACTGTTGTTTTTTTTTTTTTTTTTTTTTTTATTTATTGCTTTGGTTTCTAACTCTGAACCTTTGTTATCATCTTTGTGAACATTATCGTTTTTATTGTTCTTCTTAAATCTTTTTGTAATTTTAATCGTGAAACTAGTCTTCTTCATACACTTTTGCCCACACAGTTCTTTAACTTTTTTGACGAAAATTTCCTAACATCATTTCTACCCTTTGTTCTTACAATAGATACGCAACCCTCTACCTACAATTGTGCCTACCCTTCTGCCTACTACTGTGCATTTTTGAATACTTTCTCTTGTTCATAAAATTATTTATACCTTTAAACATACTCTTGTAAATACCCTTTTATGGTGTCTCCTGACTCCTCTTAGGGTTGTATTTGTTTCTAACACCGTGATAACCTTGTAACTTTGAACCCATCCCTGTAACAATAATCGTGCCTATCATTGTTCATATCATAGTTCTTACCATTGTAAAAATCTTTTTCGTTAACTAGCCTCTTACTCATGCACCTACTTTAGTTTCTATTATAATATTTTTTATATGCTATTGATCTTGGCCGTTACTTTACCTTTTAATTCCTTTTTTTAAGAACTGTCGAGTAACCCTATTTACTCCTAGTTACTTTTTACATTTCTACAGTTACATAGCTGATAATATATATAAAAAATGGGGGGCGTTGGTAAAAAAAGGGCGTGGGGGGGGGCGTGATTAGAAAATCATAGGAAAAATTAAAACACATAGAAATAAGCATATTTCGGTACACTTTTACGGTTAACTAAGCACTTTTTGAGGGGGGGGGGAGGAGAAGAAAAACAACTATATAATATAGTAAGATATATAAGGGTCAGAATAATACTTTTTTACAAATCTGTGCGCGCGGGTTCAGTTAATCTTTTTCAATTTTTTTTTGCCAAAAGTTCTATTCAAAACAAGACTTTTGCCACCAACCAGAGATCTCTATCTCATTTCTAAGGGGCACAGTAATTTTTAAAAGTGTAAAAAAAGGCCAAAAAATGGCATATTTTAAGCCCTTTTTGAAAAAAGTCCTCATCCACACTTACTCGCATATATACAATTAACTTACGGAATCGCTAAGGTGCACCTCATACCAAGACGTCAGGCTAAACAAAATGCCAGGCTACGATGCCTACCAGCCGCAATAGCTACCTCACTCGAGTCGCCGTGTAGCCGCCGTAAAGCGGTCCCGGCGCTGACGTGAAATGACAATTTCACAAATAAACACCACCCTCTGCACTACGATTCTACAACAACGTGCGAAGCGAATGACAATAAATGCTTCGACTTCCGTAAACGAGTAAGCTTCCTCAAGATCTGCCACAAATCGATCTTTACGTGTCTTCGGGACGTCAGTCTACTTTCCCGTAGTCCTCGGCTTCCAAAAGCCGGTTGACTCGTTTTGACAGAAGAATGCTTCCCGGGTGATGACAATCGATCCCGCACTTTCTATCACATCCAACACTCTCTTCAACGGCAGGTTACTCAAATTTAACTTTGAATTTTTTCCTCTTAAATCAGTTATTGAAAATAAATTTCTATCAAAATGTCATTTTATAATTTTAATCAAAGTTTTAAATATTTTAATTTAAAAAAATAGTTTACAATGAATGAATATATATGGGTGATTCTCTGTCAAGACGACCGACCAAAAAATAAATTTCAAAAATAATTTTTCTGCATGATCTAGACTATTATTTGGACTCCCTGGTAAATTTTTAGATTTTTTGAATGCATATTATTTGAATGGCAATGGTCTAAAGTTGACAATAACTGGGATTTTTTCATTTTAGGCTATTTTTAGGCTATTTTAGAGCTCAAATAACTAATAGGGGAAGCATTTTTTTTACATACACATAAATGTAAAAATTTTTGGAAATTTTATAAATTTTCAGAAAAAAATTTTTTTAGGGTCATTTGATAACTTTTTATTTTCATCCTCACTGATTAAGAGCTTGAAAAACCTTAAAATTGAGTTATCTTGATGTTCGCCATCTGGGAAAAAATTTTAAAAATCCCTAAAAGTTGTATTTTTTATCCACAAAAATAGTCCTGGTATTTTTAGAGTGGGCCTGATAGATAGTAAACCACTACAAATCATTTTATCATTAAAAATAAGCCAAAAATCCTCTTTTTTGACTATTTATAAGCATTGTACGCTCTAACATTGTTAAAAGAAAAACCATTTGTTTGAATGAATTTATGGTCATGTAAAAAATGACAGCCCTGAATTTATAGAGTTGGCTTGATAGAATTTAAACCACTTGAGATGATTTGATTAAGAAAAACAAGACAAAAATGCTTTACTTTGATTAAATATGAGCATTGTACACTCTAACATTGTTAAAAGAAAAACCATTTGTTTGTATGAATTTATGTAAAGGTAAAATTTTAAAAATCTGATGTGTTTGAAAAGACAAAAAATTATATCCATAAATACTTACAGATTTTATGGTTTTAAAAAAACTGGGCTTAATCGCTTTAAGTCAGCTTTTTTTACACACATACTATTATCATGTACCACAACACAACACAAAACAATACAAAACAACACCTTGATAATAAAAATTAATTTATTTTTCACAATTTTAATTAATGAATAACTCATAAGATTTGTTATCAATCTTTATTATTTGAAAATTACTTAATTTTGCTTGTCTAAAGAATTCAAACAGCTTGTGAATAAAAAACAAATTACTAAAAAAATTATTACCAATCACTATGAAAAAAATCTGCTTGTTTGTTTTGATCGTGGCTTCTAGTGTAGCAGACCGCAGCACCCGAAATTTCAAGTGATTGACTAAAACGCTCTCTTTAGCATAAAAATGAGTATGAAAAAAATCTGCTTGCTTGTTTTGATTTTTAATTCACTGATTTTAGTCTAAAATTTTAGACTTAAATTTTAGCATAAAAAACACTATGAAAAAATTTGCTTGCTTCTTTTGATTTTTTTCATACTTATTTTTATGCTAAAGAGAGCGCTTTAGTCAATCACTTGAAATTTTGGGTGCTGCTGTCTGCTACACTAGAAGCCACGATCAAAACAAACAAGCAGATTTTTTTCATAGTGATTGGTAATAATTTTTTTAGTAATTTGTTTTTTATTCACAAGCTGTTTGAATTCTTTAGACAAGCAAAATTAAGTAATTTTCAAATAATAAAGATTGATAACAAATCTTATTATTTATTCATTAATTAAAATTGTGAAAAATAAATTAATTTTTATTATCAAGGTGTTGTTTTGTATTGTTTTGTGTTGTGTTGTGATACATGATAATAGTATGTGTGTAAAAAAAGCTGACTTAAAGCGATTAAGCCCAGTTTTTTTAAAACCATAAAATCTGTAAGTATTTATGGATATAATTTTTTGTCTTTTCAAACACATCAGATTTTTAAAATTTTAACTTAACATAAATTCATACAAACAAATGGTTTTTCTTTTAACAATGTTAGAGTGTACAATGCTCATATTTAATCAAAGTAAAGCATTTTTGTCTTGTTTTTCTTAATCAAATCATCTCAAGTGGTTTAAATTCTATCAAGCCAACTCTATAAATTCAGGGCTGTCATTTTTTACATGACCATAAATTCATTCAAACAAATGGTTTTTCTTTTAACAATGTTAGAGCGTACAATGCTTATAAATAGTCAAAAAAGAGGATTTTTGGCTTATTTTTAATGATAAAATGATTTGTAGTGGTTTACTATCTATCAGGCCCACTCTAAAAATACCAGGACTATTTTTGTGGATAAAAAATACAACTTTTAGGGATTTTTAAAATTTTTTCCCAGATGGCGAACATCAAGATAACTCAATTTTAAGGTTTTTCAAGCTCTTAATCAGTGAGGATGAAAATAAAAAGTTATCAAATGACCCTAAAAAAATTTTTTTCTGAAAATTTATAAAATTTCCAAAAATTTTTACATTTATGTGTATGTAAAAAAAATGCTTCCCCTTTTAGTTATTTGAGCTCTAAAATAGCCTAAAAATAGCCTAAAATGAAAAAATCCCAGTTATTGTCAACTTTAGACCATTGCCATTCAAATAATATGCATTCAAAAAATCTAAAAATTTACCAGGGAGTCCAAATAATAGTCTAGATCATGTAGAAAAATTATTTTTGAAAATTATTTTTTGGTCGGTCGTCTTGACAGAGAATCACCCATATATATGTAGAATATATTTATGGGTCAGAATAATACTTTTTTACAAATCCGTGCGCGCGGGGTTGGCCGTTCTTTTTCAAATTTTTTTTGCCAAAAGTACTATTAAAAATAAGACTTTTTCCACCAACCAGAGATCTCTATCTCATTTCTAAGGGGCACTGTAGTTTTTCAAAGTTTAAAAAAAGGCCAAAAAAATGGCATATTTTAAGCCCTTTTTAAAAAAATTCTAACTTTTTTTTTATTTGAGATAACGACACGAGGTGGAAATAAAAAGTTTGTTTAAAGCTAGCACTTTCATGAAAAAATATTACTTTTGTCCTCAAAATTAATTTTTGTATGCGTACAAGCACCTACGTACTTTTCATTTTTAGCCTATTTTTGACCATCTTCGAGCGACTGTAGCTCATTTCTGGTGCAACTTTTCTATAAACATTTACTCGCAGAAAGTTTTTTGCTTGAAAAAAGGAAAATTTTAAGACCAACTGGAACTGAATCTGATGATTTGTTTTTAAGATACAGCTCTTTAAAGTTTTTAAAAAACGCTAAAAGCGCGTTTTTTGCGATTTTTACATGCATATTTGAAGGATTTAAACCCAATTTTTTTCCCTCAAAATTCTTGTAGGTACTCTTCAAAGGTTGCCAAACAATACCCAATCATTACTTTGGTGGTCATCGGGGTTTTTTTTTTAATGCCGAGCACTTACATTTCACGTATTTTTTAAATAAAATGTAATTTTTTAACCATCATTATCGAATCGTAGGACTCGCAACGAACACTATAGGTTTCTCGTGACTATTAGTTGGCTAAAAGTTATGAAAAAAGAGGCCGTACTTTTATTTTAAGACGTTCAGAAGTCATCTACCATCTCTCAAGTCTAAATTATGGCTCAATGAAGTCGAATCAAAACTTAAGGTATTGAAATAGTAGCATGGTATTTTTAACGGCACTTGTATGAAACAGCAAAGCGTCGAAAAATACAATTTTTGAATTTTTTGATACACAGGGTGAGTCATTTTAATCGATCCACTCGAATAACAGGCTTGGAAAGGCCCAAATTGAAAAAAATGTAGAGACCAAAGTTTCATGGTTTTTTTTGGGCCGATCAAATGGGCCCTTCTTTTGGGCCCTACGGAACCAAAGTCTATTGTTTCAAATGGGAACCCCTATTTTTGACCACGGATTCGGAAAGAGTGAAAAATTTCACGATTTTTAGGTCTTTTTCGAAAAAAATTTTTGGCCTTTTTCAGGCTCCGCAGAGCCTATTGATCAGTAATAACTTGCAATAAAAGGATACGTATGCTTTTCAGTAGTGCACGAGCAATGATAGGGTCTTTCAACGCTTAATGATGGATAAGGCTTGACAACAGGGAATCGGGGGCCTTAGAAGTTAGTCCCCTTGCCACTCACGATGGGGTGCTTGTTTAACGTGAGTCCCCTTGCTACTCACTTGAAACCATTTATTTTTACTAACCGCGACGCAAATTTTCAAAGTTTCTACCATGAGCTACAAGGCACAAATGTAAACGTCTTTGAAAATTTCGTTCAGTACTCAGTAATGTCTCTCTTGGTATAGCATTGCAAGCTTGGCGAATACGGTTCTCCATGTCCTCTTTTGTCGTTGGACGTTTGGTGTATACTGCGTTTTTTAGATATCCCCATAAATAAAAATCGGAGGACGTCAAATCCGGTGAGCGAGGAGGTCACTCAAATGGGCCCACTCGTCCAATCCATCTCCTATTATAATTTTGGTTTAAAAATTGCCTTACTATTTGTGAATAATGAGGTGGAGCTCTGTCTTGTTGTATCCACATTCTTTGTCTAGGTGCCAGACCGACATCTCCTAACAGCTCTGGTAAGCGATCTCGGAGTAACTCTAAGTAAGTAAGTCTGTTGACATTTGCATTAAAAAAGTATGGTCCAACCAAATAGCCATTAACTATGCCGCACCATACCATAACGCTCCAGCGATTTTGATGATCCACACTTCTATGCCAATGTGGATTTTCATTCGACTAATAATGGCAATTATGTCTGTTTAGCTCTCCGTCATTTTTAAACGTAGCCTCATCAGAAAATAAAACATGTCTAAAAAAATCAGGATCTTGTGTGATTCTACCTAAAGCCAAGTTGCAGAAAGTAATTCTTCTTTCAAAATCTGTTAGCTGTAACTGGTGAACCAAAGTAATATGGTAAGCATGATAGCGAAGTTTTCCAAGAATTCGTGTGACCGTTTTTTGTGGAATTCCTATCTCTCGTTCAATTTAACCTCTGCTTACTTGAGGATCAAGGTGTGTAACCGCTAGGATAGTCACTACCCGAACATCATTCATACCATATTCGTGATGTCTGCGTTGACGGGTGAGATGTCCACCTCGAGCTCTGTTAGTCAACCTGTGTATTATCGTGTGATTTGGGTGACGCCTTTGAGGAAAACGCTCTGCATACCGACGTGCTGCTGCTCGGTAGTTATTTTGACATTCGCCAAGGATTAGCAGTACATCTACTATTTCATTAGCTGGATAATCAGCCATCTTTAAAATTAAATTTAATACAAAAAGATTACAATCACTAAATAGTCGAGAGAAATCTTTGTAAGCAGAGCACAACTCACTCACTAACTCTTTGTTATTTTGCTATGCAAAAAAAGTCGAAAATGTTTTAAAAAATTTAATTTAATATGTATGAAACGAGAGCGCGCAAAACTCGCTAATATTAAAATGGAAAAGTTTGTTCAAT
This sequence comes from Encarsia formosa, assembly GCA_038277355.1. Classification (NCBI taxonomy): domain Eukaryota; kingdom Metazoa; phylum Arthropoda; class Insecta; order Hymenoptera; family Aphelinidae; genus Encarsia; species Encarsia formosa. The sequence goes on from CM076187.1 coordinate 22,952,115, forward strand.
TTTGTTAGATTTATGAAAATATTTGAAAAAATTTAATTTTTATGTATGAAACGAGAGGGCGCAAATCTCGCTCGAAAAGTTTATACTGCACGGACTTTTTTTAAGTAGCTTAAAAAATTTATAAAAATACTAAAATTTATTTCAAACTTTGATTAATTATTCACGATGATTAATTCACTAATCCCAATGTTTTTGTAAGAAAAAAATTCATTTAAAAATTCTAAAAAGCTTTTTAAACTTGGTTCTGAATCTCAAAAGATCCAAAAATTAATTTTTTGATTCCATCCAAACATAAACTTACCGGCTTTTTCCGAATCTAGGATATTGAATTGATGTTCCCCTTTAAAAACATGAGAGGAGAGAGATTCTTAGGGCCCCAAAATAAGGCCCATCTTTTTGGGCCCTTTTTTTCAAAATTTCAAACCAAAAAACTTTTCCAATACGCGTGCTACGCAAAAAATGCACGAATAATTCTGTCAAAGTTGAGCGGACTTAGTGGGCCTCAATAAGGCCCAAAAGTTTTTTCGAAAAATACCTAAAAATCGTAAAATTTTCCGCTCTTTCCGAATCCGTGGTCAAAAATAGGGGTTCCCATTTGAAAAAATGGACTTTGGTTTCGTAGGGCCCAAAATAAGGCCCCGGGTCTCATTTTTAGGGCCTATTTTTTTAAAAATTTAAAACCAAAAAACTTTCCCAATGCATGTACAATACAAAAAATGCGTTTTTTTCGAGTTATTTCGCGTTTTAAAGAAATGGGCCTCATGAAAGCCTTGTAAGCCCTGCAGGGCCTCATAGGGTCCCAAAAATTTTTTCAAAAAATACCTAAAAATCGTAAAATTTTCCGCTCTTTCCGAATCCGTGGTCAAAACTAGGGGTTCCTATTTAAAAAAACAAAGTTAGGACCCGTAGGGCCCGAACTAAGCCATCAGGCCCAATTTTTTGGGCCCATTTTATCAGCCCCAAAAAATCATGAAACTTTGGTCTCTACATTTTTTTCAATTTGGGCCTTTCCAAGCGAGTTATTCGAGTGGATCGATTAAAATGACTCACCCTGTATATTCAAAGTAAATATAAATTAAATATTATTCATTTACTTATTATTTATTTATTGAAATTTAAGTGTCATTAGCAGGTAGCAATTAAAATTTTTAAATATTATTCAAGTTTGGTTTTTTGATGATAAAAATTTACCCAATCATATAAAAAGTGTAACATTATTTTTTAAATTTTCAGTAAAATAATAATAACATGTGTATATCTTGGCATTCAGTAACTTAAAATCATATCCCTTGAACGTAGCTATCCTTTAAATTAAAATTGAAACTATAATTTCAAGAGTTGCAGGGTTAAGTGATTTAAAATTTGGTTTAATTTGTGATTATCATTATAAATATTACTTTTCTTATCATACATGTAAAAATAAGTGTTGTGATCCGTGAAAAAAACATGCTGAGCCTTGACTTCATCTTTTGGAAGATCCTCAATTTCATGATATGATTTCTTAACATTTTTCCATCGAGGCGTATGACATACGTCATTTGATAAGTTTTCAACACCTGGGAGGATAACCTGTCTTAAAGCCTAGAAATTCTGTCTTTAAGCTGTCCTCCCAACACTTTGCCATCACGTATAATCACGGTGTACACAGATTCCAAGCACTCGATTACCTCTTCGGGCTCAACACCAAACTGATTATTCCGTAAATTTTCCAAATCCACATCTTCTGACCGGGCTGTCACTATAAGTTCAATACACCCGAACTACGATAATTCGTAATCATTCTCTTCATTATCGATAACCTTTTTTCAGGGCCGTAGTACCTTGTAAAGTTTCTTGAAATCTTTGATACTGTCCTCATCGTCGCCAAATAATTTTTGGAGTTCACTATCAAATTTACTTGTACGAGGTTTGTTTTCGGTGGATTGGGTCTGTGATGAGTCATCTGAATAATTTTTTTCCTCTGCCTCAATTCTTGAGCTTTTCCTATGGTGTGACTCACTACTCGTCGAATCCGAAGAATCTTCCACTCTTTTGTTTTTTCGTGAGGTTCGCTGCTCGACTGCAGATTCCGAATTTGGTCCAGATTGTTCTAATGTATGATTCAACTGCATCACTGCCTCGTCCGCATTTTTCAAATCCACATTACTTATCATTAAATTGTGGCAATCTTTTCTAATTTGACCTTCGACACCACAATTACCGCACTTGATTTTCTCAGATGATAAGTAGAATTTATAGTTAACGTTCTCAATCGTAAACTTCAATTCTTCAGTCATCTTGCCCACATCTTCCTCGTCTATGTAAATTTGTCGACGGTGGCTAATTAAATGATCGTATCCTTCATCTGTGATTCCAGTTTTGATGGCGGTGACTTTACCTGAAATTTTTAATTGTCACGATGATAATTTCATTCGCAATCAATGGGCGGACATTGGAAATAATAAACCTCTTTGCCGTAGGTCGATTTTTTACCAAGGATTTGATGCTTACTGGAATGTTGTTGATAAACACTTGTTTCGTCACGTTGACCAAATGCTTAGCGATTTCTATACTGTTTACACACTCGCAGACTCTGTTGTTGTGAATTCTGGAAATAGATATTAAATTCTTGGGACCAATTAAACTTCCAATCGCAATAGCATATTCACGAATGCACGTTTTTTCCAATACATCCATAACTGTAGCTTGTTCTCTGCAGGGATACTTATCCAATTGCATGTTTTTGGAGTACGATAACGTGATGGTACGAGGAGCCTGGGAAAGCTGAGTTGCATGAGCTAGACCAGTAGATTGAACGGTTGAGGGAGAGGTTATCGGAACAAATTCACTCATTTCTGCATTTTTATGGAGTGCAGGCTCCATTGTAGCGGTATGCATCACTGCACTAATGAGGTGCGCTATTAGCGCTTATGTGATCACCATAAATACCATTAAACACACCAACGAATTGTGCTGAAACGAGTATAAAAACAAAGGCACAAGCAAACGAGACAGTAGTTACAAACACGTATACTCGGTCGAGTGCTCGATCGCGACTGAAACAAGTAGTTATGTTCAGATCTTTAATTTAAAGGAAAGCTACATTCAAGGGATATAATTTTAAGTTACTTAATGCCAAGATATACACATATTATTATTATCATTTTACTGACAATTTAAAAAATGTTACACTTTTTATATGATTCGGTGAATTTTTGACGTCAAAAAAACCAAACTTTAATAATATTTAAAAATTTTAATTGCTATCTGCTCATGACACTTAACTTTGAATAAATAAATAATAAGTAAAAAAATAATATTTAATTTATATTTTCTTTGAATATATATCAAAAAATTCAAAATTGTATTTTTCGACGCATTGCTTCATACAAGTGCCGTTAAAAATACCATGCCACTATTTCAATCCCTTAAGTTTTGATTCGACTTCATTGAGCCATAATTTATACTTGAGAGATGGTAGAGAACTTCTGAACGTCTTAAAATAAAGGTATGAGCCTCTTTTTTCATAATTTTTAGTCAACTAATAGTCACGAGAAACCTATAGTGTTCGTTGCGAGTCCTACGATTCGATAATGATGGTGAAAAAATTTTATTTTATTTAAAAAAATACGTGAAATGTAAGTGCTCGGCATTAAAAAAAAAACCCCGATGACCACCAAAGTAATGATTGGGTATTGTTTGGCAACCTTTGAAGAGTACTTACAAGAATTTTGAGGGAAAAAAATTGGGTTGAAATCCTTCAAATATGCATGTAAAAATCGCAAAAAACGCGCTTTTAGCGTTTTTTTAAAACTTTAAAGAGCTGTATCTTGAAAACAAATCATCAGATTCAGTTCCAGTTGGTCTTAAAATTTTCCTTTTTTCAAGCAAAAAACTTTCTGCGAGTAAATGTTTATAGAAAAGTTGCACCAGAAATGAGCTACAGTCGCTCGAAGATGGTCAAAAATAGGCTAAAAATGAAAAGTACGTAGGTGCTTGTACGCATACAAAAATTAATTTTGAGGACAAAAGTAATATTTTTTCATGAAAGTGCTAGCTTTAAACAAACTTTTTATTTCCACCTCGTGTCGTTATCTCAAATAAAAAAAAAGTTAGAATTTTTTTAAAAAGGGCTTAAAATATGCCATTTTTTTTGGCCTTTTTTTAAACTTTGAAAAACTACAGTGCCCCTTAGAAATGAGATAGAGATCTCTGGTTGGTGGAAAAAGTCTTTTTTTTAATAGTACTTTTAACAAAAAAAATTTGAAAAAGATCGGCCAACCCCGCGCGCACGGATTTGTAAAAAAGTATTATTCTGACCCATAAATATATTCTACATATATATATATATATATTCATTCATTGTAAACTATTTTTTTAAATTAAAATATTTAAAACTTTGATTAAAATTATAAAATGACATTTTGATAGAAATTTATTTTCAATAACTGATTTAAGAGTAAAAAATTCAAAGTTAAATTTGAGTAACCTGCCGTTGAAGAGAGTGTTGGATGTGATAGAAAGTGCGGGATCGATTGTCATCACCCGGGAAGTATTCTTCTGTCAAAACGAGTCAACCGGCTTTTGGAAGCCGAGGACTACGGGAAAGTAGACTGACGTCCGGAAGACACGTAAAGATCGATTTGTGGCAGATCTTGAGGAAGCTTAATCGTTTACGGAAGTCGAAGCATTTATTGTCATTCGCTTCGCACGTTGTTGTAGAATCGTAGTGCAGAGGGTGGTGTTTATTTGTGAAATTGTCATTTCACGTCAGCGCCGGGACCGCTTTACAACGGCTACACGGCGACTCGAGTGAGGTAGCTATTGCGGCTGGTAGGCATCGTAGCCTGGCATTTTGTTTAGCCTGACGTCTTGGTATGAGGTGCACCTTAGCGATTCTGTAAGTTAATTGTATATATGCGAGTAAGTGTGGATGCGTGTGAGTGTATTTAGTACACTGTTTTTGTCATAATTTTTATTTTTCTCGCGCGTGCAAGCTGCCGGTAGCAGATAAGCGTTTGTATGCGCGCGCAACTCGAAGTGGAGAAAATCAATACTTTTTTGTATTATTTATTTTGCTCCTTATATTTTTTTATACCTCCGGGACGAAAACACCAAATCCCTCTTCCCCCCGGGACGGAGCAGGACTTTGGGTTTTCCTCCCGTCGTAATGAAAAAAACATTACACACGACGCAAGAAAAGTATCAGCCAACCCCTAGCAAACCTTTGACACCCTCGCCCTCGGTTTGGGCGTCAATTTGGGTTTGCCAGGGCTGGCCAATACTTTTCCAGCGCCTGGTGTGTAATATACTATTAATTTTGATCCCTGATTTTGTCATTTTTATCTATACAACTAGAAGATAAGATAATGTTTCGTAAAACGCATGCGTAAAAATACAATAAAACCATTACTTACCATACTTACCATCCCCAAATTACTACTTTTAGAACATATAAAAAAAGGTTAAACAAATGACGAATTTAAAAAATTTTAACAAAATTCTACTCCCCAGCTCTTTTTAAACATAAGCAGAAAATTAGACATAAGTTTCCTTTAACTTCGTAGATTGACCGAAACATTGAAACTCCAATTAGAGATTCCGCTGGCCTTGATTTTTTTCTAAAAATTTTTTTAAGCAAATTTCCTACCAGCTACGTGAGTTGACAATACATTTGACGAGAGTAGAAGTCTGCTCATTGGCTCAGCCACTGCCTAAGCGCTAATTGTAGCCAATGAGAGGTCATATTTACAAGAATAAAAAATTAATTGTTTATAATTATTGCTACTGCTACCTAATAAATGTTTTGAAAGAAAAAAAAAAAAAAAAAAACAAAAGTTTGGTTTTTTTGATTTTTGTACCAAGATACGTCAAAATCTGTGAGCTAGGAAGTGAGTGATTGCAATTTTAGTAGATTTCCCATTAAAGCTAAGTTGTGAAATTTAAAATGTTTTTAACTTTTTTCACAAGCTCCTCAGGCCTTTAAAATTTTAGTTAAGCTATTTTCATACCAAATTCTATACGTATGTCAATTTGGACAAAATCTGTGGGCTGAATCTGTTCGGTAGGGAACCTCCTTAATACAATATTTTTTAATTTTTTTGCCATATGGATCTAAAGAAAATTTTATAAAACCTTACATCTTAAATACTTAGAAAACTCACAATATAAAATTATTATAAATTTTTAGGCCAGACAGGGTTATAGCTTCCGCTTCTTTGGTTGTTACTTCAGTTTTAGGAGAATCTTTCATGAATGCAGCAGAGACTGAATTAGACTTATCTAATGTGGTTGAAAATGAATTGAGATCATCAATTCCAGCTTTACTATGTTCTGTGCCTGGTTTTGACGCTTCTAGCCGAATAGATGATTTAGCAGCAGAATCAGGAAAATCAATTGTAAGTATTGCCATTGGGTCAACGGAAGGATTCAACCAAGCTGATAAAGCTATTAATTCTGCCGCTAAAGCTGGTAAATGGGTTCTTCTGAAAAATGTACATTTAGCACCACAGTGGCTTGTACAGTTAGAAAAAAAACTGCATAGTCTTCAACCTCATCCAAATTTTAGATTATTCTTAACAATGGAAATTAATTCTAAAGTACCAGTTAATCTTTTAAGAGCTGGACGAATATTTGTTTTTGAGCCACCACCAGGTATAAGAGCTAACTTGTTAAGAACTTTCAGCACGGTTCCAGCTTCTCGGATGATGAAACCTCCAAACGAAAGAGCTAGATTATATTTTTTGTTAGCGTGGTTTCATGCTATCGTTCAAGAACGTTTACGTTACGTACCATTAGGCTGGGCAAAACATTATGAGTTTAATGAAAGCGACTTAAGAGTAGCCTGTGATACTCTCGATACTTGGATCGATGCAGCAGCTATGAACAGAACAAATCTTCCACCAGAAAAGGTAAATATTTTTGTTGACACTTATTAAAAAGATACATTTTTTCAAATCGAAACAGAATCTTTGATAAAACAATATGTGTGCTTTTCCATTTTATGCGAAGTAACTTATTATGAAAGTTAATTGCCATAAGAGCAAGGGTTGTGTAGAGGTTAAACACAACACATTTAAAACTTTTTTTTATTGAAATCCTAGCGAATAGTAACTTAAATGATATCAAAACTCCTTCTGTTTCAAAAATTAAGCTTTAAAGATATTAATTTTTTTATTGTTTTACGTTATATGTCACTGAGCTAAACAATATTTTTACCAACTTATTTAAAAGAGATTTCAAATGAATCTTCATTCATTTTATTATGATCAATTTCATCAAAGCACCAACAATTTTACAAAAAAAATTGTTGGAGATTTACTATTTACTGCTCCAAGAGACAAAAACTCTTTGAATTTTGATCAGAATCCAGGAACTAATTCAAAAACCTTCATTTAATTTAAAAGAACTGACAATTTGATTGTAAATGACGATTTTGTTTTACATTTAAAAAAAAGGACACTCTAGATCCATAAACTAAAGAATGATCATTTTGTAAAAGTACAAACTCGTGAGCTTGCTGAACACTTGAAACTCTCGAATACTACAAAGGCTTGTTTTCTATCTTCTGTTTCGGGGTGTTTAAAAAACTATATTTTTTTTTTTCTTATTACTGATCAATAGAGTTACTGAGCAAAAATAAGCAATTTTTTTCAAATCAGGCCGATTAGATAATCAAATGTTCGGTCAACCGAGGTTTAGACTATCGAAGTCATACTGTAGATGTATTTAAGATGATATAAAATGATGTTTTCTATCATCTTAAATACAAATCTTAAAATTCATAAGAAGTCAAAAAAAAAAAAAAAAGTTTTTCTTCTCTGTACGTGCAATAGGATATGGACACGAATGTTTTGAAAATCAGCTAAAAAATAAAAAAAGAAACTTATTTGTCTGGTCCTCCTGTTTGGGTTGAAGAAGTTATTTAAATCAACGATTTCAATTAAACTTCGAAAATCGTTTCCTGGTACTATATGATGAGCAAAACCATCAATTTTTCCTCTGAATGGTCCTTTTTATCGTTTAGCCATGCATATAAATGAAACTGCTAACATTGTTCTTGTTTTTTCGTGAAAAAATTCGTGTTTAAAGCCTATTGCACTTACAGAGATGAACAACCGCGCATTTTTATTATTATTATTTTTTTTTTTTTTTTGACTTCTTATAAACTCGCTCCGCTCGTGGGCTAACTTTTGACAATAAATTTTACCAACAAATGTTTGGTACTCCGATGGGCTCCCCGATTTCCCCATCATTCGCAGATCTCTTTATGGAAGACTTAGAAACTGATTGTCTAAACAAACTTTTAAAATAATAGTCTACTTTACTGTTAAAAATTGTAAAAAGTATTATTCATACACACGCACATATTCGGTGCGCTGTAAGTGTGTATATTGTAATACTTTATACCTTTCACAATATGTATATATTTCATGTTTTCGTTTATGTTTTTACTTTCAAATATTGGTCTAATAACACCTCATTTAATATACTTGAAAATAAATTTCTGCTCTGTTTATATACTCAGTATTGAAATGTCTTTTGTCTACGAAACTCACTTGACGATGCTATACTAGCTGTATTATTTAATCTCACTGGGTAATTTATTAGATACATTTATTGATAACTAACTAATTTTAGTTCTATCCATGTTAAAATATTATTATTCTTATAAACAAATTTCACGTCAAATATCAAGGTAAGATTTTAACCCATAAAACCTAACTATAGAACTTACAGTTAGAATTCCTTTTAGATTAACCCCTTCACTTATTCTCGTCCGTCGTCACACGTGTGGGGACCGCGACCCCCCCGGTAAAATTCCCATCCGGGCTGTGGAAAGTAGGGAAACGTTAGGTGTTCGTTCACACCTAACAAAATGGTAGCAGAGTGCGTGGTTCAGGCCCCCCGAGGAAAATAGTTTTGTTGCGTAAATTATAGAATCACATTTTAGTAACCTTGTTAGCGTTTTGCCAAGACGATACTTGCCTATCGGTCTTGTAGTGTTAGGACATTAGAATAGGTAGTAGTCAGCATAATAATATTGTAATATTAGTAACAAATAAAAAAAAAATTACTGATAATAGTAATAATTATATTGTAGAAGAAAGGTAGAAAAAAAACGTGCGCGCGCGAGGAGAGTGAGCTGCACGGGCATCTCCGCGCAGCTAGCTGCACCTGCGGGACGCACGGTTGGTCGTCGGGAATTGTTAGAGTAGGAATAGGACTAATTATTTATTATAAGTGCGCTAAAGGCTGTCGGCGCAGCCTTTTATAAAACGTCGTGTTAATAGAAATAAAACCCTTAATCGTATAGTGTTAGGCTAGTACGGCTTACGCGCTCCCTTCCTCCTCCCCTAGTATCTGCTCCTAGGTCCCACAGCGGCAGCGCCGCTAAGTACATCTTCACTTCGCTTATAGCAGAGCTCGTATGCGCACGTTTTTATAATACATTAATAAACCTTGAAATAAAGCTTCGGTACGTTCAACTTATCACCTCGAGTCTTTTTATTGCGTTTACCCTGTTCTCCCATCAGGTTATGGGATCCGCAACGCTTCCACTGCGCGAGAAAATCGACGGTGAAAAGTGCAGTGTTCAGTTTTTCGAAAGTGAATTGCCGGGAAGAGAAAGAAAATCGAAAGACTCGTACGAGCGCGATTTTGTATTTGTGACTGAACGAGAGAACAAAGAAAAATGCAGAACGGAGAAGAATCGAAGGACAATTCTGGGGCTACAGCACCCCAACTTCAGGAACTTGGTTGGCAAGGCGAACAGGGCGACAAGCAGCCGAACGACCAAGGTAAGAGTTTTCACGGATCACCGCGTCCGTGTAAAGGTTTTCGACAATCCACGAGTCCGCGTGTGTCTTGTTTTCTCTCGAGTATATACGAACGTGCATGTAATGAAATTTCGGAAAGCCAGTGCGGGTAGGCTTACGCTTATTTTTACATTGTTGAACGCGGGACTGTAACAGAGACTTGGGCGATTCTCGTGTTCGGGATAAAATCCGTGTACGCGGGAGAACAAATCGGGCGGCATTTTTTTCACGTGGAGATCGGAGGGGGTTTTCGTGCATTGAGAGAGGAAAGAAAAATTTGAACGACGCCATGCAGGCTTACGCATGCTTTCATTTCTTAGAACCGGCCGGATGAACGAGAAGGCGCGCGCTTGGTAAGCGCATGCGCTAAGGGGCTGTGACCGTTGCTCCACGACTCGCTATCTCTCTCTCTCTCTAAAGACTCTCGTTCATTCGGTCTTAAAAACTGTGTACGCAGACATTGACTCGCGGGATATTATCTCTGCTCGTCTGCTTATTAGTAAGTCTGCTGTTAAGACAGCCCTAGATGGCACGACGACAGCTGCACCGCACGCACAGAAGGATAAGACTGATGAAAACCCTGGAACGTCTACATCTATTCAGGTACCACGGCGACCACGCCCACCTTCAATCATCGCGACTCTCAGTTCTCGCGCTTTACTCTTGGAAATCATCAAGGGCAAGATTCAGCTAGGCAAGCTTCACACTACTGCTCTCTTTCCTAATCTTCCTTCTGGTATTCAGTCAACTGCTATAAGTCCTGCTCTCATCAATATCAATGAGTTCCTGGATAGAGAGACCTTCAAACTTCGACGCCTTGTTTACCAGAAGGCAAGACAACCCAACTCTAAGAAATGGCAAGGTCTTAGTCCGTAGGAAGAAAGGAGATGTCGCTACTCCCATATCAAGTGAACAGGATCTAGAGCGTTTTTTGTCATAACAGGTGTACTCTTACATCTTCTTTCTCGTGGTAATACAACATACTCATCTTACCATCTTAGATTCATCAATCCTTCACCCCATGATACTCCTTCTTCATTTTCATATTCATCTCAAACTTCCTTTCTAACCCCTGATCAGAGGTCGGTGCGGGGCGGGGGCATGCTACTGCGTGTCTGTCATTTCAATGCGAACTCGTTTAAGGGGCATATTGAGCAGCTCAGGCTGTTTCTTTTGACTCAGACCAGGTTACACGTGATTGCTGTCACTGAGACCCATTTGAGTCCTTTGATTGAAGATGTGCTTGTTGCTCTTGAGGGTTATACTATCCTTAGGCGTGACCTTAATAACCAAGGGGGTGGAGTAGCACTTTATGTGCATCAGTCCCTCTCAGTCAAACACCTCTGCTCGTCTTCCACTGAGTGGGATGGTAGGCCTGGTCATCCTGAGTATTTGCTTGCTGAGGTTTCTCTGGGTAGCGCTGACCCCATATTTGTAGGTGTGGTGTATAGGCCCCCACATGCTCCGTTTGTCCTTGGGTCTGACTTAGTGTCCGACCTGCGTGATAGTATGCATGATTACGGCACCAAGGTCATACTCGGGGATTTTAACGCGGACCAGCTTTCAGACTCCCCTGATGCGAATTTTGTGCGCAATTTTATTGAGGAGAACTCTCTGTTCTCGTTTCCATTTGGGTCTACACATCACACCTCTCACTCGGATACCTGGCTAGACCTATTTCTCGTTGACGCACTTGACACTGTGACTGACTATTGGAAGACAGAGACCCCTTTCATTGCAGGACATGACCTACAGACTGTTACCCTTGACATTCAAACCCCACTACTTTTGGCTAATGACTTTACTTAAAGGGCATTCAAATCTGTAGATGCTGGGGCTTTGAATAAATTTTTGTTTGACTGTGATTGGTCAGTATTCACGGATGAGTCGTATTCACTTAGTGAGAGGGTTGATTGCTTGTATTTTAATCTTAATGCTGCTCTTGATATTTTCGCTCCTCTAAAAACCCTCAAACAAAAGAAGAATCGCCATCCGTGGTTTATTACATACTACCGGGACCTATTGACTGAAAGAGACAGACTCTACAGACGTTACCGACGCTCAAGACTCAATATTGAACTGTTTTTATACAGACAGGCGCGAGATTTTGCACATGAAAGGATCGAGTCTGCGAGACTTGATTACTATTGGTGTAGGCTCAAGGACATCACTGATCCTCAGCAGCTCTGGAAGGAACTAAGGCGACTTGGTATCTCTTCCGGAGTGGATTCTAATTTGGGCGGTTTTTCAGTGGAAGATCTTAATGCTCACTTTGCCTCTGTTTCTTTTGATAGTATGGCGCCGGATCTCTCTCTCTTTCTGAATGACTTGGGAAGAGAGGAAGATCATGGTGGCTTCGCGTTTGTGGATGTGACGGTGGACGAGATAGCACGTGCTATCAGTCAGTCGACATCCCAGGCAGTGGGCATTGACTCTCTTCCACAGAGCTTTATTCAGTCAGCTTTTCCATCTATTGGTCCTTTCATCTGCAAAATCTTTAATGCTTCCCTATCGACTTCGACTTTCCCTGAGCAGTGGAAGAAGTCGATGGTAATCGCACTGAATAAAATTCCCTCTCCGTCTTGCCTGAATGATTTTCGTCCCATCTCCCTGCTCAGTTTCATGTCGAAGATTCTTGAGAGGCTTGTCCATAACCAGATTTCTACTTTTGTTGAATCGCAGGGTTTGATGGACGATTATCAGACAGGTTTCAGGGCGGGACATAGTACACAGACGGCACTGCTTAAGCTCACGGACGACATTCGAATCGGTATGGACAGGAGACAAATGACTGCGCTACTACTTTTTGATTTTAGTAAAGCCTTCGATTCGGTCTCGCACGTAACATTGCTCAGGAAGCTGCAATCTCTGGGTTTTTCGCATGGGGTTTTGAGGTGGGTTGCCTCTTATTTGACTGGCCGCTCGCAGGCGGTAAGAGCGGAGGACGGCACTTTTACTTCTTTCCGTCCCCTTAATAAGGGTGTGCCTCAGGGCTCGGTGCTGGGTCCTCTGCTCTTCCTTCTGTTCATCGTTGATATTGCCCATGGCCTTGGCCCTGGTGTCTGCTATGTGGTTTATGTGGATGATTTGCAGATTTACGTGCGGAGCCGACTTGAGGACATGCATGCCATGCTGGGAAGACTGAGCCGGGGTGCTGAGCACGTCGCTGACTGGGCTGCCGCCAATCAGCTGGTACTGAATGCTAGTAAGACCAAGGCAATGGTTTTTGGGACTCCGTCGTATGTCAATAGCTTTAATAAATTGGGTATTCATGACCTGCGGTTTGGCGGCTGCACTGTCCCGTTTGTCCCCTCAGCGCGTAGTCTGGGGGTGGTGCTGGACTCTAAGCTGAGCTGGAAGGACCATGTTCGTTATGTTTCTCGGAGAGCCAATTCTCTTTTGTACCGTCTTAACCACTTCAGACGCAGCACCACCTTTCAACTGCGCAAACACCTTATACAGACCCTGCTCTTTCCTATAATTGACTATTGTTCACTTGTGTACTGTAATATCTCGGGTGAGCAGGATCTCGTATTACAGCGCTTGCTCAATCGTGGGATCAGGTACATCTTTGGGATCAGGAAGAGCGATCATGTCACACCTTATAGACGTGAGCTCGGCTGGCTTCGGGTGGCGGGCCGCAGAGATTATTTTGCTGCCTGTCTGCTCTACAGGATTCTTCATATGGGTACTCCGCCATATTTGGCGAACTTTTTTAGTGAGAAGCTCAGCTCGCGTCCTTTGAGAATGGCGAACCTGCATGCGCATGATGTTTTGATTGTTCCCTCTCACCGCACGGAGTCTCTGAAACGCTCCTTTCATGTGCTAGCTACCTACTCCTGGAATTCACTACCCCCTCATATTCGCCAATCATCATCCCTTCCCATTTTCAAACACCTCATCAAATCACACATCTTTACTACTGAGGGAGAAGATTAAGCTCTGTACGCTGAGTATAGACTGTAGTTAGACTACTTACCTGTTGCAATATTGTTTGAGATTATATATTTTTATTTTTATTTTTTTATTTATTTTTATTATTTTTAGAATATTGTTCTTATTTTTTATATACTTTATTTTATATTTGTTATATTATTCTGATGTAAATACTTATTTGTTGATCTATGTATTTTGTACAACATAATGTACAATCAATAAACACATCAAAATCAAAATCAAATCTTCAGCTTGCTGCTGCCTAATTGCGGCGTCGCTGGACGTTGTTCGCGCGCAGGTTTTCTTTCTTGCGCTTGTATTGTTGAAGACCACACCGAGCGGCACGTGTTTTATTCGGGTGACGATCCGAATTTGCATGAATGCACGGTAAAATACGCGGGATGATGATGATCTCTGATTATCGAATCGGAATGCATGCGCGCATGGGTACAATAAGGACGGGAATATATTAATGAATTATGAAGGTCGGACGTGAATAATAATTCGAGATTGTTTGTTTGTTAGGCACACACGCACACACACACACACACACACACACACACACATATATATATATATATATATATATATATATAAGACAATGCATTGTACGTTCGAACGTTGCACTGTTGAGTGGATGGAACTAAGAAGGCCTTTCCGTATGAATTGGAAGTAGTTTCGAGTAGGTGAATTTTTCGTAGTCGAGACCGATTGAATTGTGAATTGCATCTATACCGTGGCTAGGGACACGCGATAAATTCTAGATGCGTGTGTTAATTTTCAGGTAGATGCAAACCTGAAACCAAGGATGCCTGGACAGGGGACTTCATCGCGTGTACCCGACGAGGTTAACGGCATTCGTTTTTGCTGACTCGGGTGCGAGTGTATATCGTCCTCCGGCATTTTTGTTTTCTGATTTTTAGCCAATTTTGTCTGTTTTACTCAGCGTGTAAATTTTGGAGTGCAGTGCATTTCAAAATTGCATGTTAGAAAGTGGAATCATTTGCCTCGATGTTCGAGAGTGAATGTGAACACACCCCCGATTTGACTGTTCATCTGTGAATACTGACTGATTATGATTATTTTAGAGATCCAGAATCTTACGGCGAAGGAGTACTCATTGATTTTGCGGTTGAGCAAGGACGGCCACATACTTGACATGGCGGATTTTCTTGATGTGACCACCGAAAATCAAGACGAGACCGAAAAAGCAATCGATCGTGGGAAAACTCCCGATTCAGTAAACAGGACGAGGAAGAGTTGCTAAGAGAACCGGAGGATGCAAACTTATCAAATCAAACGGACGTCACACGAACAAAAGGGGTGAAGTCGGAAGAATATCAAACACCCATTAATGATCACGAGCAGACACAGACAAATGCTCCTGCTGCCACGCCAAGTTCAGCTGTTCCAACAGTCTTGGTGGCGTCGGGTGCACCAGCCACATCCACTCCGGTGACGCAAATCTCAACAACTCCGACGACCGCAGTTGTGTTAGACACATTAACCCCCAACGAGCAGGTTATAATTACTCCGGTTGAACAAGTGACACAGACTACATCAGGCGCACCTGCTAACCGAGACCTTGGCTCAGGTAAAAATATTTCTGTTAATGATGTTTCTCACAATAAATATGTCGGAAGTCAGAAGGTCTTAACAACTAATGAATGTAATGGAATAGTTTCGAGATATAAAATCAGAAACGGGCCGTACCCGAAAGTTGAAATTTTTAATGAACGATTCAAAACAAACGAACGGGAGGACACTGGTGTACCCACGGGAAGTTTATATATGAATTCAAACGAACGTGAAAGTTGTAACCGTAAGAAAAATTCAAATGAGAAACTAAATACAGGTAATATTTCAGAACTTGCCGGCATCACTCGACTGTTGAGCAAAATAGACTCTAAAATGGAGAGTCTAAGCAGACGAGTCTTATACCTGGAAGGACGACAGGTGGCAGCAGGTGATAAATCATTGTTTTGGGAGCAGAGAGCAGAGTCCAGCAGTCAGCGAAGTTCGCTGCAACAGACTACTGCACACCAATTAACGTTTCAACCACCCCAGAGAGGATCAGGAGTATTAGAAGCGACGCTACAACAACAACAGCTACCTCCTTAACCGTACGAAAAGAACCAGAGACCGCAACCGAACGACCAATCCTGAGGTAATTAAAAATATAATACCGGATTTGAATTCAATCGAACGAGATAGGCAAAATTGTATTAACACTCAAATGGAGAAAAATACCGAACGTTCCGAAAATAATTTACAACCACCGGGCAATGACGATAGAAAGTCTATCATTAGAAAAGTTACCGAGCTAGTTCGATATGAAATGCTCGGCAGTAGTAGCGACGAAAGACGCGGTTACAAACTGGACGCAGTAACCACCTACGAGCAATTCATGGACTTCTTTGAATCGAAGCTTCGATCGAGAGGCCTCCTACACGTCATCGATGATTCTATCAAGCTTGCAATAGAATTTGGGGAACAAGCGAAAGCCGATATAAAATTTAAAGTCCGCGATATTTTAATTAACCGTATGGATTCGATGTATTATGGTAAGGTGGCTCACATAAAAGACCCGATTGAATTACTTGCCAAAATTAAAAAAATTAAATCGACCGAAGTTAACTTGACATCAGTCGCCGTTCGTCGATATCGTATTCATGAAACTTCGGAAGATTCAGAGTTACCAGACGATCACTCAGCTGTCGATGCGTCAGAATTACCCGTGCCGTTGAATAACGACGTAACGGCTCCATTAAATAATCTTGACTTTGAAAGTAGTTTGGGTGACCGAATGAGACGTCTTCATGAAGTGCTGACAGGGGAATTTCGATTGAGAACGAAAATATTAATAATTATACGACAGGACAAAGATTGAGCGAAGGTATGAAGTGGCACATTCGATTGGGTCATGCGTCCTTGAAATACTTGAGAGAATTGCAGAAAATATTTCCCGAATACGTGAAATTGAATAAAGTTAGATTAGGGCCGGAAATTAAAGAATGTGGAATTTGTATGATTTCAAAATTTAATAAGCTACCATTCTTTACTGTACGAACGCGGGCTAATAAACCATTACAGGTAATACATTCCGATCTCATGGGAGTAATTCGTCCTTTTTCTTATCGGGAGAGCTATAAATTTATCGTGACATGTATTGATGATTACTCGAGATTGGCTATGGCTTACTGTGTAAAATCAAAGTCCGAAACCGGAGATTGTATTGATACCTTTGTCAAAAGCGCACGAAATCTTCTAGGTCACGACGCTAAAGTTTACTTTTTGAGAACGGACAAAGGCACCGAATATAAAGGATGCACAACCGAAATACTTGATAAACTCTGCGCCGAATTGCAGGTAGCATGTACTGTAACGCCAGAGCACAACGGACTTCCCGAACGATTTAATGCGACGATTCAAAAGAAAGTAAGATCGTTTATGTTCGATTCAAATTTACCTGAGAACATGTGGGACATGGCAGTCGGCGCGGCAGTATACTGCTATAACCGAACGCCACATAGAGGAATCGAAATAGAAATCACAATTAAGAAATTCGCTCCGGATCTGAAAGTAGATCTAAACCAGTTAAAACGTTTCGGGTGCATACATGAAGGTAATGGAAAAACAGGGACCAAAATTTAAAGCGGAAAGTAAACATGTAATACTTGTAGGATATAAGCACATAGGTTGTGTTTTACTGTGTCCCGAAGAAGGAAAGTATTACGAACGTAGACACGTACGGTTTAATGAAAACTTAGTATACGGTGACTTGCTTAGGAAAAATGGCATAAAAGGGTGGGAGGCGCCCTCCGAAACTATAGATAAATCGAAGTGGTTTATTGAATTTGCTGATGAAACTGGTGAACAGACCCCGGAGGTGTCTGAAACGGAGGGAGTCACTCGAAAAAGAGGTCGGCCGCGTAAAAATGCTCTATTAGAAGAGGATGAACCGATTGAGAAATTACCTAGGACGATCAATGATACTAGTTTCTCGAACATCCCCATTGCTGTAGCACAACGAGCGGACGTTACATTTTCGTTAAACAACAAAGATAATTTTTCCGATAACATAATCGAGGACGAGGTACTTCACGCCTTATTGGCAAAATTAAATAAAGATCCGACAAACTACCGGGAAGCCATGAGATCGCGCGAACAGGAATCATGGAAAAATGCTATTCAGGACGAGTTAAATTCGATGATTAAAAATGAGATCTGGGACATAGTTGATCGGCCAAAGATCACTGACGACGGACGAGCGCCCAACATTCTTGACTCACGCTGGGTCTTGAAAAGAAAAACGGAAGCTGACGGAAAAATAAAATTTAAGGCGCGGTTAGTGATTAGATGCTTTAAAGATCGAAACGAATACGAATTGTCCGAAATCCATGCTCCCGTTTCTCGATTAGCTATAGTTAGATCAGTTCTTGCTATTGCAAATAAATTCGATCTCGAAATGTTTCAGCTGGACGTTAAAACAGCATTTTTGAACGGAGATCTGCATGAAGATGTTTATATGGAAATACCGGACGGAGTTGAATGTTCTGAAAGTGAAAAGACAACGAAAGTATATAAACTTAAGAAAGCGATGTACGGTTTAAAATTCAGCTCTAAAAGATGAAACGAGACCTTTTCGGAAAAAGCCAGAAAGTGTGGTCTTGTGTCTAGCTATCAAGAACCTTGTTTGTTTACTTGGCGGGACGGTGATAAAATATTAATTTTGCTATTGTATGTCGACGATATGATAATGGCAAAAAACGATAAGGAAAAACTGAACGAAGTTAAAACAAACCTACAGGCTGAATTCGAAATGACAGACATGGGAACACCGAAAGTATTTTTAGGCATTAAAATCCAACGCGACAGGGTGAGAAGGGAGATTAGACTGAGTCAAGTAAAATATATCGACAAAATGCTGAATAGATTTGGCTTCTCCGAAATGAAGCCCATACCCACTCCCATGGTAACTAATAAAGTTTCGAATCGTGCTTGAAAGCTACGAGAAGAGGACGAAAACACCCTAGCGCTTGCATCGAATAAAAATCGAGTAAATTTTCCTTACCGAGAAGCAGTGGGATGCTTGTTATACCTTGCGAACGCGACCCGATATATCCTACGCAGTGAACGTTTTGTGTGGACATCAAATTAACCCGACCGAAGAAGACTGTGATATGGTAAAGCGAGTTTACGGTTATTTAGTTCGAACGAAAAACTTTAGCTTAAATTATAGGGCCGAAAAGAACGGAATGGAAGTGTACTCCGATGCTAGATTTGCAGATTGGAAAGGTTCAGTAACTACTTGCGGTTTTGTAGTTAAACTGTGCGGTGGCTCAGTAGTCTGGAGAACACACAAACAATCGTACGTAGCTTTGTCAACCTGTCAAGCTGAATACGTTGCGATGAGCGAAGCCTGTCAGGAGGCTATCGGCTTGAACAACTCATTGAAACTAATTTTGAATCACTCCTTTGCTCCTATCACCGCCTAGTGCGACAATACCGCCGCGGAATCTTGAGCTAAAACGGAAGGAAACCGACTATTAAGACACGTGACTGAAATACGCGAACACTACGTGAAAAATGCGTGCAAAGAAAATTAATTGAAATAATTTGGACCGAATCTGGAGAACAAATCGTGGACGTATTTACAAAGCCATTAGCTTTTGCCCCCCATGAAAAATGCTCCAAAGTCATTCTGAGTGATCGAACGTAAGAACTTAGAATTTATCTATATTTTAATATTTCTTTTCTGTTTACAGGAAATAAACAAATTTAATTATTTGCGCCGACTGCACCTGGAGACCGAGCTGAGGGTAGGATAATGGGACGAAGAGAAATATATATGCATCAGTAATATATATATATATAAATATATATATCTTCCTATATTATATAGTTATATCCAGGAGGAGCTCTTTTTTTTGGCTCCTCCGGGAGGAGCTCTGAAAATTACGGCTCCTCCGGGAGGAGCCCCTTAAAACATGTTAAATATAAGGTTTTTTGAAGGTTTTGAGGTGCTCCTCCGGGAGGAGCTCTTAATTTTAAAAGCTCCTCCCGGAGGAGCCCCTCAAAACGTCAAAAAACCTTATATTTATTATGTTTGAAGTGGGCTCCTCCCGGAGGAGCCGTAGTTTAAAGAGCTCCTCCCGGAGGAGCACCTCAAAACCTTCAAAAAACCTTATATTCAACATATTTTAAGGGGCTCCTCCCAGAGGAGCCATAATTTTCAGAGCTCCTCCCGGAGGAGCCCCTTAAAACGTCAAAAAACCTTATATTTTTTATGTTTGAAGTGGGCTCCTCCCGGAGGAGCCGTAGTTTAAAGAGCTCCTCCTGGAGGAGCACCTCAAAACCTTCAAAAAACCTTATATTTAACATGTTTTAAGGGGCTCCTCCCGGAGGAGTTGATTTTAAATTATAGGAGCTTCTCCTGTACGAGCACCTTAACTGTCAAAAAACTCCATATTTAACCTCTTTGAAGGGCGCTTTTCCTAGAGGAGTCGTAATTTTAAAAGCCCTTTTTAAAGGAGTACTTCAAAACGGTTAAGAAATATTATATTTAACATGTTTCAAGTACTTGAAGTATTTCAACTTACTATTTAATTTTTATAACTATTTTTTTAGACTCACTATAATAAAATTTTCTTTTTTCAATTTAAATCATATTCAACAATTTTACCTAAACATGTTTGAACTTTTATTCAATACACAAACTCAACTCAAAAAACATGTTAATATTAACTGTCAAAAAACTCCATATTTTATAACTATTTTTATGGGGGTTGGCGAGCGAAGCGAGCAGGGGGGTACCCCCTAGTGTGTATATATATCTTACTATATTATATAGTTGTTTTTCCTCTCTCACGCCCCCCGCCCGCCCCCCACACGCCCCTCGCCCGCCCCCCACAGGCCTCTCAAAAAAGTGCTTAACTAACCGTAAAAGTGTATCGAAATATGCTTATTTCTATGAGTTTTGAATTGTCCTATAATTTTCCAATCACGCCCCCCGCCCGCCCTTCCCACGCCCCCCCCGCCCTTTTTTTCCCCGCCCACCATTTTTAATGTTTTGTTACAAGTTTTGTATATTTTCTTAATTTATTAATTCTTTTTTAATGGTATGATTAAACTATATAAAATTTTAAAATTTGAATTCATTAATTTAAAAAAATTTCATTATAAGATTAATTAGAAAAATCCAAGTTTTTAATTTAAAAAAAAATGAAAAAAAGATTTTATTTTCAGTAAAATTAAATTTATAATGGAGTAATTTTTTCTTTTTAATAAATTGTAAAATTTTATTTAAAAAATTCTTGTTAAACTTCAAATTCTTATTTATTTATTTTTTATTTTATTTTGAAATTATCATCCAAATATATTCATGTATGTATTCATGTATGTACTCGTACGCGTACGCGGAGGAGTCTCCGCGTAGGCGCAAACTTACCCTTTCAAACAAAAATTTGCGCGTACGCGCAACTTAGGTGTTCCGCGTACGCGCAAACTAAATTATCCCGCGTGCGCGCAAACCTAGGTACTCCACGTGTGCGCAAAAACTTTAGATCTCCGCGTGCGCGCAAAAACTTTGAATACGTTGCGATAAATGCATCAATTATTGTCCTTCTAAACATTAAAATTGTGATTAAAAAAACTTCCTAACTCTATATAATTTATTTTTCACACACGGTGTAGAAAGTTCAAACTTTCTGATTTTTCCCAAACAGGATGTTTGAACTCCTTGCTTTGAGTTGAAAAAAACATTACACTCGACGCTGGAAAAGTATGAGCTAACCCTTAGCAAACCCTTGACACTCTCGCCTTTGGCTCAAGTTTTGAACACAAATTGTTTGAAAATTAGCTAAAAACCCAAAGAAGTAACCCAAATGTCTAGTCCTAGCGGGTCCTCCTCTCAGGGTTGGATAACTTTTTTTGGATCATCGATTGCAGAAATTTTGGAAATCGCGTTCTGGTTTCGAATGATGAGCAAAATCATCAATAATTTTTCTAAATGGTCCTTAAATTTAAATTGGTTGAGATCTTCTTTATATTGAATATTGAATCAATTGGGATGTGTCTTGACTGAACAAATTATAGTATAGATTTGTAAAAGTATCTTTAATGGATTTTTGGAAAAACCTCGGCCAGGATTATTTTGGTCAATGTCCTCATTACAGGCATCACGATTACTGTTACTGCTTCAATAAGGTATGTTCAACAACGAATATTAATACCTAATAACAAAGTGGATTGTTGAAAAAAAATAAGATAAAAATTTTAAACGAAATTTACTGTGTACTACATTTAGATCAATGGGATAAATATTGACTACGTTGTGTATTAATATTCGTTGTTGAACATGCCTTATTGAAGCAGTAACAGTATCGTGATGCCTGTAAAAAGAACATTGACCAAAATAATCGTGGCCGAGGTTTTTCCAAAAATACTTTAAAAAATCTATAATATAATTTGTTCGGTCGAAAATATCTTTCCTAGTCGACAGGTTGGATCAATAAGGTATATCCGTATATTATTGCACAGCATAGACGAGATTTATCTTATTGATCTAACCTGTCGACTTATCGTTTCTTCAAAAGTTCTTTGTTAAAATAAAAAAAATAAATAAAACTCAAGACAGATCCCAATCGATTCAATATTCAATATAAAGAAGATCTCAACCAATTTAAATTCAAGTCCAAACTCAAAAAATTGAACAGGAATAATTTGTTACTAGAAGTACTTTTTAGCATTTTCTGAGGTTTGAAATATAAATTGTTCAGATTTATACTTTTTGAGTTAAGATTTGAAAATATTTTTCTCTTAAAGTTCATAAAGAGACAAAAACATGCGAGGATACACATGTCTAGGAGTGCAATGGGCTTTGAACACAAATTGTTTTAAAATTATTTAAAAAACAAAAATAATTCAAACATTTTGAGTGGATAATCGAAAAAAGGACCATTTAGAAAAATTATTGATGATTTTGCTCATCATTCGGTTCCAGAAAGCAATTTCCAAAGTTTCTGCAATCGATGATCCAAAAAAACTTATCCAACCCTGACTGACTGACTGTATAAGGTTTTTATTTCGGCCTTGGGGTATAACCCTATTTGGTCGCTTGACAAGTACATCGAGTGATACAAATATATGGTAACATGTTCGCATAAATAGATAGTTAAATGCACTTAAAATTAGATTACAACGAAGTGAATAACAAAGATATAATATATAATAGCATGTTCTCGTAGGTAGAATAATAAATGCACTTAAAATAGTATATTATAGTACAGGTGCAGGATCGTCACCGGGGCGGTTTTAAGGACCCAAGTACGTAGCGAAGCACAGCACGAGGTTCTTAATAAGCCCTGTTGACGTACTGCACTCGTACTATATACTATTTTATAGTACGAGTCACCGAAAACACGCATCAAAGATTTGATTTTGTGGTTAGAGTGACCAGGGGTACTATAAATTAACTTACAACAAAGTGACTTATAGGGCAGGAAACAAAATTTATTAACTGGGTAAGTGTGGCAGGTGCAATAGTAAATCGAATCGAATCGTGGGATAATCCATTCACTAGAAAATATATGACGTTTTCCCGTGCGAGATCAATTCTATTGCCGTTTAATACATTTATTTCCCGCGCAATGTTAATTCTACTCCCATTCAATATATTTTTTTTTTCCCGTTTAATACATTTAACTTCCGCTCAAGTATTTTTTTTCCTGTGCATTTATTTTCTTTCCCGTTTAATCACTTATTTTTCCGTGCAAATGTCTTTTTTCCCGTGAATTTGACCTAAAATTTCCCGTGCGTTTGCTTTTTTTCCCGTGCTTATAAATTAAACCCTTTTCTAATAACCCCCCCCCCCCCATGTCCTTTTTTTACTTACGCCCCCATCTTTGATATATGTTATCAGTTTCTACCCACATCGCCAATTTTTGATACAAGTTATCAGCTATGTATCTATAGAAGAAATTTAAAAAGTAACTACGAAGCATTAAAAAAATTAACTTATATCCAAAGATAAAAGAGAGAACCCAAAAAGAATGTCAGCATTTTATTCGTGATGTGATTGGTTGAAGAACAAAATTTACAATTTGAATTTTTATTTTTAATTTCTATATTACAATTCAATTAAAACATCTAGAGAATAGTTTTGATGAAATATAATTATGTAATCAAGTGTTCGAAATTATCCGATTATAATCATGAAAATAATAATTATTAGTATACAAACTGAAACAAAACCAATGAATCTATAACCACAAAAGTTTAAATGAATATGAACTCTGAACGTACCGCAAAGGTAAAGGGTATATACACCACCCAATTTAACATCAGAAATTCAGCCAATGGACCAAGGAATTATCAGAGCTGTGAAACCACGTTACAGATCGAAAATGTTAAGATTTTTAATTGCTATTGCTGAAAAAGATGGCTCAAGAGCAGAATTTCAAAAATCCATTACTGTTTTACACGCATTAAGATGGATGTATGCTTCTTGGAAAGAAGTTCAACAGTCAACTTTTGAGAAGTGTTTTCGTCGTGCTGACTTCCCTGTGTCATCTGAACAATCTCAGACCGTTGATGATGAAGCGCCTCTAGCAGAAGTTTTACAAATTCTTCCAAATGATTTTCTTTCAATCAATAAAATCGAACAGCGAGATGAAGGAAAGCTTGTTCATGAGCCGTTCCCGGTTACCATTGATGAAGCCGTTGAAGAAGTATTAAAATCTTTCCTCGAACCTCAAAAGAATCATGATGAAGAAATTGACGAAGATGAGGAAGAGGACACAAATCAAACGATAAACAAATATTTATCTTACGATGAAGCTTTAAAGAGTGTTATCGATATCATTCGATTTTGAGAAAAAGTTGAAATTAATGTTGAACATTTATATGATTTATATATTAAGATCGAAGCAAAGTGGATTTCTTCAGCTTGTGCTGCTAAGCAAACGAAGATCACAGATTATTTCAATTAGAAAATTAAACTATAATACATTACTAAAAATTTGAAACTTTTTTTTTAGCCCACCCCTTCACTTTCCTTTGTACATTGGACACTTTTTCTTGGAACGGGAGGTGGTCAATGTACACAGGTTCTACTGTATAACTTATTGTCGATTAATTTAGATGAAGCTTCGACAAAACTTGTTTTAGATAATATAATACAATGTTGCGTGCGCTTCGCTTAGAGAGCTTCAAGGTTTGGCAAGAGGGTAGGTACATCAGTAGATTCAAAAGTGGGTAAGTGTTTATCTACAAAGGTTTGTACAGGATCGAAAACAATAGTATAAAAGATGTTAGTTTCAGGGTTAGATGTTGAGAAAAAAAAAAAAAAAAAGTACAACATACGTTCAAAGTTACAAATTGAAGTATGAAAATAATAACAAAGTGAAAGAGGCTACACATGGCTGGAAACTGGTGTCGTAAGATAAACTTCGATATTAATCAAGATAGGTTGATTGGGACAGACCTACGTAGAAAAAGCGTTGATAACAAATGTAAAAGGATGTAGGAAATATTTGTCAAAAAAGTTAAAGAGCTGTGTGGGCAAAATTGTATGAAGATGATTAGTTTCACCATAGCAATTACAAAAAAATTTGAGAAGAACAAATGAAAAGATAGTTTTTACAAAGTTGAGAACAAAGATTCAAAGTTAGAGACCAAAGCATGAAAAAAAGAAAAAACAACAGCAAACACCAAAATTTAAGCAAGTAGATTCATGTGAAAGAGATAGAAACAATATTAAGCAAAAATGTACATATGAGCGTAGGTTCAAAGTTACAAACGTAATGACAAGTCCAGGTACGGCAGTAGGTACAATGAAGTTACCACAGTAGTTATCAAGTTTTAAACAATGTTATGAACAAGGTTTGTTATAGGGTTATTTAGAGTAGTAAGTACAAGAGGATAAAAAAGATTATACACAAGGCTAGATTCAGTGTAGAAGATTAAAAAAAAAATAATAAAGAACTAGAGTTAGCATGGGACTAGAAACAGATGTAGAAACAAATGCATGTGCAGAAGGTTCGGCGTTAGAAGCTTGAGTAAAAAATAGGTAGTAAGCACAAGATTATTAACATATGTAGGAAGTAAAAAAATCAACAGACGTAGTAAAGAGAGTCGGAAAAAAATACTCAACAGACGTGGATACTAGCAAGGTTATAAAGCAGGGAAGGTTAATAAATAAAAAGACGAAAATAAGTCGGTAAAAGCATAGAAACATATGTTTAACAAAGGATTGAAATGAAAGTATGAGCAAAGATAAGAACAAAGTAGTCTTAGAATTAGAAATAAAAGCTTGAAAAAAATTCAAACACCAGTTATCACCATGATAGAAATATATATATAAACATGAGCATATTCCTGGGTAAGAGCTTAGTTATAAAAAGCAGTAAGTGCAACGGTAAGAACAAGGGTACACGGGTTTGGACTAAGATGAAAGGTGAGAACAAAGGTAGGCACGAAATAAGGTGCAGGTGTAGTCACAAGCTATAAAAGTAGAAACAATGGTATGTATCAGAGTAGGTACAGAGGTAGACACAAGAGTATATGTATAAGCGTAGGTACAAGTGTAGATTCAAGCATAAAATTCTGGGGGGTTGGCGAGCGAAGCGAGCAGGGGGTACCCCCCCTAGTATATATATATATAATCTATATAATTTAACCGTATGTTTGTGAGGTCACGAATAAGCCAGGAGGGAGTGTTGGGCTAGTACGGCTTACTCGCTCCCTTCCCCCTCCCCTCGTATCTGCTCCTAGATCCCACTGCGGCAGCGCCGTTAACTACAGCTTCACTTCGCTTATAGCAGAGCTCGTATGCGCACGTTTTTATAATATATTAATAAACCTTGAAATAAAGCTTCGGTACGTTCAACTTATCACCTCGAGTCTTTTTATTGCGTTTACCCTGTTCTCCCATCATATAGAAAACCATAGTTTAATTTTATATTTAATTCTATCCAATAATTACTAAACATTAATAGGTAGCAATAAATTAACCTTTTACACTTTAATTGGAATTCAGTTTTGACATTTCTTTTAGTTGTTTAATTTAAAAAAAAAAAAAAATCGCAGTAAGAAATATCAGGGTGACGTGGAAATATTCAGGTGCCGTCAAGGCCGCTGATACCACGTTTTGAGGCACGTGTGTGCTAATTCGGAAGGAACCACTACTGACACAGCGGCTTACACAAAGTATTAAAATTTTCTTTTAATTTTTTCAGCATTTTCAATTCTTAAATATTTTAATTTTGAACATTAATTTTAAATAAAACAAGTTTAAGTTTTTCAATTCTTGAAATTTTAGTTTTGGGGTTTTTAAAATCTCAAGGTGAAATTCTTCCAGCATTTTCGATTCTTAAATGTTTTAATTTTGAAGATTAAATTTAATATTTAATATTTAAATTTAATTTTCAATCTTTCAAAATTTCAATCTTTCAAAAACATCTAAATTTTCAAAACTTCAATTTTTCAAATTTTAATTTTTCAAAATTTGCAATTTTTCCAAAGTTTTCAAAATTTCAATTTTTTCAATTTTTTTAATTCTAAATTTTTCAATTTTTCAAAAAAATTTTAATTTTCAAAAACTTCAATTTTTTAAATATCAAATTTTTTAAATTTCAATTTTTCAAAATCTTCAAAATTTTAATTTTTTGAATGGTTTTAATTTTCAAAACTTCCTTATTTTCAAGGAAATTTTAATTTCCAAAAGGTTTTAATTTTCAAGAACTCCATTTTTCAAATTTTAATTTTTCAAATTTCAATTTTTCGAATCTCAATTTTTTGAAGTTTTCAATTTTTCGGGATTGGAATTTTTCAAAGTTTTCAATTTTGAATTTTTGAAAGTTAAATAGCTGCAACTGAGGAGAGTCAAGTGACCGCGGAGACAGAAGCGAGTGCGAAGCTAAAGAGCAGTTGCAAGGCCGCGGTGCATGCGGGGAGTGGCAGCAGTCTAAGCGTCGTCTCCTTTTTTGCTGCTGTCCGCTTATCGGCGTTTCACTTCATTCTCCTTCTTCTGAGTGCCGAGTTGACCAAAGGCGTGAAAGGCGTATGTCAGAGGACCTATTTTATTTATTTAAATTTATTCTAATTTATCGAAAAATATTTGTGACTATTTCCCGGGTGAGGAAACTGTAGGACCAGTAGGCGATGCAAGTGGTTCCTCGGAGTACGAGCCACCCGAAATTAAGATTGCCTAATTTTTGTGTGCTGAGAGGATCTCTCAGATAGAATCTGGATCGACCTTTGGTTTTTTTCTGATGACATAGTTATTTCCTGCCGTAGGTGAGCGCAGGAAATGAATACTGGCAGCTCGAAAGGCGTGTAAGGACCTTGTATATAGATATTTATATATACATACATATACCTATAAATATTAATTTAAATATTATATTATTAAGAGGACATATTTGTCTGAATCAGACCTATTTGTCCTTGACCTATTCGACCTATTTACCTCATAACCAAGACCTAATTTAGGATCAGTTGAAAGCCTCGAAGTTGAATGGAAGCACAAGGGATGATGAAGGTTTGACCCAAGGACCAGGAAGGAACAAACAAGGCGAATGAGAACGATGAAAACTTCACAGCCAAGGAAAGGGCTCCAGCAAATTTGATGGCCACTAGGAGTGCAACGTTGTTGTCATGGGCCAACAACCTGAGTCTGCAGGGCTCCATTGCAGGAGTCCCCGAGGGATGCCCCAGGGCAAACACCCCTTTCAAGATAGTCTGCCTTTAAACAACCAAGGGGCTCGCCTCAATACTACTGGAGCGAGCCCAGACCCATCGTCGGAGTTGTCAGACCCTGCTGGAGCTATGACTATGTTGGTGCAGTTGGGGACTATGGACCCACACGCAGCAATAATTCGACCTATGACCCAGACCGAGATGATGAACCTACCACATATGGTCAAAGTTCTACACCTTCCAACTTATACCCTTGGAGAGCTTACCCTGCATCAAAGTACTGTCCACCTTAAGAGTGTTATCAATACGATAGCCCAGGCCATAGTGCATCTGACTGTACGGTAGAAATACCTAGAATTCTAATGAGTTTTATCCGAGCCGTATATCTCGAAGTTATAAAAAAATAGAATGAAAACTATGTGGTTTTGAAGTTACCTATGGTAATAAACTTTAAAATCACATAGACAAAACTCATGAGTTTACCGTTCGACCCCGCAAGAACCAAGAAATCACTTATATCTTTTTGTATGATTATAGGAAATGTGGAATTTGATTCTCATCCTATCGACAGTGGGTATGATCTCAGGGGAAGAGACATACAAAATAACACAACTACAGACCAATCCGGGCCTGTACTACGAAAGGGTGGTACACCTCCGACGGGCCGATTGGAAGATAGTTGTATCAGTGGAAACTGGAAAACTGCTCAACAGCCACGAAATGGAAGACCAAATTGATGCCCTCACCCTTAGATGTCACAACAACAAGGGCGAGAGCCTCCCTGCGAAGGAGTGGTTGATATAAATACCCTTCGCAAAACTGCTCTTGACCTAAGAAAATTAATACAAGAAATTAATGACCGATTAAAAGACCTAGAAATTGAACGACCTATTCGGACCGAAAACACTACAAAGATACGCCGCAAACGAATGGCACCATTTGGCATTAAAATAACTCTTGGGGAAGGCTTTTTGGTCCCGCGACGACAGAAGACGTAGATCAGGCACTAAAGCAAATCAATCAATTCAGGTGCAACATGACCAAAAGAAATTGATCGGTCTGCAAAAGGACCAAGTCCACATTTTTATCGGGGCATTGGGTGAGTTGCACAACGATACAATACTCCAGAAGAAGAAGATCAACGAGATGGAGCCCATCCACCCGAGGAGGTAACTGACTTAATAAGCTTCGAAATGGATGTGACCAAACCACCTGGACCAATACCGTCTTCTGGAGCATCAGACCCAAAATTAAAAAATAATAATAATAATAACAACAACAACAACAACAACAACAACAACAATAATAATAATAATAATAATAGTAATAAAAAATAGAAAATAAAATAATATAAAATAAAATAAAATAATATAAGAAGAGCACCGCGTTCCAGAATCTGCAAACCACATCAACGGAAGATTCAGCGAGAACACTGACCGCAAGATTACAACCGAAGAAGACGTTAAGTGTTAAGACTTTAATCTAAGTTTTTTGCAACATTAGGGATTTTAGGATAAATAAGCCAGCGAGTGGGTAGTGATGGTAGTGAAGTGCAATCATAAGCGAAAAGTTAGTGTGAATTGAGTATATGGATGCAAAACAGAATGGATGTATGTAAACCCTGTGTTAACTGATATCTCCCTATATTATATTTCCGTTTTTTATTTAGATCCCCTAAATTGGATCTTCGAAAATTTGAAATTTTTAAAAACATGGTCAAAACACAGTTAAATATCGTACTTTTTTGATCCCCCAAATTGGATCCCCTTAATTGGATCTTTGTCGAGAGTATTGGATCCCCTTTAGACCCCAAAAAAGGGTTGGTAACTTTTTAAATTTTAATATTTTATTGATGAGTTGGTTAGAGCATAAAAAAATAGTCACGTATTTTTTTTTTTCGAAAAAACAAAAACGAAGAAACTGAAAACGCTTAAATTTTTTTAAATTTCAATTTATATACACATATAGTTATGGTCCAAATGCATTCAACCTTGATCCGGTTCGATGAGATCATAGTACCGGACCATACCGTTATTAGTAAGGTTGAAGGATGACATGATTCGGATATCGCAAATCAAAGCTGGTCGTTTTGGCACTGGGGAAAGTTGCACCCTTCAACGAATATGTGTATTGTGCCAACTATGTGACGACCACTGGAGGTTGTGAACGGTTACAAATATAGAAGTTCATAATAACTGTAAAAAAAAAAAAAAAAAAAAAAAAAAACAAAAAAAAGCAAAACCCATCGATGAAGATGCTAACTGTATTAAGCGAAAATCAGCTAACCAGATGTCAATGAAACTAATCATATCGATAAGATGTAAACTCTGGGTGGCATCAAAGCACAAACGACAGTAGTTAGTAGTGCAAGATTTAAAATGTATTTTACACAACATTTACTTATAAAGAAACATCTCGTTGATGTGTTAAATAAATATAAGATCCTTTCACATTTGCGTTGAGAAAACAACGCATCGAAGTACTGGATCAATACTATATTCAACCATACTTGCGTCGAAGAAACAACACATAACTGTGTTCAAGCAATACTAGATCCAATGACATTCGAGGATACAACGCATCCGTGTATTGGATAAATACTACATTCAGTCACAGACACGATAAAGAAACAACACACGTATGATTTCAAAAATCAAAAAGTAGTCCACAATAAAAATTAATCAGAAATTAAAATTTGTGCAGTACTAATCAAGGAACACCAAGCCAACTGGTTAGATAAGCGAAATACGTTAGTTTAGTGAGAGCTAATCATTTAAGTCGGTTCAGGTTGGTAAGGTAGATGAGGTTTGGTAGAATATTAATAGAGCTTTTTCAAAATTTAAAGTACTTCAACAAAACTTGAAAGTTAGTGACTGAGTTGATGAATAAGGTGAGTAGGATTCATTGATAGATTGGGTGAGATAAGTTTGGGGGATAGAATACGGTATTTGAAGTAAATCAGATTAGTGAGGTCAGTTATGTGGATTAAACTAGGTCGGGTAGTTGAAGATGAAAAGTAAGTATAGTTAGTAGGGTTCTTAATATGGGTGAGAATAGTAAATCGAGTTAGATAAGGTGAGTGATGGTTGTGGGCTGGTAGATCAGATATTAAAATTATAACTTTGACTCTAACTAGAATTTTCACATAAAATCATATATCATTCAAAAGGTCTTGAGCTCAGCGTTCTAAATATGTCATTCAAATTTTTATTAAATACTCTTTGTTGTCATGAAAAGGTGCTGAACTAAGTCGTTTATCATTTTAAATCCAACGCTCCCCCTATAAAATCATAAATCAGTTCAAACGCAATTTCGCAAGCTGTTACTATACAGGAATTAAGTTCATCTCATGAAGAATCTATAAAAAAAATTTGTTGAAAATCGAGGCTTGTTCGTACGAGATTGCATAATTTGAAAATAATCCTGATTTTTTTACTAATTCGCTAATTACTAGAGTAATTCTCAGGGTGGGAAGTTTAAGCTAGAGATCTAAGATGACTCAGGTTCAGAATTAATAGGGTGACAAGGTTTTGTTGGTAGAGTGAGTGAGAGATGAGTTGGGGATTAAGTACGGTATTTGCATTATGTGAAATCAGTAAGGTTAGTAATGTGCAGAGTTGACCAAGTATCCGAAGTTGAAATTTCGGATACTTTTGAGATTTCAAAAAGTATCCGAAAAAAGCATCTTTGGGTACAAGATAAATTTCATGAAAGTATCTTCAGATACAAGATATATTTCGAAAGTATCCAAAAGGGTATTTTTAGATACTTTATAAGTATCCGAAAAAGTATCTTTGGATACTTTTGATTTTTTGAAAAATCATCTCCGGATACTTTTCCTTTTTTGAAAAAGTATCTTCGGATACTTCTTAAATTTATAATGTATCCGAAAAAAGCAGTTTCGGGTACTTTTATAATCGAAATATATCCAAACATGCTTTTTGTCAATCACCGTGCTTCGCTACAATTAGCTTTTGATGAATACGTTTGAATATGATTGATTTCAAAAATTGGTTCAAAAAGTAATTTTTTTTTTTTTTTTTTTTTTGCAAAAAATTAGATGAATCCTTTGCATCCGTGCGAGCATCCCCAACAATTTCTGATCACGTTTTTAATATATATATATTTTTTTTTAATTTGACTTTTGCTTTTGCACTCATTGGTAAAAAAGTTAAATTTTTTAACTGTATCAATTGATAACATTTTTATGACAAAAAGCACGTTCGGATACATTTTGATTATAAAACTTTTATTTTTTATTTTGATTAAAAATTTAAGAAGTATCGAAAGATACTTTTTCAAAACAAGAAAAGTATCCAAAGATACTTTTTTCGGATACTTTTCAAATTTAAAAAGTATCCTGAAATACTTTTCCGAAGAAAGAAATGTATCTAAAAATATTTTTTTCGGATACTTTAAAAATTTAAAAAGTATCCTGAAGTACTTTTCCGAAGAAAGAAATGTATCTAAAAATATTTTTTTCGGATACTTTAAGAATTTAAAAAGTATCCTGAAATACTTTTCCGAAGAAAGAAATGTATCTAAAAATATTTTTTTCGGATACTTTAAAAATTTAAAAGATGAAACGTATCCTAAGATACTTTTTCAAAAAAAGAAAAGTATCCGAAGGTACTTTTTTTGGATGCTTTTAAAGTATCTAAAGATACCCTTTCGGATACTTTTAAAGTATCTGAAGAAACTTTTTCGGATTAATAAGTGAAAAATATCCAAAGATACTTTTTTCGGATACTTTTTAAAGTCCCAAAAGTATCCGAAATTTTCACTTCGGATACTTGGTCAACTCTGGTAATGTGGCTTGGATTAAAAAATGTTGGATGGTTAAAGATGAAAAATGAAGTAAGTTTGGTAGGGTTATGAATCTAATTATGATATGTAAGTCAAGTTGAAACTGAACTCTCGTGTCTGATTTTTATTGATTTTGAGCACTTTAGTCTTTTTATTATCTTATCAAACATAGAGCTTACATATTTTTCATTAATTTTTGTAGTCATCAATTATAATTAGTGGGTTGGCGAGCGGAGCGAGCAGGGGGGTGCCCCCCTGGTATATATATATTTTAGTAATATATATATTTTCTATATATATTACTTATCTATATACATTTAGATAGATAAGTAAATATATAGATAAGCGAATGAAACAATAATAAGGAATGAAAAATGTCTGTAGGTGTACAGTGGAAGGATGAGAGAATGTCTATGTGTGTGGGATTGACTCGGATAAAGTAAGACGCTATCAGCGACGAATCGTGAAATGGTAAGTCACCGTCCCGACCAATTACCCTAAAACTCAACTTTATTCATTTCCCGACCTAACAAAAACTCTTATACCACATCTTTTCCTATGACCTTGCCAACACCATACGGCCTCAACTCCCTCTCAATCAAGCTTCATAAATAATATGCGGAAGGACCCGAAAAGAAACCTACTCAACGGTCATTAAGTAAAGTGGCTTGAAAAAAAAAAAAAAAATCCAGAGAGATACCCAAGATTAAACCAGTTGAACTACTATTTTCGAGACTCGATCTGTTTCTATAGTAGGCCAGACACTCGTTAAAAGAGTTCAATCAAAATGCACTCAAGACCGTGACTTGCGACTCATCATAGCCCTAATTATCGCCACGTGGTGTCCGGCGGTTAAGGTGCGAGTGAGTTAACATGGGACCTTGCAGTAGCCTTACTCATGAGATCAAATTCAATGAATAAGGCGTAGCAATTAAATATTAGAAGAAAAATAAGATGAATAAGAGAGAAATTTATATTTTATTTATATACATACTAGGGGGGGTACCCCCCTGCTCGCTCCGCTCGCCAACCCCCTAATTATAATTGATGACTATAAAAATTAATCGAAACAATACGTAAGCTCTATGTTTGGTAAAATAATAAAAAGACTTAAGGGCTTAAAACCAATAAAAATTAGACACGAGAGTTCAGTTTGAACTTTACTTACTCATCATAATCTTACCAAATTATGTTACTAAAAGATTCATAACCCTACCAACCCTACTTGTCAGGGTGGGCAGTTTAAGCTAGAGATCTAAGATGAGTCAGGTCCAAAATGAATGAGGTGAGTAGGGTTTGTTGGTAGAGTGAGTGAGAGATGAGTTGGGGATTAAGTGCGGTATTTGAAGTAAGTGAAATTAGTAAGGTCTGTAATGTGGCTGAGATTAAAATATGTTAGGTGGTTAAAGATGAAAAATCAAGTAATTAGCAACTACTCGAGTAATTAGCGAAATAATAAAAAAATCACGATTATTTTCAAATTTTGCAATCTCGTATAAGCAAGCCTCGATTTTCAGTCGTAATACCCCTAGTGCTTCAAAATTGTCGATAATTTTCCGACTGTGTTTTACGGGGCAAGTTTGACAAAAAATCACTCGCGCTTCGCGCTCGTGATTTTTAACCTGTCAAACTTGCCCCCCTCATTGCTGTGCAAAAAAACTGGAGGAAAATTATCTAAAATTTTGAAGCACGAAGAGTTATTCGGCTGGATTATACAAAATTTTTTTACAGATTCTTCTTGAGATGAACTTACTTCCTGCATAGTACCAGCTCGCAAAATTGCGTTTAAGCCGATTTATGATTTTGTGGGGAAAGGGCTGAATTTAAAATGATAAACGGCTTTGTTCAGCACCCTCTCATGACAACAAAAAGGATTTAATAAAAATTTCAATGACATAAAATGACATAATTAGAAAGCTGCTGAGCTCAAGACCTTTTTAATGATATATGATTTTATATGAAAATTCTAATTAGAGCCAAAGTTATAATTTAAATATCTGATCTACCAGCCCACAACCACCTTACCTACACTCTACCCTCCGCACAGACTCTCCTTATCTAACCCGATTTACTATTCTCACCCATATTAAGAACCCTACTAACTATACTTACTTTTTTATCTTCAACTACCTGATCTAATACAATCTTAGCTACATTACTGACCTCACTAATTTGATTTACTTCAAATACCGTATTTTATCCCCCAAACTTATCTCACCCAATCTACGAACAAATCTTATTCACTTTATTCATCAACTCAGTCACTAACTTTAAAGTTTTGTTGAAGTACTTTAAATTTTGAAAAAGCTCTATTAACATTTTTAAGTGCAATAACAAACCCTTCCCACCTCATCTTCCCTTCCACGCTCCTCCCTATAACCTCCGCCTAACCAACCTCATCTACCTTACCAACCTGTAGTATTTTTCTTGTTTTTTTACATGTAGCTTCAATATTATGTTCATATAAATTTGTTATTTTCAATCTAGTTCCATTGCATACACCATCTTTTTTACTTAGATTTCTAATTAACATACCACTGCATTTTTTTTTTTAATTTTAGTTCATGGGTAGAAAGCCCGTCATTTACTGAATTTAAGTATTCAATTGGATAATCTAAACATATATTTGAATCAGTTTGATCTACTCCCTTATGAATGGCTTTGTCTATACTGTAATATGTTTTACTTGGTCCATTTAATATGTTTAATACTTTTCTGTTAAACATTGCAACATTTTCATTTTTCGATTCTAAAATAACTTTGTTTAAATTATTATTTTCATTTATATCTCCAAAAATTTAATAACCAACATCTTTACTTTTCCATTTCATAGGTATTTTAAAATTTTCAATTTCTCCTATTTTTAGTAATAATTTAGAAAAGTTTTTATCTTTACATCTCATATTTTCAGTGAGTTTAAGAATTTTGAAATTTTTCCACAATTTACTGTATTTAATCGTATCTTCTACAATAATTTTTTCATTGCCTCTTTTGACTACAGGAAGGATTTGTCTAAAATCGTCACCTAAAATTATTAATTTTCCTACAAAAGGAAAAACTGTTTTACCTGTACCACCTGCCCATCTTTTAAGTACATATTATTTTTGTTTTTTGTTATTGTATTAAATATATTTTTTTGATCATTATTAAATTTTTCAAACATTTTTTCATACTCTTCTTTTCAGTTTATTTTGCAGTCATAATTTTCAGAAATATTAGAAATATTTTCTAAGCATGGTTCTGGTAAACCAAAACATTTATAACTTAAATTAGAATCTTCGCTAGATAGAAATTTGATTATTTCATTCAAACCTCTATCTTCTGCATTATCTTTGAAATCTTTTATAAAATGTAATTTATATTTATTCCAAATTAAATTACCAAGAATTTTTTCAGACAATAAAAATAATCCGAAAAATTCTTGTAATTTTTTCGGAGTTTAATAGTTTATAGATTCTTCAAAAATGGCATATACATTTTTATCATTTACTATTAGACCCATTTAAATAGCTCCTTCTCTATATGTTTATAAATAATTTTATTATGAGTTTTTAAGTATTCGTGAGAAGTACCACCTTTTACTTTATCTGATATTAATTTTAAGTGAAAACTCTGAATTTTTAGAAGAAACAACGTTTATTCTACCTATAGTTTGAAATTTTTTTTAATTTTTCTATCTAACAAAAGTTTTATCATCTAGAAATCTATAGTAATTTGGTATATTGGCATTTTTAATATTTCTAACAGATCAATTTTATTTAATTCAAACCAAGTTGCTGAAGTTGTTTTCCAATTTTTTAACTATTTAATTTTTTAACTATATTATGTTTTGTTGATTTTCTGTATGAATTTCTGAACGTTGTACTGAATGACTACATTTACACAATTCAAATCTTTCTATACACCAAGCTGCTTCTATAGAAAATATTACATGAGAATCTAAAAAGCACCGTTTTGAGAAAAGGAGGACTCAACTTTGAGGACTCAACTTTCCCATCGTAGACTCAACTTTGAGGACTCATAAGTATCTTTTTTATGTGTCTTTTGACCGTGTTTTTATTGATTTTCAATTTTGAGGACTCAACTTTGAGGATCATAAAAAAAACCAGATTATAATATAAAAAAAATTCAAGTTGCTACATAATGGAAATTGGAATAAAATCAGAATTAGATTTTTATTCCTCTTAAAAAATTTTAATAATTCTTATACAGAAGTACATTTCATTTTAGAATTTAATAATTTTTTCTTTTAATTGAAAAGTAACAATCAAATTTATTAACTTTAGTAAATTTAAGCATAAACTTATATTAATATAATTTTTTTAAATAATTTTTTTTAAACAAATTTATTGTTATAAAAATTATAAAGAATTTTAATGGTAACATTTTATATTTTAAAACAACGAAAAGGAGGACTCAGTTTTGGGGACTCAGTTTTCACGACGCAGAGCAAGTTTTGCGGACTCAGTTTTGCGGAGCAAAAAAAGTCAAAATTTAACTGTCTTTTGACCGTGTTTTCAAGATTTTCGTCACAACAATGACCAAGTTTTGCGGACTCAGTTTTGCGGAGCAAAAAAAAAAAAGGGATTATAATATAGGGAGAAATAAATAATTTTTTTTAAACAAATTTATTGTTATAAAAATTATAAAGAATTTTAATGGTAACATTTTATATTTTAAAACAACGAAAAGGAGGACTCAGTTTTGCGGACTCAGTTTTGCGGAGCAAAAAAAAAAAAGGGATTATAATATAGGGAGATGCGTCCGAGAAAGGTCTGCTTCGAATTCAAAGAGTGACATACCTTAATGTAGCCAAATAAAATCCTTACTTCCTTCATCATAAAACAAAACATTACTAAGACCTTACCAAGAGCTTACCTAGAACGGAATCCACTCTAGGTGCAAGAAATAAAACTAGACAATTCCTAACCAATGAATAACGACCCTGAAAATTACCTAAACCTACCTAATAACAAAATAGACCTACCTTATAAGACCGTAACCTGGAGAACCACTCTACCACCCAGAAACCTTAGACCTACCTTACACCTAAATTCACCAGAGACGGTGAAGATTTTAGGAAGGGAATACTGTTATGTGACAATTATAATGCACATACAGCTTTATTACAAGTAGAGTAGTTCAGCCGAAATATGATGATACTACAAATGTACGCGCTACATTCTTGCCAGCACGATGCCCTGGGCAGTCTTGTTTAAGCTAGCTGTAACGGACGAATTGCTCCTTTGTCGGAGAATTCGTCTCGCGTGCCTATCATTATAAAGTAATTTGTGTATCGCGACCCGTTATACTGTATCTAGTAGTGTAATCCGGTAAATTGTGTGTGCGTCTATTAGTTATAAACTAAACGTAGTTGTGAACGGGTCAGTGATCCTTCGTGGGATACGCTGTATTTTATATTGGTGTAGCATTGTGTATAATCAGGACCTAATAAAATCAATAGTTAAGCTTAATCGCTTGTTTTCACTAATCGATTACCTATCATTAGAGCAGAGTATAAGAGGCTTCAAGTCAAATATCAAGGTAAGATTTCAACCCATAAAACCTAACATAGAACTTACTGTCGGAATTCCTTTTAGATTAACCCCTTCACTTATTCTCGTCCGTCGTCACACGTGTGGGGACCGCGATCCCCCGGTAAAATTTCCATCCGGGCTGTGGAAATTAGGGAAACGTTAGGTGTTCGTTCACACCTAACAGGAAAAGCCTATCGAAATGTCGTCATAAAAAATAAAAGAATTTTTTTGGGTTTAAAAATTATTTGTGCTCACTCGCATCCAGTTAGTATTCAATCATAACGCGGTATAGGTTATGCTATTCATGCCACTAGCAGACGACGCGAGCCAAAATCAGAAATTCACTTAGAAAGTCAATTAAAATATGTGCCTAAAAACAAACTTTACTAACTAACTTCTTTTAAAAATAAAATAAGAGAGTAAAAGAATGTATTAAATGTCTCATTAATAATTTCCTGAAGCTTTCCATTAAGTCCTGGATGGTGTCCGTTATGGGGACTGGGGTGTATCATTCAAAACGGTTTGAAAAAAGAAAATTTTTTTTTTCTTCGACAGTGCATGCGTGGAGCGAAATAGTGATTTTTCAGCTTTTACTTATATCTCAAAACCTATGACGGCTAGAGAAACGTGGTTTGGGGTAAAGTTTGATTTACAAAAAATGTAGTTTAAGTATATAAATAAATTTTTCATACTTCCGCGGTGAAAACACCAAATTCCATCCCTGGGTCGGCGGGGGACTTTGGGTTTTCCTCCCGTCGTAATGAAAAAAACATTACATACTACGCGAGAAAGAGAAAAAGCCTTTGGTTCGGGCGTCAATTTGAGTTTGCCAGGGCTGGCCAATACTTTTCCAGCGCACGGTGTGTAATAAACTTTAAATTATTTAATTATTTATTTAAATAAACGGTAAAAACCATAATACAAAATTTATTGTAATGATATAATACATGTGAAAAATGTCGACTTACAAAAAAACGAAAATCTGAGTATTTGATGCAAAAAGCTGTTTGATTAATAAAGTTCAATAATAAAATTGGACCTAGATAAGACCCTTGACTAACTCCAGAGCTAACATTTATTGGTTTAGAAACAATTTTGACTAATAATTATGACTGATTATGTACCTACAAGGTGTCAATTTGTGTAAAAAATTTGAAAAAATTGGCAAGAAAAGGAGCTGCACCTTTTTAAAAAATTTTAAAAAATTTATGCAGCTGATTTTCGTTAAAATACGTTACATATAATTTGTATAGACTCATACCTGCGATATTTTTTTTTTTTTTTTTTCTTTTTAAATACAATTTTACGGTTGAAAATGGCAAAAATCATTTAAATTTTAAAAAACATGGCCGAACTACATTTTTATTTTTATTTTGTTGCAAACCGCGTTTTTCTAGCTCTTATATAGGTTCCGTGATATGAATAAAAGTTAATAAAGCAAATTTTGGACCCCGCATGCGCAGTATACGGGATAAAAATTTCTGGTTGGTGCTAAAAATGCTCTTTTTTAAAGCCCTTTCGAATGATGTATACAGGGTGTACTAAAAGTATGGAATCAAGCAATTATCTCCGAAAAGATGCAATTTTTGTATAGCACATGTAACGTAAAAGTTTCCTGAAATTAAATTTACGATTTAGTGGGCCCTATGAAAAAAGGCTCGGGCCCTTATTTTGGGCCCTACGACCCTTAACTTCGGTTTTTCAAATGGGAACCCCTATTTTTGACCCCAGATTCGGAAAGAACGGAAAATCTTACGATTTTAAGGTATTTTTTGAAAATTTTTTGGGCCCTTATTAGGGTCCCACACGGCCCTTTTCCTTTTAGCCCTTATTATCTACGAAAAAACGCAATCTTTGTATAGCACATGCAAAGTAAAAGTTTCCTGAAATAAAATTTACGATTTAGTGGGCCCTATGAAAAAGGGCCCGGGCTCTTATTTTTGGCCCAACGACCCTTAACTTCGGTTTTTCAAATGGGAACCCCTAATTTTTACCCCGGATTCGAAAAGAACGGAAAATTTTACTATTTTCATGAAAGGGCATTGGACTTTGAAGTTATGATAAAAAAAAAATTCCTGTGTATCTTAAATGTGTACTGTTATTTATTTACAGCTACTTACTTTTATAACAAAATAAAATTTGCTGGATTAGACGGTGTCAATCTCACTTCTACAATCAGTTAATCCTGTGACATAACTCATGGACTCGAGTAAACTTGTGGAGGCTTTAAAGACCTGTACAGTTATAACGCATAAATCGTGAAACGTTGATTTCTTTGCGCGTCGATTCTTGTGGAGGCCTTAAGGAATCGCCACTATCTTATGTTGTATCTTATTCTAGTTTGAGCTTAACATGTAGGCAAAGACAGACAACAGAAATTTTATTGTGTGCTTTTTTTCGTTACGATTTACTATGCAACTCTTTTTTATTTTAAATGCAGTGAAGCAATCTGATATCATAAGCTTGGGTTAATTTTAATTATCAAATATTAGATTATTTTCTTTTTGAGTAACTCTCCGACGGTACGGAGAAAGCATAAATGGAGTAGCCCTCATGGCTACTTCAATACTGCGATTCTCCCAAATAAACTTGCACCATTGCAGAAGCGCCTCTGCTGTACTAGCAAGGCGCATGGCAATGGCGCATACACACATAGCCCTTATACAGGAACCCTGGTTGTACAGGGGCAAAGTGAAGGGCTTGAACAGCTGTGGGGAATTGCTCGTGGGCTCCAGCAATGGAGACGCCCGGGCTTGCATCTCCATGAAGGGTGTTAACGGTTTTTTGTTACAGGAGCTGAGTTCCCGGGACTGCACGACCGTAAGGATAGAGGTCGCGGATAAGGAGGGCCGAACGAGGAAGGCAGTCATCTCGTCCATTTACCTCCCCCACGACGAGGAAGCTCCCACAAGGAGCATGATGAAGGTGATCGAATACTGCAGCCGTAATAACCTTGATCTGATTATTGGTTGCGACGCCAACGCCCACCATGTGGCGTGGGGAAGCACCGATATTAATGATAGAGGGTCTGAGTTGCTTGAATTCATCACGGGCACACAGATGGACATTGCCAACAGAGGGAACACGCCAACCTTCGTTACTGCCAACAGAAGCGAGGTCTTGGACCTCACGCTGGCTTCAATGAACATCAAGAACTGCATACGTGGATGGAGGGTCGACAGCGAACCATCCATGTCGGACCATAGGACTATAACTTTCGGGATCGAGATAACGAGACCGTGGATCGAGCCTAAGAGGCGACCCAAAGACACCAACTGGGGCGCATACAGCAAGGAGTTGGAGGAAGCCTTGGCCCAGGTCAAAGGGAGATACGGCAATGATCTTGAGCTTGACTGGACCCTTTTCCAGGTCTATAAGGCTATGATCAGGGCCTACGAGAACAACTGCCCACTAAAGCCTGGCAAACCACTCAATGGCACTCCTTGGTGGAATAAGACACTGGAGGAGCTAAGAGTGGGAGTTAGACGGGCGTTTAACAGGGCAAAGAAGAGGAAATCCACTGAAGGCTGGAAAGTGTACAAAGACACGCTGAAGGTCTTCAAGAGGGAAATTGCGAAGGCAAAGAGAGAAAAATGGCGGGAATTCTGCACAGGCATGGAAAACCTGGCAGCCACTGCGAGGCTCGCTCGAATCCTGACCAGAGATAACAGTGCCCGTCTCCAATGTCTGAGAGACAGATTGGGCGCCTATACTGAATCGGAGGAGGACACATTAGAACTTCTCCTCAGCAGCAACTACCCCGACTTCGTCAGGGTAGATAATGATACCCCGCCCACCATATCTGGAAGGAGGGGGACAGAGAATAAAGATTGGGACACGGCTGCCAAAGTCGTGACCATGGAAAAGCTTAAATGGGCGATTGACTCCTTTGAACCGTATAAATCTGCGGGCCCTGACGGTATCTTTCCTAAGATGCTACAGGAAGGAGGTGACAAGACCCTTAGGCTACTGTTAGGTATTCTGAGGGGCTGCATCGCCACAGGGCATGTGCCAGCTTGCTGGAAGGAAACGCGGGTCTCATTTATACCGAAACCTGGTAGGAGAAGCTACAACTCGGTGAAGGACTTCAGACCTATCAGTCTGACCTCTTTCCTAATGAAGACCTTGGAAAGACTGCTGGACAACTATATCAGGCAGAATATACTGATAAACAGTCCCCTTCACCGAGCGCAGCATGCATATACCTGTGGAAAATCCACGGAATCTGCACTCCACTCAGTGGTCAATTACATTGAGGAGGCTTTTGATGCGAAGGAAACCGTAATCGGGGCCTTCATTGACATCGAGGGTGCCTTTAACAGCACCAACAGAGCAACTATAGACAAAGCCTTGACTAAGCATGGTGTACCTTATACCATCAGAAGATGGATCAGGGGAATGCTTAGTGATAGGTGCATCTTTAGTGAGTGGAATGGCAAGACGGTTAGGGGAACCATCAGCGAGGGATGCCCGCAGGGTGGGGTCCTCTCACCACTCCTGTGGATCCTGGTCGCGGACGAACTACTGCGCTTGCTAGACGAACTCGGATTCTTCACCATCGCTTATGCGGACGACTTCGCTATACTTGTCAGGGGCAAGTTCGAAGAAGTCCTACCCGATCTTATTCG
This sequence comes from Encarsia formosa, assembly GCA_038277355.1. Lineage (NCBI taxonomy): Eukaryota > Metazoa > Arthropoda > Insecta > Hymenoptera > Aphelinidae > Encarsia > Encarsia formosa. Next base: position 22,995,519 of record CM076187.1, read on the forward strand.
GAGGGCGTTGGAGAGGATCTGCGAATGGTGCGAGGCTAAATCTCTGGCTGTCAACACTGATAAGACGGAGATAGTCACGTTCACGAGGAAATACAAATGTAAGGTCAGTAAGAAAGTCTCCGTCAACGGGAAACTAATACCGTACGCGGAGGGTGTGAAATATCTGGGGGTATTCCTAGATAAGAAATTAAAGTGGGGACAACACCTGCAGACTCAATGCAGCAAAGTCCTAAACATATTCATGCAGTGTAGGTCAGCAATCGGGACTTCCTGGGGGCTAGAACCCCAGGTCGCCTTGTGGTTACACGAGGCGATTCTGAAACCGAAGCTTACCTATGCCGCGGTGGTATGGTGGAAAGTGACCGAAAATAAGACCTCGAGGCGTGTACTGGACCATGTTCAGGCTGTCGTCTTGAGGGGAATTTACGGGCTTAAACGAAGCACACCCACAGCCGCCATCAGGATGTTGCTGGATGTCCAAAGCCTAGACCTGGACATCAAACTGGTTGCGGCCAGGACAGCCTACAGACTGAAGTGCAGCGGGGAGTGGGTTGGAAATAGTGATGGGCATGCAACCATCCGAGGGAGAATGTTGAAGGGCGAGGTCTTTAACTCGACCCAAGACAGAATGGATAAGACTCTACTGTTTGGGCAACGTTACAAAACGAGGATACCAAACAGGGAGGAATGGAGCAACAACCAAGTGCTTGGGCATGGAGACATCTGGTTTACCGACGGATCCAAGACCAATGAAGGCACTGGCTATGGAATTTACGGACCTAGCCTTAGGGAATCCTACGGGCTCAGGGAATATAACACGGTGTTCCAGGCCGAGATGGCTGCGATAAACACGTGCGCTAACAACCTCTCTCTGGGGAACGTCAGTAAGAGACGCATCTGCATCTGCACTGACAGCCAAGCCTCCATAGAGGCCTTGGAAAACCCAGTAACAACCTCACGGTTGGTTAGGGAGGCTAAGAATACCCTTAACGCGCTGGCAAGATCTAACCAAGTAGTTATTACCTGGATACCCGGACACTCCGGGTTCAAGGGAAACGAAAGGGCAGATGAGCTTGCGAGAAGAGGGGCCTCGACAGATACACGGCCGGAGCATGGGGTGGGTGTACCGTTCTCAGAAGGCTACAGTATCCTGGGGAAGTACTCGAAGAGGCAAAGATGGGAACTCTGGGAAGAGTCCCAGAGCTACAGGTGGATCAAGGAACTGCTGGGAAGTTATATAACCGGTTGGGCCAAACTGATCACCAGGCTAGACAAACGAAGGGCTAGAGAGGTCATGGGCATTATGACCGGACACTGCAACCTTCGGTGCTACACACACAAAACACAGGGGCATAGTAACCTGTGTAGATGGTGTGAATCAGAGGAAGAGACCCCGTGCCACTTCCTATGCAAATGCCCTAACCTGACAGGCCACCGCCTGAAATGGTTGGGAACCGGGATCCTGGATCCAGAGAGCTTTTACGGAGTGAGTGTGGACAACATACTCGCATATTGCAGGGTGTTAGGACTCACGAACACTCCAGAGGTATAGCAAGGGGGACAGGGATACAATGGTGAAAACTAAGTGTCCCTAAGCTTAGCACCCGTATGCTGTGATAATAATAATAATAATAATAATAACTCTCCGACGTTTCAATTAGTTTCAGCGAATAAGGTTAGAGTGTGTAAAAAGAAATACGTGCAATCTAAGAAAAAATAAAATCTGATTTTTATTGTTATGTTCTTTTTAACTAACAAAATGAGGTGTATTTCATTTTATTTGTAATAAACAGTGTAAAATATTGATTTTGTTTATGTCCAAAATGTTCTGTTGGGTGGAAGAAAATTTTAACTATTTAAGATCTAGTTTTTTGTACAGTTTATGTAATTCTTTGCTTAGCTGAATAAAAAATCTGCTCCAGAACATAGTTTTTTTCCCTCTTTTTAGGCTTTAAAATAATGTCAATCAATAAACTATCTCTAAGGGAATTATCAGGAAAATCAACTTATTTTTTAGTTTAAAAAAGGAAAAAAAAAATTTTCAACAATTTCGTCACGTAATAAATTATAAAAGGCAGACTACCGTTTTATTAGTAAAATGTTGTTCAAAAAAATAAAGTTTTAAATAAGTGAACTTCAAGTATTAAAATTCAAACAGGTGAAGTTGTTTTAAATTATGATGAATAATGAATAAATAAATAAAAAAATAAATAAAAATTACATTTTCAAAGACTCTAACAAGCGTAAGGCTTCTTATTTTTTGTGTAATGCTTGTTAATGATTCATCATTAAAATGCTGCATGCATTAAGCCCAAAGTCTTAGATCTCAACGTTTTTAATTGATTAATAATCAATTTTGTATAGTATTATTGAAAAAAAGTGCTACGACTAGTCTATTTTGAACTTTTGGTTTTAATGCCGGCCAATCATAAACTAAATAATTGATATATCGAATAAAATGAGGTTTCAAGCAATGAAAATTTTCAGACCCTCGCTTTTTTTTAAAGTTACAGGCAGCATCACTTTACGGTTTACGGATGGCCATTTTGCTAATCCACTTCTGTTTGTACCTAAGGGATCCAGTGAGAAGGAACTAGAACAACATTTTTTTCATCATTTTTCCGGTTTTAATAAATTATTCTAGGTTTTTTGTGAATAACGTATTGGTTTTTTAATCATTTAAAATCTAATCTAGTTTTGTGTTTTTATTGTTATTGTATCGTCTGAAGTGCCGATCATGATTTTTTGCACGTTTTTTTATGTCATTTTTCATTTTATCTTTCTCAGGCTAAGACTTTTTTTTCGCAATGGCAAATCTGAGCGAGCAAGATCGAATTTGAATTTTAATGATTCTTGGATTCGGTGACAAAACGAGGACTCAACGGGAAGTTGTTGACTTATTTAATCAAAACTATCGACGAGGAATGACGCCTATAAGTCAGTCGACAGTTAGTAAAACTTTAAAAAGGTTTGTTGACCATGGAACCGTCAAAGATCTGCCGAAAACGGGTAGACCACTTGTTGCTTGTACTCCTAACAAACAACTGAATGTTGCTCTTGGATTTCATCAGAATCCCAATCTATCTGTTCGGCGATCAGCAGTACAAAATGAAATTACTAAAACATCCATTATGAAAATTCTTAAGAAAATTCTTAAATTTCACCCTTACAAGGTTAAGCTGGTTCAAGAGCTTCAACTTGATGACCCTGAACGACGAATTACTTTTTGTGAGACTATGATGCAACGAATCAATGAAGATCCAAATTACCCCAATCGCATAGTTTTTAGTGACGAAGCTACTTTCGAATTACACGGCAACGTCAACCGTCAAAACTTTCGGTATTAGTTGCCTGAAAATGATCATGTTATCAGAGAAACTCACACCCAGTACCCGCAGAAAACAAATGTGTGGGCAGGAATTTACAATAACCGGATAATCGTCCCGTTCTTTATCGACGGGAATCTTGATGGGGATAAGTATGAGACCATGCTAAGAGATCAAATCATTCCTGCGCTCCAAGAAATTGCTGGTGAAAACTTCAACAACCTTTGGTTCCAGCAAGATAGAGCTCCGCCCCACTGGTGGCTCAGTGTAAGAAATTTCCTACATGCTACTTTTCCCCAAAGATGGATTGGTGGAGGAGGACCGACCGAATGGCCACCACGATCACCAGACCTGACTCCCCTTGATTTTTTCTTGTGGGGGTACTTAAAAGAAAGAGTGTACAAACCCCCTGTACCAACCATACAAGAACTGCAAAATCGAATAATTCGAGAAGTAAACCTTTTTGACGGGGAATAATTCAGCGAGCCATTAGCAACTTTGAGAACCGGATAGCTTTCTGTCAGGAAGTAAATGGACGACACTTTGAGCAATTGTTATGAAAACTCGTTAATTTTATTTTGTTATAAAAGTAAATAGCTCTAAATGAATAACAATACACATTTAAGATACACAGAATTTTTTTTAATCAGAACTTTAAATAAAGTACTTTTCCAATGCCCTTCCATCAAAATAGTAGAATTTTCCGTTCTTTTTAAATCCGGGAAAAAATTAGGGGTTCCCATTTGAAAAACCGAAGTTAAGGGTCATAGGGCCCGAAATAAGGGCCCGAGCCCTTTTTCATAGGGCCCACTAAATCGTAAATTTTATTTCAGGAAACTTTTACATAACATGTGCTACACAAAAATTGAGTTTTTTCGGAGACAATAAGGGCTAAAAGGAAAAGGGCCGTGTGGGACCCTAATGAGGGCCCAAAAAATTTTCAGAAAATACCTAAAAATCGTAAAATTTTTCGTTCTTTCCGAATCTGGGGTCAAAAATAGGGGTTCCCATTTGAAAATCCGAAGTTAAGGGTCGTAGGGCCCAAAATAAGGGCCCGAGCCCTTTTTCATAGGGCCGACTAAATCGTAAATTTTATTTCAAGAAACTTTTACATTACATGTGCTATACAAAAATTGCGTCTTTTCGGAGATAATTGCTTGATTCCATACTGTTAGTACACCCTGTATGTTTTTATTTTATTAAAATGTTTTTTAAGGTAGTTACGAAGCGTATATATAGCTAACCTAAAATATAGTTATAGACGCTCGTTGCCCCCACTCTGACGCCACGCGCCGCCGTCGCCACCGCTGCTCGAAATCATGCTAAAATCATGCATTTTTTATTCTTTTTGATTGTATATCTCATAAGTTAATATCGCTTGCTATGTTTATCTTTGTACGATACGATTTCTAAGATCTTGCCCTACAAGAAAACCTGTTTTTAAAAAATATTTTAAGAAAATTGAGTTTGCAATGAGAGAATAACCTTCAAAATAAATATGAATTCACGCGCTCAGCATAGGAATCCCATGTAAAAAATTGAAACTTCTGAGCCCAACATCTCAAAATTAAGTATGGCTTGGGGGTTTAAGAAAAATACCAGCATGTACAGGACTCAAAAATCTACCTCTGTGCAAAATTCTAGAGATTTTTTAAGAAACTCAATTTTTTTGGGAACTACCTTAATTCTTCGTCGTCGTCTTTCCTTCTTTAAAAAAAGCGACTTAAATATTTCGAATTCATTATAAATTTTTTGTACAAAGGTTTTTGTAGTCGCTAATAAAGAATTTGACACCTATTTTTGGATTCTTTTGGATTCTACAATTATTTTGAGTCTTGGGGGTCAGGGATTCTTTCATCATTTTGAATTCGACGTCGTCTAAATTATGATCATTTTTTGAAAAAAAAGTTGCTTCCGTTCATCGCAACCGTTTTCAATTCAGTGTTCCGGGGTTTCCAAGGATGCTGTTTACAAATCTGATTTTAGTTTTTATATTTGACCCATGCAAGGTCTACTTTATTAAAGTCAAATTCATTTTTTTAAATAGTTTTGTTTAAACTTAGTATTCACGGATTTGTTGGAATGCTGATTTCAAACCAAACCACTATTTTTAAATTTGATTAATGTTATGTCTTTTTATTGATCTAAAATTAAATTTATGATCTGCTTTATTAAGGTAAAATTCAGTTTTTGTTACGGTTTTGTGAAACCCTGTATCCAGGGGTTATTGTTTATTATTATTCAAATTATTAAAATAATTTGAATTAAAAAAAGCATTTTTATCGATCTCAAAGAAAACTGTCAACTTAAAATCATACTCATCTGCACAAAAATGAGTGAAAATATCGACTTTTTAGGCAAGTACAAAACTTGTAACGACTCTATTGGACTCTGTAATCGTAAAAAGGTGTTTATTAGATGCATATTCATTGAAATGATGAGGCCTCAAAATAATTAATTTTTATGAAAATCAAACTGATTTAAAAAAAACCATTAAAATAGCAAAAAATACGACAAACATCACATATATGTCGCTTGGTACACCAGAAAATTTTAACCTAGCGCGTCCAGACTAAGCGTACTTTCAAGTTAGGTATGAAGTCAAACTTCTATCGCTATTAGAAGTCGATATTCGAAAATGACCTTAAAACGCCACACTTTACTGGGGAAGGAATGTTCAATCATGTACTGCCGCCTGAAGTAAAAACCTCCGTAACTGCAAGCCGTCACTTTTCGAGTATTTTGAATTTAAAGTTTTGAGATTTCCCCATCTTTCAATTCTACAAATCTTCATAAAAAGAAATTAAAAAAAACAAACCTATTCGAGTAAATAATTTTTTGTATATTCTAAGTTCATCTTTCAGAAAATATTCTGAAAAATCACATGTTATAATAGAAATAATGCAAGTTATCTACAATGAAGGTTATTAGGTTAACTTTGAAAAATTATCAATTTTTTTTTTAATTAAAATCTCTTACTACTCTGAGCTTATGAAATTCGAAAAGACAACATGAAATTATGTCTAAAACTAGAGCGCCCTCTGGCCCTTTCGCTACGCTCAAGAGGCCAGATGACTTGCCTGGCTACGGTGTTTTTGCCCAAAACATTTTTTTAAAGTCCCAGGCTTGCTGCACAAGACCTGAGACTTTAAAAAAAATTTGGGCAAAAACACCTCCGCCCTTGCATTGCTACGCTCCGCTACCGCTCCACGCGATGCAAGGTATGCATTGCCATGCTCCGCTATCGCTCCGCGCAATGCATAAAAGGCACGACCGACCGACACTCGCGCTTAGCGCTCGACAATCTTTTTTTTTTTTTTATTCTCGAACTAAAACTGTAGAATATCAATACAAACATTTTCCCGTTTACCCCGTTAAAATTTGTCAATTAGGTCGCGAGAAATCCTGTGCACAATTTTTTTATTTAACCCTTACTTGGCACACTGCGTCTTTTAGGACCCCACAAACTGTTAGAGTGTCAGTTCTGAATTTGGGTGTGCCAAGCAAGGATTAATAGCTATAGAAACGAGTAAAATGTGACAGTAAAAAGTGTTGGTATGCGCCATTTGTACCCATGTGGTCCGATCATACTCAAAATGAAACTGGAACTATGGAACACCAAAACGAACATTTTCCCGTTCACCCCGTTTAATTTTGTCCATTAGGTCGCGAGAAATCCTGCGCACAATTTTGTAATAGCGATAAAATCGAGTAAAATGTGATTGTAAAAAGTTTTGGTATGCGCCATTTGTACTCATGTGGTCCAATCATACTCAAAATAAAACTGGAATTATGGGACACCAAATCGAACATTTTCCCGTTGACCCGGTTCAATTTGGTTTATAACGTTGCGAGAAATCCTGCGCACAATATTATTTTATTTTTGTTTTGTTAAGCTCGAAAGAATAGTTGAGCATGAAAACAACGGACATTTTTAATATTGCTCAGATCAACCTCGGAACATGTTCAAAAGTTGTTTTGTGATCTGAAAATTCGATTTCCGGTGGGTTTCATTTTTTGTTCTGGCGAATTTATAAGTGGTGTATTTATAAAAATTAATAGCTCAAAATCGTACAGTTATGCAGTTACGGAGGTTCTTACTTCAGGCGGCAGTGTATTGAACACCGTCATAATCTGCTTCCTCTTGTATATACGATTTGAGTTACCTCATAAACGTGCACAAGCCTGACCAGGCTTTATTCTAAGGATGCCGGTAGTATCAAACCGGCAGTTACAAATACTCATTTCCGGCAGTTACCAAAAGAAAAAAATTTTCTAAAAAAATTCCAATTAAAATTTAAATTGAAAAAATATTAGGGTTGAACAAAGTTTTCTTAATGAGTTATTCGAAGAAAATAAGATGAGCAAATTATCAGCTGTAGCAACACTCTAAAATCACCCATACGATCATCATTGAAACTGAAAACTTATTTTTATACGTCGTTATGAATATGTCAAAAATGGGAAACTGGGATCCAAGGCCATCAATAGTAATCATGGCTGCAGTTGAAGGATAGGAGGGCTGAAAACTGTTACAAAGCTCGACAACAACTTCGGTACAAAGGTATTTTTGATGAAGCAGACGATAAAAATGAGGAAAATGAAGAATAAAAAGAAGATAATATTGAAAGTGCCAAACAAAAGAGCAGTAAAAAACAGCGATGTTTTCAAAATAATTAATTCAGTACGCGCCTTTATATAAGTGAATCATTTCAAAAATATGTAAAAATCCATAAAAATAAATCAATTAATAAATAAATAATTGAATAATCGAATAAAATCAAACATATTGAATATATAGCAGTAGTATAGTAACACTATGGCGAATGTAAACAAAGATGATTCACCGCAGCGAGCAGTCTCGCGCGGTGGGGGCGGCCGGTTACGCGGTTGAGGCGGCTGCTCGCGGGTGCTGCGGGAGGGGGTGCTCGGGGCCGTTCGGCAAGGAGGAGGGCTTCCTGGCGCTGCGAGCGGCCTCGCGCGGTGGCGGGGGCCGGTGACGCGGTCGAGGCGGCTGCTGCGGGAGGTGGTGCTCGGGGCCGCTCGGGGAGCAGGAAGCCCTCTGGCGACGGTGACGAGACAGACTCCGCGGAAGCGAAGGTCGCTGAGGCGGCTGCGCTCGGACGTCGCGGCTGCTGCGGGGGGGGGGGGTCTGACCGGCTTTGCTGCTGCCTCTGCAGGAGCTGCTGCTGCGTCTGTATCTTGTTCGAAGGTCGCTGAGGCGGCTCCTGACGCCGACGACGGTGCTGACTCCACAGAAGTGAAGGTTGTTGCAACTGCGTTTAGATTACGTATTCTTCAAGAGATTATTTTATTCTGGATCGGGATTTTTTTTTTTTTTTTTTTTTTTTTTTTAAATTAATAAAATAGTTTGAGAAATCAAAAAAATTAGAAATTAATGATAATAATTTTTAATCCATTGAAAAAATACTTTGATACTAATTAATTTTACTTTAATACTAACTAATTTTACTTTTTTTTTTTTTTTTTTTTTTTTTTTTAAAGAAAATATGATTTGAGTGAAGTGGAGGAGGTGGATATTTAAAAAACAATCCAAGTATATATTTATTTTAAATTTTATTTTTAATTTTTTAAAGTTTTACATACACAAAACTTTTTACAATTAAGCATCGAAAGTAAACGCAAATTGAAAATTACCAATATACGTGGCATAAAATTTATTTTCATCAATTTTCTCCAATACTTTTTCCCAAAAGGACTCATGTTTCGTCAGAGCATCCGAAATTTTTTGAGGCAGATAAATAGCAAATTCGTTATCAAAGGTAGCCAAAACTTTGCGTCCATATTTTGTTGTCGTCTTGTTTACAGATGTCACTTTGTATTTGTGATTTATGTCTAGCTGCTTTAAGTTTTTACGGGGTAAATCAGGTGCTTGAGATATACCGTTGAGCCAGTCGATGCCTACTTCTTCTGCAGCCATATTTTCAAGCCTGGAACAAATTTTTTGATTAATTCAAGAAAATTAATAAATAAAGTGTAAAAATAATAGAGATCGACAAATCTACTTACAAGTATTTCAAGGAAGATGACTTTCAAAAATCCGAGAGCTCGTTTATTGGCTTTTGTTCGGCTGGTAAAGAGTAGGGGGCCAGTTAAGTCGAAGGCTGTACACTTTGTGACTGATGGAAAGACTGACTTTCGTCGTACAATTTATAGGTATAAATATTGTAAGCCCCGCAAATGCAGCATTGGCGTTTTACAAAGTCCTGACAACGTGATTTTACAATAAAGACATTTTTGCACTACTACTTTGTAAACAATGTATGACACAGCCGCCGTTACCCGTAAATTGATAATTATCACGTGATTTGTGTTTAATAAAAGATCTTGCAATACAATCATTTTTTTTCAAGTCATCAGAAAAATTATTTAGAAAAGCTTCGAAACCCAATCCGTTAGTCATATAATGTAAAAACATTAAACAATATTGACCACATACGTCGGATGTCTCACTTTGAAATTGTTTAACATTCCATTTTAAATGCTTACAATTTTTGCGCAAAGTTTTAATATGATTGGGTATGAACGGGGGTATACCGTAGCTATCTAGATAATGCCCAAAACCGTGTGAATCTACATGTATAGCAACCCAATGCATACCAGGTTGAGTGTGATTATCAGTGTTAAATACAAAGGCCGTCGGTTTCATCCACACCCATGGAATCCGATCCGCAGGGAACACACCGATAGTATGTGAGGGCATCAGCGACAACTTGTTTAGAATCTGCAGGCTGTTCATTGTAAAATATTACAGGTGAACTTAAAGGGAAATCGTTATTTAAGCTTTGAGATTTAGATAACAAGTATGCTTTAATTCGATAGACGTTATTTAAAGCACAAGCAAATTTTAAATAATTATTTTTTACAGCGTGATTTATACAGTACTTATCGCTCCACGGTAGGTTATTAAATGACGGACAGTTCGTATCGTACTCTAAATTAATAACTTCTCTAGTAGTCATTTTATGAAACATTAACCACTTTTCTTTACCCCTAACATAAGTTTTATCGACACTTTTAAAAATATCGCTGAGCGTACGATTGAGCGTTTTCAAAGTCACACTCCCTTCTAAATAATCTATACCGTGTTGATTTCTTGTCAACCAATTATTCTCTTTACGAACTTCACAAGGTAGCGAATCTACTCGGTGCACAGCGCTAACAATCCAATGCGCGACAAATTCATTTTTTAAAGATAACAAAGCTATTTCTTTAGGCACCAACTTGTTATTTTTATCTTTGAAAAATTGAACATCTGCAATGAGCTCCATTGTAGGACTCTATTTCGTTAACTAACTCATTTTTTTAACGAGACTAACTTTATATACTTAAAAAGCGACCTCTAGTGATTCATCCGCTAAAGTCTACAAGCACCTGCCTCGACGCGTCAATTTCTAAAATATTTTCATATTCCGAATAAACTATACAATTTACTGTTTCGGTCAGAGGATCGTCAAATCTAACATCTATTCTAACGCTACCGTGTTTAATTAAATTCCAATGAGTACACTCATTTGCAGATAAGTCAGGTGTTAAATCGAAAGCAAAAAGGCAGTAGCCATCAGGGTAAGACTCGCGAGGTATGTTATTACCCTCGTTAAGAAAATGAACACCAGTACCCGAAAATAGAGAGTGATAACAATCTATATAAGCGCCGTTTTTTTTGAAATCAGGCTGTAAAGGTTTCGATGGTACCTGTACACCGTCAACATACAGACATAGAAAATTAATGTTAAAATTTTTAAAGTTGAAGGGATTAAGGTGACGATCACCGTTGAAAGCTTTATTATTAACAAAACCTAAAATTATTCTTTTTGGAAGTTGCCCTAAAATTACGTTATCTAAGGTTTCACCGTGAATACCGCTGTGCATCGTGATAGATTTTGTTTCTACGCGCGTGAGGGGATACTTACTAGTTGACTTTGAAAGCGCTCTAGCATGAGCTAACAAAACACTAGGACTGATTTTTACACGTCGCACTAATAAAGACGCTTCTTCGATATGAACAGAGTAGCATCCTACAGGATCCATAAGACTAAAAGAATCTCTCGATTTTACTAAGCGAACTCTCACTTCGACGCCATTTATTAATAATTTTTCTTGATTGAAGACATCTCCGTGTAAATGGCCAATTAGATCCACAGATTTTTTGTAGTTGAAAAGTTTTCTACGAGCTTCGAGGCCACTGTTTGCTGTTCCTAGGTCATCCATATTTTTAGCTGTATCGTCGTACCAAAGAACGCTTGTCAAATGAGATTTTTTGGCAGCGGGACCGTAGTTGAGTAAAGTTTCTATGTACGCTCTATAAGCGTAAGCATGATTGGGTGGCGAAACAGCTTTTTGATTGAAAAAGACATCCACTTGGTTAAACAGGGAGTGCATAAAATTGTTAACAGGTCCAACTTTTTTTGCTTCTTCCTCTGAAGATTCTTTTGGAATTGTACCTCTTAAAGCTACTCTCAAACTCAACATCGTGTGGGTTAAATCGAGATATTCGTCTCCTGTACCAGTGATAACAAACTCTATAGGTGAATCGTCAGTGAGCGAAGATATTGGTTTATATTGAACGTACTTTGAACTTTCTATAGCTGTTAAGGTTGGAGGAATATCGAATAACAAGAGCTCCGATTTTAAACACTCGCACGATTGAGTATGTAGAAACGCCATTTTGCTGATTAATCAAAAATATCTCTTGCACTTCTTTTCACAATTTTTTTCTTTTTTTTCTTTGTTTTATTTTTTTTTTTTGTACTTCTCTTAAGTATTTTATTTATTTTTTTTTTTGATTTTCTCTTGCGCTTGCAAACAGTCTCAGAGTCGGCTAACAACTGCAAAGCGCTCATGCCGCGAGGCCTTTTATAACCTGATCCTTCCATCATCATCATTGCATCCAATTTATCTTCGGCTTTACGCTTCAAGTTCATTCCCGACTCACGTATGCGATTGCGCAGTGACTCTTTTACCGGAGTATTTTGAGTCACGTCGGTCACAACGTTCATACCAGCACGAAAAGCTTCTTTGCCAACGGCTCGAGCACCACTCGATAGTAAAGGCAGAACTCGCCGAAAGATGCCCGCAAGAAAAGAGCCTATGCCTCCATGACCTCTTTGATAGGGAGAGCCGATAAAAATATGACCAACACCTTTTCCAGCACCTCCACCATTTTGAAGGATAAAAAATTCGTCGTAGCGCTCCATATCCATTTTGTTTTTTTTTTTTTTTCAATAGTTTAATCCGTACACTTGAAATGTAGTGTCACTGCCAACGTACCAAAATCAAATGGTATTGGTTCACCATTTTCATCTCTTATATCGATTTCGATAGTCTCGAAAGAATTAAAAAGTAGATCTAAATACATGGGTGGGGAGAAACTTTTGATTCGAAGACCCCCGTAAGTGTATTCATCGGTACCCAAAGAGACAACGCGTAGCAATCGAGTTTGCACGTCACCTGTAAAATACGGCTCACAAATGTCTGTGTAAACCATCAACATCGATGGTAGACAATTTGAAAGATTAGCAGGGCGAATTCCAACAATCGCCTCGTTTGATTCAAATATATTAACACTGTTGAGGTCTAAACCAAGAATAGTTTTTATTCGCGCAGAGAGATTGACTTTATGGTTGAAACCTGCACACTCAGCTTCAGTGCACAGACGTTTAACAGATACATAATCACCGCGTTCAATGCCAAACTCTAGATGATTTTTTGTACAGGCCAAATTATTGAGTTCGTGAATAAAAGTTTTTATATCTTTATAAACACCCGGCGGTACAGTTGAAGTCGAAGAAGTTGTTTCTTGATCTTCTTCACCCGTGTCAGAGGTTAAATTAGTTTCATAAACAGCAGTCAAAGCCTGTGTTTTTTCTGCGCCGAGTAACAAGTAATCTATCGTCGGTTTCTTTCGGTATCGTATTACAGAAACTAATCTCTCATCGCGCTCAAGTGGAATGTGTTGAAAGGTCAATGGAATCCTTATCTCTGTTAAAGCGACTGCCCAGGCACCGTGTAAGCGTATCTGCTGAGGTAGCTGCGTGACGAAGCGAGTTGTAGTATTGTCAGGGTAATAATGCATGCTACTGTTACTGGGAAGAACAATATAAAATTGATCCTTCATTTTAGATTTTTCAATTGACTTGCTTTGATCCAAGAGCAAAATTTTTCTGGATAACCACGCCACCGAACAAAAAATTCTTTCGAGCGACCACTGGTTCTAGTTTTTAAAATTTTTTCGACGTCAGAAAAAACCTTTTTTAAATCTTTTTTTACGCGACTAAGCTCTTCCTCGTAGAAAAATCCATCGATTTCTTCATCGGCTAAATCTTGTAGGTGATAAACAGGAGGATAACTAGTCAAGGATATCCGAGAAATCTTGAATAACTCCAAGGTCCAGCCACTCTCGTAACCTTTCGCAAAAACGTTTCGAGCTCGACTGACGCGCACCAGGTCGTTCACGTTATATTTAGGAACTCTGACGATGGGGCGTTCGTAACGATGCTTGATGTTTCTACGAGCTTCGGCAGCGTTATCAAGGGTAACGGACGCCGGTGTCATTTTTGTAGCTGTGTGTTTAGTATGATTATAGGCTTCTACAATGTTAGACAAAACATCTAAATATCTATGCGTGTTTTTATGCGTTAAATATCTGTAAATTCGCTCTTTTATTGATCTTATAAATCTCTCTACGATCGCGGCTTTAACATCGGGACTACGGACAACGCGGTACAATATATTTTTGTTTTTCAGGTAAAGTTGAAACTCGCGATTTACAAACTCTTTACCTTTGTCGAATTGCATGGAAACGGGAACTCGGTTGTTAGACTTTTTGAATATATTATCGAAAGCAAGAATTACGCTTTTTGCAGATTTGTTTTTTATCGGCTCAACCCATGAATATTTACTCACAACGTCTATAACGGTAAGAAGATAAGCGTAATTATTGTTGTAAGATTTTAGGGACCTCATGTCCATCAAATCAATTTCCCATACATCATCCATGTTACGAACGTTGTAATGGCGTCGAGGAAACCGTCTTCTCACCTGCTTATGTAAGTTATAGGTATCTTGACCTTCGAGCCAGCTTAAAACCTTCGGTTTACTATATTGCTTTCTTGTAGAGTGTAAAAGATTGTTTGCACCCGCGTATGCCGTGTCGCGAGGTAGGCCGTAATACAAGCTTTGCAGTCGTCTATGCATTTTTTTTATCACTATTTTTATTATTATTATTCTTCTTCTTCTTCTTCTTCTGCAAAGGTTGGCAGTTTACTGACTTTGTCTTCTTCTTGTCCTTCCTCTTGATGGCTTTTTTTATTCGATTGAAAAATTTTTCAAATGTAATCTTGCTGACCATGCAGCAGGCCGTCATCATTGCAACTGTTCTTTCATCGGGAGGAGTCTCACCGGCTAACAAACGAGAAAATGCTTTTTCGGCAAGCACGCGATCAGCTTGACGGCGGTTGGCCTTTTTATCAGCGTATGCTATATCGTGTTCACGACACGCTTCGTCTAGAGGATTGATGCCTACGTCACCACGATTCAAACGCTCGGACAATTTTGTACCGGGACCGCAAAACTTATAACCTGGTACATGCATTTCAAAAGGCATCAGGTCTACTATAGCATCCAAAGCACTTTTTTCTTTCTCTTCGCTCTCAGGGAGAGTAGCGTTTTCTACAGAAACTTCCATCTTCCCTGGTTATTTAATTTTTGTTTTTTCGGAGTTCCGGTAGCGATTGAATTTTTTTCCAAAGCCTTTTTAGCGTTTCTCTTTTGCCGTCTCGACAAACTTTTTTCAAAATTGTCACTTTTTTCGAAAGCACTACTTCGGTCTTCGGTAATATCAGCTGGTGAAATCAAATGAGGTCTTTCACCTCCTGAGTTGTAGCCATGAGCCAAAATATCCGAGGAAGGAGAAGAAGTAGCACTGGATGACTGACTATGAGCACTGGAAACGATTTGCTCCCACAGTTGATTATTTCCGATAAACTCGCGCGGTGTGTTCGCCTCTCGAAGAGCAGCAGCAAACTGTTTACGACCTGTAGGTGGAGAGCGTTTTCTGTGTCTCAGAGCATCGCCAACCAAGTCGACGATATTAGCCCCCGCCACCGAATTTCCGTTTATAGTTACAGCGCCACTCGGGGACCATTTCACGTTACCGGCCCGTTTCAAATGACGCACAAGGTTAGTAGCAGCGCTTTTAAAAGTTTTGGGTACTCCTGCGATGATGAAGCTGTCTTCCAAAAAAGTTTTTCTTTTTTTCTCTTCACTTTCATCGGTCGAGGCATCTTGAGGTAAATTATCAGGGGCCGAGACATTTTTTTTTTTCCGTCTTGTCGTTAAAAAGAAGAAATCTCTGCAGCGCACGACCGTAATCGAGCCACTTTTCTCGATCGTCCTTTCCTCTTTCGGCGGAGTTTAAAATATCGTTCATATGCGCGTCGAGCCTTTCGCTTGGTGTGCCAGGAGTCTGGACTGTTTTGAGGAGACCATCTTTGCCTACTAGCTGTTGTATTCGCTGAAGACTGTCGTACGGTAGTAGAACTAATTTTCGGGCGTGGTCCATTATTTAGCTATGAGAGTTGATAAAACGGTACCGAGAAGCGGTGCCAACAGTGCCGGTAAAAATCCGCCTCCCCGCTGAACGATTAGTTTTTTTTTTCGAGCCAAACTAACCTTGGGCTTGGATAGCGTTCGTAAAGTAGAGGCGTGTTGCCGAAGACGCGTCTTGTGTTTTTTACCCAGTGGTACGTTCCCCACTAAGATATTCAAGGCGCACTCGCAAATACGCTTAATCAATGAAGGATCAGCTTTGCGCAAAACTGCTTTTTTCTGCTCCTCGTTGAGGTGATACAAGGCTCGCAAAATATGTTTTTCTTTTTCGGAAAACGGCGCTCTACGTTTACGAGCCATCACAGTGACGCGACTGGTACGAGATTTGCTTTGTCACCACCTTTTATATTTTTACGCGGCACGTAAACGTACTGCCACTCGTCGTCGGGGAAAATAGATGTCCGAAATCTGCAGTTTTCCGGAGTATTTTGTTTCAAATCCAGTAGCAGATAGCCGTAGGGCTCAGAAGTAGCGTCCCAGTATGCTTCCTGCAAAAAACGCGGATCTTCAGGACACAGTTGACGCGAGAGATGCGTAATCTGAGCGCGATCGCGGAGATTTCTAAAAACAACGATATACTGCGCATTCAGCGATATGTCGCGTTGACCTCGGGCTTGATGAAAAATATTCTGAGTGATGAATATTACCGACAAGTTATTGTGGTGACTCCCTTTTGTAAATAAATCGACAACTGCGCCCCCTGTGCTCGATTCGCGCATCAGGTCGTCAACAATTACGAGTTTTGGCCTAGGGTCGCTTGCGTAATCCCCGCTTTGAGGCAACCCCTCGCGAAATTCAATCTCTTCACCGAGTTCGCGATAGCCGTTTTGCCACTCGGCGTAATGCAATATTATTCGTTGAAAGCGAGTGTCGCACATACGATCGATGAATTTTAAAAATTTTTTCACAAACACAGTTTTTCCACAACCTGTGGGACCACTCAGAATTGACGTAAACGGGTGCTCCCACTGTAAGGTCATCGTTACAACTGCCGCGATTTACTCGATTGTCTAAATTTTACCGCCCCGCCGGAGAGGGAGACGCCTGCTCGCCAACAGAGCGCCAGCGCCTGATACTCTTTTTGCTTGAGCTTGAGCTAGAGCTAGAGCTAGAGCTTGAGCTAGAGCTTGAGCTAGAGCTTGAGCTAGAGCTAGAGCTTAAGCTGGAGCATTAGCTTTTGCTTGAGCTAAAAAAAAAAAAAAAAAAGCAAGTGTTGGTTTGCACTTTTTCAACGTACAAAGTCTTCAGCTGACGCTCGCGAGCGGGCGTATTGTGAAAATCGGGATCTGTTCAAATAAATGAAAAAAAAAAAAGTTAAGCAAGGTTATGGATTTATTTATTTACTTTATTTTATTCTCTTACAGGTTTTATTTTAAATGCAGTTTTTAATAACAATACTTAAATTCAAACGTTAATTATACTTTTCCAGAGATATGCCTTTCGACTTTAATCATGTACACTTTTCGAAACATCGAGGATACAATATTTTTAGAGGCTCACATTTTAGCTGCGAGTAGCAGCGATGTGCGGTCGCAGAGTTCTATGACCGCGAGCTCTTTGATACTCTCGTATCACAACTGTATGACAGCGCGCGTAATCGACCTAGTAAAAAACGCTGACGAGCAACTCCGCGGGGCGCTTACATTTTAAAACCGTAAGGATAACTCTCTTCTACGGATTTAAAATATCTCTTATTGTACACCGTCTTGCAAATCTTGGTTTCGCTTTGTGTTATTACTTCGTGAAAAGCTGTTCTGCGTATGTTAGAAGATTCTACAACGACATTTTCAATTTTTTCTGTTACCATGTCGTGTATGGACTCGAAATTAATTTTTTGTTTGTTTGCGAAATTAAGTCTGATGCCTTTTACTTTACATACATAATCCTTGCTACCGTCGGGTTTCACGTACTCAAAAGCGTAAAATTTAGCCCCTCCTGATAAAAATTTGCTCACATATGTACCGACACCTTTGTCAGCTAACTCGTCCGTCAGTTCTCCCAACATGGAACCAGTAGGTAAGTCGTTCCTACCCGGTTTGCTGATGTAAATCACTGAATCTGTGTCAAAATAAAGGGCTCTGGGCCCCAAAAAGTGTAGACACTCAAAAAGTTTCAATCGTGCTTGCGCTGTAGTAAATGCGGCTACTACAACGTTCGTAGATCGTGAAGGTGTAACCGCTTCAGCTTTGAAAGACCAGCTTGTATACAGCAATTCGTCATTCACAGGTAAGATACTATTTACATCTATTTCTTTACTGTGTAATAACTCGATCAATCTATTTGGTGAAGTAAGCACTTCAGTTTTTTGTTTATTTTGCGCTTGTGCAAATTTTCCCCATATAGAGTTGATTGCAAGTTTCGAAACTAGACGCAAGCCTGGATTAAAATTTATAGCTTCTCTATCTAGTTTGATACCTTCAACTTTTTCAAATTCCGAAATATATCTTTCTTTATCTTCTTCGGTCGTGCACTCGGCGGGGTAACCTGAAGCTTGCGTTTTTTGAGTAAAAAAAGTGTCTATGTATTCGGCAAATATTCCTCCTTTTTTTGTTACAGGATCATACTGCGTTATATTGTACTGCCAAATTTCAAACATTTTAATGACTACGTAACCTACTTCTATCGCTTTTTTTAATTCTTCGGATACCCAAGTACCTATTAAATATCTATCTTTCGGATTTTCATGGATGCATTCTCGTTGTATCATTTGCTCGGTACATGTTCGACACAGTGGAAAAAGCAATTTATCGTGCATTTTCACTGGCAATACAGGGTGGTACAAATTTCTAGGAGGTAACACTTTGCATTTTACTAAACCGTTAACGTTTGAAAAATCGCTCTTATCGCGCACGAGTAGACTACACTCCTCTTCACCTACGTATAATTTAGGGTGACCTACGATATACTTCGATCGTTTACAAATTAACGGATACAAACTGTTGAAATCGACGTACTTTATTTTTTCGTCCTGCTTACAAAAGTACTTCTTAACAGTATTATCCGTGCGCCCACCAAACAAAGCATCGCGAGGATTCAAGGGTTTTTGATAAATCATGTCTATTTTTTCACTCAAATACCGTTTTAAATCTTCGTTTGTTTTTTTAAATTCATCAAAGTCGTGCTCCCAGATTTCAATTAACCTGTACTGCAGACTCTTTATCCTTTCTGATTGAGCATAAGTTCTTTCAAACTTCTCATCCATCGATTGACCGTTCGATAATTTTTCATCTCTATTAAAGCGGTAACAACTCGGGCAGCCGTGCCAATAACAGCTAAAAAGAAAGAAAAAAATTTAAGTGTCATCAGTGTTTGCGAAAAAAAAAAAAAAAAAAAATCAAGTTACCCATGAAACTGAAAAACCAATCCTCGGTGACTTTCCAGGTGTTTTGGAGCACTGTAACCATCGACTAAAATCCCTTCCAATAATCTTCTTTCTCGACAGCGACCTGCATGCTCGATGGGGCGTTTCAATGATTTCTCCATCCAAAACAGCCATTGAACAGCTTTCAAAGATTGTATGTTACGACCTCTGTATCCTCCTGCTGGTATTATACCAATCTGATTATTTTTCAAAAATTTTTTCTTGAACACTCTCATACATGTGGAAGCAATAGTGGTGCACTCCAGAAACGGATCCACACCAAATTTCATAAATTTTTCTCGAAAATTCAAACAGGCCAGTCTTAAGATTTTTACATCTTGTTTGCAGTATTTAGTTAATTCAGCATCAAAGTCAAAGATAAAGTTTTTAGCTGCTTGCTCATTGTACCACGTAATAAAGCTTTCTCTTTCTTTTTCACCCATGGTATCAGGGGAGTAAAATTCAATCGCCGGTAAAGGACCTATGTAATTCGCATTTTCTGGTTTATTAAAAAAATGCGGGAACGTGCCTTTTTCTATGTTCGTCAATCCATAGGCTTTGGGTAAGTTACTAAGAGGCATATGAAAATAGTTTAGACTGTCGATAAATTTTATGCCCATGTACTCCATCACTATAATCTTTGTACCATTCAGTATCACCGAAGGTTTTTCACGTTCACTTTTTTCAGCCAAAAATTTAAAAATAAAGTGGGCATCATATCCTTGAGCATTATGAGCTATACACACAACTCGCTTAAACAGTTTACGTGGCTTCAAAGCTAAATCCATAAATTGTTTTACAGGGTCTGTCTTAAAAATATGTTCACGTACCCCGCACTTATCGCATTCAGCCGTTATATCGGTCTCATGTAAGCAAAAGTTGCAAACTTGATGAACTACGCACAAGTTTGGTTTATGAATTTTTTTGTCTTCATCTCCAAGCACGTGCACGTTTTGTTGAGTTTCAAAGTCGTAAAAAAAAAATATCACCCTGTGTGATTTTTCAGATTCTTTTATTGGTTGCATAAAACACTCGTGATCAGACATGTACTTGCAACAAATTGTACAAAAACTTTTACCGCACTCGTGCTTGTCATCGGAAACTTTAAAACATATTTGACAAATTTTAATACTCGAACACACGCTAGATTTTTTGAAAGAATTAATTTTTAAATGATTTTGATAACACTCTTCACCGTAAAAATATCTATTACACAGTTGACATCGAGTCATTGGATGTTGCTCGTCGCACACAGGATATTGTAAACACTTTGAACATCTGTTCGTGCATCTATGACTAAGAAACCTTGAATAACTTTTATTGCATGGAATGCAATAACCTATACTCCCTGATACACCAACCAAATTAAGTATAGGTTCAAAATGATTTAAAGAGGCATAATACATTATACGTAAAATATACTTGATGCTTTTGTACTTGTAAATAACTAAATTTGATCCATCGTAAAGAGGCTTTTCACCTCGTGCGAAATCTCTAAAAGAGTAAACTACTATAGCTATTCCTTTTGCTGCAAAATATTGTTGAAATTTTTCGATTTCTCTCATTCCACAACCTTCTGCAGGTACATCAACTCGAGCTAATTTTATTAAATCAAGAGCTGCTTTTTTTTGAGTAGAGCCATTGATTTGACGTACGCTGTTCCAATAGGCATGCAAAACACCTGAACGTATCTGTCCTCTGATACTGTAAGCGCATGCAGCAACGAGAGAGCGAGGCTTTAAACGACGAAGTAGATGAAATCGATATTGGAGGGCCTGAAGATTTTCAAACACAACAATACAAACATCTTTTTACCACACCAGAAAAAGGTTCGAACGCACAAGAAATTGAACCAGAGATAATAGACGTTGAAACAGTTGAAGACAGTGTTATGGACCAAAGTGCCGGTCGTTTCGAAAAGCCGAGAAGTACAAATTGTGTAACAGATCCCTTATTAAAAAAGTGCCTAAAACACCTCGAGGCCTTAGATGCCCTTCTAAAAAAAGTTGCTGTGTTAAAAGCTATTAAAAAAAGAAATAAAAAACAAAAAAAATTAGAAGAAGAAGAAGAAACGGACTTTAAAGGATTTTCGAGTGATGATATCTCCTACTCGCGTAATCAATACCGAACATGCAAGTTCATTAAAGATAAATACAAATTTTTAAAACGTAGTGAAGTGAAAAAATTACGTCGAGCAGTGAAATGTGTAAGGTGCAGTTCGGCATATATTCCCGAAAAACAATACAAGCTAGAGTGGCTTTATTGCCAAAACGACTGTCGGGGTTGGATTTGTCCTCGTTGTCGTAAGCACTGCCAATGGTTGAAACACTAAAAAGCCTCGTAAGTAAAAATTACTACCTCTTTTTATTTCATAGTTTTTATTTTTTACTTTTCTAAAACAAAAAAAAAAAATTGTTTCAGACTGCATAAGGAGTAGGTAATATCTGGCTAAACAGTACATCACCTGCAGCCCTATTACCTGTAAAAAGTTTTGTAATGAAATGTAAATGTAACGAAATAATGTAAACATTCCATAAATGGAAAAAAAAGTTAAAAAATATATACTTCACTTGTTTTTAAATATCCTTCTCCGGACTTGAATCATTTTTATCAGGATTAAAAGTTATTATAAAAGTAAGATTGATTAGTATTAAAGTAAAATCAAAGTATTTTTCAAAGGAATAAAAATTATTAAAAAGTAAAATTAATTAGTATCAAAGTATATTCAAAGTATTTTTTTCAATGGTTTAAAAATTATTATTATTAATTTCTAATTTTTTTTTGATTTCTTAAACTATTTTATTAATTTAAAAATGACCGATCCAGAATTAAATAATCTCTTGAAGAATAGAACAAGATACAGATGCCGCAGCAGCAGCAGCTCCTGCAGAGTCAGCAGCAGTCGCGACGTCCGAGCGCAGCCGCCTCAGCGGCCTTCGCTTGCGCTGCATCAGCCTCGTTGCCGTCGTCAGAAAGTCCTCCTCCTGCTCCCCGAGCGGCCCCTAGCACCACCTCCCGCAGCACCCGCGAGCAGTCGTCTCAACCTGCAGAGTCAGCAGTCGCGACGTCCGAGCGCAGCCGCCTCAGCGACCTTCGCTTCCGCTGCATCAGCCTCGTCGCCGTCGTCAGAAAGTCCTCCTCCTGCTCCCCGAGCGGCCCCGAGCACCACCTCCCGCAGCACCCGCAAGCAGCCGCCTTGACCGCGTCACCGACCCCCGCCACCGCGCGAGGCCGCTCGCAGCGCCAGGAAGCCCTCCTCCTTGCCGAACGGCCCCGAGCACCCCCTCCCGCAGCACCCGCGAGCAGCCGCCTCAACCGCGTAACCCGCCGCCCCCACCGCGCGAGACGGCTCGCTGCGGTGAATCATCTTTGTTTACATTCGCCATAGTGTTACTATACTACTTATAGCCTTTTTTATACAGCCATCAGAGTGGCCGATGACTTTTTTTTTAGGTCTCAAGTTGGCTTTCAGCGGTTACAAAAAATCCGTTAGATTAAGGTCTGAGCCTCACTCACAGCTTGAAAATCCAGGAGTAAGAATAAATCGGAAGAGTTAACCAATCACCTCAGAGAAAATTGAATCCCAATCTTGCACCTAAGGTGTCAAAGCGAGGATTATTCAGCCCAAAATCCCTAGAAAAATCCAAATCTTTCGTTCAAACCGCCAATACCGACGTCGAAACACATGTGACCGAAACTGCGACCTATGGTTTATGATTACCTTCAAATTAACTACATTCTTTCTGGTTTCAGGGAGTAAAACTTATGCGACATTGCCATGGATCCATCTCAGAAAATACTGAAAGAGAAGCCAGGTCAATCCCTTTGCCTAGTGCGAGTTGTAGGTGACAACAAAGTGGAACTCTGGGAAGTCCTCTAAGGCCTCTGACATTACGGACCTACCCAAGACGCCTGTCTAGAAACAGTGGGAGCTGCAGCCAGCATAACACGCGCTACCTTCAAAAGGTTTGAAGACGTCGAGATCACCAAGACCAATATGATGAAAGGAAAAGTTGTTCAGAAATGAGCTTATTTTCAATTTCGACCGGTCAGGAAGAAAAGGCAAGATTAAGACGCGAGCTTTCCGTACTACCAAGATATTACAGAGGAAAAGATCCCTCGGCTGTGGAGTGATTACCCAAGCGACCCTGAGCCTCTGGAAATTCCACCGAGAAAAGAACAAAAGTGGGACTGTAAAATACTATTTTGACTTCTACGTGAGACAATTCCTAGGGGGTACCAAGATGAATTGTTCTTCAAACAATTTTCGTAGGAGAAGTGACTTTATATCGATGATCCAGGAAAAAATAATAACAAGATGTAATTTGTTATCAAGTTTTTATTGCACAACGTTTCAAGTGCATTGCCCTCCTCTTCAGGTGTCATATGATTAGATAAACATCACTATCCATTGGACCGAATTTTCGTAATTCGGTCCAATGGAATACTACCAAACGGTAAGGGACCGACAAATCGTTTGGGGATATGTCTGATATTTTAACGAAGCGGATGCAGGGCATGTCTATACCAAAGCCAAAAACGGTTATCGTGCAAAGTATGCTACGCTTTATGATGAAACCAGTAAGAGCACGGAGATAATTTGTCATATTTGTGGACAGTGGATAAGTAAAAGGAACTACAGGTACCGTAACCAAGTCTGTGGCAGACAAGAGTGATATTTTGCTCAACTAATTCGAGGGTCAAGTCGGCCACCGCCTATTGTAGAAAATACTCTGTGTATGCTGGACCTCAAATTCAACCCTCAACACTCGTTACACCGTTAAAACTAACTTCAACTGGCTGGCAGAATACATTTTTAAAATTAATAATGTAATATAATGCCTCTGGGTGTGATGACAAGTCTGCCTTAGGAAAGCAAAGTCGTTAAAGAAACTGAAGAGTCATCAGAGACCAAGACCAAATACTCTGAGGTAAATTTAGGGAGACCACCGAGTGCTACAGACAAGCAGCAGTAAGCAAATGGTGCTGAGTCTGTGCCAGATATGGCACATTTAGAGATACTAGTACAAACTTATCTAAATGTTTTAAGACTCTAGAATAAATGCGGTAATGTAATAGACCCTTTTCCGGAATTGTGTTGCTGTGAAATATGGAAGTGAGTGAAGACATCCATGAGCTCTCAATAAGAAAACTTAGTGTGTAATCGATCTTAGTGTGTAATCGAAAGACGACAATGCCGTAAAAGAGGGATAAATATTGCCATCCCAAATAAACGTAGAAAATTAAAAAAAGTAAGGTAATCGACGAATTATACCCCAATAGAATTGACCAAACCACACTATTGGTAACCCCAAAGAGCCAGTCGGTAAAATGAAAGGTATTAAATTTCATATTAGAATCCCGAGATATACAGAAGCCCCTCGTAGATCGATGGGGCGGCTGCTGAAGAAGGACAAACGACGAAATCAGATCACTATCGTAATAAGCCGACCATTCTGGCTCGAAGACTTAAGCGTTCAATTGAAAAATTCCAAGCCAAGGATAATAACCAAGGAAGGTGAAGACGACGACCCAGTGTATTTGGTCACAATTATAAATCTCTCCAACTTGTTAATGAGTTAAGAGGGCATCAGACTAATCCAAGATTTAGAAAAAAGATAGCGACTTATGGACGAAGGCACTCAAACTCTGGAGTTCAAGATCCTAGAGGCCGACCCTTCAGACAAGTTTATCTGGGCTTAAGCATGGACACCTCATTTGGCTTAAATACTTTACCTTTGCGAAATACCAGGACCCAATTGCGTCAGCATAACCCTTTATCTTGAGATCCTTCCTGTGCATCAGTCCCACTCCCTGTTTATTCCTCCGTATTTCGGGTAGGTCATGTAAACATCAATAATAAATTCTAAAACTACGAACTCTTTGCCATCTCTGAATTACCCGACACTGCTATCTCCTCCGACATTTTTCCCTTACCAGGTATGAGTTTATACTGACACGACCGCAAAAATAAGGCTGATGGCGAATCTGTCTCTACGCTAGATCCGACTTCACAGTTACCAAACTCGATAAATCCGACCCCATGGATCACAGCAGTCCAGAGTATATTATTTACCGCATACAATCCACAACTTTTGCAATTCTTCTCTTAATAATATACAGACCGCCTGAAACCCACACACCTATCAAGTTTCTAGATAGCCTCGCAAAATCCATACCGCTCTTTTCTTACATAATAGTTACCTGCGATTTCAATATTAACATGCTCCGCGACTCTGACAACACAATAATCTACTATTAATATTTCACCAGCAAATGACTTCAACTCACCCCTTACTCATCACACTCTATGGCGTGACGGGTCCTCGCATCCTTTGAGGCTCGATCTCTTCCTTCTTAAGAACAACCAGGGTTATTGATTATCGAAAATTCCACGAACTTTTTCCTATGGCCATGACTTTATTGAGATCGACTACGCCCTTCCTACCCCAGCACCCGCAGCACAAACTATCACAACACGTCACCTGTAAAATCTTCATCCCAGCGATATCACCCCCGTCCTCGCCCCACCCTAGATGCTGCGTCAACCACCCATTTTACCCCGACTGATGCACCTGCCTCTGATATCTCACTAACTCCCCACATACCCGTCCTCCCATCTCAAATTGACAATTATACTATCGCGATATCCAATGCAGTCGTCTCTGCATTTGACAAAATATCTCTCAAAACGTTTACCATATCTCCGCGTAAAAAACCGTAGATCACCGCCGACATCCAGCTTCTAGTCGCCGATTGTCAACGCCTTTATCGTAACGCCTGTGGTTATAAATTTCCGCGATTTGTTGCCTCCTACCGCAATAAGCGCAACGAAGTCACTAGCCATCTCGCAACTGCCAAAAAAAACTTTATCGCAAAACGTATTTCTAAGACACCATCCATGGGTGGAAAATGCCGTGAACTCAACAAGCTAGGCTTGGCTTCCAGAAAGCTTCCTCGCCACTCAAGTATTTTTTTCTCAATACCCTGAACACAGAATTTGCCTCCGTATGCAATGCATCTCCCTCTTTGAGCGAGGCCGATATCAAAGTAGCGTGTGATACCCCACCAACCAACCTCAATCGTTCTCTCTTTAACTTTTTTCATGGTTTTCAAGATGACGTTGAACGGGCTCTTGCCGCGTGTGCATCGTCCAGCATTGGTGTCTCCGCTGAAATGCTTAAACACTCCGCCTACTGCCTATTGCCTCACTTAACCACCCTGTTCAATTTATCACTCGAGACCAGCCCTTTTCCAACGAACTGGAAGCAAGCGCTCATCGTTCCGCCCTCTAAAGTTATCACCCCCGTAACCCCTTCCCTCACCCCTTTTCCCTTTCCCACACACGTATGTTTCTCACGAACGCTAAGGTTTGGATCTAGTCACCAAATAAAGTTGGTTCATAAATTTCTGAATTTCATTTCTTGCATCTCGTCAACACATGAAGATGGCTATTGCCTAGGTTTTTTTTCTTGACTTAGCACGCGGTTTTCCCCGAGTTACATAGATTAAAATCGTGACTGTAAAGTGCGTCATTTAACAAGCTTACGACTGAAATTTTTCAACTTCAAGCTTTGACTTTTTTGAAAACTTTCCGCCACATTTGGTCCGGTGTTTTTATTTTAGGAAGTGCGACTCGAAAAATTTAATCTTTTTTTTTTAATTGAACTAATAAATTTTTTATCGTGCTTTTTCATGATGAAAAATTTATTTTTTAACCTTTAAACGAGACCTGCTGACTGAAAATCTCTACCTGACTTCAATAGTCCAGGATGGATTGAATATCTACATTTTTGAAGAGTTTTTCAGACCCCTTTCATTTTTTTAAGGCCCCATAAAAATTCGATCAACTCTAATATATACATATAAGTGCGTGTGCTAGTAAATCATTTATCTGAAAGAATAAGACAAAATTTCTTTTGGATAAACCGAGTACTAATACAGCAGCCTACCTTGTTAAAGAAATATTAAAAAAATTATTACAATTTAATTCGTAGGTGCCTTGGGATGCTTTTATTACATTGATGTCACAGTGCATATATGGTGGAAAAATTGATAATGATTTTGATCAGAGGCTTTTGACTTCTTTTCTTTCTAAGCTTTTCACGTCAAGATCATTTGAGACGGACTTTGCACTAGTTGCTAACGTCGATGGCATTTTAGGAAATCAACGACATATAACAATGCCTGATGGTTCAAGAAGAGATCATTTTTTGAAATGGATTGAATCTTTTTCTGATAAGCAAACGCCATCTTGGTTAGGATTACCTAATAATGCAGAAAAAGTTTTATTAACAACAAGAGGAACTGATTTAGTTTCTAAATTACTAAAAATGCAACAACTAGAAGATGAAGATGAATTAGCTTATTGTAATGACGAATCTTTAGATATCCAAAGAGAGGCTAATACCGATGGTCGTCCTTCTTGGATGAAAACCCTTCATAACTCAGCATCTACATGGTTACAATTACTACCAAAAAGCTTACCTGTTCTAAAAAGAACTGTAGATAATATAAAAGATCCTTTGTATCGATATTTTGAACGAGAAGTTAACAGTGGATCCCGTCTGTTGAGTGATGTAATTCATGATTTGGAAGATATCGTTTTGATTTGTCAGGTAAATTATTAACTTTAATGTCTTATTTATTTATTTAATATTTATTTTTTTTATTCATCAACAGACATTGAGTGTCTATTTTGATAAATAAATAAATTTTTATACATTTATAAAAATAGCAACAATTTCAGTCATATTCAAAATATTGTGAACATTTATCGCAGCAATTTTTCCACCTAACCAGTTAAAAAATAGGGCTTCAAACGATGAGTTTTACCAGAGTTAGTCTTAGTTGTTGCAAAATATTATCATATAACTGGTTATCAAAATTTCACTAAATCAGTTGAATAGTTTAATAGTGAGAATGTGAGCTAGTTGAGAAATAGAGCTTGAAAAAATCTCGTCAAAGTTTTTAACATTGAGAAATGGTTGATTTATGGTATTTTTCAGCCGATGTCATATCTTGTCGAACATTAATCTCAACGAAACTTTAGGAATTTGTGAGCCAAAAGATCGACGAAACCACCAATAACACTTGCCATTCAGCCTTGTTACGTCTTTTGCCCATTTTTCGAAAAAAAAATGCTTTATTAGCGTATTTTTAAAAAGCTCTAGCTTATTTTTTAAAAATTCGTTCTTGAAACTTATACGCTTACAGAGTTTTGCGACCCCATATTTTTTTGTTTTTTCATGTGTTTTGGAAAAAATATTTCAAGATCAAATCTAATGCTTTAAACTAATTATAGTAATTATTTCTATCACTCACAAAACGTTAAAAGAAATTGAAATGCCTATTAAATATGTTCAAAATCACCAAAATTTGATCTTAAAATATTTTTTTCTAAAAAAATGTGAGGTTGCAAACTCTCTAAGCGTTGTATGCTTTGAACATGAATATTTTTAAAAATAAGCTAAAAAAACAGTTTTTTTCGAAAAATGGGCAAAACAGTATATTGGCTCAAAGACAGAAGACGTAAAAATGCTCGATAGCAACGGTTATGAGTAGTTTTGTTTTTATTTTGGCTTTTTGCTCAAGAGCATGATCTCCATAGTTTCGTCAAGATCTGCGTTCCACAAGATGTGACCTCTCCTGGTTAGTGAACTATTTCTGGACTATACAAGATATCATCTGCTAAAGGTACTTCCTCTTCCTGTTCTGAAAGTCGTTGTATTTATGCTTTTCGGGTTTTGTGGTTTGATTTTGAGTGTTATTTAATTTTTTTGCTTTCTTTTTTCTCGAAATCGGCATAAGGCAGCTGTGTTCACCAATTCGATCTTTAAAGCTCCCATAATCTTAAACAGTGCTTAACAGCTCTTAATAGCTCTTAAAAATTCTTAATGGCTCTTAAAAACTTAAAAACTCTCTCTCTTTTCCTCTTTATATATTGTATCAAATAAAAAAAAATAATAGTAAAAAAAAAAAAAAAAAACAACCACAATAGAATAAAATTAGAAGTAGCAATCAATTATAAAATCTACAAGAAAGATCAGTGCGCTGTTTACAAGGATATTATTAAAAGTGCAATGAGGAGAATCGGGCTGTCTTTCTCCGACCTCTGTGATGCTAGGCAACTTAAATTCTGACCAACTTTCTCCGTCTGATGACGAGGGCCTTATACTCAGATTTCTTTTTTTCTGCGCCATTTAGAGCCACTCATCGTACCGCTCACTTGAGAACCTCGCTTGACCTTTGCCTTGTAGATGCCCTAAATACTGTGACAGATTTTACAAAACCGGAAATCCCTTTCACTGCTGGTCATCACTTACTTATTGCGACACGTGCCATCCGTGGGCCAAAATTATCTCATCTATGACTTCACTTACAGACACTTCAAATTAACCAATGTTACTACTCTGAATGATCACCTTAGGGTCGGTGGCCAATGAATGGTGTATTGTATGGTGACTTGCAAGCAGCCCTTGATGCTCTTGCACCAGCTAAGACATTCAGTTCCAAGAAAAAACAATACCCCATTCATGGGAGGGACTGACTATACCGACGATACAAACGCTCGAAGTTCAACTGGAAACTGCAATAGCACAGACAGAAAACTACTCCCCTACCCCAGCTGAATTTTAGGGGTTAGGTCACCACTATAATTAAATTTGACTTAGACGAAGCCTTCGATTCAGTCTACCATGTCATCTTTCTGCATGAACTTAGATCACTTGGTTTCTTAGGTAGGTTGCTGAAACGGCTAGCGTCTTATATTGATGGTCTTTCGTAAGCTGTTAGATTAGAGAGCTCTTTTAGGTCATCTTTTTATCCCCTAAATGAAGAAGTGCTGCAAGTCTTGGTATTGGGACTCCTACTTTTTGCCCTTTTTGATGCAGATACAGCCACACGTCTTGATCTTGGGGTTTGTCTAAGCGTATGACCTACAAATATATGTTTCGAGGACCCGCATGCTCTGCTAGATAAACTGAGTAGGAATGTAAGACTCATTGCTGGCTTGGCTGATACTAATGAATGGTGCTCGAATAATAGCAAAACTAAAGCAATGATATTTGGGAGCCTCTCTTACGTAAATAAATTTGATAAGATAGGTATGATTTTGCTGCTACTGTGCGACTCACAAATACTATTTGTCTCAGCGGCACGTAACTTAGGAGTGGTACTTGACTTTAAACTGAATTTGAAGAAGCATACTAGACGTACGAAAATGGCTAGCTCGCTTTTGTATCTACTCAATCATTTTATACGTAGTACTACTACCTTTGAGCTTAAAAATCATCATTCAGGTGATTCTATTTTTGATTGTAAGTTATTGTTCCCTTACTACTGCGACATCTTTGCTGAATGCAATCTTGTTATGCAACGGACCCGCAATGTGGGTATAAGATATGCCTTCAGGGCTAAGAAAAGCATACACAATTTACCTCATAGGCACCAATTTGGCTGGAAGAAGGCTGAAGATTGTAAAAGGTACTATGCGATCTATTTGCTTGACAGAATTCTTTATGATGGCACTCCTTTACATTTAGAGAAGTTATGTGATATAGATTTAATAATTTTTTTAAAAGATATAGTCAAACATACACACACATCTTGCTATATTATATAGTTGTTTTTCTTCTCCCACGCCCTCCCCACGCCCCTCAAAAAAGTGCTTAACTAGCCGTAAGAGTGTATCGAAATATGCTTATTTCTACGTGTTTTAATTTTTCCTATAATTTGTAAAAAGTAACTATGAGTAAACAGGGTTAGTCGGTAGTATTTAAAAAAAGGAATTAAAAGGTAATGTAACGGAAGAGATCAATAGCATATAAAAAATATTATAATAGAAACTAGAGTAGGTGCATAAGTAGGAGGCTTGTTAACGAAAAAGATTTTTACAATGGTAAGAACTAAGACATGAACAATGATAGGCACAATTATTGTTACAGGGGTGGGTTCAAAGTTACAAGGTTATCACAGTGTTAGAAATAAATATAAGAGTAGTCAGGAGACATCATAAAAGGGTATCCACAAGAGTATGTTTAAAATTATAAATAATTTTATGAACAAGAGAAAGTATTCAATAATGCACAATAGCAGGCAGAAGGGTATGCACAATTGGAGGTAGAGGGTTGCTTATATATTATGTAAGAACAAAGGGTAGAAATGATGTTAGTTCCAAGGTTTTAAACAGGTATAGGAAGATAAAAAAGAAAAAACTGAACTAATGGTAGAACTAAAAGTAGGCACAAGAATAAGAACAACATACGTTCAAAGTTACAAATTTAAGTATAAAAATAATAAAAAAATAAAAGAGGCTGTGAATGGCTGGAAACTGGTGTCGTAAGGTAAACTTCGATATCAATCAGGGAAGGTTAATTGGGAGAAACTAGGTAGAAAAAATGTTGATAACAAATATAAACGGATGTCGGAAATATTCGTCAAAAAAGTTAAAGAACTGTGTGGACAGAAGTGTATGAAGAAGACGAGTTTCACGATTGTAATTACAAAAAGATTTAAGAAGAACAATAGAAACGATAATATTCACAAAGATGAGGACAAAGGTTCAGAGTTAGAAACCAAAACATGAATAAAGAAAAAATAACAGTAAACGCTAAAATTGAAGCAAGTAGATTTATGTGATTTTGATTTGATTTGATTTGATTTTGATGTGTTTATTTAATGTACATTATGTTGTACAAAATACATAAGATTATAACAAAGTTCTACATTAGGATATAATTTCAATATAAAATAAAAAATAAATAAAATATAATAAAATAAGATAGAATAAAATAAAATAACAATAATATAAGTAATAATAATAATAAAAGTAATAAAATGGATATAATGGTATACAATAGTAATCAAAGTAACATGGGTAACATTATCAGTCTCATCAGTATTCACTCCGAGAATCACAAACTAACAAACTAACATTTTATTTCATACAGATCTCGAGTTCAACAGTGTAGAAAAAACTTTATCTTCTTCCTCGATATTAAAGATGTGTGATTTGATGAACTGTTTGAATGAAGTGAAGGATGTAGATTGGCGAATATTTGGGGGTATGGTATTCCAGGAGTAGGTGGCTAATACATGAAAGGATCGCTCCAGAGACCTATTGCGGAAAGAGGGGACAATCAAGGCATCAAGTGCATGTGGATTAGCAAATCTTAGGGGACGTGAGCTGAGCTTTTCAACAAAAAAATTCGTCAGATAAGACGGAGTACCTGTGTGCAGGATTCTATAGAGCAAGCAGGCAGCAAAATAATCCCTGCGGCCTGATACTCGAAGCCAGCCAAGCTCACGCCTATAAGATGTGACGTGATCACTCTTTCTAATCCCAAAGATGTATCTGATCCCACGATTGAGTAGACGCTGTAGAATGAGATCCTGCTCATCCGATATATTGCAGTACACAAGCGAGCAATAGTCAACGACAGGAAAGAGCAGGGTCTTCACAAGGTGCTTACGCAGTTCAAGGGTAGTGCTGCGCCTGAAGTGGTTAAGACGGTACAAAAGATAGTTAGCTCTGCGACAAATATATCTAACATGGTCCTTCCAGTTCAGTTTGGAATCCAGCACTACCCCCAAACTACGCGCAGAAGGCACCAACGGGACTGTGCAGCCACCAAATTGCAGGTCATGAATACCCAACTCATTAAAGTCATTGACATCGGACGGAGTCCTAAAAATCATAGCTTTAGTCTTATTAGCATTCAATACCAGCTGGTTAGTGGCAGCCCAGTCAGTGACGTGCTCAGCACCCCGGCTCAGTCTTCTAAGAGTGGCGTGTATGTCCTCAAGTCGGCCCCGCACGTAGATCTGAAAATCATCAGCATAAATCACATGGTAGACACCAGGGCCAAGACCCTGGGCGATATCAATTACAAACAGAAGGAAGAGCAGAGGACCGAGCACAGAGCCCTGGGGCACACCCTTATTGAGGGGACGGAAAGAAGTAAAGCCGCCATCCTCTGCCCTTACTGCCTGCAAGCGACCAGTCAGATAAGAAGCAACCCACCGCAAGACCCCATGAGAAAATCCCAATGATCGTAGTTTCCTGAGCAGTGTAACGTGCGAGACCGAATCAAAGGCTTTGATGAAATCAAAAAGTAGTAGTGCAGTCATTTGTCGCTTGTCCATACCCACCCGAATGTCATCAGTGAGTTTCAACAGTGCCGTCTGCGTACTATGTCCCGCTCTAAATCCTGCTTGATGATCATCCATCAGACCCTGAGATTCAATTAATGCAGAAATCTGATCATGGACCAGTCTCTCAAGGATCTTTGACATAAAATTGAGCAGGGAAATAAAACGAAAATCATTCAGACAGGATGGAGAGGATGTTTTGTTAAGTGCGATCACTATTGACTTCTTCCATTGATCAGGAAAGGTCGATGTGGATAAGGAAGCATTAAAGATTTTGCAGAAGAAAGGATCAATGGATGGAAAAGCTGATTGGATGAAGCTCTGAGGAAGAGAGTCAATGCCCACCGCCTGGGGTGTCGACTGACTGATAGCACGTGCTATGTCGTCCATAGTCACGTCTGCAAAGGCAAAGCCTCCAAAATCTTCCTCTTTTCCCAAATCATTAAGAAAAAGAGAAAGATCTGGGGCCATATCATCAAAAGAAACAGAGGCAAAGTGAGCATTGAGATCCTCCACCGAGAAACAACCCAGATCGGAGTCAGCCTAGGAGGAGATACCAAGATGTCTTGGTTCCTTCCAAAGCTGTTGGGGATCAGTGATGTCCTTAAGCCTATGCCAATAGAAGTCAAGTCTTGCATATTCAATCTTCTCATGAGCAAAGTCTCGGGCTTGTCTGTATAAAAACAGTTCAATGTCAAGTCTCGAGCGTCGGTAACGTCTGTAGAGTCTGTCTCTTGCAGTCACTAGGCCACGATGGTATGGAGAAAACCACGGATGGCGATTCTTCCTTTGTTTGAGGGTTTTCAGAGGGGCAAAAATATCAAGGTTAGCGTATAAACAATAAAAAATTATACGCTAAGTATGATCTTTAAAAAATACTTTTAAAAAAGTAATATTTACGGCGATTGGTTTTTTTAAAAGGAGTCTGAATAAAAAGTTATACGCTTAATATAATAATCTTTTTTTGAAAATGAATTAATGAAAGAAGTGAAATCAAAAAACTTATTACAGACGACTTGAGGCCGAATTACTTATTATTTAAAATAATTTCTCTTCTAAAAGATGATCATATTATGTTGAATCACCTTCAATATACGTAAAGTTAACAATTTTTCAATTATAGCACTTACATGTAAAAACACATGCAAATTGCGCACAACTCAAACACTTTTTAAAATTAAAAATTAAAATATGTTGTTAAGAAACACACTGAGCATTCAAAATATAATTTAAAAAATACAGGTATCAATCGTTTTTTTCGAGATAATTTAGTTCAAAGAATATTAAATTTTTACAGGTCAACTATAGCCATACATTGTGATTTAGTTGATTTCTAACTTAATTACAACATATTTTAATTTCAAAAAGTGTTTGAATTGTGTGCAATTTGCATGTGTTTTCCCATGTATTTGCTATAATTGAAAAATTGTTAACTTTACGTATATTGAAGGTGATTCAACATAATATGATCATCTTTTAGAATAGAAATTATTTTTAAATAATAAGTAATTCAGCCTCAAGTCGTCCGTAATAAGTTTTTTGATTTCACTTCTTTCATTAATTCATTTTCAAAAAAAGATTATTATATTTAGCGTAAAACTTTTTATTTAGACTCCTTTTAAAAAAACCAATCACCGTAAATATTACTTTTTTAAAAGTATTTTTTAAAGATCATACTTAGTGTATAATTTATTATTTAGATTCCTTTTTAAAAAACCAATCGCCGTAGATATTACTTTTTTAGAAGTATTTTTTAAAGATTTTATTGCGTAAATTCGGTAAATATTTTAATGTTTTTCCTTTTTGTCCACAAGTTTAAAAAACCAAACTCCATAAATAAATCATTAATATTGTTGAAATATGTCTTAATAAATTATCTCACGAACTTAATAAATTCTAAATAATTTAACAATAACTAAGATATATTCAATTATTCTGATGTAAAACCACGACATAAACCAGAACCTATAAAAGTCCTAGGGAAATCAATTTTATATGTAAAAAAAAAAAATCAATTTAGTATTTACCTATTTTTTAAATGTACATTGCATAACCTTATTTTAATGTAAATTTACATTGAAATGTAGCAAATACTCATTTGAAACCTTAAAATGATTAAAAAAAAGATAAAAATTTTCAATGATTGGTTCATGTTAACTTAGATATATTTAGTTCTTCTGTTTAAAATGACTTTTATATAATTTTATCATTATCCAGAACCCATAAAAATCATAGACATAATTTTTTGTTATGAACTACTTTTGAATTCGTTTTGCATACATAATAGATGGACAAACTAAATCCACTTTAAAAATAATGGAGCAAATGCTCATCCGTACTTTAAAAATCCATGCCAAATAGAATTCATAATTTTTGGTCCACTGGATACCTAGACCCAAAACTATCTATTTCTATTGTACTTTTTAATTCTTGTACAAAAAAATCAACCAATTTTAAAATTTAAAATCACTTTGGCCGCCTAACTTAAGCTTGCTTACAGAAAACAAAAAAGATAAAAAATTTTAATAATTGATTCATGTTGACTTGGATATATCTAGTTCTTTAGGTTTAAATTTCTTTTATATAAATTTTATCATTAGTCAGAGCACATAAAAATCATAGACATAATTTACTGTTATGAAGTACTTTTGAATTCATTTTGCATACATAATAGATGGACAAACTAAATCCAATTTGAAAATAATGAAGCAAATGCTCATCCGTACTTTAAAAATCCATGCCAAATAGAATTTATAATTTCTGGTCCACTGGATACCTAGACCCAAAACTATCTATTTCTTTTGTACTTCTTAATTAACCAATTTTAAAATGTAAAATCACTTTGGCCGCATAACTTAAGCTTGCATACAGACAACAAAAAAGATAAAAATTTTTAATAATTGATTCATGTTGACTTAAATATGCTTATCATTAACACCCTGAGTGAATGTAACAGTAACAATCAAAATTAAAATTCATTGTCAGACATCAAGTTTATTTTAGAAAAAAGGTGGGATTACAAGACTTTCAGACATCAAGTTTATTTTTGAAAAAGGGTAGGATTACAAAACTTTAACAGTTCAAGTGTATTGGCTCAGAGCATATACATTTCTATGATGATTCTATGAAATTAAGCGATAATGCGTATGACAATGACATTATGTGCTGCAATCGCACCTTTTGCAATTTGCAAGTTGGGTGGATTATAAAAAAGTAATTTGCAAGTTCAACCTGACACACACACACACACACACCTCCAGTTGTCAGGTCCCCAACACAACCACAGCACAATTATTATCAACTTACAGGGCACACCACAATAATTGAAAAATCTTTGATGATGATGATGATCATAGAAAGACTGTAGAAATTATTTTTTTCATACTCTTTTATTGAAATTAAACAAATTAATAATTATAAATTCTACCACTTATTTAATATATAATGAAAATAAGGGTCTTCAGTACTGTTTTTTCTATGACAATCAATTATTTATAAAAAAGTTATTGCATAACACATTACAAGCTGCTCTGCTCAGCGGCTCCGCAGTCACCCGTCAGCTGTAGTCAGCTCACGAGTCAGCTGTAGGGAGCTGCTAATTGATACAGCGCCACCAGTCGCCTCATGGCTACAGGCCCGGGCCAACATGCCCCCGTCTGCCGCTGTAGGTAAGCAGTAAGAGTGAGACAGCAAAAATAGACACGCCCACCGCATACGTCACGTCCGGTTAAGTCTACAGAGAGCGCAGGCAGAGAGACCGGATGCTCGAAACTGAAATCGAATTCCCCTGACTACCGTGAGCCAAAGGAAATCAGCGTTTCGAAAAATGAAACTTTCATAACTTTTCAATGCGGGCTTTGTTCGGGATAATTTTATTTTAAAATTACTCAGGGGATCATCAGCTACGCGTGGGATGTATAATATAAATGAAATAATCATCCTAAAATAGTTTTTCTTTGAAGCGTCCCAACCTAAAATCAAAAATCAAAGTATATAAAGCCCTGCAGGCTTTCACGGCAGTCGGTTTGAAAAAAACCAAATCGCCGTTAAAGCCCGATTGGGCTTGAGGATCCACCCTCTCACTAAGAGAACTCGACTCATCCGTGAGTACTGACCAGTCACACTTAAGTAAAAATTCATTCAAAGCCTCAGAGTCAACAGATTTAAAATCCCTATAAGTAAAGCTATTTACTAAAGGTTGTGGGGTTTGTACGTCAAGGGTAACAGTCAGTAGGTCATGTCCTGCACTAAAAGGTGTTTATGTCTTCCAGTGACTATTCACGGTGTCAAGTGCATCAACAAGAACCAGATCAAGCCAGGTATCCGAGTGAGAGGTGTGGTGTGTAGCTCCAAAGGGTACTGAAAACAAGGTATTTTTCTAAATAAACCGACGAACAAAGCTCGCATCAGCGTCCGTTTCCGAAAGTTGGTCAGCGTTGAAATCGCCCATAATAATCTTGGTGCCATAGTTGTGCATGTTATCGTGCATGTTGTGTATGTTATCATGTTATATGTGAAGGAGACTTGGTAAAAAATTGTTGTTTACAATTGTCACAATCAGCATAGGAACAATATTAAGCAAAAGTGTACATATAAGTGTAGGTTCAAAGTTAAAAAGTGACAAGTGTAGGTACAGGAGTAATTATCAAGTTTGAAACAATTTTATGAACAAGGTTTGTTATAAGGGTATTTACAGTAGTAAGCAGATGAGGATAAAAAAAGATTATGCACAAGGCTAGATTCAGTGTTAAAAATTTAAATAAAAAAAAATAAAGAACTAGAGTTAGCATTGAAGTCGAAACAGATGTAAAAACAAATACATGTGTAGAAGGTTCAACGTTAGAAGCTTAAGTAAAAAATAGGTAGTAAGCTCAAGATTATGAACATACGTAGTAAAGAGAGTTATAAAAAAAGACTCACGAGACGTGTATAGTAGCAAGGTTTTGAAGCAGGGACGGTTAATAAATAAAAAGACAAAAATAAGTCGGGAAAAGAATAGAAACAGATGTTTAACTAAGGATAGAAATGAAAGTATGCTCAACGATAAGAACAAAGTAGTCTTAGAGTTAGAAATAAAATCATGAAAAAAATTCAAACTACAGTTATCACTATGATAGAAACAGATATATAAACCTGAGCATATTCCTGGGTAAGAGCCTAGTTATCGAAAGTAGTAAGTGCAACGGTAAGCGGCCATGCACATATTATGTCACGCTTTTTTAGGAGATTTTTGAGCCCCCCCCCTGTCACACAATGTCACTAGGGCAGTAACCCCCCCCCCCTTCCCCACTATTTTTTTTTAGAAAAAAGGAAATTTTTTTCATTTTTGAATAAAAAAAAAACTTCAGATGAACATTTTTAATTTTTAATAGACTAAAGTTAATTATTCATTAATTGCTCTCCCCAGCGTTATTGGGGCTTAGAGCTTGGTGGTTTATTTAATTGTTTATGAAAAATAATTTATTTATCGCTCTCCCCAGCGTTATTGGGGCTTAGAGCTTGGTGGTTTATTTAATTGTTTATAAAATTTAACCTAACAAAACGGGTTGAGCTGGAATAAATAAAGTATTCAGTCGTGATGTAATACCTTACCTCCTCCCCCCTCCCTCTTGTCACACTATGTCACAAAATTCAAAAAAATGGGAACCCCCACCCCCCCCCCCTCGGGGCGTGACGTAATATGTGCATGGCCCCTAAGAACAAGGGTAGTTACAAGAGTTTGCAGTAAAATGAAAGGTAGGCACAAACGTAGGCATAAAATAAAGTGCAGGTGTAGTCACAAGCTATAAGAGTAGAAACAATGGTATGTATCAGAGTAGGCACAGAGGTAGACACAAGGGTGTGTGTATAAGTGTAGGTACAAGTGTAGATTCAAGCATAAAATTCTGGGGGGTTGGCGAGCAAAGCGAGCAGGGGGGTACCCCTTAGTATATAAATATAAATATATTATTACGTCACTATCCGGACAGTTTATATACACGATCGGCACTATCCGGACAGTCAGGATAGTGTTCGGTCCCATTTTTTCTGAGAATAAATAAAAATGAGTTCCAGGAATTGGGTGATGGGTTGTTTTGGTTTTTTTGAATACGTGGGTGGATTGCGCGTGATTTGCGCTTAAAGAGGGTATATTATTGCTTTTGTAATTTTTCATGTGGTCACTGTCCGGCCTTCGGCTGTACATATTAAAATATAAATATATATATAACGGATATATATATTAATATATAAATATATATATCCGGCCTTCGGCCGGATAATGCCCACTGTACCCACCACATAAAAAATTACTAAAGCAATAATACACCCTCTTTAAGCGCAAATCACGCGCAATCCACCCAAGTATTCAAAAAAATCAAAATAACCCATCTTTTTTTTTTTTTTTCAAATAACCCATCAATAAATACTTTTCCTAGGTTTTCCCCTGCACTAATTTTAATGCTTTTTCCAATAACCCATCCCAAATAAGCCATCACCCATTTCCTGGATCTTGGTTTTACCTGGAACTCGAGTTTTTTGATTTTGAAATGTCATGGCACTATTCTGACCGTCATGATAATACCAAAATGTCCGAATGGT
This sequence comes from Encarsia formosa, assembly GCA_038277355.1. Classification (NCBI taxonomy): domain Eukaryota; kingdom Metazoa; phylum Arthropoda; class Insecta; order Hymenoptera; family Aphelinidae; genus Encarsia; species Encarsia formosa. Next base: position 23,035,566 of record CM076187.1, read on the forward strand.
TCCGGGTAAACATATGAAATGTCAGGATAATACCCACTGCATATATATATATATATATATATATATATATACTAGGGGGTACCCCCCTGCTCGCTTCGCTCGCCAACCCCCCAGAATTTTATGGTTGAATCTACACTTGTACCTACGCTTATACACATACTCTTGTGTCTACCTCTGTACCTACTCTGATACATACCATTGTTTCTAATTTTATAGCTTGTGACTACACCTGCACCTTATTTCGTGCCTACCTTTGTTCTCACCTTTCATCTTACTCCAAACCCTTGTAACTACCCTTGTTCTTACCGCTGCACTTACTGCTTTTTATAACTAAGCTCTTACCCAGGAATATGCTCATGTCTATATATATATATATATTTCGATCATGGTGATAACTGTAGTTTGAATTTCTTTCATGCTTTTATTTCTAATTCTAAGACTACTTTGTTCTAATCTTTGATCATACTTTCATTTCAATCCTTTGTTAAACATCTGTTTCTATGCTTTTACCGACTTATTTTCGTCTTTTTAGGCACGACCGGCCCCGAAGGGGTCGGGAGCGCCTTATAAGTTCGGGAGAGCAAAAAGTGTTACCTTCTTAAAATCGAACCTAGATTACGAAAAAATGGTTTTTAATGTGTTTTGAGGCCGTTTTGGGTGTTATTTCGCATGTTCCTTTTTTCGGTATTTTACGCATTTACGAAAAAGTACAAAATTGTACAAAGGTTTTCTAAAAATTGGTCGAACCGATTTTCACCGGGTAAACGGGAAAAGGTTCGTTTTTGCGTCCCATAATGATGGTCCCAATTCCAGCATGATCGGATCACACGGGAACGAATAACGCATACAAAAACGATTTACAATGTTCATTTAACGCTTATTTTAACGCAACTACAAAATTGTACAAAGGTTTTCTAAAAATTGGTCGAACCGATTTTCACCGGGTGAACGGCAAAAGGTTCGTTTTTGTGTCCCATAATGATGGTCCCAATTCCAGCATGATCGGATCACACTGGAACGAATAACGCATACAAAAACGATTTACAATGTTCATTTAACGCTAATTTTAACGCAACTACAAAATTGTACAAAGGTTTTCTCGAAATTGGTCGAACCGATTTTCACCGGGTGGACGGCAAAAGGTTTGTTTTCGCGTCCTATAATGATGGTCCCAATTCCAGCATGATCGGATCACACTGGAACGAATAACGCATACAAAAACGATTTACAATGTACAAAAAACGCTAATTTTAACGCAACTACAAAATTGTACAAAGATTTTCTAAAAATTGGTCGAACCGATTTTCACCGGGTGAACGGGAATAGGTTTGTTTTCGCGTCTTATAATGATGGTCTCAATTCCAGCATGATCAGATCACACTGAAACGAATAACGCATACAAAAACGATTTACAATAATGATTTAACGCTAATTTTAACGCAACTACAAAATTGTACAAAGGTTTTCTCAAAATTGGTCGAACCGATTTTCACCGGGTGAACGGGAAAAGGTTTGTTTTCGCGTCCCATAATGATGGTCCCAATTCCAGCATGATCGGATCACACTAGAACGAATAACGCATACAAAAACGATTTACAATAATGATTTAACGCTAATTCAAACGCAACTACAATATTGTACAAAGGTTTTCTCGAAATTGGTCGAACCGATTTTCACCGGGTGAACGGGAAAAGGTTCGTTTTTGCGTCCCATAACTCTGGTCCCAATTCCAGCATGATCGGATCACACTGGAGCGAAAAACGCATACAATAACGATTTACAATGTTCATTTTAACGCAACCACAAAATTGTACAAAGGTTTTCTTGAAATTGGTCGAACCGATTTTCACCGGGTGATTGGCAAAAGGTTCGTTTTCGCGTCCCATATTGATAGTCCCAATTCCAGCATGATCGGATCACACTGGAACGAATAACGCATACAAAAACGATTTACAATAATGATTTAACGCTAATTTTAACGCAACTACAAAATTGTACAAAGGTTTTTTCGAAATTGGTCGAACCGATATTCACCGGGTGAACGGGAAAAGGTTCGTTTTCGCGTCTTATAAGGATAGTCCCAATTCCAGCATGATCGGATCACACTAGAAGGAATAACGCATACAAAAACGATTTACAATGTTCATTTAACGCTAATTTTAAACGCAATTTATCAAATAAATAAAAATTATTGAAAATCATTCTCAATGAAAAGTGTACAGTTTAAACGTAACGATTTTATCAACTTTGTTGAAATTTAGCCAGTTTGAAAATTTAAATACTTATTTTTGAATTATGATTATGAAAATCATTCTTGATTTGCATCAAGAGCAGTTGTTTAATTTCAATTTGTATTACACAAATTATTTTTGAAATTTATTCGTTAAATTTAAGAATAAAAGAATATTTCAAAAATGATTTTCAGTTTACAATAATTAAAACCTCAATGTTAATTAGGAAAAAAAATAAATAATAACAATAATAAAGCTAAAAAATCTTCATGATGCCTCTATGAACTCGATGAATGACTTCATACCAGTATCTTCAAAGATATTTTCTAATCAGCCAATGTAGTAGTTTTGAATGATTATGATCTCCAGAACTGTCTTCAACCATAATAATAATATTGACATGAGTTGGTATAAATCCTGTAAAAACACTGTAACAATTATTTTTATTAATTAATTTTTGAAATTACACTGTAAAGATTGAAGGTTAAAAAAAAAATATTTAAAAAAATGATTATCAGCTTAAAATAATTAAAATCTTAGTATTAATTATGAAATAAAAAAAAATCTTGCAGATTTTCATGATTCCTCCTGTATTCGATGAATGACTTCATACTATTTTCTTCGAAGATTTTTTCCAATCAGCCAAAGTAGTAGTTTTGAAAGCTTATGATCTCCACAACTGTCCTCATCCAAAATAATCATAGTCTCTAACTCTTGCTTTTTGAATCCATACAAATCCTGTAAAAGTATCATAATAATTTGTTTTTTATTTATTAAATGATTTGAGTTGCTACAACATCAACAATTTTTATTTATATAAAACTTTTAGATATTAACTAAAATTTATTATATATTAAAAAAATTTCACATAAATCTAATCTATATATAAATTAATAAACACTTACAGTAACAATTAGCCTCAAGGGACTGGAGATTTTTTCTGAAAAGATGATGAGCTTCTTCTTCTAATTAAGCCATACTAAATTGATTATTTGAGGTTTAAGCTAAAGGTATCGAGCAGTCCGAATGATGACATAAAAAAATTGTTCCATTGTCACTAATGAGTTCCAGAGTTGAAGTTTCTTGAAAACTCTTTTTTTAATTAATTTTTCCACAAATTATTTGAAATAAAGTTTCTCAAAAAAAAGAGGTGTCCAATAAAATTAATCATATTGCTCCAAACAGACTTTTAATTCTAATCTATTCTTCTTAGACTCATCTCAAGTTATTTTCTAATAATAAACTATTAGCTCTAGTATAATGCAGGGGTAAAAGCGCATACTCTATGCATTATTGTGAATATACTTCTCACTGGAGCTGATGGAAAAGGCGTATGCAACTATTTCTTGATCTTTACTCTTCTGTCTTCATTCTTGATTATTTATCTTCAATCTTCATTCTTGATTTTGATACTTGCTCTTCAACCTTTATGTCCATAACAAATAAGTAATTAAAAAAAAAAAAAAATTTTTAATTCAAAACAAGTCAGTAAGTAGATTGGGTTGTGTTGATCTTCATATTAATTTTAACGTTAAAATCTTTTCCTTTTTTAACACATGTTGATAAACAGTGAACCAAGAACCGATAATTTTCAATTCTTCTTAGACTCATCTCAAGTTACTTTCCATTAATAAACTATTAGCTTTAGTACAATGCAGGGGTAAAAGCGCATACCCTATGCATTACAGTGAAAACTTCTCACTGAAGCAGATGGAAAAGGCGTATGCAGCTATTTCTTGATCTTCACTCTTCAGTCTTCATTCTTGATTATTTTTCTTCAATCTTCATTCTTGATTTTGATACTTGCTCTTCAATCTTTGTCAATAACTAACAAGTAATTATAAAAAAAAAAAAAATTTTTTTTAATTCAAAACAAGTAAGTAGATTGTATTGTGTAAATCTACATATTAATTGTAACTTTAAAATCTTTTCCTCTTTTAACACATATAGATAAACAGTGAACCGATAACACAAAAATCTGTGCATCTTAACTAGGTACACACTTTAATTAAAATCTTGATTGATCACTTCAAAACTATACCTCACTTCATCACACTTCAAAGGTATACCTTGATTGATATTCACAAAAAAAAAAAAAAAAAAAAAAAAAAAAAAAAAAAAAACAATTAAGAACTCAACTTTTCTCTTTAATTTTTTTTACTTTTAATTTTAGATTTCCAATTTGTTTTCTTGATCTACACTCTTCAATTCTTGATTCATCTTCAATCTTGATTTTTATCTTCAGTCTTCTATCTTCATTTTTTATCTTCAAACTTCACACCAGCATCCAGCAATAACTTCAAAAAATCTGAGTTTTTTCTTTTGGCTGCAAGCTGCTGTATTGCCACTAACTATAGCTTTGTTTAAGTCATCTCGTCTATAACTCGCCAAGGCTCTATGGTTAAGTAGAAGTTATGCATTAAAACTTTTGCAAAATGATTCACACTATGAATTCAAATTAAAAACTTTACGGAAACTACAATTAATTCTAAAATAATTCTATGTCAACAACAACAACAACATTGTTCGATTTAAAGATCGATATCTCGAAGATGAACGTCGAGAGTCTACAACTGACACGCCCTCTACGCAGCAAAAATAGAACTCTTATTCAAATTTTTTCTCGCTCTAATTGTTTTTTCAACATAATTGATAAAGTGAAGTTATTCTACACTAATTTATTGATTGCTTAAATAAATTTATTTTTTTTAAATATATTGCGCAGCTATAAACTTACGACTATGTATAAAAAAAATTTAATAAAATTTATGTTATGTTGGACTATAATAATCTTTTGCAGTATAGAATTATAATTAATTATTTTTAAATATCAGCAAACACGAAACGAATTTGAGGGTAAAAAAAAATGAAACTAATAAATACTAAAACTACACCGTCGAGCGCGAAGCGCGAGTGTCGGACGGTCGTGCCTTTCATGCATCGCGCGGAGCGGTAGCGGAGCATGGCGATGCATACCTTGCATCGCGCGGAGCGGTAGCGGAGCGTAGCGATGCAAGGGCGGAGGTGTTTTTGCCCAAATATTTTTTAAAGTATCGGACTGCGCAGCTTTGCTGCGCAAAGTCCGATACTTTAAAAAATATTTGGGCAAAAACACCGGAGCAGGCAAGCCGCCTGGCCTCTTGAGCGAAGCGAAAGGGGCAGGGGGCAGGCTAGTATTTCACATAATTTTAAGGTGCTCCCCCCGGAGGAGCTATGATTTAAAATGCTCCTGCCGGAGGAGCCATATTTTTCAAAAGCTTCTCGCGGAGGAGCTACAAATAGTGTTAAATATAAGGTTTTTCGACTGCTTTGAGGTGCCCTCATTTTCAAAAAATCCACCTTAAAAAGTACTTTTTCCTTTAGTTATGTCTCAAGCCCTTCAAACACAGAGAGAAAATGTTACATAATTTTTTTTTTCTTAATTTTGTTTATTTTTTTCTTATTTTTATATTTTTAAATTTTTTCTGGCGGTTGGCGAGCAAAGCCAGCAAGGAGGTACCCCCTAGTATACATATATATATATATATATGGGTCAAAATAATGCTTTTTTAAAAAACCGTCCGCACGAGGTTCACCGATTTTATTGCAATTTTTTTTGGCAAAAGTACTATTCAATAGAAGACTTTTGCCGCAAACAAGAGGTCTCTATCTTACTTCTGCTTGCTGCTAGATTTTTTCAAAGATTGAAAAATTGCTTATTTTTAAGCTTTTTCAAGCAATTTAATGGTATTTTTCGAAAAATTCTAACTTTTGATCAAAATGAGATATAAACCTCTAGTTTGCGGCAAAATTTTGTTCAAAATAAGTTCTTTTTTGTAAAAATACTTTGACAACATAGTTTAGTTATTTTTATGATAATACAGTCCTACACAGATATTGCTATTTTTGCTCATTTGAAGGTTTCTTCAAACGACCTTAGCTTTTTCTAGGCTAAATTTTTGTGCATATTAAAAAATTGTTAAATTTTTTTTATGAAAAAACAAAAATTTTGCGACCAACCGAAACCCTGTACGATCTTCCGCTTCCAAGATACAGCTGTTTAAAGTTGTCAAAAAACACAAAAATGCGTTTTTTACGATTTTCACACGCATTTTTGAACGGTTTCGACCTTTTTTTTTCTCTCAAAAATATGTGGAATCTTCTCTTCATATGTTTCCAAACAAGGTCCCATAGTAATTGTAGTGCGGATTTGGGATTTTAGTTGATTCCAAAGCATACACTTTTGAGACATTTTATGTGCTAAACTAGTGTTTTTTTAACAATATACACGCTACATTTAACTTTTTCGTTCATTATAGATGTTTTGAAATTATTTTTTGACTAAAAACTATTCAAATTCCAGCCAAAATTAGGTCACCTGCTATGAAAAAATTGATACTCAACGAAATATTGATCTCAATATCAAAATGATATACTACTTTTATTCATTTTTATAGTTTTTTGATTCGTTAAAAATCTATGTTCAAATATTGTAAATAATATACCACTTGTTTATTTATTTTTTTCTATTTTTGAAATTACAAATAATTGATCATAGTTTATCAATTATTCTGATAAAACAATCATGGATTACTATTGCTTACTCTGAAAAAAATGAGTCCAAATTAAAAATGTTATTTTTTGAATGCTATGAAGCATGCAACAATCTACCAATCTACATTCTACTTATAATTATATCCACTTATGAAAAAGAGAATTTGATTTTTGATTTTGATTTTGATTTTGATGATTTTATTAATTGTACATTATGTTGTACAAAATACAAGAATGAGAGATTCGATTAGAAAGTCGAGTCGATATATCGAATCGAAACTTGATCTTTGATTCTTGGAGCATGAGCGCCTCCTTTCAGGCCTCTCAAAAGTGTGAACCAGCCAGACGCGCCAAATTTAAAATCTTCAGGCATGCTTGATTTGAATTTTTTGTTTTTTTGTTTTTTTTTTAATTAATAAAGTGAGTAGCGAAATTAAAATTTTTAATCGACAAATAAGCGGACAAGCTTACAACCCCATAACCCTAGGCGTAGTGAATAACAAATAAATAACTTTTGTAATAAACAAATAAGCCGATAAGCTACTACTCCAAAACACTGGGCATGGCTGAAAAAAATGTTAATATTTTTAAAAAACAAACAAGGTGATAAGCTACTACCCCATAACCTTGGGCGTGTCTAAAAAAAATGTTCATATTTTTAATAAACAAATAAAGCCATGAGCTACAACCTCATAACCTTGGGCATGGCTAAAAAAAATGTTAATATTTTTAATAAACAAATAAGCAGATTAGCTACAACCCCATAACATTGGGCATGGCTCAAAAATTTTTTTTATCCATGTCCAAGGTTATGGGGTGGTAAACTTGTTTGCTTGGTTGTTTATTGAAATATTCACATATTTTATATTCGCTGCGCCCAATGTTATGGGGTCATCGGCTCATTTGTTTATTAAAAAAATTAATTCTTTTTCATTCACTACGCCCAATGTTATGGGGTTGTGGCTCATCGGCTTATTTGTTTATTAAAAAAATTAAAAAATTCTTTAGCAATACCCCAGGTTATGGGGTTGTAGCTTATTGGCTTATTTGTTTATTTAAAAAATTAATTTTTTTTCATTCACTACGCAAACCGTCATGGGATTGTAGCTCATCGGCGTATTTGTTTATTAGAAAATTTAATTATTTTTCATTCACTCTGCCCAGTGTTATAGGATTGTAGCTCATCGCCTTATTTGTTTATTAAAAATATTAATACTTTTTTTAGCCATGCCCAAGGTTATGAGGTTGTAGCTCATTGCCTTATTTGTTTATTAAATATATGAACATTTTTTTTAGCCATGCCCAAAGTTATGGGGTTGTAGCTTATCGCCTTATTAGTTTATTCAAAATACTATAATTTTTTTCAGCCATGCCCAAGGTTATGGGGTTGTAGCTTATTGGCTAATTTGTTTATTAAAAAAAATTAATTATTTTTACTAAGTACGCCCAGTGTTTTGGAGTTGTAGCTTATCGGCTTATTTGTTTATTACAAAAGTTAATTATTTGTTATTCATTACGCCTAGAGTTATGGGGTTGTAAGCTTGTCCGCAAATTTGGCTCTTAAAAATTTAAATTTCGTTACTCACTTCATTAATTAAAAAAAAAAAAAAAACAAATTCATATCAGGCATGCCTGAAGATTTCAAATTTGGCGCGTCCAGCTAGTTCACACTTTTGAGAGGCCTTTAAGGGGATTCCGGAGTCTGGAGAGCTTACTTATGTGCTCACTGCTTTGCCGATGGTCTAGGGTTATAAAAAATATAGAGCAGCCACACACTCGCCCTTTTTGAATGATAGATGGCGCAACCGTTGGACGCGCAAAATTTAAAATTTCAAAATTATGCGCGTATCTTTTGATATAAAAAATTTTTAAGTCACAGTTTTGTAATTTTCTATTATTAAATAAAAAATTTTCATGCGTCTATCACAGGGCTTTAAATTTTCAAAGTGCATTCTACTTCGTATTTATTGAAAATAAATGATTTTTCAAAATAAAATTTTTACATGTTTTTTCAAACATGAAAAATTTTCAAAGCACACAGCTTTGGAATTTTTTATTATTTGAATAAATAAATTTTCATGTGTTATATCACATGGCATTGTATTTTCAAAGTAAAGGATTTATTCCACTTTGTTTTTATTGAAAAATAAATGATTTTTCAAAATAAGATTTTTACATGTTTTTTCAAACATGAAAAATTTTCAAAGCACACAGCTTTGGAATTTTTTATTATTTGAATAAATAAATTTTCATGTGTTATATCACATGGCATTGTATTTTCAAAGTAAAGGATTTATTCCACTTTGTTTTTATTGAAAAATAAATGATTTTTCAAAATAAAATTTTTACATGTTTTTTCAAACATGAAAAATTTTCAAAGCACACAGCTTTGGAATTTTTTATTATTTAAATAAATTAATTTTCATGCATCCATCAAATGGCATTAATTTTTCAAAACGCATTTTATTTTGTATTTCCAAAATAAACTTGTTCTTCAATAATGTTTGGTCTTTGACTCTCTCTGTATTTTTCATTATTGTTGAGATGTGGCCTCTGATCCAATAGAGTTGTACTTATCAAGTTCATTTTACCCACCACTTTTCCAAGATGATCTTTGACAGTCTTTGCAATTAGATACACTGGTATAAAATAAAAAAAAACAAAAAAATAATGTAGTTAGTCCGCTTGGTCAAATTCATCTTGGAAAAGTGATAATAGTAATAAGCTTTATCAGTAAAAGTGTATTGGCTCAGAAGCTAAACATTTCAACAATGATTCAAATGAAATCATAATTTTAAATGCAGCATGCGTGCGGACATTGACATCATCTCCAGTATTTGTACTTACATTTTTACATGCTGGAACTAGGAAGGAAGGGTGAGTAATAATATGCAAACAAGTGTACATTGAAAAAGTTGTGACAACCAAGTTTAATCACTATGGTTGTACGTCATAAATCATTAAGTACTTAGTAAGTGTATTTTTTTTTTTTAAATTATAATTTAAGTAGAGCTGTACTAACAACTTTCATTATCAAATCAGCTATAATCATCTCACCCCGATAACAAGTATAAAAGTAGGAGATGATGCCAATGTCAACAGGCATGCTGCACTTGACAATATAGTTTCATTTGCATCATTGTTGAAATTTTTAGTCTCTAAACTACACACTTGCACTGATAAAATTTATTATTCAATGAACTTTAGTAGTGTAAGTGTATCAGTTCAAAGGCTCTCAACAAACAGTCAAAACTACTACCATCATTAGTTGTAATAAAAATTTCAAAATATTGACTCTAGACCAGTGCATACAATTAATAATAAATTTCCCAAGATTTTTTTGCTGGCTGAGTAATAACTTAAATAGACTGTAGTAGTTTCAACTTTTTGTTTGTCAAGTCGGCTAATATTTATCTAAACTCCCTGCAAATGCACTTACACAACACAAAACTTTTTATAAATGGAAATACACTTACACAACAAAACTTTTTATTTATATTTACAAAGTTCTCCTTTTTTTAATCTATGAGGTTTAATTCACCTCAAACAATCTTACCTCAACTCAACACCCAGGATACACACAAATAAAATCTAGATGATTATCATGGCACAGGTGAACACAATCAATAATTCAATTCATTTAATTGCTAAATAGCAAGAAGTAGCTCAATTTTTCGAGCTGCTTTTGCAGACTGCAGGGCAGCAGCTATAAGCCATGAACCATAGGAACCAAGAGAGTGAGATGCATATTGCATGGCCGATGGCCCGAAACATAAACATAACCTTGCATAGCTCGGACTCAAACCTCGAAATTGATAGCAATATTGTTTGAATAATTATTGTAAAACAACAATAAATTTTCATGAAAAATGAAGAGAAGAGGGGGCTGCATTAATTTTGGGTACACATTTAAAAAATTTTTTCATGACGATAGAAGCAGTAATAAAAAAGATTTTTGGGAATAACTTAGACATACTCGATTTCAACAGAATTTTTCCAAACTTTGTTCCCATTAATCTTTTTTAATGAAAGGTTTTTCTAGATTTAAAAAATTTCAAAAATAACTTCAAACTCTAACTTGATTGCCTCTTCTCTTCTTTTTTTGAATTTATGTATCATTTTTTGTTAATAAATTATTGAAAAAAAGAATCCACTTTTACTCCTCGGAAACTCCGGAATCCTCTTAAGGCGGCGCTCTTGCTCCAAGAATCCAAGTTTAAGTTTCGATTCGATATATCGACTCGACTTTCTAATCGAATCTCTCATTCTCTTTTTCATAAGTGGATATAATTATAAGTAGAATGTAGATTGGTAGATTGTTGCATGCTTCATAGCATTCAAAAAATAACATTTTTAATTTGGACTCATTTCTTTCAGAGTAAGCAATAGTAATCCATGATTGTTTTATCAGAATAATTGATAAACTATGATCAATTATTTGTAATTTCAAAAATAGAAAAAAATAAATAAACAAGTGGTATATTATTTACAATATTTGAACATAGATTTTTAACGAATCAAAAACTAAAAAACTGAATAAAAGTAGTATATCATTTTGATATTGAGATCAATATTTCGTTGAGTATCAATTTTTTCATAGCAAGTGACCTAATTTTGGCTGGAATTTGAATAGTTTTTAGTCAAAAAATAATTTCAAAACATCTATAATGAACGAAAAAGTTAAATGTAGCGTGTATATTGTTAAAAAAACACTAGTGTAGCACATTAAATGTCTCAAAAGTGTATGCTTTGGAATCAACTAAAACCCCAAATCCGCACTACAATTACTATGGGAGCTTATTTGGAAACATATGAAGAGAAGACTCCACATATTTTTGAGAGAAAAAAAAAGGTCGAAACCGTTCAAAAATGCGTGTGAAAATCGTAAAAAACGCGTTTTTTGTGTTTTTTGACAACTTTAAACAGCTGTATCTTGGAAGCGGAAGATCGTACAGGGTTCCGGTTGGTCGCAAAATTTTTGTTTTTTCATTAAAAAAATTTAACAATTTTTTAATATGCTCAAAAATTTAGCCTAGAAAAAGCTACGGTCGTTTGAAGATACCTGCAAATGAGCATAAATAGCAATATCTGTGTAGGACTGTATTATCATAAAAATAACTAAACTATGTTGTCAAAGTATTTTTACAAAAAAGAACTTATTTTGAACAAAATTTTGCCGCAAACTAGAGGTTTATATCTCATTTTGATCAAAAGTTAGAATTTTTCGAAAAATACCATTAAATTGCTTGAAAAAGCTTAAAAATAAGCAATTTTTCAATCTTTGAAAAAATCTAGCAGCAAGCAGAAGTAAGATAGAGACCTCTTGTTTGCGGCAAAAGTCTTCTATTGAATAGTACTTTTGCCAAAAAAAATTGCAATAAAATCGGTGAACCTCGTGCGGACGGTTTTTTAAAAAAGTATTATTTTGACCCATATATAAATATGTACAGTGGTCACTGTCCGGCCTTCGGCCTTCGGCCGGACAGTGACCACTGTACATACCACATGAAAAATTACTAAAGCAATAATACACCCTCTTTAAGCGCAAATCACGTGCAATCCACCCACGTACTCTAAAAAACCAAAATAACCCATCGATAAAAAAATTTTCTAGGTTTGCGCGGTTAACCAAAATAACCCATCCCAAAAAACCCATCACTCAATTCCTGGAACTCATTTTTATTTATTCTCGGAAAAAATGGGACCGAACACTATCCTGACTTTCCGGATAGTGTCGAAATGTCCGGATAGTGCCGATCGTGTATATAAACTGTCCGGATAGTGAAGTAAAAATATATTTATGAATATATATATATACTAGGGGGGTCACCCCCCTGCTCGCTCCGCTCGCCAACCCCCTAATTAAAATTGATGACTATAAAAATTAATCGAAACAATACGTAAGCTCTATGTCTGGTAAAATAATAAAAAGACTTAAGTGCTTAAAACCAATAAAAATTAGACACGAGAGTTTAGTTTGAACTTTACTTACTCATCATAATTTTACCAAATTATGTTACCAAAAGATTCATAACCCCACCAACCCTACTTGATTTTTCATCTTTAACCACCTTACATATTTCAATCTTAGCCACATTACAGACCTTACTAATTTCACTTACTTCAAATACCGCACTCCCACTTAATCCCCAACTCATCTCTCACTCACTCTACCAACAAACCCTACTCACCTTATTCATTTTGGACCTGACTCATCTTAGATCTCTAGCTTAAACTGCCCACCCTGAAAACTACTCTAGTACCTAGTGAAATAATAAAAAAATCACGATTATTTTCAAATTTTGCAATCTCGTAGAAGCAAGCCTCGATTTTCAGTCGTAATACCCCTAGTGCTTCAAAATTGTCGATAATTTTCCGACTGTGTTTTGCGGGGCAAGTTTGACAAAAAATCACTCGGGCTTCGCGCTCGTGATTTTTAACCTGTCAAACTTTCCCCCCTCTTTGCTGTGCAAAAAAACTGGAGGAAAATTATCTAAAATTTTGAAGCACGAAGGGTTATTCGGCTGGATTATACAAAATTTTTTTACAGATTCTTATTGAGATGAACTTACTTCTTGCATAGTACCAGCTCGCAAAATTGCGTTTAAGCCGATTTATGATTTTGGGGGGGAAGGGTTGGATTTAAAATGATAAGCGGCTTTGTTCAGCACCCTCTCATGACAACAAAAAGGATTTAATAAAAATCTCAATGACATAAAATGACATAATTAGAAAGCTGCTGAGCTCAAGACCTTTTTAATGATATATGATTTTTTATGAAAATTCTAATTAGAGCCAAAGTTATAATTTTAATATTTGATCTACCAGCCCACAACCACCTTACCTACACTCTACCCTCCGCACAGACTCGCCTTATCTAACCCGATTTACTATTCTCACCCATATTAAGAACCCTAAATTTTGAAAAAGCTCTATTAACATTTTTAAGTGCAATAACAAACCCTTCCCACCTCATCTTCCCTTCCACGCTCCTCCCTATAACCTCCGCCTAACCAACCTCATCTACCTTACCAACCTGTACTATTTTTCCTGTTTTTTCACATGTAGCTTCAATGTTATGTTCATATAAATTTGTTTTTTTCAATCTAGTTCCATTGCATACACCATCTTTTTTACTTAGATTTCTAATTAACATCACCACTGCATTTTTTTTTTAATTTTAGTTCATGGGTAAAAAGCCCGTCATTTACTGAATTTAAGTATTCAATTGGATAATCTAAACATATATTTGAATCAGTTTGATCTACTCCCTTATGAATGGCTTTGTCTATACTGTAATATGTTTTACTTGGTCCATTTATTATGTTTAATACTTTTCTGTTGATATTGCGACATTTTCATTTTTTGAAGCTAAAATAACTGTTTAAATTATTATATTCATTTATATCTACAAAAATTGAATTGCAAACATCTTTACTTTTCCATTACATAGGTATTTTAAAATTTTCAATCTCACCTTCTGCTATTTTTAGTAATAATTTAGAAAAATTTTTATCTTTACATCTCATATTTTCAGTGAGTTTAAAAATTTTAAAATTTTTCCACAATTTACTGTATTTTATCGTATCTTCTACAATAATTTTTTCATTGCCTCTTTTGACTACAGGAAGGATTTGTCTAAGATCGTCACCTAAAATTATTAATTTTCCTCCAAAAGGAAAAAATGTTTTACCTGTACCACCTGGTCCATCTATAAAGTACATATTATTTTTGCTTTTTGTTATTGTATTAAATATATTTTTTTGATAATTATTCAATTTTTCAAACATTTTTTCATACTCTTCTTTTCAGTTTAATATGCAGTCATAATTTTCAGAAATATTAGAAATATTTTCTAAACATGGTTCTGGTAAACCAAAACATTTATAACTTAAATTAGAATCTTCGCTAGATAGAAATTTGATTATTTCATTCAAACCTCTATCTTCTGCATTATCTTTGAAATCTTTTATAAAATGTAATTTATATTTATTCCAAATTAAATTACCAGGAATTTTTTCAGACAATAAAAATAATCCGAAAAATTCTTTAATTTATTCGGATTTAAATAGTTCGTAATTTTTTCGGAGTTAAATAGTTTATAGATTCTTCAAAAATGAAATATACATTTTTATCATTTACCATTAGACCCATTTAAATAGCTCCTTCTCTATATATTTATAAATAATTTTATTATGAGTTCTCAAGTATTCGTGAGAAGTACCACCTTTTACTTTATCTGATATTAATTTTAAGTGAAAACTCTGAATTTTTAGAAGAAACAACGTTCATTCTACCTATAGTTTGAAATTTTTTTTTATTTTTCTATCTAACAAAAGTTTTATCATCTAGAAATCTATAGTGATTTGGTATATCGGCATTTTTAATATTTCTAACAGATCAATTTTATTTAATTCAAACCAAGTTGCTGAAGTTGTTTTCCAATTTTTTAACTATTTAATTTTTTAACTATATTATGTTTTGTTGATTTTCTGTATGAATTTCTAAACGTTGTACTGAATGAATACATTTACACAATTCAAATCTTTCTATACACCAAGCTGCTTCTATAGAAAATATTACATGAGAATCTAAAAAGCACCGTTTTGAGAAAAGGAGGACTCAACTTTGAGGACTCAACTTTCCCATCGTAGACTCAACTTTGAGGACTCATAAGTATCTTTTTTACGTGTCTTTTGATCGTGTTTTTATTGATTTTTAATTTTGAAGACTCAACTTTGAGGATCATAAAAAAAAACCAGATTATAATATAGGGAGATATATAGTAATTTACACAAATGCTTGACGGTATACATACCTATAATATTAATAAGAAACCACAAAAATACACTTCACTGCAAGCAGTTGATCATAAGTTTATGTTTGGCGCACGGAGAAAACTTAGTCTCCAAGAGACACGAAAGGCAAATAAAATCGAAAAGATCGAGAAAAGAAAAAAATGTGACTCCGCCGAGATTCGAACTTAGATCCTCAAGATTGTTAGTCTGGCGCTATCCATTACACAACGGAGGCAACGAGCTCGTTTTCTCGGTGGAGTCACGTTTTTTTCTTTTCTCGATCTTTTCGATTTTATTTGCCTTTCGTGTCTCTAGGAGACTTACAAGGAGAGGTCACACCCTCCGGGTCACCGATCTTGACGAAACTTTGGGGATCGTTTTCGTATACCAAAAGATGAAGAAATCTACCAATCATCCCGTCTAATGGGCCTTTTATACCTAGTTCCTACATAGCTTATATCGTATTTTTAGCTCTTTTTGGGTTTTTTTGCGAATTTTCAAAAAATTCCTGTTCGAAGCCTATTACACTTACAAAATTCTGCAACCCCGCATTCTCTTTATTTTTTCATCTTCTTTTGAGAAAAAATATTTTTAAATCTAATTTTGAAGAAATAGTCCATGTAAAATTAAGGTGATCAAAAGCATTTTTTTACTTTTTTTTTTGGTTTTATGAACTTAAACTGTAAGTCGTCAGCCTTATCAAAATTATGTCTAAAAATATTTTTTCTAAAAAATTCATATAAAAACAAAGAAAGTGCGGGGTTGCAGAATTGTGTAAGTGCAATAGGCTTTGAGCAGGAATTTTTTGAAAATTGTTACAAATAAACACAAAAGTCGCACAAAAGTGTTAAAAGTGTCAAAACAAGCTGATTTTCAAAAAATTCCTGCTCAAAGCCTATTGCACTTACAGAATTCTGCAACCCCGAATTTTCTTTGTTTTTATATGAATTTTTTAGAAAAAATATTTTTAGACATAATTTTGATAAGGCTGACGACATACAGTTTAAGTTCATAAAACCAAAAAAACAGTAAAAAATGCTTTTGATTACTTTAATTTTACATGGACTATTTCTTCAAAATTAGATCTAAAAATATTTTTTCTCAAAAGAAGATGAAAAAATAAAGAGAATGCGGGGTTGCAGAATTTTGTAAGTGTAATAGGCTTCGAACCGGAATTTTTTGAAAATTCGCAAAAAAACCCAAAAAGAGCTAAAAATACGATATAAGCTATGTAGGAACTAGGTATAAAAGGCCCATTAGACGGGATGATTGGTAGATTTCTTCATCTTTTGGTATAAGAAAACGATCCCCAAAGTTTCGTCAAGATCGGTGACCCGGAGGGTGTGACCTCTCCTTGTTAGTTTTCTCCCTGCGCAAAACATAAACTTATGTTTATTATTGATTAACTGCTTGCAATGAAGGGTATTTTTTTTTTTTTATATAAAGCATTTATTTATCCTTTCAGAATATTATGCTGAGAAGGGTATTTTTGTGGTTTCTTTTTAATCTTATAATTATAGTCTAACATATGGAGAAATCCACGTAACTTTGAAAATTCCATTTTTTTAAAACTTAAATTTAATGGTACATGATTGTGCCTTAGTACACTTTTTAATAAAAGCATTAAATGTAAGAATCTGTTATTGTGCATGATTTGTAACCTCACAGTGCGTTGCTGGAATGAGTAGGATCTAAAAGTTAGTAGATAAAACAATGAGAGAACGGGGACACCCGTGCCCCCCATAAGAAAAGCCCGTAAGTGCCCCCCGTAAGAAATACACGGGCGCGCTCGGACCGGTGCCCCCCGTTTAAAATACACGCGAGTGCCCCCCCCCCCATTCAAAATATACGGGCGCGCTCGGACCGGTGTCCCCCGTTTAAAATACATGCGAGTGCGCCCCATTTAAAATACACGGGCGCGCTCGGACCGGTGTCCCCCGTTTAAAATACATGCGAGTGCCCTCCATTTAAAATACATGGGTGCGCTCGGACCGGTGCCCCCCGTAAGAAATACACGGGCGCGCTCGGACCGGGACTTCCGTAGCGCGTTCGGCTGTTAACCGAAAGGTTCGAACCCACCCGTTTAGGAAGCTGTGGATACAGGATGGTGACAAGTCGCGATAGACGTCAACTCCTGCAGCCTCAGCCACTGACCTCCTGTTTGCGGAAATTCATGCGTTAGCATACTGTGGATAGAGGATGGTGACAAGTCGATAGACGTCAACTCCTGTAGCCTCAGCCTTGCGGAAATTTATGCGTCAGCATACTGTGGATAGAGGATGGTGACAAGTCGATAGACGTCAACTCCTGTAGCCTCAGCCTTGCGGAAATTTATGCGTCAGCATACTGTGGATAGAGGATGGTGACAAGTCGATAGACGTCAACTCCTGTATCGTATAATTATATAAAGGGTAGGATTTATAAAATAATAACACATAATAATTTTCAGTTTAATAAATTTATTCAAGTAATTTGCAATACATTTTTTTATCTTGAACTATTTTTTTAACATCTCCATTCATAGGATTATAGTCTACTATACGATCATGAATAATTAAGCAGTACGCCACAGTATTCGCAGGTATATTCTCTGATGATTCAAACTCAATTCTCACATCTACTGGAGCATTTTTTAACGATTCATTTTGTTTTGAGCAATCTATGACGAATAGAGACGCCTCTTTTACAAACCTATCTCTAGTTAGCATTGGCGTTCGTTGTTCACTGCTTACATTGTAAAAGGATTCATAAAAATTTGGATAGTTCTCATAAAGTATGGAAACTTGATTTTTAGTGAAATCAGCATTAACCCATTACCGCCCATGGAAAAATCAAAAGTGATATAAAAAAACCAACTGTTGGAAAACCTGTCTCATGAAAAAATAGTAGATACGTGTTTTTTCTTTTTTCAATTTTCATTGTTTAAACATTATTTATTTAAACAAATTCGTAAAAAAATTTAAATTTTTATAAGCTAATAACGGCATTCGATTCTTTGACCAAAAATAAGGCGAAAGTCATCTAAGTAATTTTTTGATCAGACGCTTAGATCTTTTGCTACGAGCGCTCAAACATGTAAAAATATGGTTTTATAGTGGTGAGCTCTGACTCGTAAAAGTGTATCTTCGGTGCGGCGCCTCGGAGCTCACCACTATAGAACCATATTTTTACATGTTTGAGCGCTCGTAGCAAAAGATCTAAGCGTCTGATCAAAAAATTACTTAGATGACTTTCGCCTTATTTTTGGTCAAAGAATCGAATGCCGTTATTAGCTTATAAAAATTTAAATTTTTTTACGAATTTGTTTAAATAAATAATGTTTAAACAATGAAAATTGAAAAAAGAAAAAACACGTATCTACTATTTTTTCATGAGACAGGTTTTCCAACAGTTGGTTTTTTTATATCACTTTTGATTTTTCCATGGGCGGTAATGGGTTAAAGTTATTATACGGATAATATTGTGAGTTTAAGAAAACTCTCAAGTTATTGATTTTACAATGATCGTATACATTTGAACTGAGTGGTCTACTATTTTTTCTATTAGTTTTAAAGCCTATTATCATGAAACGAGGTTTCTCCAACTGATTAGATGTTTTTACAAGCCAATTATTTTTAGTGGTTGTTGGTACTAGAAGCAATTCATGGAGTTCCCAACTTTGAAAACTCATAGCAACTGGTCTACCTTTTTGAAGATAGTTGAGCAAGTTTATTTTGTATGCATCCGAAAGAGTTACATAAGGCATCAACCATTCTATTTTAGAAATGCTTATCTTGATTTCTTCGAATGCAGGAGCTTGATCCGTCCCTGTGTTTACTTGATAAACAGTATTATAATCAGCGTTTGATCTTCGAATGATCAATTCATGTTTTGCATTGACTATGATTTTATTGTTATCCTCTACTAAACCAAAGAGATGTTTCAAAGGGATACATACATCAAATCGACCTTCAGAATCAAGCATTAAGGTTCCGTTGGTATACCACCCACGGTTCTCAGTTTGTGCACCATAGTCTAAAGACGTAAGAGCCTTTAAAGTGCTAGCTATTCCTACATTTTTTATACGATCAATTTCAATTGCATTAAGCTCATATCTAATATCTTCAAATAAATGACATACGCCATTACTAACGAAATGAGTATTCGCTGCTTTTGTACCATCTGACTTTCTTAATTGACCTGTCACATGTAGATAACTACGCGATGGTAAAACAGCCAAGTCCTGATACTGGATAGCGATACGAATTTCATCACTATGATTGAAATAAGATCCAGTGTAAGGCTGATGAGCATGTAACTCGTAGTTTGAGATACTATCCTCGAACTGAATGGGAGCTTGAATTTCTAGAATATCTTCCATTTTTATAGCAACAAAAGAAATTGCAAGTTATTTTCCACCACAAGCGACTCTCAGTCCTAGACTTTTGAGAAACTGAATGTTCTGTCGTGTTAGCGCTTTGGGTGCTCGACGTTGACTGATTGAAGAACTGCATGATGGTTGGGTTTTATAGTTTCTTTGAAATACTTTTCCGTAAAATACAATACCCATCATGAGGATTTAATGTGTAATCTTATGGTAATAACTTCGTTTTGAAAATTTACCAAATCCCCGTCTTGATCAACAATACGCAACTGTAGATTTTCAATGCACTCTACAGATACAGGTAGGTATATAACTTGTGAAGGTACCTCAATAATTTTGAATCCAGGTTCAGCTGCAGGATAAAATTCGTGAATGGTATGAACTTGTTGATTATTTATTTAAGCTCCGGCAGTGATGTTACACTCCACTCTCAATGAATTGTTTTTAAGGATATTAATACGATTATCAGAAGTATGCTTCGAGTTTGCTTCAAGTTTGCGTCTACTCTATCCTAAAAGTTTTCCAATCGAGTCAGCAGGTGTGAAGTCGACTATTTCAGTACATTCAATTTCAGTACGGAAAGTATTATCGTTAGGTTTAATCGATATTTTAATGTTTTTTTCTTGAAGAATTTTTCAATGTCAACCAATTCGTAATTTCCTGTGTCGAAGGTGATAACTTGATCGCCAACGTAAAATTTGTTACATCCAATATCAATATTAGGTATTGAATTGAAAGTAAAGAGCTGTACTAAACCGAGAGTATAATTTTTATTAGGCAAAAGTTCAATGGGTGGATAATACTGAGCTTCAAGAACTGAAGACTTGGCCGATAAGGTAAGAGTAATTGACTCCATAACATCTCATTTCATACTGAGTATAATATATAAAAGAGACTTCTTATATACCTAACTCTCCATCAAGAAATTGTAAACACAGATGGCCGCAGTTGTAAGAGTTGTAGTCTTGAAATTTTTCTATATTGTATTTCACGCTTTTGACATTCAAGTAAAGCATTAATTCAAGCGAAGGTTTGAGATCACCAAAACTATCAAAGTAAAATACATCGTTACCATGTTTTCGATAAGCAACCCAATGAGTTCCGGGTCCATTTTCATCATCTAAGTTTACGATGCAGAATTCTATATAATTAGGTCCAGAATATGGTAATACATTTTTCATAAAGACTCCTCTAAAATGTGGAATTTTAAGCTTTTGCGCATACTTCAATAAGTCAAAGTTTGTCAGCTGACGGTCAGGTAAAGTTATTCTAAGCAATTCTAGACCCTGCCTCTTTTTCTCAAGTACACCCCCTTGCCTCTTTTTCTTAAGTATACTCCTTTGCCTCTTTTTCTCAAGTAAACTCCTTTGCCTTTTTTTCTCAAGTAAACTCCTTTGCCTTTTTTTTTTTTTAAGTACAGACCAAATCCTTATTTATGACTCCAAGATAAAGTCCTTTACCTGCAGCTATAGCTTCCATGGATTTATTATGTCTTTTTTTCTCTTCTAAATCTTGTTTAGCTGACTTAACATCGTTAATGGCCTTATAAATTCCAGCCGCACTCCCTGCCAATGCACCTGTAGCGCTCAAGCCGGCAAATAGGGGTACTAAAGGTAAAAATCCTCCAATTTTCGATGTCACAGGTAATACTCAAGGAACTTTTATTTTACTTTTTCCACCAGCTTTTTTAACCGCTAATTTAGATGCCTGAAGAGCTGCATTTATAATATTTTTTGCTGTATTATTAGGAGCAACCGACTTTGAGGCAACTTTTATAATAGAATTCAGCGGCGTCATTTTCTTAGAATTTACTTTGAGACCCATCCCTAATTTAGTTTTCAACTTCATAGCGTTGGTAACAAAATAAGCTGCTGCTTTTTCTCCAAACTTGGCGTTATTATCTAAAACTCTTTCCCACGCTTTGTTAGTAAGGACTTTGTCTGCTGCGTGTCTAGCTTCTAAATTTTCGCGGTTCTGCGAGTAGGCAATATCGTGCTCTTTGCAAGCTGTGTCTAATGGGTTTATTCCTGGGTCACCACGTGCCAATCGTTTAGCTAACTTGGTACCAGGTCCACAATAGTTGTAACCAGGTAAGTGCAACTCAATTGGAAGCTTATTGATGATGTTGTTTATTAAACTACCACCTTTCTTCTTCTTGTGAATGATCATGTCTTCATGACTGCCATCTAACGACTGAGCTCGTGAATATAAAAACGATGTATTTATAAGTTTCTTTAGTATTCAACGTTTAAATTTCGAATAATCAGCATGGATTTTTCAGAAAATACTTTGAAGCTTCCAGTACCCAACTTTGATGTTATTGCTGAACAAGAAAAGACAGAAAAGCGTCACGGTGACTTACTCCCGAGTAGCATTCGA
Organism: Encarsia formosa; assembly: GCA_038277355.1. Lineage (NCBI taxonomy): Eukaryota > Metazoa > Arthropoda > Insecta > Hymenoptera > Aphelinidae > Encarsia > Encarsia formosa. The sequence goes on from CM076187.1 coordinate 23,057,870, forward strand.
GCAGTTATCTTAGGACCATCGAATTAAAAAACACAATCAAACGGATTAAGATTCGAAAACATTTACGTCTACTCTAAATCTCTAAACCAACCAAAGTATAAGTTTCTCGAACAAATCTTGAAACCAATCGAGGGAATGAAGTATTTTGCCTTTAGTGATCATGATGAGGTAGTGTCCCCGGCAGATGCCTTACCTAATTCAGTGATTGTTTTTGACGATATAGCCTGTGAACGCCAGGATAACGTTAAAGCCTTGTATTGTATGGGTAGACATAAAAACGTTGATTGTTTTTACCTATGCCAATCCTATGCTGCTGTACCTAAACATCTAGTTAGAGACAATGTCAACTTATTGATTTTATTTCGTCAAGATGAAGTGAATCTGAAGATACACTATACAACAATAGAAAACATCGAAGCATTGATATGAAACCAAAAGATGTCACCAAACACTACACCGCTGAAATTTTAAAAAGATTAAATAAAAATATAATTTTAAAAAAGTTACCAAAATTTAAGGTAGGAGATAAAGTTTGCGTAAGCAAAATAAAAAATGTATTTGAAAAAAGTTATACTCCCAATTGATCCACTGAAATATTTACTGTAACCCGTGTCAAGAGAACCCAACCAATTACTTATCACTTAAAAGACTATCAAGATCAGCCAGTGGTCGGTGGTTTTTATGAACAAGAATTAAAAAAAAACTAAAAATCCGGATACATATTTAATAGAAAAAGTAATCCAACGACGTGGTAATGAATCATATGTAAAGTGGTTAGGTTTTTCAAAATATCACAGCAGCTGGATTAGTAATAATAATCTAGATAACTTTGTACACTCAAAAAATATTTGAAGGTATTAATAAAATTAAATAAAAAGACAAACAATTGAGTGTTACATCATTTATTATCCTTCCTTTTTATAATTTATAAGTTCCATTTTATTTCCTACATATTTTACACTTAAATTATTATTTTTCGCTTCTATTTGTAAATTATTCAATACATCATCGTTCCTAAACAAGTATAAATTTAATCGCTCAGGTAGAAATACTTGAAACTCTGCATTTAGCGCCATCACCACTTTTGGACCGTTTATGTATCAACCAATTTTATAGATGTGATATTATAAAATATACCGTAATCTGATTCCATCAAACTTTTCAAGTCGCCGTTGGCAATTTTGTTTAAATTGGTCAGATCCATTTTTCTTCTGTGGTGTCGTAATAGCGAATGAGAGTTTTTTAATCTAGCTAGATGTTAAATATTACAAAATACTACACTCATCTTTATAAGCATACAGTTTCACATGAAATAATTGATTCAGGATTAAGTCCTTTGCTTAACTTATATTTTTCTACTTCTTCGCAGTTACTTTTTAAATATCTAAACATATTGTTCACTGCATTATACAAATTATTTAATTGTATATAAGTATCGTACAAAATATTATTTTATTATTAAAACTGATTGCACGCTTTTCTCCAACATGTGTTTATGATACTATCACATTATCCAAATCATTGGACTCATAAAGGTGAAGGTGTTGAGGATTGTCTTCACCAAAATAATTACAAATTTTATATTGTAAATCAAAAAGTTCCTTGAAGCACTTTTCACTAATTAAAACTTCTTCTTTGCGTTTGTTGATGAGAGCAAGCTCTACTTGAGTTTGAGGACCTGTGGTTATTCCGATTTCCAACTAAGTCGACTGGTTTTTGTTGAGCGGGTAACGGCGAGCGAGAATTCTGTAAGAAAGAAAAGTTTTAAAACTACTCAAAATTTTTTAAGTTTTCTCCCTTACCTCATATTGAAGATGCTTCGGGGATCCTGTTGACTACGAACTGAACTGCGACTTGAGCTAGATCTCTACTTGTACTGTGAATCCCCTCTCCTACCACCATCCCCTTTACTATCTCTATCCCCTCCCCATTGACAATTAATTGTTTTTCTATTTAAAATAGGTTCTAATACATATTCCATGTACTTTATTCTCATCTTAAAAATAATTGGATTTAGCGTACTAGCCACTCTTTGACATCTTAACCTAAATCGTTCACTGTCCCGAGAAACTTGCATCCATTCACCAATTCTAGCTTGTTGACTTGCAAATGGATATGTCCGCATGACTTTAATAGCAACTTTATCGTTGAATGTTACTTTCTTCATTTTTAATTCTGAAACAATTCATGGAATGAAATAAAACTTATAGAATTTATAGAAAAAATTTTAAAACTAGAACTGTTTTACGTACCTCTTCTGACAAGGTTCTCCTTCAAGCTCACCTGCACTACTGCGCTTACAGCTGCTCTGTTCAAATTCCATGTCAAACTCATCAATGAGATCTTCACTAACTATAGACCAATGTCCCCATGGTAACGTATCTGTTTTTCCTTCTTGAATATAACGCTTATCGTCATTATAACTTAATCCAATTTTACTTTGTTTTTCTGTTCTTACAACATGTAGTAGCGATCGTATAGTTTTTTGTTGCACGTACTTTATTTTATGTTTGAAAAGACAGTCATAGTAGTCTTGATACGTAATTTTGTTTTTAACGATGTGGGTTTTCACCCTTTTTGCTTTCTTTTCTAATGAACCATCGTGAACTTTTAAGAGGTACATTTTAGAGCGTAATCCGACAAACTAAAATTTATTATTATTATTATGATTATTTTCAATTATTTTTTCCTTTTCTTTAATTTTTACTTACCTCCTCCAAGATTTTTCCGTTTAGTTCATCTTTGAAATATCCGACTTTCTTGCAGTTGACTCTAGGTATACCATAGTTATTATCATCCGGATAATCACTGGTATCGAACCTATAAAGACTATCCTTCATGAATTTATATGGATCAGTGCCGCGGATGTTGTATAGTAGACTGTCTGTGTCTGAGTATAAAAGCTTGCAAGCACTACCCAAGTTATTCATCATAAAAGAATAGTGAAAGTCAAACATCCAAAATTTGGAGAGATCAAGTACTACCATTCCAACATAAATTGGCTTTGTAATGTTTATCTCAGTTCGGGATAATTGTATTGCAGCGAGATTTTCAGAAAAAATAGCTCTACTATGAAAGTTTGGCTTAGCAATGCAAGCTTCGGCTGAGTAACGCCCCTTCCACTTATGTACGAGCCTTTCATTAACTCTTTTCTTTTCGTCTTCCATGGTTTTCCTATGAAAAATATGATTTTAATGATTCAGTAACATTTGTATATAATTAAAAAAGTAAACTCACCCGTAGACTGAATTAACCATCAACTTGAAGTACATTTTCTCAAACGCATTTTTGGATTTTTGTCTTAAATTAGTGTTTAGTTCAACATACGGATTTAAAAAGTCCAATTGATTGAATTTAATAGCCCGATGTATTTTCTTTAAAACAAGTCCATTTTGTAAAACCTGACTTAAAGCTCGATAGTGAATGACATATTGTTTTTTATCATGAAGTGTTGTTAAAAGCTTTTCATTCTTTGATCCAGGTGGTTTCATTTTCTCCGGACACATAGGTAAATCTTTATGATCATCATGTATTTCTTCCGGGGAAGATAGATCTACTTAAAGTACATAACCTTCGGGTGAGTCATCTGGGACGTTCCAAAAATCACCTTCAAGCTCCTTTACCCAAGAAAAGTTACCTACCGGGAGAAACTGGCTCATAGCCCAGCCATGAAGCTAAAAACAAGTAATAATTAACATCATAAAAATAAATTTTAAATCAATTAACTTACATTATTTGCATCGTAGTACATAAGATAGTTTTCTTCTTTACTAGGATCAAACTTTTTATTCATAAAGTGATTGTTTGCTTTGGCGTATCGATTGGAACACTGGCTGATACCTCCTCGTATACCTTTTTGAAAAAACATAAGTATGTCGATATCTGAAATAAGTTCGAGCTCAACATTTGTTACTTTCAGCATAGCATCCCAAGCCAGGCCAGCAACAGTCTGATAATGAGCAGGATCGATCGAATATGTACTCATACACATAGATCTGAACCTTTCGAAAATATCTGCCAGGAGGCATATACTTTTCAAATAAACGTCACTGTATTCACCCAAAGTTTCTATTTTTAATTTCTTCCAAACTTTTTGAGCATGTGCATAGTCTTCATCACTAATATTTGAATTAGTTAGCTTATTTTTAAATTCTTCTTGAGTAGGCAGCTGTTTTGTTTGCAGAGATTCAAGAGACTCTGTAAAATCGTATGGGTACACTCCTTTACGTAGAAGTAGTTTGATTTGCTCGTCAGTATATTTTCCATCTCTTCTAAACTGCTCCCAAGTGATTGCTTTTTTGTAGTCATCTAAATAGCTTGCAAGCTTTTCTAATGATGATGCCATGAATCTGAATGAATCGTTGAATCTAAAGTTAATTTTTCTACCTGTTATCTTTTTAGTGAAGGAAATATATTTCTCTTTATTTTCAGGGATCAGTGTAACTCTTCCGGGTAATTTTTCTGATGTAGCTAAATCCTTTATTAAAAAGTGTGAATCATAGCCTAAATTATGGTAGATTACAGGAAGAATTCGCGAGTCCTGGTACTTTATATTGCAAAGATTGTGAGCTGGGCCGCGATATCTAAAATAATATAAACATATTAACAATTTTTTTTTTTTTTCATGAAACAATTTTTAAGAGACTTGCCTTCCAGTTAAGTGACAATGGTCACGTACCCGCTTATCGTCTGGTTTAAAGTCTTCATTACAAATGTGACATTTTTTTATTAACCAAAAGTTATGTGCTTGCTGATCTGACAGCACCATCTTTTGAACATCTCCATAGATGACTTCGACTTTTTTCTTAATTTCACAAAGCTCGTCCATGAACCAATCAGCTGGAGATTGCGACGTCTCGTCTACTTGTCTGTAGGATTTATACTTGCAAAGATTTGGATCGTAGCTACAGTGAAAATAGTATCCAATACTATGTGGTAGGTATCTTTGTAAAAATCTTTCATTGACTTCGGGCTTAGGTAATGCTTCTAAGTCTGCATATAAAATAAAAGGTACTTTTTCTTTACTGTTATTGTTTTTAAATTTTACTTTTCCATCTTCAGGTAAATTAATCCTACACTTATTCACTTTCTGACACTCGATTCTATGTATTTTTAATGAATCTTCAGTTGTCAGCATACAAAGACAGCGATCACAAATAAATTTTCGGCCATTATGATCTGAGTTTTGTTTTGATACTAATCTAGAAAGATTCTTGATCCAAACATAGTGATAATTAGGAATAACATTATCGTCAGTATCATTATCTTTATCGATATATTTATCTTGCACAAATAATAAGTTTACATGTCTGCTTTTTTTATTACTTGTTAAATGACATGGAGAAACACTAAACTCTCCACTACATTTTTGTAACATGTATACTTTTACAGACACTGAATTTTGATTTTCAAATCTTTTGACATCGTTCAATGACACCGGAAACGAAATATTATTGAAATTTAATTCCGATACGTAATCTTTATAGTGACTAACTCTTTGATGTTTTTTTCTCCCGAGATACTGGATACAATGCACTCAAATTTGCCTAATGGAAACATTTATTGTCTTTTTTATTTTGAACATTGATGCAAGCTTTTTTTTTTATCGAAGCAGGTAAATCAATATAGGAACTTGCTCTTAATTGATTTAGTTTATTAATATTTATAGTCAACCTTAATATTCGACTAAGAGACCATCCACTGCCTCGCCCCTCAAACGATTCTAATTAATTTTGAATTGGATCCGTAAGATGTATCTGGAACCATTCGTTTAGATCGGTTGTTACGTAGATTGCGGCATGAGCTGTATTGAAAAATTTAATCTCTTGCTCTTCTTCGTTAGGTTTTAAAATATCGAATTCAGCTGCAAGCTCACCATTTATCTTCACCGATGGATCTTTTTTCAGGACTTCAGTAATTTCAGTTATAAAAACTTTTTTCGCGTCTTCCATACATGATTCTATACTTAAGTGTCCATGATTTATAATTACTGCCGATATCGAAGCCGTCGATATCGAAGTTTTCCTTATGACACCAGTTTCCAGCCATGAGCAGCCTCGTTTACTTTGTTATTGTTTTTATACTTCCATTTGTAACTTTAAACGTATGTTGTCCTTATTCTTGTGCCTACTTTCGTTTCTACCATTAGTTCAGTTTTTTCTTTTTTATCTTCCTAGACCTGTTCAAAGCCTTGGAACTCACATCATTTCTACCCTTTGTTCTTACATAATAGATACGCTACCCTCTGCATACAATTGTAGCTACCCTTCTGCCTACTATTGTGCATTTTTAAATACTTCGTCTTGTTCATAAAATTATACCTTGAAACATATTCTTGTAGATACCCTTTAATGGTTCGTGCCAAAAAAATTTTTTTCAAGCCCTTTTGAATAATATACATATATTGTAGGGGTTTACGTCTGGTGCACTTCCCCCCCCTCCCCGCCCTCCCCCAACCGGCTATACCCTTTACCTTAATTAAATTGATAGATTAATTTTTTTACTTCATTTTTATTATGAAATTTACTTTATTTAAAACAATTTTATCTTTAAATAGTTTTATATTGTTATCATAAATATTGCATTGTATTTTTGTTCCACTATTATTGTTTACAATGAATTTAAATATTTTAAATTCCTTTTTATCACTTTTTTTAATGAATGTATTTTGACCAATAATTTCATCTATCTATACTACAATAGACCTATAAAATAATGAATTTTTTTATAAATATTTACAATAAAATCTATATCAAAAGAAAATATTTATAAATACGCAGTTCTATCTCCAACAGTAACATTATCTTTCAAATATTCATTATCCGAAAAATTATATTCTTTCATTTTCTTATTTCTTTGGTCATTGCTTTGATTTTCTTCAGTAGATTTTCTTTTAGATTCTTTTCCCATGTTCTAGATTCATTTTAATATTTTTTACAGTAAGATATATTTATTTAATTTTTTAATTTAATTTTTTTAATTAAATATTAAAAAATTTATTTTTTTCATATGTGAATGTTTTATACTTTTTTCTTTCTTATGAATGAAATTTTTATGAATTTTTTATACATTAAATAAAAATTTCTTTCCATACTACATTATTTATATAATTTCGTAAACAATTTTTATACACAAAAAATTTTTTTTTTCCACGAATGATGCTGTCAAAGTTAAGCGGACTTTATTGGGGCTTGGTAGGCCCAAAAATTTTTTCGAAAATGCCTAAAAATCATAAAATTTTCGCTCTTTCCCAATCCGTGGTTAAAAATAGGGGTTTCCGTTTAAAAAACGGACTTGGGGTTCGTAGGGCCTAAAATAAGGCTAGGGCTCAATCTTTTGGGCCCATTTTTTGAAAAAATTTTAAACCAAGAAACTTTTTCAATGCATGTGACAAAAAATGCTTTTTTTCCACGAATAATGCTGTCAAAGTTGAGCGGACTTTATCGGGGCTTAGTGGGCCCAATGAGGCCCAAAATTTTTTTCGAGTACCTAAAAATCGTAAAATTTTCCGCTCTTTCCGAGTCCGTGATCAAAAATAGGGGTTCCCATGAAAAAAAAAAGAAAGTCAGGACACGTAGGGCCCAAACTAAGCCATCAGGCTCAATTTTGTTGGACCCATTTGATCATTCCCAAAAAATCATGAAACTTTGGTCTCTACATTTTTTTATTTGAGCCTTTCCAAGTGAGTTATTCGAGTGGATCGATTAAAATGACTTACCCTGTATATTACTATTTTTAAATGAATATATATTTTTAAAACAAAGTCACACGAGCCCCCTTACATAAATTTTAGCATGATGAGGAGCACCAAAATGATTCATCTCATTTTTAATCGTACTAAGCTGCTGAAATTTTGCTCTGAATTGCCTGAGAATTTTCCTGGACTTTTTTTCGAATTTAAAAGCCAAGTGTCTTGTTTTTTTTTTTTATTCTTTTCTTTTACTCTCTTGTAAATTTTTTTAGTCATTAAAATTTATAAAAGAAAGCTGTTTTGTTTTTCTATGATAAATTATTTAATGAATAAAATTCAATGTAATTAAAAAATTTAAGATTTTAAAAAATATTAATTGAATTTTTTATTTAAAGATAAAAATTTAATTAAAATCTTATTTTAACATATGCAATTATAACCAAAATTATACAGTTACTAAAATTTGCACCGAAATACAATATTGTTTTTATAATTTTAGGGGGAAAAAAAGCAAACAAATCATCATAGAGCTATGCTTTCGGAATTAATCAAAGGCATCTTACCTGCTGGCTGGAGAAGATATACAGTACCTCGTGGATGTACTGTTATTCAGTGGATAACAGATTTTAGCCACAGGGTTTCTCAATTGCAAGAAGTTTCAAGAATTGTGTCATCAAATGGAGCAAAAGAAATTAAGGTTTTAAATAAATTTTAATATTCAAACTGATTCTAGCTAAACTTTTTAAAAATTTTCAGGTGGAAAATTTTTCATGACATTTCTTATATCAAATATTGTATAAAAAAAGACCAAAAATTCAGTTTAAAAAAAAAAATTTTGTATTGCGTCATGCAACACCTAAGTTTAGGGATGAAATGTACGTTTCCATTTTGGATAAAAAGTAGAAACTCTTTTTTCAAACCCCTGCTGTTAAGTTTCCTAAGGCATGTATAGGGTCATTTCAGGCAACTGGGGATGTTAGTGCGAACCGAAATTATTTTGCATTATTATAGCCTGAAAAACTATCGAGAATATAAAAATTACTAAATTTTATTTTCGCTATAGACGAAAGTGATAGCTACCCTAATGTTTTTATTAAATAAATCATGATTTATTTAAAAAAAATATCCATACTTTCCAATCGCCATTTTGCCTTTAAAAAAAATTTTAGATGTTAAAAAAAGAAATCGCTTCTTAAGAGTTTAAACTTCGATTTAAAAAAAAAAGTTGAAAATATTATTATTATTTTTTTTTTTTTTACAAACATTTGAAGTTTGATGCGCTCTGACCATTCACACAAACACCCTAATTACCTTGTAAAAAATATTTATCAATTCTCGTTGCCCCCTTTCCGATACCATGCGCTGCCACTGCCGGCGCTGCTCCAAAACTCTTTGAAATCATGCATTTTTCATTATTTTTGATTCGTTATCTCATAAGTGAATATCGCTTGCTACATTTATCTTTATTTCTCACGATTTCTTAGATCTTACCCTACAAAAAATCTAGTTTTCTTTTTATTATTCTAAAAAAATTGAATTTACAATTTCGAAAACAATTTTTAAATTTGTAAGAATTTTCATATCATGTAAAAAACTGAAATTTATGTCCCATATCTCAAAAATTTGCCCCGGTTGAAAGTATATCTAAAATACCAACGTGATTAGTGAATTCATCACTAATCAAGAGAAAGGAAGATATATAAAATTTTTTGGCACCTGCAAAAAAATTACAAGAAATTGTTCCAAAACCTTTGAAATTGACATTTTCATTAAATTAAAAATCATCTTCTGGGCTGATTTTTTTTACCGACAGAATAACTTTTCAATTTAGAAAGTTTTAAGTAAATTTTTCAAAATTATCATTATTACTATTATAATTATTATTTTTATTATTTTTATCATTATTATTATTAAATTTAATTCGGAACTGCTTCTTAAGCATCACTTCTTGACTGGCCGGCATGTCCGGCCCCTCCTACGAAGGCGTCCGTATCCACCCTTTCCCTGCTCCTACCGTTGAACGGTTACATGGCGCTTCTTTGCGGCTTCGAGCTCGCGTTGGAACACCGCGCAGGATCTACTTCCCGCGATATGGTCACACTCCTTGTGTCCTTCCTTCTTGCAGAGAAAAAAGAGCGGTGTTTTCACGCACTCTGTCTTTTTATGTCCAATTTCTCCACATTGGAAACAACAGTCCGACCTGGTCTCTTCCTCCCTGCAGTCCTTTCCAATGTGTCCGTATCCCAGGCATTTGTAGCATTGCACTACTCCCACCCTTCTGCGGACACGGCACATGGACCATCCAATTTTTACCCTTCCTGCCTTCTCAATGATGGCTACGTCTTCCTCAGGGAGGTCGATCACAGCCAGCCCTGCGTCCCACTTTCCTGGTGGAAAAAGGGTGGTTTTCCTGCGGGACGTGTCGATGGTTCATCAGGGCCATCTCCACGTCTTCCCTGCTCGCTGTGGGATCGATCCCCCGAATCTCCAACGTCGTTGTCCTACGTCTTGGCTTCTCAATACTTCCCACACCTTGGACGCCTTCTTCGACTTTCGACTTGAAAGTCTTCAGTTCGGGTCCATCATCTAGATCCAGGAGTACATCTCCCTTCCTAGTCTTGCCGACACCAGTGATGATTCCCTCATCTTCTGGACTTTTAATTTACTCCTTCATCGTTGATTATACTCCAGCGTAGGTCTGGCCTATGCCGACCTTTATCACAAGAATTCTGGCCTGCTGCTCTATCCGTTCCAGGATTCTCTTCTCCTCTTCCTGGCCTCGAAGTTGCTCTCTCCAAACCTTCTCATCGTACTCCCTGTCTATAGCCGTAACATTGCTGAATCCACTACTGGCGCTTCCGATGCTAGTTGTGCTTCCTTTCCGTCCCTGCAATTCTGGCACTTGCAGGAACACACCTTGATCGTCTCCTTCCATACGTACACGGTCTTGCCCCCCCCCCCTCCCCCAGAACTCGTGGGGCCAGCGTAGGCTTCCCGGGCTTGCACCGAGTCGGAACCTACGGGAAGATTTACTCCCTGGAGTACGTCTGTTTTGAGAGTCGTGCCAATCATGATGGGGTTTTTATTTGGGGTACCCCTCCCCTAGATTGGTTTTTCTGTCCTTCCCAGGTATTTTATTTCCCCGGTGCCCTCTACGAAGTAGCGAGCGTGCCCTTATCCGCAATCTTAAGAGGCGCTGGATGGCAGAAACCAACCAAAAACTCTGCACCAGCGGGTGCAAAGCTTAAAGGCACTTACTTTTTACCATTGTATCCTTGTCCCCCTTGCTATGACTGTGGAGTGTTCGTGAGTCCCAACACCCTGCAATATGCAAGTACGTTATCCACACTTACTCCGTAAAAGCTCTCAGAATCCAGGCTCCCGGTTACCATCCATTTCAGACGGTGGCCTGACTGTCAGGTTTGGGCATTTGCAGAGGAAGTGACATGAGGTCTCTTTCTCTGACTTACACCGGGTTACTGTGCCTCTGCGTTTTGTGTGTATAGCATCGAAGGTTACAGTGGCCGGTCATTATGCCCATGACTTCTCTTGCCCTTCGTTTGTCCAGTCTGGTGATCAATTTGGCCCAACTGGTAATATATTCTCCCAGTAGTTCCTTGATCTACCTGTACCTCTGGGTCTCTTCCCAGAGTTCCCATTTTTGCTTCTTCGTGTAATTCTCCACGATACTGCAGCCTTCTCAGAACGTTGAGTGAGAATAGAACTTAAATTATTATAAGGCTTTTTTATAGCGGACGACTTACTTTTATCGTGGTGAACCCAAAATGATATTTTGTAGTTTTATTCAATTTTCTATGAGTTTTTTAAGCTTTTTGAACACGTTAGTATCAAATTTTGTTAATTATTATATAACTCTGACAACTTTATTACAGAGAAATTTACGTTGTTTTTACTTCATAGCTGATGAAAAAATCCTTGTTGTTCACCACGAATAATACCCCAAGCGAAAAAGAATATGTACAGGGTTGTGAGTTTTAAACTTTCCATATTAGTTTTTACCAATATTATTTAGGTTTCTATAATTTTTTTAGATTAATTTGGAAACTATTTTTTTACCATTAACGCTGTATAGCCTACAGAACGAGGAATTTTTTTTTATCGTCAAAAATAAGGTTTCGGATTATCGTGTGCTATGAAAAAGCCTTATAGTTAACTTAAACAAGAGTTCTTTTCTAACTTTTGATTTGTATAAATTGTATTAGAGTGAATAAGTTGAAATTTTTGAAAGAAAAAATTGCCTTTTTAAAATGTTATTGAAAAGATACCTATAGTTATTATTTTTTATCAGATTTTGATTGTGATAGAATTCTGGGCCATTTAATAAACTTTTAAACATACTTCAGAATTACAGTATCACTTACATTTAAATGTAATAGTTAAGAAGGTTCAGTTAAGAAATGTACTTTTATGAAAATAATAGTAATATAATTAGTATTTGAATTTATAATTAGAATTTCTATAATAAGAATTTGAAACATTAAGTGTTTATTCTTTTGTTGAAAGTAAGTAAACTAACAAAGCTCTTTAAACATCGAGTAATGAACTAATGATATTACAATTATTTTGATTAATAAGAGCAAGTAATTAACCAACTAAAAAATTTATAATCAGAATAAATGAATTTAACGAGTATCACTGTCCAACTATAATTCCATCCCTTTCATTCCCACTTAGAACCAGAGGCTTCACAAAAGCGAAAAGAGATATTTTTTTGAAAAATAAGTAAATTAAGTAAATTAAATAATTCCCTAACCCCCCAAGAATTAAAAAATAAGAAAGAAAAAAATTCGGATCACCCCAGCCAGGAATCACGCTACCGGGGATCGCCGCGTCATCGCCGACTGGGACTCTATTTATTTCTTTTCTCAAATTTTAACTTTTATTTTTATTTTCAAAGACGTATTGTTCCCAACGTCAATAAATATTATTATCATGACTCTACCGACAGTTATATATTAAAATCAGAATAAATGAATTAAACGGGTATCACTGTCAAACTATAATTCTATCCCTTTCATTCCCACTTAGAACCAGAGGCTTCACAAAAGCGGAAAGAGATATTTTTTTGAAAAATAAGTAAATTAAGTAAATTAGCGTTTTTTCTTTTATTTTTTTTAATTCATAATTAAATCAAACCTTTTTATAGTTAAGTAGTATACCTATTTTCTAAATGCAATAAAAAACGCGGGTACCTGCTTACTTCGGAATAGTTCAGGAATAAAATCAAATTTTTTCATGTTCTTTGAGTCATTTATTTTTTTGATTTAGATTACAACCAGACTGTATAAGTTTAATTATAGTAGATTATAGCACGAGTATGGCATTGTCAACTATTCTATACCGCGATGACTAAAAAATTAGGATTGAACATCCGGTTTGAGGTTAGAGTGCTATGAAATAAATTGATAAAATTTCAAAAACTTAAGTAGGTACGGTGCGAGAGAGAAAGCTAGATTTGTGCGAGTGAGACAGAGGGCATCACGGAGCTCTCCTTCTCTCTCACACGCGTGTAAATTATGACGCCTAACCCAAGCGTTTGATGAATTTTTTTACCAGTATAAACGCTTTACAAAAGTTCATTCGTGCCGAAAAATGTATTGAATATTTTTCTAACATTCGGATTTTTTTTATTAAACTCCTATTTTTTTTTTTCAAGTAAAATTTCGAGTTTATAAATCAAAAGTTATGGTTTCCCCGTAAGAGCAAATGTTAAATCATGCAAAATGAAAATTTGTCAAACATTTTTATTAGGCTCTATCATGCCATAAAAATTTAAAGGCATTCATATTACACTACTAGCAAGATTTTCACCAAGTTTTGTGCAATTTTCATATTTTATTCGAGTACCATACCTACTACCTTAAATGATTCATTACTACACTGATACAGCATTAACACTAATGCGATTTAAAGACAAGAAACTCTTTTGATAAGAAAATTTCTATTCCTAAGATAAAAGAGAGAACCCAAAAAGAATGTCAGTATTTTATTCGTGATGTGATTAGTTGAAGAGCAAAATTAAAAATTTGAATTTGAATTTTTAATTTTTATATAACAATTCAATCAAAACATTTAGAGAATAGATTTGATAAAAAATAATTATTTAATCAAGTATTCGAAATTATCCGATTAAATTCATGAAAATAATAATTATTAGTATGTCAACAAAACCAATGAATTTATAACCACGAAAGTTTAAATGAACTCTGAACGTAGCGATAAAGGTAAAGGGTATATATAATTTATTGTAGGTGAGTTTAGATGAAGCTTCGACAAAATTTGTTTTAGATAATATAATACAATTGCGCGCTGAGAGAGACTAGTCTTTTAAATTTGTAAATAAAACATGATTAAATATAAACCAAACGAAAGAACTGAAATCTTATCGATATTGAACGAAAATTAAAATGTATGAATTTTCATTTATAAATTAGATAAATCTTTAAATTGACTGTCTTACAACAAATAATCATAATATATCTGTATCGATCTTATAGTCTAACTATAAATGCAGATCATTAGATGATCTTTACTCAAAATCACTCCCGATGAACCTAAAATATCGATTAGTAATCAATACTACAAAAAATTTGACGGTTTTAAATAATTAATAAATTTTTAACCAAAAAAGTATTTTTAAATTAGAATGAGACACATAAAACATTGTTTAAATTAATCCTTTATGTATCCATTTTTCAATATCCCGATCTTATTTAGTTTGAAATTCAGCATTAAAACTATATTTTACAGAGAAATGGCATTAAAATTTAAATGTTTTAAAATTTGTAAATAGTTCATCAGCAAAATAAGTATTTAAACACTTCTTCTGGTAGAATCCGTGACATAATATACGAAGACAAAATCTACGAGACAAAATCTACGTGACAAAATCTACAAAAAAAAAAATCTATGAAAGACAAAATCTACGAAAAAAAAATCTACTAAAGACAAAATCTACAAAAAAAATCTACGAAAGACAAAATCTACATTGAAAAAAATCAACGCAAATAAAAATTTAAGAATTACATAATTAAGATTATTAGGACTAGAAATTTATTCAATGTAGATTTTGGTTGGAACTAAATTTTATGGCGCGCATTGTTTTGAAAAATAACCCGTTAGTGTTTCATTAGAAATTAAATTGTGACTGAATAACTATTAAATTATAAGAAATTAAGCTTATTTATTTATATACATGTATTTAGATGCTATAATTTGAATTTAAATATAAATATAAATGTATTTAGATGCTACAATTTGAATTTATCATAGTCTCATTTTAAATTATAAAGTTCGTAGATTATGCCTTTCGTAGATTTTTATTTTCATATATTTTGTCTTCGTAGATTTTTTTTCGTAGATTTTGTCGCGGTACCCTTCTGGTAGATATAATAATTAGTTCATTTAATAAACAACACTGTAATTTGAACTATAAAAATCACAACTGCATCACTTGAAAGGGTTACGTTTTACTTACATTCTGCAGAAATCCGTAAAGTTTGTAGATCCAGCCAGCTGTGAAGATCTCTGCCAGATCTCCGACATTATAATAAATATTCAAAGAAATCAAGATTTTATTTCTTACTCAACTTTAAATTTTATCTCAAATTAACCCTTAAAGTACACACCCAAATCCAGAACTGCCACACTGACAGTTATGTGGGGTATTTTACACCCCGTGTGTACTTTAAGGGTTAATTTAATCATAGCAAGTAGCATTACCTTATTCATATAGCAGACATGCTTCTAGGCCAATACGGCATGAGTCATACAGGTAAGGATGGATCAAGGATAATAAGACTAATAATTAATTTTATTTACATTAGTTCCAAAAAGGATCACACAGAACTGATACACACGATCTCTGTATACAAACCCCGTGTATTTTCTACTATCTTTCGCGAGTAGGACTTCCTGCCAAAAAGAGGCAGTTAGATCAACTGACGAAAAAACCTCACCTTCTGAGAATCTTTTCAACACCACATTCATTGGTTCAGGGCCTTCATAATCCTCTTGTAGTCGTTTTTTAAGTTCTCTCGCATCCAAACATATACGGACAGAGTCTTTCTTTTTCACAATCGCCAAGGGATTTATATAAGGAGTATAGGAGGGTTCAATTATACCAAGTTCAAACATTTTCCGAATTCCTCTATCTACTGCCTCACTATGATAGAATGGAATCAGGTATGGCCTTGTAAAAAATGTTCACATGCTTTACAGTCAAGGGTTTTGTTCTACCCTTGACTGTAAGGCGTGTGAAGAACGCGTTACACATGGACAAGGTTGAGAAACCCTGATCTCCGAGGTCTCTGATGCAACGATCCTCAGTTTTCCGATACTGGGATTTCCTCCTCAGCCTGCTTCTCTACCTCCATTAATGTTATTAACCTCCAACTTCGTTGAATTAGCCATTGGTGTTGTATTTGAAATTTCACGGTGAAAATCACGTCGTGGCGTGAATGTGACCGGTGCATTATTACGTGGGTTGTTCAAAATTTAAAATTTAGCAGCGGCTGAATGTAAACCCGGTGGCTTAGGATTGAGTGTGCCCATGGCATCTGAACTGTCTAAAAGATCAATTTAATGTCATTATTTAATATAATCACATACTCACTGCAGGATAAATTCTGCTCAGCTTCATAACGACCATGCTCAAGTTGTTCATGTACTTGGTTTTGTACCGCCTCGCTCAAGAAACGACTCAAGAGTTGTTTTTTTTTAAATCAGAAAAATCCTGGAGAGTTGACTTAATGTATTCAAGCCAGTAACTCGATACACTATTTAAGGACTGTGACAGGCCGAGCTTGTAATCATCAACAGGAATACCTGAAACTTGCAAGTAATTTTCTAAACTGACCAAGAATCTCGTTCGACGTTCACCAGCTGACCGCCAAACGTAGGTAAATCAATTTTTACCCGTGGGCTGCCTGTATTAATATTACCTACGGATAAACGAGATAAAGGACTGTTCCGATCCTGATGATTTTTTTTTTTCTTTCTGACGTCTCAATTCCTGATTTTGAAAAATCCCACTCCTTCGTGACCCGTTGTGACATTGGACTGTATTCGTTACGATACGTAACTTAGAACTATGAGCCTTTAAGCGACCATCAAACTTTTCGCTCATCTCCGAAAGATATAACACATTCTGTGTATTCTGCTTCACCTTTCGATACCAATTCATGCGATCATTCGTTCGATGGCATAACTCAAAAGCAGTTTTAGCCAGACCATCAACACGTTCAACGTTAGTAAATAAATCTTGCACCCGTTTCTCGTTTTTCTGCTGCCTGCTACGGATTTCACGAAGGATAAAGGCTGTCTCGTCAAGCTTTACTGCCCATTCAGCTGCTCGTACCTCAAAGCCTTCACTCGTGTAAGCGTCACCTACTGGATCATCAAAATGCAAAAGTATTTTTTCGAGCAACTCATCGCTATTATGCGAGACTTCTGCTTGCACGCAAACAGCATCATCGCCTTGAATCACGATTTTGGGTACTTCCTTTACCCGATTCGATTTTATTCCATGTCGTGACTGTTTATTTACGCATGACTCTACTTCCGGAACAACCGAGATTCCCGAAAGCATCTGATAGATTATCGGTAAATATAGTATCTCCATCACGTTATTAACATTGTTCATACTCGATTTTTTAATGCCTGCGTTGAAAGGAGAACGCCACTAGTTTTGGAAATCCGTCTCGGAGGCTGCTCGTTGCCGGTCATCCGCACGCTGGCCCCCACTTACGTCAGTCCCGTCGACTGCATTTGCCTAGCGCAGGTGCTCCGAATGTCGTGTCAGCTGCGAGGTCTGACCTTGGTTCGCTCCTCTCTTCTTTTTCTTACTTTTCGGATTTTGTTCATTCAACTTGCGTCCAAAAAAAATAAAAAATACAAAGAAATCGGTATAAAATGTTAAAATGTAGCCCAATAAAATGTCAGGACCCCCACTCTCAATTTAATTAAATCTCTCTCAAAGCATGAATCACACTCCCTCTGCCTGAGTACCTGACCTCATTAAATTTAGTCGTTACCAGGTCAGCATAAAATACACGCCGTTGTACCAAAAAAAAAAAAAAAAAGGGAGGAGCGAACCAAATCGTGATTCAAGACGATAATGCTGTTCTAGAAGTAGAAGTCTCGAGGAAACTCTTTTGCATTTTGATGATCCAGTAGTTGACGCTTACACGGCTTTGGGGTACGTGCAGCTGAGTGGGCAGCAAAGCTTGACGAGACAGCCTTTATCCTTCGTGAAATCCGTAGCAAGCAGCAGAAAAACGAGAAACGGGTACAAGATTTATTTACTAACGTTGAACGTGTTGATGGTCTGGCTAAAACTGCTTTTGAGTTATGCAATCGAACGAATCATCGCATGAATTGGTATCGAAAGGTGAAGCAGAATACACAGAATGTGTTATATCTTTCGGAGATGAGCGAAAAGTTTGATGGTGGCTTAAAGGCTCATAGTTCTAGGTTACGTATCGTAACGAATACAGTCTAATGTCACAACGGGTCCCTAAGGAGTGTGATTTTTCAAAATCAGGAATTGAGACATCAAAAACAAGAAAAAAAAAAATCATCAGGATCTAGAAAGTCCTTTATCTCGTTTATCCTTAGGTAATAATAACACAGGCAGCCCACGGGTAAAAATTGATTAACCTACGTTTGGTGGTCAGCTGGTGAACGTCGAACGAGATTCTTGGTCAGTTTAGAAAATTCATTTTAAAAAATCATTATTTCAAAGTTTATTTGCATAATAAAACTAACTTTAGTCTCAATAGCTGATGATACTTGTTGATGGCACCATAGAGCCTAGAATTTTAATTTTATATGCGGCTTATAAACAATTTTAATATCTTAGCTAATTGCATTATTCTTCTACCCTGCCACTGTAACACTAAAAATATAAAATCAAGCTCAAAGAATTAAGTTTTTAAAAAAACAAATAAATTGTTAAGTTAATAACTAGGTTAGAACACTTATATAAGTTTTTTTTTTTGACCAGCTATATCTTCATTTGAGTTTGATTCACCAAAAGACCACCAATTTGTTCTGGCTTTTTTTTACTTAAATCTTTTTTTAAATTAATTCACACACTTTATTGTTAATTAATAATGAAAAATTAAGTTACAGTGATGAACAGTCTAATGCAATGAATAATTAGCCTCAAACTGCCGTAACTTAACCTAAAGCGTCATGACGCATGGCAGAATATATACGATTGCACGGCGTGTCGTAAATATGCCATTATGCAGTTTGTACCGTGCCGTGCCGTGATTCTGGCAGCTCAACTACGGCACGTATGTCGCACAAACATCGCACGGTGTACCACCCAACTGGATGCTAACTGGGATGTGGTGAGGAAGTTAGGTGAAGAACCCTTCTTCGTCTACTTCGCGATGAATTGATGACAGCACGCAGGCTGAGCAGGCACGTTACTTAGGCTCCCCCTTTTACTTACTTTTACCTACCACGGACGCGAGGCAGCAGTGGATATTTCCACTACCTGTGACGATCAGGTTGCTTTCCAATAGGGGAATGAAATTGGACCGTTGCACACTGCATCTGGTTCTCACAGTGTAATAGGAGAAGGAGAAACACCATGAAACTTTGTTTTGAGCGTCACCATGTTAATCAATGCGTTAAATCGTAGTCACATGTAATGCAGCGTGATTCCAAGCTAATGCACCGTGTTTTCTAGTGCAAGTTTTTAGGGAGATAGTTTCGATAGAATAGACGATGGTAGTTGAAACAGTTTCTCAAAATATTTTTTTTTTAACTTAATACTCGGTCTATATTCAATACATAGTATTCAAATTTCAGTAACGTATGCTTGAATATTTCGAGTACTCAATTTCTTGAGTTCGAATACTTTCGAGTTTTTCGTCTGAGTTCAAGCCTAGTAGTTCGAGTTCTTCGAGTACTCGGATCTTACCGAGTTACTATTTCAAATTTTACGAGTACTCGGATGATGTAACTACTCATTTTATTCGAGTATATGTATCAGACCGCGTTATAAAATACACTCGACTTATTAAAATATTTTTCTGAGATGGTAAAAATTAAGAATTTTTATAATCATATTAACTATTGACTAAAACAAGAAGTTGACCAATTGATGAAAAATTCAAATAATTAAAAATCAATTTTTTCATAAAAAATAAAATTTTAAGATTTTTTCACAAATTTTACACTGCATAGATCATCTTAAAAACTAATCGATATTTATGAATAACTACTTATTAACTATTAAGATGCTTTATGCGGTGTAGCATCATTGAAGAATCTGTTAATTTCTTCAATAAATCAAGAAAAATCAGATTTAGATTTTTTCAATTTTTTAATCAATTGATCAACTTCTTATTTCAATTAATAGTAAAAAAAATTATAAAAATTTCAATTTTTACCATCTCAGAAACATATTTTAACAAGTCGAGTTATTTTATAACTCGAGTAACTCGACAAGATCCGAGTACTTGACAAACTTGGAGTTCTTTAAATATGTGTACAAATTTTCAAAGAAATATTTCGATCTAGAACAAAATTAATCGAGTTTTTGTAAATAAGCCTCACGAATTCCACATCCACGAATCAAATTTTTTAAAAGTTTTACTTTAAAAGTTGTGTACGATTCTTACTTTAAAATATTACGGTTACCATTCCTTGCACATTTATAAATTTTAATTATGATTACAAACTTGATAATTGAGTTTTACGATTTTAAAGATTTGAGGTTAGAATTTCCGCAGAATTTGGTAACCAAGAAAACAGCATGCGTATCGATGTGCATACTGGAAAACACCGTGAACGCATCATGGTTCATTTTGTGACTCCTTTTCCGTGAAGGACCTTACGTCCGATCTAAGAGCGGATATCCTGGTGTGAGACCGGATAGTCTGGTCTGAAATCGGAAATTTTCGACTACAATCAACAAGTTAAAAATGAAAGAGTCGATAGCTTTATAGAGCGGCAACTTTTCAAGCTGATTTTTATCAACTCCTCAGGTCAGCGACTAACAAGTAGCCTGCGAGATATAATTCAAACATTCTTTTTAACACTATTTTTTCATCGTGGGCCCAACCTTAAATGAAAATTCACTGTATACAAAGCCCTGTGTGCTTTCACGACTGTTGATTTGAAAAAAAAAAACTCAATCGCTTTTAGTGCCTAAGTAGGCTTTAGAATAAAAAATGTCATTGAATCTTTTTTAAAAACTATCAAACATGCTAAAACTGTTGATATCATTATCAACTCAATATAACCTTTAAGATTAAAAGCCTGTTGTAATTAATCATAGTATGCTATGTCATCATATAAATATCGTAGTAGTAATGAGCTACGAGAAAATAAAACTTCAAATTTTTCTAAATAAAATTTTTTTACTAATTCTTTTCAGAACGTTCCAGTTTGGCTAGGTGGTTTGTTCAACCCAGAGGCATATATCACAGCCACTAGACAATGTATTGCCCATGCAAATAGTTGGTCCCTGGAAGAACTTCAGTTGGATGTTTCAATATGTAATAATGAAATATCTTCAATAGACGAATGCTCGTTTGCAATCACTGGTCTTAAACTTCAAGGAGCACAATGTAAAAATAATCAACTTCATTTAGCATCAACTATAATGACTGATTTACATGTTACAATGTTGAAATGGATACGTTCATCGTCCATGGAGTCCAATAAGAAGAAAATATTATTACCGGTATATTTAAATAGCACTCGGACTGAATTATTATTCACAGTTGAATTAAATATAGCAACTGGTCAAGATCCTCATAGTTTCTACGAAAGAGGGGTTGCAATACTGACCTCAACTGCTTTAAATTGATAATTGAATAATATTCTTTGTTGTAAAAACATTAACAAAGAAGAGAGATTTGCACAAAACATTATTTAAACCTTTATATTAGTATTATATTTATTAATATCTTATAACTAAAGATGAAAATGTTTTACATAAATCAATGACCTACATGTGTTGTATAATAATAAGAAAATCTTCAAATTTAAATAACATCCGAGCGATCACATAATTATTGATGATATATTCGCCATTTTATTTCTTTTTCCTTAAAAAAAAAATAATAAAAAAAATAAATAAGTTTGTATATCTTCTGTTACAAAAATTCATCGAGTTATAAAAAAAATTTTTAATTTAAGTTCGAAATCATCAATTTTTTTCTTTAATTTTAAATATCTCAAGAACTCATTCATATTTTTTTATGTGGTTTTAACATATTTTTCGTGATGATTGGTGATTGAGTATTTGGGAATACATTAATTTTTATAACAATAAGTTTTATAAGTTCACGCTGCGCCGAGTTAACAGGTAAGTAGGTAGCATGATCACATGCTGGCGCTAGGTGTTAGCGAAAGGAAAAGAGAGACATTCCGCAAATGATACCCATAGAGCACGTTTTGTTAGTCTTTTATCGTGACGCGTTATGAATTGCTAATTCGTGATCAACTTGTAATTTTCTCCTGCCGGGGAAGCTACGATTCTTGTGCGTGATCGTGGAACATTGTGTCATTATATATTTTCGGTGTATTGTGTGAGCTATAGTAGCAGACTAAGGCTAACATTAGACTTTTGCTGAAGCCTTTGTAAACCTTGACCGATGAATGGAAGCTGTGGGTAAAACTGTTTACTGGTACCTATAAAATAAGTTGTTACTGGAGTTATAGGAGTTACAGAAGTGTAACCATTAGTAATATACATTACTTATGTTGCTTTTCAAAATTACTTATGTAAGTTATTGTACACACGGTTGTGAATAAGGCTTTATAGCAGAAATACTGTTATCAGCGTGATATTCAAATGATCAATACACGGAAAAAAGTTTAGGACGGTGAGCGCATCCGTAGGCTAGCAGCCAAACTAAAAGTGTATCGTTCGCGAGCCAACAGATTGGCCTGTGCTGGGACGAGCGTAGGCCTGTGAGCGGCCTACTAGGTCTCCGAACATCCTAATCGTAGGCTCCCGCATGCGTGCTTCGCATGCCGCGATAACCTAAAAAATTCTCACGCGCGCATGGTGCAATCGACAACTTAATTCCTATTTGACATCATATTTCTCGAGATTAGTAATTTTATGTAGTATTAATAAAAAACTTGAAATGGCTTGAAAAAATTAAGGAAAAATCAATGAAAACTTGAAAAACTTTTCAAAAATTTTCCGAACATTTTCCCAGTTTTTAAATTACATTGTTTGAAACTACTAATCTTTAGGAGTATTGTGTCAAAATTATGTAGCGATTCGTTTACTCAGTCCAGAATTCTGATGAGTTGAAAAAAATATTATTTTTCTGACCGCCGCAGCAAGTGAATATTTTTTCGGCGTAGGCCGTATATGGCCTACTCTAGGCCGATGCGCGTCCTAACCCTGTAGGACGACTGTAGCGCCACCTTTCTTCAGCGGCCGGCCTAAACTTTTTTCCGTGTACTTTTTAATATAACTTATCATCATTTGGTATATTATGCGAGCTACAATGGTACCTTAATTAAATTTTTAATTTATGAATGAATTGAAAGCATTAAAAGGAAAAGGACGAGAATTTTCTCCCTATATTATATTTCCGTTTTTTATTCTTATCCCCCGAATTGGATCCCCTAAATTGGATCTTCGAAAGTCTGAAATTCTTAAAAACACGGTCAAAACACAGTTAAATATCGCACTTTTTCGATCCCCCAAATTGGATCCCCTAAATTGGATCCCCCTTTTCAAAATTTTTTACTGAAATATTGTATTATTTATTGTAAATATTGAATTATATTATTTTACTGTCAAAAAAATAAATAATTAATTTTAGTAATGTATAAATAATAATCAGGCGCGTAACAACGGGGGGGGGGGCAGAGGTGTCAGGACACCCCCTGGGCTAGTAGACGACACCCTCTACAGTTTATTGGGGGTGTCCGTGGAATTTGAAATCTCAAGCCTTAAACCTACAAAACCCTGGGCGCCCGAGTTAAACAAAAAAACTAATCAGCTATCCCTTAAGTTCTAAACCCCCAAATACCCTGGGCGACCGAGTTCAACGAAAAAACTAATCAGCTATCCCCCAAGCTCTAAACCCTCAAAACCCTGGGCACCCGAGTTCAACAAAAAAACTGATCGGCTATCCCCCAAGCTCTGAATCCCCAAATACCCTGGACGCCCGAGTTCAACAAAAAAACTAATCAGCTATCCCCCAAGCTCTAAACCCTCAAAACCCTGGGCACCCGAGATCAACGAAAAAACTGATCGGCTATCCCCCAAGCTCTAAACCTCCTAAAACTCTGGTTACCGAGTGGAATAATTTTAGAAGTTAAGCTCGAAGTTAAGCGTACTTTATATAATTGAATATCATGTCCATAAAAAAATGTTTTTTTTTTTTTTTTTTTTTTTTTTTTGTTCCACGATAAGGTTGTGGATTTTATTTTCTAGTTAGAAAAAAAAATTTGTTGATAATTTTTTTTGTTGCAACAAAAAAAATTTCGTTTAATTGAACTCGGTTGGGGATTCAGAGCTTAGGGGATAGCCGATAAGTTTTTTGCTGAACTCGGACGCCCAGGGTTTTGGAGGCTTAGAGCTTGGGGGATAGCTGATTAGTTTTTTTGTTGAACTCGGGCGCCCAGGCTATTTGGGGGTTTGAGCTTGGGGGATAGCTGATAAGTTTTTTTGCTGAACTCGGACGCCCAGGGTATTTGGGGATTCAGAGCTTGGGAGATAACTGATTAGTTTTTTTTTTGAACTCAGGCGCCCAGGACGCTTAGGCATATTTAGGTTTAAGGCTTGATTTAGGATTGTACAATTTCGTTGACACCCCCTGAAAATACTAGGGGGTGTCAGGAAAAAAATTGATCAGGACACCCCCTAGCTTACATGGGTTGTTGCGCCCCTGATAATAATGAATTTCTTCTTCGTTGTGTTGGTTGCTCGTGATTATGAAAATATAAATTAAAATCCACATGTTGGTTGATCTTAAATCGGTATATAAATATATATAAATAATTATTGGATTTTAATTTAGATTTTAATAATGAATTTCATTTAAAAATTTTTTGTTCAAATTTTAAATTAAAACAAACTTTTTTAAACCTATACCTGATATTATACCAATGTTTACTTTTTGATAAAAAACATTTACTTAGGAATAAAAATTTGTGCGGTACGAGAAATTTTAACGGGTTATCAAGGGACACTTAAGTGGGCAAATTTGCGCAATCCCAATCCAGATGGGTAGATAAGCAAGATACGTTAGTTTAGTGAGAGCTAATAATTTAAGTAAATAATTATAATAATGTAGAGAGATATTATGATCTGGTTTTTTTTTATGATCCTCAAAATTAAGTCCTCAAAATTGAAAATCAATAAAAACACGGTCAAAAGACACGTAAAAAAGATACTTATGAGTCCTCAAAGTTGAGTCTACGACGGGAAAGTTGAGTCCTCAAAGTTGACTCCTCTTTTTCTCAAAACGGTGTTTTTTAGATTTTCATGTAATATTTTCTATAGAAGCAGCTTGGTGTATAGAAAGATTTGAATTGTGTAAATGTAGTCATTCAGTACAACGTTTAGCAATTCATACAGAAAATCAACAAAACATAATATATAAAGAAAGTAAAAAGGAAAAAGTTAAAAAATTGGAAAACAACTTTAGCAGCTTGGTTTGAAGGGGAAATGAGGGGTTTGTTATTGCACTTAAAAATATTAATGGAACTTTTTCAAAATTTTTAGTACTTCAACAAAACTTTAAAGTTAGTGACTGAGTTGATGAATAAGGTGATGAAGATTTGTTCGTAGATTGGGTGAGATAAGTTTGGGGGATAAAATACGGTATTTGAAGTAAATTAAAATAGTGAGGTCAGTTATGTGGCTGAGATTGAATTAGGTCAGATAGTTGAAGATAAAAAAGTAAGTATAGTTGGTAGGGTTCTTAATATGGACGAGAATAGTAAATCAGGTTAGATAAGGCGAGTGTGTGCGGAAGGTAGGGTGTAGGTAAGGTGGTTGTGGGCTGGTAGATCAGATATTAAAATTATGACTTTGGCTCTAATTAGAATTTTCATATAAAACCATATATCATTAAAAAGGTCTTGAGCTCAGCTTTCTAATTATGTCATTTCATGTCATTGAAATTTTTATTAAATACTTTTTGTTGTCATGAGAAGGTGCTTTTCGCGAGCTGTTACTATGCAGGAAGTAAGTTCATCTCATGAAAAATCGGTGTAAAAAATTTGTAGATTATTTTCCCGAGCTGAATTTCAACCGATAGGAACGCCGCATTTGACATTCGGCGGAGGGGTAAAATTGGGTAAAATTATTTTGATAATTTGTCGGTTATTCCCAATTCGAACGTTTTGAGTCGGATAGCAACTTGAATTGTTATACTTACTCGAATCAGCTTTTGGGTTAGACCCGAGTCACTGCGGTGTATACCTATGTATGAGTATTCATAGGTACATTCATAGTAAACAAATAGTAATAGAACTATAACCGCAAAAATGTAAAATACAGCATTTCTATGAGTTGAAATTCAGTTAAGGAAAATAATCCAGCCGAATACCCCTAGTGCTTTAAAATTGTCGATAATTTTCCGATTGTGCTTTGTTACACAGCAACGAGGGGGGCAAGTTGCTGTGCAAAAAAACTGAAGAAAAACTGAAAATCGAGGCTTGTACGAGATTGCGAAATTTGAAAATAATCGTGATTTTTTTACTATTTCGGTCATTACGAGAGTAGTTTTCTGGGTGGGCAGTTTAAGCTAGAGATCTAAGATGAGTCAGGTCCAGAATAAATAAGGTGAGTAGGGTTTGTTGGTAGAGTGAGTGAGAAATGAGTTGGGGATTTAGTGCGGTATTTGAAGTAAGAGAAATTAGTAAGGTTTGTAATGTGGCTAAGATTAAAATATGTTAGGTGGTTTAAGTTGAAAAATTAAGGGGTTGGTAGGGTTATGAATCAAATTATGATGAGTGTAAAGTTCAAACTGAACTCTCGTGTCTAATTTTTATTGGTTTTGAGCACTCAAGTCTTTTTATTATTTTACCGAACATAGCGCTTTCGTATTGTTTCGATTAATTTTTATAGTCATTAAGTATAATTAGGGGGTTGGCGAGTGGAACGAGCAAGGGGGTACCCCCTAGTATAATTTATAGTTTGATTCTAATAAAAATTATGATTACTGTTAGTTTTTCACAGCGAATTAAAAGTAGTACAGAATACAATCAGCAATTCAAAATAGTTAATAATAACAATAATAACCTTACCTCAAATTTATTATTTATTTTTGTAAATTATAGTATTTTTGTACACTATTGATAGATTCTATTAAACGGCAATCAGCATAACTATTTGATACTGATTCAGTAACTCACAAGTATAGATCATTCGAATATAACGCTCATAACAGTATGTCCAATCATAAAGCCTTATTCGCAAATGAGTCAACAATAACTTACATAAGTAATCTTGAAAAGCAACTTAAGTAAGTAGTAAACATAACTAATTGTATTAACAAGGGCCTAACCCTGAAAAAGTGGTTTTTAGCTAAAATGAAATTATGGCTTAATTAATGTTTTTTGTTAGTCTAAGTTGATATCATTCAGTTTTTTGGTAAAACACAGTAGTATTAACATCCACTATTATAATTAACCACTCAAACCATTCGATATATCAAAAGACATTGCTTGAATAAACTAAAGAAACTGTTGAGGGCTAGGTTCTTTTTGCAAAAATGGACATTTTTTCGATGGAAAAATGATATTTTTCCAATAAAATACTGTAAATTGAAAAAAAAATTGAGTATAATGTAGTTATCTCTCCCCACGCCCCCCAAAAAAGTGCTTAACTAACCGTAAAAGTGTACCGAAATACGCTTATTTCTATGTGTTTTAATTATTCCTATAATTTTCTAATCACGCCCCCCCCCCAATGCGCTTTTTTACCCACGCCCCCCCCCTTTTTGATATATGTTATCAGCTATGTAACTATGGAAACGTAACTAGGAGTAACTAGGAGAAAACAGGGTTACTCGATAGTTCTTAAAAAAAGGAATTAAAAGGTGAAGTAACGGCAGAAGTCAATAGCATATAAAAAATATTATATTAGAAACTAGAGTAGATGCATGAGTAGGAGGCTAGTTAACGAAAAAGATTTTGACAATGGTAAGATCTAAGACATGAACAATGATAAGTACGATTATTGCTACAGGGATGGGTTCAAAGTTACAAGGTTATCACAGTATTAGTAACAAATATAACCCTACGAGTAGTCAGGAGACACCATAAAAGGGTATTCTCATGAGTATGTTTAAAGGTATAAATAATTTTATAAACAAGAGAAAGTATTCAAAAATGCACAATAGTAGGCAGAAGGATAGGCACAATTTTAAGTAGAGGTTGCGTATCTATTATGTAAGAACAAAGGGTACAAATGATATTAGTTCCAAAGCTTTAAATAGCTCTAGGAAGATAAAAAAGAAAAAACAGAACTAATGGTAGAAACGATAGTAGGCACAAGAATAAGAAAAACATACGTTCAAAGTTACAAATTGAAGTACAAAAATAATAACAAAGTAAAAGAGGCGGCACATGGCTGGAAACTGGTGTCGTAAGGTAAACTTCGATATCAATCAGGGTAGGTTAATTGTGAGAAACCTAGGTAGAAAAAATGTTGATAACAAATGTAAACGGATGTAGGAAATATTTGTCAAAAAAGTTAATGAACTCTGTGGGCAAAAGTGTATGCAGAAGACTAGTTTCACGATTGTAATTACAAAAAGATATAAGAAGAACAATAGAAACGATAGTATTCACAAAGATAATAACAAAGGTTCAGAGTTAGAAACCAAAGCATAAAAAAAAAGAAAAAACAACAGTAAACACAAAAATTGAAGCAAGTAGATTCATGTGAAGGAGACTAGGTAAAAAATTGGTGTTTACAATTGTCACAATCAGCATAAGAACAATATTAAGCAAAAGTGTACATATAAGCGTAGGTTCAAGGTTACGAACGTAATGACAAGTGTAGGTACGGGAGTAGGTACAATGTAGTTACAAGAGTAGTTATCAAGTTTGAAAAAATGCTTTGAACAAGGTTTGTTATAAAGGTATTTACTGTAGTAAGCACAAGAGGATATAAAAAGATTATGCACAAGGCTAGATTCAGTGTAAACAATTTAAATAAAAAAAAATAAAGAAATAGAGTTAGCATAGGAGTAGAAACAGATGTAGAAACAAATGCTTTTTTAGAAGGTTCAGCGTTAGAAGCTTAAGTTAAAAATAGGTAGTAAGCACAAGATTATTAACATATGTAGGAAGAAGGAAAAGTCAACAGACATAGTAAAGAGAGTTGGGAAAAAAAGACTCAAGAGACGTGGATAGTAGCAGGGTTATGAAGCAGGGAAGGTTAATGAATAAAAAAACGAAAATAAGTCGGAAAAAGAATAGAAACAGATGTTTAAATAAGTATAGAAATGAAAGTATTCTTAACGATAAGAACAAAGTTGTCTTAGAGTTAGAAATAAAAGTATGAAAAAATTCAAACTACAGTTATGACCATAATAGAAACAGATATACAGGGTGTGCAATTTTAATCAATCCAGCTGAATAACTTGCTTGGAAAGGCCCAAATCGAAAAAAATGTAGAGACCAAAGTTTCATGATTTTTTAGGGCTAATAAAACGGCCCAGCCGAAATAGGGCCTTTACCTTTATTTTAGGCCCTACGAGCCTCAACTTCGTTTTTTTAAATGGGAACCCCTATTTTTGACCCTGGATTCGGAAAGAGAGGGAAATTTTACGAATGTGAGGTATTTTTTGAAATTTTTCATGGGCCTATCTGAGCCGAGATAGGGCTTTTATCTTTATTTTGGGCCTTACGGACTCTATCCTTAAGTTTTCAGTGGGAAAAACCTACTGTTGGCCCCAGATTCGGAAAGAGTGGGAATTTTACGATTTTTTAGGTATTATTCGAAATTTTTTTGGGCCTATCTGAGCCGAGATAGGGCCTTTATCTTTATTTCGGGCCTTACGGACTCTATCCCCGAGTTTTCAGTGGGAAAACTCTTCTTTTGGCCCCAGATTCGGAAAGAGCGGGTAATTTTACGATTTTTAGGTATTTGTTGGAATTTTTTATGGTCCTTATTGAGGCCCTGCAGGACCCGTTTATTAAGAACCTCTTGTAACGCTCACACCTAGGGCCTCAGGTTGGGCCCTACGAAATTAAAGTCCGTTTTTTTAAATGGGAACTCCTATTTTTGACCCCGGATTCGGGAAGAGAGGGAAATTTTACGAATTTTAGGTATTTTTTGAAATTTTTCAAGGGCCTATCTGAGCCGAGATAAGGCTTTTATCTTTATTTTGGGCCTTACACGACGAGCTCTGTTACTTAGGGTGCGTATTGTCCCATGATTTGGGTGACGCCTGTGAGGAAAACGTTCAGCATATCGACGTGCTGCTGCTCGAAAGTTATTTTGACACTCACCAAGGATAAGTAGTAAATCAACGATCTCGTTAGCTGGATAATCAGCCATTTTTCGGTTGAAATTTATGCAAACACGAAAACAATTAGTGAATTGAAAGAAATCTTGGTGAGGTAAACTAAGCACATGCACGCTCTGTTTGTTATTTAATTGTACAAAAAAGCATGAATATTAAAAAAAATTAAATTTTTATCTACGAAAGCTAAGCTCGCTCATAAAAAAATAGAAAAGTTTATTGAATTTCAAGAATTTTTAAGAATTTCTGAGGAATCGATTTCCGTTGCTAACATTTCTAAAAAGCTAATTTTTTATTTACTTTTTACAAGATTCAGGCATTTCAGATTTTGCTTCAAACTTTATATCCAATGTACTTTATGAATTAATGGGATCGACTCTCTTGGCGAGGCACAAAAATTTTTAAAAACATGCAAAAATTAAAAAGTAAAAAAAAATTAAATTTGTATCTACGAAATTCAGAGGGCGCTAAACTCGCGCATAAAAAAATAGAAAAGTTTATTGAATTTCAAGAATTTTTAAGAACTTATGAGGAATCGATTTCCGTTGCTAACATTTCTAAAAAACTAGTTTATTATTTACTTTTTACAAGATTCAGGCATTTTAGATTTTGCTTCGAACTTTATATCCAATGTAGTTTAGGAATAAATGGGACCTACGGGCCTTGGTAAGGCCCAAAAATGTCTAAAAACATGAAAAAACCAAAAAGTTTTCTACTTTTTCCGAAACCTAGTAAAAAGTAGTCGTTATCACTTAAAAAATAAATTTTGGGTCCGTAGGACCCAATCTAATTCCCTGGTCCCGATTCTGACCATCTTAGCTGGCCCAAAGATACTTTTTCATTGCATGTACTCAAAAAAAATTCGTCTACTCGATAAAGTATGCTGAACGTTTTCCTCAAAGGCGTCACCCTAATCATGGGTCAATACGCACCTTAACTAACAGAGCTCGTGGTAGACATCTTACTCGTCAACGCAGACGTCGTGAGTACAACGAAAATGACGTTTGCGTTCTAACAATCTTAGCTGCTACTCATCTCGACCCTCAGTTTAGTAGTCGTCAAATTGAACGTGAAACTGGGATTCCACGACGAACTGTGTTACACATTTTGAAGAAACTTAAATATCATGCGTACCATATAACATTGGTTCATGAGTTGCAGCCAGTGCATCTTCAAATGAGAGTTCAGTTCTGCAACTGGGCTTTAGCTAGAATTGCCCAAGATGCTGACTTTTTTAAGTACGTGCTTTTCTCCGATGAAGCTACATTTAAAAATGACGGAACATTGAATAGACATAACTGCCACTACTGGTCCAATGAAAACCCCCCCTGGTACAGGACTGTGAATAGACAAAATCGTTGGAGCGTCATGGTTTGGTGTGGCATAGTAAATGGCTATTTAGTAGGTCCGTATTTTTTTGATGCGAATGTCAACAGACACACGTATTTAGAACTACTGAGAGATCGATTATCAGAGATGTTAGAAGATGTTGATCTTGCTACCAGACAAAGAATGTGGATACAACAAGATGGGGCCCCACCCCATTATTCACAAATTGTAAGGCAGTTTTTGAATCAAAACTACCACGGGAGATAGATTGGACGGGGAGGTCCCTTCAACTGGCCTGCTCGCTCACCTGATTTGACGTCACCTGACTTTTATTTGTGGGGTTACGTAAAAAACGCAGTATACGCTCAACGTCCGACTACAAGAGAGGATATGATACAGCGCATACGTCAAGCATGTAACGCCATTCCAAGAGCAACATTGCTAAAGACTGTTCAAAATTTTCAAAGGCGAATAAATTTATGCCTTCAAGCGCAAGGTGGAAATTTTGAACACTTGCGTCGTGGTTAATGAAACAGAAAATCTCTCAATCGTGAGAGGCAAGGGGACTCACGCTGAACAAGCACCCCATCGTGAGTGGCAAGGGGACTCACGTTAAGCAAGCAGCCCATCGTGAGTGGCAAGGGGGCTCACGTTAAGCAAGCACCCCATCGTAAGTGGCAAGGGGACTCACGTTAAGCAAGCACCCCATCGTGAGTGGCAAGGGGACTCACGCTAAACAAGCACCCCATCGTGAGTGGCAAGGGGACTCACGTTAAGCAAGCACCCCATCGTGATTGGCAAGGGGACTCACGTTAAGCAAGCACTCCATCGCACAGTCCACTTCAAGGTGGTTTAGGTTTGCCTAAAATGTCAAAAAAATCGGTTTATAGGGTTTTTTTCAGTGAATTCTTCTGAATTTGACCCTGCAAACCGGAAAATCCGATCTGCTTCCCTTTTCAAATGCCATGAGTTTAAAAAAAAAATTTTTTACCCTTTTTTGACTAAATTATACTTTTATCTTAACACTTTTTAAACGGCTAATTTTTTGTTTAAAAAGTTTTTTTTTTCATGTGAAAAATATGGGTTTTAATAAAAAAAATTATGATTTTTCTGATGCTATATTCAGATTTGTTCAAAAATACGATTTAAAAAATTTACCAATGATTTTTCTAGGAATACACATGATTTTTAGGATTTTTTTAATGAAACAATTATGACTTTTGTTTCTAAAAATTTTTTAATTTCTAATAACCGCTGGTAAATAAAAAACAGGTTTTTTTTGACTAGATGAAAGATCAATCATTTATTTTACGAATACATAATATTTAAGTAATAGTTTTACTAGAAAAACATACTTCATGAATCACAAATTTACAAGTTATGTGTCACAAAGAAATAAATAATTATACAGTTTTTTAACTGCTTTCTCATTTTAATTTAATTTCAATAAATTTTGAAGCAATTACAGATTACATTATGTTTTTGCACTGTTCTTGAAAAAACATTTCACTTTAATGTAAAAAAGATTAAATATTCTCACAAGGTTTTAAATATGAGATGAAGAAAATTCAACAACAGCAGTTTTTAAATTTTCTCCATACTTTGGATGGTCAAGAGAAGCTACTGCATATTTCTTCCATGTCTTCAAAAATTTGCGATGAGCATTTTCGATTACTTGCTCGGACCACAAACCTAAGCCCTCGTCATTTTGGAAGAAGCCAAGGCATTCTTCTATGTGGTTTGAAATAATATGAATTTTCAAAGTTTCACTGACGTTCACAGCAAGTAAAGCTTTTTTTAATTTATATATGTCAGTTTTCAATGAAGATGAATCCATAACTTTTAAAGAAAAGCAATTTTTCACTATATTGTTCATCGCTTGAAATGCTCTTTTGTAAGGAATCAAGGCTAACTTTCCAACTGTTGAATAAATCTCTGGATCCATCAGTTTTTCAGCTCCTTTTAACAACTTTCTGCAACCGTTACCCTGGAAAGTCTTTCCATGGTAATTTTTATAATAAACACTCACTTTTTTTGCCCAGAGCATTGCTTTTTCTTCTCAAACAAGCGGCACCAAACCATCCCAAAATAGATGATTTACGAAACTCAAGATGAGATGCAACCCAGGAATCGGACATCTCTGAATTACAAACACATCATCATTTTCATGAAAAAGTGGGGCGTTGATTGTACTGTGGCACTCTCTTGCTTTTGATTTTACTTTGTTCAAACCAACAACCTTTTGAAAATCATTATTCAAATCCTTGTAAGATTTCAAAGCAGTGGTAGTAGAACTTTCTCTTATATCTTTAAGAGAAACAAAGCAATAAGGGCACGGATAAGTTGACGTAGCAGTTTGTTGGCCATTTATGATTAATAGTAATTTAAGGTCACAAACAAAACGAAATAAAATTTTGTTTATTTCAACTAATTGGAAAAGTAGTTCTACATTATTATATGATTCTTTAATATGTGGTACAATACACAACAAAATTAATTTCTCGGCACTGGTTAATTTAGCCACTTTACCGCAGGATCCGCCATCTAAATAGGTACTTCTTTTTTTATAAAAATCAACCTCGAGTTCAGCTAAATAATCTTCTTGCCATACAGACATACACACTTTGAAGAAACCTTGCCCTCCATCGGCCGTAATTTTCACTTGACTATTGCCAATAAAATTGCGCTTAGTAACGATAACATCAAGTAGTTCTTCAGAGTCTGCGTAAACAACATACCTTGGAGCTTTCACCTCGCTGCCTTCTACGTCAAATTCACAAGATTTCAATTTGTAAATCTCTTCTAGTGACTTTGCTCTGCTTGAAAGTTGTTGTGAAAAATGCGAGGGAACACATTTTTTTCCACCGCTTGATCGCAAAAAATTTGCAAATTTTTTCATATCCTGCATACTAGCTCCAACGTTATTTTGTAAATTATTCAGCTTTTCTTCAGAGAAATAAATTTCTTTTTTTTCATCAGGATTAACGGTAAGTCGTAAACTTGTTCCTAAAGTACTCACGTCGAGGGAAACATTTTTAAATTTTTTGCTTTTCAAATCTTTTTCAGATTCAATTTTACGTTTAATTATAGATACACAAACTTGATCTTGTTGTTTTTGACTTAAAGCATCTTTCATGATTAGTTCCGCATTTTTCACAGCTTGAGTTACTCGTGCATCACAGATATGCTGCTTTCCTTTTCCTATTTCTGCCAAACATTTCTTACAAATTTTGATGACATTTTCAACGGAACTAGATTTACTGGGTGTTTCTTCTTTTGCTACAGGTTTAGGTGGTAAAGCAGCGTATAATCCATTATCTTTATTTATTACTGTAGCATGAATCATTTTGTTACGGGGCCCTTTGACTACTTTTGTATGAGTAGTAGATCTCGTGGTCAAACAAACATAGCAGTTGCATGATAGTTGGGTATTTTCACTGACTGCATGACGCGTAGTAGCAATAAAGTTCACGCTTTCATAATTAGGCATTTCAGGCAAACATCTTTTAGTATTTTCTTCGCTATTTTCTTTCAAAGCAAGTCGACAAGACCCACAAATACTTAGCGGAAAAGTTGGATTAGCAGAGTTATATTTTGGGTAAAACTTCTTAACTAGCTTTAATGTAGTTTCTACTTTCAATTCGAAATGACTAGGCGCGAATTTGCCAAAAGCTATTTTTCTCCCACATGGAGCTCACTCTTTTCTTCTATTTTGTTCATGAGAACATTTATTTTTAAAACTTTCACTCATTTTGAATCACAACATTAATTTGTTCACTTTATGAAAGTTACTTATCTTGAAGTTCAGAATAAAAAAAATTTTCTTAAGATACCAAGAAGTCTCGGTCGGTAAGGTAGATTGCATTGTTTTCCTGAGAGCATTATAGAACACTTCTTGGAACACAACGTTCGAATTTCTGCTGATTGGTCTATTTTTGAAATGGTAGATTGGTTGATTAAAGCAACACTATAACTTTTTAACTTACAAAGTAAACTTTTATTTATGAAAACACAACTTGTATATGGGTCAAAATAATACTTTTTTAAAAAACCGTCCGCACGAGGTTCACCGATTTTATTGCAATTTTTTTTGGCAAAAGTACTATTTAATAGAAGACTTTTGCCTTAAACTAGAGGTCTCTATCTTATTTCTGCTTGGTGCTAGATTTTTTCAAAGATTGAAAAATGGCCTATTTTTAAGCTGTTTTAAGCAATTTTAAGGTATTTTTCGAAAAATTCTAACTTTTGATCAAAATGATATAGAAACCTCTAGTTTGCGGCAAAATTTTGTTCAAAATAAGTTCTTTTTTGTAAAAATATTTTCACAACATAGTTTGGTTATTTTTATAATAATACAGTCCTACACAGATATTGCTATTTTTGCTCATTTGCAGGTATCTTCAAACGACCGTAGCTTTTTCTAGGCTAAATTTTTGTTCATATTAAAAAATTGTTAAATTTTTTTTATGAAAAAACAAAAATTTTGCGACCAACCGGAACACTGTACGATCTTCCACTTCCAAGATACAGCTGTTTAAAGTTGTCAAAAAAAACAAAAAACGCGTTTTTTACGATTTTTACACGCATTTTTGAACGGTTTAGACCTTTTTTTTTCTCTCAAAAATATGTGGAATCTTCTCTTCATATGTTTCCAAACAAGCTCCCATAGTAATTGTAGTGCGGATTTGGGGTTTTAGTTGATTCCAAAGCATACACTTTTGACACATTTTATGTGCTAAACTAGTGTTTTTTTAACAATATACACGCTACATTTAACTTTTTCGTTCATTATAGATGTTTTGAAATTATTTTTTGACTAAAAACTATTCAAATTCCAGCCAAAATTAGGTCACCTGCTTTGAAAAAATTGATACTCAACGAAATATTGATCTCAATATCAAAATGATATACTACTTTTATTCAGTTTTTTAGTTTTTTGATTCGTTAAAAATCTATGTTCAAATATTGTAAATAATATACCACTTGTTTATTAATTTTTTTCTATTTTTGAAATTACAAATAATTGATCATAGTTTATCAATTAGTCTGATAAAACAATCATGGATTACTATTGCTTACTCTGAAAAAAATTAGTCCAAATTTAAAATGTTATTTTTTGAATTCTATGAAGCATGCAACAATCTACCAATCTACATTCTACTTATAATTATGTCCACTTATGAAAAAGAGAATGAGAGATTCGATTAGAAAGTCGAGTCGATATATCGAATCGAAACTTGATCTTTGATTCTTGGAGCAAGAGCGCCGCCTTAAAGGCCTCCCAAAAGTGTGAACCAGCCAGACACGCCAAATTTAAAATCTTCAGGCATGCTTGATTTGAATTTTTTGTTTTTTTTTTTTTAATTAATAAAGTGAGTAACGAAATTTAAATTTTTAATAGACAAATAAGCGGACAAGCTTACAACCCCATAACCCTAGGCATAGTGAATAACAAATAATTAACTTTTGTAATAAACAAATAAGCCGATAAGCTACAACTCCAAAATACTGGGCGTACTTAGTATAAATAATTAATTTTTTTTAATAAACAAATAAGCCGATAAGCTACAACACAGCGCATGGCTAAAAAAATGTTAATATTTTTAATAAACAAATAAGGTGATAAGTAACAACCCCATAGCTTTTGGCATGTCTAAAAAAAATGTTAATATTTTTAATAAACAAATAACGCGATGAGCTACAACCTCATAACCTTGGGCATGGCTAAAAAAAATGTTAATATTTTTAATAAACAAATACGGCGATGAGCTACAACCCCATAACACTGGGCGGAGTGAATGAGAAATAACTAAATTTTTTAATAAACAAATAAGCCGATTAGCTGCAACCCCATACCATAGGGCATGGCTCAAAATTTTTTTTTATCCATGTCCAAGGTTATGGGGTGGTAAACTTGTTTGCTTAGTTGTTTATTTAAATATTCACATATTTTATATTCGCTGCGCCCAATGTTATGGGGTTGTAGCTCATCGGCTCATTTGTTTACTAAAAAAATTAATTATTTTTCATTCACTACGCCCAATGTTATGGGGTTGTGGCTCATCGGCTTATTTGTTTATTAAAAAAATTAATTATTTTTCATTCGCTACGCCAACCGTCATGGGGTTGTAGCTTATCGCCTTGTTGGTTTATTAAAAATATAAACATTTTTTTCAGCTATGCCCAAGGTTATGGTGTTGTAGCTCATCGGCTTATTTGTTTATTAGAAAATTTAATTATTTTTTATTCACTCTGCCCAGTGTTATGGGATTGTAGCTCATCGCCTTACTTGTTTATTAAAAATATTAACATTTTTTTCAGCCATGCCCAAGGTTATGAAGTTGTAGTTCATCGCCTTATTTGTTTATTAAAAATATTAACATTTTTTTAGCCATGCCAAAAGCTATGGGGTTGTTACTTATCACCTTATTGGTTTATTAAAAATATTAACATTTTTTTCAGCCATGCCCAAAATTATGGGTTTGTAGCTTATTGGCTTATTTGTTTATTAAAAAAAATTAATTATTTTTACTAAAGTTAATTATTTGTTATTCACTACGACTAGAGTTATGGGGTTGTAAGCTTGTCCGCTTATTTGTCTATTAAAAATTTAAATTTCGTTACTCACTTTATTAATTAAAAAAAAAAAAACAAAAAATTCAAATCAAGCATGCCTGAAGATTTTAAATTTGGCGCGTCTGGCTGGTTCACACTTTTGGGAAGCCTTTAAGGCGGCGCTCTTGCTCCAAGAATCAAAGATCAAGTTTCGATCCGATATATCGACTCGACTTTCTAATCGAATCTCTCATTCTCTTTTTCATAAGTGGACATAATTATAAGTAGAATGTAGATTGGTAGATTGTTGCATGCTTCATAGAATTCAAAAAATAACATTTTAAATTTGGACTAATTTTTTTCAGAGTAAGCAATAGTAATCCATGATTGTTTTATCAGACTAATTGATAAACTATGATCAATTATTTGTAATTTCAAAAATAGAAAAAAATTAATAAACAAGTGGTATATTATTTACAATATTTGAACATAGATTTTTAACGAATCAAAAAACTAAAAAACTGAATAAAAGTAGTATATCATTTTGATATTGAGATCAATATTTCGTTGAGTATCAATTTTTTCAAAGCAGGTGACCTAATTTTGGCTGGAATTTGAATAGTTTTTAGTCAAAAAATAATTTCAAAACA
The DNA here is from genome assembly GCA_038277355.1 of Encarsia formosa. Taxonomy (NCBI): domain Eukaryota; kingdom Metazoa; phylum Arthropoda; class Insecta; order Hymenoptera; family Aphelinidae; genus Encarsia; species Encarsia formosa. Next base: position 23,096,596 of record CM076187.1, read on the forward strand.
TCTATAATGAACGAAAAAGTTAAATGTAGCGTGTATATTGTTAAAAAAACACTAGTTTAGCACATAAAATGTGTCAAAAGTGTATGCTTTGGAATCAACTAAAACCCCAAATCCGCACTACAATTACTATGGGAGCTTGTTTGGAAACATATGAAGAGAAGATTCCACATATTTTTGAGAGAAAACAAAGGTCGAAACCGTTCAAAAATGCGTGTAAAAATCGTAAAAAACGCGTTTTTTGTGTTTTTTGACAACTTTAAACAGCTGTATCTTGGAAGTGGAAGATCGTACAGGGTTCCGGTTGGTCGCAAAATTTTTGTTTTTTCATAAAAAAAATTTAACAATTTTTTAATATGAACAAAAATTTAGCCTAGAAAAAGCTACGGTCGTTTGAAGATACCTGCAAATGAGCAAAAATAGCAACATCTGTGTAGGACTGTATTATTATAAAAATAACCAAACTCTGTTGTGAAAATATTTTTACAAAAAAGAACTTATTTTGAACAAAATTTTGCCGCAAACTAGAGGTTTCTATCTCATTTTGATCAAAAGTTAGAATTTTTCGAAAAATACCTTAAAATTGCTTAAAACAGCTTAAAAATAGGCCATTTTTCAATCTTTGAAAAAATCTAGCACCGAGCAGAAATAAGATAGAGACCTCTAGTTTAAGGCAAAAGTCTTCTATTAAATAGTACTTTTGCCAAAAAAAATTGCAATAAAATCGGTGAACCTCGTGCGGTTTTTTAAAAAAGTATTATTTTGACCCATATATATGTATTCGTAAAATAAATGATTGATCTTTCATCTAGTCAAAAAAAAACATGTTTATTATCCTGCCACTACAGAGCGTTCAATTTTGAAAAAAGAACAAGAAATATGTTTAAAAAAATTTATATTTTTTTTTTTACTAAAATTTATTGCGCATTAAGAAAGCCTTTTTGTTTATTTTATTTTTATCCTTTAATCGTTAAAATTAATGAGTACAAATCACGAGTGTGTCAATATAAAGTAAAGCATTCGATGGTATTTTTCTTTATTACAAGTAAAATTATTAAAAATTTTTATTTACCAGCGGTTATTAGAAATTAAAAAATTTTTAGAAACAAAAGTCATAATTGTTTCATTAAAAAATTCCTAAAAACATGTGTATTCCTAGAAAAATCATTGGTTAATTTTTTAAATCGTATTTTAGAACAAATCTGAATATAGCATCAGAAAAAGCATAATTTTTTTTATTAAAACCCATATTTTTCACATGAAAAAAAAACTTTTTAAACAAAAAATTAGCCGTTTAAAAAGTGTGAAGATAAATGTATAATTTAGTCAAAAAAGGGTAAAAAATTTTTTTTTTTAAACTCATGGCATTTGAAAAGGGAAGCAGATCGGGAGTGGGTCAAAAAATCCAGGTGACAAAATATCCGCGACAAAACATCCGCGACAAATTATCCGGGCGACCAAAAATCCGACGACAAAAAATCCGAATGATAAAATAACTGCGACTAATCAACCAATATAAAAATATCTGCGACTAAACATCCAAAGTCAAAATATCTGCGACTTAACATCCGAAGTGGGGATATTTATTTGGGAGTCGTTATACTTCACTTTAAACTCTTATTGAGTTCGCAACCAATTCTCGACTCGGAAGGTTCATAATATTTACATTTGTAATGGGTCTCGAGTTTGTGTTGAGTCAGAAGGGCAAACGCTTATTAATTCATAATCATTTTGTGTTTTACGAACATACTAGAAGCGAAAATGCGGTTAATTGGCGTTGTACTTACTACAATAAACTAAAGTGTAAAGCAAAAGTGCACACAAGTTCAGATAAAAAAAGTGGTAATGTTTTGAGTGTCAGCAAAGAAAAACACAATCATGTAGTTGAAAAAGCTGAAATCGAAACTTTAAGAGTAAAAGCAAAAATAAAAAAAATTGCTTCCAAAACGTCTGAAATTCCCATGAATGTCGTTGCGAAGGAAACCTCAGTGATATCTAAAAGTACTTCTGCCCTTTTACCTCTTAATAAATCTCTATGTAGAACGATGCAACGTGAGCGTTTGAAAATTCTTGGTGGTAATGCCTTACCTCGCGACGTATCAGAATTAGTGGTTCCGGATATTTATAGTAAAACATTAAGAGGTGACAAATTTTTGTATCAAGATTTCACTGAACTTGAAAAAAGAATTTTAATTTTTACAACAACAGAAAATTTAAAAATATTTAAAAAATGTCAGATATGGCAAGGAGATGGAACCTTCGATCCAGTGCCACAAATATTCAATCAATTGTACACCATCCATGGCCGTTTCAATGATAATCTTTTACCACTTGTTTATGTTCTCACAACAGATAGAACAAAGGAATCCTATAAATATGTTTTAAATTGCTTAAAACAATTAAAAAGAGGTTTAAAACCATCGTCATTTATATCTGATTTTGAAATTCCTTTTCTTCTTGCTGTAGAATCTGTTTTTCCTGAATGTGACATTCATGGGTGTCTATTTCATTTTGCACAATGTATATGGCGTTGTATTCAAAGACTTGGTTTACAAGAGAAGTATTTAAACGATGAGGAATTTTCTTTGGAAGTGCGAAAGTTAGTGGCACTGGCATTCGTGCCTAAAGATGATATTGTTTATTGTTACGATATACTTGTGGAATCTGAGTATTATCAGGCCAACAAAGAAGTACTATTGCCATTACTAGAATATTATGAAAAAACTTGGGTGATAAGAAGAGGAAAACGAACGAGATCTCCTAAATTCTCACATGAACTTTGGAATTGTCACGATTGTGTGACGGACAATTCTCCTCGTACTAACAACGATGTAGAAGGATGGCACCGAGGATTTTCAGCTAAAATCAATGTATCCCATGCATCCATGTGGAAATTTTTTAATAGTTTGCAGTTAGAACAAAGTTTGTGTGAAAATAAAATCAGCGACATTGTTGCTTCTAAAGTTGTGAAAACTCGTAAGAGAAAATATGATGAATTTGACGAACGTCTTCGGCGAATCGTTGATAAATACAGTCGCGATAATGTACCTGAATTCTTAGAAGGTGTAGCTTTGAATGTTTTTTTTTCTAAAATCAATAAGAAGGCTAGAACATAAATTATTAATCACGTAATGTACTTAATGTAAAATATATTTTTTGATTGTTTTTCTTTGTATGTTTTGATGTAAATTCATTTCTATAAACTTAGTTGTAAAACTGTATTGATGTTTTGTAAAAAGATACTCAGAATAGACTTAGAGTTAGATATAACATACCTATACTTGTATAAATCCTTATGTATAAATTCTAATTAAAAGCAATTTATTTTTGTTAGTAAACAAATTTACGAAATGAAGATTTTAATTGATTTTTATTTATTTACAAACAAACCCAAACATGAATTAAGTTAAATTGTGCCAAAAAAAAAATTACTTATTCCTACTATTGGTTTTCATTTTTTTTAATTCTTGATGAATTTTTATAATTATGATTGTATTAAAATTTTGTTAAACAATTAAAATTAAAATATAAACTATAAAAATTTTTGAACTATACGCATAAGTCGTGTAATAATAATATTTTTTAATTCTTTTTTTATTTTAATATAAAATAGTTCGAATTAATTGTCGTGGATATTTTGTCGTTGGACGTTTTGCCGCGGATGTTTTGTCGGAGATATTTAGTCGTCGGATTTTTTGTCGTCGGGTTTTTGGTCGCCCGGATAATTTGTCGCGGATATTTTGTCGCCTGGATGTTTCGTCGGTAACCCAGCAGATCGGATTTTCCGGCTTGCGGGGTCAAATTCAGAAGAATTCACTGAAAAAAATCCTATAAACCGATTTTTTTGACATTTTAGGCAAACCTAAACCACCTTGAAGCGGACTGTGATCGTGAGTGGCAAGGGGAAAACTCGGGGATAGAGTCCGTAAGGCCCAAAATAAAGATAAAGGCCGTATCTCGGCTCAGATAGGCCCAAAAAAAATTTCGAAAAATACCTAAAATTCGTAAAATTTCCCTCTCTTTCCGAATCCAGGGTCAAAAATAGGGGTTCCCATTTAAAAAAACAGACTTTAATTCCGTAGGGCCCAACCTGAGGCCCTAGGTGTGAGCGTTACCAGAGGTTCTTAATAAACGGGTCCTGCAGGGCCTCAATAAGGCCCATAAAAAATTCCAAAAAATACCTAAAAATCAAAAATGTTCCCGCTCTTTCCGAATATGGGGCCAAAAGTAGGGTTTTCCCACTGAAAACTCAGGGATAGAGTCCGTAAGGCCCGAAATAAAAATAAATGCACTATCTCGGCTCAGATGGGCCCAAAAAAAATTCGAAAAATACCAAAAAATCGTAAAATTTCCTGTTCTTTCCGAATCTGGGGCCAACAGTAGGGTTTTCCCACTGAAAACTTAAGGATAGAGTCCGTAAGGCCCAAAATAAAGATAAAAGACCTATCTCGGCTCAGATAGGCCCAAAAAAAATTTCAAAAAATACCTAAAAATCGTAAAATTTTCCGCTCTTTCCGAATCCGGGGTCAAAAATAGGGGTTCCCATTTAAAAAAACAGACTTTAATTCCGTAGGGCCCAACCTGAGGCCCTAGGTGTGAGCGTTACCAGAGGTTCTTAATAAACGGGTCCTGCAGGGCCTCAATAAGGCCCATAAAAAATTCCAAAAAATACCTAAAAATCAAAAATGTTCCCGCTCTTTCCGAATCTGGGGCCAAAAGTAGGGTTTTCCCACTGAAAACTCGGGGATAGAGTCCGTAAGGCCCGAAATAAAAATAAATGCACTATCTCGGCTCAGATGGGCCCAAAAAAAATTCGAAAAATACCAAAAAATCGTAAAATTTCCTGTTCTTTCTGAATCTGGGGCCAACAGTAGGGTTTTCCCACTGAAAACTTAAGGATAGAGTCCGTAAGGCCCAAAATAAAGATAAAAGACCTATCTCGGCTCAGATAGGCCCAAAAAAAATTTCAAAAAATACCTAAAAATCGTAAAATTTTCCGCTCTTTCCGAATCCGGGGTCAAAAATAGGGGTTCCCATTTAAAAAAACAGACTTTAATTCCGTAGGGCCCAACCTGAGGCCCTAGGTGTGAGCGTTACCAGAGGTTCTTAATAAACGGGTCCTGCAGGGCCTCAATAAGGCCCATAAAAAATTCCAAAAAATACCTAAAAATCAAAAATGTTCCCGCTCTTTCCGAATATGGGGCCAAAAGTAGGGTTTTCCCACTGAAAACTCAGGGATAGAGTCCGTAAGGCCCGAAATAAAAATAAATGCACTATCTCGGCTCAGATGGGCCCAAAAAAAATTCGAAAAATACCAAAAAATCGTAAAATTTCCTGTTCTTTCCGAATCTGGGGCCAACAGTAGGGTTTTCCCACTGAAAACTTAAGGATAGAGTCCGTAAGGCCCAAAATAAAGATAAAAGACCTATCTCGGCTCAGATAGGCCCAAAAAAAATTTCAAAAAATACCTAAAAATCGTAAAATTTTCCGCTCTTTCCGAATCTGGGGTCAAAAATAGGGGTTCCTATTTAAAAAAACGAAGTTGAGGCTCGTAGGGCCTAAAATAAAGGTAAAGGCCCTATTTCGGCTGGGCCATTTTATTAGCCCCAAAAAATCATGAAACTTTGGTCTCTATATTTTTTTCGATTTGGGCCTTTCCAAGCAAGTTATTCAGTTAGATTGATTAAAATTGCCCACCCTGTATAAACATGAGCATATTCCTGGGTAAGAGCCTAGTTATAAAAAGCAGTAAGTGCAACGGTGAGAACAAGGGTAGTTACAAGAGTTTGGAGTTAGATGAAAGGTAGGAACAGAGGTAGGCATAAAATAAGGTGCAGGTGTAGTCACATGCTATAATAGTAGAAACAATGGTATGTATCACAGTAGGTACAAGTGTAGATTTAAGCATAAAATTCTGGGAGGGGGGGGGTTGGCGAGCGGAGCGAGCAGTATAAAATAATTAAAATACCCCCTAGTGTTGATATATATATATATATATATATACTAGGGGGGGTACCCCCCTGCTCGCTCCGCTCGCCAACCCCCTAATTATAATTGATGACTATAAAAATTAATCGAAACAATACGTAAGCTCTATGTTTGGTAAAATAATAAAAAGATTTAAGTGCTCAAAATCAATAAAAGTTAGACACGAGAGTTCAGTTTCTTTACTTACTCATCATAATTTGATTCATAACCTTACCAACCCTACTTAGTTTTTCATCTTTAGTAATATAACATATTTTAATCTTAGCCACATGACAGACCTTACTAATTTCACTTACTTCAAATACCGCACTTAATCCCCAACTCATCTCTTACTCTCTCTCCCAACAAACCCTACTCACCTTATTCATTCTGGACATTCCTCATCTTGGATCTCTAGCTTAAACTGCCTACCCTGAAAACTACTCTAGTGATTAGCGAAATAGTAATAAAAATCACGATTATTTTCAAAGTTCGCAATCTCGTATAAGCAAGCCTCGATTTTCAGTCGTAATACCCCTAGTGCTTCAAAATTGTCGATAATTTTCCGACTGCGTTTTGTTACACATTTGATTTTTTATCAAACTTGCTCCGCAAGTTGCTGTGCAAAAAAACTGGAGGAAAATTATCTAAAATTTTGAAGCACGAGGGGTATTCGGCTGGATTATTTTCCCCAGCTGAATTTCAACTCATAGAAATGCTGTATTTTACATTTTTGCGGTAATAGTTCTATTACTTTTTGTTTACTATGAATATACCTATGAATACTCATATATAGGTATACACTGCAGAGACTCGGGTCTAACCCAAAAGCTGATTCAAGTAAGTCTAACAATTCAAGTTGCTATACGACTCAAAACGTTCGAATTGGAAATAACCGACAAATTATCGAAATTATTTTAGCTACACCCTTCCGCCAAATGTCAAATGCAGCGTTCCTATTGGTTGGAATTCAGCTCGGGAAAATAATCCACAAAATTTTTTTACAGATTCTTCATGGGATGAACTTACTTCCTGCATAGTAACAGCTTGCGAAATTGCGTTTAAGCCTATTTATGATTTTGTAGGGGTAGAGTTGGATTCAAAATGATAAACGGCTTTGTTCAGCACCCTCTCATGACAATAAAAAGTATTTAATAAAAATTTCAATGACACAAAATGACATCATTAGAAAGCTGAGCCCAAGACCTTTTGATGATATATGATTTTATATGAAAATTCAAATTAGAGCCAAAGTTATAATTTTAATATCTGATCTGCCAGCCCACAACCACCTTAACTACACTCTACCCTCCGCACACACTCGCCTTTTCTAACACGATTTACTATTCTCACCCATATTAAAAACCCTACTAACTATACTTACTTTTTTATCTTCAACTACCTGACCTAATTCAATCTTCTACTGACCTCACTAATTTGATTAACTTCAAATACCGTATTTTATATAATACCGAAAAAATCAAGTAAAAACTAAGAGAAAAAATACAGAAAAAGATGACGATGAAGCTCCAAACAAAGTGAAGCGAAAATCTCAAGTAAAAGGAAAACCTAAAAAAAAAAAAAACTCGTTTTAAATCACTGGTACCTTTTAGAGTGAAAGTGCGCTTTTAAATTTCAATTTTTTATTGAGCAAAAAATACAATAACAATGCTAAATTGCCGTTTTTACAATGAACAATAAAGTTATAATTAAAGAGTAATGGAATCTGATTACAAAACATTCTATTTTTATTTATATCTACACTATATTCAATCAAATAAATGATGAAAATTTTTTTTTTGTTAAAATACCTAATTTTGATCTGCTGATCTATTAATATCAATATTTAATTTTAAAAAATTTTCTTAACAATATACTTTCAATGACAACTTTTTATTTTTGATGAATTCTAGAGATCTTTTTTTTTTATGTAGAAAATTTAGCATATTTTTAATACACAAAAATTTTACCCTAGAGGAGCTACGGTCGCTTGAATATACCTAAAATTGAGAAAAAATAGCAATATCTTTGTTGAAATGTATGAAACTGAAAATAAACGAATAAAAAAATGAAAATATTTTTACAAAACAGTAATTGCTTCAAACAAAATTTTACTGCAAACAAGAGGTTTCTATCTCATTTTGATCAAAAGTTAGAATTTTTCGAAAAATAGCTTCAAAAAGCTTAAAATAGCCTAAAAATAGGCCATTTTTTAATCTTTGAAAAAATCTAGCGCCAAGCAGAAATGAGATAGAGACCTCTAGTTTGCGGCAAAAGTCTTGTATTGAATAGTAGTTTCGGCAAAAAAAATTTCAAGAAAATCGGTGAACCTCGCGCGGGCCGATTTGCCGAAAAGTATTATTTTGACCCATATATATACCAACACTAGGGGGTATTTTAATTATTTTATACTGTTCGCTCCGCTCGCCAACCCCCCCCCCCTCCCAGAATTTTATGCTTAAATCTACACTTGTACCTACTGTGATACATACCATTGTTTCTACTCTTATAGCATGTGACTACACCTGCACCTTATTTTATGCCAACCTCTGTTCCTACCTTTCATCTAACTCCAAACTCTTGTAACTACCCTTGTTCTTACCGTTGCACTTACTGCTTTTTATAACTAGGCTCTTACCCAGGAATATGCTCATGTTTATATATCTGTTACTATTATGGTCATAACTGTAGTTTGAATTTTTTCATACTTTTATTTCTAACTCTAAGACAACTTTGTTCTTATCGTTAAGAATACTTTCATTTCTATACTTATTTAAACATCTGTTTCTATTCTTTTTCCGACTTATTTTCGTTTTTTTATTCATTAACCTTCCCTGCTTCATAACCCTGCTACTATCCACGTCTCTTGAGTCTTTTTTTCCCAACTCTCTTTACTACGTCTGTTGACTTTTCCTTCTTCCTACTTATGTTAATAATCTTGTGCTTACTACCTATTTTTAACTTAAGCTTCTAACGCTGAACCTTCTACAAAAGCATTTGTTTCTACATCTGTTTCTACTCCTATGCTAACTCTATTTCTTTATTTTTTTTTATTTAAATTGTTTACACTGAATCTAGCCTTGTGCATAATCTTTTTATATCCTCTTGTGCTTACTACAGTAAATACCTTTATAACAAACCTTGTTCAAAGCATTTTTTCAAACTTGATAACTACTCTTGTAACTACATTGTACCTACTCCCGTACCTACACTTGTCATTACGTTCGTAACCTTGAACCTACGCTTATATGTACACTTTTGCTTAATATTGTTCTTATGCTGATTGTGACAATTGTAAACACCAATTTTTTACCTAGTCTCCTTCACATGAATCTACTTGCTTCAATTTTTGTGTTTAATGTTGTTTTTTCTTTTTTTTATGCTTTGGTTTCTAACTCTGAACCTTTGTTCTTATCTTTGTGAATACTATCGTTTCTATTGTTCTTCTTATATCTTTTTGTAATTACAATCGTGAAACTCGTCTTCTGCATACACTTTTGCCCACAGAGTTCATTAACTTTTTTGACAAATATTTCCTACATCCGTTTACATTTGTTATCAACATTTTTTCTACCTAGGTTTCTCACAATTAACCTACCCTGATTGATATCGAAGTTTACCTTACGACACCAGTTTCCAGCCATGTGCCGCCTCTTTTACTTTGTTATTATTTTTGTACTTCAATTTGTAACTTTGAACGTATGTTTTTCTTATTCTTGTGCCTACTATCGTTTCTACCATTAGTTCTGTTTTTTCTTTTTTATTTTCCTAGAGCTGTTTAAAGCTTTGGAACTAATATCATTTGTACCCTTTGTTCTTACATAATAGATACGCAACCTTTACTTAAAATTGTGCCTATCCTTCTGCCTACTATTGTGCATTTTGAATACTTTCTTTTGTTTATAAAATTATTTATACCTTTAAACATACTCATGAGGATACCCTTTTATGGTGTCTCCTGACTTCTCGTAGGGTTATATTTGTTACTAATACTGTGATAACCTTGTAACTTTGAACCCATCCCTGTAGCAATAATCGTACTTATCATTGTTCATGTCTTAGATCTTACCATTGATAAAATCTTTTTCGTTAACTAGCCTCCTACTCATGCATCTACTCTAGTTTCTATTATAATATTTTATATATGCTATTGACTTCTGCCGTTACTTCACCTTTTAATTCCTTTTTTTAAGAACTGTCGAGTAACCCTGTTTTCTCCTAGTTACTCCTAGTTACGTTTCCGTAGTTACATAGCTGATAACATATATCAAAAAGGGGGGGGGGCGTGGGTAAAATAGGGCATTGGGGGGGGGGCTTGATTAGAAAATTATAGGAAAAATTAAAACACATAGAAATAAGCGTATTTCGGTACACTTTTACGGTTAGTTAAGCACTTTTTTGGGGGACGTGGGGAGAGATAACTACATTATACTCAATTTTTTTTTCAATTTACAGTATTTTATTGGAAAAATATCATTTTTCCATCGAAAAAATGTCCATTTTTGCAAAAAGAACCTAGCCCTCAACAGTTTCTTTAGTTTATTCAAGCAATGTCTTTTGATATATCGAATGGTTTGAGTGGTTAATTATAATAGTGGATGTTAACACTACTGTGTTTTACCAAAAAACTGAATGATATCAACTTAGACTAATAAAAAAACATTAATTAAGCCATAATTTCATTTTTGCTAAAAACCACTTTTTCAGGTTTAGGCCCTTGTTAATACAATTAGTTATGTTTACTACTTACTTATGTTGCTTTTCAAGATTACTTATGTAAGTTATTGTTGACTCATTTGCGAATAAGGCTTTATGAGTGGACATACTGTTATGAGCGTTATATTCAAATGATCTATACTTGTGAGTTACTGAATCAGTATCAAATAGTTATGCTGATTGCCGTCTAATAGAATCCATCAATAGTGTACAAAAATACTATAATTTACAAGAATGAATAGTAAATTTGAGGTAAAGTTATTATTGTTATTATTAGCTATTTTGAATTGCTGATTGTATTCTGTACTACTTTTAATTCGCTGTGAAAAACTAACAGTAATCATAATTTTTATTAGAATCAAACTATATATTATACTAGGTGATACCCCCCTGGTCGTTCCGCTCGCCAACCCCCTAACTATAGTTAATGACTATAAAAATTAATCGAAACAATACGAAAGCGCTATGTTCGGTAAAATAATAAAAAGACTTGAGTGCTCAAAACCAATAAAAATTAGACACGAGAGTTCAGTTTGAACTTTACACTCATCATAATTTGATTCATAACCCTACTTAATTTTTCATCTTAAACCACCTAACATATTTTAATCTTAGCCACATTACAAACCTTTCTAATTTCACTTACTTCAAATACCGCACTTAATCCCCAACTCATTTCTCACTCACTCTACCAACAAACCCTACTCACCTTATTCATTCTGGACCTGACTCATCTTAGATCTCTAGCTTAAACTGCCCACCCAGAAAACTACTCTAGTAACGAGCGAAATAGTAAAAAAATCACGATTATTTTCCAATTTCGCAATCTCGTACAAGCCTCGATTTTCAGTTTTTCTCCAGTTTTTTTGCACAGCAACTTGCCCCCCTCGTTGCTGTGTAACAAAACACAATCGGAAAATTATCGACAATTTTGAAGCACTAGGGGTATTCGGCTGGATTATTTTCCTTAACTGAATTTCAACTCATAGAAATACTGTATTTTACATTTTTGCGGTTATAGTTCTATTACTATTTGTATACTATGAATGTACCTATGAATACTCATACATAGGTATACACTGCAGTGACTCGGGTCTAACCCAAAAGCTGATTCGAGTAAGTATAACAATTCAAGTTGCTATCCGACTCAAAACGTTCGAATTGGGAATAACCGACAAATTATCGAAATAATTTTACCCAATTTTACCCCTCCGCCAAATGTCAAATGCGGCGTTCCTATCGGTTGAAATTCAGCTCGGGAAAATAATCTACAAATTTTTTACACCGATTCTTCATGAGATGAACTTACTTCCTGCATAGTAACAGCTCGCGAAAAGCACCTTCTCATGACAACAAAAAGTATTTAATAAAAATTTCAATGACATGAAATGACATAATTAGAAAGCTGAGCTCAAGACCTTTTTAATGATATCTGGTTTTATATGAAAATTCTAATTAGAGCCAAAGTTATAATTTTAATATCCGATCTACCAGCCCACAACTTCCTTACCTACACCCTACCTTCCGCACACACTCGCCTTATCTTACCCGATTTACTATTCTCCAAATGCACTACTTAACGACAGATTCAACGTAAAAATATTTTTGAAAAAAGAGTAAGAAATTTTGTTAAAAAACCGTTTCGCAACAAAAATATTAATTTTTTTTTTATATTTAAAATTTGACTTTATAAACATAATGCATTTGTAAAGGTCATAGCAACTTATGTACGGTTCTTTACTTTATTATTAACACTTAGTTTATATAACAAGTTGAGTCGATAGGAGTTTATCAATAGTCTTTTAATGTTTAATTGTAAGCTTCGATACATTTATTTTTAATATTCAAGCACTCAGCGTAATGTTATGTAGTTAAAAAAATATTTTATGTTACGTTTTGGTGTGATTCAATGCATTTCTTAAAAATTTTATAAGTAATGCAATTACTTACTTATTTAAAAATTTTGTAATTTAATGAGTAATCATACATTGTACAATGTAGTTGAAAACTTAAGGTTGCTCGTTAATTTACATTTATTTTGAACCTATAGTTGTATCATAAATGCACAAGTACTCAAATTAGTAATATTCATTGACTCAAAACTGTACCAGAGATGATATATGTTCCATTCCAATAAATTTGGTAAATTCTTAGTAGTATATCAATATTTTTTGCTTACATTTTGGGAATAATGGACGCATTTAAAAACTTTGCGCTATTTAAATGAAGCTACGCATTAGTTTCAGAGCAGTTGCTTTTTTTTTTAATACAAATAAGTAGTTATAAAAAAAAAAAAAAAAAAAAAGTAAGGGTTACTAATTTTAACACAATAAAAGCTAATAAAATATCAAATTTATTATTTTATAAGAAATTATTATTTTTTTTTTTTTTCCAAGTTATTAAAATTTTTAGAAATTGTGGGTCTGTCTCATGATTTCAAGTTTTTTTTTTTTAATCAATTAACAAGAACATCTGAGATAAACAAGTTACAAACATTTCTGTCAAGTACGCTATAAGAATCAAATCAACCGGGTTGTTGCGGATTTACTGTTTCATTAATTTTATTTTTATTAGCCGGATTAAAAGCTGGTAGGGGAGGGTTGTCAAATAAATTGAGTAGACCATTAATTAAGTTTATTTGAATTTTATTCTCTAAGAATATATTATTATTTACAAAAAAAGGTTCAAGTTTAATAACTTTTATTAAATCTCTTAATAATTAATCAACAAGTAAGATATTTAAGAAGTTAATGTGTATTGACAGATTAATAAGTTTGATGTTGATAACATGAGCTCATTACTATAAAATAGAATAAGACAAATCATCAAAGTATAAAATAATTTTATTATAAATTACGGAGAATTACTATTGAGCCAGGTCCAGTTGAAATGTAAATTGAGATAAAATAAATCAGTGTAGTATACTTAAGAGAACTATCCAGAAGGTTAAGTTGAATTTAATGAATTAATGCAAATGAGCTGAGAATGAGCTTGAGAGAGAGAATAATAACTGATTAAAGAGAGAAACTGAGATATGAGAATATGTTGAATTGAGAATTGCCAGCATTAATTTCCGTGTAAAGAAACTTAACTAATTTGAGAAATCGCCTAGTCAAAACTCTTGACGAATTTGATTATATTAATTCAAACCATAAATAAGTGTTTTGCTTGAGTACAGTTGAGGTAAACAAAGTAACAGAGAATGGCCTTGAAAAGAGTAGAAAAGAAAATGGCTGCGTGTAAGACAGCACAAAGAAAAGAGAGAGAGAGCGAGAGAATGCACAGTAATTTTATTGATTTTCTGGCTGTGAGAAGGACAATGTAAAAGCACCGGTAAATTATTACTACCGGTTCTGAGCGAAATACCTGAAGATGCCACGCCCTGAAAGCTCTCCTTGCTGAGCAATTAACCCAAGAATTGAATTGAGCCGAGCCGTTTGAGTTAATTGAAGATCACATGTCTCCCGAGTTGAGCCAACACCAAGTAGCTGATTCGTCGAGTTGACTGTACTGATGAGATGACTACGTTGAGGATGATGAGAAAGAGTCACGAGAAAGAACCAAGAGAAACCCGAGAAGTTTCACAAAATGGCGAGTGAAACCGTCTATTCACGAGCGTTGTCTTGAAGAAAGAGAGAGGCCCGAGCGTAACAGTCACGTCATAAGTAAATGTAAACACCGATATCGATTTGAACTTAAATTATGAGAGTTTTCTTATTCACATTAAAAATTGTGAGCGTTGGTCGAGTAGCAGCAGAGAGTGGCCTTGAAAATAGAGAGAGATAGCCCGATAGATTTTTTTTTTTATTTTGATAAGTTTATTGTTTGTACATTATGTTGTACATAGTTGATCAACAAGTAAACCATCAAAGGTTAACAAAAGTAAATAATAAATAATAAAATAATAAAATGAAATAAAATAAACATGATAATAAAATAATGAAAATAATAAAAATAAAAATAAAGGTATACATCAAAATATATATAACAATATTTGAAAATCTACTTTAACTAAATTTAAATTTTAATTTAATTCAGTCTAACCAGTGACTGCAAAATGTCACTAGTAGCACAATCAATCCTCACACAGTTTAAGCACAGGTTGTTCAGCGGCACAGAGTACTCAACCTTCTCCCTCGGTAGTAAAGATGCGTGATTTAATGAGATGTTTAAAGGTTGTAAATGATGATGCCTGGCGAATATGAAGGGGTAAACTATTCCAGATGTAGGCAGATGATACATGAAAGGAGCGTTCCAAGCACTCTGTGCGGCAGGAGGGAATAATCAGCGCATCCCAAGCGTGCTGATTCACCACCCTCTTCGGACGCGAGCTGTGCTTTTCAATGAAAAAATTCGCCAAATAAGACGGAATTCCTGAGTTCAGTATTTTATAGAGCAAACAGGCCGCAAAGTGGTCTCTACGACCCGACACTCGGAGCCAGCCAAGCTTACGTCTGAAAGGAGTGACGTGATCGCTCTTCCTAACCCCAAATATGTATCTGATCCCACGATTGAGCACACGCTGCAGCATCAGGTCCTGTTCATCTGAGATATTCCGAAAAACAAGACAGCAATAGTCAACGATAGGAAAAAGGAGGGTTTGAATGAGGTGCTTCCGCAGTTCAAAGGTGGTGCTGCGTCTGAAGTGGTTAAGACGGTACATGAGAGAATTAGCTCTGCGACAGACATACCGAACATGATCTTTCCAGGTCAGCTTGGAATCCAGCACCACTCCCAGACTACGTGTAGACGAGACAAACGAGACAGTGCACTCCCCAAATTTAGGGTGCGAATACCCAATCTGTCAAAGTCATTGACATAGGACGCGGTACCCAAAATCATGGCCTTAGTCTTGCCATGATTTTGGGTACCGCGTTCAATAGTATAGGGTATAGCATTCAAAATCAGCCCATTCGCGGCAGCCCAGTCCACAACATGCACAGCACCTCGGCTCAGTCTGTCCAGAATGGTACGTATGTCCTCGACTCGGCCTCGCACGTAAATCTGAAGGTCGTCCGCATAAATTATATGACAAACACCAGGACCAAGACCCAGGGCAATGTCAGCGACAAACAGAGCAAAAAGCAGGGGACCCAGCACAGAGCCCTGGGGCACACCCTTATTGAGGGGACGAAAAGTGGTGAAACTCCGGTCCTCAGCCTTCATCGCTTGCGAGCGACCTGATAAATAGGAAGCAATCCATTGCAAAACCCTGCGCGAAAATTCAAGTGACTGTAGTTTCTCGAGTAATAATACGTGAGAGACCGAGTCGAAGGCTTTGCTGAAATCAAACAGCAACAGTGCAGTCACCTGTCTCCTGTCCATGCCCTCTCGGATGTCGTCTGTAAGTTTCAGTAGTGCAGTCTGAGTACTGTGCCCTGCTCTAAAACCTGCTTGATGCCCATCCATCAGTCCCTGCGATTCAACAAAAGAAGAAATCTGGTCATGGACCAGCCTCTCAAGTACTTTCGACAAAAAACAAAGCAGGGAGATCGGACGGAAATCATTCAGGCAAGATGGAGAAGGAACTTTGTTGAGAGCAATAACATTAGACTCTTTCCACAGCTCAGGGAATGTTTATGTGGATAAGGAAGTATTGAAAATATTGTGGATAATAGGGCCAATGGATGGGAATGCTGTTTGAATGAAGCTCTGCAGAAGAGAGTCAACACCCACCGCTTGAGATGCCGACTGGCTAACAGCAGTAGCGATTGCGTCTATTGTCACAGCAGAGAAATCAAAGACACCATCATCTCTCTCATTTTCCAAGTTGTTTAGAAAATGAGAGAGATCCGGTGCTAAGGCGTCAAATGAAACAGAGGCAAAGTGAGCGTTGAGGTCCTCCACAGAGAAACCACCCAAGTTGGAATCAGGACTAGGAGAGATGCCAAGGTGTCTAAGTTCCTTCCAGAGCTGTTGAGGGTCAGAGATGTCCTTGAGTCTGTGGTAGTAAAAGTTGAGTCTTGCAGACTCAATCTTCTCATGAGCAAAATCACGTGGCTGTCTATATAAGAGTTTTTCAATATCAAGTCTTGAGCGTCTGTAGCGTCTGTAGAGTCTATCTCTCTCGGATATCAGTGAGCGATGATAGGTGGTGAACCACGGATGGCGATTCTTCCCATGTTTGAGTGTTTTCAGTGAATACGTCAAGAGCAGCATACAGATTAGCATACAAACAATCCAACCTCGCACTAAGAGAGCTCGTCCCATCCGTGACAACCGACCAATCACATTTAAGCAAATAATCGTTCAAAGCCTCAGCATTCACGGATTTAAAGTCGCGGTAGGTGAAATCATTAGTCGTCAGTTGTGGCGTTTGAATGTCAAGAGAAGCAGTCAGTAAGTCATGCCCCGCAATAAATGGAGTATCGGTCTTCCAGTATTCAGTCACAGTATCAAGAGCATCGACAAGACACAGGTCAAGCCAGGTATCCGAGTGAGGGGTGTGGTGTGTAGCCCCATATGGCACAGAGAATAATGAGTTCTCCTCAATAAATTTACGCACAAAAACCGCATCTGCATCTGAGTCTGACAGCTGGTCAGCATTAAAGTCACCGAGGATAACTTTGGAGCCATACTCGTGCATAGTATCATGCAGATCAGACACAAAATTGGTACCAGCAACAAAGGGGGCCCTAGGGGGTCTATACACCACAGCAGCAAATACAGGGTCACTCCCCTTAGTGGAAACTTCAGAAAACAAATATTCAGGATGACCTGGCTTACCGTCCCATTCCGTAGTTGACGAGCAGAGGTGCTTTACCGAAAGCGTCTCATGCACAAAGAGTGCAACCCCACCCCCCTGAGTATTGCGGTCCCGCCTAAGGATGACATAACCATCGAGTGCAACAAGCGTGTCCTCAATCGAAGGGCTCAGCCAGGTCTCAGCAACAGCTATCAGATGTATCAAGGACTGCGTCAATAGAAAAAGCCTGACCTGCTCAATATGGCCGTGCAGAGAGTTTGCATTAAAATAACAAACACGAAGTCTGCCCCCCTGCTTCCGCACAGAATACTGAGAGGTGTGAGGTGAGTTTGAAGGTGAACAGGGGAGTGTGTAGCTTGAAGAGGGATAAAAGGGTGAAAGATGAATAAAATTGTAATGATATGTTGAGAATGTGATATTACCGCGAGAGAGAAGATGTATCAGTATACCTGTTATGCTAAAAACCGCATGAGATTCTCTTCAGTAGTGATGAGTGTAGGGACATCTCCGTTTTTTCTCCTGACAAAGACTTGACCATTGCGTACAAAAGTAACGAAGCCAGAGTTCGGAGCATGTGATTTCTGGTACACAGTGCGGCGAAGATCAAAGATGTCCTTAGGTAAAAACTCATTTATGTTAATGAGAGCAGGTACGAGGGATGTAGCTGCGATGCCTGCAGGAAGGTTGGGTGTAAGCGCAGAAGTATGCAGCTTACCCAGTTTAATTTTACTTCTGACGACCTCCAAAAGCAGTGCACGGGAGCTCAGAGTAACTATAATCGAGGGTGGTCATGATTGGCGTGGAGATTTTGCAGATCCAGCAGAGGAAGAGGTGGAAGGCGGCTGCAGGGGGCAACTGCCCGGCTCATTTGTAACTGCCATGTCAAGGGCTGAATTTACAACAGCTTTGCTGATAAGCAAGCGAGTCGAGATGATGTCGCGTGCTTCAATATCTGCATGGACAGATTTTAGTGCAGCGAGAACCAAGCATTTCAGGGATGCACCATCTGGAACAGACAAACCACCAATTACCATCTCGGTGGATGTCGCTGGTCTGGAGTAAGAGACCTGTGCGAGGCGCGTAGACAGCTCTGCATTTTTCCGCTCGAGCCCAAGGACTTTGTTTAGAAGCTCTGGATTGCCATTCGAATCTGAATCTGGTTGAACCTGTGGCAGCTCGAGTCTTTGCTTAATTTCATTGAGCTCGCGTTTAAGTTCATCGAGCTGAGCCTCAGCATTGTCAACTCTCATGACGAGGCCAGGTATAACGTCGAGCCCCTGAAGCTTCTCGTCTATCCCATCAAGACATCCATTAACTGAGGATTTAAGGTCCCTCATCTCTTGCAGGAGTAACTGAAGATTGTTTTCAGTGGAGGTAGCAGGCACTTTCGAATTAGGCATACCAGCCGTGGCAGATGTTGATTCAGCACACTCGGTGACGTTCGCAGTGGCACATGTCTGACAGATTTTCGCGGGAATAGCACTTTTGTCGCAGATTGAGAATTTAGTACAGAGTGTGTGAAACAATAGTTTACACTCTGAGCACGGATGAATCAAGTTTCTGCTACGCTTTGGTAGCTTACAGATCGAACAAATATCTTCAGAGAGCATCATGGAACGAGTACAGTTCAAAAAGACCAGCAGAAAGAGATGTCAAAAAAAAAAAAAAAATTCAGGCAGGCGAGTAGTCAGGTCAAGAACAAGTGCGGCAGGTACTTCAAATTTGAATTTTCGGGGCAAGTGATAAATAGATTAATCAACGTTAGGTCAGACTCCACTCAGTCGATAAGGTCAACAGTGCTGCCACCTAGCGGTGAAATTTTAATTACGGAGCGCAGCGACGTTACCACAACAAAGCATTTAAGCTAACCTCAAAGTCACAAACCGCACTAAAATTTCACTCAAACTGTGAATAAACAAAGTTACGCCACTGCACAAAAGTCACAAACAATAGCAGAAAGTCTATCAGATCCGGCACACCACAATTCAACAACAGTTAGCAGCTTAGAACACCGATTCAATCTTCAAAAGTCCTGATGCACTTAAGGATCGTAGTGGAGGAAAGATGATTCAGCTACGTTTAATTTAAAAATTCAGCAAAAAATGAAAACGCTTTCTGGTAGAGAATATAAAACTTTTTAGCTACACAGTTGGGTAATTTCTGTACATTCAGGTTTACGAACTCAACAAAGTCCGTTCGAAGCTCGGATCAAAGCGGTCTACACTCGGGTTATTAATCACAGCTTTTGAGTCCCCCCGTAAAAAACCATAGAGAGAGAGAGAGAGAGAGAGAGAGAAAATGGCCGAAATGGCTACGTGCTTGTGCACATTGAGATAGACGAAATCAGCACAGAGTCGTAAATTCTGTGCTAGAGAAAATGAAAAGTGAGAAGGGGCAAGGAAATGACTGTTCCTTGCACCTGAATACCTGGAGATGTTCGATGAGTGAGGATTGTCCTTGAACCAGACAAATTCTCCGTAGACCACCGGTGAAGAGTAGCTGATACACGTGGTAATGGCGCGGCTCCGAGGTTGTTGATGATCACAGAATTACTGTCTGTGATCGTCCGGATGAGCTGGTGCACGGTGAAAAGGCAGGTTCCGGGACGACCTGGTGAAAAAGGCGATGAGAAGAGCCGTTGAGACGAACCGTGAAAAAGCCGGGAGAACTCTCTGCTGCACACACACACACACTTGAGCACCAAAACCAGAAGCCAGCACGCGAGGCCTGTGGCAGCAGCAACGGCGAGAGCGGTACTGCCCAGCACTACGGCGCGCGGGAGTGAGAATTAGGACTAAAGTCCCCGCCTAGACTCATAGATGAAGCCATGTAGTCTATCAATTTAAAGTTGAGCGAATGAGCCGAAATATTTACGAGCGAATAGTGGTCCACTCCGTAACACGGGTATAAACAAAATTTATGCTGTTCACTCAATCAACTCAAATTTATGGCATGTTATATGTTTGCAAATCAGTTGCTGAAAAAATTTATCATTTTTATAATTTTAATTAACAACTTAAGTGACATTAATTGTTGATAGGTTTTTTTTTCATTTACATACTTTTGTTATAAGTTTTATTAAAAGTTTAGGCACACATTATAATACTTTTTTTATTCACTCATGCATAACACTCATTTCATTGAAGGTGTTATCAAATTAAATTTTACCAATGTAGTGTCGATTTCATTTCAAGATGAATTTGAAAAAGAGGTAAAATAAACAAAATCATATTGTAACTTAATTTTTATTCAAATTTTGTAAATATGTAAACATGGTATTTTTCAATAACAATTCAAGGCGATTTTTTAAATGACAAGTAGGTCTGTTCACTTCACTTTTCAATAAATTTTTTAATACCAATTACGTTTTTTTACTAGTACTATTTTTTAAAACTTATTACCTAATTTAAATTTTTTAATTAAAAACAAGGGCTCCGGCCTTCAAGCAGCATGAGATTTTTACAACTAAGGTTATGTTTTAAAAAAATAAAATATTAAAAGGGAGCGGTGTTGCCAAATTTAACTGCTGCCTTCTCTGCGTATCTATATGTACCATTTGTACGTACGCATAAGATCGGGCATACCACCCCAGGTAGTAGAGTGTCTGCCTGTCGTGCCTGGGATCGTCGGTTCGAATCCCGGTTGAAACGATTTTTTTTTTCTTTAATAAATTTATTAAAAATAATTTTCAAATATCATCAATAAATTGAATAAATATGAAAAATTAATTAAAATATTTTAAAAAATGAGTAAAGCTACCTGCTAGCCAGCAGCGGCTAGCCCCTAGCACGACCCCAGGTGCCCGCCCTTTAAAAGGTACGGGCCCAAAACAGTACGAGAGAGCGGGCACAATACTGTACGAGAGAGCGAACCCAAAAAAGTACGAGAGAGCGGGCACAGCTCTAAAACATACGAGAGAGCGGGCACGTGTGCTCGTACTCTCTTAGCTTTACTACTGCTAAGATTACAATATGTTAGGTGGTTAAAGATGAAAAATTAAGTATGGTTGGTAGGGTTATGAATCAAATTATGATGAGTAAGTAAAGTTCAAACTGAACTCTCGTGTCTAATTTTAATTGATTTTAACCACTTAAGTCTTTTTATTATTTTACCAAACATAGACCTTACGTATTGTTTCGATTAATCTTTATAGTCATCAATTATAATTAGGGGGTTGGCGAGCGGAGCGAGTAGAGTAAGCTATAAGAGTAGAAACAATGGTATGTATCACAGTAGATTCAAGCATAAATTTCTGGGGGGTTGACGAGCGAAGCGAGTTATACACATTCCTTATTTCTGGGACATTTTATATATAAAAAGCCTTTTTCTGGGACTTTTTTCTATTGCTGGTAGGTCCCAGAAAATTTTTACACAACTTCCTTATTTCTGGGACTTCCCAGAAATATTTCTGGGACTTTTAGTATGTATTGCTCCTATTTCTGGGACTCATGAGAAAAATTGTAAATTAAAAAATTTTAATCCAAATAACTTTGCCTTAAATTTTTATATTTAATTACTAATAAAAAAAAATAATAAAATTTCATACTCTGGTTGAAACATAAAGCGATAAGTCTAAAAAATAGATAAGATAAAATCTTTCCATTGAATGATAATTTATGAAAAATATTCATACTCTGGTCTAGCTACATAGATAAGTTAAATTTGTCAGGATTCAACAAAAAAATATATATATATATTGAAAGAAGCAAAAGTTTATAATCACACAACATCAATTAAGTGTCATTCTCTGGTCTTCAAGCAGAATATCATCTCAGTTTGAGATGACAAAACAGAAGTAAAAAGAAAATCTCATAATTTATACTCTGGTAAGTTCATTCTGAATCGCTGATAATGAAGACAAAAAATGTATAAGTTTTAAGAAACTTAAGGAGGCTCATGTGATTTAGATCCAGCCGTTTGATTGGTTTGAAAAAATTCCAGGAGATTCCTTGGAAAAAGAGCAACAACTTTTGTATTCAACTTTTATTAGGAAGCCAGGCTCATTTTCGAGAAAAAATTCATTGAAAATTTTTTTTTTAACACAGGGTCTCATGGGAGAAAACGGGAAAAAAATCTTAAACTTTTTTGAACCGTTCGTTACGGTTAAAAAAATTCATAAAAACGCAAAAATCTTCAAAGATTAATTAAAAATTATAATAACAGGGGGTAACCAGGCTACTTTTAACGTAAAAAATAAAAATGTGTCGAAAAATTAAGGCCGTATTTCGAAAATGCACACCCGTACTAAGTGTCCGAGCAGTGAGAGGTTTTTTTTTATTTTTTCGTAGTTGGTTTTTGCTTACATATTACCAATAAAATTTAACGGATGATTAAATAAAACGATAACCAAGTTCTGAAAACACAAAAATTACTTCATTTTTATTACTTTTTACTTTGTCACCTCAAGGGCCCTGGCTTGTTACGGGGCAGCAAGCATGAGCCACCTTAACTTTCATTTAACTAGAGAACGTTGATAC
The DNA here is from genome assembly GCA_038277355.1 of Encarsia formosa. Classification (NCBI taxonomy): domain Eukaryota; kingdom Metazoa; phylum Arthropoda; class Insecta; order Hymenoptera; family Aphelinidae; genus Encarsia; species Encarsia formosa. The sequence goes on from CM076187.1 coordinate 23,119,459, forward strand.
TCTGATAGGTTCGATATCTCTTAGTAATAGACGGAATAAAATACGCAAAATTAGACCTACAAAAAGATGACGCACATACTGTTTTTTTTTTTTTTTTTTTTTTTTTAACTAACTGCTACATAAAAAAAAGCAAGGGTTTGGCATGACCCTTTTTCGATTATTAACCTACAGAAAGAAACTATATTTAAACAAAATCTCTGATGCAGAGAAAAATTAAGTTAGGTTTTTCAATGCTGCAGCAAAGCTAACCATTTATGTATAGTTGCTGTCCTCGAATCGTCCAGAATCGATGTCATTCTCTGGTCCTGGTGCTCAGAATTATGCAACTTTTTCAGAAACCAAACATAGACTGTAATGAACTGTAAAAATTGATACTCTAGTAACTGATATCAGTACTGCTATAAAGCAGGACGCAAAAATGTACCCGAGTAGAAAATCATGATTTCAGCTTTACTACGTAACGATCAAGCTCTCTTATGTGCCAAGTCTCCTATTCTCAACGCATTTAGATATGCTTCATTAGAACTGCATGGAAAAAATCAAAAGCTAAGTATCATGTGCTATTTGAAAATATAAAGTATAAGTGTGAATAAGGTCCAAGTGTAAAAGTTTGAAGTCATTCTCTGGTCTTGAAGTTATATACACTTACCTATTCGATAACTCAAAACTTAAGTGAAAACTACTTCTAAAATTTGTAATCTTTTTTTTGTGATCATAATTGCTGATAAAGCAAGTCAAAAGAATGAACAGCTTTCAGAAATTTGAATTTCTCTTTACTTAGGAACGTTCAAAATCTGAAAGTTTCAATGACTCCCACTTCTGGCTTGGTTTAAGAACGCAAAATCAGAACTGCTTAAAGATGATGTATATGCTGTTTTTTTTTTTTTTTTTTTAAATACTTTTGCTATATAAATAACAGCAAGGTATGGAGACGACGCTTTTTCGAATATTTACTTACAGAGCGAAACTAAACTTAAACAAAAACTCTATCTTGGTGGGGAAAAATTAGGTCAGGTTTTTCAATGCTGCAGCAAAGCTAACCATTTATGTATAGTTGGTGTTCTCGTCGTTGGTTTGCGGCATAAGTCCGTCTAGACAAATGTTTTTTAATCCAGATCTTTGATACGTAGTGTGTAGAATCGATGTCATTCTCTGGTCTTGGAGCTTAGTGTCAAGTCATTTTTAAAAAAACCAAACAAAAGTTTGAGTAAACCCTCAGAATTAGTACTCTACTTGCTATAAAGCAAGACGCGATAATGTTCAAGATTAGGTAATCATGATTTCAGCTTTACTACGTAACGTCCAAGCTCTCTTATGTGCCATGTCTAGTATTCCGAATGCATTTAGACATGCTACATTAAAACTGCATGGAAAAAATCAAAAGCTAAGCATCATGTGCTTTTTGAAAATTAAAGTATAAGTGTGAGTAAAGTCCAAGTGTAAAAGTTAAAAGTCATTCTCTGGTCTTGGAGCCAAGTATCATTTCTTGTAAGTCTTTATTCGATAAAACCAAACATGGGTTGGAGTAAAATCCCAAAAATGTAACTGATATCAGAACCGTTCAAAAGCAAGATGCGAAAATGTACAAGAAAAAAAAAACAGCATATGCATCATCTCTATGCAGTTCTGATTTTGCGTTTTCAATTAATCTAGAAGCAAGAGTCATTGAATCCATCAGATTTTGAACGTTCCTAATTAAAGAGAAATTCAAATTTCTGAAAGCTTGTTCATTCTTTTGACTTGCCTCATCAGCATTTATGATCCCAAAAAAAGATTACAAATTTTTATATATAGTTTTCACTCAAGTTCAGAATTATCAAATTGGTAAGGATATATGACTCCATAACCAGAGAATGACTTCAAACTTTTATACTTGGACTTTATTAACACTGATACTTTATATTTTTCAATAGCACATGATACTTAGCTTTTGATTTTTTCCATGCAGTTTTAATGTAGCATGTCTAAATGCGTTCAGAATATGTGACTTGGCCCATAAGAGAGTTTGATAGTTACGTAGTAAAGCTGGGATCATGATTTCCTAATCTTGGACATTATCGCGTCTGGCGTTATAGCAGAACTGATACCAGTTACTAGAGTACTAATTCTGAGGGTTTACTCAAACTTTTATTTGGTTTTTTTAAAAATGACATGATACTAAGCTCCAAGACCAGAGAATGACATCGATTCTATACACTGCGATCAAATATCTGGATTGAAAGCACTTGGATAGGGGGCCTTATGCCACAAACCAATGACGAGAAAAGGAGACTTTTTACCTAACACAGCTTGAAAGTTACGAAATAAAGTTGGAACCATGATTCTCTCCTCTTGTACATTTTCGCATCTTGCTTTTGAACGGTTCTGATATCAGTTACCAGAGTTCCATTTTTTGGATTTTACTCCAACCCATGTTTGGTTTTATCGAATAAAGACTTACAAGAAATGATACTTAGCTCCAAGACCAGAGAATGACTTTTAACTTTTACACTTGGACTTTATTCACACTTATACTTTAATTTTCAAAAAGCACATGATACTTAGCTTTTGATTTTTTCCATGCAGTTTTAATGTAGCATGTCTAAATGCGTTCAGAATAGGAGACTTGGGACCTAACAGAGCTTGAAAATTACGAAGTAAAGTTGGAACCACGATTCACTACTTTAACTCAAAGAGCCCTCTACGGGGCCTCAGAATGGACTGGAAAATTTTTTTCAAAGTCCTACAGAAGCCTAAAATTTTCCGCACTTTTCGAATCTGGGGTGAAAAGTATGGGTTTCTATTTGAAAAAATGGTTTTAGGGTCCGTAGAGCCCACGGTAAGGGCTTGGGCCCTATTTTGTCTGGCCCATCTGATCCTAAATTTAGTAAGAAGTAACTCTTACGTTACGTGTGCTATAGAAAAAATGCATATTTTTCAAGTTATTCGGCCCATCTGCTACTTAAGGTAGTAGTTCCGCGATATATAGCACATACATGGGAAAACACATGCAAAATGCAAACAACTCAAACACTATCTGAATTTTTAATATGTTGTAAATAAACATCTGATCTTTCAAAATATCACTTAAAAAATGCAGGTATCCATGCTTTTTTTCGAGATAATTGAGTTCAAAAAATGTTAAATTTTACAGGTTAGGTATTACTATGTATTGTGATTTGGTGAATTTCTAACTCAATTATCTCGGAAAAAAGCATGGATACCTGTATTTTTTAAGTGATATTTAGAAAGACCAAGTGTTTTTTTACAACCTATTTTAATTTCAGAACTAGTTTGAGTTGTGCACTAAGGCGGAACTACTACCTTAATAGCTCCCCTGTATGTATAAAATAGTAAAAATATATTTCAAAAGTTAAAACTCTTTTTTTAAATATTTTTTTAAAATACATAAAATATGTGATTATTAATAATCATTGCAGTATTTTCCATTTTTCTTTAGAACAGAAATTTTTTAAAAATAAATAAATAATTGTTTAAAAAAATTATAATAATTATATTAATTAAATTTTTGTAGATTAACTAAAGTTTTAAAGCATTCATAATAGTATATTATTCCCAGAGGGACTAAAGTTTGCAGTGGAGGCGCGCTGTCATTGTAGCCAGCGGCTTACACGCAGCCGGCCGCCATGTTGCGGCCCTATCGCTAGCGAGGGCATGCAGTAGGCCGAGTGCGCGTTGGTCGATGGCGCAGGGAGTACATTTCGTTCTTCTAAACGCACTGGAAATTTTAGGTCAAATTCACGGGAAAAAAGACATTTGCACAGAAAAATAAGTGATTAAACGGGAAAGAAAATAAATGCACGGGAAAAAAATACTTGAGCGGAAGTTAAATATATTAAACGGGAAAAAAAAAATATATTGAACGGGAGTAGAATTAACATTGCACGGGAAAAAAATGTATTAAACGGCAATAGAATTGATCTCGCCTGGGAAAAAGAGTTGAGAGCAAAACTCAACAAAAATCAAGCAAAAAATTTTTTTTATTGAACATTATACAACTGTAATTGAAATTCACGATATTTTTTATGAAAGATTAAAACATTAGTAAAGCTTTTTTTTATTTTGTAAATCAGGCTGTAGGTTGCATCTGTTGTGCGTTAATCTCATGAATTTCCTGGCCAACGCTAACAATCTAAGTGTTGATAAAATTATTTTCAAATCCTGTTCTTCTAAATCAAAAGATTCTGCAAAAATGTGGAAATTAACCACGTATGGTACATCTTCATCATCCGGAACTTGAGTGCGCTCATTGCACCAAGCTCTAAGATCCTTGGCCAATACGGAAGGAGTGCCTTTATCACTTCGGATTGTTATAAGAAATGCAACAAGTTTTTCTTTTGCAGGTTCTGTCATCTGATTTTTACGAATGAGATTTAGTAGTGCATTTGGGTCCTTTCTGTGTAAGCAAATCTAGATGATGGATAATGTCTTCAGATATGATCCTTAATCCGTCAGATATTTTTGACCAATTGACTTCGAGTTCACGAGTTAGGTCAGATGAGTTGATAGGATTCAGAAGTTCTGAAAAATTTTCTTTATTATTTCCAACATTTTTATAGTTATCCTTATTTACACTGTTTTTTTGATGTCTGGATTTCACAAAGCTCCCACAAGAAATATCAGATGACTTGTTCTCTTGAAAAGATAGAACTAATCTTTGTCTATAAGAGTCATGCTGTATCCATTCTTCAGATTGTTCATCCAGCGAGCCCCGCAGATTCAGATTGTGAGGTGGAGAGGACTTTGGGACGCTTTCTACACGCTCCACGTCCATGCGGGAATTGTCTCTTGGTGGAAATTTTTTTATAATATGTTGCAATTCATCTTTGTTCGCCATATTTGAACCCCGTAAGCAGTTTTCGTTAGACTCACTGACTCCATTACAAGCCTTAATTTCTTTTAGTTGCTTGACTGCTGATGGATACATGCGTTGACTGTCAGGAGTTATTATAGAACGGTCGTTCCAAGGCGACATTCCACCTAGCGGAACGTTTAAATTATCCAAGGATGGAACTTTACTGTAACTGTTGTCACCGCCTTAATGCTGATCGATGCTACCATTTATATTAAGTGATTCAGATTCTGATATCATTTGATTTAGAGAAATATTATGATTCGAGCCCTGAGCACTTTTGACACTTTCTTCTATTTCTTCATCGCTTATAATAACGACATCATTTGCAGGTACTGGTTTTCCAGAAACAAATAGTTGCTTACAGTACAACGGCGACCAGTCGGCCGATATCTGATCACGATTCTCAGATTCTGGTAGCTCGAGAGCTGACAATCTCTCAAGAGACTTCATACGACCTGGTGAGTTAGAATGATTGTTTGCGTGTTGGCGAGGATATTCTGTGTCCTGCTGCCTCGGTACCAAAGTAGAACTTTTACGATTCTTTACAGGACCAACAGAATTTTTTTTACAAAAATTTGGAACCAAAACTTCCATTCTTGATTTATTCATGCTGATAGAACCATTTCCAGGCGATCGGTTCTTCTTTTCGTTAGTATCGACTGGTCGATCGTTAAGTCTACTCGTTTTATTTCGACCCAACGACGATCCCGAAGCATGATAGCGTGGATTTTCTGCGGCCTGCTGCCTCGGTGAATGCGAAAGCATCGAGCGTCCGAGTGAGTGGCCAGCATTCGCCGAGTCATTTTCATCGAGAGGTTTATCGATCACTCCACGCGACTGCTTTCGGCCGACGTACGATCCCGAAGTATGACGGCGAGGATATTCTGTGTCCTGCTGCCTCAGTGAATATGCAGGTATCGAGCGTCCGAGTGAGTGGCTACCATTCGCCGAGCCACTACCATCGAGAGGTTGATCACTCAGACCACGCGACTGCTTTCGGCCAACGTACGATCCCGAAGTATGACAGCGAGGATATTTTGTGTCCTGCTGCCTCGGTGAATATGCAGGCATCGAGCGTCCGAGTGAGTGGCCATCATTCACTGAGCTTTGATGATCACCAACAGGTCGAACGTTGAGTCCGCGCGAGTAGTTTCGATCGAACGATGATCTGGATACGTGTTGGCGAGAGATTTCTGTTCTGCGATCCCTGCGTGCACATGTATCGGGAGGTGTCGAGCGTCCTAAAGATTCAGAAGAATTATGATGTGATATTTTTTCACGACGTGGCGACCTGGACCTATAATCGTTTACTGAAGCTATCGACATAAAATTTCTTGTATGACGGTAAATGTCACGATGGACATCAGATTTCGCCTTTGTCGAATCCGTGGAACGTCCTCTTAAGTTTGGCCGAGACCTACGAGATTCAGATGTTTCTGTAATATTGTTTTCGAAAGTACGATTTCCGTCTTGGAGGTACATCAGAGAATCTCCATCATTGTACATGGATCCATAGTAGCTGACATCTCGCATTTCTGGCCATTGGTCTGAAAAAATCGAATATCTATAAAAAAACTATAAAGCATTTGTTAAGTGAAAACCATCGATATATATATATATATGTATATATATGTATACACAGCTGTACACACATAGATATTTACACAGATATATAAATATTTCTACGTCTTTAAAAATTTAGAAAGACTCTGCTACAAACTTCATAACAACAATGGCCAATTAGAAAATGGAGTTAATTATTTGACTAATAATACTTTTTAAATTAATTTGCAAGTTATTTAAACTCTTTTAATGAATCAAGAAAACTACTTTTGGACTTTGAATACAATTATAATTTTGGTAAACAGTGAGGTGATGAACTATGGATTCATTAAATTTTTTTAAATCTTTGCAGGTGTCAGCAAGAATAGTTCAAAATAACTCTTCATTTCATATGTTGGAAATAATTGATACATAACAAGTCTATACATTCTATTTCTAGATTATAAATTTAGTTAAAAGTTTTAAATTTTTCAAAGATATTTTTCTATTTGAGTAATTAACTTAAATTTAAAGTGATTCAAAAGCTTTAAACTCCATTTAAAGCTTTTGAACCAATTTTTTTTTGTTATATTTCATTATAAAGATTTTTTAATTTTTTGAATTTTAATTCAACAGTGCAGGTGGAAATTGAAGTCAATAATATTATTTACTAAAACAGTTTTTTGACACTTACATATTCCACAACTGGGATTCAATGGTATCGGTTCATTCGCTTGTATGTTCCGGATGAAGTTTGTGTGTAATACACTCCTGCATCTGAGGACTCTGCAAATAATCAGATTTTGTTTTTACATATTCCAGCAGATTTGTCAAGTAAACAATTTTTGTTTTATTCTTACTATTTTGGTTTTCACATGAATGTTGACTCTTATATGTCATGGTTCCCTTGAAGTTCGACACATCATCTGCAAACCCAGCAGCACTGGAGCCCCCTGGGTAAGATGACAGCTTTATATCATAAGCTAAATGCTTATGATATATCCATCTAAAATTTCTTTATCACAATCTTCCATTAGATGCAATGAATTATTCTGTTTTCTCTTATTGTACTTTTTTAAGACTCCACTTTTATAATTCTTCCACGTCTGTACAAAAGAAAAAAATCACAATTGAAAAACAATACAAGTTAAAGCAAACAAAATGTTTCTGAATTTAAGCTAAGAAGTTACTTTTGTTTTGAAGAATTGATTTAAAAATTTGTTTTAAGTTTTCATGCGAGTAATAGTAATTACATAATTTATAAAACATCCCTGTTAACAATGGCAATACATAGGTATGCATATACTTTTGCAACATTTTCATCAGAAATATCTGTTCATTCTACCATTTTTTAGTGACAACCTGTTTCAAGTAGCTGTTAAAACATTGAAATTACACTTTTTATTTTAAATTCATGTGTAATTTTTGAAGCTTAAGTAAGTGAATTTTTTGTTGCTGTAATAAAAGCTTTAATTCTTACCAGAATCCACTCCTGTTTACTTTTTCTTGCTCCCGGCAACGCTTCTAAAATTATAATTAGCTCGTCCCAAAGTCTCTTTTTATTAGTTAGGCATGCAAATCACTCATAAGACACGGGCTAACCTAGCTAACCTACTCATTCGGCGCCAAAATGACGAAGGAAGCGAAAAGAATCCATATTGAAAATATGTCTGCTCAATATTCCGCGTTAATTTTGAATGTTGTTAAATAAATTTTTGTTTTTATTAATCAAAATTTCTCATTAAAGACAACTATTTTTAAAGAATGGTTCATTATTTTCTGCTGAGATAACACTTTCTTAAATAGATATGATTTTTATTTACTTTCTCTTTTAGTTAAACAACTAATCAATTTTTTAATTTTAAGTTGCTATCAAAGATAATTATTAAAAAAAATAAAAATCAAAGAAAACGGTTTAAAGCTCATAATGGTAATAGTATCAGAAACTGTACAATGTTTAATGTAACATGGAGCTGAGGTAAATACCAAATGACTGTCCATTCGAAGTATGCAAGTATAAAATTGTTGCAGCAATATCTTATTTAGAATATTCTTTTTTTATAAAATAGAAGTTAAATTATCTAAAATTCATGGATAAATCATGTAATTATGAAAAAGAAAAGAAAATGTTCCTAGTTATGTAAAATTTTTTTTATTGTTAATAACAATCAAAAAACTTTCAACATTCTTCATTTTTGTTGGTTTATTAGCGAGTAAACTTCTACCTACAATCATTTTAATGTTGAAGACTGAGAATATTTTCCTATGATCCCAGCTACTCCGGACAAAAAGTTCTTTTCTAAATCATCTTTGAAATGACTTGTGTCTAACATTAATTGATTGCTTATCTTATTCATTCCTGCAAGGTCAGTGTTATCAATATGTTGCAGTTATTTATTAAAAATTTATTATAGAAAACACATAATACCTTTTTCTTTAGCTTCAGTTTCTGGGCTTATAACTTGCATGTGTAAATTACTCTGAATAAGTTGAGCTGCAGTATAATATAACAATAAATTGAAATTATAAATAATTTATGACAACATACCTATATTAATTGAGTAACTACAAATTATAATACACTACCTTCATTCTCCAAACCTAAACTCTCCTTGTGATTCAATAATATCATGTCATGATTATAGTTCTGGAAAAATTGGACTGGATCTACAAAATTTTGTTTTATATTAAATGATAATTAAATCTCTTTCAAAACGTTTCTTGCTTTATTACTGTTTTATATACTTTTCCAAACGACTTTCTTCTTCATAGGATCTACAGTCACTTACATTACCTTTTTCTCTGTAGAAAACATCAAAGCCATCAATAGGATCTGGAAAATTAATTTCATTACACAATTGGCTCTTGCATAAAATAAACCTTTTTTTTAACTAACTCATTCTGTTTTTTGGTTCCTTGACACCAACTTCTGGTAGTACAGGTTGACCTGTGCCATATTTACCAAATATGGCACAAATCCTTTCAGTGGTTTCGCTAAGGTTAATGGGGTTGTTTTTATTTCCAGTCAAAGCATTAACCTGTAAGTACTCAGCCATTGTTTGTCTTGCTTCAGATTCTAATTCCTCCCAGTGCTGAAAAAATGGAAAATAGTATGAGAATGCAATTGTGGCTGTGGTGGACACAAGAAAAGAAAATACTGAAAGAAAGTTGAAGTTAAATAATAATATTAAAATGCAAATATTAATAATTACAATATTTTGATAGCCATAGAAATATATAACACCAACTACCAATAGAAGTATATAGCACCAATGACTCACACTTTTATAGTATTGTAGCGTATGAGTGGGTCCTAATTCATTTAACTGTTCAAACAACTTATTCCAGTCAACCTTGAATTTGTCATGGCCATGCCAACCCATTTCGGTTATTTGTTTTTTAGCAAATCTTGGCTCTTCTTCCATTGCGGATAGCAAAAGTTCCAATTGTATGTGATTCCTGAGAGAACAATTTAGTCAGCATATATGTACATAAAATGGATCAATTTCATCAAATATATGTATCTTAGTTTGAATACTAAAAATATTAACCTGAACTCTTAAAACAAATTTATTGTATGTAATACTTTATTTTATTATATTATCAAAATTTATATTGGTTACCCTTTTAAATAACAAATTATTATTTAACAAACTTTCAGCATTATTATTTTCTATTTAAAATCAGTTAGTAAACCAAAAATTGTTTTTTCGGATGTTTGTAATACTATTGTTATTTTGACCAATAACTAATTTTCTGAAGAAGATGGTAAATTACTTCACAACGATTACTTGTTTCTACAAATTTGTTTATTTTTTTATTTTTTTTTACTACTTATCTTTTTATTTATAATTCGCATGCTCACAGACGTGAAACGCGGCGTCAGTGCAGACTGCAGCTACCCCGCCAATCGCCATATTGTGAGCACCATGAGGCTGCTGCAGCTGGCAGCAGCGTTAGCGTTCAGCTGATTTTCAAGTCACTCTTGCAACTGCAGTTTAGTAGTAACTTTTCAAAGTATATTTTTTTATGAAATGATAGAAGACGAAGAGTATGATTATAAACAAAGAAGAAATATTGAAAAACATCTCCTCAGGGATCATTTTAATCCCTTTCAGGATGAGCCTGAGTTTTTTAGGCGTAGGTACAGGTTAGTGTTGATCATATTCGAAGCAAGAATGGCATTTTATTGAAGACTTCTAGTGAATATAATTTTAAACTTTTGATGGGTTTTTTAAGGATGTATCCTGCAGTTGTTTTAAGACTTTGTGAACTGCTAGCCCCTCTACTTGTTGGTTCACGCTCCAACCGTCTACCTGTGTACGTGCAAGTATGTTTTCAATTAAAAATAATTGTCTTCTGTTTACAAAAATATTACATTTATTGATATTTATTTGTACTTCAGATTTTGAATTCACTGCTAGTTTTTGCCAGTGGCTCTTATCAATCTGTTGTTGCTCAAGCGTATCAAGCTCCTACTTCACAATCTTCAGTCAGCAAAAGTTTTAACAAAGTTGTACAAGCTTTGTATGATATAGCTTTTTTTTCATAAAATTTCCCAAAACCAAAGCAGCAAGACAGCAAGTTGAACAAACGTAATGAGTTCTTATTTTGACAGGCCATGTATTCTTAGTAAACTTTAGTTAAGTTTTAAATTTTGTTTTTTTTTTACAGTTGGAGGCAAACCATAAGGACAACCAGGCATTTTGGGTTTAATCGATTGTTTTGTGGTTAAAATTTTAAAGCCAAAAGAGAATGAAGAGGCGTTCTATCACCACAAACATCAGCACTCTATGAATGTGCAAGTGGTACAGTGTTTTTTAGCAGACTGTAAAAATCAAGTATGCAATGGTTTTCATTTATTTTCCATTTTAGATATCAGATCTTTATGGGATAATTTTGGATTTGAGAGTTTGTCCAGGTTGCGCATCAGATAAGTTTATCTGGAAATTTTGTGATGTGAAAGTGTTGATGGAAAGTTTGCGGGCAAGAGAAGAAATCTTTGAAGATGAAAGAATGAACTATTACATCATAGGTATATAAATTCATTTTTATATAAAATTGTATATTTTGCAAATACTGGTACTAAAAGTATTTATAAAAAAGCATCATACACTGATTAATTTTTGTTTTATCAGGTGACAGTGGCTACACTTGTTCCCAGGTAATTAAACATATTTCCTAATAATTTATATTGAGAACTTTATTTTAATGCTCATTGTATTGTACCGTAGGTGATGCTTACTCCAATTCATATGGCAGATCCTCATACACCTGAGTGGACATATACTAGGGAATATGTTAAAACCCGATGTAACATTGAGCAGAATTTTGGCAGATGCACAGCAGTTTGGAGAATAATCAAAAGAGAACGGATGATGAGGTATGGACCAGAGAAGGCAGCAAAAATAATCACAGCAGCAGACGTGCTGCACAAGGTTGTTTAATGGGTAAGTCTTACTGTTCTTCATTTTTTATTAAAGTTTTTATTGTAAGTATGTATTACATATGTGATCAATAATGAAAATAGTTTCGTTTTTTCTTATTTGTATAATAAATGGAGAAACTATTATTATTTTTTTTATCAATATTACTGTTAATATATATAAAACTATCTTTCATAAAATTACTAGGTAAACCATAAGAAAACGATTTAAAATGGAAAAGTAACATAAGTAAACTTTCTTTTTTCCAGAGAAATCCCTGATGTGGATGATCCAGCTGATGTTGTTGTTGCTAATAACAACAGAGTACGAGAAAGCTACTATGATGGACTAGTTGAGAGAAATACTTTGTTAAATCAATATTACCGTTTTGGTAACTAATACCTGCTGAAGTCTGGCCACTGTATAAATTCATTGCTTCTGCTAGACTGTTTCTTGAAAAAAGTTTTAATTGTAAGTGCATGTTTTTTAATATTAAATTTGTAACTGTAATTTATCATACATATATCTTAGAATAAAAATAAATCTGTCCAATTAAAAAAAACAATGTCGATTACTAATGATCAGGATATGCAGAAATGGGGTAAAAGTAAAATGTGTGCAACTAGGTTAATGTTGGAAAAACGACTTTGCCGACAGCGCCCTGCACTATCGGTATAGTTCAGGGCCTGGGAGGGTGCAGTAGTTTTTTGGGTGACGAGCGCGTCATTCAAGCAGCATCCCTGCTAAGCTACGCACGCACTTTGGTGCATTTAAGAGTTTTCGAGTATACTAAAGTATTTAAGAATAATAAAGAAGTTTACATATTAAACTAAAGGGTTGTTTGTGTGTGTTTATTTAATCCTGGTTAACAAATCCTGACAATTAAAGTCCGATAGGTTATTGGCCCAGTGCACGCTTCCACTGCGCATTGATAAAGATAAAAGAAGCCAGGAATAATCACCACTAACAGCTCTTGGATTGATAGATAACATAAGGTAAGTGATTTGCATAAAGTGCGCGAGAAGAAAGATAGTCAAATTTGTGATAAACAAAACGATAGAAGTGTAGTGCACGCTTAAGAGTTTTATGAAAATCACTAATAAAATTATTTTTCCTTTTGAATTATATGCATGAAAAATCTATATTGGAATTAGAATTATAGTGGTATAGAGTACTAATTTATTGCTGGATTAGAAAATTTGAAAGAGTAAAGAGTAAACTTAGATGCATGACTCTAAAGTTTTTTTTCTTTGTTAGAATGGAAGAACGAAAAATGCGTCATCGAAGTCGTTACTATGGAAAATTTTAGGTGTTGGGGGAGGTAAGATTTGGTGCAGGGAGAGCAACACGATAAAACAACGGGCCCACAGTGTTTTCAGTCACAGCAGTTCTGCCGGCCGGCACCACCTGGCGGCCAGATGTGGGTTTATGGCTTTTCGGAAAATTTCGGAAGGCGGGCGAAGTTTTCTCCGTCTGTAGTTTTTTTTTTTCTCTCTTCTATTCTCTCTCTCTTCTCCTTCTTCTTTGGATGGGACTTAGAGGGCGCAGAGAGATCGTACCAAGGTTAATACTCGGTGAAGTAGGGTGCGCGGATTGATGGGGGATTGTCGGCTGGACTCTGGGACTGTTTCACGTGCACCCGTGCATTCATACGCAGATCCGTGCGCGTTGCAGGCTTCACTCCGCTAAAGCGCGCTGTTGCTTTACCCGCGCGCGCAGTAGCTTTACTCGCTGCAGTGTTGCGCAGCACCATAAGCTACTCCTTCGCAGGTCGCAAGCAGAAGGCCTGCGCCTGCACAAGCACAGCTTGTGACTCTAGAAATTCTTCCGGGCTAGTTTGTAGTAAACGCAGTTCTCTACATATGTGTCCTCGGCATTATGCGTTTATCTATCAGTGCTAAAGCCACAAATGAGACTCGTGATTGCAACTATGCCTTATATTAGAATGACTCAGGATGAAAGATGAAATGATTATTTATTCATTAAGAGATAGACCGAATAAAAAAAAAAATGAATAAATAAATAAAGACGATAATTTCGAGTCGAAAGATAAAATATAAATGAGAATCATGGATGGTTTAAGAGATGTACAAAATAATTTAAAGAAATTTTTTTTTGTACTAAATAGTGGTGTTGGTTGATAAATCTTTTTTTTATATTGTATGGATTTATTAAAAAAAAATTAATTAGGAAGAAACTTTTTTTATGGAAGAAAAATTATTAAGAGTAACCCTTTTATTCATATAACGAGTGTATGAATATTTCTTTTATAATGGAATAACAGTTTGAGAGGAATTTTTGACGTTTTTTTTTGCATGAATAAATATTTTCCATTTATAAAGGGTTTATATGGTTCTGGGGTCAATAATAATAACTTAATAATAACTTTATTCAGATGTATAAGTGATATGTATACATAAAACCGTAAATACATAATTTTGCATGAATGCAAAAATCGCCACTATGACTTTAATAAGTCAGCGCGTGGCCTGAATATAATAACTTATAATTAATTAATAAAATTTTAAATTTAAATTTACACTTAAAATTACTTACAATAGATATAAGAATTACAAATTTTCAGATCATCTAAAAAAGCTTTAACGAAAGTATTTGTTGTGTGATTATCCTCCTCTTTTATAATTCAAAAATATTTAACAATTATCAATAATCCATCTTTTTAAATTTAATTTTATAGACTTCTTGTTAGAAGTAATATTTTTCAAATCATTAGGTAACATGTTGAAAGTTTTTATCGCATTATAATGACTACTTTTTTTTAATATAGATTTTTTTATAGTAGGCAATGTTATTAATTTATTCTTAGTAATACTATTTGAGTTTTTATAAATATAACAGAGTTTGTCATAATGAAAAACAAGTGAATTTAAATAATACATCTGATTAATTCTCAATATATTTTTACTATATTTAAGTGAAATTCTTTTTAAGATTTTTTTCTGTAGATTAGAAAGTAAGTTTTTGGCATTTTTATAGCACCCTCCCCAAGCTAAAATACCGTATGAACAAAAACAATTAAATAGTGCATAGTAAATCATCATTAATGAATCAAAGTTCATAATTTTTCTGAGTTTGGAGAATACATAAAGCAAATATTTAGTTTTGTTAACTACATTTTTCAAATGTTTTTCCCAAGTTAATCTATAATCAATTGTGATTCCTAAATATTTAGTTTCTAATACTCTTTCTATGCTTACATTATTAATATTTATGTTTATATCTATATCACTGGGAACACTATTTTTATAAGCACCAAATGTCATAAAAACTGTCTTTCTTATATTTAGTGATAGCCTATTTGCACATAACCAATTATTAACTATATCCAACTTAGAGTTCATATTATCACTTGATGACAACCAAGAATCTCCTTCACTTAAGATAACAGTATCATCAGCATAAGATATAATTGTACCATCTGTATATTGGGTTAATAAATCATCCATATAGACAATAAAAAATAGGGGACCAAGAATAGTTCCCTGAGGAACACCCATATTTAAATATCTCATTTCACTATTGATTCCATCAATTTTGACGCATTGTTCTCTATCACTTAGGTAACTGCGAATAAGTTGTAGTGGATGATCTCTAATACCATATTTTTCTAGTTTATCTAGTAAAATATCATGATCCACAGTATCAAATGCCTTACTAAGATCAATGAAAGTGGCAATTGCATGTCTATTTAAATTCGTAGTATTATATATGTAATTTGATATGTATTCAAGGGCATCTTGAGTGCTTCTTTTTTTCATAAAACCAAATTGCATTTCTGATATTATCTTATTTTTTTTGAAAAAATTTTCCAGCCTAATATATATGATCTTTTCAAACACTTTTGCCAGATTGGAGATTAGAGAGATTGGTCGGTAATTGTTCATATCACATTTATCACCAGATTTAAAAATTGGAATAACCTCAGCAATTTTCAATGCGCGTGGCCATGTCTTTGTTTCTATACATTTGTTGAAAATATTTACTAGAGGATTAGCAATAAAACAATTTAATTTTTTTTAGAATTTTTACGCTTATTCCATCAACACCTCCACTTTTATTTTTTAGATTATTGATAGTTCCAATGATTTCCATAAAGTCAGTTGGATTGAGAAAGAGAGAGTTTTTATTAGGTTCAGTCATTTTGATTTTATCATTATTGTATGACTTTTGAATTTTTGTTGCTAACTTCTCACCAATTGTGCAAAAATGTTTATTTAGTTCATTAGTAATAATATTTATATCGTTAATTTTCTCACCATTTAGATTAATTTCATTTATAACTTTCTTTTGTTTAGTTTTATTTTTATTTATTTTATTATTGATAAAAGACCACAATTTTTTACTATCATGAGAAATTTCTTTAACTTCTTCAGTATCTTGTTTTTGTTTTGCTTTTTTTATTAAAATTTTTAATATACTAATATATTTTTTATAATGCATTTTTGCATTTATATCTTTAGGATTATTTAAGCAAAATTTATGTAATTTTTCTTTATTGACACATGAAACTATTATACCTGAAGTTATCCAATTTTTCCTAGGAATGTACTTTCTCTTTTTCTTTTTACAACATTTTTTAGAAGCAGTAATAATATTTTTAATGTCAGTTATCAAATTGTCAATTGCTGTATTTACGTTTAAGACTGTGTTATATTTGTTCCAGTTATGTTCTGAAGCTTTTTCTTGTAATTTATTAAAATCTATGTATTCAAAAGTTGTTTTTAAAGAATTTGTTTTATTAAGTACTTGATCTTCAAATTGAAGCAATAGAGGATAGTGGTCAGTAAAACCTTCTATTATTTTGAAAGATTTTATAGCAAAATGGTTAGTTTTTATAAATGCATTATCAATGCAAGATCCTTGTCCAATTTGATTATTACTTGGTCTGGTTATTCCATTAAAATAAGGAAGGTATTCTGCATTGGTAAAATTGTTTAATAAATCTAAAGCGTGTTTTGAAGTCTTTAGCATATCTATATTGTAATCACCTAGGAGACAATGATTAATACAATTTTTATTTCTAGATAGATAATCATTTAACAGTTTAAAAAATTTTTCATTTTTTGTTTGGTGAGATTTATATAAAGCTGATATTTTTAATTTAACTTTAGATTTCATATCAAAATTTGTACTAATAATTTTAAGATCTTCTATTACTTCTATTTCAGTAGAATGTGATAAATCTTCTTTTATGTAAACTATAACACCATCAGCTTTGTTTATAGTGCTATTATTTGAAAGTATCTTATAATTAGGAATTTTATAAAAATTAATTTGTTCAGGAGTCCAAGTTTCAGTACATATGATAATATCTGGCTTTTTTTTCATTCTTTCAATAAAAATATGTAAGTATTCAAAATTTGCATTTAAACTTCTAATATTAAACATTAATACTGTGAAATGATCACAATTGAGTATATCGTTTAGAGCAAGTATATCAGGAACACTCTGTTCTTCAATTTTGAAATCATCTTCTAGAATAGAATCAAGATCTAAAATTTTACTTACTTTTTTGACTGTGGTTTGAAGCAGAGTTTAGATCAATACTGTTCTTGACGTCATATGATGTACTCATTATATTTATTTTATTTTTTGGCCAAATAGGTTGGATAGGATAATCTATGCTATTTATGGTTTTTTTCAGTCTGTATTTATAAGTTGTACATTTATCAAAATCAATCATTGTGTGATTAATATCTCTTTTTTCTGTTAGAAATTTGTTTGCAAAATCACAGTTTGCACATTTCTTAATATTCTGTTGATCACATTTATTAGTTTCATGTTTACCAGAGCATAAGAGACATGTTATCTCATACTCACATTTTCTACTATTATGTCCAAATTTACCACATTTTAGACAGGGTCTAACTCCAAATTCATCATAGAATTTACAATTTTGATGTCCTAAAAAAATTTTGTTATTATTATTTCTCAAATTTAAATATAGATTAGGACTAACTTGAACTAAGGCACCAAATTTTTCTTTCTTAGTTTTATAAATATTCAAAACAGAACACTTATCAGGTAAACTATTAAAATTTCTATTATTTAAGTCATCTTCAAGTTCCTGCAATTCATACTTAGATTCTATGCCCACAATTTTAATAATTGGGTATTTTAAAGATTGTATTTTAACCTCAAAATCATCATTTTTGAGTTTGCTTTCCAATGAATCTTTCACAATTTCAATATCACTTTTATTGTTACATTTAATAATAACAGAGTTGTCTTTTTTCTCAAAAGTGTTTGATATAGGTGCATTTATTGAAGTATGAATTGTTTTGACAACTTTTTCAAAACATTTTGTCTTGGATTTATCATTTTTGGGTACAATAATTAGATTAGGAACCTGGTTTATTTTTTTATTATTTGTAACTCCATTCTTCACTACACTAGAAAAGCTATTGAGATTTGAAGACTCTTTATTTTTTAATAGATCATTTAGTAGTTTATTTTCATTTTTTAAACTCTGATTAACTTCCCTGAGTAATTTATTCTCCATGTTGACTACACTATAAAATTCACTTTTGTTAAAATCATAATCAATCTGAGAATGAAAACTATCATCATTATTACTATCAGTTTCACTTTTTATCGTTTCTTCTTCACAGTTGTATTTGATTAATGCAATCAATTGTTTAGCTTGAATTGTTAAATCATCGTAGTTTAATTTCGAGGTTATGTTTTCCATCATACAATTTTTACAAATTACAAAAGATTCACTAACGATTTTGGCATTTTTTTGGTTTAAAATATCACTAGGATAATAAACATCCTCACAAATTAAACATATCACAAAACTAATTTTTTGCTCTGAATGACCTTTAATAATTTTCTTTTTACGAATATCAGGTGGCACATGCTTGGTAGGCAGCATGGCGCCGAAAGAAAAAAATTGAGTAAAACTGCGGTGCAGTGTAGCTTGATTTTTGACTAGAAAAATTATTGAAAATTTGCTGGTGTCCCGTGCTTGCACTTGTACAGCCCAAATTCGACCGGCCTCACAGTGGTACTTGGAGTCGTACGTTGGAGAGAGGTGTGCATGTACGAGTGATACTGCAGAGGATCATAATTTTTAGTTTCAAATCAAAGTAAAAAGTGGTACTTTTATTTTGATTTAGAAGCATGAAGTAAAATATTCTTTAGTGGGACTTAGAGGTATACCTGTGAATGGTTAGAGAGATTTTTGAGTGAATTATTAGAGAGAAAATATATGAAAAAAAAGAGAGAAATTATTTGTAACTAAAGAATATTTATTTTGAAAACCCAGAATATCTGATTGAAATTTGGTACCCTCCAGTAACAACAACAACAATATGGAGAACAACTTCAACAATCTTTGGGAAGCGTACATGAACAGCCGCTATATAGAAGAAGAATCAACTAACCTAAATAATCAAAGTAAGATTTATTATTAACTGTGAAGTATTAAGAGTAACTCTAAAGTTTTGATGAGAAATATATCTTTGAGTCTAAGAATAAACTTTAGAAAAATTAGAGTCAGATTGTCAGGCCTGACAAATAAATTAAGAGAAAAACAGGTACTCATTAAGAATTATTTCACAGCACCAACCATGAATAACGATGATGTCCCAGCCCTTGATCTAATAATGGACACTGATGCATCTGCAGGCAGAGCTGCAAATGCATCAAGAATACTTCCACGAAATCCAGCTCCCAGGACAACTTATAATCGTGAAAATCTTCAAACTCTACCACCACCTACGGCAATTGATTGCTCGCAAGAAGTTTTTGCTCAAATGAGGGAACTGACCGAAAGAGTAGCCACATTAAAGCGTCAGACCATTGAGCGTGACAGAAGCTTGCTACAAAGAAGCCTCGAAAACACTTCCTACAGAACAAATACAACTAGAATGTCACATGACGTAGGCAGAGGTGACCAAGGAATTATTTCGAAGCTTAATATTAATCGAAATTATTCCTTAACCGCTAAATCTAATTTCGACGTTTGGTACGATAAACTTGTCACTGAACTAAGAACCAGCAGGTTGGAGGATGTAATTAATCCAAATATTCCTACTCCGGCCAACTTAGATGCTAATGCAAAAAGATTAAGACAAAATGATGCAAGAGACATCATTATTACTAGGCTAGATGAAGAGTTCCACAGAAAAGTACTGAGTATTGAAGACCCCGTTGCAATGTTAGAAAAACTCAAGCAATTGAGAAAAAAATATCATTGGCGTAACAGCTACAACTTTGAGAACTGAGCTGTACACAATGAAAATGCAACCTGGTGACTCAGTAGATTCATTCTGTGAGAAGTATGATAAGATAGTTAGAGAAATTCAACTGAGTGACTCTGAATATCAACTTGTTGATTCCGAAATAAGATCTTTGTTTCTTCAAGCAATTAATCAGATGCCCTTTTATATAAGAATAAAAGAAAGAAATTCAATGATGAAAAAGCTTGTAAATAAAGAATTGAATTTCGAAGATATAAAGAGTGCAATGAGAGAAATCGAGATAGAAGAAAACTCGACTAAGACTGCTGAAAAACAACCGAAGGCTGCAAGAGTAGTTAACAATAAAAACTTCAGAAGAGGAAATAATAACAAGCAGTCAACAAATAGAAGAGATCTTTGTCACAAATGTAACGAGGCTGGATACTGGCAAAAGCAGTGCCCACTTAAGAATACCAATAAATGGTTCTGCTACATCAGCAATAAATTAACCGGCCATAAGTCCACAGAATGTTGGTATAATCCCAATAACGAAAACAGGAAGAGAAATGAAGACTCTAACACTGAGAATCCCAACAAAAGATTTAAGGGCTCAGAAACTTACAGAGGTAGAGGTGGTAGAGGTGGTAAAAGAGGACGTGGCAGAGGCCGTGGTCGAGGTAATTCCTCAGGTGGACCAACTGCGTATGCAGCAACAACTCAACAAGAGAATTCTAATAAAGGTGAGTTAAATTTAAATAATAATGCATGTAATTCTGAGAAAATATTAGAGTTTGTGGCAGACTCGGGTGCAACTGACCACATTATAAATAATAGCTTTATTTTATCAGAGTTTAAAAATTCTGATAATGAGGTGATAAAGTCTGCTAATAAAAATGAGTTTGCAGACATAGCAATAGATGGAAGAGGAAATCTTTTGCTAAAGTGTAATACACCTAATCATATTTTAAAACTAACAAACGTAATTGCCGCAAAAGATGTTTCTGAAAATTTATTATCGCTAAGAAGACTGACAGATGCTGGTTTTGCAGTATATCTGGATAACCAGGTATTAAGAGTTGTTTGTAAAGAGAATGACAAAACTATATTTCTCGGCAATTACGAAAAACCAAATTGGATTTTTAGATTTAAAATTATGAAAGAGTCCAATGATAATGGTGTAATTACATATAATTGTGAGAATTATAGCTGTAAAGCTAGAATGATCAAAAACGATGAACTTTCGGAACAAACTCAGACAAAAGAAAATATATTATTAACTCCGGAGGGAGAGACAGAATTTCAAAATGTAAAGAGTTCGGAGGGAGAAAATTTTGAAAATTCAAATTTAGAGAAATCATTGTCAGAGTTTGGGAGGGAGAATACTGAAAAGTTCATCGAAACAGAGAATGAAAATTTGATTAATTTTGAAAAAAATAAGAGTAATAAAAATGAAAAATTAAAACAAGATGAAGAGAAAATAATTGAGAATGATACCAGCCTTGCAGAGCCAAAAACAATTAAGATGGATGATTTAGAGTCATTTGAAAATCTGGAAAATTTGTTTATTGATGATGTGTTTGAGAAACCGAGAAATTTCAAGAAACAAAATGAAGGTATGTTATGGCATGTAAGACTGGGTCATGCTTCTCTAAATTACTTAAAAAAATTACAAAAGCTAGAGAAAAAGTTAGAAAAAATTAAATTTGATGATTCTATCCTCGAATGCAAGGTTTGTATAATGTCAAAAATGCAAAAATTGCCCTTCAAGATTAAGAGGAAAAGAGCAGAAAGGCCATTACAACTAATACACTCTGATACGATGGGTCCCATAAAACCTATCTCATGGCCTGGGCATAAGAAGTATATTCTAACTTTAATAGATGATTACTCTAGACTTGCTAAAATTTACTGTCTAAAATCAAAAGATGAGTCAGGAGAGGCTCTGGAAAAGTTCCTAGTAACAACGAGAAATTTACTAGGAGAAAATATAAAAGTCTGTTATATAAGATCGGACCGAGGTACAGAGTTTACAGGTGGTAAATTTTTAGAAGTGATGAAAAGAGAAAATATTGAGCCAGATTATTCCGCACCGTCAACTCCTTAGCATAACGGAGTTGCGGAGAGATTCAATCTCACTATTGAAGGAAAAGTAAGAGCTTACATGTGTGATTCAGGTGTACCTGAGTCTTTGTGGGAATTTGCTGCGGAGGCAGCAGTACAAGCATATAATGTGACGCCTCACAAATCAATTGAGTATGAAGTTCCTAATGTAAAATTCTCTAAAACGGCAAGATGTAATTTTGGACAGATTAAACGTTTTGGGTGTGTTGCGTTTGTCAAACTACCAAAATTAGAGTCAAAATTTAAAGCCGTAGCTATAAAAACAGTCTTAGTAGGCTATCTTCCTACTGGGTATATTTTATGGCATCCACCAACAAGAAAATTTATTGAGTAAGCACGTAAGATTTTTAGAGAAATTTGTGTACAGAAATGATTTCAGTAGAGAACAAAATTTGAGAAGCTTGAACATTGAATTTCAGCCTAAAGAGACTGCTGAAGCTGAGAAAAATATTACCCCCGACCTTGAGAATAAAGAGAAAGAGATTAAGAAACGAGGCAAGCCTAAAAAATTAAATCAAGAGAAAAAGGAGAATAAGAAGGAGGCAAGAGAGAGTCCTCAAACAAGAAGTAAGACTAAGAGAAAACTTGAGCCTGTTGAACAGACAAACCATAAAGTCAAAAGAGTCGAAGATATAAGTGATAAAGTCAAATATTCAGAAAGTGATGAGCTGGTTTATGCATGGCTATCAAAAATACAAAAAGATCCGTCGAGTTATGATGAAGCAATAAAATCAAGCGAAAGAATGTTATGGAAAGAAGCTATCCGAGAGGAACTTGATTCCATGAAATCCAACAATGTTTGGAAAATAGTAGTAATCGACCTAAACCAACTTTGGACGGCAAGAGGCCAAATATAATTGATTCAAAGTGGGTATTCAAGAGAAAAATTAATTCAGACGGTTCTATAAAATATAAAGCACGACTCGTGATAAGAGGTTTTAAGGACAGGAATGAGTATGATTTAAGAGACATACGCTCCTGTTTCAAGATTGTCCTTAATCAGAGCGGCGTTATCTATAATTAATAAATATGATTTGCACGTTTGTCAGATGGACGTGAAAACGGCATTTCTAAATGGAGAGCTTGAAGAAGAAGTTTACATGGAAATACCAGATGGTTCGGACGTATCTGATGAAGTAAGACGTTCAAAAGTATGTAAACTAGAAAAGTCAATGTACGGTCTAAAAGTCAGCCCAAAGAAATGGAACAAGCGGTTTTCGGAAGAAGCTAAAAAACTGAACCTAGAGAATGATTTGCATGATCCATGCTTGTTCACGTGGAGGCATCACGGTGAAATGGCATTCGTGGTACTTTACGTTGACGACATGATCATTGCTAGTAACAATGCAAAGAAGTTGGAAGAAATAAAATTAAGTTTAAGCAAGGCTTTTGAAATGAAAGACCTTGGGGAACCTAAAAGCTTCTTGGGTATGACGATATTAAGAGACAAAAATAAAAGAGAACTTACTATACGCCAAACAGAGTATACAGAGTGTATGCTAGAAAAATTTAATTTGAAAGATTGTTATCCTCAAGATACGCCCATGGAAACACGAAAAGTAAGCAACAGAAAGAAAAAAAGTAAAATCGAGAATCCAAGAAGGATAGAGACACAGCAAATCAAAAGAGTACCTTATAGAGAGGCAATAGGGAGTCTTATGTACTTAGCAAATGCTAGTCGCCCTGATATCGCTTTTGCTGTTAATTACTTGGCGAGAAAACAAATAGATCCATCTGAAGAAGACTGGAACGATGTTCAAAGAGTATTCCGTTATTTGAGAGGCACAGCCAACCTAGGACTGACATACAAGTCCAATTCAGAGATTTTAGAACATACACAGACTCGAGCTGCAGAGACTGTGAAGGTTCAAAATCTACAGGTGGATATATAATTAGATTATTTGGAGATACAATTGCCTGGAGAAGTCATAAACAACAATTAGTATCGACTTCCACCTGTTTTGCCGAATATCTTGCTATGAGTGAAGCTTGCCAAGAGATAGTTTCACTAGATAAATCTCTCAGGTACATCATGGGTAAAACTTATTTCCCTGCGACAGTCTGGTGCGATAATAAAGCTGCCAAAGACAATACAGAGAAAGACGGCAGTCATAAACTTAAAACATATGATGATGACCTTGAAGAGATATTTGAAATATTAAAAGAGAGAGAAGAAACGGGTGTAAGAAAATCAATGGCCGAAACTCACGGTGATTACATCAAACAGAGTGTGAACCAAGGGAAAGTCAAAGTTAGAAAGATTGATTCTAAAGAGAATTTGGCAGATATAATGACTAAACCTTTGAGCCGTGTACCACATAGCTATTTAAAGATGAAAATATGTAATCTAAACGAGAAATAAGAGAAAAAAAATATAATTTAAAATTAAACTTACAAGAGTAATTAATGAGTTTTTTTTTTGTCTGTTCACAGGAAACCAATAACTGCCCACTCCAGCCATTCTATACTTGATAGGAAG
Organism: Encarsia formosa; assembly: GCA_038277355.1. NCBI lineage: Eukaryota > Metazoa > Arthropoda > Insecta > Hymenoptera > Aphelinidae > Encarsia > Encarsia formosa. Next base: position 23,144,089 of record CM076187.1, read on the forward strand.
ATTATTTTGATGATACAATGAATGATGTGTAATTTATGTATTAAATTTAGTTGTTTAATTAAGATTATGGGCTTGCTGATCGGCAAAGGGAGGGAGTGTTGGAAAAACGACTTTGCCGACAGCGTCCTGCACTATCGGTATAGTTGAGGGCCTGGGAGGGTGCAGTAGTTTTTTGGGTGACGAGCGCGTCATTCAAGCAGCATCTCTGCTAAGCTACGCACGCACTTTGGTGCATTTAAGAGTTTTCGAGTATACTAAAGTATTTAAGAATAATCAAGAAGTTTACATATTAAACTAAAGTGTTGTTTGTGTGTGTTTATTTGATCCTGGTTAACAAATCCTGACAATTAAAGTCCGATAGGTTATTGGCCCAGTGCACGCTTCCACTGCGCATTGATAAAGATAAAAGAAGCCAGGAATAATCACCACTAACAGCTCTTGGATTGATAGATAACATAAGGTAAGTGATTTGCATAAAGTGCGCGAGAAGAAAGATAGTCAAATTTGTGATAAACAAAACGATAGAAGTGTAGTGCACGCTTAAGAGTTTTATGAAAATCACTAATAAAATTATTTTTCCGAGAAGCCTGTGTATTGGAGTATATCCATCGGGGTTTTTGGCATTAAGGTCAACGCCTAAGTCTAGTAGCATGTTTGCAATGTCCATGACATCTGCGTCCGTTTCTCGTAAACCTTCCACAAATAAGTGAAGTAAATTCAAACTTGAACAATTTAAATAAGTAGGCTCTAATCCTGACTGAATCATGTTAACGAGACTATTTTTGCGGTTGAAACTGAGATTACTTTGGTTTGTACCAAAAATGTCTTGAATATCTTCTAATAAATTTTCTTTAGCCATTAGATAAAACTTTCAGTAGCCAAGTTTAACTGCAGAACTTTATACGTTAATATTAAAATTTTTTAAAAATAATACTGCGTTTAAACAATTGAAATAGCGACTATAAATATTTCTGGCTCAACATAACCGTCAAAGACACTGATTTCCGTTTCTCTTTTGCGTATTCGACTCTCGACAGTCGAGTCACCTCCAACGTTTTTACTCCATCGTGAAAAGCTTGCCCCAAAGGAGAAAACATCGAAAAATGGCTGCGGACAGGTAGTAATAAAAAGAAATTGTAATAATAATATTAATAATCATGTGTGTAATTGATTATAAAGTATTTCATTCAGTCGTGAAAAAAAAAACCTTTAAAATACTTTTGTATCGTAAACATAAGAGGCCTTAACCTATAAAATGCCGAAAAACCGGCCAGTTAGTTAATAGTTGCTTGGTAATTAATTAAAAGTATTTTTAGTAAGTAAACGAAAACAATTATTATCTGCAGGAATCGAATAACAAGAGTTCAGCTGACGGCTATTGTTAAATTTATGCGGGAGCACCCACGCTTTGGTTATGGAGCTGTGTCCGTCGCAGATGAACACTTGTGGGAAATTCTCATAAAAATACTGCATTCGCTTCCTGGTGCTAGAAAGTTGAAGGAAGATTGGAAAAACGTAAGGTATTTTACGTAATAAGGTATTTTATTGTACGCTACAAACTGTTTCAAACATTTTTAGAAAACTTTGCATAAAAACTATATTTACAACACTCAAGTTTTATAATGTACATAATTATGTTCAAATTTTTTAATTTGCATCAACCCGACATCAACAATATCTGTAGGCTTCCAGTAATTCTTGTTATAATAAGTAATAGAAGTATTTTATGTACAGCTGTATAGTTATGATTTATTTTTTCATTGCACTATTTCTCTCTTGTTTGTAAGTGATTAAATTACATATGAAAGCTACTTTTAGATTGCACTCAAAATTTGTTTGTTATAATGATCAAAATATTTTCATTGCTATGTTAGGAAGCATAATAAATTTTTCCTTTGATTTGCTAGTGTTGGCATAGGTACAAGCAAGGTGTTTATCAAAAATTTAGAAGAAATAAGCAACAAATGGACATAAATGATCTTGAAATACATCAGAAGCTACTGGAGTATGACCGAAAGAGCAAATTGCAGCATAGAGGCTCTGATCCTAATGATTTACTGAACGGACTCCCAGCCTATACAAAACCCTGCAATATGTACTACGATGGCCCAAAAATCCCTGAAAACTTCAATGACCATGTAACAGCAAGCAAAGCAATGGAACGGCCGAACGTTACAGATATTAATTCTTATAATAGACACATTCCATTTGGAAATAAGCAGCGTCCTAACGTCCTGGATACTTCCCCTCAACACAGCGGTCGAAATCGTAAGTATAACAAACTGTAGTTACTGTATTGATGACAGTTTCGTGAATTAATTAGGTTAACAGGATGTTTAAGTGCACGACAAAATTATCAGCAAGATGCAAATAATGTAAACAAGCGATATAAATCTTTACCAAAAAGAAACTGTTGATATTTTATGTTCGTAATGTTTACAACAACAATTTCATTTTTGTTTTTTTTCAAATTGAATTGAATACATTTGGTTTTTTCAGACGAGCGTCCAGTTCTTCGAGATGTCAGCCATGATAAACTTTTGCAAAAAGATGGATTTCATCCCGAACACGTATCCGGATCATCGTTTGATCGGAACTACTCGCGCGGACTCAACGTTCGAACTGTTGGTGATCATCAAGGCTCAGTGAATGATGGCCACCCACTCGGACGCTCGATGCCTGCATATTCACCGAGGCAGCAGGACACAGAATATCCTCGCCATCATACTTCAAGATCGTACTTCGACCGAAAGCAGTCGCGTGGAGTGATCGATAAACCTCTCGATGAAAATGACTCGGCGAATGCTGGCCACTCACTCGGACGCTCGATGCTTTCGCATTCACCGAGGCAGCAGGCCGCAGAAAATCCACGCTATCATGCTTCGGGATCATCGTTGGGTCGAATTGAAACGAGTAGACTTAACGATCGACCAGTCGATACTAACGAAAAGAAGAACCGATCGCCTGGAAATGGTTCTATCAGCATGGATAAATCAAGAATGGAAGTTTTGGTTCCAAATTTTCGTAAAAAAAATTCTGTTGGTCCTGTAAAGAATCGTAAAACTTCTACTTTGGTATTTGGACCAGACGGTAAAATAGTTACAAAAAACCTGGTACTACAAATAAAAAACTGCTCAGAACAAGGAAAGTCTGTCAAATCATCTGACCTAACTCGTGAACTCAAAGTCAATTGGTCAAAAATATCTGACGGATTAAGGATCATATCTAAAGACATTATCCATAATCTAGATTTGCTTACATAGAAAGGACTAGCGCATTCAACGTAAAAATATTTTTGAAAAAGGAGTAAGAAATTTTGTTAAAAAACCGTTTCGCAACAAAAATATTAATTTTTTTTTTTATATATAAAATTTGACTTTATAAACATAATGCATTTGTAAAGGTCATAGCAACTTATGTACGGTTCTTTACTTTATTATTAACACTTAGTTTATATAACAAGTTGAGTCGATAGGAGTTTATTAATAGTCTTTTAGTGTTTAATTGTAAGCTTCGATATATTTATTTTTAATATTCAAGCACTCAGCGTAATGTTATGTAGTTAAAAAAATATTTTATGTTACGTTTTGGTGTGATTCAATGCATTTCTTAAAAATTTTATAAGTAATGCAATTACTTACTTATTTAAAAATTTTGGAATTTAATAAGTAATCATACATTGTACAATGAAGTTGAAAACTTAAGGTTGCTCGTTAATTTACATTTATTTTGAACCTATAGTTGTATCATAAATGCACAAGTACTCAAATAAGTAATATTCTTTGACTCAAAACTGTACCAGAGATGATATATGTTCCATTCCAATAAATTTGGTAAATTCTTAGTAGTATATCAATATTTTTTGCTTACATTTTGGGAATAATGGATGCATTTAAAAACTTTGTGCTATTTAAATAGAGCTACGCATTAGTTTTAGAGCAGTTGCTCTTTTTTTAATACAAATAAGTAGCTATAAAAAGAAAAAGTAAGGGTTACTAATTTTAACACAATAAAAGCTAATAAAATATCAAATTTATTATTTAATAAGAAATTATTATTTTCATTTTTTTTCCAAGTTATTAAAATTTTTAGAAATTGTGGGTCAGTCTCATGATTTCAAGTTTTTTTTTTTAATCAATTAACAAGAACATCTGAGATAAACAAGTTACAAACATTTCTGTCACGTAAGTACGCTATAAGAATCAAATCAACCAGGTATAAACAAAATTTATGCTGTTCACTCAATCAACTCAAATTTATGGCATGTTATATGTTTGCAAATCAGTTGCTGAAAAAATTTATCATTTTTATAATTTTAATTTACAACTTAAGTGACATTAATTGTTGATAGGTTTTTTTTTCATTTACATACTTTTGTTATAAGTTTTATTAAAAGTTTAGGCACACATTATAATACTTTTTTTGTTCACTCATGCATAACACTCATTTCATTGAAGGTGTTATCAAATTAAATTTTACCAATTCAGTGTCGATTTCATTTCAAGATGAATTTGAAAAAGAGGTAAAATAAACAAAATCATATTGTAACTTAATTTTTATTCAAATATTGTAAATATGTAAACATGGTATTTTTCAATAACAATTCAAGGCGATTTTTTAAATGACAAGTAGGTCTGTTCACTTCACTTTTCAACAAATTTTTTAATACCAATTACGTTTTTTTACTAGTACTATTTTTTAAAACTTATTACCTAATTCAAATTTTTTAATTAAAAACAAGGGCTCCGGCCTTCAAGCAGCATGAGATTTTTACAACTAAGGTTATGTTTTTAAAAAATAAAATATTAAAAAGGAGCGGTGTTGCCAAATTTAACTGCTGGCTTCTCTGCGTATCTATATGTACCATTTCTACGTACGCATAAGATCGGGCATACCACCCCTGAGCCAGTGAGCTAGTGTGAAGTACCGCCCGAGAGCGGCGTGAATATGTGTGTGTGTGTAAAGCAAAAACGACTACGAGGCAGCCAACGGTACCCCTGCCGCCACCTCTTGGTTGCTGCTTGTACCACTTTGCGGTTGTAAGTCACTAGTGCTGCTGGCAGACTCGGCGATCCGCGGCTCCAATGGCCTTGCCGCTGGAGCTTTTATCAATTTTCAACTCCGCAACTCGTGAATGATCGAATGACGAGTTGCAAGTAGTTGGTTTAAATATTTTATAAGAGATTAGGGAATGGGTAAGCCGTTTTGGAGGATGTAAGATTTTGTAACAAGTTCATTTGGATCGACCCAGGATAGATCATCTTTACCATTTAACAATCCTTCTTCAGTCTTTTCTTCTGCATTTAAAAACATAGGAGCGATAATTTTGATAAATTTTTTACTTTTTGATGTTCGTATTTTTTCATTAGGTTGGCAACGAACTTTATGAGCATGAGTAGTTTCCATGATCTGCCTATAATTTTCTTTGTCATTTTTATTATAATGAACTGGATCTATTTCAAACAATAATTCAAGCAACCCAGGAGTTTTTTGGTAAGTTTTATCGTTTACTTTTATAAGACTATTTAAAAAACTTATTGGAGTTTTTCCAAGTAAGAGTTTTCCTTTGTCCATTTTAACTCCATAAATTTTATCTAAGCTTCCTTGATTTTGAATTGTATTGAATAATTGATACACATCTTTATCTTCATCATCTTCAGCTGCAGTTTCATAATCAGTACTTGTAACTGAATTATCGCTTTCACCAAGACAAAACTTTTCACTTGGAGTAGGGCTTTCATTCTGACTACTGTTATTTTCAAAAGTTTCTTCTGGTTCTGCGATAGTTTCATCTTGGAATAATTCTCTATCTTCTGAGTCAGATGATTCTTTGACAGTCATTAAGGTAGTTCCAAAGCGTATATATAGCTAACCTAAAATATAGTTATAGACGCTCGTTGCCCCCACTCTGACGCCACGCGCCGCCGTCGCCACCGCTGCTCGAAATCATGCTAAAATTATGCATTTTTCATTCTTTTTGATTGTATATCTCATAAGTTAATATCGCTTGCTGTGTTTATCTTTGTACGATACGATTTCTAAGATCTTGCCCTACAAGGAAACCTGTTTTTAAAAAATATTTTAAGAAAATTGAGTTTGCAATGAGAGAATAACCTTCAAAATAAATATGAATTCACTTGAAAAACATGAAATGAGTCAGTGCTGCAGAGAAACCAGTTGCAATATTCCCAGTTCTGATTATTTTTCAGAATACAAAAAAACTTTGGAAGGTTTAACTTGGCATAAAATACTTCAAACGTTAGTACAATTGAAGCTACAAATTCAAACAGCTGCAGTACAGCGAGAAATCAAAGAAGTTCTAGAAATCGTTAATTTATACAAAGATAAAAATAGTTTAAAATTTTATGTTGCAATATACGGACGTTTCACAGAACGTAAATGTTTATATCCACCTGGTGGCTACCTCCGAAGTAATTGGAAAAATTGTCATGATATAAAATGTTCAAGTCCTAGGGTTTCACAATACCAATACAATACAATAATTTGACTCAATATTGTATTGATATTGAAAAAATTAAAAAATGAAACTATTGTATTGCTATTGATATTGCTTTTTATTGATATTGACTCAATACTATTGACTATTGACATTTCAAAACTCAAATTTAAAACTGAAACATATATTACCATAACGTAAACAAAAAAAATAGTACCGAACTTGCCGATCGATTCTTGATCCGCGATTTAAGATTGAAGCATTATGTCTGTGTGCGTGGGGCAAAGAATTAGAAAATGAATCTAAAATTAAATTTTATGATCTTTTTAAAAAGAAATATTTCAAACAAACAGTCATGCAACCAGCTGAAGATCAATGTACGAATCAAAATTTTGGCGATTTTTCTTCGGACTGTGTTAAGGCTGCTTTTAAGTCCATTTACAAACCCCAGCGTCAAATAGATGAAAACTGGAAAAAAGAAATCGATCGATATTTAAAAGCTGATCGCGAAACAGAAGATACAGATATTCTTCAGTGGTGGAAAGTCAATTCTAAGGTCTATCCTAATCTTGCAAAAATGGCCCGAGACATTTTAAGTATATTGGCCTCTGCTGTTCCTGTCGAAAGACTTTTCTCGCAAGCGTCTTTAGTTATGACTAAAACTCGTACTCGACTGAACGATGATGTTTTAAAGGCCTTAGTATGTATGAAAAATTGGATGTTCAGTGATCTTCGAGCTCAAATCTGCGGCACCGATTTTGGATTAAATATCCCATTAATTTCATTAGATTGTTCTAACGAATTATGTTAGAAATTGGATATTGTTATTATTATATATTGTTCAATTAATAAAGAATTATGTCAATAAATTGCAATTATTTTTTTAAATCTTTGAAGAAAGGGCAAAAGTCAATAGTAACTATTGAAATCAATAATATTGAGTCTCCACTATTGATATTGACACTCAATAGTTATCTTTGATATTGTATTGATATTGACCACCAATACAATACAATACAATACAATATCAATACTACTATTATACTATTGTGAAACCCTATCAAGTCCTCATCATGAATTTGGTGACTTTTATGGATGATTCGCAAAAGACTAGCAGATCTTTATAGTTAATTAAAATGACTAAATTAGTTTATGAAATACATTGTATTATTATTATGATTATAATATATTTATTTTAATTCAAAAAGAGTTTTCTTTTTTGTTCCCCAAAATACTAATAATAATCATAACAATAATAATAAAATATTAAAAAAATAAAATAAAATAAATCCCTTTATAAAAGAGAGCTATCGCCATCTTGCGTAAACAATTTATTCGTGAGCTGATTGGTGAAGAAGTTTTTAAAATATTCGAAAAGTGCATTTGAGGTTACTATTTTTGTTTTTTCCGATGCGCGCTTGCGCGCTTAAAAACTGATGGAGTTAGCATTTTTTATGTAACAAAAATTTCTTTTGTAAAAGCAATAAATAAGGGTCCGTGCGCGCTGAGTAATTTCAAGTAATAATAAAAATAATAAATAAAAAAACTTACTTTTTTTCACCACAATTTTTGATTTCTCCTTCCTCTGAACCTTATGAAGGGCTTTTGAAGGTGGGGCAGTCGATGTTTGAGTAGGAAACGGTGGAGCTGGCGGCAAAGAAGGAAGCAGCGGAGTTGGCGATGAAGAAGGAAGCAACGGGGCTGGCGGTGGTGAAGGGGATAGGCGCAACTAAAATCGAAGCATTTTTTTGCAAACACGCGCGCGCACACACACACACACACACACACACACACACACAGAGAGAGAGAGAGAGAGAGAGAGAGAGAGAGATTTTAGATTCACATTCATCTTGTGCGCGAGCAACCAGTCATACATACGCTCATTCACTCAATTTATGCTAAACAATCTAACACACTTTTCCGATGATGATGAAAGTGTTTTATCTATTATTTCAAAAAGAGCAAGATATAAGTAAGAATTTGAAAGATGACATTTTTTTAAAACAACTTTTTTTTTATATAGTTGTAAAAAATGTAAATTGTGTCGGTATTTCAAATATTGGCTCGCTGCGCCATCTTACCCGTCAAAAATTTACCAAAACGGTGTTGATTTCGCATGCGCAGGCTTCCCTTTTGATCCGATGCGTAACCAGCGCTAGAAGTAAAAAGTGGCTAGAAAAAAAAATAAAGGGAAAATTGGAAAAAAACGCTCTGTAGCGTGCTAGATAATATTTTTAGCTATTTTGTAAGCCCAATGATAGATGTATATATCAAGTATTGGCCTCAGGAAACTTGGAAAATCGTTTTCCCCCCGTTAACCATGTGTAGCAGACCCTTGCGTCGTCTGCTACCGCACGCGGAGTAAATGCAGAATCGCACATGCACCTCATTCCCATAACCTTTAAAATTTATTTAATGCAGCAGCAAATGCAAAGAAAAAAAATTCTATAAATTATCAATTCTACAAGCAGCAGGCGGGAATAAATAATTCTTCTTTCTTCTTTATTGATAAATTATTTCCCAAAATGTTTAATTAATAACCTACAAATCATGCACAAAAATTAATTTAGTGTCACATTCATAAATATTCTTCAAGTTTTTGGGTACTTTATTAGATACTTATTCTAGAATGTTCGTAATTTGGAAAAATAGCACAACAAAATATAACACCAAGTATTTTTTAATATATTTATTAAAATTCGACATCTCGACACTTATATATTCAAAAACACTTGGTGTTATATTTTTTTGTGCTCTATTTCCAAATTACGAACATTCTAGAATAAACCTAATTGAGCAAACTACTACTTGATTTATAACATTTATTAAATGCGGTTCTTTTTTTTCTTTTTCTTATCATCTTCCTTTTACTAACACTAAGAGCTACTCTCTTGCCATCCCAGTAAGATAATTGACTATCAATAAAAGAAAAATTACATGCTTAGAGTAATCAATAAATTTTAAAAAATAGTAATTTTCATGCATTGTAGTCAAGTATTAATCAAAAAATCAGAAGAACACATCAAAATTAAACGAACCAAAATAAACCAGAGATCTTACAGTTTCCATCCGTCTGCACCCGACTACTAGTAAGCGCGGGCACCGCCACGGTGGTCTAGTGGGCTAAATCCTTGGCTGCTAAACTAGCGTCGCGGTGAGGGTCGTGGGTTCGATCCCCACTCTGGGAAAGTTTTTTTCTAAAAAAAAAAAAAAAAAAAATTTACAGATGGTGGGGTGAACCCAAGACCCGACTGACGTTGACAAAAGCCGATGACAATAAATATTAAAAAATTTATCTTGTCTACCTGGGTGATGGCCTGAGAGAGGATAAATTTAATATTCTCTGCATCGGTCAAAAGGGAAGCCTGCGCATGCGAAATCAACACCGTTTTGGTAAATTTTTGACGGGTAAGATGGCGCAGCGAGCTAATATTTGAAATACCGACACAATTTACATTTTTTACAATTATATAAAAAAAAAGTTGTTTTAAAAAAATGTCATCTTTCAAATTCTTACTTATATCTTGCTCTTTTTGAAATAATAGATAAAACACTTTCATCATCATCGGAAAAGCTTTCCACTTCGTCGTTGCCGTCGTTCGTTACTTCCAAATTGTTTGGAGATTCTCATTCGGGAATGAGGTCGTCAAGGTCACAGGTTACGTCTATAACTCCGTTCTCTGAATTTGAATAGTTGCCTAAACTTTGACAATTAGAACATAAACTAGAACATTTCAAGCCATGCTTTCAGCACCCACATTGACCACCATCGCATCCCTTTTCACAGCTGCAACTAATAGATTTTAATAAATAACTAGCTTCTATACCTCGCTGCGCTAACGGTTGCTCGTTTGAGAATTTGATAATTTTTATTTTATTTTTAAATTAAAACAAAAAGTTTAAAAATATTGTTATTTAAAGTATCTAAAATAAAATACGAAAATAAAATACATATTAAAAATAGTTCATACCGAAATATATTAAATTAAAAAATTTTTATTTAAAATATATTGATTTTATGGCCCTTGCGTAGGTCAATTTTAAAAATGAACGTCGGATTAATCATCAGCAACCCAAAAACCCCGTTCATGACTTTTGAAAAAAATGCTATTGAAAATAAATTTTTACCTTAAATAAGTTGACCAAATTAAAAAATAAAGGTCAGATTAGTTATCAGCAACCTTAAAAACTCCCGTAGACAAAGTTTGAAAAAGATGCTATTAAAAATAAATTTTTACATTACGTAAGTAGCCCTTTACGAATGTTAATTTTAAAAATAAACGTCAACTTTGTAATCAGCAACCCCAAAAACGTCCATATACGAAATTTCAAAAAAATGCTATTGAAAATGAATTTTTACCTTTAGTAAGTAGCCCTTACATAGGCCAAATCAAAGAATGAAGATCAGTTTCGTTATCAGCAACCCCAAAAACCCCTGACTACTCAATTTCTAATTAATCATAGACGTCAAAGTCTGAAAAGAGCATGAGAAAAAAAAATTTCAAGCTAGAATAAGTAGACATAGGTTAAATTGAAAAATGAATGTTGGATTTGTGATCAGCAGCCCGGAAAACCCCCGAGTACAAAACTTCTAATTGATCTGAGACGTCTAAGTTACTTTTTTTTGAAAAAGGAAGTTGACGACGACGACGACAAAAATAAACTTCTTAATATATTAGACGATATCCTAAAGCCCAATCGGGCGTTAACGGCAATTTTTTTTTTTTTTTTTTTTTTTTTTTTTTTCAAACCGACAGCCATGATATTCTGCAGGGCTTTATATACTTTGATTTTCGGTTTTGGGTTAGGACGCTTCAAAGAAAAACTATTTTAGGATGATTATTTCATTTACATTATACATCTCACGTGTAGCTGATGATCCCCTGAGTAATTAAAAAAGAAAAAAAATCATCCCGAACAAAGCCTGCGTTGAAAAGTTATGAACGTTTCATTTTTCGAAACGCTGATATCCTTTGGCTCTCTGCCTGCATTCTCTGTAGACTAAACCGGACGTGACATCTGCGATGGGCGTGTCTACTTTTGCTGTCTCACTCTTACTGCTTAGGCAGATGGGTGTAGACGGGCATGTAGCCATGAGGCGACTGGTGGCGCTTTATCAAGCAGCGGATTACAGCTGACTGCTGAGCAGAGCAGACTGCGGAACAGAGGATTGCAAGTATATTGAGGCATATCAGTTGTAATGTGTTATGAGCCATAATTTTTTTATAAATAATTGATAGTTATAGAAAAAACAGCAGTGAAGACCCTTATCAAAATAAGTAGTAGAATTTATGATTACTAGTACCACTCAGCGCGCTGCAAGCGGGTATAGGAAAAAAAAACAATCATTGTAACCTCAAAAGGCACTTTTCGAGTATTTTAAAAACTTCTTCACCAATCAGCTCACGAATAAAATCTTACATTGAAAATCTCACTAAAATGGCGATAGCTCTTTTTTATAAAAGGAAAATCTCACTAAAATGGCGATAGCTCTCTTTTATAAAGGGATTAATTTGTTAAATTTCAATAAGAGAATTAAATAAATAATCCCTACAGTCTTTCTATGATCATCATCATCAAAGATTTTCCAATTATTGTGGTGTGCCCTGTGAGCTGATAATAATGATTGTGTTGGGGACCTGAACGCTGAAGGTGCATAATTGGCAATATTATAAATGAATTTTTTTCTGAATGAGAGTGTGTGTGTGTGTGTGTGTATCAGGTTGAACTTACAAATTACTCTAATTTAAATTAGTTATGATTGATGCTTATGCGCTAAGAGCATATGTCTTACAGTAAGAAGTGTAAATGGATTCAGTTATTTTGGCTTTCATACACATAATTTTTTATGAATAATTGATGGTAATGAAAAACAGTGGTGAACACTCTTATCAAAATAAGAAGTAGAATTACTCTCATCAATATAGTAGTAGAATTTACTACTAATACACTGTGAAAATTTTAACTAATTATCGAAAAGCATTTGATTTTAATTTGTTTAGTTTTTACAAGATTATAAAATGCTAGGGGGGGGGGGTACCCCCTGCTCGCTCCGCTCGCCAGCCCTCTAATTATAATAGATGACTATAAAAATTAATCGAAACAATACGTAAGCTCTATGTTTGGTAAAATAATAAAAAGACTTAAGTGCTTAAAACCAATAAAAATTAGACACGAGAGTTCAGTTTGAACTTTACTTACTCATCATAATCTTACCAAATTATGTTACTAAAAGATTCATAACCCTACCAACCCTACTTGTCAGGGTGGGCAGTTTAAGCTAGAGATCTAAGATGAGTCAGGTCCAAAATGAATAAGGTGAGTAGGGTTTGTTGGTAGAGCGAGTGAGAGATGAGTTGGGGATTAAGTGCGGTATTTGAAGTAAGTGAAATTAGTAAGGTCTGTAATGTGGCTGAGATTAAAATATGTTAGGTGGTTAAAGATGAAAAATCAAGTAATTAGCAACTACTCGAGTAATTAGCGAAATAATAAAAAAATCACGATTATTTTCAAATTTTGTAATCTCGTATAAGCAAGCCTCGATTCTCAGTCGTAATACCCCTAGTGCTTAAAAATTGTCGATAATTTTCCGACTGTGTTTTGCGGGGCAAGTTTGACAAAAAATCACTCGCGCTTCGCGCTCGTGATTTTTAACCTGTCAAACTTGCCCCCCTCGTTGCTGTGCAAAAAAACTGGAGGAAAATTATCTAAAATTTTGAAGCACGAAGGGTTATTCGGCTGGATTATACAAAATTTTTTTTTTTCATAGTATGCGTAAAGTCTTCTTTTACGCATTGATTTTAGTGCGTAAATAATCCCTTTACGCACACTTAGAAAAAATTAAAAAATACAAAAAATAGCAGTTTTAAAGCTGATGAGACCACTCGAAGGTCTTGTAGGCGCTGCTCTGCAGCGCCTACGACACTTTGAGCAGCCCAATCAGCTTTAAAACTACTATTTTTTACATTTTTTAATTTTTCCTCAGTGTTCGTCAAGCGATCATTCAACACACTAAAATCGTTACGTTCGCAAACTATAAAAAAAAATAATGTTCGTATCGCGAGCGTAACGTCTCGTATAAGATAAAAGTAGACATATGGCAGTATGGCCAGACAGAAGGGGCGTGGCCTAATGACGTCACCACTAGCCCCAGCGCCAGTCCTGGCGGGAGTCCCCGCTGCCCTACCAGGGTAGCATAGCGCGGCGGAGGTGGCGTGACGTCATCGGCTGTAGGGCCCTGCGCGCATTATGCAAATTATATGCAAATTTTATGCAAATTTTTGGAATTTATGCAAATTTTTTTTTTTTTTTTTTTACAGAGTTAAAAGTGTATGCTAGTTGTATTCAAATTTTTGAAGATTTCAGGTTTAATTTTTGGAAATTTAGATTTAAGCAGTCCCAAAAAAAATTCCTACAAATTTACAGGGTGCTGTAACTCTATGGTTCTCGAGATAATATCAGAATTTTTATTTTTCGCAAGACGGTTTTCGAAAATGTCTGTTCCGTAAAATTTAATTTTCTACAAATTTACACGGCTTACTAGGCAAGTCGTAACTCGAAAGTTTTCGGGTCGTTGAGATGCTATCCGATTTTGCTCCGGAATTTTTTTTTCAAATTTACAGGTTTTGGGTATATGAAAAATTTATTTACAGGATGATTTTTCGCAAGATGGTTTTCGAAAATGTCTGTTCTGTAAAATTTAATTTTCTACAAATTTACACGGCTTACTAGGCAAGTCGTAACTCGAAAGTTTTCGGGTCGTTGAGATGCTATCCGATTTTGCTCCGGAATTTTTTTTTCAAATTTACGGGTTTTGGGTATATGAAAAATTTATTTACAGGATGTTGTAACTTAATAGGTAGTCGAGATGGTATCAGAACTTTTATTTTTACGAAAACGTTAATTCTATAAAATTTAATTTTTCCAAATTAAGACGAGCAAGTCGTCACTCGATAGGTGGTCGAGATGGTATCGGGATTTTATTTTTCGAAAAGAGGAAATTTTCGTTTTATTACACGGCTCGCTTTTCGGTGTTTAGGGAGATTTTTGAACAGCGGAGAAATTGCGGCTTCCTTGAGGCAGGCATAGACGTGTACGACGTCCCTTTTACAGTCGCGCCAAACGATAAGTATCACGCTGTTTTACAATCGGGCGCGGGAGGCCCGAGTCAGGTATGCACCGACTCTCTCCGAACAGCAGGGTTCATAACACTGCCGATAGGTATCTCGATGACCGTTCCTTAACTGATTGGAACGTCTTTGGGCGTTACCTGGCTAATGACCTTTCGGCATCGGTGTCGATGCTCTCTCCCTCCCAAGTGTCTTTTTTCTCGTGTTTATGTCCCTGGGGTCTGTTTTTATCATCCTATGGCGAGTTTCGACTCGTAAAAAATCTCTCCACCGATACCTTTCGCAGGGTGAAATTTTCCCTACCTTGACTGTTTTCTCCGAGAAAAGTGGGGGTGAACTCATGTTTGCGAGGACTTTTCTCTGCTTTGACTCAACAGTCCTATCTTGAACATTTTAGAGTCATCATCGTGCTTAGGTTCGCAGCTCTCTTGAGTATTTTTTAGTGTTCGTGAACTTGAGCTTAATTTTCGCGAGTTTTTTTTTCATTCGCAATGGATTTGTCAAATCAAGATATTTTTAAGATGCCTGAACCTGTTGTGAATGAGTTATTGTTCGTGACAGTGATAGAGGTGATGTTTTATTTACGTGACTTCTTACACCTTGGCAATGTGGGTGGGGAGTTTTATACAGCTCTATTGCGTAGACTGTATGAAAACTCAACCGACGAACCGTACAATGTGTTTGTGGAGTTATTGGAAAGGTGTGCCACTAGTGAAATTTTAATAATTTATAACAAATTTATTAAAAATTCTGAGAACATTGTGCGTATGGTGACGATTATGGGAGACCATATTATTCAGCGAGGGTTGCAAGATCAATTCCCTGAAATCATGGAGCAGTGGCACGAAATCAAAAGTGAGTACTTTTTTATTTTATTTTTATTATTTTTATTTTTCCTACTAATTTTTTTTGCTTTTTTTCATAGTTCAGTTTGCGCGAGTGCAGGCTGAGAAGGAGTCAAGAAGACTGAGTGTTTTCAGAGATCGGGTTCTCGAGAGCAAGGATCGTGAAAGGAGCTTCAGGAAAAAAGTTGAGAAGTACCAGGAGAATTATGAAAACTGGAGGAAGCGAAAATCACCAACATTTCATGAGCCACTCGCAAAAAAGCCCAAAACAAAAGAAACGTTAAATGAAGGTATGTTATTTTAAAAAATAAAAAATTAATTAAAAGTTTTTTATAAATTTGTAATTTTTTTTATAGAGTACACCGTTGTCACCAATGCTCCGAGTTTTATTGACTTGGTTGTTCGAAATTACAGGAAGGCAACGGATATTGTTCATATAAATGATTCAGATTTTGAGGGTAACTATATTCTATTGTAGATTTTTTTATAATTTAGTTATTACATGAATGAATATTTCAAGTGAATTTTTTTAATTTTCAGATGAGTTCGACATCGCTCATGTAGAGCCTGGCCCGTCACGTTTATGCCTCCCGCGGCAGGTGTCAGGTTCAAAGACACTGCAGGTAGCAGAAGCTGAATCTCCAACGGTTCCTGCTAGATCACAGTCGGCATTACCAAAATCAGACGATACCGACTCCGAAGGTAAATTTTTAACTTATTTTTAGAAGAAAATTAAGAATTTTTGAAAATAAAGTTTTTAATTTTTCAATTTTCAGGAGAGTTTGCTGATGATTTCAGATCAAAACCAGTGGCGAGGACTGCCATGCAGTCAAATGATGGTAAAGAGTAATTTTTAAAATTTTAAATATATTAATTGAAAAATATTCATTAAAACTTTTTTTTTTTTTTAGGAACTGACCCCTCATACTTGCAGTCGCAAGCTACGCAGGAGTCGCAGCACAGTGAAAATCAAACGCTGGCGACCATTGCAGAGTTTCATCAGAGTGACGAACACCAAGGTAACTTTTTTAAAAAAAATAATTTTAAATAATTCATTGAAAAATATTCATTAAAACTTTTTTTTTAGGAACTGCCTCCTCAGACTTGCAGTCGCAAGCTACGCAGGAGTCGCAGCACATTGAAAATCAAACGCTGGTGACCATTGCAGAGGTTCATCAGAGTGACGAACACCAAGGTAACTTTAAAAAAAAAAAATAATAATTTTAAATAATTAATTGAAAAATATTCATTAAAACTTTTTTTTTAGGAACTGACTCCTCAGGCTTGCAGTCGCAAGCAACGCAGGAGTCGCAGCACGGTGGAAATCAGACGCTGGTGACCATTGCAGAGGTTCATCAGAGTGACGAACAGCAAGGTAACTTTAAAAAAAAAAATTTTTGTAAATTATTGACAAAATATATATTAATAAACTTTTTTCTTTTTCAGAGGGTAGCAGAGCTTTGCAACAGCAAACAGTACAGCTGACCCAGCAGTATGGACAGGAGGAGGAGTCACCAGCGTCAGAGCGGCTACAAGAAAAAATGAAATGTAATTAATAATTTTATATTTTGTTTTCTAATATATAATTATTAAAAACAAACACCATAATTTTTTTTTTACCGATATCCCCTGATTTAACTCTGTTTTAAATTTAAATCAAAATTAAATTTTTACTTAAAATCAATATTTTCAATTTAGTCAATTTCAAGAATATCTGATAAATAAGATATAATCAAATAAAAAATTTTTTTAAATATTTTTTTAAAATATTGTTTTTTAAAAAATATGGATGGTGAAAAATTAACTTTATAGAACGACCGTTTTCGTGAAAATAAAAACTCCGACACAGTTACTTTTTTATTACGAATTTTTTCGCGATAATTTTTTGAATAACTCAATACTTTGTTTCAATAAAAGTTAAACAAATTTTTAAATTGAAACCAGCAGGTGGTTCCCGATCAGCATTACTTACAACAGCGAGTTCACCGGTCACCACAACAACCTGATCTGGAGCGGATAGAAGAGGACCAGGCACAGCAACAGGATGATTTACAACCGCTAAACCAGGTAGGTGGTGGTTTAAATAGTAGATTTTCAGTCACGGGTAGACGCGAAAATTACGTCAGAAGATTCGGGATAAACGGAATTGTCTTTACCGTAAAAATAAATCCACCGCAGCGCGATGAAAATTTAATTGATTACTTGGAGTTAACTTTTCGCGAAATTTTCAAAATTCTCATCGACGAGAGCAAGTCAGTGGACGATTGGTTGGGGTTACGGATCGATAGCGATCAATTTTTAAACGGCGCGGCATTTTTACCCTTAAAACCTGTCGATTTGATAACATTTTTAGACGTTTGGGAAATTATTACTAAAGTTATTCAATCGAATAACAATTTTTTTATAGATAATAGCTTTCAAATTCATGCTACTTACGTCGAGGTTCCGAGAGGTTTAGGTCGGAGAGTACCCTTAACCAACGACACGGTAAATAAGAAATCGATTGTTAGGATTAATAACAACGATAATCTTTGTTTACCAAGAGCGTTGGTTGTAGGGGAAGCTCATTTAGGTTATTTAAAAAGTAGGGACAAATCGGATTACGATAGCGTGCGTAAGGCTGGTTTAGTACAAAATAAAATGGTGAAAAGTATTTTGAAAAAGGCTCGAGTTGAAATACCTGAAAACGGTTCAGGTATGCTTGAAATAATAAAATTTCAAGACTATTATAAAACATTAAATATAGCTATTATAGTCTACGAGAAAGACACAATCGGTAAAAAGGGTGCACATTTTTTCGACGGTCGAAAAAAATTGGAAAAAATTGATGGTATCATCAATGTTTTATTTGACACGAAAAATAAACATTTTGATACCATCACTAGTTTAACAGGTTGCGTAGGGGCAAATTTTTTTTGCAAAGACTGCAACAAAAAGTATGCAGCACGAAAATCTCACAAGTGCCAATTTATTTGTTCTTGTTGTTTTAAATCACCCGCTTGCGATACAAAAAATAAGAAAAAAACTTGTGAGTCGTGTAATAGGTGGTTTTACGGTGAATCATATTTTCAAAATCATGTAGAAAAACCCGATGAGAGAAAAAAATCGATTTGCGAGTCCGAACGTTTATGCGGCAAGTGTAAAAAACATCCATATTTTTTTTAAAAATATGGATGGTGAAAAATTAAATTTTATAGAACGACCGTTTTCGTGAAAATAAAAACTCCGACACAGTTACTTTTTTATTACGAATTTTTTCGCGATAATTTTTTGAATAACTCAATACTTTGTTTCAATAAAAGTTAAACAAATTTTTAAATTGAAACCAGCAGGTGGTTCCCGATCAGCATTACTTACAACAGCGAGTTCACCAGTCACCACAACAACCTGATCTGGAGCGGATAGAAGAGGACCAGGCACAGCAACAGGATGATTTACAACAGGGTGTCCCGCTAAACCAGGTAGGTGGTGGTTTAAATAGTAGATTTTCAGTCACGGGTAGACGCGAAAATTACGTCAGAAGATTCGGGATAAACGGAATTGTCTTTACCGTAAAAATAAATCCACCGCAGGGCGATGAAAATTTAATTGATTACTTGGAATTAACTTTTCACGAAATTTTCAAAATTCTCATCGACGAGAGCAAGTCAGTGGACGATTGATTGGGGTTACGGATCGATAGCGATCAATTTTTAAACGGCGCGGCATTTTTACCCTTAAAACCTGTCGATTTGATAACATTTTTAGACGTTTGGGAAATTATTACTAAAGTTATTCAATCGAATAACAATTTTTTTATAGATAATAGCTTTCAAATTCATGCTACTTACGTCGAGGTTCCGAGAGGTTTAGGTCGGAGAGTACCCTTAACCAACGACACGGTAAATAAGAAATCGATTGTTAGGATTAATAACAATGATAATCTTTGTTTACCAAGAGCGTTGGTTGTAGGGGAAGCTCATTTAGGTTATTTAAAAAGTAGGGACAAATCGGATTACGATAGCGTGCGTAAGGCTGGTTTAGTACAAAATAAAATGGTGAAAAGTATTTTGAAAAAGGCTCGAGTTGAAATACCTGAAAACGGTTCAGGTATGCTTGAAATAATAAAATTTCAAGACTATTATAAAACATTAAATATAGCTATTATAGTCTACGAGAAAGACACAATCGGTAAAGAGGGTGCACATTTTTTCGACGGTCGAAAAAAATTGGAAAAAATTGATGGTATCATCAATGTTTTATTTGACACGAAAAATAAACATTTTGATACCATCACTAGTTTAACAGGTTGCGTAGGGGCAAATTTTTTTTGCAAAGACTGCAACAAAAAGTATGCAGCACGAAAATCTCACAAGTGCCAATTTATTTGTTCTTGTTGTTTTAAATCACCCGCTTGCGATACAAAAAATAAGAAAAAAACTTGTGAGTCGTGTAATAGGTGGTTTTACGGTGAATCATATTTTCAAAATCATGTAGAAAAACCCGATGAGAGAAAAAAATCGATTTGCGAGTCCGAACGTTTATGCGGCAAGTGTAAAAAACAATGCACTCCAAAGCACAGATGCGGTGTGGCTTATTGTAAAGATTGTAAGTCGGTACACTTACTGAATGATCTTTGCAGTATGCAACCATTGGAAAAAATAAAAGAAGACGATAAATTTCTTTTTATTTTTTTCGATTTAGAAACGCGTCAAGATGAGCGTATGAACGAAACTTCGACCGTCAAACACGTCCCGAACCTTTGTCTCCTGCAGCAACGATGCACCGATTGCATCGATAAACCCGATATTGTTAGGTGTAATAGTTGTGGGGTTCGCGAGTTAATTTTCCGTGAGGACCCGGTAAAAAACCTTGTAGATTTTACGTGCCTTAGGAGTAATTCAATTTTTAAATCGATCGTTTGCATCGCGCACAATTTATCTGGGTTCGACGGTCAATTTTTGCTGTCCGAAATGACAGAACGCGAAGACCCTATAACACCTAACATTATTTTAAACGGAACCAAAATAGTTTTAATGACCGTCAATAGAAAAATAAAATTCATAGATAGTTTGAATTATTTTCACATGAAGCTCAGTGCTTTACCAAAGACTTTTGGTTTACCGGAAAACCAAAAAAAAGGCTATTTCCCGCATCTATTTAATACTTTGAAAAACAAAAATTATAATGATGTTTTACCGGACGCTAAGTATTACGATCCTGATTCGATGTCTGAAAACGACCGCGCTCAATTTTATCTTTGGTATAACGATCAAAAATCTAAAAACGCGAAATTCGATCTCCAAAAGGAAATAGTAGAGTACTGCCGAATGGATGTAGAAATATTGCGTGACTCGTGTTTGGCTTTTCGTCGTATTTTTTTAAACGTTGGGGACGTGGATCCATTTATCTCGGCAACTACGATCGCGTCTACTTGCTCAAATGTTTTTAGACAAAATTTTTTGAAAAAAAATACAATCGGTATTTTACCACCCAACGGATATAATCGGGCGAATAGACAATCGGAAAAAGCCATCGAATGGCTGCTTTTTATAGAAAAAAATCTCGGAAAAAATATTATCCACGCGGGAAGATCGCGCGAGTATAGAGTGAACGGGAAATATTTGGTTGATGGTTTTTTACCACCTGATGCACCTTCGGAAAAAGGAACTATTTACGAGTTCCACGGGTGTTACTATCATTGGTGTCCGGAATGTTTTCCGAATGATCGGCATAAAAAAATTCATTCGCATGAGGCTTTCGATACTCTGTATGAAAAAACTCGCGAAAAAACCGAAACTTTAATATCGTGGGGGTTCAAAGTTATAGAGATGTGGGAGCACGAGTTTGATGAGTTAAAAAAAAACGATTTAAACTTGTGCGACTACTTAAACAATCATCCTATAATGAAGACCGTAAGACTGAATCCACGCGACGCTTTTTTCGGGGGTAGGACAGAGAATTTTGTAACCTCTTACAAAGCCGCTGATAACGAGAAGATCTCGTACATAGATATAATAAGTCTGTATCCCAGCGTGTTAAAAAGCGGCGTTTTTCCCTTACTTCATCCCCAAATTTACAAAGGTTCGGAGTGTGAGGAGGTCCTAGTTGAGGGTGATAAAAATAATTTATCGCGCATCGAGGGCTTAGTCAAGTGCAAGGTTTTACCCCCACGAGACTTACACTTGCCTCTACTCCCGGTCAAGATGCACAATAAATTAATGTTTGCTCTGTGTCGTTCCTGCTGCGAGAGTATGAATGAAGGCGATTGTATGCATGAGAGTGAAAAAGACCGCGAGTTTTTAGGTACTTGGGTGAGCTTAGAGTTAAAAAAAGCAGTTGAATTGGGGTATATTATAAAGGAGATTTATGTAATCTGGAATTTTGAAACCACCGTATACGATAAATCTAACGGTACTGGTGGTTTATTTACAGATTATATAAATACCTTTTTAAAAATCAAACAAGAGGCTAGTGGGTGGCCTGCTACATGCACGGATGAGGCTAGCAAACAGCGGTACTTGAGCGAGTTTAAAGAGGCTGAGGGGGTCGAGCTCGAGTACGAGAAAGTAGCAAAAAATCCTGGTTTACGCGCTGTAGCAAAATTATCATTGAACTCACTCTGGGGCAAATTATGCCAGCGCGAATCCTTACCGCGTACTGACATAGTTAAGACGCGTGAAGGGTTGTTAAAACGTTTGACAGACCCTAAAATTGAAGTATTGAATATTCTCGCCCCCAATTCAACTGTAATTTACGTGAACTGGCGGTACAGAGACGATGCTGTGACCGCAACGGGATACACAAATGTTGTAGTTGCCGCTTTCGTGACGGCACAGGCTCGTCTCAAACTGTACAGTTACTTAGAAAAACTAAATAAAAGAGCCTTGTACTGCGACACCGATTCCTGCGTATTTGTATCTAAAACTGATAATCCTAATGAGTATCAACCTCCTCTCGGAACGCTGTTAGGTGATATGAGCGACGAACTGAGTGATTACGGTTCCAACGCTTTTATTCAAGAGTTTATAAGCGGGGGGCCAAAGTTTTACGGTTATCGCGTCGTATCACCGGATAGTGAGACTACAAGTGAGTGTGTTAAAATCAAGGGAATAACTTTAAATTATAGAAATAGTGAGAAAATTAACTTTGAAAGCATTCATGAATTAATTAAAAACGCGTTTAATGCACCGGATGATAAAATTGAAATTGATTTTAAAGCCATACGTCGACTACCAACGCACGAGGTTGTTACTCGCGATGAGCGCAAAACATGCTCTGTAGTTTTGAAAAAAAGGCGTTTTATTAATGCCAAGTTATCTCATCCGTACGGGTTCAAAAAAAAAAAAAATGACTGAAAATCTATTTAAACCGCTACCTGATGGTTGTATAAATGTGTAAAAATATATTTGTAAGCTGTATAAAAATTGTACAAAAAATTGTAGTGTTTTTTATTAGTTTTTTATTAGCTACATAAAAATACGCGTTTTTTATTAGCTACATAAAAATTAAATTTATTAGCTACATAAAAATACGCGTTTTTTATTAGCTACATAAAAATTAAACATTTTTTTTGAATATTTGTAAGTTGTATAAAAATTGTAGTATTTAAAAATGTATTTGTAATTCTCGATCTGCTTAAAAATTGTAATTTTAAAAATAAAATTCATTTGCAAGCACAACATCTGTGTTCAAAAATTAATTGAAAAACACTATATTTATTTGAATATACGCGTGTCCTTGCGAATTATACGCGTATCCGCGCGCGTGGTCCGCCGCCGCCGCCGCCGCCGCCGCCGCCGCGGAAAAAAAAACGCGTATAAAAAAAGAAAAATTATTATTAAGCCCAATGTTCAACCAATTTTTTAAACTACTACTCGGTTGTTCAAGTTTAAAAACTCGTAGTTTTGTACCGACGAGGATTCGAACCAGTAACCTACACCGTGACGCACCTTGAAAAATTTTAGAACGGCTACCAAAACCACAGGGCTACGGCACGATGCTACAGGTAAGGATAAATATGCCAACTTTAAACTCTCCCCTTCAGTCTTCGAAATGGATACGCGCTGGCGACACCCTTTTACCTGTATCATAGCAGGATCTACCGGCTCTGGAAAAAGTTTCTTTGTCTCGCGTTTTATAGAACACAGAAATACTTTGTGTAACGTAAACTTTGACCGAATTTTATTTTACTATGCAGAGTGGCAAGAGGCATACAAGAAATTAAACGGTAAAATCGAATTCAAAGAAGGCTTACCAGACCCATCGGATTACTCTCACGATAACCACAAGAAAAAACTACTGGTGCTCGACCATTTAATGCGCGAATCATCATCTTGCGATGTAATTCTCGATCTTTTTACCAAGGGATCGCATCATCGGAATATCAGTGTAAAAAACGTTAAATCAATTTGATATATCAGCCCATTCTCAGTATCTCGCCAACTATGGCTGAAGCCGCATCGGGTGCTTTTTTCTCTAAAAAACAAGTTGCTATTCTTCACGCACTTTGTCATTCCAATAAGGAGCAACGAAAAGCGTTGTTGAAAGTCGCAGACAAAGCACTTGTTAAAAAAATTTGTGAAATTGCTTTGAATGCTCTCTCTGGAAATCTAAATCTAAGCAGTGCAGAAAAAAATCGTTTAAAGAAACACAAAAATGTTTTACGTAAATTAATCGTCTGTAAAAAAAATGACAAAAACAACTGGTTGAAGAAAAAAAAAGCAATTTGTCAGCACGGTGGTGGATTTTTACCTGTGTTACTAACTCCGATCGTAAACGTTTTACTGTCTAAAATTTTCTCATCTCTCAAATAATGCAGAAAATGGTTATCGTTCCCGAGAGTATTCTCGAACAGATTAATAAATCTGATCAGGATACTGAAACTACTGTGCAAACTCCTGGTGATTATTTATCGCGGCTCGACAAAGAAATGTACGACATTATACATTCAAAAAATTTTAAAAACGATTTTGACAAGTGTAAAAATTATTTACAAGTTTTGTATCGATATCTTTCTTTCAAAGAAAAAGACGATTCCTACAAAAAGCCTTTGATGGATTTCAACGAATCTGTTAATGAAATTGATTTATCAGCCGAAAACGTTGACATAAACGACAACGATTCCGAACCCATGAGCATCGATGTAATTTTACAAAATTTTCCGGGATATCAAGTTAAAAAAGCACGTCATTTGTTAAATTTTTTAAAGGAATCTGCCCCAGGGCGACTTCAATGGGATTCGTTTGGTACAATTTCTATTGACAAAAACAGAATAGAAGGCTCAGATATCGTTGAGCTTTTAAAGGATGCAGTTCGTCACAACACGCTCTACGGAAAAGATACAATGAAAAATTTAAATCTTACTGGACAAAAAGAATTCACAAGTCTGATAAAATCATCCATTTTACCGTACAGACAAAAGAAAGTTTTGAATAACTTGTACGTTGATCGACCAAGAGCCAAGGCTAAACGTGGTGCTGATAAAAAAGTTTATGAAACTACACAAGAGATTACACGTGGAAAAAAACGAATTATTAAAGCCGATGGTTCGCGAAAAAAAGTAAAAACTGATTTTTCACCGAAAAAAACAAGAAGTACGACGAAATGGCTGAAGATGGAAATTTAAAGTACGAAAATCAGTATTATGATTTATCTCACGAGGCTGGCTTTGCCGGGGCCACAAATTTATTACGTGTTAATGCAAAAGGTAAAAAGTTGACCGATGAAGTTGAAAAAAAGATAATCTACAATTGGTTTTCACACCAGGACGCTTACACCCTCCACCGACCTGTGAAACGAAAATTTCCAAGGCTACATTATAACGTGTCAAACGTTGACGACTTGTGGGAGCTTGACCTCTTACAAACGTCTGGTATAAAAGAATACAACGACAACTTCACTTTTTTACTTGTCGCAGTGGATGCTTTGTCAAAATATGCATTCGTCGAAGCTATTAAAGATAAATCCGGACCCAGTGTGACGGCTGCTTTTAAAAAAATTCTTAAACGAGCCGCACCTCGTCAACCTTTTTTAGTTCAGACTGATTCTGGTTCGGAGTTTAAAAATTCAGTTTTTCAAAATTACCTAAAAAGTCTTGACATCAAATGTCGAGTTGCTAGAAATCCTGATATTAAATGTGCAATAGTGGAGCGTCTGAATCGTACGATACGAGAACGCATGTGGCGTTATTTTACTTATAAAAATACCAAGCGTTACATCGATGTCGTGCAAAAAATTATTCACGCATACAATCATACAGTACACAACGGTATAAAAATGAGACCTGTCGAGGTCAATCATTACAACGCTAAAAAGGCACGTGAAAATTTAGAAAAAAGAGCTCGATCTCAAAGTATAAATAAAAGTATAAAATCAAAAAGAGCACCAGGATTGAAACTTAAATACAGCGTCGGAGACTACGTAAGGATCAGTCGAACTAAAAACACCTTTGAAAAAGGTTACGAGAAAAATTTTAGTGAAGAAATATTCAAAATCATCCGTATATCGCGTCGTCAAGGGTTGTATACGTATATCATCAGTGACTTGAACGACGAGGAAATTGACGGGGTTTTTTACACGGAAGAATTAGCGTTGGTTGGAAAAAATCGTTTGAAAGAAGATAAAATATTCAAAATCGACCACATTGTTGCTACTAAAGGTCGTGGTTCCAATAAAAAAGTTCTCGTACGCTGAGCAGGATACAATTCCAAGTTTGATACGTGGTTAAAAGCATCTGAGCTTGAAGATATTTAAAAATGAATAACCGTGATGAATTTTACTTGATTCTTCCCAGTAACTCAAGTATGATTTATTATCCCGATAATACAACCACTTGTTTTACCACTCATTTATCTCGTGAAATATAACTCACGGGGGATTGGTACGTGGGATTAGTTGAGATTCATGTACCGTGTACAATAAAACACATTGAACAGCATGAGTCGAGATTTTATTTTTCCATGAGAGATTATCCACCCGAACCACACGATTTTCCTCAAGGTCGGTACGAATCGGTGTTGCAACTAGCTAATGAAATTAATCAAACCCGTGAAATTTATGAACATCAAATGTTTCAACCTCCATGGATCTCAAAGGGTTATCACTCTTACTAGAAAATGCGAGTGTAAAGATAAACACAAAACAATGTTTAATGAAAAAGTTTGCCGTATTTTTGGATTTGAAAATGAGTCACAGAGAAAAAATTTTACTCTCGAAACATCGCCCGAGAGTCCTGTTGTAGTTGCTTCGAGACCAGCGGTTATTGGACGCGCTATTCCTGATCAGTTGTTTGTGTATACAGATATTTGCATGCCGTGTATGGTCGGTGATACTCAAGCTAGTTTATTACGTATAGTTTCAATCGATACTTCCAAATATACTTTTGGTAGCAACATTGTCAAGCAATATTCACCGCCTCATTACTTACCCCTACTCCAACACACTTTCCAAAGTATAACCATCGATATAAGGGACGTTTTTGGCCAACCACTTGCATTCAGTTTTGGTACTTTGATTGTGACATTAAGATTTACCCGTAATCGAGTTTAAAAATGACGCTGTATTTACATTATTACGACCAACAAATTGGAGGTGGTTCAAGAGTGAAAAACGTTTTTTCCGGCTCGACTTACCAACGAGGTCATGGTATTGGTGCATTCCTCGGTGGGCTAGCACGACATATTTTACCCTACATCACGCGTGGTGTAAGAGCTGTAGGAAAAGAGGCTGTTCGTGCAGGCGTGAATGTTTTCGATGACGTAGTTAACAATGACGTCAATATAAAAGAATCGCTCAAAAAAAGGGTTCGAGAATCTGGAAATACTTTGAAAAGAAAGGCTGCAACTAAAATGGTTGATTTAATGAAAGGTGAAGGATATAAAAAAAAAGCATCGAAACGTAAACGTCAGTCATCAAAAGGGAATCGTCGCGTTCGTACCTCTTCAACGAAAAAGAAGAAAAAAAAGGTTCAAGGACAAAAGAAGAAGAAGAAGAGTGTGACGAAAAAGAAAAAAAAAACTTTGAGAAGTATAACTGATATATTCGGACCCCGGTAAAAATGGCGTTCCTACACTCACATAGTTCGGAGTGTATGGCTTCCGAGCTTGATCTTTTCACCGTACCACCAACTCAGACATCCATCGAAAGCTGTAATTTTTGTCAATTCAAACCTGTCTCTTCTCCAACAGACGATTCGGATGCACCTATAGAATTTGTTGTCCCTGCAACGAGTGAATACTACATGGACTTAGCTCACACAATGCTTAGTTTACAAGTGGTTATAACACCGAATCATTCAGCCCCTGAAAATATCAAAGTCGGACCGGTGAATAACTTTCTTCACTCGATTTTTAATCAGGTTGATGTTTTTTTCAACAATAAACTTGTCACTCCGACTAGTAATATGTACGCGTATAGAGCATACATTGAAACTCTCTTGAATTACGGCCCTGCAGCTAAAAGTTCGCATTTAACCGCAAGCTTGTGGTACGAGGACGAAGCCTCAAAGTTTGATGCACTACCAAATGCTGGAAATAAAAACGCTGGTCTTACAAAGAGACAAAAATTTGCAACTCCTGGACAAACGTTTGATTTGATCGGGCATATTCACAGTGATGTTTTCAATCAAGATAAAATGCTGATCAACGGTGTAGAGTTGCGTATTCGTTTTGTAAGAAACAAGGATTCGTTTTGTTTGATGGATGCTTCGGAGGATGGAAAGTACAAGGTTCAAATCAAAGCAGCAACGCTCATTGTACGCCGTGTAAAAATAAGTCCTCCCGTTTTGCTAGCACACGCTAATGGTTTATCCAAGGCTTCTGCAAAGTATCCGATTACACGCGTGGATATAAAATCATTCACGATGCATCCTGGTCTTTTATCCGAGACTCTAGATAATGTTTTTTTGGGTCAGCTACCTAAAAGATTGATCATTGGATTTGTAGATAACAGAGCATTCAACGGTAACCGTCAACTTAACCCGTTTAATTTTCAACATTTCAATATAAACTATCTCTCTTTGTACATTGATGGTGTGCAAGTACCCAGTAAACCACTGACTCCACGATTTCAAGGCAACAATAAATCATTTATCGAGTGCTTTCAAACACTTTTTACCGGTACAGGCATTCATTTTTTGAACGAGGGTATAGAGATCAACAGAGAAAATTACGACAAGGGAAATTTTTTGACTGCTTTTGATCTCACACCTAATTCGTCTGCACATTGCGGGTCTCATTGGTCACTGATTCGATCTGGCTCTGTTCGGTTAGAGGTGAAATTTGAAGAGGCTCTAGCAACAACAATCAATTGTATTGTTTATGCCGAGTTCGATAATTTATTAGAAATCGACTCAGAACGCCAGGTGTTGGTAGACTTTAGCGCCTGAAAAAAAAAAAGGGAGGGGATAGAGAGGTTGCTACATTCCTCATCGCTACTCTCAGTTTCTTTTCGTTCGTCGTTCTCTAAACTTCGCCTTTCCACCATGGACTTAATAATAGACTGTCAAGCTATAAGAGATGAAAATAAAAAGTTTTATCCTAAAGAAGTAGCAGTTGTTTCAGTGCAGCATAATGTGATTGGTCATTGGATCTTAAAATCTCCCAATAATTTTGAAAGTTTATCATCTGACTTGAAAATTACAAACAATTTTTATACACGCGATATTCATGGATTGGAATGGTTTGACGGTGACATTACTTTATCTCAATTGAAACACCATCTCTACGAACTCACCAGAAAAGCTAAAGAAGTTTATACCCGAGGTAATGAAAAAAAAATCTTCTTCGAGTCATTAATTTGCCGTCGTGTAATTAATTTTGAAGATTTCTCTGGACCCACATATGGGAATCTCCGTAAATTGTTTAAAAAAGAAAATACAATGTGTGTCACTCATGGAATGGTCGACATCACCATGCATGGGTTAATCGATCCCCCTGTTGCTGTTGATTTTTGTGCATTAAACAAGTGTTTTTTAAGCAGATTGTTTTTACGTAGTATACTCAAGCCTGAAATTTTTAATGAATTTAAAACGTACGATTTGTCATCCAGAACATATTACTGTGCTCTCCTGGAACATAACACAAAAATGAGACTTGGTAAATCTGTAAAACATGAAGGTGAAGACGAGGTCGGAAGTATAACCACAGCATCTACTGTACTTAGCATCAGTCCGAGTGCCACACCCGTTGCAACATCATCGATAAACGGAGACTACGATACACCTAAATCGTGGGAACAAAATGAACACCCGGGAGATAATGCAGGCAATTCTGACACTGCCTAAAAAAATCAAAACTATCAGAGTTTTTGCTGCTGATCAAGTCCCAAGACGTTTGACTTTGCCTGCTGCAATCGTCGTCAATACCGATGCGTCCGATAAGCCTGGAAGTCATTGGACAGCTTTGTTTATCGATAAAAAGGGAAAAGGTACATTTTTCGACAGCTACGCACGAGCACCACAATCGAGACATATCTGCAATGCGATTAAAAAAAACTGCACTTCATGGCGTTATAACAAAAAACAACTGCAAAGCTTCGATAGTTCAGTATGCGGCGAGTATTGCGTACATTTTTTACATCACATGAGTGAAACCAACAATTTCCAGTCGTTATTGGATCAGTTTACATCAAACACGCCTTACAACGACAAAAAAGTTTCAAAATTCTTCAAAAAATACAATTCTAATTCTTTCAAAAATAAAAATAAAAACAATGTGTTACCACGAGGTAGTTCATTTGGAGGAGGTTTCAGTAATCAATCATGCGTATCAAGAATTAACTATATATTATACTCATTATAAGGTGCAAAAATTAAATAATTAAGTTAAGTGAGGACCAGCGCGACGAGAATTGACATTAATAGATCTTTTTCCTGAAAATTTGTGAATTAAAATTGTTTATACATTAAAGGGCATGAAATATACATATATTATTATTTTTAAGATTGTATGAGAGAGAGACTAATAAATTATATTATATATATTTTAACCTTATTTTTGTTTTCTTTTTATTTCACGACCCACCTGTTTTTCTAAAAAATTCTTTTGTAGCTCTAAACATAAATTACGCCTTCCCTAGCACACTGTTTTTCAAAAAAAAAAAAAAATTCCTTAGCTGATGCAGGTCTGGACATGCTTGGACATAATTTACGACTTCTCTGTCGCCCCTCTTAATCGGTTTTTCTAAAAAATTCTTTTGTATTTGCAGGTCTGGACAGGCTTCGGCATAATTTACGCCTTCTCTGTCTCCCCTCTTACCCGTTTTCCCAAGAAAATTCCTTTGCTGACGCAGGTCTGGACAGGTTTAGACATAATTTACGGCTTCTCTGGCACCCCTCTTGACCGGTTTTTCAAAAAAAAATTCCTTCGCTCATGCAGGTCAGGACAGGCTTCTGCATAATTTACGGCTTCTCTGTCTCCCCTCTTAATCGGTTTTTCTAAAAATTCTTTTGTAGCTGAAGGAGACAAAGGTTCGACCCTACGCGTTACAAGCCTGTCGTCGCCCCCCAACACTGTCAGTAGATAAAAAACGTTTCAAGAGATGAGATGTCTTCCGAAAAAAAAAATAAAGTAACCATGGGTTTACCCAATATGGTTTTATCAACAACGTATGCTATAAATCGATCCAATGCGAAGCGTATCAGTGTGGGGTTGGATTTTAATGGAACTTTTTTTGCACCGGTCGTAAAGTTTTGTTCTTCTGGACCACCAAGCAAATACATAACTTTGGATAAAGATTCATTGGATCAGTTCATACAACTTTCAGGTGAGATGGAAACGTACTTGCAAGACCATTACAGAGCGTGCTTACTCCTAAAAATGATTCAGTTACCTTCTCACAATATCGTTTTTGGAGAATCGTTTGAAAAAAGAGCAGTTATTATAAACGAACGAGTGCTTGAAAATCTGGAGACTGAGACAACTGGTGAACAGGAAGAAGCTGCCAAACAAAAATCTTCTCTGGAAACGCTACTCGAAACCGCCAAAATAAAGAAAAAAATTGAAAATCCGAATTGCGTCGTACTGCAACAACCTACATACGAGGGTTTCAAAGAGATGATTCCGTGCATTTTAAGTAGATTCAAAAATTTGAGCGAGAAGCAGAATTTAGTGAACAAAATTTACGAAGGTATTGTAAACTTCTTGATTGAACATTTCAAAAAAGAAGATCTCACCAAAGTAAATAATTGTTTACGTATTGCCGATTATTTTAATCAGTATTACGTACTTGTAAAAGAAAGTATTGAGAACTATGTACGCGAATATCTCGATGAATCTCAACGACAAGACACACAAATTATAGACTTGGTGTTAGCTGAACTACAGGCCTGCTATTTACCCTTCATTTCAAGAGATGTTTCTCAAAATTTACACGCAGAATGAAAAAATCTCACAATTACTTAATAAAGGTTTTTCAAACAACCCCTTCAGTACTATTCTAGTCCCGTTACTATTAACATGGGCCAGGTCTTCAGCAAGTTCAAAAACGTTGAGACAAATGTAACAAAAATGGGGATCGGCAAAAGTTCTAACTCCGGCTACACCAAGCTCGACAGGATACAGGATCCCGAGCAAACCAAACCTCTCATTTCCAAAGAAAAAGAAGATAAAAAAAAAGGAAACGATAACCCTGGCTTTCAAAAAAACTCTTCAGCCGACCCAAAAAAAAATGGTTACAAAACATTCAAATAATTTGTAAAATACGTTTTGAATAAAGGCTCTGTAAATAAATTTACTCTTTTTTATTTCACACACCTATGTTCCTAAATTTTTCCCACTTTTTTAATAAACATAATTTACTCTTTTCAAAATTAAATATTTGTAGAAAACTAAATTTTAGAAATTTGTAAAAAAAATGTTTTAAAATTGAAAAATCATTTAAACCTGAAATTTTCAAAAATTTGAATACAATTACCATTATACTCTTAAAAAATTTTCAAAGTTGCATAAAATCTGAAATCTTCAAAAATTAGCATACACTTTTAACACTGTAAAAAAAAAAAAAAAAAAAAAAAATTTGCATAAATTCCAAAAATTTGCATAAAATTTGCATATAATTTGCATAATGCGCGCAGGGCCCTACAGCCGATGACGTCACGCCACCTCCGCCGCGCTATGCTACCCTGGTAGGGCAGCGGGGACTCCCGCCAGGACTGGCGCTGGGGCTAGTGATGACGTCATTAGGCCACGCCCCTTCTGTCTGGCCATACTGCCATATGTCTACTGATAAATGTTTAATCCATCGATGAATGATATAATCAGTTATTAATTTCTTATTTTTGTTATTTTAGGCTCGAACAAAATACTATTTACAGATTCTTCTTGAGATGAACTTACTTCCTGCATAGTACCAGCTCGCAAAATTGCGTTTAAGCCGATTTATGATTTTGTGGGGAAAGGGCTGAATTTAAAATGATAAACGGCTTTGTTCAGCACCCTCTCATGACAACAAAAAGGATTTAATAAAAATTTCAATGACATAAAATGACATAATTAGAAAGCTGCTGAGCTCAAGACCTTTTTAATGATATATGATTTTAGCTACATTACTGACCTCACTAATTTGATTTACTTCAAATACCGTATTTTATCCCCCAAACTTATCTCACCCAATCTACGAACAAATCTTATTCACTTTATTCATCAACTCAGTCACTAACTTTAAAGTTTTGTTGAAGTACTTTAAATTTTGAAAAAGCTCTATTAACATTTTTAAGTGCAATAACAAACCCTTCCCACCTCATCTTCCCTTCCACGCTCCTCCCTATAACCTCCGCCTAACCAACCTCATCTACCTTACCAACCTGTAGTATTTTTCTTGTTTTTTTACATGTAGCTTCAATATTATGTTCATATAAATTTGTTATTTTCAATCTAGTTCCATTGCATACACCATCTTTTTTACTTAGATTTCTAATTAACATACCACTGCATTTTTTTTTTAATTTTAGTTCATGGGTAGAAAGCCCGTCATTTACTGAATTTAAGTATTCAATTGGATAATCTAAACATATATTTGAATCAGTTTGATCTACTCCCTTATGAATGGCTTTGTCTATACTGTAATATGTTTTACTTGGTCCATTTAATATGTTTAATACTTTTCTGTTAAACATTGCAACATTTTCATTTTTCGATTCTAAAATAACTTTGTTTAAATTATTATTTTCATTTATATCTCCAAAAATTTAATAACCAACATCTTTACTTTTCCATTTCATAGGTATTTTAAAATTTTCAATTTCTCCTATTTTTAGTAATAATTTAGAAAAGTTTTTATCTTTACATCTCATATTTTCAGTGAGTTTAAGAATTTTGAAATTTTTCCACAATTTACTGTATTTAATCGTATCTTCTACAATAATTTTTTCATTGCCTCTTTTGACTACAGGAAGGATTTGTCTAAAATCGTCACCTAAAATTATTAATTTTCCTACAAAAGGAAAAACTGTTTTACCTGTACCACCTGCCCATCTTTTAAGTACATATTATTTTTGTTTTTTGTTATTGTATTAAATATATTTTTTTGATCATTATTAAATTTTTCAAACATTTTTTCATACTCTTCTTTTCAGTTTATTTTGCAGTCATAATTTTCAGAAATATTAGAAATATTTTCTAAGCATGGTTCTGGTAAACCAAAACATTTATAACTTAAATTAGAATCTTCGCTAGATAGAAATTTGATTATTTCATTCAAACCTCTATCTTCTGCATTATCTTTGAAATCTTTTATAAAATGTAATTTATATTTATTCCAAATTAAATTACCAAGAATTTTTTCAGACAATAAAAATAATCCGAAAAATTCTTGTAATTTTTTCGGAGTTTAATAGTTTATAGATTCTTCAAAAATGGCATATACATTTTTATCATTTACTATTAGACCCATTTAAATAGCTCCTTCTCTATATGTTTATAAATAATTTTATTATGAGTTTTTAAGTATTCGTGAGAAGTACCACCTTTTACTTTATCTGATATTAATTTTAAGTGAAAACTCTGAATTTTTAGAAGAAACAACGTTTATTCTACCTATAGTTTGAAATTTTTTTTAATTTTTCTATCTAACAAAAGTTTTATCATCTAGAAATCTATAGTAATTTGGTATATTGGCATTTTTAATATTTCTAACAGATCAATTTTATTTAATTCAAACCAAGTTGCTGAAGTTGTTTTCCAATTTTTTAACTATTTAATTTTTTAACTATATTATGTTTTGTTGATTTTCTGTATGAATTTCTGAACGTTGTACTGAATGACTACATTTACACAATTCAAATCTTTCTATACACCAAGCTGCTTCTATAGAAAATATTACATGAGAATCTAAAAAGCACCGTTTTGAGAAAAGGAGGACTCAACTTTGAGGACTCAACTTTCCCATCGTAGACTCAACTTTGAGGACTCATAAGTATCTTTTTTATGTGTCTTTTGACCGTGTTTTTATTGATTTTCAATTTTGAGGACTCAACTTTGAGGATCATAAAAAAAACCAGATTATAATATAAAAAAAATTCAAGTTGCTACATAATGGAAATTGGAATAAAATCAGAATTAGATTTTTATTCCTCTTAAAAAATTTTAATAATTCTTATACAGAAGTACATTTCATTTTAGAATTTAATAATTTTTTCTTTTAATTGAAAAGTAACAATCAAATTTATTAACTTTAGTAAATTTAAGCATAAACTTATATTAATATAATTTTTTTAAATAATTTTTTTTAAACAAATTTATTGTTATAAAAATTATAAAGAATTTTAATGGTAACATTTTATATTTTAAAACAACGAAAAGGAGGACTCAGTTTTGGGGACTCAGTTTTCACGACGCAGAGCAAGTTTTGCGGACTCAGTTTTGCGGAGCAAAAAAAGTCAAAATTTAACTGTCTTTTGACCGTGTTTTCAAGATTTTCGTCACAACAATGACCAAGTTTTGCGGACTCAGTTTTGCGGAGCAAAAAAAAAAAAGGGATTATAATATAGGGAGAAATGATATATTTGTTGTTCCTATGATTATCACCTAAGATACTCCAATTAACGTTGTGTGCCTTGTGAGTTGACATTAATTGTGTTGTACTTGTTTATGAGACATATGTAGGTGCAGTAGACCACTTTAAAAATGAAGTTTTTTTTTTGAATGTGTTTGTGCGTTTGTGTGTCTTGAAAATTACTCTTATTTGAAGTTTTAGTTGTGACCGATGCTTATGCGCTGAGAGTATATCTTGTGAACTGTAAATGGATTTTGTTATTTTAGAATCATCTTTAATATGTGTGGGTTTTGAGCCGATACATACATAAAATTTTCATTACATAAATTTACAAATTTTTTATCGATATTAAAAATTACTCAAATTGAAAAATTGTTAACTTTACGTTTATTTAAGGTGATTCAACATAATATGTTCTTTTAGTAGAGAAAATTATTTTTAAATAATAAGTAATTCGGCCTTAAGTCGTCCTTAATAAATTTTTTGATTTCAGTTCTTTCATTAGTTTTCAAAAAAAATTATCATATTCAGCGTAAACTTTTTCATTTAGACTCCTTTTAAAAAAACCAATCGCCGTAAATATTACTTTTTTAAAAGTATTTTTTAAAGATTTTATTGCGTAAGTTCGGTTAATATTTAAATGTCTTTCCTTTTTGTCAACAAGTTCCAAAAAACCAACCTCCATAAATTAAGGTAGTTACAACTCATATGTATAGGTAACCTAAAATATAGTTATAGACGCTCATTGCCCCTACTCCGACGCCACGCGCCACTGCCACCGCGCGAGTCGAGCAGGTTGCCTGCTTTCCAGCAACAGCCGCGCGTCCGTTTGACTCGCTGCTCGCTCCAACCCGCGCAGCAGTGCAGCGCCCAACCAAACCTTGATTTTTTTTAAACTTGTAAATGAGATCCCCAAATAAATTTTGTTCTATCTTTTAGCTTATTAAATTTCCAACAATTAAAAAAAAAAAAAAAAATCAAAATCGAAGCGGAGCCAATCAGCGAAAATTGTAATTGTTTACAAAAAAAAGTTATAAAAAATGCACATAAATAATTTTTTTATAAAGCACTTATTTTTATCTCAAAGTTTGCTTGATTTTGAGTCATTTGCCTATATTTTTAAGTCACCATACTATGGTACTACGAGCTCACTCACCGCAAGGTGGCGCCATCCTATCAATATATATATATCTCCCTATGTTATATTTCCGTTTTTCATTCTGATCCCCTAAATTGGATCTTCGAAAATCTGAAATTTTTAAAAACACGGTCAAAACACAGTTAAATATCGCACTTTTTTGATCCCCCTAATTGGATCCTCTAAATTGGATCTTCGTCGAAAGTATTGGATCCCCTAAATTGGATCCCTTTTTTTTCAAAATTTTTTACTGAAATATTGTATCTTTACTGTCAAAAAAATAAAAATTAACTTTAGTAATTTATAAATAATAATGAATTTCATTTGAAAATTTTTTGTTTCAATTTAAAATAAACTTTTTTTAATCAATATTTAATCTTTGTACCAATGTTTACTTTTTGATATAAAACATTTACTTAGAAATTAAAATTTGTGTGGTACGAGAAATTTTTACGGGAATTCAAAGGACACTTAAGTGGGCAGATTTGCGCAATCTCAAGCCAGCTGGTTGGATCAGCGAAATACGTTAGTTTAGTGAGCTAATCATTTAAGTCGGTTCAGGTTGGTAAGGTAGATGAGGTTGGTTAGGCGGAGGTTATCGGGGAGGAGAGTGGAAGGGGAGATGAGGTGAGGAAGGGTATGTTATTTGACTTAAAAATATTAATTGAGCTTTTTCAAAATTTAAAGTACTTCAACAAAACTTTAAAGTTAGTGACTGAGTTGATGAATTAGGTGAGTAGGATTTGTTGGTAGATTGTGTGAGATAAGATTGGGAGATAAAATACGAACCAAATCAAAATAGTGAGGTCAGTAATGTGGCTAAGATTGAACAAGGTCAGGTAGTTGAAGATGAAAAAGTAAGTATTATTAGAGAGTTCTTAATATGGGTGAGAATAGTAAAGCGGCTTGGATAATGTGAGTGTGTGCGGAAGGTAGGGTGTAACTAAGGTGGTTGTGGGCTGGTAGATCAGATATTAAAAGTATAACTTTAGCTCTAATTAGAATTTTTATATGAAATTATGAATCACTAAAAAGGTCTTGCGCGTAGCTTTTTAATTATTTCATTCAAATTTTTATGATATACTTTTTGTTGTGAGGGTGCTGAACAAAGCCGTTTATCGTTTTAAATTCAACCCTACCCCTAAAAACTCATTAATCGGTTTAAACGCAACTTTGCAAGCTGTTACTATATAGGAAATAAGTTCATCTCATGAAGAATCTGTAAAAAAATTTTATAGAAAATCGAGGCTTGCTTATACGAGATTGCAAAATTTGAAAATATTCGTGATTTTTTTACTATTTCGCTAATTACTAGAGTTGTTTTAAGGGTGGGCAGTTTAAGCTAGAGATCTAGTATGAGTCAGGTCGAGAATGACTAAGGTGAGTAAGGTTTGTTGGTACAGTGAGTGAGAGATGAGTCTGGGATCAAGTACGGTATTTGAAGTAAGGGAAATTATTAAGGTCTGTAATATGGCTAAGAGTAGTAGAGCTAAGAGAGTACGAGCACAATTGCCCGCTCTCTCGAGAGTACGAGCATACGTGCCCGCTCTCTCGTACTTTTTTGGGTTCGCTCTCTCGTACAGTATTGTGCCCGCTCTCTCGTACTGTTTTGGGCCCGTACCTTTTTGAGGGCGGGCACCTGGGGTCGTGCTAGGGGCTAGCCGCTGCTGGCTAGCAGGTAGCTTCACTCATTTTTAAAAATATTTTAATTTTAATTAATCAATTTTTCACATTTGTTCAATTCATTGACGACATTCCAATTTGAAAACTATTTTTTTAATTAAATTATCAAAAAAAAAAAAAAAAATTTTAGTTCAACCACCTGAGCCAGTAAGCTGACATGAAACAGTATTTTATTTACACTACTTTTCCAACTATTTTATATAACTTTTAAATAATTTAGTAATAAATTGTGTATTTAAATATTTATTGATATTTTTACTCTTAATTGGTTTTATATATATTAATAATAATATTTTTAATTAAATTACGAAAGAAAAAATTTTTGGTGTCGTGGGATTCGAACCGACGATCCCAGGCAAGGCAGGCAGACACTCTACCACCTGAGCTATTAAGCTAGCTTACACATGTACTTTAGTTAAGGACGTTGCCTCGTGAAATAAAATCCATAAGAATCGTTTGAAAATTATTGCAATCTTCAAGTTTAGGCTTAAGGAATAACTTGTCAAAATTTCAAGAGGATTTACTATACAGTTGTTGAGAAATTTTAATTCAAAGTTGGGCTAAAATCGCTCCAAATCGGGTGATTTAACATAGGCTCTTATGGGAAAACCATGCTGTTTTCATTTTGCTGTAGTTTTCGAACCAGGTTGGCAATCATCTTGAAATTTGGATATGTCATTCCTAGAGCCTTAAAGAACAAATTGCAATGTTTTACGAAAACTTCTTATGGATTTTTAAACAATTTCGGCATTGTTTTGTTATTAAAAAATCAGTAAAAAGTTTGCTGATTTTTCCTTATTTTTAAAAAAGTTTTCTAGACTTTTGATTCACACTGTTAAAAACTAGAAGTCTTCAGTAATACTATGTAAAAATTTCAGAATGTTTTATTAATTATGCCTCGAGTACCAACGAGTTGAAAATAAAATAATTTTGTTAATCGACCGGGTAGACTCGAGGCGAATGTCAGCTGTTCCCGTGCCTAACCTATGGGCGGCTCCCCCACTACTTCCGCGACGAGGCAACGTCCTTAAACTACATGATACGCGGCGGCGGCCTGTTTGTAATTAGGCCACCGCTTGTACCTTGCCACCCTTTGATATGCAATGCCGATCGCTACCTCTATGATGTCGCGGTTTTAGAACAGTGACGATTCTTCGAACAGTGACGATTCTTCGAATATAAAAACTTCGGCAGTAAAATAATATTAAATAATATATTGATTTCACGCTACTGGAGTTCGCGTGATCTTACAAGGCGAGATCATACGCGGCGGCGGTCTGTTTGTAATTAGGCCGCCGCACAGTGAACGGATCCGAAAATCGTTGGAAAGAATCTATTTAAATGAAGGAAAATAAAGCTAGAGAGAAGCGGTCAACGACAATCAAAAGCTAATTTAATAATAATCATAGGAAAAATATAAAAGTTATAGGTTTTCCATTCCTAACCTGAAAAAAATGCAGAAAAAAAAATCACTAATGTGTAATTTTCGTCCAAAATCTGAAAAGAACGAATACGATTGTAAAATCAATTTTTTTTTTAGTTTATGGCAAAAATAAATGATTTTATAAACATTTCCTCTACTGATTTTAATTAAACATGTTTAAATCGTAATTATCGATAAAACAAAATATTTTTTAAACATAAAATTCATGTAACTTCATAAAATATACTATGTAATTAATATATATTACGTAAAAAATGATAAAAAATCATACAACCCCATAACTGAATTCGTCAGACTTCTACAACCCAATAACCGAAATCATCAGGTTCTTACAACCCTATAACTGAATTCGTCAGACTTCTACAACCCAATAACCGAATTCATCAGGCTCTTCCAACTCCATAACCAAATTCGTCAATTTCCTACAACCCTATAACTTAATTCATCAACCTTCTATCCTTTAAACATACAACTCCATAACCAAATTGATCAGATCTTACAACCCCATAACCGAATTGATCAGACTCCTACAATCCATAACTGAATTCGTCAAATACTTACAATCCTATAACCATATTCGTCAAACTCCTACACTACTCCATAATAGAATTTGTCATACTTCTACAACCCTAACTTCGAAATCATCAGACTTCTATAACCTATAAAAGAATTCATTAGACTTCTACAACCCCATAACCGAATTAATAAAGCTTCTGAAACCAATAATCAAACTTGTTAGACTTCTACACACTCATAACTAAATTCTTTAGACTTCTATTTATTCTTCAAGCCTACAACTCCTTAACCGAATTCGTCAGACTTTTACAACCCATAATTAAATTCATGAGACTTCTGCATATTCCTTAAGCCTAAAACCCTTTAACCAGGACTTCTAAAACTCCATATCTTAATTCGTTAGATTTCTAAGTATTTCTCAAGTCTACAACCCCGTTCACTGAAATCGTTTAAATTCTACAACCATATTCATCAAGCTCCTACAACCCTGCAACCAAATTTATCAGACTTTTACAATCCTATACTTGTACTTATCGTACTTGTGGAACCTAACAGGATTCCCTTTATTTCTACAACCCCATAACCAAACTCATCTGACAAAAAAAAAATTGATTGAAATCAACAAAATTCGTAAAACAACGATGTCTCATGTCATTTTGATTGTTGTGCACTTTGTATTACTATTGCATTCTTTTTGCACTTTATCGTGGAATTCATTCAACTTTTTTTTTATAATTATTTGCTGTGTAACAAGAATTATCAATGATCCACCAAATCATAGATTTTTAGACTTAATGAAAATATGACAAATATACTTCTAGGGTTATATAGTTCTGACGAATTCATTTATGGGATTATAGGCTTGAGAATTACATATAAAGGACGTATTTGGTTATAAGATTTTGAGCGTTTAACAAATTCAGTTATGTAGTTGTAGGAATCTGATCAATTAAGTTATGAGGTTGTAAGAGCTTGATCAAAATGGTAATGGGATTGCAAGTTTGAGGAATAAAAGGCTGATGAATTCGGTTATGGAGTTAAAGGAATTCGGCTAGTTCAGTTATGGGGTTGTAGAAGTCTGACGAATTCTTTTATAGGTTGTAGAAGTTAGATAAGTTTGAGTATAGGGTTGAAGAAGTCAGACAAATTCTATGATGGGGTTGTGTAGGAATCTGATGAATATGATTATAGGGTTGTGGGTGTTTGACGATTTCAGTTATGGAGTTATAGGAGCTTGATGAATTTGGATATGTAGTTGTAAAGGTCTAACGAATCTAGTTATGGGGTTGCAAAGGCATATAAAGTTAATTATGAGATTGCAGGAGCTAGACGGGTTGTAAGGGTCTGATGAATTCGGCTATAGGGTTGTAGGAGTATATCAAAAATTTCTATAGGGTTATAAAATTATGACAAATCCATTCAACAGGGTTGTAGGATTGAGGAATACATAGAAGTCTAACGAATCAAGCTATGGGGTTTTAGAAGTCCTATTTAGACTTCTATTCCTAAAGTCTGCAAACCCATAACCAAATTCGTCAGAATTCTACAACCCCATAACTGAGTCCGTCAATATTCTACAACCCTATAAGTGATCGCAAATCCAACAACAATCCATTCTTCAAGCCTACAACCTCATAATTGAATTTTTTATACTCCTGCAACTCTATAAGGAGTCATCCATTAATGATGTCACACTAATTTGGTATAGTCTCGTAGCGCTACAGTATTAGCAGACTATATCATAAAAACGTGACATCATTAATGGATGGCCCCTAACCGAATTGATCAGACTTCAACAACTTTATAACTCGACTCAGCAAACTCCAATTACATGCCTGAATTCACCAACCTTCTATTCCTCAAGCTAAAAACTCTATAACCTAATTCGTTTTATTTCTACAATTTATTTCGATTATATTTTTACAATCATCTTCTTTATCAGATTTAACGCGTCCACAAGTTCAATAATTTCCGAGTATGCCATACTTTTCGTAACAAAAGATGGTCAGGACAAGCTAAATCACTTCGAATTAAAGTGGTTAAAAATTGTCCTTAAGAATTTTTGAAATGTTTCCAAGTATTGAAAACTTCCAACAATCGAAATTTCAATTGCCGAATATATTTTACATAGAGAGAAAATAAATTTTCTTTCGGTAGACAAAAAAAATTCCAATGATAGAAAACTTCCATTTATTGCCGATTCTAATTATAAAGTTTACGCAGTAAAAATGTATTTAAAAGATAATAGCAATGAACAATTATTTTAGAAAGATAATACATGGAAAACAAAGTTTTGATCCTAGTTGATAATTGTACGAATTATTTTAAAAGATTGTGAAATTTTTGGAATGATCCGATGAATTTGTGAGTATCACAAAATGATCCTTATAATCATTTTTAAAGATCCCAAAGATTCATAAAATGATCATAAGGCTCATTTTTATCATTTTTTTTTTTTTTTTTTTTTACCATAAGTCCAAAAACCAATGATTTGGATCATTGATAATTCTTTACGAATTTTGTTGATTTTAATCAATTTTTTTTGTCAGATGAGTTCGGTTATGGGGTTGTAGAAGTAAAGGGAAATCCGTTAGGTTCTACAAATACGACAAGTTCAAGTATGGGGTTGTAGAAGTCTGATAAATTTGGTTGCAAGATTGTAGGGGCTTGATGAATATGGTTGTAAAATTAAAACTATTTCAGTTAACGGGGTTGTAGACTTGAGAAATACTGAGAAATCTAACGAATAAAGATATGGAGTTTTAGAAGTCCTGGTTATGGGGTCTTAGGCTTAAGGAATATGCAGAAGTCTCATGAATTTAATTATGGGTTGTAAAAGTCTGACGAATTCGGTTAAGGAGTTGTAGGCTTGAAGAATAAATAGAAGTCTAAAGAATTTAGTTATGAGTGTGTAGAAGTCTAACAAGTTTGCTTATTGGTTTCAGAAGCTTTATTAATTCGGTTATGGGGTTGTAGAAGTCTAATGAATTCTTTTATAGGTTATAGAAGTCTGATGATTTTGAAGTTAGGGTTGTAGAAGTATGACAAATTCTATTATGGGGTTGTGTAGGAGTTTGACGAACATGGTTATAGGATTGTGGGTATTTGACGAATTCAGTTATAGGTTGTAGGAGTCTGATCAATTTGGTTATGGGGTTGTAAGAATCTGATCAATTTGGTTATGGAGTTGTATGTTTGAAGGATTAAAGGTTGATGAATTAAGTTATAGGGTTGTAGGAAATTGACGAATTTCGTTATGGAGTTGGAAGAGCCTGATGAATTCGGTTATTGGGTTGTAGAAGTCTGACAAATTCAGTTATAGGGTTGTAAGAGCCTGATGAATTCGGTTATTGGGTTGTAGAAGTCTGACGAATTCAGTTATAGGGTTGTAAGAGCCAATTTCGATTATTGGGTTGTAGAAGTCTGACGAATTCAGTTATGGGGTTGTATGATTTTTTACATTTTTCACGTAATATATTTTAATTACATAGTATATTTTATGAAGTTACATGAATTTTATGTTTAAAAAATAGTTTGTTTTATCGATGATTACGATTTAAACATGTTTAATTAAAAACAGTAGAAGAAATGTTTATAAAATCATTTATTTTTGCCATAAACAAAAAAAAAATTGATTTTACAATCGTATTCGTTCTTTTCAGATTTTGGACGAAAATTACACATTCGTGATTTTTTTTTTTTCTGCATTTTTTTCAGGTTAGGAATGGAAAACCTATAATTTTTATATTTTTCCTATGATTGTTATTAAATTAGCTTTTGATTGTCGTTGACCACATCTCTCAAGTTTTATTTTCCTTCATTTAAATAGATTCTTTCCAACGATTTTCGGATCCGTTCACTGTGCGCCGCTTGCACCTTGCCGCCTTTTGATCTGCAATGCCGGTCGCCACCTCTATGATGTCGCGATTTTAGAACTCCTCGTCTCTGTTGTTGTTTACAGTACTGTTATAATATTCTTGAAATTTGTTTTGACAACATTAGAATATTTTAGCATATAAGTACGCGCCTCCTCTGTGAGTTCATCAGTTTTCGAGTGACCATCAAACCGAAGGGATGAACTACGCAGAGGACGACGTGGTACAAGCCGAGCTCGAGGAGTTCCTACTCTACGAAGCCGCTGCAGGATACGATCCTTCGATCGAGGCGCGCTGTCTCGAAGACCTGCAGCAGCTGGAGGAAGTGACGCCCATGGAGGATGACGACTTCGACGACGACCTCCTTCTGGTCTTCGATGCCCTGCAGCAGCCCCAGGACATCCCCATGTAGCAACCAGAGGAGGACATCCCCATGCAGCAGCAAGAAGACGAGGTGCTGCATCAAGATCTGCAGCGCCTCCACGAGGAGCTTTGGGTCGAGGGCTTCCACCTCGACACCGTAGCTTCTTTC
Organism: Encarsia formosa; assembly: GCA_038277355.1. Lineage (NCBI taxonomy): Eukaryota > Metazoa > Arthropoda > Insecta > Hymenoptera > Aphelinidae > Encarsia > Encarsia formosa. The sequence goes on from CM076187.1 coordinate 23,188,679, forward strand.
CTGAAGGACACGGACCTCTTCCTGAAAAGCTTCGTGGGAGAGCTGCAGAGTCGGGATGTGCCATGCCCACCCGTACTGTTGCAGCAAGAGGAAAGTCGTAATCGACGGCTTTTGGATGACGTGAGTTTTTTTTTTTTTTTTTTCATTGTGTTAGATTGTTTAGCATAAATTGAGTGAATGAACGTATGTATGACTGGTTGCTTGTGTACAAGATGAATGTGAATCTAAAATCTGTGTGCGTGCGTGCGTGCGCGCGCGCGTGTGTGTGTGTGTGTGTGTGTGTGTGTGTGTGTATAAAACATCAGGTAAAAATTTACCTGATTTTTGTAAAAATCAGGTAAATGTTCGCATAAAACGAACATTTGCCTGATTTAATATGGTAAATCAGGTAAATGTTCGTGATCGGTTGTTTTTATTACTTCTCCTACAAAAAATAACCAGCTTAATAATATCAAGTAATCATACATAGAATATTCACAATAATCAAATTTTTGAATAAAATGTCTTGAACTGTATCAGTATTGGTCGACACAGAACCACGACATTTTCTTTTCTTATTATTTAAAACACACTTCCACGTAAAACTATCCTTGTTAATGTGTTGCAAATAATGCAAATAACCATCGTGTTTTAACAAAGATTTGCCTTTTTGACTAAGAATAAATTGAAGTGGCATTTTAAAATAGGCTTAGAATTTAGACCATGAACTATACATACACAGAGTAAACACTGGACTAAGAGATAAATAGTGACACATTTTATTATTTCATGAACTGTTTGTATACAAAACTACGTTAAAGGCGCTATCCAAGTTTTTCCCAGTGTATTATATTAAATAATAATTAAACATTATTCGGAGATTTTATCAATATGTTAAAACAATATGTTAAAACACGGCTTAACGATTGTTTGAGTCCTTATTACTGAAAAAAGTTTGCTTTTGATAGATAGTTGGTCTGGAAAAACTGATTAATTTTTGATGGATTCTTTATTTCCAAAGAAAAAAGTACTTCTTGAAGCTATAATAATACCTGCTGGTCCCACAGGCGTATCCCAGTCATTCTACGTATATTTTTTTAGAGATACAAGATTTCCGTTCGTCGATTATATGTCTAAAATTGGCGCTCAAAAGCTGTTAGCTCAAAGCCGGTAGCTGAAGTCGGTCGAAAGTTACCGCAGTGGCAAAGGCGCCCGTCTGACTTCCGTCGCCTTACGCATGTAAGCGAGTGCACATGTCAGGCATTTTTCGTTAACTCTGCATGGTGATATTAAACGAGGCTGAGTTTTTCCCGGCCAAAACGGCAGGAAAACTCTCTTCATCTATGTAATTACGCGTAATTACATTATTAATAAGGGTTAAAAGTTAGTTTAACAAAGTGTCGTGTTTATTATTGTAAGAAGGAGCAAGTCGGCCATTTTAGGAGCAAGGGCCATTGCGCACACTCGCCGTAGCAACGCCTGGCCAGTCCTTCGCAACACACCCAGCTCGCATAGTCACATCAGAGGCCCCTTCACGACTCACGGTTCAACTCGCATCACGTCATCAGCTGTTTCGGTGTTAACGCAACGACGAGATCTTGCTCTATGCTGGCGCTCGCCTGTGTGTGATCGAATAATAAAACTGGTGGGTTCAGTCCTTGTCGCAAAACTTCATTGCGATTATTTATATTAATCAAATTTTTGTTTAGCATATTTTGCTGCTTGGTAAATAGTTACCACTCATACTCTCTTTCAATATACTATTTTGTTTGTACTTAGTTTTTTTAGTGAATAGGCAGAATTTTACTGTAAGGATTATTGTATCCTTACATGTTCAACTTACCTTTGATAATTTGCTAATAAGATCGAGTGTTTTTATTGTAAAATACATCAATTTAGTACAATATCATTGTTAACAATTAATTTATTTAGCTGTCAGGAAAGTTGATTCAAGTTTTCATTTACTAAGGATTGAATAATTACACTTGATAGTTATGTATTTAAATTAGATTATAATTTTGTTTATTTTACATATTGTTGTAAACAAATACTTATATTAATTGAACTTATAGGTAAGCTAACCCCTCTTATTGGCTATCAGTACAACTCCTGGTCTTAATTTGGACACTTTGGATGACAACTGAGTAGCAAAAAGGATTTTCTTCACCGTTGGTAATCCTTGACTCAAGTTTGCTGTTTTTTGGTCCTACTTGGAGTCTGCGAGCATCTGATCTCATGAAGTGCCAATTCGCTTCTTTACATCCAACAGCTGGTAGTGTCAGCGAAGGACCTTTGTCTATCTATATTGTATAACTCCAGCTCATTGATTGCAAGTTTTGGTTATTTATAAAACCTTTTATCTGAATTTCTCTTCCTCTAACTTCAATCTGCATTCAATTTAAATTTTTTTTTGCCACATGTTTTCAAATTAGCCCTAATTAATATTTTTTCATTTTAGGTAATATTGAAGATTGTGCAAATACCCAAACCCCACTTGTCGAACACTCCTTGTTGCTCCATACTAACATAGAGTCAGCGGCAGAGTTGCTAGATCGCTCTGAAGCCTGCGCGCCTCTCCAGCAGCAAGCGGCCACAGGCGGCATGTATTTTTTCAGCGCAATCTAGTAAGCCTGGTCAGAGGATAATCAGGTTGCTGGTCATCATTCACTCATATTCATAATGTTGAATATATTGCAATTCTTTTTATTAGAGAATGGTTTTCATGAATTCAGTTGACACCCTCCCTCTTCTTGCTCCATTACACGATATTATTAACACACTCATACTCATATTACCTTTGTGACCCTAATTAGAGTTGTTTAGGCTTTTAGTTCTATTTTTCTAATTACACCTATTGATACTATTTTTTTTATAATTTTCCTATTTTAGTTAGTTGCTAGGGTTTTCTCTTTAAACCTGCCACCTGCGTGGTGTAACAGATGCTTAGGGAATTCCACGCCTTATGGTTTTTCAAGTTGAGTCTAGAGCTCAATAAATATGAAATCATCTCGTTGAATGATCAATTCTGAGAATTAATTCTCAAACAGAAAACAGTATATTCGCATATTGCTAATCACTACACTGATTTCCTGAAAAAGGGATGGGTTGTGGCAGCTGTTCAATAAGAACGATCGTTGGATCAGGGAAGACAATGAGGTAGATCCTGACGATGACTTCTTCAAGGAGGATATCGTATTCCTCGTCCAGGACGATTATGATGATGTAAAATGCTGCTATGAAGCTTATATCAATACTCATACAGTTGTTGCTCCTATCTAGGAGACACCAAGTCTATAGAATGATTTTCGGGTTCTCGCTCAAAATTTGCCTCCTGTGCAGAAAAATAAATTCTCTGGTAAACCTGTGGAATGGCCCCATTTTAGAGACATGTACCGGTCTCTAATACAAAACCAGTCAACCTCTAATATCATCAAGCTCACGTACCATCGCTCCTAGCTAACAGGAGAAGCTCTCGTCGTCACATACAGCCTGGGTTGATCTCCGTACCTTGCCATTTGTACATTGCGAGAGTTGGCTCGTCGATATCGAGATGTTTATCACGAGGGAGCGGAAACTGTGGAAGAGGAGAGTTACATGGACGACAAAACTTCTGGTGGCCACAAACTGCAAAAAACATTGAGAAAAAAGGCACAACTTATTGGACTGCTTAAGGAGGGTGGGTTTGACCTGAGAAAGTGGCTCTCAAACTGCCCTGAAGTATTGGCTGATTTGCCCCGGGATTACCTCGCTGTTGATCTCGAATCCAAATTCGATTCGGTCTCGACAACTATAATGGGTCTAATTTGGAATGCAAAGGAGGACACCTTGAAATTCTACATAGATTGCGAGGTTAAGCAAGGTATTCCTACCAAACGCTCTGTCTTGTCCAAGATAGCAAAAATCTTTGATCCATTAGGCTGGTTGGCTCCGGTCATCATCTCCACTAAAGTATTCATCCAGTCGCTCTGGTTGCTTAAATGTGACTGGGATGACCCTCTGCCAGACGAGTATGTTCAACAATGGGCAGTGTGGACCTCGAAATTAAAGGCCATCAGTACTCTTGCTATTCCAAGATATGTTAACTATATAGTAGACGTGTCCTATTATGAAATCCACGGCTTTGCTGATGCGTCCCAGAAGGCTTACGCAGCTGTCATATACCTTCGACTGGTTTGCAATGACAAAGCTCAATGCTCCTTGCAATTAGCTAAAACCTGGGTAGCTCTCTTGAAGACTTTGAGCATTCCACGGCTCGAACTCTTGGATGACTACTTATTGACATTTGCCTTTGAAAATCGATCAAGTACACATCTGATCTGACTCCAGAGACGTTCTTTTCTGGTTAAGAGCACACCCCTCAAAATGGCAAACTTTCGTACCACGTAAAATCTGCAGAAAACCCCGCTGATGTAGCGTCTCATGGTATTGACCCTGATTGTTTTTCTGAACATAGATTATGGTGACATGGCCCCCCGTAGTTGTCAGAATCTCCTGAGCCTTGGTCTACCACCCCTGAAGATTTGTCTAGTCACCAACCCTTGGAGGTCAGGAGAATTAAAGTGGGTTCAATCTCCAATACTGTCCTCCATATTAATCTCCCTGAAACAAAACAATGGGATTTGGGCTTCAGATTCTCCACGTTGAACAAGTTGTTGAAGGTCACAGCCTATATTATTCGATTTGTATTCAAACTGAGAGAGAAAGTCAAGCTCAGCGGCTTTGTGAGTGGTAGGTTTGAGTTCTTTGAGTTCCTCGACTTGTCTGGTATAGATTGGGATCATCTAAAGCCCATCGAACTTGCAAATTCAAAACTTTTGTGGGCTGGTTAATCCAGCAACTTTTTTTTTCGGGTGGGTACTCTGTCCCTGATCCAGGAAACTTCAAGAACGTAAACTAAATTTGTTTTGACCAGAAAGAAATTTTAGTAAATTGTATCCACTGTGAACATGTAGCATTTATCAAGTGTGCCGATTGCAATAAACTTTTATGTTTGTAGGATTTTTAAAATAAAATCTGCTGGCATTAAAAGAACATTTTCAACTTTTTCTTCACCATGAATAGAACACATGAAAATTTACAAAAAAACAAGTCTGAAAATTGAAGAAACAGCAGCAAGTTTTAAGAATCGAAGAAAAAAATACCAAAAAACCGCGGTGTTTTTAACATTTTAGGCTCTGATAATAGCTGTACTTGTGTACATTAACGCTTACAATTTTAGAATTGTATTAATAATTAGGTTTCGTGTAAATAAATTTGATCAACCCATTAACGCCCAAATGGCTGAGATTTTTCGGTAAACTTTGGGTTGAAAAACCTTGAAGAAAAACTCGAAAAATTGATAGGAAAATTCCCGTTTCGACTATTTTCAAGTATGCTCTACAAGATCCTGTAGTTAAAAATAGCAAAAAAGTTGTTTTTCAATTGTTTATTAACAAAATAAATAATAAAAAAAAACAAGTTTTTTCATGGTTTTTTTTTTTTTAATCGAATTTTACGGGGGACAGGAATTTTTTTTTATTTGTAGGAATGTTGATAAAAGGAGGACGTTAGGTTTTAAGTTTCCAAATATTTTTTAAAATTATTGTTGCGATTTTTTTTTGACAAAATGGCAGCCAAAAAAGTAGGACATAAATTATCGCGTCGCGGCAAATGATAGAATGGACATAGAAACAAGTTTTTTTTAGAACTAAAAATGGGCTTGAGAATAAAAAAGTGTATTTGTTTCATGATAGTCTCCATCATTAAATTTTCCAAATTCGAAGAATTAGGCCCAATACTGTCAGGACCCAATATTGAAAATAGAATTATTGAAAAATAAAAAATACTACCTTATTCTACTCAAAATTTTAAGAATAAAGTATAATTAGCATTTTTTTATTTGACGCACCGATTTTGCATAAAAATTCATTGAAATTGGGCTCACCACCGCAACCACGGGCGAATGAGTAGCAGTCAAAAAAAATCGCAACAACAATTTTAAAAGATATTTAGAAACTTCAAACCTAACGTTCTCCTTTTATCAACTTTCCTAAAGAAAAAAAAAAATTCCTACCCCCCGTAAAATTCGATTTAAAAAAAAAATCCATGAAAAACTTGTTTTTTTTTTTTTATATTTATTTTGTTAATAAACAATTGAAAAACAACTTTTTTGCTATTTTTAACTACAGGATCTTGTAGAGCATACTTGAAAATAGTCGAAACAGGAATTTTCCTATCAATTTTTTGAGTTTTTCTTCAAGGTTTTTCAACCCAAAGTTTACCGAAAAATCTCGGCCATTTGAGCGTTAATGGGTTAATATTATTTATAACCAACCATTGATTAAAATTTTAATCTTTGATAGAGTTTAAATAATAAATTGATAAAAGAAAAAATAATTTCAAAAAATTGAATAACCTTTTTTTAACACACATTTCCTTTGTAATAGTTATGAAATTACACTTGAAATAAACCCTGTTTTAAACTTTAAGCTATTAAATCGATTCGGAAAATAAAATTAGCGACACGTTATTTTGAAAAATGTAAAAATTTTAGAGAAAAACTTTGAAAGCTTGGAAGCTTCAATAATTACTAAATTTATTTTATGATAAAAGTAGGTGATAGGTTGAAAAAAGCCTAAAATACGTAAAAGTTGCATAAAATAAATAAAGTGCTAAATAAAATCATGGGGTGAAAAAAAAAATGTTAAAATCTCAAACATCTTTGAAAAATTGAAAAATTCATTTCATTCTATGAGTAATTTATTTCAGCCAAAGGTAGAATAAAATTAGTGCGATCAAAATTATGGTGGACGCACACTGTTCTGAGAAAAGGTACCAACTCTCAAAAATGTGCGATAGCACATAGTTGATCGATGAGTTACCACTTTGGTCGATTTTTCTTCCCTAGATCGGGAAGAATCAAGATCCGTTTCTCTCGTGTATCAGATTAACGATTCTAGGGTAGTTCCAGGGGGTTGTAGGGGGCTGAAATGGTAAAAACCCGTAAATTCATGGTTTTACGATGATTTTCATGAATTATTGGATGGAAAAAATTATTATTTGTTACTTTTTTTTTTTTTTTTTAATCCATTGTTCTAGAGTAATTGTACATTATTTTCTAAAAACTACCCCTAAAAAGTGATTTTGGGGTTGGGAAGAGGGTTAATTTTATAACTAATCATTTGCAGTCATTGAAAATTTTTGAAAAATAAACGCCCCTAAAACCCCGTGGAACCTACCCTACAATCGTTAATCTGATACTTGGGGGGAACGGATCTCGATTCTTCTCGACCTGAGGAAGAAAATCGACCAAAGTGGTAACTCATCGATGAAATATGTGCTATCGCACATTTTTGAGAGTTGGTACTTTTTCTCAGAACAGTGTGGGACGCCCACCTCGAAATAGCGAAAAAAAGCTCGAAAAAACCTCAAAATCTTGATTTTCAAACGCTCTGCAAAAAAAAAATATTAGAGATCGAGAGTTTAGGACTATCAAGGAGAGGCTACACTCTGCGGGTCACCGATCCTAACGAAACTTTGGGGATCGTTTTCTAATATCAAAAAATGAAGAAATCTATCAATAATTTCGTCCAATGGGGCCTTGATATCGATTTGCCATATAGCTCATATGACATTTTTAGCACTTTTTCGGTTTTTTAGCTAATTTTTCAAAAATTCCTGTTCAAAGCCTATTGTACGTACAGAATTCTGCAACCTCGAATTCTTTTTATTTTTTCATGAATTTTTGAGAAAAAATATTCTGAGACATCGTTTTGATAAAGTTGTTCATGTACAATAAAAGTTTAAAAAAGCCAAAAAACCCAAAAAAAGACTGCCAGAAATCCTCTTAGCCCAGGGTCAAACTCATCAAAAGTGAACTTAAGAATATTTTTCCTTCAAAGTAAATGAAAAAGCAAAGAGAATGCGAGGTTGCAGAATTCTGTAAGTGCAATAGGCTTTGAAGAGGAATTTTTGAAAAATTAGCTAAAAAACCGAAAAAGTGCTAAAAATGCCATATGAGCTATATGGCAAATCGATATCAAGGCCCCATTGGACGAAATTATTGATAGATTTCTTCATTTTTTAATATTAGAAAACGATCCCCAAAGTTTCGTTAAGATCGGTGACCCGCAGGGTGTAGCCTCTCCTTGCAAGTGGACTTTGTTATGGCTAATATATGGAACATTTTTCACCGGACTAGGTCTCTTTTCGAGGGTAACACCTGGGGTGTTACCCTTGTTAGTATCTTTTTTATTTTCGGGAACCCTAACAAAAACTTTACTTCCATATAAACTTAAAGTTTTCAAACTTGGTTTTTTTCTAAATAAAATTTTTAAAGGAGTTTCATTTTTAATCGTATTTGCAATCGTTTGATTTTTCAGGTAAGCTGCAGCTTTAAATACCTCTAGCCAGTATCTACGGTTTAAATTTGCTTTAAAAACTAAACATCTAGCAGAATTCATAATTTACTGATCATATCTTTCTACCGTCCTATTTAATTCAAGTACGTTTGAAGGAGTTCTATGTTAAATCCAAAGCTATCATTATGTTAAATCCATTGCTAAAAGTAAACAATTTTAATTTTTCTGAATAATTTTTATAAATGGTCGCACTTTTTATAAATGGTTGTGAGTTATTTAAAAATTATTTAGATTGAAACTTATTGAGTTTAGATCTGAAAATACTTTTTCCTTCAAGTTCATAAAGAGGCCAAAAAATGCGAGGTCCCGCATTTCTGTAAGTGCAGTAGGTTTTGAACACAAATTTTTTTGAAAATTAGTTAAAGAATGAAAAAAACTAGAAAAATTGCATGTATTTCAGGTCTAACTGGTTGAAGGGCCCATTCAGAAGAAATATTGATGGTCTTGATAATCATTCGATACCAGAAAACTATTCCCAAAGTTTCGTCAAGATCTGCTTCCCAAAGGACAGATCATCTTGTTAGATAAAGCATTAAGAAACATCCATACGTAAAAAATTTGTTTATTCTTTCATTTTTTTGATGTTAAAAATATGCAGAACATTCTTCTTGATAGAAACAGTTTGCGATCTTTTACAATTAAAATATCACTTACATTTTTTTAGTTAGAAATTTTCAAAAACTTATAAAATAAGTAACACATGTAATAAGTATTGTACATTCAAGTACATTCTTTAGGATCTTAAAAACATTAAATTGACGCATAAAAAAACTTTTAAATCCTCTTTTTTTTTTTTTTTTACTAAACTAAAAGAGTTGGGATTGGTTTTTTTCCAGGCCAAGCTTCTTTTGCATATTTTTTTTTTTTCGGTTCTAGTGAATGAGATTCTGCCCCATGAGTTTCTGCTACAGTGGATAACTCTAATTCAATTTGATTTGGTAACATTTCCACTTCTGGAGCTGGATTCGGCAAATTTATCGCTAATCTTGGAGTTAATGATGTAAAAGTGGAAAAAGTGTTTTGAGATGAAGATGAATAATCCTCGGGAGGTAAATCGTGATAAAGTGGCAACGTTGCTGGCATTGACTGAATATGTTTCCTAGAGTGATTCTCCTCCGATAATGATATTAAACCACCTTCTAATCTCATCTTCTGTAAAAAAGATTCAATTTTAATAATATCAATTAGTTTTCTAGTAAAAAAATTTCAAGTTTACTAACTTTGCTGGGAACTATTGTAGTTTGAATAAGATTTCGGAATCTACCAACAGAGGGATCGACGTCTTCAGGATTTATAACTTCTTCGTCTTCATTGAATGTAATGCCTTTTTTTTTCCGTTTTCTAATGGATTTGTGGATTTCATCTTCACTTATTCCCAACATCGATATTCTTCTATTATGCGCTGTATTAAATTCTGTTAAGTTCTGCAAAAAAAAAGCTTGTAAAAATTTTTTTTCTGGTAAATATTAAAGAAAAAACAGATTCTATGATTTGATTGAAACAAACTGTTATTTTTTAGTGGTTTCAGATACTACTTTCAGCTACAAGTTTCATAAGATTGACTATGTAATATTTAAATTTCTAGAAATACTTTTTTGGAGTTTTTAGTGTTAGAAAAGAAAATTGTGCATAGTATATACCAAATAATTTTATGTTAAAAATATATTTCCCTTTAAAACTCGTAAAAAAAAAAAACAAAAAATTCAAGATTCCAGAATTTTGTAACTGCATTTTTATTCGAGCACGAATTTTTTCAAAATGAGCTGAATATGCAAAAATTCACCGTAAGAACAGATCATCTCCTTGTAAGATTGATATGAAGAAAACTTAAATCCCCTTTTGGAATGTGGAAATCAAGACTATATAAAATGTAATAAGTAAACATCTGACAAGCATGAAATAAATTAGATTCTTTCTTTCGAACCCTCTCTCAATAATTAAGACATTTTTTTTAGCTGCTAGACTTCCGTTTAGGACGTATTGGCGATACAACTACAGAAGAATTCGAGTGCTTTATGGGTGATAAGTCTTGTAAATGGAACTTATGTAATATGACATTATCATATAAAAAATTTTTAATTCTGTAAGTCCTCATCAATATAGCTGTAAGATGACACGTATTGAAAATTTTAATCACGTGACATGGTCACAAAACCGGATAAAAGTTAAAAATTTTCATGCAAAGAACAACTTATTAACTTTTTAGGGTTTCTTTTTTATCTTTTCTTTAAAAGTTTAAAATAAAAAAGTATTTTTTTTTTTCTTAAAAAGTTCTTTTATCTTAGGTATATAAGAACTTAAGTAATGATATTTAGGCTTATATTCTATAGAAGCCTAAATAAAAAAATGACTCAAGCGATAGTTATTGCCAGCGGACGAAAATTTTTTTTACTTTTAACTAACTAATACTGCGGGTCTAATCAATAAATAAATCGCTCTTAAATTTTGATACAATATTGTTTACGGTTCAACATTTAATAATAGATTAAACAACTGAGACTTTTAAAATTTTGTCAAAGAGTTTTTTCATTTGAAAAAAAGTAAATTTCTCATGATTTTACTTTATTTTTCCAAAAAACTTTCATACTTTTTATTGATACAAAAGTTAATTAGAAAGCTTTAAGAGTACTGTGTAAAAATTTCAGTACGATTTGTAAATCGTAACATGAGAACCTGCGAGTTGGACAACTCAATTTAAAAATTTATGATTTCTTTGAATAAACCAATCAAATTTAAAGAAACGGAAGCCTTTTATTCACACTTGTTAGGCAAGTGGAATTTAACCATAAATTTAATTATTTTTCCGTATGCCCACGTGAGAGTCTCAGGTTAATCAAAGAGTCCGATCTTTGAGTGACATCTCCTTTTAATTCATGTTACTCCTTCCAATCAGTCAGACCAGACTCAAGTGTTTTCAATGAGTCGCCTTGTTAATAAAAAAAATACTAAATTGAAATATTCAATGTATAATTTAGGATGTCAACGATAAATTATTTCGGGAGATATCAGATTGGTATTCTAGGCCAATCTCAAGGATTAATTTAACACTTTATAATCAAATTTAATAATAATTCTATCAGATTTAATAAGAAGATTTCCAATATGATATGCCTCAAAAGTATATTCAAATAAAAAGAAATTAAATGAACAACAAAAAATCTATTAATTCAAAAAAAAATGTGAGATAAAAGCAAAGCAAAACAAAATCGCAGTACCAGTTGTCAAGCAAAAAAAAAAAGTTAGTCGTAAAGAACCAGGAATCAGTAATAAAAGAAATATGTGACGAGGTATTTAACTCATTAAGTCACAGGAATTTGAAAATTTTTTTCTGCGTTTGAGTTGGAAAATCTTAAAGAAAACGCTAGAAAATCTATATGAAAATATCATACCTCCCTATTTTCAAGTATGCCCTACACGATGAGATAGTTTAAAAGACTAAATAATTTGATTTTCAATTGTTTATTTACAAATAAAAACAAAAAATCAAGATTTTTTCTGCAATTTTTTTTTTTAAATCAAAAAAAACAGTGAGGAAATTATTTTTTCACACCTGAAATTATGATGAACGGTGAACATTTTGTTTGAAGTTTTCAAAACTTTTTGAATTTTTGATCTGCGATTTTTTAAACAAAATGGCAGCCCAAAAACTACGTCATAAATAACCGCACAGAAGCGTAAGGAGAAATCAACAACGAAAAATGAGTCTCGCCTAAAACTACTTATCACCGAGCCATAAAAAGTCCTTAATAAATACATTGTTTTATTTTTATCATTAAAATAGCAAAATTCCAAGTATTAGGCCCAATATCATAGGGGCCCAAAAGCAAAAAGAGAGTATTTGAAAAAAAAAATACCACTATTTTTTACGCAAAATTTCAAGAGTAAATTATGTTTTCAGTTTTTTTAATTGGATGCACCGTTTTTGCTTAAAAATTCATTAAATTTGGGTCAACTGTGGTAGAACTATTGCAATTCATTTCTCCGTACCTCTAGCGAAGTTATCAAATATTTAGGATGGAAAATAGTACAAGTAGGATTTTTTTGATGATTGATGATCTTATTTTTATTAAAAAAAAATTGCGATCCAATAATTGCAATATTGTTAAAATTTTCACGAGAAAGCGTTTGGTAAAAAAAAAGACTATATTCGTGTTCAAAGATCCCAGAACTGTACGTTGATATCATTGTGCAACATAAATAATTGTTGAGTTTTTTTCTAATACGAGAAAATGAATTGCAGTAGTTTTATTATAATAGGCCCAACTTCAATGAATTTTTATTTGAAACCGATGCTTTCAATTGAAAAAACTAGAAGTATAATTTATTCTTAAAATTTTGCGCAAAACATAGTGGTATTTCTTATTTTTTCAATAACTCCATTTTTGTTTATGGGTCCCCCCATAGCATAGGGTCCAATATTTCTAATATCGCAGCTGACCTCAAATTCATGATAAACGACACAAAGAAATCCTACTTGTAGTATTTTCCATCCTAAATATTTGATAACTTCGCTACAGGTACGGAGAAATGAATCGCAATAGTTCTACCACAGTTGACCCAAATTTAATGAATTTTTATGCAAAAACGGTGCATCCAATTAAAAAAACTGAAAACATAATTTACTCTTGAAATTTTGCGTAAAAAATACTGGATTTTTTTTTTTTCAAATACTCTCTTTTTGCTTTTGGGCCCCCATGATATTGGGCCTAATACTTGGAATTTTGCTATTTTTATGATAAAAATGTAAACAATGTATTTATTAAGGACTTTTTATGGCTCGGTGATAAGTAGTTTTAGGCGAGACTCATTTTTCGTTGTTGATTTCGCCTTACGCTTCTGTGCGGTTATTTATGACGTAGTTTTTGGGCTGCCATTTTGTTTAAAAAATCGCAGATCAAAAATTCAAAAAGTTTTGAAAACTTCAAACAAAATGTTCACCGTTCATCATAATTTCAGGTGTGAAAAAAAAAATTTCCTCACTGTTTTTTTTGATTTAAAAAAAAAAATTGCAGAAAAAAATCTTGATTTTTTGTTTTTATTTGCAAATAAACAATTGAAAATCAAATTATTTAGTCTTTTAAACTATCTCATCGTGTAGGGCATACTTGAAAATAGGGGGTATGGTATTTTCATATTGGTTTTCTAGCGTTTTCTTTAAGATTTTCCAACTCAAATGCAGAAAAAAAATTTCAAATTCCTGGGACTTAATAGGCTAAGAAATAAATTTCAAATTCACACTTTGATAATAAAAAATATTACGATGTAACAATAAAAAAGATCATTTATAGGTCAGCGTAATTCACTTCGTATGAGCACGCAAGTTCAGTAGAATAAATTAGTATCATTGGCTAGATTCTCTCTCTCTGATCAGTTGTAACGACAAAAAAAAAAAAAAATCTTCATTATTTTTAATATAATAAATCACAATTTTCAATATTCTCATGTAATTTAACAAAATAAAATAAAAATCGTTGCTTAATCAAACGATATTATAAGAAAGAAATTTTTCTCTATGAAGTAATAGGAAACACAATTCCCTTAAGTTTAATTGTATAAGGGTCTGTCCGTATGTGACGGGTGTTACATCGTACACAGTTTTTCAAATATTTATGAACATAGAATACTAAAAAAAAAAAAAATTGGTACTAAAGAAAAGTACTTTTTTTTTAGAAAATTTTCATGTCATTCAAAAAATTTTCACATCTTCCATTTTTCTAAAAATTTAATACAAAGTCCGTTCCGGGCGTTGCTGAAAACAGAAGTGGTTCTGATGTTACCGGTAAGAATACAAGAACTCAGCGAATTATGAAATGATGCAGTTCTGAAAAAAATTCATGTTAAAGTTAAGTCTTGAAACTTTTACGCTCATATAAAAGTTTTTGTAATTTTCATTTTTTTTACTTAATAAAAATTTATCTTTATGTTCCGGGTGTTACACGAATTTGTTCCGGGTGTTACGAGTACGAATAAATTTCTTGTAGAACACTGAAAAAATGATTTCTGATACATATTTGATACTATTAAATTAAAAATCATCTATTGAAAAACTCTGAAGCAGTTTATTTAAGAAAAATATTTTTTGAAGATTTTACATTTTTAACGGGTGTCCCTGTTGAATGTCCACACGTGTGAGCCACACGTAACGTTATTTTCAAGTAGATGATTATAAAAAGGAATAAAATATGGATATAGTTAATTATTTAATGATTTTATAGCCTCTTATGTCATAAATAATCAAAAAATTGTTTTTTTTTTTATTTTACGTGCTTTTCTTTAACTCACAATGTTTCGTCGTTGTCGTCGTACGTTCAAAACTGCCAAGCTCTAGAACTTGGAGTTTGTAAGACCTGGAGGTCTGAAATTTTGCAGAGGGTCTAGGTTCGGATGACAATACATGAATCCATAGTCACTTATCGAACTGGACCTCCAGGTCGCCGATGACGGGGGTACTTGAGGGAGTCATTTCCGAGAATTTGGGATAAATTCTTCGGGGATGACTTTGAGGAAAGTTCTAGAGTATTTATCGAGGCAATTTGAACCTAAGTACCAAGGTCACCGATGATGGGGTTACCCGGGGTACCTGGGGGTCATCTCCGAGAATTTGAATCAAATTCTTGGGATATGACTTAGGATAGATTTCGGGGGTGTTTCACAGCATATAAGGAAGAAGTTTGATCCTGGAGAGCCAGGTCGACGATAACGGGTGTACCTAGGGAACCTGGAGGTCATCTTTGAGAGTTAGGAACAATTTCTGCGGAAATGACTTTAAGAGGTGTTATAGAGTATTTATCGAGGCAACTTAAACCTAGGTACCCAGGTCGCCGATGACGGTTGTTCCTGAGGAACCTGGAGGTCATCTTCGACAGTTTGGGCCAATTTCTGCGGGGATGACTTAAAAGTTCTGCAATTTTTTTCAACTAAATTATACTTCTCGGAGATGACCCCCAGGTACCCCAGGTACCCCCATCATCGGTGACCTTGGTACTAATGTTCAAATTGCCTCGATAAATACTCTATATTACCTCTTAAAGTCATTTCCGCAGAAATTGTCCCTAACTCTCGAAGATGACCTCCAGGTTCCCTAGGTACACTCGTCATCGTCGACCTGGCTCTCCAGGTTCAAACTTCTTCCTCATATGCTCTCAAACACCCCCGAAATCTATCCTAAGTCATATCCCAAGAATTCGACCCGAATTCTCGGAGATGACCCCCAGGTACCCCGGGTACCCCTATCATCGGTGACCTTGGTACTAATGTTCAAATTGCCTCGATAAATACTCTATATTACCTCTTAAAGTCATTTCCGCAGAAATTGTCCCTAACCCTCGAAGATGACCTCCAGGTTCCCTAGGTATACTCGTCATCGTCGACCTGACTCTCCAGGTTCAAACTTCTTCCTCATATGCTCTAAAACACCCCCGAAATCTATCCTAAGTCATATCCCAAGAATTCGACCCGAATTCTCGGAGATGACCCCCAGGTACCCCGGGTACCCCTATCATCAGTGACCTTGGTACTTTGGTTCAAATTGCCTCGATAAATACTCTAGAACTTTCCTCAAAGTCATCCCCGAAAAATTTAGCCCAAATTCTCGGAGATGACTCCCTCAGGTACCCCCGTCATCGGCGACCTGGAGGTCCAGGTCGATAAGTGACTACGGATTCATGTATTGTCATCCGAACCTAGACCCTCTGCAAAATTTCAGACCTCCAGGTCTTACAAGCTCCAAGTTCTAGAGCTTGGCAGTTTTGAACGTACGACGACAACGACGAAACATTGTGAGTTAAAGAAAAGCACGTAAAATAAAAAAAAAAAACAATTTTTTTGATTACTTATGACATAAGAGGCTTTAAAATCATTAAATAATTAACTATATCCATATTTTATTCCTTTTTATAATCATCTACTTGAAAATAACGTTACGTGTGCCACACGTGTGACACACGTGTGGCTCACACGTGTGGACATTCAACAGGGGTATAATATAAACATTGTTATATAATACTTCTTAAATTAAAATCTTTGATAATATAAGATCTAATAGTCAAATTGATCGACATGAATATATTTTTTAATATTTTATCTCATTTAATTCAACGGAATCTTTTTTTTAAAGTAATTTTATCTTTTTTCGTCTTTTTTTATCTCTGATTCTTTCTTTATAGTCTGGGCGCCGTAGGGGTTTTCGTGACCCGATAGCGGTCAGCGATCCACCCAGGCTTAAAAGATGTATTTTGACCTCCTAATGAAGAATTTCGAGGGTGGACGGAGAAATTTGTTTACAATTATTTAAACAAATAACAAAGTAAAAAAGTCATTTTTTCGATAAAAAAATTTTTTTTTATATTTTTCAGCTAAAAATAAGTTGAAAATGTAAGCGGACTTTTATTTGTAAAGTCAATAGTTTTCGAGAAAAAAATCTTCAAAGTTTAAAAAAACCGTGCATCTGTAGAAAATCAGTCGAGCCTACCATGGCGGCCGGAGTATAAGTTTTTTAAAACTTTGATGATTTTTTTCTCGAAAACTATTGACTTTACGAAAAAAAGTCCACTTACATTTTCGACTTATTTGAAGCTGAAAAATATTAAAAAAAAATTTTTTCCATCGAAAACATGAGTCCAAAAGATTGAACGGAGGCAAAAAGACCAATGCTCTAAAATACGTTTAAAAGTGAAAAAAAAAAAAGATATCTATATTGTTTCTTTTTAATGCTTTAGTAATATTATACTTTTTTCTGCTTGAATAATGTATTAATTCTGAAAGATTCAAGTGCACTTTAACAGTGACGTCCGTGACATGTAACACCCGGAACGCATTTTTTCGGAAAGAGGAGTCTCAAAAATTTTTTTTACAGAAGGGGGGATTAGTTATCTTAAGAAAGCTTTGTAAACAAGAAGCTGAGTAAAAATATTAAAAACTCAAGTCACTATACAAACAATACCCTTTTTTAGCGTTCCAGGTGTTACAGAGAAATAAGAATCTTTACCACAGCACAAAATTTTCTGTAATTACCAAAACAAATTGAAACTTTGCTGAGAGCTCAATCACACTGCATTCTAAAGAGTGAAACATAACTTATAAATCTTTGTTGATATCGAACGATTTACAGTGCTACCAACTTTGCACTAGAATCACACAACTCAGGTTGGTGGTGTTCATAGATTCATCAACAGGCTAACAAATTTTAAATTAAAAAAAAAGTGGTAGAACCAGTATAGTTCCAGAAACTACATATAATTTATGACCAGAAAAAACGGTTTATATATTTTTTTTTCATAATTTAATTTTTTACTCTGAGGTTCGTTTTTATACGGACAGACCCATAAGAGTAATAATAGAATTCTGTAAAAAAAAATATTAATAGAAGTATATATAAAAAAAAAAAAAAAAAAAACAAGTTGTAAATCTTACACCTAAAGATTACGAAACGAGTCGAATGCAGTATCTCGATGAAACTCCTTTGTACGGTGAAAAATATTTAAAAATATATGTATATATTTTTTAACATAAAAAAAAAAAAACAGTATAAGAGTGAATAATAATTACAAAATTAATATTTATAACAAATAAATTAATGAAAAAAAATTTTATTATTAGTATTAATAATCGTTATTTGTTTGTCTCGAGCTTTTGAACAGAAAATTAACTTGATTATTTTCCCGAGCTGAATTTCAACCAATACAAACGCCGACATCGGCCAGATTGACATCTGGCGGAGGGGTGTGGCCGTGTGGGTAAAATTATTTCGATAATTTTTCGGTTATTAGTAACCTACATTACATCCTCTGTAATTCAAAAAATTTGAAATAAAAAGACTATAATCTCGCAAAAATGTGAAATACTGCGTTTCTGTTAGTTGAAATTCAGCTGGGGAAAATAATCCAGCTAAATACCGCTCGTGCTCCAAAATTACATAAAATTTTGGAGCACTCGTGGTATTACGACTGAAAATGAGAGAGAGAGAGAGAGAGAGAGATTTTTTTTTATAAGTTCATTGATTGTACATTATGTTGTACAAAATACATAAGTTGATCAACAAGTAATTATTCAAGATTAACAATAGTAAATAATAAATAATAAAATAAACATAATAATAAAATAATGAAAATAAAGGTTTACATCAAGATATAACAATCTTTGGTAATCTAATTAAATTTAATCTAATCTGTTCCTGCAAAAAAGTCATTGCAAATCAGCCACTAGTTGCACTACAAATTCTCACATAGTTTAAGCACTAGTTGTTCTACAACACAGAGTACTCAACCTTCTCCCTCGGTAGTAAAGATGCGTGATTTAATGAGATGTTTAAAAGTTGCAAATGATGATGGCGAATATGAGGGGGTAAACTGTTCCAAATGTAGGCAGTTGATACATGAAAGGAGCGTCTCAAGGTCTCTGTGCGGAAGGAGGGAATAATTAATGTATCCAAAGCCTGCGGATTCGCCAGCCTCTTCGGACGCGAGCTGTGCTTTCAAATTAAAAAATTAGCTAAATAAGACGGAATTCCTGAATTCAGGATTCTATAGAGCACACAGGCCGCAAAGTAGTCTCTACGACCCGACACTCGAAGCCAGCCAAGCTCACGTCTGAAAGGAGTAACGTGATCGCTCTTCCTAATCCCAAAAATGAGTCTGATCCCACGATTGAGCACACGCTGCAGCATCAGGTCTTGTTCATCTGAGATATTCCGATAAACAAGACAGCAATAGTCAACGATAGGAAAAAGGAGGGTTTGTATAAGGTGCTTCCGCAGTTCAAAGGTGGCGCTGCGTCTGAAGTGGTTAAGACGGTACATGAGAGAATGAGCTCTGCCACAGACATACCGAACATGATCTTTCCAGGTCAGCTTGGAATCCAGCACCACCCCCAGACTACGTGAAGACAAAACAAACGGGGCAGTGCACTCTCCAAATTGCAGGGTGCGAATACCCAATCTGTCAAAGTCATTGACATAAGACGCGGTACCCAAAATCATGGCCTTAGTCTTGCCAGCATTCAAAATCAACCCATTCCCGATAGCCCAGTCCGCAACATGCTCAGCACCTCGGTTCAGTCTGTCCAGAATGATACGTATGTTCTCGACTCGGCCGCGCACGTAAATCTGAAGGTCGTCCGCATAAATTATATGACAAACATTAGGGCCGAGACCCAGGGCAATGTCAGCGACAAACAGAGTAAAAAGCAGGGGACCCAACACAAAGCCCAGGGGCACACCCTTATTGAGGGGACGAAAAGAGCGAAATGCCAAGGGATTGTAGTTTTTCGAGTAGCAATACGTGAGAGAGCGAGTCGAAGGCTTTGCTGAAATCAAAGAGCAACAGTGCAGTCACCTGCCTCCTGTCCATGTCCTCTCAGATATCGTCTGTAAGTTTCAGTAGTGCAGTCTGTGTACTGTGCCCTGCTCTAAAACCTGCTTGGTGCCCATCCTTGTCCCTGCGATTCAACAAAAGAAGCAATCTGGTCATGGACCAGCCTCTCAAGTACTCTCGACAAAAAACAAAGCAGGGAGATCGGACGGTAATCATTCAGGCAAGATGGAGAGGGAACTTTGTTGAGAGCAATAACAATAGACTCTTTCCACAGCTCAGGGAATGTTTATGTGGATAAGGAAGTATTGAAGATATTGTGGATAATAGGGCCTATGGATGGGAATGCTGATTGGATATCGCTCTGTGGAAGAGAGTCAACACCCACCACTTGAGATGTCAACTGGTTAACAGCAGTAGCGATTTCGTCCATTGTCACAGTAGAAAAATCAAAGACACCATTATCTCTCTCATTTTCCAAGTTTTTTAGAAAATGGGAGAGATCCGGTGCTGTGGAGTCAAACGAAACAGAGACAAAGTGAGCGTTGAGGTCCTCCACAGAGAAACCACCCAAGTTGGAATCAGGGCTAGGGGAGATGCCAAGGTGTCTAAGTTCCTTCCAAAGCTGTTGAGGGTCAGAGATATCCTTGAGTCTGTGGTAGTAAAAGTTGAGTCTTGCGGATTCAATGTGCTAATGAGCAAAATCACGTGCCCGTCTAAATAGGAGTAATTCAATATCAAGAGATTGATTGATTGTATAAGAATTTTCATTTCGACCAAGGGTAGAACCTTATGTGTCCGCGTTTGCGATACAAAGTTAAAGGTAAGAGAGAGAGAGAGAGAGAGATTTTTATTTGATTTTGATGATTTTATTAATTGTACATTATGTTGTACAAAATACAGAGAGAGAGAGAGAGAGAGAGAGATTGATAAGTTTTATTAAATGTACATTATGTTGTACAAAATATTTCAGTTTTTCACAGAAAGTTTAAATAATTATTATAAGTAAAGTAAAACAAAAATAAAAATGAATAATCAATTTTAAATTAAGTTAACTAAATTAATCAACTAAGGTAAGTAAAATCTAAACGGTTTATATACAGTGATGCTTTCACAATATCAAATAATTAATTAAAAAACAGAATAAGCAGACAATTTTATCGTGAGAAAATGAGATTAATGAGATATGCTTAATGAGATATGCCAATGTATCACAATATGATAAAGTCCTGAGTTTGAATGTTACACATCACCAGGTAATCTATCTGATTATCGTTATCATCACAGCACATTAAATTAAATATTGGTAACTGCTCACTGCTCTCCTTCCAACTGAAAAATGAATGAATTCATGAGAAGTTTAACTGATGCTATGGTGTAAACATTACGGATATTGAGAGGGATGGAATTCCAAAGGACTGAGGTAGAGACATGAAATGAGCATCTCAAAGCTTCTGTACAAAACCCAGGAACTTGCAGAGCGGCCTGGGCATTTCCTCTAGAAAAGTTTCTAAGTCTCGCCAAGAAGAAGTCTGCCAGATAAGTAGGGATTCTGTTCTGGAGAACCTTGTAAACGAGGCAAACTGCATAATAGTCCCTGCGACCCTGGGCTCGTAACCAACCTAGCTCTCTTCTATAGGGTGTGATGTGCGCGCTTTTCCTGATACCGTAGATGTACCTAATAGCTGTGTTGAGGATTCGTTGTATGGTGAGGTTTTGTTCACTTGTGATATCACAATAAACCAGAGAGCAATAATCGACAATGGGAAATAAAAGGGATTGTATAAGGTTCTTTCTCAGCTCAAAGGTGATACTTCTTCTAAAGTGGTAGAGCCTGTACATCAGTGCGTTCGCTCTTTTGGAAATATAGTTAACGAGCTCTTTACAATCTAGTTTTGCATCGAAAATGACCCCAAGACTGTGAGCTGAGGAAACAAAGGGGATGAGAGAGTCACGTAGTTGCAGAGTACCTTTACTCACAAGGAGAGGATACACCCTGCGGGTCACCGATCCTAACGAAACTTTGAGGGTCGTTTTCTAATATCTAAAAATGAAGAAATCCATCATTAATTCCGTCTAATGGGCCTTTGATGTTGATCCCCTATATAGCTTATATGGCATTTTTTGCACTTTTTTGGTTTTTTAGCTAATTTTTCAAAAATTCCTGTTCAAAGCCTATTGCACTTACAAAAATCGGCAGCCTCGCATTCTCTTTGGTTTTTTATTTGCTTCCAAGGAAAAATATTTTGAAGTTCATTTTTGATGAGTTTGACCCTGGGCTAAGAGGATTTCTAAAAGCATTTTTTAGGGTTTTTTGGCTTTTTTAAACTTTAATTGTACGTGGACGACTTTATCAAAACGGTGTCTAAGAATATTTTTCATCAAAAAATTCATAAAAAAATAAAAAGAATGCGAGGTTGCAGAATTTTGTAAGTGCAATAGGCTTTGAACAGGAATTTTTGAAAAATTAGCTAAAAAACCCAAAAGTGCAAAAAATGCCATATAAGCTATATGGCGGATCAACATCGAAAGCCCATTGGACGGAATTAATGATGGATTTCTTCATTTTTAGATATTAGAAAACGACCCTCAAAGTTTCGTTAGGATCGGTGACCCGCAGAGTGTAGCCTTTCCTTATCAGTTCTTTGAACTTGGTAACAAAATATGAGCCACCTAACACCATAATCTCAGTCTTTTTGACGTTCAGTTTCAATCCGTTCGCATCAGCCCAATCTGCTATGAGACTAGCATTTCTACTCTTTTAAATGACATTTTCATTTTTCAAAAGTGTTAATATTTGAAAGAACGACTTTCTTTTTACGTTAGAGACTTGATTTTGAAGAAAAAAAAGTATGGTTTTTTTTACAGTTATTAATTTGTTAAATTTTGAAAACCAATAAGTAAACTAACGATCTCAAACTCCACCTAATCGGTACAACCCAATAAATAAATTTTTCAAAAATTTTTCCAGAAGGTCACACTTGTCCGGTATTAAATCGGCTAAGCCAATCAAAGCCAAAGCTATTGTTTCGATAAAAGCTATTTCGAAGGGTATTGGGTTTTCACATACTCAATTTTGAGAACGATCTCTTGTTAAAATGACAAGAGATTACATGAATAAAGCCGTGAGCTGTAAGAAAGTCTACGGCAGGCTTACGACCCACCACGGCCACAGGAGGTTAGATCTTAGAATTTGGCCTATTTTTCAATATCGATTTAAATTCATAGAAGCTTATGTAAAATTAAAATGCGCATCTTTTTTGTAAAGCACCATTTTACTTAATATTTTTAAGTATTTTGAGAAAACATCAAATTTTTGGTGTACCTAAAATTTATAAAAGTTTAATTTTAAATCACAACAACTCAAAAAATTATGAAAATTTTTTGATAAAACTTTGACACAACTTTTTAAAGTATTTCTGTGAATGTTAGTACATTTTTAATTTCTTAAAAAATATTTATGTCCTCGTATTCAATTTTTGAAAAAAAAATTCATGCAATTTTTTATGAACAAGTTTGAATCAAAAAAGGAAGCGAGGAAGTTTTGAGTTGAAAAAACTTTCAACAAAAAAGTTGTTGAATAGGGATTATAGAAGTTTTCTAAAAAAAATTAGTTCTCTATCTATCGTTGTTTTTAATTAAAGGGATTGCTGTTTTTATTATCACGCGCGTAAACTACACACTTGGAAAATTTGAGGTTTTTTCAAAATAACTCGAGAATAAAAAGTACTTGATAAAAATGGGCCTCTACACAAAAGATGCGTATTTTAACTTTACATAAGCTTATATCAATTTAAATTAATACTAAACTTATGTCAAATTCTGATATCTAACCTCTAGTGGGCCGTAAGCGAGCCGTAAGCGGCCGTAAGCCAGCCGTAAACTTTCTGACTGCTCACGGTCTTATTCATGTGATCATTTTGACGTTATCTGACCAGATGCAGACGCTGTCAAATCATTTGTCATCTTTGCTCTGGTCCAAAAGTCGGCTCGACTTGGACCCTTATAAACTTTTCGATCATGGTATCGCATTGAATGAAAAATCGTTCTGGTCGCACTAGTGTCGAAGAAAGCCCACAAACAAAACTTCCCAACCTTAACAGGTATTTACCAGCGACCTATATAACTGTTCAACAGTAAACTTGCCAAAAGAATTTAGTTCTGCTTTTATCGTTTGCTCGTTTATCTGAGCTGGCGTACTAACACGGAAAATTTCCAATGCAGTGCAGTGGAAAAACCATTCAAGCAGTAGATTTTCCTGGAAAGGCCACAATACAAAATTTTTTCAAAGTGTTTTTCGTAAATAATTACTTAAATGCGAATTTAATGATCGATATCTTTGAAAATAATAAACTTAAATGTTACAATATCTTCAAATAATTTAGAGTTATTCAACTCATACATTATAGAACAAATAAATAAACCAAAAATGGAAATTCTTAACTAAAAAAAAGTAATTGATGAGCATATTTTAATTTCAACTTTCTAACTGTATTCTTCAAATAAGCCAAGATCAGGCAGACAAAAAGTAGCTGTGATTTTTTTCTGATTTAAAAAGAAATATACATATCATTTTTATTAGCAAGTTTAAATGGAGATTTGTATTAAGCTATTAATGACACTTTTAAAAAAGTTTCAATACCATTGGGACCTATAGAAATGAACGGCACTGGGGGCGCTACTGGCAATAGCCTGCTCTCCCAGCAGTTTGGTGCGGAGCAGACGTTTGTTTGTGTGCACATGCGTGAGACGATACACACACTCAAACATGTGTTCCATGCCAAACTACTGGGAGAGGAGGCTATTGCCAGTAGCGCCCCCCAGTACCGTTCATTTCTATAGGTCCCCATTCGCTATGTGCAAGACACTATCAGCGAGGTGGCAGTTTTTGCAAGTATCTAACTTGAAAACTCCCGTCTGATTTTAGAAGCTGAGCGCACATAACCTGCCAATCATCCCAAACTCGATACTTAGAATCTATGGTGCGCACATAACGAATACGAGTATCCTTTATTATATTTGAAAGTTTATTTGTTTTTCGGCGTAGTTCTTTCTTTCTTTAAAAAAAGTGACTTAGATGTTTCGTATTCATTAGAAATTTGGTGTACTGAGGTATTTGCGATCGCTGATCAAGAATTTGACATTTATTTTTGAATTCTACAATTATTAAACTCAAAGGTGAAGCTGAAAGATTTTTTAATGATATCTTTGCTTTTTATGAACTGCTTTTATGGGTTTGCGGTTCATCATCGGTTAATTCTACACTTTTTGGTAGTACCTAATTATTAAGAAATTCTCAACCGAATTTTTCAGTACACCGTCCACTATGAATTCACTGTTACATTCATTCCTAACAAATCCAGCATTTTCATAGAAATTAAATCGACTAACGTTACATTTTTTGTAACCATCGGTGTAGAGACTAATTCCATCTCGAAAAATCATAATCTTTTCAGCATTTTCTCTATATATCAAACTTGACTAAGCTGTATTCTCTTTTCTGATCGGTTTCGGCGGATATTTATCCCTAAAAATACTTTCGGTTCTCGTAGGTCGGTCATCTCAAATTCGGATTGCAGTTTAGATTTAATCTCGTTAAGTTTATTTAAGTCGTTGTCCACTTTTAACGTATCATCAACGTACAATAATAAAATTACAATCTTATCGCTCTCGTGCAAAGTAAACAAACACGGTTCTCATAGGACTGAAGACCACATTTTTGCGCAAACTCAGAGAAAGTCTCTTTCCACCTTTTCGGGCTTATTTTCAGTCCGTAAAGAGTACTTTTCCCCGTTTTTCAGTCTCGGAAATTTCAATATTTTCAGGTATTTTCATCAAAATTTCCTCGTCCAGTTTCCCGTTTAAATGCGGTTTTTACATCTAGCTGACAGATGTTAAAATCATATTGATTTGCAATAGACAGTAAAGAACGGACAAGAGATAATCAAGATACAGGAGCGTAAGTTTTGGACAGTTCGTAATAGTTCCATTCTTTGAATCCACGAATAACTAGTCCATCTCGTAATCTAACTTTTCCGTCAACTTCCTGTTTCTTTTTCAAAACCTACCTGGAATCGATAATATTAGGTGCTTGACCATTTTTGTGATTTTCGGTCGGTTCACAATCGTTTTTCTCTATTGAGTTCAGCTCGTCGTTTATCGCCTTCTGCCACGACTCGCGCTCAAGAGAGCTCATGGCCTCTCTATAGTTAGTCGGGTCTTTATTAAGTTTTGCTAGTAACGATGAACATCGTCCTCGATCTCACACTTGACAAAGTCCTCATTTTCGCTTGAAGAAAATGTCAACTTTGCGCTGTTTGCTACAGCCGCTGGTAAGTTTGAAAAGCTCGTATCGTTAATAGTTCTGGAGAGTTTAGCAAGCGGTTCATCATCGTCCGGTGCAGGGTGTCTTCTCGGTCTTCCCCTTTTCCAAGGAATTTCTCCCTTCAGTTTTAAATTTTCCGTGACTCGCTCTGATTTCCGCGAGTCAACATAAGTTGAATCATCAAACTCAATAAACCACTTTGACTTATCGACCTGCTTAGATGGTACATCCCACCTTTTTATACTATCTTTTCGGAAAATACCTCCGTAACTAAGTTTCTCAACAAAACGTACATGTCTACTGTCGTAATATTTGCCTTCTTCAGGCTGAAGCAAGATTTGCCCAGTTGACATATAGCTTGCAAGTATAACCCTTTGCCCTTTCGGTCTGAATTTCAGTTTGGTTTTGTTCATTATTTTCATATATACGACACAGCCGAATTGTTTCAGTTGGTTTAAATCTATATTAATCTTCATTGCTAATCTCTGTATTAGAATCTCTACGTTAATACCCTTGTGGGGAATACGGTTGTAACTGAAGACCGAAGCACCGACGGCCAGATCCCACATGTTCTCGGGCAGGTTTGAATCAAATATCATCGCTCGCACTTTCTTTGAAAGAGTAGAATTAAACCGTTCAGCCAGTCCATTGTGCTCTGGCGTCGTGGCACATGCAACTTGCAGATCAGCCCTAAGTTTATCCAAAACATTGACCGTATACCACTTATATTCTATTCCCTTATCAACACGCAAAAAGTAAAACTTCGCGTCGTATCCTAATAAGTTTTTGGCACTTCTAATAAAAGTCTATACACTCACCGGTTTCCGTTTTTGATTTGACGCAGTATGCCATTGCAAGTCATGAGTAGTCGTCCACACACGTAACTGTAAACTTATTTCCTTTCGAGTAGGAGCTAGGGTTAATAATGCCCATAAGATACGAATACCCAAGCCCATATCCACGAGCTGTCTTATTGATAATAAATTTTCAAACAAGTCATTGGCACACGTAACTCTATCTAAAACAAGGATTTTATTACAGTCAGTTTATGTCACTTTTATTACCTTTTTCTCTCCGTTTTCAAGTCGGCTCCAGAGTCTTTATTCGCGCATTTAATAAGTCCTTGACGACTCTCATCAAAGCTCGTAAAAGTCAACCGAGAGTTTGTCATATGCTCCGTAGCGCCCGAGTCTGCGATAAATTCAATCATCTTCCCGGAGTCAACTTTATCTAACACGTTCGGTTCCCGAAAAATTGCCGTATTTATGTATGTAGCAAAAAGACTCATACCTGAATTATTTCCGGTGTTATAGTGTCCGTCTCTCGGTTTTCCTCTACCACCGCTACCACGACCGCGTCCGGGTCTCCCTTCTCGACCACCACGTCTAGTGTTCGAATATTCAAACCCAGCGGTTTTAATTCTTTTATCACTAACCGTTTCACCCTGCCCGTGTTTTCTTTTAGCACTTTGAGAAAAATTATCTACGCACCTTTTCGAATTTCCGTTCGGGAGTTTTCTTGGATGCGAGCAGTTTTTTGACAGGTGATTCACGGCTTTTTCACAGTTGAAGAATTGCTAGAATCCTTTCGGGTATGGGCAGTTAAGCCGTATGTGTCCAAAAATATCACATGAGTAGCACTTCTTTTCAGTTTGTTGTTGTGGCTGAACCTGTGTCGACTGAGCATTTTGTTGTCTTTTTATGCGGAAAGTTTGGGTTTGTCCCGTTTCAGTTTCGTTCTCAGTCACAGGAACCTCTTGAGCTGTTGGGTCTCCTAACTCTACGTCGAAAAGATCAATAAAGTCCCCCAGTACGATGTTAAATCATAATAATTTGTTTATTAAAGACAAAAAAGTCTCTTCAAATTAAAAAAAAATTGAAGATCATTGTGCGAGCGGTTGGTTGTTTGTACGAGGCTGTTAGTGCGATCCAAAGAGAACGTGTTTGAGGTTCGGTTAGTCGTACTAACAGCTATTACTGTATGTTAGGCTGTTCCTGCGAGCTCAAAGCATTGGTTTTATTTTTAATTAAATCATGATTGATTTTATGAAATAATTGAGGTGGCTATTACATTAATCTATGAAAAAAATATTTATTATTACATTTTTTAAAATCTTTTTGAGGTTTTCTTGATTTTTGCAATAAAAAATCACTGTGGTTCGCACAAACATCCCACCTTGCACACACGCCCCAAGTTACCCTAAACCCTAAATGTCACAAAGTTTTCTGATAATTGGGGCCGTCCACGTTAAGAAAGCATGAAAATCTCCGACTTTTTTAAAAGCTTCTCAAAATTTGAGCATCGATTGTAGCTCCTAAAAGATGAAATTTCCCAAATTTTAATGTCCTAAAAAATTTTTTTGTATCTCCTACGAGCATAACATTTTTGTACTTGGATATTTAGCAATGATAAAAATTAATTACATTCTTTCACTATTTTCGCTGCCATTTCGAATCTAATGATCCGATCTTGATGCGATTGGTCTCATTTGAAAGAAGAGACAAAAACCTATTCAAGAACGTCTGAACCATGTTGAATACACAAATTTAGCATTTTCTAAAAAAACCCATTTTTTTATTTTTTTTTGGTATATACTTTGACACTGCATAGATGGATTTTTTTGGTTTGGGGTTTTAAGTGATTTTCATCACATACATGCAGAAAATAACATCTTCGAAAATTCCGTCGTTTGGCTGTAACGGACGTTTTAGGCTACTTAATTGATACAAAATGCTTCTCGTCTAATTTAAAAGTGCATGGTGGTGTAGGAAAATTTAAGAGCTTTTCAACGATATATGATTTAATACAGAAATTGGTTTTCTAGCCAAAGTTACGAGCTTTTAAAGCTTGTAAACGACTTTTCAAAATCTCGGAAATTAGCCGTTATTAATATTTTGGTTTATTTGACCGTTAATGCGTTTAAACTAGATTAAATGAGAAAAGAAATGAATAGCTTTTCAAAGGTACAAAATTTTACGTGGAATTTACGGCTAGAATCGATGATATTAGCTCTTAAAGCTTAAAAAAAAAGTCTTACTATCAAAATCGCAATCCTTGTATACGACGTATTTTTGACAATAATGAATATACATAGGTTAAAGCAGCAATTTTAACAGCAAATAGATTATTTAAAATCTTAAATTGAGCTCTTATAAATTTACAAGGAAAATAAAACATAAAATAATATACAGTTTAACTTAAAAAATTCAAAGCGGGCAACAAATTTAGTTTATTTTTTGTAAAACTTGAAATTTTTTGGTTTATATTTATTAAATTTTCTATTTTTTAACTTTTAAATGTGTATGGCTTCAAAATTTTTAAATGAAGTGTTTAAGTGTGAGCACTTGTAGTCTGCTAGGAAAAAATTGCCGCTTATACACCTGTCGAGGCGACACTGGGAAAAACTCCCTCATTTTAAGATTTCGGGAGTCCCAAGCTGATAAAGTCTTTCCAGTTGCGACACCATCGCTATTTTTTCCGAACCTCTCTTAGACATTAAACTTATTACGTCGGCTGTACCAAAGAAAGACACTTATGTCATCAAAACATTCCTTCTCTTTTATCTTCATACTGAGTTTATTATTTTTGTTTTAATCGCATAAAAACTATTTTATCGATTTCCAGAAATCTTATGTTAGAGACCAAAGTTTCATTATTTTTTGGGGCTAATAAGATGGGCCCGAAAAAATTGGGCCCAGGGGCTTATTTTGGGCCCCACAGACCCAAACTCCGTTTTTTCAAATGAGAACCCCTATTTTTCACCTCGGTTTTGAAAAGAGCGGAAAATTTTACGATTTTTAGGTATTTTTTGGAGTTTTTTTAGGCCCTCATGAGGCCCGAGTAAAATGGGCCCAACTAATTTGGGCCTACAGGCCCTAACTTCGTTTTTTTAAATGGGAACCCCTATTTATGACCTCGGATTCGAAAAGAACGGAAAATTTTACGATTTTGAGACTTTTTTTGGAAATTTTTTTGGGCCCTATTAAGGCCCTGCAGGGCCTTGTTAATGCCCATTTATCAATAACCTTCGATAACAGGAAAGAAATACAATTTAGTAAAACACATGCAACAGAGAGTTTATTTACACAAAATTATTGACCAGATGAATCTCAAAATAGCGGGCTTCAGGCTTTATTTTGGGCCCTATGGGCCTTAAGTCCGTCTTTTTAACTGGAACCCCTTTGGAAAGTGTCAAAAATTTTACGATTCTTAGGTATTTTTTGGAAATTTTTTTTTTTGGTCTTGTTAATCAATATTAAGTTAATGCCCATTTATCAATAACCTACAGTAACAGGATAGGCATGCATTTTAGTGGAGCACATAAACTGAGATAGTTTCTCAACTTTTAATGATGGATCGGGCCTGAGAAAAGTTAGTCCCAGGCCTTATTTTGGGCCCTGAGAAGCCACAAAGAACAACTAGCTTTGACGTTGAGTTAAATTTATCCTAATGTTTAGTATCATGAAATTAATCTTTTCTTCTCTAAGCATCGCCCAAGAACAACGACTTGGACGTGGTAGGGTTCTGTTACCTTCGAGGAGCTTGCTTAAAGTGAGTCCCCTTGCCTCTCACAATGGGGTGCTTGCTTAGAGTGAGTCCTCTTGCATCTATCATTAAAAGTTGAGAAACTGTCTCAGTTCATGTGCTCCACTGAAATGCATGCCTATCCTGTTAATGTAGGTTATTGATTTTTGGGCATTAACAAGGCCCAAAAAAAAATTTCCAAAAAATACCTAAGAATCGTAAAATTTTTTACACTTTCCGAAGGGGTTCCAGTTTAAGGCCCGTAGGGCCCAAAATAAAGCTTGAAGCCCACTATTTTGAGACTCATCTGGTCAATAATTTTGTGCAAATAAACTCCCCGTTGCATGTGTTTTACTAAATTGTATTTATTTCTTGTTATCGAAAGTTATTGATAAATAAGCCCTGCAGGGCCTTAATAGGGCCCAAAAAAATTTCCAAATAATGCCTCTAAATCGTAAAATTTTCCGTTCTTTTCGAATCCGGGGTCATAAATAGGGGTTCCCATTTTATAAAAACGAAGTTAGGGCCCATAGGCCCAAAATAAAGCATAAGTCCCAAATTGGTTGGGCCCATTTTACTCGGGCTTCATGAGGGCCCAAAAAAATTCCAAAAAATACCTAAAAATCGTAAAATTTTCCGCTCTTTTCGAATCCGATGTCAAAAATAGGGGTTCTCATTTGAAAAAACAGACGGCTCTATGGGGCCCAAAATAAGGCCCCGGGCCCAATTTTTTTGGGCCCATCTTACTAGCCCCAAAAAATAATGAAACTTTGGGTCTTTACCTTTTTTTCGATTTGGCCCCCCAAGCGAGTTATTAGAGTGGATTTTTTAAAATGGGTCACCCTGTATAGTTAAGTCGACAACTGAACTAAGTATTTAAATTATAGCCCTTGCCGATTTTAAAAATTACTAGTAAAGAGCGCATAGTTTTTGATTTTTTGCTAAAAGAAGCTAAAACACAAAATTTTGAGTTTTTTTGTCGGTTAATCTTGAATTTACTAAGTTATAATGGACCAGGGTAAGCAACTTTTGAGCTAACCTCAAATTTTTTTGTAAATATACTTGTTAAATACAAATTTTTTTTAGAAAATGATGAAAATTTACCAATGAAGTGCCTTTACAATAATAGTGGAACCGAATGCACTGAGCATTTGTTGTCAAATTGTACATTCACTCCTGTAGAATTGCTTCAGCTCAATGAAAGTTTGACAATCTACACATTTGCTCTGCGCATTTAAACAAAAAAATTCGCCTTTTTT
The DNA here is from genome assembly GCA_038277355.1 of Encarsia formosa. Classification (NCBI taxonomy): domain Eukaryota; kingdom Metazoa; phylum Arthropoda; class Insecta; order Hymenoptera; family Aphelinidae; genus Encarsia; species Encarsia formosa. The sequence continues at coordinate 23,220,471 of CM076187.1, forward strand.
ACATGGATCAAACTTCATGCTGTGATCCTCTTGGATGACATAAAAAAACTATTAAAAGTAACATAACAGAAATTTCATTGGATTTTTATGAAAATTTCAAACACTTAGAGTGCATTGTACCTGGAAAAAAATTATGTTCTGACTGCATGTATAAAAAACTTCCCGCCTGGTTGAAAGATAATCCAGCACCTGTTTTAGAATCAGAGTCTGATACAACCAACTATTCTCCGCCCAGGGAAAGCCAACCATCTTCAGATTCTGAAGGTATTAAAAAAATTGCAGATGAATTAACTGTCGAGGAAGCAAAAGAAACGATCAATTCTGTTTATAAAACTTTAAAGTTAGACAAGACGATTGAATCTAGAGATATATCCAAGGTATTATAAATTCATTAGAAAATAGATCTTATTTAAAATTTTTTTTAATTTTTTTTATGATTCATACTATTTATTTCTTAGAGACAACTAAATGATATTTACACTGGTATTACTGAACCAGTAAGAAAGAAGTTGAAAATTCTCAATCCGAGTTTTGAGACTTCAGACGAGAATGACTCAAAATGGCTTAAAGAAATTATTTCCCAAATAAAAGAAAGGTTGACTCTGTGCCTAACGTTTTATCAAAAATGTTTTGTTTTATCGGCATTGCCAAAAAGTTGGACCGTTGCTCAAATCATGAAGTATGCAGGTGTCACCCGTTGTCTTGCAGAAGCAACAAAAAAATTGGTAAATGAGAAAGGTGTGTTGGAGGTGCCGCCACCAAGAATTCGAGCATCCCCTGTTGACTCGAACATTATTACAAAGATGGTCGATTTTTACAATTTTGATGAAATCAGTCGGATTTTGACAGGAATAAAAGATTGCATAACAATCAAAACAGAAAATGAAAAAAAACAGTCAGAAAATTGATAGTTAAATATTGTATTGATAGTGAAGTATCTTTACTTACATTTTTGTTCAATTATGAATAATCTTAAAAGATGATTTAGGTTTTATAATGCACTTCTTTTTAACGTTTCTAATTTCATTATGTTTTAGGTGCAAAAAAGACTTCTACTCAACAATCTCCAAGAAACGTTTCGATTATTCAAAGAAACGTACCCAAATATTTCAGTTGGGATCTCTACATTTGCTATGGAGAGGTCGCAGCATTGCATTTTTGTTGGAGCAGCGGGAACACGATCAGTTTGTGTTTGCAAAACACATCAAAACATCAAATTATTATTACCTATCTTAGATTTAAAAAGTTCTGATGGGCATGTTTAAAAAACTTACTTATTAAAAAAATGACTTGTGAAAATTCCACTGAAAGCTGCTATTTTAGTAAGTCTATTATCATTATAATTCTTTTTTGTTCATTTTTTTTTCTTTAGAAATCACAGAAATACGTAATTTTCCAAATAAAAAAAATTTTTTTTAGAAATTTGTACTCAATGTCCATCATTAGATAATCTAATCAATGACATAAAAAATCAACTTGAAGAAAATAATCATACTGAGATTGTTTACAAGCAGTGGATTCAAACTGATAGGTAACTTTCATATTTTTTATTTGTAAAAAAATTCTTTCACTAATTTTAATTTAAAACAATAATTTAATACGCTAATAATTTTGCAATCATTCCAATGTTTTTTTCGAAAATATTTTAATCTCGTTAAAAAAATTTTAGGTGTCAACTACTAACTATCGTGAGTATCATTCTAGAAATCATGGATTACTTCAGTGAAAATTTGCCTAAATTATTAGAACACGATTTCTTGGCTAAACAGCAATCGCAGTATCTCAAAGATTTTCAAAATAATTTACCTAATGGTCACGTTTTGGTAATTGTCGATTTTGCTGAAAATTACTCATGCGTAGTGCAAGATGCTGTGCAAGCCTATCATTAGTCAAAAGAACAATTCATCCATGGGTGGTTTACTTCAAGGATAAAAATAACATATTACAACATCCAAGCATAGTCATGAAATCTGATTGTGAAGATCACAATATAAACACCGTATACACTTTTCAACAACGGTTAATTTTGGAACTAAAACAGAAAATTTTTATCACAAACAAGACTTCGGCATTGATGCGGAGTGGCATTTTTTTGTAACTTTGCATAGTAAGGGCCCGTGAGACGGGATAGGGGGCACTATAAAGCGCGCGGCAGCCAGAGCAAGTCTTCAAAGATCTTTTGATAAACAGATCATTTCACCAAAAGACTTTTTTGCTTGGGCAAAAGAATGGCAAACTGACATAATCAGTGTTTATGTGTCAAAAAATACAGACTTAATTTTCAAATTTTACAAAAAAAAAAAAAAAAAAAAAAAAAAAAAAAAAAAAAAAAAAAAAATGAAATTGTTGTCTACTGACTAATAAATATACAGTTAAACTGTATATTTTATTTTATTTTTTTTGTTAATTTCTAAGAGTTCACGCAAAGTGATTGTTTTAATCATGTTTCTTAAAAATGTGTTTAAGTTATGTGAAGTTAACTTTATAATATAAGTGCATAAATAAAAAATTGTTGTTTTTTTTTTTTTAATAGTAACAATATCATTTTTCAATGATTTGTGTAAGAATCTTTAAAAATTAAGTTTACGACCTTCCATTATTTAAGATTTTAAATAATCCATTTGCTGCGTTAACCTATATTCATTATTGTCAAAAATACGTCGTATACAAGGATTGCGATTTTGATGATAAGACTTTTTTTTAAGCTTCAAGAGCTAATATCATCGATTCTAGTCGTAAATTCCACGTAAAATTTTGTACCTTTGAAAAGCTATTTATTTCTTTTCTCATTTAATGTAGTTTAAAAGCATTAACGGTCAAATAAGCCAAAATATTAATAACGGCTAATTTCCGAGATTTTGAAAAGTCGTTTTACAAACTTTAAAAGCTCGTAACTTTAGCTAGAAAACCAATTTCTGTATTAAATCATATATCGTTGAAAAGCTCTTGAATTTTTCTACACCACCACGCACTTTTAAATTATACGAGAAGCATTCTGCATCGATTAAGTAGCCTAAAACGTCCGTTACAGCCAAACGACGGAATTTTCGAAGATGTTATTTTCTGCATGTATGTGATGAAAACAACTTAAAACCCCAAACCAAAAAAATCCATCTATGCAGTGTCAAAGTATATACCAAAAAAAGTAAAAAAATGGGTTTTTTTAGAAAATGTTTAATTTGTGTATTCAACATGGTTCAGACGTTTTTGGATAGGTTTTTGTCTCTTCTTTCGAATGAGACCAATCGCATCAAAATCGGATCATTAGATTCGAAATGGCAGCGAAAATAGTGAAAGAAAGTAATTAATTTTTATCATTGCTAAATATCCAAGTAAAAAAATGTTTTGCTCGTAAGAGATAAAAAAAAATTTTTTAGGACCTAAAAATTTGGGAAATTTCATCTTTTAGGAGCTAGAATTAATGCCCAAATTTTGAGAAGCTTTTAAAAAAGTCGGAGATTTTCATGCTTTCTTAACGTGGACGGCCCCAATTATATGAAGTAATTTTGTTCCGAAAAAAGCCATGTTATTTTTGAATCTTAAATTATTTTATGCTTGAGTATAATAATTTGATATCATCAATAATCAATTGAAAAATCATTATATACTTACTTATAATAATTGAATATAATAAATAATCAATTGAAAAACTAACAACACATATATAAGGTTCATAAAATAAACTGCAATGGTTTTGTTTATTTTTACTCGTGATAGTAAATGATAGTAACAAAAATAAGAAATGAATTTCTGCCTATTTTGCGGTAAAAAAACTAGAAAATTTAGAGTAGACGAAAGAAGAAATTTTTTATAAGATAGTCAAATATTTACATCTAATTCTGTTTCTGTTTCAGGTAGTCCTAACAAACAACCAGAATCTTGATCCTCACAATTTTTATCAAGTTCATCAATCATTGCTTTTGAATTGGCTTGCGGTCTTTCTCTCATGATGTAGTAACGGGTGGAAGCTCCAAAATGAAAAGAACTGTCGATAGGCAACTGAGTTGGTTTATGAGACTCTAATCGCAAATTTCCAATAAAAGTTCCATGTGCTAAAAAAATAAATTGAATCAAAATTAACTACTAGATAGGTATTTATTTAAAACATTGATTTCATTAGATACTAAGACTAATTTACTCAGAATAAAGGTTTTACATAATAATAATGAAAATCAAATTTTAGTTAATTTCAAATTTGAATTTAATCATATTTTAATCAAAATTAAGTAAAAGGTACAAGTGGATGAAAACGGAAAAAAATTGAGCTAACGTCGATACTTGTTCAGTTTGATATAAAAATCGCAAATACCCGGGTCTTCGACTGCGGTTTTTTAATAGAGGTATTTTTAAAAAAAGTTACATTATGTGAATAATTTAACTAAAAGAATATTTAAAAAAAATGTAAACATTTAACTATATTTTAAAAACAGAATATTTTTATACATATATTTAAATCTTACTGTATTATATATTTGGAGGGCATAATTTTTTCCGTGAGGTGAAGCCAAAAACTCCTTAAATACGTGTTATTTTGGTCAAAAATATCGGAACTTAAGCACTTTTTTTTTGTCTGCGCCTCACTGCACCTCGGACTTCTATTTTGAGGGCTTGTGGCGCAGCCAAAGTAGCAATTTGTTAACACACAAAATTTGAATAAATTAGGAAAAATTTAAAAAGTAAGTAAAAATTAAATTCATTTCAAATCATTGGAGTCTAAAAAACGCTATATGCCGAGAAAAAAGTGCGGAGGAAGCAAAATGAACTGCATAGTTATATAGATGGCGTACGTATCAACTTTTCAACCTGAATATTTGTTTTATATTGTTTTCAATTACCATAAGCTGTATGGCTAAGAGGCTAGTAGGTAAAAGAGTAAAGATATGAGACCAGGGTAGTTATGAGGCCAACGGCTATCGGGCCAACTACGATCTCGCAACCTTACTCTTGGTACTACAATAATTAAAACACAAAATATATATTGTATTTACATCTTTATATAAACTAATTATTTAAAACTTTGATAGCCATCTTTGTTAGGACAGCTTTTAGTATTTGTAGAAAACTTTTTAGTGAACTCTTTCCATACAGACTTTTTCTCGTCTTTGTCTTTTTCTTTTTTGTCAATGAGGCGATCGCGATCGCTGGAGCTCATCTCTGGTCCCATGATGAATGAGTAATGAGTGAGAGTGAACGAAATCAGATTATATATACCACACGTTAGTCATGTTTTCATTCTTTTATATCAACTTTTTGATATCTCCGCTAACTGAGTTATATTGAACGATGCGATCGTGTAATATCATACAGTATGCTGCTGTATTCTCAGGAAAATTATCTCTTGACTCGAGCTCCAAGCGAACATCAACGGGAGCACTTTTGAGAGATTCGTTTTGTTTCGAGCAGTCGATAACTATCAATGGAATGTATTGAATAAAATCGGATTTACTTAAAATTGGCTCGGCATCTTTACTGTAGTACGAGATTTGAAAGTTAGCATACATGTCGTACAATATTGCGTACTCGTTTTGACTTATATTAAGATTTAAATTATTGTAGGGATAATATTGAGAGTTTAAAAACAGTTTAACGTTACTTAAGTTACAAATATCGAAAAGACTTGCGTTTTGCGTATTCGAAGATTTTTTGTTGGTTTGTAGACCAATTATTACAAAACGTGGTTTTTCCAATTGATTAGATGTTTTGACAGTCCAAATGTGTTTGGTAGTTGCAGGAAGCATGGGATACTCAAAAAATTCTTTAAATCTGAAACTCATAGTTTCAGGACGATCTTTTTCAAGAAACTTGAGTAAACTTATTCTGTGTGAATCTGATACCAAAACATAGGGCATGAGCTACTCGATTTTTGTTAGTTGAATTTTGAATGAATCGTAAGCTGCATTACCTGTGGTCGTTTGAATAATAGCATTTAAGTCATTCCTAGATCTAGTTATAATTAGTTCAAGCTTAACATTGACAACAATCTTACGATAATCTTCGGCAAAGCCTAAAATCATATTTAGAGGGATGAATACATCAAAGTAACCATCATCGTTTAAAATTTTTTTCTTCTTTTCTTCTGAAAGACCATACCAGCCTGAATTCTCTGCAATTAAACTTTGATTAGGATTAAAAGAAATCCAATTTTTCATCAAAGTGGACAAACCAACGTTTTTGCAACGATCTATTTCGATTCCATTCAATTCTAAACGAATGTCATCGAATAAATGACAAATGCCGTTATTGACAAAATGAGTATTTTTAGGTGCTTTATTGGTAGTTGTATCAGTTAACCGACCGCAAATATGAAGCACACTGCGTGTCTGATGTTGAATGGCGATGCGAATTTCATCGCTGTTGTTATAATTAACTGCGGTGTATGGTTGATGGGCATGCACCTCGTAATGAGAGATACTTTCATCGAACGCGACCGGATTTTGAATACTTAGAATATCTTCCATTTTTCTTTTGAAAACAGCAAAAAAATATGCAAGTTATTTCCCACCAAGGATGACTTTTAAGCCTAGGCTCTTGAGAAACTGTATGTTCTGCCGTGTTAACGCTTTCGGTGTTCGTTGGCGACTGATTGAAGGAGCGCATAGTGTAGTGTTTTAATAACTTCTGGAATTGAAAGAGTGGAGCCCTCTACCGTGATATACAATACCCATTATGAAGATTTTATATATACCACATGCAATCTAATAGTTAATACTTCTTCGCAAAAATTTATTGAATCTCCGTCTTGATCTACTAGACGTAACTGAATATTATCTATACTTTTTACGCAAATAGGTAAGTAAATGACTTGTGCAGGAATTTCGATAATCTTAAAACCAGGATCAGCAACAGAATAAAACTCGTGTATAGTGTGAACTTTTTTATTGTTTATATAAGCTCCGGTTGTTATATTACACTCAACTCTTATTGAATTCAATTTGAGTATATTCACGGGTGCGTAAGAATGGTGAAGAATATTTGCAGGAAGGACACGACGATCAAAACCTAATATATTTGCAATTGAATCTTTCGGACGAAAATCTATTTGTGCGTTACTCTTTATTTCACTTTTTTAAGTATTTTCGTTTGGTTCTATTGAGATTTCTATGTTACTTTGATTTTCTTCGAGAGTCTTTAGGATATATTTTTCAATGGCACCGATCTCGTAACAACCAGTTTCAAATTCAATTATTTGGTCACCAATGTAAAATTTATTATTTCCTTCGTCTATGTTAGGAATAGAATTAAAACTTAAAAACTCAACTAATCCAAGACAATAGTTCTTATTTGGTAAGAGTTCAATTGGAGGAAAATATTGAGCTTCTAAAATTGAAGTTGTTCCAGATAAAGTTAGAGTTAATGACTCCATGAAAGTTCGGAATAGAATGAAGTAAGTTGAAAAAGAAGAGCTTTATATACCCTTGAGGTTTCCGCTTAAAAATTTCAAATATAAATGACCACAGTTGTAGGTGTTGTAACTTTGATATTTTTCAGGATTATATTTAATATTGTCAAAATTTAGATAAATCATCAGTTCAAGGGGTGGTTGAAGATTACCAAAACTATCAAAATAAATTACTTCATTACCAAGTTTTTTATATGCTACCCAATGTGTTCCAGGTCCAGAATCGTTATCAAGATTAACAATCGCTGATTCACGATAATGAGGGCCAGATTGTGGTAATTTATCTTTCATGAAAACTCTTCGAAAGTATGGGGTCTTCATTTTACCGGCATATTTTAATAAATCAAAATTTGACAGTGCTCTATCTGGTAGAATTGTTTCGGGCTTTTTTTTTTAAACCCTTACCTTGGTATCGTTTCAAGTATAAACCAAGACCTGTTTTATAACGCTTCAAGTAAAGTCCTTTACCTAACGCTATTGCTTCCATTTTTTTATTATGTCTTTTACTCTCTTCCAAATTTTGACGAGCTGACTTTGCATCGTTAATAGCTTTGTAAACTCCAGCAGCACTACCAGCTAATGCACCTGTAGCGCTTAATCCCGCGAACAAATGTATTAAAGGTAAAACTCCACCAATTTTCGAAGATATAGGTAAAACTCGAGGAATTTTTATCCTTTTCTTTCCTCCTGATTTTTTTATTGCAGTTTTTGCTACTTTCAAAGCTGTGGTAATGATACTCTTAGGTGATTTACCTGGAGCTGCTGATTGAGATGCCTTTTTTATTATGGCATTTATCGGAGTCTTTTTATTACATTTTCTTTTACAAGTCCTTTTTGATTTCTTTTTTGTTCTCCTATTTTTAAGAGCCATCCCTAATTTAGACTTTGCTTTCATGATGTTTGTAACAGCGTAAGCAGCTGCTTTTTCTCCAATACTTGCGTCTTTAGCGAGAACTCTTTGCCAAGCTTTATCTGCTAGAACTTTGTCAGCAGCGTTTCTAGAAGTAATGTTATCTCGATTTTGAGAATAAGCTATATCGTGCTCTTTACAAGCAGAATCAAGTTGATTAATTGGTTGATCACCTCGTGATAAGCGAGCAGCTAGTTTTGTGCCTGGTCCGCAATAGTTATACCCTGGTAAGTGAAGTTCAAAAGGAAGCTTGTTGATGATTTTATTTAACAAACCGTATCCTCTCTTCTTCTTTTTGCTGGGAAAAATGATCATTCTTCTTAGTAGATCAGTGTAAGACTGAGAGTCAAAGTATAAAAGCATGGTATTTATAGTAATCATCAGCATTCTAATTCGAGAGCTTGAATATTTAACATGGATTTTACAAAAAGTAATGTGAAATTACCAGTCACTAATTTCGACGTTCTTGTGGAGCAAGATAAGAAAGAGAAACGTCATGGCGATTTACTTCCTAGCAGCATCAGAGCAGTTATATCAGGGCCATCCGGGTACGGTAAAACCAATAGTATGCTTACTCTACTCACACATCCAAATGGATTAAGATTCGAAAACGTTTATGTTTACTCTAAATCACTATGTCAGCCAAAGTATAAATTTTTAAAGCAACTTCTTGATTCAATTGAAGGAATACAATACTTTCCATTTAGTGACAGCGATGAGGTAATAGCTCCAGCTGATGCATTACCAAATTCAGTTATTATATTCGACGATATTGCTTGTGAGAAGCAAGATAACGTGAGAGCATTTTATTGTATGGGTAGACATAATAATGTTGATTGCTTTTATCTTTGTCAATCGTACGCAGCTGTACCCAACCACCTTGCGCGAGACAACTCTAATTTATTGATTTTGTTTCGTCAAGATGAGGTCAATTTGAAGCATGTCTACGATGATCATATAAACACTGATATGGATTACAAAAAATTAAAAAATTTATGCTCCGATTGTTGGAGAGACGGCAAACATAGTTTCATAGTTATTGATAAAGATAGAGGTTTAAATGAAGGTAGATACAGAAAAGGTTTTGATTGTTTTGCTATAAATATAGGTTGAGTTTTACAACTATCACTAGTGTCTATCGAGACATCGTTACGAAAACATGGCTGAGTTGACTCGAGAGAAAAAAGTTCTTGAAGAGCTTGTTAAAGCTCGAGAAGCTGTAAAACGCAAGTATAATTTAATAAAATTTCAAAAAGATAGTACTGATCGTGTTTTAAAAGAAACCTTCAAACCTATAATTGATCCTTTACAACAGCTTGTGGAGGATAAGAAACGCAAAACTTTAAATGAAAGCTTTGTGGAAGAGAGTGTTGAGAATAAAAGTTTTATTGATCCATCAAATCAAAATTTTTTTTTCAGTTAATGTAACTGAGACACCATCTGATGATGATGATCATAGCTCGATTGAAAATTTTAATGATCTGGAAAGTACGATTGTTGATACAGGGTCTGCGGGAGAATTAATTGACGTGAAAGCTGCAGAGCAAGATAATTTATATGGGTTGAAAAAGAGAACTAAAAATGGTTATCAGCTTGGTAATGCAATCGTAAAATTTGAAAAAGATAATATAATTGTTAATGACAAATCTTATTCAAGAACTCCCGGATTGTTTGAACTGATTGTATATAAAAATCCTAAAAATTACACTATAACTGATACAACAACTTACCGACAGATTCTTGAGCAAACTAGTGCTCATAAAAAAGGACATATTCCAGGCGGTGAAATAAAAAAACATGCAGCTAGTAACAAGTACAAAAATATAATTGCAGATCTTTTTCAAGCAAGTCCAGTAAAACGTCGGAGTCCTTACAAGAAGTTCAAAACGACAGTATTAGATCGAAAAAATTCAACACCCATAAAAGCGAAGAATGGACATGGTCTCATACCTCGATATAAAATTGCTAATCGTGGAACACGAATGGAGTACGTATATTGGGATGATCCTAATGAATTGGTTGATCGACTTCGCTTGTTGATAGCAGAGCAATCAGCCGGAAATTTAAACCATACAAATGAGATTCATTCAATTATCGAAGAGCTGCAAGAAGGTGGCTATATAAATTAAGAAAAAGTGCATTGTTTGTTCATTACCATATTGCGAGTCGAGCGATAAGGACGAAGAAGAATATATTAAGCAAAAGTAAACGTGTACTCGTCAGTATCAACATGAGTGTCGATGTGTTTGGACGTCACCTCAAAAAGACTGCAGGAAGAGCTGGTCCACCTGGTCACGGTTTTAAATTTACTCCTGAAGGACAGTTCGACATTGTAAACAAAAGATTGTGCAACCTAGCAGCTCCTCTTGAACCTAAAGACGCAGTTAATCTACAAACTTTGAGAGACCTCATCCAATCAGAAATACATAGTCTGTACGAGATTACCAAAAAATTACGAAGTGACCTAGACGATTTGAATACAGTTCTTTATTTATACAAAGACGAGATTGAAATCAAGGTTCAAAAAAAAGTGGACGACTTGTCAGACCTTGTTGAAAATCATAGAGACGATATTGATCAGAAATTTCTAAAGTTGGGGTCAACTGAATTAGAAAAAGTAGAATATAATTCTTTCAATAAATAAAAAATCTTGTGTAGTAGAAGAAATTCACAAACCAGCTCGTCGAAACTATCAACGCCGGAAATTCGATGTGCGAGGTTTGAACGAAACTTGGCAAGCTGACCTTGTAGAAATGCAACCCTACGCCAGAGAAAATAAAGGTCACAGATATTTGCTTACGATAATTGACATTTTTTCAAAGTACGCTTATGCTGTTCCGACTAAGACAAAATCAGGTCCAGATGTTACAGCTGCAATGGAATCAGTCTTGGCAAAAGTAAATCCACCAGTAAAAAATATTCACGTAGATTTTGGGAAAGAATTTTACAACAAACATTTTCAAGAACTTATGAATAAGTATAAAATAAACATGTATTCTACATACAGCGGTCTAAAGGCTTCAATATGTGAACGTTTTAATCGTACATTAAAAAGTAGTATGTGGAAAAAATTTAGCCTGCAAGGTAATTACAATTGGGTAGATATTTTACCTGATTTGATAAACGCTTACAATGATCGAAAGCATCGTATTATAGGTATGAAGCCAAAAGACGTCACTGCTAATCATGCAACTATAATTTTACAAAGATTAAAAAAAAAAATAAATAAAGTCTTGAAAAATAAATTCAAAGTTGGTGAAAAAGTTAGAATCAGTAAATTAAAAGGTATTTTTGAGAAAAGGTATACTCCTAATTGGTCTACTGAAATATTTACCATTACTCATGTTAATAAAACTGATGCACCAACATATAAACTAAAAGATTATGATGATCAGCCTGTTGTAGGAAGCTTTTACGAGCCTGAGTTATTAAAAACAAAGTATCCTGATATTTATTTAATAGAAAAAGTAATAAAAACAAAAAATAATAAATTGTTTGTTAAATGGTTAGGTTTTGACGACAGTTATAATAGCTGGATTAATGAAAAAGATTTGTAATTTTTTAAATAAAAACTTTTATTGAAAGAAACTTGTATGCATGCATTATGATTTTTTTTTTAAACTCACGCCATATTTTTACTTTTATCAGAAAATTCAATTTTTCCGTCACCCAAATAAGTTATGAGCAACTCTGAACTTTGTGCCGTGGCTTTTATATCCTTCAAAAGTTTTGGTTCTTGCTCAAAGAGCTTTTGTAAACGATTAGGAAGAAATATCTGCCACTCACCGTCGAGCGTAACGACGACTTTATTGCCATATTGAGTCTTAGCCTGACGAACTTCTGTCACTTGGTACGGTCTTGAGATGTCCAATTCGGTCATTTCTTTGTAGGCAAGTAAGCCAATGCACCAATGGTGTTTGCCAAAGTAAAATCCATTTTCTGAAACAAAAAAGCAATATGGTGTGTTATAAAGTATGAAATATCAAATATGAAATAGTTTCTCACTCATTTTTCTGATAATAGGTAGTGACTTACTATGATATTGAAGACGGCGAAAGAGTGTTTTAAAAGCAGAACTTTTTAGTCGGTGGCTCTACCTCTTCGAAGTCTTGGAGCGGAATGATCTCGGCTTCAGATCGACGCTCTTTAAGTATAGTTTCTCCCACTGTTCTGGCTCTCCCCACTCTTTCAAGCTCATCGTCTTCCTCTGTGATATTATTAAGGACCATTTCGACTTCTTCTTCTTCCTCATGAGAATCGCGTTCTGAAACGTCTTCGTCGCCATTTTTAACTTTGAGTGTGGCTTTACCGCCATATTATTCAATCAAATAGTGTCCCCAAGGAAGAGTGTCGGTTTGGAAGGGAAGTAAAAAACGTTTTGTGTCGTGTGAACTCAAAGCTACTTTTTCTTGTCTCTCTGTCCTAACAATGTGTCGCCTCGATCTTATATTGTTCTGATGAACTTTGACAATCTTTTGATTGAATAAGCAGTCCTCATAGTCTTCGAATGTTATTTTATTCTTCACGACGGCAGATTTGACGCCTTTTGCCTTTTTCACAGTCTCCTGACCCTGAATTCGTAAAGAATACATTTTTGATCTGAGAGCCACGTAGCATTCTAGGATTTTTCCTGAGCATTCGTCTTTGAATAATCCAATTTCTTTGTTATTAACTCTAGGAATACCATACTGGTTATCCTTTGGATAATCCCAGGTATCAAACATTTCAAGATTTTCTTTGATGACGTCGTAAATATTAACACCTCGGATGTGGTATATGAATGAGTCCGTGTCAGAATAAAGCATTTTACAGTGATTTCCAATTTTTTTTCGCATAAACAAGTAATGAAACCGGTACATGGTTGTTTTAGAGATGTCCAGCACGCATAATCCCACATATATTGGTTTTCTAATACATATCTCTGTCCTGGAAAGTTGTATCGCTACAAGATTTTCAACGAAGATTGAAGCACCATGAAAGTTTGGTCTTGCAATGAGAGCCTCGGCGCTATACCTCCCCTTCCATTTGTGACATAACTTAACCTCTTTTCTCTTCCTTTCGTTCTCAATCGTCTTTCCGTATACCGCATTAATCATCAACTTGTAAAAAAGTTTTTCAAATTCATTTTTAGACTCCTTACGTCTTTGAGTGTTCAAGTCGACGTACGGTTTCAAAAACGGTTTCTGGTTGAATTTTAAGGCACGCTGTATTTCTTTAAGGATTAGCCCATACTCGAGCGCTTGTTTCTAGGCACGGTAATGAAGCACATACCTTTCTTTATCGTATAAAGTTGTCAGTAGTTTCTTTTGCTTCTCACCAGGAGGCGTACGATGCTCTGGTAGCAAGGGCAGGTCGAGATGAGAATCATGTAGATGTTTTGGATATTCTATAGTACATTCGAGAAAAAATCCAACGGGAGAGTCATCCGGAACATTCCAAAATTCATGCTCGTTAAGATTCTTAACCCATTCGAAACCGCCATGAGCCAGGTGGGCTTGCATTGAGCTTCCATATAAGTTATTACAGTCTCAATAAACCAAAAAGCTCTCCTCTTCATCAGGATTATATTTATCACCCATAAACCTATTGTTTGCTTTTGCATACCTATTTGAACATTGGCTAATACCACCTCTTATTCCTTTCTCCACAAACATGAGCATATCGATATCGGTTAAAAGCTCAAGTTCAGTATGTTCATCATTCTCGTTTTGTTTGAATTTCAGCATAGCGTCCCACGTGAGACCTGGTGTGGTGTGATAAAACGCAGGATCCAATCCGTAAGTTTCTATGCATGTTAAGCGGAAATTTTGAAAGACCTCAGAAAGCAATATGAAACAAAACAATATGTCCGTTTTTAAATAAATGTCCGAGTAGATTCCCAGAGAGTCACAATTAAAAGCTTGCCAAATATTTTTTGCATGTTCATAACTTTCATCACTTATATGAGACTCATTCAGTTTACTATAAAAATCTTCTTTATCTGGCAATCTACGTAACTGCAAGCTCGCTAAATTTTCAACATAGTCATACGGGAACGTCCCCTTTTTAAGTAGCAACCGAATCTGCTGTGCACTGTAGCCATCTTTTGTGAATTCCAATTTTGTTATTGGATAGTCCGACAAGTATGAAGCCAATTTTTCCAATGATGTAGGTAAAAATCTGTAGCTATCAATGAAGCGAAAATTTATTTTGCTTCCCTTAATAAGTTTAGTGAAGGAAATGTATTTTTCACGATTCTCAGCGATAAGCTTTACTTTTCCTTCCAAGATGGAGGAAGTTGCTAATTCTTTAATCAAGAAATGTGAATCATAACCTAAATGATGGTAAACCACGGGCAAAATTCTTGAATCTCGGAACTGAAGATTGCACCGATTATGGGCCAGCCCGCGGTACCTAAAAAGAATAGTGTTAAAATATACTTATTAGTAAATTTTTAACTTCAAATTACATCATTGCATGAGTATAAATTACCTTCCAGTAAGATGATCTTTGATTTTTGCTTCATATTTTTTGAATTTTTCTTTACAAATATGACATCGATCTACATTGTAATGATTAAACTTCTCCTGGTTGTTAAGTTCAATAGGCTTGATATCTTTCTAAGCAGCTTCAACTTGATTTTTAATATCGAGGAGTTTTTTTATAAACCACTGAACAGGAGTTGGTGCTGACTCGTCTACCTGTCTGTATGACTCATATCGAGATAAAGATTGATCGTAGCTGCAGTGTAGATAAAAGCCGATGCTGTGAGCTTGATGTTCTTGAAAAGCTAGATTTTCTTCCGTTGGTTTTAAAATTGATTCAATATCCGAATAAATTATTCAAGGACAAAAATTCTGCGCATTATGATTCCTAAACTTTAAAATTTTATTCTCATCATTTGGCAACGTAATTTTACAGTTATTAACCAATGCACACTCGTCCTGATGCTTTTGGAGCTTTTTTAGATCCACAAAAAAACTTAAGCATCTGTTGCAAATGTGAACTTTTCTCTTGTTTTTTGTTAATTGTTTTGCTACTAATCTTGAAAGGTCTTTAATCCATACATAATGGAACCAAAAATTTTCAGTATAATTGTCGTCATTCTCACTGTCTTTATCAGAATCTTCATTTACATAGTGTTCTTGTATTAAAAGAAGATTGACATGATTTTCCTTTTGTTGATTCGATAAGTGACAAGGAGAAACACTAAAATCATCCCCTCAATTTTTTCAGCATGTATACATTAACTGAAACTGGATTCTGACTCTCAAACTTGTTAATGCTTCTAAGAGTGACTGGAAACTCGATACCGTCGAAGTTCAATTTATGTTTGTACTTTTCATAGTGACTCACTCTGGAGGTATGATGATTTGCTGGATACAACGCACTAAGGATAGCCCACATGAAACATTTTTGATCTTTATTCTTAACATTGATACAAGCCCGTTTTTTCATTATTTTTCCAGGTAATGGTATGTAAGAAGTAGCTCTTAGTTGATTTAATTTGTTAATATTTATTACCAAACGTAATATATAATTCAAAGTGTACCCACTACCCTTTGTTTCAAAAGACTCAATTTCATTTTGTAATGGAACATTTATATTATTTTCAAACCATTCGTCTAGTTAAGTAGATTGATAGATC
Organism: Encarsia formosa; assembly: GCA_038277355.1. Taxonomy (NCBI): domain Eukaryota; kingdom Metazoa; phylum Arthropoda; class Insecta; order Hymenoptera; family Aphelinidae; genus Encarsia; species Encarsia formosa. Next base: position 23,236,407 of record CM076187.1, read on the forward strand.
GATTTATTTTCCGTACTAAAGTATTTTACTTCTGGCGTTTGTTGTTCATCCCCTTTTTGTAGGGTATATTCTGCAGCTAACTCAGCATTGACCTTGATAGATGGATGTTCGTTTAAAACTGCTAAAATTTTTGATTTGAACATTTCTTTTGCATCATTCATGAAGGTTGTGATATCCAAATGTCCATGATAAGCAATAACACCAGATCTGATTCAATTCTGAAAAGCAGAATTTAAATCATCCCAAGAGACTCTACCAGAAAATGGAGATCGAAGCTCGCCATCGATTCTCATACCTGCTACCTGTTCACCATCTAATGCTTGATCCCCCTGCTCCAAATGATCTTCCAGTTGATCAGCTTCTAGTTGCTAATTATTATGCGCTTCCTGCCCATCAGAAGTCTCATCGGCTCTTTCTTGTAATAAACACTGCCATCCAGCACCCTCCATTAACCACTCACCAGTTTCGTGTTCTTGCTCGTGGCGAAGCTGATCCTGACGAGCTTGATCAATCGTCTTCTCATCCATCAAATGTTGCAGTCTCTGACGGATGTAATAAAGCTGCGACAGACATGTTTGACACTTTTGCTTTTTTGCTCTTGTTAATTCAATATTCTGCGTACCGCTTTTAAGTTTTTCAATTTCATAATCTGCCATATGCAGCCATCTTTCAAAATCAGACAACTCTCCTGTGGATGAGTAGACGCGCAACCTGTCTAAAAGAATGCCTACTATAATCTCGGAGTAGTTGATATCCATTTTGGATCTATGAAAGAGACTCGAAGACACTGCTTTTTCTCCTTGAAGACAATGTGTGTAATAAATTCGTTGCTTCGATCTCACTGCTCCTAGTTAAAAAAAAAAATGCCGGAATCGTATAGGTATCTTGTAGTCTCACCGCTCCTTTCCGAAGAAAATGTCGGACTATTCTCGTAGACTCGATGAAGATCTTACTGCTCGCCAAAATGTCGGAATCGTATAGGTATCTTGTAGTCTCGCCGTTCCTTTCCGAAGAAAATGTCGGACGATTCTCGTAGACTCGATGAAGATCTTACTGCTCGCCAAAATGTCGGAATCGTATAGGTATCTTGTAGTCTCGCCGTTCCTTTCCGAAGAAAATGTCGGACTATTCTCGTAGACTCGATGAAGATCTTACTGCTCGCCAAAATGCCGGAATCATATAGGTATCTTGTAGTCTCACCGCTCCTTTCCGAAGAAAATGTCGGACGATTCTCGTAGACTCGATGAAGATCTTACTGCTCGCCAAAATGTCGGAATCGTGTAAGAATCTTGTAGTCTCTCTGTTCCTTTCCGAAGAAAATGTCCGAAGTACTTACCAATCTAGTGGTCTCAATGAAGATCTCGCTGGTCTTGCTCCTCGGTGAAGAATGAACCAGACCTGGTTGTATACGATCTTTTTATACTCTCACTCATCTCCCACTCCTGATTTTTTCCGACTCGCTCAAAAGTAGTGGGGAGGATGAGAAAAAATATAAAAGACGAGCCCAAACCACGTAATATCACACTCTTTGAGAAGCATCGTAAGACCACTGTTCTTAGAGTCCCTTGGGTACCTACAAGTAGCAGTACAAAGTCACAGTAGCCATTTTTAAAAGAGTAGTGAATTAATTTTTCAACTGTTAAAATGGCTGAATATGCGGTAGATTTCCAGTGTTTTAGACGAAGCAGCAACCTTCTCGTCATCAAAGAGTTAGCCATTATTCCTATTTTAGAAGCTGGAGTTCAACCTGAAGTATTTCTTTTCAAAAAACCGGTGCAATGGTCCCGTTTATCGGAATCAGAGCGAGCTGTTAATTCATGGCTTCAAAACAAATTTCATAAAATATCTTGGGAAAGTGGAACGAAACCAGCAACTGATGTTTTAAAAATTTTGCAAAGTCAATTAAAAAATGCAACAAGAGTTTTTGTAAAGGGTCTTCAAAAAAAAGCACTTCTTGATGAATTATTACCTAATACGTAAGTTAAACCACCATTAAAACTCGTTGAAAAAGTTTTCACTACGTCATAATTAAACTGTGAACTCTCTGCTGAACTCTTACTGTTTGTTGAAATTTTATTTACCATAAGCAATTATTAATTTAAACTTGAGATTTTTTAATTTTTTTCACTAGTTAGACTTTAATTTTTAACAAAAATTAATTTCTTCTTGTACAGTTTTATATATAATATCGAAGAACAGAGCTCACCAGTTTTGAAAACACTCATCAAAAACGTACACTATTTTTGTAATCATCATGGTTCCGCAAAGCACTTTGTATGCGCAGGTCTTAACGTTTTAGCTATTAAAAAGTGGGTGTTGTTGGATAAACGTCAACGTCGAATTTCAACCTTGCCTTTAACTTCATCTCCATCATATGGTAGAGACGAGGTTGACATTAAGCCTTCAAACACAGCTTACGATGAATTCATAGTTCATGCCATGTACACGTAAACAAGATGTGATGTAAACAAATTTTTCAATAAACCCTTATTTTTTTAAACTAATATTTAAGTTTTTTTTTTTTTTTTTTTAATTTAGAACTTTTTGTAATTAATAGTTTATTATATTGAACTTTTTTAACTTCCTAAAATTATTTAAATATTTTGATAAATACTTTTTTATATTATTTAATTAATCACAAAAATGTTATTATTTAATTATTATATTATAAAAAAAAGATGGTTAAATAAAAGCTATCATCAGAAAATATTAACCTTATTCAAATTTAATTTTCCACCAAGTTTAGTAAAAATACAATGATCAGCTTCTATTCGTAGAGTCAACATCTGTTTTAAAATCTTAAAATAATTTCTGGAAAAAAAAAAAAAAAAAAAAATGTTAGAGTCCTGTAATTTGTATAAAGGTATTGTTTTACTAAAGCTAACAATAAAAAAAATATAAACCTCATCAACAATTAATTTTTTCACTCAGTTGGTGAAAATAGTTTAAAATGAACTTGTATTCGAAAAGCCACTATACGGCTTAAAATCACATAATCATTTCTAAGTAAAAAAAAAAATTAATTCTTGATGAGGTTTATACCTTTTACTGTTAGATTTTATAAAACTATACCTTTATACAAAACTACAGGTCTCTAACTAACATATTTTTTTTTATCAAGAAATAATTTGTGATTTTAAGCTGTATAGTGACTTTCAAATAGAAATTCAGAGTAAGTTATTTTCACCAACTTTGTGAAAAAATTAATTCTTGATGAATTTGATACCTTTTACTGTTAGATTTTAAAAAACTATACCTTTATACAAAGCTACAGGTCTCTAACTAACATATTTTTTTTATCAAGAAATAATTTGTGATTTTACTAAGTGATTTCACTAAGTTGTCCTCACCCTTCACGTGCTCTAGGGTGATATTGAATTGGAGTATGTAGTCTAGGGATGGGCGATTATGGCCGATTAATCGGTGAACCGATTAATTTTAATCGATTAATCGATTATTTCTATCGATTATTTTTTAGACCGGTTAATCAATGCTGATTTTTTTTTAAATTGGAATCGGTTTTTATAAACTTTTATTCTAAAAATTCAAAAAATACGTATTTTGTAGAAATTTTTAAACTTTTTTTCGTTTAAAAAAATTTTGATTCTTTAATTGATCATGGACAAGTGATTCAAAAGAGAATTGGAATAATAAAATTGATGAATAATTATTTTTAATAAAAAAATCTTTAAAAATTGTTTTTTTTTTTTTAATTGATCACACGCTCTATAATCAAGATAAGCAAAAATATTAAAGATTTACAGTACTTACATTTACAATTTAATCTTATATTAATTTTTAAAAATTATTTTATAATAATCGATTTTTTTGATTACGATTAATATTTTACAATTAATCGATTTAACAAAAATCGATTAAATTTTTTAATCGATGTTGAATAATCGTCGATTTTTTTAATAATCGCCCATCCCTAATGTAGTCCAGTTGGCGCTTCGGCCTTGGGGAGGCCTTGTCTGACCGCTGCTGGGCCGCAAAGGTTAAAGGCTAATGGTCGGTGAGCACTTTGAAGCTCCAGCCCTCCAAGTACCTCTGGAAAAACTTGATGGCCTCGAAAATGGCCAATAACTCTCGGTCGTAGGTGCTGTACTTCTGTTGCGTAGATGACAGCTGGCTGGAGAAGAAGCCGACCGGATGCCAGACGTTGTTGATTTCCTGCTCTAGGGCGGCACCGATGCCCTTGTCGGAGGCGCATGTAAGCCGTATAGTGACTTTTCGAATACAAGTTCATTTTAAACTATTTTCACCAACTGAGTAAAAAAATTAATTGTTGATGAGTTTAATATTTTTTACTGTTAGATTTTATAAAACTATACCTTTATACAAAACTACAGGTCTCTAACTAACATATTTTTTTTTTTTTTATCAAGAAATAATTTGCGATTTTAAGCCGTCTAGTGACTTTTCAAATAGAAATTCAGAGTAAGTTATTTTCACCAACTTAGTGAAAAAATTAATTCTTGATGAGTTTGATACCTTTTACTGTTAGCTTTTATAAAACTATACCTTTCTACAAAATTATAGGTCTCTAACTAACATATTTTTTCACTAAGTTGATGAAAATAACTTACAATGAAATTCTATTCGATAAGTCAATATACTGATTAAAATCACAAAATTATTTGTTAATAAAAAATTATTTTAGTTAGGGACCTCTAGTTTAGTATAAAAGTATAGTTTTATAAAATCCAACAGTAGAAGGTATCAACCTCATCAAGAACTAATTTTTTCACTAAGTTTGTGGAAATAATTTAATATGGGCTTATATTCAAAAAGTTGGGGGGGGGGGTACTCCAAAAAGAATGACCTTCGAATTTTCCCAACCCTGTAGTTGTTTTTCAATCAGTCTCTCTCGCCTACTCAAAGAGCATCACTTATTGTGCTTGGTTTTTTTAATGCGTTTTCGTTTTTTTTTATTATTTAAAAGTGTTAAATAAACAATTTAAGTATTTTGTTTGTGTATCTGAACGTATTACTAATTTATGAAATATAGTTTTAGTGAAAGTTTAAATGGAAAATTTTAAAAAGATTTTTGAAATTACTAGTGTTGTGTAAATTACAAAAAGGTAATATTTTTTTACATGTTTATTTATATTAAATTATCTGAAAAAAGAAGGTTTGGGTCTCCAACCACCGACCCAAACAATAAACTACGCCAATGAAAATGCAAGTTTCCTTCACAATGGCTTCTTTTTTCAGATTTTTTTTTTTTTTTTTTTTTTTAAATAGAATAAACATATAAAATAATATTACAGTTTCTGTACACTAGTTAAAGTAAGAAGTTTTGTTTTTTTTGAAGTCGACGAAGAGCGCCGCGGTGTGTTGAATGAACCAGGCCTCTTCTCTTGTTGATTCAAATCTCTCGGGGAAGATCTTAATATGGTCCAAAATGTCCACCAGCACGTCGGTAGGAATCATCAACACGTCCGTCCCCGATACATTATCAACATTCAGTGGAAGATCGCATGGTAAAACTAGCACCGGTGCAACATCGTCGGTTTGTGTTTGAGGTACGTACACCACTACGGGACCATCCTCGACGTAATTATTTTGATGCACCGAGTCGCTGCTGGTAGCTGGAGTGACGGAGACAACCTGCGGTTCTTCCTCGTTGTTTCTCAACCATGAGTCAACGTCGTACGCCGGAGGATCGTAACCGAGATAGAGGTCGTCGTAGGATGGTGGGGGGTCATCATTAATCATGAAATCATTTCCTTCGTCGTTCCTCAGGGTTGCTGCATCATCTGCGACGATGTTAACGCCTGGTGCAACGGCGTAGTCGTGGTCGTCTGCAGCGTCGAGATGATCTTCGAGAATCATGATCTCATCGTCGATAGTTGCAGTATCACGAGGATCTCCTGGTGCAGCAGCTGGATCATCGTTGAGCTGTTCTGGAGTTGCATCAACGGTTCTAACACCCAGGGCGTCGCAATCAGGAACTCCTGGAGCTGCGTCGCTACCATGAACTACTGGAGCTGCGTCGCCTGCTGCAACGAGGCCTGGAGTATTTACGATGTCCGGAACACCTCCATCGACGCCTACCATCTGCTCGTCAGCTACAGCATCCTCTCCAGGAAAAATCTCCACCATGATAATCTCGTCCGCAGCGTTGCCACCGATGGTGATTTTAATTCTTCTTACCATGATGTGGACCCTGCAAAAAGATAAGAGTAAATGAGAGACCGATGCGTGAATGAGTCGTTGTTTTATAGCCCTCACGGGGACCCGTAATCAGCATCTCAGGTTACATGCGAGGTTTTAAAAGATCTGCTCCGGAATTCCTTAGCAGTCATTTCCGATAGACTTGTGGAAGTGAACACATCGAGTCACATCATGGAGAGTAACAAAGGAATCATCGACTTTCTTCAAGAACGAGGAATTTTCTTCGAAGGTGCGTAAATTTTACAAAATTATTAGTTTTCAATAGGGTTTCACAATAGTACAATAGTAGTATTGATATTGTATTGTATTGTATTGTATTGGTGGTCAATATCAATACAATATCAAAGATAACTATTGAGTGTCAATATCAATAGTGGAGACTCAATATTATTGATTTCAATAGTTACTATTGACTTTTGCCCTTTCTTCAAAGATTTAAAAAAATAATTGCAATTTATTGACATAATTCTTTATTAATTGAACAATATATAATAATAACAATATCCAATTTCTAACATAATTCGTTAGAACAATCTAATGAAATTAATGGGATATTTAATCCAAAATCGGTGCCGCAGATTTGAGCTCGAAGATCACTGAACATCCAATTTTTCATACATACTAAGGCCTTTAAAACATCATCGTTCAGTCGAGTACGAGTTTTAGTCATAACTAAAGACGCTTGCGAGAAAAGTCTTTCGACAGGAACAGCAGAGGCCAATATACTTAAAATGTCTCGGGCCATTTTTGCAAGATTAGGATAGACCTTAGAATTGACTTTCCACCACTGAAGAATATCTGTATCTTCTGTTTCGCGATCAGCTTTTAAATATCGATCGATTTCTTTTTTCCAGTTTTCATCTATTTGACGCTGGGGTTTGTAAATGGACTTAAAAGCAGCCTTAACACAGTCCGAAGAAAAATCGCCAAAATTTTGATTCGTACATTGATCTTCAGCTGGTTGCATGACTGTTTGTTTGAAATATTTCTTTTTAAAAAGATCATAAAATTTAATTTTAGATTCATTTTCTAATTCTTTGCCCCACGCACACAGACATAATGCTTCAATCTTAAATCGCGGATCAAGAATCGATCGGCAAGTTCGGTACTATTTTTTTTGTTTACGTTATGGTAATATATGTTTCAGTTTTAAATTTGAGTTTTGAAATGTCAATAGTCAATAGTATTGAGTCAATATCAATAAAAAGCAATATCAATAGCAATACAATAGTTTCATTTTTTAATTTTTTCAATATCAATACAATATTGAGTATTGGTATTGTGAAACCCTAGTTTTCAACCTTTTTTTAGTTTGAAATTAAATTGCTATAGTTTTAAAGTCAACTTTTGTAAAATTATGTTTAATTTTATTGCTCAATTACAATTATTTTTGTAAAATTTAACTAAATGAGATTTTTTTTTGTTAAAACTTCATTATGAATAATTTAAATTGACCGAAACTTCTAATGTTAAAACTTAAAAACCAAGTTTCAAATTTTTTTTGCTTAATTTTTGGTAGTGTTCAATTTCTGTGCATCTTTTTTTCTTAATTTCTAATTTAAAAACTTAAAAAATCAAGTTTCCAATTATTGCTTAGTTTTTCATTGTGTTAAATTTCTATGTATCTTTTTTTTTTTTTTCTTAGCTTCTAATGTTAAAACTTAAAGACCAAGTTACCAATTGTTGCTTAATTTTTTTCATAGAGTTAAATTTCTATGTATCATTTTCTTACTTAAGAAATAAAATATTATAAGCAAGCATATCATTATTTATTGTGGTTTTTTTTGCAGATGAAGCAGAGCTGATGAGACAATTGAATGAGACCTCTGCAGCGCCTCAACTAGTTACGTCGTACGAGCAGCTTGGAGGCACAAACATCGACAAAATCATTGGAGTGGTTATTGAAACTCCTAATGGAGCTGAGCTTCGTCTAAGTGATCCAACCATTCCTACAAATGAGTCCATCGTTATGAACTTTGACCTTGGACTCTTGGGGCCAGAGGATAATACTATCCAAAATAAGCCCGAAGACGATTTTGATATGGATGATTTTATCAAAATGAATGTTACAGAAGAAGACGATTTTTATAAATATGTAAGTACTTTTATTGTAAATAAATTTTTTAATTTTCAATATTTTTTTAAAAAATTTTTTTGATTGTTAGATTAACGAAGGTGATCCTAATTTGGAATCTGCTTTGATTACACCCAATCAACAAGAAGAGCAAATGGAAGAAGAAAATTTAAAATTCGCTTTGACCACAACCAATCAACAAGAAGAGCAAGTGGAAGAAGCAAAAATTGTAAGAACTACTTCTTTGAAAGTTATAAATATTGATTTTGAAATGTTTTTTTTTAACTGATTATATAATCGTTTTTTTTTCTTTCAGCAACCCTCAAAGTTGACGCTCACCGAAAAATCTAAAAAAAGTTCGTGAACAACACCTTCAGCTACATCTCGAAGCTAGAGAGAGAGTCGACATAAAGACTCACGAGATCGAGAACGTTGCGACCACAGGAGGGACGGCGACAGACGTCAAATATCTACCAGTCGACGACGACGCTCTTCAAGTCGACGACGACGCTCTTCAAGTCAACGACGACGCTCTTCAAGTCGACGAAGTGAGCCTACCAGTCGACAAAGCCGAACGCCGAAACACCATCATCGAGATGACTTCAGAAGCTGTCGTCGATTCTACTCATCTGTGCACAGCAAGTGGGACCATCGAAGACCTCGCTACTCTCGACGCGAGTTTTCTTAAAATTTTACTAATTACTATTTTTTATAATTTTTTTGCTATTTTTTTAAATTTAATGAGTAATATTTTTTCTATTTTTTTATATAAAATTATTAGACTTATTTTAGTATTTTATAAAAAAATTAACTTTAAGTTTTTTGAAAAATTAAATCTATTTAAAGTTAGAATTTTAAATCTTGCAAATGTAAAATTAAATGATATACTTACTTAATATGAAAACACCATGTACAGCGGTACTTTTTTGCCAATAGCAGTTGGTCTGGTAGTGATCTACCACACCACACGAAAAAACTTAGGTGACTGTTGTGATCGTCGCATTGTCGGTAAAACTTTGTAGTGGTTCGCGTAACGCTTTCAATTTTATAAGAATGCTAGGTGTAAGTTTACAGTTTCATAAAAATTATAATACCATTTTTTAAAATTATGTTCAATTTTATAAGAATGGTAGGCGTAAGTTTGTAAATTCTTTTAATTATAATACAATTTTTTTTTTTAAATTGTGTTTTAATTATTGTAGTACTAACAGTAAGGTTGCGAGATCGTAGTTGGCCCGATAGCCATTGGCCTCATAACTACCCTGGTCTCATATCCTTACTCTTTTACCTACTGAGGCTTAAAAGTTAGGCTCGTATGCTAAGGGTAGTGGGTTCAAGCCTTGCCCTCATACTTTTTTTTGCTGTTATTTACATGTTTTAGATTAGATTTTTTATAAAATATCCCATAATCATCTAAAAATGTTAAAAAAATTTTTTTTATTAAAAGGGATTTAAAAATAAAAATAGAATTGGGTTATTTGGTTTTTTTAAATGATAAAACAATGGGTTATTTGGTTTTTTAAACTATAAATAGAGTTAAAAATAAAAATAAAATTGGGTTATTTAGTTTTTTTAAATAATAAAAAATGGGTTATTTCGTTTTTTAAACTATAAAAAGAGTTAAAAATAAAAATAAAATTGGGTTATTTGGTTTTTTTAAATAATAAAAGATGGGTTATTTGGCTTTTTTTTAATAATGAAAAGAGATATGGGTTATTTGGCTTTTTTTTTTTTAGAAATGGGTTATTTGTTTTTATTTTTTTAATAAAAAAATGGGTTATTTGGTTTATTTAAATAATAATTAGAATATTTTAAAGTGATAAAGTTTACGTATTTATCTTATATCACGCGCGCATTCGATTACTCCGCTCCCTCCGCACTATTTTATCGGCATATAGCGTTAAGTTTGGAGTCTGTGACCGACCCATCTCTAATCATATCCAAAACTATCCAATACTTTACTAAATTCAAAAAAAAGTTTTTTTTTTTTTGAGTGTATAGATACTGCACTTGGTATGTACTTTATGAAACTTCTGAGAAAAAACTTTTGTCGTATTTTATTGAATTTTCGAAAAAATATAGCCAGTTAAGATAGTCAGATCGACCCCTACGGCAGATTCCTACAGTATATATGGATAAAAGTCAAAAAGTAGTCGCGTCGTTGGCTCAGACGGTTAATGCTTACATCTTAGCCGGCAGATACAACGCGCGGCGCCGAATGACGCCAGATCGACTCCCCGCGCACTCGAATTTTCTTTAGTGTTCCATCGGGGCGCTTGGTCTGCTTGATTCATATGGTCTGCAAGAACGATATAAGATGTTTTAAACTGGATCTTTCCTAGGAGTCTGGTTAGACAAGAAAGCGTGCTTGTTGTATCCTATGAGTCTATATCGAGGACGTGGTGAAGAGATCCGAGACTAGAACCAATTATTGAACTAAATACTGAAACTATCACTGCACCATACAATCCTAATTCTTTGATCGAATATTGGCTCACTCGGAAGATAACAGGGGATGGCCACTGATGGGTAGACCATTGTTCATCAAAAAATTGTTCTGATCACAGCTGATAAGGTAAAAAGACATTTCACCCATTATCGTTCACCATCAAGAGCTTATGGAAATTGGAAAGCCTCTTCGCCTTACCAGATGAAGAATCAATGAAATAATAATGTATTGTAATGTGTACTTAAGGGGATAGTGGGGTCAAAAGGGTAAAAAAAAGCGTTTTTTTGACGATTTTTAGAAAAAAAATCAGGTAGATTCCGTTTATATAAAAAAATAGTACATTGTCAAGTAACTTTTAAAGAAGCTTTTGTCAAATTTTGGAGTAAAAATATTCGAATTTGAAGCAGTAGCAGGTGATTTACCGAGGCATCTTCAAAAAAAAGTGTTGCGCGGTGACGGTCATAACTCATCGTAGAATTATCTGAACCACAAAATTTAAGAATTTTTCGTTAGAGTAGTTGAATATCTCGAGGTTATCGAGGTGTTTTCTTTTTTTAAACAATTTTTGAATTTTTTATGACACTTTTACGAAAATTTGACAATTTTTTCGAAGAAAATCGCCATTTTTGGGTCGCCATTTTGTCAAAAATGAAAAAATTTATGAAAACGAATCGATAACCCCGAGATAATTATGTATTAAAAGTGTGTGCAAAATTTAAATGTGATCGGTTCAATAGTTTTTGAGCTGGAACCATCACCGTATTCAAAAAAGGTAGTTTCGAGAAAAACGAGTTTAAAGTTAAAAAGTGCTCTCTACAGCGCTCGAAAGGTGTTTGGCTAAGACCTCTGCCACTGCTCGAATTTTGCTCTGATCTACTTGAAATTTTAACACAATATTCTTTAGATGTGGTACAAACAGAATATGTAAAAAAAATCGATTTTTTGAAAATCGCTTGACCCTACTACGATCACCTTAACTCTGTTTAAGTAAATCTCTGTAGAGATTTAAAATGAATAAAATAAAAAAATAAAAAGTCAAAAAGTTGGTCGATTTGAGATGCGGGTTAGTTAAAGAAAAAAAAAAAAAAAAAAAAAAAAAATTATTGGTCAAAAAAACTTAAATTGTTAGTATGGCGCATACAGATTAGGGTGAAACTTAGTTCCCAAAATGTCGATTTACCCAGTGCCACCCATTTTAAAGTTAGTTTAGGACCCGAAAATAACTTTTTTATTAAAAAAAATTTTTTATTCCTTTCCTAACTCTTTCCCCTAGAGTCTTCAGGTGCCATTTAATGGGAGAAAAAAAGGGCTTTATACACGATACCTGCACACGCGTAGCGGTGTATGTTTTATTTGCTATTATTATTTTTGAAATGAGATTTTTACAATAACTAATCATCATTATTTTAGCAATGAGACTTTTTTACAATAATAAATTTTTTGAATTAAAAACAAAGACAAAAATTACATACTAAAACGGTGGTGTTTAATAACAAAAGATTTAACAGATTTAAAATCTAAAATCGAAAATAAAATTTTAAATAATAATTTAGACATGAATAACACAGATGAGTTAAATATCCAAATTTTTGATGGATCCAATTATGAAAATTGGAAACATAAATTAAAATTGATATTGGAATATGAAGAATGTTTAGAACCAATAATTCATAAACAAAAACCAGCAGAAATTACTGAAAATACTTGGAAAAACAAGAGTTAAACGCAAGAGTTAACATAGCAAATGCAATAAAACACAGCAAAATTGAATATATAAAAAACCTCAATACTGCATTTGAAATGATTGAAAAATTAGATTCAATCTACGCCTCAAAATCAACATCAATGCAGAATTTATATTTAAACAAATTAAATGATTTAAATTTGAAAAATTTTAAAAACAACGAGGATTTCTTTTTAAATTTCGAAAAAATTTGCAATAATTATAATAGTGCTGGCGGACATTTAATTGAAGAAGAAAAAATTAAAGAATTCAGCCTAAACAAAAATAGCGAGAATAAAAAAGAAAGTGTTAGTGCATTTAACACAAAAGTTAATAAATTCAAACAAAAAACATTATGCTATTTGTGCAACAAATCAGGGCACAAGAAAAAAGACTGCTTGTACAACCAAGAAAAAAACACCGAAGAAAATTATGGACAACACGAGCAGAACTATAATAAACGAGGACGAGGAAATTGGCGATTAACAGGACGAGGAGGCAACAGAGGCAGAGGTGAACGACATCAAGCGCAACATCAACAACAACGAGGACAACAACAACATCGGCAGCACCAATAACAACAGGACAACGACCAACACAACAACAACATCTCAATGTGGAACATCAGTTTAAACAAATGTGAAGTGATTAATGAAGTTAATAATAAAAATGTTATAAAGTGGTTGTTAGAAAGTGGGTGCGCGGTGCACTTGATAAATGATGAAAATTATTTTTCGAGCTGGTGTGAGTTGAAGAATCCGATTGATGTAAATTTGCCCGACTCTAGCGTTTCGAAAGCCACGGAAATGGGTAAGCTTATTATATATTTTAAGGTCGGAGATCGCGTTAACACAATAGAATTAAAAAACGTATTTTTTGTCAATAATTTAAGAAATAATATATTATGTTTTTCGAAAATTGCTAAGGCAAGTAGGATGGAAGTTTTTGATGGCAGAATAGAGATTTATAGTTAAGTAAATAATGAATTGCAAACGGTAGCTAGGGAGGTCAGTGACCTTTACTTTTTAGAAAGCTTTATAGATGTTAATAAAGAGATTGTTCCGAATGATAAGCATGCGAATGCGGTAAGATTGTCAAAAAAAGAAAGGTGGCATCGCGCATAGGGCATGTGAACTTCGATTACCTTGACACGATAATTAAAAACAAAACACTCGACGGTTTACCTCATAAATTGGAGAAAGAAAAAATGACGTGCGTGATGTGTTTACAGTCCAAAATGACTAATCAACCGTTCAAAAATAATCGAGAACACGCGACGGAAATTTTGCAAATCGTCCACACGGACTTGAATGGTCCTCACGAGATGAAGGGGTACCGCGGGGTAAAGTATTTTTTAACATTCATAGACGGCTATAGCAAATGTGCGAGTGTTTATAAGTTGAAAAATAAAGATGAAACGATAAATTGTTTTAAACATTAAGTAAATTTTGTCAAGAATCAGTTCGGAAAATCGATAAAGCGATTGCAGTGTGATAAGGACACTGAGTATTTGAACCGGAAAATTTATGATTTTATCAGAGAGGAGGGGATTGAATTGTTGACATGTCCGACCGGTGTTCATGAGCTGAACGGGGGGGCGGAGCGCTACAATTGTTCGGTGATGGACATCGGTCTTTGCTTATTCAAGGAGGCGCGAATAAACAAAAGTTATTGGCCGGAAATGATCGCGACCGCAGCCTATCTTAAAAATAGGACTTTAGCAAATACAACGGAAAATAAAAGTCCGTATGGGTTGTTTTTCAGGAAGAAGCCAAATGCACAGAACTTAAAAATTAATGGGTCTAGAGTCTTCGTGCGGGTCTCAGAAAACAAACGGCAAAAATGGGACGACAAGTCAATGGTGGGTACGCTGGTCGGATATACCCATTTTGGGTACCGGGTGCTCGTCGGCGGCAAGGTAATCGAGGCTCGGCATGTAAAGGTGATTGAAAATAGCACAGAGTTAATTTTTATGCCTGAGTGTGGTATTGATAAAGAAAATTACGTAACATGTACATTCAATAGCGAGTCCGACGGCACGAGCGAGAAAAATGAAACCGATAACAGTGAAAATGAAATGAATGATTTTAACACAGATGATGAAAATGATGATGCTTTTCGTGAGAACGTAAATAATAATAAAAACAATAATAATGTAAATAATAACAGGCGGGACGAAACGAGCGTGAAACGTCAATCAACAAGAATAGAATTTTCTTGACCAAGCATGGGAACAGCGGTATTTCAACGAGAGTTGGAGATATTCTGTACGAAACGGTCATTTTTTCAAATACGCTGCGCGCGCAGCGCGCGGTGTATTTGAAAAAATGGCCGTCTCAAATTTGATGAATCATCATCATAAATATATATTTAAATCATTTTTTACTTAAAAACAGAGTTTATTAATTAATATTCAGTCGTTTATTCAAATGTGCCATGCGCATCTGCTTGTCACTGCACGTCAGCAGCAGCATCTGCGCTAAGTATATCTATATATACGATCCACACAAATAGGTATACATCAAACGTTAATGTGAGCTGAACTTGTGATCTTTGTAAATCTTATAGTTTGCACATCAAATGTAAAATAAATGTATTCAATCACTTCATGCCAAATAGCTGAATCAAATTAAATGCATATTATTTTGATTTTCGAACGTTAACCTCATTTTTTTCAATAAAATTTTTTGAGGTGAAGAGATGTCGGTAAAACAGTGCGTAGCAGACTAGCGTTCTGGTGTATTGTTTTGAAATGGAGAAACACGAAATTGAAACCGATTCTTTGTCAGTTTTAGATAAAACTCACGAAGAATCACGTTTCTTCGTGAGTTTTAATAACAACTGACGAAGAACCGCGTTTCTTCGTGAGTTTCATTTTTCATTCGGACCAAATGAGAACAGAGACGTTTCTCGTAGAAAAAACAACATCGGAATCGGGGTAAAATACGTATCAGATTTGAGAAACAAAAAATTCCTGATCGGTACGGTAATCCGGTAACTAATTTCATTTATGTTAACTTTATAAATCGAATGTCCCTACGAGTTACAATGAGGCTATGTGTTCCAATGAATGTATGGAATGGAAGAAAGCTATAGATGTTAAAATTAAATGTCATAAAAAAATGAGACGTGGAATTTAGTAAATAAACTGGATAATAAAATAATAATTGACGTAAAATGGATATTCAGTAGGAAGTCCGACGGCAGGTTCAAGGCTAGATTAGTGGCTCGCGGATTCCAGCAGGATGAATGTGTGGATAATGTGTACTTCCCGGTTAGTCGAATGCAGACACTCAAGTTATTATTTAGTTTTTGCACGAATTATGATATGTTTATAAAACAACTTGATATTGAGTCAGCCTTTTTGTATAGTGAGATAAAGTCCGAGGTCTACAATTAACAGCCGGAGGGTTATACGTTTGATAAGGACAAAGTAGCGAAACTTAACAAAGCGCTATACGGATTGAAAGAGAGTTCGTTAACCTGGTATGAAACATTGGATGAATTTTTTATGGTTATAGTTTTTAAAAAGAGTGAGCATGATAATTGTTTGTACAAAAAGAAACTAGAAAATGACTGTGTATACGAAATAATTATTTAAATAATTATTTTGTCGACGAAATAATTATTTCGGCTAAAATTTTGAAAAATATAATTGAAGTAAGACAGAAGTTAATGAAAAAGTTTGTCGTAAAGAACCTGGGTAAAATAAAGATTTACTTAGGTATTGAGATTAATTACAATAAAAACGAAAATAAAATGTTCTTGAGCCAAGCAAACTATATTCAAAGTTTAGTAGATAAATATGTACAGATTGAAAGATTCAAAATTGTTCGAAACTCCAATGGAGGAAAATTTAAAACTAGAACAGGCAAAACAAGCCGATGAAAGAATAAAGTACAGGAATCTGATTGGCGAACTTTTGTATATCAGTTCGGGCACTCAGCCCGATGTTACTTTCAGCGTTATCTCAGCAGATACCAAAATTGTTACGACGATAGACATTTTAAATACGCATTTAGAATCTTGAAGTATTTGTACGAAATGATAGAAATAAAATTGTACTACGGTGTAAATAAATGTTACGGATTTTGGATTGTTTCGTAGACTCCGACTTCGGCGGAGATACGATTGATCAGAAGTCGACAAGCGGATACTTAGTGAGGTTTAGGGGGGGGGGGGTAGGGTCTGAGCGGTCAAAAAATGATGATTTTTCGATGATTTATAGTGAAGCTCCTGTTTATTATAATTTAATAAGGATTTATATACATATCATACAACATTCAAAGAACATTCTGTCAAAATTTCAGATCAAAATATTAAAAATTGAGGCAATGGGAGCCAACCAAACAAGGCGCTTCGAAAAAAAGATGAGTTTCGGTGAAGGCTGTAACTCGCGAACGGTTCATCTGAAATCAAAAAATAAAGTAGATTTAGTTAATATATTAGTTTTTCTCGCCCCCTAGTGGGATCAATTTAATTTTTTTTCAATTTTGAAGTTTTGCGGACGTTTTGAAGCCAAAACACTGTTTTTTGGTCACCAAAACCGGCCATTTTATGGCTAAAACTCGGCCAAAAAAAAAAAAAAAAAAAAAAGTAACTCACTAGCGGGCGGGTTTTTTTATGCATTAAAGACGTATGTTTAATTCTAGAAAGATCGGTGCAGTAGTTTTCAAATGAGAACTTTCACCGACTTTGAAAAATAGTGTTTCGAGAAAAACGCGTTTGAAGTTTTCGGTACGAAAAAAGTGAAGAAAAACTATTTGATTTACAACTTACACTGAATCATCTATTCCAGCTCCATAAAGTAAGTCACCAGCAGCTTCAGCAATGTCCAGGGCATCTTTTTGTCCTTGTCTTCGCCGAATTCTACCTTCTTTGGTTTGAGCGGCGCTTTCGGAGTCGGCTTTCATTATGCGAGTTTCGTCCGCCAGCCTCGCGTACTCATGGGCGCTGCATCCAGTACCAACTCCTGCTGATTGAAGAATCATTAATAAAGCTGTATTTCCTTCATTAAAAGTACATGCAGCTATATTTGCTGAAATCTCTACTATGTTGCAGCCAGCAGACGATGTTTTGGGAGCAATTTTCCAAATAAGTTGATTTAAACTCTCGTTGTTATTTTGCGTAAATCCACCAACGCATCTTTCTAAAAGCTCGTCTTTGCTCAGATCTTCGTATATTGGTTTCATTGCATCCAAAACATCAACTGGTAAGGCCTCGTTAGAGTGAGAAAAGTTTTCTAAGGTGTTCAATGCCACAGCTTTCTGGTATTCGCACCAAGAGTCCGCGCCGCTCGGACAATCGTAGTGCTGCGGATCTTCGTCTGTGGATGAGTTATGGGCGTACGTTGCCCAGATAGCCTTTTTCATTTTATTTACAGCATCTTCTTCTCGACAGTTTCTTCTAATCGTCAAACCGTAGTACACAGTAAACTTGTCGATAAGTGCCCCTGTCAATTTTCCTTGCCCCGACAGCGTTTTACTTTTGGTTGTTTTTCCGACGTTTTTACCGGACTTTATAATTTTTTCTTCAACCGTGTTCTTAACAAGGTCTCGGAGCCTTTTACCCATACGTTTTTGTACGTGGCCAACGCACTCTTTTTTTGTTATTTGGAAGTTGTCTCCGTACGGTTTCAAGTTTACTACTCCGCTGTAAGTCTTGCTATCCCCGTCACCGACATAATTTTTATAGCGGACACCGTGTTTTTCTTGAGATCGCTGTAACATCTGCTTTACTGCGTCAACTTCCATGTTTCCCGAGGGTCCGGAATGATTTGCTTTGCACGCACCTTCAGCAACATGCTTTTCATGCCACGTTTCAAACTCAGCAGTATTCAAGCGATGTTCCCAAGTTTTGCATACTTGACAGTGTGCACTTTTTACAATAATATCAAGAACCTTACCTGTGTAAAAGCCAATCAACGAAGCAACACCAAACAAGGAGGCAAAACCACGTTTCATCCAAGTTCCATCTCCGGAAACTGTCAAATCTGAATGTGACGTCGCTTGCTTTTCTTCTTCAGCGGCAGAAGCCATAATTTTATCCGTAACTGATTGGACTGCGGAGCATATGCTGTTAATGCAATTATTATAAGTAGTTTTGCACAAAAAACTGCTTGATAAGTCCATTAAACCGCAGAACCTATTGCAACCTGCAAGTCCTAAATCCAGAATCCTCATCACGAGGGCAAACCGAGAATTTATTTCAAATCTGCTTCCGTTTTTTTTGCTTGACGGAATGTATCGATTTTCGCAGCGTTCACACTTGACTTGAAGATCGAAAGCTAAACCTACTGGCTTACACGACTTGAATTCAACATTACCGTTGCACACTTTGCAATTTACCAACGTTGAAAGTGTTGTAAACACTTGCAGAAAGTCAACTATACGATAATGTATTTCGGTATCCACTGGCACAGACGGTTGAGAACTTAGCCGAATTTTTTTAGCTGACGCACTTTTTGTCTGCACGTCATTATTTTTAAACGGATTGGGTCTTTTTTTTGGTTTTCCAAGTATTTTTCCTTCAGTTTTACGCGTTTCTCTCGACACTTTACTTGTTCTAACCATTTTAAAACCAAAAAAACCGAATCGGAAATATAAGAAGAAAAATAATCGGACCGCTCTGGTGAACGAACACCGTCAAACTGACACGTCTTTTTTTCCACACAGACCTTTAGAACCGTCTTATACTCTACCTGGGTTCACTGCCCCTCCCTTTTTACAAAAGGGTCTTAGGGGATTACAAAGACCGACTTAGCAGGGGCCTTCAGCGTAGAGCATGCGGGGAGGGGCAGCTGCCTCGACCTGCTCCGCTCGAAGGCCCCAGACTTAAAACTCTGTAACTTTGTGAGTTTTGCTCCAAACCCTTAGAAATTTTAACACAGCATTCTTGAAATGTTTTACTATAAGAAAAAAAAAAATTCGATTTTTCAAAAATTGCCAGACCCTATCCCCCCCCTTAACGGAACCGTAATTTTTTGGAAATCATGCAAGCAGAGTGTCGTGAAAAAATGTTCTAGCTTCGCTGAGTATGTCGCGTTGTCCGAGGCTGTGACTGAGGTATTATTTATAAGGAATATTTGCGGCAAAATGTTTAATGTAAAATTGGCTTAGCCAATCAATTTCTACGAAGATAATAGTGGTGCTGTGTCAATTGCGAAGTTCGGCAATTTTACCAAGAACAGCAAACACATAGAAATACAATATCATTATATCAATGAGCATTATCGTAGCGGTGTCATTGATATAATAAAGGTCAAATCAGATGAGAACATTGCTGACATACTAACAAAGGCGTCGTCAAAGAATAAATTTATAAAAAATCTAAAAAGGCTGAAACTAATTTAAGAATAACACTGTGAAATAAATTAAAATGATTTAAGTGAAAGAATGTATGATTTATTATTAAAACGTATTGGATATTGTGCTTTGGAGGTGTGTTGAAGTGTGAAGTACAATAACGCGACTGAGTGTACGAATGGTACGTGTTGCCATCTGGCATGACACGCGTACACTAGATCATTGATCGCAGACATCGAGCCGTCGCTCCGTCGCTCGATACGTCTCTATCTCTCTCTCTCGAGCAGAACGCCGGTTTGTCAGCATCGTGCTTAGACACTGCTCTCCGCGTAATAAATTGAGTATATTATTGTAATACATATTCAATTATATTAGTTCAATAAACTGTTCTATCTATTATTATTAAATAAATAGTTACTTATTCCAATCCATGTCTGCCTTGTTATCCCTCATAAATCCTACATTTACATTACAGATAATCTTCGTCAAACTTCTGCAGAAAATAGTACAGTACCGTTACCCCGAAAATATTGGAAAAGTGGCGAAAATTATATCATAAACTTTGACTGTGGGAAACTTTAGTACTAACAGTGTTAATTATGGGAAAAATTATTTTTCCAAGAAAGGGTGTGAAAAATCGCGAGGGGGTGGATTTTTGGGGGTGGTAAACGGTTTTTAGCATTTTTTGAAAAAACTACAAGTCTGATCAAAAAACTTCAAAGGTAAAAGTTGTAGGGAATTAAAAAATCTACAAATTTTGTTCTATACATTTTTCGACATAACCTCAAAATCATCGAGTAAAATGCAAAAAATTGGTAATTTTACTTTTTGATTTTTCTTTGCCACAAAAATTGTTAAAATTTTATAATTTTTGGCCAAAGTGATGCATTTTATGTCTCAAATGTGCCATATTTTTTTTGTTGAAAAATATTTAATCGTTTCCGAGAAATTAATTAATAACGCAAAAATAGTTGTCATGTTCAAAACGACTTGTGGGTTATCAAAATGCGTTTAGAAAATTCTGGTTGGACTCATTTTTTTCCTTGAAGAACAACAACTCAATTTTGTCGATCAGGTAAGAATTATAATTAAATTTTTATTTTCAATTTTAAAAAAAATCAAAGTTTGCATTTAATTTAATTTTGCAGTGTGTTGAAAGTGTAAAAAATTAACGGTATTTTGGTAAATTGAATATTATAAAATAAATTTTTTTTGTACATTCAATATTATTAATCAATAAGATTTTCAAAATATTAAACAACATTGAATGTTGAAGTGAATGTTATAACATTGTTTTAGTCGGAAAAATATTTGAAACTTATTATGAAATAAAGGTTTTTTATTTATTGATTTTTTTTTTATTTTTTTTTACACTGGATCTCTATAATTCACATAAATATATGAAAAAATTCAAATTAAATCAATCTAAAAGTAAACGATATTTAAACATTTTAATATTTGAGTCATAACAATTACGAATAGTTTATGAACAAAAAATGCTGCTTATGTTTTCAATAAATATAACTGAATACTGCATGGTGAAGAATTTATTTTCAACAAATAATTATCAAATAATTAAAAATTTTTTTTTTTTCCTGATAATATTCGGCTACTATAAACATAATTTTGATAACGTTAAAACGATTATCCTTTTATCAGGGAACTAATTATATCAATAAAATTCTATTCATTCATAAAAAATTTGTAATATTGTTACAGATTTATAAAATGGAGAAACCAGTTTGTGTGATTTGCGATGAAGATGATGAAACCAATATGTACCAGATAAAACAAAAAGCTTTGGATTCTCTCATCGAATCCAGCAAAGCGAGACTGGACAGGAAATACTTCAAATTTGAAAAATTGAATTCTGCGTTTATTCGTAGATCTTGTTAAAAGGAATACAACGACAGTAAACAAATCCAAATTTCCAAGGAGTCTTTTGTCAAAAAAACTCAAGAAGGAAAACGACTCAGCTCTGAAGCTCGATTGTTCGATTATAAGACACATTGTTTTTTTTTGTGGCGAAGTCTGCAACAAATACAGGTCTGAATTTCATCATGTCCAAAAAGAAACAACTAAGGTTGAAATAATGGCTGAAATTGATAATCGCAACAAAAACCAATATAAAGAATTACTGTCTCGGTTAAAAAATGCACAAAGTTTAATTGGAGCTTGCTATCATAAACGGTGCATTAACAAATTTTACCAAAAAAGCTCAACAATGCCTGTAGGTCGACCTGCTTCTAAAGAAACAATTGATTTTATGGATAAATTGTATTTATATCTTCAAAAAAATAGAAGCGACTGTCAGTTTTTTTTCAATGATATTCAAAGAGACATCGAAGGTGACTGCCCTCATTGGAAGACTGTAAAAGCTGAATTAGAATTAAAATTTCCAAATCAATTATTATTCAAAATTATTAGAAAACAACACGTCATCTTTTTTAAAAACGCCATTGATAATACCATGTGGGAGCTCTGGTTCGAAAGGAAAAATAAAAACCGAGAAGAAGAACGTAAAAAAATAATTGACATGGCTGCGAAAATTATTTTGGAGGATATATCTGCCATGGAGTACAACAATCACTTTTACGAATTATTGAATGAATCCGATGAAGATAGTTGGTTCAAGGAGTTGGTTCCTTCTTCACTAAGGTCGCTTTTGGAATATCTGATTCTGTCAAACAAAGATAAAAATTCTAATAGTTTCATCAAGTGGAAAAAAAGAGTTGGTACAATGGCTCATTCTATTATTTCATCTGCTAGACCCAACACATTTTTATTTCCAATTCTGCAAGGATCATCTTCAGAAAACACGGCTTGAAATGCACAGCCTTGTGCACCAAGTGTGATCCAGGTGTATGCAAAAATTTCGAATTAGAACCCGAAATAATTCCAGATTTCACTGATCTAGATGAATTTCAGAATCAATTTGATTTTGTTACATGTGTGTATGAAGAAAATGAAGAAAAAGAAGAAGAAGAAGAAGAATAAGAAGAAGAAGGAGAAGTAGAAGAAGAAGAAGAAAAAGATGAAGATGGAAAAGAAGAAGAAGAATTAGTCAAAGAAAGAGATACGTGCTCACCTCCACAGAAAAAAAGGAAAATTAATTAATCTTCTTAATAAACTTGTTTGTACATATTCTGTAAGTGTAAAATAGTATATTAATAAATTGATACAACACTACTCATTCATGATCGATAATATTCATCATTTAATAAAAATTTTAGCTTAAAATTTCAATAAACAATACAATGTAAATAAAAAAAACATAAAATTTGATATAAAAAAATCGATTTTTTAGGTTTTTTCAATTTTTTGAAATATTTTCCGCTGGTAAGAGTATTTTTTTTTTTTTTTTTTTTTTTTCAAAAAATAGATGCTTCAAGGAAAAAAATGAGTCCAACCAGAATTTTCTAAACGCATTTTGATAACCCACAAGTCGTTTTGAACATGACAACTATTTTTGCGTCATTAATTAATTTCTCGGAAACGATTAAATATTTTTCAACAAAAAAAAATATGGCACATTTGAGACATAAAATGCATCACTTTGGCCAAAAATTATAAAATTTTAACAATTTTTGTGGCAAAGAAAAATCAAAAAGTAAAATTACCAATTTTTTGCATTTTACTCGATGATTTTGAGGTTATGTCGAAAAATGTATAGAACAAAATTTGTAGATTTTTTAATTCCCTACAACTTTTACATTTGAAGTTTTTTGATCAGACTTGTAGTTTTTTCAAAAAACGCTAAAAACTGTTTACTACCCCCAAAAACCCACCCCCTCGTGATTTTTCACACCCTTTCTTGGAAAAATAATTTTTCCCGTAATTAACACCGTTAATACTATAGTTTCCCACAGTCAAAGTTTATGATTTAATTTTCGCCACTAAAAAAATTAACGGTACTGTACTAAAATGAGGATAACTTAATTAGAAGTTTGTCAACAAGAAATTCGCTGCAGACTAGCCCAAAACTTCATAGCAATTCTTTGCAGAAAAACATGTCTCCTAAAATATCTCAGCATCCACTACACAGTAATCAAAGTCGTGAGTTGAATAATTTAAAAAAAAAAAAAAATGTCCATAAGTATAATGTTAAAATTAAAGGCTTAGGTTTTTAGGTTTTTCTTTTGCTCTATAAGTTTTCAATAAATTTTTCTGAATTATTATTTTTTAGCTCACGCACAGCGCAGTCACGTACAGGGTCCAGTGGTACATGCTTCGATTGGGGGTCAACTTTAACAGAGATGTGCATGGCCGCCAATAGAGCTTCAAACTCCTACTCCACTTAGTTCTGTGCAGGCTCAAAGATTTGAAACTCCACCTTTGACTAGCCACATGCTTTCAAGAACTACAACTTTTAATTTACCTCGTTTTAGTCAGCCGACTAGATTTCAAACTCCCAACTCAAGGAGCTTTTTGCATACAACAAGATTACAGGCCCCAAACCTTATTCGTGTTCCGCAGCCTGCAAGATTACCGACGCCGAATACTCTTCGTGCTGTGCAACCTGCTAAAATGCATACTCAAGGTCAAACTCGCGGATTGAGTCCGACAGGACCTCAAGTTCTCCAGCATGCAGTAGAACAGCAATTTCCTGCAAATCCGTTCCAAGAAACTCAATGTAAGTAACGTTATTTAAAAATATTTTGATATATCTTAGTGTGTACAATCTTATATAAAAAAAATAATCATTTCAGGTAAAACTGGTAGAGGTCGTGGCTTTACTGCTCGAAAGCCTTCGGTTTCTGGGCCTGCAGTGTCAGAAGCAATAATATATCTAGCAGACAAGAGTTAAAAAGAAAATATTATTCCCATGCCACAGCCATCAGTTATTACTGTTGAAGACCATTTTAGCGGACAGTTAGTAGAGTACTTGAGACGGATATCTGAAAATCCTCGACGACACTTTCAGCAATGGTTACTTAAAAAAACAATAGAAGAAGACAAGTTTGATGGGAGTACAAATTCAACTCAAGATGATGATGTACCTTGACCTATATTTCATGGCGAAGAATATTCTATAATTTTTATGAAATGCATAAATTATCAAATTATAATGACATTTTACTCTAAAGTATTGAATGTTACTTGTGTACAGTTATTTTTGTATATTATTGAGATAATGTAAAGGTTTTACTTACTTTTAATAATATTTATGTACAAAATTAAGTTAGCTTAAATAAAGATTATGTAGGAGATTAAGTTTGTTCAAATAACGTTGCATGTAAAAGTTGCAATTAGTGTAAATAACGTTGTATGTACAAGTTCATAAAAACGTTTTATTTTAAGGCTCTTGGTATTTTTTATAAGAAGCTGTTCAGAAGCATATTTTACAGTACATAAAATGTATTTATTAACTTGTTTGTTATTCTTGGCTTACATTTTGTTTAAAGCCTTCCCGAGAAAAATTTTTTTAAATAAAGTAATAACATCATTTCTTTTAAAAATATAGTTATTTTATTCAGTCATTTCCTACGGCATTGTAACTAACAACTACACAGTGTATAATAAATGATAGAAGTAAAAAAACAATGCAATTTTGAAAACAAAAAGTTAAAAATCATTAGAAATATTTTGACAAGGGCAAAAACAATATGACATACAAGAAGTTCATTTTTGAAGATGAAGTCAAAAGTTATAATGTGTTCAAGATTTCGCGCTTCTTTGAGACACTACTTTGGTCAGCTGAGCGACAGACGCCACGCTCGGTCCCAGCTGCCCATATCCACCGACAGCAGTCTCTCTCCGCCCATGATCACGGCCACAACGCATCGCAGATTTTGCGAGTACGACTCAAGGTCATTTTCCGTTTGCACGCAACAGCCACTCGTCGTGGAGAATATTTACATTTAGGCCCAACATGCGGCATTACAGATTAAATAAAGTTAAGCCGATCGCGGCAGTTTATTTTGCAAGTTATTATAAGTTTAGTAGCCCTAGTTTGGCACTCTGAGAGTTCGAGTCCTCCCGGCCAAAACGGCGACGCCCTCGACTCTCATGTACATATTTTTACATAGAATATAGTTCAGTGTTGGTTTATAAGAAGTGCTTCACATTTATTTCATTCCAGACACATACTCCTTGAGTTTGTGGCTTCTCGCTAAAAAGCTACTGGCCCTTCTAAAATGACCCTTAATATTAAAATGTAAAATTTATTTTTTGCTATTTATGAATTATCTATTTATTTACAGTTGACTGCAAAAAGACATAGTTTGTAACAAATACATTATTTTGTGATTTATTGTATATAGTATAATTTTATTAATTTTTAAAAATCAAAAGTAGTTTCAAATTGAACGTCATTAAAAATTTTAAAAACAATAATAGTAAGAATCAAAAGTTCTATAAAATTTTGTTAAATTGTAAAAACATAATGGAAAAATTATTTGAATGGTATTTGGTAGCGTGACACGAATACCCTACGATATCGATCCGTATATTGACGGCAACGCGGCGCAGTATGCGGCAATTGTTTGTTCTACTACTACGCGGTCGCTTAACGGGATAACATGTGTCTTGCGTAAGCATCACTGTAACATAGCTCGTATTAATTGTTTGTATATCTATATTGAATTATTGATTATTTTAAACAATGGGACAGTAAGTAATATAAACGAATGTGATTGCTCGCAGGCGCCAGTCTGCTGTCACGCTCCTGCTTGCAAACACTATGTACAATTAATGTAAAACTGAGAAACTCTTATAAATAAAATATAAAAAGTGAAATAAAAATATTTCTCCTTAAAAACATCAATACCATAAAGTCAGGTATTCCATACTGGCTCCCAACGTGCGAGGCCGAGAAGTGAAAATTCGGTTGAGTATTTTGTGCATCAAATTTGTGAATCAAACTATGAAATTATTTGGTGATAAATCGCCTCTATAAGTTAGAAGGACAACGTACTTCGCATAGAACAATTCAAAGCAGTTCAACGACAAAAATGCTGATTAAGATTAGTTGAAACTATACACTTACCTTATTAATAAAAGCACAAACTCAGACACAGATTCTAATTCTACTTTGCAAACCGTCGAAGAGATTGATAGATTTTACGAAGCGGACGGTATACATAGACCTTTGATAGAAATAATTAAAGATAAAAGAATGGATAGAGATCAGGAAGTAATTGTGCCGCAAACTCAGTCAGAAAAAATATTGTAAGAGAAATTGAAAGCAATGCAGCAGACAGTGACGTCACTACAGACCGAATTAAATTTGCTTAAAAGAACAAAGATTGAGCCGACAGCTCCACCGCTTCCGACAACAATTACTGCAGATGCTCATCGGTTAATTAAAGAATTGTTGAGTAAAATTAGAATTTTTGATGGTACTTCAAATGTTGAATATTTTCTCGATCAGTTAAGAAACGCGCGAAATCAGTTAGAAAATGAAGCTGAGAGAAAGGCCCTGTTAAGAAAAGTTCTAGATTAATGGGAGAGGCCGCAAGAATGTAATTGCGAAAGTACGCAAGGTGCTGGCTATTCAGATTTAGCTAACGCGTTGGGGGCTAGTTTTAGGCAGGCCGATTGAACATACGAACAAATATCAGAGATTCGTAATAACACTAGGCAAGGCCAAAACGAGTCCATAGATAATTATGTAAGAAGATATGAAGAATTACATCGCCATATGCAAAAATCGATCAAAAAAATCAAGATTGAATATCGAGCTGGAATGCGGTACATCGAAGACGACTCTCA
Organism: Encarsia formosa; assembly: GCA_038277355.1. Lineage (NCBI taxonomy): Eukaryota > Metazoa > Arthropoda > Insecta > Hymenoptera > Aphelinidae > Encarsia > Encarsia formosa. The sequence goes on from CM076187.1 coordinate 23,263,850, forward strand.
TGTCCGTCATTTTATTCAATCACTGAAACCAGAGCTAGAGATAAGACTTTTGAATATAAAAATCGACTCTCTGCGTCACGCCATGCAAGAGGCGCGAGCTGTGGATAAAAGACTGCGCGACGAAGTAATCAGAAGCCGAACGCAAAGGAGAAGCGAATCGATAAATAATACAAAGAATAGACCCAGATACGATGATAGCAGGCAGGGCGGTAAGAACGAAGTCAGAAACAACTATAAAAATAATGATAAGAGCGATGTTAAAAAATCATGTAGTTATTGTAATAAATTAAATCACTCTGAGAATGAATGTTGGAGAAAAATCCACAGTTGAGAAATTTTTAGAGAAACCAACCATTCGACAAAGGGCCACCACGGAAGTACCTGATGACCGACGAAGATCAACAAGATGTTACGCTGGATCCGGAGGAAAATATTATGATCTCTATATCAAATTACAAGGAACAACCGGAGTCTACAAGTTTCTGGTCGATACAGGAGCACCAGAGTCAATTGTAAAAAATTCAATACTTAAATTGGACGATTGTAACCCAAGAAAAATACCACCGAAAGACAGGAAGAAATTTCAAATTGTAGACGGCCCTCATGAGATGATTGGTGAGTGCACATTAAAAAAATTGGGTAAATCGCATATTTTTCATGTAACTATGAATGAATTTCCCTTGAATACACACAAAGGTATTTTGGGTAAAGATTGGCTCGAGAATTACGGAGCCATCATTGATTGTAAAAACAAAACAATAGCATTGTCTGATGTAAATAAAAGAAAGCATGATTTTAAATTAGACTCAGAATTGTTTGCGGAGGTAAATCCAAATTCTGTTGAACGTCTAAAAGTATGTACAAAGCCAGGCACTCATGTATTTTTTGGTTCTAACTGTGTCCCTGCTTTATACACAGGAATTGAAGCTACTTTATATTTAATGAATGATTCTTATGAGAAAATTCGTGTTTACAAGTCAGATATTCATCATGAATATTATGAAAATGATGACTTGGGAGCACCAGGTGAGCAAACTCAAAGAAAGAAGAAAGAGTTATTTGTGTCTGAAATTCTAAACAATAATATACCTCAAAAAGAGAGAAAGCAACTCTTAAGGAATTTATATGAAGGTAAGAATGAAGCTAGAATATTTAAGGCGAGAGAATCTGAAGATAATGAACGGATTGAATTATTGAAGAAAAAAACAAGGTTATCTCACTTGTCTAAGGATGAGCAGAAAGATTTGTGGGAAATTATAGAAAAATATAATGATATATTTAATTTGCCAGGAGATCCAATGCCTGTTGTAAGTGACGTAGAGCACGAGATTCTATTAAAAACAGGTAAGCCAATATCTTCTAAAGTTTATAGGCAACCAATTCATATACAAGAAAAAATTGATGCACCTATCGAAGAGCTCGAGAAGAAAGGTTTGATACGACCAAGTTCATCACCTTACTCAGCAAATGTGTTACTGGTGCCAAAAAAGATGGATGCTTCTGGAGAAGTCAAATGGAGGCCAGTATTTGACTTCAGAAAAGTTAATATTGAAACTGAGCAAGATAATTATCCAATCCCTTGCATAGAAGAGATACTTTGTTTGTTGGGAGAGGCAAAATACATCAGTGCATTTGACTGTGCTAATGGGTTCCATCAACTGGCAATGAAACTGAGAGACATTCCGAAAACGGCATTCAGCACACAAAAACGCCATTGGGAATGGTTAAGAATGCCTTTTGGACTTAACAATGCTCCAGTAACCTTTCAACAAATGGTGAATTTGAAATTGAGAGGTTTGACAGAAAAAATTGTTTTGTTTATTTGGATGATATTATAGTATTCTCTTCTCCATATGGAGAGCATTTGAAAAATTTGGAAATAATATTTCAAAAGTTGAGAGAAACTAGGTTATCGTTACAACCAGATAAATGTGAATACATAAAACCAGAACTTGATTATTTGGGGCATCTTATTACACCAGAAGGTGTAAAACCTCAGCAGAAGCATGTCGAAAGAATGATAAACTTTCCAGTTCCAAAGGATAAGAAGGAGATGGCAAGATTTCTGGCAATAATAATTTATTATAGAAAATTTATTCCAAGATGTAGTGAAATAACAGCCCCTCTTCATAGATTAAGGAGGAAGAATGTAAAATATGAAATCACAGGCAAGGAATTGGAATGTAAAAGGAAACTGAAAGAAAGAATAACAAGTGATCCAGTATTGAAGTATCCCAATAATATAAAACCTTTTATTTTAAATACAGATATTAGTAATGATGGTATCGGATGCATATTATCGCAACTCGACGATCAAGGAAATGAACATCCATGTGCTTTTGCTTCAAGAATACTCAACACAGCTGAAAGAAGATACTCAACAACAGAAAAGGAGTTTTTGACAATAGTATGGAGATAAAAGATTTGTAGACCCTTTTTATGGAATAGAAAATATATAGTTTACGCAGACCACAAGCCTTTGGAAGGAATAATGAAAAGTCAATCACTAGATTTCACTTCACGATGTTTCAAATTCATAGATAAATTGACCGACTATCACCCAGAAATAAGATATAAGAAAAGCAAGAAAAATTAAAACGCTGATGCTTTATCTCGGGCATTCATTGCGGAAAAACAGGATGATTCTCCGATGGAAGAATTGCTAGATTATATGAATGAGATGGAAGCAGATGAATCAGAATACCCTGGTTGGATAGATGACACAGTGAATGAGGAAGCAGTCAATAAAAATTCATCTGGTGAGAAAGAATCAATTAGTGAGTCCAATTTACAGCCAGAGGGAACTATTTGTGATAAATTTGAAAACGTGGGATTGAGCGGAATCAAATTGATAACTGAAAAAACCACAGGTGAGCAGATTGATAGATGGATAAACATGAATAAATTTACTCTTTTCTACAGAACACAGCAAGATTTTGAGAAAATGATAAAGGCATGTAAGAAGACCATGACTATAAATACTTCTGAAGTGAAAGATTTTTAACTACATTTTGAAGAAGGAAGAAAGGCAAGGCTGAAATAAAAAGCCAAGAACATAGAAAAATATAAATTGAAGGGAGATAGAAGAATTAATGGTGCACCATACTGTGAACCAAGTGACATCGTCAATCCATTCTTATTATTGGATGATATTGAAGATGATCAGATCATTATTGAATTCACTCATGTTCAAGATGATCAGCACGAAAATTTATTGCTATGAACGTATATTTATACAAAATTGACAGAAAGAATTTTATATGTACGACCATAATATCCCATTTACATAAAAGACTTGAATAATAGAAAAAATTTAATTGTTAGAGCACACGAGCATGGGCATCAAGCTTCAAGAAAAATTATCACACAACTTCGTCAGCATTATGTATGAGAAAATTTACCTAGTGATGTTGAACAGTACATCAAAATATGTCAAATATGTAACAGGTTGAAAGATAATTCTCGGAAGTTTAATACTCCAGGTATAAATATAGAACCACCAACACAGCCATTTGAAACGATAGCCATAGATTATTTAATGCTTGAACAGAGAAATGATTTGCTTTTGGAAGATGTATTTTCCAGATATGCATGCGTGAAGGAGACGAAAGGGAAAAATCCCTACAAAGCATTCGAAGAATTTATTCTTTTGCAGAGAATTCCTCAAAACTTGATAACTGATAATAAGTCAATATTTAGGTCGGAATTATTGAAAAGAATAGTAGAAAAATATGGAATTCACAAAGTCAAGATTGCATCCTATCATCCAGAATCCAATGGTGTTTGTGAAAGGCTGGTAAGAACCATAAAGGAGATAGAAAAGACAGAAAATGATGAAGCAAGCCCGGCTTTGAATTTGAAGATACTCAGGGCAGCTAATCATTGTAATACAATGATACATTGTAGCACTGGTTACAGACCGTCTAGATTATTGTTCGGGCTGAAGGAAGGAAATTATAAAACTTACGAAGAACAGCAAGAAGAAAGAATGATGCAGATATCAGCAGTGAGAGAAAAGGCAGATGAAAACAAGAAGGAATCGAAGGAGAAGAATAAGAAGATTATGGAAAGAGGACAAACGGGAAGCAAGACATATAGTGTGGGGGATTTGGTGTTGATTATTATAAACAATCAATCGTCTGAGAAACCATACGTTATACGGAAAATAAAAGATCACACTGCATATTTTATCTTTAAAGATAAAGAAATAATGCGACACTTTAATCAAATTAAACATTTTTATGGAGGAATAGTCTAACCAAACTTTTGTTTCAGATTCTACTTTTGGTGATTTGTATACATACAGTGAAGTCAATTCACAATAATACAGAGATTTATAAAATGATGGATAAAATACCAGACGTCGCAACAACGTTTTTGGGAGAAGTACATCTCTACTCCGAAGAATGGAAAGTAATTCACACTACCGATCTAAACAAAATCTACAACCAAGGTCAAAACTTAAAGTCACAACTCGAAAGAATGAAGAATATTTGTGTGCGGGCAAAAACGAATTGTAATTTGCGAAATTTGATTGAAACTGTAGATAGAGAATTAGAATCAACTGTTGATGTACCAATTCGGAAAGGTAGGGGAAAGAGAGGTTTGTTGAACTTTGTTGGGTTAGGTTCAAAATATTTGTTTGGTACAATGGATAGTGACGATGCGGAATATTATAATAGAAAGATAGATTTAATGCATAGGGAGGAAAATAAGCTTTTGAAATTATTGCAAACTGCCTTAGTAACTGAAAATATTAATAGTTCATCTGCTCATTTGATTAATTATGAAAATAATATTAAAGAATTGGAAAATTGGAGTAAAAATGTTAGTAGATATTTAACTAGGTTGGAGGTCGATAAAAGATTAATGATATCATTACAAAATTTTTAGTTTGCATTGTTTGAATATAAAGAGAGAATTGAAACAATACATAATGCGATTGCTTTTGCAAAGTTAGGAATAGTACTACCAACACTAGTTTTGCCAGATACATTTTTGAAAGCATTGAGAGAGATTGAAAGGAATGAAACTATAGACTCATTTATAAAGATTGATAAGGATCATTACGATGATTTAATTAAAGTATCTTCTACTGTGGTTTATATTGGGTTATTTTTCCAGCGGAGGAAATAAATTTTAACGTATTTTGTGAAGATAATCACACTCTTTTGAAAATTGATACTGATATATTGCTCCAAGTAGATGATCCTAGTTGTATGTTTTTGTCTGATAAAATCAAATTGACTGTATTTAATACAAGGGAGATAGAAAGTAAGGTAGAATATATATTTTTGAATAATACGATTGATATTGAGAGAGAATATTTAGATAAAATAACTTTTTATAGTTTGGAGAATAATTTACATGAAAAATTGTTACAATTGGAGATAATTCAATATAAAATTAATGAATTCAAACTTTCGGAAAGAACTGCGACTATAACACAGAAAATCTTGTACTATTTGAATATTATGGGACAAATTACTTTGATAGCAGTAGTTTTATATATAATTCATAGATGTAAAGGGTTTAATTTTTTTTATAAAATATTTAGGGTAATTTATAGAAAATTATGTTGCTGTAAAATTAGTTATAATAGAAATGTAAATGTGGTACACATCCCAAATAATCCAGTTTATATTGCATCCTATAACTCTGGAAATCGTCAGAATGAAAAAGTGTCTGAAGCATTGATATATCGTAAAAAATTGTCGGATGAATTTTAAGAAAATAAATAAATAAACAAAAAGTTTTCATTCTGAAAAATTTTCTAAGCTGGATAATGGGGGTGTAACATAACTCATATTAATTGTTTGTATATCTATATTGAATTATTGATTATTTTAAACAATGGGACAGTAAGTAATATAAACGAGTGTGATTGCTCGCAAGCGCCAGTCTGCAGTCACGCTCCTGCTCGCAAACACTATGTACAATTAATGTAAAACTGAGAAACTCTAACAAATAAAATGTTAAAAGTAAATTATAAACATTTCTTTTTAAAAACATAAATACCATAAAGTCAGGTATTGCATCACAATTATAAACGGAAACGTAATTAAGGACGTTCGATCGTGGCGTCGCGGTGGGGGGGAGCCGCCTATAGGTTAGGCACGGGAACAGCTGACACGCGCTGCAGCCGATTGACAAAATTATTTTATTTTCAACTCGTTGGGACTAGAAATTGAATAAACGAATCTTTCTGAAATTTTTACAGAGTATTACTAAAGTCTTCTTGTTTCTAACAGTGTAAATCAAAAGTCCAGAAAACTTTTTAAAAAATTAAGAAAAATCAGCAAACTTTTTTCCGATTTTTTAATTGCAAAGCAACGCTGAAATTGTTTCAGAACCCATAAGAAAAACATTGCAATTTGTTCCTTAAGGCTTAAGGAATAACATATCAAAATTTCAAGATGATTCACATCCTGGTTCAAAAACTACAGCGAAATGAAAACAGCATGGTTCTCCCATAAGAGCCTATGGTAAGCCACCCGATTTGGTGCAATTTTAGCCCAACTTTGAATTAAAATATCTCAGAAACCGTGTTGTGAATCCTTCTGAAACTTGAACACGTTATTTCTTACACCTAAACTTAAAGATTGCAATAATTTTCAAACGATTCTTATGACCTTCGTCACACGGTCGAACGTCCTTAATAATGTGGACCTAATACTTACTTTATTTATATATTAAACTTATCAACAACTCTTATTATTAATGCCCATACCAGCTCATGATAATACACCTCTCCTTTTCAACATGGTAGCAAAGTCTGTATGCAAACAAATGGTCAGCATTAAAGTTTAGTTTTAAATAATAAAACAAAGGTAACAATAAAACTATTGAGAAAACTCGAATATAAAAAAATCAGTGAATTTAAATAAAACAAATTTAGTAAAAAAATTAAGAAAAATAATCAGATTAAGAGTGAGAAAAAAATTGATAAAAACAGGTTAGGTTACGCGTAGAGAGCTAGCGGACAAAAACTCTGATGTTCGAATATTTTAAAAATTTAATCCTAAGATAAAAGAGAGAACCCAAAAAGAATTACAGCATTTTATTTGTGATGTGATTTGTTGAAGAACAAAATTTAAAATTTGAATTTTTATTTTTAATTTTTATATTACAATTCAATTAAAACATTAAGAGAATACATTTAATAAAAAATAATTATTTAATCAAGTGTTCAAAATTATACGATTGAACTCATCAAAATAATAATTATTAGTATCCAATGATTTTATAACCACGAAAGTTTAAATGAACTCTGAACGTAGCGGCAAAGGTAAAGGGTATATGAGTAAATCCGCCAAATTTTATTTTCACTGTCCTGGCATAGTAAAAAGGTTTAAGACAATATTTTTTTTAATTCTAATTGAATAATTATTTAGATTTACACTATTAGAGATAGTGGAAACAAATATAAAAGCTGAAAAGTTTATGCAAATGTTTAAAAAATTAGGTTTTACCCTGTAAAACGCAAGAAAACGCTGTGTCTGGAACTAAGTTTTGAAAATATTATCTGCTGTAACTTTTTCAGGCAATCTTTTTACATATTTACAACTGATGGAGGTATTAATACTGGGTTCAAGGAATGTTTTGCGACCCATAAAAATATTGTGCCTATATTTTTCGAGAAATGACATAACTTTAAAAATGTGTCCACAAGTTTTCGATAAAAATGAATAACCTATTTATTCAAGTTTTTGCAGGTTCAGGCATTATTCAAACGCTATAAATGTATATTCGTCTAAAACTACATACTTTAACGAATAATTTCAGACCAATCCGAATAATGTGCTTTTAAAATAAGCTATTGTTTACATCATTTTATTCTGAAAAGTTTGAGCGTGAATTCTTGTAAAAAATGTTTTTTTCAGCTGGCACATCCACAGATTAAAAAAAAAGTCTCCAAATTTAAGTGTGATCAATAAAACATAACTTTTTTTAACTTAGTTTAGCTGCCTGAAGCAAAAAAACTTTATTTAGTTTAGAAAAAAGAGTTTTTTTATTATTCGCACCTTTGAACTCAACCTGTAGCAGACGACAGGCAGTGAGTCTTTCAGCAGCAGGCAGTCAGCGTCGTAGTTATAAACTCAAGTTTATCAATTTTAAATATTTGCTCATAATTTACTCAGTAGTGTTTCAAAGAATGTTTATTATTTTACCAGAAATTATTAAACTTTGATAGTTGCTTTGAAACAAATCAATAAAATTTTCGGACATTTAAAAATCCCAACAGACAGTCGTTATAACTGAAGAGTATTAGCAAATATTTCTTGACCGTTTTCAAAAGATTATTGATTGTATTCTGATTATTGTTGAAACATGAGTAAGTGAATATATATTTTTGTCTATATATTATTATTGCCTCCACTAAAGTACATAAGAATCACATAACCTAACCTATTCTTTGACATAGTTATTTGATATTTTTACACTAATTGTATTACATCATTGTACATTTATTCTTTAGTACAATAAATAATAAATTATTTAACAGTATAAACTACTTTTACGTTCATTGACAGTCTCTCCGAAACGATATTATCATTTGGTTATACTACTTGTAGCACAAGTAACTCAATGGTACCATGCGATGAGTATTATTAAAAATTTATGTTGTTGGGATTGTCATTATTAAAAAAACTAAGCTAATTTCAACTTAATTAAAAAAAAAAAACTATCTATCCTTTTATTTTTTTCTGAAAATCGATTGGCATAGGCGGGTTTTAACTTTACTTAAATAATAATTTAATTGTTTAAATAACTATTTTAGGCAACTTGTTACGATGATCCACGCTACATTTTTTTATTTCTTATTATTTTAAAGAATTATTGCCAAAATTTCAAGAGTGTGCTTCAAAAACTGAAAAAGTTTCAAAATTACTGAAAAAAAACATAGTTTGGCGGATTTACTCATATACAACTTAAAACAAACTTCGACAAAATTTGTTTTAGATTAAGATAATGAAATGCAATTGCGCGCGCTTGCGCGCTGAGAGAGACTAGTAGGATTAAAACAGGAACAATCAAACGTAAATAAGATTAGAAAGGATAACTTTGATAGGAAATAGATTGAATACAAAGTAATAAAAAAGTTAAATTTCAAAGACCTAATACAAGTGGTCAACCATGAAAATTTTGAATTAAATAATAAAGATAAACTTTATTTTAAAAAACGGTGGTATTTGATAACAACAACGGTATCGTTATTAAAAATAGAAGTAGAAAAAGACCTTTTTTAAAAATAAAAGTGCTGAAATGAAAAAAATGGACGACATTGGCTTGCAAATTTTCGACGGCTCGAACTACGACAATTGGAAATTTAAATTAAAAACAATATTGGAATATAGAGACTGTTTAGAGCCGATTCAACATGACAACAAACCTTCCACTATATCAAATAATAATTGGAAAAAAAAGAAATAAAAGCAAAATCCATTATTACTGGTGCAGTAAATTACAGTCAGCTAGAGTACATAAAAAAATGAAAACTAAATATGAAATGATGAAAAATTAGATCAAATTTATGTACAGAAATCTACAACAATGCAGATTATTATGCCTTTGAAAATTAAGTAATTTGAACCTAAAAAATTACAAAACAAATGAAGAATTTTTTCTAGATTTTGAGATAATATGCAATAAATACAGTAATGATCAAAATTATAAGGCACCCCCTAAAAAAAAAAAATTGACTTTTTGCATGCCTGCACGTGTTTAAATATTTTAGTAATCATCTCTAAAATTTTTTTTGTTCAAAACAAGTTCAGTACTTGAAAAAAAAACTTTTACTTTATATTAATTCGTCTTTCCAATCAATTTTTATCCTCTTTTAAGCTTAAAATGACTTTTTTTAAAAAACAGCTAAATTTAGTTCTTTTATGATCTAGATAGTGTTCTGTAAAATTTCTATAAACACCTAAAGGAATAATATATTTTTTTTCGCGTTTCTCCGATGTTCAAGTTTATCGAAAAAAATTTTCAAGCTGATTAATAGAAAAATGTGCAAGCAACAAAGAAAAAATACATTTTTTTAAACGTGAAAAAACATTGATTTTTTGTACTTTTACATTGTTTTTGGCTTAAATTTGCTTTTTTTTATTAATTTGGGAGGTAAAAATTATATTAAACTGATATTTGATGAATTTTAAACTAATTCAATTTATTATGAATCAAAATCTTACAGAGAATTTTAAAAAAATATGTTAAAAAACAGTTTTTCTAATATAGTTAATACACAAAAATAACTTCAATTTGTATTTAATTGATTACAAGCCATATATTTATCGAATTGACTTTTTCATTAATTTTAATATTCAGTTAGAAGTTTCAGAGAGTTTATTCAACTTGAAGTAATTTTTCAAATTCGTAGAATTCGAATGCCAGTTGCGATAATTGTTCGATTGGTAAAGAATTTATCTACATTACTGACCGAGCCGTCATTATTGATAAATTAGTTTTTTAAATGTTTATAAGCTTGCATAACTTTCATCATGGGAAGAAAAGCAGTTTCTGATAAAATTAAGTGGCAGATTAGAGGATTGTTGAAAGGAGGAAAAAATCAGAGTCAAATTTTAAAAATATTAAAAGTTAGTAGGTGTTGCGTTCAAAACACCATTAAGACGTATGAAAGCACGAAATCCGTAAAAGTGAAAAGTGGCGCTGGCAGGCCAAGAATAACAAGTAACCGGATTGATCGAATTATTTTAAAAAAGGCAAAGAATAATCGTGCAGTTACAGCAAACAATATCAAAAATCAAATAAATGAAGAACTTAATGTAAAAGTGTCTCGAGTAACAGTTAATAGACGTTTGCTTGAGAAGAACATGAAATCTGCTGTCGCAACTCGTAAGCCTCTTCTAACTGCAAAAAACCGAAAAGCTAGGTATGAATGGTGCAAACACAAGCTATCATGGACAGTTGAAAAATGGAATTTAGTTCTTTTTAGCGATGAATCTAGCTTCCAACTTTTTTCAAACAGACCAAAGCGAATAAGACATACCAGCAGTGAAAAATACAATCCTGATTGCCTTGCTCCAAGAGTGCAGAAAGGTGGTGGATCAATTATGGTTTGGGGTTGCCTGTCAGGAAAAGGAAAAGGAGAACTTCAATTTGTGCAAGGTACAGTGAACAGCGAAAAATACATCGAGACTATGGAAAATTTTATGCTTCCATCAAAAACAAAGGTTTATGGACGTCAAAAAATTCGGTATTACCAACAAGACAACGCTCCGTGTCACAAATCAAAGAAAACGATGCAATGGTTTAATGATAATAAAATACCTAGATTGGCCAGCATGTTCTCCAGATTTGAATATAATTGAGAATGCTTGGGATCAAATAGAGATAATGATCAAAGACAAACACCTGAGAAATTTGGAAGATTTAAAACGAGAGATTGCTGTATCCTGGCAAAAATTGAGTCCGAGTTACTGTAAAAAACTTGCAGAATCTATGGTGCGAAGAGTTCGCGCTTGCTTCGAGGCTAAAGGAGGATCAACTAAGTACTAAAGAAGGGTAAACTAATTACTAAATGTATAAAAAACATATTATATTAAATAATAAAAATGAATATAATAATTATTTCTAAAAATAAATTAATACTTTTCCTTGTAATCAATTAAATACAAATTTAAGTTATTTTTGTGAAATTTAACTGTATTAGAAAAACTTTTTTTAACATATTTTTTTAAAATTCTCTGTAAGATTTTGATTCATAATAAATTGAATTAGTTTAAAATTCATCAAATATCAGTTTAATATAATTTTTACCTCCCAAATTCATAAAAAAAGCAAATTAAAGCGAAAAACAATGTAAAAGTACAAAAAATCAATGTTTTTTCAAGTTTAAAAAAATGTATTTTTTCTTTGTGGCTTGAACATTTTTCTATTAATCAGCTTGAAATTTTTTTTCGATAAACTTGAACATCGGAGAAAAAAAATATATTATTCACTTAGGTGTTTATAGAAATTTTACAGAACACTATCTAGATCATAAAAGAACTAAATTTAGCTGTTTTTAAAAAAAAGTCATTTTAAGCTTAAAAGAGGATAAAAATTGATTGGAAAGACGAATTAATATAAAGTAAACGTTTTTTTTTCAAGTACTGAACTTGTTTTGAACAAAAAAAATTTTAGAGATGAATACTAAAATATTTAAACACGTGCAGGCATGCACAAAGTCAAAATATTAACTTGAAACAGGCGAATTTTAGGGGGTGCCTTATAATTTTGATTACTACTGTATACTAGTCAAAGCACTGCCGATTGAGTACAACCAAATCGGAATGTTTATTGACATTGCCCCTGCTGAAAAACAAAACACAGAGTTTCTGAAAGAAAAAATAAAAGAATTCAGTTTAAAGTTTAAAACCGACAGTAAAAAGACAAATGTGAGTGTATTCAATACAAAAATGAATAAAAAACAAAAGGATTGTGTTACATTTGTGGGAAACCAGGACATATAAAAAAGGACTGGCGCAATGAAAACTACATAAACAAAACCGAACAAAGTGATCAACAATAAATCAAAATATTTAATCAACGAGGTCGTGGCAGCTGGCGATCAAGAGGAAGAGGAGGTACTCGCGGTCAGGAAGAACAACACCACAACAACAACATCTCGGCTTGGGAGTATTCAACTCAACAATAGTGAAATGAGTGGTGAAGTGCAAAATAAAAATTTGATAAAATGGTTGTTGGATAGTGGGTGTACTCATCTAATTAATGATGACAAATATTTTTCTAGTTTTTGCGAACTAAAAAACCCAATCGACGTAAATCTACCGGACTGTAGCGTATCCAAAGCAACAAAAGTAGGTAATGTACACACATACTTTAAAGTCGGTAATTATTATAACGAGATAGAGTTAAAAAATGTATTTTTTGTTAAAGGTTTAAGGAATAATATTTTATGTTTTTCAAAGATCGCAAAATGTGATGACATTCAAGTATTCGAAAAGAAGATCAAAATTTATAATAATTTAAATAAAAAATTAGAGGCGATAGCGTATGAAGTGAATGATTTGTACAATGTCGAAGGCGTTATCAGTAAAAGAAGTATGAATGATGATGTTTACATGAATGCTGCTGTACTAACAAAAAAAGAGCGTTGGCATCGCGCTCTGGGACATGTAAATTTTGAATATATCGAGAAAATAATAAAAAACAAGACTCTTGACGGTTTACCGGACGAAATTGAAAAACGTGACATGAATTGTGCAAGTTGTTTAGAATCCAAAATGACTTATCAATCTTCCAGTAATAATCGCAAGCGTGCAACGGAAATTTTACAGATTGTTCATACTGATTTAAATGGTCCGTGTCATATAAAAGGTTATAATGGGGAAAAATATTTTCTCACGCTCATAGTCGATTTTAGCAATTGCACGTGCGTATATTTCTTAAAAACAAAAGATGAAACTTTTTATTGTTTTGTAGACTATAAATTACTTGGATAATCATTTCAGTCGGAAAATACAAAAATTACAATGTGATAAGGGTACTGAGCACCTAAACAAGCAAGTTCATAAATTTATCCGCAATAAAGGTATTGAATTGTTGCCTTGCCCGACAAATGTGCATAAATTGAATGGGGTAGCTGAGCGCTATAACCGTTCAATCATGGACGTCGGCCGTTGTTTGTGTAACGAGGCGCAGATAAATAAAATGTATTGGCCGGAGATGATCGCTACAGTCGCGTATTTAAAAAATCGGACGTTAGCAAACACGGAAGAGACAAAGGGTCCCAACGAAATTTTCTTTGGGAAAAGGCCGAACGTGCAAAATTTAAAGATTTATGAGTCAAAAGTTTTTGTGCGAATTCCAGAAAATAAAAGGCAAAAGTGGGACGATAAGGGGGTAATAGAAATTTTAATCGGATATACTCATTTTGAATATAGAGTATTAATAAATAATAAAATACTAGAGGTACGTCACGTAAAGGTAGTTGAAGACAGCACAAAAATAATATGTTTACAAAGACAACACCAAAACAAAACTTAAAAACCAACGCAGTTTAAACTCGAAAACAATACAGACAGTGAGAGCGAAAACAACACAACAGACGATGATGACGACGATGTTTTCGAGGGAGGTGTGAATGATAATGGTTTGTTAAACGATAAACAAATTGAAAGAGGTGGGAAGCGTAAATCTACAAGAAAAACGGGCCTCCCAGATAGGTATGGCAATCCAGTGACTAACTATGTTTACATAAATTTCATTGATGCAAATGTACCCACGAATTATAATGAAGCGATTCATTCGAGCAAATCTTTTGAGTGGAAAAAGTGATGGACGTAGAAATGAATCGTCATGCAAAAAATAAAACATGGGAGTTAGTAAACGTGCCAAAAAATGAAAAGATAATTGATGTAAACTGGGTATACTCGAGGAAGTCCAACGGACGATATAAAGCCAGGCTGGTAGCCCGCGGTTTCCAACAGGTGGAATCTTTAGAGAATGTTTATTCCCAAATGAGTCAAATGGAAACATTGAAGTGATTGTTGAGTTTTTGTGTTAATAATGATATGTTCATTGAACAGCTGGATGTTGGATCAGCGTTTTTAAACGGGGATGTGAAAACAAATGTTTACATTCGAGAACTGGAGGATTATGTGAAGGATGGGAATAAAGTTGCTAGGCTACACAAGGCTTTATATGGTCTCTAGGAGAATTCGTCTGTTTGGTATGAAACGTTACATGAATTTTTGACGAGTACAGGTTTTGTAAGGAGTGAGTATGATAGTTGTATAAAAAATTAATGAGAGATGACTGTTTATATTTGTTAATGTTTGTTGATGATATAATTATTGCGGAAAAGTTTTTAAAGAATATAATTAATGTAAAACGCGAATTAACGAAAAGATTCACAATGAAGGATTTAGGTGAAGTTAAAATATATATGTTGGCATAGAAAATAATTATAATAAAAACGAAAACAAAATGTTTTTAGGGCAAACTAGGTGAATTATTATACATAAGTTCGGGGACGAGACCCAAAATAGTATTTAGCGTTAACTATTTAAGCAGATATCAGAACTGTTATAACATTACACATTATAAGTATGCTTTGAGAGTTTTAAAATACCTCTATGAAACACTAAATTTGAAATTGTATAAAGGTATGAATTAATTCTTTGGGACTATTGATTGTTTTGTGGACTCAGATTTCGCAGGCGATAACATTGATCGCAAGTCCACTAGCGGATATGTTATTAGATTTAACGAAAATGTGGTGTTTTGGAAGTCGAGAAAGCAGGGAATCGTGACAAAGTGCTCGACATTCGTCGAGTATGTGGCATTCTCGGAGGCTGTGACCAAGGTACTATTTATAAGAAATATATGTAAAGAAATGTTCAAACTGGACATAAGTAGGCAAATAAAATTCTATGAGGATAATAGTGGTGCAGTTGCAATAGCCAAATTTGGTAATTTTACGAAAAACACTGAACATGTAGAAATACAGTATCACTACGTGAACGAACGTTACAAAAATAGGGTTATCAACATAATAAAAATCAAGTCGCAAGAAAATATTGTGGATATCCTAACTAAACCTTTGTCTAGAAAGAATTTTGTAAACATCAGGAAAAGATTAAAATTGATTTAGAGTTTTCTTTATGCTGTTGTTGAGAAAGAATAATAAATAAAATAAAATAAAAATAAAAAAATTGTATAAACATAATAAAAAGATCACTTAAATGGTATTGGTGTCACCATCTAGCGTGACACGAATACACTACGATATCGATCCGTATATTGACGGCAACGCGGCGCAGTGTGCGGCGCTTGTTTGTTCTACTACTACGCGGTCGCTTAACGGGATAACATGTGTCTTGCGTAAGCATCACAATTATACACGGAAATGTAATTAATAATCTAAACCTAATACTAACTTTATTTTTATATTAAACTAATTAAACTTATCAATAACTCTTATTATTAATGCCCATGTCTGCTCATGACAATACACCTCTCCTTTTCAACAAAATTATTTTTTACTATTTATGAAATATCTATTTACTTACAGTTAATTGTAAAAAGTCATAGTTTGTAACAAATACATTATTTTGTCATTTATTGTACATAGTATATAATTTTATTATTTTTTTAAATTAAAAATACTTTCAAATTGAATTTGATCAAAAATTTTAAAAACAAAAATACTATGAATTTTTTCTATTTTAAATTTGATCATATGAAAATGTTACTGCTCCTTCACCATTAAAATAAGAAAAAAATTTATCTCTCATGGCCATAACTACCCTAGCAGAAAAACTGCTAGAATTAACAAATAGGTCTCCAAATACAGAATGCTGGAGTTTATTTCTCAACAACTACTCATAGTCTTCATCAATTTCTGCTGGCATATAGTCGTGCTCGCTATCAAGTTCTCAAAGTCAATTGTAAAGGCAGGTAACTGCTTTTACTATTTTGACAGCATTGTTTCTGCAACACTCGATAGGCTTCTTAAGAACTCGCCACCGCTGAACTAAAATGCCAAATGCATTTTCAATGCAGCGACGAGCTCTGCTTAGTCTGTAGTTGTATGTTGATCCTTCATAGGTTAAACCTCTGCCTGGGTATGGCCGCATAAGATAAGAAGTCAGCTGGAATCCTAAATAACATACGGCAAAGGACTTCTATCAGCAGTTATTTGAACAGGCTGCGGTTAATTCATTGGATTATTCCCAAACTTATATCCAATGATTGAATTGTGAAAATCACTACCGTCACTTGCTCGACCAGGGGCTCTAACATCCACAAAAAGAAACTTGTAATTATCATCACAAATGCCCAAAAGATGCATACTGTGAAAATTTTTTCAGTTGTAGAATTTCGAGCCTGCATGTACTGGGTACTGAAATAAAATGGTAAAGAAATAAATATTAATTATATTGTAAATACTTTGTCACGGTCGGTGAAAATATTAATCCACACGATCGAGATTTTTCGTGTGGACGCGGGCCAGCAGCAGACGAACAGCTGCTGGCGGACCATTCCGGAACGGACCGACCGTTGGCGGTCGGACCGGCTGGAACGAGGCGTAAGCGCGCCAGTCTTTTCTACTAGCTGAGACTAGACACCTCGTCGTCGTGCGATTCTTTTGTCGGGATAAAAGAAAGTTTTTTTTGTCAGCGTGATTCGCGGTGTGAGTGTGGCAGTTTCGCTACGACTAGCGAAAACGCAGAGTGCGACGCTTTCGAGTGTGTGTGTGTTGTCGCAGGTGTGTGAGCAACACAGAAACCCGCTACAAGGAGATCTCCACCCGCGCGGCTCAAAGGTTTGTGTCAACGAGCGTACCGGTGTGCAGGTGTGTAGAGTGATAAGGGAAAGAGTTGTCGATTACTCTTTCCCAATCGGGTAATATTTAAGAAAGCTTCTACGCGTGAATTCTTGTCAGAAATCACGCGTAGAAACTAGCGAGCCGGCGCACGAAGCCGCCCGGCAGAGCGTTTGTTTACGCTTTAATTTCTTTGTTCGGCCGCCGCGCGATCGGCCGAACTTTAACTGTCAACAACGCGAATTATTAACTGTAGTTTATTTTGTTTATTGTTTATTTTTTTTCGTTCTTATTAATAAATCGGAGTTAAAATTAAACCTTCGTGGGAATTATATTTTTTTTTTTGATCGAATAAAAATAACTCTCTTTCTTCTCCGTTATATTCCTGCGATTACGAAAGTTATTTTTCTCCTTGATTCTTTTTTTTTAGCTTGGGGAAAATTACCCCGCCCACTGCCGGCATTTGAAGGCTAGTTCGCGAACGCGTCTCCCCAAGCATGTCTTAATTTTCCGTTCTAGGTACACGGACGACAACGGGAGTACTCGGAAGGGAGTACTCCAGGATGAAGGAAAATTGTTTACAGCTCAGTCCGACGGCGAGAGTGCAGGGCCGTGTTTCCCCGGACGAGCACTGTAACAACTTTACCAATTTAATCTTATGATTTAGCTTACCTCAATAGCGAAATGTTTGCCATCTATGCAGCCAATGCAATGAGGAAAATGCCATTTTTCTTCAAAACGAGCAGCAATACGCAACCATTGGGACTTTGTAAGTTAACCAGACATAACTATTTTTACAAGCTGGGACCATATCACTCACAGGTTTCTTTGATTATGTTAATAGCAGATGTTAAACTGGCAAGATAAGAGTAAGTACTAGAAGTTATGCAGTCTTCCCTAAAATAGATTCATAAAAACCAAAGTTATTCCTTAATCGTAAAATAGGATGTACCCAGTAAAGCTTTGGTGAATATTGTCTTTTTACTCCATTTTCCCATTGTGATGCTAAAATAATCAGAGCAGCAGCTAACTGGTTATTTTTTATTTGTCTATGTTTATAATTCACTAATTGGTACTCGTAAAGTCACTGCTTGTACTTATTGATGACATGATATTTGAAGAAATTTTATCAATAAGTTTTATTTTTTTATTTTTTCACACTGAACTAACACATTTATATTTACAGTCACAACGGTCACTCGAGAATGGCCCATTATGTCAAAAAACTAACACTGCACATCTATTTATTTAGTTAAAAATTATTTACTTTACTTCATTTGTTGTTAACAAAAAATTCTTTCACACAATTAAGCAAGCATGTTTTGAATGACCTCAATATTTTTGGCATGGGGGGGTATCTTAGCTATATATAGGGGTCATTCTAGGGTTGCAGGTGGGATATTGGTACGCCTTTAAAGCAAATTTTAACAAGGTAAAAAAAATTGAATTTCAATAACTAAGTCATGAATAGAAAGCGCGTGGATCACACAAAATTTTCCCGCAAGAATTTTTTAATTATCTTCATTTTTAAAAAAGTTACTTTCAAAATAAGGGCCGTTGCGGGTGGGACACAAAACGGAAGTCACTTTTTTATTTTTTTTTTATTTTAATCTGTCTGTTTTTTATCTACAATGATAGTAAACATGTCAAAAAATTCCAAGGTATAGCTGATACCTTAAACTTTGATGCCCAGGTACAGCTTTTTTGAAAGATCAAACCAACTACTAGTTAAAAATAATAAAGTAAGGTTGCGGGTGGGACATCATTTTATTGTGGGTGGGACATGTACGAAAACATAAAATTACAGACTGTTTATTTTTACCAAAGAGGATTTTTTAACCTTTCTAATAGTCATAGAATCTTCCAATACTATCGAACTATAGATGTAAACAATAAGTTGTAACTAAATAGTTGGCTTTGAATCTTTTTTTTTAGCTTTTCAACAAGGCTTTTTTGGGACTTTTATTCAGGTATTTTGAAAAAAGTGAAAAGTGTCAAAAATAAACTACATAAGAGAACTTTTAAAATAGTATTTGTGTTTAAAGAGTGGCTTGTACACATACTTTTGAAACCCAATTGTGAGTTAGTACAAAACATGAAAAATATTGAAAATATTAAAAGAAATCATTTTTCGTTCTGGTTTCAAATAGTGTGTCATGACCCATATATTTGAACCATGTGTACAGTGAAAACCGCTAGGCATGAATATCGTGTGTATAGCACTTTTTTTCTCCCATGAAATGAAAGCTTTAGAGTTATTACAAATAGATAAAAAATAGCAGAAAATGATTATCTTGGGACAACTAGTACTGCCAGAAATACTTTAGCAACCCCCACAAAATATATATCATTCGATTGGTACACACAGAAGTAGGAAAACAGTAAGGGTACTGTTGGAAATGTTTTCTAATATACAGGGTGTATAAAAAGTAGCAAAATTCCTGATTTACTCGAAAATAACGCATTTTTTGTGTAACACATGCATTGGGAAAGTTTCTTGTTTAAAAATTTCTGATTAACTGGGCCCAAAAAATTTGGGCCCAGGGCCTTATTTTGGGTTAAAAGTCATAAAATTAGAAGTTAATTGAAAAAAAATTTTTTTTTTAGTTCTATCATAAGTAATAAATTTAATAATAAGCTACAAGATATTAAAGCCACTTGGGCCCTACGTAAGCATCTAAAAATCAAAAAATAGTAGTCATTCGTAAAATTTCCTACGGGGGTTCCCATTTATAAAACTGAAATTAAAGTCCGAAGGGCTCAATATATGGCCACAGACCCAAATTTTTTAGGCCCAGTTAATCAGAAATTTTTAAACAAGAAACTTTTCCAATTCATATGCTACACAAAAAATACGTTTTTTTGGAGTTAATACGGGTGAAAGCGAAACGGACTCCACACGACAATCATAAGGCTAAAAATCGTAAAATTTTCCGTTCTTTCCGAATCCGGGATAAAAAATAGGGGTTTCCATTTAAAAGAACGGTCCAAAGTAAGGCCCTTTTCCAAAATTTTTTGGGCCCAACTAACCGAAAATTTTTTTTCCGGAAACTTTCTTAATACATGTGCTACACAAAGAATGCGTTTTTTTGGAGTTAATACAGGTGAAAGAGACACGGGCTTCACGCAACCTTCAGAAGGTCTAAAAATTTTTTTGAAAAACATCTAAAAATCGTGAAATTTTTCATTTTTTCCGAATCCAGGTTAAAAAATAGGGGTTCCCATTTTTAAAACTGAAATTTAAGTCCGAAGAGCCCAATATAAGGCCACGGACCCAAATTTTTTAGGCCCAGTTAATCAGAAATTTTTAAACAAGAACCTTTCCTAATACATGTGCTACACAAAAAATGCGTTTTTTTGGAGTTAATACGGGTGAAAGAGAAACGGGCCCCATACGACCTACATAAAACCCAAAATTTTGATTCCATGTTTAAACTCCCGACGAAAAAACTCCGGGACGAAAAAATATCACGAAAAAACTCCCGAAAATAAAAATTCCCGAACGAAAAAATTCCCGAAAAATAAATTCCCGAACGAAAAAATTATCGAAAAATAAATTCCCGCACGAAATAATTTTCAAATTATTAATAATTAACAAAAAATTAATATATAATGTTTTTTTAATATAAATCATTTAATAATATTCATTTAACACACACATAAATAAATAGATTTGTATCAACAAAAAATAAATGTACTTAATATAAATTTTATATAATATAATTTTTACAAATACTTTACAAATATTTTTAATAATTTTCGTGTTTAATTCGTTCTTTTTTTTTTTTAATCAATTATTTTTTTTTTTTTTTTTTTTTTATTTTATTTAAATATACGGGTACAAGACCCATTACAAAATTTCTCTCTGGGAGAATAATAGTAACAATAGGTATCTATAAAATAAATATTATAATGTTAATTATAATAAACTTAAATTAGACGATAAAATATCAATTGTATAACAGTAGTATGAACAGTGTAAACTTGAATTACTAATTTTACAGTACTGCAAGTACCTATATGACAATAATTTGGTTAATTTAAATTGATACAATTTTGTTTTAAGTAGAGTAATAAATATTCCTGATTCTATTTATGAAAATATTGGTATCTTGAATTTGTCTTAAACTATCATCAAGATGGTTCCACTTGTCTTTGATTCTAAATGATGAGCTGTGTTTTATTGTGTTTGACTTGGTGATTGAGTTTTCTAGGATGTAATTAGATCTTAGAGTATAATTACATGGTTTTAGAGTAAATACTGATGATTGAGAGAATTCTAGTATATTATTATGGATGTTGTTGTGAGCAAAGAGTAGGTCCTGGTAGTCATGCAGTGCCTTAATTTTTGGAAGGTTAAATTTCTTAGCAATATGTGAATAATCATGTGAATACGGATGCATCGGGGTTTTTGCTTTATAAGCGATGAATCTAAGAATTTTGTGTTGGACAGACTCAAGTCTATTAATTGCATTTGAATATGTGGGCGACCAAATAACAGAGGCATAAAGTAAGAGTGGCAGTACTAATGTTTTATATAGATGTACAATATTCCAAGGGTTTTTGAAGGATTTAGTGGCAAACTTTATGAACCCTAGTTTTCTTGATGCTTTAGTGATTGTTTGATCAATATGGTCTTCAAAGGTAAATTTATTATTGTAAATAACACCAAGATCTCTTACTATTGTCTGTCTTGCAATCGGATCATTTGTGATAGTATAATCAAAGTGGATATAAGTGTTAGATAAATTGAAAGATATAACATTACATTTTGATAAGTTAAAGGGAAGGTGGTTTTCAATAGACCAGGTGTAAAGAGCGTTAATGTCAGATTGGAGTAGTGAGCAATCGTATGGACTATTTATGGATCTGTATATTTTTAGATCATCTGCAAATAGGAGAATGTATGAGTGTTTTATTACTGTGGTTATATCATTGATAAAAATAATAAATAAGATGGGACCTAGGTGGCTACCTTGTGGGACACCTGATGTTGCAATGTACGGTTCAGATAGTGTATGATTTATTCTCACTCTATATTGTCTGTTAGTAATGTATGATTGTATCCAATTAATTAAATTTGAATTTAATGATAATTTTCTTAATTTGTCTATGAGAATGGAGTGATCAATGCTGTCGAATGCCTTAGAAAAATCTATATAAGCCACATCTACTTGGTTGGATGAATTTTGATTGAGAGTAGATGAAATGAAATCGTTGAAAATAATAAGGTTTGTTAGAATTGATCTTTTTGGCATAAATCCGTGTTGTTCTTTGACAATATTGTGTATGATTAGATTACTGATTTTTTGAGACATAATGTCATCAAAGATTTTGGAAATAGGTGGAATGAGAGATATAGGACGGTAATTTGAAATGTTGTTTTTAGAACCTTGTTTATGAATAGGTAAGACATTCGATATTTTCCATGAATCCGGAAAAATCCCTGTAGATAGAGATTGATTAAACAGTAATGTTAGAAAGTTAGTGAGACATGAGCAGCTTTTTAAAAGAACTGCAGGTACACCATCTATACCGTCATCGAAGTTTGATTTTAGATCCTTAATTGCTGTTTGAACTTCTATAGTCGTGATTTCTGGTAGTGTTGAGTTATGATCGTTGATGGATTCAATGGGGTTATGTTCGTGGATTTGGTATACTGATTTAAAAAATGAGGCAAAAAGGTTAGTGGTTTCGTCCAGATTTTCAGCTGTGTGATCGTTAAAATACATATTATTTGGTAATGTTTGAGGTTTGGTGAGGGAACTTAGATAGTTCCAAAATACCTTGGAGTTCTGTTTAACATGCTTCTCAACCGACTCATTGAATTCATCTTTGCACAATTTGGATAATCTCACACAGCAAGCACGTAATCTTTTAAATTCAATATAGTGGTTATGGTCTCTTGTTATTTTCCATTTTTTGTGCATTGTCTTTTTTTTAACTATAAGAAATTTTAATTCGTGTGTGAACCAACGGGGAAAATTACTATGGTATAATGGAATCTTTTGTACGTTTTTGCTAATTATATCATGAAGGGTGGTATATAAAAATTTACTATTATCGTTGATGTCAAAATTGTTGATATTTCTTGAGGATAAGGCTGCATTTAATTTATTATTTAAAGTGGTAAAATCTGCTTGTTTGAAGTTGTAGTAATATTGAGTAGTTGCAGGGGTGATGTCCGAGTCAAGGTTGAGTCCAAAGAAACATGGTGGATGTGGTGGGTCGATGTTTACTAGATAGTCAGGAGTGCTGATAACTTCAAAGCTCATTGACGTGAAGAATAGATCAAGTGTGTAGTTAGTATGAGGGTTTATAGGATAGACTTGAGATAGACCAAATTGTGAAAATGATTCTTTTAAAATTTTGGCAGATTGAGTTAATGTACTGTTGAGATAACCAATTTTTGTAAAATCCAGAGTATGCTTCTTGAACCAGTTGATGTTGGGGAGGTTATAATCACCAAATAGGCATAGATTATAGTCTGGGTATTGAGTGTTAATATCTTCAACGATGCTTGTGTGCTCAAGATAAATATTGCAATCAGTTTGAACATGCTGAGGAATATAGATTGTGCCAAAGATGAGTTTTTGATGGTTATAGTTTAACTTTATGAAAATATGTTCACATGATGATTCTTGTGTGTTACAGATACTGGCTTTAAGGTAGGATTTGGTAGCTATCAGAACTCCACCAGCTCTTGATTTATTGCTGTTATGTGGACCTCTATCATTTCTAAACAGTATGTAGCCAGGGAGGGAGAGCATGGAGTCTGAGAGGTTAGGTTGAAGCCAAGTTTCTGTAATAACTATTACATCTGGTGAGGGTGATGCTGTATAGATATTGTTTTGAAATTGTTCAATCTTGTTAACCAAACTGCGAGCGTTTTGGTAGTACACAACTAGCTGGTGCTTTGATTTGACTTCCCGGTAGGATCTTGGTTTTTTGAAGCTTTAACTATCTTAGGAATGGAGTTCATGTAGGTGATACGCCATTCAAAATCTAGGTTACCATTTTTGAGGTTAAGGTCATTACATTTGACTTTTAAGTTTCTAAGATGGGTTCTCTGTGTGCTTGTAAGATCAGATGTAATTTTCACCTGACTAAATTGCTCATTAGACTTTATATTTTTTATAGATTTGAATATTTTCCTTACCTCATCAGTGTCTTTTAGTGAGATCAGTAGTGGACGGGATTTGTTTACTTCAAATTTTCCAAGTCTTTTAGAGTATAAACCATTAGAAGAGATAGTAGGATCCAGTGAGTTAAGCAACTTGGTGATAATGTTGGTATTATAAACTGTGAGCTCTTTGAAAAATGTCTTTTTCTCAGTATCATTCTTAGGTGTGTCCTTATTTAATTCTGGCAGATTGTAGATTATAATATTTCTTGCTCTTCTTTGTCTTTCAAGCTGTTCAGAGATAATTAAATTAGTATTTTGTAAAAATTCTTTCTTATCTGACATATTTTTTAGTGTATTTTCAATGTTGGAAACTCTACCATTTAGGTTATGTATGTCAACTTTATTGTTTTCAATTCTCTTGTTAAAATCAATCAAATGTTGGTTTAGTTTATCTATCTTACCTCCGAGAATTTTATATAATTCAAAATTTGATAAGTCACCCTCTGTGTTGTTATTTAGTGTTGTGTTTGTGTATTCCATGTTGTTATTATTGTTGTGGTGCTGTAGGTCTTCAAGGTGGCTTTGATGGAGAACGTCGTCACATGTTGTAAAGTGCTGGACCTGGGGGTTCGGAGATCCACAGCACAGCTGGAAAGTTCCATCGTCGTTGGGGTGACTTCTTGAGACGCACCCTGGGTGGTAAGCAGCTCCACATCCAGTGCAGTAAGAGGCGCGCGATAAAGTTTGTTGCGTCATAGGGGGACGATCAGGTGGACAGCGATTGCAATATATTTGTGTGGATGATGGCTGGGACGTCTCAAAATAATCAGGATTATTACCTTGAGAGGTCCTGGACCATCTTCTGTTTTGTGTAGTCCGTTGTGTTGAGTTGCCACCACCACGACTCCCTCCTCGTGGCATTTTGTAGGTTATGTGGACGTTATGTACGAATGAATAAGTGATTAGTGCGTTTATTGTTGTGTTTTTATGAATTTAATAATTTTGAGGTGTTATTGTTATGATAGAACCCTATTACTCTATTTAAAGAACAATTCAACTTGTTGTAATAAGCTTAGATTAATGAGCGTGTTGAAAACACTGTTCACTGCGCTATGGCGCCCGCGAATTTATTTATTTTAAATATAAAATGATTTTGTTAAAAATTTGTATAACAACTCTATTCTTGTAAAACTACGTATTTAAAAGTTTTATCTTTAAAAAATCAATGACAAAAATCTCTTTAAATCAAAGATAAAATTATAAATTTTTACGAATTAAATTGGACATCAATATTATTTTATACGAATACATAATCTCTACTTTCACGAATACGTTTACTGATACTGTTTTTCTAGTTTTTGATACATATCTTTTTCATTATAAATCCTTAAAACGATTTTGATTCGCTCATTTTTTTCTTTAATCAATGTTAAATCTTTACAAATCACATTATATAGCAATAAGACAGGAGACATTCATCAAATAATCTAGTATATCATTTCTATAATAATTTTGCACAACGTTCTTTAATCGCTGATCATAATTTTTATATTTTTTTCTTTTTTGTACGACTACATCATCTCTACCAGTTTCTAGTTGAGTTATAATAGTTTCTACAAGATTTTGCTCCGATTTCAAACAATTAATGAATTCGCTCATTGAAGCGTGATGTTTACCAACAACAGTAGCAAATCTATTATGCCATCCTTCACACGCATTGTTTGTACGAGGAAAGTCTTTTAATACATCCTCGAAACTATTCCACAATTCAATTGGAAATAACGGCTCTCCTCGTACATTGTGTCGTTTTTTAATCCCTATCCATGTATATTCGATATAATTCAACAATTCATGTAGTAACTCTTCGTTATTAATAAAGTAATCTGATTTAATCAAACTTTCATACGCAAATATGACGTCATCAACCGGAACGAATGCCAAAGAGATCAAAGATTTTACCGCGGTTTGGAAATTAATATCCTCTCCATATAATTTTTGCAGTCCTAATGACTGAACATGTTTCCATATGCATTGCCCGAAATGGAAATGACATCCTTTAATTCTAGTTTGCGGAAAAAGTTTTTTAAAGGATTTTATAAATGCTTTTTCAAAATCAATTAATATCTCTTCAGGTTCATAATTATCAAGTTAATCTTTTATCATATTCAAGGCCGACTTATACAACTTTTTACTTTTACTAGGAAGTAATATAAAAACTAAAGGCACGGTTTTGTTCTCGCAAAATCCGTGTATAGTATATAATTGCATGAAAATATTAGGCACTGTTTTAAATGTACCGTGAGAGAACCACAATTTACAACTTTTAAGAAATTTTAGGTTTTTTTTAGTACTAAATATTAAAAATTGATTCTTAGCATCGTTGCTATCGTGAAGGAGAAATGCTTTATCTTTACAAGTTTTTTGATAAATATCGGGGATAATCATATTTTCTAAGTTATCGACAGGAAATGCACCTATTTTTTCAGTTCTTATATTTTGAACCGTCCTTGTCAAGGAACTGATAGACGGTATTTGAGCACTAACCTCTGCTTCTAAATTTGCCAAAGAATCGTTAATAAGTTTACTTGGAGCTTCGTTGGAAATTGTTGCTGCATCTTTGATATTGTTTCTAATTTCACGTACTTTAACGTCAACTAGGTTTGAGCTGTGAGTGTGTTGTGTTTCTTTGAGAACAATGCCTAAAATAATTTAAGAAGTTTAAAAAAAAAAAATTTATTTAGTCTTCTTATTAAATTTTACTTTATTTTAAATTACCATCTTCAGTTGACTTATCGGTATATGCCAATCCTGGACAACGATCATCTTGGTATTTCACGCATCTCCGAACTACACTTTTTTTATTAACACGCAAATGACTGTACAGATATCCACTAACATTTAACAAAGGTTTCCCTTTTTGACCAGAAACAAAGTGTAGCGGCATTGTGTACGATACGAATCATTAGACAGCCAAATGAATACTAAATGGCTGATCTATTCGATAAGAAAATAAACATTGTAACGGGGTATTTCTTCAGAAAAGGGCCTCCCTTAAATAATCAAGAGAGTTTCCCGGGCCCTCCCATTACAAGGAAATTCTTTTCAAAAATAATACGGGGAAACACTTCTTAATCTGAGGTCAGGGTTTCCACGGAGAGAAAACCTCCGGGAATGGTTGGTGAGCTAGAGAGAGAAGAAATAAATTATTACCAAAAATTTTAGGTTAATTCAATTTTTATTCTTGTCTACGAAAAATCAAGTCTACAATTACAGAAAAATAAATTTTTATTTGAGAACAAAGGAAATAAACAAAACTATCGAGTAGTCTACAAAATGGCGGGTAACGACGCCGCGCCCAGAAAAACTCGATCGAATTTATACAAGACTTTTCAATAATATATAACAAAATTTTTTTAGTCAGTGTACCAATATCCAAATTTTCCAAACAAAACCATGCTTATAAAATTTTAATAGAATAATGAAAAAACCTTACTTTCACCCAAAAATTTCTATTTCAAAATGGTCACTTCAATTACTCTCTTTTGTTCTTTTTTTTTTATTTACTTCCAACTCTCAATTTTGCAGTGGACTAACCCAAGTTTTTTTATTAATCTGGTATCCACCTAGCTGTACATACAATTAAAAAAAAAGTCTACAACTCAAAAGGGAAAAAAAAAAGAAAAAAACTTAAAATAAGTCTACAAAAGGAGAACTTAGAAATTTAAAGATCACACTCTCAAAAACACTACCTCACACTATGGCTACTGAGAACAGAGTGACGCTTCCCCGCGTCTCTCTGACTCAACTTCCTTCCTCACCATCTCTTCCCAATACTCTCAACCAATCAACACTAATCAATCCAATTAAGCCTCATTCATACTCGAGGAACAGTCATTTGTCCACCAATCAGACACATTCACGCCACAACACCCAATCACGCTCCCGTCTACAATCTTCCGGTGGCGATCGCCACGCCACATATAGTACGCGCGAAAATCCAAAATAAAGAATAAAAATAATGCACACGAGGCACTCACTGCGTTAACCTATCCCTCGCGCACATACTCTCTCTCTCGCTCTCCCCCATACGCTCACATTGTTCGCGCAACGTACACAATACAAAAAAAAATAAAATCTCACTCACGCCCGTGTCTACTGTGGTGAGCGTGCGCGCACGCGCTTGGCGACGCAGTTGCGTCGTCTGCCGACACGCGCCGCGCACCTCCTCCGTCGTCGAAAACTCCCCGACGGAGAATCGGAACCCGTGTGTAGTGTATGTGTGTGTACGTGCGCGCCCTGGGCCGGGAGAGCCTTCCCGGGTGGTGAACATGTGTGTTGTGTATGTGTCGCGCGCGCGCCGGGCGCTCGTGCTGCTGCAACAGCAGCCTCCAGCCGACGGCGATCATCGCCACGTGGTCGGCTTCTGCTGCGCGAGAAAGAGGCATGGTTATCACCTGGGAAAGTAAACAAACAAATTAATTATTTCATTGTTTTCCCAGGTGACCTGACACTGCCAGGTAAGAAAAATAATTTACGAGGGATTCACTCCCTCGCAACATACATACATATATACAACCGCGCACGAACGTAAACACTGAAATGTAGTCATAAATCTTATTTTCTATCATTCATTACGTAATATAAAATCGCGTAAAATAATAAATTAATACGACAGAAATTTTTCAATTTAGGTATACATTTTTGAATTTTTTCTTCCGAATATTTTTATTTTCAGGAATTTTTTCATCCGATTATTTTTTTTTCCGGGATTTTTTTCGTCCGAATATTTTATTTTTCGGGAATTTTTTCGTCCGAATATTTTTTCGTCGGGAGTTTAAGCGTGATACGAAAATTTTTTTTGAGGAATACCTAAAAATCGTAAAATTTTCCGTTATTTCCGAATCCGGGGTAAAAAATAGGTGTTTCCGTTTAAAAAAACGAAGTTTGGGTCCGTAGGGCCGAAAGTTTTTGGGCTCAATCAACCGACAACTTTTTTTTCGGAAACTTTCCTAATCATGGTGCTACAAAAAAAATGCGTTATCTTCGGTAAATCGGGGGTTCCGCTAATTTTTATACACCCTGTATGCTTGGTTTTACTTACGCGTACTTTATCATCAATCTTGACCATTGGTTTCTTTTTATCAATCTTAGTGGTGTATACAATTTGAGCTTTATTGGTTACTACTTTTGACATTATGCTTATAGTTCGATGTTTTTTATCATTACTAGGGCTATTTAGCACGCTTTGCGTGCCGTTGATTAAAAATTAATTTTTTAACTCTTATACATAGAAATTACAATAATATCACATTAAAATCAACATTAATGATAAATAGTATTATCGATTATTTGGTTTTACTTGTAAATGGGAATAACTGTCAGTTTATACTCTGGCTAAAATTAATTATAATAATGATTTACACCCGGTATGACTTTCAACTATCTTATTTCCTAATATCTTGATCACTTTTTCATGAAATTTCATACTTTATTATGCCAGTTTAAAATTCGACTTTTTCTATTTTTACCTGTTATAGTTTAAGCATACATTTTTTTTAATTTCAATTTCTGTATTCTGTTAATTTTTTTTCTAATCTCCCAATATTTTTACAACTTATTTATGATAGAATATATCAAACTATGATCCTTAGAAACTCAAAAATTTTGTAATCGAAGAGTTTTAAAGGCTATTTTTAACAAATCAGGCGCTAGCTAAGTTCTGATTTTAGGTAAAAAACTTCTGCTTTATTTTTTAAATAGTTAAACAGTGATTTATAAGAATTCTAATCAACTTACTTAAGTTTTTTAATTTACCGCATTTAAGGCATACTTGCCCAAGTTATTATTTATTTTTAAATTTTAAGTAAGTTAGAATTTGTCAAGCTAAGTTATATCCTAAGACGTGAAAACTTAATTTTTCATAATTGAAGTTAATAAAACTTTTTTATACAACTCGATCATGTAATCGGTACTTTTCGACGTTTAAAATACGCAGTAGAACTGATACTTTTAGATCTTGATTTCTTTTCACCGCAGCGTTGAATAATAACGTACATTTACAGCCACATTTTTATCAAAGTACCAAATTACATGATCTTGTTGAATAAAATATGATACTCAATTTGTTTCCAAAGTTGCAGATGCTCTCGGTTCCAGATAGCTCGCTATCGCTCGCTAGCTTACGCCTCGAGTATCAACAACAGTCAATCTAAATGTACAACTTCACACACAAGTTGAGTAACATATCATTATAAAAGTCTGTTTTTCGATATAAAACTTATTTCTACAGTGTAATTTAAAAATCGTCAAAATTATTTTGGATTACATAAACGAACGAACAAATTAAACAACTATTATACTATATTAAAGCGTGAAAAATATAACACTAAAAATTAAACTTTTGTTAACTAAATGCGGTTTTCTTGGTTTAATTTAATTTTAATAAAAAATTAATGTGCGAGGTTCACAGCTGTATGTTCAGCTATGAGTAACCGTTCAACTAATTTATTGATATCATCCCAGTATTTGTAATGAACACTTGAACTTGTTCTCGCAATCTTAAAATCAGGTAAAATACCACCACCTTTGTGATTAAACAAAGGGGCGATGATATCGGTAAATTTTTAACTTTTATACATTTTCAACAAACCATCTTTATTTAAAATAACCTTAGATAACTCCAAGATTCTTTTATAATTCGCTTTTTCAGAACTTTGAGGTACTCCTGGTGCTCTCAATAGTAACAAATCCATTAAACCATTACTTCTGTTGAATTTCACTCCATCAACTATGATATGATTAGAGTCAAAATAAATTTTAGATTTTCCAGGAGTACACGTATTATCTACTTTTTGTTTTAGACCATAAATTTTACCTAAGACTGTATAACCTGACTTGAGAAGTTTAATTGAAATTTCTGCTTTCTGTGTTGTTTAATGGTTCATTCAAACTCTTAATGGAGAAATTTAATTCAGTTGTGATTTCATCTTTTTCCAGTAAACTATCTATGAGGGTATTTTTACTTCTTGGAAGGCTAACGACAGGATGGTCCGAGGCTAACTGCTGTTGCTTGGTCGGTTCGCAGAGGGCCAAGGGTCTGCTGTGAAAACAGGGCCCGCCTCCGAAAATGCTTATTGGTGAATTTTTCCCGTTATTTGAGAGTGTGCGAGAGTGACGAGAGATCAACCAATAATTTTTGGGAAAATTACACGGATTTCTAATACTAATGAACTTAGACTAGCGCATTATATTTTTACATTTTTTTCCCTTAAATTTTTAAAATGTTTATGAAGTTCAACTAATTGTCTAAATTATCTCAAGAGTTTCAAAATCAAATCGTTGGGCCGGACGAAAAAAAACACCTGATACCAAGAATCCATGAAAAAAGTACCATTACGTGAGTTTCCGGGGACAGAATAACAAAAAAATAATTTTACGCGATAAATGTAACGTTGCAATTTTTTCCAAGAAAACTGTCATGATGTATAATTTTTCCGAGAAAATTGTCATGTTAAACTTGCTGCGGGTCGGAAGACAACATTCCTCGAGGAAAATGTAACCAGTGTGTTTTTATACGGGAAAAAAATTACATTCACTCAAGACGAAAATATATCCCGGGGAAAAAGTAATCTGCACAACTTAATCGGGTAATTAAACTTAACCGGGTAAAGTGTAACGTTGAGATAATTAACGATTGAGGAATTCTTTTTTCATGTAAAAAGTAACAAGACCTATGACAACTTATTTGAAGCAGACTAAGGGAGCTTTTCCCGAGGAAATCGTAACGTTGAGAACTTTTTTCCAAGTAAAGTGTAACGTTGAGGAAATCATCGAATATAAAGATATTTTTTAAAGGAAAATTTACAATATCCATGCCAACTTATTCAAACTGGAGAAAGAAGATTTTTCCGAGGAAATCGTAACGTTGGGACTTTTTTTCGGGTGAAATGTACCGTTTAGGTGAATAATGACTAAAATAACATTTTTCTATGTGAGAATCTACAATATCAATGTCAATTTATTTGAAGCAGGTTAAAAAGCTTTTTCCAAGGTAGTCGTAACGATGAGAACGTTTTTCCGAGTAAAGTGTAACGTTGAGGAAATCATTGAACATAATAGTATATTATATAATAAGTGCGTAAAATGCATCATTCACGCACGCGTGCTGGCATCGGTAAAGCCGACGCCAATAGCACAAGTGTGTGAACAATGCAGTTTACGCACGCATTATGTATACTATTTTATATTACGAGTACTCGAAAATGCGTCAAAAGCGTGAATTTATTGACAGAATTTGGCTAAACTTTTAAATTTTTGGATTGATAGGTTAGATCCTGCTAGCAGACCGCCATAGTTGTTCTTGCTAGCATGGGTACTTTGGTTTTAGCTGTACACCATATAATATACATGGGTTTTCTATAGTGTACGTTTCACACCTCGGCCTCGAACTCGAACTCACAACAGCGCGTTGTAAACTTGTAAGGAGAAAAGATTTTACGATTTAGTGTCGCTTGATTTGTTTACTTAGGAATGCTAACGTTGAAACTGATGCACAAAAATGATCCCGAAATAATCATTCATATAAGTATAAGCTTGGTCATCAAAACACAGCTGCTGCCAGTGTCGTCTGCTTTCTCCACGCTGCCGCCGCCGGCCGCTGTCTCGGTATTGTGTCTACTGTTTATATAAGTACCTACACCTAATTTTTTCCGACGTTAATTTTTTGAAGTCGCGGTCTCCGCCGGTGCTCAAGCCAAAAACTGAGGTAGTTGCTCGTGTTTAAAAACATTTGATCCTTCGTAATATAGTCTAGTGTGTTTTAAAATAAAAAATATTTTTGAAATAAAGCACACTGTTCTTCCTAAGTTAACTAAAACTTACAGTTTAAACACTTTTTATAACATTTGATACTATTATTATTACACTTTTAACTATAAGCAGATTTTTATTTAAGTAAATATATTTCAACTGCTGATTATTATTTTGTAAAATATGATTAGCAAAATCTACGTAGACTCACCGCTGCACGCAACACAACTTAATGGCCGAGGTTATGTACGTTTTCTTTGTAACTAAGTAGACTTTTTATAAAAAGAAAAAAATAAAACTTTTAATAACTACCTATACTTGACGTTTAATTTTTATAAAAAAGTATTATTTTGTAAAATACACGGACGATTAATGATATGAGCCGCAGGCCGCAGCAAGACACTTGCTACAAGCAAAAGCAGCTAAAACCAAATGTGCCTGCTGCTCAGATTTGAATTTAAATCAATAGATGGCAGCTCTATCAACATGAGCAAATGTGCGATTTTACACACTCCAAATAGCTCTTTTGAATGCGTAAAATACGCATTTTAGAGTACGGGTAATATAAAGATATTTTTTAAAGGAAAATTTACAATATCCATGCCAACTTATTTAAACCAGAGAAAGGAGATTTTCTCGAGGAAATCGTAACGTTGGGACATTTTTCCGCGTGAAATTAACAATTAGGAAATCATAAAATATAAAGGTATTTTTTAAAGGAAAATTAGCAATATCCATGCCAACTTACTTAAATCAGAGAAGGGAGATTTTTCCGAGGAAATCGTAAAGTTGGGACTTTTTTCCGGGTGAAATGTAACGTTTAGGTGATTAACGATTAAAATAATATTTTTCTATGTGAGAATCTACAATATCAATGATTATTTGTTTAAAGCAGGCCAGGGAGCTTTTGCCGAGGTAATCGTAACTTTAGAACTTTTTTCTGTCCAACGATTGAGACAGTATTCTTCCAGGTAAAAAATTGAAAGTTTTGTGTAAACTTATTAACAATAGAATAGGGCGCTTTTTTCCAAAGAAAAAGTAACGAGTTAAATTTTTCCAGGTAAAATGTAATCTCACTCCCTTGAATTACTTGATCCGAGAAACCAGTAGCATTATTTAAAAAAAATAGTGAAAAAAAAGTTACTTGAATTTTTTTCCATGGAAAACATAACGTATGCATCTTTTACCGGGTATATTGTAACAACCACCTCGGACAACTCTACCAAACCAGAAACAAGATCAATTCTATCTTGTATAAGAGTACTGAAATTTTTTCTTTCATAAAATACCGTATTTTTATCGTTAATCACCTTAACGTTACATTTCACTCGGAAAAAAGTCCCAACGTTACGATTTCCTTGGAAAAATCTCCCTGGCCTGCTTCAAACAAGTTAGCATTCATATTGTGAATTTTTATTTAAAAAACATTTTAAAATTCGATGATTTCCTCAACGTTACGATTTCCTCGGGAAAAGCTCCCTTAGTCTGCTTCAAATAAGTTGGTAATGGTCTTGTTACTTTTTAGCTAAAAAAACAATACTTTAATCGTTAATTACCTCAACGTTACACTTTACCCGTAAAGAGTGCACCCGTTACTTTACTCTCGGAAATTTTCCCTTTTTATTGATCGTTATTGTTATCATGGAAAAAATATACTAGTTACTCTTTTCTCGGAAAAATGTGGCTCATATATTGGCCGATTTTGTTGTTGTTACAGTTATCTCGGAAAATTGATAACTTGTTACAGTTTTCTGGTAGACAAAACTTGTTACGTTTTTCTTGAAAAACTGGTACGGTTACTGTTTTACCGGATTTTTTGGCAGGTGTTTTTTTTCGTCCGGCCCAACGAAATTTTTTTTTTAATTTTTAATTAGTTCAACAATTTTCCTTTTTCACAAAATAACTTCTATCATTGACCAATTAATTCATACTGAGAAAGATTATTAGAAAAACTGTTTTATTTATCTAAATAAAATTATAAGTAATTCTTTGAAGCCTGTAAAGTTACTGAATTTAATTTTAGTTAATTCTTTATAAATGATATTCTTAGGGGTATAATTAATTCTTTGATTCCCAAAAAATTTTTTAATTGATTCCTTAGATCGAACTCTTTACAATGCTACGTACTTATAATTGTACATGATTGAAAACATCTGACTTGTTCATTAAGTTCTTCTACATTAATGTTTCGAGCTGATAAAAACAACATGTTTACGAATTTCATCAAATTTTTCTTCCTCAATTGTAAATTTTCTTTAATTTGTATTATGGGGAAGTGCACAATCTTGAAAATGATTTATATTTTCTAGTTGATCATTTATCGAACCATCTCCATCAGTCAGTAAAAATTTAGCAAAATCAATTTCTTGCGGAAATCTATATATACGTTACGGCTAATGCCCTATTTAGGCTAAAGCTGTGAGAAAAAATAGAAACATTAATTTATTAGCAAAAAAGATAATTTATTAATGATTATATTTTTGAAATAATTGGTTTAACCACCAAACCTTTTCTTGCATTTTTTTGTTTTGTTTTTTTTTTGTTTTTTTTTTTTTTTTTTTTTTTTTTTGGCAAGGAATACAGAATTTGAGAAATAATAAAATGGCTTCTTGAGTAGCATTTTTGAATTTTTTTTTTCAGCTTTTGAATTATTCGGTTTTTTCCACCGTGACCAATTTCAATATGAGCTATGTGCAGGATATCAAAAATTTTTTCATTTTTAATAAAGTATTTAATTTGTATAAGACTTTTTTTCAAAGGAACAATTACAATCGGCGTTGTATGTCAGTTGAAGTAGTGGCTAACTTTGCTTGTTTAACACTAATTAACAAATCTGAATATTCATCTTCACTTATATAAAATCTGTTGGAGCTTTTTGAAGCCACTTATTTTTAAAATTCTTAATTGAATTTAGTTTTGAATTGAATGTATTCTTCAGTCATTTCAAATATATTTTTAAAAATAGAAAAAATTAAAAAAAAAACAAAAAGTTACGATCTTCTTCCTTCAAGTCGAAGAAAAAGACTACTATAATTCGATCGCCATTAACTTGCACTTAAATTTGGGAAAAGTACATTACTGCCCAAACTGGGCCGTAGAACTTTAGCTGGCCACAGTTAGCTCTAGCCGACAGGACTTGCCCAGCTGCAGTTAACTTTAGCCGGCTAAAGTACGAATTTTTACTCTTAATACAACTTTAGTTAAAAACATAGGCTGAAGTTAGCTTTAGCCGTAACAAATATGTTTTCTCATTATTCGGTACCATAAAACGATTCCCGAAGTTTCATTGAAATCAATGATCATATTAAGGTGGATCCAGCAACCTGCACCGTATCAAGCTGGGGCCCTTTTAGGGTGCAATCTAAGAAATGCACATTTTATCGTATGTTTATGTTGCTATGCTGTAAAAATAATTATTTAAACGTATCTAGATATTAATTTCGAAGAATTAATACGTAAAAAAAAAAATAATATTTTTTACAAATGCCCCATAATCTAGTACGTGACTGAATTTTTCGAAACGTGACAACGTCCCAATCGGTTGACTATTCGCAGTCATCAAAAGTCGAAAATAATATATTAACACATTGAATTTTACTGAATTACACTTCCAAAGTTTTATTAAAACATTTTTTCTCAAACTAGGTTAGCTTCAATGAATCATTAAAAATTTTTTTTTTTTCATCATCAATATAAATCACTCAATTATTTACACGAATTTTATTTAACACGTTATAATTATTAGGATTATTGATAAAAAATTAAACTTCATACATAAATATTATCTATGAATCATAGCTATCGAATTTTGTTTGACTAACTACTAAGAGTGTTTACAAGCAGCTGCTTGCCTGAAATTGCGAGGTTGCAACGTCTCCGCGGCGGCAGACGACAACCTTGATCGTGGCTGAACACGCGTCTAAATGAGTATTTTTTTCGCACATTTTATTATTTTTCTCAAGAATTAATCCGGCTACCCTATATTTTTGAAATTTTAAAATGATCCTTGAAATTGTTGTCATCTAGTGATCACAAAATTATCCACATCGTGCAGTTTTAAACAACATGAGAATTTTTATCCTGTTTTTTACCATAAGAAACCGTGTTGTGAGAAAATTTTTTCAACAATTTTTTTCTTAAAATTTTCATTAGCGACCCCACTTTTTTTTTATAGATAATTTATTGTCAGGGTTGAAGGAATCTCTGTGATTTTTTTCGGGTGAATCATGCAGTTTTAACCAAATCGCTGGATCCTCCTTAACTTCTATTCTAAGGAGTAAGGGAGCGTACACAAACTACGTTGCCTTATTTAGGGGAGGTGGGGGGTTTCATGAATGTCTACGCTTGGCCACGTGGGGGGGGGGGGGGGCAGAGCTTATATCACGTGCCTTTTTTTTAGGGAGCTGCTGTTGGAAAAAAAAAATTTTTACTATAAAATTTCAATGACGCGCCACGAGTTCAATAAATAATCTGATCAGCTATCCCTCAAGCTCTAAGCCTCCAAAACCCTGGGCATCGAGTTCAATAAATAATCTGATTAGCTATCCCCCAAGCTCTAAGCCCCCAAAACCCTGGGCGCCGAGTTCAATAAATAGACTGGTAAATTATCCTCCAAGCTCTAAACCTCCAAAACCCTGGGCACCAGAGCTCAACTAAAAAACGTATCACCTATCCCCCAAGCTCTAAGCCCCCAAAACCCTGGGCGCCAAGTTCAATAAATAGACTGGTCAATTATCCCCCAAGCTCTAAACCTCCAAGACCCTGGGCGCCAGAGTTCAACTAAAAAACTTATCAGCTATCCCCCAAGCTCTAAGCTCCCAAAACCCTGGGCGTCGAGTTCAATAAATAATCTGATTAGCTATCCCCCAAGCTCTAAGCCCCCAAAACCCTGGGCGCCGAGTTCAATAAATAGACTGGTCAATAATCCCCCAAGCTCTAAACCTCCAAAACCCTGGGCGCCAGAGTTCAACTAAAAAACTTATCAGCTATCCCCCAAGCTCTAAGCCTTCAAAACCCTGGGCGTTAAGTCAATAAATAGACTGGTTAATTATCCCCCAAGCCTTGAATTTCCAAAACGATGGAAGCTAGAGTTCAATAAAAAAACTGATCAGTTCCGCTTGAAGCTCTAAACCTCCCAAAACTCTGGTTACCGAGTGAAAATATTACAAAATGATACAAAATCAGTATAAAATAAAAAAAATAAATGACCATTAAACAAACAAAAATTTTTGCGCTTTTCTCGAAAAGTGTCTCATTCGTAGAAACATTCAATTTATAGTTAAAAAAAAATAAAAATTTGTTAATAATGTTGCAAACAAAGAGTTAAACAATAAGTAAAAACTTATAGCGTTTTCTAGTGAACCACGCCATTTTGGAGTTAAAAATTTCAGATTAAAACTTTATGATATAATAGCACAAGTGCTTCGTAATTAGGTATGTTTATAAATTATTCATTTCATGCTTAAGTTAACTAAAATGCAGTCATATTTTTGGAATAATTCAACTCGGGCTCCCAAGGTTTTTGGGGGTTTAGAGCTTGGGGGATAACTCATCAGCTCTTTTGTTGAACTCGGGCGCCCAGGGTTTCAGAGGTCTAGAGCTTGGAGGATGGCTAATCAGTTTTTTTGTTGATCTCGGGCGCCCAGGGTATTTGGGTGTATAGAGCTTGAGGAATAGCTGATCAGTTTTTTTGTTGAACTCGACGCTTAGGGTTTTGGGGGCTTAGAGCTTGGGGGATAGCTGATCAGTTTTTTTGTTGAACTCGGGTGCCCAGGGTATTTAGGGGCTTACAGTTTGGGGGTTGGCTGATAAGTTTATTTATTGAACTCGACGCCCAGGGTTTTGGGGGTTTAGAGCTTGGGGGATAGCTGATCACTTCTTTTATTGAACTCGGGCGCCCAGGATTTTGGGGGTTTAGAGCTTGAGGGATAGCTGATCAATCATTTATTGAACTCAGCGCTCAGTGTTTTTGGGGTTTAAAGCTTGGTGAATACTTGATTGATTATTCTTGGATCCCAGCGCGACTTTTGGTTCTGGATTTCCAGACCGGAAATTTTTCGGCTCTTGATGCATCCATACCCACTATATGGAAAATAACGCCCCTGAGTCATGGTGATATTCACGGAAGACATAGACTAGATTGAACTTATTTCTGAATTAAAGTTTGTGATCTCATTACAATTATTTATAATTAGTTGAAAAAAGCTTGTCCTTCAAAAAATGTAAGTAAATGTTAGATATAATATTATAAATAAAATAATGTAAGTATCATTATCAAAAGTTTTTAATTCTGTAAGAAACAGTAAAAATTTTTTGAGAAAAAAATCTACGTTCTACTGGGGAGGGGGGGTCGACGAAAAATCTTCATTGAGTCACATGGGGGTAGGGGGGGGGGGTCGAAATACTCCTAAAATTAGGCTATGAAGTTTGTGTACGCTCCCTAACGAGGAGTAACGAAGTCTAAGGAATAACCAGACAATTAGGTAATTTTTTTGGTTTTTTAGCTAACTTTCAAAAAAATCGTGTTTGCAGTCGTAATACCCCTAGTGCTTCAAAATTGTCGATAATTTTCCAACTGTGTTTTGTTGCACAGCAACGAGGAGGGCAAGTTTGGCAGGTTAAAAATTTTTTGTCAAACTTTCCCCGCGAGTTGCTGTGCAAAAAACTGGAGAAAAATTATCTTAAATTTTGAAGCACGAGGAGTATTCAGCTGGATTATTTTTCCCAGCTGAATTTCAACTCATAGAAATGCTGTATTTTACATTTTTGCGATTATAGTTCTATTACTATTTGTTTACTATTAATATACCTATGAATACTCATATATAGGTATACACCGCAGTGACTCGGGTCTAACCCAAAAGCTGAATCGAATCAGTCTAACAATTCGAGTTGCTATGCGACTCGAAACGTTCGAATTGGAAATAACCGAAAAATTATCGAAATAATTTTACCCACACCCCTCCGTCAAATGTCAAACGCGGCGTTCCTATTGATTAAAATTCAGCTCGGGAAAATGATCAAACTTATCACACTTACAGAGATGGGAAACCTTCCATTTTTTGTCTGTTTATGAATTGTATAAGGGAAAAATATATTCTAAATCAATAAAACATTTTATTCTTTTTAATAAATAAAATACATAAATATTTAATAACATAAAATAAACAAATAAATAAAAAGCAGCTTTTTTGCTGATACATTTTTAATTTAAAACAAAGATTATTTTATATTTATCCATACCTTTATTTAAATAATTTTTAAAGACAAATCTATTTTTTTTAAATCTTTTCTTTCATAGTAATGATTATTATTGGGGGGTTGGTAAGCGAAGCAGGCCAGTAATTAGTACAGCCGAGGAGAGTACTCCCTTAGTATATGTATATATATCGTTTAGTTCGTCTGCGTGTCTGTCTGTGTGTTTAAAATAAATAATTGCATCAGCTCCGAAAGAATGCATATTTTTTATGGGTGAGGCTCAGAAATTCTTATTTAGAATCAGAGACCCCAAAAACCGAGATAAAGACTTATCAGATTCATTTTATATGCGTTTTTTATTGTTCAACCCTCCCTCCCCCACCCCATTCCCACCCTCAATGCAGCCCCAATTTCAACCCCTTAAATGAGGACTGCTCATATATATGCTTAAAATGTCATGCAGTATTAGTGAGGACCTTTCCAGTACTGGGATAGTGAGCAAAGAGTTAGCGTAAAAAAAATTAATATTTTTTATTTTTATTATTATAATTTACAGCTACGAAAATTTTTCCCAGTGACATACGCAAATAGTATCGCAGTTATTAAAGGATATGTATGAATAAAGTTAAAAGTCGTGAGTTGGAAAAAGGTACATGGAATCTTATGGTAAGCAAAATAACTTTTCTACATGAAGGTAGTAGGAACCCAATATAAAGTTTTTACGTAGGTTATTTAATTTTGTTTTAAAAAGCATTCTTTGTATTATTATTTGAATTTCATAAAATGAAGATTATTACTTACTACTTCCCAAATCAATTAAAAAGGCTCTGTTCAAGTGTTTGTGATAGACAAGAACCGCATGAACTCTTGAACAAGATGCATGGTCAATACAAAAATCATTTAGCTGTTGGTTGCGGCCAAAAAAATAACACTTTTTTTCATCAACCATTAATTTCTAAAAATGATAATAGCATACTGAATGATAATTATAATAAAATCAAATGAGTCAAATATAAACATAAATAAATATTAAGTTTTTCTATGAAAAACTATGAAATCAGTTTTATAAAAATTTTTAGAAACATACCTGGATAAGCTTTTCTCCTTTTAATACGTCGAGATGTAAACCATTAGGAGGCTTGCCTGCCCTGCAAAAAAAA
Source organism: Encarsia formosa (assembly GCA_038277355.1). Classification (NCBI taxonomy): domain Eukaryota; kingdom Metazoa; phylum Arthropoda; class Insecta; order Hymenoptera; family Aphelinidae; genus Encarsia; species Encarsia formosa. The sequence goes on from CM076187.1 coordinate 23,305,437, forward strand.
AAAATTAGTTATCTTAAAAGACTGATCAATAAGACAAAATTTTTTCATAAGTGCTAGAAATTTTCAAAGTCTCATTTGTTTATTTATGTCATTATAAAAATAACACTTTGTTGAAATTCTTAGAGATTTCATTTATTGCGTGGATCAATAAATTAAATCTTTATTTCAGATGATTAATAATTAATTTAATTACTTATCAAATTTGTGTAATACAATATGCGTTTGATAGTTCAATAAACATAGAGTGGTTTCGAGAGCGTAAAACATCACGACGTTTTTCGGGTGGTTATAAACATCAACTCTCTTCATGTGCACATGCGCTCACTCATAATTGCATTCGTGTAGAGGAGATTTATGAACATATCCCAATTCGATTTCTCAAGGCAAAGTAAAATATGAGCTCTTAGTTGAAAAAGTTTTCCCTAACTTTTGGCCCAAAATTCCCTAAACAATGGTGACCGATGAACAGCTCAAATTCAAACAGCTGGCTCAAATGATTACGTATTCTTCGTTGGTGTGCTTCGTTGATAGGTCGTCATCACCGTAAGCCACGTAGTAGCCGACGTCAGAACTAGATTCCTCGTACTTCGCTTTCAATTGTCTCGCGCCTCCTAGCGGCCGATGCCAAGGCTCTAGGCTCGCGTATATTCAAACGGAGTCTACTCCGTCATAAGTGCAGACTAGATTATAGAAATGAATAAAACATTTTTGGAAAAATAATAAACAAATTTTATAGATAATATCGAGATTGATAATTATAGATTAAATTTTTCTAAGGCGGCACGGCCGGTGCAAGAGAAAACGCTATACTTTGGCGAGTAGTCACGGGACTCCCTGTCTTTCTTGGACTCATGTCAAACATGGCAACTAACCTAAGATTTTAGCCTTTGATGAATTTTTTAACTAACCTTAACATGTCTCCGAAAGTCCATTTAGGCTGGAAAACGTGTATTGAATATTTTTCTACCACTCAGATTTTTTTCATTGAAACCTTTTTCGTCGATCTGATGAATTTCAATGAAAACCGTGAACAATGGAGATTTCTCATATGATTACGTGTTAAACTTACTTTATTCATGGCTTTGTTCCAATACATCTGAGTGTTCTAAAAATGTATGTGAGCTAATAACTTATTATTAAAAACGTTTGATCCAAATTTCAACAAATCATTAACGACATTTGGGTACTGTCCCTGCAGCCTTAACCAAAATATATATTTTTAAGAAATTTGTTCAAATTAGAATGATTTTCGAAACTGATTTTTTTTAAATTAACTAAAACATGAACAATGTTATTCTATAATAGGCTAGGGGCGCCAAGATGCGCGCTCCCTCTTACGGATAACCTGCGAACATAGCATACAGAAAACGCATTTTAAAAAAATTAATTTGAAACACTGAGTAAAAAATGCCTAAGTTCCAAAATTAGAAACCGAAGGTATTGAAGGAGTAAAGTTTTATTCAATTCCAAGCGCTAACCTGATTTCAAAATCGGAGCAACGTAAACAGTGGTTGCGAGTGATAAGGAAAAATAAGTAATTAAGTTTGTTTTATCATTTATTAAAGTATTTTGAGTCCTCTCATTACTACATTAAATTCTAGTAACAATGATTTTATTTGTATATACTTAAAAAATATTCATTATCATAGAATAAATTCATCGTAATAAACGTTAAAAATGAATGTAAATTAGTTTAAAGACTTTTTTAACACTTAAGAATTTTTATAAAAGACCAAATAATAATCGAGGCTAAAATTAATAAATCAATTTACGGAGACGTAATTTGTAATTTATTGAGCTTTTTATTCAACTCAATAACTTCCCTTCTTTATTCAAAATAATATTTTTTACTTTTTTGAATAATTTACGTAAACCTTAAGATTAATGGAAATGTTAAGTGGTGTCATTTTTTTATAGCAAACTATCCGACAGTCGGCAACCGAATGCAAATACATTTATATACAGTAAACACTTTGTTCGGGGAAAAAAATCTGATCATCCCCTTCATCCTGCGTATACTTCTACTATAATTGATGATTCAACTGTAAAAAAAGTTACCATCCAAAGATTCGACAGACAAATTAGAAGAAACAACCCAACTTTTAGCTTATCAAATAAAAATTTGATAAACAAACCTGAAAATTTACTCGATTCCTGTAATGAAGATGTAAAATTTGAAAATGCAAGCTTACAGGATTGAATTGAGACTGGCCAAAAGACTTCTGTTTCTTGTCAAACTGATCTGGACAATATCTTGAGTAGCACAGAGAATTTAAATGTTTTTATATGAAATTTAAAAAATAATAATGTTTGCAGTGCTGAGGTACAAGTAAATATTATCAAAATATTAGATAAATCGATTTCGTGCACTTTTTCAAAATTTGAAAATCAATCCAATAGTGATGAACGTAAATGTGAGAATGGTTTTCATGGAGTTGAATCTATTAAAAATGATGATGAATTGATAGATTTGTGTGAAGTGCCTTTCGTAGCGTTTTTTTTTGCTTAGTCTTTTGCTAAAACGAAAAAATTACGAAACTGAAGATAAAAATAAACTTTTAATTAAAAAAAAATAAATAAAATTAGGGATTAGTTATTCGGCATTAGGTGTTTTATTTAATTTACATAGGACAAATGTATCCAGAACATTTTTAGAAATTTTGCAATGTTTACACATAGCTCTTAAAGGTAGTATTTTTTGGCCAAATAGAGGAACCGTCAAATCCTGTTCGCCTTCCTCATTTAAAACTGAGTATCCTAATTGCCGAGCAATAATAGATGATCTTATTCTAGCAAAAAAAGGATTTCCATCAATAAAAACCAATGTTGAAGATAAAAATGCGGTGTTTGTGATGCCACCTTTTGCTGTAAATCCTCAGTTTACTTCAGAAGAGGTTGATAAAACATATAAAATAGCTTCTCTTCGAATACATATTGAAAGAATTATGCAAAGAATAAAGTTATTCAAAATTTTTTACTGTGTATCTGCCGATTTATTACGTCATATTGATATGATTGTCAATGTTTGTGCTGGACTTGTAAATTTACAAAATCCTATAATAAAAAATTAATTTTCTTATAAAAAGTGTCAACTTTTAAAAATTTTTCAAACAGAGCATACTCTATTAATTAGAATTAATCAGTACTCTATTATGTTATAGGGCTCAAATTAATGAGGCAGACTCGGGAATACAACCCACGTTGATTTGCCGAGCTCGCCTTGCAGCCGCTATAATCTCTGTCGCAGTCGGCTACCCGCCGACAAACTTCCTGAAAAAGGAGAAAAACCCGACCGCGATAATAAACACTCAAGTGATCTAGGAATCAGGGAGGGCGCGACAGCTCGTTAAATTCGGTAGATGGGCGTGGGCTAGTGGATTCGAGCGCAAGGAACACCGGTTAGAATAAATAATTATAGTTCAGAAAGTTAATTTTTAATATTTAATGTAAAAAAATTAACTTAAAAAAACTAAAACAAAATTAACATCTAACGCGATAATTCGTTTCAAATAAATACGCGCACGATCGAGTTTTCAAAACGACAACAAAGAATTATCGTTGCTCTTTAAATCGAGCGGCGCGCGCACACAACAACTTGCTGCTATCGGTAGCTTACGCGCGCGCGAGGAAAGAAAAGAAAACTAAGTATGTCGCGATTTACAACTAAATGATCCCGGACATACACACTCACAATCGTTGTTTTATACAGAACAAAACTCACGCTAAATCGCCGCAGGTGCACCTGTTCTAAGTCGCAAGGCTGGTAACAAAGCCGCTCAGCTGTGTGTAGCTCTCCAAGCTACGATGGCTCCCGACCGGCGTCTGGCTCAGCGTCGTCGTCTTAGTCTTGAGAATACCAAGTCGTCAGGTGATGACAATCTTCCTGCTGACTTGGTTTGCCTTGTTGGATATCTCACCGACACGCACGACACTGCAACCGATCTCTTTCAAGCGAATTTCTACGATATCAGTGAAGTTTTTAACACGCGAGTTTACGAACGATACGTGTTCGTTCAAGCGTTGACTCCGGAATGCTCTCCCGTCCTCGTTCCACCCGCCCCGATATTCCATAGCTTCCCGCGCATTCCGATCCCACTCGTGCAGCGTTCTAACGGTCGCGCGGCGAATATGAAATTAATTTAACCTCGCCGCGTTAATTAACTCGACCGTTACAATTAATTTGTATTTGATATCTTATTAAATATCATTTTTCGACACTATTGCGTAAAAACAAACTTTGAAATGGTTTTACGCACTCGGGTATAAAAAATTATTTTGATACCGGTGATGACGTTGCACCAGTATCGAAATGTACTATTAAGCTCTCGTTTGGAGTTTTTATCTGAATTTGATGCAAGTAAAATTTTCTAAAGATATTGTACATTTTGTCTAAAAAAAACAAGGTACGAAATTTTGTACAAAAAAGTCCAACACAGAATCACGTAATAAGGCTTTTTAGTAAGCAGACGACGTCAATTTAGCATGGGGTACACCAAACGATATTCTATAGTTTTATTTAATTTTTTGAACTTTTTGATTTAATTTACTTGATATCTGGGATTTCTATGAATTATTATGTATTTCTAGATACTTTATTAAAAAAAAATTAATTTTGTTCCTTCTTATAAGCACAAGTTATATCTTTGTTGTACCCCAGGCATTCTACCCCAAGTTAAAAACGTCATACACATCATTTAATCTTTTAAACTTTTCAATTTTTTTTGAACAAGTTTTTTTTGATCTGATGATTTTCAAGATTTAATCAACAAACAAATTTTAATCATTTCCTCGATAATACTATCAAAAAAATCAATTTTTCATCATAAGCGAGAAAAGGGTTATGAAAAATCGTCTGCTCAGTAAAAAGCCTTATTATAGTAAAAACTATTGATTTAATACCACTGATTTAAGACTTTTTTCGGAGAAGTTGGCAAGGTGATGGAACCTAGAAACTTTAGACTCCCGAAAAATTTTCACCAAAGCTTTTTTTAGTTTGAGGGTGTTATAAATCTGTCGGTAATATGCCTTTGAAGTAAAAAAAAAAAAAAAAAAAAATCCACTTAGGAATTAAGTATTGTTTTTTTTTTCTTGAAAAAATTCTCCAGAGCTTTTTTGAATTTTAGAATTTCATCAGCTAACTTTGTACATAAAAAAAAAGGAACCGATTCTGTATTTCCAAAATGTGTCTCTTGTACAAAAAATTCATCGCAGAGATCATACGTATAAATGGTTTTTTCAAGGACACATTTCTTCGGAGCTTTTGTGAGTTTGAGAGTTCCATCAACAGCTGTTATTTAGAAAAAAGCGTAATCATCATGGGAGTAGTTTTAAATTAAGTTGAATTCATTTTAATAAATTTTTATTTTTAAGTGTTATAATAAAATTATTTTTTTTTTTTATTTATTTTTTTTTATTATTATGCTTTGTTGACCTTTACAGATAATCAGCTAGAAAAAAAAAAAAAATTTTAAAGATAAAAATAAATAAAAATAAAGATAGTAGAATATATTGTTACATACAAATTGAAAGTATTTATGACCCTCACTTGAGGGCCACTTTAAACATCCCTTGAAAAATCATATTTTAATTTCGCACTTCTTGAGGTAACTGTATAATAAGTCCATCACAGTAATGTTCAGTTGACACAAGAAACTGGTAACGTCGTACGGTGGATACTGCCTAATCTTGATGAGGTCCTTGATCAGGGCTTCTCGGTGCTCTTCGCCCAAAGGGCATTGCCACAAGACGTGGTTCAGGTCCTGGGAATCGTGGCCGCATTCACACGTCGGTGAGTCTACCACATTGATTTTAAACAGTGACTCACGGAGGCTTAAGTGGTTACTTCGGCATCTCGAAATGAAAATAATCTGTTTACGACTTAGATTGAGGCCGCTGAACCAGGGCTTACTTGACGGCTTGTAAATCCGCTCGAAGTATACTCGTCCTTTCAAGGTACCTTCTTCTCTGATCTGGTTGCTGTTATCCACAAATGATATTCTTCTAAACAGGGGCTTGAGGTCCGAGTATGGCAAAGCCAGTGTCTGTGGTTCCCTGTCGGTGGCCTCTTTAGCTGTTTTGTCCGCCAGTTTGTTGCCCGCAATTCCAACTTGTGCTGGGATCCAGTATATGGTGACTCTGGTACCTGCTTCGTTATCCTGATAAAACCGGGCATTACATTGTAGTATCTCGAAGACCAGGTGATTTGTATTTCTTCCATAATTAACCGCAGCAAGTGCTTGAACAGCGCTTAGGGAATCCGTGAAAATGTTAACATCGCGGTGCCTGTTATCCAAAACCAAATGCATGGCGTCAATCACAGCCATGCACTCCGCTGTGTAAATGGTTGCTTTATTGTTCACACTGCGAGACTTGACCATTCCCAGTTCAGGACTAACGCACGCAGTGCCAACAGAGACTGCTCTCTCCATCTTACTGCCATCCGTGAAAATACTCAGAGCCCGATCATCATTAAAAATTAGTCGGAAAAAAGGTCCAGCATGTTCACAACTTCTGAGTAGTATGCCAGCCTCTAAATCAACGTATATCGGCGTTCTCAAAATGTCGTAATCGCAGTTGTACATCACAGCGAACTGCCCTTTGTTGATTGAATGGGAGAGTCCCACTACCCTCTTGATGCTTTCACGTAAGACGTTGACCTTTTTGCTGCGGTCCATTGTGATGCCTTCCATGTACTTGAAAATAATTGTACGGGTAATTGAGCTTGTATTGCTAAAAACTTTGAGCAAAAAGTTTTGGCACAAAAATCTAGCCCTCAGTAGAATAGCAATCAGCCCAGACTCAGCTATCAAGATGTTAGTTGGAGTGCTACAACGAAGTCCAAATGCAAGTCTGAGTGCAGCATACTGAACTCTTTCCAATCAAAGGATTCTTGACTTCTGCGTTGGTAGGTAAACAAATACCCCGTAATCGACGATAGGCCGCACAAAACTCTTGTAAAATCGCAGAAGAGTATCGGGATGGGCGCCCCAGTATATGCCACGGAGAAATTTAACTATATTTAGGGCCTTATTTGACCTTTGTATCACCTGACTTACGTGTTTCTTAAAATAGAGTTCGTCGTCAAAGTGTATGCCGAGGAACTTCACAACAGAGGTGGATGTTGCTGTTTGTCCCATCACCGTGATCTCGATCTCACCAGGCTTGATGCCCAATCTGTTGAAGTGTACAAACTCGGTCTTCCTGGCACAAATATCAAGTCCAATAGACTGGAACCTGTCCGCGATGACACTGATTGCCTTTTCCAGATCACATCGGCCCTCTTCAACATCGGTCGAGATCACATATACTACCATATCATCAGCATACTGTAGTTTTCTGGCTTTCCTTAGGCTGTCCTTTTTCCTGCTGCTGGCTCTGTTTTTTCGTTTCTTGTTGTTTTTTCCTTTTTTCTTTTCTTTTCTTTTTTTCTTTCTTTCTTGTCTCTTGCTTCTTGATTTCCTTTTCCTCTTTTCCCGACGTAGATTCAGGACAACATCCGCAACATACAGCAAATACAGAAGAGGACTAAGTACACCTCCTTGGGGCAATCCTTTATGGCATAATCTGGCTTCAGCAAGGTTGATCTCTGAGTAAATATATCTTTTACGTATCATAAATCTGACATATTTGAGAACTTTCTCAGTACAACCTATCCTTGCTAGTTTATCAAGGAGTATGTCACAGCGCACGTCATTGTACGCATTGCTGATGTCGAGATAGACGGCAAGCACATGTTCCTTCCGTTTAAAAGCCTCCTCGATGTTCATCTTGAAAACCGCAAGATTGTCAGTGCACGAGTATCCCTTTCGGAAGCCGGTTTGATTTCTTGTAAGGAGGTTTTTGGTCTCAGTCCACCATCTAATTCTGTATGACAGCATCAGCTCGAAAATCTTACCAATACAAGACGTCAAGGCGAGAGGCCTAAGACCCTTCCCGTTCGGCTTCTCAACAAAGTGGATGTACGTGGTCCTCCAACTGTCCGGGTAAACATTATTTGAGTACATCTGATTGAGGATATCCAAGAGCAAGAGGTTACATTTGATTGAGATGCGGTGCAAGATCTCGTAATTGATTCTATCACAGCCTGGAGAAGACTTATCGCCTCTTGAAGCAAGCGCCATATTAAATTCCGCGTATGAGAAGTAGTCATCAAAGAAAGGGCTTTCTTAAGTAGCTGGAAGCCATTCAGGATCGTTGGAAGCAGTCATCTCACAAATCTGACTCAGTGCCTCTTCAATCTTGACGGTGCGCTGGGTATATTCGGACTTACTAAGGCTCTTCGTTTTGACCCAATTATTCTTGAAGATTTTTGCCTTGTTCCATGTGTAAGAGATATCCCTATTGAAATCAATAGTTTCCGCAAACTCACGGGAACATTTTCTCTTCTTTGCTCTGAAAAGTTTTCTTGCTTCGGTCCTTACCTTCTTTTGCGCGATTCTGTCCTCCTCAGCCTTAGTGAAATCTCACCTCCTGTAAGCAGCCTGCCGAAGTCTCTTGCAGCGATCGCACTCTGCGTCCCACCATGGGACCGGATTTCGATGTTTATCAGGGTCTTCCTCCTAGGAGTAGATCTTACCACAGCGTCCGTTATCTTGTCCACCAAAAATTCATACCGCTCAACTGGAGTCATCTGCTCGTACTCGTAGGTTAAAAATTCACAGTACTATTTCTCAAGAATTTCCGAGACCAGGGTCCAGTTGGTGCGCTTGGACTGTATACGAAATGATTTTTTGTGATAAATCTGCTTCTGGACGTCGATAGTGGCAATGATCGGGTAGTGATCCGATCCCATGGGGTCGTCGAGAACTCTAACGTGAGTAAAATGAGCGATGCTAGCAGTGGTGAAACAGAGATCGATGTTCGACTTGCTCCCCGTTGACTCAGTGTAATGCGTATACGTGTCAGTGTTGTGGAGAATTAACTCGTGTTTATCAGCACTTTCGAGTAAATAGGCTCCGTCTGTGTCGGTATGATCGCAGTTCCACGCCTCGTTGTGCGAGTTGAAGTCGCCTACCAACATGCAGTTGCCCCTGTGTGCAGCGTTGCCGGTGATGACATCCCATTGATAAGCTGAAAGGTTTCCGTGCCCTGGCGGTCTGTAACACGCCATAATAGTCAAAGGTGTATCCAAATTTGTTATCCTTATGCCGGAAATTTCAGTAACGTCACTCGGGTTATTTATGTCTGTCACTGCTCCGTAAAAAAGCGTATCCCGGATCAAGAAAGCTACACCACCGCCGCGGCTTCGATCTCTGTCGTGCCTATAAACATTAAAGTGTCTGCAGTCGAATCGAAAGCATGAGCCCACATGAAGCCAAGTTTCCGTGATCACTATAACATCGTAATCTTCCGAGATCTTTTGTATTTCTTCCTTCTTCTCCACAACACTGCGCGCATTCCAATACAACACACGTAATTGAGTCGGAGCTGATGTAAATTCGACACGAGTGTGGGACGAGGAGCCCGTCCGCATCTTCAACAAACAAAGAAAAAAAGAGACTATAAATCCTGCTCCGACTCGTCGGTGCCACCCCCAGCAGAGGGGGCAAGGTCGACGGCCGTCGCCGGAGCTTCAATTGCTTTCGTGATCTTGGTTAGGCGAGTTTTAAGCGCCTGACCACTGACTTGACTGTACACCGCATTTATCATTACCATCAGCCCCTCGACGTTCGTGGTGTATCGTGTAGCAATTTGTAGGCAAACAGCATAATTGGAGACTAAAGTTTCACAAATAAATGTCGTCAGCTGATCAAACTCGATTGGGAACGTCTCAGCCGTAGTGCTTGGTATATTAGCCTTAGCTTCGTTGATTTGTTGCTTGACCATTTCTGGAGTAACAGATTGGGGCTTCTTCTTCTTTTTCTTCTTTCTGCCAGCAGTAGTCAGCTCTTCTTTTTTCTCCGTCTCACTTTCCTCCTCAGCATTCCCAGTAGATACAGTTGATATAGAGTGAGCTCGTTTGTTGTTGACTGGTGTAGCAGAAGGCTTGGCGAACAAACTCTGCCCGTTAAACTCCTGTTGGTCACGCGGAGAGAGATCTGCCTTGCCGGCTGAGTTGTCCTTGTTAACCTGTGTGGATACTGTGACTGCGTCTTCCATGGCTTTGTTATTGTTTATTTGCTCTTGCAGACCAATGTGCGCCTGCGTGTGTGCTAGTTTTTGACTATCTTGCTGTTCGCGCACTTTGTTTACGGGGCAATCTTTAGAGATATGGCCCTCTTTCTTATACACAATTCTTATACACTAATTTATCTGTAGTAGCATAAACGTGGTACGCTGTGTCGTCGTAATTGATTGTAAAGTCCTCTGGGATTTTTCCGATGTCGTCCGGGTGCACGTAGATCATGCACTAAATCTGACGCCTAAAACTCACTATGTGCGCAAACTCGGCCGAATCGGTGCCCACTCGTAGGCATGTCATGGCCGACTTTGGAGTAACTCCAAACTCAGCTATTTTATTTATAACAACATCATGCGGCACACAGGGATGAACATTCGAGAGTATGATTCTTTTCAACTTAGCTATGTATGGATGCATAGGTACCTCAGCACCGTTTATAGTTATCGTGTTGTTACCTTCCTCTGTGAGTTCATTTACAAGAGCTGCACTTTTTAGGTAAAAACAAAATCTATTCTGTGTAATCTTAGATGCGGCAATAACGTTAGAGGGGGAGGTACGATTTTTAATAGCATTGAGGTACTCTTCGATTCGCACATTTTCGACGGTTTCAAAAACAATGGCTTGGTTTTTCTTCGGAAACTGAAAGTTGTTCTCCGCTACTTTGGAGTACGAGACTGTGGATGTTTTGGCGTTGCTAGCCATGGCACTTTCGGGTATTTTTACTTTATCTTCAATATGCGCTTAGTCTCGCTATCTGTGCGAATAACCGCACTCACTAAGAATTCAACAAAAACCACGCAGCAGCAACGATCAAGCGATCGTGCCACTACGCAGCAAAAAGCCTAAACTCAAAATTTACCGCAGAGCAAAAAAAAACACGTCTGGCTCGTACGACTGCCGAGGCGACACTGAAAATGATTATTAAAAAACAAATCATCATCATGAGAGTAATTTTAGTTTTTCCTTAACCATTCAGTTAAAAAATAACTACAAAGTAATTGGAATAGTTTTATTTTTTTATTGAATAAATATTTATTTATCAGAGAGTAAAATAAATATATCACCAATATTAAGTGTTTAAAGTGAAGCTTCACATTCATTATCACTTGAATTGAAACTGCAACGATAATATTCATGATCAGCTAGTGACGATCCTATTGCACTTAAAATTTTTTTGAGCTGGTTTACCGGTTCCTCGTCAACACCCCCTGTAATACGTATGTTTGATTGCTAAACATCGATTTGAAATCAAACTGGGGAGTCATCGTCAATAAGTTTTTCGACCTGTAAAGTTATATCAACTAGTTCCATGATATCCCGACTTCCAGGTCTGCCTGGCTAATACAATAATAATCAACGGTTATTTGTTGAATTAATTCTTTACCCTTTTCTTTATTAAGTACTACTTGCCACGTATGACGGTGACCGCATGACGCGGCCGCGTCGCACTGACTTTTTTTTGTTTCACTTTCTCTGTAAATGAGTAATTTAGATAAAGTAGGCAGTTGTAAGCTAATACAGAAGCTACGCTTCAACCTTACTCCCCTGGGAACTTGTCGTCGATTTTAAAAAATCCATCTCCCAGGACACAAGTTTTTTTTTTTTTTTTTTTAAGAATAAATTCCTTTGGAGCTTTTTTGATTATAATCAAGTGTCAAGTGCGGCTCGGTTATGGCGACTGACCTTGGATCGTTGGCATGGTTCACAAGATCGAGCCCAATGGTTGACGTCTTTCCTGATGCCAGGCCAGACAAACTTAAAGGTAACGATCCTTGTAGTCGTGCGTGGACTGGGGTGCGCCAGCGAATGCAGGACATCGAAGGCACGACGGCGCAGGTTGGCTGGAAGGTAGGGCCTGACGATGCCATCTTCGATGTTGCAGGCGATTGAAGAGCCATCAACATGGAGTACCTGCAGGTCCAAGATGCCTTTGTCCAGCAGATGCTCCAGCTCGTGGTCCTCGAGCTGTGCTGCCTCAATGTCCCGAGCAAGCAGAGCGGATGGCATGGCGATTGCGTTGACTCTGGAGAGAGTATCAGCCACTACATTGTCCTCACCTTTTACGTGCTCCAGGGTGACATTGAATTGAAGGATGTAGTCCAGCTGGCGCTGCTGCCTTGGGGAGGCCTTGTCCGACCTCTGCTGGGCCGCAAAAGTTAAAGGCTTATGGTCGGTAAGAACTTTGAAGCTCCGCCCCTTCAAGTACCTCTGGAAAAACTTGATGGCCTCGAAAATGGCCAACAGCTTTCTGTCGTAGATGCTGTACTTCTGTTGCGTGGGTGACAGCTTGCTGCAGAAGAAACTGACCGGATGCCAGACGTTGTCGATTTCCTGCTCTAGGACGGCGCCGATGCCCTTGTCGGAGGCGTCTGTCATCAGGCGCAGTGGCGACGACGGCGAGAGGAAGGTGTTGGTTGTGGCCTTTTTCAAGTCCTCCTTGCATCTCTGGAAATCTGCCTCCGCTTCAGGGGTCCAGCTGACCTTGACTTTGCGTCCTCTGGGAAGGCCACACAGCATGTCGTTCACCGATGCCTGTCGTTTGGCCGCTCCAGGAATACAGCGTCGGTAGTGGTTTAGCACCCCCAGGAAGCTGCGGAGCTGCGTTGCCGTCTCAGGCTTGGGGATCTCCATGATGACGTCCACCTTGCGTGCTGGTGGCCGGAAACCCTCGGGCGAGATGGTGTAGCCTAGGAACTGGACCTCGGACTGACCCACCTGGCACTTCTGGAGATTGATGGTAAGTCCTGCCTCCCACAGTCGCTGGAAAACGAGACGAAGATGTTCCAGGTGCTCCTTGTGGTTTCGGGACCTGATGCGCACATCGTCGATGTAGGACCTAACGAAGGGCATATCTCGGAACAGCGCGTCCATGAAGCGCTGAAGCGTTTGCATGGCGTTGCGCAAACCCATGGAGAGATACAAGAACTCGTAGAGCCCATAGGGTGTTGTGATGGCCATCTTGCTCCTATATGTTCCTCTGCCATGGGGATTTGATAGAATCCCTTCTCCAGATCCAGGGTAGTGAAGACGTTGCAGCCATGACAGTCATGCAGGATATCCTTAATGACAGGAATCGGGTAGCGGTCTGGACGTGTGCAGGCGTCCACACGGCGGTAGTCACCTGTCATCCTGTATCCACCAGACTTCTTAGGCACCTGTGTATTGGGCTTGCTCACTGGCTGGACGAGGGCCTAATAATGCCCTTCTTTAGGAGTTCGTTGATCTCCTGCTTGGCCGCCTGAAGACGCTCACCATGTTGCCGCCGTGGACGCTCGAAGACCGGAGGGCCCTTGGTGAAAATGTGGTGTACAACTGGAGTGCCTCTGAGTTTTGCCTTTCCCTGCCGGTGTTGCGCCACCCATGCGGTATTTGTCTTCAGTGGAGCTGAACGATGATGAGGGGACGGGCTGCGCTGCCTGTTATTACTCACCGCCTGGAGTCCTGGAGGCACGTCGTGCATCTCGTCCACTGCCTCGGCAAACTCGTCCAAGGTGTTGTTACACAGGACTCGGAGAGTGCGTGTGACGTGCGTGGGCAAGAGGTTAAGCCATTTGACCTTGAGCGCGTCATCGGTGACCTGCGTGCCGGCGGCCAGGTTGCGCATGTGGCGAAGCAGCTGCGAGGGCGTGCGCCCGTCCAGCTCCACCCTGGTGAGGAGTTTGGTGAGCCGCTGGTCTGCTGAGTCCGAGAACCGAGACAGCACTTGTGTCTTGAGATGCTCGTACTTTCCATTTGCTAGAGCAGGGCGCAGTACATCCAGAAGGTCCTGCATGGAGCCCTGGTCGACGGAGGCGACGACGAGATTATATTTCGTCAAATCCAAGCGGATATTGCTCGCGCCGAATAAGGCCTCGACCTGTATGAACCATGCTTCCGGGGAATGCTTCCAGAAAACCGGAAGCTTACACAGCGTAACAACCTCCACTGGAGCACCATTTTGTTGAAGTGTCGGTTGTTGACCATCGGCCCCTCCAGCGACATTTTCATTCACCATCGCGGAATTTTATTGCAGAAGGTTTCTTGCCAGATTTGTGGGAAGGGAGCGGGCGAGCTCAACCTGCCTCGGCAATCTGAGCGTTTCCTCCGTTTTTCTTAACGCGACGCGGCGGCGCGACAAGAAGGGTTACTTTAGTCGGGGTCACCACTATGGACTGTATAGGGTGCGGGTTAAAATAATGATAAGACAGTCCAATTAAATAAAATATTTTTAATTAAATTTCAAAGTTTACAATGGCACTAGGGCCGTTATTAAGTTTGATTAAGATGGTTATTCTTTCCATTTTTGTTAATACAATTGAAATTAAAAATTTTAAATAGCGCGTACGCGGGTTTTTACACCAATACGGTTCGCGGGTTATCCGTAGGAGGGAGAGTGCATCTAGGCGCACCTAACCTATGGAGCGGATGTGAATGCAAAAGATAAAATCTAACCAGAAATTACATTTAAAAGATTGCTTGCTTTTCAACCACTTGCCTTTCTAACAATTTTTAATCATCACTGGAAAGGTTAAAGTAGAATTAGTTGCATTCTTAGCCACTAGTCACGCCACTCTCTTAAGGAAGGACTGATTTCTCTCCAAAAACGACTGATTACTTGCTGGATGAGACTGAGTTGCGTCCGCGAAACCTACGTCGCTCAGTGTATTTCATTTGGAGAAGAATCAGTTATTGCTGCTCACAACTCGGTTTCTGCCAGATACTAATGAGTTGCGCCTCCTCAAAAAGAACTAATTGTCTCGCTCAAAAAAAATTATTCAATCCCTGTCGCAACTAATTCTACTTTAATCTTTTCAGTGATGTTGTACCAAATTGAACACTCGTTTTTCAATTTTCTAGCCTAACGCAAAATTGAATTAACAAGTTGAACGTTTACATTTTAACTGTTTAGATAAGTTTGTTTATAACGACAAAGCCATTAGAAGTAGCCACGACGTCTATCGAAACCATGCATATTTCGCCTAGGACGTCTTTTACGACACTCATAAGACCTTTGACGACATCAACAACTCGTACGTCCAATTTTTTCAAAGTCAGCCACAAACTAACCATGGACCAGACTGACGTGACAGTCTATGAAAACCAGACACCTGAACTAACCAAAGTTCAGGCAAATATTCATAAGTCAAAAACTAACCTAACTAAACTAACTAAAACAACCTGCTTCTAGCGCTACAATCTAGTTTGGCGGTAGCCGCTGAATTAGTTTAGCACTAGTCACCAAACACGTCTACAAAACTCTGATTAGCACTCACTGCTAAACTGTTTAGTAGAATCTACCAAAAGTTTTTACATCATTCTTTTAAAACCTATGAATAGTTTAAGATGTTGTTATGAAAAATAATGTAAATGAAGTTAAAATAGAAAAACTAAAAACATACCACCAAGTCTTAGAAAAAAGTGCACTGTATGAAACATTTTGAATTGCTCGTGAGGAAAGGAAACAAATTAACTATGCAAAAAAGTCTGTTAAGGCCTTTATCATAAATGGAAAATGATAAGATCCGGTCAACCTCGAGCACCGAATACTTCAATAGGGGCGTTTCTTTTAAATTCTTTGCAATTTTTTTTAGGTTAGACGACACTACGGGGTGATGGACTGATGCTGACGTTTTTTTAAAAAGCAGCATCCCATAATTTTAAAAAATGATATTGTTGTGTCATGAAATGACACAATTTTGTAAACGACTTTGGAGCGAGGTCATTTTGTAACGATCAATACGGTAGAAAGCAGTTTTTCAATAATCAGTCGTTTATAAAATCGCTTGATTATCGAAATAAGTTAGTGTGTGTGTGTGTGCGTGCGTGCGTACATGCATGCATGTGTGTGTGTTTGTAGTGAACCAGCTCCAGAGTCAACCGCTCTGAACAGGTAATTTATATAAAGAGTCATTCACTAATTTATTAAAAAGAGTCATATCTCGTTAATTAGAATCAAGAGTTACATCTCTTTCAAACATAAATCATAAGTAGAGTATTATCTCACTAACTTATTAATAAAGAGTCATATCTCGTTAATTGGAATAAAGAGTTACATCTCTTTTAAACATAAATAATTAATAAAGAGCCATATCTCACTAACTTATTAATAAAGAGTCATATTTCGTGAATTATAATGAAGAGTTACATCTCTTTTAACATAAATAATTAATTTTGTAAAACTAACTTTGAAAATTATATTTTATTTAGTCAATAATTAATAGTCTTTTTTATTTATAATAAACGCATAGACTACTAATATCTGAAATGAGTTATGTGCTCTGAAAACAAGACATAACAATATAATGATAGCGAAACAGTTTTTTTTCATTTTCTGTTACGTTACATACACTATTTACGTAGATACGGAGGCCTCTAGCAGCCGAAATATTCAATTCGGAGACTTGTGCTCATTAAGACCTTTGTTCGGGATGGTAAGGGCTACATCATATTAAAAATTCAGAAGATTTAACTGAAAAAGAATTTTCATTTGATTATTGCGGGGTATCCTTTTACATTAAAACTAATAGTAAATAAATCCATCTATAAAAGAGAGTAAAAAATAAAGATTCGCACTGCACAATAGCTACAAACAAAAGCAGAACGTTCACCCGATACTGTGCACTACAAGGCAGAAACGGAACAGGCTAAAAAAACTTTAAATTTTTGCAAAAAACTTGCTACACATGCGAAGCCATAATTCCCTCGGCAAGCTCCAACCGGGTCAAGAGAAAGAGAGATTGATTGATGTTTATTTCGAGCAAAGGGATGAATCCCTATCTTGCTCGTATTTGCAATACATTATTGAGTACAGCAATAAAAAAATAAAAATTTAACAATAGATATAAAGAGTGATATATACAGATAAGAAAAACAGAATAAAATATAAAAGTATAACATTGGATTAGATATAGCGAGTAGTATGTACAGATTAATATTTTGCATGTCGTTAATTAATGTAAATAGTTTTTCTTTCTTAATAATTAATGAGATCACTTCACTTCACTTCTGGGGGGGGGGGGGGGGGTCCTCAGAGACAGTGTAACGTGTAGAGAGGGAACAAGGGTTATAGAGGTTTAGAGGTGGGCAGGTGGGGGTTGAAGCAGAGATGATAATATTGGGTGGAGAGATGGGGGGATGAGGGTGAGGTTTTCTTTGTGAGCCCGTTCAATCCAGTCTGATCGAACTCGACAAAGCGGCCAAAATCCAGCTCTGGTTTGGCATTTCGCCTTGAGATAACTTATCTCTCGTCGTATGCTGTTCAAACGCAAGGTAGCAAAATGACTCGTCATCTTAATGACGTTAAACTAAAGGTAGCAATTGACTCGTCATTTTAGTGACGTGAAACTTCTCAATCGAACGCAGAGCCTCTGAGGGAAGTATAGCTTGCTGTTAAGTACCTCAGGCAGTTGACTGAAGAGACTCCAGCCGATTTGGCTAGTTGCGATTTACTGCCGTGTATGGGGACTACGTTAGGTGGGAGCCTGTGATACTAGGGATGGCTTAACTTGTGCACGGATAATTGCTTGTCAAAGACGCAAAAGCAAGAGTAATGAGCGGCGCAAATGGAATTAGATGACTGTAGTTGGCCTTCTCGAGGATCTTCCAATGCCTGTAATCTCGTCATTGACAACCAGCTCTAAGGAGTATAAATGGAAGATCTTCCGTGATCGTATAAGGAAACATCGTGGAAACCTTAATAGGATACCAAGGTGTCGAGGGTTTGGCACCCCTCTACGCTCCTCGTGCTAATTTATAAATTTCCCAACGGCCTCAGAATGCGAAGATTTAATTGCTTCTTATGCGCTTAATGACTGGTCCAAACCGGGAGCCTGAACGCCAAATCGAACACTCAGGACTGAGAACCCCGAGATGGACGATTTACTGAAGGGATGGCAGCTTCAAAACTGCTACAGGCTGGCTTCCCACTTTTACCTTAGCTAGAGTCGTTGGACCTCGACGGCTCTTGTGGTCACCTTGGTGATTACAATTGGTTACCTATATGCTGGATGTGCTCCATGTCCGAGGTAACATGGGTGTTAGGTATATAGACCCAAGGCTGCGCTTTACCGCGTGATCGAGAGTGGTTGGCTCAATAACTCAACCCTGGTATGAAGTCTAGCAAGACTTCCTGAATCCCCGAGCTCTAGCGTCACAGCCCTGGGATGTATGATTGGACGGATTCCAGTAGATGTGACAGTGCTGAGTTTGAAATAATGATAACACCTGTGATTGGTATTTTTCTCCCTTAAAGGAGGGCCCTCTGAGTAAGGGGAGGCACGAGTCAGATGAGAAAGCACAAACCAAATTCGAAAGCGAATTGTCCATCGTTAACTCCGACGATGGGCTCTTATCGAAAAGGAGTCATGGATAGTAAACCCGAAGTCCGTAAAGGAACTTGGAATGTCAGACCCAGACCCAGAAGAAAGCAAAAATCTGGCGTTTTTGTCAGGTTTCCTCTCTTACAGGGAGGAGAACTTGGAGGCCCACAGCCCAAGGGTGCGATGGGGCTTAGAACCCACGGCCTTGAAATTGGTGCTTTAACTTCTCGCGATTTCGAAGATCCAGAGGATCCTTATTGCGGAAGTGATGAGGCGCGTCATCAGGCGTTTAGTGGGGTTAGTACTCAGAACTCTGTGGAAACCTCTGTTGGACCTCAACCGGTTAATAAGGAATCTCCTGAATCCCGTGCTGATATTCATGACGATGATAACCGCTATGATGATGTCCCTCAGCCTCTCTTAAAGCGTCGACGAATTATGACCAACTCGAGAATACACCTCTTACCCGATGATATCGGACTTGAGGTAGCATGCTCGCGACTGGGTTGTGAAGTTGGACCTAGAGTTCACAACAAGCCCGGTGTCAACTTGGTTACGGAGGATAGCGAAGGTCCGGAGGATCTTTATCACCGTGACCCCTTTGACTTTCCCAATGCGCCTAGTAGGGTTAGTACTCAATCACTGGTGGAAAACCCCGAGAGGTCCGGTGTGGTTAGTAAGCGTAAGGCTGAATCCCACCAAGACGATCTCAATAACGATGACGGCATAGCTAGGGAAAACACAGAGCCGACTCGAAAGCGATCTCGAGATAGCTTTGCCAATACTAACCCTGGTGACCTTTCCCAAAGTGTACCAAGGCAGGTTGACTCTAACTCTCCAACTATGAAGATCATGCAGGTAAACTGCCAGAGATCTTCAACAGCTGTCTGCGACTTAATGCAGAAAGCCTTCGAGGCAGGAGTACAAATTTGTCTACTGCTAGAAACTCATATAGCCTTTGGTCGTCCGGTCGGTCTTCCATCTGGCCTTTCTGTGTTCGCAACTAAAAATGGTAAAGCGGCCATAGTTGTGTTACGGGAAGAAATCTCTGCTATCCTTGTGGAACTAAGTTCCTTTGATAATGGTGTTTGTATTAATACTAAGGATCTCTTTGGGGAGCTTTTATTAGTCTCTTTGTATTGTCCTCCTAGCCAGGATATCCTTCAGAGTCTGGATTACCTTGATGATGTTGTTGCACACGCGGCAGGACGTAGGATTCTGATCGGAATAGACTCGAACGCAATCTCTGACCTATGGCATAGCAAAGATAGCCTAGGCAAAAAGGCTGGTCACAATGCCAAGAGTAGGGGAGAAATGCTATCCGATTGGTTCCTGGCGTCTAGACTAGAGGTATTGAACGAACCAAGCGAGGTCTATACTTTTGTAGGACCGAGAGGATTTTCAGACATTGATGTGACCCTGGTTGGAGGCGATTGGGGGGACCATGGTAAGGTGGCAAGATTTTCCTGGAAAATTCTAGAGGGATGGGGGCTGAGTGACCACAACCCAATTGAGATTGGAGTTAAGGGAACTTCAGACCTAAGTTCAGACCTGAGCTCTTACCGTTCGAAAAGGGATGGAACACTAAGGACGCGGATTGGTCAGCTTATACGAGTTATGTTAAGCTCTGCGCAAATGATTACGGCATTGAGCCATTTAATCTACTTAGGGTCGAGGACAAAGTTGATTTGCTGTGTGCATGGATTACTGAAGCTAACAACAAATTCACAACTGGCTTGGGCCTGAATTCCCATATCAAGAAATTGGAGAAGAAGGTCCTTGCCTCAATTGGTAAGTTTAGAAGGGTCTTGAAGAAGGAGTGAGGATTTAATTCCAAGACCGCTCTATTCATCTTCAAGGGGACTCTGCTACTTGCTAATTTACGATGCGAGTAACTGGTATAGAAGGCTGTGCGACAATAAAAAGGTAGCTGAGACGATGCAGCGTTATCAAAGGAAGGTGCTCTTGGCAAGCCTGAACACCTGCAGAACCATCTCTACTGAAACTTTACAAGTTCTCGCAGGAAGTCTCCCGTGGGACCTTGATTGTATAAGACACGCAAATCTATATAAAGCCCGGAAAAACATACCAGTGCAGGAAGGCGACTTGGTCACGACAGCTGAAATCTCTGGACTCGTATTCAGTGCTCAAAAGCGATTGATAAATGAGAGGGCAGATCTCAGATGGCAGCAGAGGTGGGATGCTTCATCCAAAGGCAGAGTGACTTATAAATGGCGGAAAGGAGTTAGATCCTCGCCTTTTAGAACGGACTTCAAGTTAAATCTTTAACTGAGTTACCTGTTGACAGGACACGGAAGCTTGAATGCTTTCCGATTCAAACGCAAGTTTTCCGATTCCCCTGCTTGCCCTTGGATTCATTCGTGAAGATTGGATCCATGTGCTCTGTGACTGCACTCTCTTACGAGTGAGAGAGACCTTGAGAGCATGGGTATTTTGAGACATTCGGAGCCCGATCGCGGATGGGACGTAAGCTTTGCCCTCCAGAACAAGCAGACGTATGAGAAATTATACAAGTTTGCTGAATTCATTTTTAAGAACAGGCCACGACAGGAAATTTCTACTGATCCTGACTGGTCAGTGACCCTGTCTGGTCATAACGAGATTGATCCTGCCCTTGATCCCAATATCGAGGGTGGACATCATGGCATCTGTTCTCAGGAGTAGATACAAACTGCGGTCGGGCTGGAACAGAGCACGCCTAGCCGTGGCCATCAAAATTGGGAACCTCTTAGGATGCGGCTGCGATCGAGCTTGAAAGACATTCGATGAATGTTCGCGCTAAATCCTATTTCCCAAAAAGCCCTTTCGGGCGAGGGGTGGTAGCAAATACTCTTGGGACTGGGGAGTAACTTACTCGCCTAAGTCCAGCTCTGGCATAGCATCTCGCCCTGAGATAACCTTCTCTCGGCGTGGGCTATTCGAACGCGAGGTAGCAATTTGTTTCGTCATTTTAGTAACGCAAGTGGTAGCACATTGCCTCGTCATTTTAGTGACGTTTTCGAACGCGTAAATCGATTTTCTGCGGGTCGTGGTCTGTGGGTAATGCTGTGGGGATGACTCACTGTGAAAGTATGCTTCTTAAACCTCTCATGTTCTAAAACTCCTGATTCGTATTCACGGTGGCCACTACCATAGTAAGGTGAGATACTCTAGTGGTGCTCGTAAGAGAGGGTAAAATCTACCAAGGGCGTACCGATTTCCAAGCCGGGATTAAGGGGAAACTGGAAAGAAACTGTATATGTATCGATATTTTTTTTTCACATATTTATTTAAAAATAAATACTTATTTATTCAAAAAAAGAAGAGAAGAGCCGCCTGTAGAATTGATTGAAGAAAATTTAGAAATTTTTTTTGTAAAGATTAATGCACCATTGAAAGACAAAAGTTGGAATGAAGTCTAAGAATTATTTGCTCTAAGTGCGATGGGTAAAATTATTCCAAGTTTTCTAGTCAAATATTGAGTTGATATGTACAAAAAAAATTTATAAAAATTCTTCAATCAATTCTGCAGGCGGCTCTTCTCTTGTTTTCTGCTAATTATCAATGGTTTTTTTAAATAAAAATGTTTAAAAAAACAACAACAAATATGATGGTTCTTGTCTCGGCTAATTTAGGTTAGAACCACTCTAGAACTTTAGAAGTCTATAGTTGTGAATGTTTTTTACCGATGACTTGCGTCTATATCATCGCTTGAGTTTATGGCAGCACAGCTGATTTCTGCTGCTGCAGTTGTTCACGGTAAAGAAAATAAATTCTGATCTCGATATTTCTCGTCAAGCTCGATAATCTTTAAGAATTTTCAAAAATTTTTGGCTTTATTCAGTTTGCGCGGCTAAAAAAAACTAGTTCATTGGTTAAATTAAACTTTGTAAATGATTCAATCCTGATTTTTGGTGCAGTCCATGCAGCGGCTTTTGTACGTGAACCTCAGTTCACCTAGTGAGTGGACTGTAAACAATCCCATGGCCTGAATTAATTCTTCAGCCGATATGACATTTATTTTTGTCTAATGCACGGTGTAACATGACAATGGTCAAGTGTATCGTGGTGGCATGTAGGCAGTGGTCTCTGCCCTTTGGTCCGTGTGCACAGTACACCTTGTATCATTCCTCGGGCCTTGTTTAAATTGGCACAGTGAGTTTGAGCACTTTTCATCAACTATTGAAGAATTTTCACACACCTGGTGCGTTGTGTGCAATCATGCCCTCTGTTTTTTGCATAAACTTCATCAATGTTTCTCATGACCATGAAAAATCAATATTTAAAAGTAGTGAACAAGTGTGAACACAAAAAAAAATTAGAATAAAAGTAATAAACTTCATTGTTTATAGAGTATTTTTTATTATTAATATTGAATTATGAGTATGTGTGAATGACCTTATCTGTGCTGGAAGTTTTATTTGCTAATAAAGACTACAGATTCACTTTATGCAGTTTACGGGTTAGCTGCTTTGAAGATCTCAACCTCAGACATGTGGAGAAGTCAACAACTAAGAGCGGGTGATCAGGATTCAAGAAGGAAAATCAAGATACAAGATTACAAGAAGAAGTGATGAATTTAATTATCATAGTGTTTTTCAAAATTAATATTTTATCAAGAGTTTCAGTTTTTTACATCAAATCTGGAATAATTTTATATTTTACACCAAATACGTGCTCTTGATATTCAGTCTACGGGTCAGCTGCTTTCAAGATCAACGCTTTCTGCAACAACCTCAGACATGTTTGTCATTGAGATCAGAAATCAACAATCAAGAGTGCTGGCTAGGGAGACAAGAATGAAGGAAAAATGATAAACCTCATTAGAATTTAAAAAAATTCTTTGTAGTCTTTGCGCAACATGTAGTCTTTGTAGTTCAAGAGTAATGAAGAAGTAAACAGTGATGGACAATTGTGAAAGAATGAAATTTAATTTTTTAAGAAGACTTTCCAAAATTTTCAGCTAGTATTTGAAGATTTTTGTAATAAATGTATTTTTTTCATAGCCATTGTTAAAAAGCATCTGATTCTAATTCAAGATTTTTGAATTTTATTTGGCATAATGAGCTTGCAGAGTAAGAACTACTTGATCCATCATCTTTTTTTCAAAATCTGGCCCCTACCTTATTTGGCCCTGTTTTTGTAAGTGTTTATTTATTTATTTATATCAAATTTTTTTGCTTTTGGCCTATATATTATAGGATGTAACTAAATTTTTTCTAATTTATGAGTTATAGTTGAAAAATATTTAAAAATATAGTTAAAAAAAATTTTTCTAAAAAATACATTTTTTTTTTAAATATTGTACAGTGGGACAGGAGGACAAAAACAATAACTTGAAAATTTCGCCAAGTCACTACACCAGCGGCTCGCACTCGTCCCAGAGCAACGCCGTTTTCTCGAGACAGCCCTCGAACAGCATGTCGCCCTAGAGCGCCAACTCCGACGCTCTATTTTGAAAAACCTTTTCAAAATTTGGCTAAAATTTGGCTGTACTTGTTTTTACTGCTGTAAGTGTTTATTTTATTTATTTATTAAAGATATTTTTAGCTGTTTAAATGTGGCTTATAGTATTCATGATTCTCTCATAAATAGATAACTGTTAAAAAATTTTTTTTTTTTAGTACAGAACGATGACTCAAGAATGTCATTAGGTCACTACACGAGTGGATTGAACTCTCCTCAGAGCACCATCTCTGACGCCGTCGTGCAGATCAACTACGACGACTTCAGTCCACCACAAAGCAACGGATCATCATGCGACCCGCCCCACCAGGTCGATGACTACCCTCACCACTACCACAATGACCAGAGTGCCAAGTCCAAGCCAGCCTGCGGAGCTCCACCACGAGCTTCGACCCTAAAGACAGCAACATGAAACGGAGAAAGACCGATCCCGAGGAGTCCGTGGCGCTCAACACATCGAACAGGAAATCGAAGAACGGCGCGACCTTCTACTTCAAGCACATGGACACGGACTCCGAGGTGCCCGTCAGATTCTGCTGCAGCCGGCCGACGAGTCCAGCGAGGAGGAGTGGATTTACGCGTCCACCCGATCAACCACAGACCTGCAGGCCAAGAACAGCGACAAAGTCAGGCTGAATTTTGACTCTGACACCGACATGAAGAACGAAGACAATAGCTGCATTCCCGAGGAGGAGCCAGTCGAGAACAACAACCTCGTTAGCGATGACGACGAGGAGGGCTGCACCAAGGACAGCATCGCCAAGCTCATCAGAGAGGTAGAGAAGCTTGTGCGCGAGGAGGGAACCAAGGGCGAACGGCACCTGCTGCCCTCGCTCCTCTTCGACAACAAGAAGGGCCTCCTGACCTCCAAGAACCACAGGGCCAATTACGCGCGTATCAAGGAGTGATTGGCCCTAAACCGCTGCCACGAAACCGACTCCACCGCCAGCAGGTCGGACGTAGAGAAGCTCTGCGACGAGTCCGAGGAGGATCACCAGAGCAGCAGCGTCGACACCTGCCACCGCCTCAACTTCTCCCAGTCGAACTCGGAGGAGCTCCTTGAGGAGTCGCCGGAGCAGCAACTTCCCTTGGACTCCAGCACCCCCAAGGATGTCATGAGGTCGAAGCGCACCACCACCGGCGGGAGACCCTGGAGCGTGCCCTGCATCACTCAGATCCAGAAGAAGGCGAGCTTCAACCTCGAGGCGGTCATGAGGGAGAACATTGCCTAGTTTTCCATCTCCGAGACGGCTCTCAACCGACTCGTGGTGAAAGGAATGCCGTCCAAGAGCGCGTCCTTCGATGCCACAACAGAATCGCATGTTCCTTTCAATAACTCGACGTCTACGCTGCTGGAAGAAACAACAATCGGTCACGACGCTCGGGTTTTTAGAAACAGCTCGCTTCGACGTAGAAAAAACAGGCTTCGCAAGAAGAATGTGAGCCGCAAAAGCGAGTCCAGCTCGGACGGTCTCCAGACCACGATCCACCGTTCGGAGAACAGCAACGACCTGAGCGCGAGCTGCAACGCCCGGAACTCGGCCCGAAAGTCGGTGTCCAGCCGTCAGACCCGCTCGTCCCGCGGCAGCAACGCTCTGGTGAATTAGGGCTCGTTCTCGGGATGTAGCGCGCGCCAGCAGTGAGCCGCCCTCGCGGAAGATCAACCAGAAGACCTCGTCCGAGAGCGAGGACGACGAGGAGAAGAGAAACGAGAGGAACATCGTTAACGCGGTCGCCGAGGCGAGGAGGTTCAATGCCGACAGCGACATCGAGAAGAACAGCTTCGGAAACACGTCCTTTTTCACCGAGCAGCCTTAGGATAACTACCAGGAAAAGTACATGAGCGAACCGTACAGCGAAACGGTGGACGTCGAGACGGCCAAAAATTCATTTTTTACCGATACTTCTGTAAAAAAAATCGTAAAGTATAGAATTTTTTTTCAATTGACGGGTTTTTTATATTCTACATTTTACTGTTTTAATTTTTAAAAAAATTTATGTAATTAAATACTTTTATTTAATTTAAGGTACTTTTCACCACTTTCAACTGCAGTGTAGTTAGTTTTATAATTTACTCGCGTGGAATAAAAATAAAAAAAAGATAAAATGCGGTGTAATAGAACGACAAATCGTCGATTTGACCATGATTTGATAAAAAAGGTCGTGGATCAAAATTTTTCTTCGCTTCACACTGCAGTTTGATAAGTTTTTTTTATTTAATTTGATTTTGTATCAATTTTTAGAAAATTTTTAGAAATTTTTATTTTTATTATTTAGTAAATATAAATCGTATTATGGTCATAATTAGTTTTGAAAAAGTCGCAAATCAAAAGATTTTTACCTCAATCTTGTTAGTTAATTAGCTGGCGGGATTTTTACGCACACTTTTGATTGAGCTTGGGACAGATTTTATACAAAGAAGTTATTTTCGTCACATGTACTTTTATAAAAAAATTACATTTCTAACTAAAATAATAATATTGGGCTCTTCCGATCCCGAAAAGATTGCTCGTTATAGAAAACTAAAATGTAAATAATAAGCTGAAAAATCATGTAAAATACATTTCAGAATTAGAAACAAATACCAATTTCATTTGAGGAAATTGAGTAAACGTATGAAAAAGCTACACTGAATATTTACAACATTTGCACGTTGAATTTATTATCTACAATTTAAAAAAAAAAAGGACTAATTTTTTTTTTAACTCAAGCAGCAAATCAGCTGAAAAATCTATTTGACTTTATAAAACACGTTTAAAATTATAAAAAACACCAACATTATTTGAGAAAATTGAGTAATTGCATGAAAAAGAAATGCTAAATTTACAATATTTGTATATTGAATTTATTATAGATTGATATAAAAAAAGTTGATTTTTGTTTAAACTGAAGCTGGAAATCAACTAAAAATTTATATTAAGCGGATAAAGTATGTTAAAAATTATAAAAAATACCAATTTCATCTAAGGAAATTGAGTAAGCGCATGAAAAAGACATGCTGAAATTACAACATTTGTATGTTGAATTTATTATCTACAATTTAAAAAAAAGTATTAGAATAGTGTTGCTTTGTGAGGGGATGGGTTAATAAATAAATAAACACAGGTTGCAGTTAAGGTAAACTTCTAAATTTATTCAAAGAATTTAAGGGGCGATGCTGTGAGCTTGGGGTACTCGAACGACTGACAGCCCTACCTGCGTAGGTAGCTGCACTGCAGGCACTCTACTAACATCTTACTATAGGTACATTATGAAACTATACTAAACATCTAAGAATACTTTAGATCATTCGGAGATCATTTCTAACACTCCCTCCCTCCGATTGATCGCAGTAATCATAGTACACAATCAATGCCTTTCATCAAGTTCCCACGTTATAAACAAACAAAAATTAAAAAATAATTCTGTCAATCCTCAAAACAGTTTTAAACTAAAGTTATTGCATTTCTTAAAGTAATGGATTATAAAAACAATGACATTTAACGTTATAAAAAAAATATAAAGTGTCCTGAATAAATCATAATAAAATCAAATTTGAAGGCTCAAACAAAAAAGTTTTGTTCACTACTGTATGTATTATAAAATGTCAAAAAAAAACATTGCATGGCATTATCATTATTATCATTATTTTCCTTACATGAAAAAGCAAGTTTTCAGCAAATATTAAAACAAATTACATCAAAAATGAAATTTCAAACATGGTGATTCAGGCGCTGGGATCATCAAAAGTAAGTTTTCTCTGTGAACATAAAAAATGTTAAATTAATAAAAATACTTCAAAAAAAACATGATCTCTCTAAAATTCCATCTAGGTAACATCTCAGGTTTTTTAATCAACTTTCTCTAAACAGTCGTCTAAACATTTTTTCTAAGGCCTGATAGGCTCAAGCTTCTAACTGCTTCTCCGAGAGGGTAGACTTCTGAAGTTTGAAATAATGTGTACTCATTCCAAATCAATCTTTACTCACATAATCCAATGCATGACTCTGAAAATCTAAAGACCAAGTCTTAGCTCAAGCTTATCATGATTGAGGCTGCATATTCAGCTTCTTTCGAATCAAAGATCAAGTGTTCGACACGTAATTCTCACAATCATTGCAATTCAAACTCGTTCTCTCGAGGTATTCTTCCTCAACATCTAATGCATATATTCTTTCGAAGTTTTTACCTCACTCGAAGATAAAATATTCTGAACACATCAAATATAACCTCTTTACCTTTTTCTTCCATCTACTCATACAAATTTTGAAATTACCCATGAGAAGCACATCTTAGTTTTCATAATCACAGCATCGCAAAAGTATACAAAATCTTCGGACGTCTAAATCTTTCTTAATTCTTCAATATAAATCTTTCTCAAAATACGTTTCAAAAAGTTCGATCCAGGTTCTAAAGAATTTTTCATCTAGAATTTTAAACAATTATGTCTAAAATATCTGAAAAATATTTTCCATGTAGCAAAGTTTAATCTGAACTCAAGAAATTTCATCATTCCCCAATCAAGACTTCTTACCTCAAATTCTTAACCAATCTATTCCAGGAGTAACAGAAATTTTCATCTGGTTACATGCCTCAAAACACTACCCACAAATCAAGGATAATATCAAAAGTATCAAATCATCAAACTGATTAAACATGGAATTTTCGTCTACTACATCTGAAAAAAATTAATTCTATCCTTCGAAATTAATTCTTCCTGGTGACATCCAAAAGTGATTTAGATAAAATCTGTCCATCAAAATAAAATAACATTAAATCAAATTTTTAGATTTCTCTCAATTGAGTTCTTTATCATTCTCCCTCCCAATCACAGCTGGTTAATAATTTCAAACTCTGACTGTGATTGTGATCATAAGAACTCATTCCAGAAAAATTCACAGCTTCAACCTGCAATAAAATCAATCCATGCATCTATAATCTTTACCTTTGATTTCATCTAAATTTAAATTAAATTCAAAACGATTAGTCTTGCTGCAAAAAAAATTATTACATCGAAAAATACATATAAATTTTCATAAAATCTCATCCTGCTGGAAAAATTTTTGACATCAAAAAGTATATACATAAGTTTTCATAGCATCTCATCCTAAAAAATGAAATTTGTTTTTCATTATTTTCCTCTACATCGTGTCAAGTATTCGTCTCTCTCTAAAAAAAAAGGAATTTTGAGTCATCTACAATCTATGAAAAGCGACGAGTATGTTTCATACCATTCAAAACTGAACAGTCATCTGTTCGTCAAATATAACCAAATTATATTCAAATATAACCTCTTTACCTTTTCGTCCAAATTCCCAAAAAAAAAAAAAAACTACAAATCCCGCTCACTTACTTTGACCAGGACAATTCCATGCCAAAGTAGCAAAAACAATCCATCCCAAAAATCGATGTATATAAGAATAACATGACTCAAACCGTCAACATTTGCTCGTCTATCAGTGAATTTGATTGAACCAAAAAGAATAAAAAAACAGTCATTATCCACCCATCAAACAGAAATGAAAATATGTACCGTCATAATTAAATAAAAAAAATTAATTCGAAAAACATCCTCCCACCGAGCCAAAAGTAAAATAATCTACGAGTCCCAACCATTGAGTAAACAAAAACTTCAATATCTAAAACGCACTCTGAATATCCCTCGGATCTTCACGAGCGTCTCTATATCTGAAGTATCCTGTCTTTCCCTAACTGCACTCTCCGAGATGATCAATGAGCAGATGCGAGCCGTCCTGGCGATTAGGCTATAGGCACGTAAAGTACACAAAAGAAAACAACACATTAAGGGACTCCACGGGAAAACCCAGATTCCAGATAATGTATGACTTAATCTTCCTCCCTCAAAAACTACATTCCAAAACAACCTTCAGCATCGAATAAATCTAGCAAAAACAATCAAAAATATCTTAAAAAGAATGCAGTTAAAAAAAATTGTCCAAAAAAAAACATATCCCAAAATGCTCAATCTCCCGACTTCAGAAAAAAAGACTATGATTGAAGTCAATCCCTCTAAAAAAAATTACTGCACAAATGAAAGGAATGAAACACTCTCCGGAGTGCGAAAAAAAAAACATCCAAAAAAAATGTCGTCAAAAAATAACGAATCTTAAGTTTCATCACTCTATAAATCTAAAAAAAAACTCAAAAATACCTCAAGAATACAATTGATTGTAATGAAATCAAAATCTGACGTGAAGATAAAAAAAAAATCAATTCCCGAAAATAATAATCAAAATCATTATCGAAAAAAAAACTGGCTATAATCTAAGTTTATTCATCGCCAAAAATCTTTCGTCCCGCGGCTTTCCACGTATAATGAACCATCAATAAATTAGTAGTCCCATCATCATGATACCCAAAAATAACTTCATCCTTAAAACATAAAAAATTAAAAGATTTCATCCCAGACATCTAAAATTCCAATACTGCCGATAAATGCAAAAGGGAGAGACACTGGACCCACACCGTGCCTTCATCTCTGGCTGACCAGTGAAGCACGATGACTCACGGCCTTCACGATGCTTCCCGTTTTCCCGCGGCTTTCCCCCCTTTTCTCTCTTTCTCTCTCTCTCACAACGGAATATTCCAAAAATTTTGCGCTTTACTCACCATCACTTCGTTACTTCAACATTAATTTCAAAGTGTGTTATCAAATCTATCTCAAAGCTGTAATTCAAAATTCTAAATTAAGTGTGCACACAACTATCTACATACCCGTAAAAGCTTCCGGAAGCATGCAATAAAAATTTCATCAAAATTCACCCTTGTCGACAAGTAAAAATTATTCGTGGCCACTTACTCCCAATTTTACCTTTTACCATCAAAAATAACCAATTGGTTCTCGTTCATGAGTTGTGTCCTAGAATTGTCCATGGCGATCGCAGTTTTTTTGGAATAGGCTAGCCAAATGTTGCTACCGATGATGCGCGGCGTCCTCTTCGAATTTCCTCCTCACAAAGCATTTTTATTCAATTTAAATCAAAAATCGCGCAGTGGGATGGTCCATAACCTATTAGACTAGTGTTGATTTGTGAGGGGATGGATTAATAAATAAATAAACACAGGTTGCAGTTAAGGTAAACTTCTAAATTTATTCAAAGAATCTAAGGGGCGATGCTGTGAGCTTGGGGTACTCAGAACGACTGACAGCCCTACTGCAGCTACCTGCGTAGGTAGATGCACTGCAGGCACTCTACTAACATCTTACTATAGGTACATTATGAAACTATACTAAACATCTAAGAATACTTTAGATCATTCGGAGATCATTTCTAACAAAAAGGGCTAATTTTTTTTTTTTAATCAAGCAGCAAATAAGCTGAAAAGTAATGCTGAGCTTGTAAAACACGTTTAAAATTATAGAAAACACCAATTTTACTTGAGAAAATTGAGTCAACGCATGAAAAAGACATGCTGAATTTGCAATATTTGTATATTGAATTTATTATAGATTGATATTAAAAAGGTGGTTTTTGTTTAAACTGAAGTTGAAAATCAACTAAAAATTTGTATTAAGCGGATAAAGTATGTTAAAAATTATAAAAAATACCAATATCATCTAAGAAAATTGAGTAAGCGCATGAAAAAGACATGCTAAAATTACAACATTTGTATGTTGAATTTATTATCGACAACTTGAATAAAAAGTTAATTTTTTTTTTATCTTGAGCTGCAAACAAGCTGAAAATTGTGTTTAGCGAATAAAATATGTTAAAAATTATAAAAAATATCAATTTCATCTTGGGAAATGGACTAAGCTCATGAAAAAGACATGCTGAAATTACAACATTTGTATGTTGAATTTATTATCGATAGTTAAAAAAAAAAAAAAAAAGCTAATTTTTTTGTAAAAATTGAGTGAATGCATGAAAAAACCATGCTGAATTTTCAATATTTGTATATTGAATTTATTATAGATTAATATAAAAAAAAGTAGATTTTTGTTTAAACTGAAGCTGGAAATCAACAAAAACTTTATGTTAAACGTATAAAATGTGTCAAAAATTTTAAATTTTTTAAAAATTTTCAAATTCTTCGCACAAACTTTCTGCGCCACCTAACGGTTAAAAAAATATGTTGGAATGTAGTCTATATTAATTTCATAACCTATGACCGATGGTAAAACAGGGGCCTAATGAACCATAATTTCTTTCCCGTTTCCCCTTAACGAGCACATAGAGGTGGTAGTAGCGTGGGGGCAGTTTCGGCCGAATTATGCTTCTCCCATTCCACCTCATTGGGCTTGTTCTTCCTGATCGGTCGAATGGGTTTGGACTCTTGGTGGCAGTGGTACTTCTGTCGTATGACAGCAAGCAAGGAGGTCCAGCGAGTGGCATCAACAGTGGGCTACGGCTCGACGTTCATGGTTTTGGACAAAATTGCGCGTTAAGGTAGCGTCTAGCCTGGGGCAGACTCGTCGTCGTCCAGGTCAACCGGGTTCCTGGCCCGTCTTAGCCAGGATGAAAGAGCACTCGAATGGTGTGACACGTGACAACCCCAACAAAGGGTCCGTTCAACTGTACTCACTTACTTTTGATCGGAAATTTGTAGGCGAGCCGAACGGACGGCCTTCGGGCTTCCCGAAGAGGTAAACCGCGCAGGAGGACGTAATTCGAGACCCATTGGCTGAGTGGCACGTGCGGGTAAGCCAACGCAGGTACTGCCCGTTAATCCAATGAACACTGTCTAGCTTCATTGAACCCTTCCATCCGGTTCTCAAACGGCACGGCTACGTCAACAATAGTGACCTTTTTCTCCATTTGATTACGGAGTACAAGGTCCGGGCGCAGTCTGGCGAACTCCTCATCAACGCCCTCGATGGCACGGTTTATCTTCATCTCCCCAGTAGTGTTGCTGGCCTTGGTGAGCCTGTCGAGGATTGCGTCGTGGCGCCTCTGGCGAGCGGCAGAGTGAACACCGCAGTGCTGAAGCACATGAGGGAGGGTCTCGAGATCACCTTTTTTAAACAGTAACACCATGTTGGAGTTTTTCCAGCACCGTGGTACTGCGCCCAACCTAAGGCAAGCATTGAAAAGTGCCATCAGCACGTGACATCCTAGGTTGGCCTTCCTCAGATCCACGTATGAGATGCCGTCTGGCCCCGGGGATGAGTTACTCATGCCCCGGAGTTTTTCGGCGACCTCAGGAGTGGGTGGCAAGGGCGCCCTCCTCGTCGGGTTCACATGGCTTGATGCTGAACGTGGGGGAAGAGAGACAGCACACGAGCCCCGGCCTGCCAATGCTGATGTTATGGAGCGCGTGGTGCTGCCGATGGATGCTGCACGAAACGTCCCGGCAGGCTGGGTGCCGATGTTAAGTGCGGCTACGTCTCTCATCACGGTTGTTGTGGTTCCGTCATGGTTTGCGGCGCTCCTTCAGTGGAGCCCGGTTATTAGTTTACTGGAGCTGCACTTTGATCTTTCCCAGGAGGCCGAGATAAAAGTTTATTGCTAAGAAACACACAGGCTCTATGCTCCGGACTTGCGGTTTTCACTTTCGAGGTAAAGCGGTGCGGTGCAGCCGCGCAGAGGTAAGACTACCTTGGAAGCTGCGATCTAGCATCAAAAGCTGAACGTCATGCGGCTCGATAGGTAACCGCTGCTGCCAGGAGGTGCCACCATTCAGCGGCCAAACTTGAACTAACCGTACTGGGCGAGGTGCACTAAAGCTATAGCTTTTCTAACCTCAAAACACAAAATACACTATTTGTCACACTAAAAAAGAAGTTTACCATTTCATAAAACAGTGACCAATGTGGCTCACACGAAAGGAGCATGTCTATTTCATACAATGCACAGTACTTAACACAGAAAAATTCACAGAACATTGTATGTTCTTATGGAAAAACACGGAGCATACTCCCAGAGCTTGTTACCTCGTCGAGTAGCAGACGAAAACTATTAAAATAAGGAAGATTTTTGCGTGAACCACACCTCGGTATCTTTGAAATTGCCTTCACGAGGTTCAAAAACCAACTGAAAATTGACCATTTTTAAATCCATGAGATATCACTTTTTGCTACCTGAAGATGTTTTTGTTGAAATAAACTAATAAAAGTTTATATATTCTGCATTACTATTGTAGTAATGCAGAATCGTGGATCTTGTGTTAGTTCGCAATTAATTACTCTGAGGTTATTTGTATATAAATGAAGTTTATAAGAGTAATATTATAAATGAATATGATTAACAAGATTGGTCTTACAGTTATTCTTATATTGATAACAACAGCTTTAAACTTTACGTAAATTTATGCTGACTACATATTACTTGTGTCACTAGCTTAGTTTATCTTACTGCGGCCACTACACCTAGTAGAGTGGACGAACGCAGACGAACGACTGGTCTCACCTCGCGCGCGCTGCACGATCGAGCCTACACACACACTCTCACACGCTCGCTTACGTCACTCGCTACACGAAAAAAAATTGGGAGTTTCTCCAAAAGTAAGTTTTCACAAAAAAAAATTGGAGATTCTCCAATCTTCAAAAATTGGAGTTTCTCTTATTTTTTTTTTTGGTAAATCTACAATTTAAAATTGTACATTTTGTCGACTAGGCTAAGGTTCTCAGAGATGATTTACGCGCTAGTATAGAAACTTTAAAAGAATCTCTCGGACCCGGGTTGGCAGATCGCTGACAGTATAAGCATACTCTGGGAAGCATATGAGTAAATCCGCCAAACTCTTATTTTCACTGTCCGGGCATAGTAAAAAGGTTTAAGACAATATTTTTTTATATCTAATTGAATAATTATTTAGATTTACACTTTTAGAGATTGTGGGAACAAATATAAAAGCTGAAAAGTTTATGCAAATGTTTAAAAAATTAGGTTTTACCCTGTAAAACGCAAGAAAACGCTGTGCCCGGAACTAAGTTTTGAAAATATTATCTGCTGTAACTTTTTCAGGCAATCTTTTTACATATTTACAATTGATGGAGGTATTAATACTGGATTCAAGGAATGTTTTACAATCCATAAAAATATTGTGCCTATATTTTTCGAGAAAAGACATAACTTTAAAAATGTGTCCACACGTTTTTGATAAAAATGAATAAAGTATTTATTCAAGTTTTTGCTGGTTCAGGCATTATTCAAACGCTATAAATGTATATTCGTCTAAAACTACATACTTTAACGAATAATTTCAGACCAATCTGAATAATGTACTTTTAAAATAAGCTAATGTTTACATCATTTTATTCTGAAAGATTAAATGATTCAAAGATTAAAAAAAAAGTCTCCAAATTTAAGTGTGATCAATAAAACATAACTTTTTTTAACTAAGTTTAGCTGCCTGAAGCAAAAAAACTTTATTTAGTTTAGGAAAAAGAGTTTTTTTATTATTCGCACCTTTGAACTCAACCTGTAGCAGACGGCAGGCAGTGAGTCTTTCAGCAGCAGGCAGTCAGCGTCGTAGTTATAAACTCAAGTTTATCAATTTTAAATATTTGCTCATAATTTACTCAGTAGTGTTTCAAAGAATGTTTATTTTTTTACCAGAAATTATTCAACTTTGATAGTTGCTTTCAAACAAATCAATAAAATTTTCGGACATTTAAAAATCCCAACAGACAGACGTTATAACTGAAGAGTATTAGCAAATATTTCTTGACCCTTTTCAAAAGATTATTGATTGTATTCTGATTATTGTTAAAACATGAGTATTGCACCAGGTCACCGATGACGGGTATACCCGGGCATCATCTCCGAGAGCTTGATTTTAATTTTTTTAGAGGTGACTTGGTGATCGTCTGGGAGCTCCCAGGCATGAATTTCGAAAAGGACAACCAGGTCGCCGATGACGGGTATACCCGGGGATCATCTCCGAGAACTTATTTCGAATTTTCCTCGAGGTAACTTTGGTGATCGTCTGGTAAGCTCCCAGGCA
The DNA here is from genome assembly GCA_038277355.1 of Encarsia formosa. NCBI lineage: Eukaryota > Metazoa > Arthropoda > Insecta > Hymenoptera > Aphelinidae > Encarsia > Encarsia formosa. The sequence continues at coordinate 23,341,209 of CM076187.1, forward strand.
TGAATTTCGACCTGGACAACCACGTCGCCGATCACAGGTATACCCGGGCATCATCTTCGAGCAATCGAGTTCTTTAAGTAAAGAATGACGTTGATCACCAGTCACCACGAAAAAAACTCAAGTCAACTTCTTGGAGATGATGCCCGGGTATACCCGTCATCGGCGACCTGGTTGTCCAGGTCGAAATTCATGCCTAGGAGCTCTCCACACGATCACCAAAGTCACCTCTAAGAAAATTCGAACCAAGTTCTTGGAGATGATCTCCGGGTGTACTGGTCATTCGCGACCTCGTGCAATGTTCCAGGGGTATGCTCCCCAGGTGTATCTACCGTTAGCAATCTGCTAATTCAGGTCCAAGAGGTTGTTTTAATGTTTCTATACCATCATGTGAATCATCTCTGAGAATCTTAACCTAATCGACAAAATATGATTTTACCAAACGTCCAAACAAAAATTGGAGAAACTCCAATTGGAGAAACTCCAATTGGAGTTTCTCAAATTTTTGTTTGGAGAGTTCACAATCTGACGACACTCACAGCGCCTCCTATTTTAAATTGGAGAAACTCCAATTTTTGTTTGGAGAGTTCACAATCTGACGACACTCACAGCGCCTCCTATTTTAAATTGGAGAAACTCCAATTTTTTTTTTACCGTGTATGAGCTGTATGTTTACATTTCAACACGCCTCCTAAACATATTGCAATTAATTACATTTTTTCCTTTCTTATTCTTATTACAATATTTTAATTTTAATCCGCATCTAATTTTAACAAATTTACTTCAACCTAAACTCTTGGTGAAATTATCAGCCAAGTTTTTATTTGTATCAGTTTTCACAATGTCTATGTTACCATTTTCGTAGTTCTCATATACATAATGATATTGCACTTCTATGTGCTTTGAATTTTTAGTAAGATTACCGAATCAGCAATTGAAATTGCTCCCGAAATATCATCATAGATTTTCAACGGTTTTTGAATTTTTAAATCAAATACTTCGTTCAACAAATTTCTCAAAAATGAAATTTCGGTCACAGCCTCAGACATAGCAGTATATTCTGCAAATGTCGAGCATTTGATTACAGTACTTTGCTTGCGCGATTTCCAATAAATTATATTCCCGTACAATCTCACCACGTAACCTGTTGTCACTTTTCTATCGGTAACATCACCCGCATGATCGGAATCTACCATACAATCAAGTGTCTCTCTCTTTGCGTCCTTATTATCATAAGTCAATTTCAGGGTTTTTGTTTTAATTAAATATTTTAAAATTCTCACCGCATATTTATAATGAGTTTTATCATAACTTGCCTGGAAACGACTTAGGTAATTCACGATATATGCGATGTCTGGTCTCATGCCAGAATTTGTATATAAAAGCTCCCCAATCAAATTTCTGTACTTTAAATTGTTATCAATATTTTCTGCACATTCAAACTTTAAGTTACTCTCCATCGGAGTATCATGTAACTTGGCATCATTGATTCTATACTTTTCTGCCAAAGATTCAATATAATTTTGTTGACTTAAGGTCATCACATTTTTATCTTTATTATAATCTATGTCAATTCCAATATAACTTTTTATTTTACCTAAATCTTTCATGGTGAAAATTTTCATTAATCTATTTTTGATTTCATCAACTCTGTTTTGATCTTTACAACAAATGAACATATCATCTACGAATATCAAAATATATATTGTAAATAGAGTTATTTACATACAAATAATAATCCTAAAGCGCGGAAGCGCGCGACGGCGAGTTGGGGGTTTTTTACACACCTACTGCCGAGAAAGCGTACTGCGCTTTATATACTTTGAATTTTTGTCTTTAAGTTTCGGTCAACTACAAAAAAAACAAAGTTGGACTCGAATCTCTCATTCTCTTTTTCATAAGAGGATATAATTATAAGTAGAATGTAGATTGGTAGATAGTTGCATGCTTCATAGCATTCAAAAAATAACATTTTAAATTTGGAATCATTTCTTTCAGAGTAAGCAATAGTAATCCATGATTGTTTTATCAGAATAATTGATAAACTATGATCAATTATTTGTAATTTCAAAAATAGAAAAAAATAAATAAACAAGTGGTATATTATTTACAATATTTGAACATAGATTTTTAACGAATCAAAAAACTAAAAAACTAAATAAAAGTAGTATATCATTTTGATATTGAGATCAATATTTCGTTGAGTATCAATTTTTTCATAGCATGCGACCTAATTTTGACTGGAATTTAAATAGTTTTTAGTCAAAAAAAAATTTCAAAACATCTATAATGAACGAAAAAGTTAAATGTAGCGTGTATATTGTTACAAAAACACTAGTTTAGCACACAAAATGTGTCAAAAGTGTATGCTTTGGAATCAACTAAAACCCCAAATCCGCACTTCAATTACTATGGGAGCTTGTTTGAAAACATATGAAGAGAAGAATCCACATATTTTTGAGAGAAAAAAAAAGGTCGAAACCGTTCAAAAATGCGTGTGAAAATCGTAAAAAACGCGTTTTTTGTGTTTTTTGAAAACTTTAAACAGCTGTATCTTGGAAGCGGAAGATCGTACAGGGTTCCGGTTGGTCGCAAAATTTTTGTTTTTTCATAAAAAAAATTTAACAATTTTTTAATATGCACAAAAATTTAGCCTAGAAAAAGCTACGGTCGTTTGAAGATACCTGCAAATGAGCAAAAATAGCAATATCTGTGTAGGACAGTATTATAATAAAAATAACCAAACTATGTTGTCAAAATATTTTTACAAAAAAGAACTTATTTTGAACAAAATTTTGCCGCAAACTAGAGGTTTCTATCTCATTTTGATCAAAAGTTAGAATTTTTCAAAAAATACCTTAAAAATGCTTAGAACAGCTTAAAAATAGGCCATTTTTCAATCTTTGAAAAAATCTAGCACCAAGCGGAAATAAGATAGAGACCTCTAGTTTGCGGCAAAAGTCTTCTATTAAATAGTCCTTTTGCCAAAAAAAATTGCAATAAAATCGGTGAACCTCGTGCGGACGGTTTTTTAAAAAAGTATTATTTTGACCCATATACATACATACCCAAAATGAGCAACCTTAGACATCCCGGTACAGAAAACTTATTACGGTTCGATTTATTAAGCAAAAATTTCAAATTAACTTTATTTGAGTATGGACCTCATTAGAGTCATGAGATTCAAATTGAAGGTCAGATTCGTAATCTTGACCCTCAAAAGACATCGAAAACAAATTTTCGTACAAATCCAATATATTAGGAGAGAATTATAATTTCACCTTATTTAAGTGCACTTTATTTAAAACAAATTAAAAATTCAAAGTGATATTTGTAATCAGCACCCTTAAAAACAGACGTATACTTAATTTTTTTTAAAACGGATGCATTGGAAGAACCATGTTAAATTTTTAAAATAAAACTGATGACAAAAATCTATAAAATAGAAATGCTTGTCATTTAAAAAAAAAAAATAGAAACAAAAAAACGGAAGTTAGATTCATAATCTACATCTTCGAAAATATCCGTATACCAAATTTGAGTTGAATCCGATATTGAGGAGCGTTGTAATCAAATTTTTAAAGTTGATCCCGGACGGACGGACGCCACAGTGAACGGATCCGAAAATCGTTGGAAAGAATCTATTTAAATGAAGGAAAATAAAGCTAGAGAGATGTGGTCAACGACAATCAAAAGCTAATTTAATAACAATCATAGGAAAAATATAAAAATTATAGGTTTTCCATTCCTAACCTGAAAAAAATGCAGAAAAAAAAAACAATCACGAATGTGTAATTTTCATCCAAAATCTGAAAAGAACGAATACGATTGTAAAATCAATTTTTTTTTAGTTTATGGCAAAAATAAATGATTTTATAAACATTTCTTCTACTGTTTTTAATTAAACATGTTTAAATCGTAATCATCGATAAAACAAACTATTTTTTAAACATAAAATTCATGTAACTTCATAAAATATACTATGTAATTAAAATATATTACGTGAAAAATGTAAAAAATCATACAACCCCATAACTGAATTCGTCAGACTTCTACAACCCAATAATCGAAATTGGCTCTTACAACCCTATAACTGAATTCGTCAGACTTCTACAACCCAATAACCGAATTCATCAGGCTCTTACAACCCTATAACTGAATTTGTCAGACTTCTACAACCCAATAACCGAATTCATCAGGCTCTTCCAACTCCATAACGAAATTCGTCAATTTCCTACAACCCTATAACTTAATTCATCAACCTTTAATCCTTCAAACATACAACTCCATAACCAAATTGATCAGATTCTTACAACCCCATAACCAAATTGATCAGACTCCTACAACCTATAACTGAATTCGTCAAATACCCACAATCCTATAACCATGTTCGTCAAACTCCTACACAACCCCATAATAGAATTTGTCATACTTCTACAACCCTAACTTCAAAATCATCAGACTTCTATAACCTATAAAAGAATTCATTAGACTTCTACAACCCCATAACCGAATTAATAAAGCTTCTGAAACCAATAAGCAAACTTGTTAGACTTCTACACACTCATAACTAAATTCTTTAGACTTCTATTTATTCTTCAAGCCTACAACTCCTTAACCGAATTCGTCAGACTTTTACAACCCATAATTAAATTCATGAGACTTCTGCATATTCCTTAAGCCTAAGACCCCATAACCAGGACTTCTAAAACTCCATATCTTTATTCGTTAGATTTCTCAGTATTTCTCAAGTCTACAACCCCGTTAACTGAAATAGTTTTAATTTTACAACCATATTCATCAAGCCCCTACAATCTTGCAACCAAATTTATCAGACTTCTACAACCCCATACTTGAACTTGTCGTATTTGTAGAACCTAACGGATTTCCCTTTACTTCTACAACCCCATAACCGAACTCATCTGACAAAAAAAATTGATTAAAATCAACAAAATTCGTAAAGAATTATCAATGATCCAAATCATTGGTTTTTGGACTTACGGTAAAAAAAAAAAAAAAAAAAAATGATAAAAATGAGCCTTATGATCATTTTATGAATCTTTGGGATCTTTAAAAATGATTATAAGGATCATTTTGTGATACTCACAAATTCATCGGATCATTCCAAAAATTTCACAATCTTTTAAAATAATTCGTACAATTATCAACTAGGATCAAAACTTTGTTTTCCATGTATTATCTTTCTAAAATAATTGTTCATTGCTATTATCTTTTAAATACATTTTTACTGCGTAAACTTTATAATTAGAATCGGCAATAAATGGAAGTTTTCTATCATTGGAATTTTTTTTGTCTACCGAAAGAAAATTTATTTTCTCTCTATGTAAAATATATTCGGCAATTGAAATTTCGATTGTTGGAAGTTTTCAATACTTGGAAACATTTCAAAAATTCTTAAGGACAATTTTTAACCACTTTAATTCGAAGTGATTTAGCTTGTCCTGACCATCTTTTGTTACGAAAAGTATGGCATACTCGGAAATTATTGAACTTGTGGACGCGTTAAATCTGATAAAGAAGATGATTGTAAAAATATAATCGAAATAAATTGTAGAAATAAAACGAATTAGGTTATAAAGTTTTTAGCTTGAGGAATAGAAGGTTGGTGAATTCAGGCATGTAATTGGAGTTTGCTGAGTCGAATTATAAAGTTGTTGAAGTCTGATCAATTCGGTTAGGGGCCATCCATTAATGATGTCACGTTTTTATGATATAGTCTGCTAATACTGTAGCGCTACGAGACTATACCAAATTAGTGTGACATCATTAATGGATGACTCCTTACAGAGTTGCAGGAGTATAAAAAATTCAATTATGAGGTTGTAGGCTTGAAGAATAGATTGTTGTTGGATTTGCGATCACTTATAGGGTTGTAGAATATTGACGGACTCAGTTATGGGGTTGTAGAATTCTGACGAATTTGGTTATGGGTTTGAAGACTTTAGGAATAGAAGTCTAAATAGGACTTCTAAAACCCCATAGCTTAATTCGTTAGACTTCTATGTATTCCTCAATCCTACAACCCTGTTGAATGGATTTGTCATAATTTTACAACCCTATAGAAATTTTTAATATACTCCTACAACTCCGCAATCAAATTCATCAGACTTTGATAACCCTATACTTGATTTTGTAATACTTCTACAACCAAGCAGAATTAGTTGAACTTCTGCAACCCCATGACCGAATTCTTTGAACTCTAATTCTACTCTAACAACCCTATAGCCGAATTCATCAGACTCTTACAACCCGTCTAGCTCCTGCAATCTCATAATTAACTTTATATTCCTTTGCAACCCCATAACTAGATTCGTTAGACCTTTACAACTACATATCCAAATTCATCAAGCTCCTATAACTCCATAACTGAAATCGTCAAACACCCACAACCCTATAATCATATTCATCAGATTCCTACACAACCCCATCATAGAATTTGTCTGACTTCTTCAACCCTATACTCAAACTTATCTAACTTCTACAACCTATAAAAGAATTCGTCAGACTTCTACAACCCCATAACTGAATTAGCCGAATTCCTTTAACTCCATAACCGAATTCATCAGCCTTTTATTCCTCAAACTTGCAATCGCATTACCATTTTGATTAGGCTCTTACAACCTCATAACTTAATTGATCAGATTCCTACAACTACATAACTGAATTTGTTAAACGCTCAAAATCTTATAACCAAATACGTCCTTTATATGTAATTCTCAAGCCTATAATCCCATAAATGAATTCGTCAGAACTATATAACCCTAGAAGTATATTTGTCACATTTTCATTAAGTCTAAAAATCTATGGTTTGGTGGATCATTGATAATTCTTGTTACACAGCAAATAATTATAAAAAAAAAGTTGAATGAATTCCACGATAAAGTGCAAAAAGAATGCAATAGTAATACAAAGTGCACAACAATCAAAATGACATGAGACATTGTTGTTTTACGAATTTTGTTGATTTCAATCAATTTTTTTTTGGTCAGATGAGTTCGGTTATGGGGTTGTAGAAATAAAGGGAATTCTGTTAGGTTCTACAAGTACGATAAGTACAAGTATAGGGTTGTAAAAGTCTGATAAATTTGGTTGCAGGGTTGTAGGAGCTTGATGAATATGGTTGTAGAATTTAAACGATTTCAGTGAACGGGGTTGTAGACTTGAGAAATACTTAGAAATCTAACGAATTAAGATATGGAGTTTTAGAAGTCCTGGTTATAGGGTTTTAGGCTTAAGGAATATGCAGAAGTCTCATGAATTTAATTATGGGTTGTAAAAGTCTGACGAATTCGGTTAAGGAGTTGTAGGCTTGAAGAATAAATAGAAGTCTAAAGAATTTAGTTATGAGTGTGTAGAAGTCTAACAAGTTTGATTATTGGTTTCAGAAGCTTTATTTATTCGGTTATGGGGTTGTAGAAGTCTAATGAATTCTTTTATAGGTTATAGAAGTCTGATGATTTCGAAGTTAGGGTTGTAGAAGTATGACAAATTCTATTATGGAGTAGTGTAGGAGTTTGACGAATATGGTTATAGGATTGTAAGTATTTGACGAATTCAGTTATGGATTGTAGGAGTCTGATCAATTCGGTTATGGGGTTGTAAGATCTGATCAATTTGGTTATGGAGTTGTATGTTTAAAGGATAGAAGGTTGATGAATTAAGTTATAGGGTTGTAGGAAATTGACGAATTTGGTTATGGAGTTGGAAGAGCCTGATGAATTCGGTTATTGGGTTGTAGAAGTCTGACGAATTCAGTTATAGGGTTGTAAGAACCTGATGATTTCGGTTATTGGGTTGTAGAAGTCTGACGAATTCAGTTATGGGGTTGTATGATTTTTTATCATTTTTTACGTAATATATATTAATTACATAGTATATTTTATGAAGTTACATGAATTTTATGTTTAAAAAATATTTTGTTTTATCGATAATTACGATTTAAACATGTTTAATTAAAATCAGTAGAGGAAATGTTTATAAAATCATTTATTTTTGCCATAAACTAAAAAAAAACTTGATTTTACAATCGTATTCGTTCTTTTCAGATTTTGGACGAAAATTACACATTAGTGATTTTTTTTTCTGCATTTTTTTCAGGTTAGGAATGGAAAACCTATAACTTTTATATTTTTCCTATGATTATTATTAAATTAGCTTTTGATTGTCGTTGACCGCTTCTCTCTAGCTTTATTTTCCTTCATTTAAATAGATTCTTTCCAACGATTTTCGGATCCGTTCACTGTGCGGACGGACGGACAAAAAATACGGATGCTGCGTATAATAATGTAGATATGAAAATTTTGACCTGACCAAATCGCTTCTGACGCGTCATTTTACAACTATATAGTGGTAAAAGTCACAAATTTTTATGAGTAGTAATAAAATATTTTAAACTTAAATTAAATAAAAAATTTTCTGACCTGACCAAATCATCTCTGACGCGTCATTTTACAACTATATAGTTAGAGAGCGTAGACACATTTCTCAAAAATTAAGGATAAAATTAGAGTTTTCATGAAATTTTGAATTAATTTAGCATTGAACAATTCCAAATTTTCTACTTCAAAATTATTTTATTTTTGAAGTCTTTACCTTAGTGAGCTACACAAGCTGTATACATATATATATATAAGTGAATAAAAAAAGTTAAGCCCGAGTATCGTTCTTTTAATTTTTACTATTTTTACTAATAAATGAAAGAATACATTTTAGTTTTTAGGATTTATTTATAATCAATACCTTTTGAATATTTAGTATAAAATTATAAATATTATTAATATTTAAGAAGCTACACATAAAAAAAAATGACCGAAATGACCAGACCAAAAAAAATATGACAGTCATTTTGAATTCGAAAAATCGGTCATGACCGTCGTCATGTCAAAAACGGTCATTTTGACGCATGACTGACAAATTTAAAAATGACGGTCATTACACATCACTGCAGTGATGAGCACCGTAGACGAAGCGGTCGGCGGGAGTTTTCACAAACTTAATGAATATTCATTAGAACAAACTTACAATCAATTGAACAATTCACAAAGTTTGTTTAAATAAATAATTTATTAAATTCAAATTTTTTTTTTTTTTGTTATTCTGTTATTTTGTTTGTTTTTTTAACATGATTTAAAAATTTTCTTAGAATTAAAAATACAAAATACGATACAACTAGAATAAATTATTAAAATATATAACTTACAAATTTCACATTAATTGATGAAATTTTTCAAATTATTGAACTGGTTGAAATAAATTTTTTTTACTTAATTTATTATCCGAAATAAAAATTTTCATGTAACAATTTTTTTTTTTTTTTTGATACAAATAGTTTTTATTTTATCGAAATTTTGAACTGTCGATTGGTAAATAATTAATTTTATAATCAATCACTATAAAATTGATATAAATTCAAAAATTTATTTTTTTTAAATTTTTCGAGTATTTTTTTTTTACTTTCTTTTTTTGAAACTAAAAGTAAGAATTATCGTTTATTTACTTTTATGATTGAAAATTTGATGGCGCCAATTAAAAAGTAACGAATAAGATTTTTCTACCAAAAAATATTTTATATTCGTTCCAGAAACAAAATCATCCTGTGAATTATGTTATTTTGGAGAACTCTGTATACATATAACTAGTATTAAACATAGAAATCTAGTTAAATTTTTGAAACGATCAATTTACAACAACATATAATTAGAAACAATAAGTTAAACTTCATACTTAAAAGCTCGTCGAAAGAAATGAGATCTTTAAAAAACACACCCCTGCTAGAAGTTTCAACAGAACGTCTGGGGTGCCCGCCAGATAGTGGGCAGAAAATTCTGTCAAGCTTATTATTTTATGTATATGTATATATATATATATACATATATGTATATGTACCTAGATGCGTTGATGAGAGGTTAGTTTACAAATCGGAGCAGCAGCATGCAGCTCCGATGTTACAAAATTGATAAAAAATAATCAAATAATTTTATAGAAATATAATTTTAATCGATGAATCATGCTTGCTGTTTGAAAATCCTAACCTCTCACTGCTGTATAGCCACACGTACAATGGACTTGAACAAATTTTTTTTCTTTTGCTAAATATTTTAACACCTATGGAGTCAGGGCAGTGACCTAGCGCATAGGATAGCGATTACAACCTGGAGATGATTTCCCCAGGAAGTTTTGACTCCGGAGAGCCCAGGGCGGATACCTGGTGCACCTGGTGATGCTTACGCCTTGGAGATGATTTCCTCAGGAAGTTTGGACCTCGGAGGGGCCAGGGCGGATACCTAGTGCACCTGGTTATACTGAGGCCTTGGAGATAATTTCCCCAGGAAGTTTGGACTCCGGAGGGGTCAGGCTGAACACCTGGTGCACCTGGTGATATTTACGCCTTGGAGATGATTTTCCAGGAAGTTTCGACTCCGGAGGGGTCAGGGCGGAAACCTGGTGAACCTGGTGATACTTACGCCTTGGAGATGATTTCCCTTAGAACTTTTGACTCCGGAGGGGCCAGGGCGGATACCTGGTGCACCTGGTAATACTTACGCCTTGGAGATAATTTCCCCAGGAAGTTTTGACTCCAGAGGGGCCAGGGCGGATGATTTGTGCACCTGGTTATACTGAGGTCTTGGAGATGATTTCCCTAGAAAGTTTTGACTCCGGAGGAGCCAGGGCGGACACCTGGTGCACCTGGTGATACTTACGCCTTGGAGATGATTTAATCAAGAAATTTTGACCCTGGATGGGCCAGGTAAAATACTTGGTGTACCTGGTAATAACCACACTCTGAAGATGCTATCCTAATAGTAAACTTGATGATGTGAACCCACTGGGATCAAAACTTTCTGAGAAAATCATCTCCAAGGCGTAAGTATCACCAGGTGCACCAGGTGTCCGCCCTGACCCCCCCCCCCCGGAGTCCTTACTTCCTGGGGTAATCATCTCCAAGGCGTAATTAATACCAGGTGCACCGGGTGTACGCCCTAACCCCTCCGGAGTCCTAACTTCCTGAGGAAATAATCTCCAAGGCGTAAGTATCACCAGGTGCACCAGGTGTTCAGCCTGACCCCTTCAGAGTCCAAACTTCCTGGGGAAATCATCTCCAAGGCCTCAGTATAACCAGGTGCACCAGGTATTCGCCCTGACCCCTCCGGAGTCCAAACTTCCTGGGGAAATCATCTCCAAGGCGTAAGTATCACCAGGTGCACCAGGTGTTCAGCCTGACCCCTCCGGAGTCCAAACTTCCTGGGGAAATCATCTCCAAGGCGTCAGTATCACCAGGTGCACCAGGTATCCGCCCTGGCCCCTCCGGAGTCAAAACTTCCTGGAGAAATCATGTCCAGGTTCTAATCGCTATCCTATGCACTAGGTCTCCGCCCTGACTCCATAGGTGTTAAAATATTTAGCAAAAGAAAAAAAATTTGTTCAAGTCCATTGTACGTGTGGCTAAGGTAAACATGCCAATTATGATCACAAAAATCGCTACTTTTCAGCATTTTGAATTTTATTGAAAAAACAAAGCATGTTAGAGTAAATCTTTTTTTACATACTTAAATTTTAGGGTCTTATGAACTTAAATAAATTTTTTTTATATGAAAATTGTATTTATTTATTGAATAATTAATGTTTAAAGACAAGACCTTTTGACTCCAGTTTATGAGACAACTTCAGCTTTGGGCCCAGTTTATGAAACACTTTTACACGTAAAATTCAGTCTGTGATTTACATACCCCAGTTGATGGAACGGTTTATCTAATTTTCATGTTAGATTTTTAATTTGTTCGTGTTTGAGAGTGATGAAACCCTCGAATTTTGACGATTCCGTTCCATCAACTGGGGCACTTAAGTCACAGACGGGATTTCACGTGTAAAAGTGTTCCATAAACTGGGGCCAAAGCTGAAGTTGTCTAATAAACTGGGGCCTTGACTTTAAACGGAGGCATAAAAGGTCTTGACTTTAAACATTAATTATTCAATAAATAAATACAATTATCATATAAAAAAAATTTATTTAAGTTCCTAAGAACCTAAAATTTAAGTATGTAAAAAAAGATTTAGTCTAATATGCTTTGTTTTTTCAATAAAATTCAAAATGCTGAAAAGTAGCGATTTTTGTAATCATAATTGGCATCTTTACCTTATACAGCAGGGCTGGTATTGTGTGAATAATATTTTAAAACTACATCAAAATGGATGAGAAAAATGTTCAACATAAGGAAAAAAAAAAAGAAAAATTTCAGAGTCAAGTTATGATACTGAACATATTTTTGTTAGTAATAAATGTTACAATTTAAAATAAAAAGGTTTACGTTATAGCTCACCAGAATCCCTATGCGTAAAGCATTGGCCTTCTGTCAAGAATCTGGCGATTAACCCTACTAAATTTCTGCCCAATTTCGCTAAATCTGCCCACTGTCTGGCAATATTCTGGCGGAAATTTCTCGCAGGGACATTTAAAAATGTAACTTAAACGGCAAGTTGGTTTTTGGTTGAATACTACCTGAAATATAAGTTTCTATTATTTAAAAAAATATGAACTCTTTGATTTAAGCTCACTAACTAAAAAATTAATTAATTCCGCAAACAATTTTTTAAATATAAACAGTTGAAAGTAATGAAATCAACAAAAAATCCGACGGTCGAGTTTTATGAGATTCAAACATATTTATTTGTTATTAAAGCGATCTTTTTTCTCGAAAATAAAATTTACAATTTATTTAAGTCATTCGTCATTCAATATCGATATAACTATTCGTTCTTGTCGAAGCCACTTTGTTTACGATTTAAATAATTACTAATTTTTGATTTTCCAAAAAGTAATAGTCCCACGTCAAAGAATATAAGCAAAACATGAATTAATTTTTTTAATTTGAATTTTAGTTTCAATTTGATTAGATTTTTTTCTTAAAAAGTCGGGGCTTCGTCGAGAACGAATAGTTATATCGATATTGAATGACGAATGACTTAAATAAATTGTAAATTTTATTTTCGAGAAAAAAGATCGCTTTAATAACAAATAAATATGCTTGAATCTCGTAAAACTCGACCGTCGGATTTTTTGTTGATTTCATTACTTTCAACTGTTTATATTTAAAAAATTGTTTGCGGAATTAAGAATGCAATTTTTTAGTTAATGAGCTTAAATCAAAGAGTTCATATTTTTGTAAATAATAGAAACTTATATTGCAGGTAGTATTCAACCAAAAATCGTACTTACTTCTAACGAAATCTAACTTTGTGATTTCTTCGTTAAAAGTTTCGTACCAGTCCCTTGAACTTTCTAGCAGACCGTATAATGCTTTCCGCAATTTACATACTTTATTATTACCCGTCTCATAACCTTCCGCCTCACGTATGTAAACTTCAGTTTTAACCTCGCCGTTTAAGAACGCGGTTTCTTCGTCCATTTGTTTTAGCGTTTGCATTTTCCCGACCGGTGAATATACATTTTCAATGTTTTCAGTTTGTTGAAAGCCTCGCACGACTAATCTAGCTTTAAACGCTTCGTCATTCTTTCTTGTGAAGACCCATTTTACGTCAATTGCTTTTTTATCTTTCGGTTTTTCGACAATTTCCCAAGTGTCGTTTTTTAATAAACATTCAATTTCTTTGTTCATAGCTTTACGCCAATCTGCTTTATCTTTGGAGGTTAACGCCTCCTCGACCGTTTCGAGTACGTTTGCGTTTGCATAATGAACATATATACAATCAGTTATGGGGTTTCCATATCGACTAACGGGTTTCTTCTGTCTTTCAGACTTTCTAACAATTCCATTATCATTAACATTCCCATCATTCATAGAATTAGTCTCGCTTTCAGACTCAAATTCGTCATTCTCATTACATATAGGTTCATTAGCATCGCCCAACTTTTCAAGATTATCATTAGTATCACAATCGCTCTCGTAATTTTTTTCAATTCTTTCTAAGCAAATTAATTTAACTTTATCATCAATTACTCTTACATGTCTAGCATTTATTACTTTATTGTTTAATAAAACTTTATAACTATTGTTGTTATAACCTACAAGTATACCCACTTTAGCTTTATCATCCCATGATCGTCTTTTTTCTTCGGGTACTCGAACAAAAACTCTACTTCCATAGATTTGTAAATATTTAACATTAGGTTTCCTATTAAAAAATATTTCAAACGGAGTTTTATTTTCTATCGTGTTTGCTACTTCTATTTTTCAAATATGCTACTGTAGTAATTATTTCAGGCCAATATTTTTTATCAATTTTTGCCTCTCTTAATAAACATCTGCCCATGTCCATTGCAGACCTATTATACCTCTCCGCCATACCATTCAACTCGTGGACGTAAGGTGGACTAGGTAATAATTCTATACCCTTCCTGTCTATGAAATCATAAATTTTATTATTTAAATATCCTGTACGATTATCACATTGTAGTTTTTTAATTCTTTTATTCAACTGATTCTCTACTAAATTCACATATTTCTCAAAACAACTTGCCACTTCTGACTTACTTTTAATGGTATATATTTTTGTGCATTTACTATAGTCATCAATAAATGTTAAAAAATAATTTTCCCCTTTATAACCTATAGTTTCATGTGGTCCCTTTAAATCTGTATGAATTAATTCTAAAGTTTCTGTCGAGGCAGTTCTATCATTATCAAAGGGAATATTCGTCATTTTACTTTGGATACAATTTGCACATTTCATTTCACAATTCTCTAATTTAGCTGGCAACCCATCTAACGATTTATTTGATACTAATTTATTTAAATAATCAAAATTTATGTGTCCTAAGACTGTATGCCATTTTTCCTTGTCAGTTAGTTTCACAGAATTTACATATACATGATTCGAATCAATCTCTGGATGATAACTTTTTATTACATGTAGATTATTAAACGTGCTAGCTTCAGCTATCAAATCACCATTCATCTTATAAATTTTACAATAATTACCCTGTAATTACCACAGTAATTTTTCAAATTGATTAAAAAATTCTTCCGCTGAATCAAGTTTATTATATTTAATATCATTCAGCTTTGATCTACAAATTATTTGCAAGCTTGTTGACTGATTCAAATAAATATTATCAAACTTACTTATCATGCTAAATGCAGTTTCATATCCTTGGATGTATTCAAGTTGTCTGTTTAATATTGTACTCATTATGATGGTCCTTGCTTTTGGATCCATCTTTTTCCAACTAGTTTCGTCTTCATTAACCCTTTCTTTTATTGCAGGTGATTTGCATTCTTTGAATTCCAGTACCAGAATAATTCTTGTTTTCCAAGCTGAGTACTCTGCACCATCAAAAATTTGTACACCAAATTCAACAATTTTGTTTTCATGAGCCATTTTTCTTCTTTCTTCTCTGCTTATTTTTATGTAATTTTTTATAATCAAGATTTCCTCAGTAGTGTTTCTAAAACTGTTCAACAAATATTTCACTTGTTTTCCACTTATTATCAAAGTATTTTCTTCAATTTGTTTTGACAAATTTTCAATGTCTGATACTGTATGTAATTTAACCTCTTTATTGCTCCAGCTTCTGAGCAAATTCATTTATTTTACCTCACTTCGAATTTTAAATCCGTTTCGATTTTTGTTTAATTAAATTTTTAATACATTATTTATTGTTAACTTCGTTGTTTTACTTTTCTTTTACTCGTTGACTTAATTCAATCATTTATCAGCCACGTGGTTGCATGCCTTAACCTTACATTTCACATGCGGTCGCTCGGCTTACCATTGTACAGAATTTTGTTGTTTAAAACTACGGCCTCGGCTACCATGTTGAAATTAACTAATAAAAGTTTATATATTCTGCATTACTATTGTAGTAATAGAATCGGGGATCTTGTGTTAGTTCGTATATAATTACTCTGAAGTTATTTGTATATAAATGAAGTTTATTAGAGTAATATTATTAATGAATATGATAAACAAGTTTGGTCTTACAGTTATTCTTATCTTGATAACAACAGCTTTAAGCTTTACGTAAATTTATGCTGACTACATATTACATGTGTCGCTAGCTTAGTTTATCTTACTGCGGCCACTACACCTAGTAGAGTGGACGAACGCAGACGAACGATTGGTCTCGCCTCGCGCGCGCTGCACGATCGAGCCTACACACACTCTCACACGCTCGCTTACGTCACTCGCTATGAGCTATATATTTACATTTCAACAGTTTTTAATTTACTAAACCTGGATAAATTATATACTGTTTTGAAGCTATAAAAAAAAAGGAAGCTCTCTGCGTGAACCGCACTTCGATATCTTTGAATTCACGAGGTTCAAAAATCCATCTGAAAATATAGTTTTCAATCCTTGAGAAATCGCATTTTTGCTACCTGAAGATGTTTTGAATGTACTAAACCTGGAAAAATCATATAGAGTCAAAATTTCTTAAATCGGACAGAAAAACAAAACTTTCGAAATTCGATAGCCTTTGTACACAAAAGTCAAGTGTTATGCTTTAAAAAAAAGCCAGTAAAGTTTTTTTTTTAAATAATAATTTTTCTAAAAGTTATAAACAATTAAACTTTTAGGTGACTATTTTTTTAAATTGCCATTTCTAGAGAACTATTTAATAAAAGTTTACAAAATTTTAACAACGACTTCACAAATAAGTAAAGAATTGAATGATAAATAAATTAAAAAAAAAATTTAATTTGCTTATAAAAAATTAATTTTTTAATAAACAAATGAAAATTTAATAAACTTCTCATATGGGTGGGCCAAAATTTTTTCAACGATATTTTTCCTTAAAGTGTTACTTAGAAGTACGTGAAAAAAAATTTTGGTAATATTCACAAGAACAAAAGTTGTGAATTTTTAAAGACCGCAAAACGAGCGCTGCGACGAGCGCGGCGAGGTGACGGAGCCACGGCACACGACGCTACCGCTTCACGCGCGCTCGCATAACTATTTACATTTTCCGATTATTTTCAAAAATTGGGTTTCTTAATGACTGCGTTTTTACTTACCGTAAGTATGCTAATAAAAAATTTACTCTATATTTACATATAAATTTATATTCAAAAATATAAGTTTATTCATTACAAAATTATTTTTCGATTTCTAACTAATTTTGTTTTATTAAATACGAATTTATCACTACATTCTATGAACAAAAAATTGTTTGTGAGCTGAAATAACTTTACACTTTAATTTTTTAGTATTTACTGGTATGTAACAGTGGAATTGGCGTGTCCCTTTAATGGTTTTGGCTTTCGAGAAAATTGGCTCGAGTTTTTTTTTCATTTCTTCGTACTCTTTCGTCATGACCATGCCAAAATTAATTTTTTTTTAAAATTTTTCAGCCCATTCAAAAAGAGTTTTTGTAGTTGTAATTTGGATGTTATTTTGTAAGCTTGCTCGATAAGCGTTTCTTTTTACGCATCCACCTATGCCATCACAGGCACCTTTTCCGTGTGAAGTAGCAAAGAAGTGCCATTCAGCTGAAATTTTGAAGTCCGCTCAGTGATGGAATAAATTTAAAAAATTAAATTTATTTTTATACTGCGACCCCGCGCCATCAAAAAAATAAAATAGTTTTTTAACGTTTTTGGTAGGAAATTTTTTTTTCAAAAAAGAAATCATTTTTGCGTTGTACAAATATACTCCTGTAGCGTCATGATTTTCGACTTCTGACAAAACCACATAATTGATGTTTCTCACAACATTATTTTCTTTGCAATAAATTACATACACATGCAAAGAGGCTTGATCTTTGGACCAATGTTGTGACTGTATAGCATCTTGTACATGAAATGAATAATTTTCTGAAAAATCCAGAGTAACCAAAAACTCTCCACTCTTCAGTGAATTTTTCAGCTTTTCAAGATACGCTGCTTGTGATTGGGCTATGTAATCATGTTTCAACACAATTGGGAGATCTTTTGCAAGACTTTCCGTAAAAATCTGTATATTTTCAGTTTTACTTAACAGTTGGCACCTTTTAAAAAAAAGAGACAGTATGAAAAAATAATAAAATTAAACAAAAAAATTATTTTTTAGAAATTATATAGTTTACGAAACCTGTCTGTTGTGACCCATTGATTATAAGTGATGCTGTCTATTTCACATTTTTGTAAATTTTCTGTTAAATCTTTGATCACTTGATTCGTTCCGGGACATTTTCGACAATCTACAAGAAAGCAATCAGTAGTTGGAGTTGAGCAAATAATGTTTTTCAACCATTCTCGATAATTTACAGTAAAATTAATTTTCTTTTTTAGTAGTTCTCGTTGAAGTCCATTTATCTTAAGTCTTAAATTGCCATGTATTTTGCACTCGCACACATTATGCGTGCCTTTAGCTCCGACTAATATGCACTGCGGTGGTCTGAGATGCCTAAATACTGCCAATGATATTTTTTCTTCAGGGTACTTTTTTATAAATTCAGTGTGTAGGTCTTCTAAGTTACCCATTAATAAACGTTTCTAGGAATAAACATATTTACTTGTAAATAAAAAAAAAACTGAATAGAAAAAAGACTGAATAAAAAAAAAATATTGTAAACGAATACGTCAGAATTATCGAAACTACCGAATGGCAAGATAAATCGCAAGATAAAAGAGAGAACCCAAAAAGAATGTCAGCATTTTATTCGTAATGTAATTGGTTGAAAAACCAAATTTGAAATTTAAATTTTTATTTTTAATTTGTATATTACAATTCAATTAAAACATTTAGATAATAGATTCGCAATTTGATAAAAAATAATATTTATTTAATCAAGTGTTCCAAATTATCAGATTAAAATCATGAAAATAATAATAATTAGTATATAAACAAAAACAATGAATTAATAACCACGAAAGTTTAATACAATTCCGCGCGCTTGCACGCTAAGAGAGACTAGTGAATAAAATTAATCTAAAACTATCAATAATAGTTTAGCTGCTCATGATGACGTTCTCCGTCAACAATTACTGACTTGTAATCTTTTACACCGGGCATCACTCTACTAATATCATCAGACAGATAAAAATCTTTGACTTTTTCAAGAAGATTTTCATTTAATCCTCGACCCGTTTTTTTATCAGGACGAGATGCGCATCCTTTTTCTATTTGTAATTTTTTTGCAGTCGTGACCATGTATTTAGTAACCCCAAATTCTTTTACTGCTTCTTGAATCGTCCAATTATTAATTGGAATTGTAGTAAGCAAACAGATTTTTTCTCCTCTTGAGGCATTAGATAATCTCAACTTAAAATCTTCGATCCAAGTATTTACATTACTTTTAAAGATTGCGTTTCGAAAATTTTGGTCATTTTCTATTAAGTTCAAATTAATTTTTTTAGCTGGCGTAGCAACGATTACTTCGTAAATTTCAGACGCGAGCTTTTTTCTTTTTGTCAACTGATCTATTCTATAGCATGTATAGTCTTCATCACCTTTCGTCAAATCTACAATCTGCTCTTCTTCACTTTCTTCTTGATCTTTTCCTTCATCGCCCTTATCAGTTTCTTTTTTTTCAAAGTTCTGTTTTTCGAACTGAATCGTTTCTTTTTTTTCATAAACTTGGGTCTTACAGGAAGCACAAATGTAACAACCGAATAACTCTTTTAACTTTGGATCGCAATTTTCCGATATAAACTTTAAATTTTTTCTGTAACAACTATGACCCTTTTTTTTCAACGAATTACAGCACTTTGGTGGAGGAGTCATAATAAAAACACACAAACTGAGAATAAACAACAGAAAACAACGCTAATCTTGCAGCAATGCAGGCTTCAGAGGCACACGTGTTTTTCTCATTGAACAAAAAAAAACAATCGAATAAAACAATTGAGCTACTATTGTTTAAGCGCGCCATTTTTGCCGCTTAGCCAATGATTTCAAACTTTTAAATAAGGGAGTGAAAGTGTGTTTTTTTCCAAAAAAATGTTTAAGATTTTCGAAATGTTAATTGAAATATTTGCTTAAAAATATATAGTGATAAATTCGTATTTAATAAAACAAAATTAGTTAGAAATCGAAAAATAATTTTGTAATGAATAAACTTATATTTTTGAATATAAATTTATATGTAAATATAAAGTAAATTTTTTATTAGCATACTTACGGTAAGTAAAAACGCAGTCATTAAGAAACCCAATTTTTGAAAATAATCGGAAAATGTAAATAGTTATGCGAGCGCGCGTGAAGCGGTAGCGTCGTGCGCCGTGGCTCCGTCACCTCGCCGCGCTCGTCGCAGCGCTCGTTTTGCGGTCTTTAAAAATTCACAACTTTTGTTCTTGTGAATATTACCAAAATTTTTTTTCACGTACTTCTAGGTAACAGTTTAAGGAAAAATATCGTTGAAAAAATTTTGGCCCACCCATATGAGAAGTTTATTAAATTTTCATTTGTTTATTAAAAAATTAATTTTTTATAAACAAATTAAATTTTTTTTTTTTAATTTATTTATCATTAATTCTTTACTTATTTGTGAAGTCGTTGTTAAAATTTTGTAAACTTTTATTAAATAGTTCTCTAGAAATGGCAATTTAAAAAAATAGTCACCTAAAAGTTTGATTGTTTATAACTTTTAGAAAAATTATTATTCAAAAAAAAAAACTTTACTGGCTTTTTTTAAAGCATAACACTTGACTTTTGTGTACAAAGGCTATCGAATTTCGAAAGTTTTGTTTTTCTGTCCGATTTCAGAAATTTTGACTCTATATTGTTGAAAGGGTATTGAAATAAGGAACCCGAGCAAAACGCGCGATTTCTCAAGTACGAAAAAATGATTAATTTTCGGCTGGTTTTTTGAACCGCTTGAAGGAAATTTCAAAGATACCGAGGTGCGGTTCACGTAAAAATCTTCCTTCTCAATACATTTTCAACGATATATTATTTGTGCAGGTTTAATCAATTAAAAACATCTTGTCTGCAAAAACATCTGCGGTCAGCAAAAAAGCGATTTTTCACTCAAATTTCTAGTTAGCTAAAAAGAGCGATGTCTTTTCTTCGTTGTTTTTTCGAACTGTGCGAGAGCAATTTTAAAGATACAAGGTTTCGGTAGTTGCAAAAAAATTCCTCTTTACAATACTTTTAGAACGTTGTATGATTTGTATCGATTTATAAATTCAAAACATTAATAAGATTGTACGTACGGGTTTTTTTTGTATCAATTTACGATTTTTTTGCGAAGTATTAGTAGTTAAAAAAAATAATGGTTTAGTTATTTTTAGGCATGTACAATGTACATACATAAAGGTAGACTCCATCGACAATCTTCAACTGAGAAAACAAGTCCGCGTGCCGAACAGCTGAGTCGGTGAATCACTGCGGAGCGAGCGTTTGCCATACATTCTGCTATGCAGTCGGAACTCACACCGCAACAGCTGTCGCTAAACCTCGGGGCCGCAGCAACTCACAAAAAATATGTGCGCCATTAAATTTTCGCATCGACGCCATCTACGGTCCGGCGGCGAACTAGATTTCGGCTCTGTTTTATCCCGAAAGACTAAAATCACAACGACCAGCCAGCTGAAATAGTTCCTGACAAACTGTGGCCGCTAGAATCCACTAATTGTTACGAAAAAAATACCAAAAAATTCGTTATTCCAGCGTACAAGTGCCTAAATATCTGGATTTCTTATCAAATGAAGGATTAATTCGCAGTAATTCTTTGTCATCGGCATTAACATGCGCAGAGCAGACGCCGATTTTATCGAGATTTTCAATCATTTTTTTTTAAGCATTTAGAAAAACTTTTCGAAAAAACCAGATAGTAAGGCAACTGTAGATTAAATTGAACTATTTTTTGAGATTTTTTTTGTAACGATTAAATCACTATTGAAGCCGTATTTTGTCAGGAACTTTTTCTACGCGCCCGTAATACAACGTTAGGTAGCGACCTCTGCGGGGTAGACAGCACTCTTAAGGAGGTCCTAAACCCTCCAATATGAAAGTTCAAATTAAAGTTTGATGCTTCGAATAAGTTTATTTAAGTAAATAAAACTCTCCCAAATACATTCGTGCAATCAAAAATATGGGTCGCCGAGAATTTTATCGAGGAAAAACAATTTGAAATTTTTTAATTTTTTCATGGTCGATCATGGAGGTTAAGAATTTCGTGCTCTTTAACAAAGAATTTCAGTTATTTCCCGAAAAGTCTATCCTTACAAACTAGGGTTCAAAATAATCTTTAGAATTTTAACTTTCAATACCCGGAATAAAAACTATGAGTTACCGATCATTTGAAAAAAAATTCAATCGATAAACACTGAAAAACACTGGAAAAATGCCATTATAACCTCAAACTGCACAAGTCAAAACATGATTTTTTTTCTTCAAATTACTTATTTATAACAAAAATACATTAAAAAGTTCTTAATAAAGCCGCAGTTGCCCCGGGCTAGAGCGCGCGACTCCCAATCCTGGGGTCGTGGGTTCGAGCCCAGGTCTCTGCGATTTTTTCGAGTGTTTTTTCAAGCGTTTAAATTGTCGGGATTGAATACACTGTGGCTTAGGTGAGGTAGGATGCCCTATATCACTTATTCCAACTCGGACATCCAATGGCCGTCTAAATTCTCTCTGATACTGAGACTTTGGGTAGTGGGTCCGATCCAGAGGAATAAAGTCGACCGATGCATGACCGGAAAAAGTGTGTAAGGTTGACTACTTTACCGAGTTGAGCTTGAGTATCCCGATGCGCTTGCGGCTAGTAGGGTCGACTGAGCCCCCGGAAACCAAAATGCAAGCATCGCTCGAGAGATTCGCTCAATCGGGGTTCTTTAAGGTAGTAGTTCCGCGATATATAGCACATACATGGGAAAACACATGCAAAATGCAAACAACTCCAAGACTATCTGAATTTTTAATATGTTGTAAATAAACATCTGATCTTTCAAAATATCACTTAAAAAATACAGGTGTCCATGCTTTTTTTCGAGATAATTGAGTTCAAAAAATGTTAAATTTTACAGGCTAGGTATTACTATATATTGTGATTTGGTGAATTTCTAACTCAATTATCTCGGAAAAAAGCATGGATACCTGTATTTTTTAAGTGATATTTAGAAAGATCAAGTGTTTTTTTACAACATATTTTAATTTCAGAATTAGTTTGAGTTGTGCAGTGAGGCGGAACTACTACCTTAAGGGGGTTATTAGAGTAGGGACAGAGAATGAGAATTGGACCGAAACCACGTTAAAAAGCACCAGAGAGGAAAAACAGAGTAAACTGTATAAAAACAACTTAGAGTAGGACTGGCATGAGCCCCCTCACAGAGGTGGTGGGGGTGCTATTAGGCCTTATATAGGCTGTAGAGGGCAATGAGCAACAAAAAAAAAACATTAAAAAGTTCTTGAAAAATCCTTTTTTCCCAGCTGAAAAAATCCATATGGAAATCCGTAAGGAAACCCGTACGGGGACCCGTAAGGGTTCCCGTAAAGGACCCCATACGGGTTTCCGATATTGATATTTGGTCAGGGTTTCCGTACGGGTTTCCATACGGGTTTTTTTTTGTTTTCATTTAATTTTATTTTCACACTATTTTTTTATTTATTTAATTTAATAGTATTATTACACGGAGAGAAAAAATACAGAAATTTACTGTGGAGGACACGAGAAACTTGTGTGCTGCTAAAGCACGTAAATTTTCTGCGAGCGCCACACATAAAAATCGTGTGTTAGCTTTACGCAGAAAAAATCTTAAGCGCACTGTATTGGAGCCAATCTAAATCACTCCGGTCGCACCTGATTGGTTCCGCTACAGTGCCGCTTAAGATTTTTTCTGCGTAAAGCTAACACACGATTTTTATGTGTGGCGCTCGCAGAAAATTTACGTGTTAGCTTAACACAGTAAATTTCTGTATTTTTTCTCTCCGTGTAGATATTGATATATTATTCTTTATAAGATTTAATTATTAATAATACAATTATTTTGAATAAAATTATCGAAGAAAAAAATTTTGTTTGGCTGAGATTCGAACCCATGACCCCAGGCATGGCAGGCAGACACTCTACCAACTGAGCCATCGAGCTAGCTTGCTCGAAGACTTTAATTAAACTACTTTAACAACTGTTTTATATTTGATTTTTAACTAGTCTCTCTCAGCGCGCAAACACGAGCAATTGTATTACATTATCTAAATCTAAAACAAATTTTGTCGAAGCTTCATCTAAATTAAAGGGCTTAACCGACAATAAGTTGTATGTTAAAGGAGTTTAATTGAAGTCTTGATGCATGCTAGCTCAATGGCTCAGGTGGTAGAGTGTCTGCCTGTGATGCCTGGGGTCATGGGTTCGAATCTCAGTCGAACAAAATTTTTTTCTTCGATAATTTTATTCAAAATAATTTTATTATTAATAATTAAATCTTATAAAGAATAATATATCAATATCTAATAATAATATTAAATAAATAAAAAAATAGTGTGAAAATAAAATTGAAAAAAAAAAAAAAAAAAAACCCGTATGGAAACCCGTACGGAAACCCTGATCAAATATCAGTATCGGAAACCCGTATGGGATCCTTTACAGGAACCCTTATGGGTCCCCGTACAGGTTTCCTTACGGATTCCCATATGGATTTTTTCAGCTGGGTTAGCATAAAATGAATTCTTATCACATTTAAATAATCCATGTACCCTTTTAATTGACTACCTTAACTCAATTAAACATTAATTTATGATATACTTTTGTATTATTTTACCCTCCTGAAGCCAATAGTCTAACAGTTATTCATCTTCAAAATTATCGACGGTCCAAATTGACTTTTTTCTCCCTATTCAAACTATGTTATGTCATTAAAAGCATGGAAAATCTAGGCGATTCTGACATACATTTCACAAATGTGTATCAAATTTTAGATTCATATCTTAAACACTGTTTTAGGGCATTTAAAAAATTTAGTTTTGGGATTAAGTAATTGAATTTATTATTCTACTTTTAAAATCTACAAAACTTAGCAACTTTAAGAGGCTATAAAATAAAAATCACTTGAAATTCAGATTTATAATTTTGGCTTAATGCTTAAAAATTATGTCAACAGATAAATAAAAATTTATTTTCAAAATTTTAAACATTTTATTTTTAAATACCACAACTCTTGCCATTATAATTACTAAGTATACTTAAGGAGGCTCATGCGACTTTGGTTTAAAAACATATATTCAATTAAGAATAGTAATAGACGTTCTTTATTAGTTGCAAAATTGGTTCGTGTTAAAAAAAATGCTGGTTGCCAGCCGTTTTTAAAAGTTATTGTGAATATTATAGTACATATCGACACTAGTGCCTAAAACAAGGCAAAGTTTTTTCACACGGCGCGAAGTAATCACACGAGCGAAGCGTGAAAAAACCTTTGTCTTGTTTAGGCTCCAGTGTCGATATGTGCTTTATCGAATCGAGTGGCTAAAACATGACAACTTCAGGTCGTGCGTATAAAAATGTTTTAGCCACGAATGCGATAAATTGTCATTATAAGCACATGCTCTTATAGGATCATATGATTAATTTAAGATTTCTCTCAGATAAAAAGAATGTAAAATTTTTTAAAATCAGTAATGATAGATTATTTTTAAACATTAAAGATAACATAAAAAAAAATAGGGGCCAACCTAATTTTGAAGGAAAAAATGGTAAAGCTAAAAATTGGCTCAGTCTAACCTCAATTAGACATTAAAAAATTTCACAAACATGAGTCTGATTGTTTACTTTTACATTTTCACTTTAAAAAAACTTTAAAAAATTGATGTATAATATTGGTTACGGTAATTATATAAAATTAAGTTGAAAAATAGTGTAGCCCCCTTTAGCACCCCCCATTGATACGGCAACAAACGCAGGAGCCACCTTAAATTTAATAATTTTCTTGCTCCAGGTTTCTTGATTGTTTTTGAAAAACCTGTATTCAGTACTAGTTTTATCCAAAAAATTTTTATTAACTCATACAAAATTATGAAAATTGGATTAGTTTCAATGTTCAGCATACTAAATATTTACTTAAGCTTTTTATAAAACAAAAATTAATATTTTATTGCTTTTTTTTCATTTACCTATATTTGTATAATTTTTCTACCATTGACATCATTATTAAACATTAATTGGCACAGATAAAAATATGTAAAAAAAAGCTAACAAAAAGAATTTTAACAGTTTGTTCTCATTGTGATTATTGGTCATAGCTGAGAAAGTTCTGAATTCAAGCCAAAAAGAAGAAAGAGAAGTCACATAAGTTGAATTTTAAAACATTACTTTTAACAAGAAAGTACCGGTTAACACAATTGAATAGGTTACATTTTTTAAATTAATTGTTTTTTATTCAGTTAAAATAAATAAGGTAAAATAAAAAAATTATAACAACAAGAATTTGAAAGTATAACTAAAACAAACGGACAAGTCAAAAAATTCAGTTGATTTAGGCTAATATTTATTTTTATGGTTAATTTATACCAGGTTACTTTTGTTGTGCAAAATTTTGGAACAAGTTGGCTCAGAAGTTTTTGCGGTTGGCATCTACAGCTAGGAATTCAACTTTGCTTTATATTAGTTGGGATACTTTGATAAAAAGTTGAAGAATGTACTTAAAATAAAAATACTAATCAAATAATTCACCCAATTATAGCTAAGGTGGAATAAAAATTTTTCTGTTCACAGTTTTAGTTATAGTTTTTAAATATTATAATTAATAGTTTATTTTATCATTAATTCTTGTTACTTCACTTAATAATATCTCAAATTTTATTTCAGCTGGTCATAGTTACAACTTTTGAGAGCCTTGTTACAACATTGTTTCCAACAAAATGCTTTTGGTTACAACAAAACCTAATAAATTTGATCTTGAAACTGACTAATACAAATCAAATATATTTTTCATTAGAAATTGAAAAGAATATATATTTGGAAAAACTTAAGATCTATGGAGTTTTTGAAGTTAAACCAAAAACATTCTATTTAAAAAAATCCATAATTAATACTCATAGTTAAAACTTGTAACATGGATGGAAAAATATATTGACAAAGCAATTCAGTACATATACATGATTAATATTAAAAGATTATTTATTGAAAAAAATTATAAATTTATTCTTTAGGACATTTGATTGAAATTCTAGTTTTCAAATAAGTGAAGTAAAAATTATAAGATTACTATGAATACAGACACAAATTAAATTATTATAAATTAAAGTTAAAAAGATGGAAAAATATTTTTTTTAAACATTTTAATTTTACCAGTTAGGGATTTCGTAATGATTAGCCATGCTGACGATAAAAAAATACCATCAATACTGTTAATAGCTTGATAAAGTTTCTTTTTCTTTTTTTCTTAATTAATTAAAAATTTTCCATGGGAGATGGTCGACTAAAAAGATTATCCTGAATGTATTATACTCAATAAATATGATAAATATAATTCTTAACATTAACTGATTATATTTGACCATTATAAACAATAAAAATAGAGACTTTCTGTTTTCATTTTGGTGCTGATCGAAACAAGTATCGATTTTTCTAAGGAGTAGTGAAAACGATTGTTTGTCTACTAATCTTGCTGTTGGCAAACTTCAGGTTACTTGAAAAAAACTTTTTTCATCATGCTTTTTTGGCCTGCACATCAAAAAAAGCATGACGCACAGGCACCTGCGCGTGTGCGTGTACTTTCATGCTATTGTTGCTCCGTTGATTAAAATCAGGTTAGGGGTATCATTCGTTGGTTAAAATCGGTTCATGAACTTTACATCTTTCCACTTAATTAATAGTTAAAGAAATAATGTTTTGTCAAGTTGCTAAAATCAAAATTAAATTCATTTTTGAATAATACTCTATTTTTATCAAGCAGAATTTTTAGATTTTTTAAAATTTTTTATATTTTTAATTTTTTTGACTTTTACGAAAACTATTTTTTTTTACATAAATTGAACAACAAATATATTTAAGTTCGTGAAACAAATCTTGTAGCAAATATAATTTCTATTGAGTTTTAATATATTTTTTCTAGCATATTACATGAAGATTATGTGTACTAACTTTCATTGAATCATAACAAAAAGCTTATGTGTCGTTTTTAAAATCTTTAATTTTCATATTTTTAACTTTATTTAAATCATCATTTAACGGTAAAATTTGAATTAAGTAATATAATTAAAAACTTATTAAGTAAACGCTACTTTAGCTATTTTAAACTAGTCCTTCAAATTTTTTTCTCGAGGGAAAATATTAACTTTTAGCTGAAGAAGAAATTTTTCGTTTTGAAAAATTTTTTAAGTAATTATAGTATTGGTAATTTTAAATAATGGTGGTTATCCTTGAAAATGATCCATCTAGTGATCATATCAAAAAAACCTTGATACTATCAAAAAACTTTATAGCACAAATTGCAACGCAGCCTACCACCCAAGGTGTATAAAAAGATGCCACGTAGATGAGGATGGGATGGTTGTAGAATGCTGTGGTTCTCAGAAATTCGATCTCAACCAAACACAATCTCTCTCTTCAAATTTTGAGATCGAACGCCCAGCTGATTTTTATGTAAACAGTCAAAATCAATAGCTGTCCAACAACCAACTTAAGAGTGCTGCCTACCCCGCTCGCGCCATCTGGTGATGCATTACTCTGGATGGTAGATCGTATTTTTCGTTCTACGGCTTAATAATTATCCGATTAACCCCTAAATGACACACTGGGTCAAATTGACCCCTCATAACTGTCAGTGTAGCAGTGCTGGATTTGGGTGTGACATTTAAGGGTTAAATTAAAAAAAATCTTAAAAAATTCTAAAAATCGACCCTCAAGTGTGGTACTGTCCAGTTTTTCGATTAGGTCAATGGAAAAATTATAAAAAATGTTTTAATGATCGCGGGTCAGAAGGCGGGCGTCTGTTCTGAAATCAAGACTCTCGATATATCGATAGCATCGAGAGCAGGGTTGGGTGGTGTGGCACTCACCATGGTAAGCCACCTGGTGTATTGGTGTATTAGGCGCATTATACCCAGCGTTCGAAATAAATAATTTTTTATAAACAATTGAATATACCGACAAGCTCGTAACCCCCATAACGCTGGGGAGAGTGATAAATAAATAATTTTTTATAAACAATTAAATAAACCGACAAGCTCCAAAACCCCCATAACGCTGGGGTGAGTGATAAATAAATAATTTTTTATAAACAATTAAATAAACCGACAAGCTCTAAACCCCCATAACAATGGGGACAGCGATAAATAAATAATTTTTTATAACCAACTGAATGAACCAACAAGCTCTAAACCCACATAACGCTGGGGAGAGCGATAAATAAATAATTTTTTGTAAACAATGTAACGAAGTTTCCTTCGTTACTTATTCGACTCTTCCTAAAGGGCATTTTTTAAAAGTTGGTTAAGAATGTTTATTTATAAAATAATATTTCATGTACGCGGGGTTAATCAAATGATAAAAAAAAAAAAAGAAAAATGACAAGACAGAGACGTGAGCCAGAACAGCACAACAACAACAGCATTAGCAGTTACAGTCGCCGCAGCGCTGGTCCAGCCGAACGAGAAACAAGGAGTAGAAGAAGAGTGAGAGAGAGGACCGAGGGAGCAAGGCAAATGAGAGCGAGAGAGAGGAAGCGCGCGCGCCTGTCAGCCGTTCGAGAGAGAAAAGAAGATCGTCTTGCCGGCAACCAAGGGAACGCTGCCGCTGCCGCCGCTGCTAGGAGACTAGTTAGTTGACGCGTGCTGCACTAATTAGACGTATCGGTTATTACAAAGAAAAGTTTGGAAGTTTTGTTTGATTCTTGAGTTTTCAACGACTGGATTACTTTTGGATTTCTTGACGCTTCGAAGATCATCGACAGGAGTTTGCACGGATATTCATCAGCTGCTGGACGAGTTCGAGCCTGCATCAAAACCAGGAAACCTGCAGTCAAGAATCACCGGAGAGCCGACCGAGGAACAACAAGAAAATCCAAATAATAAAGGTAATGAGAGGTTACAGTGACGAGTGACAGTGCCGTGTAAAAAAGTATAAAAAAACTAAGATTTTCCCTTGCAGTGCCTCCTTTGAGATTTCGAATTTAATGTGATAAATGAAGAAAAGAATTTAAAAAAAATTAATGTAACTTAGGCTAATTTGAATAATAATAAATTTATAATTTTTATATTAAAAAAAAAGTGAATTATTTATTTTTAAAAATTGCCCTATTCTGAATAAACCAACAAACTCTAAACCCCCATAACGCTGGGAATAGCGATAAATAAATAATTTTTTATAAACAATTGAATATACCGACAAGCTCTAAACCCACATAACGCTGGGGATAGCGATAAATAAATAATTTTTTATAAACAACTGAATAAACCAACAAGCTCTCAACCCACATAACGCTGGGCAGAGCGATAAATAAATAATTTTTTGTAAACATTTAAATAATTTGACAAGCTCGTTACCCCCATAACGCTGGGGAGAGTGATAAATAAATAATTTTTTGTAAACAACTGAATAAACCAACAAGCTCTAAACCCCCATAACGCTGGGAATAGCGATAAATAAATAATTTTTTATAAACAACTGAATAAACCAACAAGCTCTCAACCCACATAACGCTGGGAAGAGCGATAAATAAATAATTTTTTGTAAACATTTAAATAATTCGACAAGCTCGTTACCCCCATAACGCTGGGGAGAGTGATGAATAAATAATTTTTTATAAACAATTAAATAAACCGACAAGCTCTAAACCCCCATAACAATGGGGACAGCGATAAATAAATAATTTTTTATAACCAATTAACTGAATGAACCAACAAGCTCTAAACCCACATAACGCTGGGGAGAGTGATGAATAAATAATTTTTTATAAACAATTAAATAAACCGACAAGCTCCAAAACCCCCATAACGCTGGGGTGAGTGATAAATAAATAATTTTTTATAAACAATTAAATAAACCGACAAGCTCTAAACCCCCACAACGCTGGGGATAGCGATAAATAAATAATTTTTTATAACCAACTGAATGAACCAACAAGCTCTAAACCCACATAACGCTGGGGAGAGCGATAAATAAATAATTTTTTGTAAACATTTAAATAATTCGACAAGCTCGTTACCCCCATAACGCTGGGGATAGTGATAAATAAATAATTTTTTATAAACAATTAAATAAACCGACAAGCTCCAAAACCCCCATAACGCTGGGGAGAGCGATAAATAAAAAATTTTTTATAAACAATTGAATAAACCAACAACCCTCGCGCGAATGGTCAGTTGAGATCTCAACTGATATTTCAACTGATATCTCCGTTGAGATCTCAGCCCAGATCCTGCTCCAAAATCTCAGTCAGAAAATTTTTTCTTTTTTTTTATTAATGAAATATTTAATTGATTAATGAGATGATTAATTTATTTTATTTCGGATGACAATAAAAAATTGCATGAAATATTTTTAATAGCATTAAATTTTATTAATACACATAAATTATAATAGAATACATTAAATTATTAATACACATTACATTTTATTAATACACATAAAATTACTCCTCGCCCTCGACAAAACTGAGACGCCTTCGAGCTCTGAAACAAAAAAATGAAATAGGAGATAAGTATTAATCACGTAAGTACATATTAAGTTTATCATACATTTAAAGAATAATATATATTTTTTAAATATTTTTACAAATACCAAATGGGTTTTGTAACTAAGTTAGTTGAAAAAAAAAAAAAAAAAAATAACTAAGATTTTTTTGTGGTATTAATTGAAAACGCTAGATGGCGTTATGAGGTACTCAGCGCGGAGCCTACCGCCACAGGCGTCTTATCCCACATCTTATGCCAGCTGCCGCTGCTGCTGCCGCAGCTCCTGCAAGCCGCTTGCGAATAGGTACATCCTGAGATTACTTTAATTTAGGTTTATTTTTTATTTTTTATTTTTTGAATACGATTTTGAATTTAAAAAAAATCTACTATACAATTTAAATATATCTCTTACCTCTCCTGCAGTCGGATCTTGCGCATTTCTCTGTCGAAGGCGTCCCGAGAATGATATGTAATTTTTTCGGTGCTCTGCTCTACTATCGCTAGCTCTTTTCTTTCTGGATGGTTCTCGTACTTCCACTCCACAAATTCGTGTACTAATTCTGGAACAGACAAATAAATAATTTTCTTACTTAGTATATTTTCTAAATTTTTTAAGAAAGTTGCGCTTTACTATTAATTTTTCAATAATTAAATTAAAAAATCTTTTTCAAGCTGTTCAGAAATTATGGCTAACAAAAAATCCCAATAAGTAGTTTGAATGAAACTTATTTTCTTCTACTTAACATTTATATTAGTTAACATACAACAATATTATTTAAATTTCATCGCTTTCCCTCCTTCAGTAAGAATAGTGACTATAATGATAACTTACTTAAAAATAAGTTCACTTTGTACGGTGTTGCTACTTGTCGAGAATGTTCAGGTACATCTGGCCTTCCTCTGTTTGCTGCACGCCTTATCAGTGATCTATGGGCCAATGAATCGTCTGGCCAGAGCACTTTACAAATTTTTAATTTGAAGAGTTCTTCTTCTTTAGAATTTGCATGGAACCAATTTCCTGGATCCATATAAATGCCAGGCCCTAAGTATATCTGTGAACGCACAAGTTTTACATTACTACGGCGTAACATTACTTTATAATCTTGTTTTCCATGCATTGAAATTAAATTTTACTGCACAACGAAACATCACTTTATTTATTTCAAAAAAAAATTTTCTGCAGTTTGCAGTAACTACAGTGCTTTTAAATAACAAGAATTGATTTGTTACTTATTTATTTCATTTTTACCTAATAAGAAAAAAATAAAGCCATGCCGAAACAATACAAAATAAAAAGCAGTAGCGCAAGTTCCGCGGGAGAGATCATAAACGTTGTACAGCGTGTATCTCTGAGAGCGAGCACGCGCTTAACTGTCCGGCTGCAGCCCTGCGATGCTGCACGCGCAGGGCATGACCAACAGACTCGTCTCTCTTCCCCTCCATCATAACCGCGTGGATATCAGGGTGGGAGACTGCACTCGAAAGCGCGCCGAGCAACGCTAAACACGTGTTTAAATATATTTGCTCTAGAAAGCTGAGCTGACGGCCTTGAGAGCGTTGAGTTCAAATTTTCTCTCCCTTTCGCATACCCTCGAGAGGATACGGATTATTATATGGACTCCAGTTTTGGAAGACAACAGATTTTTATCGCATTCGTGGCTAAAACACTTTTCTACGCACGACTTGAAATTGTCGTGTTTTAGCCACTCAATTCGATAAAGCACATATCGAAACGAGTGCCTAAACAAGACAACGGTTTTTTCACACGGCGCGAAGTTATCGCATGAGCGGAACGAGTGTGATAGCGCATGCCTTGTTTTAGGCACTAGTGTCAATATGTACTATTCTTGCGAGAGTCTATATATTGTACTCATGCGGTTGGAGTAATTTTGCCATTTTTTGTGTTCATGCTGATTGCTGAGCACTATGTTTCAAGCGCGATAAAGAACTATATACAGCGACACTTAGATGTAAGTTAATTCCCGAAATAACGCTGGACTAAGTGCCACCTCTTTAAATGTTATTTTTGGAGAAAAACAATAACTTTTTTTACAAAAAAAATTGTTTGTCTCTTTCTAACCCTTGCCGCCCTTGCCTTTTTATGAAGTTCATAAAAAAGGGATTAAAAAAAGAAGAAAAAAACGATTATCTTAAGATAAGCAGTACTGTACAACATTTTTCCGTAACCCCCATAAAATAAAAAATAAATAAATAAAAAAAGAAGAAAAAAAAAATACATTTAAACCGGTGAAAACCTATAAAAAACGAGTTGCAGAAAAATTTTGTACAGTACTACAATATTACTTACCTTAAGATAATCGTTTTTTTTTTTTTGAAACATTTTTTTTAACTTCATGGCTCTTGGGCAAGGGTTAGAAAGGGACAAACAAATTTTTTTTGTTAACAAAGTTTTTTTTTTATCCAAAACTAAATTTTAAAGGGGTGGCATTTAGTCCAGCGTCATTTCGATCAACGCCCTAAGCGACACTCGTCTGTTTAATTTAGTTTTCCTACCCAAAATTATTCTTTT
The DNA here is from genome assembly GCA_038277355.1 of Encarsia formosa. Classification (NCBI taxonomy): domain Eukaryota; kingdom Metazoa; phylum Arthropoda; class Insecta; order Hymenoptera; family Aphelinidae; genus Encarsia; species Encarsia formosa. The sequence goes on from CM076187.1 coordinate 23,375,248, forward strand.
GTTAATAAAGTTTGCGCTTTTAAAATTTTAACTTTAATTTTTTTAAATGTCATTACTTCTGAGTTAAAACAAAGCGTGCATCGGTGAGATGCACTGTGCGAGTGGACTGAAATTTCTGTAAGTGTTTAGAATTAATAGTATAAATTTGAATTTTGGCGCTTAACTTAATTTCATTTTATTTTGTTCCACCTTATCTTACATTATTGAATTTGCAGGTGAAACTACCTGTTAAACTGAGGTCCACGCTTACTGTCCAACCACATCTGAACAACCTTTGGCACCTGTGGGAGCAAGCGAAGGGACTTTCTTCACCAACTGGTAGTCCTCGAGCCCTCGTACAGCTGCAGCAGCACTCCCAGAGTTCTTCGATAGCCTTGGGTTCAAAAGTACTGTTTTTTATAGTTGTTAGAGTCAGCGTTGGAATCAATTTCTTGCCAATCTTATTTAGTATAGTTGTTTCAAGACCAATTTTCAAAAGATCAATCCAAGTGCCTAATAACCCTTGCCCCCACTCAACCCAATGAGAGTTGTTTAGGGATTTTGATTTCCTTTTTTCTCTATAGTTTTTTTTGTTCATCTATTTACCTTTTCTCTTCTACATCCCTGCTAGAAGTTTCAACAGAACGTCTGGGGTGCCCGCCAGATAGTGGGCAGAAAATTCTGTCAAGCTTATTATTTTATGTATATGTATATATATATATAATATACATATATGTATATGCACCTAGATGCGTTGATGAGAGGTTAGTTTACAAATCGGAGCAGCAGCATGCAGCTCCGATGTTACAAAATTGATAAAAAATAATTAAATAATTTTATAGAAATATAATTTTAATCGATGAATCATGCTTGCTGTTTGAAAATCCTAACCTCTCCCTGCTGTATAGCCACACGTACAATGGACTTGAACAAATTTTTTTTCTTTTGCTAAATATTTTAACAACTATGGAGTCAGGGCAGTGACCTAGCGCAAAGGATAGCGATTACAACCTGGAGATGATTTCCCTAGGAAGTTTTGACTCCGGAGAGGCCAGGGTGGATACCTGGTGCACCTGGTGATACTTACGCCTTGGAGATGATTTCCTCAGGAAGTTTGGACCTGGGAGGGGCCAGGGCGGATACCTAGTGCACCTGGTTATACTGAGGCCTTGGAGATGATTTCCCCAGGAAGTTTGGACTCCGGAGGGGTCAGGGCGGACACCTGGTGAACCTGGTGATACTTACGCCTTGGAGATGATTTCCCTTAGAACTTTTGACTCCGGAGGGGCCAGGGCGGATACCTGGTGCACCTGGTAATACTTACGCTTTGGAGATAATTTCCCCAGGAAGTTTTGACTCCAGAGGGGCCAGGGCGGATGCTTGGTGCACCTGGTTATACTGAGGCCTTGGGGATGATTTCCCTAGAAAGTTTTGACTCCGGAGGGGCCAGGGCGGACACCTGGTGCACCTGGTGATACTTACGCCTTGGAGATGATTTTATCAAGAAATTTTGACCCTGGTTGGGCCAGGGAAAATACTTGGTGTACCCGGTAATAACCACACCCTGAAAATGCTATCCTAATAGTAAACTTGATGATGTGAACCCACTGGGATCAAAACTTTCTGAGAAAATCATCTCCAAGGCGTAAGTATCATCAGGTGCACCAGGTGTCCGCCCTGACCCCCCCCGGAGTCTTAATTTCCTGGGGAAATCATCTCCAAGGCGTAATTAATACCAGGTGCACCGGGTGTACGCCCTAACCCCTCCGGAGTCCAAACTTCCTGAGGAAATCATCTCCAAGGCGTAAGTATCACCAGGTGCACCAGGTGTTCAGCCTGACCCCTCCGGAGTCCAAACTTCCTGGGGAAATCATCTCCAAGGCCTCAGTATAACCAGGTGCACCAGGTATCCGCCCTGGCCCCTCCGGAGTCCAAACTTCCTGAGGAAATCATCTCCAAGGCGTAAGTATCACCAGGTGCACCAGGTGTTCAGCCTGACCCCTCCGGAGTCCAAACTTCCTGGGGAAATCATCTCCAAAGCGTCAGTATCACCAGGTGCACCAGGTATCCGCCCTGGCCCCTCCGGAGTCAAAACTTCCTGGGGAAATCATGTCCAGGTCGTAATCGCTATCCTATGCACTAGGTCTCCGCCCTGACTCCATAGGTGTTAAAATATTTAGCAAAAGAAAAAAAATTTGTTTAAGTCCATTGTACGTGTGGCTATACAGCAGGGCTGGTATTGTGTGAATAATATTTTAAAATTACATCAAAATGGATGAGAAAAATGTTCAACATAAGGAAAAAAAAAGAAAAATTGTAGAGTCAAGTTATGATACTGAACATATTTTTGTTAGTAATAAATGTTACAATTTAAAATAAAAAGGTTTACGTAATAGCTCGCCAGAATCCCTATGCGTAAAGCATTGGCCTTCTGTCAAGAATCTGGCGATTAACCCTACTAAATTTCTGCCCAATTTCGCTAAATCTGCCCACTGTCTGGCAATATTCTGGCGGAAATTTCTCGCAGGGATTTAATTTTTGATTTTTTCACTTTCTTCATTTTTTTAAAACTTTCATTAAATATTATGCTTAGGTTTTCTTCCGAAGTCAGCCACCTTCGTGGCTTAGTTGTTTTTATTTAAATTATATTTCAGTTTAAATTCTATTCCACCAATAATATTCATATGTTTGAATATTTTTCCACTTGAATATTATCCACCCATTCAGGTGAATGTGCCGGATCCCACTCCACAACTAGATCTCAGAGCTCTGAATAAGACTCTGCCTCAAATACAATTGCCCAAACTTTCGGGTAAATCTGCTGAATGGCCCAACTTTAGGGATATGTTTGTATCTCTGGTCCATAGTCAGCAAATTCCCGACGTTATCAAATTAACTTGCCTTCGGTCCTATTTGACAAGCGAAGCCCTCGATGTCATTAAGGATTTGCCTATTTCAGATAAGAGCTATGCGCCAGCTTGGGAAACGTTGAAGCTTTTCTACGAGAACGAGCGTCGTCTGGTTCATAATCACCTGGCAGATTTATTCTCCGTCAAACCAATGATTTCCGAGACTTATTTTGAAGTTAAGCGCTTACTTAGCGAAACCCTTACACCTCTGAATGCGCTCCAAGCCTTGGAGCGGCCCACCAAGTACTGGTCCGACATTATTGTCTTCATGTTAGTTCGAAACATGCACAGTAACACTCGTCGCGATTGGGAGAAAAGTCTCGGAAAACACATGAAGTCGCCTACTATTGAGAGAGTAAAATCCTTTTTGGAAGCTCAAGCCTTAGTGTTTGAGTCTGTCGAGAGAATCGATAAACCTGCATCAGCCACTCCCCCTAGCACCCATAGGAAATCCGGTGCAACCACCACGGCAGTGGCCTTGGTCGAGACTCCCAAGGCTTCTTCGAGGAGGAAGGAAAGGGATGACAAGAGGTGTAGCTTGTGCAACGAGGATCACGCTCTAGCTCGTTGCCCCAGATTCAAAGAAAAGACACCGGCTGAAAGGAAAACAATTGTTTTTCAAAGGAGTCTGTGTCTTAACTGCTTCGGTCCTCATCACATGAGGGACTGCAAATCCAGATTCAGTTGTCAGCATTGCCAAGGTCAACACCATTCTTTGCTTCATTCTCCTTTTAAGGATAAACCTCCCGCTCCAATAACTGCCTTGGTACCTGGTGGGCCTCCCAATACGGGAACCATTCCCGCTTCTAAGGCTAGCATTCAATTGGACATTGGCGCTACGCCCTCTTTAATGGGGCTACCGCTCAAACCGAACATTGCTCAACGGTCCTTTTAGGAACAGCGCGGGTTTTCGTTAAAAGACCCGACGATCGGAAAATAAAGGCTAGAGCTCTTATCGAGATTTGCTCTCAGTCATCGTTCATTTCTCAGAATTTGAGAGAACAACTTGGCCTAGTCTGCTCCTCCACCAACGCTCAAGTGTCTGCAGTTGGCGGTGTCCAAGCCGTCACTAGCCAAGCTATCACACATTTCCAAATTAGTCCGCATTTCGATTCTCGGTTTTCGTGTGAGGTTAAGGCATTGGTAGTACCACGGGTGTGTAACTACGTGCCCCCTCAGAAGCGCCAGGTTTCAGACCTCTTGTATCTGCCACACCTCAACCTGGCCGATCCACAGTTCTTGGATAACGCTCAGATTGACGTGCTCTTAGGAGCCGAAATACATGCTCGGATAGTCCAGGAGAGCGTAATCAGAGGCAAGCCCGATCAACCAATTGCCACTGCCACTCAATTGGGGTGGCTGATTTCTGGCTCGATTCCACTACTGAATTCGTATGTGTCCAATTCAGTGTCATTACACTGTACAGACAATTCACTCAACTTCGATCTGCAAAGATTCTGGAAGCAGGAGGAGCTGCCCTCCAAATCTAAGTACTCTCGCCCCGACGACGAGGAGTGCGAGCAGCACTATGTAAGAAACGTTAAGCGAGACCATGACGGCCGTTACGTCGTCAAGTTGCCTTTCAGATCATCCAAACCAACTCGAATTGGTAACTCCTACAGTAAGGCTGTCGCCATGTTAAGAAAGATGGAGCGGCGCTTCGAGAAGGACCCTGAATTTAAAGAATTGTACAGTGAGTTCATGATGGACTACATTTCCGCTGGCCTCATGATCCCTGTGTCCCACGAGGATCCGATATTCAAGCCCCTGGAAAACAGCTTCTTCTTGCCTCATCATGGTGTGCTCAAACCAACTAGCTCAACTACTAAACTTCGAGCTGTTTTCAATGGGTCGAGCAAAACCGACTTAAACATATCATTGAATGACCTACTCCACACTGGTCCTAATCTACTGCCAGAGCTCCCTGACTTAATTTGTGGATGGAGACTGTATAAATTCGTCTTCGTTGCCGATATCAAGCAGATGTTTCGCCAAATAAAGGTCGACTCGGAAGACGTGCACTTTCAAGCTATCGTCTGGCGTTTCAATCCGAGCGACCCCCTTCAAATCTGGTACCTGCTGACTGTCAGCTATGGCTTGGGTTGTTCTTCATACCTGGCCATTCGTACTTTACGAGAGCTGGCCAAGGCCTATCAAGTAAAATCCACCCTCTGGCGGTACCTATCATCGACAATGAAAGCTACATGGATGACGAAACTTCCGGCGGGCATACGCTTAAAGAAACCCTTGAGAAGAAATCCCAATTGATAGGTCTTCTCAAAGACGGTGGCTTCGAGTTGAGAAAATGGCTGTCAAATTGCCTGGAAGTTCTGGCGGATCTACCGCCAGATCACCTCACAACTAACCCAGAATCGGTCTTCGAGGACTCGACCTCGTCCACGGTGCTTGGTTTAGTTTGGAATTCTCTGGAAGATACGTTGAGATCCAACGTGAATTGTGAAATTAGTCCAGTTAGGCCCACTAAGCGACTAGTTCTGTCTAGCATTGCCAAAATTTTCGACCCCATGGGCTGGCTGGCCCCGGTCGTTGTATCTGCCAAAATATTTATACAGTCCTTGTGGCTGCTGAAAGCTAATTGGGATGATCCACTCCCTGACAAATACGTCAGACAGTGGGAGCTTTGGATCTCGAAGTTGCCTGCCATAGGCTCCTTGCGTATACCTCGCTATTTGAACTACTCTCCTGAAACCTTGATCTGCGAGATTCATGGATTTTCCGATGCGTCGGAGAGAGCTTACTCGGCTGCTGTCTACCTAAGATTCGTGAACCTTTCTGCAGTTCACTGCTCACTCCAGATCGCCAAAACAAGAGTGGCCCAACTCAAGACGCTGAGCGTTCCACGACTTGAGTTGGCTGGCGCTCATATTCTATCGAAATTGGTCAATCATCAACTTTCAATCTTGCCCATCAAAATCGACTTGGTGCATCTCTGGTCTGATTCGCGAGATGTCCTGTTTTGGCTTCGAGGCCACCCATCGCAATGGCAAACCTTCGTAGCCAACAGGTGCAGCGAAATTCAATCCTTGGTTCCGGATGCTTTCTGGCATCACGTCAAGTCCGCTGAAAATCCTGCCGACATTGCCTCGCGCGGGATGAATCCAGAGTTGTTGTCGGATTGCAAATTGTGGTGGCAGGGCCCATCTTGGCTCTCAGAATCTTCAAGCCCTTGGTCTACAATTCCGGACGACTTGTCCTCTCACCATCCTACCCAGGTTAAAAAGACTGATATTGGCTTGTTTGCTCACGTCACAACCCAAACTGCACTTCCCGAAATCTGGAGCTTGGGCCTTCGCTATTCCACTTTGGGAAGGCTGTTGCGAGTTACAGCTTATGTGATACGATTCGTTCGGAAATTGTTTTTAAAAGTGCTACATAAAAAATCGAACATAAGTTTTAAATTTTATAGTTTTTTGAGTCTCCCCAGTTTCGAGAGCGACGTTTTGGAACCGATCGAACTGACTGACTCTAAATTGTTATGGATTTATCATAACCAGCGTGCCTTTTTCAGTGACGAGATTGAAAGACTTTTGACTACTTCCAAGCATGGTAGAAAACTACCAGGAGCACTCCTCAAGCTCAATCCAATCGTTAAAGACGGCCTTCTTAGGGTTGGTGGTCGTTTGGACCGTGCCCTACTCTCCTTTGACCAAAAACATCCGTTCATTTTGCCTGGCGACTGCTACTTAAGCCAGTTGCTTGTCCGAAAAGCCCATCTTGATACTCTCCATGGAGGAGTACAATTGACCTTGGGAACCCTCAGACAGGACGTGTGGATCATCAACGGTCGTAAGACTGTTAAGAAAGTGTTGGGAAATTGTAAATCCTGTCTGAAGTTTTCGCACCAAACAATGAATCCTCTCATGAGAGAGTTACCAAGTGTTCGTGTCACACCAGCTCGCCCCTTCGCCCACTCCGGCGTGGACTACGCTGGTCCCTTTTCGATTCGGCTAACCAAGAGTAGAGGTCGCGGCACCACGAAAGGTTATGTTTGTTTGTTCGTGTGTCTATGTACTCGAGCCATCCACTTAGAGCTCGCCGAGGATTATTCTACTCAATCTTTCATCGCTGCATTCCACCGTTTCTCGTCTAGGATAGGACATTGCTCTCTAATCTATAGTGATCAGGGCACTAACTTCATCGGTGCTGACGCCGAGCTTCACCAAATGTTCCGCAAACGTTCTGTGTTCTTAAACGAAGTTATCGAGGTTTTTGCTCAATCAGGCACCCTTTGGAAATTCAACCCTCCAGGTGCCCCCCATTTCGGGGGCTTCTGGGAAGCATCATCTACGTAGAGTGGTCGGGGACACCATTCTTACTTTTTCGGAAATGTCTACTCTACTTTGTCGCATTGAGGCTTGTCTAAATTCACGGCCTTTGTTGCCTCTTTCAGACGATCCCTCTGACCTGAATTTTTTTAACTCCTTCACATTTCTTAATTTTAAGACCTTCTCATTTGATTCCAGAACCAGACTTCACAACCGAAAACGTTCCTATGGGCCGTAGGTGGCAGTTCATTTCCCAAAAAATGCAGCATTTTTGGGTTCGCTGGCGCAATGAGTACCTGTTTTCCCTGCAGCCAAGAGATAAATGGAGATCTCGCACTCGTTCCTTCCAACCAGGGGACGTGGTGTTTATCAAAGCTGAAAACACACCACCTGGACAGCGGCCTTTGGCGCGTGTAATGGAGACCTACCCTGATCCCCAGGGGGACAATCGGGTGTGTGAGCTGAGGACGGCCAGTTCCAAGCTTCGCCGACCGTCAGTGAAGCTGCTCCTTTTAGTGCCAGCAGAAGCTTGCCAGACGCCCCCTCCAGCCGTGGAAGTTGGAGCTTGCAACTTAGTGTTACTTCAGCCAGCGAACAAAACTATCAATAATTAATCCATGCCCGCACGGATTAAGGCGGGCGGAATGTTTAGAATTAATAGTATAAATTTGAATTTTGGCGCTTAAGCCGTTAGTTTGGACTACCTCGGTCGGAAATCAGCCGAGCGACTCACGCGAGGCGTGGTCGCCGAGAAGACTTCCGTCCGCAGGCAGTCGGCTTCAGTTAAAGAAAGCGAGCAGTCGTGTTTAGTGTGCTCCGCTACTTAAAGTCAATGACTATTGCCAGAGGTAGAGTGCCAACCGGTCAAAACGGCGTGACCACTCTCCTCTATTGTAAACCTTAGAAAACGATAAATAAATTCTCCACAAAAGTTCCTTTTCGTAATTAAATGCAAGTGTTAGTTTTATTTGAAGCCCAGTGATTCCTGCCTTCTCCTCGTCCCTTTTGACTCGCGTTAATTTTCAACTCTCAAACAGTAAGATAGTTTTGTATAACTTTAATGGTTAATTATTTTTAGCGTTACTAAATAATAATTATGCCCAACAAAAGATGTGCTAATAATTTTTTTTTCAACTTCCGAAGGAATACAGAGAAAATTATTTTTAAATCTCTTTTATCTTGTAATTATTAAAAACAAAAACAATGAATTTGTACAGAGAAAAATAATCTAATATGAAAAGGGCTACATACTGAGGCTATTTTTTCAGTATTCAAGCCAATTTTCAAAAAATTTGTTGTCGAAGCTTATTGCATTTACAAAGATGCGAGACCACTCATTGTTTTCGTTGTTTTGTAAACGTTAAGAATACAATATTTTTTAATCTCAAACAATTCACGAAAATATAAAAAAAATGAGAGGTTCCTTGTCTCTACCAAAATACGTTTTTTTAAAACACCAAAAATTTGTTTACCTAATATGGCCACTTGAAGTTATTGATTAATTTCGATTTTTTCCTATTTTTTAAATCAATCAGGATATGAGATTTAAAAAACTTCAAAATTATCATTATTTTAAAACTTATTTATTCAAAAATTGAGCCTTTTTTACAATTTTTTTGGAAGTTTTGCAACCAGTACAAAAATTACAACTTTAAATTTTTATCAAAGTTTGTTTTTTGAGCTAGACTGTTTTTTTAGCTATAAAATGATAAATAGCTTTGAAACAATTAAATTTATTTTTCTTAAATAACATTAGGATAGGATTTTCTAAAAAGTAAATATGAAACTAAGGACTCTTAATATCGGTATTTCTACTAATTCGCGGGGGGCCATATTAGGTACACTGCAGTATAAAAAGTTATTTAAGAATAAAACCCGTTAGAAAAGGAGTTGAACTATAACGAAAATCGCATTTTAAAGCTGAAACAATAACGAATCGAAGCTACTTATGAAAGTTTTGGTCAGGTGTGTCTAAATATTTTGGCAGACCATTTAATCACAACGTAAAATAGCTAATTAGAGTATTTTCTAATCAGAAAATACTTTTAAAAAAGTAATATTTACGGCGATTGGGTTTTTTAAAAGGAGTCTAAATAAAAAGTTATACGCTAAATATTGTGACGCCCGGACGTCGTCCCAGAGTAATATTTTTTTTTATTATATATATATATATATATATATATATATATATTCTGCATTAATTTTTTTTTTTTTTCACACGATAAGTTTATCTAATCTAAACTATAAATTTGTTTAGGTTATATCAAAGCCAGGGTTCTGAAAGAAAAAAAAAAGGCTTGTTGTTTTTTTGTTCTTGCCCTGGTGTTTTATCTTAAGTTGCCCCACGCATGTGCACCGGAAAAGCCTAGTCGTAAATTCAAGATTCTCTACTTGAACCTTGACTTTACGACCCTTTTCACTGGAAGTGCGCCTGGGAACCACTTAAGGATAAAATTACTAGTGGACGTTAAAATTTTTGTATATACATGGGAAAGAAAAAAAAAAGGAAATTTTTTTTTCCGCCGTACATCTGAGAAAGAAAAAACCAGATGTACGAACTTTTTAGATTGCAGCTGACCCCTGAGAACCTCCTCCGGAGGTCGTAAATCTGCAACTTTACTGCCTGACTCTTTTGAGAACCCTGGAGGTTGAGTGCCTACGTGCCGTTTTTTTCGACCAGATGCAACCTCTGGCAAGGTTTCTGGAAGAGATAAACAAGCCGTAGGTCTAACACGTGCGTCGGGAAAGAGAGGGAGAGAGAAAACTGCCATGATGGAAAACTCCGAATTTTCATTGGTCCCCCAAAATTTGGAGGCCCGCCTCGAGGCAGCCGGCTTTAGGCCATAAAACCCCTAGCCGGAGCCCAAACGGCGTCTAGTTCGATACTTAGGTCTTCGTTAGTCCCGGAGTAGGTCCACTCATACCTAGGTCTTGAGGAAATCACCTCCGTGTTTCGTTTTTCGTTTCATTTTTAATTATTCGAGCGCGTGTTTGAAGTTACAAATAAAATCAAAGTTGTGAAACTATTTTGACTTTTACTTAGGTGTAAAGTTGAAATTTTTCTTTCAGTTCAATAATTTTGTTGTTGTTGTTGTGCGCGTGTTTTTAAAATAAAAACTCTTAAACGAATTTTTAAATTTATAACATTTACTCTGGTCTAAAGTTATAAATTTTTCATTCGTTTCTTGTGTGTGTAAAATTTGCGTGCGTGTAACTTTTCTTTTGGGCATCCCCCACGAGAAAAGACTTAAAAGACTAAAAGGACTAAATTGTGACTGCGGTTTCCCCGCAGTGCAAAAGAAAAACAGTTGCAGCTCCTACCTAGGTCTGGTTCTGCGGCAGTAAATTCAAATCTCTCTCTCTCTACAACCCAAACAAAGTAAGCAGTAAGTTATTTTTGTATCTTTATTTTGTATCTTTCTTTAATTAAATAAACCACTAACAATTGAAATTATTTCATTTTTCAAATCTCTTCAAATAACCTATTCTCTTTATCGGCACCCTGTGGAAGAAATCCCTTTTAGGGGTAAATAAATAATCCACCCTGTGGGTAATTTAACATCAAATCCACCCTGTGGATAAATATAAATAAATTTCATAATCCACCCTGCGGATTATTTTAACATAATAATTCACCCTGTGGATTATCACAATCCACCCTGTGGATTATTTAACATCAAATCCACCCTGTGGATAAATAAAAACAACCTCTCTAAATCTGGATGAGTGAAAAATCACTCCTATGGAGTCATTTTTCACTCTTTCATCAAGAAAAAAGTGAGCCAGTAGTACTTGAGTGATAAATGACTTTTTCAAAGAGTGATTTCTGTCACCCTAATAAGAGTGATTTTTCACTCTTCGAAGAGTGATTAGAAATAGGCCAAATTATTGTTTATTTTAATAATTTTTGAAATTTTTCTGAATTTTTATTATTGCAAGTGTTAATTTTAACTATAATACTAATGAAAAAAAAAAAAAAAAAAAAAAAAAAAAAAAAAGATTGTGATCAGGATTTGAACGTTGATCCTTAGGTTGCCTCGTCATTTGAATTGTCTGGAACGCCTCACTATAACCACTCAGCTACCGTTTTCAATTGTCAATAATGTGTTTTAGCGCGTATATAAATTGAAAACCTCGTTGCAATCCTTAGAAAGGTTTAAAATTTAATTTTTTAAAACTTACTAAGGTAATCTGTTAAATTTGAATAATCATTTTTTTGGGATATAAGTATCTTAATTTTTATTTGAATACGATTTTATAATATCAAAATGCGATTGATAAATAAAAAATTTTTTTTAATAATTTTTTTAAGCTTGACTGAAATGTTTATAGAAAGAAAAAAAAAATTATTTTGACTTTAAATTTGAATTTATATCTTGGTTTTGATATATTATGAAACAATAATTTTATAAATAAGAATAAGCGTTTATTATTATTAATTTTTTCTATTGGTATCAGAGCTATGCAATAAATATTTTGTTTTTAATTATCTATGCATAAAGGTTACCAAGTGATACTTACAATTTTTGGTTATGTTATTACAAAGTTATCACTCTTTGTAAGAGTGATTTCAAACCTCGTGAACATAATCACTCATCAAAATCGAGTCATTTAATCACTCTTTACTGAAGAGTGATTTAAATCACTCTATAAAGTGTCATTTTAAACAAAGTATAACTCTAATAAGAGTGATTCAGCCAATCACTCCACAACTAGAGTGAAAAAATCACTCTTCCAGATTTAGAGAGACAATTTACATACATTAAAAGAAATTAAGTAAATAAAACTAAGACAAGTTAACCCAAGCCATTCTAGGTCTGCTTCAGCAGTTAGAACAGGCAAGGATCCATCTCACATAACCTGACTCTAGCTACCAGGGTCAGGGCCTGAATCAAACACAGCGTTGATTCAGGTAAAATTTTATTTGAACAAATTTCACAGTTTCACTGTGAGAAATATTACAATATAATAATCTTTTTTTGAAAATGAATTAATGAAAGAAGTAAAATCAAAAAATTTATAACGGTGACTTGAGACCGAATTACATATTATTTAAAAATAATTTTCTCTTCTAAAAGATGATCATATTATGTTGAATCACCTTCAATATAAGTAAAGTGAACAATTTTTCAATAATAGCACATACATGGGAAAACACATGCAAATTGCACACAACTCAAACACTTTTTAAAATTAAAAATTAAAATATGTTGTTAAGAAATACACTGAGCACTCAAAATATAATTTAAAAAATACAGGTATCAATGTTTTTTTTCGAGATAATTTAGTTCAAAGAATATTAAATTTTTACAGGTCAAGTATAGCGATACATTTTGATTTAGTTGATTTCTAATTTCTAACTCAATTACAACATATTTTAATTTCAAAAAGTGTTTGAGTTGTGTGCAATTTGCATGTGTTTTCCCATGTATGTGCTATAATTGAAAAATTGTTAACTTTACTTATATTGAAGGTGATTCAACATAATATGCCCCTTTGCAAGTATCCTCGGTGAAATCAGCGATGAATTCATCAGTAAATTCATCGGTGAATTCCTCGCTTTGTGCGGTGAAATCCTCGGTGAAATCCTCGGCATTTTAACGGGATCGAAAACGAAGGGGTCAGGGCGGACACCTGGTGCAACTGGTGATACGTACGCCTTGGAGATGATTTCCCCAGGAAGTTTCGACTCCGGATGGGTCAGGGCGGACACCTGGTGCAACTGGTGATACTTACGCCTTGGAGATGATTTCCCCAGGATGTTTCGACTCCGGGTGGGTCAGGGCGGACACCTGGTGCCCCTGGTGATACGTACGCCTCGAAGATGTTATTCCCAGGATGTTTCGACTCCGGAGGGATCAGGGCGAACATCTGATGCCCCTGGTGATCCGTACGCCTCGGAGATAGTTTCCCCAGGATGTTTCGACTCCGGATGGGTCAGGGCGGACACCTGGTGCACCTGGTGTTACTTATGCCTTGGAGATGATTTCCCCAGGAAGTTTCGACTCGGGATGAGTCAGAGCGGACACCTGGTGCACCTGGCGATACTTACGCCTTGGAGATGACTTCCCCAGGAAGTTTCGATACCGGAGAGATCAGGGCGAGCACCTGGTGCAACTGGTGATACTTACGCCTTGGAGATGACTTCCCCAGGAAGTTTCGACTCTGGATGGGTCAGGGCGGACACCTGGTGCAACTAGTGATACTTACTCCTTGGAGATGAATTCCCCAGGAAGTTTCGACGACGGATGGGTCAGGGCGGACCCCTGGTGCACCTGGTGATACTTATGCCTTGGAGATGCCTTCGACTTGGCCCTCTGTGATCGTGAACTAAGAGTAAAACTTCCTGGGGGAATTTTTCTGGTTACCTGATAGTCGACCTGGTGCTACCTGGGGTAAGATCCACTATCCCACCGTCAACTGCGAGTAAAACTTCCTGGGGAAATACTCTCAAAGGCAAAAGTACCACCAGATGCACCAGGTGTCCGCCCTGACCCATCCAGAGTCAAAACTTCTTGGATAATCATCCCTCAGGCGTAAGTATTGCAAGGTACACCAGGTGTTTGCGCTGACCCTTCCATAGTCAAAACTTCCTGGGGAAATCGTCTCCAAGGCGTAAGTATCGCTAGGTACACCAGGTGTGAGCCCTGATCCTTCCGGAGTTGAAACTTCCTGGGGAAATCATCTCCAAGGCGTTAGTATCGCCAGGTGCACCAGGTGCTCGCCCTGATCCCTCCGGAGTCGAAACATCCTGGGGAAACTATCTCCGAGGCGTACGGATCACCAGGGGCATCAGATGTTCGCCCTGATCCCTCCGGAGTCGAAACATCCTGGGAATAACATCTTCGAGGCGTACGTATCACCAGGGGCACCAGGTGTCCGCCCTGACCCACCCGGAGTCGAAACATCCTGGGGAAATCATCTCCAAGGCGTTAGTATCGCCAGGGGCACCAGGTGCTCGCCCTGATCCCTCTGAAGTCAAAACTTCCTGGGGAAATCATCTCCAAGGTGTACGTATCATCAGGAGCACCAAGTGTGCGCGCTGACCCTTCCAGAGTCAAAACTTCCTTGGGAAATCATCTCCAAGGCGTAAGTAACGCCAGTGGCACCAGGTTTCCGGCCTGACCCATCTGGAGTCGAAACTTCCTGGATAATCATCCCTAAGGTGTAAGTATTGCCAGGTACACCAGCTGTGTGCGCTGACCCTTCCGGAGTCAAAACTTCCTGGGGAAATCGTCTCCAAGGCGTAAGTACCGCTAGGTACACCAGGTGTGAGCCCTGATCCTTCCGGAGTCGAAACTTCCTGAGGAAATCATCTCCAAGGCGTTAGTATCGCCAGGTGCACCAGGTGCTCGCCCTGATCCCTCTGGAGTCGAAACATCCTGGGGTAAACATCTCCGAGGCGTACGTATAACCAGGGGCACCAGGTATCCGCCCTGACCCACCCGGAGTCGAAACTTCCTGGGGAAATCGTCTCCAAGGCGTTAGTATCCCCAGGTGCGCCAGGTGTCCGCCCTGACCCATCCGGAGTCAAAACTTTCTGGGGAAATCATCTCCAAGGCGTAAGTATCGACAGGTACACCAGGTGTGCGCGCTGACCCTTCCGGAGTCCCAACCAAATTTTATATTTGCTCAAGCTATTCTTAATCTTTCAAACTATTTTTTTATTTAAAGAAATAAATATTTCAGAAATATTTCTTTCGAAAAAAAATTTATTTTTTACTTTTTAGTACATTTTTTTATATTTGTTTTTAGTGCATTTTTTTTATTTGTTTTTAGTACATTTGTTTTATTTGTTTAAAACTTGTTAAAGAAAAGCGTGTCTTAAAATTTTTTTTTTTTTTTTTTATTTATTTATTTTTTTTTAATCAATTTTTTCTGCATCGTTGGAAAAAAGTTTTCATGATGCTCTTTTTTTTCTTTTTTTTTTAACGTTGTTAGTATATATAATATTATGTAAGTTACTTTGATTCATTAAGGCAGTGTCATTATTTAGGTAATTTTTTTTTTTTTTTGATCAGCCACTTGGCCGTTTAATGAACTTTCCGAACGCTTAGGTACACAAAAACATTTGTTGAAATTTATTGTTAAAATGTTGTTATATATTTTTCTCAAAATGACCTTTTGGAAAGTGATTTTTTTTTACAGTTATGTAATAAATCAATTTCAAAAAAAAAGTATGTTAAATTTTATTTTAAAAAAAGTATATGAAATAAAAGTATGTATATTTTTTATAAATTTTTGATGAAGACGGTTTTCTTTTTAACTTACTCAAAAAAAAATGTTTACTCAAATCCAAGATAGTTACCGTGGATTTGAATAAGCGCAAAATACGATTATAACGCTTTATTTAGCGTAAAACTATATAAAAAGTAAAATTTTAACGTATTTCTTGCGATGGTTAATTTCTAGCGTCGTCGTTAATTGTTAAATTTTGTTAAAAACTTGCTATGCGCATGCGCAAAGCGTTATTTTGCTAATAAACGCTCGCGGAATTTTTAGTGAATAACGCCCCTGGAGTTCATATTTCAGTCGTTACGCGTAACTCCAAACACGTCCACAGCGCGGGCAAGGAAAAACACGCGCATAGAAAATTCCAATATGGAATTGACAGACGGTGCACCGGTCTCGACTATGACCAGAGCACCAAGTCTCCGGACGACGACAAAGCCTCCGCAGAGGGTTACGTTTAGTGAAACCATAACCCAGCGGATATGGGAGTCTATGGGCTCCACGACACGGACAGGGTTTAGTCAGCGAGCGGCTGACGCACCACAGAGCACAAAATTGAATGCTACAACGTTAAACCCTGTCGTGACTCCGTTTATACCTGACGATCGAAATTTTAGCACGACAAATACGTTTTTTTATAGTCGGCATCGGTACATGGATGGGGCGAGGGCTGGGGGAGGGAGCGCGAGTCCCCGGAACCACGCGGGTACTCAAACGCGTGGCATGAAGCGCCAGCCAGAGTGAGGGAACGGGCTCAACCGCCGTCCCACCAGCAGGGAGCCCCTACGGTCATCGGCGAATATCACCGATGTAGGCCTTAAAGTGCGGAGCTGGAAATTTAAATTTTCAAAAGCTCCGGCCGAAAACATCGACGAATTCCTGCAACGAGTGGAGGAATGTCGTCAACTGGATCGACTCCACGAAGATGACATGCTCATGGCTCTGAGCGAGTTGATGTCGGGGGTGGCCCTACACTGGGCTCGACAACACCGCAAGAACTGGGTCAGCTACGACCATTTTAGATGGGCAGCGAGTCGTGACTTCGGGTTTGACTCAGGGATCCAGGTCCGGCTTAGGCAAGAAGCCGAGCTACTGACGCAAGGGGAGTGTGAAACGGTGGTCCACTACGTGACATGTCTGCGGGCGATTTTGGACCAGTTGACTCCCCCTATGAGCAGCACAGCAGCGCTCGACCTAATTTTCCGGAATTTGCATCCTGAAATCGGTAAATTTCTACGCCGTGGTACGATACGCGACATCGATTCGCTGATTGACCTGGCACAGATTGTAGAAAGTACGATAGTGGCCCGAAGCTGCTACAGACCACCCACTCCGCCCGAAGAGTCGTTGATGCCGGACGTGGCGTATGACGGGCGGAAGAAGCAAAACACAAACGTGCCGACGATTGCAGCCGTGCAAGAACCAGTCACGGCCAAAATCGATATAAAAAAACTGGTGGCCCAGGCGATGACTGAGCGCTATGAGAAGCTACGTAAAGCTCGTGCTAAGAAGGAGTCGGACCGCAAACCAGCCGGTCCCTCTGAGAGGCCGAAGGCACCGACACCAAAGAAAAACCAGCAAGACAAACCACTGTCCCCGAAGCCACAACGGAGCCCCGGGGAGAAAAAGCCAACTTCCGAGACCAATAGTGAGAAAAATCCCTGTGCGGGCAAAGGAAAGAAAGAAAGGCTGTTCTGTTGGGATTTTAAGCTTCCGGATTACACGCGTAGGACATGTCCCCGGTGCAATTCGGAAAACCCCAACGGGAGCGGGAACTAGAGGGTTCCCGCTCCGAAATCGAGAAGAGGACCTCGGATGTGGGAGACGCAAACACCGTGGAAGTTGAAGCTCAGGTAGAGGTGACAGAATGCTCGTCGGCGGACGAAATTCCCATGGCTAGCTCACAGGTAGACAGCGACCAGGGTCGCTGGTGGCTGCCAGTGAATATAGGGGAGTTTCTATTGAGAGCACTCTACGATCCTGGCGCTGCAAGGACGATTGTCGGCAAAGTGGGCGCCACTATTGCAACATTCCTCAAAGCCAAGGTCGAGCCTACGTACGGGCCGGGGGCGAAGATGGCTAATAACACCACAGCGCCCGTAACTGGCAAGGTAGTGATACCGTTCAGCGTTGCCGGGGTCACGAGGGAATTAACCGTATGGATAATGCCTGACCTTGACGGCGATTGCTACCTCGAAACAGACTTCATCCGGATGTTCAATGCGGTACTCCTCCCACGGAGAAACGTCTTACAAATAGAGGGCGTGTCGGAACCGATACCCCTCGAGGTCGCTTCACTCGATATCCTTGAAGTGGGTTCACTCACTTCGATAGGTCTAGCGAGCGCAAGCGTGAAGATCAATTGGTCAGTGAAATGCTCATTCCAGAGGGTGGTCCTTTGGGATGCACCGACTTAATGGAGTACAAGATGACGGTCCTGACCAACAAGCCAGATAAGCAGAGATACTATTCGGTATTTGAGATAATCGAGCAAGAGATGCACGCTCAAATAGCAAAATTACTGGCGAAGGGCATCATCGAGCCCTTTACGTCCAGTTGGTCGTCACCAGTCGTTAAAGTGAAGAAGAATACTATACGATACCTACCGGCTGTGTATCGATTACCGAAAGGTCAATCAGGTCACTGAGACCAGCGTGTATCCCATCCCTCACAAGGAGGCAATTCTACGGAAATTATCAAAGGCACGCTACATTTCAACGATCGATCTGTCGAGTGCCTATCACCAAGTGAAAGTAAAGAAAAGTTGTCGAAAGTACCTCGCGTTCACGGTGCCGAACTGGGGCTTGTTTCAGTGGGTGCGACTACCTTTTGGCCTCGAGGGCGGGCCGTCATTCTACCGGAGGTTTATGACAGGAACAATTCCTCGCGAAATTGAACGATACGCCTACGTGTACCTATAGACGACGTAATCATCGTGACCAAAACCTTCGAGGAACACTTGCGGGTGCTCCGCATCATGTTGAAGGCACTCCGGGATGCGGGATTGACAATAAACCGACAAAAAAGCGTTTTCTGCCGGGAGGAGGTCAAGTTTCTTGGTCTCATCGTGAATCGCGACGGATTCCGACCGAGCCCTGAAAAGATCGAAAAAATTCTTGATTTCCCAAGACCAAAAAGTAAGAAAGCGCTCATCCGATTCTTGGGCATGGCCTCGTGGTTGCAAAAATTTATGGTGGATTTAGCTATAGTAGCTGAGTCACTAACCCGCCTCACGAAGGCTAACGTTCCGTACACTTGGAGGGACGAGCAAGAGATCTCAATCGAGAAAGTAAAGATCCTTATGGCTACTGCCCCGGTCCTTTCTCACCCCCGGTTCGATTTACCATTTCGGTTGCACTGCGATGCGTGTGATGTCGGAATCGGAGCGATTCTGACGCAAGAGGTCGAAGACGGAGAAAGGGTAATACAGTTCGCGAGTCAGCTGTTAACGCCCGCTCAACGTAATTACTCCGTCACCAAACGCGAGCGCTTGATAGTGAAATGGGCAATCGAAAAACTTAGACCTTTCATCAAGGGGTTCGAGTTTTGTGTTATCACCGATCACTCGAGTTTACGCTGGCTTTTCGACCTACGCAATCCGACAGATCGTTTAGCCCGCTGGGCCCTGACGTTGCAAGGTCATCGCTTTACCATCGAACATCGAAAGGGATCGGCGCACGCAGTTCCGGATACGCTAGCCCGAATGTACGAGGAAGATCAAGCCTTGGCTCTTGCGGGCGTCCAGGTGAACGAAAAGACGCAAGACCAATGGTATGTAAACATATATCAAAAGGTGAAAGAAACACCACGAGAATACCCGTACTGGAAAGTGATTGGAAGCAAGCTCTTCACCTTCAAACCAGATCCAAAACTGCGAGATTTGATCGACGATGAAAAGGCGTGGAAGCTCGTGGTACCAAAAGAAAAGCGAGCAAGCATCCTTGAAGAGGATTCATGCACCTACAGGGGGGCACCTGGGGTGCGATAAAACGCAAGAACGAGTGACGTTAGAGTACTTCTGGCCAATGACTATTTTAAGCTTGATTTCTGAATTAACTTTCTGAATAGTTGCACGCTCTCTCCTAGCTCTTTCCTTCCTTCAAAATTGTTTTAATATCCTATTCCTAACTAACCAAAATTTCCACAGAGAATGGCAGGACACCAACAAGATGATGAAGATTGGGATCCTCGATACACCAGGCCCGAAACACCAGTCTACGTCAGCAAGTGGTTACGTGGACAGAGGAGGACCTGCAGGACGAGACGCTGGGTCGAGGTAGAGACATACCTCAACGGCAGGAAGGAGAGGAGCAGCGAGAACGAGAGCGACAGGAGCGGGGGGCCCAGGAGCACGCTGAAGACCTGCTCATGGCGCAAAAGGCGGCCAAGGCCGACGTGGCGATCTCACGGACATTATACGAGCGCCAATGCAAGAAGGCCCTAAAAGCTGTAAAGAAGGCTGAAGACCGAGCGACAGCGCTTCCACCAACAGCCAGTGTGGAAGACCGCGAGCAGGCTCAAATGGCAGTGCGTGCGGCACGTACGCATGCCGTGTTCTATGAGCTGAACTGGAAGGAGGACCAAGAAAGATCGCGGGCCGGGCTTTATCAGCTGAAGGATAAGTGCCCAGCGTGTGCATATCCGGACGTCGGGGCTATTGAAGATTGCCCCAATTTCGACATTCATGGAAACAACATCCGCTACGGATGGCGATAAACCCAATTCCTCGCAATTCCTGATCCTTACTCCAAAAATCCAAAAGAGCGTGCACAAGGGATAGCCCAGCGGGCGCATATCGCTTGTGTACGGCAATTGATTATTTTTTTAATTTTTTTTATTATTATGTTATTCTTATTAAACTTTTGATATACGTACATATATATGGACCGTTGTCTGATAAAAACTAAATTTTAAGCTCTAAGAAGGGTTAGAAAATAACTTTGTTTGTGAAAAAAAAAAAAAAGTAAATTTTGTAATAATTGAAACAAGCAATCAGGGTAGTAGTTCCAATTTGATTATATTTTCCTTAATATATATAAGAATAATTTTTTTTATTTTCTAATAATGGCCCAGTAGAGTTGAGTGAGTCGAGTTGGTGGACCTCGGTTACCAACGTCTGGGGGAGGGGGGTTGTAACGGGCTACTCCGGTACAGCTCCCCTGGGCCTCATAGTTAGTAAGTTTTATGTAGTTAGCAGTATGCTTACCCCTTTGTCAACACCGGCAAGCAGCAGCTCGGGCGAGCGCTGAGCACGAGAGTGAGAGAGACAGAGAGAGGGAAGCTACGCGCGCTGGCTGACTTGCAGCAGGCTCGGCAGTTGAGCAGCAGCAGCGCCCACGTTTGGATCGCGACCGCCTAATTTTGTACGCGTCTGTAAATTGTGCTTTGTTCACGTGGTGATATTGCGACCTTTGTTGCTTTCGACCTCCGACTCTGCGCCAGGGTGCCGACGACGTCGTCGAGCACTATTGTATACCCGGGACAGCCGCTAAGGACTTCAGGAGCCAACGCGTAAGTCTTCTAACTTTCTCTCTCTCGCTTACTAGGTTAAACCCCTGCTCGCTTGCAAAAATTGTGCATTTCTAAAAATGAACAAATTATTTGTTCAAATTTTAAAATTCAAAGTTTTCATCAAGATGGAAGGTTAATCAAAATAAAAATAAAGCAACACAGATTAGAAGACATGCAAAAGTATATTTTTATTTTATGTAAATGATTAAAAGCATTACATTACGATTTGATTTCTTATTTCTTATAATAAAAGCATTACATTTTATTTATTTGTACATGGCATGGAATCATGACACCGGGAGTTACATAGAAGGCCTTTTTTTCTACAAGCACACGTTTTAGTCGAACAATTTATCTTACAACCGCAACGTACAAAACCTTGTCCCCCCACAATTGGAACATTAGAATTAGCTGCTCTGAGAGTAATTGTTTTTTCAGGGACTCGTTCAATTTTTAAAAAACTAGTGTCGGTAGCGGCTACTTGATTTCGACTGTACAACTGTGAGAGAATTTCGGAACGTGTACCAATTTTACACAAATTTTCTGTAGTAACTTCCATAACAACACCAATGATACAACTTTGCGTATCAATTAAGTCAACTTGAGCTGAGCATTGGCCTCTTCGGAAATATTAGGTTTCACGACGAGCCCTTTTCTTGGGTGTGCTTTTTTCTTGACGCAGGTTTCACAAGTCTTTAAAAATGCTAATATGACTGGCCGAGAAATATTGGCATACTTGGTTTTTATTGAGTTGTCAATCTTATAAAGTCCACCGTGTCCAGTGTTACTATGAGCTTCGCATAAGATATCAAAAATTTCGTCATTATGAACAAAGTATTTTACACTATTATTTTCTGGCTCTTCATGTATTATAGGGCGAATCAGTTTTGTAACACCACCAATAGTCAGAATATCATATCTTTTTAGTCTATGGTAGTCAAGAGGAGTCTTCTTAGATTTTGCTTTGGCTTCAACAACTGAAGTAATTAAATTATTGTAATCTTTACTACTTTCGATAAACATTGAATTTTTTTTAATATTTACTACTTTTAACAAACTTTCAAAAGCTTCTTTGTGTACTTGTTTCAAACTTTCTTCTGCATTGACGTTATCTCTCGAAGAAAACTGTATATTCTCCATTTTTATTTGGAAATAAATAATATTAATAATATCAAAAAACTAAACTTTAAAACACTGAATTATATTTGAGATTTTGAGCTAAAAAAAACTAAGTCCAAATGCTTTCAGAGATGAATAAAACAAAGCTTTCAAACAGCCGTGCAGGTCAGAATGGCCTTTCTTTGGTTTAAACAATGCTGCTGACTGCAAAAGAGGCGCGTCTCAATCGGACCCCTAACTGGCTCGGTGAAGGATTTCTAAATTTTTGCATGTCTTTTAATCTGTGTTGTTTTATTTTTATTTTTATTAGCCTTCCATCTTGATGAAAACTTTGAATTTTAAACTTTGAACAAATAATTTGTTCATTTTTAGAAATGCACAATTTTTGTTTGTGCAAAGTTCGACAATTCGGACATTGCACGAAAGTACCTGTTCACTTTGCAAAGTGCACAAAAATCACTGTGCATTTCTCGAAATACACAATTCCGAACTAAACGGAAATTGGAGTTTCTCCTATTTTTCTTTGGTAAATTAATCTTTTGTCGACTAGGTTAATATTCTCAGAGATGATTCGCGTGCCGTTATAGAAACTTTAAAAAAATCTCTCGGACCCGGGTTAGCAGATCGCTGACGGTAGTATACCCTGGGGATATACATCCTTGTATATACAGTGAGTATTATATACATAAATATGATCAGTGACCACTGTAAATACAACATGAAAAATTACTAAAGCAATAATGCACCCTCTTTAAGCGCTAATCACGCGCAATCCACCCACGTATTCAAAAAAACCAAAATAACCCATCTTTTTTTTATTTTTTTTTCCAAATAACCCATCAATAAAAAGTTTTTCTAAGTTTGCGCGGTTAACCAAAATAACCCATTCCAAATAACCCATCAACCAATTCCTGGAACTCATTTTTATTTATTCTCGGAAAAAATGGGACCGAACACTATCCTGACTGTCCGGATAGTGTCGAAATGTCCGGATAGTGTCGATCGTGTATATAAACTGTCCGGATAGTGACGTAATAATATATTTATATTTATATACAAAGCGCACAGTGCCACGTTATGCGCAACTCCCAACTCAAGTGAAGTTAAGTCGTTTCGACTTAAGTTCACTGTTCACTTCACTACATACCTCTGGCACTAGCTCGGCTCCTCTGCTCCGATAATGTTTAGTACAAACCTTAGCTCAAAGAACGCATACCAATTACCATTTGAAATAACCTCTTGGTATGACTTGAAGTATCCGCTATGTCCCCATGCCAACTTTCTCGAATTCATCACTGCTGACTACTCTGTCCTATATTATTAATGTGGAAACCTTAACTGTTTTCTGACTACTAACTTTAGTCCGGTATAATTTCAGATAATAATAAATTTTCTTTATCCCGTTTAACCTGAATTTTAAATTTTTTTCATGACCTGTGAAAATACTTTTCACTATTAAAAAAAAAAAAAAAATTATTATTGTATGCTGATACCTATCAAAATTCTTTAATATAGTTGCAAAAAATGGACACCAGTGAGTTGCTGATAAATATTTTTCATGGCTTCATCAAGGCTAAAAAATAGCTTCTAAAAGTTTTTTGGCTTTACATCAGCTAAACCTAGAAATTTAAATGATTAACAATTAACATCCAACAAACTGACAAAGTGTGGATTTGTTTTAATTTATAGCACTTTTAATCAAATTTATTTCACTTGTGATACTTAATACATTATAATGTTTAAAATTTTTAGTTATATAAATTTTTTTTAATTCCTTAAGAGTTATTACAATTATTATAAATTTTGAGTTTTGTTTCTTGTATTGATTGTATAAACTTATATCATATTCATATTTTTAAATATTAAATATTAAGCGTAAAATTTTGAGTAGCATTTTATGCAATTGTAATGAAAATATGTAAGTATGTTAAATGTATTAATGCAATGATACTGATGAGAAGATAATGAGATATTTGGGTGACCAATTTTAATGAAACTTTTGGGATTGTTTTATTATTTAAAAAAATGAAAAAAGCCACCAATAAATTTTCTTATTGCGCTTTTTTATTTGCTTTAAAAAAAAAGTTGTGTTTGAAGCCTATTTCATTTGCAGAGATGCAGGATCTTTTTTTTGTGTTTTTATGAGTAAAAAAAAAAAAATTTTAGAACCTTAACTTTCAAAATTTGACCATGAATAATTTATATTACAGGGCTCTTATAATATCTTTGGAGTTTTTGAATATGAAATATTTATGGTTAATTTTTTGAGTTAAGATTTAAATTAAATTTCCCTCAAAGTCTGTGAAAAGACAAAAAATTGCAAGGTTTTGCATCTCTGTTAATGCAACAGGTTTTAAACACAAATTTTTATAGTTAACTAAAAACAAAAGAAGGATAAAAAAAAGTTTCACCCATACGAGTAAAAAGTTCCAATCAGAAACATTATTAGAGGCTATTTTCATCATTTTAAATGCGAAAACAATCCCTATAATTTCATCAATTTGGTGATGCCTGGTTATCACACTGTGAGTTTTAAGCAATACATTAAAAACTAACAATTTATAAGAAGTGAAATTTTTTAATTTGGAAAATTTTATGAATTGCTCAAGTATTGTTTAATATTTTCTTTTACTTTGTAGATTCAAAATATTTTATTTTTTTTAACAAAGAATATCAATTTTTTTGCATTATATACAGAACTAACTATTTATTTCATTTTATTATTGAAAAATTTTATTATTAAAAAATTTAATAATTTATTGCTACTAACAAATAGGTGCATAATCTATGTTACAATTATCAACAGCTTTAAAACTTTTCAGATTTTAAATAAGTTATTTTCATAGCTTCAACAAAAGAAAATCTTTAATAATGTTCTTATTGAAACTAAGAATTGAAATATTTTTGATTACTCATTCAATTTTTTCAATATTTAAAGAGAGTAAAATTTTGAATTCATTTAACTGATCTTTATAATAGATATTTGATTACTCTATATTAATATTATAAATTACAACCATTTTAAAAATTTTCTAGGAACGTGTAATCCTCTAAATTTGTTTTTAAAAAAATATAGTTTGGTTGTCAAAAACTATTTCTTTCCTTTTTATATGAAATTTTTTACAAGACTAAAGTAAATTTAAAGATAAAGTTAATGAATTTGGTTGGAGTAATTGTTATTATTATTTTTACATTATTAGTTACCTTATATTTTAAAGTAAAACTAGTAAATTAGTTGGTTGAAAAGAAATTGATAAAATGTTCTTTAAAGTAACTGAAGTTGCTTTGCTTGAATTTCTGTCATTATTTAAGAAGATCTTACCAATAAATTTGATTCAATGATTGTGAATTAATTGTGACAAGAATATAACTCATTGCTTCTGAAAAAATCTGTTAAAAATTTTATAAATCTGATAAAATATTTTTATTTGAAAAATATAAATAAGTGTGTCAAAAGTACTTCTCTATCAATAGTAAAACATATTAAATATTAAATAATCAGGCTAACAAACAAATGATTCCATTCAAGATATTGTAATGTTTTAAAAATGATGTTCTTCTAATGAGATGCGTTAAAAATTTTCTCTGAAATTTATTTGTACTTCTGTAAGTGTATAAGTTTAAAAATATAATAATCTTGGTTAAGAATAAGTGAAAAATTTTTAATACAAGTTAAAAGCATTAGTACTTTTATAGTATTAAAAATAAAAAATTATTTTTGTGGTAAAAATATGGTTTATAAATTTATCAAAAGTTTATTTAAACATTGTCCTTTTTAAATTTTACCATATTTACTCACTTGCATTACTCTATATGAAACTTTTCTCTTTATTAATTTAAAAAAAATAATTAATGTTATACTCATTTTTACCGTTCAAATGATTCATACATTGTAGTGATTCGCCGTGGGGGCCGATTAGTTTATCCTATACCCGGCTTTGCCCTTTTACCAGAAAAATTAAGGGCCTGCATTCGCCAACTGCCTTAGCGCTCGAGACGCTCGAAAATCGGCTCAAGCAGGCGCATCCGCTACTTAAAAAATGCTGTCATTTTTAACCTATTTGGAATATCGCTTTGAAACTTTCCAAAAACCTTCTTAAAAGCATAATGAAAAACTTCCTCGCAGGAAGTTTTTCAACTCAAAATTTTTATGCCTGCTTTTTTAATCCAAAGTTTGAGGCTGTGGTGGGTACGTCAAAAACTTGAAGTCATTTATGACGTTTCTGACACGTCAGAATGTCATGTCAGATAGAGCGTGTCATAAATATATTTTTGACGTTTATGACATTCTATTGGCGCGATACCTAGTCTCGACAGACTAAACGCTAAATGCCTAGAAAAAAGTGCGGAGGGAGCGGAGAGGAGCGAAAAAAAGTCTAAGTGCTCAGTCATGCGCACAACAGCGTGGGGGCCCACGTGACCAAGTTCAAACCATTTTATTCATCCCAAATCAACAACCCAATATCCTGATGAATAAATAAATAAATAAATAACACCCCAAGCTCCTACAACTCAATAACGCTGGGCGTCTAGTTTTTTTTAATAAATAAATAAATAATTAATACCCCAAGCTCCAACAACTCAAAACGCTGGGCGTCTAGTTTTTATTTAACAAATAAACAAATAAATAATACCCCAGGCTCTAACAACTCAGTAAAGCTGGGCGTCTGGTTTATTATTATTATTTTTTTAAATAATAAATAATACCCCAAGCTCCGACAACTCAATAACGCTGGGCGTCCAGTTTTTTTTTTTTTTATAAATAAATAAACAAATAAATGATATCCCAAGCTCCTACAACTCAGTATCGCTGAGCGTCTAGTTTATTTTATTGATATATAAATAAATAAATAATATCCCAAACTCCAACAACTCAATAACACTGGGCATCTGGTTTATTATTATTATTTTTTTAAATAAATGAATAAATAATACCCCAAGCTCCTACAACTCAAGAACTCTGGGCTTCTAGTTTTTTTTTTTATAAATAAATAAATATAGAAACAATCTTCGAGCACCTACAACTCGATAACGCTGGGCGTCTAACTTTTTTTTATAAATAATTAAACAAATAAATGATACCCCATGCCCCTACAACTCAATATCGCTGGGCGTCCAGTTTTTTCATAAATAAACAAATAAATGAATCATACCCCAAGCTCCTAAAACTCAATAACGCTGGGCGTCCAGTTTTTTTTTTTTTTTCATAAATAAATAAATATAGAAACAATCCCTCGAGTACCTACAACTCAAAGACGCTGGGAGGCTAGTTTTTTTTTTTTTTTTAAACAAATAAATAAAAAAAAACTAGCCTCCCAGCCTTTTTGAGTTGTTGAAGTTTGGGGTATTACTTAATTATTTATTTATAAAAAAAACCCAGACACCCAGCGTTATTGAGTTTTAGGAGTTTGGGGTATGATTCATTTATTTGTTTATTTATGAAAAAACTGGACGCCCAGCGATATTGAGATGTAGGAGCTTGGGGTATCATTTATTTGTTTAATTATTTATAAAAAAAACTAGACGTCCAGCGTTGTTGAGTTGTAGGTGCTCAAAGATTGTTTCTAAATTTATTTATTTATAAAAAAAAAAAACTAGACGCCCAGAGTTATTGAGTTATAGGAGCTTGGGGTATTATTTATTTAAAATTCATTTATTTAAAAAAATAATAATAATAAACCGGACGTCCAGCATTATTGAGTTGTAGGAGCTTGGGGTATTATTTATTTATTTATTTAAAAAAATAATTAAAATAAACCAGACGCCCAGCGTTACTGAGTTGTTGGAGCCTGGGGTATCATTTATTTGTTTATTTGTTAAAAATAAACTAGACGCCCAGCGATACTGAGTTGTAGGAGCTTGGGATATTATTTATTTGTTTATTTTTTTATTAAAAAAAACTGGACGCCCAGCGTTATTGAGTTGTCGGAGCTTGGGGTATTATTTATTTGTTTATTTAAAAAAATAATAATAATTAACCAGACGCCCAGCGTTACTGAGTTGTTGGAGCCTGGGGTATTATTTATTTGTTTATTTGTTAAAAAAAAACTAGACGCCCAGCGTTATTGAGTTGTTGGAGCTTGGGGTATTAATTATTTATTTATTTATTAAAAGAACTAGACGCCCAGCGTTATTGAGTTGTAGGAGCTTGGGGTGTTATTTATTTATTTACTTATCAATAAAATAAACTAGACGCCCAGTGTTATTGAGTTGTTGGAGCTTGGGGTATTAATTATTTATTTATTTATTAAAAAAAACTAGACGCCCAGCGTTATTGAGTTGTTGGATCTTGGGGTATCATTTATTTATTTATTTATTTATCAGGATATTGGGTTGTCGATTTGGGATGAATAAAATGGTTTGAATTTGGTCACGTGGACCCCCACGCTGTTGTGCGCATGTCTGAGCACTTAGACTTTTTTTCGCTCCTCTCCGCTCCCTCCGCACTTTTTTCTAGGCATATAGCGTTTAGTAAATTTTTTGGTTAGAGTTCCTGACATAAATGACACTTTATGACATAGATGACATAAATGACGTATTTGACCGTCACTTCATGTCATTCAGTTCATTTCTGACATTTACCCACCACAGGTTTGAGGTTACAAAATTGAAAGTCAAATGTCTTCGCTTTATAATTGATTCGATTAGTTGAGAAAATTAAATACAAAATTTTAATTTGCGTTTAAGTTAAAATATTGAATACCCTGTTGAAACTCCACACGTGTTGCCACACGTAAAGTTAAAACAATAATAATTTTTTTTCTGTACTTATAAATATCTTTCAGGAGCTCGGGGTTGACTCTTGGCCCACCCGGTCGACTTCTCCTGGGAGTTTTCCTTGTAACCGGTGCCTAAGACCTCCACGAAGTTACAGGGTGCACGCAGTCGACTCCCGGTGCACTAGGTCAACTTCTCCTCCTGCAATTTTTCGTTGTAACCTGTGCTCGAGACTACAAAAATGTAAAGAGTGTACCAGGTTGAGTCATGGTGCACTAGGTCGACTTCTCCTGGAAGTTTTCGTTGTAACCTGTGCTCAAGACTAAAAAAATGTAAAGAGTGTACCAGGTTGACTCCTGGTGCACTAGATCGACTTCTCCTGGTAGTTTTCGATCGCTTCTCAGGACTTACATTAGTGTATGGGGTGCACCAGGTCGACCTCTCCTGGAATTTTTCTTAGTCACTTGTGCTCAGGACCAAAAAAATGTTAAGGGTGCACCAGGTCGTCTCTGGTACACCAAGTAGATTTCTCCTCGAAGTTTTCATTGTACCCGGCCGTAAGGAGCTACAATAAGGCATGGGGTGCACCAGGTCGATTCCTGGTTCACTGGGTTGACTTTTCCTGGAAGTTTTCGTTGTACCCGGTCCTCAGGACCTACACTTACGTATGGGGTGCACCAGGTCAACTTCTGTTGGAAGTTTTCATTGTATCAGCCCTCAGGACTTACATTATGGTATGGGCATCAGGTCGACTTCTTCTGGAAGTTTTCCTTTAAACGAATGATCAAGACTTAGATTGAGGGATAGGGTGCACCAGGTTAACTCCTGGTCGACTTCTCCTGAAAGTCTTTGTTGTAACCGGTGATTGAGACATTCAAAATGGTAAAGAGTACACTAGGATGTCTTCCGGACCGATACAACGAGAACTTCCCGGAGAACTCTACCTACTGCACGAGGAGTTTACCTGGTGCACCCTGTACATTTTTTTGGTTCCGAGCACTGGTTACAACGAAAAATTCCAGCAGAAGTCGACCTGGTGCACCCGATACCTAAGTGTAAGTACTGAGGACCGATACAACGAAAACTTCCAGGAGAAGCCGACCTAGTGCAGCAGGAGTCGACCTGGTGCAACCTTTACATTTTTTTTGTCCCGAGCATAGGTTACAACAAAAAATTCCAGGAGAAATTGACCTCGTGCACCAGGAGTCTACCAGGTGCACTCTGCACCTTCGTGGAGGTTTTAGCGACCGGTTACAAGGAAAACTTCCAGGAGAAGTCGATCGGGTGGGCCGGGAGTTAACCCCGAGCACCCGAAAGTTATTTATAAGTATAGAAAAAAATTTAGTAAAGTTTTAACTTTACGTGTGGCACATGTGTGGAGTTTCCACAAGGCACTTTGTTATTAAGAATTTTTTGTAATGATTTTTTAAATAATTCAATACTTTGTTTCAATAAATGGACTAAATTTCTCTGTAGAATTCTATAAAATAAGAATCTTTATTATTTTAAAAACAACTTTTTTAAGCTATAACCACAAAAATATCGAACTGAACTGAGTTGCAGGTTGCAAACGATATGTTTTGGTATTTACTATTAAAAATTTTTTTTAACTTCGTTTTTTTGAAAATGAAAGTATGAAAATTATTGTTAGAAATAAGGTATGGTGAAAAGGTAAATTAATAAGTTAAACACAATAAATAAAGGTGAAATGACGAGCTCTCTTTATTATAACTCCAATCTCTATATTATAAGTCTAACTCTTAATGCGGCTGCACGCAGACTGCTGGACCACACGTTCACGCAGTAACTACGGTAGTTTACTCTTTGACCTGTCGATCACTGCGCTCTCTGCGCTTACCATATTATTTTAAGACTCTCGAATACTTTTAACACTCCCTCCTTCGAGAGACGTAAAATCTTACTTCATAATACTTCAAATTTTCTATCTTAGTTTATAATTTAATAATATATCTATAAAATCAACCTCTAAATAAATTACTTAATCTTCAATAATACTCTCTATTAGTTATTTGGTTCAGTCATCTATATCATCTATAATGGCACAAATTTCACTCTGGTTTCAAATATCAAATTCTTTCTATTTCATAAGATATTACTAAAAGAAATTATTTATCTATAACATGTTACTAAAATATTACAAAGATCGCTTTCTCAAGATATAATATAAAATATAAAACTCTGTAAAATTTAATTTAAATGTATTTGAATTTCTTTCTAAACGCCCAACCAGTGAGCTCAAGCTTAATGAAAAGTTAGTCAAAATTAAATTAAATAAAAATGTCCCAGTTTTATCATAAAAATATAAAATCAATATAAAAATTATTTCGATGTCTAAAACAATCCAAAACTAAATATACTTTGGTAAATAAAAAGCTAATTATTGTAATAATAATATCTTCTATAATAATTTGGATGCTCTCGCCGGCTTACTCTATGGTAGCGATAGTAGTAGCCATCTCGGTAGTGTCTGTAAACATAGAAAAATATGTAAGAAATATAAAAAATTAAATCAATCTGCCCTAATTACAAGTTTAACAGCATAGCTCTAAATTTTTCATGTTTATCGAAAGCTAGTGGTTTTGTATGTATGTCAGCAGGGTTTTCATGTGTACTTATCCATCTAACCTCTACCCGACCCTGAGACACACAAGATTTAACAAAGTCTGCATGAGTTTCAGCCATATTTCTTTTTCTACCTTCTCTCTTTCTGAACTCTAGGTTAGCTCTAATTACTTCTATACCATCATCAAAATATTTTAATTTATTACAACCTTCCATTTGAGTATTGTTTACCGCGGCTCTATTATCACACCAAACAACCGCAGGGTACATCGTCACACCCATCATATCTCTCAGTGCTTTGTCCAATGATATTATCTCACTACACGTCTCGCTCATTGGTACGTACTCAGCTCCACATGTCGATGGATGAGGATGAACTTGCTTGTGGCTTCTCCAAGAAACTGGATCACCAAATAGTTTAACCACATATCCACACGTAGATATTGATCCCGAATTATCACAAAAAATCGCGTCAGTAAAAGCTTCCATGCCTTGATCTTTCGCTCTAAACGTCAATCCCAAATCTATCGTCTTTTTCGCGTAACCAAATAATCTCTCTACATCTTCTCAATCTTCCACTGTTTCTTGTAATT
This sequence comes from Encarsia formosa, assembly GCA_038277355.1. Classification (NCBI taxonomy): domain Eukaryota; kingdom Metazoa; phylum Arthropoda; class Insecta; order Hymenoptera; family Aphelinidae; genus Encarsia; species Encarsia formosa. The sequence goes on from CM076187.1 coordinate 23,407,177, forward strand.
GCCTTCTGACCAAATAATTCACAGAATAAATCATATCAGGTCTCGAAACATTTTCTAAATATAACAAACTCCCGATAGCTTCTCTATAAGGTACATACTTTAATATTAATTGGAACTCCAGACTCATCTCTATTCTTTAATTTCACGTGCATAAACTGTAAAATCTCTATTTTTCTTAGCTGCTCTCATAGGCATTTTTCTCAAATTTATTTCCGTTCTCTTTTTCTTATTATTTAATTCTACTTCTTTCTCAACAGATTTTCGTTTTCGTGGTCTACCGCGCTTTGGCTTTTCTTTCTATATCGGTTTTTCTATCTCTACCTGTTCATTCAAATTTAAATCAGTTAGCCAATTTTCATCTTCAAGATCTTCCCGATTATTAATTCCATCAAACTCTTTGATTTCATTTGGAACACTCTTTTTATACGCGTTTTTATACGACTCTCTCATTGAATTTAACATGCCTTGAATCATAAAATTTTCCCGACGGCGGGTGCCACAGAACATAACCAGTTGGTGAATACCAAACTAATACAGTTCTGACAGCTCTCTCAGAAAATTTAGTCTCTGAAACCGGATCTCTCACATACGATAAATATCCAAACCTTTTAATTTTATCCAAATGCAAATTTTTCATTCCACAGAATTTCTTCAATGGAACTTCAAAATTTATTGAACTATGCGGTGTTCGATTGTAAACATGAACAGCTGCTTCAGCAGCCAACATCCACATAGTTTTTGGCAAACCCGAATCGATCATTAAAGCACAAATTTTAATTTGTAACGTCTCATTAAATCGCTCAGCTACTTCATTATGCTCTGGCGTAAATGGAGGACCTAAATTCGACTTTATTCTCTCTCTTTTCATAACGTCTAAAAATTTTCCTCCAGTGAACTCTGTTCCTTTATCCGATCTTATATAACAAAGCTTTTCATTTTTACCTAGCATATTTCTCGCGGTTATTACGACGTTATTAAACTTCTCCTAACTATCACCTGATCCATCCTTATACTTCAAACAATATATTTTCGCGAATCTACTAAAGTCATCTACCATAACTACTATGAATCTATTGCCACCAGGGAACGAAGCTGGTTTAATCGCTCCCATAGTGTCAGTATGAACAACTTGAAGTGACCTTTGTGCTCTAGCACGCGTCTCAGTAAAAGGTAGCTTTTTCATTTTTGCAAAAATACAAACTTCGCTATCAAAAATACTATTGTTAAATTTCACTCTCTTCAACTCTTTTATACTTCTTTGCAAATATTTCAAATAACCGATTGAAGCATGACCCAATCTCACATGCCATAACATACCATCATCTACCTCATACTTATTATTCTCTGCATTAAGTGGCTCATTAACATACTTCTCTCGTGTTTCATCTAAGGCTCTAATTTTTTCTGCATCTAAAATTTTTCTCCCCAAGATATTTTCATTCAAATCAAAATCAATAATTTCTCTATTTAAATTTCGCGTCTCTCTTTCAGTTGCAAGCTCCTCAATCTCCCTCCCAATCTCAGATGGATGTGCTTCAATTTCATTCATCATCTCATTTTCTCCCTCCGAATTCAATGACTCCAAATAACCATCTTCCATCTGAGATTGACTCAGGAGCTCCTCTACCGTACCGATTCTTGCTTTACACGTATATTCATCATAAGTTACTTCCGACACTCTCCCTCCATTTATACCGACAGGCGCGAGATTTTGCACATGAGAGGATTGAGCCTGCGAGACTTCACTTTTATTGGCGTAGGCTTACGGATATCACTGATCCTCAACAGCTCTGGAAGGAACTAAGGAATCTTGGTATCTCTTCCAAAGTAGACTCCAATCTGGGTGGTTTCTCAGTGGAGGATCTCAATGCCACTTTGCCTCTGTCTCTTTTGAAGAGTTGGCACCGGAGCTCTCTCTTTTTCTGAATGACTTGGGAAAAGAGGAAGATTATGGTGGCTTCTCATTTGTAGATGTGACAGTGGATGACATAGCACGTGCTATTAGCCAGTCGACTTCCCAGGCGGTGGACATTGACTCTCTTCCACAGAGCTTTATTCTATCAGCTTTCCCATCCATTAGTCCTTTCATTTGCAAAATCTTTAATACTTCCCTTTCCACATCGACATTTCCTGAACAATGGAAGAAGTCAATAGTGATCGCACTTAATAAAACTCCCTCCTCGGCTTGCCTGAATGATTTTCGTCCAATCTCCCTGCTCAGTTTTTTGTCGAAAATCCTTGAGAGACTGGTCCATGACCAAATTTCTACTTATGTTGAATCGCAGGGTCTGATGGATGATTGTCAGGCTGGTTTTAGAGCGGGACATAGCACACAGACAGATCTACTGAAACTCACGGATGACATTTGGGTTGGTATGGACAGAGGACAAATGACTGCCCTATTACTTTTTGACTTCAGTAAAGCTTTTGATTCGGTCTCGCTCGTGACTCTGCTCAGGAAGTTGCATTCAATGGGTTTTTCTCATGGGGTGTTTAGGTGGATTGCTTCTTACCTGACTGGCCGCTCGTAGGCGGTAAGGGCAGAGGACGGCAGTTTTACTTCTTTTCTTCCCCTTAATAAGAGTGTGCCCCAGAGCTCTGTGTTGGGTCCTCTGCTCTTCCTCCTATTTATCGCTGACATCGCTCAGGGTCTTGGCCCTGGTGTCTTCTATATGGTTTATGCGGACGATCTGCAGATTTACGTGCGAGGCCGAGTTAGGGACATACATGCCACTCTCGAAAGACTGAGCCGGGGTGCTGAACGCGTCGCTGACTGGGCCGCCACCAATCAGCTGGTACTGAACGCTGGTAAGACTAATGCTATGATTTTTGGGACTCCGTCCTATGTCAATGACTTTAATAGACTTGGAATTCATGACCTGCAGTTTGGTGGGTGCACTGTTCCCTTTGTCCCCTCAGCGCGTAGTTTGGGGGTAGTGCTGGACTCTAAGCTGAACTGCAAGGACCATGTTGGGTATGTTTGTCGCAGAGTGAACTCTCTTTTGTATCGCCTTAACCACTTTAGGCGCAGCACCACCTTTGAACTGCGTAAGCACCTTGTGCAGACCCTGCTCTTTCCCATCATTGACTATTGTTCGCTTGTTTTCTGTGATATATCGGGTGAGCGGGATCTCATACTTGAGCGCTTCCTCAATCGTGGGATCAGGTACATTTTTGGGATTAGAAAGAGCGATCACGTTACACCTTATAGACGTGAGCTTGGTTGGCTCCGAGTATCGGGCCGCAGGGATTATTTTGCTGACTGTTTGCTCTACAGGATACTCCACACGGGTACTCCGTCTTATTTGGCAGACTTTTTTACTGAGAAGCTCAGCTCACGTCCCTTGAGGTTGGCTAACCCTTACGCGCTTGACGTGTTGGTTGTCCCCCCTTCCGCACGAATTCGCTGGAAAGCTCATTTCTTGTACTGGCTACCTACTCCTAGAATCATCTACCACCTCATATTCGTCAATCATCATCCTTCCCATTTTCAAACATCTCATCAAATCACACATCTTTACTGCCGAGGGAGAAGATTAAGTATACGTTTTTTTTATGTTACCTTTTTTGTTATATTGTTATTCTATTATGATTGTATACCTTAAACTCTAATTTTTCTTTTTTTCTTCTTTTATTTTTATTATTATCATCATTGTTATTATTATTTATTTATTTTTATTTTTATTTTTATTCTTATTTATTATATCATTTTTATAAATTTTATGTACTTTAGTTTTAATGTTGAACTGTTGTAAAATACTTAATTATAATCTTGTGTATTTTGTACAACATAATGTTCAGTCAATAAACTAATCAAAATCAAATCAAATCCATCATAAACACTCAAATAAATCATCCAATTTGGCTTAGAATAAATTCCCGATGAATAAACTTCGTGTGTGACTCTATCAAAATTTTTTAAAATTTTATCATCCAAATAAACTCCAAAACCAGACTCCGCAAAACGTCTAAAGGAAATTAAATTATCACCTACATCTTTCGCATTTATAACATTACATAATTTTATTATTTTGTTGTCATCTAATTTCGAAAATAAAAGCATATCTCCTCTACAATCAATTTTAATATCAGCAGTATTATTCTTATTAGCACACTTAATTACTTCTCCTCTACTTTTTCTAAAATTAGAAAGAATCATCCCTTTCCCAACAATGTGATCTGTCGCGCCCGAATCAGCAATAAAAGTTACATCACACTTTCTCAAATCATTTTTCTCAAACATACCTGTAGATGCCTGGTTGGCTTTCGTTAGCTGATTTACTGCCTTGCCCCATTGAGGACTCACCTGAGCTCCCGGTTGACCAGGGGTGTATGGTCTAGCATATGGCTTAAACGACCTCCCTCTACCTCGATTAATAAAACCTCTACCTCTCGGAAAATTATTAAAATATCCTCTACCTCTCTCTCCCAATCCGCGACCTCTGCCTCTATTAACAAAACTTCGCGAGCCTCTTCCTCTCAAATTATTACCTCTATAATTATTTTCTTCTACTGACCTGTCAGCCCCAGCGTTAGCGCAGTTCGACGCTGTATGGTACTGAAGGCTTTTACAAGTGTAGCAATGCCACTGACCAGTATTCTTCAACCAGCACTTCTCCGACATATGACCGGGTTTATTACATCTATAACAGATGCCTCTTATTCTATCTTTCTTAAAAACACGGTTGGCAACAGCCCTTCTGGAATTTTGAGCTCCATCACCTCCATTTTTGGATGCTTCTTGCTGTAAAATGAATAATTTATTCATATTCTCTACACTCATCTCTTTATTATTAATTGTTTGTAAAATTTCAGCGGTTACTAATTCTGGCATTACTCCAGATACAGCGTTATAAAAAGTTGTTTTCTGATCTTCAGAAGACATGATTTTACCTTCACAAAACTCTATTTCTCTAACTATTTGTTCAAATCTCTCATTAAATTCATTTACTTTTTCTTTCGGTTTCATTTTTAAAGTATATAATCTAGCACGAATTGCTACTGGAGTAAAATTAGTTTCAGTGCGTCTATAATTTTTCAATTTCTCAATAATTTCTTTCGGACTCTCAATATTTAAAATTCTTTTATGATAATTTTCATCGATTCTATTAATTAAAATGTCTCTAACTTTATTCATTCTTTTACTTTGCATCTCTTCAGAATAATTTTTACTCGGTCTTACATTGTTGTCGATAACATCTAATAAATCTAAAATTCTTAATTTCGATCTCAAAGAATCCATCCATACAGTTAAATTCATTTTTGAAGTTAATTTATCATTACTTTTATCCGAACTATTATTTAAATTATTCTTCTCTAGGCTTTTATGCATTTCTGACAAAGTCGCGTTTAAACTGTTTCTTGAATTTAACTCTAATACATCTATAGTACTTCTATTTGAGGCTGCTAAGAATTTCGAGTTTAAAACGTTTCCTCTATTTACCTGGCCTTCACTCATTTTTCTCAAAGCTCTCGTCATCGATTTCGTGGCCTCAGCTAAACCCTTGACCATCTCCATAAATTTTTTCCACCTGACTTTGACCCAGTGGATGTAAAGTGGGCAACGGTGGCAATAGAGTCTGCTGTTGACTCCTCTCAGTTTGAGTTGACCCAGGCTGCTGCTGCTCATCGACTCTGTTAACCTCTACATGGGCCGGAGCTTGGCCATCAGGATGTGGTGGGGGTACCAGGGTTACCCCAGCTATCTTGGCATCCTTCGCCAGAAAACCTCTAACATCCTCTGGTATGGACCACCAATCAACTTCTTGATCAATTCTGTAGAAAAACGTCTATTAAATGTTTGGATTTCTCTATATATTAGATCTACTCTATACTCTAATTTTCTACAGAATTAATTATAGTCAATTTTATTACTCCACTCTATCTTTTACAAATAAATTTTAAAATTTTACCTCCAGCTTAAGGACATTTTTCACTGAATCTCTGACCTGTAGCATCTATGATACCATATTGCCTATACATCTTTTGGAGCAGCAGCCTATGGGATTTCAAATTTGCCATCGCATCTGACATGTTAAAACTGACATTTGTGGCATTCTCATTCACATTAGTTGATTCGTCCATCTGCATTTGGCTGTCTTGCCCTAACAACAAATTCTCCATTTGGTTAAGTTCTTTGTCAAACTCACTCATTTTTTTCCACTCTATAAAATACCAAACATTATTTATTTTTAAGGTTGATGAAGATTTTGAGTTTTTATTTTTATTTTTTTCATTTTTATTTAACATCCCACATTATAAAATCATCAAATATATATTTCTTTCTCTCTTTTTTCTTCATATACTAGTTCAACGATCAATTGTTACTACCAACTGAAAGCGAAACTAGTAAACTCAAAATCTTAAACTTCAAGATATGTGCCGAAATCACACGTACGACTCCTCAATGGTAAAGTTTAGCGTTGCTACTCAATTCAAAGATCAAGGAGTTGGATATCGCACGTGCGACCTCGGAAAAATACCTCTCAGTTTTAACCGACATTCAGAATTATGCTGTACTCAGTGCCCTTCCAAACCTCGGCGTGATGATGTCATTTCTCTCTCACAAATTTATACAACATCCATATTAAAAATTGAGTCATCATCACTATATTTTTAACTTTCGCATTCAACCTCCCTGGATTATTTATATCATTTTTAACCACACCTGATTAATATCAATTTTACCTTTAAATTCTAATTTCCGAAGGAACGAAAAAAAAAAAATCTCCATAATCTCAATAAATTCAATCACATTGCATAACAATAAAAAAAATTTAAGCCTTAAAAAACATTTTAAAATAAAAAATGTCATCTCACAGTCATTTTAATCCGAGAAGGAAAAAAAATTACTCTCTGCTCTCGTTCAAAAAATCTCCAAGCACGATATCGAACACTACAAAGAAAGAAAAAAACTCAAAAAGAAATAGTCTCATTCCCAGTACCACGCTCTGATAATAAAAAATGAAGTCAAAACAAAATTCCCGCTCGGTGCCTAGCGCAGCATCAACGAAACGATAGGGAACTGCGTTACTACCACTGATGCTCCCCTCGCCGGCGGCCTCTGCTTGCCGGCCCGATTCTTGTTTAAACCTGCAGCTTCGCGTGTCACTTTTTCTTCATCCAATTTTCCGATTTTTCTTTTTCTTTCAACTCTATAATCAATAAATTAACATAATTTTGAACTTAAATCAATCATAGCGACTCTAAAAATTAATTATCATTAAACAAAAATGTCTGCAGTTTCTTTTTTTCTTTCTAAACTCAAACTCTATAAATTTTCTCTAAAAAAAAAAAACTTCTCTTACTTCTATTTTTCACTTCTATTTACTTTGTTACAAATCCAGAAATCTCTCCAGTCACCGAATACTTGATTCTTTGTTCTCGTCTGTGTGCCTTTTATAATCACCGAGAATTTCAAAAAAATTTCACAACACTTTAAACAATAAAAAAACTAAAAATTCAGTGGAAGCGGGCTGGGCCTATAACCTGATAGAAATAAGGTATGGTGAAAAGGTAAATTAATAAGTTAAACACAATAAATCAAGGTGAAATGACGAGCTCTCTTTATTATAACTCCAATCTCTATATTATACGTCTAACTCTTAATGCGGCTGCACGCAGACTGCTGGACCACACGTCCACGCAGTAACTACGGTAGTTAACTCTTTGACCTGTTGATCACTGCGCTCTCTGCGCTTACCATATTATTTGAAGACTCTCGAATACTTTTAACAATTATCATTTATTTACTTTCAAGATTAAAAATTTAGCGAGCTTGTGCACCGATTGAGACTAGTATTATTAAATTTTTAACCTTCAAAACTTAAGTAAGTGCAAATAAACTTTAGAATAATGATTTTCTGTGATCTATCTGGACAACATTCGGAGAACTGCCTGGCGAAGGCTAGAATTTGCCTAAATAGCTGACGAAGGCAAGCCTTCGCCGTAGACCGGAGTTTCGCGGTAACATATATATCATTCGAAAGGACATGAAAAATATTATATTACACATTTAGGGAGCGAAAAAAGACTCTCTATGCCCTCCCTAAGGACCCCAGTGTCTAAAATAGTGATTTTTCAACTTTTACTCAAAACCACAACCATAAAACCAAACATAGGTAAAGGAGGGCGTTTGTACGAACCAGACTGATGTTTTTAAATAAATAGATCCATAGAGATTTGAAAGAATAGTTAAATGTTTACATTTTGTTTGATTAAAGATGAATGTGAGTCACCTCACATTTCAAAATTAATTACTTATATTTTGATATAAAACAATATTCTCACTGAGACTTCGTACTAACACATCAGTATATAACGTTGATTCAGGCTGTTAGTACGAAGCAACCTAGCCTTAAAATTTATTTGTACGAGGGTGTTAGTACAAATCTGTCTGCGCGCACCCTATTCAGACAAACGACCACGTAGTAACAGCCACGAGTTCGTATAACTAGCCGCAGTAAATTTTTTATTTTAAATCAACTTTTTTATGCAAAAAATGATGATTATAGATCGGGTAAAAATACTAATGCTTTTCATAAGTTCAATCTAACATTAAAAAAAAAGAAGTGTAATATTTCAAGTCGTTTCTTTTTTATGATTATTTGAAAGTGTCGAGACACTTCTAGTTCGTACAAACCTTACCCTAAAATCACAAAAATTTTGAGGTTTTTATAAACGTCCAAAGAATAATTAGTAGCGGTTATTAATATTTTAGATGGTGTACTTATTCGATGCATAACCAATAAATTCTTTTTCAATAAATTATTCTTTTTTTTTTTTTTAATTTTAATCAAAAAATTTATTTAATTTCCAAATTCCCATAAAAATTTTTTTATTCGTATCTTAACCTTAACTTCTCATCAAACCCCTGCTTTTTCGATCCTTTCCACGTTGTTGCCTTGTTGATTTACGTGATATCAGCGTTCATTTGTTGTAGTTGCTCTTCGACAATTACATTGTACCGTTCATATGTATTCATCGACTGTATTTCCTGTGCGTTTATTCGAACTTGGACAAAGCTCGAGCCAGCTGGGTCGGAAGGGACCAGCAGGTAGAATCCATTAGTCAAAGTATTATCAACCAGGCACTGTCGAACATCCTCTAGAATCGTCCACCAGTCTACAGATTCCATTAGAGCTCGGGCGATCATGTCTATTTGGAGTTCATCGAAACAAGTCTTGAATAACTTCTATTGCAGATCTGCTACTTCTATTTTTTATTGATATAAAAAAAAAGAAAGAAGACTTGATTTTACTATAAGCTGTTTCTTTTGCACCATTTAATCTCATTCTCGCACATGGCTAGTCGCCATAGTAGTCGCATGAACATTAAAACAGAAAATCCTTTTCTGTACTCCGGTCGGGAAGTAGCATTTCCTGGCCACTGCGCGCCCCGGCCTTTGCTACTTCCCGGCTCCGTCGTGCAGAAAAATAGTATACACACCTTGGCCACAAATAAGAAATGTCTCAAATCACATGTTTCTCGACCTCGGCCGAAAAATACATGTGATTTGAGACATTTCTTACTTTCGTGGCCTAGGTATGTAATCTACTATCTATTTCACGATCTCGTTTTCAAAGCCTTTGCGACCTGGCTTCCAAAATTTTCAAGTCCATTTAAGTATTTTGACTAGCTTGAAGAATATTTTTTTATAAATAAAGGCTCATTTTCAAGCTTTAAAATAAGCTTCTACTTATAAAAAAAATATTTTTTATGTTAGTCACAGTTTCAACTTTATTACTATATTAAATAGCAATAATTCATTTATTATTATTTTTGTTGGTTATGTAGGTTCTATGAGAAAAATATAAAAGAAACAAACATGTGAAAATCTTAAAAATACAGTTTTTCACTTTTAATTTGAGTAGTTAAAAAATTATTCTTCTGCATTTATCTCAGTTTTGTACCAATTTAAATTTTTGGTTCCCTTTATAAAAGAGAGCTATCGCCATCTTGCGTAAGATTTTTATTCGTGAGCTGATTGGTGAAGAAGTTTTTAAAATATTCAAAAAGTACATTTTGAGGTTACTCTTATTGTTTTTTCCTATGCGCGCTTGAAGCGCGCTCAGAAGAGCTAGTATTCAAAAAAACGTATTTGATGGCTTACGAATTAAAGCACACGCAATTTCTGTCGTCTTTAAGAGCTCATACTTTGATCCTTATTGCTGATGGGTCAGATCATACGTAACATCCCGATCACGACCTGTCTAACACAAGAACACCTACAGCGTTCCCCTCAATCGGAACTTGGGTTTTCCACAGGGCTGATTTCTTCCCGCTATTTTTTAATGAACTGTCGCAGGTATCTGATAGACCGATAAAAGAAATTATTGATTTGATGGCCACTGCCAACTACCTTCTTGTCAACGTGTTTGAATTGATATAAACTCTTTTACCGTTGGAAAAATCTTGATCTCGGCTATAAATAAGGGTAATTTGAAGTCATTTTTGTTGCTTTCAGTGTTAATTATATCGACAAAAACGACAACCACAATCAATTTGAAAAATTATTTTTATATATGCTGAAAACAGATACTAAAACAATGTAAGAAAACTTTTTTTACTAGCAAAAATCAAAGCCCAAGTTTTCAGATGATAAAAAAGTCGTAATTGCATGCTTTCTTAGTAAGGATAGCCCCAGTTCTGCAAAAATACTTTGTACTTTCATTAATGGGCTGATGATAATGGACTACGAATAAACGCAAGTAAGACGAAAACCATTGTGTTTCATTCTGGTGGATACGCGACTCGTTTCAACTAAATGTATATCCTCAATGTAACCATGAACGGAGCCTCGATTGACTGGTTCGCTGAGATCAAATTGCTCGGAATCACGTTTTATAGCCCGCTAAACCTGTAAAATTTAATCAATAAGAGTAAAGGGCAAAATTACCATTTCAGATAAAAATTCATCATATTTTAAATAAAACTAGTACCATTGAGCGCGCTACAAGCGCGAATAGGAAAAAAACAATGATTGTAATCTCAAAAGGCACTTTTCGAATATTGTAAAAACTTCTCCCCCAATCAGCTCACGAATAAAATCTTACATTGAAAATCTTACCAAAATGGTGCTACCTCTCTTTTACAAAGGGAAAATTTAGATAACATCCCTTTATCAATGTCTTAGCTTTATTATTTTATGAGATATTTGCAAAAAACACCTCAAAATTTCACGTCTGTCACATGTTCTAACCTCAAATTTTGTGCAGTAAAAGCTGTCTAAGACGGAAAGCCAAGGGACCTGGAAAAATTTTCCGGAAAGACTACTTTATGTTTTTGTTAGAGAGTTTATAATGTAATTATCAAAGGTAGCACAGTGTGCAGTGCTGCCAACCTAGTAAGACTGTTTTACTGTAAGCAAGTTGCAACAGCGGCGACGCCACAGCGGTGGAGTTCAGTACGTCCATGACCGCTGAGTCGAGTGCACGCGTGGATCGAATCTCTAGTTTAAATAAAGACGCTCTTGAATTAAACCTTTAATTGTTTATTTAATAAACCTACCACTATCTTTTATATTAACCTTAATAGATTATGGTAGTCCAGCTACACTTTTAAGGATAGTTTTTCGGTTTAACGACATTTTTTTTTTTTGTTCTCGTTATTGAAATTTTTGTGTGGTCTGGACGTGCGTCTCTTTGTGCTTTGTGCTTCCAGGAAATCCTGACACAACTATACAAGTAAGTACAGTGAAAATCTAGAAATTATGACCGATATATAATACAGATCTAGAGTGTATGACTAAATTTATTGCCCCCGTACAAGGTAAAAAGGTGTTTGAAAACGGTCGATCGGTTCGAGTAATCCTCTTTCTTTGTCTCGAGATTACGGATAAATAACTTACTAGAAAAGAAGAATAAATTGAAAAATAATTAAAAAAGTGCATTAATTCATGCTAGAGTACGGTTCTCGTGCAGGCTTAAGCCTGCAAATAACAATTGCCAGTCGACGCGCGGGAGAGAGCCAACGTGCTGCTGTGCACGCGTTGCCTGCCGTGACGAGTCGAGCTTCCGAGAACTAAAGATTCTGGCGCGGTAATCTGATCCTTGTGTTTCCCGCTAGTCAGATTTTAGAATCGCCGTGTTTTGAGTATGCGAATTGAGTTTCGATTATTTTATTTCTGGTTTGTTGGATTGTTTTATATTGACTGTTGGTCTGGTTCATTAATAATCTTTGAAAGAGTTGAACTCCTTTTTATTAATCAAGTGATATTACGTGGTGTTTTGTGAGGGTATAGAATAGAATAAAAAATTTTCGGAACTAGATGGAAATTTTTTTGTACAAAATACCAGTGATATCATGCCGATTCTTGGGATCAAGCTTAGTATGGCGGGTTCTTCGAGGATCGGTTTTTCAACGGAAACTCGTGCGTTCTGTCGGAATGCAAGCGGTGGCCAAGCTCCGTGATCATTGTTTCGATTTTTAATCAAAGTAATGATTTTTAAGACGTTCAAGGCGAGTGAATAAAAATTAGGCTAGGATCCGCGTCAACTATAAAATTTTGATTGATATTTGGTATTTCAGAAACTGGAGATGTCGTCTACAGACGAAAAAGAGTTGTCCAGGCAACCGAGCTCGACGCCCACCGTAATTAGCCCGGAGATGGCAGATGCTATCAGACGACAGCATTTCATCCGCCGAAAAATGTACCGGCTTTACGGTACCATCATCACGAGTGGTGATCCATACTTAAGCATCGACCCGGTCGAACCTGGTAACTTTCTATTATTATTTCTGTAGCTCTTCTTCCTCCTCCATAGAACTCTAAATTTTGAATATAATATAATATTATACAAATTAGAATCATCTGTAGTTATCTAGAAAATAAACCGGCAGATCTGTCACTATAAACTACCTAGAAAATCCAAATATCTCACTAGACGTTTTTTTTCCACAGATGAGGTCGAGCAAGAAGCCGACTGGTGGAATCTGACCAGCGAATCACGGTCTTACCTGATGAGCATGGCGAGAATAGATGGCATCGCCTTGAACCCTCCACCAGAACCACACCAAAGTCTAAGTCTCTCATAGGATGAATCCAACAACAACCAGGAAACTGACATGGAGCAAGGGACTCCTCAAAACGCTATGGAGACCCCATCAGCTACTGAGTCAATACACGATCCACCAGGGTACCTAGAGCCCGAGGTCATTATTGAAAATGACGGATCGGAAGTTAATCAAAACAATGCACAGGAAGTCACAGATGATTCTCTTGCTCTGCAGCAAGAGATCGAACAGCTTCGCAAACAGAGCGACATGGACCGTAGACTTCTTCAACAACAACAACTTGCACAGCAGCAACTCCAAAAACAACTAGAACAGAAAATCAAGGATCTCGAGCAAGCTAAGCAGAAGGAAGAACGGCAGAGGCAACAACGCACAGGGAAACAGACCCCGCAACAACGAGCTTTGAACTTGGTGCTTCCGCCCCTACCTCCTCTTCAAGCTATGCCTCGTGAGCTCAACACCACTGAATTTCTCGCTCGGCAGCAAGAACTCACAGAGGTTATGAGGGCGTCAGCCAACCAAATGAGTCGCGCGGCAGAATCCATGACTGGAGTGATGAAAACCCTTTCTACTCAGGTACCTAGAGAAAATCTTTTTAACTCCACCCTCATTGATAAATCGCCCGAACCCACTCCAGTAAGAATTCCACAAAATCATTTAACAATATCTAGAGATAATCAAGTTAATATTACAAGTCAGCAAGACTTGTCGAATTTGAATATTTCCCTAAACCTAAATGCAACATTGACCGAATTAAATAAAACTCTAGAGATGAACAGTGCAGTAAAAGTTTCTCCTAAGCGCGATTACAAATTAACCTTGAAATTTGATTTAAACGTATGGTTAGACTCTTTACGTTCCGAACTAATCAGTTCTGATTTACTAGACGTCATTGATGTAAATGTCTTGCCAAACAAAATTTACTCTCTAGAAGTTCATAGAAAAAGAGTCAACACCGTTAGAGATATAATAATTAATCATTTAGACGAGTATTATCACAGAAAATTATAGATTTGAAAGATCCCAAAACTATCTTGAAAAAATTGAAAGACTATAGAAAGGCTGAAACAAATTTTACAGCTGCTTCCGTCAGATCTCGTTTGTATGCGCTAAAAATGAAACCTAGAGAAAAAATAAATGATTTTTGTGAAAAATTTGACGCGATTGTACGAGAGTCTCAAATATGTGAGGGAGGAATCCCAATCCCTCTCGAGGAACAGAGAGCTGCATTTTACAATGCAGTTTCTGGAGCTGTCCCAGAGTTAGTGACAGCTGATCTCGTACAATCAACAAATAACAAACCTATGACCCTAGAAAAAATGAAATTATTTGTTTTACAGCTTGAAGCCTCTAGACAGGCAATGAACAACCAGGCGCAAACTCCTAGAGCCAGAGCCAATGTAGCGAATGGAGGAAACGGAACAAGATGGCAAGATAACCGTTGCCACCGCTGCGACGGTAATGGACACCAGGAACCCCAATGTCGATACAAAGCGCTTGGAATGTGGTTTTGCTACGTCTGCAGAAGCATGGAGTACCATACCTCGAGCACATGTCCAAATAATCAAAGGTTAGTAAGCCAAAATAATTCAAACTCTAGAGGGAGAAACGATTCTGCAAGGGGAGGAAGAGGTCAGGGTTTTAGAGGCGCTCCTAGAGGTAGAGGTCGTGGGTCTTTCGATCGAGGCACAGGTGGTAATATTGGAGATATTATTCCAAACAGAGGTTCTTTAAACAGAGGTAGGCCATTCAAACGCCAAGTGAGACCGTACCAGCCTGCACAACCAGGGCAGAGTGGTTTACCTCCGAGGGGGAAACCTAAAGCGAGAGTGAATCAAGTGGGTATGTCCTCAAATACAATTGATTCGAGTAATGAAATTTCCTTTATTAGGATGTTCTGAAAAACTCGACGTTAGGCGTCGCTAGTGTAAACTTGACTCGGCTCCCAGCAGTTTTGCATGGGAGCTGACGTATGACTGTGTGTATCGGTGAGAGATTCCACACGAACACACACACTGATACATCTGCTCCCATGCAAAACTGCTGGTAGCCGAGTCAAGTTTACACTAGCGACGCCTAACGTTGAATTTTTCAGAACATCCTAATAGCTGATTCCGGTGCCACCGAACACATCGTGGGCAAAAATATAATTTTGTCGAACTTTAAGAAGAGTGCGAATGGAGTGATTAGATGCGCAAATAAGAATAGATCAGCCGATATTAAAATTGATGGTAAGGGGGATTTATTTTTATTCTCTAGACGTGATGATAACCCTATAAAACTTTCAAATGTAATTTCTGCGTCGGACGTGGGTGATAATTTGATTTCCTTGCGACGGTTTGCAGAAGCGGGTTGAGGCATTTATCTAGATGAGAAAGTCTTGAAAGTTTTTGATAAAGACACCCATGACGTGTACTTGTCGGGCTTTTATTCAAAACCAAATTGGATCATATCCCTGAGTGCTAAGAGCGAATTCAATAAGGGCGAACTAGACTACGACGATTACGTCTGTAAAGCACGCATAGGCACGTTAGAAGAGCTCCTCAGTCAATCTCAGATGGAGGAAGATTCTTCAGGCTTGGAGAGAGTAGATCCCGGTGTTTCTATATCTCCCCCGCCTGAGATTGGGAGGGAGAATGCAGAGGAGCCCACTTTTGCGAGCGACTCAAACTTGAATATAGGAAGTATAGATTTCGATCTTAATGAGAATACTCTGGGTCGAAAAATAATAGATGCTGAGAAAGTGGGTACTCTAGAGGGAATGGGTGAAAGGTATGTAGAGCAATCCTTGAATGCCGAGAACATAAATTATAAGATCGATCAGGGTATGTTATGGCACATGCGTCTTGGTCATGTGTCATTGAACTATTTGAGACAACTCAAGAAATCCGTGAAAGAACTTCAGGGAGTTAAATTCGGAGATAATATTCTAGACTGCGAAGTTTGTATCTTGGCAAAAATGAAGAAATTACCCTTTACTGAGAAAAGAACTAGAGCCGAGCGGTCGTTACAAATGATTCATTGCGATACTATGGGAGCCATTAAACCAGCCTCGTTTCTAGGTGGAAATCGTTTTATAGTTGTTTTTGTGGATGACTATAGTAAATTTGCTAAGGTGTACTGTATAAAGACTAAAGATGGCTCGGGCATATGTCTAGAGAAATATTTAGTTACCACTAGAAATCTGTTAGGAAAAAATGAAAAATTATGTTTTATTAGATCAGACAAGGGTACTGAGTTAACAGGAGGTAAATTCCTAGAAGTTATGAATCTAGAAGGCGTAGAATCAAATTTAGGACCCCGATTTACCCCAGAACACAACGGTGTTGCTGAACGCTTTAACGAGACCTTGCAAGAGAAAATCAGGTCACTTATGATAGACAGCGGTTTACCGAAAACTATGTGGATTCTTGGGGCCGAGGCAGCAGTTCACATGTACAATAGGTCTCCCCATAGCTCCATAGATTTCGAGATTCCTTTAAAGAAGTTTTCTGGAATGAATAACTTACACTTTTCTAGAATTAGAAGATTTGGTTGCCTCGCGTACATGAAAATTCCCATCACTGAGACTAAGTTCTCTGACAGGGCTGTGAGAACAATACTAGTTGGGTATTCACCAACTGGTTATGTTCTCTGGCATCCTGAATCAGGTAGATTCTTGAATTCTAGACACGTTAAATTTAATGAAAAGGTAGTCTATAAAAACGCGTATAAAAAGAACTTACATGATGTGATAAAAGAACTAGAGGGTTGTAATAACCGTGAGGATCTAGAAGATGAAAATTGGCTTACAATCCTCGATTTGAACGAAGATTCTAGTCCGGTAGAAATTGAAAAGCAGATTGAATTAGAAAAACCAAAACGAGGTAGACCACCAAAACGCCAAATCGAAAATACAAATTTAGAGCCAGAAGTTAAGAAAAACAAAAATGATGTAGAGACAGCTAGAAGAGAAATGTCCATGCGAAAATCAAAACTTAATCGAGATTTTACTATTCATGCTAGAACGACTAACTCCCCTGCCGAACTTGAAGACTCTAGTTTTGAGTATTTTAAATCAAACCTTCTAAACTTAAAAACAGTTAAATTTAATCTTTGCGAGGAAAATGAGCGTGAGAATAAGTGTCCTGAGAAACGTCTAGAAGAAGACGAATTGAAATTTATTATGTTTGCGAGAATGAATCGAGATCCTTCTTCGTTCAAAGAAGCGATGGTCTCTAACGAAAGACATGATTGGAAACACGCGATCGCCGAAGAGTTAAATTCTATGAGAGAAAACGATGTTTGGGTACTTATAGATAGACTAGCTAAAGATGAAGCGAAGGTAATCAGCTCTAGATGGGTGTTTAAAAGAAAACTAGACGAGAAAGGTGAAACCGTTTTTAAAGCCAGATTAGTAATCAGGGGATTCCAAGATCCAAATCAATATGAACTGAGGGAAACTAACGCTCCAGTTTCAAGGTTATCTCTTGTAAGAGCTGCTCTTGTAGTTATAAATAAAAAGGATCTAGAAGTTTGTCAAATGGACGTGAAAACCGCGTTCTTAAACGGTATTCTAGAGGAAGAGATTTACATG
The DNA here is from genome assembly GCA_038277355.1 of Encarsia formosa. Classification (NCBI taxonomy): domain Eukaryota; kingdom Metazoa; phylum Arthropoda; class Insecta; order Hymenoptera; family Aphelinidae; genus Encarsia; species Encarsia formosa. Next base: position 23,424,767 of record CM076187.1, read on the forward strand.
GAAATCCCTGAAGGTGTAGATTGCGATGATGATACTAGAAAAAGGAAAGTGTGTAAATTACTAAAAGCGCTTTACGGTCTGAAAATCAGTCCTAAGAAATGGAATCGTAGATTTAAGGCAGAGGCTAAAAAGTTAGGTTTCCAGTCTGGTGATAATGAACCCTGTCTATTTACTTGGCGACATAAGGGGATAGTGGCATTTATTGTGTTGTACGTTGATGATATGATTATAGCTAGTAATAGTCTAGAAAAACTCGAAGAAATTAAAACCAAACTAAGTAGCGTCTTTAAAATGAAAGATCTTGGCGAACCAAAAATGTTTTTGGGTATGAAAATTACTAGAGATAGGAAAAATAAGATTTTAACCATCACTCAGGAAGAATACATTAATAACATGCTACAAAAATTTGATCTAGAAAACTGCCACCCATTTCGAACGCCCATGGCTACAAGACATGCGAAAAAACTAGAAGTTGATAATAAAGAAAAACTAGAAGCATCTAGAAAAATCAAAATTCCCTATCGCGAAGCTATAGGTAGTTTACTTTATTTGGCTAATGTATCTAGACCAGACATCGCGTATCCAACTAATTACTTTGCTCGAAAACAACTAGAAGTAACACCGGCGATTTGGGAAGATTTAAAAAGAGTTTTTAGTTACATTAAGGGAACATCGAAGCTAGGTTTGACTTTTAGAGCTGAAAGTGACTCGTTAGAAGCTCTTACCGATGCTAGTTTTTGCGACAATGCCAAGTCGGTCTCTACCTGCGGGTATTTATTTAGAATATATGGTGATCCAGTTGCCTGGAGAAGCCATAAGCAAAGTTTACCCCAACCCTCCACATGAAGTGCAGAATACGTGACAATGAGCGAATCTTGCCGTGAAATGATTGCCTTAGATAAAGCCACGAGAGATATAACTGGTGAATGTTTACACCCCGCGACGGTTTGGTGCGATAACTCCGCTGCGGTAAAAATCACGCAGATGGACGGTAGTAATAAATTGAAATACTTTGATGACGAACTAGAGTTGATTAAAGCTAATTTGGAGTTTAGAGAAAGAGAAGGCCGGAAAAGAGACATGACTGATACTCACTGTGATTTTATAAAAGCATGTATCGAAAAAGGGCAAGTAGAAGCTAGATGGATTTGTGGTGAAAATAACGTAGCTGACATATTTACAAAAGCACTCGCGTTTGATCGCTTTAAGAAATTGAGGGATCTACTACTTAATTCTGAATCCGAATGTTGAGGCTTTGTAGAATTTTGACTAGAGTATTATGAACTAGAATATCTAATCATCAATGAAACTGAATATTTTTGTTTTGATTACAGATGCTGATTCGGAGCCATCGTCAGAATGATAAGCTGTGATGTCGTCGGTAGGCGAAAATCTCAAGTGCCATTTTCAAAGTTCAAATCTGTTTGCCAGGAATTAGTTTTAAGTCTGTTCAAACCTGTATGCCAGGGATTAGTCTTAGGTCTGTTAAAACCTGTATGCCAGGAACTAGTCTTAAGTCTGTTCAAACCTGTATGCCAGGCTCCAACTTTAAGTTTTGTACGACGTATTATAGATTGAATAAGCTCTAGATCTGTGATTCTATTAACTCTAGTTCTGTGTAAGAAATTTTGATACTCTAGATATATGGATGTAAATTACAATTATAAAGGAGGGAGTGTTAGAGAGTTTATAATGTAATTATCAAAGGTAGCACAGTGCGCAGTGCTGCCACCCTAGTAAGACTGTTTTACTGTAAGCAAGTGGCAACAGCGGCGACGCCACAGCGGTGGAGTTCAGTACGTCCATGACCGCTGAGTCGAGTGCACGCGTGCATCGAATCTCTAGTTTAAATAAATACGCTCTTGAATTAAACCTTTAATTGTTTATTTAATAAACCTACCACTATCTTTAATATTAATCTTAATAGTCTTGAACAAAAATAAATGAAATATGTGCCAAATAGTCATTAAAAAAAAAAAAATGATTTTGTTTATTTTATTTATTGTTTCATATTAAAATAAATTATTTTAATTAAATAATTAATTTATTAACATATTATAGTAGAAAAACAATTATTTTTACAATGTAAATTTTCAAAAATCATTTTTCATTCCAATGTTTGCAAAATATCTTTAACTTTATTAATGGATTCAGTAAATTGTGAGCTATTTTTCAAAGCAGAAAAATCGTCAAGAATAGTATGAAAACGAGAGCGCTCCCGTACCCTTTTGGAAGGTACGGGAGCTCTCTAATGCTTTTGAGAAGGTACGGTCGCTCTCTTGTGATTTTGGAACGCTCTCTCCCGCCGCTGTACGCTCCTTGGACGTTCTCCCTGCGCTGTGTTCTCCTGCGCGCTCTTTGCTGGCGAACGCACCCCGCTGCAGCATTGAAAAAACGCCTCCGGGTGGGGTTGAACCCACCAACCTTTCGGTTAACAACCGAACGCGCTAGCCAATTATGGCACGGAGACTTACAGCAAAATTTACTAATTATAAATATTTTTATGAATTTGTATTTAATAAAATAAAAAATAGGCGAGTTTGACAGAACTGAATTCAGTTAAAATAGATTATTAAGTTGTAAAAAATTAATTATTTTTAGGTTGTGTCTAGGTACCATCGCCGTGAACCGTACACGGTACACGGTGCACGGTAGCTTTTTACTTTAGATCCTATAATTTATCCCAAATAACCCACTTAAGTTTAAAAAACTACTAATTTCTACTTTAAATTCAATTGTCCATCTTAAATAATCCAATTAAATTCACAGAGTGTCTAAAGTAACTCTCATTTGGTACCGTGTACCGTGTACCGTGCACCGAATACGGTACACGGCGATGGTACCTAGACACTTTCTTATTTTTAATTAGGTAAGGGTTTGAAATGACAACATAAATCATTTTATTATAAAAAAAGTTTATTGCTTCACACATATATTGTATTACAAAAGATATTGAAACTATTTTTCTTACATAGCCTGTCATTGGATTATACTGAATTAGACGATCATGTTTAATTAAACAATATGCGACTGTTCCATTAGGAAAAGTATCTCACAATTCTATTTCAAGTCGAAAATCTACAGGAGCGTTTTTAATTACCTCATTTTGCTTTGAGCAATCAATAACTGTTGGAAATATATAGAATTTCATCAATAAAGTCTTTTTTAGTTAAAATAGGTTCAGGATCTTTACTGTAATATTCGCCTTGAAAATTAGCATACATATCATAAAGAAGTGCATATTGATTTTGATTAATGTTTATATTTAAATTGCTCTATAGATAACATTGAGAGTTTAAAAAAAGTTTAATATTACTAATATTACAATGATCGAATAAACTAGCATCTGCATTTTTCTCAAATTTTCTATTCGTTTGAAGACCAATGATGACAAAACGTGGTTTTTCCAATTGATTTGCAGTTTTCACAGTCCAGATATGTTTTGATATTTGAGGAAGCATAGAGTACTCAAAAAATTCTCTTGATCTAGAAATCATTGTTATAGGATGATCTTTTTCAATGATTTTCAGTAAATCAATTCTATAAGAATCAGAAACTTATACATAAGGCATGAGCCACTCAATTTTTGTAATATCAATCTTGAATTCTTCATAGCTGTGGACAGTGTTTTCTCTGGTATCTTCTTGTTTAACTGAATTTACATCTTTTCTTGATCTAGGAAAAATTAATTCATGCTTGACGTTGACGATAACTTTATGATAATCTTTAGCAAATCCAAAAAACATACTCAATGGAACAGCTACATCCAAGTATCCTGCATCATTAGTTATTTTACCGTTTTCCGAGAGATCAAACCATCCAGCATTCTCTATTAATTTAAGTTGATTGGGGTTTAAAGAAACCCAGTTTTTCATTAGAGTTGTTAAACCAAAATTTTTGCAGCAATCAATCTCAATACCATTTAACTCATAGCAAATATCTTCAAACATATGAAAAATGTCATCATTAACGAATTTAGTTTTTGCCGTCAAGGCTGGTTTATTAGGTGGGTTTGTCAATCGACCACAGATGCGAATAGAACTACAAGATAGTAAAAGACACAAGTCTTGATGTTGTAGGGCTATACGAACTTCATCACTATTATTATATGAAGAAATATAGGGTTGATGAGCATGAATCTCGTAATCAGAAATGCTATCGTCGAAAGCGACGGGGGTTTGAATGCTCAGTAGGTCTGCTATTTTTTTCTTGATTGCGACAAAAAAATGTGCAAATTATTTTCCACCACCAACGATTTTTAAGCCTAGACTCTTGAGAAACCGGATGTTCCGTCGTGTTAGCGCTTTGGGAGCTTGGCGATGATTGACTGAAGGGGTTCATGATGAGCTGCTTTTATATCCTCTGCTATAAAAGTTTGCTTGAATTCCCCTTCTGTGATGCACGATACCAATTATGAAGATTTTATGTGTGGTTTGATGGTGATAGTTTCTCCACGAAAATTAACAATATTCCGGTCTTGATTGATTATACGCAATAATAATAGTTTAGATGAGACGGTCATTGCACAGAATGAAGGTATTAAAGGTATTAAACATATAAAAGAGTCTGAAGTAGATCTAATATTTGGTCCAAAAAAAGCATCAGGTGGTTATAAACTAGGCAATGCAGCTATAAAATTTTTAAAAGATTCTATAACGGTGAACTATATCCAAGTGGTAAGTGAGTCTTATTGTTCTAAAGAATCCTGTGGGTTATAGCTTGACTGACTTGACTCTTAAGTAATTTTTGAACAAACTAGTGCTTACAAGAAGGGGAATAATCCAAGTGGAGAAATAAAATACCGTATTACAAGTAAGAAATATAAAGTTGTAATGTCACATTTCTTCGATATAGGTCCATCAAAACCTACACAAAAGAGATCACCATTGGAAGTTCAAAAAAAAGCTCAGATACAAAGGAAATCATCATTGTCAGAATCAACTCCTACAAAACTTGGAAGTGGCTTCTTACCTAAGTATAAAATTGCAAGGTTAGGTACAAAAACTGACTACGTCTACTGGGATGATCCTAATGAGTTAGTAGATCGTCTACGATTATTAATTGCTGAGCAAGCTGCTGGTAATTCAAGTCATAGAAAGGAAATTCCTTTAATAGTTGAAGAATTACGAGAAAGTGGGTATATATATTGAAAATTATTCAATCATCGATCAGTATCAATTTATCAACACTAAAATCTTAGGTTAGCCGCCATGTTTTACACGAGTGCGAGAGAGACAAAGAGCTCCGTGACGCTCTATGTCTTACTCGCACAAGTATAGCGATAGATATAAAAAGATGATAAATTTTATGTTAAGTGGCTTGTTTCCGACAATTCTCATAATAGTTGGATATATAAAAATAGCTCATAGTTTTAATAAAATATTCTGTAATTAAGAAAATATTGTAACTTTTTATATGATAATGTAATTTGAAGGAATTGATAAAGAAATAAAAAGACAAATGATTTTGTTATGATTTTCTTTTATTTAGAATAGGTCCTATTACATATTCCATATACTTAATTCGCATTTTAAAAATTATTGGATTTAGTATAACACTAGTCCTTTGAATTATAAAATAAAAACGTTTTCTGTCGCAAGCAGCTTCAATCCAAGGACCAATTCTTGCTTTACGACTAGCATAGTCATACACACACATAATCTTAATACAATCATTAAATGTCTCTTGCTTCGTTTTTAGAAGATCTCACTCAAATTTTACATATCACTGCTTATTACAAAACTCAAGTTGACAATTTCCTAAGTATTTAATAAACAAAAAGACCCTTTTCTACTTCTTCTTTCAAAAACTCGAGCTGATCAGGATTTTTAGTGAAAACTGTGTTTAAACTTTCAGGCAGAAACGCTTGGAACTCTTTGTTGATTGTAACGACAAAGCTAGTTCCGAACTTGGTGTTGCATTGATATATTTTAGTTATTTTATAGAATTCTCCATTGACAAGATCGGTCAACCTCATCTTAGAGAGATATTGGGCTTTTTCCATAGCATTCATCTTAGTGAAATCCATTTTTGTATCTATAAAATAAAATAAAATACATGTTAATATATATAAGTAGTTAATTTTAAGGTTAGAATTTTTTTTAAGTACTGATGTTTACATTATTAGTATTCACAGTATTATTATTAGTATTATTATTACTCGTTTCGTTCGAAATTGAGTCCAGTTTTTTTCTGTAGAGGTCCGTCGTCTAAAAATTTTGAGCAGCAAGTGAGCTCTTGTCTTCGACTGTAACCCTTAAATACTCGACCGATATCGTCTGCTAGGGACCCCACTGCATCATCTAAATCCATTGTTTCACTATGACTATTCCGCTCGCTCTTTCTCTCACCGCACGGTGCCCCCCCCTCCTCCCTCGCTGTGCACTCTTCGGACGCTCTCGCCTGCCCCCCCCCCCCCTGTCGCTGCTCCCCACCTCGCGAGCGGCTCTCTCCCTTTGACGGCCCCAGCCGAATATTCTGCTCACTCTCATTGTTTGACCACTATCGAGCAAAGACGCTTTTTCCAACGTAACATTTAAAAAAATCTCCGAAGGACGAACAAGTAGTTAATTTTTATTCTTTTTTGTTTACGAAAAAATTATAAGCCTGGCAAATTCCGATCTAGAAAGTCTGAAAGTTTACTGTACAGCAATTTAAAAGGATATAGTATTTATTTGGACATGTTTGATTATGGGGTTTATATACGGGCGTGTGTTTCTGGACGGTGCCGCAGGCTGGGATTGGCGCGCGTAGCGGGCTCCAATCAATTTTAAGGTGCTTCATGAGTGTTGTTTTTTGAACAAATGATAGTAAGTTCAGTCATAAACTGTGTTGCCGCGTTCTAACCTCAAAGCCTGGCACCTTGGTTGTATCATTTTTGAGTAAGTTTTTTGACGATTCGATAGATGGCGACTGCAAAACAGACAAAACATCGGAAAACAGACCAAATAATGGAAAATATTTGGTCTGCAAAACAGACCATATATACACCTGTTATTTGGTCAGAAAACAGCACGAATAAAGCACCGATAATTGGTTGGTGATAGAAAAAAAAATTAACAGTGTCCTCGAGCAGTTAAAGCATCTTGAATATTCGACTCAAAAAAACTTGGCTCAATAACTCTGCAGGGAGAAATATTCGACTCAATAAAAACCTCACGCAACACAGTCACCGTGACTCACTTACCTCTAATTAATAATTCACGGTGAAAAATACTAAGTACTAGAGTAACTAAAAAAAACTACCTCGACATAGTCCATCAATAACTCATAAACCATGGTGATGTATAAAATCTTTTCATAAAATTAAAAATCAGAGTGGGTACAACAGGAATCGGATGGATATTGAATTCATATTCGAACAAGTAACTCCTCGTTTCTAACAAAACTTTTTCTCACGTTTTTCAAAAAGCATTAATTTTTAGTCGTTAAATTTTCGAAGAACTGCAATGTAAAATTTCAATCTATTGTTATATTTGAAGAGATCAACATTTTTCAAATTATCTTCTGAAACATTGTTTAAAATTCGTTCTGAATTCTTCTAATAACTTTGAATATGAGTTGAATTTTTTTCTAGAACATTCAATTTGGCGCAATATCCGTTAATAACAATTGATATTCATTCTAGATGCTTCTGCATGATTAAATTTACTTGCCAGGATTAGTTGAATGTCTTCTAGAACATTCTATCTGACGTTATTTCCGTTACAATGTTATAGAAGTGAGATGGAAGAGGAAAATCGTACATAAGTAACAAAATGCTAGAACAGAGATTATTTAACTCGGAATGTTTACAGGGACAACATCTTTCAAAATGGTAAAGAAAATTACTAAATCACAGAAAAAACCTAGTTAATTTTGTGACTTAATTCTTGAAATAAATTCTCATTGATTACAAAATAATAATTTTTATTCATTTAACGTTGCAGAAAATATTCAATTTTTCACTTTTAAACATCGTTAATGGTAAAGTTTTTGTTCCTAAAGAATGGAATGTAGACGAGATGTACATAGTGATTTCTGTTCGAAATCTAAAAATAATTAACGGTTTAAATATAACGATCACGATTAACAAAAGCCAACAAGTCTTAATGCCTCAAGAGTTTCAAAATATATTCAATATAGAACGAGATCTGTATACATACCAAAAATTGAAGCTGATCAATCAAAACTATTCATCAAGTATTTGGGTAATGGAAAAATTAAACTTTAACTTTAACATCCAAGTATCTAAAAAATGGTGTTTTAAATTTGTTGAGGTTAAAAATATGATACTGAAAGCATTTACAATCTTGTAAGTTATATAATAAGTGGCAAAAATAAAGGTATATTCGTGTAATGTAAAGTTGCAATTTTCATTTAATATTATCCTATATCTGGAGATGTAAGAAGAATAGTATGAGTACTCATTGTATAAAAATGAAAGTTATGCAGCACCATGTCCCTAGTAAAAAAGCGAACATTTTTGATGAGTAAGAATAAGATTACGAAGTGACTAGGTACCAGTGCCGTGTACCAAGCACGGTGCACGGTAGACGGGACACGGTACACGAGATCATATTTCGCATAAGCTTTTTTATGCAAGGTACACGGTACACGTTACACGCAGAGAGCTTTTGTGTACACGGTACACGCTGCTCTTTTATCAGAGCCTTGGTTCGCTGTACACGGTACACGTTGCATTGATCGTAGCGATGAGGCACGGTACACGGTACACGTTATACGTCGCATTGTTCTTGGTAATGAGATTCGGTGCACTGTACACGGTACACGCTACACGTCGCATTATTCTTATAAAGAGATTCGGTGCACTGTACACGGTACACTGTACACGTCGTATTGATCTTGGCAGTGTGACTTGGTGCACGGTACACGGTACACGTCGAATTGTTCTTGGTAAAGAGATTCGGTGCACGGTACACGGTACACTGTACACGTCGCATTGATCTTGGCAATGTGACTTGGTGCACGGTACATGGTACACGTTACACGTCGTATTGTTCTTGGCAGTGTGACTTGATGCATGATACAGGGTACACGGTACACGGTACACGCATTAATCGTAGCGATGGGGAACGGTATACGGTACACGTTATACGTCGAATTGTTCTTGGTAATGAGATTCGGTGCACTGTACACGGTACACGGTACACTGTACACGTCGTATTGATCTTGGCAGTGTGACTTGGTGCAAGGTACACGTCGAATGGTTCTTGGTAAAGAGATTTGGTGCACGGTACACGGTACACGTCGCATTATTCTTGTAAAGAGATTCTGTGCACTGTACACGGTACACTGTACACGGTACACTGTACACGGTACACTGTACACGTCGTATTGATCTTGGCAGTGTGACTTGGTGCACGGTACACGGTACACGGTACACGTCACATTGATCTTGGCAGTGTGACTTGGTAGACGGTACATGGTACACGTTACACGTCGTATTGTTCTTGGCAGTGTGACTTGATGCATGATACAAGGTACACGGTACAAGGTGGACGCATTGATCGTAGCGATGGGGAACGGTATACGGTACACGTTATACGTCACATTGTTCTTGGTAATGAGATTCAGTGCACTGTACACGGTACACGGTACACTGTACACGTCGTATTGATCTTGGCAGTGTGACTTGGTGCAAGGTACACGTCGAATGGTTCTTGGTAAAGAGATTCGGTGCACGGTACACGGTACACTGTACAAATCGCATTGATCTTAGCAATGTGACTTGGTGCACGGTACACGTCACATTGATCTTGGCAGTGTGACTTGGTGCACGGTACATGGTACACGTTACACGTCGTATTGTTCTTGGCAGTGTGACTTGATGCATGATACAGGGTACACGGTACACGGTAGACGCATTGATCGTAGCGATGAGGAACGGTATACGGTACACGTTATACGTCGCATTGTTCTTGGTAATGAGATTCGGTGCACTGTACACTGTACACGGTACACTGTACACGTTGCATTGATCTTGGCAATGTGATTTGGTGCACGGTACATGGTACACGTTACACGTCGTATTGTTCTTGGCAGTGTGACTTGATGCATGATACAGGGTACACGGTACACGGTACACGCATTGATCGTAGCGATGGGGAACGGTATACGGTACACGTTATACGTCGCATTGTTCTTGGTAATGAGATTCGGTGCACTGTACACGGTACACGGTACACGTCGCATTATTCTTGTAAAGAGATTCGGTGCACTGTACACGGTACACTGTACACGTCGTATTGTTCTTGGCAGTGTGACTTGGTGCACGGTACACGGTACACGTCGAAGTGTTCTTGGTAAAGAGATTCGGTGCATGGTACACGGTACACTGTACACGTCGCATTTATCTTGGCAATGTGACTTGGTGCACGGTACATGGTACACGTTACACGTCGTATTGTTGTTGGCAGTGTGACTTGATGCATGATACAGGGTACACGGTACACGGTCCACGCATTGATCGTAGCGATGGGGAACGGTATACGGTACACGTTTTACGTCGAATTGTTCTTGGTAATGAGATTCGGTGCACTGTACACGGTACACGGTACACTGTACACGTCGTATTGATCTTGGCAGTGTGACTTGGTGCAAGGTACACGGTACACGGTACACGTCGAATGGTTCTTGGTAAAGAGATTCGGTGCATGGTACACTGTACATGGTACACGTCGCATTATTCTTGTAAAGAGATTCGGTGCACTGTAAACGGTACACTGTACACGTCGTATTGATCTTGGCAGTGTGACTTGGTGCACGGTACACGGTACACGTCGAAGTGTTTTTGGTAAAGAGATTCGGTGCACGGTACACGGTAACTGTACACGTCGCATTGATCTTGGCAATGTGACTTGGTGCACGGTACATGGTACACGTTACACGTCGTATTGTTCTTGGCAGTGTGACTTGATGCATGATACAGGGTACACGGTACACGGTACACGCATTGATCGTAGCGATGGGGAACCGTATACGGTAAACGTTATACGTCGCATTGTTCTTGGTAATGAGATTTTGTGCACTGTACACGGGACACGGTACACGTCGCATTATTCTTGTAAAGAGATTCAGTGCACTGTATACGGTACACTGTACACGTCGTATTGATCTTGGCAGTGTGACTTGGTGCAAGGTACATGGTACACGGTACACGTCGAATGGTTCTTAATAAAGAGATTCGGTGCACGGTACACGGTACACGGTACACGTCGCATTATTCTTGTAAAGAGATTCGGTGCACGGTACATGGTACACGTTACACGTCCTATTGTTCTTGGCAGTGTGACTTGATGCATGATACAGGGTACACGATACACGGTACACGCATTGATCGTAGCGATGGGGAACGGTATACGGTACACGTTATACGTCGAATTGTTCTTGGTAATGAGATTCGGTGCACGGTACACGGTACACCGTACACGTCGCATTGATCTTGGCAATGTGACTTGGTGCACGGTACATGGTACACGTTACACGTCGTATTGTTCTTGGCAGTGTGACTTGATGCATGATACAGGGTACACGGTACACGGTACACGCATTGATCGTAGCGATGGGGAACCGTATACGGTACACGTTATACGTCGCATTGTTCTTGGTAATGAGATTCGGTGCACTGTACACGGGACTCGGTACACGTCGCATTATTCTTGTGAAGAGATTCAGTGCACTGTATACGGTACACTGTACACGTCGTATTGATCTTGGCAGTGTGACTTGGTGCAAGTTACATGGTACACGGTACACGTCGAATGGTTTTTAATAAAGAGATTCGGTGCACGGTACACGGTACACGGTACACGCCGCATTATTCTTGTAAAGAGATTCGGTGCACTGTATACGGTACACTGTACACGTCGTATTGATCTTGGCAGTGTGACTTGGTGCACAGTACACTGTACACGTCGAATTCTTCTTGGTAAAGAGATTCGGTGCTCGGTACACGGTACACTGTACACGTCGCATTGATCTTGGCAATTCGACTTGGTGTACGGTACACGTTACATTGATCTTGGCAGTGTGACTTGGTGCACGGTACATGGTACACGATACACGTCGTATTGTTCTTGGCAATGTGTCTTGGTGCACGGTACACGATACACGTCGAAGTGTTCTTGGTAAAGAGATTCGGTGCACGGTAATCGGTACACTGTACACGTCGCATTGATCTTGGCAATGTGACTTGGTGCACGGTACATGGTACACGTTACACGTCGTATTGTTCTTGGCAGTGTGACTTGATGCATGATACAGGGTACACGGTACACGGTACACGCATTGATCGTTGCGATGGGGAACGGTATACGGTACACGTTATACGTCGCATTGTTCTTGGTAATGAGATTCGGTGCACTGTACACGGTACATGGTACACGTCTCATTATTCTTGTAAAGAGATTCGGTGCACTGTACACGGTACATGGTAAACGTCACATTGATCTTGGCAGTGTAACTTAGTGCACGGTAGACGGTACACGTTACACGTCGCATTGTTTTTGGTAAAGAGATTCGGTGCACGGTACACGGTACATGGTGCATTGATCTTGGCAGTGCGATTCTGTGCACTGTACACCGCGCACGGTACACTGTACACGTTGCATTGATCTTAGCAGTGTCACTTGGTGGACGGTACACGGAATACGTCGTTTTTATTTAAATTTATTTTACTCTTTGCGTACACGGTACATGGTTCACACCGTACTTTAGTAAATTTGCTTTACGTCAATGCGTACACGGTACACGGTGCACTGTACAGGAACAGGGTACACGTCGTTGTTATTTATATTTCTTTTACGCCACAGAGTACACGGTATACGGCGCACGGTACACGCTACACGCAGTACTTATGTAAATTTCCTTAACGTCAATGCGTACATGGTATACGGTACACGGTGCACCGTACACAGTACACGTCGTTTTATTGAATGTTCTTCCACGTAACTGCATAAATAGTACACAGCGCAACGTACTCGGTACACGCAGTATTTTTTTCAGTTTCCATCACGTTAACAGCGTACATGGTACGCGGTACACGTCGCACCCCACACGGTACATGTCGTTTGTATTTAAATTTCTTGTACGTCACAGCGTACACGGTACACGGTACAAGACGCTCCGTACACGGAACACGCCGCATTTATTTCAATTTCTATCCCTTCACAGCGTTCATGGTACACGCTATATTTATTTCCGTTTCCATCATGGCAGAGCGTGCATGGTACATGGTACACCAGTTGACTAGCGAGGTGGCATCGGTACACGATACACAGAAAACTAACTATTGGTTTAACTCGCTATTAGATGGGTTAACAGAGGGAGGGTTATTGATTCAACTTGCTATTAGATGGGTTAACAGAGGGAGGGTTATTGGTTGGACTTGTTGTCAGATGGGGGAAAAGAGGGAGGGTTATTGGTTGAACTCGCTGTTAGATGGGTGAAAAGAGGGAGAGTTATTGGTTGGCTTCGCTATGAGATGGGTGAAAAGGGGGAGGGTTGTTGGGTAAACTCGCTGTTAAGTGGTCGAAAAGAGGGAGGGTTATTGGTTGAACTCGCTGTTAGATGAGTGAAAAGAGGGAGGGTTATTGGTTCAACTCGCTTTTTGATGCGTAAAAGAAATTCAAATACAAACGACGTGTACCGTGTACGGTGCTCCGTGTACCGTGTACCGTGAACGCAGTGACTTGATAGAATTCGAATTAAATATAGCGTGTACCGTGTACACAGTGACTTGATAGAATATTAATTAAATATTGCGTGTACCGTGTACTGTGTACGCAGTGACGTAAAATAAATTCAAATACAAATGACGTGTACCGTTTACGGTGCGCCGTGCATCGTATACCGTGTACGTATTGATGTAAACAAAATTTACATAAGTACAGCGTGTACCGTGTACGGTGCGCAGTGTACCGTGTACTGTGTACGCAGTACGTAAAAGAAATTCAAATATAAATGACTTGTACCGTGTACCGTGTATCGTGTACCGAGTACTGTGTGACATGAAAAAAATTTAAAAAAAGACAGCGTGTACCGTGTACGGTGCACCGTATACCGTGTATTGTGTACCGTGTACTATGTGACAAAAAAATTTAAATAAAGACAGCGTGTACCATGTGCGGTGTACCGTGTACCGTGTACCGTGTACCAAGTACCAAAAAGCTCTCTAAGCAAAGCTTTCGTTCACGTGTACCGTGGACCGTGTACCGTGTACCGTGCGGAGCACACGGCACTGGCCCCTAGTCTCAACCTTATTATGAATTGAAACCAATCAACGCATGTCCTTGTTGAATTGCATTATGTTATGACTAAAAGTGCGTCCAAATTTTTCCTTTATGATACTCACATTGTGAAAACTCTCTCAAAGAAAACTGATAGTAATTCCTCGCTGATGTAGATCCGGCTCAAGTAAGGACCAAAATGTAATGGATAACGAGAAATAAATCAGCAATAATGTGTGGCTTTTATTGAAACAGAATTTTATTATAATCAAACTAATTGAATGTTAACCTTTTTTAAACATAAACATTCATTAAAAATTAATCAAAATATAGCAAATTTAAAAAAAAGTGTCTCAAAGTTCATTTCTTTATAAATTTTTAAAAATTGCAGATTTAGAGCGTTAATTTTGAGGTATCAACCTTTGGGAACTTAAAAAAATATTTATGAAATCCATAAGTTTCATTTTTAGTGGCGCAGTCTCGATGATTTTACTCCCTTTCAATATTCGTATTATATCACTGGGTGTTACGTCATTTAATAGATTACTTATTTAAATTAAATAAACTGTTTACAAGTTTCTCTGTGACATAAATTAATTGTTTCTTCATTTTTAGATCCAAAAGTTACACTTTGATGATTTTATCTAAACTTAAACTATCTGCAGTAAATTTTATATTGAACTTAAAAGTACTTTCTCATAATAATGGATCAAGTTCCAATGAAAAATAGTTTAACTGATTTGAAAAGAGGTATCTGTGAGATGAAAAATATATCGAGCAACTTTCAACGATTTAAAACAAGTATGGAAAGCTTAACGGATAGGTAAGTCATTTTATCTTCTACATCAAATTACTATAATAGAGCTGGAAACTTTGTTTCTTAATAAAGGTTGGATTATCAAAAAATAACTGACACTAACTGTTATGGTTCACTTGTTATAAATTGAGAAAGAAAAATATTTGTAATTTAGTTTTAAGGAATTTATTTGTTAACATGTTTTCTGGTTTTAAAAACTTAGATGAACCCGCGAACATTTTAAATATTGTGTACTTTTCTCCTTAAAATTCGTTGATAGATAGCCTCTCGAATTCGGTCGTGTGCACGAAATTGTTAGAAATTTCGGGGCCAAATTGTCTCCCTGTCGATTTGAGAAATAAATCGATTAGCGGGAGATATCTCGGGATAGGGAGCGTTTGATTATCACGCTATGATCTGTGGACGTAGTAACCACAAAGGAGAGAAGCACACAGTGAAAGAAGAAAGAGTGAGAAGAATGAGGATGCTTTTTTGATTTTGTTTTTCAGTTGCGAAGGAAATGTTTAGAACTTGGAGGTTACCAGAAAGCGCGTTAGTGTGTTGGACTTTTACTTGTATTCTATTGAGTTTTTCTTTCTTTTTTTAAATGAAATAAAAAAGATGAAAATATTGAATAAAGTTTTTGATTATGGGTCAAAATAATACTTTTTTAAAAAACCGTCCGCACGAGGTTCACCGATTTAATTGCAATTTTTTTTGGCAAAAGTACTATTTAATAGAAGACTTTTGCCGCAAACTAGAGGTCTCTATCTTATTTCTGCTTGGTGCTAGATTTTTTCAAAGATTGAAAAATAACCTATTTTTAAGCAATTTTAACAGATATTTCGGAAAATTCTAACTTTTGATCAAAATGAGATAGAAACCTCTAGTTTGCGGCAAAATTTTGTTCAAAGTAAGTTCTTTTTTGTAAAAATATTTTGACAACATAGTTTGATTATTTTTATAATAATACAGTCCTACACAGATATTGCTATTTTTGCTCATTTGCAGGTATCTTCAAACGACCGTAGCTTTTTCTAGGCTAAATTTTTGTGCATATTAAAAAATTGTTAAATTTTTTTTATGAAAAAACAAAAATTTTGCGACCAACCAGAACCCTGTACGATCTTCAGCTTCCAAAATACAGCTGTTTAAAGTTGTCAAAAAACACAAAAAACGCGTTTTTTACGATTTTCACATGCATTTTTGAGCGGTTTCGACCTTTTTTTTTCTCTCAAAAATATGTGGAATCTTCTCTTCATATGTTTCCAAACAAGCTCCCATAGTAATTGTAGTGCAGATTTTGAGTTTTAGTTGATTCCAAAGCATACACTTTTGACACATTTTATGTGCCAAACTAGTGTTTTTTTAACAATATACACGCTACATTTAACTTTTTCGTTCATTATAGATGTTTTGAAAATATTTTTTGACTATAAACTATTTAAATTCCAGCCAAAATTAGGTCGCATGCTATGAAAAAATTGATACTCAACGAAATATTGATCTCAATATCAAAATAATATACTACTTTCATTCAGTTTTTTAGTTTTTTGATTCGTTAAAAATCTATGTTCAAATATTGTAAATAATATACCACTTATTTATTTATTTTTTTCTATTTTTGAAATGACAAATAATTGATCATAGTTTATCAATTATTCTGATTTTTTTCCCGAGCTGAATTTCAACCAATAGGAACGCCGCATTTGACATTTGGCGAAAGGGTGTGGGTAAAATTATTTCGATAATTTTTCGGTTATTTCCAATTCGAACGTTTCAAGTCGCATAGCAACTCGAATTGTTGGACTTACTCGATTCAGCTTTTGGGTTAGATCCGAGTCACTGCGGTGTATACCGATATATGAGTATTCATTATTATATTCATAGTCAACAAATGGTAATAGAACTATAACCGCAAAAATGTAAAATACAGCATTTCTGTAAGTTGAAATTCAGCTGGGGAAAATAATCCAGCCAAATACCCCTCGTGCTTCAAAATTTTAGACAATTTTCCTCCAGTTTTTTTGCACAGCAGCTCGTGGGGCAAGTTTGACAAAAAATCACGAGCACGAAGCGCTCGTGATTTTTAAACTGCCAAACTTGCCCCCCTCGTTGCTGTACAACAAAACACAGTCGGAAAATTATCGACAATTTTGAAGCACTAGGGGTATTGCGACTGATAAAACAATCATAGATTGCTATTGCTTACTCTGAAAAAAATGAGTCCAAGTTAAAAATGTTATATTTTGAATGCTATGAACCATAAAACAATCTACCAATCTACTTTCTACTTATAATTATATCCACTTATGAAAAAGAGAATGAGAGATTCGATTAGAAAGTCGAGTCAATATGTTGAATCGAAACTTAAACTTTGATTCTTGGAGTAAGAGCGCCCCCTTTCAAGTCTCTCAAAAGTGTGAACCAGTTGGACGCGTTAAATTTGAAATCTTCAGGCATGCCCGATTTGAATTTTCATTTTATTTTTTTATTTTTTTTATTAATAAAGTGAGTAACGAAATTTACATTTTTAATAGACAAATAAGCGGACAAGCTTACAACCCCATAACCCTAGGTGTAGTGAATAACAAATAATTAACTTTTGTAATAAACAAATAAGCCGATAAGCTACAACTCCATAACACTGGGCGTACTTAGTAAAAATAATAAATTTTTTTAATAAACAAATAAGCCGATAAGCTGCAACCCCATAACCTTGGCATAGCATAAGCATAGTAATCTTTTCATAAGCATAGTAATCTATGATTGTTTTATCAGAATAATTGATAAACTATGATCAATTATTTGTAATTTCAAAAATAGAAAAAAATAAATAAATAAGTGGTATATTATTTACAATATTTGAACATAGATTTTTAACGAATCAAAAAATTAAAAAACTGAATAAAAGTAGTATATCATTTTGATATTGAGATCAATATTTCGTTGAGTATCAATTTTTTCATAGCAGGCGACCTAATTTTGGCTGGAATCTAAATAGTTTATAGTCAAAAAATAATTTCAAAACATCTATAATGAACGACAAAGTTAAATGTAGCGTGTATATTGTTAAAAAACCCTAGTTTAGCACATAAAATGTGTCAAAAGTGTATGCTTTGGAATCAACTAAAACTCAAAATCTGCACTACAATTACTATGGGAGCTTGTTTGGAAACATATGAAGAGAAGATTCCACATATTTTTGAGAGAAAAAAAAAGGTCGAAACCGCTCAAAAATGCATGTGAAAATCGTTAAAAACGCGTTTTTTGTGTTTTTTGACAACTTTGAACAGCTGTATTTTGGAAGCAGAAGATCGTACTGGGTTCCGGTTGGTCGCAAAATTTTTGTTTTTACATAAAAAAAATTTAACAATTTTTTAATATGCACAAAAATTTAGCCTAGAAAAGGCTACGGTCGTTTGAAGATACCTGCAAATGAGCAAATATAGCAATATCTGTGTAGGACTGTATTATTATAAAAATAACCAAATTATGTTGTCAAAATATTTTTTCAAAAAAGAACTCATTTTGAACCAAATTTTGCCACAAACTAGAAGTTTCTATCTCATTTTGATCAAAAGTTAGAATTTTTCGAAAAATACCTTAAAATTGCTTAAAACAGCTTAAAATTAGGCCATTTTTCAATCTTTGAAAAAATCTAGCACCAAGCAGAAATAAGATAGAGACCTCTAGTTTGCGGCAAAAGTCTTCTATCAAATAGTCCTTTTGCCAAAAAAAATTGCAATTAAATCGGTGAACCTCGTGCGGACGGTTTTTAAAAAAAGTAATATTTTGACCCTTATATAAAAAGAAAATCTTAATTAACTCGAGTTGAACAACATTTATTTTAATATTTTTAAAATTAAAATTTAATTGAATTGATCTCTCTTGATACGAAACATTTTGGCGACCGTGACAAAGGACAAGAAAAATTTTCAATCATCAAGAGAGATCTGAAAATGTCAAATAAAAGGAAAGGCGAATGCGCAGTTGCAGGACATTCAAAAAGAAGTCGCAGTTGCGAGCCGATCATTCGTACTCGAAGTCAAACCGCACATGAATCTCAATAGCCTCGTACAACGAATTCAGCCGTAGTCTTATGTTCATCAAATTCTAATATTCAACCCGTTCAAGTATCTAATCAAATTGATTTGAATTTGATATCTAATAATCACGAAGACCAAAATGATGTTATTTCAAATGATAATTCCTTAAACTCAGGAAGTTATGTACAACGTCATTTGGTGGTTGTCGATGTACATCGCTCTCAAGACACACCACCTAGGAACGAAAGAGAGCTCTTGTCCACGGACAGAGCTTTTTTCAATCAGCTACAGCAACCTAATTCACAATCACAAAATGACGTCATACAAACTCAACCGATTGATTTTTCCTTTTCACATAGGTCAAACGTACATAGCGTAGAGCACTGGCCTCCATGGTATTGAAGACCAATATCCTTCTACGCCTTCGATTGAACTTCTTCGATCGACGGCTCGAGTCACACGAGGACCACGCTTGTCCACTGTATTCGAGGATTCCCTCCCACCGTTGCCTGACGTCCGCAGAGCCCCTCCAGCATCACAACAACAAGCCACGCGAAGATCACGCTTGGCCGCTGAGTTCGATGTTCGTCACCCTCCGTCGCAGTCGGCAGACGCCTAACGTAGATCCTTCCCGAGTCTACTTGCACAAGGACCGCGCTTTGCCACTGTGTTCGAGGATCGTCAACAGCCGTCACCCGACGTCCACCGTAGAGCCTTGCCGAGACCTCAACAACAAGCCAGGCGAGGACCACGCTCAGCCACTGATTTCGAATATCGCCTCCCGCCGTCGCACTTGGCTGGCGCTTACCATGGTCCCTTTCTAGTACCGCACGCGCAAAGATGAGGCTCGGCTGCTGATTTCGAGGATCACCACCCGCCGTCGCAATCGGCTGACGCTTATCGTGGACCTTTTCGGACACTTCCCACACAAGGATCGCGCTTAGCCAGTGTGTTCGAGGTTCGTCAACCGCCATCGCCCGACGTTCACCGTAGAATCCTGCCGGGATCTCAACAGCAGACCGCGCAAGGACAACGCTTGGCCGCTGAATACGAGGATCACCGTCCACCGTCGCAGTCGGCTGACGTCCGCCGTGGAGCCCTTCCGAGATTTCAACAGCAGACCACAAGAGGACAGCGCTCGGCCGCTGAATACGAGGATCACCGTCCACCGTCGCAGTCGGCTGACGTCCGCCGTGGAGCCCTTCCGAGACTAGGACAACAGGCCGCTCTTCCCGGTTCGGAGCCTGCTACGAGGGAGACATGGACGGAACCTGAACCTGAAGGACTAAATGAAGATTGCGAAAATATGTATGATGAATGCGGTATGAATGATGTTAGGAACGATAATAATCGTCACGATAATTCTACGCGATTACCTTCTCGAAATGTGAACCCTGTAGATCGATTGACGACTGCGATCGTAGAAACCTTGAGCGCCATCAAAGAATCAAGTACCACAAACGTTCTTTCAGGATGGGTCAAGCGTGTTTCGTTCAATAAGCTCCCTACGTTTTCGGGCAATCCACTTGATTGGCTTAGATTTAAGCAAGCTTATGATACATCGACAGAGTCAGGTGGATACACTGAGAGCCTTTGAGATATTGGAACGAATCAGTAAATGCATTGATCAAGGGTGGGAGATTGGTTTATTATGGAAGGACGATTATGAGAGTTTACCTGGCAGTCGATCCAATGCTTTGCATCGTCTTTGATTGCTGGAAAGAAAGCTCGATCAAAATCCTCGGTATGCCCAACTGTATTATTCAGAAATGAGTCGTCTTTTTGAAAAGGGCTACGTGGTTAAAGCCAATAAACCTCCGAAAGGTTGCATTTGGTACTTGCCACATTTCGGCGTGGAAACCGTGAATAAACCTAATAAAGTTCGGCTGGTTTTCGACGCGGCCGCGAAATCAAACTCTATAAGTTTTAACAACTTGCTACTCACCGGGAGATATAGAAATTTTCGCTAGAAATTTTCTCGCGTTTTGAGAAGCTGTGCTTCTAAGGTGGGAATATTGTGCGTTAATAGCAATACCCGGATCGTCAATACAAGGTCAGCATAGAGATTGATGATAATTATTTACGCTGGGCAATATAAAATATAAAGACAAAAATAAAAAATCATTTTTCGACCCTGACCGAGGTAGAATGGTCGCATTGAGAAAGATAAATAAATAGCGGTCCTAGTCAGTAATGAGCCGTTGACTCCGGTAGCGTAATGGATAACGCATCGACCGCGAAAGTAGGAGATCCAGGTTCAATTCCTGGCTGGGTAAACCAAAATTTTTTTATCTTTGTCAATTTAATTACTAAAGGTGGGTATTTATTTTAATTAATTTAAATTCGATTGAATTTGAAATTATTTTTAACGTCATTTAGAAATTTTCTCGTGTTTTGGGAAGCTGTGCTTCTAAGTGGGAATATTGAGCGTTAATAGCAATGCCCGGATCGTCAATACAAGGTCAACATAGAGATTGAGCATAAATATTGTTTGAGTTTTAACGTAAAATATACAAGCCTCCCCTGGCTCGGCTTCTCTGA
Organism: Encarsia formosa; assembly: GCA_038277355.1. Lineage (NCBI taxonomy): Eukaryota > Metazoa > Arthropoda > Insecta > Hymenoptera > Aphelinidae > Encarsia > Encarsia formosa. The sequence goes on from CM076187.1 coordinate 23,446,381, forward strand.
TTCTCTTTGCTGATTTGCAAAGACATTTTGCAGGCACTGGCTAGATTGAATTAAATTAAATTTAGTTAAAGTACATTACCAAATATTGTTATATCTTGATGTATGCCTTTATTTTTATTTTTATTATTTTCATTACTTTATTATTATGGTTATTTTATTTCATTTTATTATTTTATTATTTATTATTTACCATTGTTAACCTTTGATGGTTTACTTGTTGATCAACTTTGTATTTTGTACAACATAATGTACAATCAATAAACTTCAAAATCAAAATCAAATCAAATCTCTCAAAGTTTGCTACCCGTTGACTGGTAGGTTAGGGTTATCGGTAAAGAAGGACCCGAGCGTGGACCTCAAAGAAAGACCGGGGGAACACCCGAATGATTAAATCCTTTATTATATTAAAAAGTTTAGTTCTTCGTCGTCGTTTTTGTTTTCCATTTGTCTCATCGGCACGTACTCTGGGTGTGGTTCTTGATCGCAAGCTGGACTGGAAAGAGCATTTGAAGTATATTTGCAAGAGGCCTCACACCCTCATGTATAGACTCTACCATTTTAGACGCAGCACCACCCTCAATCTACGCATACATCTCATCCCGTCACTACTTTTTCTTATTGTAGATTACTGTTCTCTTGTTTACAGTGATATCTCGGAGGAACAGAATCTTCAGCTTCAGCGCATTATAAACAGGGGTATCAGATACATTTACGGAATTAGAAAGAGTGATCATGTTACTCCCTACAGACATAAACTTGGATGGCTTTGGGTTGAAGGACGAAAGAGGATCCCACCATACTTGACCAAATTCTTCATTGCTCGAGTCAGCACACGCCCTGATAGAGAAGTCCATAGAGTTCTGGTTGTTGTAAACTACCGCACAAACTGCCTTCAAAATTCCTTTTACGTCTCCAGCACGTACTTATGGTATACTCTACCTCCCAACAATCGCTCAGCTCCTACCTTAGCTATTTTCAAACGCCTCATTAACACTCATATTTTTACCTCAGAGGGCGGAGAGTAGCTACCTGGTCTCAACACAAATCATACAGTCGAGAACTTGGTGTTGATAAAAGGTGGTCAAGGCCAACTGTGATATGTTCCTTCCCGTACTAAGTGAAGTGAAATGTGATGAACTCTCAAATTTTTATAAGTTACACTGAAGAATTTATAATGATGAACTCTAGATTTTATACCGGTTATTACAAATTGTTATTGCAAATTTTTCTTATTTTTATCTTTATTCGTATTCTTAATTATATATGGGTCAAAATAATACTTTTTTAAAAAACCGTCCGCACGAGGTTCACCGATTTTATTGCAATTTTTTTTGGCACAAGTACTATTTAATAGAAGACTTTTGCCACAAACTAGAGGTCTCTATCTTATTTCTGCTTGGTGCTAGATTTTTTCAAAGATTGAAAAATGGCCTATTTTTAAGCTGTTTTGAGCAATTTTAAGGTATTTTTCGAAAAATTCTAACTTTTGATCAAAATGAGATAAAGACCTCTAGTTTGCGGCAAAATTTTGTTCAAAATAAGTTCTTTTTTGTAAAAATATTTTGACAACATAGTTTGGTTATTTTTATAATAATACAGTCCTACACAGATATTGCTATTTTTGCTCATTTGCAGGTATCTTCAAACGACCGTAGCTTTTTCTAGGCTAAATTTTTGTGCATATTAAAAAATTATTTAATTTTTTTTATGAAAAAACAAAAATTTTGCAACCAACCGGAACCCTGTACGATCTTCCGCTTCCAAGATACAGCTGTTTAAAGTTGTCAAAAAACACAAAAAACGCATTTTTTACGATATTCACACGCATTTTCGAACGGTTTCGACCTTTTTTTTTCTCTCAAAAATATGTGGAATCTTCTCTTCATATTTTTCCAAACAAGCTCCCATAGTAATTGTAGTGCGGATTTGGGGTTTTAGTTCATTCCAAAGCATACAGTTTTGACACATTTTATGTGCTAAACTAGTGTTTTTTTAACAATATACACGCTACATTCAAGTTTTTCGTTCATTATAGATGTTTTGAAATTATTTTTTGACTAAAAACTATTCAAATTCCAGACAAAATTAGGTCACCTGCTTTGAAAAAATTGATACTCAACGAAATATTGATCTCAATATCAAAATGATATACTACTTTTATTCATTTTTTGAGTTTTTTGATTCGTTAAAAATCTATGTTCAAATATTGTAAATAATATACCACTTGTTTATTTATTTTTTTTTATTTTTGAAATTACAAATAATTGATCATGGTTTATCAATTATTCTGATAAAACAATCATGGATTACTATTGCTTACTCTGAAAAAAATGAGTCCAAATTAAAAATGTTATTTTTTGAATTCTATGAAGCATGCAACAATCTACCAATCTACATTCTACTTATAATTATGTCCACTTATGAAAAAGAGAATGAGGGATTCGATTAGATAGTCGAGTCGATATATCGAATCGAAACTTGATCTTTGATTCTTAGAGCAAGAGCGCCGCCTTAAAGGCCTCTCAAAAGTCTGAACCAGCCAGACACGCCAAATTTAAAATCTTCAGGCATGCTTGATTTGAATTTTTTGTTTTTTTTTTTAATTAATAAAGTGAGTAACGAAATTTAAATTTTTAATAGACAAATAAGCGGACAAGCTTACAACTCCATAACCCTAGGCGTGGTGAATAACAAATAATTAACTTTTGTAATAAACAAATAAGCCGATAAGCTACAACTCCAAAACACTGGGCGTACTTAGTAAAAATAATTAATTTTTTTTTATAAACAAATAAGCCGATAAGCTACAACACCATAACCTAGCGCATGGCTGAAAAAAATGTTACTATTTTTAATAAACGAATAAGGTGATAAGTTACAACCTCATAGCCTTGAGCATGTCTAAAAAAAATGTTAATATTTTTAATAAACAAATAACGCGATGAGCTACAACCTCATAACCTTGGGCACGGCTAAAAAAAATATTAATATTTTTAATAAACAAATAAGGCGATGAGCTACAACCCCATAACACTGGGCTGAGTGAATGAGAAATAATTAAATTTTTTAATAATTTAATCATGGGGTGGTAAACTTGTTTGCTTAGTTGTTTATTTGAATATTCACATATTTTATATTCGCTGCGACCAATGTTATGGGGTTGTAGCTCATCGGCTCATTTGTTTATTAAAAAAATTAATTATTTTTCATTCACTACGCCCAATGTTATGGGGTTGTGGCTCATCGGCTTATTTGTTTATTAAAAAAATTAATTATTTTTCATTTGCTACGCCAACCGTCATGGGGTTGTAGCTTATCGCCTTGTTGGTTTATTAAAAATATTAACATTTTTTTCAGCCATGCCCAAGGTTATGGGGTTGTAGCTCATCGGCTTATTTGTTTATTAGAAAATTTAATTATTTTTCATTCACTACGCCCAATGTTATGGGGTTGTGGCTCATCGGCTTATTTGTTTATTAAAAAAATTAATTATTTTTCATTCGCTACGCCAACCGTCATGGGGTTGTAGCTTATATCCTTGTTGGTTTATTAAAAATATTAACATTTTTTTCAGCCATGCCCAAGGTTATGGGGTTGTAGCTCATCGGCTTATTTGTTTATTAGAAAATTTAATTATTTTTCATTCACTCTGCCCAGTGTTATGGGATTGTAGCTCATCGCCTTACTTGTTTATTAAAAATATTAACATTTTTTTTAGCCATGCCCAAGGTTATGAGGTTGTAGCTCATCGTCTTATTTGTTTATTAAAATTATTAACATTTTTTTAAGCCATGCCCAAAGTTATGGGGTTGTAGCTTGTCGCCTTATTGGTTTATTAAAAATATTAACATTTTTTTCAGCCATGCCCAAAATTATGGGGTTGTAGCTTATTGGCTTATTTGTTTATTAAAAAAAATTAATTATTTTTACTAAAGTGAATTATTTGTTATTCACTACGACTAGAGTTATGGGGTTGTAAGCTTGTCCGCATATTTGGCTATGAAAAATTTAAATTTCGTTACTCACTTTATTAATCAAAAAATTAAAAAAAATAAAAAAAAAAAATCAAATCAGGCATGCATGAAGATTTCAAATTTGGCACGTCCAGCTGGTTCACACTTTTGAGAGGCCTTTAAGGCGGCGTTCTTGCTCCAAGAATCAAAGATCAAGTTTCGATTCAATATATCGACTCGACTTTCTAATCGAATCCCTCATTCTCTTTTTCATAAAAGGACATAATTATAAGTAGAATGTAGATTGGTAGATTGTTGCATTCTTCATAGAATTCAAAAAATAACATTTTTAATTTGGACTCATTTTTTTCAGAGTAAGCAATAGTAATCCATGCTTGTTTTATCAGAACAATTGATAAACTATGATCAATTATTTGTAATTTCAAAAATAGAAAAAAATAAATAAACAAGTGGTATATTATTTACAATATTTGAACATAGATTTTTAACGAATCAAAAAACTCAAAAAATGAATAAAAGTAGTATATCATTTTGACATTGAGATCAATATTTCGTTGAGTATCAATTTTTTCAAAGCAGGTGACCTAATTTTGTCTCGAATTTGAATAGTTTTTAGTCAAAAAATAATTTCAAAACATCTATAATGAACGAAAAAGTTAAATGTAGCGTGTATATTGTTAAAAAAACACTAGTTTAGCACATAAAATGTGTCAAAAGTGTATGCTTTGGAATCAACTAAAACCCCAAATCCGCACTACAATTACTATGGGAGCTTGTTTGGAAAAATATGAAGAGAAGATTCCACATATTTTTGAGAGAAAAAAAAAGGTCGAAACCGTTCGAAAATGCGTGTGAAAATCGTAAAAAACGCGTTTTTTGTGTTTTTTGACAACTTTAAACAGCTGTATCTTGGAAGTGGAAGATCGTACAGGGTTCCGGTTGGTCGCAAAATTTTTGTTTTTTCATAAAAAATATTTAACAATTTTTTAATATGCACAAAAATTTAGCCTAGAAAAAGCTACGGTCGTTTGAAGATACCTGCAAATGAGCAAAAATAGCAATATCTGTGTAGAACTGTATTATTATAAAAATAACCAAACTATGTTGTCAAAATATTTTTACAAAAAAGAACTTATTTTGAAAATAATTTTGCCGCAAACTAGAGGTCTCTATCTCATTTTGATCAAAAGTTAGAATTTTTCGAAAAATACCTTAAAATTGCTCAAAACAGCTTAAAAATAGGCCATTTTTCAATCTTTGAAAAAATCTAGCACCAAGCAGAAATAAGATAGAGACCTCTAGTTTGTGGCAAAAGTCTTCTATTAAATAGTTCTTTTGCCAAAAAAAATTGCAATAAAATCGGTGAACCTCGTGCGGACGGTTTTTTAAAAAAGTATTATTTTGACCCATATATATGTTGCGGTCACTATCCGGACATTTCATATATACAGCGGTTACTATCCGGACATTTCAACACTATCCGGACAGTCAGGATAGTGTTTGGTCCCATTTTTTCCGAGACCAAATAAAAATGAGTTCCAGGAATTGGGTGATGGGTTATTTGGGATGGGTTATTTTGGTTGAACCGCGCAAACCTAGAAAATTTTTTTATTGATGGGTTATTTTGGAAAAAGAAATAAAAAAAAGATGGGTTATTTTGGTTTTTTTGAATACGCGGGTGGATTGCGTGTGATTTGCGCTTTAAGAGGGTGTATTATTGCTTTAGTAATTTATCATGCGGTATGTATATATAAACACACCTTACTATATTATATGGTGGCCCCCCCCCCACGCCCTCCCTTCACCCCTCACAGGCCCCTCAAAAAAGTGCTTAACTAACCGTAAAAGTGTACCGAAATATGCTTATTTCTATGTGTTTTAATTATTCCTATAATTGTCTGATCACGCCCCCCCATGCCCCCAATTTTTGATATATGCTATCACTTTTACCTATACCTCCTATTTTTGCATCGAACGAGGCGTCCTCTGCTGGCCCCTGGATGGTGGTGTGGTCTCTTTACATGCTGACGAGACCTTGCTTCTTAAGGCCTCTTGCCTGAGGCGTTTGGCTCTCGGCAGCCGAACCGATGGTGATGGCGTATGTCCGGCAGAGAACGAGGACTGGGCAGTGAAGCTGTTCTCTCTGCCACAGCGGCTGCTTTCATTGTCGGTGATCCTTCTGCTGCCTACTGGTCTTGTTCTGGCTGACGCCGCAGCCTTTCTTGGTAAGGGCGTGATAGATGGATCACGTGTGCCCAGCAGCATGTTGTCCAACGATGGTGTCACAGAGCTGGAAGACGGGGCTGGGTCTAGCGTCACTGGTGGTGTTGTGTCATTGCCCTCGTCGAAAGCCTCGATCCAGGCCTTGATGGTCGGTGCCGAGGGTCTCAGTCTACGGCTAATCGTGGCGTTGTTGAGGCCCTGTCGGTGGAGTTCCAGGGCCTGGCGTCTAACCTCGTCGGGGTATTTTCGACAGCTGTTACTGTGCTGGGGGGCCCTGGCCTTGGTGCGGGCTGGTCGTGTGACCGACGTTGTTGTGTGGGCACCTGTTGGCTGGACCAGTTGTCGAAGAGACCCTCCATGTGTAGTAGGGAACGTAGATGGCACGGAAGTTCTCCTTGTCGGGTTCACATACTTTGGTAGTGAGCATGGAGCAAGAGAGGCAGCACGCTTACCCAGGCCTGTCATCGCTGACAATGTTGTGGAGCGCGTGGTCCTGCCGACGGATGCGGCACGCGTTGTTTTGGTAGGTAAGCTGGGTACCGACGTTATGTGTGGCTGCGGCGCCTATTGACGCTGAAGTGGACTCATTATGGCCTGCGGTGCTCCTTCGTTGGAGCCCAGTTGTTGGTTTACATGGGTTGCACCTAGGTGTCATCCTTTAGGATCTATGTGCTAACCTAAAAATTCAGAGAAGAAACATGTCACACAAAATTAATCTCACTGTCACTAGAAGTTGTAGTATTAGACATTTCTTACATGAATTAACAGCGCTCCTCAAAGTAAACAAAATATCAATTTAACCTTGAAAATTTTTAGGTTAGCACATAGGTACTTGTTTCTTCGGTTGGCTACATCATTCTAGCGTATCTCTTACGATTTCGGTCGAGAAATAAGTATAAAAACGATTTAATTACTTTACGAATACAAACACTAATCAAAAATATTTGTCACCGAATTAACTTAAATTTTTATTGAACAACATGGGTGTATAGCGTGGATACTCAAATAATATAACGTTTACGCGGGATAAACCAACGTGGTCGTGGGATTTTTCCCATGGAAATGATGGTTTTTGGCGCTAGCTTGGAGCATGCGAAAAAACCCACGAGTTGATGGAAAAAAAGCAACGGATTGTAGCAAAAATTCCATTGGTAAGTGTTGATGCGATATTACCTTGTCTTCATTTTGTTCCCAGAGTAAAGAGCAAAATGAATTTCGATCTTTAATTTGAGCTCATAATGAAAATCAAAATTAATTTTGGTCTTCATTTTGCTCCCAGAGTAAAGAGCAAAATGAATTTTGATCTTTAATTTGAGCCCAAAATGAAGACCAAAATTAGTTTAGGTCTTTATTTTGTTCCCAAAATTAAGATCATATTTATATTGTGCTTTAATAATTTTGATCTTTACAAAATTTTTATATGTCAACTCATTAAACTGTAAATTTTTTTTCTGATATTCTAATGAACGTAATGCTTATGAATTTAACTCTTCATTGATATTTTTTTTTAAATTGAAATTCAACTTTGAAATCTTTTCTGTTAAATATTAAGAATCAACTAGTATTTAAATTTCGTACTTAATTAAACGAGATGCGCGATTATATGAATACGGATCACAGAAAATTTTATTTTCTCTCAAACGATCAAGAATGTTGACACTATTGAATTTTACCAGGAGATTTTTGACGTTCCTGGGTTGGATGTAAATTAGATGTGAATAAATTGAACATATCAATTAGCACGGAAATTTTCAAAGCAATGGAGTTCAGAGAAGTAAATTTATTTTCATGTGAAAGTTTTGTAGGAGCCATATACATGGATCTACATTTTTCAGTACTGCTAAGTGAAAATCAGATCAGTGTTGCAAAAAAACATCTTATGAAAACTTGGAAAAAATTTGTTCTTTGAATAATCTAGCGCAGACAGAACTAAATCAGCTGACAGTACAAAAATCTTCCATGTCTTGTGAAAATGAAGATGATTTTGATAATGACATAGAAGTGATTTTGACTGAAAAAGCTCAAGAAAAATCACTTATGTCTGCTGCCAAAAATTTAGATTTCCAATTTATATATATACATGTATATACTACCCCCCTGCTTGCTTTGCTTGCCAACTCCCAGAAAATAGATAATAAAGTTAATTGTAATTTATAAATTATAAAATTGATATATTAACAAATTTAAATTGGCTCAAAACAATTTTGTGATGAAGTTGATTTTTTGTGCCGTAATAATAGATGTTTAATGTTGTGTTTAAATTTTAAACTTCTTGTAGTTATACTTCAAAAACTTATTCTAGGATTTAATAAAAAAATTGAGTTTATGTAATGAATAAAAGTTCAAATATGTCAGATTAGCTAAAGTTGTTAAATATAATTTAAATTGAAAAATGAAAAAAAAATTCATTAGGGTAAAACCAAAAAAAAATAGATATAAAAGTTAAATAATAAATTAAAATACTTCAAACATGTTAAATATAAGATTTCTTAACCATTTTAAAGTACTCCTTCAGAAAGAGCTTTTAAAATTACGACTCCTGTGGGAAAAGAGCCCTTCAAAGAGGTTAAATATAGAGTTTTTTGACAGTTTTAAGATTCTCGTACAGGAAAAGCATTTAAAATCAGCTCCTCCGGGAGGAGCCCCTTAAAACATGTTAAATATAAGGTTTTTTGACGTTTTGAGGTGCTCCTCAGGGAAAAGCACTTGAAATTACGGCTCCTCCGGCAGGAGCCCCTTAAAACATGTTAAATATAAGGTTTTTTGAAGGTTTTAAGGGACTCCTCCCGGAGGAGCCAAAAAAAAAGAGCTCCTCCTGGATATAACTATATTATATAGGAAGATATGTATAGAATTAGAGTTAGCATAGGAGTAGAAACAGATGTAGAAACAAATGCATGTGTAGAAGGTTCAGCGTTAGAAGCTCAAGTAAAAAATAGGTAGTAAACACAAGATTATTAACATATGTAAGAAAAAGAAAAAGTCAACAGATGTAGTAAAGAGAGTTGGAAAAAAAGACTCAAGAAACGTGGATCGTTGCAAGATTATGAAGCAGGGAAGATTAATAAATTCAAAGACGGAAATAAGTCGGAAAAAGAATAGAAACGGAGGTTTAACTAAAGATAGAAATGAAAGTATGCTCAACGATAAGAACAAAGTAGTCTTGAAGTTAGAAATAAATTTTGGGCTAATTTTTGAGATATTTAGCTCGGAAGTTTCAACTCATTGCATGGCCCTAGTGTAAATATATGATGCGTACTCACATGCGTACCCACGTGCTGTTAACGTTGAGTAAATTATTATTTTTTAAATAACAACAACTTTATATTTTTAAAACGGTAAACAACAAGGTAACAGTTTTAAACAATAACTTCAACAATAAAGAATTTATTTTTCAATTTATGGCGAACTGAACCAAATATCCGTGTACCTGAAATTTTTCGAATTAGAAAAAAACATGTTACCACTAGTTTGCTATTATCTTAAGATTTTATATATTTTTAATGAAAAAGATTTTATAATTTTTTCTTTTAATGTTAATATTAAAACTCAACTAAAAAATTTGAAATCCATTTTTGGAATATCCAGAGTCTGGTACACTAAAACCTCCGATGATCTGTGCAATCAAGAAAGCACAAAGCAATAGCAATCTCAAATTTTTAACTTAAATAAATTGAGTATCAATTTATAGTTTAGACAAATTTTCTATATTTATACAGTTCCTTTCTTCTTTGACTTAAAAAAAAAAAAAACTGCTAACACATGGTCGCAAGTGATCAGTAGCAGCAGTGATGGCCGAGAACAGGAGAAAGGTTCACAATGATAGAGTTCGTGCAGGTTGCAAGCCGACCAGAGAAAAGGTAAGTTTTGATGTTGAACTTATTGTTTATAACTGTTACCTTGTTGTTTACTGTTTTAAAAATAATAAAGTTGTTGTTATTTAAAAAAAAAAAATTTCTGAACCTTAACAGCACGTGCGTACTCATGTGTGTACGCATGTGAGTACGCATCATATATTTTCACTAGGGGGAAGTGCTCTGCCAAGCATAAAAATTTATAAAAATTTGAAGGTTATTTTTGAATTGCATATTCAATTTTCTTAGAATATTTTTTTAAAACAGGTTTTCTGATAGAGCAAGATGTTAGGAATCGTGAGGAACAAAGAAAAATATAGCGAGCGGTATTAACTTTTGAGATAGAGAAACAAAAACAATGAAAAACGCGTGATTTCAAACATTAAATTATAAAAGTATCAATAACTATCAATAATCAAAATAAAATATGAAGTCTGTAAAATATTAATTTTTACCGATGAGAATAAAATCAAAATATAAAGAATTTAATTCAAAAAAAAAATTTGGATAAAGAGAAAAGATATGTACAAATATTATTTTGGAAAAAGGCATAAAAATAATTATGCTAACCAATTTTTTTTTTAATTATTATTAAATAATAAAAAACATTTGGAAAAAAAAAGTATTTAAAAAAAAAAATTCTTTGCTTTTGAAAATCCATATGGAAATCTGTTTCAATTTTCCATACAGAATTCCATATGGATTCTGTTATCGATTTCCGTATGGATTTTTTCAGCTGGATAAGCAGACGATACTAGCAGAACTAGATATAATCTAATCAATATCGTTTTGGCTACTCCACGTTCTGCTAGTATCGTCTGCTTATGAAAAAGCCTCATACTTTACTTCTTGCACTCAACAGAAATTTTTTATGAGAAAACAAACGACATTTTTACCAACTAATTGCTTAATCGACTGGGCGTCGTTTGTGCTTCCAGCGCCCAGAATAAAATTATTCAATTATCACTGAGATCAGAATGGTGTAACATTGAGCCGCCGGTGGAGTAACTTCTGCTCCTCAAAATGGAGCACTAAGATTGGGATAGCGTTTACTCGTTGGATTGGAGTAATTGGAGCTCGGACGCTGCGGAATAATAGTTACCCCAGTCAATCGAATAGTTATTGCTCGAGTATTAAGCATTATTATTATTTCTCCTTGAAAAATAATATGAAAGTAAAAACGCATATAGTCATGACATTAAAATTAAGTATATCAAATACTTTTTTCATTTTTTATTTATATACAAGGTAGACAAACTAAATCTACCGGTGCCATTATCTCGAAACCGATAGTTTGGATCAAAAAATTCTTCGGATAAAAGTTTATTTATCAAGAACTTACTCAATAAAAAACTTACTCAAAAATGAAAACGACTAAGGTGCCAGGCTTTGAGGTTAGAACGTGGCAACACAGTTTATGACTGAACTTGCTGCCATTTGTTCAAAAAACAACACTCATAAAGCACCTTCTAATTGATTGGAGCCCGAAAAAGCATATATTTGAACATGTTCGATCGTACGCCCGTATATAACCCCCATAGCATGTTGAATTAAATACTATATATTTAATAAATTAAATAAATAAATTTTTTTTCCATAATTATAAAAGCAGCTGCCTAGACAGCTGCCTAAGCAGCTGACTGGGTGTTTCATTTTGGAAGCTACCTAGGCAGCTGCAAAAATTGTCACCTCTTACTACAATAAACTATAAATAAACAAGTATCAAACTAAATTTTAATAAAAGTATTATAAAAAGTTCGTTCAAGACGTTTTAAGTTTTTTAAGAAGTGTCAATCGATATTCACTAACCCCTCGACTCTAAACTGTAAAAAATGAATAAAATGGTACAAATCAGCTGCTTGAAACAATGGGAAAATGGCCGAAAAAGTTGACCAAAATTATGAGAGCTTGTTATACTATGTATGGAGAAGTTTCTCCCAGAAATTCATAAAAAAAAATTGGTAGAAAAAAATGCCATCAGTTTCAATACAAGCAAAAAACGCATTTTTTGCGTTTTTCAGAGTTTTCAATATTTTTGAAAGGCCGTTACTACGACAATTTTAAAGTTTTTAGATCGCTTAATAAAAAGAATTAAACGTCTTGAATAGACAAATCGTTTGCCGCTGACCAGAAAAGAAAAATTTCTGATCCCAACTAAATGGCAGCCGATTGAATATCACTCAAAATCGTCCAAATCGATGAATTTATAAGTATCAGCGTTTGTAACAGCACTTGCATCAAAATGTTCATCATAATTATAAGAAAAATTTTTTCAAAAAGTTGACTGGAAAACGAAAATTTTTCGAGGTCAACCATAAAAATCTAATAAAATCTCTATTTTTGGCAAGTATTTGAAGTTAGGATAAATATGGGCTTAAAAATACTCAAAAAAGGGTTTATTTTTGTATTTCAAAAGGCTGCCATTCGGGTTCTATGGCATATTTTGAGCGAAAATTTTGGAAAATCTCCCAAATATAGTTAAAAATAAGAAAAATCGGTCGACCCCGCGCCCACGGTTTTGCTGAAAGATGTTGGAATGACCCATATACACACTAGGAGGGTACCCTTCTGCTCGCTCCGCTGGCCAACCCTCGAGAATTTTATGCTTGTGCTTATCCCTGTGTCTATATTTGTGGGTTATCCTAAGGTACAATGTGTAGGTACAATCGTACTTTTTACGATTTTTATAAAACTTCCAATGGTGCATTCTAGAGATTCAGAGGGGGCACCTGTAAAAGTTTCAACCCGATATTTGCAGTCATTATAAAGTTTTTATTTGATAAGCAAAATTGAAGTGGTTCCTCATGAATATATTTAGAGAGAACAGATTTGTATGAAATTTAGTTAAAATAAAAAACTTAAGTTTAAAACAATTTTTGAATTTGATAAATTCCTAAAATATTAACAAAATATTGATTCTAATTTTTTATACATTTTGATTTAATAAAATTTAACCTGCAAAGAGGGATCCATGGGAAACCAACGGCTAATTAACAGCCTATATTTTAGAAAGAGAACTGGAAAAGTGCGTAAATTAGTGTCTCAAAAATAGTGCGTAAATTAAAATAATCCACTAGTATACATTTTTTTTAGAATTTTGCTTAAAATTTGATAACATTTTTTATTTTTTTCATTTTCCTTTTTTTAGTATTGAGTCCAGTACGATATAGGGAATGATAATGAAAATATCAAAAATCAGACTTAAATTTCGGTTTCCACGTGCCAGTAAATAACATCTTGTAACAGTTATTCTTTTTTTCAGTTTCAATTTATTTACCGCCACCGAAAGAATAAAAAAATTAAAAAGAAGGCGTTCAAAGCCTTTTTTCAAATCTACATCTGACTTTTAAAATCGAACTACATAGAGATCAATAACTTTGAGTTAAAAAAATATATATATTTCCTGCTTCCCAGAGATTTTTTGAATATCAGCTGTAAATTGATGTATGGTTTCCATTAAAAGTCTCGTTTTAAAAGTTATAAAGAGAATGAAGAGCTATTGAAATTGTCATTTCATTAAATAAATATCGCAAAAATTTTTTTATTCATCTATTTGACCTAAAATATGGTGCTGAATCATCTTAATTTGTTTACAAAATGAAATATTTCAATAATTTTTCGCCACATTATGTCGAGGCCTACCTAGTAATATAACTACTGTTCCTTTAGTTTTGCTCACTTTTGTACGTACCTCTGTGAATTCCCTGATCTCTATATTTGTACTTTCCACTTTTTCTACTTAGATTACTACTGATTTCCTTTTTCTTGTTTTTATACCTGTTTGTACTTTTATGCTTACTCTGCTGCCACATTTTTTTCTACTTAACATCTAACCTTGAACCTATCATCTTCCCTACTATTGTGTCTGATCCTGTGCCAACCCTTGTACCTACCAGTTGCCCACTCTTGAATCTACCCATGTACCTACCCTCTTGCAGTTACTCCTGCACGTACTCTCATGCCTACCCTTGTTCTTATTTTCGTTTCTTTCTATGTAACTTTCTAGCTACCCCTGTAATGACACTCGTGCCTTCCTTTGTTTCTATCCTTGTTATTGACATAGTACATACACCTTTATTTAATTAAGGTTCTACTCATGCTTCTACATATTTTCTACATATTTCTACTCTTGTTTCTGCATCATGATGGGCCTTAAATAATTTTCAATTCGATCTTCAACATTAATCAATTTTTTACCGAACCTTGAGGCCATCCTTGCACCTATCTTGTCCCCATCATTGTTTCTACTCTTGTACAAACTCTTGCAGCTACACCTGAACTTACTATTGTTATCATAATTGTGCATATTCTATACCTGTGCCTACTATTGTAACTATCTTTGTACATGCCCTAGTTTCTATCCTTGCACCTACCGTCATGTCTAATGTTGTGTCTATTCAGGTACCTACAATCTTGTCTACCCTTGTACCTACACCCTACCCTTGTCTACCACTGTGCGTACCGGTCTGCCTATTTTAGTGCATACCCTAGTACGTATCATCGTGCTTACTATTGTTCTTAACCTTGTTTCTACTTTTGTAGCTACTCTTCTGACTACCCTCGTTCGAACCTTAGTGGCTACCCTCGCGCCAACCCTTGTGTTTACCCTTGTTAATAACCTTATTCCTACCTTTTTACTACTTTTGTAGCTACACCTGTACCTACTCTTATTCCTACCTTTGTTCTTTTTTGATTCGTATTCGTTTGCTTATCCTGGTACCATAACTATTGTTCCTATACTTGTGCCTACCTTATATTTATTCGTACTGTTGAATCTACTTCTGTACATGCACTGGTTTCTATCCTTATAACTTACTCTTTTATTACTTAGTTTTTTACTGATTCACTTTTTATTGTTTTAAGTTTTTTAGTATGTTGGTTGTTCGTGTGGTCAATAAGTACAAAATAAAATCCTTTGTCGCTTGGTATGACGAACGTTTATTTAAAATTCTTTTTGACAACGTTTCGTCACCGTTTGATGATGACCTCTTCAGGGCTATATAAATTACAAAAATCGCAAATCATGCAAAAAATATGAAAAATTATAAAAATTACATCATGAATTAGGTAATTTGTAAATAAAATCAAAATTAAAAATTTTTTTCACCTATAAGATTCTAAAATCAGTCGATTTTTTTATGATAAGTCTGTCGTAACGCCTCTATAGTCTTCTTATAATCCTTCCTTAAGCACATATAGTCCTTCTGTTTATTGATGTTATTAGGATAAAAGTGAATGTGGAGCATTTCTAGAAATGCTCGTCTTCTCAGATCCGGCTCCGTATCAAGGACTTTTGTGTTCTCAAAATCGAAGGAATGATGATTTTTGAGACTGTGAAGAGCAATGTTTATCGACACGTTTTTTTAAATATCGTTCCGTTTGGCCTATATAAGTTTTGTGACAATCTTTACACTCAATCTTGTAAATTACATCAGTCTTTTCAAATTTTTGAAGTGGATCCCTGCCTATATTTACATTTCTATCCAACTAATCGATATATCTATAAACAACCTTGATCCCAAATCTTTCGAAAATGTATCGTATTCCTGGGGTGTAGTATTTATTAAAGGGAAGAATCAAGATGGGTTCATCATTAAAAATTTAGAATCTTAAGGGTGAAAAAAATTTTTAATTTTGATTTTATTTACAAATTACCTAATTCATGATGTAATTTTTATAATTTTTCATATTTTTTGCATGATTTGCGATTTTTGTAATTTATATAGCCCTGAAGAGGTCATCATCAAACGGTGACGAAACGTTGGCAAAACGAATTTTAAATAAACGTTCGTTAGACCAAGCAACAAAGGATTTTATTTTTTACTTTTTATTGGTCTTATATCTTTTCGTACTACTGTTGTTTGGGGAAACGCGGAGGATGCGCTTTAGGTTGAGGAAAATTTAAAGCGATCGCGAGGGAGCGGGAAAGGTGAAAAGCGAGGTTATTTGGAAAGCACAACACTTATAGTTTTTATGCTGCACTTAAACTATTTATTGAACAATTATTATATGACTATGTACAAGTGAGGAGAGAGAGCTCGCCGTTTTGGCCGGGAGTCTCTCAACCTCAGGTAAAAGAAGGTAGAATCGTCGTAGATAAGCGGTCGATCTACGACGACGGCGTTAAGTCCCGTGGCGCGTGATAGCGGCATCACGGTTGAAGCAAGACTGGTGAGGGCGGAAACTGGTCACTCCGGGCAGCTCTGGCGTCGGCCGCTCGCATGACCAATCCCGTGGCAATAAAAGGCGGTAAATCTCAAACATTTTGCCCGCCTTAATCGACTGTAGTCGATTTATAATATCTGTGAACATAATAAAAATAAAAATAATATTAAGTAATATATAAAAATCATTGTAGGTTAAGTCTGGGGTGGTTAGCAAGCGTACGATCAAACGTAGGGGCTTACTGGGAAATTTTGGTAAGAGCCTGATGCTCTGTCCAAGGAAAATTCCTGGGTCGAAAACCCAATAGTTAAATAATGATACAGCCAGGGTCTGAAGTTGAGGTACTTCAAGTGGCTGAACGCTTGAGATCGTGATTGGGGCCTGAACCTGGAGTGGTTCAGGTGGCTGAATTTTTGAGAATATAGCCGGCGCCTGAAGTTGGAATAGTTCAGGTGGCTGTACTTTCATCATGATTGCCAGAGCTTGGACTTTAATTGTTGCAGGTGGCTTAACTCTGGGGCTTTTAGCAGAGGCCTGAACTCTAAGCAGTTCAGGTGGCTGTTTTTCGAAAGCGATAGCCGGTGCCTGAGCCAGGACAGCCGCAGGTGGCTTGCTCTCGGAGAGGTTCGATGGACCCTGGACTTGAGGTGTCTCAAGTGATTTCATCTTGGAGGGGGTCGTCGAAGCCTGAATTTGAACTAATTCAGGTGGCTGATTTTCAAAAGACGTGACCGGCGCCTGGGCTTTGGCTGCCGCAGGTGCCTGAGTTTTGAAAAGTGAGGCTGGAGCCTGAGCTTGGATTAGATCAGGTGGCTGGACTTCAAAATGAGTAGCCAAGGCCTGGACTTGAGGTGTCGTAGGTTGCTGAACCTTGAAATGAGTAGCCGAGGCCTGGACTTGAAGTGTCGCAGGTGGCTGAACCTTGAAATGAGTAGCCGAGGCCTGGGCTTGAGGTGTCGGAGGTGGCTTAGTTTTAAGAAATTGGATGTAGTCAGACCACACGTCATCAAAGGTGTCCTGCGTATGGTAGTACATCTCTTTTACGAAGTAGTCGTGGCTACGGTCTACATCCTGGCAGTTCCTTAAAATTCGGTCATTTTTGACAAAATCTTGCCAGAGTTGTTCGAGACGCCGGATGCATTTCTCTGCTAACTCGCGAATCATCAAGGCTCCCTTTTGCTCGAAGATTTCGAAATGAGTGACGATTCGATTTCGGATTAAAACTTGTGCGCTAAGAATTTGAGCAAATGAATTTGGTTTATTCATTTTGCGAGGTAGGCTGGTACTTGAAATAATAGATCAATAGATAAAGTTAAAAACTATCCTTTGGCTTGGGAAAATTTAAATTGAAACACAATTTAAATTTGTTTTCTAAACTTGAGGCGATTTGGACAAGGCAAAAAAAAATATGTGTGAGGAAAAGTCCCGCAGCTGCTCAGTCACGGAGGTGACAGATTTGAATAAAACCCTAGCACAACACTGTTTTTTTTTAACTTGAGGAAATTTTGACTCGGCTTGAATCACATGAGTGGGGAAAATGTTAATTGAAAGACAATTATTCATTAAATGAAAGAATGGAAAAATATTCAAACTTATGAATATCACTGGTGGAACAATCTTCAATTGAAATACAACTAAGATGAGGCATTTATTCTTTAAATAAAAGAATGGAAAAATATTCAAACTTAATACTTAATAACAACTAATTCTTTGAATAAAAGAAAATGAGTGGTGAAAATTTAAATTGAAACACAATTATTTTTTAAATGAAAGAATGGAAAAATATTCAAACTTATGAATATTATTGGTGGAAAAAAATTTAAACTGAAATACAATTTAAATAAAAGAAAATCGGAAAATATTCAAACCTATGAATATTACTGGTAAAGAATAATTTAAACTGAAATACAATTTGAATAAAAACAACTAAGCCAGGCAGGTGGCTGATTTCGTAAGAAAACCTTAACATAATTTTTAATGAAAGTTTAAAAAATGAAGAAAGTGAAAAAATCAAAAAATAAAGGTAGAAGAAAAAAGCTAAATAGATAAACAAAAAACTATCGAGAAAAAAGGAAATGAAAATCCCTAAACAACTCTAATTGGGTTGAGTGGGGGCAAGGGTTAGTAGGTACTTGGATTGATCTTTCAAATAAAAAAATCAAAAGGTATTCAAACAAGCTGAACACCGCTTGGAGATGAAAACAAACTAAAAGGTGATTATAGTTAGTACGTATTACAGTTGGGTAGGTAAGCAAAATGAGTGTCTTGAGAAAATTTGTCTTGAAACAAACCTAAAATGGATGAAAAATTCAATTAGAATTTTTTGAAAATATATAATTGGAAAAATGAAACAATCAGTAACTATTCAGCAATATAAATAATTTGAGCTTATACTATACTAATAAAGATTGGCAAAAATTGGTTCCAACGCTGACTCTAACAACCATACAAAACAGTACTTTTGAACCCAAGGGTATCGAAGATTTCTGGGAGTGCTGCTGCAGCTGTATGAGGACTCGAGGACTAACAGTTGGTAAAGAAAGTCCCTTCGCTTGCACTTACAGGTGCCAATGGTTGCTCAGATGTTGGTGAACAGTCAGCGTAGACTACAAGTTACCAGGTAGTTGCACCTGCAAATTCAATAGTGTAAGATAAGGTGGAACAAAATAAAATGAAATTAAGTATATAGATGATCTCAATATAAACAAAGGTAAAAATAGAAAAAATCATTCCTAATTTTATTGATCACTTGACCCTAAAACAATCAATTATTTGCCAAAATAATAGCAGCTGTACTCAATGATTGAGTAATTGGGTCAACTGACTATTTGATTTGGAAAAAGGTAAACATAAACAAACTTAAGAAAAGGCTATAAATTGAAAACAAGTGTAGTCAACTTTACCTACACCGTTCAGAATCTAAACAAACAAACAAACAAAAGAAAAGGAATATTAATTATTTAATTGCTCAACACAAGTTTGCGACTTGGAGCGGACCCACCGTATTAGCGGAGTCAGCTGATCGAGGTGCCTTCTCTCTCTCTCTCTCTCCCACTGCAGAGGGGCTGCAGTGCGGCAGATACATGGTAGGCCGACGGGCTTCAGATGACAGCAAGCGGGAGTGTTGCTGTCTCCTTCTAATCCACCGTCGACTTAGGTTTGGGTACTGGTTACGCGGGTGGCGTGGTAGGCTCCAGGGTAACCTGGATGGTGAGGTGCCAACAAGATGGTCGCTCTTATTGGCCGATGAGTGCTCGCTGGACAGGCCGCCTTGGGCCAGATGCGAGGGCGGTTTTCGGTGTGGAGAGGAGAGTCGCGGAGCGCGATCGTCCGTCTTTCTTCCTCCCACGACGACTGTTGTCACTGACACTGAAGCGTGGCTGCGCGGCGGTGATGCGCGCGCCACGGGTTATCCGTCACTGGCATCTTCTTCGTTCGAACTGCAGAGAAGAAAATGGCCGCGGCGTGGCACAAACTTCTCACTTTATTGTTTCACTCGCGACGCGCCTATTTTTCGGGGGACTTTTCCCCACAAGGGATGCCAAATGTTTGGGGAAACGCGGAAGATGCGCTTTAGGTTGAGGAAAATTTACAGCGATCGCGAGGGAGCGGGAAAGGTGAAAAGCGAGGTTATTTGGAAAGCACAACACTTATATTTTTTATGCTGCACTTAAACTATTTATTGAACAATTATTATATGACTATGTACAAGTGAGGAGAGAGAGCTCGCCGTTTTGGCCGGGAGTCTCTCAACCTCAGGTAAAGTAGGTAGAATCGTCGTAGATAAGCGGTCGATCTATGACGACGGCGTTGAGTCCCGTGGCGCGTGATAGCGGCATCACGGTTGAAGCAAGACTGGTGAGGGCGGAAACTGGTCACTCCGGGCAGCTCTGGCGTCGGCCGCTCGCATGACCAATCCCGTGGCAATAAAAGGCGGTAAGTCTCAAACAACTGTGCTTACTCTATTCTTAACTTTTTTTCTACTTAAAATTCTAACCCTGAACCTACCCACGTGCTTAATTTTGTGTCTACTTCTGCGCATACCCTTGTACCTATAGGTACACAGAGTATACTCTCCGTGCCAACCTTGTGTGTATCTCTGTACCTATCCTTATTTCTACTGACATGTCTATTGTTGTAATTACTATCTTATCCTCCCTTGTACTAAATCCGTACCTACTCTCGTGTCCACTTCTGTGCCAACCCTCTTGCCAAAACTTGTATCTACCCTTATGCGTATCCGCATACCTACATTCGTGCATATCTTTGTACGTATCATTGTTATTAAACTATTATTATTAATATCAAGATCATTTTAATTAGTTATGATAAGAATTAATTTAAAATCATGTTATTTGTTAATAGTATTTAATAACACTTTTTACTGACTGTCTTTCATTTCACTTTTATTATCTTCCTTGTTGTCTTCCGTGACGCTTTCTAGAAGTAAATATCTCTCGGTGTTGGCGTAAATGACGTCATTGTCGTCAATTAGTTCGTTTTCAGGTAAGGTTGGATTTTTAGATAAGTTCAGTTTGCATTCACATTTTCCGGATTGGTTTCCTTCTTCTAGTGAACCATTGGTTTTTGTGCTTGAATTATAAATTACCTTTGACTTAATTATTCTTGATTTTAGTTCTGGGCGTTGCTGCTGATACAACGTTACAGACGTGCGTTGATGTAATTTGAATACCAATTTTCCACACTTCAAGTGAAAAGTTTTTTCGGTGTCGGGTTGTTTTTGCGGTGTTCTAGCCCTTTTGGCGGCGTATTGACGGCTACTTCTCGTCAAAGCCTTCGTGGCATCTATTTCTTCATGATATTTGACTAATATTGATGTTGGAATTTGGTTTTTATCTGTTATTATCTGGTGATATTCGATCATTCCAAACCTTTTGAAATGTGCAAGTAATAGTCATTCTTGATCCACTGGAGAATAATAGTTCGGTAAGTTACAGAATAGTCTGTCTTTATCAAGCATAATATTAGTTTTATATTTTCGATTGTTTTCTTTCTTTGTATTGGTTTCCTTTATTGATGAATAAGTCAAAATAAGTCAAAAATTGCACTTTTATTCCGCTCCCAAAATGGGACGCTTTTAAAATGTTAAACTATGTTTAGATAAATGAAAATTTCGTATTTGCTGGCCATATTAAATTGTTTATTTCAATATTGTTCGTTGAATAATGTTTTAAA
Source organism: Encarsia formosa (assembly GCA_038277355.1). Classification (NCBI taxonomy): domain Eukaryota; kingdom Metazoa; phylum Arthropoda; class Insecta; order Hymenoptera; family Aphelinidae; genus Encarsia; species Encarsia formosa. Next base: position 23,467,793 of record CM076187.1, read on the forward strand.
AATTGTTAAAAAAACCCAATGCGCCATGCAAGTGCCTCCTGGGTGGTGTGGAAATCTGCATAATTAAAGTAAAAGACAGTTTATTTCATATTATAGTTTAATTTACTTGTTTTATAAATATTTAATAAATATTTCATTTGTACCTCAAGTAAATACTTAGTATATATTTTGTATATATAGGGGGGTTGGCGAGCGAAGCGAGCAGGGGGGTACCCCCCTAGTATTATATATATAACAATGACAAAAAAAAATTTTTGTATAATGTGTCTGTATGTAGGAGTGGTTAATAATGGTAACATTAAAATGTGGAAAGCAAATAATCAGATATCTATACAAATCTCATGGTAGTTTTAAGGTGTCTTAGTATGGATTGTAAGGTGTTATAACGTGTGTTATGATTTGTTTGTTTGTTTGTTTTTTTATTATGCTAACTCATTTAATTATTTAATTGAGCTGGAATATACTATTTGGTTGTTGTATATATGTGGTAGTGGTAACTGCGCCGGTAATTTTCGTACTGAGGGGTCCTAGGTGACCAACGATTGTGATAACCATTATTGGAACACTCTCGATTGTTGGTTGTCATTCTACCTCTCTCCTCTCGGGCTATTTCCCTGCAGCTGATTGGTGTGCAGTCTAGTTGGTTGGTTTTGACCCACAAAATGTTTACCCTCATCTTCGAATCTGGGTGTAATCCACCCTCTGTGAAATTGAAGCATTTCTACCGCCTTCCTGTCTGAGGTCTGGTATGATTTTTGCGTCCATACGCGCTTCTAGTCTCCCAGCTTCTTGATAAGCTTTATCCAAGGTTTTTGGTTTTGTCGCGTCTACTGCTTGACCCAGTCTTTCAGGCAGTCCACGTATGAAGATATCTATTAGATAATCACTTACTGGCGTCATCATTTTATCATCGTAGTTCCTCGCATGTTGGGTTTTGAGTGCAAGAGCTGGGTGCGTGATTTAGTTTTAGATATTATTGATTATAACTGTATAAAAATTTTTTTCGGGTGTTCTCGACTAGTATTCAAGAAAAACCGGGTTCATAATTTTTACATTTTATAGGTGACGTTAGCAACTCGGGTTACCTGCGGCCAACCTTGTATTGCTGATTCTGACGACACGGGTCGTTGACTCTGGAAATCGGAGTCGAGTTTGTTTTTCCTCGATTCATTTCGAATTTTTTTTGGGGAAGTTGAACATTGCTTAACCCCCGATCAGTAAAAAATACGAAAAAAATTGTATATTTTTCTGCTGCAGATGAACTTGGAGCCAGGTTCATTGTAAATGAGGCCTGACAGAGCCCAAACTCAAGCAGATGGCGCCAGGGTGTTAGCAATCGTCTGTGAGACACAGATAGGCTACTTACACACATAAACATACGTTAGTAGTAGTACTCAAAAAATATATAGTTATACCATCCCAGAAAAATCTTCTTCTTAACACCCTGGCGCCATCTCCTTAAGTTTGGGCTCTGTCAGTCCTCATTAGTTAGTGCGTACGTACCGTCACGAGGGAATTTTTTTTGTAGTTAGAGCTTCAAGAGCGAAGAGGCTTTAGCTGAAGATGTCCGCTAGGACTGGCGATGCGCCAGTGAGCTGGCTCATGTACTGGAGTCCAGAAATGATGAAGGATACAATGAAAAAACTAGAACTCCAAGTTGAGGGTTCTAAGTTTGACCGTATCAGCCCACTCCAAAACTGGCTGTTGGGTAACTACTCAGCCAGTTATTTTGTTGTATCGGGGCGGAACGACGCCGAATTGGACTGGACTAAGTGGATAAAAAAGCACGAGACCGTGATTGCCGAGACGATGTCTGAAAAAAATCAGGAATCACTGCTGAGCGAGAATAGTTCCGATGGTTCAATGCAGACAGAGCATCTGCTGTCATTTTTGAACAAGGATGGAGTGGTCAGACTCAACTTGGACAGGAGCGGCAAACCACCTGTCGATTCCTAAGGAAAGAATGTTTCTGCCGTTGGACGGGATACTCTGACGGACATCCAGAACTTTAACAAAGGAATTGGACATTCCGGAACAACAAATAAGGTTGACCTCGCTCTCGAGGACAACGTTAATGCCCACGAGAATGACAAGGAAGATCAGGCCTCAAATCATGCGATGGATGATCATGTCTCGGACAACATGATGTCGCTGATCAAGACATTATCAACGGGATTCAGTGAAATGAAACTAGCTTTGAGTCGAATAAACAAGGTGGTATCTAAACTCAGGGTCGAGAACTACAACTTGAAAAAGCAGATGAGCGTTTCTCATCACAAGGAGTCTCATCGTGAGTCGGGTCAAGGGCATTTGGATGAAAGGCAGTCAAACAGCGCCAGACCCAACTCAGCCCAAAACAACTTACGGCCTGGCCTATCCTCGAGCACAAGGATGGACTAGACGCCACATTATGTAGATTACATTGAGTTGACGATATCGACTCATGACTCCAATGCCAGTCATGTAGTCTTTCAAGACACTTACACGATGAGACAGTACAACAGCTCGAGCCCAACCCTATCTGCGACTGATAAAAAGATTGCTGGGCCGGAAAAGCTGATCGCAAAAGCTCAGCTGGAACTTACGGGATTAAGACATAAATCTCATGCCGAAACGACAGAGAATTCGATCTTGGGAGGTACTCCACACACTAGTGTGCCAGCGAGAGGCCGAAACCAAGACGTTGAGCATATCGTGCGGCGCTGGAACCTATAAGTGAGTGGTGACAATAATGACACCAGTGGCTACAGTTCTTTTTGACGTGCAAGGAACCCTCTGGCCTGTCAGACATGGAGGTGTTAAACTCCTTGTCGGAATTATTCACGTCGGTTGCGACCACATGGTACCGCAACAACCAAAACAAGGGGAAAACTTGGAATGATTTTTGCACGGTGATTTTCTACACCGACTGAAGGTAGAAACCTTCAACCGTACACATTGGGAGCAGGAACCAGTTCGTGACTACATGACGAAGTTACACTCGTACTTACTCTGCATTAAGCCCCGTATGTGAGAAGAAGAGCAGGTGCAGCTGATGATTTAGAATATGCTGCCTCACTTGCAGAAGGTGGTGAAATGGGAGGAAATCGCCGACATCCCTACCCTGTTCAGGAGAGCCGTAGACGCGGAGAAGATGACGAAAGCAGGCAATGATGGTTATGGGAAAAGTGGGTCTACAACTCGTGCTCGAGCGTAATAGAGAGACTGAAACTACGAGTGGAAAAATAGCACGCGTAGCCGATGGCCGATCGGTTTCCATTACAGGACACGTCAGCTTGTCATTTAATGTGGCGGGTATTGAAAAGGACGTGAAAGTCGCGTTCATGCCAGACCTTGAGGAGGACTGTTTCCTTGGGGCGAATTTTATGCGCATTTTTGAGATTGTGCATGATCCGACGACCGATCGGTTACACTTGAAATCCGCGGGTGAAACCGTAAGTTTAGAAGTGGCAGCAATGTCGACATCGCACGTGACGACACTTGCATCGATAGGGTTGGAATACCTTATAGATGACAAACCGGCTTGGCTCCAGGAGCTGTTAGACCAATTGTTGCCGGAAGAAGATGGTCCGCTCGGTTGCACAACTTGGGTTCAACACGACATTAAGGTGGCCAACGCAAAACGAAGTTGGTAAGGCAAAAACCGTACCACGTTTCTAAGAAGATGAGAGAGATCATCATTCAACAGGTGGATAAGATGATCAAGGACGGTATTGTGGAAGAGTCCACTAGCGGTTGGTGCCCACCAGTAGTCATGGTGAAGAAACCGAATAACCAATACCAGTTCTGCGTGGATTACCGGAAGGTCAACGAAGTGTCTGAGCCTTACGTCTACAGTATTCCTAGGATGGATAGCATCTTACGGAAACTGAAAAACGGCAAATACATTTCAAAGATCAATTTAAAGAGCGCGTACCATCAGATCGAGATTAAGGAAGAAGACAGACCAGTCACTGCTTTTTTCGTTCGTGGCCGGGGTTTGTTACAATTCCGGAAGATGGCCTTTGGTTTGAGCTGGGCTGGAGCCACGTTCCAAAAGTTGAGTGACATGCTCATGAGAGATGATCTTGAGGAGTAGCTTACTCATATCTGGATGACGTAATAGTCGTCACAGATACGTTTGAAAAACATTTGGAGGTGTTGGAAAATTTTTTGGCCAGGATGAAGAAAGCTGGACTCACGATCAATAAGAGAAGAGTGAGTTCTGTAAATCTGAGGTAACGTACCTTGGAGTCATCGTCAACAAGGACGGTTTCAGGCCCAATCCTGAGAAGATTGAGTCTGTAATAACATACCCAAGACCGAAAACGGCCAACGGCCGACGCTGAAATGCTTCTTGGGGCTAACGTCGTGATACAGGAAGTTCTTAAAAAACCTGCCCACGATAGCCAAACCGTTAACTGGAATGACTAGCCGGAAAGTCATATTTATATGGGGCGTAGAGCAGCAGTTAGCTTTCGACCAAATCAAAGCGCTCATGGCTTCTGCTCCTCTTTTAAAAAGGCCTGATTGGACTAAGCCTTTTGTGCTCCATTATGATGCGTCGGACAGTGGCGTGAGTTGTTGCCTTACCCAGGAGATAGATGATGATGAAAGAGTGCTCGAATTTGCAAGCAGTGTTCTGTCTGCAGCACAGAGAAATTACAGCATCACTGAACGTGAGTGTTTGGCTGTTATGTTGAGGGTTGTCACTTGACGGTGATAATCGATCATTCCAGTTTCTCCGTTGGAAAAGAAATTTAACCATGCCACTGGCTGCCTAGCCAGCTGAGCCATCGAATTACAAGGTTCTTTCGACGTGATCCACTGCAAAGGTACCTTGAACGTAGTACTTAATTGCCTCTCACGTCTGACAGAGGAAGACGAACCGTCCATAGCTGCGATCGACAGAAATCCAAGCGACAGGCTAGATAAATGGTATGAAGAGCAGCTGAAGAAAGTTGAGGATAATCCTCGCGAAAATCCAAAATGGAAAATACTGGGGGGTAATCTGTTCTTTTATCAGCCCGATTCCATTTTGAACAAAACTGTCGGCGACGACTACGCGAGGAAGTTGGTAGTGCCTCAATATTTACGTAAGCAAATATTGAGGGAAAATCACGACGAACCAACGGCTGGCCACTTCGGTAGATACAAAACAATGCGTAAGGTGGCACAGAAGTATCACTGGCCTGGCATGTACAGTGACGTGGAGGTCTACGTCAGAACGTGCATGGTATGTCAACAACACAAGGTCGAACAGCAACTCGCTGAAGAATTGATGGGAAAGCGGGCTTCAATCATCTTTAGCAGGTGGTAGTGGGTGACATCATTGGCCCGCTTCTGAGAACCTTAAAAAGCTTTAAGTACATCTTAGAACTTGAGGATCTCTTCACTCGCTGGGTAGAGGTCACTCCTCTCAAAAAAGTGGATGGAGAGACGATATGGCGACACATCTGGACCGACGTCATTCTTAGATAGGGTTCGCTAGAGACGTTTTTGTCTGATAACGGCTCTGAGTTCGATAATATCCTCATAGATGCAATTTATACGAGTATGGTATTCACCATGAACTCACAGTCACCTATAATCCGCAGGCCAATCTAGTCAAACGAGGAAATAAGACCATCAAGTGTTAATAGGACGAAAGTCATATCACTTGGAACAAGAACCTGTCTGCATTGGCGTGTGCGTACATCAGTACCGTACACGCCGTTCACAGGAGTTGGTCCTTCATATTTGAATATGCTGAGACATCCCACGATATGAGTCGAGTTCGACGAGAAATAGAAGAAAATACCGTCGAGAGGTGCGAAGATGCAGCTCTACAGGAGTGGGTAGCCCGCGTCGGAACGGCAGACCTACTACTGAAAGGTAAACGTCAATTAGTCTATAATAATTTTATTTATAAAGAACATTCAAGAGGAAAAAACATAATTCATTGGAGGTGCTGTAGTTATGAAAAAACAAGATGTTGCGCTAAAGTTCATACAACATCTTACATTAAAGCTCATAAAATTGTTTATGAGCGAAGTAAAAAATTTGTTGCATTAGATGAACGTATTTTTGGTATTGTGTCTGAATATGTACGTGAGGATAAAAATAAGTTAGAATTCTCGGAAAGCATTGCTTTAAACATTCGTTTGTGAACTGTTTTGACATGATCAATTTTATACTGTTACTATATTTGTAAACAAATAATGTGTTTTAAATCGAAATCTTTTGTCTAAATTTGTAAATGAAATGTGAATCTAATTCTTAGAAAGTGTTTCTTTAAAAGCTTTTTTGTAAAAACATACTCGATTAATTGTATATTGTTAGTGCGTTTGTAAATAAACATTTTTTTTTGTTAATATTTTGTTATGTAAATTTAGTTAATTCTTTAAAATGTGTTAAACCTATTTTGAATTTATTTTTTCAATTTTTTTTCAACGGTTTTATTTTAGTTTTGATAAAAAAAATTTAATCCTTTTTGTTTATACTACTAATTGAATAATGTCTGGATATTTTGTCCCCGGGCGTTTTGTCCCTGGAGGTTTTATCGCGGATGTTCTGTCGCGGATATCTTGTCGTCTGGACGTTTTGTCGTAGATTCCGCAGAAGAGCAACGATGGAAGGTGTTGAAGGAGGCCGAAGCCGTGAAACGGCGCGCTGACCAAGCCGCAGCGGCCTTGCAACGCCAGACCCCTAGGGCAAAACGTCTGCAATACGAGGCAGCCCGGAAGAAGACCAATGGGTTGTTCGCTGTTTTAGCTTAAAAGTATTACAAAATATATATTTTTTGAAGGAACTGTAACGGAATACGCATCCCGTATCAAGAATCATCGATCAATTGAAATCGAAAGGTATCGGGCCAGAGGACAGCACCTTGCGGGCCTGTTCGAGCTGCAGCCGGTGTACGTGTGTGTGAGACTACACCCCGGTTGAGGCTGCGCGCGCAGCTTCAATCTTGTTCCGGTAGATTTACTGTGTTGTAGCGTTTATCGTGAGCTCTTGTTTTTTTCGCGTAAAGATTGTTATTTACTGTGTGTCACGTTGTTTTGGCGGAGTGCACTTTACCGTGATGGAAGCAGGGTACCTGTGTACGAAGGGCCAGCGTGAATCCGTGAGTTGATAATAATAAAAACCCATTGTAAAATTTCAAAGGCTTCCGGCAGCGTGGCGGTGAAGCGAACGATCGGTGAACTAATAAATTTTTCTTTCTTTATTTTTTATAATGTCAGGAGCGCGGCGTGCACTGACTGACGTGTTGTATGTTAGCTTAAGCGTTGATTAGTAATAATCAGTTATCCTTGATCGTCTAATTTTATCTGATTATTATTATACCGGTAATCGTCCTCCGTTCATCCCTGAATTCGACACCCGGGAGATTTTGGCTGCCTGCCTAGCGGTCCCGCGTCGCTTTATTAATTGTTGCTTTGCTTATATTCAAATCGCGATCGCGGACGCAGAACTGTTTTCAGGTTTGGAGAAAGCAAGAGTGTTGCTAGGAAGAACACTCTGTACACCGCGGAGGCAGCGCTGTCATCGGGGCTGACTACGAGGGTTCCGGGTGCATCCAGGTGACTCGTCCTGGTAAATTTACACGCGAATAGCTTCCCGGTTACAGAACTCAAAAAAATACGTCGATCTGTATAACTTTTATACCTATTCTCAAGACTTCTATACTTTAAAATCACATACATGAACAAAATCAAGACCATTTGTTAAAGAACTGACTATTTAAAACTTGTATTTTTGAGGAAAAATATGTTATCCTAAAAAACGCTTGTTTTAATACATAAAAGGCGCCTTAACACTGGATACTAAAAAAACTTTTTTTTTCGAAAAATAGACTAAAATTGACCTTACGGCTATTGGGTCCACCGTTGTATAAGGCGCATTAGCAAGAGATATTAAAGATTTGGTTCATCATTTGGCTTAAGAAAACGACCCCCAAAGTTTCGTCAAGGTTGGCTTTCTACATCTCATAACATCTCCATGACTACACTTATGATCAACTGTATAAAGATTACATGTCTTCTTATTTTTTATAAAAAAAAAAGGATATCTTATAGTTTTCAAGACTATTTGAGATGAATAGGCCACGGCCCTGCATATTTTGATGTATAATCAGTTTTGTATTTATTCTAATTATTTCAAGCCATTTTTATAGCGTAATAAATTTTTTCAGTTTGTGCTGTACATGCATAAGCAATTCAATTTCCCAAAACTATGAGGTGGGTTAGAGGTTTATTTTCAAGGACATAATGAAATTATGCTTCTATTTTTTATTTATTTATACTGATGTAAGTTTTTTCCTTTAACGCTGTTGCATGACAGGACTCGTCACCTGAAGAGGAGGGATCTTCTCTCGAAACGTTGTAAATAAATAAATAATTAGAAAAAACAATTTTTTCTTTCTGCCTGGATAATTAATAAAAAGTTACCATAAATACTAAAGTTTATTTTTTATATTGAAAAATGCAGTTATGATAATTTATAATTTAAATTTTGAAGTTTATCTTTACTATATTACCTAAAAAATTAATTTTTTAATATTCATCACTTAAACAATATTTTTAGGGATGAGTTAGAAGAGCAGGAAAAAAGCCAACCAGAGCCTTTAGTCACATTTCCAGATCCAGAGTCTCCACCACCAATTAGTACTTCTGCCATCACTCAAGTTACGGCTTCACAAATTTATTCATTTAATCCACGAAATAATTTTAATCATTCGAATAAGTCAATTAATTCAACAAATATACATGGCTTATCAAGTTACCCTATTTGTTCAGATTCGTTAAAATTTGAACAGAAAAAATTGACCACTGCTTCAAAAAAAAAGGTAATTTATTCAAAAATCTAGTATAATAAAAAAGGATTATATTACATCAATATTTTTCTTATTCAGTTCAACGAAAAAAAATATGGTTTTTTTTTGCTTTAAAATCATTTTTATCTGTGTCTAGTTTTGTAGAATCAATAGAAACCAGGAAAAGAAAAAAGTCTAAAATGGGAATAAATCAAGTAACTATTAAGATTAGATTATATGATTAATTAAGATAGTTTTTATGAAAACTGCTTTTCTCAGTTTTTTTTATCTGAATAACTTTCAAACGAGAAAGTTTACAAAAACAATATTTAGACGAATTCAGCTCTTAACTTTTAACGTTTTAAATCAACTTAAAACAACGAATCAATCATTCAAATCTTTATTAAACTTTATTTTAAAGTATTATTCATTCTGAAACTTCCACAATATTAAACACACACACACGGAGAAAACATAGACCTGATAATCTGGTAAAGAGAAATGCGACGAACCCGTGAAATGTTCCACCGGTTCGATCAGTCGATAGAACGCCAGATAATCTGATTCACAAACCCTTCGATTCGAGCGCCACTACTAGATAAAACTGTGTACTGTAAGCAAGGGACAATCCCGTCCGATAGACCGGTTCATCCGGTCTGGCTTACGGGATTGTACGAATGATGACGTATTGCAGGAGCTTTCGTGCCTGCCACGCAATGTAATATACTGTAGTGCAGCATGAATGACGAGAGAGAGAGAGAGTAAATAGAGCAAGTGCAAGATAATAAGAAAAGTGCAGTGAAACAAAAAAATACGTGCAAAGTGCAAAACCAAAGTGGACCAAGAAGATCAGAAAGGTTGCGAGATAAAACCAGAGTGAATAAAAAATAAAAAGGGGGTAATTGTAATGTATGCATTTTATGAGAGTGAATGAACCAGAAAGAATGTTAAAAGTGCTAAAGCGTAGTTAGCAAAAAGTATAGCGAGCGGGTTATTGACATACATATATACAGCGAGCAACTCTCTTACCAGAGTTCAGTCACAATGTAACGTCAATGGAATAAACTAATATCTTTAACTTAACACCAACAGTTTATTTAAATACTCTTCCCTCAATGCATTACAGATAGCTTAACTAGAGGAAACCAATTCGTCAACTTTTTCTCTCAGAGTGCTATAAAAGGTGACAAATTGATTCCTCTTAATGAAGAAACTCTACAGTTAACCAAAAAAGCAGGGTTTTGAAGTAAAAAGTATGGAATGTGACGGTGGTAAACCAAATGAAAGAGCGGTAACTACTCGGAATAACCAAATAAAAGTCGTTTATCGAACAGTTTAATCGTAAAAATTACATTAATTTTGATGCCCCCACCTAATCAAATGTTTGCGAAATAACTTTTTATTGAAAAATTTTTTAGTCAACGAAGTAATCGTTTCATTTAAAGTTGTTAAAGACTTATTTGAGTATGAATCCAGACTAACTGATAAAGCCGCACCTAAACTGACTAGGGCTCACATCGAACCTAATAATTTTGAAAAAATGACAATTTCTCCTACGGCTTAAGTTTTTAGATAATCTGCATCGGCAGCTGTTATTTCAAATACGCTAGCTCCTGTTAATTCACTTAAAACTGAACATGCCATTCCTACTGCTGATTTTCTTTTGAAAGTAAATGACTTTTTCGATAATCTAAGCAGTATAAGCGTCGAAGATCCTAATCCAATGCGCCAGCTTTTGTCCGATTTAAATTTAAAAGACGGCTTGGACTACATATAAACCTGGGAAGTCGCTCCCAAGGACGGTAAAAAAAAAATTAAATCGTCAGTTCTTTCATCACTTTTATTTAACAATTAAGAGTATTTTTGTGCAGTGGGAAGACATGAAAAAAGAGAGCCGTGTTTATTTGTTAATCTCTCGATTAAATCAAGATCCGATCGAAAATTTGTTCGCAAGTTTAAGAGCTCGTGGGGAGCACAAACGTAATCCAACTCCTAAACAAGTACGTCATGATTTTCAATAAAACACCACTGCTAATTTAAAAAATTTATCAACATCAAAGAATTGTGAGCCCGATACAGTTTCTTTATTAAGTACATCCGTAGAAGAAATGCAAATAGACGAATCGTTTGCAGTGGCTAGATTGAGTTCTCAGCAAAACGATTTTAACGAAAACTCGAATTGGAATGAGAGTGATATTCGGGAAAGTCTCTGTGCTGAGGATTACAAATCTATAGAAAACTGTGACAACAATAGTTTGTGTTCAGAATTTGCTGATGAAGAATACGCAGATCTTCAGAAAGAAATTTCCGACTCTGCTACTGTTATAGTAGATGATGAGGATTTTACCGACGAAGAAATGCCTTCCGATGATTCTCAAATTTTGAACTCACAACAATTGACAGCAACGAATAGTCTTTTAAAGAACAGTGCTTCTATTTCAGAACGTTTGATACAAGGCTCTTCTAGCCCGATAGAAGCAAACATGAAGTATGTAGCTGGATTTATAGTTTCAAAATTTAAAAAAAAGTTCGATTGTTCTATTTGTACAGATTTTGCTATTAGTAAAAAAAACAGAATTTTATAATGCTTAAGATCTTTTAATATTTTTTAAAGCATACACCGAAAAAAAAAGTTTCGTAGACCAGGCACTGACTTTTTAGCGTAGACCACGCAGAGTTTGAGAGCGTGGCCTACGCTTAGCCGGGTGCGTGATGTACGCCTTGGGCTAGTGCGTAAAACGCACGAGAGTTTCAGCCGTAGAATCAATGGCAATCAATAAATAGTATTGCACGATTTTCTCCGGCGTATCTTCGGTGTCGAGATGAACTAAACGGTATAGAAAATATTGTTAAAAAAAAAAAATAATTATTAAATTGATAATTAGTAAAAGAGAGAGTTGAAGACCAAAATAATACCCGCCGGCAGCAGGCGGGAGGTACGCGACGAATTAGGACCGTATATTCCACGGCTAAAACTGTTTCGCGTTTTACGCATTGCCCAAGACATAGATCACGCACTCGGCCAAGCGTAGCTCACGCCTTCAAACACTGCGTGGTCCACGCTAAAAAATTGTCTGGTCTACGCAAGTTTTTTTTTCGGTGTATAAAGTTTTTAGTAACCCAAACCGTTTTTGAAATCTTTCCGTACCTTCAGATAATTTTTATCCCAATAACCCAATGACCCTCCTACACTTAATTCAACAAAAAAAATTTTTTATATAATTTTTAGCCTTAATTAAGGGGGGGGGGGGGGTAGGGTCTGTCAATTTTTGAAAAATTGAATTTTTTTTTTTTTTTTTCTTATAGTAAAACTTATTATTATTAAGATCCCCTATGAAATATAGACGAAAAGAAATTTTTTTGAGATCTTAAAAATATTATCAATTATGAAAATTGAAATAAAATAAATGTCACAAGACCAATATAAATATTTAAAATTAACTTATTGAATTTATTGATGGTATTCTAAAAAATATTTTCTCTATATGTTTTACATTCCACATGTTATCACTTTACTTGTACGCAATAAAAAGTAGATAGTTAAGTAGTTTCAGCAACATCCTTTTCCTTTTATTATTTTAATAAGTTTGGCTCTTTTTTTTGTTTTTCGTCGTTATCATCGTAAAGTTGTCTTTCTTTATTTATTTTTTTTTTAAAGGGACTTTTATGTATTCGATTGGTTTGTAATTTGGTATGTGTATGTTTACAATGCCGTAGACTACGAATTTATTATCCATTTTTCAATTTGACCTTAAGTTAGCACGATACTGAGGCTACATTGGACTTGTTTTAGGTCAAATTTGAAAAAGTGATTTTGATCTATTGGTTTTGTTTGAAATTTTGTAGTCGTAGGTTTTTGAGGTTGCTAATTACAAATCCAAGTTTACTTTTTGAATTTGACCGATGTAAGGTCTACTTAATTAAAATGAAAAAATTTTTTTTAATAGTTTTTTGTTGAACTAAGTGTAGGAGGGTTTTTGAGGTTGCTGATTACCAATCGAAGCTAACTTTTTGAATTTGACCTATGTAAAGTTTACTTAAGGTGGGGTAGGGTCTGAGCGGTCAAAAAATGATGATTTTTCGATGATTTATAGTGAACCTCCTGTTTATTATAATTTAATAAGAATTTATATACATATCATACAACATTCAAAGAACATTCTGTCAAAATTTCAGATCAAAATATTAAAAATTGAGGCAATGGGAGCCAACCAAACAAGGCGCTTCGAAAAAAAGATGAGTTGCGGTGAAGGCTGTAACTCGCGAACGGTTCATCTGAAATCAAGAAATAAAGTAGATTTAGTTAATATATTAGTTTTTCTCGCCCCCTAGTAGGATCAATTTCATTTTTTTTCAATTTTGAAGTTTTGGCGACGTTTTGAAGCCAAAACACTGTTTTTTGGTCACCAAAACCGGCCATTTTATGGCTAAAACTCGGCCAAAAAAAAAAAAAAAAAAAGTAACTCACTAGGGGGCGGGTTTTTTATGCATTAAAGACGTATGTTTAATTCTAGAAAGATCGGTGCAGTAGTTTTCAAATGAGAACTTTCACCGACTTTGAAAAATAGTGTTTCGAGATAAACGCGTTTGAAGTTTTCGGTACGAAAAAAGTGAAGAAAAACTATTTGATTTACAACTTACACTGAATCACCTATTCCAGCTCCATAAAGTAAGTCACCAGCAGCTTCAGCAATGTCCAGGGCATCTTTTTGTCCTTGTCTTCGCCGAATTCTACCTTCTTTGGTTTGAGCGGCGCTTTCGGAGTCGGCTTTCATTATGCGAGTTTCGTCCGCCAGCCTCGCGTACTCATGGGCGCTGCATCCAGTACCAACTCCTGCTGATTGAAAAATCATTAATAAAGCTGTATTTCCTTCATTAAAAGTACATGCAGCTATATTTGCTGCAATCTCTACTATGTTGCAGCCAGCAGACGATGTTTTGGGAGCAATTTTGCAAATAAGTTGATTTAAACTCTCGTTGTTATTTTGCGTAAATCCACCAACGCATCTTTCTAAAAGCTCGTCTTTGCTCAGATCTTCGTATATTGGTTTCATTGCATCCAAAACATCAACTGGTAAGGCCTCGTTAGAGTGAGAAAAGTTTGCCACAGCTTTCTGGTATTCGCACCAAGAGTCCGCGCCGCTCGGACAATCGTAGTGCTGCGGATCTTCGTCTGTGGATGAGTTATGGGCGTACGTTGCCCAGATAGCCTTTTTCATTTTATTTACAGCATCTTCTTCTCGACAGTTTCTTCTAATCGCCAAACCGTAGTACACAGTAAAGCAGCGGCCTTCAGCGTAGAGCATGCGGGGAGGGGCAGCTGCCTCGACCTGCTCCGCTCGAAGGCCCCAGACTTAAAACTCTGTAACTTTGTGAGTTTTGCTCCAAACCCTTAGAAATTTTAACACAGCATTCTTGAAATGTTTTACTATAAGAAAAAAAAAAAAATTCGATTTTTCAAAAATTGCCAGATCCTACCCCCCCCCTTAATTCAGGTTAAAAATTATATAAAAAATTTTTTTTGTTGAATTAAGTGTAGGAGGGTCATTGGGTTATTGGGATAAAAATTATCTGAAGGTACGGAAAGATTTCAAAAACGGTTTGGGTTACTAAAAACTTTATACACCGAAAAAAAAACTTGCGTAGACCAGGCAGTTTTTTAGCGTGGACCACGCAGTGTTTGAAGGCGTGAGCTACGCTTGGCCGAGTGCGTGATCTATGTCTTGTGCAATGCGTAAAACGCGCAACAGTTTTAGCCGTGGAATATATGGTCCTAATTCGTCGCGTACCTCCCGCCTGCTGCCGGCGGGTATTATTTTGGTCTTCAACTCTCACTTTTACTAATTATCAATTTAATAATTATTTATTTTTTTAAACAATATTTTCTATACCGTTTAGTTCATCTCGACACCGAAGATACGCCGGAGAAAATCGTGCAATACTATTTATAGATTGCCATTGATTCTACGGCTGAAGCTCTCGCGCGTTTTACGCACTAGCCCAAGGCGTACATCACGCACCCGGCTAAGCGTAGGCCACGCTCTCAAACTATGCGTGGTCTACGCTAAAAAGTCAGTGCCTGGTCTACGAAACTTTTTTTTTCGGTGTATGCTTTAAAAAATATTAAAAGATCTTAAGCATTATAAAATTCTGTTTTTTTTACTAATAGCAAAATCTGTACAAATAGAACAATCGAACTTTTTTTTAAATTTTGAAACTATAAATCCAGCTACATACTTCATGTTTGCTTCTATCGGGCTAGAAGAGCCTTGTATCAAACGTTCTGAAATAGAAGCACTGTTCTTTAAAAGACTATTCGTTGCTGTCAATTGTTGTGAGTTCAAAATTTGAGAATCATCGGAAGGCATTTCTTCGTCGGTAAAATCCTCATCATCTACTATAACAGTAGCAGAGTCGGAAATTTCTTTCTGAAGATCTGCGTATTCTTCATCAGCAAATTCTGAACACAAACTATTGTTGTCACAGTTTTCTATAGATTTGTAATCCTCAGCACAGAGACTTTCCCGAATATCACTCTCATTCCAATTCGAGTTTTCGTTAAAATCGTTTTGCTGAGAACTCAATCTAGCCACTGCAAACGATTCGTCTATTTGCATTTCTTCTACGGATGTACTTTATAAAGAAACTGTATCGGGCTCACAATTCTTTGATGTTGATAAATTTTTTAAATTAGCAGTGGTGTTTTATTGAAAATCATGACGTACTTGTTTAGGAGTTGGATTACGTTTGTGCTCCCCACGAGCTCTTAAACTTGCGAACAAATTTTCGATCGGATCTTGATTTAATCGAGAGATTAACAAATAAACACGGCTCTCTTTTTTCATGTCTTCCCACTGCACAAAAATACTCTTAATTGTTAAATAAAAGTGATGAAAGAACTGACGATTTAATTTTTTTTTTACCGTCCTTGGGAGCGACTTCCCAGGTTTATATGTAGTCCAAGCCGTCTTTTAAATTTAAATCGGACAAAGGCTGGCGCATTGGATTAGGATCTTCGACGCTTATACTGCTTAAATTATCGAAAAAGTCATTTACTTTCAAAAGAAAATCAGCAGTAGGAATGGCATGTTCAGTTTTAAGTGAATTAACAGGAGCTAGCGTATTTGAAATAACAGCTGCCGATGCAGATTATCTGAAAACTTAAGCCGTAGGAGAAATTGTCATTTTTCAAAATTATTAGGTTCGATGTGAGCCCTAGTCAGTTTAGTTGTGGCTTTATCAGTTAGTCTGGATTCATACTCAAATAAGTCTTTAACAACTTTAAATGAAACGATTACTTCGTTGAATAAAAACTTTTTCAATAAAAAGTTATTTCGCAAACATTTGATTAGGTGGGGGCATCAAAATTAATGTAATTTTTACGATTAAACTGTTCGATAAACGACTTTTATTTGGATATTCCGAGTAGTTACCGCTCTTTCATTTGGTTTACCACCGTCACATTCCATACTTTTTACTTCAAAACGCTGCTTTTTTGGTTAACTGTAGAGTTTCTTCATTAAGAGGAATCAATTTGTCACCTTTTATAGCACTCTGAGAGAAAAATTTGACGAATTGGTTTCCTCCAGTTAAGCTATCTGTAATGCATTGAGGGAAGAGTATTTAAATAAACTGTTGGTGTTAAGTTAAAGATATTAGTTTATTCCATTGACGTTACATTGTGACTGAACTCTGGTAAGAGAGTTGCTCGCTGTATATATGTATGTCAATAACCCGCTCGCTATACTTTTTGCTAACT
This sequence comes from Encarsia formosa, assembly GCA_038277355.1. NCBI lineage: Eukaryota > Metazoa > Arthropoda > Insecta > Hymenoptera > Aphelinidae > Encarsia > Encarsia formosa. Next base: position 23,484,325 of record CM076187.1, read on the forward strand.
ACGCTTTAGCACTTTTAACATTCTTTCTGGTTCATTCACTCTCATAAAATGCATACATTACAATTACTCCCTTTTTATTTTTTATTCACTCTGGTTTTATCTCGCAACCTTTCTGATCTTCTTGGTCCACTTTGGTTTTGCACTTTGCACGTATTTTTTTGTTTCACTGCACTTTTCTTATTATCTTGCACTTGCTCTCTTTACTCTCTCTCTCTCTCTCTCTCGTCATTCATTATACTCTTTTTTACAATTTTATTACGCTCGCAATTTTTCACAATTTTTTCATTCGCTGCACTTTTTACTTTACGCTCGCCTGTTACAGATTTTTTGTTTACTTGATTTTTGGAAATAGACTCGCTCTCGCCTAATTCCCCCCTTTTTAGATTTGACTTTATTTGCGTTTTTATAATTTGGTTTACGTGTCTTTTAGTAATATAACCATCTTTGAATTGAATATTGTAAACTATTGGTGATATTCTTTCTAAGATTTTAGCATCTGCTTTTTTGGTTGAACTGTTGCATATCATTTTTTGTTTTTACATCATGGTTTTAATAATTCAAAACAAGTTCTGAGTTCACGTTTAAACATTAAAAATGATGTTGTTTTTCCAGTTGTTGTGTGTTCAGTGGTTCTGTAGTCAAATAAAAATCTATTTAACGCAAAATCTAATCTGTGCCCGTCTCGTATCACCTTGTCAACTTTGTCTTTCACGGTTCTTACAAAATTTTCTGCAGCTCCGCTTGTAGCTGGAAAATATAGTGCTGAAAAAATATGCTCTATTCGAAGACTTTTCAAATAGTGTCGAAATTCTTCTCTTTTTAGTTGTGGGCCGTTGTCACTAACGACAGTTTTCGGGAAAGTGAATCTACTAAAAATTGAATCTATTACTTTAATCAGTGTTTTGGCTGTCGTGTCTTTCTTCATATTAATGATTCCTGGCCATTTCGAATGAGCATTGAGCTAAAAACACTCCCGTGAAAAGGTCCTAAAAAATTTATATGTATTCGGGTCCAAGGTGTACTTGGCCATTGCCACGGTGAAAGCTGTACTTTTCTCGGACGCGGTCGAGCTTCTAAGCAAATTTTACATGTATTAGCTAATGCTTCTATATCTGAACCTATTCCTGGCCACCAAAAGTAGTTTCGGGCTACTTGTTACATTTTAATTATACTCAAGTGAGATATATGTAAGTCGCGTAGCATTTGTACTCTAAGTGTTTCAGGTATCGCTAATCTATGACCCCTTGTGATACAGTTTTCTTCTATTTTTGGCCAATCGTTTTTTATAAATGCAATTATTTGTTTAAGCTCTAAATCTTTTGACGTTTCCTTGGCTACTTGTTTAAAATCTTTTATGTACCAACCATTTTGAATATAATTTAAATTACTGTACTTTGAAGGAAATACAGGTGTTTTGTCGTTTATCGAGAGACGTGATAACGCGTCGCAATTCCCGTTTGCTTTTGATTTTACAACTTCGATCGTGTACGTGCACCCTGATAAAAAATACGCCCATCTTTGTAATCTACTGTGTAACATTGTTGAAATATTTTTACTACTGAAAATAAACTTTAACGGTTCATGATCTGTTTTCAAAATAATATTATTACCAATAATGTACTGGTAAAATTTTTTAAAACCGAATATCATGGCTCCTGCTTCTTTGTTAATTATAGCGCGATGTCTTTCGCTTTTCGGAATTACTTTTGAAGCAAAGGCTGTTGTCCTTTCCGTACCGTCATCGTACATGTGCGATAAAATTGACATAACAATGCTGACTTTTTATTCAGTTAAATTCTTTTTCACACTGATCTGACCATAGCCAATTTTTTCTCTTTAAGTAACGCGTACAGTGGATCGAAGTGTTCTTTCCTGTCTTTTAAAAATTTTTCGTAAGAATCTACTCAGCCTAAAAAAGCTTCTAATTCTTTATGGTTTTTTGGCGATGGTGCTTCTTTAATTGCTTTTATCTTAGATGGACTTGGGTTTAACCCGTTCTCGTTTGTAACAAACTCTAAAATTTCAATGCTTTCTTTAAAAAAATCACATTTATCTTAATTTACGCGTAGACCTGCTTTATCTAGTCTCGCAAAAATCTCTGTTAAAATTTCCATATGTTCTTTGTCCGCTTGACCCGTCATATAAATATTATCAATGTAAATTTCCGTATGTCTTATACCTTTTAAAATTTCTTCGAGAATATCAGTAGACATATGGCAGTATGGCCAGACAGAAGTGGCGTGGCCTAATGACGTCACCACTAGCCCCAGCGCCAGTCCTGGCGGGAGTCCCCACTGCCCTACCAGGGTAGCGTAGCGTGGCGGAGGTGGCGTGACGTCATCGGCTGTAGGGCCCTGCGCGCATTATGCAAATTATATGCAAATTTTTGGAATTTATGCAATTTTTTTTTTTTTACAGAGTTAGAAGTGTATGCTAGTTGTATTCAAATTTTTGAAAATTTTAGGTTTAATTTTTGGAAATTTAGATTTAAGCAGTCCCAAAATAAAATCCCTACAAATTTACAGGGTGCTGTAACTCTATGGTTCTCGAGATAATATCAGAACTTTTATTTTTCGCAAGATGGTTTTCGAAAATGTCTGTTCTGTAATAGTATATTATGCAACGGGTTGCAGTATCGTCGCCAGGGCGGTTTAAAGGCCCCGAGTGCGAAGCGAAGCGTAGCACGAGTGACTTTAAGACGCCCTGGTGACGTGCTGCACCCGTTGCATATACTATTTTATACCACTGGTGCGTAGGGCGAGTTTTTAAATTTCGAAGCGTGCGTAAAATCGAGTACCTACGCACTAGTGGTATAAAATTTAATTTTCTACAAATTTACACGGCTTACTAGGCAAGTCGTAACTCGAAAGTTTTCGGGTCGTTGAGATGCTATCCGATTTTGCTCCGGAATTTTTTTTTCAAATTTACAGGTTTTAGGTATATGAAAAATTTTTTTACAGGATGTTGTAACTTAATAGGTAGTCGAGATGGTATCCGAATTTTTTATTTTGTCGCGCGTTTTTTCGAAAACGATAGGTAGTGCTGTAAAATTGTATTTTCTTCAAATTAAGACGAGACACTCGATAGGTAGTCGAGATGGTATCAGAACTTTTATTTTTACGAAAACGTTAGTTCTATAAAATTTAATTTTTCCAAATTAAGACGAGCAAGTCGTAACTCGATAGGTGGTCGAGATGGTATCGGGATTTTATTTTTCGAAAAGAGGAAATTTTCGTTTTATTACACGGCTCGCTTTGCGGTGTTTAGGGAGATTTTTGAACAGCGGAGAAATTGCGGCTTCCTTGAAGCAGGCATAGACGTGTACGACGTCCCTTTTACAGTCGCGCCAAACGATAAGTATCACGCTGTTTTACAATCGGGCGCGGGAGGCCCGAGTCAGGTATGCACCGACTCTCTCCGAACAACAGGGTTCATAACACTGCCGATAGGTATCTCGATGACCGTTCCTTAACTGATTGGAACGTCTTTGGGCGTTACCTGGCTAATGACCTTTCGGCATCGGTGTCGATGCTCTCTCCCTCCCAAGTGTCTTTTTTCTCGTGTTTATGTCCCTGGGGTCTGTTTTTATCGTCCTATGGCGAGTTTCGACTCGTAAAAAATCTCTCCACCGATACCTTTCGCAGGGTGAAATTTTCCCTACCTTGACTGTTTTCTCCGAGAAAAGTGGGGGTGAACTCATGTTTGCGAGGACTTTTCTCTGGTTTGACTCAACAGTCCTATCTTGAACATTTTAGAGTCATCATCGTGCTTAGGTTCGCAGCTCTCTTGAGTATTTTTTAGTGTTCGTGAACTTGAGCTTAATTTTCGTGAGTTTTTTTTTTCATTCGCAATGGATTTGTCGAATCAAGATATTTTTAAGATGCCTGAACCTGTTGTGAATGAGTTATTGTTCGTGACAGTGATAGAGGTGATGTTTTATTTACGTGACTTCTTACACCTTGGCAATGTGGGTGGGGAGTTTTATACAGCTCTATTGCGTAGACTGTATGAAAACTCAACCGACGAACTGTACAATGTGTTTGTGGAGTTATTGGAAAGGTGTGCAACTAGTGAAATTTTAATAATTTACAACAAATTTATTAAAAATTCTGAGAACATTGTGCGTATGGTGACGATTATGGGAGACCATATTATTCAGCGAGGGTTGCAAGATAAATTCCCTGAAATCATGGAGCAGTGGCACGAAATCAAAAGTGAGTACTTTTTTATTTTATTTTTATTATTTTTATTTTTCCTACTAATTTTTTTTGCTTTTTTTCATAGTTCAGTTTGCGCGAGTGCAGGCTGAGAAGGAGTCAAGAAGACTGAGTGTTTTCAGAGATCGGGTTCTCGAGAGCAAGGATCGTGAAAGGAGCTTCAGGAAAAAAGTTGAGAAGTACCAGGAGAATTATGAAAACTGGAGGAAGCGAAAATCACCAACATTTCCTGAGCCACTTGCAAAAAGGCCCAAAACAAAACAAACGTTAAATGAAGGTATGTTATTTTAAAAAATAAAAAATTAATTTAAAGTTTTTTATAAATTTGTAATTTTTTTTATAGAGTACACCGTTGTCACCAATGCTCCGAGTTTTATTGACTTGGTTGTTCGAAATTACAGGAAGGCAACGGATATTGTTCATATAAATGATTCAGATTTTGAGGGTAACTATATTCTATTGTAGATTTTTTATAATTTAGTTATTACATGAATGAATATTTCAAGTGAATTTTTTTAATTTTCAGATGAGTTCGACATCGCTCATGTCGAGCCTGGCCCGTCACGTTTATGCCCCCCGCGGCAGGTGTCAGGTTCAAAGACACAGCAGGTAGCAGAAGCTGAATCTCCAACGATTCCTGCTAGATCACAGTCGGCATTACCAAAATCAGACGATACCGACTCTGAAGGTAAATTTTTAACTTATTTTTAGAAGAAAATTAAGAATTTTTGAAAATAAAGTTTTTAATTTTTCAATTTTCAGGAGAGTTTGCTGATGATTTCAGATCAAAACCAGTGGCGAAGACTACCATGCAGTCAAATGATGGTAAAGAGTAATTTTTAAAATTTTAAATATATTAATTGAAAAATATTCATTAAAACTTTTTTTTTTTTTTTTTTTAGGAACTGACTCCTCATACTTGCAGTCGCAAGCAACGCAGGAGTCGCAGCACGGTGGAAATCAGACGCTGGTGACCATTGCAGAGGTTCATCAGAGTGACGAACAGCGAGGTAACTTTAAAAAATAAAAATAATTTTAAATAATTAATTGAAAAATATTCATTAAAACTTTTTTTTTAGGAACTGCCTCCTCAGACTTGCAGTCGCAAGCTACGCAGGAGTCGTAGCACATTGAAAATCAAACGCTGGTGACCATTGCAGAGGTTCATCAGAGTGATAAACACCAAGGTAACTTTAAAAAAAAAATAATAATTTTAAATAATTAATTGAAAAATATTCATTAAAACTTTTTTTTTAGGAACTGACTCCTCAGGCTTGAAAAGAAGACGATAAATTTCTTTTTATTTTTTTCGATTTAGAAACGCGTCAAGACGAGCGTTTGAACGAAACTTCGACCGTCAAACCCGAACCTTTGTCTCCTGCAGCAACGATGCACCGATTGTATCGATAAACCCGATATTGATAGGTGTAATAGTTGTGGGGTTCGCGAGTTAATTTTCCGTGAGGACCCGGTAAAAAACCTTGTAGATTTTACGTGCCTTAGGAGCAATTCAATTTTTAAATCGATCGTTTGCATCGCGCACAATTTATCTGGGTTCGACGGTCAATTTTTGCTGTCCGAAATGACAGAACGCAAAGACCCTATAACACCTAACATTATTTTAAACGGAACCAAAATAGTTTTAATGACCGTCAATAGAAAAATAAAATTCATAAATAGTTTAAATTATTTTCACATGAAGCTCAGTGCTTTACCAAAGACTTTTGGTTTACCGGAAAACCAAAAAAAAGGCTATTTCCCGCATCTATTTAATACTTTGAAAAATAAAAATTATAATGATGTTTTACCGGACGCTAAGTATTACGATCCTGATTCGATGTCTGGAAACGACCGCGCTCAATTTTATCTTTGGTATAACGATCAAAAATCTAAAAACGCGAAATTTGATCTCCAAAAGGAAATAGTAGAGTACTGCCGAATGGATGTAGAAATATTGCGTGACTCGTGTTTGGCTTTTCGTCGTATTTTTTTAAACGTTGGGGACGTGGATCCATTTATCTCGGCAACTACGATCGCGTCTACTTGCTCAAATGTTTTTAGACAAAATTTTTTGAAAAAAAATACAATCGGTATTTTACCACCCAACGGATATAATCGGGCGAATAGACAATCGGAAAAAGCCATCGAATGGCTGCTTTTTATAGAAAAAAATCTCGGAAAAAATATTATCCACGCGGGAAGATCGCGCGAGTATAGAGTAAACGGGAAATATTTGGTTGATGGTTTTTTACCACCTGATGCACCTTCGGAAAAAGGAACTATTTACGAGTTCCACGGGTGTTACTATCATGGGTGTCCGGAATGTTTTCCTAATGATCGGCATAAAAAAATTCATTCGCATGAGGCTTTCGATACTCTGTATGAAAAAACTCGCGAAAAAACCGAAACTTTAATCTCGTGGGGGTTCAAAGTTATAGAGATGTGGGAGCACGAGTTTGATGAGTTAAAAAAAAACGATTTAAACTTGTGCGACTACTTAAACAATCATCCTATAATGAAGACCGTAAGACTGAATCCACGCGACGCTTTTTTCGGGGGTAGGACAGAGAATTTTGTAACCTCTTACAAAGCCGCTGATAACGAGAAGATCTCGTACATAGATATAATTAGTCTGTATCCCAGCGTGTTAAAAAGCGGCGTTTTTCCCTTACTTCATCCCCAAATTTACAAAGGTTCGGAGTGTGAGGAGGTCCTAGTTGAGGGTGATAAAAGTAATTTATCGCGCATCGAGGGATTAGTCAAGTGCAAGGTTTTACCCCCACGAGACTTACACTTGCCTCTACTCCCGGTCAAGATGCACAATAAATTAATGTTTGCTCTATGTCGTTCCTGCTGCGAGAGTATGAATGAAGGCAATTGTATGCATGAGAGTGAAAAAGACCGCGAGTTTTTAGGTACTAGGATGAGCTTAGAGTTAAAAAAAGCCGTTGAATTGGGGTATATTATAAAGGAGATTTATGTAATCTGGAATTTTGAAACCACCGTATACGATAAATCTAACGGTACTGGTGGTTTATTTACAGATTATATAAATACCTTTTTAAAAATCAAACAAGAGGCTAGTGAGTGGCCTGCTACATGCACGGATGAGGCTAGCAAACAGCGGTACTTGAGCGAGTTTAAAGAGGCTGAGGGGGTCGAGCTCGAGTACGAGAAAGTAGCCAAAAATCCTGGTTTACGCGCTGTAGCAAAATTATCATTGAACCTACTCTGGGGCAAATTATGCCAGCGCGAATCCTTACCGCGTACTGACATAGTTAAGACGCGGGAAGGGTTGTTAAAACGTTTGACAGACCCTAAAATTGAAGTAATGAATATTCTCGCCCCCAATTCAACTGTAATTTACGTGAACTGGCGGTACAGAGACGATGCTGTGACCGCAACGGGATACACAAATGTTGTAGTTGCCGCTTTCGTGACGGCACAGGCTCGTCTCAAACTGTACAGTTACTTAGAAAAACTAAATAAAAGAGCCTTGTACTGCGACACCGATTCCTGCGTATTTGTATCTAAAACTGATAATCCCAATGAGTATCAACCTCCTCTCGGAACGCTGTTGGGTGATATGAGCGACGAACTGAGTGATTACGGTTCCAACGCTTTTATTCAAGAGTTTATAAGCGGGGGGCCAAAGTTTTACGGTTATCGCGTCGTATCACCGGATAGTGAGACTACAAGTGAGTGTGTTAAAATCAAGGGAATAACTTTAAATTATAGAAATAGTGAGAAAATTAACTTTGAAAGCATTCATGAATTAATTAAAAACTCGTTTAATGCACCGGATGATAAAATTGAAATTGATTTTAAAGCCATACGTCGACTACCAACGCACGAGGTTGTTACTCGCGATGAGCGCAAAACATGCTCTGTAGTTTTGAAAAAAAGGCGTTTTATTGATGCCAAGTTATCTCATCCGTACGGGTTCAAAAAAAAATAAAAATGACTGAAAATCTCTTTAAACCGCTACCTGATGGTTGTATAAATGTGTAAAAATATATTTGTAAGCTGTATAAAAATTGTATTATTTAAAATATATTTGTAAGCTGTATAAAAATTGTAGTATTTAAAATATATTTGTAAGCTGTATAAAAATTATACAAAAAATTGTAGTATTTGAATATTTGTAAGTTGTATAAAAATTGTAGTATTTAAAAATGTATTTGTAATTCTCGATCTGCTTAAAAATTGTAATTTTAAAAATAAAATTCATTTGCAAGCACAACATCTGTGTTCAAAAATTAATCGAAAAACACTATATTTATTTGAATATACGCGTGTCCTTGCGAATTATACGCGTACCCGCGCGCGTGGTCCGCCGCCGCCGCCGCCGCCGCCGCGGAAAAAAAACGCGTATAAAAAAAAAAAAAATTATTACTAAGCCCAATGTTCAACCAATTTATTAAACTACTACTCGGTTGTTCAAGTTTAAAAACTCGTAGTTTTGTACCGACGAGGATTCGAACCAGTAACCTACACCGTGACGCACCTTGAAAAATTTTAGAACGGCTACCAAAACCACAGGGCTACGGCACGATGCTACAGGTAAGGATAAATATGCCAACTTTAAACTCTCCCCTTCAGTCTTCGAAATGGATACGCGCTGGCGACACCCTTTTACCTGTATCATAGCAGGATCTACCGGCTCTGGAAAAAGTTTCTTTGTCTCGCGTTTTATAGAACACAGAAATACTTTGTGTAACGTAAACTTTGACCGAATTTTATTTTACTATGCAGAGTGGCAAGAGGCATACAAGAAATTAAACTTTAAAATCGAATTCAAAGAAGGCTTACCAGACCCATCGGATTACTCTCACGATAACCACAAGAAAAAACTACTGGTGCTCGACCATTTAATGCGCGAATCATCATCTTGCGATGTAATTCTCGATCTTTTTACCAAGGGATCGCATCATCGGAATATCAGTGTAATTTTGATTATGCAAAACCTCTTTCACCAGTCGCGTATTCAGCGTACATTATCCTTAAATAGTCATTACTTTGTAATTTTCAAAAATCCCCGGGATAAATCGCAAATTATACATTTGGCTAAACAGATTTCTCCAGAAAACACAGGATTTGTAAAAGAGGCGTATTTAGACGCAACCAAACTCCCCCACTCGTATCTCTTGGTAGATCTTACTTAAGCCACAATGGATGAATTTAGATTTCGCGCGTGTATTTTTCCAGATGATAAAGTAAATTACGTCTACGTTCCGAAAAAACGTTAAATCAATTTGATATATCAGCCCATTCTCAGTATCTCGCCAACTATGGCTGAAGCCGCATCGGGTGCTTTTTTCTCTAAAAAACAAGTTGCTATTCTTCACGCACTTTGTCATTCCAATAAGGAGCAACGAAAAGCGTTGTTGAAAGTCGCAGACAAAGCACTTGTTAAAAAAATTTGTGAAATTGCTTTGAATGCTCTCTCTGGAAATCTAAATCTAAGCAGTGCAGAAAAAAATCGTTTAAAGAAACACAAAAATGTTTTACGTAAATTAATCGTCTGTAAAAAAAATGACAAAAACAACTGGTTGAAGAAAAAAAAAGCAATTTGTCAGCACGGTGGTGGATTTTTACCTGTGTTACTAACTCCGATCGTAAACGTTTTACTGTCTAAAATTTTCTCATCTCTCAAATAATGCAAAAAATGGTTATCGTTCCCGAGAGTATTCTCGAACAGATTAATAAATCTGATCAGGATACTGAAACTACTGTGCAAACTCCTGGTGATTATTTATCGCGGCTCGACAAAGAAATGTACGACATTATACATTCAAAAAATTTTAAAAACGATTTTGACAAGTGTAAAAATTATTTACAAGTTTTGTATCGATATCTTTCTTTCAAAGAAAAAGACGATTCCTACAAAAAGCCTTTGATGGATTTCAACGAATCTGTTAATGAAATTGATTTATCAGCCGAAAACGTTGACATAAACGACAACGATTCCGAACCCATGAGCATCGATGTAATTTTACAAAATTTTCCGGGATATCAAGTTAAAAAAGCACGTCATTTGTTAAATTTTTTAAAGGAATCTGCCCCAGGGCGACTTCAATGGGATTCGTTTGGTACAATTTCTATTGACAAAAACAGAATAGAAGGCTCAGATATCGTTGAGCTTTTAAAGGATGCAGTTCGTCACAACACGCTCTACGGAAAAGATACAGTGAAAAATTTAAATCTTACTGGACAAAAAGAATTCACAAGTCTGATAAAATCATCCATTTTACCGTACAGACAAAAGAAAGTTTTGAATAACTTGTACGTTGATCGACCAAGAGCCAAGGCTAAACGTGGTGCTGATAAAAAAGTTTATGAAACACGTGGAAAAAAACGAATTATTAAAGCCGATGGTTCGCGAAAAAAAGTAAAAACTGATTTTTCACCGAAAAAAACAAGAAGTACGACGAAATGGCTGAAGATGGAAATTTAAAGTACGAAAATCAGTATTATGATTTATCTCACGAGGCTGGCTTTGCCGGGGCCACAAATTTATTACGTGTTAATGCAAAAGGTAAAAAGTTGACCGATGAAGTTGAAAAAAAGATAATCTACAATTGGTTTTCACACCAGGACGCTTACACCCTCCACCGACCTGTGAAACGAAAATTTCCAAGGCTACATTATAACGTGTCAAACGTTGACGACTTGTGGGAGCTTGACCTCTTACAAACGTCTGGTATAAAAGAATACAACGACAACTTCACTTTTTTACTTGTCGCAGTGGATGCTTTGTCAAAATATGCATTCGTCGAAGCTATTAAAGATAAATCCGGACCCAGTGTGACGGCTGCTTTTAAAAAAATTCTTAAACGAGCCGCACCTCGTCAACCTTTTTTAGTTCAGACTGATTCTGGTTCGGAGTTTAAAAATTCAGTTTTTCAAAATTACCTAAAAAGTCTTGACATCAAATGTCGAGTTGCTAGAAATCCTGATATTAAATGTGCAATAGTGGAGCGTCTGAATCGTACGATACAAGAACGCATGTGGCGTTATTTTACTTATAAAAATACCAAGCGTTACATCGATGTCGTGCAAAAAATTATTCACGCATACAATCATACAGTACACAACGGTATAAAAATGAGACCTGTCGAGGTCAATCATTACAACGCTAAAAAGGCACGTGAAAATTTAGAAAAAAGAGCTCGATCTCAAAGTATAAATAAAAGTATAAAATCAAAAAGAGCACCAGGATTGAAACTTAAATACAGCGTCGGAGACTACGTAAGGATCAGTCGAACTAAAAACACCTTTGAAAAAGGTTACGAGAAAAATTTTAGTGAAGAAATATTCAAAATCATCCGTATATCGCGTCGTCAAGGGTTGTATACGTATATCATCAGTGACTTGAACGACGAGGAAATTGACGGGGTTTTTTACACGGAAGAATTAGCGTTGGTTGGAAAAAATCGTTTGAAAGAAGATAAAATATTCAAAATCGACCACATTGTTGCTACTAAAGGTCGTGGTTCCAATAAAAAAGTTCTCGTACGCTGAGCAGGATACAATTCCAAGTTTGATACGTGGTTAAAAGCATCTGAGCTTGAAGATATTTAAAAATGAATAACCGTGATGAATTTTACTTGATTCTTCCCAGTAACTCAAGTATGATTTATTATCCCGATCATACAACCACTTGTTTTACCACTCATTTATCTCGTGAAATATAACTCACGGGGGATTGGTACGTGGGATTAGTTGAGATTCATGTACCGTGTACAATAAAACACATTGAACAGCATGAGTCGAGATTTTATTTTTCCATGAGAGATTATCCACCCGAACCACACGATTTTCCTCAAGGTCGGTACGAATCGGTGTTGCAACTAGCTAATGAAATTAATCAAACCCGTGAAATTTATGAACATCAAATGTTTCAACCCCCATGGATCTCAAAGGGTTATCACTCTTACTAGAAAATGCGAGTGTAAAGATAAACACAAAACAATGTTTAATGAAAAAGTTTGCCGTATTTTTGGATTTGAAAATGAGTCACAGAGAAAAAATTTTACTCTCGAAACATCGCCCGAGAGTCCTGTTGTAGTTGCTTCGAGACCAGCGGTTATTGGACGCGCTATTCCTGATCAGTTGTTTGTGTATACAGATATTTGCATGCCATGTATGGTCGGTGATACTCAAGCTAGTTTATTACGTATAGTTTCAATCGATACTTCCAAATATACTTTTGGTAGCAACATTGTCAAGCAATATTCACCGCCTCATTACTTACCCCTACTCCAACACAGCTTCCAAAGTATAACCATCGATATAAGTGACGTTTTTGGCCAACCGCTTGCATTCAGTTTTGGTACTTTGATTGTGACATTAAGATTTACCCGTAATAGAGTTTAAAAATGACGCTGTATTTACATTATTACGACCAACAAATTGGAGGTGGTTCAAGAGTGAAAAACGTTTTTTCCGGCTCGACTTACCAACGAGGTCATGGTATTGGTGCATTCCTCGGTGGGCTAGCACGACATATTTTACCCTACATCACGCGTGGTGTAAGAGCTGTAGAAAAAGAGGCTGTTCGTGCAGGCGTGAATGTTTTCGATGACGTAGTTAACAATGACGTCAATATAAAAGAATCGCTCAAAAAAAGGGTTCGAGAATCTGGAAATACTTTGAAAAGAAAGGCTGCAACTAAAATGGTTGATTTAATGAAAGGTGAAGGATATAAAACAAAAGCATCGAAACGTAAACGTCAGTCATCAAAAGGGAATCGTCGCGTTCGTACCTCTTCAACGAAAAAGAAGAAAAAAAAGGTTCAAGGACAAAAGAAGAAGAAGAGTGTGACGAAAAAGAAAAAAAAAACTTTGAGAAGTTTAACTGATATATTCGGACCCCGGTAAAAATGGCGTTCCTACACTCACATAGTTCGGAGTGTATGGCTTCCGAGCTTGATCTTTTCACCGTACCACCAACTCAGACATCCATCGAAAGCTGTAATTTTTGTCAATTCAAACCTGTCTCTTCTTCAACAGACGATTCGGATGCACCTATCGAATTTGTTGTCCCTGCAACGAGTGAATACTACATGGACTTAGCTCACACAATGCTTAGTTTACAAGTGGTTATAATACCGAATCATTCAGCCCCTGAAAATATCAAAGTCGGACCGGTGAATAACTTTCTTCACTCGATTTTTAATCAGGTTGATGTTTTTTTCAACAATAAACTTTTCACTCCGACTAGTAATATGTACGCGTATAGAGCATACATTGAAACTCTCTTGAATTACGGCCCTGCAGCTAAAAGTTCGCATTTAACCGCAAGCTTGTGGTACGAGGACGAAGCCAAAAAGTTTGATGCAATGCCAAATGCTGGAAATAAAAACGCTGGTCTTACAAAGAGACAAAAATTGGCAACTCCTGGACAAACGTTTGATTTGATCGGGCATATTCACAGTGATGTTTTCAATCAAGATAAAATGCTGATCAACGGTGTAGAGTTGCGTATTCGTTTTGTAAGAAACAAGGATTCGTTTTGTTTGATGGATGCTTCAGAGGATGGAAAGTACAAGGTTCAAATCAAAGCAGCAACGCTCATTTTACGCCGTGTAAAAATAAGTCCTCCCGTTTTGCTAGCACACGCTAATGGTTTATCCAAGGCTTCTGCAAAGTATCCGATTACACGCGTGGATATAAAATCATTCACGATGCATCCTGGTCTTTTATCCGAGACTCTAGATAATGTTTTTTTGGGTCAGCTACCTAAAAGATTGATCATTCGATTTGTAGATAACAGAGCATTCAACGGTAACCGTCAACTTAACCCGTTTAATTTTCAACATTTCAATATAAACTATCTCTCTTTGTACATTGATGGTGTGCAAGTACCCAGTAAACCACTGACTCCACGATTTCAAGGCAACAATAAATCATTTATCGAGTGCTTTCAAACACTTTTTACCGGTACAGGCATTCATTTTTTGAACGAGGGTATAGAGATCAACAGAGAAAATTACGACAAGGGAAATTTTTTGACTGCTTTTGATCTCACACCTGATTCGTCTGCACATTGCGGGTCTCATTGGTCACTGATTCGATCTGGCTCTGTTCGGTTAGAGGTGAAATTTGAAGAGGCTCTAGCAACAACAATCAATTGTATTGTTTATGCTGAGTTCGATAATTTATTAGAAATCGACTCAGAACGCCAGGTGTTGGTAGACTTTAGCGCCTGAAAAAAAAGGGAGGGGATAGAGAGGTTGCTACATTCCTCATCGCTACTCTCAGTTTCTTTTCGTTCGTCGTTCTCCCAACTTCGCCTTTTCACCATGGACTTAATAATAGACTGTCAAGCTATAAGAGATGAAAATAAAAAGTTTTATCCTAAAGAAGTAGCAGTTGTTTCAGTGCAGCATAATGTGATTGGTCATTGGATCTTAAAATCTCCCAATAATTTTGAAAGTTTATCATCTGACTTGAAAATTACAAACAATTTTTATACACGCGATATTCATGGATTGGAATGGTTTGACGGTGACATTACTTTATCTCAATTGAAACACCATCTCTACGAACTCACCAGAAAAGCTAAAGAAGTTTATACCCGAGGTAATGAAAAAAAAATCTTCTTCGAGTCATTAATTTGCCGTCGTGTAATTAATTTTGAAGATTTCTCTGGACCCACATATGGGAATCTCCGTAAATTGTTTAAAAAAGAAAATACAATGTGTGTCACTCATGGAATGGTCGACATCACCATGCATGGGTTAATCGATCCCCCTGTTGCTGTTGATTCTTGTGCATTAAACAAGTGTTTTTTAAGCAGATTGTTTTTACGTAGTATACTCAAGCCTGAAATTTTTAATGAATTTAAAACGTACGATTTGTCATCCAGAACATATTACTGTGCTCTCCTGGAACATAACACAAAAATGAGACTTGGTAAATCTGTAAAACATGAAGGTGAAGACGAGGTCGGAAGTATAACCACAGCATCTACTGTACTTAGCATCAGTCTGAGTGCCACACCCGTTGCAACATCATCGATAAACGGAGACTACGATACACCTAAATCGTGGGAACAAAATGAACACCCGGGAGATAATGCAGGCAATTCTGACACTGCCTAAAAAAATCAAAACTATCGGAGTTTTTGCTGCTGATCAAGTCCCAAGACGTTTGACTTTGCCTGCTGCAATCGTCGTCAATACTGATGCGTCCGATAAGCCTGGAAGTCATTGGACAGCTTTGTTTATCGATAAAAAGGGAAAAGGTACATTTTTCGACAGCTACGCACGAGCACCACAATCGAGACATATCTGCAATGCGATTAAAAAAAACTGCACTTCATGGCGTTATAACAAAAAACAACTGCAAAGCTTCGATAGTTCAGTATGCGGCGAGTATTGCGTACATTTTTTACATCACATGAGTGAAACCAACAATTTCCAGTCGTTATTGGATCAGTTTACATCAAACACGCCTTACAACGACAAAAAAGTTTCAAAATTCTTCAAAAAATACAATTCTTTCAAAAATAAAAATAAAAACAATGTGTTACCACGAGGTAGTTCATTTGGAGGAGGTTTCAGTAATCAATCATGCGTATCAAGAATTAACTATATATTATACTCATTATAAGGTGCAAAAATTAAATAATTAAGTTAAGTGAGGACCAGCGCGACGAGAATTGACATTAATAGATCTTTTTCCTGAAAATTTGTGAATTAAAATTGTTTATACATTAAAGCGCATGAAATATACATATATCATTATTTTTAAGATTGTATGAGAGAGAGAGACTAATAAATTATATTATATATATTTTAACCTTATTTTTATTTTCTTTTTATTTCACGACCCACCTGTTTTTCTAAAAAATTCTTTTGTAGCTCTAAACATAAATTACGCCTTCCCTAGCACACTGTTTTTCAAAAAAAAAAAAATTCCTTAGCTGATGCAGGTCTGGACATGCTTGGACATAATTTACGACTTCTCTGTCGCTCCTCTTAATCGGTTTTTCTAAAAAATTCTTTTGTATTTGCAGGTCCAGACAGGACAAAACATAATTTATGACTTTTCTGTCGTCCCTCTTACCCGTTTTTCCAAGAAAATTCCTTTGTTGATGCAGGTGTGGACAGGCTTGGACGTAATTTACGACTTCTCTGTCGCCCCTCTTGACCGGTTTTTCTAAAAAATTCTTTTGTATTTGCAGGTCTGGACAGGCTTCGGCATAATTTACGACTTCTCTAGCACCCCTCTTGACCGGTTTTTCAAAAAAAAATTCCTTCGCTCATGCAGGTCAGGACAGGCTTCGGCATAATTTACGGCTTCTCTAGCACCCCTCTTGACCGGTTTTTCAAAAAAAAATTCCTTCGCTCATGCAGGTCAGGACAGGCTTCGGCATAATTTACGGCTTCTCTGTCTCCCCTCTTAATCGGTTTTTCTAAAAATTCTTTTGTAGCTGCAGGAGACAAAGGTTCGACCCTACGCGTTACAAGCCTGTCGTCGCCCCCCCAACACTGTCAGTAGATAAAAAACGTTTCAAGAGACGAGATGTCTTCCGAAAAAAAAAATAAAGTAACCATGGGCTTACCCAATATGGTTTTATCAACAACGTATGCTATAAATCGCTCCAATGCGAAGCGTATCAGTGTGGGGTTGGATTTTAATGGAACTTTTTTTGCACCGGTCGTAAAGTTTTGTTCTTCTGGACCACCAAGCAAATACATAACTTTGGATAAAGATTCATTGGATCAGTTATTACAATTATCAGGGGAGATGGAAACGTACTTGCAAGACCATTACAGAGCGTGCTTACTCCCAAAAATGATTCAGTTACCTTCTCACAATATCGTTTTTGGAGAATCGTTTGAAAAAAGAGCAGTTATTATAAACGAACGAGTGCTTGAAAATCTGGAGACTGAGACAACTGGTGAACAGGAAGAAGCTGCCAAACAAAAATCTTCTCTGGAAACGCTACTCGAAACCGCCAAAATAAAGAAAAAAATTGAAAATCCGAATTGCGTCGTACTGCAACAACCTACATACGAGGGTTTCAAAGAGATGATTCCGTGCATTTTAAGTAGATTCAAAAATTTGAGCGAGAAGCAGAATTTAGTGAACAAAATTTACGAAGGTATTGTAAACTTCTTGATTGAACATTTCAAAAAAGAAGATCTCACCAAAGTAAATAATTGTTTACGTATTGCCGATTATTTTAATCAGTATTACGTACTTGTAAAAGAAAGTATTGAGAACTATGTACGCGAATATCTCGATGAATCTCAACGACAAGACACACAAATTATAGACTTGGTGTTAGCCGAACTACAGGCCTGCTATTTACCCTTCATTTCAAGAGATGTTTCTCAAAATTTACACGCAGAATGAAAAAATCTCACAATTACTTAAAAAAGGTTTTTCAAACAACCCCTTCAGTACTATTCTAGTCCCGTTACTATTAACATGGGCCAGGTCTTCAGCAAGTTCAAAAACGTTGAGACAACTGTAACAAAAATGGGAATCGGCCAAAGTTCTAACTCCGGCTACACCAAGCTCGACAGAATACAGGATCCCGAGCAAACCAAACCTCTCATTTCCAAAGAAAAAGAAGATAAAAAAAAAGGAAACGATAACCCTGGCTTTCAAAATAACTCTTCAGCCGACCCAAAAAAAGATGGTTACAAAAAATTCAAATAATTTGTAAAATACGTTTTGAATAAAGGCTCTGTAAATAAATTTACTCTTTTTTAATTCACACACCTATGTTCCTAAATTTTTCCCACTTTTTTAATAAACATATTTTACTCTTTTCAAAATTAAATATTTGTAGAAAACTAAATTTTAGAAATTTGTAAAAAAAATGTTTTAAAATTGAAAAATCATTTAAACCTGAAATTTTCAAAAATTTGAATACAACTACCATTATACTCTTAAAAAATTTTCAAAGTTGCATAAAATCTGAAATCTTCAAAAATTTGAATACAACTAGCAGACACTTTTAACTCTGCAAAAAAAAAAAAAAAAAAAAAAAATTTGCATAAATTCCAAAAATTTGCATAAAATTTGCCTATAATTTGCATAATGCGCGCAGGGCCCTACAGCTGATGACGTCACGCCACCTCCGCCGCGCTATGCTACCCTGGTAGGGCAGCGGGGACTCCCGCCAGGACTGGCGCTGGGGCTAGTGGTGACGTCATTAGGCCACGCCCCTTCTGTCTGGCCATACTGCCATATGTCTACTAATATCCTGACATTCTCCCGGACTTGATGCTATACCTTCGCCCAGCTTTGTGTATCGATATAAACCTTCATGTGTAATAATTGTGAGCGCGTTTTTAGATTCGTCATCTAATTCAAATTGCATAAACGCGTGTTTTAAGTCTATTTGCGACCATTTGATTCTGACTCTTAACGTGTTAAAAATTTTTTCGTTAAGAGGTATTGGATGCCTCTCATTAACTAATAACGGGTTGACTGTTAGTTTAAAATTACTGTAAGTACGCACTTCTCCGTTTTTCTTTAATACCGGAATAATGGGTGTTGCCCATTCTCTACACTTACTGTTTCTAAATTTCCCAATTTCATTAATCTTTAAATTTCGTTTGCAATTCTTGGAATTAGCGCGAAAGGCGCATGATGTGGCTTTAGTTGTATCGGTTTTACATTATCTTTAAAAACCTAATGTACTTTTCTACCTTTATAACACCCTTGCATGTCTGAGAATAAGACCGGAAATTTTTTCAACATGTTATGTTTTATAGTTTTGCTCTCTATTTTTAAAACATTACTTTCACGTTTATTTTTCATTAATTTTAACAGCCATAAATTAAAATCTTTCAGCCATTGCCGACCTAACAATAAAGGTCCTGAGCCAGCTATAATGTACAAATCTAAGTTTTTCTCGCTTTCTAAGAAATTTACGTTTACTTTTGAAATTCCGATAGGATTCAGTGGTAATCCTCCGTAACACGTTAGTGTAAGATCACTTTTGCTTAATTTTTCGTTTGGAAAATATTCATTCTTATCTTTTTCCGACATAGTTACATATGATCCGGTGTCAATTTTCATTTCAAATTGAATATTATTTATTATTACCTCTGCAAATTGAGGTTTTGCGTCTATTTTATTAATTTTCACATTATTTTCTTTAAGGGGATAGTATGGTCAAACAAGCGAAAAAAAATGCTTTTTTTGACGATTTTTAAAATGAAATCAAGCAAACCAAGTTTATTGTAAAATATAGTACTTTATTACGTAACATTTAAAGAAGCTTTTGTCCAATTTTGGTAAAAATATTAAGATTTGAGTCTCTGGCAGGAAATTTTCGCCGAGACCTTTTGAAAAAAGTTTTTTGCGGTGGCCACTCGTACTTGGCACTGGCTTACCTGAAACACAATTTGAAAGAAGATTTAGTTAACGGATAAGTTTTTCGAGGTACTGTCGGGGTGTTTTTTTTTTTTCAATTTTTACATTTTTACCAGCAGTTTGAAAATTTTTACCTCAAAATGACGCCATTTTAGGGCCGCCATTTTGTTAAAAATAAAAAATTTAAAAAAGTGGGTTGACAGTACCTAGAAAAACTTATCCTTTAACTAAATCTTCTTTCAAATTGTGTTTCAAATAAGCCAGTGCCAAGTACGAGTGGCCACCGCAAAAAACTTTTTTCGAAAGGTCTCGCTGAAAATTGCCTGGCAGAGACTCAAATCTTAATATTTTTACCTCAAAATTGGACTAAAGCTTCTTTAAATGTTACTTAATAAAATACTATATTTTAAAATAAACTTGGTTTACTTGATTTCATTTTAAAAATCGTCAAAAAAAGCATTTTTTTTTCGCTCGTTTGACCATATTATCCCCTTAAAAGAATAAAATTCATCGGAATGTTCGAACTCATCGTTTGATTCGTGCTCTTCTGGCTGCGCGTAATTGCACTGCCTGCTACTGTTACTTCTCGCGTTACCGTCAGCATTTTTAAAAATTTTATTTTTTCCGTGTTTTTTAATGCATACTTTTTCTGAATGATCTACTTTTTTTGCAAAAGTTACAGTTATAATTTATGAATTTACAATCTTTCGCTAATTGATTATTCATGACGCACTGATAACAATTGTATTTTAAATTGCGCAAATTACTTGCACTATACTTATGATTTACGTTACCGCTCTTGTAGTTGCCGTTGTTACTGTTGCCGTTGTAGTTGCTGCTGCTGCTGCTGTTGCCCTTGTTGTAGCCGCCGTTGTATGGTACTCCACCCTTCCTTTGGAATCTTTGTGAGCTGCTTACGTGTTGAATTTGTATGAAGTTTGTTTTCTTTTCAGCTTCAGTTGCTCGTCGTACTTTCAATTGCTTTTAACTGCTATAAACACTTTATTTGTTAAACACTTAAGCGCTCGTCACGCCCTTTTTTGTATGCACTTTTTCGCTGTAATTGAACTTTTTCACGTTTTATTATTTTTAATCCTTGTTGAGTATCAATTAAATATTTAATTTGGCGGCTTCAACTATCTCGCGTCGGTCACTTATCGGCTGGCTCACCGGCCGAGCGCCTCCTCGGCGGTTGCCTCGTGCTCGGACGTCGATTGTAGGTTAACTCATGTCGGCTAGCGTTGCACCTCGTGCCAACGTGACTCAAGCAAATTCAATAATAAATTGCTGTAATACTCAAACAACAAGTAATGTGCGAGCGCGCAATTAATTACGGAGTATTTTCACGTTATTTGGGTTCAACACGGGTAAAAATCAACTGCTTACTTTGATTCTAACATTCGGGTTTTTCGGCTTGCTTTCACGCCTCTTGTAAGCAAAAGAATCACGGATTCAATAATAATCCGAATGCGAGTTCAAAGGGAAGTGATTAGTGAGTGCCAATAAATATAATTGTGTATTTACTTGGAAATCATGCAAGAGTGGAAAATCACTAGCTCATCTCTCGTGGTTCACGCCCAAACGTCCAGAACCTCGTTACCGCCGTATGGTGAACGCGGTACTTTGGCTTGGCTCTTCACCAAGGAATTTACTCACAAATCTCACAGCAACGCTCAACTGGTTTACTCTCAAAAGGATCTACTCATCATTAACAATCATCCCAGGACTCTGCTCAACAACAAAGAGTTTTTATCATAACAACAAGCTCATTCATCAAGGTGTTCATCTACTTAACTGAGTTGATTGCAACTCTTTATTTTTGTAAATACTCAAGTAAGGTTGTACACAATTGTTTAACTCAACCCAGAAGGTCTGTAAATATTGTAAATAAATTCTCAAATTGTATATAATGATAAAAAAGGTGTATTTTAATTACTCACTCCCCCAACTACACTTACCAAAATTATTTGGAGCTGAAAAGCTAACTCAAATATTTAACAATCCTCGTTGGATTTTTCTTGAACTTTGACAACTGTTTTTCAACCTCGTTGGTTACTTTGCTTTTATTCTCGTCACCAATTGTAATGGATTGAGGGAGGAGTAGTTAAAAGTAATATTGGTGTAAAGTTAAAGATATTAGTTTATTCCATTTCCGTTACATTGTGACTGAACTCTGGTAAGAGAGTTGCTCGCTGTATAAATAACGCTCGATCAGCGTGTCAATAACTTGCTGGCTATACTTTTTACTTAATACGCTTTACCACTTTTAACATTCTTTCTGGTTCATTCACTCTCATAAAATGCATACATTACACTATCGGCCTCGTATCATGAAGACTAAAACATGGTCACTAACAGCATTGAAACGACCCAATTTTTCAAGGTCCACAAAACCCTCAACAAAATCTTTTTTTTTTATTAAATTCTAATCATTTTTTAGTGCTCATCTCATCCCAAATTAAAACACATCCACGCTCAAATTCATTTTTTCCTTCACCTCTAATCTTTAACATTGACAACAATTTTTCAGTTTTCCCTGAAAATAAATCGATTTGATTCACCAATAGATTGGCCGACGCTTGGTAACGAAAACTGATACTCTTTGCGGAAACATTCATACGTTTAGGGAGATTTATAAAATATGGCAAAAGCAAATTGCTTCTCTTCATCCACCCATTTTTTTTTTTTGTTTAAATGATTTATTTGCATTGACACGAATTTTTGGACAGATACCGGTAATTGATTTAATTTTTTTTTGTATTTCAATTTTACTTTCAGTATTTACTTTAAATTCATTTAGGCGAGAGATTTTTCTGTCCCTATTAAAAATAGATTTAGGATGTATATTATTTTTTTCTTTAAGATCTGCAATTTTTTTATTTAAACGCTCGTTACTAGATTTCAATTTAATTTTATAATTTTGTTTAGCAATCATCAGATTTAGTTCAGCCTTTCCTTTTAATTCCTTGACTTTCATTGATTGTTTACGTAATTTTTGAATTTCATTTAGCTCGTTTGAATTGCTGCAATCATGACTTTAATCGGGACCTGCGCTAATAAAGGAACCCCGAAACACTTGAATTATTACAATGTTTGAGGAGGATTTCTTTCACTACAAGCTATAGAATATAGGTTTAAAGTTGTATCATGAACATTACAGAAAGAGTTATTGAGTTTGCTAGCTACTTCTTCATTTTCATCATCAGGCGCGTAAAGTACGGGGACTGCATCAAGTTTTAGTCTTTTGGAATGTGGAATAAAGTCATCTTCTTTAAAATGTTTTGAGGACAAGCACTTAATGTTAATTTGTTCTGGATGGAAATTTTGAAAACTTAGAGCATTAACTGAATTAGCAACCCAATCGGAGCATCTAAAAATTATTATAATACACGTTACCTGAACCTAAAAAGTTTATTTCATAGTTGTTTTTGATGAAATGAGAGCAAATTTATGCGTGTACGAAATATGTCGAAATGCTGACATGCGATGAACTAAATAATTAAGTATGCCAGTGCAGAATTGTACTTTTACAGCACAGATAAATAAGCGTTGTCAGGTGTTATCCGAACGCCACTCGTAAGACGAAAGTCGAGTCGTCACTATGTCGGGAGTTTTCTTAATGTATTGAAATGTACTTAATTTAATAAATTTATATTCTAAAACAGAATATTCAACATGGTAGCAAGAGCGCGTGGTTTTTGAAAATGGAAAAGTGACTATTTTAAAGTGTTCTAAAGTGAAACTGAGATACCACGTTACAGTAGTGATCAAAATTATAAGGCACCCCCTAAAATTCGTCTGTTTCAAGTTAATATTTTGACTTAGTGCATGCTTGCACGTGTTTAAATATTTTAGTAATCATCTCTAAAATTTTTTTTGTTCAAAACAAGTTCAGTACTTGAAAAAAAAACGTTTACTTTATATTAATTCGTCTTTCCAATCAATTTTTATCCTCTTTTAAGCTTAAAATGACTTTTTTTAAAAAACAGCTAAATTTAGTTCTTTTATGATCTAGATAGTGTTCTGTAAAATTTCTATAAACACCTAAGTGAATAATATATTTTTTTTCGCATTTCTTCGATGTTCAAGTTTTTTGAAAAAAATTTTCAAGCTGATTAATAGAATAATGTTCAAGCCGCAAAGAAAAAATACATTTTTTTAAACTTGAAAAAACATTGATTTTTTGTACTTTTACATTGTTTTTCGCTTAAATTTGCTTTTTTTTATTAATTTTGGAGGTAAAAATTATATTAAACTGATATTTGATGAATTTTAAACTAATTCAATTTATTATGAATCAAAATCTTACAGAGAATTCTAAAAAAATATGTTAAAAAACAGTTTTTCTAATACAGTTAAATTTCACAAAAATAACTTCAATTTGTATTTAATTGATTACAAGTAATAGTATTAATTTATTTTTAGAAATAATTATTATATTCATTTTTATTATTTAATATTATATGTTTTTTATATATTTAGTAATTAGTTTACCCTTCTTTAGTACTTAGTTGATCCTCCTTTAGCCTCGAAGCAAGCGCGAACTCTTCGGACCATAGATTCTGCAAGTTTTTTACAGTAACTCGGACTCAATTTTTGTCAGGCTACAGCAATCTCTCGTTTGAAATCTTCCAAATTTCTCAGGTGTTTGTCTTTGATCATTATCTATATTTGATCCCAAGCATTCTCAATTATATTCAAATCTGGAGAACGTGCTGGCCAATCTAGTATAGGTATTTTATTATCATTAAACCATTGCATCGTTTTCTTTGATTTGTGACACGGAGCGTTGTCTTGTTGGTAATACAAAATTTTTTGACGTCCATAAACCTTTGTTTTTGATGGAAGCATAAAATTTTCCATAGTCTCGATGTATTTTTCGCTGTTCACTGTACCTTGCACAAATTGAAGTTCTCCTTTTCCTTTTCCTGACAGGCAACCCCAAACCATAATTGATCCACCACCTTTCTGCACTCTTGGAGCAAGGCAATCAGGATTGTATTTTTCACTGCTGGTACGTCTTATTCGCTTTGGTATGTTTGAAAAAAGTTGGAAGCTAGATTCATCGCTAAAAAGAACTAAATTCCATTTTTCAACTGTCCATGATAGCTTGTCTTTGCACCATTCATACCTAGCTTTTCGGTTTTTTGCAGTTAGAAGAGGCTTACGAGTTGTGACAGCAGATTTCATGTTCTTCTCAAGCAAACGTCTATTAACTGTTACTCGAGACACTTTTACATTAAGTTCTTCATTTATTTGATTTTTGATATTGTTTGCTGTAACTGCACGATTATTCTTTGCCTTTTTAAAAATAATTCGATCAATCCGGTTACTTGTTATTCTTGGCCTGCCAGCGCCACTTTTCACTTTTACGGATTTCGTGCTTTCATACGTCTTAATGGTGTTTTGAACGCAACACCTTCTACCTTTTAATATTTTTGAAATTTGACTCTGATTTTTTCCTCCTTTCAACAATCCTATAATCTGCCACTTAATTTTATCAGAAACTGCTTTTCTTCCCATGATGAAAGTTATGCAAGCTTATAAACATTTAAAAAACTAATTTATCAATAATGACGGCTCGTTCGGTAATGTAGATAAACTCTTTACCGATCGAACAATTATCGCTACTGGCATTCGAATTCTACGAATTTGAAAAATTACTTCAAGTTGAATAAACTCTCTGAAACTTCTAACTGAATATTAAAATTAATGAAAAAGTCAATTCGATAAATATATTGCTTGTAATCAATTAAATACAAATTGAAGTTATTTTTGTGAAATTTAACTGTATTAGAAAAACTGTTTTTTAACATATTTTTTTAAAATTCTCTGTAAGATTTTGATTCATAATAAATTGAATTAGTTTAAAATTCATCAAATATCAGTTTAATATAATTTTTACCTCCAAAATTAATAAAAAAAAGCAAATTTAAGCGAAAAACAATGTAAAAGTACAAAAAATCAATGTGTTCAAGTTTTAAAAAATGTATTTTTTCTTTGTGGCTTGAACATTTTTCTATTAATCAGCTTGAAAATTTTTTTCGATAAACTTGAACATCGGAGAAACGCGAAAAAAAATATATTATTCACTTAGGTGTTTATAGAAATTTTACAAAACACTATCTAGATCATAAAAGAACTAAATTTAGCTGTTTTTTAAAAAAAGTCATTTTAAGCTTAAAAGAGGATAAAAATTGATTGGAAAGACGAATTAATATAAAGTAAACGTTTTTTTTTCAAGTACTGAACTTGTTTTGAACAAAAAAAATTTTAGAGATGAATACTAAAATATTTATACACGTGCAGGCATGCACAAAGTCAAAATATTAACTTGAAACAGGCGAATTTTAGGGGGTGCCTTATAATTTTGATCACTACTGTACTTCGAACGTGAAGAGGCTTGGAAAGAATTTTAAATGAGCCTACTAGAAAAAGAAAATCAGTGCTTGAATGAATTAAGCTTGGCAGGTATAAAGTTAGTGCCAAAGGAAGATTTAATAAAAATTTTATGTAAATTGCCACCCAGAAAAATCTTGGAATGTTTGATTACAGATTAACTAAAAAGACTTTGTTAAGGCACAAAGGAAGAAAATACTGTAGTGACAAAGTCAAGAGGTAAAATAATAGATATTCTGCTACAATATCAAACAGAAGGAGTGTATGCTGACGTACATGAAAGTGATTTAAGTAGAAAAGTAGGAAAAATTCTAATTGAAGAAATTCAAAACTGTCATAGTGCTAATTTGGAACATAAAGATAAACATATCGCAAAACGAAGACGCAAGATTCCATATCTTTGATGGAAAGAATTATAGCATTTGGAAAATAAGGATACTCCAATACTTGAAAACAAAAAAGTGTGCAGAACCAGCAGTTCAAGAGGCTTTGACATCAAATTCACAAAAAAATTGGGCCGACATGAACGAGAAAGCAATAAACTACATTTATTGCAGTATACGCAACGATCAATCAGAATTTTTGAGCGATGAAGAGAGAAATTTTGCTCGAAAAATAATGCAGAACTTTGACAAAATGTATCTAAAAGAATCTACAGCAATGCAAAACTGTGTGAGAAACAAGCTCGACCGGATGAAATTAAAAATTTATGACAATTCAAGTTCATTTTTCTGTGATTTTGAGAAGACCATAAATGACTTAAAAAATGCTGGAGGAAAAGTCAACGAGGCAGAAAAATTAAATTACATGCTGAGAACTTTGCCAGAATCCTTAAGCTACATTGGAGATCTGGTAGATGCTCTATCAACAGAGGATAGAAATTGTGAGTTCTTGAAATATAAAATAAGCATGTGGGGAACCCGAAACTTGAGTGAATCAAACAAGAAAAAGTGTAGTGCATTTCAAGCAGAAAGTTCAAATAAATTCAGTTGCTATGGGTGTGGTAAGCCCGGACACTTGAAGAGAAATTGTAGAAACAAGTGGACCAAAAACAACAATACGTTTTGGCAAGGAGGTGCACAAGAAGAATCACAGCAGAAACAGCAACAACGGCCGCAGTCTCAGCAGTTTCAAGGTCGCGGTGGCAGAGGTGGTCGACAACACTCAAATCGCGGAGGCAGGAACTGGCAGCCCCGCAACGATGGAGCGACTCAGAACAACGCGAGGTATAGTAACACAGAAAACGACAGCACGGATGATCAGATGAAAAACTCTTTTTTTGCGCATTTAACTGACGATGATAAATTTGATAATCATGTTGTTGATATATATAATTGTGATACAAATAAAATAGATTGGATATTAGACAGTGGTCGCTCAGACCACATTATTAATGATGAATCCTATTTTTGAGAATCTATAGTTTTGAAAAAGCCAATTAATGTCAAGGTTGGTGACGGTAGAATTTTGAAAGGCACAAAAGTTGGTAAAATTTTAACTTATTTTGAAGTGAACGGGATTAAGCATAAAACAAAAATATCCAATGTATTTTATGTAGCTGAGATGGATAAAAATTTGTTGAGTTTTGCGAAAATTACGAATGAAAATAAAATAATGTCTGTCAGAAATACGTCGAAAATATAATGGTAAGAATATTTTAATTGCAGTAGCTTGCAAAGAAAATGGGTTGTATAAAAATATTGTATTGACCTTGTATTGATTATCCAGGCATTGAAATAAACAAGATGTTGTAGTTAATATTTTAGTTTATTTACATTACGTTTCGAGGGAACATCCCTCCATTTCAGATGACAAAAATATAAACTACGCAACACAACCGTAACTGCGGAGTCTAACATGACATAAAATTGTGCATCATTCTATCGAATTTGTAAAAGAAGTTTGCACTATATAAATTAAATGTGAGTAGTATAGTATACACTATGGCGAATGTAAACAAAGATGATTCACCGCAGCGAGCAGTTTATCATCATATTAGCTTTTTCGAGGCGGCGGCTCGCGGTTGCTGCGGGAGGGGGTGCTCGGGGCCGCTCTAAAGGAGGAAGAGGGCTTCCTGGTGCGGTGACGCGGTCGAGGCGGCGGCTCGCGGCTGCGCTCGGACGTCGCGACTGCTGCTGACTCTGCAGGAGCTGCTGCTGCGGCATCTTTATCTTGTTCTATTCTTCAAGAGATTATTTAATTCTGGATCGGTCATTTTGAAATTAATAAAATAGTTTAAGAAATCAAAAAAAATTAGAAATTAATAATAATAATTTTTAAACCATTGAAAAAAATACTTTGAATATACTTTGATACTAATTAATTTTACTTTTTAATAATTTTTATTCCTTTGAAAAATACTTTGATTTAACTTTAATACTAATCAATCTTACTTTTATAATAACTTTTAATCCTGATAAAAATGATTCAGGTCCGGAGAAGGATATTTAAAAACAAGTGAAGTATATATTTTTTAACTTTTTTTTCCATTTATTGAATGTTTACATTATTTCATTACATTTACATTTCATTACAAAACTTTTACTTTTTCACATTGAAAGTAAAATCGAACTGAAAATTGCCCATGTAGGTGGCATAAAATTTTTCCTTTTCGACATTATCTTGCACTTTTTCCCAAAAGAAATTATGCTTTGTCAGAGCATCCGAAATTTTTTGAGGCAGATAAATAGCAAATTCGTTATCAAAGGTAGCCAAAACTTTGCGTCCATATTTCGTTGTCGTCTTGTTTACAGATGTCACTTTGTATTTGTGATTTATGTCCAGCTGCTTTAAGTTTTTACGGGGTAAATCAGGTGCTTGAGATATACTGTTAAGCCAGTCGATGCCTACTTCTTCTGCAGCCATATTTTTAAGCCTGGAACAAATTTTTTTTTATTAATTTAAGAAAATTAATAAATAAAGTGTAAAAATAATAGAGGTCGCCAAATCTACTTACAAGTATTTTCAGGAAGATGACTTTCAAGAATCCAAGAGCTTGTTTATTGGCTTTTGTTCGGCTGGTAAACAGTAGGTGGTCAGTCAAGTCGAGGGCTGTACATTTTGTGACTGATGGAAAGACTGACTTTCGTCGTGCAATTTATAGGTATAAATTATTTAAAATAATTATTGCAAGCCCCGCAAATGCAGCATTGGCGTTTTACAAAGTCCTGACAACGTGATTTTACAATAAAGATATTTTCGCACTACTACTTTGTAAACAATGTATGACACAGCCGCCGTTACCCGTAAATTGATAATTATCACGTGATTTGTGTTTAATAAAAGATCTTGCAATACAATCATTTTTTTTCAAGTCATCAGAAAAATTATTTAGAAAAGCTTCGAAACCCAATCCATTAGTCATATAATGTAAAAACATTAAACAATATTGACCACATACGTCGGATGTCTCACTCTGAAGTTGTTTAACATTCCATCTTAAATGCTTACAATTTTTGCGCAAAGTTTTAATATGATTGGGTATGAACGGGGGTATACCGTAGCTATCTAGATAATGCCTAAAACCGTGTGAATCTACATGTATAGCAACCCAATGCATACCAGGCTGAGTGTGATTATCAGTGTTAAATACAAAGGCCGTCGGTTTCATCCATACCCATGGAATCCGATCCGCAGGGAACACACCGATAGTATGTGAGGGCATCAGCGATAACTTGTTTAGAATCTGCAGGCTGTTCATTGTAAAATATTACAGGTGAACTTAAAGGGAAATCGTTATTTAAGCTTTGAGATTTAGATAGCAAGTATGCTTTAATTCGGTAGACGTTATTTAAAGCACAAGCAAATTTTAAATAATTATTTTTTACAGCGTGATTTATACAGTACTTGTCGCTCCACGGTAGGTTATTAAATGACGGACAGTTCGTATCGTACTCTAAATTAATAACTTCTCTAGTAGTCATTTTATGAAACATTAACCACTTTTCTTTACCCCTAACATAAGTTTTATCGACATTTTTAAAAATATCGCTGAGCGTACAATTGAGCGTTTTCAAAGTCACACTCCCTTCTAAATAATCTATGCCGTGTTGATTCCTTGTCAACCAATTATTCTCTTTACGAACTTCACAAGGTAGCGAATCTACTCGATGCACAGCGCTAACAATCCAATGCGCGACAAATTCATTTTTTAAAGATAACAAAGCAAAATCTTTAGGTACCAACTTGTTATTTTTATCTTTGAAAAATTGAACATCTGCAATGAGCTCCATTGTAGGACTCTATTTCGTTAACTAACTCATTTTTTAACGAAACTAACTTTATATACTTAAAAAGCGACATCTAGTGATTCAACCGCTAAAGTCTACAAGAACCTGCCTCGACGCGTCAATTTCTAAAATATTTTCATATTCCGAATAAACTATACAATTTACTGTTTCGGTCAGAGGATCGTCAAATCTAACATCTAGTCTAACGCTACCGTGTTTAATTAAATTCCAATGAGTACACTCGTTTGCAGATAAGTCAGGCGTGAAATCGAAAGCAAAAAGGCAGTAGCCATCAGGGTAAGACTCGCGAGGTATGTTATTACCTTCGTTAAGAAAATGAACACCGGTACCCGAAAATAGAGAGTGATAAAAATCTATATACGCACCGTTTTTTTTTAAATCAGGCTGCAAAGGTTTCGACGGTACCTGCACACCGTCAACATACAGACATAGAAAATTAATGCTAAAATTTTTAAAGTTGAAGGGATTAAGGCGACGATCACAGTTGAAAGCTTTATTATTAACAAAACCTAAAATTATTCTTTTTGGAAGCTGCCCTAAAATGACGTTATCTAAGGTTTCACCGTGAATACCGCTGTGCATCGTAATAGATTTTGTTTCTACGCGCTTAAGGGGATACTTACTAGTTGACTTTGAAAGTGCTCTAGCATGAGCTAACAAAACACTAGGACTGATTTTTACACGGCGCACTAATAAAGACGCTTCTTCGATATGAACAGAGTAGCATCCTACAGGATCCATAAGACTAAAAGCATATCTCGATTTTACCAAGCGAACTCTCACTTCGACGCCATTTATTAATAATTTTTCTTGATTGAAGACATCTCCGTGTAAATGACCAATCAGATCCACAGATTTTTTGTAGTTGAAAAGTTTTCTACGAGCTTCGAGGCCACTGTTTGCTGTTCCTAAGTCATCCATATTTTTAGCTGTATCGTCGTACCAAAGAACGCTTGTCAAATGAGATTTTTTGGCAGCGGGGCCGTAGTTGAGTAAAGTTTCTATGTACGCTCTATAAGCGTAAGCATGATTGGGTGGCGAAACAGCTTTTTGATTGAAAAAGACATCCACTTGGTTAAACAGGGAGTGCATAAAATTGTTAACAGGTCCAACTTTTTTTGCTTCTTCCTCTGAAGATTCTTTTGGAACTGTACCTTTTAAAGCTACTCTCAAACTCAACATCGTGTGGGTTAAATCGAGATATTCGTCTCCTGTACCAGTGATAACAAACTCTATAGGTGAATCGTCCGTGAGCGAAGATATTGGCTTATATTGAACGTACTTTGAACTTTCTATAGCTGTTAAGGTTGGAGGAATATCGAATAACAAGAGCTCCGATTTTAAACACTCGCACGATTGAGTATGGAGAAACGCCATTTTGCTGATTAATCAAAAATATCTCTTGCACTTCTTTTCACAATTTTTTTCTTTGTTTTCTTTACTTTATTATTATTTTTTTTTGTACTTCTCTTAAGTGCTTTTTTTTTTATTTTTGATTTTCTCTTGCGCTTGCAAACAGTCTCAGAGTCGATTAACAACTGCAAAGCGCTCATGCCGCGAGGCCTTTTATAACCTGATCCTTCCATCATCATTGCATCCAATTTATCTTCGGCTTTACGCTTCAAGTTCATTCCAGACTCACGTATGCGATTGCGCAGTGACTCTTTTACCGGAGTATTTTGAGTCACGTCGGTCACAACGTTCATACCAGCACGAAAAGCTTCTTTGCCAACGGCTCGAGCACCACTCGATAGTAAAGGTAGAACTCGCCGAAAGATGCCCGCAAGAAAAGATCCTATGCCTCGTTGACCTCTTTGATAGGGAGATCCGATAAAAATATGACCAACACCTTTTCCAACACCTCCGCCATTTTGAAGAATAAAAAATTCGTCGTAACGCTCCATATCCATTTTTTTTTTCTTTTTTTTTTCAATAGTTTAATCCGTACGCTTGAAATGCAGTGTCACTGCCAACGTACCAAAATCAAATGGTATTGGTTCACCGTGTTCGTCTCTTATATCGATTTCGATAGTCTCAAAAGAATTAAATAGTAGATCTAAATACATGGGTGGGGAGAAACTTTTGATTCGAAGACCCCCGTAAGTGTATTCATCGGTACCCAGCGAGACAACGCGTAGCAGTCGAGTTTGCACGTCACCTGTAAAATACGGCTCACAAATGTCTGTGTAAACCATCAACATCGATGGTAGACAATTTGAAAGATTAGCAGGACGAATTCCAACAATCGCCTCGTTTGATTCAAATATATTGACACTGTTGACGTCCAAGCCAAGAATAGTTTTTATTCGCGCAGAGAGATTGACTTTATGGTTGAAACCTGCACACTCTGCTTCAGTGCAGAGACGTTTAACAGATACATAATCGCCGCGTTCAATGCCAAACTCTAGATGATTTTTTGTACAAGCCAAATTATTGAGTTCGTAAATAAAAGTTTTTATATCTTTATAAACCCCCGGCGATACAGTTGAAGTAAAAGCCGTAGTTTCTTGATCTTTTTCACCTGTGTCAGAGGTTAAATTAGTTTCATAAGCAGCAGTCAAAGCCTGTGTTTTTTTTTCTGCGTCGAGTAACAAGTAATCTATCGTCGGTTTCTTTCGGTATCGTATTACTCTCTTCACGCTCAAGTGGAATGTGCTGAAAGGTCAATGGAATCCTTATCTCCGTTAAAGCGACTGCCCAGGGGCCGTGTAAGCGTATTTGCTGAGGTAGCTGCGTGACGAAGCGAGTTGTAGTATTGTCAGGGTAATAATGCATGCTACTGTTACTGGGTAGAACAATATAAAATTGGTCCTTCATTTTAGATTTTTCAATTGACTTTCTTTGATCCAAGAGCAAAATTTTTCTGGATAACCGCGCCACCGAACAAAATATTCTTTCGAGCGACCACTGGTTCTAGTTTTTAAAATTTTTTCGACGACAGAAAAAACCTTTTTTAAATCTTTTTTTACGCGACTAAGCTCTTCCTCGTAGAAAAATCCATCGATTTCTTCATCGGCTAAATCTTTTAGTTGATAAACAGTAGGATAACTAGTCAAGGATATCCGAGAAATCTTGAATAACTCCAAGGTCCAACCACTCTTGTAACCTTTCGCAAAAACGTTTCGAGCTCGACTGACGCGCACCAGGTCGTTCACGTTATATTTAGGAACTCTGACGATGGGGCGTTCGTAACGATGCTTAATGTTTCTACGAGCTTCGGCAGCGTTATCAAGGGTAACGGACGCCGGTGTCATTTTTGTAGCTGTGTGTTTAGTATGATTATAAGCTTCTACAATGTTAGGCAAAACATCTAAATATCTATGCGTGTTTTTATGCGTTAAATATCTGTAAATTCGCTCTTTTATCGATCTTATAAATCTCTCTACGATCGCGGCTTTAACATCGGGACTACGGACAACGCGGTACAATATATTTTTGTTTTTCAGGTAAAGTTGAAACTCGCGATTTACAAACTCTTTACCTTTGTCGAATTGCATGGAAACGGGAACTCTGTTGTTAGCCTTTTTAAATATATTATCGAAAGCAAGAATTACGCTTTTTGCAGATTTGTCTTTCATCGGCTCAACCCATGAATATTTACTCACAACGTCTATAACGGTAAGAAGATAAGCGTAATTATTGTTGTAAGATTTTAGGGACCTCATGTCCATCAAATCAATTTCCCATACATCATCCATGTTACGAACGTTGTAATGGCGTCGAGGAAACCGTCTTCTCACCTGCTTATGTAAGTTATAGGTATCTTGACCTTCTAGCCAACTTAAAACCTTCGGTTTATTATATTGCTTTCGTGTAGAGTGTAAAAGATTATTTGCACCCGCGTATGCCGTGTCGCGAGGTAGGCCGTAATACAAGCTTTGCAGTCGTCTATGCATTTTTTTTATCGCTCTTTTTATTATTCTTCTTCTTCTTCTTCTGCAAAGGTTGACAGTTTACTGACTTTGTCTTCTTCTTGTCCTTCCTCTTGATAGCTTTTTTTATTCGATTGAAAAATTTTTCAA
This sequence comes from Encarsia formosa, assembly GCA_038277355.1. Lineage (NCBI taxonomy): Eukaryota > Metazoa > Arthropoda > Insecta > Hymenoptera > Aphelinidae > Encarsia > Encarsia formosa. The sequence continues at coordinate 23,518,560 of CM076187.1, forward strand.
AAGTAATCTTGCTGACCATGCAGCAGGCCGTCATCATTGCAACTGTTCTTTCATTGGGAGGAGTCTCACAGGCTAACAAGCGAGAAAACGCTTTTTCGGCAAGCACGCGATCAGCTTGACGGTGGTTGGCCTTTTTATCGGCGTATGCTATATCGTGTTCACGACACGCTTCGTCTAGAGGATTGATGCCTACGTCACCACGATTCAAACGCTCGGACAATTTTGTACCTGGACCGCAAAACTTATAACCTGGTACATGCATTTCAAAAGGCATCAGGTCTACGATAGCATCCAAAGCACTTTTTTCTTCCTCTTCGCTCTCGGTGAGAGTAGCGTTTTCTACAGAAACTTCCATCTTCCCTGGTTATTTAATTTTTGTTTTTTCGGAGTTCCGGTAGCGATTGAATTTTTTTCCAATGCCTTTTTAGCGTTTCTCTTTTGCCGTCTCGACAAACTTTTTTCAAAATTGTCACTTTTTTCGAAAGCACTACTTCGGTCTTCGGTAATATCAGCTGGTGAAATCAAATGAGGTCGTTCCCCTCCTGAGTTGTAGCCATGAGCCAAAATATCCGAGGAAGGAGAAGAAGTAGCACTGGATGACTGACTATGAACACTGGAAACGATTTGCTCCCACAGTTGATTATTTCCGATAAACTCGCGCGGTGTGTTCGCCTCTCGAAGAGCAGCAGCAAACTGTTTACGACCTGTAGGTGGAGCGCGTTTTCTGTGTCTCAGAGCATCGCCAACCAAGTCGACGATATTAGCCCCCGCCACCGAATTTCCGTTTATAGTTACAGCGCACTCGGGGACCATGTGACGTTACCAGCCCGTTTCAAATGACGCATAAGGTTAGTAGCAGCGTTTTTAAAAGTCTTGGGTACTCCTGCGATGATGAAGCTGTCTTCCAAAAAAGTTTTTCTTTTTTTCTCTTCACTTTCATTGGTCGAGCGATCTTGAGTTAAATTATCAGGGGCCGAGACAATTTTTTTTTCCGTCTTATCGTTAAAAAGAAGAAATCTCTGCAACGCACGACTGTAATCGAGCCACTTTTCTCGATCGTCTTTTCCTCTTTCGACTGAGTTAAAAATATCGTTCATATGCGCGTCGAGCCTTTCACTTGGTGTGCCAGGAGTCTGGACTGTTTTGAGGAGGCCATCTTTGCCTACCAGCTGTTGTATTCGCTGAAGACTGTCGTACGGTAGTAAAACTAATTTTCGGGCGTGGTCCATTATTTAGCTATGAGAGTTGATAAAACGGTACCGAGAAGAGGTGCCAACAGCGCAGGTAAAAATCCGCCTCCCCGCTGAACGATTAGTTTTTTTTTTCGAGCCAAACTAACCTTGGGCTTGGATAGCGTTCGTAAAGTAGAGGCGTGGTGCCGAAGACGCGTCTTGTGGTTTTTTCCCAGTGGTACGTTCCCCACTAAGATATTCAAGGCGCACTCGCAAATACGTTTAATCAATGAAGAATCAGCTTTGAGCAAAACTGCTTTTCTCTGCTCCTCGTTGAGGTGATACAAGGCTCGCAAAATATGTTTTTCTTTTTCGGAAAACGGCGCTCTACGTTTACGAGCCATCACAGTGACGCGACTGGTACGAGATTTGCTTTGTCACCACCTTTTATATTTTTACGCGGCACGTAAACGTACTGCCACTCGTCGTCGGGGAAAATAGATGTCCGAAATCTGCAGTTTTCCGGAGTATTTTGTTTCAAATCCAGTAGCAGATATCCGTAGGGCTCAGAAGTAGCGTCCCAGTATGCTTCCTGCAAAAAACGCGGATCTTCGGGACACAGTTGACGCGAGAGATGCGTAATCTGAGCGCGATCGCGGAGATTTCTAAAAACAACGATGTACTGCGCGTTCAGCGATATGTCGCGTTGACCTCGGGCTTGATGAAAAATATTCTGAGTAATGAATATTACTGACAAGTTATTGTGGTGACTCCCTTTTGTAAATAAATCGACAACTGCGCCCCCTGTGCTCGATTCGTGCATCAAGTCGTCAACAATTTCGAGTTTTGGTCTAGGGTCGCTTGCGTAATCCCCGCTTTGGGGCAGTCCCTCGCGAAATTCAATCTTTTCACCGAGTTCGCGATAGCCGTTTTGCCACTCGGCGTAATGCAATATTATTCGTTGAAAGCGAGTGTCGCACATACGATCGATGAATTTTAAAAATTTTTTCACAAACACAGTTTTTCCACACCCTGTGGGACCACTCAGAATTGACGTAAACGGGTGCTCCCACTGTAAGGTCATCGTTACAACTGACGCGATTTACTCAATTGTCTAAATTTTGCCACCCCGCCGGAGAGGGAGACGTCTGGTCTCCGACAGAGCGCAAGCGTCTGATGCTCTTTTTGCTTGAGCTAGAGCTTGAGCTTGAGCTTGAGCTTGAGCTTCTGCGTTTGTTTTTGTTTATATCAATAATATTTTTAAAAAGAAAGTGAAGACTGTTGAGACTTAAAATTGCTGCTTTTTTTTTTTTAATTATTAAAACATGAAAGTTAAAAATTTTGAACTTTTTCAGTAAATAAAGAAAACAGGAGAGGGAAAAAAAGAGTTTTTGCCAACAATAGATTTATTTTGCTTTTTAATTCATTTACACATTTTTTTTTTTTTTGGACCAATTTTTATTTACAATACTTAAAATTTTCGAGAGATATATTTCACTTTTAACCATTTTACACTTTTTGACGCACTGTGCACGCGAAATCTTTTTTTTAAGGTCTTATCTCACTCGTTGGCAACAGCAGCAGCAGCAGCAGCAGAAAAGTAGCGTTGCATACTTATCAGCGTAGGAGAAACGCGACCACCACCACCAGCTGCGAAGGGGTCTACGACCGCGAGCACTGTGATGCCCGCGTATCACACCTACAAGATCGTACGCAGCCTAGTGAAAAACGCTGACGAGCTCTTCGTTAAGGTTATCGTCGAAATAAAGCTGATATGCTGACTATTTTTTTCTTTTCAAGTTTTTTAAACACAGAGAGACTATTCAAGCGTTGGGGATTTAAAACCATAAGGATAACTTTTTTCTAAGCTTTTAAAATACCTCTTACCGTACACGGGTTTACAAATCTTGGATTCGTTTTGCGTGATTACTTCATGAAAAGCTTTTCGGCGTATGTTTGAAGAATAAATAACGATATTTTCAATTTTTCCTACTATTATATCGTGCATAGATTCAAAATTAATTTGCTGTCTATTTATAAAGTTAAGTCTAATTCCTTTTACTTTACACACGTAATCCTTGCTACCGTCTGGTTTCACGTAATCAAAAGCGTAGAATTTAGGACCTCCAGATAAAAATTTGGTAATGTAAGTACCGACACCTTTATCGGCTAACTCGTCCGTCAACTCTCCCAGCATAGTTCCGATAGGTAAATCGGGCATATCAGGTTTGCTAATGTAAAGCACGGAATCTGTGTCATAATAGAGAGCTCTGGGACCCAAAAAATGCAAATATTCGAAGAGTTTTAATCGGGCTTGCGCTGTGGTGAATGCCGCGACAACAACATTCGTAGATCGTGAGGGAGTAAGCGCTTCAGACTTGTAAGACCAACCAATGTACAACAACTCGTCATTTACAGGTAGGATACTATTAACATCTATATCTTTACTGTGTAATAACTCAAACAATCTGCTTGATGAGGTAAGCACTTCGGTTTGCTGCTTATTTTGAGCTTGCGCGAATTTTCCCCAAATAGAATTTATTGCAAGTTTTGTAACTAGACGCAAACCTGGATTAAAACTTATAGCTTTTTTATCTAATTTGATACCTTCGACTTTTTCAAACTATGAAATAAACTTTTCTTTTTCTTCTTCGGTTGTGCACTCGGGAGGGTAACCAGAAGCTTGAGTTTTTTGGGTGAAAAAAGTATCTATATGTATTCGGCAAATATTCCACCTTTTTTCGTTACAGGGTCGTACTGCGTTACATCATACTGCCAAATTTCAAAAATTGAGACAATCATCTAGCCTAATTCTATTGCTCTTTTCAATTCTTCGGATACCCACGTACCAATAAACTGTCTATCCGCTGGGTTTTCATGCCTGCATTCTCTTTGCGTCATTTGCTCGGCACACATACGACAATATGGAAAGAGCAACTTATCGTGCATTTTTACAGGTAATATAGGATGAAACAAATTTCTAGGCGGTAACACTTTACATTTTACCAAACCGTTCACGTTTGAAAAGTCGTTTTTATTTTGCACAAGGCGCAGACATTCCTCTTCGCCTACGTACAATTTTGGATCGCCCACGACATACTTGGCTTTTTTACACACCATAGGATACAGACTATTCACGTCAACGTACCTGATTTTTTCATCCTGTTTACAAAAGTACTTTTTAACAGTATTACCCGTGCGACCTCCAAACAAAGCATCGCGAGGATTCAACGGACTTTGATAAATCATTTCTATTTTTTCACTTAAAAACTGTTTTAAACCTTCGTTTGTGTTTTTAAAGTCATCAAATTCGTGCTCCCAGATCTCAATTAATTTGTACTGCAAACTCTTTATTCGCTCTGATTGAGCGTGAGTACTTTCAAACTTCTTATCCATTGTTTGACCGACTGACAGCTTTTCCTCTCTATTAAATCGATAACAGCTTGGACAGCCGTGCCAATAACATCTAAAAGTAAGAAAAAATTTAGTTGATATAATTGATTATGAGAAATTAAATGAAAAAAAATTTTTCAACTTACCCTTGGAACTGAAAAACCAATCCTCTATGTTTTTCTTGATGTTTTGGAGCACTGTAACCATCGACCAAAATTCCTTCCAATAATCTTTTTTCTCTGCAGCGACCTGCGTGCTCGATGGTTCGATTCAATGATTTTTCCATCCAAAATAGCTATTGAATTGCTTTCAAAGATTGCTTATTACAAAATCTATAACCTCCTGGTGGAATTATACCTATTTGATCCTTTTTCAAAAATTTTTTCTTGAACACTCTCATGCAAGTAGAAGCAATCGTCGTACACTCCAGAAATGGGTCCACCCCAAATTTCATAAAAGTTTCTCAAAAATTCAAGCATGCCAGTCTTAAGATTTTTAAATCTTGTTTGCAGTATTTAATTAGTTCCACTTCAAAGTCAAAAATAAAGTTTTTGCTTGTTTGTTCTCTGTGCCATATAATAAAGCTTTCTCTTTCTTTTTCACCCATGGTATCAGGGGAGTAAAATTTCATTGGTGGTAAAACCCCTACGTAATTTGCATTTTCAGGCTTATTAAAAAAATGTGGGAATGTTCCTTTTTCTATGTTCTTTAAACCATATGCCTTTGGTAGATTACTGAGGGGCATATGGAAATAATTCAAACTATCAATAAATTTTACACCCTTGTACTGCATCACTATAATCTTCGTACCGTTCAGAATCACAGACGGTTTTTCACGTTCACTTTTTTCGGCCAAATACTTGAAAATAAACTGTGCGTCATAACCTTGAGCATTATGAGCTATACACACAACTCGCTTAAAATTTTTACGGGGCTTCAGAGCCAGATCCATGAATTGTTTCACAGGGTTGGTCTTGAAAACATATTCACGTTCTCCACACTTGTCGCATGAGACCGAAATATCGCTCTCTTGTAAGCAAAAATTGCAAACTTGATGCACAACACACAAGTTCGGTTTATGAATTTTTTTCTCATCATCTCCAAGCACAGGCACAGTTTGTTGCGTCTCAAAATCATAAAAAAGAAATATGACTCTGTTTGACTTTTCAGATGATTTGATCGGTTGCATGAAACATTGATGGTCTGGCATGTACATGCAGCAAGTCTTACAAAAACTTTTTCCGCACTCGTGTTTAGGATTAGAAACGAGTTTGAAACATATTTGACAAATCCTAATACTCGAACATACACTAGATTTTTCAGATAAATTCGTTTTTAAATGATTTTGAAAACACTCTTGGCCTAAAAAAAATCTAAAACACAAGTGACATTTGATTAATGTTTGTCTATCGTCGTAGGCAGGGTAGTGCAAACACTTTGAACACCTGTTTGTACATCTGTGATTAATGAATCTTGAATAGCTTTTATTGTAGGGTATGCAGTAGCCATGACTTCCTGATGCCCCAACGAGATTAAGTATAGGTTCAAAATGATGTAAAGCTTCATAATACATTATACGAATAATATAATCGACGCTTTTGTGCTTGTAATTAACTAAATTCGTTCCATCGTAAACAGGTTTTTCACCCCGTGCAAAATTTTTAAAAGAGTAGACAACTATAGCGATTCCTTTTGTCGCAAGATACTGCTGAAATTTTTCAATTTCTATTAAACTACAACCTTCTTCAGGAATGTCAACTCGAGCTAATTTTATTAAATCAAGAGCTGCTTTTTTTGAACTGTCCCATTGATCTGTCGTATGCTGTTCCAATAATCATGTAAAACACCTGATCGTACTTTACCTCTGATGCTGTAAGCGCAAGCAGCAACGAGAGAACGCGGCAAACATAGATTATCGTCATTTCGAATAGTAAGTATTGATTTTTTTTTTACAGCGTCTTCGGTCAACCTCACGCGTCCGCAACCTGTTATATTTTTAACTATACTGCAATTTATATTCAAAGAGTCCTTGATGTTGTACTCATTTGAACTCTGAGATATGCTAAAAAGCAGTTGCCATAACTCTTCTGCGTTGAAATCACGCACTGGCCTAAATGAAAGCCATACTGGACCATGAGTGAGTCTTTCTGAATTTTTTGTAAGTCCGATAAAATCAGAAGGAGTCGCTTTTTTAACAAGTTCAGCGTGCAAATCGCGTAAAACTTCCTCTAACCATTGAAAAACATTGGTTTCAACATGCGGTGGCACTATTCTTACATTTATTTCATGACTTTCGATTCCAAATCTTCGATAATATCTACTTCTATCGCTATCTATGACTATTCGTTGATTTTGTTGTCTTCCATTACCAGCCTGTAAAAATACATCTAAAATAAAAAACTATAAGAGTCTGAATTTATTTTTCAACTCTATAAACAATTAATTCTTACTATTAACATTTTGGAGCTCGTTGTCATCATCATCAGCAGCAGCTGTATCGGTATCTGAATCGTTTGAATCAGAGCTACTTTCAGATGACAAAGGCTGCGGATTGTTATTTTCGGCTGATGTCGATGGCTCACCCAGATCATATACGCAACGGTTGATAAACTCATCTCCTTCTTGATCAGTCATCATTTCATCGAATTCTAAAATAAGAAGTTAAAAAAAAAGTTTGAAAATTGGAAGTTAAATAATAATAATAACACAAACAATTTAGCTACCTTTACAGGTGTTGAGAAGCTTGAATGTAGGTTTATCCAATAAATTTTTAAGTTTTAAAACGTTTTTCAAAATCAAAATAATTTTTTGGTCGTGGAAAATTCCTCGATTATATAGGTACTCGATTGTACCTTCGCTGCAGTGCAAAATCAAAAAATGCAGCTTTTTTTCCAAAACTTCCATGGTTAAACTTGTTAAATTTTTTGACCATACTTCACCACACATTGTTTTGATTTAAGGGTCTCTCTGATAAGCGACCCTCAAAACGCACTTTATAACATTCACTCCCTTTTTCAATGTAACTTCCGACATGATGAAAAAAATGTTATATTCAAATATGCTTGAATGCTCTGAGTAACGCGTGTGATTCGAAAGCTCATACGGCTTTCATTCGACTGATCGTTGGAATAGAAAGAGAAGTAAAGGATCTAGATAAGCATTTTTTCACACGGTAAAGTACAATGTTTGTGAAGTTTTATTTTTCAATAAAAATTTTATTATTGCAGTGTAACAAAATATGCTTGCCGTGCTTTTTGCTTCGTATCAAACACGGTGAAAGAAGGCAAACCATGAAAGCTGACGCTGCGCGATAAGAGTAAATACATGAGCAGAGTTAAAATTCTTTCTTAAAATATATGCCAATTTTTCATTGTTGAATCCTAAAAACAATCAATAAGAACAAGATGCAAATTTTTCATTGTTAAATCCTAAAAAACAGTTTGTATTGATTTTTTTTTGTTTTTTTGGAAAGTCTATGGGTAGTAAAATGCAACGTATTGTCAAACATTATTCATCTTTGATGGTTTGGTAAAACTTAATACTTCATAAAAATTTTTTAAAAACTTTTTTAAGGTTTAAAAATTAATATTATTAATTTCTAATTTTTTTTGATTTCTTAAACTATTTTATTAATTTAAAAATGACCGATCCAGAATTAAATAATCTCTTGAAGAATAGAACAAGATACAGATGCCGCAGCAGCAGCAGCTCCTGCAGAGTCAGCAGCAGTCGCGACGTCCGAGCGCAGCCGCCTCAGCGACCCCGAGCACCACCTCCCGCAGCACCCGCGAGCCGTCGCCTCGACCGCGTCACCGCACCAGGAAGCCCTCCTCCTCCTTCCAGAGCGGCCCCGAGCACCCCCTCCCGCAGCAACCGCGAGCCGCCGCCTTGAAAAAGCTAATATGATGATGCTCTCTCTCATGCAGAGTCAGCATCAGCTACGAGAAGCAGTCACGCGCTCCCCGACCACACCGCTCGCGACACACGAGGCAGCCGCCGCCGAGCACTGCGCCTGGCGAAGTAAATGAATCATGTTTGTTTACTTTCGCCAAAGCGGTACATAGAGGCGGCTCGCAGCGCCAGGAAACCCTCCTCCTGCTCCCCGAGCGGCCCCGAGCACCACCTCCCGCAGCACCCGCGAGCAGCAGCCTCGACCGCGGCACCAGCCCCCGCCACCGCGCGAGGCCGCTCGCAGCGCCAGGAAGCCCTCCTCCTTCCCGAACGGCCCCGAGCACCCCCTCCCGCAGCACCCGCGAGCAGCCGCCTCAACCACGTAACCGGCCGCCCCCACCGCGCGAAACTGCTCGCTGCGGTGAATCATCTTTGTTTACATTCGCCATAGTGTATACTATACTACTAATGTGCTCACATTTTTGCACCGATGAACTAAATGGTTAGGTAGTATTGAGTACAGCTTACACTTACTTAAGGAGTTCCTCCTTTGTATACTAAAAGCTAATAATTTTTAAAGTCGAATTTACTTCTTACATAGAATATGAGTGTCTTGACTATATGTAGATCTTATTGTATGTAAAACTTCTCCCAAATTGTTTTGATGGGACATGGCAACCATTCTTTTTCAATCAGGGTTGTATCAATTAAATTAAGTTAAAATAAAACCTTGTATTTCCTGGTACTTGAAAATTATAAAGATATTGTGTTGACCTTGTATTGATTATTCAGGCATTGAAATAAATAAGATGTTGTAGTTAATATTTTAGTTTATTTACATTACGTTTCGAGGGAACATCCCTCCTCTTCAGATGACAAAAATATAAATTTAAATACGCAACACAGCCGTAGCTGTGGAGTCTAACATGACATAAAATTGTGCATCATTCTATCGAATTTATAAGAGAAGTTTGCACTATATAAATTTAATGTGCTCACATTTCTGCACCGGTTGTATAAAATACGTAGTTATTTTGATGTGAGAGTGTGTTATTCGTCGGAGAAAATTAACAAAAACATGACACAGAAAGAAAGGTTTCATAGAATTTTCGGTCATGCAAATTTTAAATATTTGGAGGAAATGTGTATGAATAAATGGTTCGATGGGTTACCAGAAAAATGAGAGTCAGTAAATTTGAAGTGTGGGACGTGCATACAGAATATAATGCATAATTTATTTTTCGAAAATAATAGAAGTAGAGCCACCGAGATTTTAGAGTTGGTACATACAGATTTAAATGGGCCGCATAATACAACGGGTTATGATGATTCAAAATATTTTTTAACCTTCATTGATGATCATAGTAAATGTGCATTGATTTAGACAATTAAATTAAAGTCGGATGTTTTTAATTGTTTCGTGGATTATATTAATAAAGTCGAAAATCTAACCGGGAAAAAGATTTAAAAAATTAAGATGTGATAACAGGAGAGAGTATATTAATTGGGAAATTTTCACATTAGTGAGGGAGAAGGGAATTCTGATAGAACCTTGTCCTCCAAACGTGCATGAATTAAATGGGACCGCTGAAAGATATAATCGGTCAATTATGGATTCTACCAGGTGTTTGCTTTTTGAGGCGAATGTAAATCGTAGATACTGGCCAGAGGTAGTTAAAGCCACAGCTTACTTGAAAAATAGAACAATTGAAAACACGATTGAAAATAAAACCCCTTTTGAAATTTTATTTAGAAAGAAGCAAAGTTTGAAAAATTTAAGTTTATATCGGAGTATAGTTTTTGTAAGGGTGCCCGAAATTAAGATTGATTGATTTGATTGTATAAAGTTTTATTGTCGACCGAGGGTGTAACCCTATGTGGCCGCGTTAGAATGTTCATAGTAGCATTTACAATATTATAAATATTCTGCGGGCATATAATTAATTTTGCCTGAGCGCGCTTAAAGTAGTAATAGATTCATATACATTTGCTTGCAATAACATAGTAATAAATATAAATATAAAATATCGTCAAAGCATTAACAGCTTAAAGTAAGAGAGTATTGCGAAGTATACAAAATATAACTATAACTATAAGTAAATTCACTGCTGGCTTGTTCAGATGTGAGCAAATCCTAGCAGTCACAGCCAAACCAATACTGTTGCACCAGATGTCCGGGTCAGAGGTACGCGGGCCTGTGATAATATCCGGATGAGATCAAAGGTGGGCACGATATAGTTGGGGGAGTACAAGGGTGCCTTTCAGTTGGACTGGTATAGCCATGCGGTTCTCACGAAGGGCTCGTTCAATCCAGTCCCGTCTATCGAGTTGGGATAAGTGCTCCCATAGTCGTGAGCGAAATATATCGGGAGTAATGGCATTGAGGTCATTGTGGCCCATGGAATTTATGAGCCGTATAGCGCGGACGGTGAAGGAGTTTTTGAGGGCCTCCCTTTTTGCTTGTGGTAGTAAGAAGTAGCCGCTGTATGTACGTGTAGAGCGACGTATCTCTGGGCGTGTGCGTGCGGGGACAAATCTCTCGGAGAGAAAAGGTGGGGTCCCGGTTTTTGAAATTTTAAAAGCGAGTGTTCCGATGAATAATTCGCGACGTCGGGCAACTGACAACCATCCGAGAGCTAGCCGGTAGGGAGTGACGTGGGCCATCAAGGGAATATTTCCGTGAACATAGCGGAAGCACGCATTCAATAGGCGTTGAAGCCTAAGGATCTGCTTCATAGTCAGGTCGACGTAAACAGTGCAGGCATAATCGAAATGGGGGAATATGAGGGCCTCGACTAAGTGCTTTCGGAGCGAGCGAGTGAGGGCATGTTTATAATAACGAAGACTGTGGAGCGAGGAGAAGACGCGTAAGAAAATGCCGTTTATGTGCTCCTCGAAGTTGAGCGATGAGGTAAGTGTAACACCTAGGCTCTTAAGTGAGGGCGAAAAGCTTATAGGGGTATCTCCGATGCGTACTGGGGGTGGGATGGCTAATCCGAGTTTCAACAAATACTGGATGCTGTCTCGTAGTAAGGCCATCGTCTTGCTTAAGTTTAGTTTTAGGCCATTATCGAGTGACCATTTAAGGATGATACTAAAAAGAGATACTAAGTGGGATAGAAAGGCTGATTTAGGAATTTTACTTGGTTATGAACACGTTGGATACAGAGTTTTGTTAAATGGTAAAATGGTTGGAGCCAGACATGTGGACACCACTGAAATTGATGAAAATTTGATTGGTTTTAGAAGCTATGACAATGATGATAGCGATGATGAATATTTGCAAAGTGAAAATCAAAACTCTGAATCAAATGAGGGTAGGGAGAAAATAGAGTCAGGTAAAAACATAGACAACCAAGATAGCGTTGAGGTGATGGAAAATATTTCACAAAGGCCGCAGAGAGTAAGACGGCAGTGAGATTGGTATGGGGTGAATGTAAACTCAAATTATATCTACGTAAATGTTGTAAGCGCTGATAGTCCCTCAAATTATGAGGAAGCGATGAGTGGTAGTGAGAACGATTTGTGGTTACAGGCTATGAATAAAGAAATACATTGTTTGATTAAAAATAAAACTTGGGAACTAGTAGAAATGCCGAAAAATAAAAAATTATTAGATTTAAAATGGGTTTTTACAAATAAATCCGACATTAGAAAAAAGGCACGACTTGTTGTTAGAGGTTTTCAGCAAGCTGAAGTGCTTGAGGATTTGTATTCTCTTGTTGCTAGAATACAGACTTTAAAATTTTTGTTAGCTTATTGTTGCCAAAGTGGCTTAATAATAAATCAGTAGAGACAGCTTTTTTCAATGGTCTGGTAAAGTCGGAAATATTTGTAAAACAACCAATGGGTTATCAAGACGGTTCAAATAGAGTTTTACAAATTAATTAAAGCATTATATGGGTTGAGAGAGAGCCCGAGAGCTTGGTATGAGTGTTTTGATGAATTTATGAAAAAATTGTGATTTGAGAGAAGTGAAAACGATTACTGTTTATGGGCAAAAGTCAAATAGTCGGCCACTTTTGTGTCACATCATGTCATGTAATTCTGCACAAAAAAGATACTTATAAATGAGGTATGATTCTAAAAATTTAACAGCTTCTAGTGTTTACCAAACCCTACAAGCTGTCAAATTTTTAGAATCATATCTTTTTTTTAAATACCTTTTTTTCCGCGGAATTACATGACATGACACAACGAAAAAGTGTCCGACTATTTGACTTTTGTCTTTATACATGAACTTTGAAAATTATGATACAGTATATTTGATACTATTTGTTGATGACTTATTAATTTGTGGGAAAAATAAGGAAAGGATTGAGAAAATTAAAAATCAATTGTCATTTAAATTTTCTATGAAAGATATGGGCGAAGTGAAAACTTATTTGGGGATAAATATTAAGTATGATTGTAAGAAATGTGTTATGACACTCGATCAGAGTGATTATATAAATTCACTAGCGAGAAAATATAATATTTTGAGTGCAAAACTTTATTGTACACCTATGGGACAAAACTTATGTGTGGAGCCTGCACAACCAGCATAAATGATCTGAAGTATAGATGTTTGATCGGAGCCTTATTATACCTTAGTACGGGAACGCGATTAGATGTAAGTTATAGTATAAATTACTTGAGTAGATTTCAGAATAGTTATGATGAATCTTATTATAAATAGGCGTTGAGAATTTTGAAATACTTATTTTTGATGAAAGATCTTAAATTGACGTACGAAAGAAATTTGACCGCTGACGTGTTAGATTACTTTGTTGATGCTGACTGGGCTGGTGATAAAGTTGATCGGAAATCAACTATAGGCTATTTTGTGAGAGTTTTTGAAAATGTTATTTACTGGAAATCGCGTTAGCAAAGCAGTGCGACGAAATCGTCAACAGCTGCTGAATATGTTGCATTATCTGATGCAGTTAGTGAAGTGAAAGTGTTTTTAAATTTACTAAGTGATTTTAGGTTGAAGATTGAAAAACTTGTTTAAATTTATGAAGATAATTCTAGTGCGATTGCGATAGCAAAATTTGATAATTTGACGAAAAACTCTAAATACATCGAAGTGTATTATCATTTTGTGAACGAATGCTATATGCAAGGTATTGTAAACATTGTAAAAGTTGAGTCTGAGAATAATCTCGCAGACATTTTGACAAAAGCGCTTGGTTGAAATAAGTTTGAAAAATTTAGGTAGAGATTAAAAATTGTTTGAAAATATGTAGGTCAGTAAACCATAAATTTGAGGAGGTGTGTTGAAATGAGAGCAAATTTATGCGTGTACGAAATGTGTCAAAATGCTGACATGCGATGAACTTAATAATTAAGCATGCCAGTGCAGAATTGTACTTTTACAGCACAGATAAATAAGCGTTGTCAGGTGTAATTCGAACGCCACTCGTAAGACGAAAGTCGAGTCGTCACTACGTCGGGAGTTTTCTTAATGTATTGAAATGTACTTAATTTAATAAATTTATATTCTAAAACAGAATATTCAACAGTTTTATTGAGCAGACTTCTTGGGAGATAAAAATTTATAAATATATTATTACCAACAGGAGTTGCAAGTAAAAAAATATACGAATATTGAATTTTAATTTGTTTCTGAAAAGGTGTTTGTAATTGTTACAAAATCGACTAAAAAAACTCAAGATGAAAATCTTATTTTTTATTGAGATACATCATTTTATAGTATATCAGTTGAAATGAAAATTCAACATTTGATGCAACGTAATCGTTACCGTTATTGCAACTTCACATGGGCTTGATTAATATAGAGCCATTTTTTTCCAAAGAAAAATACATAAGTAAATAAATAAGTCGAGGGTTTTTTAAAAACAAAAGTAAAATAAAGTTGTAGCCTCCCAAGCTCTTCAAGTCAATAACAGTGAGCGTTTCAAATTTATTTAGATAAATAATTAAACAAGAGAAAAAGTGATATCTGTTAGAAAACTATTCGCAGGCTCAGCATTATTGGGTTGGAGAGCTTGGAGAGTAATTTTGTTATTAATTTTTTCGTTGATAATTTTTTAGTTTATAAAACCCGAACGCTAAAAAGCAATTATTTCTGTTACGGACGTTACATTTTGTAGCTTTGAAAAGCTGTAAAATGAATAACAATGAAAATGTTGTAAAAAATAGTTTCTAGCAAAATGCAATTTAATGAATAAAATATGTAAAAATTATACTACATCTAATTTATGAATTAGATAAGACGCACGAGTCAAAAGTAGCCGTTACGGACCTTACATTTATACGAGTAACGTCCGTAACGCATATTTTTGACTCGTGCGTCTTAATGAATACATAAATTACACAACATCATATTTTAGATTAGTACTCATTAAATTGCATCTAATTAGATACCAATTTTGACATTTTATTCATTTCAGTTAATTTTACAGATGTGTGAAGCAATGTACCGTCCATAACAGAAATAATTGCTCTAAACGTTGTCGAGTTATCGGACTAAAGGAATTATTTACAATCGCTAACCAAATTATTTATTAAAGAAAAATTAACGACCCCAGCGTGATTCGTATGATAAGTTGTCTATTTGTTTATTAAATATATGTAAAAAAATTGAAGGAGCCTACTATATTTGAGGTGTCAAGCTTTGGAAATGAATCATTCGTTTGTCAATTAATCTCATACAGAAACACCCAGAAGTCTAGTATTTTTTTATCTTTCAGCTGGAGAAAGAGTTTTTTTTAATATTCATTTAATTTTATATCCAAAAGAAGTGTACAACCAGCGTTATGGGGCAGTAGAGATTGGGAAATAATTTAATTTTTTACTTTTTAATTAAACAAAAAACCGGCCCTTGAATAATCAAGCCCAATCATACCAAAATGAATATTATAATTCATGGGCCCCTTAAAAGGCGATTTTTTGTAGATTGTTGCATTTACTGTATCATTTGATTGAGTATAAGAAGTAACTAGTGAAATAATTTATTTGTTTATTTATTTACTTTCAATAAACCAGACAAGCCCATAATACATAAGTGAAAAATTAGATGTAACAAGAATAGGTAAAACAATAAACTTAAAATTAGTAATACAATATTTATGAATTAATTAACATCTCTTTGGATATTCTAAGTGCATTGTTCAAAGTTGATTCAAATATATCAATTTTAGAAGCGTATTTATTGCCAATAATACTTAATCTAACCGAAGGACTATGTAGTAAAATGTTATTAATAATAATAGGCACATAAAAATGAAAATTTGACCTGAACTCACGAGTACTTTTATAATCAGAAAAATTATCCTTTAATAAATCACAATCAATCAAAAATCATTGAACAGCTTATTAAGAAATATAGAGTCTATCTTTTCATGAGACGATTCAATATTTGGCAAATATAAACAGGTAGATTTATCACAATAATCATGATCATTGAAACGCATCGGTTTATTTATCCTATAGGCAACGTATCTAAAATATGAGTGGTTAACGCTTTCTAATAAACTAATTTGATATTTAAGGTATGGTCTCCATACTACAGAGCAGTAAGTAAGGTTTTATTGAAATTTTTAGTAAATCTCGTAATGAAATTAATCCTCTTAGTAGTAAGAGTTTTGACAAAATTCAAGTGCGAATCAAAGTTTAATTTACAATCAATTATAACACCGAGGTCCTTAATCTCAATCAAATTTTCAATAATCGCACCATCAATCCCTACTATTTATAGAGGAAAGTCGTATTTCTTTGTACGCGCTAACCGAGAAAACTACTGGACCGATTTGGCTGAAATTTTGCAGGATGATTCTGTAGGGTCTGTATATGGTTTAAGTACAAGTTTTAATACAAAAAATTTATTCGTTCGTTAATAAATAAGCAATAAAAATTTTCGTCGTGTTGGCCTTTCTTCGAGGTCCGCGCTCCGAAATGACTACCCGCGTACGTTGCTCACTTTAGCTGCGGCTGCTAAGCAGACGTCGAGATCCATGCTCCGAAACAAAAACAGAGTTCACTGGAGTTAGCAAACTTATTGCCAGTGTAAAAACTGTTTAGTTTTTACAATAAGCCTTTTTCAAGGCTATACAAAAATTTATAACGTAAACAAATCGATTAAAAAGTTCCATTGTTTATTTACTAAGAACTTTATTTCACTCACGATCGAGCTGCGAGCACGAAAGTTCTTACGGCTTGAGGCTGCAGCACACCAATCGCGCTACAGCTTTCAAGGTCACTCGAAAGCTGTTGCGCGATTGGCGCGCTGCAGCCCTAAATTGCAAGTTTTCTGGTCTTGAGAAAGGTCAACGATTAATTTATATTTCCTCAGAAAAATTGATGATATTTTTTAATTTGTTTATACAGGGTGACCCATTTTAAAAAATCCACCCTAATAACTCGCTTGGGAAGGCCCAAATCGACAAAAATGTAGAGACCAAAGTTTTATTATTTTTTGGGGCTAGTAAGATGGGCCCAAAAAAATTGGGCCCGGGGCCTGATTATGGGCCCCACGGACTTAAACTTCGTTTTTTTAAATGGGAACCCCTATTTTTGACCTTGGATTCGGAAAGAGCGGAAAATTTTACGATTTTTAGGTATTTTTTGAAATTTTTTTTTGGGCCTTATTGAGGTTTTGCAAACCCCAAAATGCCTGATAAGGCCCATTTTTCGTTTATTTTGGGATTTACTCGAAGATAACTTATTTTTTGCATACCACATACAATGTGAAAGTTTCAGGAAAAAAAATTTTCAACAAAATGGGACCCAAGAAATTGGGCCCGGGGCCTTATTTTGGGCCCCACGGACTCTTGGGCCCTCGCCCACGACACACAGGGCCTCAGTAGGGCCCAAAAAGTACCTGGAAATCGTAAAATTTTCCGTTCTTTTCGAATTCGGGGTCAAAAATAGGGGTTCCTATTTAAAAAAAACGGACTTTTTGTCAGTGGGGCCCAAAATAAGGCCCCGGGCCTCGCCCCGGGCCCAATTTCTTGGATCCCATTTTGTTGAAAATTTTTTTTTCCTGAAACTTTCACATTGTATGTGGTATGCAAAAAATGCGTTATTTTCGAGTAAATCCCAAAATAAACGAAAAATGGGCCTTATCAGGCATTTTTGTAACGAGCTTCCTGGCGACGGTAACGAGGCTGACTCCGCAGAAGCGAAGGTCGCTGAGGCGGCTGCGCTCGGACGTCGCGGCTGCTGCGGGGGTCTGCCCGGCTTTGCTGCTGACTCTGCAGGAGCTGCTGCTGCGTCTGTATCTTGTTCTTATTGATCGTTTTCAGGATTTATCAATGAAAAATTTGCGTATATTTTGAGGAAAAATTTTAAGCTTTTAAGTAAATTTAAAGCAAGATACTATTTTTAACTGTAACATTATACTTCTATTCTATCATCATGGAAGTTATATTCGTGGCTTCAAAAAATTGCAACTCTAAAACTTTCTCAGAGTATCACGTTCTATAATTATGTTTTGTGTAATGCAAAAAATACATTTTATTTTAGTTGCTCGTCACTTTTTATTTGGTTTCTTTTCTTGATGTGTAATATAAAGTTATCAATTTTTCATGAAAGCAAAACACTGAATGAAAGTTGTTTGAGCTTTTAAACATTCCATATGTGATGAAAAAATAAAGAAAGCAACTCTTAGACTTCAGCATTACTCGTGTTTTTAGTCGATTTTTGAACGTTACAGAATACACAGCACTTAAGCAAGCTTAACCATAATACTTTTAAACATGTCTGAATGAACAGTAAAAAAGTTAGCGAATATCATAAAATGCATTTTGAGAGTAGCTTATCAAAGAGATGTATATATTAAAACAATGTGTGGAGTAGTGTGGTCGAAAAATTTATCAAGCCTATCGATGCAGATCCTGGAAAAGAAAGTGCATTTTTGGCTTCTACACTGCAGTGAAGATACAATTGAATACCTGTACAAGCGAGGAATATTTCACGATGAGAAAATTATTTTGATTTTTAAAAGTGTTTTGAAACTCAAAAATTTATTGCACAAACCAGCTATTAAGGTTCTTAACAGACCTAAAAGTATTCGAATAATTTGTGTGCGTGTGACAAAAAAGCCATTCTTTTAATTTTCTAACTTTGTATATTATAATTTTATAATTAACCGAAATGATGCTTCATCACGAAGGTGATGAGTTTATCAAACTCTGTGTGTACGAGCAAGGCGAACCATCAACATCAGCAGAAAATAACAATTCACCGTCTTCGTCATCTGAAAGTAGTTCGAGTTCTTGCAGTTCTGATAACGATTCATCTGATGATAATGATGATGATGATGATGATGACGTCGCTGCTCAAAATCTTAATAGTGAGTATAAAATTGTTTATTGGTTTAAAATAATAAATAACGAATTTTGTATTTATTTATTTTTTATAAATATTTTTTTTTATATTAGATGTATTATTTCAGAATGGCAATGGTAGAGAACAAAATCAACGATTAGTCATAGAAAACATTAGAAGTAGATTTTACCAGAGATTCGGAGTGGAAGGGCGTGAAATAAATGTAAGGATACTGCCACCTCGTGCTGAATCAGACGTTTTTCGGTGGCTAGGAGAAGCATAAAGCGATCTGCGCGCTGCCCTTATTAAAGACACAACTTCTTCTGATTCTATCGGACTGACAATAAATACAGAAAGACTCACTCATGGTCCAGTATGACTCTCATTTCGGCCATTGCACGATTGTAACGTAGAAGAGTTGTGGCAACTACTTTTCAGTATATATCAGAGCTCAAACGAGTACAACATTAAAGATCTTTTGAATATAACTTGCAACATACTTAAAAATGTAATAGGTTGCGGACGCGTCAAACTCACCGAAGAAGCTGTCAAAAAAAGTCAATACTTACTATTAGAAACGACGATAATCTTTGCCTGCCCCGCTCTCTCGTTGCTGCATGCGTTTACAGTATCAGAGGACAGATACGCTCAGGTGTTTTACATGCCAATTGGAACAGCGTACGTCAAATGATGGATCTACTCAAAAAAAAGCAGCTCTTGATTTAATAAAATTAGCTCGAGTTGATGTACCTGCAGAAGGTTGTGGAATGAGAGAAATCGAAAAATTTCAACAATATTTGCAGCAAAAGGAATAGTTGTAGTAGTTGACTCTTTTAGAGATTTCGCACGAGGTGAAAAACCTCTTTACGATGGATCAAATTTAGTTATTTACAAGTACAAAGGCATCAAATATATTTTACGTATAATGTATTATGACTCTTTAAATCATTTTGAACCTATACTTAATTTGGTTGTTGTATCAGGAAGCCTTTGCATTCCATGCAATAAAAGTTATTCAAGGTTTCATAGCCATAGATGCACGAACAGATGTTCAAAGTGTTTACAATATCCTGTGTGCGACGAGCAACAGCCAATGACTCGATGTCAACTGTGTAATAGATATTTTTACTGTGAAGAGTGTCATCAAAATCATTTAAAAATTAATTCTTTCAAAAAATCTAGCGTCTGTTCGAGTATTAAAATTTGTCAAATATGTTTTAAAGTTTCCGATGACAAGCACGAGTGCGGAAAAAGTTTTTGTACAATTTGCTGCAAGTACATGTCTGATCACGAGTGTTTTATGCAGCCAATAAAAGAATCTGAAAAATCAAACAGGGTAATATTTTTTTTTTTACGACTTTGAGACTCAACAAAATGTACACGTGCTTGGAGATGAAGACAAAAAAATTCATAAACCAAACTTGTGCGTGGTTCATCAAGTTTGCAACTTTTGCTTACAAGAGAACGATATAACAGTTGACTGCGACAAGTGCGGGGTACGTGAATATGTTTTTAAGACTAACCCTGTAAAACAATTTATGGATTTTGCTTTGAAACCACGTAAACTGTTTAAGCGAGTTGTGTGTATAGCTCATAATGCTCAAGGCTATGATGCCCACTTTATTTTTAAATTTTTGGCTGAAAAAAGTGAACGTGAAAAACCTTCGTTGATACTGAATGGTACAAAGATTATAGTGATGGAGTACATGGGCGTAAAATTTATCGACAGTCTAAACTATTTTCATATGCCTCTTAGTAACTTACCCAAAGTCTATGGTTTGACGAGCATAGAAAAAGGTACGTTCCCGCATTTTTTTAATAAACCTGAAAATGCGAATTACGTAGGACCTTATCGACGATTGAATTTTACTCCCCCGATAACATGGGTGAAAAAGAAAGAGAAAGCTTTATTACGTGGTACAATGAGCAAGCAGCTAAAAACTTTATCTTTGACTTGATGATGAATAAACTAAATACTGCAAACAAGATGTAAAAATCTTTAGACTAGCCTGTTTGAATTTTTGAGAAATATTTATGAAATTTGGTGTGGATCCGTTTCTGGAGTGCACCACTATTGCTTCCACATGCATGAGAGTTTTCAAGAAAAAATTTTTGAAAAAATTTTCCTGGTGCCAAAAAATCTGATTTGACAATCGTTTTTTGGTACGACGATACTGCTCAAAATATGGATGACCTAGGAACAGCAAACAGTGGCCTCGAAGCTCGTAGAAAACTTTTTAACTACAAAAAATCTGTGGATCTAATTGGCCATTTACACGGAGATGTCTTAAATCAAGAAAAATTATTAATAAATGGCGTCGAAGTGAGAGTTCGCTTGGTAAAATCGAGAGATGCTTTTAGTCTTATGGATCCTGTAGGATGCTACTCTGTTCATATCAAAGAAGCGTCTTTATTAATGCGTCGTGTAAAAATCAGTCCTAGTGTATTGTTAGCTCATGCTAGAGCGCTTTCAAAGTCAACTAGTAAGTATCCCCTTACGCGCGTAGAAACAAAATCTATTACGATTCACAGTGGTATTCACGGTGAAACCTTAGATAACGTCATTTTAGGGCAACTTCCAAAAAGAATAATTTTAGGTTTTGTTAATAATAAAGCTTTCAACGGTGATCGTTGCCTTAATCCCTTTAACTTTAAAAATTTTAACATTAATTTTCTATGTCTGTATTTTGACGGTGTGCAGGTACCGTCGAAACCTTTGCAGCCTGATTTCAAAAAAAAACGGCGCGTATATAGATTGTTATCACTCTCTATTTTCGGGTACCGGTGTTCATTTTCTTAACAAAGGTAATAACATACTTCGCGAGTCTTACCCTGATGGCTACTACCTTTTTGCTTTCGATTTAACGCCTGACTCATCTGCAAACGAGTTTACTCATTGGAATTCAACAGTAAATTGTATAGTTTATTCGGAATATGAAAATATTTTAGAAATTGACGCGTCGCTTTTTAAGTATATAAAGTTAGTCTCGTTTAAAAATGAGTTAGTTAACGAAATAGAGTCCTACAATGGAGCTCATTGCAGATGTTCAATTTTTCAAAGATAAAAATAACAAGTTGGTACCTAAAGAAATAGCTTTGTTATCTTTAAAAAATGAATTTGACGCGCATTGGATTGTTACCACGATGCATCGAGTAGATTCGCTACCTTGTGAAGTTCGTAAAGAGAATAATTGGCTGACAAGGAATCAACACGGCATAGATTATTTAGAAGGGAGTGTGACTTTGAAAACGCTCAATCGTACTCTCAGTGATATTTTTAAAAGTGTCGATAAAACTTATGTTAGGGGTAAAGAAAAGTGGTTAATGTTTCATAAAATGACTACTAGAGAAGTTATTAATTTAGAGTACGAACTGTCCGTCATTTAATAACCTACCGTGGAGCGACAAGTACTGTATAAATCACGCTGTGAAAAATAATTATTTAAAATTTGTTTGTGCTTTAAATAACGTCTACCGAATTAAAGCATACTTGCTGTCTAAATCTCAAAGCTTGAATAACGATTTCCCTTTAACTTCACCTGTTATATTTTACAATGAACAGCCTGCAGATTCTAAACAAGTTATCGCTGATGCCCTCACATACTATCGGTGTATTCCCTGCGGATCGGATTCCATGGGTGTGGAACGGCCTTTGTATTTAACACTGATAATCACACTCAGCCTGGTATGCATTGGGTTGCTATACAAGTAGATTCTCATGGTTTTGGGCATTATCTAGATAGCTACGGTATACCCCCGTTTATACCCAATCATATTAAAACTTTGCGCAAAAATTGTAAGCATTTAAGATGGAATGTTAAACAACTTCAGAGTTAGACATCCGACGTATGTGGTCAATATTGTTTAATGTTTTTACATTATATGACTTACGGATTGGGTTTCGAAGCTTTTCTAAATAATTTTTCTGATGACTTGAAAACAAATGATTTTATTGCAAGATCTTTTATTAAACACAAATCACGTGATAATTATCAATTTATGGGTAACGGCGGCTGTGTCATACATTGTTTATAAAGTAGTAGTGCGAAAATGTCTTTATTGTAAAATCACGTTGTCATGACTTTGTAAAACGCCAATGCTGCATTTGCGGGGCTTGCGATATTTATTTTAAATAATTTATACCTCTAAATTGCACGACGAAAGTCAGTCCTTCATCTATCACAAAGTGTACAGCCCTCGACTTAACTGATCATCTACTCTTTACCAGCCGAACAAAAGCCAATAAACAAGCTCTCGGACTTTTGAAAGTCATCTTCCTGAAAATACTTGTAAGTAGATTTGTCGACCTCTATTATTTTTACACTTTATTTATCACTTTTCTTAAATTAATCAAAAAAAAAATTTGTTCCAGGCTTAAAAATATGGCTGCAGAAGAAGTAGGCATCGACTGGCTCAACAATATATCTCAAGCACCTGATTCATCCCGTTAAAATTTGAAGCAGTTGGACGTAAATCACATATACAAAGTGACATCTGTAAACAAGACGACAACGAAATATGGACGGAAAGTTTTAGCTACCTTTGACAGCGAATTTGCTGTTTATCTACCCCAAAAAATTTCGGATGCCATGACGAAACACGAGTCCTTTTGGGAAAAAGTATTGGAGAAGATTGATGACAATAAATTTTATGCCACGTATATTGGTAATTTTCAATTTGCGTTTACTTTCGATGATTAATTTTAAAAAGTTTTGTGTATGTAAATCTTTAAAAAATTAAAAATAAAACTAAAAATAAATCTATACTTGAATTTTTTTTTTAATTATCCACCTCCTCCTCCCCACTCAAATCATATTTTCTTTAAAAAAAAAAAAAAAAAAAAAAAGTAAAATTAGTTAGTATTAAAGTAAAATCAAACTATTTTTCAAAGGATTAAAAATTACTAAAAAAGTAAAATTAATTAGTATCAAAGTATATTCAAAGTATTTTTTCAATGGATTAAAAATTATCATCATTAATTTCTAATTTTTTTGATTTCTTAAACTATTTTATTAATTTAAAAAGAAAAAAAAAAAAAAATCCCGATCCAGAGTAAAATAATCTCTTGAAGAATACGTAATCTAAACGCAGTCACAACGACCTTCACTTCTGCGGAGTCAGCACCGTCGTCAGCGTCAGGAGCCGCCTCAGCGACCTTCGAACAAGATACAGACGCAGCAGAAGCTCCTGCAGAGGCAGCAGCAAAGCCGGGCAGACCCCCCCCCCCCCGCAGCAGCCACGACGTCCGACTGCAGCCGCCTCAGCTATCTTCGCTTCCGCGGAGTCTGCCTCCTACTTCCCGAGCGGCCCACCCGCAGCACCCGCGAGCCGCCGCCTCAACCGCATCACCGGCCACCGCCACCGCGCGAGGCTGCTCGCAGCACCAGGAAGCCCTCCTCCTCCTTCCCGAGCGGCCCCGAGCACCCCCTCCCGCAGCACCCGTGAGCCGCCGCCTCGACCGCGTCACCGGCCACCGCCACCGCGTGAGGCTGCTCGCAGCGGTGAATCATCTTTGTTTACATTCTACTATAGTACTTAAGGCTTTTGTAAAAGATAAATATGCAGATGGTATTACAAAGCCAAATGCACTACTAAATCTCATTCGTAAAAATCAGATGATAGAACCTGCAATAGAAAAACTTGTTGCATTTCTTAGAACAATCCGAAGTGATAAAGGCACTCCTTCCGTATTGGCCACAGATCGTAGAGCTTTATGCAATGAGCGCACTCAAGTTCCGGATGATGAAGATGTACCATACGTGGTTAATTTCCACATTTTTGCAGAATCTTTTGATTTAGAAGAACAGGATTTGAAAATAATTTCATCAACGCTTAGATTGTTAGCATTGGCCAGGAAATTCATGAGATAAGTGCACAACAGATGCGACCTACAACCTGATTTACAAAATAACAAAAAGCTTTACAAATGTATTAATCTTTTATAAAAAATATCGTTAATTTTAATTACAGTTGTATAATGTTCAATTAAACAAATTTTTTGCTTGATTTTTGCGAGTTTTGCTCTCAATTCTTTTTCCCGTGCGTGATCAATTCTATTGCCATTTAATACATTTTTTTCCCATGCAATGTTAATTCTACTCCCGTTCAATATATTTTTTTTCCCGTTTAATACATTTAACTTCCGCTCAAGTATTTTTTTCCCGTGAATTTAATTTCTTTCCCGTTTAATCACTTATTTTTCCGTGCAAGTGTCTTTTTTCCCGTGAATTTGACCTAAAATTTCCCGTTTGTTTGCTTTTTTTTCCGTGCTAATAAATCACACCCTTTTTTAATCACCCCCCTCCCCACGCCCTTTTTTTTACTCACGACCCCCATTTTTGATATATGTTATCAGTTTCTACTCACACCGCCAATTTTTGATACAAGTTATCAGCTATGTGACTATAGAAATTTAAAAAGTAACTACGAAACATTAAAAAAATTAACTACTATTTAAGATAAAAAAGAGAACCCAAACAGAATGTCAGCATTTTATTCGTGATTTGATTGGTTGAAGAACAAAATTTAAAATTTGAATTTTTATTTTTAATTTTTATATTACAATTCAATTAAAACATCTAGAGAATAGATTTGATAAAAAAATAATTATGTAATCAAGTGTTCGAAATTATCCGATTAAAATCATGAAAATAATATTTATTAGCATACAAACTGAAACAAAACCAATGAATCTATAACCACAAATGTTTAAATGAATATGAACTCTGAACGTAGCGCAAAGGTAAAGGGTATATATAACTTATTGTAGATTAATTTAGATGAAGCTTCGACAAAATTTGTTTTAGATAATAAAATACAATAGCGCGCGCGCTTCGCTTAGAGAGCTTCAAGGTTTGGCAAGAGGGTAGGTACATGGGTAGATTCAAAAGTGGATAAGTGTTTACCTACAAAGGTTTGTACAGGATCGAAAACAATAGTATAAAAGATGGTTTCAAGGTTAAATGTTGAGAAAAAAAAAAAAAAGAACAACATACTTTCAAAGTTACAAATTGAAGTATGAAAATGATAACAAAGTAAAAGAGGATGCACATGGCTGGAAACTGGTGTCGTAAGGTAAACTTCGATATTAATCAGGATAGGTTAATTGGGAGAAACCTATGTAGAAAAAATATTGATCACAAATGTAAAAGAATGTAGGAAATATTTGTCAAAAAAGTTAAAGAACTGTGTGGGCAAAATTGTATGAAGATGATTAGTTTCACGATTGTTATTACAAAACAATTTGAGAAGAACAATAGAAAAGATAGTTTTCACGATGATGAGAACAAAGATTCAGAGTTAGAGACCAAAGCATGAAAAAAAGAAAAAACAACAGCAAACACCAAAATTAAAGCAAGTAGATTCATGTAAAAGAGATAGGAACAATATTAAGCAAAAATGTACATATAAGCGTAGGTTAAAAATTACAAACGTAATGACAAGTCCAGGTACAGGAGTAAATACAATGTAGCTACCAGAGTAGTTATCAAGTTTGAAACAATGTTATGAACAAGGTTTGTTATAAGGTTATTTACTATAGTAAACACAAAAGGATAAAAAAAGATTATGCACAAGGCAAGATTCAGTGTCAACAGACGTAGTAAAGAGAGCCGGAAAAAGATACTCAAGAGACGTGGATAGTAGCAAGGTTATAAAGCAGGGAAGGTTAATAAATAAAAAGACGAAAATAAGTCGATAAAAGCATAACTAAGGATAGAAATGAAAGTATGATCAAAGATAAGAACAAAGTAGTCTTGAAGTTAGAAATAAAAGCATGAAAAAAATTCAAACTACAGTTATCACCATGATAGAAACAGATTTATAAACATGAGCATATTCCTGGGGAAGAGCTTAGTTATAAAAAGCAGTAAGTGCAACGGTAAGAACAGGTAGTTGCAAGGGTTTGGAGTGAGATGAAAGGTACACGGAGAAAAAAAAATTCAGAAATTTACTGTGGTAACCTAACACGAAAAAATTGTGTGTTGACCTTATGCAGAAAAAATCTTAAGCGCTACTGTAGCTGAATCAATCAGGCAATCATGTGTGACCAGAGTGATTTTGATTGGCTCTACTACAGTAGTGCTTAGGATTTTTTCTGCGTAAGGTTAACACAATTTTTTCGTGTTAGCTTACCACAGTAAATTTCTGCATTTTTTCTCTCCGTGTAGGAACAAAGGTAGGCATAGAATAAGGTGCAGGTGTAGTTACAAGCTATAAGAGTAGAAACAATGGTATGCATCACAGTAGGTACAGAGGTAGACACAAGGGTATGTGTATAAGTGTAGATTCAAGCATAAAATTCTGGGGTTGGCGATCGAAGTGAGCAGCGGGGTACCCCCTAGTATATATATATATATATATATATATATATATATACACACCTAAATATAGCTAAATATTATAATATTAGAATCATGTCACTATCTATTGTTTTGACGCCCGACGGTGAACACGAATAGAATATGTGTATGTGTGAGCGAGAGCACATCACGCAACTACGTCACGCGACGCGACGCGACCAGTCGAGTACTGTACTAGCTAACGTATCTCGCTTATCTAACCAGCTGGCTTGGGATGGCGTAAATCTGCCCACTTAAGTGTCCCTTGATTACCCGTAAAAATTTCTAGTACCGCACAAATTTTTATTCCTATGTAAATGTTTTTTATCAAAAAGTAAACATTGGTATTAAGTTAGGTATGGGTTATATAAATTAATATAAATAATATAAATTAGTAATTAATATATATAATATAATTTCAACGAAGAATTAAAAGGGATCTTTGAAAAGGGGATTTTTGAAAAAAAGGGGATCCAACTGAGGGGATCCAATACTTTCGACGAAGATCCAATTTAGGGGATCCAATTTAGGGGATCAGAAAAGTGCGATATTTAACTGTGTTTTGACCGTGTTTTTAAGAATTTCAGATTTTCGAAGATCCAATTTAGGGGATCAGAATCAAAAACGGAAATATAATATAGGGAGATATATATATCTTCCTATATTATATAGTTATATCCAGGAGGAGCTCTTTTTTTTTGGCTCCTCCGGCAGGAGCTCTGAAAATTACGGCTCCTCCGGGAGGAGTTCCTTTGAGTAGCTCCTCCCGGAGGAGCACCTTAAAACGTCAAAAACCCTTATATTTAACATGTTTTAAGGGGCTCCTCAGGGAGGAGCCAAAAAAAAGAGCTCCTCCCGGAGGAGCACCTCAAAACCTTCAAAAAACATTATATTCAACTTATTTTGAGGGGCTCCTCCCGGAGGAGCCGTTATTTCCGAGCTCCTCCCGGAGGAGCCCCTTAAAACGTCAAAAAACCTTATATTTATTATGTTTGAAGCGGGCTCCTCCCGTAGGAGCCGTAGTTTAAAGAGCTCCTCCCGGAGGAGCACCTCAAAACCTTCAAAAAACCTTATATTTAACATGTTTTAAGGGGCTCCTCCCGGAGGAGCCGTTATTTCCAGAGCTCCTGCCGGAGGAGTACCTCAAAACGTCAATAAACCTTATATTCAACATGTTTTAAGGGGCTCCTCCCGGAGGAGTTGATTTTAAATTATAGGAGCTTCTCCTGTACGAGCACCTTAACTGTCAAAAAACTCCATATTTAACCTCTTTGAAGGGCGCTTTCCCTAGAGGAGTCGTAATTTTAAAAGCCCTTTTTAAAGGAGTACTTCAAAACGGTTAAAAAATATTATATTTAACATGTTTCAAGTACTTGAAGTATTTTATTTTACTATTTAATTTTTATAACTATTTTTTTAGACTCACCATAATAAAATTTTCTTTTTTCAATTTAAATCATATTCAACAATTTTACCTAAACATGTTTGAACTTTTATTCAATACACAAACTCAACTCAAAAAACATGTTAAATATTAACTGTGAAAAAACTCTATATTTTATAACTATTTTTATGGGGGTTGGCGAGCGAAGCGAGCAGGGGGGTACCCCCTAGTATGTATATATATATATATATATATTAAATAAGAAAATAGTGTAAATAAATAAGACAGAATATTAAATCAACATATAAACAATATTATTATGTACTCTATATTACGTTTTATCAAAACATACTATTAAATTGAATCTAATACATATCAACATTGTATTTGCGCTACATTCTTTTTAATTAGAATAATAATGATCATCTTATAATCATAGTCTTGAATGTAAACAAATAGTTATTTCTGGTCAACTACGATAGTATTGTTGAATTTCAGCGTAAATTTATAATGACGAATATTACTTCTTTTTAAAGACATTTTTTCATTGTTTAATTTTTTATTTATCAATAATAAATTTTTATTTATTATTTATTAAACATAACCAAATTCGTAGATTTTTGAAATCGTAGATTTCTTCGTAGTACATTTTGATTCATAGATTTTTTCGCGTAGATTTTTACATCGATGATTCTTTCGTGTCACTGTGTCCTTTACCATCTCGTAATTCTATTCGCATCTGTGGTCGATTAACAAACCTATTTGATAAACCAGCCTTGACGGCGAGAACTAAAGTCGCTAATAATTCCATTTGTCATATGTTTGAAGATATTCGCTATGTGTTAAATGGTATCAAAATTGATCGCTGCAAAAATGTTGGTTTATCAACTCTAATAAAAAATTGGGTATCTTTAAACCCCAATCAATTGAAATCAATAGAAAATGCTGGATGGTTTGGTCTCTCGGAAGACAGTAAAATAACTAATAATGCAGGATACTTTGATGTAGCTATTGCATTAAGTATGTTTTTTGGATTTGCTGGAGACTATCGTAAAATTATCGTCAACGTCATCCATGAATTAATTCTTATTAGATCAAGAAATGATATAAATTCACTTAAACAAGAGGGTACCAGAGACAATAATATTCTCAGCTATGAAGAATTCAAGATTGATATTACAAAAATTGAGTAGCTCATGCCTTATGTATCAGTTGCTGATTCTTGTAGAATTGATTTATTGAAAATCATTAGAATATCCTAAAGTGCGGTAGCACTTTACGGCGAGTTGGTTTTTAAACACCGACTCCCGTAAAAGCGTACCGCTTTATATACTTTAAATTTTCTGTTTTAGGTTATGTCGTTCACTATAAAACAATATTAGGATGATTATTTTTCTTTTATTTAATATCCCGCGCCTAGCCAATGATCCCCCGAATAATTAAAAAAAAAATTTGTCCCGAAAAAGTTCCACGTTAAAAAGTTATCAGCGTTTCAATTTTCAACTTGCTGATTTCTCTTTGCTGCCGATTCAGGAGATTTCCATTCAGACCAGCGTTTCCGTATCCGGTTTTGCATGCTCCCCTGCAAGACGCTGCGCCGCGGCCTAACTCGCTCTGTCTCACTCTTGCAGCCTGCAGCAAGGCACGGCATGCGAGCAGGATGCGCAGGCGAGGTGCGCGTATGCAAAAGGCCGACGGCCTCACATGGTGCAGAAGCAAGCAGCTGATCTGTTATTTAGAAATTTCATAAAACTATTAAGTGTTGATCTTGACTTGACAGTTGACACTAGTATCAATCAATTAACAAGATCAATTGATTTTAATAAATGGTTTTTTAAAACAATTACTTTACAATCAAAAAGTTTTTTACTACAATTCTTGATAAATCATCTGTGTTGTGTTATTGTGTATCATTGAGTGAATGAATTGTGCCTAGTTTGGGTGATATAGGTTATATTGATTAAGAATTGATTCCAAAACAATTTGACGTAATCAAAGTGGTTTTTTATCTATGCTAATTGAATACAGTTAAATTGTAGTTAAATAAAAAAACTTTAATTATCAAATTATTAAAAAGGTGTTGCTATAAAGACCCTTAAATATTATCTTTTTTTTTTAAACTAAAAAATTACCATTCTATTCTATTGAATCGGTTTTACTAAACTCCATAAGACAGTCATGCTGATAGTTTTTTTTCTCCTAAGAATACTGATATTTTTGCAGTCAATTTTTTAAACTGCTTTAAAATACAATTGTAATCAGATTAACTGAAGCCCTTGTTTTATTTCTCTGTAAAAGTATAATTTCCCATAATAATCTATATCGCAGGGCTTTTTTGGCTAATATCATTCAATTGTATAAGTTTTATTGAATACAGAGACTCAGGCGAGTTATTTTTTTTCCAAACTATTAATATAAAATAAAGGGCACTGTTGTTTGATTCAGATTCAAATAAAATAAAAAAAGTAAAATTTAAGTTAATTTTTTGAGTTTAAAAAAATAACTTTTTGTTAGTTTTACTATAAGTTTATGATTATCATTTGATGATCTCTGTTATCAGAGAACTAGTAACTAGTAGATTAACCTAAGCTCTTGTTTCATTTAACTATAAAAGTATAATTTTCCATATTAGTCTCTATCGCTGGGATTTTTTGGCTAATATCATTCAAATGAATAAGTTTTATTGAATACAGAGACTCAGGCGACTAATTTTTTTCCCAAACTATTAATATAACATAAAGGGCACTGTTCTTTGATTCAGATTCAAATGAAATAAAAAGTAAAATTTGTTAAGTTAATTTTTTGAGTTTAAAAAAAAAGGCTTATTTGAGTTTAAAAAAATAACTTATTGTTAATTTCCTTAGAAGTTTATGACTTTCATTTTGTGATCTCTGTTATCAGAGAACTTGTAACAATTAAGTTAAATCCAGCAGGAAAGAGCTTTAATCATAGTAAAAAAAAAAAAAAATTTTTAATTATTTTCTATACTACAGATGGCAAAATTTTAGTCAATCAAAACTACTTTTGAAAATTTTTGCTGACAAAAATTTATACATACATACCACACACAACTATTTATGAGAATTTCAGGTTAATATTAAAAATTTTTGTTTTTTTAATTACAATAAAATTGAGTTTTTTTTATAAAAAAAATTTTTCAATCACTAAAAAATACATTGTTTTGTTAAAAAAAAAGTTTTTTATTTTTTTTTTAAGTCGATCCCCCCCCCCCATATCCCCCGGAATCATCCGACCCAAAGAAACACGGCATAGGTAGTCCCCTTCACTGCGTAAATAACTATTGAAACTTTATCATTACGTGATTACGTGCCCTAGATTATTTTCGACTAGCGTTTTTTTTTTTTTTTTTTTTAAAGAAATAACATTATTAATTATCAAAATGTATGAAACTTATGATATGTGGTCTGCCTTGCGAAAGAAATAAAATCTAACAAAAACATACCTTTAAAAAAGTAAAAATTAACGGCGAGTGGTTTTTATCTGTCTGAATCTGTCTAACAAAGTAAATTTCTTTGATCCGTCAAAGTAGCATCATAAAAAAGTAATTAATTGATAGAATTTCTTAACTTTCAAAAATATATGATCTTTCTAAAATTAAAAGTTATATTTTATTTATATTTGTAGTTTACTTTATACTAATCTATATAATTTATTGTTTACAATTTTAAGGCTTTACTATTGACAGAACTAAACTATTGACTGAAATAAAATCAGACAATAATAACGACAAGTTTTTCTTCGTGCGTGTATTGATTAAATTAACTTATTAAACTTTATGCAATTCATCAAGATTTATAATATTAATTAATTCTTTACAATTTTTATTATTTGTAATACAAACTATTGTCTGAAGTAAAATCAGGAAATAATAACGACGAGTTTTACTGCGTTACTTTATGAACTTAAATATTTATAATATAAATATTTAATAAATAATTTGTTTCTTAAGTTTTAAAAATTTAAATTAAAAAAGGGAGTTTCTATGTCGATAAAACCATTTTGATACTCGACGAACCCATTTTTTTGCCGTTTATACAAAAACAGAAGGTCATATTAGCAAAACACTGCCCATATTCAGTTTTTCGTTAAAATAAAGGAAATTGATATCTTCCTTTATGTGCAACGTTATAAATTTTAGTTTGAGACTGCATGGGTTCGTCAAGTATCAAAATGGTTTTATCGACATAGAAACTCTCTTTTTTTATTTAAATTTTTAAAACTTAATAAACAAATTATTTATTCAATATTTATATTATAAATATTTATATTATAAATATTTAAGTTCATAAAGTAACGCAGTAAAACTCGTCGTTATTATTTCCTGATTTTACTTCAGGCAATAGTTTATATTACAAATAATAAAAATTGTAAAGAATTAATTAATATTATAAATCTTGATGAATTGCATAAAGTTTAATAAGTTAATTTAATCAATACACGCACGAAGAAAAACTTGTCGTTATTAATGTCTGATTTTATTTCAGTCAATAGTTTAGTTCTGTCAATAGTAAAGCCTTAAAATTGTAAACAATAAATTATATAGATTAGTATAAAGTAAACTACAAATATAAATAAAATATAACTTTTAATTTTAGAAAGATCATATATTTTTGAAAGTTAAGAAATTCTATCAATTAATTACTTTTTTATGATGCTACTTTGACGGATCAAAGAAATTTACTTTGTTAGATAGATTCAGACAGATAAAAACCACTCGCCGTTAATTTTTACTTTTTTAAAGGTATGTTTTTGTTATCGTCTTATTACAATGAGTTTCAGATCAAGAGAATTTTTTGAGTACCCAATGCATCCTCAAACTTCTAAACATATCTGGACTGTGAAAACTTCAAATCAATTGTAAAGACCGCTTTTCATCATCATAGGTTTTCAAATTAATAGAAAATCTGAGAAAATGTGGATGCTAGTTTATTCGATCATTGTAATATTAGAAATATTAAACTTCTTTTAAACTCTCAATATTATCCATATAATAATTTAAATATAAACTATTCTATTGATTGAGCATCTACTTGATGAAGGTTCATTGTCATCTGTAGGATTATAAATAAAAAACTCAATATACGGAGTTTATTAAACCTTCACTTTAATATGATTTTAATAAATCATTTATTCATTTACAAAATTATATAAACGTGACGACCGTTTCGACACACAGTGTCATCATCAGACGGCGGCGAGTTCAAGACTAAATTTACATAATAATACAATCATCTAGCTTAAAATCAAAACAAATTTAGTAAAGGGGAGGGGTTCAAATCAGTTTGTGCGTTCAAAAGTAATTCGGAGAAAACTTCTTAACCCTGCCGCCGACTGATGATGACACTGTGTGTCGAAACGGTTGTCACGTTTATATAATTTTGTAAATAAATAAATGATTTATTAAAATCATATTGAAGTGAAGGTTTAATAAACTCCGTATATTGAGTTTTTCATTTATAATCCTAAAGATTAAACATAAACATTGATCAAAATCAATATGCACTTCTTTATTATATGTATGCCAATTTTCAAGGCGAACATTACAGCAAAGATCCTGAACCTATTTTAACTAAAAAAGACTTTATTGATAAAATCCGTTAATAGTTATTGATTGCTCAAAATGAAATAATATAATCAAAAATGCTCCTGCGGATGTTCGACTTGGAATAGAATCACAAGATATTTTTCCTAATGGAACAGCTGCATATTCTTTAATTATACATGATCGTATAATTAAAGATAATATAATATTCAATACAATTCAATGGCTGGCAATATCAGAAAAATAATTCAAGTATCCTTTGTAATACAATATATGTGGGAAGCAATAAATTTTTTTATAATAAAAAAATTCATGTTGTCATTTTGAACCCTTACCTCATTAAAAATAAGTAATTTTTTACAAATAAATAATCTATTATAACTGAATTCAGTGTCAGAGTCACCTATTTTTATTTAATTATAAACACAAATTTATAAAAATATGGCGAGCGCATTCGGCTGTTAAGGGGATAGTATGGTCAAACGAGCGAAAAAAAAATGCTTTTTTTGACGATTTTTAAAATGAAATCAAGCTAACCAAGTTTATTGTAAAATGTAGTACTTTATTAAGTAACATTTAAAGAAGCTTTTATCTAATTTTGAGGTAAAAATATTAAAATTTGAGTCTCTGGCAGGCAATTTTCGGCGAGACCTTTCGAAAAAAGTTTTTTGTGGTGGCCACTCGTACTTGGCACTGGCTTATCTGAAACACAATTTGAAAGAAGATTCAGTTAAAGAATAATTTTTTCTAGGTACTGTCGGGGTGTTTTTTTTTTTTCAATTTTTACATTTTTACCAGCAGTTTGAAAATTTTTACCTCAAAATGACGCCATTTTAGGGTCGCCATTTTGTTAAAAATAAAAAATTTAAAAAAGTGGCTCGCAGTACCTAGAAAAACTTATCCTTTAACTAAATCTTCTTTCAAATTGTGTTTCAGATAAGCCAGTGCGAAGTACGAGTGGCCAACGCTTATAACTTTTTTCGAAAGGTCTTGCCGAAAATTGCCTGCCAGAGACTCAAATCTTAATATTTTTACCTCAAAATTGGACTAA
This sequence comes from Encarsia formosa, assembly GCA_038277355.1. Lineage (NCBI taxonomy): Eukaryota > Metazoa > Arthropoda > Insecta > Hymenoptera > Aphelinidae > Encarsia > Encarsia formosa. Next base: position 23,553,625 of record CM076187.1, read on the forward strand.
AGTTTTTTTAAATGTTACTTAATAAAGTACTATATTTTACAATAAACTTGGTTTGCTTGATTTCATTTTAAAAATCGTCAAAAAAAGCATTTTTTTCGCTCGTTTGACCATACTATCCCTTTAACCGAAAGGTTGGTGGCTTAAGCCCACCCGGAGGCGTCAGCACCGCAGCAGAGTGCGTTCGCCAGCAAAGAGCGAGCAGCGGCGGGGAAGAGCGTCCAAGGAGCGCGCAGCAGCGGGGGAGGACACCGCGCGGGGAAGTAAGGCAGCCATTTTTTCAAACTTGTCCCTTCATAAAATCACGAGAGAGCAGCCGTTTTTAAAAACACGGGAGATCCCGTTTATAAAATCACAAGAGAGCAGCCCTTTTCAAAATCACGAGAGCGCTCTTGTTTACATACTACTAGCGATTGATAGATTAAGCTGTGAACGAATGTGTTTGTATCTGGGTAGGTGGGTACAGTAGATACCCATCGGTTTTTGTCTTTACCTCTCCTTTTTTTTGTACAACATAATGTACAGTTGAAAAAACATATCTATCTAATCTGTCTATCTATCTATCTCTAGCAGACGTGCAAGCTGCGGTGAGCAGCAAACTGTTATTTTTGAATTTGCGTGGATCGGGAGTGAGAAACTCAATAATTTGAATGATCATTTGAAGCTATGAAATAGATGTTTGTAATTGAATTAAAAATTTCATGACACTGAGTCGTTTTCCTGAATGTAGGTCATTCGAACGGATTCCGAACTTTTACTGTAAATCCAGTATTGGGCTTTGGATGCCAGGGTGTGGTGTGGATGGGCTTAGGCCCCAATCATTCTTGCAAGAGCTGCCTGGAGTAATGACACGAATTGTTTGCCCTGATCAGTGGTGATCTCGATTGGGCAACCGAAGTTCGAGACCCAGTGCGGGTAGAAACCCGCCACAACGGTCTCCGCCTCAATGTCCGACAGCGGAACTGCAATGGGCCACCTCGAGAACCTGTCAATCATCATGAGGAAGTAATGCAGGTTGCTTACCTACGTCATGATGATGATGATGATGATGTCCAGATGGACGTGCTCGAAGTGGTTGCTGGGCACGTGGAAGGTGTCAAGTGCGGCTCCGTTACGGCGACTGACCTAGGATCGTTGGCATGGTTCACAAGATCGAGCCCAATGGTCAATGTCTTTCCTGATGCCAGGCCAGCCAAACTTGGAGGTAACGATCCTTGTAGTCGTGCGTGGACTGGGGTGCGCCAGCAAATGCAGGATGTCGAAGGCACGACGCCGCAGATTGGCTGGAAGGTAGGGCCTGACGATGCCATCCTTGATGTTGCAGGCGATTGAAGAGCCATCGACATGGAGTATCTGTAGTTCTATGATGCCTTTGTCCAGCAGATGTTCCAGCTCGTTGTCCTCAAGCTGTGCTGCCTCAATGTCCCGAGCAAGCAGCGTTGACTCTGGACAGAGTATTACCACTAGATTGTCCTCTCCCTTCACGTGCTCCAGGGTGACATTGAATTGGAAGATGCACTTCAGCTGGCCCTGCTGCCTTGAGGAGGCCTTGTCCGACCGCTGCTGGGCTACAAAGGTTAAAGCCTTGTGGTCGGTGAGCACTTTGAAGCTTCGCCCCTCCAAGTACCTCTGGAAAAACTTGATGGCCTTGAAAATGGCCAACAGCTCTTGGTCGTAGGTGCTGTACTTTTGTTGCGTGGGTGACAGCTTGCTGGAGAAGAAACCGACCGGATGCTAGACGCCGTCGATTTGCTGCTCTAGGACGGCGCCGATGCCCTTGTGGAAGGCGTTGGTAGTCAGGCGCAGTGGCGTCGATGGTGACAGGAAGGTGTTGGTTGTGGCCTTTTTCAAGTCCTCCTTGCATTTCTGGAAAGCTGCCTCCGCTTCAGAAGTCCAGCTGACCTTGACTTTGCGTCCTCTGGGAAGGCCGCACAGCATGTCATTCAGCGACGCCTGTCGTTTGGCCGCTCCAGGAAGACAGCGTGGCTAATGGTTTAGCACCTCCAGGAAGCTGCGGAGCTGCGTGGCCGTCTCAGGCTTGGGATCTCAATGATGGCATCCACCTTGCGTGCTGGTGGCCGGAAACCCTCGGGCGAGATGGTGTAGCCCAGAAACTGGACCTCGGACTTACCCACCTGGCACTTCTGGAGATTGATGGTGAGTCCTGCCTCTCGCAGTCGCTGGAAGACGAGACAAAGATGTTCCAAGTGCTCTTTGTGGTTTCGAGACTTGATGCGCACATCGTCGATGTAGAACCTAACGAAGGGCATATCCCGGAACAGCGTGTCCATGAAGCGCTGAAACGTTTACGTGGCGTTGCGGAAACCCATGGAGAGGTACAAGAACTCGTAGAGCCCATAGGGTGTTGTGACGGCAGTCTTGCTGATGTGTTCCTCTACCATGGGAATTTGGTAGAATCCCTTCTCCAGATCCAGAATGGTGAAGCCGTTGCAGCCATGACAGTCATGTAGAATATCCTCAATGACAGGAATCGGCTAGCGGTCCGGACGTGTGCAAGCGTTCACACGGTGCTAGTCGCCTGTCATCTGTATCCACCAGACTCCTTAGGCACCATATGTATTGGACTCGCCCACTGGCTGGACGAGGGCCTGATAATACCCCCTTTAGGAGTTCGTCGATCTCCTGCTTGGCCACCTGAAGACGCTCGTCATGGAGTCGCCGTGGGCGCTCGAAGACCGGAGGGCCGTTAGTGAAAATGTGGTGCACAACTGGAGTGCCACTGAGATTTGCCTTTCCCTGCTGGGGCTTGGTGATCTCAGCGAACTCCATCAATAGCTGATCAAATGCGGTGTTTGTCCTCAGTGGAACAGCTCTGGATGCCAACGCCAAAGACTTCTGCGGTGTGGAGCGTAGCTTCGACACTGAGAGTGGTGGTAGGATCGGCCATGCGAAGATGTTGGAGGTCCACCAGGAGGCCAGTGCTAGCTAAGAAGTCTGCTCCTAGAATGGGGTTGTGGACGTCGGCGATGATGAAGGGCCAAGTGAAATCTCGACAAAGCCCCAGGTTGAGGGTCACCATTCGTCGGCCGTAAGTCTGAACGACGTTTTTGTGGGCAGCTGCTAGTTGCAGGTCCTGGACAAGAGGTTTTCTTTCCATAGCCGAGACTGGCAGTAAGAACACGACCGAACCGGAGTCGACCAGGAAGCACAGGCCAGTATTCCGGTCCATGATCAGGAGGCAATTTTCACGGAGTTGATTTTTGCTGCCAACAGCCGCCTCAACTGACGGCAGCCTCGTCTGAAGGGGCAGGGTTGCTCGCATTTGGTGGTGAAAATAGCAAAACTCACCTGGTGTAGATGAGCGTGGCCTACTCCTGCTTCGGCGACTCCAGAACGTTATGGACAATGTTTCGTTGGTTTAGAGTAAGAACCTGCTATTCCAGGGGCTGGAGTTAAAAGCTACAATTTTACGGGCCCGGAGAAAATTCTCCAAAACTGTACATTAGATGTAAATCTTAGATAAATTTTATCATCAATTTTCAAGGTCATGTAATTTTCGAAATATATACATATAATTCTTCCTAAAACATTAAAAGGTGAAATTTTTTCAAGGGTGGTCGATTAAGGGACCACCCCGTCCTCAAAAGGTTAAGTATCACTTTTCATATTTAATTTAGGGTTTGAAGTAGACAATGACATTGATTTGGACAGGTTTAGACATTTGCTTCAATTTTTATTCCATTTTAATATGTAGTAAAATCCTTAAATGATCCTTTATGGCGTCACTCACCTTGTAGAAATAATAGTCATAAAAGGTTAAAAATTATTTTAACTTGTATTTTTACGTAACTCCATTAATGCTGCATCCAGATTTGGGTTGTAATAGGACTCGAATTACTTAAAAGGACTCTTGAGTGCAATCCACGGTCCTGGTAATTGAAGCCTATACACCGATCGGCAACACGCCAACACTCTCCTTGGAAAAGGGAAAAAATTCGATATTATAAATATTCGATAAATTCTAAACAACTTATCTTACCTCGTGAGCTCGCCGTACAAAAAATTCGGTAGTGGGTGCGATTGAAGGGAACACCGATTTTCAAATATAAAAAAAAAATGTATCAAGACTTTATTTCTCAATTATAATAAAAAACATGCTTTACTAACTAACAGGGGTCATTCAAACGGATTTCAAACTTTTGCTGCCACAGTGGGGTATTTACCTTAATAAACGCTCATTTTAATACATATAAACGCGCATAAGTAATTGCTGTTTTTATCTTATCTTTCCATATCTTTGGGCGATTGCAGCTCCCTCTAAATGCGTTAAAAAAAAAAAACTGCTGAATATTCTAACGGGAAAAGTAAAAATATTGCGAATCACCAGAACTCTGACTTTCGGCTCCAAGATATTATTAGGATGGAATAGTCTCAATTTTGAGGAAAAGTTAGCTTTTATATTGTAGAAAAAAGTCCCAAAGTTTGGGTTCTTTCTTCTGGCTTCATTTTCGAATGTAACAGTATTTCATTATCATTTTTGGTAACAGATTATTTACTTCAGTGCCCTTTAATGGCCGTGGAAAGCTTGTATACATTTTTGAAATCAACCAAAAGATAGCTTATTTTAAAAGCTTTGTAACGATATATATTTTGTATGGAAATTTCCTTTAGAACCAGTTATGACTTATTGAAACAAAAAAAGATTCATCAATGCGGCAGATATTTTATAGTCCGGAGGATTAAAGTCAATCCTGGTTTGCATCACTAATAACTTTTTTTACTTCAATCAGTCATAACTTTTGAAACTCGTTCTGAAGCAAATGTCTTGATAAATATATATATTAGGGTGAGGCGTTTTTGGGTCATTTTCGAATATCGACTTCTAATAGCGACAGAAGTTCAACTTTATACCTAACTTACAAGTTCGCGAAGTCCGGACGCGCTTGGTTGAAATTTTCTGTTGTACCATGCGACATTTATGTGATTTTCGTCGTATTTTTTTGCTAATTTAATGATTTTTTAAAAAATCTACTTGATTTTCATAAAAATTAATTATTTTTAGGCCCATAACTCATCATTTCAATAAATATGCATCTAATAAACACATTTTTACGATCACAGAGTCCAATAGTATCGTTAAAAATTTTGTACATGCCTAGAAAGTCGATTTTTTCACTCATTTTGGAAGTTTTTTAACTATTTTTGATAAATTTTTAAAAATTGAAGAAACGGTTTTTCATAGTCTAGTAAGCGGGATTTTCTTTCTCAAACATTATATTTTTGAAAAAAAAATTTTGCACAGCTCCATTAAACCCCGAAAAAAATTGGCGGGCCTAAATAATAAAAGTGTTTTGCGATAATACAATTACTTAACAAGTATTTAATTACTTATACTTCGCGCTCTCGAGTGAACGAGAAATTTTTTTTTTGCATTTTTTACCATACAAATACCATAGATGAACTTAAAAACTTTCAAACAAACAAAAATTTTACCCATTAATTTTCATTAGTAATACAGTTACAAGCGTTCAATGATTTAAAAAAGTTGCTAACCTATAAAATAGAGACTTTTTAAAGAACTTTTGGACTATCGAAGAGAGTAGTTTGGGAACTAAAAAATTATAGCTTCAAACCAAGTTTGCATTGTTTTTTTTATAAAAATAATGCTTTTCTGCTTTATTTACAAAAAAAAATTATAATTAAATTAAAATTTGTTTTACCGCGTTTAAATAAAATTAAAAAAAGAAATCAAGAATTTTAAGTAACCAAGAACAATGAAAAAAGTAAAATACTTAAAACTAAATTAAATTACTTAAAATATAAAAAATTTGAATAATAATAAACATTTTTATCGAGCTCTAAAAAAACTGTCAACTTTAAATCATACTCATGTGCACAAAAACTATTGAACAATTTTGAAAGTTCATTATTATCGCGAAACAGATTTGGTAAATATTTAATACTAGCTTATTAGAGTTTGAGGATATTTTTTATTTACAATCTAATTATTCGTACATAAAATTAATTTATATTCAAATTGTTTTTCTAAGATCAAATCTTGAGAAGCTTTTTTGCGATAAGAGACCGCTTCAATAAATCCATTTCTGTTTTCTTTGCCACAAGTTTTTCTAGATGCTTCAGTTACTAGTTTGACGAGTCGCTCAACTGCCACGGTGTGGCATGTAAATTTGGAAAATTCCCATTCTACAAGACCCTTGCTGGATAAATTATTTATCAATTCTATATTTGATATACTTTTTAGTTCTTTGGATAATTTTTTAGTTCCCAAACTACTCTCTTCGATAGTCCAAAAGTTCTTTAAAAAGTCTCTATTTTATAGGTTAGCAACTTTTTTAAATCATTGAACGCTTGTAACTGTATTACTAATGGAAATTAATGGGTAAAATTTTTGTTTGTTTGAAAGTTTTTAAGTTCATCTATGGTATTTGTATGGTAAAAAATGCAAAAAAAAATTTTCTCGTTCACTCGAGAGCGCAAAGTATAAGTAATTAAATACTTGTTAAGTAATTGTATTATCGCAAAACACTCTTATTTTTTAGGCCCGCCAATTTTTTTCAGGGCTTGATGGACCTGTGCAAAATTTTTTTTTCAAAAATATAATGCTTGAGAAAGAAGATCCCGCTTACTAGACTATGAAAAACCGTTTCTTCAATTTTTAAAAATTCATCAAAAATAGTTAAAAAACGGCCAAAATGAGTGAAAAAATCGACTTTCTAGGCATGTACAAAATATTTAACGACACTATTGGACTCTGTAATCGTAAAAAGGTGTTTATTAGATGCATATTTATTGATCTGATGAGTTATGGGCCTCAAAATATTATATTTTTATGAAAACCAAGCAGATTTTTTAAAAAATCATTAAATTAGCAAAAAAATACGACGAAAATCACATAAATGTCGCATGGTACAACAGAAAATTTCAACCAAGCGCGTCCGGACTTCGCGAACTTGTAAGTTAGGTATAAAGTTGAACTTCTGTCGCTATTAGAAGTCGATATTCGAAAATGACCCAAAAACGCCTCACCCTAATGTGCACATTATCTGAGTATCGTGATCATGTAAAAAGTTTAGAAAAAAGATTTAGTACAGCTAAACTTATTGTAGGAACACGCTCTTTTCATTGTTATAAGCTGATTACAAAAAATTCATTAGAATGTAAAATTATTTCTAGTCATTCAAAATCTGTTAAAAAACAAGTACTTACAAAAAAACTGTAAATTAATAATAAAGAGTAATTGTCAATACGTAAATAAACGTTTTTATTTTATAAAATAATTCATATTGTTATTTAAAACAGCATACCAAAGCTCTAAAGTAAGTATGATGCGTTGCGGGTTGCGTCGCAAGGCGCTGTACGCGCGGCTCGGCAGCCGTTGAGCGCCCGCGCGTCAATGTTTAAACATTCATAACTTTCTTCCTAAGTAAGAATGCACAAGTTTTTTTATGCGATCGTCCAAAGAAGACTTTAAACAATAATACTATGAAAAAAATTTGAATTGAAATAGTCGAGAAAGTAGTAAAAACCTTAATTGTTTATTAAAAAATTGATTATTTGTTGTTAAAAAATTTTTTTCTTTTTTCTATTTTGTTCGGTTCTGTACATATTCCTAAGACTGCCATTAAATTTTTGTGAACTTTTATTAAAAATTCTTGAAAATATGGCAATTTAAAAAAAAAAAGGCTTTAAATTCATTTGTTTATAACATTTGCAAAAATTAAAATTTTTTAAAAAAATTTTTGGACGTTAATTTTAAGATAGCAACCTATCAGAATCTTTAAAAATATTTATGAAATTCGAGTGTATCATTTTTAGTGGCACAGTTCAGATGATTTGACAATTGATAAAAATTAATCAATAAAAGAAGTAATAATTAGTTGACTTAACCTTTACGTTAGGATGTCTATTTTTAACTAGAGTATTCAAATTATTAAAATAAACTGTTTATAATGATTAATTTTATCTGTAAAATTAATGCAGAATATCTCTATTTGCTTTACTAGCTCTTCTGAGCGCGCTTCAAGCGCGCATAGGAAAAAACAATAAGAGTAACCTCAAAATGCACTTTTCGAATATTTTAAAAACTTCTTCACCAATCAGCTCACGAATAAAAATCTTACACTTACGCAAGATGGCGATAGCTTTCTTTTATAAAGGGACAACAATGAGAGTAACCTCAAAATGCACTTTTCGAATATATTAAAAACTTCTTCACCAATCAGTTCACGAATAAAAATCTTATACTTACGCAAGATGGCGATAGCTCTCTTTTATAAAGGGATAATTCACTACTAATTCTTGATTTTTAAAGTAAAATTCAGTCTACTATTACGCATATAAAGTTTTGAACTTCATTATTATTATTTTTCAAACAGTTGTCTTTATCAAGGGCCCCAAATTATGAAATCCAGATGAAATATTATCTTCTTTGATTTGTTGATTATAAAGAGAAATTTTAGAATATTAAGAATAGATTTTCAAAGTTTTCTTCAAAGAAATAAGTAATCTTATACTAATTTATGATTTTCATGTCATTTATTGTATCGGTTTAAGTGAGTCAATTGTCTAGTTTTTGTAAAAATCATATATTAAACAGCTACTTTACTGTATAATTATCTTAATTACAGCAATTTTTTATTTAAAATTTTTTTTATCTTCATCCAAGCAAATTTATTACTATATATCACAAAGACTTTTTTCTATTTTTGAAAGTTTAGTTTTATAGAAACATTCATTCTACAAAAAACATTTGATTTTGGGTTATTTTAATAACTTTATGATTCTTTTCATGCAATTACTGACTGTTTTATTTTGAAAATATATTGAAGTAAAGAAACAAAATTTTAAAACACAAATTCAATAGTTTTAAGATTTTAATAACAAACCTGTAAAAATTGCAATTTTTATAATATTTTAATTGTTAGTTTCATTCTTTTATTAAATTATGAGATTCAAATTCTGTACAGATGTAACAGAGAACATTCTATTAGTAATAAGTGTTAAAATTATATATTAGCGAAACACAACTGACAAGGAGAGGCACCCTTTGGGTCATTGATGCTTACGAAACTTTCAGGATTGTTTTCTAATATCACAAAACGAAGGAATCCATCAATAATTCCATCCAATGGGGCCTTAATATCGATTCGCCATATACCTCATATGGCATTTTTAGCACTTTTTTGGTTTTTCAGCTAATTTTTCAAAAATTCCTCTTTAAAGCCTATTGCAAGTACAGAATTCTGCAACTCGCATTCTCTTTATTTTTTTATTTTTTTATTTATTTTCAAGGAAAAATATTCTAAAGTTCACTTTTGATGAGTTTGTCCCTGTGCTGTAAGAGGATTTCTAAAAGCATTTTTTAGGGTTTTTTGGATTTTTTAAACTTTAATTATACGTGAACAATTTTATGAAAACGATGTTTTAGAATATTTTTTCTCAAAAATTCATAGAAAAACAAAAAGAATGCGAGGTTGCAGAATTCTGTACGTGCAATAGGCTTTGAATAGGAATTTTTAGAAAATTAGCTAAAAACCACAAAAAACTCTCAAAGTGTCTAAACAAGATAATTATCCACAAGCTAATAAACCACTCATTATCAAATTGATTATTCTACAAACTTATTATTGAATTTTTAAATTATTTATGACAATTAACTTGACATTCAAAAGTAATTTTTTAATTAAAACTTACAAAAATAATATTGAGAAAATTTCATTGACTTGCATAGGCTGAGGTGCCTTTTCTTTTTAAAATTATTATGACTTATTAGGCAGACGTTATGAATATATTATAAAGACTTATTAGGGTTTGAAAACAAGAGAAAAATAAAGGTGAGTTCGACCCTTCATCTTTTGCTTGCCATGGCTCAACATCCTTTCAAATGCAACTGCAAATGATAGAAAGAACTCACGATAATTCTTCTAAGCTAAAAATAAATAAAATAATAAAATATAGAGATTCTCTTATTATAATCTATGTATGTAAAGCTTGTTTCAGAAAACTTTACTACTGAAAGTTCCTCAGCAGATAGAGCAGAAATCAATGCGATTCTTGCTCAAGATGTTTCATATCAAGAAAAAAGTGAAGCTGTGGCTTCTAGATCTCGGCTTTCGGTTGATAACCTTACCGCTGAAAAAAATATAGCTGTGGCAAAGGTAAGATTTATCTATACTACTACACTAAAGTATTTAATGGGCTATAACTGCCAAAAATTTTTTTTTAAAATTTGAACAAAAGCGCTTATGTTAATGAAAAAAATTTTTAACGTAACAGATTTTTAAGTTACATCAGCTAAAAACGTTATAATTACAAGGCACTTAATTATTTGCATTTGTCAATATACGAACTTGATATCCATACAACAACAAAAAATCAAAAGGATAGCCGCTGATAATTACACGCTCTCATTTAGTATGATAGGATGAAGAAGAATGGCTTTTATTTGTTTAGCCGATTAGAAAACAACTGAACCTCATTTTTTAAAGAAAATATTTAAGAGTCCAAGAACGGGCATCAAGTATTTAAAAATCGTCAATTTTTTTTTAATTATAACTAAATAAACAATTTTAGATGTAATTTTTAAAGAGGCCAAAAAAAGTAAAGTAGAGAGATGCTCTGAAATCTTGGATGCATTTGGGAAATAAAGTTTTTTTCTTAAAATAACAACGCTGCAATCCCTTTTATGTTTGTATCTAGTCAGCAAGAAAAATTTTGGTTTTAGCAGAAGCTTATAACAATCTAACATTTCGAATTATAAAAAATTACTTCATTTAATTTAACCGTAAGTGTTAGACGAAAATATATTTTTATTTCCAATTAAGTGCTTTTGATACCTTGACAGAATTTTAGCAAAATCTCACTTGTAAAACTTTGAGGTTATAAAGTTACTAAATTTTTCTAAATTTAGATATACCTTCTCTCTTTTACAGATGGAATAAAGGTATGTTGATATAATAATATTTTTTTAAAACAAAATATTACCATCACAACTCATATTATGTTGATGTCACGACTCGCTACATATCTGTTAAAGTTACTAATTATAACTATCATTTGACAAGAAAATAAAAACTTGTTGTAGTTACGAAATGTAAGATCGCTTATGAACTTTAAGTAATTTTTTTTCAATCACCTGAATCGAAATTTAAGTTTGAAATGGTCATGGGCGGGCGTACAGCGATATCATTTTAAGAAAAAACTTTAGTATCCTAACGTATCCCTTTTGGAGCATCGTGACTAGTACATTAAAGTTATCATACATATCAGTAGATTATAAAAATAGAAAATAATCTAAAGATATACAAATCCACGTATTTTTCCCAGATTTTTCTGGAAATCTTTACAAGTATCAGTGAATTTAGGGCCGGGGCTTAAAAAGAATGGCTGACTAATCAGAAACCTTGGTTTTGAGCCAAAATTCCTGAAGTGAACTAACCTGTCCCCCAGCTGGACAAATCCAGCTGGAAAATTATGAAAAAAAAGTAAGTTCAATTTTTTCAAAATCATTGAAAAATGAATCATAACTTGATTTTAAGTAACGGTAACATAAAATTTTTTTTTTGAAATCTAGCAGGAATTCCGGCTAAATATCCAGCTGGAAATCCAGCTGTCCAATTGGAACTAACTTCCAGCTAGATTTTATTTTATTTTATTTCATTTTATTTTATTTTAGGGGTAGTGTATCGGTTAGATAAATAATTACGAGTTTTTAAACAACGAAAATGTACGAAAAAAGCGTCGTTTGGGCCTTGTGGCAGCTCATATATATGGGCAAAAGTCAAAAAGTCGGTCACTTTTTCATTGTGTCATGTAATTCCGTGGAGATAAAGGTATTTATGAGATATCACACAACGGCCACGCATGACAAGACACAACGGAAAAGTGGCTGACTTTTTGACTTTTGCCTATATACGCTTGTCTGCAAACTTGTGTGTGTATTTACACACACTGGGTATTATCCGGACATTTCATAAATACACCTGGCATCATTCAAACATTTTGGTATTATGATGTCAGTCAGGATAGTGACATGACATTTCAAAATATATATATGGATCAAAATAATACTTTTCGACAGATCTGCTATCATGAGATTCACCCATTTTTCTCAAATTTTTTTTTGTAAAAGTACTATTTAATAAAAAAACTTTTCCCGCAAATTAGAGGTCCCCATCTCATTTCTGCTTGGCAGTAGATTTTTTTAAAGATTAAAAAATGGCCTGTTTTTCAGCTATTTTGAGGTATTTTAAGGTATTTTTTGAAAAATTCTATTTTTTCATCAAGCTAAGATGGAAACCTCTAACTTGCAGAAAAATTTTGTTCAGAGCAAGTACTATTTAAGAAAATTATTTAAACTTATCATTTTAATTTTTTTCATACGCGTGCAGTCCAATAATGAAGTTGCTATTTTTGCTTATTTTAGGGTATCCTTCGACGACCATACCTACGACTACACTCATTTTTTCTCATATCAAAAAATCGTTCAATTTTCTACATTAAAAAAAAAAATTTGCGACCTTACAGGCCAAAAATCTCTATGACTTTTCGTTTTCAAGATACAGCTGTTCAAATCCCTTTATAAAAGAGAGCTATCGCCATCTTGCGTAAGATTTTTATTCGTGAGCTGATTGGTGAAGAAGTTTTTAAAATATTCGAAAAGTGCATTTTGAGGTTACTCTTATTGTTTTTTCCTATGCGCGCTTGAAGCGCGCTCAGAAGAGCTAGTACTAAGAAAAAAGCCAAAAACGCGTTTCGTACGGGTTTTGTATGTTATTGTGCCAGTTCTATCTCTTCTTTTTTGCTGAAACTTGGTGGAGGTAGTCTTTAAAGGTTTCCAAACAAGCTCCAATGATTATTAAAGTGGCTTTTTAGGGTTTTATTCCATTGCAGAGTTCTTACTTTTTGCACTTTTTAAGTATCAAATGAGCCGTTGAAACAGTATCTCTGAAGCTTTTTTACATTCTTCTAAATGTTTTTTTTTTCAATATCACTTTTTATTGAAGATTTTCTAAAGAACGGTCAAAATAATCGAATAAGTGATTTTCAAAGCAAGACTGGAAAACTAAAGGGTATAATCGAGTAAGGTAGGGTCGAACCTCTTATTTTTTTAAATCGCAAATTAAAGGTTGAAAAATACCCTCTTTTGTATCTCATCTACGCTGGTATCGATGCCTCTCAGTGGATGACATTGTTGTTATTGTTAAACGTAAAAGCGTTGCGTTGCTCGCTTTTACGTTACGCGCTCCCTTCAGAAAGCCATAGCCGGCGAGCTTCCAGATATTGGGTTGGATCTGTCTCCTTCTAAGACTGCTTTGTGTATTTTAATAGGAATGGGGTTAAACTTGGGGATTGTGAAATTACTGTCCGGGAACAGGTCATAAAGTCCAGTGATTCTGTGAGGTATCTTGGCGTAGTTTTTGGCTATAGACTGGATTTTGGTAGGCAGGTTGATGCCACACGTCGCTTTAGGGCAATTAGTATCATGAAGTTCCTCTGTGGCACCTAGTGGCGCTCCGATCCTGATACGCTGCTCACTCTGTATAAAAGCTTCGTGCGACCAATTCTGGACTTTGGATGTTTTGTCTGCCTTCCTACACACAGTGAGCTTTTCAGGATCGAGAGAATTCAGTACGCAGCTGTTCGAAAAGCCCTAGGTTATCGTATAAGTACGCCGACTAACATCCTGCTTGCGGAGACAGGTCTTACTCCACTCAAGGAGAGAGCTTCCTAATTATGCGATTGTAACTTGGCAAAAATGCTGCCCAACACTGCCACCTATTGAGTACGATGTGATACCTACGGATTCTCAGAAAGAGGAGGAGGGGATCTCCCACCTGGGCTAGTATTTTGTGTCAAAGTCTGTCTTGTCCACGGAGAACTTGGAAATGGCGGCAAGAGCATCGAATCGAGCCTTGTTGGGTTCTCTGTTTATTGTGATAAGTTTAGCGAGCATTTGGGGCGGACTCCCTTAGGTGACTTCAGTTTTTTCGGTTGAATGTGCTGCCGTCAGTGAAGCTCTTTCAACTACTTTGCGAATTATTGTTCGTGACACCATACTCCCTGGTTTACTGGTAGGAATCTCACCAGGCAGTGTGTTGTTACCCATAATCGATGTAGGGCAAATCATTATAACCTGGCAGCCTATCTCGCCAGGGTTAACTTTATTGATGATCCTTCTTGTACATGTAGATGTGAGGCACAGAACCTGAATAATATCCTGTGGCAATGCCCTGAATATGAAGGGTAAGAGAGTTGGTCTCCTTACTGGTTTGAAACAGCTGGGCTTCTGCACTCCCTTATGCGCGAAAATGTATTTGGCAGGACCTAACATCCCGGCTTGCCAACGAACCTACTCATTTCTTAAAAAATGTAAATTGCGCATATGATTGTGTACTCAACTTCGATCCATGTACCGTTTACTTCCTGTATAACTGCTCATAAATAAAAAGAATGATTATTAAAGTGGCTTTTTAGGGTTTTATTCCATTGCAGAGTTCTTACTTTTTGCACTTTTTAAGTATCAAATGAGCCGTTGAAACAGTATCTCTGAAGCTTTTTTACATTCTTCTAAATGTTTTTTTTTTCAATATCACTTTTTATTGAAGATTTTCTAAAGAACGGTCAAAATAATCGAATAAGTGATTTTCAAAGCAAGACTGGAAAACTAAAGGGTATAATCGAGTAAGGTAGGGTCGAACCTCTTATTTTTTTAAATCGCAAATTAAAGGTTGAAAAATACCCTCTTTTGTATCTCATCTACGCTGGTATCGATGCCTCTCAGTGGATGACATTGTTGTTATTGTTAAACGTAAAAGCGTTGCGTTGCTCGCTTTTACGTTACGCGCTCCCTTCAGAAAGCCATAGCCGGCGAGCTTCCAGATATTGGGTTGGATCTGTCTCCTTCTAAGACTGCTTTGTGTATTTTAATAGGAATGGGGTTAAACTTGGGGATTGTGAAATTACTGTCCGGGAACAGGTCATAAAGTCCAGTGATTCTGTGAGGTATCTTGGCGTAGTTTTTGGCTATAGACTGGATTTTGGTAGGCAGGTTGATGCCACACGTCGCTTTAGGGCAATTAGTATCATGAAGTTCCTCTGTGGCACCTAGTGGCGCTCCGATCCTGATACGCTGCTCACTCTGTATAAAAGCTTCGTGCGACCAATTCTGGACTTTGGATGTTTTGTCTGCCTTCCTACACACAGTGAGCTTTTCAGGATCGAGAGAATTCAGTACGCAGCTGTTCGAAAAGCCCTAGGTTATCGTATAAGTACGCCGACTAACATCCTGCTTGCGGAGACAGGTCTTACTCCACTCAAGGAGAGAGCTTCCTAATTATGCGATTGTAACTTGGCAAAAATGCTGCCCAACACTGCCACCTATTGAGTACGATGTGATACCTACGGATTCTCAGAAAGAGGAGGAGGGGATCTCCCACCTGGGCTAGTATTTTGTGTCAAAGTCTGTCTTGTCCACGGAGAACTTGGAAATGGCGGCAAGAGCATCGAATCGAGCCTTGTTGGGTTCTCTGTTTATTGTGATAAGTTTAGCGAGCATTTGGGGCGGACTCCCTTAGGTGACTTCAGTTTTTTCGGTTGAATGTGCTGCCGTCAGTGAAGCTCTTTCAACTACTTTGCGAATTATTGTTCGTGACACCATACTCCCTGGTTTACTGGTAGGAATCTCACCAGGCAGTGTGTTGTTACCCATAATCGATGTAGGGCAAATCATTATAACCTGGCAGCCTATCTCGCCAGGGTTAACTTTATTGATGATCCTTCTTGTACATGTAGATGTGAGGCACAGAACCTGAATAATATCCTGTGGCAATGCCCTGAATATGAAGGGTAAGAGAGTTGGTCTCCTTACTGGTTTGAAACAGCTGGGCTTCTGCACTCCCTTATGCGCGAAAATGTATTTGGCAGGACCTAACATCCCGGCTTGCCAACGAACCTACTCATTTCTTAAAAAATGTAAATTGCGCATATGATTGTGTACTCAACTTCGATCCATGTACCGTTTACTTCCTGTATAACTGCTCATAAATAAAAAGAATGATTATTAAAGTGGCTTTTTAGGGTTTTATTCCATTGCAGAGTTCTTACTTTTTGCACTTTTTAAGTATCAAATGAGCCGTTGAAACAGTATCTCTGAAGCTTTTTTACATTCTTCTAAATGTTTTTTTTTTCAATATCACTTTTTATTGAAGATTTTCTAAAGAACGGTCAAAATAATCGAATAAGTGATTTTCAAAGCAAGACTGGAAAACTAAAGGGTATAATCGAGTAAGGTAGGGTCGAACCTCTTATTTTTTTAAATCGCAAATTAAAGGTTGAAAAATACCCTCTTTTGTATCTCATCTACGCTGGTATCGATGCCTCTCAGTGGATGACATTGTTGTTATTGTTAAACGTAAAAGCGTTGCGTTGCTCGCTTTTACGTTACGCGCTCCCTTCAGAAAGCCATAGCCGGCGAGCTTCCAGATATTGGGTTGGATCTGTCTCCTTCTAAGACTGCTTTGTGTATTTTAATAGGAATGGGGTTAAACTTGGGGATTGTGAAATTACTGTCCGGGAACAGGTCATAAAGTCCAGTGATTCTGTGAGGTATCTTGGCGTAGTTTTTGGCTATAGACTGGATTTTGGTAGGCAGGTTGATGCCACACGTCGCTTTAGGGCAATTAGTATCATGAAGTTCCTCTGTGGCACCTAGTGGCGCTCCGATCCTGATACGCTGCTCACTCTGTATAAAAGCTTCGTGCGACCAATTCTGGACTTTGGATGTTTTGTCTGCCTTCCTACACACAGTGAGCTTTTCAGGATCGAGAGAATTCAGTACGCAGCTGTTCGAAAAGCCCTAGGTTATCGTATAAGTACGCCGACTAACATCCTGCTTGCGGAGACAGGTCTTACTCCACTCAAGGAGAGAGCTTCCTAATTATGCGATTGTAACTTGGCAAAAATGCTGCCCAACACTGCCACCTATTGAGTACGATGTGATACCTACGGATTCTCAGAAAGAGGAGGAGGGGATCTCCCACCTGGGCTAGTATTTTGTGTCAAAGTCTGTCTTGTCCACGGAGAACTTGGAAATGGCGGCAAGAGCATCGAATCGAGCCTTGTTGGGTTCTCTGTTTATTGTGATAAGTTTAGCGAGCATTTGGGGCGGACTCCCTTAGGTGACTTCAGTTTTTTCGGTTGAATGTGCTGCCGTCAGTGAAGCTCTTTCAACTACTTTGCGAATTATTGTTCGTGACACCATACTCCCTGGTTTACTGGTAGGAATCTCACCAGGCAGTGTGTTGTTACCCATAATCGATGTAGGGCAAATCATTATAACCTGGCAGCCTATCTCGCCAGGGTTAACTTTATTGATGATCCTTCTTGTACATGTAGATGTGAGGCACAGAACCTGAATAATATCCTGTGGCAATGCCCTGAATATGAAGGGTAAGAGAGTTGGTCTCCTTACTGGTTTGAAACAGCTGGGCTTCTGCACTCCCTTATGCGCGAAAATGTATTTGGCAGGACCTAACATCCCGGCTTGCCAACGAACCTACTCATTTCTTAAAAAATGTAAATTGCGCATATGATTGTGTACTCAACTTCGATCCATGTACCGTTTACTTCCTGTATAACTGCTCATAAATAAAAAGAAAAAAAAAATTATATGCTTCTGAAGGAAAATTATCAATCATCCCTGATTTTAGAAATTTAAAATTGCTTGTGAAATCGAAAATCTGGTAATTTTTAACACTATAACTTATGTAGAACCCTGTACTGATGCTAATATACAATAATGCCCCAACTAAATTTCTATGATTTGAATCATTTGATGCTGAATGAGTGGGTTCTACACTTGAAATTTGTTTCATCGGCGTTCTATACGATTTCGCATCAATAACATTAAATTTTCTCGCAAATGAATCAAAATAATCTGAATGGCTCAAGACAAGTGGATCGCTGCCCCCTGTTCCTACGAACTTCTACCCCTCCACCGTCCGTTCTAGCCAGTCGAGCTGCAAGCACAAGCCAAGCCAGCTCAGCCAGCACTATAAGTCTGCTGTCGGCAACGTATTTATTTAAGCATACGCTACAAATTAATTCAAATATATGAATGCTTGATTACAATTAAAACTATTATAACTTGAAAAATTCATTTAATAAGTTCAGCAAAAGTAAAATAATTTTTAAAGTTTCGGTTATTTTAAATTTTTTATTGTTACAACAAATACGATGTAATTAAACAATACTATTACTATTCAGTATTTTTATTCCATCACTCATAAAATATAAATACTTACAATATATTATGACGCAGTTATAACTTTTTTTTTTTTAATTTAACAGTTCTGATATAAACTATTATTTATTTTTATCATTAATTTTTTTATTTAAACAAGAATGATCATCTGGTACTTCACTTTGTACATTTACTGACTTTTCATTTAGCCAAGATTGGCAGGTTTTATCACCTAAATAATCATGTTGCGTCTGTCGGTGTACATTTTCTAAAAACATGTTCGTGTTGCTGCCTACTCGTAGACGATAACAGTGTGCCCATAGTTTAGGTTGGTTGGCATAAGTTCTCTCAAAGTATTTTCCAAAATCTACCGTATCAACATCGGAAGCTCATTTATTTAATATGCACGCTAAGTTGTTTTTGAATAAATCTTGATCAAGTGTTTTTAGTAGAGTGACGATTTCATTAAACACAATATTCTTTTTTTCATTGGATTTAGTTTTGGATAAATTTTCGCTCCAATTTCGCTCAACATGACTGGCACAAAGCAGTTGGATCTAAAATTTTCCATGGATTATAAAAAGCACAGTCGCGTTCGATCGCTTGTCCGAGTAGGACATGTTTGTTGACACAAGCTCACGTCTGTGTTGTTTTCGAATGTACGTTATTGTGAAATCTCTTTCGTAGTAAGCGCTTTTGGCACAATGTTAGCTACAGTGATGCAAGTTGAATTTTCATAGGCTGCTCTTTGAAAAAAATGCAGCACCTCTAACGAGTGAAGTTACTCAGGTAACCGCTCCCTCGGCCGTTTCTTTTCCTGAAGCAACAGATGTCAATCGGCTGTCTCAAACCGGTCTTTCTTCCCCGTCGTACTCCAAGGCAGCCCAAATGTAAAAGTTTTCCTTTAAAGATCAAGCCATCATCATGGAAGCACTTGGAAACACTACAATTACAGATTACGCAGTCGCAATTGGCAGTATTGTTGGTCTGCAAAACGTGATTTCAATTTCGAAAATTTTCAAAAATCGTATGTTTTTATGTGTAAACAAACCAGAGACTGCTAAAAGTTTCGTTAATTTTACAAAACTAGTGTTGCAAAATGACGAGGACGATCCGGGACCGTCATCGTCCTGGGACGGTCCTTAGGACCAATGGAAAAATCGAGGACGGTCAATTTTCGTAAAGCCCTTGAAAGCTCTAAAAAAACTTGCGCAAGTTCAGACATTTTTTGTTTTTTTACTGCAACTGATACTTTTTTGAAGATTACCAAATCCTTTATGTAATCTTAACATTTGATATTTATAATAGTTTAGTATATATAATTTGATTCCCTCATTTATAGTACATCAAACTTAAATATTTAATAGTTTTTAATAACTTTTTTTGCACCAAATTTGTTTCAAACTGATGAAATTAATTTATTTATTTAAAATCAATACGTATTTCTAATTTTACATTTAAAAATCAAATTTTAACAAATAAATAATTTTACTTCATCATCTATCTAGATGCAAAATGACCGTCCCGGGACGTCTCGTCATTGGGACAGGACGAAAAAATTAAGGACCTTCATTCTGGCATACAAAAATGCGACAATCCCAGGACGGTCATACCGTCCAAATAACCAGTGACGGGAATGATTTTAAAAAACGTCGTCATTTTGCATCTTTATAACAAAACAAGTGCTTGTCAACAACATTTTGCGTTACAGTAACAAAACAGGTGCTTGTCAACAACAAGTCAATGACTCTCAAATTGCTAAACAACCGACCAGTCTCTAAGAAATACATAATTTCAAATGTATGTTTGTGGATTTCAAATGACCTAATTATCAGTGCAATTAAAAATCGCGGTGTTAGAATTTTGGGGAAAGTAACCACCATTAAAACTGCACGGAGAGAAGGTCCACTCTTATTTTGTAGCGCGCCCCCTGCATTAAAAAATACGGTGCGTACGTGCACTCATTTTTGAGGTGCGTCAGTGCGTGGTGCACTGTAAAATCCAGTGCACCCGTTCAACTCAAAACGAGATGGCGCGGTTCTGATTTGGGCCTTATGCGGTCTCTTAAAAAATCGCTGGCATTTTTTATCTAATACGAATATTGTAATGTAACTTTAGT
The DNA here is from genome assembly GCA_038277355.1 of Encarsia formosa. Taxonomy (NCBI): domain Eukaryota; kingdom Metazoa; phylum Arthropoda; class Insecta; order Hymenoptera; family Aphelinidae; genus Encarsia; species Encarsia formosa. The sequence goes on from CM076187.1 coordinate 23,573,964, forward strand.
AAAACATTCTTTGAAACCTAATGAAAAACTTCCTCGCTTGAAGATTTTTCAACTCTTAATTTTTTTACCTACTTTTTTAATCCAAAGTTTGAGGTTAGAAACAGTGAATTTTTGGTTTTAATTAGTTAATTACTCGGCTTTGAAACACTTTTAAATATACCTAGATCATTCTATAGGCATTGGAAAGAGTTCAAAAATATTCTGCTAAAGTTTAATTAAAAAATATTCAGTGGTTTCCGAGTTGTTGCGAGTTAAACACAAAACTTGATTTTCGTTGGATTTATGAATTTTATGTTTAACTCGCAAGAACTCGAAAACCATTAAATATTTTTTAATAAAATTTTAGCAACATATTCTTGAACTTTTTCTGCTGCTAATGAAACGGTCCGAATATTTTTAAAGTGTTTTAATGACAAGTAATCAACTATTAAAAATCGAAAATTAATAGTTTTTAACCTCAAACTTTAGATTAAAAAAGTAGGTATAAAAATTAAGAGTTGAAAAAACTTCAAGCGAGAAAGTTTTTCATTAGATTTCAAAGAATGTTTTACTAAAGTTGCAGTACAATATTCGTATCAGATGGAAAATGCCAGCGATTTTTTAAGAGACCGCATCGTGCTCAAATCAGCATCGCCAGCTCGTTTTGAGTTGAACGGGTGCACTGGATTTTACAGTGCACCACGCACCTCAAAAACGAGTGCGCGTGCTGCACTGTCTTTCCTCGTGCAGGGGGCGCTACGAAAGAAGAGTGGACCTTCTCTCCGTGTGGTACTGCTGACAAATGCTATGAGTATCTCATCAGCCACAGACGCCAGACTTTCATCAAACAGGAGACTTCTGATAAAACGCCGGAGATTTTGAAATTTTTGGTTAATAACATGGTCTAAGATTTTTATGTTTCGTCTGATAAAATCCAATGTAGCTTATGTGGCATTGAAGGGCATGTAAGGAAAATTTGTCAAGAAGAAAGTTCCAGTACTCATCAGTCACGCACAGACGCTACTATTTCGATCAGCAGTGTCCGTACAGTAGAAAAATCTGAATATATGCATCAAAACAAAAAAAGGATGAAAAAGTCACTAGTTTAATCACACATGAGAATAGTGCAAAAACTTCGTTAAACTTGGAATCTTCTACTAATCAACACATATGAAAAGTAAATAAAAGGTTAAAAAATTGATTTTCAACCTAGAAAATTTTTTAGAACTGATAGGATTGATGAGGAACTTCCAATCGGCCCTCTAGTAAGCTAACAACAAAAAATTTAAGTATTTCTGATACTGAATCTGAAGAGGAACTTGTGTGGGGATCGCTCCCCAGAACGTTCCGCGCGGACACAGGCGCAAGCGGGAACTTCAACCGTGACTGTAGACCGACGTCGTGAACAATCGAGCCACGCATAGCCAGGCGCCGCCTTCAGTCTCCTGCCAGCCACGTCACGGAGGACAACTAACCTCGTTCCACACACAAGCTTAATCTAGGCCCTAGAGCCATTGTTAAAACTTTGAGATTTAATTAAAAATATTGTTAATAGTTGCACTGTCTTTTCATTATTCAAACCCGCACCTTATTCAGTCCATAGTGAGTGGCTATAGGGATCGCTCCCCAGAACGTTCAGCGCGGACACAGGTGCAAGCGGCTACTTCAACCGCGACTGTGGACCGACGTCGTGAACAGTCGAGCCACACATAACCAAGCGCCGTCTTCAGTTTCTTGCCAGCCACGTCACGAACGACAGCTCACCTCGTTCCACACACAAGCTTAATCTCGGCCCTAGAGCCATTGCTAAAACTTTGAGATTTAATTTAAAATATTGTTAATAATTGAACTGTTTTTTCATTATTTAAACCCGCACTTTATTCAATCCATACTTGTTAAATTATTCGGTGAGAATAACGAACGTATTAAAGATTTCAAAAATCTCCACAACCAACTACATCCTTAAAAAATCGCTTTAGAAACTTCTGCAAAGACTCATGATGATGATTAGCGCCCTCCATGTTAAAAGAAGTTGAATAGAAAAGGATCTCCGAGGCCGAAATAGTATATTATGCAACTGGTTGCAGTATCGTCGCCAGGGCGGTTTTAAAGGTACCGAGTGCGAAGCAAAGCGTAGAACGAGTAACTTTAAGAAGCCCTGGTGACGAGCTGCACCCGTTGCATATACTATTTTATACTACTGGTGCGTAGGGCGAGTTTTTAAATTTCGAAGCGTGCGTAAAATTGAGTACCTATGCACTAGTGGTATAAAACAATAAACAATACTTGCTAGTGAGTCATTAATTCATTATAATTGGTATAATTATTATATTTCTTTCGCCGATGGACCTTTTCAAGCATTGTTTGAAGTAAAACTATTAATTAACAAAGAATAATTATTGACAGATAAGTAATTTGATTACAAAAATTTTATAAGATTTACAAACCTAATGTAAGAGTCAAAGGTATAATTTCTATAATTTAAAACTGAAAGAGTAATGTTCTTCAGTAAATTATAGAAATGAAAATTGTATACCTTTGACTTTTACGTAAGGTTTGTAAATCTTATAAAATTTTTGTAATCAAATTAATTATCACTAAATAATTATTCTTTGTTAACTAATAATTTTACTTCAAACAATGCTTGAAAAGGTCTATCGGTGGAAGAAATGTTGCACCAATTTTAATAAATTAATGACTCACTAACAAGTGTTGCGTATTGTTTTTCGCCCCCGGAGATCCTTTCCAACCCAACTTGTTATACAGAGACGTTCAAATCATCGTAAATTGGTTGTAGTCACAGCTAAAAAAAATATTAATCTGCCAAGTCTACTAAAATAGTTCAATATTCAACATGAAACTGCAGTCGATTGCCTAGAATCTATATATTTGTGTGAAGTAAAGTATATAAAAAACTCGTGGATAGAATTCATAACCTAATTGAAAAAATAGAATCTTTACCCAACGAGCAAGAGAAAGACGAAATGATCGTCGAAACTCCGGAAGATTAAGTGAATTTACCAAACTATGAACATTTGGAATCTAAATTATTTATTTTGTCAACTATTCATCACAAATATGTAAAATTATTTGTATGATATCAATTTTTCATTTGTTCATAGCTGTGTGGATCTAAAATGATTTGGTTGGGCTTTAAATAAATGAAAAAAAAAATTTGTAAAAAGCAGGTTCATCATCAGACATAAAAGTTTCAGCTGAAACGTTTCCAACTCTGCTTTTTACAAATTCGAAAAAAGAGAGTAAAACTGCGTGTCTTTCCTGTTTGCAAAGCAATGGGCAACTGGAACACGATTGACAAATTCATCACTTACAAGAATCGTGTTTAGTGTAAAGTCATATGAATTCGTGCCATATGTACTATCAACGCATATTTTATCATTCCCAAATTGAGTCAACATATCAACTTGAAAAAAAGCTAAGATTATCAAACCAAAATCATCACTGTTTAATTCCACGCAAATGTCTTAAGTCTTAAACATGTTACTTTTTCCTTGCTCTTTGAAAAAAAGAACTGGATTTGAGTCTTTTTTCTGTTTTATCGCTGCAATCCATAACTGAACACTTGCTAAATCATTTTTGTGCAATCTGGTATTATATTAATTTTTCGTATCGAAAAATTAAAAATTATAAAACTTTCACTTTTTAATTTTTAAATTTGATAAAATAACCAAATAGATTTTTAACAAAAGTACAAAAAATGATTGCATAAAAAAGTTTTATTTACTTATAGATATTCTTTGCAAAAATAATGTTGTGAATGTCTCGTTTTTCAATGTAATCAATGCGTTGTTTCCCGCCTTTAGTTTTATTATCCCGTATTTTGTCCAGAAAAGTATATGGGCTTAATCCAGTTCCTGATTCTTCTGTAGAATGAAAAAATAAAACAGTACCTGTGCACAAATTTTGAATATTATAAATACTCGAAAAAATAAATTTAAGTATAAAATAATATCAACTAACTAGCAATCGTATCTACATCTTCTTTTAGAATATTTTGGTGACAAATGTGAAAATCATGACCAACGTGAGTGTATTGTCACAGTGCTCGATTTATTCCTTGACAACGAATCTCGCCGGCTGCGAGAATACCCTCGTTGTCCGTCGAACACTCGTAGACCGAGGAGTGTGACTTGTGCACTCCTTACTTAACTTCGTACCTGAAAATCAATCTCGAGACATGCTTGGGATTACGCGATCGCGAACTAATTACCCTCAACTTAATTCCCAAGGTCGCGACTCGGCTTGCCAGATTTTTGGTAGGGGGGTGAAGTCCTTCCAGGGAACGAACTAGTGGACCGAAGGTTTTCTTAATAATAAAAAAAAGATTCCAATCAAACTTAATTTTTCTACACTAATACCTTAAAAACTATTACAAAAAAAGGAAACGTAAACAATAACATGACACGAAAGTCGTCTTTCCGAGAATCGAAAATCCCCGATTCACGCAGGCCTATGCCTAGCCCGCACCGACGTGATACGAGAGTCAAACAATTTGATTATCTCCCGTAGCAATAATTCGCTTGTACGGCATTGACCCGGTAGACAAGGACTCGTATCCGAGAAAGAGACAGTTATCGGGCACCGACCCGATCACACATACACACTCTCACTGACTCGATCGTAAGTCAACGCACTCTTAATTGACCTGTTGACGCCGAGTGATCACCTCACACACACAAGCGCTCAATGGTCAATCTCGTAGACAAGGATCCCGGACAAAGCTTTGTCCTCCGTTCGAAGTTGATCTGTTGGAACACGTCAACACTCAACTTGCGCACCCGCGGACTGGATTTTCACAACCAAATCGATTTCGCGTACTCCGACTCAGTAAGCTAGCTTCTTCCCGATTTTTAGGATCTACAAATCGATTTCCTTCCCGTGCGTTGGCTCGCGATACAGTAACAGCTGCTAGCCTTGGCGCGAAGTCCATCCCCAACTACCCGTTTGTCGGTAAATTATCGATGGCTTGGCGCCAAATTGTAAAACCGTCAATTAATTAAATCGACCTAGAAATAACCTTGCCGACCGTTACAGTATTCAACATCAATAGAATTGGTAAATTCTGTAACTATCATAGTCGAGGGAGAGGTTGCGCTTGCTCACATAAATACGTTGGCCGTTGCCGACTCAGTCACTCAGCGGATGGAACGCGAGGTGGAGAGAGTATAAGCTCGTAGGAACGTACGGCAGCGATCAGCTTGTGTTTTATCAAATTTTTGTTTGTTTGTTTTTTTTTTTTTTCGTTATTCTTCCTTTTTAAATGATATATTTTAGATAAAAATATGATACAGTAAACTTAAACAATATAAAAAAATTTTTTTAGATTATTAAAAATTTAAACAGAAGCTGATAGGTTCTTTTATTTTAAAAATTTGATGCTCTAATAAAATAATAGCTCAAAAATTAATATTAACTAGCTTCTATACCTCACTGCGGTAATGCTTGCTCGGTTGAGAATTCAATTATTTTTATTTTATTTTTAAATTAAAACAAAAAGCTTAAAAATATTGTTATTGAAAGTATCTAAAATAAAATACATATTAAAAATTGTTCATACCAAAATATATTGAATTTTAAAATTTTTATAAAAAATTCATTGTTTTTACAGCCCTTACATAGGTCAATTTTTAAAATCAAGGTTGGATTAATAATCAACAACCCTAAACACCCCAATTATGATGTTCGAAAAAATGCTCTTGAAAATAAATTTTTACCTTACATAAGTAGCCCTTTAAGTAGACCAAATAAAAAAATAAAGGTCAGATTAGTGTAATAAACAAAACTTAAGTTTTGTCTTTAATAAATGGACCAAAGTTTCATAAGCCTTAATAAAGTGTAAGAGCCAATTTTTTTCTGACTATCCAATCTATAGTTCCAAGTTAACTTACCCAATGTATGTACAGAACAAAAGATTGAATCTTTCAATTTATAGAAAAGTTAATGACACTTGTCCCTGCAAGATCTCAGAGAGGTCCAAAAAAATTAAAAAATCAAAAATATTGCCGCTCCTTCCGAATCCTGGGTCAAAAATAAGTACTCATTTAAAAAAAATAGTTAGGGCGAATAGAGCCAAAACGAAAGCATAAGGCTCAATTTCATTGAACCCATACAACTGGCTCCTATAAAAAAGGAAACTTTAATGACTACAATTTTTTCGATTGAGGCTTTTTCTTTGGAGTTATTTATGTGTATTGATTAAAATGTCTCATTCTGTATATGTAGTTTATAAATTAGTTGGTTGTTAAAGAGAGTTGTATAAGAGTTTGAGTTTTTAAAAAATAATGTTAAGTATTTCAAAATTTTATAAAAACCTGTATACTGAATACTTTTTTTCATAAAGACATTATTTAACATAAAATAAATTTTGTCTAAATAGAAGATTTTATTGATTAGTTGCTAATCTTTATTATTATTAAAATGATTTTTAAATTATCTTAAATTATACGAAATGATTATCATTTATACTTCATTTTTAATATTTTTCAGAGGGCTATAAAATCTCAACAACAACGTCAAACTATTTCGTCAAAAGGTATATATAATCAAGAAAAACATCTTGCAACGACTTCTCAATCAAGTATTACGATAGCATCCCAAGCATCTGAGATGACAAGTTCAAGTTGTTCATCATCGGTCATAAATTCTTCTAATGCCATAAATCAACTTTGTAGTAAAGCTAAATTAATTAATGAAAGCAATTTTGAAGATGAAATTCTCGGAATGACTCTGGATGATCTGCAATTATTATCCTCAACTTCTAAACCTCAAGATGTCGAAATTGCAATTGCTAAATATTCTGAGTATGTAAACAAAATAATTAATAAGTTAAGAATGAATGATGCTGAAATTCATATTCATAAAGATAAAGTACCATATTTTTTGGATAAAATTAGTGAAATTATTAGAAAAGCCTGGGCTGTCCCAACTTATGGACATGAGGTTGGATACACTTTAAGCAATACGTTACGGATGAAAGGAGGGCTTGATTTTTTAATTAACAACTGTGTATCTAAAGATGCTTGCTTACAATTTTCTTCTGCTCGCCTCCTTGAACAGTGTCTGACAACCGAAAATCGAACTTACGTTGTAGAAAATGGACTTGAAAAAGTCGTACACATTGCCTGTGCTTGTAGTAAAAATATTAACTCAGTAGAACATTCACGGATTGGAACTGGTATTTTAGAGCATCTGTTTAAACATAGTGAAAGTACATGCAGTGATGTTATACGACTTGGGGGACTTGATGCTGTCCTTTTTGAGTGTCGAAAAAATGATATTGAGACACTTAGACACTGTGCAGGGGCTTTAGCAAATCTATCATTATATGGAGGTGCCGAAAATCAAGAAGCAATGATCAAAAGAAAAGTTCCTATGTGGCTTTTTCCTTTAGCATTTCATCATGATGATAACATCAAATACTATGCTTGCTTAGCCATTGCTGTTTTGGTTGCCAATAAAGAAATAGAGGCAGCAGTTTTACAATCTGGAACTTTAAATCTTGTTGAACCATTTATAACTTCACATAGTCCTTATGAATTTTCAAAATCAAATCTAGCACATGCACATGGACAAAGTAAGCACTGGTTAGAACGATTGGTTCCAGTCCTTAGTTCTAAAAGAGAAGAAGCAAGAAATTTAGCTGCGTTTCACTTTTGCATGGAAGCGGGCATTAAAAAACAACAAGGTGCTACAGAGATCTTTAGATTGATTGGTGCTATTGAACCTCTTAAAAATGTGGCTAGCTGTCCAAATGCTATTGCATCAAAGTTTGCAGCCCAAGCTCTTCGGCTTATTGGTGAAGAACTTCCCCATAAATTGAGTCAGCAAGTACCACTTTGGTCAAGTGAAGATGTGCGTGAATGGGTCAAACAAATTGGTTTTTCTGAATATGCCAATAATTTTGTCGAAAGTAGAGTCGATGGTGATCTATTACTACAGTTAACTGAAAGCAATCTTAAAGAAGATATTGGCCTAACAAATGGTATAAGAAGAAGAAGATTTACTAGAGAGTTGCAAAATTTAAAAAAAATGGCTGACTATAGCAGTAGAGATTCTGGAAATCTTAATAATTTTCTTCAATCAGTTGGACAAGAATTTTCTATTTATACTTATAGTATGCTTAATGCTGGTGTTGACCGTGACTCCATTAAAAATTTAACAGAAGACCAATTATTATCCGAATGTTCTATAGTTAATAGTATCCACCGGTTGAGAATATTGGATGCAATAAAAAATATGCAGTTAAATCAACTAAATCCAAGTGAAAATGAATCTCCTGACAAGCTTCTTGACGTTTTTGTAAGTTACAGAAGATCAAACGGATCACAACTAGCTAGCCTTCTTAAAGTGCACTTACAACTTCGAGGTTTTTCAGTTTTTATTGATGTTGAAAGGCTTGAGGCTGGTAAATTTGACAATAATTTACTACAAAGTATCAAGCAAGCAAAACACTTTTTATTGGTCTTAACTCCAAAGGCTTTGGAAAGATGCATTGAAGATGTTGAGTGCAAAGATTGGGTTCATAGGGTAAGTTGAAAGCTTGAAAAAAATAGTGTATTATTCCCGCGGGCGAGAGGGTTCGATTTGGCCTCCGAGAGGTTTGCAACGAGGAGGCCAAATCGAACCCTCTGGCCTAACGGAAATATACTATTTTTCGTCCTTTTAATCAAAAATAAGGAGCGAAGTTCCGATTTTGAAGTTAGATGGGCGAAAAAGTTGTTTTGCATCCGTGTAAAAAAGGTCATCTACAAATTTTTTGTTCCAGGAAATAGTAGCAGCACTTCAATCACAATGCAACATTATTCCAATCATTGATAATTTTCAATGGCCAGAGCCAGAAGAATTACCGGAGGATATGCGAGCTGTTTGTCACTTTAATGGAGTAAGGTGGATTCATGACTATCAAGACGCATGCGTTGACAAACTTGAAAGGTAAAAGTTTTTCTTCAAATAATTAATTTTTATTCATTAAATTTTATAGTATGAAACCTGCGGTATTAAAAAAAAATTTTAAGTGAATGTAGATATAAGGTACCAATAAAGTATAAAATGGCTTGAAATTTTTGGAAAAGCCACACATAAAATTTTTTTTTGTGACTGATTTTATCTAAAATTTTCAAAATCTGCAGTTAAGGTCTCGGATTTTTCCCAAAATGAAATGTGTTACTTCTTATGATGTATGAAGAGATACCTACATCATAGTTTTTCTAAAATAATTTTCTTTTTCAAGTTATGCGTTTGGTAGTAAAATAACTGCTCTTTTAAACCTCGTATAAATTTTTCAAAAATATCATAATTAACAAAATGGCAGCCGTTTTTCGGAAAACTGAAAAATCCATTTTTCTCAGAAACGTTTTTTTTTACTTATTAGTCAACTCATTTACAATGTTTTTTAGAGGTTTAGTCTGTGGTAAGTGTTTCTGGCTGTTAGGGGAATTTCATTATTATTTGCTTTTTGTACTCTGTTGACTCTGACGCCATTTTGTCGGTGATAAAAGCACCATCTACATTTTTAATTTGCACCAATAATCATGAGCTTTTCAATGATATATCATCTTTTACAGAAATATTATTCAGAGCTAAAGTTACGATAGTTTGAAGATATCTTTTTCAACTATTTGGTATTTCAAAGACGTCTTAAGCCCTTCCACTTCCTGTGATGACCAGTCCTTGGTTAGTATCAAATAATTCAAAAGTACATCTTCAAACTTGCTCAATTTTAGATCCGAATAATATGCCTGCAAAAAATTATATACCATTCAAAAGCTCATAATTAGAGCTATCATTTGGTGCAAATTAAAAATGTAGATGGTGCTTTTTCACCGACAAAATGGCGTCAGAGTCAACAGAGTGCAAAAAACAAATAATAAAAAAATTCCCCTAACTGCTACAAACATTTAGCGTAGACCAAACCTTTTGAAAAATATTGTAAATGTGTTGACTAATGTCTAAAAAAAACTTCCGTGCAAAAAAATGATGTTTTGAGAAGAATTGATATTTTGATTTTCCGAAAAACAGCCGCCATTTTGTTAATTTTCAATAATTTTTCGAAAAATATAAACGAGGTTTAAAATAGCAGTTATGTTACTTCCAAAATCAGAGAACAGCTAATATAAAGTGTTATAGATTTATAATCTTGACGTAATTATTTTTAAGGAATGAGATCTTCGTATTTTTGGAACGATTACTAACGTAGTCGTCCCGTCTCTTTGTTATCTGACTCTTAATGTGTAATTAAAATAAAGTAGAGTAAAAGATAATTGAATGATTTTAGAAGTATTATTTATTAGAAATTTAAGAAGTGAAAGTCTACAATTGAATGAAGAGTTTTAATGTCCTCCGACAGAGTTAAAGATTACAATAATAATATCTTACTAGTTACCGGAGTGTCCGGGTGAGATGAGCTAGCAGAAGGTTCTCTAGGCCTTCCTAATCCTTATATTATGGTAGCGAAGGCGATGTTGCACTAACGGATCCTTGCCAGCTCCAGCTCTACAGATCCAGGTGTGCTTTATGTGGCCTTTGGTCGCTTAGCTACGACGACCAAACCACTCGAGTTTCGGGGACCAGAGTGATTTTGGTAGCGCAGCTAAACAACAGAAGAACGCTAGTTCACCCCACCTGTTCCAGCAGAGCGGAGGTGTCAGTCAGTTAATTACTTAATTGCAATTTACGCGGCGCCTTTCCTAACTCCTTTTTAGGCGAATTCAAAGTGGGTCTGTTGCAACTTGGGACTGTGGGATTGTTATGGTTATTATTAGTCGTGTGATCGATACATGACAAAAGATTAGTTTTAAACATAATTGCAGTGATTCGAAAAAAAAATTCTATTTTTCTAAAAATTGATCATTTTATCCCAAAACTTTTAAAACGCATAACTCGAAAAAGGAAATTATTTTATAAAAACTATGATGTAGGTATCTTTATATACATCATAAGATGAAACATATTTCATTTTGAGTAAAATCGGAGACCTAAACTGCAGATTTTGAAAATTTGAGATAAAATCAGTCTTGTACATAAAGCAACAATCGTAACCGTTCTTATTGTTTATGAGCCAGTTAAAATTAAATACAGAGGTTCATTTTGCGGTCTGTCTAGACGGTACCCAAGCGCACGCTCGACCATTTTTGCTCGAATTTTCAAACCTTACGAGCGTACGCTCGACCGTACGCTGGGAAAACTCGAGCGTACGCTTCAAAATTTTGGAGCGCACGCTCGAGCGTACGCTCAAACTTAATCATAAAAATTTGAGAGTAAGCTGTAAGAAACCGAGCTTATGCACGCTCTAAAATTTTCGAGTGCATGCTCCAGTTTTAGTTTAAGATTCTGAAGATAGGCTGAAAAATACTAGGCGTGTGCTCGAGCGCACGGCCAAGGGATGTTGATATAGGTGAGCTCTTAGTTTAGTTACCTAAGTCCACCTTTGACATAACTCAAATCATTGGAAAAAATATGCCTAGTGCTCAGTTGTGCCCTCTACAATAAGCACAGTGTGTGGAATTCAAAAAAAAAAAAATTATAAATAAATAAAATTAACTGACAAGCTTACAACCCCGTAACCTTAGGCAAAGCAAAAAAGAAGAATTTTTTGAAAAAAACGAATAAACCAACAAGCCTAAAACCCCATAACCTTGCACGAAGCAAAAAAAAAAATAAGATGAATGATTAAATAAAATAATTATCCGATAAGCTTATAACTGCATAGCCTTGGGCGGAGCAAGTAAATAATGAATTTTGTTCTTTTTAAACAATTAAACCGACAAACTCATAACCTTGAGCGCAATATATAGTAGATTAATTAATAAAGTAATGGATAAGTTAGAAAATTAAATATACAAATAACCGGACAAGCCAACAACCCCATAACCTTAGTCAGAGCGAGTAAATTGTAGATTTTTTTTTTTAACAAATATGGCCTGGTGTAACAAAGTGGCCACGAAACTTCGCTGAGGCATCGTTCCTGTGGGATACCCCATCGCTCGGCTCACACCAACACAGGTCGGCATGGTCAGATCCACCCTTGAGGCAGAAATCGACTGTACTGAAGAGGCTGGCAACTTCTCACAATTCCTGGCCGACTGGGAGACGCAGGGTGCACTTGTATATGACTGCAACACCAGTGGACGTGGACACAAAATGGTCCCCATGGGACAACGCCAGACCCAACGTCATCGAACAAGATGATCTGGGGTTCCTTCTGTGACAGGGACACCGCAACCGTGATCGTTAAGTATAAGGATGGAAAAGAAAGAGAGAGGCAACTGGCAGCCGCTTTGACCTACTTTCCACACGGGAAGGACCATCCACCCTCTCAAAAGGTCGTGGATCTGGTCAAGACATGTGAGCTCAAGAGACTGGAACTTCTGCTGGCGTGAGATGCCAACTCACACCACACGGTGTAGGGCAGCTCGGATTGCAACAGCAGGAGGGAGGTACTAGTGGACTTTCTAGTGGGCACCAACCTAGAGATCCTGAATAAGGGAGGAAAACCGACCTTTCGGGATAAAAGGCGCGAAAAAATCATTGATATAACCCTGGCCACGATCGGACTGGCGACGTTAGTGGAAGACTGGAAGGTTTCTGACGAACCCTCTATGTCAGACCACAGCAACATCACCTTCTCGATTGCGGGCAGAACTGTCGACAAACTTTTCTGGAGGAGCCCCAGGAACAAAAACTGGGAGGGATACGAGACTAACCTGGTCAGGAGAATCGCAAATTTTCCTGGGAGATACGGTACCCCGGTTGAACTCGAGCACTACGCAGAGTCCCTTCAAGAGGCACTGGTGACGTCCTTCGAGAACAACTTCAGGACTAGCAAGAAAGGAAAGAGTCAGGGATGCCTATGGTGGACACCCGAACTTACTGCTCTCAGAAAGGAAGTAAGAAGACTTTACAACAGGTTACATAAGGAAGGCGGACGAAGACGCCTACAGACAGACACAAAGGTAATATAAAAAGGAGTTAGAAAAGGCGCCTACACAGGTCTGGCAGGATTACTGCACGGAGCAAAAGGATATTGCAGAAGCATCCAGGCTCTGTCATATTCTGCGGAATGGTTCGAATCAGACGCCAGGTATGATAAAACTAAAATCGGGACAGTGGGCTGAAAGCAGCGTGGACTGCCTTAACGCGCTGCTAGAGACCCACTTTCCCGACTTCAAGGAAGGCAACTCACACCATGGGGCATACAATGCGACCGCTGGTAGACGGGTTTGGGAACTGTCCAGGATCATCGCAGCCCCGGAGAGAGTCAGATGGGCTATCGGCACTTTTGACCTGTTTAAAGCTGCCGGACCAGACGGTATCTTCCCAACCCTCGTTCAAAGAAGGCTAGAGGAACTGTTAAGCCCACTTGTCAAACTCTTCAGAGCGAGCCTGGCCCTTGGGTACATCCTGACCTACTGGAGAACAGCAAAGGTGGTATTTATATACCAAAGCCTGGTAGAGTGACCACAAGTGCAAAGGACCACAGACCGATTTGTCTATCATCCTTTGTACTGAAAACAGTCGAAAGACTGGTAAACAGATATTCAAAGAAAACGCCTCTGCTCAATCGACCGCTGCATGGGGCGACCGTGCCCAAGTGGGTAAGGTTGGGAAAGGATGCCCACAGGGAGAAGTACTGTCTCCCACAATGTGGTGTCTAGTCATCGATACCCTGCTGAGATTGCTGGACAAAGCCGGTATTTTTGCCTTAGCATATGCCGATGACCTAGACGTGGTGGCGGGCTTCATGCAATTAGCACTTAGGATCATCGAGAAATGGTACAAAGAAGTTCACTTGACAGAGAACCCGAGCAAAGTTGGGGTCATGTGCTTCACAACCAGATACAAGGTAGGCCCCATCAAGGGCCTGCACCTCATGGGCAGGACGTTGAACCTGACCAATGAGATCAAGTATCTTGATGTAACATTCGACTCCAAGCTCAGTTAGAAAAGGCGCCTTGAAGCTACCTGCGGAAAGGTGATGCAGTCCTTCTGGGTATGCAGGAGAGCTTTCGGCTGGACATGTGGACTGGAGCCCGAAAAGATGCATTGGCTGTATACAGCCGTGTTGAAACTCAGGCTACTACATCGGGCTACAGCCATCTGGGCGCCCCGAGTAGCAAAGGTGGAAGACGCTAGATCGGCATTAAGCCACGTACAGGCCCTAGTCCTGAGAGGCCTAACGGGATGCATGGGCACTACACCGTTTGCAGCGATGGGACGCCTGATGGGTACCCCCCCTCGCTTGACCTCGTGGTTAGATGTGCGACCTTTCAGGCTTTTTGTCGATACGAGGGCAATGCGGGCGTTGACCATCTAACAGATCGGTAGATAACCAGAAGTTTGAACCTGGGGAGGCTGCCCAAACTCGACCACATGGCACGGAGCATCAACTTCGACAAGCCATTCAGAGTCGAAACGGGCAGCAGGGCCGACTAGCAGGGAGGACGACACAGTTAGCAGAGAAGCAGCCGAGACAACAGGAAACCTCCTATGTGAGTGTCCCGCCTGGGCTACACTCAGGGCCAGAAGACTAGGTGGACCCATAATTGATCCAGAGGATCTGAGAAAAGCCAGTATCTCGGCAATAACGACGGTATTTAGCTCCATTGATAGAGCTATGGTCAAGGAATGAGTCAGGCAGGGAATTCGGCACAATGGGTGTATACCTGTGTGCTGGGGTTGCACGTTCCCGGGAAGGGACCGCTAACCCCTCCATCGCCACACCTAACCTAAACTGACAAGCTTACAACCCCATAACCATGGGCGTAGCAAGAAAAGTAGATTATCTTATGAACAAATAAACTGACAAGTCAGGGCGAGCACCGGGTGGAGTGCATGGTGACTAAGCCTTGCAGATGATTTCTCCAGGAAGTTTTGCCTCCTGAATAGTCGCGAGAAAAAGCTGGTGCAGTGAATGGCGATACCAAGCATACCGACGGCGGTCAGAGCGAACACCTGGTATAGTAAGTTTCATTTACGTCCTACAGAAGATTTCTCCAGGAAGTTATGACTCTAAGTTTGTCACTATGAACTCCTGGGGCAGTGAGTGGCGATTATATCCTGGGGACTATTTTTCCAAAAAATTTAGACTAAAAATATATCAGGATTGACCCTGTTGCCTGGGGTCGCGATTTTGCCCTTAGTGTAATTACTTCAGAAAGTTTTGACTCGAAATAGGTAGGGGTCGACAGTTGGTGCCCATGATGGCAATTATGCCCTGGGTATGATTTCTCCAGAAAGTTTTAAATTTAGGGGGGCCAGGATAAACACCGGGTGCCATGCGTGGCAACTACGCCTTGGAGATGATTTCACCAGAAAGTTTAGACTAAAAAAATTTCAGGGTGGAAACTTTTCGCTTGGGGTCGTGATTATACCCTGGGAATTATTTCTTCAGAAAGTCTTAACTTTAAAGCGGACAGGGCAAAGACATAGTGCAGTGCGTGGTGACTACGCCTTGAAGATGATTTCTATAGGAAACTTCAACTCCAGGTTGTCACGATGAACACATGGTACAGAGGATTGTGATATCAAGCATACCAAGGGCAGTCAGAGAGAACACGTGGTACAGTAGGTGGTTATTACGCCCTGGAGATGATCTCTCCAGGAAGGTTAGACTACAAATATGTCTGGCTGGACACCTGTTCCATGGGGTCGCAGTTATGCCCTGGGGATGATTTCTCCTGGAAGTTTAGCCTCTAGGGCAGTCAGGGTAAGTAGCTGGTGCAGTGTGTAGGAATAACGTTTTGGAGATGATCTCTCTAGAAATAACTTTTACAGGAAATAGTTACCACGTACTGCACCATGTGTTCACCGTGACAACTTGGAGTCAAAGCTTCCTATAGAAATGTTGCAGATTTACTGCTTTATTAATTTTATTTTGTTGCCGGATTAAAAGCTGGTAGGGGAGGGTTATCAAATAAACGGTGAGACAGACAATATTTAATAAGAACAGTGTTAATTTATTTATTTTAACACAGCACTCTATTTACAACAATAAGCGAATAATTCCAAAATTACAATAAGTGAGTGTATACAGTTTAATAAGAATTATTTTTAAAGCAAAAAAACTGAGAGGTGAAAATATTATAGTTTGAGTGGAAAATTTACACTCTTAATTTTCATGTAAAGAAAATTAATTAATTAACTTGAGAAGCACCTACCCAAAACTCTTTATGGACTTGATTATATTAATTAAAACCATAAACATAAGTTTTGTTTGAGTATAGTTGAGGTAAACAAGGCTACAGAAATGGCCTTGAAAAGAGAGAGAGAGAGAGATGCCCAAGAGAGATTAAAGCAGCAGCAGAGAATGGCCTTGAACAGAATAGAAAAGAAAATGGCTGCTTGTAAGACAGCCCAAAGAAAGAAGAGAGAGAGCAAGAGAACGCACAGTAAATTTTATTGATTTTCTGGCTGCGAAATGACGAGGAGAAGCACCGGTAAATTATTGTTACCGGTGCTGCGCAAAAATACCTGAGGATGCCTGGGATGATCTCCTTGCTGAGCTGCTAACCCAAGAATTGAAGCGAATCAAGCCGATCGAATTCAAGATGAGATGTCTCCAGAGTTGACTACCACCAGGTGAATTATTTGTTGAGATGACTGTGCAGATGAGACCACTGCGTTGATGACGAGAAAGAGTCGAGAAAAATGCCAAGTGATAAGAACCCAAGAGATAACACAAAATGGCGAAAGAAACGTCTATTCACGAGCGTTGCCGAGAAGAGAACTGGAGAGACGCCGCAGGCCCAGCAGCGTCAGCGACAGCAGCAACAGCGCGTAGCTTGAAGGCACGTGAGAGAGAGAGACAGAGCGAAAAATCAATACTCTGCGCAGGTGAGTCAGCGGTTTTGAACCGCTAACAATTAGCAGCGCTAATTTTCGAGAGACGCCGCGGCGACGACATCAACTGTGGACATGGGCGCGAATATTTAACTTTGATAAATTCCGCAACAAGAAATCATATTCAAGGCGTAGTCACCACGCACTGCACCTGCTGTGCTCGCCCTGACTCATCAGTTTATTTGTTTATAAGAAATTCTACTTTCCTTGCTTCACCCAGGGTTATGGGATTGTAAGCTTGTCAGTTTATTTGTTTGTCAAATTGTTTAATTCATTTTTTATCTACTTTGCATAAAGTTATGAGGGTATATTTGTTAAAAAAAATAAATCTACAATTTATTCGCTCCGACCAAGGTTATGGGGTTGTAAGTTTGTCGTTTGAATTGTTTATGAAAAGTAAGGTAAGGATTAGGTACTGGGATCTGCAATAGTTAGTTAACCAACAAAGTTTTAAATAACAGAAAAACAATTTATTTGGTGCTCGGGGCACATGGTAAGCGGGTGTAGCACGCGGGTCGCAGCGACCAGAGGTGAACTGACGGTGCTTTTAGCAGACGGTGACGCAGTGCCACAGTCAGCCACTTAGCGCGCTAAAAATTTGAAAATTAATTGCATTTAAGTTAGAAAATCTTTTTAAATTTAATGGCTTAATTTAAAACCCGACAGGGAAATCTAGCCTGGCAGCCTAGCCAATGTGCCTGGCCCCGTACGGGCAGCCACTTCACAGACTGTACGGGGTGTAATGCGGCTAGAGCCTGGCAGCCCCATCGTGCTTGGAGCACTATTCCGCGTTCTACAAAAAAACAAAAACAAAAATCGAAAAAAGGGCTTTGAAGCACCCTTGCAAAAAGTAGCAACGAGAGCGCTACAAAGTCCTTTTTTCGATTATTGTTTTTGTTTTTTTTTTTTTTTTAATGCGGAATAATAACTGCCATCGAGCATGAGGCTAGTAGGTTACATCTTCACCAAAAATGCAGCACTGCACATGCGCGCGCGGTCACGCTGCTATTCCTGTCATTACCTACTGATCATGTGGATATTATGATTGTCTTTTAAAATATTTAATGTTTGTTTGGTTAATTTACATAAAATTAACTTAAATAAAAAAAAATACTTATCAATATTTACTAATCAGTGCTACTGATATGTATAAATAAGAATAAGATCCTTTTGTAACTTGTTTCATTTCTAACCTTATTTCTTCATTTAAAAAATTTTATTAAAGAATTTATGTTTAATTATAACAACTTGTTTGGCATCAGAATCCATCTAAGGTAAAAAAAAAAAAAAAATAAATAAATAAATAAATTTCCTAACCTCAAACATTAATTTTTTTTTAACATTTTTTCATATAAATACGATTAATGACCTTTGGAATGTGTAAATAACGATTTATTATTTATACTTAACTTTGTTGAAAATATTTAATTTAAGTGTCAACACAAGCCGATTACAATAACGAATGACGTAAATAAGCACATACAAGTCCTACGCATAAAGTTGTATATCTATATATAGTGGAAAACCGGGGAGCCCGTACTGGGCCCGGCCACCGCCGCGTTTCTTTTTTGCCGTTTTTAGGGGTTCAGCCCGGTCATGACTCATTCGGGCAGCAGGGCAGCCCGTACGGGCCCAGGCTCCAGCCCGCACAGCAATTCCCTGTCGGGAATCTACAAAAATAAAAAAGAGATAAAAAAATTAAATATTTAAATGTCGTTTTCCGACATACCGCCCACTTTAATACGTCGCAGCGTATTAAGATGGTTGAGAATTAGAAAGAAAAAAATAAAATTAGATTTCAAAACTTAAACAATGACTAAATATATGCACTGAGATCATGCCCACTAAGGGACTTTTAATTAGCAACAAAAAATGACTCGATATAAAGCTAGATCTCTAAAATTAGTCTAAAAATTAAACTATAAGTTTAACTTCAAGAAAAAATCGAAAATGTCTCTAAACACTATAGTCTTCAAACAATAACACTTGCACTTTGAAATTCGTCAGTGTTGAGTTCGTTGACTGGTAGAAGTAAAACCAATTTGACTACTGGCCGAGTATAGGTAGAGTCAGCAGTTTTAATATCGGCCACCCGAACTTGACCATCTGCAGCTTGATGAACTGCCTCTACCTTTCCCAGTGACCATTGTGTTGGGGCCAAAAGATCGTCCTTAATAAGGACCAAATCACCTGTCTGAAGATTTCTTGAGGGCTTGAACCAGTTTTGGCTTTCTTGAAGAGTCTTCAGGTAGGTTTTGGACCACTTACTCTAGAATTCCTGGCTCATTTGGCTGATCCATTCCCATCTTTTGCCCAGAGGCACCTTCACTGCAGGGTTGAACGGCTCAGGAACAATGAATGACGGCCTCTGGATCAAAAAGTGACCCAGTCATCGGCGTCATCAGAGGCTCGACCCAAGGGCCTCGAGTTAAGGCAGGCCTCGATTCTACACAGCAGTGTGTTAAACTCAGCGAAGTTGAGAACGTGCTCACCTATTATCCTACGAAGATGAAACTTTGTGGACTTCACCATAGTCTCCCACACGCCACCAAAGTGTGGAGCTCGAGGTGGGTTGAAGACCCATTGCGTGCCCAGAGTAGCCAGTGAGGGTATGATGACTAGCATCTGCTCCGAAGCCTCTTCGAACATCCTGCGCAGTTCCTTGTCAGTACCAACAAAGTTTGTACCTCTGTCGCTTCTCATGAACGAGCAATGGCCTCGTCAGCAAGTAAATCGGGTGAAAGCAGCCAAGAATGCCTCCGTTGTGTAGTCCTCTACCAATTCCAGATGAGTTGCTCTGGTGGCCAAACAGGTGAAGATGCACATGTAGGCCTTCATTGTGCCCTTGCCACGGGACTTAGTGAGTCTCAGCTTAAACGGTCTCGTAAAGTCAACCCCAGAGTGCTCAAACAAAAAGGCTGGACGCACCCGGTCACTTGGTAAGGAGGCCATAAAGGGGTTAATGACCCTGGCAGCATGACGGCGACAAAGCAGGCACAACCCAATAAGGCTTTTGACCTTTTGCCTACCGCTCAAAATCCAATGACGACAACGAAGAGTAGCCAAGGTTAACCGGGTACTACCATGAAGGGACCGCTGATGAGCATCCCATACCAAGATTTTTGTGAGGTGACTGTGGTCGGGCAGAATCAATGGATGTTTTTCTTCGAAGTCCAACGACGAGTGTTTGAGTCTCCCACCAACCCGGAGTAATCCATCCACTATGATAGGGTTGAGTGTGACTAATGGGCTTTGCGTGGGCGGTTGATGTCTATTTATTAGTGCCATTTCACGACCAAAATGATGTCTCTGGACTATGGAGACCCACAACAGCTCGGCGTTGTGAAGCTCACGAGTGGTCAATTGTGAGTAAGCGTCTTTGCTGGATAGCCGCAGAGACAAGGTGAGTTTGAGGAGGCAGTTGACCCGTATGGAGTTGATGAAGCGCAGGCACCAACTGGTAACTCTGAGGAGTCTCTTAAAGATGAGAACCGGGTCAGCGTGTCGTTGACGTAAACTCCAACAGCAAGCACGACGGGCTTGGCTTGCCTCTCTTCTTTAGGTGACGTTAGTACCACTTCAGCCAGTTCTGGCCATTCGTCTTTTGATTTGAGTAAGAACTGGGGGCTGACCACCAAAGTTGCAGGTCCTGGAGTTCTTCCGGGTTCACACCCCTGGAGATCAGATCAGCAGGGTTCTCTGACCCTTGGACATGATGCCAGCATGCCTGAGGTAGCAGGGTTTGAATCTCATTGCAACGGTTGGCCACAAAGGTTTGCCATCTCGAAGGGTGGTCCTTGATCCAATAGAGTACATCCTTGGAGTCTGACCGAAGGTGTACCTTGAGTTGACCTAGGGAGGAGAAGGACAAAAAATGGTGAGTCAGTTTAGTTAGTAACAGAGCAACGCACAGTTCCAAGCGAGGAACCGAAATATTTGGTGATATTTTGGTTTTAGCACCCAGCAGGGCAGTGGTGACCCCTGAACCATGCAACACTCTCACGTAAAGAACAGCGCCATACGCCTTCAGTGAGGTGTCGGTGAAACCATGCAAATCTGTCACCCAGCGTTCTGGCATATAACCTATCCAACGGGGTATTTTTATTTTTGAAAAAACTGGCAACTGAGAACTCGTCCCAGTGACGACAATGGTCCGGAGGGAGGGGATTATCCCAACTACATTTAAGAAGCCAAAGTGATTTGATAAAGGCCTTTGAATTGACAGTCACTGGGGACAGAAAACCTAGCGGGTCAAAGAGCTTAGCTATCATGGAAAGCGCTGAGCGCTTGGTGAGTTTGTCACAATCGTAAGGTTCAAGCGAGATGTTGAAGTGGAAATAGTCACCCTCAGGGGACCAAGCGAGCCCAAGGACTGAAGTTGACTGAAACTCATCGATCACAGAGATCTCAGTAGTCCTTTCACTTGGCGCAACCCAGTCTATCAAAGCTGGGTTATTAGCTGCCCATTTCCCCAATTCGAAACCTCCCAATTTTAACAGGGAGACTAGTTTTTGCATCTTACGTAAGCATTCCGCAATGGAGAAGCCCCCTGACAATACATCGTCAACATAAGATAAGTATCACGGCCAAAGCAAAATGAGCACCTTCATCTAGAGCTAGCTGACGCAGGATTCTAATGGCTAGAAGGGGGAACATCTAAGGCCTTAAGTCACTGTGTTAAGGGAGTAAGTCAGAATTTCACCCCCATAGAGCTGCCAGAGGATGAGCAGATAGTGTAGATCGTCGGAGTGGACAATGATTTGTCTGAACATCTTGACCACGTCCGTAATGAACACGAGCGGGTATCGTCTCCATTTGAGACTTTAACACATAAGTCGGGTATCAAATTTGGTCCCGGAAGTAAATAATCATTCAGGGACAAACCATTCCCCACCCTGGCCGATCCGTTGAAAACAGTACGCAATTTTCCCCTCGAGTTTAAGACGCCGTGATGTGGCAAGTAAAGGGCATAGTCCCTCTGTAATGCGTTCAACGGAGAGACCAATGACATGTGACCTAGTTGCTCGTATTCAGCGACGAAGTCGCAATATTTGGAACAAAATACTGGGTCCTTGAACTTTTTTCTAAGTGACAATAAAACTGCGAGGGCTCTGTTGAAAGAGCCACGTAGGTTGAATCCCTTGTCTCATATTACCTTTTCATTGAAGGGTAACCTGACAATGCATATGCCTTCCGCTTTTCGAGAGTGGGTATTGATAAAGTGGTCCTCGCAGGCCTTTTCATCCTCAGTACACAAGGGTTGAGGAGTAGTGATTTTCTCGTGAGTCCAAAATTTCTCAACTGCCCTGAGTAGGCTTGTGTTGTCGATGAGATGACACGACTTAGTATTGAGAGCCGAGGAAGAACCTGTAGGGCCTGAAACCATCCACCATAGTCGAGTGTTAGTAGCTACTGGGTCTCCTAGGGACCCTTTTTGAACCTCATTCAAGACGATGTTAGCGTGCACTTCGGCACCTAACAAAAGGTCAATAGTTTGGAGGTTATAAAATTCTGGGTCAGCTAAAGACAGTGCCGAAAAGTGGGGGAGTGTAACCACTTTGGAAGAGATCAGAGGTCGATAATTAGTAATTTTATCTAGGATCATTGCATCAACATCAAAAACAAAGTCCGTATCCGCAAGGGATCTAACTTTCAAAGTGACACGACCTCGAGTCTTTTCCGAAAACAATGATGACACTCCCTCTACCGAAGTGTCAGAGTGGTGCCTAGGGAGGCCAAGTCGATGAGCGCAATTTTCAGTGATCAAGGATACCTGAGAGGCCTGATTGATGAGGACCCTGAACATGTGGGTTTTACCATTGTATTCAGCTTTTACCCAAGCCGTAGGTAGCAAAACAAACGAATTCCGAGCGACAGTATTCATCGACTGATGAAAAGCTTGAAGTGTCTGCTGACTAGGGTTAAACGCGTTGGCACTAGTGTTCAGGCCAGGAAGTTGAGGATGAGGCCCAGAAGTTGAAGCATGAGTTGTAGGTTCATCAGCCTTAACCAGTCGACTGGCAGCTATACCATCATGCATTAAGGTATGGTGTCTCCTTCTACACAGAGTACAAACAACTTTGAGTTTGCATTTGCCAAAGGAGTGATTACCTAGACAAAGGAAACACAGTCCCTTGGATCTAGCCAAAGTTAACCTATCACTGCCTACCAAGTTTTTGTATTTGACGCATTTAGCGAGTTGATGATTTTCACCACAGTTCACACAAGGTTTTGGCTTTGGAGTGCTGTTTTGTTCCGAAGTAGTGGAAACATGAGCTTTCGGGTTAACCGGTTTAGGCTGAGAAATAAGTGCCCCGGCTACTCGCCTCAACCGACTCCAAAAGTGCCAATTGGTCGCGGAAAAACTTCTTAAGTTCCTCCAGAGATGAAGCCTGAGTGGAGTCCCCCAAGGATTTTTCCCACTCGCAACGCGTGACTGAGTTGAATTTAGACACAGTGAGGAATACTAATAAATCTTCCCCGGCTGTCTCAACAGACCGCCCTAGTGAGGCCAAAAAACCCAGGGTGTCAAAAGTAGAGGTAAATAGCGCACTTAGCTCAGCATAAGAATCCGATTTCATAGACTTAGTTGAGTAAAGCTGACCAACTGAGGGGTTAATCAACCCTCGCTTGTTCTCATAAAATTCAGTCAGTTCGGCCCAAGCTAATTGATAATTCTCAGTGCTCATTTCTAGATTTTTAATTTTATCTGAGGCAGTGCCCTCAGGTAGTGTGGACAAGTGATAAAATTTAATCACAGGTGTCAAGTCAGAACGGTTATGCACAAATCTCTTGGCCGTTGTCAAAAACTTCCGCCGTAGAGTATTCATGTTTTAGGAAGTCGGGCAGCTGGGTAATGTTAGTATGATTTTCTAAGAATGCAGCGAAATCACGCTCCAACTGTGACAACCTAGTCTGACATGCAGTTACTGTCATCTTAATTTTGCCCAATTTCTGAAAATTTTTATAAGAGTTACCCATCCTCCTAATTAGCTCCAGTTGTCCTGGATATAATGCCTCCATTTTACAAGCACTATATTAAAGTTCAAAACAAGAAGGTAATTCAAAAGAAAATGTATAGCTAAAGTGTGTTGTCACTGAGTCAAAGCGATGACAGAGTAGTCACCATGTACAATGACAACAAAAAGCTTAGCTTTTTGGATAGCAACAAAAAATTTTCAGAATTCAAGTTGTGAATTTTGTAGCTTAAAATTAAATAGAAAAGAATTGATATGTTTTAATATAATTCAAACTAAATTAATATAGGGTGTATTATGATCAAAGCTATGGTTACTAACAATCAAAGGCCTAGTCAACCTGCTTCTTCGACAAGCCATCCCCCTCAAAATTGTTGCATCTGAGAAGATTTTAAGCATTATCAATAAAACATAACTTTCAGTTTATCCTAACTAAAAAATCCTAAAGCTAAATAAATATATACAGTGCAAGAAATTAATGAAAATATAAAATTCTGCTCAGATAGTCCAAGCGATCCTTCGACTCAACTAAATTAACTGGGATTAGTGATTTAAGTATAATTAAATAAAAGTCCTAAAAGTGATTTATGTACAGAGAAAGAGAAGGAATAATAATAATGATATCAAATCAAAACACTGACTTTAGTCAGCTCAAGCTCTATCACTCAAATCAAGAAAATACAAAGATAATAAAAGTGTACCTTACCCAAATCATATAATCAAGGATAATCTAAATAAAGCAATTGTGAACCACATTAAATTTCCATGTATGTACATGTAAAAGCTGTCACCAAACCAAAAGCTATATCAACAATAAACTATTTGTTTACTTTATGTGTGTGAGAGTGTTGCAATATGAATGACCACTGACTTTTGACTGCTTGTTGCTGCTGTTTACAAACTCCAACTACTATCTTCTCCTCACCTAAAGCAAAATAGTTTATTAGTTTTCTCTTTACAAAGTGAGCTACCTCTGCTTTTTAAAGCAAAAACAACACAAAAGAAAAAAACTTGGCGTGAGTGCCAGTGTCAATAACAAAGATAATGAGTAACCATGAAAAATAAGATAAGGTTAAGTTGGCGTTCACCTCTGTTTCACTTGAACACTTTTTCAGAACTGAAAAAAAGAATTTTCAATAAACACTATAGTGAATCACGAAAAGCCACACGCGGCACACCGAGCTAAAACACCAAGAAGCATGTGGCGCCCAACCATGTGCTCCTGTGGCATCACGAAATCTTTTCTCGTAATCCTTTACTGGCTCGTCCATCTGGACTTAAAAACACGAGCTCGAAGGACCATGAAAAGTAAACTAAGGATTAGTTACTAGGATCTGCAATAGTTTGTTAACCAAAAAAGTTTTAAATAACAGAAAAATAATTCATTGGGTACTCGGGGCACATGGTAAGCGGGTGTAGCACGCGGGCCGTGGCGACCGGAGGTGAACTGACTGTGAGACGGCGACGCAGCACCACAGTCAGCCACTTAGCGCGCTAAAAATTTGAAAATTAATTGCATTTAAGTTAGAAAATCTTTTTAAATTCAATGGCTTAATTTAATTTACATAAAATCTACAAAAATAAAAAAGAGATAAAAAAATTAAATATTTTAATGTCGTTTTCCGACAGTTTAAGAAAAAACAAAATTCATTACTTACTTCCCCAGGGTACGCCGACTCAGATGGGCGAATTGGCCACTATCTATTTTGTTTGCTGGCGGAGAGGGCGCGCTGGAGTCAACAGAAGATAGAGCGCGGAACGGCCATAGTAATTTGAAATGACGAACGAATATAACTCTAAACTCCAAACCACAATACCCTGGGCGATCGAGTTTAATTTTTAAATAAATCAATAATCCCCCAAGCTTTAAGCCCTAGATGCCCTGGGCGTCCGGGTTTAACTTTTTAATGAATAAATAATCCCCCAAGCTTTAAACCCCCGATGCCCTGGGCGCCCGAGTTTAATTTTTAAATAAAAAAATAATCCCCCAAGCTTTTAGCCCCCGATGCCCCGGGCGTCCGAATTTAATTTTTAAATAAATAAATAAATAACCCCCCCAAGCTTTAAGCCCTGGATGCCCTGGGCTCACGAGTTTAATTTTTTAATACATAAATAATCCCCCAAGCTTTAAACCCACGAAAATTTTTTTTTTTTCTAAATTAGCAGGAGAATAGTTTGTCGCCGTCAATTTCCTGGCTGTGGAGGCGACGTATTTAAACTAAATAATATCAGCCAGCAGGAATTTGGAGTACATATATAGCTAGATGTAGAAGGGTTTCAGAAATTTTTAAAAAAATCAATAATAATTAAAATTTTGAATATTTAAAGAAATAAATAAATGAATAAATAAATTTAAATTAATTAATTATAATCTTATTCTGACCAAAGAAAGAGTAAGAATTTTAATTTTAAATTTTAATTTTAAATTTTAATTTTAAATTTTAATTTTAAATTTTAATTTTAAATTTTAATTTTAAATTTTAATTTTAAATTTTAATTTTAAATTTTAATTTTAAATTTTAATTTTAAATTTTAATTTTAAATTTTAATTTTAAATTTTAATTTTAAATTTTAATTTTAAATTTTAATTTTAAATTTTAATTTTAAATTTTAATTTTAAATTTTAATTTTAAATTTTAATTTTAAATTTTAATTTTAAATTTTAATTTTAAATTTTAATTTTAAATTTTAATTTTAAATTTTAATTTTAATTTTAAATTTTAATTTTAAATTTTAATTTTAAATTTTAATTTTAAATTTTAATTTTAAATTTTAATTTTAAATTTTAATTTTAAATTTTAATTTTAATTTTAAATTTTAATTTTAAATTTTAATTTTAAATTTTAATTTTAAATTTTAATTTTAAATTTTAATTTTAAATTTTAATTTTAAATTTTAATTTTAAATTTTAATTTTAAATTTTAATTTTAAATTTTAATTTTAAATTTTAATTTTAAATTTTTAATCGAAGAGTAAGAATTCATAAATAAAAAAGTACAAAAATCCATCTCTTGCAAACAATATTTTAGCTAAAACTCACAATTCCTTACCGTCCACGTCATAACATTAATATCCGGCCACTCTTAAGTATAGCTGTATGCAGCTTAGATATTGAAATTTAAGGCTCGATTCAATGAAACTATTTAGAGATTTCTTAGCAACACTGTCTACTTTTATTATAAATACACACACTTACACTTACACACTTTCATTTGAACTGATTTGAACACATGTCGTAAAAAACTAAAGTGAACCTATACACATATTTTACTCGTCTTCCTCGGACGCTTCGGGCATTTCAGGGTAATTTCCATTTTCCCACTCAACTTCCTCGTCACCATGCACCGAGTAGTATGGTTCCGTAGTTGTCATAGAGTCTTGGTGAAAAATCTCAGGATTCCCGAGTAAAGTAAAAATTTCCTGGACTAACAGCAAATTAGAGTTGATTGCCATCACGTTATTTATATTCTCGGGAATCCTGATTGACTTGAGATATCTTTGTATGGACACAATTGTTGTTGGGTGCTCCAATCTCAGCAACTCTCGGTTTCCACCCTCGCCAAGAACAACGTCTAATTGTACTACGACTCCAGTTAGCAGGTCGTGCAACTCCTGCATATCTGCACCGATGTTGGCCATCTAAAAATTATTAGACATTAGTAGAGTATTAATAAAAAAAATGAATATAGTTTGTAAGAATAGAATAATTAGTATTGGAACTTACCCTTACTATAAAGTTTAAAACGGGTGGAGGATCACAACAGATCACAATCAACTAACAGCAGATTGCAGTGGATTTGAGTGGATTGCAGCAGACTGCAGCAGACAAAAAGTGCAACAAGATGAAAAAGGCGGGAACGAGAAAAAAAAAACGTGAACCTAGCACAACCCAATCTGACTGCTACCAACTGCTACAATTCTGACATAAAAAAGTTATGAATTTTAAATTATTCCAAATTTTCAGAGAGATTTTCAAATAAATAAGGGCCGTCACCGGTGAGACGCGAAATAAAACTGATTTTTATTTTTCTCTCCAGGATCGAAAGATTCTGCCAATCCTTTAGTGCAAAGAAAGAATAAAAAATATCATAAGTAAGATTCGATTATAAACTTTAATTTCGAATAACTGCTTTTGTAAAATAATAAAACATTTTTAGAAAAAAAAAAAAAAAAAAAAAATCAAAGACTAGCTTGACCGGTAGGAATGTTAAATTCAAAATTTGAATTGAGCTTAATTTGAAGTATTGAATACTTTGTTACTAAAAATTTTTTGCAAGAATTTCTTTGAATAATTGAATTTATTGTTTCAGTGAATGGACTAAATTTCTTTCTACAATTCTATAAAATAAAGTAAGAATCTTTATTATTATAAAAACAACTTTTTAAAGCTAAAACTACCAAAATGTCGAACTGAACTTAGTTACATGTTGCAAGGATGTAACGGGCGCGTGGGGAGATGGAATAAATTCAAATCTTATTCGCACGCGACCGTTAGAAACGCGTAGACGCACGGTCGGTAATGAGGCGACAGCGCCACCGACCGAGTTGCGTCACTCGAGTCTAGACCGCGAGAGAAAACACACGCGCGCGTGATATTATTTTGCCAATTAATTTGTTCGCGATAGTAATTGTTTATCAAGATCAACATCGTGACTGTTGATAGTGGTGCTGTTCGTGGAGTTTGGTATTATCACGTCCTCGAGTTATCATTCGAGCGTGACGTGATAGTTGCAAGAAAACCTCACAGCTACCAGCGACCGGCCTTGGAAGGCATCCCCAGATTCAGCGAGGCATACAGGATTGCGATTGTTCAGCCGAGCGCAGGTGCACCTGAATTATCTAAGTAAGTTAGACAGGTTTTATTATAAGATTAGTTGTATCGCGCGCGGGAGTGTGTTTTGTTAGAGTACCGTAGTACTCAGGAAAGATCTTCGCCTTTGTTCTTTTGGCGTGCTGCAGCAAGCAGAAGAGCGCGAGAGTGTGTGTGTGTGTGCGTAGGTGTGTTAGTAGCGACCACAACACATCCGACGAACTTTAATTTGTAAAATCAATTTTCGTTGTCTTAAGACTTTGAGTCATTCGGGTAATTGTTTGTAAACAATCGTATGGAATTAATTTGGAACATTATGTAACTTTCGATTTATTTATTTTTATTGTTAATTAAAATTATCAAAATTTACATTTGTTCATTAATTTAACTAAACCGTGTTCCTGCGATCGGTCCATATAAACTCACGCCACTACCGACGAAGGAGAGCAGCCGCGCCGCGTAATAAAAACATTAGTTCGCGTACGCGTCTTCCCCCTCTTTTTAGGTATTGAAGAAAAATCGACGGATTGTCGTGTGCACAGAAAGTGCATTTTGTCAGCAGGTCGGAGGAGTACGGACGACGATCGCCGGTGTTCAATCACGATCCTCCGAGGAATTAAATTCCTTAATTCGAGCCCTGTGACAATTGGCGCCCAACGTACGTGTAGAGGTCGTAGACCAAAACAAAGATTGTTAGTGTGAGAGAGAGATCGCAGGTGTGCACTGGCCGACGGGGGGTTCAATGCCGGTCGGCAGAGTGGATTTTAAAATTAAAACAAAGGCGAAGAGATTGCTACTGTTATAATTTATAGCATAGCAGGTTGAAATTTTTTTTGTTATTGTTAATTGCTTGGTGGAGTACGAATGATTGCTGGATTTTGATCGAGATCGGTAATTTGTTTTTTTTTTCTCTTCTCGGGTTTGAGAATTTGAGCAGCACGAAATTAAATTTGCATCGGAGTTATTTTTATTGGACCGTGTTGTCACACGGTGAGGTGTTTGTTTTGAGGCATAGCCGTAATTTAATTCCGACGCGGATATTTCGGGCTGCATTATTTCGATTTTAGATCAGTTTTTTTTCGGTTTTTAGAGCAAGTACTCCACCAAGCAAAACCTAGACGTGACAGTAGCGAGAGTTGAGTGCTAGAATATTAAGTTATTATATTATTATTGTAAAATATTATTTTACTCGCAGGCTGTTATCGACTAACATTCGGTAACAACTGTAACTTATATTTCTGAGTGGAAAAATCGGGTTTTGACACGGGTTAAAACGATTGATTTTTTTTCTAGTTATTTTGATTCTGTCCTGGCTTCAACGGGTGATTCGTTTTTTTTTTAGCCAATCGGGAGTTTTTGCTAAAACCAAGCGTGGTTGGTAGACCTTTTGGTCATTTCGGATTATTGCTGTAGAGATCAGTGGATCGATTTTGGTTTTTTTATTTTTTTTGTTACATAACTCAGAAATATAAGTGAAATTTTGTCATATATTTCAGGATTGCGAGATATAAATTTTGTGTAAGATATTGATAATTTAGAGTGTATTGAAACTGTCACGTGGGTAAGGTTACTATTTTCTTTGTAAGCTAGGTGACATCGAACGCAGCTATGACGCAGGAGCTTACGAAGGAAGACTTGGTCTTTTCGTGGATCATGGCCGAAGGGGCAGATGTCGTGTCAGAGGCTTTGAATGGGCTTGAGCTCAAGCCTGAAGGTACGTTGATCGATAAAAGTAGTAGGCTGCTGAAATGGCTGTTAGGAAATTATTCAGCGGAAGACTTTCTCGTGACCGAGTCTGAGGAGGCGGGCGAGGTTAAAGTTAAGCGCGAAAGTCTAAGAGCCACCTTCATAGCGACGACAATGTGGGAGAAGTCTGGATCGACAATAATCGATCCAAACTACACCACAAGCGGCACACACCCCTTTGCTGTCCTCATGGACGAAGAAATAATCCGAGAGGCGGCTTCAAGACTCCAGGAGGAATACTCGAGCATTCAGGAGAATGATCGAAACCCGGGACGGGGGAATTTGGCTGAGCATGGACAACCGGACCGGGAGGACGACATTAACGCCGAGGTGCTCAAAGCAATAACAGCGGTGGCAGAAGAGCTTAAGGCGTTGAAAAGGTCAAATGAGGACACCAGGGCAAGATTGGCTGCAATGGAGGCTGATAGGTACCGCCAGCCAGATCGGAACCGGGGACCGGGGGGCCCGGTTTCCTCGACAATAAGGCCGGAAATGCAGAACTCGTTGAACGACTGCAGTATTTCGACCGACGCACAGTGAACGGATCCGAAAATCGTTGGAAAGAATCTATTTAAATGAAGGAAAATAAAGCTAGAGAGATGTGGTCAACGACAATCAAAAGCTAATTTAATAACAATCATAGAAAAAATATAAAAATTATAGGTTTTCCATTCCTAACCTGAAAAAAATGCAAAAAAAAAAATCACGAATGTGTAATTTTCGTCCAAAATCTGAAAAGAACGAATACGATTGTAAAATCAATTTTTTTTTAGTTTATGGCAAAAATAAATGATTTTATAAACATTTCTTCTACTGTTTTTAATTAAACATGTTTAAATCGTAATAATCGATAAAACAAACTATTTTTTAAACATAAAATTCATGTAACTTCATAAAATATACTATGTAATTAAAATATATTACGTGAAAAATGTAAAAAATCATACAACCCCATAACTGAATTCGTCAGACTTCTACAACCCAATAATCGAAATTATCAGGCTCTTACAACCCTATAACTGAATTCGTCAGACTTCTACAACCCAATAACCGAATTCATCAGGCTCTTACAACCCTATAACTGAATTCTTCAGACTTCTACAACCCAATAACCGAATTAATCAGGCTCTTCCAACTCCATAACGAAATTCGTCAATTTCCTACAACCCTATAACTTAACTCATCAACCTTCAATCCTTCAAGCATACAACTCCATAACCAAATTGATCAGATTCTTACAACTCCATAACCAAATTGATCAGACTCCTACAACCTATAACTGAGTTCGTCAAATACCCACAATCCTATAACCATGTTCGTCAAACTCCTACACAACCTCATAATAGAATTTGTCATACTTCTACAACCCTAACTTCGAAATCATCAGACTTCTATAACCTATAAAAGAATTCATTAGACTTCTACAACCCCATAACCGAATAAATAAAGCTTCTGAAACCAATAAGCAAACTTGTTAGACTTCTACACACTCATAACTAAATTCTTTTGACTTCTATTTATTCTTCAAGCCTACAACTCCTTAACCGAATTCGTGAGACTTTTACAACCCATAATTAAATTCATGAGACTTCTGCATATTCCTTAAGCCTAAGACCCCATAACCAGGACTTCTAAAACTCCATATCTTTATTCGTTAGATTTCTCAAGTCTACAACCTCGTTAACTGAAATAGTTTTAATTTTACAACCATATTCATCAAGCTCCTACAATCTTGCAATCAAATTTATCAGACTTCTACAACCCCATACTTGAACTTGTCGTATTTGTAGAACCTAATGGATTTCCCTTTACTTCTACAACCCCATAACCGAACTCATCTGACAAAAAAAATTGATTAAAATCAACAAAATTCGTAAAGAATTATCAATGATCCAAATCATTTGTTTTTGGACTTATGGTAAAAAAAAAAAAAAAAAAAAAAAAAAAAAAAAAAAAAAAATGATAAAAATGAGCCTTATGATCATTTTATGAATCTTTGGGATCTTTAAAAATGATTATAAGGATCATTTTGTGATACTCACAAATTCATCGGATCATTCCAAAAATTTCACAATCTTTTAAAATAATTCGTACAATTATCAACTAGGATCAAAACTTTGTTTTCCATGTATTATCTTTCTAAAATAATTGTTCATTGCTATAATCTTTTAAATACATTTTTACTGCGTAAACTTTATAATTAGAATCGGCAATAAATGGAAGTTTTCTATCATTGGAATTTTTTTTGTCTACCGAAAGAAAATTTATTTTCTCTCCATGTAAAATATATTCGGCAATTGAAATTTCGATTGTTGGAAGTTTTCAATACTTGGAAACATTTCAAAAATTCTTAAGGACAATTTTTAACCACTTTAATTCGAAGTGATTTAGCTTGTCCTTACCATCTTTTGTTACGAAAAGTATGGCATACTCGGAAATTATTGAACTTGTGGACGCGTTAAATCTGATAAAGAAGATGATTGTAAAAATATAATCGAAATAAATTGTAGAAATAAAACGAATTAGGTTATAGAGTTTTTAGCTTGAGGAATAGAAGGTTGGTGAATTCAGGCATGTAATTGGAGTTTGCTGAGTCGAGTTATAAAGTTGTTGAAGTCTGATCAATTCGGTTAGGGGCCATCCATTAATGATGTCACGTTTTTATGATATAGTCTGCTAACACTGTAGCGCTACGAGACTATACCAAATTAGTGTGACATCATTAATGGATGACTATACCAAATTAGTGTGACATCATTAATGGATACTCCTGCAACTCTATAATATAGAGTTGCAGGAGTATAAAAAATTCAATTATGAGGTTGTAGGCTTGAAGAATGGATTGTTGTTGGATTTGCGATCACTTATAGGGTTGTAGAATATTGACGGACTCAGTTATGGGGTTGTAGAATTCTGACGAATTTGGTTATGGGTTTGCAGACTTTAGGAATAGAAGTCTAAATAGGACTTCTAAAACCCCATAGCTTAATTCGTTAGACTTCTATGTATTCCTCAATCCTACAACCCTGTTGAATGGATTTGTCATAATTTTACAACCCTATAGAAATTTTTGATATGCTCCTACAACCCCGCAATCAAATTCATCAGACTTTGATAACCCTATACTTGATTTTGTAATACTTCTACAACCAAGCAGAATTAGTTGAACTTCTGCAACCCCATGACCGAATTCTTTGAACTCTAACAACCCTATAGCCGAATTTATTAGACTCTTAAAACCCGTCTAGCTCCTGCAATCTCATAATTAACTTTATATGCCTTTGCAACCCCATAACTAGATTCGTTAGACCGTTACAACTACATATCCAAATTCATCAAGCTCCTATAACTCCATAACTGAAATCGTCAAACACCCACAACCCTATAATCATATTCATCAGATTCCTACACAACCCCATCATAGAATTTGTCTGACTTCTTCAACCCTATACTCAAACTTATCTAACTTCTACAACCTATATAAGAATTCGTCAGACTTCTACAACCCCATAACTGAATTAGCCGAATTCCTTTAACTCCATAACCGAATTCATCAGCTTTTTATTCCTCAAACTTGCAATCCCATTACCATTTTGATCAGGCTCTTACATAACTTAATTGACCTCATAACTTAATTGATCAGATTCCTACAACTACATAACTGAATTTGTTAAACGCTCAAAATCTTATAACCAAATACGTCCTTTATATGTAATTCTCAAGCCTATAATCCCATAAATGAATTCGTCAGAACTATATAACCCTAGAAGTATATTTGTCACATTTTCATTAAGTCTAAAAATCTATGATTTGGTGGATCATTGATAATTCTTGTTACACAGCAAATAATTATAAAAAAAAAGTTGAATGAATTCCACGATAAAGTGCAAAAAGAATGCAATAGTAATACAAAGTGCACAACAATCAAAATGACATGAGACATCGTTGTTTTACGAATTTTGTTGATTTCAATCAATTTTTTTTTTTGTCAGATGAGTTCGGTTATGGGGTTGTAGAAATAAAAGGAATTCTGTTAGGTTCTACAAGTACGATAAGTACAAGTATAGGGTTGTAAAAGTCTGATAAATTTGGTTGCAGGGTTGTAGGAGCTTGATGAATATGGTTGTAGAATTTAAACGATTTCAGTTAACGGGGTTGTAGACTTGAGGAATACTTAGAAATCTAACGAATTAAGATATGGAGTTTTAGAAGTCCTGGTTATAGGGTTTTAGGCTTAAGGAATATGCAGAAGTCTCATGAATTTAATTATGGGTTGTAAAAGTCTGACGAATTCGGTTAAGGAGTTGTAGGCTTGAAGAATAAATAGAAGTCTAAAGAATTTAGTTATGAGTGTGTAGAAGTCTAACAAGTTTGCTTATTGGTTTCAGAAGCTTTATTTATTCGGTTATGGGGTTGTAGAAGTCTAATGAATTCTTTTATAGGTTATGGAAGTCTGATGATTTCGAAGTTAGGGTTGTAGAAGTATGACAAATTCTATTATGGAGTAGTGTAGGAGTTTGACGAATATGGTTATAGGATTGTAAGTA
The DNA here is from genome assembly GCA_038277355.1 of Encarsia formosa. Taxonomy (NCBI): domain Eukaryota; kingdom Metazoa; phylum Arthropoda; class Insecta; order Hymenoptera; family Aphelinidae; genus Encarsia; species Encarsia formosa. The sequence goes on from CM076187.1 coordinate 23,608,880, forward strand.
TTTGACGAATTCAGTTATGGATTGTAGGAGTCTGATCAATTCGGTTATGGGGTTGTAAGAATCTGATCAATTTGGTTATGGAGTTGTATGTTTAAAGGATAGAAGGTTGATGAATTAAGTTATAGGGTTGTAGGAAATTGACGAATTTGGTAATGAAGTTGGAAGAGCCTGATGAATTCGGTTATTGGGTTGTAGAAGTCTGACGAATTCAGTTATAGGGTTGTAAGAGCCTGATGATTTCGGTTATTGGGTTGTAGAAGTCTGACGAATTCAGTTATGGGGTTGTATGATTTTTTATCATTTTTTACATAGTATATTTTAATTACATAGTATATTTTATGAAGTTACATGAATTTTATGTTTAAAAAATATTTTGTTTTATCGATAATTACGATTTAAACATGTTTAATTAAAATCAGTAGAAGAAATGTTTATAAAATCATTTATTTTTGCCATAAACTAAAAAAAAATTGATTTTACAATCGTATTCGTTCTTTTCAGATTTTGGACGAAAATTACACATTAGTGATTTTTTTTTCTGCATTTTTTTCAGGTTAGGAATGGAAAACCTATAACTTTTATATTTTTCCGATGATTGTTATTAAATTAGCTTTTGATTGTCGTTGACCGCTTCTCTCTAGCTTTATTTTCCTTCATTTAAATAGATTCTTTCTAACGATTTTCGGATCCGTTCACTGTGCGACGGCCATGTACCGCACACTAGGGTCAACTTTTGCGAGACGACAGTGCGGGAATCAAGGAATAGTTCCAGTCCTCTAGTTAAGAGGCAAGACAGAGAACAAAAGCTGGAACAACAGATTAAATCCTTGCAAGCCGAGCTCGAACAATTAAGAAGCCATGGGCAGACGGCTGATTTAGCCACTCAGGAGTCAATCCAGGCTCAAGGCAATCCGATGAAGCCAATTGACGTCGGCATTATTGTTCGAAGATGGAATATTAGATTCAGCGGCGATAGCGAATCTAGTATTGAACAATTTTTATTGCAAATAGAGGAATACAATAGACTCGCTGGTTTGACCGGTTCTCAATTGTTGGATGCATTACCAATGATGCTAACCGGTATAGCAGCTACGTGGTTCCGTAACGTGCGGGACACGATCAACTCATGGGAGAACTTTTGTCAAGAAGCCCGTGAGTGGTACGGAGTTGGAGACTACCAGCAGACCGCAAGGATGGAAGCAACAACCCAGACTCAAGGTGAAAACGAGCCGGTGCGGACCTACTTGACATGCTTGCAGTCTTATTTGCTAAAAATTAGACCGATACCGACCGAGAGAGAACCAATTGACTTCATGTTAACGAACATGTTACCTCAATTACGCAGGCAGATCAGGTGTGAAGAGGTTAAGTCAATTAAGGGCTTATTGAGCCAAGCGGTCGAGATCGAAAGAATTACTAACATGGAGTTAGTGTATAAGCCACCACCGCCACCCTCTACGTCAGCTTGGCCACATCTGGCATATAAGGAAGAGAAGACTAATAAAAAACCAAAGGTTAACAGTTAAAGTTGTCCAAGAGCTATCTGTTTGAGTCGAGCTGTTGTGACTTATATAAGTTCAGAATGAGAGCGTGTGAATCTTTGACTGTGTGAGGACCACAGCAGAGAACTGAAGGACAGGATTAGTGACCACTTAATTTGCTTGATTGAATATTGGTAGGGTTATGCATATTTGCAGGCGATTTGCTGATTTATATTGGACTGTGTATTGCTCAAATTTTAAATAGCTACTAATATTTTCGGCAGATAATTTGACAGGATTGTGTTGTTCGGTGAAAAGTGCAATATTGTACTCACTGATCAGGGATAAGTGATAATTTTTGAGCTGGTTTGAAATCGGAATATTAAGTGATTTATCATTTGCTAGGCAATCGGGAAGTGCATGGATAAAAAAAAAAAAAAAATGATAAGGTTGAATTTAAGGGAGTGATCGGTCAGATTTTCTTTTAGGGGATGAAAATTATGGTTGATTGCATGAGTAACTGCTTTTTCGACTGGCTGTGATTTTTGGATGAAGTGAAAAAGCAAAGCAGGAGAATGCAGGAGGTTAGGCAGAAACGTTTAAAACTTTGGAGTGTGGAAGTGTATAAGTTTTTAATCTCGGAACAGAGAGAAAGAAAACTCTGGGCTTTCTGGAAACTGTTCTTGAGGCTGTGAGACAGACATAAGTTTGTTTGTGCAAATACTCTGAATCATAATTTATGATCCAGAAAATGTCAGGGATGAGAAAACTTAGGTGTTTGATTCAAATTTACTGATAAAGTGAGAATAGGCGGTCGGTGTTGTAATGTGTACCTCACTTTACAAAGAGTGTTAAATTTTGCGGTTTTTGCAGCTAAAGTTTAAGTTGGAAATTAAATTTTATTTAATTTACGGAGAGAATCCAGGACGTGATGATATTGGAAAATTAAACGTTGAGTGATTTTTGAAACAGGTTGAGAGAGGTGAAATAATACGGGTTCAATGTGAAATTACAGGTTGCGTGATGCTTTTATCTGGTAAAGAAATATCATATCACGGGATAGCTGAGATGCACTTTTAAGTGACAGATTAGTTTGTGATGATTATTATGAAAAATAATTGATTTATAAGGAATGAGTGTTAATTGGATGTGGAGAAATCTGAATCTAAATAATTTGTGGATCTTTATGAACTAATGTTAAAACAGGTAGAGTTCTTAAAAACGGAGTGAGTGTAACCTCTATTGAAAAACCACAAATTGACAGGGATAATTTGAAACGGAAAGATAGTGCGAGTTTTTCCGACATCTCGATTGCTGGATCAAACCACACCGAGATAGTCTATTTACTGGTTGAAGATAATCAGTTTACTGATTATAAAACGTAGGACGAAAAATTTTATGCATTATTTTATTTGGTCAGGTTGAAACCCGACTCGATGTGTACAGGGTGAAATTTCTCAATTTAATTTTCTGGTAATGAGTCATTAATGTAGAATTAAATTCTACAAATAAAGTCAGGCTGTGGAAGAAATTGTTGACTGGATGAAAATTGCAAGGAAAGACAGGTAGCATAACATTATCATGTCATGATAAATGTTGGGGGCTAAAAGTTCTGCTGTTCAGGCAGAGCATGAAATCAGGTTGGTGCTGAGAGTCTTTGAGATCAGAGATTTATTTACGCTTACTGTAGTATACTATTCTGCAGCAGATATCAGTAATTGGGTCAAAAATAGGGGTTCTCATTTGAAAAAACGAAGTTAGGGTCCGTAGGGCCTAAAATAAGGGCCCGGGCCCTTTTTCATAGGGCCCACTGAATCGCAAATTATTTTTTAGAAAACTTTCACATTACATGTGCTATACAAAAAATGCATATATTTCGAGTTATTTGCTATATCCAACCTTTTTCGATCACCCTGTATTTACCTTTTTCAACATTTTTCTTCAGGCTGCGATAATGGTTTATGTTAGTTCCATAAAACTCTACAAAAAACATCTTTTCGAATTTAAGTGTGCGTTGCGGTACATCATTTCTGGAAGCCTGTACAAGCCAAAATGTTGATCTATTTTTTTATCCAAGTACTCTTTTGCAGTAGAACCCTCAGTGCAAGTTAAAAGTTACTGTAAAATAAAAAGTAAATTTTGTGTATACAATTCATAAAAATATAGTTTTTTCAAGAACTTTAAAAAAAAATTAAATAATTCCCTCATAAAAAATACAAATACATAATACCGAAATTGTGAATTTTATAAAATTTAAACGAATTAATTTTTTAATTTTAAGTTTCAGTGACAAACAGAGGATTCACGCGATTTATTTTACTTTTTTTTTTTGTGAACTTCTAAAGCTGCTACAAGAAACTTGTTTTCGACCTCTCTTAATCCATCGAATTTCCCTTCTAAAACATTGTTAATACGAGTAGTTATCGGTACAATAGCACCCTTTAAAGCAATGTTAACCGTTTCTAAAATAATATCTTCGCGATAAACCGAACAATGTATCATTTCAAACTGAACTGTCTGCTTAACAAAATGAAAGCATACAAGAGTTAAATTATTTACATGTAAAAATTTAGACAAAACATCTGTAATGCACGCGATTAGTTTTTTATGTAATTCTAATAACCAGCGGGGAAAAGCGTTTAAAGTCTCGAAAGCGTGATTGCAACTAAAGCATTTATTTAATAAAGTAATTTTTTTTAAACTCGCCGTAAAAAGTTGTCTGGTTTGACTCGAGCTACGATGTCACTGGCAAAGGGCACTACGTCTTCTTCTCCATCAGGTATGATAACTTCTGGTGCTTCTTCTGCAATGGAATCCTGTTCAAAAAATTGAAGAAGCATGTCCAAGGACATTCCTTCGTCCAGCATGCAGTTGGAGCCAACTGCCCTCCGAGACGTAAGAAGCGTAATAAGCAATGCTCTGAATATGCTCGAAAATAAAGCCGGCGTTGGATTGGTGTTTTGAGAGCAGTAACTCCGGACACGTGAGAAAAGGTTTTCGATTGGATCTTGCGAGATAAACCGTTGCTGCAATTCTGGTATTCCCTTTTTTGCAGTACTGCTTGAAGCTGCAAAACACTCTCCATCTAGATTAGTCAGTGTTGGAATTGACTCCGGCTTCAAAGTTAATTTGTTGACGAATTTCATGTTGTGTACTCTAGCCTTCGAATCCTTCAGAAACTGTCGGTGATAGATGCTTTCTTTAATCGGTGTACGTTTCGGATGTGGATTCACTTTCTGTTCTTGTAAGGTACCGCCATTGAGAACATCAAAAAGTTCATCTAAAAATAAAACTATGTCGGCAGTTACTCGAGCATCTTCCGTCAATTGCTTTGAACCCATCCTTGTCATGACAACTTCTGAAAATTATTAAAAAAATTTTAAATTTTTTTTTCCCATTTTTATTTTTTAACTAACGCATTTTCTCTCAAATTTGACCCAACAGTAAAAGTTTTTACTTTGCATCGACCATAATGTGCTAAATATGGCCACCCCCTTCAATTTGAACTGTATACTCGGTGTATCAGTAATAAATCATGAAAATGGTTCGAGTTTTTTAAATTAATGGTAAATAAAGCTTTGCAACGTGTTTTAGACCATGTTTGGCAAAATTTATTCAATAAAGTTAATTTTAAAACGTGTTTTTACTTTATTTTATGAATGTAGATATAATGAAAAAAAAAAATTTCTGTTAGCTTGTACAACTCTTTAAAAGTATATAGTCACAAAATTTTTCTCTTTCTTCATTAATTTTTTAAAACAATTATTCCAAGGTCTGAAATGATAGAATAGGTCAAACTAAGAGTAACAGCTGAGGAGGTGGCCATAATAGGAACGCAAAAATTGGTATCTACAAAAATTACATTATAGTAAATTCAATGGTACTTTCCCTCAACTGATTAAAATGAAACAGTCCAGGTCTCATTTCAAAATGAGACCTTGAACGTTAAAAAATATTAATTTTATGAACCGCAGCATCCAGTCTCGCTAAGCAGGGCCATATTTGGCACACTTACCTTATATAAACGGATCAGGTTGATTTTAAAACGGACAACTTTTTTGAAAATTCATTGTTTTTGAATAAATGGGGAAAAATTTTTCTATTTATTCAAGTGGTTCGTTTTTTGTTTAATAAAATATATATGTAACTAAAATTGAGCTATGCAAAATTTTCTACGGCACGCTTCTTCCTCAGATTCTTAATTAGCGAGACTGAAACCGATAGTAGCCGCCAAGCTTTTATTTACTTACATTTCCATATTAAGAAAAATACTGAAATATGTTGAAAATAGTGTAAATATAGAAGGGAGAAAAAAAAGTCGTTTAAATTAACCATGCAGTAACTGGAAAGAAATAAATGAAGTAACAACAAACCTCCAGAATCTATTAATCGATTGATTTCGGTTCCCGTACTCTAACTAATAGCTTGAAAGCAGGGTTTGACACTCATCTTTTTCATGCTCTTTTCGTAAATGTGACGATCAGTTAATTTGGGGAGCCTCCTTACTTGAGTACCAGACCACTCATAAGCGTCGATTTCAAATGCTGTTTGGACGTCATTCCAAGAGCCCAATTTTCTTTTCTCCACAGGCTTATCTTTCGAATAGCCATCTTCTAAATATTTTTTCAACCAGTTGTTTCGGATTCTTTTCTTCATGTGTGCAACATCGAAGATCGGAATGATTTCTACACCTTCAATTAAGTACGTACCAGCTAAAATAAAAAATATAATTTTCAATTGCAACATAATAGTAAGCGATACGATAGTATATTCATTAAGGAATATCATTACAGTAAAAAATTTGTTTCTAGTACGTAATGGACAAAACAGATTTACACAACTGAAATGAAAATTTGTTTTTTATATATTATTAATTTACAAAATAAACCTATCGTAAATTAAAAGTATTGTGATAAAATTGAATCACACTGTCAATCACTAAAACGTACATGCTTTCAATAAGAAAAGACTGAAAATATTAAAGAAGACAACTGGCTTACTTATAACTTATTTGGAAAAAAATTATGTTTTCTTTTTTATGTGAAATTTTCACCGGTTTCCCTATTACTAGACCACGTACAGTAGTACCTCGCTCATTGCCCATTCGTCGGGACCGAGGACCTCGCGCATTGTCCCTGTTGGCATCTTTGATCTTTGGACAATGTCCGAGGTTTTGCAGGGACAATGCGCGAGGTAGACAATGCGCGAGGTCCTACTGTACAATAATTGTTTCAATAATGATGATTGTGTACATATTGAAATAATTCAATATGTACACAACACCAATGAATATTACCTTTGAAAACAAATACTCGGGATGACCTGGTGTACCATCCCATCCACTGTAATATGAGCCGAGCCGAGACCGAAAAAGACTTTAGAATTAATTTTCTTGATATGATCTAAATTAGAAATAACAATTACATTATAACTGATAGGTGAAAAAAAGAAATATCTTGAAAAAGATCATTAAATTCCTATTCTAATCACACCTGCACCCAAAAGAAAAATATGGTTTATAACCTAGTCGACCGATCTATTTGACTTTCACACAAAAAATTTCATAAAAAAATGTACGTATAATCAAACGAATGCTTCTTAATAATCAATATCAATCTCAATTCATTGAAAAACATATAAATCGAACTTAACAAAATTAAATACAAAAACAATTACAATAATAAAATTGTAGCCAGGATCGTAACGGGCAAGGCCAAAACAAGTTTTAAAACATCTAATTAAAATTCATGTGCAACGTTTTGTTCATTTGTTGATGGACCTATTTTAATATAATACATAGTTATAATCATAAATTTAAATTTAAATAGTACACCAAACGATTCGATGTCCGTCTGGTATACATTAAATCAAAGAGTTAAGAAATAAAATCTAACCAAATTATATTATAAAGAATAAAATCGAAAGGATAGAAAAGTACCCATCTCAGTTGAATGATAATCGTAGACTGAATAAAGTCAGTCGATTCGCGGTGTTTACAAGATAAATAGAAGCTATTAATCGTAACTTAGTTAGGGAACGAGTTTAAGAACTGTTTGTAAATATGTTCAAGGAACTGAGAATCTTCCTTTTTTTTCAAAGTGTAATCAAAGCTATTTGTAAAGAGTGATTTAGAACTGAGACGTTTTTCCTTCAGGGGTTTTCTGTCTAGAATCTTGATTCCTTTCCAATCGATATTATGACTGTCATTGTGTGAATGTTGAAAAACTAGGGAATCAGGATCGGATTTGTGATTATAAATTCTATATCGAAGTTCTCTCTTGGTTTCGCCTACATAAGTAGCAGGACAGCCGCTACATTTGAGTTTATGAACCATGTTAGTTCGATGTGTTTTATCAGTGTAATCTTTCCCGAATTTTATAATGCTATCTAGTTTTCTATTGGAACGTGGAATAGTACGGATTGTTGCAAGAAAGAGCCGGCTATTTAGAATGATATTCTGTAACCCTAAAAAGAGCTGTCGTGTGTTGAATAGTATTGCCCTGAGAAGGGCAGTTTGTGGCAATCAAAGCCTTGTAGAAAGGGTAGGAAAGAAAAAGAAAGAAATGAGATTATCAAGTTGATTATAAATTGGGTTTTTCCTTGTGAATATTCTCTATTGGTAGGAACAGGGTAAAAGAAATCAAGGGTTCGGGGCTCTTAACCACCGTCGGCTACTTCGCCCGCAGGCGTGACGAAGCTCCTAGGTTAAGGTCAAAGGGCGAGATGAACGCTAGCCGTAGGATGAAGTCTCCGAGCGCGAGTTGGTCCGTAGGAAGAGGGATGAAGGTGAGGGAAGTCCGGAAGAAGAGTGTGGGTGGTCGGAAATTCTCGGTATAAATAGGGCTAGGCGAGGCGGGCCCCGCGAGTTAGGGCGCCTCAAGAGCGTGAAGCACCGTGGCTCCGGAATAGGTGTGAGGGTCGTTGCGCAACTCGTGGTGGTGAAAATGGGAAAGTTTTCCTGGAGATGCGTGGTGGAAGGGAAATGAAGAAGAAGGAGAAGAAGAAAGAGAGGAAGAGGAGGAAGGGACTATGACGCTCTCTCGGCGTGCAAGAATTCCCCGGGTGTTAAAGTCGCCTACGCGCAGTTCATAAAAGGAATTTAGGGATTGACCAGATGATTACATGCTATTTTAAATTTAGTCTTATTTAAATATGATGTTACAAAAATAACAAATAAAATACATACTGGGCTTAAAATTACATAGAAAATTTATCACTTAATAGATCCGGATCATGCTAACTTTAAGAAAAAAAAAGTTTAATGAAATTTAATGATGAGAGTAAATAATTTACGTCAAAAAAAAAAGTAAATTAAATTAAAACCTAACACACAGTGAATTGTACTCTTCACGACTAAAATATAAGTAAGATATGAAAACTACAAATAATAATAAAAAATGTATAGATGAACTAAAACGCTTCCTGCGTTAAATAGCTGTGAATCAAATAATACAAAGTCAAAAGTGAAAATAATAATTAAAAAAAAATGAATAAACAAATAAAGTCGATTAAATTATATTAATAAAATAAAAAAATAAACTTAAACTATTGTAGCAATCATGTTGCCCTCGAGGTCCTCGATTTTGCAATGGCATGAATTCGGGGACCGCCAACCTCGGGTCTGCTCCGCGCTTCTCTGTCGTGAAAGGCGCAGCAACTGCCTCGGCCGTTCGAAGATACTGCGTGGCTGCTGCTGGTGTGCGTAAGTCCCGACCCAAGGGCTGGTCAGGACTATGTTGTGGCTAGTGCTGGTCGGCTGTCGCTGGCGACGGTGAATCCTGGCCTAAAGGCTGACCTGGATCTGGAATCTGGCAGGGCCGCTGCTCAGCCGTCGCCGGCAGCAGTGAGTCCCGACCCAATGGCTGGTCGAAACTTGGACGTGTAGGAGAGTCCAGCCCTCGACTTCCTGGTTGAGCTCGCAAGGGCTGCTGCGTAGTGGTCGGAGGCAAGTTTTCCGGTTGGATACTGGGCGTCTGCCTAAGTGTTGATTCCGAGTGGTCGTCGACCCTGGGCCTGGGTGCAAGAATGTGCGCTGGCTTCATTTGCGAGAGATTAACCTTCACCTCTGTGCCACTGCGGTCCACCTTGTAAACCGTGTTGCTGATGCGGGAAAGTATCCCGCAGGGTCCTTCCCAGCTCGGCTCAAAACCCGCGTGAACTCCTTTTTCGGCGCTGGAGAGAGTATGACGTTTGATGTAGACCAACTCACCAGGCTCGTAAACTCGACGTGGTTGCTCTGTCTCCGCATATCTGTCCTGGTATCGCCGTTGATGCTGTTGAATACCAGCGGTCCGCTCCCTCCATCCTGGGCTGGGTGCGTCGGCGATGTGGAGCTTCCAATCTCCTGGCTTCTTGATGTTTTGTCCGAACAAGGCCTACGCTGGACTTACTCCAGTGGCGGCGTTGCGGCGGTGTCGCAGGGAGAACAGGATTTCCGGAAGGTGCAGATCCCAACTTGCGTGATTCTGACCCTCCAGGTGAAACTTCAGAGCCTTGTTTAGTTCTTGATTTCGGCGCTCCGTGGGGTTGGCCCGTGGGTGGTAGATGGGTGTCGTTGTGGGTTCAGTTTGCCACCGTGCACAAGCCTCCACCCACACCCTGGAAATTTGCGCCACTGTCGCTGAAGATGTTTTCGGCAAAGTTCCACCTGAGGAAAACCTCGTTCTTCAAGTACTTAATCAGGGCTGGAGCCTTGGAGGAACCCAGGGCGAAAGCTTCGGTCCATCGGGAGAACAGGTCGGTCACCACCAGCAGAAATCATTTCTTTCTCGCTTTCAAGGGATACGGCCCCATCAGGTCTACGGTGATGGTCCTTCATGGCTCGGTCGGCTGTCGGGGACGCAGCCCGGACTTGGGACTCGTGTCTATCTTCACACAAGCGCACAGGTGACACTGACGGACGTAATCCAGAACATCTTGCCTCATGCCGTGCCAATGGTGATGTTCTCGCAGGGCTTGGAGAGTCTCTTCCCCGCCGGGATGTCCAGCCAGAAGAGCATCTTGAGACTCAAACAGGAGCCACTGCTTTACATCCTTTGGAGTGACCAAACGCCAGGGGTCGGTGACGTTCCGATATCACAGAGCCTTTTTGTGCACGCCATAGTTCTGCGGGGGGTTGGTCTCCGTCGGGTAGCGCGCAGTCCGTTCTTCCGAGCCCAGGACGCGCCTGGCCAGGTCGGACAGCGCCAGATCGGAGTGCTGGGCTGCTTGGATCTCCTTGAAGAGCAGCGGGCTGTGCGTTGAGCTGCATCGGTACTGACTATACTTGGCTGTGGAATAATCTCGTGCTGTGGCTGCTGCAGCTGCTGTGGATTGGGTGCAGCGTGCTGCATCGCTGGCTACGCTGGAGCTGTCACTTGCTGTTCACCCAGTTGTCTGTCGGCTTCGGGCCGTGAGACGGCCCCGCCTAGCTCCTCTGCAAGTTGACTGCTAGCTGCTGAGCGTCGTCCTCCAGCCATGTCTCAGGACGGGAAGGGATAGGTCGTTGCCGCGCGCCTGCTGTCCTCTGCATGGTTGGCACTAAGGAAGACGTAACGTTGCCCCGGGAGCAGGTCTCGCTGCTGCGGGTCCTTCTCGGAGAACGCGGTATCATGACCCTAGAAGAGACGCCTTGTTGCGTGGCACGCCCGTACCGTCTGTGGTGGCGAGCGCTGTTTTCCACTGGTAGGGCTTAATACCCATGCCGCGGAGCGGACTGTAATTCTTGGAGAAGGGGGTGACAGAAGGTCTTCGAGGAGGAGGTCGATCCGGAGCACCTCCTGTGGGAGCTCTCTAGAGTGGGCGAACGATCGCGTGGCAAGCGGTCACACGGAATGGTGAATTTTCACGCTTTGAAGAGCTGCTATTCTTGACTACCTTGCACTCACCCTCGTTCAACCTTCTCGCTGCAGCCTTGTTGCGACGCTGAGTTTGCCTGTTGCTCCTCCTGTGCTCCCTGGTCCGATGCTGCTGCTCCGGCGTGAGGTAGTCCCACGCCCTGCGATGTGGAGCCAGCTTGTTGGGTGGCCTCTGCTACAGACTCGTTGTTGCACTGGTGTGTATTGAGCATGACCCAGTCGTCCAAGTAGAAGAGGACCGTGCCTTTCACAAGGATGGTACCTGATTGACACGTCAGTCGCAAGTCCGAGCGAACAAGTCTTTGTTTATTAGCATTGCATTATTATTGGTGTTAAGGATTTTTCGTAATCTTTATTTCACACATTTACCGATGAATTCTGTGCTGTAATTATTGTGGATTAACAAGTCTCGGATTGTATTAATGTTACCAGAGTGGAATTTTTCATGTGATCAAAGAACGGCACGGTCAACTAAGTTTTAAACTATGCTTCGCTTCCGATGGATAGTATGATTTGATTTAAAATTGAAAATTCTGTTAAAAGAGGGGTTTTTGGAACCAATTAGATATGATAGTGTTGTTATGACGTAAAAGGGTAATGTTTGGAATTGAGGGCTTATTTACGGAATTAATTAAAGGACCGGATGAATTTTATCGAGTCCATCAACTCAAGGAAGAGCAGTGTGATTTTAGGGGGTTAAATAAATAACTTGAAGCAGTTTTTATAACAAACGCTATAACTTAACTATATTCTATGTTAACTATGTACATGAGAGGCGAGGTTGTTTATTAACAAATTAAAAAAATTTTTGTTGCAGTCGATTCAGTAGAAAAAATTAAGATGAAAATTATTTATTCATTTTTTTGATCCGACGCATAGTTTTATTGTTAAAAATGTTTAAACATTTAAAAATTACCGGAATCCTAGATTTTCAAAGTTTTGCGATTTTTCTTGCTTCATGTACCTAACATATTCAATCAAAAATTTAATCATAAGACATTTTAAAAAATGTTTGCTTTATTTTATTATTCATGTTTTATTAAACTTTGTTCAAACAAATTTAAAAAAACAAAATCAAAAGCGTTTAAAAATCTTTTTGACTGTTTTTATAATTTTAATAAAAACATTCGATTTGTAAACTCAACTAGTAAATGATATATTCTCAGAGACTTCTTTAGATTTAGAAATTTAGAAGTAGTTTAAAAGTAAGTATGAATTTTCAATCTATTATTGTTTACAATTTTGAAGCAGTGTAATCGTAGCCGAATTTCAAATAAGTGTTTCATAGACGTGAGCGTTGTGATGAACGAGACCTTGCAAAAGTACAAATATGAGTGAGCTAACTATGCTATCATAATTTGATTTGATTTTTACTCAAATGAAAAAAAAACAAAAATAAGATGAATATTTTTATATAAAAATTATAAACAAAAAATTTTGTTACCATTTTTCAACAGATCCGAATGCAGATTTGAAAGTCTTGACATTGAAAAAAAAAGGTAAAAAAAAAAACATCAAAGCCGAAAAATTAAATAATTTATTTATTTATTGTTATATATGTGTTGATTATTATTATGTCAATAAACTGCGTGACTACTAATAAGTCTAAAAATTTTTTCTATTTTAAAAGTGAAATTCCATTTTTTTTTTAACCTCTCATTAATTTGTTTAAATAAATAAATTTTAATTACTTACAAAATATAAAAATGCAGCACATATATTTTGAGTTTGTGTTGCGTTTAAATTTTTGATTGAACATGGTAGGTACAAAGCATAACAACGAAAATCATGAAACTTGGAAAATCTAGGATTTTGGTAATTTTTAAATGTTTAAACATTTTCAACAATAAAACTATGCGTCGGATCAAAAAATGAATTAGTAATTTTCATCTTATTTTTTTCTTCTGAATCGATTGCAAAAAATTTTTTTTAAATTTGTTAATAAACAATTTAATTTTGCAATAACTTTTTGCGCGATTTGAAATTTTTGCTTGTAAAAAGCTGCTGTTTAAATTTCGTGAGTGTGCTTCAATTTTTACTATTTTTTTAAGAATATTTATGAAAATTGGCATTCTCGTGAGATTTGCCCATATGAATTTTAATTAGATGTTTTAAAACTTATTTTGGCCTTGCCTGACTATAATTTTATTTATTATACTGAGGAGCTATACATCAAATTTACAACAATACATAAGACATTAATTATGATTCTAAGAGAAAAAAGCAATATTTGTATTCCTAACAACAACTTCCACAGATATGACAGATTTAAAAATCTTATAAATAAATATAATATAGTGCCAGCACCTAAAATTGAAATACCGTTGAATTATATAATTAGACTTGGCAAGGATACAACTGGAAAAATTCAGAACACAAAATGTATTCACCAATTTAAATGTAAAGATTGGTCCGCTCAATATGTAGGTAAAACTAAAAGAAAACTCTGTAAGATAATTAATGAACATGTAAATTTTAAAGAGCTGGACTCTGTACTCTTATTGCACCGTTCAAATGAGGGTCACGAATTTGATTAGAAGAATACTAAATTTCTTGATCGTGTTAACCAATTTTATAAAAACAAGAAATTTTTGGAGAAGCAGAAAAAAATTGGGGTTGGTTGCACTTTTTTTTCAATAAATTATTTAAAATATTTTACTATATTATATAGTTGTAATTTACTCTTCGCTCCCACCCCGCTCCCACCCTTAATTCTTCATTTTATACCGTAAAATAGGTCAAAAATTGCACTTTTCTTCCGCTCCCACCCCGCTCTCACCCCCGCCTTTTCTCGCTCTTTTTTTTCTCACCTCATTCCGCTCCCACTCAGCTCCCACCCTCTCCCACCCCGCTCCCATTCCGCTCCCACCCTTAATTCTTCATTTTATACCGTAAAATAGGACAAAAATTGCACTTTTATTCCGCTCCCACCCCGCCCCCACCCTGCTCCCACCCCGCTCTCACCCACACTCTTTTTTGGATCCTCCTAATTTGTAAAAATTTACACTACACGAGTAAAAGTTAAAAAGTAACTATATCAAATTCTCCAGAGTCAAAACATCCTGGGGAAATCATCTTCAAGGCGTTACTATTAACAAGAGCTCCAGGTGTCTATTCAAACTTCTCTAGAGTCAAAACTTTCTGGGAAAATCATCTCCAAGGCGTAACTACTACCAAGCTCACCAGGTGTCTGTCCTGACTCCTCTGGAGTCAAAACATCCTGGGGAAATCATCTTCAAGGCGTTACTATTAACAAGAGCTGCAGGTGTCTATTCAAACTTCTCCAGAGTCAAAACTTTCTAGGAAAATCATCTCCAAGGCGTAACTACTACCAAGCTCACCAGGTGTCTGTCCTGACTTCTCTGGAGTCAAAACTTCCTGGGAAAATCATCTCCAAGGCGCAACGATCACCAAGTGCAGTAGGTATACACCCTGACTCCTATGGAGTCAAAACTTCCTGGGAAAATCATCTCCAAGGCGTTACTATTACCAAGTGCACCAGGTGTCTGTCTTGACTCCTATGGAGTCAAAACTTCCTGGGAAAATCATCTCCAAGGCGTTACTATTACCAAGTGCACCAGGTGTCTGTCTTGACTCCTATGGAGTCAAAACTTCCTGGGAAAATCATCTCCAAGGCGTAACAAATACCAAGTGCAGCTGGTGTCTGTCCTGACTCCTCTGGAGTCAAAACATCCTGGGGAAATCATCTTCAAGGCGTTACTATTAACAAGAGCTCCAGGTATCTATTCTGACTTCTCCAGAGTCAAAACTTTCTGGGAAAATATCTATTCGATATTTTAATTAAATGTAATAACAAAAAGAAACTATATGTGGAACCCTTTGCCAGTAGCCGTATAAACCACATATAAATCATTTTAAAAAACTTTTCTTGATAATAATTTTCAATTCTATTTTCCTAAAAAAAATAAATATTCACAATGATCTTCCGTGAAAATTTTTTTTTCAATAATATCTTTTATATCAAAGAATTTTCCGTGTTTATAATTGTTTGTTTGGCAGGACCCTTAAAATTTATTTTTAAATTTGTATTTGAAAATGCTAAACTATACTTAGATAAATGAAAATTCCGTATTTGCTGGCCATGTTAAATTGTTTATTTAAATATTGTTAGTTGAATATTGTTTTAAAAATTGTTAAAAAAACCCAACGCGCCATGCAAGTACCTCCTGGGTGGTGTGGAAATCTGCATAATTAAAGTAAAAAACATAATTTATTTCATATTATAGTTTAATTTACTTGATTTAAAAATATTTAATAAATAATTCATTTGTATTTCAAGTAAATACTTAGTATATATTTTGTATATAAAGGGGGGTTGGCGAGCGAAGCGAGCAGGGGGTAGCAGGGGGGCCAACCCCTCTATATATACACAGAGAGAAGGTCCACTCTTCTTTCGTAGCGCCCCCTGCACGAGAAAAGACAGTGCAGCACGCGCACTCGTTTTTGAGGTGCGTGGTGCACTGTATAATCCAATGCACCCGTTCAACTCAAAACGAGCTGGTGATGCTGATTTGAGCACGATACGGTTTCTTAAAAAATCGCTGGCATTTTCCATCTGATACGAATATTGTACTGCAACTTTAGTAAAACATTTTTTGAAACCTAATGAAAAACTTCCTCGCTTGAAGTTTTTTCAAGTCTTAATTTTTTGATAGAGTTAAGTTCGAGGTATCGACGGTCAGTAGCAGAGAGCGCAGTAGACAAATAGCGCCTCTATCGAAGTCTGACTCTGTGCCGCTGCGCGGCAGGTCAGTCCTTGCTCTGACACGACGGAGTAAGCACACCGCCGTATTTCAAAGTCTTAGAGTAGGATACTTGGAACTAAATAAACTTTTATATTAGAAGCGAATCCTGTGTACTATCATTGTGTACACCCAAATCCTTTTTCCCGCACCTATAATACTACTTATTCTATAGGGTATTATAGTAGCCCGGTCACGCGGAGAGTAAATTTTTTTTGTTTGAACAAAGATGCTTCAAGAGGGAAATTGGGTGCTTCGAGGTTGATTGGCCTTTTCGTCGGTTTTTTGGGCGTGTAGTAGTGATAGAAGTGCTCTGTTGCTTGAGATGGCAGAAAACGAAAACACATCGAACAAAGTAAGTACCATGTGCTATTGGAGGTAGGCTCGGTAAATGGCGGGACAAGTGTATGTGCGAGTGCTTTGTGGGATTTCCTTTATTCTTTTGTTTTCGATGTTGTCGGTTGGCGTTTTTTTAGAATTGGGAAAGTGTTAGACGTGAAATTCGGGATAAAGAGAGATGTGGGACGTGTCGAAACACGCCGCGCCGGCCGGGGACGGGCGGTTGACACGCGGTGCATGCAGCACCTCGAGCCGAGCGAGCCGGCACTTCCGAGAATCGGAACTGTTTTGGCGCGCAGGAGGTCGCGATTCTCGCTCCTCGTTTTTGATGCTCTTATGCTTGATAAATTTGCGGTGTGATTTTTTTTATTCCTTCTTGCTGCTTCTAGTTCTCTTCTATTATTCTCGTTTTCGATGATCTTTTTTACTACAGCTCCGCGCATCGTTAGACGAGTGTTTTTTTTTTTTGCTTTATTTATTGACGATGTGTGGATTTATTTATCTTTACGTATATTTCGGGTGCGTGCGATTTAGATGATATGAATTTTTGTGAAAGAGTTGAAAAATCGAAGAAAGGCAGGCCGGTCGATGCAATTTCTGAGTGACGCTACTTTAATTTTTTTTTTTTTTTTTTTACGTGTTCGATGCGTATTAGAAGAATTTTACTTGTCGTTCGAGGAAGATAGAGTCACGCCGAGTTTCAGAGGGAGGTTGTGTTCGCCGAACTTCGGAGTCGGTTACGGCAACGGTGCGTGTTCTCCGGAGATATTCTCGCGTCTGATCAGGTTTGGTGCACCCTGGTTCGATCGATATTCTCTCGCCAGGTGTCCGAGGTAGCGTGAATTTTCAAAGGTACATGTACTTGCGCCTGCGATTTGAGAGCCCGTTGGTATTTTTCTCTGCGTCATAGTAATGACTCTTTGAAATTGCCAACAAATATACGAGATTAGAAGAATTCGAGGGCTAAAAATCGGCATCGACCGGGAAGGAAAAACTAACTAATTTTTTATTATTAGATGACGGAAGAAAGCACGGCAAAAGCCACGGCGAGCAAGGAAGCCGGTAAGACAATCGAAGAGGCCGACAAATCGGTGCGTGTGGACGAGGATGTGATGACCACGGAAGAAATTTTGAGGGCAAAGACGCGCATGCAGAAAGAGATGCTGGAAATACTTGATGGCCCACAGGACGCAGTTGATTCTTGGAAAGAATTGCAACAAATGCGTGTGCTATATCAGATGGCCATCTTCGACGACGGAATACCGTGGTCTGAGAGAAACGGTTCTCAATATAGTAAAATTTTCCTTAATTTCTTTTTCTCGATGTAATAGATGTTGCAGATCTGCGATCGATGATATAGATTGTTAATTTTTCGATGAAATTTTTTAGAGTTGTTGAAGTCAACATTGATAATACCTATCGATTGGTGGACCGTTCCGGAGGATGTCCAAAATCGGATTATCGAAATGGCCACGGCGGAGGGTTTCCACCTGCAGGTGCCTTCCGACCCGACTGGCCCGAGCTCTGGCCCGGCTCAAATCGACGCGCACGAACACCTTGAGATTCCACAACAGCATGATTCGACAACTCCTGGAGCCCCGGGAGGTCAGCCGCCGGGTGGAACATCATCGGAGTCAGCTTCGAATGAAACTGCTGGTACAAGCCAGCCGACTCCAGCCACACAGGTAGCCACAATACAAACTGCCCTTTCGGAGGTAGATAGAGTGCTTGGGTCCGCGAACAAGATGTTAGTTACGATGCAAAACGTCGCGAGTAATAATTTATTAAATTCGACCTTTTTAGATGCTAATAATGGACCTGCGGGAGAAATTGATTCGCGTGCGACAGATTCGCGAGGGATTTTCGGTGGAAATTTAAACTCGACCCTGAACGAATTAGGTAAAACTATTGAAATGAGTAACGCATAATTAAGAACCACGAAGCTTGGAAATGTCCTAACAATCGCAGAAACAATGAAAGGTTTGTTGAGGCTAAAAATAATTATGTAAAAAATAGACGCGGTTTCTAGAGGTCGAGGCGGAAATCAGGGGGGTCGTGGGGGTCTCGCGAAAATAATTTTTCGAGAGGAGGTCGGGGCGGTTATGCGTCGGTTAGAGGCTCGTATATGAGAGGTAGAGGTTATCGAGGTAATTCCGGACCCAGCTCTTCAAGTCGTGGAGGCAGAGGAAGTCAGCGAGAACGTGTCGACGCTCCACAAGCACGCACTACAGGTATGTCTGGTGTGAATATTCCCGCTGGTAATACTATTGATTTTATCGCAGATAGCGAAGCGACAGAACACATGGTTGGTAGAGGTATTATACTTTCAAATTTCGAGAAAAGCGAAGGGGGTATAATTAGATGCGCGAATAAAAACAGCTCAGCTGATATGAAGATAGATGGTAAGGGGGATTTGTTTTTATTTTCTAAATTAGATGACGGTAGATTGATTAGGTTGAATAATGTGATTAGCACTGGTGATATGGGGGAAAATTTAATGTCTCTCAGGCGTTTCGCAGACGCCGGTTTAGGTATTTATTTAGATGAGAATGACTTGAAAATTTTTGATCGCAGTACATATGATGTTTATTTGTCAGGAAAGTATCACAAACCTAACTGGATTATTTCGTTGCACGGTGAGAATAATGAGGTAGACAGTGAGAAATTTGAGAATTACGATTGTAAGGCCAGAATCGGTACTATAGAAGAACTCCTTAATCAATCTCAGGTGGAAAATGAAATTGATGACTTACCGAGTTCGGAGGGAGTTGTAGAAAGTTTTCCATCTGAGATTGGGAGGGAGATTTCGAAGGAGTTCGATGTAGATGTTCAAAACGAAAATAATCCCAAACCAATATCGATTGATTTCGACCTGAATGAGAATACACTTAATAGAAAAATTTTAGATGCGGAAGTGATAGGAGCTGTAGATGATATGATGAAAAGATATATTGATCAACCCTTCAACGCCGATAATCAAAATTATAAAATAGATGAGGGTATGTTATGGCATTTTAGGTCAGGTCATCCATCCTTAGGTACTTTGAAAACACTTCAGAAAACAGTGAACGTACTAAAGAAAGTCAAATTCGAAGGAAATATATTAGACTGTGAAATTTGCGTTTTATCAAAAATGAAAAAATTGCCGTTTAGAGAGAAAAGAACCAGGGCGGAGAGACCTTTCCACACCGTAAATTGCGATACTATGGGAGCTATTAAACCAACTTCTTTCCCTGGTGGAAATAGGTTCATAACCGTTTTTGTAGATGATTTTAGTAGATTTAGTAAGATATATTGCAATAAAACCAAGGATGGCTCGGGGGATAGTTTGAGTAAGTACCTCGTTACTGCGAGGAATCTATTGGGTAAGAACGAAAAACTTTGTTACGTCAGGTCAGATAGAGGAACAGAGTTCGTTGGAGGTAAATTTCTAGATGTGATGGATAAAGAGGGCATAGATTCAAATCTAGGGCCTCCGTATACGCCTGAACATAACGGGATTGCGGAAAAATTTAATGACACTTTGCAGATGAAAATAAGATCGTTGATGTTGGATAGTGGTTTGCCGAAAACAATGTGGATGCTAGCTGCTGAAACAGCAGTCCATGTTTATAACCGAACACCTCACAGCTCGATAGATTACGAAATTCCCCTCGAAAAATTTAGCGGTGCGAAAAACCTGCATTTCGATAAGATTCGAAGATTCGGTTGTCTGGCTTATATGAAAGTCCCGATTTCGGAAACTAAATTCAGCGAAAGGGCCATCAGAACGGTATTGGTTGGGTATTCGCCAACTGGCTATGTTTTGTGGCACCCCGAATCGGGGAAGTTTTTAAGTTCGAGGCATGTCAAATTTAACGAAAAGATAGTGTATAAAAATGCCTATAAGAAAAATTTGGAAGATGTTGTGAAAGAATTAGAAGGGTGTGAAGGGCGCAATGACCTCGCCGATGAACAATGGCTCACAAATTTGAATATAAATGACAATACAATCGTAGACGTAAGCGAGAAACCGTTGGAAAAACGTAAGCGCGGTAGACCGCCTAAACGAAAAACGATCGAGGTTAATTCGGATATCGAATCGAAGAAATCAAAGATCGATGAACCCACGTTAGAAGCAAAATTAAATTCGAATGGGAAAAAGCAAGAGCAAACAGTTCGTCGCATGCCGATGCGACAGCCAAAACTTAATCGCGATTTTACCATCTATGCGAAATTGGCTGAATTAGACGAGAAAATCGAGGACAATAGTTTTGAGTTTTTCAAGCCGAAATGGCTGAGTCTGAGCTCGGTTAAATTTAATATTTACGGAGCGCAGAAAGATAAAAACGTTAAAAGCGCCGAGAAAATGTTGGAGGAAGACGAAGTTAAATTTGCGATGTTTGCTGGATTGAACAGAGATCCCTCGTCATTTAAAGAGGCAATGAAATCCGAGGATAAATATGATTGGGAGCACGCGATCAATGAAGAATTGAAATCGATGGGAGAGAATCATGTGTGGATACTGGTAGATAGGCCGGATAGAAAGAAGGGTAAGGTGATTACTTCGAGATGGGTGCATAAACGTAAAGTAGACGAAAACGGTGAAATTATCTTTAAAGCGAAGTTAGTGATTCGAGGTTTCCAGGATACCAACGAGTAGGAACTTAGAGAGATTTACGCTCCGGTTTCGAGGTTAGCAATAGTTCGAACGGTATTGGCTATAATTAATGAGAGAGATTTAGAAGTCTGTCAGATGGATGTCAAGACCGCGTTCTTGAACGGGGTTCTGGAAGAGGAGATATTCATGGAGATTCCGGAGGGAGTAAAGTGTGACGAAAATTTTCGAAGGCGGAAGGTGTGTAAACTGTTAAAATCATTGTACGGTCTGAAAATTAGCCCACGTAGATGGAATTTGAAATTTAGAGAGAAAATGGAAAAATTAGGATTTCAGGTCGACGAAACTGATCCTTGTTTATTTACGCGACTTATAGATGGGGTATACGTGATAGTAGTTTTGTATGTAGATGACATGTTAATTGCAAGCAACTGCAAAAAACAATTGGAAGAAGTTAAATCAAAATTAAGTAGTGTGTTTAAAATGAAAGATTTAGGGGAGCCAAAAATGTTTTTGGGGATAAGAATTAGAAGAGATAGGAAGAATAAAGTGTTGACGATTACTCAGGAAGAGTACATCAATAAACTTTTGCAAAGATTCGATTTAGAGAGCAGTCACCCGTTTAACACCCCCATGGTCACTAGGCAGTTGAAAAACCGAACCCTCGTTGAGAAAAATGAGTTAGAAGAGTACAAGGTGCAAGGTCAGTCCTTGCTCTGTCCTTTTTCCCGCAACTATAAAACTACTTATTCTATCATTTTATACCTACTTTTTTAATCCAAAGTTTGAGGTTAAAAATATTTTCGATTTTTAATAGTTAATTACTTGGCAATAAAACACTTTAAAAATATCCGGACCATTTCATTAGCAGCGGAAAGAGTTCAAGAATATGTTGCTAAAATTTCATTAAAAAATATTCAATGGTTTTCGAGTTCTTGCGAGTTAAACGTAAAATTCATAAATCCAAAGAAAATCAAGTTTTGTGTTTAACTCGCAACAACTCAAAAACTACTGAATATTTTTTAATGAAACTTTAGCAGAATATTCTTTAACTCTTTCCAATGCCTATAGAATGATCCAGGTATATTTAAAAGTGTTTCAAAGCCGAGTAATTAACTAATTAAAATCAAAATCTCACTGTTTCTAACCTCAAACTTTGGATGAAAAATGTAGGTATAAAAATTAAGAGTTGAAAAAACTTCAAGCGAGGAAGTTTTTCATTAGGTTTCAAAGAATGTTTTACTAAAGTTACATTACAAAATTCGTATTAGATAAAAAAATGCCAGCGATTTTTTATTGATTGTAGTCTCTTTTTACTCAAAAAAAGCTTTTTTTCATAAAAAACTTCTATAGCTCGTACAACTGAAAATAATGGCGGAAAAACAAAATCCCGAGACACGTGTCCCCTAAAATCAAATGAAGAATATGGAGAAAAATTTTTGGGCAAATCGGAGAAAAAGTTCAGAGAGGCTTGTACGATTTGAAATTAAATGGGCCAACAGGCAACCTCTCTTTGAAAGTGAACTCATCTTCGATTACAGCATTCGTGGCTTCGACTCCATTATTTGAAGACGGGAGACCCACAGCAGCTCTTTCATACCAGTTTGGTAGTAATACAATTTATTCTTTATCGAAATAATAAAATCAAGCACTTTTTGATCAATGTGCTTATTCCATTCTTTTAAAAACAATCCTGATGATTTTTTTTTAAATTCTTGATTTTGACTTAATTGCAAAATTTGTGTATTTCCTTTTGGTTAAGGTCGCAAATTAACCTTAATTGATCACAAGTATTTGTCTGCATTCTTGATAACATTGTAAAATCACATGAGACGAACTTCTAGTACCCCAAAAACCAAGGTAAAACCATTAGTAATTGCCTGGCTACTATCAGCTAACAAATATACAAACAGTCACGGTAGTGACCTGTGGTCAGGCAGAACTGATGAGGCTCGATTAAGGAGAGGTGAATCGAGGAAGATGATGTTAATAAAGATGGTTTTGTTTGCAGAAAATAATGAGCACATCAGGGTCAAGTGGAGGACGAGGTGTCGGGCCGCGGGCCCAGTCCAGGACCTAGCAGTCAAAGTCTTCTGACAGAAACATCGGCATCAGCGAGGTTGCAACTCCGGCGAGTCGAGGAAACAGCAGAGGGGTTTCATTGGACAACAGCCTTAACTCGATTGGCAGCACGGAGAGCTCTTAAAGGACTGGGTGAGGCATGGGTTCGAACTCAACCAGTCTCTATTAGCTATGTGGAGCTTAACAACGGTATCATCCAGGAGTTTGGGGCGAAAGCCAACAGGGCCCGAATGGCTGAGAGGATGAGCCAAGCAAGATGAATCCGTGAAAGCCTACTCTTTGCGAATGCTGCAATTAGGCCGCCAGTCTGGGATTCCGGAAGACTGGACTATTGGCTACATCGCTTAAGGACTGCCCGGGAATGTCGCACTCAAGGTGACACTGTTTCATTGTAAAATTTGGGATAAGCTGAGGAAGTGCCTGCCGACATACGAGTTACTCCGGCAGCAAGCCGACTCTCGGACGGGCGCTCGAGCCAAAACAGAGCGCACCACCCCGGGGAACTTAGCTCCTAGAAAGCAAGACGAGGTCTGCTACCAGTGCAACCACCCTCGCCACATTAGTCGCGACTGTACTGAAAAAGTCAAGACTTGCTACAACTGTAATCGCGCTGACCACATCAGCCAAGGATGTCTAGACAAGGGTAGACTCTTCTGCCACTTGTGCCACCAACCGAATCATATAGCTCGCAATTACTATCTAAGGCGTGGTTGCAAGTGCACTGATTGACAACGGAGCAACTGTGAACGTCTTGCGAGAGGATTTGTGGCGTTAAATTAAGAATAAAAGTCCGAACAATGAACTGGAGCCACACCTTGATACATTGCAAGGATTTGGAGGCGGCCGCCCAGTTCAACCCATGGGAAGGACCTCACTCAACACCGTCATCCAGGAGATTTGTTATCAGTTGGACTTCATTGTCATCCCCGCAAGTGCAACGGAAGATCTAGCTATTATAGGTGACCCACTGAGGGACTATGCAACTATTACCCTTGAGAGGGAAGGCACCAGAGTGGCTCCCCACAATATCAACTTAATCTCGTACGGAGATAGAGCGATAGAGGCAGCACTGAAAGAAGTCCCCGAAGAATATTGCGAGGAAACACGTGCTCTGGTGATGGGATACAGACCTACTTAAGTGAAAATGAAGATCAGCCTCACAGACAAAACACCCATCGCCTGGCCACGCGCACAACTACCTCCGAAAGAGAAGAAGGAAGTCGGCGCGCAGGAAGAAATCATCGTTGACAGCACATCAGACTTCGCCTCGCAGGAGGTAGTTGCGAGGCAGAAAGATGGGTGGTCATGCGTATGCGTTAATTACAAACCGCTGAACAAGGTACTTGTGAGGGAACCAACCCCAATGCTGCTCATCGAGGACTGCCTTGATAGTATTGCGGACAAGGGAGTACTGTGCACCATCGACCTAAAAGACGGCTACTTTCATGTTGAGGTGGAGTCCAGAAGCCGAAAATACACAGCGGTCCAACGTGGTTCCATTCGGGATTGTAAGCCGTGTTTACGAGATTTTTGCGACGTGTCTTCCGAGAACTTCTCAAGCAAGGGATCATTGATCTTTACCACGACGATGGAGTGATCAAAGTAAAGTCCTATCGAGAGTGTCTCGATCGTCTGAAGTTAATGCTGAAGGTCGCCGCTGATAACGGGCTCCAAATTAACTGGAAAAAGTGTCAACTGCTGCGTCGGTGAATCGAGTTTCTTGAATATAGCGTGAGCCAGGGAACCATCGCATCATCAGTAGAAACCACCAGGGACATCGAGCAGTACCCAGAACCTCGTACAGAAAAACAGGTCCAACGCTTCCTTGGATTAGCTTGGGTATTAAGGAAATTTATCCCACAGTACGCCAAGATAGCTAAACATCTGAGTGATGCGCAAGACAACTCCAACGGAAGAGAAGTATCAGTTAGTAGAAGTACTGCAGTTACCAACTGGAAGTGATGGCAACCCGAACTTGTCGCCCATGATAGTCAGATCGGTGCTATTCCTCGGAGAATTTGACCTGAAAGTCCGGTACCGTGATGCTGCGAGGATGAAACATATCGACGCGCTCAGTAGAGTTACCTCAGGTTGAGTGTTCATAGATCCACGGTAAATCGCATCCGGCGAGCTCAAAAGGTAGATCCAGAGCTCCAGGCGATTTTTGCCCTACTGCGCAAGGGAGCACCGTAGAGTCCTTTCAGCGAGAGCTTCTGACTGAAGAATGGGCTTGTGTACGAAGCAGGGACTGAAAAGGACAAGTTGGTCGTCCTACAGGCGCTTCAGAGAGAAATAATCATACAGGCTCACGAGATAGGACACTTCTCGGTGAAGAAAACTCTGGAAATGCTGTCCAGAGACTATTGGGTAAGAAACGCCGGGAAGTGCGTGGATCAAGTCGTCAGGAACTGTCTTCGGTGCATACTGCAAACGCGCAAAAGTGGTAAGGCAGTAAGGACTCCTACACCCAATGCCCAAGGGCAACGCACCGCTACAAACTCTCCATCTAGATCACGTCGGACCCTACACTGAGACAAAAAAGAAATACAACCATGTACTGTTGTATTGTATAGGTGGTGGTGGTTGCCTTTTCCAAGTTCACGTGGATTTTTCCAACTAGATCTACAGGAGCACGAGAAGTAATCGATAGGATGAAACTGCTAATCCAGCACTCTCGCAGAGATAACCTTGAACAAGACCAAGAACTTTACGAAGAGAAAAAAAATCATTTTAAGGACGAACCGACATGTTTCATCCTCGCAGCATCACGGTACCGGACTTTCAGGTCAAATTCTCCGAGGAATAGCACCGATCTGACTATCATGGGCGACAAGCTCGGGTTGCCATCACTTCCAGTTGCTAACTGCAGTACTAACTAACTAACTGGTACTTCTCTTCCGTCGGAGTTGTCTTACGCATCACTCAGATGTTTAGCTATCTTGGCGTACTGTGAGATAAATTTCCTTAATACCCAAGCTAATCCAAGGAAGCGTTGGACCTGTTTTTCTGTACGAGGTTCTGGGTACTGCTCGATGTCCCTGGTGGTTTCTACTGATGGTGCGGTGGTTCCCTGGCTCACGCTATATTCAAGAAACTCGATTCACCGACGCAGCAGTTGACACTTTTTCCAGTTAATTTGGAGCCCGTTATCAGTGGCGACCTTCAGCATTAACTTCAGACGATCGAGACACTCTCGATAGGACTTTACTTTGATCACTCCATCGTCGTGGTAAAGATCAATGATCCCTTGCTTGAGAAGTTCTCGGAAGACACGTCGCAAAAATCTCGTAAACACGGCTTACAATCCCGAATGGAACCACGTTGGACCGCTGTGTATTTTCGGCTTCTGGACTCCACCTCAACATGGAAGTAGCCGTCTTTTAGGTCGATGGTGCACAGTACTCCCTTGTCCGCAATACTATCAAGGCAGTCCTCGATGAGCGGCATTGGGGTTGGTTCCCTCACAAGTACCTTGTTCAGCGGTTTGTAATTAATGCATACGCATGACCGCCCATCTTTCCGCCTCGCAACTACCTCCTGCGAGGCAAAGTCTGATGTGCTGTCAACGATGATTTCTTCCTGCGCGCCGACTTCCTTCTTCTCTTTCGGAGGTAGTTGTGCGGGTGGCCGGGCGATGGGTGTTTCGTCTGTGAGGCTGATCTTCATTTTCACTTGAGTAGGTCTGTATCCCATCACCAGAGCACGTGTTTCCTCGCAATATTCTTCGGGGACTTCTTTCAGTGCTGCCTCTATCGCTCTATCTCCGTACGAGATTAAGTTGATATTGTGGGGAGCCACTCTGGTGCCGTCCCTCTCAAGGGTAATAGTTGCATAGTCCCTCAGTGGGTCACCTATAATAGCTAGATCTTCCGTTGCACTTGCGGGGACGACAATGAAGTCCAACTGATAACAAATCTCCTGGATGACGGTGTTGAGTGAGATCCTTCCCATGGGTTGAACTGGGCGGCCGCCTCCAAATCCTTGCAATGTATCAAGGTGTGGCTCCAGTTCATTGTTCGGACTTTTATTCTTAATTTAACGCCACAAATCCTCTCGCAAGACGTTCACAGTTGCTCCGTTGTCAATCAGTGCACTTGCATCCACGCCTTCGATAGTAATTGCGAGCTATATGATTCGGTTGGTGGCACAAGTGGCAGAAGAGTCTACCCTTGTCTAGACATCCTTGGCTGATGTGGTCAGCGCGATTACAGTTGTAGCAAGTCTTGACTTTTTCAGTACAGTCGCGTCTAATGTGGCCAGGGTGGTTGCACTGGTAGCAGACCTCGTCTTGCTTTCTAGGAGCTAAGTTCCCCGGGGTGGTGCGCTCTGTTTTGGCTTGAGCGCCCGTCCGAGAGTCGGCCTGCTGCCGGAGTAACTCGTATGTCGGCAGGCACTTCCTCAGCTTATCCCAAATTTTGCAATGAAACAGTGTCATCTTGAGTGCGACATTCCCGGGCAGTCTTTAAGCGATGTAGCCAATAGTCCAGTCTTCCGGAATCCCAGACTGGCGGCCTAATTGCAGCATTCGCAAAGAGTAGGCTTTCACGGATTCATCTGGCTTGGCTCATCCTCTCAGCCATTCGGGCCCTGTCGGCTTTCCCCCTAAACTCCTGGATGATACCGTTGTTAAGCTCCACATAGCTAATAGAGACTGGTTGAGTTCGAACCCATGCCTCCCCCAGTCCTTTAAGAGCTCTCCGCGCTGCCAATCGAGTTTAGGCTGTTGTCCAATGAAACCCCTCTGCTGTTTCCTTGACTCGCCGGAGTTGCAACCTCGCTGATGCCGATGTTTCTGTCAGAAGACTTTGACTGCTAGGTCCTGGACCGGACCCGCGGCCCGACACCTCGTCCTCCACTTGACCCTGATGTGCTCATTCTTTTCTGCAAACAAAACCATCTTATTTAACATCATCTTCCTCGATTCACCTCTCCTTGATCGAGCCTCATCAGTTCTGCCTGACCACAGGTCACTACCGCGACTGTCTCCCTTACCAACCTCCGACCTCTTGCCGTATCATCCGTTCTACAGCGCCGCGCTGTGCCGACTCCCGCTCATAAAGTTAAGACGGACCTTCCTGACCCCCCCCCCCGCGCTAACGTAGTCAAGGCAAATCTCTGCTCTCTCCTTCCCCTTCTCCTGCTTACGATGCTCTGTCAAGCAGTTATTTTCTTCGATTCACCTCCCTCTTATCTTCATCTCACATTCTAGGCTCCACGCGGTCATTCTTTTCTTTGACCCAACTTCTGCTTATCTTCATCTCACTTCCACGACTCCGCGCAGCCGTTCCATACTTTGATCTGCGTACCCTTCAACCTCAACCAGCTTCGATCATTAGACTTATAATGTACGTCAACTTCGATCCACATACGCGGCAACTTGGATCTATGTGAATATGGCTTCAATCTACTTCGATCCCAGCTCTTTATCACTATGCATGCTTTAATTTCGAACCTGAATTTCATTTCCCTCCGATCTATGCTCGATCTCAATTCATGAATTTAAAACTTTAGTATTCGTGTGGTTTACCTGTAGTTACCCTCTGTCTCAGCGTAGACCCCTTCTGCAGGCTTCGGATCCCTCTTCTGACACCAAATGTGGGATTTTTCTCGAAGAAGGGTTGAACAAACAACTTGGACTTTAAATACTGTAGGCGGCTAGCCACCTACTGCATCTCCGTCAGTCAGTAAAAATTTAGCAAAATCAATTTCATCCGGAAATATATATAGTTATTTCCTCATTATTTGGTACCATAAAATGATTCTCGAAGTTGAGCAATTCCACGATAAAGAGGAACGTGCTAAAAAAATTAAACTTTCCTAAAAAATTATCACAAAATAACTTTTAGATAGTACAACTCGTATATTTAATGAAACCAATATTTTTTTAAATCTTTTCATTTTATTTTATTCCCTTTTATGCAATTTATGCAACTCCCGCGATGAGGTGATCGTAATGGTCTAAGTTGGCAAGACTGAAAAAATACATGATTTGATCAGCTGATTACGGAATGTGTGAAAAGACTTTTGTTCGAATAGTTAACTATCGACTAATACAAGTTTAAGACTTTAAAGTAAGTATTTTTTACAATTTTACACCACTCTCAATCAAACTGTACATTTGTGTAACGTACGTCACGTAAAAGTTTAGAAATGAAAATAATTTATTACCAGAATTTTTTTAAAACTTCGGAACGAGATAAAAGTAACCTCAAATAAGTGCTTAAGATGATCACATAATTTACCCTACGAAAAAAAAAATTGTTTTTCCTTTTATTTCCAAACTTTTAATGTGTAACGTAAAAGTGAGCCGATCAATCACACAAGTCAATCAACTTTTTAATGAAGATTTGGTCAAAAAGTGAAAGTATTAGATATTGAAATCTGATTTTTAATGTTTTGATGTTTGTTTTTTCTTTTTTTGGTGTTGATTGCAACAATACAAAATAATACAATTTTGGTGAAATTTTTCGCGTGCTTCCTGAACCAAGTACAAAGAAAGAAGGAAATAAAATTTTGTACACTTTTTTGTCATAATTTTTTGTTTAAATTTAGTACAGATTGCTGTTAAATTTTAATTCCTTAAATTTAAAGACAAAAAAGCAATGGAAAGTATTATATTGTAAAACGTTAATTTCGTGTAAGTTTTATTTCAGTTTAAAGTGACTTTTTCATTTTATCTGTCAAGCTAGTAGATAAGGGAGCGTACACAAACTTCATAGCCTAATTTTAGGAGTATTTCGACCCCCCCCCCCTACCCCCATGTGACTCAATGAAGATTTTTCGTCGACCCCCCCCCCCCCCTAGAACGTAGATTATTTTCTCAAAAAATTTTTACTGTTTCTTATAGAATTAAAAACTTTTGATAATGATACTTACATTATTTTATTTATAATATCATATCTAACATTTACTTACATTTTTTGAAGGACAAGCTTTTTTCAACTAATTATAAATAATTGTAATGAGATCACAAACTTTAATTCAGAAATAAGTTCAATCTAGTCTATGTCTTCCGTGAATATCGGCATGACTCAGGGGCGTTATTTCCCATATAGTGGGTATGGATGCATCAAGAGCCGAAAAATTTCCGGTCTGGAAATCCAGAACCAAAAGTCGCGCTGGGATCCAAGAATAATCAATCAAGTATTCACCAAGCTTTCAACCCCAAAAACACTGAGCGCTGAGTTCAATAAATGATTGATCAGCTATCCCTCAAGCTCTAAACCCCCAAACACCCTGGGCGTCGAGTTCAACAAAAAAACTTATCAGCTATCCCCCAAGCTCTAAGCCCCCAAAATCCTGGGCGCCCGAGTTCAATAAAAAAACTGATCAGCTATCCCCCTAGCTCTAAACCCCCAAAACCCTGGGCGTCGAGTTCGATAAATAAACTTATCAGCCAACCCCCAAACTGTAAACCCCTAAATACCCTTGGCGCCCGAGTTAAACAAAAGAGCTGATGAGCTATCCCCCAAGCTCTAAACCCCCAAAAACCTTGGGAGCCCGAGTTGAATTATTCCAAAAATATGACTGCATTTTAGTTAACTTAAGCATGAAATGAATAATTTATAACAATACCTAATTACGACGCACTGGTGCTATTATATCATAAAGTTTTAAATCTGAAATTTTTAACTCCAAAATGGCGTGGTTCACTAGAAAACGCTATAAGTTTTTACTTATTGTTTAACTCTTTGTTTGCAACATTATTAACAATTTTTTTTTTTTTTTAACTTTAAATTGAATGTTTCTACGAATGAGACACTTTTCGAGAAAAGCGCAAAAATTTTTGTTCGTTTAATGGTCATTTATTTTTTTTATTTTATATTGATTTTGTATCATTT
The DNA here is from genome assembly GCA_038277355.1 of Encarsia formosa. Classification (NCBI taxonomy): domain Eukaryota; kingdom Metazoa; phylum Arthropoda; class Insecta; order Hymenoptera; family Aphelinidae; genus Encarsia; species Encarsia formosa. Next base: position 23,639,819 of record CM076187.1, read on the forward strand.
TGTAATATTTTCACTCGGTAACCAGAGTTTTGGGAGGTTTGGAGCTTCAAGGGGAACTGATCAGTTTTTTTATTGAACTCTAGCTTCCATCGTTTTGGAAGTTCAAGGCTTGGGGGATAATTAACCAGTCTATTTATTGACTTGACGCCCAGGGTTTTGAAGGCTTAGAGCTTGGGGGATAGCTGATAAGTTTTTTAGTTGAGCTCTGGCGCCCAGGTTTTTGGAGGTTTAGAGCTTGGGGGATAATTGACCAGTCTATTTATTGAACTCGGCGCCCAGGGTTTTGGGGGCTTAGAGCTTGGGGGATAGCTAATCAGATTATTTATTGAACTCGACGCCCAGGGTTTATGAGGCTTAGAGCTTGAGGGATAGCTGATCAGATTATTTATTGAACTCGTGGCGCGTCATTGAAATTTTATAGTAAAAATTTTTTTTTTCCAACAGCAGCTCCCTAAAAAAAAGGCACGTGATATAAGCTCTGCCCCCCCCCCCCACGTGGCCCAGCGAAGACATTCATGAAACCCCCCCCCCCTCCCCTAAATAAGGCAACGTAGTTTGTGTACGCTCCCTAATTGATGAATAAATATATTTTTGATCTCAAATATTACTTTCATTGATCATTATTACTTAAATCATTACCAAGACTTTCCCAATCAATCAAGTTTAGAAAAAGTGTGTATAAATATATGACTTAATTTAGGTTAAATAATCGTTTCTTTTCTTATATATAGATCTTTTCAGAATTTCACAGCTAAAAAGTACCTCACTTATCATTTTCTTCATCTTTATATTAAGAATTATGTCAAACTAGATTAAATTTCGGAATCGATCTCTGATTGTGAAACGTACATCACGAAAGTGTGTAACTTACGCGACGCTAATAAATTTGAAATAATTTGAAAATAATAGATTATTTTTACCTAGAATTTGACATGCATCTATCTAAATATGCATGAAATGAGCCTGCGAAGTTGCGATTCTATAAAACAATCGGTTTTCCTTAAAATTTTCACAGACCATAGCTCTTCAAAAGTGTGTTCCAATTTTTGTAACCTACGTCACGGCCACTTTTTTAATCCTCATTTTTTTACAAATCATGCAATTGACTTGAAATTTTAGGTGATAAATCTGTTGACAATAAAATTCATCTCCGAGTTAAAAAATAATCATTTGAGATTTTAGTATTTGAGAAATAACATTTTTAAAGTGTCAAGATGTAACGTACATCACAAATGGAATTGCTCAGTTTTATTGAAATAAATGATCAAATTAACTTCTCTGATCATAACAGGAGGAACCACAAGAGTCAGACAATTGGGCAATTTTTTTGGTTTTTTTAGCTAATTTTCAAAAAAATTTGTGTTTTCAAACGCTACGCGCGCGCCAACTCTAGCCTGCGGCACCGTCCAGAAACACACGCCCGTATATAATCCCCATAATCGAACATGTGCAAATAAATACTATATTATTAGTACATATTGTGCTTACAGCCCAAGTTACTACCTTTATAGGATGTCGAATATAGACCACAAGAAATCCCGCCGTAGATAATAAATAGAAACTAGTTTTTGCATTAAAATGGCTTCGATTTCATTCAAAGTTTAATTTCATTTGAAAAAAAAAGTAGAAGAAAGGGAGCGAGCATCGTGGTTGTTTAAGAAATAAGAGACATCTTATTGATCTATAAGTGATATTTACAATAAAATATTTCACAGGATATTATATTAATTATATTTTAGCCAAATTTGATTTTTTTTTTTTCAAAATTTTGAAAGAAGAGCTTTGAAACAAGACCTATCCTATAATCAATGAGATACGTATTAAAAAGAAAAAATTAAATTTTTACAGATTCATGCGAGGAGAGATTCCTGTGCGAAGTGAAAGCTCTATTGGAATTGGGCGAAGTACGGGCTCTAAAGACACCCCTCCTCCAAGTACTCCAGGAAGTATAAATGTACGCCAACCACCTGTTTATCAACGGATGCACAGCACTGAAAGTCGTCATAGTGATAAGGATTCTGTCAATGAAAAAGACTAATCGTTCGAATCGTTTTGTGTAAATAAATTTCAATGATTCTTTTTAATATTTTTTTTTTTTAATGTATTTTATAACCAAATATATTTTTATACACTAAATTCTTTTTTTTATATGTACGTAAAAATTATTGAATATTCTTTTTTCAAATCAATAGAAGGCTGAATAATCTCTAAATCTCTAATTAGTTTGGCAGTATTTTTTCTTATTTTTCAACACATTAAAAAATATAATCCATCATTCAATTAACTAAAAAAAAACTCCCACCTTATATCAAATTTTAAAAATCATTTAGTTTATGCTGTATTTTAAATTTTGAAAAGCATCTTCAACTTCAAGTGGATGGCCTTTAGCGAGATTTGCGCAAATCGGATAAACTTTTTCTAAAAACCGCGTGATTTCCTTTCGTTTTTTAGGTATGATAATTATAATAATTACTTAATAAGGTGTTTTAGTATGAAACATTTATTTTATATAAAAAACAAGGTTATAATGTTATGATTACAAACAAAAACAGTAATCAATCACCAAAACCAAACAAAGCAACGCTACACAACCAAACGTGTTCTCAAACACACACACTCAAACCATTCAAATAATTCCAAACATTCCGCCCGCCTTGTTCCTTGAAGAAAACCCGGAACCTCTTCAATCAGATGATTATCAAAATATAAGACAAGGCAGTTTTATCGATGTGAAGATGCATAGTCTCGTGATTTTTCCACCGGTAGTAGTGACAGCTTACTCAAGTCCCTGACGTAAGTTCCATTTGCTGTACACACTGTAGCCACTCGAACAAGTTTGTCTCCACCAGGATGAATTTCCAAAACACGTCCTAAAGGCCATTCACCGTTTGGTCGAAGCAGCGACAGATCAATAATTACCACCATATCGTTTACCGAGATGTTAGGCTTGACAGGGTTTAGTTTAGTACGCTGTCTGAGTGTGTTGAGATACTCGCAGCTCCAGCGTTTCCAAAAATGATCCCTGATCTTGTCCACTAATTTCCAGTGGGTGAGATGATCGACGAATTCGGTGGTATCTGACGGTTTTGGGATGGCAGACAATCTTCGGCTTTTCATTAGGTGACTGGAAGTTAAGGCTTCCGTGTCTTCAGGATCTCCAGAAAGTGGTCCCAGTGGTCGACAATTTAATATACGCTCCACATGCGTCAACTGTTTGTGAATCAGCCGTCTCGAAGAGCCAAGGGGTCGAAAACCGCTTTCTTCAAAGATTTTGAGGTGTGAATGTATGAGTGTATCAAAATAAAGTGCGTTTTAGAGTGAATGATTTTAGTAACATTTATTATTCACAATTATTTACAAACAATTCAATAATGAACAAATAAGTCATTTAATCAAAGCTCTACGCTTGAGCGGCCAAGTTTTATAACCAAAAAAAGGGACGTGTGTCCTTTTCGAATGTTAATTTTTAAGTGAACGACGTGTGAATGTATGAGTGTATCAAAATAAAGTGCGTTTTAGAGTGAATGATTTTATTAACATTTATTATTCACAATTATTTACAAACAATTCAATAATGAACAAATAAGTCATTTAATCAAAGCTCGACGCTTGAGCGGCCGAGTTTTATAACCAAAAAAAGGTACGTGTGTTCTTTTCGAAAGTTAATTTTTAAGTGACCGACTTGTCAATAACGCAGCGCTTGGCAACGTCGAACGTTCTTTTTACTCGTTGTAAAAACAGAATAAAAATAAAAGAATGAGAACAAATCAATTCAAAAAAACAGATAAATTATCAAAGTTTGGATATTTTACGAACATTCCGCCCGCCTCATCCAGGAGATGAAATCACAATTAGTAAACAAATTTAATAACAATGAATATTTCAATTCAAACAGAAAAAACCTGTAAATTCGGATCGCTTAATACGTATTTTTAACGCAATCTGCTAGTAATTGTTTGGTTAATAAGAACAAACAAAGTTAAATGTTCCTAAGATGCTAGTTGCCGCCCGCCATGACGACTTACACCATCTAGCGCAAGACTTAAAATCATTTGAATCATCTTTTAACATAGATTAAGTTAAAATGAAAACCGCCCGCCGATTTACAGTAGATAAAATTTATTTATTTTTTTTATTTTTTTTTTTAACCCATTAAGTCCCAGGATTTTTTAAAAATTTTCTTGTACTTTGAGCTCTAGAATTTTGATGAAAACGATAAAAAATATTTTCAAAAAGACCATATACCACTATTTTCGGGTATGCTCTACACGATGGTGTAGTTTAAAAAAATCAAAAATGTCATTTTCAATTGTTAATTAACAAATTTAAAAAAAAACTCAATTTTTTGCTGCATTTTTTTTTTTTATGAATTTTTTCAGTTGGATTTTTTTTTTTTTTTTTTTTTTTCAAACATGTGATCAGAGGTGATCACGATACTTGAAATTTACGGTAGGATTTTTTTTTTTTTATAAAAATCTTTTTATCGTGATCACCTCTGATCACATTTTTGAAAAAAAAAAAAAAAAATCCAACTGAAAAAATTCATAAAAAAAAAATGCAGCAAAAAATTGAGTTTTTTTTTTTTAATTTGTTAATTAACAATTGAAAATGACATTTTTGACTTTTTTAAACTACACCATCGTGTAGAACATACCCGAAAATAGTGGTATATGGTCTTTTTGAAAATATTTTTTATCGTTTTCATCAAAATTCCAGAGCTCAAAGTACAAGAAAAATTTAAAAAATCCTGGGACTTAATGGGTTAAACAGTGCTTACATGTCTGTCTGACGGCTTTCGTGTGACTTATGGACTAGACACCTCGTCGATTACTGGGACTGGAAAAAGACATAACTTGTGTATCGGATGCGTAAACTCGCTATTAGCTGTCTTCACTAAAACCGCGCGAACGTTACCGTCGGGGCCCGTGTTTATCAATCTAACGCGAGCAAGAGGCCATTTAGCTGGCGGGGTGTTTTCATCTTTGACGAGAACTAAAGAGCCAACCTCAAGGTTTTCGCGAGGATCGCACCAACGCGTGCGTACCTGCAGCGTCGATAAGTACTCGGCTTTCCAGCGACGTCAAAAATCGTCACGCATTCGGGTAAGCAGATCGTAACGCTTCGCGGGGGTGATATCGAAATTGACTGTCCCTGACTCAGGGACTACTGTCAAAGCGTGGCCGATTGAAAGTGACCAGGCGATAAAGCAGCGAGATCTTCAGGGTGATTACTGATATCGATCAATGGGCGAGAGTTAAGGCAGGCCTCGATTTGACACAAGAGTGTCGTAATCTCTTCATAAGTAAGAGTCGAATTGCCAATAACGCGCTTCAGGTGGTGTTTGGTGGATTTCACCGCTGCCTCCCATGGTCCACCCATGTGAGGAGCAGAGGGGGGTATGAAGGTCCATTCTGTGCCATCTTTGGCCAAAGAGATGCAAGCATCATTGTAAAAATCGGAGGCTTCGTTAAATATTCTACGAAGCTCCTTATCAGCTCTGTGAAAATTTGTGCCGTTATCGCTGGCTAGTGTTTGTACATGACCGCGTCTGGAAACCATACGACAAAAGGCTGCAAGGAACCCTGGAGTTGTTAAGTCCGAGACTGCTTCCAGATGCACGGCCTTAGTTGCTAAACATACAAACACGCAAATGTAACCTTTGTAAGCCTTATGGCCTCGACCTTTGGTGGTACGCAACATTACAGGTCCCGCGTAATCAACGCCCGAAGCTAAAAATGGCCGAATAGAGTTAACTCTGAATTCGGGTAGGTTACCCATGATTTGAGTAAGAGTTCTTGCTGCAAATCGAGCGCAGACAGCACACTCACTGTAAATTTGTTTTGCGAGGACTTGCACGTGTGTAATCCAATACCTCCTCACGGCATGGCTCACACAAAGCTGAGGTCCTTCGTGCAAAGTTTTGATATGCGAATCATGCATAATTAAATACGAAAGCCGAGAATCTTTGCTTAAAATGACAGGGTGCTATTCATCAAAACTCAGATTAGCACGCTGGAGTCGACCACCAACATGCAACAACCCTTTGTCATCAAGAAAAGGTCTTAATGATCGAATAGGCGAACCGACTGAGAGTTTTTTGTTTTTGCGAAGTGCGTCAATTTCGGTCGAGAAAAACTGACGTTGAGATTGCAAAATCAAGCAACTACGAGCGTTAGCAAGCTCGTCGGTTGTTAAGGGTTGAATTGGGTTAGTTTTTGAGCGATTTTTCAATTGATGGCAATTTTTTAATTTGTAAATAAAACGCAAGCAATATGCGGTAACTTTAACTAGTGTATCCGAATTCGAATAACGATCTAAGAGATTTACATTTTTCGAAGCGATTAAAACGTAAATAGCCGCAGTATCACTTCGTTTAAGTTCGAGTGAAGTTTGCTCGACTGTCTCGATGTTACCTGGAACAAAGTCCGGATCGGAAAGCCACTCTGGTCCACTCCACCACAGTGAATTGTTCATCAGATCGCTTGGAGTAATACCCCTAGTTGCAAGATCAGCGGGGTTTTGTCGCCATGCGTCGGGTGGTAAAATTGATTGTATTTTACTGACTCGATTTGCGACAAAGGGTGTCCATCTGGATGCATGTGCTTTTATCCAGGACAACGTGACTTGAGAGTCAACCCATGCATGTGTTAGGGTATTTTCTAAATCAAGTTTTTGATTTAGAAGTACTTGATCGATGAGCCTTGCGCCTAAAAGAGCACCGCAAAGCTCTAGTCGTGGAATACTAAAGCTTTTCACCAGCGCGACCTTCGTTTTGGTGAGCAACAATTTTGCAGAGCTACATGCGCCGGGTACTGTGATACGTAAATAAACTGTTGCCGAGTACGCGTGTTCAGATGCGTCAGTGAAAACATGAATCTCGGTATTAGAATTGGACTTAGTACCCAGCCATCTAGGTACGGTAATGATTTCTAGATCAGGCAGTCTCAACTTGAAATTTTCCCATAGCTCTCCGAATTGAGCAGTGAGTGGTTGATCCCAGTTTAGGCTGATTGACCACAAATCCTGAATAAGAATTTTGGCCGCGATCAAAATGGGACTGCACCAACCAAGCGGGTCGAAAAGACGAGCTATGTCTGACAGAACAGAACGTTTTGTGGGCTTGCATTTCTGAAAGTCATCCATTTTTATTTTCAGAGAGTAAGTGTCTTTGTGAAAATTCCAAACCAAACCCAGCGTAGTAATTGTTTCGGAAGGTAATGTTTTAACCTTGCTTTCGGTATGAGGGCAAATTTTTGGGTCATTTGAGGCTCATTTACTCAATTCAAAACCACCAGCTTTTAAAATTGCAATAAGTTGATTTTTTACTTCGAGGGCTTCTTCTAAAGTGTCAGCACCGTCGAAAAAATCATCGACGTAGGACGATCGACGAATGGATTTAGCACCACGTGGGTATTCCTTGCCTTCGTCAATGGCTAGCTGCAAAAGAGTACGGAGCACAGTCCGTGCCATAAGTGACTGTCAAAAGCTTAATAATTTGCATCAGCAGCGAGGGGTCAAATCGCCACAATATTTGTTGCCACATAGTGTCATCAGGATTCACTTTTATTTGGCGAAACATTTTTACGATGTCGGCTGTAAATACAAACCGGTACAACCCTGCACGTGTAAGAATGACCCAAGGTTCTGACAGCAATTTTGGACCAATCATTAAACAATCATTCAATGATTTACCCGAGGGTGTCTTATGTGAGGCGTTAAAAACAACACGAAATTTCGGAGACGGCAGTGTGCGATATATACTATGATGAGTTCAAAATGTGCCTTGCTTTGACTCAGTTGAAATGACTTTCATGTGCCCCATTTCGAGGTAATCCGACATAAATTTTGCGTATTCAGCCTTGAAGATTGGATTGAAAGCAGCCTTTCTCTCATTGGAGAGTAGCAATGAAGCAGCGGCTGGTCTATTTGAAGGTAAATTTTTGGCTGGATCAAGCCGAAACAGAAGACGTACTATGTAACGCCCGGACTCGTCACGAGAGTGAGTTTTGATAAATATTTTTTCGCACTTCTCGTCTTCTTTTGACAAAGGTTTTTCAGCAGCAAGTTCTTCGATCTCCCAAAAACGTTGTAGATCGAATAACAAATAATCGTTGTCATGTTGGGGATCGGTCAGAACGGAACAGTGCAAAAGATTTTTTGATTCAATGTGCGGTGGGTTAAAAGTTAAGTCGTCGGACCAAAATTTTTCCAAAGAAAATGAGTTGCTTGAACGATTCATGATGATGAGGTGTGAACGAATGACATTAGGCTTATCAAAGCCAGTAGGACCTATTAAAACTGAACCAAAGGGTGTATGACATGCCACAGGTTCGTCCAGTGAGCCAGTGCGTTTTTCACCTGAGAAAAGATGACCGCACAAATCAGCTCCGATAATAAGATCTATCTCGCCCGGGGTTGCAAAATCAGGGTCTGCTAACGGTAGTCCGCTAACGTGAGTCCATGATTTTGCTACAGGAGCACTGGGAATCAAACCTGTCAGCTTAGGTAAGACTAAAGCATGTATATTTATCGAGAAATTAGATTCTTTGAGTGAATTAAGGGTAATGTTAACTTCATGATTAGAAGTGCCTGATGCGCAAGTTTGAACGCCTTGAATATTTACGCTCACAATTCGACGAGGTAAATTAAGGGTGCGTGTGGCATTTTCCGAAATGAAAGTAGATTCCGCCCCAGGATCCAACAAAAGGGGACTACTACCGAATGACGTTTCGGTCACAAATTTGAACGTTAGCCGTTGCTAGCAAAACAGTTCGGCTTACGACCGATGAAAGTGTGCAACACGAAACTAACTTTGTTTGCTGAGCAAATTGGTTGCTAAGCTCATCGCAAGAATCATTACGATTTTGATTGTTTGTGTCTATGTGTAGCAGTGTATGGTGATCGCGATTACAAGTACGGCACCGATGTGATGAGCGACAATCTGACGGGATGTGTCCAGGACGTAAACAATTTAGGCATAAATTCAAGATCAAAATTTTGTTTCTACGATTCATAGGTTGCATATTCAAAAACTGAGAGCATGATCCTAATCTGCGGTCACCAGAACACTGCATACATGGAGGAAAATGAGATTTAACCTTACTCGTATCTCTTGAAGAATTAAAATTCTCACTCGAGCGTTGTTAAGTCTCTTGGACTTTCGTCGCGTTTAAAGCAGTTTTTGCTAGTTAACTGGCTACGACTATTTGAATTTGGTTTAAAATTCTGTGCAGTGGGTTTCTGTGATTTTTGGCTAAAAACACTATCGGAATTATTTGAAGTAAACTCCAACGCGTGCACGCGCTTCTCGAAAAAATCGGTAAGTGATTTGAAAGTCGGAACTTCTTTTCTGTCGGAAAGCAAAGTTTCCCATGCATACCGAGTCGAACGATCGAGTTTCTGCACCAAAATATAAACAAAGAATTCATCCCAGTGATGAATGGGTTTTTTAAGCGTTCGAAAGGCCCGAATCGACTGACGGAACGCGTCAAGTAGCCGCTTGATCTTACCAGGGGATGATTTTGCGATTTGTTCAATCTCGAATAAACTCTTCATGTGAAAAGCCGTCAAGATCCACGGGTTACCGTAACGCGAATTCAAATCCTCCCACGCGCCGTCGAATGCGTTTGAGGTTACTTGCGTATTACTCACCAAAGACGCGGCCTCGCCTTTGAGACGTGACTTCAAGTAAATAAGTTTCTGGACGTTCGTTAGCCCAGGAACTTGAATGATCATAGTGTCAAAAAGATCGCGAAAACTTTCCCATTCCAACGGGCTACCGTCGAAATACGGTAGTTCGATCTGAGGCAAGTGAATTTGCCGAACGACAGCTTCCACAGCTGACGGTGCCGCGCGTTGAGTTACCGGGGTCGATCCAGAGGACGCATCAGAAGTCGACGTTTGGGGTGGCCATTTCGCAATTTCGGCCTCTAACACAGCGACATGTCCCGAATAGATGAGTTCAGTGGTACTGAACAAATCATCGTTGCTGTAAGCCGAATCTTCAAACTCGGGATAGCGTGTGAGCGCGTGATGATTTTTTTTAAAAGTATCCCAGTAACCGACAATAATGTCTAACCGCTTGCCCAGATAACCAGTTGTGATGTTTTCTTTCTTAGCCTTAGTTGTGTTAACGATGCAGTTCGCAATCCATTTCGCGATATTTTTCTGATCAACAAGAAGCTCATCAAAAGTTAAAGACATCTTGAAAGTTTATGATTCAATAATCATCAAAAAAATTAAAAATTATTTTAGTCTCGCATAGTTCACAAAACGAGAAAGGCGAATATCATTCAAAGGTTAGAAAACATACAACCGAATTTTATCGCGTGAATTTAAATTTCAAACAATGCTAATTAAATCGCAAAATCGCGGCATAGAAAAGATTAAATGATAATCGCTAATTCTTAACCTAATTTAGGCAATTTTACGAATTGATTTGTAGTGATGGATGACTCATTGTTTCTAGATGTCTTGTCGAAGCAGCCCTGGGGATCTCGTTGATTTCACCGTAGTCGGAACCCGAAGAAAAAGACACTCGAGGATGCTGTGATGACGTGCAGCCGTATCGTGGTTAGCGTGTAATTTTCAGCCGAAAGTTGCAGCAATGAAAAGTTGTCCAAACCAATGAAGTTGCAGCTAGGTTGATAGTTCGAGATTGTAATCAGGTATTGCAAGACGAGTACCGGCGTGCCAGCGTAGTCGAATCGGCGACGAATTCACGAGAGCAAAGTACCGGCGTGCCAGCGTACGATGCTTTGAACTGCAGTTTGGCGTTCGTTTTGTGGCCAAAATAAGCTTTATAAAATACACGAGACGCCGGCGTGCCTGCACGTCTTGTGTGATGTTGCGTTTTTGATTGCGTTTGATATAGCGATGCGCATCACTTGTAGGTTAGGTGACGGTGCCTTTTTTTTGAGTTTATAGTTTTTGAACTAAACACTCACTATTTGCTGGTTAGTTGTTATCAGAGTTCGAAGGACCAATGTTTGCGAATCAGCCGTCTCGAAGAGCCAAGGGGTCGAGAACGGCCTTCTTCAAAGATTTTGAGGTGTGAATGTATGAGTGTATCAAAATAAAGTGCGTTTTAAAGTGAATGATTTTATCAACAATTATTATTCACAATTATTTACAAACAATTCAATAATGAACAAATAAGTCATTTAATCAAAGCTCGACGCTTGAGCGGCCGAGTTTTATAACCAAAAAAAGGTACGTGTGTTCTTTTCGAAAGTTAATTTTTAAGTGACCGACTTGTCAATAACGCAGCACTTGGCAACGTCGAACGTTCTTTTTACTCACTGTAAAAACAGAATAAAAATAAAAGAATGCGAACAAATCAATTCAAAAAAACAGATAAATTATCAAAGTTCCGATATTTTGCGAACATCAACAGTGTGGCAAACTCTTCGTACGTGAAGCGTCGATTCCCGATGAGAATTTTCAAGTGCCTTTTTGCTGACTTAACTCCAGCTTCCCATAGTCCACCAAAATGAGGTGCGCCAGGCGGTATAAAGTTCCATGTTATTCCTTTCTTGGAAAGTTTGTTCTCAACCATTCCCCAATCTGGGCCAGCATTTTGAAGCATCTTCTTTAATTCAATGTCAGCTCCCCTAAAGTACGAGGCATTGTCGCTCCACATTTCCGTGATAGGCCCACGCCTATTGTTCAATCGATCCAATGCTGCTAAAAATTTGACAGTCGAAAGATCACTTACCAATTCCAGAGTGATGGCCTTAGTGCTCATGGAGACAAACAGAGAAACATATCCTTTCGTCATAGGGGAACGTTCACAAACCACGTGGCCCAAATAGGGGGGGAGGGGGGGGCGATTAAAAGGCTACAAAAGGTTACGTGGGGGGTAGGGCTGTTGATTCAGAAAGGCACGTGGTTTTTAAAGTGCATGAATCGATGTTTCGATTCATAATATGAGTGCATTTTAATTAACGAAATAAATAATTTTGTAACGATACCTAACTACGCTGAACTGGTGCAATTATATCATGAAGTTGTAAATCTGAAATTTTTAACTCCAAAATGGCGTGGTTGATTAGGAAAACGCTATAAATTTTTACTTATTGGTGAACTCTTCATTTGGTGAACTAAACAAATTTTTTTTTTTTAACTATAAATTAAATGCTTTAAGAAGCAGACACATTTCGAGAAAAGTGTAAAAATTTTTGTTTGTTTATTGGTTATTTATTTTTTTTATTTTATTTTATTTTTTTATTATTTTGTAATATTTCCAAGTGATGTATATAAAAGACCACAACCTTTTTGTGGAACAAAAAAAAACACTTTTTTATGGACTTGATATTCAAACATAAAGTACGCTTCACTTATAAAATTATTCCACTCGGTAACCAGAGTTTTGGAGGTTTAGAGCTTGGGAAATAGCTGATCAGTTTTTTTATTGAACCTGAATTTCCAGGGTTATGGGGGATTCAGAGCTTAAGAGATAACTGATCTGTTTTTTCTTTGAACTTGAGTTCAATAAATAAATTGATTAGCTATCCCCCACGTCTTGAACCCCCCAAACCCTGCACGGAAGACTGGGTGAGATATCAAAGTTCAAAAATTAATATATGCCCGAATTTTAAAGATAGAGAAATCGTTCGGGTGTCATTCTCTTTGTTTTTTTAAGTACTTTAAGCAATGCCCCCACTTTTTAAAAAAAAGTTATTGTAAAAAGTTGTTATTGCAAAAAAACCATAAAACGTGTATTCGAAGAGAATTTTATTTTTTATATATTCTTAAAAGTAAGTAAAAACGCCAAAAAAAAAGTGTATAGTAGTTATGACTAATTATAAAAGCTTAATATTTGTTGCAAATGTTCAAACAAATTAAATATTGAATGTTGGGGTTGTTATTGCAAATTGTTCTTTTTTTTGCTCAAAATTAAAAATAAAATATAGAAAATTTCAAAGTTATTGTAAGAATAAAGTAAATGGTAAAAATCTATTAAAAAACAAAATTAACAATATAAGGTAATGTTACAGTACTTAAGAACAATTGTAAGTTCAAAGCTTTATGAATAATATTAAATCCTGTTTTAAAGATATTATGATTTCTATTTTTCATAAGCACAAGGACCTCATTGTGAAATAAATTAGCGTAAAAAAAAGTTAGTAGTACAAATGTATTTTTAAATAAATAAATAATCAAGCCCGTAAGGGCAACAATTTAAATATAACCTTCAAACATATACATCTATCTCTATCGCGTGGTCTAGTGACTATGTCACTGACTATAATTTTATAGGACTCGGGTTCAATTCCCGGTAATTTTTTTTTTTTCTTATTTCACGATTTTTAACGTTTCATGATTAATATTTCTTGTGTTCTTAGATTTTTAATAATTTGTATTCATTTGCCAATCGAGTGCTGTGATTTTTTTTTTTTTTTTTATCGTACCAGAAAACAACTGCGTTGAAAAAATATTTTTGATTAATCATAAAATGTTTACATCTTTTAACGATTCATGTTTTAAATGAAGTCTCTGAAGGGTTCTTAATAATAAACAAAAAAGGTAACTTTGAAGCAGTTTCTTTTTCTTTTTTTTTTAATTTTAGTTTTTTTTTTTTTTTTTATTTTTATCCTGGCAACCTCGCTTGTAGGTAAAGACCCATTACAAGGGGGGTATCAACCACATATGTGTGAGGGACCCACGCCACCTACTCTAAGTTGTTTTATACAGTTGTCTCTGTTTTGCCTTTCTCATGCATTTTAACGTGGTTTCTGCCCAATTCTCGTTTTTGTGTCCCTACTCTAATAACCCCCTTAAGAAACCCCGATTGAGCGAATCTCTCGAGCGATGCTTGCATTTTGGTTTGCGGGGACTCAGTCGACCCTACTAGTCGCAAGCGCATCGGGATACTCAACCTCAACCCGCTTAAGTAGTCAGCCTTACACACTTTCTCCGGTCGGGCATCGGTCGACTTTATTCCTCCGATTCGGACTCGCGGCTGGTCAATGTTTTTGGAGAGAATTTAGTCGGCCATTAGGATGTCCGAGTTGGAACAAGTGATGTAGGGCATCCTTACCTCACCTAAGCTACAGTGGACTTAATCCCGACAATTTTAATGCGTGAAAAAACACTCGAAAAAATCGCCGAGACCCGGGCTCGAACCCACGACCCCAAGATTGGAAGGCGCGCGCTCTAGCTCGAAGCCACTGCGGCTCTTTTTTAATTTTAGTTTAATAATTTCAAATAATTTCAAACAAAAAATCATGGGGTACATAAATTTTACAAAAATTTAAATGAAATTAAAAGTTTCAACTATTTAAATCAATTTTTTACTTAAAAATTAATTCATTTTAACGTGCAATTTATGAATGGCCTATTAATTTAACACTCAAGATGATAAACTTAAAATCTACGGGTTCATATGGAAAAAAATTATTCATTCCTCCTGAAAATATTCTCAATAGATCTTACTTCAAATTAAATAGTCATTTCATGACATCAGCTGAAAATATTTGTCAATTTATAGAAAAATAAGTATTAATCAAAAATATTTTTTCAACGCAGTTGTTTTCTGGTACGATAAAAAAAAAAAAATATATCACAGCACTCGATTGGCAAATGAATACAAATTATTAAAAATCTAATAACACAAGAAATATTAATCATGAAACGTTAAAAATCGTGAAATAAGAAAAAAAAAAAAAAAAAAAAAAAAAAAATTACCGGGAATTGAACCCGAGTCCTATAAAATTATAGTCAGTGACATAGTCACTAGACCACGCGATATAGATGGATGTATATGTTTGGAGGTTATATTTAAATTGTTGCCCTTACGGGCTTGACTATTTATTTATTTAAAAATACATTTGTACTACTAACTTTTTTTTACGCTAATTTATTTCACAATGAGGTCCTTGTGCTTATGAAAAATAGAAATCATAATATCTTTAAAACAGGATTTAATATTATTCATAAAGCTTTGAACTTACAATTGTTCTTAAGTACTGTAACATTACCTTATATTGTTAATTTTGTTTTTTAATAGATTTTTACCATTTACTTTATTCTTACAATAACTTTGAAGTTTTCTATATTTTATTTTTAATTTTGAGCAAAAAAAAGAACAATTTGGAATAACAACCCTAACATTAAATATTTAATTTGTTTAAACTTTTGCGACAAATATTAAGCTTTTATAATGAGTAATAATTACCATACACTTTTTTTTTGGCGTTTTTACTTACTTTTAAGAAT
Organism: Encarsia formosa; assembly: GCA_038277355.1. NCBI lineage: Eukaryota > Metazoa > Arthropoda > Insecta > Hymenoptera > Aphelinidae > Encarsia > Encarsia formosa. The sequence goes on from CM076187.1 coordinate 23,655,038, forward strand.
ATATAAAAAATAAAATTCTCTTCGAATACACTTTTTTATGGTTTTTTTGCAATAACTATTTTTTAAAAAGTGGGGGCGTTGCTTAAAGTACTTGAAAAAACAAAGAGAATGACACCCGAACGATTTCTCTATCTTTAAAATTCGGGCATATATTAATTTTTGAACTTTGAAATCTCACCCAGTCTTCCGTGCCCTGGGCGCCCGAGGTCAACGATAAGACTGGTCAGTTATCCCCCAAGCTCTAAACCTCCCAAAACTCTGGTTACCAACTGATCAGTCTTTTCGTTGAACTTGACGCCCAGGGTTTTGGGGGTTCAAGACTTGGGGGATAGCTGATCAGATTATTCATTGATCTCTACGCCCAGTGTTTTGGGGGTTTAGAGCTTGGGGGATAATTAACCAGTCTACTTATTGAACGCACGTTTTTTTTTTTTTTCTCAACGTCAGTTTTATTGGGAGGGGGGGGGGTAGACCTCAGGACACCCCCTAGCTGAAAGGAGTTGTCGCGCTCCTGGTATTAAATCATTAAATTATAACTTAAAAAATAATGTTTTTAAAAAACTAATAGTATTCATATTTACAATTTGAAATCGTAAAAAAAAACCACGTGACTTTGGGGGGGGGGTGAAAATTTGATGCAAATACTACGTTGATCTTCATGGGAGGGAGGGCCCTTCACAATCTTCGAAAATATGACCACGTGGTTTATGAACGTTCCCTAATAGGAAGCCTGCCTTGTGATCTAAGTATTTGGAACGGTCCAGCAAGGTCAACTCCGTCCTTGCTGAAAGGTGGAGTTGGATTTACACGAACGGCTGGGAGCAGACCCATTGACTGTCGCATAGGCAGTCCTCGCTCTTTTTTACATCTAACACAGCCTCGGAGAAAAGCTCGAACTCTGGCAGCTCCTCCCACTATCCATGCAAGTTGAATCGCCTCTGTAAAAGTACCACGGAAGCCGGCATGTGAATTGTGCTCATGAGCCCAATGGATGATCAGGTGAGCTAAATGACTTCTGCTACTTATTATTACTGGGAACTTTTGATCGTATGATAAGGGTGCGTTTCCTAATCGACCACCAGCTCGCATGATACCTGAAGAATCCAGAAACGGAGCAAGATCTCGGATGTCATCTCTACATTTGCGACCAATGGACTGCCGATGCTTCAATCTTTCCAACTCAGACCCATAGTGATCCTGCTGACTGACGCGTACGCACATCATCAATGCCTGATAACGCTCATTTCCCGTCATCCTAGACAAAAGAGGCGGAGTATCCGCTCCTTTTCGCCTCTGGAACAATCATTTCAGGTTCACAATTGCTCTGAGTAATTTCTCAAGTTCCGAGAAACGTTCAATAAATGTTGTTTTACCAGGAACAGAAACAGTTGTACGGAGCACGAAACAATTCGTCACCACTGGTTCCGAGAGCTGCCTAATTGATTCGTCAGACTTGCCAAAACATTCAGTATGTGGCCAGCTTTGAGAGGGTTTGCTCAATCATGAGGGACCTTGCTACCACATAGAATCCTTGACAAGCTGTTGAACTTCAATACCTCGAGACGCAAGGTTGGCTGGATTCTCCTTGGTTGGTACATGATGCCAAGTAATTCCAGGAACTAATTCATGAATTTGTGAGACATAGCCATCAACGTATTCACTCCCAGTTGTCCCATCTGTGTGCAACCAACAAAGAACAGTCCTGTTATCGCTTTAAGCGAGGCATCTTTCCAAGGAAATCTTAAGGCTTTCTGACATCGAACGTAACAGCTTTGCTGCCAAAAGAACAGCCCGTAGTTCCAACCGGGGAATAGTCGAACGGGGTTGAGGCTTACTTGCTGGTCGAAGACTTCGAATGGTTTCTAGTTTAGTTTTTGAAACAATCAATCCTGTTTTTATATTAAAATTGCCGTCATCAACTCGTGAGTATACAACCGCGGCCATTGCTCGACGACTGGTATCGGCGAAGACGTGAAGATCAATCGAATTAACGTTGGTTTCACCAGCCCATCTGGGAATGATAACTTGATCTAAATGAGTCAGGGAGTTTTGAAACTTCTGCCATCGCTGTGCCAACGAAGAAGGTAACTTTGTGTCCCAATCAAGCTTTGCTCGCCAAAGATCTTGAATTATCAGCTTTGCAGTCGATACCACTGGAGCCAACCAGCCAACTGGATCGAAGATTCGTGCCATCTTCGATGTAAGTGTTCTTTTCGAGAGAATTTTGCTAAAATTCGTAGGCACTGGAAATCGAAAGTTGTCTTGCACCGGATCCCAGCTCACTCCAAGCTCACTGACCGGTCCATCTTTGGCAAACTGAAGCCAATTTGATCTTAAATGATCATCCTCTGGAACCTCTTTCAAGATCTCAAGATTGTTTGATACCTATTTTTTGCAGAGAAACCACCAGCCTTGAAAAGTTGAATCAGCTGGTTAATCTTTCTCACAGCATCATTGATTTCATCTGCTCCACTGAGAACATCATTGACGTACATTTCATCTTCAACGATTTCCACTGCTTCCGGGTAATCTTTACCAACGTCCTTGCACAGTTGAATCAAAGTTTCAATAGATAAATAAGGAGCGCAGTTCTCTCCGTAGGTCACAGTGAGTAGTACATAGTGCTTGACTGGCTCCTTTGAAGATGGGCTCCAAACAAATCTTTGAAGATGAATGTGATCTGGATGTACCAAAATTTGTCGAAACATCATTTTTATATCCGTTCAGAATACCCATCGATGTTGCCAAGAGATTAGTCTAAAGTTTGGGTCCGACAAGTAGCACATCGTTGAAACTGTATCCAGTCGAGGTTGGACGAGAGGCGTTGAAGACCGTTCTAAATTTCTTGACATTATCGCCCCGCTGCCAGATGCCGTGGCGTGGGATGTAATTAACAACGATGCTTTTATCTGCTCGCTCAGCTGATGTTACGAGTCACATATGATTCATTTCCAAGTACGTCTGCATGAATTTGCGATACTCAGAACCGAATTCTTGATCCCTTTCCATTCTGCGATGCATTACAGACAGTGATGTTAAGGCATACGAAAGACTTTCACCAATCATCGACAAACCATTTTTATTCAATGGAAGTGGAACTACGTAACGTCCGGATGAAAGTCTGAAGTGTTTGGTGGTGAAAATTTTTTCACATTCGACATCTGATGATGAGCGACGAATTGATTTGGGTACTTCCTCAATCTCCCATCCCCCACGTATCTTCCTCAATTTTGATCTGAAACGTGAAACTTTTTCAATGCTTTTCCTGCCTCACCTTTCACATGAATTTTCAGGTAGGACAATTTCAATCACTCAGATCGCTCCGTGTATGAACCAAAGATGTAAAAATATCGCAGAAAGACTCCCAGTCTTCTTAGAGTCCGGAGAAGTTTGGTAGTTCTATCGGTTTCAGACTTGCATTTCGTGTCCAGCCGAAAGATTCGGAAGAAGCTGAGGGATTACACCTTGAGTTGGTTTGTTAAAGTAATTTTGCTCGTCTAGCAAACAACCTTTAGCATCTAGATAACCCCGCTTGCAAGTGGTGTAACAATCTTCAGAGAAGTATTCCGAATCTTGTACCTCCTGGTCATCGTGCAGCAATTTGACGTGATTTTCCGAGAACTGATGCCAATAACCTTCAAGAAGATCCAGGTAACTTGAAATTCATCCGAGGGTCCATTTTTCAAAAGGCATGTCCACGATGTCCCTTACAGCGTACTCAATGACCTTGAACAGAGCAAGTTGAGTCCGAACCAAATCCATTTCTGAAAATTCGTGATCAACTTAGTTATTGTGGTAGCCTAACATCGAATCACACCGCCCCACCGAATTGAATTTCAAATTGAATTCCTTTGAACGTGTAACGAGTCTACTATCGATGTGTGACCGCTCAGGTAAAGTGACGCGCTTTACCCATGTCCCCGTTTCAGCAATAGCATTACGAACAATTCATTCAAAATATGGTCCATGAATGACGCACTCCGTCATGTTTAATGAATCGTAAATATACCACCGACCGTGTAAATCGACCCATACTTATGTACATCACATTTAGCGTCAATGCTCCGCACGATTCGTTCAAAACATGCTCCGCGAGTGATGCACTCCAGCATGTTTAATGAATCACCCGCCGTAAGTAGAAATTATGTACAACGAATCGCCCAGCGTGACTAACGCTACACGCAGTTCATTAGAAACATGCGCCGTGAGAGACGCACTCCATGTTTAATGAACGGCCCGCCATAAGTAGCAATCATACTCAATTAACCGTAGCAATTATATTTAACTAACCGCCCGCCGTGAGTAGCAAATTATTTTATTTTAGTGAACCGCTTGTTTTGAGTGACGCACTCCTTATAAACCATCCTCTGAGAGCAGCGAGCTCTGTTATTTATATAAACCGATCATTAAATATACGCATACCGTAGCATCAATTAATTTTTCATCGATGGTAAAAGAATCCTGCGACGTGGAGCTCGATGTCAGTTGTTGAACTTATAAACTTCGAATTTCACTCGGAAAGTTGAGTTTCAGGTAACTCTTATAATGTTATGATTACAAACAAAAACAAAAATCAATCACCAAAACCAAACAAAGCAACGCTACACAACCAAACGTGTTCTCAAACACACACACTCACACCATTCAAATAATTCCAAACAAGGTATATTTTGAAATTACGAGGTTTTGAAAATTATTCCAGGAATTACTACAAAGGAATACAAAAAACTTTCAAAATATTAAAAATCAATAGTATATTACACACCGGGCGCTGGAAAAGTATTGGCTAACCTTTGCCACCCTTGCCTTCGGCTCGGGCGTCAATTTGGGTTTGCTAGGGGTTGGCTAATACTTTTCCTGCGTCGTGTGTAATGTTTTTTTTATTACGACGGGAGGAAAACCCAAAGTCCCGCTCCGATCCAGGGAGGGAATTTGGTGTTTTTCTCCCGGAGGTATGAAAAGGATGTATTTTCATTTGTAGATTTCAAAAAAAAATTCTAGAAGTAATTCTTTCAAAAAGATTTTGAAACACTGTTCGGGATTTTAAAGTAGGTTTAACCAAAGAACTAATTGCCTTTTCTTGAGAGGCAACGTACTCAGGAATGAGGTGTGTGAGCACGATAAAAATAAATGTGAAGCACTTGGAATAAACATCACTATAAAACTATATTCTAAAACTTATGGACATGAAAGTCGAAGACTTCACCATTTTAAACGGGAGGGCTTGAGCTCTCTCAATTGTCGAACAAAGATTGGAAACTTGTACTTAGTGATAAAATTCCGTAATTCAAGCTTGGTGTTGAAATGTTCATAACAAGGGCGTGGACCGAAAAAGTCTTGTTGGCGTAGACCAAAGAACGTAGTTGTTGCGATGACATCGTCGTACGAGCGACAAACAACAGCTGGGACTATCGCAGCATCTGCTAGACAGCAGACCAGCGTTTTAGAGAAAGAGAATAGACTACCGTTTAAGCACAAGGATACGAAAACTCTATCGTTTAGGGGCCTAGACAAACACCTGGTGCATAGAATGGTTTAAATCTGTAGATGATATCTTTAGGAAGTTTTGAATTCAGAGGGGCCAGGATGGACATTTAGTGCAACTGCATAGGACGGCGATTGTTCTCTCTTTATGATTAACCCAGAAAGTTTTGACTCCAGAGATGCCAAGGTGGAAACCTAGTGCATCAAGTGATGGTGATTCCTCGGCCTGGACGTGATGCTTCTGTAGCGTCGGCTGACGATTTATGCCTTCTAAGTCAAAACTTCTTGGGGAAATCATCCACACATTCTTGAAGAATCTACCTAGCGGGTGCATTCACCAACCTATGCATCAGGTGTCCATCCTAGCCCTCTGGACCGTCGATTCAAACAATTGACTGAAAGGGTCCATTAATCGGGGTACCTACGTTTCGAATGTGGTCCCTTGGACCGTATTTTTGAGACTTTTTTTTTAAAAGTATCCCGAATGTGGACCATGCTTATCCCATGCGCGATTTAGATAATCTATATAAATACTCTAGCGCAGAGATTCAGTGATTAAATAACGAAATGTTAGCAAATATCATCAACGATTTGACTATCAGTGGACATTCAGAGATCATCTGCCAGTTTTTTTCTTACCAGGCTGACACTAAAGATTTAAATCTATTTAAAGCATGGAGATCAGCTCTTAGAACATGCCAGGAAGAAGTAATTGACTTATTTTTCCCTTTATTGAAGGCGGACAAAATCATTGCAATAGACGTCTTAATCGAAGCAATTAAGTACAACCAAATCAAGGTCGTTAGGAAGCGAGTTGAAGCTGGTGTTCCGTTAAATTTTGGTTCCTCAAAAGCAACCACTGAACTAATCACTGTAGTACAGGAGTAGAGCATAACAACCTTTTTCTTCTTAAATTGCTTTTAAATGAAAACACAGACGTAGACTATGACGGAGAAGGACATACCAACCCATTAGCAGAAGCCAATTGTAAGAATTCTAATTAGATGGTGGAGTACCTATTAACGAATGGGACAGCGAATGCTAACGCCCTCTTATGTAATCGTAAAACACTGTTTTCCATGACCAAGTCATCCAAACAAATTCTGGAATTACTATTAGATCATAACATGAGGGCGTACATCATCGCAACCAATGGAAACACTATCAGTCATGAATTCGCAATATTAAACGCATTTCCCACAAAAACCATAGTTATGACCAAATTGTTACTAAAAAAGGGAGCACCCATTCATCAAGTTAATGTTTGTAATGAAACACCATTACTAATAGCTTCCAAAAACGGTAATTTGATAATAGCAATAACATTTTTGGACTACAAAGCAGACCCAAACATAGGTAGTATATTTGGACTCACACCATTGATCATGGCAAGTAACCATACACAACCTCACGTATTAAAGGAATTACTTAAGGCTAAAGCAAATGTGAATGATATCGCTATCAACGGGTCAAGTCCACTCACAAGTTCATACTCATCAAGGAATATGATCAATACCAAGATACTTGGACAGCTGGAGCTGCCATTCATCATTGGTCATACGAAGACTTAAATTTCCTACATGAAAATAAAGTACCACTTCCTATACTCCACATTTATTATTATTAAATCAGTTGCGTTCGGGTGCTAAGCTTAGGGATACTTAGTTTTCACCATTGTATCCCTGTCCCCCTTGCTATACCTCTGCAGTGTTCGTGAGTCCTAACACCCTGAATATGCGAGTATGTTGTCCACACTCACTCCGTAAAAGCTCTCAGGATCCAGGATCCCGGTTCCCAACCATTTCAAGCGGTGGCCTATCAGGTTAGGGCATTTGCATAGGAAGTGGCACGCGGTCTGTTCCTCTGATTCGCACCATCTACACAGGTTACTATGCCCCTGCGATTTGTGTGTGTAGCACCGAAGGTTGCAGTGTCCGGTCATAATGCCCATGACCTCTCTAGCCCTTCGTTTGTCTAGTCTGGTGATCAGTTTGGACCATCCGGTAATATAACTTCCCAGTAGTTCCTTGATCCACCTGTAGCTCTGGGACTCTTCCCAGAGTTCCCATCTTTGCCTCTTCGAGTACTTCTCCAGGATACTGTAGCCTTCTGAGAACGGTACACCCACCCCATGCTACGGCCGTGTATCTGTCGAGGCCCCTCTCCTCGCAAGCTCATCTGCCCTTTCGTTTCCCTTCGAACCCGGAGTGTCCGGGTATCCAGGTAATAACTACTTGGTTAGATCTTGCCAGCGCGTTAAGGGTATTCTTAGCCTCCCTAACCAACCGTGAGGTTGTAACTGGGTTTTCCAAGGCCTCTATGGAGGCTTGGCTGTCAGTGCAGATGCAGATGCGTCTCTTACTGACGTTCCCCAGAGAAGGGTTGTTAGCGCACGTATTTATCGCAGCCATCTCGGCCTGGAACACCGTGTTGAATTCCCTGAGCCCGTAGGATTCCCTAAGGCTAGGTTCATAAATTCCATAGCCAGTGCCTTCATTGGTCTTGGATCCATCGGTAAACCAGATGTCTCCGTGCCCAAGCACTTGTTTGTTGCTCCATTCCTTCCTGTTTGGTATCCTCGTTTTGAAACGTTGCCCAAACAGTAGAGTCTTATCCATTCTGTCTTGGGTCGAGTTAAAGACCTCGCCCTTCAACATTCTCCCTCAGATGGTTGCATGCCCATTACTATTTCCAACCCACTCCCCGCTGCACTTCAGTCTGTAGGCTGTTCTGGCCGCAACCAGTTTGATGTCCAGGTCTAGGTTTTGGACATCCAGCAACATCCTGATTGTGGCTGTGGGTGTGTTTCGTTTGAGCCCGTAAATACCCCTCAAGACGACAGCCTGAACATGGTCCAGTACACGCCTCGAAGTCTTATTTTCGGTCACTTTCCACCATACCACCGCGGCATGGGTAAGCTTCGGTTTCAGAATCGCCTCGTGTAACCACAAGGTGACCTGGGGTTCTAGCCCCCAGGAAGTCCCGATGGCTGACCTACACTGCATGAATATGTTTAGGACTTTGCTGCATTGAGTCTGCAGGTGTTGTCACTTTAGTTTCTTATCTAGGAATACGCCCAGATATTTCACACCCTCCGCGTACGGTATTTGTTTCCCGTTGACGGAGACTTTCTTACTGACCTTACATTTGTATTTCCTCGTGAACGTGACTATCTCCGTCTTATCAGTGTTGACAGCCAGAGATTAAGCCTCGCACCATTCGCAGATCCTCTCCAACGCCCTCCGAATAAGATCGGGTAGGACTTCTTCGAACTTGCCCCTGACAAGTATAGCGAAGTCGTCTGCATAAGCGATGGTGAAGAATCCGAGTTCGTCTAGCAAGCGCAGTAGTTCGTCCGCGACCAGGATCCACAGGAGTGGTGAGAGGACCCCACCCTGCGGGCATCCCTCGCTGATGGTTCCCCTAATCGTCTTGCCATTCCACTCACTAAAGATGCACCTATCACTAAGCATTCCCCTATCCATCTTCTGATGGTATAAGGTACACCATGCTTGGTCAAGGCTTTGTCTATAGTTGCTCTGTTGGTGCTGTTAAAGGCACCCTCGATGTCAACGAAGGCCCCGATTACGGTTTCCTTCGCATCAAAAGCCTCCTCAATGTAATTGACCACTGAGTGCAGTGCAGATTCCGTAGATTTTCCACAGGTACATGCATGCTGCGCTCGGTGAAGGGGACTGTTTATCAGTATATTCTGCCTGATGTAGTTGCCCAGCAGTCTTTCCAAGGTCTTCATTAGGAAAGAGGTCAGACTGATAGGTCTGAAGTCCTTCACCGAGTTGTAGCTTCTCCTACCAGGTTTCGGTATAAATGAGACCCGCGTTTCCTTCCAGCAAGCTGGCGCATGCCCTGTGGCGATGCAGCCCCTCAGAATACCTAACAGTAGCCTAAGGGTCTTGTCACCTCCTTCCTGTAGCATCTTAGGAAAGATACCGTCAGGGCCCGCAGATTTATACGGTTCAAAGGAGTCAATCGCCCATTTAAGCTTTTCCATGGTCACGACTTTGGCAGCCGTGTCCCAATCTTTATTCTCTGTCCCCCTTCTTCCAGATATGGTGCGCGGGGTATCATTATCTACCCTGACGAAGTCGGGGTAGTTGCTGCTGAGGAGAAGTTCCAATGTGTCCTCCTCCGATTCAGTGTAGGCGCCCGATCTGTCTCTCAGACATTGGAGACGGGCGCTGTTATCTCTGGTTAGGATTCGAGCGAGCCTCGCAGTGGCTGCCAGGTTTTCCATGCCTGTGCAGAATTCCCGCTATTTTTCTCTCTTTGCCTTCGCAATTTCCTTCTTGAAGGCCTTCAGCGTGTCTTTGTACGCTTCCCAGCCTTCAGTGGATTTCCTCTTCTTTGCCCTGTTAAACGCCCTTCTAATATACTCTATACTCCACATAATAACGGATGAAATGATCAAGAGAATGGATTCTAAGATCAACGAAGATTATTTAAGTATGACACAAAATGACAACAAAAGATTGTACAAAATACTAACCGAGAAGAAATGAAAAACACGTTCTTTTACAAAAGTACCACTTTCTTCGAAATCTGATCTAAAAACTTCCAAAAAATGTTTTCTTGCATGAACAAAAATAACAAGAAATTATTTCAACAAAAAGAAAATTTTAAATCATTCCCATTGCATACACGCGCCCTGAACGATAGATTTCTAAAAGTCCGAGAAAAATACTATAAAAAAAATAAAAAAAATTTCTGTAAGGTAAAATTCCCTAAAAGTGACACAGCATTAAAAATACCCCAGAAGTGAAACGGTTTACTAAAAGGATAATTATTCGTTCAAAAATTATTTTAGATAACCTAAAAAAAATTATATGTAATCTTGAATAGTATAGCTGCAAGACCTATTAATTTTTTTAAGCGTTTTGTAAATAAAGGATCGAGGATCGTTAAATAAAGGTTCTGTGTGGTTAAAATAATTAATATAGTTTATTGGATAAAATAAATATACTAGGCTTCGATAAGCCTTACATCGCGTGACCGTACGCGCGAGCAACAGAACGGAGAGAGAGAGTAGCTTCGCCGTCGGTCTTCGTCAGCAGCTTCAGAACACACGCATGCGCACAGCAGTTTTGCACACGACACTCATACCGCGTGTATTCAAATAATATTATAATGTCGGAATATTCACATAATTTAACACGCCTCCTTGAATTTACGACATTTTACTTTCATCTTAATAACTGTTCTTAAAATTTAATTTTACAAACTCATCTTATAATCTAATTATTTCAAATTAATCTTAACGCATTTCTGATTTTAACAAATTTTGTTTTTTCTAAACTCTAAGTAAATAAATCAGCTAAATTAAATTTAGAATCTATATTTACAATATAAATCACGCCATTTTCATAATTCTCATTAACATATTGATATTGCACTTCAATGTGCTTCGAATTTTTTGTAAAGTTATCGTATTTTGTAATTGCTACCGCACCAGAATTATCTTCATAAATTTTTATCGGTTTTTCTATCCTCAAATTAAACGATTTATTCAACAAATTTTTTATAAATAATATTTCAGTTACTGCCTCCGATAAAGCAGTGTATTTAGCAAAAGTTGAACATTTTGTCACCGTATTCTGTTTTCGCGTTTTCCAATTAATCAAATTACCAAAAAGTCTAATTACAAAACCTGTCGTTGATTTTCTATCTATATTATCACCCGCAAAATCTGAATCCACCATACAATCTAATTTTACATTCCTATCATTATGTGTTAATTTTTAATTATTAGTTTTTTGCAGATATTTTAAAATTCTTAAAGCATATTTATAATGTGTTTGATCGTAACAACTTTGAAATCTACTTAAATAATTAACACTATAAGTAATATCAGGTCTAGTGCCTGTGCTGACATATAATAATTCGCCAATTAAATTTCGATATTTTATTCTTTCATGAACTTCCGTCGCTTGATTCAATCTCAAATTACTCTCCATAGGAGTTTCATATCATTTCGCATTTTCAAGATTTTATTTTTCAGCCAAAGATTCAATATATTTTGTTTGACTTAAAGTCATCAATTTCATATCTTTACTATAATCTATATCAATACCTATATAACTCTTGATTTTGCCCAAATCTTTCATAACAAATCTTTGCATTAAACTAGTTTTAATCTCTCTGATCTTATCAAGATTTTTGCAAACAATCAATAAATCATCAACAAAAACTAAAAAATATATTGGATCTTTGCCTTTGTTATTTACGTACAAACAATAGTCATAATTACTTCTTTCAAATCCTAACTGTTCAACAAAATCATTAAAACATTCGTACCAAGTTCTAGAGCTTTCTCTTAAACCGTAAAGAGCTTTCAATAATTTACAAACTTTATTTTTACCAGTTTCATAACCTTTAGGTTCATAAATGTAAACTTCGGATTTTATATTGACATTTAAAAATGCTGTCTCAACGTCCATTTGCTCAACAAATAAATTATTTGCACAACTGTAACTTAATAGAATTTTTAAAGTCTGCATTTTACCGACAGGTCAATAAACATTTTCTAAACATTCTTTCTGTTGAAAGCCTCTAACTACTAGTCTAGCTTTACAAGTATTATCATTTTTCTTTCTGTAAACCCATTTAACATCAATTATTTTCTTACCTTTAGGTTTGTCAACAACAACCCATGTTTTGTTTTTATTTAAGCTCTCAATTTCGGAGTTCATTGCTTTTTGCCAATTTTTCGATTCGCTGGAGTTTAACGCCTCTCGAATGTATTCGGTACATTCGCATTTACATAATTGACATAAACACAATGTGTTATAGGGTTACCGTATCTTTGAATAGGACTTCTTTTTCTACTCGATCTTTAAGGAATAGTCAAATTTTCATCAATCATTTCATCAACATTATCAACACTATCGCGCTCGCTTGAAATATTTTCATCTGATTCACACTCATCATCATCATTATCTTTCTCAGAATCATCCTTATTCTCTAACCTTCAATTAATAGAATTTTCCTCATCAACATTCTCATTCTCGCTCATATTCATTCTTTTTAAACAAATTAATTCTTTCTCATTCTCGATTACTTTGACGTGTCTGGCATTAATTACTTTGTTATTTAGCAAAACCCTATAGCTATCATTATTATAACCCACTAAAATACCTACTTTAGATTTATCATCCCATTTACCTTTCCTTAAAACTTCAGGGATTCTGACAAAAACTTTACTGCCTTTTGGCAGAAAAGCTTAAATTTTGAAATGTTTCACATTAGGTTTTTTGCCAAAAAATATTTCAAAAGGAGTTTTATTTTCCTGAGTATTAGCAATCGTACGATTTTTTAAATACGAGACTGTTATTATAAATTCAGGCCAATACCTGTTATCAATTCCGGCTTCCCGGGCTAAACAACGACCGATATCCATTGCGGATCTGTTGTATCGTTCTGCCACACTGTTTAATTCGTGTACGTAGTTCGGGCATGGTGACAACTCAATACCTTTATATTTAATAAAATTATAAATTTCGCGATTTAAATATTCTTTCCCGTTATCACAGTGTAATTTCTTTACTCTTTTACCGAAAAGGTTCTCGACTAAATTCACGTATTCTACAAAACAACCTACTGTTTCACTTTTACTTTTAATGCAGTAAGTTCTCGTACATTTACTGTAATCATCTATAAAAGCCAAAAAATATTTTTCTCCACAATAACTAGTAGTTTTATGTGGACCATTGAAATCGGTATGAATTAATTCCAAAATCTCCGACGATTCAGTTCTCTCATTATCAAATGGTACATTTGCCATTTTACTCTGTATACAGTTCGCGCATTTCAAAATATCATTTTCTAACTTATCTGGCAAACCTTCAAGCAGTTTATTTTTAACTAATTTATTTAAATATTGAAAATTTACACGGCCTAAAGCCCTATCCCATTTTTCTTTATCTGTTAATTTCAAAGTATTTGCATAAATATTTTCATCTTTATTTCTATCAACAAAACTATCCAAAATGTATAAATTATCAATTTTATTTGCAATAGCTATCAATTTTCTATTATTGTTGTAAATTTTGGCATTTTTATTTTTAATCACAACAGTGCTAGATTCCCTTATTCTGGAAATACTCAAAATATTTTTTCTTATACCATCAACAAAATAAACATTCTTTAAATTAACATGAACCATGCTATCATAATTTTCAAAATATATTTTAATTTTTCCTAACTTAGTCGCTTTTATAATTTTGCCATCTGGCAATTTAACATTAATTGAATTTTTTTAATTTACGTACTAACAAATATAATCCTCGCTGTTAACTATGTGATCTGTGCAACCACTATCTAGCAACCACTTTATTTTATTTTTATTTTCACTTAAATTTTCACTCAAACTATTCACGTGCACTTCCGTCGCCAAGCTCTCGGTGTCGCTGCGCTGCTCGTTGTTTGACTCTGCTGCACGATGTCCTCCTCGTCCTCGACCTCGATGAACACCGCCTCTGCCGTTGCCTCGTTGGTTGTCTCGCTGACCTTGCTGATAGTATTGAGCTCCTCTACCTCGATTAGAGTGAGCACCTCTGCCGTTGCTGCTTTGTTGTTGTTGTGGACAATCATTTTTGTAGTGTCCGAATTTTCCGCATTTGAAACAATTACCTTTCATTTTTGCATTGAAAGTACTAACACTTGGTTTTTTATTCATTTCACTTTTGCACAAACTTTTTTCTTGTATTTTTGCTTTCACAAGATCCACTGTTCTGTCCTTAGCTGGCACTAAATCGATTAAATCACCAATATAACAATAACTTATTGGTAAAGCATTAATCATATAACGCATTTTTTCTTCATTACTTATTGTACCACCGGCAGCTTTGAAATTATTGCATGCCTTTTCAAAATTCACAAAAAATTCTTCAGGTGTGTCAGAATTTTTTAACTTCACTTGTTCCAGCGTGTGTTTGTTTATTAATTGTAGAGTTGTAGATTCTTTTGCGTACATATTTTTCAAAACATTTATCATCTCTAGAGTTATCTTGCATTCACGTACGTACTCTACCTGTTTGTTTGAAATTGTGCTGATCAAAATTGTTTTTGCTTTTGAATCCTTCTTTTTCCAATCTTCTGCTTTTTCACTGGCTTCTTTTTCTCGTTCTGCTGGTTCTAAACCCTCTTTATAATCCAATGTAGTCATTAATCTGAACTTCCAGTTCTCATAATCAATCCCATCAAAAATAGGAATTGAAATTTAGTCGACTTTTGCATATTTAGCCATTTTTAGTTTTAATTTTATACTCTCTTCTATGTATAAATTTACTTTCTAAACATTAATTAAACCTCTTAGAAATCTCTTTCTTAAATAATTTCTATTCTCTTTACTAATAGAAATTTCCGTAAATTTCGACTCTTCACTGTTATTTATTTTTTCTTTCATCGTATTAAACATTTGCTATGTTCATTTAATTCAAAACTCGATTATCAAAAAAATCTCAACATGTGCTTAACCTCACTTTTCGCCATGCGCTCGCTTAACCTCGCGACACGCCATGCGGTTTCACAAAATTAAATCCTCGTGCATCAACCTTTTGCACGGATTTTTTCTACAGGCTTTTCACGCCTCTCACTTACTTAGCTTCTAAGCTAATTAATTTCAAAAATATTTTTTTATGCTCTTTAAAAAGGTAGCTTAGAAAAGAGAAAAATTTTTGGAGCACATATTTTTACTGACTGAACTTTTTATACTTTTAACATCACTTTTTACTGACTAAACCACGCTCGCAGCTACCATGTTGTAAATAAAGGATCGAGGATCGTTAAATAAAGGTTCTGTGTGGTTAAAATAATTAATATAGTTTATTGGATCAAATAAATATACTAGGCTTCGATAAGCCTTACATCGCGTGACCGTACGCGCGAGCAACAGAACGGAGAGAGAGAGTAGCTTCGCCGTCGGTCTTCGTCAGTAGCTTCAGAACACACACATGTGCACAGCAGTTTTACACACGACACTCATACCGCGTGTATTCAAATAATATTATAATGTCGGAATATTCACATAATTTAACAAAGCGTCTTTTGTTCATATGTTTGTAAAAAATTCATCAAAATTGAGTTTATTAATACGATGTCGGGGATTATTTCATTTCAATGCCTCACCAAATTACCGTTTTTTCGTGATATTTTCAATCGTTTTTATTAATTATGAATAAAACTTTAACTATCTCAAAACTTTTTTAAATTGATAAATAAAGTTTTTGAGATGATATTTCAGTTAAAATTGTTAATGAAAAGTCATTATTTTTATTTTTATTTAGGATTTTTGAGTAGTCCGATTATGAAACAAAATAGACTAACATTTTGATTTCACTTTTTTTTTTCTAACGAAATTTAGGAGTTATCGTTCCGAGGTCAAAATAATAAAACTTGATAGTCATTGTCGATTAGGAGAAACCAAAATTTATTTTAAATTGTATAATAATCGCTGCAGCTTCGACGTGGCTAAGACGTCCTCGTCAGGCTAAAATATTAAAATATAAAGTATTAATACATCTTTTCCTCTTATCCCTTCTTCCCCTGTGGATTGACTTTTCACTTTCGATTCTAACTCATTATCTGACAAGATACCGTTGTGAGAATGACATACCAATCTGAGTCTGTGACAAACTTCGAACACGAGTTAAGACTCAATAATGATACCAGAATGAAAATGAATTGTTAACTTCCTTAAATTTTCGGTAAGCTCATTAGAAACTCGTAAATACAAGAGAATCTTTATCATTTATAACTTTATACTTGATACTTTATATTTTAATATTTTAGCCTGATGAGGACGTCTTAGCCACGTCGAAACTGAAGCGATTAATATACAATTCATGATAAATTTTGGTTCCTCCTAATCGAAAACTACTGTTGGGAATAAGTGTTGGGCGCTTCATTCTCGACTGATTCGTCCCGCTGCCCCTGAGGTGCGCGCGCCGCGCACTGCTGCTTTCGCGGGGCCTTCAATTCCGGTACGTGCTGTCATGGCGATCGGACGCTCTCGCTCTCCCGGTACACGCAGTTTTCGTGCTAATCTATTTCTTACAGTTTACTTAATTCTGGTCGTTGATATTTATATAATAAAGTTATTATCAGTTCAAGTGAACTTCCTGTACTTATTATTTACAATAAAACCCTCATCCCTGACAATAACTATCAAGGTTCATTATTTTGAATTCACTTCTGGTCCGCAAACAGTTGTAAAATCTCTACTTTGTCCAGAAGAAAAACGCTTTTATCTAAGTTCTTTTGCAATCAAAACTTTATTAAATCAATCAAAAAAGCTCGAATGTTTCAACTTTATTATCAAGCTACTTAATTTTCAAAGATTCCATAGACTTTTATGAAAAAAGTTGTCTACAAACAGTTGTTGCAAAAACACCGTACTAATAACTAAATATGATGATCCTCAGAATTCGATCCTCACTATGAAGTCCTCAATTTAGTCCTCAAAGTTCAATCCTCAAAATTCTTTCGTAAATAAATTAAAAATCAATTTTTTTTATTATTTGAAGTGTAGTTTAGTGTAGTTAAACATATAGAGAAGCAGCAGTAGCAATGGGATTGATAGAACATGATGAAAATATTTTTGAAATTTTCGACGAAGCTATAAATTATCTAACATCTAAAAAATTGAGAAAATTTTTTGTTTGTTTTCAATGTCCAAAAAAATTCTTGGTAAATTTTTTTTTCCACATAGCTGTAAAAACACTTTTTTTTACTTTTAAATTTTATTTAATGCTCTCAAATGTTTAAACAATAAATAATTAAATTATACTTCGCCTTTTTTCCTTACAGCCTACCAACATGAAATTTGAAACTTTTATGAGCAGAATACTTTTTTTTAACAAGAAATTAGATCAAACAAGAAAGAAATTATAAAAATTTTGATAATTTTGATGTAAGAAAAAGGATTTTTTCGATTTTTTTAATTTTAATAGAAAATTTCCTCTTGCAGTATACATTTTTTTTTTTCGGAAAGTAGACGTTTCAACGAAAAAAAAGTGACCTGACAGAAATTTTTAAAATCAAATTTGATAACCCTTTCAAAATTTTGAAGTTTAACGCTTTTTTGCGAAAATAGTTGATTTCTCGGAAATGCTTTGGTATTTTTGCACAAAAAATTATGAAAAATTTTTTTACATAAAAACCTTCACTTTCACCAAAAATTATGAAATTTAAAAAATTTTTGTGCCCGGGACGCATCGAAAAAGGAAATCTTATGCTTTTCACGTTTTTCTCGGAAAATATTGACTTTTCCGGAAAAACTCATATTATAAAAAATGTTCATTTTTTAAGTACCTTCTATTGGAATTTGAAAATTTTCCATAGAGCCTTTGCCAATCTTTAATAATAATTTAGATTATTTTCCCGAGCTGAATTTCAGCCAATAGCAACGCCGTATTTGACATTTGGCGGAGGAGTGTGGCTAAAATTATTTCGATAATTTTTCGGTTATTTCCAATTAGTCGCATAGCAACTTGAATTGTTATACTTACTCGATTTAGTTTTTGGGTTGGATCCGAGTCACTGCGGTGTATACCATATACCTATGAATACTCATATATATATACTAGGGGGGGTACCCCCCTGCTCGCTCCGCTCGCCAACCCCCTAATTATAATTGATGAATATAAAAATTAATCAAAACAATACTTAAGCTCTATGTTTGGTAAAATAATCAAAAGACTAAAGCGCTCAAAATCAATAAAAATTAGACACGAGAGTTCAGTTTGAACTTTACTTACTCATCATAACTTGATTCATAAAATCAGACTTATAAAGAAAAGTTTGTAATTATTTAGGCAAAATCATGAGGTATAGAATTTTATTTCTTTTTTTAATAATTTTTAGTCAAAATCTATCCAGGGCTAAAATAGATCTAAAATTGACAAATGAAGATATAAATCAATTTTAAAATAGTTAGAGTGTTCATGTAAGGTACATACATAAATTTTTGATGACTCATAAGGAATATTTTAGTAAGCCCACTGGTATTTTGAACCATTTCATTAGATCTTACACACACAAAAATATTTTTTAGAGCTTTTTTTGCTTATGGCGGGCATATTAAATAGATTCATTTCAGATCGATATAACAAACTTTATTATATTTCCGGCCCACAAGTGTCACTCACCTAATCACATTAACTATCTAACCTACTTCACTATCTCACCCATTTGGAGAACCCTACTAACCTTACTTAATCTTTCATCTTGAACCACCTGACCTATTTTAATCTTAGCCGCATTACTGACCTTACTAATTTTACTTACTACCAATACCGTAAATAATTCCCAACTCATCTCTCACTCACTCTACCAACAAACCCTACTCACCTTATTCATTCTTGATCTGACTCATCTTAGATCTCTAGCTTATACTCCCCATCCTGAAAACTACTCTAGTAATTTGCCGAATGATAAAAAAAATCAAGATTTTTTTCAAATTTCGCAAACTCGTACAAACGAACCTTGATTTTCTTCAAAATTATTTTACAGATTCTTCATGAGATGAACGTATTTCCTTTATAGTAAGAGCTTGCGAAGTTGCGTTTGAACCGACTAATTGATAAACGGCTTTGTTCAGCACCCTCTCATGAGAGTCATGACAACAAAAAGTATTTTCTGCACTCCGGCCGGGAAGTAGCAAAGACTGGCGCGCTCAGAGGCCAGAAAATGCGTCGAGCAGAAAAATAGTAGTACCTATACCACACGTGGCCACGAAAATAAGAAATGTCTCAGATCACATGTAATTTTCGGCCGAGGCGCAGCCGATTGTAGTAATCTACTAATTAATAAAAATTTGAATGACATAATTAGAAAGCTGAGCTCAAAACCTTTTTTATCATACATAATTTTATATAAAAATTTTCATTGGAGCCAAAGTTATAATTTTAATATGTCTATACCAGCCCACAACCACACAACCATCACTCACCCCATCTAAGTCTCTTTACTATTCTCACCCGTATTAAGGCGAAGTCATAAGGGTCATTTTAACAAAAAATTGAAGATTCAGTAAAATTAAAAATGAAAATGAAAAAAGGGCTCTGTAGCGCTGGAGCTACTATCTTAATATATCTTTTAAGTCCAACCCCATCAAAATCGGATCAAAATTAACGTCAGAATATGGGAAACAGTTTTCTAAATTTTTGTATCTTAATAGCATTTGCTATACATCTATATTTATTGAATCTTTAGGAAGTTTTTTTATTTTCGTTTTCATTTAATTTTAAATGATTTTTTTCGCAAATTCTGCAACTCCCCTTAAGACTTCGAATTTTTTTATCTTCAACTACATGACCTAGTTTAATCTTAGCCACATTACTGACCTCACTAATTTAATTTACTTCAAATACCGTATTTTATCCCTACCCCTAAAATCCAGCTGGATTTCCAGCAGGATTTCCAGCTGGCTATCCAGCTGGATTTCGGTTTCAATATGATGGCTGGATTTCCAGCTAGATTTCAAAAAAGAAATTTTTTGGTGAAAATCAATATTGCTTGAAATCAAGTTATTATTCATTTTTCAATGATTTTGAAAAGATTTGTCTTAGTTTTTTTTTTTTTTAATTTTCCAGCCGGATCTGTCCAGCTAGAAATCCAGCTGGACAAATTGAAAAATGAACAATAACTTGATTTTAAGCGATATTAACCAAAAAATTTTTTTTTGTCCAGCTGGATTTAAGGGGTAGGGATCTCCCAAACTTATTTCACCCAATCTACCAACGAATCCTACTCACCGTATTCATCAACTCAGTCACAAACTTTAAATTTTTGTTGAAGTACTTTAAATTTTGAAAAAGCTCTATTAATATTTTTAAGTAAAATAACAAACCCTTCCTCACCTCATCTCCCCCTCCACCCTCCTCCCGCATAACCTCCGCCTAACCAACCTTATCTACCTTACTAACCTGAATCGACTTAAATTATTAGCTCTTACTAAACTAACGTATCTCGCTTATCTAATCAGCTGGCTTGGGATGGCGTAAATCTGCCCACTTAAGTGTCCCTTGATTGCCCGTAAAAATTTCTAGTACCGCACAAATTTTTATTCCTAAGTAAATGTTTTTTATCAAAAAGTAAACATTGGTATTAAGTTAGGTATGGGTTCTATAAATTAATATAAATAATATAAATTAGTAATTAATATATATAATATAAATTAAAATCCAATCGTTCGTTGATCTTAAATCGGTATATAAATATATATAAATAATTATTGGATTTTAAATTATATTATAATTTCAACGAAGAATTAAAAGGGATCTTTGAAAAGGGGATTTTTGAAAAAAAGGGGATCCAACTGAGGGGATCCAATACTTTCGACGAAGATCCAATTTAGGGGATCAGAAAAGTGCGATATTTAACTGTGTTTTGACCGTGTTTTTAAGAATTTCAGATTTTCGAAGATCCAATTTAGGGGATCCAATTTAGGGGATCAGAATCAAAAACGGAAATATAATATAGGGAGATATATATATAAGTATACACCGCACTGACTCGGGTTAGCCAGGCTCGTGGGTCAAGTTTGACAAAAAATCACTCGCGCTTCGCGCTCGTGAATTTTAACCTGCTAAACTTGCCCCCCTCGTTGCTGTGCAACAAAACACAGTCAGAAAATTATCGACAATTTTGAAGCACTAGGATTGATTGATGTTTTTTTTATACCAAGCAAAGGAATGAATCCCTATCTTGCTCGTATTTGAAAATACATTATTTAGTACAACAAAAAAAAATATAAAAGTATAACAATAGATATATAGAGTGGTAAGTACAGATTAATATTATGCATATAGTTAATTAATGTAAATAGTTTTTCTTTTTTAATAATTAATGAGATCATTTTTTTTTTCCTTCACTTCACTTCTGGTCCTCAGAGACAGTGTAACGTGTAGAGAGGGGACAAGGGTTATAGAGGTTTAGAGGTGAGCAGGTGGGGGTTGAAGCAGAGATGATAATATTGGGTGGAGAGGTGCGGGAATGACGGTGAGGTTTTCTTTGTGGGCACGTTCAATCCAATCTGGACAGTCTATTTTAAAAAGAGTAGATTTAAGGTAGTCTTTGTATCCTGAGACGGAGGTACTATTGTAGAAAATGGAGGGGTATTATTGATAGAGCGAGTGGATTGTAGGGTAAATAAATATTTGAAGATGTTTGTTCGTGGGATAGGGTAAATAAGGGGAGGACGGAGGCGAAGGTCTGAGCATCTAATGGAGTCCTCGCCATGGTCAATTTTGAAGTTAGAGTAAAGGTGTGGAGGTTGGCCTGACTCAACCATTGCATAAACCATGGACGTGGTCAGGTATTCCCAGAGCGGTCAGGTATTCCCGGCAGGGGTATTACGACTGAAAATTTTTTATCTTTAAATCTAATATTTTCAGTTAATTTTAATTTTTTGAAACTATTCCATAGTTTACTAATTTTAATAGTATCTTCCACGATAATTTTTTCATTACCTCTTTTTACTACTGGAAGATCTTGTCGAAAATCACCCCTAAAAATTATTAATTTACCTCTGAAAGGTAATTTATTTCTAGAAATATCTTGTAAAGTCCTATCTACGATTTCCAATGTTTTTTTTTTGGAATCATGGATACTTCATCCCAGACTATGATGTCACGTTTGCGTAATTTTTTTTGTCTGATTCATTTTTTAAAAATGAAATTTCAAAATTATCTAAAATTAACGGTAATTTAAAAGTTTTATGACTGGTCCTACGTTTTGATAATAAAATTGAAGCTATACCGGTCCATGCCATAGATAAAACATTTTTATTCTTCGACATAAAATAATAAATTAAATTTTTATAAAGGAAAGTTTTTCCAGTGCCTCTCAGACCTTCCCAGACCATCTATAAAGTACATACCATTGGAATTTTTGGTTTTTAGATTAAAAATCGATTTTTGATCATCCTTAAATTTTGTAAATAATTCAGTATATTTTCCATGAATATCATTTTCACTATCATAATTTTGGAAATTGTTTTTTAAATTATCTAAACATGGTTCTGGTAAACCGAAAAATTTGCAATTTAATGAAGTATCTTCATTTCTTAAAAATTCATTTATTCCATTCAAACCACTATTTTAGTCCAGGAGCGCTAGTTTTTCGCGACCAAAGAAAATTGTAGCAGGTAGAAAATACTCAGAAGTTGTTATTGACGATGTACAATATGTGGAAAAAATGTTTGGCGGACACCAAAAGTTGTCTAAATTGAAAACATGCGAAAGAATGTGTCAACTGCAAGACCATGGTACAATGAATTAAAATTGTTTAATTTATTGTGATTTATAGTTTAAATTTCCATATCGATATCGTAGTAGAGTCAAGCTTTCTGAAGTGGGCCACTAAGAATCAAGTTATCGAATTTGATATCTATTTTTACAGATATTTGGAGGTTTATGTGCCAATAGCAACAACCCAAAATTTTTTTTGAAAATTTCAATTATTTAAAAAGTTATAAACAAATTAGTTTTAAGACAACATTTTTTTCAAATTTCAATAACTTGGAGTGGATTTGATGAAAATGCTCAAAAATTTATGAGCATGCATAAAAATATTATTAGAATAAGGAAAAATAATTGTTTCAAAAAAAAAATGTAATTTGTTTATAAAAAATTAATTTTGCGATAAACAATTGGAAATTTAACAAACTTCTCGTATGGCTGGATGAAATTTTTTTTCACAAAATTATTCTGTAGACTCTAAGCTATAAGAGCCCACAAAAAAATTTTTGTGTTCTTCAATAAAGAAAAAGTTATGAGCATTTAAACATCGCTGCGTTAGCGCGGCTGGCGGCGCGGGCGCCCGGCCCACCGCGCCGCTTGCCGCCACAAGTCAGCGCGAGCGTTCTTCTCTCCCCTGCGTATTTTAACATTTAAGCTTACTTAAAAAATGTATCTAAATTTTAAAATTCACACAAATTTATCAGTTTATTTATTAATTTGAATTTTTTTTTTATCATTAACAAAGTACGAATACATCACTTTTTTCGTAAGATGAAAATATTTTACATTCTTCTTGTGTGTGTAAAATTCACGGCAACTGTCGGCTAAAAGTAAGAGGGCTCGAAGACGAATTCGCGCGTAAAAATGTCAATTTTCAAACGACTTATCACGACTTCTTGGAAAAAATGATTTGTGCTAAACCATCACCTGAATGCTATCTCGGTACTTGTGAAAAATGTCCTGGTACGAAAAAAATTACTCAAGATTTAAAAAGAAGTTTGCAAACGTATGATATTAAAAAAATAACTTACAACCAATGGCTCACAACTGATAGGTATTAGAATTTATACTCATTTTTTTTGTCGCATTCATAAGGTTTTAATTATAATTTTTCTATTTTTTGGATGTCAATACCTTACTCAAAGTGAGAGTGCTCAAAATTTTGTCAAATCCTTTGCAGCTCAGTTACCAGATATTTTAATCCACGATTTTATCGCAAAATCTCAAGCTTCTTATTTGGAACAGCTTAAAACTGACCTAAAAATTGGTGACTTTCTGGTGACTCTTAATTTTTCTGAAAACTACACATTTCAAATCCAGGACGCTATCCAGGCTCATCATTGGACCTCAGATCAAGCTACGTTGCATGTTTATGCTATTTACTATAAAAAAAAAACAATGATCTTCATCACGTTAACTATATTGTTCTTTCTGAGTACAAAGAACACGATGCCACAGCGGTTCACTTATACAATTCGAAGATGATTAACTTTTTAAAAACGAAATTTGGAGCACGTAATGTAAAAAAATTGATTTATTTTTCTGATGGAGCAAGCTCCCAATATAAAAATGAATCAAATTTTTTAAATTTGATGTATCATAAAAAGGATTTTGGCATTGACGCTGAATGGCACTTCTTCGCAACGTCACACGGCAAAGGACCATGCGATGGTAACGGTGGTTGTGTCAAGAGAATGGCATATCGTGCAAGTTTACAGGATAAAACGATTACCACAGTTCAGAAACTTTATGAGTGGGCATGTGGGTTTTTCAAAAAAATTGAACTTGGCTTCTATGCAATAGATGAGTTTCATAAACACAAGGATAAATTGGCACCACGACTTTCAAAAGCTAAACTCATTGAGGGTACTCGGCCGTATCACTGTTTCAAACCAGTTAGTTCAAAAAATTTAGAATGTAAAATATTTTCATCTTACGAAAAAAGTGATGTATTCGTACTTTGTTAATGATAAAAAAAAATTCAAATTAATAAATAAACTGATAAATTTGTGTGAATTTTAAAATTTAGATACATTTTTTAAGTAAGCTTAAATGTTAAAATACGCAGGGGAGAGAAGAACGCTCGCGCTGACTTGTGGCGGCAAGCGGCGCGGCGGGCCGGGTGCCCGCGCCGCCAGCCGCGCTAACGCAGCGATGTTTAAATGCTCATAACTTTTTCTTTATTGAAGAACACAAAAATTTTTTTGTGGGCTCTTATAGCTTAGAGTCTACAGAATAATTTTGTGAAAAAAAATTTCATCCAGCCATACGAGAAGTTTGTTAAATTTCCAATTGTTTATCGCAAAATTAATTTTTTATAAACAAATTACATTTTTTTTTTGAAACAATCATTTTTCCTTATTCTAATAATATTTTTATGCATGCTCATAAATTTTTGAGCATTTTCATCAAATCCACTCCAAGTTATTGAAATTTGAAAAAAATGTTGTCTTAAAACTAATTTCTTTATAACTTTTTAAATAATTGAAATTTTCAAAAAAAAATTTGGGATGTTGCTATTGGCAAATAAACCTCCAAATATCTGTAAAAATAGATATCAAATTCGATAACTTGATTTTTAGTGGCCCACTTCAGGAAGCTTGACTCAGTATGGTTTCAAATTTGGTTTTAAAATAGCATTGTGTATTTTTATTAATTTTTTTAGGTAAACGAATCAACTGTAAGATCAATTCGAGATAAAAAAGAAAGTATCCGGGCAAGTGCGAAATTGTTAGGGCCTCATGCCCGAACCGCTAAAATTAGCAGAAGATATGAAAAATTAGAAGAACTTCTGTATATTTGGATACAAGATATGATACAAAATAAAGTTGCATTATCAGTTGCAGTTATTAGAGAAGAGGCGCAGACAATTTTTGAATATTTGCAAGAAAAAGGTGAAATTAAAAAAAAGGAAACGTTCAGTGGAAGTAAAGGCTGGTTTGAACGTTTTAAAACTACCTACTCCCTTTATAAAGTATCTTTCAGTGGTGAAAGTGCATCTGCTGACGAAGAAGCGGCGCGTGCATAAAAGAAAAAAAATTGGTTACAGATCAAATATTTAATTACGACGAGACAGGTTTGTGCTGGAAAAAGATGCCCAAGCGAACTTATTTAACTAAAGATGAAAAAACTGCTGCTGGCTTTAAAGCTGCTAAGGACAGGTACACTTTGTTATTTTGTACAAATGCTTCCAGTGATTTTAAATGCAAACTAATGTTAATATACAAATCTGAAACGCCAAAAGTGCTAAAAAATAAAAGAAAATATTTTTTACCCGTATTTTGGAAATCGAACAAATTTGCGTGTACGTCAAAGCCGATATTTGAGGACTGGTTTCGTAAAAGAGTATTAGATAGAGTATAAGTAGAGTATTAAGTAAAAGAGTATTCATTGAAAAAAAATCTTGCATTTAAAATAATATTATTATTGGATAATGCACTAAGTCACCCCCAAACTTTGCAATGTCTGAATCCCAATGTAGAAATTTTATTCTTACCACCAAACACAACGTCTTTAATTCAACCTCTAGATCAAAATGTTATCACTACATTTAAGTCATATTATTTGAGAAATGTACTACGAAGAATGCTTGATGTTGTTAATCACTCACGTTTAGAAAACACAAATAATACAAAAAACAAGGTTAAAAACTTTTGGAAGAATTTTACTATTTTAGATTCAATAGGGTATGTTGAAGAATCTTGGTTAGAAATAAAAAAATCAACGATTAATAAGAGTTGGAGAAAACTGCTTCCTGAAGTTGTACAAGAAGAACCCACTCAAGAAAAAGATCAACCAGTGACTGAAATTGTTAATGGTCTTGTACAAATGTGAAAACAAATAGGAGGTGAAGGTTTTGATGACGTTCAAGACAATGAATTTGTATATCAAATTATCCAGATCAAAATGGTTTATCGGTTGATGAAATTAAAGAAATTTTGAATGAACCTTCTGAAGATCTTTCAGAAGAGCTCACGGAGATTTCTGAAATGGTGATTCCCCAAAATCTGTTGTAAACATTATAAAAACTGTCGAAGCTGCGATTCAAGAAGCCATCGATACTGATCCAATTGTTATGAGAAATTTAAAATTCAAGCACGACTGTGAAGTTGCCTTGCAAGCTTATCAAGATTTATATAAACATACACTTCGTCGAGCAAAACAAAAAACTTTAACTCAATATTTTAAATAGAATTTGTAATTCATGCTTTGTTAATCGTTTATTTTACTATTTTTTGATAAATAAACAGTTTTTTCTTTAAAATTTGTAATAATTTTTCGACACTTTTGTGCATTAATGATTGACCTGGAACGTAACCCCCCACATCCCATATAAGCAATGGTTCGTTATTCGCGGTACCCTCTTGGAACGTAACCTCCGCGAATAACGAGGTCCGACTGTATTTTATTCGTGAAATTTCATCTTGCAAGCATCAATATCCATATATTCTGTGCATTAAAGCTTTATTCACAACTTTGGGTTTCATAACTTACATAAGTTATGTTAAAAACCGAAATTAGTTATCGACGTTACTAATGGTAACACCCCTGGGACCCAGTTGAGCGCTCAGTCCAGACAGGTGGTCGTGTTCACACTCCGTCAGCGGACCAGAGAGCATTCGTTGAACTGGTGAATCTATCGTGTTATGCTCTTCAGCTGGAGGAGGCTGCCCTCCAAGCTGCTGTATTTTTATCCAGGATGACGAGTCGGGAGAGGCGGAGTGCCCGCCACTGATGGCGCCACGTTTGCAGGCGTAGTGGTCGTCGACGGGAGTTGAGGAGATCCGGGAAACGTGGTGATGGGAACGATGTAACGCCAGCCACACAGGGCCACACAGTGCAGTAAAACGTGGTAAGAATGTTCTAAATTCTTGAGCCCCCTGAAAATTTGTCATTAATATAATAAAATTGATATTAAACTGTAGAGTTGGTGCCCAATTTTCGATCCTTCGTGCACTTTTTTTGATAAAATAGATTTGTTTGACAGCAGTACACGGAAAGTAAAAAGTAGTTTTACCACTTTTAAATTCCTTTTTTTGATCATGTTAATGATTTTACTGACTGTATATTGAAAAAATGTGTCAAAATTTTTATGAAATAAAGCTTTGTCATTGTATTTGTATCCGCTGCATCAAAATTCAGAATTAGATAATGAGAGTTACAGAGTTTTTAAAGAATAAAATCGAAAAAACGTGATTTTTACCACTTTTTTTTTTTGCTCATTTTCATGATTTCACTTATGTAAATCGCAAAATATGTGTTAAAGTTTTTATAAAATTCTTGATACGTTATTCAAAGTGATTGAAACATCGAAAAAAATCGATTAAATTGAGGTTTTTTAATTTTTTTCAAAATTAAACCTATAAAACCCTCTGTGTTATTACTTGATAGGTAACACATCGAAAAAGCCTTATTTTATAAAAATTTAAACACATTTTATAGTTTACAGTCAGTGATATCATTAATATTGTTATGAATGTGTTCAAATTTGGAACGTATCTGAATGTCGCGTTGTTTTCATATATATATTCGAATGTTTATGTTGTTGTTCATCTGTAAGTTTAGAGGTTCGGTCGCGATGTTGTTGAATGATTGAGTTGTAAAAAAAGTTGAGTTTGTGTTTTTAAAGTTGAAATAGTTGTTTTATTTAATAATAACCTGCGTGGTTATTACAATATGATAAAAAAAGGATTAAAAAGTGGTAAAACTACTTTTTACTTTGCATGTACTGCTGCCCAACAAATTCACTTCATTGAAAAAAGTGCACGACGAATCGAAAATTGGGCATCAACCCTACAGTTTGATATAAATTTTATTATATTATAAATTTAATGACAAATTTTAAGGGGGCTCAAGAATTTAGAAAATTCTTACCATGTTTTACTGCACTGTGGGCCAGCCAGCTCCCGGGGACTGGGATCTCCCAGTGTCATAACAGGATGGCATGGGTGGAGGTGTCCAAACGCATTCACGCTCTCTACCGTTTTAACTGCAAGAAAGCCGTTCAGGAAGTGCTAGGTGGTTCTGCCCAGCACTGTGAAATACCAATGCAAGAGTTTGAGGAGTACTTCCGGCAGATACATTCTGTAAGAGAGCCTGGAAGCGTGCTGCCGCCCCCCCCCCTGTTTAACGCCGACGAGCCCAGTACCGAAAGCTGTGCCAGCTTGTGTCGCCCATTCAGATTTGAAGAAGTAACTCATGTCCGGGGCCTGACGGCGTTACGTACGCAGATCTGGGAAAAACTCACCCAGGCTGTCACATGCTGAGGGCACTTTTCAATCCATGCCTTAGATTGGGTGCAGTACCACAGTGCTGGAAAAACTCCGGCACTGTACTGCTGTTTAAGAAAGGCGAGAGGGACCAAATCGGTAACTGGTGGCCTATTGCAATGAAGGATACTAGCTTCAAACTCCTCTCCTCATTTGTCGCCGACCGCCTCACTTGCTAGGCCATGGTTAACAGGAGAGTAAGCGCGTCCAAGAAAAGCTTCCTCCCGTACAAAGGATTCTACAAGCACAATTTTATCTTGCAAAAATCATGCGTGACGTTAAGTCCAAAGGGAAGTTATGGTCGCGTGGCTTGACTTCACCAATGCTTTTGGCTCGGTCTCCCACGCTTCTATCTTCAGGACATGAGCGTGGCGAATGTGGCCATGTCCACGTTGCGGGAGACTGTATCTAAACGAGTGAGCCACCCCGCCGACGAACATGATATATCAAACTACCTGTCGGGCTCCCTAGAGGGGGAATTCTCTCGACCATCAAATGGCTCCTCAGCATGGCTCGCGGAAAGGTTGTGCGGAGACTGAGGGCTGCAGTGGTAGGGCACTATGAAAGGAGAGTTCTTGCCAAAACCAGATCAAGGCAAGGTGCTCGAAGTAACCATGCGGAATGACGTGAGCAATCATTTCCTTCGCAATGAAAGTTTCACTGACGCTTCGCTGACTGGCGCTCAACATCAGCCCGTTTCATGCGCAAATGATGAGGAGGCTCATGATCAGCGATACTATCAAATGGTCCTGGAACATCTACGTGGAGCATCTGTTGGGTGTCAGGTAGTATTGATTTTGTGATTTTGTTTGTTTATTTTGCTTTGTTGTTTATGCTGTCTGAATTATTCCGGCCTCACCAAGGCACGTTCTTTAACTTCTGATTTTTTTATGACGCGTTTGACTTATTCTGTATAGTTATTTTTCTAATATTTCTTTCATGTTGTGTGTATAAACCAGATATTCATTCTTTTTGTTTGACTGAGTTACTGAGTAATTGATCGACTGTGATCGCCGATACTAACGCTGATCACTAAATTGAAAATTTTTGACTTGAAATATGGGGGATTCTCTGGAACTTTTAAACTAATCAAGTATTTGAGAAAACATAGTTCCAATTGAAGCACTTGTTTGAAATTTTGCCCACTTTTTTTTAACAATATTTCCAACCGCAAGGAAATTTTTTTATAAAGTTCGCTAACAAAGTTATTGCCAAATGAAACTATTATTAAACAATTCATAAAAAAATTCAAAAAATGATGACGGCAACCGATCCAGAGGAAAAAAAGAAGATAAAAACATTCCATTATAGTTTTTTATCAAAATAGTAAGGTAAACATGGGTAAAAAATTTCACAATTTTGCACTGTAAAAAATGGTTTCATATTTTTCAGGAAAAACAAAATTAAAAGTGTCCTTAGATATTTTTTATTTAAAGCCTTAGGTTATGTGAAAAAAATCATGGAAATTGAGAAAAGAGTTCTTGATCATGGAGCCAGAACGTTCATGATTGTTTCATTTTGCAATAACTTCGTTGGCGAACTAAAAAATAAATTTTTTATTATTGGATCAAGTCAGAAATTACAATAATAAATAGCTGTCAAAATTTCAAAAGTGTGCTCCAATTTTTACTATACTTTTACGAATTGTTACAGAGTTTAAAAGTTCCTGAGAATTCCCCATATGTTTATGTACCTGTAGCAACTGTGAATGTATAAATGTACCAATCACGACTATTTAGGGTACTACTTAATGCATAGCGCGAATGAATTATTAATTTTAAGCACACATTAGCCACATATATATAATTTGTACCCTTCTTCGGGGGGGAAGTTATCTTTATTTCAATAAAATAATAATCAATATATAATTTTTCGGCGCAATTAAGCCACATAATATTTGAATTAATGAAAAGCTCAAGTCATCTAATTTATAAGGATATTTTTTGTTTCGGGCGAAAGTCTATCATTTTTTTGTAAAACACAAATAACTCCCAATTTCCCTCCGAGTGTTTGGGTATTTTACCTTATTTACAGATACATATAGTAGTCCAAACAGATACTTGACATATACGTATGAGTATAAAATAAGATTCCACACAGGTACCCTTTATTTCAAGCAATTTTTTCATTAATTATAAACATAAGTTCATTTATCGCGCACGGAGAAAACTAAGTCTCCAAGAGACATGAAAAGGTAAATAAAATTGAAAAAATCGAGAAAAGAAAAAATGTGACTCCGCCGAGATTCAAACTTGGATCCCCAAGATTGCTAGTCTGGTGCGCTATCCATTACACCATGGAGGCAACGAGCTCGTGCGCAATAAATGAACTTATGTTTATAATCAATGAAAAAATTGCTTGAAATGAAGGGTAGCTGAGTGGAATCTTATTTGATACGCATACGTATATGTCAAGCATCTGTGTGGACTACTATATATATTTGTAAAGCGAGTATCCACGGCTGCAACAGTGGAGGGGGGGGGGGATTTTTGGGTTTTTCGAAAATATCGAGAAATGAATAAAATTTGTCTTACAAGGGGAAGACCAGACATTTGGGTCATGGATTTGGCTAAAACTTGGTAGGAAAATGGGCCTTTTAAAGTCATGTTCCCTCTACACCCCGTGTTAAAAAATCAGCATTTTATCAGCATTTTTCAATAAAAAGCTGTTTTTGACCTGATTTTCAAAAAAATATTGCTCAGACCCTATTACACTTACAGAATTCCGGAACCTCGCATTTTTTTTCTCTTTCCAAGTACTTTCTGGAAAAAATTATTTGAGGTTTTTTTTTATGTATTAGACTATGTACAATTAAGATGTTTTTCGTCATTTTTTCATTTTAAATATCTCAATTTTACATGGTCTAATACATAAAAAAAAATCTCAAATAATTTTTTCCAGAAAGTACTTGGAAAGAGAAAAAAAATGCGAGGTTCCGGAATTCTGTAAGTGTAATAGGGTCTGAGCAATATTTTTTTGAAAATCAGGTCAAAAACAGCTTTTTATTGAAAAATGATGATTTTTTAACATGGAGTGTAGAGGGTCCGTGACTTCAAAGGGCCTATTTAGAGAAACTGACACTTAAAGGTTTGTTTTTGGCATATTTGGAGCCCATATATCAAGTTTTAGCCAAATCCATGACCCAAATGTCTGGTTCTCTCCTTGTTAGTAGTAGAGCTCGTTGCCTCTGTGGGGTAATAAAGAGCGCACCAGACTAGCAATCTTGGAGATCCGAGTTCGAATCTCGGCGGAGTCACATTTTTTCTTTTTTCGATTTTTTCAATTTTATTTACCTTTTCGTGTCTCTTGGAGACTTAGTTTTCTCCGTGCGCGATAAATGAATTTATTTTTATAATTAATGAAAAAATGCTTGCTTGAAATGAGGGGCACCTGTGGGGAATCTTATTTGATACTTATTTACAAATGATAAACAGAAATATACACGCCATCATCTCAATGACATCATCTAACAGCTACATCAGGAAATGATTCAACTCCTGGTCTTCACTGACAGTAACTTCAGGATACACAATGAGGCCATTAACCGTACTGATTCAGGCCAGACCAGGTAGAAAATTCTCTCGCTTATGAACCCACACAGGGAATTTTAGGAAAACATAGAGACCGTAAGAATAGAAAGAACAATAAGAGCGAAAAAATGAAACACAAAACATCGATCTCCTCGGAAAGCTTGCAGACCCTCAGACGCTATCTAAGCAAAGAAAAACGTAAAAAAGAAAGAAGAGAAAGTGTATTTTCGTCCGAGGCCTTCACAGAGAGAAACTGGTCCTTAGATTGACCCCAGATATTAAGATATAAAACATACTATAAAGATAATAAAATTAAAATTTTAAGTACATGTATAAATATGTGTGTATGTGTGTGTGTGTGTTCATTATATATCTGGAGAAGGAAAATAATAATTATAACCATTATTTTTTGTTGTATCGAATCTAGGGCCCACTGACGGAAAAACCTAAGCGGACTAAAAATTTTCCCTTCCAACTATATCGAGCTTCTTACATGGGCTACTTACAATCTGCCCACAGAATCATCTTCCTCAAGAGATAGATTGTTAACCATGAAAACCTACGTTGACAGTTCAACCAATTGAAAGCATGAAAATAATTATTACTTAATAGTGTATCTAATCTCTTTAATCTCTAGCTACACAAAATTTAAAAATCACACCAGCTTCATAAGTCGGCAATTATTAACTTAAGTTTTGTCGATAACACTGTCAAATTCACTAATAATCATCGTCTCAATTCGCCGCGACACATTCATTCAGTAATTTAATTTTAATGTATTGATCTTAAGTCACGCTACTTTTTATTATGTATTGACCTAAATTTTTAATGTCTTATTAAGTAGCCACAACTTTTTATTAATATATTAATTAGCAAAATTTATTACGGGTTAGACAGTTGTCTTAACATAAATTAATACTGCTAGACGTAAGAAAATTTTATAAGTTATTTAAAAACAAGTTGAGGATTTATTACTTTAGTTTTTAATTTCAAGATATAAAGCTTATTTATTAATTTGAAACCAATAAAATAAAATAATTCCATTAAGTTTGAATAAATTTGATTAGTGTATTTAATTCGTGTACGGAATAATTAATAGCATAACCCCAGGAAACTAACCAAGGTTCAAGAAGGTCCGAGAAATTTTATCTGTTAAGGAAAAACATAATAAGGTAGCCAATTTAAAATAATCAAAATAATAATATATTATCAAGGGTTCTATCCCACTAAACTTTCCGATATCCCTTTCCAATTCGTTTCTGATACGCGAATATTTAATTACCCTTTTGCCTGAGATACGCCGCTCCCTATCCTTTGCAGAAATTCAGGATAGTTAAATTTGTAACTTAAAAAGTACATTACACTTTAAATAAAAAAACAATAAATAAATAAAATGAAAGTAAGAAAATGGTTTATTTACCATCGGATTCTTCTTCTTATTCTGTTAATAGAAGCATATCCTGATTATCGCATACTATTTGTGCACCATTTACATTACCGCTGCTGTTACTATTTTTTGGGTATTCAGTATTAGTAACACTGACATTACTACTTCTCGATGATCTTTTACGACGGCGCACGCTACCAAATTTTCATGCAGTTGGTAAAATACCCGGAAAAGTAAGTTGAAGATTTCAGTGATGGTGGGCAGTATAGCTTCGAACGAGTTTTTGAGCATAGTTGACGACATATTGTTGGACCCAATACCCTTAGAGGCGGTGTTTTTGAAAATAAAAACAATCTCCTGTTGACTGACTGGTTTAAAGTCAAAAATGTTCCCTAGGATTGTGTGACAGTGGCATAATACTTGCCCAGTACCTCTGATGAGAAAAAATTAAGGGGTGAGGGATGTTTCTAGTTCGCGATTCCCATCTTCACGGCATAGTGATGCCGAGTCTTCTGCGACTCCAGTGTGTCTAGAGCACATTTATTTTTCAGGCGCTTGATTTTATTTCGCTTGGGTTCGTAGGGTTTTGTATTCAGCATACAGCCTATCAAACATTTTCTGGCCATGTTTGTACCGACTAGCACGCTGATATAGGACATCCCGAATTTTCATTTCCCTCACGATATCCTTCGATATCCATGGCAGTTGGTTCTGGTATATCTTTCTGATTTTTAAGAGTACTAGAATCATCAAAGGCAGGGCAGGGCAGAGACGTACTCATCAAGTTGAGTTTGAGTAATGATATGATATTGAGGCAGGTTAAGATCAGTCAAGTGAAGTGTCGGGTTTGCAGTATGAGTAAAATTCGGGTACTGAGATAAGTTTGTGCGAATGAGGTTTAGGAGAGTGAAATTATCAACAGATTTCAAGTTACGAGTACGCATGATTCTCGTTGGAGTGACAGATATTGTGACGTTGTAGGTGATTTTATTAAGATCATGTCCAGGTGTAAAAGGAATCGCCGACTTACTGAAAGTCAGTACATGTGCAAGAAGTTTGACAATAAACAAGTTAAGACATGTGTAAGTTGTGATGGCTCCCTATCTCTTTGAATGATAAGTAGGCTCACGACTGACAAGGGAGAGACAATGACCATCGATAAAGTCTTCAAAATCGGTTGAATTAGTCGATACTATGTCGTAATTAAAATCACCTGTGAATATTACAAGATCATAATGGGGTAATAAAGGTGATAAGTACTAAAAAAGCATATCAGGAGAGTCTGCATCAAGTGAACGATAAACTACTGCAAATAATAAAGATGGCCTTGGAATAATCAATTGTGGAATGCTCGAATTCAAACTAGGAGTTACCCAGGGACAATACAAAATCCAATCATTCACCACAATAGAATCCCATTGTTTACAATAAATTTTAACAAATTCATCTTTTGAAGCAATATCTTGCTAAACTGGTTTCTTTTCTCTCTTCTTCCATCCTCAAACAAAATTTAAAGCTGAATCTTTGGACTAATCTTCCAACCATTTCTCTATCAACACCTGCTGAAACAAAATTATTCCAACACACCATTTCGACTGACTTCCATTCGTAACGAATCTATTCTCTACCTTATAACAAGATTCACAAGACAAGTCTTCACAAGGCCTCTTTGACATTGCATCAGCATTCGCGTGTGATTTCCCTTTCCTATGAATAATTTTAAAGTTAAACCTACTTAATCCATCGTACTATCTAGCCAATTGTCTATCTAGATTCTCAAAAGATAGTAACCATTTGTCCAAATCTTCAATTCGAAATCGCGCATGCCGCAGTTAGGCGAAAAGTACACACTCACGTATGTAGCTTCCGCCACGCGCGCCCACGCGTAGTCATTTCCGGTCCCGCTTCCGTACACCTGGATCCCAGCGTCGCGGACCCACAGTGCCCCCGTCTTCGCATCGTTTACGATGTAAGTCCTGCCTAAGTCCCTGTATGGTTCGCTAATGAACAGCACGCCAGCATCGCCCACCTCCTCCGCCAACTTTGGCAGGAGGTTGTGGGCGAGCTGGGCTCCGTTCAGGTTCGCCTGCAGAAAATTAGCCATCGTTCCACCTGTCTCTCCGTTCCTTCAGCGCATTTCGGAAGACAGTGCAGTCCCCCTTGCCGGGTTCGTGCGCCGTCTCCTTGAAGCCAGCCTCCGTGCAGAGGAAACAGGAGGGCTTTTCCGCGCACTCTCCCCGCTTGTGTCCGTCTTTGCCGCACTTGTTGCAGCCCGCGTGCCTATCCGCGCCCTTACAGTCTCGGTGGTAGTGTCCGTAACTTAAGCAACGGAAACATCGCGGGACCATTATTCGCGGCCTTACCCTCGCCTCACA
Source organism: Encarsia formosa (assembly GCA_038277355.1). Taxonomy (NCBI): domain Eukaryota; kingdom Metazoa; phylum Arthropoda; class Insecta; order Hymenoptera; family Aphelinidae; genus Encarsia; species Encarsia formosa. The sequence continues at coordinate 23,691,341 of CM076187.1, forward strand.
CCAGGGGAATTTCAGTCTCCCCTTTCGGAGGATTCCCTGAGCTATCGAACCCTCCACCGTCACCACTGCGAGGCATTTCTGCCATTTGTTCGGAGGGAACACGTAGACGTCGCTTAGCTCGACTCCGTACTCCCTCCGGACCGCCTCACGAATCTCCTCCTGTGTCGTGTCCACGTCAAGGTCTAGGATCTCCAGCTTTGTTGTTGCTGTAAGATCCCGCACCGAGTCTTTCCCAACAACCCTCGTCAAGGCCTCTTTGAATTTGGCCGCGTCACCTTCCCCTCTCCGAATTTGAAGGATGATACCTCCATCCCGCGTCGGCCGGTGGGATTTTATATTCACTCCACCGGCGTCTATGGGATTCACTCCGGCTTTAAGAGCCTTTATCGCGTCCGCGTACGATGTCCCAGCCTTTGGTTTAACAAGGATGGCACTCCTCGTTGACACTTTCTCCGGCGTTTTGCGTGACGAAGTCGCCGTTGATTTAGGCAGCTTCCCCCCGCCCTTTCGTTTCTTCGCTCGCCCTTCCGGCCTCACTTCCGATTTCGACGTCGCCCCGTTGGTCGTCTTCCCGGATTTAGCTTCAGCCGTGGCTTCTGTCTCTTTCGAGGCCACGGGTTTCGCTGCCGACTTCCTCTGCCTTTTCCTGCGAGATGTAGTCTCTTGCCATCCGGACTCCTCATCTAACGAGTCGGCATCGACCTGTTCTCGCGGGCGTTTGTCTAAGAAGGCCCCGATTACGGTTTCCTTCGCATCAAAAGCCTCCTTAATGTAATTGACCACTGAGTGCAATGCCGATTCTTCGGATTTACCACAGCAATATACATGCAGCACTCGATAAAGGGGACTGTTTATCAGTATTTCCTGCTTGATGTTACAGTCCAGCAGTCTTTCCAAGGTCTTCATTAGGAAAGAGGTCAGACTAAGAGGTCTAAGGTCCTTCACCGACTTATAGCTTCTCTTACCAGGTTTTGGTATATATGAAACCCGCGTTTCCTTCCAGCAAGCTGGCACATGTCCTGTGGTGATGCAGCCCCTCAGAATACCTAATAGTAGTCCAAACGTCTTATCACCTCCTTCCAGTAGCATCTTAGGAAAGATGCCATCAGGGCCCGTAGATTTATACGGTTCAAAGGAGTCAATCGCCCATTTCAACTTTTCCATGGTCACGTCTTTGGCAGCGGTGTTCCAATCTTTATTCACTCTCCCTTTCCTTTCAGGTATAATTGGTGGGGTGTCAACATCTGCCCTGACAAAGTCGGGGTAGTTGTTACTGAGGAGGAGTTCCAATGTGTAATCCTCTGATTCAGTAAAGGCACCCGATCTGTCTCTCAGACATTGGACACGGGCGCTGTTGTCTCTGATCAGGATTCGAGCGAGCCTCGCAGTGGCTGCCAGGCTTTCCATGCTTGTGCAGAATTCCCGCCATTTTTTTTTCTTTGTCTTCGCAACTTCCCTCTTAAAAGCCTTCAGCGTATCTTTGTACGCTTTCCAGCCTTCAGAGGTTTCCCTCTTCTTTGCCTTATTAAAAGCCCGTCTAACTCTCACTCCTAGCTCCTCCAGTGTCTTACTCCACCAGGAAGTGCTGTTGAGTGGTTTACCAGGCTTTAATGGGCAGTTATTCTCGTAGGCCCTGATCATAGACTTATAGACCTGGAAAAGGGTCCAGTCAAGCTCAAGACCATTGCCGTATCTTCCTTTGGATGGACCTGGACTAAGGCTTCTTATAGCTCCTTGCTGTATGCGCCCCAATTAGTGTCCTTGGGTCGCCTCTGAGGCTCGATCCACGGTCTCGTTATCTCGATCTCGAAAGATATTGTTCTATGATCCGACATGGACAGTTCGCTGTCAACCCTCCATCCGCGTATGCAGTTCTTAATGTTTATTGAGGCCAGCGTGAGGTCCATAACCTCACTTCTGATGGCATTAACGAAGGTCGGTGCATTCCCCCTGTTAGCAATGTTTATCTGTGTGCCTGAGATCCCTCCCTCTCGATAGCAAGTACCTTGCTGACAACAGCTTCCTGCAGTTTTACGCAGACAGCAGCAGGCATCTCCTTTCCCAGGTAGTCCCCACAAGTGAGGACCACTCTGGGAGAGTTAGACGTGGCTGCAGCGTATCTGCGATCCACTTTGGGTCACTTCAGCAGTCTTTGCTTTTTGGGTATCTTCAGGCCTGAGGAGGCCATCCCCTTAGCCATGCTGTAAAGACAGAGTCAGTGGAGGTGGTACTAGCTCGCTTCTCCTCCTCACCTCACCGTTGCTTCGTCCCACTAGAAAACTTGGGAGGTGGTATGCCCTCCTCCTTAGCTTTTTGTCGAAGAATTTTTCTTCGCTGCGCTTCACTCCTTGGTTTCAGTCTTGTGACCGTCCCGGAGTGGCTTTCGGTGACCTTGGGGCTAGAACCCCCAGGGTTGTTTGTCTCCGAGTCGATGGACGTCGGTTCAAGGCCGTTATCCGTCGACTCGTTTTGTTGTCTCACACCTTAGATTGGGTAGGCTACTTCTTGTTCCCCGTGAGCCCTCGAGTCAGGCTGAGCTGGAAGTCTAAGGGACCTATCATCCATCCCACTCAGGGGAGAGCCCGTTTATAGGGATCCCAAACATCCATGAGGAGAGCCCGTTTATAGGGATCCTCCACTCACCCTCACTCATTCATCCACCCTTTAGACGCACAGCAGGGCCAGCCAGTAGGCCCACGGCAAGGTCATGTGGCTTCCAGCGAGGAGAGCCCTATCTAAAACTCTACTAAAACAAGCAATGACCCCATTCTGAATTTGTGAAAGTACAGCCCCAATTTTATGATTTGAAGCATCTGTAACTAAAAGAAATTCATCTTCCTTAGTTGGAAAATCTAAAATCGGTGAAGATGAAAGAACCTCCTTAAGTTTCTCAAAAGCTCAATCGCATTCATCCTTCCATAAGAATTTAGAATATTTCCCAGTCAAATTATAAAGCAGTCTTGCAAAACTTTCAACCTGTTTTTTACTTCTTGGAATCGGCCAATCAACTATCTCTCTAATCTTCTCTGGATCAGTGAAATCCCCTTTTCTGAAACTAAATGACCAAGAAATTTAATTTCCTTCCTAAAGAAAGTACATTTTTTCCTATTCAACCTCAAATCTGCAGTTCTTTGAGCATTAGACAATCCAAAAGGCATGACAGTAAACTGCCAAAGTCCTTCCCCAATCGAAAATGCAGTCTTATCCTTATCCCTACTCTTAATTCTATCTGCCAATAACCACTCTTCAAATCAATCGTATAAAACCATTCAACACCATTCAAATTTGTCAAAATTTCATCAATACGAGGAAGAGGATAACTATCTTTAATTAAAGCATTGTTCAAAAGACGATAATCAATACAAAATCTAATTGAACCATCTTTCTTCCGCTTCATCACAGCTGGAGAACACCACGGACTAGAAGATTCCTTAATCACACCCTGACTCTTCATCTCTTCGATCGCCTTCCTCACTTCAGCTTGCTGATGAAATGAAATTCGTCAAATAGATTGCTTAATTGGACGTGGATCTATTAAATTAGTCTTATGCTCAATAACATCACAATTACCAATCACCTTCTCATCATAAATCGAAGATGACATTCGTTTTAAATCAGAAGCGAGAGATGGCAAATTTTCACCAGGAATCTGTCTTCTGTTTTGAAATAAAACATAACTCATAGCGGACAAATGACCATCATCGAAACGCATCTCAAGTTTCTCCTTCAATTTATTAAAATCAAGATCAGTTCTAGAAAAATTACTTATTAATACAACTCTCACCTTCCCTCTTAGATATGAAGCTAAAGCTGTTGTCTTAATCATATAATCCCAATTATTTGCCTTCGAGATCATTTAAATTGATTTAAGCATTCTCTCAAAGGTGTGGTTCCTTCATAAGAATCAGGTTTTAAGTTATGTCCGACATTTGAACAAGAAACCCTTGTGTGTGTATCATAATGTAAATAACCCTGAGTATCATTCCTAACCTCATTACTTTGTATAGCTTTATTTATCATGTTTATATTTTGAGTGTTATTTAAATTGTGAGTATTGATGTTGGATAATTTAAATTGCTAGAAATTACTCTGCGCACAAGCGCGCACGGACCCTTATTCATCGCTTTTGCAAAATAAATTTTTGTTAAATAAAATAAAAAATTCCGAATTCATCAGTTTTTAAATTGTGTTACTTTAAAATATTTTCAAAACCTCTTCACCAATCAGTTCACGAACAAAAAGTTTACGCAAGATAGCGATAGTTCTTATTTATAAAAGGATTAGGTATATTATTAATGTCTGAGTTTGTGTGAAGAATATTTAATCGACTTAGCTGGTTTAGATCTTGTTTTTTTTTTCTTCAACTTTTCAATTTCAGATTCAAAACTCTTACGTTCCCCTAACATCTTTGTTTCGAGTTCTTAAACTTTGGCTTTGTATTGAGTGTAGAGTGTTTCTTTCTCTTGTAACTCATTTTCGCATTGAAGCAGCTCAGTCTGATGTTGTTTTCTTTTGGCTTCTATTTTAACTCCAACTCTTGAATTTTCTGCACCAAATCGTCCTCCGTAGTTGAGTCGTTAAAAGAAGACAAGGCATCTTTCTTTCAGGAAAAGTATAAAGTCGAACAACCTTGTTTGAAATTTCCCGCCTTGCTACCTACATGTGCTGGTCATGCGAGCGACCCACGCCAAAGCTACCCGAAGAGCCAGTTTCCAGCCGCTTGATAGTCTATCTGCGATCGTGATGCCGCGAACACGCTTCACAAGAACCTTTGTATAATCAATCTAATCACCTTACTTGTCGCATGGCGACATTCAGAGGCAGAGTTTCTCCCGGCCAAAACCACGAGAAAACTCTGCTCACTCTGTAAATAGTTTTATTTACTTCGTTCATTAAAGCTTAAAGTGTTTATCATCGATAGTGTTTTTATTGTGTTTGCCTGCTCTTTATCTACTCCCTTTTTCTCGCGCCCGCGACTTAGTTTTTCCCGTGTCTAAGATTAAAAAAAAACCTCAAAAATCGGCTCTTTCAATTCCCTTCACTTCAGATCCGGGATGTAACTCCCAAAATGTTATAAACCAAAAATAAAAAAAATAAATCAAATATCAGTCAATCTCAATAAAACACAATATTAATAAAAAAACACTGTAACCTACGAGGAGAGGCTACACCCTGCGGGTCACCGATGCTAAGGAAACTTTGGGGATCGTTTTCTCATATCAAAAAATGAAGAAATCCATCAATTATTCCGTCCAATGGGGCCTTGATATCAATTTACCATATGGCTCATATGGCATTTTTAGTACTTTTTCGGTTTTTTAGCTAATTTTTCAAAAACTCCTGTTCAAAGCCTATTGCACGTACAGAATTCTGCAACCTCGAATTCTTTTTATTTTTTCATGAATTTTTGAGGAAAAATATTCTGAGACATCGTTTTGATAAAGTTGTTCATGTATAATTAAAGTTTAAAAAAGCCAAAAAACCCTAAAAAATGCTTTTAGAAATCCTCTTAGCCCAGGGTCAAACTCATCAAAAATGAACTTAAGAATATTTTTCCTTGAAAGTGAATGAAAAAACAAAGAGAATGCGAGGTTGCAGAATTCTATGTGTGCAATAGGATTTGAAGAGGAATTTTTGAAAAATTAGCTAAGAAACCGAAAAAGTGCTAAAAATGCCATATGAGCCATTTGGCAAATTGATATCAAGGCCCCATTGGACGGTATTATTGATAGATTTCTTCATTTTTTGATATTTGAAAAAGATCCCCAAATTTTCGTTAGGATCGGTGACCCGCAAGGAGTAGCCTCTCCTTGTTAGCTTTTATTCAATCAGAAATCAATAACACGTCCGAACTTCAACTCACATTCAAACTCTCTGAGTAACAACAAGAACAACAACACTTGGTAACAATAACAAAACAGCCATTCAATATTTACATAGCAACGCGCGCGACATTCACAATGTTCCAAATTCGAACCCAATCATCACAATATTTTTAATGACCTGCAAATCCAGAACATCTCATAAAGTATTCATCAGCTGGATTTTAGGGTTAGGGGATGGTTTCGTAAATTCTACCCGGAAAGATTTCTCAAATTGTACACGGAGATAAATAAATGAGAGTTTCTCCAATTTAAGATAGGAAGCGCTCTGAGCCGTATCCGATGGTAGAATCTCCCACCAAAAATAGGAGTTTTTCCTATTTTTTATAGTACTCTTCGCTGGCAGTTACCTTCTTAGTAGAGTTTATGTACTCACCCATACTTTTCTCATAGGTACTTAGAAAGAAATCCTGGTGCCACTCGACTTCTCTTAGAACTTTTTCTCGTAGATAGTGCTTGAAACCAAGAATACCGGGTGCTTCAGGTCGACTCCTGGTGCACCCGGTTGACTTCTGCTGGAACTTTTCCTCATAAACGGTGTTCCAGACTTAGAACAAGGTACCGGGTGCCCCGGGTCGACTCCTGGTGCACCCGGTCGACTTTTTCTGGAACTTTTCCTCGTAAACGGTGCTCAAGATTTAGAACAAGGTACCTGGTGCCCCGGGTCGAATCCTGGAAATGTCTCAAGAAAAGACAACCAGGAGCTCCGGGTCGACTCCTGGTGCACCCGGTCAGCTTTTCCTGAGATATTTCCTTGATTAGACCCAGAATACCAGGTACCTTATTCTAGGTCCCGAGCACTGGTTACGAGAAAAAGTTCCAGGAGAAGTCGACCGGGTGCACCAGGAGTCGACCCGGGGCACTCTGTACCTTGTTCTAGATCCCGAGCACCGATTACGAGGAAAAATTCCAGGAGAAGTCGATTGGGTGCACCAGGAGTCTTGGACCCGAGCCCCGGTTACGAGAATAAGTCCCAGGTGAAGCCGACCGGGTACGTCAGGAGATATTTTTAAGTACCTATAAGATAATTTAAATTGTGTAATACTTTACATAAGCGTCTATATCTAATTTTTAAAAAACCTCGAGGATGATCTCCAGGTGTACTCGTCATTGACACCCTGCTCGTCCGGGTACGATACGCCGTCAAAAGTATCCGAAAATTCATGTCTTAATCGAGGAAATTTAAAAAAATCCTTGAAGATGATCTCCGGGTATACCCATCATCGACACCCTGGTCGTCCGGGCTTACCTCATCTGCGACCTTATATCTAACCCGGGTCTGCAGCGGTGTATAATATGTAATAGTCTTTATTTGATTCGCACATCTCACGAGAATCATTTCTAAGATTTTCAACCTATATATTTATTGAAAAGTACAATTTCGAAACGGAGATTTAAGAAAAAAAATAGGAGAAACTCCTATTTTTCGAAATTAGAGAATCTCTATTTTTTTTTTGTTGAATCTCATCAACTATTAGTGAAATCTCCTATTTATTTTTCTCCGTATAGGAGATCTGATTTGGTAAAAATCATGCTGGGCTTACTTAGAGCTATCTGACTTTTTCCGAAGAACATGATTGGGTCGAAAAATAGGACCGCTTATCTCTAGCTTCTCTGCCAAAAGTCTGGCCTTCAGTCTGAGATGATGATTAGATGGAGCAGTAATTGCGTCCATGACATTAGGTGTTTTGGGGTCATTCCCGAATATGTCATAGTAAGTACTGTTGTATAGCGCCTTCTTGCACGTCATGACATCATCACGGGTTGTAACCGATGGAAATTTGGCTACGATTGCAGGTGGAGAATTGGCTTTACCGTGTACGGATTTGTACAGCCATTTACAGTGGCAAATGCAGTGTAACTATTTCTATGAATAACTGTCTCTTTTATAATAAGTACTAACTGTCCTATTTTTTTTTTTTAATTTTTATAAAATATTACGTAAGAAGGGGGAGGGTAGTAAAAATTTTACGTATCTTTACATGGGGGTAGCGGGGGGGGGGTTAAAAATTGGTAAAAACCATCCTTACGTAATTAATGAATGGCCCCTAACCCCTCACTGCTACAGGAATAACTTGCACTCCAAAGAACACAGAAAAATTCTAGGCGTCTTCATCTGCGTTAGGGTCACCACCGCAACCTGGTTGGAAGGTATAATTGTTTGGAGAGACTTACCTATTTTCCTGGTGCAGGTCCTTGAATAAATAACAACAACATTAAGGTCTAGTTTATTATTTATTGCTTTTTTTTTAAGAGGCTAAAATACATGCTCTGCATAAGCTGATAGATCCATGAAGTTCGGTAGCGAGGCACACACTGGACGGCAGGCGTCTCACTTGCACATTAGTTCTGATTCGTTGCTTTCTTGCTATCCTAGTCTCGAAGTGCGAAGCCTATAAGCCCCGCAGCAGCAACTGCGTGATACTATAGACTTCTCAATTGAATAAATAGCCGTAGTTTTACTGTAGTTTTTCTGTTTGATTATTTATTTACCCAAGACCTTCTTAATTATAAGAAACAGTTATATTAAATTTGAGAAAAAAAAAAAAATAATAATAATAATCAGTCACCAGTTAATTACTTTCCTAATCATGTGGTAAGTTATTCAAATTTTCATTGAATAATTTAAGGGCCGATTTCGTGACGGCGAGTATTCATTAGCGAATGAATATAGCGCTTATTGAACTCACGCGACAAGGTCGTCAAATGGACCAATTTGCTTATGCAGTGTATTTTGATTTGCGACTTAACACCGCTGAGTCAACGGTTTTTTTCGTTTAGCGGCCTTTAGCAATCAGTAAGGAGTAAGTGTGACACTCGAGGTTAGGAAGATAGTTAACGCCCGAAAATACCAAGTAAATTAACATTTTAAATTAAAATTATTTTCAATTTCAGATATTATAAGAAGAAATGATTTCAAAAGCAACTATGAGTATCGCTGTTGGGGTTGCTGGTTTATTTGTTGGCTATTGCTTATATTTTGATCAAAAGCGAAGAAGAGATCCAGATTTTAAAAAAAAGTTGGTAGAACGTAAGTTTTATTTAGAATTTATAGTATAAATTCAGAATTTTTTATTATCTGATCTTAAATAACTCATCAAAATAACTTGCAAAAAGCCCTGTTTTTTTTTTTTTTTTTTTTATTGCTCAGTGAACATAGATAATTTTTAATTGGTAATTTAATAATTTTTTTATTATTTATACATAAATAAGTAAAAAAGAAAAAAAATTAAGTACCAGCAAATAATTTTATAAATTTACTTCATAAACATAATATGAATCATTCTTCAAAATTTCAAGTCAAAGTTTTAATTATTTTTAGAGTACCATTTTCAGCCATTTCTAGTAAACATTGTATTGTTAACTTTTATTTAAGAAAAAATGCTGATTAAATACAGTTGACTATGATTTTCTGAAAATATTTAATATTTTTAATATGAAATATTGTTTTCTGTTTTAGTTTCAAATCAACACTTAAGTTATTTTTGTTAATACTGAACATAGTGCCTTTAACTTGATTTTGTTAATTCTCATATTATTTGTTTAAAAAAAATAAAAATTAAACAATAATATGGGTAATGCAGAGATACTTGCACTAAATAGTATAAAACTTTTTGGATAATTTTAAATAAAATTTGGATAACTTTTGGAAAACCATTCTTAGCCATATTTTAATAACACTCACACTTAAAAAATATTTAATACAACAGTGTTTAATAAAAATGGTTGACAGTAGTATTTCATAAATAATGAAAATATTGATTCAAAATTTTGCATAATGAAACAGGTTTTTCAAGTACAAAGAACTTTGCTGGTACCAAGTTCTTTTTTTTCTGTTTTACATATTAATAAAAAAATTATGGAAAAATCAGTAAATAACAAATTTAAAATCATCTACTTTCATTAGCCTTTACAAACTACACTTTTTTTATTATGTGTAAAATTGTAGAACCAATTAAATTGAAGTAAAATACCAAAAAATTTTTTTGCAATAAGATCTGATGCCAGTAAAAATTTTAAATCTTAAATAGTGAAATGTTATAAAAAACCTGTTATACATAAATAAATGTCTATCTATAAGAATATCTTCAAAATAATTCGAGTTCCCTTTATAAAAGAGAGCTATCGCCATCTTGCGTAAGTGTAAAATTTTCATCCGTGAACTGATTGGTGAAGAAGTTTTTAAAATATTCAAAAAGTGCATTTTAGGTTACTCCTATTGTTTTTTCCTATGCGCGCTCAGAAGAGCTAGTGATCTGAATAATCTTAAAATATTGATACTCTAAACCCTTTATACCATTTGTAAAACTTATAAATCTTTATTATCCAAAAACCCATTATATGTAAGCACGATTAATAATATATATAAACGTTTTTAAAATAAACGTTTTATAATAATATAAATGTTTTTAAAATTAAACTGGTATTTTAAATATTTTTTTCATTTTTATTAAAGCCCATTACAAAGTTTTTCTGTGAGAGAAATATAGACTAGAAATATAAAAATAGGCTGCGCAAACACCAACTCATAAGCATGCTGTGACTAAAATCATCGAACTAAACTTGTACCACTACTGTTACAAGTACAATAAAGCCTTACTCTGAACTTGCAAAGAGTAATGACAGCCTACTATCTATTTTACATTCTTTAACTCACTGAGAATCTTTTTCTGTATGTTCAAAACTATCAAGCGTTATAATTTAAACTAAACTAATAAAACAAGTAAAATCAAAAAATTTATCATAGACAACTTTTAGACAGATAACTTATTGTTTATGTTTTTTTCTATGTATAAAACATAATTTTAAATCACCTTACATATAAGTAAAACCAACAATTTTTCAATTTGATTATCAATATTGATAGCCACTTCTTGAAATCAATTAAGTTGCTTATTTTAAAAAAATTTTCACTTATCTTACTTTCAAAACTATTGCAAGGTTCTGCTTGATAAATAAGAAGTTGATAAGAAATGGCTTTTTAAAGTTACAGGCATAAAATTAAATTATATAATTATAATAATAAATACATAATTTAATACATTTAATATTTATATATTTTATATATCTGATATTAAGTTTTAAAGAATCTATTATGTAAAGTTTAATATCAGAAAAATTACATGTTTTAATTCAAGATTTTAGAAATTCTTATAAAAGAGCTATCAAGTTTTAAAATTAAAATATGTACTTAAAATTAAAAAAAAAGAAATGAATTCATATAAAATTCAGTAAATATTAAGGTTGCAGGTTCGGTGTGAGAGAGAACGCGAATAAAACAAAGGAGGTTTCGGAGCTCTTCGTCACTCTCTATCTCTGTCGGTCTCGTGTAAAATATGGTGGCTGACCGTAGATTCCAGTGTTTAGTGATTTTTTAAACTAACTTACGACAGTCATTGTTGCTCATTCCGGCTTAGAAAAGTGTATCAGATACTTATTTATTACTCAGATTTATTTTATCATAATCTTTGAGTAAGTCTGAAATCCTGTATTAACCTAAAAAAACTGCGATTTTCCATATGATTGCGTGTTAAACTATACTTGTTCATATATTTTTATCCACGAGACAGAAAGCTCTAAAAATTGAGTTGAGTTTATAACTAATCATTAACAATATTTTGGCCAAGTCTCGTGCACATCTTTCAGTTAATTCGAGTACCTAAAATGTAACCTTAAAGTGCATTTACTTAATTATTTATACACGGTATAAAAAATTTTATTTTTTTAGTTACAATAGGGTTGGCAACCGGTACTTTAAAAATATATTTTTTAAATAGTACTCGATTTTTAATGAATTTTAACATTTTTTTTAGAATTTTTAAATCAAAATTGAGCAAGTAGAAAATTAAGAAAAGTATGAATCTGAAGTTGGCATCGACGAAACGTAGCACCGATATATACAGGGTGTTCAACAAAAAATCATAAAACAAATTTTTTTTTTATTAAATGCAACAATAAACATGCAATAATCCTGAAGTAGACGCAACATAAATTTCTTTAAAGGCATGAAAATTAACAAATAACTTAAAAAGCCAACTTTATCCCTTTATCAGAGGGTATAAAATATGACTTCCTTAAACAAAGTGGTCGAAAACGGACCCTTGGAACTTTTCAGCTGATTTAAATAATAGGAATGGTCGCGAAGGCTTTGAGGTGAATAAAAAAAAATTATAGCAAATCCATCGTCAATGCCGCTCATCCCTTAATGAGGGGGTAAGTTTTAGACGAGTTGAGTATACGAAAATTAGGTTCTAAAGAATTATCAAACGAACCCATGGAAATTTTCAGCCGATTTAATGAATGGAAATGGTCGCGAAGGCTTTGAGGTGAATAAAAAAAATTATAGCAAATCCATCGTCAATGCCGCTCATCCCTTAATGAGGGGGTAAGTTTTAGACGAGTTGAGTATACGAAAATTAGGTTTTAAAGAATTATCAAACGAACCCATGGAAATTTTCAGCCGATTTAATGAATGGAAATGGTCGCGAAGGTTTTAAGGTAAATAAAAAAAATTATAGCGAGTCAATCGTCAATGCCGCTCATCCCTTAATCGGGGGGGGGGGGGGTAAGTTTTAGACGAGTTGAGTATACGAAAATTAGGTTTTAAAAAATTATCAAACAGACCCTTGCACGGAGAAAGAGATACACTATGAAACACAATGTGTGCACGGTGTTTTCCAGTGTACGCATTTGACGCATGCTTTTTTCTCGGTTACTCAAGTTCTGCTGAATCTCTAACCTCGAAACTTTAAAATCGTATAAATATAAATATCAAGTTCGAAAATCATAATTGAAGTTTATAAATTTGTTAGGAAAGACAGCAAGAACATTTCAAAGTAAGAATCGTACATAATTTTTAGCGTAAAACTTTAAAAAACTGGTAACGTGGGTGTTCCGAGCGCCGTCGTCTGCTCTATCGAAACTGTCTCTCTAAAAATTTTGCACTGGAAAACACGGTGCGTACACTTGAAAATACGACTGTGACTTGGAATCACGCTGCACCACGCATCATGTAAAACGATGGCGCTGTACACCAAGTTTCATGATATACCTCTTTCTCCGTGTGGGAATTCAATAGTATTTTGGCCCAAAAAATTGAAATCAAAAGTGTTTGGTCTAGTTTTGAATCAAACTTTAAACAAGCTCTCGGATCAAGCTTTGTGAGCCTAGACACGATAAAAAATATTAATGATCACAGCATCGATTTGTGCTTCGTTGACCGAAATTAGTTTTAATTTTAATTTCGGTGGGTGCAGTTACCTTAGTGTAACAATAATTAGAAATTTTTATCTGATGTTACGTAACGTTTTTACTGAGGTTTTTACTTAAAACTTTTCCAAATCAATTTATATTATTATTGTGATCGTTTACGAAGCATCTTCAGGAGGTGAAAAAACTATATATTTATTGCGTGTCTTTGAAAATGCGAGAGTTTTTCATGAAAAATCATTTTTAATATTTCTAGGATTGCAAAGAAAAAACTTTTTTCTAGTTTTAATTTTTGATTCGTTAAATATATATACTTTTAATATCCTAAAGGGCGGTAGCCCTTTATCGGCGAGTTGGTTTTTATACAACGGACTGCCGTTAAAGCGTACGCTTTATATACTTTGATTTTTGGTTTTAGGTTAGGTTGTACATCAAAAAAAACATATAGCATGATTATTTTTTTCATAATATTACGTCTTATATGTAGCCGATGATCCCCTGATTTATTTAAAAAAAAAAAATGTCCTGAAACAATCTCAAATTAAAAAGTTATCAACGTTTCAATTTTCGAAGCGCTGATTTCTTTTCGCTGAGGGTTCGGGCGACATCCGATTTCAGCCTCGAGCATCCGGTTTTCTATGCATGCTCCCTTGCAAGACGCTGCTGCCTAAGCCGGACGTGACGTAACGCTGAACTCGCAGACTCGCTCTTGCACATGGTATCGGGCGACAGCCGACAGGCATGGCCTGCCGGGCGCTAGAGTGCGCAAGTGCACAGCGCCTTGCGAGCTGCTCACAGATGGCTGCTGGCACCTGGTAGCAGTAGGGATCTTACAGGGAGGCAGCAGTGAGCAGCAGAAGATTGCTAAAATCTGTTCCGCAGAATAAGCATAATTTAACAAACAAAAAAAAAAGCAGCAGAAGATGCAGACTGGCAGCTTGCCACTCGGCTCAAGTTGTTTATGTACATAATTATTATTAATAACAAACAAGTGATCATGACGTCATGATGACAATAAAAGTTTTTTTAGTTTTTTTATTTTATTTCTCATCCCTCATCTCATCCAGAGCTCTAGGCTCTTCTGAAGGAGCTGGTGAAGCTCGCTTTAACATACAGAGCTATATAGGCTCCTCCAAAGGAGCTGGTGAAGCTAACTTTAACACCCAGAGCTCTAGGCTCCTCCGAAAGAGCTGGTGAAGCTAATTTTAATATCCAGAGCTCTAGGCTCCTCCGAAAGAGCTGGTGAAGCTAATTTTAATATCCAGAGCTCTAGGCTCCTCCAAAAGAGCTGGTGAAGCTAATTTTAATATCCAGAGTGCTAGGCTCCTCCGAAGGAACTGGTGGAGCTAGCTTTAACATACTGAGCTATATAGGCTCCTCCGAAGGAACTGATGGAGCTAATTTTAACATCCAGAGCTCTAGGCTCCTTCAAAGGAGCTGGTGGAGTTAACTTTAATATCCAGAGCTCTAGGCTCCTCCGAAGGAGCTGGTGGAGCTAACTTTAACATCCAGAGCTCTAGGCTCCTTCAAAGGAGCTGGTGGAGTTAACTTTAATATCCAGAGCTCTAGGCTCTTCTGAAGGAGCTGGTGAAGCTCGCTTTAATATCCAGAGCTCTAGGCTCCTCCGAAAGAGCTGGTGAAGCTAATTTTAATATCCAGAGCTCTAGGCTCCTCCGAAAGAGCTGGTGAAGCTAATTTTAATATCCAGAGTGCTAGGCTCCTCCGAAGGAACTGGTGGAGCTAGCTTTAACATACTGAGCTATATAGGCTCCTCCGAAGGAACTGATGGAGCTAATTTTAACATCCAGAGCTCTAGGCTCCTTCAAAGGAGCTGGTGGAGTTAACTTTAATATCCAGAGCTCTAGGCTCCTCCAAAGGAGCTGGTGAAGCTCGCTTTAACATACAGAGCTATATAGGCTCCTCCGAAGGAGCTGGTGAAGCTAACTTTAACACCCACAGCTCTAGGCTCCTCCGAAGGAACTGATAGAGCTTATTTTAACATCCAGAGCTCTAGGCTCCTCCGAAAGAGCTGGTGAAGCTAATTTTAATATCCAGAGCTCTAGGCTCCTCCGAAAGAGCTGGTGAAGCTAATTTTAATATCCAGAGTGCTAGGCTCCTCCGAAGGAACTGGTGGAGCTAGCTTTAACATACTGAGCTATATAGGCTCCTCCGAAGGAACTGATGGAGCTAACTTTAACATCCAGAGCTCTAGGCTCCTTCAAAGGAGCTGGTGGAGTTAACTTTAATATCCAGAGCTCTAGGCTCTTCTGAAAGAGCTGGTGAAGCTCGCTTTAACATACAGAGCTATATAGGCTCCTCCGAAGGAGCTGGTGAAGCTAACTTTAACACCCAGAGCTCTAGGCTCCTCCGAAGGAACTGATGGAGCTTATTTTAACATCCAGAGCTCTAGGCTCCTCCGAAAGAGCTGGTGAAGCTAATTTTAATATCCAGAGCTCTAGGCTCCTCCGAAAGAGCTGGTGAAGCTAATTTTAATATCCAGAGCTCTAGGCTCCTCCGAAAGAGCTGGTGAAGCTAATTTTAATATCCAGAGTGCTAGGCTCCTCCGAAGGAACTGGTGGAGCTAGCTTTAACATACTGAACTATATAGGCTCCTCCGAAGGAACTGATGGAGCTAATTTTAACATCCAGAGCTCTAGGCTCCTTCAAAGGAGCTGGTGGAGTTAACTTTAATATCCAGAGCTCTAGGCTCCTCCGAAGGAGCTGGTGGAGCTAACTTTAACATCCAGAGCTCTAGGCTCCTTCAAAGGAGCTGGTGGAGTTAACTTTAATATCCAGAGTTCTAGGCTCTTTTGAAGGAGCTGGTGAAGCTCGCTTTAACATACAGAGCTATATAGGCTCCTCCGAAGGAGCTGGTGAAGCTAACTTTAACACCCAGAGCTCTAGGCTCCTCCGAAGGAACTGATGGAGCTTATTTTAACATCCAGAGCTCTAGGCTCCTCCGAAGGAACTGGTGGAGCTAGCTTTAACATACTGAGCTATATAGGCTCCTCCGAAGGAACTGATGGAGCTAATTTTAACATCCAGAGCTCTAGGCTCCTCCAAAGGAGCTGATGGAGATAGCTGCTGGTTGTTGTAAGCAGGCTGAATCATGTGTATGTGTATATACAATAATTTTATGTATACTTTATTCTACTATAGGTATAATATAGAACTTCATGCAACAAGTTTTTTTTATTTATGTTTGATTTTTTTAATAAATAGTAAAATGTTAATATTTATAAATTTTAAAAAAACAAAAATTGCAGATGATTATTTTATATCTTATTTATTTATTGATTTAGCACAGATTTTTTTATCTCATTTTAATCATAGTTAAATATTCAAATACAAAACAGTCAGCATCGTACAATATTAGGTAAAATATTAATTAATTTATATCAGTTATATGTTAAAAACTACTGTTTCCTCCTTTTTTACACTTATATTTGAACTATTTTTTAAATTATAAGAGTAAAGTATGGAAAAAAAAGCACTCAAATAAAATGAATTATGAAAATTTCACATTTACATATAGAACTAGATAGAGTATATGGAACTGAGTACATAAGTCAACAGTATAGCATGTCAGAAATACGTATAAAAAATTCTTCTACATTCTAACTTTACATTTTAAATGTACATTTTTATTAAAGTATATTTTTTTTACATTTATATATTATATAATATAATATTAACAAATACTTTAGTAAATTTAGTATTTCTCTTTATTTACTACATATTAATTTAAAAAAAAAAATTTTTCCTGCATTTCAATTCATTTTCACCCCACGAAAGAACTTAAATTCATATACTATTATACTCTTGAGTGTTGTAAAATATGTTTTTGCAAAAAAATATATTTCATAATCTATACATGCCTCGTGAATGAAATGAAATCTGCTAAAAAAACATACCTTTAAAAAGGTACAAATCTACGGCGAGTGGTTTTTATGTAGATATAACAAAATAAATATATTTAACACTAAAAGAACCTATTTTCAGTTAAATTATTTTTAAAGACACTTAAAATAATTTTAATATAAATACATTTCGATCTTTCAATTTCAATCTACTCTAGAATATATACCCCTTTTACTTCATTTGATTTTTTATCTTAGTAATTTTTCTTCACTATTAGTACGATAATTAATAATTAAAAGTACAAAAAGATTCATCATTACAAAAAACTTTATACATTTATTTTATAGATGCAATCTTCTTTTAAATTACAATCATATTTTTTTGCGCCTTTATTGACCTTTTACTAAGAAATAAAAAATTTAGTTTTTTGCAGTCGAAAAATAACTTGATATAACTTATTATGCGTATAATTTGAAATTATTATTGTTCGTCATTTAAACAAGTGACTGTAGTGAAATAAAAAAAAAAAATGAACGTTTACTTTCAATGTATTCCCAGAGTGATTAAATTAATTGATGATTACTCTGAAATAAAAATTTTGTTGTCAAATCAATGAAGGGCTACCGCCCTTTAGGATTTTCATGTACTTTCTATGTAACAAACACAATTTTCTTTTATCTTAATATCATTTTAAATGTGAAATTTAATATTTAATTTAGTACAATTCAGAAATTATTTAATGTTAAAGATGCTATAAAATTTTTCGAACTTCACTTATTACATAAGTGTGAAATTTGAAAATTTGTATTAATCGTAACACGAAGAGTTGAGTGCAGTGAAATCAAAAAGTAAAATTCCGACGAGTTTTATAGTGTACCAATAGTTAATCAATGTTTTTAAATAATTTGTTTTCGTTGATGATTACTCTAAAATAAAACTTTTGTTGTCAAACCAATTTTCATCATGTAGTTTCTATGCAATAAATAAAATTTTCTTTTATTTTAATATCATTTTAAATGTGAAATTAAATATTTATATATAATTTTGTACGATTCAGAAATTATAATCCTAAAAGGCGGTAACCCTTTTTAAGATGCTATAAAATTTTTCGAACTTCACTTATTACATAAGTGTGAAATTTGAAATTTTTATTTATCGCAACACTAACAGTTGAGTACAGTGAAATCAAAAAGTAAAATACCGACTAGTTTACCAGTAGTTAATTGATCTTTTTAAATAACAAAGAATAGTATTTTACACACCGGGTGCTGGAAAAGGTTTGCTAGGGATTGGCTAATTATTTTCCTGCATCAAGTGTAATGTTTTTTTCAATACGACGGGAGGAAAACACACAGTCCCGCTCCGACCCAGGGAGGGAGTTTAATGTTTTCGTCCCGGAAGTATGAAAAAAATTATAACTTCAGAGTTCATGATCAATGGTCCAACAACCATTACTTTTATAAACAATTATAATTATTGAGTCCAATTACTAATCGTTACATTTTAGAATTCTTGGTAAAATAAACTTACGAACACTTAAATAAAGAAATTTGATAGCTTAACTCATTTATTTGATGTTTTTAAATTTTGTTACTATAATATTAGTTTTATTTTACATTTTACAGGATGTCCTACATTATTTAATAATGGAAAAGAGTGACACCTTTTTTATTCATCCGTCAAAAAAAGTGTTTTACTCATATACTTTTGAAATCAATCCAAAACTCATTTTTTAAACAACAAAAATTCAATATAGATATAACCATTTTCATACTCGACGGACCCATTTCTTTGTTGTTTTTAGACAAGCAGGTTTCAGTAAAAGTATCAATTTCTTTTTTTGAGTTATTACCTATATATTTGCAAATTTTTAGCAAAGTATAAGGAAAAAATTCGCATAAATTTGTGGTACAAAGAAAAAATTTTTATTAACTGAAAATTCAACAAAATAAAAGTACACGAAGCGACATGCATTAGCAGCAGTTGAGTATGAAATTACTCGCTATTGGGACTGAAACAGCATTCATGGTGGGGATGAAAACATGGCCACCGCTCGGGGAGTTTCTATCCGAATTGCACGTAATTCACTAAATCCAACATGACCGCCGCTTGGGGAACTGTACCTGGACTCAGCATAGGCAGCACTCCCCACCATAACCTCAGTTTCAGTCCCAATTGAAGGGCTACTGTTCTTTAGGATTTTAAATTAATAGGTAATAACTCAAAAATAGTATATTACTTAACTAGGCAGTATGAATGGGAAACGTCTCAGATCGCATGAAATTGTCGTCCGAGGCGTAGCCGAGTGTGACAAACATGTGATCTGAGACCTTCCCATTCAGGTGCCTAGTTGAGTATGCTATTTTTCCGCACGACGGCGCCGGGAAGCGCTACTGACTGTAGCGGCAGCGGCAGGGAAGTAGCGCTTCCCGGCCGGAGTGCGGAAAAAGAAATTGATACTTTTACTGAAACCTGCTTGTCTAAAAACAACAAAGAAATGGGTCCGTCGAGTATGAAAATGGTTATATCTATATTGAATTTTTGTTGTTTAAAAAATGAGTTTTGGATTGATTTCAAAAGTATATGAGTAAAACACTTTTTTTGACGGATGAATAAAAAAGGTGTCACTCTTTTCCATTATTAAATAATGTAGGACATCCTGTAAAATGTAAAATAAAACTAATATTATAGTAACAAAATTTAAAAACATCAAATAAATGAGTTAAGCTATCAAATTTCTTTATTTAAGTGTTCGTAAGTTTATTTTACCAAGAATTCTAAAATGTAACGATTAGTAATTGGACTCAATAATTATAATTGTTTATAAAAGTAATGGTTGTTGGACCATTGATCATGAACTCTGAAGTTATAATTTTTTTCATACTTCCGGGACGAAAACATTAAACTCCCTCCCTGGGTCGGAGCGGGACTGTGTGTTTTCCTCCCGTCGTATTGAAAAAAACATTACACTTGATGCAGGAAAATAATTAGCCAATCCCTAGCAAACCTTTTCCAGCACCCGGTGTGTAAAATACTATTCTTTGTTATTTAAAAAGATCAATTAACTACTGGTAAACTAGTCGGTATTTTACTTTTTGATTTCACTGTACTCAACTGTTAGTGTTGCGATAAATAAAAATTTCAAATTTCACACTTATGTAATAAGTGAAGTTCGAAAAATTTTATAGCATCTTAAAAAGGGTTACCGCCTTTTAGGATTATAATTTCTGAATCGTACAAAATTATATATAAATATTTAATTTCACATTTAAAATGATATTAAAATAAAAGAAAATTTTATTTATTGCATAGAAACTACATGATGAAAATTGGTTTGACAACAAAAGTTTTATTTTAGAGTAATCATCAACGAAAACAAATTATTTAAAAACATTGATTAACTATTGGTACACTATAAAACTCGTCGGAATTTTACTTTTTGATTTCACTGCACTCAACTCTTCGTGTTACGATTAATACAAATTTTCAAATTTCACACTTATGTAATAAGTGAAGTTCGAAAAATTTTATAGCATCTTTAACATTAAATAATTTCTGAATTGTACTAAATTAAATATTAAATTTCACATTTAAAATGATATTAAGATAAAAGAAAATTGTGTTTGTTACATAGAAAGTACATGAAAATCCTAAAGGGCGGTAGCCCTTCATTGATTTGACAACAAAATTTTTATTTCAGAGTAATCATCAATTAATTTAATCACTCTGGGAATACATTGAAAGTAAACGTTCATTTTTTTTTTTTATTTCACTACAGTCACTTGTTTAAATGACGAACAATAATAATTTCAAATTATACGCATAATAAGTTATATCAAGTTATTTTTCGACTGCAAAAAACTAAATTTTTTATTTCTTAGTAAAAGGTCAATAAAGGCGCAAAAAAATATGATTGTAATTTAAAAGAAGATTGCATCTATAAAATAAATGTATAAAGTTTTTTGTAATGATGAATCTTTTTGTACTTTTAATTATTAATTATCGTACTAATAGTGAAGAAAAATTACTAAGATAAAAAATCAAATGAAGTAAAAGGGGTATATATTCTAGAGTAGATTGAAATTGAAAGATCGAAATGTATTTATATTAAAATTATTTTAAGTGTCTTTAAAAATAATTTAACTGAAAATAGGTTCTTTTAGTGTTAAATATATTTATTTTGTTATATCTACATAAAAACCACTCGCCGTAGATTTGTACCTTTTTAATAATATACATACTGTTCCTAAATTTTTTAAATTTTTCTTTTTTTTTTTTTTTTTAATTTTTTTGTTGATTCTATAGAGTGCGTAGCCCCTCAATAGTTTTCAAAACTCTTTTTCGAAAAAATTCCTCATCTTTTTCCGAACAAAAATAGTATTGAAAACCCTTTTACGAAAAAAATTCAACCTCAATTACTTTTTACGAAAAAAAAATAGTTTTGAAATTCATTTTTGCGAAAAAATATTGGTTCTATGATTGAAACTAAAATTATTTTATAATGGAATAATTTTTACTGATCTTCATAACAGACGAGATTCATGTTTTTGTTAAATTTATGTGACTCATGAGTAAATCTTAATCAAAATATCAAATTAAAGTACAGAATATAAATGTAATCAATCCTACGCTGAAACTGAATTATTTAAAAGGAAACTTGTTTTCAAAAAAGTTCCTCCTCACCCCTTTGGAGCTAGTTGCACCTAAAAACCTAAAAAAGAAACTTTGAAATAAACATTAAATACTAATTTGAAAATAATTTCATCTTGGTTTTGTGCAACTTGAAGTCTGGGCAGGTAAACAGAAATACCTATCCTCGCCCTGGTTAGTTCTCTGAACTGAACTGACCCTCCCACAGACATTACGGCCTGTACTAATCACCTATACCTGTATTCCAGCTGCAGGCAGCCTGGGGATGTTCCCCATTGTTTGATAATTCGTTTTGGACGTGTGTTTTGGTTCTTTCCGAACGTCGTTAAGTTTTAATTATACACTTATTTTTGTATGAAAATAAACTTAAGGTAGTAGTTCCGCCTCAGTGCAAAACTCAAACTAATTCTGAAATTAAAATATGCTGTAAAAAAACACTTGATCTTTCTAAATATCATTTAAAAAATACAGGTATCCATGCTTTTTTCCGAGATAATTGAGTTAGAAATTCACCAAATCACATTATATTGTAGTGTAGTAATACCTAACCTGTAAAATTTAAAATTTTTTGAACTCAATTATCTCGAAAAAAAGCATGGATACCTGTATTTTTCAAGTGATATTTTGAAAGATCAGATGTTTATTTACAACATATTAAGAATTCAGATAGTGTTTGAGTTGTTTGCATTTTGCATGTGTTTTTCCATGTATGTGCTATATATCGCGGAACTACTACCTTAAGATTAATTATAGTTTTTTTTTTTTTTTTTTTTTAAATAAAAATTTCGCCGTACGGGGTAAAACGGTGTTTTTTCAAATTTTATTTATAGATCGAAACCTGAAAAAGGGCGTCCACTCTTCACAGTTCATGCTTTCGTGCTTATTTGAATTACTTTTCTTGCTTTTTGTTAAAAAAGCAGAAGCTTGTAAATTTATGTCGAAAATTGAACCAATAATTATTAGACAAAGTTGTAAAACATTTCGGTTCAGAAAGCACCGCACATTCTGTATTCCGAGGCTCTATTAGGTTCTATAGTAATGTTGCGCCCCATGAGATTAATTTTTTTGTTTATCTTGAAACCCAAGAACGTAACATGAATAAATATGTAATACACAAACTTTTTTTTTTCTAATCTCATTTTTGACAAAATAATTACTATCTTGAGTACACCGGAAGAGTAATTTTATGATTTTTAAAACTTAATGAATTGAAGATATCGATAAAAAAATTTATTAAATGAAATTTTCTCATTAGACATGTCCTTATAAAAATGATAATAATGTTGTATACTAGATCTTTGTTCAATCTTTAACAAAGTTTTGTGCTTAGTAATCTTTTCTCAGTTGAAAAATTTTTGTTGTCATTACATAAAACTAATTAATGATTTTCGAAAAAATTTTCGATATAAGAAATAATTTTTTTGTAGATAAAACATTTTTAGTATGTTGAGAGTGTACAAAAATTCCACTCCCAGAGATATGAGGTTTCTACATATTTTTATAGAATTATTTTCTGAAATAGGCGAATATTAAAAAATTTCAAATAAATTTCTCTTGTTAATATGCATTTTATTTTTTTGTTAAAATTAAAAATTTTAATGAATTAGAGCTTCTCGTTTATATT
This sequence comes from Encarsia formosa, assembly GCA_038277355.1. Classification (NCBI taxonomy): domain Eukaryota; kingdom Metazoa; phylum Arthropoda; class Insecta; order Hymenoptera; family Aphelinidae; genus Encarsia; species Encarsia formosa. The sequence continues at coordinate 23,714,567 of CM076187.1, forward strand.
AGATCGATTTATGACACAAAATTATACGCCAATGATAAGAGGTGGTCGCAAAAAACAATTTTAAACTAACAGCAAAAACCTTGAGCGTCATAATATTTGAAATTTCTGATACTTTATTAAAAAGTGTCACGCAATTTTTACATTCAAAATAACAGGAGGAGGAAGGGTAGACTATTTAATTATATAAAAACACTCTACCCTCTGAATACCGGAATTTTCCGAGAATTAGAACCGAGAACCTCTAGCCAAGCATTGGGAATTCTTGAAAAACATTCATCAGAAGCTAATTGTAGTGAAGTACGGTGATTGATTTCAAGAGTTAGTTCAAAAAGTAATTTTTTTTTTGTTTTGCAAAAAATTAGATGCAATGGAGTACTTTAAATCCTTTTATAATCCTTAGCATCCATTAGAGCATCCCAAACAATTCCCAATAACGTTTTTAGAATTTTTTTTTTTTTTTTTTTTTAATTTTACTTGTGCTTTTGCACTTATTAGTAAAAAAGTTAAATTTTTAAACTGTATCAATTTATAAAATTTTTATAACAAAAAGTATGTTTTCGGATGTATTTCGATTATGAAAGTATCCGAAACTGCTTTTTTCGGATACTTTACAAATTTAAAAAGTATCCGAAGCTATTTTTTCAAAAAAAAGAAAAGGATCCGAAGATACTTTTTTCGGATACTTTTCAAATTTAAAAAGTATCCTGAAATACTTTTTTGAAAAAAGAAAAGTATCCGAAAATATTTTTTTCGGATATTTTAAAAATTTAATAGTATCCGAAAATGAAATGTATCCGATGATACTTTTTCAAAAAAAAAGTATCCGAAGATGATTTTTCAAAAAAACGAAAGTATCCGAAGATACTTTTTTCGGATACTTTTGAAGTATGTAAAGATACTTTTTCGGATACTTTTAAAGTATCTGAAGGTACTTTTTCGGATACTTTCGAAATGTATCTTGTATCCGAAAATATTTTTTTCGGATACTTTAAAAAATTGAAAAGTTTCTAGAAACGCTTTTTTCGGATACTTTTTGAAAGCCCAAAAGAATCGGAAATTTCAACTTCGGATACTTGGTCAACTCTGAGTACAACCACCAGGTAATAGAAGTCAGAATAAAAGCATTTGATTTGTGATATATGCTTGGTAAAAAGCAAAAGTTAAAGTTTGAATATTCAAATTTAAATACCTAAACTTAATATAATAACTTTTTTCGTTTTTTTTTTTTTTTTTTTAAGTTTTAAATTGAAATTTTACAAAAATAGAAATATTAACAAAAGTATGTTCAAATAATCACTCAATTGAATTCATGGATCAGTTAAAGGCCAGGAGGTGTGATTGCAAAAAGTTAAAAAACAATTCTATAATCTGAAAAGGGTTTGGTTATTTTATATCACAAACAGATCGAACTTTAGATCAGCTTTGGAATAGAGTAACTTTATCATAAATTTTTTTTTTTTTTTAATTTATTTGAATCTTAGGGTTCCTGCTCCATATATTATAACTGTATATAATCTTAGTATCTTTTAATTTAAAAATCAGTATTACACGGAAAAAAAAGTTGCGGACTGGACTCGTGCAATGTTGCACAAATTTATTTCTTGAATAAACATTGAACGGACCTCAACGCATTTTTTTTTTTTTTTTTTTTTTTTTTTTTTTCAGAAGCTTTCCGAACCGAAATGCGCCTTCACGCAAGCAACATTGCAGCATAGTCCCAACATGCGCAGGTTGCTGCTGCAGTGTAGTCAGTTAAGCGCATGCGCCCAAGTCATCGTAACTTTAACATCAAATTTCTTTAATAAATAATTAAATTGTCAAGGTTATTTTTACGGGTGCCAATTTCGCTGGTTCCTGCGGATTAATAAAAAAAATAATTTTATATGAAAACATATTTTATCGGGCTTTACATGTGCTTCAAAAATTTCGTTCGGCACCCAACTTTAAACGTTAATTAAAAAAAAAAATATTGTTTGCGATGAAAAAACTCCAAGAATACTTTCGATTTATTTTCAATAACGCTATCGATTTCATAAAAAAAAAAAAAATGAAAATTTCACTACTTGGGTGCGCACTTTACAGACCTACAGTTACTTACTCATTTTTTCGAAGATCTCTGAACAGTGTGCCTTTCTTTGCGTGTAAGGCAAATATACTATATTAAAGTAAATTTCAATTAATAGAGTTCAATCATACATAGTTCATAGTTTTGTTAAAATTACTCGAATATGATTTGGAACTAATTCAAAATTAATTGTCCCTCTTTATAATGATGAAGCATGTTCGAATGTCTTTGTTTTATAATCAATTTGATTGGTTGTGAGCGTTAAATTCAAAATTTGAATCGCGTTCAAGTTGAAATATTGAATACTTTGTTGTTAAGAATTTTTTGCGATAATTTTTTGAATATTTGAATACTTTGTTTCAATAAATGGACTTAATTTCTTTGTAGAGTTCTTTAATATAAAATGAGAATCTTTATTATTTTAAAAACAACTTTTTTAAGGTGGTTTTCTACCAAATGCATGACAATAGAGAATCACCTCAAATTTTTTGGAGGACTTTATTAGATATTAGTAAACATTTTTCCGAAGTCTGATCAAAATTGACCATATAGTTTAAAAGTTGCAGCAAGTTAAAGATTGAATTTTTTTCATTACGCGTATGGACGCTACGCTGAAAAAGTGTACTAAATTATTGATATTTGTCTTCTTACAATAGAGATCTTTTAGGAAAACCACATACATATAGTTTCACTATTGAAGAATTCATTCCTTGAAATTGTAAAAAATTGACCTTTTACAAATTTTACTATAATTTTACAAAAATAATTTTCACATGAATAACCTCCAAAACTGCGGTATTCAAAGGTGAGGTTAAAAGTTTAAAAAAATGTTTTGTTGTGATTCTCAATGTTTTTTTGGTAGAAAATAATTTCAGGAGCCATAAAAAGTTAAAAATTAAATTTTAATAAACAATTTTTACTAATTTGGTGAAATTATTTTTTTTTAGTCTTGAACTTGACTAGCTCTGGTAGAAAACCACCTTAAGCTATAACCACAAAAATATCGAACTGAACTTAGTTTCAGGTTGCAAACAATATGTGATGAATTTAGTGTTAAAAATTTTTTTAAATTCGTTTTTGATAATGAAAGTAAAAATTATCGTTTATTTACTTTCAAGATTAAAAATTAAGCGCGCTTGCGCACTGATTGAGAATAGTTACATTTTAAAAGTTAAATCATTTATGAAAAAAAGTTCTTCAGATGGTGATAACCAAATTATTTTCCTTTTTTCTTTTGAACTATGCGTGGAAGAGCATATAAATGTTTAATAACAAGATCTTTTTTACCATCAGCAAGTCTTGAATCCAATGTTGATTAACTTCTTTATAACGCTGTCTTTGAGGTTATGTTAAATCATTAGCGATGATCACATCTTTAGGAAATATTTCACTTTGAGTCCTTGATCTTAAACATTACAAAATTTTTCTCTTACTTGAATCTATTGGATTTCCTTTGTAACTTGAGTAAGAACATTTTGAGATTGATTTTCTTAAGTTGTGATTCTTTCTTTCACCTTTGAATATTTTTCATTTAAATTACTTAGCTCGCTGCTGATAGAATTAAACCTTGTACTTATAAATCTCTACAAGAGTTTCAAATTATCGTCCAAAACATCTTCTTTACCAGCTTTTTTGGGTGATTTTGTGTTAACCTCGTTTATACTTAGCTTTGATATCTTAACTAGTTACTTTTAATTGAACAAAATTAATGTGAATCGCAAAAAATACATGGCAAGGATTTCAGATTATGTCTAATGAGTTAACGACAACAGAGAGATTTTGAGACAAACTCATACTTCAACAATGATAACAATACTAATTTAACTCGAATTTAACAAATATAAGAAGCAGCATAATCATGAACGTCTATACTCCACGAGCACAAAATTATTATATAACATTATTTAAACCATAATTTAAACATTATTAGAGCAGTTTTTATACATGCTATCTGCAACCGGTACCGGAGTGGTTCTAAGTTCAGCTCCGAGGTTCCAGGTACAAATCCCCATTCACATTTTTTTTTTTTTCTTTTTCTTTCTTTATTTCTCTTAATTATTTTAACTGTTGAAAAAAAAAATTTCTAAAATTTTCTTACAACTATTTTTTAAACTCTCGAAATTTCGATAAAAAAATTTAAGTATGCAATTTAAATCGAATTATTAAAAATAATTATTACAATATAATTACAGAAAATCATAAACTAAGAGATCAAATATAATAACAACTTAAAATAATTAAGAGAAATAAGGAAAGAAAAAGAAAAAGAAAAAGGAAAAAAAAAATGTGAATGTGGTTTGGAACCTGGAACCTCGAAGGGGTAGGCTGAACTTAGAACCACTCCGCTATGTTGACATCTTAGCTCGTATAAAAACTGCGCTAAAAATGTTTAAATTATGGTTTAAATAATGTTATGATAATTTTGTGCACGGCAACCCTGGTTAGTTTGATAGAAGAGGTCAAAATATATCTTTTAAACCATATTTGCCATCGTGGCGCGGACTTGCACACAAAAACTCGTATGGCGGCTACACTAAAACCAAATGCCGTGAATATTACTTAATTAAATAGTACATTTTTTTTTTAGGTTTCATTGCGTTCATTCAGTAAATTCAAGTTTATTCACCTATGTTTAACATGTTAAAACCAACCTGCATGAATGATAACTTTAAAACAAAACCTACCTAAACAATAAATGATTACTTGCTAACTCAGATATTTTAATCTTGATACTTAAATATAATTCAATCATAAGCCAGAACACATACACGGAGAAAACAATTCAGCTCGAGTCACGGTGAATAAAAAAGTTCAGCTCAAGGCACAGTGAACGGAAAGTGTTCACAAGAAAATCCAGTGAACGATCAAGCACTCACTGAAAAATCTAGTGCATTCACTAAAGTATCTAGTGTAGAGGACGCGCGTTCACAGTAAAAGATACAGTCGTGCGGGTAGCACTGAATGTTCAGCTGTTTCGCTGGGTTAGCTGATCACCGTGAAACGCGCTGAATTGTTTCTTCCGTGAAAATTCATTGATAAAATTCTATTAAGGTAGTAGGGGAGTGTGGGGTAGGAGTGATACCTTTAGCTTTACTTGATTATTACAAATAAAATCTTACAGTTGCAGCTAAAGCAAAAAAAAAACGGAATTATAGAATGAAGACTTAAAATTACGCTGCTATAGCTAGTTTTATTCCAAAAACGATCATTTTTTTTTTTACAGATGAAAACGAATAAAGCATTTAGGATGGGGCTGGAGTGGTACCCATGGGGTTAGACTGGTATATAGATGGGGTGATAGTAGCGCAGTACCTAGGGATCTTACAGAGAGGGATCGGCCAAAGGCCGGTGTCTCTTTCTAACCCCGTGCTGAGCACGCTAGTTCGAAAGTATATCTCTCTCGCTCACTCTGTTTACTCCAGGAGATATATAGATATACCTCTAGCGTTATCTCTTTCTCTCTCCTTCTCACTGAGCGAATGCATCGTTCTCTCTTGTACCGTTTTCTCCACCAATCAACAATCAAAACAGCTTCGTCCGATCCCTCCCTGTAAGATCCCTAGCAGTACTTTGACTGAGATTTGAATGTACAGGTAATTATGAATTTCTGTAAAAAAAATTTATTATGAAAAAATTGGAATTATTCGAAAGTGTTAGAGTTTAAATAAAATGTGTGGGTTAAATAAGATTTGACAAGAATTTAGATATCTGTTGCGGAGTGAACAATAATTTCTCTCCATACACATCGTCGAGAAAAAAAAATCAATAGTTTGTGTAGGGGAATGGACCCGGAATGGTGCAGGAAAGTGAACCAGGGTGAAATGAGACAAGGCCTAAATAATATTAATTAGAATTTATTAGTAAAGGCTAACACAGTTTTCTCACGCTCTTGCGTGAACATGCTCTCCGGTAGCTAACTCGGGAGCGACTAACTGGCTGATGCACAGCCAAGCGTCGCGGTGTAGTGTGCACGGAGAATAGTAGTAGGTATACTCCGTGGCAGCTCGCTCTGATCTCCTCTCTCACTCGCTCACACCGATATAGATATACAGGTACGCGCTACACAGGGCTCGTCCCCACAGGCTCCCCCTCCAAATGACAGCTACGGCAGTCGCGAGGTGTCATTGACCATAAGAGCGCGGACATTCAAACCCATGCATCAAGGGCACACGAGGTGGGAGCTTGCAAGCTCAACAAACGGTACAATATCTGGCACATCTTTGGCATAAATATCAGACTCAGGGTCACACCCATCGCAGGCAACATTCTCACGGGCTCCAGGCCCTCAATAGCATAAATTATGCTTGCTGCAGCTTAACTAATCTTACATCTAGGAACATATAAAATGAATATCAAAAAATAAGGTCGACAAATGAAAATAAAAATTACACAAGATCTTAAGCCTAGCGGATCCGCTTAGAGTAGGAAAAATAACACAATGTATGAGTACAAAAATATAGACTCAGAATCTCCGTAGGAACTAACAATCAGTCTAACGCAGTTGCCTCAGAGAGGTCCAGCCGACATGAAAGACGTAATAAAATAAAGACTTAAGATTAACTTACATATGGCTTACAAAAGAGTGTACACAGCAATTACGCATTACAATAGCGCTCAACCCGCTCGCGGTTATATAAAACGCACGGACTCCAGCTCCCTCGCGAACGAAACGGCCTTCCTGGCACGGCCATAGGTGCGTAGTCCGGGCACGGCAGGGGGTTGGTTGACTGGGCGATTGCCTGCAGGGGCCCCGAGGATCGCATCGACCACGCTTTCAGGTATGAAGAACGCTGGCTTCAGTTGATCCACCGACACGCAAGTTGGTTTGCCGTCGATGTCGATGCGATATACGCGATCGGTGACCCGTTCAAGAACCCTGTAAGGCCCCTTGTATGGCCTCTCCAGTGGAGCTTTCACGGCTTTGGTGAGCTTTAGCACATGCGTACAGGTGGTCATGTCCTTGTAAAAGAACACTTTGCGCCTGTACTTTTGCTCAACCGGCACTGGACGGACGTCCTTCATATGTTCCCGAAAGTCTTCGAGGAACATACGGGGATTGGGGCGGAAGTCGTCCAGTAAGCAAAACTCCCCGGGAATTCGCAACGCTCGCGCGTACAGGAGATCCGCTGGCAAGCAGTCGGTCTCCAGACGCACGCGGGTTCGCAAGCCCAGCAAGACGGTGGGCAGGACTTTCGTCCAATCTCGGTTGTGGCACATTATCGCGGCTTTAACGTCCCGGTGCCAACGCTCAACCATGCCATTCGCCTCGGGGTGGTAGGCAGTGGTTCGAACGCGCTGGGTGCCAATAAGGGCAAGCAGAGCGTCAAAGAGCTGCGACTCGAACTGAGAACCCTGATCCGAGGTGAGGTAGGATGGAGCACCGAAACGCGCGATCCAAGTGTCGTAGAACGCGCGGGCTACGGTCGAGGCTTCCATGTCCTTCATGGGGACAGCCTCGGGCCACCGCGTGAAGCGGTCGACCATCGTCAGACAATAACGCATGCCCTCCACGGGAGGCATAACGACGATGTCGATATGTACGTGCTCGAAACGGCCATCAGGGGCGGTGAACGAGGCTGGTAGCAATTTGTTATGGCGCGATACCTTGGACGCTTGGCAGTCCATGCAGGCCTTGCACCAGAGTGCAATGTCTCGATGCATTCCAGGCCAAACGTATCGCTGTCTGATCAGACGATCGGTTGCTCTCGCACTCGGATGAGCAGCAGAGTGCATGAGGTCGAATATGCGCCTACGCAGTGATAGTGGGATGTAAGGACGAATCGAGTCAGCCGAAAGCTCGCAGTAGATCTCAGTGTGCTCTGGCCCCCATGTCAAACGTTGAAGTTTCAGACCATGGTTGTTGCCCTCGGCCAACAGCCCGACGAGCTCTTCATCCTCCACCTGCTTGGCTGCAAGCTCAAGCAAATCAAACTGCGTGGGCAGACGAAAGGCCTCGACACGATCGCGCATCGAGGTGGGTATGTACGGATGAGTCGAACCACCCGCTGTCTCGCAGTAGACTACAGCATGCTCTGGGCCCCATGTCAAACACTCAGGTTTCAAACTATGGTTATTGCCCTCAGCTAATAGTCTACCTAGCTCCCCATCCTTCGCTTGCTCGGCCGCAAGCTCACGCATTTCGGACTGAGTAGGAAGGCGGAAGGCTTCAATGCGAGACAGTGCATCGGCCACGTGGTTGTCTGCCCCGGGCAGGTAGAGAATAGCGCAATCAAACTGCGCTATGTACGACAGTTGACGTCCCGCCCGCGGCGATTGACTATCCGGATTCTTCGACAACGCGTACGTCAGACCCCGGTGGTCCGTAAAAACCGTGAATCTCCGGCCCTCCAGGTAGTACCTGAAGTATTTAATTGACTCGTATACAGCCGTAAGTTCGCGGTCATACACGCTGTATCGAGCCTGCGCACCAGTGAGCCTTCTCGAGAAAAAGGCGAGTGGTTGCCAGCATCCATCAACGAGCTGCTCGAGCGCTGCGCCCATGGAGAAGTCAGAGGCGTCGGTGCATAACCGAACTTCAGCGTCAGGTGCAGGGTGAGCGAGCAGAGCTGAATTTGCTAAGCTCTCCTTGCACCTGATAAACGCTGCTTTAGCCTCTGGAGTAAGCTCCACCGGTCGTTTGTCTTTCTTCCGTGCGCCGCGCAGGTAGACGTTTAAGGGAGCTTGCATCTCGGCAGCTTTGGGTATGGAGCTCCGGTAGAAATTGATGACGCCCAAAAACTTGCGGACGTCGTCCACGGTCTTCAACTCGGGCCACTCTCTCACCGCCTGGATTTTCTCCAGCGGGGGTCGGATGCCCTGGGCGTTGACCCGGTGTCCGAGGAATACTAGCTCCGGCAGGCCAAATCTGCACTTCTCAATGTTCAGGCGGAGATGGAATTTCTCGAGACGCTCGAACACTATTTTTAGATGAGCCTCGTGCTCTTCCGGGCTGGAAGAAGCAACAAGAATGTCATCGATGAATGGGAAGACAAATGGAAGATCTCCAAGTGCCCGATCTATATAGCGCTGAAAGGTCTGCGAAGCGTTCCGAAAACCAAATCCCATAACGAGGTATTCATAAAGCCCGAAGGGCGTGATGACGGCCGTCTTCGGAATATCCTCGGGAGCAACCGGAATTTGGTGAAACGCCTTATGCAGGTCGAGCGCTGAGAAGATCGTCTTCCCGTGCAGATTTGAGGTGAAGTCCTGCAATCGCGGAACGGGATAGCGATCTGGTACAGTGACCAAATTAAGACCGCGATAGTCCCCCACGACTCGATATTCGCCATTCTTCTTATCGACGAGGTGAATGGGGCTAGCCCATGGACTCTCGGATGGGCGGCACACACCCGCATTGCACAGCCGCTGAATCTCGGCGAAGGCGGCTTTGCGCTTCTCGCTGGGGAGACGTCGAGCTCGCTGCGCCACTGGCGGACCTTTGGTCAAAATGTGATGAAAAACGCCCCGCTCCGTCAGGGCAACAGGGGGTTCAGCACCGGTAATCCGGGGGAACGCGGACAGCAGCTGCTTGTACTTACAATCTGGAGCAACCAAGCTGATCTTGGAGTCTGGCACGCAGACCAGATCAGTCTTGACGGAGACCTTAGTTGTCTTATCGACAAGCGCATGATTCCTAAGGTCAACCGTCAGGTTGTAGTGGTACAAAAAGTCAGCTCCGATAATCGGATGGGGCACGTCCGCGACCACGAAATCCCACTCGATGGGCCTGCGTAAGCCCAGATCCAGCACCCGCCGTGAGGTGCCATAAGTAGGGATTCGCGTGTCGTTCGCCGCGAAAAGAGTCAAGGGCTGCGCTTTGCAAGGGTAGCCCTCTGGCCGCGGTATCAGAGATATGTCGGCACCAGTGTCGACAAGGTACCGGGCCTTCGTAAACCTATCTGTCAGGTGGAGGCGACGGGAAACTCCGCTCACAGGCACGCTAGCCTCCTTAGCTGCCTGAGGAGCTAGTTTTCCGGCCTTCCCTTGGGTGCCGGACCCGTCCACGAGCACGGCTGATGGCACTGATACGCATCCTCCTTCCACTTAAGGTGGTACCGGCAGAGACCGGACGGATCGCGCGTACCCGATTTGGCGCGCTTGGGCTGGCTGGCATTACCACCCGCGCCTTCGTGGCCGTCGCCCGGGTTCCCGCGACGTCGCGATCGCGATCGGCCATTCCGCTGGCCCTTGCCTCTGGCGTCAACGAGCGTCCTGAGCTCGCGGAGCTCACGCGCCAAGCCCTCCAGGGTCACAGCCGCACAGGCCGCTGGCTGGGCAGCTGGGGCAAAGTTAAACCCTGCGGCAGCGTTGCCACACGGATGTGCTCCCACAACAGAGACATTGCTCCTGCGGAAGGACATCGTGTCCACCAGCAAGTCCGCCATTTTCCCGAGACTCATAAAGTCCTCCTCGGTTCTGTTAACCAAGTGGGCACGGATCTCGGGGTCAAGGTAGTCGAGAAATATCGACCGCATGATCGCCGGGCTGGTGCCACTACCTGCGTTGGCTCTAAGCCGGGCGAGTATGTGGGAAGGACGGCCCCCGGTGTCAATGTCCTTGCGCAGGACACGCCGAAGCCTGTTTTCCTCCGTCTCCCCGAAAAGCGACAACAAACTCTCCTTGAGCTTGGTGTATGGCTGCACAGGGTGCGGGTTGAGCACGAGATCGCGCACCATCGATGCCGCATCACTATCCAAGGCCGGGACTACAGCGTCGGCCATCACACTCTCGGAGAGAACGCCCGCGTTCCTGAAGGAGGATTCCACCTGCCCGAACCACATCGCCGGGTCATCCCGGAAGAATCTCGGTAACACCGGCAGCCTGCAATACTGCACGTGGCCTGCGTTGGCCACCGGGCCCGTTGCCGTCGCGCCGACGCCCAATCCCAGTGGCGCCGAACTCACGATCATCCCGTCCGCATCCGTCGAGCCCGAGGTCTCAGAACCGGCCCCGCCCGCGGCAGGAGGTGCGCGCAACAACAGCATATCAGCTCGAAGCTGGTCAAGCTGCTGCTGCAGCTCCTGCTCGCGCGCGCGTGCAGCAGCGCGCTCGCTCTCTGCACGCTCAAGCTGAGCCTGCAGCTCAGTAAACTGCCCCCGCAGCTCCGTGTCCTCCTGGCCCGTCGCCCGTGAGCCAGCTCCCTTGCGGGTTTTCACCCCCACGCCGACCGGCACGTCGTCGTTGCTCGACATTCCCACACGAAACTAGAGAGCGATAAAAAAAGACGTATGAACAAACAAACACACGAACGCAAAAATATATCGGAAAAAAAAAATATATATATACAACGATACAAGCAATACAAAAACTCGCGAAACACACGTATGTACACGCTCAACCCACACGCGTCACAAGGTATACGCAGTACACGCTCAGCACACCAACAAGACGCTGCACGGGCGGTGTTGTGGCAACAGCGCGCAGAGGGCAACCGAGTTCCGCAGCACCGGCGCACTGCAGTTACCGCGCGTGCGAGAGGTGGTAATACCGCGCGAGGAGCAGTCGAGCTCTACCGTACCGATGTTCCCGAGCGCGCGGATCGGTGTATAGCTATATGCATCACCGGCTGATGCTGACCGCGATGCACAACAACAGTGGCTACGCGCTAGCACCCCAGGCGGTCGCACGTGCGCCCGGCGAGTAAACAACTTTCGCCTCCCGCCGTGAAAAACATGAGGAAAATGACGGTTGAAGCGATGCAAGTCCAGACTCGCCCGATCTTCCCAACGAAGAAAATCGTCGCCGAGGATTTTCACGTCTCACCCCGAACGCTTTCAACAACACAACAATAATGACAATCACGCACAACAATAAGCATAAAGTCCGCACTGAAATTTTTATCACTCAAATACCTCAAACTGCGCTGCTGGCAGCAGTCCCAGGTGATGATCTAGCTGACGATGTTGCAGCGATGCTCGAGGATGATGACTGCAGTGCTGTGCTGGGTGCTGTGATGTCCAGGTCGCAGGAACGGCCCTGTCACGGCGAGATCAGCCGCTGCGTGCTGCACTCGAGCCGGGGACCTGTTGTTGCCGTTGTAGTTTTGTTTCACCACCTCCAAGCCATCCAGGTTGCTTCCACCAAAAATTCCGACAATCACGTCGGGGTCACCATGTAGGGGAATGGACCCGGAATGGTGCAGGAAAGTGAACCAGGGTGAAATGAGACAAGGCCTAAATAATATTAATTAGAATTTATTAGTAAAGGCTAACACAGTTTTCTCACGCTCTTGCGTGAACATGCTCTCCGGTAGCTAACTCGGGAGCGACTAACTGGCTGATGCACAGCCAAGCGTCGCGGTGTAGTGTGCACGGAGAATAGTAGTAGGTATACTCCGTGGCAGCTCGCTCTGATCTCCTCTCTCACTCGCTCACACCGATATAGATATACAGGTACGCGCTACACAGGGCTCGTCCCCACATTTGTAGACTGCGTGGCGCCATCTCTTGGACCACGCAGAACTACATGGTGCTGGTGCTCTCGCGCCGCTGTCTGCGCAGCTTGAGACGGCTGGCGCTGCTGCTGTCGCTGACACCGCCGCGCCAGCTGCTCTTTGTTCACTTCTCGTTTTGGTGCTCTCGTAGCAAGCAGCAGAGAATTTTTCATTTCACCTTATTTCACTGTTTTCATCTTGTATGTGATCCTGTGAACTCATCTTGGGTTAATTTTGTGGAAAGTGTTCTTAGTGAGGAGTGCTGTAATTCTTTCATCTCAGTGACTGCAATCAATAATATTGCAGCCACTTCATCATCCTTGCAGTCGGCGTTATTCAATGGCGAGTTCATTTTGGCGGATTGCAGAGCTCATTTTGCAGGACAACCCCATAAGACAGCTCAAGGTATTTTTGCGGCTCAAGTAACAATAATTTAATTGAGTCTCTCATCTTAGTTCTCGCACAGTAATTGAATTTACTGTGCATTCTTCTTTCTCTCTCCTTTGGTTTACAGTGTTCATGCACGCGGCCATTTTCTTTCTTTGTCTTCTCAAGGCCATTCTCTGCTGTTACTTGAATTTCTCTTGGCCATCTCTCTCTCTCTCTCTCTCTCTCTCTCTCTCTCTCTCTCTCTCTCTCTCTTTTCAAGGCCATTCTCTGTTGTTTTGTTTATCTCACCTTTATTCTAGCTAACTCGTGTTTACGTTTTTGAATTAATATAATCAAATCCGTAAAGAGTTTTGACTAGGTGTTTTCTCACATTAATTAGTTTTCTTTACACGGAAATTAATTCTGGAAAATTCTCAATTCAAACGTATGATATTCTCACCTCTCAGTTTTTCTCTTTAGACTAATCTTTATTTAACTGTATGAAACTCACCAAATGTAATTTTATAATTATTTGAATTTATTTGTTTGTAAAATTAAGTGCTGTGTTAAAATTAAAAATAAATTAACACTGTTTTTATTAAATTGTGTCTTTCTCAACTTTTATTTAACAACCCTCCCCTACCAGCTTAATCCGGCAACCAAATAAAATTGATAGACTGGTCATATCGCGTTGAGGTTTGAAATGGCGCTCGAAATGTGACCGTCAGGAAAAAATTTTTTTATTACCAACCTTCGTCAATGAAGAGTCAAAAAATTCCTTCAATAAAAGTAAGGTTAAATGATCGACGTAAACAAAGCATCATCATACTTGTATGGAGTAAGTTTTTAGTTAAATAAAGTAGTTTAAATAACAAAGCAAATTAAACATGAAAAAATCTATCAGTTTAGCGTAAATTAGTCGAAGAAAAAGTGTGGAGTAATAGTTAAAAATAAGAAGTAAATAAGCTTCACAGCTTAGCAGCTGAATGGAATATGTATTATTGGTTATTGGTTATTGGTAATGAAAGTTGACCGGGGTGCCTTTCGGCTCAGGGACACTGAGCTTTCGCCATTGTATCCCTATCCCCCCGGTTAAGTGGCCATGCTTCTAGAGCCTTTTAATTTTTGCTCCAGAAAGGACCTCTTCCCCCCTATAATCCCAGTCTCCTACATAGCACGGAAGCCGGTAGGTGCAATGCTAAGCGTGCTATGGGTATAGTAAAAACCCACATCGTAGGGAAAAAAAACCTATACCTGGATGACCGAGGCCGTAAGTACAGAGTTTCGATGCATGAACCCCCGTTGGTATCAGTCACCTGTCCCTGTGGTACGTTACTTTACATCGAACTCCCATCTTTCGGCCTCTGTGGGGATCACGCTTCAATCGAGAGAGCGTTTATAGGTCTCCGACCGAGCCGTGGTCCCCCATTCAGAACCACGGTAATAGGCACATAAAAAATTTTTTCAGAGGTGCCGGCAGCGGGAATCGATCCCGGGCCCTCGGCGTGAGAGTCCGGTATCTAACCCGTCGAGCCACCGCGGCTCAATGGAATATGTAAAGTGAGTAAAAAATTAAAACTTATTTTGGAGTTTATTTTTTTTATTACTGTGGACAATGTTGAATTTTTTAAGATTTTTAATAATGCTTTGAATTACAAACATTAATTTATTGCTTTCCTTTTTTTTTCTTTATTTAAGTAGCTTGCAATGAAAAAAATAAAATTTCGTTTGAATTATTAACCATATAACTTATTTTTGATTAGCAGATTCTTAAAATCATAAAAAAACCAGTGTGGTTGGAAGTCGATTGCCTCAAAGTTATCATCACCTTTTTAGTATTGTCTTGAAAAATTATATAGAGGTAAGCACTTAGTCTATCAATGTTAATATGTAAAAAATGAAGTTGAAAATCATCTTTGGTTCATCTTGTCTGCACAGATAAAGTTGAATGGTGCCATGAGAAACTCTATGTGTCAGTTAATATTGGACATGAAATTTATTACTTTTACTCTCCACAAAGTATTTGGCTTGTATGAAAGATTTGTTTGATTATTCCAGTTTTAATACAATTCTTGGTCCACTGTGGATGCTCTCGTTATGTTGAACTTCTCCAGCGTGTAAAAAAAAACTAAATTAATCCAGTCATGAAACTGTGTGCCGGTTCAAGATGCATTGCATTTGTTTACTGGAAGAATAACAATTATTTAAAGAAATTAATGATGAAAAAAAAATGTGTAAAATATGTAGTGCTTTCCATTGTGATAAATATTTATAAAGTGACTGCTACTGTTCAGTGGAAAAATGATTTTACATCCTTCTTAAATAATGGATCAAATTGTGAGGTGTTCAGTTTTTTAATTTTAAGCGCAGCTTTTTGCTTATAATGTCCACATCAAATCAAATCTTTTATTTATTTATACTATTATAGTATTTCTTTAATTGTTATTTGAAAGTATTTTATTATTGTTTTGGGCAAATTTTTAATTTTGAAGCTTTGGAAAAAATAAAATTAAAAACTAAACATTTAAACTTTTGAAATTTACTTGTATACTTAAATTTAAAACAGAGAACCAGAGTAATGCGTCCAAATTTTTTTTTTTTCAACTATTAAACTAATTAGAGACAAAGAGAGGAAAAGAAACAGGTAGGTTAATCAAATTTTCAGGCTGTAGACTGTTATTACTAGAAATCTTAATTCTAATTTTATTTTGAATTTTATAAAAACATGCTTATCTTTTTTTTCACTCAGCGTTTTTCATCAACATGGTAATGACCAATAAATATTTTTAAGATTTATTAAAATTTATTAAAAACAAGAGGTAGAATATTGAAAAAAATCTGATCATCGTTTTGGTACTAGCTTTATTACAATAATTATTTATTATTAATAATAAAAAAATTTTGGATGCAACAAAAGTATTATTTTTACATTTTTGAAAGCTTGTAATTAAAAATCTAAATGTCTGATAAAAAAATTAAGTAGACGACTTTCGCTTTAATTTTTATAAAAGAATCGAATGCTTTTAATAGTTTATCGAAACTTTAAGTTTTTTCATCGGCGTTAATTGATTAATAAAACTTAATTTTGTCAAGGATCAGATTTTGGCCAAAATGCAACCTTTTGTATATATTGTCTAACAAAATAAAATAATAAGCTATATCTATTTAATAATGCACGTATGATCCGTCGCGGTCTATGACGGCTTGGAAACGACGTTGCATTGACATCATGAGACGTTGGAAATATTCGCGTTCTCGTGCGCGGTGAAGGGTTGTCCAACTATTCCGGATTCTAGTTCGTAAGTTTTCTAGATCGTGAACTACGTCTCCTTTCCAAGTGGACACCATCCGGGACCACATGTTCTCTATTGGGTTCAAATCAGGGCTTCTAAAATAAATAACAATAAACAATAAATGTAATAAAAAAAAAAAAAAAAAGTTTGGTTCGAAGTATATTGTTCAAAAATATGTAAGTATTACATTTAATCAAAAGCGTGAAAATTAATATCATTAATGTTAATACCAGAAGGTTAACAATTACCGCTCCGCCCGTGGGCCGGGCAGCGTTTTGAGTCATCACGCTAGGAACAAAAATCGTGGAACTTTTTGTCAGCTATGCAGGACTTATTTACCCGCGGAGAGATAAAAACCAAATATTTTTTTAAATTAGGAATTTTACCGTTGAGGAAAACTAAAGTCTCGTGACCGCTTTTTCTGAACCAAGGGTGGTTTTTTGCCCTTGTCGTTGATTCAAAAATAAGCAAGGTAGGGTATATTTTCAGCATGCTCAAATATTACAAATCAGGCATTCACAGAAATCGGTTTTTATAATTACGAATCCTTAGAAGCAAAACTCACATAAAATTAGTAAAATGATTATTTAGTGATTTCTTTTATTCACGAGAAAATGAGTAATTGCTAAATAATATTTTTTGTTTGAAAATGTCCATTATCCATAGAAAAAGTTAGTAAATCCTATAATAACTCGATATAAGAATATATTCATTATCGTTAATTTTTTGAAGACCAAATAATTTATTTTAAAGGTTTTGAACGCATTACTTTAATTTTAAAATCTTTTATGTAAAATTCATTCAAAGTGAAATGAAATCTTTCGCCTCAGTTGTAAAATATTAGTTCTGTTTATTTTTTATTATTCATAGAATCGTTCTCTCCGTGAATTACTGGCAATGATTATCATTTTGATATGGAATGATCTTAAAATAACAATATTAGCATTTTTAGTTACAACAATTTTTTTTACCTTGCTGGATGCTCCAAACGTGGGTGATTACGATACCATTACCAAACTACGCGAGCAGTATCGACAGGACAATTATCCTCAATAATGAATACAGGATCGTTATCAGGATATAACCTCTGAATTTGCGGCCACAAATGGTTATTTAAAATCCCCAAATGTATTTGGGCATTTAGTTTTCTGGTGAGCACGAGCATAACTCCAGGACCTTGGTAGGACATGAATGCCCAACAGTTTTGCGAGACCCGCCCAGATTTTCTTGATGGCTTCACGTATTTTTTGTTAAATCGCGCTCCTACGGGCCTCCATACACCGACTCTACCTTAATAATTAAAATAATAATCGTAAATAATTAATAAAAAATGAGAAATTCATTCAGAGAAAACGAACGAAAGAAACTTGAGGTTCCCTTTATTAAGGTAGTTCCCCCAGTGCAGTGGTATTCAACTTGATTTTAAGAGTTTTAAGAAAGTTAAGCTCTAGATCATTTATCATCGCGAGATGCGAGTATATTTGTTAAAAATTGTAACGAATATTAAAAAAAAATTATTGTTTAACAGTCGCTTAAGGTCGTGAACTTCGCTTGGATTTAATGAGCAAGCAAATAAGAACCGCGAAACTTTTCTTTACTGTCTTTAGAACGGGCTGCTTTAAACTTCCCCCTTCGGACCTTCTTCTGTATTTATAATAAATTTATTCAAACGGAATCTCAAAAAACCAGGAGAGTTTAAATTATAAAAAGGGTTGTGCACTTCAGAATCACTAAAATAATCACACATAAAAATCAGTATAATAAATAAAATATCAATTTTATTTCAAGTAAAAATCTTTGAAAAAAAAAATTATTTTTAACAAAATAATAATTGAAACTGATTCTATGGCTCTAAACACTTTCAAATTTCAAAAAAAATCACGAAAGAATCAAAAAAGAATCAAAAAGAATCATCAGTGATTCTGGAGTGCATAGCACCTTGAAATTATACGACATTATTTACCTTGTTATAATTAAAGTTTTAGAAAAAAAATTTTTAATATACAATTATTAGCAACAAAAAACTATTTTCCTAAGCTTACCATCCTTACAGCTAGAAAAAACCTTTTCATCCATTGCAATGGTTCGTTTCCATCTATTCAGCGGCCAATTTAAATGCTGCTGTGCATAAGCAAGCCGCCTCACTTCATCGCCGTATCTCAGTTCAGCCATCTCAGCTGGCCGTCGAAATTTGATGGTATTTGACTTTTTGAGTCTCCTGCGAATTGTTTTTTCATGAACATCAATATTCAATTGGCGGGGCAAATTCGATACAGCGTCAAATGGATTTTGGTCCATGTGATCCTGCACGCGCTGCAAGTCAGCCGCGGAAAGCTTACTTGGATTTTGTCTCAGCTTTCTGCGATCTTGTAAATGTCCATTACATCCCGCAGCATAACGAGCTCTCCACTTTTTTATGGTGGTCAATGAACATTGCATTTGAACCATTATCTCTTCAATTGCAATATTTTGAGACAATAAATGTCTTAAAATGGCTAAATTTTCAGTTGTTGGGCGAAAAGGCATTTTTTACGCAAAGCTCGTTCCTGCATTGCACAACACGATGCACTGAATAAGGTGGTGTTCGATAAATTCATCGTAAAATAACCGACTTACGGTAAAACCAATTAAACAATAGGAACCAGAAGTAGACCAATTACAAAAATTCGAACGTTTTAAAATCACCTATTAGCGCTCGGCTTGATCTCTACCGCGCAGTTGCTCGTAGCGATTTTCCGGTGTTCATTTTCTGTATTTCAGAACAACGTGTTCGATCACTTCTACCTCTCATTGTAAAAATAACATTAAACATGGATCTTGGCCTACTTAATCAGGTAGAAAGATTCTTTTGCATCCATATGTATTATAATAGATTGGTGTGGGATAAAAACCACCACTTAAACCTGCACCAAGATAGCAAACTGCAAGCATTTGCTGAAATAAGCGACCTCATAAATGTTAACTGTCATCCTTTCTGGGTGGCCATCACCTTCGATGTACCCTGTACTGGTAAGCTAAATTTCATTATTATTGGTTTGATTAAGTTTGTTCGCTGCCCTGGTAGAATATTCAGCAGAATTTCACCAGAAAGCGAGAAAAATTTGCTTGGATCTGCTGAAATTTTTCACTCATTTCTAGCAAGGTGGATGAATTCAAATCTAGTTTCTTGGATAAGGCAGTGATTCTTCATTCTAAGTATGAAAAACTTTACAAGCAATATTTTCATAAATTCTTAATGTTATAATTTCATTTGTGTTTATTAAAAAATTATTAAACCCTGGTAAATAATTGAAAATCATTATAATTTTTATTTGTTACAGATTACAAAGCAAAGGCTTTGTGGGAGAAATTGTATAATTACTGGGGCGCGACTCAATTGAGACTTATTAGAGGAGAAATAGAGGAGTTTAAACTATCAAGACTTCGGCGAAACTGCTTGTCCCGCTTAGCATACCTCACTCCGCATTTCAACCATCGATGTGGTTCCTTGAACAAAGAATACCCTCCATCGCTTTTGTATGTATTAAACATTTAATGATAATAAATATTGAATCAATTAAATACTCATAATTTATACCTATATTTCAGATTGCTTTGGATGCTTTTACTCAATAAACGAAGAAATTAAGAGAATGTTTCTAAAATTAAAAATAACCTAACTGTTCTTCAATTTATGTATGATTTGGAATTTTGATGTTTAATTCAAAATAAAATTAGAATTAAGATTTCTAGTAAAAACAGTCTACACTCTACAGTCTTAAAATTTGATTAACCTACCTGTTTCTTTTCCTCTCTTTGTCTCTAATTATTTTAATTACAAGCTTTCAAAAATGTAAAAATAATACGTTTGTTGCATCCAAAATTTTATTATTATTAATAATATATAATTATTGTAATAAAACTAGTACCAAAACGATGATCAGATTTTTTTCAATATTCTACCTCTTGTTTTTAATAAACTTTAATAAATCTTAAAAATATTTATTGGTCATTACCATGTTGATGAAAAACGCTGAGTGAAAAAAAAGATAAGCATGTTTTTATAAAATTCAAAATAAAATTAGAATTAAGATTTCTAGTAATAACAGTCTACAGCCTGAAAATTTGATTAACCTACCTGTTTCTTTTCCTCTCTTTGTCTCTAATTAGTTTAATAGTTGAAAAAAAAAAAATTTGGACGCATTACTCTGGTTCTCTGTTTTAAATTTAAGTATACAAGTAAATTTCAAAAGTTTAAATGTTTAGTTTTTAATTTTATTTTTTCCAAAGCTTCAAAATTAAAAATTTGCCCAAAACAATAATAAAATACTTTCAAATAACAATTAAAGAAATACTATAATAGTATAAATAAATAAAAGATTTGATTTGATGTGGACATTATAAGCAAAAAGCTGCGCTTAAAATTAAAAAACTGAACACCTCACAATTTGATCCATTATTTAAGAAGGATGTAAAATCATTTTTCCACTGAACAGTAGCAGTCACTTTATAAATATTTATCACAATGGAAAGCACTACATATTTTACACATTTTTTTTTCATCATTAATTTCTTTAAATAATTGTTATTCTTCCAGTAAACAAATGCAATGCATCTTGAACCGGCACACAGTTTCATGACTGGATTAATTTAGTTTTTTTTTACACGCTGGAGAAGTTCAACATAACGAGAGCATCCACAGTGGACCAAGAATTGTATTAAAACTGGAATAATCAAACAAATCTTTCATACAAGCCAAATACTTTGTGGAGAGTAAAAGTAATAAATTTCATGTCCAATATTAACTGACACATAGAGTTTCTCATGGCACCATTCAACTTTATCTGTGCAGACAAGATGAACCAAAGATGATTTTCAACTTCATTTTTTACATATTAACATTGATAGACTAAGTGCTTACCTCTATATAATTTTTCAAGACAATACTAAAAAGGTGATGATAACTTTGAGGCAATCGACTTCCAACCACACTGGTTTTTTTATGATTTTAAGAATCTGCTAATCAAAAATATGTTATATGGTTAATAATTCAAACCAAATTTTATTTTTTTCATTGCAAGCTACTTAAATAAAGAAAAAAAAAGGAAAGCAATAAATTAATGTTTGTAATTCAAAGCATTATTAAAAATCTTAAAAAATTCAACATTGTCCACAGAAATAAAAAAAATAAACTCCAAAATAAGTTTTAATTTTTTACTCACTTTACATATTCCATTCAGCTGCTAAGCTGTGAAGCTTATTTACTTCTTATTTTTAACTTTTACTCCACACTTTTTCTTCGACTAATTTACGCTAAACTGATAGATTTTTTTATGTTTAATTTGCTTTGTTATTTAAACTACTTTATTTAACTAAAAACTTACTCTATACAAGTATGATGATGCTTTGTTTACGTCGATCATTTAACCTTACTTTTATTGAAGGAATTTTTTGACTCTTCATAGACGAAGGTTGGTAATAAAAAAAATTTTTCCTGACGGTCACATTTCGAGCGCCAATTCAAACCTCAACGCGATATGGTATCCGGCTGGTGTACTTAAGCTTGTTACATCCTACCATCTGCGTATTTCTAATAGCCGCTGAATTGTCACACCATAGCGGGGTACATTGTCTCACTCGTCATGTCTATTATTGTTTTATCTAGAGAAATTATTTCACTACATGATTCACTAATGGTGACATATTCTGCACCACAGGCAGCCTGTGTTGGACATGTCGGAAATGTAGTTTAAGACAGTTGTAAACTTTTTTGACAAAAATATATGTCGAAAACTCCGACGCAAATTTTTTTTTTTTTTTTTTTTTTTTTTTAGTTAAATGCGCACAGAGACTCTATATTATGAAAAAAAAATTATTTAAAATTTTTATTACAATCAAATTTTAAATTAAAATCTGACAAGTAAATAACAGTGTATAATATTTATAAAATAATAATAAATAAATAGAAATGAAGTTTTTAGACAATATTTTTGAAAAATTAAAAATAATTTTTTAAACTTAAACCTGCTATACAACACGGATTGGAAATTAGGAGAGTAATCAGGATTTCATAATCTAACAAACTCCAGAAAAATACTAGACTCCACAGTAAGAAACGAGATGTTGCAACAACAACAAAATTTGCATAAAGCATCATCAAGTTGCTGTTTTCTGAAAAATAAATAAATAAAATAAAAAAGAAAGAAAAGAATTAACTGTATAAAACACTTTTTTATAAATTAAGCATTATGAAATAAAACGTTATAACAATTTAAATTTAAGAGGCTTTAAAGACTACCTGAGAGCGTCCATTTTCAAACTAATTTGAATAAATTGTAAATAAAAAAAATCACTCTTTCTTTGCTAAACTTAAATGTTTTTTCACAATTGTGAGTGCATTCAATTAAAATATTTAAACACTATTAAATCAAAAATTGCAATAAAGTTTTTTCAACCTAGAAAATTTCCATAAAAAGTAGGAATAATTGCTTTTATTAACTAATAAAAAACTGAAAAACCAAACATTTACATATTGTTAACATATTTAATTTTCAACAGTAATTTAAGTAATTTTTAATAAAAATTCATTAATATCTTGAAATCAAAATACAAGTAATGTAAACAAACAAAATTAATTGAGAAAAAATCTAGGTTATGAGCTGAAATAAATCGTTTTTGAATTTTTTACAATTCATACATTAACGACGAACCTTTATACATTTGATACATTTACGACATTTTCGACTTTACGACATGTCGAAAACTTCCAGAATTGTCATTTACCCATTACGTCCAGGTCAACAGGTCGAGGGATGGGAAAATGTCTGCTTGTGGCTTTTCCATGAGACAGGGTCACCATAGAGTTTAATTACGTAAGCACAAGTTAAAATCGAGTTAGCATTATCGCAAAAACTTGCGTCTGTTACAGCCTCTAGAGCATCTCCTTGGTATCTAAAGGTTATACCTAGATCTGAGGTTCCGCTCAGGTATCAGAAAACTCTTTCTAGATCTTCCCAGTCTTGCATTGTTGTAATTCATTGTTTTCTAGCAAGGTAATTTACAGGATAAATTATATCTGGTCTAGAAACATTTGCTAAGTACAATAAACTCCCGATCGTCTCGCGAAACGGAACTTTTAAATTAATTGAGGTCTCTTTGGACTCTTTTTTTTTCATGGCTCGCTTTCTAATCTCTTTTGTAACCATAAGTGTTTTAACTGGGTGACTAGCTTCTAGATCAAATCTTTCTAGAATTTTTTC
Source organism: Encarsia formosa (assembly GCA_038277355.1). Taxonomy (NCBI): domain Eukaryota; kingdom Metazoa; phylum Arthropoda; class Insecta; order Hymenoptera; family Aphelinidae; genus Encarsia; species Encarsia formosa. Next base: position 23,737,964 of record CM076187.1, read on the forward strand.
AATATATTCTTCCAGAGTTATGGTTAAAATCTGTTTATTTCTATCTCTAGTAATTCTTATACCTAGGAAAGTCTCGGGCTGTCCCAAGTCTTTCATTTTAAATATCTTAGTCAAACTTAACTTAATTTCTTTTAGTTTTACTTTACGATTGCTTGCGATAAGCATATCATCTACATACAAGACTATTATAGCTCTATCATTTTTATGCAGCCAAGTAAATAAACATGGCTCATTCTGATCACTCTGAAAACCTAACTTAGCTACTTCACTAGTAAATTTAATATTCCACTGTTTTTCACTCCCCTTTAAACCATATAAATACTTTTTAAGTTTACAGACTGTCATGTATCGACCTTTCAATCATCTTTAATTCCTAAAATGCGCTTTAAATTATCACCGCCAAAATTAGAGGAGGGGCTGATCCGCGTAATTAGGCTTCGAATGATTGATGTCCACCTCCGCGCTTCACAAGGCTAGGTGGGAGAAGCCGAGCTCTTCACTGTCCGCGTCCGCGCTTTAAATTTTCTTCTGGTCTCCGACACCTGAATGCAGTGGAAGTCCGGACGCGGACAATAAAGTGTGTTTCCAGGCTCACCTAGACCAAGAAGCCGGAGTGAAAGGATCTCCGAAAGTGGAAGATCGATCCTTTACATCAGTTTTAGTCATCAATGGAAGCGTAGAAACCTTCGCTGGATCCTCAACTCGCCCGGACGCCTCCGGTAGTAAGTAAGATAATTATTGTAATATTTGACTCTGTCTTAGGACTATAATCTTTAACTAATAATAATCTCTTGTATAATATTTGTAATTTCGTTGAAAGTAAATCCAACTTATTTATTAACCTTAGATTTTTAAATCAATGTAGTTTTATCTAGTAATATATTAATAAAAAAAATTAATCTTTCAATTTACATTTAATCTTGATACTTTAGTCAAATCTAACCTACATTTAATTTATGATATTTGTCATCTAGTTAGTCTACATCTTCGCAAGGTAAAGCGATAAAGGGAATGCGACGTGGTGCTTGTGTTGGCAAGCACTACAGAAGCTCCTGAAGCTTAAAAATCTGGAAAATTAAAATTGGTATCGACTAAATACTCGACACCAGACTTCTTTTTCCAGTATTATCATCGCATTCCGGTCCTTCTGGAATTTCCATAAATGTCAATTCTTCTAGAGTCCTGTTTAGAAAAGCCGTTTCGACATCCATCTGATACGCCTCCAGATTATATTTATTTATTATTGCCAATGCCGTTCTAACGACTGATACGTCTCTCGAAGCTGATATTCATTTCGGTCTTTAAAGCCTCTAATTACTAATCTAGCTTTATATTTGGTCTTGCCATTTTCATCTAGTTTTCTTTTGAACACCCCTCTAGAATCTGTCACTTTATTCTTACTTCTAGCTGGTCTATCTACTAGTTCCAATATATCATTTTCATTCATAGATTGTAATTCTTCCACGATCGCGCCTTCCCAATATAATTTTTTTCTCTAGAATTAGAATTCATTGCTTCCTTATAACTCGTAGGATCTTTGTTCAAGTTTGCAAACATCGTGAATTTTGACTCATCTTCAACTAGACCCTTTTCTTCTTTTCTATTTTCTCCGAAAAAATCAAATCTAATAGTTTTAAGATTTAGTAAACTTGATTTAAAATTTCCAAAACTAAAATTTTCTAACTCTAATTGCTCTCTAGTATTTCTAGCATAGATTTTAAAGTCTCGAGTTTCTTTAGTTTTTCGCATAGGCATTCCTTTAATTTCTGTCTCTATTGTGACTTTACGATTCTTTAAATTTATCTCTGAACTCACTTCTCCTCCCTTGCGTTTGGGTGGTCTACCGCGTTTAGGTTTTTCTTTTTCTAGCTGATTTTCTTTTTCTGGACTTGAATTATTTTATACATCAAAATTTTTAGTCAATTAGTTCGTCTTGATTATCACACCCTTCTAGTTCTTTCATTTGTTCCATAAATCCCTCTTTGTATGCATCTTTATAAACGATTTTTTCGTTAAATTTAACGTGTGTAGAGTTCATGAACTTCCCAAAAGGTGGATGCCATAGAACATAACCAGTCAGAGAATACCCAACTAGCACAGTTCTCACAGCCCTATCGGAAAACTTACTTTCAGCAAAGGGAATTTTTACATACGCTAGACATCTAAACCTTCTAAGGCCCATTCCATTTCAAATCGTACAAGCCTCTCCGAACTTTTTCTCCGATTTACCCACAAATTTTTCTCCATATTCTTTATTTGATTTTAGGGGACACGTGTCTCGGGATTTTTTTTCCGCCATTATTTTCAGTTGTACGAGCTATAGAAGTTTTTTATGAAAAAAAAACTTTTTTTGAGTAAAAAGAGACTACAATCTTCAAACAGCATAACATGGACTACATTCAACCTTTTGGGACGCTTTTTTTTTTTAAATGCTTGTATTTAGCTCTACTTATTTACGTATTTTTTATTTTTAGGTCCAAGTCTTTTTTTTCGTTGTATTTTTAAAAAACTGAAAAATACGGTTTTTTATATGGCTTTTTCTCAAAAAGTGTATCTTTAATTTTTCTAAAATTTTGGTATGCTTTTCTACATGAAATAAGCTTCCTTTTAAGCCTATCCGCGATGCCTATCCGACATGCCAAAATTCTTAGATTGATTTTCTTAAATTTTTTAATTTTAAAGGTTTTTTTGCGTTTTTAATCATTTTGACCCCTATTAGGAATTGTTTAATTGCGAGACCAATGGACCAGATTAAATTTTGAATCTATTTTAACAAATACTAGACTAAAATCAAATAAAAAACTCACAAACTGACTATATTTTATGGTAGATTGTATCCAGTTTACACTCATGATGAGGCTTTTAAGAATTTTTTAAAATAATAGTTAAATGATAAAAGACTTGAAAATAAACTAGCTGGAATGAAAATTTTATTTATTTTGGTGATTTTTTACATAAATTTATATGATAAGCAAAAATTACTCAATTAGTTTAAACTAATTTTCTTTATTTAAATATTACTTTGCTTTAACTTAGTTTAGTATAACTTTTTAATGTAACTATTTGATAGTAATAAGTAATCAGTTATTTATGATATTTGATCTCATTATACAAAGAGCTAATGCTGAAAGAATTTTTTAAGTAGCTAATAGATCAAAATAAATTCTTCATATTGATCAACTTTAAATTAATATTCATTATTTTGAGCAAATTACTATAACAATAATTAAATTATCAAATATAATGAAGTGTAAAATTAAAATTAATTTAAATTCTTAGCGTTTACATAATTTTATTTCTTTTAATTCGTATTTAGCTGTTCTAGCTACGTTAACTTTGCCATCCTTGTCTTTTTTCCAGAAGTGAAGTTTTTGTATGTTTTCAATCTTTTTTATAAAAATTTGAAGAAAGTTAATAGAGCGAGAAATGAAGAGCATGAAAATTATCTAAAACTCCTCACCGAGCCCCTCGATAAAATTGCAAAGACATCTTTTAATCCATATTCTGCGGATAATTTGGAATATTTGGTAAATATTAAAGGAAAAACTCAAGAACCTGTAATGAAAAGTTCAACACCTGTTAAAAAGCAAGAGCATAATCATGATCAAAATATATGCAGTAAGCATCATGATGTTATAGATGATGATCCTGAGGATTTTTCAATGATTCCCATGTACGACAACGCAGACAATGAGGCGAAATTTTATTCCGAAGTTGCTGATGATGATGATGATGATGTAACTGTAACCCAAGTGGGAAATGTAGAGGTTTTTGAAACACCTCATGCTGGAGAGGAGGAGGAAGAGGAGGAAAATGAATATGAAGGGACTCCTAATACGCAAGAGGGCAAAAACTTTTATGAAGATTATTCTAAAAATTTTTGACCAATCTCTAAAAAGTATATGAAAAATATTTTTCAAAATAAACCACATCAAGTTGATAGAGATTATGGTCCTCATTTCGAGGAGGATAAATTAAAGATTAGAAACGTGGAGGTGGAACTGGACAATAAATATGCAATGATTTAAAAAAATAATGATAATCAAATTAGGAGATATATAATATCACCAGGTATATTTGAACTTTTAATTTCAAATTCACCGGAAAATTACACTCAAGAAGATTTGTTAAAGTATGAAAATATCATGAGACATACGAGTGCAACAAGAGGGAATTATGATAAAAAGGAACATCTAAAGAGATCTAGAGGTCTGAAATGGAAACATATTTTACGTCCAATGTTTCGTTCAACAGATGTTACTCTAATAGAAGCACCTGCAAAAAGACGTAAAAGTATTTATAGGCAGCAGCAGCCTACATTTCACACACGACAGCAACTTTCTGCAACTGCAGCAGCAAAACGTCTAAGATTGGCCAAAAGAAAATCTTTGGGAGGATCTGGAGTAGTCATGCTCGTAGAATCCAATTCCATATATTATGTGCACTAGGATGATGCAAATGAACTTGTGGAACGCCTGAGACTATCAATATCAGAACAAGAAGCTGGGCACACGGGTCATTCAAATGAAATAGTTTCAATTTTGAAGGAGCTGGAGGAAGCGGGGATAATTTCAAACAGCTGGAAAAACAAATAAGACAGCTGTGTTTAAACAGCAAGCAGTTCAGTTCGGTACAACAGCCGATTTATAAGAGATCAGTTCAGCAGCAGCCTTGGAGCATGGGTATATTGGCGTACAAGATTCACGAACAGATGATAAGGTCTTTTATAAAACATCGGTATAGTAGCTATCAAGAACGTCTCGAGTCATTTGCAAACCAAAATTGGTCCAAAAGAGGAGCAGCAGCCCCAAGTCCCGAGGAACTTGCAAAAGCAGGTTTCTACACCACGGGTAGAGGGGATTAAGTAAAATGTTTTTCATGCAAAACTAAAATTTTCCCCTGGCTAAAGGATGACAATGCCTTGCTAGAACACAGAAAATGGTCCACCAGGAAAAGTGAATTTTTAAAAAGTCTTGATGAAGTGAATGCAATCAAGCAAAATATTTGTAAAATGTATTTTGATGGACAAGTTGAATTTGCCTGTCTTTTCTGTGGACACACATTTTGTGAAGATTGTGTGCAAAAAATAGACCTCTATGCAATGTGCCGTTCAAAGTGTTGGGGAAAACTTAAATTGTATTTGCAACAATGCAATATTGAATAGAAAAGGTGCAGCTGGTCAATGAGCTGTATGCACCAGCTCGACGAAATTTTCCCCGTTGACAGGTTGTAGTCAAGGGTATTCGAGACACCTTTCCAGCTGACCGTGTGGGAATTGGACAATTTTCCCGACAAAATCGAGGCTACAAGTTTATTCTTTGTTGCATTGATATATTTAGCAAGTATGCTTGGGCACTGCCTCTGAAAAATAAAACGGGTAAGAGTGTGACGGAGGCATTTAAAAAAAATTTGAAAGAACAAGTTCTGAAAAATCTGCAGACTGATCAGGGCTAATGCCCCGTCTACACCAGCGGTTTAACCGCGTCTCGGTTTAACTTTGTTTAAAGAATTTTGCAATGTTCCCAGATGGTTAAAGGATTAATTTGTACTTTAAAAATAGGAAATAATTTATAAGATTAAGATGGTTACATCTTGAACTTCGATTCCAATGGCAACATTGCAAAATTCTTTAAACAAAGTTAAGCCGAGACGCGGTTTAACCGCCAGTGTAGACGAGGCATAAGAGTCTTACAATTCCGAGTTTCAAGAGTTGAATGAAGCAGCATGGCATAACTATTCCACCTATTCAATTTTAAAAGCCTCGACAGTTGAACGCTTTAATCGTACGCTAAAGGAAGCTCTCTGGCGGAGATTTAGTCTTCAGGGTAATCACCAGTGGGGGAACATTTTGCAGCAAGTTGTGAGCAAGTATAACAATACTCCTCATTGTACAATTAGTCTTGCACCCAACAAGGTCAATTTCTCCAATGAAGCTGAAATTTTAGCAACTGCCTACAACAGGATAAAAATTGCAGGAAGAGGAAAATTTAAAGTCGGAGATGTGGTTAGAATAAGCAAATTCAAGTCTATATTTAGTAAAGGTTACACTCTCAATTGGTCCACCAAGCTCTTTGAAATTTCCAAAGTACAAATTACAAATCCGGCAACTTATTTGCACGAGAATTTGCATGGAAAGGCAATTTTAGGAGGATTCTACGAGTACGAGTTGCATCCAGTGAAAAATCCAGACGTCTACTTGGTGAAAAAAATACTGAAAAGGGAAATAATGTCTATGTTAAGTGGTTAGGATTTTCATCAAGTCATAATAGTTGGATAAGCAAGGATAAATTATTAAAATAATTTGTAATAATGTATTTATTAAATAAAGTTTTACCAAAGTTACATTTTATTTATTTAAGTAAATTATCCTTATGTTTAAATAAATGCCGAAAAAAGGCATCATTTAAACAGCGCGAGCGTCGTCGCGCAAGACCGAGCAGTTCGGACGGCAGCAAGCCGAACCGAACAGAAGCTCGCGCACGCACCGTCGCTGCCGGCTGTGCTCGCGTTATCGCTCCGTAGCCGAGCGCGGCAGTCTGGCTACGCACCGCAACGCGAATCGCATCTTTCTACGCGATCGCGATTCACTCATTCAGTTTTCAAGTCACCCTTTTTCCTTTTTCTTTCGACCTCGTGCTTGTAGTTTTCGCCCTGCTCGTGGCCGTCGCGTCGCGTTTTCTCGAACGAGTTCGACCGCTCTGGTACTCCTGGCTTCATCGAAACCGATCTCCAAAACCCCTGAGCCGGCCAAACGACGAGCCCGGCACGCGAGCACGTGGTCGACATTTTTCTCGCGTTCACGCTTCACGGGCAGCTACCTGCGTGTAGCTTTGTATATAATTTTACAGCAATAAACGACGTAAACCAACCTCGCCGTTTATTTACTGTGTACCGTGCACTTACACGCGAAGGACTTAAGTTAAAACACCTTACAACTATATAATTACAAGTTACATTTTTTATTTATTACCCTTTTACCTATATAATTATAAAAGTTACATTTTATATAAATTACCCTTACACCTATATAATTATAAAATTTATATTTACACCCTTACACCTTTTAACATTTTTTCAAATTCTCCCGGGGGGACATCTTTGTGCCCCCAAGGAAGAGTTTCAAAAGTATTTGGAATTAAATAACGCGTATTGGGATCTCTAATACTCCTCATTTTGAATATGACCGTAGATTTTTATTTTATCCTAGATGAAGTTTACTTATATAAGGTAAAATTTTCCTTTGTTCTCAATCTATATTAGAACAATCAGAAATTTCGTATACACCTGTTTTCAAGAGTGCTGATTACAAGTATCAATTTGAACTTTTAATTTGCCTCAATATTTAAGTACACTTAAATAAGGTGAAATGATAATTCGCGCCTAATACATTGTATTTGTTCGAAAATTTTTATTCTTTGGCTTTTGAGGGTCCAGATTATGAATCTGTACTTCAATTTGAATCTATTGACTCTTATAAGGTCTATACTCAAATAAAGTTAATTTTAAATTTTTGCTATATAAATCGAACCGTAATAAGTTTTTTGTACTGGGATGTCTAAGGTTGCTCATTAGGGTGTCCCTTATTTCCCAAACTGCTCCGATGCTTGCTCCACACCGTCCACTTTTTTGTTTATATAAAAAAGAAGCTTTAGCACCAAAAAAAAATTTTCTCCTTTTTTAATATTGCCGCAAGAGCCTTGAAGTCTTATGAAAATGACGATTTAAAATTAATATAATTACAAGGTAAAGTTGAGTAGGATATTGAGGGTTCGATCGGAACCCTTACATAATATACATCATTCGAAAGATCTTTCAAAAAGGAAGCTCGCTGCCAAATTTTAGATCTCTATCATCGAATTTGAGGCCATGGCATCAAAAAAACCACTTTTTTACCCTTTTTTTCACTATATTTTCAAGTACTTTTCGACCTTTTTTTCACTGTAACTTTTTTATCATGAATTTTCAACAAAATCGGCCAAGAAATTATAACTTTGTCTTGAATCAAAGAATCGAAATATCCTTGGTGTTATTTTTTTTTCCTGTTTTTATATACTTTTAGAGCGCTTCAAATCCGTTATGACGAAAAAAAACGTTATTTTTTTTTTTATTACTATTGCGAGACATCTAGGTTTCAATATTCAAAATTCAATCGGGATCTTGTTAAAAAAATATATGACTCGATACATCATCAAAAAACAAAGCTCGCGATGAAATTTCAGGTCCTCATCATCAAATCTCAGGTCGTGGCATAAAAAAAAAAAAAACCATTTTTCACTCTTTCTTTTGACTATATTGCGAGATATCTGGGACGTAATATTCAAGATTCAATCGAAATCTCACAAGCAAGTTTATTTTTCAAAAAATCATTGAAAAATAAATCTCTCGGTCGAGTTCAGACCTCTAATATCGAATTTTTAGCCATTATCAACCGAAAAATTAAAGAAAAAAAAATAAAGACAGTACTAAAAAGACGATTGTAAAAAGATCAAGGCTTTGTGAAAAAGACTTACAAGGAGAGCACCAGACATATGGGTCATGGATTTAAAATGAAAAAATGACGAAAAACATCTTAATTTTACATGGTCTAATACATAAAAAAAATCTCAAATAATTTTTTCCAGAAAGTACTTGGAAAGACGAAAAAAATGCTAGGTTCCGGAATTCTGTAAGTGTAATAGCTGAGCAATGTTGTTTTGAAAATCAGGTCAAAAACAGCTTTTTATTGAAAAATGCTGATGAAAAGCTGATTTTTTAACATGGGATGTAGAGGGAACATGACTTTAAAAGGCCCATTCAGAGAAACTGACGCTTGGAGATTTCTTTTTGGCATATTTGGAGCCCATATATCAAGTTTTAGCTAAATGCATGACCCAAATGTCTGGTGCTCTCTGATAGAAAATGGAAATTGTATTTGTTCCTTCCTGTAGAATGCGATGCACCCACGCGGTGTCACAGGATCGATGTGTATCTTCTTTCCTAGGTCGGCTCTGCTACTCTGCTGGCTGGTGAAGGGGATGTGGGTATATATATTCAAGAGTGGATGCAATAATTTATCTTTAATCAGTGCTTTTATTTTCTTTCAATCTTTCTTCTATACAAGACGAATGAACGCAGAATGCGTGTCACTCGGCGTCTATCTATCAACTAAACTTAAACTACTCGGTCGCCGCGCCGAGCCGAGTCAGGCGGCGCCTGCGTACTCGAGCTTCGTGCTCGATCAGAGTTCCCGAACTTCTTTCTCTACAACACTCTCCTTGTAAGTCTTTTTCACAAACCCTTAGTCTTTTTACAATCGTCTTTTTAGTATTATTATTTTTTTTTTTTTCTTTAATTTTTCGGTTGATAATAGCTAAAAATTCGATATTAGAGGTCTGAAACTCGGCCGAGAGATTTATTTATCAATGATTTTTTGAAAAATAAACATGCTTGTGAGATTTCGATTGAATCTTGAATATTACGTCCCAGATATCTCGCAATATAGTCAAAAGAAAGAGTGAAAAATGGTTTTTTTTTTTTTTTATGCCATGACCTGAGATTTGATGATGGGGACCTGAAATTTCAACGAGAGCTTTGCTTTTTGATGATGTATCGAGTCATACATTTTTTTACAAGATCTCGATTAATTTTGAAAATTGAAACCTAGATGTCTTGCAATAGTTAAAAAAAAAAAAATAACGTTTTTTTTCGTCGTAACGGATTTGAAGCGCTCTAAAAGTATATAAAAACAGGAAAAAAAAATAACACCAAAGATATTTCGATTCTTTGATTCAAGACAAAGTTATAATTTCGTGGCCGATTTTGTTGAAAATTCATAATAAAAAAGTTACAGTGAAAAAAAGGTCGAAAAGTACTAGAAAATATAGTAAAAAAAAGGGTAAAAAAGTGGTTTTTTTGATGCCATGGCCTCAAATTCGATGATAGAGATCTAAAATTTGGCAGAGAGCTTCCTTTTCGAAAGATCTTTCGAATGATGTATATTATGTAAGGGTTCCGATCGAACCCTCAATATCCTACTCAACTTTACCTTGTAATTATATTAATTTTAAATCGTCATTTTCATAAGACTTCAAGGCTCTTGCGGCAATATTAAAAAAGGAGAAAATTTTTTTTTGGTGCTAAAGCTTCTTTTTTATATAAACAAAAAAGTGGACGGTGTGGAGCAAGCATCGGAGCAGTTTGGGAAATAAGGGACACCCTATTGCTCATTTTAGGTATGTATGTATCTATATTCGAATAAGCCCAGACATTAGGAAGACTTTTTTTGTTTTTTTCATCAGTAATATGGTTGTAGATTTTTGTTTTAAAATATTTTTGATTAAAGTTATACTCTAAATAAAATTTAATTATTTACGTAATATCATAATATCATAATATATGATATTATTGAATATATTCGTCTATACGCGAGCGAGCGAAGCGAGCGAGAGTTTTATGCTAGTTAATAATAAAGAAATAAATTCAATTTTACAACTCATTTTATATTAAATTTAATTAAAAATAAGTGTACGTCAATATTTAGCAAGGTATTTAAATTAATCAAACACAGAATATAAATAAAATAATAAAATAATAATATGTAGTAAGCAAAAATTAATGACAAGTAATTAAAGGAGAAAGTAAAAATTAATATTATTTGAAAATCAAAGTGTGAAAAAATTAACAACTAAATAAACAAATATAAATGTAAATTAGGAATAATGAGTGCAAAGGACAGCGATTACAACCTGGAGATTATTTCCCCAGGAAGTTTTGACTCCAGAGGGGTCAAAGAGGACACCTGGGGCACCTGCTGATACTTACGCCTTGGAGATGATTTCCCCAGGAAGTTTTGACTCCAGAGGGGCCTATGAGGACACCTGGGGCACCTGCTGATAGTTAAGCCTTGGAGATGATTTCCCCAGAATGTTTTGACTCCAGAGGGGTCAAAGAGGGGCACCTGCTGATAGTTAGGTCTTGCAGATGATTTCCTCAGGAAGTTTTGACTCCGGAGGGGTCAGGACAAATACCTGGGGCATTTGCTGATACTTACGCCTTGGAGATGATTTCCCCAGGAAGTTTTGACTCCAGAGGGGCCTATGAGGACACCTGGGGCACCTACTGATAGTTAAGCCTTGGAGATGATTTCCCCAGAATGTTTTGACTCCAGAGGGGTCAAAGAGGGGCACCTGCTGATAGTTAGGTCTTGGTTAGATAGGGGTCAGGACAAACACCTGGGGCATTTGCTGATACTTACGCGTTGGAGATGATTTCCACAGGAAGTTTTGACTCCAGAGGGGTCAAAGCGGATATCTGGTGCACTCAGTAATAACAACATTTTCGAGATGCTATCCTAATAGTCAATCTGATGATTACCCTGCTGTAACTTCACGTGTGCCACACGTGTGGCACACGTGAAGTTTACATAATATTTTATTTTTGTAAATTTAATATTTTTATAACATAACTAATAATTTAATAAATTATAAGCTTTGCACACTTAAAATGTTCCCAAGTACATAATTACAAATGATTTTCAGGAGCCCCGGGTCGACTTCCCCTGGAACTTTTTTGATACTCCGGCTCTCGGAACGTAGGATAAGACTTTCAGGAGCCTCAGTTCGACTCCCGGCGGTCAGGTCGACTTCCCCTGGAACTTTTTTGATACTCCGGCTCTCGGAACGTAGGATAAGACTTTCAGGAGCCTCAGTTCGACTCCCGGCGGTCAGGTCGACTTCCCCTGGAACTTTTTTATTATTCCGGTTCTCGGGACGTAGAATAAGACTTTCAGACGCCCCAGGTGGACCTCTCCTGGAACTTTTTTGCCAATCCGGAGTCGACTTAGGGCGCTTGAAAGACTTATTCTACGTCCCAAGAACTGGATTAGTAAAAAGGTTCCAGGGGAAGTCGACGTGGTACGCCCGAGTCGATCTGGGGCTCTTAAAAGTCTTGTTCTATGTTCCGACAACCGGACTAGCAAAAAAATTCCAGGGGAAGTCAACCTGGAGCTCCTGAAAATTATTTGTAAATATGTAGCTGGTAACATCTTAATTGTGCAAAGCTTATAATTTATTAATTTATTAGTTATTTTATAAAAATATTTAATTTATAAGAATAAAATTTTATTTAAAGTTTACGTGTAGCCCACACGTGGGCCACACAGGTGGCTATACAGCAGGGTAACTCACGCACTGGGGTTAAAACTTCCTGGGGAAACGTCTCCAAGGCGTGATTATCATCAGGTGCCCCAGGTGTTCGCCCTGACCACTCCGAAGTCAAAATTTCCTAGGGAAATCATCTCCAAGGCGTAATTATCCTCAGGTGCCCCAGGTATCCGCTCTGACGACTCTGGAGTCAAGATGATTTCCCTAAGAAGTTTTGACTTCCGAGGGGTCAGGACGAACGCCTGGGGCACCTGATGATAATTACGCCTTGGAGATGATCTCCCCGGCCCCAGGAAGTTTTGACTCCGGAGGGGTCAGGGCGACCACCTGGGGCACCTGATGATAATTACACCTTGGAGATGATTTCCCCAGGAAGTTTTAACCCCAGTAGGTTACCCTGCTGTATAGCCACCCGTGTGGCACACGTGTGGCTTATACGTGTGCCGCAGATTTGCCACACGTAAAGTTTAAATAGTATTTTATTCTTATAAATTAACCATTTTTATAAAATAACTAGTAAATTATTAAATTATAAGCTTTGCACAGTTAAAATATTCCCAGGTACATACTTACAAATAATTTTCAGGAGCCCCAGGTCGACTACCTCTAGAACTTTTTTGCTAATCTGGGTCTCGGAACGTAGAATAAGACTTTCAGGTCGACTCTGGCCGACTCCGGATTAGCAAAAAGGTTCTAGGGGAAGTGGACCTGTGGTGCCTGAAAGTCTTATTCTACGTCCCGAGAAGCGGAATAGTAAAAAAGTTCCAGGGGAAGTCGACCTGGTGCGCCGCGAGTCTACCTGGGATTTCTGAAAGTCTTATTCTACGTTCCGAGAACGAGATTAGTAAAAAAGTTCCAGGGGAAGTTGACCTGGTGCGCCCGAAGTCGACCTGGGGCTCCTAAAAGTCTTATTCTACTGTACGAGAACCGGACTAGTGAAACAGTTCCAAGGGAAGTCGACCTGGGGCTCCTAAAAGTCTTGTTCTACGTTCCGAGAACCGGACTAGCAAAAAAGTTCCAAGAGAAGTCGACCTGGGGCTCCTGAAAATTATTTGTAAGTATGTACTTGGGAATATTTTAAGTGCGCAAAGCTTATTAAGTTATTTTATAAAAATATTTAATTTATAAGAATAAAATATTATTTAAACTTTACGTGCGCCACACGTGTGGCTATACAGCAGGGTAATCATCAGATTTACTACTAGGATAGCATCTCCAGAGTGTAGTTATTACTGAGTGCACCAGGTATCCGCTTCGACCCCTCTGGAGTCAAAACTTCCTGGGGAAATCATCTTCAAGGCCTAACTATCAGCAGCTGCCGCAGATATCCGCTTCGACCCCTCCGGAGTCAAAACTTCCAGGGGTAATCATCTCCAAGGCCTAAGTATCAGCAGGTGCCCCAGGTGTCCGCCCTGACTCCTCCGGAGTCAAAGCTTCCTGGGGAAATCATCTCCAGGTTGTAATCGCTGTCCTATGCACGTATTATTCCTAATTTACATTTATATTTGATTATTTAGTTGTTTATTTTTTCAAATAGTATTAAATAATTTCCAAACTTTTTCAGCATGTTCATAATCGAGATCTGATATTTTTGTATTATTTAATTTAAATTCAAATTTGTTCTGAGGAGGTAGGTGTGTTTCTTTAAATCTTTTATAACTGTCAATATATTCGTGGGGAAATATTCCTTTTTTTCTAATTAATTGAAATTCTTCTTCATTAAAATGGGGAAAATTATTTTTCAAAATATCAAAATAACTATCATTTAAATTTTTTGCTAATTCATCTAGCAATGATGATAAAAAGCGATAAGAATCTATAAACGATAAAGTGAAAAGAGACGAGTCTACTTTTTTGAAAAAAGCTACATAATTTTCTTGTACATGAGCAACAATCGATGTTTCAACCTTTCATTTATGAACTACATCCCTTAAGATTGGGTGTAAATCATACCCACTCAAATTGAGGAAAATTATTGGTAGTTTAGAAGATAGTTGATAGAGGGCGTTGCAAATTTGATGACTACTTCCGCGATAATCTCCTGTGGTATTACAATGGTCACGAACTTTTACTTCATTTCAAAATATAACTGTTTTGCATATGTGACAAAGCTGTGACCTTTGAAATGCTGTCTGTTACTCCTCACTTAATGGTTTCATGCTCACCTTGTTTGATAAAAACTGAAAAAGAAAATGAAAAAAATGTTAATTCACAGTTAATAAATTTTATGAAAAATTTAAGCTAACTCTTCATATTTTAAGGTAATTTCTTGGAGTTGTTTAACCAAGCATTCAGCTGCATCAGGTCCACTATAAGAATTATAGCGTGATGAGTTGTCAGAGTTGGATCGTACGTAATATGCTGCGCTGTAGACTCGATGATGTTGATATGCATTTTTTGGAGCAGATAAGTTGGGAGCTAAGTTATTGTTTACATTTTTATCTAAAAATGCTTTCAAGTCTGCGTAAACTACCCAAGGACATTTGATTTGATTTTAAAAATTTTTAAACTCCAAGTTTTTATTTTTATAGTGTGGTAGCTTGATTAGATTTTTATTTGTAGATTTACATAGTTTTATGTGAAAATTAAGTTTTTCTAATAATTGAAAAGAATGTAAACATCTATTGCAAAAGAATTTTTTTCCTTGATGTTTATTTATCTGTCTTGATAATAATCTAGATAAATCTGTGATGAGGCAAAAATGTGCGGGATTGTGATTCCATTTGAGATGATAAAATAATCTTATATGTTTATTCTCTATTACATTATCAGTTAAATAAATTGGAAAAATTAAATCAGTTTCAGTATTTATTGTATAAATGTTTATAGAAACATTATTTAACTTTTCAAATTTGGAAACTTGATTAAGAGTCATGGGAAACTGGATACCTTTTAAATTCAAGACGTCATTATAGTGTGGATATTTAGTTTGTAATTCTGGATCATGTTCCATTGACCACGCAAAACATGCATCATCTTTGTCAATAATATTTAATCCTTAAAAGTCTGAAATGGCAAATTTTTTTTGTCGATTTCCAACTGTAGAATCATACAAAAAAAATAAAAAAATGAATAAGAAAATACCCTTATCTACTATTTTTGGGTATGTTCTACACGATGGTGTAGTTTAAATTAATAAAAAAATTGATTTTCAATTGTTCATTAACAATTAAAAAAAAAAAGGTAAAAAATAAGTGCATTTTTTTTTTTTACTTCAATAAAAGTGGAAAAATTTGTTTTTGCTATTTTAATTTACACTAAACGTGTTTTTGGACTTTACATAATTCTTTTTTTGAATCGTCTCTCTACGATTTTTTCCCTTAGGAACGGTTCCGACAGTTTTTGCACTTTATGGTAATATTTTTAACATTTTTATGTAAAAATTTTCAATGAATAACTTTTTTTTCAATCAATTTAGTGCTTGATCGGCTAAAAAATCGTTTCCTAGTGAAAAAAATCACTTTTTAGAGAAACTACCATTGAATATATACATATATATGTATATATGCACAAATTCCATCGACCTGTCATTCCAACTATTAAACTTTTTATTTTTAGTTGGTTTTAAGCAAAAACTTTTGATTTTGAGTAAAAAGGTTGTTAAAATAATTATTAATATTTAAAAATCAAGATGGCGCTTCAATGTATAAGGTGGATAATTGTTGGGGTCGTGGGTGAAATAAATAAGGTAGACACAGTATTAGGTAAAAGTATGATTTATTCAGTTTCTCGGGCACACATATTTTCGGGACGTTCTTAAACATACAACTTACTCGCGCGGGCGACGCGGACGGAATGCCCTAATGGCGGGCAGATAACAAGGACTCGCAAGTCCCGTAATAGAGGGAGCTGCGGAGCGGCTTCCTCTATGCTTACAGAATAGTACAAGAGTCAATGAGTAGCTGTTGACGCTATAACTCTAACAATAATAAAACCTTGAAAAAACTGTCGTAACCGTTAAGTAAAAATTTTGTTAAACTTTGAACGGCCGCCATTTTAAGGGAAAAATCGTAGAAAGATGATTCAAAAAAACAATTAAAATTTAAAGTCCAAAAACACGTTTAGTGTAAATTAAAATAGCAAAACAAAGTTTTTCCCCTTTTTATTATTGTTACGGATTTGCCGTAATATTAATTTTTTATTTTTATTTGCCGGATTAAAAGCTAGTAGGGGAGGGTTGTCAAATAAATTGAGTAGACCATTATTTACCATTATATACAATTTTGATTATTTATTTACAATATTTACAGACCTTCTGGGTTGAGTTAAACAATAGTGTACACCTTACTTGAATATTTACAATAATAAAGAGTTGCAATCAACTCAGTTGAGTTGATGTACACCTTGATGAATGAGCTTGCAGTTATGATAAAACCTCTTTGTTGTTGAGCAGAGTCCTTGGGTGATTGTTAAAGATGAGTAGATCCTTTTGAGAGTAGACCAGTTGAGCGTTGAGAGGAGAATAATAATTGATTAAAGAGAGAAACTGAGATATGAGAATATGTTGAATTGAGAATTGCCAGCATTAATTTCCGTGTAAAGAAAATTAATTAATTTGAGAAACCGCCTAGTCAAAACTCTTGACGAATTTGATTATATTAATTCAAACCATAAATACGAGTTTTGCTTGAGTACAGTTGAGGTAAACAAAGCAACAGAGAATGGCCTTGAAAAGAGTAGAAAAGAAAATGGCTGCGTGTAAGACAGCACAAAGAAAAGAGAGAGAGAGCAAGAGAATGCACAGTAATTTTATTGATTTTCTGGCTGTGAGAAGGGCAATGTAAAAACACCGGTAAATTATTGTTACCGGTTCTGAGCGAAATACCTAAAGATGCCACGCTGTGAAAGCTCTCCTTGCTGAGCAAGTAACCCAAGAATTGAATTGAGCTAAGCCGTTTGAGTTAATTGAAGATCAAATGTCTTCCGAGTTGAGCCAACACTAAGTAGATGATTCGTCGAGTTGACTGTACTGATGAGATGACTACGTTGAGGATGATGAGAAAGAGTCACGAGATAGAACCAAGAGAAACCCGAGAAGTTTCACAAAATGGCGAGTGAAACCATCTATTCACGAGCGTTGTCTTGAAGAGAGAGAGAGAGGCCCGAGCGTAACAGTCAAGTCATGAGTAAATGTAAACACCGATATTGATTTGAACTTAAATTATGAGAGTTTTCTTATTTACGTTAAAAGGTGTGAGCGTTGGTCGAGTAGCAGCAGAGAGTGGCCTTGAAAATAGAGAGAGATAACCCGAGAGAGAGAGAGAGAGAGAGAGAGAGAGAATGACCGAAATGGCTACGTGCTTGTGCACATTGAGATAGACGAAATCAGCACAGAGTCGTAAATTCTGTGCTAGAGAAAATGAAAAGTGAGAAGGGGCAAGGAAATGACTGTTCCTTGCACCTGAATACCTGGAGATGTTCGATGAGTGAGGATTGTCCTTGAACCAGACAAATTCTCCGTGGACCACCGGTGAAGAGTAGCTGATACCCGTGGTAATGGCGCGGCTCCGAGGTTGTTGATGATCACAGAATTACTGTCTGTGATCGTCCGGATGAGCTGGTGCACGGTGAAAAGGCAGGTTCCGGGACTACCTGGTGAAAAAGGCGATGAGAAGAGCCGTTGAGAAGAACCGTGAAAAAGCCGGGAGAACTCTCTGCTGCACACACACACACTTGAGCACCAAAACCAGAAGCCAGCACGCGAGGCCTGTGGCAGCAGCAACGGCGACAGCGGTACTGCCCAGCACTACGGCGCGCGGGAGTAAGAATTGGGACTAAAGTCCCCGCCTAGACTCATAGATGGAGCCATGTAGTCTATCAATTTAAAGTTGAGCGAATGAGCCGAAATATTTACGAGCAAATAGTGGTCCACTTCGTAACAATTATGAAGTTTAAAAAAAAAAAATGCACTTATTTTTTACCTTTTTTTTTTCAATTGTTAATTAACAATTTAAAATCAACTTTTTTATTAATTTAAACTACACCATCTTGTAGAGCATACCCAAAAATAGTAGGTAAGAGTATTTTCTTATTCATTTTTAAAAGAAAACTTCCTTCATTGATTTGTTTGATAAAAGTATGTGACAACTTTGTTATACTGATAAATAATTGAAAAAAGTAACGATTTTTGCGAAAAAATTTTTTAAGGGGTTTTTTTATTTCAGACATGATTTTGTAATTCAACAATACTTCTTTATAATTCCATATTAAGGTGAAGACGTAACCAGCGCTGGAAGTAAAAAATGGCTATAAAAAAAAATTAAAGGGAAAATTGAAAAAAATTGCTAAAAATATTATCTAGCGCGCTACAGAGCGTTTTTAAGCCCAATTACAGACGTATCTATCAAGTATTGACCTCAGGAAACTTGGAAAATCGTTTTCCTCCCGTTAACCATGTGTAGCAGACCTTTGCATCATCTGCTACCGCGCACAGAGTAAAAATGCAGAATCGCACATGCACCCCATTCCCATAACCTTTAAAATTTATTTCATGCAGAAGCACATGCAAAGAAAAAAAATTTTATAAATTAGAAATTCTATAAGCAGCAGGCAGTAATAAATAATTCTTCTTTCTTCTTTATTGATAAATTATTTCCCAAAATGCATAATTAATAACCTACAAATCATGCAGAAAAATTAATTTAATGTCATATTCATAAATATTCTTCAAGTTTTGGGTACTTCATTAGATGCTGTTCTTCTTTTTCTTCTTCTTTATCTTTTTCTTATCATCTTCCTTTTACTAACACTAAGAGCTACTCTCTTGCCATCAACCAGTAAGATAATTGACTATCAATAAAAGAAAAATTACATAAATTTTAAAAAATAGTAATTTTCATGCATTGTAGTCAGGTATTAATCAAAAAATCAGAAGAACACATCAAAATCAAATGAACCAAAATAATCAGAGATCTTACAGTTTCCACCCGTCTGCACCCGACTACTAGTAAGCGCGGACATTGAGGAGTCAGCCTCAATGCATTTTATTACAATTTCATAAAGATATATTGATTTTTCTAAGAAAGAAATATCAAAAACTGCAAAAACGGTTTTTAGCATTTATCTCGTCAATTTTGAAAATATGGTAAAAAAATGCATAGAAGAAAAGTTGTAGATTTTTTTATTACCTACATCTTTTGCAGAGGACTTTTTCACCTAAAACGTAAAGTTTCGTTGAAAAACGCAAAAACTCGCTGTCAACCCTTAACCCTTAACCCTTACCCTTCAACCCTCCCCTAATGAATTTGTCGAGTTGGGATTTTACTCCTTCTCATTTTACGTAATTTTAACTTAATCTTTACGTGGTTTGTTTTCTGTTGATAATTTCTTAGGAATTAGGCCTTCCACAGACTTCCATCCTACTATAATAAGATAACGTGACGTCTCATTTAAATATAATTAATAAAATTAGTTAATGAAAAATCATGATGGCCATGTACTGTTCATTCCTTGATTTGTACAAAATCAAACTCAACAAAATGAAAAAATAAGCCTCTAGTGAAAATTTTTATTCGTTCATACAAATTTCTTATTTTTCTGAGATTCAATTCAGTTTTTTAGTATACTTTTTTTGTACTCTTGTTGTGCTATTGTCAAAAAAATTAAATTATAACACTATTTCAAGTAATATATTTCTATTACTTTCGTAGCATGTTAAGGTGAAGATGTAGCCACATGTTCGACCGGCAATTCTTATTCCACGTTTTACAAAAAAACTAAAATTAAAAAAGAAATATGCCTGGATCGTCAATACAAGGTCACACTGAACTATTATTGTTAAATCCACTAGGCAATACAGAGTTATTTTATGAAATTTATAAAACTTATTCTTCGACCCTGACTGAGAAAGATTGGTTGCATTGAGAAAGATAAATAAATAGCGGTCCCACAGTCAGAGACAAGTCGGTGAGCCCTGTAGCGTAATGGTTAACGCACCGACCGCGAAAGTAGGTGTGATCCAGGTTCGATTCCTGGTTGGGTAAACCAAAATTTTTTTTTTTCTTTCTCAATTTGATTATTGGGGGGTGGGTATCTATCTAAATTCATTTTTAATTAAATTCATCATTTTAGAAATTTTATCACGTTTGGGAGGCTATGCTTCTAAAGTGAGAATGTTTGCGCGAAATATGCCTGGATCGTCAATACAAGGTCACACTGAACTATTATTGAAAACAAATGTTTTGATTGGAAATTATTTTCGGAAAAAAAATTTCATGATATAGCATGACTTTTAAAGAATAAAGCACATTTAGACTCTTTTTACGGCATATACATGGAAAACTAATGCTTCTTTGAGGAAAAGGATTTTTAATGATTTAGAATCTTCAAACAATTTCTTACTTTATTTTTACTATAAAAGTTAAGATTTAAGGCACAGAACTGTGTTCCAGATGCATTTGGTAAATTTGGTAAATAACGGAAACCCTAATGTGCATACGACAGCAGCAGCTTCTTTTTCTAATTTTTTTTAACGAGATAAATTATTTTATTTGGTTTTACAAGAATAAAGACTTTTAATTTCTTTTAAATAGTTTTTTTATTGAAATTTTTTTTACTTATACTGATCAAAAATTAATTGGTGATTTACAGGAAGAAAAGCTAAAAAAGAAGCTCGAAGGGTGAACTCCAGAGTTCCGAATCTTAAAGATCATGATGTCGTTCAGAAATTTTTTCTACAAGAGGTAATGATTGATATTTTTATCATTCTTATTATTTTTCATTCTTTACTTTTTTAATTTTCCATGGAGTCGTAAATGCATTTACGCACGAGTGACACCCGCTAAGGGGCACTTTTCAAAGGGGGATTTTTGGTTTACGCTAGATTATTACCCTAAAACTGCATGAAAATCTATAATTTTTCACCGGATGATGACAAAATAAGTCAGGAGTAGTTTTCAATCATTTTTTTCATTAATTGTTCATCATAAAACTGTTTATATTACTATAAATTAACACAAAAGTCATGTCCACGAAGTTGGCACCTGCCCAAAAAAAATTTTCAGAAGTGTCCCCGCGAACCGTCCCCCAGAATGGCACCCCTAAATTTCGCTATTTACGCATATTTTTCGCATTAAACTCTCTAACCTTAATTGAAAATTGATCAAAATCACTTGTTTACCGCTGTGGATGGTTAAAATCACTTGATTTTAATTTAATATCACTAAATACTACACTCAATATCAGCTCCTCAGCAGAAGATCGTAAACGAAAAACTCAACTGAGGTTATCTTCACCGGTTCGGCCGTCGAGTGGTTTTTCGTAAAAACGACGTTAACTTTGAAAGCTCCGATATAAATATTCTGCATGTTTCAACTCACAAAACTTTTTTTAAACTGTGTAAAGATGATATTCAAGCATTTTTTTGCATAAGCACCGGTGAAATTATCAAGGTAAACACCAAAAGACCGTAAAAAAAAAAGGTGCCACCTAGGGGACAAACGTTAAACTTGAGCTTGTCCGGGTGCCACTGAGGGGACAAGTAGTCTCAAATGTCCCCCTAAGCGGCACCCCCTCGATAAATAATGAATAAAGATAAATTCACGATAAAAATTGATTTAAATATTTTGTTTAAGGTGTTAAGTAAGAAAAAAAAAGTTTTCAAGTTTTTAAATTAATTCTACGCTTTGCAACCGATAAAACAAAAGTGTATCTTTTGATGATAATTCGAGATTTTCCTGGGGGTGCCAAACAACTTTTGAAGGTTTTTTTTAAGGGCTCACTTGAAAGTGTTTTTTAAGCTAGTTTTAAGGTTATAATCCAAGTTTTTTTTTATACTACAGTAAAGTTTAGTGGTTAAACTAAATTTAGAATATTTTTTCGGGGTCTAAAGTGTGATTTTATAATAAATAAGGGGGGGGGGTGCCAGTGTGGTGGACAGTTACGTTACTGTCCAATAATCCCGGACATTTACCTTCCTTATCGACTATACGACGTTTTCAGTTCTCGGTTTTGAGAGCGTCCGTATTCATCCTATGCTCACTTTTACTATTAAAAAAAAATAATGGCACTTGTTTAAAAAAGAAATCGAAACTCTTCTATTGAAGTTCTAGTCAATATTAATAGGGTTGGCAACTTTTTGAAATTTATAATTTTTTTTTGCTTATTTAGTTAAAATATCGAAAAATAATCGACACGTATTTTTTCTTTAAAAAAAAAAAAAACTAAAATTAAAGGAACTACAAGTGTTTAAATTTTTTTTAATTTCGTTATATATAGATATACTTCTAATGGGATTTCGGGTCAATAACGTCGTTAACTCGTAGTTTCAAAATATTTTCTTAATTTTTTTCTAGCTCAATTTTGATTTAAAAATTCTAAAAACAATGCTAAAATTCATTAAAAATCAAGTACTTTTGAAAAAATATATTTTTAAAGTACTGGTTGCCAACCCTATTGTGTTAAGGCGAAGTCAAAAGGGTCATTTTAACAAAAAATTGAAGATTCAGTAAAATTAAAAATTATAATGAAAAAAGGGCTCTGTAGCGCTCAAGCTACTACCTTAATATATCTTTTAAGCCCAACCCCATCAAAATCGGATCGAATTAAGCGTCAGAATATGGGAAAAACTTCCTAAAGATTCAATAAATATAGATATATGTAGGAAATGCTATTAAGATTCAAAAATTTACAAAACTGTTTCCCATATTCTGACGTTAATTTTGATCCGATTTTGATGGGATTAGGCTTAAAATATAGTTGAAGGTAGTAGCTTAGGCACCACAGAGCTCTTTTTTTCGTTTTAGTTTGATTTTAAATAATTTTTTTCGCAAATTCTGCAACTCCCTTTATGACTTCGCCTTAACCTCAAAAAATCCTGGAGGCCATATCACGGGCTGGAACATCAGTATCGATGATTTTTAGTCTTTTTGTTATTTTCCATTATAAAGAAGCATGAACAAAGGTTACATAAAATAATTTATAAATTCTTTAAGGTATCTAGATATAGTTGATCCAGTTATTCAGCGAAATGCTTTCTTCGCTGCTCCAGAAAATATTTTTATTGATATGATAACCGAAGAAGATATAAACATCTGGAAATTGGCATTTGAGGGAATTTTTGTTAAAAAAATAAAAGTAAACAAAATTTTTAAATCTTAATGATAAATTTTAATTCCACCAATTATATGGATAAAATGATTGGTCTACGGGTGATAAGCATGCGTCTCGTGTACTTTAAGAGTTAAGGGGGAAGTCTACCCTTGAGGGCCAAAAAAAAGCAAATTTTTGTGAATTTTTATTTTAAAAACGGAAAAATTTATTAAAGTCAATTATTGACTTAATAATAAAGTAACATTTCAAGTATCTTCTCAAATTTTTTTATGTCAAAATACGTAGAAACAAGCCGATGCCAGCCACTTTTTTACGACTCTTCCGTCTTACGTTTTTTTGCGGTGAGGAATGCCATTTTGTTCCTTCTTTTGATCATTTAAAATCAATTTTGAAGGAAGATTCTGTTAAAAGACAAGTTTATCTTGGTAATAACACGAGGATTTTTTTTTTTTTAATTTTTGACGATTTTGCAGTGATTTGAAACAAAAAGTCGTTTTTTCGGCAAAAAAATCCACCTTTTTGTCGGTGTCACGACCGTAAAAATTGAAATTTTCAAAAATCCTCGTTTAAATACCTGGAAAAGTTTATAATAAAGACGTGATTAAAATTTTAGAACGATCGGTGCAGAGGTTGCGAAGATATTTTCCTCACCGACTTTGAAAATACTAGTTTTGAGAAAAACGCGTTTAAAGTTTCGTGCAGCCGCTCGGAACAGTCTAATAGACGTCGCACGAGAAAGGCTGTAACTTATGAGATCAACTCAGAATGACTCAAAATTTCAACACAACATTCTTGAAATGTTGTATTATCAGAAAAAACAAACAAAAAAAATCGATTTTTTGAAACTGTCTAGGGTAGACCCCCCCCCCCCCCCCCTTAAGTGAAAATGAAATTGAAGTTATGTTATCTGAGAACAACATACCATTAAATTGGGAATTTTCTGTTTATCCATACCATACTCAAGTAGTAGAACTTATAGTCATACTTGTGACCAAAATATCTATGAAAGTTATTGGCAAAGAAGAAAGACATAACAGTATTTTGAACACCCTTAAGCACGTTGCCTCGTGAAATAAAATCCATAAGAATCGTTTGAAAATTATTCCAATCTTTAAGTCTAGGCTTAAGGAATAACTTGTCAAAATTTCAAGAGGATTTACAAAACAGTTGTTGAGAAATTTTAATTCAAAGTTGGGCTATAATCGCTCCAAATCGGGTGATTTAACATAGGCTCTTATGGCAAAACCATGCTGTTTTCATTTTGCTGTAGTTTTTGAACCAGGTTGGCAATCATCTTGAAATTTTGATATGTCATTCTTAGAGCCTTAAAGAACAAATTGCTATGTTTTTGGAAAACTTCTTATGGATTTTTAAACAATTCCGGCATTGTTTTGTTATTAAAAAATCAGTAAAAAGTTTGCTGATTTTTCCTTATTTTTAAAAAAGTTTTCTAGACTTTTGATTCACACTGTTAAAAACTAGAAGTCTTAAGTAATACTATGTAAAAATTTCAGAAAGTTTTATTAATTCAGTCTCGAGTACCAACGAGTTGAAAATAAAATAATTTTGTTAATCGACCGGGTAGACTCGAGGCGAATGTCAGCTGTTCCCGTGCCTAACCTATGGGCGGCTTCCCCCACTACTTCCGCAACGAGGCAACGTCCTTAAGTTGCAATCTGTGATGCTTCAATTAATTCTTATATATGTAAGATAAAGGTTATTCAGTAAAACAACAGCGATAAGATTCGTCTAAAAATAGAGTAATTATTCATAATGATTACAGTATATAAAATATGTACAAAAATAAATGTGATTAACTAACCTAAAAATAGAGAATCAACAATCAAGACTATTGCTTAACGGATCTCTAAACAATCATACAGTATTATAATTAATTATATTGTGTCAGAATTGTTATAACGATTCTGACCACTTTCCATCAACCTCACTCGTTTTAACTAAACGTAATGTTTATGCAAAGTTTCTATCTCGTGCGTCCAAGCACATGTTTTCTCTCTCTGTTTAACTCTTTCATGAGGCTCGTGTCGTGCATACACTGTAACCGGCACGAGACCGTTTTCTGACAGCACAACCAGAGATACGCACGAAGCTTACATCTCCCCCCAAGACGTTAATTCCTCTTTTTTTTTTTAAAGTGGAATTGGCGTTTGGTCATGCCTCTATAGGGATGAGCTTCGTGATGTGGTATAGACTCCTTGTACTTCTTTTGTTGTTTGTTGTCAATTTGTATATCGAGTCCGATATCTTCTTTTCTATCTTAAATGGACCGGTTCTGATTTCTTCCAACTTTTTCCTATTTAGTTTGTTCTTACTCATTACATATACCATGTCACCTTCTTCGAATTTGTAGTCAATTCTGTTCTTGTCGTACCTCGTCTTATTGTAGTCATGCGACTTACGGGTTCGGAGTAACGCCAGCTTTCTGTCTTCTTCCAAGTTTCTTCCGTTTCCCAAGTTGTTTTTCAGTTCTGCTGGCAGCACATCGGTCGATTCTCCATTCAGTAGGTATTCCGGTGAGAAACCCGTGACTGAATGGTCCGTCGCGTTATATTTTTTTCTGCATTCTTCTGCCACCGTTGCCCACGATACTTTCTTTGTTTTTTCGTTTATGGCACAGCGTATCTTGTTCACTAGCGTTTGGTTCAGCCTTTCATTTCACCCGTTTGAAAACGGCGCATCTAAGGCTGTGAATATTAGTTCAGCACCCCGTTCTTCTACATAATCTTCAAGTTCTTTTGAACTTAGTCCGAGGTATTGGTCCGCTAATATTGTTTTTTTTCAGTAATTTTACGAAATCTGCCGTGGTTTGATTTTTCGAACATAGAATGTACGCAAATCTAGTGAAGTGGTCTTCTAGTAAGTGTAGATACTTCTTCGTCGACCTCTGTCCACCAAATCCACCGATGGTATCCAGAGACATTATCTGAAAAGGTCTTTCTGCTGGGCCCAGGTGCGACATAAGCCCGTAGTTTCTGTTTAGCCTCGCTTTATTTTTTATACAGATGTCACAATTTTTCAAATGCTTAATGTTTTTTATTAAATGTGGTGCTGTATAAATCGGGCTTATTTTTCGTATTGTCTGACTCGCCCCTGTGTGTCCGTAAGTTTTGTGTACTCGTTGTATCAGCATCTTACTAAATTTTTCACTTAGTATTATTTTCTTTCTTGTATTGTGTTTCTTGTAATAGACTCCGTCTTCAGCAGGAGTCTGTGTGCGTTCTGTGTCATTCGTTCGTTTTGTTTCTGGTCGTCTATTATCTCTTGTAGGGTTATGTTGTCCCAAGACATCGTTTTCACTGTTTCCAGCACATCTTCCGCATTTTCTTCGGGTTCTAGGACCGGGTTCCTACTGAGGAGATCTGCCTCCCCGTTATTTTTTTCCAGGGTTATATATAATGTCACAGTTATACTGGGATATGTAGTGCACCATGTCCCCTAACTCTTCATCAGTCCTATTTCTGACGTTTAGATTTTCTAACGGTTTGTGATCTGTATAGACTGTGAAGAATCTTCCGATTAGCCAGTGTTGCCAGAATTTTATGCTTTCTTGACGTTAGACTTTGCATGACTGGTTAAAAATAGAGCGGATAAAGGGAGCTATGGATGGCAGCGATAACTTAACAAAAGTCTGCGGCAGGCAGTCACAGCCCACCGCCGCGCCTGCGAAGTCGATCGATTGACTGCATTCACAACATCTCAGATAGTTACGGCAGAAAAAGCGGAACGACCATCATACTCCTCACTCTCAAGGCCCTGGAGAAACCCTGCAAGATCAGGAGCAGTCGGATCAAAGGATACTGACGCAAAGTGAGCATTGAGCTCCTCTGCAGAGAAGCCTGTCAGATTGGTCACGGATTTCGGGGAAATGCCTAGATGACCTCGCTCTTTCCAGATCTGTTGAGGATCACTCAGGTCCTTGATCCGGTTCCAATAGAAGTCAAGCTTCGCTGTCTCAATCTGCTCGTGAGCAAAATCACGGGCCAGTCTGTACAAGTATAGTTCAACATCAAGTTTCGAGCGCTTATAGCGTCTGTAGAGCCAGTCTCTCTCAGTAAGAAGGGAGCGAATATAAGGGGTAAACCATGAATGCTTATGTCTTCTATGGGAGACACTCTTAAGAGGAGTAGACACATCGAGAGCAGCATTTAAATTTACAAGTAGACAATCCAACTTATCGCTCAGAGAGTGCTTTTATAATTAAAGTTAATTTATCCCACAGAGAGTGCAGATCAGTTACCTAGACCTTGAGCATTTACCAGTCGACGTCGCTAATCACAGTGTTGGAAGTTGATGGTTGATATACCTTAAGGGGAGGGGGGGGGGCTAGGGTCTGAGCGGTCAAAAAATGATGATTTTTCGATGATTTATAGTGAAGCTCCTGTTTATTATAATTTAATAAGAATTTACATACATATCATACAACATTCAAAGAACATTCTGTCAAAATTTCAGATCAAAATATTAAAAATTGAGGCAATGGGAGCCAACCAAACAAGGCGCTTCGAAAAAAAGATGAGTTGCGGTGAAGGCTGTAACTCGCGAACGGTTCATCTGAAATCAAAAAATAAAGTAGATTTAGTTAATATATTAGTTTTTCTCGCCCCCTAGCAGGATCAATTTCATTTTTTTTCCATTTTGAAGTTTTGGCGACGTTTTGAAGCCAAAACACTGTTTTTTGGTCACCAAAACCGGCCATTTTATGGCTAAAACTCGGCCAAAAAAAAAAAAAAAAAAAAAGTAACTCACTAGGGGGCGGGTTTTTTATGCATTAAAGACGTATGTTTAATTCTAGAAAGATCGGTGCAGTAGTTTTCAAATGAGAACTTTCACTGACTTTGAAAAATAGTGTTTCGAGAAAAACGCGTTTGAAGTTTTCGGTACGAAAAAAGTGAAGAAAAACTATTTGATTTACAACTTACACTGAATCATCTATTCCAGCTCCATAAAGTAAGTCACCAGCAGCTTCAGCAATGTCCAGGGCATCTTTTTGTCCTTGTCTTCGCCGAATTCTACCTTCTTTGGTTTGAGCGGCGCTTTCGGAGTCGGCTTTCATTATGCGAGTTTCGTCCGCCAGCCTCGCGTACTTATGGGCGCTTTAATTTTTAAACGGATTGGGTCTTTTTTTTGGTTTTCCAAGTATTTTTCCTTCAGTTTTACGCGTTTCTCTCGACACTTTACTTGTTCTAACCATTTTAAAACCAAAAAAACCGAATCGGAAATATAAGAAGAAAAATAATCGGACCGCTCTGGTGAACGAACACCGTCAAACTGACACGTCTTTTTTTCCACACAGACCTTTAGAACCGCCTTATACTCTACCTGGGTTCACTGCCCCTCCCTTTTTACAAAAGGGTCTTAGGGGATTACAAAGACCGACTTAGCAGGGGCCTTCAGCGTAGAGCATGCGGGGAGGGGCAGCTGCCTCGACCTGCTCCGCTCGAAGGCCCCAGACTTAAAACTCTGTAACTTTGTGAGTTTTGCTCCAAACCCTTAGAAATTTTAACACAGCATTCTTGAAATGTTTTACTATAAGAAAAAATCGATTTTTCAAAAATTGCCAGACCCTACCCCCCCCCCCCCCCCTTAACGCAAACCGTGATATGTATAATTCTTCCAACCAACAAAGTGATAGACTTTTAATTTTCTAGGTCTGTGTTATGAGTGAAATATAATTATTGAAGTATTGTATACCTGTTATTAGTTTCATATATCTTATTAACTTTATTATTTTTATTATTATTTTATTTTTTACTTTATTTTTTATACTCTAATATTATTAATTATTTATTTTTGTTAATTTCTGCTGATATTTCTATTGTAAAAATTTTTGTTTTTGTACAACATAATGTACAATCAATGAACATATCCATTCAATCCAAATTCACTCTAACAACAAATCCTACTCACCTTATTCATTCTCGATCTGACTCATCTTAGATCTCTAGCTTAAACTGCCCACCCTAAAAACTACTCTATTAATCATCCAAATTGTAAAAAAATTACGATTTTTTTTCAAATTTCGCAAACTTGTACAAACAAACCTTGATTTTCTTCAAAACTTCTTTACAGATTCTTCATGAGATGAACTTATTTCCTATATAGTAACAGCTTGCTAAGTTGCGTTTTAACCGATGAATGAGTTTTTTGGGGTAGGGTTGAGTTTAAAATGATTAACGGCTTTGTTCAGCACCCTCTCATGACAACAAAGAGTATTTAATAAAAATTTGAATGTCATAATTAGAAAGCTGAGCTCAAGACCTTTTTAATGATAAGTAATTTTATTCAAAAATTCTCATTAGAGCCAAAGTTATAATTTTAATATCTCTACCAGCCCACAACCATCACTCACCATATCTAAGCCGTTTTACTATTCTCACCCATATTAAGAACCCTACTAACTTTACATACTTTTTTATCTTCAACTACCTGAACTAGTTTAAGGTAGTTACAACTTATGTATATGGCTAACCTAAAATGTAGTTATAGACGTTGCCCCCACTCCAACGCCACGCGCCGCCGTGGCCACCGCTGCTCCAAATCATGCTGAAATCACGCATTTTTCATTCTTTTCGATTGATTATTTCAGAAGTTAATGTCACTTGCTATATTTATTTTTGTACTTCACGATTTCTCAGATCTTGGCCTACAAGAAGACCTGTTTTTAAAAAATATTTTTAGAAAATTAAGTTTACTATCCGAGAATAACCTTCAAATTTTTACGAATTTTTACGCTCAGCATAGGAATCTCATGTAAAAAATTGAAACTTCTGAGCTGATTAAATACGGCTTGGGGGTAAAGGAAAAATATCAGCAGGTAGAGGAAACAAAAATCTACTTCTGTGCGAAGTTTTAGAGATTTTTTAAGAATCTCGATTTTTGCGGTAACTACCTTAATCTTAGCCACATTACTGACCTCACTAATTTGATTTACTTCAAATACCGTATTTTTTTCCCAAACTTATCTCATCCAATCTACCAACGAATCCTACTCACCTTATTCATCAACTCAGTCACTAACTTTGAAGTTTTGTTAAAGTACATTCAATTTTGAAAAAGCTCTATTAATATTTTTAAGTAAAATAACAAACTCTTCCTCACCTCATCTCGCCTTTCACCCTCCTCCCCCATAACCTCCGCCAAACCAACCTCATCTACCTTACCACACTGAACCGACTTAAATGATTAGTTCTCACTAAACTTACGTATTTCGCTTATCTAACCAACTGGCTTGGGATTGTCCCTTGATTACCCGTAAGAATTTCTCGTACCGCACAAATTTTAATTCATAAGTAAATTTGTTTTATCAAAAAGTAAACATTGGTATAAAGATTAGGTATAGATTAAAAAAAGTTTATTTCAAATTGAAACAAAAAAATTTTAAATGAAATTCATTATTATTTATAAAAAATTTTAAATATTGAATAATACCAGTATGAACCAATTCATTAAAATGATTTTGACAAATTTTTGAGGAGCCAGCATTGTCAGAACTAAAAATAAATAATTTTTAAGTAAAATATAAAAATAAGTAATTTTTTTTTTTTAAAAGAAATTAAATTTTTTTATTAATTTCTTATTTTTAAAATTAAATTAAATTAATTTATGTTAAAAAAAAAATTGTTTACTTACTCAACAATAAGTTTACAATTTTCACAAATTTTGTTATAATAATCTTCAGTGCATAATCGACACATTTTTTTAAATTAAGAATACGATTTTATTGAATTATAAACTTTTCTTCTTCAATTCAATTTTATAATATTAAATTAAATGGTTATGTTCAAGATTTTTTTTTGTTTCGCTTAGTAACAAATGTTCAATGATTTTTAAAATAAAAGAATAAGAATAAGAATAAGAAGAAGATGAAAATTTAAAAATATTTGAATAGTTTAGTGAAATGGGAATAATGAACAATATTAAGAGGGTGAATTGAATTGAATTGAATAAGTTTATTTATTGTACATTATGTTGTACAAAAAAAAAAAACAAAAGTAATACAATAGTAATAAATTAGAAAGTAGTTAAATAAAAATAAATATACAAATATATCAACAAGTAAGCTGTCTATACAGAGATGATTTGAGATCATAATTATAAGTGATAAAAAATATATATATTTATATAAGTGTTTAATAATAAAATTAAGAATACAAATAAAGATGAAAAAGAAAATTTGCAATAACAATAAAAATAATAATAATAACTATTTGTAATAACAGGTATACAATGATAATAATAATAATAGCACATAACCAGGTATTTATGCATCACCTTCCTTTGCGGCAAAAATATGAGATTTGATGAGGCTCTTGAACGTAAAAAATGAAGTAGCATTGCGTATATGTGGGGGTAATTAATTCCAAAAGTAGGTGGTTGATACGTGAAAGGAGAGTTCAAGGCTTTTGGTAGTGTGGCGGGGAACAACCAAGGCTTCACGAGTAGCAGTGATCCTCTCAAAGCAAGAGCTGTGCTGCATCAAGAAGAAGTTCGCAAGGTAAGACGGTCTCTCCGTCTCCAGGATTCGATACAATAAACAAGATGAAAAATAATCCCTGCGACCCTTCGACGTAAGCCAGCCAAGCTCACGCCTATAAGGAGTAATATGCGCACTCCTCGCCACCCCATAGATGTACCTAATGCCTCTGTTGAGGACACTTTGCAGCCTAAGATCCTGCTCACCCGAAATATTGCAATAGACAAGAGAGCAATAATCCACAATAGGAAAAATGAGCGTCTGAACAAGATGACGACGTAGGTTGAGGAAGCGCTACGTCTGAAATGAAAAAGCCTATACATAAGAACGTAGGCTCGTTTACACACATAGTTGACATGCTCCTTCCAACTCAGTTTTGAATCAAGCATCACCCCCAAGCTACGTGCAGAGGACACAAATGGGATACACGAGCGTCCAAAATGCAGGCATTCAATACCCAGTTCCACAAAAGCATTCACAAACTTCGGTGTACCAAAGATCATAGCCTTGGTTTTCCCCACGTTAAGCCCCAGATGATTCGTGGTATCCCAATTCGCCACACATTCCGCAGCTCTGCTCAACCTTTCCAGAATTGCCTGCAAATCCGCGAAGTAACCCTGTACATAAACGTGCAGATCGTCCGCATAAATTACATGACATACACCAGGATCAAGACCCTGTGTAATGTCAACCACAAACAAAGCAAAGAGCAGAGGCCCCAGTTCCGAGCCCTGAGGCAAATCCTTATTAAGAGGTTGAAAAGAGGAATTATCACCCAAGCCCTCTGCTCTCACTGCTTGCGAACGACCAGAGAGATATGAGCCGATCCAGTGCAGAACCCCATTGGAGAAACCAAGCGAACGAAGCTTCTTCAGCAGGGTCGTGTGAAAGACCATGTCAAAAGCCTTAGAAAAATCAAACAATAGTAAAGCTGTGATCTGTCGCTTGTTCATGCCCCGACGGATGTCATCAGTAAGCTTCAAAAGAGCAGTCTGTGTGCTGTGCCCAGTTCGGAAACCCGCTTGAAATCTGTTCATCAAGCCCTTTGTATCAGCAAAAGATGATATCTGGGCAAAGACAAATCTCTCAAGGATCTTAGACAGGAAACAAAGGAGGGAGATAGGACGAAAGTCACCCAGGCACGTTGGAGTTGGTATCTTATGAAGAGCAATCACAAGTGATTGCTTGCAAAGGTTTGGAAAAGTGGCAGTCACGAGTGATTCATTAAAGATGGTCTGGATGTAGGGAGTGATAGTATAGAGTGAGGATTTGATAAAGCTCTGCAGAAGTAGGTCAATACCCAGCGCCTGAGATGTAAATTTCTCAACAGCCCTGACAATATCCTCCAGTGTAACATCAGCAAAAGTAAAACCAGCATCACCCTCATCCTCTTCCAGAGAATCTAGAAAACGAGAGAGTTCTGGTGCAGCAGCATCAAATGATATTGAGGCGAAGTGGGCATTGAGCTCCTCCGCAGAGAATCCAGCAAGGTTAGTTGTCAGGTCGAGGTGAGATGCTGAGGTGTCTAAGTTCCTTCCAGATTTGCTGAGGTTCAGTTAGTCCTTTCAGACAGTGCCAATAGAAATCTAACCTCGCAGTCTCAATCTGCTCATGAGCAAAATCACACGCTTGTGTATATAAGTAGAGCTCAAGGTCAAGTTTAGATCGTTTGTAGCGTCTGTAGAGCCTATGAAAAATTTATATTGTAACCATAAAAAAAATTTAGTAGTAAACAATCGAAGCAAATATCTAAAAATTTTTAAAAGTGAGTGAAATGTATAACTTACAATCTGTGTAGTCGCGCAGTTTTACAAATAATCGTAGTGATACCAATGTACGTGTTTTACTCATATTTTTTGAAGATATTGGATAAATAGAAATAATTAAGTCTTTTTTACAAATTAGCTTATAAAAAATTTATATTGTAACCATAAAAAAATGTTGTTATTCAGTTATGAACTGTAAGACCTAAAAAAAATTGTATACAAGTACTATAAATAAAAATAATTTTGCAATATTTTTGTTTTTATTTTTTTAAATAAGGTTTTAGTTTTACGAGAATAATTTGAATATTAAAATTTATGGTATAGTTCTAATTACAAATGAAAATTTTGTTTGCACATGAAAAATATACATGTTTATTTTATACTGTATTTGATGTTAATGTATGAATAAAAAAATAATTACATTCATGAACATATGAATATTTTTAAACATAGATCCTGTAATTTTTTCAATTTAAAATACATCGTTATACGCGCTTTAAGAGAGAACGCTTATAAATTAAGACTTTTTTTTGTTTTATCAAAATATAATTTATTTTATTGCCAACATGTAATTAACATCACAAATTGTAGGTTATACATTTGAATCACTTTTAAAAATTTTTAGATACTTGCTTCGATTGTTTATTACTAAATTTTTTTTATGGTTACAATTAAAATTTTTTATTAGCCAGTTTGTAAAAAAGACTTTATTATTTCTATTTATCAAATATCTTCAAAAAATATGAGTAAAACACATTGGTATCACTACGATTATTTGTAAAACTAACCACACGAATTGTAGGTTATACATTTCACTCACTTTTAAAATTTTTTAGGTACTTGCTTCGATTGTTTATTACTAAATGCGATTATTTTCATGTTTTAATTTCAAATTAAAATTAATATAATTTCAATTTTAATTTCGCGCCGTATTATACTTTCCGGTTGACGTATTTTACTCCTTACCTTAAAATACCGTAACCTTTTCTAGATTGCCTTACCTTACCATAATGTGATTTCAGAATCCCACCCCTGAGCTCAACTCTGCATTCTGCATTTCCAGCTGCAGTACTTTATCCATTACCTCTGGATCACGGTGAACGACTGCAGACTCCTCCGGGTTCTCAAATCTCTTCTTAATCTTGGCCAGCTCATCTTGAATTTCCGAAAGTTGTTCCTCAGCAGTGTCCATACTTGCGGCTAACTTTGGGATGAAGTCAAGTTCCTTGAGTTTTTCATCATTGCCATCAAAACGCGCATCTGTTGATTTCCTGAGACCATCAAAACGATCCTCCAAGGAAGACTTTAGACCACTAATCTCACTTAAAATGTTCTTTAGGAGTGCTTCATTGCCTGGCTCAATATTGATTAGTTGATGAGTTTGAACTGAGCGAGGAGTTAGAAAGCGTGCGAGAATGAGAGTTAAGTGATTCCGACTTCCTAGGATCAGCTTTGGCGATGCAGGGTGGCCAGGCTTTCGCAGGTGAACCATCTAAGGTGACAGCTGCTAGCTTGTAGCATGTGGAATGGAAACACTTGTGACAGTTGTCACAGAGATGCAGTTTCGCATTCGAGCGTTCATTTTTTAGACATTACCACAAAGAGCTGTGTCCGACATTGTAGAAGTAGTTGTCAAGCAAGTAGTAAGACTCACGTTAGGTCAGAAGTACTCCGCAGAGAAGAGCTGCAGACGATTGCTGAAGGCAAGTGGTGTGTGGTGTGACTCAGTTATAGGTCAGGCAGAGTAAATGAACAAACAATCAGGAACAGACTTCAAATTCAACTACCAATATGAGGCAATAAAGGCTTTTGTACAAATAATAAGTTGACGTAGGTAGTGATGAGAAAGAGAAGTATAGCGCCAGCGCCTGAAGATCCTTAGCCTTTCTATGTTTCAGTGATTGCCGGGTTGTCAGCTATTAACACCGTTTGATCAGTAGCTATTTAAATTTTCGCGCACTTTTCGCACAGTAATAAGAGTCACCGTTTCCTGACCGCCACTGTAGGCTTCACTCACTAACCTCAAAAACAAGCACTGGAAATAGAGTTTAACAGTTTGTTTTACGTAGTGACAGTTTAATATTAATAACTAACTCAATCAGTCAACAATCACTGGGCACAATGAACACTAATTAGCCTGCGACAATGACTTGCAGCAATAGATGGCGTAGAGGAATGGGGCCTGAGATTATCCATCCTAGTCGAGAGTCCGTAGCTATGGGTTCGTCTGGTTTTCCCCTGCCAATACCACCCTGCATTATCATGGCGTGTATGTCTTAACCTAGCAGGACATCAATTTCTATATCGTCCAGGAACGTTGGATCTGCCAAATTTAAGTGGGACAAATACAACGTATCAGATATCATGTGGTTTCGAGGAGGTTCATAATTGCAAATACGTTGAACTACCAAAGCTCCAACATGGCAAGCGATTTATTATTATTAGTTTATTAGTTTAATAGCCGAAGCCTAGACTTGGAGTGTCGCAGGTGTCTGAGTGACGGTGAAAATAGCCGGTGTCTGTGACTCGGGTGGTTCAGGTAGCTGATTTTCAGAATGGAGTGCCGGGGTCTGAACTTGCGTAAGTTCAGGTGGCTCAGTTGTAGAAAGTATAACCGGACCCTGGATTAGAGGCGTCGATGTTGGCTGGTCCAATAAAAATGTAAACAATTTAGCATCTGGATTAGAAATAAATGACAAGCACCTTGATTTGTTGCGATCATAGGCATCTTGAGCTTCATAAAAAATATCTTGGGTAAAGTACAAGTGAACCCCTCTTATTCGGACAAAACGGGCGGACTTCTGTTTCTCTCGCTCTGCTTTGGTTTGCATGGGAGAGACAGACACTCGATACGTTTTCCTAGAAAGTTCCGAATAAGAGGAGTCCGAATAAGAGAAGGTCACCTGTATTCATGATTAAGATCGCAGTCAGTGAGCAGGTGTATGTCCTTGGGGAGTTGGACAAAGCATTGCCACTGCTGGTCTAATCTCTGTAATCGCACTTCAGCGAGAAGAATTGTAAGGTCTTCTGCATCCATGGCTATGAAATTGTAAAGGTGATTATAAATTTTATTTAAGGTAGTGTACTGCTTGGAAATAGCAGCTTCCATGTTTAAAACTTGAAAAATTACTTGGTGAAGTACAAGTAAAACTAAATGGATTTGAGTTAAGCAAGGCTCGAGAGTCCTTCGAGTAACCAAAAACTACCAGATTGAGTGCTCGTATTGACACCAAAAATGTGAGCGAAGCATGAATGATTGCTAGCTGGACAATTTGAAGATTGGCTGGACCATCAGGAGGCTGGACTACCAGTTTATGGTGATGAAAGTCCACTTTGAAATTGCTGAAGAGTCCTGGGCCAGAACCAACCACTTGAGTTATAATCCCAGTTGCAGGTCTAATCCTATAAAGTCAGTACAAATTAGTCTTCCAGTAACAACACATATGACAATGTGTTTTAGAAATGACAATTCGCTTTAGAAATGAAAATATTTTGCAATTCGTTAATTTAAATTATTACCAAAAATTTGTTTAAGAGAATTAATTCATGAGTTTAAATTAAAATAAATTAACCGAATTAACGGCGCCATAGCGCAGTGAACAGTGTTTTCAACTCGCTCATAAATCTAAGCTTATTACAACAAGTCAAATTGTTTTTTAAATTGAGTAATAGGGTTCTATCATAACAATAACACCTCACAGTTAATAAATTCATAAAAACACAACAATAAACACACTAATCACTTATTCATCATACATAACATCCACATAACCTACAAAATGCCACGAGGAGGGAGTCGTGGTGGTGGTAACTCAACACAACGGAGTACACAAAACAGAAGATGGTCCAGGACCTCTCAAGGTAATAATCCTGATTATTTTGAGACGTCCCAGCCAACATCCACACAAATATATTGCAATCGCTGTCCACCTGATCGTCCCCCCATGACACAACAAACTTTATCGCGCGCCTCTTACTGCACTGGATGTGGAGCTGCTTACCACCTAGGGTGCGTCTCAAGAAGCCACCCCAACGACGATGGAACTTTCCAGCTGTGCTGTGGATCTCCGAACCCCCAGGTCCAGCACTTTACTACATGCGACGACATTCTCCATCAAAGCCACCTTGAAGACCTACAGTACCACAACAATAATAATAACATGGAATACACAAATAAAACACTAAATAACAACACAGAGGGTGACTTATCAAATTTTGAATTATATAAAATTCTCGGAGGTAAGATAGATAAACTAAACCAACATTTGATTGATTTTAACAAGAAAATTGAAAACAATAAAGTAGACATACATAATCTAAAAGGTAGAGTTTCCAATATTGAAAATACACTTAAAAATATGTCAGATAAGAAAGAACTTTCACAAAATACTAATTTAATTATCTCTGAACAGCTTGAAAGACAAAGAAGGGCAAGAAATATTATAATCTACAATCTGCCAGAATTAAATAAGGATACACCTAAGAATGATACTGATAAAAAGACATTTTTCAAAGAGCTCACAGATTATAATATCAACATTATCACCAAGTTGCTTAACTCACTGGATCCTACTATCTCTTCTAAAGGTTTGTACTCTAAAAGACTTGGAAAATTTGAAGTAAACAAATCCCGTCCACTACTGATCTCACTAAAAGACACTGATGAGGTAAATAAAATATTCAAATCTATAAAAAATATAAAGTCTAATAAGGAATTTAGTCATTTGAAAATTACATCTGATCTCACAAGCTCACAGAGAACCCATCTTAGAAACTTAAAAGTCAAATGCAATGACCTTAACCTCAAAAATGGCAACCCAGATTTTGAATGGCGTATCACCTACATGAACTCCATTCCAAAGATAGTTAAAGCTTCAAAAAACCAAGATCCTACCGGGAAGTCAAATCAAAGCACCAGCTAGTTGTGTACTACCAAAATGCTCGCAGTTTGGTTAACAAGATAGAACAATTTCAAAACAATATCTATACATCATCACCCTCACCAAAGAGCCGCGGTGGCTCGACGGGTTGGATACCGGACTCTCACGCCGAGGGCCCGGGATCGATTCCCGCTGCCGGCACCTCTGAAAAAATTTTCATGTGCCTATTACCGCGGTTCTGAATGGGGGACCACGGCTCGGTCGGAGACCTATAAACGCTCTCTCGATTGAAGCGTGATCCCCACAGAGGCCGGAAGATGGGAGTTCGATGTAAAGTAACGTACCACAGGGACAGGCGACTGATACCAACGGGGGTTCATGCATCGAAACTCTGTACTTACGGCCTCAGTCATCCAGGTATAGGTTTTTTCCCTACGATGTGGGTTTTTACTATACCCATAGCACACTTAGCATTGCACCTACCGGCTTCCGTGCTATGTAAAGGAGACTGGGATTATAGGGGGGAAGAGGTCCCTTCTGGAGCAAAAATTAAAAGGCTCTAGAAGCATGGCCACTTAACCGGGGGGATAGGGATACAATGGCGAAAGCTCAGTGTCCCTGAGCCGAAAGGCACTCCGGTCAACTTTCATTACCAATAACCAATAACCAATCACCCTCACCAGATATAATAGTTATTACAGAAACTTGGCTTCAACCTAACCTCTCAGACTCCATGCTCTCCCTCCCTGGCTACATACTGTTTAGAAATGATAGAAGTCCACATAACAGCAATAAATCAAGAGCTGGTGGAGTTCTGATAGCTACCAAATCCTACCTTAAAGCCAGTATCTGTACCACACAAGAATCATCATGCGAACATATTTTCATAAAGTTAATCTATATAACCATCAAAAACTCATCTTTGGCACAATCTATATTCCTCAGCATGTTCAAACTGATTGCAATATTTATCTTGAGCACACAAGCATCGTTGAAGATATTAACACTCAATACCCAGACTATAATCTATGCCTATTTGGTGATTATAACCTCCCCAACATCAACTGGTTCAAGAAGTATACTCTGGATTTTACAAAAATTGGTTATCTCAACAGTACATTAACTGAATCTGCCAAAATTTTAAAAGAATCATTTTCACAATTTGGTCTATCTCAAGTCTATCCTATAAACCCTCATACTAACTACACACTTGATCTATTCTTCACGTCAATGAGCTTTGAAGTTATCAGCACGCCTGACTATCTAGTAAACATCGACCCACCACATCCACCATGTTTCTTTGGACTCAACCTTGACTCGGGCATCACCCCTGCAACTACTCAATATTATTACAACTTCAAACAAGCTGATTTTACCACTATAAATAATAAATTAAATGCAGCCTTATCCTCAAGAAATATCAACAATTTTGACATCAACGATAATAGTAAATTTTTATATACCACCCTTCATGATATAATTAGCAAAAATGTACAAAAGATTCCATTATACCATAGTAATTTTCCCCGCTGGTTCAAACACGAATTAAAATTTCTTATAGTTAATGAGAAGACAATGCACAAAAAATGGAGACCAAAACCACTATATTGAATTTAAAAGATTACGTGCTTGCTGTGTGAGATTATCCAAATTGTGCAAAGATGAATTCAATGAGTCGGTTGAGAAGCATGTTAAACAGAACTCCAAGGTATTTTGGAACTATCTAAGTTCCCTCACCAAACCTCAAACATTACCAAATAATATGTATTATAACGATCACACATCTGAAAATCTGGACGAAACCACTAACCTTTTTGCCTCATTTTTTAAATCAGTATACCAAATCCACGAACATAACCCCATTGAATCCATCAACGATCATAACTCCACTCTACCAGTAATCACGGCTATAGAAGTTCAAACAGCAATTAAGGATCTAAAATCAAACTTCGACGACGGTATAGATGGTGTACCTGCAGTTCTTTTAAAAAGCTGCTCATGTCTCACTAACTTTCTAACATCACTGTTTAATCAATCTCTATCTACAGGCATTTTTCCGGATTCATGGAAAATATCGAATGTTTTACCTATTCATAAACAAGGTTCTAAAAACAACATTTTAAATTACCGTCCTATATCTCTCATTCCACCTATTTCCAAAATCTTTGACGACATTATGTCTCAAAAAATCAGTAATCTAATCATACACAATATTGTCAAAGAACAACACGGATTTATGCCAAGAAGATCTATTCTAATGAACCTTATTATTTTCAAAGATTTCATTTCATCCACTCTCAATCAAAATTCATCCAACCAAGTAGATGCGGCTTATATAGATTTTTCTAAGGCATTCGACAGCATTGATCACTCCATTCTCATAGACAAATTAAGAAAATTATCATTAAATTCAAATTTAATTAATTGGATACAATCATACATTACTAACAGACAATATAGAATGAGAATAAATCATAAACTATCTGAACCGTACATTGCAACATCAGGTGTCCCACAGGGTAGCCACCTAGGTCCCATCTTATTTATTATTTTTATCAATGATATAACCACCGTATTAAAACACTCATACATTCTCTTATTTGCTGATGATCTAAAAATCTACAGATCCATATATAGTCCATACGATTGCTCACTACTCCAATCTGACATTAACGCTCTTTACACCTGGTCTATTGAAAACCACCTTCCCTTTAACTTATCAAAATATAACGTTATATCTTTCAATTTATCTAACACTTATGTCCACTTTGATTATACTATCACAAATGATCCGATCGCAAGACAGACAACAGTAAGAGATCTTGGTGTTATTTACAATAACAAATTTACCTTTGAAGACCATATTGATCAAACAATCACTAAAGCATCAAGAAAACTAGGGTTCATAAAGTTTGCCACCAAATCCTTCAAAAACCCTTGGAATATTGTACACCTATATAAAACTTTAGTATTGCCACTCTTACTTTATGCCTCTGTTATTTGGTCGCCCACATATTCAAATGCAATTAATAGGCTTGAGTCTGTTCAACACAAAATTCTTAGATTCATCGCTTATAAAGCAAAAACCCCGATGCATCCGTATTCACACGATTATTCTCATATTGCTAGGAAATTTAACCTTCCAAAAATTAAGGCACTTCATGACTAGCAGGACTTACTCTTTGCTCACAACAACATCCATAATAATATACTAGAATTCTCTCAATCATCAGTATTTACTCTAAAACCATGTAATTATACTCTAAGATCTAATTACATCCTAGAAAACTTAATCACCAAGTCAAGCACAATAAAACACAGCTCATCATTTAGAATCAAAGACAAGTGGAATCATCTTGATGATAGTTTAAGACAAATTCAAGATACCAATATTTTCATAAATAGAATCAGGAATATTTATTACTCTACTTAAAACTTAAAACAAATTTGAATCAATTTAAATTAACCAAATTATTGTCATACAGGTACTTGCAGTATTGTAAAATTATTAATTTAAGTTTACACTGTTCATACTATTGCTATACTATTGATATTTTATCGTCTAATTTAAGTTTATCATAATTAATATTACAATATATATATATTTTATAGATATCTATGTTACTATTATTCTCTCAGAGAGAAATTTTGTAATGGGTCTTGTACCCGTATATTTAAATAAAATAAAAAAAATAAAAAAAATAAATAAAAAGCGAATCTTAGGTCTTTGAACAAACACTAACTAACAGTAATGTCATCAAAAACTTTGCCTGAAAACATGTTATTATTGTTATAACTTAAAAATAGAAGTTTACCCTCCAGCTTTGGTAACCTTAACAAAAATAAGAAATTTAATTCAACTTATTAGATATAAAACAGGGAAAAAAAACAGTATTGGAATTGACACACCAAAATTATTCTCCAGCGGCAAATGCGTTCAGAATGTGTTGTGTCGCTGTTCAGCTGAATGCAGGCGATGTGCCCGCCTGCGTGCGCAAGTGTGCGATGTATGAAGCGCTGCTGTCTGTTGTCTCTCTCGCTCCTACTGTCGGCTGCAATCCGCACGACGTTTAGAGGGACCTACGACGGCTCGTCGTTGTGATGTGGTAAGGAGGGGGTATCACGCTGCTGCTACTGCTGAGCTGCTAGTGGTGGGCCGTGACGTCACCTCCTTTTCCGGAGTTGCTGCCTCGTGGTTTACTCTTGTTAAAGATGGCCGCCCCGCTCTTGAATTTTGGCGTTGGCGGCATCCTTGCCTTTGTGTTTGGTGATAGCTGTTGGTCGAATACCGACGCAATGCATGTAGTCGATCTCTTTTTTTTTCTTTCTAGGATTCTGCCATGGACGACGCAACACGACAGAAACTTTGTTTGTGGTTGTTTCTTTCTTGAACTCTGTCGTGCAAAACGATGCACGACAGACACTGTATTTCTAAATTTTTTCACTGGTTCACTCACT
The DNA here is from genome assembly GCA_038277355.1 of Encarsia formosa. Lineage (NCBI taxonomy): Eukaryota > Metazoa > Arthropoda > Insecta > Hymenoptera > Aphelinidae > Encarsia > Encarsia formosa. The sequence goes on from CM076187.1 coordinate 23,780,751, forward strand.
GCAACTCGCACTACACTTTTTATTGCGTGGTTTATCCGCCTCGGTTTAGACCAAATGTTTGAAATTGAGTTGAATGAAGTGTATTAAATATAAGGAATAAATTACTGCTATCGCGAGGGAGTGGGAAAGTGAAAAGAGGGTAGTTGAAAAGCACAACACTGAGGTTTAATGATGAACTTGAGTTAACTATTTATTATACACTAGATACAAATGAGGAGAGAGAGCTCGCCGTTTTGGCCGGGAGTCTCTCAGCCTCGGGTAAGTTGGATGAATTCGTCGTAGACAAGCGGGCGATCTACGACAACCGGTTGAGTCCCGTGACGCGTGGTTGTGGCATCACGGTTGCAGCACGACTGGTGCGGGCGATAGAATGAGAAATCAGTTAAAATTAAAGAAAATCTATCGAACTTGAAGGTTCAGAACGTGGGGTAGAATAGAAAGTCCTAAGAATGAATTCTTTTTGCGTCCATTTTGTTCTTTCAGTCTTTTTTTCAAATAATTTCTTGTAATTTCAAAATAACTAATTAATATTGTCTAAAACAACTAATTAAAAAACTACCTAGCATTACAATAATAAACACTTAGCAACATCACAGTTTTGAGGTTAGGTGGTCACCGTGAAAGACTGAGGAACTCTTTCCATTTTCTTCATTTAAATTGGTGCACCAATTTCAATAAATTAATGAATCGGTAATAAGTATTGTTAATTGTTTTTTTGCCCCCAGAGATCTTTTCTCACTTACTCTTTAACATGGAAAGCTTTACCAAATTACTTTACTTTAAAAGACTTTAATCATTTTCAAACATTTTAACTAGAAAAAAAAAACTCGTAAAAACCATTTTTGACGCGTAATTTGATAGCTGCAATTTTGTGATTTTTAATTTCAATTTAATTACTTATTATCATCCTAAACCATGATAGCGGTTGAACGGGGACATTATTTTTTTATAGTAAAAAATTCTCTGGGCTCTTAACTTTATCCTAATATTTTTTAATTATCATTTAAGAAATTTATTGCAACAGTATTTATTGCCCAAGTTAAACAAAAAAACTAATCAGGTATCCCTCAAGCTCTGAATCCCCAAATATCCTGGGCGACCGAGTTCAACAAAACAATAATCAGCTATCCCTCAAGCTCTAAACCCCTAAATACCCTGGGCGCCCGAGTTCAACAAAAAAACTAAACGGCTATCCCCCAAGCTCTGAACCCGCAAAACCCTGGACATCGAGTTCAATAAAAAAAAACTGATCAGCTATCCCCTAAGCTCTAAACCCCCAAATACCCTGGGCGACCGAGTTCAACAAAACAATAATCAGCTATCCCTCAAGCTCTAAACCTCTAAATACCCTGGGCGCCCGAGTTCAACAAAAAAACTAATCGGCTATCCCCCAAGCTCTGAACCCGCAAAACCCTGGGCATCGATTTCAAAAAAAAAAAACTGATCAGCTATCCCCCAAGCTCTAAACCCCCAAATACCCTGGGCGCCCGAGTTCAACGAAAAAACTAATCAGCTATCCCTCAAGCTCTAAACCCTCAAAAGGGCACCCGAGTTCAACAAAAAAACTGATCGGCTATCCCCCAAGCTCTGAATCCCCAAATACCCTGGACGCCCGAATTCAACGAAAAAACTTATCGGCTATCCCCCAAGCTCTAAACCCCCAAATACCCTGGGCGCCCGAGTTCAACAAAACAATAATCAGCTATCCCCCAAGCTCTGAACCCGCAAAACCCTGGGCATCGATTTCAAAAAAAAAAAACTGATCAGCTATCCCCCAAGCTCTGAATCCCCAAATACCCTGGACGCCCGAATTCAACGAAAAAACTTATCGGCTATCCCCCAAGCTCTAAACCCCCAAATACCCTGGGCGCCCGAGTTCAACAAAACAATAATCAGCTATCCCCCAAGCTCTGAACCCGCAAAACCCTGGGCATCGATTTCAAAAAAAAAAAACTGATCAGCTATCCCCCAAGCTCTAAACCCCCAAATACCCTGGGCGCCCGAGTTCAACGAAAAAACTAATCAGCTATCCCTCGAGCTCTAAACCCTCAAAAGGGCACCCGAGTTCAACGAAAAAACTTATCGGCTATCCCCCAAGCTCTAAACCCCCAAATACCCTGGGCGCCCGAGTTCAACAAAAAACCTAATCGGCTATCCCCCAAGCTCTGAACCCGCAAAACCCTGGGCATCGATTTCAAAAAAAAAAAACTGATCAGCTATCCCCCAAGCTCTAAACCCCCAAATACCCTGGGCGCCCGAGTTCAACAAAACAATAATCAGCTATCCCCCAAGCTCTGTACCCGCAAAACCCTGGGCATCGATTTCAAAAAAAAAAAAACTGATCAGCTATCCCCCAAGCTCTAAACCCCCAAATACCCTGGGCGCCCGAGTTCAACGAAAAAACTAATCAGCTATCCCTCAAGCTCTAAACCCTCAAAAAGGCACCCGAGTTCAACAAAAAAACTGATCGGCTATCCCCCAAGCTCTGAATCCCCAAATACCCTGGGCGCCCGAGTTCAACAAAAAAACTAATCAGCTATCCCCCAAGCTCTGAACCCGCAAAACCCTGGGCATCGATTTCAAAAAAAAAAAACTGATCAGCTATCCCCCAAGCTCTAAACCCCCAAATACCCTGGGCGCCCGAGTTCAACGAAAAAACTAATCAGCTATCCCTCAAGCTCTAAACCCTCAAAAGGGCACCCGAGTTCAACAAAAAAACTGATCGGCTATCCCCCAAGCTCTGAATCCCCAAATACCCTGGACGCCCGAATTCAACGAAAAAACTTATCGGCTATCCCCCAAGCTCTAAACCCCCAAATACCCTGGGCGCCCGAGTTCAACAAAACAATAATCAGCTATCCCCCAAGCTCTGAACCCGCAAAACCCTGGGCATCGATTTCAAAAAAAAAAAACTGATCAGCTATCCCCCAAGCTCTGAACCCGCAAAACCCTGGGCATCGATTTCAAAAAAAAAAAACTGATCAGCTATCCCCCAAGCTCTAAACCCCCAAATACCCTGGGCGCCCGAGTTCAACGAAAAAACTAATCAGCTATCCCTCGAGCTCTAAACCCTCAAAAGGGCACCCGAGTTCAACGAAAAAACTTATCGGCTATCCCCCAAGCTCTAAACCCCCAAATACCCTGGGCGCCCGAGTTCAACAAAAAAACTAATCGGCTATCCCCCAAGCTCTGAACCCGCAGAACCCTGGGCATCGATTTCAAAAAAAAAAAAAACTGATCAGCTATCCTCCAAGCTCTAAACCCCCAAATACCCTGGGCGCCCGAGTTCAACAAAACAATAATCAGCAATCCCCCAAGCTCTGTACCCGCAAAACCCTGGGCATCGATTTCAAAAAAAAAAAAACTGATCAGCTATCCCCCAAGCTCTAAACCCCCAAATACCCTGGGCGCCCGAGTTCAACGAAAAAACTAATCAGCTATCCCTCAAGCTCTAAACCCTCAAAAAGGCACCCGAGTTCAACAAAAAAACTGATCGGCTATCCCCCAAGCTCTGAATCCCCAAATACCCTGGGCGCCCGAGTTCAACGAAAAAACTAATCAGCTATCCCTCAAGCTCTAAACCCTCAAAAGGGCACCCGAGTTCAACAAAAAAACTGATCGGCTATCCCCCAAGCTCTGAATCCCCAAATACCCTGGGCGCCCGAGTTCAACGAAAAAACTAATCAGCTATCCCTCAAGCTCTAAACCCTCAAAAGGGCACCCGAGTTCAACAAAAAAACTGATCGGCTATCCCCCAAGCTCTGAATCCCCAAATACCCTGGACGCCCGAGTTCAACGAAAAAACTTATCGGCTATCCCCCAAGCTCTAAACCCCCAAATACCCTGGGCGCCCGAATTCAACAAAAAAACTAATCGGCTATCCCCCAAGCTCTGAACCCGCAAAACCCTGGGCATCGATTTCAAAAAAAAAAAACTGATCAGCTATCCCCCAAGCTCTAAACCCCCAAATACCCTGGGCGCCCGAGTTCAACGAAAAAACTAATCAGCTATTCCTCAAGCTCTAAACCCTCAAAAGGGCACACGAGTTCAACAAAAAAACTGAGCGGCTATCCCCCAAGCTCTGAATCCCCAAAACCCTGGGCGCCCGAGTTCAACGAAAAAACTTATCGGCTATCCCCCAAGCTATAAACCCCCAAATACCCTGGGCGCCCGAGTTCAACAAAACAATAATCAGCTATCCCCCAAGCTCTGTACCCGCAAAACCCTGGGCATCGATTTCAAAAAAAAAAAAAACTGATCAGCTATCCCCCAAGCTCTAAACCCCCAAATACCCTGGGCGCCCGAGTTCAACGAAAAAACTAATCAGCTATCCCTCAAGCTCTAAACCCTCAAAAAGGCACCCGAGTTCAACAAAAAAACTGATCGGCTATCCCCCAAGCTCTGAATCCCCAAATACCCTGGACGCCCGAGTTCAACGAAAAAACTTATCGGCTATCCCCCAAGCTCTTAACCCCCAAATACCCTGGGCGCCCGAGTTCAACAAAAAAACTAATCGGCTATCCCCCAAGCTCTGAACCCGCAAGACCCTGGGCATCGATTTCAAAAAAAAAAAACTGATCAGCTATCCCCCAAGCTCTAAACCCCCAAATACCCTGGGCGCCCGAGTTCAACGAAAAAACTAATCAGCTATCCCTCAAGCTCTAAACCCTCAAAAGGGCACCCGAGTTCAACAAAAAAACTGATCGGCTATCCCCCAAGCTCTGAATCCCCAAATACCCTGGACGCCCGAGTTCAACGAAAAAACTTATCGGCTATCCCCCAAGCTCTAAACGCCCAAATACCCTGGGCGACCGAGTTCAACAAAACATTAATCAGCTATCCCTCAAGCTCTAAACCCCTAAATACCCTGGGCGCCCGAGTTCAACAAAAAAACTAATCAGCTATCTCCCAAGCTCTGAACCCGCCAAACCCTGGACATCGAGTACAATAAAAAAAAACTGATCATTTATCCCCCAAGCTCTAAACCCCCAAGACCCTGGGCGCCCGAGGTCAACGAAAAAACTGATCGGCTATCCCCCAAGCTCCAAACCCCCAAATACCCTGGGCGCCCGAGTTTAACAAAACAATGATCAGCTATCCCCCAAGCTCTGAACCCGCAAAACCCTGGGCATGGATTTCAAAAAAAAAAAAACTGATCAGCTATCCCCCAAGCTCTAAACCCCCAAATACCCTGGGCGCCCGAGTTCAACGAAAAAACTAATCAGCTATCCCTCAAGCTCTAAACCCTCAAAAGGGCACCCGAGTTCAACGAAAACACTTATCGGCTATCCCCCAAGCTCTAAACCCCCAAATACCCTGGGCGCCCGAGTTCAACGAAAAAACTTATCGGCTATCCCCCAAGCTCTAAACCCCCAAATACCCTGGGCGACTGAGTTCAACAAAACAATAATCAGCTATCCCTCAAGCTCTAAACCCCCAAGACCCTGGGCGCCTGAGGTCAACGAAAAAACTGATCGGCTATCCCCCAAGCTCTGAATCCCCAAAACCCTGGGCGCCCGAGTTCAACGAAAAAACTAATCAGCTATCCCTCAAGCTCTAAACCCTCAAAAGGGCACCCGAGTTCAACAAAAAAACTGATCGGCTATCCCCCAAGCTCTGAATCCCCAAAACCCTGGGCACCCGAGTTCAACGAAAACACTTATCGGCTATCCCCCAAGCTCTAAACCCCCAAATACCCTGGGCGACCGAGTTCAACAAAACAATAATCAGCTATCCCTCAAGCTCTAAACCCCTAAATACCCTGGGCGCCCGAGTTCAACAAAAAAACTAATCGGCTATCCCCCAAGCTCTGAACCCGCCAAACCCTGAACATCGAGTTCAATAAAAAAAAACTGATCATTTATCCCCCAAGCTCTAAACCCCCAAGACCCTGGGCGCCTGAGGTCAACGAAAAAACTGATCGGCTATCCCCCAAGCTCTGAATCCCCAAAACCCTGGGCGCCCGAGTTCAACGAAAAAACTAATCAGCTATCCCTCAAGCTCTAAACCCTCAAAAGGGCACCCGAGTTCAACGAAAAAACTGATCGGCTATCCCCCAAGCTCTAAACCCCCAAATACCCTGGGCGACCGAGTTCAACAAAACAATAATCAGCTATCCCTCAAGCTCTAAACCCCTAAATACCCTGGGCGCCCGAGTTCAACAAAAAAACTAATCGGCTATCCCCCAAGCTCTGAACCCGCCAAACCCTGAACATCGAGTTCAATAAAAAAAAACTGATCATTTATCCCCCAAGCTCTAAACCCCCAAGACCCTGGGCGCCTGAGGTCAACGAAAAAACTGATCGGCTATCCCCCAAGCTCTGAATCCCCAAAACCCTGGGCGCCCGAGTTCAACGAAAAAACTAATCAGCTATCCCTCAAGCTCTAAACCCTCAAAAGGGCACCCGAGTTCAACAAAAAAACTGATCGGCTATCCCCCAAGCTCTGAATCCCCAAATACCCTGGACGCCCGAGTTCAACGAAACAATAATCAGCTATCCCCCAAGCTCTGAACCCGCAGAACCCTGGGCATCGATTTCAAAAAAAAAAAAAACTGATCAGCTATCCTCCAAGCTCTAAACCCCCAAATACCCTGGGCGCCCGAGTTCAACGAAAAAACTAATCAGCTATCCCTCAAGCTCTAAACCCTCAAAAGGGCACCCGAGTTCAACAAAAAAACTGATCGGCTATCCCTCAAGCTCTGAATCCCCAAATACCCTGGACGCCCGAGTTCAACGAAAAAACTTATCGGCTATCCCCCAAGCTCTAAACCCCCAAATACCCTGGGCGACCGAGTTCAACAAAACAATAATCAGCTATCCCTCAAGCTCTAAACCCCTAAATACCCTGGGCGCCCGAGTTCAACAAAAAAACTAATCGGCTATCCCCCAAGCTCTGAACCCGCCAAACCCTGAACATCGAGTTCAATAAAAAAAAACTGATCATTTATCCCCCAAGCTCTAAACCCCCAAGACCCTGGGCGCCTGAGGTCAACGAAAAAACTGATCGGCTATCCCCCAAGCTCTGAATCCCCAAAACCCTGGGCGCCCGAGTTCAACGAAAAAACTAATCAGCTATCCCTCAAGCTCTAAACCCTCAAAAGGGCACCCGAGTTCAACAAAAAAACTGATCGGCTATCCCCCAAGCTCTGAATCCCCAAATACCCTGGACGCCCGAGTTCAACGAAACAATAATCAGCTATCCCCCAAGCTCTGAACCCGCAGAACCCTGGGCATCGATTTCAAAAAAAAAAAAAACTGATCAGCTATCCTCCAAGCTCTAAACCCCCAAATACCCTGGGCGCCCGAGTTCAACGAAAAAACTAATCAGCTATCCCTCAAGCTCTAAACCCTCAAAAGGGCACCCGAGTTCAACAAAAAAACTGATCGGCTATCCCCCAAGCTCTGAATCCCCAAAACCCTGGGCACCCGAGTTCAACGAAAACACTTATCGGCTATCCCCCAAGCTCTAAACCCCCAAATACCCTGGGCGACCGAGTTCAACAAAACAATAATCAGCTATCCCTCAAGCTCTAAACCCCTAAATACCCTGGGCGCCCGAGTTCAACAAAAAAACTAATCGGCTATCCCCCAAGCTCTGAACCCGCCAAACCCTGAACATCGAGTTCAATAAAAAAAAACTGATCATTTATCCCCCAAGCTCTAAACCCCCAAGACCCTGGGCGCCTGAGGTCAACGAAAAAACTGATCGGCTATCCCCCAAGCTCTGAATCCCCAAAACCCTGGGCGCCCGAGTTCAACGAAAAAACTAATCAGCTATCCCTCAAGCTCTAAACCCTCAAAAGGGCACCCGAGTTCAACAAAAAAACTGATCGGCTATCCCCCAAGCTCTGAATCCCCAAATACCCTGGACGCCCGAGTTCAACGAAACAATAATCAGCTATCCCCCAAGCTCTGAACCCGCAGAACCCTGGGCATCGATTTCAAAAAAAAAAAAAACTGATCAGCTATCCTCCAAGCTCTAAACCCCCAAATACCCTGGGCGCCCGAGTTCAACGAAAAAACTAATCAGCTATCCCTCAAGCTCTAAACCCTCAAAAGGGCACCCGAGTTCAACAAAAAAACTGATCGGCTATCCCTCAAGTTCTGAATCCCCAAATACCCTGGACGCCCGAGTTCAACGAAAAAACTTATCGGCTATCCCCCAAGCTCTGAATCCCCAAATACCCTGGACGCCCGAGTTCAACGAAAAAACTTATCGGCTATCCCCCAAGCTCTAAACCCCCAAATACCCTGGGCGCCCGAGTTCAACGAAAAAACTAATCAGCTATCCCTCAAGCTCTAAACCCTCAAAAGGGCACCCGAGTTCAACAAAAAAACTGATCGGCTATCCCCCAAGCTCTGAATCCCCAAAACCCTGGGCACCCGAGTTCAACGAAAACACTTATCGGCTATCCCCCAAGCTCTAAACCCCCAAATACCCTGGGCGACCGAGTTCAACAAAACAATAATCAGCTATCCCTCAAGCTCTAAACCCTCAAAAGGGCACCCGAGTTCAACAAAAAAACTGATCGGCTATCCCTTAAGCTCTGAATCCCCAAATACCCTGGACGCCCGAGTTCAACGAAAAAACTTATCGGCTATCCCCCAAGCTCTAAACCCCCAAATACCCTGGACGCCCGAGTTCAACGAAAAAACTTATCGGCTATCCCCCAAGCTCTAAACCCCCAAATACCCTGGGCGCCCGAGTTCAACGAAAAAACTAATCAGCTATCCCTCAAGCTCTAAACCCTCAAAAGGGCACCCGAGTTCAACAAAAAAACTGATCGGCTATCCCCCAAGCTCTGAATCCCCAAAACCCTGGGCACCCGAGTTCAACGAAAACACTTATCGGCTATCCCCCAAGCTCTAAACCCCCAAATACCCTGGGCGACCGAGTTCAACAAAACAATAATCAGCTATCCCTCAAGCTCTAAACCCCTAAATACCCTGGGCGCCCGAGTTCAACGAAAAAACTTATCGGCTATCCCCCAAGCTCTAAACCCCCAAATACCCTGGACGCCCGAGTTCAACGAAAAAACTTATCGGCTATCCCCCAAGCTCTAAACCCCCAAATACCCTGGGCGCCCGAGTTCAACGAAAAAACTAATCAGCTATCCCTCAAGCTCTAAACCCTCAAAAGGGCACCCGAGTTCAACAAAAAAACTGATCGGCTATCCCCCAAGCTCTGAATCCCCAAAACCCTGGGCACCCGAGTTCAACGAAAACACTTATCGGCTATCCCCCAAGCTCTAAACCCCCAAATACCCTGGGCGACCGAGTTCAACAAAACAATAATCAGCTATCCCTCAAGCTCTAAACCCCTAAATACCCTGGGCGCCCGAGTTCAACAAAAAAACTAATCGGCTATCCCCCAAGCTCTGAACCCGCCAAACCCTGAACATCGAGTTCAATAAAAAAAAACTGATCATTTATCCCCCAAGCTCTAAACCCCCAAGACCCTGGGCGACCGAGGTCAACGAAAAAACTGATCGGCTATCCCCCAAGCTCTGAATCCCCAAAACCCTGGGCACCCGAGTTCAACGAAAACACTTATCGGCTATCCCTCAAGCTCTAAACCCTCAAAAGGGCACCCGGGTTCAACAAAAAAACTGATCGGCTATCCCCCAAGCTCTGAATCCCCAAAACCTTGGGCACCCGAGTTCAACGAAAACACTTATCGGCTATCCCCCAAGCTCTAAACCCCCAAATACCCTGGGCGACCGAGTTCAACAAAACAATAATCAGCTATCCCTCAAGCTCTAAACCCCTAAATACCCTGGGCGCCCGAGTTCAACAAAAAAACTAATCGGCTATCCCCCAAGCTCTGAACCCGCCAAACCCTGAACATCGAGTTCAATAAAAAAAAACTGATCATTTATCCCCCAAGCTCTAAACCCCCAAGACCCTGGGCGACCGAGGTCAACGAAAAAACTGATCGGCTATCCCCCAAGCTCTGAATCTCCAAAACCCTGGGCACCCGAGTTCAACGAAAACACTTATCGGCTATCCCTCAAGCTCTAAACCCTCAAAAGGGCACCCGGGTTCAACAAAAAAACTGATCGGCTATCCCCCAAGCTCTGAATCCCCAAATACCCTGGGCACCCGAGTTCAACGAAAACACTTATCGGCTATCCCCCAAGCTCTAAACCCCCAAATACCCTGGGCGACCGAGTTCAACAAAACAATAATCAGCTATCCCTCAAGCTCTAAACCCCTAAATACCCTGGGCGCCCGAGTTCAACGAAAAAACTTATCGGCTATCCCCCAAGCTCTAAACCCCCAAATACCCTGGACGCCCGAGTTCAACGAAAAAACTTATCGGCTATCCCCCAAGCTCTAAACCCCCAAATACCCTGGGCGCCCGAGTTCAACGAAAAAACTAATCAGCTATCCCTCAAGCTCTAAACCCTCAAAAGGGCACCCGAGTTCAACAAAAAAACTGATCGGCTATCCCCCAAGCTCTGAATCCCCAAAACCCTGGGCACCCGAGTTCAACGAAAACACTTATCGGCTATCCCCCAAGCTCTAAACCCCCAAATACCCTGGGCGACCGAGTTCAACAAAACAATAATCAGCTATCCCTCAAGCTCTAAACCCCTAAATACCCTGGGCGCCCGAGTTCAACAAAAAAACTAATCGGCTATCCCCCAAGCTCTGAACCCGCCAAACCCTGAACATCGAGTTCAATAAAAAAAAACTGATCATTTATCCCCCAAGCTCTAAACCCCCAAGACCCTGGGCGACCGAGGTCAACGAAAAAACTGATCGGCTATCCCTCAAGCTCTAAACCCTCAAAAGGGCACCCGAGTTCAACAAAAAAACTGATCGGCTATCCCCCAAGCTCTGAATCCCCAAAACCCTGGGCACCCGAGTTCAACGAAAACACTTATCGGCTATCCCTCAAGCTCTAAACCCTCAAAAGGGCACCCGGGTTCAACAAAAAAACTGATCGGCTATCCCCCAAGCTCTGAATCCCCAAAACCCTGGGCACCCGAGTTCAACGAAAACACTTATCGGCTATCCCCCAAGCTCTAAACCCCCAAATACCCTGGGCGACCGAGTTCAACAAAACAATAATCAGCTATCCCTCAAGCTCTAAACCCCTAAATACCCTGGGCGCCCGAGTTCAACAAAAAAACTAATCGGCTATCCCCCAAGCTCTGAACCCGCCAAACCCTGAACATCGAGTTCAATAAAAAAAAACTGATCATTTATCCCCCAAGCTCTAAACCCCCAAGACCCTGGGCGACCGAGGTCAACGAAAAAACTGATCGGCTATCCCCCAAGCTCTGAATCTCCAAAACCCTGGGCACCCGAGTTCAACGAAAACACTTATCGGCTATCCCTCAAGCTCTAAACCCTCAAAAGGGCACCCGGGTTCAACAAAAAAACTGATCGGCTATCCCCCAAGCTCTGAATCCCCAAATACCCTGGACGCCCGAGTTCAACGAAAACACTTATCGGCTATCCCCCAAGCTCTAAACCCCCAAATACCCTGGGCGCCCGAGTTCAACAAAACAATAATCAGCTATCCCCCAAGCTCTGAACCCGCAAAACCCTGGGCATGGATTTCAAAAAAAAAAAAAAACTGATTAGCTATCCCCCAAGCTCTAAACCCCCAAATACCCTGGGCGCCCGAGTTCAACGAAAAAACTAATCAGCTATCCCTCAAGCTCTAAACCCTCGAAAGGGCACCCGAGTTCAACAAAAAAACTGATCGGCTATCCCCCAAGCTCTGAATCCCCAAATACCCTGGACGCCCGAGTTCAACGAAAACACTTATCGGCTATCCCCCAAGCTCTAAACCCCCAAATACCCTGGGCGCCCGAGTTCAACAAAACAATAATCAGCTATCCCCCAAGCTCTGAACCCGCAAAACCCTGGGCATGGATTTCAAAAAAAAAAAAAACTGATTAGCTATCCCCCAAGCTCTAAACCCCCAAATACCCTGGGCGCCCGAGTTCAACGAAAAAACTTATCGGCTATCCCCCAAGCTCTAAACCCCCAAATACCCTGGGTGACTGAGTTCAACAAAACAATAATCAGCTATCCCTCAAGCTCTAAACCCCTAAATACCCTGGGCGCCTGAGTTCAACAAAAAAACTAATCGGCTATCCCCCAAGCTCTAAACCCCCAAATACCCTGGACATTGAGTTCAATAAAAAAAAAACTGATCATTTATCCCCCAAGCTCTAAACCCCCAAGACCCTGGGCGCCTGAGGTCAACGAAAAAACTGATCGGCTATCCCCCAAGCTCTGAATCCCCAAAACCCTGGGCGCCCGAGTTCAACGAAAAAACTAATCAGCTATCCCTCAAGCTCTAAACCCTCAAAAGGGCACCCGAGTTCAACAAAAAAACTGATCGGCTATCCCCCAAGCTCTGAATCCCCAAAACCCTGGGCACCCGAGTTCAACGAAAACACTTATCGGCTATCCCCCAAGCTCTAAACCCCCAAATACCCTGGGCGACCGAGTTCAACAAAACAATAATCAGCTATCCCTCAAGCTCTAAACCCTCAAAAGGGCACCCGAGTTCAACAAAAAAACTGATCGGCTATCCCTTAAGCTCTGAATCCCCAAATACCCTGGACGCCCGAGTTCAACGAAAAAACTTATCGGCTATCCCCCAAGCTCTAAACCCCCAAATACCCTGGACGCCCGAGTTCAACGAAAAAACTTATCGGCTATCCCCCAAGCTCTAAACCCCCAAATACCCTGGGCGCCCGAGTTCAACGAAAAAACTAATCAGCTATCCCTCAAGCTCTAAACCCTCAAAAGGGCACCCGAGTTCAACAAAAAAACTGATCGGCTATCCCCCAAGCTCTGAATCCCCAAAACCCTGGGCACCCGAGTTCAACGAAAACACTTATCGGCTATCCCCCAAGCTCTAAACCCCCAAATACCCTGGGCGACCGAGTTCAACAAAACAATAATCAGCTATCCCTCAAGCTCTAAACCCCTAAATACCCTGGGCGCCCGAGTTCAACGAAAAAACTTATCGGCTATCCCCCAAGCTCTAAACCCCCAAATACCCTGGACGCCCGAGTTCAACGAAAAAACTTATCGGCTATCCCCCAAGCTCTAAACCCCCAAATACCCTGGGCGCCCGAGTTCAACGAAAAAACTAATCAGCTATCCCTCAAGCTCTAAACCCTCAAAAGGGCACCCGAGTTCAACAAAAAAACTGATCGGCTATCCCCCAAGCTCTGAATCCCCAAAACCCTGGGCACCCGAGTTCAACGAAAACACTTATCGGCTATCCCCCAAGCTCTAAACCCCCAAATACCCTGGGCGACCGAGTTCAACAAAACAATAATCAGCTATCCCTCAAGCTCTAAACCCCTAAATACCCTGGGCGCCCGAGTTCAACAAAAAAACTAATCGGCTATCCCCCAAGCTCTGAACCCGCCAAACCCTGAACATCGAGTTCAATAAAAAAAAACTGATCATTTATCCCCCAAGCTCTAAACCCCCAAGACCCTGGGCGACCGAGGTCAACGAAAAAACTGATCGGCTATCCCCCAAGCTCTGAATCCGCAAAACCCTGGGCACCCGAGTTCAACGAAAACACTTATCGGCTATCCCTCAAGCTCTAAACCCTCAAAAGGGCACCCGGGTTCAACAAAAAAACTGATCGGCTATCCCCCAAGCTCTGAATCCCCAAAACCCTGGGCACCCGAGTTCAACGAAAACACTTATCGGCTATCCCCCAAGCTCTAAACCCCCAAATACCCTGGGCGACCGAGTTCAACAAAACAATAATCAGCTATCCCTCAAGCTCTAAACCCCTAAATACCCTGGGCGCCCGAGTTCAACAAAAAAACTAATCGGCTATCCCCCAAGCTCTGAACCCGCCAAACCCTGAACATCGAGTTCAATAAAAAAAAACTGATCATTTATCCCCCAAGCTCTAAACCCCCAAGACCCTGGGCGACCGAGGTCAACGAAAAAACTGATCGGCTATCCCCCAAGCTCTGAATCTCCAAAACCCTGGGCACCCGAGTTCAACGAAAACACTTATCGGCTATCCCTCAAGCTCTAAACCCTCAAAAGGGCACCCGGGTTCAACAAAAAAACTGATCGGCTATCCCCCAAGCTCTGAATCCCCAAATACCCTGGACGCCCGAGTTCAACGAAAACACTTATCGGCTATCCCCCAAGCTCTAAACCCCCAAATACCCTGGGCGCCCGAGTTCAACAAAACAATAATCAGCTATCCCCCAAGCTCTGAACCCGCAAAACCCTGGGCATGGATTTCAAAAAAAAAAAAAAACTGATTAGCTATCCCCCAAGCTCTAAACCCCCAAATACCCTGGGCGCCCGAGTTCAACGAAAAAACTAATCAGCTATCCCTCAAGCTCTAAACCCTCGAAAGGGCACCCGAGTTCAACAAAAAAACTGATCGGCTATCCCCCAAGCTCTGAATCCCCAAATACCCTGGACGCCCGAGTTCAACGAAAACACTTATCGGCTATCCCCCAAGCTCTAAACCCCCAAATACCCTGGGCGCCCGAGTTCAACAAAACAATAATCAGCTATCCCCCAAGCTCTGAACCCGCAAAACCCTGGGCATGGATTTCAAAAAAAAAAAAAACTGATTAGCTATCCCCCAAGCTCTAAACCCCCAAATACCCTGGGCGCCCGAGTTCAACGAAAAAACTTATCGGCTATCCCCCAAGCTCTAAACCCCCAAATACCCTGGGTGACTGAGTTCAACAAAACAATAATCAGCTATCCCTCAAGCTCTAAACCCCTAAATACCCTGGGCGCCTGAGTTCAACAAAAAAACTAATCGGCTATCCCCCAAGCTCTAAACCCCCAAATACCCTGGACATTGAGTTCAATAAAAAAAAAACTGATCATTTATCCCCCAAGCTCTAAACCCCCAAGACCCTGGGCGCCTGAGGTCAACGAAAAAACTGATCGGCTATCCCCCAAGCTCTGAATCCCCAAAACCCTGGGCGCCCGAGTTCAACGAAAAAACTAATCAGCTATCCCTCAAGCTCTAAACCCTCAAAAGGGCACCCGAGTTCAACAAAAAAACTGATCGGCTATCCCCCAAGCTCTGAATCCCCAAATACCCTGGACGCCCGAGTTCAACGAAAAAACTTATCGGCTATCTCCCAAGCTCTGAATCCCCAAATACCCTGGACGCCCGAGTTCAACGAAAAAACTTATCGGCTATCCCCCAAGCTCTAAACCCCCAAATACCCTGGGCGCCCGAGTTCAACGAAAAAACTAATCAGCTATCCCTCAAGCTCTAAACCCTCAAAAGGGCACCCGAGTTCAACAAAAAAACTGATCGGCTATCCCCCAAGCTCTGAATCCCCAAAACCCTGGGCACCCGAGTTCAACGAAAACACTTATCGGCTATCCCCCAAGCTCTAAACCCCCAAATACCCTGGGCGCCCGAGTTCAACAAAACAATAATCAGCTATCCCCCAAGCTCTGAACCCGCAAAACCCTGGGCATCGATTTCAAAAAAAAAAAAAAACTGATCAGCTATCCCCCAAGCTCTAAACCCCCAAGACCCTGGGCGCCCGAGGTCAACGAAAAAACTGATCGGCTATCCCCCAAGCTCTGAACCCGCAAAACCCTGGGCATCGATTTCAAAAAAAAAAAAACTGATCATTTATCCCCTAAGCTCTAAACCCCCAAGACCCTGGGCGCCCGAGGTCAACGAAAAAACTGATCGGCTATCCCCCGAGCTCTGAATCCCCAAAACCCTGGGCGCCCGAGTTCAACGAAAAAACTAATCAGCTATCCCTCAAGCTCTAAACCCTCAAAAGGGCACCCGAGTTCAACAAAAAAACTGATCGGCTATCCCCCAAGCTCTGAATCCCCAAATACCCTGGACGCCCGAGTTCAACGAAAAAACTTATCGGCTATCCCCCAAGCTCTGAATCCCCAAATACCCTGGACGCCCGAGTTCAACGAAAAAACTTATCGGCTATCCCCCAAGCTCTAAACCCCCAAATACCCTGGGTGCCCGAGTTCAACGAAAAAACTAATCAGCTATCCCTCAAGCTCTAAACCCTCAAAAGGGCACCCGAGTTCAACAAAAAAACTGATCGGCTATCCCCCAAGCTCTGAATCCCCAAAACCCTGGGCACCCGAGTTCAACGAAAACACTTATCGGCTATCCCCCAAGCTCTAAACCCCCAAATACCCTGGGCGACCGAGTTCAACAAAAAAACTAATCGGCTATCCCCCAAGCTCTGAACCCGCCAAACCCTGAACATCGAGTTCAATAAAAAAAAACTGATCATTTATCCCCCAAGCTCTAAACCCCCAAGACCCTGGGCGACCGAGGTCAACGAAAAAACTGATCGGCTATCCCCCAAGCTCTGAATCCCCAAAACCCTGGGCACCCGAGTTTAACGAAAACACTTATCGGCTATCCCCCAAGCTCTAAACCCCCAAATACCCTGGGCGCCCGAGTTCAACAAAACAATAATCAGCTATCCCCCAAGCTCTGAACCCGCAAAACCCTGGGCATCGATTTCAAAAAAAAAAAAAACTGATCAGCTATCCCCCAAGCTCTAAACCCCCAAGACCCTGGGCGCCCGAGGTCAACGAAAAAACTGATCGGCTATCCCCCAAGCTCTAAACCTCCTTAAGTTCTGGTTACCTAGTGGAATAATTCTAGAAGTTAAGCGTACTTTCTATAATTGAATATCAAGTCCATAAAAAAGTGTTTTTTTTTTTTTTTTCTTTTTTTTTTGTTCCACAATAAGGTTGTGGATTTTATTTTCTAGTTAGAAAAAAAAATTTGTTAATAATTTTTTATGTTGCAACAAAAAAAATTTCGTTGAATTGAACTCGGGTGCCCAGGGATTCTGGGGGGTTTGGAGCTTGGGGTATAGCTGCTCAGTTTTTTTTATTGAACACGGGCGCCTCGGGTATTTGGAGATTCAGAGCTTGGGGGAAAGCCAATAAGTTTTTTTGCTGAACTCGGACGCCCAGGGTATTTGGGGGTTTAGAGCTTAGGGAATAGCTGATTAGTTTTTTTGTTGAACTCGGGCGCCCAGGGTATTTGGGGGCTTAGAGCTTAGGGGATAGCTGATTAGTTTTTTTGTTGAACTCGGGCGCCCATGGTATTTGGGGGTTTAGAGCCTGGGGGATATAGCTGATTATTTTTTTGCTGAACTCGGGCGCCCTGGGTATTTGGGGGTTTGGAGCTTGGGGTATAGCTGCTCAGTTTTTTTTATTGAACACGGGCGCCCTGGGTATTTGGGGATTCAGAGCTTGGGGGAAAGCCAATAAGTTTTTTTGCTGAACTCGGACGCCCAGGGTTTTGGGAGTTTAGAGCTTTGGGGATAGCTGATCATTGTTTTGTTGAACTCGGTCGCCCAGGGTATTTGGGGATTCAGAGCTTGGGAGATAACTGATAAGTTTTTTTGTTAAACTCAGGCGCCCAGGGCGCTTAGGCATATTGAGGTTTAATGCTTGACTTAGGATTGTACCATTTCGTTGACACCCCCTGAAAATACTAGGGGGTGTCAGGAAAAAAATTGATCAGGACACCCCCTAGCTTACATGGGTTGTTGCGCCCCTGCAGATAGCCAAAGGTTCTTCGCTGACACTGCCAGCTGTTGGGTGTAAAGCGAAGGGGCACTTTGAGATTTGCTATCAACTTCTGCCTTTAAAAAAAACTTAATCATAAAAGGGTATATTGAAGGCGAATATGAGTGGTAATTATTTACCAAGCAGAAAAATATGCTTAGAAAAAATTTGATTAATAGAAATAATCGCAATGAAGTATTGCGCAGGATCTTGCCGTTGTGTTGACACCGGAATGCTGATCACGTGATGCAATTTGAAATGTGAGTCGTGACGAAAGCTCCGATGTGACTATGCAGCTCCCTTAACGCATATGTCGTATAAAATCAATGTGTGCATCCGGGAAAAGTAAAAGTGACCTTGACTATAGTGAAGTGGAATGGAGCTTCAAGTCTCGCATCAAAACCGGTTTGACTTCAAACATTACGTTCATTGATCCACATTAATTTTTAAAAACAGCAGAAAAAGAAGTAATCGCGTGTGTTAAGCGTGAAATAACCAAACATTTTTTTGTAAAAGCATATTGCTTACTCAGCATATTTTTTATTGGGACCCGAAGAACAAATCAAATTTTTTAATAATAAAGCCACGCCTTTAGATTTCAACACCGATCTAGATTTCTGGTACAAAGAAAAAATAACAGAACCTATTTTAATTCAATTAAGAGAATTTACTTCTCACGGATCTGGTTAGGCGTTATCTCAATTGTGAAATTTAGCTATATGCATTGGAAAATATAACTCCATGTATGCTGGTTCTTATATTTGTCCTCGAAAGTGGTTAAAAAATAAAAACTGTATTATACCATTCAGGCATATAATCGGTGCGTTTTCATAGCCCAAACCCACTCGATAATCGGTGATATAGGTTATATTGATTAAGAATTGATTCTGAAACAATTAAACTTAATCAAAGCGTTTTTTTACCAATGCTAATTAAATACACTTAAATTGTAGTTAAATAAATAGAAATTTTGATCATCAAATTATTAAAAACGTGTTGCTATAAATTTAATATTATCTTTTTTTTTTTTTTTTTTTAACTAAAAAATTACCATTCTATTGAATCAGTTTTACTAAACTACATAAGAGAGTCATGCTGATAATTTTTTTTCCCAAGAATAATGACATTTTAGCAGAGTCAATTATTTACACAGCTTTAAAATACAATATTAGTCAGATTAACCTGACCACTTATTTCATTTAACTATAAATGTATAATTTTCCATAATAGTCTCTATCGCAGGGCTTTTTTTGGCCAGAACTATTTCATCGAATAAGTTTTACATATTAAATACAGAGACTCAGGTTGATAATTTTTTTTTTTTTTTTTTTATTTTATATATAATGGCATTTCAGCGAAGTCAATTTTTGGAAGTTTTAAGACAATGTAATTAATTTAACCAAATGGTTGATTTAGCCGAGTCAATTCTTTACACAGCTTTAAAATTGTAGTCAGATAAACCTAACTACTTGTTTCATTTAACTATAAAAGTATAATTTTCCTAATAGTCTTCAACGCAGTAAAAAAATAAAAATTTTTTTGAATTATTTTCTTTACTGGATGGCAAAATTTTGGTCAACCAAAACTATTATTGAAAATTTTTGCTGACAAAAACATACATACCACACAGCTATTTTTGACAATTTCAGGTTGATATTAAAAATTTTTATATTTTTCTAATTACAATAAAATTATGTTTTTTTTATAAAAAAAAAATTTCTTTCAATCGCTAAAAAATACATTGTTTTGTTTTCAAAAAAAAGTTTTTCAAGTTTTTTTTTTTTTTTTGGCAGTTATGTCAGCGCTTTATCCTCGATTAGATCATACGGATCGTGAAATGTATTATCCCGAATACGACTAATTAAATTGAACCGGAATCGACTTTCCTACTACGTTGCATCAAATTCCTATGTTCGAAAAAAAATAACAATATTTCAATCAACGTCTTATTGAGGAAAATAAAGTGTGTCCAATTTTAATTACGCAAGAGAAAAAACCAACCTTTATAGACCTGGAAAAAAACACATTTTCTGGCGCTGTCTAAATTATTTTGTCTAAATAATTTGATGATTATATCATCAAATAGAATGCGGTCAAACAAACACAGGTCACATTTTAATGCCTGAAAAAGGTGAAAATATTTAAAATTTTTAAAATTATTAAGGAAAAGATCTTTTAAAATTTGTTGTGTATGCAGATTTTGAAAGTTACCTCGGAACCTCAGATAAAGATGCATGTGTTAAAGCATACCAACAACATACGGCATTTAGTATGGGGTATTATTTACAGTGTCTTCATGATCCTTTGCTATCAAGATATAAGAGTTACCGTGGTGAAGACTGTGGAGAGTGGTTCAGCAACGAACTTTTAAAAATTTCAGAAGAAATAAATACAATTCGAATTCTCTTAACATGACACCAAATGATTTGATCAAGTATTACAGAGCTACAGAGTGTCACGTTTGTCAAAAACCACTAGATAAGAAAGATAGAGTAAGAGATCATGACCACGTAAGTGGTCCACGTTTGAAAAAAATTTATACAATTATTAAACAACGCTTGTTTCGGAAAACTCTGTGATAATGTGAGTAATAGTATCGACGTTAAAATTGTAATTGAATTTGAGGGACGTTACGGAGCAGGTGCCTTGATAAACAAACCAAATTTTAAAAGACAAGTTCGCTTTCACGAAGATTTAGTAGGTATAGAGCTTGAAAAATGGTGTATTGTTATGGATAAATCCATTTACGTTGATACGGCAATTTTAGATTTTAGTAAAACATGAATGTATGATTATCATTATTCGCTATGTGAAAACTTAAAGTGCCCCCTGGATCGGAACTAAGTAAAGAACCTGAAAGAACCGATCTTATGTAAATACAAGGGATCGGACTATCAAAATAAAAAATTAAAAAAAACTCTACGTCCAATATGTTGATGCAAAGTAATTTTTTATATAAATATTATAGTAATTTTTAAAGTTATTATAGCTGCTCCAATGAATAAAAAACATTCTTTTTAATCAGTTTCTCCAATAAGTGTGAGTTTTTAGGGTTATGTTGCTCTTAACAAAATACATTGGTGGAAAAAAAAAATAATATGATCGTCTAAAACTTAACTTAAAACAAGTTGTAACCCTTTTTTACTTTAAGGTCTGAAGGACCAATAATTAATTAATTAACGGGTTCAACAGGAATACTGAAAGAAAAACCACTATGATCGTTACCTTTCGTAACAGATTTGATTCATTAAATAATTTATAAACGGATAGACATCCGTGCAAGCGAGCAGGGGTTTGACCCAGTGAGCGAAAGAGAGAGAGCTAGAAGACTTACACGTCAGCTCCTGAAGTCCTTGTCGGCGGTCACGGGATACAATAGTGCTTGACGACGTTGTCGGCCCCCTGGCGCAGAGTCGGAGGTTGAGGCAGCCAAAGGTCGCAATATTCCCCACGTGAACAAAACACAATTCAACGACGCGTACAAGATTTGGCGGTCGCGATCTAACCGTGGGCGCTGCTGCTACACAACTCCCGAGCCCGCTGCCAGTCAGCCGGCGCGTGGCTTCCCCCTCTCTGTCTCTCTCACTCTCGTGCTCCGCGCTCGCTCGAGCGGCTGCTTGCCGGTGTTGACAAGGGGTTAGCGTTAATGCTAACTACAGTTTTATTTATGTGAGGCCTCGGGTAACCCCCTGTACCGGGGTTACCCGTTACAAAGTTATTAATAAAATATTTTGCTCATTTATCAGTTTTTATTAGATTAAATCAAGTAGTTAAGCTACAAATAACACTTTTTGACTCTGCGCGATTATATATAGTTTGAGAGACTCAACATTGCATTTGACTGATGATAAATGTACCAAATTTTTCATAAACTAATTTAACGTAGCTATTTTTATAATTTTCTTTCAACAGTTTTAAAATGAATTAAAGGTTGAGCATGTTGGTCGCGCTTGAATGTTCTTTACTCAGTTCACTTTTTCGCCCCCATGAGGTCTAAGATCGAATGCGCTATCCCCTCTCTTCAGCCCTGCATAGCGAACAATTATTTTTAAAAAATATGTCTTGCGACTTATTGTACTCTGATACAGACAGCTTTCTCTATGAAATTAACGATAATGTATATGAAATTATGAAACTCGATTCTCATATTTTTTGATACAAGTAATTTTGAAAAAGGCAGCAACTATAAGATTGAACCATTACATGAAAAAGAAGTTGGTTTAAGGCCATCACAGGAACTCGCGCGATGCGCTAAATCTCGCAATCGTGCATATCGCGCGTTGCGCGCTGCCCTAACCTAACCTCATAGTCGAAACACGAGACGCGCGATGCGAGATTTCGCTCATCCCGCGAGTTCCTGTGATGGCTTTTAATAAAAAGTGAGACGAGTAAAAAAAATATGAGAAACGCATGATAATAAATTTGAAATTCCCGCCAATTTCTAATGAAATTTCTAATCTTGCCTCATCTCGGAGCTCCACAAGAAATAACACAGGGTTGCACCTGCCGCTCTAGTGATGCAAAATGACGAGGACGGTCCGGGACCGTCATCGTCCCAGGACGGTCTTAGGACCAATGGAAAAATCGAGGACGGTCGTTTTGAGTAAAACTCTTGCAAGTTCCAAAATTATTTGCGCGATTTCAGAAATTTTTTGTTTTTTTACTTTAACTGATACTTTTTTAAAACTACCTCATCTTTAAAGTAATCATAAAATTTTAATAATAGTTTAGTATATGTAATTTGTCAAAGCTAAATATTTAACAATTTATAATATTTTTTTTTTGCAACCAAACTTGTTCTAAACAAATGAAAGTAATTTATTTATTTAAAACCAACATGAATTTATAATTTTCTACTTGAAAATAAAATTTTAATAAATAAATATTTTACTTCATCGTCTATCTAGATGCAAAATGACCGTCCTGTGACGTCCCGTCATTAAGACGGGACGAAAAAATTAAAGACCGTCATTCCGGCATACAAAAATGCCAGCTTTCTGCGACGGTCCCAAGACGGTCGTTAGACCGTGCAAATGACCAGTGACGGGACCGATTTTGAAAAAAGGCGTCATTTTGCATCACTATGCCGCTCCTATAGTATTTTGGTCGAGCTTTCCTGGAAGGTATTTTTACTTTAAGACTTTGACTTTTTACTTTTGAGAAAATAATTTATCACTTATAATGATACAAAGGTAAAAATTATAAAGTAGTTATTTGCTAAGAACTTTATTATAAGGAACTCACTGCGCTAGTGACATAGTGAGGTGGCGCGGCGTCTGCTATCATGGCTGATGCTGAATAAAAAAAATACAAAATTACTTTTCGGCCGATTTCTCAGCGAATTTATTTGATGTATTTTTTTTTTTTAATGTAGTTTTTTAGTGCCGCTACAATGCTATTGAGACCTTTTTTTTATTTACCTCCTCGTTTTTTTTTTGTTTTTTTTTTTGTTTCTTTTTTTTTAATTTTGATTAACTGCACTAGGATCCGCGTCGGACTCTCCCTTAATTATAAAACATTACCCGAAACCACTGATAAAAATTTTTTTTAACTCATCGAGAGTTGGAGACAAGTAGTCTCAGATAGATTTATTGCACGCGTTTATGCGATTTGAATTATATGACGGATCTTAAAACGCGTATCTCAAAACTATAATTACGCATAAGAACTTATTTCGATACACAAATTTGGGTGAAAGTGCACCATCGAGCTCGTCAGAAAGTCAAGAAATTTGGGAAGAAATTTGAGAGATATAAAACATACTGAAATTTATATAGATAACATTTTTCCTACAGGTCAAACTGACCAAGAGCACATTGAAATTTTGACAGAGATTTTTGCGAGATTAGACACGGCAGTTCTGCGCGTAAATTTATAAAAGTGTGATTTTTTCAAAGATAGTATTGGAATTATATGGTTCGTTACAGATAAAAACAGGTTAAATCCAAGTCCATCAAAAATTAAAGCTATTAAAGAGGTACAAGCACTAAGAAACCATAAAGATTTAGAAGCATTTATGGGTTCATTTACCTCTTATGAAAGATTTTTAAAAGAGAGAGCAGAGCGCGTCTGGCTCACAGTACGTGTTACTGAAAGAAAAAAATGGAATTGGTTGGATTGGTATAAAAAATAATTTAATTGAATAAAAAGTCAAATGAAGTCAAAAAATATTTTAGCTTTATTCGATCAAAACATACAGTTAGTTTTAGCATGAAACGCGAGCAATATAGGCATATCAGCAATTTTATCGAATAGGTGTTACGACGGTACGGAAAGGCCAATAGCCTTTGTTTCTAAAACTCTTCCGAAAAGCAAAAGACACCGTGCAATCATCGAAAAAGAGGCGGGCCTGATAATATTCGGATTTTAAAAATTTTATCGGTATATTATCGATGATCATATTATATTATAAACTGACAAAGAGCTTTTAAAATTCATATCCGGTAGTAAAAATATTTCGATCATGTTACATATTAGACTTCAATGATGGACACACTTCTGGGTACACTTACACGATCAGAATCGTTGACTCGAAAGCCAACGGAAATTGTGACGAAATATATAAACACTTATGGTTACATGTAACCATAAGTCATGATAAAAATTCGAATGTTATTATCTACGTATAAAGAGTTCCTCGCAAAAATCACCATAAAAATGTGTCTTGGGAGAGTATGGGAACGTAGTGGAGTGGTTTCGGGTAGGTTTGAAGGTTAAACCTAGTTGCCTTGTAAACCAAGGAGATTTATTTCGGATGGGTTATTAGTTTTAAAGTTAAAGCTAGTATTCAAACCTAGGAGGGTTATTTCGGTTAAACTGTTTTAGTGTAAATAATAGTGTTTACGTAAATTTACTCCGAATTTTCATGAAATTTGGGACTGAGACTGAGGTTATAGTGGGGAGCGCCGCATATGCTGAGTCCGGGTAAAACTCCCCTAATGGCGGCCATGTTGGATTTAGTAAATTACGTGTAATTCAGATAGAAACTTCTCCAATGGCGGCCATGTTTTCACCCTCACCGTGAATACAGTTTCAGTCCCAGCAGACACTTAAGGCTACTTGATTCGAGGAATCGAAAAATTCGAGTGTCTCGACATGATCCGAGTACTCGAAAAATTCGAGTTACTCGACAGGATCCGAGTTCTCGCACTCCCTCAGTCCATAGTTTTGTTTCAATCATAGTTGCTACAAGACAATATAAGGGTGAGTGAACTAAGGGTATCCTCTAAAATATTTTCATTTAACTAATTAATGGTCATAAAATTTTTGAATTTATTAATAATTTAATGTCGAAAACAATTTTTCTAGGTGGAAATAGGCGAAGGTTTACTTGCAAGAGGTGATTTGGAAGGCGGAACTGAACATCTTGCAAACGCAGTAGCAGTTTGCGGACAGCCTCATCAGTTATTAGAAGTACTTCAGAAAACATTGCCACCGCAAGTATTCAATCTTTTGCTTCAAAGACTCAAGGTGATAATTATTATTTGTATTGATATTAAAGTATTTATATTTTTAATTTTATTTAAATTTGTTATAAAAAATTCAAAACAGTTTATATTCAATCATCAAGCTGCTCGATTTTCAGGATGATACAGTTGTAAAACTTTCAAAACTGAAATGAATGTCTTTATTTCACTAAAAAAAATTCAACCTAGTCACTGCTTTTCTTATCAAATACCTGGAGAAGAGAATTTTCAGGGATTAGAAAAAAAATTTGTCTCTTTATTCATGTCAAAACATAAAAATTTCAATATAAGTAGTCTATATCTACTTCGTACATTAAAATCTATTGAATGTACGAATAATTTAATTTACGAAGTAAATATCTACTTATAACTAATGATCAGCTAATTTATAGACACAGCCGAAAAATTAATGCTTAGCTTTTGTTTGCACGTCAAACCCGTTTAGTTTGTTATTAATGCAGATAGTATTATTTACCTAAAATTTAAGTTGCATATCGTTTACTTAATGTTTGCTGATTTCTAAAAGTCAATTTATCAAAAAACAATCTGAGCGTACTTGATTGTTTTTGGATTAATGTCATCATTTATCATATCACCAAAACATAGTTGATTTTCAAATACAAGACATCTTTAATCTCAAGATTTATCAGCCACTGGAGGAAAGAAAAAAATAATATCCCTTTATAAAAGAGAGATATCACCATCTTGCGTAAACTTTTTATTCGCGAGCTCTTTGGTGAAGAAGTTTTTAGAATATTCGAAAAGTGCATTTGAGGTTACTATTTTTGTTTTTTTCTATGCGTGCTTGTAGCGCGCTTAGAGGGGCTATGTCAAGTTAAACAATCAAAAAACTGATGAAGTTAAAATTTTTTATTTTATTTAACAAAAATTTCTTTTGCAAAAGCAATAAGAAGGGTCCGTGCGCGCTTGCGCGCTGAGTAATTTCTAGTCAAACAAAAAAAAAAATGAAATTATTAGAAAAGAGGCATTCCAGCTGAAACCGACCAAGATCTGACATGACACCTCCGATTTCGCTGAAAATTTGGGAAAAAGTAGTATTTGGCACATATATAAAGGAGGTTTAGTTGATTTTTTAAATTTCCCAAAATTTTCAAAATGGCGGCCATATGAAAATTCGACTTGAAAAAAAAGACTTTTTTTTTGAAATCTTGTAACTTCTACGGGTTTTAACCGATTTTGATGAAAATTTAGTGATAATAGTAAAAATGTATAAACTTTTAAAGGAAATAATTTAAATAAACAAATTCCGATTATTTATGCAAAAAAAATTTTTTTTATTTGTTTAAACAAATTTTTAACCATGGCGCACCCTTTTTATTTTGTTTAAATTATTTTTTATTCAAAGTAAATTTTATAACAAATCTTTTGAGACCTTCAAAACTTTGGAGTCTCTTTTCGTTTCCGAGTTATGATTTTTTAAAGATGACTGTTTCGGGTTTCGAGCGGTCGGACGAGCCGAGCCGCGGTCGCGCCTGACTGAAAGTGCAATGTCTACGATTAGAATCTTTACACAAACTGATGCTTACCGAAACTATCTATTACTTCTGTATTTTTAAAATTGATCAATATATTTTGTTAATTTATTTTTAGTAGTTTGTTTATTAAAATTTGAACTTAATAAGAGCATGTAGTAAATAAAATATACATATATAATTCAACGCTTATTTTTATTTTTTTTGTTAGCTTTTTAACTTTTCTTATTTGTTTTATATTTTTTTTAATGATTTGAAATGTTTGAGTTTTATCTGATTTAGAAACTTTTTTACAATAAATTTTTTCCTCATTAATTGGGATGAAGCAATGAAAACTTCTTGATCCTATTACAGCTTTTGCTTTTTTAAACCGTTTTTCTAGAAACTTAGCATGTTTTTCATGTTCAGTAATTGTGCTGTAAATAAATGTCATGCTTTTCAGTGCATCTTTAGCCCAATTAAATAAGTCTGAAGGAGACGTTATTTGATCTTCCATCGGTCTCGCTTTTGCAGCTAATCTTTTGACGGTTCCTCCTACTCCGTCACATGGACTTTTACCATGCGATGTGGCAAAGAAATGCCATTCAGCATGAACTTTGAAGTCTTTAAAGTGGTGTGCAAGATTGATAAAATTACTTTTGTTCTTGTACTGAGAACCAGCTCCATCAGTAAAGTATTTTATTTTTTTAACATTCTCATGCTTTTTTTTTAGTTCTTCTAAAAAAATTTTTATGAATAAGTTTACTGCTACTGCGTCATGATCTAAACTTTCTGATATTGCTACATAAGACTCGTGAAGTAACTCATCACCTTTTTTGTAGTATACTACAAAGGGATGAAGAGTTACTTGAGTGTTGTTCCAGTGGTAACTCTGGATAGCATCTTGTATTATACATGTAAAGTTTTCAGCGAAGTCACATAAAACCAAAAACTCTCCTGGTTTCAAATTCTTTTTTTCATCGGCTAAAAATTGACTCTGTGACTTTGCAACATAATCATGAATTAACAGTTTTTTAAAATCCTGGGTAAATTTTTCAATGAAATCATCTACTGTATCAATTTGGGTTTCCAAATTGGAGCGGTCAGTTGATGTCCATTTCTTATATGTGATGTCATCAATAAAATTTTCTTGAAACAGCTTTTCTAAAATAACTTTCATATTATTTATTCCAGGACACTTAACACACTCAGCAGAAAAATAAGAAAAATTAGGTTCGTCACATATCATTTTTAATAAAATCGTTTTATAATCTTGTAAAAAAGATCTATCAGGATCATTTTTAGTCAATTCATAAAAGTGAGCTCCGGCAATCATTAGCTTTATATTTTGGTGAATTTTGCAAACGCAGACGGAGTGCGTTCCTTTTGCCCCAGCTAAAATGCATTCAGCTGGCTTTAGCTCAGCAAATTTAGAGCTACTAATTTTACAATTAGGATGTAAATTTTTAAACGCCACGCACAGCTCATTGAGATTACACAAAAGTAAACGCTTTTGCCGATAAACACGTGTCCCGTCATCTTGTTTCACAGATTTAAAATCTTTTTGGCCAGGTTGGCATCTACTGTATTCATCATTGTAGTAAAATACCTTTACAAGTTTTTCTGTTTCACAATTCAGTTTTTTTCCAGGCTTAGGATTAGGAGACGAGCCAATACCAAACTCATCATGAAGCTTTTTAGCTTTTAAAGCCAAATAATGTGAAACAGAAAAACGAGATTCCAGGTCATTAGTTGACCAATTTTTCGGCACCATTGTAAGATATTTTACTTTTTCCGATGATTTATTGGTGTTACTAATCTTGTCTTTTATTTCATCAACAAGTATATCTATGTCATTAACTTTTGACTCCAACTCCAAGTCTAAAACTTTTAGTAAATTTGAACGAAAAATATCTAATACTTCTTCAAAGGGTATAGCCGGTTAAGGGGGGGTAAAGTGCCCCCGGTGCAAACCCCTACAAAACCTATACCATTCGAAAGAACATAAAAAAAGAAAATTTTTGGCGCCAACCAGAAATTTTTTCCCTCTATAGTGCGCATGCGCGGTCCAAAATAGTGATTTTTCAACTTTTATTTATTACTCAGAATCTAAGAGGACTAGCGAGATGCGGTTTACGGGAAAATTTTGTTTGAAAAAAATGTAGTTCCAAAAAAAAAATTTCAAAAATTTTTGGCGCCAAATTCATATTGTTAAAGTGGTTTTAAACTTTTAAATTGCGATTTAAAAATATCTTGGATAGGTGGTGGTCCAAAAAAAATTTTTTTATTTGTATTTTAACGTAAATTTTTCGTGAAAATTTTTTCAAATTTTTTAAAGGGGTGGAAAGTATGAAAACACTCAAAAAACCACTTTTTTCCAACTTTTTTGGCCTTTTTACTACTGATAATTGGTTTAAAAATTTACAAAACAATGAAATTTCATAATTTCTACAACTTTACATGAAAATATACTATATACGATGTTAAAGTACTGTTTTAGGCTTTTTAAAGACCATAAAATCGATTTTTAAGATTTTTTTTGCCTATAATAAAGGTACAAATACCTCATTCAAACATCGAAATCGTTGAAATACTTGTAATTTTCCAAGGTGAACTCAAAAAAGTCACAAATAATATTTTTTTAAACCTATCAAACCTTTATAAAGCCAAAAAAATCTATTTGTAAACTCTTTTTTGCAACAACATAAGTAAAAAATTATAATAACCATTAAAATATGATACAAATTTTACTATAGAGATAATACTTGGGAAGCTTAAAATATGTACCCATTATAAATAAATAAATAAATAAATGAAGGTGAATGAATTCCCTTTTTTTAAAACAAATTAATCATCATAGTCACTGTCATCATCGATCACGGGCATAGTATCATCTTCTACAAACAGATCTGATAAAATATGGGATGGATTGAGTAATTTAGATTTGAATCTTCCACAAGACAAGTAATACACAACAGCAGCGACGTGAGAACAGCATCCAATCGTTCGCTGCCCATTTGCACATTCACAACACCATCTTTTAATACCTCCGTAATCAATAGTGCCAGGACTGTATTCTATATAACAGTTGTAAGTCATCGAATTTATGTGTCTGGATCGTACTTGCACTCTTAATATTTGCGGGGTTTCTTTAAGAAATTTTAAACTGAGTACACCATTAAAATCAAGCATTTCTGCTAAATAAGACACAGCTTGTTTCAACTGATATCCGCCAGTAAACAGAATTTTTAGATCCTTTTCGGTCAGTTCCGGAAAATCGTCCAAATCTTCTGAAGTTGAATCACTAAAAGGTTTTTGACGTCGATTCCATTTTCCTTCTTCGACTTCTTGAGCTAGAGTATTTTCCACTTGGGATTGCTGATTTATACGGTTAACGATTTCATCTGTCATTTCAATGTCAGAGTGAAATCGTTTCCCAAAAAAATTATTAAGGAAACAAGCAACTTTACAAAACCATTTTGCATTATACAAAGCTTTATTAACGAAAACATCATTTTTTTGTAAAAGTGCTGCAAATTCTTCCTTATTTTCAAATAAGAGTTTAAGAATCTGTGCATCATTTAAGTTTGCTTCAAAAGGCCCAAGAACGTCAACGACAAAACCATCTGGCATACAGAGGGTAAAAGGTTTTGCCAAGTGAGATTTTTTTTGCCCAGAATAAGACCGTCGCTGGTAGTTATTATTTGAACTTTTTTGATGACGTAAGTACGTTCCATCGCCAATCAACATTAGTTGATCGTCATCCAAGTTATGCAACCTCTTAGCGATGGACGTGGTATGGCGAGCAATAAGTTCTTCTCTAGGTGTAGCGTGAATTCCAAACCGAGAAGATAATACATCAACTTTAAATGATCTCATTACAGAGTTTACGAAGTCAAAAATTCTTTGGGACCACTCAATGCCTAACATAGCTGCAATCATGTTATTGGAGTTACCACTTCTCAACTTTAATAAAAACACTACTAATGCTTGAGTTACATCTCTATTATGTGAGTCCCTCATGATTGTCAGCATTTCTCGAAGTTGAATCAGTTGCTCCCAGCTTAAACCTGTGAATACTTTTAAACTTTTTTCGGGGATCGAAAAACCTGGAATTCTGTCGAAGAGGTTGCTATCTACTCTTGCCGAAAAACCTTTCAACAGTTTGGTTAGTTCAGGAACTTCGATGGTACTGAAGTTAGAATAAATGCGCAATTGTCGGAGATCATCCTCATAAAAACGGTTTTTAATAGTTAAGTGCTTTTTGCAGCATCGGTTTTCTGGAAATAAAAAAAAAAGTACAAATTATTAAAAATATCAAAGAAAAACATAGAAAATAAGTAACTTAAAATTACTGTAAGGAATGAAAATTTGCGTTCGACTGTAAGCTTGAGAGCGAGCCTCAAAAGAAATCTGAACTAAATTTTGGGTAGCACTAGAACCACATAAGCAGCAATATTTATGAGAAGAGACTGTTCGATTGATTGGAAGTTCTACTGAGTCAATTTTTTCTGGCTCAGGCTCGAATCGAACGTTGGGATCATTCGTTGACGATTGTGAAGATGATGCCTCAGATGTTGACTGTGAAAAGAGTTGGCTCATTTGAGGAACTGGATTTTCGAGTGTTGGCTGCTGCTGCTCCTGCTGCTCTTCTTCTAGTTTAAGTTTTTTGTTGCTTATATCCTTTTTTAGCTTAGAATAGCACTTAACGCATAAAAAGCTGCCAAAATATGCAACTCTGTGCTCGAAGTCACCAACTTCATAAGTATCGTATAACCAGTTTGTAACTTCATCAGCAAACTCATCTGAATTAATTATTTTTTTCTCACTATTAGGTAGTTTACGTCCATTTTTTTGGCACTTAACACATTTTGCATCCGCCGACTTCAAGTCCATGTTGGTATCACATAGAAAGAAAAAACTTCGTCTAGGAAACTCCGAATTATACATGGAATTATATTTATGAATCCATAGATGTTATCATCATGAAATATAATAATTTTAAAGAAAAAATTAAAAATGTTTCGAAACTATCATTAACAATACAATTTTCTAATGACGTGTAACAAAATTAAATAAAGTATTTTGTATTAACTTCATAAAAGTGGAGAGCCGCAGTGGCTCCGAGCTAGAGCGCGCGCCTTCCAATCTTGGGGTCGTGGGTTCGAGCCCGGGTCTCGGCGATTTTTTCGAGTGTTTTTTCACGCGTTAAAATTGTCGGGATTAAGTCCACTGTAGCTTAGGTGAGGTAAGGATGCCCTACATCACTTGTTCCAACTCGGACATCCTAATGGCCGACTAAATTCTCTCCGAAAACATTGACCAGCCGCGAGTCCGAATCGGAGGAATAAAGTCGACCGATGCCCGACCGGAAAAAGTGTGTAAGGCTGACTACTTAACCGGGTTGAGCTTGAGTATC
Source organism: Encarsia formosa (assembly GCA_038277355.1). NCBI lineage: Eukaryota > Metazoa > Arthropoda > Insecta > Hymenoptera > Aphelinidae > Encarsia > Encarsia formosa. Next base: position 23,812,675 of record CM076187.1, read on the forward strand.
CCGATGCGCTTGCGGCTAGTAGGGTCGACTGAGTCCCCGAAAACCAAAATGCAAGCATCGCTCGAGAGATTCGCTCAATCGGGGTTTCTTAAGGGGGTTATTAGAGTAGGGACACAAAAACGAGAATTGGGCAGAAACCACGTTAAAAAGCATGAGAAAGGCAAAACAGAGACAACTGTATAAAACAACTTAGAGTAGGTGGCGTGGGTCCCTCACACAAATGTGGTTGATACCCCCCTTGTAATGGGTCTTTACCCACAAGCGAGGTTGCCAGGAATACAACAACAACTTCATAAAAGTGTTCAAAATATTTCATGCAATCATTTGATCATGCTCTTTTTCATTTAAAAAATTGAATCAAGATATAAATATAATTTTTAAGTTTTTGTCATTTAAGTATTTAATAATAATTATGAAAATAACATATTTACAAAAAAAAAAAGTCGATTCGTTACAGTATTTATCAGTCTAACAATTAAGAGGTTTATTCATTTATTTTAAAATGGTAACAACTTGATATATCGACGCCTTAGTGGAATAACACCGTAACTCGATAGAAACACCGTAACTCGTTAGAAACACCGTAACTCGATAGAAACACCGTAACTCGGGACTGTCGTAACTCGGCGATGATTAAACTCGGTAATAAATGGGTTCTCACCATCTCTCATCACAATTTTCGCATTGAATCTTTTTTTTTATTCTTTAAACAACCTTCGAAAAGATTTTCACAAAAAAATTGTGATAAGAGATAGTGAGAGCCCATTTATTACCGAGTTTAATCATCGCCGAGTTATGGTGTTATTCCATTAAGGCGTCGATATTTGGTACGTAATAATACTAAAAATTACTTGTTCAAATTGAAAAAAAAATTGTATGATATATTTTCTAATTTGCGAACCTGTACAAAATTTTTACTTGATGGCAATTTCACTCGTTACTAATTGATTAAATGAAAAAAAGAGCACCCAAAAAAGTAGGTATAAAACATGTAAACTATATAATACACAAGAGAATATAATTTTTTACTGTCACTAATTTATAATTAATTCAAAACGAACATCTGATTAATAGACGTTTTTATGATAGTAAAATGTATTTCTTGCGTAATACAACTCGTCGGTTTACGAATGACAATAAATTGACAGTTGGCTCTCTTTCGCTGATTCAAAAAAGCGCTATCTAGTAGCTGAAATACAAAACAAAAAAATTACTCAAATTAATAAATTATTACAATATTTATTTATGTACCCATAAAATAATAATAATATGAATTTCAGAAAAAGTAATATGAAAGATAATATAGAAACGAAAATTTTTGATAAATTTTCATCTTTTCTCCAATAAAAATATATCTTGCTTTGCTTTGTGAATTTTTATTGAAAGTTGGAGTCAACCGCGAGGGCGCAAGTGGCGTGGCGTGATCAGATCAGGGCCACAGTGTATTTTTTTTTTCTGTGTTATTGTTTTGTTACTGTTTTTAACCTTTTTTTTTTCCTATTATCTTCACAAAAAACTAGAAGAATACAGTGTAAACGAAAAAAAAACCTTTTTTGTTTTTTTTGTAATAAACAAATTCACACAATTCACGACATAAATTTTAAATTATTTTTGTAGGTTAGGCTGCGAAAAAAATCACATGCCGTATTATTTACTGCTCAATGAATATTTATTTGTCAATATGATGATTTGTTTCATACATTAGTACATACGATATTTGTATACATGTATAGTATATTTTCCTGTATTTAATCAGTCTGTTTAGACATGCGCAAAATATTGTTCACCAGTAAAAACTAAATTATAAAATCTAATATTCAAATCATTGATGATAACTTTTCACTGTTAAGACTTGAAGAGTGTGTATAAGCTTATTTTTATAATCATTTAGCTTTAAAGATAAAAATAAGAAATACAGCTTAACTCATAAATGAAATGCACAGAATAAGTCTGCTAAAATAAGTCAGTTACCACATAAAGGTTTCATTTTAGAACTTAATAAAGATTGGTTCATCTTTCACTAAATATACTTCATTGATTATAAGATGTGTGACTGAAATAATTACTCAATGATTTTTTATTTCGAAGCTTATTTGAACTAATATGAAAATATCATTTTTCATTTTGGTTGATATGAATCTTTAATTTAAATCTCTACAATATCTTTAATTTGTACAACTAAAGTATTCTGAAAACTTTCGAACTCAAGCATTCGGAATCAGTTGTTATGAGGCTTATAGGAGCTTATATTAACTGATCTAAATCATTTAATTGATTTGATAATATACAGAATTTGATATTTAATTTAAAGTCAGAAGAATCAAAGAAAAAAATCTAAAATTTTTTACATCTAAACCTAATAAATCTGTGGATCTGGACAAACCAAGTAATGTCTATCAGGCAATTTTTCAAGTTTACTAGTCATAAAATTTTATTTTACTTTATTAAGCTTTTTATAAAGTTTTGAATCTTGTAATGAAAGGTGAATCTATTTTTTTCGCAAGCATTTATAAGTAGAAAAGTTATAAGTGTACATATACCCTAAGAATTAGGTGTAAAAGTCTATGCGTCAAATAAAAAGTACACATAAAACCATGGAATTATGATCTTATTTATACAGAAAATTAAAATTAAAAATACTTGCAAAAAAATTGTGAGGTATCATCTCTATAGTAAAATTTGTATCATATTTTAATGGTTATTATAATTTTTTACTTATGTTGTTGTGAAAAAGAGTTTACAAATAGATTTTTTTGGCTTTATAAAGGTTTGATAGGTTTAAAAAAATATTATTTGTGACTTTTTTGAGTTCACCTTGGAAAATTACAAGTATTTCAACGATTTCGATGTTTGAATGAGGTATTTGTACCTTTATTATAGGCAAAAAAATCTTAAAAATCGATTTTATGGTCTTTAAAAAGCCTAAAACAGTACTTTAACATCGTATATAGTATATTTTCATGTAAAGTTGTAGAAATTATGAAATTTCATTGTTTTGTAAATTTTTAAACCAATTATCAGTAGTAAAAAGGCCAAAAAAGTTGGAAAAAAGTGGTTTTTTGAGTGTTTTCATACTTTCCACCCCTTTAAAAAATTTGAAAAAATTTTCACGAAAAATTTACGTTAAAATACAAATAAAAAAATTTTTTTTGGACCACCACCTATCCAAGATATTTTTAAATCGCAATTTAAAAGTTTAAAACCACTTTAACAATATGAATTTGGCGCCAAAAATTTTTGAAATTTTTTTTTTGGAACTACATTTTTTTCAAACAAAATTTTCCCGTAAACCGCATCTCGCTAGTCCTCTTAGATTCTGAGTAATATAGTCCAATAAGAAACTATGCTGAACCTCGAATTTTTTGGGGCATCCACGAGACCAGTCTATATTTATGTATTTGAGCCTCAGGAATCCGAATTTGTTATTATTTTTAGTCGTAAACCCCGGCGTCAGGTAGAAAAATCAAAATGAAATTTTTTTTTGCGATTTTCTCAGAAACTAGGCTAGTTAGGTAAAAAATAACGTCACCATCGTGTTCCCCGTGAAATTTTACTAAAATCTACGTATTTTGTTTAATTCGTGATGAATTAATAATAATTCAACAAATAAAAGTTTAACATTCGAGTATATATAGGTATACACTCGCATGCAGCACAAACTATATCAAAACAGCTGCTGCGGAGCCGCCGCTGGTAGAGCTATGAAGAATAGATGGTAGAGCTAAGAGCAGGTGGCAGATCGGCATCGGCTGGCGTCGGTAGACATAACCTGAACGATTGCTACGATTGACATTTTATTTTGTTTATGTCATTAACAATCTTAGTGCTCATTTTTTTTAACGTGGTATTTTAAAAATGTAATTTTTGTTATGTTCATCGCGGAGGTCTGTTAGCGGACGTTTCATTTGAATCAATAAGGCATTAATGTATCCTATAAAGTCATAGTAAGTAATTACATTAATGAATATAATCATTTTTTTACTTTCTATTTTAATGCACATTGTTTATTATTAAAAGGTATACATCCAGTACTCAATGCTGTTTGAGTATTGTTTCTATTGTTTTTAATACAATTACAATAAAAATTCTTGTATGAATCCAGATAAAGTGGCCTGTTAAAAGTATTTTGCCAAAAAATTTATTGAACATATAAATAATAAAGTAAAAGTTATTATTGAAAAAAATAAATGTAATAAAATACTTAGAAACTACATGACAGGTGTATCGTTAAGTGGAGAGGGTGTTTTTTTTCTCTTAAACTTATAGCACTAACTGCTTAAAACTTTGGCATCAGGCCTGTCTCTACTTAACATAAATTTAACAATTTTTTGTTTAGCTCCAATCATTAAAAACTAAAAGTTGGATGAAAAAATCTGAAACTTGATTTTTGGTGTATCGTTGTTTTTTGAGGGGGTATTTGTTTCTCCTAAACTTATAGCACTACCTGCTTAAAACTTTGGCATCAGGCCTGTCTCTACTTTACATAAATTTAACAATTTTTTGTTTAGCTCCAATCATTAAAAACTAAAAGTTGGATGAAAAAATCTGAAACTTGATTTTTGGTGTATCGTTGTTTTTTGAGGGGGTATTTGTTTCTCCTAAACTTATAGCACTACCTGCTTAAAACTTTGGCATCAGGCCTGTCTCTACTTAACATAAATTTAACAATTTTTTGTTTAGCTCCAATCATTAAAAACTAAAAGTTGGATGAAAAAATCTGAAACTTGATTTTTGGTGTATCATTGTTTTTTGAGGGGGTATTTGTTTCTCTTAAACTTATAGCACTACCTGCTTAAAACTTTGGCATCAGGCCTGTCTCTACTTTACATAAATTTAACAATTTTTTGTTTAGCTCCAATCATTAAAAACTAAAAGTTGGATGAAAAAATCTGAAACTTGATTTTTGGTGTATCGTTGTTTTTTGAGGGGGTATTTGTTTCTCCTAAACTTATAGCACTACCTGCTTAAAACTTTGGCATCAGGCCTGTCTCTACTTTACATAAATTTAACAATTTTTTGTTTAGCTCCAATCATTAAAAACTAAAAGTTGGATGAAAAAATCTGAAACTTGATTTTTGGTGTATCGTTGTTTTTTGAGGGGGTATTTGTTTCTCCTAAACTTATAGCACTACCTGCTTAAAACTTTGGCATCAGGCCTGTCTCTACTTAACATAAATTTAACAATTTTTTGTTTAGCTCCAATCATTAAAAACTAAAAGTTGGATGAAAAAATCTGAAACTTGATTTTGGGTGTATCCCAAAGTTATTTTTTATCAATTAACCAGTAATTACATTAATAAATAAATTACAAATGTGTACAATGTTAAAGTCAGATTGTTTCAAAGTTTTGAAGTTTATTTTAAATTAAATACTACTTATGTAAATTGTTAGTTAACTAATTTTACATTGTGCCTTAATACAACTTTCTTTAACAATTTTAATCCTGTGTGCAAATTTGGTTTTTTTTAACGATTTTTGTCAATTTTCAGTAATGGATGTAGGCAAGTCCTGTATTATTTGCAATGACTCATTGCAAGTAGAATTTGAGGATTTTCATGAAATAAAGGAAGATGAGGTTAAGATTTTGATAGAAAAAAGCAAAGAATCGGCAGATGATTTTTGGAAACATTGGTCTGGTAAATCGGTTCTCTATTTACATAATCAGTGCAAGTTGAATTATTTGGATAAATCACCGCAACCGAAAAGAAGAAAATTATTGTCTCCTGAATCTGTTTTTGAAGTTCCCTATGAAACTACAACTTCTATTTCAACAACAAGTGCTACGGTAAATCCTGGATCATCTGAAACTATTACTACTACTTCAACGACACTTACTTATAATGTACAGCCTGTTATTCGTACTAGTATTAGGAATGAAGCATCAACACCTACTAGTGAAACTGGCACTTCAGAAGAACCAGAAAATTGCCCATTCGATTTTTCGGAATTCTGCGTTTTCTGCTCAAACAAGTTAGACAGAAAACATAAAAAGGTTCGATCATTCTCGTCGAAAACAACGGAAGAAATTATTGTGAATAACATCAGAGATAGTCAAGATAAGGACATTGAGAAAATAATTAGAAAGGTTCGTCTAGCATTTAGTTCGAACTGCAACCAACTCTCATATCACGAGCAATGCTACAAACATTTATCAAAGGTAAGGTTACGCTTGCATTGGCACATTTTTCTACTTTTAATGTTGTAACTCTGAAAACTACATAAAGAAACAGATAATTTTTGAAAACTGTGTGTTGATAAATTTTTTTTTAAGGTGGTTTTCTACCAAATGCGTGCCAATAGAGAATCAGCTCAAATTTTCTGGGGGTGTTTATTAGATATTAATAAACATTTCTACGAAGTCTGATCAAAATTGACCATATGGTTTAAAAGTTACAGCAAGTTAAAGATTGAATTTTTTTCATGACGCGTATGGCCGCTACGCTGAAAAAGTTTACTAAATTATGAATATTTATCTTCTTACAATAGAGATCCTTTAGAAAAACCACATACATATAGTTTCACTATCGACGAATTCATTTCTTGAAACTGCAAAAAATTAACCTTCTAGGAATTTTACAATAGTTTTACAAAAATAATTTTCACCTGAATAACCTCCAAAACTGCGGTATTCAAAGGTGAGGTTAAAAGTTTAAAAAAATGTTTTGTTGTGATTGTCAATGTTTTTTTGGTAGAAAATAATTTCAGAAGCCATAAAAAGTGAAGAAATAAATTTTAATAAACAATTGTTAACAATATGGTGTATTAATTTTTTTTTAGTCTTTAACTTGACTAGCTCTGGTAGAAAACCACCTTAATAATTTTTTGTTCAAAATAAAACGAGTTACGAAGACTAATCAATTCATTGTTAAATGTGAAAAATTAGTAGAATTCTTTTAACGCTAATAAACATTTAAAAGTAAACACAAATAAAATATTTTCTGTATTAATTGACATTAATTGACAGTACTTTGTATATTAATAATTTTCAGAGTTAATCGATAACTTGCCGATATTAACTGTCTTAATTTTATTTTAATAATTCTAGAAAACAGCGGGGCCATCGAAGCACACTGTTATGGTCAAGCAGTGTTTTCAAAATCTGTACGATTATATAGAAACCAGCGGTAAATTTGAATTTAGTCTCGATGAATTGAAGAAAGCATTGGAACCACATTCTTGTTATAATGAAACGCTTTTCAAACATCTACGGGATAGATTCAACGATGAGATTTTGATAATTCAAAAATCAGGCACACAACCAGTTGTCTATTACAAAACTGTAAACCTTTCTGCAGTTGCCACCGATTTCTGTACCGAGGAGAATAGTTTGAGTGAATTGCAAAAAGAAACCATTTTGACGATTGCAGGAAGAATATTAAAAAAAGAAATAATGAAAGAAAAATATTCAACAACTTCTTACTCCTATTCATCTGATCTAGCAGAAACTACAAGAAATTGCATTCCACCATTATTACATGTATTTTTACGAGAGGCCCTTGACATTACAAACAAAGACAATATAGATCGTAAGAATAACCAAAAAAATAAAATAAAAGAAAGACGTGCTAGATTAAATACCATTGCCTTGTCCATGATTTCTTTTCTGCAGCCGCCTAGCTTTACCTCCATGCAGCAGTTGTCAGTGGCCACATACATTTTTAGAAAAACTGGTTCCCGATTGATAATAGATCTTCTATCCAAGCTTGGAGTGTCTTCATCGTATTATCAGCTCAGAAAATTTGAGGAGTCCGTTATAATGGATCCACCGACAATGGTTATTTCTAGTGATGTAGATAAAGTTTTTGTTATGTTCGTATTTGACAATACGGATCATAATGTTGCCACATTGGATGGGAAAAACACGTTCCATTGTTTAGGTGGTATAGCTATTTATATACCTGGTTATGGTATTATTTTCAATGGTGAAACTAAAAAGTTCAAAGGAAAACTCAAAGCGTCAGATTTAGCTAATGCAAAGGCTATTGCACTTCAATATCCAAAAGATAGTACAAAACAAGCTTTCCATGATACAGTTTTTGAAGATGTAAATTCTCTCATTCCTGGAGAAGAGATGCCTGTTCCTGAAGCATATGGACTCTACCTTTGGGGAAAAACTGTCAAATTGCCCATAGCAACCTGGAAAGGTTTCTTTGAAACTATTTACAGCGACGACACTTCATTTTCAACGTGTTATATTGAGTATTTACCTTTTATCAACGCGCCACCATCTCAACCAATGACAATTAATTCAGCCTTGTATTATGCTAAAAATGAAACCAAGAGGTTGAAACAGAGAACGTGCTTCAGTACATTTGATCAGCCATTATTTCATAAAGCTAGGGCACTAGTTTCTCAAGATGAAGAATTAAAAGATGTCGAAGTAATACTTGGAGATTTCCATACAGACATGTCATTTATGGGATGTGAGGGCTATATAATGGAAGGTAGTGGCTTAGAAGAACTTTGGGCTACAGTGTACGCTAAAGACTCTATTAAACAAATGATGTCTGGACACGCATACGCAAGAGCTTTGAGAGCACATATATTAACTTTTACATCTCTAGGAATAATTATATGCAAGACTATTAAAATTCAGGTAACAGACATTATTCACATCTCGGATCTTTTTACAAAGGAAAAAAATACATCCTATGATCGTCACAACAGTGCAGATGATAACAATGTCGAGAATTTTTCTGAAAATGTTACAATTGGAGAAATAAATGCAGATCCAGTAATTAAACGATTAACAAATTTGTTTAACGATGAACTCCAACGTTTGGAAAAGTTGAGTGATACTGACAAACTTTGGGTACAGTATTTCAAAACCATTAAAACATTACTTCAACACATCGAAGCTCAACGTATTGGCAACTGGAGATTGAAATTATCCAGCTTGAAGGACATGTTACCTATTTTCCATGCTGCCGGTCGTTACGCGTATGCCAAAAGCGCTCAAATGTTTGTGCAAGATATGGCTACCTTGGAAGAAAGAATGGATCATGAAGAATTTATCCAGTACACTAGGCAAGGAGGTTTCACCGTGCGTAGGTCAGACAAACCTTGGTCTGGAGTCGCTACTGACCAAGTAATAGAACAAACATTAAACAGATTCTTTGGAACTAACTTGACGCATGGCAGAGGGGTCAAGGCTAGTGTTGTTGCTCGTTATTTGATACCAATGCCAGCAATCGTTCGTATGATGGAGAATCTAGAAGAATATCTTAATTTGCATCAACACACTAGCGAACAACATATTGATCTTTCCAACAGCCGAATGGACAAAGATAACATGGACATCGATAAATTCTTATTCTGGTTCGAACAACATAACCCTTTCCCATCAGATTGTTCAGTAATGTCATTATCTACAGGTTTAATTGGTGATAGCAAGATTAATTGTCACCTAGCAGTTGAAACAGGTTTGGAAAGTATGAAAACTATGATTGGAAAAACCTTCCCAGAAATATCACTTACCAAACTGTTTAAAGTAAAACCTCTGTCAGTCGTTGCTGGTACAGTTCATATGCTTGATGATAATTGCGTCAAGATTGATTCCCAAGTGTTGCTTCAGCGATTAACAGTTGTCTTCAAAGGTAAGTTTCTTATAAAATAAATTGAACGCTTTGTATACTTACTTATTCAATTGCTTAAAATTCGTTGCAGCAAACAAAGATCTAGAAAAAGAGGCTTTCTCTTACGAGCTTTGTACAATTCCAGCTAGTCTGTTTGATGATTCTGGAATCATGAGAAAAAGTCCGAAAGCAGAACTTTACAAGTACTTTTTTACATGTCAGCCGATAAAGGATCCGGATTTTTATCATGTTCTTGATGGAGGCTGGTTATTGCACAAATTTGTTTGGCCCCACTCTACAACTTATCAAGGGATTTTCGAAGGGTATTTTCAATTTATAACAAGAAGATATGGTAAGAACGTTACGGTGGTCTTCGATGGATACAATAATGAGTTAATTGGAACAAAGTCTTATGAAAGATATAGGCGTAATAACACATCGACTGCAGCTGATGTTTCTATTGCAAAAGATAACTTGGTTACTTTAAAACAAGCACAGTTCTTGTCAAATGTAGCTAACAAATGGAAATTTGTTCAATTGCTATCAGAATACCTGAAAGATCATGGTATTCAGGCTAAGATCGCTGAAGAAGATGCTGACTGTTTGATTGTACGTACAGCAATAGAATGTAAAGAAAAGGAAAAACAGGAAGTTGCTATAGTAGGGAATGACGTAGACTTACTGATTTTGGCTATAGCGTTAACACCTGACAATGTTAATGTGTATTTTAAGAAAGATATGCCTGGACAGAAGCCATTTCAATTATATGCAACTGACGATCATTTAAATCACAAGCCTTACATTTTATTTGCTCATTCTTTCGCTGGGTGTGACACTACTAGTGCATTTTTAGGCATTGGCAAAAAATCGATCTTAAAATTACTTTCTAATCCCGACAATCAACTACTAGCACAGGTTTTTTATGAGTCTAACCAGGATATCGATGTCTTATACAATGCTGCTGAGAAATTCGTACTTCAATTATATTCTAGTAAAAAAAGTGATGAAAAAATTGCTGATTTTAGATACAAATTATACTGTAAGCTTGTACGTACATCAAAAAAGAAATTTCAGTTATCATCACTTCCACCAACAAAATCAGCTCTACTCCAGCATGTGAAACGCGTGTATTATCAGATACAGTCGTGGTTGGGTATGAACTTAAATCCAGAAGATTGGGGCTGGAGAAGAACACAGTTCATACTCGTTCCAATTATGATGGAGGAACCAGCTGTTCCTTCCAAACTTTTAACTCAGGTTTGTTTAAAAATGTTAATTTTCTATTTTGCTACACATTTTATAATTTTCAAAAAAAAAATATGATAAAAAAATAAAAAAAATTACTAGTATGTTCAATTTCGTATAATTACTAAAACGAAAGTAAAATATATGTACTCATAAAAGATATTATTTTTTGTTTCTTCGTGAAAATTTATAGTCAAGTATAATATAATTTATTGAAGATATTAACTTATTATTATCATAATGATGGTATCGTTTAGCAAAGTCATTGTATTGTCCTACGATCATTTTGGTTTTTAAAATTTTTTTATGATTAAGAACAAATTTTCTTAGTAGGATGAAATATTTTTTAGCCTCTCGTAAAAATTTTCAAATTTGTTGATGAGTCATTAAGAAGATCAGAAAATACTTAATCGTTATTGAGTTTAAAAAAAAAAAATGGATTGGTTTTTGTTCAGCTAAACATAAAAATAGTTTGGAAATATTACATTCACAAATTGCTGTTTTTACCATTTAAATGAATTAAAAAATAATAAATTTCAAGTATAAAAAAATCTGCAAGCATTTATAAAATAACATAAATGTTAGAGGAGATTTCGTGAAAAATCAATCTTTATTTCTATGGTGAAAATTTTAACTGATTATTACAGACCTCTACTAAATAATAACTAAATAATAACAGTAAATGTTTTTTTAGGTGCATTGCGGATGTACAACTAACTGTTCTTCTAATCGATGTTCTTGCAAAAAAGCTGGAATGAAGTGTACAGAAGCTTGTAAATTTTGCAACGGAGAAAGCTGCGACAACTGTGACATCAGTAATAAAATTTCGGAACCAGAAGAGCAGCAATTTTATGATAACAGTAAAGAGGATGCAAATTACGAAGAAGAGGAAGAGGATGAGGAGGAAGAGGGATGGCATGTTTCTGCACCAGTATTAGATACAAATCCGCTACAATGTTTGTTTGAAACTGATGAACAAGAAGAAGATGAAGAATAATTCATTTGATAATAAAACTTTTTTTTTAATCGCTTGTAAATAAACACGAAAAAATTGAAAAGTAAACTTTGCGTTTACTTTATTTAAAAAAAATTAGTACATTTGTTTATTGTTAACATAACGCTGTCTTCCAGTTGAAAAATTTAAAATTTAAAATGAGTTAACCCTCCCATCACACAAAATGTCCATAATTATTATTTGAGTTAATTGTGTAACTGACTTGTATGATTTTAGCAGACTTGTAAAATCAAAAATGTTAAATAATTTGTAAAATAATCTGAACAGTATATAAAAAGAAAAATTTTTTATTCAAATTGAGCTTTCCTATATATATATATTTTCTCTACATTAACATAAATTCATAAAAACCTTGTTTTTTAATCCATGTTTGGGAGTACTTTTACCTGAATCAAATTTAAAATATGGCTAATGTTTACCTTATTATTTCTCATATTCATGATATGATCTGGATAGTTTTCGCTTGGTCATAAGACTCATTTTATATGTATGAATGAGGTATAAGTTACCAAGGTATCCTACGATGCAAAATACATTAGCATAAAACTATCTAACATGAATTTGAAGTTCATACTATCTTAGACTTTCCACTACCTACAATGTTTTCACAGTTTACTATAGAACTGTTTTAATTGAATTTCTTCAAACTGTTTCATTTTGGTAGAAAACTTTACCATAAAAATACAACCACTAGCATCAAAAGAATTTTTTACACAAATTTAAGCTCTAATACAAATTTGTTTGAATTGAATGTGTTAAGGTATATATCTTAAAGCATAGCAGGAAACTTCAATATCTTTGTACTTTATCTTTTATCACAAAATGATCTCCACAACAACCAAGCGATAACAATCAAGAACACTCAATGACTATTTAGAATACTTATCAAGTTAAATATGAGTATGTAACTATTATGAAGTTTTTGATTTTGATTCTGTAAATCAAACTCTAACATTTTAAAGTACTGTTATCATTCAAATAAGAAATAAATACAATTTCACTATTTTTTTTATGTTTAACAATTCAGAATTAAATTATTAATATGACCTTTAATATTATTTTCAATATTTATTATAATTTTTGATTTTCAAATAAATTTTAAACTAAAACAAATCTTTTTAAGGTTAGCAAACTCTCCATATTGACGCAACTCTTGCATGGGTATTAAGCTGTGGTACCCTTTATTTTTATGAAAAATGATTAAAAATAATATTAAAAGGCATTAGCAAGTAAACCTTGCAACTGAGTCATGCGACTTGCGAAAGTTTATGTACTCGTTTATATAGGTTTGCGGGTGCCGACTGCTCTACCAGCGGCGGCTCCGCAGCAGCTGTTTTGATATAGTTTGTGCTGCATGCGAGTGTATACCTATATATACTCGAATGTTAAACTTTTATTTGTTGAATTATTATTAATTCATCACGAATTAAACAAAATACGTAGATTTTAGTAAAATTTCACGGGGAACACGATGGTGACGTTATTTTTTACCTAACTAGCCTAGTTTCTGAGAAAATCGCAAAAAAAAATTTCATTTTGATTTTTCTACCTGACGCCGGGGTTTACGACTAAAAATAATAACAAATTCGGATTCCTGAGGCTCAAATACATAAATATAGACTGGTCTCGTGGATGCCCCAAAAAATTCGAGGTTCAGCATAGTTTCTTATTGGACTAAATAAATAAAAGTTGAAAAATCACTATTTTGGACCGCGCATGCGCACTATAGGGGGAAAAAATTTCTGGTTGGCGCCAAAAATTTTCTTTTTTTATGTTCTTTCGAATGGTATAGGTTTTGTAGGGGTTTGCACCGGGGGCACTTTACCCCCCCTTAACCGGCTATACCCTTTTGCTTTTTTACTTTTAGTTGATTTTCGATCATTTGATTTTATTGGCAATGCTCCAAGAAGTTCAATGCACTTATTCACATTTACTAAAATGTTTTCCGAGATCATTTCTATTTCAAAATGATTGTCATCACCGTCAGACTCGCTAAAATTAATTTCGTTTTGTTCAGGCTCATATTCAGCCTGTTCCATTTTAACATTGTTTTCAACAACATTAGAGTTGTGGCTTGTGTTCAAATTGTTGAATGAATTATTAGCTATATTTCCGTTGTTATTTAGTTTTAACCTACACGAATCGCAAACTAATATATTATTCACCAAACGAATACCGGGTCCATATTTTTTATGATTTTTTTTTTTTTAAAGGATTGCTGCAACATTTACCTCAACATTTCGTTTTCGGGCTCGATTTTACAGGATTTTTTGGTTTGATTTTTCAAAACTCTTAATAACAGAAATGTTATTTCGTTATTTAGGTTGAGAAATAAGAAGCGATAATTACAATCGATGTAACGAAGTTTTCAAATTGTAAAAACGCCAGAATGTCTATAGGAATCGGTTTAGTATTTATGTCCTATTTTAGATTATTTATTTATGATTACGTCTTTGTAACACGCCACCAAGTGATGAACAAAGATACTAAACAATAATAAAAATTGTATGCGCCAAGAAATAGCGGCTTTAAAAGTTTTTTTGAGCTTAGTGTGCTTTTCCAACTCAAATTTTAATAAACAAACTAATAAAAATATATTAACAAAATATATTGATCAATTTTAAAAATACAGAAGTAATAGATAGTTTCGGTAAGCATAAGTTTGTGTAAAGATTCTAATCGTAGACATTGCACTTTCAGTCAGGCGCGACCGCGGCTCGGCTCGTCCGAACGCTCGAAACCCGAAACAGTCATCTTTAAAAAATCATAACTCGGAAACGAAAAGAGACTCCAAAGTTTTGAAGGTCTCAAAAGATTTGTTTTAAAATTTACTTTGAATAAAAAATAATTTAAACAAAATAAAAAGGGTGCGCCATGGTTAAAAATTTGTTTAAACAAAATAAAAAAATTTTTTTTGTTCAAATAATCGGAATTTGTTTATTTAAATTATTTCCTTTTAAAGTTTATACATTTTTACTATTATCACTAAATTTTCATCAAAATCGGTTAAAACCCGTAGAAGTTACAAGATTTCAAAAAATAAGTCTTTTTTTTCAAGTCGAATTTTCATATGGCCGCCATTTTGAAAATTTTGGGAAATTCAAAAAATCAACAAAACCTCCTTTATATATGTGCCAAATACTACTTTTTCCCAAATTTTCAGCGAAATCGGAGGTGTCATGTCAGATCTTGGTCGGTTTCAGCTGGAATGCCTCAAAATCAATAAATAAAACTAAAAAAAGAAAAAAAAAAAAAAAACTATAATTTTAAAATAGAAATAATTTTGTGAATATTACTTAAAGTTTTCAGCGAGGCTTTGCTGAACAAAACAAAAAGAGTAATTCACTTCCTTATTGAAAAAAGCAAAGATTCAGAATGTTATAAAGGGTTTTTGAAAATGAAAATTATAGTGTATGTATTATGTGTAAAACTGGTTTCGTTCTTTTTAGGGCTCATCAAGTGAAAAATTTTTACGAAACAATTTGAATCTTAGAAATGCAGGGATGCCAGTAATGCTACTATTGCTACTATTTGCTACTTTTTTAAAGACCTTGCACTATTTGCTACTTTTTTCAATAAATTCCTCTTTTTGTCACTATTTTCCAAAAACCGGGTAACTATTGTTACTTTTTTCATTAATCTACTTAATTTTATGATTAAGGTGGTTTTCTACCAGAGCTAGTCAAGTTCAAGACTATATAAAAATTATTACACCAAATTACCAATAATTGGTTATTAAAATTTATTTTTTAACTTTTTATGTCTTCAGAAATTATTTTCTACCAAAAAAACATTGACTATCACAACAAAACATGTATCAATCACCCAATATGTATCATTCGTTTCGAAAAAAGATGAACGAATTGATACATATTGAGCTGAAGTTTTTTTTGCAATCTCCTCCAAACATAAGCTATCCAAGTATAAGAAAAGTTGTTCAGCTGGCACTATCGCTCTCACATGGAAGTGCAAGCGTAGAACGAGAATTTTCTGAGTCTGGAAATGTTCTCAACGTTGATTGCGCAAATATGGGTGACGCAGTTTTAAATGACTTGTTGTAACAGACGGACTAAATCGATTTGGAAAACCTCTCCATGAATCACAAATGATTTGTTAAAACTCTGCAGAGCAGCTTACCAGAAATATTTAAACTACATGAAAGGTTAAAAGCGAATTGAAGAAGAAAAGGAAAAAGAAAAAGAAGGTGACAAGAAAAGAAAAGAAAAAGAGAAAGCTATTTTAGAAGGCGTTAAAAAAGAAGTCAAAACCTTAGATTTATTAGAAAAAGAACTAAAAGATGCTAAAAAAATATACAAAGAAGCTTCTGCTGAAGCTGAACTTATGAAAAACCATTTAAATTCAACGGTTAAAGAAAATAAGGCCACAATTTTTCATCATTTATTTGTTTCTTTGCATAACTTGCGAAACAAATAGTAATGATAAGCACCCTCCATGTTAAAGAAGTTGGATTAGATTATTAGAAAGGATCTCCGAGGGCGAAAAAATAATTAACAACACTTATTATTGAGTCATTGGTTTTTTAAAATTGGTGCAACGTTTCTTCCGCCGATGTGTGGACCTTTAGAAGCACTGTTTAAAGTAAAATCAACAAAAAATAATTATTTACAGAGGAGTAGTTTGATTACAAAAATTTTTTTGTAAGATTCGCAAACCTGAAGTAAAAATTAAAGGTATAAAATTTTAATTTCTATAATTTAACACCGAAGGAGTGGTGATCTTCGGCAACGTCAGAATAAGAAGTGAGAAGAAAAGGAGTATTAGAAATAAGGTATACAAATGGGAAATAAGGTATACAAGGGGGTTAATAAGTAAACAAGGTGGACGAAGTTGGGTCAAAACATAAGAACGATGAATAAGAATAGAGAGTGGTTAACTCTACTGTGTGTGTCTTCTCTCTTATTGATAGTATTTTTACTCTGTTACCACTGGTATGGTAGCATCATTTGATTTTTTTCTTTAATTCATAACTGTCTGCTAGATAAGTTTTTGAAATTATAATTAAATTAAATTCCAGTTCCCACACTGGGAAAATAATGGGTATCATCTAGCCCATTAGTAGGGTTATGTTATGCCCGGCAGCTTCGGGCATCAGAGTTACCGTGGTGGGTACGGTGGTACCCGACGTGGGAACTACAATCCCCAAACTGTCGCGCCAACGCCCTCTACCGTTGTTTTGAATCTGCCTTTTGCTTAGTTTTACCCGTATGTGGGCACCATCGTCCCCACACTGTCGAGCAGCAGCGCTCCTATTTTTGGGATCACTGACTCCCATTATTTTCCCAGTGCACTTACATTGATTGTAGGATTTCTATTCATTTAACTACTTCTTGATGATTGCAAGTTTATATGATTAATTTACATATTAATATTGACTGAATGTTGGTCCTTAGCATTACGGAGTTGATGAATATTTGTCAAACTTTATATTTTGCTTGTAAGGATAAAAAGATTATAGAGATATTTACCGTTCTCAATTAATTTTTTTTTCTCAAGCGCCATAAAACGAGAAATTTTTCATTCAAAAAGATCTGGTTTATAAAAAAAGAAAAAAAAGGCCACTCTTTCGTTTGAAAGATGCTTCTATTTTAACAAAAAGGTGCTACTATTGCTACTTTTTTGAACTGTAATAGTCGCTGGCATCCCTGGAAATGGCTTAAAAATTAAAAAAAACCCTCATCATAGAATCTGCTAAAAAAATTTGAATACTTAAATAAAATTCGGAAGTAACAAAATGTGTTATGTAACTATACTCACCGATGCTGTGGAGTACTCTAAAAATTTTATACTGTACCATAACTAATATTTTGTAGAATGTCCATTCGTGCAATCTGCTTTCGGTATTTTCGAGTCGGAAAAATGGTCGGTAACATTACAAGTATTCTACTAATAATTTTTGAAATTTGACGAAGTCTCTATTTGGCAAGGGTGTGACGTACCCACAAATATTTTCATTTTTTATTATTATTTTTTTTATTTTAAACCATTGATTTATTTACCCTCCGGAAGAGTGAGCAAGAAACGAAAAATTTGGAATAAGAAAAATCCAGAAACCAAAAGAACAAAAACCTGTAAAAGTCGAGTGCCCCTTTATCTTTTCTGTTTATAGCCTGCAGTGGACTAGGGGAAGCCTTTTTTTTTTTTGTTGTTTTTTTTAGGTTCTGCCGTTTGAAATTTCCAAAAAACTCTTCCAAAATATTCTGGTTTTCCCTTCTAAGAAAAAATATATAATTTTGTGAAAAAAATTCGTTTAATCAAAGCAATAATTTATGAAAATTTTATCTATTCGTGTGTGTGTGCGAGTGTGTATTAGCACGGGACTTGGCATTTTTTTAATTTTTTTTTCATGTGTGCCGGGCAAAAATCTCTTCTACATATTTTGATATAAGCGCGAAAATTTTAAAAAACGTGATCGGACCTTTTTTCATGTGCCGCAAGGCACCTAAGGTTTCCCATAAGATTTGCATGCGAAAAGAGGTAAAAATGATTATTTTATAATAAATTGATGAAAAACATTGAATATTTTTGTATAAAACGCATATATATGTAGTTAGGGGGGGGGGGTGCTCCCCTGCTCGCTTCGCTGGCCAACCCCCAAGAATTTTATGCTTGAATCGACACTTGTACCGACACTTATACACATACCCTTGTGCCCACCTCTGTGACTGCTGTAATATATATCACTGTTTCTACTCTTATAGCTTGTGACTACATCTGCACCTTATTTATATAGTTATTAATATAGTTTATATTGTGACAGTCAGTGATCGTAATTAAATCGTCGGTAACGATTTAGGATTTGGCGCGAATCACGTGACTGTCGAACGCAGCTCAGAGTGGACCTCTGAGGTGGTAGAGCAGGAATCGGGAAGCCACTCGTAGTTTTCGTGTCCGAGCGTTCCCACGTACATGGAAGTTAATTCGTCTCGGTTCGACGGTTTGCCGGACTCCTCGGGAGTGGCACGCCGTCGAAGAGAGGGTTGGAAGAGACAGAAGGTGCGGGATCGATGGTCATCGCCCGGGAAGCATTCTTCTGTCTAGACGAGTCAACCGGCTTTTGGAAGCCGTGGACGACGGGGAACTTGACCGACGTCCGACAGACACGCAAAGATCTGGAGATCGATTCATGGCAGATCTTGGAGAACCTCGCTTGTTACGGAAGTCGAAGAAATTATTGTCATTCGCTTCGCGCGTTGTTGTAGTGTGAAAGTGTGGTGTTTAATTGTGAAATTATCATTTCACATCAACGCCTGGACCGCTTTACGACGGCTGCAAGGCGACTCGAGTGTGGTAGCTATTGCGGCTGGTAGACATCGTAGCCTGGCATTTTGTTTAGCCTGACGGCTTGGTATGAGGTGCACCTTAGCGACTCCGTAAGTTAATTGTATATGTGCGAGTGAGTGTGAATGCGTGTGAGTGTACTCAGTACCAGAGTTGGGCAAGTATCCGAAGTTGAAATTTCGGATACTTATCAATTTTTAAAAGTA
The DNA here is from genome assembly GCA_038277355.1 of Encarsia formosa. Classification (NCBI taxonomy): domain Eukaryota; kingdom Metazoa; phylum Arthropoda; class Insecta; order Hymenoptera; family Aphelinidae; genus Encarsia; species Encarsia formosa. The sequence goes on from CM076187.1 coordinate 23,832,015, forward strand.
TCCGAACAAAGTATTTTCGTATACAAGATTAATTTCATGAAAGTATCTTCAGATATAAGATACATTTCGAAAGTATCCGAAAAAAGTATCTTCGGATATTAGTTCTTCTCATTAGTTAAAAAATTTAATTTTTTTTACTAATGAGTCCAATAACCAAAATCAAATAAAAAAAAAAATAATAAAAAAAATAAAATTATTAAAAACGTGATCCGAAATTGTTGGGGACGCTCGAACAGATGCTAAGGATTTTAAAAGGATTTAAAATACTTAATTGCATATAATTTTTTGCAAAACAAAAAAAAAATTACTTTTTGAACCAACTCTTGAATTCAATCACCGTGCTTCGCTACAATCAGCTTCTGTTAAATACGTAAATATGTTTCCATTATTTAGTCACGAAACTTATACAAGAGTTGTTGTGAGACAAATTTTTTCTTTAAACTGATTTCAATTCAAAGTTTTTTATATTTTAAAAAATTTGTAAAAAATTATTTTCATGAGACAAATTGGCAAAAGAAAAAACAAGATTTTTTCGTGGGATTTTTTAGAGATTTTTTAGATTTTTCAAAGGGTCATGTTTTATTATTATCTTGTTTTATATATATTATACAAATTGATAATCTACATTCTTCTTTTTTTTTTCAATTTTAAAATATTAAAAGTTAACAAAAAATATTTACACTCAAATAGTATTCATCCTAATATTAAAAAAAAAATTATTTATTTATCTTTCCGAACGGTTTTCAAAACACGTTGCTTATAATTTCAATTAAATTTTTGTATATTTTAATTTTTATTTTATTTCCAACAAAATAACTGTAATAACTCATTTTACGTTAAAAACTTTAAATAGACACATATAAAATTACATATTATTATTATTTAGATGTATGTATGTGCTTAATATTCTATTACGGTAAATCTTTCAATGTTAGATTGTCCCTTTATAAAAGAGAGCTATCGCCATCTTGCGTAAGATTTTTATTCGTGAGCTGATTGGTGAAGAAGTTTTTAAAATGTTCGAAAATTGCATTTTGAGGTTACTCTTATTGTTTTTTCCTATGCGCGCTTGAAGCGCGCTCAGAAGAGCTAGTTTCCTAAATTTCTTAAAATAATATCAGGTAAAAGGTTTTCAAAAATTAATTTTAATCGAGTATAAATTAATAATGTATTAAGCCTAAGCTCATTTGATTTTTTGAAACTGATTTGTAAATCATTTCTCAAATAATAAAATTCAAATATAAAATAAAGATATAAAAAACTTTGAATTGAGACCGGTTTAAACAAAAAATTTGTCGTAACAACTCTTGTATTAACGTGTGAACAAGTTGCGCGACTAAATGATTGAAACGAAGCACGGTGATTGAATTCAAGAGTTGGTTCAAATAGTAATTTTTTTTTATAAATATATGCAATGAAGTATTTTCAATCCTTTTATAATCCTTAGAATCCGTTCGAGCGTCCCCAACAATTTCCAATCACGTTTTTAATAATTTTTTTTTTTTTTATTTGATTTTGGTTATTGGACTCATTAGTAAAAAAAGTTAAATTTTTTAACTGTATAAAATTTTTATGACACAAAAAGTATGTTCGGATATATTTCGATTATGAAAGTATCCGAAGATACTTTTTTCGGATACTTTTCAAGTTTAAAAAGTATCCGAAGATACTTTTTCAACAAAAAAAAGTATCCGAAGATACTTTTTCAACAAAAAAAAGTATCCGAAGATACTTTTTCAAAAAAATAAAAGTATCTGAAGATACTTTTGTCGGATACTTTAAAAAATTGAAAAGTATCCGAAGATACTTTCATGAAATTTATCTTGTATCCGAAGATACTTTCATGAAATTTATCTTGTATCCGAAGATACTTTTGTCGGATACTTTTGAAATGTATCTTGTATCTGAAGATACTTTCATGAAATTTATCTTGTATCCGAAGATACTTTTTTCGGATACTTTTAAAAATTGAAAAGTATCCGAAGATACTTTTTTCGGATACTTTTCGAAAGCCCAAAAGTATCCGAAATTTCAACTTCGGATACTTGTCTAACTCTGCTCAGTACACTGTTATTGTAACAATCTTAGTTTTTCTCACGCGCGCGTCAGCTGCCGGTAGCAGCAGGTTGTTGTTTGCGCGCGCGACTCGATTTGGAGAGCATTGACAATTATTTGTTTACTGGTTTGAACGACACCGAGGCGTAATTCGGAATTTGTATTTTAGGTTTAGATTTGTTATAATAAATTGTTAAATTATTAATCTAACTTTTATTGACTAAACCTGGTGTTCTTGCGAATCGATCCTGTTTCAATACCCGCACCCACTACCGGTAAACGAACTAGCCGACCGCGTCGCGAAGTATAGTAATATTCGCGGATGCGATTTCCTCATTTTATTATTTCAGGTCGGCGAGATGCAGTTCGACGAGTGCTTGGATCAGCACTAAGTACAGGTGATAAGGATTAAGTACGCACCGTGGGTATTTGTATCGGCTCATACAAACCTTAAATCCACCCCTGTTACAATATACCGTATTGTCCGGCGTATAAGCCCCTCCTGGGAGCCCCCAAAATCGACTCTTAAAATTAAGGTGGGGCTTATACGCCGAGTACACAGTTTTATAAAATTTATTTCGAGCCGAGTCTAAAATCAAATAAAAACAATAATTATTAGTAAATTTTGTAAATGTTTAATTTAGAAACACTTTTGTACGTAATTTTGTACATAATTTCTTTTATACATAACATTTCATTTCTAAAAATTTTCATTATTTTTAAAACAATAAATTTCGACATAAAATTTATTCTAATTTCAACTCATCGCCTATCTTTTGCATGTAATCATTTAAATAAGAATAAGTATTATAAAAATAAATCAACAGCCCCATCTATATCCAAATTATCAAAACTAGTATCCCAATCTATCTGATTAAATTCATGATTTAATTCAGAATAATTAGCTTTATAATAATCAAATTCTCATTGCTTACGAGGCAAAATTTCAGTAATATTATTAATTAATTTAAAAAATAAAGGATAATGATTACGCTTTTCAATTTTTACCAGATGATCCGTTGATTGTATAATTTCTATATCACCATCTTTTAATGAAGTAAAAAGTAAATCCAGAGTACATCCTGATTCTAATGATAACTTTTCTTAACTACGGTCGCACTCAATACATATTGAAAAAAAAAAAAAAAAATTGTTCTTTTCTTTTCCAATGACCCCGCGCCGAACAAACACCCACGAGGCTCGGGCACTCGTTGCAATCACCCGGAGATTTGAACGCCCGGTGCAGCGATATTACACATATTCATAATCAAGTAGAACGCGGCGTGACTATCGTGATTTATAATCCCGATCTCTTCTTCCTGCTCCAGTTCAGGATAATATTGAAAAAAATCCAGATTTGTATAGCAATTCAAAGTAGTATTCAAATTTTCCAAAATAACTGAATCATTACCAAAATAAGTTGCACTTAAAGATTCACAATTCTTCCAATTTGTTTTTTATAAATTAAAATCACCAGAAATTATAAATTCATGTTCAGGGTATTCATTTTTTAGATATTCAATCACTTTCTTATGGTTTTTATATAATTTGTTATCAGATCTTGGGGGAGTATATACTGTTCTAATTATGTAAGTTTTATTATTTGATATTAATTCTACAAATAATTGTTCTACTGACTCATCAGATATTGAAGATATATATCAATTTTTCTTGTGAAAAATGATTTTTCAGCAGCAATTCAAATTCCACCACCAGCAGTAGCATCAGCATAAGAATACATATCTCTTCTATAGATATTATAATTTTTCAAACCCAACAATTTACTATTGAAATCACAAGATAATGAACAAAATAATGACAAATGAACATTCACATCAAAAATTAATAAGTATCGAAGTACGGATCCCACTCTTCTGCTTCATCTTCAACTTTAAGCGTTGCACTTTCTTCAATGTCATCGTTCCACAAAATATCGTCTTTACTACCGTCTCAGGCGTTTGAAAGGCAACATTTCTTAAAAGAATTTATAGCGCTTTCAGTTTTTACTTGATTTCAAGCTTTTATAACAAAATTGCAAAAAACATCTAAGCCTGGTGCTTTCATATTTCTTGATTTTATGTACTCCTTAGTTCCATTTATCATCTAGTCATTCCACATTTCTCGAAAATAATGTTTGAAAGGTTTATTTAAACAAACATCCAATGGTTGTAAAACGGATTTTTAGCCGCCTGGGATGACTGCCTGCACAGTTCGTTTTTCGTTCAGATCTTATTTGATTTTATCTGTAAGATGGCTTCGGAACATGTCCCAAACTAGCAAACTTCGGTTGTTAAAATTACCAGGTCACTTATCCCAAATTTGACTCAGCCATATTTTTACACCATCTTCATCTATCCAATCGTTTTCTTGCACGTGAACAAGAACACCTGGAGGAAATTTGATTTTTGGCATCGTTTTTCTTTTAAAAATCACCATTGGCTTTAATTTCACACCATTGGCTAAACATGATAAAAATACAGTGAATCTACTTTTTTCATGTCCAGTAGATTTAACAAAAATTGTTTTTGCTCCTCTCACATCTACAGTGCAATTGACCAACATGTCAAATTGTACTGGCGTCTCGTCCATGTCGCCAATACTTCCCAGTGAAAAGTAAAAATCTTCTTTTAACTTGGATAAATATCTTTGAAAAACGAAATTAAACCTTCCATGAAGCGGGCACACCAACTAACTGTGGCTGTAAATTTTTTTACTAAATTTGGATTTTTCAAGGCCCATTTCATAGCTTCACTTCTAATAAATTTTCTGGAGACAAAGATACCTTCTTTTCTTGCATTTAATACAAATTCCAAAACTTATTGTTCTAATTCGGGCCATTTGGCAGTACCAGTTCTGAGTGCACACTTACGTTTAGGCATTTCTTTTATAATAGTTTCACTGTCTACCCACCTACGTACGTTTTTCCTGTCAACGTCAAATTTTTGTGCAGCTTGATGGTGGCTTGTCTCTTTTGGATACTTAAAACTTTCAATTTCAAAGCAGCGTCGTACTTTAACCTAGCAGTCATAATTACGCAAATTATTATAATAAAATTAATATAATAAAATTAAATACAAATCACTAAGATTTAGAATTTAAAAGCACGATCAGAACGAGACAGGCTTCAAATGCTAACTGTAGCAAATTGAGTTTCTTCCCGGGAGCAGTAATTAAGTAATAAAGTCTCTCTTATGTTAACAAATTTGAGGGGGGGGGGGGGGGCTTAAACGCCGAGTATACACAAATTCGGAATTCTCGATAACGAAATCATGGGGGGGCCTATACGCCGGACAATACGGTTTCTGTTTCTATTATGGTGATAACTGCAGTTTGAATTTTTTTCACACTTTTATTTCTAACTCTAAGACTTCTTTGCGCTTACTGACTATTTTTTTACTTAAGCTTCTAACGCTGGACCTTCTACACATACATTTGTTTCTACATCTGTTTCAACTCCTATGCTAACTCTAGTTCTTTATTTTCTTTATTTAAATTTTTAACACTGAATCAAGCCTTGTGCAAAATCTTTTTTTATCCTCCTGTGCTTACTACTGTAAATACCCGTACAACAAACCTTGTTCCTAACATTGTTTCAAACTTGATAACTACTCTTGTTACAACATTGTACCTACTCCCGTACCTACACTTGTCATTACGTTTGTAACTTTGAACCTACGGTTATATGTATACTTTTGCTTAATAATGTTCCTATGCTAATTGTGACAATTGTAAACAACAATTTTTTACCTAGTCTTCTTCACATGAATCTACTTGCTTCAATTTTGGTGTTTACTGTTGTTATTTCTTTTTTTCATGCTTTTATTTCTAACTCTAAGCCATTGTTCTTATCTTTGTGAATACTATCGTTTTTATTGTACTTTTGAAATCTTTTTGTAATTACAATCGTCAAACTAGTCTTCCATAGACTTTTGCCCACACAGTTCTTTAACTTTTTTGAAAAATTTTTCCTACATCCGTTTACATTTGTTGACAACATTGTTTCTACCTAGATTAACCTACCCTAATTGATATCGAAGTTTAAGGGTTGGTAAATTTTTAAATTTTGTAATATCTTATTGCTTAGTCGGTTAGAGCATAAAAAAAAAAGGCAACACGTATTTTTCTTTTTCCGAAAAAACAAAATGAAATAACTGAAAGAGCTTAAATATTTATGAATTTCAATTTATCTTACTATATTATATAGTAGTTTTTTCTCTCCCACGCCCCTCCCCCCCACGCTCCCAATTGCTTTGTAAAAAAGTGCTTAACTAACCGTAAAAGTGTACCGAAATATGCTTATTTCTATGCGTTTTGAATCCCCCTATAATTTTCCAATCACGCCCCCCCCCCACGCCCCCCATTTTTGATAAATGTTATCACTTTTACCTGTACCTTCTATTTTTGATACATGTTATTACTTATGTAATTATAGAAATTTAAAAAGTTACTATTGAAATACTAAAAAAAACTTATATTTCATAAAATAAAAATAACAAAATAATAGCAGTAATCAAAATATATTAAACAGTTTTTGAAAAATATTTTTATAATTTTAAGTCAGTAAAAATTCACTATTATTGCACAATACTTAAAAAGTGCATTCAATACGTCACTCCTGCAGTAGGCACAATGATCAGACAAAGGTATAAACTAATGTAAGTACATGGATATGCACACGGGTTGATACAAGTTTGGGCAAGAGAGTAAGCACAAGAGTGGACGCGAGAGTAGGTACGGATTTGGTACAAGAGAGTCGAGATAGTACTTACAAGAATAGGCACAGCAGTAGAAATAAGACCAGGTACACGGATATACACAAGGGCGGGAAAGAGAGTAGGTACAAGGGTATGTGAAGGAGTAGACACAAAATTAAGCACGTTGGCAGGTTCAGGATTAAAACATTAAGTAGAAAAAAAGTTAAGAACAGAGTAAGCACAGTAGTACAAAAAAATATAATAACAATAAAAAATGAATCAGTAGAAAATTAAGTAGAAAAAAGGAAAGTTATAAAGAAAGAAACCAGTGCATCTATAGAAGGTTCAACAGTATGAACAAGTATAAGGTAGGCACAAGTATAAGAACAATAGTTATACTACCAGAATTTATACATCTCTGTTCTCTCATTCTCCCATTCAAAGTTTTATAAAAATCAATGCATTAGTTTTAACTCCAATTTCTTGACGAAATTCATGTCTATCAAGCTGGCGTACCCACTTTCGAGTTCCAAAAAATAAATGCATGCTGAATTTTTTGCTAGTTTTTTGCTAATTTTTTACCCTATTCTTGAATTTTTTGCTCTTATCAGTTCCGAGAAACAGCTGGGTACGCTAGCTTGATATCAAGCTGGCGTACCCAACTGTGATATCTCGGGACTGGTGGCAGCTGGCGACACGGGGTTCGTGGCATAATTTTTTGCTTTTTTTTTGCTGCTTTTTGACCCCATGCCCATATTTTTCGCTCTTATCAGTTCCGAGAACCGGCTAGCTCGAGATCAAGCTGGCGTACCCAACTGTGATATCTCGGGACTGGTGGCAGCTGGCGACACGGGGTTCGCGGCATAATTTTTTGCTGCTCTTTGCACCCATGCCGATATTTTTCGCTCTTATCAGTTCCGAGAACCGGCTAGCTTGATATCAAGCTGGCGTACCCAACTGCGATATCTCAGGACTGGTGGCAGCGGGCGACACGGGGTTCGTGGCATAATTTTTTGCTATTTATTTGCTGCTCTTTGCACCCATGCCGATATTTTTCGCTCTTTTCAGTTCCGAGAACCGGCTGGTGCTATCGAGCGGGCGTATCAATAATTGCCGTATCTTGGGAACGCTTTATTTTTATTATTTCTTACTCGATTTATTATTCAATGAGTAAAAACTAGGGCTGCCGCGAGACTCGAGGAGTCTCGGCCTCGTCTCGGAAGTCCGAGACGAGACCGAGACGAGACTAAGTGATGTCGAGACGAGACCTAGACGAGAGTAGGTCAGAATCTTGACGAGACTTATAAAAACATTGAGTATAAACACAATTAAGTGATGGTAAATAAGTAAGGAATTAATTTTAAAAATTTATTGGAAGTAGTTAAATGTTAACGTTACATATTTCTTTTTTTAAATTAGAGTTGAATTTCCCAACTTTATTATCTTTATCGTTATACTAAATTGAATTAGCTTCCTCGCAAATGGATGATACCACTAATTTTTTTCTTTTTTGAGGAGAATCTATTACAAGTTAGTCTCGTCGAGACTCGAGACGAGACCGAGACGAGACCGGTGATTTTAGTTTTTCAAGAGACTTGAGACGAGACTATCAAAAGTCTCGCCTCGTCTCGTTTCGTGGCAGCCCTAGTAAAAACGATTTGAAATCTTAAACACTAACAAAATAAATTGTTGTTTAGTTACATTAATTTAGAAAAACGATTGTATCCTTTATTCCGTTGCACATTTGTCTGTAGATGTAATGGGCACAAGGAACATGACACTGTTCTTTATATTCTACTTGCAGAAATGCAAGCTGAAATCTGTTGGCGGAAGGTTAAAAGAAAAGTATGTAAATTGTGTTACAAAAAAAATATTTGAAAAGGAGTCTTTGAATAAGCGCTTCTACCGAAACAGTTGTTGCCAGAATTAATTTTGTGTAAACAATTCCATAAACAGCAAAAAAATAGCAAAAAATTATGCCGCGAACCCCGCGTCGCTAGCTGCCACCAGTCCCGAGATATCACAGTTGGGTACGCCAGCTTGATATCGCGCTAGCGTACCCAGCCGGTTCTCGGAACTGATAAGAGCGAAAAATATCGGCATGGGTGCAAAGAGCAGCAAAAAAATAGCAAAAAATTATGCCACGAACCCCATGTCGCCAGCTGCCACCAGTCCCGAGATATCACAGTTGGATACGCCAGCTTGATATCAAGCTAGCGTACCCAGCTGTTTCTCAGAACTGATAAGAGCAAAAAATTCAAGAATAGGGTAAAAAATTAGCAAAAAACTAGCAAAAAATTCAGCATGCATTTATTTTTTGGAACTCGAAAGTGGGTACGCCAGCTTGATAGACATACAAAATTCGCAGAAAATTGCTAAAAACCTGCCGGAAAGGGTTTTGTACTACTGGCTAAGTTCAAGGATATGAGTAATTGTATGCACGTGAGTAGGTACACTAGTAGTCATAGAGTTACGAGGGTATGTACACGAGTTTAACAAACATAAAATCAAAGATATGCACAAGAGTAAATACAAGGATTACTACAAAAGCACAAAACAATAGTAGCTACGAGGGTAGCCACAATTGTAGACACAATGGTAAGCACTAGCATAAAAATCTGGGGGGTTGGCGGGCGGAGCGGGGGTACCCTCCCCTACTCTTTTTCCACGCTCTCCCCATGCCCTCCAAAAAAGTGCTTAACTAACCGTAAAAGTGTACCAAAATATGCTTATTTCTATGTGTTTTAATTTTACTATAATTTTCTAATGGGAAGTATTAAAATGCACGGGAAATAAAATCATTTGCACGGGATGTGGGTCCTTAATTCTCCTTTAATTTTTACTATTATTTTCTATCATTTGCATGGGATGTGGGTCCTTAATTATCCTTTGATTTTTACTATAATTTTCTAATGGGAAGTATTAAAGTGCACGGGAAATAAATACTTTTGCACGGGAAAATAAATACATTTGCTCGAGAAAATAAAGACTTTTGCACGAGAAAATAAATACTTTTGCACGGTTTAATCAAAGAGTGTTTACCTATCAAGCCTAGTAACAAAAGACCACGTGCTCTTTCACTAAGCATCTCTCCACCCATTTTATTATTGAGCTCAGTTCAACTTACAGTGTCGCCTCAGTCGACGAGTAAAGCAAAGAGCCAAAAGATGAGTGGTCAGTGAACATATGTTGAAACTTCTGAGGACTCATCTGAAGAAGAAAATTCATCTGAAGTGATCCAGCAGACTAAAGAAATATGCAGGCGACCAACACGAGTGTCGCTTTTACGTCACAAATACCCATCAGCAAGAGAGACAGAAAGTGCTGTAAAATTAAAAGAAGTTTGGAAAATATCTTCAACGAAAATGGTGGCAGAAGGAAAACGAGTTGAATATCGGTGCACAAAAGAAATTTATAGAGTTTCTGATTGTCGAGCGTGCTTGTACCTACTATGTCATTCTTCGGATACTTGCGTGTCCTTGTATGAAACAGAAGAGGAGCACGAACATAAAAATATTGATTCTACACGAGGCTTACCATCAGAAATTAAAGCTTTTGTAAAAGATTAATATGCAAATGGTATAACAAAGCCAAATGCACTACTAAATCTCATTCGTAAAAATCAGATGATAGAACCTGCAAAAGAAAAAATTGTTGCATTTCTTAGAACAATCCGAAGTGATAAAGGCACTCATTCCGTATTGGCCACAGATCTTAGAGCTTGGTGCAATGAGCACACTAAAGTTCCGGATGATGAAGATGTACCATACATGGTTGATTTCCACCTTTTTGCAGAATCTTTTTATTTAGAAGAACAGGATTTGAAAATAATTTTATCAACGCTTGGATTGTTAGCATTGGCCAGGAAATTCATGAGATAAGTGCACCACAGATGCGACCTACAACCTGATTTACAAAAAAAAAAAGCTTTACTAATGTATTAATCTTTTATAAAAAGTATCGTTAATTTCAATTACAGTTGTATCATGTTCAATAAAACAAATTTTTTGCTTGATTTTTGTTGGGTTTTGCTCTCAATTCTTTTTCCCGTGCGAGATCAATTCTATTGCCGTTTAATACATTTTTTTCCCGTGCAATGTTAATTCTACTCCCGTTCAATATTTTTTTTTTCCCGTTTAATTCATTTGACTTTCGCTCAAGTATTTTTTTCCCGTGCATTTATTTTCTTTCCTTTTAATCACTTATTTTTCCGTGCAAATGTATTTTTTCCCGTGAACTTGACCTAAAATTTCCAGTGCGTTTGCTTTTTTTTCCGTGTTTATAAATCACACCCTTTTCCAATCAACCCCCCCCCCCACGCCCTTTTTTTTACTCGCGCCCCCCATTTTTGATATATGTTATTAGTTTCTACTCACACCGCCAATTTTTGATACAATTTATCAGCTATGTAACTGTAGAAATTTAAAAAGTAACTACGAAACCTTAAAAAAATTAACTAATATCCTAAGATAAAAGGGAGAACCCAAAAATAATAACAGCATTTAATTCGTGATGTGATTAGTTGAAGAACAAAATTTAAAATTTGAATTTTTTTTTTTAATTTTTATATTACAATTCAATTCAAACATCTAGAGAATAGATTTGATAAAAAAATAATTATGTAATCAAGTTTTTGAAATTATCCGATTAAAATCATGAAAATAATAATTATTAGTATACAAACTGAAACAAAACCAATGAATTTATAACCACAAAAGTTTAAATGAATATGAACTCTGATCGTAGCGCAAAGGTAAAGAGTATATATAACTTATTGAAGATTAATTTAGATGAAGCTTCCACAAAATTTGTTTTAGATTATAAAATACAATTAAGCGTGCGCTTCGCTTAGAGAACTTCAAGGTTTGGCAAGAGGGTAGGTACAAGGGTAGATTCAAAAGAGAATAAGTGTTTACCTACAAAGGTTTGTACAGGATCGAAAACAATCGTATAAAAGATGATAGTTTCAGGGTTAGATGTTGAGAAAAAAAAAAAAAAAAAAAAAAAAGAACAACATACGTTCAAAGTTACAAATTGAAGTATGAAAATAATAACAAAGTAAAAGAGGCTGCACATGGCTGGAAGCTGGTGTCGTAAGGTAAACTTCAACATTAATTAGGATAGGTTAATTGGGAGAAACCTAGGTAGAAAAAATTTTGATAAAAAATGTAGAAGGATGTAGGAAATATTTGTCAAAAAAGTTAAAGAACTGTGTGGGCAAAATTGTATGAAGATGATTAGTTTCACGATTGTAATTACAAAAAGTTTCACGAAGAACAATAGAAACGATAGTATTCACAAAGATGAGAACGAAGGTTCAGAGTTAGAAACCAAAGCATGAAAAAAAGAAAAAACGACAGTAAACACCAAAATTAAAGCAAGTAGATTCATCGAAAGAGATAGGAACAATATTAAGAAAAAATGTACATATAACCGTAGCTTCAAAGTTACCAACGTACTGACAAGTCCAGGTACGGGAGTAAATACAATGTAGTTACCAGAGTAGTTATCAAGTTTGAAATAATGTTATGAACAAGGTTTGTTAAAAGGTTATTTACGATAGTAAGCGCAAGAGGGTAAAAAAAGATTATGCACAATGCCACATTCAGTGTTAAAAATTTAAATAAAAAAAAATAAAGAACTGGAGTTAGCATAGGAGTAGAAACAGATGTAGAAACAAATGCATGTGTAGAAGGTTCAGCGTTAGAAGCTTGAGTAAAAAAAAGGTAGTAAGCACAAGATCATTAACATATGTAGGGAGAAGAAAAAGTCAACAGACGTAGTAAAGAGAGTTGGAAAAAAAAAACTCAAGAAACGTGGATAGCAGCAAGGTTATGAAGCAGGGAAGGTTAATAAATAAAAAGACGAAAATATGTCGGTAAAAGCATAGAAACAGATGTTTAACTAAGGATAGAAATGAAAGTATGATCAACGATAAGAACAAAGTAGTCTTAGATTTAGAAATAAAAGCATGAAAAAAATTCAAACTACAGTTAACACCATGAGAGAAACAGATATATAAACATGAGCAAATTCCTGAGGAAGAGCTTAGTTATAAAAAGCAGTAAGTGCAACGGTAAGAACAGGGGTAGTTACAAGGGTTTGGAGTGAGATAAAAGGTAGGAACAGAGGTAGGCATAAAATAAGGTGCAGGTGTAGTCACAAGCTATAAGAGTAGAAATAATGGTATGTATCACAGTAGGTACAAAGGTAGTCACAAGAGTATGTGTATAAGTGTAGGTACAAGTGTAGATTCAAGCATAAAATTCTGGGGGGTTGGCGAGCGAAGCGAGCAGGGGGGGTACCCCCCTAGTATACATATAACCTTGATACGATTCGATGACGTCATAGTACCGGACCATACCATTATTAGTAAGATTCAATGTTTCTTGCGTTACTTGATGTAGTTCCATATTAATAAATTAAATTAAAAAACAAAACACAGTTAAGTTTTTTGTGGGCTATACAGATTTATTTTAAAGTCGTTCTACGTCCGCGGATGTAATAATAATTATAATTATCAGTTACGACCTATGCGGGCAAATAAAATTCAAATCATCGATTTGATGCGTGGAAAAATAAAAACAACTATATCATATAGTAAGATTTGTCCGCTGAATCGAAAAAAGCATTATATTTTACTGATTTGACGATAAAAACTTTTTTTTTGCGAAAATCTCTAGATAATTTGAAAAAATCAAGTAATGTAGTTGTTTTTTGTTTTAAAAAGAAAAATTTCTAAATTTTTTCGTAAAAACTATGCAGATCGATGTGTTCTTGTCCACTGCATAAAAAAACGCATCACATTTTACAGATATGGTGATTAAACTGATTTTATTTGCGAGTCGCTGAATTTTTTACTCGTTTTAAAATTGATAGATCTAAAAAAAAAAAGATCTATCAAAGTGGAAGAAAGAAAGAAACTATCTAAAAAGTCTTAAAATTGTTAAAAACTTGATAGTAGTAGATGATATTGCTGAAGCCTTTACCCGCCGTATCAAGGCCAGTAAGCGCCTTTGCTGGAGGCAACTTTGCACGGAGGTAGATAGGGACCCGTGGGGCTTCGGATACAAACTGGTAAACGGCAAACTACTGAGGCGGAGTCTACCAGAGATTCAGGACACCGAGTTTATGCAAAGGATAGTCGACGGGCTATTCCCGACATACGAGATGAGGGTGGACCCGCTTGCTGAGGGCATTTTGATCAATGCTCTACGCTTCACGGAGAGAGAATTGCAAAGGACGGTTTTCTCCTTGAAGCCCGGCAAGGCCCCCAAGGACCGGACGGCATACCGGGGGAAATCGTACGGTTACCGGCGCGTAAGAGGCCGAGGATCTTCCTTGATCTCTTCAATGAATGCCTGAAATGTGGCGCTTTTTGTGTCAGCTGGGAGTCTGCAAGGCTCGTTCTTCTCTCGAAGAATAAGGGATATGACCCGGAGTCCTCCTATAGGTCCTTGAACCTGCTGGACATGCTGGAAAAAATCTTCGAGCTTCTCCTTAAGCCACGCCTTGCCGAAAGCATTGCGACAGCGGGCGATCTCCGTACTTTGCTAGCTCATAACCGTACTTTTCGACTTAAGCAAGGCCTTCGACTAGGTTGACCTTCTTACACTGCTCAACAAGCTTCGCTCTCTTGGGTTCTCATATGGGGGACCTTAGGTGGGTTACTTCGTATTTGTCAGGTCGTTCGCAGGCTGTTAAATCAGAAGATGATTCTTTCACTTCTTTTCGCCTTCTGAACAAGGGCGTGCCACAAGGCTCGGTATTGGGGCCTCTGCTTTTTGCTCCTTATATCAGAAACATAGCCCAGGGTCTTGACTCTGGTGTGTACCATATTGTTTTGACGATCTGCAAATATACGTGCAGATCCGAGTAGAGGACCTTGCTCAATTGCTTCAAAAACTTAGCCATAATGCGGAGCAGATAGCGGATTGGGCTGCTGAGAATCGCTTGTCATTGAATGTCGAGAAAACGAAAGCTATGATTTTTGGGACTGAATTTTATATGTATAAGGTTGCTACTACTGGCGTTAACTCTCTGACTATGCGTCACTCTAACATTCCATTTGTATCCTCAGTGCGTAGCTTTAAGGGGTGTTATTTGATTCCAGACTGAACTGGAAAGATCATGTCTTGCAAATCTGCGAAAGAGCTAATGCTGTTATGTACCGGCTCAATTGCTTCAGACGAAGTACTACCTTCAAGTTGAGGAAGCATCTTCTACAGACGCAGCTCTTCCCTCTGCTAGACTACTTCTCCCTTGTGTATTGTAATATTTCTGCGGAGCAAAATCTGAGAATACTGCGAGTTCTCAACCGGGAGAACCGCTACATTTATGGTATTCAGAAGTCTGAGCATGTTACAGCATATAGGCGGGAACTCGGGTGGCTACGAGTGGAGAGTCGACATAACTACTTCACCTATGGAACTCCCTTCCCCTTCCCATCCAGAACGCGCCTTCAAATCACGTTTTAAAAATCATCCTTTCATGCTAAAGGAAAGCAATGAATCCCAACATGGCACTAGATTGATGGGATTGTTCTGCTCTGCTGAGTGTTTATGTGATCTATGTGATGTGATACTTAATGATTCAATCTAGTTATTATTATGAAAATCTATAAACTATTATTAGTTATGTAAGCTAGTTCAATGTGCTAAGTTTAGTCACCTCGTGACTAGCGTGGGCCACAAAGCATATAGTGTGATTATATCTTATATTTATTTATTTATTTATTACTATTATTATAATTATTTTTTATTTTTACTTATGTATCTTTTTTTATTCTATTAATTTTTATACACCATATCGTACATTTAGTATATAAATCACATCAAAAATCTCTCTTTCCCTCTCTCTCTCCTTCCTTGGCATCTCCACTAGTCCTGATTCCAACTTGGATGGTTTCTCTGTGGAGGACCTCAACATTCACGCTCACTTTGCCTCTGTTTCGTTTGACTCCGCAACCCCAGAGATGATGGTGTCTTTGATTTTTCTGCTGAGACAATGGACGCAATCGCTACTGCTGTTAGCCAGTCGACATATCAAGCGGTGGGTGTTAACGCTCTTCCGCAGAGCTTTATTCAAACAGCATTCCCATCCATAGGCCCCATTATCTTCAATATTTTCAATACTTTCTTATCCACATCAACATTCCCTGAGCGGTGGAAAGAGTCTATTCTTATTGCTCTCAACAAAGTTCCCTCTCCATCTTGCCTGAATGATTTCCGTCCGATCTCCCTGCTTTGTTTTTTGTCGAAAGTACTTGAGAGGCTGGTCTATGACCAGATTGCTTCTTTTGTTGAATCGCAGGGACTGATGGATGGGCACCAGGCAGGTTTTAGAGCAGGGCACAGTACACAGACTGCACTACTGAAACTTACAGACGACATCCGAGAGGGCATGGACAGGAGGCAGGTGACTGCACTGTTGCTCTTTGATTTCAGCAAAGCCTTCGACTCGGTCTCTCACGCATTGCTACTCGAGAAACTACAATCCCTTGGCTTTTCGCGCAGGGTTTTGCAATGGATTGCTTCCTATCCGTCAGGCCGCTCGCAGGCGGTGAAAGCTGAGGACCGGAGTTTTACCTCTTTTCGTCCCCTCAATAAGGGTGTGACCCAGGGCTCTGTGTTGGGTCCCCTGCTTTTTACTCTGTTTGTCGCTGACATTGCCCTGGGTCTCAGCCCTGGTGTTTGTCATATAATCTATGCGGACGACCTTCAGACTTACGTGCGCGGCCGAGTCGAGGACATACGTACCATTCTGGACAGACTGAGCCGAAGTGCTGAGCATGTTGCGAACTGGGCTGCCACGAATGGGCTGATTTTGAATGCTGGCAAGACTAAGGCCATGATTCTGGGTACAGCGTCTTATGTCAATGACTTTGACAGATCGGGTATTCGCACCCTGCAATTTGGGGAGTGCACTGTCCCGCTTGTTTCGACTACACGAAGTCTGGGGGTGGTGCTGGATTCCAAGCTGAACTGTAAAGATCATGTTCGGTATGTCTGTCGCAGAGCTAATTCTCTCATGTACCGTCTAAACCACTTCAGTCGCAGCACCACCTTTGAACTGCGGAAGCACCTTATACAAACCCTCCTTTTTCCTATCGTTGACTATTGCTGTCTTGTTTATCGGAATATCTCAGATGAACAGGGCCTGATACTGCAGCGTGTGCTCAATCGTGGGATCAGATACATATTTGGGGTTAGGAAGAGCGATCACATTACTCCTTTCAGACGTGAGCTTGGCTGGCTTCGAGTGTCGGGTCGTAGAGACTACTTTGCGGCCTGTTTGCTCTATAGAATACTTAATTCAGGAATTCTGTTTTATTTGGCGAATTTTTTTATTGAAAAGCACAGCTCGCGTCAGAAGAGGCTGGTGAATCAACAGGCTTGGGATACATTGATTATTCCCTCCTGCCGGCAGAGTGCTTGAAACGCTCCTTTCATGTATCATCTGCCTACATTTGGAATAGTTTACCTCTTCATATTTGCCAGGCATCACCATTTGCAACTTTTAAATATCTCATTAAATCACGCATCTTTTCTACCGAGGGAGAAGGTTGAGTACTCTGTGCTGCAGAACAACTTGTGCTTAAACTGTGTTAGAATTTGTAGTGCTACTAGTGGCTGATTTGCAATGACTTTTTGCAGGCACATATTAGATTAAATAAAGTTAGATTACCAAATATTGTTATATCTTGATGTATACCTTTATTTTCATTATTTTATTATTATGTTCATTTTGTTATTTATTATTTACTATTGTTAACCTTTAATGGATTACTTGTTGATCAACTTATGTATTTTGTACAACATAATGTACAATCAATAAACTTATCAAAATCAAAAGATCTCTCTCTTTTCAAAAACAAAGAGAATGCGGAGTTGCAAAATTCCGTAAGTGCAATAGGTTTTGAAGAGGAATTTTTGAAAAATTAGCTAAAAAACCAAAAAAGGGTAACTTATCAAGAACAGAATATTTATCTTTCGATTGAGTACCGGAAAGAAAGATGCGTACTCACGGTTGGTAAAAAAATTATGAGTTTTTTTTAAGATAAATATAATTGAGAAAAATTAATTATAAATTAAATTTCAATTTGGTGATTTTACGAACAGAGATAATTGGTAGAAAAATCATTATATTACTGGCCAGTTCTGTTCAAATTTCTTTTATTATTTTTTGTAAATTACACAGCAAAGTTTCGCGTGACTATTTTTGTTTCACGCCTTTTCAAGCTAAAAATAAATATAAATATAATTTTATTAAAAATATGATTACAATAATACAAATCACAGTCTGTTTTTCACAATATATTAAAATATATAAAATTCATAAGTTTCATTTACCAAAATTAATATTTGGTATAAAAATATAGCAACATGATTGCACAGTCAAAATTCTAATGTGGCTTATTTTCTGCTAGCCAACGGTACAAAGGTGTAAAGGTCCGTTTACAATTTAGACTTTAAATGTATATAAGTATCTCGTAAAGGTGTAAACACTATGGAGTTGTGATCCCGGAATTATATAACACATGCATATGTGTCATATGTGTTATAAAACATTTACATTAATTGCGAATTGTTTTGTTTCCTTGTTAATCATATTCTCTCCCTCTCTATATTCCATCATTCTTTGTGAGTAACATTCTGATATATTGTTTGAATTCCGGTTTGAGCTTCTCTGTGTCCTTTTGAATATTGACAGTGTCGTTGTTTGTGATAAATACCATTTCAGTAAATAAGCGTTTATATAAGTTATTCTCAGTATGTAGTATGTTAATGTCTTTTAAATCTAACTTAAAATTGTGTCCGGTCGTTTGTGTGTGTAAATACATGGCTGAAGTTGTGGATCTTTGTTCTATCTTTTTTATGTGTTCATTCGTTCGTTTTAATAGATGTCTCCCTGTCTGACCAATGTATGATTTATTGCAATTATTACAATGGATTTGATAAATAGTGTTAGTTTTGATTGGCTTACATTTGTTTTGTTTTTGGTTATTATTCAAAAAATGTAATTTATCGTTAGATTTAAAGATTATATTAATTTTATATTTGTTTGCTATCTGTTAAATCTTCTGTTCATAATTTTTCACAAAGGGTAATACTAAATATTTGTTTGGTTTTTTTGAATTCGTTGTAATGTTGTTTTGAGTTTGAGATTTTAAAGTGATGATCCTTTTTTTAATGTAATTTTCAATGAATTTGGGCGGGTAATCATTAGCTAATAATAGATTAAAATTTTTAAAATAATATATTAAAAAGCTAAAAAATCTTCATGATGCCCCCATGTACTTGATGAATGACTTCATACCATTATCTTCAAAGATATTTTCCAATCAGCTAATGTAATAGTTTTGAATGATTGTGATCTCCAGAACTGTCTTTACCAATAATAATATTGACATGAGTTGGTACAAGCCCTGTAAAAACACAGCAGTAATTATTTTTTGAAATTTTATTGTAAAGCTTTTTTCATTTTTTATTAATTAATTTTTGAAATTATACTGCAGAGTTGAAGGTTAAAAAAAAAAATTTTTTTTAATGATTTTCAGCTTGAAGTGATTAAAATCTTATTATAAATTAGGAAATAAAAATAATCTTGCAGACTTTCAGGATTCCTCCTGTATTCGATGAATGACTTCATACTATTTTCTTCAAAGATTTTTTCCAATCAGCCAAAGTAGTAGTTTTGAAAGCTCATGATCTCCACAACTGTTCGCAACCAAAATAATAATAGTCTCTAACTCTTCCTTTTTGAATCCATACAAATCCTGTGAAAGTATCATAATAATTTGTTTTTTATTTATTAAATGATTTGAGTTGCTACATCACAAACAATTTTTATTTGTATAAAACTTTTAGATATCAACTAAAATTTATTATTTATTAAAAAAATTTCACATATATCTAATGTATTGATAAATTAATAAACACTTACAATAAGTTAGCATCAAGGGACTGGACAGATTTTTTCTGAAAAGATGATGAACTTCTTCTTCTTCTGAAATAGTTTATTAAGCCATATTAGATTAATTATTTGAGGTATATAAGCTAAAGGTATTCAGCTGTCCGAATGATGACACAAAAAATTTGATCCATTGTCACTAATATAAGTTCCAGAGTTGAAGTTTCTTGAAAATTTTTTTTTTTTTTTTTTTTTTTTATTAATTTTTCCACAAATTATTTGTAGCAAATTTTCTTAAAAAAAAGAGGTGTCCAATAAAATTAGTCATATTGCTCAAAATCAGACTTTTTATTCTATTCTATTCTTCTTAGACTCATCTCAAGTTACTTCCAATAATAAACTATTAGCTTTACTTTAATGCAGGGTGAAAGCGTATACACCATGCATTAAAGTGAAAACTTCCCACTCGAACTGATGAAAAAGGCGTATCCAGCAATTTCTTGAACTTCACTCTTCAGTCTTCATTCTTAATTATATATCTTTACTCTTCATTCTTGACTTTTGATACTCGCTCTTCAATTTTTATGTCCATGACAAACAAGTATTTAAAAATATCAATTATAACTTTAAAATTTTTTTTCTTTTTTAACACTTGTAAATAAACAGTGAACCAAGAACTGATAATTTTTAATTCTTCTCAGACTCATCTCAAGTTACTTTCCAATAATAGTTTATTAACTTCCCACTGGAGCTGATGAAAAAGGCGTATGCAGCTATTTCTTTATTTCTTAATCTTCACTCTTCAGTCTTCATTCTTGATTTTTATACTTGCTCTTCAATCTTTATGTCCATGAAAAACAAGTAATAAATAAAAATAATTTTTTTTTAATTCATAACAAATGAATAAGTAAACTGTGTTGTGTGGATATATATGTTTATTGTAACTTAAAATATTTTCCATTTTTAACACATATATACGAACACTGAACCGATAACACAAAAATCTTTGCATCTTAACTAGATACACACTTCAATTAATATCTTGATTGATCTCTTCAAAACTATACCTTACTTCATAACACTTCATCGGTATACCTTGATTGATGTTTCAAAATCAGCTGTTCTCTTTTTTGTTTACTTTTAATTTCTGATTTCCAATTTGTTTCTTCATGTACACTCTTCAATTCTTGATTCTTCATCTTCAATCTTGATTTTTGTCTTCAATCTTCAATCTTCAATCTTCATTTTTTATCTTTAAACTAATCATTCACATCAACATCCCGCAATAACTTCACAAAATACGAATTTTTCTTTTGGTTGCAAGCTGCAGTACTATCACTAACTTGCTTTGTTTGAGTCATTATAACTCGCAATGGCTGTATGGTTAAGTAGAAGTAATGCAATAAAACTTTTGCAAAATGTTTCACACTATAAAGTAGAAATTTAAAACTCTACAGAAACTGCAAATAATACTAAAATAATTCTATGTCAACAACAACAACACCATCGTTCGATTTAAGGATCGATATCTCGCAGTTGAACTTGCAGGTCGAGAGTCTACAACTGACAAAAATAGAACTCTTATTCAAATTTTTTTTCACTCTTATTGTTTTTTCAACATAATTGATAAAATAAAGTTATTCTACACTAATTTATTGATAACTTAAATATATTTATTTTTTTTAAATAAATTACGCAGCTATAAACTTACAGGTTTTGATACGACTATGTATAAAAAAAATTTAATAAAATTTATGTTATGAAATCATATTGGAGTGTAATAATCTTTTTAAATATAGAATTATCATTAATTATTTTTAAATATCAGCAAACACGAAATGAATTTGAGTGTAAAAATGAAACTAATAAATACTAAAACTATACCGTCGAGCGCGAAGCGCGAGTGTCGTCCGGTCGTGCCTTTCATGCATCGCGCGGAGCGGTAGCGCAGCGTAGCGATGCAAGGGTGGAGCAGGCAAGCCGCCTGGCCTCTTGAGCGAAGCGAAAAGGGCAGGGGGCGCGCTAGTTTTTCATTTTTAATACGTTCTACTCCAAAGTAATAAGCAAGTGTAATGCATATTTAGTATAAAATTGTAGTCATGATCGTAACGGGCAAGGCCAAAATATGTTTTAAAACAACTAATGAAAAATCATATTCAGCGTTTCGTTTATTTGGAGCTGAACCACATCAAATAGTACATTAAATCAAAGAGTAAAGAAATAGAATCTTACCAAATTAAATTAACAGAGAATTAAATAGAGAGGATAGAAAAATATTCATCTCGATCGAGTGATAATCGTAGACTGAATGAAGTAAGTCGATGCACGGTGCTTACAAGGTCAAGAAATATACATCAGCTGATGTTTACAAATAAAAGATATTAATCGTAAATTAGTTGGAAAACGAGTTTAAACTCGTTAAGAACAGTTTTTAAATAAGGTCAATGAACTGAGAATTTTCCATTGAATTAAATAAATTTTTCTCGACCGTTAACGATAAATGCAACATTATTTTTAATATTTCTATGAGAAGATTATCTAGAAAACATGACTGTTTATTACACGATAATAGCTCTTTGAACTGAGAATCTTTATGTCGAAAATTCGTGTAAAAATTTGACTACTGTTCTCAGCCCATAAGATGTGTGTGCGGTTATCTCTATAGGAGAAAAATGTAACACACCACACAAAACTGTTTAAACTGGAATTGATGAGCGAATCAAGAGTGAAATTCGTACTGTTATCCATAGCCGCTTTCGATCACCGGTGTGTTCCCAGAACGACACTTAAAGTATGGATAAAAACTGTTTTATGAAACTCCGTTTTACAAAAAAATTTTTGCTTGAACTTCCTGAGCTCCTTTTCACAAAAGCTAACAAGGGGAAGGTTACATTGGACTTATTCGTTTCTGATTACATGGCTAGGATGTATAACTTGCTATCTGATAGCAAGACATATGTAAAGTTGAGAGCCAACACCCGGTTAAACCTGCGGAAAAGGACTCAAAATATCCTTAACGATTTCAATGAAAAAGGGTCATTGAAGTACAAACATAAGCATGATGCTCTTACTCAAACAAGGAAAAATGTCTCAAAATAAACAAAGAAAGAAGAAAATTCTTCCAAAGTGTATTTTTTCATGTGAGTTGAATTAAAGAATTAATTTTAAATTTTTATTTTAGAGTTTATTTAACAAAAACTCTTCAACTCATACAATTTTAACCACAATGTGGCTATTTACGATAGGTTAAGTGAAGACGTAACCAGCGCTGGAAATAAAAAGTGGCTATAAAATAAAAATTAAAGGGAAAATGTAAAAAAACGCTCTGTAGCGAGCTAGATAATATTTTTAACTATTTTTTAAGCCCTATTACAGATGTATCTACTAAGTCTTGGTCTCAGGAAACTTAAAAAATCGTTTTCCTCCCGTTAACCATGTGTAGCAGACCCTTGCGTCGTCTGCTACCGCAAGCGCACGAACCGCACATACACCCGTTCTCATAATCTTTTAAATTTATTTCTCTCAATGAAAATCTTAAAAAAATAAAAAATAAAAAATAAATAAGCAATCATATACGCATCAGGCAGTGATAAATCATTCAAATTATTGCTACAACTGTCTAAAATTTCTTGAATAATTATCTTGATATGAGTACTATACTAGATGCTGTTCTTGTAGCAACAGTGTCGAGTACTTTTCTTCTTCTTTTTCTTTTTCTTATCATTTTCCTTTTTTCACTAGCACTAAAAGCTACTCTCTTGCCGTCACCCAGTAAGATAATTAATTATCAATACAAGAAAATACATGCTTAGGCTGATCAATATATTTTAAAAAATAGTAATTTTCATGCATTTTAGTCAAGTATTAATCAAAAAGCAGAAGAATACATCAAAACTGAATCAACCAGAGTACACTTCAATCAACCAGAGTACAGAGTACACAGAGAACAGAAATGATCACTGATTCGATCAGACCGCTTATGAGTTTGCGATTGGCCTGAGGCCCGTTTAAGTCAGATATGTAAATACGCGATTAATTTGTAATTGGCCCAGCGGCCGACGCGTAGACATACTGGGGATGATGCGGGCGGAAGGCTGAGGAGAAGAAAGCAAGGAGGAGACAGGAGAGTTCCAACCTTTGAAGTTAGAGAGTGGGTTTTTGCCGTATCGCTCTATAAAGTAGTAGTTTTTCTTTGTAGACGCAGAAATGAATTGTAAACGATTTTCTTTCATTTTTTTTATAGGTTCTCTATTATAGCAAATTTCTTCTCCAAGCCTTCTACCGCATCGACCGATTGTAGACCTGAGAACGAGGAAAATTTTACACTAGATCGATTTAAGACCTGCGGACGAGGAGAATTTTACGGTATAGTCGCCGAGTGAAGGTTAGATAGCCGTATGGCTTGAGGTATTATTGTAAACTTTATGTTATCCTCTTTTTGCATGAATTTGTACGGATGATGTCTCGTTTGAATTGTCAGGTTGATTGTTTATTGTAGACCAGACAGAATCTTTCCTTTGCACAGATTGGCGTTTCCCCCCATTTTTTAAAACTACTGGTAGACCATTGTATTACCGTTAACAGTTTTTTTGCCATTCTTCGACGCGATAATTATTTGAATAAAGTCTAACTCGATATGCTTAATTAAATTCTTCGTTTATTTATTTTGATTCCTTTTAGCTTATTTTCCAGCAGGATTACCAAAGATCCCTCCCCCCTTTGTTACTTTTATTTCAGAGTACGAGTCAACAGTTTTTCCAGTTTTTTATTCCTTCCTATAAATTTTCTTTCATAAAGGTGAATCAGTTTAGATGTGGAGAAAAAAAGAAAGAAGCGAAGAGAAAAATTGGATACTCGACGGTTATGAAGAGTTTTTTTTCCCATTTTTTTGCAGACTTCCCCCTCCCCTTTTTCCTGAAACCGGGATTTTTCTCCCTCGCAACACTCTTCTGCCATCTCACGGCTTCAGACAATGATTCTTTAAAATAATAAAAAATAAAAAAATGTAGCGTGAATTGTCATAACAAGTTGAAATATATCATAACAACCTGAAAAGATTATTTAAACAACTAACTTACAGCAGAATCTTCGTATTCGCAGGAGTTACGTTTCAAGAAGGTGCCGCGAAGCCATTAGTCTTACGGGAAAAAGGGGTTACCGGCTTCCAAAATCTGAAAAAAGAGGTTAATTTTTTGACTCAAATAAAAAAAAAATGAATAGTTTTCACCAATGTGATTGAAGTAATTGGTTACTAATGGTTATTTTTTACATCTTTTTATATCTTATTACAATTCTTGATAAGAAAATAACACTAAATTACAATCGTGCTCGAATCTTAGACTTCGCGATACTATTAGATCGAGTTTGGCAGCTTCCTCAACGGCCTCTTGAATTGTTTGATCATTTTTACGATGGATTTATCGGTTCAAGAAGAAGGCTCAGAGGTTCCAGTATTAAAATTCTATTGCTAATGTCTATAACTTTTTTTTCACGTTTTTTTTGGTAGTGTTTTCTTTTTTGATGGAGCCATTAAAAAATTTTATACATAAAAAATATTTAATTCAAAAATTTTGAGTTCTAATAAAGCAATGAATATATGTTCGGACCTCGAATGTGCGAAGCAGATGCCGTGAATGCGAAAACAGGTATCTTTTTACAATCCGTGAATGTGTGAAACTGCGTACACAGAATCTGCGAATACGAAGGTTCTACTGTATTATTTTAAAAAAATGATAATCCGACTAATCCAATCGATTTTTCATGAAAAAAAAAGAAAAAAAAAAGATAGATAGTATTTTTTCAATTGTCCACTGAATTTTTTAATTATAGTCACCATACGATTTCATATAAATAAGTTAAGATTATCTATTTTTTATGTATTTTAGTATAAGCAATAATATACACTTACTTATGTTTTTACATTAACCTACTAAGTGAATTATAAAAAAGAGAACAAGAGAAATTGATGAATATGAGGTTATAACTAAATCGTTGACTGGCTGCTGCTGAAAGACTATAGATACTGTCGTCTGCTATAGGTTTGAAGGTTCGAATAATAGAAAAACTTTTTTTTTTCAACTAAATAAAGTTTTTTTCCTTCAGGTAGCTGAACTTAATTAAATAAAGTTATGCTTTATTATTTGCATTTAAATTTAAAGATTTTTTTTTTTAATCCGTGGATGACCGGCTTGAAAAAACATTTTTTACAAAAATTTGCGCTAGAACTCTCAATAATAAAATGATATATCCAATAGCTTATTTGAGGAGCACATTATTTTGATTGGTCTAGAATTATTCGTAACTGTATGTAGTTTTAAACGAACGTACATTCATAGCATTTGAATGATGCCCAAACCTATAAAAACTTAAATAAATGAATTTTTTTCGTTTTCATAAAGATCGTGCGGACACATTTTAAAAGTTTTGTCATTTCTCGAAAAATGCAAGTACAATCTTTTTACTGATTGCAAAATCTTTCTTGAACCCACTATATAATACCTCTAGCAATTTTAAATATGTGAAAAGATTGCCTGAAAAAGTTACAACAGACAATATTTTCAAAACTTCGTTCTGGACAAAGCGTTTTCTTGTATTTTACTGGGTAAAACCTAATTTTGTAAACTTTGCTTTAAATTTTCAGCTTCTTCATTCATTTCCACAATCTTAAAGAGTGGGGATCTTACTAAATTATTAATTAATCATTTTTTTTTTAAATATAGTCTCAGACCTTTTGTCTAGCCCTGGATAGTAAAAATAAGAATTTTTTTTCTTTTGATTGAGTAGTAACTGGATGCGAGTGAGCACAAATAATTTTAAAATACAAATCGTATGGTGACTGTAATTAAAAAATTCAGTGGACAATTGAAAAAATACTATCTTTTTTTTTCTTTTTTTTCATGAAAAATCGATCGGATTAGTCGGATTATCATTTTTTTAAAATAATACAGTAGAACCTTCGTATTCGCAGATTCTGTGTACGCAGTTTCACACATTCGCGGATTGTAAAAAGATACCTGTTTTCGCATTCACGGCATGTGCTTCGCACATTCGAGGTCCGAACATATATTCATTGCTTTATTAAAACTCAAAATTTTTAAATTAAATATTTTTTATGTATAAAATTTTTTAATGGCTCCATCAAAAAAGAGAACACCAACAAAAAAACGTGAAAAAAAGTTATAGACATTAGCAATAGAATCTTAATACTGGAACCTCTGAGCCTTCTTCTTGAACCGATAAATCCATCGTAAAAATGATCAAACAATTCAAGAGGCCGTTGAGGAAGCTGCCAAACTTGATCTAATAGTATCGCGAAGTCTAAGATTCGAGCACGATTGTAATTTAGTGTTATTTTCTTATCAAGAATTGTAATAAGATATAAAAAGATGTAAAAAATAACCATTAGTAACCAATTACTTCAATCACATTGGTGAAAACTATTCATTTTTTTTTTTATTTGAGTCAAAAAATTAACCTCTTTTTTCAGATTTTGGAAGCCCGTAACCCCCTTTTCCCGTAAGACTAATGGCTTCGCGGCACCTTCTTGAAACGTAACTCCTGCGAATACGAAGATTCTGCTGTAAGTTAGTTGTTTAAATAATCTTTTCAGGTTGTTATGATATATTTCAACTTGCTATGACAATTCACGCTATATTTTTTTATTTCTTATTATTTAAAAAAATCATTATCAAAATTATTAAAAAAAAAAAAAAAAAAAAAAAAAAACTTAATTCGATAAATTTGCTCATATATACATGTTGATGAAATTAACGTTTGAAACGCGCGCAGATTTCTAAAACATTAATCATAGTTGATCGGCGAAATGACCTGACACATACAATTGGTTGAGATAGGATGCTCTTCAAAATTTATAAGTTTCGTTTCTCATCTTCGCCTGGAGAGATTCATCTATAGTCTTATCAACATGGACGAACCTAGAAGGGTTACCAAAGAAGTACCACAGGGAGGGGTTCTTAGCCCCCTTCTATTTTGTATATACGTCAGGAACGTGGCAGATGGTATCAGTGCAAATATCGCAGTTTGCTGATGACTTGGGTTTTTATTTCTGTGCTGAAGATCTAAACACTTGCATAGACTCTGTGCAAAGAGCGTGTGATATTATTCAAGATAATTTGAAGAAGCTTCGACTGGAGTTGAATCTGGAAAAAACCAAGATCCTGCACCTCAACAATAAGGGAATCACTCCGGGTAGTATTGAGGTCAAAATCGGGAACACCATTGTCAAGTCTACTGATCAGGCAAGATTCTTGGGCATCCAATTTGATCACACGCTTTCTTTCGATCATCATGTTATAAAGACTATTAAGAAATCTCGCACTATCCTTAATGTCATGAAAATGCTCTGTGGCACGTGATGGGGTGCTCATCCTGGAACCCTTCTCAATCTATATAAGAGTTTTGTTCGCTCTTCTATTGACTACTGTTCCTTTATTTACTGGCCCAAATTGAAAAGACTTTCTAACCTGTTGGAAGAAGTGCAGTTAGCAGCTATTAGGACCGCATTCGGTTACACAATGTCAACTCCAAAAAATAAAATTTTGTAAGAGTCAAAAATCTTGTCTCTGTGTGACAGAGCTGAACTAATGGGAATAAGTTTATCGCCAAGGCGTTGGCGAATAAATCCAGCTCCACTTTTAGGCAAATAGTGCACTACTTCAACAAGTTCAGCAAGATCAAAGCGAAGAAGAGGGTTTTGAACTGTCCATCTCCAAAGTAAGTAACTATGTGAGATCCAGTCTTTTTCAGGTTGAAAAGGATTTAGCTTTTCAATCCGATCACAAGAATGCTTTTCTCCAAGTTCCCATTGACCTGGACTCATCTCGTCTGCTTTCCTCCTCTCCATTGATTAATGCCGAGCTTCAGAAACTGCTTGGTCTTGCAAACGTCACCCACATTTTTACTGATGCTAGCAAAGATGGTGAGCTTCCTGTCGGGTGGGCTTTTCACCTTCCAGAAGACAACTATCATAAGAAAGGCTCTTTGGTAAATACTGCGTCAACCTTCACTGGAGAAGCGGTAGCCCTAAGTTCAGCTCTGGATTGGATTCTTCTCAACCCTGATAGAAGACACTACCTTTTCTCGGACTCAAGAAGCGTTCTTTCGGCAGTATTGTCCGCAAAATCAAATGGAAATCCTTACATATCGGAGATAAAGAACAAACTCGCCAAGATTGTGGAACTGAGTATTCTTGACGTCCCTTTGAAAATTTTCTGGGTTCCCTCACATTGTGGATTGGAAGGAAATGAAGTTGTGGATCAGCTGGCCAAAGAAGCTATTCACTCTACAGAACCTTGTGGTCGCATCCCGTACTCTGACTTCAATTCTATATGGATTGAGGAGGCTAAGAATAATACTTTTAGACTCAATATTCATGAAGGAGATTTCAAAGGAGTTTACTTCTTTCATAACTATTTGTCTCCTTGTAGCAAACTTTGGTTTCCTTAAAACACCTTTTGAAAGAAGGGAAATTGTCATCATAAACCGTCTCAGAGCTGACCATTACAATGCAGCTGCCTCACTACACAGGAAGAATATTGTTTCATTGCCCGAATGCAACTATAGTGCACCTTCCCAAGATGCCAATCACCTTTTGTGGCAGTGCAGTGATTTTTCTTGTGAACGTGTCTGGTTATTTAGTGAACTATCTAAGTTAAATATTGATAAACCTTATAAGATTGAAAACATTCTTTCAGAAATGAAGGTTGAAACCTTGAAAATTATTTTGAAATTTTGCAAAACCTGTAAACTTTTCTTGTAAAACCTATCATGTTTGTTTTGTATATTCATTTTTGTTTTTAATATTCATCATTGCTGTATAGACCTAAGGTCTAGGTAGGCATTAAATAAAAAAAAAAAAAAAAAAACATACAAAAAGTGTAAAACACGTCTTCCGCCTCTGGATTTTGGATTAGTAAAGATTTGAGATAAATTTAGCTGATTTCGACTCTGAACGAGGTGGATGGCATGTTTGAGCGATTCATAGCTCCACTCTGAAGTTAACTCGAAAACTGAAGAAAACAGCAGCGTTGCGTCGTGCTGAGAATCCATCCTTAGTTTATCGCGCCGTGTCACTATTTTTTATTATTTAAACGATTCAGTGTTAAATCCGTGTTTTCTTCAAAACCTCAACCCGCACTCTCTTTACTATAATTCTTTTTACATAGAGCTAAGCCAGTTCCTAGTTCCTTAAACGGGATATTCAGAAACTCTAAAACATATATTTTTCTTAAAAATTGTGAAAAACCGCCTTTGACCTCTGAATACCACTCTCTTCCGCCACCAGTAATAAAAAATTGTTTGCTTGATTTTTTTTTTTTTTTTTATGCTTTCCCCTCATTTTAATCATCAAATCGCTATGAGAGATTTTTTTTAATTACCCTTTTTTAAGGTGGTACGACTGGACTTTACCTCCTGCTACCATGCTGGTTGTCAAAGCAATTATTTTCCGTATCATAGGGACAACCTTTTTATAATATTCGTAATAATAGCTCTACTTAATTTTAAAATCATTGCAAATTTTTTTAGTAACCTTTATTAACACTATTCGACATTGATAGCGGTAACCTGAAAAAACTTGTTAATTTTAGTAGTCTACTTATGTGTATGTAGATGTCAACTTGGGAGATTCTAATCTATATATTTTCTCATAGGAACTTTCAATTAAATTTCAAGTATTTGAATATTCACTTTTTATTTATTGTTTGATTTTTTTTTCAGAAACTGAATGCCCAATCACTGATGGCTGAAGAAGACGTCGAGTAGCCATGAAAATTACCAACACGCGATGCAAATTCATATGTAAACTGATGTCTATAAACAAAATAAATCAACTTTAAATTTATAGTGAAGTAACCAATGCCTTTTATAGAGGATGTTATGATTGAAGCAAATGTTATAAGAACAAAATCTTACGTTTTAGCATTTTTATTTATATTGTAATAGAAGTAAAGCTTGGCATTTTGAGTAATTTGACGAAAATATGGTTATAACATAATCTATTTTCGACTTACAATGTCATTTTCAGAAACTTACAAAATAATGTACTTTGTAGTAAATGACTGTTTGGGTGTTCAATATTTCTTAAATGTGTTAAGAACTTTCTCCAGCCTTAAATTTTCGTTAATATATAAACAAAATTTTAAAAAACTTTTCAGGTTCTAGTTTACTAAAAATTCTATCCCTTAAAGCAGTCCAAGTTTCCCATTTGTTTTGCATGCAAATAGTATATAAAAATGTTTTATGAAATCAATCCCTGTGACTTGACCAAGATATTAACTTTGATCCTTTAAACAAGTAAGCTCGATTACAGAAAAGGTACACCAATTTTTTACTAGCCACCCCTTGAGTTGCGAGTCGGCCCGCCGCGAGCTAAAAAATAGTAAAAATTATACTCTTTTGGCTGTAAAATAAAAAAAGGGGATACCCGCTCTGTAACGAGTTGACTCCCAGAACAAGTACGATAGATTTCAAGGTCAGTACACCTTTTGTTTTTATTTCTTAGCCAAAAGATTATAGTTTTTACTATTTTTTCGCTCTAAGTCATGACTTAGGGGTGACTAGTAAAAAATTGAAAGTATACCCTCCATATGATCAAGCGTTCTTTTTTTTTTTTTTTTTTTTTTTTTATTTATTAAGGCGTACCGAAACCAAAAGGTTTACACGGCCATAAAATCAAGCGTTCTTGTTGCGGCGGTCAAACTCAACAACTTTGCCGAGTAACTAAGGGTACCCTTTTTGTTTAAATTATAGAGACAAAAAAATACAATTTTTACTATTTTTCCGCTCGTGGAGGGCTGACTCGTAACTTTGGAGGTGGCTGGAAAAAAGTGGGGGTACGCCCCTTATATAATCAAGCGTTCTTGTTCCTAGGGTCAAATTCAACAACTATGCTGAGTGACAGAGAGGAAACCCCTTTTGTTTTTATTTTACAGCCGAAAATGTAAATTTTTACAAGTCTTAGCTAGCCCGGAGCTGACTCGTGACTTTTGGGGGTGGCTAGTAAAAAATTTGGATAGTGTGCTTGATCTCTTGAAATTTTTGAAGTTTGCTCATTGATAGACATATTTGAAGATACATAACTTTGAAAATCAATATTCTGATTGTTACTTCAACCTGCACTTGCAATCCAATTAAAGGCTTCTTGTCTATGCGTAAGTGTATTATATATGTAATCTAAAGCTACTGCATCTGAAGTGTGATTTCAAAAATGCAAGACTAGCATCAGTGTTTGAAAGAAGAGTGACACAAGTTCTTCTGGAGGTGTGCCCTGTGTACCGTTCTGTGTCTTCTAAGTTGATATAGTTGGCAATAATCGAAGGAATTTTTTCTCAGTAGTTACATACCAAGTGCAGTATTTCTGCACTAAAGAAAAAAAAAAAAAAAAAAAAAAAAAAAAATATCATGGTATTTACTTAAGTATTTGATAGTTCTGGAAATGATTACACATGAGTCGGTCACAGACTCCAATGATTTGAGATGAATTTATTTTTACTTACTTTTAAATTTTTTCTAATTTATTAAAATTTTGTGTGTTAACAGACTTTGGCTGCGCCTCAGGCCCTCAAAATGAAAATCTGAGACGCAGCCAAAAAAAGCGTGCTAAAGTCCCGATATTTTTGACCAAAAAAATGCCTATTTAAGGAGTTTTTGGCTGCGCCTCACGGTAAAAAATTATTGTTGAATATTTATATGCTTATAAATAATAAACAAAATTCCAAAGCAGTAAAACAAATTTATTGAGTAAAAATAATCATTACAATTAAGAAATAACTGAGCACCGAGTTACTCTGAAATAATTATAAATAATAAATTTACAATATTCAACAATTATACCCGTCAACTATATAATATAGTAAGATATATTAGCCTAGAGCAAATTTTTCTGGAATGTTTAAATGGAAGTTAGGGGTCAGGTAAAAACTGAAAACGTTATTAAGTTTTTTAAGAAATGTTGCATTTCAAACGCCGTCGACGGTAGTGAAGACGATATTTTGTGGAGTGATGACACTGAAGAAAGTGCTACGCTTAAAGTTGAAGAGAAACAGAAGAGTGGGATATGTACTACGATACCTTTGTTGATCATTCTTATTTAAATGATTACATGCAAAAGATAGCTAATGAGTTGATGTTTGAATAAATTTTATGTTGAAATTTGGTGTGTTAAAAATAATGAAACTTTTTATAAATGAAATGTTATGTATAAAAGAAATTATGTACAAAACAAAAGTGTTTCAAAATTAAACATTTATTAAATTTACTATTAATTATCTTTTTTATTTGATTTTAGACTCAGCTCAAAATTTTTTAAAATTGTGTATTCGGCGTATAAGCCTCCCCTTAATTTTAAGAGTCGATTTTGAAGGCTTCCAGGGGGGCTTATACGCCGGACAATACGGTAGTTTTGAAGGTTTCAATGTGTTATGTGACAATTTAATAAAAATCCGCGAACGAGCATTCTCGCGCGAGTGTGCGTGCATGTGGATGAGGAGTCCGGTCAGCACTTCGGATTTCAGCTGCAGCTGAATGCTGCTCCCGCACTTTTGATGGGAAAAAATCAAGGTGGCGGGGGAAGGATTTAGATGCAGCAGGGAGGAAGAGCGCCGGACGTCGAGTTAGTATGAAATATAATTAAAGAGTGAATAGATCGCGAGCCTTGTTAAACCTAAGCTATTACTTACTAAATTACCTAATACTATATTTTCCATTTGGACCTATCAGATTCGATAATTGTAGCCCCAGTGTATTGATTTGGATCTAATAAAACCTATTTTAAAAGTAACTTGCCCGTGAGTGAATTAAGTAATTAAACCTATTATTTTACCTACGTCTGGGAGATTAAGCAGACCACATCACATCGACCAATTACCAGCGAGTTTGGACCCCGAACCAAGGTAATGAGTTTAATATAAAAATTTCACCTTATTTAATTAATAATTCGCGCGTTCCTGTCGTCACACAAGGGGTGCCGTTCACCCCCGGTTTTCCCCGCGACTCCTTCCCGGGTCTGCCAAATTAGGAGCCGGTTATATGTCCACGGGGACATATAACAAAATTGGTAGCAGAAAGCGTAGTTAGGCCCCCCGCGGAGCGCGCATTAAACTTAGAGTATAAAAAATAAAAAAATATTTTTTAGTTTTAGCGCTTGAATTTTTTGCCAAGACGAGTCGCTCGCCCGACAGTCTTGTAGTTTAAGATTTTAGTAATTTTAAGTTGGAAAGAAGTTAGGTTTAAGCTCGTGCATAAAACGTTATTCGGAGTGATTTTCTTTTTTAGGAAATAATCAATTCTAATAGGACCGTGCGTGATTTTTATATCAGGCCGAATTAGAATAATTTTAGTGCGACGTAAGAATCAAAAAAATTTAGAATAACCGAAATCATCCTACGACGCGAAAAGTCTCGAGTTACATCCGGTGACGGAAAAAGTGTAGCTCGTGCAGCTGCACATCATTTAAGCTTAAGTAAAACTTATATTCATGTTATAAAGTTCAAAATTTTTTTAAAAATTATAATCTTCTTTTGATAATTTAAAACCCCTTGTTTGGGACCTTATACAGTATAATTTGAAAAAAATAGGAAAATTTTTTTAGAGTAATTAGAGTTAGAACTTTGAATTTTTATTTTAGGCTAATAAGTTTCCCCTCGTGCCAGGACAGTGCGTAGGCTACCGTCCTGTAGTTTAAGTTTAGTATTTAAACAGGTTAGCAATTAGAATTATAAATTGTGCGCGAAAAGAAAAAATTTTAATGACAAAAAAAATATAGACGAAACTCCCGAACTCGAAAAAGCTCGAGTTACCATCCGGTGGCGAGGCTATCGTTATCGGGTGACTGCACGGCTGTCTGTATAAAGAAATACTTAGTCGCGTTACTTTATGCACACTTTTATTATAACTTACAGAGTTTAAATTTTACAGTAGAAATAAATTTAATTGTAACAAAAAATTAA
Organism: Encarsia formosa; assembly: GCA_038277355.1. Classification (NCBI taxonomy): domain Eukaryota; kingdom Metazoa; phylum Arthropoda; class Insecta; order Hymenoptera; family Aphelinidae; genus Encarsia; species Encarsia formosa. The sequence continues at coordinate 23,866,642 of CM076187.1, forward strand.
TAATGATAATAATAAATAGAAAATAAAAAAAATAAATAAAAATAAATAAATAAAAGGAAAAGAGGAAAAACCTTTTAAAGCGAAGACTCAAATTTTTCAAATTACAATTTTTGAAGGTCATTTTAAATATTACTCTTGAGGTCAAACCCTATTTTTCCAGGGGCATAAATTTTCAGTGCGTAAATTCGATTTCAATTTTCAAATTGGAAATTTTTGGAATTGCAATTTCAATTATTTCCAGTTTCACCTTTTCAGATTTGGTAATTTTCTCAATTAATTTTTTTTTTAAGCTCAACCAAAGTTGTTGACTTTAATGCTAGAACAGGTTCTTATTTAAAATAGAAAAAAAAAAAATCAGAGGTAATGATTTTAATAATAAACTCAAGAAATTACTTTGCATAAATTTTAATTTGCACAAAAAAAAAAAAATATTTTTTGTTGCTCATTCAAATTTTAAAGAATTCAATTTTCCCAATTTTATATCTTTTTCAACTTTAATTATACAACAAAAAAAATAAAAAAATAAAATAATAGAACTTCAATCACTACAGTAAAAGTTTAGTGGTAGAAATAAAAGCCTTTTCAAATTTAATTGTTTCGAGGTTTTAATTTTAATTTTAGATCTTCAAAATTTAAAAAGAAAAAAAAAAAATTTTTTTTTTGCAATTTTCCCTCGGCTATTTTAAATTTCGATTCTACAGAGAAAGAAAATATATTACAAGGCGGAGACATTAAATTGAGGAGACCCAAGTGACCGAGAGAAGAAGTGCGCGCAAGTAATCGCCGTTTCACTTCATTCTCCCGTTCGTATTCCCTCTACCGTGCAGTCCCCCACCGTGGAGTCGCAGTAGCACTAAGCCATTTCTTCTTTGTGCCGCTGTCCGCCTATCGGCGTTTCACTCCATTCTCTCCTTCCGAGCGCCGAGCTGACCGGAGAGACGCCCGACCTATAACCGGAATGCTTTAGACGCTACTTTAAATTCAATAGTATTGGCAACCGCTACTTGGAAAATAAAATTTTTTTTTTTAGTAGTAATAGCATTAATAATATTGATAGGAGGTAGTGTTTAATTAATTTGATAGGTTCAATAATTAATAAAAAAAAAAACAAATTACTATAATTAATTTAATTTAATAATGATCGATAATATAATTAGTATAATTATAACGCATATTTAATAATAACTAATTTGGTAGGTTTGATAAAATATCGTGAATATTACCGAGAAAAGAAAAAAAAAAAAGTAAAAAGAGAGAGGAAGCCGCGCGCTACTGAATCCGACCACTTCCCACCCTTGTGTGACGTCTGACTAATTCTTGACCTATTTTTACTCGCTACCCTGTTTTTTTTGTCTGACCATTGACCTACTCTACTCGCCTGCTTTCACAGTCAAATAAATAAATAAAGAAAAGGGGTCGTCATTCTCCTATCACCGTGTGGGTTCCCTGACTCGTGCCCAACCGGGAGTTCCAACCGAGGGGCGTTGAAAGCGACCCCGTCTGGGGAATTGAATGCAAGCCGGCGCAGTGCGCCTCTACAGCCAGGAAGGGCTAGCCCTTAGGTTTCGGATCTTCCTGCTCACTCGATTCGAATTAAGAATTCTACGGATCGAGCTGACCCTATATGCGGACGACCTAGTTATCTATCACCGTTAAAGATAGACCCAGACCGAATCTCGAACACCTACACCGGTAGTTCCTCCAGACCCCTAGTCCTTGAACAGTGGAGTGGCAGCTAAGCTGGTGTCGTTTGGGACCCCACGAGATGACTGGCGGGACAAATGCCAACGGGCAGGGCCAGCAGGACCTGACCCGAACCATGGGTACGACATTGCTGGCATTGACTAACAGTCTTTGCCTGCAAAATGCCATCGCGGGTCTGAGTACCTACGACGGCAGCAATATACCCCTCAAGGACGTTATCCAGGATGTCCGGAATGGAGCAGACTGCGTCTCCGACGAACAGAAGGAGGGGTATAAGCGGGCTGTTCTAAGCAAACTGAGAGGTGCAGCGAAAGACTGCGCTTGGGGGCAAGACTTTGCCGACGTGGAGGAAATATGCAGCCACCTAAAAAAACGTTTTGCCCCCGGTAAGGGCTTCGCCTATTACAACAATAAGCTCCACACCCTGCATATGAAGCAAGGTGACTCGGTCGGGGGATTCAAGGACCAGATTAACATTCTCCTCCGGTGTGCCAGGTCGGCTTTGAAGGAAGAGAAGAAAGAAGAATATCATGAGAAGATAATGGTGCCCTTGACCGAAGCTGCCGTGGACGTCTTCATCAAGGGACTTCCCGCAAGCCTCAGCCAATGGGTGGATTCCAAAAAACCTACCAAGTTGGAAGACGCCTATGAGGAGGCCGTGCGACTCGAGTCAAGGATGGACGCCCGTATCATCCCGGATGCCCGCCAGAGATCCAACTACTACCAAGCCGACGGGCGGAGACAAGACTCTCGCTATGGAGCGGAGAGCCAGACTGCCTACGTAGGATGGGTGCAAGAGGGGGAGGACGCGGGCGAGTGGTACCCGTGGTCTGAACAAAGCCAGCTGCCGGAGCAGGAGGAACCATGGCAGGGACTACCACCTCAGAGTGCTGAGACTGCCTACGAGGTCTATTACCAACAGCCCTATCAGGCTTACCAAAGCCAAACACCCCGGTATACGCAACCAGGACCGCCGCAGTTCCAGACGCAGAACGGACCACCTCAACCGCGTCAACAATACCCCCAGGGACAGCGATACCCCCGACCTCCGGTACCGAATCTGCAAGCCCCCCAGGGGTATTGGCAACCGGCCCCTGGGCATAATCCCAATTACGGACCACACCGAGTGAATTACTGACCGCCTGGTCCACCCCGACCAAAAACATATGACCCTGACCGTAGTCAACAGAATAAAGTGCCCACCTACCAATATCCCCGATATGGGCCCCCTAATGGCTGGCCACAAGGCCCGCGGATGAATACCCCTATGGGACAACCTACGATGACGGGGCCACCTCCCCCGAGCCGTAACCCAGCCATGCCTCCGGTGCAGTGTCAACCTGTAACCGCGGAGGACGTTGACCTACGACCTAATCCCCCATACCAACAGCCTTTAAACTGGCTGGAGGCTCGCCCAACTATGGTGGCGAGCCAGCCTCAAGGACCCTCCGGGCCAGTGGTGAACCAACCAGGCCCCCCGCAGGCGGCACAGACCATGCAAATTCAAACCAAGGGAGTACCATCCACCTTGCGGTCTGCCCGTACGCTGCGGAGCTTGCAATAGACCCCGACCCGGGCACCCACATCCGAGTATATCTCCCGCAGGAGCAAAGACATCTGGTGCTCATGCTGGACACGGGGTCTGCCGTCAACTTGATCAAGCTTCAGGCGCTCCACCCGGATGCCCAGGTAGAACCAGCGGCGGCCATCCCCTTGGTGGGAATCGCCGCCCAGGAAGTAATGACCTTAGGCATCACCTGGATACCAATAGGCGACCAACCTACTCTTTTCCATGTCGTGCCAGACCAATTCCCCATTCGGTATGACGGAATACTGGGTCGAGTATTCTTAAAGCAGAATGAGGCCGTAATATCTTATTATAAGAATAAAACAATGATAGGAAGTGACGTGATGAACCCCCTACCCTTCCTAGACTCCGAGGGTTATGAAATGGTTGACCAAGAGCGGGGTTTAAACCCACGAGACCCCATGCCAGAGGGAATTCACAAGGTTGAGTTAGCCGAGCCCTCCCCTGTAAGTACGGGCTCGGCTGAGGAGAAAGGACCTAAGGAAACCCAGCTGGAAGCCCCTTTGAACCCCAAAGAAGGGAGTACCACGTGGACAATTAAAAAACGGTGCCGCCAAGTTATCAGCGTTAATTTGATAAACGCCCATACGGGAGGAGGATACCTCCCGGCCCTTAGCAGAACCCCAGGAGTGTTCATCGGAAATGCACTCGTCACCAGTGAAAATGGGAGTTGCAAGGTTTTGGCAGTGAATACAACCGAGGAAGATGTGACCATTGAGGTTCACCCCCATGAATTAATTCCCTGCGAGTACGACGCACCCCCGTTCGATCCCGATTCAGAGACCGAGCCTGAGGGCGAAAAAATCACAGATGAGGGAGAGAGAGTGAGGCGCGTGTTAGAGCTGCTCGACGCGGAGCAGTTAAACTCCGAGGAGAGGGACCAAGTGCGGCGTGTCGTGGAAGAATATCACGACGTTTTCTTACTACCCGGGGATAAATTGTCCTGCACCGATCTAGTGGAACACGAGATACCTACCGAAGACAACATCCCGGTGCATACTAAACAATACCGCCACCCACCCATTCACCGGGAGGTGATGCGAGAGGACATCGAGAAGAAGCTCCATGATGACATCATAGAACCCTCAACCTCACCGTACCAGTCTCCTGTGTGGATTTTGCCCAAGAAAAGGGACAGCCAAGGGCGTCCAAGATGGCATATGGTGGTGGACTTCAGAGCTCTCAATTCCAAAACAATTGGGGACGCATACCCGCTGCCGTGCATCGCGGACATCCTGGACCAATTGGGCGACTCGGTATACTTTTCTACCTTTGACCTAGCCAGTGGGTTTCATCAAATCCCCATGAAACCCAGTGACAGACCTAAGACGGCGTTCTCCACAATAACGGGACACTGGCAGTTTAAGAAGATGCCTATGGGACTAAAAACGCGCCCGCGACCTTCCAACGACTAATGGATCGCATCCTGCTGGGCCTGCAAAATGTGAAGATGTTGGTGTATCTAGATGATATCCTCATATACGCCAGGAGCCTTAGCGAGCATCTGCGAAAGGTGAGACTGTTGTTTGACCGATTAAGGCATGCGAAACTGGTGTTACAACCCGACAAAGTACTCTTCCTCCGACGAGAGGTAGGATTCCTGGGACACATCGTGTCCGAGAAGGGGTGTGAACCAAACCCTGACAAAATCATGTCCATGAAAAATTTCCCCCGACCTCGCAATGTAACCGGTATCCGGTCGTTCACGGCTTTGGCCGGATACTATCGGAGATTCATAAAAAACTTTAGCAAAATAGCGAAGCCTCTGTATGACCTCACGAAGAAAGATACCAAGTTCGTCTGGACCGATGCCCAAGAGCAAAGCTTTAATCAACTAAAGCAAAAACTTTGCGAGGCTCCTATTTTGCAGTTTCCCGATTTTAATAAAAAATTTACCCTAACAACCGATGCTTGCGACTATGCTGTGGGAGCAGTACTTAGCCAGGAGAAAGATGGCTTCGACCATCCTGTCGCCTATTTGTCACGAAGCTTGACGGGACCGGAACTTAACTATACAACCACCGAAAAAGAATGCGTCGCGGTGTTGTACGCCTTCCGCAAATTCCGAACTTATTTGCTGGGGAGGCGATTCTTGCTCGTGAGTGATCACGAACCCTTAAGCTGGATGCATAACCAAAAAGACCCCGGCAAAAGGATGCTACGATGGATGCTGAAGTTTACAGACTATGAGTACGACTTCAAGTACAAGCCAGGAAAACTTAACATCAATGCCGACGCCCTCTCACGAAATCCGGCAGATCGGCCAATACCGGAAGATGAGATAAATACCACCCTGCCCACGATCAAGGTCCTGGTCCTGGAAGATAAGAACCAGAGAGACCAAGATAAGGCTCAGAGAATCGAGAGGCCTGTTCGAAAGCCTTCGGGACGAATGGTTGGCAATTCACGCCCTAGTACCTCGGGGACAGGCCCAAGACAACCAACCCTAAATAAAGCAAAGGGAGTCACGAAAACGACCTCTTTGACCCCTACTCCGTTGCGCCGGGAGCGGGCGAAATCGGTGGACGAGGGAATAAAGCCTCGTCGAGGTCGACCGGTAGGATCTAAAACAAACAAGAACCCGCCTCCGCTGGACCATAGTACCATAGCCCAACGTACGAGATCCAGACAACCGTTAGGACTCCCACCAAAGAGGGGCAGTTCCTTACCCCCAGCCCCAGGACTGAGTCCACTACCCTCACGCGTGAAAGAAATAAGGGACGAAGCCGAACCCGGAGATCGTGCCGACGGTGACGCTTTCGATCCGGAAGAAGACGAAGAAACTCGGGGCGTTCTGACGGTGGACCCCATGAGTGACTGGGACACGTCAGACTCAAGACCCCCCGTGGTTGATCTGAAGGATAGCGGACTGCGAGATGAGACAACCGACGAAGTTTCTTCGGAAAAAGATGACCATCCAGAGAATCGAGAAACCGACCCCGATGTCGCCGCCACGGAAGTTAGCGCAGTGACGCCTAGCGAGACGGAGACTGTGGGGGACGAGAGCGAGGAAATTTTCGAGGGTCCATCACACTCCATTAACCTGCAAGACTTGCAAGAGAGCAGCGATAAACTAAACCAAAGCTTATTGGACCACTACGAGCGTACCAACAATTGGTATGGGTTACCGAACCTCGAGGAAGATAAGTGGCCCGCACATTTTTCAGACGGTGATGGAGATGTGAGAACCCCCGTGCAGGGAGACAAGGACCGATTCTCAGAAAGGAAAGAGGTCGACGAGGAGCTGCAGGATCTGCTCAACCAGGCCGACCCTTACGATGCTGAGACTTTGGATGACAGCGTGATGAGTGAACGAGTGCAGAGACTGGTAACCAGCGCTCAAGCCCGCACGGATCGGGAAGTGAACCGGTGCATCTCGGCCGCATCGGACCTTGACTCTGACGACGAGGCAGATGAAAGTGCTAGAGAAGAGGAACGGAGAGACGAGTCTTCCGGGAAATGGCCGGCGAAGACCGGAGTTTCAGTTGACCCAAGATATAAGCCTGACACCCCCAAGGGGAGTAGCACCCCCCAATCTGGGGCGTCAAGGGTGAGATGGTCCAAGATACCCGAACTGGAAACTGTACAGGAAACAGCCCCGGCCTCCCCCGTGAACCTCGAATTTAGTAAGCCAGCACAGTTGGACCTACCCTTTTTCCTCCCCGAAATAACTTGGGCACTAGCTGATCCTCCAGACCATAGTAAATGCTGGGATCCCGATAACCCGAAAACCCCAAGAGAAGATGACCCGTCTGACCGTGTGAGGAAGCAGCCTAACCGGGCGCTAGGTAAAATCGTGCGAAGCAGGAACTGTTTGACTTATAAACGAAGCAACCTTGTTCACTTCCTCTCAAAAGATTGTGTTCCGGTGGGACCTGTCAGTCGGCTGCTTGTAGACCTTGATGCAATCGACCCGAACGCACTCAGGCGAAAGCGACCCCGGAAGGGACAGATTATGATCACCCCTTACAAGAACCACAACATCCTGTCATTGATTGTGAAAAATCATCACTATGACCCATTGGACATCAGCACGGTGAGAAGGTGCTTAGAGAATCTTAAGAGCGTATTGTCCAAACGTAACCTCAGCGGGTTCAGAATTGCCCGGAAGGGCGACCTGGCCAGCCAACTGGAACCAGGACTATTGGAAGAGCTCTTACGAGACGTGTTCGAAAAAAATCCGTTTGATATCACCCTCTGCTTTGGTACAGTAGCTATGCCCGAGATCACCCAGCGCCCGGGGATCATCAAGCAGCTGCACGATAGCCTTTCCGGGGGGCACAAAGGAATAAACCAGACCTACCAGAAAATACGGGAGAGATATTACTGGAAGGGCATGCGAAACGATGTGCTCGACTATATCCGGCGATGCAGTACCTGCCGGGAAATGAAGATAAACCGATGCAAGACCAGAGAGGCGCTGATACTTACTGATACACCCATCGAGGCCTTCGACAAAGTGACCATAGACACCGTTGGCAAATTACGGACGACCCCCTCGGGAAACCAACATGTGGTCACGATGCAATGTAACCTTACAAAGTACATTGTTGCGATCCCTATCCCCGATCTACGCGCCACCACCATCGCTGACACGTTGGTGAGGCATCTCATATGCCAATTTGGAGCTCCACGAGCGCTCTTGTCTGATCGAGGTAAAAGTTTCCTTTCGGCCCTGGTTGATGAACTCTTGAGGTTATTCAAGGTACATCGTCTTACTACCTCAGGGTATAGACCTCAGACGAACGGAAGCCTGGAAAGAAGCCATGCGCCACTCATGGACTTTATCCGGTGTTATTCGGAGAAGTATAACGACTGGGATCGTCTTGTGGCCTTCGCGGCGTTCACGTACAATACCAGTGTCCACTCCGCCACGAATTTCACGCCTTTTGAACTAGTGTATGGCCGGGTGGCCAGGTTCCCCATCAGGATACCAAACGAAAAAAAATTACGGACCTATAACCTCTACCTACGCGACCTAATAGTCCGGTTGGACGAAATGAGACTAACCGCGGGAGAAAGAGAGATAGCCGAGAAAATGAAGACCAAGGACCGATACGACCGAAAAAGAAAAAAGTTCTGCAGCAAGCCGGGTGGGTACGCCTGGGTGCTAGTCGAACCCCGCATCTCGAAGTTTGACAGCTACTATAAAAAGCCGCTGAAAATTGTCGAGGTCGTGGGAAAGAACAACGTGATTCTCGAATTGCCCAATGGGAACAAAATTCGAAAACACGTGGATAAGCTCATAGGCGTCCCATCCGGTTCCGAAGAATCCGACCTAAATAATTAACAGATTCTTGTATGATTACAGATGCTAAACTATCTAACGTTTGTGATGTGGGGAATTCGTTTAGTTATGGGGGAGGCGACCTACGATATAACTCAATTCCAAAATAACCCAGGGTTATATTATGAAAAGGTGGGAGTGGTACATCTTCGAAAAGCAGATTGGAAGGTGATAATAGCAGTAGAGAGTGGACAACTACTTCAAAATCACGACGTGGGTGACCGAATAGCTGCTCTCTCTCTAAGATGCCATGATCATGTGGACGACCCCCCTTGCGAAGAATTGGTTGACCTAAACTCATTGACCAATACCTATCGAACCCTCCAAAGATTGGACCAAGAAATCACCGACCAAATAAATGACCTAACTACCGAAGAAACGACCGAAAAAGAAAACCCATCGACCAAACGCATCAGGCGACTAGCTCCATTTGGCATCATTGGATCCCTTGGCGAAAGCTTATTTGGACTAGCTACGGTGGACGACGTGGAGAAAGCTCATCGAGAAATCGACCGGATGCAACAAGACCAGAGACAATTGATCAGTCTACAAAAGGAACAGGTCCACGTCGTAACCGGAGCCCTATCGGAACTCCATAACGAGACCCTAATGCAAAAGCAAAAAATTGACAGAATGGAGACTGCCTTAACCAAGCTGCAAACATCCCCAGTGCTCAAGGATCTGTACGTGCAGGGTCAAAACCTGGGTCGCCAGCTTAATCAATTAATGGAATTACGAACAAAACTCTTACAAATAATCACCCTGGGTCGGAAAGGCGACCTTGCCGGTGGACTAATATCAAACAAGTTCCTAACCCAGATCCGACATGAGATTGGACAAACTACTAAGAACCTTGTCCTGCCCATCCCGGAGAAACACTGGTACCTCGATGAAGTGGCCAAGATTTCGAAGGTAGAGATAGTGCACAACCGAAACCGCCTACTAGTGTATGTGCATATACCTCTAGTAGACCACACGGCCTACGAACTACATCGAATGCACTCCTTAGGGGCACCACAATCCCTTGGTACTGAAATCAATGGAACCGCATACATCGAACCCTCTCACGAATATTTGGGAGTGAGTGAAGACCAGCTCCAATACTTTAAATTCAACCAAATCGACTTTGAAGAGTGCCTGGACCTAGTTTACGGGTATCTGTGCAACAGCAAATTGGGAATCTGGAAAAGTTCCCATGCCCCAAACTGTGAGATAACGCTGTACTTACAACCTTCGGCAGAGGCGCTCAAGCTGTGCGATTTGCGGTTCCACCCGCAAGTCTTGGACCAATGGCGCTATCTGAAAGCGACGGGGTCCTGGCTTTTCTCCATGGCAAAGGAGGAGCAAATACGAATTCTTTGTCCCAGTAACACAACTATAATCTCGGTGAAAGGCCTAGGACTTTTGCAACTAGCCCAGGAATGTGTAGGAAAAACAGATAAAATTACCCTGCCAAACCCCGAAATTCACCAACAAAAGGGAGAATTTTTCTACCATCCGGAGATCAATTTAACCCTTTCGCAACTATACCCCGAATTATCCAAAGGCGTCCAAAACCTACCGCAAGCCGATTGGAACAATGAAGGGATTAAAGATGACGGGTGGCAAACCCGGCGTGGGTTGCCTTTGCGAGAATTATTAGACAAGCTCAAACGTTTGGAGCAACGGCAAGGCGATAAGATAGTAACTACCGGACTGAGCCTGAGCGGGTTTATTATGGTAACGACCGTGATGATCGGGTTAGTCGTGTATATCCGGGTGGTAAGGCCACGGACTAGGGCGCTCACCGAGAACTCAACCGAGCCCCCAAGCACGAGTAACGAAGCCCCAAATGCAGCGAGGGATCGAGAACCCCACGATGTTCTATCCACTCCTCCAAGGAAAACTACGACGCAGGAACCTTGGATTGATTCCTAATTTCTAGAAGCCCCCCCCCCCCCCACCTATCACCCATCATCTGAATGACGACCAACGGTTAACCGAGACCCAAATTAACTAATAAATATGATTACAGCATCACCGAGTCAACAAAAAAAAAAAAAAAAAAAAAATGGATCACCAAGTGTTGAAAGAAAGCCCCGGCCAAGACCCCTGCATGATCCGAGTGAAACACCCTCGAGATGTGGAATTATGGGAGGTCATTCGAGGACTGCGCCGTTATGGGCTCATAATAGGCGGGCATTTAGAAACCAACACGTCCAATGGAAACATCAGTCGGATAACCTTCCGAAATGTAAGCGACGCGGATCGAGTTCGACGAAACAACAAAGAATACGAAAAGAACAAGGCCCGAAAGCCGTCCAAGACTATACCCTCACCACCGGAGGAGCCTTCAAGACCCGTCAGATCAGTAATCGTCAAACCGCCACCGAAACCCAAAAGGGAGGAAGGTCGAAAGAAGCAAAAAACTCAACCAGGGAACCTAGAGGAAAGACAACCAAAGAAGATATCTACCGAGACGCCACGCCTATGGAGCGAGCAAGCCCCCGATCCGGAGCTATCTAAAGCACCCACGGACCCACAGGAAGGAGTGGATCACCATCGCCTCTTTTGTATTCTCCCCGAGGAAATACCCATCGAATACCGAGATGAGCTCTTCTTCAAGGAGTTCGCCCAATTCGGACCTTTAGAATATTACCAAACCGTGCGCAATAAGCAAAATCGGCTGGTATGGGGTTATGTGCGCTACCTCGACCCACTAGATGCGGAACGCGCCCTACGACAAAGCCAAAAACCCTACCGTGCAAAATATGCAGCGTTTCACCGTAAATCGAGTGAAAACAAGGAGGTTATTCAACATAGCTGTGGGCGATGGATTGGAGCCGGCACGTATCAACATCACGACCGAATTTGTGAAAGACAAGCCAACTACGTTAACCAACTAATACAAGGACTGACCCGCCCACCACCGATCATCAATCAGTCCCCGAACCTAATGGACCTTGACTTCTGGGAAGAAACAACACAACCTTCAAATACCACGTTAGAATTAGCACCGAGCCAAATGCATGTGTTGGCGGAACACATCGTCAAGCTTTGGGACCAGCGTCACCACCAAGTGTCGCCAACGACAAAAACCACACCGACGGAGAGAGAGGTCCCGAGCACAGATATAAAAGACCCGCCCACGACCGGAAATTTAGAAGGCAAACCGACAGACCTATTGCCAACACCAAAGAAGCAAACCGACCCAAATGCGCGGAACACCGAAGAAAGGATGGAAATGCAGATGGAAACACTTGTGTAGTTAGAGACAGTAAGACCCAAAATAGAGTGACTAAAGACAAGACCGTGCTAGTGCGCGATAAAAGTGTGTATGAATGCATATGGCCGCGAAACGGAATGTTTGTATGAGTAACTGTCTAAGAGGCATAAGTGAGAATGACCCTAAGTTAATAATGTTCGATCTTAAAAATCATAAAAAAAAAAAAAAAAAAAAAAAAAAATTAAAAAAAAATAATAATAATAAAAAAATATAACAATAATAATATGAAGGAAAGAATATGTATATGTATGATATGTATGTATGTATGAATATCTGCATGTATGTGTGTGTGCACATATATACATGTATATACGATAAAAAAAAATAAAAAAAAAATAAAAAAAAAAATAAAAAAATAAAAAATTTGATAAAATGTGCGTAGATATGCGGTCGATATAGGGGTTAAAGAAGAAAAGCGGCGAGTAGGAATGCATGTGTCACAGCCCTAAACCCTTCAGTCTTCTATTAACCATCCTTGATATAATCGAAACCACTATCCACCTCGTGACCTACCTCCTCTCAAGTTCCTACCCATAACCAGCCCCTCCCCAAGCGGAAAGCCCAATTCATCTAGAGTAATCAATTCATAACGCCTTCTTGCAGCAAACATGGCCTCCTCAAGACTAAGAGAGCAACTCGAACCCAGCGAACCACGAAGACCGTTAAAAGATCTACAGGGGCACCGATTTGTGTTACGAGCCCTGGGAACGGAAATGGTGGGGGAAAATGAGGTTGGAATAGTCATCAATCGGCCCTTCGACGTCCGAGAACTCGGAAAATACCTGAAAGGGGTCAACCCTACTTTATTGGAGGAGCACGAAAATGAGGATGACCAAGAAGACCCCTTCATTTTTGTAAAGTTCCGATTCCGAACGCCTGAGCTAAAGCAGCAAGGCATCGCCCTAATAAAGAATTTAGAAGACGACCAGCGATTGGTAGACGAGGGAACCCAGTTGCTAGACGTGCGTGTACCCGTAGCCCGAAGTCATCAAAGAGTCTACCACGACCTAAAAACCTACGGACCCCTCTTGTGGCTGCGCTTTTGGAAAATGCGCACGCCAGAGCGAGACGCACACCTAGACCCCCTGTATTTGGCTTTTGCCAAATATAGGCATCCCACAAGTGCGTTAATAGCAAGGGAACGCATGGAAAAGGAATACGGAGCAAGACTAGGGAAACCTCGTCAATGGAAGTGCGACTTGCGCGAGCTCCGGGAACCTTTCCCGATAATCCATTGTGAATATTGCAATGTACAAGTGTCTCGGCTGGATATTAAGGACCACCGACAACTCCACACCCAGGAACGAATATGGTACGAAAAGAAGGAGGAACCAGACGAAAGGAGAAACAACGATTGTGCGGCCACTCTCCGATTGGAAAAAGAATTGCAGCGGCTGAGCTTGAAGGACGAGAAACCCCCCAAAGAGGACCCACCGTGCAAGAAGAGGAAGGAGGCAGACCAAAAGCCTCGCGTTTTCAGACCTTGGGAATAAAAAAAAAAAAAAAAAAAAAAAAAAAAAAAAAAAAAAAAAAAACTCCTTACCAAACCTATACCTAAAACCTCCTTACCAAACCGATACCTACTTCTAGCCCTATACCTAAGTTCAAAAAAAAAAAAAAAAAAAAAAAAAAAAAAAAAACCCTAACCTACACCTAGTTCCAGCCCTATACCTACATTCACCAGGGACGGTGAACAGTTTAAGAAGGGGGGGCTGTTATGTGACAATTACATAAAAATCCGCGAACGAGCATTCTCGCGCGAGTGTGCGTGCAATTACCAATTTTGTTATATGTCCCCGTGGACATATAACCGGCTCCTAATTTGGCAGACCCGGGAAGGAGTCGCGGGGAAAACCGGGGGTGAACGGCACCCCTTGTGTGACGACAGGAACGCGCGAATTATTAATTAAATAAGGTGAAATTTTTATATTAAACTCATTACCTTGGTTCGGGGTCCAAACTCGCTGGTAATTGGTCGATGTGATGTGGTCTGCTTAATCTCCCAGACGTAGGTAAAATAGTAGGTTTAATTACTTAATTCACTCACGGGCAAGTTACTTTTAAAATAGGTTTTATTAGATCCAAATCAATACACTGGGGCTACAATTATCGAATCTGATTGGTCCAAATGGAAAATATAGTATTAGGTAATTTAGTAAGTAATAGCTTAGGTTTAACAAGGCTCGCGATCTATTCACTCTTTAATTATATTTCATACTAACTCGACGTCCGGCGCTCTTCCTCCCTGCTGCATCTAAATCCTTCCCCCACCACCATGATTTTTTCCCATCAAAAGTGCGGGAGCAGCATTCAGCTGCAGCTGAAATCCGAAGTGCTGACCGGACCCCTCATCCACATGCACGCACACTCGCGCGATAATGCTCGTTCGCGGATTTTTATTTAATTGTCACATAACAGCCCCCCCTTCTTAAACTGTTCACCGTCCCTGGTGAATGTAGGTATAGGGCTGGAACTAGGTGTAGGTTAGGGTTTTTTTTTTTTTTTTTTTTTTTTTTTTTTTTTTTTTGAACTTAGGTATAGGGCTAGAAGTAGGTATCGGTTTGGTAAGGAGGTTTTAGGTATAGGTTTGGTAAGGAGTTTTTTTTTTTTTTTTTTTTTTTTTTTATTCCCAAGGTCTGAAAACGCGAGGCTTTTGGTCTGCCTCCTTCCTCTTCTTGCACGGTGGGTCCTCTTTGGGGGGTTTCTCGTCCTTCAAGCTCAGCCGCTGCAATTCTTTTTCCAATCGGAGAGTGGCCGCACAATCGTTGTTTCTCCTTTCGTCTGGTTCCTCCTTCTTTTCGTCCCATATTCGTTCCTGGGTGTGGAGTTGTCGGTGGTCCTTAATATCCAGCCGAGACACTTATACATTGCAATATTCACAATGGATTATCGGGAAAGGTTCCCGGAGCTCGCGCAAGTCGCACTTCCATTGACGAGGTTTCCCTAGTCTTGCTCCGTATTCCTTTTCCATGCGTTCCCTTGCTATTAACGCACTTGTGGGATGCCTATATTTGGCAAAAGCCAAATACAGGGGGTCTAGGTGTGCGTCTCGCTCTGGCGTGCGCATTTTCCAAAAGCGCAGCCACAAGAGGGGTCCGTAGGTTTTTAGGTCGTGGTAGACTCTTTGATGACTTCGGGCTACGGGTACACGCACGTCTAGCAACTGGGTTCCCTCGTCTACCAATCGCTGGTCGTCTTCTAAATTCTTTATTAGGGCGATGCCTTGCTGCTTTAGCTCAGGCGTTCGGAATCGGAACTTTACAAAAATGAGAGGGTCTTCTTGGTCATCCTCATTTTCGTGCTCCTCCAATAAAGTAGGGTTGACCCCTTTCAGGTATTTTCCAAATTCTCGGACGTCGAAGGGCCGATTGATGACTATTCCAACCTCATTTTCCCCCACCATTTCCGTTCCCAGGGCTCGTAACACAAATCGGTGCCCCTGTAGATCTTTTAACGGTCTTCGTGGTTCGCTGGGTTCGAGTTGCTCTCTTAGTCTTGAGGAGGCCATGTTTGCTGCAAGAAGGCGTTATGAATTGATTACTCTAGATGAATTGGGCTTTCCGCTTGGGGAGGGGCTGGTTATGGGTAGGAACTTGAGAGGAGGTAGGTCACGAGGTGGATAGTGGTTTCGATTATATCAAGGATGGTTAATAGAAGACTGAAGGGTTTAGGGCTGTGACACATGCATTCCTACTCGCCGCTTTTCTTCTTTAACCCCTATATCGACCGCATATCTACGCACATTTTATCAAATTTTTTATTTTTTTATTTTTTTTTTTTATTTTTTTTTTATTTTTTTTTTATCGTATATACATGTATATATGTGCACACACACATACATGCAGATATTCATACATACATACATATCATACATATACATATTCTTTCCTTCATATTATTATTGTTATATTTTTTTATTATTATTATTTTTTTTTAATTTTTTTTTTTTTTTTTTTTTTTTTTTTTTATGATTTTTAAGATCGAACATTATTAACTTAGGGTCATTCTCACTTATGCCTCTTAGACAGTTACTCATACAAACATTCCGTTTCGCGGCCATATGCATTCATACACACTTTTATCGCGCACTAGCACGGTCTTGTCTTTAGTCACTCTATTTTGGGTCTTACTGTCTCTAACTACACAAGTGTTTCCATCTGCATTTCCATCCTTTCTTCGGTGTTCCGCGCATTTGGGTCGGTTTGCTTCTTTGGTGTTGGCAATAGGTCTGTCGGTTTGCCTTCTAAATTTCCGGTCGTGGGCGGGTCTTTTATATCTGTGCTCGGGACCTCTCTCTCCGTCGGTGTGGTTTTTGTCGTTGGCGACACTTGGTGGTGACGCTGGTCCCAAAGCTTGACGATGTGTTCCGCCAACACATGCATTTGGCTCGGTGCTAATTCTAACGTGGTATTTGAAGGTTGTGTTGTTTCTTCCCAGAAGTCAAGGTCCATTAGGTTCGGGGACTGATTGATGATCGGTGGTGGGCGGGTCAGTCCTTGTATTAGTTGGTTAACGTAGTTGGCTTGTCTTTCACAAATTCGGTCGTGATGTTGATACGTGCCGGCTCCAATCCATCGCCCACAGCTATGTTGAATAACCTCCTTGTTTTCACTCGATTTACGGTGAAACGCTGCATATTTTGCACGGTAGGGTTTTTGGCTTTGTCGTAGGGCGCGTTCCGCATCTAGTGGGTCGAGGTAGCGCACATAACCCCATACCAGCCGATTTTGCTTATTGCGCACGGTTTGGTAATATTCTAAAGGTCCGAATTGGGCGAACTCCTTGAAGAAGAGCTCATCTCGGTATTCGATGGTTATTTCCTCGGGGAGAATACAAAAGAGGCGATGGTGATCCACTCCTTCCTGTGGGTCCGTGGGTGCTTTAGATAGCTCCGGATCGGGGGCTTGCTCGCTCCATAGGCGTGGCGTCTCGGTAGATATCTTCTTTGGTTGTCTTTCCTCTAGGTTCCCTGGTTGAGTTTTTTGCTTCTTTCGACCTTCCTCCCTTTTGGGTTTCGGTGGCGGTTTGACGATTACTGATCTGACGGGTCTTGAAGGCTCCTCCGGTGGTGAGGGTATAGTCTTGGACGGCTTTCGGGCCTTGTTCTTTTCGTATTCTTTGTTGTTTCGTCGAACTCGATCCGCGTCGCTTACATTTCGGAAGGTTATCCGACTGATGTTTCCATTGGACGTGTTGGTTTCTAAATGCCCGCCTATTATGAGCCCATAACGGCGCAGTCCTCGAATGACCTCCCATAATTCCACATCTCGAGGGTGTTTCACTCGGATCATGCAGGGGTCTTGGCCGGGGCTTTCTTTCAACACTTGGTGATCCATTTTTTTTTTTTTTTTTTTTGTTGACTCGGTGATGCTGTAATCATATTTATTAGTTAATTTGGGTCTCGGTTAACCGTTGGTCGTCATTCAGATGATGGGTGATAGGTGGGGGGGGGGGGGGCTTCTAGAAATTAGGAATCAATCCAAGGTTCCTGCGTCGTAGTTTTCCTTGGAGGAGTGGATAGAACATCGTGGGGTTCTCGATCCCTCGCTGCATTTGGGGCTTCGTTACTCGTGCTTGGGGGCTCGGTTGAGTTCTCGGTGAGCGCCCTAGTCCGTGGCCTTACCACCCGGATATACACGACTAACCCGATCATCACGGTCGTTACCATAATAAACCCGCTCAGGCTCAGTCCGGTAGTTACTATCTTATCGCCTTGCCGTTGCTCCAAACGTTTGAGCTTGTCTAATAATTCTCGCAAAGGCAACCCACGCCGGGTTTGCCACCCGTCATCTTTAATCCCTTCATTGTTCCAATCGGCTTGCGGTAGGTTTTGGACGCCTTTGGATAATTCGGGGTATAGTTGCGAAAGGGTTAAATTGATCTCCGGATGGTAGAAAAATTCTCCCTTTTGTTGGTGAATTTCGGGGTTTGGCAGGGTAATTTTATCTGTTTTTCCTACACATTCCTGGGCTAGTTGCAAAAGTCCTAGGCCTTTCACCGAGATTATAGTTGTGTTACTGGGACAAAGAATTCGTATTTGCTCCTCCTTTGCCATGGAGAAAAGCCAGGACCCCGTCGCTTTCAGATAGCGCCATTGGTCCAAGACTTGCGGGTGGAACCGCAAATCGCACAGCTTGAGCGCCTCTGCCGAAGGTTGTAAGTACAGCGTTATCTCACAGTTTGGGGCATGGGAACTTTTCCAGATTCCCAATTTGCTGTTGCACAGATACCCGTAAACTAGGTCCAGGCACTCTTCAAAGTCGATTTGGTTGAATTTAAAGTATTGGAGCTGGTCTTCACTCACTCCCAAATATTCGTGAGAGGGTTCGATGTATGCGGTTCCATTGATTTCAGTACCAAGGGATTGTGGTGCCCCTAAGGAGTGCATTCGATGTAGTTCGTAGGAGATCCCCGTGGACATATAACACAATGCAACAATCACATTTTCAAAATTGAAAATGGCGGATCAAGTATGGTGGAAAGCTATACAAAAATGTAAAATTTGAGGTTAAAAAACAATATGGCCGAATACTGTTTCTACTTAAAATTTTAAGGTTTATGTTTACTTGAAGTTTGTTATAGAAATGCACCGATTTTGCACAAAAAACTCGATAAAGGTTGTAATAAAAATGTTGAATATTCTGTTTCAGAATATAAATTTATTAAATAAAGTGCATTTCAATACATTAAGAAAACTCCCGACATAGTGACGACTCGACTTTCGTCTTACGAGTGGCGTTCGGATTACACCTGACAACGCTTATTTATCTGTGTTGTAAAAGTACAATTCTGCACTCGCATACTTAATTATTAAGTTCATCGTATGTCAGCATTTCGACACATTCCGTATACGCATAAATTTGCTCTCGTTTCAACACACTTCCTCAAATTTATTGTTTACTGACCTGCTTATTTTCAAACAATTTTTAATGCATACCTAAATTTTTCAAACTTATTTTGACCAAGCGCTTTTGTCAAAATGTCCGCAAGATTATTCTCAGACTCAACTTTGACAATGTTAACAATACCTTGCATATAGCATTCGTTCACAAAATTATAATGCACTTCGATGTATTTAGAGTTTTTCGTCAAATTACCAAATTTTGCTATCGCAATCGCACCAGAATTATCTTCATAAATTTTGACAGCTTTTTCAATCTTCAACCTAAATTCACTAAGTAAATTCAAAATCACTTTCACTTCACTAACTGCATTGGATAATTCAACATATTCAGCAGCTGTTGACGATTTCGTCACACTGACTTGCTTACGCGATTTCCAGTAAATAACTGTTAAATCCCCATATTGGTCTCAAAATTCAAATAATAACTCAACCCGTCAGACTCTCAAATTATATACTTATCACTTATTAGGTTATTTGGATTTTGAGAATAGTTAACGTAAACGATATGCGTTGGAGGGTGGGCAGTCCGTTGTCCTTATTATGGTCAACAGCGAGTCCGAACCGACCTGCGTGTGAGGTTGCGAGGCTCACTATCGTTTACGTAAGGATATAAGATATCGGGAAGGATAATTAATTTAGATGATAAGCGAATAATTTAATGAAAAACAAAATAACCAACTTCCCGATAATAGGCCTTGCACCTATCCGCTAATAACAGGCTCAGTTGCAGCAATCACCTCAAACGCGTACCAGGCGAGCAAGATCTTTGACTTACCTCACTACGGGAGTTTCACCAAAACAAATCAATCAAAAAAAAACAATTCCTCATATGTTTAGCATGTATGAATGAAAAACACGCAGGATGTCAAGTAAACATGCAAGATTTATTTATGTAGCGCACTGCTACAAACTAAAACCCTATCATTAGTAATTAACAAAAAAATATATATGGGTCAAAATAATACTTTTTTAAAAAACCGTCCGCACGAGGTTCACCGATTTTATTGCAATTTTTTTTTGGCAAAAGTACTATTTAATAGAAGACTTTTGCCGCAAACTAGAGCTCTCTATCTTACTTCTGCTTGGTGCTAGATTTTTTCAAAGATTGAAAAATGGCCTATTTTTAAGCTGTTTTGAGCAATTTTAAGGTATTTTTCGAAAAATTCTAACTTTTGATCAAAATGAGATAGAAACCTCTAGTTTGCGACAAAATTTTGTTTAAAATAAGTTCTTTTTTGTAAAAATATTTTGACAAAATAGTTTGGTTATTTTTATAATAATACAGTCCTACACAGATATTGCTATTTTTGCTCATTTGCAGGTATCTTCAAACGACCGTAGCTTTTTCTAGGCTAAATTTTAGTGCATATTAAAAAATTGTTAAATTTTATTATGAAAAAACAAAAATTTTGCGACCAACCGGAACCCTGTACGATCTTCCACTTCCAAGATACAGCTTTTTAAAGTTGTCAAAAAACACAAAAAACGCGTTTTTTACGATTTTCACACACATTTTTGAACGGTTTCGACCTTTTTTTTTCTCTCAAAAATATGTGGAATCTTCTCTTCATATGTTTTCAAACAAGCTCCCATAGTAATTGTAGTACGGATTTGGGGTTTTAGTTGATTCCAAAGCATACACTTTTGACACATTTTATGTGCTAAACTAGTGTTTTTTTAACAATATACACGCTACATTGAACTTTTTCGTTCATTATAGATGTTTTGAAGTTATTTTTCGACTAAAAACTATTCAAATTCCAGCCAAAATTAGGTCACCTGCTATGAAAAAATTGATACTCAACGAAATATTGATCTCAACATCTAAATGATATACTACTTTTATTCAGTTTTTTAGTTTTTTGATTCGTTAAAAATCTATGTTCAAATATTGTAAATAATATACCACTTGTTTAATTATTTTTTTCTATTTTTGAAATTACAAATAATTGATCATAGTTTATCAATTATTCTGATAAAACAATCATGGATTACTATTGCTTACTCTGAAAAAAATGAGTCCAAATTAAAATTGTTATTTTTTGAATGCTATGAAGCATGCAACAATCTACCAATCTACATTCTACTTATAATTATATCCACTTATGAAACAGAGAATGAGAGATTCGATTAGAAAGTCGAGTTGATATATCGAATCGAAACTTAAACTTCGATTCTTGGAGCAAGAGCGTCGCCTTAAAGGCCTCTCAAAAGTGTGAACCAGCTGGACGCGCCAAATTTGAAATCTTCAGGCATGCCTGATTTGAATTTTTTTTTTATTTTTTGTTTTAATTAATAAAGTTAAGATAAGCTTCAACACCATAACCTTGGGCATGGCTGAAAAAAATGTTAATATTTTTAATGAACAAATAAGGTGATAAGCTACAACCCCATAAACTTGGGCATGTCTAACAAAAATGTTGATATTTTTAATAAACAAATAAGGCGATGAGCTACAACCTCATAACCTTGGGAATGGCTAAAAAAAATGTTAATATTTTTAATAAACAAATAAGCCGATTAGCTACAACCCCATAACATTGGGCATGGCTCAAAAAAATTTTTTATCTATGTCCAAGGTTATGGGGTGGTAAACTTGTTTGCTTAGTTGTTTATTTAAATATTCACATATTTTATATTCGCTGCTCTCAATGTTATGTGGTTGTAGCTCATCGGCTCATTTGTTTATTAAAAAAATTAATTATTTTTTATTCACTACGCTCAATGTTATGGGGTTGTCGCTCATCGACTTATTTGTTTATTAAAAAAATTAAAATTTTTTTTAGCAATACCCTAGGTTATGGGGTTGTAGCTTATCGGCTTATTTGTTTATTAAAAAAATTAATCATTTTTTCTAAGTACGTCCAGTGTTTTGAAGTCTATCTCATCGGCTTATTTGTTTAATAAAAAAATTAATTTTTTTTCATTTGCTACGCCCACCGTTATAGGGTTGTAGCTCATCGGCTTATTTGTTTATGAAAAAAATTAATTATTTTTCATTCGCTACGCCAACCGTCATGGGGTTGTAGCTCATCGGCTTATTTGTTTATTAAAAAATTTAATTATTTTTCATTCACTCTGCCCAGTGTTATGGGATTGTAGCTATCACCTTATTTGTTTATTATAAATATTAACATTCTTTTTAGCCATGCCCAAGGTTATGAGGTTGTAGCTCATCGTCTTATTTGTTTATTAAAAATATTAACATTTTTTTTAGCCATGCCCAAAGTTATGGGGTTGTAGCTTAGCGCCTTATTGGTTTATTAAAAATATTAACATTCTTTTCAGCCATGCCCCAGGTTATGGGGTTGTAGCTTATTGGCTTATTTGTTTATTAAAAAAAATTAATTATTTTTACTAAGTACGCCCAGTGTTTTGGAGCCGTAGCTATCGGCTTATTTGTTTATTACAAAAGTTAATTATTTGTTATTCACTACGCCTAGGGTTATGGGGTTGCAGGCTAGTCCACATATTTGGCTATTAAAAATTTAAATTACGTTACTCACTTTATTAATTAAAAAAAAAAAACAAAAAAAAATTCGAATCAGGCATGCCTGAAGATTTCAAATTTGTCGCGTCCAGCTGGTTCACACTTTTGGGAGGCCGTTAAGGCGACGCTCTTGCTCCAAGAAAAAAATAATTAAACAAGTGGTATATTATTTACAATATTTGAACATAGATTTTTAACGAATCAAAAAACTAAAAAACTGAATAAAAGTAGTATATCATTTAGATGTTCAGATCAATATTTCGTTGAGTATCAATTTTTTCATAGCAGGTGACCTAATTTTGGCTGGAATTTGAATAGTTTTTAGTCAAAAAATAACTTCAAAACATCTATAATGAACGAAAAAGTTCAATGTAGCGTGTATATTGTTAAGAAAACACTAGTTTAGCACATAAAATGTGTCAAAAGTGTATGCTTTGGAATCAACTAAAACCCCAAATCCGCACTACAATTACTATGGGAGCTTGTTTGAAAACATATGAAGAGAAGATTCCGCATATTTTTGAGAGAAAAAAAAAGGTCGAAACTGTTCAAAAATTCGTGTGAAAATCGTAAAAAACGCGTTTTTTGTGTTATTTGACAACTTTAAACAGCCGTATCTTGGAAGCGGAAGATCGTACAGGGTTCCGGTTGGTCGCAAAATTTTTGTTTTTTCATAAAAAAAATTTAACAATTTTTTAATATGCACAAAAATTTAGCCTAGAAAAAGCTACGGTCGTTTGAAGATACCTGCAAATGAGCAAAAATAGCAATATCTGTGTAGGACTGTATTATTATAAAAATAACTTAACTATGTTGTCAAAATATTTTTACAAAAAAGAACTTATTTTGAACAAAATTTTGCCGCAAACTAGAGGTTTCTATCTCATTTCGATCAAAAGTTAGAATTTTTCGAGAAATACCTTAAAATTGCTTAAAACAGCTTAAAAATAGGCCATTTTTCAATCTTTGAAAAAATCTAGCACCAAGCAGAAGTAAGATAGAGACCTCTAGTTTGTGGCAAAAGTCTTCTGTTAAATAGTACTTTTGCCAAAAAAAATTGCAATAAAATCGGTGAACCTCGTGTGGACGGTTTTTTAAAAAAGTATTATTTTGACCCATATATATAATAAATTTTTATGCTCACATAATCATATATAAATTAATAGGTCTCTTGACTTGACCCGTAAGGTTATTTTAATGAGAACGTAATTCAACAAAAAATTAAAAAATAACAAAAAAGAATTTCACCTTAGTGTGTATAATTATTTATCGAGTTCTCAATCAAAACAAACTAAAAGAATAACTTTGGAATACGTAATCATTTGTACTTGAGCATAAATTAAAAAAAAAAAATTAATGTAACTATATAACCGATTCCCTACACTGCGCCACAGCGTGAAAGTTTATTATTTACTATAAATTTTCTATTCACCTAGTCGACCAAGCTTATCGGAGATTTGCTTAACAAGCTGTTGGGACATGCTACCAGGAATCTGTAATTAATTCGCAGAAATTATCAATTTTTTGGCTCACGTAAAAGAAAACAGCCATTCAATCAAAACTTAATAAATACAAGCAACTTTCTTTCTTAACGTGAAATTACTTATACGATTCTGACTCAATACGATCATACAACGATGTTTTTTACAGATATACGTAGTTAAAAAAAAATCTATTCAACTGTTACGTGACGCAACATTATTAATATAGTTGGAACGACCAAAGAAAAAAAGTGTTAAATCAGTATACGTTCCCAGGGAGTCTAAGCTGTCTAATCAGCACCTTTGGATTGAGGTGAGGAGGGGACAGCCGGGCTCGTGGGAGACGTATGCTGCAGGAGCAGTTCCGTACCAAGTTTAAGTAATAGCGCGTTGTTTTTTAATTTAATCTAATATCATTTTTAATTATTTAAATGCCCGAATAATCAACACAAAGTCATCATCTTAACTAATATCATTTTA
The DNA here is from genome assembly GCA_038277355.1 of Encarsia formosa. NCBI lineage: Eukaryota > Metazoa > Arthropoda > Insecta > Hymenoptera > Aphelinidae > Encarsia > Encarsia formosa. The sequence goes on from CM076187.1 coordinate 23,890,841, forward strand.
TATTATACTTATTAAGTAATAGCGCGTCGTGTTAAATTTAATCTAATATCATTTTATATTCCAGTTATTATATAATAGTGCGTCGGTTTTAATTTAATCTAATATCATTTTATATTATAGTTATTAAGTAATAGCGCGCCGTGTTAAATTTAATCTTATATCATTTTATATTATAATTATTATATAACAGTGCGTCGTGCGTAATTTAAATTAACATCATTTGTATTATAGTTTAATTTGTGACCAAGTGAATAAACAAAAGAGACCTAAATAAATTCGTGCACGTTCATTGCCAGTCACCCCTATCATTTTTAGGAGAGAGAGAGAGCGAGAGAGAGAGCAGGAAGCAAGATAAGGTTTATTTCTCGAGTTAGTCCTAAGATCTCTCCCTTGTTTTTTTTCCTCTTCGGGTAATCCAATCGTAATATAGTTAATTTCCCGTCCCCACACGAGGGGAGCCTTCTGCCCCCGGTTTCCTGCACTCCTACCCGGGTCTGCAAAAATTAGTTGTAGGCGTAGATGTCCACGGGGACATCTAACATCAACTATAAGCGGAGAAGAAAAAAAAATAATGCGAGCTACTTACTCAAGTACCTTGGAGTATAAAAGAGGCAAATTAGGCAACAGGATTATGGCTGAAACAGGAAATGATGCAGAACGCTGGTTACACCTTGACCGACGAACCATGGTTTAGGGCGTGGCCGGAGTCGAAAGCACATTACCTCACTGTCTCTGGCTGCAAGCGAGTGTGGACATTCGGGGGACGGGCGCTCTGTGCTGCTGAAAGTAGGAAGCCACAGTCATGGAGTTGGGTACCGTAAATCCAAGGCATGCACCCTGCGTCCCTTGCCCCATCTGTGCGCACTCGTGCTCCTCGGCCGTGGAATCGAGCCTAGCCAGAGGTTCTGTAGTCAAGTTTTCCCCATAGTCCTAACCCAGTCAAGTAAGGCAAAATCGACGAATCGTCACCGCGTAAGAATATATATCCGCGTAAGTGCATAAAACCAGTTCTGCCCAGATGCGAGTTGTCCCTCTGGGATCATACATCTGACGATCAAAGTAACATCAGTGGGTTTTTGGTGCGTTGTTTCCCCACTATAATAATTCTTGACACACAAAAAACAATTAGCTTTATAAAAAAAAAAAAAGGGTTCGAATCCCAGTCGGACCAAATTTTTTTCTTTGATCATTTTATTCTAAATAATTTTATTTAGAATAAAATGAAATGACATTATCTTAATAAATCCATTGAAGAATACAATGTCATTAAGTAATAATGATATAAAATAAATAAAAAAATAGTATGAAAAAAAAAAATCTGTATGGAAACCCGTATCAAGACCCGTACGGAAACTCTGACCAAATTTCAGTATCGAGATCCCGTATGGAGTCCTTTACGGTTTCCTTTACGGGTTCCCGTACGGGTTTCCTTACGGATTTCCATAATTATTTTCTCAGCTGGGAAGGTTCTTAAAAGACTGTAGTATTTTTAATTATTGTAGATTAAAAAAAATTATTATTATTATTTTTTTTTGTTTAATGTAATAAAGCAAAAGTCTTTAACAATAAATGTAATTAAATTTAGATCAATTTCGTTGAAATAGTTTTGTAAAATTTAAATAACATATTTTGACTGGAATAAAATATTGTAGAAAAAAATTATAAGAAAAAAAAAGGAAAAAGATTAAAAAAAATAAAAAAAAATCATAAAAGAAATAAATTTTGTCATTCAAAAATTGAGAAAATTTTTTAAATACAATTTTTGGTATGAAAGAATTTTGTGGCGTTGAAAAACAAAAATTTTCAGGTATTCAGAGAAAGAAAAGAAAATTTACTTACAAATAACAACTTTCATAAATTCTTAATCATAGCAATTCAGTAACCCCAACAAGTAGAAACATTTAACTAACTAATGAATTTAAGTAGTCAAATAAATTATTTTATTCTAGAAAATAGCTACAAATAACTTTACTGAAACATTTTTATCTTAACGAACAATTTCGAAGATGTATTATTACTTAATAAATGCTAAAATAATCTCTATATAAAAAAAACCAATTGATTAATTTCATGATGTTTATTAATTTGGTACTTACTTTAAAATGATATGAGAGTAATGTTGTGTTATTACTCAATTAGTAAAACAAGAGACGTGATGTTATAAAGCCCTTTCATGGTTAAATTTAAGTACTCGCTCACACAGCTGAGCGTTCAAATTGACAACAAAAAAATTAGCTGCGCGCGCACACAAAACTCTGCTGCTACCGGCAGCTTACGCGCGCCAGAAAAACAAAGTATTGTTCAAATCTACAAAAAAGAACGACTTTACACACATTCACACTCGTTCTCACTATTGTATAATAACTCACGCGTACGCCGTAGGTGCATCTACGTAAGCCGTAAGGCTGAATTATAATTATCGGCTGCTGAACCTCCCGGTCAGCGTATGGCTCGGTGTCGTCGTCCCGTCCTTGAGGTTGGTTACGTTGTCCCGTGATGACAATCACCCTGTTGTCTCTAACTTGCCCACTTGCCTCCAACGATGATCTCCGATCAGGTTGGGCGACAGAACGTCAAAAGACAAAACGTCAACGGACAAAATGTCAACGACAAAACGACAAAATGTCAAATTGACAATATGCGATAAAAAAAAAAAAAAAAAAAAAAAAAATTAGTTGAAGTAAATTTTATTGAAATTAAATTAAATTTGTAACTTTGATATTTTTGGTGTATTATTGAAATTTTGATTCATTCAAACCTTTATGTTTTTGTTTACCTTACTAGATGTGTGTGTATTTTGGTTAAAGCAACACCATAGCTTATCCATTTATTAAAAACATTTTATATTCATTTGAATAAAACAGAATTAAACAGAATTTTTCTAATTAATTTGCTCAAAGTGAAGCTGTAATCATAAGAAACAAAAAAAAACGTTTCGAAAGAACTTTGCTATTACTTTTTGCAAGCGCTCTGCAAAGCTTTTTTTATAATTTTGTTTGTTTGTTTGTTTGATTATTTTTTTGTGAAATTCTGATTACTGCTACAGCCAGGGACCCGGATACGTCTGCAGTTTAAGATTATAATTCGTTATTTACAAAAAAAAGTACAAATTTATTTTTTTTAAAGAAAGTAAGTATACAAAAAATTAATGTATTTATAATATAATTGAGCAGTTCCGTACAATAAGGGGACAAGCACTTGAGACGTTCCAGATGGGGCTCAGGCAGCTCGAGCGGCTATTTCAAAAATTCTGTCACTTTTATCGTATTCAGTAGGGTAAGAGAGGGCGTTTGTACGAATGTGTATGTTAGTATGAACAAAAATGATTTTGTTATTTAGATAGAGTAATTATTTAGTTAGATATTTAGAAAAAAATGTTTTAAATGTATTATTGTTAGATAAATAATTTTGTCACATCACTTTTTAAAAATATTTATTTAATTGAAAATAAAAAATCAATTTCATGTTCAAAATTCGTACTACCGCACGCATTCGGTCTTTTTCGCGTTGTTGCGGCTGTTAGTACGAGAATCACGAGGAGAACCATAACCTCCATTTCAACAGTTCTTCAATAAGCAAGTATAGCAAATCTTATTGCGTCAACGAACTTTTAAATTTAATAAATGAATAAATTAAAATATATTCAAAAGTAACGTTATTAGTTGCTTTGTATATCCTAATTTAACCTAACATCGAACCAATCAACCGTTCGTACTAACAGCCTCGTACTAACGCCTGCCTTCGTACAAAAGGCCTCTTACTAATGGCCTCTCGTTCATACTATTAGCCGCACTTGTTTTTTTTTTTCAAACCAATTATTTTATTGTTAAACTAAAATTATACTATCTGAAAATTACGCTATTGTATCTAATAAGTTCAATTATTCGTTAAAAAAAAAAAAGTTGAATATTTTGAAATAGTTTCTAATTTATAAGCGTTTAAAGTTCGCGGTACATCTCTCATTCGTACTAACGCCGTCTCTTACCCTGTATCGGCTAAAAACTTTTCAAAAGTATGCATCAAAGCTTGATAAAAATCTTTCATGCTTATTTTTTCAGCTCTTAATTTTTATTCTCACTTTTTTAAGGTGGTTTTCTACCAAATGCGTGACAATAGAGAATCAGCTCAAATTTTCTGGAGGTGTTTATTAGATATTAAGGGGGAGTCTACCCTTGAGGGCCAAAAAAAGAAAATTTTTGTGAATTTTTATTTTAAAAACGGAAAAATTTATTAAAATCAATTATTGACTACATAATAAAGTAACTTTTCAAGTATCTTCTCAAATTTTTTCATGTAAAAATACGTAGAAACAAGCCGATGCCAGCCATTTTTTTACGACGCTTCCGTCTTACGTTTTTTTGCGGTGAGGAGTGCCATTTTGTTCAAGATCATTTAAAATCAATTTTGAAGGAAGATTCTGTTAGAAGACAAGTTTATCTTGGTAATAACACGAGGATTTTTTTTTTATTTAATTTTTGACGATTTTGCAGTGATTTGAAACAAAAAGTCGATTTTCGGCCAAAAAATCCACCTTTTTGTCGGTGTCACGACCATAAAAATTGAAATTTTCAAAAATCCTCGTTTTAATACCTGGAAAAGTATATAATAAAGACGTGATTAAAATTTTAGAACGATCGGTGCAGAGGTTGCGAAGATATTTTCCTCACCGATTTTGAAAATACTAGTTTTGAGAAAAACCCGTTTAAAGTTTCGTGCAGCCGCTCGGAACAGTCTAATAGACGTCGCACGAGAAAGGCTGTAACTTATGAGATCAATTCAAAATGATTCAAAATTTCAACATAACATTCCTGAAATGTTGTACTATCAGAAAAAACAAAAAAAAATCGATTTTTTGAAACTGTCTAGGGTAGACCCCCCCGCCCCCCCTTAATAAACATTTTTCCGAAGTCTGATCAAAATTGACCATATATTTTAAAAGTTACAGCAAGTTAAAGATTGAACTTTTTTCATTATACGTATAGACGCTACGCTGAAAAATGGTATTAAATGATTGATATTTGTCTTCTTACAATAGAGATCCTTCAGAAAAACCACATACATAAAGTTTCACTATCGAATAATTCATTCCTTGAAACTACAAAAAACTGACCTTTTACAAATTTTACAATAATTTTACAAAAATAATTTTCACGTGAATAACCTCCTAAACTGCGGTATTCAAAGGTGAGGTTGAAACTTTAAAAAATTGTTTTGTTGTGATTGTCGATGTTTTTTTGGTAGAAAATAATTTTAGAAGCCATAAAAAAGTTAAAAATTAAATTTTAATAAACAATTTTTACTAATTTGGTGAAATAATTTTTACTTAGTCTTGAACTTGACTAGCTCTGGTAGAAAACCACCTTAATCCTAAGATAATTTTTTAATCCAATGTTAATTTTTAAGATTTAATAGTTAATTACTTGGATTTGAAACACTTTAAAAATATCTAGACCAATTTGTTAGCAGCGGAAATAATTCAAGAATATGCTGCTAAAATTTCAATGACAAATATTCAGTAGTTGCCGAGTACTTACGAATTAAATACAAAATGCGTTTTTCGAGAAAATTTCAACTTTTTTGTTAAACTTGCATGAACTCGGAAACTACTAAATATTTTTCATTGAAATTTTAGCAGCATATTCTTGAACCCTTTACGCTGCCAATAGATTAGTACAGATATTTTTAAAGTGTTTCAAACCCGAGTAATTAACTATTAAATCTCATGAATTATCAATTTTTAACCTAAAACTTTTGATTAAAAAAGTGAGCATAAACATTAAGAGCTGGAAAAGCTTCCAGCGGATAAGTTTTTTATCAAGCTTTGATGAATTTTTTTAGACAGTTTCAAACCGATATACTGAATATGTCAAAAATGACAGCATTTTAGAAACCACGTGTTTGGGGAAACGCGGAGGATGCGCTTAAGGTTAAGGATGTTTAACGCGATCACGAGGGAGCGGGAAAGGTGAAAAGCGAGGTTATTCGTAAAGCACAACACTTATAGTTTTTATGCTGCACTTAAACTATTTATTGAACTATTATTAAATGACTATGTACAAGTGAGGAGAGAGAGCTCGCCGTTTTGGCCGGGAGTCTCTCAACCTCAGGTAAACTAGGTGGAATCGTCGTAGATAAGCGGGCGATCTACGACGACGGCGCTGAGTCCCGTGATGCGTGGTCGCGGCATCACGGTCGTAGCAAGACTGGTGAGGGCGGAAACTGGTCACTCTGGGCAGCTCTGGCGTGGGTCGCTCGCATGACCAATCCCGTGGCAATAAAAGGCGGTAAATCTCAAACATTCCGCCCGCCTTAATCGACTGTAGTCGATTAATAATATCTGTGAACATAATAAAAATAAAAATAATATTAAGTAATATATAAAAATAATTGTAGGTTAAGTCTAGGTTGGTTAGCAAGCGTACGATCAAACGTAGAAGCTTACTGGGCAATTTTGGTAAGAGCCTGATGCTCTGTCCAAGGAAAATTCCTGGGTCGAAAACCCAATAGTTAAATAATGATACAGCCAGGGCCTGAAGTTGAGGCACTTCAAGTGGCTGTATGCTTGAGGTCGTTATTGGGGCCTGAACCTGGAGTGGTTCAGGTGGCTTTATTTTTGAGAGTATAGCCGGTGCCTGAAGCTGGATTAGTTCAGGTGGCTGTACTTTTGTCATGGTAGCCAGCGTCTGGACTTTAATTAGTTTAATTGTCGCAGGTGGCTGAGCTTTAAGACACGTTGCCGGTGTCTGGATTTTGGAGTGTGTAACCGAAGCCTGGACTAAGTGTGTCGCAGGGGGCTGAATTTTGAAAGGTGTAGCCGAAGCCTGAACTCTAAGTAATTCAGGTGGCTGTTTCTCGAAAGCGATAGCCGGTGCCTGAGCCAGGACAGCCGCAGGTGGCTTGCTCTTGGAGAGGTTCGTTGGACCCTAGACTTGAGATGTCTCAGGTGATTCCATTTTGAAGGGGGTCGCCGGAGCCCGAACTTGAGGTGGTTCAGGTGGCTGTGCCTTAATCAAGGACTTGAATTCGTAGATTGGTGCCGGAGTCTGAACATGGATTATATCAGCAGGCTGGACTTCGAAATGAATAGCCGAGGCCTGGACTTGAGGTGTCGCAGGTGGCTGAATCTTGAAATGAATAGCCGAGCCCTGGACTTGAGGTGTCGCAGGTGGCTGAACCTTGAAATGAATAGCCGAGGCCTGGACTTGAGGTGTCGCAGGTGGCTGAATCTTGAAATGAATAGCCGAGGCCTGGACTTGAGGTGTCGCAGGTGGCTGAACTTTGAAATGATTAGCCAGGTCCTGAAGCTCAAGTGGTTCAGGTGGCTCGTTCTCAATGGGTGATTTGAAAACCTGGACTAAGGGAGTCACAGGTGGCTCAATTTTAAGAAATTGGACGTAGTCACACCACACGTCATCAAAGGTGTCCTGCGTATGGTAGAACATGTCTTTGACGAAGTAGTCGTGGCCACGGTCTACATCCCGGCAGTTTCTTAAACTTTGATCATTTTGAATAAACTCTTGCCAGAGTTGTTCGAGACGCAGGATGCGCTTCTCTGCTAACTCGTGAATCATCAAGGCTCCTTTTTGCTTAAATATTTCGAAATGAGTGACGATTCGATTTCGGATTATAGCTTGCCTGCTAAGGATTTGCGCAAATGAATTTGGTTTTTTCATTTTGCAAGGTAGGGCGGTATTTGAAATAATAAATCAATAGGTAAGTTAAAACTATCTTTTGGCTTGGGAAGATTTAAATTGAAACACAATTTAAATTTGTTTTCGAAACTTGAGGCGATTTGGACATGGCAAAAAAAAAACATGAGTGGGGAAAAATCCCACAGCTGCTCAGTCACGCAGGTGACAGGTTTAAATAAAACCCTAGCACAACACTGTTTTTTTAAACTTGAGGAAATTTTGACTCAGCTTGAATCACATGAGTGGTGAAAATGTAAATTGAAACACAATTTAAATTTGTTTTCTAAACTTGAGGCGATTTGGACACGGCAAAAAAAACATGAGTGGGGAAAAGTCTCGCAGCTGCTCAGTCACGGAGGTGACAGGTTTAAAGAAACCCTAGCACAACTCTGTTTTTTTTTTTTAGCCTTAATGAGTTAGGACTCAGTTTAAATCTCATGGGTGGGGAAGAGTCCCGCAACTGCCAAGCCACGTAAGTGACAGGTTTAAATAAAACCCTGGCGAATTTAACAGTAGGAAAGGTAAGCATTGAAAAATATTCAACAATATGAATATTAAGCATTGGAAATCATTCAAACATATGAATGTTACTTGTAGGGAAAATTTAAATCAAAATAAAATTTAAATGAGGCAAATGTTCCTTAAATAAAGGAATAAAAGGAAAAACTTAAACTTATGTATCATTCATGAAGAAAGAATTTTAAATTGTAATACAATCTAAAATGAAGGAAAACTAATTAACTAGGGACAGAAAAGGAATGAAAGATTGAGTGACTAAGTATAAATAAAAAATAGAAAACGAAGCAACTAAAGTAGGTAAAGAAGGGGTATCAATAGGTTAGTAGTGTGCAATCACCTGACTGCTAGGCTTAACTTTTTAAATAAAAAAGCTTGAAACCATCCAAACAAGCTGGATATCCTTGGTCGATGACTGGCAAACCAGGTTATTCAAGAGAACAAACTATGATTGAGTAGGTGGTTTATGGTATTTGATTATTAATCTTGACAAATACCTAAAAATGAAAAAAATTCAATTAGAATTTTTGAAAATATAAACTTGAAAAAAAATCAACAAGAGATTGGCTACTAGAAATAATTTGATTATACTATACTAAGGAGATTGGCAAAAAATTGATTCCAACGTTGACTCTAACAACCATAAGAAACAGTACATTTAAACCCAAGGCTATCGAAGAACTCTGGGAGTGCTGCTGCAGCTGTACGAGGGCTCGAGGACTACCAGTTGGTGAAGAAAGTCCCTTCGCTTGCTCCCACAGGTGCCAAAGGTTGCTCAGATGTGGTTGGACAGTAAGCATGGACCTCAGTTTAACAGGTAGTTTCACCTGGAAATTCAATAATGTCAGATAAGATGGAACAAAATAGAATGAAATTAAGTTTTCAGGTGAGCTCAATATTAACAAAGTAAAAATTGAAAAAATTATTCCTAATTTTATTGGTCACTTGACCCTAAAATAATCAATTGTTTACCAAAATAGTAACAGCTGTACTCAATTATTGAGGAATTGGGTCAACTGACTATTTGTTTTGGAAGGATAAAAATAAATAAATTTAAGAAAAAGGCAAAATAGAATGGAGAACAATGCAGCTAACTTTACCCACACAGTTCCAAGGCTAAACAAATACAAGAAAAAATTGAAATTATTAAATTGCGCAACACAAGTTTGCGACTTGGAGCGGACCCACCGTATTAGCGGAGTCAGCTGGTCGAGGTGCCTTCTCTCTCTCTCCCACTGCAGAGGGGCTGCAAGTGCGGCAGATACGTAGTAGGCCGACGGGCTTCAGATGACAGCAAGCGGGAGTGTTGCTGTCTCCTTCTAATCCACCGTCGTCTTAGGTCTGGGTACTGGCCACGCGGGTGGCGTGGTTGGCTCCAGGGTAACCCGGATGGTGAGGTGCGTGCTGCTGGACTTGAGGTGCCAACAAGATGGTCGCTCTTGTTGGCCGATGAGTGCTCGCTGGACAGGCCGCCTTGGGCCAGCTGCGAGCGCGGCTTTCGGTGTGGAGAGGAGAGTCGCGGAGCGCGATCGTCCGTCTCTCTTACTCCCCCGACGATTGTTGTCACTGACACTGAAGTGTGGCTGCGCGGCGGTGATGCGCGCGCCACGGGTTAGCCGTCACTGGCATCTTCTTCGTTCGAACTGCAGAGAAGAAAATGGCCGCGGCGTGGCACAAACTTTTCACTTTCCTTTTTCACTCGCGACGCGCCTTTTTTCGGGGAACTTTTCTCCACAAGGGATGCCAAATGTTTGGGGAAACGCGGAGGATGCGCTTAAGGTTAAGGATGTTTAACGCGATCACGAGGAAGCGGGAAAGGTGAAAAGCGAGGTTATTCGTAAAGCACAACACTTATAGTTTTTATGCTGCACTTAAACTATTTATTGAACTATTATTAAATGACTATGTACAAGTGAGGAGAGAGAGCTCGCCGTTTTGGCCGGGAGTCTCTCAACCTCAGGTAAACTAGGTGGAATCGTCGTAGATAAGCGGGCGATCTACGACGACGGCGCTGAGTCCCGTGATGCGTGGTCGCGGCATCACGGTCGTAGCAAGACTGGTGAGGGCGGAAACTGGTCACTCTGGGCAGCTCTGGCGTGGGTCGCTCGCATGACCAATCCCGTGGCAATAAAAGGCGGTAAATCTCAAACACCACGGATCGACCTGCCTGAGCCCGATTTCGAGCGTCTTGAGCGCTCTTCCCCTTATTGTACGGAACTGCTCAATTATTTTTGAAGGCTACAATATTATTTAAAATCAACTAATACAACATTTAAAATTAAATTTATATTTCAAGTACACTTTTACTTAATTAATTTTTTTTTCATATTTCAAAAACGTGCATTATTCAATAACCATTTACAGATTAAAACTCAAATTAGAGTTACGGTACTCTCAATTGGGATCACATAATTTAGGATCCACTTCGCGGATACTCCTAAATTATGTGATCCCAATTGAGCTTCAACTTGAATCTCGATGGATTCGAAGTTAAAACTTTCATGGAACAGCGATATTAACATACTTGATCCATGTTGGCAGTGGATTTATTATCCAACACCGTCAACAGCTGTTATGCTGCAGCAGCAGCAGGAGACTCAGAGCGCCTGCGCGGCAGGCGCTCGGTAAGTCCCCAGCCCGCATAGGGCAGTTCGAGTATGGCCGCCAAGGCTAACGCGTGTGTAGGGATCGCTATCCCAGAGAAGAGGTTTTCAAAATAAACATGAGTTTACCGAGACTACCGTAGCTTTATTTGTGTTTCACCCTTACCTCTCCGTGCCTAAATTAATCTGCTGTCAACAGGTCATGGGCTTCCAGCATCGTTTTTTGTGTACTTTACGGCACGCGACGGGAGGTTAGAAAAAAAAGCCGGTTAACTCGCACACGCATTTTGCTGCACTCACCGCGGCAGCTTGTTTTTAAGTTCTTTGTTTGTGCAATAGTGATAAAATCTGAGGATTTGTGTTTTTTTATTAAAAAAAAAAAAAGGAGTGATTTTATCAGCTGGCACGAGAAGACGTAACTTTGTCGTTTTGTTTACGAGGAACGAGGACAAGAGGACCGCCGAGGACATTTTCATCGACTTCAAGATGGACGATGGGAGGGTTGGAGGCTCGATTGAAGTTTTATACAATGAAAAGTGAGTTTTTTTTGTTATCAAAAAAAAAGAAAAGAAAAGAGTGTGCATGTAAGAAGAATTCGAGTGGGGAGAGAGTTTGGGGCCGAGAGAGAGAGAGAAAGAGAGAAGACGCGCTGGCACGTGAGAGTGCAGATGCATGCTGCAGCCTGCACGCTACGCAGAATGGGGGAGGTAATTCCTGGAACGGAATAAACCCAAGCGCGTTCGGGAATTTGTTGAGTACAATCACTGCAGAGTCAGATGTTTTTAGGTGCGTAATTGATATACGCTCGTTTCTTTCTTTTTCAGCACAAATTTAGCCATGCTATTTGTGTTGATTTTTTTCTCTTTTTATTTCGGTTTCCCATTTAAGTGATTATCAGCTATGCTACAAGTCACTTGATTATCTCTCTCTCTCTCTCTTATTTGATAATTTTCTTACTTTGCGGGTGCGGATAGTTTTTAGCTAGGGGCGCTGACTTTTTACAGATGTAAGATTTTTCACGCTCGAGATTATTCGTTTCTCTTCACATGCTGTGCTGGTTGAGAAATTGGATTTTCTTTAAAGATTGGCTGACCATCGATTCTTTTTCAGATTTGAGGAGTAAATTTTGAGTGAATTCTTTTCATAGGAAATCTTCGTTATTTTCTGGGAATTTTTTCTGAGTGAGTTTTTTATTTTTGAGAAATTCTTGATGTTTTTTTCAAATTTAAATTCACTGGGTTTTATTGAGAATTTCTGTTCAGAGAAATTTGTTGAGTGAGAAAAAAAACTTTCAGGGATTTTTTGTGAGTTGAGAGAATCATTCTATCTGGATTATTTAGTGATTATCAGCTGTGCTGGTCACTGATTTCCTTTTTGAATGATGTTTTCAAAGTTTCTTTAAAATCTTTGATTTGGAGGACTTGTTTTAGAGTTTTATACTCGAAATATCTTACTTATTTTTAAAAATTTCTCTGAGTCCTTAAGTTTTTTAGAAAATATCCGTTTCGAAATTCTGATTTTGAATTTTTGAGTTTTCTGTTCCTTAGAGTTTTTGAAACAGAGTCTCGGATTTTTTCACTCTTTGAATTTTTCAAGAAAATTTGCAAATTTTTTTCAAATTTTGTTTCAAATTTTGGAAATTTTTTAAGAATTCTACTGAGTTGTGAGTATACTGAGGATTGCATGAGTTTTTTTTGAAGAATTTTAGAGCAATTTAAGAAATCTGAAGAGCGTGATAAATCTGAAAAATATAGCTTTGGTATCAAGATTAATGCATGTGTGCCTGAGGATTAAAGTTGATCGTGAGGTTTGAGTTTCCGAGTTGTTTTTGCTAAAGATGGGAGGAGATGGCGAGAGTGACGATTTTTAAAATTTTGCAAAACTAACGATCAAACTCTTTTCTCATAAAGCATTTATTTGCTTTACCTAGACATCAGTCGTAGAGGATCACTGTTTGCTGTAAGCGCTCGATCGGCCTTGACGTACGCCGTGCGGTTATAAACACCGCACATTGAAAACGAAAGGTGTGTGAGCAGTGCATGGTAGTTTTTGAAAACTTTTGTCTAAAATTAAAATGAGCTCGTTCTTAAGCTATGTCAGTACGAGTAAATTTTAATTTGAAAGACCCTGATGAAGTAATTCATGAAGTAATAATTGAATGTTTGTTATATAGATGAACGGAGGTGACAAACCCCAATACACCAGACGAGGCATTATGAGCTGGTGCTGCTGAGATGTGGTGCGCCACAGGACAACTCTCAAACAGGTTGAGCCAGTCCTTGAGTTGAGTAAAGAGGACATGCTAGCCAATAGCATAATCAGGACAAATATCAAAAGAGTAAATCATCAGGTGTGGCACCACCTGGTGTTGATCCGATGGCCTGGGATCAAGGATGTATAATATTAATTATATTTTACAACCACATGCAAAAGAATTTTCCTTGTAATTAAAATTGAGTTTGAGTGAGGTAGTGGTACCACACATTGAAAACGAAAGTAAGGCTTAAACATTCAAGTGAGGTAACCTTTAATTACAGAGTAAAAAGGAAAAAATTCAGAGGACACAGAGAGAAATGTAGGAAGTTAATCTGAGCTGAGATACTTGGAGGCAAGAGAGGCTGAGTAAAGGCTCATCTCAGCTGCTAATGCAGGGTTAACGGTCACTGGTCAGTCCGACCCAGCCAAATTGACACCGAAAATCGATTGAGCTGGTTAATCCAAATGCGAGTAAATTAGCTAAAACCAAACCATCTTCATGTCCTCAATAACAACAGCAACAACAAGTCATTAATTGTTATGACGTCAGCTATGCCCACTGAGCTATTCATAAATACCCCGTTGAGCTCGACGCTAACAGAGCTCAGCTTCTATGAACGAGGAGAATGAATTTGTGTGCACATCGGCTCCGGCACCAAGAATGTGACGAGTACATCGCCCCCAGCACCTAGTCTAAACAGTGAGTCTATTCCAGGCTCTCCTAGTTTAAGGATAGAGTTAGACGAACAGACTTGGAGGTTATGTCAGAACTTGAGGCTACTGAAGGCAAACTTCGAGTATACATCGAGAGTCAAGTCTGATTTTGTCACGATTTTGGATGATGCCATGAAGTTGCAATACGAATTTTTATTCTTTTTCTATCTTTCGCCTTTTTACCCCGAAACCTTAACCGTAACTCGCTTAACGATAATTCAAATTTGAAGCATGAGTGAGATTAATGTTAATAATCTATGACTGCCTATCACGACCGTGACAAGGGTTCTCGTTTTTCGTGATTATCAGCTGTGCTGGTCACTTAATAACCGTATGATACTTTAATTGAGAACCGAGTTGAGAGTAATACAATTATTTTGAGCTATTGTCTTGTAAATCGAGGCAAATGAAAAAAAAAATCCTGAGATTTTGTCTGAGTAAGTTTAACCCATTAGGTCCCAAGAGTTATGAATTTTTTTTTGTACTTTGAGCTTATAAATCAAAGCGAAAAAGTTGAAAAATAATTTAAAAAATACCCTACCCCCCTATTTTCGGATATGCCCTACACGATGGCATTGTTTAAAATACTCAAAAATAACATTTTAATTTGTTAATAAACAAATTTAAAAAAAAAATGAAAATTTTTACGTCATTTTTTTTTTTTCAAGCTGGTGAACAATGCCAAAAAAATTATTTTTGCCCTCAAAAAGTTGACCACGGGTGTTCACATTAGTTGAACTTTACGTGCATATTTGATTTTTTTGGTTTCGATTTTTTTAAACAAAATGGCGGACTAAAAACTTCAACGCCAATAATTGTATGGCAGCGCATGGTTGAATAAATACCGAAAAATTACTTTTTATAAAAAATGACTGTGGCTCCTTAGATTTTTGTGGTCGCTGATTATGAATCTGAGATCAGAATATCAAAATTGTAAGAATTGGGCCCAATACCATAGGACCCAATACTCAAAGTTAAGATTTTATAAGAACAAAAAATATCATCATATTTTACGTAGAATTTCAAGATCAAAGTATACTTGGTCGTTTTTCGAAAAAAATCGTCGTTTTCGAGTAAAAAATCAAAAAAAGTTCAAAGTATTGGATTTACTTCCAGAGATCCACAACAGCTCGTCCCCGTGTGCCTGTAACGAATTGAACACAACTTTTGAGATGGCAAAAATATATTTACGAGGTTTTTGGGTTGCTGATAGTGTATCTGAGGTAAAAACATGAAAATCCCAAATATAGGGCCCAATACCGTAGGACCCAATAGTAAAAATTGAGATATCATAAAAATAAAAAATGAGATAAAAAATCTGTGCAGAGATCCTGCATTCTAATCATTTCACGTGAGTCACGTCGTATAAAAAGATCGACGAAATAAAAAACAAAAAGTAAAAAAATTTTTTTAAAACCACGTGGTGCTGCATGTCCTTGATTCCCTTTATTTGGAATTTTCATGTTATTACCTCAGATACCCTATTAGCTACCCAAAATATATTTTTGCCATCTCAAAAGTTGTGTCCAATTCGTTTCAGGCACAAGGGGACGAGCTGTTGTGGATCTATGAAAGTAAATCCAATACTTTGAACTTTTTTTGATTTTTTACTCGAAAATAACGATTTTCTTCGAAAAACAATCAAGTATACTTTGATCTTGAAATTTTGCGCAGAATAAGATGGCATTTTTTATTTTTATGATATCTCAATTTTTAATATTGGGTCCTACGGTGTTGGGCCCTATATTTGGGATTTTCATGTTTTTACCTCAGATACACTATCAGCAACCCAAAAACCTCGTAAATATATTTTTGCCATCTCAAAAGTTGTGTTCAATTCGTTACAGGCACACGGGGACGAGCTGTTGTGGATCTCCGGAAGTAAATTCAATACTTTGAACGTTTTTTTGATTTTTTACTCGAAAATGACGATTTTTTTCGAAAAACGACCAAGTATACTTTGATCTTGAAATTCTACGTAAAATATGATGATATTTTTTGTTTTTATAAAATCTTAACTTTGAGTATTGGGTCCTATTGTATTGGGCCCAATTCTTACAATTTTGATATTCTGATCTCAGATTCATAATCAGCGACCATAAAAATCTTAGGAACCACAGTCATTTTTTATAAAAAGTAATTTTTCGGTATTTATTCAACCATGCGCTGCCGTACAATTATTGGCGTTGAAGTTTTTAGTCCGCCATTTTGTTTAAAAAAATCGAAACCAAAAAAATCAAATATGCACGTAAAGTTCAACTAATGTGAACACCCGTGGTCAACTTTTTGAGGGCAAAAATAATTTTTTTGGCATTGTTCACCAGCTTGAAAAAAAAAAATGACGTAAAAATTTTCATTTTTTTTTTAAATTTGTTTATTAACAAATTAAAATGTTATTTTTGAGTATTTTAAACAATGCCATCGTGTAGGGCATATCCGAAAATAGGGGGGTAGGGTATTTTTTAAATTATTTTTCAACTTTTTCGCTTTGATTTATAAGCTCAAAGTACAAAAAAAAATTCATAACTCTTGGGACCTAATGGGTTAAAGCAGAGTTAAAAGCTTGATTTGCTGGACAAGTTAGAGCTGAACGACGACATTGATGATTCCATTTAACTTAATTGAGAAATTTTTTAGTTTGAGGACAAAGCTAAAAGATAGAATTTTCTTTATTTTATCAACAGGCAAGAAGGTATTATTAACGAGTATAAAAACTGTCCAGAGACAGTTAAGTTTTCTGATGAATAACAAGCTGTGCTCATCTCTGGAATTTTCAGAGAGCTCACTCAAGTGAACAATACTGTTTCTGTGAAGGACAAAGAGGGATTTGCGGAATATTTTTTTTGGTTCAAAATTGAGGCATCGAGGAATGAGGTTCAAACTGCTACAGTTAAGTTAACACTAAGGCCAGAGGAAGTTTTGAGTAAACTCAAGAGCCGCTGCTGTTAGAAGCTTGCACCCAAGACAAGTGCAGTTTAAATCTACTAAATCAGTGGTACTGGCGAGTCTGTAACAAAATTAGGGATCACAAAAGGGTGTCTGTTTATTTGAGAGAGGTGAAGAAAATAATAATCATACTTCTAGAGATAGTCGTGGCGAGGATGAAAGAGATGAGTAGTGTAGGTTATCTGTGAACGCCCATCACAACAATGATCGGGTAATTTAAAGTATCTCGAATTTCTCGTGATTACCAGCTGGGCTGATCACTTGATAACTGTAGGATACTTTAGCTGGAAACCGAGGTGAAGGTAGATTCATAGTTTAGGGAATTATAAGTAAAAATGGTTAAAAATGGTCGGGATAGAGGGTACGAAGAACTTAAAGGTTTAAACAAAATGAGGGCGGTCAAACCAAGGTAATGAAACAAAACGACATAAGCAAGAGCAATGTTTCTGGAGGAGGAAGAGTGAGGACAGAGTATCATTGAGGCACTTAATTTTAGTGAAAATGCGAACAGTCAAATGAGTTTTTGTTCGATGCTGATACATGTGCTACCAAGCACATTGTAAACGTAAACATTACATTGTAAAACTTTGAGAAGTTCAGAGGCGAGTTTTTGCGAACAAAAACGAGGCAGCAATTTAAACTTGAATGCGGAAACAAGTTAATTGTTTGAGATTTTATATGCAAGGCATTTTGAAAAACATTATGTGATTATCTGCTGTGCTGGTCACTAAATGATTTTCTATAGAAAAGCTTTTTGAAAGTTTTGAGGTTTCAGATATTTTTGAGGATTTTGCTAAGGCGGAAACCTGTTTTTTAATGACATTTTTAGATGTCTACGATGGAGAAACGAGTATGCGAGGAAGGTAAATTTTTTGCCACACTTGGTAATTTTCTCGATCAGTCACAGAATTGAGTTGAGGACCTTGATGCAAATTTCAGGAGGGAGCTTCACAGCTCATTAGCGAGTCGTAGAATTCTGAGACTGGGAGGGAGAATGGAGAGAAATCTTCACAAGGTGGGAAAATTGAAAAATGCTTCGATTGAGAGTTAGGTAATTCGTTTCTTGGCATCTTGCTTTGAACACGAGTAACTTTCATATCATGAGTAAACTAGAAGAGTTAATTTGCAATTGAGTAAGCGTATGATCCAAGCGAAGCCAGAAAACTAGATTTAATAATCTTAAGGCTAGCGAGGTTATGTCACTCCTTGTGAAAAGTCAAAATATTTAAATTGAGATGCTAGAGTATTTGAGGAAGTTGAAATTGAGGACACTATCAGTGACTGTGACACTTGCACGCTAACAAAGGTAGAGAGATTGTTATTTGGCGAGGTTAGAATGAAAGCTTAAAGGCATCAAAATTGATTTGCACGAACACCATGGGTTAAACAAAACCTACTTTGTACCCTAGTGACACCTGTGGTGTCATGAGGTTTTAATGATTATTCCAAGTTTGCTAAAACTTATTCTGTAAAGTATAAGAGCAATTCCGGAATTGGTCTTGAGAGATTTTGAGAATTACGAGTAACCCTGTAGGTGAAAGCAGGAGTGCTTGTTTTATAAGAGCTGACAGAGAAACTGAATTTGAGGGTAAATTCAGTTGATGATGAGTGAAGAGATAGCGACTTTACATGTGAACACTAAACGCAAAGAACGGCATAGCCGAGAGTTTTATTCAGACTTTGCAGGACGAAAAGTGCTTTAAGGTTAGAGTCTGGTGACCTATGAGTATGTGGTTTCAGGCAGCTGAGGTAGCTGTTGATATAACAGAAGATCACGAGACAGGTTGAGTTTGAGTTTCCACCAAGAGCAATTAACCCTTAAAGGCCACACCCAAATCCAGAACTGCCACACTGACAGTTATGTGGGGTCATTCTGACCCCGTGTGGCATTTAAGGGTTAAAGTTGTTTTTGTCTGCTGCAGGACTGATTGCTATGTTTAATGGCACCTATCCACACGACAATTCATTATCTCCAGAAATGTGAGATTTAATGAAATATTAACATTTGGAGATTTTAAAGGAAGAGTTGGATCTAGAGGAGGATGAGTTAAGGTTAGTATTGTTAGCCAGTACAAACAAAGATCTAACGTTTTACTATCAGAGAGGAACTGAGTTTGATGAGTGAAAACAATGTGTGAGATTTGGTTGACAGATCTGTGATTGAGAGCGAGTTTCTGAGAGAGTACGAGTTGAGTGAGACATACGCTCCTGTCTCAATACTTGTCGTGGTTCGGGCTGCGCTGTTTAAATATAACAAACTGAATTATACGCTTGTCAGATGGATGTCAAGATAGCCTTCTGAATGATGAGCTCGAGGACGAGGCTTCCTGATGGATGCTTGTGTGAAGACGTCCTGAGCTAACGTGGTGTGTGGACTGAGGAAATCTCTTTATGAGTTAAAAACAAGTCCTAGGAGGTAGAGTGAGAAAATTAACGCCGAGATATTGAAACTTGGTTTTAGTCACGACATTAATAAAACTTACTTGGGTTTATCAAACTATACATGCTTTCATCGTACTTTATGTCAATGAAATGCTCATTAAGAGCAACATTGAGCAAAGGTGAGGTGAGGTTGAGGTGAGTTTGAGTGCTATGTTTAGGATGAAGGACTCTGGAGAGCCAGATGTATTTCTGAAAAACTAAAATCACTCGAGTTTGTGAAAAGAGGTTAATGAGTACAACCCTAACAAACTGAATAGGCAAGAACCTTGAGAAGTTCAATCTGAGTGTTTGGACTTCTAATGACACGCCAACAATAACGAGGAAATTGAGTAATCAATAGTTAAGGTCTCTTGAGTTAATACAATTTGACGAGTCTAGTAACTCTCAAGTTAAAACAATTCCATTCAGAGGAGCAATAAGCTGATCCAGCCTGAAGCTACTGATGCTGTAAGGCCTGACAACACCGATACGGTCAATGTGCTTGCAAGATAGCAATTGAACCTTACGGAGAATGGCTGGAATTACGTAGAAAGGATTTTCCTTTATTAATCTGCGAGGTATCGAGATCAACCGAGGATTATCTGATTGAGTACTTTTGGAGACATCATCGCAGAGAGAAGCAAACCCTAGTAACAAGATCTTTGAGAGACGCCGAGTATAACGCTGCATCGAAAGGTTCATTCAGCTTAATCATCAGTTTGGACAAGGTACTTGGAGACACAATGATTTGGACATTCCACCCGGTAAAGATCAACAGTGACAATCTGTGCACGGTTGACAGCTCGCAAATAAAGTGATGTTAAACATCATGATAAAAGTATTGAAGTATTAAGGAAAAATCCGAGGTACTGGAAGTTGAAGGGCAACTGAAAAACTTCTGTTTGAGGCTCATGGGAACTTTGTAAAGCAATGCGTTGCTGAGGGTTAATTGATGTTAGTGGAATGAATTAAAAGTTCGACATGGCCGATAACCTTATCAAGCCACTTCACCGAGGCGATTTCAAAAGACTTAAATTAAGATTTTTGAATTGAGTGTATATGAATGAGGATGTACATGAGATGTATACAATGAGTTCATGAGGAACATTTTGATTTATTATGTTACAGGTTCACCTAAGCAGTTAGTTGAGGCGAGACAATTACACCCACATTACAGATAGAAGATCAGCGAGAAAGATTATGAGTGAAGTGAGAAAGGAAAACTCTGTTTTGTGATTTTATGGATTAATGTGATTTGTGATGTTTATTTCATTTACATTTTGAATTTCTAGCTTAAACATTGCATTGTATAATTTACAGCTATTTTGATTTTCCATTGAGAATTTTTGTTGATAATAATTGAGATTGTTTTATTTTGATTTGAGGTAATATAATTGAGGTTGACGGATTTATTATTGTTGAATAATAAATGGAGGGAGTGTTGGCAGTGAATTTATTATCCAACACCGTCAACAGCTCTTAGGCTGCAGCAGCGGCAGGAGACTCAGAGCGCCTGCGCGGCAGGCGCTCAGTAAGTCCCCAGCCCGCATAGGGCAGTTCGAGTATGGCCGCCAAGGCTAACGCGTGTGTAGGCATCGCTATCCCAGAGAAGAGGTTTTCAAAATAAACATGAGTTTACCGAGACTACCGTAGCTTTATTTGTGTTTCACCCTTACCTCTCCGTGTCTAAATTAATCTGCAGTCTACAATCCATTAGCATGATGGTTCAGTGATCAGAATTTCATCTGATTAGTCGGGGTTCGCGCCCAAGCTCAATCTCAGCTCCGTACTCATAAAGTGTGAAATAACAATTGTGATAACAGATTTTTAAATCAGTAAACGTTGCAACAGTAGTGCACGTTTTAATATGAGAAAAAATAAATAAATAAAACTTCAGAAAAAACATGAATTTTTTTTATTATTTTAATTTATTCTCAATCGAACAATTATTGCTACAAATATATATTAGCCTGTTCCTAAGTTTCCGAATGCTCTTATTACTGGATTTTGGCCCAGAAAATTTTAGTTTAACACAGAAAAATAAGGTTTCCACCAAGGAAAAATTTTGTTTCCCATTTTAAATATTGCCGCACTGGCCTTGAAATTAAAAAAAAAGTGATTAGAAAATTAAAAAAAAGTATCAATAGTTTTATCGGTACCAACGACATTAGATATGAAACCCTAACATAATTTATATCTTTCGGAAGATATTGAAGAAAGGAAGCTTTTCGTGAAAACCGCAAGTTGCTATCTTAAAAACTGCACTCACTCGATAAAAAAAAACATCGTACTTTTACTTTTTTTGACGGTTTTTCAAAAATAATTTCTAAACTTCAGCCCCAAAATTTTACTAGTTGCAGTCAGTTTTAAGTAAAAACGTCCAAAAACTTATAGCTTTGATTTTATATCAAGTTTTTAGGAACATATTACCTTTAGTACCTTAAGTCGATCTCTGGGTTTTAAACTTGAATAAACAAAAATCGTTAATTATATAAACAGTAAAAAAATGACTTTAGTTACTGTTTAGTGACCATGGAATATTCTTTACGAATTTTTAAACTGTATCAAATTAAAGTTGAACTAAGGAGCTTTTCAACAATTTATGATTTTATACAGACATTTTAGTAGTAACCAAAGTTATGAGCGTTTGAAAAAAAAAAAAAAAAATTGGTCCTGTCAATGAGAATGTTTTTCCATGCTGTGAAATTTCTTAGTTGCTTTATTGAAACACTCATAACTTTGATTCCTTTGAAAATTTTCATTTAAAATCGTACGTCATTGAAAAACTCTTAAATTCAAATTAAATTAGGTGTATATTTAAATAATGAATAAATACATAATCCCCCAAGCTGCTACAACCCTATAACACCGTGCTCGCAAGATTTTTTTTATGAATGAATGAATAAATACATAATCCCCAAAGCTGCTTCAACCCCATGACACCAAGCTCACGAGATTTTTTTTATGACTAAATGAATGAATACATTGTTGAAATATAGCTAAATATTATAATATTAGAATCGTGTCACCATCTCTCGTCTCGACGCCCGACGCTGAACCAGAGTTGCTAGATCGCGCTGAAGCCTGCGCGCCTCTCCAGCAGCAAGTGGCAACAGGCGGCTTGTATTTTTTCAGCACAATCTAGTAAGCCTGTGCTGAACACGAATTGATATATTGTTATGCATGGGAGGCAAGCGCCACATTGACGTCAAGAGAGGTCTGTGGCACTTAACTCCCATGTATAACATCATATTTTGTTTTACTGCGCCATTCAATAGGTACTTTGAGAAACAGAAGAAAATCCTAAACGATTTTTTAATTTACTAGGATATTTTAATAATAGCATTAATTTTTGGAATATAATTTTCACGGAGGTCTACTTCTGACCCCTTATCGAAGTCCTGAAAATTTTGTTACTTGAAACTGCCCTTGAAATCGCCAGCGTTGCTGCGCTGTGTTTACGGCTTTTCCTTGAAAAACGCACACGTGTTAGGAAGGTTAACGTTTTTCTCTAGCGCATTTTTCCAACTTACCTTAAATCTATTTTAATTTACAGTTTTTGTTACGAAACAAAAAAAAAATAATAAATAAAAACAAACAAATTATTTTTGTTTAGTTATTAACAACTACAGTTCGGGATTATTATCCAGCGTGTGCGTTTTTTTTTCGAGCGCGAAGCGCGTGGGTGTCTTTTTATTTTGACTCCCTCCACTGCTGGTAGGATATCTCGATGAGGGACTTTTTTACTTTGAATCCCGCTACAGCGGGATTCAACGTACGGAGAGTAGTATCTCGAAGGGGGCGTCAATGTTGCACTTTGCTCCCAGAGAGGGCGCCTCGAAAAGTACCTATTGAATGCCGCCGTGAAACAAAGAATATGAGTATGTGGGAGGGAGAACGCATCACGCAACTACATTACGCGACGCCACGCGAACAGTCGAGTACTGTGCTAGCAGCTGACCGGTGCGGAACACGATGCTCGCATGCGGATGATTTGTAATCTTACTATTGAATAATAATGAAATACTTTTTATTAACCACAAAGTGATTCACTGATCTGATTTACCTCTACAATAATCCCAACATACATAATCCCCAAAGCTGCTAACCCTCCATAACGCCAAGCTCGCAAGTTTTTTTTTATGAATAAATGAATGAATACATCATCCCCCAAGCTGCTACAACCCCATAATTCCGAGCTCGCGAGTTTTGTAAAAATAAATTAATGGAAAAAAACCTCATGAGCTCTGGAAGTTTTACAAGTTAAATAAATTTAAAAAAATCCCTTAAGCTCCTAACACCCCATAACGCCAAACCCGGAAGTTTTTTTTTATACATAAATGAATAAATACCTAATCCCTCAAGCTGCTACAACCCCATAACGCCAAACTCGCAAGATTTTTTTATAAAATAATAAATAAATATATAATCCCCAAGCTGCTACAACCCCATAACGCTGAGCTCACGAGTTTCTTTTTAAAAGTAAGTGAATAATTACATAATCCCCCAAGCTGCTACAACTTCGTAACGACAAACTTGAAAGTTTTTTTTATAAATAAATGAATAAATACATAATCTCCCAAGCTGCTACAACCCTATAAGACCGAGCTCGGGAGATTTTTTTTATGAATATGAAAATAAATACATGACTCCGAAAGCTGCTACAACCCCATAACGCCGATCTCACGAGTTTTTTTTTATGAATAAATAAATAAAAACCTCTTTTTAACTCACGAGCTCAGCGTTATGGGGTTGTAGCAGCTCGGGGGATTATGTATTTATTTATTTATTCATAAGAAAAACTCGCCTGCTCGGCGTCATGGGGTTGTAGCAGCTCGGGGGATTATGTATTTATTAATTTTTTCATAAAAAAAACTCACGAGCTCGGCATTATGGGGTCGTAGAAGCTTGGGGGATTATATATTGATTTATTTATTCATAAGAAAAACTCGCCAGCTCGGCGTCATGGGTTTGTAGCAGCTTGGGAGATCATGTATTTATTCATTTATTCATAAAAAAAACTCGCGTGCTCGGCGTTATTGGGTGGGAGCAGCTTGGGCGATTATGTATTTTTTTATTTATTTATAAAAAAAACTCACGAGCTCGGCGTTATGGGGTTGTAGCAGCTTGGGGGATTATATATTTATTTATTTTTTCATAAGAAAACCTCGCCAGCTCGGCGTCATGGGGTGGTAAGAGCTTGGGGGATTTTTTCAAATTTATTCATCACATAGAAACTCGCAGCAGCTTGGGGGATTTTTTTCCATTTATTTATTTTTACAAAACTCGCGAGCTCGCCATTATGGGGTTGTTGAAGCTTTGGGGATTATATATTTATTCATTTATTCATAAGAAAAACTCGCCAGCTCGGCGTCATGGGGTCCCTACCCCTAAAATCCAGATGGAAATCCAGCCGTCATATTGGAACCGAAATCCAGCTGGATAGTCAGCTGGAAATCTAGCTGGATTAAAAAAAAAAAAAATTTTGTCAATTTTGCTTAAAATCGAGTTATTATTCATTTTTCAATAATTTCGAAATTTTGAACTTAGTTTTTTTTCAAAATTTTCCAGCTGGATTTATCCAGCCAGATTTATCCAGCTGGATTTCCAGCTAAAAACTAAAATTTTTTTTTTTTAAACCAGCTGGAAATGCAGCTAGTAATCCAGCTGGAAATCCATCTGTCATATTGGAACCGAAATCCAGCTGGATAGCCAGCTGGAAATCCAGCTGGAAACCCAGCTGGATTTTAGGGGTAGGGGTTGTAGCAGCTTGGGGGATTATGTATTAATTCATTTATTTATAAAAAAAAACTTGCGAGTTCGGTGTTATGGGGTTGTAGCAGCTTGGGGGATTATGTATTTATTCATTTATTCATAAAAAAAATTCGCGAGTTTGGCACTATGGGGTTGTAGTAGCTTGGGGGATTATGTATTTATTCATTTATTCATAAAAAAAAACTCGCGAGGTTGGCGTTGTTGGGTGGTAGGAGCTTGGGGGATATTGATTAATTTATTTATCTCTCAATACCTTGCAAGAGCTCGGGAGGCGTTATTATTACCAGGTGCCTCAGGTGTCCGTCCTGACCTCTTCGGAGTCAAAACTTCCTGGGGTAATCATCTACAAGGCGTTATAATTACCAGGTGCACCAGGTATCCATCCTGACCTCCCTGGAGTCAAAACTTCCTGGGGAAATCATTTACAAGGCGTTATTATCACCAGGTGTCCACCCTAACTCCTTAAGTGTTATAATATTTAGCAAAAGAAAAAAAATTTGCTCCAGTCCATCGCAGCGAACACAGCGATCACGCATACGAAGCACTTTGTGCAGCCGAAAATTTTTACTATTCGACTTTCTCTTAGGTCTTAGGCTGAGTTAGGTACCTAACCTTAGACCTTACCTAAATTAACATGCCTGAATTATTATGTCATGGAATCTTTTTATAGTGCTCAGGACCCCGGAGAGACAAGCGATTCGACTATTGTGCCACGAGTTTTGCAGACGGCGAAAATAGTAACTAAGCTCTCTGGAATGACGATGACCAGGGCCGTCGCTACTTTCCGAAAATGAAGGGCCTGCAAAAAATACCGGGATTTACGATCATCAATAAAAAATTGTAATAGATAATTTTTAAAAAATTAAAAAATAAAGTGGCAGTCACACTCGTGCGCGCACAAAAAAGGTACGACAAAACCCATATTTTTGTCATCACAAAAAAAATTCATTCATCATCTCATAACTCTCAGTCAATTACAAAAATAAAAAAGTGATTCAATAAATCTAATAAATATAACAACAATCAATGTGGCCTGCATCGACTAATATTGTTATATTATTTATTAAAAGGTGTAGTTGCGAGTCATGGCGTTGGCACCGTGGCCCGCGGCCGGTGAGTTAGGCGTCAGCTGAGAGCGAACCACGTGGGTCGTGTTTACTCGGCTGCAAGTCGGCTGATGAAATTATTGGTCAAAAAACATTTATTAAAAAAAGTGATGAAAATGAATTTAAAATATTTAAATTCATTGTAAACAATAATAGTGCAACAAAAATACAATGCAATATTTATGATAACTGTTGTAAAAAGAGGATTTAAATTAAAGTAGATCGTTTTGTGTTAAAGAAAAAGAATAATAAATATATTTAATCATGAAATAATACATGCTCTAACTGAGCTCACTGGCCGCGTAGCCATTGCGTGATACAACGACGACTCAAGAACAGCGACGACTGCTACTACACAGCTGAGTCACTTATGCTGCGCACGCACACAACATACTACACTCTAGGTGTACTTACAATGTTGACAATTCACATATTACAACACGCCTCCTTGAATTTACAACATTGTATTTCATACATCATACTTCTTATAACTAACTTAAATTCTAATTTAACAATTTAATCTTAATAACTCAAATCAATCTCAACGCGTTTCTATTTTTCACAAACTTCGGTCCATCCAAACTATTGGTCAGTATGTCTGCCAAATTCTTATCCGAATCAATTTTAACCATATCTATGGCACCTCTTTCATAATTCTCGTTTATATAATGGTACTGCACTTCAATGTGCTTTGAATTTTTCGTAAAATTTCCAAACTTACCAATCGCAACTGCACCTGAGTTATCTTCATACATTTTCATCGGTTTTACAATTTTCGCATCAAAAGATTCATTTAATAAATTTTTTACAAACAATATTCCAGTCACTGCCTCTGACATGGCAGTATATTCTGCAAAAGTTGAACATTTTGTCACTGTACTTTGCTTGTGGGTTCTCCAAAAAATCACGTTATTATAAAGTCTAATTACATAACCGCTTGTCGATCTTCGATCGACATTATCACCTGCATAATCAGAATCAACCATACAGTCTAAAATTTCACTCTTCACACATTCATTGGTATATGTTAATTTCAAATCTCTCGTTTTATATAAATATTTCAAAACTCGCAATGCATATTTAAAATGAGTTTTATCATAACAACTCTGGTATCTACTTAAATAATTAACACTGTAAGAAATGTCAGGTCTTGAACCTGTACTAATATACAACAATTCACCTATCAAATTTCTATATTTAATTCTCTCATCAATCTTACTCGCTTGATCCCATTTCAAATTCGCCTCCATGGGCGTGTCGTACAGTCTAGCATTTTCAAAATCATATTTTGTGGCCAAAGATTCAATATATTTTGTTTGACTTAAGGTCATTCTACCTTTATCAACTTTATAATTTATATCTATTCCAATGTAATTACTGACTTCACCTAAGTCTTTCATATAAAATCTTTTCATCAAGCTTGCTTTAATTTTACAAATCCTATTTTTATCCCTACAACATATCAAAAAATCATCCACAAAAATCAAAATATATATTGTATCTTTGCCTGTGTTGTTGACATATAAACAATAATCGTATCTACTTCTTACAAAATATAATTTTACAATAAATTCATCGAAGCAATCATACCAAGCTCTTGGGCTTTCAGGCAAACCGTAAAGAGCTTTCAATAATTTGCAAACTTTGTCCTCGCCTGTTTCATAACCTTCAGGTTGACGAATATACACTTCTGATTTTACTGCACCGTTGAGAAACGCTGTTTCAACGTCCATTTGCTCAGTAAATAAACCATTTGCCACCCCATAACTTAACAATATTTTCAATGTCTGCATTTTACCTACGGGAGAATAAACATTTTCAGGGTGTTCTTTTTGCTGAAAACCTCTAACAACTAACCTAGCTTTAAAACTACCATCATTTTTCCTCTTATACACCCATTTCACATCAATCACTCTTTTACCTTTAGGCTTATTAACAATCTTCCATGTTTCATTTTTCATAAGGCTTCCAAATTCAGAGTCCATTGCCTTTTTCCATTCTCTCGCGTCTTTGGAGTTCATCACCTCCTCAAATGTATTCGGTACATTTGCATTTACATAATTTACATAAATATAATGTGTGATGGGTTCACCATACCTTTGTACTGGTTTCCTGACCCGATTAGAAACTCTCTTTTCACTGAAATCATTATTTTCATTCTGTAAGCCAAAATTCGTGTTCTCATTCTCTTCACACTCATTCTCATTCACATTATTTTCATTCTGAATTGCATCATCACAATCATCATCATTTAAATTCACTTCAGTAAAATCATTATCAAAATTTTCATTTGTGTTATCATTAATTTTCTCTAAACAAATTAATTCGGTACCTTCTTCAACCACTCTAACATGCCTGGCATTCATCACTCTATTATTTAATAAAACTCTATAACTATTATTATTATAACCGACTAATACACCTAACTTTGCTATATCATCCCATTTACTCTTGCGCAAAACTTCAGGCACTCTTACAAAAACTCTACTCCCATAAATTTTCAAATTTCGTACATCAGGCTTTCTGCCAAAAAATATCTCAAAAGGAGTTTTATTTTCCTGAGTATTGGCTATTGTACGGTTCTTTAAATAAGCGACTGTTTTAATTATCTCAGGCCAATATTTCCGATCAATTTTGGCCTCTCTCAATAAACATCTGCTAATATCCATAGCGGATCTATTGTATCTCTCCGCGACACCATTCAATTCATGAACATACGGCGGGCAAGGTAATAATTCGATTCCTTTAAATTTAATAAAATTATAAATCTCTCTATTCAGATATTCTTTACCGTTATCACATTGCAATTTCTTAATACGTTTATTGAATTGATTCTCAATTAAATTCACAAATTCTATAAAACAACCTGCCGTTTCTGCCTTGCTTCTAATGCAATAAATTTTAGTACATTTGCTGTAATCATCAACAAAGGTTAAAAAATATTTCTCATCACCATAACCAATTGTATTATGCGGGCCATTCAAATCAGTATGAATTAATTCTAAAATCTCAGTAGATTCCGTCCTCTCATTTTCGAACGGTACATTAGCCATTTTACTCTGTATACAATTTGCACATTTCAAAATATTATTTTCCAACCTATCAGGTAAACCTTCAACTAATTTATCTTTAACTATTCTATCTAAATATTGAAAATTCACATGGCCCAAAGCTCGGTGCCATTTTTCTCTATCAGTTAATTTGACAGTATTAACATAAACACTTCTATCAATATCGTTATCAATATAGCTTTTCATAATGTAAAGACCATTCATCTCATTTGCAACCGCTATCAAATCACCATCTTCTCTATAAATCTCAGCATTTCGATTCTCAATAAAAATTTTGCTTTTCTTTGCAATTTTAGATAGACTCAATAAATTCTTTTTGATACCTTCTACAAAATAAACATCATTCAAACTAACTTCTCTCTCACCATCATAATTAAAAAAATAAGTCTCGACTGTACCCATTTTGGTTGCTTTCAATTTTTTGCCAGCCGGAAATTTAACATCAATAGGATTTCTTAAAACTACGTACTTACAAAAATAATTGTCATCATTAATGATGTGGTCTGTACAGCCACTATCCAATAAACACTCAATTTGTTTTGATTTTTCACAGTCACTTTTATTTAACTGATTCACATTCACTTTCACTACTTGAGATGCCCACAGTTGTTTTGATGACCCCTGGTGCTGCTCGCTGGCTGCTGCTCCTCTGCCTCGTCCTCGTTGAGTACCTCTGTAGTTGCCTCGTCGCGAACCTCGTTGACTAGAGTAGGCACCTCTACCTCGGTCTGGGTAGGCTCCTCTACTCTGATTTGTTTGTGCTTCTCTGCCATCTTCATTTTTCTGCTGCAATTTCCAACATTGGTTTTTGTAGTGTCCTATTTGACCACAGCCAAAGCACTTTCCTTTCATTTTCGTGTGTGTGTTAAAAGTGCTTACGTTCGTTTTTTTCTCTACGTTTCCCATTGATAACCTTATTTCTCTAACTTTAGATTTTACGTATTCAAAGGTTCTCTGATCTTCAGGCACAATATCAATAAAACTGCCAATTATACTGTAATTTAATGGTAACACTTTCAGTAAATATCGTATTTTTTCGTCTTCGTTTATGTTGCCACCGGCTGTTTTCAGATCGTTGCATGCTCTTTCAAATTCCACAAAAAAGTTTTTCAATTTATCGTAATTTTTCAGTTTTACTTCTTCTAATTTACTCCGATTTATAAATTGAAGAGTCGTCGACTTTTTTGAGTACATTTTTTCCAGTTTCGTCATCATGTCGTACGTCGTCACGCAATCCATCACGTATTCTAAAATCTTATTCGAGAGTGTACCGATGACAATATTTCTGGTGATGTCATCTTTTTCTTCCCATTGTTCTGCATCTTCATTTTGCAATCGTTTTCTTTCAGCTTGATCCTTGCATTTCTTTTTTTTTAGAATGTTTAAGATTCTAAATCTTAATGCCTGAAAATCTGTACTTTCGAATATAGGTACATTTCCATAATTTTTGCCATCTCTTCTTTTATTCTTATGTTTTTGTAAGTTTCAATTTTTAAATTCACAACGTTTTTCAAAATTTTTTAGAAATACTTTTCTCAAATAGGTTTGGTTTTCTTTACTCAATTCAAAATTTTCACTTTCTTCTGTTTTAATTAAGTCTTCATTTTATTTCTTTAAATCAGGAATTCAATTTTTCAAACTATTTAACCAATTATTTGTAAACATATCATATTATTAAATCCTTTAAAGTCTCTTATTCAGTTTAATTTGGCACTTTATTAAAAAAGGTGTGCTTAACCTCGAACGCTCACCGCATGGCGAGCTAACCTACAACGGCGTGCACTCAACTTAATCCTTTTGCATCAGACCTTCAACCTCACTTCATTCTTACTTTATGCACTTTTATTTTCTCATTATCTAGTTGTACTTTACTTTTAACCAATATTTTCTACTTTCATACTACTCGTAAGTGAGTATGAAGAGTAAGAGTAAAAAAGAACCTACCACGTTTTCATCGCGTGACACCGACTTTTATCTTTTTCAAACAACAACCACGCTCTGCTACCATGTTGTAAAAAGAGGATTTAAATTAAAGTAGATCGTTTTATGTTAAAGAAAAAGAATAATAAATATATTTAATCATGAAATAATACATGCTCTAACTGAGCTAACTGGCCGCGTAGCCATTGCGTGATACAACGACAACTCAAGAACAGCGACGACTGCTACTACACAGCTGAGTCACTTATGCTGCGCACGCACACAACATACTACACTCTAGGTGTACTTACAATGTTGACAATTTACATATTACAACATACATAACTATTTAAAGATAAAATTGTTTTAAATAAAGTTAATTTCATAATAAAAAAAAATTAAAAAATTAATTTATCAATTTAATTAAGGTAAAGGGTATAGCTGGTTAAAGGGGGAGGGGGTAAAGTGCACCAGGCGTAAGCCCCTACAATACCCATTCGAAAGGGCTTGAAAAAAAAAATTTTGGCACCAACCATTGAAGGGCATCTAAAAGAATATGTTTAAAGGTATAAATAATTTTATGAACAAGGGAAAGTATTTGAAAATGCACAATAGTAGGCAGAAGGGTAGGTACAATTGTATGTGGAGGGTTTCGTATCTATTATGTAAGAACAAAGGGTAGAAATGATGTGAGTTCCAAGGCTTTGAACAGGTCTAGAAGATAAAAATGAAAAAACTGAACTATTGGTAGAAACAAAAGTCGGCACAAGAGTAAGAACAATATACGTTCAAAGTTACAAATGGAAGTATAAAAATAATAACAAAGTAAAAGAGGCTGCTCATGGCTGGAAACTGGTGTCGTAAGGTGTTACAGTGCTGCAATTCAAAAAGTGGACTCGGAAATACAATCCTCGAAGGCCCGTTGTCCTTGATGCCAGCGATTATAATCTCCTGTCACAGTCGGCTCCGTGCCGACAAACTTCCTGAAATAGGGAAAATACCGTCCACGTTTATAAATCCCTGCACACTTTATTAAAACGGGGAGGGCGCGACAGCTCGTTATCTCGGTAGGTGGGCGTGGGCTATGGGATCGAGCACGAGGAACAGCGGTTTAGAACGCGTTCACACTCACTCGCACATATACAATGAACTTACGGAATCGCTAAGGTGCACCTCATACCTAGCCGTCAGGCTAAACAAAATGCCTGGCTACGATGCCTACCAGCCGCAATCGATACCACACTCGAGTCACTGTACAGCCGTCGTAAAGCGGTCCAGGAGTTGACGTGAAATGACAACTTCACAAATAAACACCACACTCTCACACTACGGCTCTACAACAATGTGCGACACGAATGACAATGATTGCTTCGACTCCCGTACACAAGTAAGCTTCTTCAAGATCTGCCATAAATCGATTTCCAGATCTTCGCGCGCCTGCCGGACGTCGATCTAGTTCCCCGTCGTCCGTGGCTTCCAAAAGCCGGTTGACTCGTCTTGACAAAAGAATGCTTCCCGGGTGATGACAATCGATCCCGCACCTTCTGTCACTTACAACACTCTCTTCGACGGTGCGCTACTCCCGAAAAGTACAATAATACGTCGAACCGAGACGAGTTGAATTTCATGTACGTCTTAACGCACGGACACGAAAATTACGAGTGGCTTCCCGATTCCCGCTCTACCACCTCAGAGGTCCGCTCTGATCTGCGTTCGACAGTCACGTGACTCGCGCCAAACCCTAAATCGTTACCGACGATTTAATTACGATCACTGACTGTCACAAAGGTAAACTTCGATATCAATCAGGGTAGGTTGATTGGGAGCAACCTAGGTAGAAAAAATGTCGATAACAAATTTAAACGGATGTAGGAAATATTTGTCAAAAAGGTAAAGAACTGTGTTGGTAGAAGTGTTTGAAGAAGACTACTTTTGCGATTGTAATTACTAAAAGATTTAAGAAGAGCAATAGAAACGACAGTATTCACAAAGATGAGAACAAAGGTTCAGATTAAAAATCCAAAGCATGAAAAAAAGAAAAAACAACAGTAAACACCAAAATTGAAGCAAGTAGATTCATGTGAAGGAGACTGGGTAAAAAATTGTTGTTTACAATTGTCACAATCAGAATAGGAACAGTATTAAGCAAAAGTGTACATATAAGCGTAGGTCCAAAGTTACAAACGTAATGACAAGTGTAGTTTCGGGAGTAGGTAAAATGTAGTTACAAGAGTAGTTATCAAGTTTGAAACAATGTTATGAATAAAAGGTTTGTTATAAGGGTATTTACAGTAGTAAGCACAAGAGGATGAAAAAAGATTATGCATAAGGCTAGATTCACTGTTAAAAATTTAAATAAAAAAAATAAGGAACTAGAGTTCTCATAGGAGTAGAAACAGATGTAGAAACAAATGCATGTGTAGAAGGTTCAGCGTTAGTAGCTTAAGTAAAAAATAAGTTTTAAGCATATGATTATTAACATATGTAGGAAGAAGAAAAAGTCAATATACGGAGTAAAGAGAGTTGCAAAAAAAGACTCAAGAGACGTGGATAGTAGCAAGGTTTTGATGCAGGGAAGGTTAATAAATAAAAAGACGGAAATAAGTCGGAAAAAGAATAGAAACAGATGTTTAACTAAGGATAGAAATGAAAGTATGCTCAACCATAATAACAAAGTAATCTTAAGATTCTAATAAGAGTTAGAAATAAAAGCATGAAAAAAATTCAAACTACAGTTATCACCATGATAGAAACAGATACATAAACATGAGCATATTCCTAAGTAAGAGCCTAGTTATAAAAAGCAGTAAGTACAACGGTAAGAACAAGGGTAGTTACAAGGGTTTGAAGTAAGATGAAAGGTAGGCATAAAATAAGGCGCAGGTGTAATCACAAGCTATAAGAGTAGAAACAATGGTATGTATCAGAGTAGGCACAGAGGTAGACACAAGGGTATGTGTATAACTGTAGATAAGATTCAAGCATAAAATTCTGGGGCGGGGGTTGGCGAGCGGAGCGAGCAGGGGGGTACCCCCTAGTGTATCTATATATGTATAGGTCTTAAAAAAAAAAAGAAGAAATTTGTGGTGCAAACCACAAATTTTTTTTCCCTCGATAGCGCATTCGCAGAGAAAAATAGTGATTTTGAAACTTTTATTAATATCTAAAAACCTAAGATAGCTAGAGAAATGCCGTTTGTGTCAAAATTTCGTTCGAAGCTTGTCGGGGAACCTTCAAAGACTTTTTTCCACCAAGTTTCAGCAAAAATGAAGAAGTCTAACTGGCACAGTAATATATGCAAAAACTGTAAAAAACGCGTTTTTGGCTCTTTTCTTAGTATTTGAACAGCTGTATCTTGATAATGAAAAGTCCTAGGGACTTGTGTAATATTGCAAAATTTTCTTTTTTCAATGTAGAAAATTTTACAATTTTTTTTGTATGTGAATAAATGAATCTAGTCGCAGCTATGGTCGTCGAAACGTATTCTTAAATAAGCGGAAATAGCAACTTTATTATTGGACTGCACGCGTATGAACAAAAAAATTATATGTTTGAATATTTTTTTCAAATAGTACTTACTCTGAACAAAATTTTGCCGTAAACAAAAGGTTTCTATCTCATTTTGGTCAAAAGTTAGCATTTTTCAAAAAACACCTCAAGACACCTTAAAATGTCTTAAAAATGTCATTTTTTAATCTTTGAAAAAATCTACCGCCAAGCGGGAATGAGATGGAGACCTTTTGCGGCAAAAGTCTTCTATTGAGTAGTACTTTTAGTAGAACTAAGATATCACCCACGGAGGCCTATTTCTCCCACAATAATTTTGAGTTTTTTAGAACATAAAATTATGTAACACAAAAGATTGACTCTTGTAGCCATCTTTTTTCCGCGGCAAATTTAAACGACTGACAGTCAAGATGTGAAGATACCTGCTGACTGCACATAATATTGTAATTTTTTTTTTTTTTTTTTTTTTATACCTGTAAATACATTGAGTAACAAGAAACACATTAGAAAGTGTGGAATGATCCTTACCCAACTTTTTACTTGAAAAAGACCGGTCAGTTGCTGAGCTTTTATTTACAATGTAATAGAAATAATTACAATCCATAAATCTAAACTTCATTATAATATTATAGGTTAAGTTTTGTTGAATAATAAAATAGGGTTGAATTTTTTTGTTTGGTTTTCTAAATGTAAAATCTATAGTTAAAATTAATTATAGCGTTCTTCCAAAAAACCTAGAGTTTTCAGAGTTTTTGAGACTCGTTGAATGAGTTTATCCTTATAACGCCAGATAGTGGTGTCCAAAACTGTATGATTACGGTATTCCACGCATGTTTTCTTTAAAGATTTGACACAATCAGCTCGGTAATGTTGAAGCTGAGCATCTCCAACTTCAATTGGGTAGCTTGTACATCCTGCACCCAAACAAGCCAAAGGAAAATGATTATGTAAAGTTACTATTCTCTCTGGATTATGAAAACATTTGACGTATTGATTTGGTTTTGTGAAACTCTTCGATCGGTACACGTGCTGCATCATATGAAGATATCTGAAATATTTACAATGATGATTATTCAGTAAAAATAAGTTTTTTATTGTCATAACAAAATTAAATAACAAACAACATAGCTTAACTATTTGTAACAGAAATTTAAATTATTTCAAATAATTTTTTAGAATCTTGGAAGTTCTATAAGCTTCAAATACTACCTGTAAGTATTAAAATACATAACACGAAACTGATTATTAGCTTATCAGAACCATCCTTAATTTCAACGGTCCAGTAAAATTAAAATTAGTTTTAAAAAATGAATTTCATATAAAAATTTTTTTCTTTTTTAGACAGCCCTTCAAAAGCACTATGATATTAGAAAAGCATGCAAGAGTTGAAACAAAAAAAAAGCTGACAAAATTTACTTTAAAAAACAACTTAAACACGCAGAAAAATTCGGTATTTGCCATGTAAAAGCTGAAGCGAGAATCTTTCTTGAACACTATTGACATAATTATATTTTATTATTTCTAGTTATTTCATAAAGATAACAATTTAAAGTAGTTCCGTAGATACAGTCACTCCCAAAAGGTTGCGCGCATGGTCAAACTCTCTTTCCAGCATTCTGCCTTTATACCTAAATAACCTGAGTGACAAGTTGAATAGAAGAAGTAATTTATTATCCTCAAAGGTTTAAGCTGAAAAACCTGAGCGTCGTGGTCGTGTTAAAGAAATTGTTTATACTAAATAAATAAAATTAAAGGTTCTGTCTAGGTACCATCGCCGTGTACCATTTCACGGCGCACGGTGCACGGACGCTATACCTAATGAGCTTTTATGTACAAGGTACACGGTGCACTGTGTACGCAGGAGCTTTTTGGTGCACGGTGCACGGCGGAAAGCAGGGAAAAGTTTTTGTTTTGCTATTGTTTCGTACACGGTGCACCGTACACCACGTACGGTTCGAAAAATGTTTTTTTTATATCTTAGCGTACAACGTACACCAGACACCGTATACTGTTCGGTACACGGTACACGATGCACCGTGCACGGGTGAAAATATTTTTTATATCTTTGCGTACACCGTACACCAGACAACGCACCATGCTCGGTACATAGTACACGGTGCACTACGTACGGTGCAAGGTTGAAAAAATGTTTTGGCGTACACCAGACACCGCACACCGTTCGGTACACGGTACGCGATGTACCGTGCACGGGTAAAAATATTTTTTATAACTTTGCGTACACCGTACACCAGACACCACACACTGTTCGGTACACGGTACACGATGCACCGTGCACGGATGAAAATATTTTTTATAACTTTGCGTACACCGTACACCAGACAACCCGCACTGCTTGGTACACGGTACACGGTGCACCACGTACGGTGCAAGGTTGAAAAAATGTTTTGGCGTACACCAGACACCACACACTGTTCGGTACACGGTACACGATGCACCGTGCACGAATGAAAATATTTTTTATAACATTGCATACACCGTACACCAGACAACGCGCGCTGTTTGGTACACGGCACACGATGCACCGTGCACGGGTGAAAATATTTTTTATAACTTTGCGTACACCGTACACCAGACAACCCGCACTGCTCGGTACACGGTACACGGTGCACCACGTACGGTGCAAGGTTGAAAAAATGTTTTGGCGTACACCAGACACCGCGCATTGTTTGGTACTTAGTTTCACCCACATTACGATGTCAGGTTACTCAGTAGCAGTCTAATGCTTTAAGAAGTCATAGGGATTTACCGCAGTTGATTCAAAAAAATTATAGGGATTCAAGCACGTCGAATACCCTACGTGGAGTATGCGTCTCAATTGCAGCACAGCAGCTGCCCCTTGCACGTGGGTTTTAACTTTTAAGAGAACAACCGCAAGTCTACTAGCAGCCGATTTTTTTACCGTATAGTCGTTGGGCCCTCGAGTCTGAAATTCCGAGATCGACGAATCCAGAAATCCAAGTTCTTTGTATAAGTTTGTATTCTTATTTTTAAGCTCCGAGTCAAGGATCGGACTCTGTATTCTTCGTCGTATACTCGAGAGTCCAGAAATCAGAGTCCAAAGACTCGAGTACTTGGATTCGAGAGTAAAACAGCTTGAATTTCGCTCGGAATTTCGGATTTGACTTTGTATACTCTGGACTCCGAGTCTTTGCCCAGCAATTGATCTCACAAAGTCATAGGAATTAAACGCAGCAATTCTTGGAAGTCAAAGTCGGACGTTGTTAAAGCGAGTTTCGAATACAGGGCTACCGGATTGCAAGTCACGCGCTCTATACAATGAACCCTACCGGACCTCTTATAATCTTTAAATTAATCTTATAGGCCTAATCTTTATAATCTTTAACCCCTTTCAAGAAGTCGTCTCCGATCAGTTTTTTCGACCTGGTGCACTTTGACCACGGATGCTTGTGTGTATGATACAGGTAGGGTAAAGTAGACATATAGTATCAGGGGCGCAACGACTCCTTCCAGCTAGGGGTTGTCCTGAGGTCCAACCCCCCCCCCCCCCAAATAGACGTCTAAAAAAAAAAATTTTTTTTTTTTAAAAGTAGAGTCAATAGACTGGTTGATTATCCCCCAAGCTCTAAACCCCCCAATGCCCTGGGCGGCTGAGTTCAATAAATAAACTGATCAGCTATCCCCCAAGCTCTAAACCCCCAAAACCCTGGACATCGAGTTCAATAAATACTAAAACTAGTACTTTATATTTGAATATCAAGTCCATGGAAAAGTTTTTTTATTTTTTTTAATCCTCAAAAAGGTTGTGGTGTAGTTTTATTTACATCACTTGAAAATATTCCAAAATAAAAAAAAATATGTACAAAAAAAAAAAATAATAATAATAAGCAATAAACAAACGAAATTTTTTACACTTTTCTCGAAATATGTTTCATTCTTAAAAGCATTTAATTTAAAGTTTAAAAAAAAAATTTGTTGATAATGTTGCAAACAAATAGTTAAACAATAAGTAAAAACTTATATCGTTTTCCTAATCAACCACGCAATTTTATAGTTAAAAATTTCAGACTTACAACTTTATGATATAACTGCATAAAACACGCGCTCGCTTCGCTCGCTCGCGCATAGAAAAATTTATTCAATAATATCAAATATTATGATATTATGATATTACGTAAATGAATAAATTTTGTTTAGAGTATAACTTTAATCAAAAATATTTCAAAACACAAATCTAAAACCATATTAGTGATGAAAAAAACATAAAAAATCTTTCAAATGTCTGGGCTGATTCGAATATAGATAAATACATACCCAAAATGAGCAACCCTAGACATACCAGTACAATTTATCAAACAAAATTTGTTCGGAAATTTCTATTCTTTGGCTTTCGAGGGTCCAGATTATGAATCTGACCTTCAATTTGAATCTAATGACTCTAATAAGGTCTATACTCAAATAAAGTTATTTGAAATTTTTGCTCCACAAATCGAACCGTAATAAGTTTTTTGTACTGGTATGTCTAGGGTTGCTCATTTTGGGTATGTATTTATCTATATCCGAATAAGCCCAGACATTTGAAAGACTTTTTTTTCATCAGTAATATGGTTTTAGATTTGTGTTTTAAAATATTTTTGATTAAAGTTATACTCGAAACAAAATTTCATCCTTTACGTAATGTCATAATATCATAATATTTGATATTATTGAATAAATTTTTCTATGCGCGAGCGAAGCGAGCGCGTGTTTTATGCAAGTTATATCATAAAGTTGTAAGTCTGAAATTTTTAACTCCAAAATGGCGTAGTTGATTAGGAAAACGATATAAGTTTTAACTTATTGTTTAACTATTTGTTTGCAACATTATCAACAAATTTTGTTTTAAACTTTAAATTAAATGCTTCTAAAAATGAGACATATTTCGAGAAAAGTGTAAACATTTTCATTTGTTTTTTGCTTATCGTTTATTTGTTTTTTTTATTTTTATACATATTTTTTATTATTTTGGAATATTTTTAAGTGATGTAAATAAAACTACACCACAACCTTTTTGAGGAACAAAAAAAAAAAAAAAAAACAAATTTTTATTTACTTGATATTCAAATATAAAGTACGCTTAGGGTTTAGAGCTTGGGAGATAGCTGATCAGTTTATTTATTGAACTCGACGCCCAGGGTCTTGGGGATTTAGAGCTTGGGGGATATCAGTTTTTTCGTTGACCTTGGGCGCCTAGGGTTGGGGGGGGGGGAGGGGGTTAGAGCTTGAGGGATAGCTGATCGGTTTATTAATTGAACTCGACACCCAAGGTTTTGACGGTTTAGAGCTTGGGAGATAGCTGATCAGTTTATTTATTGAACTCAGCCGCCCAGGGTATTTGGGGGCTTAGAGCTTGAGGGATGGCTGATCGGTTTATTAATTGAACTCGACGCCCAAGGCATTGGGGGGGGGGGGCTTAGAGCTTGGGAGATAGCTGATAAGTTTATATATTGAACTCGATGCCCAGGGTATTTGGGGGTTCAGAGCTTGGGGGATAGCTGATCAGTATATTTATTGAACCCGATGCCCAGGTTCTTGGGGGCTTAGAGCTTGAGGGATAGCTGATCGGTTTATTTATTGAACTCGACGTCCAGGGTCTGGGGGCTTAGAGCTTGGGGGATAGCTGATCAGTTTTTTCGTTGACCTCGGGCACCCAGGGTTGACGGGAGTTAGAGCTTGAGGGATGGTTGATCGGTTTATTTATTGAACTCGACGCCCAGAGATTTGGGGGCTTAGAGCTTGGGGGATAGCTGATCAGTTTTTTCGTTGACCTCGGGCGCCCAGGGTTGGGGGCTTAGAGCTTGAGGGATAGCTGATCGGTTTATTTATTGAACTCGACGCCCAGGGTCTTGAGGATTTAGAGCTTGGGGGATATCAGTTTTTTCGTTGACCTTGGGCGCCCAGGGTATTTAGGGGTTTACAGCTTGGGGGACAGCTGATCAGTTTATTTATTGAACACGACGCCCAGGGTATTTGGAGGATAGCTGATCAGTTTATTTATTGAACTCAGTCACCCAGGGTATTTGGGGGTTCAGAGCTTGAGGGATAGCTGATCGGTTTATTTATTGAACTCGACGCCCAGAGATTTGGGGGCTTAGAGCTTGGGGGATAGCTGATCAGTTTTTTCGTTGACCTCGGGCGCCCAGGGTTGGGGGTTTAGAGCTTGGGAGATAGCTGATCAGTTTATTTATTGAACTCAGCCGCCCAGGGTATTTGGGGGTTTAGAGCTTGGGAGATCGCTGATCAGTTTATTTATTGAACTCAGCCGCCCAGGGTATTTGGGGGCTTAGAGCTTGAGGGATAGCTGATCGGTTTATTAATTGAACTCGACGCCCAAGGCATTGGGGGGGGGACTTAGAGCTTGGGAGATAGCTGATAAGTTTATATATTGAACTCGATGCCCAGGGTATTTGGGGATTTAGAGCTTGGGGGATAGCTGATCAGTCTATTTATTGAACTCGACGCCCAGGGTCTTGGGGGCTTAGATCTTGAGGGATAGCTGATCGGTTTATTTATTGAACTCGACGTCCAGGGTTTGAGGGTTTAGAGCTTGAGGGATAGCTGATCAGTTTATTGATTGAACTCAGCCGCCCAGGGCATTTGGGGGGCTTAGAGCTTTGGGGATAATCAACTAGTCTATTTACGCAACCTTTTTTTTTAATTTTTTTTTTTAGACGTCTATTTGGGGGGCGGGGGGGGGGGGCTGGACCTCAGGACAACCCCTAGCTGGAGGGAGTCGTTGCACCCCTGATACTATATGTCTACTTTACCCTACCTGTATCATACACACAAGCATCCGTGGTCAAAGTGCACCAGGTCGAAAAAACTGATCGGAGACGACTTCTTGAAAGGGGTTAAAGATTATAAAGATTAGGCCTATAAGATTAATTTAAAGATTATAAGAGGTCCGGTAGGGTTCATTGTATAGAGCGCGTGACTTGCAATCCGGTAGCCCTGTATTCGAAACTCGCTTTAACAACGTCCGACTTTGACTTCCAAGAATTGCTGCGTTTAATTCCTATGACTTTGTGAGATCAATTGCTGGGCAAAGACTCGGAGTCCAGAGTATACAAAGTCAAATCTGAAATTCCGAGCGAAATTCAAGCTGTTATACTCTCGAATCCAAGTACTCGAGTCTTTGGACTCTGATTTCTGGACTCTCGAGTATACGACGAAGAATACAGAGTCCGATCCTTGACTCGGAGCTTAAAAATAAGAATACAAACTTATACAAAGAACTTGGATTTCTGGATTCGTCGATCTCGGAATTTCAGACTCGAGGGCCCAACGACTATACGGTAAAAAAATCGGCTGCTAGTAGACTTGCGGTTGTTCTCTTAAAAGTTAAAACCCACGTGCAAGGGGCAGCTGCTGTGCTGCAATTGAGACGCATACTCCACGTAGGGTATTCGACGTGCTTGAATCCCTATAATTTTTTTGAATCAACTGCGGTAAATCCCTATGACTTCTTAAAGCATTAGACTGCTACTGAGTAACCTGACATCGTAATGTGGGTGAAACTAAGTACCAAACAATGCGCGGTGTCTGGTGTACGCCAAAACATTTTTTCAACCTTGCACCGTACGTGGTGCACCGTGTACCGTGTACCGAGCAGTGTGGGTTGTCTGGTGTACGGTGTACGCAAAGTTATAAAAAATATTTTCACCCGTGCACGGTGCATCGTGTGCCGTGTACCAAACAGCGCGCGTTGTCTGGTGTACGGTGTATGCAATGTTATAAAAAATATTTTCATTCGTGCACGGTGCATCGTGTACCGTGTACCGAACAGTGTGTGGTGTCTGGTGTACGCCAAAACATTTTTTCAACCTTGCACCGTACGTGGTGCACCGTGTACTGTGTACCAAACAACGCGCGTTGTCTGGTGAACGGTGTACGTAATGTTATAAAAAATATTTTCATCCGTGCACAGTGCATCGTGTACCGAGTACCGAACAGTGTGTGGTGTCTGGTGTACGGTGTACGCAAAGATATAAAAAAAACATTTTTTGAACCACACGCGGTGTACGGTGCTCCGTGTCCGAAGCAATAGCAAAACAAAAACTTTTCCCTGCATTCCGCCGTGCACCGTGCAACAAAAAGCTCCTCCGTACACAGTGCACCGTGTACCGTGTACATAAAAGCTCATTCGGTATAGCGCCCGTGCACCGTGCGCCGTGTACTGTGCACCGTGAAACGGTACACGGTGATGGTACCTAGACACAACCAAAATTAAATCTCAAACCTAAATACCCTGGGCGTCGGTTGAGCAAAAAAAACGAATTGTCTATCTCAGAGGCTTTATACTAAAAAACCCTGGGCGTAAGTTAAATAAAAAAAGTAATTGTTTATCCCGCAAGCATTTAAACCTAAATCTTCTGGGCGTAAAGTTAAAAAAAAACAAAATTCTTCATCCGCAAAGCATTAAACTTTAATCTCTGTACGTCGAGTTGAATGATAAAATTAATTGTTCTTCCCCGAAGCTTGATAATAAAATACCCTGGGGGTCGAATTGTATTAAAAAAGTAATTGTTTAATCCCCAAGCTTTGAAACCTGAATACCCTGGGTGTAAGTGGAATAAAAAGAGTAATTGTGTATCGCCAAAGCTTGATACTAAAAAAACCCTGTGCGTCAAGTTGACAAGAAAGAAGCTTGTTTATGGCTGAAGCTTTAAACTATAAATCCTGGCCTGGGGTATTTAGGTTTGAAGGCTTGCGGGATAAGCAATTACTTTTTATTCAACTCATGACAAGTGTTTTTTAGTAGAAAACCTCTGAGATGAACAGTTTGCTTTTTTATTCATCTCGTCGCCGAGAGTATTTAGGAGTAAATGATTTTTGGATAAACAATTACTTTTTTATTCAACTCATGCCCAGGCTTTTTTAGTGTAATGTCTCTGAGATAAACAAATTAATTTTTTCATTTATATTTTCATTCATGACGTACAGGGTTTATTTGTATCAAGCTTCGGGGATAAACAATTAGTTTTTTCATTCAACTCGACGCACAGGGATTTCAGTTTAATGATTTGGGGATGAACAATCTTTTTTTTTTCAACATTACGCACAGGAGATTTAGGTTTAAATTCTTGCGGGATAAACAGTTACTTTTTTTATTCAACTCACGCCCAGGGTTTTTTAGTATAAAGCCTCCGAAATAAACATTTCTTTCAATTACATTTTCATAAACGACACAAAGTGGAGTATAAAACCTCTGAGATAAACAATTGCTTTTTTTATTCAACTCGACGCCCAAGATATTTTATTTTAAATGCTTGGTGGATAATTTCCTTAATCATCAATCATCATTTCTTGCAGGTTATTTTTTAATTTTTTTTTCCAATCTTACAGAGTTATTTAGTTTATAAAAATGAATGTAATTTTTTTTTTAACAATTTTACGAATCTGCAATGTCGATAACGTTCGAGTCTCATAGCCTATAAGCTGCTCAATATATATAGACTGTTTGTTCCTTGGTACGATTGTTTAATCTAAACATAGTCACTCCTCCCCACGAAAGAATATCGTATTCAACACTGATTAAATACACATGGAAAGCCACAATTTTAGGTAGTTTTTCGTTTATTTCTTGAATACCAGACTTGATACATCTCCGAAATTTTAGTAAGTTGTGTAGTCATGATAAACTCAACTTTTAAGGGTATTTTCGTGAAGGGGCAAGGTACAGACCACCTACTTTTTAAGGCCTCTGAAAGACCTGAATTTTTTTTTTTTTTTTCAAAATTCATAGCTTGGTCTCTAGTTATCTGATCGGAACTG
This sequence comes from Encarsia formosa, assembly GCA_038277355.1. Lineage (NCBI taxonomy): Eukaryota > Metazoa > Arthropoda > Insecta > Hymenoptera > Aphelinidae > Encarsia > Encarsia formosa. Next base: position 23,935,159 of record CM076187.1, read on the forward strand.
GGTTTGTCGCAAAATTTTTGTCTTAAGTTGTACTTTTTTGAAAAATTTTTGTTACTCTAATTTTAAAAAGTTTTACTGCACGTAAATCGTCTTTAACCTCAAACATTTGAAAAAAACGTGGTTTTTTGAACTTTTTAATGCCATTTCAGCTTAAAAGTATAACAAAATATATAGTTTCTGAAAGAACTCAAGAAAAGACATCTTTTCTTTTCCGAGGTTTTTATACGATTTATGCGTTTGAAGTTCATTCAATTCACATCAAAGGAAAAAAATCGGGACAGTTCGTTAAAAAACCGGTCAAAACTTGAAAATTTGCCAAACCCTAATTTTTTTTTTATAAAAAGATGCCTTTTTTGCCTTAGTTTAAGTTAATATATATTTTTAAATAGTTTTATTCAATACTAATAGTAAAAAATTCATAATACATAGAAAACATACAAAAATGCGCTTTTTTACTCAAAGAGAATAGCCGGGTAGGATAGTCGAATCGGCCTTCACAACAAATCTTTACACTATACATATTCGAAAGGACATAGAAAAAGAAAAATTTTGGTGCAAACCGCAGCTCCCTATTCGCTCCCTAGGGACCCTAGAGTCTAGGGAATAATGATTTTTCAACTTTTATTAATATCTCAAAACCTAAAATAGCTAGAGAAACGTGATTTGTACAGCTGCCACGCTGCTCGCTCTATCTCTCTCGCTCTCATGCCGCTGGCTTACCCCAAAAAATAAAAAATCAACTTTACTACTCAACCACTCAAAAAGTAGGCCCGGTTTCCATATTTTAAAAAATCTTAAAATATTTCTCATTTCAAGCCCTGCAACATGAGTCGTTTTCCAAAATCTTGTAGCGATTGGTTTTTTCACAATCGTTACTAAAAATTCGGTGACTCACGTGCCGTCCCTTGTAAAACTACTGAACTTTGACATGTCATAACTCAAAAACGAGTCCCGCTGGCTATTTTTTTTTTGTTTTATTAAATAGAGCACTCAAAAATCCTCGAAACGTCCTTAGCCCTAAATATAATTTTTAATGTTGACTCAATATGCGCCCACTAGACGGCATTTTATGTAAAAATTTTTGATAAATCGGTCAGAAAAGTGCCTTCTACCCGTTTTAAAAATCTGAAAAAATTTAAGCAGCTGATTTTTATTAAAGTACGTCACATTTATTTTCTGGCTAGGTGTTTGTTTCAGATTTTATCAATTGCAGATTTAAGGTTAGAAAAATTCGAAAAATGTCCCAAACCGTTTAAATTTGGTGCCAAAAATAATTTTTAAAAATGTAGACGAACTACATTTTTTAAAGAAAATTTTTTCGCAAACGCATGTCTCTTGCCCTTATAGGTTCAGAGATATAAATAAAAGTTGAAAGTTCTTTCTAATTATGATCAAATCGAATGCACAAATATTCAAAACACAAAATTTAGTATATACGTATACTAAACACCCCACCCCATTTAGTATATAAGTATTTTATTAATTTAATTACTCAATTTAAAGGTTCCCACTTGAGTAATTTAAGTTTAAATTTGTAATTTGGAACCTTGTTAACACTTTGTAGCAACGTTTTACTAAAAGGTTCTAGAAACGTTGCCAGAACAATATTTTATCACCTTTTAAAAATTATGGTTGCATTTTCACAAGTATCATTTAAGGAATTTTCGGCGTTATCGTTCAATAATTGGTTTATTTTCTCACTAGATTCTACGTCTGTAGAAAAATAATTTGCTTCCACCGAATATTGTGCACGTCTACATTTTTCAATAGTATGCCCGATATTTTTACAATTTGAGCAAAAATTCCCGGCTAATTTTTGTAAATTTTGCAGGTCTAAGCAATTTCGCAACGAATGTCCCGGAGTGTTACAGTGTCGGCAATTTTCAGGATTGTTACTTGTGTAATTTTTTAAGGCTTTATATTTAGTGCACATATCGAGATCATGACCTTAATAATTGCAATATTCGCATATTTTTTGTGATACGTTATTTCTATTTTGATCCCGTTTATTATAATAGGTATTAGTTTGAGTGTTTTGTTGTTTATTTTTAGTAATATTTAAAAATTTAAAGCAATCTTTAGCGTTGTGACCCGATTTATCGCAAATTTGACAAATTACTGAGTTTTTATTTTTTTGCTTCGTTATTAAAGTTTTCACTTGAATGCAGTCATTTAGTTCATGGTCAATATTTTCACAATAAGTACAGAAACGATATCTGTTTTTATTTTCTTGAATATTACAATTTTTTATAGTATGACCTTTCTTGTTACATTTTTGACAAATAACTTCGGGGCATTCATTAACCGTATGACCCGTTTTTTTTGCAATTTTCGCAGTTTTCGCGATTTTCTTCCTTATTTGGGCACAAATACGGAGTGTGTCCGTGTTTAAAACATTTCCAACAAAGTTCAAATTCTTTTATGTTCTCGCATTGATCTACTTGGTGACCTGCTATTTGACAAAATTGACAATTTTTACTTCCGATTTTATTAAATTCACATGCGCTAATTGAATGACCGTAATTACTGCATAAATTACACAGTAGTTTAATTTTTTTAGTTGCTCTATTACAATCAAAAGATCTATGATTCTGCGACTTGCAGTATACACACGCCGCGGAAGGACAAAATAAAGCTTCGTGATTGCGTTCTGTACAAATTTGACAGATCGGTATATTTTTCTTCATCATATTATTAGCACAATGATTTACTTGTATGTTATTTTGATTTTCAATTAAATTTAGTTGTTGCGGAATTTATCAAATTTAAATATTCGCGCCCATGTCCGCAGTTGATGTCGTCGCCACGGCGTCTCTCGAAAATTAGCGCTGCTAATCGGTAGCGGTTCAAAACCGCTGACTCACCTGCGCAGAGTATTGATTTTTCGCTCTGTCTCTCTCTCTCTCACGTGCCTTCAAGCTACGCGCTGTTGCTGCTGTCGCTGACGCTGCTGGGCCTGCGGCGTCTCTCCAGTTCTCTTCTCGGCAACGCTCGTGAATAGACGTTTCTTTCGCCATTTTGTGTTATCCCTTGGGTTCTTTTCACTTGGCATTTCTCTCGACTCTTTCTCATCATCAACGCAGTGGTCTCATCTGCACAGTCATCTCAACAAATAATTCACCTGGTGGTAGTCAACTCTGGAGACATCTCATCTTGAATTCGATCGGCTTGATTCACTTCAATTCTTGGGTTAGCAGCTCAGCAAGGAGATCATCCTAGGCATCCTCAGGTATTTTTGCACAGCACCGGTAACAATAATTTACCGGTGCTTCTCATTGTCATTTCGCAGCCAGAAAATCAATAAAATTTACTGTGCATTCTCTTGCTCTCTCTCTCCTTTCTTTGTGCTGTCTTACAAGCAGCCATTTTCTTTTCTATTCTGTTCAAGGTCATTCTCTGCTGCTGCTTTAATTTCTCTTGGGCATCTCTCTCTCTCTCTCTTTTCAAGGCCATTTCTGTTGCCTTGTTTATCTCAACTATACTCAAACAAAACTTGTGTTTATGGCTTGAATTAATATAATCAAGTCCATAAAGAGTTTTGACTAGGTGTTTCTCAAATTAATTAATTAATTTTCTTTACATGAAAATTAAGAGTGGAAATTCTCCACTCAAACTATAATATTCTCACCTCTCAGTTTTTTGCATTAAAATAATTTTTACTAACCTGTATAAACTCACTTATTGTAATTTTTGAATTATTTGAATATTGTTGTAAATAGAGTGCTGTGTTAAAATAAATAAATTAACACTGTTTGTATTAAATTAAGTCTGTCTCAACATTTATTTGACAACCCTCCCCTACCAGCTTTTAATCCGGCAACAAAATAAAATTAATAAAGCAGTAAATCTGCAACATTAGTTTTTTCTCTAAGATCAGTGCATTATTTAATATTGCTGAAAAATCTCCCGTCTTGTCTAACTGAACATTAATTTTAAATTTAAAACCACCAGCAAAACTTTTCAGCGCGTCAGCTTCTAATTTAGTTTCAAAAGTTTGATACTCTGTATTCTCTAAGTTTGGGGTCAATTTTTTTAGTTCTTTAATTTTTTTTACTAATTTTTTCAACCGCGTTGTATAGTTACGTACGTCTTCGTCTTCTTTCTGCGCTATTGTTAATAAATCGTTATAATAAGAATAGTAGTTTTCTGTTGTCGGGAATGAATTTTTAATACTTGTTATGAATTCTCTTATTGTTGTTGGTTTTTTATCCGTAAACCATTCTTCCGCTGATTCAACACATTTTCTCAAAATTAGATATTTTAGAAAGTTTGGAATGTCGTTTGCAATTAATGATTCTACTTCTGTCACGTATTTAATTATCTCTTCCGCCGATTTTTGCGAACCGTTAAAAAATGGGCTTTCGTTGACCAGATCTGTTATTTTAAATTTAGACATTCTTGTGAACTTTATAAAATCTAATAGATTATCTACCTCTTTTACTTCGTAGCTTTCTTCGAGATCTATTAGCGAATTATTTCCTGACGTTATTTTTTGTGTGTTATTAACGTTTGGTATTTGATTCGTTTTATCTGGTATAAAATTTTCTATATTTTTTTTTGGATCTTGAGAATTCACAAACGATGAATCCCCTGACACTAGATCTGTCGATGTACTCGACGCATTTTCATCGGTACACTTGTTTAAATCTAACTGTTTGGATGGGTTTCGTTTTTTACTTACGTTGTCTAATCCCGGTAAGATCTTCTCACGTAATTCCGGGTTATTTTTTACCATGCTTCTCGTTATTGGTTTATCCTCGTTTGTATTATTCACGGCTTTTTTTTCCGGCGTACGATGTACGGAATACATTTATTTTCATATTTAGTTACAATTTTTACAATATAGATTTATCCTATCTTCGTCTTTCGCACGATGACTAATTATTATTATTTTACTTTATTTTATTATTATTAAATGACAATTATTAGATGACCCGTTTTACACTATTAACTATCACTTAGATTTAACCGTCTCTAACACGATTAATTATCACTTTAGATTCTTAACAGATTTAACCGTTTCTCACACGATTAATTATTACTTCTGATTTTTCACTGATTTAACCGTCTCTCACACGATTTATTAGTATTTAGATTTTTCACAGATTTAACCGTCTCTCACACGATTAATTATTATTTAGATTTTTCACAATTTAACCGTCTCTCACACGATTTATTATTATTTAGATTTTTCACAGATTTAACCGTCTCTCACACGATGAATTATTATTTTTGCACTCGAAATTCAATTGTATCGGAACCATTTTGTTATGTATTAGTTTATTAATAAGATATAATCTAGTTTTTATATTTATTTTAATTTTAATAATATAATATTACATAATATAAATATATGCATAACTTAAGATATAGAGTTATTTATAATTGGAGACATCTTTATGATTATTATTTATTTTATGTATAAGGAGATATGACTCCAGACCCGATTTACGGTAAAAATTAAGAGGTATGATTTTACTTACGAAGTGGCCAGCTTCGGAGTCCCGCAGCTTTACTGACCAAAAGACTGAAGCTGGCCTCATTTCGTGTTTACTTATAGCATAAAAATGCTTAGTTAACGAAATGTGTCTTTCATGACACAATGTCTTATAATTACAAAATGTGTCTTCGTGACACAACAACACCATGCTTTCTGGCAAGCGTCAAACTTAGAGTAATGCTGATCGGTAGATTTCGTCATCACCTGACTTACCGATCCGCATCTGCGTTCCATAACAGTTTGCGCGAAATTCGAATTACATTTCTGCGCTAGCTGTTACAACTTAAATACCTAAAACCCTGGTATTACATATGAGGATGTGTAGAAATTTTTGACTGTGGGGCGCGCTACTAGCAATGGCCCCCTGATACCATATATTTTTTATTTTTTTATTTTTTTTTTTATTAATGTGCGCGAGTTCACGTGAGTTATGAATAAGTGGTTTTTGCTCCAGACTCCAGTTCGGCAGTAGCGCGTCGTAATCTTTAGAAAATTATAAAATTTAAAAATAGCTATGAGAACTTGTAGCGTGGACGAGTGCAAAAATAAAGTAAAATTTAGATTTGCTAAATGTGAAAAAAGGAAAAAACTATGGTTGGATGCAATTAGACGACCAGATTTTATACCGACAAAAAAAATGGGCCTATGTATTAATCATTTTAAAAAATCAGATTTTCACCTTAAAAATGAATCTTGGGGTAGGTGTTTTTAGTTTCATCTCATACTATGTATGCATACTGGCAAAAAGTAAAGTATACCATTAATTTGTATTTAAAATTATAATTTAAGGTTATGACTTAGAAAGAACTTGTTTAAAGACAAATGTGGTACCTTCTGTGTTTAAATGGAATCAAATCGATTCTGAAGATAACGACGATGACAGTTCTGATGAAAGTTATATGAATTATAATTTACCTGTTTGTGAAGAGGAGCCTAATGAAAAAGTTGATGAAATGTTAGATGAAAGCTACACAATTACTTATCCACAGAATTATGATACTTATTTAAGTGCTCTCAAGTACTCTGATCTGATGGATAAGAATATTGATCTACAAGAAGTAATAATTGAAGCAGAAATTGATCAAGAAAATCTGATTGAAGATAAAGATGCACCTGACACAAAGCTTTTTGATGAATATACTCCAAAGATTACTCCTTCAAATAATAAACAAAAATATAGCATTAAAGAATTTGAAAATAACCCATTGGCTGTTTTAAAATTCACAGGCTTAGAGAGCTACAAAAAATTTATGACAGTATTTGTGAGCCTTGGAAAAGAAATTAATATAGATTTTTTTAATTATACCGAACATGGCAAGCTGTCATTACAGTAGTGATCAAAATTATAAGGCACCCCTAAAATTCGCTTGTTTCAAGTTAATATTTTGACTTTATGCATGCCTGCACGTGTTTAAATATTTTAGTATTCATCTCTAAAATTTTTTTTGTTCAAAACAAGTTCAGTACTTGAAAAAAAAAAACGTTTACTTTATATTAATTCGTCTTTCCAATAAATTTTTATCCTCTTTTAAGCTTAAAATGACTTTTTTTAAAAAACAGCTAAATTTAGTTCTTTTATGATCTAGATAGTGTTTTGTAAAATTTCTATAAACACCTAAGTGAATAATATATTTTTTCGCGTTTCTCCGATGTTCAAGTTTATCGAAAAAAATTTTCAAGCTGATTAATAGAAAAATGTTCAAGCCACAAAGAAAAAATACATTTTTTTTTGCTTAAATTTGCTTTTTTTTTAATTAATTTGGTAGGTAAAAATTATATTAAACTGATATTTGATGAATTTTAAACTAATTCAATTTATTATGAATCAAAATCTTACAGAGAATTTAAAAAAAATATGTTAAAAACAGTTTTTCTAATACAGTTAAATTTCACAAAAATAACTTCAATTTGTATTTAATTGATTACAAGCAATATATTTATCGAATTTACTTTTTCATTAAATTTAATATTCAGTTAGAAGTTTCAGAGAGTTTATTCAATTTGAAGTAATTTTTCAAATTCGTAGAATTCGAATGCCAGTAGCGATAATTGTTCGATCGGTAAAGAATTTATCTACATTACCGACCGAGCCGTCATTATTGATAAATTAGTTTTTTAAATGTTTATAAGCTTGCATAACTTTCATCATGGGAAGAAAAGCAGTTTCTGTTAAAATTAAGTGGCAGATTATAGGATTGTTGAAAGGAGGAAAAAATCAGAGTCAAATTTTAAAAATATTAAAAGTTAGTAGGTGTTGCGTTCAAAACACCATTAAGACGTATGAAAGCACGAAATCCGTAAAAGTGAAAAGTGGCGCTGGCAGGCCAAGAATAACAAGTAACCGGATTGATCGAATTATTATTAAAAAGGCAAAGAATAATCGTGTAGTTACAGCAAACAATATCAAAAATCAAATAAATGAAGAACTTAATGTAAAAGTGTCTCGAGTAACAGTTAATAGACGTTTGCTTGAGAAGAACATAAAATCTGCTGTCGCAATTCGTAAGCCTCTTCTAACTGCAAAAAACCGAAAAGCTAGGTATGAATGGTGCAAAGACAAGCGATCATGGACAGTTGAAAAATGGAATTTAGTTCTTTTTAGCGATGAATCTAGCTTCCAACTTTTTTCAAACAGACCAAAGCGAATAAGACGTACCAGCAGTGAAAAATACAATCCTGATTGCCTTGCTCCAAGAGTGCAGAAAGGTGGTGGATCAATTATGATTTGGGGTTGCCTGTCAGGAAAAGGAAAAGGAGAACTTCAATTTGTGCAAGGTACAGTGAACAGCGAAAAATACATCGAGACTATGGAAAATTTTATGCTTCCATCAAAAACAAAGGTTTATGGACGTCAAAAAATTTGGTATTACCAACAAGACAACGCTCCGTGTCGCAAATCAAAGAAAACGATGCAATGGTTTAATGATAATAAAATACCTATACTAGATTGGCCAGCACGTTCTCCAGATTTGAATATAATTGAGAATGCTTGGGATCAAATAGAGATAATGATCAAAGACAAACACCTGCGAAATTTGGAAGATTTAAAACGAGAGATTGCTGTAGCCTGGCAAAAATTGAGTCCGAGTAACTGTAAAAAATTTGCAGAATCTATGGTCCGAAGAGTTCGCGCTTGCTTCGAGGCTAAAAGAGGATCAACTAAGTACTAAAGAAGGGTAAACTAATTACTAAATATATAAAAAACATATTATATTAAATAATAAAAATGAATATAATGATTATTTCTAAAAATAAATTAATACTATTACTTGTAATCAATTAAATACAAATTGAAGTTATTTTTGTGAAATTTAACTGTATTAGAAAAACTGTTTTTTAACATATTTTTTTAAAATTCTCTGTAAGATTTTGATTCATAATAAATTGAATTAATTTAAAATTCATCAAATATCAGTTTAATATAATTTTTACCTACCAAATTAATAAAAAAAAAGCAAATTTAAGCAAAAAACAATGTAAAAGTACAAAAAATCAATGTTTTTTCAAGTTTAAAAAAATGTATTTTTTCTTTGTGGCTTGAACATTTTTCTATTAATCAGCTTGAAAATTTTTTTCGATAAACTTGAACATCGGAGAAACGCGAAAAAAAATATATTATTCACTTAGGTGTTTATAGAAATTTTACAAAACACTATCTAGATCATAAAAGAACTAAATTTAGCTGTTTTTAAAAAAAAGTCATTTTAAGCTTAAAAGAGGATAAAAATTTATTGGAAAGACGAATTAATATAAAGTCAACGTTTTTTTTTTCAAGTACTGAACTTGTTTTGAAAAAAAAAATTTTAGAGATGAATACTAAAATATTTAAACACGTGCAGGCATGCACAAAGTCAAAATATTAACTTGAAACAGACGAATTTTAGGGGGTGCCTTATAATTTTGATCACTACTGTACATGATCAGCTATTTCTAACATTATGGAAATTAAGAAAGTATCCAACCGACACGAAACGTTCACTTCACTTTGGAGTAAACAAAAATCAAGTCGACAATATTTTTAAAAGTTGGATAATGTTCATGTCCAAACAGTGGTCTCAAATTGATTTATGGCCTAGTAAGGAACTTGTGCAATATTATATGCCAGAAAAGTTCAAATCTCACTTTCCAAATACCAGAGTCATTATCAATAAAACAGAAATATTTGTGCAAGGTAGTAAAAACCCAGAAGTGCGACAATCAACTTTTAGCTATTACAAAAATGATACCACCCTGAAAGCAATTGTTGGCAATTCTCCTGGAGGCTTATGTACACATCTTAGTGATCTCTATGGTGGTTCAGCCAGCGATAGACAGTTAGTGGAAAGGAGTTTCCTTCACCAGAAATGTGAGCCAGGTGATGTTATAATGGCTGATCGTGGATTCACAGTACAAGACTTTTTTGCACATCATGATGTTACTGTGTCTACTCCACACTTCACCAAAGGCAAAGGAAGCTTACCATTCAAAGACTTACTAAAAGATAGAAAGCTTGCAAAATTCAGAGTGCATGTAGAAAGAATAATTGGTTTGCTGAAAACGTACAAAATACTATCCACTACATTAAAACACAATCATGTACCTTTGGCAACTGAAATTACTGGAGTGTGTATGATGTTGTGTAATTTTAAGGTGTGTATAATGGGAAAAAATCAATACATGAAGTGATGTTTAAATTAGTGTTGACATAAAAAAATTGTATGAAAATTCAGTTGAGTAAAACTTTTATTTTTTCTTCAATCATAACATATCTAGAATTGGTAAGTTATAATGTCTTAGTTTGTACACTACAAACATAAGTAGAATTTAGGTTAAATTTTGGCTTATTATGTCTTAATCTGCTAATTATTACAGCCAACCTGCAAAAAAAATTTTCACAAAACTTTGAAACTTTATAAAAATTAAGTATTGACTCATTTTGAATTTTAAAAAATAAACAATGACTTATCAGACAATAAGTTTTTTTTGCAGATCATTTTCAATTCTGAATTTGTTCATCAATATAATGAAATTTTAAATTAAAATATTTTTAAGTGAACTACCTGGTTTTTTTTGGACGAAGGTAATAATTTAAATTTTGATCCAGCAAAACGGTGGTTGTTTATTTAAGAAGTATGCCGAGTGCAGACGCCATCATAGCATTGATGACACATATACACTATACTGATTGCACACAAATTTTTTACAAGGAGGCTGTTGCCAGTAGCGCCCCCCACAGTCGGAAATTTCTACACATCCTCATTGGCGCACAACGTGCGAGGCCAAGAAGTAAAAAATCGGTTGTACTTGGTAATTTGTGCATCAAATTTGTGAATCAAGACTGTGAAAACTGTTCGGTGATAAATCTTCTTCTTAAATTTAAGGACAAAACAATTCAAAGCACTTCAGCGAGAGAAAATGCTGATTAAGGTTAGTTGAAACTATACACTTACAATGAATGAAAGCACCAGCTCAGACACAGATTCTTATTTTACTTTGCAATCCGACGGAGAGATTGATAGATTTTACAAAGAAGATAGTATACATAATTTTTTGATAGATATAATTAAAGATAAAAAAATCAACAGAGATCAGGAAGCGATTGTACTGCAAATTCTCTACTTTTATACTAACAAGGAGATGGTTTGTCCTTTGGGACCTGGATTTTCATAAAACTTTGCACACGGTTTTTATTCATCATAAAAACAAGCCCTTCAGTGTTCTTTTTCGAGAATGGGTTTTTTTCACCTACTTCCCATTTAGCCCCTGTGTTAAAAAGTGGGCTTTTTCCTTTAAAAAGCCATTTTTTGCCTCATTTTCAAAAAATTCCTCCTTGGACCGTATTGCACTAAGAAATAACTGCAACCTCGCTTTTTTTTCGTTTTTCTAACTTCTTTTGAAAAAAAATATTAATAAAATTTTTTGAATGATCTTTTCCATGTATATTAGAACCCAAATATACAAAAAATTGATTTTAAAAACCTTAATTTTTCATAGTTGCGGTGAAATCCTCGGTGAATTCCTCGCTTTTTGCGGTGAAATCCTCGGTGAATTTTAACAGTGAAATCCTCGGTGAAAACCTCGGCGAAATCCACGGCATTTTAACGGTTTCGAAAACGAAGGAGTCAAGACAGACATCTGGTACACCTGGTGATACGTACTCCTTGAAGAAGATTTCCCCAGGAAGCTTCGACTCCGGATGGGTTAGAGCAGACGCCTGGTGCACCTGGTGGTACTTACGCTTGCGAGAGGATTTCTCAAGGAAGTTTTGACTCCGGAGGGATCAGGGCACACACCTGGTGTACCTGGCGATACTTACGCCTTGGAGATGATTTCCCCAGAAAGTTTCGACTCCAGATAGGTCAGGGCGGAAACCGGGTGCACTTGGCAATAGTTGCACATCGAAGATGATTTCACCAGGAAGTTTCGACTCCGGATGAGTCAGGGCGGACACCTTGTGCACATGGTGATACGTACGCCTTGGAGATGATTTCCCTAGGAAGTTTCGACTCCGGAAGGGTCAGGCCATATACCTGGTGCTGCTGATGATACGTACGCCTTGGAGATGATTTCCCCAGGAAGTTTCGACTCCAGAGAGATCAGGGCGGAAACCTGGTGCACTTGGCAATAGTTGCACATCGGAGATGATTTCAACAGGAAGTTTCGACTCCGGATGAGTCAGGGCGGAAACCTGGTGCACATGGTGATACGTACGCCTTGGAGATGATTTCCCTAGGAAGTTTCGACTCCGGAAGAATCAGGGCGGACACCTGGTGCTCCTGATGATACGTACGCCTTGGAGATGATTTCCCCAGGAATTTTCGACTCCGGATGGGTCAGGGCGGACACCTGGTGCCCCTGGTGATACGTACGCCTTGAAGATGATTTCCCCAGGAAGTTTTGACTCCGGACGGGTCAGAGCGGACGCCTGGTGCACCTGGTGGTACTTACGCTTGAGAGAGGATTTCTTCAGGAAGTTTTGATTCTGGATGGGTCAGGGCGGACACCTGGTGCCCCTGGTGATACGTACGCCTTCAAGATGATTTCCCCAGGAAGTTTTGACTCCGGATGGGTCAGATCGGACGCCTGGTGCACCTGGTGGTACCTACGCTTGAGAGAGGATTTCTCCAGGAAGTTTCGACTCCAGAGAGATCATGGCGTACACCTGGTTTACCTGGCGATACTAACGCCTTGGAGATGTTTTCCCCAGGATGTTTCGACTCCGGAGGGATCAGGGCGAACACTTGGTGAATCTGGCAATACTTACGCCTTAGAGAGGTCTTCCCCAGCAAGTTTTGACTCCACAGGGATCAGGGTAGACACCTGGTGCACTTGGTGATACTTTTGCCTTAGAGAGGATTTCCCCAGGAAGTTTTACTCGCAGTTGACGGTGGGAAAGTGGATCTTACCCCAGGTAGCACCAGATCGACTATCAGGTAACCAGATCAATTTCCCCAGGAAGTTTTACTCTTAGTTGATGGTCACAGAGGGCCAGATCGAAGGTTCATTTCCAAAAATTAATATCCCGTAGAATATTAGGAGTAGAGTAAATACCCGGGAGCTGTTTTCTTCGTTTGGTGGAGTACTTTGAGAGAAAGTCCCACTTTGTTGTAAAAAATTGTTAAAAACAATTGTTATAAAAAAAAACTTTTCAAAAGTGAAGGATTAAGTATATGAAAAAATCGTCTATAAACAAGTAGTGCTATTCTGCCAGATTTTTTTACGTCAAGATATTGATTTTCAATCATCTAAGTCCCTCAAAATTTGCCGGGTCGTTTGATCATCGGGAACTGCCCCAACGAGCTGCAAAGAAGGGTATGGAACGTTGAATAAAATCATAAAAAAAAAAAAAAAAGGATTGCAATTCTCCCAGATTTTTTTTCGTCAAGATATTGATTATCAAGCATCTATGTCGCACAAAATTTTCCGGGTCATTTTATCATCGGGAACAACCCCAACGAGCTCAGAGAGAGAGATGAAACGTTACATAAATTTATAAAATGTTTAAAAAAAAGGATCGCAATTCTCTAAGCCCTCAAACCCCTGGGCGCCCGAGTTTATCAAAACGCTGATTGCACTGGGAAAAAATTGGGGACGACTCTCCTCACGTGTCATGCATGGGGATTCACGACGCTGTGGGGACAGCAAAACCCATAAGCGGGAAGTAGTTAAGGCTATTCCGATCCTGGATACACCCCCTCGGAACCAACCCCCGTTCGGAGGGGGTTGAAAGGGTAATAGGGGGTGGGTAAGGTAATTGTGGGGGGTGGTTTTGCTATTGGATTTGGAGTGGACCGTTGGTCTATGAGGGGTGGGTTTTTAGGGATGGTTTTACTATTTGATTTTTGGATTGACCTATTGTCTACGAGGGGTTGTTGAGAGATTGTTTGTCTCTGAGGGACGGTTTTACTATTCTATTTTTAGATTGACTATTTGTCTATGAGAAGTTGATTTTGAGTGTGGTTTTACTCTTTGATTTTTTGATTAATTGTTTGTGTATGAGGAGCGGATTAGTATTCATAGAGAGAGTGAAAAGAGCTCCGACCAACGCTCTTTTCTGTGAGATACATCCTTACTTGCTTTATCTCCCCAATTCACTCTCTTTATTACTTACGAGTTTTTAAATTGACTTATGTACGTTTTAGTTCTGAAACCATTATCGCATTTTTCTGAACGACTATCAAGTTTCATTTTTTCGTACTTATAGTCATACTTTTTTAGGGGTTCCTCTTTTTTCACAGATTCTTTTGAAAAATCATAACTTTTATAATTTTTCTTTGAATCATTAGATATTGAAGGGGTTTTTTGAAAGTTGAGTTCTCTTCGCTCCATGATGAACAAATGAATGTATAATGTTGTGAACTTTTGTATTTATACATTTTTAAACAAGCTTTCGAACATCTCCCGACATAGGATTGTATTGAACAATACGATCGTGAAGAATAAGACAATATGCAGCAGTATTAGCAGGGATATTTGCTCTAGTTTCAAATTCAAGTCTAATATCAACTGGAGCATTTTTCAAGGATTCATCTTGTTTAGAACAATCAATGACTATAAGGGTCATATGTTCCTTAAAATGTTCCTTTGTTATAAAAGATTCAGGATCTTTGTTGTAATAAGAATTTCGAAATTTAACGAACATATCATACAAGATAGAGTATTGATTATGACTAAAATCAAGATTTAAATTACCATAAGGATAATATTGTGAGTTGAGATAGAGTTTAACATTACTAATATTACAATGATCAAAATAGCTTGCATTATTACCTTTGTGATCTTTACGATTAGTTTGAAAACTTAAAATAATAAATCTAGGTTTCTCTAACTGATTAGAAGTTTTAACCGTCCAAACATGTCGATTAGAAGTTGGAAGCTGGGGATACTCATAAAGTTCCAATGTTCTAAAACTCATGTCAATGGATTGATTTTTACCCAGGAAATTTAAAAGACTAATTTTGAATTTATCAGATACAGTTACATAGGGCATTGACCATTCAATTCTTTTCAAAACCAGTTTAAAATCTTCATATTTAACCGGTGCTTCTGGAGTCGCGGCTGCCACGTTAACTTGTAAAACAGCATTCGAATCGTTTCTCGATCGAACGAGAATGAGTTCATGTTTCATATTCACAACAATTTTATTGTAATCATCTGCAAATCCAAAGAGCATGTTCAAAGGTATAACAATATCAAAGTCACCTTCGTTATCCGGAAAATTAGAATTGTTTTCAATTTTCCAACCATTATTTTCTAACATATATTTTTGACTTTGTGTAAACGATAATGCTCCTTTCATAGTACATGATATACCAGGATTTTTACATTTATCAATCTCTACACCATTTAACTCATAACGAAACTCCTCAAACAGATGACAGAAAGCGTTATTAACTAATTGAATATTGCTTAAACGAGTACCATTTTCAGCAGTAATTTTACCACTAATATGCAATAAGCTTTGCGAAGGAAGAACACACAGGTCCTGATGTTGAATGGATATTCGAATCTCATCGGTATTTTTATACTCGGAGATTGTATAAGGCTGATGAGTATGAAACTCATAATTTTTTACGGAATCGTCGAAGACGATCGGAGATTGAATACTTAGAATTTCGGCCATTGCAACAAAAAATTAAGCAACACCACCACGAATGACTTTTAATCCTATTCTTTTGAGAAAACTGAGGTTTTTTTGTGTTAACACCTTGACTTTTCGATGTTGACTGATTGACGATTTCCATGTTGATTCGTTTATATATTTTTTCTTTGAATCATAAACAATACCCATTACAAAGATTTAATATGAATTCTAATAGTTATTTCTTCGTCCTGAAAATTGACCAAATTTCCGTCTTGATCAACTACACGTAGTTCTAAGTAATCAATACTTTTTACTGTAATGGGAAGATAAATAATTTTCACAGGTACTTCAATAATTTTGAAACCAGGATTCACTCTAGGGAAAAACTGATAAATAGTATGAACTTTTTGATCGTTTAAATATGATCCACCGACAATGTTACACTCTATTCTAACAGATTGTACTTTAAGAATACTTACAGGTAAGTCTGATTCGTGCTTAATGTTTTTGTTGAGAATTTTCGGTGAAAATCCCAACCATAAACCTATGGAGTCACTCTTTGTAAAGTCGATGGATTCGCTTGACTTTATAACAGCCTGTAATGTATTATTATTTGGTTTCAAACTCAAAGTTATTCCTTTCGGAGCGAGTTCTTTTTGCAAAAATTTTTCTATGTCGACAATGTCGTATGCACCAATAGGAATAGTAATTTCAATATTACCGATATAAAATTTGTTTTTATCTGTATCGATATTTGGAATAGAATTGTAAGTTAAAAACTCAACCAATCCTAGAGAATAATTTTTATCAGGAGATAATTCAATTGGTGGAAAATATCGAGATGTTAAAACTGATGAATTGCCACTGAGTATTAATGACAAAGTTCCATCCATGACAGTTGGAATAACAATAAAACTAATAAACTTGAAACTAAGCTTATATAGTTTCAGAAAGAAATTTTAAACACAAATGACCACAGTTGTATGAGCCAAAATCTTGATATCTATCATAATTATACTTGATGTTTGATGCTCTTAAATATAGCATGAGATCTATTGGTGGTTGTATGTCACCAAAACTATCGAAATAAACGACGTTATCTCCTCGCTTCTTGTATGCAACCCAATGAGTTCCTGATCCTTTGGAATCATCAAGATTTAAAACAGCAGACTCGTTTATGAGAGGTCCTGTAGATGGTAAGGAATCTCGCATGAATACTCCTCTAAAATAAGGAAATTTTAACTTTTTAGCATATTGAATGATATCCCAGTCTGCTAGTGCCCTTTTTGGCAATTTCAAATTTTCTATGGAGATTTTTTTTTTTTCAAATTCTTACGTTTTAGTCCATAACCTATTTGTTGATGTTTAAGATACAAACCATAACCTGATTTATAGTTTTTAAGACACATTCCTTTACCGAGAGCTATAGCCTCTATTTTTTTATTATGTCTTCGTGCCTCATCCAACTGTTCTTTAGCTGAATGATAATCATTGACAGTTTTTGTTACACCAGCTGCACCACCGGCCAGTGCACCTGTCGCACTTAATCCAGCAAACAAAGGTATTAACAACCCACTAATTTTATTTTTTGGAATAGAAAGAATTCGAGGAAACTTAACTTTTTTTTTCCCACCAACACCTTTTACAGTCTTTCGAGCTTTTTTCAAAGCCTGGCGGATCAAAACCGAAGCTTTTTTATCTTTCGACTTTGCCACTGATGCAGCTTTTAATATTTTATTGAATGAAACACCCATTCCTAATTTATTTTTTATCTTCATCATATTAGCAACAGCGTAAGCAGTTGCCTTTTCACTCAAACTAGCGTCTTTGGCTAAAACTCGTCTCCAAGTTTTATCTGCAAGAATTCGAACTGCTGAGTTTCGAAGCTCAATGTTATTTGAATTTTGTGAATAAGCAATGTCGTGCTCCTTGCAAGCAGCGTCCAATGGGTTAATACCCGTGTCTCCTCTGGCAAGTTGCTTTTTTAAATTTGTTCCTGGTCCACAGTATTGATATCCTGGAATATGAGATTCGAAAGGTAGTTTGTTGATCAAATCGTTTACCAATCCTTTACCGTGAATGATCATCACTCGAAGGAGATTCTATTAGCACTGAATTAATTTTGTATAAAAGTGATATATTTATACCTTAATTGTTCAGTCATTGATTAGTCTACAACAAATCAATATGAATTTTAAAGAACAAAGTTCCAAGTTACCTATAAATAATTTTGATTCTGTAATGGAACAAAATAAAAAAATCAAACGACACGGTAATTTACTTCCAGACAGTATACGAGCCGTTTTTTGCGGACCATCAAACTGTGGAAAAAGAAATACCTTAATGTCTTGTAACAGGGGTGGATTTAAGGGTTTGTATGAGCCGATACAAATACCCACGGTGCGTACTAAATCCTTATCACCTGTACTTAGGGCTGATCCAAGCACTCGTCGAACTGCAACTCGTCGACCTGAAATAATAAAATGAGGAAATCGCGTCCGCGAATATAACTATACTTCGCGACGCGGTCAGCTAGTTCGTTCATCGGAAGTGGGTGCGGGTATTAAAACAGGATCGATTCGCAGGAACACTAGGTTGAGTCAATAAAAATTAAATTAACAATTTAATAATTTATTAAAACAAATCTAAACCTAAAATACAAATTCCGAATTACGACTCGGTGTCGTTTAAACCAGTAAACAAAAGAATCTTCAATGTTCTCTAAATCGTTGCGCGTGCACATAAATTCCTGCTGCTATCGGCAGCTAACGCGCGCAAGAGAAAAACAAAGATTATGACAATAACAGTGTACTAAGGACACTCACACGCATTCACACTCACTCGCACATTTACAATTAACTTACGGAGTCGCTAAGGTGCACCTCATACCAAGCCGTCAGGCTAAACAAAATGCCAGGCTACGATGCCGACCAGCCGCAATATCTACCATACTCGAGTCGCCGTGTGGCCTTCGGAAAGCGGTCCAGGCGATGACGTGAAATGACAACTTCACAAATAACACCACACTCTCACACTACGGCTCTACCACAACGCGCGACGCGAATGTCAATAATTGCCTCGACTTCCGTAACGAGTAAGCTGCTTCAAGATCTGCCATGAATCGATCTCCAGATCTTTGCGTGTCTGCCGGACGTCGGTCAGGTTCCCCGACGTCCACGGCTTCCAAAAGCCGGTTGACTCATCTAGACAGAAGAATGCTTCCCGGGCGATGACCATCGATCCCGCACCTTCTATCTCTGCCAACTCTCTCTTCGACGACATTCCACTCCCGAGGAGTCCGGTTAGCCGTCGAACCGAGACGAGTTAAGTTCCATGTACGTGCGAACTCACGAACACAAAAACTACGAGTGGCTTCCCGATTCCCGCTCTACCACCTCAGAGGTCCGCTCTGAGCTGCGTTCGACAGTCACGTGACTCGCGCCAAATCCTAAATCGTTACCAACGATTTAATTACGATCGCTGACTGTCACAGTCTCTAATTATTGAGCCTAATGGTGTTCGGTTTGAAAATATATACCTATACTCAAAGTCTCTTAATCAACCAAAGTATGTGTACTTGAAAAAATTATTAGAACCATTAAAAGGTATACAGTTTTTTCCTTTCAGTGAGCACGATGAAGTTCACGCTCCAAACGACACTCTTCCAAATTCTATGATGATATTCGATGATATAGCAACTGAAAAACAAGATAATTTGATTTGATTTGATTTAAGTGTTTTATTTCAAGCAGAGGGTTGCACCCTGTCCTGCTCGTTTAGGTTTTACAGTGAAATACAGATAATTTAAATTGATACAATCTATGTGATGACATAAGAAGTAATATAAGTAATGTTAATGCGCATAGTTTTGTTTGCACTGTTTTGCTGACTTTTGTGGTACGTGGTGGAGAGCTATTCAACAGTGCTGTAATGCTTGAAGGCAGGGAGTGGGGGGGGGGTGTTAGAGTCGAGCTGAGGGAGGTTGTAACAAGGGTTTTAAGAGGGAAGAGGGGGGTGGAGGGATGATGATGAGGTTCTCAATATTGGCCCTTTGGACCCAATCTGCACAGTCTATGGTGAAGAGAGCGGATTTAAGGGAGGTTTTGTAGGTTTGGAGTGAGTTACTATTGTAGAAAATTGAGCGGTGTTTGTTTATGGTACGTGATGTTTGCATTGTAAGAGTAGTTGTAGGTGAATGTTCGGGGGGTGGGGTAGATTAGGGGTGGTCGAGGGCGGCGATTAGAGCGTCTGAGGAGTTCCTCGCCAGGGTCCAACCTGTAATTTGAGTAAAGGTGTGATGGTTTTTGTGAGGCTATGATAGAGTAGGCGAGGGAGGTGTTTAAGTATTCGCGACGGGAAGCAGCAGAGAGCCAGTTAAGGGAGAGGCGGTAGGGGGTGACATGGGCGGTGCGGGGGATGGAGCCAAAAGCAAACCGAGTGCAGGCGTTTTGAAGGGTTTGGAGTTTAAGGTTTTGTTGGTGGGTGAGATGGGTTTGAAAGGGCGCTGAGAAATCAAAAAGAGGAAGGATGAGTGAGTTTGTGAGAAGGATGCGTGTGGGGCGGGATAAAGCTTTACGAAAGTGGCGGAGGGAGTAGAGGGAGTAGTTCACGCGTTTGGTTGTTTCGCTGATTTGACGGTTCCAGTTTAGGGAGGAGGAGATGTGCGTACCTAGTAATTTTGTCGTGTTGGAGTAGGGGATGGTGTGGCCATTTATGATTAAGGGGGGGAGGGATTTGAAGTCAATTTTGGACAGGTGGTGGTCGCTGGCGATGATCATGAGGGTGGTCTTGCTGGGGTTGAGGTTGAGGTGGTTTGCAGAGGCCCAGGCAGCCACGGACTGGGCATCTGTGAAAATGAGGGATAGAAAATGGAGAAGTTGGGAGAAAGGGGAACATATGTAAAGGGTTGAGTCGTCGGCGTAAATTGCATGAAGGGCGTAAAGAATGAAGAGGCGGAGGTCATTTATGAAGAGAATGAAGAGGAGGGGGCCAAGGACGCTACCTTGAGGTACTCCTGAGGTCGTTGGGAGCCATGGCGCATGTTGGCCGTCCTGCGAGCGGACGGCTTGGGATCTACCCGTAAGATACGAGTAGAACCAGCGCACCACGGTGTCCAAGCAACCTAGTTGGCGTAATTTGGAGAGGAGGATGCGATGGGGGATGGTGTCGAATGCTTTGGTGAAGTCAAATGAGATGAGGATGGTGACTTCACCCCGGTCTATGGCGGAGCGCGCGTCTTCGAGGATGCCAAGAAGAGCGGTTTGGGCAGAGTGATGTTTCTTGTAGGCGTATTGAAAGGGGTCGAGGAGGTTGTGACTGGTTGCGAAAGTGGTGAGTTGTGATGAGACGATTCTTTCAATGAGTTTGGATAGTTGCGGAAGAAGGGCGATGGGGCGGGTGTCGGAGGGGGTGCGAGGGTGGTGGATTTTGGCTAAAGGGATGAAAGATGATTTTTTCCATGAAGTGGGGAAGTGACCGAGTGAGAGGGATGTGTTGATGATGTTAGTAATGGATGGAAGAAGGGAGGGCAAGGTTGATTGCGGTAGGGCGACCGATGAAATTTAGAACAGCAGTGGCGGCTTCAAGGGGTGCGATGGTTGGGTCGATAGGGATGCCACTGATCCGGATCTCGCAGGGGTCTGATTCCAGGAAGCGGTGCTTGAGTGTAGCAACTTCGTCCCTGAGATTTGCAACCTCAGATGCGGTGTCGGTAGCGAAGGTCTCAAGAGATGATAGCTTTTGGAGGGGGGGAGCGAAAAGGGATACGAGGTCTTTCATGGATTGGGGGTTTTGGGGGTTGGTGAGGAAAGCTTCCACGTCTGAAGCGAAGTTGGTGTTGCTTGCAGGGTTTTGCTTTTGCGGGTGAGGGACGGGAGGACGACGGGTTTGGGGTTGATTCTCTGGCGAGGAATCAGGTAGACGTTTGCGGGAGTTAGGAAGAGGGGGTCTGATGGTGGCTAAGAGGGGCGGTATGAGGGGGGGGTGAAGGGAGGGGAGGAGTTGTTGCGGCGGGTGGAGGTAGGAGAATGAGAGAGGTTATGGCGCTGTGCAGAGTGCTGGGGGGGTGGGTTGTATGCTGCTTGATTAGGCGAGAGTTCAGGGTGAGGAGTGTAGCAGCGTGAACAAAGGAAAGGAGTGTTTCTGGGATATGATGAGGGAATGCAGGTGGTATGGGAGAGGGAAAAGCAGTTAGTGCACTGTTTAGTAGGCTTACCACGTGGTACGATGCGAGAGCAGGATGGGCAGATGCTGGTGTGGCCGACGAACATTTTCGGGCTGTTGGTTCCTGGTCGGTGGCAGCCGGCGAGACGGTGATGTTGGTGTGGTGACCGGGCAGAAGCGCGCAGGGGCGCCCGTGCAGCTGAGGGCCGTGGTGGTGAGGAGCGGGCAGAGAGACGCAGGTAGCTGTGTGTGTGAGGTCTGCGTGTGTGCCACTGGGTGTGGCACCGAGTGATGGTGACAAGTTTTTGGCGGGCACTATGCAGACAGCGGTGAAACGGCTAAGCGCTAGGGATTGGCGGCGCGCAGCCGCGCGGCGATGTAGGTTTTTGGCGGGCGACAGGCTGGCAACTGTGGAGCGGTGAAAGGTGCTAAGGTGCTGGCGATGCCAACTGCGTAGGCACGAATGCTGGGCGATTCCTTGATAGTTGCTTAACCTCAAAAACTTCGAAGCCAGATTTTCCGAGACCTCTAGCTCGATAATTTGAGAGCGTGGCGTGAATTCTCGAAAAGCGCAAGAGCCAGAAAGGTCACCGGAAAATCTGAAACAAAAAAAAACTCGCACGTGGCGGATGGTGGAGGTGAGAGGATGCTGAAGTTGAGGAGCGGCAGTTAGAGAGTTGCACACTTACCAGCAGCAGACGACTATGTAATGTACTATGAATTTTCTGCAATTGAATAATGTAAGAGCTTTCTTTTGCATGGGTAGACATAAAAATGTTGACTGTTTCTATTTATGCCAATCATATACTTGTATACCTAAACATTTAGTTCGAGATAATGTAAATGTGTTAGTAGTATTTCGACAAGATGAACTAAATTTAAAACATATTTACGATGATCATGTCAATACTGATATGGCTTATAATCAATTCAAGGATCTGTGCTCAACGTGCTGGAATGATAGTAAATATGGTTTTTTAGTCATAATCAAAGATGATCCCATTAATGATGGTCGATATAGAAAAGGATTTGACTATTTTTTAATAAATACATAAAACTTTCAATACGTCTATCCAGTCGTCATTTATACATCTAAGTGTTAACATGAAAGAATTACAGAAACAAAAAAATATTCTTCATAAGCTAGTAAAAGCAAGAGATTCTATTAAAAAAAAAATACAAATTGATAAAATATCAAAAAGCTGATGAAGAAGATGAGTTAAAAAAGACTTTTCAACCAATTGTTGATCCTCTTCAAAAAATTGCGTCTAATATCATAAAAAAACCAACACTCGGAAGTGATACTCAACAAAATATTTTATTTAAAAATGAAAGTGAAATCTATCAACCCGAAAGTGTATCTGAAAAACCAAAATTAGATTTTACTTTTCCAATACTTGATGCAAATGGTTCTAAATTTAATCTTCCTTCATTTAATCATAGTACTCCAGTAAAGAATTCATTTAAATTTGGTGAGAATGAACTAATGAATTTTTCTAAATCAAGTTTAGATGAATCTATTGTAGAACAACAAATTGAACCAAACGTTAGCTCTTCTGTTGTTGTCGATGATGATTACAATCGACTTATTAAAAAAAAAGATACTACAACGGATCAAATCTATGGAGTAAGAGTTAATCCTAATGATAACTTTCAACTAGGTAAATTACCAATTTCATTCACAAATAATAATATTGTTGTTGGTAATAAAAAATATCCAAGGACGGTTGGACTAACTGAATTGATTGTTCTCAAACGTCCACCTATTGATTCTGTAACAAAGAGTGATAAAGCAAATTATAAAATAATATTAGAAGAATCGGGAGCACATTTGAATAAAAAAGGAGACATGCGATATCATTCAAATAGTGCTAAATACAATGATATCATTGCTCCTATGTTTAATCCAAAAGGTAGTGGTATTTTATCAAAGTTGAACACTGTTGATAGGAAAACTTTATCATCATTCAAGGTTGCCAATAGACACTCAGTCATTGATTATATATTTTGGGATGACCCAAATGAATTAGTAGATCGACTTCGTTTACTTGTAGCAGAAAGAAATGCTGGCAACAATAATCATGACAATGAAATTTTAGCTATCATTGAGGAACTTCAAGAGGCTGGATATATTAGATTCTAATTCTTATGTTTTCTATCAGTATCAGAATGAGTATTGACGTGTTCGGACGAACTGATACAAAATCAGCTACAGTGACAGCTCCCCGAGGTCCACCTGGTATTGGTTATAAACTTACCCAAGATGGTCAGTATGATATCGGCAGAAAAAGACTTTGTAATCTTGCTGATTCATCAAACGAATACGACGCAGTAAATTTACATATTTTAAAGAAGCGAATGATAGATAATAATATCCAAATAACAGAAGATTTAACAAACAATTTGGAAGCTTTGATTCTTAGGCTGTCACAAGAGCTAGAAAATTCAATTGCAGAAAAAATATTGAAGAGTTTTCAAACTGAGATTGAAAAACTTGCTCAAAAGTTGAATGAAATTTCACTAGCAATCAAAGATGGAACGAAAAAGAATCGTTGAACTTCATAAACCTGCGCGTCGTAATTATACACGTCGAAAATTTGATGTTAGAGGATATGATGAAACCTGGCAAGCGGATCTCGTTGAAATGATACCTTATGCTTGTGAAAATAAAGATTATATATATATGTTGACTGTCATGAATGTATTTTCAAAGTATTCTTGGGCCGTTCCTATAAAACGTAAAAATGGTGAAGATGTCGCAGAAGCTATGGAATCTATATTAAAACAAGGGCGTGTGCCTCAAAATCTGCATACAGACCGGGGTAAAGAATTTTATAATTCATACTTTGAGAAACTCATGAAAAAATATGGTATTCATTTATATTCTACTTATTCTAATCTCAAAGCTTCTATCGTTGAACTATCTTTTATTCTATCGGGTACGATTCAATCGTACCCTCAAAAGAAAAATGTGGATTAAATTTAGTTTGAATGGTAACTATAAATGGTTGAACATGTTAAGTGAACTTGTTAAGAATTATAATAACAGCAACCATCGAACAATAGGTATGAAACCTATCGATTTTAGAAAAGAAAATGAGACTGAAGTATTGAAAAAATTTTCACATCTATGTCGAGTTAAAGTAAAAAAACAAAAGTTTAAAGTAAACGATAAGGTACGAATCAGTAAAGCCAAACAAATTTTTGAAAAAGGATATACACCCAATTGGTCAACAGAGATATTTTCTATAGAACGTGTAGGTACATACGATCCAGTGATGTATTATCTCAAAGATTATCAAGACCAACCAATCAAAGGTGGATTCTATGAACATGAACTACAAAAAGTGAAGTATTCTGACGTATATCTGGTGGAAAAAGTATTAAGAAGACGTGGTAAGCAGGCATACGTTAAGTGGTTAGGATTTGACAGTTCTCACAACAGTTGGACTGACAAGAAAATTTTATAAAACTTGTATCCATCATTGTATGTATATTCATTTCATCGTTAGACCTTCTCAACGAAAGTCATTATGTACAGTAATGAAAAAATTTAAAAAAAAGTACGATTTGTGGAAGATCCTCAAATACGTACGATATATCACTGGCTTATGCTCACAAGAAGGCACGTCAAGGAGAGTGGGAGCAAGCAGCTCGTGATAGAGAACGTTTTTGTTTTAGAATCAAAAGAGTTGGATTAATTTTTAACTCTATTTTAGAAAAGAAATTAATAACTTATTAATAAAAAACAAAACAAACGTTTAGTTTTTGTGAACTACACAAACTTTATTCATATGATAGCTGTTTCGACGTCTTAGCGTCTTCATCAGATTAAATACAAACTGTAACTTAAATGTAGGTTTACAAACGTTTATATAGTATAATTTTGTGGGTGTGGTAAGATCATTCTTCCAATAATACTTCTAATAATGTAAACATAAGAACTTGTAATCAAAACAGATTAAGTAAAGGTGAGTTATTTAGATCTAGCTGATTATTTAATAAACATCCTGAGTTTTTTAATCTATCAATTTCAAGAGACTCTAAAGCATTAAGTAAGCTTCCTTTCTGGCAAATATGCAATACTTCATATTCACCATCAAAAACATGGCTTTCCTCATTAAGGTGTTTCGCGTAATTTGAATTGTCTCCCCTAATATTAAATTCATACAAATGTTCTCTAATTCTCTTTTCAAATTTACGCCCCGTTTGTCCTACGTAAACTTTATTACAACTACCACAATTTAATTTATAAACACCAGATTTTGAATCAAATTTATTTATTCTATTAAGGTTTTTATTGTTTTTAACAAATGAACTCAGTTTTTTATCTGTTCTAAAAGACAAAAAGATATTCGGATTTAATTTTTTAATAATATCATAAATTACAGATGAGTATTGACCCATAAAAGTAAATGAAAAATAAAATCTTTTTTCTTGATCAGAATAAGGATAAATAATCCTAATCGCCATCCTTTCATTCTTATTTTTTAATAATCTATCAATTAATTCTAATGAGTAACCGTTATTGATTGCTAATTGTTTAATTATATTCAGTTCTTTCGTATAATTCTCACAGGGCATTGGGATTGACAATAATCTATGTATATAACAATTAAAAGATGCCATTTTTTGTGTATGAGGATGACAAGAATTATAATGTATAACTGTATCAGTCTGAGTAGGTTTATGAAATATTCCTAATATCAGGTCACTCTCAAAAGAATTAATTTTTCTTTTTGTTATACTAAGATCAAGAAAATTTAAAGAGTTTTCAATCTCTTTTTCTAATGTAAATTTTATGTTTTTATGGATCTTGTTAATATTATTAAAAAATACATCTAGTTGCCTTTTAGAACCTGTAAAACAAGCAAAAATGTCATCTACGTATCTAAACCAGAATTTAAATTTATCAAAAAATTCAATGTTACTTATTTTAGATTCTAAGTCATCCATAAATATTTCAGATAAAATAGGGCTTAAAGGGCTCCCCATTATCAAACCGTCTTTACTAACAAACAACTTTTGATCAAATTCAAAATAATTCTGACTTAAAACTGTATCTAGTAATTGCATGATATCTTTAATAATTAATGGGTTAATTCTTTTCCCAAATAATAATCTTTCTATCAATTCTTTAACTTCAAGAGGATCAATATTAGGAAACAAATTAACTACATCAAAAGAGAGTAAAATGGAGTTATTCGGGATTTTTATAGTTGATATCTTTTTTGATAATTCTATCGAGTTTTTAATACTAAATTTAGATTTGAAATTTAAATATTTATTCAAAATTGAGATAATCATTTTAGATAATTTATATGATGGTGAGTTTATAAAAGAAACTACTGGTCTTATTTAAGAAAAGAAATTACTTGAAATCAAAAACAAAAGTTATTGTAAAAAAATTAAGTGATTTTAAACAAGTGTATTAATAAAAAATGTATTTTATTTAATTTGTAAAAAAGAAATTTGTATTAAATAAATGATTAGAAAGTAAAAAATTGCTTCATTATTTTATAATCCTAAAATTAGATAAAAATATTCAATTAAAATTGTTAAATAAATAAGTAAATGATCAAGAATTAGATTTCATTATTTAGTTGCAATTGAGTAAGGAATTTTAAATGAAAACACAATATTTAGATAATTTTCAATTTATTTTAAAACTTTTTTTTTATTTTTTTTAACATAATCACATTTTTATGACGAGTATACATTTTTCGAGTTAAACTATTGATTCTATATAATTTCAATATTAATATTAATTTCAAAACTATCAAGTGGTTTAATGAGTATACATTTTTTCTAGTTAGTCTATTGATTTTATACAATTTCAAATTTAATTTTAAAACCACCAAGTGGTTTAACTATTAACTTGAGTTTACTTGCAGCTTCTTGGAGCTGTATGTATTCAGTTAAGTTTTTTTGTAAGTATTTGCAAACATTGGTTGGGAGGAATATAAACATCCCACCATCCAACTCAGCCACACTTTTCTGTCCATATCTTTGAGTTTCCACGTTTCTAAGCTCTACAACCATATAAGAGCGTTACATCTAAGTCTTTGATGCTTGTTGCTTTGTCTCGGCAACCTGCTTCATTGAGTTTTGTAAGATCCATCTAAAATGTAGTAATGTAATGTAGCCAATCAGTTTTTTGTTCAACTCGGACACCCAGGATTTTCGGGGCTTAGAGCTTGGGGGGTAGCCAATCAGTATTTTGTTTTACTCGGAAGCTCAGGGTCGGGGGCTTAAAACTTGAGGGGTTGCCAATCAGTTTCTTTGTTGAGCTAGGGCGCGCAGGGTTTAGGGGGCTTGGAGCTTGGGAGGTAGCCAATCAGTATTTTGTTGAACTCAGGCACCCTGGGGTTTCGGGAGCTTCAAGCTTGGGGGGTAGCCAATCCGTTTTTTTCTTGAACTCGGGCACCCATGGTTTTGAGGGCTTAGAGCTTGCGGGGTAGCCAATCAGTATTTTGTTTAACTCGGGCACCCAGGGTTTTCAGGGCTTAGAACTTGGGGGTTAGCAGATCAGTTTTTTGTTCAACTCGGACGCCCAGGTTTTGCGGGGCTTAGAGCTTGGGAGGTAGTCAATCAGTATTTTGTTGAACTCGGGCGCCCAGGATCTTGAGGGCTTAGAGCTTGGGGGGTAGCCAATCAGTTTTTTTTCTTGAACTCGGGTACCCAAGGTTTTGGAGGCTTAGGGTGCAGCTACACTAAACGCGTATGAAGCGTGCGTATGACGCGTACGTATGATGCGTATGAATCGAATCAATCGGAATCCTCCAATCACGTGTTTGTAGAGATTCTTTTTGGATTATTCTGTTGGATTCGATTCATTATACGTACGCGTCGTGTGCACGCTCCATACGCGTCTAGTATAGCTGCACCCTTAGAGCTTGGGGGATCGCTGATCAGTTTTTTTGTTCAGCTCGAGCGCCCAGCGTTTTGGAGGCTTAGAGCCTGTGAGGTAGCCAATCAGTATTTTGTTCAACTCGGGCGCCCACAGTTTTGGGAGCTTAGAGCTAGGGGGGAAGCCAACCATTACGTACGCGTCGTGTGCACGCTCCATATGCGTCTAGTATAGCTGCACCCTTAGAGCTTGGGGGATAGCTGATCAGTTTTTTTATTCAACTCAGGCGCCCAGGGTTTTGTGGGCTTGGAGCTTGTGGAGTAGCCAATCAGTATTTTGTTGAACTCAGGCGCCCTGGGGTTTCGGGAGCTTCAAGCTTGAGGGTTAGCCAATCCGTTTTTTTCTTGAACTCGGGCACCCAGGGTTTCAAGGGGTTTAGAGCTTGCGGGGTAGCCAATCAGTATTTTGTTGAACTCGGGCACCCAGGGTTTCGAGGGCTTAGAGCTTGCGGGGTAGCCAATCAGTATTTTGTTGAACTCGGGCACCCAGGGTTTTAAGGGCTAAGAGCTTGGGGGATAGCCGATCAGTTTTTTGTTCAACTCGGACGCCCAGGATTTTCGGGGCTTAGAGCTTTGGGGGTAGCCAATCAGTATTTTGTTTAACTCGGAAGCTCAGGGTCGGGGGCTTAAAACTTGAGGGGTTGCCAATCAGTTTCTTTGTTGAGCTAGGGCGCGCAGGGTTTAGGGGGCTTGGAGCTTGGGAGGTAGCCAATCAGTATTTTGTTGAACTCAGGCACCCTGGGGTTTCGGGAGCTTCAAGCTTGGGGGGTAGCCAATCCGTTTTTTTCTTGAACTCGGGCACCCATGGTTTTGAGGGCTTAGAGCTTGCGGGGTAGCCAATCAGTATTTTGTTTAACTCGGGCACCCAGGGTTTTCAGGGCTTAGAACTTGGGGGTTAGCAGATCAGTTTTTTGTTCAACTCGGACGCCCAGGTTTTGCGGGGCTTAGAGCTTGGGAGGTAGTCAATCAGTATTTTGTTGAACTCGGGCGCCCAGGATCTTGAGGGCTTAGAGCTTGGGGGGTAGCCAATCAGTTTTTTTTCTTGAACTCGGGTACCCAAGGTTTTGGAGGCTTAGGGTGCAGCTACACTAAACGCGTATGAAGCGTGCGTATGACGCGTACGTATGATGCGTATGAATCGAATCAATCGGAATCCTCCAATCACGTGTTTGTAGAGATTCTTTTTGGATTATTCTGTTGGATTCGATTCATTATACGTACGCGTCGTGTGCACGCTCCATACGCGTCTAGTATAGCTGCACCCTTAGAGCTTGGGGGATCGCTGATCAGTTTTTTTGTTCAGCTCGAGCGCCCAGCGTTTTGGAGGCTTAGAGCCTGTGAGGTAGCCAATCAGTATTTTGTTCAACTCGGGCGCCCACAGTTTTGGGAGCTTAGAGCTAGGGGGGAAGCCAACCATTACGTACGCGTCGTGTGCACGCTCCATATGCGTCTAGTATAGCTGCACCCTTAGAGCTTGGGGGATAGCTGATCAGTTTTTTTATTCAACTCAGGCGCCCAGGGTTTTGTGGGCTTGGAGCTTGTGGAGTAGCCAATCAGTATTTTGTTGAACTCAGGCGCCCTGGGGTTTCGGGAGCTTCAAGCTTGAGGGTTAGCCAATCCGTTTTTTTCTTGAACTCGGGCACCCAGGGTTTCGAGGGCTTAGAGCTTGCGGGGTAGCCAATCAGTATTTTGTTGAACTCGGGCACCCAGGGTTTCGAGGGCTTAGAGCTTGCGGGGTAGCCAATCAGTATTTTGTTGAACTCGGGCACCCAGGGTTTTAAGGGCTAAGAGCTTGGGGGATAGCCGATCAGTTTTTTGTTCAACTCGGACGCCCAGGATTTTCGGGGCTTAGAGCTTTGGGGGTAGCCAATCAGTATTTTGTTTAACTCGGAAGCTCAGGGTCGGGGGCTTAAAACTTGAGGGGTTGCCAATCAGTTTCTTTGTTGAGCTAGGGCGCGCAGGGTTTAGGGGGCTTGGAGCTTGGGAGGTAGCCAATCAGTATTTTGTTGAACTCAGGCGCCCTGGGGTTTCGGGAGCTTCAAGCTTGGGGGGTATCCAATCCGTTTTTTTCTTGAACTCGAGCACCCAGGGTTTTGTTGGCTTAGAGCTTGCAGGGTAGCCAATCAGTATTTTGTTGAACTCGGGCACCCAGGGTTTTAAGGGCTTAGAGCTTGGGGGATAGCAGATCAGTTTTTTGTTCAACTCGGGCGCCCAGGATTTTCGGGGCTTAGAGCTTGGGAGGTAGCCAATCAGTATTTTGTTGAACTCGGGCGCCCAGGGTCTTGAGGGCTTAGAGCTTGGGGGGTAGCCAATCAGTTTTTTTTCTTGAACTCGGGTACCCAAGGTTTTGGAGGCTTAGGGTGCAGCTACACTAAACGCGTATGAAGCGTGCGTATGACGCGTACGTATGATGCGTATGAATCGAATCAATCGGAATCCTCCAATCACGTGTTTGTAGAGATTCTTTTTGGATTATTCTGTTGGATTCGATTCATTATACGTACGCGTCGTGTGCACGCTCCATACGCGTCTAGTATAGCTGCACCCTTAGAGCTTGGGGGATAGCTGATCAGTTTTTTTGTTCAGCTTGAGCGCCCAGCGTTTTGGAGGCTTAGAGCCTGTGAGGTAGCCAATCAGTATTTTGTTCAACTCGGGCGCCCACGGTTTTGGGAGCTTAGAGCTAGGGGGGAGGCCAACCATTACGTACGTGTCGTGTGCACGCTCCATATGCGTCTAGTATAGCTGCACCCTTAGAGCTTGGGGGATAGCTGATCAGTTTTTTTATTCAACTCAGGCGCCCAGGGTTTTGTGGGCTTGGAGCTTGTGGGGTAGCCAATCAATTTTGTTGAACTTGCACGCCCAGGGTTTTGGGGGCTTAGAGAACTGCATTTTTTTTTTAAACATTTTATTACTTTATGTAACGTTTCATCCCCCTCCTGCAGCTCGTTGGGGTTGTTCCCGATGATTAAATGACCCGGAAAATTTTGGGCAACTTAGATACTTGACAATCAATATCTTGACCTAAAAAAATCCGGGAGAACAGCACTACTTGTTTTTAGACGATTTTTTCATATACTTCATCGATCACTTTTCAAAAGTTTTTTTGCAATAACAATTGTTTATAACAATTGTTTAAAACAAAGCGGGACTTTTTCCCAAAGTACTCCACCAAACGAAGAAAACGGCTCCCAGATGTTTACTCTACTCCAAAAATTCTAGGAGATATTAATTTTTGAAAATGGACCTTCGATTTGGCCCTCTGTTGCAACGTCAACTACGAATAAAACTTTCTGGGGAAATTGATCTGGTTACCTGGTACTTGACCTGATGCTACCTGGGGTGAAATCTACTGTCCTACCTTCAGCCACGAGTAAAGTTTACTGGGGAAAACGTCCCGGTTACCTGGTGGTCAACCTGGTGCTACCTGGGGTAAGATCCACTATCCCGCCTTAAGCCACGAGTAAAACTTCCTGGGGAAAACGTCCTGGTTATCTGGTACTCGACTGGGTGCTACCTGGCGTGAAATCTACCATACCACCTTCAACTGCGAGTAAAATTTCCTGGGGAAAACGTCCCGGTTACCTGGTGCTACCTGGGGTAAGATCCACTATCCCACTATCAACTGCGAGCGAAACTTCCTGGGTAAATCCTCTCTAAGGCTTAAGTATCTCCAAGTGCACCAGGTGCTCACCCTTATCCCTCCGGTGTCGAAACTTCCTGGGGAAGTCATCTACAAGGCGTAAGTATCGCCAGGTGCACCAGGTGTCCGCCCTGATCCCTCCGGAGTTGAAACTTCCTTGGGAAATCATCTCCAAGGCGTACGCATCACCAGTTGCACCAGGTATCCACCCTGACTAATGCAGAGTCGAAACTTCCTGGGGAAATCATCTGCAAGGCGTACGTATCACCAGTTGCACCAGGTGTCTGCCCTGACCCAAGTGAGGTCGAAACTTCCTGGGGAAATCATCTCCAAGGCGTAAGTATCGCCAGGTGCACCAGGTGTCCGCCCTGATCCCTCCGGAGTCGAAACTTCCTGGGGAAGTCATCTCCAAGGCGTAAGTATCGCCAGTTGCACTAGGTGTGCGCCCTGACCCATGCGGAGTCGAAACTTCCTGAGGAAATAATCTCCAAGGCGTAAGGATCACCAGGGGCACCAGGTGTCTGCCCTGACCCCTTCGTTTTCGATCCCGTAAAAATGCCGAGGATTTCACTATTAAGATTCATCGAGGATTTCACCGCAAAAAGCGAGGAATTCACCGATAAATTCATCGCTGATTTCACCGAGGATACTTGCAATGGGGATGATGAATAAAAACTGTGTGCAAAGTTTCATAAACATCCAGGTCCCAAAGGACAAACCATCCTCTTGTAAGTAATAATTAATAATTCTATACTAAGAAGCGATTGTACTGCTAAACTCAGATACGCTAATAGTAAGCAGGACGGTAAGAATGAAATTAGAAGCAACTGTAAAAATAATGATAAAAGCGATGCTAAAAAGTCATGCAGTTATTGTAATAAACTAGGCCATTCTGAGAATGAATGTTGGAGAAAAAATCCACAATTGAGAACTTTTCAGAGAAATCAACCAATCGACAATGGGCCACCACGCAAGTATCTGATGACCCACGAAGATCAACAAGATGTTACACTAGATCTGAAGGAAAATATTCTGACCTTCATATCAAATTGCAAGGAACAACCGGAGTCTACAAGTTTCTGGTTTACACAGGAGCACCAGAGTCAATTGTAAAAAATTCAATACTTAAAGACGATTGTAACCCAAGAAAAATCCCACCGAAAGAAAGAAAGAAATTTCAAATTGTTGATGGCCCCCATGAAATGATTAGTGAGTGCACACTATAAACATTGGGTAAATCGCATATTTTCATGTGGCTATGAATGAATTTCCCTTGAATACACATTACTGTATTTTGGGTAAAGATAATGGCTTGATAATTATGGAGCCATTATTGATTGTAAAAATAAAACAATAACATCGTCTGATGTAAATAAGAAAAAACATGATTTAAGATTAGATTCAGAATTATTTGTGGAGGTAGACCCAAATTCTGTTAAACGTCTGAAAGTATGTACAAAGCCAGATACTCATATTTTTTACAGCTTAAACTGTGTCCCTGCTTTATACACAGGAACCAAACCCACTTTATATTTAATGAATGACTTGCAAGAAAACTCGAATTTACAAGTCAGATATTTGTCATGAATATTATGAAAATGATGAGTTGAGAGCACCGTGTATGCAAACTCAGAAAGAAAAAAAAAAGAGCCATTTGTGTCAGAAATTCTAGACAATAATATATCTCGGGAAAAAAGAAAACAGCTCTTGAAAAATTTATATGAAAGTGAGAATAAAAAAAAATCTTTAAGATAGAAGAATCTAAAGATGAAAACGGATTGTTGCTGGCGTTGTTGCTGACGTTCCCGGTATCGCTCCCTCTGTCTAGCCCAACGTGGAGGCGGAACGACAGCTTCCTCGAGGTTGCTGTTCATGCGTTGCACACTTCGGGTGTAGCCGCCCTCCTGATCGCGAAAGAAGGTATCGGAAAGAAGATTACACGGGTGAAGTTATATAAATTGACTTTATTAGATTCCTTAGCTGACTGCTTAGGAGGGGTCAAGTCGTTGCCTGCTAGAGCAGCTGGCTCCGACTGATGACGCGCGCAGCGCATGACACTGTTTTTATACCTTTATCCACGCTTAAGGCGCAGCCAATCACAACTTTGGCTGTGCCCCGTAGAGGGGGCAATGAACTGTGCTCGAGTGTTATTATTACACAGGTGTAACAATGTAAATTTAAATTCTCTAATCCTCAATTCATAATTTAATTTCCCTTCACCATGCACAATACATTATTTTAACTGTTTTCACTAAATTCACTCTCGCTTTTATTTTGGACAATCAAGGAAGTTACTTACTTATTTTCTCAATTTATATTTTTCATGTTCTTACCTCGGTGATCCTTAGATCCTTTTCAAAGCGCAGTTGATAACTGGGCCTATAACCTGATAGATTTAATTAATCCTTTTAAGTAATGATTGCAAATTGATCCGGAAGGGTTAATCACTGAGACACAAGACACTTTGTTTATGCTGATAAAACACTGTTATTTATTTATTAAACTCAAACTCTGTAATTTAGTAATACAAAGAAATCGCAAAGCTATTTCCAAAATTACGTCAATGCTTGACGAGGGATGCAGCGCGAGTGCTTGTGCCCCTCCGCTGCATTAAAAACGTCAGGCCCGTGCGCACCCTACTTCCCGTGCAGACCCGAAAGGGTTTGATAAGGTCAATTACTCACACCCTTGTTATTCACTTTTGGCGGTTTTGGATTGTTATGTTAAAAATATTAATAACATTAAAATTTTCCAATTATGAATTTGAATTCAAATTTATTGAATTCGGTGGTTTATCGTGATTAATTGTTTGTAATATAAATAAAACTCGTTTTACCAAGGAAAAGGAAGAAGGAGTTATTACTTATTACTAAGCGGATACTTGTATACTAGAGGCATGTTCTTTTTCTAAAATGTTTGAATTTTCATGGAGCACAGCCGGAACATCATTTATTACATTAAGAATGACTTAATTTTTTTCAGATATATTGATGAATTTTTGAGGTCGCACCATGCGTTTGAAGATCAAAAATTAAAGTTTTTCATTAAATAAAAAATTTTGAGTTTTCAAAAAATATTGAAAATTTTTATCAGATTTTTTAAAAATGCGCAAAACATGATTAATAAAAGTTATGATAAAAAAACACGCTTGGAAGAAATGTTTTTTTTTTACTCTGTTTAGACTCAAGTTTAGAATTCGAGCTGATTTATGTAGTTTTAATCTTAAAAACATAAAAAATTTATTCATTTATAAGTCATATATTTTTAATTAATTGAAAAATCATCATTTCAACTTTGCAAAATTATGAGTTTTATTTTTTAGGACTTTTTAAACAGTTACAGAAAATTTTTCAATACAATTTTACAATAAAAGTTAAGTAATCATAGGTTTCTTTCTTATGTAAGGAAAAGTGATACATGGCAAGGAAAAAATTTACATCTATTAACTAACATTTTATATTTTTAAAAATCTAACATCGAAGTGTAAGTAATTTAAAAATATTGATTTTATAAAAATAAAAACGAACAGATAATTATTATTAAATGTCAGATTCAAATGATCTCGGAGGAATATTTTTGAATTTAAATCATCTTGATATTTCACTGACTAAGTTTCCCAGCTTTATCAGGAGATCTTTATTTCAAAAATCTACAGGCTATGAACAAAATTCAAAATAAGAATATTTCAACAAAATTACCTTCAAACCAAAAAAAAAGAAAATTATTATAATTATTTCAGAGCTGCTTTCGTGGTTTCTTTTTTCATCTAGGAACCAGTTTTCCACGCTGTTTAACATCTTGTAGTAAAAACTGTTTTAGAGTTATATCTTTCTGCTTATGAAACATGCTTCCCGCGACATCATTGACTACTTTCAAGCTGTCAATTTTTCTTAAGCTTTTTTTATTATTTTCTTTAGTTGACCATAATTTTACTAAGAAATTCTTCGGTCTCTATTGAATATAATGATCCTAAATTAAGCAGAATTCAATAAATAAAACAAAACACTTAATTATAATTAATTAAATTAACTTTGATTCAAAATTCTGATTTAAAACAATTACAAAGTGAGAGAGTTTAAGATTATGCTGGTATAGCTGAAGCTCTAGGCAAGAAGTGAAGAAGCAGTTAGCAGTAAACGAGCGGCCGCGGCAACTTCAAGATAGTTCGAATTTCTCATTCTCACACTGCCTCCAAATTCGAAAACATCCAAAATTTTAAATCAAATACATAATGATCATTACTCAGATTTAACTAATCATTGCAATTTAAAAAAAAAAAAAAAAAAAAAAAAAAAAATCAATAATTGATAAGTTTTTCAATTAATTCTCAAATAACAATTGAGGAGAATCTGCTACTTTCTGTCTTTCCGTTGTTGTAATTTGTGGGATTGGGAATGAGAGTGTAGTCCTGGAGTTTCCAGAACTGGTACTAAAAACAAACATAAAAACAAAATTCATAAATAATATAATTCAGTTTAAGATATAATCTGATTAAAAAGATAAATTAAAATTAAATATGATTCAAAATTTCAATTGTCTATGTAATTTGGCATCAAACGGTTTCGTAAAAATATCAGCTGCATTCAGTTTTGTTGGTATCCAGTTAACTATGACTTTTCTTATTCAACAAGAGATTTAACGTAACCACCATGTACATCTGATAGTTCTTTATTAGAACCATTTTTCTCTCAAAATTTCAAATTTTCATTTATTGTCTCCTAAGTCATGATCAAAATCATTAATTTTATGACAACCATATCTTTAAGTATAATTAATAGCTGCCATATTATTACACCAAATATTTACTGAGTTTTTCCTAAAATCTCTCTGATTGCTATGTCTAAGGAAACCAGTTCTTGGCAAACTTCACTCATACTTTTAGTTTCAGCTTTACAAGTAGATTTGTAAAGTTCACTTTGTTTGTGACTTCGCCATGCAACAGTGTCACCAAAAAGAGTAATATAATAACCACTAGTAGAAGTAGAGTGATTCCAATCATTGTAACTATGATCAGATTTTGCTTCAAGAAAATCAGATTTGGCAGTAAATTTTAAACCTTATTTTATAGTACCACGAAGATATCGAAGTAATTGTTTTACATCTTCCCAGTCATCTAAAGTTGGATTTACTTGTCTTCTGGCCAGGATGTTCACCACATAAGATATACCAGGTCATGTACCTCCAGCTAAGTAAAGTAAACTTCCGATAGCTTCACGATATGACTTCACCTTTTCTTTCGCAATTTGAATTCAATTTTGTTTTGATTCTTGACTCTGCATTCATTTTTCTGCCATTAACCTAGATTTTCTTCTTTGAACTTGACTTCTCCATAGGAGCATTTCTTGGAACACAATTTTTAATGTTAAAACGTTCAAGAATCTTTTCTGTGTACTCTGATTGATCAATCTGAATTATACTTTTCTCTTTATCGCTGGTAATTTTCATACCAAGAAAATATTTTCGTTCACCCAAATCTTTCATTTCAAACACTTTACTTTTTTTAAACAGTTTTGTTTTAATTTCATTCAACTTTTCAGTGTCATTAGAAGCAATCAACATGTCATCAACATAGAGTACAATAAGTGCCATTTTACCATCATATCGGCAAGTATATAAACAAGGATTATGTTCAGTGTTAGTCAAATTCAATTCCTCTATTTCACTTGAGAATTTTTCATTCCATTTTTTAGGACTAATTCTGAGTTCATATAATGATTTTAATAATTTACAAATTTTAGTCTTTCTATTTTTCTTACCAACAACTATACCTAGGTATTTCCATGTAAATTTCTTTAACAAGAACACCATTCAAAAATGCTGTCTTGACGTCCATTTAAATCAGTTCAAGTCCAAATTAATTTGAAATTGCTAACACAGATCTTTTTAAAGACATCTGACACAGGTGTATAGGTCTCTCGAAGTTCATATTCTTTACGATCTTTGAAACCTATAATGACCAATCTTGCTTTGTAAACTTTGGAACCATTTTCTAAATTTTTCTTTTTGAAAACCCATTTAGAATCATTTACATTAAGTTTCTTTTCTTCTTTACTCGAAATTGGCTTGTCAATCAGATTCCATACTTTATTTTTGTACATTGAATTCAATTCTTCCTCCACTGCGCACTTCCAAAATTCCTTTTCAGGTGATGCTAGGACTTTCTTTCTTCATAATTTTTAAAAAATTTCCACCAAGATTTTCTTTGGCATTGTCAGCTCGAATGTTAGAGACTTTAGCATCAACATCCTTGATTTTTGTAGAAAACTCTCTAAACCATCACCAGCTTGACTTTTTCTTTTTAAGATTTTAATGTCTGCATAACGAGTATAATTATCAATAAAAGCAATTATGTATTTACATAAACTAGGGTAAGATAGAGGCTTAATGGGCCCCATTATGTCAGTGTGTAATCTACCCAATACTTTATCTGACCTTACTCTTGTTTCATCAAAAGGCTTTTTAGTCATTTTAGATAATTTACACGTCCCAAAATCCATGATAGAATCATCAAATTTTACGTTCTCAAACATTGGCAATAATTTCTTCAAATATCTTAAATAACCAACAGATGTATGATTAAACCTACGCTGCCAAATCATACCTAAACTCGGTTTTTCTAATTTACTCTCGATGTACTCAGATTTTTCTATTTGTTTGAATTTTTTCTTTAAATATATTCAAATCAATTATTCTTTCATTGTTTTTAACTGAATTCAAATCTGAATCTCCAAAAAAATCGCAATTATTTTTAGGATTACTATCAAATTCATGCAAATTCTCCCCTCCAACCTCAGAACAGGGATTTTCTGTAACTTCAAACTCTCAAACTTTCTTCAAACTTGAGAAATCATCACCTGTCTGAGATTGAGTGAATGAATTTTCAATTGTAACCATTTTCGCGGTACAATTATAATCTTCATACAAAGATTCTTCAGAATTTTCAGGTGTTATTTTAAAACTAATTAGCCAATTTGGTTTGATATAATCGCCTACAATATAATCTGAATCTGATTGTTTATCAAATATTTTGATTTTCTGATCATTTAGATACATACTTGGACCTGAATCAACAAATTTTCTGAAAGAAATCAGATTATTTGTTGTGCTACCTGCTGCTAATACATTATATAATTTAATGATTTTAACTGTTTTAGTCAAATCACCTTTAACATCAATTTTAATATCAGCTTTAGAATTTTTATTAGCGCTTTTTATAACTCCGTCAGCACATTTTCTAAAATCTGATAAAATCAAACCTTTAGTTATGATATGCTCAGTAGCACCAGAATCCGCAATAAAAGATAAACTATTCTTATCATAATCATCAATACAATAATTCTTACCTACTACATTTACTCTTGGGTTACCTGACGAAGAATATGGCTTCTGTTTTTTTTTTTTTTTTTTGGGAAACTTCTTATTACTCTGATTTGTCATCTTACCACCCCCTCCACTATTATTATTTTTAGGAATCCGGTTCGAATCAAATTTGAAATTTACATTTTCATTACTAGAATTTTGATTTACTGACCTTTTCTCTGGGCAATTAAACTGGATGTGTTTTGCGTATTCCCTGCAGTTCTGACAGAAAGAATAACCAAACTTTTTCGGTGGGCAAACTTCTCTTAGTGATCATTACGATAACAAGTAAAGCACTTGTAATCTCGTAACTCAGAGTCATGCACCGCTCGAAAATCGAAAAACGGAAGAGACGAACCAGAACGTCTCTTCTTAATGGAGTCAAATTAGCTCGAAAAGATTAAAAATCTAGATGTGAAAGCGCACGATGAGATATTTGCACGAACCCCTTCCATTTGATCCCCTAAAAACCTAAAAACGATGCCGGGGTCTAGATAATCGAAAAAGTCACAATAAATAAAAAAAAAAAATCACAACAAATAAACACATAAATAATTATACGCCACATTCAAATATGCATGCCGTGGTCATGCTAATAAAATTTGAATCAATGACATCAGTTAGCTAGAAGAAAAGAAGAAAGAAAAAAAAACTACCTACTATTCCAAAAAAGTCACTTTTTTCACGTCAAACACGCATGCATCACCATCGCAACGAAATTGAGAGATACAAGACAAAAACAAACATGTCCGCCGTTGCCACGCGATTCTACTTTCTGAGCCTCGTAACCAATGAAACCAAAAAAAAATTCATCCTGACAGCAGATTCCTCTCCCCCACTCACACTAATATGATATAAAAAAAAATGACTTTGAGCAAACTCTGTTTTTAAATCATAGTTTCACATTAATCAGATTTTTCAGTACAACTTACCTTGCTACTTTTCATCAACCACAAAAAAAAATCCCATTGCACAGCAATCTGAACGACACACACCGACCGGCGAACTCTGATTTTTATTAATTTTGAGAAATAAAAAAAAACTTTATCTCACTTCCTGAAGTCCACTTAAAAAAAAAAACGATAAGTGAGAAAAAAAAAACCTTTTCAACACAATTAGCGTGCGGGTCACCAAAAACTATTGGATATAATGATCCTAATGAAAGCAGAATTCAATAAATAAAACAACACCACTTAATTATAATTAATTAAATAAACTTCAATTCAAAACTCTGATTTAAAACAAATACAAAGTGAGAGATCTTAAGGTTATGTTGCCGTATAGCTGAAGTTCTACTGCAGGGATGTTAAAGTAGGTTAGGAGTTAGGTTAGGTACCGGGGTAACACCTAACACGGGCTAACACCTATCTAAAATTATTCGGAAAAAAAATTTCTTTTGCTTGGTGTTCTCGCCGCTTCGTGCTGCTTGCG
Source organism: Encarsia formosa (assembly GCA_038277355.1). NCBI lineage: Eukaryota > Metazoa > Arthropoda > Insecta > Hymenoptera > Aphelinidae > Encarsia > Encarsia formosa. The sequence goes on from CM076187.1 coordinate 23,976,223, forward strand.
GTTTGATAAATTAATAAACAAATATACCTTGGCTCAAAAATGAATATTTGTGATAACTTTTTTAAAATTGAATTTTTATCTAAATTTGTGGCTCATAGACATGGTGCCCTCCGCTTTATTTGGGAAGATTGACCGTCACAATTACCGCGCAAGTTTGAAAGCTGAATAACAAAAACCGTTGCGAATAATAAATAAATGAATAAATAAATTAATAATCTGCCAAGCTCTAAACCCTAATAACACTGGGGAGAGCGATAAATAAATTATTTTTTATAAACAATTAATTAAACCACCAAGCTCTAAACCCCCATAACGCTGGGGAGAGCGATAAATAAATTATTATTTATAAACATTTAAATAAACCACCTAGCTCTAAGCCCCCATAACGCTGGGAAGAGCGATAAATGAATAATTTTTTATAAACAATTAAATAAACCGACAAGCTCTAAGCCCCAATAACGCTTGGGAGAGCGATAATTATTGGGGCTTAGAGCTTCGCGGTTTATTTATTTATTTATTGATTGATTAATTATTCGCAACGGTTTTTGTTATTCAGCTGTCAAACTTGCGTGGTAATTGTGACGGTCAATCTTCCCAAATTAAACGGGAGGGCACCATGTCTATGAGCCATAAATTAAAAAAAAAATTCAATTTTAAAAAAGTTATCATAAATATTCATTTTTGAGCTGAGGTATATTTGTTTATTAATTTTTCAAACGGCAAGCAGCACAAAGCGGCGAGAATACCGACCAGAAGAAATTTTTTTTCCGAATAATTTTAGTTACGTGTTAGACCGAGTAAGGTAAGAAGTGAAGCTCTAGGCAAGAAGTGAAGAGGCAGTTGGCAGTAAACGAGCAGCCGCAGCAACTTCAAGATGGTTCAAATTTCTCATTCTCACAGTTTCAAAATGTAAAAATCAAAAATCGAAAAGTTAATTGAATGGAGAGGTGGGCATTATTCAGTTTCAGCCTTTTAAATTTCGAATAAATTTAAAAAAAAAATGAAATCTTTGACTAGGTTATCGAGGTAAATTTGTTTTAGAACTTATCTAACTAAACAGTGTGAAATAACGGAGGTATTCAAAATTTTATTTGACGAATGAAATTTCGAATCATTTTTAAAATTGCGTTTTTTTATAATGGAGATGTTACGGGAAAAAGAAAAATTCAACATTCCTTTCGAGAAAATAATAAATAATAAGACCAGAACTCACAAAAAAAAAAATAATGAAAATTCCCTAGGGTAAATAACAAAAAAAAACTCCCGTAAGGGCGGTAGCGTATGTTGAGACCCGCTGATTCTGCTCTCGATGCCATAACAACTGGGACTCAGAAGCCGGAGGATCTCACACACACAAAGAAAATCACTTTCGATATCGTCCGCACCGATTTCGGTATCATCCGTAAAATCTATCAGAAATCCTTAGATAGTGCAGGTAACCTTACCCCTAAAGTCCAGCTGGAAATACAGCCGTCATATTGGAACCGAAATCCAACTGGATAGCCAGTTGGAAATCCAGCTGAATTTCAAAAAAAAAAATGTCGTTAATATTGCTTAAAATCAAGTTATTATTAATTTTTCAATGGAAATCCAGGTGGAAAATTTTGAAAAAAAAAACTATGCTCAATTTTTTAAAAATCATTGAAAAATGAATAATAACTTGATTTTAAGCAATATTAATCAAAAAAAATTTTTTTTTATATCCAGCTGGAAATTACGGGTAGGGAAAGGATAAGCTTGTCAAGATAGTAGAACTAGTATTCTTGACGTTCCCTTAAAAATTTTCTGGGTTTCCTCACATTGTGGATTAAAAGGTAATGCAGTTGTCGATCATCTGGCCAAAGAAGCTACACACTCTACAGAACTTTGTAGACTCGGGTGAACCAGTGATTGACCTGGAAAAATTTTCGATGGCAATTTTTCGCATGGACTTGCTTGAAAGATGTCTCTAAACGAGAAAATGGCTGCCCCCCCCCTCCCCCAAGGTACGGGTAGGATATTGTTTAAATATATTTAAAATATTGACTACTTTGAAGGACAAAAATTTTTCTCATGTTTTTTTGGTCAAAACAAAGAAAAAATATTCTAACGAATTTCTTCCTCAGATTAATAGTGTTTAAAACGACCTAAGTGACAGGCTTTGACGCTAGAACGCGGCAACACAGTTTATGACTGAACTTGCTGTCATTTGTTCAGGAAACAACACTTATAACGCACCTTAAATCGACTGGAGCCCGAAAAAGCATATATTAGACAACATTTTTATATTTTTACAATGTAACCAAACTCATTTATTCAGGTACTTTTTCAAGGGTGAAAAAGTAGGAAATGCATTTTTTTAAACTTTTCTGGATTTTAATGAAAAATTGACCTTAAAAAGAAATTTGTTAGGAGATCAAGCAGGTCGATGCAAAAAAATTGCCCTCGAATATTTATTCCAGGTCAATGACTGATTGGCCCAGGTCTATTGCCGGCGTATCCCTTGTTTGGACTTCAATTCTATTTGGAATAGGGAGACTAAGGAAAATACTTTTAGAGGCAATATTCATGAAGGAGATTTCAAAGGTGTTTTCTTCTTCCATAACTTCTTGTCTCTTTGTAGCAAACCCTGGTTCCTAGATACACACTTTGAAAAATGGGAAATCCTCGTTATCAACCGGTTAAGGGCCGATCAGTACAATGCATGCAGCAGCCTCTTTTCACAGAAAAAATATAATCGCGTCACCAGAGTGTGGCTGCCTTTCTCAGTACGTCAATCACCTCTTGTGTAGTACAGTGACTTATCTAGTGAATGTTTAAACCTTGAAAACTATTCTCAGATTCTGTAAATCACGTAAATTACTTTTCTAGAAATCCCCAAATTTTTTAGAAATTTTTTTTTTTTTTTAAGCTGTATAGGCTTTTTAGAAGCCTATTTAGACCGAAGGTCTAAAACAAAAATAAAAATAAATAAAAATAAAATAAAATAAAACAAAAAAAAAAAAACCACTTCCGAAAAACTGGGTCAGACCCAGTGTGTGGTGATGGGCATGAAACTTATCTCCGCCATCTACAAAAAAGCGATGCAATTTTGTGGCTTAACCGAACGCTCATCGTGGAATAAGGGCCGGGACAGAGATAAATACACAGAATCCTGTGCGCCGGTGCGCCTGCAGAGAGCTCTTGTGCAGCTGCACAGACATCACCTGAGCAGAAGCAAAGGAGCAATGAAACAAATTATCATGAATAAATAAATTAAAAATTAATTAATGAACCTTCAGTTTTATGGTCAGGGTAACACCTGGTGCACTTGCTGATAGTGACGCCTTAGAGATGATTTCCCCAAGAAGTCTTGGCTCCGGAGGGGTCAGCAAAGGGAGCTGGTGCTTTTTGTGATAGTTACGCGTTGAAGATGATTTCCTCAGAAGGTTTTGACTCCATAGGGGTCAAGGTAAGCACCTGGAGCATCCAATGATAATAACACCCTGAAGATGATTTCCTCAGGAAGTTTTGACTCAAGAGGGCTCAGGAAAGGCACCTCGTGCACTTGTTGATAGTTACGCCTCGGAGATGATTTCTTCAGGAGGTTTTGACTCCAGAGGGGTCAGGGTAGGCACCTTGTGCACTTGTTGATATTACACCTTGGAGATGATTTCCTCAAGAAGTTTTGACTCCGGAGAGGTCAGGGTAGGCACCTAGTGCACTTGGTGATAGTTACGCCTTGGAGATGATTTCCTCAGGCAGTTTTGACTCCAGACGGCTCAGGAAAGGCACCTCGTACACTTGTTGATAATTACACCTTGGAGATGATTTCCTCAAGAAGTTTTGACTCCGGAGAGTTTAGGGTAGGCGCCTAGTGCACTTGGTGATAGTTACGACTGGGAGATGATTTTCTCAGGCAGTTTTGACTTCGGAAAAGTCAGGGTAGGCACCTGGAGCATCCAATGATAATAACACCTCGAAGATGATATCCTCAGGAAGTTTTGACTCCAGATGGCTCAGGAAAGGCACCTCGTGCACTTGTTGATAGGTACGCTTCGTAGACGATTTCCAAAGAAAGTTTTGATTCCGGAGGGGTCAGGAAAGGCAACTAGTGCACTTAGTGATAGTTACGACTTGGAGATGATTTCCTCAGGAAGTTTTGACTCCGGAGAGGTCAGGGTAGGCACCTAGTGCACTTGGTGATAGTTACGCCTTTGAGATGATTTCCTCAGGCAGTTTTGACTTCGGAGGGATCAAGGTAGGCAACTGGAGCATCTGATAATGATTACACCTTGGAGATGATTTCCTGAGGAAGTTTTGACTCCGGAGCGGTCAGGAAAGGCACTTGATGATAGGTACGCTCTGTAGACGATTTCCACAGGAAGTTTTGACTCCGGAGGGGTCAGGAAAGGCACCTAGTACACTTGTTGAAGGTCACGCTTCGGAGATGATTTCCTCAGGAGGTTTTGACTCCGGAGGGGTCAGGAAAAGCACGTAGTGCACTTGTTGATAATTACACCTTGGAGATGATTTCCTCAGGCAGTTTTGACTTCGGAGGGATCAAGGTAGGCAACTGGAGCTTCTGATAATGATTACACCTTGGAGATGATTTCCTGAGGAAGTTTTGACTCCGGAGCGGTCAGGAAAGGCACTTGATGATAGGTACGCTCTGTAGACGATTTCCACAGGAAGTTTTGACTCCGGAGGGGTCAGGAAAGGCACCTAGTACACTAAGTGATAGTTACGATTTGGAGATGATTTCCTCAGGAAGTTTTGACTCCGGAGAGGTCAGGGTAGGTAGCTAGTGCACTTGGTGATAGTTACGCCTATGAGATGATTTCCTCAGGCAGTTTCGACTTCGGAGGGGTCAGGGTAGGCACCTGGAGCATCTGATGATAATTACACCTTGAAGATGATTTCCGGTGGGAAGCTTTGACTCCGGAAGGGTCAGGGTAGACATCTGGTGCACTTGGTGATAGTTACGGTTTAGAGATGATTTCTCCAGGAAGTTTTGACTCGGGAAGAGTCAGGGTGAACACCTGGTGTACTTGGTGATAGTTACGACTTCGAGATGATTTCCTCATGAGGTTTTGACTCAGAAGGGGTCAGGGTATGCACCTAGTGCAGTTGTTGATAATTACACCTTGGAGATGATTTCCTCAGGAAGTTTTGACTCCGGAGAGGTCAGGGTAGGCGCCTAGTGCACTTAGTGATAGTTATGCCTTGGTGATGATTTCCTCAGGCAGTTTTGACTTCGGAGGGATCAGGGTAGGCAACTGGAGCATTTGATGATAATCACACCTTGGAGATGATTTTCTGAGGAAGGTTTCACTCCGGAAGGGTCAGGAAAGGCACCTAGTGCACTTGATGATAGGTACGCTTCGTAGATGATTTCCACAGGAAGTTTTGACTCCGGAGAGGTTCAGGATAGGCAAAGTGCCCTTAGTGGTAGTTGCGCTCTGGAGATGATTTCTGGTGGGAAGTTTTGACTCCAGAAGGGTCAGGGTAGACATCTGGTGCACTTGCTAACAGTTACGCCTTGGAGAGGATTTCCTCAGAAAATTTTGACTCTGGAGAGGTCAGGGTAGGCGCCTAGTGCACTTGGTGATAGTTACGCCTTGGAGTTGACAGCTCCGGAGTCAAAACTACCTGAGGAAATCATCTCTAAGGTGTCATCATCATCAGATGCTCCAGTTGCTTACCCTGACCTCTCCGGAGTTAAAACTTCCTGTGGAAATCATCTCCAAGGCGGAACTATCAACTAGTGCACTAGGTGCCTTTCCTGACCCCTCCGAAGTCAAAACTTCCTGAGGAAATCATCTTCAAAGCGTTACTCCCATCAAGTGCACTAGGTGCCTTTCCTGACCCCTTCAGAGTCAAAACTACCTGAGGAAATCATCTCCAAGGTGTCATTATCATCAGATGCCCCAGTTGCTTACCCTGACCCCTCCGGAGTTAAGACTTCCTGTGGAAATCATCTCCAAGGCGTAACTATCACCAAGTGCACTAAATGCCTACCCTGACCTCTCCGGAGTCAAAACTTCCTGTGGAAATCATCTCCAAGGCGTAACTATCACCAAGTGCACTAAATGCCTACCCTGACTTCTCCGGAGTCAAAACTTCTTGAGGAAATCATCTCCAAGGTTTAACTGTCACCAAGTGCACTAGCTGCCTTTCCAGACCCCTATGCAGTCAAAACTTTCTGAGGAAATCATCTCCAAGGCGTAACTGTCACCAAGTGCACTAGCTGCCTTTCCTGACTCCTCCGGAGTCAAAACTTCCTGAGGAAATCATCTCCAAGGCGTAACTTTCAGCAAGTGCACCAGGTGTTACCCCGACCATAAAACTGAAGGTTCATTAATTAATTTTTAATATATTAATTCAATTTAATTTGTTTCATTGCTTCTGCTCAGGTGCTGTCTGTGCAGCTGCACAAGAGCTATGTACAGGCACACAGGCGCACAGGATTCTGTGCATTTATCTCTGTCCCAGTCCTGAATGCAGAATGGATGCACCCATGCGTTCACCTCTTTCCGCATGGCCGAAAAAACGTAGCCAGCTGGTCACATGAAAGTGCTGCCACTTAAGTTTGACAGCCAGCATGTCAATCAGCCTAACCCATCGCACGCATAATTCAATATTTCGCTACAAAAAATCTTTTTGAAGCGATCCACACCACAAAAAAAAAAAATGTTCAAAACAAACATTTTGTCAGAAATCGACATTTTAATATTTAATATTTTTTGAGTTTTTAATTTTTTGTTGTTTAATTTTTATTATTTTGAATCTTCGCGCGCTAAGTGACTGACCGCGGCGCTGCGTTGCCTTCATGCGCTCAGTTCACCTCTGGTCGCCGCGTGCTGCACCTGCGTTACCATGTGCCCCAAGCACCAATATATTTATTTTGTTTATTTAAACAATTGTTTTATTTAAAACTAGTGCACGACTCCTCTCCTAATCCTTATTACTTCTTTTACATTTCAAACTAAAATTATGAGAATATACAAAATTTTATTACAAAGTATATTAAATTAATCATGCATAAAAAAATTTAATATGTTTGAGAAAATAAAAATAAAGAGTAAAAAAAAAACAAAATCCTCAGCTTCGCAAAGTTATAATGACGATTTTTCAATTTAATCGAAACTTATTGCCATATGAATACATACATTTTTAATACTTTGAACTTTAAATCTACATAAGGGAACTTTAAATGAACTTTAAATCTACATTCCATTGTGACTGTTGGGACATTTGTAATCCTTTCAAATAAATTTAAACCAAGTAAAAAAAGTTAATTTAAAGCAATTAAAAAATAATCTAAAATCTGGCAGCGCATAGATAAATTTCCATGCAGACTTTTTGAGTTATTAAAATTTTCCAGAAAGATCTTCAACAAAATATTGAAGTCCAAGAAGATTCACTCACGGTTATTGAAATATTTTAGTTGAAGTTGTCCGGATAGAGTGGTTTAACACAGTTTCATTAATTGAGTCTGGAGAACTAACGAGTTAAATATAAAATTATTTCATAATAAACTTGAGCCACATGGCTGCGTCTGCTGTTCCTATAACCTACAAACATTTTCTCCGCTCCACACGGCACGAGATCGAACATTTTAGGTGCTAATAAATATTGATAAGAGATTAAACCAATTATTATTAAAAATAATTAAAAAACTAATTATTTAGACAGTAATTTCTGAATAAAATAAATATAGAAGTTGAAAGATATAAAACAGATATCTAACTGGATTTTAGTGGTGGACAGAGAAACATATAATAAAAAATAATTTGAAGAAATTTTGAAAATATTTCTGTTTTTTTTTTTCAGTTCTGAATGATCAAAAAAACATTTTTCGTGCAATTATTGTTATTTTTCGGTCACCAACCAATTATCCGCGCTTTATTCGTGCTGTTTTCTGACCAAATAACAGGTGTATATATGGTCTGTTTTTCAGACCAAATATTTTCCGTTATTTGGTTTGTTTTCCGATCTTTGGTCTGTTTTGCAGTCGCCACCTATCGGATCGGCAAAAAACTTACTTAAAGATGAAAACGACCATGGTGCCAGGCTTTGAGGTTAGATCGTGGCAACAGAGTTTATGACTGAACTTGCTGTCATTTGTTCAGAAAACAACACTCATAAAGCACCTAAAATTGATTGGAGCCCGAAAAAGCATATATTTGAACATGTTCGATCGTGGGAGTCACATACGAGCGTGTGTTTCTAGGCAATGCCGCATGCGGTATATGTCCCGTATATGACCCCCATAATCGAACATGTCCAAATAAATACTATATCTGAACTGGTAAATCTAGTAATTAAATATTTGAACTTCATTAAACTAACTTTGGAATAGTTTTGATAGCAGAATGAGAGTGCAGCAGCTCGTCAAGAAAGTAAACGTTCCTGACATTATATGATGCTCTCGTTTCATTTTTTATTTTCAAAGCTTTCGGCATTATTCTTTTTAATAGATCTTGCCATGTATTGTCCTGGACTGGCATTATAACTTCGTCCACGTCCAATAGAACTAGGTATTCATACTCATACATATGCCGATATAAACAGTCATTGTATGGTATAAGCTCATTTTGACGTTTGCTATTTGTTTTTTTGCTTAAGTACATGTGCTGAAAAGTAGGTATATTTGGCTGTCCTCCTGGTAACGTAATCGGTGTACTGTGTATTTTTCCAAGTTGCTCATAATATTGTAGTACTTTAGAAATGTTCGGATGGACTTGCAGTTCATAAAAAAAAATTTTATCTGCACCAAGCAGACCAATCAGTTCAATCCACTCAACTAGTCGAACTGATAAATCTTCGTGCAAGAAATCTAAACCTTTGACACATACTGCGAAATCTTTTTTTTTTTTAGGTTTATTATAGATTACCTTCAAATTATTACTTGGGGTTTCGCAATGTTTCTCAAATAATGAAACTGAACCAGGAACACCTTTTCGATGATGAGATTGAGGAAGCTTGCATGCTATCACATAAGGTTGATATATACCCTGCTTATAATTACCCCATTTTGAGTACCAAATATACTTGTATTCAAGCACTTCAGTTATCAAGGGTTCCTGCTCTCCCTCAAACCATATCTGGCAGAATGTTTTCACTGTTGGCTCAATCCTGTCAATCATTGTAAGTATTCGCAATGCTGGTCCTATTCGTGAAAATTTCCGCTCATCGTAAAAAGCCGCATACAATTGAAAGGTGCCATTTTTTGTACGCAGAGTTTGCCAATATATGTTGTTAAATTCTAACTCAAAGATATTGGGATACTTAGGTGAACAATTAGATACAAGTTCTCTTTGTTTGGGAGCGACCAATAGCTTATTGTTTCGTGACCAATAAGCAAAGGGCAAATTTGGAGCATATTGTTCAATTTCATGAATAAGTTCTTTTTCTGTTTTTGCAGGCCTTTGGTCTAAGATTAGTTTATTTTCATGAAATGGTAGTTGCTGAGCTGAGCTAATTACTGGAAAAATTTCTTGTCGAAACCACTGCTGAAGAAAAACTCGCGAAGATGACAGCTGTGGATCATCTGGGTCATGAGATTCTTCTGGCTCAACAAAAACGAAACCAGCAGCAATCGGATACTGAGAAGCATGATGAAAATGAAGAGTAGCGACAATTAATAAAACCCATCCTAAAAAAAAAAAAATCACACGCCATACGCAGCGGGAGCTCCCAGATATACAACTCTGCAGCATCTGTGTGTTTACGGATTTATATACCAGATTTAGCTGTAACAAAAAATTTATAGAATCTTTAAGTGTAAGAAAGTGATTCATGTTTGTTTAGGGTAATAAATAATATATACATGGGTCAAAATAATATTTTTCAACGAATCGGTCCGCATGAGGTTCTCGGTGCAGTGTACAAGTTTTTATTCTAGTGTAAGATACGAAAAACCAAACAAATCTTGCTTTAAAAATTCTGTAGTAACAATAGAAACAGTTTCTTCAATTTTTTTAGTTGTTTTTTTAGGTTGGAAAAAAATACCAAACTAAACTCAGTAGATACAAAAAAAATTTTTTTAAAACAATATTAAAGAAAGTTTTGAAAATGACCAGATCTCGCGTACTTTGTATATTATACTCTTTATCAACCCATTTTTTTCGTTTCCTCAGCACTTTTTTTGATGTTAGAAAAAGATTTCAAAAACAAATGTTTATACTTAACTACTACGTGAAATCCCGCAATAAGTAAAAATTAATTATATTTTTGTATTATGACCAAGTTTTTTTTTTGATTCTCTGATTCGTTACACGCACCATCTAAGAAACTTTGAGGCCCTCTAGCGGCCAAAATATTCAATACAGAGAGTTGTGCCCATTGGGACTTTTGTTCAGGATGATAAGGGCTACATCATATCAAAAGTTTAGAAAATTCCACTGAAACCAAAATTCCATAAGATTATTGCGGGGTCCCAATTTCCCGCCATGTGATCAACTTCACATCGAACATATCCTTACTTTGAAAATTTTGTAAGCTTTTTATATCGAGAAACAATTATTTGTTATGTTAGGATTAAAGTTATAAATTATAATTAAATGATAAAATCGTTGATTTTTAAAATGAAAGTTGTTGATTAACTTTTGAAAAATCAAACTAAAGATAAATTAATTACAGCTAAAACTTTTTTTGGGTTGCTTAAGCAAATTTGAAAATTATTTAATTAGATTATAAGCAAAAAAAAACTCAAATTTCTAAAATTTAAAAATCTTAAGGGACTCTTTTTTTCTTAATTTAAATTAATTTTATTTTACTTATTTAAACTAAATAACAACTAGAATTTCTAAATACTAAACATTTTTATTAATAGATTTTCAAAAAAACAATATATAATAATACAAAAAGGCAATAGAAAATATTTTCGGGTGAAAAAATCGAATTTTTGATTTTTTTTAAACATAGTGTAGTTGATCACTTGGAAGGAAATTACTTTTGAATAATTTGAAGATTGTTAATCGGGGAGCCATAAGAATAATCGTTTCCAACTCTGTAAAATACAAAGTTTCACACTTCAGGAAATTATCACCGAAAACAAAGAATAACAGAAAAATAGGTTCGAATCTGAAAAGACTATGCCTGGAATAAAAGAACATCATTGTAATTAACCGAGAATGGTGCGGAGTTTGTGGTTGTTTTCTCCCATCCAGCGCCTCCCTGGGTTGCGGATAAGGGAACGCTCGCTACTCTGTAGAGGGTACCGGGAAAATAAAATACTCGGGATGGACAAAAAATCAACCTAGGGGAAGGATACCCCAAAATTAAATCTAAACCTCATAGGCACAACTCTTAAAATAGGACTACCCCAGGAAGTAACCAATCTTCCCAGTGGTTCCGATCCGGTGCAAGCCCGGGTGGCCATGGCAGGCTCCATGGATTCTGGGGGGGGGGGCAAAACCGTGAGCACATGGAAAAACTAGCAAGAAGTTTTTCTGCAAATGCCAACGTAGAGACAGGAAGGAAGCACCTCAAGTCTTGACAACGCATTCAGCGAGCTCAGCGTCTGCGCCAGAAAGACTGTTCTTCGGAACAGGCGGAAGGAGAGATAAATCTTCACGGCGATACAGGCGGAGGTCAGGGAGATGCTAAAGATGTGCCAGAGACAGAAGAACACCAACAAGGCGATAAAGGACGGGCTCCAGGTGGTCGAGCAGTGAGTCAGGAAAGCACTGAAAAGGCACAGAAAGGGTGACCAGCTGCAGGAAAGATGCTATGTGTATCTCGACAGATGCGATCGATCAATGGCATCGGAGGACAGCGCAAACGCGCGGAAGAGCAAGTCACCGGCGGACGGCGTCGCCAAGGAAGACGGCAGGGGCGTGGGTTACCGCATCGTTAAGCCAAGGAAAAAAGCGAAATGCCGTGCTAATGCTGGGGCTACAGGTCCAAAGTCAAGCACCGTTCCTCCGGCATCCCCAACTGAGAGGGGAGTCGGAGCGTTGTCTACGAGGGAGTCCCTGGCGATGAGCAGGACGGAGCCTACGGAGACCAGCCGGAGAAAAGGCTCAAGAGCAGGAAGAAAGGTGCGGGGAAGCCCAGCGATGGGCCCAGGACGACCGTCCAGCGGAAACCATCAAGGAAGGCTTCAGTGAAGAGTACGATACTCTTGAAGCCACAAGTGGGCAGGTCATACTTGGACGTAATGAAGACCCTGAAGGAGAGGGTGAACCCTATGGATGCCGGGGGGTGAACATCCAATCCCACCGGCCGACGAGAGATGGGGACATCATCTTTCAGGTCAGACGAGGGAAAGGCGACGTCGGAAAATTCAGGGAGTCCCTGTCGGAAGTCATCGGTGAGGGCTCGGTGAAGGAACTCTCAGCAACAATGAAGTTGGAGATCCTGAATCTAGACTTGGGCACGATATGGGAGGAGATTCGAAACGCGGTACGTGGGGAGTACGGTGTTGAGCCAGAGGACGCCCACGTCTTTCCTCCCAACGATCGGCAGAAATGCCTTGCAGTTATCTCCGTGGAAGACATGGTAGCACGTGAGATCCTCCGGAGGGGCAGGCTCAGACTTCCCTGGTGCGTGGCGAGAGTGCGACTGTTGATCACGGTCCCAAGATGCTTCCGATTCTTAGGTTTTGGACACTATCGAAGGGACTGTAAGGGTAAAGACAGGCACACGTGCTGAAATAAATGTGGTAAGAAAGGGCACAGGCATAAAGAATGCACGATGAAGGCCACCTGTTTTCTCTGCGCAGAGGCGGGGATTGGAGACACGGATCGTGCACGGCGTTTTGGGACGCGCTGAAGGAATGGCGGGACAGGGGTCACAATGGATAGTGTGATTCAGGCAAACCTGAACGGAGCCGAGCTCCTCCACCTCCTTCTGCCAGCAATGGCGGCGGACCAGCACTCGTTTATCAAGGTTCTTCATGCCAGCAGACCCAGGGCATGAAGAACCCTGATGAACGGGTGCGGGAGACACTCCGGCGGGAGCACACGCTGGCGAGGAAGGCCTTGACTGGCACGATAAAGGCCAGTAACGCCGTTGTTGGGAGGGACTTTGCGAGGAGGTAGATAGGGACCCGTGGGGCACCGGATACAAGTTTGTAACCGGCAAACTACGGGGGCGGAGTCCACCAGAGGTCCGGGACGCCGAGTCGATGCGAAGGATAGTCGATGGACTATTCCCGACACACGAGGGCGGACACGCGTGACGAGGGCATTTTGCCCGACGTGCCGGGTTTTACGGAGGCAGAGCTGCAGAAAGCCATCTCCTCCCTGAAGCCCGGCAAGGCCCCGGGGCCGGATGGTATACCCGGGGAGATTGTTTGGTTAGCGGCGCACGAGAGGCCGAAGATTTTTCTCGATCTCTACAACGAGTGCCTGGGAAGCGGCGCATTTTGCACTAGCAGGAAGTCTGCGAGGCTCGTTCTCCTCCCGAAGAACAAGGGAGGCGACCCAGACTCGCCGTCATCCTATAGGCCCCTGAGCCTGCTGGACACACCGGGGAAGGTTTACGAGCTTCTGCTTAAGGCACGGTTGGCCGAGAGCATTGCGGTGGCGGGCAATTTCTCGGTGATGCAGAAGGGCTTTCGACCAGGCCTTTCGACGATCGAAGGAATTCGTGAAGTCACGGAGGCCTTCGAGAGAGCCCAATTGCATCGGCACGCGGCTAGTCCAGTTGTCGTTCTAGTGACCTTCGACGTTAGGAACGCGTTCAACTCCGCTCGGTGGTCGGACATCCTGGGCTCGTTGAAAGATGAGTTCAAGACGCCGGACTACCCGATGCGGGTTTTCGAGGATTTTTTCACGGACAGGACCCTGATCTACGACACGAGGGACGGTGAGAGGACCAGGAGGATCACGTTGCACAGGGCTCGATCATGGGCCCGACCTTCTGGATCGCAGTGTATAACTCTGAACCTGAATGGGACTGAAACTGCCACCGGGTGTTTTCATCGTTGCCTACGCGGATGACGCTGCAATTGTCATAGAGGCACAGGATGTCGACAGAGTCAGAGCCATTTTGCGGGAAGTGATGGCGATAGTGTGTGAATGGATGCATTTTCATAGTCTGAAGCTAGCGTTGCGTGTGACCGAGATAGTGGTTTTGACGAGGCGCACGAAGATTGACACGATCATCCCAATGGACATAGGACCGGTTCAGGTTGTGACCAAGGAGGCAGCAAAGTATTAAGGGGTGACCTTGGATACGAAAATGTTTTACTGGAGACATGTTAGCGATGTCGCAAACCAGGCTATGGAGCGTGTTAAGATGCTTAGTCGCCTGATGGCCAACGTTAACGGACCTAGTCCGAGCAAGCGGAGGCTCTCTTGATGGCTACCACGCATTCCATCATGCTTTACGGCGCGGAAATATGGGCACCAGCCCTGAAGAAGCGGAATTACTCGAAGGTTTGGCAAGCGTACAACGCAGGGGGGCACTTAGGATAGTTTCGGCAAACAGGACGGTCTCCACGGAGGCCGTTCTTGTCATTGCGGGCGTCCCCCCCATCGTCCTGCTGGCTGACGAAAGGAGAAGGATCTACTATAGGGACCGACAGGTTACTAAAGAGGAGAGGGCAGCAAGAGAACAAGAACTTAATTTTTCCAGGTGATTCGAGAGATGCCAGACGGACAACAACGTTGCAGGCTGGACAAAGCGACTTATCAAAGATCCGAAATCATGGGTCGAGCAAGACTGGGGTGAGATCAATTTCTACCTCATACAGTTCCTGTCTTGGTACGGCTATTTCAAGAGGTACCTTCATAGGCATGGTAAGATCGTGGACCCTCGGTGCAGATATTGCGAGTGCGAGAGTGATGACGCGGACCACACTTTCTTCGTATGCAAGAAATGGCGGGCGGAGCGAGAGACAATAGAGGCCGAGGAGGGAAACATCAACGCAGACAATATAGTCAGCCTGATGCTCCGTGGGAAGGACTAGTGGAACCGTCTTTCCACATAAGTACGGAAGATCCTGATCGCGAAGCGGTTAGACGGCTGTCTCGAATAGACAGCCTGGCGGTATCTTTACATGACGGTGGCGGGACTTGACTGGCATGATAAATGTTGGGCGAGTGCTGGTGACAATTATGACTGTGTATTGTTTTTTGTGTGAACGACCGCATGGCGGGAATAGGAACTGACACGGACGCCCTCTTAGGAGGGGGCCGGACACGCCGCACAGCCAAAAAGTAATGCTGAAGAAGCAGTTCCGGGCTGGGTGGTGGTAAAGGAGATGTTTGTTTAGTGGGTATGAAGGAGCCCGACACACTGGTTGTTTTTGACACCTGAAGGTGCGTAAGTGCATTCACCAACTCCATAAAAAAAAAAAAAAAAAAAAAAAAGCCGTATCTATTCAAATTAAATTTGTAATTTGCTCTTCTTAATTCGATTCAATAAAGGTTGTAACTTGGATGCGAAGAGCACAAGTAATCAATTTGTTACTTTATAAGTACCTTTAACTGTCTTTCAATTTGAAAGGCTGTAGAAAAAGGATTTTTTCTCAAATTATTATCATCTTATAACGAAAGATGAATTTTTAAAAACAATGATTGAGAAAGAAAAAAATTTCGACTCCAGGACAAGGATTTGAACCTGAGATCTCCCGATTGCCGGTCGGATGCTTTACCAACTAAGCTATCCGTAGAGCCGCATGTCAAATGCTAGTTTGGAAGCGAAATTCTTTCTCTCTCAAATTTTGTATTTACATCGCGCGGGTGAGTTCATTTACCTTGAATGGCTATCATGTGCATAAGCCGAATCTATTCAAATTAAATTCGTAATTTGCTCTTCCCAATTCTATTCATTAAGGTTGTAACTTGGATGCGGAGAGCACAAGTAATCAATTTGTTACTTTATAAGTACCTTTAACTGTCTTTCAATTTGAAAGGCTGCAGAAAAAGGATTTTTTCTCAAATTATTATCATCTTATACCAAAAGATGAATTTTTAAAAACAATAATTGAGAAAGAAAAAAATTCGAATTCTTTCTGTTTTTTATTATTGAAACTTCTTTTAATTGTGTTACTTTCACAATGTACTGTAGCAAATAACTATATGTGTAAATAAAGAATAAATAAATGTATACATTACGATAAAAATTAGTTTCAACTTTTGCCTGATGAAAATCATGCAACTCGGGTTTTGCCTAATTGAGTTTAAGTATTACCCGAATTTCCTAAAATGATTTTAGAAAATTCGGGTTTTGCCTAGGCAATTACCGGAAATGCCTGAATTTGGGTTTCGCTGGTATAGTAACATAGATTATGGTTGAGCTTGCTCTATACTTGGAAATCAACAAATAACAATAGCAACAACAATAACAATGACTCAAGCTCTTTTTAATTGCTTCATGACAAGAATGTTTATTTGATAACATATATTTCAGATAAATCGCCATTATCGAAAACTGCCTGAAAATTTTATTTATCACATAACTGGCGGGACAAAAGCTGTTCAAAATATGAATTGCCTTATAACAGATTTTATCAATATTACTCAAAAAATCGCAGATTACCAGACTATATTAATTTTTAAAATAAATTTGGATAAATGTTTGTATATTTATAAAAAAAAATTAAATAAAAATAATAATAATTTTATTCTTACAGTTATTGTTAGAAATAAGGTATGGTGAAAGGTAAATAAATAAGTTTAACACAATAAATTACAGTAAAACAACGATTGCTCTCTTTATTCAAAACTGTAATCTCTAAATTATACGTCTAACTCTTGATGTGGCTGCACGCAGACTGCTGGACCATACGTCCACGCAGTAACTACGGCAGTTTTCTCTTTGACCTGTCGATCACTGCGCTCTCTACGCTTACCAGATCATTTGAAGACTCTCGAATACTTTTAGCACTCTCTCCTTCGAGAAATTTTACTTTTTATTACTTCAAATTTTCTATCTGAGCTTGTAATTTAATAATACAGGGTCTGGAAAAAGTATGGAACCGGTCAATTGTCTCGAAATACAAGCATTTTTTGTACAGCACATGCAATGGAGAAGTTATCTGAATTTAAATTTCTGATCGGGTGGGCCAGATTAAATTGGGCCCAGGGCCTTATTTTGGGCCCTACAGACCCAAAGTCCGATTTTTTAAATGGGAACCCCTATTTTTGATCCCGGATTCGAAAAGAGCGGAAAATTTTAGGTCTTTATAGAGGTTTCAAAAAATTTTACTGGCTTCCCTGAGGCCCTCAGAAGGGCCTAAAGTGCCCATTAATCATTGATCGTAAAATAATAGAAGAAAAACATTTTCTTACATCACAAGCCTCAGGAGGGTATTCTGAATAAAACTGCCGACCTGTGGCCGAGATGAAATAGGGCCCAAGGCCTTATTGTGGGCCCTACGGACCCAATGTCCATTTTTTTAAATGGAAACCCCTGTTTTTGATCCCGGATAGTCCCCGAATATCTCCCTCCCCCTCCAAAAACCTAAGAGGCCCTACGTACCACAAATTCATCCCTGGTATGGCTACCCCTTAGCAATCAGTTATCTTACTCGATGTGACGCCCAGGGTATGTAGATTTAAGGGGACGGTATGGTCTAGCAATATTAGCAGCTATTTCCACAATTTTTGAGCCAGCAGGAAGGATTTTTGAAGTGATTTTCCATATGAGCACTGTTCAACTCGGAGACCCAGGCTATACTAATACTTATTTCCCTCAAACTGTACAAATAAAGAGAAGGAAGGTCCTTCCACTAAACACAAAGGTGCAAAAGGGCCTTTCAAAAGGCCTACGACCGCATAGGGAGCGCCGCACCTGCCCCCCCTTATGCGCTCCCCAATGTACTCGCAGGCCCTCGACTTAAGCCTCTGCCACTGGTCGAGTTTTGCTCCAATCGAGCTGAAATTTTAACACAGCATTTTTGAAATGTTATACTAGTCGAAAATGTAAAAAAAAAAATTGATTTTCTTAAAATCTCTTGACCATACCGTCCTCTTAAAGGCTTGTGGAATAAACTGTTTGTGTTTCTATTTAACTTGAAGTCCAGTCTGTTTAGGTTTAAAGGCTTGGGGGATTAACTGTTTTTTCATATCGTCCTAAAATCCATTGACCATTCTTGCATCATTTCCGAGAGCTTACAAATTTTTGGAATTTTCGTCCAAAATATCATTAACAGGTTTTTGGGGAGTAGCAGATAAGGGGTGGCTTTAACAGGGATTAATTTGTGGTACGCAGGGCCCCTTAGGTTATTGGGGGGTAGCAGCTAAGGGGTAGCCATACCGGGGATGAATTTGTGGTACGCAGGGCCCCTCCGGTTATTGAGGTATAGCAGCTGAAGGCGATGGCATGAACTCGCGGGATGCGGGAAATCCTGCGTCCCGTGTCCCGCGTTTTGCTTTCATACCAAAGACGCAAGATGCGGGACGCAGGACGCAGGACGCAGGATTTCCCACATCCCGCGAGTTCGTGCCATCGCCTTAAGGGGTAGCCATACCAGTGATTGATTTCTTGTCTGTAGAGCCTCTTAGGTTATTGGGGGGTAGCAGCTAAAGGCGATGGCACGAACTCGCGGGATGCGGGAAATCCTGCGTACCGTGTCCCGCGTTTTGCTTTCATACCAAAGACGCAAAACGCGGGACGCAGGACGCGGGACGCAGGATTTCCCGCATCCCGCGAGTTCATGCCATCGCCTTAAGGGGTAGCCATACCAGGGTTTCATTTGTGGTACGCAGGGCCCCTTAGGTTATTGGGGGGTGGCAGATACCAGGGATGAATTTGTGGTAAGTAGGGCCTCTTAGGTTTTTGGAGGGGGAGGGGGATATTTGGGGATCATTCGGGATCAAAATCAGGGGTTTCCATTTAAAAAAAAGGACTTTGGGTCTGTAGGGCCCAAAATAAGGTCCTGGGCCTTATTTCATCTCGGCCTCAGGTCAACAGTTTTATTCAGAATACCCTCCTGAGGCTTGTGCTATAAGAAAATGTTTTTTTTTTCTATTATTTTACGATCAATGATTACTGGGCACTTTGGGCCCTTCTGAGGACCTCAGGGAAGGCAGTAAAATGTTTTCAAACCCCAATGTGGACCTAAAATTTTCCGCTCTTTTCGAATCCGGGATCAAAAATAGGGGTTCCCATTTAAAAAATCGGTTGAGTCCGTAGGGCCCAAAATAAGGCCCTCGGCCCAATTTCATCTGGCCCACCTGATCAGAAATTTAAATTCAGTTAACTTCTCCGTTGCATGTGCTGTACAAAAAATGCTTGTATTTCGAGATAATTGACCGGTTCCATACTTTTTCCGGACCCTGTCTATCTTTACAATCAACCTCTAAATAAATTACTTAATCTTCAATAATACTCTTCATTATTTATTTGGTTCAGTCATCTATATCATCTATAATGGCACAAATTTCACTCTAGTTTCAAGGATCAAATTCTTTCTATTCTATAAGATATTACCAAAAAATTATCCGTCTATAACATGTTACTAAAATATTACAAAGATTGCATTTTTAAGATATAATATAAAATATAAAACTCTATCAAATTTGATTTAAATGTATTTGAACTTTTAAACGCCCAACCAGTGAGCTCAAGCTTGATGAAAAGTTAGTCAAAATTAAATTAAATAAAAATGTTTTAGTTTTATCATAAAATTATAAAATCAATATAAAAATTATTTAAAACAATTTAAAACTAAATATACTTTGTAAATAAAAAGCTAACTATTTTAATAATAATATCTTCTATAATAATTTGGATGCTCTCGTCGGTTTACTCTATGGTAGCGATAGTAGTAGCCATCTCGGTTGTGTCTGTAAACATAGAAAAATATGCAAGAAATATAAAAAATTAAATCAATTTGCTTTAATTACAAGTTTAACAGCATAGCTCTAAATTTTTCATGTTTATCGAAAGCTAGTGGTTTTGTAAATATGTCAGCAGGGTTTTCATGTGTACTTATCCATCGAATCTCTACCCGACCCTGAGACGCACAAGATTTAACAAAGTCTCCATGAGTTCCAGCCATATTTCTTTTTCTACCTTCTCTCTTTCTTAACTCTAAGTTAGCTCTAATTACTTCTATACTATCATCAAAATATTTTAATTTATTACAACCTTCCATTTGAGTATTATTTACCGCGGCTCTAATATCACACCAAACAATCGCAGGGTACATCGTCACACCTATCATATCTCTGAGTGCTTTGTCCAATGATATTATGTCACTACACGTCTCCCTAATTGTTACATACTCAGCTTCACATGTCGATGGATGAGGAAGAACTTGCTTGTGGCTTCTCCAAGAAATTGGATCACCAAATAGTTTGACCACATATCCACACGTATATATTGATCCCGAATTATCACAAAAACTCGCGTCAGTAAATGCTTCCATCCCTTGATCTTTCGCTCTAAATGTCAATCCCATATCTATTGTCTTTTTCACGTAACCAAATAATCTCTCTACATCTTCCCAATCTTCGACTGTCGCTTCTAATTGCCTTCTGGCCAAATCATTTACAGAATAAATCATATCAGGTCTCAAAACATTAGCTAAATATAACAAGCTCCCGATAGCTTCTCTATAAGTTACTTGAATATTCATTGGAACTCCAGACTCATCTTTATTCTTTAATTTATGTTTTCTCGCGTCTTTCGTCATCATTGGTGTTCTCACTGAATAACAGTTTTTAAATCAAATCTTTTCAAAATTTTCTTTATATAGTCATTCTGTGTAATAGTTAAAATTTTATTTTTTCTATATCTCGTAATTTTCATCGCTAAAAACATCTTTGGTTCTCCCAAATCTTTCACCTTAAAAATTCTACTCAAACTAGTTTTAATCTCTCTCAATTTTTCTTTAGAATTGCTTGCTATTAACATGTCATCTACATACAATACAAGAAAAGCTTTATCAGTTCCATTTTCCCAAGTAAATAAACAAGGCTCGTTTTGATCAGACTCAAATCCCAACTTTCGAACTTCAGTGGTAAATTCCATCTTTTCTAACTCACTTTCAACCCATACAAAGATTTTAATAACTTACAAACTTTCTTTTTCTTTAAACTTTCATCACACGTTACACCTTTTGGAATCTCCATATAAATTTCTTCCTCTAATTCTCCATTTAAAAAGGCCGTTTTGACGTCCATTTAGCAAGCTTCCAAGTTCTCTCTATTTATAATAGCTAAAGCCGTTCTTACTACAGATAGTCTCGAAACTGGCGCATATGTCTCTCTCAACTCATACTCATTTTGATCTTTAAATCCTCTAATTACTAATCTCGCTTTATACGTCCTTTCACCTTTCTCATTTTGCTTCCTCTTATAAACCCATTTACTATCTATAACTTCAACATTTTTCGGTTTATCTACTTACATCTTTCTCTTTCATTGAACTCAACTCTTCCATCATTGCATTTTGCCAATCATATTTCTCTCTAGAATCAAACCCTGGAGGGCAAAAAAAAGCAAATTTTTCATGATTTTTCTCGAGCAAACGGCAAAAGTTATTTAATTTATTAATAGTATACATAATAAAGTAACATTTGAACTACTTTCTGTAATTTTTTTGAATATATTAAAAAACAAGCCGATGCCAGTGCTTTTTCGGAGATGCCTTCGCTCGACGATTTTTTCCCATGGTAAACGCCATTTTGTCCATAAACATCTGAAACAAAAATTTCAGGAAGATTCTGTTAGAAGATAAGTTTTTCCAGGTAATAACACGAGGATTTTTTTTTTCACTTTTTGATGATTTGGCAGCTGTTTGAATTCAAAGGTCGTTTTTTCGACTAAAAATGTCACTTGCCAAATCGTTAAAAAATGAAAAAAAAATTTGCTTTTTTTTTCCCTCCAGGGTTTACCCCCCCCCCATCCGATCTTACGTAACAAAGCTTTTCCTTTTTACCCAGCATATTTCTCGCGGTTGTTAAAAAGTTCTCCAAACTATCATCTGATTCATCTTTATACTTCAAACAATATATTTTCGCGAATCTACTAAGGTTATCTACCATAACTACTATCAATCGATTGCCACCAGGGAACGAAGCTGGTTTAATCGCTCCTGTAGTGTCAGTATGAACAATTTGAAGTGACCTTTGTGTTCTAGTACACGTTTCCATAAATGGTAGCTTTTTCACTTTTGCAAAAATATAAACTTCACAATCTAAAATATTATTGTTAAATTTCACTACCTTCAACTCTTCTATACTTCTCTGCAAATATTTTAAATAACCGATTGAAGCATGACCCAATCTCACATGCCATAACACACCATCATCTACCTTATGAGTGTAGAGAATATGAAACTGTTCATTTTACAGTAAGAAGCATACAAAATTGGAGGTAATGGAGCTCAAAATTCTAGAGGTGCTGTTGCCAACCGTGCTTTTAAGAAAGATAGAATGAGAGGCATATGTTATGGATGTAATAAACCCGGTCATATATCAGAGAAGTGCTGGTTGAAGAGTACTGGTCAGTGGCATTGCTACATTTGTAAAAGCATTCTGTACCATACAGCGTCGAACTACCCTAACGTTGGGGCTGACAGGTCAGTAGAAGAAAATAATTATAGAGGTAATAATTTGAGAGGAAGAGGCTCGCGAGGTTTTGTTAATAGAGGTAGAGGTCACGGATCGGGAGAGAGAGGTAGAGGATATTTTAATAATTTTCCAAGAGGTAGAGATTTTATTAATTGAGGTAGAGGAAGGTCATTTAAACCATATGCTAGACCATACACCCCTGGTCAACCGGGAGCTCAGGTGAGTCCTCCGCGGAGCAAGGCAGGAAATCAGCCAACGAAAGCCAACCAGGCAACTACAGGTATGTTTGAGGAGAATGATTTGAGAAAGTGTGATGTAACTTTTATTGCTGATTCGGTCACAACAATCACGACATCACATTGTTGGGAAAGGGATGATTCTTTCTAAATTTAGAAAAAGTAGAGGGGAAGTAATTAAGTGTGCTAATAAGAATAATACTGCTGATATTAAAATTGAAGGTAGAGGAGATATGCTTTTATTTTCGAAGTTAGATGACAACAAGATAATAAAATTATGTAATGCTATAACTGCGAAAGATGTAGGTGATAATTTAATTTCCTTAAGACGTTTTGCGGAGTCTGGTTTTAGAGTTTATTTAGATGATAAAATTCTGAAAATTTTTGATAGAGTCACACACGAAGTTTATTTATCGAGAATTTATTCTAAGCCAAATTGGGTGATTTATTGAGTGTTTATGATGGAGGGAGAGTGTCAGAAGTAACTTATGATGAATATACGTGTAAAGCAAGAATCGATACGGTAGAAGAGCTCCTGAGTCAATCTCATATGGAAGGTGGTTATGTGGAGTCATTGAATTCGGAAGGAGGGAATGAGATGAATGAAATTGAAGCACATCCATCTGAGATTGGGAGGGAGATTGAGGAGCTTGCAACTGAAAGAGAGACGCGAAATTTAAATAGAGTAATTATTGATTTTGATTTGAATGAAAATATCTTGGGTAGAAAAATTTTAGATGCAGAAAAAATTAGAGCTTTAGATGAAATAAGAAAGAAGTATGTTTATGAGCCACTTAATGCAGAGAATAATAAGTATAAGGTAGATGATGGTGTGTTATGGCATGTGAGATTGGGTCATGCTTCAATCGGTTATTTAAAATATTTGCGGACGACCTTTGGCTTCAAACAGCCGCGAAATCATCAACAAATGAAAAAAAAAATCCTCTTGTTATTACCAGGAAAAATTTATCTTCCAACAGAATCTTCCTGAAATTTTTGTTTCAGATGTTTATGGACAAAATGGCGTTTATCATGGGAAAAAATCGTCGAGCGAAGGCGTCTCCGAAAAAGCACTGGCATCGGCTTGTTTTTTAATATATTCAAAAAAATTACAGAAAGTAATTCAAATGTTACTTTATTATGTACACTATTAATAAATTAAATAACTTTTGCCGTTTGCTCGAGAAAAATCATGAAAAATTTACTTTTTTTTTGCCCCCCCCCCTCCCCAAGAACGGAGTTCACTGGAGGAAAATTTTTGAATGTTACGAAAAGAGAGGGAATAGAGTCAAGTTTAAGTCCTCCATTTACGCCAGAGCATAATGGAGTAGCTGAGTGATTTGATGTGACGTTGCAAATTAAAATTCGTGCTTTAATGATCGATTCGGGTTTGCCAAAAACTATATGAATGTTGGCTGCTGAAGCAGCTGTTCATGTTTACAATCAAACACCGCATGGTTCAATAAATTTTGAAGTCCCATTAAAGTAATTCTGCGAAATGAAAAATTTGCATTTGGATAAAATTAGAAGGTTTGGATATTTATCGCATGTGAGAGATCCGGTTTCAGAGACTAAATTTTCTGAGAGATCTTTCAGAACTGTATTAGTTGGGTATTCACCAACTAGTTAGGTTCTGTGGCACCCACCGTTGGGAAAATTTTATAATTCAAGGCATGCTAAATTCAACGAGAGAGTAGTTTTCGTAGTTTGATCCTCGTCGCCAATTGTAATGTATTTGTAATAGGTTTGTAAGGTGTGGAAATGAGTTGTATTTAGGGAATTAATAAAACTATAAGTTAACCTAAAGAAGAAGTTTATTCGTTTAGAGGCGCGTTACAACTGAACAGTGTCGTGGCTCGACACTCTTAGATTAGTGCCGCGTATGTGCTGCGTTAGCATAAATTCTACATACTTTTTATTTCTGCATACCCTACAATAACATATATCTAAAATAGGAAGTATAGGTAAAAGTGATAATATATATTAAAAATGGGGGTGGTGGGCGAGGGGGGGGGGCGTGATTAGAAAATTATAGGAAAAATTAACACATAGAAATAAGCATATTTCGGTACACTTTTACGGTTAATTAAGCTCTTTTTTGGGGGGCGTGTGGGGAACGTAGGAGAAGAAAAACAACTATATAATATAGTAAGATACATATACTAGGGGGGTACCCCGCTGCTCGCTCCGCAGTAAGAGTTAGACGTATCATTTAGAGATTACAGTCTTGATTAAAGAGAGCATCGTCATTTCACCGTAATTTATTGTGTTAAACTTATTTATTTACCTTTCGTCATACCTTATTTCTAACAGGCTCTCGTGAATTTTTAGTTTTTTTTTTATTGTTTAAAGTGTTGGTGAAATTTTTTTTGAAATTCTCGGTAATTATAGAAGGCATGCAGACGAGAACAAAGAATCAAGTATTCGGTGATTGAAAAGATTTCTGGATTTGTAACAAACTAAGTTGAAGTGGAAAATAGAAGAGAAGTTTTTTTTAGAGAAAATTTATAGAGTTTAAGTTTAGAAAGGAAAGAGAATAACTGCAGACATTTTTGTTTAACAATAATTAATTTTTAAGTCACTATAATTGACTTAGTTCAAAATTACGTTAATTTATTGATTATAGAGTTTGAAAAGAAAGAATGAACAAAGATCGGAAAATTGAGTAAAGAAAAAGTGACGTGCAAAGCTGCAGGTTTGAACAAGAATCGGGCTGGCAATCAGAGGCGGTCGGCGGGGGGAGCATCTGTGGTAGTAACGCCGTTCCCTGTCGTTTCGATTCATCAAAAATTTTAATAAGTGACGAAAGCTTACGAGATTACGTGGAAGATAAAACACCAACGTGGATTCATACGTTAAATAAAGAAGAGTTAGTGGAATTCTTAGAAAAATTTGGTATAGAATCAGTACTAGAGGAATTTTCTGATGAAGAATTACGTAAAGTAGCAAAAAATTTCAGCTCTATTTACGCAAAAGCAGTTGAAAAAAATACATTAATACATCTTCTAGCAGTATTTGAATATTACTGCAACAGCAAAAAAAGAAACTTAAAATTACTGAATCTGTGCAAATTCGACGATTTAAGAGTAGCTAAAAACGTGTTAAAAAATTACAAAGATTCAATTGCTAAAGGAGTTACAAAAAATTTAAGCAAAAAAAGTGAAACGAGTAAAGAAACAGAAACCACTCCAAAAAAATCAGAAATTCTAGATTCTTCAACCGTATACGAAGACGCTGACGAAGAAGAGTCAGCAAAAAACGATACAATTCAAACTGTTAATACAAGTAACAGTTTATTACAATTCACAGAAATTTTTTCACACGACATCGAAACGGCTGACTTCAAATTCCACAAGAATAAAGACCGCTGAGAAGAATATATTGAACTCATCGAATTCTTCTGTATTGCAAATAAAATTAACGATGACGATATAAAATTTGCTACACTAATTACATAGTGCGGGGCAGAAACATACAAATTGATACGCGATTTGTGTGCTCCAAGCAAACCAAAAAACAAAAAGTTCGATGAGATCACAAAGCTAGTAAGTGATCACCTTACACCAAAAAAGAATACAGCGATGGAATGATGCATTTTTGCACAAACAAAGCAAAATTTAAGTGAATCAATCAACGAGTTTGTAGCCGGGTTAAGAGAATTAGCTATGAACTGCAATTTCAAAGACTTGGATGAGGCTATACATGTAACCAAATAGTATGCGGAGTTCAAGACTACAATACGAAAATTGCTTTATTCAGCGAAAGCGAACTAACATTGAAAAAAGCAACAGTGATCGCTACCACTCGAGAAACAGCAGTGAAAAATGCAGCGTCAACAGAAAAGAATCAAAACTTTACACCAATTCAACACATGAGTTCTCAACAATTCCAGCGCAAGGGCGGAGCAACGAGCCAGGACTGCACGTACAACAGCAACAACGGCAACAACTCCAGGAGCGGTAACATTAATAATTATATTTTATCAATTTTATCATCCTTCCTTTCCAAACAAATTAATTCAGTTCTATCTTCAATGACTTGTACATGTCTGGCATTTATAATTCTGCCTTTAATCAAAACTCTATAACAATTATCATTATACCCAACTAAAACTCCTAATTGACTTTTATCTTGCCACTTATTTTTTCTTAAAACTTCTGGTGTTCTCACAAATACTCTACTCCCATAAATTTTCAAATGTTTAACATTAGGCTTTTTCCCAAAAAATATCTGATAAGGTGATTTGTTTTCAATAGTGTCGGCCAATGTTCGATTCTTTAAATAAGCAACTGTATTAATAATCTCTGGCCAATATCTCAAATTTATTTTAGCTTCTCTCATTAAACATCTACCAATATCCATTGCAGATCTATTGTACCTTTCTGCTACTCCATTTAATTCGTGGACGTAGGGTGGACAAGTTATTAATTTAATCCCTTTATATTTAATAAAATTAAAATTTTTTTATTTAAATATTCTTTATCACATTTAAATTTTTTAATTTTTTTATTCAGCTGATTTTCAACAAGATTGACATATTCTATAAAGCAATGAATAGTCTCTAACTTACTCTTTATACAAAACATTTTGGTACATTCACTGTAATCATCAACAAATGTTAAAAAATATTTCTCCCCATTATAACCTAAAGTTTTATGGGGTCCATTCAAATCTGTATGGATTAATTCAAGAATTTCAGAGGAACTTGTTGCATCATTTTCGAAAGGAACATTTGCCATTTTACTTTTTATGCAATTAGCACATTTCATATCAATTTTTTCTAAATTTTCTGGTAACCCATCTAATAATTTAAAATTTACTAATTTATTTAAATAATTGAAATTTACTTGCCCTAAGGCTCTATGCCATTTTTCCTTTTGAGTTAATTTTACTGCATTAGTGTAAATGCCTTCATTAATAAAGTCATTCTTTATAAAACTCTCTAAATAGTAAAGATCATTGATAGCATATGCAACTGTAATTAATTGTTGTTTTTTAGTATATATTTCAATGTAATCATCACTAGAATAAAGAATCGAATTTTTAGCAATTTGATGATAACTTAACAAATTTTTTTTAATACCTTCCACATAAAATACATTTTTTAATTCAATTAATTTTTTACCATAACAGCTTTCAAAATAAACTTTCATATTACCTTTCTTTGTTGCTTTAATACAATCACCATTTGGCAAGTTTACTTGGATCGGGTTATCTAAATTTACAGAATGACTAAAATATGTATCAGAATTTACAACATGACGTGTACAACCACTATCTAACAACCAATTTAATTTATTATAATTATCATTAAGATTATCACAATTTTTTACCTTTACCTCATTTATCTTGTTTATATTGAATTCTGTAAACCATGCTGCAAAAGAGTTGTCGTCGCTCTGGTTATCCATTGACTCAGCTCTATGTTGATTGTTGCCTCTGCCTCTGCTTTGGCCTCTGAAGTTGTTGCCTCTGTAGTTGCCGCGTTGAGAACCACTTTGTCCTCTGTAGTGCTGTTGCTGATAAGCACCTCTGCCTCGTTCACTGCCGTGTTGACCGAATTGTCCATATTTATTTTGTTTGCAATGTTTTTGCAAATTTCCAGGTTTGTTGCAGTTGTAGCAAACTCCTTTTACCTTTGTATTAAAGGTACTCACATTTGTTTTATTTTCACTTTGTTCACTTGATTTTAAACTTTTTTCTTTTATTTTTGATTTTACAAAGTCCACAGTTCTTTGTTGTTCTGGCAATAAATCCAGATAATCACCAATATAGCTATAATTGCTTGGTAAAGCATTTAGCATGTGTCTTAATTTTTCTGACTCTGATAATGTTCCACCAGCGGCTGTATAATGATTGCACGCTGTTTCAAATTTTACAAAAAATTCTTCCACTGTATTGCACTGTTTTAATTTTATGGATTCGATTTTATTTCTATTTATTATTTGTAGTGCAGTAGATTTTGTTTCATACATTGATTTTAATTTATTTATTATCTCGAGACTTGATTTGCACTCTTTTATATATTCTAATTGTTTATTAGAAATTTTACTTATTATAAATGCTCTTGCTAACTTTTCTTTTTTATTCCAAACATCTTCATCATTATTTAAAGTTCTTTCTCGTTCTGCTTGTTCTAAACAATCTTTACAATCTAGCATCATTAAAACTCTAAATTTCCAATTCTCGAACTCTTGACCATTAAACGTGTCAATTCCATCATTAAAATCATTAGATTTGTTCCTAGCCATTTTTATTTTTAAATTTGTTTTATTTTCTTTATTATCTACTATATTTTTTAAAATCAAAACTTCCTTTAAATTTTTTAAAAATATTTTTCTTAAATAATTTTTTTTATCTTTGCTTAATCTAAAATTTGGATCATTTATTACTTTCAGAAGATTATTTATTTCTTCTTCTTTATTTTGTTTTTTTAAATTAAACCAATTAAACATTTAGTTAACCTTATTTTTTATTATTTTTCACAAAGTTTATTATTAGTCATGTCCTTCACTTTTCAAAAACTCTCAAAATAATTAATCATTCAAAAGCTCACTGTTCATTTATTTGAAACTCGATTTTAAAAATCTCAGCATGTGCTTAACCTCAATTTTCGCCATGCGCTCGCTTAACCTCGCGACACGCCATGCGGTTCCACTAATTTTAATTCTCGTGCATCATTATTTTGCACGGATTTTTTCTTCAGGCCTTTCACGCCTCTTACTTACTTAGCTTCTAAGCTATAATCAATCACAGCTATATTTTCAATTAATTCTATTCCTCTATTGTAGAAGAAGTAGAACAAAAATTTTTTAGGAGCACATGTTTTCACTTTAACAACCACACTTTCTTTTTACACTAAACTTCACTCTCTGCTACCATGTTGGGATTATTGTAGAGGTGGATCAGATTAGTGAAACACTTTGTGGTTAATTAATAGTATTCAATTATTATTTAATAGTAAGATTACAAACTATCAGCATGCGAGCATCGTGCTCCGCACCGGTCAGCTGCTAGTACAGTACTCGACTGATCGCGTCGCGTGTCGTCGCGCAGTTGCGTGTAGCGTTCTCACTCACACATACACATATTCTATTCGTGTTCACCGTCGGGGGTCGAGACAATACATGGTGACACGATTCTAATATTATAATATTTAGCTATATTTCAACAAGAATAGTTATTTTGATGCAAGTGCGGCTACAAACGCTGAAATTGATAAAATCTTCGATTTTGACGATTTTTAGAGATATTCAAACAGCTGCCATTTAGTGAGGTTTGAATTTTTTTTTTCTGGTTGGTGGTAATCAATTTGTATGTTCAAGACCATCAATTCTTTTTGAGAAGTGATTAAAAATCTTAAAAATTGTTAAAGTTACAGCTATGTAAAGTTTTTTTAAAAATTCAAAAAACGCAAAAAACGCGTTTTGACTAATATTTAAGGTAGTTCCCAAAAAAATTGAGTTTCTTAAAAAATCTCTAGAATTTTGCACAGATGTAGATTTTTGAGTCCTGTACACGCTGGTATTTTTCTTAAAGCCCCAAGCCACACTTAATTTTGAGATATTGGGCTCAGAAGTTTCAATTTTTTACATGGGATTCCTATGCTGAGCGCGTGAAATCATATTTATTTTGAAGGTTATTCTCTCATTGCAAACTCAATTTTCTTAAAATATTTTTTAAAAACAGGTTTTCTTGTAGGGCAAGATCTTAGAAATCGTATTGTACAAAGATAAACATAGCAAGCGATATTAACTTATGAGATATACAATCAAAAAGAATGAAAAATGCATGATTTTAGCATGATTTCGAGCAGCGGTGGCGACGGCGGCGCGTGGCGTCAGAGTGGGGGCAACGAGCGTCTATAACTATATTTTAGGTTAGCTATATATACGCTTCGGAACTACCTTAAGGGGGGAGTCTACCCTTGAGGGCCAAAAAAAAGCAAATTTTTGTGAATTTTTATTTTAAAAACGGAGAAATTTATTAAAGTCAATTATTGACTACATAATAAAGTAACATTTCAAGTATCTTCTCAAATTTTTTCATGTAAAAATACGTAGAAACAAGCCGATGCCAGCCATTTTTTTACGACGCTTCCGTCTTACGTTTTTTTGCGGTGAGGAGTGCCATTTTGTTCAAGATCATTTAAAATCAATTTTGAAGGAAGATTCTGTTAGAAGACAAGTTTATCTTGGTAATAACACGAGAATTTTTTTTTTTAATTTTTGACGATTTTGCAGTGATTTGAAACAAAAAGTCGTTTTTTTGGCAAAAAAATCCGCCATTTTGTCGATGTCACGACCGTAAAAATTGAAATTTTCAAAAATCCTCGTGTTAATACCTGGAAAAGTATATAATAAAGACATGGTTGAAATTTTAGAACGATCGGTGCAGAGGTTGCGAAGATATTTTCCTCACCGACTTTGAAAATACTAGTTTTGCGAAAAACGCGTTTAAAGTTTCGTGCGGCCGCTCGGAGCAGGCTAAAAGACGTTGCACGAGAAAGGCTGTAACTTATGAGATCAACTCAGAATGACTCAAAATTTCAACACAACATTCTTAAGATGTTGTACTATCAGAAAAAAAAAAAAAAAAAAAAATCGATTTTTTGAAACTGTCTAGGGTAGACCCCCCCCCCCTTAAATTGATGTAACTTTTCTCTCTGAATGTTTTTTTTTCTCATATTTTCAGGAAAAATTCTTCATAGCTTTAAAAATAATGTCTCATAATTCTGTTAAACTTTTTTGGTCATTTTAATACTGTTTCATGCACATCATTTTTGTCATTTTTATCGTTTTTTAAAGATTATTTTCCCAAGCTGAATTTCAACCAATAGAAACGCCGCATTTGACACTTGGCGGAGGGGTGTGGGTAAAATTATTTCGATAATTTTTTGATTATTTCCAATTAGTTGCATGGCAACTCGAATTGTTAGACTTGTTCAATTCAACTTTTGGGTTAGACCCGAGTCACTGCGGTGTATACCCTCGTGTATACCTATATATGGGTATTCATAGGTAAATTCATTGTAAACAAGTAGTAATAGAACGTTAACCGCAAAAATGTAAAATACAGCATTTCTATGGGTTGAAATTCAACTGTGGAAAATAATCCAGTTGAATACCCCACGTGCTTCAAAATTTTAGATAATTTTGAAGCACTAGGGGTATTACGACTGAAAATTCAGACTTAAGAAGAGGGGAAAAAATATCTTTTAACGCTATTCGCTTGTCCAAGAGCGCTTTTTAAAATTTTTTAGAAATTTCTATTGCTATCTGTTGCGATACCTTTTCACTTAAAGTACTTATTTTTTAATAAATGCTGAAAAAATCGTATCGTACTAAATTTAATATTTAGTACGAGCAAAAATTTAAAATTTCTACAGACATGTAAAATTTGGGCATCTGATGACACATTCAAAATTGTTCCTGTAATTTTTCAACAATTATACACGATACACGGAATGTGTGGTCGTAAATATTTACCTCTTGTTCATATTTATACGCCGAATCGTAGAAAAAAAAAAGTTACGAAGCTATTTTGAACGTATTGAACACCCTAACTAATGATTGTATACCTGATGAAATACTACTTGATTATGAGATTGGTTTTACTAACACATTTAAAAAACTGTATTCTAATGTTCGCCTAAAAGGATGTTTTTTTCATTCTAAACAATATATTTTTAAGCATATTCAGAGCTCTGGACTACAAATGAAATATACTGATGATGTGATTTTTATGACAGCAGTAAATATGATTGCTGGTTTAGCTTTTGTTCCAGTATGTGATGGGATATGTGCTTATGATTTATTAGTTTCTTCTGAATATTTTATTACAAATAAAGATTCGTTTACTGATTTTTTGGATTATATTGAACGCACATGGATTGGAGAAAAAAAAGATACAATACTCGAGGACAAACATTATTTGAAATTGATGTTTTGAATTGTTACCACGATGTCATCAATGATTTACCCAGAACAAACAATGGTTTGGAGGGTTGGCTAATAAGGCTTTTTCATAGCAGACTACATCTAGCAGAACATAGAATAACCAAAACGATATAAGTCAGTTTTATTTAATTTCATGAACATTTTAATTTTTCGTATTTGTTATTTTTCAATCTTATCATGATTTTCTGTGATTTTGACAACTTCATTGAAAAAAGATCTATGCTCTTTTCACTTTACAGTTGATTGAAGGTCTTCGCCGACCCCGAGCATTTGACCAAAAATAAAATAGTGTCAAACAAATTTTTTCAGGTAATGTTTTGTATAATTATTTTTTATAATATATTTAGTACATTCAATTGATTGTAAATGCAACTATTTATTTATTTATAAATTAGTGCGTATTTCAAATATTTTTATACACGAGTGTTATTGTTAATTATAGTTATTAAATTTTAATGTCTTTAATTTTATTATCTTGCAATATAAATGTTTGTTTTAGTGAATTTTTTATATTCGGTTTTTTTTGTAATCCTCTTTTTCTAATTATTATTATATAAAAACATATGTGTATTTTATCAGATGCCCCATGCTTTTCTTTTGAGTCCCAACCAAATTTTATATTTGCTCAAGCTATTCTTAATCTTTCAAACTATTTTTTTATTTAAAGAAATAAATATTTCAGAAATATTTCTTTGGAAAAAAAATTTGTTTTTTACTTTTAAGTACATTTTTTTTTATTTGTTTTTAGTACATTTTTTTTATTTGTTTAAAACTAGTTAAAGAAAAGCGTGTCTTAAAAATTTTTTTTTTTTTTTTTTTTTTTTTATTTAATACGTTTGGTAGTTGTTATCATTCTTGTTATTGTTATTATTATTATTAATATTACGACAATGATTGTTATTATCATTATTGTTATTGTTATTATTGTTACTACTATTATTATAATTTTGTTTTTACTTTTTTTTATTTTTTTTTTCTATAACATGCTCAAAACCTCTTTAACTAAGTCATTTCCGAAAAATTCAACTCTAATTCCCGGAGATGATCCCCAGGTACCCCAGGTGCCCCCGTCATCAGCGATCTGGATGTTTAGGTTCGAAGTGCCTCTTTAAATTCTCTAAAATACTCCCCAAAGTTATTGTCGAAAAATTTGGCCCAAAGTCTTGGAGATGATCCCCAGGTATCCCAGGTACCCCCGTCATCGGCTACCTGGCCGACCAGGTTCTAAGTGCCTCTTTCAATACTCTAAAATACCCCCCAATGTCATCGTCGAAGAATTTGGCCCAAAGTCTCGGAGATGATCCCCAGGTACCCTAGGTACTCCCGTCATCGGCGACCTGGATGTCCAGGTTGAAAAATGACTACGGATTAATGTATTGTCATCCGATCCTAGACCCTCTGCAAAATTTCAGACCTCTAGGTCAACTAGGCTCAAAGTTATAAAGCTTCGCCGTTTTGAACATACTGTGAAAGAAACTTTGTGAGTTAAAGAAAAGCATGTAATAATAATAATAATAATAATAATAATAATAATAATAATAATAATAATAATAATAATAATAAGAAAAGCATGTAATAATAATAAAAATGTGTGTGAATTGATTTGATCTATTTCTTCGTTGAGCCTTTTTATTTCAATGTCAATTGCAGTTAAATCTTCCTTCTCAAAACAGGCTCTTAAAGTCCTGCAAAATTTAGGACTTCCTGGTAATGGATAATTTAATAATATTATTTTTTCTTGTAATTACATATCTGAATCTATCTAACAAAGTAAATT
Organism: Encarsia formosa; assembly: GCA_038277355.1. Lineage (NCBI taxonomy): Eukaryota > Metazoa > Arthropoda > Insecta > Hymenoptera > Aphelinidae > Encarsia > Encarsia formosa. Next base: position 24,010,636 of record CM076187.1, read on the forward strand.
TCTTTGATCCGTCAAAGTAGCATCATAAAAAAGTAATTAATTGATAGAATTTCTTAACTTTCAAAAATATATGATCCTTCTAAAATTAAAAGTTATATTTTATTTATATTTGTAGTTTACTTTATACTAATCTATATAATTTATTGTTTACAATTTTAAGGCTTTACTATTGACAGAAGTAAACTATTGACTGAAATAAAATCAGACAATAATAACGACAAGTTTTTCTTCGTGCCTGTATTGATTAAATTAACTTATTAAACTTTATGCAATTTATCAAGATTTATAATATTAATTAATTATTATTTAAAAATAATTTTCTCTTCTAAAAGATGATTATATTATGTTGAATCACCTTCAATATACGTAAAGTTAACATTTTTCAATTATAGCACATACATGGGAAAACACATGCAAATTGCACACAACTCAAACACTTTTTAAAATTAAAACATGTTGTAATTGAGTTAGAAATCAACTAAATCACAATGTATGGCTATACTTGACCTGTAAAAATTTAATATTCTTTGAACTAAATTATCTCGAAAAAAAGCATTGATACCTGTGTTTTTTAAATTATATTTTGAATGCTCAGTGTGCTTCTTAACAACATATTTTAATTTTTAATTTTAAAAAGTGTTTGAGTTGTGTGCAATTTGCATGTGTTTTCCCATGTATGTGCTATAATTGAAAAATGTTAACTTTACGTATATTGAAGGTGATTCAACATAATATAATCATCTTTTAGAAGAGAAAATTATTTTTAAATAATAAGTAATTCGGCCTCAAGACGTCCGTAATAAATTTTTTGATTTCACTTCTTTCATTAATTCATTTTCAAAAAAAGATTATTATATTTAGCGTAAAACTTTTTATTTAGACTCCTTTTAAAAAAACCAATCGCCGTAAATATTACTTTTTTAAAAGTATTTTTTAAAGATCATACTTAGCGTATAATTTTTTATTTAGATTCCTTTTTAAAAAACCAATCGCCGTAAATATTACTTTTTTAAAAGTATTTTTTAAAGATTTTATTGCGTAAATTCGGTAAATATTTAAATGTATTTCCTTTTTGTCCACAAGTTCAAAAAAACCAAACTCCATAAATACATCATTAATATTGTTGAAATATGTCTTGATAAATGATTTCACGATCTTAACAAATTCTAAATAATTTAACAATAACTAAGATATATTCAATTATTCTGATGTAAAACCACGACATAAACCAGAACCCATAAAAGTCCTAGGTAAATCAATTTCATACGTAAAAAAAAAAATTCAATTTAGTATTTACCTATTTTTTAAATGTACATTGCATAACTTTATTTTAATGTAAATTTACATTGAAATGTAGCAAATACTCATTTGTAACCATAAAATGATTTAAAAAAAGATAAAAATTTTCAATGATTGGTTCATGTTAACTTAGATAAATCTAGTTCTTCTGTTTAAAATTTCTTTCATATAATTTTATCATTAGCCAGAACACATAAAAATCATAGACATAATTTATTGTTATGAACTACTTTTGAATTCGTTTTGCATACATAATAGATGGACAAACTAAATCCACTCTAAAAATAATGGAGCAAATGCTCATCCGTACTTTAAAAATCCATGCCAAATAGAATTCATAATTTTTGGTCCACTGGATACCTAGACCCAAAACTATCTATTTCTTTTGTACTTTTTAATTCTTGTAAAAAAAAAATTAACCAATTTTAAAATTTAAAATCACTTTGGCCTCATAACTTAAGCTTGCTTACAGAAAACAAAAAAGATAAAAATTTTTAATAATTGATTCATGTTGACTTGGATATATCTAGTTCTATAGGTTTAAATTTCTTTCATATAATTTTATCATTAGCCAGAACACATAAAAATCATAGACATAATTTACTGTTATGAAGTACTTTTGAATTCATTTTGCATACATAATTGATGAACAAACTAAATCCACTTTGAAAATAATGGAGCAAATGCTCATCCGTACTTTAAAAATCCATGCCAAATAGAATTCATAATTTCTGGTCCACTGGATACCTAGACCCAAAACTATCTATTTCTATTGTACTTTTTAATTCTTGTAAAAAAAAGTAACCAATTTTAAAATTTAAAATCACTTTGGCCGCATAACTTAAGCTTGCTTACAGAAAACAAAAAAGATAAAAATTTTTAATAATTGATTCATGTTAACTTGGATACATCTAGTTCTTTAGGTTTAAATTTCTTTTACATAAATTTTATCATTAGTCAGAACACATAAAAATCATAGACATAATTTACTGTTATGAAGTACTTTTGAATTCATTTTGCATACATAATTGATGGACAAACTAAATCCACTCTAAAAATAATGGAGCTAATGCTCATCCGTACTTTAAAAATCCATGCCAAATAAAATTCATAATTTCTGGTCCACTGGATACCTAGACCCAAAACTATCTATTTCTTTTGTACTTCTTAATTAACCAATTTTAAAATGTAAAATCACTTTGGCCGCATAACTTAAGCTTGCATACAGACAACAAAAAAGATAAAAAATTTTAATAATTGATTCATGTTGACTTAAATATATTTATCATTAACACCCTGAGTGAATGTAACAGTTACAATCAAAATTAAAATTCATTGTCAGACATCAAGTTTATTTTAGAAAAAAGGTGGGATTACAAAACTTTCAGACATCAAGTTTATTTTTGAAAAAGGGTAGGATTACAAAACTTTAACAGTTCAAGAGTATTGGCTCAGAGCATATACATTTCTATGATGATTCTATGAAATTAAGCGATAATGCGTATGACAATGACATTATGTGCTGCAATTGCACCTTTTGCAATTTGCAAGTTGGGTGGATTATAAAAAAGTAATTTGCAAGTTCAACCTGACACACACACACACACACACACACTCATTCAGAAAAAACTTTATTTTTAATATTGCCAATATGCACCTCCAGCCATCAGGTTCCCAACACAACCACAGCACAATTATTATCAACTCACAGGGCACACCACAATAATTGAAAAATCTTTGATGATGATCATAGAAAGACTGTAGAGATTATTTATTTCATACTCTTTTATTGAAATTAAACAAATTAATAATTGTAAATTCTACCACTTATTTAATATATAATGAAAATAAGGGTCTTCAGTACTGTTTTTTCTATGACAATCAATTATTTATAAAAAAGTTATTGCTCATAACACATTACAAGCTGCTCGGCTCAGCGGCTCCGCAGTCAGCTGTAGTCAGCTCACGAGTCAGCTGTAGGGAGCTGCTAATTGATACAGCGCCACCAGTCGCCTCATGGCTACAGGCTCGGGCCTACATGCCCCCGTCTGCCGCGGTAGGTAAGCCGTATGAGTGAGACAGCAAAAATAGACACGCCCACCGCATACGTCACGTCCGGTTAAGTCTACAGAGAGCGCAGGCAGAGAGACCGGATGCTCGAAACTGAAATCGAATTCCCCTGACCAAAGGGAATCAGCGTTTCGAAAAATGAAACGTTCATAACTTTTCAATGCGGGCTTTGTTCGGGATAATTTTTTTTTTTTAATTACTCAGGGGATCATCAGCTACGCGCGGGATGTATAATATAAATGAAATAATCATCCTAAAATAGTTTTTCTTTGAAGCGTCCTAACCTAAAACCAAAAATCAAAGTATATAAAGCCCTACAGGCTTTCACGGCAGTCGGTTTAAAAAAAACCAAATCGCCGTTAAAGCCCGATTGGGCTTTAGGATTCTTTACAATTTTTATTATTTGTAATATAAACTATTGCCTGAAGTAAAATCAGGAAATAATAACGACGAGTTTTACTGCGTTCCTTTATGAACTTAAATATTTATAATATAAATATTTAATAAATAATTTGTTTATTAAGTTTTAAAAATTTAAATTAAAAAAGGGAGTTTCTTTGTCGATAAAACCATTTTGATACTCGACGAACCCATTTCTTTGCCGTTTATACAAAAACAGAAGGTCATATTAGCAAAACACTGCCCATATTCAGTTTTTCGTTAAAATAAAGGAAATTGATATCTTCCTTTATGTGCAACGTTATAAATTTTAGTTTGAGACTGCATGGGTTCGTCAAATATCAAAATGGTTTTATCGACATAGAAACTCCCTTTTTTAATTTAAATTTTTAAAACTTAATAAACAAATTATTTATTAAATATTTATATTATAAATATTTAAGTTCATAAAGGAACGCAGTAAAACTCGTCGTTATTATTTCCTGATTTTACATCAGGCAATAGTTTATAATACAAATAATAAAAATTGTAAAGAATTAAATAATATTATAAATCTTGATAAATTGCATAAAGTTTAATAAGTTAATTTAATCAATACAGGCACGAAGAAAAACTTGACGTTATTATTGTCTGATTTTATTTCAGTCAATAGTTTACTTCTGTCAATAGTAAAGCCTTAAAATTGTAAACAATAAATTATATAGATTAGTATAAAGTAAACTACAAATATAAATAAAATATAACTTTTAATTTTAGAAAGATCATATATTTTTGAAAGTTAAGAAATTCTATCAATTAATTACTTTTTTATGATGCTACTTTGACGGATCAAAGAAATTTACTTTGTTAGATAGATTCAGACAGATAAAAACCACTCGCCGTTAATTTTTACTTTTTTAAAGGTATTTTTATTACAATAAGTTTTCAAAAGTATTTTTAAAAGTTCTTCTGAATAAAAATGATTTTGACAATTAATTAGAACAAACAAAAATAATCTGTTTTTGATGAATTTTTTTCTAAAATTGCTTTATTTTTAAAATTTTCGTTAAAATTCTCTTCTGTGCACTTATAGTCGGATGACAATTTTATTTTAAAATAAAAGTTATAGTCTTTCTACAACAAATTTTATTAGAGCACCTATCTAAATTATCTTTTCTTGAACAAAAATTTTCCAAACACTTAGAACAACTGAAGGTTTTTTTTTAGTATGAAGTAGTAGATGTCTCTAAAATTTTTTTTAACTTAATTTTGCATCGCAATAAGAACATTTATGTTTTTTCATTTTATAATGTGTTTTAATATGCGGAATTAAATTTTTTGAAGAAAATCGATCCAAGAATTTTAATGAAACTTTTAGGTTATAAAAGCTTTACAATTAATTTAATGAAAATTTTTTTTTTTAATACTTTATTTATTAGTTTTCAAATTTGTCATTTTTGAGAAAAGTAACCTAAAAGTTTCATTGAAGTTCTTGGAATATCATATGATACAATTTCATTTTATTGAAAAATAAACCTAAATCTGATTCCATAAAAATTAAATTTTCTATAATTAAAAATTTTTCGATTGTATAAAGACAATAATAAAAGTTAAAATTTCATAAAATTTTTTTATTCAATAGAAAAAATAAGGAATTTTTTTAAATTTATACAGTATACAGAAGAATGATCCCTTTATAAAAGAGAGCTATCGCCATCTTGCGTAAGATTTTTATTCGTGAGCTGATTGGTGAAGAAGTTTTTAAAATTTTCTAAAAGTGCATTTTGAGGTTACTCTTATTGTTTTTTCCTATGCGCGCTTGAAGCGCGCTCAGAAGAGCTAGTCAAAATTAAATTTGATAGACGAAAAAATTTTACAAAACAAAAATTTTGAAAGAAAAAAGTTTTCACATAATATTAAAAAATTCAACTTAAATAATTTTTTAAAAATTTTCATCGAAACAATATTATTAATCTTATATAAAACCTAAATTTTTTAAAATTCTAAAATTTTTTAATGTATAAGGACAATCATAAGATTCAAAATTTTATAGAATTTTTACATTAAACACAAAAAAATGCAATGGATTTTTTTTACTTATATAGATCGAATGATAAATTTTTGAAATTGATAGAGGAAAAAAACAAAATTTTGAAAGAAAAATTTATTTACTTTGTGAAAATTTTCATCCAAACGACATTATTAATTTCATCAGAATTTTTGCTTTCTATAAATATTCGACTTGAAGATGTGCATCTTGATAAAGCGACATACAATTGACCATGAGAAAAAATTGGTTTATCAATATATATACCGGCAGAATTTGTCCTTGGGACAAAGTTTTGATTTGTTTTGATCTGTTTTGATATCTATATTCAATATAATTGAAAATATTTCAATTGTAGAACAATTTTTTAATTGTTTTTAACAACATCGATAAGATTAAATTCAATCTATACTTTTAATTGAATTTAATCTTTAATTTCATTTTTTAATATTTTGTGTGTTAACAAAACATTAATTTGGCTGCACCTAAGGCTCTCCAAATGGAAGTCTGAAGCGCAGTTGAAAAAAAAATGCTTATATTTTTGACTAAAATAACGCGTATTTAAGGTACTTTTGGGTGCGCCTCAGGCCCTCGAAATGAAAATCTGAGGCGTAGAGAGGCGCAGCCAAAAAAAAGTGCTTAAGTTCCGATATTTTTGACTAAAATAACGCATATTTAAGGTACTTTTGGCTGCGCCTCGCTGCACCTCACGAAAAAAAAAAAAAAAAAAAACCCTTTCAATTATATAATATAGTAAGATAAAATAACGCATATTTAAGGTACTTTAGGCTGCGCCTCACGAAAAAAAAACCCTTTCAACTATATAATATAGTAAGATATTATTCGCATTCCTCGCGATAATTGATAACTGAACCTGCTCATCGAAATGTTTTGACCATTTATCCACGATCTGACCTTCGGTAGGGGCATTAGTCAAATACCGTACCTTATTAAAAATCTTAAGCGCGTAATCACTCCCCTACTGTTATTCCGCGCGATGAATCCCGAATTCATGCCGGTGTCGAACTTCTCCCTGAACAGACTCGCCCCAATATCGCTCTGTTAATCGAGTGTGAAAAACATCCCAGCTATTTACACTTGCATCAATGTGCTCCCACCACTCACGGGCCTTGCCTTTCAGAGATTGTTCGATCACGATTTTCACGTTCTCGCTGGTCAAACCCACCACATTTATATATTATATATGGGTTGATCTCGAGTATGAACTTCAAAGACGGGAAGCTCAAAGTTTACTCTTTGCCCCCCCTGATTACGGTTAGCCTTTTCTACAAAGACTTACAAACTACTTACAAATTTTTTCAAGGCATGATCATTAATTTTTGTTGTTTACACATCATAAATTGCTAATAATTTCTTGATATATTAAAGGGTCATTCCATTGTGACTGTCGGGACATTTTTACACCTTTGAAACGAAATTAAACCAACTAAAATAAACATAATTAATTATACATAATTAAACTGCTTTCAATTATGTCTGCAAATTATGTTGAGATAAAAATTTGAAAAAAATATATTTAAAATTTAAGGCTTCAAGCAACAACATCTGATTATTAGAATTAGATTTCCAACATATATAATCTTTTTAAAAATAAAAAGCAGTGTGGCAAGTGTAACCGTCCGATTCTATGAGTTTTAGAAAAGATGAACCAACCGTACGTGACGGAGGAAATTTATTATTCTCGCGTCGAGGGGTATGAGAGACAGCAGTGGGGGGATTCACGCGACACGCCAACGCTGGCAAAGCGGCCGGCCGAAGCGAGAAACTAGAGGTGCGACTCGTGAGGAGGCACTTTACTTTTTGCTCCAATCTAGTACACTTCCTTCTTGTCACCTACAAGCTGTCATGTCTGAGAAGTATGCACGAGCTTTACGTAAGTTTTTTTTATCATTTTTGAGTAGATGATTGACGCCCAGGTGGCTTATTATCGAGAACCTTGCGCTCTGCTCAAAAGAATAGAATTTATCCTTGGAAAGAAAGGTATTGTTATAAATACTTGGGTCTTTATTTTAACCCATCTTTCTACAAGGACCCTGGTTTGAGGTGCCACGTACACACGGAGAGAAGGTCCACTCTTCTTTCATAGCGCCCCCTGCACGAGAAAAGAGGGTGCAGCACGCGCACTCGTTTTTGAGGTGCGGTGCACTGTAAAATCCAGTGCACCCGTTCAACTCAAAACGAGCTGGCGATGCTGATTTGAGCCCGACGCGGTCTTTTAAAAAATTGCTGGCATTTTTTATCTAATACTAATATTGTAATGTAACTTTAGTAAATAGTAGATTACATACCTAGGCCACGAAAGTAAGAAATGTCTCAAATCACATGTATTTTTCGGCCGAGGCGTAGCCGAGGTTAAATATAAAACTTGATTTTCCTTGGATTTATAAATTTTTCGTTTAATTCGCAAGAACTCGAAAACCATTGAATATTTTTTAATGAAATTTTAACAACATATTCTTGAACTCTTTCCGCTGCTAATGAAACGGTCCGGGTATTTTTAAAGTGTTTTAATACCAAGTAATTAACTATGAAAAATCGAAAATTAACAGTTTTTAACCTCAAACTTTGGATTAAAAAAGTAGGTACAAAAATTAAGAGTTGAAAAAACTTCAAGCGAGGAAGTTTTTCATTAGGTTTCAAAGAATGTTTTACTAAAGTTACATTACAATATTCGTATTAGATAAAAAATGCCAGCAATTTTTTAAGAGACCACGTCGGGCTCAAATCAGCTGCATCGCCAGCTCGTTTTGAGTTGAACGGGTACACTAGATTTTACAGTGCACCAGGCACCTCAAAAACGAGTGCAGGGGGCGCGCTACGAAATAAGAGTGGACCTTCTCTCCGTGCATGCCTCCGTGCATTGTTGATGCACTCAACCACACGGAAAAAAAATGGGAGTTTCTTCAGAAGTTCAGGGAGTTTTTACCCAAAGAAAATTGGAGATTCTCCAATCTTCAAAAATTAGAGTTTCTCCTAATTTTTTTGGTAAATCTACAATTTAAAATTGTATATTTTGTCGACTAGGTTAAGATTCTCAGAGATGATTCACGTGCTGGGATAGAATTTAAAACAATCTCTTGGACCTGGGTTAGCGGATCGCTGACGGAAGCATACCCTGGAGAGCATACTCGGGGACCATTGCACCAGATCGCCCCTCACGGGTATACCCGGGGACCATCTCCGAGAGCTTGGTTTGAATTTTTTTAGAGGTGACTTTGGTGATCGTCTGTGAGCTTCCAGTCATGAATTTCGACCTGGATAACCAGGTCGCCGATGACGGGTAGACCCGGAGATCATCTTCGAGAGCTTGGTTTGAATTTTCCTCGAGGTGACTTTGATGATCGTCTGAGAGCTCTCAGTCACGAATTTATACCCTGACACCAGGTCGCCGATGTCAGGTTTACCCGGGCATCATCTCCGAGAAGTTGACTTGAGTTTTCATCATGGTGACTCTAGTGATCAACATCATGATTCTTACCTAGAGAGCTCGATTGTTCGAAGATGATGCCCGAGTATACCCGGCATCGGCGACCTGGTGTCAGGGTATAAATTCGTGACTGAGAGCTCTCAGACGATCATCAAAGTCACCTCGAGGAAAATACAAACCAAGCTCTCGGGGATGATCTCCGGGTATACCCGTCATCGGCGACCTGGTTGTCCAGGTCAAAATTCGTGTCTGAGAGCTCTCAGAGGATCATCAAAGTCACATGGAGGAAAATTCAAACCAAGCACTCGGAGATGATCCCCGGGTATACCCGACATCGGCGACCTGGTTGTCCAGGTCTAAATTCATGCCTGGTAGCTCACAGACGATCACCAAACTCACCTCGAAGAAAATTCGAACCAGGCTCTCGGAGATGATCCCAGGGTATACCCATCATCGGCGACCTGGAGCAATGGTCCCCGGGTATGCTCCCCTACCATCTACCGTCAGCAATCGGCTAATCCGGGTCGAACAAACAAAATTTCGTGATGACTCTAAACAAAAGCATGGGGCACTCGATGAAACACAGTCATACACCTTAAATTAAAGACATTTATAGTGCCCCATGCTTTTGTTTAGAGTCATCACGAAATTTTGTTTGTTAAACTTGGGCGCCCAGGGTTTTGGGGGGCTTAGAGCTTAGGGGGTAGCCAATCAGATTTTTTGGTGAACTCAGGCACCCAGGATTTTGGGGGGTAGCAGATAAGCTTTTTTGTAGAACTTGGGCTCCAGGGGTTTTAGGGGCTTAGAGCTTAGGGAGTAGCCTATCAGCTTCTTTGTTGAACTTGGGATCCCAGGGTTGTGGGGGGTAGCCAATCAGCTTCTGTGGTGAACTCGGGCGCCTAGGGTTTTGGTGGTTTAGAGCTTTGGGGGTAGCCTATCAGCTTTTTTGGTGAACTCGGGCGCCCAGGGTTTTGGGGTGTAGCACATGAGCTTTTCCGTTGAACTTAAAAGCTCCGAGTTTTGGGGGCTCAGAGCTTGGGGGGTAGCCAATCAGCTTCTATGGTGAACACGGTTGCCCAGGGTTATGGGAGTAGCAGATCAGCTTTTTTGTTGAACGCAGACGCTCAGGGTTTTGGGGGCTTAAAGCTAAGGGGGAAGCCTATCAGCTTTTTTGTTGAACTCGGGCTCCGAGGGGTTTGTGGGCTCAGGGCTTGGGGGCTAGCAGATAAGCTTTTTTGTTGAACTCGGGTGCCCAGGGTTTTTAGAGCTCAGTTTTCGGGGGGTAGCCAATTAGCTTCTTTGGTGAACTTGGACGGCCAGGGTTTTGGGGGGGTAGCAGATCAGCTTTTTTGTTGAACGCAGACGCTCAGGGTTTTGGAGGCTTAAAGCTTAGGGGGAAGCCTATCAGCTTTTTTGTTGAACTCGGGCTCCGAGGGGTTTGTGGGCTCAGGGCTTGGGGGCTAGCAGATAAGCTTTTTTGTTGAACTCGGGTGCCCAGGGTTTTTAGAGCTCAGTTTTCGGGGGGTAGCCAATTAGCTTCTTTGGTGAACTTGGACTGCCAGGGTTTTGGGGGGGTAGCAGATCAGCTTTTTCGTTGAACTCGAGCTCCCAGGGTTTTGTGAGCTCAGAGTTTTGGGGGTAGCCAAACAGCTTTTTCGTTGATATCGGGTGCCCTGGGTTTTGGGGGCTCAGTGCTTAGGGGCTAGCCTATCAGCGTTTTTGTTGAACTAGGGTCCCCTGGGTTTTGGGGGCTCAGAGCTTGGGGGGTAGCCAGTCAGCTTCTTTGTTGAACTCGGGCGTCCAGGGTTTTGAGGGGTAGCACATCAGCTATTTCGTTGAAATTTAAAGCTCCGAGTTTTGGGGGCTTAGAGCTTGGGGGTAGCAAATCAGCTTTTTTGTTAAACTCGGGCTCCCAGGCTTTTAGGGGCTTAGAGCTTAGGGGGTAGCCTATCAGCTTCTTTGTTGAACTTGGGCACCCAGGGTTTTGGGGGTAGCCTATCAGCTTTTTTGTTGAACTCGGGCGCCCAGGGTTTTGGGAGCTCAGAGCTTGGGGATTAGCCAATCAGCTTTTTCGTTGAACTCGAGCGCCCAGGGTTTTGAGGGCTCAGAGCTTGGGGGTAGCCAATCAGCTTCTTTGGTGAACACGGTTGCGAAAGGGTTTTGGGGGTAGCCTACAAGCTTTTTTGTTAAATTGGGGCGCCCAGGGTTTTGGGGGCTCAGTGCTTAGGGGGTAGCCTATCAGCGTTTTTGTTGAACTAGGGTCCCCTGGGTTTTGGGGGCTCAGAGCTTGGGGGGAAGCCAGTCAGCTTCTTTGTTGAGCTTGGGCGCTCATGGCTTTGGGGGTTAGCAGATCGGCTTCTTCGTTGAACTTAAGTGCTCCAAATTTTGAAGCCTCAGAGCTTGGGGCGTAGCCAATCTGCTTCTTTGGTGAACTCAGGCGTCCAGGGTTTTGGAGGGTAGCAGATCAGCTTTTTCGTTGAAATTAAGTGCTCCGAGTTTTGAGAGCTTAGAGCTTGGGGGGTATCGAATCCGCTTTTTTTTAAACTCGGGCTGCAAGGGTTTTGGGGGCTTAGAGATTAGGGGTAACCCATCAGGTTTTTTGTTGAACTCGGGCTCCCAGGGTTTTGGGGGCTCAGGGCTTGGGGGCTAGCAAATAAGCTTTTTCGTTGAACTCGAGCACCCAGGGTTTTGGGGGCTCAGAGATTGGCGGGTAGAACAACAGCTTTTTCTTTGATCTCGGGTGCCCTGGGTTTTGGGAGCTCAGTGCTTAAGGGATAGTCTATCTGCTTTTTTGTTGAACTCGGGCTCCCAGGGTTATGGGGGGCTTAGAGCTTAGGGGGTAGCCAATCAGCTTTTTGGGTGAACTCGGGCACCCAGGGTTTTGGGGGGTAGCAGATCAGCTTTTTTGTTGAACTCGGGCTCTCAGGGTTTTGGGGGCTCAGAGCTTGGGGGGTAGCCAATCAGCTTCTATGGTGAACTCGGTGGCCCAGGATTTTGGGGTAGCAGATCAGTTTTTTTGTTGAACGCAGACGCTCAGGGTTTTGGAGGCTTAGAGCTTAGGGGGTAGCAGATCAGCTTTTTTGTTGAACTCAGGTGCCCAGGGTTTTGGGGGCTCAGTTTTCGGGGGGCAGCCAATCAGCTTCTTTGGTGAACTTGGACGCGCAGGGTTTTGGGGGGTAATACATTAGCTTTTTCGTTGAACTTGAAAGCTCCGAGTTTTGGGGGCTTAGAGCTTGGGAGGTATTCAATCAGCTTTTTTGTTGAACTCGGGCTCCCAGGGTTTTGGGGGCTCAGTCCTCAGGTGGAAGCCTATATCTTTTTCGTTGAACTCGAACGCCAAGGGTTTTGGGGGCTCAGAGCTTGAGGCGTAACCAATCCGCTTCCATGGTGAACACGGTTGCCAAGGGCTTTGGGGGTAGCGAATCAGCTTTTTTGATGAACTTGGGCTACCAGGGTTTTTAGAGCTCAGTTTTCGGGGGGTAGCCAATTAGCTTCTTTGGTGAACTTGGACGGCCAGGGTTTTGGGGGGGTAGCAGATCAGCTTTTTTGTTGAACGCAGACGCTCAGGGTTTTGGAGGCTTAAAGCTTAGGGGGAAGCCTATCAGCTTTTTTGTTGAACTCGGGCTCCGAGGGGTTTGTGGGCTCAGGGCTTGGGGGCTAGCAGATAAGCTTTTTTGTTGAACTCGGGTGCCCAGGGTTTTTAGAGCTCAGTTTTCGGGGGGTAGCCAATTAGCTTCTTTGGTGAACTTGGACTGCCAGGGTTTTGGGGGGGTAGCAGATCAGCTTTTTCGTTGAACTCGAGCTCCCAGGGTTTTGTGAGCTCAGAGTTTTGGGGGTAGCCAAACAGCTTTTTCGTTGATATCGGGTGCCCTGGGTTTTGGGGGCTCAGTGCTTAGGGGCTAGCCTATCAGCGTTTTTGTTGAACTAGGGTCCCCTGGGTTTTGGGGGCTCAGAGCTTGGGGGGTAGCCAGTCAGCTTCTTTGTTGAACTCGGGCGTCCAGGGTTTTGAGGGGTAGCACATCAGCTATTTCGTTGAAATTTAAAGCTCCGAGTTTTGGGGGCTTAGAGCTTGGGGGTAGCAAATCAGCTTTTTTGTTAAACTCGGGCTCCCAGGCTTTTAGGGGCTTAGAGCTTAGGGGGTAGCCTATCAGCTTCTTTGTTGAACTTGGGCACCCAGGGTTTTGGGGGTAGCCTATCAGCTTTTTTGTTGAACTCGGGCGCCCAGGGTTTTGGGAGCTCAGAGCTTGGGGATTAGCCAATCAGCTTTTTCGTTGAACTCGAGCGCCCAGGGTTTTGAGGGCTCAGAGCTTGGGGGTAGCCAATCAGCTTCTTTGGTGAACACGGTTGCGAAAGGGTTTTGGGGGTAGCCTACAAGCTTTTTTGTTAAATTGGGGCGCCCAGGGTTTTGGGGGCTCAGTGCTTAGGGGGTAGCCTATCAGCGTTTTTGTTGAACTAGGGTCCCCTGGGTTTTGGGGGCTCAGAGCTTGGGGGGAAGCCAGTCAGCTTCTTTGTTGAGCTTGGGCGCTCATGGCTTTGGGGGTTAGCAGATCGGCTTCTTCGTTGAACTTAAGTGCTCCAAATTTTGAAGCCTCAGAGCTTGGGGCGTAGCCAATCTGCTTCTTTGGTGAACTCAGGCGTCCAGGGTTTTGGAGGGTAGCAGATCAGCTTTTTCGTTGAAATTAAGTGCTCCGAGTTTTGAGAGCTTAGAGCTTGGGGGGTATCGAATCCGCTTTTTTTTAAACTCGGGCTGCAAGGGTTTTGGGGGCTTAGAGATTAGGGGTAACCCATCAGGTTTTTTGTTGAACTCGGGCTCCCAGGGTTTTGGGGGCTCAGGGCTTGGGGGCTAGCAAATAAGCTTTTTCGTTGAACTCGAGCACCCAGGGTTTTGGGGGCTCAGAGATTGGCGGGTAGAACAACAGCTTTTTCTTTGATCTCGGGTGCCCTGGGTTTTGGGAGCTCAGTGCTTAAGGGATAGTCTATCTGCTTTTTTGTTGAACTCGGGCTCCCAGGGTTATGGGGGGCTTAGAGCTTAGGGGGTAGCCAATCAGCTTTTTGGGTGAACTCGGGCACCCAGGGTTTTGGGGGGTAGCAGATCAGCTTTTTTGTTGAACTCGGGCTCTCAGGGTTTTGGGGGCTCAGAGCTTGGGGGGTAGCCAATCAGCTTCTATGGTGAACTCGGTGGCCCAGGATTTTGGGGTAGCAGATCAGTTTTTTTGTTGAACGCAGACGCTCAGGGTTTTGGAGGCTTAGAGCTTAGGGGGTAGCAGATCAGCTTTTTTGTTGAACTCAGGTGCCCAGGGTTTTGGGGGCTCAGTTTTCGGGGGGCAGCCAATCAGCTTCTTTGGTGAACTTGGACGCGCAGGGTTTTGGGGGGTAATACATTAGCTTTTTCGTTGAACTTGAAAGCTCCGAGTTTTGGGGGCTTAGAGCTTGGGAGGTATTCAATCAGCTTTTTTGTTGAACTCGGGCTCCCAGGGTTTTGGGGGCTCAGTCCTCAGGTGGAAGCCTATATCTTTTTCGTTGAACTCGAACGCCAAGGGTTTTGGGGGCTCAGAGCTTGAGGCGTAACCAATCCGCTTCCATGGTGAACACGGTTGCCAAGGGCTTTGGGGGTAGCGAATCAGCTTTTTTGATGAACTTGGGCTACCAGGGTTTTGTGGGCAAAGAGCTTGGGGGTAGCATATCAGCTTTTTTGTTGAACTCGGGTGCCCAGGGTTTTGGGGGTTCAGTTTTCGGGGGGTATCGAATCCACTTTTTCTTCGATTTCGGTCGCCCTGGGTTTTGGGGGCTCAGTGCTTAGGAAGTAGCCTATCAGCTTTTTTGTTGAACTTAAAAACTCCGATTTTGGGGGCTTAGAGCTTAGGGGGTAGCTTATCAGCTTCTTTGTTGTACTTGGGCGACCAGGGTTGTGGGGGGTAGCCAATCAGCTTTTTTGTTAAACTTGGGCACCCAGGGTTTTGAGGGCTTAGAGCTTGGGGGGTAGACAAACAGCTTTTTCTTTGATTTCGAGTGCCCTGGGTGTTGAAGGCTCAGAACTTGGGTGCAGCCAATCAGCTTCTTTGGTGAACACGGTTGCGAAAGGGTTTTGGGGGTAGCATACAAGCTTTTTTGTTAAATTGGAGCGCCCCGGGTTTTGAGGGCTCAGTCCTTAGGGGGTAGTCTATCAGCTTTTTCGTTGAATTCGAGCTCCCAGGGTTTTGGGGGTACAGAGCTTGGGGGGTAGTCATTCGGCTTCTTTGGTGAGCTCGGGTACCCAGGGTTTTGGAGGCTTAGAGCTTGGGGGGGTAGCCGATCAGCTTTTATGGTGAACACGGTTTCCCAGGGTTTAGGGGGTAGCAAATCAGCTTTTTTGTTGAACGCGGACGCTCAGGGTTCTGGAGGCTTAGAGCTCAGGGAGTAGCCTATCAGCTTTTTCGTTGATCTCGGGCGCCCAAGGTTTTGGGGGCTCAGAGCTTGGGAGGTAGCCTATCAGCTTTTCTGTTGAACTCAGGCTCCAAGGGTTTTGGGTGCTCAAAGCTTGGAGCCCAGCCAATCAGCTTCTTTGGTGAACTCGGGTGCCCAGGGTTTTGGATGCTCAGAGCTTGGGGGGTAGCCAATCAGCTTTTTCGTCGAACTCGAGCGCCCAGGGTTTTGGGGGCTCAGAGCATGGAGGGTAGCCAATCAGCTTCTTTGGTGAGCACGGTTGCCCAGAGTTTTGGGGTCAGCCTATCAGCTTTTGTGTTGAACTTGGGCCCTCAGGGTTTTTGATGCTCAGAGCTTGGGGGGCAGCCAATCAGCTTTTTCGCTGAACTCGAGAGCTCAGAGTTTTGGGGGCTCAGAGCTTGGGGCGTAGCCAATCCGCTTCTTTGGTGAACTCGGGCACCCAGAGTTTTGGAGGCTTAGAGATTAGGTGGTACCTTATAAGCTTTTTTGTTGAACTCGGGCTCTCAGGGTTTTAGAGGCTTAGAGCTTAGGGGGTAGCCTATCAGATTTTTTGTTGAACTTGGGATCCCAGAGTTTTGTTGGCTCAGAGCTTGGGGTGTAGCAGATCAGCTTTTTTGTTGAACTCGGGTGCCCAGGGTTTTGGGGGCTCAGTTTTCGGGGGGTAGCCAATCAGCTTCTTCGGTGAACTTGGGTTCCTAGGGTTTTGGGGGGTAACAGATCAGCTTTTTCGTTGAACTCGAGAACCCAGGGTTTTGGGAGCTCAGAGCTCGGCGGGTAGAACAACAGCTTTTTCTTTGATCTCGGGTTCCCTGGGTTTTGGGAGCTCAGTGCTTAAGGGGTAGCCTATCTGCTTTTTTGTTGAACTCGGGCTCCCAGGGTTATGGGGGGCTTAGAGCTTAGGGGGTAGCCAATCAGCTTTTTGGGTGAACTCGGGCACCCAGGGTTTTGGGGGGTAGCAGATCAGCTTTTTTGTTGAACTCGGGCTCTCAGGGTTTTGGGGGCTCAGAGCTTGGGGGGAAGCCAATCAGCTTCTATGGTGAACTCGGTGGCCCAGGATTTCGGGGTAGCAGATCAGTTTTTTTGTTGAACGCAGACGCTCAGGGTTTTGGAGGCTTAGAGCTTAGGGGGTAGCATATCAGCTTTTTTGTTGAACTCAGGTGCCCAGGGTCTTAGAGACTCAGTTTTCGGGGGGTAGCCAATCAGCTTCTTCGGTGAACTTGGGCGCCCAGGGCTTTGGGGGGTAGCCTATCAGCTTCTTTGTGGAACTTGAGCACCCAGGGTCTTGGGGGTAGCCTATTAGCTTTTTTGTTGGACTCGGACGCCCAGGGTTTTGGGGGCTCAGAGCTTGGGGGGGAGCCAATCCACTTCTTTGGTGAACACGGTTGCCCAGGGTTTTGGGAGTAGCCTATCAGCTTTTTTGTTGAACTCGGGCGCTCGGGGTCTTGGGGGTAGCCAATCAGCTTTTTCGTTGATCTCGGGCGCCCAAGGTTTTGGGGGCTCAGAGCTTGGGAGGTAGACAAACAGCTTTTTCTTCGATTTCGGTCGCTCTGGGTTTTGGGGGCTCAGTGCTTAGACGGTAGCCTATCAGCTTTTCTGTTGAACTCAGGCTCCAAGGGTTTTGGGGGCTTAAAGCTTGGGGCCCAGCCAATCAGCTTCTTTGGTGAACTGGGGTGCCCAGGGTTTTGGATGCTCAGAGCTTAGGGGGTAGCCAATCAGCTTTTTCGTTGAACTCGAGAGCTCAGGGTTTTGGAAACTCAGAGCTTGAGGGGTATCCAATCAGCTTCTATGGTGAACACGGTTGCCCAGGGTTCTGGGGGTAGCAGATCAGCTTTTTTGTTGAACTCAGGCTCCCAGAGTTTTGGGGGCTCAAAGTTTCTGGCCCAGACAAATAGCTTCTTTGGTAAACTCGGGTGCCTAGGGTTTTGGATGCTCAGAGCTTGGGGGGTAACCAATCAGCTTTCTCGTTGAACTCGGGCTCCCAGGGTTTTGTGAACTCAGAGCTTGGGGGGTAGCCAATCAGCTTCTATGGTAAACACGGTTAGCCAGGGTTTTGGGGGTAGCTTATCTGCTTTTTTGTTGAACTCGGGCTCCCAGGGTTATGGGGGGCTTAGAGCTTAGGGGGTAGCCAATCAGCCTTTTCGTGAACTCGGGAACCCAGGGTTTTGGGGCGTAGCCAATCCGCTTCTTTGGTGAACTCGGGCACCCAGGCTTTTGGAGGGTAGCGGATAAGCTTTTTCGTTGAGATTGAGTGCTCCGAGTTTTAAGGTCTTTGAGCTTGGGGGGTTTCCAATCAGCTTTTTTGTTGAACTCAGACTCTTATGGTTATGGGGGGCTTAGAGCTTAGGGGGTCGCCCATCAGCTTTTTTGGTGAGCTCGGGCTCCCAGGGTTTTGGATGCTCAGAGCTTGGGGGGTAACCAATCAGCTTTCTCGTTGAACTCGGGCTCCCAGGGTTTTGGGGGCTCAGAGCTTGAGGGGTAGACAATCGGCTTCTTTGGTGAACTCGGGCGCCCAGGGTTTTGGAGGCTTAGAGATTAGGGGGTACCCTATAAGCTTTTTTGTTGAATCTAGGCTCTCAGGGTTTTCGAGGCTTAGAGCTTAGGGGATAGCCAATCAGCCTTTTCGTGAACTCGGGAACCCAGGGTTTTGGGGGGTAGCCTATCACCTTTTTTGTTGAACTCGGGCTCTCAGAGCTTGGGGCGTAGCCAATCCGCTTCTTTGGTGAACTCGGGCACCCAGGCTTTTGGAGGGTAGCGGATAAGCTTTTTCGTTGAGATTGAGTGCTCCGAGTTTTAAGGTCTTTGAGCTTGGGGGGTTTCCAATCAGCTTTTTTGTTGAACTCAGACTCTTATGGTTATGGGGGGCTTAGAGCTTAGGGGGTCGCCCATCAGCTTTTTTGGTGAGCTCGGGCTCCCAGGGTTTTGGATGCTCAGAGCTTGGGGGGTAACCAATCAGCTTTCTCGTTGAACTCGGGCTCCCAGGGTTTTGTGAACTCTGAGCTTGGGGGGTAGCCAATCAGCTTCTATGGTAAACACGGTTAGCCAGGGTTTTGGGGGTAGCAGATCAGCATTTTGTTGAACGTGGACGCTCAGGGTCTTGGAGGCTTAGAGCTCAGGGGGTAGACTATCAGCTTTTTCGTTGAACTCGAGCGCACAGATATTTGAGGGCTCAGAGCTTGGGGTGTAGCCAATCCGCTTCTTTGGTGAACTCGGGCACCCAGGCTTTTGGAGGGTAGCAGATAAGCTTTTTCGTTGAAACTAAGTGCTCCGAGTTTTAAGGGCTTAGAGCTTGGGGGGTTTCCAATCAGCTTTTTTGTTGAACTCAGACTCCGAGGGTTTTGAGGGCTCAGAGCTTGGGGTGTAGCCAATCCGCTTCTTTGGTGAACTCGGGCACCCAGGCTTTTGGAGGGTAGCAGATAAGCTTTTTCGTTGAAACTAAGTGCTCCGAGTTTTAAGGGCTTAGAGCTTGGGGGGTTTCCAATCAGCTTTTTTGTTGAACTCAGACTCCGAGGGTTTTGGGGGCTCAGAGCTTGGGGTGTAGCCAATCCGCTTCTTTGGTGAACTCGGGCACCCAGGCTTTTGGAGGGTAGCAGATAAGCTTTTTCGTTGAAACTAAGTGCTCCGAGTTTTAAGGGCTTAGAGCTTGGGGGGTTTCCAATCAGCTTTTTTGTTGAACTCAGACTCCGAGGGTTTTGGGGGCTCAGAGCTTGAGGGGTAGACAATCGGCTTCTTTGGTGAACTCGGGCGCCCAGGGTTTTGGAGGCTTAGAGATTAGGGGGTACCCTATAAGCTTTTTTGTTGAATCTAGGCTCTCAGGGTTTTCGAGGCTTAGAGCTTAGGGGGTAGCCTATCAGCTTTTTTGTTGAACTTGGGCTCCCAGAGTTTTGTGGGCTCAGAGCTTGGGGATTAGCAGATCAACTTTTTTGTTGAACTCGGGTGCCCAGGGTTTTGGGGGCTCAGTTTTCGGGGGGTAGCCAATCAGCTTCTTCGGTGAACTTGGGCGCCCAGGGTTTTGGGGGGTAACAGATCAGCTTTTTCGTTGAACTCGAGCACCCAGGGTTTTGGGGGCTCAGAGCATGGGGGGTAGAACAACAGCTTTTTCTTTGATCGCGGGTGCCCTGGGTTTTGGGGGCTCAGTGCTTAAGGGGTAGCTTATCTGCTTTTTTGTTGAACTCGGGCTCCCAGGGTTATGGGGGGCTTAGAGCTTAGGGGGTAGCCAATCAGCCTTTTCGTGAACTCGGGAACCCAGGGTTTTGGGGGGTAGCCTATCAGCTTTTTTGTTGAACTCGGGCTCTCAGAGCTTGGGGCGTAGCCAATCCGCTTCTTTGGTGAACTCGGGCACCCAGGCTTTTGGAGGGTAGCGGATAAGCTTTTTCGTTGAGATTAAGTGCTCCGAGTTTTAAGGTCTTTGAGCTTGGGGGGTTTCCAATCAGCTTTTTTGTTGAACTCAGACTCTTATGGTTATGGGGGGCTTAGAGCTTAGGGGGTCGCCAATCAGCTTTTTTGGTGAGCTCGTTCACCCAGGGTTTTGGGGGTTAGCAGATCAGCTTTTTTGTTGAACTAGGGCTCCCAGGGTTTTAGGGGCTTAGAGCTTAGGGGGTAGCCTATCAGCTTCTTTGTTGAACTTGAGCACCCAGGGTTTTGGGGGCTCAGAGCTTGGGGGAGAGCCGATCGGCTTCTTTGTGAACTCGGGCTCCCAGGGTTATGGGGGGCTTAGAGCTTAGGGGGTAGCCAATCAGCTTTTTCGTGAACTCTGGCACCCAGGGTTTTGGGGGGTAGCCTATCAGCTTTTTTGTTGAACTCGGGCGCTCAGGGTTTTGGGGACTCAGAGCTTGGGGGGTAGCTAATCAGCTTCTTTGGTGAACACGGTTGCCCAGGGTTTTGAGGGGTACCAAATCAGCTTTTTCGTTGAACTTGGGCACCCAGGGTTTTGAAGGTTCAGAGCTTGGGGGGTAGACAAACAGCTTTTTCTTTGATTTCGGGTGCCCTGGGTTTTGGGGGGTAGCAGATCAGCTTTTTTGTTGAACTTGGGCTCCCAGGGTTTTAGGGGGTTAGAGCTTGGGGGGAAGCCAATCCGCTTCTTTGGTGAACATGGTTGCCCAGGGTTTTGGGGGTAGCCTATCAGCTTCTTCGGTGAACTTGGGCACCCAGGGTTTTGGGGGGTAGCCTATCCGCTTTTTTGTGAACTCGGGCTCCCAGGGTTATGGGGGGCTTAGAGCTTAGGGGGTAGCCAATCAGCTTTTTTGGTGAACTCGGGCACCCAGGGTTTTGGGGGGTAACAGATCAGCATTTTTGTTGAACTTGAGCTCCCAGGGTCTTAGGGGCTTAGAGCTTGGGGGGTAGCCAATCCGCTTCTTTGGTGAACACGGTTGCCCAGGGTTTTGGGGGTAGCCTATCAGCTTTTTTGTTGAACTCGGGCGCTCAGGGTTTTGGGGGCTCAGAGCTTGGGGGGTAGCCAATCGGCTTCTTCGGTGAACACGGTTGCCAAGGGTTTTGGGGGTAGCCTATCAGCTTTTTCGTTGAACTCGGGCGCTCAGGGTTTTGGGGGCTCAGAGCTTGGGGGGTAGACAAACAGCTTTTTCTTTGATTTCGGGTGCCCTGGGTTTTGGGGGCTCAGTGCTTAGGGGGTAGCCTATCCGCTTTTTTGTGAACTCGGGCTCTCAGGGTTTTCGGGGCTCAGAGCTTGGGGGGTAGCCCATCAGCTTCTTTGGTGAACACGGTTGCCCAGGGTTTTGGGGGTAGCCTATCAGCTTCTTCGGTGAACTTGGGCGCCCAGGGTTTTAGGGGGTAACAGATCAGCTTTTTCGTTGAACTCGGGCTCTCAGGGTTTTGGGGGCTCAGAGCTTGGGAGATAGCCAATCCACTTCTTTGGTGAACACGGTTGCCCAGGGTTTTGGGGGTGGCCTATCAGCTTTTTTGTTGAACTTGGGCGCTCAGGGTTTTGGGGGCTCAGAGCTTGGGGGGTAGCCAATCAGCTTCTTTGGTGAACACGGTTGCCCAGGGTTTTGGGGGTGGCCTATCAGCTTTTTTGTTGAACTTGGGCGCTCAGGGTTTTGGGGGCTCAGAGCTTGGGGGGTAGCCAATCAGCTTCTTTGGTGAACACGGTGGCCCAGGGTTTTGGGGGTAGCCTATCAGCTTCTTCGGTGAACTTGGGCACCCAGGGTTTTGGGGGCTCAGAGCTTGGGGGGTAGACAAACAGTTTTTTCTTTGATTTCGGGTGCCCTGGGTTTTGGGGGCTCAGTGCTTAGGGGGTACCCTATCCGCTTTTTTGTGAACTCGGGCTCTCAGGGTTTTGGGGGCTCAGAGCTTTGGGGGTAGACAAACAGCTTTTTCTTTGATTTCGGGTGCCCTGGGTTTCGGGTGCTCAGTGCTTACTGGTTAGCCTATCCGCTTTTTTGTAAACTCGGACACCCAGGATCGTGGGTGGTAGCTAATTAGCTTTTTTGTTTATTTTGGGCACCTTGGGTTTTGCGGGGCTTAGAGCTTAGGGGGTAGCCAATCAGCTTTTTTGGTAAAATTAGGCGCCCAAGGTTTCGGGGGGTAGCAGATCAGCTTTTTTGTCGATTTTGGGCTCCCAGGGTCTTAGGGGCTTGGAGCTTAGGGGATAGCCTATCAGCTTTTTTGGTAAACTTAGGCGTCCAAGGTTTCGGGGGGTAGCAGATCAGCTTTTTTGTCGATTTTGGGCTCCCAGGGTCTTAGGGGCTTGGAGCTTAGGGGATAGCCTATCAGCTTTTTTGCTGAACTCGGGCGCGCAGGGTTTTGGGGGCTTAGAGCTTGTGGGTAGCCAATCAGCTTCTATGGTGAACACGGTTGCCCAAAGTTTTGGGGGTAGCAGATCAGCTTTTTTGTTGAACTCGGGCGCTCAGGGTTTTTGGGGCTCAGAGCTTGGGGGGTAGCCAATCAGCTTCTTTGGTGAACACGGTTGTCCAGGGTTTTGGGGGTGGCCTATCAGCTTTTTTGTTGAACTTGGGCGCTCAGGGTTTTGGGGGCTCAGAGCTTGGGGGGTAGCCAATCAGCTTCTTTGGTGAACACGGTTGCCCAGGGTTTTGGGGGTGGCCTATCAGCTTTTTTGTTGAACTTGGGCGCTCAGGGTTTTGGGGGCTTAGAGCTTGTGGGTAGCCAATCAGCTTCTATGGTGAACACGGTTGCCCAGGGTTTTGGGGGTAGCCTATCAGCTTTTTTGTTGAACTCGGGCTCTCAGGGTTTTGGGGGCTCAGAGCTTGGGGGATAGCCAATCCGCTTCTTTGGTGAACACGGTTGCCCAGGGTTTTGGGGGTGGCCTATCAGCTTTTTTGTTGAACTTGGGCGCTCAGGGTTTTGGGGGCTCAGAGCTTGGGGGGTAGCCAATCAGCTTCTTTGGTGAACACGGTTGCCCAGGGTTTTGGGGGAAGCCTATCAGCTTCTTCGGTGAACTTGGGCACCCAGGGTTTTTGGGGCTCAGAGCTTGGGGGGTAGACAATCAGCTTCTCTGGTGAACACGGTTGCCCAAAGTTTTGGGGGTAGCAGATCAGCTTTTTTGTTGAACGCGGGCGCTCAGGGTTTTTGGGGCTCAGAGCTTGGGGGGTAGCCAATCAGCTTCTTTGGTGAACACGGTTGTCCAGGGTTTTGGGGGTAGCCTATCAGCTTCTTCGGTGAACTTGGGGACCCAGGGTTTTGGGGGGTAGCAGATCAGCTTTTTTGTTGAACTTGGGCTCCCAGGGTCTTAGGGGCTTAGAGCTTGGGGGGAAGCCAATCCGCTTCTTTGGTGAACATGGTTGCCCAGGGTTTTGGGGGTAGCCTATCAGCTTCTTCGGTGAACACGGTTGCCCAGGGTTTTGGGGGTAGCCTATCAGCTTTTTTGTTGAACTCGGGCTCTCAGGGTTTTGGGGGCTCAGAGCTTGGGGGATAGCCAATCCGCTTCTTTGGTGAACACGGTTGCCCAGGGTTTTGGGGGTGGCCTATCAGCTTTTTTGTTGAACTTGGGCGCTCAGGGTTTTGGGGGCTCAGAGCTTGGGGGGTAGCCAATCAGCTTCTTTGGTGAACACGGTTGCCCAGGGTTTTGGAGGTAGCCTATCAGCTTTTTTGTTGAACTTGGGCTCCCAGGGTCTTAGGGGCTGAGAGCTTGTGGGTAGCCAATCCACTTCTTTGGTGAATACGGTTGCCCAGGGTTTGGGGGGTAGCCTATCAGCTTTTTTGTTGAACTCGGGCACTCAGGGTTTTGGGGGCTCAGAGCTTGGGGGGTAGCCATTCGGCTTCTTCGGTGAACACGGTGTCCAAGAGTTTTGGGGGTAGCCTATCAGCTTTTTCGTTGAACTCGGGCGCTCAGGGTTTTGGGGGCTCAGAGCTTGGGGGGTAGACAAACAACTTTTTCTTTGATTTCGGGTGCCCTGGGTTTTGGGGGCTCAGTGCTTAGGGGGTAGCCTATCCGCTTATTTGTGAAATCGGGCTCTCAGGGTTATGGGGGGCTTAGAGCTTAGGGGGTAGCCAATCCGCTTCTTTGGTGAACATGGTTGCCCAGGGTCTTGGGGGTAGCCTATCAGCTTCTTCGGTGAACTTGGGCTCCCAGGGTTTTAGGGGCTTAGAGCTTGGGGGGTAGCCAATCCACTTCTTTGGTGAATACGGTTGCCCAGGGTTTTGGGGGTAGCCTATCCGCTTTTTTGTGAACTCGGGCTCCCAGGGTTATGGGGGGCTTAGAGCTTAGGGTTTAGCCAATCAGCTTTTTTGGTGAACTCGGGCACCCAGGGTTTTGGGGGGTAGCAGATCAGCTTTTTTGTTGAACTTGGGCTCCCAGGGTCTTAGGGGCTTAGAGCTTGGGGGGTAGCCAATCCACTTCTTTGGTGAATACGGTTGCCCAGGGTTTTGGGGGTAGCCTATCAGCTTTTTTGATGAACTCGGGCGCTTAGGGTTTTGGGGGCTCAGAGCTTGGGGGGTAGCCAATCAGCTTCTTTGGTGAACACGGTTGCCCAGGGTTTTGGGGGTAGCCTATCAGCTTCTTCGGTGAACTTGGGCGCCCAGGGTTTTAGGGGGTAACAGATCAGCTTTTTCGTTGAACTCGGGCACCCAGGGTTTTGGGGGCTCAGAGCTTGGGGGGGTAGACAAACAGCTTTTTCTTTGATTTCGGGTGCCCTGGGTTTTGGGTGCTCAGTGCTTAGGGGTTAGCCTATCCGCTTTTTTGTGAACTCGAGCACCCAGGGTTTTGGGGGGGAGCAGATCAGCTTTTTTGTCGAACTTGGGCACCCAGGATCGTGGGTGGTAGCTAATTAGCTTTTTTGTTTATTTTGGGCACCTTGGGTTTTGCGGGGCTTAGAGCTTAGGGGGTAGCCAATCAGCTTTTTTGGTAAACTTAGGCGCCCAAGGTTTCGGGGGGTAGCAGATCAGCTTTTTTGTCGATTTTGGGCTCCCAGGGTCTTAGGGGCTTGGAGCTTAGGGGATAGCCTATCAGCTTTTTTGGTAAACTTAGGCGCCCAAGGTTTCGGGGGGTAGCAGATCAGCTTTTTTCTCGATTTTGGGCTCCCAGGGTCTTAGGGGCTTGGAGCTTAGGGGATAGCCTATCAGCTTTTTTGCTGAACTCGGGCGCGCAGGGTTTTGGGGGCTTAGAGCTTGTGGGTAGCCAATCCACTTCTTTGGTGAATACGGCTGCCCAGGGTTTGGGGGGTAGCCTATCAGCTTTTTTGATGAACTCGGGCGCTTAGGGTTTTGGGGGCTCAGAGCTTGGGGGGTAGCCAATCAGCTTCTTTGGTGAACACGGTTGCCCAGGGTTTTGGGGGTAGCCTATCAGCTTTTTTGTTGAACTCGGGCTCTCAGGGTTTTGGGGGCTCAGAGCTTGGGGGATAGCCAATCCGCTTCTTTGGTGAACACGGTTGCCCAGGGTTTTGGGGGTGGCCTATCAGCTTTTTTGTTGAACTTGGGCGCTCAGGGTTTTGGGGGCTCAGAGCTTGGGGGGTAGCCAATCAGCTTCTTTGGTGAACACGGTTGCCCAGGGTTTTGGGGGTTGCCTATCAGCTTCTTCGGTGAACTTGGGCGCCCAGGGTTTTAGGGGGTAACAGATCAGCTTTTTCGTTGAACTCGGGCACCCAGGGTTTTGGGGGCTCAGAGCTTGGGGGGTAGACAAACAGCTTTTTCTTTGATTTCGGGTGCCCTGGGTTTTGGGGGCTCAGTGCTTAGGGGGTAGCCTATCCGCTTTTTTGTGAACTCGGGCTCTCAGGGTTTTGGGGGCTCAGAGCTTGGGGGGTAGCCAATCCGCTTCTTTGGTGAATACGGTTGCCCAGGGTTTTGGGGGTAGCCTATCAGCTTTTTTGTTGAACTTGGGCTCCCAGGGTTTTAGGGGCTTAGAGCTTGGGGGGTAGCCAATCCGCTTCTTTGGTGAACATGGTTGCCCAGGGTTTTGGGGGTAGCCTATCAGCTTTTTTGTTGAACTCGGGCACTCAGGGTTTTGGGGGCTCAGAGCTTGATGGGTAGCCAATCAGCTTCTTTGGTGAACACGGTTGCCCAGGGTTTTGGGGGTAGCCTATCAGCTTTTTTGATGAACTCGGGCGCTTAGGGTTTTGGGGGCTCAGAGCTTGGGGGGTAGCCAATCAGCTTCTTTGGTGAATACGGTTGCCCAGTGTTTTGGGGGTAGCCTATCAGCTTTTTTGTTGAACTCGGGCTCTCAGGGTTTTGGGGGCTCAGAGCTTGGGGGATAGCCAATCCGCTTCTTTGGTGAACACGGTTGCCCAGGGTTTTGGGGGTGGCCTATCAGCTTTTTTGTTGAACTTGGGCGCTCAGGGTTTTGGGGGCTCAGAGCTTGGGGGGTAGCCAATCAGCTTCTTTGGTGAACACGGTTGCCCAGGGTTTTGGGGGTAGCCTATCAGCTTCTTCGGTGAACTTGGGCGCCCAGGGTTTTAGGGGGTAACAGATCAGCTTTTTCGTTGAACTCGGGCACTCAGGGTTTTGGGGGCTCAGAGCTTGGGGGGTAGCCATTCGGCTTCTTCGGTGAACACGGTGTCCAAGAGTTTTGGGGGTAGCCTATCAGCTTTTTCGTTGAACTCGGGCGCTCAGGGTTTTGGGGGCTCAGAGCTTGGGGGGTAGACAAACAACTTTTTCTTTGATTTCGGGTGCCCTGGGTTTTGGGGGCTCAGTGCTTAGGGGGTAGCCTATCCGCTTATTTGTGAAATCGGGCTCTCAGGGTTATGGGGGGCTTAGAGCTTAGGGGGTAGCCAATCCGCTTCTTTGGTGAACATGGTTGCCCAGGGTCTTGGGGGTAGCCTATCAGCTTCTTCGGTGAACTTGGGCATCCAGGGTTTTGGAGGGTAGCCTATCCGCTTTTTTGTGAACTCGGGCTCCCAGGGTTATGGGGGGCTTAGAGCTTAGGGTTTAGCCAATCAGCTTTTTTGGTGAACTCGGGCACCCAGGGTTTTGGGGGGTAGCAGATCAGCTTTTTTGTTGAACTTGGGCTCCCAGGGTCTTAGGGGCTTAGAGCTTGGGGGGTAGCCAATCCACTTCTTTGGTGAATACGGTTGCCCAGGGTTTTGGGGGTAGCCTATCAGCTTTTTTGATGAACTCGGGCGCTTAGGGTTTTGGGGGCTCAGAGCTTGGGGGGTAGCCAATCAGCTTCTTTGGTGAACACGGTTGCCCAGGGTTTTGGGGGTAGCCTATCAGCTTCTTCGGTGATCTTGGGCGCCCAGGGTTTTAGGGGGTAACAGATCAGCTTTTTCGTTGAACTCGGGCACCCAGGGTTTTGGGGGCTCAGAGCTTGGGGGGGTAGACAAACAGCTTTTTCTTTGATTTCGGGTGCCCTGGGTTTTGGGTGCTCAGTGCTTAGGGGTTAGCCTATCCGCTTTTTTGTGAACTCGAGCACCCAGGGTTTTGGGGGGGAGCAGATCAGCTTTTTTGTCGAACTTGGGCACCCAGGATCGTGGGTGGTAGCTAATTAGCTTTTTTGTTTATTTTGGGCACCTTGGGTTTTGCGGGGCTTAGAGCTTAGGGGGTAGCCAATCAGCTTTTTTGGTAAACTTAGGCGCCCAAGGTTTCGGGGGGTAGCAGATCAGCTTTTTTGTCGATTTTGGGCTCCCAGGGTCTTAGGGGCTTGGAGCTTAGGGGATAGCCTATCAGCTTTTTTGGTAAACTTAGGCGCCCAAGGTTTCGGGGGGTAGCAGATCAGCTTTTTTCTCGATTTTGGGCTCCCAGGGTCTTAGGGGCTTGGAGCTTAGGGGATAGCCTATCAGCTTTTTTGCTGAACTCGGGCGCGCAGGGTTTTGGGGGCTTAGAGCTTGTGGGTAGCCAATCCACTTCTTTGGTGAATACGGCTGCCCAGGGTTTGGGGGGTAGCCTATCAGCTTTTTTGATGAACTCGGGCGCTTAGGGTTTTGGGGGCTCAGAGCTTGGGGGGTAGCCAATCAGCTTCTTTGGTGAACACGGTTGCCCAGGGTTTTGGGGGTAGCCTATCAGCTTTTTTGTTGAACTCGGGCTCTCAGGGTTTTGGGGGCTCAGAGCTTGGGGGATAGCCAATCCGCTTCTTTGGTGAACACGGTTGCCCAGGGTTTTGGGGGTGGCCTATCAGCTTTTTTGTTGAACTTGGGCGCTCAGGGTTTTGGGGGCTCAGAGCTTGGGGGGTAGCCAATCAGCTTCTTTGGTGAACACGGTTGCCCAGGGTTTTGGGGGTTGCCTATCAGCTTCTTCGGTGAACTTGGGCGCCCAGGGTTTTAGGGGGTAACAGATCAGCTTTTTCGTTGAACTCGGGCACCCAGGGTTTTGGGGGCTCAGAGCTTGGGGGGTAGACAAACAGCTTTTTCTTTGATTTCGGGTGCCCTGGGTTTTGGGGGCTCAGTGCTTAGGGGGTAGCCTATCCGCTTTTTTGTGAACTCGGGCTCTCAGGGTTTTGGGGGCTCAGAGCTTGGGGGGTAGCCAATCCGCTTCTTTGGTGAATACGGTTGCCCAGGGTTTTGGGGGTAGCCTATCAGCTTTTTTGTTGAACTTGGGCTCCCAGGGTTTTAGGGGCTTAGAGCTTGGGGGGTAGCCAATCCGCTTCTTTGGTGAACATGGTTGCCCAGGGTTTTGGGGGTAGCCTATCAGCTTTTTTGTTGAACTCGGGCACTCAGGGTTTTGGGGGCTCAGAGCTTGATGGGTAGCCAATCAGCTTCTTTGGTGAACACGGTTGCCCAGGGTTTTGGGGGTAGCCTATCAGCTTTTTTGATGAACTCGGGCGCTTAGGGTTTTGGGGGCTCAGAGCTTGGGGGGTAGCCAATCAGCTTCTTTGGTGAATACGGTTGCCCAGTGTTTTGGGGGTAGCCTATCAGCTTTTTTGTTGAACTCGGGCTCTCAGGGTTTTGGGGGCTCAGAGCTTGGGGGATAGCCAATCCGCTTCTTTGGTGAACACGGTTGCCCAGGGTTTTGGGGGTGGCCTATCAGCTTTTTTGTTGAACTTGGGCGCTCAGGGTTTTGGGGGCTCAGAGCTTGGGGGGTAGCCAATCAGCTTCTTTGGTGAACACGGTTGCCCAGGGTTTTGGGGGTAGCCTATCAGCTTCTTCGGTGAACTTGGGCGCCCAGGGTTTTAGGGGGTAACAGATCAGCTTTTTCGTTGAACTCGGGCACCCAGGGTTTTGCGGGCTCAGAGCTTGGGGGGTAGACAAACAGCTTTTTCTTTGATTTCGGGTGCCCTGGGTTTTGGGGGCTCAGTGCTTAGGGGGTAGCCTATCCGCTTTTTTGTAAACACGGGCTCTCAGGGTTTTGGGGGCTCAGAGCTTGGGGGGTAGCCAATCCGCTTCTTTGGTGAATACGGTTGCCCAGGGTTTTGGGGGTAGCCTATCAGCTTTTTTGTTGAACTTGGGCTCCCAGGGTTTTAGGGGCTTAGAGCTTGGGGGGTAGCCAATCCGCTTCTTTGGTGAACATGGTTGCCCAGGGTTTTGGGGGTAGCCTATCAGCTTTTTTGTTGAACTCGGGCGCTCAGGGTTTTGGGGGCTCAGAGCTTGATGGGTAGCCAATCAGCTTCTTTGGTGAACACGGTTGTCCAGGGTTTTGGGGGTAGCCTATAAGCTTTTTTGATGAACTCGGGCGCTTAGGGTTTTGGGGGCTCAGAGCTTGGGGGGTAGCCAATCAGCTTCTTTGGTGAATACGGTTGCCCAGTGTTTTGGGGGTAGCCTATCAGCTTTTTTGTTGAACTCGGGCTCTCAGGGTTTTGGGGGCTCAGAGCTTGGGGGATAGCCAATCCGCTACTTTGGTGATCACGGTTGCCCAGGGTTTTGGGGGTAGCCTATCAGCTTTTTTGTTGAACTCGGGCTCTCAGGGTTTTGGGGGCTCAGAGCTTGGGGGATAGCCAATCCGCTTCTTTGGTGAACACGGTTGCCAAGGGTTTTGGGGGTAGCCTATCAGCTTTTTCGTTGAACTCGGGCGCTCAGGGTTTTGGGGGTAGCCTATCAGCTTTTTTGTTGAACTCGGGCTCTCAGGGTTTTGGGGGCTCAGAGCTTGGGGGATAGCCAATCCGCTTCTTTGGTGAACACGGTTGCCCAGGGTTTTGGGGGTGGCCTATCAGCTTTTTTGTTGAACTTGGGCGCTCAGGGTTTTGGGGGCTCAGAGCTTGGGGGGTAGCCAATCAGCTTCTTTGGTGAACACGGTTGCCCAGGGTTTTGGGGGTAGCCTATCAGCTTTTTTGTTGAACTTGGGCTCCCAGGGTCTTAGGGGCTGAGAGCTTGTGGGTAGCCAATCCACTTCTTTGGTGAATACGGTTGCCCAGGGTTTGGGGGGTAGCCTATCAGCTTTTTTGTTGAACTCGGGCACTCAGGGTTTTGGGGGCTCAGAGCTTGGGGGGTAGCCAATCGGCTTCTTCGGTGAACACGGTGTCCAAGAGTTTTGGGGGTAGCCTATCAGCTTTTTCGTTGAACTCGGGCGCTCAGGGTTTTGGGGGCTCAGAGCTTGGGGGGTAGACAAACAACTTTTTCTTTGATTTCGGGTGCCCTGGGTTTTGGGGGCTCAGTGCTTAGGGGGTAGCCTATCCGCTTATTTGTGAAATCGGGCTCTCAGGGTTATGGGGGGCTTAGAGCTTAGGGGGTAGCCAATCCGCTTCTTTGGTGAACATAGTTGCCCAGGGTCTTGGGGGTAGCCTATCAGCTTCTTCGGTGAACTTGGGCACCCAGGGTTTTGGAGGGTAGCCTATCCGCTTTTTTGTGAACTCGGGCTCCCAGGGTTATGGGGGGCTTAGAGCTTAGGGTTTAGCCAATCAGCTTTTTTGGTGAACTCGGGCACCCAGGGTTTTGGGGGGTAGCAGATCAGCTTTTTTGTTGAACTTGGGCTCCCAGGGTCTTAGGGGCTTAGAGCTTGGGGGGTAGCCAATCCACTTCTTTGGTGAATACGGTTGCCCAGGGTTTTGGGGGTAGCCTATCAGCTTTTTTGATGAACTCGGGCGCTTAGGGTTTTGGGGGCTCAGAGCTTGGGGGGTAGCCAATCAGCTTCTTTGGTGAACACGGTTGCCCAGGGTTTTGGGGGTAGCCTATCAGCTTCTTCGGTGAACTTGGGCGCCCAGGGTTTTAGGGGGTAACAGATCAGCTTTTTCGTTGAACTCGGGCACCCAGGGTTTTGGGGGCTCAGAGCTTGGGGGGGTAGACAAACAGCTTTTTCTTTGATTTCGGGTGCCCTGGGTTTTGGGTGCTCAGTGCTTAGGGGTTAGCCTATCCGCTTTTTTGTGAACTCGAGCACCCAGGGTTTTGGGGGGGAGCAGATCAGCTTTTTTGTCGAACTTGGGCACCCAGGATCGTGGGTGGTAGCTAATTAGCTTTTTTGTTTATTTTGGGCACCTTGGGTTTTGCGGGGCTTAGAGCTTAGGGGGTAGCCAATCAGCTTTTTTGGTAAACTTAGGCGCCCAAGGTTTCGGGGGGTAGCAGATCAGCTTTTTTGTCGATTTTGGGCTCCCAGGGTCTTAGGGGCTTGGAGCTTAGGGGATAGCCTATCAGCTTTTTTGCTGAACTCGGGCGCGCAGGGTTTTGGGGGCTTAGAGCTTGTGGGTAGCCAATCCACTTCTTTGGTGAATACGGCTGCCCAGGGTTTGGGGAGTAGCCTATCAGCTTTTTTGATGAACTCGGGCGCTTAGGGTTTTGGGGGCTCAGAGCTTGGGGGGTAGCCAATCAGCTTCTTTGGTGAACACGGTTGCCCAGGGTTTTGGGGGTAGCCTATCAGCTTTTTTGTTGAACTCGGGCTCTCAGGGTTTTGGGGGCTCAGAGCTTGGGGGATAGCCAATCCGCTTCTTTGGTGAACACGGTTGCCCAGGGTTTTGGGGGTGGCCTATCAGCTTTTTTGTTGAACTTGGGCGCTCAGGGTTTTGGGGGCTCAGAGCTTGGGGGGTAGCCAATCAGCTTCTTTGGTGAACACGGTTGCCCAGGGTTTTGGGGGTTGCCTATCAGCTTCTTCGGTGAACTTGGGCGCCCAGGGTTTTAGGGGGTAACAGATCAGCTTTTTCGTTGAACTCGGGCACCCAGGGTTTTGGGGGCTCAGAGCTTGGGGGGTAGACAAACAGCTTTTTCTTTGATTTCGGTCGCCCTGGGTTTTGGGGGCTCAGTGCTTAGGGGGTAGCCTATCCGCTTTTTTGTGAACTCGGGCTCTCAGGGTTTTGGGGGCTCAGTCCTTGGGGGGTAGCCAATCCGCTTCTTTGGTGAATACGGTTGCCCAGGGTTTTGGGGGTAGCCTATCAGCTTTTTTGTTGAACTTGGGCTCCCAGGGTTTTAGGGGCTTAGAGCTTGGGGGGTAGCCAATCCGCTTCTTTGGTGAACATGGTTGCCCAGGGTTTTGGGGGTAGCCTATCAGCTTTTTTGTTGAACTCGGGCGCTCAGGGTTTTGGGCGCTCAGAGCTTGATGGGTAGCCAATCAGCTTCTTTGGTGAACACGGTTGCCCAGGGTTTTGGGGGTAGCCTATCAGCTTTTTTGATGAACTCGGGCGCTTAGGGTTTTGGGGGCTCAGAGCTTGGGGGGTAGCCAATCAGCTTCTTTGGTGAATACGGTTGCCCAGTGTTTTGGGGGTAGCCTATCAGCTTTTTTGTTGAACTCGGGCTCTCAGGGTTTTGGGGGCTCAGAGCTTGGGGGATAGCCAATCCGCTTCTTTGGTGAACACGTTTGCCCAGGGTTTTGGGGGTGGCCTATCAGCTTTTTTGTTGAACTTGGGCGCTCAGGGTTTTGGGGGCTCAGAGCTTGGGGGGTAGCCAATCAGCTTCTTTGGTGAACACGGTTGCCCAGGGTTTTGGGGGTAGCCTATCAGCTTCTTCGGTGAACTTGGGCGCCCAGGGTTTTAGGGGGTAACAGATCAGCTTTTTCGTTGAACTCGGGCACCCAGGGTTTTGCGGGCTCAGAGCTTGGGGGGTAGACAAACAGCTTTTTCTTTGATTTCGGGTGCCCTGGGTCTTAGGGGCTTGGAGCTTAGGGGATAGCCTATCAGCTTTTTTGCTGAACTCGGGCTCCCAGGGTTTTAGGGGCTTAGAGCTTGGGGGGTAGCCAATCCGCTTCTTTGGTGAACACGGTTGCCCAGGGTTTTGGGGGTGGCCTATCAGCTTTTTTGTTGAACTTGGGCGCTCAGGGTTTTGGGGGCTCAGAGCTTGGGGGGTAGCCAATCAGCTTCTTTGGTGAATACGGTTGCCCAGTGTTTTGGGGGTAGCCTATCAGCTTTTTTGTTGAACTCGGGCTCTCAGGGTTTTGGGGGCTCAGAGCTTGGGGGATAGCCAATCCGCTTCTTTGGTGAACACGGTTGCCCAGGGTTTTGGGGGTGGCCTATCAGCTTTTTTGTTGAACTTGGGCGCTCAGGGTTTTGGGGGCTCAGAGCTTGGGGGGTAGCCAATCAGCTTCTTTGGTGAACACGGTTGCCCAGGGTTTTAGGGGTAGCCTATCAGCTTCTTCGGTGAACTTGGGCGCCCAGGGTTTTAGGGGGCAACAGATCAGCTTTTTCGTTGAACTCGGGCACCCAGGGTTTTGCGGGCTCAGAGCTTGGGGGGTAGACAAACAGCTTTTTCTTTGATTTCGGGTGCCCTGGGTTTTGGGGGCTCAGTGCTTAGGGGGTAGCCTATCCGCTTTTTTGTAAACACGGGCTCTCAGGGTTTTGGGGGCTCAGAGCTTGGGGGGTAGCCAATCAGCTTCTTTGGTGAACACGGTTGCCCAGGGTTTTGGGGGTAGCCTATCAGCTTTTTTGTTGAACTTGGGCTCCCAGGGTTTTAGGGGCTTAGAGCTTGGGGGGTAGCCAATCCGCTTCTTTGGTGAACACGGTTGCCCAGGGTTTTGGGGGTGGCCTATCAGCTTTTTTGTTGAACTTGGGCGCTCAGGGTTTTGGGGGCTCAGAGCTTGGGGGGTAGCCAATCAGCTTCTTTGGTGAACACGGTTGCCCAGGGTTTTGGGGGTTGCCTATCAGCTTCTTCGGTGAACTTGGGCGCCCAGGGTTTTAGGGGGTAACAGATCAGCTTTTTCGTTGAACTCGGGCACCCAGGGTTTTGGGGGCTCAGAGCTTGGGGGGTAGACAAACAGCTTTTTCTTTGATTTCGGGTGCCCTGGGTTTTGGGGGCTCAGTGCTTAGGAGGTAGCCTATCCGCTTTTTTGTGAACTCGGGCTCTCAGGGTTTTGGGGGCTCAGAGCTTGGGGGGTAGCCAATCCGCTTCTTTGGTGAATACGGTTGCCCAGGGTTTTGGGGGTAGCCTATCAGCTTTTTTGTTGAACTTGGGCTCCCAGGGTTTTAGGGGCTTAGAGCTTGGGGGGTAGCCAATCCGCTTCTTTGGTGAACATGGTTGCCCAGGGTTTTGGGGGTAGCCTATCAGCTTTTTTGTTGAACTCGGGCGCTCAGGGTTTTGGGGGCTCAGAGCTTGATGGGTAGCCAATCAGCTTCTTTGGTGAACACGGTTGCCCAGGGTTTTGGGGGTAGCCTATCAGCTTTTTTGATGAACTCGGGCGCTTAGGGTTTTGGGGGCTCAGAGCTTGGGGGGTAGCCAATCAGCTTCTTTGGTGAATACGGTTGCCCAGTGTTTTGGGGGTAGCCTATCAGCTTTTTTGTTGAACTCGGGCTCTCAGGGTTTTGGGGGCTCAGAGCTTGGGGGATAGCCAATCCGCTTCTTTGGTGAACACGGTTGCCCAGGGTTTTGGGGGTGGCCTATCAGCTTTTTTGTTGAACTTGGGCGCTCAGGGTTTTGGGGGCTCAGAGCTTGGGGGGTAGCCAATCAGCTTCTTTGGTGAACACGGTTGCCCAGGGTTTTCGGGGTAGCCTATCAGCTTCTTCGGTGAACTTGGGCGCCCAGGGTTTTAGGGGGTAACAGATCAGCTTTTTCGTTGAACTCGGGCACCCAGGGTTTTGCGGGCTCAGAGCTTGGGGGGTAGACAAACAGCTTTTTCTTTGATTTCGGGTGCCCTGGGTTTTGGGGGCTCAGTGCTTAGGGGGTAGCCTATCCGCTTTTTTGTAAACACGGGCTCTCAGGGTTTTGGGGGCTCAGAGCTTGGGGGGTAGCCAATCCGCTTCTTTGGTGAATACGGTTGCCCAGGGTTTTGGGGGTAGCCTATCAGCTTTTTTGTTGAACTTGGGCTCCCAGGGTTTTAGGGGCTTAGAGCTTGGGGGGTAGCCAATCCGCTTCTTTGGTGAACACGGTTGCCCAGGGTTTTGGGGGTGGCCTATCAGCTTTTTTGTTGAACTTGGGCGCTCAGGGTTTTGGGGGCTCAGAGCTTGGGGGGTAGCCAATCAGCTTCTTTGGTGAATACGGTTGCCCAGTGTTTTGGGGGTAGCCTATCAGCTTTTTTGTTGAACTCGGGCTCTCAGGGTTTTAGGGGCTTAGAGCTTGGGGGGTAGCCAATCCGCTTCTTTGGTGAACATGGTTGCCCAGGGTTTTGGGGGTAGCCTATCAGCTTTTTTGTTGAACTCGGGCTCTCAGGGTTTTGGGGGCTCAGAGCTTGATGGGTAGCCAATCAGCTTCTTTGGTGAACACGGTTGCCCAGGGTTTTGGGGGTAGCCTATCAGCTTTTTTGATGAACTCGGGCGCTTAGGGTTTTGGGGGCTCAGAGCTTGGGGGGTAGCCAATCCGCTTCTTTGGTGAATACGGTTGCCCAGGGTTTTGGGGGTAGCCTATCAGCTTTTTTGTTGAACTTGGGCTCCCAGGGTTTTAGGGGCTTAGAGCTTGGGGGGTAGCCAATCCGCTTCTTTGGTGAACACGGTTGCCCAGGGTTTTGGGGGTGGCCTATCAGCTTTTTTGTTGAACTTGGGCGCTCAGGGTTTTGGGGGCTCAGAGCTTGGGGGGTAGCCAATCAGCTTCTTTGGTGAATACGGTTGCCCAGTGTTTTGGGGGTAGCCTATCAGCTTTTTTGTTGAACTTGGGCTCCCAGGGTTTTAGGGGCTTAGAGCTTGGGGGGTAGCCAATCCGCTTCTTTGGTGAACATGGTTGCCCAGGGTTTTGGGGGTAGCCTATCAGCTTTTTTGTTGAACTCGGGCGCTCAGGGTTTTGGGGGCTCAGAGCTTGATGGGTAGCCAATCAGCTTCTTTGGTGAACACGGTTGCCCAGGGTTTTGGGGGTAGCCTATCAGCTTTTTTGATGAACTCGGGCGCTTAGGGTTTTGGGGGCTCAGAGCTTGGGGGGTAGCCAATCAGCTTCTTTGGTGAATACGGTTGCCCAGTGTTTTGGGGGTAGCCTATCAGCTTTTTTGTTGAACTCGGGCTCTCAGGGTTTTGGGGGCTCAGAGCTTGGGGGATAGCCAATCCGCTTCTTTGGTGAACACGGTTGCCCAGGGTTTTGGGGGTGGCCTATCAGCTTTTTTGTTGAACTTGGGCGCTCAGGGTTTTGGGGGCTCAGAGCTTGGGGGGTAGCCAATCAGCTTCTTTGGTGAACACGGTTGCCCAGGGTTTTGGGGGTAGCCTATCAGCTTCTTCGGTGAACTTGGGCGCCCAGGGTTTTAGGGGGTAACAGATCAGCTTTTTCGTTGAACTCGGGCACCCAGGGTTTTGCGGGCTCAG
The DNA here is from genome assembly GCA_038277355.1 of Encarsia formosa. Taxonomy (NCBI): domain Eukaryota; kingdom Metazoa; phylum Arthropoda; class Insecta; order Hymenoptera; family Aphelinidae; genus Encarsia; species Encarsia formosa. The sequence goes on from CM076187.1 coordinate 24,047,200, forward strand.
AGCTTGGGGGGTAGACAAACAGCTTTTTCTTTGATTTCGGGTGCCCTGGGTTTTGGGGGCTCAGTGCTTAGGGGGTAGCCTATCCGCTTTTTTGTAAACACGGGCTCTCAGGGTTTTGGGGGCTCAGAGCTTGGGGGGTAGCCAATCCGCTTCTTTGGTGAATACGGTTGCCCAGGGTTTTGGGGGTAGCCTATCAGCTTTTTTGTTGAACTTGGGCTCCCAGGGTTTTAGGGGCTTAGAGCTTGGGGGGTAGCCAATCCGCTTCTTTGGTGAACACGGTTGCCCAGGGTTTTGGGGGTGGTCTATCAGCTTTTTTGTTGAACTTGGGCGCTCAGGGTTTTGGGGGCTCAGAGCTTGGGGGGTAGCCATTCAGCTTCTTTGGTGAATACGGTTGCCCAGTGTTTTGGGGGTAGCCTATCAGCTTTTTTGTTGAACTCGGGCTCTCAGGGTTTTGGGGGCTCAGAGCTTGGGGGATAGCCAATCCGCTTCTTTGGTGAACACGGTTGCCCAGGGTTTTGGGGGTGGCCTATCAGCTTTTTTGTTGAACTTGGGCGCTCAGGGTTTTGGGGGCTCAGAGCTTGGGGGGTAGCCAATCAGCTTCTTTGGTGAACACGGTTGCCCAGGGTTTTGGGGGTAGCCTATCAGCTTCTTCGGTGAACTTGGGCGCCCAGGGTTTTAGGGGGTAACAGATCAGCTTTTTCGTTGAACTCGGGCACCCAGGGTTTTGCGGGCTCAGAGCTTGGGGGGTAGACAAACAGCTTTTTCTTTGATTTCGGGTGCCCTGGGTTTTGGGGGCTCAGTGCTTAGGGGGTAGCCTATCCGCTTTTTTGTAAACACGGGCTCTCAGGGTTTTGGGGGCTCAGAGCTTGGGGGGTAGCCAATCCGCTTCTTTGGTGAATACGGTTGCCCAGGGTTTTGGGGGTAGCCTATCAGCTTTTTTGTTGAACTTGGGCTCCCAGGGTTTTAGGGGCTCAGAGCTTGGGGGGTAGCCAATCAGCTTCTTTGGTGAATACGGTTGCCCAGTGTTTTGGGGGTAGCCTATCAGCTTTTTTGTTGAACTCAGGCTCTCAGGGTTTTGGGGGCTCAGAGCTTGGGGGATAGCCAATCCGCTTCTTTGGTGAACACGGTTGCCCAGGGTTTTGGGGGTGGCCTATCAGCTTTTTTGTTGAACTTGGGCGCTCAGGGTTTTGGGGGCTCAGAGCTTGATGGGTAGCCAATCAGCTTCTTTGGTGAATACGGTTGCCCAGGGTTTTGGGGGTAGCCTATCAGCTTTTTTGTTGAACTTGGGCTCCCAGGGTTTTAGGGGCTTAGAGCTTGGGGGGTAGCCAATCCGCTTCTTTGGTGAACATGGTTGCCCAGGGTTTTGGGGGTAGCCTATCAGCTTTTTTGTTGAACTCGGGCGCTCAGGGTTTTGGGGGCTCAGAGCTTGATGGGTAGCCAATCAGCTTCTTTGGTGAACACGGTTGCCCAGGGTTTTGGGGGTAGCCTATCAGCTTTTTTGTTGAACTCGGGCGCTCAGGGTTTTGGGGGCTCAGAGCTTGGGGGGTAGCCAATCAGCTTCTTTGGTGAACACGGTTGCCCAGGGTTTTGGGGTTAGCCTATCAGCTTCTTCGGTGAACTTGGGAGCCCAGGGTTTTAGGGGGTACCAGATCAGCTTTTTCGTTGAACTCGGGCACCCAGGGTTTTGGGGGCTCAGAGCGGGGGGTGTAGACAAACAGCTTTTTCTTTGATTTCGGGTGCCCTGGGTTTTGGGTGCTCAGTGCTTAGGGGTTAGCCTATCCGCTTTTTTGTGAACTCGGGCTCTCAGGGTTTTGGGGGCTCAGAGCTTGGGGGGTAGCCAATCCGCTTCTTTGGTGAATACGGTTGCCCAGGGTTTTGGGGGTAGCCTATCAGCTTTTTTGTCGATTTTGGGCTCCCAGGGTCTTAGGGGCTTGGAGCTTAGGGGATAGCCTATCAGCTTTTTTGGTAAACTTAGGCGCCCAAGGTTTCGGGGGGTAGCAGATCAGCTTTTTTGTCGATTTTGGGCTCCCAGGGTTTTAGGGGCTTAGAGCTTGGGGAGAAGCCAATCCGCTTCTTTGGTGAACATGGTTGCCCAGGGTTATGGGGGTAGCCTATCAGCTTCTTCGGTGAACTTGGCACCCAGGGTTTTGGGGGGTAGCCTATCCGCTTTTTTGTGAACTCGGGCTCCCAGGGTTATGGGGGGCTTAGAGCTTAGGGGGTAGCCAATCAGCTTTTTTGGTGAACTCGGGCACCCTGGGTTTTGGGGGGTAACAGATCAGCTTTTTTGTTGAACTTGGGCTCCCGGGGTCTTAGGGGCTTAGAGCTTGGGGGGTAGCCAATCCGCTTCTTTGGTGAACACGGTTGCCCAGGGTTTTGGGGGTAGCCTATCAGCTTTTTTGTTGAACTCGGGCGCTCAGGGTTTTGGGGGCTCAGAGCTTGGGGGGTAGCCAATCAGCTTCTTTGGTGAACACGGTTACCCAGGGTTTTGGGGGTAGCCTATCAGCTTTTTTGTTGAACTCGGGCACTCAGGGTTTTGGGGGCTCAGAGCTTGGGGGTTAGCCAATCGGCTTCTTCGGTGAACACGGTGTCCAAGGGTTTTGGGGGTAGCCTATCAGCTTTTTCGTTGAACTCGGGCGCTCAGGGTTTTGGGGGCTCAGAGCTTGGGGGGTAGACAAACAACTTTTTCTTTGATTTCGGGTGCCCTGGGTTTTGGGGGCTCAGTGCTTAGGGGGTAGCCTATCCGCTTATTTGTGAAATCGGGCTCTCAGGGTTATGGGGGGCTTAGAGCTTAGGGGGTAGCCAATCCGCTTCTTTGGTGAACATGGTTGCCCAGGGTCTTGGGGGTAGCCTATCAGCTTCTTCGGTGAACTTGGGCACCCAGGGTTTTGGAGGGTAGCCTATCCGCTTTTTTGTGAACTCGGGCTCCCAGGGTTATGGGGGGCTTAGAGCTTAGGGTTTAGCCAATCAGCTTTTTTGGTGAACTCGGGCACCCAGGGTTTTGGGGGGTAGCAGATCAGCTTTTTTGTTGAACTTGGGCTCCCAGGGTCTTAGATGCTTAGAGCTTGGGGGGTAGCCAATCCACTTCTTTGGTGAATACGGTTGCCCAGGGTTTTGGGGGTAGCCTATCAGCTTTTTTGATGAACTCGGGCGCTTAGGGTTTTGGGGGCTCAGAGCTTGGGGGGTAGCCAATCAGCTTCTTTGGTGAACACGGTTGCCCAGGGTTTTGGGGGTAGCCTATCAGCTTCTTCGGTGAACTTGGGCGCCCAGGGTTTTAGGGGGTATTAGATCAGCTTTTTCGTTGAACTCGGGCACCCAGGGTTTTGGGGGCTCAGAGCTTGGGGGGGTAGACAAACAGCTTTTTCTTTGATTTCGGGTGCCCTGGGTTTTGGGTGCTCAGTGCTTAGGGGTTAGCCTATCCGCTTTTTTGTGAACTCGGGCTCCCAGGGTTATGGGGGGCTTAGAGCTTAGGGGGTAGCCAATCAGCTTTTTTGGTGAACTTGGGCACCCTGGGTTTTGGGGGGTAACAGATCAGCTTTTTTGTTGAACTTGGGCTCCCGGGGTCTTAGGGGCTTAGAGCTTGGGGGGTAGCCAATCCGCTTCTTTGGTGAACACGGTTGCCCAGGGTTTTGGGGGTAGCCTATCAGCTTTTTTGTTGAACTCGGGCGCTCAGGGTTTTGGGGGCTCAGAGCTTGGGGGGTAGCCAATCAGCTTCTTTGGTGAACACGGTTACCCAGGGTTTTGGGGGTAGCCTATCAGCTTTTTTGTTGAACTCGGGCACTCAGGGTTTTGGGGGCTCAGAGCTTGGGGGGTAGCCAATCGGCTTCTTCGGTGAACACGGTTGCCCAGGGTTTTGGGGGTAGCCTATCAGCTTTTTTGTTGAACTCGGGCGCTCAGGGTTTTGGGGGCTCAGAGCTTGGGGGGTAGACAAACAGCTTTTTCTTTGATTTCGGGTGCCCTGGGTTTTGGGTGCTCAGTGCTTAGGGGTTAGCCTATCCGCTTTTTTGTGAACTCGAGCACCCAGGGTTTTGGGGGTAGCCTATCAGCTTTTTTGTTGAACTCGGGCTCTCAGGGTTTTGGGGGCTCAGAGCTTGGGGGATAGCCAATCCGCTTCTTTGGTGAACACGGTTGCCCAGGGTTTTGGGGGTGGCCTATCAGCTTTTTTGTTGAACTTGGGCGCTCAGGGTTTTGGGGGCTCAGAGCTTGGGGGGTAGCCAATCAGCTTCTTTGGTGAACACGGTTACCCAGGGTTTTGGGGGTAGCCTATCAGCTTTTTCGTTGAACTCGGGCGCTCAGGGTTTTGGGGGCTCAGAGCTTGGGGGGTAGACAAACAACTTTTTCTTTGATTTCGGGTGCCCTGGGTTTTGGGGGCTCAGTGCTTAGGGGGTAGCCTATCCGCTTATTTGTGAAATCGGGCTCTCAGGGTTATGGGGGGCTTAGAGCTTAGGGGGTAGCCAATCCGCTTCTTTGGTGAACATGGTTGCCCAGGGTCTTGGGGGTAGCCTATCAGCTTCTTCGGTGAACTTGGGCACCCAGGGTTTTGAAGGGTAGCCTATCCGCTTTTTTGTGAACTCGGGCTCCAAGGGTTATGGGGGGCTTAGAGCTTAGGGTTTAGCCAATCAGCTTTTTTGGTGAACTCGGGCACCCAGGGTTTTGGGGGGTAGCAGATCAGCTTTTTTGTTGAACTTGGGCTCCCAGGGTCTTAGGGGCTTAGAGCTTGGGGGGTAGCCAATCCACTTCTTTGGTGAATACGGTTGCCCAGGGTTTTGGGGGTAGCCTATCAGCTTTTTTGATGAACTCGGGCGCTTAGGGTTTTGGGGGCTCAGAGCTTGGGGGGTAGCCAATCAGCTTCTTTGGTGAACACGGTTGCCCAGGGTTTTGGGGGTAGCCTATCAGCTTCTTCGGTGAACTTGGGCGCCCAGGGTTTTAGGGGGTAACAGATCAGCTTTTTCGTTGAACTCGGGCACCCAGGGTTTTGGGGGCTCAGAGCTTGGGGGGGTAGACAAACAGCTTTTTCTTTGATTTCGGGTGCCCTGGGTTTTGGGTGCTCAGTGCTTAGGGGTTAGCCTATCCGCTTTTTTGTGAACTCGAGCACCCAGGGTTTTGGGGGTAGCCTATCAGCTTTTTTGTTGAACTCGGGCTCTCAGGGTTTTGGGGGCTCAGAGCTTGGGGGATAGCCAATCCGCTTCTTTGGTGAACACGGTTGCCCAGGGTTTTGGGGGTGGCCTATCAGCTTTTTTGTTGAACTTGGGCGCTCAGGGTTTTGGGGGCTCAGAGCTTGGGGGGTAGCCAATCAGCTTCTTTGGTGAACACGGTTGCCTAGGGTTTTGGGGGTAGCCTATCAGCTTCTTCGGTGAACTTGGGCGCCCAGGGTTTTAGGGGGTAACAGATCAGCTTTTTCGTTGAACTCGGGCACCCAGGGTTTTGGGGGCTCAGAGCTTGGGGGGTAGACAAACAGCTTTTTCTTTGATTTCGGGTGCCCTGGGTTTTGGGGGCTCAGTGCTTAGGGGGTAGCCTATCCGCTTTTTTGTGAACACGGGCTCTCAGGGTTTTGGGGGCTCAGAGCTTGGGGGGTAGCCAATCCGCTTCTTTGGTGAATACGGTTGCCCAGGGTTTTGTGGGTAGCCTATCAGCTTTTTTGTTGAACTTGGGCTCCCAGGGTTTTAGGGGCTTAGAGCTTGGGGGGTAGCCAATCCGCTTCTTTGGTGAACATGGTTGCCCAGGGTTTTGGGGGTAGCCTATCAGCTTTTTTGTTTAACTCGGGCGCTCAGGGTTTTGGGGGCTCAGAGCTTGATGGGTAGCCAATCAGCTTCTTTGGTGAACACGGTTGCCCAGGGTTTTGGGGGTAGCCTATCAGCTTTTTTGTTGAACTCGGGCGCTCAGGGTTTTGGGGGCTCAGAGCTTGGGGGGTAGCCAATCAGCTTCTTTGGTGTACACGGTTGCCCAGGGTTTTGGGGTTAGCCTATCAGCTTCTTCGGTGAACTTGGGAGCCCAGGGTTTTAGGGGGTACCAGATCAGCTTTTTCGTTGAACTCGGGCACCCAGGGTTTTGGGGGCTCAGAGCTTGGGGGGTAGACAAACAGCTTTTTCTTTGATTTCGGGTGCCCTGGGTTTTGGGTGCTCAGTGCTTAGGGGTTAGCCTATCCGCTTTTTTGTGAACTCGGGCACCCAGGATCGTGGGTGGTAGCTAATTAGCTTTTTTGTTTATTTTGGGCACCTTGGGTTTTGCGGGGCTTAGAGCTTAGGGGGTAGCCAATCAGCTTTTTTGGTAAACTTAGGCGCCCAAGGTTTCGGGGGGTAGCAGATCAGCTTTTTTGTCGATTTTGGGCTCCCAGGGTCTTAGGGGCTTGGAGCTTAGGGGATAGCCTATCAGCTTTTTTGGTGAACACGGTTGCCCAGGGTTATGGGGGCGGCCTATCAGCTTTTTTGTTGAACTCGGGCGCTCAGGGTTTTGGGGGCTCAGAGCTTGGGGGGTAGCCAATCAGCTTCTTTGGTGAACACGGTTGCCCAGGGTTTTAGGGGGTAACAGATCAGCTTTTTCGTTGAACTCGGGCGCCCAGGGTTTTAGGGGGTAACAGATCAGCTTTTTCGTTGAACTCGGGCACCCAGGGTTTTGCGGGCTCAGAGCTTGGGGGGTAGACAAACAGCTTTTTCTTTGATTTCGGGTGCCCTGGGTTTTGGGGGCTCAGTGCTTAGGGGGTAGCCTATCCGCTTTTTTGTAAACACGGGCTCTCAGGGTTTTGGGGGCTCAGAGCTTGGGGGGTAGCCAATCCGCTTCTTTGGTGAATACGGTTGCCCAGGGTTTTGGGGGTAGCCTATCAGCTTTTTTGTTGAACTTGGGCTCCCAGGGTTTTAGGGGCTTAGAGCTTGGGGGGTAGCCAATCCGCTTCTTTGGTGAACACGGTTGCCCAGGGTTTTGGGGGTGGCCTATCAGCTTTTTTGTTGAACTTGGGCGCTCAGGGTTTTGGGGGCTCAGAGCTTGGGGGGTAGCCAGTCAGCTTCTTTGGTGAACACGGTTGCCCAGGGTTTTGGGGGTAGCCTATCAGCTTTTTTGTTGAACTTGGGCTCCCAGGGTTTTAGGGGCTTAGAGCTTGGGGGGTAGCCAATCCGCTTCTTTGGTGAACATGGTTGCCCAGGGTTTTGGGGGTAGCCTATCAGCTTTTTTGTTGAACTCGGGCGCTCAGGGTTTTGGGGGCTCAGAGCTTGATGGGTAGCCAATCAGCTTCTTTGGTGAACACGGTTGCCCAGGGTTTTGGGGGTAGCCTATCAGCTTTTTTGATGAACTCGGGCGCTTAGGGTTTTGGGGGCTCAGAGCTTGGGGGGTAGCCAATCAGCTTCTTTGGTGAATACGGTTGCCCAGTGTTTTGGGGGTAGCCTATCAGCTTTTTTGTTGAACTCGGGCTCTCAGGGTTTTGGGGGCTCAGAGCTTGGGGGATAGCCAATCCGCTTCTTTGGTGAACACGGTTGCCCAGGGTTTTGGGGGTGGCCTATCAGCTTTTTTGTTGAACTTGGGCGCTCAGGGTTTTGGGGGCTCAGAGCTTGATGGGTAGCCAATCAGCTTCTTTGGTGAATACGGTTGCCCAGGGTTTTGGGGGTAGCCTATCAGCTTTTTTGTTGAACTTGGGCTCCCAGGGTTTTAGGGGCTTAGAGCTTGGGGGGTAGCCAATCCGCTTCTTTGGTGAACATGGTTGCCCAGGGTTTTGGGGGTAGCCTATCAGCTTTTTTGTTGAACTCGGGCGCTCAGGGTTTTGGGGGCTCAGAGCTTGATGGGTAGCCAATCAGCTTCTTTGGTGAACACGGTTGCCCAGGGTTTTGGGGGTAGCCTATCAGCTTTTTTGTTGAACTCGGGCGCTCAGGGTTTTGGGGGCTCAGAGCTTGGGGGGTAGCCAATCAGCTTCTTTGGTGAACACGGTTGCCCAGGGTTTTGGGGTTAGCCTATCAGCTTCTTCGGTGAACTTGGGAGCCCAGGGTTTTAGGGGGTACCAGATCAGCTTTTTCGTTGAACTCGGGCACCCAGGGTTTTGGGGGCTCAGAGCGGGGGGTGTAGACAAACAGCTTTTTCTTTGATTTCGGGTGCCCTGGGTTTTGGGTGCTCAGTGCTTAGGGGTTAGCCTATCCGCTTTTTTGTGAACTCGGGCTCTCAGGGTTTTGGGGGCTCAGAGCTTGGGGGGTAGCCAATCCGCTTCTTTGGTGAATACGGTTGCCCAAGGTTTTGGGGGTAGCCTATCAGCTTTTTTGTCGATTTTGGGCTCCCAGGGTCTTAGGGGCTTGGAGCTTAGGGGATAGCCTATCAGCTTTTTTGGTAAACTTAGGCGCCCAAGGTTTCGGGGGGTAGCAGATCAGCTTTTTTGTCGATTTTGGGCTCCCAGGGTTTTAGGGGCTTAGAGCTTGGGGGGAAGCCAATCCGCTTCTTTGGTGAACATGGTTGCCCAGGGTTTTGGGGGTAGCCTATCAGCTTCTTCGGTGAACTTGGCACCCAGGGTTTTGGGGGGTAGCCTATCCGCTTTTTTGTGAACTCGGGCTCCCAGGGTTATGGGGGGCTTAGAGCTTAGGGGGTAGCCAATCAGCTTTTTTGGTGAACTCGGGCACCCTGGGTTTTGGGGGGTAACAGATCAGCTTTTTTGTTGAACTTGGGCTCCCGGGGTCTTAGGGGCTTAGAGCTTGGGGGGTAGCCAATCCGCTTCTTTGGTGAACACGGTTGCCCAGGGTTTTGGGGGTAGCCTATCAGCTTTTTTGTTGAACTCGGGCGCTCAGGGTTTTGGGGGCTCAGAGCTTGGGGGGTAGCCAATCAGCTTCTTTGGTGAACACGGTTACCCAGGGTTTTGGGGGTAGCCTATCAGCTTTTTTGTTGAACTCGGGCACTCAGGGTTTTGGGGGCTCAGAGCTTGGGGGTTAGCCAATCGGCTTCTTCGGTGAACACGGTGTCCAAGGGTTTTGGGGGTAGCCTATCAGCTTTTTCGTTGAACTCGGGCGCTCAGGGTTTTGGGGGCTCAGAGCTTGGGGGGTAGACAAACAACTTTTTCTTTGATTTCGGGTGCCCTGGGTTTTGGGGGCTCAGTGCTTAGGGGGTAGCCTATCCGCTTATTTGTGAAATCGGGCTCTCAGGGTTATGGGGGGCTTAGAGCTTAGGGGGTAGCCAATCCGCTTCTTTGGTGAACATGGTTGCCCAGGGTCTTGGGGGTAGCCTATCAGCTTCTTCGGTGAACTTGGGCACCCAGGGTTTTGGAGGGTAGCCTATCCGCTTTTTTGTGAACTCGGGCTCCCAGGGTTATGGGGGGCTTAGAGCTTAGGGTTTAGCCAATCAGCTTTTTTGGTGAACTCGGGCACCCAGGGTTTTGGGGGGTAGCAGATCAGCTTTTTTGTTGAACTTGGGCTCCCAGGGTCTTAGATGCTTAGAGCTTGGGGGGTAGCCAATCCACTTCTTTGGTGAATACGGTTGCCCAGGGTTTTGGGGGTAGCCTATCAGCTTTTTTGATGAACTCGGGCGCTTAGGGTTTTGGGGGCTCAGAGCTTGGGGGGTAGCCAATCAGCTTCTTTGGTGAACACGGTTGCCCAGGGTTTTGGGGGTAGCCTATCAGCTTCTTCGGTGAACTTGGGCGCCCAGGGTTTTAGGGGGTATTAGATCAGCTTTTTCGTTGAACTCGGGCACCCAGGGTTTTGGGGGCTCAGAGCTTGGGGGGGTAGACAAACAGCTTTTTCTTTGATTTCGGGTGCCCTGGGTTTTGGGTGCTCAGTGCTTAGGGGTTAGCCTATCCGCTTTTTTGTGAACTCGGGCTCCCAGGGTTATGGGGGGCTTAGAGCTTAGGGGGTAGCCAATCAGCTTTTTTGGTGAACTTGGGCACCCTGGGTTTTGGGGGGTAACAGATCAGCTTTTTTGTTGAACTTGGGCTCCCGGGGTCTTAGGGGCTTAGAGCTTGGGGGGTAGCCAATCCGCTTCTTTGGTGAACACGGTTGCCCAGGGTTTTGGGGGTAGCCTATCAGCTTTTTTGTTGAACTCGGGCGCTCAGGGTTTTGGGGGCTCAGAGCTTGGGGGGTAGCCAATCAGCTTCTTTGGTGAACACGGTTACCCAGGGTTTTGGGGGTAGCCTATCAGCTTTTTTGTTGAACTCGGGCACTCAGGGTTTTGGGGGCTCAGAGCTTGGGGGGTAGCCAATCGGCTTCTTCGGTGAACACGGTTGCCCAGGGTTTTGGGGGTAGCCTATCAGCTTTTTTGTTGAACTCGGGCGCTCAGGGTTTTGGGGGCTCAGAGCTTGGGGGGTAGCCAATCAGCTTCTTTGGTGAACACGGTTACCCAGGGTTTTGGGGGTAGCCTATCAGCTTTTTCGTTGAACTCGGGCGCTCAGGGTTTTGGGGGCTCAGAGCTTGGGGGGTAGACAAACAACTTTTTCTTTGATTTCGGGTGCCCTGGGTTTTGGGGGCTCAGTGCTTAGGGGGTAGCCTATCCGCTTATTTGTGAAATCGGGCTCTCAGGGTTATGGGGGGCTTAGAGCTTAGGGGGTAGCCAATCCGCTTCTTTGGTGAACATGGGCACCCAGGGTTTTGAAGGGTAGCCTATCCGCTTTTTTGTGAACTCGGGCTCCCAGGGTTATGGGGGGCTTAGAGCTTAGGGTTTAGCCAATCAGCTTTTTTGGTGAACTCGGGCACCCAGGGTTTTGGGGGGTAGCAGATCAGCTTTTTTGTTGAACTTGGGCTCCCAGGGTCTTAGGGGCTTAGAGCTTGGGGGGTAGCCAATCCACTTCTTTGGTGAATACGGTTGCCCAGGGTTTTGGGGGTAGCCTATCAGCTTTTTTGTTGAACTCGGGCGCTCAGGGTTTTGGGGGCTCAGAGCTTGGGGGGTAGCCAATCAGCTTCTTTGGTGAACACGGTTGCCCAGGGTTTTGGGGTTAGCCTATCAGCTTCTTCGGTGAACTTGGGAGCCCAGGGTTTTAGGGGGTACCAGATCAGCTTTTTCGTTGAACTCGGGCACCCAGGGTTTTGGGGGCTCAGAGCTTGGGGGGTAGACAAACAGCTTTTTCTTTGATTTCGGGTGCCCTGGGTTTTGGGTGCTCAGTGCTTAGGGGTTAGCCTATCCGCTTTTTTGTGAACTCGGGCACCCAGGATCGTGGGTGGTAGCTAATTAGCTTTTTTGTTTATTTTGGGCACCTTGGGTTTTGCGGGGCTTAGAGCTTAGGGGGTAGCCAATCAGCTTTTTTGGTAAACTTAGGTGCCCAAGGTTTCGGGGGGTAGCAGATCAGCTTTTTTGTCGATTTTGGGCTCCCAGGGTCTTAGGGGCTTGGAGCTTAGGGGATAGCCTATCAGCTTTTTTGGTGAACACGGTTGCCCAGGGTTTTGGGGGCGGCCTATCAGCTTTTTTGTTGAACTCGGGCGCTCAGGGTTTTGGGGGCTCAGAGCTTGGGGGGTAGCCAATCAGCTTCTTTGGTGAACACGGTTGCCCAGGGTTTTGGGGGTAGCCTATCAGCTTCTTCGGTGAACTTGGGCGCCCAGGGTTTTAGGGGGTAACAGATCAGCTTTTTCGTTGAACTCGGGCACCCAGGGTTTTGGGGGCTCAGAGCTTGGGGGGTAGACAAACAGCTTTTTCTTTGATTTCAGGTGCCCTGGGTTTTGGGGGCTCAGTGCTTAGGGGGTAGCCTATCCGCTTTTTTGTGAACACGGGCTCTCAGGGTTTTGGGGGCTCAGAGCTTGGGGGGTAGCCAATCCGCTTCTTTGGTGAATACGGTTGCCCAGGGTTTTGGGGGTAGCCTATCAGCTTTTTTGTTGAACTTGGGCTCCCAGGGTTTTAGGGGCTTAGAGCTTGGGGGGTAGCCAATCCGCTTCTTTGGTGAACATGGTTGCCCAGGGTTTTGGGGGTAGCCTATCAGCTTTTTTGTTGAACTCGGGCGCTCAGGGTTTTGGGGGCTCAGAGCTTGATGGGTAGCCAATCAGCTTCTTTGGTGAACACGGTTGCCCAGGGTTTTGGGGGTAGCCTATCAGCTTTTTTGTTGAACTCGGGCGCTCAGGGTTTTGGGGGCTCAGAGCTTGGGGGGTAGCCAATCAGCTTCTTTGGTGAACACGGTTGCCCAGGGTTTTGGGGTTAGCCTATCAGCTTCTTCGGTGAACTTGGGAGCCCAGGGTTTTAGGGGGTACCAGATCAGCTTTTTCGTTGAACTCGGGCACCCAGGGTTTTGGGGGCTCAGAGCTTGGGGGGTAGACAAACAGCTTTTTCTTTGATTTCGGGTGCCCTGGGTTTTGGGTGCTCAGTGCTTAGGGGTTAGCCTATCCGCTTTTTTGTGAACTCGGGCTCTCAGGGTTTTGGGGGCTCAGAGCTTGGGGGGTAGCCAATCCGCTTCTTTGGTGAATACGGTTGCCCAGGGTTTTGGGGGTAGCCTATCAGCTTTTTTGTTGAACTTGGACTCCCAGGGTTTTAGGGGCTTAGAGCTTGGGGGGTAGCCAATCCGCTTCTTTGGTGAACATGTTTGCCCAGGGTTTTGGGGGTAGCCTATCAGCTTTTTTGTTGAACTCGGGCGCTCAGGGTTTTGGGGGCTCGGAGCTTGATGGGTAGCCAATCAGCTTCTTTGGTAAACACGGTTGCCCAGGGTTTTGGGGGTAGCCTATCAGCTTTTTTGTTGAATTTGGGCGCTCAGGGTTTTCGGGGCTCAGAGCTTGGGGGGTAGCCAATCAGCTTCTTTGGTGAACACGGTTGCCCATGGTTTTGGGGGTAGCCTATCAGCTTCTTCGGTGAACTTGGGCGCCCAGGGTTTTAGGGGGTAACAGATCAGCTTTTTCGTTGAACTCGGGCACCCAGGGTTTTGGGGGCTCAGAGCTTGGGGGGTAGACAAACAGCTTTTTCTTTGATTTCGGGTGCCCTGGGTTTTGGGGGCTCAGTGCTTAGGGGGTAGCCTATCCGCTTTTTTGTAAACTCGGGCTCTCAGGGTTTTGGGGGCTCAGAGCTTGGGGGGTAGCAAATCCGCTTCTTTGGTGAATACGGTTGCCCAGGGTTTTGGGGGTAGCCTATCAGCTTTTTTGATGAACTCGGGCGCTTAGGGTTTTGGGGGCTCAGAGCTTGGGGGGTAGCCAATCAGCTTCTTTGGTGAACACGGTTGCCCAGGGTTTTGGGGGTGGCCTATCAGCTTTTTTGTTGAACTTGGGCTCCCAGGGTTTTAGGGGCTTAGAGCTTGGGGGGTAGCCAATCCGCTTCTTTGGTGAACATGGTTGCCCAGGGTTTTGGGGGTAGCCTATCAGCTTTTTTGTTGAACTCGGGCGCTCAGGGTTTTGGGGGCTCAGAGCTTGATGGGTAGCCAATCAGCTTCTTTGGTGAACACGGTTGCCCAGGGTTTTGGGGGTAGCCTATCAGCTTTTTTGTTGAACTCGGGCGCTCAGGGTTTTGGGGGCTCAGAGCTTGGGGGGTAGCCAATCAGCTTCTTTGGTGAACACGGTTGCCCAGGGTTTTGGGGTTAGCCTATCAGCTTCTTCGGTGAACTTGGGAGCCCAGGGTTTTAGGGGGTACCAGATCAGCTTTTTCGTTGAACTCGGGCACCCAGGGTTTTGGGGGCTCAGAGCTTGGGGGGTAGACAAACAGCTTTTTCTTTGATTTCGGGTGCCCTGGGTTTTGGGTGCTCAGTGCTTAGGGGTTAGCCTATCCGCTTTTTTGTGAACTCGGGCTCTCAGGGTTTTGGGGGCTCAGAGCTTGGGGGGTAGCCAATCCGCTTCTTTGGTGAATACGGTTGCCCAGGGTTTTGGGGGTAGCCTATCAGCTTTTTTGTTGAACTTGGACTCCCAGGGTTTTAGGGGCTTAGAGCTTGGGGGGTAGCCAATCCGCTTCTTTGGTGAACATGTTTGCCCAGGGTTTTGGGGGTAGCCTATCAGCTTTTTTGTTGAACTCGGGCGCTCAGGGTTTTGGGGGCTCGGAGCTTGATGGGTAGCCAATCAGCTTCTTTGGTAAACACGGTTGCCCAGGGTTTTGGGGGTAGCCTATCAGCTTTTTTGTTGAATTTGGGCGCTCAGGGTTTTCGGGGCTCAGAGCTTGGGGGGTAGCCAATCAGCTTCTTTGGTGAACACGGTTGCCCATGGTTTTGGGGGTAGCCTATCAGCTTCTTCGGTGAACTTGGGCGCCCAGGGTTTTAGGGGGTACCAGATCAGCTTTTTCGTTGAACTCGGGCACCCAGGGTTTTGGGGGCTCAGAGCTTGGGGGGTAGACAAACAGCTTTTTCTTTGATTTCGGGTGCCCTGGGTTTTGGGGGCTCAGTGCTTAGGGGGTAGCCTATCCGCTTTTTTGTAAACTCGGGCTCTCAGGGTTTTGGGGGCTCAGAGCTTGGGGGGTAGCAAATCCGCTTCTTTGGTGAATACGGTTGCCCAGGGTTTTGGGGGTAGCCTATCAGCTTTTTTGATGAACTCGGGCGCTTAGGGTTTTGGGGGCTCAGAGCTTGGGGGGTAGCCAATCAGCTTCTTTGGTGAACACGGTTGCCCAGGGTTTTGGGGGTGGCCTATCAGCTTTTTTGTTGAACTTGGGCTCCCAGGGTTTTAGGGGCTTAGAGCTTGGGGGGTAGCCAATCCGCTTCTTTGGTGAACATGGTTGCCCAGGGTTTTGGGGGTAGCCTATCAGCTTTTTTGTTGAACTCGGGCGCTCAGGGTTTTGGGGGCTCAGAGCTTGATGGGTAGCCAATCAGCTTCTTTGGTGAACACGGTTGCCCAGGGTTTTGGGGGTAGCCTATCAGCTTTTTTGTTGAACTCGGGCGCTCAGGGTTTTGGGGGCTCAGAGCTTGGGGGGTAGCCAATCAGCTTCTTTGGTGAACACGGTTGCCCAGGGTTTTGGGGTTAGCCTATCAGCTTCTTCGGTGAACTTGGGCGCCCAGGGTTTTAGGGGGTACCAGATCAGCTTTTTCGTTGAACTCGGGCACCCAGGGTTTTGGGGGCTCAGAGCTTGGGGGGTAGACAAACAGCTTTTTCTTTGATTTCGGGTGCCCTGGGTTTTGGGTGCTCAGTGTTTAGGGGGTAGCCTATCCGCTTTTTTGTGAACACGGGCTCTCAGGGTTTTGGGGGCTCAGAGCTTGGGGGGTAGCCAATCCGCTTCTTTGGTGAATACGGTTGCCCAGGGTTTTGGGGGTAGCCTATCAGCTTTTTTGTTGAACTTGGGCTCCCAGGGTTTTAGGGGCTTAGAGCTTGGGGGGTAGCCAATCCGCTTCTTTGGTGAACTTGGTTGCCCAGGGTTTTGGGGGTAGCCTATCAGCTTTTTTGTTGAACTCGGGCGCTCAGGGTTTTGGGGGCTCAGAGCTTGATGGGTAGCCAATCAGCTTCTTTGGTGAACACGGTTGCCCAGGGTTTTGGGGGTAGCCTATCAGCTTTTTTGTTGAACTCGGGCGCTCAGGGTTTTGGGGGCTCAGAGCTTGGGGGGTAGCCAATCAGCTTCTTTGGTGAACACGGTTGCCCAGGGTTTTGGGGTTAGCCTATCAGCTTCTTCGGTGAACTTGGGAGCCCAGGGTTTTAGGGGGTACCAGATCAGCTTTTTCGTTGAACTCGGGCACCCAGGGTTTTGGGGGCTCAGAGCTTGGGGGGTAGACAAACAGCTTTTTCTTTGATTTCGGGTGCCCTGGGTTTTGGGGGCTCAGTGCTTAGGGGGTAGCCTATCCGCTTTTTTGTGAACACGGGCTCTCAGGGTTTTGGGGGCTCAGAGCTTGGGGGGTAGCCAATCCGCTTCTTTGGTGAATACGGTTGCCCAGGGTTTTGAGGGTAGCCTATCAGCTTTTTTGTTGAACTTGGGCTCCCAGGGTTTTAGGGGCTTAGAGCTTGGGGGGTAGCCAATCCGCTTCTTTGGTGAACATGGTTGCCCAGGGTTTTGGGGGTAGCCTATCAGCTTTTTTGTTGAACTCGGGCGCTCAGGGTTTTGGGGGCTCAGAGCTTGATGGGTAGCCAATCAGCTTCTTTGGTGAACACGGTTGCCCAGGGTTTTGGGGGTAGCCTATCAGCTTTTTTGTTGAACTCGGGCGCTCAGGGTTTTGGGGGCTCAGAGCTTGGGGGGTAGCCAATCAGCTTCTTTGGTGAACACGGTTGCCCAGGGTTTTGGGGTTAGCCTATCAGCTTCTTCGGTGAACTTGGGAGCCCAGGGTTTTAGGGGGTACCAGATCAGCTTTTTCGTTGAACTCGGGCACCCAGGGTTTTGGGGGCTCAGAGCTTGGGGGGTAGACAAACAGCTTTTTCTTTGATTTCGGGTGCCCTGGGTTTTGGGGGCTCAGTGCTTAGGGGGTAGCCTATCCGCTTTTTTGTGAACACGGGCTCTCAGGGTTTTGGGGGCTCAGAGCTTGGGGGGTAGCCAATCCGCTTCTTTGGTGAATACGGTTGCCCAGGGTTTTGAGGGTAGCCTATCAGCTTTTTTGTTGAACTTGGGCTCCCAGGGTTTTAGGGGCTTAGAGCTTGGGGGGTAGCCAATCCGCTTCTTTGGTGAACATGGTTGCCCAGGGTTTTGGGGGTAGCCTATCAGCTTTTTTGTTGAACTCGGGCACTCAGGGTTTTGGGGGCTCAGAGCTTGATGGGTAGCCAATCAGCTTCTTTGGTGAACACGGTTGCCCAGGGTTTTGGGGGTAGCCTATCAGCTTTTTTGTTGAACTCGGGCGCTCAGGGTTTTGGGGGCTCAGAGCTTGGGGGGTAGCCAATCAGCTTCTTTGGTGAACACGGTTGCCCAGGGTTTTGGGGTTAGCCTATCAGCTACTTCGGTGAACTTGGGACCCCAGGGTTTTAGGGGGTACCAGATCAGCTTTTTCGTTGAACTCGGGCACCCAGGGTTTTGGGGGCTCAGAGCTTGGGGGGTAGACAAACAGCTTTTTCTTTGATTTCGGGTGCCCTGGGTTTTGGGTGCTCAGTGCTTAGGGGTTAGCCTATCCGCTTTTTTGTGAACTCGGGCACCCAGGATCGTGGGTGGTAGCTAATTAGCTTTTTTGTTTATTTTGGGCACCTTGGGTTTTGCGGGGCTTAGAGCTTAGGGGGTAGCCAATCAGCTTTTTTGGTAAACTTAGGCGCCCAAGGTTTCGGGGGGTAGCAGATCAGCTTTTTTGTCGATTTTGAGCTCCCAGGGTCTTAGGGGCTTGGAGCTTAGGGGATAGCCTATCAGCTTTTTTGGTGAACACGGTTGCCCAGGGTTTTGGGGGCGGCCTATCAGCTTTTTTGTTGAACTTGGGCGCTCAGGGTTTTGGGGGCTCAGAGCTTGGGGGGTAGCCAATCAGCTTCTTTGGTGAACACGGTTGCCCAGGGTTTTGGGGGTAGCCTATCAGCTTCTTCGGTGAACTTGGGCGCCCAGGGTTTTAGGGGGTAACAGATCAGCGTTTTCGTTGAACTCGGGCACCCAGGGTTTTGGGGGCTCAGAGCTTGGGGGGTAGACAAACAGCTTTTTCTTTGATTTCGGGTGCCCTGGGTTTTGGGGGCTCAGTGCTTAGGGGGTAGCCTATCCGCTTTTTTGTGAACTCGGGCTCTCAGGGTTTTGGGGGCTCAGAGCTTGGGGGGTAGCCAATCCGCTTCTTTGGTGAATACGGTTGCCCAGGGTTTTGGGGGTAGCCTATCAGCTTTTTTGTTGAACTTGGACTCCCAGGGTTTTAGGGGCTTAGAGCTTGGGGGGTAGCCAATCCGCTTCTTTGGTGAACATGGTTGCCCAGGGTTTTGGGGGTAGCCTATCAGCTTCTTCGGTGAACTTGGGAGCCCAGGGTTTTAGGGGGTACCAGATCAGCTTTTTCGTTGAACTCGGGCACCCAGGGTTTTGGGGGCTCAGAGCTTGGGGGGTAGACAAACAGCTTTTTCTTTGATTTCGGGTGCCCTGGGTTTTGGGGGCTCAGTGCTTAGGGGGTAGCCTATCCGCTTTTTTGTGAACACGGGCTCTCAGGGTTTTGGGGGCTCAGAGCTTGGGGGGTAGCCAATCCGCTTCTTTGGTGAATACGGTTGCCCAGGGTTTTGAGGGTAGCCTATCAGCTTTTTTGTTGAACTTGGGCTCCCAGGGTTTTAGGGGCTTAGAGCTTGGGGGGTAGCCAATCCGCTTCTTTGGTGAACATGGTTGCCCAGGGTTTTGGGGGTAGCCTATCAGCTTTTTTGTTGAACTCGGGCACTCAGGGTTTTGGGGGCTCAGAGCTTGATGGGTAGCCAATCAGCTTCTTTGGTGAACACGGTTGCCCAGGGTTTTGGGGGTAGCCTATCAGCTTTTTTGTTGAACTCGGGCGCTCAGGGTTTTGGGGGCTCAGAGCTTGGGGGGTAGCCAATCAGCTTCTTTGGTGAACACGGTTGCCCAGGGTTTTGGGGTTAGCCTATCAGCTACTTCGGTGAACTTGGGACCCCAGGGTTTTAGGGGGTACCAGATCAGCTTTTTCGTTGAACTCGGGCACCCAGGGTTTTGGGGGCTCAGAGCTTGGGGGGTAGACAAACAGCTTTTTCTTTGATTTCGGGTGCCCTGGGTTTTGGGTGCTCAGTGCTTAGGGGTTAGCCTATCCGCTTTTTTGTGAACTCGGGCACCCAGGATCGTGGGTGGTAGCTAATTAGCTTTTTTGTTTATTTTGGGCACCTTGGGTTTTGCGGGGCTTAGAGCTTAGGGGGTAGCCAATCAGCTTTTTTGGTAAACTTAGGCGCCCAAGGTTTCGGGGGGTAGCAGATCAGCTTTTTTGTCGATTTTGAGCTCCCAGGGTCTTAGGGGCTTGGAGCTTAGGGGATAGCCTATCAGCTTTTTTGGTGAACACGGTTGCCCAGGGTTTTGGGGGCGGCCTATCAGCTTTTTTGTTGAACTTGGGCGCTCAGGGTTTTGGGGGCTCAGAGCTTGGGGGGTAGCCAATCAGCTTCTTTGGTGAACACGGTTGCCCAGGGTTTTGGGGGTAGCCTATCAGCTTCTTCGGTGAACTTGGGCGCCCAGGGTTTTAGGGGGTAACAGATCAGCGTTTTCGTTGAACTCGGGCACCCAGGGTTTTGGGGGCTCAGAGCTTGGGGGGTAGACAAACAGCTTTTTCTTTGATTTCGGGTGCCCTGGGTTTTGGGGGCTCAGTGCTTAGGGGGTAGCCTATCCGCTTTTTTGTGAACTCGGGCTCTCAGGGTTTTGGGGGCTCAGAGCTTGGGGGGTAGCCAATCCGCTTCTTTGGTGAATACGGTTGCCCAGGGTTTTGGGGGTAGCCTATCAGCTTTTTTGTTGAACTTGGACTCCCAGGGTTTTAGGGGCTTAGAGCTTGGGGGGTAGCCAATCCGCTTCTTTGGTGAACATGGTTGCCCAGGGTTTTGGGGGTAGCCTATCAGCTTTTTTGTTGAACTCGGGCGCTCAGGGTTTTGGGGGCTCGGAGCTTGATGGGTAGCCAATCAGCTTCTTTGGTAAACACGGTTGCCCAGGGTTTTGGGGGTAGCCTATCAGCTTTTTTGTTGAACTTGGGCGCTCAGGGTTTTCGGGGCTCAGAGCTTGGGGGGTAGCCAATCAGCTTCTTTGGTGAACACGGTTGCCCATGGTTTTGGGGGTAGCCTATCAGCTTCTTCGGTGAACTTGGGCGCCCAGGGTTTTAGGGGGTAACAGATCAGCTTTTTCGTTGAACTCGGGTACCCAGGTTTTTGGGGGCTCAGAGCTTGGGGGGTAGATAAACAGCTTTTTCTTTGATTTCGGGTGCCCTGGGTTTTGGGGGCTCAGTGCTTAGGGTGTAGCCTATCCGCTTTTTTGTGAACTCGGTCTCTCAGGGTTTTCGGGGGTCAGAGCTTGGGGGGTAGCCAATCAGCTTCTTTGATGAACACAGTTGCCCAGGGTTTTGGGGGTAGCCTATCAGCTTCTTCGGTGAACTTGGGCGCCCAGGGTTTTAGGGGGTAACAGATCAGCTTTTTCGTTGAACTCGGGCGCTCAGGGTTTTGGGGGCTCAGAGCTTGGGGGGTAGCCAATCAGCTTCTTTGGTGAACACGGTTGCCCAGGGTTTTGGGGTTAGCCTATCAGCTACTTCGGTGAACTTGGGACCCCAGGGTTTTAGGGGGTACCAGATCAGCTTTTTCGTTGAACTCGGGCACCCAGGGTTTTGGGGGCTCAGAGCTTGGGGGGTAGACAAACAGCTTTTTCTTTGATTTCGGGTGCCCTGGGTTTTGGGTGCTCAGTGCTTAGGGGTTAGCCTATCCGCTTTTTTGTGAACTCGGGCACCCAGGATCGTGGGTGGTAGCTAATTAGCTTTTTTGTTTATTTTGGGCACCTTGGGTTTTGCGGGGCTTAGAGCTTAGGGGGTAGCCAATCAGCTTTTTTGGTAAACTTAGGCGCCCAAGGTTTCGGGGGGTAGCAGATCAGCTTTTTTGTCGATTTTGAGCTCCCAGGGTCTTAGGGGCTTGGAGCTTAGGGGATAGCCTATCAGCTTTTTTGGTGAACACGGTTGCCCAGGGTTTTGGGGGCGGCCTATCAGCTTTTTTGTTGAACTTGGGCGCTCAGGGTTTTGGGGGCTCAGAGCTTGGGGGGTAGCCAATCAGCTTCTTTGGTGAACACGGTTGCCCAGGGTTTTGGGGGTAGCCTATCAGCTTCTTCGGTGAACTTGGGCGCCCAGGGTTTTAGGGGGTAACAGATCAGCGTTTTCGTTGAACTCGGGCACCCAGGGTTTTGGGGGCTCAGAGCTTGGGGGGTAGACAAACAGCTTTTTCTTTGATTTCGGGTGCCCTGGGTTTTGGGGGCTCAGTGCTTAGGGGGTAGCCTATCCGCTTTTTTGTGAACTCGGGCTCTCAGGGTTTTGGGGGCTCAGAGCTTGGGGGGTAGCCAATCCGCTTCTTTGGTGAATACGGTTGCCCAGGGTTTTGGGGGTAGCCTATCAGCTTTTTTGTTGAACTTGGACTCCCAGGGTTTTAGGGGCTTAGAGCTTGGGGGGTAGCCAATCCGCTTCTTTGGTGAACATGGTTGCCCAGGGTTTTGGGGGTAGCCTATCAGCTTTTTTGTTGAACTCGGGCGCTCAGGGTTTTGGGGGCTCGGAGCTTGATGGGTAGCCAATCAGCTTCTTTGGTAAACACGGTTGCCCAGGGTTTTGGGGGTAGCCTATCAGCTTTTTTGTTGAACTTGGGCGCTCAGGGTTTTCGGGGCTCAGAGCTTGGGGGGTAGCCAATCAGCTTCTTTGGTGAACACGGTTGCCCATGGTTTTGGGGGTAGCCTATCAGCTTCTTCGGTGAACTTGGGCGCCCAGGGTTTTAGGGGGTAACAGATCAGCTTTTTCGTTGAACTCGGGTACCCAGGTTTTTGGGGGCTCAGAGCTTGGGGGGTAGATAAACAGCTTTTTCTTTGATTTCGGGTGCCCTGGGTTTTGGGGGCTCAGTGCTTAGGGTGTAGCCTATCCGCTTTTTTGTGAACTCGGTCTCTCAGGGTTTTCGGGGGTCAGAGCTTGGGGGGTAGCCAATCAGCTTCTTTGATGAACACAGTTGCCCAGGGTTTTGGGGGTAGCCTATCAGCTTCTTCGGTGAACTTGGGCGCCCAGGGTTTTAGGGGGTAACAGATCAGCTTTTTCGTTGAACTCGGGCACCCAGGGTTTTGGGGACTCAGAGCTTGGGGGGTAGACAAACAGCTTTTTCTTTGATTTCGGGTGCCCTGGGTTTTGGGGGCTCAGTGCTTAGGGGGTAGCCTATCCGCTTTTTTGTAAACTCGGGCTCTCAGGGTTTTGGGGGCTCAGAGCTTGGGGGGTAGCAAATCCGCTTCTTTGGTGAATACGGTTGCCCAGGGTTTTGGGGGTAGCCTATCAGCTTTTTTGATGAACTCGGGCGCTTAGGGTTTTGGGGGCTCAGAGCTTGGGGGGTAGCCAATCAGCTTCTTTGGTGAACACGGTTGCCCAGGGTTTTGGGGGTGGCCTATCAGCTTTTTTGTTGAACTTGGGTGCTCAGGGTTTTGGGGGCTCAGAGCTTGGGGGGTAGCCAATCGGCTTCTTTGGTGAACACGGTTGCCCAGGGTTTTCGGGTTAGCCTATCAGCTTCTTCGGTGAACTTGGGAGCCCAGGGTTTTAGGGGGTACCAGATCAGCTTTTTCGTTGAACTCGGGCGCTCAGGGTTTTGGGGGCTCAGAGCTTGGGGGGTAACCAATCGGCTTCTTTGGTGAACACGGTTGCCAAGGGTTTTGGGGGTAGCCTATCAGCTTTTTCGTTGAACTCGGGCGCTCAGGGTTTTGGGGGCTCAGAGCTTGGGGGGTAGACAAACAACTTTTTCTTTGATTTCGGGTGCCCTGGGTTTTGGGGGCTCAGTGCTTAGGGGGTAGCCTATCCGCTTATTTGTGAACTCGGGCTCTCAGGGTTATGGGGGGCTTAGAGCTTAGGGGGTAGCCAATCAGCTTTTTTGGTGAACTCGGGCACCCAGGGTTTTGGGGGGTAGCAGATCAGCTTTTTTGTGGAACTTGGGCTCCCAGGGTCTTAGGGGCTTAGATCTTGGGGGGTAGCCAATCCACTTCTTTGGTGAATACGGTTGCCCAGGGTTTTGGGGGTAGCCTATCAGCTTTTTTGATGAACTCGGGCGCTTAGGGTTTTGGGGGCTCAGTGCTTGGGGGGTAGCCAATCAGCTTCTTTGGTGAACACGGTTGCCCAGGGTTTTGGGGGTAGCCTATCAGCTTTTTTGTTGAACTCGGGCTCTCAGGGTTTTGGGGGCTCAGAGCTTGGGGGATAGCCAATCCGCTTCTTTGGTGAACACGGTTGCCTAGAGTTTTGGGGGTGGCCTATCAGCTTTTTTGTTGAACTTGGGCGCTCAGGGTTTTGGGGGCTCAGAGCTTGGGGGGTAGCCAATCGGCTTCTTCGGTGAACACGGTTGCCAAGGGTTTTGGGGGTAGCCTATCAGCTTTTTCGTTGAAGTCGGGTGCTCAGGGTTTTGGGGGCTCAGAGCTTGGGGGGTAGACAAACAACTTTTTCTTTGATTTCGGGTGCCCTGGGTTTTGGGGGCTCAGTGCTTAGGTGGTAGCCTATCCGCTTATTTGTGAACTCGGGCTCTCAGGGTTATGGGGGGCTTAGAGCTTAGGGGGTATCCAATCAGCCTTTTTGGTGAACTCGGGCACCCAGGGTTTTGGGGGTAGCCTATCAGCTTTTTTGTTGAACTTGGGCTCCCAGGGTTTTAGGGGCTTAGAGCTTGGGGGGTAGCCAATCCGCTTCTTTGGTGAACATGGTTGCCCAGGGTTTTGGGGGTAGCCTATCAGCTTTTTTGTTGAACTCGGGCGCTCAGGGTTTTGGGGGCTCAGAGCTTGATGGGTAGCCAATCAGCTTCTTTGGTGAACACGGTTGCCCAGGGTTTTGGGGGTAGCCTATCAGCTTTTTTGATGAACTCGGGCGCTTAGGGTTTTGGGGGCTCAGAGCTTGGGGGGTAGCCAATCAGCTTCTTTGGTGAATACGGTTGCCCAGTGTTTTGGGGGTAGCCTATCAGCTTTTTTGTTGAACTCGGGCTCTCAGGGTTTTGGGGGCTCAGAGCTTGGGGGATAGCCAATCCGCTTCTTTGGTGAACACGGTTGCCCAGGGTTTTGGGGGTGGCCTATCAGCTTTTTTGTTGAACTTGGGCGCTCAGGGTTTTGGGGGCTCAGAGCTTGATGGGTAGCCAATCAGCTTCTTTGGTGAATACGGTTGCCCAGGGTTTTGGGGGTAGCCTATCAGCTTTTTTGTTGAACTTGGGCTCCCAGGGTTTTAGGGGCTTAGAGCTTGGGGGGTAGCCAATCCGCTTCTTTGGTGAACATGGTTGCCCAGGGTTTTGGGGGTAGCCTATCAGCTTTTTTGTTGAACTCGGGCGCTCAGGGTTTTGGGGGCTCAGAGCTTGATGGGTAGCCAATCAGCTTCTTTGGTGAACACGGTTGCCCAGGGTTTTGGGGGTAGCCTATCAGCTTTTTTGTTGAACTCGGGCGCTCAGGGTTTTGGGGGCTCAGAGCTTGGGGGGTAGCCAATCAGCTTCTTTGGTGAACACGGTTGCCCAGGGTTTTGGGGTTAGCCTATCAGCTTCTTCGGTGAACTTGGGAGCCCAGGGTTTTAGGGGGTACCAGATCAGCTTTTTCGTTGAACTCGGGCACCCAGGGTTTTGGGGGCTCAGAGCGGGGGGTGTAGACAAACAGCTTTTTCTTTGATTTCGGGTGCCCTGGGTTTTGGGTGCTCAGTGCTTAGGGGTTAGCCTATCCGCTTTTTTGTGAACTCGGGCTCTCAGGGTTTTGGGGGCTCAGAGCTTGGGGGGTAGCCAATCCGCTTCTTTGGTGAATACGGTTGCCCAAGGTTTTGGGGGTAGCCTATCAGCTTTTTTGTCGATTTTGGGCTCCCAGGGTCTTAGGGGCTTGGAGCTTAGGGGATAGCCTATCAGCTTTTTTGGTAAACTTAGGCGCCCAAGGTTTCGGGGGGTAGCAGATCAGCTTTTTTGTCGATTTTGGGCTCCCAGGGTTTTAGGGGCTTAGAGCTTGGGGGGAAGCCAATCCGCTTCTTTGGTGAACATGGTTGCCCAGGGTTTTGGGGGTAGCCTATCAGCTTCTTCGGTGAACTTGGCACCCAGGGTTTTGGGGGGTAGCCTATCCGCTTTTTTGTGAACTCGGGCTCCCAGGGTTATGGGGGGCTTAGAGCTTAGGGGGTAGCCAATCAGCTTTTTTGGTGAACTCGGGCACCCTGGGTTTTGGGGGGTAACAGATCAGCTTTTTTGTTGAACTTGGGCTCCCGGGGTCTTAGGGGCTTAGAGCTTGGGGGGTAGCCAATCCGCTTCTTTGGTGAACACGGTTGCCCAGGGTTTTGGGGGTAGCCTATCAGCTTTTTTGTTGAACTCGGGCGCTCAGGGTTTTGGGGGCTCAGAGCTTGGGGGGTAGCCAATCAGCTTCTTTGGTGAACACGGTTACCCAGGGTTTTGGGGGTAGCCTATCAGCTTTTTTGTTGAACTCGGGCACTCAGGGTTTTGGGGGCTCAGAGCTTGGGGGTTAGCCAATCGGCTTCTTCGGTGAACACGGTGTCCAAGGGTTTTGGGGGTAGCCTATCAGCTTTTTCGTTGAACTCGGGCGCTCAGGGTTTTGGGGGCTCAGAGCTTGGGGGGTAGACAAACAACTTTTTCTTTGATTTCGGGTGCCCTGGGTTTTGGGGGCTCAGTGCTTAGGGGGTAGCCTATCCGCTTATTTGTGAAATCGGGCTCTCAGGGTTATGGGGGGCTTAGAGCTTAGGGGGTAGCCAATCCGCTTCTTTGGTGAACATGGTTGCCCAGGGTCTTGGGGGTAGCCTATCAGCTTCTTCGGTGAACTTGGGCACCCAGGGTTTTGGAGGGTAGCCTATCCGCTTTTTTGTGAACTCGGGCTCCCAGGGTTATGGGGGGCTTAGAGCTTAGGGTTTAGCCAATCAGCTTTTTTGGTGAACTCGGGCACCCAGGGTTTTGGGGGGTAGCAGATCAGCTTTTTTGTTGAACTTGGGCTCCCAGGGTCTTAGATGCTTAGAGCTTGGGGGGTAGCCAATCCACTTCTTTGGTGAATACGGTTGCCCAGGGTTTTGGGGGTAGCCTATCAGCTTTTTTGATGAACTCGGGCGCTTAGGGTTTTGGGGGCTCAGAGCTTGGGGGGTAGCCAATCAGCTTCTTTGGTGAATACGGTTGCCCAGGGTTTTGGGGGTAGCCTATCAGCTTCTTCGGTGAACTTGGGCGCCCAGGGTTTTAGGGGGTATTAGATCAGCTTTTTCGTTGAACTCGGGCACCCAGGGTTTTGGGGGCTCAGAGCTTGGGGGGGTAGACAAACAGCTTTTTCTTTGATTTCGGGTGCCCTGGGTTTTGGGTGCTCAGTGCTTAGGGGTTAGCCTATCCGCTTTTTTGTGAACTCGGGCTCCCAGGGTTATGGGGGGCTTAGAGCTTAGGGGGTAGCCAATCAGCTTTTTTGGTGAACTTGGGCACCCTGGGTTTTGGGGGGTAACAGATCAGCTTTTTTGTTGAACTTGGGCTCCCGGGGTCTTAGGGGCTTAGAGCTTGGGGGGTAGCCAATCCGCTTCTTTGGTGAACACGGTTGCCCAGGGTTTTGGGGGTAGCCTATCAGCTTTTTTGTTGAACTCGGGCGCTCAGGGTTTTGGGGGCTCAGAGCTTGGGGGGTAGCCAATCAGCTTCTTTGGTGAACACGGTTACCCAGGGTTTTGGGGGTAGCCTATCAGCTTTTTTGTTGAACTCGGGCACTCAGGGTTTTGGGGGCTCAGAGCTTGGGGGGTAGCCAATCGGCTTCTTCGGTGAACACGGTTGCCCAGGGTTTTGGGGGTAGCCTATCAGCTTTTTTGTTGAACTCGGGCGCTCAGGGTTTTGGGGGCTCAGAGCTTGGGGGGTAGCCAATCAGCTTCTTTGGTGAACACGGTTACCCAGGGTTTTGGGGGTAGCCTATCAGCTTTTTCGTTGAACTCGGGCGCTCAGGGTTTTGGGGGCTCAGAGCTTGGGGGGTAGACAAACAACTTTTTCTTTGATTTCGGGTGCCCTGGGTTTTGGGGGCTCAGTGCTTAGGGGGTAGCCTATCCGCTTATTTGTGAAATCGGGCTCTCAGGGTTATGGGGGGCTTAGAGCTTAGGGGGTAGCCAATCCGCTTCTTTGGTGAACATGGTTGCCCAGGGTCTTGGGGGTAGCCTATCAGCTTCTTCGGTGAACTTGGGCACCCAGGGTTTTGAAGGGTAGCCTATCCGCTTTTTTGTGAACTCGGGCTCCCAGGGTTATGGGGGGCTTAGAGCTTAGGGTTTAGCCAATCAGCTTTTTTGGTGAACTCGGGCACCCAGGGTTTTGGGGGGTAGCAGATCAGCTTTTTTGTTGAACTTGGGCTCCCAGGGTCTTAGGGGCTTAGAGCTTGGGGGGTAGCCAATCCACTTCTTTGGTGAATACGGTTGCCCAGGGTTTTGGGGGTAGCCTATCAGCTTTTTTGATGAACTCGGGCGCTTAGGGTTTTGGGGGCTCAGAGCTTGGGGGGTAGCCAATCAGCTTCTTTGGTGAACACGGTTGCCCAGGGTTTTGGGGGTAGCCTATCAGCTTCTTCGGTGAACTTGGGCGCCCAGGGTTTTAGGGGGTAACAGATCAGCTTTTTCGTTGAACTCGGGCACCCAGGGTTTTGGGGGCTCAGAGCTTGGGGGGGTAGACAAACAGCTTTTTCTTTGATTTCGGGTGCCCTGGGTTTTGGGTGCTCAGTGCTTAGGGGTTAGCCTATCCGCTTTTTTGTGAACTCGAGCACCCAGGGTTTTGGGGGTAGCCTATCAGCTTTTTTGTTGAACTCGGGCTCTCAGGGTTTTGGGGGCTCAGAGCTTGGGGGATAGCCAATCCGCTTCTTTGGTGAACACGGTTGCCCAGGGTTTTGGGGGTGGCCTATCAGCTTTTTTGTTGAACTTGGGCGCTCAGGGTTTTGGGGGCTCAGAGCTTGGGGGGTAGCCAATCAGCTTCTTTGGTGAACACGGTTGCCCAGGGTTTTGGGGGTAGCCTATCAGCTTCTTCGGTGAACTTGGGCGCCCAGGGTTTTAGGGGGTAACAGATCAGCTTTTTCGTTGAACTCGGGCACCCAGGGTTTTGGGGGCTCAGAGCTTGGGGGGTAGACAAACAGCTTTTTCTTTGATTTCGGGTGCCCTGGGTTTTGGGGGCTCAGTGCTTAGGGGGTAGCCTATCCGCTTTTTTGTGAACACGGGCTCTCAGGGTTTTGGGGGCTCAGAGCTTGGGGGGTAGCCAATCCGCTTCTTTGGTGAATACGGTTGCCCAGGGTTTTGTGGGTAGCCTATCAGCTTTTTTGTTGAACTTGGGCTCCCAGGGTTTTAGGGGCTTAGAGCTTGGGGGGTAGCCAATCCGCTTCTTTGGTGAACATGGTTGCCCAGGGTTTTGGGGGTAGCCTATCAGCTTTTTTGTTTAACTCGGGCGCTCAGGGTTTTGGGGGCTCAGAGCTTGATGGGTAGCCAATCAGCTTCTTTGGTGAACACGGTTGCCCAGGGTTTTGGGGGTAGCCTATCAGCTTTTTTGTTGAACTCGGGCGCTCAGGGTTTTGGGGGCTCAGAGCTTGGGGGGTAGCCAATCAGCTTCTTTGGTGAACACGGTTGCCCAGGGTTTTGGGGTTAGCCTATCAGCTTCTTCGGTGAACTTGGGAGCCCAGGGTTTTAGGGGGTACCAGATCAGCTTTTTCGTTGAACTCGGGCACCCAGGGTTTTGGGGGCTCAGAGCTTGGGGGGTAGACAAACAGCTTTTTCTTTGATTTCGGGTGCCCTGGGTTTTGGGTGCTCAGTGCTTAGGGGTTAGCCTATCCGCTTTTTTGTGAACTCGGGCACCCAGGATCGTGGGTGGTAGCTAATTAGCTTTTTTGTTTATTTTGGGCACCTTGGGTTTTGCGGGGCTTAGAGCTTAGGGGGTAGCCAATCAGCTTTTTTGGTAAACTTAGGTGCCCAAGGTTTCGGGGGGTAGCAGATCAGCTTTTTTGTCGATTTTGGGCTCCCAGGGTCTTAGGGGCTTGGAGCTTAGGGGATAGCCTATCAGCTTTTTTGGTGAACACGGTTGCCCAGGGTTTTGGGGGCGGCCTATCAGCTTTTTTGTTGAACTCGGGCGCTCAGGGTTTTGGGGGCTCAGAGCTTGGGGGGTAGCCAATCAGCTTCTTTGGTGAACACGGTTGCCCAGGGTTTTGGGGGTAGCCTATCAGCTTCTTCGGTGAACTTGGGCGCCCAGGGTTTTAGGGGGTAACAGATCAGCTTTTTCGTTGAACTCGGGCACCCAGGGTTTTGGGGGCTCAGAGCTTGGGGGGTAGACAAACAGCTTTTTCTTTGATTTCAGGTGCCCTGGGTTTTGGGGGCTCAGTGCTTAGGGGGTAGCCTATCCGCTTTTTTGTGAACACGGGCTCTCAGGGTTTTGGGGGCTCAGAGCTTGGGGGGTAGCCAATCCGCTTCTTTGGTGAATACGGTTGCCCAGGGTTTTGGGGGTAGCCTATCAGCTTTTTTGTTGAACTTGGGCTCCCAGGGTTTTAGGGGCTTAGAGCTTGGGGGGTAGCCAATCCGCTTCTTTGGTGAACATGGTTGCCCAGGGTTTTGGGGGTAGCCTATCAGCTTTTTTGTTGAACTCGGGCGCTCAGGGTTTTGGGGGCTCAGAGCTTGATGGGTAGCCAATCAGCTTCTTTGGTGAACACGGTTGCCCAGGGTTTTGGGGGTAGCCTATCAGCTTTTTTGTTGAACTCGGGCGCTCAGGGTTTTGGGGGCTCAGAGCTTGGGGGGTAGCCAATCAGCTTCTTTGGTGAACACGGTTGCCCAGGGTTTTGGGGTTAGCCTATCAGCTTCTTCGGTGAACTTGGGAGCCCAGGGTTTTAGGGGGTACCAGATCAGCTTTTTCGTTGAACTCGGGCACCCAGGGTTTTGGGGGCTCAGAGCTTGGGGGGTAGACAAACAGCTTTTTCTTTGATTTCGGGTGCCCTGGGTTTTGGGTGCTCAGTGCTTAGGGGTTAGCCTATCCGCTTTTTTGTGAACTCGGGCTCTCAGGGTTTTGGGGGCTCAGAGCTTGGGGGGTAGCCAATCCGCTTCTTTGGTGAATACGGTTGCCCAGGGTTTTGGGGGTAGCCTATCAGCTTTTTTGTTGAACTTGGACTCCCAGGGTTTTAGGGGCTTAGAGCTTGGGGGGTAGCCAATCCGCTTCTTTGGTGAACATGTTTGCCCAGGGTTTTGGGGGTAGCCTATCAGCTTTTTTGTTGAACTCGGGCGCTCAGGGTTTTGGGGGCTCGGAGCTTGATGGGTAGCCAATCAGCTTCTTTGGTAAACACGGTTGCCCAGGGTTTTGGGGGTAGCCTATCAGCTTTTTTGTTGAACTTGGGCGCTCAGGGTTTTCGGGGCTCAGAGCTTGGGGGGTAGCCAATCAGCTTCTTTGGTGAACACGGTTGCCCATGGTTTTGGGGGTAGCCTATCAGCTTCTTCGGTGAACTTGGGCGCCCAGGGTTTTAGGGGGTAACAGATCAGCTTTTTCGTTGAACTCGGGCACCCAGGGTTTTGGGGGCTCAGAGCTTGGGGGGTAGACAAACAGCTTTTTCTTTGATTTCGGGTGCCCTGGGTTTTGGGGGCTCAGTGCTTAGGGGGTAGCCTATCCGCTTTTTTGTAAACTCGGGCTCTCAGGGTTTTGGGGGCTCAGAGCTTGGGGGGTAGCCAATCAGCTTCTTTGGTGAACACGGTTGCCCAGGGTTTTGGGGGTAGCCTATCAGCTTTTTTGATGAACTCGGGCGCTTAGGGTTTTGGGGGCTCAGAGCTTGGGGGGTAGCCAATCAGCTTCTTTGGTGAACACGGTTGCCCAGGGTTTTGGGGGTGGCCTATCAGCTTTTTTGTTGAACTTGGGCTCCCAGGGTTTTAGGGGCTTAGAGCTTGGGGGGTAGCCAATCCGCTTCTTTGGTGAACATGGTTGCCCAGGGTTTTGGGGGTAGCCTATCAGCTTTTTTGTTGAACTCGGGCGCTCAGGGTTTTGGGGGCTCAGAGCTTGATGGGTAGCCAATCAGCTTCTTTGGTGAACACGGTTGCCCAGGGTTTTGGGGGTAGCCTATCAGCTTTTTTGTTGAACTCGGGCGCTCAGGGTTTTGGGGGCTCAGAGCTTGGGGGGTAGCCAATCAGCTTCTTTGGTGAACACGGTTGCCCAGGGTTTTGGGGTTAGCCTATCAGCTTCTTCGGTGAACTTGGGCGCCCAGGGTTTTAGGGGGTACCAGATCAGCTTTTTCGTTGAACTCGGGCACCCAGGGTTTTGGGGGCTCAGAGCTTGGGGGGTAGACAAACAGCTTTTTCTTTGATTTCGGGTGCCCTGGGTTTTGGGTGCTCAGTGTTTAGGGGGTAGCCTATCCGCTTTTTTGTGAACACGGGCTCTCAGGGTTTTGGGGGCTCAGAGCTTGGGGGGTAGCCAATCCGCTTCTTTGGTGAATACGGTTGCCCAGGGTTTTGGGGGTAGCCTATCAGCTTTTTTGTTGAACTTGGGCTCCCAGGGTTTTAGGGGCTTAGAGCTTGGGGGGTAGCCAATCCGCTTCTTTGGTGAACTTGGTTGCCCAGGGTTTTGGGGGTAGCCTATCAGCTTTTTTGTTGAACTCGGGCGCTCAGGGTTTTGGGGGCTCAGAGCTTGATGGGTAGCCAATCAGCTTCTTTGGTGAACACGGTTGCCCAGGGTTTTGGGGGTAGCCTATCAGCTTTTTTGTTGAACTCGGGCGCTCAGGGTTTTGGGGGCTCAGAGCTTGGGGGGTAGCCAATCAGCTTCTTTGGTGAACACGGTTGCCCAGGGTTTTGGGGTTAGCCTATCAGCTTCTTCGGTGAACTTGGGAGCCCAGGGTTTTAGGGGGTACCAGATCAGCTTTTTCGTTGAACTCGGGCACCCAGGGTTTTGGGGGCTCAGAGCTTGGGGGGTAGACAAACAGCTTTTTCTTTGATTTCGGGTGCCCTGGGTTTTGGGGGCTCAGTGCTTAGGGGGTAGCCTATCCGCTTTTTTGTGAACACGGGCTCTCAGGGTTTTGGGGGCTCAGAGCTTGGGGGGTAGCCAATCCGCTTCTTTGGTGAATACGGTTGCCCAGGGTTTTGAGGGTAGCCTATCAGCTTTTTTGTTGAACTTGGGCTCCCAGGGTTTTAGGGGCTTAGAGCTTGGGGGGTAGCCAATCCGCTTCTTTGGTGAACATGGTTGCCCAGGGTTTTGGGGGTAGCCTATCAGCTTTTTTGTTGAACTCGGGCACTCAGGGTTTTGGGGGCTCAGAGCTTGATGGGTAGCCAATCAGCTTCTTTGGTGAACACGGTTGCCCAGGGTTTTGGGGGTAGCCTATCAGCTTTTTTGTTGAACTCGGGCGCTCAGGGTTTTGGGGGCTCAGAGCTTGGGGGGTAGCCAATCAGCTTCTTTGGTGAACACGGTTGCCCAGGGTTTTGGGGTTAGCCTATCAGCTACTTCGGTGAACTTGGGACCCCAGGGTTTTAGGGGGTACCAGATCAGCTTTTTCGTTGAACTCGGGCACCCAGGGTTTTGGGGGCTCAGAGCTTGGGGGGTAGACAAACAGCTTTTTCTTTGATTTCGGGTGCCCTGGGTTTTGGGTGCTCAGTGCTTAGGGGTTAGCCTATCCGCTTTTTTGTGAACTCGGGCACCCAGGATCGTGGGTGGTAGCTAATTAGCTTTTTTGTTTATTTTGGGCACCTTGGGTTTTGCGGGGCTTAGAGCTTAGGGGGTAGCCAATCAGCTTTTTTGGTAAACTTAGGCGCCCAAGGTTTCGGGGGGTAGCAGATCAGCTTTTTTGTCGATTTTGAGCTCCCAGGGTCTTAGGGGCTTGGAGCTTAGGGGATAGCCTATCAGCTTTTTTGGTGAACACGGTTGCCCAGGGTTTTGGGGGCGGCCTATCAGCTTTTTTGTTGAACTTGGGCGCTCAGGGTTTTGGGGGCTCAGAGCTTGGGGGGTAGCCAATCAGCTTCTTTGGTGAACACGGTTGCCCAGGGTTTTGGGGGTAGCCTATCAGCTTCTTCGGTGAACTTGGGCGCCCAGGGTTTTAGGGGGTAACAGATCAGCGTTTTCGTTGAACTCGGGCACCCAGGGTTTTGGGGGCTCAGAGCTTGGGGGGTAGACAAACAGCTTTTTCTTTGATTTCGGGTGCCCTGGGTTTTGGGGGCTCAGTGCTTAGGGGGTAGCCTATCCGCTTTTTTGTGAACTCGGGCTCTCAGGGTTTTGGGGGCTCAGAGCTTGGGGGGTAGCCAATCCGCTTCTTTGGTGAATACGGTTGCCCAGGGTTTTGGGGGTAGCCTATCAGCTTTTTTGTTGAACTTGGACTCCCAGGGTTTTAGGGGCTTAGAGCTTGGGGGGTAGCCAATCCGCTTCTTTGGTGAACATGGTTGCCCAGGGTTTTGGGGGTAGCCTATCAGCTTTTTTGTTGAACTCGGGCGCTCAGGGTTTTGGGGGCTCGGAGCTTGATGGGTAGCCAATCAGCTTCTTTGGTAAACACGGTTGCCCAGGGTTTTGGGGGTAGCCTATCAGCTTTTTTGTTGAACTTGGGCGCTCAGGGTTTTCGGGGCTCAGAGCTTGGGGGGTAGCCAATCAGCTTCTTTGGTGAACACGGTTGCCCATGGTTTTGGGGGTAGCCTATCAGCTTCTTCGGTGAACTTGGGCGCCCAGGGTTTTAGGGGGTAACAGATCAGCTTTTTCGTTGAACTCGGGTACCCAGGTTTTTGGGGGCTCAGAGCTTGGGGGGTAGATAAACAGCTTTTTCTTTGATTTCGGATGCCCTGGGTTTTGGGGGCTCAGTGCTTAGGGTGTAGCCTATCCGCTTTTTTGTGAACTCGGTCTCTCAGGGTTTTCGGGGGTCAGAGCTTGGGGGGTAGCCAATCAGCTTCTTTGATGAACACAGTTGCCCAGGGTTTTGGGGGTAGCCTATCAGCTTCTTCGGTGAACTTGGGCGCCCAGGGTTTTAGGGGGTAACAGATCAGCTTTTTCGTTGAACTCGGGCACCCAGGGTTTTGGGGACTCAGAGCTTGGGGGGTAGACAAACAGCTTTTTCTTTGATTTCGGGTGCCCTGGGTTTTGGGGGCTCAGTGCTTAGGGGGTAGCCTATCCGCTTTTTTGTAAACTCGGGCTCTCAGGGTTTTGGGGGCTCAGAGCTTGGGGGGTAGCAAATCCGCTTCTTTGGTGAATACGGTTGCCCAGGGTTTTGGGGGTAGCCTATCAGCTTTTTTGATGAACTCGGGCGCTTAGGGTTTTGGGGGCTCAGAGCTTGGGGGGTAGCCAATCAGCTTCTTTGGTGAACACGGTTGCCCAGGGTTTTGGGGGTGGCCTATCAGCTTTTTTGTTGAACTTGGGTGCTCAGGGTTTTGGGGGCTCAGAGCTTGGGGGGTAGCCAATCGGCTTCTTTGGTGAACACGGTTGCCCAGGGTTTTCGGGTTAGCCTATCAGCTTCTTCGGTGAACTTGGGAGCCCAGGGTTTTAGGGGGTACCAGATCAGCTTTTTCGTTGAACTCGGGCGCTCAGGGTTTTGGGGGCTCAGAGCTTGGGGGGTAACCAATCGGCTTCTTTGGTGAACACGGTTGCCAAGGGTTTTGGGGGTAGCCTATCAGCTTTTTCGTTGAACTCGGGCGCTCAGGGTTTTGGGGGCTCAGAGCTTGGGGGGTAGACAAACAACTTTTTCTTTGATTTCGGGTGCCCTGGGTTTTGGGGGCTCAGTGCTTAGGGGGTAGCCTATCCGCTTATTTGTGAACTCGGGCTCTCAGGGTTATGGGGGGCTTAGAGCTTAGGGGGTAGCCAATCAGCTTTTTTGGTGAACTCGGGCACCCAGGGTTTTGGGGGGTAGCAGATCAGCTTTTTTGTGGAACTTGGGCTCCCAGGGTCTTAGGGGCTTAGATCTTGGGGGGTAGCCAATCCACTTCTTTGGTGAATACGGTTGCCCAGGGTTTTGGGGGTAGCCTATCAGCTTTTTTGATGAACTCGGGCGCTTAGGGTTTTGGGGGCTCAGTGCTTGGGGGGTAGCCAATCAGCTTCTTTGGTGAACACGGTTGCCCAGGGTTTTGGGGGTAGCCTATCAGCTTTTTTGTTGAACTCGGGCTCTCAGGGTTTTGGGGGCTCAGAGCTTGGGGGATAGCCAATCCGCTTCTTTGGTGAACACGGTTGCCTAGAGTTTTGGGGGTGGCCTATCAGCTTTTTTGTTGAACTTGGGCGCTCAGGGTTTTGGGGGCTCAGAGCTTGGGGGGTAGCCAATCGGCTTCTTCGGTGAACACGGTTGCCAAGGGTTTTGGGGGTAGCCTATCAGCTTTTTCGTTGAAGTCGGGTGCTCAGGGTTTTGGGGGCTCAGAGCTTGGGGGGTAGACAAACAACTTTTTCTTTGATTTCGGGTGCCCTGGGTTTTGGGGGCTCAGTGCTTAGGTGGTAGCCTATCCGCTTATTTGTGAACTCGGGCTCTCAGGGTTATGGGGGGCTTAGAGCTTAGGGGGTATCCAATCAGCCTTTTTGGTGAACTCGGGCACCCAGGGTTTTGGGGGGTAGCAGATCAGCTTTTTTGTTGAACTTGGGCTCCCAGGGTCTTAGGGGCTTAGAGCTTGGGGGGTAGCCAATCCACTTCTTTGGTGAATACGGTTGCCCAGGGTTTTGGGGGTAGCCTATCAGCTTTTTTGATGAACTCGGGCGCTTAGGGTTTTGGGGGCTCAGAGCTTGGGGGGTAGCCAATCAGCTTCTTTGGTGAACACGGTTGTCCAGGGTTTTGGGGGTAGCCTATCAGCTTTTTTGTTGAACTCGGGCTCTCAGGGTTTTGGGGGCTCAGAGCTTGGGGGATAGCCTATCAGCTTCTTTGTTGAATTCGGGCTCCCAGGGTTTGAGGGGCTCAGAGCTTGGGGGGTAGCCAATCAGCTTCTTTGGTGAACTGTGTCGCCCAGGGTTTTGGGGGGTAGCAGATCAGCTTTTTTGTTGAACTTGGGCTCCCAGGGTCTTAGGGGCTTAGAGCTTGGGGGGTAGCCAATCCACTTCTTTGGTGAATACGGTTGCCCAGGGTTTTGGGGGTAGCCTATCAGCTTTTTTGATGAACTCGGGCGCTTAGGGTTTTGGGGGCTCAGAGCTTGGGGGGTAGCCAATCAGCTTCTTTGGTGAACACGGTTGTCCAGGGTTTTGGGGGTAGCCTATCAGCTTTTTTGTTGAACTCGGGCTCTCAGGGTTTTGGGGGCTCAGAGCTTGGGGGATAGCCTATCAGCTTCTTTGTTGAATTCGGGCTCCCAGGGTTTGAGGGGCTCAGAGCTTGGGGGGTAGCCAATCAGCTTCTTTGGTGAACTGTGTCGCCCAGGGTTTTGGGGGGTAGCAGATCAGCTTTTTTGTTGAACTTGGGCTCCCAGGGTCTTAGGGGCTTAGAGCTTGGGGGGTAGCCAATCCACTTCTTTGGTGAATACGGTTGCCCAGGGTTTTGGGGGTAGCCTATCAGCTTTTTTGATGAACTCGGGCGCTTAGGGTTTTGGGGGCTCAGAGCTTGGGGGGTAGCCAAACAGCTTCTTTGGTGAACTGTGTCACCCAGGGTTTTGGGGGGTTGCAGATCAGCTTTTTTATCGAACTTGGGCTCCCAGGGTTTTAGGGGCTTAGAGCTTAGGGGGTAGCCTATCAGCTTCTTTGTTGAATTCGGGCTCCCAGGGTTTGAGGGGCTCAGAGCTTGGGGGGTAGCCAATCAGCTTCTTTGGTGAACTGTGTCGCCCAGGGTTTTGGGGGGTAGCATATCAGCTTTTTTGTTGAACTCGGTTGCCCAGGGTTTCGTAGGCTCAGAGCTTGGGGGGTAGCATATCAGCTTTTTTGTTGAACTCGGGCTCCCAGGGTTTCGGGGGCTCCAAGCTTGGGGGGTAGCAGATCAGCTTTTTTGTTGAACTAAGGCGCCCAGGGTTTTGGGGGCTTGGAGCTTAGGTGGTAGCCTATTAGCTTTTTTGTTGAACTCTACCCCAAAAAAATTTCGGAATTTTTTTCACCATAACAGTTTTATCTATTTGAATCTACTTATGAAACTGGAAATAACATTAAACGCAACAAGACAACATTGATTTTTTTTTTAATTGATAATATGTGTTTTAATTTATTTGTTAATATGCTTTTATTTATTCTAATAGAAGACACAACAAGAAAATATTAAAATGATTAAAAGATAAACTAAAAGTCATGTTAAAAAGTAGAAATATTTATTTTATAATCGAACATAAAAATTAAACATACTTACAAGTACATTTTTATTTTTACTACAAAATTTTGGTAGTTCTAATGTTAATTCTAATTTCACTGAATTATTTTTTCAAAATAATACAATTAATAATCTTAGTCTATTTTATAATTTTTAAAAACTTTATCTCATCTTTTTAGTTTATGTAATCATGATTTTTTTGTGATTGCAATCTGTGGATACTCACGTTTTTAAATGCAAGTTATTCATTAATAAAAATTTTTTAAATTATTTTTTTATTGTAACTTCATTTATTTTTATTTTATTTTACTTGTTGGTTTGAAAAAAAAAAAAATTTCATGCTTGTTTTTTCACATTTTTCATTTTTTTTGAATTCCGCGCGATCGTCCCGTCCCCGTTGAGATGAGAGATCACTGGGAGGAGCGCTGCTGAGTAGAAGACAGCTGTCATAATTATTAAGTTTTAAGTTGAATCAACGAATATAGACGCGTATAGAAGAATTGTTCCAGCAAAAGTTATGGCACTGAAGATTGGGTCACTTGGTTTTTAATTCTGTGACCCACACGCTAGATGGCAGTGGCGCGCTCTATCTGTCTCTCTCGCACAGTAGCTTCTTCTCTCTCGCACTGTCCCCCCTCTTAGCTGGCTCACCGGCTGTGACCCTACGTAGTAAACACTTGTGACCCGTCGTTACTACACTCTTTAATGAATATTTGAACATTTTTTGTATGCAATAAGATGCAAATTATCATCAATTACCTGAAGTTATAAAACATAAATAATAAAATAAGTAAACTTTAAACAAGTGGGGGTCACAACTTAAATACAAGTTTTAAACACATACATTTACATTTAGAGTTTGGCGTCGGGATTAAGTCCCCGACTATACTTTTGATGTCCCGGGATCAATTCCTACCGCTTCCTTTTTTTTTTTTTTTTTTTCGGGTCAAAATTTATTTTTATAAAAATAACGAGGCTAGATTTGTTGACTAAAATGTCATTAATCTACTTCATTTATTATTGTAGCTTGCAGAAAAAATTTGTAATTATCTTTGCTATCGATTCGTTGATATATTTAAATGAAAAAATATTACGGCGCACCAGTCACGAATAAAATGACCCTGCCGACATTTTTATAAGCTGAAAATTTAGAGTCATCCAATTGGTGGCTGGTGTGTCGGAAATTTTTTTTTAATAATTACATATCAACAGTATGATAGCAAAGATCATTTTATTTTTTTTTTTTCCGCAGGATAAAATAATAAATAAAGTGGTAGAGACATTTTAGTCGGCAAAAGTATTTCCGTAATTACTTTAAACGTGGCAGATTTGGAGCTAAGGTTTTATTTCGCTCATGGGACCATCCATGTATGCAGAATGAAAAATTTTTGTAGCCAAGCGAACGATCGTGTGTATGCAATATCAATATATAAAATGAATGTAAATATAAGTAGCTATTTTAAAGAAAATTAAACTTTACCAAAATAATATCATTTCATTATTATCATAATTTTTTAAGGAAACCTTTAGCAAAAATTGGAGTTTTGAAACTGTAGGACTGTATTATTATTAAATTTTTACAATTAAAAAGAAACTTTCTACATATTTAGTAGAAATAAATATTGTAAAAAATAATTTGAAACCATTAAAAAGGTTTTCAGGCAAAGTAAATTTATTTTGCCCCTTTTTTCATTCACTATAGCGTATCTCAGCGCGCTTGCGTGAAATACTTCATAACATTATTTATTTGAAAAATTAAAATAAAAAAAACTAATTTTTTTTTTTATGTTTTTAAGGAAATTGAATA
The DNA here is from genome assembly GCA_038277355.1 of Encarsia formosa. NCBI lineage: Eukaryota > Metazoa > Arthropoda > Insecta > Hymenoptera > Aphelinidae > Encarsia > Encarsia formosa. Next base: position 24,085,469 of record CM076187.1, read on the forward strand.
ATTTTGTCAAACCGTTTTCTTAATCATAATAGTGTTCTACTTATAGAGTTGATTACGGGAATTTTTTTTAAACACGTCAATATTTTTATAATTTGAGAAATCGAAGATTCGATTTCTATTGGCGACCTTGATTGTGAGAAATTGAAGTTAAAACCTTAAGCAATTAATTAATACATGTTATCATAAAAATTCGATCATTTTTCTTTATTTAAGTAAGACATATTAAGGTCATTCCATTGTGACAGGCGGGACATTTGTACGCCTTTCAAACGAATTTCAACAAATTAAAAAAATATATTTTTTTAAAAGTAAGTAATGATTAGAAAGCTGTTAGTGTGTAGATGAATTTTCACTTACGACTTTTTAAATTATTCCTAATTTTTAGTTGTATTTTTAACAAAATAGGAGCCGTGAGTGGTTGGACACGAAATAGAACTGATTTTTATTTGGGTATCAACGATCGAAAAATATTACCAATTATTTAAGCTTAAGAATTTTAAAAAAATATCATGACTTATCTCTAGCTCTTAACTTTGATGTCCAATAATTTATTTTTTAAAATAGCCAAAAAATTTTTAGCGTGACCGGTGGGACGCGTACGAAAGGTCGATTGAAAAGATTAAAACTTTTTAAATAAAATTTCATACGTAGCACTATAATCGAATTATTGATTTACAATAACTGATATTTTATTTACAAAATTTAATTTATAAAAGTTTTAAAACTTTTTTGAGACTGCATTTTTCGCACCAAAACCCAGTTAGAAACCATAGCAGTTATAAAATATGAAAGACTAGTTAAATGTTTGAAACAATTTTGGAGCTTAACAAAGTAGGTTCCTTTTGTCTTAAATGTACACTAGAAGGTAAGTATAAGATATTAAATATAAGTATTATATTGTTAAATAACTGTTTTTCACAGAGGTTTAGTTTAGCCTAGAGACTATAGAGTGAGCAATTATAATAAAAAAAATTTATATCTTATACCTCATAATTACAGCGTATTTATTTAAATGTAATAAAAGAGGTCGGCAAATTGATTTTCGACAAAAAAAAATACAATGGAGAAGTTAGGTGATTTTAGTCGCTTCAGTGTTAGCTTCATAAATATACCAATGCAAATTTAATTGCTCAAATCAATTATTAAATAGCCGAAAATTTTTTCATTCAAATGATTATTTCATAGTAACTACAGAGGTAAAAATATTCTGTACCTAGGGGCACCCTTGCTTGATTGATTCAGCTTCTGATCAATTTTACTTCGAATTAAAAAGTATTTTTGTTAAAACAAAACCTTAGCAAAAGGGTTGGCTACTTTTTGAAATTTATAATATTTTTTTACGTATTTAGTTAGAATATCGAAAAATAATCGACACGAATTTTTTCTTTTTAAAAAAAACTAAAATTAAAGGAACTACAAGTGTTTAAATTTTTTTAAATTTCGATATATATAAATATACTTCTAATGGGATTTCGGGTTAATGACGTCATTAACCCGTAGTTTCAAAAACTTCTCTTAATTTTTTTCTTGCTCAATTTTGATTTAAAAATTCTAAATAAAATGTTAAAATTCATTAAAAATCGAGTACTTTTAAAAAAATATATTTTTAAAGTACCGGTTGCCAACCCTATTCTATCAGAAACATCAAATTAAAAAGTTATATAGATAAATATTGTTAAAATAAAAACCATGCAAAAAGAAACAAAAAATTAAAATTTTATTGTCTCAGCCAACCATTTCACGAATACAATGGTGTTCTCTTTTATAACGGGAATAAGGGTATAAGGCTATAATGTCTAATTACTTCTGTTATTCATTCAAAATACTGTATACTATGTTAAATGCCATGTATCAGGCATGCAACAACGGGGGGGGGGGGGGGCAGAGGTGTCCTGATACCCCCTAAGCTAGTAGAGGACACCCTTCACAATTTCTTGAGGGTGTCCAAGACCCTGGGCGCCCGAGTTAAACAAAAAAACTGGTCGGCTATCCCCCAAGCTTTAAACCAGAGGTGGGCACTATTCGGACGCTAAGAATTTCGAATAAATTTTTTAAAAAATGAATTTTTCGACCGGATTTTTATGGATAAATCCGTTTTAGAACTTTTCTAACTCAACTGTATAAAAAACCGGAAGTATTCGACGAATAAAATTTCGAATAATCGTTTTATTCGAAAATTTATTCGACGAATAAAATTTCGAATATTTTTAAAATTTTGTTTTATTTTTATTTTTAGGCCTTCTTAGGCGCATTTGAAGTATTACTTCCCATAATTAAGATCAATTAAACATATTTAAATAATTGAAATTAATTTGCATAAATTATTTGTCAATAAAAATTTAAATGATCGCAGACTGAAATTTTTTTTCAGGCTTGCATCTTACGATGACCTTTCCGATTGGATCGGTAGTTGCTTAAAAACATGCAGAAGGTTCCATGTTACATACTGAATTTTTAATTGATCTGATTATATATCATTTCTGAGTGATTATTGAAATAATATCTAAAAGTAAATCATACTTTACATTAATTTTAAACGACGTTAACACTTTGTAATGTACTTGATGCTGCGAGTCTCCAGATATTTTTAATAGTGATTGATTTTTTTATTTCTTAATACAAATATTTACACTATGTAATAATACACGGCCAAGAAAAGTTTTGAACAGTGTGTTGAATTTTAAAATGGTACATTTTTATTGACAAATAATTCACGCAAATTAATTTCAATTATTTAAATATGTTTAATTGATCTTAATTATGGGAAGTAATACTTCTGATGCGCCTAAGAAGGCCTAAAAATAAAAAATAAACAAAATTTCGAATACTTCCGGTTTTTTATACAGTTGAGTTAGAAAAGTTCTTAAACGGATTTATCCATAAAAATCCGGTCGAAAAATTCATTTTTTAAAAAATTTATTCGAAATTCTTAGCGTCCGAATAGTGCCCACCTCTGCTTTAAACCCCCAAATACCCTGGACGTCCGAGTTCAACAAAAAAACTGGTCGGCTATCCCCCATAGGGGAACTCGGGTGCCCAGGGTATTTGGGGGTTTCAAGCTTGGAGGATAGCTGATCAGTTTTTTAATTGACCTCGGGCGCCCAGGGTATTTGGGGGTTCAAGGCTTCGAGGATAGTTGAAAAGTTTTTTTGTTAAACTCGCGCATGGGCACCCAGGGTTTTTGGGGGTTTTAGAGCTTGGGGGATAGCTGATCGATTTTTATGTTGAACTCGGGCGCCCAGGGTATTGGGGGCTTTAGAGCTTGGGGGATAGCCGATCGATTTTTATGTTGAACTCGGGCGCCCAGGGTTTTTGGGGTTTAGAGCTTGGGGGATAATTAACCAGTCTATTTATTAAACTCAAAATTTTTTTTTTTTTGTTTTAGACGTAGTTTCATTGGGGCGGGGGGGGGGGGGGTTGGACCTCAGGACACCTCCCAGTTGGAAGGAGTTGTTGCGCCCCTGTCATGTATTATTTAAACGTAAGACATATTGAGTAATGTACAAAATAAAGAGTGGCAGTACAATGTCTTCAAAAAAAAAGTTTAGATGAAAGATTTGATTGTAATTGCGAAGGTTCCGTATGCGTAAGTGTGCAATCTGCACAAAATATATTAAAAAGAAATATTTGTTTCCAAGTATGAGTAGCACTCATCATTCGGAAGTTGTTTTTCAACTAGAACAAAATAATTGAAAAAATCAAGAAACTTCTTTTGAGTAAGCGTGTTTTTATAAATTCCCTACTTATCAGTTTTTTGAGTTTAATATAAAATGAAAGGCTTGATTGGAAAAACCAATCAAAGGGTGAAAAGTTGTAGCAAGATACAACGCATTAAAAAAAAGCATCTGAACAGGTTTAATCTAATCCAAGCTAGAACTTTTTAAAAATTTGTTTGAAGTCCCATTAAAAAAAAAAAAAAAAAAAAAAAAAAAGTCCTTATTGGCCATATGATACATAACTAAAAAAAGCCCATTGAATAGAGTTATTAGTGATTTACTTCATCGTTTTGCAAAAGGAAACGATTCCCAAAAGTTCAACAAGATCGGCGTTCCGCAAGCTGTGACCTCTGCTGGTTAGTAAGCAAGAAATTGTTAAAAACTTTGCATTTCCAATTAAATAAGAAAAAAATTGTCGAGTTTCAGCCATTTTTCGAAACCAACGTTTTTCCGAGTTAAACCTTTTCTATTGTTGTTTTTTTCAATGGTCATTAAGAATCATACGACTACATGAATTACAATTTGATAAAAATTTACATTGAGGTAATTTGATGAAAGGCACTCTATATGATATAAAGTACTAAAAGAAAAGTATTTTGCGCACTCGAAAATGCGCATCATACACTCTGAACACATCGTAAGCTCAGCTACGAATTTCATTTGCAAAAACGCGGAAGCGCTACGGCGACTCGCATACGCGTGTTTACTACCATTAGCTTCGTTTATTCATTTATTACTCCAAATATGTTCGGTACACCTTACTTATTGTGATAGACTGATGGTCATATTTATGAAAAGCTACTACGTTTTTAAGAAACTTTGTTATTTACTTATTTGTTCAACACTATGTCTGTGAATGAACCTAAAACCGATTTAAAAAACAAAAGAAGGCATGTTTGCTCTTACAAAGGATGTCGAAACTCTCAGAAGAAAAATCCAGCGTTAACTTTTCATCGATTTCCTGGATGGAGATGATTTTAGGTAAGGTATTTAATTCAAAAACATTTTTGTTTAAAGCTTTTAATGAAACATATTGAGACTGTAATACATTTGTAAAAATGAGGTTAAAAAAATTTCATCTCAACAATCATTGATTAATCATATTGAAGCCGTTTATTTTTATTTATTTTTTTTCTGTAAATATGGAAAAAGATTACTGGTAATATAAGGAAATGTATATCAAAATTGAATCATACTTTTTTTTTTTTTTTATTTGCGAAAAGTACGGAGCTAATGTTCATGAACGTTAACTTCGTACAATCTGTAAATCTTTTTCAAAACTTAGATGTTTGATATAATTAAAGTTAGTATTATAAAATTTTTGATTATCATTTCATCGTTACAGCTATTTTACATTCGAATTATAAAAAAAGGAAGTACAAGTATAATTAAGAACCTTCACGGGAACGGATGCAAAAACCACCTTGCGCTTGGAGTGCTCGAAGTCGGTGGAGGCAACCCTTCCGCGATTTCTAATATGTTGCATTTTTCACATATTTGGATTATCGCTTTGATATTTTTTTAAAATGCTTTCTCTTTTCAAGTTTTTCTCTCTTAAGATGTATGTTTATTTTTTACAAAAACAGTTTTAGGTTAAAATTTCTTCATTTCCATTTTTTATTGAAGTTAATTACAATTACTTTAAATCGCATTATAAATATCTGGACCACTCTGCAGGTAGTGTAAAGGATTCAAGAAAATGTTGCTAAAATTTAATTTAAAAATAAATTGCAACTCAAAATCTATAAATCGAAAAAAACTAAGTTTGGCGCTCACATTAAAAGAAATCGGAAACAACTAAATATCATCAACTAATCATTGGATTAAAATTGTTACCATAAAAATAAAAATTTCAAAAAAGTATTGTTGATAATTTAATAGCGATAATCCAAATCGATAAAAATTAACAGAATTTTGATAGCGCAAGGGCCTGCCTGAGCGGGTTTCAATCGCTCCAAAAATCAAGGTGGTTATAGCATTCAGGTCCTCAAGTAAATCTGTAAATTGCTTGTTTCTTAAAGAATTATTATATATGTGAAGCTCGTGAAGTACTTAAGTAATGATTATAAATAATAGTGCATAACAATTTTCTAGAACAGCATGTGTTTATAAAATTTTATAATAACATGCAAAGCAAGTATTTTTTAAAGTAAACTATATCTGAAGAAATATTCAGAAGAAACTTAAAAAGTTTTTGTAAATTAGTAGAAAACCAACAGCAATTGCTGATTACTTTGGAATGTAGTTATTCAACATGTTGACTTTGAATTTCTTATAAAGCTCTTGAAATCTGTTAATCATTGTAATGAAGCTTATGAAATTAACCAGTAGTATTGAAATTTTTCAACATACGCCGCAGAAAGTGCAAACTTTCCTCCTTGCCTCTTGCAGGGAGTTTGCACTTTCTTTTCCTCCTGTTGAAAAATATTTTATATACGAGGGAGTGCAAAAATGAGCTAACTCTTAGCAAACCTTTTGCTCGGGCATCAATTTCGGTTTGCTTTGGGCTAACTTATTTTTGACTCCCTTGAGTGTGTAAATTAAATTGTATTGTTACGACGTGTCTTTTTAAAGTAAAAAATTTTATTTTTTCGTAATGCACACTATGTATGCATTTTGTAATTGTAAAGTTTTACCAACACTGTAAAATTTTTATCTATGAAACTGATTATGACGCGAGAAAGCATAAGTGAATCAATTTCCAAAATAAATTGAATATAAAATTGTTTTCACTACAAATTTTATTACGAGTAATTTATACATTTTGAACAACTTACGACATTTACAGCCAATTCAACAAAAAAAACCAATTTTTACTAAGCTATTAAAATATTATTTTATAATGATTATGGATGAAATTGTTATAAAGTACTTTTATAAAAACTACTCAGTTTTAATGTTAAATACAGTTTCAGTGTAGTCTGTTAACCTATGCAAAGAATTCTAATTAATTTGTTACGAAATACTATTTTTTCACGCAGTTTCAATCGCCCAAGTATTTTTTAAAGTTTCGTAATGGTGATTTTGTTATGAATTTTTTTCAGATGCACTGACTGGATTGTTAATTCTGGTAATGAAATAAATTTTCAAGATTTAAGAAAATCTCAAATCAACAATAAGCGCCTCTGTTGTGAACATTTTGATAAGGATGATTTTTATCCACAATCAAAGAGATTAAAACCTGAAGCTGTTCCAAAAGAATACGCGTCAGATGAAGACCGAGTGGACTCTGCAAATACCAATGAGTCTGCTGTGATCGATGGTAATCTTAGTGAATGTAACGAACATACTGATATTAGTTGGGTACAAGATGTACTACCACGGTTAGTACTTTCTAACAAAGAAAAGAATTTAAATGCTGCTTTTTCTAGCAGCAAAGCGAGTAGCGATCGCCTTGACGGTAGTCTGTCGAGTCAAATACCTGGTACTTCCAAAAATATAAATAATTCTTTGATCACTATTGATGTTTCAACTTTACCGTCTACACATCCCAATACCAGTTTATCTAGTGCTCCCACTTCACCTGCAGTATGCATATCTAACGTTGAAAATGGAACCATTGAAATTGATGCAGAAAAAGAAAAAATTTTAAAACTTCGTCGAGAATTGCAAAAAGCGAAGGCTGCTGCTGCAAATGCAACAAAACAACTACAAAAAACTACGAAAACTTTTAATAGTAAGCTTAATTTTCAAAAGAAAAAGTACGATAATACGATTTTAGGATTAAAAAGCAAAACCAATACACTTCAAAGCACTCTCAGAAATAAAAATAAAACGATAAAACGCCTTACAAGTTATAAAATAAAGACAAAACAGATTTTAAAATACCAACAAAACATAGATGCATTGGCTGAACCAGTAAAAAAATTCTTCAATATGCAGATAAATCATTTAAAAAAGAAAAAATGGTCAGATCAAGAGAAACAATTTGCTTTCTCTCTATATTACAAATCTCCGAAAGCTTACAGTTTTCTTCGTGATGAAAATCAATTTAAATTTCCGTCAGTAGGTCAAATTAGGTTATGGGTAAACGAAATAGATCTTTTCCCTGGTAAACCCGAAAATTTATCGAAACTGTTAAAAATAAGAGGTGCGTCCATGACTAAAAAAGAACGAGAGTGCGTTCTTATATTTGACGAGATGAGCATAAAAAAATGGCTTGAGTATAACTCTAAAAAAGATGTGGTAGAAGGTTTTGTGGATTTAGGGGAAAATGGTCGTAGTGATAAAGTATGTAATCATGTCTTGACATTTATGATACGTGGTCGTCAATCAAACTGGAGACAACCTATTTTATATTTTTTCTCCGAGAATGCCGTTGTAGGTAACGATCTAGTGCCTATAATTTTTAAAATTTTAGATCTCGTTGAAGAATCAGGATTCATAACAAAATGTATGGCATGCGATCTTGGTTCTCCGAATGAAAGAGCGGTAAAGCTTCTTGGTATAACCAAGAAAAAGCCGTACATTGTACGCTATGGGCGTAAAATTTTTTTTAATTTTGACGCGCCTCATTTACTTAAAGCTGTGCGCAATAATTTACTCGATTACGACATGGAAGTTAACAATGAAACAGTGACTTTTGATGTTGTTCACTCTATTCGTTTGTCACGCTCTATGAGCGTGAACAAAAGTATCCTGCAAGAGCTGCTGCTAAACTGACTCAAAAACATATTACTCCGAATAGATTTGAAAGAATGAATGTTAGACTGGCAGCTCAAGTTATAAGTAAGAAAACCTCTTCCGCAATTTTGGCTCATACAATGGCTCCAGTCGATCCATTAAAAAATAATCACGCGGTAGCAACCGCTGATTTTCTTCTAAAAGTTAATGACCTCTTTGACTGTTTAAATAGTAGGACCGTCCATGACCCGAACCCTTTGCGACGTCCATTATCGGATTACAATCCACAAGTCATAAAATATCTACAGTCCATGCTACCTTACATACAAACCTGGAAAAAAAAAGACAAGTTAGGAAAATTTATAAAAAACCCCCCGTGCTTTGATGGTTTCTACTTAACCGTCAATAGTATCATTTTACAGTGGGAAGATATGAAACAGGATGGAGGTAAATATTTAATAACTTCTCGTTTAAATCAAGATCCTATTGAAAATTTATTTGCCGTACTAAGGAGCCGTGGAGGCCATTGCAGTAATCCAACTGCAAGACAAGTCAGACAAAACTTACAGTACAATGTAACGTCAAATTTAAAAGCTTTGTCAGTCTCTACAAATTGCGAGCCCGACGAAACGGTTTCTTTACTAACTGCTTCTGCAGATGAATTAAGCGGTTATAACAAAACGCTCACATCAACGACAAAAGTTAATGAAAGTAGCTCTCATTTAAAAAACTTTAGCAGCGCATCTGCTGAAAACTGTGAGGAATCGTTGCTTAGCAGCAATCTTGTTGAATTGGATACTTTACTCGATAATTCTGACCAAAAAAGTTTATGTTCCGAGTTCGAAGAGGCAGATTTTTTGGATAATAATTTTGAGAAGTCAGACTCTACTTTGGTTTCAGAATGTGAAGAAGATCTAAATGAAGAAACGGACGTTGGAAATACTGAATCGCAGCGATTTATAACCGCAATGATCGAGGAGCAAGCTTTACATGAAGACTCATCGGACGATGCAGAATTTGCGGTAACAGAGCGATCAGCAACAATTCTTTTAGAATCTGTAGATTCAGATGATTTCAATCAACAATTTGAAGGTGATGACTCAAATCAATTATCAAGAGTGTCCTCTAGTATGCGCGATCTCTCGCAAAAAATGAGCGGGATCCCAAAAAATTTACTACATACCTCTAGTCCAGTACAAGCAAACATGAAGTACGTAGCAGGCTACATCGCGTCAAAGTTTTCTAAAAAATTTGATTGCAGTTATTGTAAAAAATTTACTATTTGTGATAAATCGACATTCGATGATCCAGATGATCTATTAATTTTTTTTAAAGCATATAAAATATTTGATAACGCAAATAGTTTTGGACATTTGTGTGTTCCGACAGACTGTTTTTTCAATGTTATTAAATCAGCATACAATGTTTTTGATCGTATGTTCCATGTAATTAGCTTTGTTTATGGCGTACGACAAACTTTAATTCATTTAATAATTGATCAAATTGAAAAAGATCACAAAGAGTTCTTTGAGGTTAGTGATGAATGTTTAATTCATAGAAAATACTTGATTCATTTTTTTGTAAGAGTTCATATTTATTATAAATTAAAATGGATTAATGACAGATTAAATGCTATAAATTTGAAACAAAATCGAAAACTAAAAATTTTAAATCACAAATAAAATTTGTTAATCTGATGTTATCATTTTGCAAAATTTGTTTAGTATAACGTGTTCTATGTAACTATTTTATAGAGAAAAATTGAAATATGATCATTAATGTTTTTGTTGCGAAAGTATTATTTGTAGTGAAAACGATATTTTTTTCTTTATGTTTATTGTCTTTAAATTTTTTTACTTATATTAACCTGTGAATTTTTAATTAAATATTGTATTAAATATTTCACTGAAATTTTCAATATTTATTATAGTTTAGTAATGTATTTTTAACTTGGAGTCTGTGGGTACACTGATCTTTAAATCCTGGTTTTTATTTTATAATAATCTCATCCTACTTGTAAGGTTCTACCTTTTTTAGTACTGTATTTGATGAAGTAATCGTTTATTGACTTACTTTGAACGTAGTAACACAAAATGGAAATATTTAATCATATCGCAAATCGTACAGAAAACAGCTTTATACGATTTCCTTATTCAGCTATATACGTACACTTCCAACTCAAAATAAGTATGAAAAACTTAAATGATTTCAATTATTTTCAACAAACTACCTATATCATAAAGAAATGTTGGTACTTCATTAATTAAAAAGATTATAGATGTAAAAGAAAACTTCAATTTTGAGTTTTTCTAAAATATGATTCAATAATTTTAAATTAGTGCGGAATAGTAATAGCTGACTACCGAAAAATATCTTGGAATTTCATATTTAGTAATTAAAATCCATGAAATATATGCTATAATCAAATGGTTGTAGGTGTTAAAACTATTGAGAAATTTTTACCTTTATCCAATTTCAATAGATTGCCCATGCGTAGAAAACCCATAGACCAAGATTTGCCTTGAATAAACTACACTCTAAACCCAAAAGAGAAAAAAATGTCGAAGTCGCGAGCTTGTGCTTTTATTCGTTTCGACAAAACAGACTAAAAGTTAAAACTCGCCAGTTTGTACCATTAAGGGACATGCTTTGATCTTTTAAGTTTACAGTTTAACAATTGAGAGACTTTCGACCAATAAAATGTTTCTAAAATACTTTATTTTTTATTTTAACTTTTAGATATTGGTAAAAACTATTCGCAATGATATAGTTTGGAAACAAATATTTCGACACTTTACCCGCAAATAAAATGACTAACTTTTCAGCTTGTAAAAATCGCAGGAAGTCATTATATTAGCGGGCAAAGTGTCGAAATATTTTTTTTCCAAACTATATGATTACGAATGTCTGTATTTACCAATATCTCAAAGCTAAAATAAAAAATAAAGTCATTTAGAGACATTTTATTTGTCGAAAGTACTTATCTCCGTAGTTCTTGGTCTAAGGTTTTTTTTCACACGGGAAAACTAAGTAAACTAACTTGATTTAATATACATCACGTATTTATTTATATATATTAAGGAGAAGCTGCGAGAGTGTTTTTGTCAAGTGTATAGTTCGAGCTTTTTTAAAATTATAATATCTGACACTTCGAGGAGGTTCGAACTCGAACGCTCCAAATCGTTTAAACCTCATGTTAGCACCTGAATATAATATATTTAAAAAACAAAAAAATTTAAAAAAGGTTAAAGTATTTAACAGTTAAAAATATATATATCAGTTTAAGTCCAAGTTAGAATTTTTCAAACAATGCAAACTTTCGACAATTCGTATCGTTCGAAGTAGCTAGTCAAAGAAATTCAGATTAAAATTATATTTTTGTTTCAAAGATATTTAACTTGAAATTAGAATTTCGTTTAAATGTTTTATAAGTAAATTAAAAATAATGGAAAGTTATAAAATTCTACGTTCAACACTAACAATGGAAAAAAATTTGAGCAGTAATAATTTTTATTCCAATTTATTTATTTAACAGAAAATTTTGGTTTTGAAAGTACTCATATTTCATTCAAAACTATTTTATTACATAGAGGTACCCGTTTAAATATAACTTGGAAGTTATTGCAGTTTTAACTTTATTTCATCCCTGGTAAATATTGTGGCCAAAAATTGACTGTATGTACACCGATCCGATTATTTTTTGAAAATTTTTTCACCGCAATTGTATTTTTTTACAAATAAACCGATAGGAAAAAAAAATAAATAAATAAAAAAAATTATTGACAGAATTGAACCTGGATGAATTCAAGTGTTAATCTCACAAGCAACACCTTCGTCTCTTCGCCAAAATCAAATATGTAAAGTAAAAATTAAAACTTGTATTTAAGTTGAGCTCATCTGCTTGTTTATGGCATAAATGGTTTATAGAATGTACAGTTGTCTATTTGAAGGATAATAATTTTGAAGGATTTTGACAAATATTATTAGCGCGTTAAATTTTTTATAAATTGACAAGAGGAGGACCAAAGGCGATATGCGATCGCAGGGCTACAGCCTATACAGGCTGGCTGAGCCAGCCTGGCTCACCGCGGAGCTGAGGCCTGAGACAGCTGTGACGTAGACGCTTACTGACATCTCGCGGCCAAAAATTATACTAAACCGGCTTGTCAGCCCCAGTGCCAAGCGCTGCGTCTGAACAATTCTTCTATACGCGTCTATATTCGTTGGTTGAATGCACTCATTGATTATAAGAGCACATCTTTTAAATTATTAATAGATGTAAATATTTTGGAATCATCTTTGAAGTTTACTACATTCATAAAAATCAAATTTTAATTATCCTTTGAAGATTTTATGCTAAGGTTTTTTTTGTCAAGGTAGCTATTATATTTGATCCAACTTCAGCAAATTTAAATTCAGGAGATGTCAATAACCGTAATTCAGTTCATATTAAATACATACATGCAATTAAATCATTATTGGAATTTACAGATTCTGAGTCAATACTCTAGCACCAATAAGGTTTATTGTTCTTAGTTTATTTTCCAAGATTAATTTGTCCGACTATTTAAGTTTAATTTTAGTTTCATCCGCTTTATACTAACTTCCGCTTTATACTAACTTCCTATACTTGGTCATTGACATTTGCTGCATTTAAATGTGATGGTGATTAATGTCTCATGGAGTTATTCAAATTGTCAGACATACATGTTGCAAAAATTAATAATATAATAAATTTTATTACAAAAAATATTATCGGTTCAGACCTTGCCAATTGAAAATAATTAAAAAACACTTTCATTTGTTGTTTTCATAAAAATCCCAAGGTATTGACTGTGCAAGCTAATAACCAAAGATGAAAAAAATGGGATTAATTTATTTATAACTTTTTCATATAACTGAGTGAATTCACTTTTTTAGTTGAAAATAAAAGTAGTGATGTGGTACCAACTTTTGATGATGTTTGATCATGTTGATTACTATTATTTATTTAGCTTTGTAGTTAGTTCAAGCACATGTAAGAAAGATAGTGACAAGAACATATTGCAGTTTTTTTTTTCCTCTATGGATGCATTGACTCAGATCCCCCATGCAATCAGAACTTCATTAAACTAGTAAAATAAACTAATTAAATATAGAAAAAATGTAATTAATTTTACCCCTATGGATGTATTAACTTAGTCAATATCTGACGCAATCTCTGTTACAAGTACAAAATGCAATATTTTTGTGAAACCTTCAAACTGTGGGGGATTTAAGTCAGTTCAGTCATAGTGATATATTTTAAGTTTTTTTTTTTTTTTTATATAAATAAAATTTTGAATAAAACTGGTATGCTTCAACCTGAAAAGTTGAGATATATAGAGTAAAGAAAATGATGAAAAAATTATAAAATAACTAATAAGACCAGAGATTGGAGAAAATATTTTTGACCGCATGATAAAATAACATCTCAAAAAATTTACTTAGACATAGTTTGGTTCTTACACCAAAAATTCCTTTTGTAGAGCAACAACAATTCATTACTAAAAAAAAATCTTTTCAATTTATTTCACCCTCAATTTCATTGAGAACTGAAAAATTAAAAATTAGCCAATTAAAATAAACTCAATTATTAAATTATTTAATAAATTAAAAAAATAAAAATCAAACTTTATAATGATTAAAATATCATTTTTCATAAAGCTTAGCGAAATAAATAAAATCTTTAAAAAAAACATTCAAAAATATAAGATATCAACAGCGACTTGGGTTTTTATAACAGAAGTTTCTGTAACAGAATTATCAAAATAAAATTTTTTTTTATAATTGATTTTTGAAAATCAGTAAAAATATCAAGGTATAATTTTTATCATACAAACCAGTCGAAAGAAATAAAATCTTATAAAAAAAAAGTCAAATTTTGTTTTAAGTACTTTTTTGTTAGGCAGTATTTTCCAGTAAAATTTTATTCAAATTTACTCATAAATAAAATTAAGTTTGACAATTGATTCCTTTTAATTGTCCTCCAATATCGATGTAACCATTCATCTCGACGGAGCGATACATTTATGGCTAAAACTGAATAAGTAATATTAGAGTTGATTTATAAGTATAAATTTACTTTAAATCAATGGGATTGAATAAAGTAAATATATTTTTGCGTAAAAAATTTTACATTAGGATTCAAAATTTTGTTTATGTATTGTAAAGGTTTTTGATATGAATTTCAAAGTTTTTATTAGTTTGAGCTAACCGTATGTAGTTTTATAAATATTGAACTGGCTCTGTCGAGATGAATGGTTTCGTCGATATTGGAGGACAATTAAGAGGAATTAAATTTAATTTTATTTATGAGTAAATTTGAGTAAAATTTTACTGGAAATCATTGACTAATGAAGAAATACTTTAAACAATACTTGACTTTTTTTTTTTTAGATTTTATTTCTTTAGACTGGTTTGTATGATAAAAATTATACCTTGATATTTTTACTGATTTTCAAACATAAATTATAAGAAAAAATTTTATTTAAATAATTCTGTTATGTAAACTATATACCCAACTCGCCGTTGATATATTATCCTATAGACTGTGCATTACATTTCGACGATCCCAGCGAAGAAAAACCTTAGCCAAAAACCGCAAATTTAAAATTGTCAATGAGAGGCTGAAATGAAATAAAAATTTTTAAAAAATACAAAAACTGCATTAATTAGGTACCGACGAGTTAAGGTTCTCGAGATTTTTCCTGATTTTTTAATTTATTTTAAACTCTTACTGATGATTTTAAATTTGCAGTTTTTTGGCTAAAGTTTTTCTTCGCTGGGACTATCGATTTAGTCTCAGTATGAAAAATTTAACAAAATTTATTTTCAATTTTCAGTGTAAGTAAAATGAATGTCGAAAATTTAGAAAATTATGAGTTGTAAAAAATGTACATAAACAGAATGAAAAAATTATATGTAAAATAATTCATCAATATATTAATCGTATGAATTATCATTTGATGTGTCATGCATATAATTATATGATAATTTTTTTGGCGGACTGGTGGCCATTATTCGAGTGCAACTTTTAGGTTGAAGTTTTTAAAATAGAACTTTTCGAGTGTACTATTTTTTACAATGTAATAATACATAATTTTATGTAATAACAATTCTTATTATTATTTGATAGTAAACTTTTTTCCATCTTATCAAAAATATAAAATATTATTAAAGATAATTCTAATGTGTATTTATTTTTTGAGTAGGTTTCGTTTTATTTAAATTAAATAACGAATATAATTATCTATTTAGCTGCTACCGTGAAAATCTAAATGTTGTATTAAAAAGACTAAAGCAAAAATGCAAAAAGGTTAAAATATACTTACATGTGTTAATTTTCGATACATTGTGTTATGTGTAGATAAAATTTAACGAGACCAATCATTTCACAGCTATTTAATGGCTTTAATCAATTTTTTTTTAGCTTTTATTATCATAATTTAAAAAAAAAAAAAAAAAAAAAAAAAAAAAAATTGCCTGTACTCAAACTTCTGAAAAAAATTCTATAAAATTTACAAATTACTTGTTCTTAGATATTTTGATGTCGTAGTATAAGTCCATTGACGATCATTATCATCTATCTTTCTACCTTTAAATTAAAAAATCTAACTTTTGAAGTTGTGATTCACTTCACAACAAATAACATTTCTGTAATTTTATCAAGAATTACTGACAAAAATCTAATAATGAAAACTTTAAACTACAGCAGAGTACCCATACAACCCATGTACAGACGAAAGCATGTGTAATACTGATGTAAGCAATCAGTCAGGAACTCAAGGTGGGACCCATGAACATAAAGTTAGTGGTGGGACCGTACCGTATGATACGCTCCGTAACCAGCCAGCTCACAGCTGCCCACATGTTAGCCGATAAGGCTTTTTAATAAGCAGACGATTTTTTATAACCTTATACTTGCTGATGATAAGAAATTGCTTTTTTTGTTGGTTTTATCGATGAAATGCTTAAAATTTGTTTCTTAATTAAATATTAAAAATTATCAGAGTACAAAAAACTTGTTTAAAAAAATTAATTTAATTGTTTAAAAAGAATTCAAAAAGTTCAAAAGATTAATTACCCAGCTAAAAAAATCCGTACGGAAATCCGTGCAGAAATCTGTACGGATTATCGGTACGGAAATTTTGCACTAATATCCGTACGGATTTGTATTTTTTTTTTTATAAAATAAAAATTTTTTTTTTTTTTTTTTTAATTTATTTGAATGATATAAATTAAACTTTTAAGCAAAAAATATAAAATATATTTTTTTTATAAAATAATTTAAAAAGATATATAAATACTTTTTTCAATACAATACTATCATTGCTATTGTTTCGTTGAATAAATAAAAAAATTATTATGTTTATATATATTTAAAAAGAAAGAACTTTAAAAAGGTAAGAATTTACGGCGAGTGGTTTTTTTTGGACAGAACTAACTCAAAAGTATATATGTTGTTTCTTTCAGATCTATGTTAATATTAATCAATTTATCCCGAAAGATACGAACAGATGAATAAAATAAAAAAATAAAATAAAAAACCATCTTTCAGTAGAGTTACAGTGAATTCTGTTTATTTTTTTTAACTTTAATTATAAATTAATTCGAGTATCTACTCTGATTTTGATATTATGTTTTCGGGGATATGAACAGATAAATGAAATGAAATCAAAAATCATTTTCCGGACGAGTTTTTAATAAATTTTTTTCAGTTTAATTAATTTTTACTCAAATTATCTAAAATTCCTACTCTGATTCTGCTGATATTTTTTTGGAATATGAACAGATGAAGGAGATGAAATCAAAGAATCATCTTCCGGACGAGTTTTAAGTAAATTTTTCTTTTCTTTTTTACGCATCTTTTTTCTTTTTTTTTTAAACTTGAATTCAAATATTTTTTAGTAAAAGTTTACTATCAATTTATTCAATTTAGGTGTCGTTCAATATCGTTAAAATCATTCGAACTCGACGGAGCCGCAGATTAACGATTAACAGTCAACCAAACATATTCATGCATCACCGAAAAGCAGAAACTGTATTAGGGTAACTAAAAATAAAAAGACTTAGAAATCTAAGAGCTTTTTTTTTAATTGATCCTTTGAAAAGTAATATTATTCTAATTAATAAATCTGAGGCTCCGTCGAGTCCGAATGATTTTAACGATATTGAACGACACCTAAATTGAATAAATTTATAGTAAACTTTTACTAAAAAATAATTGAATTCAAGTTTAAAAAAAAAAAAAAAAAGAAAAAAGATGCGTAAAAAAGAAAAGAAAAATTTACTTAAAACTCGTCCGGAAGATGATTCTTTGATTTCATCTCCTTCATCTGTTCATATTCCAAAAAAATATCAGCAGAATCAGAGTAGGAATTTTAAATAATTTGAGTAAAAATTAATTAAAGAAATAAAACTGAAAAAAACTGAGCTAGATTGTTTTATATTTATTTCATCATTTTATTTACTCTAAATCTTAACTTTTCAGGCTTGAAGCATAATAGTTTCATTCAAAATATTATCTATTTGTAAAAAAAAAAATAAAAATAACTTAATTAAAACACATCACTATGACTAAACTGACTTAAATCCCACACAATTTGAAGGTTTCACAAAAATATTGTGATTTGTAGTTATATAACAGATACTGTACCGATGAAATTTTTGGTGATAAAATTTATCATATTAACAATTTTTGCAACATGTCTGACAATTTGAATAACCCCATAAGAAATTGATCACCATCACATTTAAATGCAGCAAATGTCAATGACCCAGTTGAGGTAGTTGGTATACAGCGGATAAAACTAAAATTAAACTTGATAGTCACACAAATTCATCTTGGAAAATAAACTGAGAACAATAAGGTTCCATGACATCAAGCGGGAAGCGACATGTAGTGGGAAGCGACATTTAGCGGGAAACAATTGAATCGGTTGTCAAGGGTCGTGAGGTTCGTTTGAGCTGAAAAAAATTTGGCAACGCTGCCTTGACAATTATATTATATATATATCGAGCGCTTAAGAACCGGAACACCGGAACGGAATCGAACGCACAGAATGATAAATTAAAAAAAAATTAAAACTTTATAAATTACTTTTTTGAAATTTTTTAAAAAAACAATAGATCCTGGATAAGGGTTGCTACCTGGAGTAGCTACCCCAGGTACTCCTTGAAGATTATGTCCCCAGGAAGTTTCGACTGCGGAGGGATCAGGGCGAACATCTGGTGCATCTGGCGATACTTACGCCTTGGAGAAGATTTCCCCAGGAAGTTTTGATTCTGGAAGGGTCAGGGCGGACACCTGGTGCCCCTGGAGATACGTACGCCTCGGAGATGATTTCCCCAGGAAGTTTCGACTACGCAGGGATCAGGGCGAGCACCTGGTGCAACTGGCGACACTTACGCCTTGGAGATGATTTCCCCAGGAAGTTTTGACTCCGGAAGGGTCAGGGCGCACACCTGGTGTACCTGGCGATACTTACGCCTTGGAGATGATTATCCAGGAAGTTTTGACTCCAGATGGGTCAGGCCGGAAACCTGCTGCACTTGGCGATAGTTGCACATCGGAGATGATTTCCCCAGGAAGTTTTGACTCTGGATGGGTCAGGGTGGACACCTGGTGCATCTGGTGATACTTACGCTTTAGAGAGGATTTTCCCAGGAAGTTTTGACTCCAGAGGGATCAGGGTGGACACCTGGTGCACTTGGTGATACTTTTGCCTTAGAGAGTATTTCCCCAGGAATTTTTACTCGCAGTTGACGGTGGGATAGTGGATCTTACCCCAGGTAGCACCAGGTCGACTATCAGGGAACCAGAACAATTCCCCCAGGAAGTTTTACTCTTAGTTCATGGTCACAGAGGGCCAAATCGAAGGTCCATTTTCAAAAATTAATATCTCATAGAATATTTGGTCCAGAGTAAATATCCGAGAGCTGTTTTCTTCGTTTGGTAGAGTACTTTGAAAAAAAGTCCCACTTTGTTGTAAAAAATTTGATCATCAGGAACTGCCCCAACGAGCTGCAAAAAGGGGTATGGAACGTTAAATAAAATCATAAAAAAAAAAAAAAAGGATTGCAATTCTTCCAGATTTTTTTTCGTCAAGATATTGATTATCAAGCATCTAAGTCGCACAAAATTTTCCGGGTCATTTTATCATCGGGAACAACCCCAACGAGCTCAGAGAGGGGGATGAAACGTTACATAAAATTATAAAATGTTAAAAAAAAAGGATTGCAATTCGAGACCTCAAAACCCTGGGGGCCCGAGTTTAACAGCATACTGATTGGCTATCTCCCAAGCTCTAAGCCCCCAAAACCCTGGTCGCCCGAGCTCAACAAAATACTGATTTGCCACCCCCCAATCTCTAAGCCCCAAAAACCCTGGGCGCCCGAATTCAACAAAAAAACTGATTGTCTACCCCCCCAGCTCTAAGCCCCAAAAACCCTGGGCGCCCGAGTTAAAAAAAAAAACTGATCGTCTACCCCGCAAGCTCTAAGGCCCCAAAACCCTGAGCGCCTGAGTTCAACAAAATACTGATTAGCTACTACCCCAGCTCCAAGCCTTCAAAACCCTGGGCACCCAAGTTGAACAAAAGAACAGATCGTCCATCCCCCAAGCTCTAAGCTCCCAAAACCGTGGTTACACAGTGGAATAATTTTACAAGTTAAGCGTACTCAGAATTTGTATATCAAATCAATAAAAAGTGTTTTTTTTTTCATTCCACAAGAACGTAATGGTGAACTTTTATTCACACTACTTTAAAAAATTACAAAATAACAAAAAAATAATGTAAATTCAAAAAATTAATAACCAGTTAAGAAACGAAAATTTTTATACTTTTTTCGAAATGAGTCTTGTTCGTTAAAACATTCAATTGATACTTAAAAAAAAAAAATTGTTGATGACGTTACAAAAAAAGAGTTAAACAATAAGTAAAAAACTTATAGCGTTTTCCTAGTCAACCACGCCATTTAGGAGTATAAAATCTCAGACTACAATTTCATGATGTATTTGCACTAGAGCAGCGTCATTAGGTATACTTACAGAATTATATATTTCATGCTCAAGTTAACTAAAATGTACACATATTTTTGAAATAATTCCACTCAGGCTCCCAAGGTTTTTGGGGTTAAAACCTTACGGGATAAATGATAGTTGATCAATTTTTTTGTTCGACTCGGGCGCCCAGGGTTTTGTGGACTTAAAGCTTGAAGGGAATCTAATCAGTATTTTGTTGAGCTCGGGCGCCCAGGGTATTAGGGGCTTGGAGCTTGGGGGGTAGCCAATCAGTATTTTGTTGAACTCAGGCGCCCAGGGTTTTGGAGGCTTAGAGCTTGGGGGGTAGCCAATCAGTATTTTGTTGAACTCGGGCGCCCTGGGGTCTCGGGAGCTTCGAGCTTGGGGGATAGCCGATCAGTTTTTTTGTTCAACTCGGACGCCCAGGGTTTTGGAAGCTTAGAGCTTGGGAGGTAGCCAATCAGTATTTTGTTGAGCTCGGGCGCCCAGGGTTTTGAGGGCTTAGAGCTTGGGGAGTAGCCGATCAGTATTTTGTTGAACTCGGGCGCTCAGGGTCGGGGGCTTAAAACTTGAGGGCTAGCCAATCAATTTTTTTTCTTGAACTCGGGTACCCAAGGTTTTGGTGGCTTAGGGTGCAGCTACAATAGACGCGTATGACGCGTACGTATGATGCGTATGAATTGAATCAATCGGAATCCTCCAATCTCGTGTTTGTAGAGATTCTCTTTGGATTATTCTGTTGGATTCGAGCCATACGCATTATACGTACGTGTCGTACGCACGCTTCAGACGCGTCTAGTGTAGCTGCACCCTTAGAGCTTGGGGGAAAACCGATCAGTTTTTTTGTTCAGCTCGGGCGCCCAGGGTTTTGGAGGCTTAGAGCTTGTGAGGTAGCCAATGAGTATTTTGTTGAACTCAGGCGCCCATGGTTTTGGGGGCTTAGAGCTTTGGGGGTAGCAAATCAGTATTTTGTTGAACTTGGGCGCCCAAGGTTTTGGGGACTTGGAGAACTGCATTTTTTTTTTTTTTTAACATTTTATAACTTTATGTAACGTTTCATCCCCCTCCTGCAGCTCGTTGGGGTTGTTCCCGATGATAAAATGACCCGGAAAATTCTGTGCAAATTAGATGCTTGACAATCAATATTTTGACGTAAACAAATCCAGGAGAATAGCACTACTTGTTTTTAGACGATTTTTTCATATACTTCGTCGATCACTTTTCAAAAGTTTTTTTGCAATAACAATTGTTTATAACAATTTTTTAAAACGAAGCGGGATTTGTTCACAAAGTACTCCACCAAACGAAGAAAACGGCTCCCAGATGTTTACTCTACTCCTAAAATTCTAGAGGATATTAATTTTTGAAAATGGACCTTCGATTTGGCCCTCTGTTGCACCAACAACTACGAGTAAAACTTTCTGGGGCAATTGATCTGGTTACACCTGGTACTTGACCTGATGCTTCCTGGGGTAAGATCCACTATCCCACCTTCAGCCACGAGTAAAACTTCGTGGGAAAATTGATCTGGTTACCTGATACTCGACTGGGCGCTACCTGGCGTGAAATCTACTATCCCACCTTCAACTACGAGTAAAACTTCCTGGGGAAAACGTCCCGGTTACCTGGTGGTCGACCTGGTACACTTGCGGCCGGCGCCCGGCGGTCGCAAGTGATCAGCAGCAGCAGTGATGGCTGAGAACAGGAGAAAGGTTCACAATGATAGAGTTCGTGCAGGTGTAAGCCGACCAGAGACAAGTTAAGTTTTAATGTTATTATTATTATCAGTGATAATTCCGACAAAACAATTCAGAAGATTTTGATGTAAACTGTGTCGGTTACTCAACGGTGACTTAAAATTCTTCAAAAAGTACCACGTTGAAGAGGTTATAATGTAAGTTAATCTTTTTATTTAATACACATGTTTTCTCCTTTTGATGCATTGATTTCTTTAAATTTCTATTTTTGCATGCATGTTAAAAAATTCATTCAAAACATAAGGATATATACGTCATTAATTGTCAAAGTGACACACCTTATTTTCATTTTTAATGATAAAATCCTAGAATTTAATAAAAACAGTATTTTTTCAAGCTGATTTAAAATTTCCATTGGCTAGTTAATACTTAAAAAAAATTATTTTAGATCATTTAATGTATTTTTTTTTTTACAAATTTAAAAGATACATACAATTTTATGCAGAGCTCTAACATTAAACAAGTTCTCAATAAATTAAACTCTTAAAATCTTTTCAGAATTACATGGAATTTAAAAAACCAAAAATTTGTTCGTTGTTAGAGATCTTCATTTTTAAGCCTCAGATAAGTATAGCGACAATATTTTATAAATTGTATGCATATAATAATAGCTCTTTCTTTGTGGTATATCTTTTTCTCCTTTTTTACAGATCACAATAATTTGATTACATTCAAGTTTAATTATATTCAAATGGCTACTGAAGAAATTCAATAAGAAAAAATAAAATGAATTTATTGCCCCACTTTCAGAATATGCTGAGATACAATCAGGTATACAATAATTACTATAGATAACTTTAACAATGAAAATAAACAAATAAATAAATCAATGAAAATTGTCATCAAATGTTTAAGAAACCTGGTAACATAAGAAGTTCATAACATTTTTTTAATAAAGTATTTGATTATTAAATTAAAAGCTTAGAAAAAATAACAAATCTTTTAAATCTCGCTACTATATATATAGTGAAAAAATTCATAAATGATTTTTCTTTGTATACTTACATATACAATATTTACAATATGGAAATTTACACTAGAATCATAAAAAATAACTTGAAAAAAACTTTTATCAAACAAAATTTTTGTTTTAACTTGTGTCATAACTTTTTTTTTTTTTTTTTTTTTTTTTTTTAAGTTAAAGAAGAAAGGAACTGTATAAATATGGAAAATTTGGCTAAATTATAAATTGATACTCAATTTATTTAAGTTAAAAATTAGAGATTGTTGTTTCTTTGTGCTTTCTTGATTGCACCGATCTATGCTCATCGGAGGTTTTAGTGTACCTGACTTTGGACATTCCAAATATAGATTTCAAATTTTTTAGTTGAGTATTAATATTAACATTAAAAATTAAGAAAAAATTATAAAAACTTTTTCATTAAAAATATATAAAATTTTAAGATAATACCAAACTAGTGTTAACATGTTTATTTCTCATTCGAAATAAACATGTTACTCGCCTTCGGCTCGGGCGTCAATTTGGGTTTGCTTAGGGCTTGCTAATCCTTTCCAGCGCCCGGTGTGAAATATACTATTTGAGGTTGTCAGTTAGTTAACTGTTTGCAGCTAATAAATTGTCACTTCTGTCTCCAGCGTTATTAGGGTTTAAAGCTTATCGGTTAGTTATTTGTTAAAAAAAAATAATAAAAAAAAACTATTTGGTGCTGCGCCCAGTGTTATTAAGATTTAAAGCTTGTCGATTGATTATTTATTTAATAAAAATAAATCATTGAACGCTAAGCTGAGCGTTATTGGGATTTAAGACTTGTCGGTTCATTATTTTTTCATTAAAAATAATTGATTGATCGCTGTGATGTACTTAAAAAAAAGTCAGGGAAAATTAAAAATTGGTCAGGGAAAAGTCAGGGAATGTCAGGAAATTCAGAATTAAAATTTTAGCGGCCACCCTGTTCGGAGTTCATTTAAACTTTTGTGGTTATAGATTCATTGGTTTTGTTTTAGTTTGTATACTAATAATTATTATTCTCATGATTTTAATCGGATAATTTCGAACACTTACATAATTATTTTTATCAAATCTATTCTCTAGATGTTTGTATGATATTGAATGATTAGTTATATTTTCGAAGGACCGCGGGACGTAAGTGCGAGGGAGGAGAGGCGCTAAAGGATCTTGAAATAAAAGCTCGGGTTTTCACTGCACTGTTTTTTTTATTCCGCGTTTGAATTACAAGAGTTCGAGACTCTTTCACTTTAAATTAAATACTTGCTCAGAGCAGAGTCTTTTTCCTTTTTGACAGGAAAAGCTCGGACTCCGTTTTTCCTATCTAGTGCGTGAGGTTAGAAGTTTTCCGTGACGCGTGGATGAGGCGTACACGGACGGAGAACGACCGACTGTGCGGGCGGAAGTCGACGGCGTCGCTCGCTCCTGACGTCGCTGCGGTGACTCGGTCAGTTTACAACGTAGCGGCGTGAATTCCAAACATTGCCGCCCACTTTAATCGAATCCAATTTGATTAATAATTTTAATCTACAACATTGCAAAACAGAAAAAAATAATGATTAAAATGGTACTTATCTAACTTAAACTACTTTATTTATCTTTTTTAATTTTTGGGAGTGATTAGCCATGTAATCTGACTAATCAATTGAATCAGGATACTCATGACTCACCAGGTCTGACTAAACCTTCATCGGCAGGCACCAACAATACTAATTTTACACCAGGACGCTCGAAGATGGAATGAGCGGTTTAAACGGTATAATATCGAGAATTCCCAAAGCTGTCGGGATTAGTGCCTATTACCTTGCCTAAAGGCCATTGACCTGGTGAAGTCTTCTCGTGGCGAATAAAAACAATATCCCTTACGAGGAAAGATCTCTTTTTTCGTAACCACTTCGTACGAGGTTGGAGCGAGGGAAGATACTCGTCCTTCCAGCGTTGTCAGAAGTGTTGTACTTTCTGTGCTAGGATTTTCCACCTTTTTCCTATTGGGATGTTTTCCTCCGAATAATCGGCTTCAGGTACTAAAAATGATCTTCTTTGGAAAAGGAAGTGAACCGGGGAGAGAAAATCGACGTCGGACGGATCGTCTGACAAAGGCAGAAGAGGTCTTGAGTTGAGGTAAGCCTCGATACGACAAAGTAGTGTGGCGAGCTCGGAAAATGTAAGGATACTTTCCCCGATGACTCTCTTAATATGATACTTGGTTGATTTCACTCCGGCTTCCCAAATCCCGCCCATGTGTGCGCCACCAGGGGGATTCCAGGTCCAGGTCGTACCCTGGGGAGCCAAAGTTGCGCTGACTCGCGCAGTAAAATCCGAGGATTTTTGCAACATTTGCTGGAGTTCGCTGTCCGCACCAATGAAGTTTGAATCTTGGTCACTGCGAAGCTCGTTGCAGTGGCCACGCCTAGCTGTGAATCAATGGAATGCCGCAATAAAGGCTTCCGAGGTGTAGTCCTCTCCAGCTTCTAGATGGATGGCTCGGGTGGACAGGCAAACAAACAGGCAAATGTAGGCCTTCATGGTACCCTTACCTCTACTCTTGGTGAGACGCACGAACAGCGGACCAGCATAGTCAACGCTTGATCGACTAAATAGTGGTGATGGCAGGACTCGCGCTCTGGGTAGCTCACCCATGAGCTGAGTATACTTCTGTGCGGCGTACCTTTTGCACGGCTTGCACTTACATATCATATTTTGAACAGCTGCACGGCCGTTAAGTAACCAAAAACGACGTCGAAGCGTCCCAAGGGTCAATTGTACGCCTCCGTGCAGTGTAGCCTCGTGGGTTTCATGAATTAGCAACTTGGAGAAAAAACAGTATCCTGGAAGAATGAGTGGATGTTTTTGATCGAAGGCCAATAAGGCGCGATTTAGTCTACCTCCAACACGAAGGAGTTTTTTGTCTATCAAAGGATTTAACCTAGCGAGTGAAGTCTTAAGTTTTGGATCATCTTGAGTGCGCAGTAGCTCAATTTCTTCGGCGAAGTGAAGTTGTTGAAATAAATACACGAAATAATGACAAGAATTTTTCAACTCCCCAGGCTCTATTATGACTAAGTCACTGGGCTTGATTTGATTTAAAAATTCAAGGTGTAAGGTCTCGAGTTTAGTATTTGCAAACTCCGGTTTAGCTTGCACTCTACGGAGGACGTTACGTAGAAATCGAAAGACGTAAGCTGTAACTCTTAGCAATTTATTCAGTCTGGAGAATTTGTGAGCTAAAACCCACATTATAGAATCAGGAGTTTCAATCAAGCGTAAGGCTGTTATCATTGAATTTTTCAAAGTCCTTTTATCCTGGACTTTTTCAACCGTTAATTTATCGAGTGATGTGGACCAGGGCAGAGTCGAATCACGTAACCACGTGGGCCCGTGCCACCAAAGTTTATACTCAGCTAGCAACTTAGGGTCTAGCCCTCGCGACGCAACATCAGCTGGATTTTCTTTACCTTTAACATGATGCCAATGCGCTTGAGGCACTAAAGTGAGCATGTCTCTGCACCGATTAGCTACATAAGTTTGCCAACGGGCGGGATGACTACGTAGCCAAAACAAAGTGTCCTGGAATCGGACCACAAATGCATGGAATCTATATTTATCCTTAATGATTCAACAACGTGGTTTGCGAGTTGAGCTAGTAATTGTGCTGCGCACAATTCGAACCGAGCGATACTTTGAGTCTTAAAAGGAGAAACTCTGGTTTTTGCGTTGTGTAGCGAAGTATAGGCCTGATCACCTACTACGATTCTTAAGTAAACCACGGCACCGAAAGCCTCTCGTGAAGCGTCACCAAAACCGTGAAGTTCACAAAGTTTAACCTCGGGTGTCCAGTGAATGTACCTCGGTATTTTTATGGATTTTAGAGAGCTGAGCTTTCCATACCACTCTCGCCAGTCAGATATGAAGTCTTCTAGAAGAGGGTCGTCCCAACCGCATTTGAGTAACCAAATAGACCGCATAAACAATTTAGCGGTTGTAACAACTGGTGCGATCCAGCCCATTGGATCAAAGATTTGAGCGATATGTGATAAAACTATTCTTTTTGTGTAAGTATTGTTTAGAGGATGACAATTCAAATCAATCTGGAATGAATCTATATCAGCTAGCCATTTCAAACCTAAAACTGTGACGGAAGAAAAATCCTTGAACAATAACGTTGGCTCAATTGCTAACTGATCGCCAGGTAGGTGACTAAGAATTTCTGGGTGGTTGACTAACCATTTTCTGAGGTTCATACCTGCTTTAGAGAGTAATTCAATCAATTGGGCCTGTTTTCTCAAGGCCTCTTGTAGTTTATGGCCACCTGACGGGATGTCGTCCATGAAACGCCTGTATTGTAAGGTATCTGCTGCTAGTGGATATTCAGCAGCATTTTCTTCAGTCAGGAGTAGCAATGTTTTATTTGCGTGCCAAACTGAGCAATTCAAGCCATATGTGACCGTGAGTAGATAAAGAATGTCAATCGGCTGATCAGGACTGAAACGCCAAACTATTGCTTGGTAGTGGACATCCTCATCGTGGACTCTAATCTGACGGAACATCTGTTGCACGTCAGCGACGAATACATATTTATATACTCGCCAATTATTTATTACATCAGGCAATTCAGGCAGGAGATTCTGACCTGTATGCAAAACGTCATTGATCGATATATTTTTACTTGTTTTACTCGACCTATTGAATACTGTTCTCAATTTGGTCGTGGAGCTTGATGGCTTCAATACCCCATGGTGAGGCAAGAAGTAACAACTATCTATCGGTTTAAACTCTGAAGAGTTAGGAGAAACGAGTTTCATGTGACCACGATCAATGTAGTCTCTCATGAAGTCCTTGTACATTTTGCCAAAGTCTGGATTTGTCTCAAATTTCTTTTCCATCCTAGATAGCATTTTCACTGCTTTCTGATATGAATCACCTAAATCCTGGATTAAATGCTCAAATTCTTGCTTAAATGGTAGTCTTACCACGTAACGACCTGTTACGTCTTTGGTAGTAGTTTCGGCAAAAAACTTCTCACAGTATTCCTCATCTGGTGTCAGAATTTTTACTTTTGGCAACTCTTCCTGCCACCAAAAATTCTGTACAAGCTCAGAGAGTTCATCAGCTGTCGCGCAGTAATGAGACACTGTCGCAGTATTCGTGGAAGTGAACTGGATACCCGTGGAACCGCCTGAGATATACCAGCCCAATTGCGAAGCCGTTGCAATTGGTTCGCTTGGTTGTCCCTTGACTATTCCATTGAGGGTTAAATCTGCGCGGAGCCTAAAAGTACCTCGACAGGATGCTCCAAGGTAAATTCAGGATCTGCCAGATTCAGACCTAAGAGATGACACAGAACTGATAGGGTGTACGTTTTTGGAGGAACGTACGATGAGACATTACTAATGACTAACGCACCGACCTTATAAACAAACTCGGATTTGAAATGTGGCGTGATCATAAATTCGGTTTTTTGTGTGTAAGTGGTAAGTTTCTGACCACCTACTGAAGATATACTATTAAGAGTACTTTCGGTTTTGAGTTTCAATCTTTTCACTAATGAACTTAATATAAAGGAAGATTGTGAGCATTGATCAATTAAGGCTCGAACTAGAATTTTATCACCTTTCTTATTTTGTACGTAAATGAGAGCTGAAGACAAATAAATAACTGTCTTGTGAGTATCATCAATATCGGTAACACCTGCGAACTGCGAAGGTTGACCGCGTGATGGTTGTGAACTTGGACTGAATTCTGCTATTCTTGGGTTCATTTGAACGACGTTACCCGAGGGTTGGGAATGAGTACTTGAAGTAGTCGGTGTACTCGCACCTGGATTTGAATGGTGATTAAAATCCGAGTTTGGGGGCTTGTCTCTGTGGAGAAGTGAATGGTGCCTACCCTTACACTCACTGCATCTTCCTCCATTTTTACAATCTTTTATCAAGTCCGGGCCTAGACAATTAAAGCACATCCGTCCGGTCGTCACAAGGTTTTTTCGTTCATCCACCGTTTTACTTAAGAAAAGTTCACATTTATTCAAATAATGAGGTTGTGAACACAATGCACATTTGGGAACCTTTCAAACCTGAGTGTTCTTAGAGTTTGAACCCGTGGCGTGAACTGTTGTGGAGCTGACATTAAGTTTACCACCAGGTTTTTTCGTATTTGAATCAAGACTTTGAGGAACTTTGTTTTTGGAAGTTCTTTCAATAGCTTCCAGAACTAAGACTTGTGGTTGCAAGAATGATTTAGCACGTTCTTGAGTGGGGTATTGGGACGATCTTCCCAAGTTTACCTCCCACTCCCTTCGAGTTTGCTTGTCCATTCTCGAGACTAGAATATGGACTTCTATGTCTGACCAATTGGACCATGACCATTGGACCAGACCACGACCACATTGGACCCCAGTACCTAACAAATTGATCTGCATGAGTCAACTGGTGAACATTGTAAGAGCTTTTTTCCAAACCGTACAGCTCGTGTAATTGAATTGTAAAAATGAACAAAAGAAATTCAGCTAAATCAACTTCGTTTTGTTTTATTTCAGACTGTAGTAAAATTTTAGTTGCATACAAAATTAGTGATAAATGAGAGTAGTATTTGTATGGTAAGGGGAATTTTAATATTATGGGAGCTTAAAATAACAAAAAACTTCTTAACTCTGAAGCTTTCCAAAACTTTACGTCATCTAAAGTTCGTGGTATCCTTGGTATATAATCCGGAGGTTTAATATTTTGTAACAGTTTATTTATTAATTTCCGTTTCTCAGGTGTTATATACCAAGGTTGACCGTGATGTTTCGAGTCAAGCATAAGATTTTAAAGCATTCTGATCACTCCTAATAAAAACGCATATTGATAATCCGGAAGTAATGATCTTGACAGGTCAAAACAAGGTATTAAGGACACAATCGACACTCCTTTTACTCTTTTAACATGGTTTAATCCGGTCAGTGTGGCTTGCTTTCCCTAAGAGAGCATTCTTTCATTTGATCTTTGCTGAATTACTTCGGTGGTTGTAGGATATACGCGAGTGTGACCCTTACCTGTCAAACAGATTTCGCCAGGATGTTCGCACGCAAAACAACCGTGTTGTCCATTGTACTGCATAATATTTTGGACATTAGCTCTAGCTGGGGCATCTACAGAAGCTATTGGAGCTATGACAGTAGTGTGATTGGTTTGATTTGTTTTTGGATTATACCATGTAACCTTTTGTTACACTGCGATCGGAAGGACCTGATAATTAATAAAACAATTAATACAAGATTAATGAACGGGTTCGTAAGGAAGTTGTGAAGAAAAACCTCTGGAGTAGTTACTTTTTGTAACACTGTAATTTTATTAAGTAATTATAAACGGTTAAAGGACCGTGCAAGCGAGCAGGGGTTTAACCCAGTGAGAGAGAGAGAGAGAGTTCGAAGACTTACACGTCGGCTCCTGAAGTTCTTAGCGACGGTTCCGGGTGTACAATAATGCTAACGTTGTCGGCACCCTGGCGCAGAGTCGGAGGTTGAGGCAGCAAAATGTCGCAATATTTCCACGTGAACAATGCACTAATTAACGACGCGTACAATATTTGGCGGTCGCGATCTCAACGTGGGCGCTGCTGCTACTCAACTCCCGAGCCTGCCGCCAGTAAGCCGGCGCGTAGCTTCCCCCTCTCTGTCTCCCTCACTCTCGTGCTCCACACTCGCTCGAGCTGCTGCTTGCCGGTGTTGACAAGGGGTTAGCGTTAATGCTAACTACAATTTTATTTATGTGAGGCCCAGGGGAGATGTACCGAGGTTACCCGTTAAAACTCCCCTCCCCCAGACGTTGGTAGCCGAGGTCTACCAACTCGACCTCCCTCAACTCTACTGGGCCTTTTATAAAGAAAAAAAAAATTATTTTCATATATATTAAAGGAAAATATAATCAAATAGGAACTGCTACCCTGCTTGCTTGTTTTGATTATTACAAAGATTTAAACTCTCTTAACTTGGACCAAATTTTCATTCACAGCCCTATCACTCTCATCATATTCAAAATAAATGCTCACTAAAGCTTAACATAATTTCTACAAAACTAAGATCTTGAAGAACCAGTTGACTCCAAAAAAAAAATCTCGAAACGCTCGCGGAAAAAAAAAATCACGGCGAAACGACAGACTCACGTATACACTCACTAGAGTTACAGCATACAATATTGGAGCGTAACGTTGCTTGTTCTACGTCCTTCAGGATCTTGATCGATGTCGGGTCTGCCACCAAAGTTGAAAAAGCTGCAATCCTCACGACGTTCGGCTGAAATCCGTGCCATGGCACCGGTGGGTTGACACCCGGAGAAATATCGCTTTCTCCGCATCCTTAAGGGATGCTCGCGGATTTTTGTTTGATTAAGATGGAATTTTCATTAGGATTATACAGATGCGGTCACTCGGGCCACAGATAGCTACGCGAGAAAACTAACAATTAACCACTCGCATCTACCTCTGCCACGCCATCACAATCTTCATCCTCACCATCTTACCAATATCGGAGAAATTTCGCTTTCTCCACATCCGAATTGGATGTAAGCGCACCGTTTTTTTCTTAAAAAAAAAAACTTCGATCGTACTGCCCCAAAGCGTCCGATCAAGAGATGTAAGTAGCATCTTTCTACTCTACGAACTCACGTTCAATAGAGCTCCGGATGAAGTCTGTTCCGAGGTAGCAATCGCTGTCGAGGTCAGGCATTATCCATACGGTTAATTCCCTCGTGACCCCGGCAACGCTGAATGATGGCACTACCTTGCCAGTTACGGACGCTGTGGTGTTATTAGCCATCTTCGCCCCCGGCCCGTACGTAGGCTCGACCTCAACGCGATCTCAACGGGGACGGGACACTCGCGCGGAATCCAAAAAAATTGAAAAATGTGAAAAAAAAGTATGAAAATTTTTTTTTTTCAAACCAACTATTAAAATAAAATAAAAATAAATGAAGTTACAATAAAAAAATAATTTAAAAAATTTTTTATTTATGTTTGAGTAATCACCCAATAGGGCGTATGGATCGGTTGAAGGCAGGAGGTGTGTTTGCAAAAAGAATTTTTCAAAAACAAATCTATAATCTGAATTCCTCGACGTTTCGTCGGCCAGGGTTTGCCGACCTCTTCAGGAGGACTTTATTGAACAAAAACAAAATTCACAATTAGTTTACAAACTTGAATAAAACCTTAACAGTCTAAGTTATACAAACATCAACCTCAACTTACTTATAATAAAAATGAGATGTACAGTATCATCGAAGGTGCAGTGTAAATCGCCAATGCAAAAAGCAGTCGTCAATCGTGTGGCAAATTAAATACAGTCTCAAGTCAGTCTCACAGTTTAGGTAAAAAATTCAACACCTGCACACACAGTTCAGTCACTAAATTCTGTCAAAACTTCAAACTGCACAAAGAAAAGATAAAAACTGCAATAATGCACCTGCAAGAAGTCACGTTTGCAAAAACTCAAAAAGCGCATTTACATTAATTAAACTTACAATTGACTAAAGTCAATTACAAATTTAATCAATGTATTTTTGAAAAACCATGTAGCACAACGGAGTGAACAGCACGAGTGTTTAAAACAGACTGCTCCTCCCCCGCAGCTTCACGGTGAGCGAGGCGAGGGTGCAAGTGATAAACGCATGACCAACGCTTGCACTCTGAACACGTGGGCCTCATGTTTTTCAAGCAGCGTCAAATTCGGGAAAAAGTCGTAAACGAGAACAAGAGCAGGTCCAGTGTGGTGGAGTCCGTGTGAAGGTCAATGAGTAGTTAAAATAGAAATCAGGAAAAAAAGGGGGGAGAAAAAAAAGTTTAAACTACAGGATTCATCGGAGTAGACGGGAAATATTTTTGTAAATGGAGTTCAAATTTTTTACTTCATGCTTTTTATTCAAATTATTGGGATTTGAATTTATAAAAAGCATCTCAGAAATATTACGCTTATACGGGTTCCTCTCAGTGTCTAAAATTTCAGTCTTCCCCCAGTCAAACTCGTGGTCGTGAAATTGTCTGTGTTATGAAACTACCGAGGACGGGTCTTTAAATTCAGCGTGCTCCCTGACTCTGTCCTCAAGTGGTCTTTTTTTTTTTTTTTTTTTTTTTTTTTGGTCTGCCCTACGTACTCAGCTGGGCAGTTCTTGCAAACCAACTTGTAAACAGAGCAGGTTTTACGCATCATAGGTGTACTGTCTTTCCCCAGTTTAATAAGCCTTTTCAGTGGCTTCGACATCCGGGGCACTATCTTAACATTGTAGGAACTCAAGGATCTTGAAATTCTACTAAAGGAGCGTTTGTCATTGAGAGGAATAGGGATAATGAGAGTGTTATTTGAAGGATTATTGTTTGTGTCGTTCGTAGTGTTGGAGTTTTGTGTTTGGAATTTAATGTTCCTCAGTCTAACTTTAATATGTTTATCAACAAAATCCCCGTCATAGTCGTTATCGGCAAGAATCTTCCTAACTAACGTAATATTCGCGTCGTGAAACTGTACGTCTGAGAGTTTGATAGCCCGATCAACCAAGTTATACACGATATTCTTTTTCTGTGAGTCTGTATGGTTTGAGTAAAAATTAATTGTCCTAGATGTGAATATGTCTTTCCTGTACCAATTGGTGATAATTCTGTGTGACCTGTCAATGCAAATAAAAATATCGTCAACGTATCTGTAATAAAAATGAGGTTGAATATCGTGGTCCCTTTGCAGTGTCTCGAGGCAGGATGATTCCAAATCACCGACCAGTATATCGGTCAAAATCGGGGATATAGAGGAGCCCATAGGTGTACCCAAAATCTGGTGATAGCATGCATTATCAAATGTAAAGAAAGTGTGTTCTAAAAGAAACTGAATGCAAAAAATGAGATCATTAAAATTTATCATGCATTTAGAACTAATATCGTGGGCTCTCCTCGAAAGGCTGTCAGTCACCGACTGAAGAGAGATGTTAGTAAAAAGTGATACATGAATAACTTGCATTTAAAAACGTGAGTATCCACAGATTGCAATCACAAAAAAATCATGATTACATAAACTAAAAAGATGATATAAAGTTTTTAATAATTATAAAATAGACTAAGATTATTGATTGTTTTATTTTGAAAAAATAATTTGTTGAAAAATAAAATTTATGAGTATTTATTATTGTAACGAATATCAGTGGCAGTAGGTATCTAGCGTAAAACGGTGCGATCGGTTTGTTTTCGTTTTACTGTTTTAATTTTGAGATAAAAAAGATGTAAAATTCATTAGAAATAAAAGTTAGAATTTCTAAGCTGCAATGTTGCTAAGTATAAGGAATAATTTGATTTATTGAAAAAATTGTTATTTTAATTTGTATTTTAAATATGAAAGTCAAGCCTGTTTTAATTACTCAATGTTTTCACCTGCTCTAACCGAAGCCAATTTATTTTATTTTATTTATTTATTTATTATTATTATTATTTTTTTACTTTTTCATCAAAACAAAACCTTTGCATTTATAAAAATAAGAATTTACATTAGAATAACCAAAATTTTATTGTAAAAATAAAAATTTACTTGTAAGTATGTTTAATTTTTATGTTTGATTATAAAATATTTCTACTTTTTAACATGACTTTTAGTTTATCTTTTAATCATTTTAATATTTTCTTGTTGTGTCTACTATTAGAATAAATGAAAGCATATTAACAAATAAATTAAAACACATATTATCAATTATAAAAAAAATCAATGTTGTCTTGTTGCGTTTAATGTTATTTCCAGTTTCATAAGTACACCAAGCGGACAACTTAACATTTCGCTGTTTGAACTTGCCACTCAAAGAAGATGGCCGACGACCTCCAAATTTTTATGGGGTGCCAACCGTGCTAGAGGAAAAAAAATACATATTGCGATTAAGGTTGTCTCTACCTAGCTTTGTACACTACAACGCAACTAAATAATCTATCCTCAAGCCGTAATTATCATTACCTATCAACCATACTTGAATCACGACTCAAAAATTTTTAATATGTATTTTTTTTCCTCTAGTACGGTTGGCACCTCATAAAAATTTGGGGGTTGTCAGCCATCTTCTTTGAGTGGCAATTTCAAAGCAATTTTAAGTTGTCCGCTTGCTCTAAACCTCCCAAAACTCTGGTTGCCAACTGAGCAGTCTTTTCGTTGAACTTGACGCCCAGGGTTTTGGGGGTTTAAGACTTGGGGGATAGCTGATCAGATTATTCATTGAACTCAACGTCCAGTGTTTTGGGGGTTTAGAGCTTGGGGGATAATTAACCAGTCTATTTATTGAACTCACGTTTTTTTTTTTTTTTTCTCGACGTCAGTTTTATTGGGGGGGGGGGGGGGGTAGACCTCAGGATTGGGGGCTTAGAGCTCAGGGTAGCCTATCAGCTTTTTTGTTGAACTCTACCCCAAAATCCGAAATCCTGGATCAAACGAGACTGGGGTGAGATGGATTTCTACCTCACCCAGTTTCTGTCTGGGCACGGTTATTTCCGGAGCCATCTCCATAGACACGGGAAGGTCGCAGACCTTCGGTGTGAGTATTGCAACTGCAAGGTTGACGACGCGAATCACACTTTCTTCGTTTGCGAGAAATAGCGGGCAGAGAGGGAAGCGATAGAGGCCGAGATTGGAAGTATCAACGTGGACAATATCGTCGGCTTGATGCTCTGTAAGAAAGACTGGTGGAACCATATTTTCACCTATGTGGGGAAGATCTTGACCTCAAAGCGGTCAGACGGCTGTTTAGAATAGACAGTTCGGTGAAATCTTGCATGAGGTTAGTAGTCTGGACTTTTCTGCGGTAGGAATGAAGGTTGAACAATCACTGACGGTGATGTTGACGGCAATCTTCTATGAGTAAGAATCGCATGGCAAGAATGCGAACAAAGACGGACGCCCTCGTACAGGAGGCCGGATACATCGCTCAGCCAAGAAGTAATGCTAAAGAAGCAGTTCCGAGCTGGGCGCGGGTAAAGGACATGGGTGTTTATATATATGTATTTAAATTTATTGAGGCTGCGGGGTAAAGACCCCATAGAGCAAGGTATCAAGGTCGGGGTCCC
The DNA here is from genome assembly GCA_038277355.1 of Encarsia formosa. NCBI lineage: Eukaryota > Metazoa > Arthropoda > Insecta > Hymenoptera > Aphelinidae > Encarsia > Encarsia formosa. The sequence goes on from CM076187.1 coordinate 24,121,625, forward strand.
ACACACTGGGTTTCATTGACACCCGAAGGCGCGTAAGAAGATTCGTCAACTCCATAAAAAAAAAAAAATAATAATAATAAATAAATAAATGATGATGAAAGAGAGGTTAAATTGATGATTGAATTTAGCACTTTACTAACGAAAAATGAAAAACAAAAACAATATGCATTACCTGCGGTAAAAGAATATCAAAATTTATTTCCAAACTGCAGCAGAGAAATGTTAATGCAGCAGTATTAACTAACGAGTTTTTTTATCTTAAATAAATTTAAAATACTAATAATCCACTTGATAATTTGATTTTCATAATCATTTGGATTCTTTAAATTAGAAAGCACAATTAATTGTTATTAGGTTGGTTAGTTTTAATTTACAAAGTACAATTTACAAGATCTGTAAATACGAATGTAAATAATTTTTTTCTTTTACAAAAATGTATTGACAAAAACTTCTGAATTATACAATAGTTTCTTATGCAACAGATGCAGTATCATCACTAGGGTGGTTTTAAAGGTTCTTAGTGCGAAGCGAAGCGTAGCACGAGCACCCGTTGCAAACTGTATTTTACGGTATTGGTGGGAAGTTTTTCAATTTCGGGGCGTAAAATTAAGTACCTACGCACTAATGCTACAAAAAAGTATTATTTGATTGAAGACCTTTTTTGTAGCTAAATAATTTACAATTAATATTATATTTATTAATTAATTTATAATTGTTTCATGGTTAAACTTCTAAGATGAACTTCCGCACTTGGAACAGTAAAAAATTCATATAAAATACATTGTAAGAAAAAAAAAAGTGAAAGTAAGTGTTTCTTGATAAAAATTGTATATGTTTTATAAATTTTGAACTATTGCAAACAAGCAAAAAATTGAACAAAGAATTTCTTTGGACTGCATAATTATTTTAACGCTTTATTAACAAATAAAAATTTTATCGTTTAAAAAAAAAAAATATTATTTAACTCGGTATTTCACACTATTTAGCTATTTTCGCAAATAAAATTGGTTTAATCACCGTATCTGTAAAATCTGTTGCTTTTTTTTTATTCAGTGGACAAAAACACATCAATTCATATAGTTTTTTGAAAAAATTTAGAAATTATTCTTTTTATAAAAAAAAACCATTGTTTAACTCGTTTTTTCGCAATATTTAACGATTTTTCTCAAAAAAAAGTTTTTGTCGTCAAATCAGAAAAATATATTGCTTTTTTTCGATTCAGTGGTCAAAATTACATCGTTCTATGTGTTTTTAACAAAATAATTCATTGTTTTTCTTTAATTTATTATAAAACACATTTTTACCTCTATTTGCATGCAAATCCTATGGAAAACTTCAGGTGCCTTGCGGCACGTAAAAAAAGGTCCGATCACGTTTTGAAACTTGCGCGCTAATATCGGAATATGGAGAAGTGATTTTTGCCCCGCACTCATGAATAAAACTTAAAAAAATGCTAAGCCCCGTGCTAGTTGATATAAAACACACTGAAGCTAGTTGCAATTGTAATTTTATTTAATAGTGGAGATAATAATTATTAGAAAAAGATTATTGATAAAAAAAAGTTTTCAATTTTGTTTACAATTTTCACATTTTATTACCATCGTATGGCGCAAAGAAATTTTTGAGAGTAATTAACTAACTTTTGTAGAAGATGAAATTTGTAAAATATTTCAGTGTTCTGTTTGGGTCAATCAATAATCTGTTAAATAAAATTATAAAAATTTTAAATTTTGGGAATGTCAAGGATATTTTCGTAGTGATTTATTAATTCCCGAACGAAAATATTTGTCCGAAAATCCAATGTTTGTTCAAGTTTAGCAACGATAGAGCAACGTTTGGCAGAGTTTGGTAAGATTGGAGGTAAATATTCTAAACTTAACCTTGCCAAACGTTTCTAAACTGTACCAAATCTAACCAAACTTTGCCGAAACGACTTTCTTTGACAAACTTTGCTAAACTTTGCCAAACTTTGCAAAATCCTGCTAAACGTTGGATTTTCGGACTTTCTTCCTGTTCAAGTTATTTAAAAAAAATAAAAAATAAAAATTTATTTTTTTCTTTTTTCAAAATTTTCATTTTCACTATTACTGTTTTCTAAGAATAATTAATAAATCGTGAACCATCAATAAAATAGTCGGAACTGGGGTGATTGCAAGTGCGGAGAGTAAAGAGTGGTTGTGCAGCCGCTGCACGCGGAGTAGCAGTAGTGTAAGCGCCGTTTCCTTTTGTGCCGCTATCCGCTTATCGCCGTTTTACTTCATTCTTCTCTTCCGTGCGCCAACTCAACAGGGTAAGGACAGAAGGGGCGCACTGCCATGGTCTTAGTGTGAGATTGCTTGTTTGACGTTGAATTCGTCGGTACCCCGAAAAAATCTTCGGAACAAAATCTCTGACGAAAAAATCTCCGGAGTAAAATCTCCGAGCCATAAAATCTCCGCGAAAAAATCTCCGATATTATGTAATAAATAACTATAAAATCAAATAAATTCACTCGATATAAAAAATTTTCGAACGAAAAATCTCCGAATAATGTTTAATTATTATTTAATATAATACACTGGGAAAAACTTGGATAGCGCCATTAACGTAGTTTTGTATACAAACAGTTCATGAAACAATAAAATGTGTCACTATTTATCTGTTAGTCCAGTGTTTACTCTGTGTATGTATAGTCCATAGTCTAAATTCTAAGCCTATTTTAAAATGCCACTTCAATTTATTCTTAGTCAAAAAGGCAAATCTTTGTTAAAACACGGTGGTTATTTGCATTATTTGCAATACATTAAGGGGGGGGGGGGGGAGGGTCTGAGCGGTCAAAAAATGATGATTTTTCGATGATTTATAGTGAAGCTCCTGTTTATTATAATTTGATAAGAATTTATATACATATCATACAACATTCAAAGAACATTCTGTCAAAATTTCAGATCAAAATATTAAAAATTGAGGCAATGGGAGCCAACCAAACAAGGCGTTTCGAAAAAAAGATGAGTTTCGGTGAAGGCTGTAACTCGCGAACGGTTCATCTGAAATCAAAAAATAAAGTAGATTTAGTTAATATATTAGTTTTTCTCGCCCCCTAGTAGGATCAATTTCATTTTTTTTCAATTTTGAAGTTTTGGCGACGTTTTGAAGCCAAAACACTGTTTTTTGGTCACCAAAACCGGCCATTTTATGGCTAAAACTCGGCCAAAAAAAAAAAAAAAAAAAAAGTAACTCACTAGGGGGCGGGTTTTTTATGCATTAAAGACGTATGTTTAATTCTAGAAAGATCGGTGCAGTAGTTTTCAAATGAGAACTTTCACCGACTTTGAAAAATAGTGTTTCGATAAAAACGCGTTTGAAGTTTTCGGTACGAAAAAAGTGAAGAAAAACTATTTGATTTACAACTTACACTGAATCATCTATTCCAGCTCCATAAGCAGTCTATTCAGCAATGTCCAGGGCATCTTTTTGTCCTTGTCTTCGCCGAATTCTACCTTCTTTGGTTTGAGCGGCGCTTTCGGAGTCGGCTTTCATTATGCGAGTTTCGTCCGCCAGCCTCGCGTACTCATGGGCGCTGCATCCAGTACCAACTCCTGCTGATTGAAGAATCATTAATAAAGCTGTATTTTCTTCATTAAAAGTACATGCAGCTATATTTGCTGCAATCTCTACTATGTTGCAGCCAGCAGACGATGTTTTGGGAGCAATTTTCCAAATAAGTTGATTTAAACTCTCGTTGTTATTTTGCGTAAATCCACCAACGCATCTTTCTAAAAGCTCGTCTTTGCTCAGATCTTCGTATATTGGTTTCATTGCATCCAAAACATCAACTGGTAAGGCCTCGTTAGAGTGAGAAAAGTTTTCTAAGGTGTTCAATGCCACAGCTTTCTGGTATTCGCACCAAGAGTCCGCGCCGCTCGAACAATCGTAGTGCTGCAGATCTTCGTCTGTGGATGAGTTATGGGCGTACGTTGCCCAGATAGCCTTTTTCATTTTATTTACAGCATCTTCTTCTCGACAGTTTCTTCTAATCGCCAAACCGTAGTACACAGTAAACTTGTCGATAAGTGCCCCTGTCAATTTTCCTTGCCCCGACAGCGTTTTACTTTTGGTTGTTTTTCCGACGTTTTTACCGGACTTTATAATTTTTCTTTAGAACCGCCTTATACTCTACCTGGGTTCACTGCCCCTCCCTTTTTACAAAAAGGTCTTAGGGGATTACAAAGACCGACTTAGCAGGGGCCTTCAGCGTAGAGCATGCGGGGAGGGGCAGCTGCCTCGACCTGCTCCGCTCGAAGGCCCCAGACTTAAAACTCTGTAACTTTGTGAGTTTTGCTCCAAACCCTTAGAAATTTTAACACAGCATTCTTGAAATGTTTTACTATAAGAAAAAAAAAAAAAATTCGATTTTTCAAAAATTGCCAGACCCTACCCCCCCCTTAACAAGGATAGTTTTACGTGGAAATGTGTTTTAGATAATAAGAAAAGAAAATGTCGTGGTTCTGTGTCGACCAATACTGATACAGTTCAAGGTGATTTTATTCAAAAATTTGATTATTGTGAATATTCTATGTATGATTACTTGATATTATTAAGCTGGTTATTTTTTGTAGGAGAAGTAATAAAAAATACCGATCACGAACATTTACCTGATGTAGTAAATGTAGAAATCCGTGAAACAATGAATCAAATTAAACATGCAGCAACAGAAAGTGACTGTAAAACAAGACTAGTTATTGCAACTAATTTGGGAAATATCAGCGATGAAGCCAGTTCAAATTTATGTCGTATAAAAAATGTTGTAAGCTCGTACAATCGTGATAATGTTATCGAATATATCAAAAATTTTACTGCGTTGATAGTTTTGTAAAACTTTGTGTTTACATTGTATTTATATATATTATAATGTTATGAATTATGAAAATATAGTGTTGTGTATGTCTTATTAAAATTGTTAAGAAAATAAAAATAAAATTAGTGTTTTGTGTAATATAAAAAGTAATAAAACTTTTTATCATTGTACTTTCATCATTATTCTTTATTTGTTACATTGGAATTCAGAGATTTTCACGCTGGAGATTTTTTCGCTCTGAAATTTTTTCGTTCGGAGATTTTTTCGTCGGAGGGTTTTTCATGGTAATTCCGCATTCGTCATATTTTAATTTTAATAATTAATTGGAATTTGCGTGGCCGAATTCTTTTCCTCAAATCTGATACGTGAACAAATCCGATTCCGATGCTGTTTTTTATACGACAACCGCCTCTATTCTCATTGGGTCTGAATGAAAAATGAAACTCACAAAGAAATGCGTTGTTCATTTGTTAGTTTTCAGGAATAAAGAACTGAAGCAACGAATAATCGAGTTTCTTCGTTAGTATTTAGGAATAGAGAATCGAAACCCTCTAGTTTTGAACTCGTACCGAGCGAGTCGTGTCGCTGACCGCGCGAGCAGTGAGAGACGCTGAGTAGACGCCACGAAACCCTTTTTGTTCCGTTCGTTCTCGAGGTACCCTAGACCACGACCACGCGGTGGCAGCTCGCGAGTCGGGTGTAGTGCTGAGGCCCTGTGTGGTGCGAGACAAGCGTTCACCCGTCAAGGAAGCGGAGTTCAAGATCGACGAAGGAGCTCGGCCGACGAGTGCAGCCCACCGGACAAGTACGCTAACCAGTGAGCAGCTGAGCCTGAGATTTTCCCTAAATAGTTGTATTTGAGCAAATTAGGAGCCGCAGTACCAGCAGCAGCGGAGCATCAGGTCATCGAGTGACGACGGCGCGAACCAGACCCACCAGTGAGCTAGCGGGGCCTTGGCGCCCAATAAAATTACGGCCCTCGCGAATCCCTATTTCTCGAGGATTAGTTGCGACCGGGGAGACATATTATTTGGCCTTGAGTGCGCTGCAGTTTTGTAGTGAATTTTGTTTACTTGAGCTCCCCAGTCTGAACTACATTCCATGTTGCATGGCGAGAAGAAATGCCACACTCTGCTAGCGTCTGCTCCGCACTGTTTTACCGACGCTTTACACACCTCGAAAAATTATTTTGAAAAACATTAGATTCATCGTCCAAAAATCATTGTGATGTGTTTTAATTTCATTTGTCGATTCGGCAAGAAATGATCTACAGTTTCATTTTACGTATTTATTGCAAACTGTGAGATCAATAAAGATTATAAGCTTCAGCTCACGATAACGTTTGATTTATATCTATAAATATGTACCGTGAGTATTATCCTGACATTTCATATATACACCCGGAACTATTCGGACATTTCCGGCATACTGCCATGACATTTCAAAATCAAAAAACTTGAGTTCCAGGTAAAACCAAGGTCCAGGAAATGGGCGATGGGTTATTGTAAAAAGCATTAAAATTAGTGCGGGGGAAAACCTAGGAAAAGTATTTATTGATGGGTTATTTGGAAAAAAAAGATGGGTTATTTTGGTTTTTTTGAATACGTGGGTGAATTGCGCGTGATTTGCGCTTAAAGAGGGTGTATTATTGCTTTAGTAATTTTTTACGTGGTGGGATACATATCTATATATACATGGATAGTGTATATAGATGTACTAAGTGCTGACGCAGCTGCTGACGCGTAATGACAAGCCGATACATGCAGCGTACTTAAAACAAAATTTAATTTTCCTTTTGTGGGCGCGTTGCGTCTGTAGTCTTTTCGATCGCACCCGATTTCTGGAGACGTTGCGCGTTTTCCTGCAGTATTCTATCATTATTAGCTGATCTTTTATAACACCGCTGGATTGTTTGACCAATACCTTTACAATAAGCACACATTAATGGGCGTCCATTATTTGGGTGCGTTCTTTGCTGGCTCTCCAATTATAAATCGTCTCTTCGCGAACTTGAGTTTTGACAACCCTGATGATTTTGACGATATTGATTATTTCTAAAATTTCTATAGGTTCATTAAATTGTGATGAACTATTAATGATTATCGATTGATTATTTTTATTAAAGTTAAAATTTCTATTTTCACGAGAAAAATTACTAATTTTATTTGCAGATTGATTATAATTAAAATTTTCTCTTTTATATCTTTGAAAACAAGTTTCCGCCGTATGACCATTTTTCTTACAAATTTAACAATTTAACTGAGGCTCACTATCAATTAATTTTACTGAGACCGGAACCACTTCTTTACACTCTGCCGTCGGTTTAGTTTCATTTAGTTCTTTCTGCTCATAATAATTAGATTCTCTTTCTATAGCAGTAGCCTCTCTTATTGATTCGTCTATGCCACTATCTATATAAGTGACCACTCTAGCTTTTATTACCCATTTAAGCCCTCTCAAAAAACACGTTATCAAGTCTTTTTCGAGTGTTCGCGCATACGTACTATTATATCGATCTTCTTTTTTAGCCGCAGCTGTTATTTCTTGAGCCCTTACACGATTTGAGTATTTTAACACAGTTTCGCCACGTTGTAGTTTAATGTTAGCTAGCTCGCCATTTAAATGCAGTAAGGTTTTTGTGGACCCAAATAATCCTTCAAAGTATTTTTCCAATTCTGCTAGAGAATTAAAATTTTTTCCTTCTACACTTTTAGCTGCTTCCCCTGATAACCTAAATTTAATTAATTTCGCTAGCTCACACTCACAATCAGCTGGAATAATCTCCTTAGCACTTCTACAATCCTCAAAAAATGAGAATAGGCTTATTATTTTGACCACTAAAAACTGGAATTAATGAGATCGCGTCTTAAATCGATATATTTTTTACCGCACCCATAGATGAATTAAACATGTTTACCGATGTTGGTACCGAATTTGAGAATCTGTTTTTTGTTGATGCGAAAAACGAATGTTTATTTAATTTCAGCGTTTTTTGATTTATTTTAGGAAAAGCCGATAAGAATTTTTTATTCTCGTCCAATTTATCTTGAATACTTTCAAACTTGGTACCGTCACGATCTTTCTTTTTATTTGAATTAGTAAATAATGAAGTAGAAGCTAAATCATCAATCGTTGGACTAAACAATTGAAACGTATTATCACCCGGGGGTTTATTTATTTTTGAATTTTCTTCCGGATTTTGTTTGTCAAAATTACTTAGTGATTCGTAAAAATTATCTTCTTTTAACTTTTCCTCTTCTTCCCGTAGAATTTTTTTATCCACGTATTTTTGTTTTTCCCTATCCTCAGTTAAATTTAATTCATTGATTAAGTCAAGAGTTTCTTCCGGTTTATAATTATTTATTTCTTTAATTTTAAGCAGGCATTCTTCTATCATATATTCAATTATAGTATCCGGGTTTATGTGATTATAAAAAAATTTAACAATATTTTTACGAATTCCGGATCCCGTGATACTAATTCAATTTAAGTTTTACTGACGTATCTTTCCAAAATTTTACATAACGATCTGATATTAAACGTACTTTGTGGTAAATTCCAACCAGCTAAGTTTCTGTACCGATCCACGAAAAGATCTAATATGTCCTCTAATATCATCAATATTTTTAAATCTATCCGGATGTAATTGATTAGCTTGATTAAACAAAATTACTTTAGCTTCATTAAAAGCAGAATTTTTATCAATATTATTAGTAGACATATCAATAGCATCGATATTCGCAAGTTTTTGACGAACCCCCAATTTGTTAAAGGCTGATGATGTTAATAACCCTTAAGTAGTCAAACCAGAAACTACGAGAGTCCTGGGTCTAACCCGTATGCCAGCGCGTGGCCTTGCAATTACCTTTACTTTTGATTGTCCTAAATCTAGTGAGTTGTACTTACGGTGTTCCTGTGATTCGTGTAGACGTCGATAGGTCCAGCAATGATCAGGCTCCGGTGATGTCGAGTAAATAAGAAGTTATAACTTAAACTTTAATATAAGGATTGTTAAAGAAAAACTCAAGAGTTACACTGAGAACATTTAATGAATAAAAGAACACTGAATCTTAAGCACTGTTACAAAAGATAGAATTGAAAAAGTCAGAGACGGCTGACCAAAGACTCTACTCAGGGGAAACCACCCTGCGATCTGACTGACGGACGGTCCTGTGGACAACTAACTTACTGGTCTCCCTACGCACGACTCCCTACTGGACGCTGTGCATGGTCTTTATATATCTGCCTAAGTTGCCGAAAAGTACCGCACACAATATTGATTTCAGGTGCCATAAGTAGGGGTTTTTTTGTCACGTATTCCAAAGGGGTGGCCACGTACCGTAAGTAGGCGAAAAGTTCCTCACGTAGGCAGCATAAATTATAGACCCCGTAGTTGTTCACCCTAGTATGCTTCTTGCACACCTTTATTTATTAATTTAAATAAATAAAAGCCCAAAGAGTCACATAAGGATGTGACACTACAAAAGTGCTTCTAAATTAAACATTTACTAAATTTACTAATAATTATCGTTTTTATTTGATTTTAGACTCAGCTCGAAATTTTATAAAATTGTGTACTCGGCGTATAAGCCCCTCCCCCCTCCCCTAATTTTAAGAGTCGATTTTGGGGGCTTCCAGGGGGCGTATACGCCGGACAATACGGTATTTTCTTTTTTAGGTCTGAATATAATTTAAGTTTGTATTTATGACTTTTCAAGATATATAAACTTCTCAACAAATTAGAGTAATATTAAAAAAAAAAAATTTCGGCTTGCGTTCATGAAAGCAAGTGGTTTGTTTTCTTCCATCAGTATTTGGAGATTAACGCATCGTCTGATATGATAATGATTTACTTGAAATAAGATTGTAAAATTTTGATAAAAGTTTGTACACTATCTTGTCTGTTTGAAGGCGTTGAAAAAAATGCACCTCTCGTCCTTCTCAAGATGCGATCGCTATGAAGCTGCTGCTTGGAGTCATATGCACTTCTACCAAACCGCAGCCAAGAGATTTCGATAGAACATAGATTACTTGTATGGATGCAATTATCTAAATTTCTTTTTATACGTTAAGATACTCTGCTGAAGTTTTCCCACCATGGAAAACTCTTTCCTTTTTTTTTTTTTAAATAAGTCGTTACATTGAAAGTTGTCAAAAAAAGGCTTGCGAGAAGACACTTCAAAATAGCGTGCTTTACAATGTGTCAGATTTGATCATTACGTATGTTTTCGAAGGCTTACTGATGTTGTAAATTATTGCAACACATTTCCACCGCAATCACCAATTGTCAGAGTGTAAGATTGAGAATAAAATAGTTTAAATTACATTTATTTATTTTACAATATTTATTATAGTATTAAGTTAAAAATACAATGAATCAACCAGTCTGTGTAGCAGTTGAGCCACATGTGAGGCTGAGGATGTTAGCTGTGGCCCTCATTAGTTGCTGCTGAGAGGTTGGTATCTTATCTACGAACTTTACGCGTGGACAAAAGTCTATGCCTTTTTGAATGACAAAGAAATGTATTTTTATGATTCATGCAAAGCCGAAAGTATATGCGTCGATGAGTTACAAAATAACATGGGGGTATTGGTGTTTATAATATAAATAAAAGTTAAACATAATCGGTTACTAAATAAAACTCCCAAGAACACAACTAGATCCTAAAATAAGTTGTAAGGATTTAAAATAGCTCCAAATCAATTAAGATGAATTTAAGAATAGGAAATTTTAATCTTTCCACAACAAGGCTTTTGCAGATATCAAATGAAACATTGATTAAATTATAATTAAATTTTCAGAACAACACGTGTTTATTCTGATATCAAGTGATCGAATTTTTTAATGATAATTTAAAGTATCAATATATAGTAAAAAAGTATCATGTCCAAGTTTTCCATTCCATACCATCTGGAGGCTTTTTTTCTACAGTTTCTTTTTGAACTTCAGACCAATTAGTACTTAACACAGTGCCACCAGATTCTTGCTAGAAAAAAAAATAAAAAATATATACATATATTTATTTTAACGTAAATTATTTTTAAAAAATAAATGAGATTATTATCCCAAGCTAAATTTCAACCAATAGAAACGCCGTATTTGACATGTGGCGGAGGAGTACGGATAAAATTATTTCGATGATTTTTCGGTTATTTTTAATTAGTCGCACAAAAACTCGAATTATTAGACTTATTCGATTTAACTTTTGGGTTAGACCCAAGTCACTGCCCTACCCGTAAAATCTAGCTGGATTTCCAGTTGGATTTTAGGGGTAGGGTGCGGTGTATACCTACATTTACTTATGAAAACTCATATACAGGTAAACACCGCACTGAATCGGGTCAGCCCAAAATTTGAATCGAATAAATCTATTAGTAAAGAAATAGTAACTTCTGTAATTCAAAGAATTTGAAATAAAAAGTCTGTTGTTTCGCAAAAATGTGAAATACTGCGTTTCTATGGGCTAAAATTAATATGGGGAAAATAATCCAACCAAATACCCCTCGTGCTTAAAAATTGTAGAAAATTTTCCTCAAGTTTTTTTGCACAGCAACTCGTGGGGCTAAAAAATCACTCGCGCTTCGCGTTCGCGATTTTTAGCCTGTCAAACTTGCCTCACTTCTTAATTTTGATAATTTTTTCTTAATTTTCAAAATCATTCCATTAGTAATATAATAAATATTATATAATACTGATGACGCATGATTAAACATTCATAAATTACGATAAAAAATGAAAAGAAAATGCATGAAAACTTATTTCTAAAAAAAAAATCAATATAATAATTATTGGGAACTGACACAAAAATAAGAATATAACCTCAAACGCCATTGACCATCTATTTGCATACAAGCAGTTTCAAGCTTCACGGTTTTTAAATTTCATTTTAGTTTTATGTAACAAAAAACCTGGAAAACGGGAGTGTTAAAGAAGATTTTTCATAGCAAACGATGGTTTAAACGCTCAAGTTCAGCCATTAAAATCCCAAGAGCATAAGACTTCAGCAAAAAACTTGGTAGAAGGTGAAACAATTAACTTGTTTGATTAAAAGAATGATTTTCTATTTTATAAAGTAGCTATAGCCACTTCGTGTATACTTTTTATTCATGAGCTGACCGGTGAAGTTTTTAAAATACTCGAAATGGGCAACAAATTCTCAGACCCGAGTTAGCAGATCGCCAATAACAGATGCGCTTGAGGTCCATACTCGAGGACTATTGAACCAGGTCACTGATGACAGGTATACCTGGCGATAATCTCCAAAAATTTGACTCGAATTCTATTCAAGGTGACTTTATTGATAATTTCTGAGCCCCAAGACACTAATTTAGACCTGGACACGAGTTTTCTGATGACGAGTATACACCTGGGAATCATTTCTAGTAACATGGCTCTAATTTTCTTCGAGGTGACTTTATTAAGAATTTTTAAGCCTTGAAGCACTAATATAGACTTAGACACCAGATAGCCGATGTCTGGTATACCCGGGGATCATCTCCAAGAACTCAAATTGAATTTTTTTCGAGGTGACTCTGGTATTCTACAGTATGATATTAGATCTTGAGAACTCTGTTTCTCTATCTATCATCGGCATTCTGATATTCAGGTCTGAATTTGTGCCTGATAACTCGCAAATGATCTCCAAAGTCACTTTGGAGAAAGTTTGAGCTAAGTTCTCGGAGATGATCTCCAAGTATACCCATCATCGGCGACCTAATGCTATGGTCCTCGGCTACGCTTACCAGATGTATCTATCATCGGCGATTCGCTAACCCGGGTCTTCCTGATTTGTTAATGTTTTTTTACCGTCACAAGAGTTATCTCTAAGAATCTGAAACTAATCAACTGTGACAGTCAGCGATCGTAATTAAATCGTCGGTAACGATTTAGGATTTGGCGCGAATCACGTGACTGTCGAACGCAGCTCAGAGCGGACCTCTGAGGTGGTAGAGCGGGAATCGGGAAGCCACTCGTAGTTTTCGTGTCCGAGCGTTCGCACGTACATGGAACTTAACTCGTCTCGGTTCGACGGCTAACCGGACTCCTCGGGAGTGGAATGTCGTCGAAGAGAGAGTTGGCAGAGACAGAAGGTGCGGGATCGATGGTCATCGCCCGGGAAGCATTCTTCTGTCTAGACGAGTCAACCGGCTTTTGGAAGCCATGGACGTCGGGGAACCTGACCGACGTCCGGCAGACATGCAAAGATCTGGAGATCGATTCATGGCAGATCTTGAAGCAGCTTACTCGTTACGGAAGTCAAGGCAATTATTGACATTCGCGTCGCGCGTTGTGGTAGAGCCGTAGTGTGAGAGTGTGGTGTTATTTGTGAAGTTGTCATTTCACGTCATCGCCTGGACCGCTTTCCGACGGCTACACGGCGACTCGAGTATGGTAGATATTGCGGCTGGTCGGCATCGTAGCCTGGCATTTTGTTTAGCCTGACGGCTTGGTATGAGGTGCACCTTAGCGACTCCGTAAGTTAATTGTAAATGGGCGAGTGAGTGTGAATGCGTGTGAGTGTCCTTAGTACACTGTTATTGTCATAATCTTTGTTTTTCTCTTGCGCGAGTTAGCTGCCGATAGCAGCAGGAATTTGTGTGCACGCGCAACGATTTAGAGAACATTGAAGATTCTTTTGTTTACTGGTTTAAACGACACCGAGTCGTAATTCGGAATTTGTATTTTAGGTTTAGATTTGTTTTAATAAATTATTAAATTGTTAATTTAATTTTTATTGACTAAACCTAGTGTTCCTGCGAATCGATCCTGTTTTAATACCCGCACCCACTACCGATAAACGAACTAGCCAACCGCGTCGCGAAGTATAGTAATATTCGCGGACGCGATTTCCTCATTTTATTATTTCAGGTCGACGAGTTGCAGTTCGACGAGTGCTTGGATCAGCACTAAGTACAGGTGATAAGGATTTAGTACGCACCGTGGGTATTTGTATCGGCTCATACAAACCCTTAAATCCACCCCTGTTACACAACAAAATATATAATTTACCAAAAAAATAGGAGAAACTACAATATCTGTTTGGAGATTACATTTTTGAGATCATGATGTAGTAATCATTATTTTTTTCTATTTTTCAAACTTGGTGACCCTCCAAATCAGATTTTTTTATTATTCAGTATTAGCGCTTTTACTTAATTAAAATCCATCATGAATTATAATAATAAAACACACAGATTTAAATTCAATTAATATTTTATTGATTGTCTTTATTAACCAACTACCCAATACTTCTATTGGTCTTACAGTCTGATTACAATTCAACGAAAGGATTTCAATTTTTCTGACTTAGTAGCTACATCTGCAAATTGAAATGGAATCCCGTCTTATTAAAGCCCCAAAAACTCATATAAACTATAAACTAAATAAATATCACGTAAAGAGTGTTAAAATTTTCACTATTTATTTGATGTTAAACTTATAAAAATTGTCGTAATAGTTGTTTCGGTGCACAGCACCATCATCAGACGACTAATATCGACTAAATTACATTTCCGTTTCAAAGATTTTATGTATACACACGAGTTGTTTACACAGTATAATTCGAAACGTAAATGTAATTTAGTCAATATTAGTCGTCTGATGATGGTGCTGTGCACCGAAACAACTATTACGACAATTTTTATAAGTTTAACATCAAATAAATAGTGAAAATTTTAACACTTCTTAACGTGTTATTTATTTAGTTCATACCAAAAATAAATTTTCATCAAGTAAACACCAGTTGTATAAATTACCATATAAACAAATTAACCTTACGCAGAAAAATTTCATACTCGATCTTCAGACTGTACAAAAAGATTGTGTTGATTTTTAAAGTTGAAAACAGAAAAAGTTTTGGCAGTGTTAATTATTTTTTTTATTTAATTTTACTGGGTTAAGTTTAACTAGTTTATATGGGTTTTTTTCGAGCAATCATAAGATGGGATTCTTTCTCAATTTACAGATGTTGCTTCTGAATAAGAAAAATTAAAATCCTTCGGTTGAATAGTAATTACACCGTAAGACCGATAGAAATAAAACACAGATTTTTTTATTCTTACACTTCACCAAACAGACAAAATTGAGAGCGCCTCCTATTCTAAATTGGATAAACTTTAATTTTTTAAGATTCGTGTATATCCCTACCTCTAAAATCCAGCTGCATTTCCAGCTGGAAATTCAATCAATTACATAATTTTCTAATGGAACAATAATTAAAAAAAGATGCATGAAATAACTTATGCAGTTTAAGTTAATGCTTTTTTTCAATGTCTTCCAGTGTTTATGAATGAATTT
The DNA here is from genome assembly GCA_038277355.1 of Encarsia formosa. Taxonomy (NCBI): domain Eukaryota; kingdom Metazoa; phylum Arthropoda; class Insecta; order Hymenoptera; family Aphelinidae; genus Encarsia; species Encarsia formosa. The sequence continues at coordinate 24,136,759 of CM076187.1, forward strand.
TTTTTTTTAGCCTGGTTCTTCATGAGATAAAAAAATAAAGAGCAATTTTAGACTCTTAATTATATGTAATGAAAAAGTTCTTATGCTACTAACCGCTCCACGGCTCTTTTCACAGTTGATTTGTCAGTAGAGTAGAGCCTGTTTTTACGGCATCAAAATTTTTACAATGGTCACTGCCGTTGTAAAGGGGGTTTTTTTTTAGTACCGATATTCAATGCGCATGCGTGCCATTTTTCACAGATATACAACTATAGGTATACAAAGCATGAGTGTATCTTATTGCACGCACCAATTTACGCATCAATATATGAGGACTCGGATCTAAAAACAACCTAACTAGATAGGAACTCCGAAGGAATTAGGTTGTTTTTAGATCCGAGTCCTCATAGCGCAAGCGCAACATATTGAGTATGAGTGTGATTAGTGAGGAAGTGTCATAGTTTGAGGGAGGAGTATTTTAAATAAACTGTAGTTGTAAAGTTAAATATATGAGTTTATTTCACTGACGTTACATTGTGACTGAGCTCTAGTAAGAGTGACGCTCGCTGTATATATAACGCTCAATCAGCGTGTCAATAACCCGCTGGCTATACTTTTTGCTTACTACGCTTTAGCACTTTTAACATTCTTTCTGGTTCATTCACTTTCATAAAATATATACATTACAGGAAGCTTCGCAGTAGATCATTGATCTTTTGATTAAAATATACTGGTATTTATTGACCGAACTATTAAAAGAATCACGCAGCAGTTAGTAGAAAAAAGTATTGTTCACACAGGTACTGTCAAAAAATAGTCAAAAGTTTGTGCTATCGTCTCGCGCCGCGATAACTTTCTGCTCCCAACCCAACTTCCGACTGTTTTTTCAGAAACTGCATGAAAAATACTATTTTTGGAGTGCAATAATGATATTAAACACTAATTGTTTATTTTACTATACTAACAAAAGCTTTTGAGCCATGGCACAAGCCATTCTGTAATATAAATTTGGATGACTAATTTGATGGAATTTTCTGAATAACTATCTCAAGGTTTTATTAAATGAAATAGCTTTTCAGTTTTCTTTTATTGTTTTAAAGTTTATGACCAAGTTTCGAACAAAAATATTAAATAGTAAAAAAGTTATCTCAAAAACTCTTTCCAAATTGTGCTTGGTGAAAAGAGATATATATGTTTTTATTAGTGACGACGGGAAGTTATTTCTGTATGGTAACTTTTTTATTTATTATGACCTTCTAAAGTTGTCCTGAAGTTAAATATCAAATTATAGAGCTATAGCAACATTACATCAAAAGATACAGAAATTGAATTTTTATTTTAGCCTGAGTCGTTCTCTCATCAATAAAAATTTAATTCTGTACCTTTTAAAATAATGCTGCTCTGTAATTTGATATTAAACTTCAAGACAACATTACAAGGCTTTAAAAATAAAAAATTTACCATACAGAAATAATTTCACATGGTCACTCACAGTCCGCTTCAAGGTGGTTTAGGTTTGCCTAAAATGTCAAAAAAATCGGTTTATAGGGTTTTTTTCAGTGAATTCTTCTGAATTCGACCCCGCAAACCGGAAAATTAAAAAAAAAATTTTTTACCCTTTTTTGACTAAATTATACATTTATCTTAACACTTTTTAAACGGCTAATTTTTTGTTTAAAAAGTTTTTTTTTCATGTGAAAAATATGGGTTTTAATAAAAAAAATTATGCTTTTTCTGATGCTATATTCAGATTTGTTCTAAAATACGATTTAAAAAATTAACCAATGATTTTTCTAGGAATACACATGTTTTTAGGATTTTTTTAATGAAACAATTATGACTTTTGTTTCTAAAAATTTTTTAATTTCTAATAACCGCTGGTAAATAAAAATTTTTAATAATTTTACTTGTAATTAAGAAAAATACCATCAAATGCTTTACTTTATATTGACACACTCGTGATTTGTACTCATTAATTTTAACGATTAAAGGATAAAAATACAATAAACAAAAAGGCTTTCTTAATGCGCAATAAATTTTAGTAAAAAAAAAAATATTAATTTTTTTAAGCATATTTCTTGTTCTTTTTTCAAAATTGAACGCTCTGTAGTGGCAGGATAATAAACATGTTTTTTTTTGACTAGATGAAAGATCAATCATTTATTTTACGAATACATATATATGGGTCAAAATAAAACTTTTTTAAAAAACCGTCCGCACGAGGTTCACCGATTTTATTGCAATTTTTTTTTGGCAAAAGTACTATTTAATAGAAGACTTTTGCCACAAATTAGAGGCAGGGTTGGGCAGGTGCGCCACTTTGGTAAGATACCTAGTAAGTTACCATGGTGGATTAAGTGTTTTGGTGTTTTATGTCATCGGCGAGTCATATACATGGTGTCCCACGCTGTATTTGGGAAAATTGACCGTCACAGTTAACGCGCAAGATTGAAAGCTGAATAACAGAAACCGTTGCAAATAATTAATCAATAAATAAATAAATAAATAAACCGACAAGCTCTAAACCCCCATAACGCTGGAGAGAGCGGTAAATAAATTATTTTTTATAAACACTTAAATAAACCGACAAGCTCTAAACCCCCACAACGCTGGGGAGGAGGATAAACAAATTATTTTTTATAAAAAATTAAATAAACCGACAGCTCTAAACCCCCATAACGCTGGGGAGAGCGATAAATTAATGATTTTTCATAAACAATTAAATAAACTGACAAGCTCTAAACCCTCGTGAAGCTGGAGAGAGCGATAAATAAATTATTTTTTATAATTAATTAAATAAACCACCAAGCTCGAATTCCCCATAACGCTGGGAAGAGCGATCAATAAATAATTTTTTTTAAACAATTAATTAAACTTACAAGCTCTAAACCCTCGTGAATCTGCAGAGAGCGATAAATAAATATTTTTTTATAAACAATTAAATAAACCGACAGCTCTAAACCCCCATAACGCTAGAGAGAGCGATAAATTAATGATTTTTCATAAACAATTAAATAAACTGACAAGCTCTAAACCCTCGTGAAGCTGGAGAGAGCGATAAATAAATTATTTATAAAAAATATTTATTTATCGCTCTCTTTATAGCTTCACAAGGGTTAAGAGCTTGTCAGTTTATTTCATTGTTTATAAAAAATAATTTATTTATCGCTCTCCCCAGCGTTATGGGGGCTTAGAGCTTGTCGGTTTATTTAATTGTTTATGAAAAATCATTAATTTATCGCTCTCCCCAGTGTTATGGGGGTTTAGAGCTCGTCGGTTTATTTAATTGTTTATAAAAAATTATTTATTCATCGCGTCCCCCAGCGTTATGGGGGTTTCGAGCTTGGTGGTTTATTCAATTGTTTATAAAAAAATATTTATTTATCGCTCTCTCCAGCTTCACAAGGGTTTAGAGCTTGGTGGTTTATTCAATTGTTTATAAAAAAATATGTATTTATCGCTCTCTCCAGCTTCACAAGGGTTTAGAGCTTGTCGGTTCATTTAATTGTTTATAAAAAATAATTTATTTACCGCTCTCTCCAGCGTTATGGGGATTTAGAGCTTGTCGGTTTATTTAATTTTTTATAAAAAATAATTTGTTTATCGCTCTCCCCAGCGTTGTGGGAGTTTAGAGCTTGTCGGTTTATTTAAGTGTTTATAAAAAATAATTTATTTACCTCTCTCTCCAGCGTTATGGGGGTTTAGAGCTTGTCGGTTTATTTATTTATTTATTGATTAATTATTTGCTACGGTTTCTGTTATTCAGCTTTCAATCTTGTGCGTTAACTGTGACGGTCAATTTTCCCAAATAAAGCGGGGAACACCATGTATATGACTCGCCGATGACATAAAACACCAAAACACTTAATCCACCATGGTAACTTACTAGGTGTCTTACCAAAGTGGCGCACTTGCCCAACCCTGATTAGAGGTCTCTATCTTATTTCTGCTTGGTGCTAGATTTTTTCAAAGATTGAAAAATGGCCTATTTTTAAGCTGTTTTAAGCAATTTTAAGGTATTTTTCGAAAAATTCTAACTTTTGATCAAAATGAGATAGAAACCTCTAGTTTGCGGCAAAATTTTGTTCAAAATAAGTTCTTTTTTGTAAAAATATTTTGACAACATAGTTTAGTTATTTTTATAATAATACAGTCCTACACAGATATTGCTATTTTTGCTCATTTGCAGGTATCTTCAAACGACCGTAGCTTTTTCTAGGCTAAATTTTTGTGCATATTAAAAAACTGTTAAATTTTTTTTATGAAAAAACAAAAATTTGGCGACCAACCGGAACGCTGTACGATCTTCCACTTCCATGATACAGCTGTTTAAAGTTGTCAAAAAACACAAAAAACGCGTTTTTTACGATTTTCACACGCATTTTTGAACGGTTTCGACCTTTTTTTTCTCTCAAAAATATGTGGAATCTTCTCTTCATATGTTTCCAAACAAGCTCCTATAGTAATTGTAGTGTGGATTTGGAGTTTTAGTTGATTCCAAAGCATACACTTTTGACACATTTTATGTGCTAAACTAGTGTTTTTTCAACAATATACACGCTACATTTAACTTTTTCATTCATTATAGATGTTTTGAAATTATTTTTTGACTAAAAACTATTCAAATTCTAGCCAAAATAAGGTCACCTGCTTTGAAAAAATTGATACTCAACGAAATATTGATCTCAATATCAAAATGATATACTACTTTTATTCAGTTTTTTAGTTTTTTGATTCGTTAAAAATCTATGTTCAAATATTGTAAATAATCTACAACTTGTTTATTTATTTTTTTCTATTTTTGAAATTACAAATAATTGATCATAGTTTATCAATTATTCTGATAAAACAATCATGGATTACTTTTGCTTACTCTGAAAAAAATGAGTCCAAATTAAAAATGTTATTTTTTGAATTCTATGAAGCATGCAACAATCTACCAATCTACATTCTACTTATAATTATGTCCACTTATGAAAAAGAGAATGAGAGATTCGATTAGAGAGCCGAGTCGATATATCGAATCGAAACTTGAACTTTGATTCTTGGAGCAAGAGCGCCGCCTTAAAAGCCTCTCAAAAGTGTGAACCAGCTGGACGCGCCAAATTTGAAATCTTCAAGCATGCCTGATGTGATTTTTTTTTTTTTTTTTTTTTTTCTTAATTAATAAAGTGAGTAACGAAATTTAAATTTTTAATAGCCAAATATGCGGACAAGCTTACAACCCCATAACTCTAGTCGTAGTGAATAACAAATAATTAACTTTAGTAAAAATAATTAATTTTTTTTAATAAACAAATAAGCCAATAAGTTACAACCCCATAATTTTGGGCATGGCTGAAAAAAATGTTAATATTTTTAATAAACCAATAAGGCGACAAGCTACAACCCCATAACTTTGGGCATGGCTAAAAAAAATGTTAATATTTTTAATAAACAAATAAGGCGATGAGCTACAACCTCATAACCTTGGGCATGGCTAAAAAAAATGTTAATATTTTTAATAAACCAACAAGGCGATAAGCTACAACCCCATGACGGTTGGCGTTGCGAATGAAAAATAATTAATTTTTTTAATAAACAAATAAGCCGATGAGCCACAACCCCATAACATTGGGCGTAGTGAATGAAAAATAATTAATTTTTTTAATAAACAAATGAGCCGATGTGCTACAACCCCATAACATTGGGCGCAGCGAATATAAAATATGTGAATATTTAAATAAACAACTAAGCAAACAAGTTTACCACCCCATAACCTTGGACATGGATAAAAAAAAATTTTGAGCCATGCCCAATGTTATGGGGTTGCAGCTAATCGGCTTATTTGTTTATTAAAAAATTTAATTATTTCTCATTCACTCCGCCCAGTGTTATGGGGTTGTAGCTCATCGCCTTATTTGTTTATTAAAAATATTAACATTTTTTTTAGCCATGCCCAAGGTTATGAGGTTGTAGCTCATCGCCTTATTTGTTTATTAAAAATATTAACATTTTTTTTAGCCATGCCCAAGGTTATGAGGTTGTAGCTCATCGCCTTATTTGTTTATTAAAAATATTAACATTTTTTTTAGCCATGCCCAAAGTTATGGGGTTGTAGCTTATTGGCTTATTTGTTTATTAAAAAAAATTAGTTATTTTTACTAAAGTTAATTATTTGTTATTCACTACGACTAGAGTTATGGGGTTGTAAGCTTGTCCGCATATTTGGCTATTAAAAATTTAAATTTCGTTACTCACTTTATTAATTAAGAAAAAAAAAAAAAAAAAAATCACATCAGGCATGCTTGAAGATTTCAAATTTGGCGCGTCCAGCTGGTTCACACTTTTGAGAGGCTTTTAAGGCGGCGCTCTTGCTCAAAGAATCAAAGATCAAGTTTCGATTCGATACATCGACTCGACTTTCTAATCGAATCTCTCATTCTCTTTTTCATAAGTGGACATAATTATAAGTAGAATGTAGATTGGTAGATTGTTGCATGCTTCATAGAATTCAAAAAATAACATTTTTAATTTGAACTCATTTTTTTCAGAGTAAGCAAAAGTAATCCATGATTGGTTTATCAGAATAATTGATATTGAATAATTGATAATTGAGAGAAAAAAAAAGGTCGAAACCGTTCAAAAATGCGTGTGAAAATCGTAAAAAACGCGTTTTTTGTGTTTTTTGACAACTTTAAACAGCTGTATCATGGAAGTGGAAGATCGTACAGGGTCCCGGTTGGTCGCCAAATTTTTGTTTTTTCATAAAAAAAATTTAACAGTTTTTTAATATGCACAAAAATTTAGCCTAGAAAAAGCTACGGTCGTTTGAAGATACCTGCAAATGAGCAAAAATAGCAATATCTGTGTAGGACTGTATTATTATAAAAATAACTAAACTATGTTGTCAAAATATTTTTACAAAAAAGAACTTATTTTGAACAAAATTTTGCCGCAAACTAGAGGTTTCTATCTCATTTTGATCAAAAGTTAGAATTTTTCGAAAAATACCTTAAAAGTGCTTAAAACAGCTTAAAAATAGGCCATTTTTCAATCTTTGAAAAAATCTAGCACCAAGCAGAAATAAGATAGAGACCTCTAGTTTGTGGCAAAAGTCTTCTATTAAATAGTACTTTTGCCCAAAAAAAATTGCAATAAAATCGGTGAACCTCGTGCGGACGGTTTTTTAAAAAAGGATTATTTTGACCCATATACAAGTTGTGTTTTCATAAATAAAAGTTTACTTTGTAAGTTAAAAAGTTATAGTGTTGCTTTAATCAACCAATCTACTATTTCAAAAATAGACCAATCAGCAGAAATTCGAACGTTGTGTTCCAAGAAGTGTTCTATAATGCTCTAAGGAAAACAATGCAATTTACCTTACCGACCGAGACTTCTTGGTATCTTAAGAAAATTTTTTTTATTCTGAACTTCAAGATAAGTAACTTTCATAAAGTGAACAAATTAATGTTGTGATTCAAAATGAGTGAAAGTTTTAAAAATAAATGTTCTCATGAACAAAATAGAAGAAAAGTGTGCGCTCCATGTGGGAGAAAAATAACTTTTGGCAAATTCGCGCCTAGTTATTTCGAATTGAAAGTAGAAACTACATTAAAGCTAGTTAAGAAGTTTTACCCAAAATATAACTCTGCTAATCCAACTTTTCCGCTAAGTATTTGTGGGTCTTGTCGACTTGCTTTGAAAGAAAATAGCGAAGGAAATACTAAAAGATGTTTTCGTGAAATGCCTAATTATGAAAGCGTGAACTTTATTGCTACTACGTGTCATGCAGTCAGTGAAAATACCCAACTATCATGCAACTGCTATGTTTGTTTGACCACGAGATCTACTACTCATACAAAAGTAGTCAAAGGGCCACGTAACAAAATGATTCATGCTACAGTAATAAATAAAGATAATGGATTATACGCTGCTTTACCACCTAAACCTGTAGCAAAAGAAGAAACACCCAGTAAATCTAGTTCCGATGAAAATGTCATCAAAATTTGTAAGAAATGTTTGGCAGAAATAGGAAAAGGAAAGCAGCATATCTGTGATGCACGAGTAACTCAAGCTGTGAAAAATGCGGAACTAATCATGAAAGATGCTTTAAGTCAAAAACAACAAGATCAAGTTTGTGTATCTATAATTAAACGTAAAATTGAATCTGAAAAAGATTTGAAAAGCAAAAAATTTGAAAATGTTTCCCTCGACGTGAGTACTTTAGGAACAAGTTTACGACTTACCGTTAATCCTGATGAAAAAAAAGAAATTTATTTCTCTGAAGAAAAGCTGAATAATTTACAAAATAACGTTGGAGCTAGTATGCAGGATATGAAAAAATTTGCAAATTTTTTGCGATCAAGCGGTGGAAAAAAATGTGTTTCCTCGCATTTTTCACAACAACTTTCAAGCAGAGCAAAGTCACTAGAAGAGATTTACAAATTGAAATCTTGTGAATTTGACGTAGAAGGCAGCGAGATGAAAGCTCCAAGGTATGTTGTTTACGCAGACTCTGAAGAACTACTTGATGTTATCGTTACTAAGCGCAATTTTATTGGCAATAGTCAAGTGAAAATTACGGCCGATGGAGGGCAAGGTTTCTTCAAAGTGTGTATGTCTGTATGGCAAGAAGATTATTTAGCTGAACTCGAGGTTGATTTTTATAAAAAAAGAAGTACCTATTTAGATGGCGGATCCTGCGGTAAAGTGGCTAAATTAACCAGTGCCGAGAAATTAATTTTGTTGTGTATTGTACCACATATTAAAGAATCATATAATAATGTAGAACTACTTTTCCAATTAGTTGAAATAAACAAAATTTTATTTCGTTTTGTTTTTCGACCTTAAATTACTATTAATCATAAATGGCCAACAAACTGCTACGTCAACTTATCCGTGCCCTTATTGCTTTGTTTCTCTTAAAGATATAAGAGAAAGTTCTACTACCACTGCTTTGAAATCTTACAAGGATTTAAATAATGATTTTCATTTAAGGCTTGGGGGATAATAGATCACTTGTTTATTAAACCAGGCGCCCAGGGTTTTGGGGGTTTAAGGCTTGGGGGATAATAGATCTCTTGTTTACTAAACCAGGTGCCCAGGAATTTGTGGGTTTTAGATTTGGAGGATAAATGATAATAGATTTCTTGTTTATAAATTTTTTTTTTTTTTTTTTTTTTTTCGAAATTTATTTAGGGTTTTTTTAGAAAATTTATTTTTGGTGGGAGGGGGGGGGCGGCAATTTTCTTAGCGTAGGGGCGGCAAATTTGTTTATCCGCCTCTGGGTATCTTGAATGTATAGACTCTATGACCAGTGTGTGTTTGTTGGTTTGAACAAAGTAAAATCAAAAGCAAGAGAGTGCCACAGTACAATCAACGCCCCACTTTTTCATGAAAATGATGATGTGTTTGTAATTCAGAGATGTCCGATTCCTGGGTTGCATCTCATCTTGGGTTTCGTAAATCATCTATTTTGGGATGGTTTAGTGCCGCTTGTTGGAGAAGAAAAAGCAATGCTCTGGGCAAAAAAAGTGAATGTTTATTATAAAAATTACCATGGAAAGACTTTCCAGGGTAACGGTTGCAGAAAGTTGCTAAAAGGAGCTGAAAAACTGATGGATCCAGAGATTTATTCAACAGTTGGAAAGTTAGCCTTGATTCCTTACAAAAGAGCATTTCAAGCGATGAACAATATAGTGAAAAATTGCTTTTCTTTAAAAGTTATGGATTCATCTTCATTGAAAACTGACATATATAAATTAAAAAAAGCTTTACTTGCTGTGAACGTCAGTGAAACTTTGAAAATTCATATTATTTTAAACCACATAGAAGAATGCCTTGGCTTCTTCTAAGATGACGAGGGCTTAGGTTTGTGGTCCGAGCAAGTAATCGAAAATGCTCATCGCAAATTTTTGGAGACATGGAAGAAATATGCAGTAGCTTCTCTTGACCATCCAAAGTATGGAGAAAATTTAAAAACTGCTGTTGTTGAATTTTCTTCATCTCATATTTAAAACCTTGTGAGAATATTTAATCTTTTTTACATTAAAGTGAAATGTTTTTTCAAGAACAGTGCAAAAACATAATGTAATCTGTAATTGCTTCAAAATTTATTGAAATTAAATTAAAATGAGAAAGCAGTTAAAAAACTGTATAATTATTTATTTCTTTGTGACACATAACTTGTAAATTTGTGATTCATGAAGTATGTTTTTCTAGTAAAACTATTACTTAAATATTATGTATTCGTAAAATAAATGATTGATCTTTCATCTAGTCAAAAAAAACCTGTTTTTTATTTACCAGTGGTTATTAGAAATTAAAAAATTTTTAGAAACAAAAGTCATAATTGTTTCATTAAAAAAATCCTAAAAATCATGTGTATTCCTAGAAAAATCATTGGTAAATTTTTTAAATCGTATTTTTGAACAAATCTGAATATAGCATCAGAAAAATCATAATTTTTTTTATTAAAACCCATATTTTTCACATGAAAAAAAAACTTTTTAAACAAAAAATTAGCCGTTTAAAAAGTGTTAAGATAAATGTATAATTTAGTCAAAAAAGGGTAAAAATTTTTTTTTTAAACTCATGGCATTTGAAAAGGGAAGCAGATCGGATTTTCCGGTTTGCGGGGTCGAATTCAGAAGAATTCACTGAAAAAAACCCTATAAACCGATTTTTTTGACATTTTAGGCAAACCTAAACCACCTTGAAGCGGACTGTGCACTAATGAAAACATGCATTTTACTTTTCATCAAGCACAATTTGGAAAGAGTTTTTGAAATATCTTTTTTACTATTTAATAATTTTGTTCGAAACTTGGTCATAAACTTTTTATTTATTAATTATAGGTCATAAACTTTAAAACAATAAAAGAAAACTGTAAAGCTAATTAATATGTCCTTAAGAAATTCATTCAGAAAATTCCATTAAATTAACAAGAGAATTTTTTTTTTTTTGAAATCCAGCAGAAACTCCAAATTTCCAGCTGGAAATGTAGCTGGACTTTAGGGGTAGGGTTAGCATTTCTTGAGTTTTAAAACATAAATTATTTCCTTATCATTCAGTACCATAAAAGATCCCCGAAGTTTCATTGAAATCGATGATTCAATTAACTTCTCGAACCCAAATAGGAGGACCTACAAGGGTTAGACAATTGGGTAATTTTTTGGTTTTTTAGCTAATTTTCAAAAAATTCGTGTTCTAAGTATATTACACTTACAGAGATGGGAAACGTTGCATTTTTTGTCTCTTTATGAATTGTAAGAGAAAAATATCTTACTATATTATATAGTTGTTTTTCCTCTCTCACGCCCCCCCTACGCCCCCAACCCACCCCCCACAGGCCTCTCAAAAAGTGCTTAACTAACCGTAAAAGTGTACCAAAATATGCTTATTTCTATGAGTTTTGAATTATCCTATGATTTTCCAATCACGCCCCCCCGCCCTTTTTTTCCCCCGCCCCCCATTTTTAATGTTTTGTTACAAGTTTTGTATATTTTCTTAATTTAATAATTCTTTTTTAATGGTATAATTAAACTATATAAAATTTTAAAATTTGAATTCATTAATTTTAAAAAATTTCATTATAAGATTAATTAGAAAAATCCAAGTTTTTAATTTAAAAAAAATGAAAAAAAGATTTTATTTTCAGAAAAATTAAATTTATAATGGAGTAATTTTTTCTTTTTAATGAATTGTAAAATTTTATTAAAAAAATTCTTGTTAAACTTTAAATCCTTATTTATTTATTTTTTATTTTTTTTATTCTGTAATTATCATCCAAATATATTCATGTATGTACGCGTGCGCGTACGCGGAGGAGTCTCCACGTAGGCGCAAACTTACCCTTTCAAACAAAAATTTGCGCGTACGCGCAACTTAGGTGTTCCGCGTACTCGCAAACTAAATTATCCCGCGTGCGCGCAAACTTAGGTACTCCGCGTGTGCGCAAAAACTTTGATTGAGTTGCGATAAATGCATCAATTATTGTCCTTCTAAACATTAAAATTGTGATTAAAAAAACTTCCTAACTCTATAAAATTTATTTTTCTCACACGGTGCAGAAAGTTCAAACTTTCTGATTTTTCCCAAACAGGAAGTTTGAACTCCTTGCTTTGAGTTGAAAAAAACATTACACTCGACGCTGGAAAAGTATGAGCTAACCCTTAGCAAACCCTTGACACTCTCGCCTTTGGCTCAGGTTTTGAACACAAATTGTTTGAAAATTAGCTAAAAACCCAAAGAAGTGACCCAAATGTCTACTCCTAGCGGGTCCTCCTCTCAGGGTTGGATAAGTTTTTTTGGATCATCAATTGCAGAAACTTTGGAAATCGCTTTCTGGTACCGAATGATGAGCAAAATCATCAATAATTTTCAAGTCTTAACTCGAAAAATTTGAACAGGAATAATTTGTTACTAGAAGTACTTTTTAGCATTTTCTGAGGTTTGAAATATAAATAGTTCAGATTTATACTTTTTGAGTTAAGATTTGAAAATATTGTTCTCTTAAAGTTCATAAAGAGACAAAAACATGCGAGGATACACATGTCTAGGAGTGCAATGGGCTTTGAACACAAATTGTTTGAAAATTATTTAAAAAACAAAAATAATTCAAACATTTTGTGTGGATAATCGAAAAAAGGACCATTTAGAAAAATTATTGATGATTTTGCTCATCATTCGGTGCCAGAAAGCAATTTCCAAAGTTTCTGCAATCGATGATCCAAAAAAACTTATCCAACCCTGACTGACTGACTGTATAAGGTTTTTATTTCGGCCTTGGGGTATAACCCTATTTGGTCGCTTGACAAGTACATCGAGTGATACAAATATATGGTAACACGTTCGCATGAATAGATAATTAAATGCACTTAAAATTAGATTACAACGAAGTAAATAACAAAGATATAATATATAATAGCACGTTCTCGTAGGTAGAATAATAAATGCACTTAAAATAGTATATTATAGTACAGGTGCAGCATCGTCACCGGGGTGGTTTTAAGGACCCAAGTACGTAGCGAAGCACAGCACGAGGTTCTTAATAAGCCCTGTTGACGTACTGCACTCGTACTATATACTATTTTAGAGTACGAGTCACCGAAAACACGCATCAAAGATTAGATTTTGTGGTTAGAGTGACCAGGGGTACTATAAATTAACTTACAACAAAGTGACTTATAGGGCAGGAAACGAAATTTATTAACTGGGTAAGTGTGGCAGGTGCAATAGTAAATCGAATCGAATCGTGGGATAATCCATTCACTAGAAAATATATGACGTTTTCCCGTGCGAGATCAATTCTATTGCCGTTTAATACATTTTTTACCCGCGCAATGTTAATTCTACTCCCATTCAATATATTTTTTTTCCCGTTTAATACATTTAACTTCCACTCAAGTATTTTTTTCCGGTGCATTCATTTTCTTTCCCGTTTAATCACTTATTTTTCCGTGCAAATGTCTTTTTCCCCGTGAATTTGACCTAAAATTTCCCGTGCGTTTGCTTTTTTTCCCGTGCTAATAAATTAGACCCTTTTCTAATCACCCCCCCATGCCCTTTTTTTTACTTACACCCCCCATTTTTGATATATGTTATCAGTTTCTACCCACATCGCCAATTTTTGATACAAGTTATACTAAACGCTATATGCCTAGAAAAAAGTGCGGAGGGAGCAGAATGAATGCAGTGATGACGATTGTATATAGATGGCGTATGTGTCAACTCTTTAATTTAAATCTTTGTGCTCTATAGTTTCAAGAAAACAACACGCTTAATGGCTTAGTGGTCAACGTATAGGATTCTCATGCCAAGGGTCGTAGTTCGATCCTCGGACTTTTTTTTTTCGTTATTTTACATGTATATTCGTAGAATAGATTTTTAAAAAAATATCTCATAATTATTCAGCCTTTTTTTTATTTTAAATAATATAAAGAGAGTTAAAATTATAAATGGAATTGGGTTATTTGGTTTATTTAAATAATAAAAAGAGAAATGGGTTATTTGGTTTTTTAAGCAATAAAAAGAAAGTTTAAAAGTGAAATAGAAATAGGTTATTTCGTTTTTAATTATAATAATAGAGTTACAAATGAAAATATAATTGGGTTATTTGGTTTATTTGAATAAAAAAAAAAGACATGGGTTATTTGGTTTTTTAAGCAATAAAAAGAAAGTTTAAAAGTGAAATAGAAATGGGTTATTTGGTTTTTTTATTGTAATAAGAGAGTTACAAATAAAAATATGGTTATTTGGTTTATTTGAATAAAAAAAAAGAGACATGGGTTATTTAGTTTTTTATCCCATTAAGTCCCAAGATTTTTTAAATTTTTCTTGTACTTTGAGCTCTGGAATTTTTATGAAAACGATAAAAAATATTTTCAAAAAGACCATATACCACTATTTTCGGGTATGCTCTACAAGATGGTGAAGTTAAAAATGTCAAAAATGTCATTTTCAATTGTTAATTAACAAATTTAAAAAAAAACTCAGTTTTTGCTGCATTTTTTTTTTTTTTAGGAATTTTTTCAGTAGGATTTTTTTTTATTTTTTTCAAAAATGTGATCAGAAGTGATCACGATACTTTAAATTTATGGTAGGATTTTTTTTTTTATAAAAATCTTTTTTAACAAAATGGCGGCCACAAAACGAAGTCGAAAATCTCGAATTTTTCGTTTTATTCACTTTTTTCATGTTTATTCCTTGAAATTGCACAAGTATTTAACGTTTACTGCTATTTTTTGTTGGAAAAGTCAAAATAATTGTACAAAGAAGCATAAAAATTGTAATACTTATAAAATATTCATTGTTAGGTTATGAGAGGTGATTTTTACACGATTTTAGTAGGGTCCGCGGTGACCCAAACAGAGTTATTCGGAAACTTCCAACTGAAAAACGAAATGTATCAAAAAAAGAACTAATGTGGATGTATTCATTGTTGATTTTAATTGTTTAAACATTATTTATTTAAACAATTGAAAAAATTTTGACAATAAAAAACCATTTTTTGAATCAAGTGAACAAAACGAAAAATTCGAGATTTTCGACTTCGTTTTATGGCCGCCATTTTGTTAAAAAAGATTTTCATTAAAAAAAAAAATCCTACTATAAATTTCAAGTATCGCGATCACCTCTGATCACATTTTTGAAGAAAAAAAAAATCCAACTGAAAGAATTCATAAAAAAAAAATGCAGCAAAAAATTGATTTTTTTTTTTTTAATTTGTTAACTAACAATTGAAAATGACATTTTTTATTTTTTTAAACCACACCATCGTGTAGAGCATACCCGAAAATAGTTGTATATGATCTTTTTGAAAATATTTTTTATCGTTTTCATCAAAATTCCAGAGCTCAAAGTACAAGAAAAATTTAAAAAATCCTGGGACTTAATGGGTTAAGCAATAAAAAGAAAGTTTAAAAGTAAAATAGAAATGGGTTATTTGGTTTATTTAAATAATAATAATAATAAAATTGAGTTATTTTACGGTATGCAAGTACACGCATTCATCTTATATCACGCGTGCACTCGATTGCCTCCGCAGTCCGCTCCCTCCGCACTTTTTTCTGGGCATATAGCGTTAAGTACAAGTTATCAGCTATGTATCTATAGAAGAAATTTAAAAAGTAACTACGAAGCATTAAAAAAATTAACTAATATCCAAAGATAAAAGAGAGAACCCGAAAAGAATGTTAGCATTTTATTCGTGATGTGATTGGTTGAAGAACAATATTTGAAATTTGAATTTTAATTTTTAATTTTTATATTACAATTCAATTACAACATCTAGAGAATAGATTTGATGAAAAAATAATTACGTAATCAAGTGTTCGAAATTATCCGATTATAATCATGAAAATAATAATTATTAGTATACAAACTGAAACAAAACCAATGAATCTATAACCACAAAAGTTTAAATGAATATGAACTCTGAACGTAGCGCAAAGGTAAAGGGTATATATAACTTATTGTCGATTAATTTAGATGCAGCTTCGACAAAACTTGTTTTAGATAATATAATACAATTGTGCGTGCGCTTCGCTTAGAGAGCTTCAAGGTTTGGCAAGAGGGTAGGTACATCGGTAGATTCAAAAGTGGGTAATTGTTTACCTACAAAGGTTTGTACAGGATCGAAAACAATAGTATAAAAGATGTTAGTTTCAGGGTTAGATGTTGAGAAAAAAAAAAAAAAAGTACAACATACGTTCAAAGTTACAAATTGAAGTATGAAAATAACAAAGTGAAAGAGGCTACACATGGCTGGAAACTGGTGTCGTAAGATAAACTTCGATATTAATCAAGATAGGTTGATTGGGACAGACCTACGTAGAAAAAGCGTTGATAACAAATGTAAAAGGATGTAGGAAATATTTGTCAAAAAAGTTAAAGAGCTGTGTGGGCAAAATTGTATAAAGATGATTAGTTTCGCGATTGCAATTACAAAAAAATTTGAGAACAATAGAAAAGATGGTTTTCACAAAGATGAGAACAAAGATTCAAAGTTAGAGACCGAAGCATGAAAAAAAGAGAAAACAACAGCAAACACCAAAATTTAAGCAAGTAGATTCATATGAAAGAGATAGAAACAACATTAAGCAAAAATGTACATATAAGCGTAGGTTCAAAGTTACAAACGTAATGATAAGTCCGGGTACGGCAGTAGGTACAATGAAGTTACCACAGTAGTTATCAAGTTTGAAACAATGTTATGAACAAGGTTTGTTATAGGGTTATTTAGAATAGTAAGTACAAGAGGATAAAAAAGATTATGCACAAGGCTAGATTCAGTGTAGAAAATTAAAAAAATAAAAAATAAAGAACTAGAGTTAGCATGGGAGTAGAAACAGATGTAGAAACAAATGCATGTGTAGAAGGTTCGGCGTTAGAAGCTTGAGTAAAAAATAGGTAGTAAGCACAAGATTATTAACATATGTAGGAAGTAAAAAAAATCAACAGACGTAGTAAAGAGAGTCGGAAAAAAATACTCAACAGACGTGGATAGTAGCAAGGTTATAAAGCAGGGAAGGTTAATAAATAAAAAGACGAAAATAAGTCGGTAAAAGCATAGAAACAGATGTTTAACAAAGGATTGAAATGAAAGTATGATCAAAGATTAGAACAAAGTAGTCTTAGAATTAGAAATAAAAGCATGAAAAAAAATTCAAACTACAGTTATCACCATGATAGAAATATATAAATAAACATGAGCATATTCCTGGGTAAGAGCTTAGTTATAAAAAGCAGTAAGTGCAACGCTAAGAACAAGGGTAGTTACAAGGGTTTGGAGTAAGATGAAAGGTGAGAACAAAGGTAGGCACGAAATAAGGTGCAGGTGTAGTCTCAAGCTATAAAAGTAGAAACAATGGTATGTATCAGAGTAGGTACAGAGGTAGACACAAGAGTATGTGTATAAGCGTAGGTACAAGTGTAGATTCAAGCATACAATTCTGGGGGGTTGGCGAGCGAAGCGAGCAGGGGGGTACCCCCCCCCCCCCCCTAGTATATAATGTTCTTTTATTAGGAGTAATAAACACACAATAAGATTTATCTAGAAATAGAAATTTTATATATATTATCATAATTAATTAATTAAACTGAATTAAGATTCAATCAATGCGCATGGTCGACTAACCTAGAAATAGAAAAATCAACAATTTAAGGTTTTTTACTACTAATAATTCTGTAGATCAACACTGTACATTTAATCCGCTAATAATTAAATAAACTAATAATCGTAACACTTTCACTTTGTACAATTGTAATATTAATAATAATAGTAGCTCTCGAACAACAAGCTCCGTCGCGTGTGTTATGATTCTTTTGCCAGTTCTGCCTCTCTCACCGTGCACCGTCATCAAGCGGCACACACACTTGTAAAGCCCCTCTCAACTGTAAACAAAGCTTACATCTCCCCCACAAAAGCAAATTAACTGTGGTGAATTTGATCCTTGGACTTAGGAATCAGCTTTAACCCATTAAGTCCGAGGATTTTTTGAATTTTTGGTTGTGTTTGAGCTGGGAAATCTTAGGGAAAACTGTGAAAAATGTATACCTGAATACCCTATCCCCCTATTTTCAAGTATGCCCTACACGATGGTATAGTTCAAAAAAGTCAAAAATTCGATTTTCATTTGTTTATAAACAAATTAAAAAAAAAAACAAGATTTTTTTTGCACTTTTTTTTTTTTAATCGAAAAATTGAGTGGTTAAAAAATTTTTTACACACTTTAGAATATCATCACGGGTGATCACGCATTTCAAAGTTTCCAAATCTTCTTGAAAATTGTAGCTGCGATTTTTGTAAACAAAATGGCGGCCAAAACACTGCGAAGAAAAAATTCGTAAAGCAGCCGAAGGCGGAACCAACATCGAAAAACTTATTTTGCTCAAAAATATGTATTGAAAAAGCATAAAAAGTCTTTGAAATGTTAATTGTTAATATTTTTATCATTTCAATTGCATATATGCGAGTATTGGGCCCAATAGGGAGGGACCCAAAAATAAACATTGAGAAATCGAAAAATAAAAAATACTAACTTATTCTACGTAAAATTATAAGAACAAAATATACTTGGTGTTTTTTTTATTGGGGCCACTATTTTTTCATAAAAATTCGTTGAAGTTGGGACTATCAACCAATTGAGTCCAAGGATTTTTTGAATTTTTGGTTGTGTTTGAGCTGGGAAATCTTGGGGAAATCTTGGGGAAAATGTAT
This sequence comes from Encarsia formosa, assembly GCA_038277355.1. NCBI lineage: Eukaryota > Metazoa > Arthropoda > Insecta > Hymenoptera > Aphelinidae > Encarsia > Encarsia formosa. Next base: position 24,155,441 of record CM076187.1, read on the forward strand.
ACCTGAATACCCTACCCCCCTATTTTCAAGTATGCCCTGCACGATGGTGTAGTTTAAAAAAGTCAAAAATTCGATTTTCATTTGTTTATAAACAAATTAAAAAAAAAAACAAGATTTTTTTTGCACTTTTTTTTTCTAATCGAAAAATTGAGTGGTTAAAAAATTTTTTACACACTTTAGAATATCATCACGGGTGATCACGCATTTCAAAGTTTCCAAATCTTCTTGAAAATTGTAGCTGCGATTTTTCTAAACAAAGTGGCGGCCAAAAAACTACGACGTAAAAATTCGTAAAGCAGCCGAAGGCGGAACCAACATCGAAAAACTTATTTCGCTCAAAAACGAGGCCTTCAGATGTATTTATTTATTTATTTATTTATTTATGTTATTTATTTATTAGATTATTTGATTTTTCTGTTAAAAAAATAAATTAATAAATAAATACTTGAATTTTTATTTATTTCCTTTTTTTGTTATGCAGTGTCAAACTGAATACGAAATATATGTTCAATAAAAATAGCCTGCGTATTTTATAATTATTAGAAATACAATTTTGTTATGCAGAAGAAGAGAAAGTAAGAAAGAACAACGGATTCATTGATGCTGTTAAAGCTTTTGCCAGGTGTATACGACTATAGCTGAAAGGCATAGAGTCTGCTTCGTAATCACAAGTCCATGGGTTCAAATCCCGCTTAGAGTAAAAAGTATCTCAAATACAGAAAAAAATTGTAAATCCAAAAAAAAAAAAAAAATTCGTCTTCCAATGACTTTAAATCTTTTTTTTTTTTTCTACTTTCAAATACACCTTTTTGAAAGGATATACTTCACCAAATATTGGTCTGAACTGAATAAAAAACTATAAGAAAAATTAACTTTTAGTAAAAAGCGATCAGACTAAAATTATCATAGATGCAGGCTAGAAAAAATTACAAGAAAATTTTGTTCAATTATATCCATAAATCAAATCTTTTATAAAGAAATATTTCATCAGATATAAAGAAAAATTGGCAGATTGAGAGTTGAAAAAAAAAAAAATTTTTTTATAGCCTAAGGATGAAATTTTTTTTTTCAATCACCACGAAGTCAACGCCTCTGAGAAATTTTTATTACGACTTTTACAGTTTACAACTGTATCTGCGCTTTTTCTGAATACTCGCCGTGAGCGGGATTCGAACAACGATCTAAGCATTGCTAAACTGGCTCTTTGCTGCTTTAGCCAACGGCCGTGTACAGATTTACAGATTTAGACTTCATTTATATGTAAAAATAATAAATTATGAATTTTCTGTAGCAATAATAGTCTTTACCAATCTCTCTCAATCAAAAATTATAAAAATGTATAGAAAATTTTTAAAAAGTAACAATAACTCGTCAAATTGTAAATTTCATCTCTTAGCCGTTACACTTATAAAATACAAAACATAACGTTGCCCAACACCTACCACGCGGAGGTTGATGAAACAAAGTGTCTTTTTTTTTTTTTTTTTTTTTTTATTACTTTTATACTTTTTTTGTGTTTTTCTAATTTTTTTTTTTTTTTTTTTTTTTTATCAATTTTTTTATAAAAATAATTTTTTAGTTCAACAATGAAACTTTCTTAGAAATTATGAAAACTTTTAGACTACAATAAATTTAATGATTATTTTTAGGAACGCAATTTTGACAAATAGATAAGCTGCACTTTTCACAGTACAAACGTGTCCTAATGGGACAGAAGCAACATTTTCTTAGTTTTTCTTTAGTCAAAATTTGGTGATTGCCTCTAGTAGACTTTTCCTTTGAAAGATAATGCTTGGAAATTGCCATCATAAAGTCAAGCGAACTTGATTTTTTAGTTTCCTTGCCGTGAACATAGTTCGAAAGAACAACTGCATTAGCTATTGACGCTTGAATAAGACGAATAAAAACGATCCACGTCCACTTTTTAGACCTTATGCAAGGCATAGCGTAGTTACAACGTCCATCATGAACGTCAACGCCACCCATATTTTTATTATAAAGTTGGAATGCATTAGGGAAAGCAATTTCTTCTTTTTCTTTTTTTTTTTTGCTCCTCCTTTTCGCTGTGTATGTGGGTGTGACACCAGCAGCAGTAGAAACCATCGACACTGGTTTAGAGTCCTGCAATGTAATGTAATTTATACCACCACTTTTTTCGTATTTCACTGCAACTGTACCTTTCGGTGACTTTTTAGGAATAACATTTTTTTCCTTTACACGATTTTCTCGGATAGTACCAGTCGAACGAACCCCTAAGTTTTTTAAATGTAAAACAAGATCAAAACTAGTAAATAAATTGTCCATGTATAAATGATAAAGAGGCAGTTTCCTAAAAGTTACGTTTGAAAAAAAGTGCTGAAGCAAACTCATAACAACACGAGTACCTAAGGAACATTTTTCAAGTTTATTGTCAGCTATTGCAGAGTTTTTACCACAGTACAAATCAAACTCAAGTAAATAGCCATCAGGAGTGCAAAGACCCCAAAATTTCAAGCCAAATCTAATGGGCTTCCCTTTTATGAATTGTTTCAGAATAGTTCTACCATAAAACTTGGCCATCATCTCGTCAACGGCCATTGCAGCTTGAAAATATCCAAATTGCTGGATGTTTTCCCTGAATAAATCAATAATTGTACGTACACGCCATCCAAAATCATTTTCATTTTCATCTGCAGGTTTAGAATATTTGATGTTTGATTTTATTTGCTGAAATTTATCGCGAGCCATAGCCGCTTTTACTGGCTCAAATGACAAAAAAGGATCATTTGACCAGTAGTGTTTGTAAGATTTTCGCGAATTGTAGGCTGATGCAATTAAAATACCTATAAAAACGTTAAGTTCACCCATCGTTAGTTCATACCCGTTTGCTCGAGTACACATAATTATGTGATTTTTTATACTATCTGAAAAAAAAGTTTCAAATAGTTCAACACAATTCATACTTTTTATTTTTTTTTTGTTAGCATCAGACATTTGGCAACTATTTTCAACGTTTTGTGGATAAATTTGTTCTCCCTCGACCCACTCATAAACGTATTTATCCTCCAAACGACTGTTATTGCTAACATAATTTTTTGATGCTTGAGAATAAGTTTTTTGTGAAGTTTTATCATTTTGAGAATCGTTTGTACAGTCGTCGCTTTCTTCAGCTCCTGAGCCTTCGCTTTCATCTCCAGAATAATTTGGATCAGGTATGCAATATCGTTCGTCATCTTCATCAGAACTGAAATATTCTGATTCAGAATCAGTATCAGGAGGTTTAGCTGGTCTAGGTCGCTTTGGTCGCATATTGAAAAGTTTGAAATTATTCAATCACTAAAAATTGAACAGATTTCAAAATTTTTTCAATTTATTTATTTATTTGTAGTCTGGACTAGCTTGAAATTCGCTAAAATTATCAGCCACAGTCTTTGAGCAGCTCCCCTGGTGGAACTTATCATCTGCCAGGGTAAAAATGTCATCAAACCAACCATTGTTTATATTCTTTTTTCACCTAATTTATTAGTATGTTGTTTAAACGTGACGCCACCTAGCGGACTCTTTTCGTTATGAAGCATGTTTACCCTAGCAGATGATAAGAATTTTCACCATTGTCATTTATAAAAAATGTTTTTTCATTTTTATTTTTTTTTTCGAAATAAATTATTATTTTTTATAAATATATAAATTATTGGAAATATCTGCAAACATTAAAAATATTCTGTTCATTTAGTTTTCTCTTCAATTAGTTTTTGCCCAACTAGAATGACTACATTCAAAATTTTATTAATTTTTACAAAAACATAATGTAATAAAATGTAAAAAAATAAAATATATTGTACGTTACATTTCTTGTATTTTTTTTTTATTTATGGCAATAATTTTGAGTTTTTAATTTTCGTAAGCAAGGTTCGAACCCATGAAGTGGGGATTATGAAGCAGACTCTATGCCTTTCAGCTATACTCGTATACACCTGGCAAAAGCTTTAACAGCATCAATGAATCCGTTGTTCTTTCTTACTTTCTCTTCTTCTGCATAACAAAATTGTATTTCTAATAATTATAAAATACGCAGGCTATTTTTATTGAACATATATTTCGTATTCAGTTTGACACTGCATAACAAAAAAAGGAAATAAATAAAAATTCAAGTATTTATTTATTAATTTATTTTTTTAACAGAAAAATCAAATAATCTAATAAATAAATAACATAAATAAATAAATAAATAAATAAATACATCTGAAGGCCTCGTTTTTGAGCGAAATAAGTTTTTCGATGTTGGTTCCGCCTTCGGCTGCTTTACGAATTTTTACGTCGTAGTTTTTTGGCCGCCACTTTGTTTAGAAAAATCGCAGCTACAATTTTCAAGAAGATTTGGAAACTTTGAAATGCGTGATCACCCGTGATGATATTCTAAAGTGTGTAAAAAATTTTTTAACCACTCAATTTTTCGATTAGAAAAAAAAGTGCAAAAAAAATCTTGTTTTTTTTTTTTTAATTTGTTTATAAACAAATGAAAATCGAATTTTTGACTTTTTTAAACTACACCATCGTGCAGGGCATACTTGAAAATAGGGGGGTAGGGTATTCAGGTATACATTTTCCCCAAGATTTCCCCAAGATTTCCCAGCTCAAACACAACCAAAAATTCAAAAAATCCTTGGACTCAATTGGTTGATAGTCCCAACTTCAACGAATTTTTATGAAAAAATAGTGGCCCCAATAAAAAAAACACTAAGTATATTTTGTTCTTATAATTTTACGTAGAATAAGTTAGTATTTTTTATTTTTCGATTTCTCAATGTTTATTTTTGGGTCCCTCCCTATTGGGCCCAATACTCGCATATATGCAATTGAAATGATAAAAATATTAACAATTAACATTTCAAAGACTTTTTATGCTTTTTCAATTAATATTTTTGAGCAAAATAAGTTTTTCGATGTTGGTTCCGCCTTCGGCTGCTTTACGAATTTTTTCTTCGCAGTGTTTTGGCCGCCACTTTGTTTAGAAAAATCGCAGCTACAATTTTCAAGAAGATTTGGAAACTTTGAAATGCGTGATCACCCGTGATGATATTCTAAAGTGTGTAAAAAATTTTTTAACCCCTCAATTTTTCGATTAAAAAAAAAAAGTGCAAAAAAAATCTTGTTTTTTTTTTTAATTTGTTTATAAACAAATGAAAATCGAATTTTTGACTTTTTTGAACTATACCATCGTGTAGGGCATACTTGAAAATAGGGGGATAGGGTATTCAGGTATACATTTTTCACAGTTTTCCCTAAGATTTCCCAGCTCAAACACAACCAAAAATTCAAAAAATCCTCGGACTTAATGGGTTAATACATAGTAGAGTCCTAGGGATCTTTTGCTTTTTCCAGTCTTGATTCTGCATACTGACTCTGAGACCATTTCTTGTATTGCAAAAGGACCAATTCTAATTTCGCTCATCTTGGACCTGTTCAATTTTTTGCAGCCCATAAAGTAGACCATATCATCCTTTTTAAATTTATGGTCTATTCTATTTTTGTCGTACCTGGCCTTGTTAACTTCGTGCGATTTTTTTTATCTGAGAAATTCTAATTGTCTATCTTCATTTAGTTTCCCAGGTTCTATTTTCTTCGCCAATTCTTGTGGTAATAAATCTGTAGGTTTGCCACTTAATAAGTATGAAGGTGAGAAGCCTGCCACAGTGTGATTTATTGAGTTGTAAGCTTCAACACAATCTTTTGCTACGCTTGCCCAAGCTATTTTTTTTCTCTGCACTATTCAGGGCACATCTAATTTTCTTGACTAAGAAAATTAGATGAAATTAGATACTGGTTTAGTCTTTCATTTAGACCATTTGAAAGCGGAGCATCTACTGCCGTAAAAATTAGCTCAACTGAGTGATTTTTCGAATATTTTTTTAACTCACCTGAGTTCAACGCTGGGTATTGGTCTGAAAGCAATATCTCTAAATTACCGTCTTGCAACGCCCGGCTAACTAACTTTATATTGTCTCTAGCCAGTTGAGTTTTAGAAAATGAAACATAGGCATTACGTGTGAAATGGTCAGTTAATAGATGTATATATTTTCTTGGAGATCCATTGCCATTAAATCCTTTCATTGTATCCATAGACATTATCTGAAAAGGCTTTTTGGCTGGTCCTAGCTGCGACTTCTGTCTGTATTTCCTGTTTAATCTCGTTTTGTTTTTTATACAAGTTTCGCACTGACGGCAAGTTTATCTAATATTTTCCAGTAGATTCAGTGCTGTGTAGAAAGGTCTTATCTTTGATTCAATCTGGTTCATTCCAATGTGACCGTAATGCACATGCACTTTCTCTATCAATATTTTGCTGTAGTCCTCGGATAAAACGATTTTTGAATTCGTTTACGAACTTTATAGCCACGTCCGTCGGACGCTCGATCTGCATGAGAATTGCGACAGTAACGTTACGTTACGACGTGACGACACGGCCCCTCACTCTGCACTGTAGCCACGTCCGTCGGACGCTCGATTTCGCTTGAACTGCATGCAAGTGCTGAGAACTGCGACAGTAACGTTACGTTACGACGTGACGACACGGCTCTTCTACTCTCCTTTCGCAACAAGTAGGACATCTTCTCTACTCTCCTTCAACCTTCCTACCCCTTCCTCCTCGCTCTTTCTCTTTTTTTCGTCCATGTGCTGCCTGCGTTCAGTGCAGTGATGCGAACGGACTCAATATTTCGTCATTTTGATGGAAACCAACTTTGTGGCACTTTAACCAATACTTGGCATGAACTGACTAAAAAATATATTTGGCCTGTTCATGAAGATTATTCAAACTATCCATTAGTCATTTGTGGAGATTTCAATATTAATTTCGCAGAATCGGAGAAAACAGAAACTAAACATTTTCTTCACTTTCTACAAGAAAGTTTTAATGTAAACATGATTAACGATCCCAAAGTCAGTACTACGATCAGAAGAAACAACAAACGTGGTACAACAATAGACGGAGTTTTTTCCAGAAATTTGGATCAAATTAAGTCACAAGTTTTCATTTCTTATTTCAGTGACCATAAACCAATTTGTACACACATTCCGTATTCAGATAATTCAGATAATTAATTATATATTGTTATTTTAATTCATTTAATTGATTCGATGCCCACTATAAATATTGTAAATTTTATTTTTATAGTAAAATTTTATGAACACAAGATTTTTTTATTGTAGTGTCATTTATTATTTAACAAAAAATGAACCTTTTCAAACATAAATATTCATTCATTCATTTATTCTTTCATTTATTTACACATCGTATCATTCGCATTATCTTATCACTAACAAAAAAAAAAAACAAAACAAAAAGATTTCAAAATTTTTTTCTTACTTTTCGTTTGTCTGTAATACACGACTTTTTCCAGAATAACGTTGTTTTTATCTTTAATCCTTGAGTTTGAAGCTCGGTCGCTGATTATGTCATCCATGTTCACAATATTAACCGTTTGTAGTTTATCGTCTTTATTTTCATAACTTTCAAACACTGGATTTCTGCTAAGACAGTCCGCCTGTATGTTCTCCTGCCTGGGTTGTACTTTATCACATAATTGTATTGTGAAATGTAGTGGGCCATATCACCTAGCTTGTCGTCCGTTCTATTTTTGATATTTAAGTTCTCCAGTAGTTTGTGGTCGGAGTATATCGTGAATGATATACCTAGCAACCAATGTTGCCAGAATTTCAGACATTCTTTCACTGCGAGACATTCTAGAAATATGGTCTTTTTCTTCTGGGACGCATTCAGCTTTTTGGAGAAATACGCCACTGGCTTGATTTCTCCATCTTTCTGCTTTTGCTTCAGAGTTGCACCAATCCCTTCTAGAGAAGCATCTGTGTAAATGAACGTCTCTGCGTCTCGGTTATAAATGGCTAAAATTGGCGCAGAGCACAGATGTTTTATTATTATTATTTGGAACGCTGTTTCGCAATTAGTACCCCATTCGAATTTAACGTTTTTCCTAAGTAGGTTATGGAGTTGATCTAATGTCTTTGCAGCACTAGGAATATACTTATTATAATAGTTTACCCTATCTAGGAACTGTCTCACTTGTTTTCTAGTTTTTGGTGCTGGAAATTGTGCTATTGCCCTGATGTTATCCTATAAAGGGGTAACTGTATTGTTTTTTATTACATGCCCCAAGTACTCGGCTGACTCTGTCAAGAACTTACACTTTGCCAGGTTCAGACGAAATACTTCCTTTGCTAGCGCTTTTAACAATCTTGACAAGATGTCCACGTGTTCTTGGAAAGTCCTTGAAAATATAATTAATTTTAAGTAATTTTATTGATGTCCCTAAAATCAATACACAGTCTTGTCTTTTTTCCTTCGTTGCGTTTGAATGCTAAAGTTACCGAACCTGCAAACGGGCCGTAGGACTCTTCGAACAGTCCATGCTTTAGCAATTGACTAAGTTGTCCTTCGAATTCATCTCTATCATCTAAGGAGCACCTGTATGGTCTTTTTGAACAATACATCTCTTCCTTCAGATCTATAAAATCTTCGTAGTTCTTCACCTGACCAACGTCGTATTTGTCCATTGCAAATATATTTTAGAAATTGTTTAACAATACACTGATTTTTTTGACTTGATATGTTTCTAAATATTTAGTGTCTATATTGCATTCACTCATATTTACGTTTTTGTTAAAATTTATCCCGTGTTTCAATTTTGTAACCCTTCCGTCTGTAACGGCCCGAACAGAAAGTTTCTAAGGGCGCTAGCAAGGGGCCTCGTTCGATGCCTTAAGATGCTAGTTAGGCCCTCGTTCAAAATTTGGCTTGACAGCGCGTACAAGTGTAACGAGGCGCGAATAAGGCCCACGTTAGGCGATCATTTGACTTTTTACATGCATGAAAAATCGTAAACATTTAAACTATTATGCAAAGCGAATTGTTGTAAACAAATTCAGTGCTAGTATTTGTAACAAAACTAAGAAAAATTAACTAGATTTCATTAAAAAATAACAGAGAAGTCGTTATTTTGTAAAGTCAACTAGTCTACTGGTCTGAAGTCCTAGAGGAAGGATCGACTCCCGCACACCTCTATCACTGCTCAAGCCAACTACACTAGCGCTACCTCAGCTCACCCCCCCCCCCCGCCCCCACCCCGGTAATTGGAATAAATAGCTGGATACTCAGCGCAGCTTTTCATTCTCTGGTCAGAAGTTGAAGAGAAAGGATCAAAGCCTATCCACCTCTATCACCATGGAGCCGCTGTCGCCATTGAACTGCAAGGATGTCATAGGCAATTTTCAAAGAGCTTTGGAACTTTTCCAAGGAGATGTTCCTGATGAAGCAATACTTCACCTCGCAATTGATCTACTACCGAATCAAATTGAAGGTCTACAAGGATTGCTACAATGCAAAGGCTTCACAGTTGCAGAGCGTGCTGCATTTTAAAATACAATTGGACTTCTGCACTCAATTCATTATCGGATGAGGGCATGTGTGAAGACTGGAGCTGGGTTACAAGCAAGGCCAAGGGTGGCCTGGAATGACATCCAATCTGCGTTCGATAGAAGGATCCGGACTGCAACAATCACGAACCTTGGATACATCGACCTTGATGCATTTCTCGAAGATGCTGAGCACGAGTTTGAGAAACAAGTGAAGGTTGGTTTGGAAGAGCATAACTCAATGAAAGTGTAAGATGTCTTGGCTGCTGAATTTTTAATAACAAAGAAGTTAAAGAGATGAAGTATTTTAATACCGAAGCTCATGAGATCTATTTGACTCTAGAATTTCAAGAGAGAGACTCGGGCTGGACTCTGCATTCCATAGTAAACCTAACGCTGAACATCAACAAACTCAATCTCATGAGGGGGAGTTCTTACATCACCCTTCCTCCATCAATCGAGAACAAAAATGTCTGTATCAATGTAAAAAACTTGAATGACAATGAATGCTTTCGGTGGGCTGTTCTTTCAGCGCTGTACCCCGCACAACGTGATGGTCAAAGGGTATCGAAGTATTAGATTTTCAAGGACGTCATCAAATTTGGCAACATCGAATTTCCGAAACCAATGACCCTCTTGACTCATGAAGAGATGACAGCCTATCAATCGGCAAAAAATTGTCACGTCTGCCTGAAACCATTCACTCAAGATTCTACTAAAGTTTGGGATCACGATCATTTTACTAGAAGGTAAGAAATAAAAAATTACTAAATTTTAAATAAATTATCTAACGTTTTTTCAACTAATTTCTAGGTACCATGGCCCAGCCCATACCGCCTGCAATATAAACTTCAAAGACTCCAGAATTATTCCAATAATCATGCACAATTTGAGTGGGTACGATGCACACTTCATCATCGAAGAACTGGCCAATGCTGTAGAGGGTTCCATCACGCTTTTGCCCTTGACGAAGGAAAAATACATATCATTCACGAAAAAAATAAAAGGTAGCAACATCAATCTATGGTTCATCGACTCGTACCGGTTCCTGGCATCGTCCCTGCAAACTCTGGCTGACCGAGCACAAAGTCACCGATCGAATTTTGAGTACGAAATACAACGTCGATAAAATCAGACTGCTGAAGAAAAAATACGGCTTTCCATATGAGCATGTGTCATCGCTTGAGTCACTGGAAGAGACAGAATCACCCTCTCAGGAATGTTTCACGAGAACACTTACCGACAGCACAGTCTCTGAGCACGATTACAAGCACGCTGAAGCCATGTGGGAAGCTTTCGACGTCAAAAAATTGGGGGACTACTCGGACATATACCTCCAGACTGATGTCTTATGGTTGGCTGACATTTTCGAAAGCTCCAGGGACAGCTGTATCGGGGAAGACTCCTTTGGCCTTGACCCTGCTCATTACCACACAGCTCCTGGCTTCTCTTGGGCGTCCATACTCAAGAAAACTCAAATTGAATTGGAATTGATCACCGATCCTGACATGATGCTCTTTATTCAAAAGGGAATCCGTGGTGGCATCAGCCAGTGCAGTAACCGATACTCCAAGGCCAGCAATCCTAAGATGGACAATTACGATATAAATCAGGACTCGAAATACCTCATGTACTTTGATGTAACGAATCTCTACGGCTGGGCTATGACGCAGGCGCTCCCCTACGATAGTTTTCGCTGGATCACTGGTTGGCAGCTCGAGATTGGTCAAAACTTCTTCGATGCCCAGACGACAACGAGTGTGGTTACATCCTGGAGGTGGATCTGGAGTACCCCGAGCATCTTCATGGTAGCGACAAGGACTTACCTTTCTGCCCTGAGCATCTAGCTGCACCTGGGACAAAGGACAAAAAACTCATGACCACCCTATACCACAAAGAGAAATATGTGATCCATTACCAAGCTCTCAAGCAGGCTCTTAAGAACGGTCTGGTGCTGAAAAAAATTCACCGAGCAATCAGCTTTCGACAAAAACCTTGGCTCAAAATCTACGTGGACTTTTGCACTCAGAAACGTCGGCTAGCTAAAAATGAATTCGAGAAACTTCTATTCAAGTTGCTCGTGAATTCAGTTTTTGGTAAAACGATGAAGGACGAGACCAACAGGCTAATTAATTAGTTTATTTTTATAATCTTTCAGGTGATACGTTACTGGATTGGTTTTTGCAACTCTAGCTCTGGAAAAGACTTCGGTAGTCCAGTTAGGTGTATAGCCCTTCTCAAACATATTTTTCATCTTGCTTATTCGTACTTTATCACCAGTTTTGAATCTCGGTCTTTTGAAAACTATTTTTTTATGAAATCGATCAATAACTTGTTCTTTGTTGATCACATCCTTCGGTTTCATAGCAATGGTTCAGTGTCTGGTATTGTTATAAGCGTCCACCAGTCCAGGTAAAATGTCCAACTACTTGTAAGCTGAATTTTCGCCACATTTTTTTTTTTTAATGTTCGATTGAAGCGCTCAACAATTGACGCCTTAAGGTTGCTGTACGTGTGGTAGTGATAAATCTTGTACTTATTCATCAGATCTATGAATAATTCATCGAAAAACTCTTTTCCTTAATCGGTTTGTAGATTTTTAGGTACACGTCCTTTCTGGAGTATGGTCTTCATTGCAGCAGTCGTGACTTCAGCAGTTTTCTGTTTTATCGGTAGGGCCCAAGCGAATTTTGAAAATACATCTATTACGGTCAATATGTAATTATTCCCTTTGTTAACATTAGAATAGGGTAGCATTTCTACAAGGTCTGCTTGCCAAGTCTCGTCTACATCTCGCATTTCAAACTTTCTGCGAGGGTAATTTCGTCTGGCTTGTTTGTGGAGCTCTTCCACAACTACTTGTCGTTTGCGATCCATGATTATGATTCTTGAATACTGGCGAGCTGTGCTTTTATATTTAATATCTGTTGATCGGTTTCATCTCTACTGAGTTACAACATTGCTAGTAAGTTGTCGACTTCGCTCCGTAATTTTGAAGTTATTTCAATAAACTGTCGTTCCTGATTACGTATCATTTGTTGCAAAGTTTCCAAATTTACAGCATCTTTTTGTTGACTAGGATCCGCTAAGTTACACAATCTCTTATTTTTAACATCAAACTGTCCATCCGAAGTAAGCTTGTACCCAATTCCTGCTGGTCCACGAGAACTGGCGTTCTTGGAACTAAGCAAATGCCCAAACACATTGATACTCATTTTGATAATGATATTTTTTTGCTGTTTCCTTAGAATATATAGCCTCCTTCCCGTAGCTCTTCAATTACGGCTATAATTTCATTGTTGTGACCGTTATTACCAGCAGATCTCTCAGCAATAAGCAATCTCAATGTATCAACAAGTTCGTTTGGATCATCCCAATATCGATAGTCAGTATGGGTGTTTTTCTTAACTACCTTGAACTTGGGCAAAAAACCCCCTTTGGAGCTAGATAATTTTTCCATTGGCAGGATAATGGTCTTAAATTTAGTACTGTTTGATAACCGAATTTCACTATTTTTTTAATAATTTTTTCCATAAGCATTTGTTGAATCGAAAATTTGACCATGCTATGTTAGCTCGTTTCTATTGATTTTAGTATAATTTGGATGCTTCGAAACGAGCAGATCCATTAACCCAGGAGTGTTAGGATATGTTTTACCATTTACTTCAATATGCTCATTTTTAAAATCAATAACCGAGTCACCAGTTTTAAATTTTTCATTTTCCCATCGAACACCATAAATTAGATCTAATAATGTTTTGTTATTATTCTTAACTTCAGTAAGATAACTATCAGTTACCGATGAATCAATAGTGTTAGCATCAGATTCTATATTATCCAAATTGTCAAGTCTTGCACTTTTAACTTGAGGTTCACTCCCTTGAATTTCGGGTTTTCTTTTAGTTAAGATTTTTACTTGAGGCTTTTTTCAACCAAAGATTCCAAATTGTTCGTCGCTAGTTTTTGAAGAGGCTCGATGATTGGTTTGAACGTTTGATTAAAATCACTTTCAGCAGTAGACTTGTTGTACTTTATCAATTTATATTTACGTCTGATGTCTTCGCGAGCTTTTACAAGATTGTTCAAGACTTCCTTTTCTCGTTCAATGTTGTCCATGTTGACGAAACAATGGTGAGCACTGAGTACTAAAAACTGGGATTGTCAGATGTATTTATAGCAAAGCAATCGAAACCTCAGCGATTTCGTCCATTAATTATGGGTCTATCCTTGTCGATAACGAGAAACTCATAGTTTCCTTTACTCCAACACGTTGAGCACAACTTTTTAAATTGATCATAGGTCATGTCTGTAGTCACGTGATCCGCGTATATATGTTTGATATTGGTCTCATCTTGTCGAAATACTGTCAATAGGTTAACGTTATCTCGAACTAAATGCTTCGGAATGCGAGCATAAGATTGACAGAGATAGAAAGAATCTACAATTTTGTGCCTCCCCATACAGAAGAATGCCCTCACATTGTCTCGCCGTTCAGTGGAAATATCATCGAATATAATCACAGAGTTTGGGAGTGCATTTTCTGGCGAGACATCTTCATCATGCTCCCCAAATGGAAAGTAGGAATCAACCTTCTAGACGCCGCTTGTAAAGAGCACGACGTAGCTTACTTGCAAAATCGAGAAAAAATTCAAGTAAGAAACGACGCTGACAGAGAACTTGCCAACAAAGGTTGAGAGCGAGTCAAATCTGAAGACGCTAGTTTCGGTGAAAAAGCTGCAGCCTACGCAGTAACAAACATAATGAAGGCTAAAACCAAGTTCGGGATGGGTTTGAAAAAGGGGAAGCAAAAGAAGAAGAAAATAAGTTGGAGTAAAGTGAAAAAAGCTGCTTCGATCAAAGGAATCAAAAATAAAAAGGCCCGAGATGTTATTCGTCAGTCATTGAAAAAAGCTCGAGAAGTGGTGAAAAAAGGCAGGTGGAAAGAGTCAAGTTCAAGTCGCAAGAGTTTTACCGATCCCTACAAAAATGGGAGGTTATCTACCCTTTCTCGTGCCACTGTTTGCGGGATTGAGTACTACAGGTGCCTTGGCTGGAGGAGCTGCAGGAGTAGCAAAAGCAATAAACAACGGCAAAGCTGCGTAACGACAGCTTGATGAATCTCAACGACACAATAAGACCATGGAATCCATTGCAATGGGTAAAGGACTCTATCTAAGCCCCTACAGAAAAGGCTTGGGGTTGTACTTGAAACCTGGAATGGGGCTAAAAAAAAAAAAAAGTTCGAAGAGTTGCCGAAGAAAGCATGAACTAATCTAGACCTACTGATGTTTGCTAAAAAATATAAAATTCCAAATTTTAGAGGAGTATTCATGAGAAATGCTTTACCAGATCGACCACACCACACAGAAAATGCAATTGTAAATTTAGATGACGTAAATGAACCTGGCACACTTTGGGTAGCCTATAAAAAACATGGCAAGGATGTAACATACTTTGACAGCTTTGGGGACTTGCAGCCACCAATAGAATTCATGGTTTATCTTGGTGTGGACTGCATCAAGTACAACTACGAGAAATATCAAGATTATGATAGTTACAATTGCGGTCATCTTTGTTTAAAATTTCTATGCAACGATGTATATAAGTAGCAACATAAACTTTAAAACTTCACTATACAATGAACCAGCATGGATGATTCATTGACGCTAACATTGTCTGGGAGAACATCAGTTTTGGAGACATATTTCTTTCCACCTATCGAGCTATCAACTTCCAAAAATTACGTTCTTGGTTTAATCGAGCTCTTGACATTTAACGCGATTTCTAACATACACGTTGGTCACAATAAGTTTTACGTCAATAACGAAAAAATTTCCTTTCCCACGGGCAGCTACGAGATTGAAGATATTGAAAAATACTTACAAAAAGAATTAAAACCAAAAGATATCACTATATCTTTAAAGCCGAATAACAACACTTTTCGTAGCGAGATCGAGTGCAGTCGCGAGATTGATTTTTAACCACAAGACTCCATTGGTCCAATTTTAGGATTTAAAAAACGGACAATTCCTTCGAACGTACATCAAAGTTCAGATTTACACGTGGACATTCTCAAGGTAAACGCCTTAAGAGTAGAGTTCCACATTACATCTGGAGCCTACATAAACGGCCAAAAAGTGCACACTATTCACGAGTTTTTTCCTGCAGTGCCGCCAGGTTATAAAATTATTGAAATACCTTCACAACCAATTTACTTACCTGTCACAGTAAATACTATAAATCACTTGGAACTACGTATTGTTGATCAAGACGGTCAATTAGTTAATTTTCAACGGGAAGTGATTATAATCAGATTACATTTAAAGTCGATGTAATTATGGGTATAGTATTCAATTCAAAAGGATATATAAGTAAACCAGTATGGCAACCAATTATCAGTCATCAACGAATCGTCAAACGGTCATCACGACGGCTAACAAACCAAAACGTTCAGTTTCTAAAAAGCCTAGGGCTAAAGGTTTTAAAAAAATAGTTTGCATTTTCTTCTGCTGCTGCAATGGACGAGATTCTTAAATTTCAGGCTCCAGTTGTTTTCGATGAGTCAATTTCTCATTGTGAGATACACGCTCATCAACCGTACAATATGAGTAACTACAACAACAACAGTGATGAAATCAGAATTTTCATTCAAAATCAGGACTTGTGTGTTCTACCGTCTCGAAGTTGTCTACACATTTGCGGTAAAATGGTTAAAGCCGATGGAGCTGCATTCAGTAATACTTGGCTAGTTAAAAATGCTATTTGCCACCTTTTTGAAGAGATTCGATACGAGTTAAATGCAATTGAAATTGATAAATGTAAAAATGTGGGGTTAACCACTTTAATAAAAAACTGGTTATCTATAACTCCAAGTCAAAAACATATTTTGAAAAACGCTGGGTGGATCGATGTTGAAGATGAAGCTGAAGTTGGTGCTGCAGGTCATTTCGATGTTTCAATTCCATTGAGCTTAATTTTTGGTTTTGCCGAGGATTATAAAAAGATTTTTGTCAACGCCAAACATGAACTCGTACTCATTCGTTCTAGAAATAACGTCAACGCTATTTATCAAACAAGTGCAGCTAATCCTCCTGTCTATGAAGAGTATACCATAACTCTATCAAAAATAGAATCGTTAATGCTTTACGTTACAGTTTCAGATCGACATAAAATTTCTCTCCTGAATCAATTAAAAAAAAATATCATCATGAGCTTTCGAACTTGCGAGTTGTACGAGAATCCTGAACTCCCCTCTACCTCCAAGCATATTTGGACAGTCAAGACATCAAATCAACTAGAGAAACCTCGTTTTGTCATACTAGGCTTTCAAACCAATCGAAAGAATAAAAACACTGCAAACTCAAGCCTATTTGATAATTGTAATCTAAGAAACGTTAAACTTTTTTAAAACTCACAGTATTATCCTTATAGTGATTTAAATTGAGACTTTACCACAGAACGATACGCTTTGGCTTACGATATGTTTTCATCATTTCAATCAGCTTACTACAACAAAGATCCCAAACCTATTTTGGACAAAGAACAGTTCAAATCCTATATACCTTTGATTTTTATCGATTGTTCCAAGTAAAACGAGTTACTCAAAACTGCTCCTGTTGACGTTCGAGTCGAGCTTGACGCAAGAGCAAATTTTCCCGCGGGTACTGCTGCTTACTGTCTCATAATTCATAACCGTATGGTGGAGTACAACCCCATGAATGGTGATGTGAAAAAACTATAAAATCAAAGTGACGAACCAGATCTACTTCAGTCACCATGGAGTACATCGTCGACATGCAAGGCTTTAGACAGCCTAGAAAAGACTACATTCTCAAAGAACTCGCAATCATCCCCCTGAGCGAGGACTCGGATCCCTTTGTTTTTCTTTTCAAACAACCCTTTTCTTTGGCAAAACTTGATGTCTACTTGATCGAAGAAAATAATAATATTAAATGGTATCATCACGGCATTCCTTGAAAGTCTAGTGATATTCCCTACACTGAAGTTGGTAGAATAATTCGAGCGTGTCTAGGTGATTTCAAAAAAGTAATCGTGAAAGGACGAATAAGAAAAAAGTGGCTCCAAAGATTCAAATACAATGTGCACGACATCAACGAAATGGGCTTCCCCGGATTGGATACTCTTCACAAACAATAACTACTGACGGTATGCCCGCACCACAATGGAGCCTACGAAACTGAGTGTCCGGTGAGAAACGTCAAACTCCTGAAGAAATTCTACAAGCAAAATACACCATCACTCGAGAGATCAATCAAGATTTTCAATCAGACGCGCCATCTTTCGTTCATGAAACCCGAGGACATTCGAGAGCTGCCAAAGGAATTCATCATCCAGAACGCAACCTCCAGCATCGAGCTCGCGTTGGATAAATTAGCCGAAAATTTAAAAAGTGATAATGATGTTCTTTTGTACATTCGTTGCTATATTCATAATTTATACTTAAGACCATATAAAAAAGATCGTATTGAATGCATGAAAAAATAAATTAGTTTAAACTTATTCACATGTTTTATTTATTTATCAACACTACTCTTTATAAGTTAGTATACATAATAATGTTATAAGTAAAACCCAGCGCACAAAAGTCGGTAAGGTAAAGTAAAAACTCAGCGCACAACGTCGGTAAGGTAGAGGGATGATCCAGCGCACGGGATCGGTAAAGTATAGGATAACCCAGCACACGACGTCGGTAATACCACGATAACCCAGCGCACGGGGTCGGTAACAGCACCGTCGGTAAGGTAGGAATCTTAGTCCAGACTCGAACCACTCGATCGGTAAGGTAGATTCCTGTCTGCGCCAAAACGTACATGTCCATACTACTTACCTGTAGCAGTACTAAGGCAGTTACTACATGAATTAAAAATAAAAAATTTGAGATCGTAGTAAAAATTTATTTTAAATATAGTCTTTAAATTTCAACACTTTTCACATTACAGCAATCTGACAAACAATAAATTTTATACATTTTTATCTAACAAAACATTTGATTACTTTCGAAAAAGATATTTACGTGTTTACAAATTACATTTCCTCTGACTCGTGTAAAATAGTATGAGATCTGCATACTTTTCGATTTGCTTTTTTTTTCGAACGTGTGGTTTATGAATATTTTCAAGTTTTTCTGCATTAGTATTCCACTCAAGGCCTTTTTTTACGAAATTCGTTAAGTTGAACGCGCTACAGAGATTTTTTTTCAATTTTCCCTTTAATTTTTATTTTATAGCCACTTTTTACTTCCAGCCTGGTTACGTCTTCGCCTTAAAAGATTGACCAAAAATTGTCTTTTCAGTAGTAGCAGAAGGCTTTTTTGATGGCTTTTGAAACTTCTATAGCTTGGGAAATCGTCCTTCGTCAAGGGCAGAAGCGTGATGGAACCCTCTACAGCATTGATGAAGTGTGCATCGTACCCACTCAAATTGTGCATGATTATTGGAATAATTCTGGAGTCCTTGAAGTTTATATTGCAGGCGGTGTGGGCTGGGCCATGGTACCTAGAAATTAGTTGAAAAAACGTTAGATAATTTATTTAAAATTTAGTAATTTTTTATTTCTTACCTTCCAGTAAAATGATCGTGATCCCAGACTTTAGTAGAATCTTGAGTGAATGGTTTAAGACAGACGTGACAATTTTTTGCCGATTGATAGGCTGTCATCTCTTCATGAGTCAAGAGGGTCATTGGTTTCGGATTTTTATAGTACTTCTCGAGCTCTCGGGCATGTTTTAGCAGGTTCCGGACGAACCAGACAACAGGCTCCTCATCTTCTTCGGACTTTTGCCTGAAGAGCTTGAACGATGAAAGATTGTTATCAAAGCTCGATTGCAAATAGTATGCAATGCTGTAGGGAACATGCTCATGGCAAATTTTGTCATCTTCCTCCACTGGCTTGAGCATGCACTCTATGTCTGCATAAATTGTGAATGGAACACGTTCACGGTTCTTGTAGTTCTTGAAACTCAAAGTATTGTTGTGACTGCCCGGTAGTGTGACCTTGCAATGGTTCATCTTCTCACAACCCTTGCTATGTTCAGATAATTTACCCAAGGATTCAAAGTAGTGAAGGCACCTGTCACAGATATGCTTTTTCTTGTAGTTTTTACTCAAATCAGCACCAACGAGAGCAGATACTTTTTTAATCCACACGTAGTGGTCGATTTTTGGCTCTTCTTGAACGAACTCGTCTTCTTCGTAGTAACGGTCTTCCACAAGCAAAAGGTTGATGTGTTGATGTGTTGTTGATGTTATTTCCTACTTGGAGGAAGTAAGGTAGCATGGGAAGACTTTGAATTTACCATTATTCTTTTCAAGCATGAAGAGGTTTATGGATAACCAAGGATTCAGTTTTTCAAACTTTTTGATGTCAACAGGCTTGACAGGAAATTCGATATTGCCAAATTTGATGACGTCCTTGAAGTTCTAATACTTCGATACCCTTTGACCATCACGTTGTGCGGGGTACAGCGCTGAAAGAACAGCCCACCGAAAGCATTCATTGTCATTCAAGTTTTTTACATTGATACATGCATTTTTGTTCTCGATTGATGGAGGAAGAGTGATGTAAGAACTCCCCCTCATGAGATTGTTGATGTTCAGCGTTAGGTTTACTATGGAATGCAGAGTCCAGCCCGAGTCTCTCTCTTGGAATTCTAGAGTCAAATAGATCTCATGAGCTTCGGTATTAAAATACTTCATCTCTTTAACTTCTTTGCTATCAAAAATTCAGCAGCCAAGTCACCATACACTTTCAGTGAGTTATGCTCTTCCAAACCAACCTTCACTTGTTTCTCAAACTCGTGCTCAGCATCTTCGAGAAATGCATCAAGGTCGATGTATCCAAGGTTCGTGATTGTTGCAGTCCGGATCCTTCTATCGAACGCAGATTGGATGTCATTCCAGGCCACCCTTGGCCTTGCTTGTAACCCAGCTCCAGTCTTCACACATGCTCTCATCCGATGATGGATTGAGTGCAGAAGTCCAATTGTATTTTAAAATGCAGCACGCTCTGCAACTGTGAAGCCTTTGCATTGTAGCAATCCTTGTAGACCTTCAATTTGATTCGGTCGTAGATCATTTGCGAGGTGAAGTATTGCTTCATCAGGAACATCTCCTTGGAAAAGTTCCAAAGCTCTTTGAAAATTGCCTATAACATCCTTGCAGTTCAATGGCGACAGCGGCTCCATGGTTATAGAGGTGGATAGGCTTTGATCCTTTCTCTTCAACTTCTGACCAGAGAATGAAAAGCTGCGCTGAGTATCCAGCTATTTATTCCAATTACCGGGGTGGGGGTGAACTGAGGTGGCACTATTGTAGCTGGCTTGAACAGGGATGCAGGTGTGTGAGAGTCAATCTTCCCTCTTGGACTTCCCACTAGAGAATTAAGAGCTGCGCTGAGTGTGCGGCTATTTATTCCAATAACCCGAGGTGGGGCTGAGTTCAGTGTAGATTGTGTGAGCAGGTATGGTGAAGTAGTAGAGTAGTACCAGAGATGATCTTCCCTATAGGACTTCCAACCAGAGAATGAAGAGTTGCGCTGAGTATCCAACTATTTATACTATTTTTCAGTGTTTGGAGATTTAAGATTGACGCTGGATCTTCAGCTAAAATATTTCTATTCATCCCTATTTTACCGACTGTAACAATTCATCCTACATTACCGACCATGATTTTATTTTTCTAGAAGTGGGGGGGGATGGCGCTAGCGTACTTGTTGATGGTGGGAGGTTGCTCATAAGGTATAAATAGAGCTCATCCTGAGCTAAAAAATCATTTTCTGCCCCTGAGAGCACCAGAAAAGAGCAATTGAGTTCATAGTCGACATACAGGGTTTCAAAGACTCTTGAATGCCTTCACATTTAAGGAAGTCGCCATTACGGCTCTTGAAGAAGACTCCGTTCCAGTGGTCTGCCTCTTCAAGCCACCATACAGTTGGGATAGCTTACCTGGAAGATACCGAAGTGAGAACTCCTGGGTGACCCGGAACTACCATGGCATACGCTGGGAAGCTGGTGAGATCTCCTAGGCCGACGTCCAGGTCCAACTCTTAAGATCCACTCTAAAGGATGCCACCAGAGTATGAGTCAAGGGGCATGAAAAGAAGGAGTGGGTTGGACGGCTGATGCAAAACATTAGAGATCTTGAAGAGCTTGACTGTCCATCGCTTTCGAAGCTCGGCACCAAGAAAAAATGCTGTACTCACCATCCACTCTGCTTCAACTATGTGCGCGGCCTATAACGTTGAGATTCTACGCGACTGGATTCCAAACCATAATAATTCAAGTGATACAGTACTTTAAAATGTAAATTTGTGTTTAAAAAATAAATAAAATAAATTGAATTTTTAAAATTGAATAAAAAGCTTTAATTTATCTATTCTTACCCTTTTTTTTTTTTACTGATATACTATAATTATAGCAATGTTTATTTTTTAATAAATTTTTTCTTTTTCATTGATTTTTCTAAATCATGTAAAGTTATCTAATATATTAAATTATAATTAATGAATTTACTAAGCATTTTCTTTTTCATTGATTTTCCTAAATCATGTAAAGTTATCTTATATATTAAATTATAATTAATGAATTTACTAAGCATTTTTTCATAGCTAACTTTAAACTATTCATTTATTTTTATGCTCAAATTCAACATGATTATAATCATTGTCTATAAATTAAAACTTATTCAAAAGTCATAGATTTAACTTATTAATGGTAAATTTAGTCCAAGATATAAAAAATTAAAACTTGTAAGATTTAAAGTTTGTATCTTATTAAATTAGAATTATCAGGGATATGGAAATAAGTGAAATTATTAACAACATTAATTTAAATTCAGTAATTATTTATTATTTTAGTTTTAAAAGAAGTTGAAAAATATTTTAAATTTAAATTTATAAGATTACAAAGGGTATTTTTTTCATATAAATACATTATGAACCTTTTTAACAATCAAAATCTTTTAGTTATAAATTGAATCACTATCAATTCTAACTTTTACACGTTAATTAAATGAATATTTTTTTAAACTTGCATTTTACTCAGTTTTAATTAATGCAGGGATGCCAGTAATGCTACTATTGCTACTATTTGCTACTTTTTTAAAGACCTTGCACTATTTGCTACTTTTTTCAATAAATTCCTCTTTTTGTCACTATTTTCCAAAAACCGGGTAACTATTGTTACTTTTTTCATTAATCTACTTAATTTTATGATTAAGGTGGTTTTCTACCAGAGCTAGTCAAGTTCAAGACTATATAAAAATTATTACACCAAATTACCAATAATTGGTTATTAAAATTTATTTTTTAACTTTTTATGTCTTCAGAAATTATTTTCTACCAAAAAAACATTGACTATCACAACAAAACATGTATCAATCACCCAATATGTATCATTCGTTTCGAAAAAAGATGAACGAATTGATACATATTGAGCTGAAGTTTTTTTTGCAATCTCCTCCAAACATAAGCTATCCAAGTATAAGAAAAGTTGTTCAGCTGGCACTATCGCTCTCACATGGAAGTGCAAGCGTAGAACGAGAATTTTCTGAGTCTGGAAATGTTCTCAACGTTGATTGCGCAAATATGGGTGACGCAGTTTTAAATGACTTGTTGTAACAGACGGACTAAATCGATTTGGAAAACCTCTCCATGAATCACAAATGATTTGTTAAAACTCTGCAGAGCAGCTTACCAGAAATATTTAAACTACATGAAAGGTTAAAAGCGAATTGAAGAAGAAAAGGAAAAAGAAAAAGAAGGTGACAAGAAAAGAAAAGAAAAAGAGAAAGCTATTTTAGAAGGCGTTAAAAAAGAAGTCAAAACCTTAGATTTATTAGAAAAAGAACTAAAAGATGCTAAAAAAATATACAAAGAAGCTTCTGCTGAAGCTGAACTTATGAAAAACCATTTAAATTCAACGGTTAAAGAAAATAAGGCCACAATTTTTCATCATTTATTTGTTTCTTTGCATAACTTGCGAAACAAATAGTAATGATAAGCACCCTCCATGTTAAAGAAGTTGGATTAGATTATTAGAAAGGATCTCCGAGGGCGAAAAAATAATTAACAACACTTATTATTGAGTCATTGGTTTTTTAAAATTGGTGCAACGTTTCTTCCACCGATGTGTGGACCTTTAGAAGCACTGTTTAAAGTAAAATCAACAAAAAATAATTATTTACAGAGGAGTAGTTTGATTACAAAAATTTTTTTGTAAGATTCGCAAACCTGAAGTAAAAATTAAAGGTATAAAATTTTAATTTCTATAATTTAACACCGAAGGAGTGGTGATCTTCGGTAACGTCAGAATAAGAAGTGAGAAGAAAAGGAGTATTAGAAATAAGGTATACAAATGGGAAATAAGGTATACAAGGGGGTTAATAAGTAAACAAGGTGGACGAAGTTGGGTCAAAACATAAGAACGATGAATAAGAATAGAGAGTGGTTAACTCTACTGTGTGTGTCTTCTCTCTTATTGATAGTATTTTTACTCTGTTACCACTGGTATGGTAGCATCATTTGATTTTTTTCTTTAATTCATAACTGTCTGCTAGATAAGTTTTTGAAATTATAATTAAATTAAATTCCAGTTCCCACACTGGGAAAATAATGGGTATCATCTAGCCCATTAGTAGGGTTATGTTATGCCCGGCAGCTTCGGGCATCAGAGTTACCGTGGTGGGTACGGTGGTACCCGACGTGGGAACTACAATCCCCAAACTGTCGCGCCAACGCCCTCTACCGTTGTTTTGAATCTGCCTTTTGCTTAGTTTTACCCGTATGTGGGCACCATCGTCCCCACACTGTCGAGCAGCAGCGCTCCTATTTTTGGGATCACTGACTCCCATTATTTTCCCAGTGCACTTACATTGATTGTAGGATTTCTATTCATTTAACTACTTCTTGATGATTGCAAGTTTATATGATTAATTTACATATTAATATTGACTGAATGTTGGTCCTTAGCATTACGGAGTTGATGAATATTTGTCAAACTTTATATTTTGCTTGTAAGGATAAAAAGATTATAGAGATATTTACCGTTCTCAATTAATTTTTTTTTCTCAAGCGCCATAAAACGAGAAATTTTTCATTCAAAAAGATCTGGTTTATAAAAAAAGAAAAAAAAGGCCACTCTTTCGATTGAAAGATGCTTCTATTTTAACAAAAAGGTGCTACTATTGCTACTTTTTTGAACTGTAATAGTCGCTGGCATCCCTGTTAATGCTTATATTGAGCATTCTTAACTAATGCATAAAAGATCATGTCAAATAAGTTATACTTTAAAACTACATAAAACGTAAATAGCTATAAATTAAATTACTAGACTATTCGTCATCAGTCATAAAAATCTTTTGTTTTGTTTTTTTTTTTTTTTGCTTATTAGTTAGTTACGTTAATTAAATTTAAACTTTTATAAAATTTAACTTTGAATCATAGCATTTTTATCAAAATCAAAACAAAAGGAATATTAAATATTACATAGAATTGAGCAGAAATATACATAAAAGATCATATCAAACAAGTTATACGTAGACAAGCAAAAAAAAAAAAATAGTTATACAGATACAAAACGCATAAAAACTGTCTAATTATTATTAAAATAATTTCTTATAATCTTAAAATTTAACTTTGAACCATAGCATTTTTTATCAAAATCAATACAAAAGGAATATCAAATATTACCATGCATACCATATTAAAATGATCAAATTTTTGCTAATAATTGAATTAAGCTTTTATAAAATTTACTTTTGAACCATATCATTTTTCTCAAAAAATCAATATAAAATTTACTTTTGAACCAAATCTTTTTTATC
Source organism: Encarsia formosa (assembly GCA_038277355.1). NCBI lineage: Eukaryota > Metazoa > Arthropoda > Insecta > Hymenoptera > Aphelinidae > Encarsia > Encarsia formosa. The sequence continues at coordinate 24,180,691 of CM076187.1, forward strand.
AAAAATCAATATAAAAAGGAATATCAAATATTACCTAGATAATAGCAAACAAAATTAAACTATAGACTATTTTTTTAATTCTTTGTTTGTATTTTTTTCAATAAAGTCACGAAGTTCTTGAAGTCGCTGCTGTATTTGACGTTCTTCTTCTTTTCGTTTCTTCTCTTCCACTTCAAGTTTTTTCAGTTCTTTCATTGTGTTTTCATAATCTTTTGCGTTTTTTTTAGTTTCTAACATTTCTTTACGTTTCTCCTCTCTTATTTTCTTTTTTTCCTCGCCTTTTTTCTTTTTTTCTTCTTCTTTATTTTTATTTTCTTCTTCTTCTTTCTTCTTATTTTCATTATTCATTTGAGTTTCAAGTTCAAACCTTTCTTCAAAGAGGATCTCGCAGTCACTTGAAAGATGTAAATTGTTCCTCACTATTTCATGAGCTGTAACGACAACTACAACCTCTGGGTTCACTGGAACTTGTTGAAGCTCAGCTTGCTCATTAGCTACCAATTGGGGCTCCACTGCTACATGGTAAGCTTGCTCACGATGATTTGAGATAGCAAGTTCAGAATTCTCGACTGGCTCAGCCATCTCTTGCGGAACTGTCAAATCAATGATTTGTAAAGGAAGTATAGGGGAAGTTTGCATTAAGGGTTTTATAACTGCTGTTTGTCGCAGGGCACTTGATAAATTTTGCTGAACATGGTGCTGGGGGTCACAAGCTTGAAGTATGACACTAGGCTGCAGGCTTTGAGCTGGTTGCACGACACTAGATTGGACACAAGACTGGGGGGGGGGGGGGGGGTCACAAGCTTGAAGTAGGACCCTAGGCTGCAGGCTTTTAACTGGTATTGAATTAGTCAAAGTTTTGTTCAGTTCACCACTCTTTGTGCTATTTGCATTATCAGAATTTTTTTCTGTCCCTTTAATGCACTTAGCACTAGGGCTGCCATGAGACTCGGAAGCCCGAGACGAGACCGAGACGAGACCAAGTGATGCCGAGACGAGACCGAGACGAGAGTAGGTCAGAATCTCGACGAGACTTATGAAAACATTTTTTTGATGATAAACACAATTAAGTGATGGTAAATAAGTAAGGAATTAATTTTAAAAATTTATTGGAAGTAGTTAAATGTACATATTTCTTTTTTTAAATCAGACTTACATTTCACAACTTTATTATCTTTTTCGTTAAAGTAAATTAAATAAGCTTCATCGTAAATGGGTGATACCACTAATTTTTTTCTTTTTTGAGGAGAATCTATTACAAGTTAGTCTCGTCGAGACTCGAGACGAGACCGGTGATTTTGGTTTTTCACGAGACTCGAGACGAGACTATCAAAAGTCTCGCCTCGTCTCGTCTCGCGGCAGCCCTACTTAGCACCACAATCATATGCAACTGAATTTTTACCACCAGCTTGAGCACGTTCACCATCACTTGGAACTGAGGTCTCAATATCATCTGGAGAAACTTGAATTAAATCACCCTCTGGAGTCCTCGAATCAGCAATTAGCAGTTGTTTATCAGCATTGGGTTGTCGATGAGAAGTATTAATCATGGATACTGGAGAATTTTCAGCAGCAGAACAAGCAGGTTTTACTTTACTTTCAGTTGAATACACTAGTGGCTGAACATCTTTAGAAGAGGAACTTTGTAGATTGGTGTTTGCCTCTAATTGATCTTGAAAAACTTTTGAATCAATGGGAGTGTTAATATCTACGGGGTACACCAAAGGTTTCAGTTCCATTGGTCTTTTGCTATTTCTTATGGTTGTGTCAAGTCGTTCACAATCCTTTATTAAATTTTGTGAACAGTGTACCAGTTTTATTTTCTAAAAAAATTAAAGAAATAAATTTCATTGATTAATTAGTTTTAGTTTATGAGTATATATACTTACAAAACTAGGATCTATTCCTCTGTGGTTTCTGGCGCAGCAGTCACAAGACTTACAGCAGGTGCAGTAAACATATATCTAAAATTGAATTGAATTTTTTATTATGATTTTTTTATTATGATATAAGTCTTGATTATACAAACTTAAATTTACTTTGTATGTTTACATTATTAAAATATTTTAGTTAAATTTTATGTTATAGCGACACTAAATATACTAATTTTAATTCATTTATTTTACTAACTTTTTAAATAAATTTATTTTATTTTATTTTATTTTTTATTTTTATTTTTTTTTATTTCAAGCAATTTTAATTTTTAATTGAAATAGTATTTTTAATTATACTTGTGTGCTTACACAATTTAATAACTTAGCATGATTTTACAATAATAAGACTAAAAATTTTCTAAACTTACTTGATCATTTTTTTTTCTTTCTGACATTTTATAAATAAATAAAATACAGCACAGATAGGTGAAGAAAGTCAGCTGAGAGGTGCAGTCGAGAGAGGTTAACACTTTTAAGATAAAACGAAAGACTCAGTTAGCCGAAATTGATTGAACTTCGTTGTCCAGAATTTTTCCAGGTTAACAGTCGCAAATGATGAATGCCGTAGTCGAGAGAGAGAGAGAGAGACTCAGGTTCCTAGTCGTTGTCCTAGAATGTGGTGAGTGCGTGGTGTCTGTTGACACTGAAATAATCGGCGGTACACAGAAACTGCCACGAGGTCGTGGAGGTTAGGAAGAGCGGCGAAGAGAGAGCCGATCAGTTCGATCTCAGTAAAGCAACTGCGCTGACTCGGGGCAGCGTCCACGATTTATATTTGATTAAAAGGTTGCGCGCGCACACGAGAACTGCACTCGCACACAATGTCACCGACTCGCTCAGTCTGCAACTCTAAAATTTCTCACTGACAAATTTTAAATTTTTGTAATTAAAACTTATAAATAACGCTTGGTAGTCTAGTAAATTTTTAGGCATTGGAAACAAAATTATGATTAATTATATGCACTGATGGTTCAGCACATTTAATTATTCATAATTTTTAATGTCAGTAAGGCAGTCGGTAGGGTAGGGATTCTGAATAAAATATGATACAATAATTTGGGGTATTGTAAAAATAAATTCTAAATATAGGTCAGCGCACTAGATTGAGTAAAATAACTAAGCGCACTCGCGATACTTACCACTCATACATTGCCAGCCGAGAATTTCAAATTGTAATCATGGGCGAGTTTTTAAACTTTATAATAAAATTTATTTTAGTGGCTTTTGAAAATTCTTAAATTTTAAATGATAATGATTCGTAATTTAAAAATTAATGACATAGAAATAAAAATATGAATAAATAAAAATAAGTTAGCAGCGTACGGGGTCGGTAAAGTATAGGATAACCCAGCGCACGACCTCGGTAAGGATAACCCAGCACACGGGGTCGGTAATACCACGATAACCCAACGCAAGAGGTCGGTAAGGTAGAGGGATAACCAAGCGCACGGGGTCGGTAATACCACCATCGGTAAAGTAGGAATCTTAGCCCAGACTCAAACCACTCGGTTGGTAAGGTAGATTCCTGTCTGCGCCAAAATGTACATGTCTCTACTAGTCAGGTAGTTGGCGCGCGTGAAAAACAAAGATCATGACAGTTACAGTGTACTCAATACACTCACACGCATCCACGATCACTCGCACAACAATTAACTTACGGAATCGCTAAGGTGCACCTCATACCAAGCCGTCAGGCTAAACAAAATGCCAGGCTACGATGCCTACCAGCCGCAATAGCTACCACACTCGAGTCGCAAAGCGGTCCAGGTGTTGACGTGGAATGACAATTTCACAAATAAACACCACACTCTCACAGTACAGCTCTACAACAACGCGCGACGCGAATGACAATAATTGCTTTGACTTCCGTATACGAGTAAGCTGTTTCAAGATCTGCCATAAATCGATTTTCAGATCTTCGCGTGTCTGCCGGACGTCGGTCTAGTTCCCCGTCGTCCACGGCTTCCAAAAGCCGGTTGACTCGTTTTGACAAAAGAATGCTTCCCTGGTGATGGCAATCGATCCCGCACCTTCTGTCACTTACAAGACTCTCTTCGACGGCGTGCTACCCACGAAAAGTACAATAATCCGTCGAACCGAGACGAGTTGATTTTCATGTACGTGTTAACGAACGAGCACGGAAATCACGAGTGCCTTCCCGATTCCCGCTCTACCGCCTCAGAGGCCCGCTCTGATCTGCGTTCTGCAGTCACGTGACTCGTGCCAAATTCTAAATCGCAACCAATGATTTAATTGGTCACTGGACTGTCACAGAACTTAAAATAAACAAAAAATTATTTAATTAGATAGGCTTAATTAATATTACAATGGTCATGATATCCTATACAACTTCTAATAGAAACTGCTAAGCAGTTTTAGCAGTTTCAGCTAAAATTTTGTTCGGTAGTTTCTGCTAAACTTTTTTAGCGATTACTACCGAAACCGTAGCATTGAACTCGTTTAGCGGAAACTGCTGAGCTAGTTGTGTATCCATGCGAGAGAATTTAGCTATTGTCAGTACGAACAATTAAAAAAAAAAAATTTAAAGATCGGATGTAAAACAAAAAGACCTGATTTGAAGGTGAGCATGTCATCCACTATTAAATAAGAGCTAGCGCCATATTACGTAAACTTTTTATTCGTGAGCTGATTGGTGGAGAAGGTTCCACTATTAAATAAGAGCTAGCGCCATATTGCGTAAACTTTTTATTCGTGAGCTGATTGGTGGAGAAGGTTTTTTAAAATATTCGAAAAGTGCAATTTAAGGTTACAATTGTTGTTTTTTTCCTATGCGCGCTTGCAGCACGCTGAAGGGTCCTAGTGAAATAAAATTTAATCCAGCCGTCAAAAACATATTCGGTCGGTTTAATGAGGTTGAAATTATTTTCTTACACAACTGTCTATAAAATATGGTGAACCGGAGTTTTTGCGTGCGCTGAACTCGAATTTCACGTCCATTTTTCAGCTCGACCTTTACTAAGGGAAGTGCTTACCTAAAGTAAGGGTGAATTTTTTTTTTTTCGCTTTTCAGCTCTAGATGAAAATTGGTATGCAGGGGTTTTTGCGTGCGCTGAACACGAATTCGACGTCTGTTTATCAGCTAGACCTTTACAAAGGGAAGTACTTACCTAAGTATGGGCGCATTTTTTTTGTTTTTCAGCTTTTGATAAAAATTGATATTCGGGAGTTTTTGCGTTTGCTGAACACGAATTCAACGTCTGTTTATCAGCTCGAATCTTACTAAGGGAAGTGCTTACCTAAGTACGAGCGTATATATTCAAGTATGTAGGAAATGAATCCAATATTTACTTTTATAGCAGTTATCTCTACTATATTACTAATTTTTTACCCTTGCACACTAATTCATTGTCAACTTGTTTCATTTACAAAATGATTTTTATCAAGATACAGTCAAAAAAATTCGTTGTCATACAGGCAATCAACTTCTTTACATACTTTTTACAAGAAATACAGTCAAAGAAATTTGCTGTCATACAGGCAATCAACTTTTTTACATACTTTTTACAAGAATAAAATAATAATCATCTAATAAAAAAATATTTTTTTCAAGAACTGTAATGTATTTTCAAAATAACAGTTTCTCGTTATTTATTCTGTTATTGTTTATCGGTTACCATAGCACTGCATAGGAAATCGTAAACGATTGTGTTGTTTGTCTGATTATCATAAATTTTATCATCATAATTTTTGTCGTTCGAGATTGAAAATGTTAGAGTTGAGGTAAAAGTATATAAAAATATAATCATCATGCCAAAAGTTTCAAAAAAAAAAGATCGAAGCATTTCAGTAATCTTGCGATAAAAAAGTGGGTAATTGTAAAAAAACGAAATTAGATTTATAAGCACAATGTGCGTGTACAAAATAAAATAATCAATAATTTATTAAACTTGAAACAACCCTCGGAATTGTTCGATAATGTAGTTTCTCATGAAAGTGCAGGAAATTTTGAACAGTGCGTAATCGAATCTGAGTCTGAATCTGAACAGGATCAAAACATCAATTTGATAAAAGATAAAAGTTCGAAATGGGATGAAAACACTAGGTCAAATAACACTGATTCATCAGATCAAAATAATAAAATCAGGCCCGAAAACGTCGAAAGTTATAATTATATCTATTTACAAGTCGCTCAATTGAAACAGATACTGGATAGATTAAAATGTACTGAGTGCGGTGTAAATTCGTTGGAAATTGTGCTGGACGATCAAAATTTTGGATTTGCTCGAAGTTTAATTCTAAAGTGTTATAACTGTGGTGAAAATGGTTTGAATGACAAAAAAAGTAGAGTGTGGAACTCACCTAAAATAAAATATTCGAGGCGTATAGATAAAAAATACGAGAAGTCCCGATTCGACATAAATCTGCGTGTAACACTTGGATTTTTAAATATGGGTAAAGGGCACAACTCATTAGAACAATTTTGTGCGATTACGAGTACAGATTCAATGTCTCTCTCAACTTTTCGCGATCACAGTGAAATCGTGGAAAAAGCCATAGATGTTTCCACAAATGATATATTTAGTGAGTGCGGAACTTTGGCGAAAAAATCGTACGAATACTTGGAGCTTGCAATAACTGATGAAAGTGTTAAAAAACTAAACGATGGTTCAAAAAATAATGCAACGGATGTTGATTGTACCTATGATGGTTTTTGGCCCACACCAGGATTCAAACCTAAAACTGGTTTTGGTAGTGTAATCGATTTGCTCATAGGATACGTGTTAGATTTCGACATCGTTTGCAAGTTTTGCCAAGAATGCTGTACCACCGCAGCAATCCTCGGAGCAGATTCACCCGAATTCGATGCATGGTATCAAGAACATGCCGATAAGTGTCCAAACGACTACTCAGGATCATCTGGAGGTATGGAAGTTTCAATCGCCGAGATACTATGGAAACGTTTCGAAAAACTAGGTTTTCGTTACGTCACTGTTCTTTCGGATGGAGATTCTAAAGCTTATAGTAATTTAGTTTCATTGAATGTTTATGGTCCATTGATAGAAATCAAAAAAGAAGAATGCGTCAAGCACGTTTCTAAAAGATAAATAAAAACAGTATTCACTTTTCTTACCAAAAAATGATGACATTACTAGTTTATTCAATTATTGTATGTAGAGTCTACGCTGGCATTACCAAAATTGTCAAGGAGGAAAAAAGTCGTAATGTTACTCTTGGTGGCAAAAAATTTGGACAATTGACTGATAAAACAATAAAAAAACTTTCTCGTTACTACTCAAATGCTATCCTCAAAAATAAAAACAATGCCCAGGTTAAAAATTAAAAATAATACTGATTCTTCATAAATAATCTGACAGATAAATAAATTAAAATATTCTCCATTTTTGGAAATATTGAACAGGCAATATATTATTGTTTTTAAGCTATGAAAAATGATATTTTTGCATCGATTTATCATATAGCTTCAACTGACGAAGAACCTCAGCATCAGTACTGTCCTAAAGGATCGTGGTGTTTCTATCAGAGAGCATTAGCTTTGAAACAAACTCCTGATTGTCATAAAACAAATATTCAAACACCTATAAACAAACTTTGTTTCGAAAAAATTTTGCCTTTATATGAAAGACTCTCGGATGAATCTCTCTTGTTGCGTTGTAGCCGCTGCGCGACTCCAAACGCAAATGAAAGCCTCCACAGTGTCATTTGGAACAGATGTTCGAAAAAAAATTATACTGGTAAAGCGTGGGTGAAGATTGCAGCCTCATTGGGAGTTTGTGAGTACAATGTTGGTAGTTATCGAACTTTTTCGGAAGTCCTAAAAAATTTGGGATTACCGATCACTGAGAAATTATCAAAACTCAAAAGTATTGATGAAAACTGACTTTGCAGAAGCGTGAAAAAAAAAATTTATACCTCGAAAAATGCCAGAGGTATTATAAATTCTGCTAAAAAGAAACACGAAAAACAATTAGCACAAGAAGATGATGCATACAACCCAGGAATGTACTGAAAAGTTTTTTTTTTGGGTAAAAAAGTTAGATGATTATTATTTTATTCTTGTAACAAGTATATAAAAAAGTTGATTGCCTGTACGACAACGAATTTTTTGACTGTATCTTGATAAATATTATTTTGTAAATAAAAATAAGTTGACAATGGATTAGTAGTTATTGGTAAAAAAATTGTAATATAGTCGATATCTTCTATAAAAGTAAATATTGAATTCATTTCCTACATACTTGAATATATACGCTCGTACTTAGGTAAGCACTTCCCTTAGTATGGGTCGAGCTGATTAACAGACGTCGAATACGTGTTCAGCACACGCGAAAACCCCCACATACCAATTTTCATCTAGAGCTTAAAAGCGAATAAAAAAAAAAATTTCACCCTTACTTAGGTTAAGCGCTTCCCTTAGTAAAGGTCGAGCTGAAAAACGGACGTGAAATTTGAGTTCAGAGCACGCGAAAACCCCCGCATACCAATTTTCATCTAGAGCTAGAAAAAAAAAAAATGCGCCCATACTTAGGTAAGTACTTCCCTTTGTAAAGGTCTAGCTGATAAACAGACGTCGAATTCGTGTTCAGCGTACGCAAAAACCCCTGCATACCAATTTTCATCTAGAGCTTAAAAGCGAAAAAAAAAAAAATTCACCTTTACTTATTTAAGCACTTCCCTTAGTAAAGGTCAAGCTGAAAAACAAACGTCGAATTCGTGTCCAGCGCACGGAAAACACCCGCGAATTAACTTTCATCTAGAAATTTAAAAAAAAAAAAAAAATTCGCCCTTACTTAGGTACTTTCCCTTATAAGTACTTTCCCTAGTTAAGGTCAAGATGAAAAATGGACGTGAAATTCGAGTTCAGCGCACGCAAAAACTTCGGTTCACCGTATTTTATCGAGTTGTGTAAGAAAATAATTTCAACCTCATTAAACCGAACGAATATGTTTTTGACGGCTGGATTAAATTTTATTTCATGACATGCTCACCTTCAAATCGGATCTACTTTTTTGTTTTACATCTGATCTTTAAATTTTTTTTTTTAAATTGTTCGTACTGACAATAGCTAAATTATCTCGCATGGATATGGCCCTATCTTTATCATAGCGCTCTTTATCAAGGTTTAACTGATAAATTTTTGGTGAAAAAAACAAAAAACTGCCTAAAATAGATCAAAAAATTATTTTTACCCAAATATCGATGCACGATCAATGGAGATATGCCAAAATACAATATCAAAAAAATTTTCAATGTCTTATGACTTTTATTTCCATAGGCTGAAAAATCACCGAAGGTTCCCCTTAAATAAGAATGATCAACATAAGTATCATAGTACGGATTCCACTCTTCCGCTTCATCTTCAAATTTAAGTGTTGCACTTTCTTCAATGTCATCGTTCCACTAAATATCGTCTTCACTACCGTCCAAGGCGTATGAAATGCAACATTTCTTAAAAGAATATGTAACGCTTTCAGTTTTTACTTGATTCCAAGCTTATATAACAAAATTGCAAAAAACATCTAAGCCCGGTGCTTTCATATTTCCTGATTTTGTGTTCTCCTTAATTCCGTTTATCATCCAGTCGTTCCACATTTCTCAAAGATATTGTTTGAAAGCTTTATTTAAAAAAACATCCAATGGTTGTAAAACGGATGTCAAGCCGCCTGGGATGACTGCCTGCACAGTTCATTTGTCGTTGAGATCTTCCTTGATTTTATCTGTAAGATGGCTTCGGAACATGTCCCAAACTAGCAAACTTCGGTTGTTAAATTTGATTCAGCCATATTTTTATTTCATCTTCATCCATCCAACCGTTTTCTTGCACGTGGACAAGGACGCCTGGAGGAAATTTGATTTTTGGCATGGTTTTTCTTTTAAAAATCACCATCGGCTTTAATTTTACACCATTGACTAAACACGATAATACTACAGTGAATCTACTTTTTTCATGTCCAGTGGATTTAACAAAAACTGTTTTTGTTTCTCTTACATCTACAGTGCAGTTACCCAACATGTCAAATTGTACTAGCGTCTTATCCATGTTTCCAATACTTCCCAGTGGAAAGTAGAAATCTTCTCTTAACTTGATTAAATATCCATGAAAATTTAATTTTTTGTCCCTTAAATCAGAAAGTAATTTTTGGGAGACTATAGTTTTTTCTCTCAAAACAAAATTAAACCTTTCCATTTTTGCTAAATTTGGATTTTTCAAGGCCCATTTCATAGCTTCATTTCTAATCAATTTTCTGAAGACGAAGATACCTTCTTTTCTCGCATTTAATACAAATTCCAAAACGTATTGTTCTAATTCGGGCCATTTAGCAGTACCAGTTCTGAGTGCACACTTACGTTTAGGTATTTCTTTTATAATAATTTCACTGTCTACCCACCTACGTACATTTTTCCTGTCAACGTCAAATTTGTGTGCAGCTTGATGGATGCTTGTCTCTTTTGCATACTTTATAACTTTTAATTTAAAAGCAGCGTCATACTTTAACCTAGTAGTCATAATTACGAAAATTATCGTAAAATTAATATAATAAAATTAAATACAAATCACTAAGATTTAGAATTTAAAAGCACGATCAGAACGAGACAGACTTCAAATGCTAACTGTAGCAAGTTGAGTTTCTTCACGGAAGCAGTAATTAAGTCTCTCTTATGTTAACAAATTTGAGGGAGGGCTTATACGCCGAGTATACAAACATTCGGAATTCTCGATAACGAAATCAGGGGGAAGGGGGGGGGGGCTTATACTCCGGTAATTTCCATTAGTAATAAAGTTACAGGTGTTCAATGGTTTTAAAAAGTTGCTAACCTATAAAATAGAGACTTTTTAAAGAACTTTTGGACTATCAAAGCGAGTAGTTTAGTAACTAAAAAATTATAGTTTTAAATCAAGATAAATCAAAAGACAATGTCTAAATCTTTGTTTTACCCAGAGCTTTTGACCCAGAGCTAAAAATATTAAGTACATTAAAATAACTTTTTAAATTTTTGTATCTATTTTTTTCAAGCCTATACGAATTTTAAAAATGAATGAAACAAAAAGTTTTGACCAGATTCGTGATTGAGCCGATAAAATAAACAGTTTTTTATTAACAGTTTACAAAAGTTTAGAAAGTCGTCTGCTTGTGAAAAAGCCTTATAGAGACTTTTTAAAGAGCTTTTGGACTATCGAGGAGAGTAGTTTAGGAACTAAAAAATTATAGTTTCAAACCAAGTTTGCATTGTTCTTTTATAAAAATAATGCTTTAGTGCTTTATTTACAAAAAAAAATTGATGAGTAAATTAAAATTTGTTTTACCGCGTTTAATAAAAAAAAAAAAAAAAAAAAAAAAAAAAAAAAAAATTTAAGTAAATCAGAACAATGAAAAAATTAAAATACTTAAAACTAAATTAAATTACTCAAAATATAAATAATTCGATCAATAATAAACATTTTTAACGATCTCGAAGAAAACTGTCAACTTTTAATCATACTCATGTGCACAAAAAACTATTAAACAATTTTGAAAATTCATTATTACAAACATCATGAATAAACCATGGTAAAAAGACTTGCAAACGGTGACGTCACTGTGGTAACGGTTTGGACATTTATGTTGTAGCGGCTGATTAAAAATTAATATTCAAAAATATAACAAATTTTTCTTATTCAAATTATTTATATTTTAAATAATTGAATATAGTTTTAAGTATTTTAATTTTTTCATTGTTCTAAGTTACTTAAAATTGCATGATTTTTTTTTTTTAATTTATTCAAATGCGGTAAAACAAATTTTAATTTAATTATAAATTTTTTGTGTAAATAAAGCACTAAAGCATTATTTTTATAAAAGAACAATACAAACTTGGTTTAAAACTATACTTTTTTAGTTCCTAAACTACTCTAGTCCTAAACTACGATAGTCCAAAAGTTCTTTAAAAAGTATCTATTTTGTAGGTTAGCAACTTTTTTAAATAATTGAACGCTTGTAACTTTGTTACTGATGAAAAAATGTCAAAAAAATTGCCAAAATTTTATTTTATTTTATTTTATTTGAATCAACGCGCTAAATGACCCTTTTACACTTTAAAAATTTATCATTGAATTTATAGTATAAATTAAAATATATAAATATAAAACATTGTAACCTTTTGTTACACTGCGGTCGGAAGGACCGGATAATTAATAAAACAATTAATACAATAATAATGAACGGGTTCGTGAGGAAGTTGTGAAGAAAAAGCACTGGAATAGTTACCTTTTGTAACACTGTAATTTTATAAAATAATTATAAACGGTTAAAGGACCGTGCAAGCGAGCAGGGGTTTAAGCCAGTGAGCGAGAGAGAGAGAGAGTTCGAAGACTTACACGTCGGCTCCTGAAGTTCCTAGCGGCGGTTCCGGGTGTACAATGATGCTCGACGACGTTGTCGACACCCTGGCGCAGAGTCGGAGGTTGAGGCAGCAAAATGTCGCAATATTTCAACGTGAACAAAGCACTATTTAACGACGCGTACAATATTTGGCGGTCACGATCTAAACGTGGGCGCTGCTGCTACTCAACTCCCGAGCCTGCCGCCAGTCAGCCGGCGCGTAGCTTCCCCCTCTCTGTCTCTCTCACTCTCGTGCTCCGCACTCACTCGAGCTCCGCGCTCGCTCGAGCTCCGCACTCGCTCGAGCTGGGGTAGCATTCTTTAACCTAAAAATGAGTGGTCAGTGGCCAGCAGACGCGTCGCGTAAAAAATGACGTATAATACGTCACTGTAAGAAAATAAAAAAAATATATTTGAAATTTAAAAAAAGAGATTAAATAAACCTAAGTTTATATTAAAAATATTTATTTATAATTGAAATTTTTACATAAATTATTTTTAGTTATAAAATTTTTTAAAAATTTTATAGCTAAATTTTTTTGCAATCACTGATGTGATTTCATCAAAAGTTAACACTCTTTTTCCTTGAACAACTGCATCGTGTGAAGATGTTTCTGAAATTATTTCCATTTCATTAAATGTTTTTTCTGGAAATAAAATTTGTATTAAATTTGTTAAATTGAAAAATAAATACGATTAATTAATATTATTACCTTTTTGTGTTGGATTCAGGCTAATATCTGGCTCAAAATTTTGGTAGAGTTTTTTATAAAATATAATTTTTTTTTCTTGCTCGCTTCGTCTTTTACTTTTACTTTTTTTTTCTAAATCTTCATTCAGACAATACCAAGCCTATTTAAATGAAATAATACAAATAACCATTTATACCAAGTTTAAAAATAAAAAAGTTGATATTTTGTAGCTTACAAATTTCCAAATGGTAGCGGGCTTTGGGAGTAAAGAAACTTTATTCAGATTATCTGTAATAATATCCCAATGGAAATTTTTTTCTTCTAAACTCGTTTTACCGAACCCTACCTCAGGAAAATCAATAACGTATTGTAGGATACACGAGAGTTGTTTTTCGTTTAATTTTATTCCTCTATAACTAAAATTTAAAAAAGTTTTATGCAAAGCTTACCGAGCTATTAAACTACTTTAAAAATATCTGCACTTACCTCATTTTGAATAATAGGTATTAGATAGACAAGTTGCTTCATAAATGGCGTTTCCAAAACAGACGATTTCCATTCCTTTTTTTTGTAAGTATAATGATGAACGGTGATCGAAAAATTAGAAACCAAAGTTAAAATATACGTACGGCAGTTATTGAGTGAAAAAAATAATTTGGTAGAGCAGGAAGTAGATGATCTCATATCCGAGGAAACAGAATATTTCCATCATTCGGGCTCAAGTGATTTTAATAATAATGCTGGTGTAAGTGAAGAAAAAGATTCAGAAAGACCTTGAGTTTTTTATAATTTTTATTATTTAAAATCTTGTTATTATAAGTGTTATTAATTACTTACTAAATAATATTAATTTTTTACTAGTGTTTTTAATTTTTTTAAATAATTTTTTCAAAATTATTATAAGTAGCTTAAATGTTAAAAAAATATTGAAAAAAATATATAATAAATAATGTTACATTTCAAAAATTATATATAATTCAACTTGTAAAGGAATTGATCTCTTGTTAACTACATTGTAAAATATTTTATAAGCAAAAGAAATTGATCTCTTGTTAACTACGTTGTAAAATATTTTATAAGCAAAAGCTTATAAAAAAATTTTTGTAAAAGCAAACAAATTATTTAAATTGTTTGGCGGAAGAAAAGACACTATGTAAAATAAACAAAGCAATTGTAGATTAAGGATTCCTTATAAGGAATAAATTAATTAATAAATTTATACACAGTAAAAAAATAGTAATGAATAATAATATTTTTAGAGTAAAATTTTTTAAATGTTTTTCTAAAAAAAAAAAAAATTAATTTATTAAATTATTGAAAAATATATTAAGTAATATTACTAACATTTTTTTATTTTGAATTGCTATAAAGAGAAAATAAATGAAGTAAAATTGTATACTTATTGTTTTTATCTATTCCTGGAAAATTTTTTAAAGAATACAGTAACCCCAGAAGTTAAAACATTTATGATGGTATATGGAGAATAATAACAAATAATTTTTTTGTAGAGATTTACGAGGGGGAGAGGGGACCAAGCATCGCATTGCCTTATTCTACGTTGGAGCACGGTTAGTAGTTTAGAAGGTCTCGAGTCGAGAGGCGTCAAGCCACGTGCAGCATCTTGTGTGAAGAAAAATAAAAAAAAAACGTAGTTTTGTCTATAAATTGAAAAATGAGTGATTTTTTCGTGACATTTGCTGTATAAAGTAGGTACAACAATTATTAATTGTATATCAATTAAATTTTTAATACCGTATTCTGTATTTTATCCAACGCACCTTTTTTTAAAATAAATATTCTTGTACAGTTAAATATAAACAATTAAGAAATTCAATATTCTAAAGTAATAAGTGTAATACCTTAATTATTTTCTTAGAGTTTCCTTAAGTACTTAAGGTGGGCAATTCTTGCAAATATTAAATTTAGTTACTTAAAAGAAAATGGGCGAGACCTCAACACTGACTTCGTCTACTTCAGCAAATACAAAAAGAGTTGAACGTTTGAGACGAAACAATTTTTCAAGTGTTCCCTATCTTGAGTTTGAATGCCACACCAAAATTTCTTTTACACCCGATAAATTTTTAACTAATGAGCGTAATAAAAATAAATTAATTCAAAAAATAATGCAAAAACTTTCGGATTCAGGTTTTAACTGTCAACAAGCAGAGGAAGATGCAGACAGACTGATTATCATTACTGCAAAGACCGTAGCAATACAGAAAAAAACATCGTCATCGTCATCAATAACGACAAATGTTGTAGTAGTAGGATAAGATTAGACCTTTTAGTACTTTTGTGTTAACTTGTTTCAGATGATTTAAATGTTTTCTTTAATAAAGTTGGGACTGCATCAGTAAAAGAATCATTTTTTGGATCAGATAGTTTTAAACATAATCGTAAAATAGTAGCTTTTTTACATGCGTTTACTGGATGTGATTCTACTTCAGGATTTTCTGGTAAAGGAAAATTAACTGCTGTAAAATCACTACTCGTAAATCCAAATGTATTGAGCTTAGCCGAAGTTTTTTACAAGTCTTTTGAAAGTGAAAATGAAAATCGTCAATTGCAAAAAATGATTGGTAAAAATGGATGTGAACTAATTGCTTGGATGTTCTCTGTGAAAAAAAAAAAAAAAATTATCACTCAATGAAGTCAGATATTTAAATTATACAACTAAAACATATAAATCTGGATTCAAACTGGACAAACTACCACCCACTGAAGCAGCTGCAGTTCAACAAAATTATAGGGTTTATTACCAAATACAAAAGTGGCTAGGAGTTCGTAAATCTGCAATTGAGTGGGGCTGGAAATATGACTCTGAAAATAATTTAATACCAAAATTCAGTGCCGAAAAATTAATTCCAGATGATTTACTTAAAAAAATTTCCTGTAGTTGTGAAACCGGTTGTGATAAACAAAGATGTGGATGTCGAAAGCATGGATTAAAATGTACTAATTTATGTACAAAATGTGATTCTGACTGCTTTAAAAATTTTGAAGAAGAAGATCAAACGATACCAGATTTCAATGATTCTTTCGATCCTTTCGATATTCACGATCCATACGATTTAGTAACATGCGTATATGAAGAAGAAGAAGAAGAAGAAGAAGAAGAAGAAGAAGAAGAGGAAGAGGAAGCGGAAGAAGAAGAGGAAGAAGAAGAGTGTACAATGTTTTCTTAGTCATTTTCGACACTTTTCGTGATTGGACATATTGGACAATAAAGCACTAGTACATAGAAAAGTACATGTTACCATAAACATGACTTTTAACGATAAAAATTAACAAACAATACATTATTTATAACAAATAGTATCAAAATTTGTAAAAAATATTGTTGTTTTCAGTTTTTCGCATTTTTCCGGATGTTTTTCTCTAGTAACACTATTATTATTTTTTTTTTTTTCAAAAAATATAAAATTCAAAGAAAAAAATGAGCCCAAGCAGAATTTTCCAGAAGCATTATTTTTAAGCCCACGCACATATGAACACAAAAAATTTTTCACGTTTTTTGACGATTTCTCCGAAACCGCTCAAAATTTTTCAAAAAAAACCACATATTTTGCACATAAAATGCTAAACTTCCGCCAAATATTGTTTAATTTAATTAATTTTTGCGATCAGGAAAAATCAAAAACGAAAAAAGTGGTTTTTTGCATTTTTCACAGAAATTTTGAGGTTATGTAAAAAAAAGTGTTAGAACAAAAGTTGTAGGTTTTTTGATTATCTACAACTTTTACGTTCCAACTTTTTTGATAAAACGTGTAGTTTTCTCAGAAAATGCAAAAAACCACTTTTCACCCCTAAAAACCCACCCCCTCCTTCGATTTCCAAACTGAATTTCTTGAGATTATTTTTCCCTCATATGGAATCATATAATCAACAAACTCCCGTAGTTAGTTACTGCTCATTAATTTTTCCCTTCAAAAATATTATCGGTACTGTACTAATAATAATCACTGTGTGTAAAATATATCTAAAAAAAAAAAAAAATTATATTCATTATATAATCACAACTATCATTTTTTATTGATTATAAAATTATTTTTTACATAAAACTTTCATAAAATACCTCATTTGATACTTCAAAAATTATCACAGATTACAAATTTTCAAGTAGAATAAACTCTTAATCATCTAACAGAACTATCATCTTGACACCATCACTAGTTAAGTCAAAAATTCACAAAATGACAAAAGTTTATGAGCAAAAATATAATTGATTACATAGCAAGTTATTTACCTACATACATAACCTAATATTTTTTCTTTTTTTTTCAAGAGCAAATGAACTAGTTTTTTTTTTGACGTTGGCACAGCTACCAAAATTTTGGGCATCTTGGGTGATGATTTTGGATATGTTCGAGGTTGAGGTGGAGCACAGGAGCAGTGACAGAATGAGGCATGTCAACGCGCTCAGTCACCCGAACAACGTTTTCATTATTCAAGACCCAATTCGAGAAAGAATAAGAAGAGCATAGCAGCAAGCAATCAGTGCGCTACTCAAGCAAGGTGCTTATAAAAATTATGTCGAGGCTAATGGCTTAATTTTTTAGCAGAGTAACGAGCAAAGAAGACTGGTGGTTCCGAAAGCTCTTCAAGGTGAGTTAATCAAAAGAGCCTATGAAATCGGGCATTTTAGAGTTAAAAAGACTACCGAGGCGTTGCAGCACGAGTACGCAATAAGCAACTTAAAAAAGAAGATTGAAGACTTAATCAGCAACTGTTTGACGTGCATCTTGGCATCGAGGAAAAGTGGCAAGGCAGAAGAGTTGCTTAGTTCAATCCCTAAAGAGGAGGCTCCTTTCTATACGCTTCATTTGGATCACATCGGGCCACTTCCTTCGACAAGCAAGAACTACAAGCACCTGCTAGTAATCGTGGATGCTTTCACGAAGTTTACGTGGATTTTCGTGACGAAATCTACGGGAAGCGCAGAGGTGCTTGGACGTCTCAGTCAGATGCAGGTTACTTTTGGCAATCCTTTCCAGTTTTTATCGGACAGAGGTGCAGCATTCAAATCCGAAGACTTTAAGGAATACTGCAAGACTCAAAAGATTACCCACCTGAGGATTGCGGCAGGCGTGCCTCGTGGAAACGGGCAAGTCGAACGTATTAATGCGATCATCGAAAACGTTTTTGCAAAGCTTGCAATTGAAGAACCACTGAAATGGTACAAGTACGCAGGGCGCGTGCAGCAGGCAATCAACAGCACTTACCAGAGATGCGTCAAGACTACAACTTCCCAGTTACTTTTTGGTACGAAGATAAGAACCAAGGAAGACCCGGAGATGATACAGCTCATCGAAGAAGGCAGCATGCTCGAGTTCGAGAGAAGTCAGAGAAGTCGACGAAGTCAGAGAAACAGTTTTAAGCCAGATCAGCGAAATTCAGAAAGAAAATGCATCAAACTACAACTGGAAGAGAGAAGAAGCGACCAAGTACCAGCGGGGCGATTTGGTTACTATAAAAAGGACACAGATCGGCCCCGGGCTGAAGCTGGCACAAAACAAAAAATACCACAAAATCTGCCAACTACGTGAAACCATGGAGAGGATTCATCAAGGACGTCAGCAGCGACGTCGACGAAGCATCGAAAGAAGGAGACGTCAACGAAGTCGCCTGAGGGCAGGTGAAGTTCAGGAATGGCCGAATGTGGGAAGTGTAGTGCATACGTGCAGTGGTGTAAGTGTAGGCTTAAGGTATGCAGGTATGCGAGTGCTCGAGCGAGTGAGTCGGTAACTATGTATCCGTTAGCGAGAGCGAGATAGAAGAATGAGTGAGTCGTAGTACGCTGAAGTGTAGTACGAGGGTCCTGCGAGGTCCTAAAAGCGTCAGTCATTGAGTAGACCACGACGTGACGACGTGGCTAGCCCTAGGAGCGGTTGTATTTTATAATAAATAAACATTTTAACCATCAAGTATCTTGATTTTTACCCCGATTTCCACACAACAGCCAAAAAACGTATTTTTTTATCTTCGAAAAAACACCGATTTTTCCAAGATAAAAAGTTTAGGGAGTACAAAAAATTTATTAAAAATATGTGTTTTTTTATGTATTTATATTAATCACACAGTGTAGTCATGGCAAATGTTCGGCCAATTTAAAGCAGGCAAAAATAAATCGGAAATATACAAACTACTTCACATAAGTAGACATTTTGTTAGAAATACTATCAGTACTTATAAAGAATCAAAAATCAGTTAAATACAAAAGTCGACCAGGACGCCCCCGAATAATAAGTGATCAATTTTTGGTTAAAGATTTGAAAAAAAATCGTACTATTACTGCAAGGAGTTTAAAAATTAAACTAGAAGAACTATCTGGTAAAATTATTTCGAGGCAGACAATAAACAGAAGTTTGCTTCAAAAAAATTTGAAATCCGTCGTCGCGGTCCGCAAGCCTCTTCTTACTTTAAAAAATAATAAAGCTAGGTATGACTGGTACAAGGAAAGATTATCATGGAGTACTGCAAAATGGAATCAAGTATTGTTTAGTGATGAATCCTCGTTTCAACATTTTTCCAATCGCCCCGTACGAGTGCGAAGATTACCCAACGAAAAATATAACTCTGATTGTCTTGCTCCAAAAGATAAAAAAGGTGGTGGATCAGTGATCGTTTGGGGCTGTTTGTCTGGTAAGGGTACAGGTGAGATACATTTTATTAATGGAACAGTGGACAGTGATAAGTATATTGGTATTTTGAAGAACTACATGCTCCCGTCCAAGAAAAAGGTTGTCAGAAGACGAAAAAAGTGGTTGTACCAGCACGATGATTCTCCTTGTCATACGTCTAAAAAAACAATGAAATGGTTCACAAACAAAAAAATTCCACTACTGACGTGGTCCGCCCGTTCACCTGATCTAAACATTATTGAAAGCGCTTGGGATCAGATCGAGAAAACGATCAAGGATAAAAAGTTGAGAAATATAGAAGATTTAAAACTGGAGATTGCTGCAGCCTGGCAAAGTTTAAGCCACAGTTACTGTCAGAAGCTTGCGGATTCGATGGTTAGAAGAGTGAAAGCTTGCTACAATACTAAAGGAGGAGCTACAAAGTACTGATCAACTCAAAAACTATTTAATTCAAAAAATATTTGTAATGTTGAAATTGGATAATCTTATCGAAGTGTTTTTTTTATTCGTTCAAACTAAATTATTCAAAAAACATAGTAATTTTCTTAAATTTTTAAAGTGTTAAAAGTTCTGAAAAATAAATAGTTTTCACAATAATTTTTTTTAATTTTTCAGGTGTTTCGTAATAAATAAATTAAAAATACATAAAAATTGAGTTTTCATTTAATTTTAACCCTGAAAATAAAAAAAAGATGCATTCAATCGTAAAATACTGTTAATTAATAAAAAATCGGTGATTTGTCGAAGATAAAAAAATACGTTTTTTTGCTGTTGTTTAAACAATTTTGTATATAACAACTTGGAAATTTTTTTCTTCAAACTTGAGCATAAAAGGAAAATAGGGGGAGAAAAATTATAAGCCTGAAAGTTAATAACATTTTTTCACAATCGATCAAAAGTCATAAGAAGACCTTAAAAAGCAGTTTTTTAAAAAACAACATTTCAAACTTAAAATATGGGTAAAAATTAATTTATAAATTAAATTTGTATATTGTTTATGTTTTTCTCTTGAATAATTGAGTATATTGATTGAAAAAAATTGTTGGAGACGACTTAATTAAAGTTTTAGTTGGTTGCAGTCACTTAAAAACTCAAAAATCACATCATTAATAGATAACATTTGGGGATGGCCTAAACTTTTCAGAACTACTGTATATATATATATATATATATAGGTCATTCCAACATCTTTCAGCAAAACCGTGAGCACGAGGTCAACCAATTTCCCTAGTTTTTTAGTATGTTAAAATGTAACTATATTTAGGAGCTTCGCAAAAATTTATGCTTAAAATATGCCGTAGAACCTGAATGACAGCCATTTGAAATAAAAAAATAAGCCTTTTTAGAGTTATTTTAAGCCTATTTTTATCCTAAATTCAAATACTCGCTAAAAATAGAGTTGTTATCCAGTTTTTAATAAATCCGATTTAATCAGTTGTAATTATTTGAAAAATGTAAACTAAATGTATGAGTACAACTTATAAATTTATGAATACCTGATTCCTTGTACACTCATAGTAAGATGATCATACATTTGTTTGGCATTTAAAATTTGTACTTGTTGAATAGAAGCTTTTCTTGCTGATCGTTTCGCAACAGCGCCTATGCCGCGGACGTCGCAGGAACTCTTACCTTGCGATGTTCCGAAAAAATTATAAAATTTCAGTTCCAGACCGAAATCATTCTTATGAAATAAAAGATTGATAAAATGGTTTCTGTAAAAAAAAATTCTAAGCTATCACTTTTGTACTGTTACTAAAACTTATAACTAGGTTATTTTATATAATATTTGTTAAGCATAATTATAAAAAAAATAATTTGATTGGTTCAAGAAATCGTATAAGATCATTAAAAAAAAACGTTTAATAACGATAAAAGATTAAATAATTCACTTCCTGAAAAAAGAGATTTAAAAAAAGGTTAAAAGTTTTTTATGAAACGAATAAACCAAATATATAAATGATATGAAGTTTTTATCCTTTCGTTATGAATTTTTTATTTTTTTAACTAAAAAATTAATAATTTTATTTTTACTCACTTGTTTTCAAATTGGTGTGGAGCACCATCGGAAAAATACGTCAAATTTTTTATAAACGGATACTCCTGTTTAATAGAGTCAAGTACTGTTTTTAAGAAAATATGTACAGCTCCGGCTGAATGATCTTTACCATCACATATTTCGCAATAATTAGCCACTTTGATAAGATTATCTTTTTGATCTTTGAAGTGCAACGTAAGAGTAAACAATGAAGCATGTGAATTTTGACGTATGAAGGGGTAATTTTTTACGAAGTCCATGGTTATAAGCCCAGTTTTCTCATCCAAATTTTTCTTTGACTTTGCATAAAAGAGTTTTTGCTCATTTGAAATAAAATGGTATTCTGTAAAGTTCCACAAGTCGGTAGATAATTCCACAATAATTTCTGTCACAGTTTTTTCCAAGGTTAACAACGTTGTTCTAGTTATTTCTTTGCCATCTTCATCTATGATTTTTTCTGTGCCCCAATTTGTATACTTAACAATTTTATATGGATTATCAATATCTAGAGCTAAAAATGCATAGATAGTTTCTTTACTAGAACATTTTTGACCTTTATATAACATGCACTCTTTTTTTTCAACTGAGCAAACAAAAATATCAAGTAGTTCGCGATAATTCATTCTAGGTTTCACTGATGCTAATTTAAGCTTTACATTTTGATGTATGGAACAAATACAAACAATATGTGAGCCAGAATTTCCAGCCGAAACACATTGCTCAGGTTTTTGTTCGAAAAAAAAGCCAAACACGGTACTTTTTACGGGCTATTTTCAGCAATCCAGTTTTTGTGGAGAAGTTTTATATCGTACAGTAAATATCTCTTTTGTAATAAAATTCTTTCACCATTTATTCTCAAACTTATTTTTTCTTTCACTCCAATGCACGTAGCACGATTAGAGTCGTCTAAATAATAACTTTTTATACTTTTCCTTGTTTCTAGAGAAATGCGAAAAAAAATTTTCTTCGTGCGATGAAAAGAGCCTGCGAAAAGGTTATATAATATTTTGAAACATATTTTTAATTAACAAAAAGATGTGTGCTAAGTGCAAAACAAAAATTATGAATTTAAACAGTTTTCACTAAAGCAAAAAAAGAATTTGCACTAAAAATGAAATAAAACCTTCATTTATTATTAAAGTAAAGTTTATTTAAAACGAAATCTTTTAGTTTATTTAAAAAAAATTATTTTATTTACTAAATTAACAGGGTAAAATTTATGAAATAAAAGTTAAGTCATATTAATTTTACAATCTGTATTTTCAATAAAATTTATTTGAACTTACCAGATTTCTTCAAAATTTTCATCTCTTTAAATTGATACCTCGTGCATTTAAAATATAAATTGATTGTGTTCAAATTCCAATCATCAGGAACAAAAGTTAAAAGTTCAATTTTTTCATTATAACTTGTTTCTGGTAAATTAAACTTGATCTGAATATTTTTGATGGTTGATGCAAACCAAGAACTTTCATTATTAAGTTTTTGCAGATCATCAAATTTAGGCAACTCTACTTGAAGAGAGGCTTCAAAGGATTTTGAAGTTTTATTAACAACATTTTGTATGATTTCTACACCTTTTTTTATAGCACTTGCTTCGTTAAGTTTTTGTCTTTTAAGAGCTGGTAAATCAAAAACATCAAGAATATCATCAAGTTTTTTTTTTTTTTCTTGACTATCAGTTATAAATTCAAGACTGTTTTTATCCTTCTCACTTGGTTCAGAAGGCGAAGCATTACCTGATAAAATTAAAACCTTTCACTTTCTTCTATTTTTTTGTTTATTTTGTTTGTCTAAGATATCTGATTTTAACATTCTTTCACAAGTAGAGCATACTTTTTGACCTGCAGTTATTTTTTGATCAAATACTTCCTTGAAGTATACAACTAATTCATTATCTTAAACAACTAAATCATTATCAATTTTAACTCTATGTCTTTCCAATGGATCAACACAGTATTTAAAATTCAAATTTTCGAAGTTTTTAACCCTTAAACTACACACCTCAAAAAAATTACACAAACTACACACTGGGTGGTTTACACCCCAGAGCGTTAAATTGTTTATAACTTTTGCTTAATTCAATATATTTTAACCAAAATTTACTGAGGCATATCTCAATAGCTTGTCTAAAGAATAGCATGATATTTAGCGTTAAAACATTTTTTTATTTTGTTATAAAAAAGAAAATGTAAGAAAAAAGTGAAAATTTGGACTTTTTTTTTAAATTCATAACTTTTTTAATTTTTAATATTTTTTAATGAAATTTGTAGCAATGCACCCCTTAAGTATTGTACTTTAAGACAAAAATATGTTTATTCGCGTTCCCTCTAAAAAATATATTTATTTTGATGATTGAATAGGGAAAAATGAGGGTAAAAACAAAGTAATATTATTGTTCAAATAGCACTGTTTAATTATTTATAAAAAATCATAAAAACTACAAAAAAATATTTTTACATTAAATAATGTAACTTTACATGAAAAAAATATAAAATAATTGAATATTTTCGATGATTTTAACCTTTAAACTACACACCTCAAAAAAATTACACAAACTACACACGGGGTGGTTTACACCCCAGAGCGTTAAATTGTTTATAACTTTTGTTTATCATTCAATATATTTTAACCAAAATTTACTGAGGCATATCTCAACTTCACAAACGTCTACTTACGTCTCAATACCACTCTTTCCACACAAAAACAAGATACAAAATTTTTCTCCAATTTAAAAAAAATACGACGTTAACTACACACGGCGTGGTCTACACCCCACGGCGCAACACACGTGGCTTTGGCGTGCTCTCAACGGCAGCTGACGCACTACTAACCTAGTGTCTAGGCACAGGCAGGTAGTCGGACCATTTAACTAACACGAGGTGACGCGCTAGACTTGGTTTTTAAACGGGTAGTAGAAATATATTACCTTAAACAGCTCTGGGGTTGTTTACACCCCGGTGTGTAGTTTAAGGGTTAATGTTGCTGTCAATTTTTGTATAACAATTACTACACAGTTTTTTTCCAGGTGTGATTTCAATCGACAAACATTTTTTTGATTTTTCGCATTAATCTAGGTTAACTGTGATTAAATTTTTTGTAATACTTTTGTTATGAATTTTAAAAGGGTTATCACATTTTGTTTCTAGAGACGAGTAATAAGTAAAAAAAAAGTCATAATGATGTTTACAAATAAATTTCTTTTCAATTTTTTCTATTTCAGGCACTCTCAAGTAAAGAAGTCTCACATCTTTTTCAGTGAAATCACTTACAGTATGAAAAAATTTTTCGACGAAAATTTAGTTGAATGACAACTATTATCATTTAAAAAATCTCATACACAACATTGAACACTCATATCTACATCTTCAGACATCCTATTTAGCAAAATTAGCACAAGTCACTTGATAAAAATTAGAGCACTAAAAAAGTAAAAACTGACAAACAAAGGTTTGTTGATGTTATTAGTAGCTAAAACTTAATTGTAGAAGGTGCTGCAGTCTATAAACGTGTGAGCTCCGAGCTGCGAGTCCACGGTAGAGCGAGAGAGAGAGAGTGAGAGCGAATGTGTGAGTGTGCGAGAGAGCGTGCGGTTACGCGGCGCGCTGCGACGAGCCAAGCGGACCGCTGCTCAAAAATTGTTACTACCTTAAACAAGAAGTATTGAATGTTAAGTGTTGATTTATTTATGAAAAGAATCAATGACTCAAGTTTTACCTTTAATTAACTTTATTTGAAAAAATAAGTAATACTTAAATAAAATTTTTGAATACATGAAAAAATCTACCACGAAAAAATCTATCACACAAAAATCTACGACGAAAAAATCTACCCGAAAAAATTTACCAGAAAAAATCTATCACAAAGCAATGTAACAATGAGAATCCACCTCAAAAATATCAACTATTAAATATGTACAAGTTAAAAAAAAATCGGATTACATGAAAAAATCCACGACGATAATATTAGATAACAGAAAAAAAAAAAAAAAAAAAAAGAAAAAATTTATTCGAACTAGATTTTGGTCGGAACTAAATATTATGGCGCGCCTCTGCGTTAAAAATAACCCGTTAGTGTTTTAATATTGTTTATTTCAGTAATTAGTAGATGATATTATTAATTACATAATAGTACAACTTTATAACAAAAAGTAAACAATCTTATTATATCAAAACGATCATTAAAACACGATCATATATGCTACTCTTCTCAAATATTCTACAATGTCATCACGTGCATAATCCTCAACGATATTTTTTAAACGGGAGTCGTAATCTTTATACTTTTTTCTTTTCGGCTGTGCTTCATCACCAGTTTTTAACTTTTCAATCAATAATTCATGATAAAATATGTTGTATAGATAGATTTTTCGTGATAGATTTTTTTTTAGATATATTTTTTCGTGGTAGAATTTTTGATATAATAAGATTGTTTACTTTTTGTTATAAAGTTGTACTATTATGTAATTAATAATATCATATACTAATTACTGAAATAAACAATATTAAAACACTAACGGGTTATTTTTAAAACTATCCGCGCCGTGGGGCCCGAAGGGCCCCCGCAGAGGCGCGCCATAATATTTAGTTCCAACCAAAATCTAGTTCGAATAAATTTTTTCTTTTTTTTTTTTTTTTTTTTTTCTGTTATCTAATATTATCGTCGTGGATTTTTTCATGTAATCCGATTTTTTTTTAACTTGTACATATTTAATAGTTGATATTTTTGAGGTGGATTCTCATTGTTACATTGCTTTGTGATAGATTTTTTCTGGTAGATTTTTTCGGGTAGATTTTTGTGTGATAGATTTTTTCGTGGTAGATTTTTTCATGTATTCAAAAATTTTATTTAAGTATTACTTATTTTTTCAAATAAAGTTAATTAAAGGTAAAACTTGAGTCATTGATTCTTTTCATAAATAAATCAACACTTTACATTCAATACTTCTTGTTTAAGGTAGTAACAATTTTTGAGTAGCGGTCCGCTTGGCTCGTCGCAGCGCGCCGCGTAACCGCACGCTCTCTCGCACACTCACACATTCGCTCTCACTCTCTCTCTCGCTCTACCGTGGACTCGCAGCTCGGAGCTCACACGTTTATAGACTGCAGCGCCTTCTACAATTAAGTTTTAGCTCCTAATAACATCAACAAACCTTTGTTTGTCAGTTTTTACTTTTTTAGTGCTCTAGTTTTTATCAAGTGACTTGTGCTAATTTTGCTAAATAGGATGTCTGAAGATGTAGATATGAGTGTTCAATGGTGTGTATGAGATTTTTTAAATGATAATGGTTGTCATTCAACGAAATTTTCGTCGAAAAATTTTTTCATGCTATAAGTGATTTCACTGAAAAAGATGTGAGACCTCTTTACTTGAGAGTGCCTGAAATTGAAAAAATTGAAAAGAAATTTATTTGTCATCATCATTATGACTTTTTTTTACTTATTACTCGTCTCTAGAAACAAAATGTGATAACCCTTTTAAAATTCATAACAAAAGTATTACAAAAAATTTAATCACAGTTAACCTAGATTAATGCGAAAAATCAAAAAAATGTTTGTCGATTGAAATCACACCTGGAAAAAAACTGTGTGGTAATTGTTATACAAAAATTGACAGCAACATTAACCCTTAAACTACACACCGGGGTGTAAACATCCCCAGAGCTGTTTAAGGTAATATCTTTCTACTACCCGTTTAAAAACCAACTCTAGCGCGTCACCTCGTGTTAGTTAAATGGTCCGACTACCTGCCTGTGTCTAGACACTAGGCAAAACGAAAAACGAAAATTTTGCGAGGTCATCCATAGAAACCGGATAAAAACTCTATTTTTAGCGAGTATTTGAATTTAGGATAAAAATAGGCTTAAAATAACTCTAAAAAAGGCTTATTTTTTTATTTTAAATGACTGTCATTCGGGTTCTACGGCATATTTTAAGCTTAAATTTTCGCGTAGCTCCTAAATATAGTTACATTTTAACATACTAAAAAACTAGGAAAACCGGTTGACCTTGTGCTCACGGTTTTGCTGAAAGATGTTGGAATGACCCATATATATATCTTCCTATATTATATAGTTATATCCAGGAGGAGCATTATTTTTTAATGGGTTTTTGAAGACATTTTGTTCCTCCTTCCTTAAAAGAGCATAATTATAAAGAAATTCCTTCTAGTTATTTAGTTCAAGGGCGCTCCTCTCGTTCTCCTCCCAAATTATTCATTGCTTCTCACGGAGGAGCAAATTTTGTTGCTCCTCCGGGAGGAACACCTCAAAACGTTTAAAAAACCTTATATTTAACATAGTTGAATGGTGCTCCTCCCATTCAGCTCAGCTCCTCCTGCTGCTCTTCCATGTTTCAAAAAAATGTTAATTTCTTGGTTAAAAAAAATTTGCTCTTCCGGGAGGAGCTGGGAGGAGCACCCTATAATTATGTGAAATATAAGGTTTTTTAAACGTTTTGAGATGCTCCTCCCGGAGGAGCTACAAATAATGTTAAATATAAGGTTTTTCGACTGTTTTGAGGTGCTCCTCCCCAGTTTTCAAAAAATCCACCTTAAAAAGTACTTTTTTCCTTTAGTTATGTCTCAAGCTCTTGAAACACAGAGAGAAAATGTTACATCATTTTTTAATTTTTTTATTTTGTTAATTTTTTCTTATCTTTATATTTTTAAAATTTTTCTGTGGATTGGCGAGCAAAGCGAGCAGGGGGTACTTACTTAACTCACCTTCTAGTATATAAATACATATATATATATATACAAACTTCTAACGCTTCTAACAGGCGTCCAAGACACCTTTTTTGTATAAATTTTATCACGTTAATAGTCGTACTTGGGAAGAGATGATTAAGTTCAAAGCCTTTAAAGGCAATCACAGAATCTTTGCGTCGACGCACTTACGCAGCGACGCCGCAGTAGTTTGTATTCCTGTATATACGCAGCGGTCAGGCGTCCGTGCGTCGGCTGCCTGAAATATAGGTATACAAACTGCAACTGCGTCACTGCATAACTGCGCCAACGCAAAGTTTCTGTGATAACCTTAATTTACCCATCCCTCCCCAGCAAGCTCATAAAACCTTTTTGGCAAAACCTAAAATTTTTAGGCTGGGCTCTCAAAAATCAATTTTTTAGCTGGTCAACACAATTTGAACTAAGCTGACTTGGTTAAGTAGTTATGAACAACGAGTTTGGGAAATAAGAATACTATACAAAACCTATTGACTACTGATTGGGCTAATTACGAGTCAACTTGGTTTTTTGACTAGAAATAGTTGATTAACTTTGGTTTTAATTACATAGTTAGAAAGACTTCGCAAAGAAACTGCAATCAAAAATACTGATTTTTTTTTCTTTTTATTAAAAAAAAAGAAAAAACATTTTCGAATGTTTTTAACCTTTTAAAGAAGAATTTTTTACAACATCAAATCTTATTTATAATTTAAGAATAATATTTTATTTTTTATTGCCTTCGTTAAAATATATAAATTACAAAAAATTTTGAGACTTACAAATGATTTATTCATTGCACGCTTCACATCATCCGTTCCTGAACCATAAATTTTTTGTAAAAAAAAATTTAAACCTGCTTCACCATCGGGTTTCTCGTTATTTTCCTCCTTTTCAATTTCTTTTTCAAACTTATCCCAGTTAGTAGCTTTTTTACAAGAACTAGGATAATTCGAAAACTGCTTTCCAGCTTGAAATGAATCTGAAATTTTTTTTTTGAATTAATTACGTTAGCCTGTCGAGAACTACAGAAGCTATAAAGTTGGACTTGCTTATCAATGTATGACCTGTCAAATGAAAAGCACTCACTTCAAAGATACGTTTGGGCTCATGTCTCTTCTACACTGGCGGTTAATCCGAGGATCGGCATAACTTTTAAATTTTTATATCTCGCTTCTGAGTAGATATACAGCACTGTTTTTCGAAATCACATAAAAAATTATTATTCTCTACCCATAATCACAAAAATTAGAATAATTTTCAATATGAAAGTGCGATATAACAATTATAAAGTTAATCCGGCCTTTCGGATGATCCGCCAGTGTCGAAGAGGCATCAGCCCGGAAGGTCCCAAAAACTAAGATATATTAATTTATTTCAAACACAAAAATAATCTTTCCTTTTTATTTAAAACTTTTTTTAAACTATTCACTTTTGAACTTTACAGTGTCAAAGATCAATTTCGAAAAAAATTGTTTGCTTACACTAGTTCTTGGAGTTGAAATAAATAATATTCAAGGCTTTATTTTCCTAAAATCTACCCAAGCTACTTTGATCAAGTATTTTTAAAATTATAGCTGATTGAAAAAAGGACCTCGAAGTTAGATTTTTCATAAATTTTACAAAAAGTGAAGTTTTCAAAAAATAGTTAAGGGAGTTATTTTTCACATAAAAGCCTTCAACTTTATGTAAAAAAAAGTTTCACAATTCAACAGTTGATTTATAGTGGCTTACTCCAGGAATTTTCGCTGTAAAACTAGATTTCATTTTAAATTATTATTGTTTTAACGCACCTGAATTTTTATTTTGTAATATTTTTGCTTTGTCTATGGTCTTATCTCTTTATAAAAGAGAGCTATCGCCATTTTGCGTAAACTTTTTATTTGCGAGCTGATTGATGAAGAAATTTTTCATTTTCGAAAAGTGCATTTGAGGTTACTATTTTTGATTATTCCTATGCGCGCTTAGAGGGGCTATATAAAGTAAAACAATTTAAAAACTGATGAAGTTAGAATTTTTTATTTTATTTAACAAAAATTTCTTTTACAAAAGCAATAAATAAGGGTCCATTCGCGCTTCCACGCTGAGTGATTTGTAGTACCGTTTGATAAATTAAATAAGTAAATAAAACTTTTACTATTTAAAACAACTAAATAATTTCTTATCTACACTAACACAAAAAAAATTTTGTATCTGCAAGTTTGTGTAGATAGCTCGTTGATTGTAAAATCTTCAAACAAAAAGTGGAGTTTCATAATTTTTAATTGTGCTTTTTACAATTTTGAAGATAACTTATCATGCGACCTAACCTAAAAATTGATAAAACTCCATAACAATTTAAAACTGGAGAATCTACAACTTAAAAATTGCTGCCCTTACCTACTTTTTGTGAAGAAACTACAATCAATTTCTCTCCGTGTAAGGCAATCTTACCTTTTAATTTATTAAAGATTATACATAATAATAATAATATTAATATAATTCAAAATAATTTTCCAAAATCATTTTTTGATAAATATATTAAGAAAAGACTGTCTGCAATCAGACACAATACAAACATTACAAATGTATTTAATCGTGACGACTATGTTGATGAAAAAACTATTTTGGTTCTGCCTTTTTATGATAGTTTTTTCAAAAATTGTAAGAATGAATTGAAGAACTCAAATTTTAGAAATATACCAAGCGTGAGTAACAAATTGACTGATATTATTAAGCTAGGCAAGAGTGTAACGAGAAAGAGAGAAAAGACAGGATCAGTATACAAATTATCATGTAATTCTTGTAAAATATCTTATGTTGGACAAACAAAGAGAGCTTTCAATAAAAGAATCTCGGAACACAGTAAAAACGTTGACCCCGAGTCAGTTGTTTATAAACATAGGCTTGATTATAATCATGAGTTTAATTTTGATGACGTTGAGATTTTAGACACAGAACATGATTATAAAAAACGTTTAATCTCCGAAATTTTATTGATTAAAAGTACTAAACATACCATCAACAAGAGAGAGGATACTCAAAAGCTCAGTAGATCTTATAAATCTCTTTTTAATAAACTCTCTAGCCAAAATTAAATTTAAGACTTTAGATTACCGTATATTTTAAATTTACCCCTTCCCTTTTCAAGTTATTGTATACCAACACACCCACTTAATTTGGAACATCAATCCTATTATAAATTTTATTTCTCATTCGACGACTTGCTCGACTGAAGCAAAGACCATTCTTATTTAGGTAATTCCGTTTGTAATTTTGTAATTTAAAAAAAAATGTCTATTTGTTTAAAAATATCTAATTTTATGTAAACATTTATAATTTCATTGTGTTAATTGTAATAAATTATTTATATAGCATGAAGAGGTCTGCAAACCAAGCAGACGAAACGTTGCTGACAATAAACAAAAAATACAAATTATCTTGCAATTTATTGCACCTATTTTTATTCGAATACCTCTCCACGGATCGAATTGTGAATACAATGACTAATCAGTGTAATAATATTAATAATTTAGTGCCAAGTTTTCGGTTGGTTTCTCCCATCCAGCACCTCTCTGGGCCGCTCTGGATCGCTCGGTACTATGTAGAGGTTATCGGGGAAATAAAATACCCGAGGCCGACAAAAAAAAATCAATCTGGGGAAGGATACCCCGAAGGAAAACCAAATCATGGAAGGCACGAATCTAAAAACACATTTACCCAATGGAGTAACCAGTCTCTCCAGTGGTTCCGATCCTATGCAAGCACCGGGGTGGCCGGCACAATCCCCATGGATTCTGGATTCTGGGGGGCGGGGGGGTGCGTTCAAGTGAATGAGATAAATCAAGATTACTTCCTTCAAGTACCAGCAGAGAAGGAACGAACCGGAAGCGCATCGAGCATTGCGAGCGCCACGAGTGCTTTTAGCAATGCCACGGCTGACGAGCTGCGCTTCAGTCAGGAAGATTGGGACAAGTTTCTTAACTACAGACAGGGAGAAAACAAAATGTTCGAGTAAATAAAAGGGCATGTAGAACGGATGCTGGAGTCGTGTAAGCAACTGAAAAATGTCAACATGACAATCAAGGATGGTTTGAAGGCAGTGGCAGGTTTGAAAGAGGAAATGTTGAAGAAACACGACGAAAGTGACATGGAGGGAAATCATTACAAACGTACTCTCTGCTGGACAGAGGACGCTTGGAAAGTGAGAGCGAAAATACGTCGAATGATGCTGGCGCAGTTGATGAGAGACGCGGTTTTTTCAGCTCAAAAATTGAGAAATGATAGCGAGGAGGACTTCTTGCATTACCGAGAAAAGAAGAGAAAGAGGAACAACGACATCGTTTCTCCTAAAACGACCGCACAACAGAAAGATAAACGAGGAAAGCAACGAAAGGAAAGCCATAAGAAGAGGAAGAGAAGAAGAAGAGCAAGAGGAAGGACATCAGTACAGCCATCGCTCTAGTAGTCAAGGTTGGGGTTGACCAAACTTACGCTGGAGTGCTGGCAAAGATGAAGGCAGAAATAAAGGCACCAGATGAAATTACTGGTGTCTTCAAGACAAGCAAGAGAGATATACTCCTGCGACTGGACGGTGGATCCGATCAGGAGACTTATAAGTCAAAGTCGAGGAAGCCGTGCAGGACGTGGGAACTGTCGATAAGACCCGGCCTCGAACAGCAACGCTCGAGATCCAAGGGATCGACCCAATGGCAAACAAGGAGGAGTAGGAGATGGCTTTGTTAAACCATCGACACGACCCACAGAAAGGACGGAAAAAAATCCTCTTTCCACCAAGAAAGTGGAGCACAGGACTGGTTGTTATCGACCTCCTTAAGGAAGATGCAGTTAGCACTGAAAAGGCAGGAAGAGTGAATTGGATGGACTATGTGCCCTGTCCGCAGGAGGGTACACGTAGTGCAATGCTACAAGTGCCTGGGATACGGATACATTAGAAAGGACTGAAGGGAAGAAGTAACCAAGTTGGACTGTTGTTTCCGATGTATGCAGACTGGACAGAGAAAGTCAGGGTGCGAGAAAACACCACTCTGTTTTCTCTGCAAGGAGGAAGGACACAAGGAGCACGACCACGTCGCAGGAAGCGGATCCTGCACGGTGTTCCAACGCGAGCTCAAAGCCGCAAAGTAGCGCTGTACAGCCACTCGAAGGTGAAAAACAGGAAACGACAGAAAAACGGCCCGTGCGTAGAAAAACCTTAGCCGAAAATTAGTTGATTTAAAATTACTCGCATGAGGCTAAAATGAATTAAAAATCGGTTTCAATAAAAAAATTCGGTTTATTAGGTACCAAGTTGTTAAGATTTTTGGTTTTTTCTAATTTTCTAATTTTTCGTAATCCTTTATTGATAATTTTTAAATCGGCAGATTTCCGTCTAAGGTTTTTTTTTTTGCACGGGCCGTCAAGATATGCACGCCTTCTTTGGAGGAGCCCGAACAGGCCGCTCAGCCAAGAAGTAATTCTAAAAAAGCAGTTTCGGGCTGGGCGGAGGTAACGGAGATGGGTGTTTCAAGGTTAGAGTCCCACACACCGGATGTCTTTGACAACCGAAGGTGCGTGAGTGCATTCACCAACTCAATAAAAAAAAAAAAAAAAAAAAAAAAAAATAATAATAATAATGATGATAATAATATCAATAACAATAATAATAATAATAATAATAATTTCCGGAATCCTTTCAGAGGCAAGAGCATCTTCCATGCTACCGGACGCTTCACAGGCTGTAGATAGTGAGTCCAGAGTGGTTAAGTAGAGACCTCGGTCCTCAAACTCTCTGGATTTTCGTTGAATTCAATAGACGATCGCGGTCAAGGGACATACTGACTCTTTACATACATCTTTCTTCAATTCCTTTAATTCCTTCAGTTTGTCTTCCTTCCTTTTCAGGCTTTATTTTGTATAGTTATAATAGGTATGATTGATAAGGATAAAGAGTGAAGTCTAGGAAACTTGACAACGACGAAGAGGGTACCGGCTCTCTCAGGTCGTCAACCTGCAACGCTGCTGATCCTTTCTTGGTCTGCCAGGGGAGGGATAGAGGGCTTCAGGCCAAATGCATCTGGCTGAGTTTGGTGATAATATATACAGTTCGGAGAGTAGGAAGAAAACGTCTCGAAAAAGGACCCACACAACAACGGAAAAAAACCAGTCTGGTCTTCTCAAGTCGTTATCATGCAACAACCGAAGTTCTACGATAACACATCTGGTTGGAGATCCAGGGGCTTCGGCTCAAACAGTTACTAGTTGGAAAGACACGAAGAAGCTGAGATCGCGGACAACCGTGCTGGACTAAGCTCAAAGAACATTACTGGATATCCGTAGCGGATTGAAACTCATACTCAGAAAGGTGGATATCTGCGAGAAGGGCGAGTTATATTAATATCTCATAACCTAAAATAGATAGAGAAACGCGGTTTGTGATAAAATTATGTAAAAAAAAAAATGTAGTACAGCAGTAAATATAGTTTTTAATTTTGACTACATAAATATAAGCTCACTTATGCGCGGCGGTTTATGTAAAAAATTTTGATAAATCGTTCAGAAAAGTGCCTTACACCCTTTTCAAAAATCTGAAAAAAACCAGAGTAGTTAATTTTTGTTAAAATACGTTACATGTTTTTTTTCTAGCAGGGTGCTTGTCTTGGATTTTTTTTAATCGCTAATTTAAAATTAAAAACTTCGAAAAATGGCCCAAACGTTTAAATTTGGCTTCAAAAATAATTTTAAAAAATATAGGCAATCTACATTTTTTTTTTTTAGAAAATTTTTCCGCACACCGGATGTCTCTAGCTCTTATAGGTTTTGAGATATGAATTGATGTTGAAAAATCACTATTTTAGATCCTAGGTGTATTGTAAGGGTTTGCCGTGAGGGCCGATTCGACTATCTTACTTGGCTATACTATTTTACTTAAGTTTTGCATTAAAGGAGAGAAATTTGTTGATGAATGTAGATCTAAAACTAACTATTACTTCAAAAATTAACTTGACAGTAATCTCATTACCTGCATTTGTTAGATCAAAATGATTTAGGAAAGAATTTAAAAATATTGAAGATTTAATGTCAAATTTTGGACAGTTGGAACTAAGAAGTGATATAAACCTGGTAGAAATGATAGCGAGCATAGTAGCCTAATAAAAAAAGCCTTGTCCACACTGTAAAAAGAAATGTTTTAAAAATAAATTTCATCTTAAAAGTTTATATCATTTGAAATCTAATGATTTTATATCTGTAAATATCAGTATTGCAAATAATTTGGATTTTCAAGAAGCGGCATTAGCTTAAAAAAGATACAACGACTACACTTATAAAATTAAAAATCTTGTATTATATTAAGAAGCAATAAACATTTCTAAAAATTTTAAAAAAGCGTTCTTGGACAAGCGAGTAGCGTTAAAAGAGAAATTTATTTTCGTCGTCGTCGGCTGTCTTTTTCAAAAAAAAGTGACTAAGACGTCTCTAATCAATAAGATATTTGGTACTCGGAGGTTTTCGGGCCTGCTGATTGTGAATCCAATATTCATTTTTAAATTTGACCTAGGTAAGGTCTACTTATTCAAGGTTGTAATTTATTTTTTCCAAGGCTCTTTTCAGACTTCGACGTATATTATCAATTAGTAATTGAGTTATCGGGGGTTTTTGGGGTTGCTGATTACGTATCTGACCTTCATTTTTGAAATTGACCTACGTAAAGAGTAAGGTAAAATTTATTTTTATTGGCATTTTTTGAAACACCATAACAGGGTTTTTGGGGTTGCTGATTATGCGCAAGGCGCATGTAGATCTACGCAAAGGCTCTTTACTTAAAAAGTTTATTTTTAATAGCATCCTTTTCAAACTTTGTCTTCGGAGGTTTTTAAGGTTGCTGATTACTAATCTGAGCTTTATTTTTTAATAGGTGTTCTTTAAGGGCTACTTATTTCAGGTAAAAATTTATTTCCAGTAGTATTTTTTAAAACTTCTTAACCGGGGTTTTTAGGGTTTCTGATTATTAATCTGACCTTCATTTTTAAAATTGACCTATGTAAGGGCTATAAAAACAATAGAGTTTTTATAAAAATTTTGAAATTTAATATATTTCGGTATGTACTATTTCTAATATGTATGTACTAGCTTCTATATTCCGCTGCGCTAACGCTTGCTCGGTTGAGAATTTATCTATTTTTATTTTATTTTTAAATTAAAACAAAAAGTGTAAAAATATAGTTTTTTAAATCATCTCAAATAAAACACGAAAATAAAAAACATACTAAGAATAGTTTATACAGAAATATATTTAATTTTAAAATTTTTAGAAGAAATATTATATCATTTATAGCCCTTATATAAATCAATTTAAAAAATGAAGTTTTTTTTTTTTTTTTTTGTGAGTTACGAAATTTTATTAGTTACAAATTGTAACCAATAAAACTTTGTGCTTTTTTTTTATTAGGTGTAGGAAGTTTGAAACTTCTTACCCAGTGGATAAGGGCACCTTAACTCCTACTATTTTGTACACTAAGACTCCATCAGGTCCGGCTCAAAATCTCGGAACCAAGCATCCTTAGCCTAGAATCTGGACCAAGATCTTGGTACCCAGCATCCATAGTTCAGAGATTAGCTTTAAAGCTGGGAGCTTGACTTGGAAGCTTGGAGCCTATAGCTCGATAGCTCGGAGCTTGGCGGGAGGCTTGGAGATTGGCTTAGACCTTTCGAGCTAAGCTAGACGATTTTTATGCCCAGCAATCTATGCTAGGAAAAATCTGAGTCCGACAAATTCCTAACTTGGAATAAAATTACGTACTTGGCAAAATCTGTATTCGACTAACTCCAAACTTGGCGAAAATCGAGTTGAACGGTATATTTTTTTTTTTTAAACTAAGAATTAATTTTTGAAAATTCATTCGCAGGCTGTGGAAGGTAAAGTTGGAGGAGAATCGAAAGATTCTCGATTCTTCCTCCCCACGCTATGGTTGGCGTGACTCTTATCTGTCTCTCAAATTCGAGAGAATGCAGAAAAGAGATTTATTTATAAAAATATAATCATCTTACGATGAAAAATCGTTAAAAATCAAAATTTGAGAAAGAAAAAAATTCGACTCGAGAACCAGGATTTGAACCTGGGACCTTCCAATTGCCGGTCGGATGCTCTACCAACTGAGCTATTCTTCGAGTCCACAGATCAAACACTAATTCGGAAGTCAAAGATCTTTCTCTCTCCAATCTTGATTTTTATAAGCTGCTATTCTGCCCGAGCAGCCAATATTAAATAACAGTCAATTTCAAAAAAAGATTGACTGTTATTTTTTTTTTTTTTTTACTATCGATTGATTTTTTTTTTTTCATATTCCACGTATTCAATGTTAGTTCTTTCAATCAGCTAGAAAGTTTCGATACTCATACTCGCGAGTGATAATGTGTTACATAAAGTTTTAGCTTGGAAAGCTAGAAGTTTGTAAATTGTGAATTATGCTATAGTTTATGTTTAGACATTGTAAATTATGAATCTTGCTCAGCAACTCAAGGTAGTTGGGCCGGTACTAGAATAAAAAAAAACGATTTGCTCGAGACTTGGCCAAAACGAAGGTAATCATTAGTTATTAACTCAGTTAAATTTCTAGACCATTGGGACATATAGAAAAAAAGATACAAACAAATTAGGTTTAACACGGAATCAAATGAAAAATCACTGAATTTCACGGTTTTTATCAAAATTCATGAAAACGAAAAGAACGATTGTAATAAAAAAAATGTAAGTGGTAGAACAAAAAATAAGACACGTTTTCCTTCGTTAATTATTCTTGATAGACATATGTAAGTCATAATAAAAAATCAGTGAACGCTAAAATCTTAGGTTAGTCGCCCATGTTTTACACGAGTGTGAGAGAGACAGAGAGTACAGTTACTACTCGCAAATGTATAGCGTTCTCTCTCGTACCAACCCAACAACCTTAAGGAATAGTGTCTTTCTAAAGAACCGGCATCCAGGCCACTGTCTTAAGGCCAGGTAGCGGCGTCGAGCGAAAAAGCAAGCCCAGTGCTTTGGACTGGTTGTGTGTTGCGTGGTGATCACCGAAAATGGTTTGTTAACTAATTGTATGCGGTGTGAAGGATCGGATCGAGTGTGTGTATCGAGTGAGAAAAGTCATCTCACTTGCAAACTGTCTTTTTCTCGCGCGCTCATTTCCTCTAGTGTGGAGACACTGTGCGCAGGTATTTAAATCGAAGTCGGTTAAAAACCGTTAGGATTTTGTAATTTTGTTTACCAGCCTAAGGGCTAAGTTTGCTATTAAAATTATCTCGCGGGAAACACGGTGGTTGCTAATTCATGTATTAGTTTTAAGTTGTTTTTATTTACTAAATATTGAAAACCAACTTGGTTTGTTTTGATTCAATCTACCGTGTTCCTTCGTTCGCTTTTCCCATAGGTAAAACCTCGCCCACTACCAACATAAACGGGTTAGTCAGATCGCGTGAATTGAGGGTATTCAATTCGTGAACGCGGTACTTCCTAAGCATGTCTTGATTATTATTTTCAGGTATCGAAGATAATTGGAAAGTACACAGGCTAGTGTGCTTTTAGTGTTTATAGCGAATAGCTGCGAGAGTTTTCACGTTCAGGTCGAACGTGATCCTGATTGTTTAAATTAATTCGGCCACTGTGACAATATATTAAATTTTAAGTGTCAACTTTAATCAATTCTTTATTGTTTATGAATGGTTTTGTATTTTATAATTCATTGGTGTCTCAAAAATACACAATAATTATTTATTTACTCAGATGAAATTTTCAAGATCTTTTTTTTACAATTTTTATAAATAAAAAAATTCTTCGTAAACTTAGTTAAAACATTTAAAATTCCCAAGCATGCCTGGCAACAACTTTTTACAAGTAATTTAGTATTTTTTACAACAATTTAGATTATAAATCAGTTTATTATATAAAATGGCGATTTCTAACCTAAAAATTGTCGAAAACTGAATTTACGCATTGCAACTTTGAACAAAAAATGGTTTTAGGTTTTAACCATTGTTATTAGCTGTTTGTTTATGACTGCAAATTGAAGCTTTGTGGAAAAAAGTTTTTTAGACAAAAGTTGTTTGGTTTGAAGGGGGAAACAAAATGGTGGCTTCGGACTTGGGCTTAGGGCCTTATGTTGGCCCTAAATGGTTTTTTTTTAAATGGGAACCCCCTTTTTTTTACCAAATTCAGAAAGAGCGAAAAATTTATCGATTTTTAGGTATTTTTTGAAATTTTTTTTGGCCTTATGGTGGCCCTTTTCTCTTTTACTCTGCTTAAATCCGAAAAAACGCATTTTTTGTATGGCACATGTAATGTAAAAGTTTTATAGTTAAAAATTTTCAATAAAATGGGCCCAAAAAATTGGTCTCCGAGTCTCATATTGGGCCCTACGGACCCAAAGTCCGCTTTTTTAAACGGGAACCACTATTTTTAATCTCAGATTCGGAAAGAGCGGAAAATTTCACGTTACTAAGGTATTATTTGAAAAATTTTTTGAGCCCTATTGAGGCCCAGCGAGCTCCGATGAAGCACATTTATCATTGACAGCGTTACTTTCGAGATATAGTATTTTTTGTTAAACACATGCACAAAATTTCTTAGTTTAAGATATTCAATATGATTGGCCAAAAAAAATTGGGCCTGGGGCCTCTTATTGGGCCTTACGGACATAAACCAAATTTTTTTCAGCTGATTCTCAAAGAGCGGACATTTTCAAGATTTTAAATTATTGTGAAAAAATTTTTTGGGTCCTATCTAGGTCCAGCAAGCCCCACACGATAATCTTAAGTAAAAAGACGCTGAAGTGAAGATGAGTTCTTAAAAAGAACTTTCATTTTAAAGAAAACTCAAGAGTGAAAATTCTGATTTTTGAAAAATGTTATTAATTTTATTTCATGATGATTTTAATTGCTTCATAACTTTAACACCTGTACCACTTTTTGAGTAAATACAAAATTTTCTCACTGAATTTATAATTTAATTATCAATTATTGATTTTTTATTTACTACAGCCTATCGGATAATAAAGCTTAATATAATCGTCCATTTAATAAAATTCATTAATTGCCTTATTGATTAATTTATTAATTTATTTATTTATCAATAAAATTATTTTACTTATGTATTGTGTGCCGTACACAGACTTTCATTTTATCGAAAATAATAATGTTTTTTTATTGTTTATTTTTTAATTTTGATTTTTCCACTGAATTGTGGCCTCCTGGACCTAGATAGGGACCAAAAAATTTTTTCACGATTATTTAAAATCATGAAATTGTCCGCTCTTTCCGAAACAGCTGAAAAAAATTTGGTTTATGTCCATAAGGCCCAATAAGAGGCCCCAGGCAAAATTTTTTTGGGCCAATCATATTAAAAATCTTAAAATTAAGAAATTTTGTGCATGTGTTTAACAAAAAATCTATATCTCAAAAATGACGCTGGCAATGATAAATGTACTTTATCGGAGCTCGCTGGGCCTCATTGGGGTCCAAAAATTTTTTCAAAAAATACCTTCACATCGTGAAATTTTCCGCTCTTTCCAAATCTGGGATTAAAAATGGTGGTTCCTATTTAAAAAACGGACTTTAGGTCCGTAGGGCCCAATGGAGACCCCGAGCCCAATTTTTGGGCCCATTTTATTGAAAATTTTTAACTAAAAAACTTTTACTTCACATGTGCCATACAAAAAATGCGTTTTTTCGGATTTAAGCAGAGTAAAATAGGGCCCTACGCGGCCTCTATACGGCCCAAAAAAAATTTCAAAAGATACCTACAAACCGTTAAATTTTCCGCTCTTTCTGAATTAGGTAAAAAAAATAGGTGTTCCCATTTAAAAAAAACGGACTTTGGATCCGCAGGGCCAACACAAGGCCCCAGGCCCAAATCCAAAGCCGCCATTTTGTTTCCCCCTCCAAACCAAACAACTTTTGTCTAAAAACTTTTTTCCACAAAGCTTCAATTTCGGGACATATGCAAGTTTCGATTAATTTACGCCACCCTGTATATATTTATTTTTTGTATTGAAATGACTAACGCAAAATTTGATAATTTTTTTTAAATATTTTATTATCCTACTATATTATATAGTTGTTTTATTCTCCCACGCCCTCCCCCCAAAAGTGCTTAACTAACCGTAAAAGTGTACCGAAATATGCTTATTTCTATGTGTTTTAATTTTTTCTGTAATTTTCTATTCACACCCCCCCCCCCACGCCCTTTTTTTTTACCCACGCCACCCATTTTTGATAAATTTTATCAGCTATGTAACTACAGAAATGTAAAAAGTAACAAGGAGTAAGCAGGGTTAGTTGGCAGTACTTAAAAAAAGGAATTGAAAGGTGAAGTAACGGCAGAGGTCAACAGCATATAAAAAATATTATAATAGAAACTAGAGTAGTTGCATGAGTAGGAGGCTGGTTAACGAAAAAGATTTTTACAATGGTAAGAACTAACACATGAACAATGATAGGCACGATTATTGTTACAGGGATGGGTTCAAAGTTACAAGGTTATCACAGTGTTAGAAACAAATATAACCCTAAGAGTAGTCAAGAGACACCATAAAAGGGTATCCACAAGAGTATGTTTAAAGGTATAAATAATTTTATGATCAAGAGAAAGTATTAAAAAATGCACAATAGTAGGCAGAAGGGTAGGCAAAATTGTATGTAGAGGGTTGCGTATCTATTATGAAAGAATAAAAGGTAGAAATGATGTAAGTTCCAAGGGTTTGAACAGGTCTAGGAAGATAAAAAAGAAAAAACTGAACTAATGGTAGAAACGAAAGTAGGCATAAGAATAAGAACAACATACGTTCAAAGTTACAAACTGAAGTATAAAAATAATAACAGAGTAAAAGAGGCTGCACATGGCTCGAAACTGGTGTCGTAAGGTAAACTTCGATATTAATCAGGATAGGTTAATTGAGAGAAAGCTAGGTAGAAAAAATGTTGATAACAAATGTAAAAGGATGTAGGAAATATTTGTCAAAAAAGTTAAAGAACTGTGTGGACAAAAGTGTATGAAGAAGACTAGTTTCACGATTGTAATTACAAAAAGATTTGAGAAGAACAATAGAAACGATAGTAATCACAAAGATGAGAACAAAGGTTCAGAGTTAGAAACCAAAGCATGAAAAAAAGAAAAAACACATGTAAACACTTAGTAAGTTAAGTAAACAGTAAAGTAAAAGTAAAGTAAAAGTAAAGTGAAGAAGTAAACGCCAAAGCAAGTAGATTCATGTGAAGGAGACTAGGTAAAAAATTGTTGTTTACAATTGTCACAATCAGTAGAGGAACAATATTAAGCTAAAGTGTACATACAAGCGTAGGTTCAAAGTTGCAAACGTAATGACAAGTGTAGGTACTGGTTGGCTACAATGTAGTTACAAGAGCAGTTATCAAATTTAAAACAATGTTATGAACAAGGTTTGTTATAAAGGTATTTACAGTAGTAAGCACAAGAGGATAAAAAAAGATTATGCACAAGGCTAGATTCGGTGTTGAAAATTTAAATTAAAAAAAAAAATAAGGAACTAGAGTTAGCATAAGAGTAGAAACAGATGTAGAAACAAATGTCTGTGTAGAAGGTTCATCATTAGAAGCTTAAGTAAAAAATAGGTAGTAAGCACAAGATTATTAACATATGTAGAAAGAAGAAGAAGTCAACAGTAAAGAGAGTTGAAAAAAAAAAGACTCAAGAGACGTGGATAGTGGCAAGGTTATGAAGCAGGGAAGGTTAATAAATAAAAAGACGAAAATAAGTCGGAAAAAAAATAGAAACAGATGTTTAACTAAGGATAGAAATAAAAGTATGCTCAAGGATAAGAACAAAGTAGTCTTAGAGTTAGAAATAAAAGCATGTAAAAAATTCAAACTACAGTTATCACCATGATAGAAACAGATATATAAACATGAGCATATTCCTTGGTAAGAGCCTAGTTATCAAAAGCGGTAAGTGCAGCGGTAAGAACAAGGGTAGTTACAAGGGTTTGGAGTAAGATGAAAGGTAATAACAGAGGTAGGCATAAAATAAGTTGCAGGTGTGGTCACAAACTGTAAGAGTAGAACCAATGGTATGTATCAGAGTAGGCACAGAGGTAAACACAAGGGTATGTGCATAAGTGCAGGTACAAGTGTAGATTCAAGCAAAAAATTCTGGGGGGTTGGCGCGGAGCGAGAAGGCCCCCCCCCCCAGTATTGTATAGAAATAAAGTAAAAATTGCATCTTTCAATTAAATAAGCTTATTTTATTGATTAATTATTTTTACTTATTAATTTACTGTGATTTTAGAGTCACAAAAAATAATAAAAAAATTATTTCAATGATTACAACAAAAGTGACTCATTATTATTAGAGCAAATAATAGTAATCGTCATCAGCGTCTTAAGAATAATTAGAATATCAGTAAGAAATTTAAAATAATAGTGCAAAGTGAGGAGTTCGGAACAATAAGGGGATAAGCGCTCGAACCGGCGAAGCCTAGTCCAGCCGAAGATTCCCGAACGCCGAAAAAAGAAAATTTTTCAAAGTTTTCCAAATCAAAATGCATTAGCTACTAGCTTATAGAAAAGGGTACCACCGGATAAGATAGTCAGATCGGCCCCCGCTGGAAATCCAAAAAAATATATACCAATCGAAAGAACATAAGAAATGAAAATTTTTGGCGCAAACCGCATCTCCCTAGTCCCTCCCTAGGGACCCTAGGGTCTAAAATAGTGATTTTTCAACTTTAATTCATATCTCAGAACCTATAAGGGCTAGAGACATGCGGTGTGCGGCAAAATTTTCTTAAAAAAAAATGTAGTTCACTCAATTTTTTAATATTATTTTTGGCGCCAAATTTAAACCATTTCGGGAATTTTTAACCTTAAATTTACGATTAAAAAAAAACTAAGACACATACCTCTCCAAAAAAAAAATATATCACGTATTTTAATGAAATTTACCTTTGCAAATTTTTTCAAATTTTTTCAAGTGGTGGAAGATAGTCAAATCTCGAAAAAACGCGTTTTTTTAACGCTTTTTGGCAATTTTAAAACTTAAAAAGCATTTTAAAAATATAACTGTAGTAAAATTAGGTTTCAAATGCCAAATTACATACTAGAAAATCATTTCTAACATTATAAAATCGATTCTGTATTTTTAAAGACCTAAAAATCGATTTTTTTTTCGCTTTTTAGCCAAAAATTGGCTTAAAAAATTTTTTAACAACCATCTGACTATACATATTGATTTTTCACGCACAATCACATACTACTTAACTATTTTGAACATTGAACTATAATTGTTGTATTTTTAAAGACCTAAAAATCGATTTTTTTTTCGTCTTTTAGCCGAAAGGCGGCTTAGAAAATTTTTCAACAACAATCTAACTCTACATATCGATTATTTACGAAAAATTACATGCTAATAATCTACTTTAAATGTTAAAATATAATTTCTGTATTTAAAAAGACCTAACAATCGATTTTTTTTTCGTCTTTTAGCC
Source organism: Encarsia formosa (assembly GCA_038277355.1). NCBI lineage: Eukaryota > Metazoa > Arthropoda > Insecta > Hymenoptera > Aphelinidae > Encarsia > Encarsia formosa. Next base: position 24,225,546 of record CM076187.1, read on the forward strand.
GAAAAGCGGCTTAGAAAATTTTTTAACAACAATCTTGTTGTACATATCGATTATTTACGCAAAATTAAATGCTTATAAACATCTTTGAACGTTAACATATGATATTTGTATTTTTAAAGACCATGAATCGATTCTTTCGTCTTTTAGCCGAAAGGCGGCTTAGAAATTTTTTTAACAATAATCTGACTATACATGTCGATAATTTACGCAAAATTACATGCTAATAAACTACTTTAAACGTTAACATATGATATTTGTATTTTTAAAGACCTAAGAATTGATTCTTTCGTCTTTTAGCCGAAAGGAGCTTAGAAAAATTTTTAACAACAATCTGATTATACATATCGATTATTTACGCAAAATTACATGCTAATAAACTACTTTAAACGTTCAAATATAATTTTTGTATTTTAAAAGCCTAGAACTCTATTTGTCTTCACCGTTTGACCTACACATCGTGTAAAATGTTAGTCTTATACTTTTTTGAACATTAATTTATAAAATTACCGTTATTATTAATCAAAAAAAAAAAAAAAAAATCAATTATATTACAGATAGACAGCAGCATACTTTTCTTAATATTTACTGAAATCAGTTCTTAGCATTTAATGATAATTTTCTAGTATTTCTTGCAGAAGTTTGGTAAGATCACAGCCAAGACCTAGATTGCAGAACATCCACCAATTTCGTAAATCTAAATGAATACGTTTTGATATTAATGAAGGCACATAAAATGATACATTATAGTTAATTCTTAAGTAAACTTCATAAGATGATAATATAAAATCATAATATATATGTAATAAACCTCATAAGAAGCCAAGATGAATATTTTTCAAATAATGTTAGTCCACATTGCATACAAATATATTTCAAGAATAGTGAAGCCGATGAACTTGTTTGAAACTCCAAGTATTACTTGATGATACACCACACATGTTTTAGAGATCATCAAGTTTTCTTCCAGTCCATGTTACAGCATACATCTAGTCCAAGATCAGTGAAGCCGATGAACTTTTTGATACATACCACCAGCAAAAATAGTAATTAACAAGCAGTCAGTAGTTTGCAAATAAATAAAAGGTGCATTCTTTTATTAAAAAACATAATACTTATAATAAAATTTTTTTTGAGTAAATTCAATAACCGCACTGGGAAAATAATGGGTATCATCTAGCCCATTAGTAGGGTTATGTTATGCCCGGCAGCTTTGGGCATCAGAGTTACCGTGGTGGGTACGGTGGTACCCGACGTGGGAGCTGCAATCCCCTAACTGTCGCGCCAACGCCCTCTACCGTTGTTTTGGATCTGCCTTTTGCTTAGTTTTACCCGTATGTGGGCACCATCGTCCCCACACTGTCGAGCAGCAGCGCTCCTATTTTTGGGATCACTGACTCCCATTATTTTCCTAGTGCGGATCCAGTAGTTAAAATTTTTTTTTCAAACTTCAAATAAATTATTTCAATTTTTATGCATATGAAAAGCATAGAATTATTAATTAACTATAAATATATTTTTTATTAAAAAATTACAATTTATTAAAAGAATCAAACTAAGGCAAAAAAGATCAATGTCCAATCTAAAGCAACCTTAAAAACAGCCTGTGTTACTGTATGTATAAACTGAATAGTAATGCAAACAATTTTTTTTCATTCAATTTTAAAACACATGGTTGAAGAAAAAATTAATACTTGCTTCTGAAATCATTATTAAGGTACATACAATTACCTAATGTAAACAAACTTTGCACTTACCAGTTAATCTTGCAAGAAAAATTAAAACTCAATGTGTAATAAAAAAAATACTTTGTACCGAATCCAATTACACGATAAAAAAAAACTGCTTATAAATGTACTTGGTGGCAATAAATGTAATTGAAAAATGATGATCAATAGGTTCGGAGCCTCAGACCCTAGCAGAACCAGAAGTGGCCACGGTGCTGCGCAGCTTAGGGAGCATAAACAAAAACAGCTTACAAAAACAAAACCGGTCTGTTCGTATGTACCTACTGAACAAGCGGTCACAAAACGCAACAGACTGTTCTCGAATCTCGAGTCCTTATGACCAGAGGTGGGTAAAAGGTATGATTAGCTGAATTGTATAATATACATGTATTGTACATACTGGCGGTGAAAAACTTTTTCTGGCGCGCAGTCGTCTGGTGTAAGCTTGATTCAGCGTTGGTATCGATATTCTGCTCAGGGGACTAAACTATAAGTTCAGGGCATACTTTTCGACCAAGCATTAGGTTCAGGTTGTTCGGTGGGCTAGTACAGGAATCCCACAAGTTTGACAACCCAATAACGCTGGGTACAGCGATAAATAAATTATTTTTTATAAACAAATAACTAACCAGCAAGCTTCAAACCCCCGTGACGATTGAAAAAAGGATAAATGAATATTTTTTTATAAACAAATAATCAACCGACGAGCTTTAAACCCCCATAACGCTGGAAAAAAAGATAAATCAATTATTTTTTATAAACAAATAACTAACCAGCAAGCTTTCAACCCCCATAACGCTAGAAAAATAGATAAATAAATTATTTTTTATAAACAAATAAGTAACCAGCAAGCTTGAAACCCCTGTAACGCTGGAAAAATGAATGAATAAATATTTTTTTTTAAACAATTAAATAAACCGCCAAGCTCTAAGCCCCAATGACGCTGGAAAAAGCGATTAATGAATTATTTTTTATAAACAATTAAATAAACCGACAAGCTCTAAGCCCCAATAATGCTGGGGAGAGCGACAAATAAATAATTTTTTATAAACAATTAAATAAACCGACAAGCTCTAAGCCCCCATAAAGCTGGGGAGAGTGATAAATATATTATTTTTTATAAACAATTAAATAAACCGACAAGCTCTAAACACCCAAAACGCTGAGGAGAGTAATGAATAAATTATTTTTTATAAACAATTAATGAAACCGCCAAGCTATAAACCCCCATAACGCTGAGGAGAGCGATAACTAAATTATTTTTTATAAACAATTAAATAAACCGCCAAGCTCTAAGCCCCAATAACGCTGGGGAGAGCGATAAATACATAATTTTTTATAAACAATTAAATAAACCGACAAGCTTTAAACCCCCATAACTCTGGGGAAAGCGATAAATTAATTATTTTTTATAAACAATTTAATGAACCGCCAAGCTCCGAAAATATTAATTTATCGAATATTATTATAAGAAATAATTAATTTATTGCTTTCCCCAGCGCTTTGGGGGTTTAGAGCTTGGCGGTTTATTTAATTGTTTATAAAAAATAATTTATATATCGCTCTCCCCAGCGTTATGGGGGTTTATAGCTTGGTGGTTTGATTAATTGTTTATAAAAAATAATTTATTTATCGCTCTTCCCAGCGTTTTGGGGGTTTAGAGCTTGTCGGTTTATTTAATTGTTTATAAAAAATAATTAATTTATCGCTTTCCCCAGCGTTAGGGGGGTTTAGAGCTTTGCAGTTTAATTAATTGTTTATAAAAAATTACTAATTTATCGCTTTCCCCAGCGTTATGAGGGGTTTAGAGCTTGTCGGTTTATTTAATTGTTTATAAAAAATTATTTACTTATCGCTCTCCCCAGCATTATTGGGGCTTAGAGCTTGTCGGTTTATTTAATTGTTTATAAAAAATAATTCATTAATCGCTTTTTCCAGCGTCATTGGGGCTTAGAGCTTGGCGGTTTATTTAATTGTTTATAAAAAAATATTTATTTATCTATTTTTCCAGCGTTATGGGGGTTTAAAGCTTGCTGGTTGGTTATTTGCTTATAAAAAATAATTTATTTATCTATTTTTCTAGCGTTATGGGGGTTTAAAGCTCGTCGGTTGATTATTTGTTTATAAAAAAATATTCATTTATCCTTTTTTCCATCGTCACGGGGGTTTGAAGCTTGCTGGTTAGTTATTTGTTTATAAAAAATAATTTATTTATCGCTGTACCCAGCGTTATTGGGTTGTCAAACTTGTGGGATTCCTGTACCAGCCCACCGAACAACCTGAACCTAATGCTTGGTCGAAAAGTATGCCCTGAACTTATAGCTTAGACCCCTGAGCAGAATATCGATACCAACGCTGAATCAAGCTTACACCAGACGACTGCGCGCCAGAAAAAGTTTTTCACCGCCAGTATGTACAATACATGTATATTATACAATTCAGCTAATCATACCTTTTACCCACCTCTGGTCATAAGGACTCGAGATTCGAGAACAGTCTGTTGCGTTTTGTGACCGCTTGTTCAGTAGGTACATACGAACAGACCGGTTTTGTTTTTGTAAGCTGCTTTTGTTTATGCTCTCTAAGCTGCGCAGCACCGTGGCCACTTCTGGTTCTGCTAGGGTCTGAGGCTCCGAACCTGTTGATCATCATTTTTCAATTACATTTATTGCCACCAAGTACATTTATAAGCAGTTTTTTTTTATCGTGTAATTGGATTCGGTACAAAGTATTTTTTTTATTACACATTGAGTTTTAATTTTTCTTGCAAGATTGACGCTGAGCGTCGATGCACAATGCTATTAAAATTAGAAGCCCAAGCAATTGCTTTTTTTTTTTTTTAAGCTGGTGACAATTCGACAACACGCGGATGATAATATTATGGCTGAAAAAAATATTTACTGCAAAATTTTTGAATCTTTCACATATTTTTAATTAAAATCTTTTCCTTTTAAATTATTACAAAGGTCGTAACTTGGATCTGGAGAGCACAAGTAATCATCAATAGTCTATAAGTACTTTTAATTACCTTTCAATTTGAAAGGAAGCAGAAAAAATATTTATGGTCATAAAATATTATCATCTTATAACGAAAGATGAATATTCAAAAACAAAAATTAAGTAAGAAAAATTCGACTACAGGACCAAGATTTGAACCCGGGATCTCCCAGTTGCCGGTCGGATGCTTTACCAACCAAGCTAAACATGGAGCCGCAGGTCAAATGCTAGTTTGGAAGCGTAGTTCTCTCTCTCTCAAATTCTGTTTTGACGTTACGCGGGTGAGTTTTATTTACCTCGAATGGCTATAATGTCAATTAAGGACGTTGCCTCGTGAAATAAAATCCATAAGAATCGTTTGAAAATTATTGCATTCTTCAAGTTTAGGCTTAAGGCAGAACGTGTCAAAATTTCAAGAGGATTTACAATGCAGTTGTTGAGAAATTTTAATTCAAAGTTGGGCTCAAATCGCTCCAAATCGGGTGATTTAACATAGGCTCTTATGGGAAAACCATGCTGTTTTCATTTTGCTGTAGTTTTCGAACCAGGTTGGCAATCATCTTGAAATTTGGATATGTCATTCCTAGAGCCTTAAAGAACAAATTGCTATGTTTTTGGAAAACTTCTTACGGATTTTTAAACAATTTCGGAATTGTTTTGTTATTAAAAACTCAGTAAAAAGTTTGCTGATTTTTCCTTATTTTTAAAAAATTTTTCTAGACTTTTTATTCACACTGTTAAAATCTAGAAGTCTTCAGTAATACTATGTAAAAATTTCAGAAAGTTTTATTAATTCAGTCTCGAGTACCAACGAGTTGAAAATAAAATAATTTTGTTAATCGACCAGGTAGACTCGAGGCGAATGTCAGCTGTTTCCGTGCCTAACCTATGGGCGGCTTTCCCCACTGCTTCCGCGGCATGCCGCGACGAGGCAACGTCCTTAAGGTGGTTTTCTACCAAATGCATGACAATAGAGAATCAGCTCAAATTTGATAAAAGTGTTTATTAGATATTAATAAACATTTTTCCGAAGTCTGATCAAAATTGACCATATAGTTTGAAAGTTACAGCAAGTTAAAGATTGAATTTTTTTCATTACGTGTATGGCCGCTCCGCTGAAAAAGTGTACTAAATTATTAATATTTATCTTCTTACAATAGAGATCCTTTAGAAAAACCGCATACATATAGTTTCACTATCAAAGAATTCGTTTCTTCAAACTGCAAAAAATTGACCTTTTACAAATTTTACAGTAATTTTTCAAAAATAATTTTCACGTGAATAACCTCCAAACCTGCGGTATTCAAAGGTGAGGTTGAAAGTTTTAAAAAATGTTTTGTTGTGATTGTCAATGTTTTTTTGGTAGAAAATAATTTCAGAAGCCATAAAAAGTTAAAAAATAAATTTTAATAACCAATTGTTAGTAATTTGGTGAAATAATTTTTTTTTAGTCTTGAACTTGACTAGCTCTGGTAGAAAACCACCTTAAATTCAATTGGAAGAGCAAATTGCTAACTTATTTCGATCAATACTTTCCCCCCCCCCCCTACTCCCACAAGACTTGAACATAGCCACTGGGTGCCAATAAAAAATAAGTCGAAACCAACACTGTCGAGAACAGTCTGTTGCATTTTGTGACCGCTTGTTCAGTAGGTACATACGAACAGACCGGTTTTGTTTTTGTAAGCTGTTTTTGTGTATGCTCTCTAAGCTGCGCAGCACCGTGGCCACTTCTGGTTCTGCTAGGGTCTGAGGCTCCGAACCTGTTGATCATCATTTTTCAATTACATTTATTGCCACCAAGTACATTTATAAGCAGTTTTTTTTTATCGTGTAATTGGATTCGGTACAAAGTATTTTTTTTATTACACATTGAGTTTTAATTTTTCTTGCAAGATTAACTGGTAAGTGCAAAGTTTGTTTACATTAGGTAATTGTATGTACCTTAATAATGATTTCAGAAGCAAGTATTAATTTTTTCTTCAACCGTGTGTTTTAAAATTGAATGAAAAAAAATTGTTTGCATTACTATTCAGTTTATACATACAGTAACACAGGCTGTTTTTAAGGTTGCTTTAGATTGGACATTGATCTTTTTTGCCTTAGTTTAATTCTTTTAATAAATTGTAATTTTTTAATAAAAAATATATTTATAGTTCATTATTAATTATATGCTTTTCATATGCATAAAAATTGAAATAATTTATTTGAAGTTTGAAAAAAAAATTTTAACTACTGGATCCGGTTATTGAATTTACTAAAAAAAAATTTATTATAAGTATTATGTTTTTTAATAAAAGAATGCACCTTTTATTTATTTGTAAACTACTGACTGCTTGTTAACCCTGTTGAATGTCCACACGTGTGGCACACGTGTGGCACACGTAACGTTATTTTCAAGTAGATGATTATAAAAAGGAATAAAATATGGATATAGTTAATTACTTAATGATTTTATAGCCTCTTATGTCATAAATAATCAAAAAATTGTTTTTATTTTTATTTTACGTGCTTTTCTTTAACTCACAATGTTTCGTCGTTGTCGTCGTACGTTCAAAACTGCCAAGCTCTAGAACTTGGAGCTTGTAAGACCTGGAGGTCTGAAATTTTGCAGAGAGTCTAGGTTCGGATGACAATACATAAATCCGTAGTCACTTATCGACCTGGACCTCCAGGTCACCGATGACGGGGGTACCTGAGGGAGTCATCTCCGAGAATTTGGGCTAAATTTTTCGGGGATGACTTTGAGGAAAGTTCTAGAATATTTATCGAGGCAATTTGAACCAAAGTACCAAGGTCACTGATGATAGGGGTACCCGGGGTACCTGGGGGTCATCTCCGAGAATTCGTGTCGAATTCTTGGGATATGACTTAGGATAGATTTCGGGGGTGTTTCACAGCATATGAGGAAGAAGTTTGAACCTGGAGAGCCAGGTCGACGATAACGGGTGTACCTAGGGAACCTGGAGGTCATCTTCGAGAGTTAGGAACAATTTCTGCGGAAATGACTTTAAGAGGTGTTATAGAGTATTTATCGAGGCAACTTAAACCTAGGTACCCAGGTCGCCGATGACGGTTGTTCCTGAGGAGCCTGGAGGTCATCTTCAACAGTTTGGGCCAATTTCTGCGGGGATGACTTAAAAGTTCTGCATTTTTGTTCAACTAAATTATACTTCTCGGAGATGACTCCCAGGTACCCCAGGTACCCCCATCATCGGTGACCTTGGTACTAATGTTCAAATTGCCTCGATAAATACTCTATAGTACCTCTTAAAGTCATTTCCGCAGAAATTGTCCCTTACTCTCGAAGATGACCTTCAGGTTCCCTAGGTACACTCGTCATCGTCGACCTGGCTCTCCAGGTTCAAACTTCTTCCTCATATGCTCTTAAACACCCCCGAAATCTATCCTAAGTCATATCCCAAGAATTCGACCCGAATTCTCGGAGATGACCCCCAGGTACCCCGGGTACCCCTATCATCGGTGACCTTGGTACTAATGTTCAAATTGCCTCGATAAATACTCTATATTACCTCTTAAAGTCATTTCCGCAGAAATTGTCCCTAACTCTCGAAGATGACCTCCAGGTTCCCTAGGTACACTCGTCATCGTCGACCTGACTCTCCAGGTTCAAACTTCTTTCTCATATGCTCTAAAACACCCCCGAAATCTATCCTAAGTCATATCCCAAGAATTCGACCCGAATTCTCGGAGATGACCCCCAGGTACCCCGGGTACCCCCATCATCAGTGACCTTGGTACTTTGGTTCAAATTGCCTCGATAAATACTCTAGAACTTTCCTCAAAGTCATCCCCGAAAAATTTAGCCCAAATTCTTGGAGATGACTCCCTCAGGTACCCCCGTCATCGGCGACCTGGAGGTCCAGGTCGATAAGTGACTACGGATTCATGTATTGTCATCCGAACCTAGACCCTCTGCAATTTCAGACCTCCAGGTCTTACAAGCTCCAAGTTCTAGAACTTGGCAGTTTTGAACGTACGACGACAACGACGAAACATTGTGAGTTAAAGAAAAGCACGTAAAATAAATAAAAAAAACAATTTTTTTGATTATTTATGACATAAGAGGCTATAAAATCATTAAATAATTAACTATATCCATATTTTATTCCTTTTTATAATCATCTACTTGAAAATAACGTTACGTGTGCCACACGTGTGGCTCACACGTGTGGACATTCAACAGGGAATTACTATTTTTGCTGGTGGTATGTATCAAAAAGTTCATCGGCTTCACTGATCTTGGACTAGATGTATGCTGCAACATGGACTGGAAGAAAACTTGATGATCTCTATAACATGTGTGGTGTATCATCAAGTAATACTTGGAGTTTCAAACAAGTTCATCGGCTTAACTATTCTTGGGCTACATGTATGCTGCAACATGGACTGGAAGAAAACTTGATGATCTCTAAAACATATGTGATGCATCATCAAGTGGTACTTGGTATTTCAAAAAAGTTCATCGGCTTCACTATTCTTGGAATATATATGTATGCAATGTGGACTAACATTATTTGAAAAATATTCATCTTGGCTTCTTATGAGGTTTATTACATATATATTATGATTTTATATTATCATCTTATGAAGTTTACTTAAGAATTAACTATAATGTATCATTTTATGTGCTTTCATTAATATCAAGATGTATTCATTTAGATTTACGAAATTGGTGGATGTTCTGCAATCTAAGTCTTGGCAATTTATGATCTTACCAAACTTCTGCAAGAAATACTAGAAAATTATCATTAAATACTAAGAACTGATTTCAGTAAATATTAAGAAAAGTATGCTGCTGTCTACCTGTAATACAATTGATTTTTTTTTTTTTTTTTTGATTAATAATAACGGTAATTTTATAAATTAATGTTCAAAAAAGTATAAGACTAACATTTTACACGATGTGTAGGTCAAACGGTGAAGACAAATAGATTTCTAGGCTTTTAAAATACAAAAATTATATTTGAACGTTTAAAGTAGTTTATTAGCATGTAATTTTGCGTAAATAATCGATATGTATAATCAGATTGTTGTTAAAAATTTTTCTAAGCTCCTTTCGGCTAAAAGACGAAAGAATCAATTCTTAGGTCTTTAAAAATACAAATATCATATGTTAACGTTTAAAGTAGTTTATTAGCATGTAATTTTGCGTAAATTATCGACATGTATAGTCAGATTAATGTTAAAAAAATTTCTAAGCCGCCTTTCGGCTAAAAGACGAAAGAATCGATTCTTAGGTCTTTAAAAATACAAATATTATATGTTAACGTTCAAAGATGTTTGAATGCATGTAATTTTTCGTAAATAATCGATATGTAGAGTTAGATTGTTGTTGAAAAATTTTCTAAGCCGCCTTTCGGCTAAAAGACGAAAAAAAAATCGATTTTTAGGTCTTTAAAAATACAAAAATTATAGTTCAATGTTCAAAATAGTTAAGTAGTATGTGATTATGCGTGAAAAATCAATATGTATAGTCAGATGGTTGTTAAAAATTTTTTTAAGCCAATTTTTGGCTAAAAAGCGAAAAAAAAATCGATTTTTTTGGTCTTTAAAAATACAGAATCGATTTTTTAATGTTAGAAATAATTTTCTAGTATGTAATTTGGCATTTGAAACCTAATTTTACAACAGTTATATTTTTAAAATGCTTTTTAAGTTTTAAAATTGCCAAAAAGCGTTAAAAAACGCGTTTTTTCGAGATTTGACTATCTTCCACCACTTGAAAAAATTTGAAAAAATTTGTAAAGGTAAATTTCATTAAAATACGTGATATATTTTTTTTCTGGAGAGGTATGTGTCTTAGTTTTTTTTTAATCGCAAATTTAAGGTTAAAAATGCCCGAAATGGTTCAAATTTGGCGCCAAAAATAATATTAAAAAATTTGAGTGAACTACATTTTTTTTTTAGAAAATTTTGCTGCAAACCGTACGTCTCTAGCCCTAATAGGTTCTGAGATATGAATTAAAGTTGAAAAATCACTATTTTAGACCCTAGGGTCCCTAGGGAGGGACTAGGGAGATGCGGTTTGCGCCAAAAATTTTCATTTTTTATGTTCTTTCGATTGGTATATATTTTTTAAGATTTCCAGCGGGGGCCGATTTGACTATCTTATCCGGTGGTACCCTTTAATTACGCGTCTTTTTTATATAGGAAGTTAGCATCTATTTTTAATTAATTTCAAGCTATTTACGAAGAACATCATTTTTTTGCTAACCTCAAAATCATCAAAATTTTGCCTTTAGTAATAAATATTTTTTGATGAAATTTTTAGTACAATAATTTTAACTAATTTCGGTACTTACGAACCCATTCCGAAGTCTTGCAAATGATGCTGTGTTTTTTAATGAATTTAAAAAAAAAAAAAAAACATTGTCATTTCACACTTGTAACTTTGGATTAAAAAAGAGTCGAGGGAAGTTTCGAGTTCGGAAAACTGAATAAGACCCAGTCGTTCCTTAGGTATTCAAAATGTTTTTTAGATAAACTTGTCAGAAGGAATATTCAATAATTGAACTGCTACAGAGATTTTAATTGCAATGTTACTGAAGGCGAGCGCAGGCAGCTCGAAACGGCCATACCGGCGCGGCCTTGCTTTTCGCTTAGCAGATGAAAAATATTAACATCAAAACTTCATTTCATTGTTTTGTTTTGATAAACACGTAAAAAATCTTTATTATTAAAAATGTCTGAACTTTCCAGAGGTAAGAAAAGGCCAAGCAATCCTGAAAAATGGGAAAGAAACGTATCTAAATCTCTTAGAAATAAGGTGATGCAAAAGTTTTTATTGCTCGTGTAGTTTTTTAGAAAGTCAGGTAGTTTTTTATATTATAACCAACAAATACGAATGACGCTAAAGTCGAAATTTTATCTTAAACCAACTTTTTCTTTTACGTTTACCACAAAGTCATTGCTGAAATTGATTAAATAATATCGTTTTTATTGAAAATTATTGATTTTATTTCAGGGTTTAGAGTACCAATCTCAATCAGGTAATGTAGTATCAGAAAAAGTTTTTAGCGAAGTAAAAAGTTGCTGCAAGCGAAACTGTATTTTGAAAATTAATGTAGCTTGTCAAAAGAAAAATTTTTACAGCTTTTGGCACTGTGGAGATTATCTAGCAAGCAATGTTTTATTGAGTCAACGTATGGAAATCAAGATTACGGAGATTGATGGCAAAAGAGTGCAGTGGATATACCACTTTCGCTGTGATAATAAAGATCACGAAGTATGTAAAGTTTTTACGCAAAATGTTTTTCAAGTCGGAAAGCGCCGATTAGACGTAGTGCAGAAGAAAATGAACGACGACGAAGGTAATTTAAAACTGTACGATAAAAGGGGATCTAAAAAAGGCACAAATTTAAAATTGTCTGAAGATGTAAAGACTAATACATGAACATTGTCTAAGCTTGCCACACACGAAATCACATTATTCTTTAGAAAAAACAAATTTAAATTATTTCTCTGATTCATCTCTAACTTATCGAAGCTTGTATAAATCTTTTTTAGATTTTTACACTGCAATAACAGGACATTTGGAAGCACCAATTACTGAAAAAACTTACCAGTCGTTTTTTAATTATCATGTAAATTTCTCCTTCACTCAGCCAAAAACGGATGTTTGTGATTTGTGTTATACTTTTAAACAAAATGGAAATAGACAAAGTGAGTATGAACTGCATAAAAAAAAGTAGAAATTTATAAATTAATGAAAGAATCTATGTTGTCTACGAAAGGAGTGTTACATTTAGAATTCGATTTTGGACAAAATTTAGCTATGCCTAAATTGCCAGTCAGTGCTCAGTTTTTTTTACGATTAATATGGCTACATATTTTCAATGTACATGTTCACAGCAATGGCAGGAGTTACATGTTCCATTTTATAGAAGGATCTTTGAAAAAAGGCGCTAACACAGTGACAAATCTTGTGTATTATGCAATAAAAGAAGAGTTAAAATTGGCTTATTATAATAAAATATACTTTTACTCTGATGCTGCGGGAAGTCAAAATAGAAATTACAATAACTTACTTTTTTTTTTTAATGGTTGCAAAAGAATTTCAGCTTGAAATCCATCACATTTTCCCTGTACGGGGCCATTCGTACAACCAGAGCTATAGGAATTTTGGAGTATATGGCAAAAAAAAAATGCTCAAGAAAAAATCGAGAAAAGATCTGAATACGTAGAGATAATCAAAAGTGCTCGCAACCCACCTTTCGAATTAGTTGATGCTGAAAAATGTGAAATAAGAGACATAGAAAATTTATTAAAGCCTAGTCAAGAATTAACTGACATGAAAATAAGTAAAGTTGTAAAGTATGTACTTTTTCCTAATGGACAGGTCGATATGTGATACTCATATGATGGTAAGCCCGTGTCTATAAGATTAGACGGAACTCTTAGCATGGAGGATCTGCTAAAAGCTCTCATATCCTCACAAGTGGGAATTAATCGAACAAAAGCCGTAGATGTTAAAAATTTAATTCAGGACTGTTCTCTGAGTGGACAAATTTTCTACAATGATTATTTCGAACGCATGCCGCAAAAAGAAAAAAAATCTGTCAAAGCTCAGAAAATCAAAAAGGAGCCTGAAGAAAAGAAACTGAAAAAGGAAACGCAGCCTACTCATGATAAAAAATACAAAATCCATAAAGTTTCAATGGGAAAAGTTAAGAAGCTTCCGAAAAAGATTGTTAAGAAAAATGTTAAAAAATAATTTGTTACAAAGTAATTTATTCGAATTTTTTAAAAGTATATAAATTTAACAAGTGTTTATGTACGATAAAAATGTTAAAAATTGAAATATATTTATTAACACGGTAAATTATTGTATGTTAAGGTTGAATTATTAGTCTACTTTATGAAATTGTTTCATCTTCAATAGTGCACTCAAACTACAATAATTTTAATTTATCTTAATAAACGATAGTTGTCAACTTAATATGTGCAGTAACTATGGATTTATAGTATTAGAGCAGAAGTTTAGAGCGTAATAAATAAATGGAATTTTACTTATGATTAGTCATTTTGAAAAACTATGGCGCAAGGCCGCTCCGGTATGGCCGCAGCAGACGAACACACGTGCATTTTCGAGCTGCTGCGCTCGCCTTCAGTAACATTGCAATTAAAATCTCTGTAGCAGTTCAATTATTGAATATTCCCTTTGACAAGTTTATCTAAAAAACATTTTGAATACCTAAGGAACGACTTGGTGCCATTCAGTTTTCCAAACTCGAAACTTACCTCGACTCTTTTTTAATCCAAAGTTACAAGTGTAGAATGACAATGTTTTTTTTTTTTTAAATTCATTAAAAATCACAGCATCATTTGCAAGACTTCGGTATGGGTTCGTAAGTACCGAAATTAGTTAAAATTATTGTACTAAAAATTTCATCAAAAAATATTTATTACTTTCGCAGCTCTTGCGAGTTAAAGACAAAATTTTTATGATTTTGAGGTTAGCAAAAAAATGATGTTTTTCGTAAATAGCTTGAAATTAATTAAAAATAGATGCTAAGTTCCTATATAAAAAAGACGCGTAATTAAATTTTCTATAAGCTAGTACTTTATGAATTTTGATTTGGAAAACTTTGAAAAATTTTCTTTTTTCGGCGTTCGGGAATCTTCGGCTGGACTAGGCTTCGCCGGTTCGAGCGCTTGTCCCCTTATTGTTCCGAACTCCTCAATTGTTGTTTACATTAACCCGACAAAATATCCGAAAGAAATATCCGGGGACAAAGTATCTGTTTAGTTGCTTTGTTTTTCTGAACTGTTGATTGTACAATTTTCAAACCGATAGAAACATTGGTTTACCTCCAATAAAGAAACAAAAGACCTATGACGAACGTTTAAAAAATGTTGTACCGACTTATGATAAAAACGATGTTATTGAATATATCAAAAATATTTCCTTACTTATTTGTTTGTAAACCATTTGCTTTTGTACATATTTGTGTATCATACCAATAAATAAGATTAATTTTTTGATTGGAAAGCTTTACATTTTTATTTGCCATTTAAAATATTTAAAAATGAAATGAAAAATTTTTAATATTAAAATTTCTTTTTTTGTCGGATATTTTAGTTACGAATATTTTGTCGTGTGGTTTTTTCCTTCGGATATGCTTTCGCAAAATCGTTGTTTACGGCAAATTTTTTTTTTTTTTTGATATTTTAAATATTATTCAGATACCGAGTGATTCTAACGCTATTTATCTATTTTTTTGCAATTTTTTTTCCTAGTTCGATCTGGATACAAGCATGAATCGAATTTTTTTTTCTTCTTTATCTTTTTTTGTTGTATACAGCAGGAGGAACCTTATTTACTACGAATTATGAATTAAAAACAGGACACGAATAAAAATTAAAATAGTCTCAAAAACTAAACGTCCGACCAAATCATCCGAATCCGATGAAAAATAGGTGGAAAAGCAGTATCCCATTCTTATCAGAATTCTGACCAGACTCTGACACAGCCGTCCGTCATTCCGATCAGAATCTGATCTTTGTCGGACCATAATTACCTATCGGGGTTTGAGCAATAAGTTTGACTTTAATTTAGCTAAGAAGCAACTATTTCTACTTTTAAAATCATTGAGATTTCTTACTTTTTGTCTTGAATCAATCGTTTTATTTGATCCTAATCATTGTCGATAATATTTCAATCCGGAGTCAAGCTGGTCATTAGCAAAAAAAGAGAAATTTGTCGTCACTGAACCACTTCAAACTTTTTTCAAAAAATTAAAAATAAATGAAATTGTATCCAACTCGTCCGTTAGTTGGCACTAAACGTAGAATCATTCGAATATTACTTTCCTCGAAGTCAGTTTAAGATGCGTCAAGCTCGACGATGCAAACAAGCCTTATATTTAATATCATAATGTTAGGCGTAGAAGCCCCCCCCCCTCCCCATCACTGATTT
Source organism: Encarsia formosa (assembly GCA_038277355.1). Taxonomy (NCBI): domain Eukaryota; kingdom Metazoa; phylum Arthropoda; class Insecta; order Hymenoptera; family Aphelinidae; genus Encarsia; species Encarsia formosa. Next base: position 24,241,209 of record CM076187.1, read on the forward strand.
CGTTATAGAGAATTCAAAATGTTTGTATACTCGGAGTATAAGCCCCCCTTAATTTTAAGAGTCGATTCTTGGAGCTTCCAGAGGGGACTTATACGCCGGACAATACGGAAATATAATCACGTTGAAAATTGAATTAAGTACATTATAAATTTAATTTATTTAAAAAATTGACTTTTTTATCTTTTTAATGACTATTGTTGTTCGCATAAAAAATTATAATTTTTCGTGAAATCCTGTAGGATTTTATGTAATTTGAAATAAATGAGTCAGAATTACAATAAATAAGTGTTGTTGTTTAATTTATTTTTCATGATATTAAAAAAAAATGTAGTAACCCGTCAGCGCTAAACTAAGTAAAATCACCAAAAACTAGTTATTTAAAATTGACTAAAAATTTACTTTTTTTTGTGGTTTGGATAACTTTGTACGAATCAACTTAAAATTTTTTCTATTTACACTTAAACGTTATAATAATATGTAAAGAAACAAATTATCCAGTAGGATGTTTGTAAAAATTTCAAGACAGCCTCTAAAACAAAAAAATGGCTGAAGTTTGCTGATTTTTAAAATAATAACTTTTTCAACAAAAATTTTAATGAACATTCATGTTAAATATTGAGCTTAACTTTGCAGTTCATTATAATTTTATTGGAATGAAAGGGAGGGAGTGAGTAATTAAACACAACACTTTTTAAAATTATTTACACTGGGGTATTTATTTACAATATTCACAGACCTTTTGAAATGATTCATAACAATTATGATTAATTTTAGTTGAGTAGTAACAAATATAACTATCCTTGTTGATGAAAACAATACAGCCAAGTTGACAAATTCCTTGTTGACCGAGACTTTTAGTCAAATTTTGTGATGACAAAAAAAAGCCTTGTTTTTGAGCTGGTTCCCTAGATGATTGTTGCTGATGAGTAGATTTATTTGATGAGTACACCAGCTTGAGCGATGAGGTTGATGAGTAGACCCTTGATAAAAAAAGCCAAATAAAAACACTAAGTGCACAATGCGGCGAGGGCGAGGTTATGGTTGCAAGTATGAGTTGTTTACTCATTGTTTATGAGAGAAAGGCCAAGGATTTTCCACTCTTGAATGATTTTCAAGTAATTAGTAATAAGTAACACACAGTAATACACTCACGAACAAATTCGCTTTGAGCTTTTATTCGGATTATTATTATTGAATCCAGGATTATTTTGCTTGCACGTGAAAAGTGTGAAAATAGGTCAGAAAAATCGAATGAGAGAAACAAAACGAGCAGTTAAATTTTATACATGTTGAGCTCATAAAAACGCGCAAGAACTACGTAATTAATCGCGTACACACACCTTACACTTTTTTAGACGATTACAGTAACTTATTATTGAATTTGCTTGAGTTTTGGTAGCACGACATGAGCTGAGTTGAGTTAACCCTAAAACCGAGTCCGAAAACGAGGCAGGCGCCGAAGGAGGCGCTCGGCTGGTGCGGCGGCCGCTAAGTGACCAACGCGTGATAATTATGGTTGATTCGAAAATTTATATTAAATTCAAGATTCATTAGTAAGTTAAATATTAGTGTAATAACAAGATTCATTAGTAAGTTAAATATTAGTGTAATAAAAGTTTTTCATTCAAATAAATATATTCCTTGAGTGAAAAGATTGTTTAAAATCTTGTCGCAACAATTTGAGCTGTTGCGGCGGTGCGCAAACTCAAATGATATGTTAAATGAAGTTTCGAGGTGCGCTTAACTTTTAAGCAGTACTCTAGTTAGTTGAAGGCGACTTCCATGACCTAGACAACTGAATTGCCGATGATTAAGTATACTTGGGGCACCATCTTCGAAAAATTCAATAAAATTTCAACTAAAATTAAGTTTACAAAAATAATCTATAAAGTCATCGAAGACATTCAGGTATACCTTGTCATCGGCGACCTGATTGTTCAGATCATGGAACTTGTCTGCATAATCCTAGGACAAGTACTCTCAGACGATCCCCAGCTGTAAACGTCGTCAGCGTCCTTTGAGAAGAAGCTTGCTCATTAACGAGTTCACATCTGCATCGATCATTGCTTTTTCTGGTGAACGCATGATCAATGAGCGTGAACGTTTACCTGATTTTTAAGTAAACGAGAATCACTAAGAGAAGTCGTGAATGCACTTTATTCTTTTTTGTATACAAGAAACTAAAAATAATAATACTATCATTATTATCATATTTTTACGTGTACCTTCTACAGCTGGGTCAACATTCTTTTTATTTTCACTTGATTCCAGAATTTCCCATCTAATATCATCTTGTTTTTTTAATTTGATTTCTATTTTAGATGGAAAAATTTTATGCAGACATTTTTCCGGTACAACAGCATAAGCTAAATCTAACTCCAATTTGTTTGTACTATCATCTGACAACTTGATGTCAACTTTAAGCTGAAATACAAATATTGTTAGAAAAAGTTTTAATTTACTGTTTACGTATAAATATTTTTCTTTCAAATAATATTAAGTTTATTTTTGTTATTTTTTTTTTTTTTTTTTGTAGATTTGCCTTTGATAAAAAATCAAGGTAACAAATGAATCTCACGAAATTCACATAATACTTTACTTTTTTTGTTCAATTTTATTATACTTGTATGTACGTGCAGCGTAGTGGGGTGCGTAAATTTTCGCAGCTGCTTATGCGCCTTTATAATGAGAAAATTCGCAAAAAAAGCCTCATAGAAAAATTCCAAAATAAAAAATGTTAAATACTTAACCCATTAAGTCCCAGGATTTTTTAAATTTTTCTTGTACTTTGAGCTCTGGAATTTTGATGAAAACGATAAAAAATATTTTCAAAAAGACCATAAACGACTATTTTCGGGTATGCTCTACACGATGGTGTAGTTTAAAAAAGCCAAAAATGTCATTTTCAATTGTTAATTAACAAATTTAAAAAAAAAACTCAATTTTTTGCTGCATTTTTTTTTAATGAATTTTTTCAGTTGGATTTTTTTTTTTTTTTTTCAAAAATGTGATCAGAGGTGATCACGATACTTGAAATTTATGGTGGGATTTTTTTTTTTATAAAAATCTTTTTTAACAAAATGGCGGCCATAAAACGAAGTCGAAAATCTCGAATTTTTCGTTTTATTCACTTTTTTCATGTTTATTCCTTGAAATCGCACAAGTATTTAACGTTTACTGCTATTTTTTTTTGGAAAAGTCAAAATAATTGTACAAAGAAGCATAAAAATTGTAATACTTATAAAATATTCATTGTTAGGTTATGAGAGGTGATTTTTACACGATTTTAGTAGGGTCCGCGGTGACCCAAACAGAGATATTCGGAAACTTCCAACTGAAAAACGAAATGTATCAAAAGAACTAATGTGGATATATTCATTGTTGATTTTCATTGTTTAAACATTATTTATTTAAACAATTGAAAAAATTTTGACAATAAAAAACCATTTTTTGAATCAAGTGAATAAAACGAAAAATTCGAGATTTTCGACTTTGTTTTATGGCCGCCATTTTGTTAAAAAAGATTTTTATAAAAAAAAAAATCCTACCGTAAATTTCAAGTATCGTGATCACCTCTGATCACATTTTTGAAAAAAAAAAAAAAAAAATTCCAACTGAAAAAATTAATAAAAAAAAAAATGCAGCAAAAAATTGAGTTTTTTTTTTTTAATTTGTTAATTAACAATTGAAAATGACATTTTTGATTTTTTTAAACTACACCATCGTGTAGAGCATACCCGTAAATAGTGGTATATGGTCTTTTTGAAAATATTTTTTATCGTTTTCATCAAAATTCCAGAGCTCAAAGTACAAGAAAAATTTAAAAAATCCTGGGACTTAATGGGTTTAACTATTGTGACTTGTTGCTCGTTTCATAAATTTAATTTAAAAATTCAGAACTAAACAGACATAATTGCCACTATTGGTCGAATGAAAATCCCCATTGGCGCAGAACCGTTGATCGTCAAAATCGCTAAAGCATCATGGTATGGTATGGCATATTAAACAGTTATTAGAGTAGACCATATTTTTTTAATGAAAATGTCAACAGACAGACTTACTTAGAGTTACTTCGGGATCGCTTACCAGAACTGTTGGAAGATGTTGATCTGGCAACTAGACAAAGAACGTGGATACAACAAGACGGAGCCCCACCTCATTATTCACTAATTGTTAGGCAATTTTTAAATCATAATTATAACAACAGATGGATTGGACGAGAAGGTCCAATTGAGTGGCCACCTCACTCACCAGATTTGACCTCCCCTGATTTTTATTTATAGGGCTACGTAAAGAACGTAGTATATGCCCAACGTCCTACAACAAGAGCTGATATGGAAAACCGCATTCGACATGCTTGCAACGCATTTCCAAAAGAAACATTACTTAGCACTGTGCAACATTTTCAAAGACGTTTACATTTGTGCCTTGAAGCTCATGGCGGAAACTTTGAATCTTTGCGTCGTGGTTAATAAAAATACTAGGTTTCAAGTGAGTGGCAAGGGGACTCACGTTAAGCAAGCACCCCGATGGGAACAGAACCCTACCACGTCAAAAGAGTTGTTCCTGAACGATGCTAAGAGTAGAAAAGATTAATTTTATTTCACTTTAAAAAAACATGAATTTTATTCAAAGTAATAGTTAATTTTTCTCTGTCCAGACATTCAGCTTTCATATCACATTCAAGACCCCTATGGTTTGAGTATGATAGCTGATTGGAGAACCAATTTCTTTACGTGAAGCCCTTACTGGGTTGGGGGTCCAATTTTAAGGGTTTCTTTATTTATTCACTACCCAAGAGACTTGAGAACTGCAAATGTCATGAAAATTGGAGTTTCAAATTGAAAGAATTAGTCTCGAGGCTCATCAGGCTCTAAAAAGTTCTAAGCCCAATACGTCCAGCCTATCTAAATAAAGGTTTTGAAGCTCAAAACTTTCTGACTGAATGCGTCATAAAAAAAAATCTTTTTTTACCTTGAATTTCATGGTAAAGGAGCAAAGAGCTTTTGAGCTCTTCTTGCGACATTGAATACCAAAAAACTACGTTTATTATTGTATTTGAACGTAAACTTACCTAGTTTTTAAAAAGTGGAGTCAAAAATGGAAGTTTTCATTTTAAATAAAAAAAAAAAAAAAAAAAAATTTATACATGCTTTTCTTTAACTAGTTTCAAACAAATAAAAAAAAATGTACTAAAAACAAATTTAAAAAATGTACTAAAAAGTAAAAAATGAATTTTTTTTCCAAAGAAATATTTCTGAAATATTTATTTCTTTAAATAAAAAAATAGTTTGAAAGATTAAGAATAGCTTGAGCAAATATAAAATTTGGTTGGGACTCAAAAGAAAAGCATGGGGCACCTGATAAAATAGTGTCAAACAAATTTTTTTAGGTAATGTTTTGTATAATTATTTTTTATAATATATTTAGTACATTCAATTGATTGTAAATGCAACTATTTATTTATTTATAAATTAGTGCGTATTTTAAATATATTTATACACGAGTGTTATTGTTAATTATAGTTATTAAATTTTAATGTCTTTAATTTTATTTTCTTGCAATATAAATGTTTGTATTAGTAAATTTTTTATATTCGGTTTTTTTTGTAATCCTCTTTTTCTAACTATTATTATATAAAAGTATATGTGTATTTTATCAGATACCCCATGCTTTTCTTTTGAGTCCTAAAAAAATTTTATATTTGCTCAAGCAATTCTTAATCTTTCAAACTATTTTTTTATTTAAAGAAATAAATATTTCAGAAATATTTCTTTGGAAAAAAAATTTATTTTTTACTTTTTAGTACATTTTTTTTATTTGTTTTTAGTACATTTTTTTTATTTGTTTAAAACTAGTTAAAGAAAAGCATGTCTTAAATTTTTTTTTTTTTTTTTTTTTTTTTACTTTTTAGTACATTTTTTTTATTTGTTTAAAACTAGTTAAAGAAAAGCGTGTCTTAAAATTTTTTTTTTTTTTTTTATTTAATACGTTTTGAAGTTGTTATCATTCTTGTTATTGTTATTATTATTATTAATATTACGACAATGATTGTTATTATATTTATTGTTATTGTTATTATTGTTACTACTATTATTATAATTTTGTTTTTACTTTTTTTTATTTTTTTTTTTCTATAACATGCTCAAAACCTCTTTAACTAAGTCATTTCCGAAAAATTCAACTCTAATTCCCGGAGATGATCCCCAGGTATCCCAGGTGCCCCCGTCATCGGCGATCTGGATGTTTAGGTTCGAAGTGCCTCTTTAAATTCTCTAAAATACTCCCCAAAGTTACTGTCGAAAAATTTGGCCCAAAGTCTCGGAGATGATCCCCAGGTATCCCAGGTACCCCCGTCATCGGCGACCTGGATGTCCAGGTTGAAAAATGACTACGGATTAATGTATTGTCATCCGATCCTAGACCCTCTGCAAAATTTCAGACCTCTAGGTCAACTAGGCTCAAAGTTATAAAGCTTCGCCGTTTTGAACATACTGTGAAAGAAACTTTGTGAGTTAAAGAAAAGCATGTAATAATAATAATAATAATAATAATAATAATAATAATAATAATAATAATAATAATAATAATAATAAAAAGAAAAGCATGTAATAATAATAAAAATGTGTGTGAATTGATTTGATCTATTTCTTCGTTGAGCCTTTTATTTCAATGTCAATTGCAGTTAAATCTTCCTTCTCAAAACAGGCTCTTAAAGTCCTGCAAAATTTAGGACTTCCTGGTAATGGATAATTTAATAATATTATTTTTTCTTGTAATTACATATCTGAATCTATCTAACAAAGTAAATTTCTTTGATCCGTCAAAGTTGCATCATAAAAAAGTAATTAATTGATAGAATTTCTTAACTTTCAAAAATATATGATCTTTCTAAAATTAAAAGTTATATTTTATTTAGGTCAAAAGTAGGGATTCCCAATTAAAAAAAAAAAACAAAGTTAAGGCTCCCACGGCCCAAAATAAAGCATGAGGCCCAATTTCGTTAGGCCCATCTTACTAGCTCCTGAAAATTATGAAACTTTGGTCTCTACATTTGTTTCGATTTGGGCCTTCCCAAGCGAGTTATCAAGGTGGATCGATTAAAATGGGCCATCTTGTATTTGTTCCTACTTTTAAACTTACTTCTGTACATGCACTGTTTTCATCCCTTATACCTTCGCTTTTTTCTACTAAAATTTCTACTGATTCACTATTTATCGTGCTAATATCTTTTTATACTACTGTTTTTACTCTGTTCTTAAATTTTTTTCTTCTTAAAATTCTAACCCTTAACCTACCCACGTGCTTAATTTTGTATCTACTGCCACGTATACTTTTGTATCTACTCTTTGCCCCACCCTTGTGTATATCCCTGTACCTGCCCTTATTTTTACTGCTGTGCCTATTATCGTAAATGCTATCTTATCTTCCCTTGTACTAAATCCGTACCTACACAAGTCCACTCCTGTTCCTACCTTCTTGTCTAAACTTGTTTCTACCCCTGGACGTATGCGTGTCCCAATATTCGTGCAACCTTTGTAAGTATCATTGTGCCTACTCTTGTTCGTAAGCTTGTTTCCATCTTTATACCTAATTTGTAGCTACCCCTTCATATACCCTCATACTGATGTTTGTGGATACTCTCGCGCTGAACCTTGTGTTTACCCTTATTAATAAACTTATAGCTAGCCGTGTAATAATTTTGGAGCGACACCTGTACCTTCTCTCGTATGAATTATAAAAAAGAAAAAGTATATATCCTACTATATTATAAAGTTTTTTATCTTCTTCCAAGCCCCCCCCCCCCCCCCCCCCAAGGAGATTAACTAACCGTAAAAGTGTACCGAAATATGCTTATTTCTATGTTTTTTAATTTTTCCTATAATTTTCTAATCACGCCCCCCCTCGCCCCCACGCCTTTTTTTTACCCACGCCCCCCATTTTTGATATATTTTTCAGCTACAGAAATGTTAAAAGTAACTAGGAGTGAACAGGGTTAGTCAGCAGTACTTAAAAAAAGGAATTAAAAGGCGAAGTAAGGGCAGAGGTCAATAGCATATAAAAAATATTATAATAGAAACTAGAGTAGGTGCATAAGTAGGAGGCTAGTTAACGAAAAAGATTTTTACAATGGTGAGCACTAAGACATGAACAATGATAGGCACGATTATTGTTACAGGGATGGGTTCAAAATGAAAAGGATATCAAAGCGTTAGAAACAAATACAATCCTAAGAGGAGTCAGGAGACACCATAAAAGGGTATTCACAAGAGTATGTTTAAAGGTATAAATAATTTTATGAACAAGAGAAAGTATTCAAAAATGCACAATAGTAGGCACAATTGTAGGCAGAGGCAGGCATGGTATCTATATTCTGCTCATGGGACTAAGCTTTATGTTCAGGGCAACCGTTTCCACCAAGCATTAGGTTCAGGATGTTCGGCGGGCTAGTACAGGAATCCCACAAGCTTGACAACCCAATCACGCTGGGTACAGCGATAAATAAATTATTTTTTATAAACAAATAACTAACCAGCAAGGTTGAAACCCCTGTAACGCTGGAAAAATAGATAAATAAATATTTTTTTATAAACAAATAACCAATCGACGACCTTTAAACCCCCATAACGCTGATGAATAAGATAAATAAATTATTTTTTATAAACAAATAAGTAACCAGCAAGCTTGAAACCCCTGTAACGCTGGAAAAATAGTTAAATAAATATTTTTTTTATAAACAAATAAGTAACCAGCAAGCTTGAAACCCCTGTAACGCTGGAAAAATAGAAAAATAAATATTTTTTTATAAACAATGAAATAAATCGCCAAGCTCTAAGGCCCAATAACGCTGGGGAGAGCGAAAAATAAAGGGAACGGGTCGAAATATCCTGGCGACAAAATATCCACGACAAAACATCCGCGACAAATTATCCGGGCGACCAAAAATCAAACGACAAAACATCCGGATGACAAAATAACTGCGACTAAACATCCAATGTAAAAATATCTGCGACTAAACATCCAAAATCAAAATATCTGCGACATAATATCTGAAGTCAAAATAACTGTATAATATGGGAGCGGGACAAAACGTCAGACGACAAAACGTCAGATAATAGACACAAAAATTTTATTTTTTTAATATAACTATAACAAATCTTTATTTCAAACACTTTGATTATTACAACAAATTTAACTTTACAATTTTTTTTACAAACATTCTACAGTATATCATATAATTCAAGTGATCATATACAGTATATCATATAATTCAAGTTCGGGGGGAAATAGTTATTATGAAGTTTCTTTTGATTTTGAACAGTGAATTAATACAAACGTGAGAAAAAAATTGATTTTTAATAAAACACTAACGGGTTATTTTTTAAAACAATGCGCGCCGTGGGGCCCGAAGGGCCCCCGCAGAGGCGCGCCATAAAATTTAGTTCCAATCAAAATCTAGTTCGAATATTTTAATATAAAATAGTTCGAATTAATTGTGGTGGATATTTTGTCGTTGGACGTTTTGCCGCGGATGTTTTGTCGGAGATATTTAGTCGTCGGATTTTTTGTCGTCGGATTTTTGGTCGCCCGGATAATTTGTCGCGGATGTTTTGTCGCGGATATTTTGTCGCCTGGATGTTTCGTCGGTAACCCAAAATAAATAATTTTTTATAAACAATCAATTAAACTGCCAAGCTCTAAGCCCCGCGATCGCTAGGGAGAGCGATAAAGAAAAAATTTTTTATAAACAATTGAATAAACCGACAAGCTCTAAACCCCCATAACGCTGGGGAGAGCGATAAATAAATATTTTTTATAAACAATTAAATAAACCGCCCAAGCTCTAAGCCCCAATTTCGCTGGGGAGAGCGATAAATAAACAATTAAATAAACCGACAAGCTCTGAGCCCCAATAACGCTGGGGAGGGCGATAAATAAATAATTTTTTATAAACAATTAAATCGACAGACAAGCTCTAAACCCCCATAACGCTGGGGAGAGCGATCAATTAAAAATTTTTTATGATCAATTAAATAAACCGACAAGCTCTAAATCCCCATAACGCTGAGAAGAGCGATAAATAATGGGCGCCCGAGTTCAACATAAAAACTAATCGGCTATGCCCCAAGCTTCAAACCCCCAAAACCCGGAGCGCCCAAATTCAACAAAAAGCTGATAGGCTAACCCTAAGCTCTAAGCCCCCAAAACCCGGAGCGCCCAAGTTCAACAAAAAAGCTGATTGGCTACCCCCCAAACTCTAAGCCCCCGAAACCCTGGGCGCCCGAGTTCATCAAAAAGCTGATGGGCTACCCCCTCAAGCTCTAAGCCCCCAAAACCCTGGGCACCCGAGTTTAACAAAAAGCTGATAGGCTACCCCCCAAGCTGTAAACCCCCAACTGATCAGTTTGTTTTATTGAACTTAGGCACCCAGGGTCTTGAGGGCTTAGAGCTTGAGGGGTGGCCTTTCAGCTTTTTGTTGAACTCGGGCGCCCAGGGTCTTGGGGGGTAGCCTATCAGTTTTTTTATTGAACTCGGGCGCCCAGCGTTATGAGGGGTTAGAGATTGTCGATTTATTTAATTATTTATGAAAAATTATTTATTTTTCGCTCTCCCCAGCGTTATTGGGGCTTCGAGCTTGTCGGTTTATTTAATTGTTTATAAAAAATTATTTATTTGTCGCTCCCCTCAGCGATATTAGGGCTTAAAGCTTGGGCGGTTTATTTAATTGTTTATAAAAAATAATTTATTAGTCGCTCTCCCCAGCGATATTGGGGCTTAAAGCTTGGGCGGTTTATTTAATTGTTTATAAAAAATAATTTATTAGTCGCTCTCCCCAGCGTTATGGGGGTTTAGAGCTTGGCGTTTTAATTAATTGTTTATAAAAAATAATTCATTAATCGCTTTTTCCAGCGTTATTGGGGCTCAGAGCTTGGCGGTTTATTTAATCGTTTATAAAAAAAATATTTATTTATCTATTTTCCAGCGTTATTGGGGTTTAGAGCTTGGCGGTTTATTTAATTGTTTATAAAAAATAATTCATTAAACGCTTTTTCCAGCGTTATTGGGGCTCAGAGCTTGACGGTTTATTTAATCGTTTATAAAAAAATATTTATTTATCTATTTTTCTAGCGTTACAGGGGTTTCAAGCTTGCAGGTTATTTGTTTGTTTATAAAAAAATATTTATTTATCTATATCCCAGCGTAACAGGGGTTTCAACCTTGCTGGTTAGTTATTTGTTTATAAAAAATGATTTATTTATCTTATCCATCCGCGTTATGGGGGTTCAAAGCTGGCTCGTAAGTTGTTTGTTTATAAAAAATAATTTATTTATCTTATCCATCAGCGTTATGGGGGTTCAAAGCTGGCTGGTTAGTTATTTGTTTATAAAAAATAATTTATTTATCTTATCCATCAGCGTTATGGGGGTTCAAAGTTGGCTGGTTAGTTATTTGTTTATCAAAAAATATTTATTAATTTATTTTTCCAGCGTTACCGGGGTTTCAAGCTTGCTGGTTACTTATTTGTTTATAAAAAATAATTTATTTATCTATATCCCAGCGTAACAGGGGTTTCAACCTTGCTGGTTAGTTATTTGTTTATAAAAAGTAATTTATTTATCTATATCCCATAGTTACAGGGGTTTCAACCTTGCTGATTAGTTATTTGTTTATAAAAAATAATTTATTTATCTTATCCATCTGCGTTATGGGGGTTCAAAGCTGGCTGGTTAGTTATTTGTTTATAAAAAATAATTTATTTATCTATATCCCAGCGTAACAGGGGTTTCAACCTTGCTGGTTAGTTATTTGTTTATAAAAAGTATTTTATTTATCTTTATCCCATAGTTACAGGGGTTACAACCTTGCTGGTTAGTTATTTGTTTATAAAAAATAATTTATTTATCTTATTTATCAACGTTATGAGGGTTAAAGCTTGCTTGTTAGTTATTCGTTAAACATTTTATAAATTATAAAAAATAATTTATTTATCTTCTTTTCCAGCATTACGGGGGTTTGAACCTTGCTGGTTAGTTATTTGTTTATAAAAAATAATTTATTTATCGCTGTACCCAGCGTTATTGGGTTGTCAAGCTTGAGGGATTCCTGTACTAGCCTGCCGAACAACCTGAACCTAATGCTTGGTCAAAAAGTATGCCCTGAACATAAAGCTCAGTCCCATGAGCAGAATATCGATACCATGCCTGGGCAGAGGGTCGCGTATTTATTATAAGAACAAAGAGTAGAAATGATGTTAGTTCCAAGGCTTCAAACAGGCCTAGGAAGATAAAAAAGAAAAAACTGAACTATTGGTAGAAACAAAAGTAGGCACAGGAATAAGAACAACACACGTTCAAAGTTACAAATTGAAGTATAAAAATAATGACAAAGTAAAAGAGGCTGCACATGGCTGGAAACTGGTGTCGTAAGGTAAACTTCGATATCAATCAGGGTAGGTTAATTGGGAGAAACCTAAGGAGAAAAAATGTTGAAAACAAATGTAAACGGATGTAGAAAATATTTGTCAAGAAAGTTAAAGAACTGTGTGGGCAAAAGTGTATAAAGAAGACTAGTTTCACGATTGTAATTACAAAAAGTTTTAAGAAGAACAACAGAAACGATAGTATTCACAAAGATGAGAACGAAGGTTCAGAGTTAGAAACCAAAGCATGAAAAAAAGAAAAAACGACAGTAAACACCGAAATTGAAGCAAGTAGATTTATGTGAAGGAGACTAGGTAAAAAATTGTTGTTTACAATTGTCACAATCAGCATAGGAATAATACTAAGCAAAAGTGTACATATAAGCGTAGGTTCAAAGTTACAAACGTAATGACAAGTGTAGGCACGGGAGTAGGTACAATGTAGCTACAAGAGTAGTTATCAAGTTTGAAACAATATTATGAATAAGGTTTGTTATAAGGGTATTTACAGTAGTAAGCAGATGACGATAAAAAAAGATTACGCACAAGGCTCGATTCAGTGTTAAAAATTTAAATAAAAAAAAATGAAGAACTAAAGTTAGCGTAGGAGTAGAAACAGATGTAGAAACAACTGCATGTGTAGAAGGTTCAGCGTTAGAAGCTTAAGTAAAAAATAGGTAGTAGGCACAAGATTATTAACATATGTAGGAAGAAAAAAAGTCAACAAACATAGTAAAGAGAGTTGGAAAAAAAGACTCAAGAGACGTGGATAGGTACCATGATAGAAACAGATATATAAACAAGAACATATTCTTGGGTAACAGCCTAGTTGCAACGGTAAGAACAAGGGTCGTTGCAAGGGTTTGATGTAAGATGAAAGGTAGGAACAAAGGTAGGGATAAAATAAGGTGCAGGTGTAGTCACAAGCTATAAGAGTAGAAAAGATGGTATGTATCAGAGTAGGTAAAGAGGCAGACACAAGAGTATGTGTATAAGTGTAGATTTAAGCATAAAATTCTGGGGGGGGGGAGTATATATATATATAAATATGGACAGTGACCACTGTACATACCACATGAAAAATTACTAAAGCAATATTACACCCTCTTTAAGCGCAAATCACGCGCAATCCACCCACGTATTCAAAAAAACCAAAGTAACCCATCTTTTTTTTATTTTTTTTTCCAAAATAACCCATCAATAAAAAAATTTTCTAGGTTGGCGCGGGTAACCAAAATAACCCATCAATAAAAAATTTTTCTAGGTTGGCACGGTTAACCAAAATAACCCATCCCAAATAACCCATCCGAAATAAACCATCCCAAATAATGTATTTGACTAACGCCACACGCCCCGATATCTCTTTTGCTGTTAACTTCTTGGCAAGAAAACAAATTGATCCATCAGAAAATGATTGGAATGATGTTTTAAGAGTCTTTCGATATCTCAAAGGTACAGTTAATCATGGCCTAAAATTTATATCGAATACAGAGCACTTAGAAGGATTTACGGATTCAAGTTGCAGAGACTGTCCGGGTTCAATATCCACTTGTGGATATATTGTAAGATTATTTAATGATACTATTGCTTGGAGAAGTCATAAACAACAATATGTATCAATGTCCACCTGCTTTGCAGAGTATTTAGCGATGAGCGATGCCTGTCAAGAATTAATTTCACTCGATAAATCCCTCAGGTACATCATCGGAAGAACATTCTTTCCTGTGTCTGTATGGTGTGATAATAAGGCTGCTAGAGAAAACACCGAAAAGGATTGTAGTCACAAATTAAAAATATTTGATGAAAGCTTTGAGGTGATTCAGAGTAATTTAAGAGAAAGAGAAGAATCTGGCGTCAGAAAGCACATGGCTGAAACGCATGGAGACTTCATTAAACAATGTGTTGATGAAGGAAAAGTCAAAGTCAAAAAGATAGCGACTGAAGAGAATATGGCTGATATTATGACTAAACCTTTAGCGCAGTCAACTCATATTTACTTGAGAAATAAAATCAGTAACTAAATATAAGAGAGACGAAAAAGTTTGAGTTTTAAAGAATGAATGAGTTGATTACTTAGAGTTGAATTGAATTTAAAAGAGTTACAAGTAATTTATAATAAAAGTAATCCATTTATTTTATATCTGTTCACAGGAAATCAATAACTGCCTAGAACTCCAGTCTTACAATACCAGATGAAAAGTTTTTTTATGTGCAAATTATGTATTTGATTTGATAATATTATTTAGATTTTGTTTGTAGATTGTTAATATTATTTAGATTAAGAGGTTGTTGATCGGCAAAGGGAGGGAGTGTTGGAAAATAGCTTTGCCGACAGCGCCCTGCACTATCGGTATAGTTGAGGGCGCATTAGTTTTTGAGTGTCGAGCGCGTCATTCCATTCGAGCAGCTCCCCTGCTAAGGAACGCACGCATCTTACGTAGCGCAATGAGAGTCTTATGTATCTTGAGTAAATAAGAGTTTGACTAATGAATAAATATACTAGAGTATTTTATATAAAGTGGAGTGTTGATTGTGTTTGTGTTTTATTCAATCCCGGCTCAAATCTCCTGATTTAAATAATTTGTCCATCTGTCATATTTCATAGAAGACTTTTGCCGCAAACTAGAGGTCTCTATCTTGTTTCTGCTTGGTGCTAGATTTTTTCAAAGATTGAAAAACGGCCTATTTTTAAGCTATTTTAAGCAATTTTAAGGTATTTTTCTAAAAATTCTAACTTTTGATCAAAATGAGATAGAAACCTCTAATTTGCGGCAAAATTTTGTTCAAAATAAGTTCTTTTTTGTAAAAATATTTTGACAACATAGTTTGGTTATTTTTATAATAATACAGTCCTACACAGATATTCCTATTTTTGCTCATTTGCAGGTATCTTCAAGCGACCGTAGCTTTTTCTAGGCTAAATTTTTGTGCATATTAAAAAATTGTTAAATTTTTTTTATGTAAAAACAAAAATTTTGCGACCAACCGAAACCCTGTACGATCTTCCGCTTCCAAGATACAGCTGTTTAAAGTTGTCAAAAAACACAAAAACGCGTTTTTTACGATTTTCACACGCATTTTTGAACGGTTTCGACCTTTTTTCTCTCTTAAAATTATGTGGAATCTTCTCTTCATATGTTTCTTAACAAGCTCCCATAGTAATTGTAGTGCGGATTTGGGGTTTTAGTTGATTCCAAAGCATACACTTTTGACACATTTTATGTGCTAAACTAGTGTTTTTTTAACAATATACACGCTACATTTAACTTTTTCGTTCATTATAGATATTTTGAAATTATTTTTTGACTGAAAACTATTTAAATACCAGCCAAAGTTAGGTCGCCTGCCATAAAAAAAATTGATACTCAACAAAATATTGATCTCAATATCAAAATAATATACTACTTTTATTCAGTTTTTTAGTTTTTTGATTCGTTAAAAATGGGGCTGTCCACGTTAAGAATGCAGGAAATACTCCGATTTTTCTAAATCCTTCTGAAATTTTTTTCATCGATTTCTGGTATAAAAAGACAAAGGTTCCCAAAATTTTGAGTTCCAAAAAATTTTTTTGTGCCCTCTGTGAATAAAAGTCTTTTACGGAAATATTTCATTTGAAAAAAAATTTATCGCTGTTTTTACTAATTCTGCTGGTCCTTTGAAATGAATGGGCCGATTTTCACGCGGTTTGTTGCATTTGAAAGAAAAGAAAAAAAACTATTGAAAAATGTCCAACTTTTTTAATTTTCGTGTATTCGAACCGATGTAGCAGGTAATTAGTTCCGAACATACTCATTTGACTTTGTCCAAAAAAGCTATTTTTTTTTTTTTTTTTTTGATATTTTTTACTTTTTTTTTGTGTCTACTTTGAGTATTTATGGAAGAAATTTTTTATATTTGAGTTTAGAGTCGTTTTCATCATATATTTGTGAAAAATAACACTCTAAAAAAATTAAAAAATCAACCTTTTTCGACTTTGGAGCCTATTTTATTGATATAGCATGCTTCAAACAATATTTCTGATAACATCTCGTTGTAGCTGAAGTCAAGCGCTTTTCAACGGTATAAGATTTTGTATGAAAAATCCTACTAAATCTAAAGTTACAAGCTTTTAAAGATAAAAAAAAAGTGTACCACATAAACTGTAAACCTGAAATATGTGTCAAACTCATATGTTTGTTTTAAAAAAAAACCATATGAATGAAACTATCTTTTAACCTCTCAAATTACAAAAAAATCAACTCAATTTCTAAGATTTGTCACAATTTTTGGCTTATTTAATTTTCCCATAATGCCCCAATTCTCAGAATAATACTTATTTGCAGAAAAAAGAAGGAACTTGTATTGAAAATAAACAAATGATTTTATTGCCACGTATATATTTTTATTTTCAGAGTAAATTTACAACATTTAAAAAGAAATCTAAAAATTATGGAAAAGTTTCCTTTCTTACCCATGTATAATTTGACTAAAAAGGAGTATGTACCAGAATGAAAATTTTCCCAATAAAACTAAAGAAAATTTAATTTTTTTTTGTCAAACGTAAAAGAATTTTAAAAATTTTTCAATTTTATCTTTTCTATAAAGAACTCTCAATATAATTTTTAATAAATTAAAAGTGGTGCTTAAAATTGTTTGGGATTTTTTCATGTCTTGTCTGCTATGGGCAGAACTTATACGTTGTCTGCTGCAGACTGCAGAGTGCAAAAGAATTCGTTCTGAAATCTTCGTAATTTTTTTTGAGACTGTTATTTATTATTTTTTGAGATTTTTTTTTATTATATGTTATCGATTTAAATTATTTTAAATCTATAGCATATTTCTCTATGAAAACTCATTATCAACCGAAAATTTATTCGAAAATTTTTTTTTCCTTCTGTGGTTCCCAAATATTATATCGTCGACCAAACCACGAGGAGTTTCTCCGTACCAGACTGCCTCGGTCGCCTAACAGTATTTTACTGTTCCCGCTATTACTTTGAAAATCTCGATCCCGGCCATCTTTCTTTCTCTCTCTCTCAGTACTCAACTCCACTTTCGTTATTAATAACTTCAAATTTTGAATTTTTTCGATCTGATCTCCCGTAAATTCACCAAACCCACGATATACTATTTTTTCATCAGCAACAAAATTTTCTCCTGGCCAGAGGTTTTTGTCCACATTCGGGATTGATTTCCATACTTATCGCCCTCGCTCAAGAGATTATTTCTCAATGAACAGGCTTCATTGCGTTGGCTCTCGTCACCCTGACCAACTTCCCCAGCGACGCGTACGACTTCATGGAAAGCCTTGCCCACCGAATTTTCGCCTTTCCCGCCAGCGCAAATCGGACTCGCGTTGCGCGCTGTAAGATTATTTATTTCCCTCTGCAACACTTTATCTGAGTCTCGACGCGTCGCTTGAGACTCAATAGGCTCCGAGTAATCTGACTCCTGTTCTTTGAATTAGGGCTTCACGATACGATACGATATCGATATTTTGGAAATTATCGATATCGTATCGTCATGGATCATTATTATCGTATCGATTATCGTCTCGACGATACTTATGCAAAAAAATATCGGTATCGTATCGATATCGTCTCGAGAGTCGATAAATTTATCGATTTTTTGTCGATCGATCGACAAAAAATTAATTAAAAAATTATTAATCGATCTACCAAGCTCATCAACCTAATAACGCTGGGTATTCGGGTATTTTTCATACAGTTGAATAAATAATTTAACACCATAGCTCTACAACCCAATAACACTTGGCGTCCACAACCCTGGGTTCTGAGTAGAATTAATGAATAAACTGTTTATCCCACAAACATTAAACTGATTATCCAAATAAAGATTAAATTGATAAATAATAATATCAAAACAAAACAATTATATAATTAAGCTTTATAATTAATCCCCGAAGGGGCACAATTTAAATATAAGTTTTAAGATCAAAGTATAATTATTTCACGTAGTCTAGTGGCTACGGTCACCGCCTTCAGATTTGTTATTGTAAGTTTCATATCCTAACTCTTCTTGTGTTTTTTTTTTGTTTTTTTTTTTTTTTTTTTTATACATTTTGTTAACTTTTGCTCTGTTTTAAACTGTTTACAAGTATTTTTTTTCTTTAGAAATGAGTTTTTATTTTTTATTAATAAAATAAATATTAAAAACAGTATATTGTATTATTTATGGTTACTAGAAAATGAATAAAAATAACGTGATGAAACAAACAACAAACAGCATGTTAATAAAAGTGATTTTCATCACACCTTGGCCGAAAGTAGCAATTTTCCTCGCTGCGAGGTTTTGGAAATTGCTACTTTCTGCCTAAGGTATGACGAAAATCACAATACACACCAAGGGAGCGAAAAAAGAATCCCTCAGAGTACATTTTTATCACCCTCGCCTTGACCCACGCCTACGGCTCGAATTATAATCAAACGTGCTCTGAGACATTCTTTACTTTCGCTCCCCAGATGTGTAATATACTATTTTCTGTCTTATTTTTTTTAATTTTCATATTTTTAAAAAATAACTTATATTCTTAAAGGTTCTATTCATAGACAAAGTAAAGTTTATTTTTTCTATTAATTCAGTTGAAAAAGTATCTAAAAATATTTTTTTAGCTGTGCTGCAAATTATTTCAACTTTTTTCATTATCGGCATTCAAAAAATCTAAAAATTGAAAAAAAAAGACAGAAAAAAATACTTTTATTAACAGGCTGTTTGTTGTTTGTTTGTTTTCTGGTAACCATAAATAATTCATACGGTTTTTAATATTTGTTTTATTAATAAAAAAAAGAAAAACTTACTTATGAAGAAAAAAAATACTTGTAAACAGTTTAAAACAGAGCAAAAGTTAACGAAAAAAAAAAAAAATAAAATAAGTACTGGGGAATCGAACCTTAAGGTTACCGATTAGTAGGCGGTGACCGTAGCCACTGGACTATGCAGTTAAATTATAATAACATCTTGAAACTTATATTTAAATTGTGCCCCTTCGGGGCTTGATTATAAAGCTTAATTACATATATGCTGATCTAACAAAACATACAATATTTAGTTTTTCAGTTCTTAGATTGAAAAATTTAAGAAATCTCGGAATTTTTAATAAAAAAAAAAATTTTCGAGATCGATAAATTTCGATATAATCGACAATTACATATCGTCGATACGAGAATATCGGCGATATTGAATATAATTTTTATCGTATCGTTATCGATCAAAAAAAATTTGTATCGTATCGAATATCGTATCGATATCGTCTCGTGATCGAGTCGATATCGATATTTTTATCGAATATCGTGAAGCCCTACCTCGAATGCATTTGAGAGCCCACAAACATTGACTATATCATCTGTATACAGATGTAATTCCCCCGCTAGGTTATTTCCATTAGTTTTTTCATATTCTCTCTCTAACTTGCATACAAAAATTTCATAATTATCAATAAAAATTTCTTCATGCTCTTTAATCTCTTCCGAATTTAAATCTTCCTCAAAATTATTATTTACTATCTCGACTGTATTTCCGTCGTCTTCAAGCAAATTAAACAAGTCTGACTCACTTTTATCAAATTCAATAAAATGCGTATCTAAACTAAGGAATTTTGTAGATTTACCGATCAATTTTTTCCAATTATTCGCATCTCCTATCCCATTATTTATTAAATTTTCTTTATCGTCTGTTCCCACCAGGTATCTGCTTAAGCCGTCCGCTATCCCGTTCTCCTTCCCTTTACAGTAATATAGTTTAAATTCAAAATCCGATAGTTTTAATTTCCACTTTAATAATTTAGATGTTGGATCTTTAAAATTGTTCATATATATAATTGGCTTATGATCTGTGTAAATGTCGAACTCCGCGTAATGTAAATATGTATTAAAGTATAGTACCGAGTATAAAATTGCTAATAGCCCGATTTCACTAGTACTGTATCTTTGTTCAACTCTACTTAAAACTCTCGACGCATAGGCTACATGCTGTTGTCATGCTCGAAAGTTTGCGCTAAAACCCCACCGATCGCGTACGCGCTAGCGTCTGTCATTAAAATGAATCTTCTTTTCAGATCCAGAAAACGTAAAACAGGGCTTTCTATAAGTTTATTTTTTAATGTCTCAAAAGCTAAATTATGTTCCTCCCACTATCCAAATTTCGCGTTTTTACTCAACAAATTAGTTAGTGGTTTTGCTATTTTTGCGAATTGAAAAATGAATTTCCTGTAATAAGATACTATTCCTAAAAATGATTTTACAGCTTTTTGATTTGAGCTTAAGTGCTGTGATTGCTACATATTATTTATCATCAACCTGTAGACCTTGCTTTGAAATTTTATGCCCTAAAAATTTAACTTCGTCTTTTAAAAATACTGATTTTTCCGGCTCAAGCGTTTTGTTATTTTCCTTTAATCTTTCGAAGAGAGCCTTCAATATTTATATCAATTCTTCCAGTGTTTTTGCAAACGCGATCACGTCATCCATACAACATTGGAATTCCCTTTAACCCTTTTAAAAGTTTCCTTAGCGCTTTCATAAAACGACCCGGTGCGTTTTTCAGTCCCATGCCAAGTCTACATAACTCATAGTTGTCTCTTCCGAGCTGAACCCAGTTTCCCCCACCATACTATCCGCGAGCTTAATTTTAACGAATCCTTGCTCTAAGTCGAACACACTGTATACCTGACTACCATGCAAACTGCCTAATAGGCTTTTTATACTAAGTGTAGGCTGAACTTGTAGGACTGATATAGAATTTAACTGCCTACAGTCTACAACGAGACCATGATCGACAATCCATTTTCCTTTCTTTTTTTTTTGGTACGCAAAAAATAGGTGCATTATACGCGCTATCACTCTCTCGAATAATTCCATTTTGTAGCATGATTTTTATTTTATTTTTAACTACTTCTCTAAGCGCGTAAGGATCTGAAACTGTTTTACATATACTGGAGTTTCCGTGGTCGTAATTATCTCATGATCTACCCCCTTAATGCAGCCTAATATATCTCCCGGCCGAAAAAATTGCATTGAATATTTATTGATTAAATTTTTTTTTCCAATTTTATATTTATCGTCTCTTATCCGTTTAAGATTTATTATTTTTAATAATCTCACTAATCTTGATTCACTTCCTGGCTCTCTCTGTATGCCATCGTAAACTTCAATCGCTAGCACCGTAAATTCTATATCTTTATCTGCGGTATTTATCGCGTAAACTGAGCACTTTTTATTCCTGACCATTGTAAACGAATCACCTAACTCGATATCTGGTCCGGCATTAATTTTCTGAATATATCCGTTTTCGAGATTATCAATCGTTGTATTGAGTGTCACCCAAGCGCCCGACTTCGCCGCTAAAAATATTTCTCTTGTCGCCGGATAGTTAAATTTATTATTTCTTAATTAAAATTCCTTTCTATAAAATCAAACTTTCCCCCATGTTTTTGAAATAAAGGAGCTCCTAAGATTGAATCTGCCCGAAGTGGGAATTTTTCCCCTACCGTGTGTATGGTGCATTTAATATCGTTCAATTCGATTGAAAAGAACCCCTTCGTTTTTACTGAATTTTCGTTAATACCCGTCAAGTTAATTATATAACTTCTATCAATCAAAACCCCCTTTTGACTTTGTTTTCTTTAATAAGATTAATTTCTGACCCGGTATCTAATAGCGCAACAAATGACCCCGCCTGTACACAATGTATTGAGCCGTCGATTGCCTCCTCCAAAGTCTTGATTTTTTCCGTTATTAATTCGCCGTCAAATTCCGGCTTTAGCCCTCTAATAAAGCATTCAACCAATTATCTATTTATTACCCCAGACATTGAGTTATTTTCGCCGAACGATTTCCTCGCCCCTGAATTTAACTTATTCAAATAGCCCTTAACTCGAAGCCCTCAGTCAACCGTGCTTTCGGCGTCCTTTTGCGCGAGAGATCCCATTTTTAAACAGATCGAATAATAGTCATTTTAACTATCAAAGGCTCTTGCTAAATCCGCAACTATCCCTTCCAAATTTTCGTACTTCTTTTCTTCCACTACTCGTCTAGCCACCCCTTTTATTTTTGACAAAACGAATTGTATCATGATCATTTTTTCCGCCGGATCTATTAATTCAAAAAGCGAACTACACTCATACGCAAAATCATTTAAACCAATTTTTGACCAGTCATATTCCAGTAATAATTTTATTAATTCAGACATTGATAACGATCTGCCTGTGGACTGTGGTGTACTCTCGCCTGCCACCGATTTATACATTCCCGATTCGGTTGAGGATTGAATATCATTATTAATGTCCAGTGAATTTCTATCTATAAATCTAGCCATTTGGTGCTGATTATTTATTTCGCGGGCTGGAGTAGAGCTTGGGCTATTTTTCCTGCTTTAACTTACGCGTGTTCTCGGTATTTTATTATACATATATCTTACTATATTATATAAGAGCCGCGGTGGCTCGACGGGTTAGATACCGGACTCTCACGCCGAGGGCCCGGGATCGATTCCCGCTGCCGGCACCTCTGAAAAAAATTTTCATGTGCCTATTACCGCGGTTCTGAATGGGGGACCACGGCTCGGTCGGAGACCTATAAACGCTCTCTCGATTGAAGCGTGATCCCCACAGAGGCCGGAAGATGGGAGTTCGATGTAAAGTAACGTACCACAGGGACAGGCGACTGAAACCAACGGGGGTTCATGCATCGAATCTCTGTACTTACGGCCTCGGTCATCCAGGTATAGGTTTTTTCCCTACGATGTGGGTTTTTACTATACCCATAGCACGCTTAGCATTGCACCTACCGGCTTCCGTGCTATGTAAAGGAGACTGGGATTATAGGGGGGAAGAGGTCCCTTCTGGAGCAAAAATTAAAAGGCTCTAGAAGCATGGCCACTTAACCGGGGGGATAGGGATACAATGGCGAAAGCTCAGTGTCCCTGAGCCGAAAGGCACCCCGGTCAACTTTCATTACCAATAACCAATAACCAAATACTATATTATATAGTTCTTTTTCTTCTCCCATGCCCCCCACGCGCCCTCCGAAAAAGTGCTTAACTAACCGTAAAAGTGTACCGAAATATGCTTATTATATGCTTATATTTCTATGTGTTTTAATTTTTCCTATAATTTTCTAATCACACCCCCCCCTCCATGCCCTTATTTTACCCACGCCCCCATTTTGGATATATGTTATATGCTAAGTAACTACAGAATTGTAAAAAGTAACTAGGACTAAACAGGGTTAGTCGGCAGTGCTTAAAAAAAGGAATTAAAAGGTGAAGTAACGGCAGAGGTCAATAGCATGTAAAAAATATTATAATAGAAACTAGAGTAGGTGTATGAATAAGAGGCTAGATAACGAAGAAGATTTTTTCAAAGGTGAGAACTAAGACATGAACAATGATAGGCACGATTATTGTTACAGGGATGGGTTCAAAGTAACAAGGTTATCACAGTGTTAGAAACAAAACCAACCCTAAGAGTAGTCAGGAGACACCATAAAAGAGTGTCTACAAGAGTATGTTTAGAGGTATAAATAATTTTATGAACAAGAGAAAGTATTTAAAAATGCACAATAGTAGGCACAAGGGTAGGCACAATTGTAAGTACAGGGTTGCGTATCTATTATGTAAGAACAAAGGGTAAAAATGATGTAAGTTCCAAGGCTCTCAGCAGGTCTAGGAAGATAAAAAAGAAAAAACTGAACTATTGGTAGAAACAGAAGTAGGCACAGGAATAAGAACAACATACGTTCAAAGTTACAAATTGAAGTGAAAAAATAATAACAAAGTAAAAGAGGCAATTTTCTTTTTATTTTTAAAATTTTTCTGAGGGTTGGCGAGCTTAGATATATAATTTGCAAATATACATTTTTTTCCAAATAACCTAGTTTTTAACCAAAATAACCCTTTTTCCATACAAATCGAAGTATAAAAATAATAACAAGTAAGAGAGAGCCTGCACATGGCTGGAAACTGGTGTCATAAGGTACACTTCGATATCAACCAGGGTAGGTTAATTGGGAGAAACCTAGGTAGAAAAAATGTTGATAACAAATGTAAACGGATGTAGGAAATATTTGTCAAAAAAGTTAAAGAAATCTGTGGGCAAAAGTGTATGAAGAAGACAAGTTTCACGATTGTAATTACAAAAAGTTTTAAGAATAACAATAGAAACGAAAGTATTCACAAAGATGAGAACAAAGGTTCAGAGTTAGAAACCAAAGCATCAAAAAAAGAAAAAACAATAGTATACACTAAAATTCAAGCAAGTAGATTCATGTAAAGGAGACTAGGAAAAAAATTGTTGTTTACAATTGTCACAATTAGCATAGGAATAATATTAAGCAAAAGTGTACATATAAGCGTAGGTTCAAAGTTACAAAAGTAACGACAAGTGTAGGTACGGGAGTAGGTACAATGTAGTTACAAGAGTAGTTATCAAGTTTGAAACAATATTATGAACAAGGTTTGTTATAAGGGTATTTACAGTAGTAAGCAGATGAGGATAAAAAAAGATTACGCACAAGGCTCGATTGAGTGTTAAAAATTTAAATAAAAAAAAATGAAGAACTAGAGTTAGCGTAGGAGTAGAAACAGATGTAGAAACAAATGCATGTGTAGAAGGTTCAGCGTTAGAAGCTTAAGTAAAAAAAAGGTAGTAAGCACAAGATTATTAAGATATGTAGGAAGAAAAAAAGTCAACAGACATAGTAAAGAGAGTTGGAAAAAAAGACTCAAGAGACGTGGATAGGTACCATGATAGGAACAGATATATAAACAAGAACATATTCTTGGGTAAGAGCCTAGTTATAAAAAGCAGTAAGTGCAATGGTCAGAACAAGGGTAGTTACAAGGGCTTGGAGTAGGATGAAAGGTAGGCATAAAATAAAGTGCAGGTGTAGTTACAAGCTATAAGACTAGAAACAATGATATTTATCAGAGTAGGCTCAGAGGTAGACACGGTAGACACAAGGGTATGTGTGTAAGTGTAGGTACAAGTGTAGATTCAAGCGTAAAATTCTGAGGGGTGTGCAAGCGGAGCGAGCAGGGGGGTACCCCCCTAGTATATATGGGTCAAAATAATACTTTTCGGCAAATCAGCCCGCATGAGGTTCACGGATTTTATTGCAATTTTTTTTGACAAAAGAACTATTTAATAGAAGACTTTTGCCGCAAACTAGAGGTCTCTATCTTGTTTCTGCTTGGTGCTAGATTTTTTCAAATTGAAAAATGGCCTATTTTTAAGCTATTTTAAGCAATTTTAAGGTATTTTTCAAAAATTCTAACTTTTGATCAGAATGAGATAGAAACCTATAATATGCGGCAAAATTTTGTTCAAAATAAGTTCTTTTTTGTAAAAATATTTTGACAACATAGTTTGGTTATTTTTATAATAATACAGTCCTACACAGATATTGCTATTTTTGCTCATTTGCAGGTATCTTCAAACGACCGTAGCCTTTTCTAGGCTAAATTTTTGTGCATATTAAAAAATTGTTAAATTTTTTTTATGAAAAAACAAAAATTTTGCGACTAACCAGAACCCTGTACGATCTTTCGCTTCCAAGATACAGCTGTTTAAAGTTGTCACAAAAAACGCGTTTTTCACGATTTTTACACGCATTTTTGAACTGTTTCGACCTTTTTTCTCTCTCAAAAATATGTGTAATCTTCTCTTCATATGTTTCTTAACAAGCTCCCATAGTAATTGTAGTGCGGATTTGGGGTTCTAGTTGATTCCAAAGCATACACTTTTGACACCTTTTCTGTGCTAAAATAGTGTTTTTTTAACAATATACACGCTACATTTAACTTTTTCGTTCATTATAGATATTTTGAAGTTGTTTTTTGACTAAAAACTATTTAAATTCCAGCCAAAATTAGGTCGCCTGCCATGAAAAAATTGATACTCACGAAATATTGATCTCAATATCAAAATAATATACTACTTTTATTCAGTTTTTTAGTTTTTTGATTCGTTAAAAATCTATGTTCAAATATTGTAAATACTATACCACTTATTTATTTATTTTTTTCTATTTTTGAAAATTAAAAATAATTGATTATAGTTTATCAATTGTTCTGATAAAACAATCATGGATTACTATTGCTTACTCTGAAAAAAATGAGTCCAAATAAAAAATGTTATTTTTTTAATGCTATGAAGCATAAAACAATCTACCAATGTACTTTCTACTTATAATTATATCCACTTATGAAAAAGAGAATGAGAGATTCGATTAGAAAGTTGAGTCAATATATCGAACCGAAACTTACCCTGCTGTATAGCCACACGTATATTCCACACGTGTGTCACACGTAAAATAGACTTGAGCAAATTTTTTTATCTTTTGCTAAATATTATAACATTATGAAGTCAGGGTGGACACCGGGTGCACCTAGTGATGATAACGTCTCGGAGATGACTTCCCCAGGAAGTTTTGACTTTAGAAGGGTCAGGTCGGACACCTGGTGCACCTGGTGATAATAACGCCTTGTAGATGATTTCCCCAGGAAGTTTTGACTCCAGGCGGGTCAGGATGGACACCTGGTGCACCTGGTGATAATAACGCCTCGGAGATGGTTTTCTCCAGAAAATCCTGGGGAAATCATCTCCGAGGTGTAATCATCACCTGGTGCACTAGGTTTCCATCCTGACCCCCATGGAGTTAAGACTTCCTGGGGAAAACATCTACAAGGCGTTATCATCACCAGTTGCACCCGGTGTCCACCCTGACTTCATAATGTTATAATATTTAGAAAAAGATAAAAAATGTGCTCAAGTCTATTTTACGTGTGACACACGTGTGAAATATACGTGTGGCTATACAGCAGGGTAAGTTTCGGTTCGATATATTGACTCAACTTTCTAATCGAATCTCTCATTCTCTTTTTCATAAGTGGATATAATTATAAGTAGAAAGTACATTGGTAGATTGTTTTATGCTTCATAGCATTAAAAAAATAACATTTTTTATTTGGACTCATTTTTTTCAGAGTAAGCAATAGTAATCCATGATTGTTTTACCAGAATAATTCATAAACTATAATCAATTATTTTTAATTTTCAAAAATAGAAAAAAATAAATAAATAAGTGGTATAGTATTTACAATATTTAAACATAGATTTTTAACGAATCAAAAAACTAAAAAATTGAATAAAAGTAGTATATTATTTAGATATTGAGATCAATATTTCGTTGAGTATCAATTTTTTCATGGCAGGCGACCTAATTTTGGCTGGAATTTAAATAGTTTTTAGTCAAAAAATAATTTCAAAACATCTATAATGAACGAAAAAGTTAAATGTAGCGTGTATATTGTTAAAAAAACACTATTTTAGCACAGAAAAGGTGTCAAAAGTGTATGCTTTGGAATCAACTAGAACCCCAAATCCGCACTACAATTACTATGGGAGCTTGTTAAGAAACATATGAAGAGAAGATTACACATATTTTTGAGAGAGAAAATAGGTCGAAACCGTTCAAAAATGCGTGTAAAAATCGTGAAAAACGCATTTTTTGTGTTTTTTGACAACTTTTTAAACAGCTGTATCTTGGAAGCGGAAGATCGTACAGGGTTCCGGTTGGTCGCAAAATTTTTGTTTTTACATAAAAAAAAATTTAACAATTTTTTAATATGCACAAAAATTTAGCCTAGAAAAGGCTACGGTCGTTTGAAGATACCTGCAAATGAGCAAAAATAGCAATATCTGTGTAGGACTGTATTATTATAAAAATAACCAAACTATGTTGTCAAAATATTTTTACAAAAAAGAACTTATTTTGAACAAAATTTTGCCGCAAATTATAGGTTTCTATCTCATTCTGATCAAAAGTTAGAATTTTTGAAAAATACCTTAAAATTGCTTAAAATAGCTTAAAAATAGGCCATTTTTCAATTTGAAAAAATCTAGCACCAAGCAGAAACAAGATAGAGACCTCTAGTTTGCGGCAAAAGTCTTCTATTAAATAGTTCTTTTGTCAAAAAAAATTGCAATAAAATCCGTGAACCTCATGCGGGCTGATTTGCCGAAAAGTATTATTTTGACCCATATATATAATAAAATGCCGAGAACACGCGTAAGCAAAAGCAGGATAAATAGCACAAGCTATTGAATATATATATTCTTTTCCAAAAAAAATTATTTATTTCGAGGAAAACCTTTTTGCACTAGGAAATCTTTCACGAAGTTATTGATTATTAAACTAATCGCGTTCATGTAGCCCACACATATTCCCTTTTTATAACTCACAACAATAAAATTATTTAATTTGAGTAGCAGCTTCAGCAACACGTTTCAGTCGTTCGCTAGGCAAAATTCCAATTTATCGATTTCCCACTTTGCAATTAGTTCGCAATTTATAAAATTCTCATACACTCTAGTCGCGTATGCAGCCTTGTTAGTATTTTTAAGTTTGTTAACTAAGCAGACTACTCTTTTCTGACAAGTTTTTTTTTAACTATCGATTTAATTTCAACATTTTTCCACAATTCGAATTTTCCTGATATTTTTTCTATCAGATATAAATAATCATTCAAAATTATTAAAATTCTGTAGCCTGTTATTCTTCCATCTATTAATAGTAAATATTGGTAATAAATAATAGAAAAAGGAAGAGAATATATATATTGTTCCTCCAAAATCTCACTCCCCTCCCGCTCGCGGAGTCCAATGCAAGACCAATGAAACACACACCTCTACTTCAAGTTACTTAAAATCTATGCTCCTCAAAAGATTTTATTAAATCGCACGTCGTGTCTTATCTTACTTATAATTTTCGTACTAACTAGTAGAGCAATTGGAAAATGATCGCTCCTGTGCTCCTGCTTCCGCGTTGTCGTTTCCCCAAAATTATGAGCACAGGTGTGCTTTCCATCGGTGCGCAATTGCTGCGATGCCCACGTTGACACGAGAGTATTTGGTGCCAACCATAAACTCGTGTTTGTTTATGAAGTGCTTATTGAAAAAACATGTAACCTCCCTCCTTGTTTTTTTTAATGTTATTATTTTTAAACAAGGGTTACATAAGCAACACTAATAAAATTTTTTTTTTTTTTTTTTTTTCTTTTATATTGATGATTTTTTTTCACTATTTTTGTTGTTGTTTATTCAAATTTAGACTCAATCACCACACGAACACCGCTGCCACCAGACCGTTTCTCTCACGGTCTGGACAACAACAAACAAGTCAATCACATCGCTCAGTGCTGGTAGCTAGTAAGATAACGGACCCAATTGTGGTCCGCAAAAACCACTACTTTTGAACTTTTTTAATTTTAGTGAAAAAACTAAGCCTTTGTAAGCCGATTTTTTTTACGCGCTTTATTTTAAGGTTTTTGGGAATCAAAACGTATTTTTTTTACTTCAAATATTTATTTTTTTACCGAGTAATTATTGTTCAAAGTCAAGACCTTTTAGACCCAAATAATGAGAATACTTTTTACCTATCCCAATTAATGGTCCTTTTTTAGCCGTGAAATCCCATCTGTATTCTACGTAAGCATATTAATGGTCCGAGTCGATGATTTTATCCACACCAAAGAAGCGAAACGAAGCAAAATTCACCAAATCAAACCTCAAATTTTGAGTCTTCGAACCATTCATAGGGGTAAGTAGATCACAGATGGGATTTCACAGCAAAAAAAGGACTATTAATTGGGGTAAGGTAAAAAGTACTCTTATTATTTGGGTCCAAAAGGTTTTGACTTTTAACAATAATTACTCGATAAATAAATAAATATTTGAAGTGAAAACAATACATTTTGATTCCTAAAAACCTTAAAATTAAGTACGTAAAAAGAAATTGGCTTACAAACGCTTAGTTTTTTCACTAAAATTCAAAATGTTCAAGAGTAGTGGTTTTTGCGGACCACAATTGGGTCCATTACCTTATTTTACCCGACTGGGGCAGCAGTGTGGAAGCACCCTGCTCCAAGCTGTGCCAACGCACGCGAGCAATGCTGCTACTTCTGCTATGTCCAAAGTTCCTGGCGATGACCTCTGATTCCGGCGTCCTTGAAACCCCGCGGATGGGTTAGTCGTGCTTAGGGTGATAGAGGAATAAATAAGAATAATACACTATCGATTAGGCGTTTCAGTGATGTTATTTATTAGCCGTCCCTAACTACCTATAAATACAGCGAAGAGCCGAGGACAAAGTGAGTCGTAATACTTAAACTTCGCACGATGGTTAAAACTCGGTCAAGAGCCAAGAATCAAAAAAGTCTCTCCCACGTACCCCGGACTACTTTTATAGCAGCTCAACAGAAAGCGATAAACCTCCCACCATGGGCTTTACCCTCCCGACAGTACCCCTTTACTCCTTGATCAGCCGAATAATCATCTCGTAACGTATCCCTCGCGGATATCAATATTTGTCGTAAATGCTCTATCTTTTCGCGAATCGAGTTACTTGGTCACTCAAGCTCTGGATTATCTTATCAAGCATTCACATTCCACGCGTCATTATCGCACCCCATAATTATCACAACACATAAATCAAAAATCCTTCTACCTTTTTTATCTTTTTAGAAAACGCGCACCGACTCCCGAGATCGCTATTTAAAGCCTCGCGCCCGACGGCGTATTATACTTGGCGCCTGGTGTCATTTACCAGTTCCCTCATTCCCCTGCATAACACTACCATCTTGTATACCCTTCTACCTACTCTGTACCTACCCCGGTGTCCACTCATGTGCCTACTCTCTTACCTAACCTTGTGTCTACCACTGTGCATAACCGTCTACCTATTTTAGTGCATACCGTAGTACCAACCTACCTTTGTACTACTTTGGTAGCTGCACCTACTCTTATTCCTACCTTTGTTCTTTTTTTCGTACGTATTCGTGCTTATCCTCGCACCATAACAATTGTTCCCATACTTGTGCCTACTTTATACTTGTTCCTACTATTGAACCTACTTCTGTACATGCACCGATTTCTTTCCTTATACTTTCCCCTTTTTCTACTTAGGTTTCTACTGATTCACTTTTTCTTATTCGTGTATCTTTTCATAGTTCTGTGTTTACTCTGTTCTTAATTTTTTTCTACCTAAAATTCTAACTCTGAACCTACTCACGTGCTTAATTTTGTGTTTACTCCTGCGCATATCCTTGTACCTACTCTCTGCCCCACCCTTGTAAATATCCGTGTACCTAACCTTATTTCTACTGCTGTGCCTATTCTCGTAAGTACTATCTTATCCTCGCTTGTACCAAATCCGTACTTACACTCGTATCCACTCCTGTGTCTTAGTACGAATCATTGTGCTTACTCTTGTTCATAACTTTGTTTCTACCTTTATACCTGATTTGTTGCTACCCCTCTATGTACCCTCATACGAACCTTTGTGGATACTCTCGCGCCGACCCTTATGTTTACCCTTGTTAATAAATTTATATACTAATAAATATATCTTATAAACTCATGAACTAATTTTGTAGCGAGACCTGTACCATCTCTCGCATAAAAATAGAAAAAAAATTATGTATATACAATCGTATAAAAAGTATATATATAAAAGAAAACGAGACAGTTTATTTATTTTCATAGTAACGGTAGATATTAGAAACAACAGAATTAATACAACTAAAAAAATAAAGAAAAATATCTTTAAATTGTAATCAAAAATAGTTGAAATAATAATTTTAAAAAATTAAATTTTTTTTTCACACATCCTTTTCACCCCCACCCACCCCCTAACCACCCCTAATTCTTTAGGTTTGGACCATAAAACAGATTAAATTTACTAAATTTTTTTTTCACATATTCCCTCCTCACCTTCTGCTCTCTTTTGTTCACACCAACTCTTTTTTGAGTGATCCAATTTCGCTCCCACCCTGCCCACCCCTTCCGCCTTGGTCATAATATAATTTTTATTGAACACTTTATATTTAATATTTATATTCAATTTTTTCTTATTTAAATAAAAAAAATTACTAAAACTTATCGATGAAGATGCAACAGCATCAACCGGAAATAAGTAAACCAGTTGTCTATAAAACTAATCATATTGATCAGACGTAAACTCTAGGTGACACCAAAGCACATATGACAGTAGTTAGTACTGGCAAGATTTAAAATGTATTTTACACGACATTTATAAAGAAACATTTAAATGATGTTAAGGTGGTTCCTTATGGTATATATAGCTAACCTAAAATATATTTACAGACTCTCATTGCCCCCGATGCCAGCGATGCTCTTAATTCCTTTGAAGTAACACGTTTTTCATTGTTTATGATTCGTTATCTCGAAAGAGAATACCGCTTGCTATATTTTTCTTTGTTTCTCATGATTCCTTAAGTCTTACCCAACCAGAAAATGTGCATTTTAAAAATATTCTATGAAAATTGGTTTACAATTCAAGAATAAACATTCAATTTCTACCAAATTTGACACTCGGCCCAGAAGTCCCATGTAATAAGTTGAAACTTCTGAAATTTGTTCCAAACTGTTCCATCATTAGAAAGTTGTGAACATTTATTTATTTTGTTTTTTTTTTTAATTACGTTACATAGATTTTAATTATACAGAGTGAGTCATTTTAATCGATCCACTCGAATGATTCGCTTGGAATTGACCCCGAATTCGGAAAGAGCGGAAAATTTTACGATTTTTAGGTATTTTTCGAAACATATTTTGAGCCCTTTTAAGGCTCCGCAGATCCCATTGATCAGTAATAACTTGCAATAATAGGATACGTATGCTTTTCAGTAGTGGCAAGCGCAATGGGAGGGTTTTTCAACGCTTAATGATTGATAAGGACTGGGGCCTTAGACGTATCTCACTCAAAAATTGAATACTGCACAGACTTTTTTTTTTAAATAGCTTAAAAAATTGAGAAAAATACTTAAATTTATTTCAAACTTTGATTAATTATTCACGATCATTAATTTACTAATCCCAATGTTTCTGTAAGAAAAAAATATATTTTAAAATTTTAAAAAACTTTTAAAATTCGATTCTGAATCTCAAAAGATCCAAAAATTTGTTGATACTATCTAAACTTAAACTTACCAGCTTTTTCCGAATCTAGGATATTAAATTGATATTCCCCTTTAAAAACATGAGAGAACAGAGATGGCCCCAGATTTACTTTTGTCAAGCCTTATCGTTGAAAAACCCTCTCATTGCGCGTGAACTACTGAAAAGCGTACGTATCCTGTTATTGCAAGTTATTACTGATCAATGGGCTCTGTGGAGCCTTAAAAGGGCTCAAAAATTTTTTTGAAAAATACCTAAAAATCGTCAAATTTTCCGCTTATTCCAATTCCGTGGTCAAAAGTAGGAGTTCTCATTTAAAAAAACGGACTCTGGATCCGTAAGGCCCAAAATAAGGCCCCGGGTCTTTTTGGGCCCATTTTTTCAAAAATTTCAAATCAAAAAACTTTTCTAATGCATGTGCTACACAAACAATGCTTTTTTTCCACGAATAATGCTGTCAAAGTTGAGCGGACTTTATCAGGGCTTGATGGGCCCAAATTTTTTTTCGAAAAATACCTAAAAATCGTAAAATTTTGCGCTCTTTCCGAATCCATGGTCAAATATAGGGGTTCTCATTTTAAAAAAAAAACGAAGTTAGGGCCCAAACTGAGCCATCAGGCTCAATTTTGTTGGACCCAGAAGATAATTTCTCCAGGTAATTTTTACTGGATCTTAAGGATTTATTTTTTTATAGCTCGATCCTAAAGGGCGCACACCGATGTAAATTTTCGAAATCGTCAGAAAAGTAATTACATAAAATCGGGATGGGTTAGCGACATGCGGTTTGCTGGAAACTGAGTCAGTTTAATCTATAGGCTCCAAAATCTCGAAACTGAAGCCCCGGACAAAAAAATTTTTCATATAAAAGTTTCATGATTTGGAGAGGGAAAGAAAATGGTAACCTTGGATTTGGGCCCCGGGCCTTATTTTGGACCTTATGGACCCAAAGTCCGTTTTTTTGAATGGGAACCCCTATTTTTGACCCCAAATTCGGAAAGAGCGAGAGATTTTACGATTTTTAAGTATTTTTCGAAAAAAATTTGGGCCCCCATGAGGCCCTGCAAGAGCTTATAAGGCTTTTAATTTCAATGCATGTGTTATACAAAAAACGCGTTATTTTAGAGTTAATTCAGGTTAATAAGAAATGTAAAAGCCTTATAATCCCTGCAGGACCTCATGGGGTCCCAGAAAATTTTTCGAAAAATACCTTAAAATCGTAAAATTTTTCGCTCTTTCTGAATCCGGGGTCAAAAACAGGGGTTCCCATTTAAAAAAACAGACTCTACGTAAAATAAGGGCCCGGAGCCAAATTTTTTGGGCCCATTTGGTTGGAAATTTTTAATCAAGAAACTTTCCCAATGCATATGCTATGCAAAAAATGCGTTATTTTAGAGTCAATTCAGATTAAAAAGAAATGAGCCTTATAAAAGCCTTATAAGCCCCTGCAGGGCCTCATGGGGGCCCAAATTTTTTTCGAAAAATACTTAAAAATCGTAAAATTTCTCACTCGTTCCGAATCCAGGGTCAAAAATAGGGGTTTCCATTTAAAAAAACGGACTTTGGGTCCATAGGGCCCAAAATAAGGCCCCGGGCCCAAATCCAAGGTTACCGTTTTCTTTCCTCCTATAAATCATAAAACTTTTATATGAAAAGTTTTTTTGTCCGGGGCTTCAGTTTCGAGATTTTGGAGCCTTTAGATTAAAATGACTCACCCTGTATACAAAACTAATACTTACGTAAAGAGATTTTTGTGCCTGAACTTTATCATTCAAAAAGTCATAGAATGATTAAAAAAAAATGTAATAGTATGATTTAGTTGTTTGATGAATTATTTCTATTTAAATAGTGTCCTTTTCTCAGTAATTAGAGCGTGCAAATAATTGTTTTCTTCTTTTTACAAGGTAATTGATTTTTTTTTTATTGCAATTTTTTTTAACTGAAATCAATTTTATTTATGTTAATTAAGGAGGTATAATGATAATTATTGTTTTATAACTTTTAAACTAGTCTAGCCGCCATATAGAAGGTTTTACGTGCAAGTTCGCGCCACGACGGCAACCCTGGTTTAAAAGACGTATTTCGATGTCCTCTTTCGAATTAACCAGAGTTGCCGTGCTCAAAATTACAATGACAACAATTAAACAACAATTTGTATATTTTTATCATACTTTATATACACGCAAGACCCCATCATATGTCATATGCGTCTTGGTGGAGTGGTTAGAGGTCTTACCTC
Source organism: Encarsia formosa (assembly GCA_038277355.1). Taxonomy (NCBI): domain Eukaryota; kingdom Metazoa; phylum Arthropoda; class Insecta; order Hymenoptera; family Aphelinidae; genus Encarsia; species Encarsia formosa. The sequence continues at coordinate 24,276,837 of CM076187.1, forward strand.
TGACCCGGGAGACCGGGGTTCCATTCCCACTACGATTGATTTTTCGTTTTTTTTATTTCTTATTTAGGTTCGTTAAATAAAAAAAAATTTTAATTTTTATTTAATAATTTTCTTTTTTATTTTATACCGTTGAACATATATACAATAATTATAATTCTTGAAAATCAGTATTTAAAAGCAAATAACTCTTAATTTAACTTAAATTACGTAAACAATGAAAAACTCTGTATCTGACAAAAATAAACAATAATTTTTAATCCGACATTGATTCTTCTAGGATGGATTCAGAATCGCAATCGTTAAATCCACAGTCGTTATATTTATTTTAGCACTTATCAGTCTTTTTGTAATAACAAAATGAACAGCACGGTATACTAGCTGCAACTCAAAAGCTTTTTATAAAAAATTGATTAATTTTTTGAATATTTTATTTAAATTTTTAATACAGATTTTCAAGAAATTTTTTTATATCTTACTATATTATATAGATGTTTTTCCTCTCTCACGCCCCCCCCCCCACGCCCCTCGCCCGCCCTCCCCCCGCCCCCACAGGCCTCTCAAAAAAGTGCTTAACTAACCGTAAAAGTGTACCGAAATATGCTTATTTCTATGAGTTTTGAATTGTCCTATAATTTTCCAATCACGCCCCCCGCCCGCCCTTCCCACGCCCCACAGTGAACGGATCCGAAAATCGTTGGAAAGAATCTATTTAAATGAAGGAAAATAAAGCTAGAAAGAAGCGGTCAACGACAATCAAAAGCTAATTTAATAACAATCATAGGAAAAATATAAAAGTTATAGGTTTTCCATTCCTAACCTGAAAAAATGCAGAAAAAAAAAATCACTAATGTGTAATTTTCGTCCAAAATCTGAAAAGAACGAATACGATTGTAAAATCAATTTTTTTTTTAGTTTATGGCAAAAATAAATGATTTTATAAACATTTCTTCTACTGATTTTAATTAAACATGTTTAAATCGTAATTATCGATAAAACAAAATATTTTTTAAACATAAAATTCATGTAACTTCATAAAATATACTATGTAATTAAAATATATTACGTAAAAAATGATAAAAAATCATACAACCCCATAACTGAATTAGTCAGACCTCTACAACCCAATAACCGAAATCATCAGGCTCTTCCAACCCTATAACTGAATTTGTCAGACTTCTACAACCCAATAACCGAATTCATCAGGCTCTTCCAACTCCATTACCAAATTCGTCAATTTCCTACAACCCTATAACTTAATTCATCAACCTTCTATCCTTTAAACATACAACTCCATAACCAAATTGATCAGATTCTTACAACCCCATAACCGAATTGATCAGACTCCTACAATCCATAACTGAATTCATCAAGTACTTACAATCCTATAACCATATTCGTCAAACTCCTACACTACTCCATAATAGAATTTGTCATACTTCTACAACCCTAACTTCGAAATCATCAGACTTTTATAACCTATAAAAGAATTCATTAGACTTCTACAACCCCATAACCGAATAAAAAAAGCTTCTGAAACCAATAATCAAACTTGTTAGACTTCTACACACTCATAACTAAATTCTTTAGACTTCTATTTATTCTTCAAGCCTACAACTCCTTAACCGAATTCGTCAGACTTTTACAACCCATAATTAAATTCATGAGACTTCTGCATATTCCTTAAGCCTAAAACCCTATAACCAGGATTTCTAAAACGCCATATCTTAATTCGTTAGATTTCTAAGTATTCCTCAAGTCTACAACCCCGTTAACTGAAATCGTTTAAATTCTACAACCATATTCATCAAGCTCCTACAACCCTGCAACCAAATTTATCAGACTTTTACAATCCTATACTTGTACTTATCGTACTTGTGGAACCTAACAGGATTCCCTTTATTTCTACAACCCCATAACCAAACTCATCTGACAAAAAAAAAATTGATTGAAATCAACAAAATTCGTAAAACAACGATGTCTCATGTCATTTTGATTGTTGTGCACTTTGTATTACTATTGCATTCTTTTTGCACTTTATCGTGGAATTCATTCAACTTTTTTTTTATAATTATTTGCTGTGTAACAAGAATTATCAATGATCCACCAAATCATAGATTTTTAGACTTAATGAAAATATGACAAATATACTTCTAGGGTTATATAGTTCTGACGAATTCATTTATGGGATTATAGGCTTGAGAATTACATATAAAGGACGTATTTGGTTATAAGATTTTGAGCGTTTAACAAATTCAGTTATGTAGTTGTAGGAATCTGATCAATTAAGTTATGAGGTTGTAAGAGCTTGATCAAAATGGTAATGGGATTGCAAGTTTGAGGAATAAAAGGCTGATGAATTCGGTTATGGAGTTAAAGGAATTCGGCTAGTTCAGTTATGGGGTTGTAGAAGTCTGACGAATTCTTTTATAGGTTGTAGAAGTTAGATAAGTTTGAGTATAGGGTTGAAGAAGTCAGACAAATTCTATGATGGGGTTGTGTAGGAATCTGATGAATATGATTATAGGGTTGTGGGTGTTTGACGATTTCAGTTATGGAGTTATAGGAGCTTGATGAATTTGGATATGTAGTTGTAAAGGTCTAACGAATCTAGTTATGGGGCTGCAAAGGCATATAAAGTTAATTATGAGATTGCAGGAGCTAGACGGGTTGTAAGGGTCTGATGAATTCGGCTATAGGGTTGTAGGAGTATATCAAAAATTTCTATAGGGTTATAAAATTATGACAAATCCATTCAACAGGGTTGTAGGATTGAGGAATACATAGAAGTCTAACGAATCAAGCTATGGGGTTTTAGAAGTCCTATTTAGACTTCTATTCCTAAAGTCTGCAAACCCATAACCAAATTCGTCAGAATTCTACAACCCCATAACTGAGTCCGTCAATATTCTACAACCCTATAAGTGATCGCAAATCCAACAACAATCCATTCTTCAAGCCTACAACCTCATAATTGAATTTTTTATACTCCTGCAACTCTATAAGGAGTCATCCATTAATGATGTCACACTAATTTGGTATAGTCTCGTAGCGCTACAGTATTAGCAGACTATATCATAAAAACGTGACATCATTAATGGATGGCCCCTAACCGAATTGATCAGACTTCAACAACTTTATAACTCGACTCAGCAAACTCCAATTACATGCCTGAATTCACCAACCTTCTATTCCTCAAGCTAAAAACTCTATAACCTAATTCGTTTTATTTCTACAATTTATTTCGATTATATTTTTACAATCATCTTCTTTATCAGATTTAACGCGTCCACAAGTTCAATAATTTCCGAGTATGCCATACTTTTCGTAACAAAAGATGGTCAGGACAAGCTAAATCACTTCGAATTAAAGTGGTTAAAAATTGTCCTTAAGAATTTTTGAAATGTTTCCAAGTATTGAAAACTTCCAACAATCGAAATTTCAATTGCCGAATATATTTTACATAGAGAGAAAATAAATTTTCTTTCGGTAGACAAAAAAAATTCCAATGATAGAAAACTTCCATTTATTGCCGATTCTAATTATAAAGTTTACGCAGTAAAAATGTATTTAAAAGATAATAGCAATGAACAATTATTTTAGAAAGATAATACATGGAAAACAAAGTTTTGATCCTAGTTGATAATTGTACGAATTATTTTAAAAGATTGTGAAATTTTTGGAATGATCCGATGAATTTGTGAGTATCACAAAATGATCCTTATAATCATTTTTAAAGATCCCAAAGATTCATAAAATGATCATAAGGCTCATTTTTATCATTTTTTTTTTTTTTTTTTTTTTTTTTTTTTTTTTTTTTTTTTTTTTACCATAAGTCCAAAAACCAATGATTTGGATCATTGATAATTCTTTACGAATTTTGTTGATTTTAATCAATTTTTTTTGTCAGATGAGTTGGGTTATGGGGTTGTAGAAGTAAAGGGAAATCCGTTAGGTTCTACAAATACGACAAGTTCAAGTATGGGGTTGTAGAAGTCTGATAAATTTGGTCGCAAGATTGTAGGGGCTTGATGAATATGGTTGTAAAATTAAAACTATTTCAGTTAACGGGGTTGTAGACTTGAGAAATACTGAGAAATCTAACGAATTAAGATATGGAGTTTTAGAAGTCCTGGTTATGGGGTTTTAGGCTTAAGGAATATGCAGAAGTCTCATGAATTTAATTATGGGTTGTAAAAGTCTGACGAATTCGGTTAAGGAGTTGTAGGCTTGAAGAATAAATAGAAGTCTTAAGAATTTAGTTATGAGTGTGTAGAAGTCTAACAAGTTTGCTTATTGGTTTCAGAAGCTTTATTAATTCGGTTATGGGGTTGTAGAAGTCTAATGAATTCTTTTATAGGTTATAGAAGTCTGATGATTTCGAAGTTAGGGTTGTAGAAGTATGACAAATTCTATTATGGGGTTGTGTAGGAGTTTGACGAACATGGTTATAGGATTGTGGGTATTTGACGAATTCAGTTATGGGTTGTAGGAGTCTGATCAATTTGGTTATGAGGTTGTAAGAATCTGATCAATTTGGTTATGGAGTTGTATGTTTGAAGGATTGAAGGTTGATGAATTAAGTTATAAGGTTGTAGGAAATTGACGAATTTCGTTATGGAGTTGGAAGAGCCTGATGAATTCGGTTATTGGGTTGTAGAAGTCAGACGAATTCAGTTATAGGGTTGTAAGAGCCTGATGAATTCGGTTATTGGGTTGTAGAAGTCTGATGAATTCAGTTATGGGGTTGTATGATTTTTTACATTTTTCACGTAATATATTTTAATTACATAGTATATTTTATGAAGTTACATGAATTTTATGTTTAAAAAATAGTTTGTTTTATCGATAATTACGATTCAAACATGTTTAATTAAAAACAGTAGAAGAAATGTTTATAAAATCATTTATTTTTGCCATAAACTAAAAAAAAATTGATTTTACAATCGTATTCGTTCTTTTCAGATTTTGGACGAAAATTACACATTCGTGATTTTTTTTTTTTCTGCATTTTTTTCAGGTTAGGAATGGAAAACCTATAATTTTTATATTTTTCCTATGATTGTTATTAAATTAGCTTTTGATTGTCGTTGACCACATCTCTCTAGCTTTATTTTCCTTCATTTAAATAGATTCTTTCCAACGATTTTCGGATCCGTTCACTGTGCGCCCCCCCCCGCCCTTTTTTTCCCCGCCCCCCATTTTTAATGTTTTGTTACAAGTTTTGTATATTTTCTTAATTTATTAATTCTTTTTTAATGGTATGATTAAACTATATAAAATTTTAATATTTGAATTCATTAATTTTAAAAAATTTCATTATAAGATTAATTAGAAAAATCCAAGTTTTTAATTTAAAAAAAATGAAAAAAAGATTTTATTTTCAGAAAAATCAAATTTATAATGGAGTAATTTTTTCTTTTTAATAAATTGTAAAATTTTATTTAAAAAATTCTTGTTAAACTTTGAATCCTTATTTATTTATCTTTTTTTTTATTTTGTAATTATCATCCAAATATATTCATGTATGTATTCATGTATGTACTCGTGCGCGTACGCGAAGGAGTCTCCGCGTAGGCGCAAACTTACCCTTTCAAACAAAAATTTGCGCGTACGCGCAACTTAGGTGTTCCGCGTACGCGCAAACTAAATTATCCCGCGTGCGCGCAAACCTAGGTACTCCGCGTGTGTGCAAAAACTTTAGATCTCCGCGTGCGCGCAAAACTCTAGATCTCCGCGTGCGCGCAAAACTTTGAATACGTTGCGATAAATGCATCAATTATTGTCCTTCTAAACATTAAAATTGTGATTAAAAAAACTTCCTAACTCTATAAAATTTATTTTTCACACACGGTGCAGAAAGTTCAAACTTTCTGATTTTTCCCAAACAGGAAGTTTAAACTCCTTGCTTTGAGTTGAAAAAAACATGATGCTGGAAAAGTATGAGCTAACCCTTAGCAAACCCTTGACACTCTCGCCTTTGGCTCAAGTTTTGAACACAAATTGTTTGAAAATTAGCTAAAAACCCAAAGAAGTAACCCAAATGTCTAGTCCTAGCGGGTCCTCCTCTCAGGGTTGGATAACTTTTTTTGGATCATCGATTGCAGAAATTTTGGAAATCGCTTTCTGGTACCGAATGATGAGCAAAATCATCAATAATTTTTCTAAATGGTCCTTGAATTTAAATTGGTTGAGATCTTCTTTATATTGAATATTGAATCAATTGGGATGTGTCTTGACAGAACAAATTATAGTATAGATTTGTAAAAGTATCTTTAATGGATTTTTGGAAAAACCTCGGCCAGGATAATTTTGGTCAATGTCCTCATTACAGGCATCACGATTACTGTTACTGCTTCAATAAGGTATGTTCAACAACGAATATTAATACCTAATAACAAAGTGGATTGTTGAAAAAAAATAAGATAAAAATTTTAAACGAAATTTACTGTGTACTACATTTAGATCAATGAGATAAATATTGACTACGTTGTGTATTAATATTCGTTGTTGAACATGCCTTATTGAAGCAGTAACAGTATCGTGATGCCTGTAAAAAGAACATTGACCAAAATAATCGTGGCCAAGGTTTTTCCAAAAATACTTTAAAAAATCTATAATATAATTTGTTCGGTCGAAAATATCTTTCCTTGTCGACAGGTTAGATCAATAAGGTATATCCGTATATTATTGCACAGCATAGACGAGATTTATCTTATTGATCTAACCTGTCGACTTATCGTTTCTTCAAAAGTTCTTTGTTAAAATAAAAAAAATAAATAAAACTCAAGACAGATCCCAATCGATTCAATATTCAATATAAAGAAGATCTCAACCAACTTAAATTCAAATCCAAACTCAAAAAATTGAACAGGAATAATTTGTTACTAGAAGTACTTTTTAGCATTTTCTGAGGTTTGAAATATAAATTGTTCAGATTTATACTTTTTGAGTTAAGATTTGAAAATATTTTTCTCTTATAGTTCATAAAGAGACAAAAACATGCAAGGATACACATGCCTAGGAGTGCAATGGGCTTTAAACACAAATTGTTTGAAAATTATTTAAAAAACAAAAATAATTCAAACATTTTGTGTGGATAATCGAAAAAAGGACCATTTAGAAAAATTATTGATGATTTTGATCATCATTCGGTACCAGAAAGCAATTTCCAAAGTTTCTGCAATCGATGATCCAAAAAAACTTATCCAACCCTGACTGACTGACTATATAAGGTTTTTATTTCGGCCTTGGGGTATAACCCTATTTGGTCGCTTGACAAGTACATCGAGTGATACAAATATATGGTAACACGTTCGCATAAATAGATAATTAAATGCACTTAAAACTAGATTACAACGAAGTAAATAACAAAGATATAATATATAATAACACGTTCTCGTAGGTAGAATAATAAATGCACTTAAAATAGTATATTATAGTACAGGTGCAGCATCGTCACCGGGGTGGTTTTAAGGACCAAAGTAAGTAGCGAAGCACAGCACGAGGTTCTAAATAAGCCCTGTTGACGTACTGCACTCGTACTATATACTATTTTATAGTACGAGTCACCGAAAACACGCATCAAAGATTTGATTTTGTGGTTAGAGTGACCAGGGGTACTATAAATTAACTTACAACAAAGTGACTTATAGGGCAGGAAACAAAATTTATTAACTGGGTAAGTGTGGCAGGTGCAATAGTAAATCGAATCGAATCGTGGGATAATCCATTCACTAGAAAATATATGACGTTTTCCCGTGCGAGATCAATTCTATTGCCGTTTAATACATTTATTTCCCGCGCAATGTTAATTCTACTCCCATTCAATATATTTTTTTCCCGTTTAATACATTTAACTTCCGCTCAAGTATTTTTTTCCCGTGCATTTATTTTCTTTCCCGTTTAATCACTTATTTTTCCGTGCAAATGTCTTTTTTCCCGTGAATTTGACCTAAAATTTCCCGTGCGTTTGCTTTTTTCCCGTGCTTATAAATTAAACCCTTTTCTAATAACCCCCCCATGTCCTTTTTTTACTTACGCCCCCATTTTTGATATATGTTATCAGTTTCTACCCACATCGCCAATTTTTGATACAAGTTATCAGCTATGTATCTATAGAAGAAATTTAAAAAGTAACTACGAAGCATTAAAAAAATTAACTAATATCCAAAGATAAAAGAGAGAACCCAAAAAGAATGTCAGCATTTTATTCGTGATGTGATTGGTTGAAGAACAAAATTTAAAATTTGAATTTTTATTTTTAATTTTTATATTACAATTCAATTAAAACATCTAGAGAATAGATTTAATGAAAAAATAATTATGTAATCAAGTGTTCGAAATTATCCGATTATAATCATGAAAATAATAATTATTAGTATACAAACTGAAACAAAACCAATGAATCTATAACCACAAAAGTTTAAATGAATATGAACTCCGAACGTACCGCAAAGGTAAAGGGTATACACACCACCCAATTTAACATCAGAAATTCAGCCAATGGACCAAGGAACTATCAGAGCTGTGAAAGCACGTTACAGATCGAAAATGTTAAGATTTTTAATTGCTATTGCTGAAAAAGATGGCTCAAGAGCAGAATTTCAAAAATCCATTACTGTTTTACACGCAATAAGATGGATGTATGCTTCTTTGAAAGAAGTTCAACAGTCAACTTTTGAGAAGTGTTTTCGTCGTGCTGACTTCCCTGTGTCATCTGAACAATCTCAGACCGTTGATGATGAAGCGCCTCTAGCAGAAGTTTTACAAATTCTTCCAAATTATTTTCTTTCAATCAATAAAATCGAACAGCGAGATGAAGGAAAGCTTGTTCATGAGCCGTTCCCGGTTACCATTGATGAAGCCGTTGAAGAAGTATTAAAATCTTTCCTCGAACCTCAAAAGAATCATGATGAAGAAATTGACGAAGATGAGGAAGAGGACACAAATCAAACGATAAACAAATATTTATCTTACGATGAAGCTTTAAAGAGTGTTATCGATATCATTCGATTTTGAGAAAAAGTTGAAATTAATGTTGAACATTTATATGATTTATATATTGAGATTGAAGCAAAGTGGATTTCTTCAGCTTGTGCTGCTAAGCAAACGAAGATCACAGATTATTTCTATTAGAAAATTAAACTATAATACATTACTAAAAATTTGAAACTTTTTTTTTAGCCCACCCCTTCACTTTCCTGTGTACATTGGCCACCTGCATACATTGGCCACTTTTCCTTGGAACGGGAGGTGGTCAATGTACACAGGTTCTACTGTATAACTTATTGTCGATTAATTTAAATGAAGCTTCGACAAAACTTGTTTTAGATAATATAATACAATGTTGCGTGCGCTTCGCTTTGAGAGCTTCAAGGTTTGGCAAAAGGGTAGGTACATCAGTAGATTCAAAAGTGGGTAAGTGTTTATCTACAAAGGTTTGTACAGGATCGAAAACAATAGTATAAAAGATGTTAGTTTCAGGGTTAGATGTTGAGAAAAAAAAAAAAAAAAAAAAAAAAGTACAACATACGTTCAAAGTTACAAATTGAAGTATGAAAATAATAACAAAGTGAAAGAGGCTACACACCTGGCTGGAAACTGGTGTCGTAAGATAAACTTCGATATTAATCAAGATAGGTTGATTGGGACAGACCTACGTAGAAAAAGCGTTGATAACAAATGTAAAAGGATGTAGGAAATATTTGTCAAAAAAGTTAAAGAGCTGTGTGGGCAAAATTGTATGATGATGATTGGTTTCACGATTGCAATTACAAAAAAATTTGAGAAGAACAATAGAAAAGATAGTTTTCACAAAGTTGAGAACAAAGATTCAAAGTTAGAGACCAAAGCATGAAAAAAAGAAAAAACAACAGCAAACACCAAAATTTAAGCAAGTAGATTCATGTGAAAGAGATAGAAACAATATTAAGCAAAAATGTACATATGAGCGTAGGTTCAAAGTTACAAACGTAATGACAAGTCCAGGTACGGCAGTAGGTACAATGAAGTTACCACAGTAGTTATCAAGTTTTAAACAATGTTATGAACAAGGTTTGTTATAGGATTATTTAGAGTAGTAAGTACAAGAGGATGAAAAAGATTAAACACAAGGCTAGATTCAGTGTAGAAGATTAAAAAAAAAAAAAATAAAGAACCAGAGTTAGCATGGGACTAGAAACAGATGTAGAAACAAATGCATGTGCGAAAGGTTCGGCGTTAGAAGCTTGAGTAAAAAATAGGTAGTAAGCACAAGATTATTAACATATGTAGGAAGTAAAAAAATCAACAGACGTAGTAAAGAGAGTTGGAAAAAAATACTCAACATACGTGGATAGTAGCAAGGTTATAAAGCAGGGAAGGTTAATAAATAAAAAGACGAAAATAAGTCGGTAAAAGCATAGAAACAGATGTTTAACAAAGGATTGAAATGAAAGTATGATCAAAGATTAGAACAAAGTAGTCTTAGAATTAGAAATAAAAGCATGAAAAAAATTTAAACACCAGTTATCACCATGATAGAAATATATATATAAACATGAGCATATTCCTGGGTAAGAGCTTAGTTATAAAAAGCAGTAAGTGCAACGGTAAGAACTAGGGTAGTTACAAGGGTTTGGAGTAAGATGAAAGGTGAGAACAAAGGTAGGCACGAAATAAGGTGCAGGTGTAGTCACAAGCTATAAAAGTAGAAACAATGGTATGTATCAGAGTAGGTACAGAGGGAGACACAAGAGTATGTGTATAAGCGTAGGTACAAGTGTAGATTCAAGCATAAAATTCTGGGGGGTTGGCGAGCGAAGCGAGCAGGGGGGTATCCCCCCTAGTATTTATATATGTTCAACGGTATAAAATAAAAAAGAAAATTATTAAATAAAAATTGAATTTTTTTTTTATTTAACGAACCTAAAAAAAAAAATCAATCGTGGTGGGAATGGAACCCCGGTCTCCCGGGTCAGAGGTAAGACCTCTAACCATTCCACCAAGACGCATATGCCATATGATGGGGTCTTGCGTAAATATAAAGTATGATAAAAATATACAAATTGTTGTTTAATTGTTGTCATTGTAATTTTGAGCATGGCAACCCTGGTTAATTCGAAAGAGGACATCGAAATACGTCTTTTAAACCAGGGTTGCCGTCGTGGCGCGAACTTGCACGTAAAACCTTCTATATGGCGGCTAGACTAAACGGAGAAAATAAGCTTTCATGGGCATGAAAAATGTTTTTCGATAAATTTTTTAATAGTTCTAGTAAACGGATTTCAGATTTTTAATGTTTTTTTTTTTTTTTAATTATTTACAATTAATTCAAAAAGTGCACATTATTACAAATTTTAATAGAAATTTTTTATTTTTTATCATAAGATACAAAATTTCACTTATAAATATAATCTAATTGAGGTTTTCGCAAAGTTTTCTTATCGCTTTTTTAAATTCTCCTAAAATAATTATAAAAATTATTAACTTACTTTACTCTATCGAGCTGAAGTTATCTTGTCACCAATTATATCGGTTGTTTCTTTAAGATATTTTAATATTACTTGAATAAAAACTGTATAGAGTTGTCTGAAAAGATTTAAAAAAGTTTTCTGCATTTTTCGTCTAGAAGGTAAGTAGTCATTCATTTAATTCAATGCATTTATTCAATTTTATACATATTGTTATAAAATTTTTAATTGTTTAATAGCTTAAGTAGTATATTGTTAAATTTGCTACAACTGCAAAATGGTTTGGAATTTTATGTATCAAAATCGCAATTTGATTGATGATTTGAAAACTTCTGTTAAAAATGGTCAAGTAGAAGAAGTTTTTACACGTCTTGTAAGACTAGATCAAGGTCTAGACTCCAACCCCTTGAAAAAAACCAAATTTAATCGTATTATTCGAGCACATTGGAATGAATTGGGTAAATGGTATCAAAACTATTTACGATAAACTAGTGAAAAATTTTATGAATTAGACAAGCAATTAGCTTATAACGTATGTGTCGGAAATATTGAGGTAGTTGATTTTTTATTGTCAAACAACATACTCTTAACACCTCTATTAATGAAAAAAATGAATGTCTCAAAGAGACTTTTTCAATTACATGACTCACTTGCTCGTCTAATAATTTTGAGTCATCTAAAATTCCATAAAGTGATCGAAAAGAAAGAAATTATTGATGATTTTTTTATTCAGTTTTTGAATAGTGTTGAAAGTACAGATAGAGATGCAGTTAGTATTGCAAAAATATTTATTGATTTAGGAGTTCAGCTTAATGAGGTCATTATCAACTGTGACAACATGTCTGAAAGTTTACCGATTCACTTCGCTATAAGGCAAAATAATTTTCGTTTGATCAAATATTTTATTGAAGTAGGATCAGAATTAAATATAATGAATTAATTTGGAGAAATTCCTTTACATTTGGCAATATTAAATGGCAACATTCAAACTTTGAAGATTATAATTGATAAAAATGCAGGTGTGAATTTAAAAAATTGTACGAATAGTACAGAATTGCACTCAGCATGAGTAAACAATTGGTTTCACTGTGTAGAATTGTTGATCAACAATGAAGCAAATCTATGTGAAATAAATGATTTTAACAATACTCCTCTCTCCAGTTTAAACCCTTCATTACCTAATTATGAATTGTGTCTTCAATTAATTATCAAAAAATTATCAGTAATTGCGTTCAATGACTCTATTTTAGATTCAGATTATAGATTAATTAAAAATTCTGTAATTGCAAATAAATATTTTCTTAATTGTACAAAAGAACTAAGGCAAATTTCAATTACAAAATTTTTCAATTCTTACAACTATTTAAATATTCTATGTATGAAAAAAAAAATTAAAAAATTTGCTCATTTATCGAAAAATGAAGAGTTTGTTGGAAATTTTCGAAAAAATCTGAACTTATTCAAAATTTTCCAAAGCGAGCTACAAAATAATTTTGAAAAAGTGTTCAATTGTAGAGATAACATGTTAAAAGTTAAAAAAAAAATTAAATGACATATTTAAAGATTTTTTTACCGAAATTGTAATAAGAAAGCTTGGAGAAAATTTAACATCAGAAGACTTACTGTAAATTAACTGCACTTTAAATATTAAATGTTAACATTCCGTGTAAAATTTATCTTGAAAAATTATCCTAAAGTGCGGTAGCACTTTAACGGCGAGTTGGTTTTTAAACACCGACTCCCGTAAAAGCGTACCACTTTATATACTTTAAATTTTCTGTTTTAGGTTATGTCGTTCACTATAAAACAATATTAGGATGATTATTTTTCTTTTATTTAATATCCCGCGCCTAGCCAATGATCCCCCGAATAATTAAAAAAAAAATTTGTCCCGAAAAAGTTCCACGTTAAAAAGTTATCAGCGTTTCAATTTTCAACTTGCTGATTTCTCTTTGCTACCGATTCAGGAGATTTCCATTCAGACCAGCGTTTCCGTATCCGGTTTTGCATGCTCCCCAGCAAGATGCAGCACCGCGGCCTAACTCGCTCTGTCTCACTCTTGCAGCCTGCAGCAAGGCAAGGCATGCGAGCTGGTTGCGCAGGCGGGGTGCGCGTATGCAAAAGGCCGAGGGCCTCACATGGTGCAGAAGCAAGCAGCTGATCTGTTATTTAGAAATTTCATAAAATTATTAAGTGTTGATCTTGACTTGACAGTTGACACTAGTATCAATCAATTAACAAGATCAAGTGATTTTAATAAATGGTTTTTTAAAACAATTACTTTACAATCAAAAAGTTTTTTACTACAATTCTTGATAAATCATCTGTGTTGCGTTATTGTGTACCATTGAGTGAATGAATTGTGTTTAGTTTGGGTGATATAGTTTATATTGATTAAGAATTGATTCCAAAACAATTTGACTTAATCAAAGTGGTTTTTTATCTATGCTAATTGAATACAGTTAAATTGTAGTTAAATAAAAAAAATTTGATTATCAAATTAATAAAAAGGTGTTGCTATAAAGACCCTTAAATATTATCTTTTTTTTTTAAACTAAAAAATTACCATTCTATTCTATTGAATCGGTTTTACTAAACTCCATAAGACAGTCATGCTGATAGTTTTTTTTCTCCTGTCACGGATTTATAATCCTTGACATTATTATTTTAAAAGGGGTAAGATCTTCGTCTTTTTGGAACAACTACTTACGTAGTTGTCCCGTCCCCTTGTTGTCTGGCTTTTGATTAGGTTAATAAAATGAAATAAAATAAGGTAAGATGATATTGTTTAATTGAAAAACAAATGGTGAAAGGTTACAATTTAATGAGTTTAATGTCCTCCGACAGAGTTGAATATTACAATAATCTACCTTAAAATTACCGGAGTATCCGGGCAGCTGATCGTTCACGGGAGGTTCTCTGGGCCTTACCGGACCTTATCCAATGGTGATGGCGAGGCGATATTGCATTGACGGATCCTTGCCTGATCCGGCTCAGCTTGTCCAGGTGTGCTGCACGTGATCTTCGATCGCTGCTAGCTTTCGGTCGAACCACTCGAGTGTCGGGGACGAGAGTAGTTTGGGAGCGTGGCTAAGCAGCGAGGGAAGCTACTTCGCCCCACCTGTTCCAGCAGAGCGGAGGTGCTGGCAAGCAAAATGCTTAATTGCAATTTCCGTGGCCCCCTCCCTAACTCCTTTTAGGCGGATTATAAGTAAGTCTGTTGCAACTTGGGAATATGGGATCTTTATGGGGATCGATACATGACATGCCTCCCCTCTTGGTCCATTGTTGCCCTCGACAATGCAGGGCTGGACGACTGTAGGAGAGCAGTCCTTGTATCGATGATAAAAAAAATGTATCGAAGATAGGGAATGTATCGATTTCGCTTGTGTGAATCTTGGTAGATGGTGGTGGGCAGGCGCTTAGCAAAAGGTTTTTTTTTTTTTTTTTTTTTTTTTGAATAACTATTATTTCAGAATAGTTAGTTCAAGTGTAACGTTTTGGATGTAATTTCTACCCGATGTTCAAAGAGATCGGTAGTTTTTATAATTGTTGTATAACAATGATCACGGGGTGGGAAATGGTTGGTTGAAAGTGGGTAAGAATATTGTAATTTTTGAGTTGTAAGCCTGAATTCTTGAAATTTTTAAACGAAAATTTCAAATAGCTAGTTGTTTAGCTAAATGCTAAATAGAAGTTTTTGTGTTGCTTGCGCAAGCCAGATAACAGTGATTCAGACGTAATAAAATAATTATTGCTCTATATTGCACGGTTATTGGGCGCTGGAGCAAAAAATTCTGTATGGGTTGGTTAATATTTAAGTGGGAAGTTGCATCGACGTATATAATTTTCATTAATTGCCAGGAGTGAGGGAAGTTCACAGTTTTCGCCTTGATTTTAAGATCACTCATTAGTTTAGTCAAAAGTATTTAAAACATTCGATGAAAATTCTGTAATGTATACGACAGTATTGAGTACAGCGGTTCTGTACATTATCCTTTAAGTTCCTAAACGATTTGAGTTTCAATTTGTCGTTATTTAGTTCGCTATGAAACTTCAAATTTGATATAATTATTTTGTCTTAGTGTTTTTTTTTTTTTTTTTTTTTTCTTAAATTTTTATGTCTAAATTTTTGCACTAAAGAAAAAAAAAACTATGAATTAGCGGGAAGTTTCAATGAAATCAGTGCTTTTGACACTCCGTTTGACTGATTTAGACTGAGTTTTGCCTTAATTGGTCGAAAATAATTAAATAAGTTTCCAAATTTGTTAGATAAAATTTTTGAGTTTAGTGTATAGAATTAAATTATTCATTGATTGACGTAACTTAAATTATCGCAATAAGTCTCTTACATTGTGCGTGTTACTGAGAAGTTTACAAATAAAGCTTATCTTGAATTTCGATTCGTAGAGTTTGTACAATAAATATTAAAATTAATATTACAACAAATAATTTATTTATTTATTCACTTTTTATTATTATTATTATTATTTTATTTTTTTTTTTTTTTTTATAATGAAGTTAAATTAACTTGAGCAAAAGTTTTTACCAGATGTTAACAATATTTAAGTATCATATAAAAAGTAATTACAAAAAAAATTATTGTCGAGTATTCGAGAGAGTTTTGTTAAATCTAAGATAATGTCCGAGTATGAATTAAAATTTAGATTCTGAAAATACACTCAATTTGTTACACAAAATTGTATGAGAAAAGTTTATATTTTACTGGTGAAGCTGCTTCTGTTCTTGATGCGAATGTTACTGTATCGTCCTTCTTAAAATCGGATAGTCGGCAGGTTGGCGGTTACGCACGAGAGTATAGTGTAAGTAGGTGTTAACGGTGACGTTGCGGCGGTGCGCTCATCAAATTATATCATGCTATGTTGCCAGTTATGATAAATGTGATTTTACTGGTGCATTCAGTAGGTGCTCCAGTCGGTATTACGTCGATCGGAGAGCTAGTTGGACTCGCAGTTTGGTCAATTTACAAGGGTTTTTATCGCATATCCTCAACTCGTCGAGGTGCATTAAAAGGTAAATACTTTCACATTTGTTATCAATCGATCATTATTTGTTTTTTTTAAAAAAATTAAAACATCTATCTGATACCTGAGTTTCGACGGATAGTAAAAAAAATTCTTTTATTCGGATTCGGCGAGTTTGTGAGTATAGTACTTTGATTGTTACTATTTTTATTAAGTATAATTGTCAGAGTTAAGTCGTCAACTATCGTTATTTCATAAATTAATTGTTTGCAGGTTGTATTTGGTTTGAAAATGAAGTTTTTTTTTTTTGTTTATTATTATTATTGTTATAATATTTTTTTTTTATTATTTTTCTTTTTATTATTTTGTTTATTTATTTTTTTATTATTATTATCATTTTTTTTTTATTGACGTTTTGTTTTATTTTTCATGGCTCTGCGACGTGAAGCGGTGGTTTTGTATTGGAGTTTGGTGCTTTTGGAGAGGTTGTGGTCATTGTCGAGATTTGTGGAGATGAGTCCACGTGGATTACAATGTCTGCTGACTTTAGAGTCGGAGGCAAGCTGTGAGTCTCATTAGGAGGAATATCATCCTGATGATTATTTTTACATGTGCATGTTTTTCGGTTGGGTTCTTCTTTGTTTTTTTTTGTTTTGTTTATATTCTTTCTTTTTGTTGCAGATAAAGAAGAACAAGGGTAGGATTTTCTCAACCTGAAGAAATTTATCTATCAAAAATTTTAGGACTAATGTTATCGCGATTGAGGATCCTAAGCCGATGGCTATAAATGAATGTGTTTGCTTCTGTTCCGTCCGTCGAATATGTATCGCTCGCAGTTTATTTTCGATTTCGCTCAGGGGAATTGGGTTAAATTTTTGTAGTGATTCAGTGAGTTCTTTCTCTACTTCCATGGGGTATTTGGTTGCGTATTCATGTATCTCGGGTTTTATTATGTTCAATTCTGCTGACAATTCGGGATTATAATTGTATTCTGATATGAATGAGATTTTCCGAAGACCGTGTAAGGTAAAGCTTGATGTGTGTGCAGTACATTCGCCACTTAGGTAAAGTGAGCCTGTGCCATTTATGAGAAATTCATTTCGACGATTATGGCAGGTTATTGTGAGCTTATTTGGTTTTAAAGTTGAATATAACCATAAATTCGATGCGTGCAAGGGTGTTAGAATTATGGGCGTGTTTAGTATAATAACTGTCGAGCAGGTTTTCAGAGAAGAGGTTGTCGGCTGATTGAACATTGAATATTCACACGATGGGTGTGTCACTCCGTTGATTAAGGGTAAGAAGTCTTCACATAGCTTAGTGTGATTATAAGTGGAACAAGATTGAAGGAGTTCGTCATTTAAGAGGACATATGTCTGGTTTCTCGATAAGACAATATAATTAACTGTTGGTTTTATTGCTAAATAGCCTGTATTATCAAAGGGGAGGGTTATAGGGTTTGGAAAAGAGTGTATTTTGTACAAATCGAGGTCGTCATCCATTACTAAAGGTAGTTTTATAGAAACGTGAAGCTTTCCATTAGTGATAAAAATAGTCGTTTTCGCTACGTTGAATAGGTAGTGGGGTGTAATTACATCTGCTGCGTTTGGAATCCGGAGATTCGGATTGTTGTTAATTTTTAAGAGTAGATTGGACATTTGGGAAAAAGATAACAGGAGAGGGTGTAGATGTCCTCTTGCGGTGGTTTGAATTACTTCCATCAAGGTTTCATAACCCCTTTGTAGTTCGTCAAGTTCGTATGAGTAATCAAACCACCATCTGGTAACGTTTTCAAATTGCAGGTTTCTGTTTATGGCCAAGTTTTGTTCGGAGATGGCTTCAACACGACTGATTAAGCGTGAAATTTCTAGAGTTTGATTATTTTCTGATTTATACAGATTTTCGAGCTCTGATTTAATTAGGTGAGTTGATTCAATTGAAATTTGTGATAAGTTATTCTGACTGTCGTACAGTTTGTCGATGTCACTATTGATTAGTTCGCGGTCTTTCGAGTCCATGATGCCGAATAACCATTTCGTAACCCAACCGCCGACTTCGATTGGAGCTCCTCGCGTTTTTCGATTATAGGGTCGGTTATCGATTTCTTGCAGAACGAACAAGCTTTTTATAGATTCATGTAGATAATTTATTGCGAATAATTTGCGGGTTATGTGAAGTTCCGAGAGTGTTGGTGTTATTTGGTCAGGGTAGACTCTATATAATTCATTTACTAAATGTTTGAAATTTTTGTTTTCCGTTTTAAAGTTTCTGTCTAGTGGGGGACAATTTAAGAAAATATTAATATGAATTTTTGTTCTGACTAAATTAACTTTTCCGACGTGTTCATAGAAAATACCCGGATTATTGGGGATTGGTTGCGTTTCATAGAAAGTTTTATTCTCCGTGTGAACGGTACCGACTGGAGCGAAGCTCGTGAACCACAGCAAAATAAAGAACATTTTTCTGGAACAAAATTAGGGCAGATTTAAATTAGATGAGGCGATGATTTTTGAGAAGAAAGGCTTTTAGTAAAATTTTTTCAGACGGTCTTTATGAACTAAGATTTTTTTTTTTTTTTGGCTTTGCAAGAGGGCAGTGTTATTTTCGCGTACTTCTAGGACGTCGAAAACTCCGTTATAGAATTTATCTAGTTTGTTTTTACGCGGTAGTTTATTGACGTAAACTTTGTCTCCGGGTTTTATATCTAGGGGTTTAGTTGATTTGTCGTAATTTCTTTTGTTAACTTGTTTGGATGATTCTAAGCTTTTCAATGCCATCTCTCGGATTTCAGCTATTCTTGTTGCTGGATCGTAAATGTAACCATTATATGTGTCGTTATCGAAGTCGTCTAGGCATCCTGAAGGGGTTCAAGGATTTCGTCCCATAGCTATTTCGTAGGGGGTAAAACCTGTGGAAGAGTGGACTGAGGAATTGTATTCCATCATGGCAAAGGGAACTAGCTCGTCCCAGTCTTGATACTTAGGGGTGTTAGTCCTCAAGTAGTCTTTCAAGACAGCATGACTTCTTTCCAATGATGCGTTCGACTGGGGGTGGAAAGATGTCATCGTTTTTAGACGACAGTCAAACATGCTTTCAAGATTTTTGAGGAGTTTATTCCTAAAGCTTTTACCTTGATCGCTCAAGATAATTTTAGGTACTCCATGAGCGGCTATAAGATGTTTAGCGAGGACTTGTGCCACGGTTAGCGCTTTAAGATTAGGTACTGGTACTGCTATACAAAATTTTGAAAATAAACATTGCATAGTGATTATGTAAGCATTGCCATTCACAGTTCGAGGCATAGGTCCGACCGCATCGATAGCCATTTTAAAGAACGGTTCTGCGGGCGTATCGGTAATTACCGTGGGTTCTTTGGTGCGATAACCTATGAGTTTAAACTCTTGGCATATTCGGCATCGATGAATGTAATCGACTATATCTTTACGCAAACCGGGCCAAGTAAATTTTTCCCTCACTCTTCTGTAAGTCTTCTCTACTCCACGATGTCCTCCGAATAGGCTATCGTGGCATTCTTTTAGGATGGTGTTGCGGGATTCGGGTGGTGGTGTTATGCAGACACCTAGACAGATCGTTAGCGTCATAGGTATGTTTTTGAGTGCGTCTTGGACTTCTCGGTATAGAGTTCCACGTGGTAATGCATCTGTGAGTTCACCTTTTCGTGACATACGAACCGATGTAATTTCTTTTTCTAGTAGTAGATGATAAAGATTGTATAAGCATTCTTTCAAAGAACTTTGCTTAATAGGATTCCTTTCGGTTTCTGTAACTACTAAAGAGAAGATGGTTCGGCCTCGGGTTTTAGAGACAAGAACATTGCCAATCGTAGGGTTCAGATCTTTAAGTTCGCTTTTCGAAATTAGCTCTAACTCGGCAAGAAGTTGATTGTTAGGCGTGTGTAGGTTTAAATTCGCAGAGATAAAATGTATTATGTTATCTTTATGTCCCGTGAGAGCGTCTCGGGTGAGTCTCACTGTCAGTCGTTCGGGGGGTTTGATCGGGGTGCAAAAAGGATTCAAGAGGGGGGGTATAATTGGCGGAATGGTTTTAACGCTGGTGAAAATGTCATTATGAGTATTTGCCGTAGTAGGTTTTGGACTTCGAGGTATCAAATTTGAATTTGGTTGTTTTGTAGGAAGTGATTGCTGCGAGGATTGAAGGGTCGTTTTGGCTGTATCTCGAGGGTGAGTGACACTCTCTTGAGTGTTTAGAGAGTTTTCCGATGGAGCTAACTTATGATCTGGTGTAATTGTCTTCGTGGAATTTGTTGAAGAGTCGGAATTTTCACTAGACATGATTTTGGTGTTTTCGAGATTAAAAGTGTCATCTAAAATTGTTGGGGGTATTTTATGTGTGAGGAGAGTGGACGATAAGGGAGGATTTTTGGATCCTGAGTCATCGGTCAGTTGCCATTTATCTAAGTCTAACAGGGATTGTGTATTGTTCAGAATCTGTCTATCATTTGCGTCAATAAGGTCATTTTCCAAATAGCCTGGATCACTGTGGACAACAGAGTGATCCGCTTCGTGATAGTTAGATCCTAGGTCGAAATTTTCAAGAAGTTCTTCCCATTTTCCAGAGTCCCACCACAAGGAATTAAATCCTTCTATAAACTCTTCTTTCTCCTTAGAATTGAAGTTGGAAGGTTTGAGTTGAGCTTGGAGTTCCAAATTTGATTTTACGGGGGTAGTCTCGTAGAGTTCTTCTTCGTCAGAAGATGAGGAGTCATCATCATTTGCTGGAGGTTTCACTCTTTTTGATGGGGAATCAAAGAATGCCTTTCTTGATACGGGTTTTTGGAAATGGGCGACTACATCTTCAAAACTATCCGATGGTACCATGGTTTCGTCGAACTCACTTATGCCAGAAATCTCATCTTTTTGGTTGCTGATTTCAGACTCGGTGGCAGGAGATGTGGTTGTTGTGTTGAGAGGTTCTGCCAAACTAGGTATTAATGACCGGCTTTGCAAGGGTACAGGTGCGTCGGAGGCACTTTCGGTTTCCTCTGATGTTTCTATTTCTGAGGTAGAGCTTTCAGCGTTTGCTTGATCGACGGGTGTAGTATTTTTCGGATCTACCTGTTGATTTCGTCTGAGTCTTAGACGAGAGGCGATGGTATCGCCTGGAAGATTTCCCTGACCAGATACGTTCGGCGATGCATGAGTTTTATTTTTGGAGCCTTTCGGTCTACCTCTTCGCGAAGGGCCGGGTTGCGGGGCTTCAGAGAAGTTTTCTTCTTTGCTTTTATTGTGTGCTTGTCGAGCGAGTGATGTTTTTGTTGATTTTGGTTTCTGAATAGGTAGTTTGGTTTTTGTTTTGATATTTTTCAGGGATTGAGAGGCTATGTTTGCCGATTTTTCGTTTTCTACCTCTTTCTGGTCTATCGGATTTCTTGAGAGCCAAACGGCGTTAGTGTTAAGCCTTCCAGGTTTGTAACCGAATATGTATCTGTAGCCGCGCAGTCGGGCTCTCCAGCGGTTTAATCTTGACATTGGGTCTTTGATTGAATCAATCCATTGTAGAGGTTCATGGTCAGCGTATACATACAAAGTGCGACCGTAAAGGTAGTGTCTGAAGTGCATGATGCCTAGGACTACAGCTAAACACTCTCGCTCGGTGGGAGAGTAGTTTCTTTGATGTTTATTGAGCGTTTTTGACATATATGCAATAGGTTGATCATTATTTGGTTCGCCTTGACTCAAAACTGCCCCGACTGCGTATGCACTAGCATCGGCCGTTAGTATGAAGGGTTTAGAAAAGTCTGGGCGAATTAGGACTGGTGCCATGCATAGAGCTGTCTTTAGTTTTTCGAAACTGGTTTTTTGGCTCTCCTCCCAGCGGAATTTACAATTTTTCTTGAGGAGGTCGTTTAGAGGTTTTGCAATTTCAGAGAAATGGTGGATAAACCGGCGATAGTAAGAACAGAGTCCAAGAAAAGAACGAACGTCCGAAGTACTCTTTAAGACGGGAAAATCCTGAATATCTTTCATTTTTCCCTGGTCAGGTTTGACTCCAAATTGATCGATATGGTGGCCCAGGTATTTCACTTCAGGGGTTAGAAATTCGCATTTTTCGATTTTTAATCTCAATCCAGCATTAAACAATCTTTGAAAAGCTTCATTAACCTTTCTCTCGTGGTCTTCAAGAGAGTTGGAGAAGATGATTAAGTCATCTAGGTAAATGAAAAATTCGATTCCTTGTAATCTGGTCATGACGGCGTCCATCAGCCTTTGGAATGTCGGGGGAGCACAGCAGAGTCCGAAAGGCATGGCTGTGAATTCGAAGTGCCCGTAAGGCGTTGAGAAAGCGGTTTTAGCTCTGTCATCCGGGTGCATAGGTATTTGGTGGAATCCGTTAACGAGATCAAAAACTGAAAAGTATTTGGACTTGCCTAGGGACTCCAGTATTTCTTGAACGTTTGGGAGTGGATAGGCGTCTGGAATTGATACTTCGTTGAGCCTTCTGTAATCAATGACGAGACGATGTTGATTTTTACCGTCAGGGCCAGGCCGTTTTGGAACTATCCATAGAGGTGAGTTCCAAGGGCTGGAGGAGGGTTGGATGGTTCCTTTCTTCAGCAAGTCATCTACTTGCCTTCTAATTTCTTCGTGTAATTTTGGAGGATAACGATATTGACGTGTAAATATCGGTTTTTCACTGGTTAACGGAATGGTATGTTGTACTAGATGTGTGCGAGGAGGGTCGTCGCCAGGTAACATAAAGAGATATGGAAAACGTTCGACCACTCTCTTCAATTGAGCTAGGGCTGCTTTATCATGATGTTTTCTTTTCAGAAGGTCAATTATTCGAGTTACTCTTTGTTCAGGAGGGCAAGGCGTTCCCTCGACCTCGGAATCGAAGAAGTCGTCGGAACTACCGAGTTCAAAGGGATACAGATCTTGCACCGGTATTTCAACTTCTTGAGGTTCGTTTCTCGTGTTAATGGCTAACACGTAACATAAACCTTTTTCATGGGTAACGGCTGACTCGCCGATGAATATTCCGGTAGGGGTTTGTATTCGGAGAAGATACGCCTCCCCTCTTGGAGAGCTTTCCGACACGGGAATTTCTATCGCAATTTTACAACGCGCTGGCAACGTATATCTTGTGGACAGAGCTTTACCTTGCTTTCGACGAGCTTTATAATGGAAAATAGTCGAAGGTATTTTGCTGGACGTAGGTTGAATGTCGGGGATGGTGTTTTGACTTTGAGGTGTTCGTCGAGAGTCAGGAAATTCTGCAGGGGATTCGGCAGATTCAGACTCACTGTTGTCTGTAGCGCTAGAAAAACAAATGTCCTGAGTGCCATTTTGAGTGATTAATTAATTATTGGCCAAGTCAATTTGACCCTTTTCAATTTGTAGATAACGAGAGCCAAGAATCTTCTTTAAGCGAAGAACTTTCGGGGAGGACGTGCCTGTGATGTTTTCTACCGTCTCTTTCTTTGAAAGTAACGGTACCGAGAGTGTAAACGGGTTCTGCTCCGATCCCGGTCAGTTGAAGAGTACGATTTTTGTTGATCTTACACGTGGGATTTAGGGATTGAATTTTAATTACGCTCACGTCTGCGCTGGTGTCAATTAAAATGCGCCCCTTTCCGGCTTTAAATATGTTATTAGTAATTTCGATCTTGGGTGATCCGTACGAAATTTTCTTTCTTTCCCTATGGTTTCTAGGATTGTAAATTTTAGGTGAATATGTGTCGGAATCGTTAGTAGATTTGTCTGTATTAAGGGTGTCGCTACTCTGGGAGGTTGAATTTTCGGAAAAGGTTTCTGAGTCAGAGGATTCTGATTCAGAGCGATCTGAGTCTGGGGATAGGTCTTCAAGAAAAGAATCGGGAAGATTTTTCATTTTTCCGGCTTGCTTAAGTCTCCGGAGTTTCTTCAAAGTTCTTTTGCTGATAACACCATCTTGTAAAAAGGGGGCATCGTCGTGAATTAGATGGAATATATGTTTTTGTTTACAAATACGAATCGTAATTTTTCCATGAGCGTCGACTTGATTATTGTCTTCTCCCTGGATTGTAATGGGAGGGTGAGGATAGTAGAAAACCGAGTCTTTAAAAACGGAAGCTTTGATGACGTTCACTTCATTGGTTTGTGCAGCGGAACATGTTACGACGCCCTTTTTGAATAGGTAATTTTTAATTTTTATGGTTGGTGCGGTTTTCTCGCCGGACACTTTCCGTACTCCCTTGTTTTGAATGTTTTCACCAATTGGCGCTCGGGGCTCTGAGAGCGCGGGAAGCTCGCTGGCGCGCCGTCCGGACGAGCTTGTCTCCAGTTTAAATTCTCGCTAGAGGAGATATTTGCGGGAATATTCGTTGGGGTCGGGGCTCGTGGAGTAGGGCCGTAAGGACCTGGGGATCCGGGTCTACCAGGCGGCTTGTCGTAATAGTTGTTAGGGAAGTAGGCTGGTGTTGCGGCATTAGGATAGGGCGAGTGAAAAGGGGGCATAGGAGCTGGGGGGTAGTAGTAGGGCATAGGAGGATAATAGGGCATATAAGGGTGAAAATTTGGATAAGGGAAGGGAGGGGAAAGGGGGCTTGTCGACCTATTAGGGTATCGGCCTCTAGGGCTCTCGGACCTAGGGCGGGAGTAACGATCTGATGATCCGGGTTGATCGGATAGACTCTGTCTTTCCGGGTTTTTCAGAATGCTTGAAGGTTGTTCGTAACGCAGGGAAGGGTGAGCATCCAGTTTACCTTCTGCTGTGTAGGTCATTGTTCTAGGCATTTTTATATCGTTAGGGTCATAAGAATACGAGATATTTCTATCGAAGTTTCGCGGGTCGTTAAAATCGGAGAATTTAACGTTGCGCCGGTCATGAGATGATTCTCTTTCAGGTGTCCCGGGTCGACCATAAGGGCTAGGAGAACGCGATCGCGGAGGCGGTTTTTGGGTGGAGGAATAGTCTACATCGGCACGATTTGGTGCTCCGATGTTAACCCATTCCTCCGCATTCAGAGCTGCGTTTAAAGCTTCGGAAAAGTTAACAGGGTTATGGTTAGACATTTGGTTGCGGATGACAGAAGGTAATCCGCGAATAAAATATTCGGTAGCGAGGTCTTCGAAAAGGGACTTATTATGTCTCTTGATGTCTTCGTCATCTATTCCCTCGTTTTTTAGTTTCGTGGCAGCGCGGACTATAGCTGAGAGTCCATCGTGAAAATTTAAAACAGATTCATTCTGTCTCATATAAGAGTCTGAAATAAGGTTAAGGTAATAAGATAGGGATCGTTTTTGAGAAAAACGGTCCTGAAGATGTTTCCGGAGTTGGTCTAAGGTGTCAAAAACTTTTCCGTCAAGACTTGTTTTAGCCTTGCCGGTCAATCGAGAAATAACTCCTTGGAGGAAAAGTTCTTTCAGGGTTGCGTCTGTAATTCGTTGGTCGTAGCTTTCCACGTCCTGCAGCCATGGGCGCAGGGGTGTGGAACCAGTGTAAAAAGGGATTGCAGCAAGAGCACTTTGCATCAATGCTGATGCTTGAACGTTCGCGAACACGGTTCGTGACTCGTTTAACGTAGCTGCCATTGTAGACATATTTTCGGCCATCCGGCGGGCATGATGTAATTCGGCCGCCTTCTTTTTATCTTTGTCTGGAATGGCTTCAATCTCGTCCAAAGTAAGATTCGCGAGGTTAGCCATATCGAATACTTATAAATTAAAGGGATAACGTCGTTTGATAGAAGTAAAAATTTTATACAAAAAAAAACGAATCTAAAGTTGCGATTTTTGGCGAAACTTCAGGTAATAAAACGTGAAATGTATGCACTATAAGCGGGTCAAATTCGGAGCGATGAGCAGATCAGGTTCCGAAAGCGTTTGTGAGTGTAAGTGTGTTGTTAAATTAGCCAGAAATGTTGAGGTTAGCAAAAAAAAATATCGCGATTTGTCAAAAGAAAAGAATCTTTCTTTCAACCATTCGCCAAAAGTAACCGGTATCAGATAATAAAAGCTTTTTCCTTACTTCCTTTTTTTTCATTAATTTTTAGTATTATAAATTTTTGAAGGAAAAAATCATCAATAAAATTTTTTTTTTATTTTTTTTTTTTATTATTAACAAAAAAAAAGAAAGAGAAAACCAATCAAAATAGTCAGGCAACAAGGTTTAAGTTCCCCACAAGGGATGCCATTTATGTCACGGATTTATAATCCTTGACATTATTATTTTAAAAGGGGTAAGATCTTCGTCTTTTTGGAACAACTACTTACGTAGTTGTCCCGTCCCCTTGTTGTCAGGCTTTTGATTAGGTTAATAAAATGAAATATAATAAGGTAAGGTGATATTGTTTAATTGAAAAACAAATGGTGAAAGGTTACAATTTAATGAGTTTAATGTCCTCCAACAGAGTTGAATATTACAATAATCTACCTTAAAATTATCGGAGTATCCGGGCAGTTGATTGTTCACGGGAGGTTCTCTGGGCCTTCCGGGACCTTATCCAATGGTGATGGCGAGGCGATATTGCACTGACGGATCCTTGCCTGATCCGGCTCTGCTTGTCCAGGTGTGCTGCACGTGGTCTTCGATCGCTGCGAGCTTTCGGTCGAACCACTCGAGTGTCGGGGACGAGAGTAGTTTGGGAGCGTGGCTAAGCAGCGAGGGAAGCTACTTCGCCCCACCTGTTCCAGCAGAGCGGAGGTGCCGGCTAGCAAAATGCTTAATTGCAATTTCCGTGGCCCCCTCCCTAACTCCTTTTAGGCGGATTATAAGTAAGTCTGTTGCAACTTGGGAATATGGGATCTTTATGGGGATCGATACATGACCCTCCTAAGAATACTGATATTTTTGTATTCAATTTTTTAAACTGCTTTAAAATACGATTGTAATCAGATTAACTTAAGCCCTTGTTTTATTTCACTGTAAAAGTATAATTTCCCATATTAGTCTATATCGCAGGGCTTTTTTGGCTAATATCATTCAATTGTATAAGTTTTATTGAATACAGAGACTCAGGCGAGTTATTTTTTTTCCAAACTATTAATATAAAATAAAGGGCACTGTTGTTTGATTCAGATTCAAATAAGATAAAAAAAGTAAAATTTAAGTTAATTTTTTGAGTTTAAAAAAATAACTTTTTGTTAGTTTCACTATAAGTTTATGATTTTCATTTGATGATCTCTGTTATCAGATAACTAGTAACTAGTAGATTAACCTAAGCTCTTGCTTCATTTAACTATAAAAGTATAATTTTCCATATTAGTCTCTATCGCAGGAATTTTTTGGCTAATATCATTCAAATGAATAAGTTTTATTGAATACAGAGACTCAGGCGACTAATTTTTTTCCCAAACTATTAATATAACATAAAGGGCACTGTTCTTTGATTCAGATTCAAATGAAATAAAAAGTAAAATTTGTTAAGTTAATTTTTTGAGTTTAAAAAAAAAGGCTTATTTGAGTTTAAAAAAATAACTTATTGTTAATTTCCTTAGAAGTTTATGACTTTCATTTTGTGATCTCTGTTATCAGAGAACTAGTAACAATTAAGTTAAATCCAGCAGGAAAGAGCTTTAATCATAGTAAAAAAAAAAAAAAAAAATTTTTTAATTATTTTCTATAGTATAGATGGCAAAATTTTAGTCAATCAAAACTACTTTTGAAAATTTTTGCTGACAAAAATTTATACATACATACCACACACAGCTATTTATGAGAATTTCAGGTTAATATTAAAAATTTTTGTTTTTTTAATTACAATAAAATTGAGTTTTTTTTATAAAAAAAATTTTTTCAATCACTAAAAAATACATTGTTTTGTTAAAAAAAAAGTTTTTTATTTTTTTTTTAAGTCGACCCCCCCCCCCTGTCCCCCGGCATCATCCGCCCCAAAGAAACACGGCATAGGTAGTCCCCTTCACTGCGTAAATAACTATTGAAACTTTATCATTACGTGATTACGTGCCCTAGATTATTTTCGACTAGCGGTTTTTTTTTTTTTTTTTTTTAAAGAAATAACATTATTAATTATCAAAATGTATGAAACTTATGATTTGTGGTCTGCCTTGCGAAAGAAATAAAATCTAACAAAAACATACCTTTAAAAAAGTAAAAATTAACGGCGAGTGGTTTTTATCTGTCTGAATCTATCGAACAAAGTAAATTTCTTTGATCCGTCAAAGTAGCATCATAAAAAAGTAATTAATTGATAGAATTTCTTAACTTTCAAAAATTTATGATCTTTCTAAAATTAAAAGTTATATTTTATTTATATTTGTAGATTACTTTATACTGATCTATATAATTTATTGTTTACAATTTTAAGGCTTTACTATTGACAGAAGTAAACTTTTTTTTTTTTTAATATTAGCATTTATTAACCTTATATACAGATTTTTATGCTAACAGAAGTAAACTATTGACTGAAATAAAATCAGACAATAATAACGACAAGTTTTTCTTCGTGCCTGTATTGATTAAATTAACTTATTAAACTTTATGCAATTTATCAAGATTTATAATATTAATTAATTCTTTACAATTTTTATTATTTGTAATATAAACTATTGCCTGAAGTAAAATCAGGAAATAATAACGACGAGTTTTACTGCGTTCCTTTAGGAACTTAAATATTTATAATATAAATATTTAATAAATAATTTGTTTATTAAGTTTTAAAAATTTAAATTAAAAAAGGGAGTTTCTATGTCGATAAAACCATTTTGATACTTGACGAACCCATGCAGTCTCAAACTAAAATTTATAACGTTGCACATAAAGGAAGATATCAATTTCCTTTATTTTAACGAAAAACTGAATATGGGCAGTGTTTTGCTAATATGACCTTCTGTTTTTGTATAAACGGCAAAGAAATGGGTTCGTCGAGTATCAAAATGGTTTTATCGACACAGAAACTCCCTTTTTTAATTTAAATTTTTAAAACTTAATAAACAAATTATTTATTAAATATTTATATTATAAATATTTAAGTTCATAAAGGAATGCAGTAAAACTCGTCGTTATTATTTCCTGATTTTACTTCAGGCAATAGTTTATATTACAAATAATAAAAATTGTAAAGAATTAATTAATATTATAAATCTTGATAAATTGCATAAAGTTTAATAAGTTAATTTAATCAATACAGGCACGAAGAAAAACTTGTCGTTATTATTGTCTGATTTTATTTCAGTCAATAGTTTACTTCTGTCAATAGTAAAGCCTTAAAATTGTAAACAATAAATTATATAGATTAGTATAAAGTAAACTACAAATATAAATAAAATATAACTTTTAATTTTAGAAAGATCATATATTTTTGAAAGTTAAGAAATTCTATCAATTAATTACTTTTTTATGATGCTACTTTGACGGATCAAAGAAATTTACTTTGTTAGATAGATTCAGATAAATAGTTACAAGAAAAAATAATATTATTAAATTATCCATTACCAGGAAGTCCTAAATTTTGCAGGACTTTAAGAGCCTGTTTTGAGAAGGAAGATTTAACTGCAATTGACATTGAAATAAAAAGGCTCAACGAAGAAATAGATCAAATCAATTCACACACATTTTTATTATTATTACATGCTTTTCTTTTTATTATTATTATTATTATTATTATTATTATTATTATTATTATTATTATTATTATTATTATTATTACATTCTTTTCTTTAACTCACGAAGTTTCTTTCACAGTATGTTCAAAACGGCGAAGCTTTATAACTTTGAGCCTAGTTGACCTAGAGGTCTGAAATTTTGCAGAGGGTCTAGGATCGGATGACAATACATTAATCCGTAGTCATTTTTCAACCTGGACATCCAGGTCGCCGATGACGGGAGTACCTAGGGTACCTGGGGATCATCTCCGAGACTTTGGGCCAAATTCTTCGACGATGACATTGGGGGGTATTTTAGAGTATTGAAAGAGGCACTTAGAACCTGGTCGGCCAGGTAGCCGATGACGGGGGTACCTGGGATACCTGGGGATCATCTCCAAGACTTTGGGCCAAATTTTTCGACAATAACTTTGGGGAGTATTTTAGAGAATTTAAAGAGGCACTTCGAACCTAAACATCCAGATCGCTGATGACGGGGGCACCTGGGGTACCTGGGGATCATCTCCGGGAATTAGAGTTGAATTTTTCGGAAATGACTTAGTTAAAGAGGTTTTGAGCATGTTATAGAAAAAAAAAAATAAAAAAAAGTAAAAACAAAATTATAATAATAGTAGTAACAACAATAACAATAACAATAATGATAATAACAATCATTGTCGTAATATTAATAATAATAATAACAATAACAAGAATGATAACAACTACCAAACGTATTAAATAAAAAAAAAAAAAAAAAAAAAAATTTTAAGACACGCTTTTCTTTAACTAGTTTTAAACAAATAAAAAAAATGTACTAAAAACAAATTAAAAAAATGTACTAAAAACAAATAAAAAAAAATGTGCTTAAAAGTAAAAAAAAAATTTTTTTTCCAAAGAAATATTTCTGAAATATTTATTTCTTTAAATAAAAAAATAGTTTGAAAGATTAAGAATAGCTTGAGCAAATATAAAATTTGGTTGGGACTCAAAAGAAAAGCATGGGGCATCTGATAAAATACACATATACTTTTATATAATAATAATTAGAAAAAGAGGATGACAAAAAAAACCGAATATAAAAAATTCACTAAAACAAACATTTATATTGCAAGAAAATAAAATTAAAGACATTAAAATTTAATAACTATAATTAACAATAACACTCGTGTATAAAAATATTTGAAATACGCACTAATTTATAAATAAATAAATAGTTGCATTTACAATCAATTGAATGTACTAAATATATTATAAAAAATAATTATACAAAACATTACCTGAAAAAATTTGTTTGACACTATTTTATCAGGTGCCCCATGCTTTTCTTTTGAGTCCCAACCAAATTTTATATTTGCTCAAGCTATTCTTAATCTTTCAAACTATTTTTTTATTTAAAGAAATAAATATTTCAGAAATATTTCTTTGGAAAAAAAATTTATTTTTTACTTTTTAGTACATTTTTTTTATTTGTTTTTAGTACATTTTTTTTATTTGTTTATTTTATTTAAAGAAATAAATATTTCAGAAATATTTCTTTGGAAAAAAAATTTATTTTTTTCTTTTTAGAACATTTTTTTTATTTGTTTTTAGTACATTTTTTTTATTTGTTCAAAACTAGTTAAAGAAAAGCATGTCTTAAAATTTTTTTTTTTTTTTTTTTTTTACTTATTAGTACATTTTTTTATTGAACGGAATTCAAAGAACAGTTAATTTTACTATTGAAAAAACAATGTTTGATGGTTAGTAATTTAAATTTATAAATTTGACGACAATATAAAATCTTAAAATTTATTCACAATACCAAAAAATATTAGCTGAAAAATAAACTAAACTTTTTTCAATTACAATTTTTAAACAATATTAGGTCATGTTTCAGGCAAATGTGTAAATAGAATTGTAAAAAATGGTTCTACGCAACGTTGTCCCATGTGTAGACTGACTTCTCATCAATTTTCTAGTGCTGGCTGCGATTGTCCAGTTGATGAAGAAGACCTCGAAAACCTCAAATTAGGTGTAGGTCTTCTTCATGTGGAACTCAAGTGTCTGGAACTTTTTCTAGAAATCAGTTCTAAACAATATCTTAATCCGAGGACTTGGGATATTCCAGAAAAAATTAAAAGTGAATAATACTTTACAATTCTATGAATAGTTTTATTCAAAAAAATTCAGTTGGTATTGGAAATATATTAAAAATATAACTATGAATATTATAAAAAAATTTATTATAAAAAACTAAAAAAATTTCAATAATAATTACTTGTTTCATTTTAAACAGAAGAACAAATCGTTCCAAGAAAAAAAATCGTCCAAGCCAAACTTTATGATGAATTAGGGGTAATAGTAGATCGAGTTGTTCAGGGCAAGGGTACTAGTAACACAGGAAATGTTGCTCGTAGATGCTTCGACCAACCAGATAAATTTGCAGCAGTTTTAGAAGTGAACGCCTAACTAGTAAAAGACATTGCTTTAATTTTGAAAGTTTTTAAATCTAAATAAAATTTGAACATAGAAGCTGTAAAGCAATTCAGAGATAATATACATGATCAATCCTTAGAGCATTATTCGTGGGCTCGAATAAAGCCTACTGTACATAAATTTTTAAGACACGGTGCAGATATTGCTGCAGTTTTTCAACTACCGATTTCTCATTATTCAGAAGATGCTAGCGAAAGGATGCACAAACAGCACCGAAAAAACATCATCCAACAGGCACGCCAAAACTCACATGAAAATCGCTTGATGGATATGGTGAAACGCTCACTATATGAGTCCGATCCAATTTTTGTAATGTTTACAGCAGTTGAAACCGCAACGATCACCAATGATATGCGACCATACTTGAATCTGACTCAAACGGGAATATTTTAAGAATAACTAAGAATAACAACATCCAATATTAAGGTGGTTTTCTACCAAATGCATGACAATAGAGAATCAGCTTAAATTTTCTGGAGGCGTTTATTAGATATTAAGAAACATTTTTCCGAAGTCTGATCAAAATTGACCATATAGTTTAAAAGTTACAGCAAGTTAAAGATTGAATTTTTTTTATTACGCGTATGGACGCTCCGCTGAAAAAGTGTACTAAATTATTGATATTTGTCTTCTTACAATAGAGATCCTTTAGAAAAACCACATACATATAGTTTCACTATCGAAGAATTCATTTCTTGAAACTGCAAAAAATTAACCTTCTAGGAATTTTACAGTAGTTTTACAAAAATAATTTTCACGTGAATAACCTCCAAAACTGCGGTATTCTAAGGTGAGGTTAAAAGTTAAAAAAAATGTTTTGTTATAATTATCAATGTTTTTTTGGTAGAAAATAGTTTCAGAAGCCATAAAAAGTTAAAAATTAAATTTTAATAAACAATTTTTACTAATCTGGTGAAATAATTTTTTTTAAGTCTTGAACTTGACTAGCTCTGGTAGAAAACCACCTTAAAAAAATTTTTCAGTAACGATATAGTAGATTTCGATACAAGTGGTGAGTAGTAGGAAGTTAGCACCCACTTTTGTAAAATAATTTAAATTTATGTTTAAAAAATTGTTAGTTTCTTCCTCTTTACGAATATGTTATTTAAAAAATTGTTAGTCGATTAGTTTTTGATTTATTGATAAAAAAGTGACGGGTGCTGGAAAAAATAAAATCTCAATTTTTAGCATGAAAATATTTTTTTTTTTTCAATTAATAGTGCTTAATCGACAGATATTTCAACTAACAATTAGTACTGATTAGTTTTTTTAACTAAAAACGAATATTTTTGATAAAATTTATTGCTAAAATACTGGCCGATTGATGCCTTCGTCCCCCGCAGTCCACGTTTCCATTCCTCGTTTCTAACATTTCAACTAGCCATGATGGCGGAGTTTTGGCGCGTAAACGGTACTTTTGGGAGCATCTCAAAGTTAGCATTTTTTTTTTTTTTTTTAATCAAATTATGTTCAAAAAATTACTAGTATTTCACTGATTAAAATGCGCTGAAAAAAAAAATGCTAGTCGCTTGGTTTTTTTATAAATAAATAAAAAGTGGTAGATGCTGGGCGACCACTGGAGTCGGTTTATTTTAATGAATATTAATTTAATCGGTACATTTTTTATGCTCAATCGAAAGATGATTTGACTAGAAATTAGCATCTTTTGGTTTCACGAAGCTAGCACAATTATTTTTTAAGATACATATTAAGGTGGTTTTCTACCAAATGCATGACAATAGAGAATGAGCTCGAATTTTCTGAAGGTGTTTATTAGATATTAATAAACATTTCTACGAAGACTGATCAAAATTGACCATATAATTTAAAAGTTACAGCAAGTTAAAGATTGAATTTTTTTCATTACGCGTATGGCCGCTACGCTGAAAAAGTGTACTAAATTATTGATATTTGTTTTCTTACAATAGAGATCCCTTAGAAAAACCACATACATATAGTTTCATTATCAAAGAATTCATTTCTTGAAACTGCAAAAAATTGACCTTTTGCAAATTTTACAATAATTTTACAAAAATAATTTTCACGTGAATAACCTCCAAAACTGCGGTATTCAAAGGTGAGGTTAAAAGTTTAAAAAAATGTTTTGTTGTGATTGTCAATGTTTTTTTGGTAGAAAATAATTTCAGATACCATAAAAAGTTAAAAAATAAATTTTAATAACCAGTTATTAGTAATTTGGTATAATAATTTTTTTTTAGTCTTTAATTTGACTAGCTCTGGTAGAAAACCACCTTAATTAGTTTTTTCTCTGGTTCCAAATGAATTAAATAATAACTAGTTCTTGAGTTGGTCAATTTTAAAAATAAATGCTGAATTCGTAATTTGCACCCTCAAGAACACACATTCCAAGTTTGAAAAAAAAGTTATTTAAGATAAATTTTTACTTTAAACAAGTAGACCTTATCTAGGTCAATTTTAAAGTCGAAGGTCGGATTTCTAATGAGCGCTCTCAAAAACCCTACTTTAATGAAACTTTGGAGGTAGTTTTCTGGTACCCAATGATGAGCGAAAGTCTAACAATATTTCAGCTCTGAATGGGTTTTTCTACCGGTTTGCCATGTAAATTATCAGCAATTTTTAGCATTTTTTTCATTTCCTAGTTAAGTTTTAAAAAATTCGTGTTCAAAGCCTATTGCATTTACAGTGATGCGAGACCTCGCATTTTTTTCGTCTTTCTATGATACTGGAAGTACCTATTAGCATTTTCTGAGTTTTAAAACATAATTATTCATGGTCAAATTATTTGAACTAAGATTTGAAAATATTTTTCTCAGTTCAAAAAGAGACAAAATCTCCGTAAGTGCAATAGGCTTTAAATACGAATTTTTTGAAAATTACCTAAAAAACCAAAAAAGTGACCCAAATGTCTGGACCTGGCCTTGTAAGTTTAAAAAAAATTATATTGAAAATAAATTATTACTTTAAACAAATAGACCTAACGTAAGTCAATTTTAAAAATCAAGGTCACATTCGTTGTTAGCTTACAAAAAAATCCTGTAAATAATTGATTTTTTCGTTAACCAAGTAGCCCTTATGTAGGATAAATTAAAAAATGAAGATCAGATTTGTCATTGGTGACCTCAAAAATCTCCGAGTACTCAATTTCTAATTATTAATCATAAATGGCAGCCTTGAATAAGTAGACCTTCGGTAGGACAAATTTCAAAATTAATAAACATGATCTGATGATTTGACATGTTTTATCAGAAAAAAATTTTTACGATCAAAAATAAGCAAACAATTTTTTTTTTTTAAGTGAAAATATCAATTATGTAAATGCAATAAAAATTTTATATTTTTACCTTTTAAATTTACAATGATCAAAAAACAGTTTAAAGGATCTTCTTAAAAAGGGTTACTGCCTGTTTACATTATAACTTTTAACATAACGTTCCAGCATCTAAACGATGTTGTGTTTTTACATTAATAGCTTTAAAAACGTTAAATTTTAAGTAAAAATTCATTGAGAGAGGCTGTTGTTTAATTCTTGAAAAAAAAAAGTAAGCGTCTATTTTTTACTTTGCACAGAAATTTTAGAATTCGTTTTTCTAATTACTTCAAATTTGTGATTCGGTAAATGTCTTTAATGACGAATTTTTGTCGATTTCACCGCAATTTTGTTGGTTGGTATTGGAATTAACCGACTATAATAACTCCTTTTTGATAATATTCTAAGCAGCTGAGAAATTTAATTAAAAAATTTTGCAGCAAAAAATTTGACCGAGAGCGAGAGTTTAGAGGTAAAGTTGCTACTAAAAATTTTAGTTTAGAAAAAAAATAGCTCAGCATCCTTATCACAAAATGCAATGGTGAAGAGTGGACGATTTATCAGCTTATATATTCATCAGCTAGAACAAGTTGAGGAGAAATCCCGAGTTGCAGACAGTCGGCGCCGTAATGGCCCTTTTTCCCAGAGTTATAAATATCATGAACATGGGTCAGCCCATTCTGATTGCAACAATTTTTAGAATTTTGCGTGTACACGTAAATGAACAAAATAAAAAACTTCTGAATTTTCATGGTTTGTGATAAAATTATATAAAATACTTGAAAGTGATTTGAATTAACTTTTATTATAGATTTGGGTACTATGATAAATATCCAAACCAAATTTTATTAAACTTGGTTTTTCAATAATCTATTTGTTAACAAAGGATCTCCCTCATCAAACTTTTATATTTGCAATAATTTCCTCGTAAAAAATAAGCTACGATAATAGATACTAATATTTTTCCTACAAACTTTACAAGCTAAGCTTTAAGTATATATAGTTATTTATATAAATTTTTGATTTTTTTTTTTAATCACTGATTTTTGACCTAATAAACAAATGGAATAACTTTGAAATAATTAATTTACTGGAACTCGTAAATATAAATTGATGTTACGGGATAGGTCCCTCTGCAATAAACTTAGAGCGTTTTGGCTAATAAGGAGAGGACCAGACATTTGAGTCACCGATTTCAATGAAATTTTGGAGGTACTTTTCTGGTACTAAATGATGGGCGAAACCATAAATATTTCCTCTGAATGGTCCTTTTTGCCGGTTTGCCATGCAAATATAGGCAATTTTTATCATTTTTTTCATTATTGCTAATTTTCAAAAAATTCATGTTCAAAGCCTATAGCGATTACAGAGATGAAGAACCTCGCATTTTTTTTAGTCTTTCTATGAATTTAATGGGAAAAATATTTTCAAATCTCAACTCAAAAAATTAAATGGTGATTAATTTATATTACAGGGAGCACTTTTCAACATTTTTAGAATTTCAAAATATAAATTGTTTATAAAAAAATTATTTAAATTTAGATTTGAAAGTATTTTTCCCTTTAAGATCAAAAACAGACAAAAAAAAGCTAAGTTCCTCATCTCTGAAAGTGAAATAGGCTTTGAACACGAATTTTTATTTATTTTGTAACATTTTTATTTCAATTTTTTTAGTCTATTTTTTAGAAAAGCATGTTTTACAATATTTTTTTACTTTCTAGACTTGAATTTTTTTAATAGAAATTATTTATTATTATTATTATTATTCATTTTTGGGAAATTTCCTTTTTTTTCCTCAAAGATAGTGTCCAGGTACCATCATTGTCCTGGTCAAAAATTTGTTTATAAATTCAGTAAAACATATACAAACAAAATTTCATGATTGCAAAATTTCATTTTTTTTCTCGAAGATGATCCCCGGGTACCTCCGTCATCAGTGACCTGGATCTCCAGGTCTCAAACTGACCACGGATTATTGTATTGTCATCTGACCCTGGGGTCTGTACATAATTTCAGACCTCTAAGTCAAATGTGCTCAGATTTATAAAGCTTGAAAGAATCGAACATACCAAAAAAAAAATACAAGATGGTGAGTTAAAGAAAAGCATGTAAAGTTTATTCGGAAAAAATTTTTCTAACAACTTTATAAAACTCAGTAGGCAGCTGCTGTAACCTAATGGGGCAATAAAACCATTACCGAGACGTGACCAAGACGGAGTCCCAGAGCTGATCGTACGTCGCACTAGATGTAATTAGCCGTGCCCCTCCCCTACCTGAGTTGAAACGTAACCCAGGTGTCTTTTGTCGTTTCATGCAAATGTATGTTTTCATGCTTTCGACCGATGTTCTCAAACTCTACGTAAAATTTTTGATGAGATGAAAAAAAAAATTAAATAATAGATTTTCAAGACTGTACCGATCTTGAAGATTTGAAAAATTGTACAATTTATATTTCAACTTCTAAAGTTTTCCAAAAATAATTTTTTTTTTTTTACAAGCAATGAAAGGCATTTTTTTATTTGTTTATAACAATTTCTTGCAGTGTTTTGCTGATGCAAAGTGGTTTATCGGATTCAAACAGTGTTTCTGGACCAATTTAAAAAAAAAAACCTTGTATACTTCGAATTAAAACATTTTCAATGCTAACTTCCCCAGACGATTCCTCCGCTCAGCTCACCTAAAGGGAACTGCATCAGTGATATTCGGATATTTCAACTGCCTACGTAATTATTTTTAGAAGATAATATTTGATGTTTATAGTTCTCTTTTTTGAGTTTCATCGTGGATTATAGGGCTCGAAAATTCAAAAAAAATTTTCCTAAATAAAGTAGGCCTTATATAAGTCTAATTCAAAAATTAAGGTTTTATTCGTGATTGGCATCCTTAAAAATCCCCATAAATAAATTTTTTTTACCTTAGTAAAGTAGGCTTCGTAAAAGTTAATTTCGTGATTAGCATTTTTGAAAACCCCTGAATACAAAATTTTAAACAGTTGTAATGCGTCACAGTTACAATTTTATTCAAGTTTAATGTTCTTTGTGTTACTTGATGTAGCTCCACGTTAATCAGGTAAAATTAGAACAAAACACAGTTACGTTTTATAAAGACTACACAATTTTATTCGATTCTCATAAAGTAAGTCTAATCAAAAAATAAAGTTTTCAGTCGCTGAATACGAATTCAACATTAGTTTTTAAATTCGAGCTGTGATAGGTCTACTTTACAAATTACATTTTTTTTTTAATCGATGTAAATTTTTGCATAAAAAATACTAATGATTCTTTATTTCTACTTCAATCATACAATTCGAGGAAAAAAAAATAAAAAAAAATAAAAAAAAATAAACAAAAGGTTAAAAATTCCTACAACCTTCTGATATATTTTCGTCGTCGTCGACTTTACTTTTCAAAAAAGTGACTTGACTTCTCATATCAATTAGAAATATTTGACTCTCGGGGAGTTTTTAGGCTGCTGATTACGAATCTAACATTAATTTTAAAATTTTTCCTACCGAAGGTCTACTTATTCAAGGCTGCCATTTATGATTAATAATTAGAAATTGAGTACTCGGAGATTTTTGAGGTCACCAATGACAAATCTGATCTTCATTTTTTAATTTATCCTACATAAGGGCTACTTGGTTAACGAAAAAATCAATTATTTACAGGATTTTTTTGTAAGCTAACAACGAATGTGACCTTGATTTTTAAAATTGACTTACGTTAGGTCTATTTGTTTAAAGTAATAATTTATTTTCAATATGATTTTTTTTAAACTTACAAGGCCAGGTCCAGACATTTGGGTCACTTTTTTGGTTTTTTAGGTAATTTTCAAAAAATTCGTATTTAAAGCCTATTGCACTTACGGAGATTTTGTCTCTTTTTGAACTGAGAAAAATATTTTCAAATCTTAGTTCAAATAATTTGACCATGAATAATTATGTTTTAAAACTCAGAAAATGCTAATAGGTACTTCCAGTATCATAGAAAGACGAAAAAAATGCGAGGTCTCGCATCACTGTAAATGCAATAGGCTTTGAACACGAATTTTTTAAAAATTAACTAAGAAATGAAAAAAATGCTAAAAATTGCTGATAATTTACATGAGTAGTATACTCTCCGAGAGTTCTGGCTCATGAGCGAGAACTCTCGTGACTTTTTGAGCCACAACTCTCATACT
Organism: Encarsia formosa; assembly: GCA_038277355.1. Lineage (NCBI taxonomy): Eukaryota > Metazoa > Arthropoda > Insecta > Hymenoptera > Aphelinidae > Encarsia > Encarsia formosa. The sequence goes on from CM076187.1 coordinate 24,316,780, forward strand.
TTTTAGAGGTGGTGCAGAACTCTCGTATTTTTTTTCGGCGCAGAACTCTCGTGACTTTTTGAGCCACAACTCTCGTACCTTTTTTGGCGCAGAACTCTCGTACCTTTTTTGGCGCAGAACTCTCGTACTTTTTTGGTCCCGCTCTCTCGTACTTTTTTGGGTTCGCTCTCTCATACTGTTTTTGGCCCAAGTACCTTTTTGAGGGCGGACACCTGGGGTCGTGCTAGGGGCTAGTCGCTGCTGGCTAGCCGGTAGCTCTACTCATTTTAATAATATTTTAATTTTAATAATATTTTAATTACTTTTACAATTCATTGACAATATTTGAAAATTATTTTGAATAAAATTTTTAAAGAAAAAAAAATCGATTCAACCGGGATTCGAACCGACGATCCCAGGCACGACAGGCAGACACTCTACCACCTGAGCCATTGAGCTACCATGCGTCAGGACTTTAGTTAAAGTACTTTTCCAACTGTTTTATATTATTTTCATATTACTTTAAATAATTTAATATTATTTTGTTTATTTAATTGTTTATTGATATTTGTATTCTTAATTAGTATCATATATTAATAATATTATTTTTTAAATTAAATTATCAAAGAAAAAATTTTTATTGAAGTGGGATTCGAACCCACGATCCCAGGCATGCCAGGCTGACACTCTACCACCTGAGCCATTGAGCTAACATGCGTCAGGACTTTAGTTAAAGTACTTTTCCAACCGTTTTAATTATTAGAATTCAATTAAATTTTTTTTTTTTTTCTTTAATTTTTTCATACTTAATCTTTTTTTTCATTTTTCTTTTCGTAAGTTTTTGTTCTTCTTGAAGCTTTTGAAAACTTTTATATTGCTCATCTTGACGCTTTTTTTCCTCAGAATAACTTTTAAAACCTGTAGATACTTTTACTTCAAAAGTTCAAACTTTAAACCTATAAGTTTGAACTTAATGTTTAAAAGTTTAAACTTTTAATGTGAAAACTTATACTTTTACTACAAAAGTTCAAACTTTAGACCTATAAGTTTAAACTTCAAATGTAAAACCTTATACTTTTACTACAAAAGTTCAAAATTTAGACCTATAAGTTTGAACTTTACGTTCAAAAGTTTAAACTTTCAAAAGTTCAAACTTTAAACTTATAAGTTTGAACTTAATGTTTAAAAGTTTAAACTTTTAATGTGAAACCTTATACTTTTACTACAAAAGTTCAAACTTTAGACCTATAAGTTTGAACTTTACGTTCAAAAGTTTAAACTTTCAAAAGTTCAAACTTTAAACCTATAAGTTTGAACTTAATGTTTAAAAGTTTAAACTTTTAATGTGAAACCTTATACTTTTACTACAAAAGTTCAAACTTTAGACCTATAAGTTTGAACTTTACGTTTAAAAAGTTTAAACTTTAAATGTAAAACCTTATACTTTTACTACAAAAGTTCAAACTTTAGACCTATAAGTTTGAACTTTACGTTCAAAAGTTTTAACTTTCAAAAGTTCAAACTTTAAACCTATAAGTTTGAACTTAATGTTTAAAAGTTTAAACTTTTAATATGAAACCTTATACTTTTACTACAAAAGTTCAAACTTTAAGTTTAAGTGTTCAAACTTTCAATATAATAATCTATACTTTTAGTTAAAATGTTTAAACTTTTACTAAGATACTTTATACTTTTACTTCAAAATTCAAACTTCAGACCTATGAGTTTAAACTTTTACTACAAAAGTTCAAACTTTAGACCTATAAGTTCGAACTTTACGTTCAAAAGTTTAAACTTTTAACGTGAAACCCTATACTTTTATTACAAAAGTTTAAACTTTAAGTTTAAGTGTTCAAACTTTCAATATAATAATCTATACTTTTAGTTAAAATGTTTAAACTTTTACTAAGATACTTTATACTTTTACTTCAAAATTCAAACTTCAGACCTATGAGTTTAAACTTTTACTACAAAAGTTCAAACTTTAGACCTATAAGTTTGAACTTTACGTTCAAAAGTTTAAACTTTTAATGTGAAACCCTATACTTTTATTACAAAAGTTTAAACTTTAAGTTTAAGTGTTCAAACTTTCAATATAATAATCTATACTTTTAGTTAAAATGTTTAAACTTTTACTAAGATACTTTATACTTTTACTTCAAAATTCAAACTTCAGACCTATGAGTTTAAACTTTTACTACAAAAGTTCAAACTTTAGACCTATAAGTTTGAACTTTACGTTCAAAAGTTTAAACTTTCAATGTGAAACCCTATACTTTTATTACAAAAGTTTAAACTTTAAGTTTAAGTGTTCAAACTTTCAATATAATAATCTATACTTTTAGTTAAAATGTTTAAACTTTTACTAAGATACTTTATACTTTTACTTCAAAATTCAAACTTCAGACCTATGAGTTTGAACTTTACGTTTAAAAGTTTAAACTTTTACTCTAAATGTTTAAACTTTCAAGATGACTTTTTATGCTTTTACTTGAAAAATTCAAACTTACTTTTAGAGACCCGTTTTCTTAAAACACTAGTTCCTCTCAGCGCTACCTTTTACCTTTGCCGCTACGTTCAGAGTTCATTTGAACTTTCATGGTTATAAATTCATTGGTTTTGTTTAGATACTAATAATTATTATTTTCATGATTTTAATCGGATAATTTCGAAAACTTGATGAAATAATTATTTTTTATCAAATCTATTCTATTTCTAAATGTTTTAATTTAATTTAACCAATCACATCTCGAATAAAATGCTGACATTCTTTTTGGATTCTCTCTTTTATCTTAGGATAATTATTTGTCAACAGGGTTTATTATGTTGTATCAAGATCGTTATCAGTTTTAACTGGGTGCACTCCTTTTGTTTTTAATTGTTCTTTCAAATGACTATTTTCTTCATTAAAATTTTGATTACTATATTGCTCATCTATACTATTAAATTTTCTTCGTTTGTAAGCGCTTAGATCAACTAACTTTTGAATAGGATCGACAATGGGCTTAAATGTTTGATGTAAAATTCGCTCAGTATCATCTCTTCGAGAACGCATAACATTATACTTGCGTTTTGCTGCTTTTTGAGCTTTAACTAGCTCTTCAAGGATTTTTTTCTGCCAGATAAAATTATCCTTATTGGCTCTTCGATGTCCAAATTAAGACTGAACACTTTTTCTTTCGTTCTCATATTTATAGCAAAATGTGTAGAATCCACTCGTACCTTACTTCATTCTTTCTCTAAGAACTAAAAGTTAAGAGTCCACTTGTACCTAACTTCATTTCTCTCTTTTATAATGATCCTTAATACTAAAATAGATGTATTTAAATTTTTCCCGGTAGTCTATGATGATGATATTAACTATATCCAACATTTAATTTTTGTAGTTAAGCTTCAAATTACTATAAATACAGTACATTTATTACTATTGATTTCAGTTATAAATTAACCTTCATAGAGAAATGATCATTTACAATAAAAAGAAGAAGGGGAGTTCCAGATTGATGGATACTATCATCAACAAACTCCCCTTCGAACTAAACTTGTCAGACAACAATTACTTTATGAGACCAGCTGAAATGTACGGGAGCTTACATTCCACCAGAAAAAGCCATGCTCGGACACTTCCAAAACACTCAAGTTCTATTGAAAAAATTTCTTCAACGAACCTGAAATCGAAACTAGGAATGGGTATTAAATCAAGTGTACCTTCGAAAACTGGTGGAGCTTTACCACTTACACCTTTGTTAGCTGGGTCAAGTGCAGCAAGTGCATTGGTAAGTGGTGCTTCTGGAGTTTACAAGGCTATTAAAGATACAAAAATTGTTCGAGAAAAAATTGATGAAATCAAAAGAAGTAATAATGCGATAGAAGCCATAGCCCAAGGTAAAAAACCTGATATACAAGGTCAAGGTTTAATCTTTAAACCATACAAACAACTAAGGCTAAAAGAAGAAAGGCGACAGAACAATGATTCAACTATCATAAAAAATAAACTATTGGTTTCAAAGTCGAAGCATTCCAAACCACTAAAACGACAAAACCAAAATTTTTTAAAATGTCTTGGATACAACATAATAAACCCTGTTGACAAATAATTATCCTAAGATAAAAGAGAGAATCCAAAAAGAATGTCAGCATTTTATTCGAGATGTGATTGGTTAAATTAAATTAAAACATTTAGAAATAGAATAGATTTGATAAAAAATAATTATTTCATCAAGTTTTCGAAATTATCCGATTAAAATCATGAAAATAATAATTATTAGTATCTAAACAAAACCAATGAATTTATAACCATGAAAGTTCAAATGAACTCTGAACGTAGCGGCAAAGGTAAAAGGTAGCGCTGAGAGGAACTAGTGTTTTAAGAAAACGGGTCTCTAAAAGTAAGTTTGAATTTTTCAAGTAAAAGCATAAAAAGTCATCTTGAAAGTTTAAACATTTAGAGTAAAAGTTTAAACTTTTAAACGTAAAGTTCAAACTCATAGGTCTGAAGTTTGAATTTTGAAGTAAAAGTATAAAGTATCTTAGTAAAAGTTTAAACATTTTAACTAAAAGTATAGATTATTATATTGAAAGTTTGAACACTTAAACTTAAAGTTTAAACTTTTGTAATAAAAGTATACGGTTTCACATTGAAAGTTTAAACTTTTGAACGTAAAGTTCAAACTTATAGGTCTAAAGTTTGAACTTTTGTAGTAAAAGTTTAAACTCATAGGTCTGAAGTTTGAATTTTGAAGTAAAAGTATAAAGTATCTTAGTAAAAGTTTAAACATTTTAACTAAAAGTATAGATTATTATATTGAAAGTTTGAACACTTAAACTTAAAGTTTAAACTTTTGTAATAAAAGTATAGGGTTTCACATTAAAAGTTTAAACTTTTGAACGTAAAGTTCAAACTTATAGGTCTAAAGTTTGAACTTTTGTAGTAAAAGTTTAAACTCATAGGTCTGAAGTTTGAATTTTGAAGTAAAAGTATAAAGTATCTTAGTAAAAGTTTAAACATTTTAACTAAAAGTATAGATTATTATATTGAAAGTTTGAACACTTAAACTTAAAGTTTAAACTTTTGTAATAAAAGTATAGGGTTTCACATTAAAAGTTTAAACTTTTGAACGTAAAGTTCAAATTTATAGGTCTAAAGTTTGAACTTTTGTAGTAAAAGTTTAAACTCATAGGTCTGAAGTTTGAATTTTGAAGTAAAAGTATAAAGTATCTTAGTAAAAGTTTAAACATTTTAACTAAAAGTATAGATTATTATATTGAAAGTTTGAACACTTAAACTTAAAGTTTAAACTTTTGTAATAAAAGTATAGGGTTTCACATTAAAAGTTTATACTTTTGAACGTAAAGTTCAAACTTATAGGTCTAAAGTTTGAACTTTTGTAGTAAAAGTTTAAACTCATAGGTCTGAAGTTTGAATTTTGAAGTAAAAGTATAAAGTATCTTAGTAAAAGTTTAAACATTTTAAGTAAAAGTATAGATTATTATATTGAAAGTTTGAACACTTAAACTTAAAGTTTAAACTTTTGTAATAAAAGTATAGGGTTTCACGTTAAAAGTTTAAACTTTTGAACGTAAAGTTCGAACTTATAGGTCTAAAGTTTGAACTTTTGTAGTAAAAGTTTAAACTCATAGGTCTGAAGTTTGAATTTTGAAGTAAAAGTATAAAGTATCTTAGTAAAAGTTTAAACATTTTAACTAAAAGTATAGATTATTATATTGAAAGTTTGAACACTTAAACTTAAAGTTTGAACTTTTGTAGTAAAAGTATAAGGTTTCATATTAAAAGTTTTAACTTTTAAACATTAAGTTCAAACTTATAGGTTTAAAGTTTGAACTTTTGAAAGTTTAAACTTTTGAACGTAAAGTTCAAACTTATAGGTCTAAAGTTTGAACTTTTGAAAGTTTAAACTTTTGAACGTAAAGTTCAAACTTATAGGTCTAAAGTTTAAACTTTTGTAATAAAAGTATAGGGTTTCACGTTAAAAGTTTAAACTTTTGAACGTAAAGTTCGAACTTATAGGTCTAAAGTTTGAACTTTTGTAGTAAAAGTTTAAACTCATAGGTCTGAAGTTTGAATTTTGAAGTAAAAGTATAAAGTATCTTAGTAAAAGTTTAAACATTTTAACTAAAAGTATAGATTATTATATTGAAAGTTTGAACACTTAAACTTAAAGTTTGAACTTTTGTAGTAAAAGTATAAGGTTTCATATTAAAAGTTTTAACTTTTAAACATTAAGTTCAAACTTATAAGTTTAAAGTTTGAACTTTTGAAAGTTTAAACTTTTGAACGTAAAGTTCAAACTTATAGGTCTAAAGTTTGAACTTTTGTAGTAAAAGTATAAGGTTTTACATTTGAAGTTTAAACTTATAGGTCTAAATTTTGAACTTTTGTAGTAAAAGTATAAGTTTTCACATTAAAAGTTTAAACTTTTAAACGTAAAGTTCAAACTTATAGGTTTAAAGTTTGAACTTTTGAAGTAAAAGTATAAGGTTTCACATTAAAAGTTTAAACTTTTAAACATTAAGTTCAAACTTATAAGTTTAAAGTTTGAACTTTTGAAAGTTTAAACTTTTGAACGTAAAGTTCAAACTTATAGGTCTAAAGTTTGAACTTTTGTAGTAAAAGTATAAGGTTTTACATTTGAAGTTTAAACTTATAGGTCTAAAGTTTGAACTTTTGTAGTAAAAGTATAAGTTTTCACATTAAAAGTTTAAACTTTTAAACATTAAGTTCAAACTTATAGGTTTAAAGTTTGAACTTTTGAAGTAAAAGTATCTACAGGTTTTAAAAGTTATTCTGAGGAAAAAAAGCGTCAAGATGAGCAATATAAAAGTTTTCAAAAGCTTCAAGAAGAACAAAAACTTACGAAAAGAAAAATGAAAAAAAAGATTAAGTATGAAAAAATTAAAGAAAAAAAAAAAAAATTTAATTGAATTCTAATAATTAAAACGGTTGGAAAAGTACTTTAACTAAAGTCCTGACGCATGTTAGCTCAATGGCTCAGGTGGTAGAGTGTCAGCCTGGCATGCCTGGGATCGTGGGTTCGAATCCCACTTCAATAAAAATTTTTTCTTTGATAATTTAATTTAAAAAATAATATTATTTATATATGATACTAATTAAGAATAAAAATATCAATAAACAATTAAATAAACAAAATAATATTAAATTATTTAAAGTAATATGAAAATAATATAAAACAGTTGGAAAAGTACTTTAACTAAAGTCCTGACGCATGGTAGCTCATTGGCTCAGGTGGTAGAGTGTCTGCCTGTCGTGCCTGGGATCGTCGGTTCGAATCCCGGTTGAATCGATTTTTTTTTCTTTAAAAATTTTATTCAAAATAATTTTCAAATATCGTCAATGAATTGTAAAAGTAATTAAAATATTATTAAAATTAAAATATTATTAAAATGAGTAGAGCTACCGGCTAGCCAGCAGCGACTAGCCCCTAGCACGACCCCAGGTGTCCGCCCTCAAAAAGGTACTTGGGCCAAAAACAGTATGAGAGAGCGAACCCAAAAAAGTACGAGAGAGCGGGACCAAAAAAGTACGAGAGTTCTGCGCCAAAAAAGGTACGAGAGTTCTGCGCCAAAAAAGGTACGAGAGTTGTGGCTCAAAAAGTCACGAGAGTTCTGCGCCGAAAAAAATACGAGAGTTCTGCACCACCTCTAAAAAGTATGAGAGTTGTGGCTCAAAAAGTCACGAGAGTTCTCGCTCATGAGCCAGAACTCTCGGAGAGTTCTGGCTCATGAGCCAGAACTCTCTTAGCTATACTACTTACATGGCAAACCGGTAGAAAAACCCATTTAGAGCTGAAATATTGTTAGACTTTCGCTCATCATTGGGTACCAGAAAACTACCTCCAAAGTTTCATTAAAGTAGGGTTTTTGAGAGCGCTCATTAGAAATCCGACCTTCGACTTTAAAATTGACCTAGATAAGGTCTACTTGTTTAAAGTAAAAATTTATCTTAAATAACTTTTTTTTTCAAACTTGGAATGTGTGTTCTTGAGGGTGCAAATTCGAATTCAGCATTTATTTTTAAAATTGACCAACGCAAGAACTAGTTATTATTTAATTCATTTGGAACCAGAGAAAAAACTAATTAAGGTGGTTTTCTACCAGAGCTAGTCAAATTAAAGACTAAAAAAAATTATTATACCAAATTACTAATAACTGGTTATTAAAATTTATTTTTTAACTTTTTATGTACCAAAAGTACCGTTTACGCGCCAAAACTCCGCCATCATGGCTAGTTGAAATGTTAGAAACGAGGAATGGAAACGTGGACTGCGGGCGACGAAGGCATCAATCGGCCAGTATTTTAGCAATAAATTTTATCAAAAATATTCGTTTTTAGTTAAAAAAACTAATCAGTACTAATTGTTAGTTGAAATATCTGTCGATTAAGCACTATTAATTGAAAAAAAAAATATATTTTCATGCAAAAAATTGAGATTTTATTTTTTCCAGCACCCGTCACTTTTTTATCAATAAATCAAAAACTAATCGACTAACAATTTTTTAAATAACATATTCGTAAAGAGGAAGAAACTAACAATTTTTCAAACATAAATTTAAATTATTTTACAAAAGTGGGTGCTAACTTCCTACTACTCAAGTGGTGCTGGGTAAGTCATCTCGCATGGCGTGAAGTTAGCGCCCGAGCGGAGCAAGGGTGAAAACAGGAACGCCGGGCGAGGCGGCTGACCCAGCACCACGCGTATCGAAATCCTATTTTTTAGCACACGAGTGGCAAAAATTCGTCAAAATTGTTATTAGTTATCATTTAATTTTTAAATTTAAAAAGTCACTTTGAAGCGAGTTTCGATATGGAGCGTGAAGTTAGCGTCACCTTGGGAGTATAATCAATTTAAAATATGGCGGAAGTAGCCGAATTCATTGTTGCGCAATTGCGTAATAATATACAATCTTGAATCGGCATTGCACGTGCAGCTTTCTTTCTTATTAAACTGTGTTTTTATAAGGTTTAAGAATTTTAATTGCTTATTACAATGGCAGAAATAGCTAGTGATGGATCTGACTCCGAGTTAGACGATGATATACCAGCTCACGTGGGTGAAGCTGCAAATGAACTTTTTTGTCTACGCTACCTGCCAAAATCAAGAAGACAATACATAGCTGAATACAATAAATTCAAATCTTGGAGGAATAGTAATCTAAAAACTACTTCATTCGCAGAAGAAGTATTGATTTTATATATTAACAATCTTAGTGGAGACTATGCTCCGCCAACTTTATACTCTGTTTTTTCAAAGTTAAAAGCAACTATAAGTGCCATTGATCATATTGACATTTCTCGTTACACTAAAGCAGGGATGCCAGTAATGCTACTATTGCTACTATTTGCTACTTTTTTAAAGACCTTGCACTATTTGCTACTTTTTTCAATAAATTCCTCTTTTTGTCACTATTTTCCAAAAACCGGGTAACTATTGTTACTTTTTTCATTAATCTACTTAATTTTATGATTAAGGTGGTTTTCTACCAGAGCTAGTCAAGTTCAAGACTATATAAAAATTATTACACCAAATTACCAATAATTGGTTATTAAAATTTATTTTTTAACTTTTTATGTCTTCAGAAATTATTTTCTACCAAAAAAACATTGACTATCACAACAAAACATGTATCAATCACCCAATATGTATCATTCGTTTCGAAAAAAGATGAACGAATTGATACATATTGAGCTGAAGTTTTTTTTTGCAATCTCCTCCAAACATAAGCTATCCAAGTATAAGAAAAGTTGTTCAGCTGGCACTATCGCTCTCACATGGAAGTGCAAGCGTAGAACGAGAATTTTCTGAGTCTGGAAATGTTCTCAACGTTGATTGCGCAAATATGGGTGACGCAGTTTTAAATGACTTGTTGTAACAGACGGACTAAATCGATTTGGAAAACCTCTCCATGAATCACAAATGATTTGTTAAAACTCTGCAGAGCAGCTTACCAGAAATATTTAAACTACATGAAAGGTTAAAAGCGAATTGAAGAAGAAAAGGAAAAAGAAAAAGAAGGTGACAAGAAAAGAAAAGAAAAAGAGAAAGCTATTTTAGAAGGCGTTAAAAAAGAAGTCAAAACCTTAGATTTATTAGAAAAAGAACTAAAAGATGCTAAAAAAATATACAAAGAAGCTTCTGCTGAAGCTGAACTTATGAAAAACCATTTAAATTCAACGGTTAAAGAAAATAAGGCCACAATTTTTCATCATTTATTTGTTTCTTTGCATAACTTGCGAAACAAATAGTAATGATAAGCACCCTCCATGTTAAAGAAGTTGGATTAGATTATTAGAAAGGATCTCCGAGGGCGAAAAAATAATTAACAACACTTATTATTGAGTCATTGGTTTTTTAAAATTGGTGCAACGTTTCTTCCGCCGATGTGTGGACCTTTAGAAGCACTGTTTAAAGTAAAATCAACAAAAAATAATTATTTACAGAGGAGTAGTTTGATTACAAAAATTTTTTTGTAAGATTCGCAAACCTGAAGTAAAAATTAAAGGTATAAAATTTTAATTTCTATAATTTAACACCGAAGGAGTGGTGATCTTCGGTAACGTCAGAATAAGAAGTGAGAAGAAAAGGAGTATTAGAAATAAGGTATACAAATGGGAAATAAGGTATACAAGGGGGTTAATAAGTAAACAAGGTGGACGAAGTTGGGTCAAAACATAAGAACGATGAATAAGAATAGAGAGTGGTTAACTCTACTGTGTGTGTCTTCTCTCTTATTGATAGTATTTTTACTCTGTTACCACTGGTATGGTAGCATCATTTGATTTTTTTCTTTAATTCATAACTGTCTGCTAGATAAGTTTTTGAAATTATAATTAAATTAAATTCCAGTTCCCACACTGGGAAAATAATGGGTATCATCTAGCCCATTAGTAGGGTTATGTTATGCCCGGCAGCTTCGGGCATCAGAGTTACCGTGGTGGGTACGGTGGTACCCGACGTGGGAACTACAATCCCCAAACTGTCGCGCCAACGCCCTCTACCGTTGTTTTGAATCTGCCTTTTGCTTAGTTTTACCCGTATGTGGGCACCATCGTCCCCACACTGTCGAGCAGCAGCGCTCCTATTTTTGGGATCACTGACTCCCATTATTTTCCCAGTGCACTTACATTGATTGTAGGATTTCTATTCATTTAACTACTTCTTGATGATTGCAAGTTTATATGATTAATTTACATATTAATATTGACTGAATGTTGGTCCTTAGCATTACGGAGTTGATGAATATTTGTCAAACTTTATATTTTGCTTGTAAGGATAAAAAGATTATAGAGATATTTACCGTTCTCAATTAATTTTTTTTTCTCAAGCGCCATAAAACGAGAAATTTTTCATTCAAAAAGATCTGGTTTATAAAAAAAGAAAAAAAAAGGCCACTCTTTCGATTGAAAGATGCTTCTATTTTAACAAAAAGGTGCTACTATTGCTACTTTTTTGAACTGTAATAGTCGCTGGCATCCCTGACTAAAGTTATAGCTTTAATGAGAAAGTTAAATAAACCTTACGAGGCTAAATCTTCTGAAGTTTTTACTAAGGAAACTATTATTGATTTTTTTTTAAATGCACCTGATGAGATTTATTCATTTTATAAGATATGAGTCTTATTGTATTTTATTAAAGGTTTTTTAATTTTGTTTTTATGATAATTATATTATTTTTCAGGTAGCACTTATTTTTGGTATTTCAGGAGGATTAAGACGTGGTGAAATATATGAAATATAAGTTAATGATGTTACTTTGATAGATGATAACCGTACAATAGTTGTTAAGATTCCTAATTCAAAGACCAACGTTAAAAAGACCTTTATTGTTGAAGATCCACTGATTGATTGATTTAAATTGTACATGTCTCTTAGGCCACCTGAAGAATTTTTTCTTTTGTAATTACCAGCAAGGTACAATGTACCAAGCAAAGAGTTGAGATTAACAAATTTGGTAAAGCCCCGAGAGAAATTGCTCTTTATTTGAAGTTAAATAATTTTGCACTTTATGCGGGCCACAATTTCAGACGAACTTCTGCCACCTTATTGGCTGATGCTGGAGCTCATATGTTAGAATTACGTAGGCATGGATATTGGTTGTCCACTAAAGTTGCTGAACACTATTGCACTGAGTCTCTTTTCAATAAAAGAGAAGCTTTTGCTAAAATTACTACTGGTTTTTCTGCTAATAAAAATCAGAGCAGATATGTTCATAATGAAGTTGTTGCAGTTAATGAAAACAATTATAGCTCTTCATCAAGAGAATTGGTTAACAGACCTTCTAACAATGTGAAAAATAGTGAGCAGTTACAAAAATTTTCTCTTAATGCAGCAAATAAACTTTCATCAACAACAAATTCTATTTATAATTTTAATAGCTCTACTACAGCTAAGCCATCAGTTTCTACTTGCCACTTAAGTATAGAAGCAAATGCTGTATCGTCCACATCATATCAGACTCAACGTCCAGGACAGCATTCTTCTACGTTCAAAAGTAAAGTTAAACTTGAAGTGAAACAGATTCAAATTTTAGTACCAGCATCAGCTCAAGTTCCTAAATATTATCCTGATCAACAAGTTTTAAATTATAAACACCTAGAAGATAATGAATCAATAGATTTTAATGATGAGAACAAACCAACTCAAGCCACCATTGATCCTTTTAGTTATGATAGAAGAAATGATGATGATTTTACTTCTCATATGGATTTAAATAATAATTCTGAATGTATAAGTCAAAAAATGAAGAATTTGTTCATAGTGATGAAATCATTAAACCTCAACAAGCAGAAAAATGTATTAAAATAGTAAACTCATCTTCAGTCATTCATAATACCAATTCACCGAGTGAATCTGCTGCTACTTTAAAGTATGTAAAAGATAAAAAAATGAAGCATGAAGATTCAAAAGATAACAATTGTTATTCATCGTACAAATTTCTAAAATCTAACACTGGTTGTAAGATATTTTATGATCCACTTCTTGGTTTATATACTTGACTCAGAGAGAGATGCCAATGTTTTTAATCATTGTCAAGTTACTTATAATATTTATTATGGTAATACTAATCAAGATTAGTTAAATATTACTAATATATGTATTAAAGACTTTTTACATGTTCAATTAGAGTATTTAAATACTAAAAACTATTTATTACTAATAAATAAAAAATAGAAATGATGGTAATAATTCAACACTAAATATTATTTAATATTTTTTATATTTATGCATGAACAGGTAAAAGACTGTGTTTAAGCGTTTACTGTATATTTTTTTAAAAACAATTATTATTAAGGATAAAAGAAAAAAAATTTAGTTGATTGCTAGCAGATATAAGTGATAATTTAAAAACTTTTTTTTGAGAATTTAACAAATAAAAAATGTATAAGAATATATGTATTGGTATTTGTGTTTTAAATGTCGAATTTGAAAAATATGGAAAATTTTGATCATGAAAAATTTTATTTATAATTTTCATAAAATACTTTTATTTTTAATATAAACAAAAAATAAATAAATAAATAGTTAACATTTGTTGTTGTATCTTTTATTCCTAACCACCTAAAGATTTAATAGTGTCAATATTCGAATCAGCTAGAAACTTTGTTTTGTTTTGCTCAAAAGCATTGCATGAGATTTAAATTGAGGTTAGGGAGGTGTGCGAGAAAGGCCGAGCAGCCGCACGGAAGGCCGTGGCGCTGGTACGGATTTTGTCCGCCGAGTGCTAAAAAATCTTTTTTAGGATGAATGAGCAAGTCAAATCAGCTGTAAATATGTAACGTACATTATAATTAGTAACATTATTTTTTTAATGAATGTTTTGGGCAGCTAAATTTTAACCATTATAATATTTTGGATTAAGATATTATTGCGATATAAAAATGTCTGATGTGACATTAATTATGTTGTTAGTAATACCAGTAAAAAAATTTTATTTGAAAATTTGACAAAACTACTCTATTTTATTCAACTTTTTAAACGAAAAGATGCAAAAAAGATACTTCTGTTTAATATAAAAAAGTTAATTTATTTTTAGGCTCATACACAAAAAAAAAAGTTTGTTAAATCCACTAAAGCTTATTTTCTCTGTTTTAAAGTTTTAAAACAGTAATTATCATTATACCTTCTTAATTAAAATAAATAAAATTGATTTCAGTTAAAAAAAAATGAAATAAAAAAAAATCAATTACCTCGTAAAAAGAAAACAATTATTTGCACGCACTAATTACTGAAAAAGGGATACTATTTTAATGGAAATAGATCATCAAACAACTAAATCATATTGTTAAATTTTTTTAATCATTTTATGACTTTTTGAATGATAAAGTTCAGGCACAAAAATCTCTTCACATAACTATTAGTTTTGTATATATATATATCTATTGCTTTATTAGAGTATAAACCATTTAGTCGTAGTTATGCATTGAATTTACTAAATTTTCTTTGGAAAAAAAACTAAAGGAACTTCTACAATATGTCTTGAGAACTTTTACAACCGCTAACATAATGGACAAATATAACCTTTTTTTAAAACCTGTTTTTTACCACTAAATAAGGAAATATTATATACTTTTTGACTTTTTACACATAGTTTAATCGCTCTTCTTCAGTTTCCAGCAAACCGCATGTCGCTAAGCCATCCCGTTTTTATATAATTACTTTTCTGACGATTTCGAAAATTTACATCGGTGTGGGGCGGTAGCCCTTTAACGGCAAGTTGGCCGAGTACCGTGAAAGCGTACCGCTTTATATACTATTTCGGTTTTAGGTTAGGTCACTCATGAAAAAAACGCTATTAGGATGATTTTTTTTTTCTAGAATACATATCCCACGCATGGCCGATAATTTCCTGAATAATAGAGTTATTCGATTCAACTTTGGGAACAGCTCCCGGAGCAAATCCGAGCAATCTGTGGCAGCGGGGAAGTATCGAAATGTGAATCGAACGCGCGTTCGTTTCGATATGTTTCGCTTGGATCAAATCCGTCGGTGCTCCTCGAGAAAACCCATGGATCTGTATTGCCATTGGCTGCTCACTATTTATACCTTTTGTTGTTGTTTAAAATTGAATGGATATAAATAGGTTACGCTATTTAAATTAATAATAATAATTATTAATAATTATTTTGCTACTGAGCCAAGCTTAGCACGCGACGTTAAAATGTAGGTTATGTACAGCTGTTCGTTGTTTCCAAAACAGTTTGTGTATGAAGTTTGTGTTTACATTGTGTGTTGCGATGATAAATTAAAATGTGTTGCAATTTTTAGATAGAATAAATGAAGTGTTCATTAAGTTCAATAAATGCCCATGCCATTAAGTTCGAAGTTATTTATTTAATTAATTAAGCAAGCCTTAAAGTGCTCAAGCCCAGTTGTTATTTTAAATAAACATGATGGATGTCCAAGATCAAGAAGTGTCTTCATCTTCATCATCGTCGACGTCGTCTAAGTCATTGTCTGGTAGCAGCTCCGATTCTTTACTTTTGAATGGCTGGGAAAGCAGCTCAGGATCTTCTGTTGGAGTGGCTGATTTGTTTGACTTTTCTTCTGAAGATGAAACTGCTACAACAACAAAACCAGTTAGAAGAGATCGAGTTTGCATTAAAAACTATTGCGAGACCGTTGTTCAAGATTATAGTGACAAAGAATTAATTCTTCAGTTTAGACTTGACAGGGCCACAGTAAATCATCTTATAAGAAGATTCAGTGAATCAAAGTATTGTATTCATTTAAATTGTAAGTTTTTTTTTATAACAATCAATAATTTATGAAAAATGAAATTTATGTATTTATTCACAACTAATTTATTTGCAGCTGGTGGAAGGCCCCCAATCCGTCCAGACAAACAAATTTACTGTTTTTTATGGTTTGTGGGGCATCAAGTGGCGTCTTACCATGAAGTTCAAGACAAATTTGATGTTTCAAAGTCAGCATTTCATGGTATTATAACAAAAGTTTCAGACTTTCTTGGAGATCTTGCAGGAGAATATGTGAAGTGGCCTTCAGATGATGAAATAGAAATAACAAAACAATTTTATAATGAGAAGTATAAGTTTAATGGAGTGATAGCATTGTTGGACGGAACTCACATTAAAGTTGACAGACCACCTAAACAACAGAATCATTATTATAACAGGCACGACTTTTTCTCTTTACAACTGCAAGTTTTATGTAATGAGAACTATAAAATATTAGACTTTCATCTTGGCTAGCCGGGATCAGTGCACGATGCCAGAGTTTTCAAAAATTCACCCCTGTATGAACGAGTAACAACTACTAACATTGGTAAGAAAATACTTTATTAAAGATACTTAAAATTTAAATAAAATCATTATTTGGAATCTACATAAAAAATAATTATTTTTCAGGTAATGGATACATATTGGGTGATAGTGCTTACCCCTGCCTTCGACAGTTACTAACACCATACAAAAACAATGGCCATCTTGAACCTAAACATAGAAAATTCAACAAAAAACTTTCACAGTGTAGGGTGTCAGTTGAAAATACAATTGGTCAGCTTAAGCAAAGGTATTCATAGTATATT
The DNA here is from genome assembly GCA_038277355.1 of Encarsia formosa. NCBI lineage: Eukaryota > Metazoa > Arthropoda > Insecta > Hymenoptera > Aphelinidae > Encarsia > Encarsia formosa. The sequence continues at coordinate 24,333,339 of CM076187.1, forward strand.
ATATATTGAATTTATTAAGTGTTTTAATTTAATTTTTTTTTTTTTTTTTATAGGTTCAGAATGCTCTACCATGTACGCTTGAGGCCTGGTATGAGAAGGCTGAAAGTTATTCGAGCATGTATTGTGCTTCACAATATGTGTGATGAGGATGCCTTAGATATTTTGGAGCCTCAAATAACTGAAACAACTGAGGAACTAAGGCCTAGAGGAGATAACGAACAGGATTCTGACTCAAGTACCAGCTCAGAAGATGAATTTGATGCGGACTTTGATGAAGATGGATTTGAAATTCGAGATGCATTAAGGTAAAGGACCCAATTGTGGACCCCTTACCCCAATTAATGGTCCCCTTCAGCAAAAATCATTTTTAAATATTTTTTTAATGCAAATATCGGCATAAAACTATTTTAAAATAAACTTATGTTATCAAAGAATATTTCGAAATTTTTTTTTCAAGTTTACGTTAATAACTCCGTTTTATTTTGAAAGTCACAATGTTGGTTGACTCGAGGGTTAGGTTGGTGTTCTCGTTGCACCGAATCAAGAAACTTTCAAACTTGAATTTCTAGGCATACTTTATTTATTTACGCAATGTATCACTGATCAATGAAAAGCTTAGACTTTAAAAATTAGTATAGTATCAATTTTGTAAGTTAAAAATATAAATTTTCAAATAAATAATGCAGTTCTCATAATTGGGCCCTAGTCTCAAGGTACCCCAATTAATGGTCCTGAAGAGCAGCGGTCCATTAACACGAACCTTTAAATGAAATCCCGAGTACCCCAATTAATGAGACGTTAGTTTTGGCTTTCATACCGAGTTTTATACACTAAAATATCAGCTTTATAAATTTTTTAATGTGGTTAAATTACTTTTGTCAATGAAAACTGTAACTACTTTTAACTTCAATGTCAAAAAAAATCGTAACCTCAAAAGTCAATAGTTTGAAATAAAATCACAGGGTCCATTAATTGGGGTAAGAAAAACGTTAAGGGGATATCGCATGTAAAAAAGGTCCATTAATCGGGGTACTTTGACACACAGTCTCAAAAATACGGTCCAAAAGGTCTCTACTTTAAACATTAATTACTCTGTAAATAAATAAAATTTTTTAATAAAAAAAACTGATTTTGATTCTTAAGACCACTAAATTAAGTATGTACTATTTTTTGGTTTGGGAAAATTTAAATATACCCTGGTCTAGTGGGTTAATAGCTTATCAAATAGTGTGAGTGATATGGGTTCGATTCCTCACTGTTAAAAAAAAAAAAAAAAAAAAAAAATCAAACTCTCTTTAAAAGATTTGTGCAAATTCTTAATTTTTTTTTTTTAAATCTAATAAAAAATTTTTTATTAAATATAATAAAAAATTCTCTCAATTACATAATAAATAATTTGAAAATATTACAAAATAATACGTATTATTACATTGAAACATCTTAATCATATTGTATTTGTCTGCTCTACTGAAACCTCTAAATTCTGAAAATCTTTTGAAAAAAAAAAAAAAAATCCAACTGAAAGAATTCATGAAAAAAAAAAATGCAGCAAAAAATTGAGTTTTTTTTTAATTTGTTAATTAACAATGGAAAATGACATTTTTGATTTTTTTAAACTACACCATCGTGTAGAGCATACCCGAAAATAGTTGTATATGGTCTTTTTGAAAATATTTTTTATCGTTTTCATCAAAATTCCAGAGCTCAAAGTACAAGAAAAATTTAAAAAATCCTGGGACTTAATGGGTTAAGCAATAAAAAGAAAGTTTAAAAGTAAAATAGAAATGGGTTATTTGGTTTATTTAAATAATAATAATAAAATTGAGTTATTTTAAGGTATGCAAGTACACGCATTCATCTTATATCACGCGCGCACTCGATTGCCTCCGCAGTCCGCTCCCTCCGCACTTTTTTCTAGGCATATAGCGTTAAGTACAAGTTATCAGCTATGTATCTATAGAAGAAATTAAAAAAGTAACTACGAAGCATAAAAAAAATTAACTTATATCCAAAGATAAAAGAGAGAACCCAAAAAGAATGTTAGCATTTTATTCGTGATGTGATTGGTTGAAGAACAAAATTTAAAATTTGAATTTTTATTTTTAATTTTTATATTACAATTCAATTAAAACATCTAGAGAATAGATTTGATGAAAAAATAATTATGTAATCAAGTGTTCGAAATTATCCGATTATAATCATGAAAATAATAATTATTAGTATACAAACTGAATAAAAACCAATGAATCTATAACCACAAAAGTTTAAATGAATATGAACTCTGAACGTAGCGCAAAGGTAAAGGGTATATACAACTTATTGTCGATTAATTTAGATGAAGCTTCGACAAAACTTGTTTTAGATAATATAATACAATTGTGCGTGCACTTCGCTTAGAGAGCTTCAAGGTTTGGCAAGAGGGTAGGTACATCGGTAGATTCAAAAGTGGGTAAGTGCTTACCTACAAAGGTTTGTACAGGATCGAAAACAATAGTATAAAAGATGTTAGTTTCAGGGTTAGATGTTGAAAAAAAAAAAAAAAAAAAAAAAAAAAAAAGTACAACTTACGTTCCAAGTTACAAATTGAAGTATGAAAATAATAACAAAGTGAAAGAGGCTACACATGGCTGGAAACTGGTGTCGTAAGATAAACTTCGATATTAATCAAGATAAGTTGATTGGGACAGACCTACGTAGAAAAAGCGTTGATAACAAATGTAAAAGGATGTAGGAAATATTTGCCAAAAAAGTTAAAGAGCTGTGTGGGTAAAATTGTATGAAGATGATTAGTTTCACGATTGCAATTACAAAAAAATTTGAGAAGAACAATAGAAAAGATAGTTTTCACAAAGATGAGAACAAAGATTCAAAGTTAGAGACCAAAGCATGAAAAAAAGAAAAAACAACAGCAAACACCAAATCTTAAGCAGGTAGATTCATGTGAAAGAGATAGAAACAATATTAAGCAAAAATGTACATATAAGCGTAGGTTCAAAGTTACAAACGTAATGACAAGTCCAGGTACGGCAGTAGGTACAATAAAGTTACCACAGTAGTTATCAAGTTTGAAACAATGTTATGAACAAGGTTTGTTTTAGGGTTATTTAGAATAGTAAGTACAAGAGGATAAAAAAGATTATGCACAAGGCTAGATTCAGTGTAGAAAATTAAAAAAATAAATAAATAAAGAACTAGAGTTAGCATGGGAGTAGAAACAGATGAAGAAACAAATGCATGTGTAGAAGGTTCGGCGTTAGAAGCTTGAGTAAAAAATAGGTAGTAGGCACAAGATTATTGACATATGTAGGAAGTATTGGATTGAGTTGGCATCTACTTGATGAAGATTCATAATATGTAGGAAGTAAAAAAAATCAACAGACGTAGTAAAGAGAGTCGAAAAAAAATACTCAACAGACGTGGATAGTAGCAAGGTTATAAAGCAGGGAAGGTTAATAAATAAAAAGACGAAAATAAGTCGGTAAAAGCATAGAAACAGATGTTTAAAAAAGGATTGAAATGAAAGTATGATCAAAGATTAGAACAAAGTAGTCTTAGAATTAGAAATAAAAGCATGAAAAAAAATTCAAACTACTGTTATCACCATGATAGAAATATATAAATAAACATGAGCATATTCCTGGGTAAGAGCTTAGTTATAAAAAGCAGTAAGTGCAACGGTAAGAACAAGGGTAGTTACAAGGGTTTGGAGTAAGATGAAAGGTGAGAACAAAGGTAGGCACGAAATAAGGTGCAGGTGTAGTCACAAGCTGTAAAAGTAGAAACAATGGTATGTATCAGAGTAGGTACAGAGGTAGACACAAGAGTATGTGTATAAGCGTAGGTACAAGTGTAGATTCAAGCATAAAATTCTGGGGGGTCGGCGAGCGAAGCTAGCAGGGGGGTACCCCCCTAGTATATATCTTCCTATATTATATAGTTATATCCAGGAGGAGCTCTTTTTTTTTTTTTGGCTCCTCCGGGAGGAGCCAAAAAAAAAAGAGCTCCTCCCGGAGGAGCACCTCAAAACCTTCAAAAAACCTTATATTCAACATATTTTAAGGGGCTCCTCCCGGAGGAGCCGTTATTTTCAGAGCTCCTCCCGGAGGAGCCCCTTAAAACGTCAAAAAACCTTATATTTATTATGTTTGAAGTGGGCTCCTCCCGGAGGAGCCGTAGTTAAAAGAGCTCCTCCCGGAGGAGCACCTCAAAACCTTCAAAAAACCTTATATTTAACATGTTTTAAGGGGCTCCTCCCGGAGGAGCCGTAATTTCCAGAGCTCCTCCCGGAGGAGCACCTCAAAACGTCAATAAACCTTATATTCAAGATGTTTTAAGGGGCTCCTCCCGGAGGAGTTGATTTTAAATTATAGGAGCTTCTCCTGTACGAGCACCTTAACTGTCAAAAAACTCCATATTTAACCTCTTTGAAGGGCGCTTTTCCTAGAGGAGTCGTAATTTTAAAAGCCCTTTTTAAAGGAGTACTTCAAAACGGTTAAAAATATTATATTTTACATGTTTCAAGTACTTGAAGTATTTTAACTTACTATTTAATTTTTATAACTATTTATTTAGACTCACAATAATAAAATTTTCTTTTTTCAATTTAAATCATATTCAACAATTTTACCTAAACATGTTTGAACTTTTATTCAATACACAAACTCAACTCAAAAAACATGTTAAATATTAACTATCAAAAAACTCCATATTTTATAACTATTTTTATGGGGGTTGGCGAGCGAAGCGAGCAGGGGGGTACCCCCTAGTATGTATGTATATATATATATATATATATATATTAATATATATTATAAAGTATAATTGTTTTATTATAACTTTTTACATGTATCATTGCGTAGTAGAATACACAGAAATTTACAGCTTAAATATTTAACAACATAACATATTAATTTGTAATAATTTTTGAACATCACAAATTGAACATTACTTAAAATTAAAAATACACTTAAACAAAATGTATCGAACACAATATTTGGAAAAAAATAATACTACAGTTTACAAAAATAATACGGTGTAAACTACATAGATGTACAGAAACTACTAGACTATTAAAGCAGAACAGATTTATGAGTGTTTCAGTATTGATTTATTATTAAAAATTTATGAATTATTGTTATTGTACTTGTAGTTATATTTTATTTCTTGCAGTGATAACCGTTTTTTTAGCAAATCATTTTTTTCTCTCATATATTCTAGTGTCATAGCCAATTGTTTATCTTCTTTTTCTTTTTTCATTTTTAATTCTTCACGCTTGAGATTAATGTACTCTTTTTTCAATTCTATTCCTTGCTTGAAACGATTGTCACCTGTCTCTTTATCAGACATTCTTAAGTTTATCCTATATCTTTTTGATTTCTCTACACTGTCAGCTTTTTCAGCACCTCTTATATTTCGTAACTCCGTAACTGGACTAGATTGTGAACTATCTTCAATTTCTGAATCTGCTGAAGTGTTTGCAGTACTTGGAGTTGATGAAGCTGCTACAGATTCCCTGAAAAATTAAAAAAAATTACATTTATTATTACTTTTTTTTACATAAAACATGTACCAAAAGATTATTATTTTTAATAACTTACATTGGAATATTGGCCGCACAATTAGAATTTTGAGGCTCCTCTGTATTCGGCAAACTTGACACATCTTGTCCATCTGAGTCTACTTCTTTGTTTCTTATTTCCCATGTAGGTCCTATCAGTTCCGGAGGGTTAATATTGTGCTGCTTGGCAAAAGCTTCATGCAGCTCTCTGTTGGAAGAAGAAAAATGTTAGTAAATAATTACAATAATGTAGTACATAATAGGCTAAAACAGTATTAATACATACTTTTCATTTTCAACTATCATCGTGGACCTGCCACTCTTCTTGGGACCTTTATTCTCCATTTTTTTTTATAAGTTTGCTCCAGTCCTTGAATCTTGCTTTTGACTTGACTCTCTTTAACATAAATTCCATAATTTTCCAAAATTTGACCTACTTGTCTATAAATATGATTTTTTGAGAAATTGGATTGATCTTGATATTTTTCTCTTACTTCTTTGAATGTTACTAATAATAACTTCACCATAGGCTTGGTCCATTTGATACTTTCAGAACTTTTTTGTACTGGAGAAGAGGTCGAATTCTGAATATCTTGCAATTGTTGTAATACATGCTGCTGTTGAGTTTGTATTGCTGGCTGTTGTTGCTTATTTTGTTCAGGCTGCTGATGCTGTTGCTGTACTTGAGTTTGAAGTTGCTGTTGCTGCATTTGCGATGATGGCCTTGGTAACTCTACTTGCTTTACATGAAGATCAACTTTCTGTGGATCACAAACGTATTCACCAACTGCTGTGAATCTAGGTAGATCTTTAGTACACTCATGGACTTTATAGTAGTCCTTAAGGCGTCTAAATCCTATAGTACCACACTCCCCACACTTATACAGATATTCTTCCTGGAATTTAATGAAAACTCATAAAACATAAATCAAAATAAAAACATTTTTTCTTTGAGGCTTTACAACTTACAAAACTTGTACCAACTCTGTACACAAACTGTTTGTGATGAATGTAATAATCTAATTGACACTTTGTACAAGGATGGAAAAAAAATTCATCCAATGTTCTCCATTCATTGTCTACACAATGTCCACAAATGAAAGTTGAGTCATTATCCTGGAAAAATTATGAACCACTTAACTAATGTTACCAGCTGTGCTAGTACCACAATAGAAATTAATAAATATTTACCATCGCATCAGTTTCCATTGCACATAAAACAATTTATCCCAAGGTAGACAACAAACAATTTTACACTGTGTTTCAACAATACAATATATTTAAAAGTTTGATTTATTTTTTTCAAAAATTTTTTTTACACTCCAATTCACTGTTAATTTTTAATAGCAAAAGCATATGTAAGACAGGTTAAATGAAAACAAAAAAGAAAAATTCATCATTTACCATTAATTATTGAAGTTACTCTTAAAACAATTGAAAAATTTGAATAGCGTAACCCATTCAATTTTAAACAATAACAAAACGCATAGTGAGGAGCCAATGGCAATGCAGATCCATGGATTTTCTCGAGGAGCACCGACGGATTTGATCCAAGCGAAACATATCGAAACGAACGCGCGTTCGATTCACATTTCGATACTTCCGCGCTGCCACAGATTGCTCGGATTTGCTCCGGGAGCTGTTCCCAAATTTGAATCGAATAACTCTAATTTAAAAAAAAAAACTGTCCCAAAAAGTTCTCGCATTAAAAAGTTATAAGCATTTCAATTTGCATGGGCTGCATGTAGCCAAAACCGGAACACTTGACTCTCTGTCTCACTCTTGCAGCCTGCAGCAAGACTGCGGCCAGCGCACTGCGCAGGCGAGGTGCGCGTACGCAAGAGGCCCAGGGCCTGACTGCAGCAGCTGATCAGCTCGAGCTGCTGCAGCTCTGAGCAGAAGACAGCGGTCAGAATTATTATTTTATTATATATGATTTATTACAAATAATTAAGTATTTTATTATAACATGAATTAGAAATAATTAAGTTATTAAGAAAGCAGTCATAAAATATACAGCGGCATGACGCCAAATTCTTCACAATTAGTATAGTTTAATTAATATAATCATTACGACCGATAACCTTAACCAATAATTATAGCAATATTTGGCTTGAACTATTTAAATCAAATCAAAGTATAAAACAAATAAAGTCGTCCTATGATCATCAACAAATTATTTCAATTTTTGTCCAATTTTATTCAATATTTACTACTATTATTTTTTGTTATTTAAAAGTTTCATAAAATTATGAAGTGTTGATCTTGACAATTGACACATGTATCAATTAATGAACAAGATCAAGTGATTTTAATAAATGATTTTTTAAATCAATTACTTTACAATCAAAAAGTTTTTTACTATAATTCTTGATAAATCATTTGTGTTGTGTTATTGTGTATCATTGAGTGAATTGTATCTAGTTTGGTTGATATAAGTTATATTGATTAAGAATTGATTCCAAAACAATTAGCCTTTATCAAAGTGATTTTTACCAATGCTAATTAAATACAGTTAAATTGTGATCATCATATTATTAAAAAGGTGTTGCTTTAAATTTAATATTATCTTTTTTTTTAACTAAAAAATTACCATTCCATTCTAATGAATCAGTTTTACTAAACTACATAAGAGAGTCATGCTGTTAGTTTATTTTTCCCAAGAAAACTGACATTTTATCAGAGTCAATTTTTTACACAGCTTTAAAATACAACTGTAGTCAGATAAACATAACTACTTGTTTCTATTAACTATAAAAGCATAATTTTCCATAATAGTCTCTATCGCAAGGCTTTTTTTTTAGCTATAACTATTACATCGAATAAGTTTTATTAAATACAAAGACTCAGGTTAATAATTTTTTTTTTTTTTTTTTTTTTTAAACAATGACATTTTAGCAAAGTCAATTTTTGAAAGTTTTAAAAGACAATGTAATTAATTTAACCAAATGGTTGATTTAGCAGACTCAATTTTTTACACAGCTTTAAAATACAATTGTAGTCAGATTAACCTAACTACTTGTTTCATTTAACTATTAAAGTATAGTTTACCATATTAGTCTCTATCGCAGGGTTTTTTTTGGCTAATATCATTCTATTGTATAAGTTTTATTGAATACAGACTCAGGCTGGTTATTTTTTTTTTCATGCCATTGATATAATATAAAGTGCTCATTGATTTAGATTCAAATAAAATAAAAAGTAAAATTTGTTAAGTGAATTTTTTGAGTTTAAGAGAATGACTTTTTGTTAATTTCACTATAAGTTTATGACTTTCATTTGTAATCTCTGTTATCAGAGAACTAGTAACAATTAATTTTAATCCAGCAATAAAGAGCCTTAAGCATGGTAACAAAATAAATTTTTTTTTTAACTATATTCTATTCGCTATGTGAAAAATTAAAGCGCCCCTGGATCGGAACTAAGTGAAGAACCTGAAAGAACCAATCCTATGTAAATGCAAGGGATCGGACTATCAAAATAAAAAATTTAAAAAAACTCTACGTCCAATATGTTGATGCAAAGTAATTTTGTATAAATATTATAGTAATTTTTAAAGTTATTATAGCTACTCCAATGAATAACAAACATTATTTTTGATAAGTTTCTCTAATAAGTGTGAGTTTTTAGGATTATGTTGCTCTTAACAAAATACATCGGTAGAAGAAAAAATAATATAATCGTCTAAAACTTAACTTAAAACAAGTTATTAATAAAATATTTTGCTTATTTATCAGTTTTTATTAGATTAAATCAAATAGTTAAGCTACAAATAACACTTTTTTACTCTGCGTGATTCAATAGTTTGAGAGACTCAAAAATGCATTTGAAAGATGATAAATGTACCAAATTTTTCATAAATCAATTTAACGTAGCTATTTTTATAATTTTCTTTCAACAGTATTAAAATAAATTAAAGGTTGAGTATGTTGGTCGCGCGTGAATGTTCTTTACTTAGTTCACTTTTTCGCCACCATGAGCTCTAAGATCGAATGCGCTATCCCCTCCCTTCAGCCCTGCATAGCGAATACTAGATGGCAAAATTTTGGTCAATCAAAACTATTTTAGAAAATTTTTGCTGACAAAAATGTATACATACCACACACAGTTATTTTAGAGAATTTCAGGTCAATATAAAAAATTTTTATATTTTTCTAATTTCAATAAAATTGAGTTTTTTTATAAAAAAAAATTTTTCAATTACTAAAGAATACATTGTTTTGTTGTAAAAAAAAAGTTTTTTAAGTATTTTTTTAAAGAAATAACATTATTAATTATCAAAAAATATGAAACTTATGTTTTGTGGTCTGCCTTGCGAAAGAAATAAAATCTAACAAAAATATACCTTTAAAAAGGTAAAAATTAACGGCGAGTGGTTTTTATCTGTCCGAATCTAACAAACTAAATCTTTGACACGTCAAAGTAGCATCATAAAATAGTCATTTATTGATAGAATTTTCTAACTATATTTTCAAAAAAAAATATATGATCATTCTAAAAATAAATGTTAGATTTTATTCTTTATAACAAAAATTATGTTCACTCTACCAATATTAATTTTCGTTTCAACTTCATTTATAAGTTATATCCTTTTGAAAAAAGACATATTTTGCTTACATAATATTTATTTTTTAATTCGTAATTTACATCTATTTTAAGTCCAAAATACTACTGAAAATGAGATCAAATTACATGGCTCTCAATATATCAATAAACTAATAAACTCAACGTAGTTTACTAACCTATTTAATTTATTGTTTACAATTTTAAGGCTTTACTATTCATAAAATAAACCATTGACTGAAATAAAATCAGACAATAATAACGACAAGTTTTTCTTCGTGCCTGTATTGATTAAATTAACTTATTAAACTTAATGCAATTTATCAAGTTTCATAATATTAATTAATTCTTTACAATTTTATTATTTGTAATATAAACTATTGCCTGAAGTAAAATCAGGAAATAATAACGACGAGTTTTACTGCGTTTCTTATGAATTTAAATATATGTATAAAGTACGAATAATTTGTTTATTAAGTTTTAAAAATTGAAATTAAAAAAGGCATTTTCTATGTCGATAAAACCATTTTTATACTCGACGGACCCATTTCTTTGCCATTTATAAAAAAAACAGAAGGTCATATTAGCAAAACACTGCCCATATTCAGTTTTTCGTTATAATAAAGGAAATTGATATCTTTCTTTATGTGCAACGTTACAAATTTTAATCTGAGACTGCCATAAACGAGAGAAAGATCATATATTTTTTTTTGAAAGTATAGTTGAAAAAATTCTATCAATAAATGACTATTTTATGATACTACTTTGACGTGTCAAAGACTTAGTTTGTTAGATTCAGACAGATAAAAACCACTCCCCGTTAATTTTTACCTTTTTAAAGGTATATTTTTGTTCAAACCCTACTCGGGATGTGAACCCAGTCACACTTATTGTACCTGGCTGTCATATAGACTTCTTGAGAAACTCTTTTCATATTTCATCGACCGTCTTATGGAACTCCCTCCCATCTCATATCTAGAACGCTCCATCTCTTCACACCTTCAAATTACGCGTGAAAAATCATCTCTTTTTCTAGAAGGGGAGCGAGGAATCTTATGACACTTCCTAACGGACTTACGGAGTAAACGGACATTTCATAGCAATGGCCTGATGAAATTGATCTACAGTGTGACTGTGCTCAGTGAAGTGATACTCCATTCCTTAATCTATATACTATGATGGAACTTTATTAGTCGATTTATATCGAGTATTTATGCTAGTCATTGTATCGAGTCATGCTTCCTGTGAAAACTTATGCCCTCGCACAAGCCACAGAGAATATTCGTCCGTTAAATATAATTTTGATTTTACAACTTTTAAGTGTTTATTTAAGGAAAAGTATTAGACTTTATTAAAATAAAATATTAGAAATTTTACTAGATGGCGTGAATATTTTCTCTTTTATGTCTCCTTTTTCTTATTGTTTATCTCTAACTGAATATTAATTCTGGTTTAATTTCCCAAATGAAAAAACTCAACTCGCCGTTATTCTTTACTTTTATAATTTGAACACTACTTGAAATTTGTGCAGTACGAGAAATTTTTAAGGGTAATAAAAGAACTTTTAAGTGGGCAAATTTGCGCAATCCCAAGCCAGCCGGTGAGATAAGCAAAATACGTTAGTTTAGTGAGAGCTAGGCTGCTAAGATGGTTCAGGTTGGTAGGGTAAATCAGGTTAATGAGGTTACCCATACGGAAAAACCCTGAAAATTTGGGCGTAAACTTCCAATTTTGGGAGTAAAGACTCAATATTCAGAGTAAATTACCAAATTTGAGAGTCAACTCTAGAATTTCGAAAGTTTACTCTCAAAATTGAGTCTTTACTCTCAACTTTAAAGAGTTCAATCTCAACTTTTGAGGGCGATGCTCAAAATTTAAGTGTACATTCTGACCGTTAAGTCTTTTCTTTTCCACTCTCATCTTTTGAGTGTGACTTTCAAAATTTAAGAGTAAGCTCTCACCAGTGTGTCTTTAGTCAAATTTCTTAAGAGTACTCTCTTAAATTAATATTTAACTTCCAACATTTGAAAGGTAGGTTCTTAAAATTGATAGTAAATCATCAAATGAGGCGTTGGGTGCAAAAACAACCTAACCCTGAAATTCTAATTTTGAGATAAATCGATTTCAAAGTTTCAAACTGCTACAAGTCGATCTAAAAGTTAATTTAAAAAAAACTCCTTGTATATCTGAAAAGTATTAGTATCTAAGAGTAAGATTCCATTGAATAAATAATTTTTTTTTATTGTTTACATATTGAAACAATAAAAAATAAATATAATGGGTTAGGTTGTTTTTGCGTAGATCGGGTATTTATGATATGTTTTTCATGAATTTTGTATAAAAATTATAAATTAGACAGGTTCTTAGGTTAAAATAGTGAATTTTATGTGATTATCTATCAAATAATTATTTATTTATCCATCCTTAAACTAATAAAACAATTTTAATTTGCTACTTTACGCAAAAAATAAAAAATTTAATACTATACATTACAAAACACTAGTCTTCATATTCTGACTCTTCATCAGATAAAACGTCACTTTTTAGTATATTTTCTTCGCTCGTTTGAGTATCTGCTTTCAGCCAATCTTTATTTCTTGGCTCCATAAAATCTAAAAAAAATCGCAAGTCTTTTTTTTTTCTTCAGAAATTCCGGGTTTTGGTACTGATAAAAATTCTAAAGTAGAGTTTTTTTGAGATGGATTACTGAATCGCAAACAGTCACCTGTGTACATTTCGTATGCAAGAACTTAAGAATTTTCAGTGTACTCAATCTTGACGTAATTCTGAATTTTGAAAGTCTCTTTTTTTAGCTTTGGAGTTTTTTTGTACATAGCACCCAAAGCAGTTGACCAATTCTTAACCCATTAAGTCCGAGGATTTTTTAAATTTTTGGTGGTTTTCGAGCTGGGAAATCTTGGGGAAAATTTTGAAAAATTATATCTAAATACCCTACCCCCCTGTTTTCAAGTGTGCCCTACACGATGGTATAGTTTATAAAACTCAAAAATTCGATTTTCATTTGTTTATTTACAAAATAAAAAAAAAAAAATGTTTTTTTAGCTTTTTTTTTTTAATCGAAATTTTTTACACACTTAAAAATATGATCACAGGTGATCATGGATTTCAAAGTTTCCAAATCTTCTTTAAAATTGCAGCTGCGATTTTTTTAAACAAAATGACAGCCAAAAAACTGCGACGAAAAAAATCGTGTACAGCAATACAGCAGTCGAAGGCAAAAAAAAAAAAAAAATGAGTAATCAAAAAATAAAAAATACCACCATTTTCTGCGTTAAATTTGAAGAATAAAATATACTTGTCTTTTTTTTCATTGGGGCCACCGTTTTTTCATAAAAATTCGTTGAAGTTGGGATTATCATGATATAACCACTGCAATTCTTTTTCCTGCGCCTGTAGCGAATTTATCTAGCAATTAGATGGAAAAAAATATCGAAATAGAGATTTTGGTTCCGCTGATTACGAATTTGAGGTCCAATGTGCGATATTAGAATAATTGGGCCTTATATTATGGGACCCAAAAACAAAAATCGAGTAATGAAAAAATAAAAAATACCTTCTTTTTCTACGTAAAATTTTAAAATCAAAATGAACTTGTTGTTTTTTATTAGGATCTTGGTATCCTGGCGGATTCTCCTAATTCTTTAGAATCCGCTAGGTGGCGTACCGTTTAAACAATATACAAATAAATAAGGTGACAAAAGTGAATAAAGAACAGTTGGTCAAATGACATTTTTACCCTGGCAGATGATAAGTTACACCAGGGCCGCTGCTCAAAGACTTTGGCTAATAATTTTAGCGGATTCTAAAGAATTAGGAGAATCCGCCAGGATACCAAGATTCTAATAAAAAACAACAAGTTCATTTTGATTTTAAAATTTTACGTAGAAAAAGAAGGTATTTTTTATTTTTTCATTACTCGATTTTTGTTTTTGGGTCCCATAATATAAGGCCCAATTATTCTAATATCGCACATTGGACCTCAAATTCGTAATCAGCGGAATCAAAACCTCTATTTCGATATTTTTTTCCATCTAATTGCTAGATAAATTCGCTACAGGTGCAGGAAAAAGAATTGCAGTGGTTATATCATGATAATCCCAACTTCAACGAATTTTTATGAAAAAACGGTGGCCCCACTGAAAAAAAGACAAGTATATTTTATTCTTAAAATTTAACGTAGAAAATGGTGGTATTTTTTATTTTTTGATTACTTATTTTTTTTTTTTTTCGCCTTCGACTGCTGTATTCCTGTACACGATTTTTTTCGTCGCAGTTTTTTGGCTGTATGTAAGTACTAGCTCTTCTGAGCGCGCTTCAAGCGCGCATAGGAAAAAACAATAAGAGTAACCTCAAAATGCACTTTTCGAATATTTTAAAAACTTCTTCACCAATCAGCTCACGAATAAAAATCTTACACTTACGCAAGATGGCAATAGCTCTCTTTTATAAAGGTCTACAAAGCATAATTTAATAATTACAATGAAATATTTTTTACCTGACTTGCAAAATCTATGAACAGTTTTCATCCTTTCGTCAGTAACTTGAAAAAATTTTAGTAAAAAATTTTTGCATACTTTTTCTTTTGTTCCATTTTTTAAAATATAATAATTCCAAGAGTATACTCTGTTACGAGATTTTGGATTTGAAGCGGCAACTTTTATGGGAACTTTTTCAGTGCAGCTCATGAGAAAAGAATCTTGATTTTCTTTTTCTTGTTTATAAAAAGACTTGAACTTATCTTTTTGGGCGACTAGAGATAGTTTTTCATGACACTTTTTAGTGCAACAGTTGTTAACGAAAACAAATTTTTTCGCAGGCATGACCGTCTCTCTTTTCTTGATTACATAACCTCTACCGCGCGCTCATCTTCTTTTATTTCTGTTTCTTTCCCACTTATCTGATCTAATACGTTTTTTCATTCCTTTAGCATTACTAGTATTAGAACTAGATGTAGTCTCCGTGGTGGATTCATCCATTTTATCAAAAATCAAGTGGCTTAAACAACACAAAACCCGTGCGTGCGAAGTTTGGTGAAATTTTACTGATGCGCTCAGCTGAGCGCAAACAGAGCTACGCTAATACCGCGACCACACCGACTGGGTTTTTTCACGCGTCGTACTCTTTTAAAATGTACAAAACACGAAAAATAACACTAATCCTATAACAATTGAGGTTTACTCTAACTAATTAGGGTTTGCTGAGTTCAAAAAAGCGATTTACTCAAAAACAACCTAACCCGGGTTAAGTTGTTTTTGCACCCAACGCCTCAAATACTTTGCAGTTGATTTAATACCTCAATTTGAGGGTAACTCTTAATCGAGTTGAGGGAGGTCCGACAGTATACTCAAAGGGTTACTCATTGAGAGTGATTTTGGGATTTTTTTAGGGATAATTTTGAGAGTTTTTTCCATACATTATAATGGTTAGCCGGAGGTTATGAAGGAGGAGGATAGGAGGAGTGATAAGGTGAGGAGAATTTTTTATTTCACTTAGAAGCATTAAGAGAGTTTTTTCAAAATTTAAAGTACATCAACAAAACTTTCAAGTTAGTGACTGAGCTAGAGACTGGGATTAAAACGTCCAGGTAGTGCCGGGTGTATATATGAAATGTCTGGTTAGTGACCGATCCATATATATATGAGTATAAATATATTACCACGTCACTATTCGGACATTTCATATACGCTTCCGGCAATATCCGGACATTTCGACACAATCCGGATAGCCAATATAGTGTTTGGTTCCATTTTTTCCGAGACCAAATAAAAATGTGGATTTTTTGAAAATGAAGGAGGAGCACCTCAAAACGGTCGAAAAACCTTATATTTAACACTATTTGTAGCTCCTACGAAAGCTTTTGAAAAATGTGGCTCCTACGGGAGGAGCACATCAAAACGTTTAAAAAACTTTATATTTCACATAATTATAGGGTGCTCCTCCCAGAGGAGCAAATTTTTTTTAACCAAAAAATAAACATTTTTTTGAAACAGGGAGAAGCAGCAGGAGGAGCTGAGCTGAATGGGAGGAGCCATTTAACTATGTTAAATATAAGGTTTTTTAAACGTTTTGAGGTGCTCCTGCCGGAGGAGCAAGAAAATTTGCTCCTCCGGGAAGAGCAATGAATAATTTGGGAGGAACACGGGAGGAACGCCCTTGAACTAAATAACTAAAAGGAATTTCTTTATAATTATGCTCCGTTAAGGAAGGAGTCTTCAAAAACCCGTAAAAAAATAGTGCTCCTCCCGGATATAACTATATAATATAGGAAGATATACTAGGGGATACCCCCATACTCGCTTCGCTCACCAACCCTCAGAAAAATCTCTCTTTATAATGATGAAGCATGTTCGAATGTCTTCGTTTTATAATTGATTTGATTGGTTAAGACTTAAGAACGTTAAATTCAAAATTTGAATTGCGTTTAAGTTGAAATATTAAATACTTTGTTATTAAGAATTTTTTGTAATAATTTTTTGAATAATTGAATAATTTGTTATAATAAATGGACTAAATTTCTTTGTAGAGTTCTATTAAATAAAATGAGAATCTTTATTATTTTAAAAACAACTTTTTTAAGCTATAACCACAAAAATATCGAACTGAACTTAGTTACAGGTTGCAAACGATAAGTGATGAATTTAATGTTTTTTCAAACTTCGTTTTTTTGAAAATGAAAGTAAAAATTATCGTTTATTTAATTTCAAGATTAAAAATTGAGCGCGCTTGCGCGTCAATTGAGACTAGTCAAATTAAAAAAAAAAAGGAAATATTAAAGAATACATACAAAAATTAAATAATAAGTTAAAGTACTTCGGCAAGCCCTTCAAACATGTTAAATATAAGATTTTTTCACCGTTTCGAGGTACTCTTTCAGGAGAAGCTTTTAAAATTACGATTCCTCTGGGAGGAGCACCCTTCAAAGAGGTTGAATATATAAAGTTTTTTGACAGTTTTAAGGTGCTCGTACAGGAGAAGCATTTAAAATTACGGCTCCTCAGAAAGAAGCTTGAAAAAGGTGCTCAATATGAGGTTTTTTGACCGTTTTGAGGTGCTCCTCTGGGAGGAGCTCTTAAAATTACGGCTCCTCTGGGAAGAGCGCCCTTCAAACATGTTAAAAATAAGGTTTTGAGACCGTTTTAAGGTGCTCCTCTGGGAGGAGCTCTTAAAATTACGGCTTTTCCGGGAGGAGCCTCTTCAAACATGTTACATATAAGGTTTTTCGACGTTTTGAGGTGCTCGTACAGGACAAGCATTAAAAATTTTCAAACTTGCTGTCAAAAAACTTAATGTAGCAAGCAGCGGAAAATTGATACGCTGCGCAACACATTGGAGCCGGCCGCAGGTACGTCGGACAAAGAGAATTTCGACGTTTTTTTTTTTTGCGATTCGCATTGGTCTTCAACGTCGGGACTACCAGGGTCTTCCACTGGGCTGGGTTAAATAGAGAAGCCCTACACCTCGAGGAAAGGACGTGAATAGGCGATAGGTGCAATGAAATACTTCTTTACTCTAGGCTAAGGTGTATAATGGCGGTTACTTCCGATCAGTGTTTATCACACGCTGCAGGCTCAAAGTATACTGGCCACGCGCTCGGCTCGGCCCAGCAATCTGTGCAGTCATACACACACTCTCACGTTCGCACGGATGTTCTCACCCCCGCTCCTGCACGGGCTTGTCGAGGCAGAGCCCACATGTCGTCAAAATTTTAATCCTAAGATTTTAAATTTATTCAATTTATGATATATTGATCCCTCGCTGGGGACCACATGACCTTGCCGCGGTGCGAGGGCTGAGCCGTGGGCCCTCCCTGTCGGCCTCGCTGGGAGTCTAAAGGGGGGTGAATGAGTGAGGGTGAGTGGAGGATCCCTATAAACGGGCTCTCCTCATGGATAGTTGGGATCCCTATAAACGGGCTCTCCCCTGAGTGGGATGGATGATACGGCCCTCAGACTTCCGGCTTGGCCTGACTCGAGGGCTCACGAGGACCAAGAAGTGGCCTACCCAATCTCAGGTGTGAGACTACCGTGCCGAGGGATGCGTGGCGCAGGGGGTGCTGTGTCTTGAACGGTTCCTCCGGGACACCGGGCCGAATCCCGGAGTACCTGAGGCCTTACCCGTCATTGGCGGTTCATGGCGGGTGGACATCATGAATCCGCCCGAGTAGGGCTCCTGATGGATGCCTAATTCTGGGTCTAGACGAACCATCGGTCGAGGTACTCCAGAGCCAAAACTTCCAGCTTTGGGCAGGGGTCGGCAAAGCAACCTTCAGGCTGCTAAACCGTCCCTCTAACAAGGCGGGAAGTAGCGGCTCTACGGAGAAAGCAAAAATGGAGTAGCCCTCATGGCTACTTCCATACTGCGTTTCTTCCAGATAAACTTGCACCATTGCAGAAGCGCCTCTGCTGTTCTAGCAAGGCGCATGGCAATGGTGTATACACATATAGCCCTTATACAGGAACCCTGGTTGTACAGGGGCAAAGTGAAGGGCTTGAACAGCTGTGGGGAACTGCTCGTGGGCTCCAGCAATGGAGACGCCCGGGCTTGCATCTCCATGAAGGGTGTTAATGGTATTTTGTTACAGGAGCTGAGTTCCCGGGACTGCACGACCGTAAGGATAGAGATCGCGGACAAGGAGGGCCGAACGAGGAAGGCAGTCATCTCGTCCATTTACCTCCCCCATGACGAGGAAGCTCCCACAAGGAGCATGATGAAGGTGATCGAATACTGCAACCGTAGTAACCTTGATTTGATTATTGGTTGCGACGCCAACGCCCACCATGTGGCGTGGGGAAGCACCGATATTAATGATAGAGGGTCTGAGTTGCTTGAATTCATCACAGGCACACAGATGGACATTGCCAACAGAGGGAACACGCCAACCTTCGTTACTGCCAACAGAAGCGAGGTTCTGGACCTCACGCTGGCCTCAATGAACATCAAGAACTGCATACGTGGATGGAGGATCGACAGCGAACCATCCATGTCGGAGCATAGGACAATAACTTTCGGGATCGAGATAGCGGGAGCGTGGATCGAGTCTAAGAGGCGACCCAAAGACACCAACTGGGGCGCATACAGCAAGGAGCTGGAGGAAGCCTTGGCCCAGGTCAAAGGGAGATACGGCAATGATCTTGAGCTTGACTGGACCCTTTTCCAGGTCTATAAGGCTATGATCAGGGCCTACGAGAACAACTGCCCACTAAAGCCTGGCAAACCACTCAATGGCACTCCCTGGTGGAATAAGACACTGGAGGAGCTAAGAGTGGGAGTTAGACGGGCGTTTAACAGGGCAAAGAAGAGGAAATCCACTGAAGGCTGGGAAGCGTACAAAGACACGCTGAAGGCCTTCAAGAAGGAAATTGCGAAGGCAAAGAGAGAAAAATGGCGGGAATTCTGCACAGGCATGGAAAACCTGGCAGCCACTGCGAGGCTCGCTCGAATCCTGACCAGAGATAACAGCGCCCGTCTCCAATGTCTGAGAGACAGATCGGGCGCCTACACTGAATCGGAGGAGGACACATTGGAACTTCTCCTCAGCAGCAACTACCCCGACTTCGTCAGGGTATATAATGATAACCCGCCCACCATATCTGGAAGGAGGGGGACAGAGAATAAAGATTGGGCTGCCAAAGTCGTGATCATGGAAAAGCTTAAATGGGCGATTGACTCCTTTGAACCGTATAAATCTGCGGGCCCTGACGGCATCTTTCCTAAGATGCTACAGGAAGGAGGTGACAAGACCCTCAGGCTACTGTTAGGTATTCTGAGGGGCTGCATCGCCACAGGGCATGTGCCAGCTTGCTGGAAGGAAAAGCGCGTCTCATTTTTACCGAAACCTGGTAGGAGAAGCTACAACTCGGTGAAGGACTTCAGACCTATCAGTCTGACCTCTTTCCTAATGAAGACCTTGGAAAGACTGCTTGACAACTACATCAGGTAGAGTATACTGACAAACGGTCCCCTTCACCGAGCGCAGCATGCATATACCTGTGGAAAATCTACGGAATCTGCACTGCACTCAGTGGTCAATTACATTGAGGAGGCTTTTGATGCGAAGGAAACCGTAATCGGAGCCTTCGTTGACATCGAGGGTGCCTTTAACAGCACCAACAGAGCAACTATAGACAAAGCCTTGACTAAGCATGGTGTACCTTATACCATCAGAAGATGGATCAGAGGAATGCTTAGTGATAGGTGCATCTTTAGTGAGTGGAATGGCAAGACGATTAGGGGAACCATCAGCGAGGGATGCCCGCAGGGTGGGGTCCTCTCACCACTCCTGTGGATCCTGGTCACTTACGAACTTCTGCGCTTGCTAGACGAACTCGGATTCTTCACCACGCTTATGCAGACGACTTCGCTATACTTGTCAGGGGCAAGTTCGAAGAAGTCCTACCCGATCTTATTCGGAGGGCGTTGGAGAGGATCTACGAATGGTGCGAGGCTAAATCTCTGGCTGTCAACACTGATAAGACGGAGATAGTCACGTTCACGAGGAAATACAAATGTAAGGTCAGTAAGAAAGTCTCCGTCAACGGGAAACAAACACCGTACGCGGAGGGTGTGAAATATCTGGGCGTATTCCTAGATAAGAAACTAAAGTGGGGACAACACCTGCAGACTCAATGCAGCAAAGTCCTAAACATATTCATGCAGTGTAGGTCAGCAATCGGGACTTCCTGGGGGCTAGAACCCCAGATCGCCTTGTGGTTACACGAGGCGATTCTGAAACTGAAGCTTACCTATGCCGCGGTGGTATGGTGGAAAGTGACCGAAAATAAGACCTCGAGGCGTGTACTGGACCATGTTCAGGCTGTCGTCTTGAGGGGTATTTACGGGCTTAAACGAAGCACACCCACAGCCGCCATCAGGATGTTGCTGGATGTCCAAAGCCTAGACCTGGACATCAAACCGGTCGCGGCCAGAACAGCCTACAGACTGAAGTGCAGCGGGGAGTGGGTTGGAAATAGTAATGGGCATGCAACCATCCGAGGGAGAATGTTGAAGGGCGAGGTCTTTAACTCGACCCAAGACAGAAGGGATAAGACTCTACTGTTTGGGCAACGTTATAAAACGAGGATACCAAACAGGGAGGAATGGAGCAACAACCAAGTGCTTGGGCACGGACACATCTGGTTTACAGATGGATCCAAGACCAATGAAGGCACTGGCTATGGAATTTACGGACCTAGCCTTAGGGAATCCTTCGGACTCAGGGAATTCAACACGGTGTTCCAGGCCGAGATGGCTGCGATAAATACGTGCGCTAACAACCTCTCTCTGGGGAACGTCAGTAAGAGACGCATCTGCATCTGCAGTGACAGCCAAGCCTCCATAGAGGCCTTGGAAAACCCAGTTACAACCTCACGGTTGGTTAGGGAGGCTAAGAATACCCTTAACGCGCTGGCAAGATCTAACCAAGTAGTTATTACCTGGATACCCGGACACTCCGGGTTCAAGGGAAACGAAAGGGCAGATGAGCTTGCGAGGAGAGGGGCCTCGACAGATACACGGCCGGAGCATGGAGTGGGTGTACCGTTCTCGGGAGGCTACAGTATCCTGGAGAAGTACTCGAAGAGGCAAAGATGGGAACTCTGGGAAGAGTCCCAGAGCTACAGGTGGATCAAGGAACTACTGGGAAGTTATATTACCGGTTGGGCCAAATTGATCACCAGGCTAGACAAACGAAGGGCAAGAGAGGTCATGGGCATTATGACCGGACACTGCAATCTTCGGTGCTACACACACAAAACGCAGGGGCATAGTAACCTGTGTAGATGGTGTGAATCAGAGGAAGAGACCCCGTGCCACTTCCTATGCAAATGCCCTAACCTGATAGGCTACCGCCTGAAATGGTTGGGAACCGGGATCCTGGATCCTGAGAGCTTTTACGAAGTGAGTATGGACAACATACTCGCATATTGCAGGGCGTTAGGACTCACGAACACTCCAGAGGTATAGCAAGGGGGACAGGGATACAATGGTGAAAACTAAGTGTCCCTAAGCTTAGCACCCGTACGCAACTGATTTAATAATAATAATAATAATGATATATTGATCTCATTAAAAAAAAAAGTATGAATATTAATTTTATCTCGTATAAATATCTTACACCTACGCAAGATACTTATACTAGCTCAGAAGAGCTAGCATAAATATATTACTGGGTGTTTCCCAGTTTTCGTGTTTCTTAGAAAATTTTTCTAAGTCGGCAAAGAGTTAGTTTTTAAAGTCCCCTACACGTTTGTAATTTTTATATACCCCCGAGCGTGGCTAATTTTTGAGATAGTGAGCTCAGAAGTTTCAACTTATTACATGGAATTGCTCTGCCAAATGTAAAAATTCATATGAATTTAAAGGTTATTCTTGAATTGTATATTCAATTTTCTTAGAATAATTTAAAAACAGGTTTATTGGTAGGGCAAAAAGTAAGGGATCATGAAAAACAAAGAAAACCATAGCAAGCGGTTTTAACTTTCGACATAACGAATCATAAACAATGAAAAACGCGTGACTTCAAAGGGATTTTGAGCAGCACCAGCCGAGGCGGAGTGAGGGCATCGAGCGTCTACTGGTTTATTGTTTCTTATTATTACATGCTTTTCTTTAGTTCACAGTGTGTCTTTTTTCGTCGTCGTCATAGTATGTTCAAAACTGCCAAGCTTTATAACTTTGAACCTATACGACTCAGAGGTCTAAAATGAACATCCAGGTAACCGATGACAAGGGGTACCGGGGAATCGTCTTCGAGAGTTCGCATCGAATTCTTTGGGGATGACTTCGCACGGAAGGAAAAAATATGGATTTTACCATGGATGTTCATTACAAAATCTCATTGGTAGGAGGCGTAGCGAAAAACCATGGCTCTATGACGTTTTGCCATAAGACCATGGTTTTTCATTTTGGCGAGCACGGTTTTTCTAAACATAACCTAGCATGGTAAAAAGACATTTTTTTTCCGTACAGGAGTATTACAGGGTATTTTAGAAAACTGTTTGGACCTGGACATCCAGGTCACCAATGACGGGGATATCTGGGGCTCATCTTAAGGAGTTCAAGTTGAATTCTTCGGAGATGACTTCAAAACGAGTTCTGTAGGGTGTCTTACTTGGTAGTTATAGAAACACCTGATAAAAAAAAAAATTTTAATATTATATTTAAAAAAAAATGATTGAAATTTCAATGATAACAAAATTTTAAACTATAGCTAGATTTAAAGTTTGATAACAGAAATACTCTTTTTTTTCCTAACTTATACAAACATCCAAAATTAGACTAAGACTAAAAAGTAAAAAAAAAATTTTTTTTTTTAAAGTTTTTAAAAAAGATGTTTTTTTTTAAAAGTTTTGAGAAATTAAAAAAATTTACTAAAAAGTAGAAAATAAAATTTTTATACTGGGTCTGTCCGTATGTCACGGGTGTTACATCGTACACAGTTTTTCGAATATTTATGTACGTAAAATTATTAAAAAAAAAAAAAAGATTATACTAAAAGGAAGTACTTTTTTCTTAGAAAATTTTGATGTCATTCAAAATTTTTTTACATTTTTCATTTTCTTAAAAATTTAATGCTAAGTCCGTCACGGGCGTTACTGAAAACAGAAGTGATTCTGATCCTACTTCCAAAGAGACAAGAACTCAGCAATTTATGTAACGGTGTAGTTCTGGAAAAAATCCATGTTAAAGTTAAGTCTTTGAACTTTTATACTCATGTAAACGTTTTTGGATTTGTCATTTCCTTTATTTGATAAAAATCTATCTTTATGTCATGGGTGTTACGTGTATGAAAAACATTCAATAGTTTTTGTAAAAAATTTTTTTAACTTTATTCGACATTACTAACATTTAGAATGACTACCTGACTCTTTCTCTCATTAATTAATTTTAGCTAAATAGTTGAATTTGTATGATTTTTTTCATCTTTAAAAAGACGTTTTTTGAGTATTTTTACCCCACTTTTTAAGGGGTAAACTAAAAAGTACAAATACAAAAGAACATAAAAAACTTTTTAAAACAAAATTAGAGTTAAAAAATAGCTTTTACCAGTATCTTTTACCTCCAGTTATAAATTTAAATAAAAATTCAATTTTAAAAAAGTTATCACAAATATTCATTTTTGAGCCAAGGTTCACTTTTACGCGGACTGACCCTACTGCTAAATCCTTTTAAAATACTTTAAAAGATACCCCCAGCTACGAAAAATCCATTGAAGTCCATTGAAAATTTTAATGGTTTTCAATCGGTTTTTCAATCGGGACTTTTAATAGGCGTTTCGCCGATTGGTTTCGATTGGGAAAGGAATTGTTATTGAAGTTGATTAGAATCTATTGAATAGTGGGATAGAAATCCATTGATTTCGATTGAAAAATTGAATGGATTCTAATGGGTATCTCAATCGGTACTTTTAATCGGCACTTTGCCGATTGGTTTCGATTGAACGATGAAGACCAATAGAAATTTATTAACTTTTAATCGATTTCAATGGAAATTAATAGATTCTTTTAAGTTATTCGAGTTTAATAGATTTCAATAGATTATAATTTTTTTAAACTAGTTTATATATGTAAATTTTAAAAAACTATAATCTAATAATAAGATCTTTTATGTTTAAAAGATCCTAGTAGATTGCAACGAGGCAATCAGTTCAAAAATTATAGTAAAACAGATCTTAGCTACTTGAGTATGAAAATTTTACACCGGTATATGTAATCCAAAAACGTAGACTTCAATTTTAGGTGAAGGTTACAGGTAGCCATCTAGTGGTTTGATGTTGTAAAAATCGATTGAAATCTATTGGATTCCATTGATTTTTATGGCCAAACTAATTTAAAAAATGAACCGATTTGAATGGTTTTTTCAATGGGAATGAATGGATTTTCATGAACTTCCTTCTTATAATAGAAACTTATAATTGTCGAAAATTTTAGGAGTTCAAAATGATAAATCGATTTAAATGGTTTTTTCAATGGGAATGAATAGATTTCAATGAGTTTTCTTCTCGAAGATAATTGATTGTCGAAAATTTTATGAGCTTGAAATAATAAATCAATTTGAATGGTTTTTTTCAATGGGAATGAATGGATTTCAATGGACTTTCCTCCCAATGAAATTTCATTGTTGCCAATTGACCTTATCCATTATTTTCGTGGAAAAAAATAATTTCAAATGACACATTTTTAAAAGCTCATTCCAATTGGGACCATTCAAATTCATTGAATTTAAACTAACTCTATGGTTTCTAGTATATTTTTTTATGCAGAGTTAATTTCCATTTAAAAGAAAGACCATTCAAAACGATTTATTTCCATTGAAAAAATCATTCAAATCTATTCATTATAATCGAGTTCATAAAATTTGTGACTATTGATTTTCATTGGAAATAAACCTGATTTAAACCCATTTTTTTCCAATGAAAAACCCATTCAAATGGATTCATCTTTTTCAAGCTCATGAAAATTTGCAACAGTTAATTTCCATTGGGAAAAAAGTTTATTGAAATCTATTAATTCCCATTGAAAAAACTGTTCAAGTCGATTTAATTTTTTTGAGCTCTTAAAATTTTTGAAAGTTCATTCCCATTGAGAAGGAAGTCTATTGAAATTCATTCATTCACATCGGCGAAAATATTCAAATAAATTCATTTTTGCTGATCTCATAAAAGTTGCGACCAGTGATTTCTATTGAGAAAAGCTACCATTGAAATCTATTCATTTCCATTGACAAAACCATTCAAATCTATTTTTTTTTATTGAGCCAATAAAATTTGCGACCAGTGATTTCTATTCAGAAAAGCGACCATTGAAATCCATTCATTTCCATTGACAAAACCATTCAAATCTATTTATTTTTATTGAGCCAATAAAATTTGCGACCATTGATTTCTATTGAGAAAAGCTACCATTGAAATCCATTCGTTTTCGTTGGCAAAACCATTCAAATCTATTTATTTTTATTGAGCCAATAAAATTTGCGACCATTGATTTCTATTGAGAAAAGGTACCATTCAAATCCATTCGTTTTCATAAGCAAAACCATTCAAATCTATTTATTTTTATTGAGCCAATAAAATTTGCGACCATTGATTTCTATTGAGAAAAGGTACCATTGAAACCCATTCGTTTTCGTTGGCAAAACCATTCAAATCTATTTATTTTTATTGAGCCAATAAAATTTGCGACCATTGATTTCTATTGAGAAAAGGTACCATTCAAATCCATTCGTTTGCATTGGCAAAACCATTCAAATCTTTTTATTTTTATTGAGCCAATAAAATTTGCGACCATTGATTTCTATTGAGAAAAGGTACCATTCAAATCCACTCACTTCCATTGAAAAAACCATTGAAATCAATTAATTTTCATTGAATAAAAAAGGTCCCATAAAAATCAATTGGTATCGATTGAAAAATTTTTGTCCATCCATTGGGACAATTCAGAACCATTAAAAACCACTGAGTTTGAATCGAACTCAATGGTTTTGAATGGATTTTTTGTAGCAGGGATAAATTGAGCAAATAAGTGCAAGGGGTACTTACTACCAGATGACACAAATTAAAGGCATATGACTCTTTCATCAGGTGCCCCATGCTTTTAATTAGAATCCTAACTAAATTTTGTTTGCTCCATATTATATTTTCTATTTTATATCTAATACTTAAGCTTATATTAAATCTTTTAAAGTACTTTGAAAAGATTAAACAGCATTTAAATTTTATTTTCTTATTTTAAGTACATTTTTTTAATATTTCAAAACTTGTTAAAGAAAATCATTTTTTTTAAACTTTTCTTTTTATTTTTTAATTTAATTTGTTTTTTTACTTGATCCGCCTTGGTTATGATGTTGTAGGCTTGCCGGATTATTTGTTTACTTAACTAATCAACTAATTTTGCACTAGCGACACCCAGGGTTATAGGTTTATAGGTGTAGCAAGTAAAAAAGAAATAATAAACAATAAACCAACAAAATTTTTTTGAAAAGTTTAAGGAACTTTAAGTCAAGTAATATACTTATCTCTTCTTTACACAAGATGCTTATACTAGTTCTTCTGAGCCAGTATAAGTATCTTGTGGAAAGAATAAAAATCTTACACATGCGCAAGATGTCAATAGCTCTTTTTTAAAAAGGGATAAAATAAACACACCACCATAAAAATTTTAAAAAAACTCAAAAATTAAAAAAAAATTTACTGATTTGCTGACTGCATGGTATTGAAAGGAAAATGTATGCAGAAACATTGTAAGTAAAAGCTAATAGAGCTCTATTGAAAACAAATTTTTGGTTCCATTTAGAGAACTTAGGTATGTTCATAACCCTTACGGAAAAACCCTCAACTTAGCGCAAAACTGCTCCCTGGACATAAACTCCTTAATTTAGGAGTTTACTATCAATTTGGGAGCAGTTTTGCGCTAAGTTGAGGGTTTTTTCCATAAGGGAATACTAAGTTACAAGAGAACAGATTGGAACCAAAATACAAAATTATTTATAATCTTAAAGCAACGCTGGAGTTAAGCACAGTAATATAATCAATCCTGGGCCCTCTTCTATTTAATCTTAAACAATAAAATCTTTAAGTTGAACATAAAACAAAACTGGCCCAAAAAAGATCAGTCTAATGTAACATTACTTAATCTTATTTTGCATGACTTTGAAATTTATTAACATCTTATTCTTATACATAAATTTAATATTAATTTTGTCTTGCATAATGTATGCGTTTTGACACCTTCTGCTGTTTAACTTATTGATTTGCACTATATAATCGGACAGGAATAAAAAATGTTAACAAAGATGGTAATAATAATGACAAAAATAAACAATTTATTTCAATTAGTGTCAAGCCTAATAGTTACTAATATTTTAAAAAAAAATTTCACCGACCCTAAGTGTCTAAAAAAGACATAGTATATAAAAAATATTTTAAAATATTATTTTAATATGTATATTATTCTTCTTACTTTGGTTCTACCGTAAACAACTTCAACATTATTCACATTCTTCACAAGAAGAGTAATAATTACGCAGTGCTCAGTCTGATACCAATCAACTTTCATATTTGAAGCACGCTGAAATATTTATAAGGATTATTGAACAATTTTTGAGAAAATAATTTATAATATTGAAGTAACCTAGTAAACAATAACGAAATCACTTGTCATTAAAAAAAAAAAAAAAAGGACAGAATGAGACGGTTAGTTCACTATCTGCACAAACTCATTTAGAAATACAAAAGGTCTACAAAGTCGACTGAACAGGGAACAGACTCCAAATATGCCGAGAAAAAAGTGCGGAGGGAGCGGACTGCGGAGTGCGGAGGCAACCGAGTGCGCGCGCGATATAAGATGAATGCGTATACGCATATGTATACATAAACTTTAAAAAAACACAAATTTATTATTATCATTATTTAAATAAACGAAATAACCCAATTCTATTTTATTTGTAACTGTCTTCTTATTATAATTTACAAATTCAAATAACCCATTTCTCTTTTTATTATTTAAATAATTCAAACAACCCAATTATATTTTCATTATTAACTCTCTTTTGATAATTTAAAAAACGAAATAACCCATTTCTATTTTATTATTAAAAAAAAGTCAATTAAAAATTCATTTTTTGTTAAAAAAAGAGCGTAATAACTCATGTCTCTTATCTGTCTTCAAGGTAGCGGCAACGCACGAGACTGTAGTTACAAGCTGTTGGCTCGAGTGATACTGACCCCGCGCTCGGCCTAACGCTGCTAGCTGCGCAGGCATACGTTAGTCCTCTCTCTCGCACACTCATACTCTCCCTCTCTCTCACACACGGGCTCGCAGAGGCGGAGCCCATACTACAACCCCCCCCCCCCCCCCGAAAACGAGAAAAAATCGAAGATCTAACCGGTATCCAAAGATTCGCAATTTTTCGCGTACGGATGGTAGTCCCGCCTGCGCGCATAGGTTTTCACACTTGTAGGACGCACAGGAGAAGGACCTATGGGTATCGTGACATTACCGCGATACGGAGTAGTTCGTGAGGGAACTGGGGGCGAAGCGCGTAGTGCGACCGAAGGAGTTTTCGTGGGTAGCGAAGGGGAGGATTCCGCGTGCATTGAGGATGATCGAGCTGATCCGGAAACGTCGGCGAATCTAACAGATTTCGGAAGAGACCTGGACGAGCGAACGCGAGAATCATTCCGAGATGGAGAAACAGCTGGAGAGGGTGCACAAGGGGCCGAACAATCCGGGCTGTCAGGCGAGGCTTGGCTCGACGACTGGGACGAACCATCCGGTGGAACTGGGACTACAGCCTGAGTACCGATGATATCG
Source organism: Encarsia formosa (assembly GCA_038277355.1). NCBI lineage: Eukaryota > Metazoa > Arthropoda > Insecta > Hymenoptera > Aphelinidae > Encarsia > Encarsia formosa. The sequence goes on from CM076187.1 coordinate 24,362,787, forward strand.
CGCAACCGAGCGGGTGCTTGGGGAGCGCGATCGTCGAGACCGAGAATGTCTTCAGCGAAATCCTCGGGGACGAAATGCGCAGGAATGAGCCGCTCGACATTAACCACCTTCTCGGTGCTGCCAACGTTTAGCAAAAAGTTCCTGTCAGTAAGGCACCGTACTACCTTGTAAGGACCGTGGTAAGGACGTTCGAGAGATCACTTGACAGGCTTTGAACGCATGTGGACGTGCGTACACGAAGCCATGTCCTTGAAGACAAACGGCTTGAGTCTGGACTTGCGAGCAGTCGGCACGAGTTTGATTTCTTTGATGTGCTCCTGGAATTCCTCAAGGAAGAGGTGACGATTCAGCTCAAAGTCCCCGGGAATACAAAATTTACCGGGTATTCGAAGAACAGTGCCGAAGACAAATTCCGCGGGGCTAGCGTCGAGCTCAAGGCGGACACGAGTGCGGAGACTGAGAAGAACTGAGGACAAAATACGAGACCAGTTAGGATTGTCACAATAACACATTATGGAGGCCTTGAGATCGCGATGAAAGCGCTCTACGAGGCCATCCGATGATGGGTCATAGGGAGTTGTGCGGATCCTCTCGCAGCGTATCATTTGGAGAAGGGCCGAGAAAAACTGGGACTTGAACTGCGAGCCTTGATCTATCGTGAGGATCTCTAGGGCTCCGTACCGACAGACCCAAGTTTCGTAGAAAGCCCTGGCTACGGTTGTTGCCTCCATATCGGGCAAAGCTGCCGCTTCAGGCCACCTAGAATAGCGATCAATCATGGTCACGGCGTATAGATTGCCCTCGCTCTCGACGAGACTGCCGACCAGGTCGATGTGGATGTGGGTGAACCTACCATCAGGGACAGGGAATTCGCCCGGCAGGAACTTGTTGTGGCGTGTGACCTTTGATTGCTGGCAAGGCATGCAGGCTTTGCACAATTGGGCAATCTCGCGAGCCATATTCGGCCAGACGTAGCTTTGACGAATGAGTTCAACGGAGACCTTAGAACCAGGATGAGAGTGGCCGTGGACCAAGTCAACCACGGCTCTACGAAATTGAGCTGGCACATATGGGCGAATGGTAGAGTCGAAAGTATCGGAGAAGATTGGAGTATGATTCTCACCGATTGACAAGCGAATGAGCTTCAATGGGTGGGACGGGTCGTCGAGAATTCCCCTGAGCTGCTCGTCAGCGGCTTGGCCGACAGTCAACTCCTGGAGGGAGAAAATGGTTGGTAGTCTGAAGGCGTCGATGTTAGCCAGAATTGCCTGAACCTGAGGAAGCTTGTCTACTTCCGAGGACAGGGTACTCCAATTCAAAGTTGCGGAAGTCGTGAAAGACTCGACCTTGTCGGGAATCGTGACACGAGAGACTGCATCGGTTCCCGGATCCGGGAATGTACTGGACGTCGTGTACTCCGATATGTAGGCTAGTTGCCTTTGACGCCGAGCAGGGGCATGAGCCGGGTCGTTAACGAACGCATATTTCAAATCTCGATGATCGGTGAACACGTCGAACTGACGGCCTTCAAGGAAGTAGTGAAAATACTTAACTGTCTCAAAAATGCCGTTCACGTTCGAAGACTGAGTACACCTGCTGAGCCGAGGTTAGTTTTTTAGAGAAAAAACTAATTGGTGGCCAGGGAGTCGTAGGTGAACTACGCTGCTCCAAAGTTGCGCCGATCGCCCCATCAGAGGCATCAGAGAGCAAGCGGATCTCAGCCTTATCGTCCGGGTAGACCAACAGCGCGCACTCTGCAAGTTGATTTTTACAGTCCGCGAAAGCTCTCTCGGTCTCGGGGGACCACGGCACAAGACAGGGGTCCTTTTTCTTGACGTCATGCATGAGAGCATTCAGTGGGCGCTGGATTGCCGCGGCCTTTTTGAGGAATGGCCTGTAGGAGTTGATTATACCAAGGAAGCTGCGAAGCTGGACCAGAGTCACAGGCTTCGGGAACTCTGTGATGGCGCGAACCTTTTCTGGGCATGGGCGAATACCCTCTGCGCTAATAACGTGCCCGATGAATGGAATATCGGGTTTGGCGAAAATGCATTTCGCCAAATTGATGCGAGGTGGAACTTTTGTAGTCTCTCGAAAACGATACGGAGGTGTATCATGTGTTCCTCGAGGTTTTCGAAAGCTATGGAGATGTCATCAAAGAATTTTACGACGAAAGAAAGATCACCGAGGGCGGCATACAAATAACGCTGCAAGGTTTGACCAGCGTTGCGTAAACCCTCGATCATGACGAGGTACTCAAATAAGCAAACGGGGCAGATCACGGTGGTTTTCGGGACATCATCCAGACGGATCAGAATCTGCTGATAGGCCCGAACCAGGTCAAGAAGTGTAAAGATTTTCTTGCCTTTAAGGGAGCAGCTGATGTCACGAAAGTTGGCGGCGTTGAAACGATCTGGGACCGTGATGGAGTTAACATAGCGGTAGTCTCCGCAGATGCGCCATGAGTCGCCCTTCTTCACAATGTGAATGGGCGAAGCCCAGGGGCTATCCGAGGCTCGACAAATTCCAGCGTCGCACAGGCGCTTAAACTCGGCCCGAACGAACTCGAGTTTATCGTCGGAGAGATGACGAGATCACTTTGCGCGTGGGTGGCTGGAGGTTATGATGCGATGATAAATTCCCCGCTCCTGCAGAGGTGCAGGCAGCTCGAGGCCAGTGACACGAGGGAATTCGGAGAAAAGTTGAGCAAAGGGGTGCGCTGGATCGACAACGCTAACACCAGAGCAGGTCGGTTCGCGAAGAGTACCGGTAACGTGCAACTGGGTTACGTTGTCAACTAGGCGCCGTCGTTTCAAGTCGGGAATGAAGTCGAAGTGACGGAGCACGTCGGCTCCAAGAATAGAGTAAGGAATATCAGCAATGAAAAACGACCAAGACATTTCACGGTGGAGGCCGAGGTCAAAACTTTCGGTGACGATTCCGAAGGTTGGGATGAGTGATCGGGGACCATGCTTTTGGCCAAGATCGATACTTGAGCACCGGTGTCGACGAGGGATGGTCGGTTGGTTCATTTGTCGATAACAAAGTGGCGAAGGGAATCAGAGCCCGGAGCGTTCACCTCGCATACGCCGGGATTAATTAGTTTTCTGCCTGGGGCTTTGTCTTTCTGTACTCATCGAAACTCGTAATGTTTCAAGCTTTCGCGAAGTCGTTCCAGGCAGGGCAAGAAGGGCCACGACAAATGCGACAATTTTTGCGATACTTGAAATGCGGAAAGCAAAAGCGAGGACCCTCGATGCCCTGATCCTGGAACTTGGCGCGGTTGTCGGACTTCCCGCGACCACGAGACTTGCTTCGACTCCGTTGGATCTCTTGCCTGACCACAACAGCGATCTGAGCTGGAAGCAGCGCAGGCTCGGAGTCGGCGCTGATCTGAAGGCCGGGGGACTTCCTATTCCTAGCGTGAAGACGGTCAGCCTTTTCAGCAGCAGCTAACTCGTCTGGCGCTGATACCTCAGTGTCAACAGAGAAAGAAATGCTGTCAGCGAGGCGTTTGGCCCACAACCTCAGGATGACGAAAGAGTCTAGCTGGCCTGCGCCGAGAGCTTTCATTCGAGCTAGGAGCTCTGAACGCCGGGGATCGCCGAGGCCACAATCGCGAAAGAGACGATCGAGTTTCTTCACGGTGGATTCGCCATACTTCGAAAGAAGAACTTGTTTCAATGTTTCGTAGCGATTCAGAGGTGGAATAATCGTGTCGGCCAGGTTGTCGTTAACAGTGCTTGGGAGGTTTTGCCTGACCGCCCAATAACGAGCACTGTCGGCCGTGATCCCGTCATCCTGAAAACGCTCCTCGAGTAACCTGAACCAGTACTCCAGGGTACGGGTCGAAAACTGGTTAAATACGAAAGGGCGATCTTTCCCAGCTGGGTGAAGGTCGTGACGAAGAGAATGAAAAGACTGGTTTTGAAATGGGTTTGGTTGAGTAAAGTCAAAAGGAATGCCGGGTATCGATGAAGCCGAGTGATGCTGAGGCAAGAACGACGTGGTTGTCGAAGCGCCGATCGGAGGTCCTCCCACCGTGGAAGATTGGACGACCGTGGGGGAAGAATTCAACGACGAAGTCTGAGTTTGGGTTCTCAATGTGACGTTCTGTGGCACGAATTCCGGGGCGTTGAGATTGGGCAGGACAATCGGCTGAGTGCCAGGAACCGGTGGTTGAAGGTTAAGAGAAGACTGCATCCGAGGAAAATCGAAGGGGGATCCCGTGGAGGGCATATTGCCGGAAAAACCAGGTCCCGACGTCCCAGGATCGCCCTGGTTGGGTTTGACATTAAAAACAGAGGCAAGAGCCTTCCCGATGGACTCCTGGAGAGTCGATTCGGAAAAACGACTGCCCAGTTCAGTGATCTGGCGCTGGAGATCCTCAATAGTCGTGGGATTGCCGGATGAATCACTCGCGTCGACGATGACGTCCCGAAGATTTCCTGAGCTGGTGTCGTTGGCGAAATCACCCTCCATGACCGAGTACGAGCTAAAAGTCGAAACGAAGAAAGGGGAAATTGGAATCGCGAAAGTACGTGCACGGAGAAGGAGACACACTATGAAACACAATGCATCCACGGTGTTTCCCAGTGTACGCAGTTGACGCATGCTTTTTTCTCGGTTACTCAAGTTCTGCTGAATCTCTAACCTCGAAACTTTAAAAGCGTATAAATATTAATATCAAGTTTATAATCATAATTGAAGTTTATAAATTTGTTAGGGAAGATAGCAAGAACATTTCGAAGTAAGAATTGTATACAATTTTAAGAGTAAAACTTTAAAAACTGTATACATGGGTGTTCTGAGGCGGAACAAAGAACAAAGGGTTGAGCAAAAAAACTTTCGCCGAGTGGCAGACCGGCTGGGCGAACGAAAAAAACTTTGTTCTTTTTTTCTAATAGCTAAGATAATCACCTTCAAAAGGGTACGAGGTACTTATAGTTTGCTGGGCAAACTTACCGTGAGGTGCGATGATTGAAGAAACGCAGCCTGCACGATGTAGCAAAATTTCTTTTTTTTTCTGTTGAAATAAACTAATAAAAGTTTATATATTCTGCATTACTATTGTAGTAATGCAGAATCGTGGATCTTGTGTTAGTTCATAATTAATTACTCTGAGGTTGTTTGTGTATAAATGAAGTTTATTAGAGTAATATTATTAATGAATATTATTAACAAGTTTGGTCTTACAGTTATTCTTATCTTGATAACAACAGCTTTAAACTTTACGTAAATTTATGCTGACTACATATTACATGTGTCGCTAGCTCAGTTTTTCTCTTACTGCGGCCACTACACCTAGTAGAGTGGACGAACGCAGACGAACGACTGGTCTCGCCTCGCGCGCGCTGCACGATCGAGCCTACACACACACTCTCACACGCTCGTTTACGTCACTCGCTATGAGCTATATGTTTACATTTCAACACGCCTCCTAAACAAATTGCGATTTATTACATTTTTTCCTTTCTTATTCTTATTACAATTATTTTAATTTTAATCCGCATCTAATTTTAACAAATTTACTTCAACCCAAGCTCTTGGTGAAAATATCAGCCAAGTTTTTATTTGTATCAATTTTCACAATATCTATTTTACCATTTTCGTAATTCTCATTTACATATTGACTTGAATTTTTAGTAAGATTACCGAATTTAGTAATTGAAATTGCTCCCGAATCATCCTCATAGATTTTCAACGGTTTTTGAATTTTTAAATCGAATACTTCGTTCAACAAATTTCTCAAAAATTAAATTTCGGTCACAGCCTCAGACATAGCAGTATATTCTGCAAATGTCGAGCATTTGGTTACAGAACTTTGCTTGCGCGATTTCCAATAAATTATATTCCGACCTGTTGTCGATTTTCTATCGGTAACATCACCCGCATAATCGGAATCTACCATACAATCAAGTGTCTCTCTTTTTGCGTCCTTATTATCAGAAGTCAATTTCAGGGTTTTTGTTTTAATCAAATATTTTAAAATTCTCACTGCATATTTATAATGAGTTTTATCATAACTTGCCTGGAAACGACTTAGATAATTCACGCTATCTGCGATGTCTGGTCTCGTGTCAGAACTTATGTATAAAAGCTCCCCAATCAAATTTCTGTACTTTAAATTGTTATCAATATCTTCTGCACATTCCAACTTTAAGTTCCTCTCCATCGGAGTATCATGTAACTTGGCATCATTGATTCCATACTTTTCTGCCAAAGATTCAATATAATTTTGTTGACTGAAGGTCATCACATTTTTATCTTTATTATAATCTATGTCAATTCCAATATAACTTTTTATTTTACCTCAATCTTTCATAGTGAAAATTTTCATTAATTTATTTTTGATTTCATCAACTTTGTTTTGATCTTTACAACAAATTAACATATCATCTACGAATATCAACTTTATAACGAGCAACTAAAATAAAATGTATTTTTTGCATTACACAAAACATAATATCTCTTCATAATTATCTAATCTATCTTCTTAAAACTAATCATAATTACAGAATGTGATACTCTGAGAAAGTTTTAGAGTTGCAATTTTTTAAAGCCTTGAATAAAACAGATGGTTCAGGGAGTTACATTTTTTTCAAAGCTCGCACGGCTTAAGAGTAGGCAGTCAAAAATTATGTCGCGAAGTGTAAGCAGATCTTTTCGAGGTTTTAAACACCTTTACTTACGTACTAAATATCAACTTTATCATCAATTACTCTTACATGTCTAGCATTTATCACTTTATTGTTTAATAAAACTTTATAACTATTGTTGTTATCGTGTTTGCTAAACTTCTATTTTTCAAATACGCTACTGTAGTAATTATTTCGGGCCAATATTTTTTATCAATTTTTGCCTCTCTTAATAAACATCTGCCCATGTCCATTGCGGACCTATTATATACCTCTCCGCCACACCATTCAACTCGTGGACTAGGTAATAATTCTATACCCTTCCTGTCTATGAAATCATAAATTTTATTATTTAAATATTCTGTACCATTATCACATTGTAGTTTTTTAAGTCTTTTATTCAACTGATTCTCTACTAAATTCACATATTTCTCAAAACAACCTGCCACTTCTGACTTACTTTTAATGGTATATATTTTTGTGTATTTACTATAATCATCAATAAATGTTAAAAAACAATTTTCCCCTTTATAACCTATAGTTTCATGTGGTCCCTTTAAATCTGTATGAATTAATTCTAAAGTTTCTGTCGAGGCAGTTCTATCATTATCAAAGGGAATATTCGTCATTTTACTTTGGATACAATTTGCACATTTCATTTCACAATTCTCTAATTTAGCTGGCAACCCATCAAACGATTTATTTGATACTAATTTATTTAAATAATCAAAATTTATGTGTCCTAAGACTGTATGCCATTTTTCCTTGTTAGTTAGTTTCACAGAATTTACATATACATGATTCGAATCAATCTCTGGATGATAACTTTTTATTACATGTAGATTATTAAACGTGCTAGCTTCAGCTATCAAATCACCATTCATCTTATAAATTTTACAATAATAACCCTGTGAAACTATCTTACAAGTTTTTGCTATTTTTGCATAAGTCAATAAATTTTTCTTAAATTCTTTTATATAATATACGTCTCTCAAGTCAACTACATTTCTACCATATTTTGTATAAAAAATCAATTTCATTTTACCTATCTTACTAGCTTTCATCGTATTGCCATCGGGCAGCTTAACATGAACAGGACTTTCCTTTTATTCGCTATGAGCTGTATGTTTACATTTCAACATTTTCTTTTCTCTACTTTGCTCTCTCGTCAAAATAATAATCTTCTCCTTTTTCCAGTTCTATCCGAATTCTAACTATTTGATATTTTCTTTACCAGTACCGACTATAGTTTTTATTTGGACATGTTCGGGAATGGGGGCGTGTGTTTCTGGAAGCGCGCTATGCGCGCACCAATTCTAGCCTGCGGCACCGTCCACGCTCAACTCCCAAAATTATGTTCAAATATATGTTTTTTCGGGCTCCAGTCAATTTTAGGTGCATTATGAGTGTTGTTTTCTGAAAAAATGACAGCAAGTTCAGTCATAAAATTTATTGCTGCGTTCTAACCTCAAAGTCTGGCACCTTGGTCGTTTTCATATTTAAGTAAGTTTTTTGACGATCCGATAGATGGCGACTGCAAAACAGACCATACAGGGTGACCCATTTTAAAAGACCCACCCAAATAACTCGCTTGGAAAGGCCCAAATCGAAAAAAATGTAGAGAGCAAAGTTTCATTATTTTTTGGGGCTAATTTGATGGGCCCAAAAAATTTGGGCCCAGGGCCTTATTTTGGACCCCACGGACCCTAAGTCCGTTTTTTTGAATGGGAACCCCTATTTTTGACCTTGGATTCGGAAAGAGCGGGAAATTTTACGATTTTTAGGTATTTTTTGAAAATTTTTTAGAATCCTCTTGGGGCTTGGTAAGCCTAGGTAAGGCCCAATTGTGTTTGGTAGCGTTATTTTCGAGAATAGTGCATTTTTAGTGCACCACATGCAATGGAAAAGTTTCTTGTTTTGAATGTCTAGGACCTACGACGAGGACGTAGCAAGATGGAATTTTAGGTCCTACTGGGTCCTATCAATTAAAATAAAACCCGAAAAATATTAGTGGTACAATTTAAAAAGTGGGGGGGGGGATTTTTTTATTGTTTTTAAATGCACAGATCAAGTTTTCGCTCGAAGCTTCAAGCAGTTTACAATTAATTTAAAAATTTCAATTCATTAATTCTTTAACAGTTCTTTTGAAAAATAAAATATTTTGAAAGTCTCAATGTTGTTCGAGGTACTCAATGAACATTTAAAAACTATAATTTTAAAATAGTATCGAAATGTAAAGTTTAGGTTTAAAAAACAGCGATATTTAAATTTGAAGAATAAAAATTGAAAAAGTATTTAATTATCAAGTTTCAGTGTCGAAAACAGCGCTATCTACATTTAATGAATACAAACTAAAAAAGTATTAAATTATAAAGTTTTAGTATCGAAAATAGCGATACTTACATTTGAAGAATAAAAATTAAAATAGTATTTAATTGTCAAGTTTCAGTATCGGAAACAGCGCTATCTACATTTAATGAATACAAATTAAAAAAGGATTAAATTATAAAGTTTTAGTATCGAAAATAGCGATATTTACATTTGAAGAATAAAAATTAAAATAGTATTTTATTGTAAAGTTTCAGTATCGGAAACAGCGCTATCTACATTTAATGAATACAAATTAAAAAAGTATTAAATTATAAAGTTTCAGTATCGAAGACAGCACAATCTACATTCGAAGAATACATATTTAAAAAAAGAATTAGCTTACGTTCAAACGTCACGGGCTGAAATCGATAAATTTTTTACCTTAATAAAACTTGTAGTGAAAATGCCGGATTACACTCGATCTGAAATAGTGGATATTTTACTTATCTTAGGAGAGTGTGCTAAAAACAATCGGCATGCGGCCCGTTTGTATCAGCAGCGCTATCCGAACAGAAATCAGCATCCAAATCACCGGGTCATAGCGAGAATTGAACAGCGAGAAAGACAAGGACCTCAAAGACCTCGGCAGCGTCGAAGAGTTATAACAATTGAAAATGATGACCCTAGGATATTGGTAGTGCTTGCTTTAACTACAGCAAATCCGAATATATCACTTCGTCAAATCCAATTGCAAACGGGTATTCCAAGAGAGACTGCAAGAAGATTGTTGGAAAAACATCATTTTCACCCGTATCACATTACATTGACTCAGCAACTAATCCCACCTGACTTTCAGAGACGACAACAATTTTGTTTGTGGGTAAAAGAAAGATTGGAAGAAAGTCCTAACTTTTTTTATAATGTTATGTTTTCTGATGAGGCTACTTTCCATAATATGGGGGAACTCAATCGCCATAACTGCCACTATTGGTCTCCAGAGAATCCACACTGGAGAAGATCCATCGATCATCAAAATCGATGGAGTTTAACGACATGGTGTGGAATTATCAATGATCATTTAATAGGGCCATTTTTTTTGACAATCATGTCAATGGGCAAAATTACCTGCAGTTTCTAACAAATGAACTCCCCAACCTTTGAGTCAATGTTGATGAACAGACAAGGGAACACATGTGGTTTCAGCATGACGGTGCACCGGGTCACAGGACTGTTGCCGTTCAACAATTTCTGGCTGAACAATATCCTAATCAATGGATTGGTATTGGGCGTGCCAAATTTGATCACGTTGAGAGGCCACCTAGGTCCCCGGATCTAACGAATCCAGACTTTTTTTTATGGGGCTACGTTAAAAATGTCGACCATGCCGAAGCTCCGACTACGAGAGAAAACATGAAGGAGCGAATTAGAAATGCTTGCCAGAACATATCAAGAGAAGTTCTTTTATCAACTATTCGAAGTTTTGAGCGAAGAATTGATCTCTGCATTGTTAATAACGGAGGAATCTTCAAACACTTGATTCGCTAAACAAAAAATTGCGATTTTATGATTGCATACAAATAATATTTTTCGGGTCTTATCTTAATTGATAGGACCTAGTGGGACCTGAAAATCCATCTTGCTACGTCCTCATCGTAGGTCCTGGATATCGAGGTTCTCGCTGACTAAACGCAAGCAATGGTATTCAAAATTTGAATAAAACTGATAAATGGGCCCTGTGAGGGTTCAGAAAAAACGAGGTCTCAAAGAATACCTTAAAATCATAAAATTTTCCGTTCTTTAAAAATTCGAGGTCAAAATTAGAATGTGTTCCACTTTTAAAAAACGAAGTTAGGACCCGTAGGGCCTCAAATAAGGCCCCGGGCCCAAATTTTTTGAGCCCGTTTGGTTGGAAATTTTTAATCAAGAAACTTTCCCAATGCATAAGCTATGCAAAAAATGCGTTATTTTCGAAATAATTCGGGTTAAAAAGAAATGGGGCTTCTAAAAGTCTTATAAGCCCTGCAGAGCCTCATGTGGGGACCAAAAAAATTTTCAAAAAATACCTTAAAATCGTAGAATTTCCCGCTCTTTCCGAATCCGAGGTCAAAAATTGGGGTTCCCATTAAAAAAACGGACTTAGGGTCCATGGGGCCCGAAATAAGGCCCTGGGCATGGTTGTAAACTCGAGTCAAAAATCCAATATCGAGTAACTCGAGTCGAGTAGAGTCAAGTCTAGTCGACGCACAGCAGTTTATGCTTGTAACCTGCATACGCACAAGAAGTTTTTATAATAGAAGGGTGAAAAAATATTTCGGAGGAAGTTTGGACTCCGGAGGGGTCAGGGCGGACGCCTGGTGCACCTGGTGATACTTACGCCTTGGAGATGAATTCCCCAGAAAGTTAAGACACCAAAGGGACCAGGGTAGACACCTGATGCAACAAATATTAATTACGCCTTGGAGATGATTTCCCCAGGAGGTTTGGACTTCGGATGAGTCAGGGCAGACAACTGGTGCACCTGGTGATACACCTTGGAGATGATTTCCCCAGGAAGTTTGCACTCCGGAGGGGCCAAAGTGGACACTCGGTGCACCTGGTCATACTGATGCCTTGGAGATGACTTTCCCCAGGAAGTTTTGACTTGGGAGGGTCAGGGCGGACACCTGGTGCACCTGGTATTAATTACGCCTTGAAAACGATTTCCCCAGAAACTAAGGACTCCGGAGGGCTCAGGGGAGATACCCGGTGCACCTGGTGATACTTACGCCTTAGAGATGATTTCCCCAGGAAGTCTTGACTCCAAAGGGGCCAGGGTGAACACCTGGTGCAACTGGTATTAATTACGCCTTGGAGATGATTTCCCTAGGAATTGGACTTCAGAGGTGTCAGGGTCGTCATCTGGTGCAACTGTTATTAATTACGCCTTGGAAATGATTTCCCCAGAAACTAAGGACTCCGGAGATGTCAGGGGAGATACCCGGAATTCCCCAGGAAGTTAGGACTCAAGAGGAATCAGGGTGGACACCTGGTGCACCTGGTGATTCTAACGCCTTAGAGATGATTTCCCCAGGCAGTTAGGACTTCGGAAGTTTCAGGGCGGAGACCCTGTGCACCTGGTGATACTTACGCCTCAGAGATGATTTCCCCAGGAAGTCTTGACTCCAAAGGGGCAAGGGTGGACACCTGTTGAAACCGGTATTAATTCCACCTTGGAGATGATTTCCCCAGGAAGTTTGGACTTCAGGGTGGACACCTGGTGCTCCTGGTAATACTTACGCCTTGCAGACAATTTTCCCAGGGAGTTTGGACACTCGAGGGGCTTGGGTGGACACTCGGTGCACCTAGAGATACTGACTTTTTGGAGATGATTCCCCCAGGAAGTTTTATCTCCAAAGGGGCAAGGGTGGACACCTGGTGCAATTGGTATCAATTACGCCTTGGAAATGATTTTCCCAGGAAGTTAGGACTTCAGAAGGGTCAGGCCAGACACCTGGTGCACCTGGTACTAATAACGCCTTGGAAATGATTTCCCCAGAAACTAGGACTCCGAAGGGGTCAGGGGAGATACCCAGTGCACCTGGTGATATTACGCCTTAGAGATGATTTCCCCAGGAAGTTTCGACTCCAAAGGAGTCAGGGCGAAAACCTGGTGCTCCTGGTGATACTTACGCCTTGGAGATAATTTCCTTAAGAAGTTTGGACTTCAAAGGAGTCAGGGCAGACACCAGGTGCTCCTGGTGATACTTACGTTTTGGAGATGATTTCTCCAGGAAGTTTGGACTTTAAAGGGGCCAGGGTGGACACCTGTTGCAACTGGTATTAATTACGCCTTGGAGATGACTTCCCTAGGAATTGGACTTCAGAGGCGTCAGGGTCGTCACCTGGTGCAACTGTTATTAATTACGCCTTGGAAATGATTTCCACGGAAACTAAGGACTCCGGAGATGTCATGGGAGATACCCGGTGCATCTGGTGATACTTACGCCTTAGAGTTGAATTCCCCAGGAAGTCTTGACTCCAAAGGGGCCAGGGTTGCTACTGGTGCAACTGGTATTAATTACGCCTTGGAAAGCATTTCCCCAGGAAGTTAGGACTCCAGAGGAGTCAAGACGGACACCTCGTGCTCCTGGTGATTCTAACGCCTTAGAGATGATTTCCCCAGGAAGTTTGGACTCCAATGGGGTCAGGGTGGACACCTGGTGCCACTGCTATTAATTACGCCTTCCCTAGGAATTGGACTTCAGAGGTGTCAGAGTCGTCATCTGGTGCAACTGTTATTAATTACGCCTTGGAAATGATTTCCCCAGAAACTAAGGACTCCGGAGGTGTCAGGGGAGATACCCGGATTTCCCCAGGAAGTTAGGACTCCAGAGGAATCAGGGTGGACACCTGGTGCACTTGATGATTCTAACGCCTTAGAGATGATTTCCCCAGGAAGTTAGGACTTCGGAAGTTTCAGGGCGGACACTCTGTGCACCTGGTGATACTTACGCCTCAGAGATGATTTCCCCAGGAAGTCTTGACTCCAAAGGGGCAAGGGTGGACACCTGTTGCAACCGGTATTAATTCAACCTTGGAGATGATTTCCCCAGGAAGTTTGGACTTCAGAGGAGTCAGGGTGGACACCTGGTGCTCCTGGTAATTTTTACGCCTTGCAGACGATTTTCCCAAGGAGTTTGGACAGTCGAGGGGCTTGGGTGGACACTCGGTGCAATTGGTATCAATTACGCCTTGGAAATGATTTTCCCAGGAAGTTAGGACTTTAGAAGGGTCAGGGCGGACTTCTGGTGCACCTGGTACTAATAACGCCTTGGAAATGATTTCCCCAGAAACTAAGGACTCCGGAGGGGTCAGGGGAGATACCCAGTGCACCTGGTGACATTACGCCTTAGAGATGATTTCTCCAGGAAGTTTCGACTCCAAAGGAGTCAGGGCGAAAACCGGGTGCTCCTGGTGATACTTACGCCTTGGAGATAATTTCCTTAAGAAGTTTAGACTTCAAAGGAGTCAGGGCAGACACTAGGTACTCCTGGTGATACTTACGCCTTGGAGATGATTTCTCCAGGAAGTTTGGACTCCAAAGGGGCCAGGGTGGACACCTGTTGCAACTGGTATTAATTACGCCTTGGAGATGATTTCCCTAGGAATTGGACTTCAGAGGCGTCAGGGTCGTCACCTGGTGCAACTGTTATTAATTACGCCTTGGAAATGATTTCCACGGAAACTAAGGACTCCGGAGATGTCATGGGAGATATCCGGTGCACCTGGCGATACTTACGCCTTAGAGATGATTTCCCCAGGAAGTCTTGACTCCAAAGAGGCCAGGGTGGACACCTGGTGCATCTGGTATTAATCACGCCTTGGAAAGGATTTCCCCAGGAAGTCAGGACTCCAGAGGGGTCAAGACGGACACCTGCTGCGCCTGGTGATTCTAACGCCTTGGAAATGATTTCCCCAGAAACTAAGGACTCAGGAGGGGTCAGGGGAGATACCCAGTGCACCTGGTGACATTACGCCTTAGAGATGATTTCCCCAGGAAGTTTCGACTCCAAAGGTGTCAGGGCGAAAACCTGGTGCTCCTGGTGATACTTACGCCTTGGAGATAATTTCCTTAAGAAGTTTGGACTTCAAAGGAGTCAGGGCAGACACCAGGTGCTCCTGGTGATACTTACGCCTTGGAAATGATTTCTCCAGGAAGTTTGGACTCTAGAGGAGTCAGGGCGGACACCTGGTGCACCTGGTGATACTTACGCCTTAGAAATGATTTCCTCAGGAAGTCTTGACTCCAAAGGAGTCAGGGCGGACACCTGGTGCTCCTGGTGATACATACGCCTTGGAGATAATTTCCTTAGGAAGTTTGGACTTCAAAGGAGTCAGGGCGGACACCAGGTGCTCCTGGTGATACTTACGCCTTGGAAATGATTTCTCCAGGAAGTTTGGACTACAAAAGGGCAAGGGTGGACACCTGGTGAACTGGTATTAATTACGCTTTGGAGATGATTTCTCTAGGAATTGGACTTCAGAGGCGTCAGGGTCGTCACCTGGTGCAACTGTTATTAATTACGCATTGGAAATGATTTCCACGGAAACTAAGGACTCCGGAGATGTCATGGGAGATACCCGGTGCACCTGGTGATACTTACGCCTTAGAGTTGAATTCCCCAGGAAGTCTTGACTCCAAAGGGGCCAGGGTTGACACCTGGTGCAACTGGTATTAATTACGCCTTGGAAAGCATTTCCCCAGGAAGTTAGGACTCCAGAGGAGTCAAGACGGACACCTGGTGCACCTGGTGATTCTAACGCCTTAGAGATGATTTCCCCAGGAAGTTTGGACTCCAATGGGGCCAGGGTGGACACCTGGTGCGACTGGTATTAATTACGCCTTGGAGATGATTTTCCCAGGGAGTTTGGACTCCAAAGGGGCCAGGGTGGACACCTGGTTCAATTGCTATCAATTACGCCTTGGAAATGATTTCTCCAGTATGTTAGGACTTCGGAAGTGTCAGGGCGGACACCTGGTGCTCCTGGTCATACTTACGCCTTGGAGATGATTTCCCCAAGAAGTTCTGACTCCAAAGAGGCCAGGACGGACACCTGGTGCAACTGGTATTAATTACGCCTTGGAAAGGATTTCCCCAGGAAATTAGGACTTTGGAAGAGTCAGGGCGGAAAACTGGTGCACCCGGTAATAGTTACGCCTTGCAGACGATTTCCCCAGGAAGTTTCGACTCCATAGGGGCCAGGGTGGACACCTGGGGCGACTGGTATTAATTACGCCTTGGAAAGGATTTCCCCAGGAAATGAGGACTTCGGAAGAGTCAGGGCGGAAAACTGGTGCACCTGGTAATAGTTACGCCTTGCAGACGATTTCCCCAGGAAGTTTCGACTCCAAAGGGGCCAGGGTGGACACCTGGGGCGACTGGTATTAATTACGCCTTAGAGATGATTTCCCCAAGAAGTTTATACTCCAATGGGGCCAGGGTGGACACCTGGTGCAACTGGTATAATTACGCCTTGGAGATGATTTCCCTAGGAAGATTGGACTTCAGAGACGTCGGGGTGGAATCCTGGTGCTCCTGGTGATAATTACGGCTTGGAGATGATTTCCTCAGGAAGTTTGGACTCCGGAGAAGCCAAAGTGGACACTTGGTGCACCTGGTAATACTTACGCCTTGCAGACGATTTTCCCAGGGAGTTTGGACACTTGAGGGGCTTGGGTGGACACTCGGTGCACCTAGTGATACTGACGCCTTGGAGATGATTTCCCCAAGAAGTTCTGACTCCAAAGAGGCCAGGACGGACACCTGGTGCAACTGGTATTAATTACGCCTTGGAAAGGATTTCCCCAGGAAATTAGGACTTCAGAAGAGTCAGGGCGGAAAACTGGTGCACCCGGTAATAGTTACGCCTTGCAGACGATTTCCCCAGGAAGTTTCGACTCCAAAGGGGCCAGGGTGGACACCTGGGGCGACTGGTATTAATTACGCCTTGGTGATGATTTTTCCAGGGAGTTTTGACTCCAAAGAGGCCAGGGTGGACACCTGGTGCAACTGGTATTAATTACGCCTTGGAAAGGATTTCCCCAGGAAATTAGGACTTCGGAAGAGTCAGGGCGGAAAACTGGTGCACCTGGTAATAGTTACGCCTTGCAGCCGATTTCCCCAGGAAGTTTCGACTCCAAAGGCGCCAGGGTGGACACCTGGGGCGACTGGTATTAATTACGCCTTAGAGATGATTTCCCCAAGAAGTTTATACTCCAATGGGGCCAGGGTGGACACCTGGTGCAACTGGTATTAATTACGCCTTGGAGATGATTTCCCTAGGAAGTTTGGACTTCAGAGACGTCGGGGTGGAAACCTGGTGCTCCTGGTGATAATTACGCCTTGGAGATGATTTCCTCAGGAAGTTTGGACTCCGGAGAAGCCAAAGTGGACACTTGGTGCACCTGGTAATACTTACGCCTTGCAGACGATTTTCCTAGGGAGTTTGGACACTTGAGGGGCTTGGGTGGACACTCGGTGCACCTAGTGATACTGACGCCTTGGAGATGATTCCCCCAGGAAGTTTTGACTCCAATGGGGCCAGGGTGGACACCTGGAGCGATTGGTATCAATTACGCCTTGGAAATGATTTCCCCAGGAAGTTAGGACTTCAGAAGGGTCAGTGCGGACACCTGGTGCACCTGGTACTAATAACGCCTTGGAAATGATTTCCCCAGAAACTAAGGACTCCAGAGAGGTCAGGGGAGATACCCAGTGCACCTGGTGACATTACGCCTTAGAGATGATTTCTCCAGGAAGTTTCGACTCCAAAGGAGTCAGGGCGAAAACCGGGTGCTCCTGGTGATACTTACGCCTTGGAGATAATTTCCTTAAGAAGTTTGGACTTCAAAGGAGTCAGGGCGGACACGAGGTGCTCCTGGATGATTTCCCCAGAAACTAAGGACTCCGGAGATGTCAGGGGAGATACCCGGAGCACCTGGTGATACTTACGCCTTAGAGATGATTTCCCTCGGATGTTTGGATTCCGGAGGGGCCAAAGTGGACACTCGGTAAACCTGGTAAAACTTACGCCTTGGAGAAGATTTTCCCAGGGAGTTTGGGCTCTAAAGGGGCCAGGGTGGATACCTGGTGCAATTGCTATCAATTACGCCTTGGAAATAATTTCCTTAGGATGTTAGGACTCCAGAGGGGTCAGGATGGACACCTCGTGCGCCTGGTGATTCTAACGCCTTAGAGATGATTTCCCCAGGATGTTAGGACTTCGGAAGTTTCAGGGCGGACACCTGGTGCTCCTGGTGATACTTACGCCTTGGAGAAGATTTTACCAGGGAGTTTGGACTCTAAAGGGGCCAGGGTGGACACCTGGTGCAATTGCTATCAATTACGCCTTGGAAATAATTTCCTAAGGAAGTTAGGACTCCAGAGGGGTCAGGATGGACACCTGGTGCGCCTGGTGATTCTAACGCCTTAGAGATGATTTCCCCAGGATGTTAGGACTTCGGAAGTTTCAGGGCGGACACCTGGTGCTCCTTGTGATACTTACGCCTTGGAGATGATTTCCCTAAGAAGTTCTGACTCCAAAGGGGCCAGAGTGGACACCTGGTGCAACTGGTATTAATTACGCCTTGGAAAGGATTTCATCGGGAAGTTAGGACTCCAGAGGGGTCAGGATGGACATCTGGTGCGCCTGGTGATTCTAACGCCTTAGAGATGATTTCCCCAGGAAGTTTGGACTCCAAAGGGGCCAGGGTGGACACCTGGTGTGACTGGTATTAATTACGCCTTGGAGATGATTTCCCTAGGACGTTTGGAGTTCAGAGGCATCAGGGTCGTCACCTGGTGCAACTGTTATTAATTACGCCTTGGAAATGATTTCCCTAGAAACTAAGGACTCCGGAGATGTCAGAGGTGATACAGAGTGCTCCTGGTGATACTTACGCCTTAGAGATGATTTCCCCAGGAAGTTTGGACTCTGGAGGGGCCAAAGTGGACACTCGGTGCATCTGGTAATACTTACGCCTTGGAGACGATTTTCCCAGGGAGTTTGGACCCCAAAGGGGCCAGGTCGGACACCTGGTGCAATTGCTATCAATTACGCCTTGGAAATGATTTCCCCAGGAGGTTAGGACTTCGGAAGTGTCAGGGCGGACACCTGGTGCTCCTGGTGATACTTACGCCTTGGAGATAATTCCCCCAGGAAGTTTTGACTCCAAAGGGGCCAGGTTAGACACCTGGTGTCATTGGTATTAATTACGCCTTTGAGATGATTTCCTCTGGAAGTTTGGACTTCAGAGGAGTCAGGGTGGACACTTGGTTCACCTAGTGATACTGACGCCATGGAGATGATTCCCCCCGGAAGTTTTGATTCCAAAGGTGCACCAGGTGTCCACCCTGACCCCTTCGAAGTCCGTACTTTCTAGAGAAATCATCTCTAAGGCGTTAGAATCACCAGGCGCACCAGGTGTCCGTTTTGACCCCTCTGGAGTCCTAACTTCCTGGGGAAATCCTTTCCAAGGCGTAATTAATACCAGTTGCACCAGGAGTCTGCCCTGACCCCTCCGGAGTCCTTAGTTCCTTGGGAATTCATCTCCAAGTCCAAACTCCCTGGGGAAATCGTCTCCAAGGTGTCAGTATCACCAGGTGCACCGTGTGTCCACCCTGACCCCTCCGGAGTCCAAACTTCCTCCGAAATATTTTTTCACCCTTCTGTTATAAAAACTTCTTGTGCGTATGCAGGTTACAAGCATAAACTGCTGTGCGTCGACTAGAGTTGACTCGACTCGACTCGAGTTACTCGATATTGGATTCTTGACTCGAGTTTACAACCATGGCCCTGGGCCCAAATTTTTTGGGCACATTTGGTTGGAAATTTTTAACCAAGAAACTTTTCCATTGCATTTGCTATGCAAAAAATGCGTTATTTTCGAGTTAATTCGGGTTAAAAAGAAATGGGGCTTATAAAAGTCTTGTAAGCCCTGCAGTGCCTCATGTGGGGCCCAAAAAAATTTTCAAAAAATACCTTAAAATCGTAAATTTTCCCGCTATTTCCGAATCCGAGGTCAAAAATAGGGGTTCCCATTTAAAAAAACGGACTTAGGGTCCGTGGGGCCCAAAATAAGGCTCTGGGCCCATATTTTTTGGACCCATCGAATTAGCCCCAAAAAATAATGAAACTTTGCTCTCTACATTTCTTTCGATTTGGGACTTTCCAAGCGAGTTATTTGGGTGGGTCTTTTAAAATGGGTCACCCTGTATATACGCCTGTTATTTGGTCAGAAAACAGCACGAATAACACAAAGATAATTGGTCGGTGATCGAAAAATACAATAATTTAAATGAACTTAAGACTCAAAATAAATTTTCGAAAAATTTAAACAATTGAATTTATCATTCAATTAATAATGAAGTCAATGCTTCAAAATACAATTTTTCTTTTTCTGCAAATTTACCCTAATACGAAATAATTTTTGACGCGAGTTGCCTTGAATGCTGCATCTGCAGCCTTGAAAGCACCTGCAAAATATCGATTGCACCCTGGATGCAACCCGATATTTTTTTTTTGTCTTTCCACACTTTCAACGCTAACTTTTGTCCTTCTTTCACTAATCTAGACAAAAAAATTCAATGAATCCAGAATTGAATGAAAACTACTTTATCCCTAATGCTTACAAACACAGTGAATTTTAATCAATTCTCACCCTATATTTTTACCCACTCTAAAGTTCCTGAAACTGCAAGACTGTTAGGCCAACTAAGAAAGTATCGGCAAAAAGGATTCTAATTTTATATATAATTCCAATACTTGTAAGTTTTTTGATTTGATGCTCCGTTTTTTGGAAAAATTCATCAAAAGTCAGAATCTCAGCCCCGAAGTAGATACTTGGACAAAAGTCATTATTTTAGCGAAATAAAACGAAATAAAAAGAGGGCACTTACAACTTTGACCTAATGAGACTTAGTTCAGGGTCAATAGAAGCGAAAACAATGATTTCTACATATATTTGATCTACAGGGTACTTAGGACCGATTTATTAAAAAAAAAAAACCTTGAACTTTGCAATCGATTTTTGCATAAAAAGTCGATACGTGGAATCCATGTCGGATAAATGACACCTTTTTCATAAGGGAACGTTCACAAACCACAGGGCCCAAACAGGGGGGGAGGGGGGCGATTAAAAGGCTACGAAAGGTTACGTGGGGGGTAGGGCTGTTGATTCAGAAAGGCACGTGGTTTTTAAAGTGCATGAATTGATGATTCGATTCAAAATATTTTACTGTTGAACGTTAAAACCAAATCCGTGCCTGTCATCTGATTTGCGCCTGCGTGGCCGTGTGCAAGTAAAAACTCGTCAAAGTTTTGTTTTGAGTGGCCCGTACGTGCTTCATTATCACCGCGTGTAGGTATCTTCTGTAGTTCATGGTTCTCTGCAGTCTGCAGCTGTTTTGTGATCGGCTATCTCCCAAGCCTTGAACCCCCAAAACCCTGGGCGCCGGAGGTCAACAAAAAAAACTGATCGGCTATCCCCCAAGCTCTAAACCTTCAAGACCCTGAGTACCCGAGTTCAACAAAAAAACCGATCGGCTATCCCCCAAGCTCTAAACCCTTAAAACCCTGGGTGCCCGAGTTAAATTATTCCAAAAATATGAGTGCATTTTAATTAACGAAATAAATAATCTGATCAGTTTTTTTGTTGAACTCGGGTGCCCAGGGTTTTGGGGATTTAGAGCTTGGGGGATAGCTAATCGGTTTATTTATTGAATATGACGCCCAGGGTTTTGGGGGTTTAGAGCTTGGGGGATAATTAACCAGTCTATTTATTGAACTCAACGTTTTTTTTTTTTTTTTTTTTTTTTAGACGTCAGTTTTACTGGGGGCGGGGGGGGGGGGCCTCAGGAAACCCCCTAGCTGATAGGAGTTGTTGCGCCCCTGGTATTAAATCATTAAATTATAACTTAAAAAATAATGTTTTTAAAAAACTAATAGTATACATATTTACATTTTGAAATCGTAAAAAAACCATGTGACTTTAGGGGGGGGGGTCGAAAATTTGATACAAATACTACGCTGATCTTCATAGGAGGGAGGGCCCTTCAAAATCATCGAAAAAATGACCACGTGGTTTATGAACGTTCCCTAAATGAAAAAAAATAAAAAACACTACCAGACAGTAAAAATTTATTAATCGAATTTCATCCTCCGGGTAAATGCTTGGATGAAAGTCACTATTTTAGCGAAATAAAATGGAATAAAAAATATGTACTTACAACTTTGACCCAACGAAACTTACAAGGAGAGGCTACACCTTTCGGGTAACCGATGCTAACGAAACTTTGGGGATCGTTTTCTAATATCAAAAAATGAAGAAATCGATCAATAATTCCGTCCAATGGGGCCTTGATATCGATTCGCCTTATAGCTCATTTTGTTTTTTAGCTAATTTTTCAAAAATTCCTCTTCAAAGCCTATTGCACTTACAGAATTCTGCAACCTCGCATTCCCTCTGTTTTTTTCATTTACTTTCAAGGAAAAATATTCTCAAGTTGTTTAACCCTGTGCTAAGAGAATTTCTAAAAGAATTTTTTAGGGTTTTTTGGCTTTTTTAAACTTTAATTGTACATGAACAACTTTATAAAAACGATATCTTAGAATATTTTTTCTAAAAAATTCATAAAAAAACAAAAAGAATGCGAGGTTGCAGAGTTCTGAGAAAGTTGCGCGTAAAATTAAAACTGCTTTTTCATTGGAGCTTATAGAGGGGCCCAAGAATTTTTCAAAAAATACTTAAAAATCGTAAAATTTTCTGCTCTTTCCAATCCCGGGGTCAAAAATAGGGGATCCTTTTTGAAAAAACGGACTTTAGATCCGTAGTGCCCATCATGAGGCACCCGGCCCAAGATCACCGTTTTACTTCTCCCTCCAAACGAAACAACTTATACATGAAAAAAAATTTCATTCGGAACTTTGCTTTCAAGATAATGCAACCAATACATTAAAATGGTCTACCCTGTAAATATCCACGCTTGGTTTGAGAGCAGAGGCACAGAGCCTCCCACATAAAAAAAAAAATTTTTTAATTTATGGCCTATGTTAATTTTTCTTTATATTTTGGATTAAACTGTTACGAAGGTGGAAATAACAGTATATATTTTCCCATTCATTACTTTTATTCAAGATTGAGTTATTGTAACGGATCCATTCATTGTTTTGACTGATTATTTTCCCGAGCTGAATTCCAACTGTTAGAAATGCCGTATTTGACATTTGGCAGAGGAGTGCGGGTAAAATGAGTTCGATAATTTTTCGGTTATTTCCAATTAGTGATCGCACAGCAACTCGAATTATTAGACTTATCCGATTCAAATTTTGGGTCAGACCTGTGTTACTGTAATGTATACTTATAAATATATGTAATGTGCACTAACCGGACATTTCATATATACGACCAGCACTATCCGGACATTTCAACACTATCCGGGCAGTCAGGATAGCGTTTGGTCCCATTTTTTCAGAGACCAAATAAAAATGAGTTCCAGGAATTGAGTGATGGGTTATTTGGGATGGGTTATTTTGGTTGAACCGCGCAAACCTAGAAAAATTTTTTATTGATGGGTTATTTTGGAAAAAAAAATAAAAAAAAGATGGGTTATTTTGGTTTTTTTGAATAAGTGGGTGGATTGCGCGTGATTTGCGCTTAAAGAGGGTGTATTATTGCTTCAGTAATTTTTCATATGGTAAGCACAGATGTCA
Organism: Encarsia formosa; assembly: GCA_038277355.1. Taxonomy (NCBI): domain Eukaryota; kingdom Metazoa; phylum Arthropoda; class Insecta; order Hymenoptera; family Aphelinidae; genus Encarsia; species Encarsia formosa. Next base: position 24,385,985 of record CM076187.1, read on the forward strand.
GTATCCGGCCTTCGGCCGGATATATATATATATTAGCCTGGAGCGAACTTTTCTAGGAGGTTTAAAAAGAAAGTTAGGGGTCCAGCAAATTTTTAAAAAATCCAAAAATTGAAGCCGTCATCAAATTTTGAGGTTAGGTGACGATTTTGGTAGAGCACGGATGATTTTAAGTCAAAAAATGCAATTTTTCAATAGAAGGAAGTGTTAAAACTAATATTGAACATCTCAGAAGTGATGAATGTAAGTTTTAGGTTGAAATCACATGGTTGAAATTTCGTGAAAACAAAATGGCGGATCAACATGGTGGAAAGTATCCAAAAAAGTCAAAATTTGATGTTGAAAAAAATACCATCGTATCATACGTAAAATTTCAAATCGAAAAAAATACTTGGTAATTTTTCGAAAAATGCATAGATTTTGAGTAAAAAATCAATAATCATCCAATTTATGAGTTTCAAGCACTTTGAGCTTGGATTTATAAAAAAAAAAAAGTTTTGAAGATAACAACACTTACGTAAGATTAAAATATAACCGTCATTAATAAGAGAAAGTACAAATGGTACAACCGGAGGAGTGCAGCCCGATCTTGATAGACAGAAATACAGAATTCAAATGCCAGTGAGGTATAAATTCTTGAAAAATTGGCTAATATTTAATATAAAATTTCAGACTGCTTTCTCAGTTAGTAAGATGGATGTTTGCACTTATAAAGTCTGAAAAGAAAATACGAGCAATGGCTAGGTCGATGAAATCTAAAAAATCATGTGTTACCACAGCAGTACTTGCTGAATTTTTGGTTGGCTTTCATGAAAACTTGAGAGAGACCGCTTCGGTTAACACCTACTACCCCATAACGCCGAGATATCAAGATTTATTAGAAAAAAATGAATAAATAATCCCCCGAGCTACTACAACCCCATAACGCCGAGCTCGACAGTTTTTTATCGATAAAAATATGAAAAAAAGTCTTCCTAGCTCCTACAATACCATAACGCCGAGTTCGCAAGGTTTTTTTATAAATAAATAAATAAAAGAATAATTCATCAAGCTCTTACGACCCCATAACGTCGAGTTCAAGAGTTTTTTATCTACCAAAAGATAAATAATCCCCCAAACTCCCACAACTCCATAACGCCAAGCTTGCTTGGCATCCAATTTATGAGTTTCAAGCACTTTGAGCTTGGATTTATAAAAAAAAAAGTTTTGAAGATAACATTACGCAAGATTGAAATATAACCGTAATTATTCAGAGAAAGTACTCAAAACTCCTACAACCCCATAACGCCGAGATTGAGAGTTTTTTATCGATAAATAAATGAAAAAAAAAAAACTTCCGAGCTCCTACAACCCTATAACGCCAAGCTCCAAGGTTTTTTTATAAATAAATAACTAAAAGAATAATTTACCAAGCTCTTACGACCCAATAACGTCGAGCTTGAGAGTTTTTCATCTACCAATAAATAAATAATCCCCCAAGCTCCTACGAACCCAATAACATCGAGCTTGTGAAAGTTTTTTTCAATAAATAAATGCAAAAAAATTCTCCAAACTCCTACGACCCAATAACGTTGAGGTCGCGAATTTTTTATCAAAAAAAAATTAAAAAAAAAAAGCTTCGAGCTCCTACAACCCCATAACGCCGAGCTTGCCAGTTTTTTATCACTAAAAAAATGAAAAAAAAATCTTCCGAGCTTTTGCAATACAATAACACCGAGTTTGCGAAGTTTTTTTTATAAATAAATAAATAAAAGAATAATTTACCAAGCTCTTACGACCCCATAACGTCGAGCTCAAGAGTTTTTCATCTACCAATAAATAAATAATCCCCCAAGCTCCTACGACCCCATAACGCCGAGCCCGAGAGTTTTTTATTAATAAATAAATGAAAAAAAATTCTCCAAGCTCTTACAACCCCAAAACGTCAAGATCGCAAGTTTTTTATCAATAAAAAAATTAAAAAAAAAATCTTCCGAGCTTCTACAACACTATAACGCCGAGCTTGCAAGAGTTTTTTTCAATTAATAACTGCGAAAAAATTCTCCAAACTCCTACAACCAAATAAGGTCGACGTCGCGAATTTTTTATCAATTAAAAAATGAAAAAAAAAATCCTCCAAGCTCCTACATCATCATAATGCCGAGCAAAAGAGTTTTTTATCACTATAAAATGAAAAAAAATCTTCGAAGCTCCTACAACCCTATAACGCCAAGCTCCAAGGTTTTTTTATGAATAAATAAATAAAAGAATAAATCCCCAAGCTGTTACGACCCCATAACGTCGAGCTCGAGAGTTTTTTATCTATCAATGAATAAATAATCCCCCAAGCTCCTACAACCCCATAACGCCGAGCCCGAGAGTTTTTTATTAATGAATAAATGAAAAAAAATTCTCCAAGCTCTTACAACCCCAAAACGTCAAGATCGCAAGTTTTTTATCAATAAATAAATTAAAAAAAAAATCTTCCGAGCTTCTACAACACTATAACGCCGAGCTTGCAAGAGTTTTTTTCAATTCATAACTGCAAAAAAATTCTCCAAACTCCTACAACCCAATAAGGTCGACGTCGCAAATTTTTTATCAATTAAAAAATGAAAAAAAAATCCTTTAAGCTCCTACATCATCATAATGCCGAGCGAAAGAGTTTTTTATCACTATAAAATAAAAAAAAATCTTCCAAGCTCCTACAACCCTATAACGCCAAGCTCCAAGGTTTTTTTATGAATAAATAAATAAAAGAATAATTCCCCAAGCTGTCACGACCCCATAACGTCGAGCTCGAGAGTTTTTTATCTATCAATGAATAAATAATCCCCCAAGCTCCTACAACCCCATAACATCGAGCTTGCGAGGTTTTTTTTAAAATTAATGAAAAATAAATAACCCCAAAGCTCCTGCAACTCCATAGTGTCGGGGTCGCGAGTTTTTTATCAATAAATAGGTGAATAAAAAATCCTCCAAGCTCTTACAACCCCAAAACATCAAGATCGCATGTTTTTTATCAATAAAAAAATTAAAAAATAATCTTCCGAGCTTCTACAACACTATAACGCCGAGCTTGCGAGAGTTTTTTTCAATTAATAACTGCGAAAAAATTCTCCAAACTCCTACAACCAAATAAGGTCGACGTCGCGAATTTTTTATCAATTAAAAAATGAAAAAAAGAATCCTCCAAGCTCCTACATCATCATAATGCCGAGCGAAAGAGTTTTTTATCACTATGAAATGAAAAAAAATCTTCGAAGCTCCTACAACCCTATAACGCCAAGCTCCAAGGTTTTTTTATGAATAAATAAATAAAAGAATAAATCCCCAAGCTGTTACGACCCCATAACGTCGAGCTCGAGAGTTTTTTATCTATCAATGAATAAATAATCCCCCAAGCTCCTACAACCCCATAACATCGAGCTTGCGTGGTTTTTTTTAAAATTAATGAAAAATAAATAACCCCCAAGCTCCTGCAACTCCATAACGTCGGGGTCGCGAATTTTTTATCAATAAGTAGGTGAATAAAAAATCCTCCAATCTCTTACAACCCCAAAACGACATGATCGCGAGTTTTTTATCAATAATAAAATTAAAAAAAAATCTTCCGAGCTTCTATATTCTATATTTTACCAAAAGTTAGAAAAACAACTTAATGTTATTTATTTAGTAATTAATTTTTGAAAAAACGTCGCAAGCTCGGTGTTATGGAATTGTAGGAGCTTGGGGAATTATTTTTTAATTTTTTTATTGATAAAAAACTTGCGATCTTGACGTTTTGGGGTTGTATGAGCTTGGAGGATTTTTTTTCATTTTTTTATTGATAAAAAACTCTCAGGATCGGCATTATAGGGTTGTAAGAGCTTGGAGAATTTTTTTCATTTCTTTATTGATAAAAAACTGTCAAGCTCGGCGTTATGAGGTTGTAGAAGCTCGAAGCTTTTTAAATTTTTTTATTGAACAAAAACTCGCGACCTTGACGTTATTGGGTTTTAGGAGTTTGGGGAATCTTTTTGCATTTATTTTCCAAAAAAACTCTCGCAAGCTCGGCGTTATAGTGTTGTAGGAGCTCGGAAGATTTTTTTTTAATTTTTTTATTGATAAAAAAAAATTGCGATCGTGTCGTTTTGGGGTTGTAAGCGCTTCGAGGATTTTTTTTCATTTATTTATTGATAAAAAACTCTCGGGTTCGGCGTTATGGGGTTGCAGGAGCTTGAGGGATTTTTTATTTATTGGTAGATAAAAAACTCTTGGGCTCGACGTTATGGGGTAGTAAGAGCTTGGTGAATTATTCTTTTATTTACTTGTTTTTGAAAAAACTTCGCGAACTCGGCGTTATGGTATTGTAGGAGCTCGGAAGATTATTTTTTAATTTTTTTATTGATAAAAAATTTGCGATCTTGACGTTTTGGGGTTGTAAGAGCTTGTAGGATTTTTTTTCATTTATTTATTGAACAAAAACTCGCGACCTTGACGTTATTGGGTTGTAGGAGTTTGGAGAATTTTTTTGCATTTATTTTCGAAAAAAACTCTCGCAAGCTCGGCGTTATGGAGTTGTCGGAGCTCGGAAGATTATTTTTTAATTTTTTTATTGATAAAAAAATTGCGATCTTGACGTTTTAGGGTTGTAAGAGCTTGGAGGATTTATTTTCATTTATTTATTGATTAAAAAACTCTCGGGCTCAGCGTTATGGGGTTGTAGGAGTTTGGAGAATTTTTTTGAATTTATTTATTGAAAAAAACTCTCGCAAGCTCGGCGTTATGGTGTTTTAGGAGCTCGGAAGATTATTTTTTAATTTCTTTATTGTTAAAAAACTCTCGGGCTCGGCGTTATGGGGTTGTAGGAGCTTGAGGGATTATTTTGCATTAATTTATTGAAAAAAAACCTCGTGAGCTCGGCGTTATGGGGTTGTAGGAGTTCGAAGCTTTTTTTTCATTTTTTTATTGATGAAAAACTGTCAAGCTCGGCGTTATGGGGTTGTAGGAGCTCGAAGCTTTTTTTTAAATTTTTTTATTGATAAAAAACTCGTGACCTCAACGTTATTGGGTCGTAGGAGTTTGGAGAATTTATTTCTATTTATTTATTGAAAAAAACTCTCGCAAGCTCGGCGTTATGGAGTTGTAGGAGCTCGGAAGATTATTTTTTTAATTTTTTTATTGATAAAAAACTCTCGAGCTCGGCGTCATGGGGATGTAGGAGCTTGGGGGATTATTTTGCATTTATTTATTGAAAAAAACTCTCGTTATCTCAACGTTATTGGGTCCTAGGAGTTTGGAGAATTTTTTAGCATTTATCTATTGAAAAAAACTTTCGCAAGCTCAACGTTATGGGGTAGTAGGAGTTTGGGGGATTATTTATCTTTTGGTAGATAAAAAACTCTCGAACTTGACGTTATGGGGTCGTAAGAGCTTGGTGAATTATTTTTTTATTTATTAATTAATAAAAAAACTTTGCGAACTCGGCGTTATGGTATTGTAGGAGCTAGGAAGACTTTTTTTCATATTTTTATCGATAAAAAACTCTCGAGCTCGGCGTTAAGGGGTTGTAGGAGCTTGGGAGATTATTTATTTATTGGTAGATGAAAAACTCTCGAACTCGACGTTATGGGGTCGTAAGAGCATGGTGAATTATTCTTTTATTTATTTATTAAAAAAAAAAAACCTCGCGAACTAGGCGTTATGGTATTGCAGGAGCTCGAAAGAGTTTTTTTTCATTTTTTAGTGATAAAAAACTGGCAAGCTCGGCGTTATGGGGTTGTAGGAGCTCGAAGCTTATTTTAAATTTTTTTATTGAACAAAAACTCTTAACCTTGAAGTTATTGGGTTGTGGGAGTTTGGAGAATTTTTTTGTATTTATTTATTGAAAAAAACTCACGCAAGCTTGGCGTTATGGAGTTGTAGGAGTTTGGGGGGTTATTTATCTTTTGGTAGATAAAAACTCTCGAGCTCGGCGTTAAGGGGTTGTAGGAGCTTGGGAGATTATTTATTTATTGGTAGATGAAAAACTCTCGAACTCGACGTTATGGGGTCGTAAGAGCATGGTGAATTATTCTTTTATTTATTTATTAAAAAAAAAACCTCGCGAACTAGGCGTTATGGTATTGCAGGAGCTCGAAAGATTTTTTTTTCATTTTTTAGTGATAAAAAACTGGCAAGCTCGGCGTTATGGGGTTGTAGGAGCTCGAAGCTTTTTTTAAATTTTTTTATTGAACAAAAACTCTTAACCTTGAAGTTATTGGGTTGTGGGAGTTTGGAGAATTTTTTTGTATTTATTTATTGAAAAAAACTCACGCAAGCTTGGCGTTATGGAGTTGTAGGAGTTTGGGGGATTATTTATCTTTTGGTAGATAAAAAACTCTCGAACTCGACGTTATGGGGTCGTAAGAGCTTGATGAATTATTCTTTTATTTATTTATTTATAAAAAAACCTTGCGAACTCGGCGTTATGGTATTGTAGGAGCTAGGAAGACTTTTTTTCATATTTTTATCGATAAAAAACTGTCGAGCTCGGCGTTATGGGGTTGTAGTAGCTCGGGGGATTATTTATTCATTTATTTCTAATAAATCTTGATATCTCGGCGTTATGGGGTAGTAGGTGTTAACCGAAGCGGTCTCTCTCAAGTTTTCATGAAAGCCAACCAAAAATTCAGCAAGTACTGCTGTGGTAACACATGATTTTTTAGATTTCATCGACCTAGCCATTGCTCGTAGGTGGTAGGAAAATACTGTTTTGGAATCCAAAGCCAAAATGAAATCATTCTGTAATTCGTATCAAGCAAAATATTTGACTCTAATAAGCATGAAACTGAAATCATTAATGACGAGAATGTCAATGAGCAAATTGAAGATAGAAGACAAAGTAGTATTATCAAAGAGGAACCTCAGACAAATCTCAATGAAGAAGAAGAAAGGTGTTTTTACAAATCTGGAACAATTAGTTTTATCACAAATGATTATGTTCTCATTGAAAATAAGTATAAGTGTGAATTACAGAATGTAGGTTCACTTATAAATGATCTCAAGGTAGGCAATGAAGTCATTATTTAGCTTATAGAGTAGTCAAAGGTGAGGAGATTAAATTTTTTTTTTTTTTTTTTTTTTTTTTTTTTTGTTAGGATTTGCTTGATTTATTTTTTGTAGGAAAAGATGCAGAGTAAGAGTTTTGGTTAGGAGTATAAATCGATAGGAGTTGAGTTTTAGGGTAAATATGAAGGACGTTCTCTAATATTTACAATTAGTCGCGTTTTACTCAATCCGGTTCAATCTCACATTCATACACATTCTCATATCATTCTACTACATACCTCCAGACTTTTATTTATTTATTATTATTACTTCATTCCTTCATTTATTTATTTATTCATTATTATTATTATTTTTTTTTTTTTTCACTATTCATTCGTCCATTTCTATTTTATTTATTCTCCTCTTGTTTGAAAAAATATCCTTCCATACAAATGCATACATTTTAATCTCATTGTATTAGTACTCTCGGGACTGACTAAGTCGCACGACGAGAAGGGGTACATATTAGATCGTAACATGTAGGTATATGCTTACTATAGCAATAAATTACACATAAATATCTTACTATATTATATAATTGTTTTTCCTCTCCCACGCCCCCCACAGGCCCCTCAAAAAAGTGCTTAGCTAAGTAAAAGAGTACCGAAATATGCTTATTTCTATGTGTTTTAATTTTTCCTATAATTTTCTAATCACGCCCCCCCCCCCCACACCCCCACACGCCCTTTTTTTACACACGCCCCCCATTTTTGATATATGTTATCACTTTTACCTATACCTTCTATTTTTGATATATGTTATTTCTTATGTAATTATAGAAATTTAAAAAGTAACTATTGAAATACTAAAAAAAACTTACATTTCATAATATAAAAATAACAAAATAATAGCAGTATTCAAAATATATAAAACAGTTTAAAAAAAATATTTTTATAATTTTTTCAAGTCAGTAAAAATTCACTATTATTGCACAATACTTAAAAAGTGCATTCAATACGTCACTCCTGCAGTAGGCACAAATATACGTACAAAGGTATGAACTAATGTGAGTATACGGATACGCACACGGGTTGATACAAGTTTAGGCAAGAGGGTAAGCACAGGAGTGAACATGAGAGTAGGTACGGATTTGGTACAAAATCTTATATAGTAGTTTTTTTTCACTCCTGCAATAAGCACAATGATACGTAGAAAAGGTATACACTAATGTAAGTACATGGATACGCAAACAGGTTGATACAAGTTTAGGCAAGAGGGTAAGCACAAGAGTAGACGCGAGAGTAGGTGCGGATTTGGTTCAAAAAGGGTAGAGATAGTACTTACAAGAATAGACACAAAATTAAGCACGTTGGTAGGTTCAGGATTAGAACTTTAAGTAGAAAAAAAGTTAAGAACAGAGTAAGCATAGTAGTACAAAAAAATATAAGAACAATAAAAAACCAATCAGTAGAAAATTAAGTAGAAAAAAGGGAAGTTGTAAGGAAAGAAACCAGTGCATCTATGGAAGGTTCAACAGTATGAACAAGTATAAGGTAGGCACAAGTATAAAAACAATAGTTATACTGCCAGAATTTTTACATCTCTGTTCTCTCATTCTCCCATTCAAAGTTTTATAAAAATCGGTGCATTAGTTTTAACGCCAACCTCTTGACGAAATTCGCAAAATATTGCTGAAAATCTGCCGAAAAGGGTTTTGTACTACTAGGCTAACAAGGAGAGGTCACACCCTCCGGGTCACCGATCTTGACGAAACTTTGGGGATCGTTTTCTTATATCAAAAGATGAAGAAATCTACCAATCATCCCGTCTAATGGGCCTTTCATACCTAGTTCCTACATAGCTTAAATTTTCGTTAGTTTATTGGTTTTTTTTTTTTTCATTTTATATTGATTTTGTATCATTTCGTAAGCGAATGCGGGGTTGCAGAATTTTGTAAGTGTGATAGACTTCGAACAGGAATTTTTTGAAAACTCGCAAAAAACCCAAAAAGAGCTAAAAATACGATATAAGCTATTTAGGAACTAGGTATAAACGGGACGGGATGATTGGTAGATTTCTTCATCTTTTGGTATAAGAAAACGATCGCCAAAGTTTCGTCAAGATCGATGACCCGGAGGGTGTGACCTCTCCTTGTAAGTACAAGGATATGAGTAATTGTATGCACGTGAGTAGGTACAGTGGTAGTCATAGAGTTACGAGGGTATGTACACGAATTTAACAAACATAAAAACAAAGATATGCACCAAAGTAAATACTACAAAAACAAAAAACAATAGTAGCTACGAGGGTAGACACAATGGTAAGCACTAGCATAAAAATCTGGGGGGGGGGGTTGGCGAGCGGAGCGAGCAGGGAGGTACCCCCCCCCCCCCCCACTTTTGTCCCACGCTCTCCGCACGCCCCCCAAAAAAGTGCTTAACTAACCGTAAAAGTGTACCAAAATATGCTTATTTCTATGTGTTTTAATTTTTCCTATAATTCTGTAATGGAAAGTATTAAAATGCACGGGAAATAAAATCATTTGCACGGGATGTGGGTCGCACAGGAAAATAAATACTTTTGCACGGTTTAACTAAAACGTGTTTACCTATCAAGCCTAGAAACAAAAGACCACGTGCTCTTTCACCAAGCATCTCTCCACCCATTTTATCATTGAGCTCAGTTCAACTCACTCTGTCGCCTCAGTTGACGAGTAAAGCAAAGAGCCAAAAGATGGCTGGTGAGTTATCGTATTTTTCAAACCTCTGAGGACTCACCTGAAGAAGAAAATTCATCTGAAGTGATCCAGCAGACTAAAAAAATATGCAGGCGACCAACACGAGTATCACTTTTACGTCACAAATACCCATCAGCAACAGAGGCAGAAAGTGCTGTAAAATTAAAAGAAGTTTGGAAAATATCTTCAACGAAAATGGTGGCAGAAGGAAAACGAGTTGGATATCGGTGCACAAAGGTAATTTATAGAGTATCTGAGTGTTACAATCCACGTTTCTTGTGGTTTTTTTTCAACTCTCTTTACTACGTCTGTTGACTTTTTCTTCTTCCTACATATGTTAATAATCTTGTGCTTACTACCTATTTTTTACTTATGCTTCTAACGTTGAACCTTGTACACATGCATTTGTTTCTACATCTGTTTCTACTCCTATGTTACCTCTAGTTCTTTATTTTCTTTATTTAAATTTTTAACACTGAATCTTGCCTTGTGCATAATCTTTTTTTATCCTCTTGTGCTTACTATTGTAAATAATCTTATAACAAACCTTGTTCATAACATTTTTTTAAACTTGATAACTACTCTGGTAACATTATACCTACTCCTGTATCTACACTTGTCATTACGTTTGTAACTTTGAACCTACACTTATAAGTACATTTTTGTGTTTGCCATGTTTAAAAGATCCTAGTAGATTGCAACGAGGCAATCAGTTCAAAAATTATAGTAAAGCAGATCTTAGCTACTTGAGTATGAAAATTTTACACCAGTATATGCAATCCAAAAACGTAGACTTCGATTTTAGGAGAAGGTTACAGTTAGCCATCTAGTAGTTTGATGTTGTAAAAATCGATTGAAATCTATCGGATTCCATTGATTTTTATGGCCAACCAAATTTAAAAAATGAACCGATTTGAATGGTTTTTTCAATGGGAATGAATGGATTTTCATGAACTTCCTTCTTATAATAGAAACTTATAATTGTCGAAAATTTTAGGAGTTCAAAATGATAAATCGATTTAAATGGTTTTTTCAATGGGAATGAATAGATTTCAATGAGTTTTCTTCTCGAAGACAATTGATTGTCGAAAATTTTATGAGCTTAAAATAATAAATCAATTTGAATGGTTTTTTTCAATGGGAATGAATGGATTTCAATGGACTTTCCTCCCAATGAAATTTCATTGTTGCCAATTGACCTTATCCATTATTTTCGTGGAAAAAAATAATTTCAAATGACACATTTTTAAAAGCTCATTCCAATTGGGACCATTCAAATTCATTGAATTTAAACTAACTCTATGGTTTCTAGTATATTTTTTTATGCAGAGTTAATTTCCATTTAAAAGAAAGACCATTCAAAACGATTTATTTCCATTGAAAAAATCATTCAAATCTATTCATTATAATCGAGTTCATAAAACTGGTGACTATTGATTTTCATTAGAAATAAATCTAATTTAAACCCATTTATTTCCATCGAAAAACTCATTCAAATGGATTCATCTTTTTCAAGCTCATAAAAATTTGCAACAGTTAATTTCATTGGGAAAAAAGTTTATTGAAATCTACTCATTCCCATTGAAAAAACCGTTCAAGTCAATTCGATTTTTTGAGCTCTTAAAATTTTTGAAAGTTAATTTCCATTGAGAAGGAAGTCTATTGAAATCCATTCATTCCCATCGGTGAAAATATTCAAATAAATTCATTTTTGCTAATCTCATAAAAGTTGCGACCAGTGATTTCTATTGAGAAAAGCTACCATTGAAATCCATTCGTTTCCATTGACAAAACCATTCAAATCTATTTTTTTTTATTGAGCCAATAAAATTTGGGACCATTGATTTCTATTGAGAAAAGGTACCATTCAAATCCATTCGTTTTCATAAGCAAAACCATTCAAATCTATTTATTTTTATTGAGCCAATAAAATTTGCGACCATTGATTTCTATTGAGAAAAGGTACCATTGAAACCCATTCGTTTGCATTGGCAAAACCATTGAAATCAATTAATTTTCATTGAATAAAAAAGGTCCCATAAAAATCAATTGGTATCGATTGAAAAATTTTTGTCTGTCCATTGGGACAATTCAGAACCATTAAAAACCACTGAGTTTGAATCGAACTCAATGGTTTTGAATGGATTTTTTGTAGCAGGGTCATTACAAGAAAGTAAATATGTACAACCATTAGGATTAAGAAAATCAGACTTATCTTTACCTAGCCTCATAAATTTCTTAAGAGTATTGTTAATTTTAGGAACACAATTCAACCTATATTTATTGAACATTTTTTTAAAATCACCAAAAATATTCTTATTCACAAAAGGAAAGCAAATTGACCTTTTTTATCAGCATTAACATCAGATTTCAGCAAATTTTTGGATTTTAACCTAAGATTTTAACCAAAGATAATTATAAGTGACTCATTTCAGAATCATTTTTTATTAATTGCAATAACAATGTTATCAATGTGAAAACTAATTCATTTGACCTGAGTGATTCATACAGCAATACTTTTCATTTATTAAAAACCGAGTGAATAATTAGCATACATCTATGCTTGAATTAATTTATGTATTCTATTCTAATTTTACTCTAATTGTATTTACTAAACTCTCATAACCGAATTGTGACGCGACCTGAAGTCTTATGTTTACCTCGATTAGAATAAATTGTAATGTAACCATTAAACGTAAATATGACTCGATAGCTACGGCTGTGTTGCTTTGTGATATTAGAACTATTTATATGGTATGTTTTTTAATATTATTAATATAATATTATACACACTATTTAAACAATGTTTACATGAATTTGTTAGTAATGAATAAAATATGATTTTATATATAGTCATCTGAAGAGAAGGGTTGTTCCCTCGAAACGTTGTGGATAAAATAATGAATTTAAAAAATTTATTTTTAAACTATACGACATCTTTAGTTTATTTTACCTGCCTGGATCATCAATATAAAGTCAACAATACTTTAATTTTGGTGTTTGCTGTTGTTTTTTTCTTTTTTTCATGCTTTGGTCTCTACCCAGCTGAAAAAATCCATATGGAAATCCGTAAGGAAACCCGTACGGGGACCCATAAGGGTTCTTGTAAAGGATCCCATACGGGTTTCCGATACTGATATTTGGTCAGGGTTTCCGTACGGGTTTCCATACGGGGTTTTTTTTTTTTTTTCTTTTAATTTTATTTTCACACTATTTTTTTATTTATTTAATATTATTATTAGATATTGATATATTATTCTTTATAAGATTTAATTATTAATAATAAAATTATTTTGAATAAAATTATCGAAGAAAAAAATTTTGTTCGACTGAGATTCGAACCCATGACCCCAGGCATCACAGGCAGACACTCTACCACCTGAGCCATTGAGCTAGCATGCATCAAGACCTCAATTAAACTCCTTTAATATACAACTTATTGTCGGTTAAGCCCTTTAATTTAGATGAAGCTTCGACAAAATTTGTTTTAGATTTAGATAATGTAATACAATTGCTCGTGTTTGCGCGCTGAGAGAAACTAGTTAAAAATCAAATATAAAACAGTTGTTAAAGTAGTTTAATTAAAGTCTTCGAGCAAGCTAGCTCAATGGCTCAGTTGGTAGAGTGTCTGCCTGCTATGCCTGGGGTCGTGGGTTCGAATCTCAGTCGAACAAAATTTTTTCTTCGTTAATTTTATTCAAAATAATTTTATTATTAATAATTAAATCTTATAAAGAATAATATATCAATATCTAATTATAATATTAAATTAAATAAATAAAAAAATAGTGTGAAAATAAAATTAAAAGAAAAAAAAAAAAACCCGTATGGAAACCCGTACGGAAACCCTGACCAAATATCAGTATCGGAAACCCGTATGGGGTCCTTTACGGGAACCCTTACGGGTCCCCGTACGGGTTTCCTTACGGATTTTTTCAGCTGGGTAACTCTGAATCTTTGTTCTCATCTTTGTGAAAACTATCGTTTCTATTGTTCTTCTCAAATCTTTTTGTAATTACAATCGTGAAACTAATCTTCTTCATACACTTTTGCTCACACAGTTCTTTAACTTTTTTGACAAATATTTTCTACATCCTTTTACATTTATTATCAACGCTTTTTCTACCTAGGTTTCTCCTAATTAACCTATCCTGATTAATAGCGAAGTTTACCTTATAACACCAGTTTCCAGCCATGTGCAGCCTCTTTTACTTTGTTATTATTTTTATACTTCAATTTGTAACTTTGAACGTATGTTGTTCTTTTTTTTTTTTTTCTCAACCTCTAACCCTGAAACTGTCATCTTTTATACTATTGTTTTCGATCCTATACAAGCCTTTGTAGGTAAACACTTATCTACTTTTGAATCTTTTTGGGTTCTTTCTTTTATCTTAGGATATTAGTTAATTTTTTTAATGTTTCGTAGTTACTTTTTAAATTTCTATAGTTACATAGCTGATAACTTGTATCAAAAATTGGTGGTGTGGGTAGAAACTGATAACATATCAAAAATTAGGGGCGTGAGTAAAAAAAAAAGGGCGTGGGGGAGGGGTGATTAGAAAAGGGTGTGATTTATTAGCACGGGAAAAAAAAGCAAACACACGGAAAATTTTAGGTCAAATTCACGGGAAAAAATACATTTCCACGGAAAAATAAGTGATTAAACGAGAAAGAAAATAAATGCACGGGAAAAAATACTTGAGCGGAAGTTAAATGCATTAAACAAGAAAAAAAATATATTGAATAAGAGTAGAATTAACATTGCACGGAAAAAAATTTATTAAACGGCAATAGAATTGATCTCGCAAGGGAAAAAGAATGGAGAGAAAAACTCAACAAAAATCAAGCAAAAAATTTGTTTTATTGAACATTATACAACTGTAATTGAAATTAAGGATATTTATTATAAAAGATTAATGCATTAGTGAAGCTTTTTTTTATTTTGTAGATCAGGTTATAGGTCGCATCTGTTGTGCACTATTCTCATGAATTTCCTGGCCAATGCTAACAATCTAAGCGTTGATAACATTATTTTCAAATCCTGTTCTTCTAAATCAAAAGATTCTGCAAAAATGTGGAAATCAACCTCGTGTGGTACATCTTCATCAACTGGAACTTGAGTGCACTCATTGCATCAAGCTCTAAGATCTGTGGCCAATACGGAAGGAGTGCCTTTATCACTTCGGATTTTTCTAAGAAATACAACAAATTTTTATGTTCGTGCTCCTATTTTGTTTCGTACAAGGACACGCAAGTGTTGTGTCATAAACTGACACATTACTTTGTTGTAATGTAATGTAAAACATAACAAATGTTGTGTCATAAACTGACACATTACTTTTGCTTATTGGGTAATGACTAACTTTTACTGGTAATGACTATTTGGGTAATGACTCGTCTTTTCATTCTTTATTAACCTTCCCTGCTTTATAACCTTGCTACTATCCACGTCTCTTGAGTATTTTTTTCCGACTCTCTTTACTACGTCTGTTGACTTTTTCTTCTTCCTACATATGTTAATGATCTTGTGCTTACTACCTTTTTTTCTACTTAAGCTTCCAGCGCTGAACCTTCTACACATGCATTTGTTTCTACAAATGCATGTGTAGAAGTCTCAAGTTGTTTATTTTTTTTATTTAAATTTTTAACACTGAATCTGGCCTTGTGCATAATCTTTTTTTATCGTCTTGCGCTTACTATTGTAAATAACCTTATAACAAACTTTGTTCATAACATTATTTCAAACTTGATAACTGGTAACTACATTGTATTTACTCCCGTACCTGGAGTAAAGAGCACGTGGTCTTTTGTTTCTAGGCTTGATAGATAAACACTCTTTAATTAAACCGTGCAAAAGTATTTATCAATAAAAAAGTATTTATTTATTTATTTTCCCGTGCAAAAATATTTGTTTTCCTGTGCGACCCACATTCCGTGCAAATGATTTTATTTCCCGTGCATTTTAATACTTCCCATTAGAAAATTATAGGAAAAATTAAAACACATAGAAATAAGCATATTTCGATACACTTTTACGGTTAGTTAAGCACTTTTTTGGAGGGCATGGGGAGAGCGTAGGAGAAGAGTAGGGAAGGGTACCCCCCTGCTCGCTCCGCTCGCCAAACCCCCCCCCCCAGATTTTTATGCTAGTGCTTACCATTGTGTCTACAATTGTGGCTACCCTCGTAGCTACTACTGTTTTGTGCTTTTGTAGTTATCCTTGTATTTACTCTTGTGTATATCTTTGTTTTTATGTTTGTTAAACTCGTGTAGATACCTTCGTAACTCTATGACTACCACTGTACCTACTCACGTGCATACAATCACTCATATCCTTGTACTTAGCCAGTAGTACAAAACCCTTTTCAGCAGATTTTTAGAAATTTTTGCGAATTTCGTCCAGAAATTGGCGTTAAAACTAATGCACCAATTTTTATAAAACTTTGAATGGGAGAATGAGAGAACAGAGATGTATAAATTCTGGTAGTATAACTATTGTTCTTATACTTGTGCCTTCCTTATACTTGTTCATACTGTTGAACCTTCCATAGATGCACTGGTTTCTTTCCTTATAACTTCCCTTTTTTTTACTTAATTTTCTACTGATTCGTTTTTTATTGTTCTTATATTTTTTGTACTACTATGCTTACTCTGTTCTTAACTTTTTTTCTACTTAAAGTTCTAATCCTGAACCTACCAACGTGCTTAATTTTGTGTCTACTCCTGCACATACCCTTGTACCTACTCTCTTCCCCGCCCTTGTGTATATCTGTGTAGCTAGTCTTATTTCTACTGCTGTGCCTATTCTTGTAAGTACTATCTCTACCCTTTTTGAACCAAATCCGCACCTACTCTCGCGTCTACTCTTGTGCTTACCCTCTTGCCTTAACTTGTATGAACCCGTGTGCGTATCCGTGTACTTACATTAGTGCATACCGTTGTACGTATCATTGTGCCTTCTGCAGGAGTGAAGAAAAACTACTAAATAATATCTTGTACCAAATTCGTACCTACTGTCATGTCCACTCCGGTGCTTACCCTCTTGCCTAAACTTGTATCAACCCGTGTGCGTATCCGTGTACTTATATTAGTTCATACCTTTGTCTGATCATTGTGCCTACTGCAGGAGTGACGTATTGAATGCAATAATAGTGAATTTTTACTGATTTGAAAAAATTATAAGAATATTTTTTTTAAACTGTTTTATATATTTTGATTACTACTATTATTTTGTTATTTTTATTTTATGAAATATCAGTTTTTTTTTAGTATTTCAATAGTAACTTTTTCAATTTCTATAATTAAATAAGTAATAACATATATCAAAAATAGAAGGTATAGGTAAAAGTGACAACATATATCAAAAATGGGGGGCGTGATGAGACAATTATAGGAAAAATTAAAACAGATAAAATTAAGCATATTTTGGTACTCTTTAACGGTTAGTTAAGCACTTTTTTGAGGAGCCTGTGGGGGGCGTGGGAGAGGAAAAACAACTATTAAATATAGTAAGATAAGTATATATATAATGTCTGGTACCGTAAAAGCCGTTATCGGCCTCGACTCTTTTTTCAGTGGTACCTGATGGTACGCTGACGATTGATCTAGAGTCGATATGTATTTGTCCGTTTTAAACTTTCTCAGTATATCATCCATATAAGGTAAAGGATAGGCCTCGGTTTGTCTGGAGACTGAGTTAACCTTACGGAAATCTATACAAAATCTCCTAGTGCCATCTTCCTTTTTCACCATAACCACCGGTGACGACCAGCCGCTCCTCGGAGCAGGCTCAATAATGTCGTCGTCTAGCATCTTTACTACATGCTCGTACATCTCCAGCTGTACTACCGGTGAAACTGGATAATACCTTTGCTTGATAGGCCTTGCGTCGCCTACGTCGATCTTATGTTCGATCCACGTAGTGCAGCCTAAACGCTTGTCTTGTAGCTGGAAAACTCTATCTAGCAAGTCGTTTATACGTTCTTGCTCTTCAGAACCAATGTCGGCTAGACCTATTGACGCCAGGCTTGTTACTTCAGCCTCAGTCACGGCTGCAACCTCTAGGTCTACCACTTTATTAGCAATCCGGATGTTCAACTTATTTGTGGCTGGATCTAGTATCGTATCAAATGCACGTATGAAGTTTGTCCCCAGATAACAATCTGAGTCTAGATCCAACATGATACTCAATGACTCTTTCCTCGCCATCAATGGTTTGAGTCAAACATGCCCCGATGCCAGTATCTGAAGCATCGGTCTTAATCACGAACGGCTGGGTAAAATCCGGCCTTGCCAGCACTGGGGCTGAGGCTAGCAGCACTAGGATTTTCTCAAATGCCTGTTGTTGCTCAGCCTCCCATTTATAACAGACTCTCTTGCTTGTGAGTCTCGTCAGCGGTTCGGCTACCGTAGCGAAATTTTTCAAAAATTTCCTGTACCAGGAAGCCATTCCCAGGAACCTCTTCAATTTCTTGCGGTTGTTCGGGATAGTATAATTCAAGATGGCCTCGACTTTTCCTGGACATGGTCGAATTCCATCTCTGCTGACGATTACGCCTAAATATTTCACTTCAGACTGGCAAAATTTAATTTTACTGCAGTTTACCGTCAGTCCAGCCTCTCTCAATCTAGCCAGTACGGCTTCGAGAATCCGCATATGTGTCTCGAACAGTAGCATGTAACAGGGGTGGATTTAAGGGTTTGTATGAGCCGATACAAATACCCACGGTGCGTACTAAATCCTTATCAGCTGTACTTAGTGCTGATCCAAGCACTCGTCGAACTGCAACTCGTCTACCTGAAATAATAAAATGAGGAAATCGCGTCCGCGAATATTACTATACTTCGCGACGCGGTCAGCTAGTTCGTTTATCGGTAGTGGGTGCGGGTATTAAAACAGGATCGATTCGCAGGAACACTAGGTTTAGTCAAAAAGAATTAAATTAACAATTTAATAATTTATTAAAACAAATCTAAACCTAAAATACAAATTCCGAATTACGACTCGGTGTCGTTTAAACCAGTCAACAAAAGAATCTTCAATGCTCTCTAAATCGTTGCACGCGCACACAAATTCCTGCTGCTATCGGCAGCTAACGCGCGCAAGAGAAAAACAAAGATTATGACAATAACAGTGTACTAAGGACACTCACACGCATTCACACTCACTCGTACATTTACAATTAACTTACGGAGTCGCTAAGGTGCACCTCATACCAAGCTAGGAGGCTAAACCAAAATGCCAGCCGACGATGCCGACCAGCCGCAATATCTACCATACTCGAGTCGCCTTGCAGCCGTCGTAAAGCGGTCCAGGCGTTGATGTGAAATGATAATTTCACAATTAAACACCACACTTTCACACTACAACAACGCGCGACGCGAATGACAATAATTTCTTCGACTTCCGTAACGAGCGAGGTTCTCCAAGATCTGCCATGAATCGATCTCCAGATCTTTGCGTGTCGGCTGGACGTCGGTCAAGTTCCCCGTCGTCCGCGGCTTCCAAAAAAAAGTAATTACATATAAACTACATATCCTAGCAACATGCGGTTTGCTGGAAATTAAAGAAGAGCAATTGTACTGTATAGGAAAATTATAAAACTGTACAATATTTTCTTCTTTTATAGAAAAAAACAGGTTTAAAAAAAAGGTTATGTTTGTCATTAATGATTCCGATTGAAAAATGTTTTTAGACATACTGTAGTCGTTTTTTTCGATTTTATTAAACGAAATTTATCATAATTTGATATAAAATAAGTGTATTTAATATAGTCATGAACCTAATATGGTCATCTCTGATATTTTGAACATAAACGGGTGGTTTTCACTTTGCAAAGTGAGAAGAGGTAAAAAATACTAAACTAGTAAGTTTATAGTTATTTCTACAATTTAAAAATAAGTATCGTACCTACTTACTGGTAAAGAGTGACTTACAGCACAAGCACCTCTTTTCTTTTTTTCTTTTTTTCTGAAACTGATTAACTCAATGTTTTACTAATAAAATTTGATGCAGCTGATCAATAAAAGAATTTTTATCATTTCAAATAAGTACTTCATAAGTATTATTGAAAAAATTGAAAATAACCCTTACAAATATTCAAAATCATCCCGTTATTACAATGACGATGCATCAACCAATTTTTTTTTTTTTTTACTAAACTATACTTTTTTTATAGGATGAATGAGTTGGCTAAACTAGATATATTCATGATTTAATCTTATATCGATAGTAAAACTAAAATAAGTATTTTTAATCAACGCTATATTCAAGAGTAATATGATTTTTTATGATAAACTTTCAAGGAAATTATTTAGAGCAAATAATAGAATCTACAATTATTATATAGGTGCATTGTAAATAACATCAAACTAAACAAATAATGAAAGTGTTGTGTTGTTCAAAATATTAATAAAATAATTTTTTTTTAAAACTTTTTTATTTTATTTCTCTAATTATATTAAATATGTAAAAGAAGTTATTATTACATTTTTAAATTGTAAAAATAATTATTAACTTACTAGTTTAGTATGTTTTACCTCTTCTCACTTTGCAAAGTGAGCATATTAGGTTCATGACAATATTAGGTACAATTATTTTATATCAAATTATGATAAATTTCGTTTAATAAAATCGAAAAAAACGACTACAGTATGTCTAAAAACATTTTTCAATCGGAATCATTAATGACAAACATAACCTTTTTTTTAAACCTGTTTTTTTCTATAAAAGAAGAAAATATTGTACAGTTTTATAATTTTCCTATACAGTACAATTGCTCTTCTTTAATTTCCAGCAAACCGCATGTTGCTAGGATATGTAGTTTATATGTAATTACTTTTTTTTGGAAGCCGCGGACGACGGGGAACTTGACCGACGTCCAGCCGACACGCAAAGATCTGGAGATCGATTCATGGCAGATCTTGGAGAACCTCGCTCGTTACGGAAGTCGAAGAAATTATTGTCATTCGCGTCGCGCGTTGTTGTAGTGTGAAAGTGTGGTGTTTAATTGTGAAATTATCATTTCACATCAACGCCTGGACCGCTTTACGACGGCTGCAAGGCGACTCGAGTATGGTAGATATTGCGGCTGGTCGGCATCGTCGGCTGGCATTTTGGTTTAGCCTCCTAGCTTTGTATGAGGTGCACCTTAGCGACTCCGTAAGTTAATTGTAAATGTACGAGTGAGTGTGAATGCGTGTGAGTGTCCTTAGTACACTGTTATTGTCATAATCTTACTTTTTTGCCCGTTGCAAAATTTTACATCACTGTGCGCCGTGTAGTCGTCGGAAAGCGGTCCAGGCGATGACGTGAAATGACAACTTCACAAATAACACCACACTCTCACACAAGGGCTCTACCACATCGCGCGACGCGAATGTCAATAGTTGCCTTGACTTCCGTAACGAGTAAGCTGCTTCAAGATCTGCCATGAATCGATCTCCAGATCTTTGCGTGTCTGCCGGACGTCGGTCAGGTTCCCCGACGTCCACGGCTTCCAAAAGCCGGTTGACTCGTCTAGACAGAAGAATGCTTCCCGGGCGATGACCATCGATCCCGCACCTTCTGTCAACTCTGTCTTCGATGACATTCCAATCCCGAGGAGTCCGGTTAGCCGTCGAACGAAGACGAGTTAAGTTCCATGTACGTGCGAACGCTCGGACACGAAAACTACAAGTGGCTTCCCGATTCCCGCTCCAACACCTCAGAGGTCCGCTCTGACCTGCATTCGACAGTCACGTGACTCGCGCCAAATCCTATATATATATATATATACAACACGAAACATTACTAAAGCAATAATACACCCTCTTAAAGCGCAAATCACGCGCAATCCACTCACGTATTCAAAAAAACCAAAATAACCCATCTTTTTTTTATTTTTTTTTCCAAAATAACCCATTAATAAAAAAAATTTCTAGGTTTGCGCGGTTAATCAAAATAACCCATCACCCAATTCCTGGAACTCATTTTTATTTATTCTCGGAAAAAATGGGACCGAACACTATCCTGACTGTCCGGATAGTGTCGGAATGTCCGGATAGTGCCGAAACGTGTATATGAAATGTCCGGATAGTGACGTGATAATATATTTATATGTTCATATTGTTACAGGGCTCGTTCTTCCGAGGACTAATTTATAAATAATCGTGACTACTCACGAATACCCTCGACGACTTGACGTCAGCAGTCCTCAGCCTGTAAACAAAATGCACATGCAGTGTATACGACAAGTTGTCGGTTTCTTCAATACCTGAAATCGGGGGGAAAGACGCGCACGCGAACTAACTTACTTGTTACGCGGCGTGGCTGCTCTCTTGTCGATAGTGGCGTGAATTTAATTCTAGATCGAACGCAGGAACACGAGTTTGATAAATTAAATGATTTCAATTAATTTAATTAATTTTAATACACAAAAATAAAACTAATAAATAATACAATCAAATTACAAC
This sequence comes from Encarsia formosa, assembly GCA_038277355.1. Lineage (NCBI taxonomy): Eukaryota > Metazoa > Arthropoda > Insecta > Hymenoptera > Aphelinidae > Encarsia > Encarsia formosa. The sequence goes on from CM076187.1 coordinate 24,408,162, forward strand.
CCGTATTGTTTACAAACAAATAATATTAGAACGGCTATGAGCCCGATATTACATATCAAAACAAATCGAATTATGGCGATTCTCTTCTCGCTCGATAATTCACCGTTCGGCACGCACACCAACATGCACACACTCGTACACTCAGCTACTAGCTGAAGCGTGCCTAAACCCAGACAAACGCTCAGAGACAAAATCTAAGTACTTACTGTACTTCACACACACTCTGACTCTAATCATCACACAAGCAAACATCCAATGATTAACCGCTACGTGGACTTACTTTTTTAGCAGGTGCACCTTCGCTTGATGTAACAATAATTAAAATAATTACGACTAGCCCGAATGGCTTCACACAAGACGACAATGCCTTCCTAGGCCGCACGCTAAGTCTCCGTGAGATGTTATTATCTTCCCCGCTCCGATCCAATGACAACCGGATCACAGGAAAATCGAGTTGAGTCTGCGACGGGAAAGTTGAGTCCTCAAAGTTAAGTCCTCCTTCTCTCAAAACGGTGTTTTTTAGATTCTCATGTAATATTTTCTGTAGAAGCAGCTTGGTGTATAGAAAGATTTGAATTGTGTAAATGTAGTCATTCAGTACAAAGTTTAGCAATTCATACAGAAAATCAACAAAACATAATATATAAAGAAAATGAAGAAGAAAAAAGTTAAAAAATTGGAAAACAACTTTAGCAGCTTGGTTTGAATTAAATAAAATTGATCTGTTAGAAATATTAAATATGCCAATATACAAAATTACTATAGATTTCTAGATGATAAAACTTTTGTTAGATAGAAAAATAAAAAAAAATTTCAAACTATAGGTAGAATAAACGTTGTTTCTTCTAAAGATTCAGAGAGTTTTCACTTAAAATTAATATCAGATAAAGTAAAAGGTGCTACTTCTCACGAATATTTTAGAACTCATAATAACATTATTTAGAGGAGGAGCTATTCAAATGGGTCTAATAGAAAATGATAAAAATGTATATGCCATTTTTGAAGAAGCTATAAACTATTTCAGGTGGTTTTCTACCAAATGCATGACAATAGAGAATCAGCTCAGATTTTCTGGAGGTGTTTATTAGATATTAATAAACATTTCTACGAAGTCTGATCAAAATTGACCATATAGTTTGAAAGTTACAGCAAGTTAAAGATTGATTATTTTTCATTACGCGTATGGTCGCTACGCTGAAAAAGTGTACTAAATTATTAATATTTATCTTCTTACAATAGAGATCCTTTAGAAAAACTACATACATATAATTTCACTATCAAAGAATTCATTTCTTCAAAGTGCAAAAAATTGACCTTTTACATATTTTACAGTAATTTTACAAAAATAATTTTCACGTGAATAACCTCCAAAACTGCGGTATTCAAAGACGAGGTTAAAAGTTTAAAAAAATGTTTTGTTGTGATTGTCAATGTTTTTTTGGTAGAAAATAATTTCAGAAGCCATAAAAAGTTTAAAAATAAATTTTAATAACCAATTGTTAGTAATTTGATGAAATAATTTTTTTTTAGTCTTGAACTTGACTAGCTCTGGTAGAAAACCACCTTAACTCCGAAAAAAATACGAGAATTTTTCGGATTATTTTTATTGTCTGAAAAAACTTCTGGTAAATTAATTTGGAATGTAAATATAAATTACATTTTATAAAAGATTTCAAAGATAATGCAGAGGATAGAAATTTAAATGAAATAAACAAATTTCTATCTAGCGAAGATTCTAATTTAAGTTGTAAATATTTTAGTTTACCAGAACCATGCTTAGAAAATATTTCTGAAAAAATGCTTTTTATATCGAAATAATTTATATTGATTTTAGATGGTCTGATTCATCAAAAACTGGTTTAAAAATATTTTTCCTTGAAAAAAGATGAAAAAATAAAGAGAATCCGAGGTTGTAGAACTCACTACGTTGTAACAGCTACCGCGTCGATTAAATTCGAATTCGGCGCTAACTGTTATGGAACGCAGATGCGGATCGGTAAGTCAGGTGATGACGAGATCTACCGATCAGCATTACTCTAATTTCGGCGCTTGGCGCGATCACACGTGTGTCCGAGAGCAAATATAGAATTTACTTTTTTTGTGTTGTTAGATAACTGTATTGGAGTGTGTAAGATAAAGTTATCAGTGAGAAGTTGTGTACATTTTCCTGTGATACAGTTGTCATTGGATCGGAGCGGGGAAGACGAACATCTCACGGAAAGTCAGTGTGCGGCCTTGGAAGGCATTGTCGTCTTGTGTAAAGCCATTTGGGCTAGTCGTAATTATTATTATTATTGTTACATCAAGCGAAGGTGCACCTGCTAGAAAAGTAAGTCCGCGTAGCGGTTAAACATTGTATGTTTGCTTGTGTGATGATTAGAGTCAGAGTGTGTGCGAAGTACAGGAAGTACTTAGATTTTTGTATCGGAGTTAGTCCAAGCCTTTGTTCTTTTGGCGCGCTGCAGCAAGCAGACGTGCGCGAGTGTGTGTGTGTGTCGGTGTGTTGATAGCGACCACAACACGGACGACGAACTTTATTTTTGTAAAATTAATTTTCGTCGTATCAAGACTTTGAGTCATTCGGGTTGGATTGTTTGTAAACAATCAGAACTAATTTGGAATATTATGTAAATTTTGGATTCATTTATTTTTATTGTTAATTAAAATTATTAAAATTTACATTTTATCATTAATTTAATTGACCCGTGTTCCTGCGATCGGTCTACGTAAACTCACGCCACTACCGACGAAGGAGAGCAGCCGCGCCGCGTAATAAAAACATTAGTTCGCGTACGCGTCTTCCCCCCTCTTTTCAGGTATTGAAGAAAAATCGACGGATTGTCGTGTGCACAGACAGTGCATTTTGTCATCAGGCCGGAGGAGTGCGGACGACGATCGCCGCGGGTTCTCGTGTTCAATCACGATCCTCCGAGGAATTAAATTCCTTAATTCGAGCCCTGTGACAACGTCCAATGGAGTTCAAACAGGAATTTTTTTAAAATTTCGTTAAGATCGGTGATTGTGACCTCTCCTTCTGAGTGTAGATTTTCTTCCTGTAGATCATGGTTGTAAACTCGAGTCAAGAATCCAATATTGAGTAACTCGAGTCGAGTCGAGTCAAGTCTAGTCCACGCACAGCAGCTTATGCTTGTAACCTGCATACGCACAGGAAGTTTTTATAACAGAAGGGTGAAAAAATATTTCAGAGGAAGTTTCGACTCTGGAAGGGTCAGGGCGGAAACCTGGTGCACCTGTTGATACTTACGCCTAAGAGATGATTTCCCCAGGAAGTTTGGACGTCGGAGGAGTCAGGGCGGACACCTGGTGCACCTGGTGATACTTACGCCTTGGAGATGATTTCCCCAGGAAGTTTGGACTCCGGAGGGGCCAAAGTGGACACTCGGTGCACCTGGTGATACTTACGCCTTGGAGAAGATTTCCCCAGGGAGTTAGGACTCCAAAGGGGCCAGGGTGGACACCTGGTGCAACTGGTATTAATTACGCCTTGGAAAAGATTTCCCCAGGAAGTTAGGACTTCGGAGGGGTCAAGGCGGACACCTGATAAATATCATCACTAGGTGCACCAGGTGTCCGCCCTGACTCCTCCGAAGTCCAAACTTCCTGGGGAAATCATCTCCAAGGCGTAATTAATACCAGTTGCACCAGGTGTCCACCCTGGTCCCTTTGGTGTCTAAACGTCCTGGGGTAATCATCTTCAAGGCGTAAGTATCACCAGGTGCACCAGGTGTCCGCCCTGACCCCTCCGGAGTCCAAAGTTCCTCCGAAATATTTTTTCACCCTTCTGTTATAAAAACTTCTTGTGCGTATGCAGGATACAAGCATAAACTGCTGTGCGTCGACTAGACTTGACTCGACTCGACTCGAGTTACTCGATATTGGATTCTCGACTCAAGTTTACAACCATGCTTCAGAGCAGAGGTGTGTAGTGAAGTGAAGAGTGAACTAAAGTCGAAACGACTTCAGTTCACTTGAGTTGGGAGTTGCGCATAGCGTGACGCTGTGCGCTGTGTGTATAAACATACGTAAAGTGGACTTGAACAATTTTTTTCTTTGATTAATATTTTGACATCTATCAAGTCAGGGTGAACACCTGGTTCATTTGATGTTGGCTTCGCTTTGGAGATGATTTCCTCAGGAAGTTTTGACCCAGGAAGGGTCAGGATGGACTCCTGGTACCCTTGGTGAAAGTTACGCTTTGAGAACGATTTCTCCAGGAAGTTTTGACTCGGAGAAGGTCAGGAAAGACACCTGGTGCCATTGGTGATATTTACACCTTGAAGATGATTTCCCCTGGAAGATTTGACTCCGGAAGAAGCAGGGTGGACTCCTGGTGCAACTGATATTAATTACGCGTAGGAGTTGATTTCCCCAGGAAGTTTGGATTTCGGGAGGGTCAGGGCGGACACCTGGTGCACCTGGTGATACTTATGCCTTGGAGATGATTTCCCCAGAAAGTTTTGACTTCGGAGGGTCAGGGCGAACACCTGGTGCACCTGGTGATAAATACGCCTTGGAGATGATTTCCCCAGAAAGTTTTGACTTCGGAGGGTCAGGGCGAACACCTGGTGCACCTGGTGATACTTACGCCTTGGAGATGATTTCCCCAGAAAGTTTTGACTTTGGAGGGTCGGGGCGAACACCTGGTGCACCTGGTGATACTTACGCCTTGGGGATAATTTACCCAGGAAGTTTTGACTCCAATGGCGCCAGGGTGGACACCTAGAGCAACTGGTATTAACTACGCCTTGGAGATGATTTCCCCAGGAAATTTGGAGTTCAGAAGGGTCAGAGCGAACACCTGGTGCACCAAGTGATACTTACGCCTTGGAGATGATTTCCCCAGGAAGTTTGAGCTTCGGAAGGGTCAAGGCGAACACCTGGTGCACCTGGTGATACTTACGACTTGGAGATGATTTCCCCAGGAAGTTTGGACTTCGGAAGGGTCAAGGCGAACACCTGGTGCACCTGGTGATACTTACGACTTGGAGATGATTTCCCCAGGAAGTTTGGACTCCGGAGAGGCCAGGGTGGACACCAGGAACACCTGGTGATACTTATGCCTCGAAAATGATTTTCCCAGGAAGTTTTGATCCCAGCGGGTTCACATCATCAAGTTTACTATTAGGATAGCTTCTTCAGAGTGTAGTTATTACAGGGCACACCAAGTATTTTCCCAGACCCTTACGGAGTCAAAATTTCCTGGGAAAATAATCTCGAAGTCGTAAGTATAACCTGGTGCACCAGATGTCCACCCTAACTCCTCCGGAGTCAAAACTTCCTGGGGAAATCATCTCCAAGGCGTCAGTATCACCAGGTGCACCAGATGTCCACCCTGACCCATGCGGAGTCGAAACTTCCTGGGGAAATCATCTCCAAGGTGTAAGTATCGCCAGGTTCACCAGATGCTCGCCCTGATCCCTCAGGAGTCGAAACTTCCTGGGGAAGTCATCTCCAAGGCGTAAGTATCACCAGGTGCACCAGATGTCCACCCTGACCCATCCGGGGTCAAAACTTCCTGGGGAAATCATCTCCAAGGCGTAAGTATCACCAGGTGCACCAGATGTCCACCCTGACCCATCCGGAGTTGAAACTTCCTGGGGAAGTCATCTCCAAGGCGTACGTATCACCAGTTGCACCAGGTGTCCGCCCTGACCCCTTCGTTTTCGATCCCGTTAAAATGCCGAGGATTTTGCCGAGGATTTTACTGTTAAGATTCACCGAGGATTTCACCGCAAAAAGCGAGGATTTCACCGAGGATTTCACCGATGAATTCATCGGTGATTTCACCGAGGATACTTGCAATGGGGATTGTAACGGTGTTTAATTACACCTTCTTCTTTTGCCTTACGGAGAGTGGCCTGTAAATGAAAAAAAAAGTTATATTGTGCTTTATCAATAGGTATTTTCATTTATTTTGAATAAAAAAATTTTTGGTGATACGGAAAATATTTTTAAATGGCTATATCATTGGTTCAATTTAGAAGCAAACTAGACAAAAATTTTAATTTCTTAATTTGATATTTATATTTATATATATGTTGCGGTCACTATCCGGACATTTCATATATACAGCGGTTACTATCCGGACATTTCAACACTATCTGGACAGTCAGGATAGTGTTTGGTCCCATTTTTTCCGAGACCAAATAAAAATGAGTTCCAGGAATTGGGTGATGGGTTATTTGGGATGGGTTATTTTGGTTGAACTTCGCAAACCTAGAAAATTTTTTTATTGATGGGTTATTTTGGAAAAAAAAATAAAAAAAAGATGGGTTATTTTGGTTTTTTTGAATACGTGGGTGGATTGCGCGTGATTTGCGCTTTAAGAGGGTGAATTATTGCTTTAGTAATTTATCATGCGGTAATAAAAAATTAAAAAATTCCAAATCGCAAAGACAAAATTTTCAGCCACATCTTCTTCTTGTTCACAAAATGCAACTGGTCGAATCTCTAATGTTTCAACTCCGTACCAAGCACCAATAGTTCCAAGAGCTCTATCAACAACAGCTTCAGGATCATCTATAAACCCAACATCAACCATAATCCCAGTTCCTTCAACATCATCTGGTTTAAGCTTTGCAGGACCAAATTACAATTTGAATCCAGTGGTTTCATCATATGCCAAACGTGTTTCAAAAACAACGTGTTCAACGTGTTCTCTGATTTAGACAAAGAAGACCAAACTGAAGCAATGAATGTTGTTCTAGATATTTTTGATAACTACAAGAATGATTAATTTTGGTTTTTATTAATCTTTATAAAAATTTTTTTATGATTTTGATGAGTAGGTTATTATCAAAAAGTGTGGTATTCATTTACATTTTTAATTCTTATTAATTTTTTTGAATAAATGTTGTTCTATTATCTTTGTGGCATTAAGCCCTATAACTGCCTTTGACGGAGTAATAAAGTGTTTACTATTTTTATCAAACCGTTGATGGGTAATGTCAATGTTAACTTGTTAATTAAGTTATTATATTAATTTAAAAACAAAATAATTTAATTGAACTAAGCATAAAAATTTTAGAAGCATAACTATGTGATAAAAAATGAAATACTGTTATGATTAATTAAGTTGTATTCAAATAATAAAAAAGATTATGTAATAAATTTGCATGAAATTCTTTAAGCTAATGTTATTTTTTTATAAAATCAAAAGAAAAAAATAGAAATAAAAACTTCAATCATCATATACCATTTATTCCGTACGGAAATCCGTACGGATTTTGGTAGGGATAATTGAGACGGATTTCCGTACGGATTTCTGCACATATTTCCGTACGGATTTTCATTATTTAATAAAAAAAAAGAGAAGAGTATTTGCTGTTGACGCTCTATCACTAGTTTCTTTTCATGGTGTTGTTTCAAATTTAATTAGCAAATTTTATGTCTAAAAGTGAAGAAATTTAAATTAACCTTGAACATAATTCCAGGTCAGAATTGTTTTTACCTAATTTTTTTATAATCAAATCTTGTAAGTATAAATAAAGTATAGATGAGATATATTATATAACTTGCAAATGTTAATTTTCTTTTCTAAAATTAGAATAATATAATTTCTTAGATTATCTGTCGAGAGATACTTGTTAAAAAACTGTAGCAATAAATCACATGCTTGTATTTGATTACGTACTAAAATCTCTATAAATATTTTATTTTTTAAAGAGAATCAAAGACTTAAATTTTACAATGATTCAATTGAATCTAGAACTAACAGTCTGTGTAACTGCATAACATTAGTAAAAAGCAAAAGTTGAATAGTTAAATATTATCCAGACATCTATGTTTAAAATATTATTACGTAGTGTTGTTTCTTACCTAAAATATTATAATTTTGTTTTTTAAGTCAAAAGTTGTATTTATTAGTAAAATAAATAGTAGCAATAGCATAAAAAACTACTTGATAAATTTATAGAATAAATATAGCTACTCTGGTTTCACTAATCGCTAAAAACATAAAAAAAGGAACTATTGTTTTATTAGAAACTTTCTGCGACTAACTGTATTTAAAGTTATATAAACTTAAATATTTTGTCATGCATTGATAAAACTACTATATCACATACATACATGTACTAGAAATCACATGTTAAAAAATAAAATAAATTTTTTTTTTACTTGAAAAACTTGTGTCAATTATTCATTTTTTCAATGTATTATGCTTCAAAATATTGAAATATAAAAGAAAAAAAAAAAAAAAACAATAGTAATTATAAAAAATTAAAAAAAATTAGTCAAAACTTTTTTTTTATTAAATAATGAAAATCCGTACGGAAATCTGTGCAGAAATCCGTACGGAAATCTGTACAGAAATCCGTATAGAGGTCCGTACGGAAATCCGTCTCAATTATCCGTACCAAGATTTCGGTACGGGTTGCCGTGCGGATTTCTGTACGGATTTTTTCAGCTGGGACTATTTCTCGATAACACGTACTACGCATTAACTTGTTTATCAACTCAAACTCACTGTAAAAAATATTAAAATTGTCATCATCTTCATTTTGATTCAAGACTTGCATTAGAGCATTAGTATGGTTTTCCACAGCAGTTTGTAAATTACCCACATTTTCTGCACAAGATTGATATTGCTTGAGTTTCTCTGTGGCCGCATTATCAAATTTTGGAACCTTTGGTGGCTGGGAAGATTGAATAGCTGAACTTTTTCTTTTGTTACTCCAAACACTTGTTGATTTTGTTTCCCGATTTTGAACATAGTTGGCCAAAAACATTAACTGCTCGTAGAATTCACATTTTTGCTCATCAAATTCATGGCCACTAGGTAATTTTATTTTATAATTGTAAGCTGTTTTGAAGTTTGTAAAAAGCGTACTCCAAATTTTTTTCAATTCTGCAACTAAATCATATTACTTAATTAGTATTGATGTAATATTTAAACTATTAGAAATTAAATAATCATCTTACCAGTTATTGTTACATGACCCATTTTTGTAACAAATTCATGAATAGTTTCCCAATCCTTGTCAATAGTATCTTTCTCCTGATGAAGAGATAAGGCTTTGTTATAAATTTCTGGTTTTAACTTGACTGCCTCAATTAAGGCTTCCTCTGGATCCACAGGCATTTTCAAAAAATAAAAGAACAATCAAAGAAAAGTACATAAAAAAAGTAAACTCAATTTTACCATAAAAATTGGCTACAAGTTTAAGCAGTTATTCACGTACAAAATTGTAAACTGCTATCATTAAAAAGCTTTAAAAAATATCTAAAAAGAATACCAAAAATTGGCGAGCAAAATAATTTTATTTTGAAAAAGAAAAGTTACTTGAATAAAAATAGCTAGTATTTTTAAAAAGAGATAAACAACTAAATTCTTACCAAAAACTCTATGTGCGTTGAGTAAACTTATTAAACTTATTCGTTGTGGAAGTTCGATAAAAAAATTCACACAAGAAGTTTATTATGATTCAAACTGATGAGTTTCGTCACTTTAACCTCTTTAAACTCGTTGCCATGGAGGGAATTATGGAATCTGAAATTTTCGTTGTTCCAGAATTTCCATAACGTCTGTAAGATCTGTAAGGTCTGTAAGGTCTGTAAGATCTATTGCAGTTGCACCCTTTTGGGATTAGAATACATGTGAAGTGCTTTAGCTTTCGATTCGAAGGTGGTAAAGTTCCTCTCGTTAATATCTTCCTGAAGTTCAAACAAGTTCATGTTTGTGTTATTATCAATCCCTACTATTTTTATTTTTGGATTCATAATTTCTTCCTGCAAAATTTCAGCATTATCTCTCAAATTTTCTGCAAGTAAATCATTAGCTTTTATTAAACTTTCTTCGTTGACACAGCTAATAATAAGTTGATCAGGATTTTTGCATTCTATATATTTAGTTTGTATTGCTTTATCATTTGTCAGGCACTGAGTTACTTTATCTTTCAAGTTTATTTTAAGTTCATTGTTAACGTTTTTGACAATAAGTTTAGGGATTCTTTTGGGTTTGGTTTTGACATTTCTGACAACTTCAGTGTAAGATTTAGGGTTGAATGGCTTGGGTTCTTCTTGCTTACTGAGTAGTTTTTCAAGCAGGATAATCTTATCTTCAAGTGTTTTGTTTATCTTTCTCAGCAGTGTGTTTTCAATCTTGATAGGGTCAGTGTCTTCATCTTCGATGTAAGTGTCATTTGCACTAATACTATTCGTTAACTCTTCGAGCAATTCATTCTGTATCTTCTCATTCTGAGTGTCTTTGAGTTGTTTTGTCAAAATTCTAGCTGATTCATCGAGCTCGTAGGTTTCTATCTTTGAGGTTAGGTCTAGGTGTGCGTGGTCCGGGCAGATTACGAGCGTATCACTTATTATTTTAGTATATATATATCATACATTAACATTCAGTCGTCTATCGTCCGTCATTTCGCAAGGATTAAGTGTTGTTATTCTTTTTATACACGGTAGGCCAAGGATAATGGAATTTAGATTTCAGGGATAGGATGCACTCATTTTTTTTTTTTTTTTGTAACTAAATTTCGTTGGTGGCGGAATGATATTTTCGTCATCACGCAAGAGTTTTTCTATGTCTTCAAGAAAAGCATACGATGATGCCGATATGACGCTTTCCCAGTCATCCTCCAGGATTCCCCTTCCCTCTTCTGGCTCCGTCATATCCACCTCCCAAACGGGTTCTCTCGAGGTTCGGGATGCTTTCTGTTTCGGCATCTATCGGTGGAAGTCGTGGTGGTCCATTATATCCATCACATGTATCTCTCACTTGCTCATCGGGCATCGTCTACGTAAGTTTTCTTCTCGGAGATTCTTCAGTTCGTGTTTGACGCTTTGGGGTTTAACGAATCGTCCTCCATACCGGGGATGTAGGTGGTTAACGGGGAATGACGCCGTGAATTGTTCCGCATATTTCGCAAACGCCAGATATAAATCATCTGGTTCTTTTTGTTTTACAAATTTTAGAACAATAAGCTATTCGATACTTATCGATAATGTTTTATCCTCTTCCCTATTTACCTCAGCCAATACGCGAACTACGACGTGGTCGTCTCTTACCAATTCCGTATGAATGCTCGGCACGTCAAACGCGCCCGTTCATGGTCAGTTCTATTCGATATAACAAATAGTCAACACGAATTTCCCGCATCACGAAGCGGTGGCCGTATTCGTCCATGAAAGGTCCTTTTGGGCATGTTTTTAAGTTTTCCTCTTCCGGCTCCGTGTGTATGTTTAGTTCCGATTTTCCCTTACAATTTTAGTTTTTAATGGCTTATCAGGTTTTGGTTGCTGCTTCTTTCTTCTGTTCCTCGGTTGAGTGTCATTCCTGTTCACCTGAATCGATGATGTTTGAAATATATGTTCACTAAAGAGTTGCATGGCCTCGTCCCAATCTTTTGTTTCGAAAAACTCTAGTCAAATTAAGTCGTTTGACGGTGTTCTGAACAGATGATGTTTCACCTTATTGTTCCAAATTTCAACTGGCACCTTTTGGTCAAGCCATAGTCCCAAGGTCGTCGCGCTAAATGGTAAGGCCAACTCGAGGATTAATGTTTCATCTCCACATTTTTCCTGATGACGCGGACAGCGTCTATTAGGTCCAATATCCTCTGGTCCATTTATTCTGTAAGGGGAAAGAGATTCATGCTTATACAAGTTCACGAGGCCACTAACGTAATTATTAAAAGCTCAATTTGGTCCACTTGAATATTTATACGAATGGGTAAAGTTACCATTAACTATCTATCTATCATTCATTATGTTCTTATGTGGCTATATTTTATTTTTATTTTACTCTCTACATATATATATATATATATATATATATACCACACTGTATATATGTATATAAAATTTGTGTGTTTTGTTGTTGTTCTTTTGTTTTTTTTTTGGGAAGCTATGATAGGGAGGATTTGTCCTTATGTCAGTTCGTTACATCAGTACCAGTCGCAGATTCATTCTATCATTCATTTATTCGCATTCCACTGAGTTTTTTTTTTTTCAAATTTATTAGTTCTTATTTCAATAGTTCATGAATGTTTATTTTGTTGCAACTCTCAAAATCGATATAGGTCCGACAAATTAATCTACAGTCACCTTCATCGGTCACTTCACTTCTATTTAACTCGTTGGTCTGGTAACTAGTAGTTCATATAATACAGACACTATTTTGGTCAGTTGACTTACCCATGCTGGCTCCACCCAAAATCCCCTTACTGGTCCAAAGTGGTAGATAATCGATAAGAGATGTACCATCGGTATGGTTGATGGGCATCGCCATCTGACACAATTAGGGTGTTGCATTAACGCAGGCATTATTAGGGTCCAGCCTTCCATTTTTCTTGAAAGGTATCTGTAATGAAATAAATTCGGTCAGTCATGTTGTCGGGTTTTTTTTTGTTATGGGTGAAGTCCGGTATCTCTCGACCGTCAGATGTGTCAATAAAAAGGGGTGGATCAGACTAGTGTTGCCCTAACCACTCGTGTTCGAGCATCTGGAAGGTTGTTTGGAGAATTTGTTGGATCACTTTGTCGAACGATTTTGGATGTGACGTTCCAGAACACGGTATTGGTTCAGGTGGTTCGGTCACCTTCATTTCGAAACTTATTAGGTCGGCTACCTCTTCGGCTGGGCTAGAATTTGCATTTTTTTCTTGATTCATCTTTCCAAAATAGGTTCTGTCTCATGCGTATTTGTTCATGGTTGGCATACGTCTTGTAATTGATCCAAGTGCAGCAGACGTGTTGTCTTAGCTGAGCGCAACTTTGAGATTTTTGGTGGAAAGACGCGTATTGGGCTTTATATCGGTGATCACTTTCACTCAACGCTTGTGCCACGTGTTGCGCTTTCACATAGCGAACGTATCCCCAACCTAAATCGCCTTGACGGTCTAGCATGTTCCGGTAGTATTCCAGTCATCCAAAACGGGCGAATTCCTTAAAGAAGAGCTCATCTCAGTATTCTCGTGGAACACTTTTTGGTAATGAGCAAAAAAGCCGGTGGCGGTCTTGCTTTCCCTCGTCCGCTTGGTACTTCTTTACAGTCACTTGGTTCTTGGGTTCGTCGGGCGCATGGTAAGGAAGTGTTGTTCTTTGTGCTACCCTATCGGTTTTCTTTTTCATTTTTCCAGGGCTTGGATTGGCAGTCTTACTAGGTCCTGCGATATTGGTTGATTTGAAGATTCTTGTTTCGTAAATTTTTCCACTCACGGCAGGTGGTCCCTTTGGCTCAGGTGTTGACCACTGTTAAGTTTAGAAGTTCTTGTTTTCTTTCGGCTCTCTTTTTAGTATGGCCGTTTTGAGTTCGCTTAATTTCACACTGCGAGATGATAAAAGGTCACAAGAGTACGTTATTTTTGAGGCCCTCTAATTCAATGTATCCTTCTCGTATGGCACTAAAGGGTCGTAGAACCTTGAGAATTTTCCAAAGCTCCACTTCCTTCGGCTGACTGACTCTAACTTCTCGTTGGTCCTGACCCGGAATTTCTTCCAGAATCCTTTGGTCCGATCGTAGAGTCTTAGAGATGCTCATATTTCTTCTTTATCCTGAAACAAAGAGGGTGTTACCTCCGTATTAATAGGTTTCCCCCCCCCCCTTTTTTTTCATAGGTCCGATTTTGGTCATTGATCGAGTTCAGGATGTTGGGTCAAAGATTCGGTCGAAAGTGATTTTCCCATGTTATCTTTCCCGTATTGAGAGTGTTCGGTGGGGCCATTATTGTTTGGTTGATGTCTAGAGGCCTTATCTCCTTGTCTTATCAGGTTTTGATTTCGTTCATCATATACTTTCGAACGAGTAGTACGTATATATAGGCATAACCCTAGCACGGCCATTGTTAGAATGGAGATAACGAAAGTGACCACTCCAAGACCAGTGTGCATTTTGAAATCTTGCTGGTGTTCTTACAACTCTTTTAATTGATTTATTATTTCTTGAAGTGAACGTCCCTGTTGAAACTGTCTCGTTCCTTCCTTTTCTGTGCTCTTTCCCCAACGCAATTGCTTTAGCCGGACCGCATGGTTTAGTAATTCAGGGTATAGTTTAGTCAGGGTGAGGTTAACATTCGGCCTATAGTTGTATCATTCCTTTTGTATGTATTTCTTGGGATTAGGTAAGGTAACTCCTTTCGCTCTTCCCACATAGTTGGATGCCATTTTCAGGATTCCCAGACCTTCCACGGTGGCCGTAGTGGTGTTTTGGGGGAAAAGGATTTGGATGGTATCTTGACTAGCTAGGATGTAAAGCCAAGATCCTTCCGCCTTTAAGTAATTCCATTGATCATGGACATGAGGATGGAACCTTACGTCACACAATTTAAGTGACTCGGTCGTTGGTCGGACAAATAACATGTTCTCACAACTGGGGGCTTGGGAGGTTTCCCAGATTTCCATTTCCATGTCACATAAATACTTATCTCCCAGGTCCTTGCATTTCAGAAATTCATCCGTATCAAGCATAAAATATTGAAGCAGATCTTCACCCATTCACAGGTACTGATGACTAAGTTTTACATAAGCAGTCCCATTGACGCTGGGGCTCAACATCTGCCGCGTTTCTAGGGGGTAGAGTTGGTGCAGGTGGTAAACCTGTCGGTCCGTTAATGGTAGATGTAAGTATACGCAGCCGTTGTTATTCATAGATTAAATCTACCCTCGCAATTTTCGATATTTTGTTCAATCGCCAGTGTTCTTCACTTATTGGTAAATCAAGGGTCGTCACCGTTTGTTGTATTTCGTTGTGGATCTGCGACAAGAATTCAGGGGGAATAAGTCCTGGCGCCAGTTCTCCTTTTTGTCCGGTCATTATGATTTATTTTAATTGCTCATGCAATTTAATCACTTGCCGTAGATATTGCCTTACATTATGGTATTGTACATGTAGTACCATTACAACTCGGGACTCATGGGTATCTTCCCCTTGTAGCCCCCTCCTTTTATAGCCCAATTAACTTCTTTTGGTCATGTTGCACTTGATCGATTAGCTTTTGGGCTTGATTTAGGTCTTCAACCGCCGCGTGACGAAATAGGCTTTCATCAAGAGTTCCGATGATGCCAAAAGGTGCCATTCAATTGCGGCGTATATTTGTAATATTTTCGGCCCAAATAGGTCGTTCAATTTCTAGGTCTTTCTATTGCTCCTTAATTTCTTGTCTTAATTTTCCTAGGTCTCGAGCAATTTCACGAAGGGTTTTTATATCAACCACTCCTTCGCAGCGAGGCTCTCCCCCTTGTTGTTGACGTGTAAGGGTGAGGGTGTCAATCTGGTCCTCCACCTCATAGTCGTTGAGCAGTTTTCAAGTTTCCACTGATACAACTATCTTCCAATCGGCCCCTTTCCTAGCACAGACCCGGATTGGTTTGTAGTGGTGTTATGTTGTATGTCCCTTCCCCTGAGACCATACCCACCGTTGATGGGGGTACAAATTCCACATTTCCTGTAAATAGATTCCAGATTTTAGTTACTTTTGTCGGTTCTTTCGTGGTTTGTTAGGACACTCATGAGTTTGTCATTTATAATTTTCTTGCCGATTGGCAACTCTAGAATTACATTGTTTCACCCCAGTATTTCGACAATTTTCAATGGTTTCTTGTAAAAACTATCGAACTTCGAAATACGGGGCTCTACTGCCACCCAATCGTATCCATTTGGTCTGCCACGGAATTGTTTGGTCTTTTGTTCATAGCGGTCCTTTGATCTTATTTTTGTTACAATATGCTGTTCTCCAGCCTGTACCGACATTTCATCCAATCGACGAATCAGGTCCTGAAGATAGAGATGAAAGGTCTTCAATTTTTCTTCCGTGGGAATTTTAATTGGGAATCCAGCCACTTGTCCGTAAACTAACTCAAAGGGCGTTAAGTCAGTGGCGGAATGCACGCTCGTGTTGTACGTGAAAGCCGCGAAAGGAACAAGACGGCCCCAACATTGTATTTCTCTGAATACACCCGGATAAAATCCATCAGAGGGGCATGGCTTCGTTCGAGCGACCCATTCGTTTGTGGCCTGTACCCGGAGGTGCATAACCATCATATTTTAAAAAAAACGCAGTAAATCATCAATCAGCTCTGACAAAAAGCTTTTTCCACGGTCTGATAGCAGAGCTCTTGGTGCCCCGAATTGACGAATCAAATGTCGTACTATTGCATCCGCAATGGTACTGGCTCGTATTTCCGGAAGAGGGATCGCTAATAGAAACTTTGTCAAATTGCACTGCATGGTTAGCACATGTTGGTTGCCTGATGGAGTCGTCCGCGGTGTACCCACAGTGTTGACAGAGATTTTATCAAATGCTTGGCAGGCATAATAAGGCAGGATCGTTTTATTACAAATATATAAAAGATATAATTTGATAGAGTCAAGAAATATTTGAGACGTCTTGTCGCAAGACCTTCCAAAAATAAGACCGTCCTATTTCTTACAGAAATTTAAAAAACTTTTAAGACAAGTCCCTGACGTCTCAAGACGTCCCAGTTGTCTGTCCCAGGACAAATTTTTGGTGGGACGGTCATATCACATCTCTAGTCCGAAAGGGTATTGCCCAAAGTGTAACTATCACCAAGTGCACCCTGTGCCTTTAGAGATAGTGACACCTTGGAGATGCTTTCCCCAGGAAGTTTTGACAGCGGAGGGGTCAGGACGAATACCTGGGGAACCTGCTGATACTTAAGCCTTGGAGATGTTTTCCCCAGGAAGATTTGATGGCGGAGGGGTCAGGACGAACACCTGGGGCACCTGCTGATTCTAAGGCCTTGGAGATGATTTTCCCAGAGAGTTTTGACAGTGGAAGGGTCAGGATGAAAACCTGGGGCACCTGCTGATACTTAGGCCTTGGAGATGATTTTTCCAGGAAGATTTGATGGCGGAGGGGTCAGGACGAACACCTGGGGCACCTGCTGATTCTAAGGCCTTGGAGATGATTTCACCATAAAGTTTTGACCCAAAAGAGGTCAGGAAGGGCACCCGGTGCCTTTTGTGAAAGTTACACCTTGGAGATGCTTTCCCCAGGAAGTTTTGACGGTGGAGGGGTCAGGACAAAAACCTGGGGCACCTGCTGATACTTAGGCCTTGGAGATGATTTTCCCAGGAAGTTTTGAAGGTGGAGGGGTCAGGACGAACACCTGGGGCTTCTGCTAATACTTAGGCCTTGGAGAGGATTTCCCCAGGAAATTTTGACTCCAGCGGGGTCAGGGTAGATACCTGGTGCTCTTGGTGATAGTTACACATTGGAGATGATTTCCTCAGACTTCCAGACCTTTCTTGGGTCAAAACTTCCTGATGAAATCATCACCAAGGCCTTAGTATCGGCAGGTGCCCCAGGTGTTAATCCTGACTCCTCCGCCGTCAAAATTTCCTGGAAAAATCATCTCCAGATGTTCACCCTGACCCCTTTGCCATCTACATTCCTGGGGAAATCATCTCCAAGCCTAAGTATAACCAGGTGCACCAGGTATCCACCCTGGCCCCTCCGGAGTCAAAACTTCCCGAGGAAATCATCTCCATGGTTTCAGTATCACCAGGTGCACCAGGTACACGGCCTGACCCCTCCGGAGTCAAAACTTCCTCAGGAAATCATCTCTAAGGCGCAAGTATCAGCAGGTACACCAGGTTTGCACGTTGGCCCCTCCGAAGTCAAAATTTCCTGGGGAAATCATCACTATGGCGTCAGTATCACCAGGTGCAGCAGGTACCCACCCCGGCCCCTCCGGAGGCAAAACTTCCTGGGGAAATCATCTCCAAGCCTAAGTATCACCAGGTGCACCAGGTATCCACATTGGCCCCACCGGAGTCAAAACTTCCCGGGGAAATCATCTCCATGTTGTCAGTATCACCAGGTGAACCAGGTACCCAGCCTGTCCCCGGAGGGGACAGGAGATGATTTCCCCAGGAAGTTTTGCCTCCGGAGGAGCAAGGGTGGGTACCTGCTGCACCTGGTGATACTGACGCCGTAGTGATGATTTCCCCAGGAAATTTTGACTTCGGAGGGGCCAAAGTGCACACCTGGTGTACCTGGTGATACTTGCGCCTTAGAGATGATTTCCTCAGGAAGTTTTGACTCCGGAGAGCCAGGGTGGATACCTGGTGCACCTGGTCATACTGATGTCATGGAGATGATTTCCCTAGGATTTTTTGACTCCGGAGGGGCCAGGATGCACACCTGGTGAACCTGGTGATACTAAATCCTTGAAGATAATTTTTCCAGGAAGTTTTGATTCCAGAGGGGCCAGAGTAGATACCTGGTGCACCTGGTGATACTGACGCCATGGAGATGATTTTCTCAGGAAGTTTCGACTCCGGAGGGGCCAGGGTGCACACCTGGTGCTCCTGGTGATACTGACGCCATGGAGATGATTTCCCCAGGAAATTTTGCCTCCGGAGGGGCCAGGGTGGGTACCTGCTGCACCTGGTGATACTTGCGCTTAAGAGATGATTTTCTCAGGAAGTTGTGACTCCGGCGGGGCCAGGGTGGATACCCGGTGCACCTGGTCATACTGACGTCATGAAGATGATTTCCCTAGGATTTTTTGACTCCGGAGGGGCCAGGATGCACACCTGGTGCACCTGGTGATACTTAATCCTTGAAGATAATTTTTCCAGGAAGTTTTGATTCCAGAGGGGCCAGAGTAGATACCTGGTGCACCTGGTGATACTGACGCCATGGAGATGATTTTCTCAGAAAGTTTTGACTCCGGAGGGGCCAGGGTGGATACCTGGTGCACCTGGTGATACTGGCGTCATGGAGATGATTTCCGTAGGATGTTTTGACTCCGGAGGGGCCAGGCCTGGTACCTTGTGCACCTGGTGATACTGACACCATGGAGATGATTTCCTCAGAAGCTTTCGACTCCGGAGGGGCCAGGGTGCACACCTGGTGCTCCTGGTGATACTGACGCCATGGAGATGATTTCCCCAGGAAATTTTGCCTCCGGAGGGGCCAGGGTGGGTACCTGCTGCACCTGGTGATACTTGCGCTTAAGAGATGATTTCCTCAGGAAGTTGTGACTCCGGCGGGGCCAGGGTGGATACCTGGTGCACCTGGTCATACTGACGTCATGAAGATGATTTCCCTAGGATTTTTTGACTCCGGAGGGGCCAGGATGCACACCTGGTGCACCTGGTGATACTTAATCCTTGAAGATAATTTTTCCGGGAAGTTTTGATTCCGGAGGGGCCAGAGTAGATACCTGGAGCACCTGGTGATACTGATGCCATGGAGATGATTTCTTCAGGAAGTTTTGACTCCGGAGGGGCCAGGATGTACACCTGGTGCACCTGGTGATACTTAATCCTTGAAGATAATTTTTCTAGGAAGTTTTGACTCCGGAGGGGCCAGAGTAGATACCGAGTGCACCTGGTGATACTGACGCCATGGAGATGATTTCCTCAGGAAGTTTTGACTCCGGAGGGGCCAGGGTGGATACCTGGTACACCTGGTGATACTAACGCCATGGAGATGATATCGCCAGAAAGTTCTGTCTCCGGAGGGGCCAGGGTGCACGTCTGGTGATACTAAATCCTTGAAGATAATTTTTCCAGGAAGTTTTGATTCCGGAGGGGCCAGAGTAGATACCTGGTGCACCTGGTGATACTTGCGCTTAAGAGATGATTTCTTCAGGAAGTTGTGACTCCGGCGGGGCCAGGGTGGATACCTGGTGCACCTGGTCATACTGACGTCATGAAGATTATTTCCCTAGGATGTTTTGACTCCGGAGGGGCCGGGATGCACACCTGGTGCACCTGGTGATACTAAATCCTTGAAGATAATTTTCCCAGGAAGTTTTGCCTCTGGAGGGGCCAGGGTGCACACCTAATGATACTAAATCCTTGAAGATAATTTTTCCAGGAAGTATTGATTCCGGAGTGGCCAGGGTGGGTACCTGCTGCACCTGGTGATACTGGCGCTTAAGAGATGATTTCCTCAAGAAGTTGTGACCCCGGCGGGGCCAGGGTGGATACCTGGTGCACCTGGTCATACTGACGTCATGAAGATTATTTCCCAAGGATGTTTTGACTCCGGAGGGGCCAGGATGCACACCTGGTGCACCTGGTGATACTAAATCCTTGAAGATAATTTTCCCAGGAAGTTTGGCCTCCGGAGGGGCCAGGGTGCACACCTGGTGCTTCTGGTGATACTGACGCCATGGAGATGATTTCCTCAGGAAGTTTTGTCTCCGGAGGAACCAGGGTGGGTACCTGGTGCACCTGGTGATACTGACACCATGGAGATGATTTCCTCAGGAAGTTTTGACTCCGGAGGGGCCAGGGTGGATACCTGGTGCACCTGGTGATGCTAACACCATGGAGATGATATCCCCAGAAAGTTCTGTCTCCGGAGGAGCCAGGGTGGGTACCTGGTGCACCTGGTGATATTGACCCCTTGGGGATGATTTCCCCAGGAAGTTTAGACTCTGGAGGAACTTTTGACCTCGGAGGGGCCAGAGTAGATACCTGGTGCACCTGGTGATACTTGCGCCTTAGAGATGACTTCCTCAGGAAGTTTTGACTGCGGAGGGGCCAGGGTGGATACCTGGTGCACCTGGACATACTGACGTCATGGAGATGATTTCCCTAGGATTTATTGACTCCGGAGGGGCCAGGATGCACACCTGGTGCACCTGGTGATACTTGCGCCTTAGAGATGATTTCCTCAGGAAGTTTTGACTCCGGACGGGCCAGGGTGGATACGTGGTGCACCTTGTCATACTGACGTCATGGAGATGATTTCCCTAGGATTTTTTGACTCCGGAGGGGCCAGGATGCACACCTGGTGCACCTGGTGATACTAAATTCTTGAAGATAATTTTTCCAGGAAGTTTTGATTCCGGAGGGGCCAGAGTAGATACCTGGTGCACCTGGTGATACTGAAGCCATGGAGATGATTTCTCAGGAAGTTTTGACTCCGGAGTGGTCAGGGTTGATACCTGGTGCGCCTGGTGATACTGGCGTCATGGAGATGATTTCCGTAGGATATTTTGACTTCGGAGGGGCCAGGATGCACAGCTGGTGCACCTGGTGATACTAAATCCTTGAAGATAATTTCCCCAGGAAGTTTTGACTCCGGAGGGGCCAGTGTGGGTCCCTGGTGCACCTGGTGATACTGACTCCTTGGGGATGATTTTCCCAGGAAGTTCAGACTCCGGAGCGGCCAGGGTGGGTACCTGGTGCACTTGGGGATAGTTACACCTCGGAGATGATTTTTCCAAGAAATTATAACTCTGTGGAGGTCAGGGAAAATACCTTATGTGCCCGGAAATAACCACACTCTGAACATGCTATCCTAACAGTAAACTTGTTGACGTGAACCCACTGGAATAAAACTTCCTGAGAAAATCATTTTCGAGGCGTCAGTATCCCCAGGTACACTAGGTATTTCATCTGGTTCCTCCGGAGTCAAAACTTTCCCTGGAAATCATCTCTAAGGCTTCAGTATCACCAGGCATCATACGCACGCGTTATACGCACGCATCATACGCGTCTAGTGTAGCTGCACCAGCGTTGGTATCGATATTCTGCTCAGGGGACTAAGCTATAAGTTCAGGGCATACTTTTCGACCAAGCATTAGGTTCAGGTTGTTTGGCGGGCTAGGACAGGAATCCCACAAGCTTGAAGACCCAATAATGCTGGGTACAGCGATAAATAAATTATTTTTTATAAACAAATAACTAACCAGTAAGCTTCAAAGCCCCGTAACGCTGGAAAAACGGATAAATAAATATTTTTTTATAAACAAATAATGAACCGACGAACTTTAAACCCCCATAACGCTGGAAAAAAAAAAATATTCTTTATAAACAAATAACTAACCAGCAAGCTTTAAACCCCTGTAACGCTGGAAAAATAGATAAATAAATATTTTTTTAAAATCAATTAAATTAACCACCAAGCTCTAAGCTCGAATGACGCTGGAAAAAGCGATTAATGAATTACTTTTTATAAACAATTAAATACAGCGCCATGCTCTAAACCCCCATAACGCTGGAAAAATAGATAAATAAATTATTATTTATAAACAATTAATTAAACCACCAAGCTCTAAGCCCTCATAACACTTGGGAGAGCGAAAAATAAATTATTTTTTATAAACAATTAATTAAACTGCCAAGCTCTAAGCCCCAATAACGCTGGGGATAGTGATAAATAAATTATTTTTTATAAACAATTAACTAAACCGCTAAGCTCTAAGCCCCCATAACTCTGGGGAGAGCGATAAGTAAATAATTTTTTATAAACGATTAAATAAACCGACAAGCTCTAAACCCCCATAACGCTGGGGAGAGCGAAAAATAAATAATTTTTTACCAACAATTAAATAAAACGACAAGCTCTAAGCCCCCATATAGCTGGGGAGAGCGATTAATAAATTATTTTTTATAAACAATTAAATAAACCGACAAATTCTAAACCCTCATAACGCTGGGCGTCTGAGTTCAACAAAAAAACTAATCGGCTATACCCCAAGCTTTAAACCCCCAAAACGCAGAGCGGCCAAGTTAAAAAAAAAAGCCGATCGGCTACCCCCAAAGTTCTAAGCCCCCAAGACCCCGGGCGCCCGAGTTCAACAAAAAAGCTGATCGGCTACCCCTCGTGCTCCAAGCTCCGAAACCCTGGGCGCACGAGTAGAACAATGAAGCTGATTGGCTAGCCTCCGAATCCCTGGACACGCGAGTTCAACAAAGAAGCTTTTGGCTACCCCCCAAGCTCTAAGCCCCCAAAACCCCGGGCGCCCGAGTTCAGCAAATGAACTGATCGGCTATGTCCCAAGCTCTAAACCCTCAAATGATCAGTTTTTTTTATTGAACTCAGGCACCCAGGGTCTTGGGGGCTTAGAGATTGGGGGGTAGCCGATCAGCTTTTTTGTTGAAGTTTGGTGCCCAGGGTTTAGGGGCTTGGAGCTTGAGGGGTTAGCCGATCAGCTTTTTTGTTGAACTCGGGCGCCCGGGGTCTTGGGGGCTTAGAGCTTTGGGGGTAGCCGATAATTTTTTTTTTTTTAACTTGGGCGCTCTGCGTTTTGGGGGTTTAAAGCTTGGGGTATAGCCGATTAGTTTTTTTGTTGAACTCAGACGCCCAGCGTTATGAGGGTTTAGAATTTGTCGGATTATTTAATTGTTTATAAAAAATAATTTATTTATCGCTCTCCTCAGCTATATGGGGGTTTAGAGCTTGGCGCTTGATTTAATTGTTTATAAAAAATAATTTATTTATCGCTATCCCCAGCGTTATGGGGGCTTAGAGCTTGTCGTTTTATTTAATTATTTGTAAAAAATGATTTATTTTTCGCTCTCCCCAGCGTTATGGGGATTTAGAGCTTGTCGGTTTATTTAATTGTTTATAAAAAATTATTAATTAATCGCTCTCCCCAGCGTTATGGGGGTTTAGAGCTTGGCGGTTTAGTTAATTGTTTATAAAAAATAATTAATTAATCGCTCTCCCCAGCGTTATTGGGGCTTAGAGCTTGGCGGTTTATTTAATTGTTTATAAAAAATAATTTATTTATCGCTCTCCCCAGCGTTACGGGGGCTTAGAGCTTGGCGGTTTAGTTAATTGACTAAAAAAAATTTTTTATTTATCGCTCTCCCCAGCGTTACATGGGGGTTTAGAGCTTGGTGGTTTCATTAATTGTTAATAAATAATAATTTATTTATCTATTTTTCCAGCGTTATGGGGGCTTAGAGCTTGGCGCTTTATTTAATTGGTTATAAAAAAATATTTATTTTTCTACTTTTCCAGCGTTAAAGGGGTTTCAAGCTTGCTGGTGAGTTATTTGTTAATAAAAAATAATTTATTAATCTATATCTCAGTTTTACAGGTGTTTCAAACTTGCTGGTTAGTTATTTGTTTATTAAAAATATTTATTTATCTATCTATTTTCCAGCATTATGGGGGTTTAAAGTTTGTCGGTTAGTTATTTGTTCATAAAAAATATTTATTTATCTATTTTGCAGCGATATAGGGGTTTAAAGTTTGTCGGTTAATTATTTGTTTAAAAAAAAATATTTATTTATCTATTTTTCCAGCGTTACAGGGGTTTAAAGCTTGCTGGTTAGTTATTCGTTTATAAAATAAAATTCATTCATATCTATTTTCCAGAGTTATGGGGGTTTAAAGTTTGTCGGTTAATTATTTGTTTATAAAAAATTATTTATTCATCTTTTTTCCAGCGTTACAGGGGTTTCAAGCTTGCTGGTTAGTTATTTGTTTACGAAAAATATTTAATTATCTTTTTTTGCAGCGTTATACGAGTTTTTAACTTGTTCCCTGTGGTTCAAGCTTGCTGGTGAGTTATTTGTTAATAAAAAATAATTTATTTATCTATCTATTTTCCAGCATTATGGGGGTTTAAAGTTTGTCGGTAAGTTATTTGTTTATAAAAAATAATTATTTATCTATTTTCCAGCGATATAGGGGTTTAAAGTTTGTCGGTTAACCTTTAGCTGGCACCGTGGGGTCCCAGCTGAAAAAATTCATATGGAAATCCGTAAGGAAACCCGTACGGGGACCCGTAAGGGTTCCCGTAAAGGACCCCATACGGGTTTCCGATACTGATTTTGGTCAGGGTTTCCGTACAGGTTTTTTTTTCATTTAATTTTATTTTCACACTATTTTTTTATTTATTTAATTTAATATTATTATTAGATATTAATATATTATTCTTTATAAGATTTAATTATTAATAATAAAGGTATTTTGAATAAAATTATCGAAGAAAAAAATTTTGTTCGACTGAGATTCGAACCCACGACCCCAGGCATGGCAGGCAGACACTCTACCAACTGAGCCATTGAGCTAGCTTGCTCGAAGACTTCAATTAAACTACTTTAACAACTGTTTTATATTTGATTTTTAACTAGTCTCTCTCAGCGCGCAAACACGAGCAATTGTATTACATTATCTTAAATCTGAAAAAAATTTTGTCGAAGCTTCATCTTAATCAAAGGGCTTAACCAACAATAAGTTGTATATTAAAGGAGTTTAATTGAGGTCTTGATGCATGCTAGCTCAATGGCTCAGGTGGTAGAGTGTCTGCCTGTGATGCCTGGGGTCATGGGTTCGAATCTCAGTCGAACAAAATTTTTTTCTTCGATAATTTTATTCAAAATAATTTTATTATTAATAATTAAATCTTATAAAGAATAATATATCAATATCTAATAATAATATTAAATAAATGAAAAAATAGTGTGAAAATAAAATTAAAAGAAAAAAAAAAAAAAAAAAAACCCGTATGGAAACCCGTACGGAAACCCTGACCAAATATCAGTATCGGAAACCCGTATGGGGTCCTTTACAGGAACTCTTATGGGTCCCCGTACGGGTATCCTTACGGATTTCCATATGGATTTTTTCAGCTGGGGTACTATAGTACCCCACTGTCTTCTTTACCTATCTTCGGTACCTAAAATTTTGTAAACCGGGTTTATAGCGACATCTACCTACATTTGAGGGATGAGGCTTGCCTTTCCCGCCATAATTAGTGCTCGATGACCGTTAGTCTGCACGTAGCAGTTGTCGAAAGCGGTTTGGGGTACTGCAGGACCCCACGGTGCCATCAACGTTGATACAAGTAAAATTGGAGCATTTTTTTTTTCTTTTATTAATGCGTTAAAACACGTTTGAAAGGTAAGTAATTATTAAATCAGTCACTAAAAATATTTTTTTCTCGATGCCATGAGTCCTACGATGTTTTATGTATATTCTCAGCATGGCGTATAATTTGCGGCCACGACTTTTGCGAGAGCACTTACTAGAAGTTGACAACAATGATGAAGAAGTTGAAAGCGATGGTCAGGATGAACCGTCTTGCTCTGAATATTCTTCAGAAGAATCTTCTGAAGAAGAAGGAGAAATGGGCGTCGATATGGAAGTCCCGAGTGAGAATCAACGGCTTTTGCAGAGTCGAGAAAATGCACAGCGTGGTCGCCCGTCATCGAAACTTTATGGAAAAAATGGTTTCCAGTGGAATGTAAAATGTCCTTCTCGTAGATCAGGTAAGCAGCACACCAGGGGTTTTTTTCATATGCCCGCTGGGATTGAGCGCTTCTCTATGTCTCTTTTTCTCTTTTTCTCTCTCTGTTTTTCTCTTTTGCTTGCACGCGTATTTTTGTAAAATGTTCACAAACTAACTTCAAGTTTTTTTTCTCGTTATAAAATTTATTCAGCCGAAATAATTTAAATATTATGAATTTTTATTTACAACAATTTTATTACTATAAAATTTTTATTATTTTTTTCGCCTTTTACAGACAGGCAGTCAGATATTTTACCAGAAATAAAACCTGGTCCGGCTGGTAACGCTGCCGATGCAAAAACAATTATTGATTTTTGGAATTGTTTATTTACCGATGAAATGATAAATTTAATAGTTGATAATACCAATTTAAAAATAGAAGAGGAAAGCTTACATTATGTGGTTGAGGAACGACAACAATCGTGGCATTATCACACTGATCCAGTTGAAGTAAAAGCTTTCATTGGAATTTTATATTACTCTGGTTTATGGAAATCGGCTGATGTTGATGTGAACAGATTATGGGACAAAACTAATGGCTTATCTATGTATCGTAGTGCTTTTTCAAGGCACAGATTTACGTTTTTGTCAACGTGTTTGCGCTTTGACAATGCAGATGAAAGAGAACAAGATGATAGATTTGCTCCTATCCGAAATTTATGGAACATGTTCATCGGAAACTGCGAAAAGAATTACACTTCAAGTCGTCAATGCACCGTGGACGAGCAGTTGTTAAGTTTCAGAGGACGTTGTAAATTTAGAGTTTACATGAAAGATAAGCCCGATAAATATGGCCTCAAAATTATAAGTTTGAATGACTCTCAAACAGCTTATATGGTAAATATGAATAAGTTTTTTTTTTTTAATTTATGAAACCAATACTTGAAAAAAAAAAAAAAAAAAAAAAAAACTAAATTTTATTTTTATTACAGAATAATGCTATTCCTTACTTAGGAAAGAATACTAAAATCTTAGAAGATAATGAAAGTGTTCCTGAATACTATTTTAGACTGGTAACTGTGCCAATTTACAACACTAACCGTGAAGTGACTTGCGATAATTGGTACACCTCGATTCCCTTACTTCACAGAATGCTGAAGGATCCGTATAATTTAAAAATTACGGGTACTATCCGAAAAAATAAACGAGAAATACCAGTTGATTTCGTGGTCAAAGTTCCCAAAAAAGATCGTCCCATGACTAAATTTTATCATACTGAAAACATTACGCTTTTAACTTATGCGCCAAAGAAAAAAAAATCTGATAAGATAGTTCTAATTGCTTCGTCACTTTTGAAAACTGAAGAAATGACAGGTGACAAATCGGATATTGTCCTTCATTATAACAAAAATAAAGGAGGAACGGATACTTTCGACAAGTTATGCCATTCCTACAGTGTCCCCATTGCAAGTATCCTCGGTGAAATCACCGATGAATTCATCGGGGAATTCATCGGTGAAATCCTCGGTGAAATCCTCGCTTTTTGCGGTGAAATCCTCGGTGAATTCCTCGCTTTTTGCGGTGAAATCCTCGGTGAATCTTAACAGTAAAATCCTCGGCAAAATCCTCGGCATTTTGACGGGATCGAAAACGAAGGGGTCAGGGCGGACACCTGGTGCAACTGGTGATACGTACGCCTTGGAGATGACTTCCCCAGGAAGTTTCGACTCCGGATGGGTCAGGGCAAGCACCTGGTGCACCTGGCGATACTTACGCCTTCGAGATGATTTCCCCAGAAAGTTTCGACTCCGGATGGGTCGGGGTGGACATCTGGTGCACCTGGTGATACTTACGCCTTGGAGATGATTTCCCCAGGAAGTTTTGACTCCAGAGGGATCAGGGCGAGCACCTGGTGCACCTGGCGATACTTACGCCTTCGAGATGACTGCCCCAGGAAGTTTCGACTCCGGATGGGTCAGGGCGGACACCTGGTGCCCCTGGTGATACTAACGCCTTGGAGATGATTTCCCCAGGAAGTTTTGACTCCAGAGGGATCAGGGCGAGGACCTGGTGCACCTGGCGATACTTACGCCTTCGAGATGACTGCCTCAGGAAGTTTCAACTCCGGATGGGTCAGGGCGGACATCTGGTGCACCTGGTGATACTTGCACCTTGGAGATGACTTCCCCAGGACGTTTTGACTCCGGATGGATCAGGGCGAGCACCTGGTGCACCTGGCGATACTTACGCCTTAGAGATGACTGCCCCAGGAAGTTTCGACTCCGGATGGGTCAAGGCGGACACCTGGTGCCCCTGGTGATACTAACGCCTTGGCGATGATTCCCCCAGGAAGTTTTCCATAGAGACCAGGGTGGCCACCTGGTGCAACTGGTATTAATTAAGCCTTGGAAATGATTTCCCCAGAAACAAAGGACTCCGGAGGGGTCAGGGCGGACACCTGGTGCCCCTGGTGATACGTAAGGCTTGGGGATGAACTCCCCAGGAAGTTTCGACTCCGGATGGGTCAGGGCGGACACCTGGTGCCCCTGGTGATACTAACGCCTTGGAGATGATTTCCCCAGGAAGTTCCGACTCCAGATGGGTCAGGGCGGACACCTGGTGCCCCTGGTGATACGTAAGGCTTGGGGATGAACTCCCCAGGAAGTTTTGACTCCGGATGGGTCAGAGCGGACACCTGGTGCTCATGATGATACTTACGCCTTAGAGATGACTTCCCCAGGAAGTTTCGACTCCGGATGGGTCAAGGCGGACACCTGGTGCCCCTGGTGATACTAACGCCTTGGCGATGATTCCCCCAGGAAGTTTTCCATAGAGACCAGGGTGGCCACCTGGTGCAACTGGTATTAATTAAGCCTTGGAAATGATTTCCCCAGAAACAAAGGACTCCGGAGGGGTCAGGGCGGACACCTGGTGCCCCTGGTGATACGTAAGGCTTGGGGATGAACTCCCCAGGAAGTTTCGACTCCGGATGGGTCAGGGCGGACATCTGGTGCACCTGGTGATACTTACACCTTGGAGATGACTTCCCCTGGAAGTTTTGACTCCGGATGGGTCAGGGCGGACATCTGGTGCACCTGGTGATACTTACACCTTGGAAATGACTTCCCCAGGAAGTTTTGACTCCGGATGGGTCAGGGCGGACATCTGGTGCACCTGGTGATACTTACGCCTTGGAGATGACTTCCCCAGGAAGTTTTGACTCCGGACGGGTCAGGGCGGACATCTGGTGCACCTGGTGATACTTACGCCTTGGAGATGACTTCCCCAGGAAGTTTCGACTCCGGATGGGTCAGGGCGGACACCTGGTGCACCTGGTGATAATTACACCTTGGAGATGATTTCTTCAGGAAGTTTTGACTACAAATGGGTCAGGGTGGACATCTGGTGCACCTGGTGAAACTTACGCCTTGGAGTTGATTTCCCCAGGAAGTTCTGACTCCAGAGAGATCAGGGCGGACCCCAGGTGCACCTGGTGATACTTTTGCCTCGAAAATGATTTTCTCCGGAAGTTTTGATCCCAGTGGGTTCACATCATCAAGTTGACGATTAGGATAGCATCTTCAGAGTGTATAAATTACCGGGCACACCAAGTATTTTCCCTGACTCTTACGTAGTTAAAATTTCCTGAAAAAACCTCTCAAAGTTGTAAGTATCACCAGGTGCACCAGGTGTCCACCCTGACCCCTACAAAGTCCTATTTTCCTAGGGAAATCATCTCCAAGGCGTAAGAATCACCAGGTGCACCAGGTGTCCGCCCTCACCCCTCCGAAGTCCAAACTTCCTGGGGAAATCATCTCCAAGGCGTAATTAATACCAGTTGCACCAGTTGTCCACCCTGGCCCATTTGTAGTCAAAACTTCCTGAAGAAATCATCTCCAAGGTGTAATTATCACCAGGTGCACCAGGTGTCCGCCCTGACCCATCCGGAGTCGAAACTTCCTGGGGAAGTCATCTCCAAGCCTTACGTATCACCAGGTGCACCACATGTCCGCCCTGACCCATGTGGAGTCGAAACTTCCTGGGGAGTTCATCTCCAAGGCGTAAGTATCGCCAGGTACACCAGGTGCTTGCCCTGATCCATCCGGAGTCAAAACTTCCTGGGGAGTTTATCCCCAAGCCTTACGTATCACCAGGGGCACCAGGTGTCCGCCCTGACCCATCTGGAGTCGAAACTTCCTGGGGAAATCATCTCCAAGGCGTACGTATCACCAGTTGCACCAGGTGTCCGCCCTGACCCATCTGGAGTCGGAACTTCCTGAGGAAATCATCTCCAAGGCGTTAGTATCACCAGGGGCACCAGGTGTCCGCCCTGACCCATCCGGAGTCGAAACTTCCTGGGGAGTTCATCCCCAAGCCTTACGTATCACCAGGGGCACCAGGTGTCCGCCCTGACCCATCCGGAGTCGAAACTTCCTGGGGAAATTATCTCCAAGGCGTACGTATCACCAGTTGCACCAGGTGTCCGCCCTGACCCATCTGGAGTCGGATCTTCCTGAGGAAATCATCTCCAAGGCGTTAGTATCACCAGGGGCACCAGGTGTCCGCCCTGACCCATCCGGAGTCGAAACCTCCTGGGGAAGTCATCTCTAAGGCGTAAGTATCGCCAGGTGCACCAGGTGCTCGCCCTGATCCATCCGGAGTCAAAACTTCCTGGGGAAGTCATCTCCAAGGTGCAAGTATCACCAGGTGCACCAGATGTCCGCCCTGACCCATGCGGAGGTGAAACTTCCTGGGGAAATCATCTCGAAGGCGTAAGTATCGCCAGGTGCACCAGGTGCTCGCCCTGACCCATCCGGAGTCGAAACTTCCTGGGGAAGTCATCTCCAAGGCGTACGTATCACCAGTTGCACCGGGTGTCCGCCCTGACCCCTTCGTTTTCGATCCCGTTAAAATGCCGAGGATTTTGCCGAGGATTTTACTGTTAAGATTCACCGAGGATTTCACCGCAAAAAGCGAGGATTTCACCGAGGATTTCACCGATGAATTCACCGATGAATTCACCGATGAATTCATCGGTTATTTCACCGAGGATACTTGCAATGGGGGTGCGTAAAAGATCTAATAGGTGGCCTGTTCGATATTTTTATGGGATCTTGGATCAAGCGATCGTTAATGCGAGAATTTTATTAGCTTGCAAAGAAGAACAGAGTGAAAATATTGAAAAAATCACTGCTATTTCTTGCTTGGAAACCCTTTCTTTTTATTTAATAAAGCCGCTTTTGGAGCAGCGACTTTCAATTTTAAAACTTTCAAAAGAGCTAAAGTTTGGAATCCGATCTATTCTAAAAATATCTGAAACATCGGTACGCTCTATAACTGAAGTTAATCTTATAATTAAAAAAAGATGTAGTTTTTGCACTAGGGGAAAAGACAAAAAAACTGATAAAGCCTGTGGCGTTTGTTCGCGTCCGATTTGCCCGGACCATAGATTTTTAATTTGCCAAGACTGCGCTGGCACTTGAATAAAATGTTTTTTTTACAGTTTTTAACTTCTTCATGTAATATTTTATTAAAATGTACAGTTTTTTTGTATGAATTAAATAAAAAAATTGAATAACATTAAATTTTCTAAAAATACCTAATGGTTTTTTTTTTTCGTAAACCTCAGATGGTAATTTCTGAGAATAAATACCTTTTTTAAATAACCCATATAAATTATTATTTTTCCTTTATAGTCCACTACTTGGAGATAACCCAGCAAAATTTTAGACTTTTTTATGAAAAAACAAAAAAGTTATGATTTTTTGAATAAAAATGGTTTTTTCTATTTTTTTCGACTTGTTGGATTTTTTTTTAGGACCGACTTTAGGTTATCGTTATTTAAACTATTACACTCTTTGATAGAACCTCTAAAGATCATGTCTGAATTGATTTTAGTTCAAATAATGCATGTAACCTCTATTTTTTTCAACTTTTGTCCGTGGGGTACTATAGCACCCCACGGTGCCAGCTATGTTACACCACAGAAGCATGCCAGCTAAAGGTTAATTATTTGTTTATAAAAAAATATTTATTTATCCATTTTTCCAGCCTTACGAGGGTTTGAAGCTTGCTGGTTAGTTATTTGTTTATAAAAAAATATTCATTTATCCATTTTTTCAGCGTTATGGGGGTTTAAAGCTTGCTGGTTAGTTATTTGTTTATAAAAAATATTTATTTATCTATTTTCCAGCGTTATGGGAGTTTAAAGTTTGTCGGTTAGTTATTTGTTTATAAAAAATAATTTATTTATCTATTTTCCAGCGTTATGGGGGTTTAAAGCTCGTCGGTTCATTATTTGTTTATAAAAAAATATTTATTTATCCATTTTTCCAGCCTTACGAGGGTTTGAAGCTTGCTGGTTAGTTATTTGTTTATAAAAAATAATTTATTTATCGCTGTACCCAGAGTTATTGGGTTGTCAAGCTTGTGGGATTCCTGTCCTAGCCCGCCAAACAACCTGGAGCTAATGCTTGGTCGAAAAGTATGCCCTGAACTTATAGCTTAGTCCCGTGAGCAGAATATCGATACCAACGCTGAGCTGCACCCTTACGGAACTTTTGGATGTGCGAGTGATGCGAGTGCGAATATAAAACTAACTACACTCATTAAGCGAAACGTCAAGGCTTCCTAAACCAGTGGCGTTCATGTTCTTTACGGGTGTACCTGTAGTAACTTATGTATATGCTGTTAAATTGCCATCAATCATAAGTTTCTTTTTTTTAGATGTCTTGTAGTGTTGTCATTCAGATTTTCTCAAAATATAACGGTTATTTAATCATTTAATTAATTAAAAATTTTAGTTAACAGTAAGTTTAGTTAACATAAGTTCACATTAAGTAGCAATGATAAAATTATTTTCTTTAAAAAACGCCAAAAAGGATGGCGAAAATACTAAAAGTGGTACTCAAAAGAAGTCCTCAGCAGCCCAATTAAGAATCCAAAAAGGTAAACAGCATAACAATTTATTATTGATTCATATAATATATATGGCTATGAACACAATCAAAATATTGGATGGAAGTTTCTATAATGAAATCATTTACTTTTTACTATTACTTTTTACAGATATTACTGAATTAAATTTGCCTAAAACTTGTAGCACCGATTTTCCTGATTCTGATGATTTATTGAACTTCAAACTAATCATCTGCCCAGATGAGGTTACATTATTATACATAATATTTTTTTGACAGTATCATTTTCAATAATAATTATTACACTTTTAGGGTTTCTACAAAGGAGGTAGATTTATATTTAGCTTTAAAGTTGGACCAAATTATCCACATGAACCTCCTAAAGTTAAGTGTGAGACTCAAGTTTATCACCCTAATATTGATTTGGAAGGAAATGTTTGCTTGAATATATTAAGAGAAGATTGGAAACCTGTTCTGACTATAAATTCTATCGTTTATGGGCTTCAATATTTATTCCTGGTAAGCTTTAGAACCTGTATTATAATGCCAGCGGTTAGGCATCTATTAAACTAATTTAAGGATGCTCATTTGATTTTGGTTTAAAGTTTAAAGCGAACTGGAACTCAAAAAATATACTCTTTCTTAAATGCAGATTAGTTCTATTTAAAAAAAAAATATTAGTTGCTGGCCATTTTCAAAAGTTTTGACCGATTGGAAATTATGTTATTTGTAATTTTTTAATTTAGCATGAACTATGTTTGATTTACCACAAATGAATGAGCCCCCTTAATTTTTTTAATTATGAACTTCTCAATTCATTAATGAAAGAAGAAAAAAAAAAAAATTAACAATTTTAGTAAAAACAAAGAATCCCTTTATAAAAGAGAGCTATCGCCATCTTGTAAGATTTTTATTCGTGAGCTGATTGGTGAAGTTTTTAAAATATTTGAAAAGTGCATTTTGAGGTTACTCTTATTGTTTTTTCCTATGCGCGCTTGAAGCGCGCTCAGAAGAGCTAGTTATGAGAAATTTTATTAGTGTTATTTGGAATTACTTTATTTTCTTAACAGCCACAGAAACTCAGATTCTAAGTTACCAGGCCTCCTCTATTTTTATTTATTTGAAAACAAGTTAATTGAATTCAGCTTAACTGTGCTAAGGTGCACTAGATAAGCAAAAAATATACTACAAAAAATTCCATAGTTTGGTTTAAAAAAATTTTTTTATCCAATAAATTTTATGGTAATATTTGTTTAGAAAATTAAATTTCCAAATTCAAAGTATGTAAAAGTGCAAATAGTACAGTATTGTTAATATTTTTTTATGGAAAAATAGTTAACTGACAAGTCACTGTAAAAATCAGTAATAAGGTAGAGGACCCAATTGTGGTCCGCAAAAATCACGTTTTTTCAGATTTTGAATTTTGTTGAAAAAACAAAGCTCTTTAAAGTCTTTTTTTTTTCACAAACTTAATTTTAAGGATGTTGAGCATCAAAATAAATTTTTTTTACTTCAAATATTTATTTATTTATTGAATAATTAATGTTTAAAGTCAACACCTTTTTGACCCAATTAATGAGAGCACTTTTTACCTTACCCCAATTAATGGTCCTTTTTCATACGTGAAATCCCATCTGCAATCTGCGTACTCCAATTAACGGTCCGAAGACTCGAAAAGTGAGGTTAGATTTTGAAAATTTTGGCTTCGTTTCGATTTTTTGGTCCATTAAGGACGTTGCCTCGTGAAATAAAATCCATAAGAATCGTTTGAAAATTATTGCAATCTTTAAGTTTAGGCTTAAGGAATAACTTGTCAAAATTTCAAGAGGATTTACAATACAGTTGTTGAGAAATTTTAATTCAAAGTTGGGCTAAGATCGCTCCAAATCGGGTGATTTAACATAGGCTCTTATGGGAAAACCATGCTGTTTTCATTTTGCTGTAGTTTTCGAACCAGGTTGGCAATCATCTTGAAATTTGGATATGTCATTCCTAGAGCCTTAAAGAACAAATTGCTATGTTTTTGGAAAACTTCTTATGGATTTTTAAACAATTTCGGCATTGTTTTGTTATTAAAAAATCAGTAAAAAGTTTGCTGATTTTTCCTTATTTTTAAAAAAGTTTTCTAGACTTTTGATTCACACTGTTATTAACTAGAAGTCTTCAGTAATACTATGTAAAAATTTCAGAAAGTTTTATTTATTCAGTCTCGAGTACCAACGAGTTGAAAATAAAATAATTTTGTTAATCGACCGGGTAGACTCGAGGCGAATGTCAGCTGTTCCCGCGCCTAACCTATGGGCGGCTTCCCCCACTACTTCCGCGACGAGGCAACGTCCTTAACCGAGGTAAGCAGAGTTGCATGAGGTTGCAGAGCTGCATGCATGAGATTTGCATGGTCCATAATGGGGGTACTTTGAAGCAAAAGTCTCATTTACTACGGGTAAGGACCGCGAATTGGGTCCTCTACCTTACATAAGGTACTGATTGCAGTAAAAAAAATATAATATATGTACTGATTTCAACTGAAAATGGCGTCAGGGGGTGGCTTTAACCTACAGTTTTAGTGTTTCTTAAAAAAGTTTTCTAACTCTGCACAGAGTTAGTTTTTTGTGTCCTTTATACGTTGGTATTTTTCAAATACCCCGAAGCGGGGAAGAATTTTGAGATATTAAGCTCAGAAGTTTCAACTTTTTACACGTGATTCCTATGCTGAGCGCGTAAAATCGAACAAATTTGGAGGTTATTAGCGGATTGCGAATTTAATTTTCTTAAAATATTTTTATAAAACTGGTTTTTCTGTAGAAAAACATTAAAGGAATCGTGAGGTGCAAAGAATAATATAGGAAGCGGTATTAACTTCTGAGATAAATAACCAAAAAGAATAAAAAGTGCATGATTTCGGTAGGTTTTTGAGCAGCGGTGGCGGCGGCGGCGCGTGGCGTCGGAGTGGGGGCAACGGAGCGTCTATAACTATATTTTTGATAGCTATATGCGCTATAGGTAACTACCTTAAAAGGTGAGAAAAGGTTTTCGGCATTTTCCGGAAAATCTACTCGGTTTATCAAAAAAGTTGAAATGTAAAAGTTGTAGAGAATAAAAAAAAAAATACAAGATTTGTTTTTGCAACTTTTTGACATAACCTCAAAATTTCCGAGAAAAATGCATAAAAAGGTGTTTTTCAGTACTCTATTTTTCCCAGGCGGGATGAAGCGAGAAAAGGTATCATGTTTAAAAAAATTTTCTCCTTTTAGAAAGTGGTTTAGCGACTCGTTTCAAAACACATATTTTTCCTTGAAATGTCTACAAAAAAAAAAAAAAAAAAAATACATTACCAGAGAAAAATATTGAAAAAACTGGAAATTTCGATATTTTTTAAACCAATAGATTAATACTTATTCATATATTTTAATTGTTTATGCGAAGTTCAATCAAACAATGATGTTAATTGCTAAACACTACTTTCTATTATCAGTATTTGACTACTTTATATTGTTTTTTAAAGTATTTTAGACAGTATGAGAATAAAAAAAATTATTTAAGCATTTGAAAAAAAGGTTTTCTGCCGTGTACAATTTACTTATCAACGGATTTGGAACTTTTGCTGTCGTAACGCGGCCAGCCCATCTATTTACCAATTTTTTAGCTGAAAGAAATATCAAATAGAAGCCTTTTCCGACCAACCAGATGTCTCTATCTCATTCCCACTTGGCGTTCTACTTTTCTAACGGTCGGAAAAAGCCCCATTTGAAAGTTTTTTTCCAAAAATTCAAACCTGCTCTTGAAATAAGCTGGAAATCCCAGGTCTGTGTTAAAATTTTGTTCATAACTTGTATTTATAGGAATAAATATTTCTACTTCAATTTAAGTTTATTTTAATCATAATTTTCGAAATCTTTGAGTGACATCAGATTTCTCTAACAGCATATTTTCTACGTATTAAGAAATTGCTAAATATTTGATATGAAAAAATAAAAATTTTGCGAAGTTTGTTTCCGCCCTTTTGGCTAAGTTTTCATATGCCACAAAGTCAATATTGTCATTTTCGATATCAGATTATCACCTTCAGCGCTCTCTGGTGGCTGTGGAAAGCTCCATCTATATTTTTAAAGTATACCAAATGATAGCTGAACTCTACAGCCTTTTAACGATACATAATTTTATACTAAAATTCGATTTAGAACCAAAGTTTTAACCGATTAAAACAAAAAATGTCATCAGTGCTGCAAACTAGAATCAACATACGTTGACTGAATCCTCCAGACTGTAAAATATCCGCACTGATGACATTTTTTGTTTTATTCGGTTATAACTTGGGTTCTGAAACGGATTTTAGTATAAAATTATATACCGTGAAAGCTCTTGAGTTCAGCTATCATTTAGTATACTTTAAAAATGTATATTGAGCTTTCCACAGCCACCAGACAGCGCTGAAGGCGGTAATCTGATATCGAAAGTGACAATATTTACTCTGTGGCATTCGACAGTTAAGCCAAAAGGACTGAATCAACGCAAAATTTTTGTTTTTTCATATCAATTCATGGGTCACAGGAAAGAGGTTAAACAAAAATGACACCATTAACGGTTTGCGGGGACTTTCCGGTTTCCACAGGAAAATCCTTTTTGAATCAAAATCCTATCTGCTCATTCTTTCAAGTTATGTCAAAATAATTATTTTTATTAAAAATAAGGGAACGTTCACAAACCACGTGGCCCAAATACGGGGGGAGGGGGGGCGATTAAAAGGCTACGAAAGGTTACGTGGGGGGTAGGGCTGTTGATTCAGAAAAGCACGTGGTTTTTAAAGTGCATGAATCGATGTTTCGATTCATAATATTTTACTGTCGAACGTTAAAGTCGGCTATCTCCCAAGCTCTAAACCCCCAAGACCCTGGGCGCCCGAGTTCAACAAAAAAACTGGTCGGATATCTCCCAAGATCTAAACCCCCAAGACCCTGGGCGCCCGTGTTAAATTATTCCAAAAATATGAGTGTATTTTAATTAACGAAATAAATAATTTTGTAACGATATCTAACTACGCTGAACTGGTGCAATTATATCATAAAGTTGTAAATCTGAAATTTTTAACTCCAAAATGGCGTGGTTGATTAGTAAAACGCTATAAATTTTTACTTATTGGTTAACTCTTCGTTTGCAACATTATCAACAAATTTTTTTTTTAATTATAAATTAAATGCTTCTAAGAAGCAGACACATTTCGAGAAAAATGTAAAAATTTTTGTTTGTTTATTGGTTATTTATTTATTTATTTATTTTTTTTTTTTTTTATTATTTTGTAATATTCCCAAGTGATGTGTATAAAAGTACACCACAACCTTTTTGTGGAACAAAAAAAAAAAACACTTTTTTATGGACTTGATATTCAAATATAAAGTATGCTTCACTTATAAAATTATTCCACTCGGTAACCAGAGTTTTGGGAGGTTTAGAGCTTGGGAGATAGCTGATCAGTTATTTCTTTGAACTTGAGTTCAATGAATAAACTGATCAGCTATCCCCCACGTCTTGAACCCCCCAAACCCTGGGCGCCCGAGGTCAACGAAAAGACTGATCAGTTATCCCCCAAGCTCTAAACCTCCCAAAACTCTGGTTACCAACTGATCAGTCTTTTCGTTGAACTCGACGCCCAAGGTTTTGGGAGGTTTAGAGCTTGGGAGATAGCTGATCAGATTATTCATTGAACTCTACGCCCAGTGTTTTGGGGGTTTAGAGCTTGAGGGATAATTAATCAGTCTATTTATTGAACTCGCGTTTTTTTTTTTTTCTCGACGTCAGTTTTATTGAAGGGGGGGGGGGGGAGACCTCAGGACACCCCCTAGCTGAAAGGAGTTGTTGCGCCCCTGGTATTAAATCATTAAATTATAACTTAAAAAATAATGTTTTTAAAGAACTAATAGTATTCATATTTACAATTTGAAATCGTAAAAAAAACCACGTGACTTTAGGGGGGGGGGGGTCAAAAATTTGATACAAAAACTACGTTGATCTTCATGGGAGGGAGGGCCCTTCACAATCTTCGAAAAAATGACCACGTGGTTTATGAACGTTCCCTAACAAAAAATCGCGTTTAAGCTTAATTAATTTTTATTTGTTTTACCTGGTTCTCGCTATTTATAGGACTTTAAAATACTTAAAAAAAACCATTTTCATAGTAAAACTTAAGTCAGAATCTAAATTTTTTTTCAGTTCAATAGAAATATCTTTTTAAAGATCTCAAATATTCTACAGAAGTTAAAAAATGATTATCCTTTTTTTTATTCACCACATTAAAATTTCTCGTAATTAAATACTACCGACGATAGCAAAAAAAATAAAATAAAATAAAATTATTAATAAGTTTTTCAATAACACATATTGTAAATTTTTAATTTACAATTCAGCCTCACAGTAGTTCAGTATTTCAAATTTACAGTTTTATTGAAGCGCTAATGGTGATTGTAAATAATTACCAGTTTTTCGAAAAAATGTTTGCAATA
The DNA here is from genome assembly GCA_038277355.1 of Encarsia formosa. Taxonomy (NCBI): domain Eukaryota; kingdom Metazoa; phylum Arthropoda; class Insecta; order Hymenoptera; family Aphelinidae; genus Encarsia; species Encarsia formosa. The sequence continues at coordinate 24,447,499 of CM076187.1, forward strand.
AAAAATGCATTTAAAGATTAATTTTGTATTTTTTTTTAAAGAGAAGTTATTTATATTTATAAAAAAAAAATTTGTTTTTTTTTCAGTGATATATGAGTTAAGGGAAAAAAGTCGGTCAAACCAATGTCCGCAGTCTTTATAACTAAACAGAACAAATTATAACTTCAAATAAAAATTCATCATTTTTTAAATAAAAAAATATTTGCAAAAAACACCTGATAATTTCACGTCTGTCACATGTCCTGAACTTAAATTTCGTATAAAATCATGTCTGAGATCTGCTAAAAACAAATTTACAATAAAATTGTAAAGCATGATTCGCTTCTTTAATTCTTAAATTAACGAGGAAAATTTTCAAATAACGTTAAATTTTTAGTGTTTTCAATATACATACAATGATGTAATTACGCGTCCTCGATATTGGTTTCATGTCTGTCACACGTAAGAAATATAAGGCTTTTTCATAGCAGACGACACCTAGCAGAACATGGATTAGCCAAATCGAAATTTTCTAGATTTATTTAATTTTATGAAATTTTTAATTTTTTGTATTCGTTATTTTCTAACCTTATTGTATTTTTCAATGATTTTGTCAACTTCATTGAAGAGATAATTATGTTGTTTTCTTTTTACAGGCGACTAAAAGTCTTCATCGACACCAAGCACTTTAGTCAAATTGCTCGGTGTCGATAAAGTTTTTCAATCGACTCCAAGCTGAAAACAACATGGATTTTTCTTCAATGAACTTGACAAAATCATAGAAAAATGTGATAAGGTTAGACAATAAGAAATACAAAAAATTAAAAAGTTCATAAAATTAAATAAATCTAGAAAATATCGTTTTGGCTATTCCATGTTCTGCTAGGTGTCATCTGCTATGAAAAAGCCTTATTGAATTATTTTACTGAAAAACTACTATAATTATATCTTTATACGTACTAATTTTTGATGAAAGAGTCATATGGGGAATTCTCAAAAACTTTTAAACTCGGTAAAAATTCGTAAAAGTATAGTAAAAATTGGAGCACATTTTTGAAATTTTGACAGCTCTTTATTATTGTAATTTCTGACTTGATCCAATATTAAAAAATTTATTTTTTAGTTCGCCAACGAATTTATTGCAAAATGAAACTATCATGGACGTTCTGGCTCCGTGATCAAAAACTCTTTTTTCAATTTAATGATTTTTTTCACATAACCTAAGGCTTTAAATAAAAAATATTTAAGGACATTTTTAATTTTGTTTTTCCTAAAAAATATAAAACCATTTTTTACCGTGCAAAATTGTAAAATTTTTGAAATTGTTTAAACAATTTTTTCCCCATGTTTACCTTACTATTTTGATTAAAAACTATACTGGAATGTTTTTATCTTCTTTTTTCCCTCTGGATCGGTTGCTGTCATCATTTTTTGAATTTTTTTATGAATTGTTTATTAATAGTTTCATTTTGCAATAACTTTGTTAGCGAACTTTATAAAAAAATTTCCTTGCGGTTCAGCGTTGGAAATATTGTTAAGAAAAAGTGGTAAAAATTTCAAAGAAGTGCTTCAATTAGAACTGTTTTTCTGAATACTTGTACATTTTAAAAATTTTTGAGAATTCCCCATATATCACGCAGTATTAATCAAAAGTCATACATTTTTAATATTTTATGAAAAGTCAAATAAATTTCCCAAAAATCAAAGCATTAATTCAACTCACGTATGTCACGCACCTAACCAAAGAAACTGTTGGTTAAATAAAAAAACTAATCTCGAAATTGAATTCCGCGAAGTAAAAAACATAAGTACACCACTTTCTATTGTGTAATAGAAACTTTGTTCAAAGGAATTGAACGCTTTTATCGCAAATTTAAACACAAATCATGTTTACCTCTGCCACACTGCAAGCTATTCTGCAGGAAAATGACGTTGAACGTGCGATTAGCTGATCGGAGACCAACTTTTAGTTTGGTTAAAAATGATCATATTTATACTTTTAATGAATTAAATTGAACTGAAAATCATTAAAACTGAGATATTTAAATGAATTTGAGAGTTTAAGGTAGAAGTTCCGCCTCAATGTTCAACTCAAACTGAATCTGAAACTAAAATATGTTGTAAAACATATATTATACTAATGCTTCTAATATTTTCTTTAGAATGAACTCTTGAAAGTAGTAAAATCAAAATAATATTGAACGGACGAGTTTTATGCGATCTAACAAAAAGTATTCTTGACAAACAATTCTTTTTCTTGAAAAGGAAATCAGTTAAAATTAACAATAAGAAAAAGAATATATTCAAAAGAGAAAATATTCAAGCCATTTAGTAAAATTATACTTACATATGTTATACTAATGCTTCTAATATTTTCTCTAAAATGAACTCTTGAAAGTAGTAAAATCAAAATAATATTGAACGGACGAGTTTTATGCAAACTAACAAAAAGTATTCTTGACAAACAATTTTTTTTTCTTGAAAAGGAAATTGACAATTTATGAAATTTATTTGTCATTCGATGTTGATGAAAATTATTCATTGATCTCGACGCGGAGCCATTTTGTATTTACAATTGTTCAGTATTAAAAACTACTAGTTATTTTGCCTTTACATAAACATTTATGCAAATCCACTTCTTCGCAGAGCTTTTCAGAAGCCAATTTTTTTTTCAAAATTTCACGGCACTTCTTCATTTGAACATGCACAAATAAAACTTTTTTTTTTCTAAAATTCAGCTGTAAAATAGAATAAGAATCTTTTTAAAAGGTGGTTCCGCGCTGAGATCAATGCATAATTTTCATCAACATTGAATGACAAATAAATTTCATAAATTGTCGATTTCCTTTTCAAGAAAAAAAAATTGTTTGTCAAAAATACTTTTTGTTAGTTTGCATAAAACTCGTCCGTTCAATATTATTTTGATTTTACTACTTTCTAGAGTTCATTTTAGAGAAAATATTAGAAGCATTAGTATAACATATGTAAGTATAATTTTACTAAATGGCTTGAATATTTTCTCTTTTGAATATATTCTTTTTCTTATTGTTAATTTTAACTGATTTCCTTTTCAAGAAAAAGAATTGTTTGTCAAGAATACTTTTTGTTAGATCGCATAAAACTCGTCCGTTCAATATTATTTTGATTTTACTACTTTCAAGAGTTCATTCTAAAGAAAATATTAGAAGCATTAGTATAATATATGTATAATTTTACTAAATGGCTTGAATATTTTCTCTTTTATGTCTTTTTTTTTTTTTTTTTTTTAATTTTAACTGAATTTTAACTCTGATACCATTTTTCAAATGAAAAAACATCTCGCCGTTATTTTTTACTTTTTTAAAAGTAAGTTTTTTAGATTTTACCTCATTTGACAGGTCAGTCATATAAGTTACTGCTCTATGTTGCTCTTTAGAATTTTTTAATTCTAGTTTTTCAAAGCATTTGCAAACTTTAATTCATTTCATTAAATTAAACTTTAATCAAATTCAAGTTTTAGAAAAACAAATTTAAGAGTTGTTTAACAAATACAAAGCTTCATTGTCTTGATAAAAAAAATAGGTATTCCCTTAAGCTTTGGTTTAAAATCTAGATGCTGGGAATCAAACTATAATCAGAATTATAATTAAATCAGAGTTTAGCTAATGTAAGATTATATACTAATTTTTTACATGATTCAATAATTTTGAGTTTATGGTTCTACTTCTACTTGGTCTTGAATTAAGGTCAACTGAAATACCAAACTTTTATCATGAAACCGATAAAATTATAAAATTTGAAACACACCTAAATTTGCTTTAAGAATTATCATTGGAATCCAACATCAGGATTGAGGATGGAAGAATAAATGTATTTTCATGTGCTCAAACTATTCATTTAAAATTTTATACTAAATTATACATTATATTTTTTAAATCAATTTAATTGTGACAAGAGATCTTAAAAACTTTTGCTATATTAAGTCATTGCCTCAAAAAGTTCTCCCTTTACATTAGACTTTAACCAGTTTGAATATTTCATCAATGCAAAATTGCATGTCAATTAATCAAAACAAATAAACCCAACTTAATAAATGACTTTATCAATAACCAACCACTTGTTTGCTTTCTACACTTTTGTCTTATAGGAAAATGAAAAAATTGAACATACTTTTTTAAATGTGGTATTAAAAAAATCTTTCCTTAAATAAGATAAATGACTGAAAAAAAGACAAGTTTAAGAAACTGGTGAAAGATAAAAAAATCAGAAAGATCAAAAAATTTTATAAACATGGTTAATTTTTTGTTTTAAATAGTTAAAAGTTCAGAGTTAACTGTAAAAAATGTTTGTGTGTGATTTGTCAAAAAATGTAAATTTTAATTGTAATTTTAAAATTATCTATAACAGATTAAATTTAATAAAATTTTATATATAATTTTAAAGGTAATATTATATCAATAAAAAAAGAAATTAATCTTTGGGTGATGACTCGGATACCAAAAGATATAATTTCATGAATTTTGTGGCTTTATTATATTCTTAAATTTTCATTCCAAGTCAGGATGAGAATAAAGACGGATCAATAAAAATATGATAACAAATTAAGATGAATAACAACAATACTCAATAATTATACAAAAATGATAAACCCACTAAATAACTTATTTGAAAAGCAGTGTTTTCATTTTCATCTACCTCACTTTCATCAACTTTTATAAAAAATTTCAGCATGAACATACACTAAAAAAAAAAAAAATTTGGGTCATTAACTTTTATTAAAAAAATTAAAAGTTAGCAGTTATAAATCATTATTATCATTATTATGAATAATAATGTATATAAAAAAAAAAATGAATTTTTATTATTACTATCAGTTAAGTAAAAAAAAAAAATTAGTAGAGATCGTGGTAGAGATAGAGATATTTATTTTTTTAATAACACAGCATTTTTTATTTTAATTTTGATAATAATAATATACACTTAAAGTGTATATACACTTAAAGATATAATGATAATAAAAAATGATAATAATGATTTATAACTGCTAACTTTTAATTTTTTTAATAAAAGTTAATGACCCAAGTTTTTTTTACACTTTCATTATACACTGTTATATACTAACTATTTCACACATTTTATTTTCTCATATCAAATATGCACGTTTGAAGCACTAATAATGAAAGCATCAATTTTTTCTCCATAAGCAACAATAACACAATGATCGAACTGACGAAGTTCACCGAAGGTCATATTTATTTTATTTTAATAATGAAAAAAAAAAAAAAAACATGTCTTTTGTCGAGGCATCAGCACGAGTGCAGACAGACTAGGCGTGGGCGATATTTATCGATATATCAATATATCGATATATCGATCTTAAATATCGGTATTTTTTTATCGATAACTTGGACTTTCAGTATCATCAATATCGATATTTTTTAGGCAATATCGAAAAAAATTTTTCGATATTTTAAACCCCCGTCACATCATTAGCTAAAATTGCTTTAAAATTTTTAACAGTGATTGCCACATCAGTACCCTCAGAAAGGCAGTTTTCACATGCTGCAAAAGTGTTGAGAGAAGATAGAAGTACTTTAACAGCAGAACATTTTCAAGAACTTTTATTCATGAGCACTTTACCAACTGAATACTGGAAATTGGCCAATATTTTATAATTTATAAAAAATCACTAAAGTAAATTTAATGTTAGGTAAAATATTTAATATTTATAAACTAGATGCGTTAAAAAGTTTTAAGACTAAAAAAAGATTTATAAAATATATTTAAAAAAAACCAAAGCTTAAAAATATTTATATTTTTCAGAATTAACATTTAAAATGTTATGTAATACAGTGAATATCCAAATATTTTTATTCATTTCTGTAATTTATAACATTATTTAAAAATGATTATTAGATAAGAATTTATGTATTATTTCTTGTTTGTTTATGTACTTCTACATAAAATAAATTTTTTATATTTTTACTGTCAAATGCATCATTTTATTCGATTTTAATAGTAATACTCTACCTGACGCAATATATTTTATATTACATATACATTTATTTGTATATATGTATCATAAACCAACTTATTTCTGTTTTTTATTAGTTTATAGTTTATTATTTCATTTTGATGCTCGTAATTGAAACATGAATTTACGAGTTGCAGTCATATTTTATTTTAGTCCAAAGCGATACACATTTTAATTAACTTCATAATTGAGAAATTCGCATTTTATTGAAATATCGTCATCAATTATCTTAATATCGATATTTTTGCTGCCTCGATATTTAGATATCGATACTTGGTTTTTCAATAATATCGATATGGTATTATCGATATTTTTCTAAATATCGCCCACGCCTAAGACAGACTGCAGACTGCAGAGTACTGCCTGTGCATCGCGTCTCAACAACCTATCGACAAATATCGATCTCGAAGAAACTCGAAAAATCGAACTCGCAGTTCGATCGAGCCAAAGGGCTGAGTTCGGAAATCCTAAAAAAAGCTGAAACTCCTGAAACAGCGCATGATAAAAAGAAAAAGGTAATAACTATTTAAGCAGCAATCATTTCGGGACAGTTTTTTTTTTTTTATTGTTCCACAGTTTATTGGCTATTTATAGCACATGAAAGATATGAAAAAAAATTCGTTTATCATGGTTTTTATCTCACGGACTAACCTTGAAAACCAGAAATCAAAGTATATAAAGCGTACGCTTTTTCACGGTCGTTTTTTAAAATTAAAATTAAACCTCTCGCCTTTCAACCGCTACCGCGGTTTAGGATGAACATCCGATCTTTCAAAATATCACTTTTAAAAAATAGGTATCCATGCTTTTTTTCGAGATAACTGAGTTAGAAATCAACTAAATCACAATATGTATTTATACTTAACTTGTAAAATTTAACATACTTTAAACTTAATTATCTCTAAAAAAAGCGTGGATACCTGTTTTTTGAAAATTACATTTTGAATGCCCCGATGTTTATTTACAACACATTTTAATTTCGAAAAGTGTTGTGTGCTGAATGCATGCATTTTCCCATGTACGTGCTATATATGGCGGAACTACTATCTTAAAACTCAAATCAGGTGAAATATTCACTAAACATAACCATGTTTCAGTACAATAAAAAAATTACTGTTTATTGTTATTATTAACAATATTTATCGTGGCAGTTGCATTTTTTAACATCTACATTCATCCTACTAAAGAGTAACAATGTTTTTTTTTTTTAAATACTCATTTTTTCATAATTCCATACCTGAAAATGACCGACTTTTTGCCCTTTACTCATACATATTTCTTTTATTGCATTTTACAATTAAAATTAGATTTATGAGTTAAAAAACTATGTACATCTTTCTAAGTTTTCATGAAATGAATAATTTTTTCCTTTTTTTTAAGTTATGAGATGAAAATTCAATTACTGCTTCTTTAAGTTGATGGCGTACAATTTTTCATTATTAACGTACGGCACTTTAAAACAGTCCCAATGCTTCAAAAACTCTTGATGAACACTTTTAGTGCCATCACAGTGGCATGGCAGCGAACACAATTTTTAAAATTAATTCAAGGCAATTGGCGGGTCAAACATGTTAAAAGTTGTTATAGTGCTGCAATTCAAAAGTGGACTCGGGAATACAACCCTCGAAGGCCCGTTGTCCTTGATGCCAGCGACTATAATCTCCTGTCACAGTCGGCTCCGTGCCGACAAACTTCCTGAAATAGGGAAAAATACCGTCCGCGTTTATAAATCCCTACACGATTTATTAAAACGGGGAGGGCGCGACAGCTCGTTATTTCTGTAGGTGGGCGCGGGCTATGGGATCGAGTACGAGGAACACCGGTTTAGAAATAAGTAGTTTCGCACAAGTTAATTTTCAATATTTAATAAAAAAAGAAATTAACTTAAAAACTAATACAATATTACTAATTAACACGGTTACGAATTATCAATTGCTCGCAACCGAGCATTTAAACTGATAACAAACAAAATAGTCGATGTTCTCTAAATCAGACTGCGCGCGTACACAACAACCTGCTGGTATCGGCAGCTTACGCGCGCGTGAGAAAAACAAAGATTATTACAATAACAGTGTACTAAATACACTCACACGCGTTCATACTCACTAGCACATATACAATGAACTTACGGAATCGCTAAGGTGCACCTCCCCTGGTAAGAATCTTCAGTGAAAATTGACTGATAATTGGCCAAAAAATTAAGAATTGGCCGAACTTTCAGTGAAGATTTGGCCAATTATGAAACGCTTTTCACTGAATATTCATCGAATTCTTCACCGAACTTTTCAGTGAGTATTCACCGAATTTTTCACTGAATATTTCTCGAATTTCATTGAAATTTCTAACTTATATCAGTTAACTCTAATTAAGGTTTGTAAATAATTAGGTTAGTAGTAATAAGGTTTTGTAAATAATTTCAGAATATTAAATTAATCAACAATTTATTGCAATGTAATCTTAACTCATGTTTAAAAAAAATTGTAAAAACTAATCTTTTTTTTTAAACATTCACAGCCGAGTTAATCAAAAGATTATTAAACAAAACAAAATAGTAAAAAGATCTTATAAAAATCTTAAAATAATTAATAATAATTTTTGCAATTGGCTTGATGAAACATACATCATTTTAATCTTTTAAATGAAATCAGCGTAATCTGTATATAATAAATAAAATGTCTTAATACTTTTAACAAATATCACAATCGCATTGAAGTAATGCGTACAGATAAAACATATAACAAAAATAAAACAATAATTTTTTACCAATGTCTTATGTTAGTCAAAGAGGCACTCAATTTTGTAACCAAATCCTTTTCTGAAAGTGGAATATTTTTTGTTTTTGCTGTTACTATTAGCACCACTGAAAAATATTTATTAATCAACAATACATTTAGAACAAAAAACTCTTTATTAAGTAAAAAATTAATTCTTACCTTTCATACAGCGCCATAAATGTGTGTTAATAAATATGATGTTATTATCATTACTTTTGGATCTTCTGGCAGCTGTGAAGTTTGCGGCTAGCACTTTAGTTAAGAATTTTTTCATTATTGAGTTTACAGAAATAGATATTCGCTCAACATCTATTTGACTTTTTATGATTGTCATCTGTAAGAAAATTTAAAAAAGTTAAATGAAATATCTTTTTAATAATGTTGTATAAGTGAATACAAAAAATATAACTTACTGTATCAGCTTTTAAAAATTCATCTGATGCAAGCATAGTATCATACTTTAAAAATGATTCCACTGTTGAAATTGGCAATTCAATGTTATATTTTTTTTAAAAATCTACATTCGTTTTGTCAACTATTTTTTTGCCCACAATAAAATTTAATATGTCCTGATACTGAGAGTTGCTTTTGTTTATAGCTTCACGCACCTCTTTTAATTCATTACTAATTTGAAAAACTGCTGAATACAAAAATTTACAACCATCTAAAAAAAAAAAATAACATATACCAAGAGTAAGATTTGTTGGTTTTTTGTACAAACTAGAAAAAAAAATTATTTTAACTAATTAAGAATACGTGTAATAGTGCTTACCATTACCACACATTGAATCCGGCAGATTTATAACAGGCACTTCTTCAACTGAATTTTCATGAATACTCTCTAAACTTGATGTATTATTAATAACTTCCCATTTGTTTTCTCTTGTCAAAGGTAAACTTTCTTGAGAATCACCGAATAATGTGTCAGTTCTTGTATTATCTTCAGTGCCCACAATAACATTAGAAGCATTGTGAGGTGTAATTAATGCTTCTAAAATTCTGGGAGTTTCTACTGATGTTTGTTGAGGTTGAGCAAGTTTATCCAGACAATTTTTAGAAAAATAGTTGCTTTTCAATCTTTCCATCTCATCTTGCAGTTTTTTTCTTTTCACAGAAATTTCAATTGATTTTGTGGCTTCCTCTGCATCATCTGTGAACACTTCTTTTTCTCTTTCTAACCGAACAAGCTTTTCCAGACCTTCTTCATAACTTCCTATACAATCAAGAAAAAATCAAATTACTTTAAGAATAAAGAATAAAATTTTCACAACTTTTTTCACTTAAAAAGTACTTACTTGCTTGACCTCTAAGATCAACTGTAAAGTAATCCCAATCCGCAGGGGCATCAGCAGAGTTTTTTACTAACTCTTGTAAAAGCTGTGTACGATCCTGAGTATACGGAGGTCCCATATATTTTATTTCAAACCGCTGTTTGCTCTTGGAAAAATTTGCCCATTTAACTTCCACTATTTTCTTTTTTCTCCCCGGATGCACAAATTCAACTAATAAGAAGTTATAATGCGGAATTGCCTGGTTATGAGACATTTGGAGCAGTTGAGTAGACTTTTAAAAATTATCGAAATAAACGATGTACCTAACCTCACAAAATTTTGGCTTTCGCAGTCTAACACTTTCATTCACGTACAAACACTGACAAACACTACTTTTTATACGAAGGAACGGGATATATCGATCGAGAGCCCTGTACTAGAACAACAATTCAGAACAACCGATTTCCCGCTCATATATACTTGGAAGAATCCGAAGATGGGCTGTCAACTGACGTAACGTCGTACCTACACGGAGAGAAAAACGACCGGATTTTACAATCGTGAAGTCGCCCCGCGAATCACGGGTGAAAGATCGACCAAAACCAGATGAGCTACAGGTGTATCGTATCTAAGCGCCAATATCGGATTAATTTATAACTAATCTGCCCTGTTGCTCTTCCGCCCGGTTTTACGGGCGCTCCTCGTGGCTCGCCCGGGATCCGCGGGGCGACTTCACGACCGTACAATCCGGTCGTTTTTTCCCTCCGTGTATTACATGTTTGCAATCACGCTTTTGCGACTTGCGTAAAAATGTTGTGTGCAGTCGGCAACAGTCAGCAACGTGTGCTGGTGGTGTCGAGGAGAAGCATACGCATAAATCAGCTGGTAGATTTTTACGCTTGTTTTAACAAGTTTTTTAATGCTGTTGAGTACTCTAATATACAATGTTTTTTGGGTTATGTGAACTAAAATTGCATAAAATTTTTCTTATTTTAACATCGTGTTCTTTACTACTAAGAATTATATATAACTTATTCATTACATTTTTTTTTATTTAGTGTGATATTTTTAACTGAAATTTAGTTTGATATTTGTGTGGGAATGAGTGGCTAGTTAAAATATTAGATACAATTGAATAATTCAGTTAGGTGAAAATGAATTCAAAAACGAGTTCTTCATGAAAATAAGTTAGTTGTTTATTTATTTTGTTAGTTTCATGATTCTTGACAAAGTTAATACGATAAGCCTTATTGATTTATTAATGCAGCATTGGTATAACAAATGTTTTTTCTTCTTGATCAGCAGAGAAGCTCATTCTAAATTTAACAAATTTTTTTGTAATTTTGGTTAGTGAAACTTTGAATGTGTTTGACGATAACTTGCTTACTTCCATCATATCAAGTTTTTTTGAGTCACAAGGGTAAGTAAAAATTGATTCAGTTTTTAAGTACTTGTAAACTGTAACTTCTAGTTCATCACCTAATTTATTGAATTCCTTTATTTCTGCTACATTACCATCTTCAAGAAGAACTGTATTATTAGGATGATTTGTAGACAAGACATAATCATTATATTTTAACTTTAAAACAGTGTCATTATGTTCTTTTGAAACAGTAAATTCTCCTGGATTCATCTTCTTTTCCACTTCTTTTGGATACTTTAGCATCTCAGCCATTCTTTGACAATATTGTTTTACAAGATGAGTTGGGGATCTTTAAACATGACTAATTGTTCCTAAGTATGATTCAAAGCTAAATGCGCTTAACTGATTTAAATTAACTCCGGTTTTGTCTATGTCATCGCAAATGTGAATTAAATTGTGAACTGCAACACTTGTAAATGTAGGACCATATAATTTAGGATCAGAAGCTTGCTCTACAAAAGTTTTTAAATAGCCTCTGGCTTCATTGACACTTCCTAAATAATCTTTATCTGATAATAATCTTCCTGCCACAGTCAATAACATAAAGTTATCATAGAGATCTTTTGAAACCAATTTTTTCAAAACAATTGGTGCAGCATAAAATTGGAAAAACTTATTCTCAACAGCCTTAACCCTTAAATGCCACACGGGGTCAGAATGACCCCACATAACTGTCAGTGTGGCAGTTCTGGATTTGGGTGTGGCCTTTAAGGGTTAAAATTAGTGTAATGTTGTGTTGATCGCATTTTTCTTTTAAATTCATTAGGTATGTCCACTGCAAAACTAGTTCTTCGCTTTAACTCCTCCTTTTGAGCAGGACCCAATTTACAACTTCGAGTTGAAGGGGAAAGCAAGTATGTAAGCATCCTTTTAACACAACACAAAAACATTGTGTGCATTGGATCCAAGACAAATTGGGAAACCATACCAATGCCTAGTTCATCTATTGCTAAAGGTGATACTCCAGTGTGGCAGTCTGCATCTTCAAACGACTTAAAACTATCATCAGTTTTCTTTTCAGCGTTTGCATCAAGAAACACAGTGACATTTTCAACTTTTCTTCCAATAACTCTGCAACGTTCACATGCCAAAAAAGCTGTGTGTCCTACAACACGTTTGAGAAAAGCTCTGGCTGGAGCATCACATGAAAAAAATTTTATGTCGATGCTGTACAGTTCATCATTTAGAATTATACCATTTGATAAAAGAGATTTCAATTCAGGTGCAAAGTCTTTCAGGAACTCTTCAACGTTTGCTGGTTTTGCTTTTCCAGTATAAACTCCAATAGAGAAGGGTAAATAAATATCATTTTTAGAAAAAACTTTACATAAAATTGGCCAAATTTGGACTGAACTAGATTTAAACGGTGACATTCCATCTATATTAAAAATCAACTCCAAAATTTTTGGCTGATCATGGCTTAAGTTTACAGTTTCAAGGCCTTTGGCCAGACCAAGGTAGGTATATTGTCCATCGGAACCATCTTCAGCTTTCATACTTTCAATTTGTACTTCAATTTTAGTATCCAGTAGAGTTTCAGTAGTTTTTGGCAAATTTGGAAGTAATCGACGACCTCATATTTTTAATAGTTTATCTGCATGGACGAGAGCAATTTGGTTATGAACTATCCAATCTTTTAATTCCTTGACTTCTTGAACTTCTGAATTATAATTTTTATACATTGCTTCAAATTCTTTGTAAAAACTAATATTTTCATTACTGTCATCATTGTTTTTTGTCAACTCACTTTTTTCCATAAATTCTGTAGTCATTAATTCGTCGGAGGAACTTTCTGAATTTGAAAATGAATCATCATTTGCACTAGTAACATATTTATTATGTTCTTCAAAGTATTCGTCCATCATCTTCATTTTTTTATTTCTTCTCCAATTTGCGCAACGAAGTTGACTGCTCATTTTAAACCGTAATATTGAATAAAATTGTCTGAGCTGTTTTCAATTCTTCTACAAGTTTTATGTAAAAATACACTTTTATGTTTAAATAAATTTGAATTTTTTACTTAAATTAAGTACAAGATATTGACAAGTTTTAATAAATTTTATCTGACAAATTAATTAATAATCAAATTTTAAATTAAAACTTCTACTCGAAGTATATTTTCTCACTTGAAAATAATACAAAAACTGCCAAGATTGATGCTGGGTCCTCTTATTTATACCTATATTTCGACCCTCCTTAACGATTTAGAGCCCCACCCCCTGACAATACTTTAAGGTAGTAGTTCCGCCTCATGCACAACTCAAACTAAACAATCCCATTTATGTGCTATTTATGTCGGAACTCATTATATAGCTCTTAATTATTAGCTGAACCGAAGCTGAACTCATTATAAAGTTTGCGTAGGTTAGTTCAGTGAAAATTCAGTGAAAAAATTGGCTGAACTTAAGCTGAACTTAATATATATTTTGCATAGCCCAATTCACCGAAAGTTCAGTGAAGAAATTCACTGAACGTTAATAACCCCGACTGAGCAATTGGCCAACGCTCTTACCAGGGTCATACCAAGTCGTCAGGCTAAACAAAATATCAGGCTACGATGCCTACCAGCCGCAATAGATACCACACTCGAGTCGCCGTACAGCCGTCGTAAAGCGGTCCAGGAGTTGACGTGAAATGACTACTTCACGAATGAACACCACACTCTCACACTACGGCTCTACAACAACGCGCAACGCGAATGACAATAATTGCTTCGATTCCCGTTCACGAGTAGCTTCTTCAAGACCTGCCATAAATCGATCTCCAGATCTTCGCGCGTCTGCCGGACGTCGGTCTAGCTCCCCGTCGTCCTCGACTTCCAAAAGCCGGTTGACTCGCCTTGCCAAAAGAATACTTCCCGGGTGATGACAATCGATCCCGCACCTTCTGTCACTTACAACACTCTCTTCGACGGCGTGTTACTCCCGAAAAGTACAATCATACGTCGAACCGAGACGAGTTGAATTTCATGTACGTCTTCACGCACGGACACGAAAATTACGAGAGGCTTCCCAATTCCCGCTCTACCACCTCAGAGGTCCGCTATGATCTGCGTTCGACAGTCACGTGACTTGCGCCAAATCCTAAATCGTTACCGATGATTTAATTACGATCACTGACTGTCACAAAGTTAAAAAAAGAATAAAAAAAAGCATCAAAATTATAGAGGGATGTATACAATTGAGATATACATATAAAAATACCAAAATGATAGTGCATAATTTGAAAATGACAAATTTATTCGAACATGGGTGAAATATTCCAGGAAATCTTGAATTCTTCAACTCTTTGAAGAAAAAATCGAACGCGTTATGAAGAGTCGTGCAATTAAAAAAATTCCTAAAATTATTTTTATTAAATTATGCATTTTTCTGCGATTACATATCGAAGTTCAAAATTAATTATTCGTTACTATTCCAAACAATTGTACAGTTTGTTCTATAAGTTGTGCAATAGAAGAAGAACTAATTCTGCACGACGAAGCAACTTAGAAAATTTGCAAAGATTTCTATTATAAGAAATAATAATTAAAAAACAAAAACATTCTGCCACCTATTTACTAAGTAAGCGTGCACTATACCGCAATGCACTGCACAGATTCGCCGTGCGCTGCACCGTAATGCACTGGTTCGTCGTGCAATGCACCACAATGCACTGCATTGCACTGATTCGCCGTGCACTGCACCGCAATGCACTGCACTGCACTGATTTGCCGTGCACTGCACCGTGATGCACTGCACTAATTCGCCGTGCACTGTATCGCAATGCACTGCACTAATTCGCCGTGCACTGTATCGCAATGCACTACACTAATTCGCCGTGCACTGTATCGCAATGCACTACACTAATTCGCCGTGCACTGTACCGCAATGCACTGCACTAATTCGCCGTGCACTGCACCGTAATGCACTGGTTCGTCGTGCAATGCACCGCACTTCACTGCACTGCACTGATAAGTGTTCGATAAATGATCGATCGGACATTCCCCGAGCTCTAAGCCTCCAAAACTCTGGGCGCCCGAGTTCGATAAAAAATCGGTCAGTTACCCCTCAAGCCTTAAACCCCCCAAACCCTGGGCGGGCGCCAAGATCAATAAACTTGGAATGACCGATCGATCATTTTTCTCGAGCCAAAGACGTCGTAGGAGATTTGAATAAACAAAAGCAAGATATCTAGAATTTAAAACGTTTGTTTAAAAATTAAAATACTGAAAAAATTAATAATTGAATTCTGAATGATTGAAAATTTCAATTTTACTTATCAGAAAAGCATGTATCATGTGTGCATACATTCCATAAAATTCATTTAAGTTAAGCTGAAAAATTTTGGAACATCCCATTCCTATGTGTCTTGGTGCAGCGCACGTCAAACCAGTACATTGCGGTGCATTGCACGGCGAATCAGTGCAGTGCAGTGCATTGCGGTGTAGTGCACGGCGAATCAGTGCAGTGCACGGCAAATTAGTGCAGTGCAGTGCACGGCAAATCAGTGCAGTGCAGTGCACGGCGAATCAGTGCAGTGCAGTGCATTGCGGTGCAGTGCACGGCGAATCAGTACAGTGCAGTGCATTGCGGTGCAGTGCACGGCGAATCAGTGCAGTGCAGTGCATTGCGGTGCAGTGCACGGCGAAGCAGTGCAATGCAGTGCATTGCGGTACAGTGCACGGCGAATTAGTGCAGTGAATTGCGGTACAGTGCACGGTGAATTAGTGCAGTGCAGTGCACGGCTAGTCAGTTCAGTTCATTCCATTGCGGTGCAGTGCATGGTTCATCAGTTCAGTGCATTGCATTGCGGTGCAGCGCATAGCGAATTAGGCGAATTAGTGCAGTGCAATTCATTGCGGTGCAGTGCACGGCTAATCAGCTCAATGCATTGCATTGCCGCGCAGTACACAACGAATCAAAACACCAAAGTGCACGACAAATTTGTGCAATACAGTACACCTTAATTTGAATACTGTTCATTGCAGTGCGGTAAATGATGAAATAGTCCAAAACAGTGCACAATTCGTAATAATGTGCATTATTGCGGTTCTTCCCGAACCAGTGAACTTTCATCGCGATGTTTAGCTTATTACAAAACAAAATGATGAAATGCCGTGCAGAACATGCCCAAACCTGGCATACACTGCGGGGCAGTGCATGACTATAAATGTCATTCAAGCAAAATGGTGCAAGGGTTGGCCTTGTTGGTGTAGCGCATGACAAACGCTGCACTGCAAAGAAAATCAAATTGATGGAACTTTTGGAAAATGATACATTGCAACGCCAAAACAGTTTTATGCGCTGCTAATAAATATATTCCTATTTTATCAAGCGTAACAATGCGAAATAAATTAATTTAATTTAGTACGAGGTGATGTTAAGCTAAATTGAATGATATTTTACAAAAAATAAAATAAAATAAACATAGCAAGTGTCTTATTTACATAAGTATGATTTTTTGGTATAGTTAGATTGAGCGAAATCAATTTTTTTTCCAGTTTTTTTTTTCTAATGTTGAATATTGCAGCTTACTTAGTAAATAGGTGGCAGAATGTTTTTGTTTTTTAATTATTATTTCTTATAATAGAAATCTTTGCAAATTTTCTAAGTTGCTTCGTCGTGCAGAATTAGTTCTTCTTCTATTGCACAACTTATAGAACAAACTGTACAATTGTTTGGGATAGTAACGAATAATTAATTTTGAACTTCGATATGTAATCGCAGAAAAATGCATAATTTAATAAAAATAATTTTAGGAATTTTTTTAATTGCACGACTTTTCATAGCGCGTTCGATTTTTCTTCAAAGGGTTGGTTCATTACGTTTCTAATTGAATAATTCAAGATTTCCTGGAATATTTTACCCATGTTCGAATAAATTTGTCATTTTCAAATTATGCACTCTCATTTTGGTATTTATATATATATATCAATTGTATGCATCCCTCTATAATCTTGATGCTATTTTTTATTCTTTTTTCAACTTTTAGCATGTTTGACACGTCGATTGCCTTGAATTAATTTTAAAAATTGTGTTCGCTGCCGTGCCACTGTGAAAGCACTATTTCTCCTACTTGTTCTGACCACTTGCCAAAACCACTAGTATTTAAAAAATGAAGAATTAATAATAATTGTCATTGAAAAACTTATGAAAAATTTCATTTTATATTATTTTTTGATAGTGTCCATAGTATTTAAGGTAGGACCGCACCTACGGCTCTAGTCAAGATGCATTTTCGGTTAAACATTTGACTAGCTTCACGCGTATATAAATATAGAAGTGCATTAGCAGCAGAAGCTTTTTTAACCTAAAACACATATTTTTGTTTTTTATTAATACTTAGAGGAACCGAATAGATGATTTAATTAATTCTATGTGATTCTTGTGCATTCTAGTTAAACTGACAAATATTCTGAAAACTTGATCACATGTAATTATGTAAAAATTGTATAAAAAATGTGCTCTCCCATAAGACTACGGGTTAAATCGACGCGATGTTAATATTCAATTACTCAAAAACGAAAAACCCCCAGGTTCTGAAAATTTAGTGGCATCATTTTTTAATATTTATCTTCGACTTCCTAAAGTTTTAGATTTTTAACACATCTCTTTCTAGTTTGTGCGGTCCTACCTTAATAATATGAAATTTTTATCGTGGTAAATAAAAAAAAATATTTTCATTTTTCAACTTCTGTAAAATATTCGAGATCTTCAAAGGGATATTTTTATTGAACTGAGTAAAAATTTAGTTTCTGCTCTAAGTTTTACTATATAAATGATGTTTTCAGTATTTTAAAGTCCCATAAATAGCGACTATCAGGTAAAACAATTAAAAATTAATTGAGCTCAAACGCGATTTTTGTTATTTTAAATAATAATAATTATTTTGACATAACTTCAAGGAATGAGCAGATAGGATTTTGATTTAAAGAAGATTTTAATTTGGGAACCTTAAGGAAAAAGGCCTCGCAGTCCGTTTATCGTGTCATTTTTGTTTAACCTATCTTTCCTTTCTGTGATCCGTGAAATATTTAGCAATTTTTTAATACGTAGAAAATATGCTTCTAGAGCTAATGTCACTCAAAAATTTCGAAAAATATAAAAAAAAACAGTTTTCACTGTTCGACTCTATGCATATTAAAATAAACTTAAGGACGTTCAACTTTGACTGCTCAAGTCAAGTCTCCTCGGATGACTATTTTTCCGATATGGAAACACACTGATTAGTTGCTCAAGTCTAACCTTACCCCAAAAGTGCTATTTTTTTTTTGACGATTTTTTTCTATTATTAATATTCTCCTCATCGTCTCCGTTAACATCTTAAAATAATTCTCAAATGCTCTTTTAACACCTCAAAAAAACTGCTTAGTGTCATCATCCATTATTGAGAGACTTTGTTAAGAAGCACGAAAAAGTTCGATTTCCCATACGACACTGTGTTAATGGGTCAAAACTATAATTATTGATATCTTTGTTATTAGACTCCCAATTGCTTCTAGATTTTAACAGAGGACTTATTGTTATTGAATTAAAATACCTCTAAATTTTCATAATTTATTCATCATGATTAATTTTTCGAGTTGAACGTCCTTAAATTGAAGTAAAAATATTTTTCCTTATAGATACAAGCTATGAATAAAATTTTAACACCAACCTAAAATCTCCAGCTTATTTCAAGAACAGGTTTGAATTATTTGAAAAAAAACTTTCAAATGGGCTTTTGCCCGACTGTTAGAAAAGTACAGCGCCAAGTAGAGGACTTGCGTGAGGGAATCAGATAGATACATCTGGTTTGTTGGAAAAAACTTCTATTTAATAGTACTTTCATCTAAAAAATTGGTGATTAATTGGGCCGACCTCGAGACAAAAGTTCGAAATCCGTTGGTAAGTAAATTGTACATACGTAGCAGAAAATCTTTTTTTTCAAATGTTTAAATTAGTATATTTCACACCGAGCGCTGGAAAAGTGTTGGCCAACCTTAGCAAACCCAATTGATGCCCGAGCCAAAGGCGAGGGTGTCAAAGGTTTTCTATGGGTTGGCTAATTCTTTTCCTGCGTCGTATGTTCTTTTCATTACGAAGGAAAACCTAACGTCCCGCTCTGACCTGGGGAGGGTGTTTTCGTCCCGGTGGTATGGAATAATTTTTTTTATTCTTATACTGTTTAAAATACTTTAATAAATAATAGTAAGTAGTGTTTAACAATTATCATTGTTTAATTGAATTTCCTCAAAACAATTAAGGCTGCATGTTCGGTGCGAGAGAAAACGCTAGACTCGTGCGAGTAAGACAGAGGGGGTTTCGTAGTTGTTCGTCACTCTCTATCTCTGTTTCTCTCGTGTAAAATATGGTCGCTGACCGTAGATTTTTGTGTTTAGTAATTTTTTAAACTAACTTACAACAGACATTGATTGCTCATTCTGGCTTAGAAAATTGTATTAGATATTTATTTATCACTAAGATTTATTTTATCATAATTTTTGAGTTAGTTTGTCTGAAATCCTGTATTAACCTCAAAAAACTGCGATTTTCTTCATGATTCAGATCTGCTGATGATTCATACCCTGTTTGGTACTCTGATAAACTTATTGGCCTTATTATTAGTAAGAAAAAGTCTCATAAGATTTGGCTGCAGACTGCTTTTGTTGACGATAGAATTATATTTTATAGACTTACAGCTCAATGTATTAGGCAATCGCGTATTGATTTTGAAAAATATAGTGATCATATTGAAATTAAATCCTCGGTTAGTGTAAAATATTTTTGGAATTATATAAATAGCTTAAATAAATCTAATGATTTACCGAGAGATATGTATTTTAATGAAACATCTGCATTAAATCCTGTGGATATTTCAAACCTTTTTGCTAATCACTTTAAATCAGTATATACTGATGATGATAAGGTGCAGAGTGACATTGATTTTCATACTCCTATAACTAAAGTGATTGAGATGTTGACCATTGACCATGAAGATCTAGTTACTGCATTTAATGAAATTAAAGACAGCCTCTACACATCTGTGGATGGATATCCTACCTATTTTTTATTAAAATGTGAATCTGCCATTTTGAAACCTCTGTACCTATTATTCAATAAGTCACTTAGTGAAGGTATTGTACCAAACATATGGAAGACTTCTTATGTAACTCCTGTATTTAAAACTGGCAACAAAGACGATTTAAAAAATTACAGACCAATCTCATTAATGGGTTCTGT
Organism: Encarsia formosa; assembly: GCA_038277355.1. NCBI lineage: Eukaryota > Metazoa > Arthropoda > Insecta > Hymenoptera > Aphelinidae > Encarsia > Encarsia formosa. The sequence goes on from CM076187.1 coordinate 24,468,162, forward strand.
AGCTAAATTATTTGAGCTGAATTATTTGAACTAAGCAACATAACTAAATTATTTGACTTTATTGTTTCGAGAAAGTTAACTGATGTGTTTATCCATATGATTACTAAGTACCAACATAGTTTTATTAAAGGTAAATCTACTGCCACTAATTTATTAATATTTAGCGATTATATTACCGAATTTATGTCTAGTATATCTATCCAGGTTGATACTATATATTTAGATTCATGTAAAGCATTTGATAGGGTAAATAGAAATATTTTACTGAATAAACTGAGAGATATTGGGATTAATGGTAAATTGTGGGACTGGCTTGCATCGTATCTGACTGGTAGATATCAGAGAGTGAATATTAAGGGCCATTTATCTGAGCCACTGTTGGTCACCTCAGGTGTACCTCAGGGGTCTCACTTAGGGCCTTTTCTATTTCTACTTTTTATTAATGATGTGGGATTGAATCTTAAATATTCTTTTATTCTGATTTTTGCGGACGACATGAAATTATACTTAAAGATTAGTAATGTCTCAGATTGTTTGAAGTTGCAATATGATCTTGATACTACAATAGATTGGGCTAGATTAAATGGAATGAATTTTAACATTGATAAATGTAAGATTATGTCTTTCTGTAAATCAAGAGAATTGCATTCATTTGATTATAATATAAGCGGCGTGTCTCTTAATAGAGTTGAGTATATGAATGACCTTGGGGTTATATTTGACGATGGGATGAGATTTGATTTTCAAATAGATTCGGTGGTTGCTAAGGCACATAGGTTGTTGAATTTTATTATAAGATCGTCAAAAACCTCAAAAAACCTGAGACATTCATTTCTCTTTATAAAAGCATTGTTTTGCCGCATATGTTATACTGCTCCCAAATTTGGTCTCCTTGTTATAATTCTACAGTGAGTAAGCTAGAGAGCGTAAATCACAAATTTCTTCGTCACCTATCTTTTAAAGCTGGTTGTCCGATGAGTTTTATTGATCATGAATATGTTAAAATTGCAGAAAGGTTCAAAATTCCAACAATAATATCTCAACACTGTTACTATGATATGTTGTTTGTTTTTAAGATATAGAAAGGATTCATTTCTGATGATATTGTTGTTGGATTATTCCCTGATAGATCTCTTAGATTTAATATAAGAAATCCCAGGGTTTTAGTTGAGAGAGTTGCTCAGTCGGATTTCGAATTTTTCTCCACTGTAAATAGATTGAAAAGATGTTGAAATACGTCTCCAATTAGCTTAAGAAATTGTAATAGTATTGGACTGCTCAAAAAGGAATGTAAAGAATTCGCTTTAATTTATAATTAAGAATTGATTTATATTGATATTTGTATAAATAACCTTAGTATAGATGATTAATTGTTGTATTTTTATAAAAACGTTGATTTGAAACTATTTAATTACTTCTTTTTTTTAAAGGACTTTTAGTCCGTTGATGATGATTGAAAATAAAAATAAAATAAAATGATTGCGTGTTAAACTATATTTGTTCATATCTTTTTATCCACGAAACAGAAACATCTAAAAACTGAACTGAGTTTATAACTCATCATTAACAACATTTCGACCAAGTCTCATGTAAATCTTTCAGATAATTCGAGCACCACCATTATATATTTCATTAAAAAAGTCTTTATGATCCATATCTAAAAATTCATGGATGCCTTAGCTTGTATTCATCGGGAAAAAACCGTGTTTTAGTCAAAATAAATTTTCTCAATCTTTATTTTTCGGCAACCGAAAATTCCTCATAAGAACTATAAGCTACGCGCTTAATTAGTCTTTGACAAAATAAACGTTTAATGTGAATGACTCATTCAGTCTGTGATAAAAATCATAAGTGACGCACAATTTAACAGAACTAAGCCGATTGATATTTGAGCGACGCACTCAGCTATTCGGACATTACCCAAGATGAATTGTAAATTTACTAACTTCAAAATTTCATCCGTCTTGAGTAACGCGTTCAAGTATTATGAAACATGAAATTACTGCCTACTCTAAACTACACAATCAAGTCATTTAACCGCTTGCCGTGTTCAAGTAAATTTAAAACATGAAAAAACTGCCTTGTACTGTCTACTCAGAGTGACGCACTCAAATCATTTAACCGCCCGCCGTGTTGAAGTAAATTTGAGACATGAAAAGATTGCTTTGTCTGAGTGACGCACTCAAACTCATATAATACTTAAATAATTTAAACTCAAGCAATACTTAAATAATTTACTGCCCGTCGAATTATAGTGAATTTGCACCCTTAGCGAAAAACTCAAATGACATCCTACCATATTCCTCACCACATCAGTAGTTTATTTTCTGGCTGATTTTAGGTTAATATAAATCATGATCATTTTCCGTTAGTTTGAAAAAGATTTCCCAAATAAATGTAGTCACTAAATTAAATTGAAATTCACTTGAAAAAAAAATCCCTTTCCTTTAGCCAAAGATGAGTCGTCCTAACCCTCTAAGTTGACCACAAAAAACTTCTTTCCTTGTGGCTCACAAGGACCATATAATTTATTGTCGAAGGATGAAAACTTGAAATGAAAAAACTTCTTATCTAAATGAAAAGATTCAATGTTTATTATGCTTTCTTACAACAATTAGGTTAATTGTCTAAAATAGCAAAACAATAATAATAACACGACCCAATCACGGTCTTCTCTTGTCTTCTTTGTTCGATATTTTCAACAAAAACTTTGCTATTTATTTATTTATTTATTTATTTATTTATTTTCAATAAACGGAACAAGCTTATAATACATAAGTGATAAATTAGATGTAACGAGAATAGGTAAACAATAAACTTAAAATTAGTAATACAATATTTATGCATAAATTAACATCTCTTTGGATATTCTTAGTGCAATGTTCAAAGTTGATTCAAATATATCAATTTTAGAAGCGTATTTATTGAATTTGACTCAACTCTCGAGTACTTTTATAATCAGAAAAATTATACTTTAATAATCAGTCAATGTAGATTGTAGGTGAGAGATGTAGCCAAAATAATAATCAGCTGATAAACCAGGTGGTATGTAACAACACTCAATATGATAATAAGTCCTCTTAAGTTCACTTTCAAAAGTACTTATTCATAGGAATTATCAGTCACTGCAATTTGAAAACAATAAAACTTTTCCTTATACTCAGAATCAATAATGTCACTGTGTAACCATGTTTTAGTAATTACTATGATATCATAATCACTCAAAAGAGTGATGACAGATCTAAAATCAGCTACTCGGCCCTTCAAACTATGTACATTCTGATAAAAAAGTTTTTTTAAGGATGATGAATTATTTTCACAGCTAGGAACTTTTCTTTTCTACAATACAAGGTGCACCACCAAAATATCTGATAACAAGATTCTTCTCACCATTAGCCAATCCAGTCTTGAGTTCAGCCTCTTTGCTTTTAAAATAATTTCTCTGAGCGAGTGTTTGGTCAAAACCAATAGCCAGCTCTTCAGGGAAAATTATGTGTTTATTATGGTATACCCAGTGCACAGAGTCTGCACAGTCAAGTTTCATTTGAAGTGGGCGAAAAATATTTTTACTGTAGGATTTACCTAATCTTTTAACTTTCATAATTTGCAAATCAAAAGGTATGACATCACTAATAGAAGAATTAGTAAAGCATTTCTTGATATTTGAAAGATCATTTTTAGCATCACCCTTTGAGTCTTTGTATTTAAAAATTATAATATTATTTTCTCTAACTTGTCTGTCCTTGAACTCTTTGAAAATCATGACCTCATTATCAGCAGTCTTTGATTCCAAATTGAGGACTCTATCCTCCAACTTTTCTATTCTGTCTGTATTTTGGTCCAATTTATCAAACACAGTAGAAAATTTAGAGTTAATTAAGGACCAAAGTGGCTTCAGATTATCATCTAGCTCGTCAGCTGCACTTGAGGAGGTACTTGATGACCTTGATTTTGAAATCAGATTAGATTTCATGCTGCCATTGCTAGATTTAAACTGATTCGCTTTAGGAGGCATTTTTATCAAACTTAAGTAAACACTGAACACGTGTAAATTTTGAGGTTAGGTAGGCTTGTATCAGAAATTATAAATAATAAGTTATCTGTCCGTTGCGCCTGCAGCACTTATATGAAAGCTATTACTCTTTTATGATTTTAATTTTTTTTTTACCGTAATTGAAAATCCAAGTCTACTTGAAAATCGTTCTTTAAGGTAGGACGTTTAGCTTATTGAAAGTTAAAAATTAAAAACACAACACAGTTTAGTCTTTATGAACTACACAATTTTTATTCAAAAGTGACAGCAGCGTTTTCATTAGATTTATTTACAAACTGTTTGTGTTGTAACTAAACTGTGTTGTGTTTTAAATTTGTAATTTTCACTAATTTTTTAATAATTTAAAAAAATTTTAACTTTCCAAGGGCATTGTTTTTTGAAGTAAAACTTCTTTACTGGCATTACGCGTCAGAATAGGCGTTCATAAGGCACTGGTGTCTTCCACGTAGTCTATGCAGACGACCTGCAGATTTACGTGTGGGGTCGACTTGAGGACATACATGTCACTCTAGATAAACTGAACAGGGGCGCTGAGCATGTTACTGACTGGGCTACTACTAATCATCTGATACTGAATCCGGATTAGACTAAAGCTATGATTTTTGATACCTCAATCTATGTGAATGTCTTCAATGAGATGGGCATTCGCGACTTGCAGTTTGGTGGCTACACCATCCCGTTCATCTCGTCTGTGCGTAGTTTAAAGATTGTACTGGATTCTAAGCCAAACTGGAAAGATCATGTTTAGTACGTTTGCAAGAGAGCTAATGCTCTGATGTATCGGCTTTATCAGTTCAGGCGCAGCCTGACACCTTTGAACTTCATAAAGACCTCATACAGACACTTCTTTTTCCCGTGGTCGATGACTGCTCTATTGCGTATTGTAATATCTCGGGTGAACAGGACCTCCGCCTTCAGCGAGTATTCAACCGTGGGATCAGATACGTTTTTGGACTAACAAGGAGTGATCACATTATTCCCTCTACACGCGAATTGGGCTGGCTTTGAGTAGCAGGGCGTAGAGATTACTTTGCAGCCTGCTTGCTTTATAGAATCCAGAAGACGGGTGTCCCGACTTATTTGGCGAATTTTTTTGTCGAGAAGCTTAACGACCATCTAACCAGGGGTGCAGATCCGAATTTTTTGGTTGTTCCTAGTTTCCGCATGAACTCTCTGAAACGATCTTTTCACGTTTCAACTACATATCTCTGGAATACTCTACACCCTCATATTTGCCTATCCCCGACCCCCGCCATTTTTAAACAACGTATTCATACACACATTTTTACCATCGAGGGAGAGATTTAAGTTCTCATTACCAATGATCTCTACAGACAATGCTGCACTTTGATTGCTTAATGACTTGTGAATTTTATGTTATGGATTTTACTAATGAGTTATTTGATTTATTACAAATACAAGTCTAAGCTTTGAACTATCTTTGATGTGTTCTTACTACGTTCTGGTTCACGATTTTATTTTATATTTTATTTATTTTATTTTATTCTATTCTATTTATATAATATTGTTGCTATATTTTATTATATTCTAATGTTTATTACCTTTTGATCAATTTGTAATTTTGTACAACATAATGTACAGACAATAAACTCATCAAATCAAATCAAATCAAATCTCTCGCATTATTTTTACAATTAACAGATTGGCAAGAAATGAAATATGATTGTATGGTGTCTGCTGAGATTTTGCACCATAACCTCCTTGTTTCTCATGGGCTCATGTGCAAATCTAAACTACCCTAGTTTATTATTCTCAACCAAAAATCTTCATGCTTTTCAAGAATCATTCCAAATATCCATGTATACAATGTATGTGGGTGATATATTATCAACTTGGATCCCTCTGTATAATGATGAATGATGATCGAGTGTCCTCGATTTATAATTGATGTGATTGGACGAGAACATTTAATTCGAAATTTGAATTGTGCTGAAGTTGAAATGTTGAATTTCAACATTTGAAATTCAACATTAATTACAAAATATTGTAATTAAAATTGTTTTTGCTATAGTGTTTTTTGAATAATTGAATACTTTGATTAAATAAATAGAAAAAATTTCTTTATACAATTCTAGAAAATAAAATGAGAATCTTTAATATTTTCAAAAAAACTTTTTTAAGCTATACTCAAAAATATCGAACTGAACTTAGTTGCAGGTTGCAAAAGATATGACTCAGAAAAAAATTGTTTTTAACTTCCTTTTTTTTTTTTAATCTTGTAAAAATTATCGTTTATTTACTTTCAAGATTAAAAATTTGATGGTGTATTAAAATTTAAGCGTGCCTGCGCGCTGATTGAAACTAGTAAGTCAAATTTAAAAAATTTTTTTAAGCTTCGAAAATAGTTTTTAGTATAAAAAAGGAGATTTTTTAAAAATTTAATTATCATTCAAAATAAATATAAATTACGACTCAAAATTCATTTTTATTAGTTTTTCTGGTAACAGTTTTAATTTGTTACCTTAAGAGAGAACAAAATTTTGAACAATATTGAAGAAAAAATCTGGTATGTTTATTTTCAGAGTTATGAAAGTTCTTGTGACATGTAAAGATTGACATATAGTTTTACATATAAGAACATAATACAGGACACCCTGTATGTCAGTTAAAGTTTATAATTACGAAACCAAGCTTGAAATTCAAGTTTAAGCTTATACCGAATATTTTTTATCATAGAGATGAAAATAGAAAATTTAAAATAAAAGTTAAAATTTACTGTATGGTTTATATTGTATTCTCCAAAAACATATAGCAGATTGTCAAATTACAAGACATCTATTTAATTTAAGGCAGCGAGAACTGTATTCATTATCGATTCACCAACTGCTTTTGGATTTTGTAAAGACTAAAAATGAACGTGCTCAAGACTTTATTAGATATTGCATCTCAAAAATGACTCCAGAACTGTGTAGAACTATTGAAGTGGTAACAAGAAATCAAAAAGATAATCTATTATGGCATGAACTCCGTTATGCAAGAATCACTGCATCAAATTTGCACGAAGCTACTCCTTGCAAAATACCAGATCGAAGTTTAACATTAAAATTACTGGAAGCATCCAAGAAGTTTGATTCTATAGAAATGGAATGAGGAAGAGCACTAGAAAAACAAGTTTTATTGGAAGTAGAAAAAAAAGTTAATAAGAAATTAAAATCCACTGGTCTGATTTTAATACCTCAATATCCAGTTATGGGTGCCTCACCCGATGCAAGAGGGGATGATTTTGTCGTGGAGGTGAAGTGCCCTTCAAAAGAAAAAACTGTTTTGAGTTACATATCAAATGAAAAAATCACTCCAAATACAATGCACAACTACAACTTCAAATCTTTGCTGCTGGAGTTAATAGAGGTTTGTTTTGTGTCGCTGATCCAAAATTTGAAGAAAATAAAAACATTAAATTACTGTGGGTTGATTATAATGAAAAATATATGAAAGCAGTTTTAAAGATGTGACAGTTAGTGATCGTAATTAAATCGTCGGTAACGATTTAGGATTTGGCGCGAGTCATGTGACTGTCGAACGCAGATCAGAGCGGACCTCTGAGGTGGTAGAGCGGGAATCGAGAAGCCACTCGTAGTTTTCGTGTTCGAGTGTTCGCACGTACATGGAACTTAACTCGACTCGGTTCGACGTATGATTGTACTTTTCGGGAGTAACACGCCGTCGAAGAGAGAGTTGGCAGAGACAGAAGGTGCGGGATCGATGGTCATCGCCTGGGAAGCATTCTTCTGTCTAGACGAGTCAACCGGCTTTTGGAAGCCGTGGACGTCGGGGAACCTGACTGACGTCCGGCAGACACGCAAAGATCTGGAGATCGATTCATGGCAGATCTTGAAGCAGCTTACTCGTTACGGAAGTCGAGGCAATTATTGACATTCGCGTCGCGCGTTGTGGTAGAGCCGTAGTATGAGAGTGTGGTGTTATTTGTGAAGTTGTCATTTCACGTCATCGCCTGGACCGCTTTCCGACGGCTACACGGCGACTCAAGTATGGTAGATATTCCGGCTGGTCGGCATCGTAGCCTGGCATTTTGTTTAGCCTGACAGCTTGGTATGAGGTGCACCTTAGCGACTCCGTAAGTTAATTGTAAATGTGCGAGTGAGTGTGAATGCGTGTGAGTGTCCTTAGTGCACTGTTATTGTCATAATCTTTGTTTTTCTCTTGCGCGCGTTAGCTGCCGATAGCAGCAGGAATTTGTGTGCACGCGCAACGATTTAGAGAACATTGAAGATTCTTTTGTTTACTGGTTTAAACGACACCGAGTCGTAATTCGGAATTTGTATTTTTAGGTTTAGATTTGTTTTAATAAATTATTAAATTTTTAATTTAATTTTTATTGACTAAACCTAGTGTTCCTGCGAATCGATCCTGTTTTAATACCCGCACCCACTACCGATGAACGAACTAGCCGACCGCGTCGCGAAGTATAGTAATATTCGCGGACGCGATTTCCTCATTTTATTATTTCAGGTCGACGAGTTGCAGTTCGACGAGTGCTTGGATCAGCACTAAGTACAGGTGATAAGGATTTAGTACGCACCGTGGGTATTTGTATCGGCTCATACAAACCCTTAAATCCACCCCTGTTACAAAGAACGCATCAAATTTTTGGAAGAAAAATATTTTTAATAAGTTAACGAATTCTTTTGGATCATAATTAATTTTTTAAATGTTTGTATTGTTAAAATAAGAATAACTGTGTAAATGAATAGTAAATACAACAAATTTTTTAATAATTCTTTTTTACAATTCACCTAGTATATACTTTTTACCTATCACAACCAAATTATTTATTCCAGCCTGATTTTGTTTGCTTGATATGATCAAAAACATTTTATTCGAAAATTTTCAGTTTGATACTGTTGAAATTGAGAAAATTTCTGCTTAATTTACAATAAAAAAATTGAAATAAATCATTTTTTAAAGCTTTAAATGGTTGATTACAAAGAGAACAAATACCTGAATAGGACAAGAAAATTCATATGCACTTCACAAATATAGTTTTCATAGTATTTGTTTAATTTAAATGAGATCACATTTTTGATAGATGAAAATAAATTTATTTAAGTACTTAAAAGAATTCTTAGAATGTAAAAAATCGATTGACACAGAGTACCATGGATAATAAATATATGGGTCAAAATAATACTTTTTTAAAAAACCGTCCGCACGAGGTTCACCGATTTCATTGCAATTTTTTTTGGCAAAAGTACTATTTAATAGAAGACTTTTGCTACAAACTAGAGGTCTCTATCTTATTTCTGCTTGGTGCTAGATTTTTTCAAAGATTGAAAAATGGCCTATTTTTAAGCTGTTTTACGCAATTTTAAGGTATTTTTCGAAAAATTCTAACTTTTGATTAAAATGAGATAGAAACCTCTAGTTTGCGAAAAAATTTTGTTCAAAATAAGTTCTTTTTTGTAAAAATATTTTGACAACATAGTTTGGTTATTTTTATAATAATACAGTCCTACACAGATAATGCTATTTTTGCTCATTTGCAGGTACCTTCAAACGACTATAGCTTTTTCTAGACTAAATTTTTGTGCACATTAAAAAATTGTTAAATTTTTTTTATGAAAAAACAAAAATTTTGCGACCAACCGGAACCCTGTACGATCTTCCACTTCCAAGATACAGCTGTTTAAAGTTGTCAAAAAACACAAAAAACGCGTTTTTTACGATTTTCACACGCATTTTTGAACGGTTTCGACCTTTTTTTTTCTCTCGAAAATATGTGGAATCTTCTCTTCATATGTTTCAAAACAAGCTCCCATAGTAATTGTAGTGCGGATTTGGGGTTTTAGTTGATTTCAAAGCATACACTTTTGACACATTTTATGTGCTAAACTAGTGTTTTTTTAACAATATACGCGCTACATTTCACTTTTTCGTTCATTATAGATGTTTTGAAATCATTTTTTGACTAAAAACTATTCAAATTCCAGCCAAAATTAGGTCACCTGCTTTGAAAAAATTGATACTCAACGAAATATTGATCTCAATATCAAAATGATATACAACTTTTATTCAGTTTTTTAGTTTTTTGATTCGTTAAAAATCTATGTTCAAACATTGTAAATAATATACCACTTGTTTATTTATTTTTTTCTTTTTTTGAAATTACAAATAATTGATCATAGTTTATCAATTATTCTGATAAAACAATCATGGATTACTATTGCTTACTCTGAAAAAAATGAGTCCAAATTAAAAATGTTATTTTTTGAATTCTATGAAGCATGCAACAATCTACCAATCTACATTCTACTTATAATTATGTCCACTTATGAAAAAGAGAATAAGAGATTCGATTAGAAAGTCGAGTCGATATATCGAATCGCAACTTGATCTTTGATTCTTGGAGCAAGAGCGCCCCCTTTCAGGCCTCTCAAAAGTGTGAACCAGCCAGACGCGCCAAATTTAAAATCTTCAGGCATGCTTGATTTGAATTTTTTGTTTTTTTTTTTTCATTAATAAAGTGAGTAACGAAATTTAAATTTTTAATAGACATATAAGCGGACAAGCTTACAACCCCATACCCCTAGGTGTAGTGAATAACAAATAATTAATTTTTCTTAATAAACAAATAAGTCGATAAGCTACAACACCATAACCTAGCGCATGGCTGAAAAAAATATTAATATTTTTAATAAACAAATAAGGTTATAAGCTACAACCCTATAGCTTTCAACATGTCTAAAAAAAATGTTAATATTTTTAATAAAAAAATAAGGCGATGAGCTACAACTAGCCATGCCCAATAACCTTGGGCATGGCTAAAAAAAATGTTAATATTTTTAATAAACAAATAAGGCGATGAGCTACAACCCCATAACACTGGGTGGAGTGAATGAGAAATAATTATATTTTTTAATAAACAAATAAGCCGATTAGCTACAACCCCATAACATTGGGCAAGGCTCAAAAATTTTGTTTATCCATGTCCAAGGTTATGGGGAGGTAAACTTGTTTGCTTACTTGTTTATTTAAATATTCACATGTTTTATATTCACTGCGCCCAATGTTATGGGGTTGTAGCTCATCGGCTTATTTATTTATTAAAAAAATTAATTATTTTTCATTCACTACGCCCAATGTTATGGGGTTGTGGCTCATCGGCTTATTTGTTTATTAAAAAAATTAATTATTTTTCATTTGCTACGCTAACCGTCATGGGGTTATAGCTTATCGCCTTATTGGTTTATTAAAAATATTAACATTTTTTTCAGCCATGCCCAAGGTTATGGAGTTGTAGCTCATTGGCTTATTTGTTTATTAGAAAATTTAATTATTTTTCATTCACTCTGCCCAGTGTTATGGGATTGTAGCTCATCGCCTTATTTGTTTATTAAAAATATTAACATTTTTTTTAGACATGCCTAAGGTTATGAGGTTGTAGTTCATCGCCTTATTGGTTTATTAAAAATATTAACATTTTTTTCAGCCATGCCCAAGGTTATGGGGTTGTAGCTTATTGGCTTATTTGTTTATTAAAAAAAATTAATTATTTTTACTAAGTACGCCCAGTGTTTTGGAGTTGTAGCTTATCGGCTTATTTGTTTATTACAAAAGTTAATTATTTGTTATTCACTACGACTAGAGTTATGGGGTTGTAAGCTTGTCCGCATATTTGGCTATTAAAAATTTAAATTTCGTTACTCACTTTATAAATTAAAAAAAAAAAAAAAAAAAAAAAAAAAAAAAATCAAATCAGGCATGCCTGAAGATTTCAAATTTGGTGCATCCAGCTGGATCACACTTTTGAGATGCCTTTAAGGCTGCGCTCTTGCTCCAAGAATCAAAGATCAAGTTGCGATTCGATATATCGACTCGACTTTCTAATCGAATCTCTCATTCTCTTTTTCATAAGTGGACTAATTATAAGTAGAATGTAGATTGGTAGATTGTTGCATGCTTCATAGAATTCAAAAAATAACATTTTTAATTTGGACTCATTTTTTTCAGAGTAAGCAATAGAATCCATGATTGTTTTATCAGAATAATTGATAAACTATGATCAATTATTTGTAATTTCAAAAATAGAAAAAAATAAGTAAACAAGTGGTATATTATTTACAATGTTTGAACATAGATCTTTAACGAATCAAAAAACTAAAAAACTGAATAAAAGTTGTATATCATTTTGATATTGAGATCAATATTTCGTTGAGTATCAATTTTTTCAAAACAGGTGACCTAATTTTGGCTGGAATTTGAATAGTTTTTAGTCAAAAAATAATTTTAAAACATCTATAATGAACGAAAAAGTTAAATGTAGCGTGTATATTGTTAAAAAAACACTAGTTTAGCACATAAAATGTGTCAAAAGTGTATGCTTTGGAATCAACTAAAACCCCAAATCCGCACTACAATTACTATGGGAGCTTGTTTTGAAACATATGAAGAGAAGATTCCACATATTTTCGAGAGAAAAAAAAAGGTCGAAACCGTTCAAAAATGCGTGTGAAAATCGTAAAAAACGCGTTTTTTGTGTTTTTTGACAACTTTAAACAGCTGTATCTTGGAAGTGGAAGATCGTACAGGGTTCCGGTTGGTCGCAAAATTTTTGTTTTTTCATAAAAAAAATTTAACAATTTTTTAATGTGCACAAAAATTTAGTCTAGAAAAAGCTATAGTCGTTTGAAGGTACCTGCAAATGAGCAAAAATAGCAATATCTGTGTAGGACTGTATTATTATAAAAATAACCAAACTATGTTGTCAAAATATTTTTACAAAAAAGAACTTATTTTGAACAAAATTTTTTCGCAAACTAGAGGTTTCTATCTCATTTTGATCAAAAGTTAGAATTTTTCGAAAAATACCTTAAAATTGCGTAAAACAGCTTAAAAATAGGCCATTTTTCAATCTTTGAAAAAATCTAGCACCAAGCAGAAATAAGATCCCGAACAAGCGCCGCCCCACCGGAGCCCTGATTGACTTGAGGGCCCTCGCTAGACAAAAACGTCACGCCCGACGGGGGCCTCGCAGGGCTCAGCTTAAAATGCAATGCGGCGCTAGCGGGGGCCAGGCAGGGCGGATTTATTTTGCCAAGAAAAGGAAATTTAGGGATGCTAGGTTAGGTTCGGAAAAGTAATTTTTTTTACTTTCATATTAGTAATTTTTGATTTATAATAATTAAAAAATTGACAATAGGAAAAAAAAAAAAAAAAACATGAAATATTCATATTTATTAAAATTTTTATAAATATATCCACGGAGAAAAATAAATAGGAGTTTCTCCTATTTTTTATAGTACTCTTCGCCGGCAGTTACCTTCTTCATAAAGTTTATGTACTCACCCATACTTTTCTCATAGGTACTTAGAAATAACTCCTGGTGCACCCACTCGAGTTCTCTTAGAACTTTTTCTCGTAGCTAGTGCTTGGAACCAAGAATACCGGGTGCTTCAGGTCGACTCCTGGTGCACCCAATCGACTTCTCCTGGAATTTTTCCTCGTAATCGGTACCTGGTATTCTGGGTCGAAACAAGGAAATATCCTAGGAAAAGCTGGCCAGGTGCACCAGGAGTCGACCCGGGTCACCCGGTTGGCTTTTCCTGAGACATTTCCAGGATTCGACCCAGGACACCCGGTACCTTGTTCTAAATCTCGAGCACCGTTTACGAGGAAAAGTTCTAGGAGAAGTCGACCGGGTGCACCAGGAGTCGACCCAGGTCACCCGGTTGGATTTTCCTGAGACATTTCCAGGATTCGACCCGGGACACCCGGTACCTTGTTCTAAATCTCGAGCACCGTTTACGAGGAAAAGTTCTAGGAGAAGTCGACCGGGTGCACCAGGAGTCGACCCGGGGCACCCGGTTGGCTTTTCCTGGGACAGGATCTGGGTTCGACCCAGGGCACCCCATACCTTATTCTAAATCACGAGGAAAAGTTCCAGGAGAAGTTGACCGGGTGCACCAGGAGTCGACCTGAAGCACCCGGTATTCTTGGTTCCAAGCACTAGCTACGAGAAAAAGTTCTAAGAGAACTCGAGTGGGTGCACCAGGAGTTATTTCTAAGTACCTATAAGAAAAGTATGGGTGAGTACATAAACTTTATTAAGAAGGTAGCTGCCGGCGAAAAGTACTATTAAAAATAGGAGAAACTCCTACTTATTTTTCTCCGTGTATATATTTATAAAAATTTCAATAAATATGAATATTTAATGTTTTTTTTTTGTTTTTTGTTTTTTTTCCTATTGTCAATTTTTTAATTATTATAAATCAAAAATTACTAATATGAAAGTAAAAAGAATTACTTTTCCCGAACCTAACCTAACAGCCCTAAATTTCCTTTTCTTGGCAAAATAAATCCGCCCTGCCGGGCCCCCGCTAGCGCCGCATTACATTTACCGTTCAGCCCTGCCGGGGCCAACCTAGAATATCGGGGCAACTGGCGAGGCCCCTGCTAGCGCCCGGCTAAACTTTCTGTTCGGGATAGAGACCTCTAGTTTGTGGCAAAAGTCTTCTATTAAATATTAATTTTGCCAAAAAAAATTGCAATGAAATCGGTGAACCTCGTGCGGACTGTTTTTTAAAAAAGTATTATTTTGACCCATATACATACTATACATATACTACATATTACACATACAGGGTGTATTAAAAGTATGGAACCAGTCAAATAACTCGAAAAATAAGCATTTTTTTCTATAGCACATGCATTGGGAATATTTTCTAATTCAAAATTTTTGATAAGTCGGGCCAGTCAAAATTGGGCCCAGGGCCTTACTTTGGGACTTACGGACCCAAATTCGGGTTTTTTAAATGGGAACCCCCATTTTTTATCTTGAATTCGAAAAAAGCGGAAAATTTTACGTTCAGATAGTACTTTGGAAATTTTTTTTTTGGAGCTTCCTGAGGCCCCGCGAGGGGATCAAAACTCTTAATGAGCTAAATCGTGAATAACTCGAAGAAAAAGCATAAAAGAAAAAATCAAGGTTCCATTTGACAACCCCATTACCTGGGTGGTAATAAAAAAAATGAAGGCCGCGTACAACAATACTCTTCGCAGAATAAAGTGATGATTAAACCTTTTTGAACAATCCCGTAACCCTGGACGTTTAAGAAAAAATTCAGTCTCTCATTAATTGCCCGTTCACCCTGTGTGGTTAAAAAAATTTCAGGCCCCAAATAAAAACCCCCATAAAATTAGGTGACCAAAGTTAACAACCCTAAAACCTTAAGTATCTTAAGCTGACAGCTCTGGTGAGCTTGTCAGTTTATTTGCCTATTAATTTAAAAATGTAAGGTTATTGGCGTAAAAGATCTTCAGTTTATTTATGTACTTATAAATAAATTTTTACTTGGTCTGCCCAGGGTTATGGGGTTGGGGTTTCATTTTTTGTGGTTAAAGTGTTTATGTTTTAACATGTAAATTAATTTCACATTTCTTTCTTAATATTTGCTGCAGAGCACTCAAAAAATTTAAAAATGTTTACTTGTAATTTATTTATTTTTTTTTTTAATTCTTCTAATAATATTAGAAGAATTAAAAAGTTATTCACGATTTAGCTCATTAAGAGTTTTGGGCCCCTCGCGGGGCCTCAGGAAAGTCCAAAAAAAATTTTCCTTAGTACTATCTGAACGTGAAATTTCCCGCTCTTTCCGAATTCGAGATAAAAAATGGGGGTTCCCATTTAAAAAACCCGACTTTGGGTCCTTAAGTCCCAAAGTAAGGCCCTGGGCCCAATTTTGACTGCCCCAACTTATCAAAAATTTTGAATTAGAAAACATTCCCAACGCATGTGCTATGGAAAAAATGCTTTATCTTCGAGTTATTCACGATTTAGCTAATTAAGAGTTTTGGGCCCCTCGCAGAGCCTTAGGAAGGTCCAAAAAAAATTTTCAAAGTACTATCTGAAAGTAAAATTTTCCGCTCTTTTCGAATTCGAGTTAAAAAATGGGGGTTCCCATTTAAAAAACCCGAATTTGGGTCCGTAAGTCTCAAAGTAAGGCCCTGGGCCCAATTTTGACTGGCCCAACTTATCAAAAATTTTGAATTATAAAACATTCCCAATGCATGTGCTATAGAAAAAATGCTTATTTTTCGAGTTATTTGACCGGTTCCACACTTTTTATACACCCTGTATGTAATATTGGCTTTTTTACACTTTTTTCTGATACCATAAGAATCGATTAATAATTTTAATTCATCTATTGGTTTGTTAATTTTTTTTTCTTGTTTTTAGTTGAAGACTTTTTGTATTTTGACTTTTGCTGAGCTTTATTACAAGAAAATAGATTTTTATAAGCATCATCCCATGTCGTACTGGTTTCAATTAAATCTTTTTCTCTAATTTCCAGTATTTTCCGAACTTCTCCCAGCATAATGACATCATCGAATGCATCATGTGCTCTCTCACAGTTTATTTTTAAATCTTTAGCAACTACTTCAAGTTTGTTTTTGCTTTTCTCTTTGCCTCTCATTTTTTCTCTTGAGGTAAAGTATCTGAGAATGCAAATACAATGGACTTGAAGTGTTCAGTCATCCCTGCTCTTTTTATTGCACAAAGAAGTCTGGGGCAGTCAAATGAGTTATTGTTGTGAGCCGTTAGAATTGATTTTTGATCAAAACTTATTAAGAATTTGTAAAACGATTGCAATGCTTCATATAGTGAAACAGATTAAACAGCGTTAAACCAGTAACAACTGATGCTCGCTGGACTATACCTCTTACGGTAGTAATGTATATTGAAAAAGACTTCTCTTCACATTTAGCAGCTATCTGTAAAATTTCAGATCTTTCCTTAAAACCTCCTATTTCTAGATCATATAAAACTACAGTTGGAGGAATAGCTTGATCAATGCAGAGTAGGGGACCAAGAGCATTTCCAGCATGAAAGAGCACTGTATTAGACTGATAGGTTTGTCCTTCTTTATCCTGATTTTTATTTCGGAGGTTTAATTTTTGTTTTTTTTTTTTTTTAAAGTCTACGTCTTTTTAAATCTGGATTCTTTATTCGCTCTTTTCTTTTTTCTCGACCTATCATTTTTTTTTTTATCATAGTACATGCAATACGTATGTCATAAGACGATGATCTACCATAAAATCTACTCTTCGGAGCTTTGTTTGCCGCAATTGCATTAAAATTTTGGGTTGCTGCACGCTCCATCGATGAACCTACTGGAGTCGTTAGCTAGACTATTGAAAAGACATTTCTTATCATCAAATAAACTCTCACTTTTAAAACCATCTTCAAATCCAGGTACGGAGTGTTTGTAGTTTTCTGAAGTCTTGATATGGTATATTTCTTATAGCTGCTTCCATCCCTTGCACATTGAAGGTATTTTGAGATACTGCATAATTAAAGCAACTATTAAGCCATGTAATAGATGTATTATTCAATTCTTGATGTGATTTTTTTAGATCGTATAATTCGCTTCCAACACCTTTATTAGTATGGTTTTTGTCAGATTGTTTCAATACTTCATAATCACACACATCTGTTACTGCTGCAAATGAAGAAATATCATTATCAGCAATGAAGATGCTAATTTGCATATGACATTCTTTTAGGATGGAGTCCTTTGTAAGTTTAGCTGTAGCAGCAGCCTCCATGACTTTAGCACTTCTATGAAAATTCAATCTACAGTCGCTTCATGTTATCATGAAGCGACAAAATATCATGTTTAATATTCAAGTCACATTTGGTACACTCTTATTATTGGTTTTTTTCTTGGTATTCTTATTATGAGTTGTAAAAGCCATAATTTTTCCACTCAGATATCCAATAAAAGTTTCTACTCCAAAGAGGATGTCATATGACCTACTAGTACCTCTGGTTGGCCAACCGAAGTCAAAAGATGCTACAAAGCGTAATGTTTGAAAGAGAGAATCTGGGTTACTAACTAACATCAATACTAGATACTAATCTCAAAATCTTTTGGTAAAATAGAACCTTCTTGCAAATGGGAAGGCCTGGAAAAGGATGGGAATAAAAAATTCATACATTTTTCACTATAAAAATACATAACTTTTTTTTTATTATTTCAGCTTTTCAAAAAACAAATTTTATTAAGAATTATATTTATCATTATTACTACTGGTTGAAAGGTTAAAATTTATTAATATTTCTTAAAATAATTGCTTATGCAAATATTGTATAAATTGTTCATTCATATATTAATTTTTTTTTTTCAATTGAAAAAATCTTTAATTGATTAAAATTTAATAAATATAACAGTAAAAAGAAAATAAAAAATATATTTATAATAAAGTTGGATTGTAAAAAAATCAATAAAAATATTTCAAAATTGACGTTGTATAATTTAGATTATTAAAATAAATCTAATTTAAAAAATATCTTAAAATAAAACAATTGAGTGTTTGTTATGAAATGAGAGCGTTAAAATTTATTTATAAAAAATAAGACCATTATTTAAATAAGCCAATAATTTAACGTCCCTACCTCAAAAATCCAGCTGGATTTCGATTCCTTGACGGCTAGATTTCCTGCTGAATATCCAGGTAGAATTCCTGCTGGATAAAAAAAAAATTTTTTTTTGTTAATATTGCTTAAAATCAAGTTTTAATCCATTTTTCAATGATTTTGAAAAAATTGAACTTAGTTTTTTTCGAAATTTTCCAGCTGGACAAATCTAGCTGAACAAATCCAGCTGGAAAAATGTGAAAAAAAACTAAGTTCAATTTTTTCAAAATCATTAATAATAACTTAATTTTAAGCAATATCAACTAATAGGTGACAAATAAAGTATCCACAGACTCTGAAATTCAACAAATCTATGAAAAAATTGTATAATTATACACCACCTATAAATTTTTGGATTCTGCAGTAAGATGATTTCATTAAAGTATTTAAAATATTTTTTGAAGATATTCAATGTTTCTTGTGTTACTTGATACTGTTTCATGTTAATTGAGGTAAATATCCCAGAATAAAGAACGATGACTTCCCGTAACGAACACTTTCAAAAAATTGTGAAAAAAAATTTTTGAGACCGCAAAAGCATTGAAATAGTGCTTTTCGCAACAATTGTGGCTGCTAGGCCTTTTCCGTACTGGCATGAAGTTGTCAACGGAATGCCGGTGTGAAGAGGCCTAGCAGCCGCTGGAGTTACGAACACTATTTTGTAGTACACGAGTGGCAAAATTCGTCACCACTAACAATAATTTAAACAATTTAGATAATTATAAAGATAATGAATTTTTAAAAAATTTTAAACTTTAAGTTAAAAAAAAAATTAAATTTAAAGTATTTAGTTAAAAAATTGTATCCTTTTTAAATTTACGAAAAAGATCTTTAGCTCAAAAACTTTTCAAATATAAACCAAAATTAGAAATCAAACAAATTTAAAAATTAGAAAAAAATTTAATTTATTTTAAAAATCATAACATTATTTTTTAAAGTATTGATCGAATTAAATCTGTCAATCTTCCCTAGTTTATAAAACATATTCTCAGTCAAAAAAGTATCTTGAATAAATAAATAAAATTTTAATAAGTTTAATGAAGGTTCATCTATTAGAAAAGATACAATTTATAATTTAAGATTTTTCAAAGAAGTAAGAGAGAGTTTCAAGGATTTTTAGAATTTGATCAAAAGAACTTACGTATTAAAAACAAAATCAAATTACTCAATTAAATTGAAATTGGAAAAAAAAAATTTTAATTTAAGAATAGTATTAGTCAAATTGGGTGGCGCTGACCGTCACTGCACAGAGTTTTCACGTCTCAAAAACTTTATTATAAATCAATAGTTATGAACGCAATTCAACAAATTTTATTTACAATTCTTATTCAGTTCGAAACAAAGTGTGCCTTTACAAAAAAATTGTTCTAATTGAGTGGTGTAGTTACTGATAGTATTTAATTCTTCATCTTTAACCTCAAAATGCCTCCTCGCACACGTGGTAGAGGGGCTTACAGCAACTCTCAAAACAGAGTTCAAAATAGCTATCACTCACAACAAAACACATCCTCAGCTAATATTGAAGAAAATGATGATTCACAAATATATTGTTGCTATTGCCCACCAAATCGCCCACCCATCAGCCAAAGGACAATCCCTAACGTGACTTTTTGCACTAACTGTGCATCTGCATACCACCCTGGGTGCATAAAAAGGTGCCATGTAAATTCGGATGGATCTGTCGTAGAATGTTGTGGCCAAGCTGATGCAGCAATACAAAACAGTACGGTTTTGAATCAAACACAAGAAAACAATTTTCAATCATCATCACACCAAACAAATTCACCTAGTAAACCAGATCTCTCAAATAATCAATTGCTAGACATTTTGATGAAAGAAATGAATAAATTTTCCAAAAATTTGGAAAATTATGATAAAAGAATTACCAGTAATTCTGATGATATAAAAAATATTAATCAACAAATTTTTCAGATGAATAAAAAGCTGGAAAACCAACAAAACTCAAGTTCTGACACAAACAACATTATTACAACAATTTTAGCTGAACAGGAGGACAGAAAAAGGAGACAAAACAACATCATCATTTATAATCTACCAGAATTCAACAAAATAACACCCAAAAATGCAGAAGAGAAGAAGGAATTTTTCTTGGAACTAGCAGACTACAACAAAAAAGTAATCAAAAAACTTCTAGCTGAGTTGGACCCCACCATCGAACAACCAGTCTACACCAGACGTCTAGGCAAGTACCAGACTGATAAGATCCGTCCCCTCCTTCTTTCTTTTAACAATACCCTTTCCATTAAATCTATTTTCAAGAATACTTCTAAATTACTTACCTCAGACACTTTCAATAACATAATAATTAAACATGACCTTACAATAAATCAAAGAGACACAATAAAAAGCTTAAAAGTAAAATGTGAGAAACTCAACCAAATAAACAATGATCCCACTTTTGCTTGGGTCATTTCTCACTCAAATTCTAACCCTATCATAAGTAAGCATATAAAAAACAAAATTCCATCCATTCCAACACCAAACACCACAAACTAAATAATAAACTAAATATATATTACCAAAATGCATGCAGCCTAAAAAATAAATTTGATCAACTTGCTAATAATCTTCACCTTGCAACTATAAAACCTGACATCATTATTATTACTGAAACCTGGCTTTTCAACGGCTTCCCCAATAGTTTATTACAACTCTCTGGTTATGATATTTTTAGGCAAGATAGAAACTCTAATACCAGTCAAGACCTTAGAGGTGGTGGAGTCCTCATAGCCACAAAATCCACTTTAAAAGCTACCTCATGTACCCTACTTCCATCAACTTGTGAGCATATTTTTGTCTCTATAAACCTACAACACACTAAACTGTTAATTGGATCTATTTACCTATCACAAAAGACACAAATAAATAACAAAGTTTACCTAGAACACACAGCTGTTATTGAAGATCTAAAAAATAGTTATCCTGACCATCATCTATGTGTACTTGGAGATTATAACCTACCTAACCTTAAATGGACAAATGATACTTCACTAAATTTTGAAATAGTTAACCATGCAAACAACTCTCATATTCAACTAGCCCAAATATTACAAGATACCTTCTCTCTTTTTAACACTAAACAAATCTACCCATCTAATTCAGACACTGGTTATTCACTTGATCTCTTTTTCTCTTCTATTGATTTTAATGTTATTAGCCCACCTGAACCTTTAATGAAAATAGACCCCAACCACCCCCCCTATTACTTTTCATTGGAATTACACCAAAACAACACTTCAGAAATTGAAACACTATATTCACACAATTTTAAATCAGCTAATTACTAAAAAATTAACAAATTAATACAATCTGAACTAACAAACATTTACGTTTCGAATGATGTCAATAAACAATGTGACACTTTTTATTCTATCATGGAAAGAATTATAGATCAAAATGTACCCATCATACCAATCTATCACAGTAATTTTCCAAGATGGTATACTAATGAACTTAAACATTTAATAATTCTAAAGAAAACTACACACAAGAGATGGAGAATTACTCAAGACCTTAAATTATATATTGAATTCAAACGTTTGAGAGCACTATGTGTTAGAAATTCCAAAAGAACAAAAAAAGAATTTGACAAAAACGTCGAATCACACATAACAAAAAATCCAAAATCTTTTTGGAATTACTTCAACTCACTACATAAACCCGAAAATATTCCACCTATAATGAATTACAATAATATAACCTCAAATAATAGTAAAACCAGTGCAAACCTTTTTAGTAAATTTTTTCAATCTGTCTATAAACCCTAAACTATGACCCCCTCAACTGTAAACTATTCATCTCAAGCCCATAATTTCCAAATTGATATTAATGAAGTCATTACAGCAGTCAAAAATTGTAAACCTAGCTTCGATGATAGGATTGACGGTATACCATCTAACATAAAAAACTGCCCAAATATCATACCATTCTTACACTCAATATATAATCTATCCTTAGAAACCAGTACCCTCCCACAGAAATGGAAAAACTCTATTACCATACCCATATTCAAACAAGGTCAAAAAACTGAAATCACAAACTACAGACCCATAGCCCAAATTCCACCTGTTGCAAAAATTTTTGATAATATCGTCACACTCAAATTAAATGGTATTCTATTACCCTCTATCGTTGAAAATCAACATGGTTTTGTCCCTAATAAATCTGTTATAACAAATTTGCTCTTTTTCAATGACCACATTGCTAATGCCTTAAACAATAAACACCAGGTTGACACTGCTTACATGGATTTTAGTAAGGCCTTTGATTCTATAAATCACAATATTCTTATTGAAAAACTCAAAAAACTTAACCTAAACAAAAACCTTATAGATTGGATTATTTCATACATATCTGATAGAACCTATAAAGTCCTCCTGAATAATGAATTCTCAGATCCTTACAAAGCTACTTCAGGAGTGCCGCAGGGCAGCCATCTAGGTCCACTCCTGTTCATCATCTATATAAATGATATAACCTCAAGCATTCACAACTGTTATATACTAATATTCGCAGATGACGTCAAAATATTTAGGACAATAAAATCATTAAATGACTGTATCCTCTTTCAAAAAGACCTTCACTCTATTAACAATTGGGCTATAAAAAATCTACTGCCATTCAATCTAAAGAAATGCAATATTATGTCTTTTCACACGGGTCACACTTACATACATAAAGATTATTCAATCCTAAACACTACACTTACTCGGGTTAACAAAATTCGAGACCTAGGCATTATTTACAATAATCGATTTAACTTTGACGATCACATACAAGCCACAATATCAAATTCACTAAAAAAACTAGGTATATTAAAGTATTCCTCTCGAACTTTCAAAAACCCAAACACTATTATTCAACTATACAAAACCCTTATCCTTCCCAACTTAATCTTTGGATCTATCATCTGGTCACCTCAATATCAAAATCAGATATACAGACTTGAAAAAGTCCAACATAAATTTCTACGTTACCTTGCATACAAGATAGATGAACCAATGGATAGATTCTCACATGATTATTCTCCAATAGCTAAAAAATTCAACATCCCTTCTATTCATTCACTCCACAGATATTATGACTTAGAATTCATACATAAATGTATTCATTTCAACTACCTTCCTAATGAACAAGAAATATTTAAACTTAAACCAAGGCCATATCAAACAAAAAGAAGCTGGATCCTCCAAGAATCAAACTATTATTCTACTGAAATTGGAAACTCTACCACATATAGAATGCGTCGACAATGGAATAATTTAGATGAACACCATAGGAAAATTCAAGAACTATCCACATTTTCAAGAAATATAAAGCCAACTATCTTATCCTTTGAATAGGTGTTTGTGATGAATTAAATATTTTCTAAGCTTTATAATTACCAATTAGTTTATAACACTTTATTTAATTTCTATGAACTTATAATTTATAATTTATAATTTATAATTTATAAAATGTTTTTGATATATGAAACTCTGTTTCTCTATATTATGTTAATTTTATACAATTGTTACTTAGTAATTAATTCATTGAATTAAATTGTAATGAGCCCACCAGCTCGTATATTTAAATAAAAAAATAAATAAAAAAAATAAATAAAATAGTAATTTTTACATTCTTAATACAGTTTTATATTTTATGATGAAGGAAAAAAAAGAAAAAAATTAATTTCGAAATTATTAATATTCTTTTCAAGTGAAACAAAATTAAAATAGTTAACTAATCTCAAATACTAACTTTATGGCAATTTTAATTTAATATTTTTAGTATTAAAATTAAAGGTAACAAAAAGTAATTGCTTCAAAATTAATTTTTGGTTTGCAAAAAATCAAAATAACGCTAAATTTGTTCATTAAAACTGTAATTGTTTAATTATATTTTACAACTTGAAATTTTTGTTAGAGACTACAAAGTCATCGCCTCCGCTTAGCTAATATTCATAGGTTTGACTAACTTCAAGTCAGTTGAGAACCTCCATTCGGTGTGACTTGTATCTACGACATTGTGTCATATTTTAACAAAAAAAAGTTTTGTACTAGTTAAACATGTATTGAACAATATAGAAAATTTTAAAACTGTCGGTTGTTTCTTTATTTATTGAAAAAAATAAATTTTTTCCTGTTTCTAGACAGACTGGCCCGCTTAAGGATTGTGGGATGATGAATTGATCATTCATTGAACTAAATGCTATGGGTTGGGGGTTTAAGGGGCAGTGAAAGTAGATAATTATTTATTCCTTGTTTATTAATTTTTTCCATAACTCATTTATCAATACAAAAAAAATGAAAAAAAAATTCGGTTCTAGCAAAGTTTCTTGCGCTTGATCAACATAAAATGAATCATCCTGCAAACTTATGAAATCGAAGTTTAATTATTTTCGGTTTACCATTATCAGTCATTTTTACAAAACACTGTTTTTCAAGCAAAATTTCGATAAAATACGGCTGACAAGGTTTTTCCAAATGTAATCAAAATTTTGATTTGAAATTTGGCAGAAAGTTCCATTACTTGTATATCTAGTGCAAGTATCTCTTCATTTTCAATAATATTGTTTGGTTTTAAAAAAATAATAATAATATAAGAACTATCAAATCAGATCAAAGATATTGTGTTAAAGAAGAACTAAAATAACTTAAATATTGGTCTCAAACTTAAAAAGTAAACAATATTATTGAAAATGAAGAGATACTTGCACTAGATATACAAGTAATGGAACTTTCTGCCATATTTCAAATCAAAATTTTGATTACATTTGGAAAAACCTTGTCAGCCGTATTTTACCGAAATTTTGTTTCAAAAACAGTGTTTTGTAAAAATGACTGACAACGGTAACCGAAAATAATTAAAACTTCGATTTCCAAATTTTGCAGAATGATTCATTTTATGTTGATCAAGCGCAAGAAACTTTGCTGGAACCGAATTTTTTTTTCATTTTTTTTGTATTGATAAATAAGTTATGAAAAAAATTAATAAAGAAAGAATAAAAAATTATCGACTTTCACTGCCCCTTAAGGCTTGCGGGATAATTAATTAGTCATCTATTGAATTTAACAACCAGGTTTATAAGAATTTCAGGCTAATAGAATAATTATTGTATCAACTATTGAATTCGATACCCTCAGTTATGGAGTTCTAAGACTCGGCAAGTAATTAATAAGTCATTTGAAAAAACTGTAACTTCAATTTTTAAACGCAGCAGAAGCGTCAAATTGAGAGGAGCTAAACTGGGAAAGGAAAACTGCTAAGAGAATTTTCTGAATCGAAAATCAGAACATTTAATTCATGTTTTTATTAAAACATTACGTAAGATTGACTGGTGCCCCCTCCTCCTCCCACCACGTAAAGATATGTAGAGATTCTTCAACCTCCCTCCCCTTCAAGGCCCTTACGTAGTATTAACAACCAGAAGCTTGAAATCTAAAAAAGACTGCGAGCCGGCTATTAGACCGTTTGAAGATCTAAGACTTGCTAAGAAGATATAATAAGTTGAAACTTCTGAGCTCAGTATCTCAAAAATTAGCTCCATTCGGGAGTATATGTAACATACCGACGTGTAGGGTATTAAAAAACTCTTTGCCGAGTTAGAAAATTTTTCTAAGAAACACGAAAACTATAGGGAACTATCTTGAAGGTAAGCATTGATTATTGTTCATAAAACTAATTTTTTATTCAGTTCATTTAATTAAAACTAGCGCTAACGCTTGCTCAGTTGAGAATTCAGTTATCTTTATTTTATTTTTAAATTAAAACAAAAAGTTTAGAAATATTATTACTCAGAGTATCTAAAATAAAATACATATTAAAAATAGTTCATACCGAAATATATTAAATTTTAAAATTTTTATAAGAAATAATTTGTTTTTATTGTTATTACATAGGTCAATTTTAAAAATGAATATCAGATTCATAATCAGAAACCCTAAAAACCCCGTTCATGAAGTTTGAAAAAAATGCTATTAAAAATAAATTTCTACCTTGAATAAGGAGCCCTTTAAGTAGACCAAATTAAAAAATAAATGTCAGATTAGTAATCAGCAACTTTAAAAACCCCTGTAAACAAAGTTTGAAAAAGAAACTATGAAAAATAGATTTTAACCTTCAGCAAGTAGCCCTTGCGTAGATCAATTTTAAAAATGAATATCAGATTCATAATTAGCCACTCTAAAAACCCTCTTATACGATTTTTCATAAAAATGCTATTAAAAATAAATTTTTACCTTACGTAAGTAGCCCTTTACGTAGGTCAATTTTAAAAATAAAAGTCAAATTCATAATCAGCAACCCCAAAAACTTCCATGTGCGAAGCTTCAAAAAAATTCTATTCAAAATGAATTTTTACCTTAAGTAGCCCTTACATAGGCCAAATCAGAAAATAGAGGTCAGTTTCGCAATCAGCAATTCCAAAAATCCCTGACTACTCAGTTTCTAATCAATCATTGACGTCAAATTCTGAAAAGAGCCTGAGAAAAAATAAATTTCAATCTTGAATTAGTAGACTTTACACAGGTCAAATTTAAAAATGAATACGTCAAGCTTCCTGAAGTGGGCCACTAAAAATCAAGTTATCGAGTTTGATATCTATTTTTACAGATATTTGGAGGTTTATGTGCCAATAGCAACATCCCAAAATTTTTTTTGAAAATTTCAATTATTTAAAAAGTTATAAACAAATTAATTTTAAGACAACATTTTTTTCAAATTTCAATAACTTGGAGTGGATTTGATGAAAATGCTCAAAAATTTATGAGCATGCATAAAAATATTATTAGAATAAGGAAAGATAATTGTTTCAAAAAAAAAATGTAATTTGTTTATAAAAAATTAATTTTGCAATAAACAATTGGAAATTTAACAAACTTCTCGTATGGCTGGATGAAATTTTTTTCCACAAAATTATTCTGTAGACTCTAAGCTATAAGAGCCCACAAAAAAATTTTTGTGTTCTTCAATAAAGAAAAAGTTATGAGCATTTAAACATCGCTGCGTTAGCGCGGCTGGCGGCGCGGGCGCCCGGCCCGCCGCGCCGCTTGCCGCCACAAGTCAGCGCAAGCTTTCTTCTCTCCCCTGCGTATTTTAACATTTAAACTTACTTAAAAAATTTATCTAAATTTTAAAATTCACACAAATTTATCAGTTTATTTATTAATTTGAATTTTAACTAACAATTAATAAATTTACCCACAATTTTTAGAAAATTATAAAAGAAAGAATACATTAATGAGGATCTTTTTTAATTATTTTCAAATTACGTTTAACGAAAATGATTCATAGCGCTCATACTATTTAAATTAACTGTAAAAATTTTATACTTTTGAAATTATTTTTCGAATTATGTTGTGTGGAACAACGATGCACATCAAGAGCGTCACATGTAACAAATGCGAATCGCGAATAGATGCATTCATTTGTTTGTTAGTTGGTTGCACGTGCGTGTCAGTCAGCGTTAGTGTATATTTGTTTTGCATCATGGCACCACCGCCTAAGTGCTGCAATCCTTTTCAAAAGAAAGGCCATAATTGTTTCAGAAAGAGTTTGTACTTTATTTCAAAAAATTACGGCTCTAACTTCAAAGCCTTGTACGGTTCGTACGTTTGTGTTACTTGTAAAAGACAAATCTATAAAAAAAAAGATTTTGTTCAAGTAACAGCGAAAAATGATCAAGATCAAGAGAGTAGAGAAGAAAAAGAAGAAGAAAAGGATGCCATTGAAGAAGAAGAAGAGATCAAATCAAATTCATCAAAAAATGACAGCGATTATGTGTGTAGAGCTGTGGACGATAAGTACAAGAGACTGAAACTTGCTGCTGAAATTCAAGAAATAATTACAGCGTCTCCGGCAAAAAAACGACGTCTAACTTTATCTAACGCTGTTAGTAAACTAGTTTTAAAGTCAATTGTTGTCAATTCAAATCATGGAGATATCGATGTAACGGATTGGATACGTGATTTAAAAGCGGCTTTACTACGAGCAGAAAATCGGCAGCATAAAATTGCTCTGTTGACAACAATACCGGTGAAGTGGTCCATACGAAAAACCGCGAGAGAGCTTGGAGTAAGCAGACGTATGGTCAGCACAGCTCGAAAATTACACGATGACCAAGGTTACGGTGCTACACCAGATAAAAAAAAAGGACGTGCTATGACCGAGGAACTAATAAAAACAGTAACTGAATTTTATTGTTCCGATAATGTCAGCAGAGTTATGCCAGGAATTAAAGATGTTAAATCTGTTAAGATTAATGGCAAACGTCAACTTAAAACGGTAAGCTAAAAAAATAAAAAATAAAAACATTAAATTAATTTTTTGTTTAAAATTTTGAGTTGGTTTAAAAAAATTTAAATTTTGAACTTTGAAAAAATTAATAGAAATTATAAAATTAATGATAAATTTTTTTTTTCTTGAATAATAATCGAAAGCAATAAAAATTATAATAATAACAATTTACCAAAAATAAAATATATATTTTACAGAAAATAAATAATTAAGTATATTTAAGTACTATAATTTAAAAATTATTCTTAAGTTAAAATTGAATGTTTTTCAGAAACGGTTATTGTTGGAAGGCATTGAAAATTTGCATAAAAAATTTTTGAGTAAATTTCCGGACATGCACATTTCTTTATCCGCATTCAAAGCTTTGCGGCCAAAACAGTGTATGCCAGTCGGTTCTAAAGGTTCACATAATGTTTGTGTGTGTAAAATTCACGGCAACTGTCGGCTAAAAGTAAGAGGGCTCAAAGACGAATTCGCGCGTAAAAATGTCGATTTGCAAACGACTTATCACGACTTCTTGGAAAAAATGATTTGTGCTAAACCATCACCTGAATGCTATCTCGGTACTTGTGAAAAATGTCCTGGTACGAAAAAAATTACTCAAGATTTAAAAAGAAGTTTGCAAACGTATGATATTAAAAAAATAACTTACAACCAATGGCTCACAACTGATAGGTATTAGAATTTATACTCATTTTTTTTTGTCGCATTCATAACGTTTTAATTATAATTTTTCTATTTTTTAGATGTCAATACCTTACTCAAAGTGAGAGTGCTCAAAATTTTGTCAAATCCTTTGCAGCTCAGTTACCAGATATTTTAATCCACGATTTTATCACAAAATCTCAAGCTTCTTATTTGGAGCAGCTTAAAACTGACCTAAAAATTGGTGACTTTCTGGTGACTCTTGATTTTTCTGAAAACTACACATTTCAAATCCAGGACGCTATCCAGGCTCATCATTGGACCTCAGATCAAGCTACGTTGCATGTTTATGCTATTTACTATAAAAAAAACAATGATCTTCATCACGTTAACTATATTGTTCTTTCTGAGTACAAAGAACACGATGCCACAGCGGTTCACTTATACAATTCGAAGATGATTAACTTTTTAAAAACGAAATTTGGAGCACGTAATGTAAAAAAATTGATTTATTTTTCTGATGGAGCAAGCTCCCAATATAAAAATAAATCAAATTTTTTAAATTTGATGTATCATAAAAAGGATTTTGGCATTGACGCTGAATGGCACTTCTTCGCAACGTCACACGGCAAAGGACCATGCGATGGTAACGGTGGTTGTGTCAAGAGAATGGCATATCGTGCAAGTTTACAGGATAAAACGATTACCACAGTTCAGAAACTTTATGAGTGGGCATGTGGGTTTTTCAAAAAAATTGAATTTGGCTTCTGTGCAATAGATGAGTTTCATAAACACAAGGATAAATTGGCACCACGACTTTCAAAAGCTAAACTCATTGAGGGTACTCGGCAGTATCACTGTTTCAAACCAGTTAGTTCAAAAAATTTAGAATGTAAAATATTTTCAACTTACGAAAAAAGTGATGTATTCGTACTTTGTTAATGATAAAAAAAAATTCAAATTAATAAATAAACTGATAAATTTGTGTGAATTTTGTTCCGCGCTGACTTGTGGCGGCAAGCGGCGCGGCGGGCCGGGCGCCCGCGCCGCCAGCCGCGCTAACGCAGCGATGTTTAAATGCTCATAACTTTTTCTTTATTGAAGAACACAAAAATTTTTTTGTGGACTCTTATAGCTTAGAGTCTACAGAATAATTTTGTGAAAAAAAATTTCATCCAGCCATACGAGAAGTTTGTTAAATTTCCAATTGTTTATTGCAAAATTAATTTTTTATAAACAAATTACATTTTTTTTTTGAAACAATTATCTTTCCTTATTCTAATAATATTTTTATGCATGCTCATAAATTTTTGAGCATTTTCATCAAATCCACTCCAAGTTATTGAAATTTGAAAAAAATGTTGTCTTAAAATTAATTTGTTTATAACTTTTTAAATAATTGAAATTTTCAAAAAAAATTTTGGGATGTTGCTATTGGCACATAAACCTCCAAATATCTGTAAAAATAGATATCAAACTCGATAACTTGATTTTTAGTGGCCCACTTCAGGAAGCTTGACTCATGTTGGATTCGTGATCAGCACCACCGAAAACCTTTGGGTACCAAATTTCTAATTGATCTGAGACGTCTAAGTCACTTTTTTTTTGAAAAAGGAAGTCGTCGACGACGACGACGAAAATAAACTTCTTAATATAATAGAGGATGACTGTAAAAAATATTTTCAAGTATTGTTTGAGTGTTCCACTAATCGAAAATAAATTTTTCATATTAATTTTATGAATTTCAAGGGTGGAAGACGCAAAAACACATAAAAAATAAACATTTTTATAAAGTTAAGTCGAGTAAATAATTCAGCACATTGATGTTTGCTTCTTCAGCGTTAGAGTGTTTGTGTCTAGGATTCATCCGTGTTGCGGAGCGAACAATAATTTCACTCCGTACACATCGTCGAGCAATAAAATCAATAGTTTGTAGTCTGCGTGGTGCCATCTCTTGGACCACGCAGAACTACATGGTGCTGGTGCTCTCGCGCCGCCGTCTGCGCAGCTTGGGACGGCTGGCGCTGCTGCTGTCGTTGACACCGCCGGGCCAGCTGCTCTTTGTTCACTTCTCGTTTTGGCGCTCTTGTAGCAAGCAGCAGAGAATTTTTCGTTTCACCTTAAGTTTTTCATCTTGTGTGTGAGCCTGTGAACTCATCTTGGATTATTTTAGTGGAAAGTGTTCCTAGTGAGGAGTACTGTAATCATTTTCATTTCAGTGACCACAATCAATAATATTGCAGCCACTTCATCATCCTTGCAACCGGCGTGATTCAACGGCGAGTTCATTTTGGTGGATTGGAGAGCTCTTCTTCAGGACACTCTCTTCAAACATTCTCAGCGGACATCTCCAGGTATTTTGGTTCAAGTAACAATAATTTACTTGAACCACTCAATCATGTTTATGTGCAGTAATATTACTGTGTATTCTGTTTCTCTTTGCATGGGTTTACACGCACGCGGCCATTTTCTCTTCTCACTTTTTCAAGGCCATTCTGTGCTGGTGTTATTATCTCATTCGGCCTATGCTCTCTCTTTCTTTTTTAAGGCCATTCTTAGCTCTTTGTTTACCTCATCAATACACCAGTCAACTCTTGTTTACGTTTTGAATAAATATTATCAAATCAGTAAGAAGTCTTGACTTAATTGATTTTTCTCACACTTATTAATTTCATTACAAAGAAATTAAAGATCTTGGAATTTCTCAGTTCATAATCTATGATATTTTTTCATTTAATTTCGTTCTTCAGAATATGATATTTTTTTGACTGCTGTGATTTGTTAATAAAATGCTATTAGCATTTCTCTCGGCTTTCGCTCTCTGTCTCTCTCTCTCCTTTGTATTTTGTACAACATAATGTACATTTAATAAACGCATCAAAATCAAATCAAAATCTCTTTTCAAGGCTATTCTCTGTTGTTGTTTATCTCATTTATATTCTGACTAATTCATATTTACAAGTCGAATTAATATAATTCAATTTGTAAGTAGTTTTGTACAGAGAAGTATTCCTCTAACTCAATAATTTCATTTACACTGAAATTATTATTCAACTTTAATCACCTATTTAGATTGAATTTTGATCATTTTTATTTTTGTATAAATTAATCTGTATAAAAGCCATTGTTATTTGTAAAGGGTTAAATTTACTGTAATTTATAAATAAAATTGTTATGTTTTTTAATTATTGTGTTCTCCCTCTTCTAACATAACCCTCCCCTACCAGATTACTCCGGCATAAAAATAAATAAATTAATAGACCGGTCAATCCGGAACACGGTACATCGATGTGTTGTTTCTTCACTGTCTATAGTTAAGTGCAGCATGAATTCAGTACGTTGATGTATTATTTCTTTAGCGTGGAGTTGGTTGGATCTAGTATTGATCTAGTATTGATCCATTACATCAATGGGTTATTGCTTCACTACCGTCGAAGGCGTAACATTTCTTAAAAGACTCTATAAAGCTTTCAGTTTTTACTTGATTCCGAGCTTTTATAATAAAAGTGCAATATTTTCAGGACCTAAAAAATGGAGTACCAAGATATTCGGTTATGAGTACTTTTGCATAAACGATCTTATGATAAAATTATTTAGTAATGAAACTTTTCATGAAAAATATCATTACCTACACAACTTTAAGATATATAGCCTATATATAATAATATATATATATATATATGGGTCAAAATAATACTTTTTTTTAAAACCGTCCGCACGAGGTTCACCGATTTTATTGCAATTTTTTTTTGCAAAATTACTATTTAATAGAAGACTTTTGCCGCAAACTAGAGGTCTTTATCATATTTCTGCTTGGTGCTAGATTTTTTCAAAGATTGAAAAACGGCCTATTTTTAAGCTGTTTTAAGCAATTTAAAGGTATTTTTCGAAAAATTCTAACTTTTGATCAAAATGAGATAGAAACCTCTAGTTTGCGGCAAAATTTTGTTCAAAATGAGTTCTTTTTTGAAAAAATATTTTGACAACATAGTTTGATTATTTTTATAATGATACAGTCCTACACAGATATTGCTATTTTTGCTCATTTGCAGGTATCTTCAAACGACCGTAGCTTTTTCTAGGCTAAATTTTTGTGCATATTAAAAAATTGTTAAATTTTTTTTATGAAAAAACAAAAATTTTGCGACCAACCGGAACTCTGTACGATCTTCTGCTTCCAAAATACAGCTGTTTAAAGTTGTCAAAAAACACAAAAAACGCGTTTTTTACGATTTTTACACGCATTTTTGAACGGTTTCGACCTTTTTTTTTCTCTCAAAAATATGTGGAATCTTCTCTTCATATTTTTCCAAACAAGCTCCCATAGTAATTGTAGTGCGGATTTGGGGTTTTAGTTGATTCCAAAGCATACACTTTTGACACATTTTATGTGCTAAACTAGTGTTTTTTTAACAATATACACGCTACATTTAACTTTTTCGTTCATTATAGATGATTTGAAATTATTTTTTGACTATAAACTATTTAAATTCCAGCCAAAATTAGGTCGCCTGCTATGAAAAAATTGATACTCAACGAAATATTGATCTCAATATCAAAATAATATACTACTTTTATTCAGTTTTTTAGTTTTTTGATTCGTTAAAAATCTATGTTCAAATATTGTAAATAATATACCACTTATTTATTTATTTTTTTCTATTTTTTAAATTACAAATGTTTGATCATAGTTTATCAATTATTCTGATAAAACTATCATAGATTACTATTGCTTACTCTGAAAAAAATGAGTCCAAATTAAAAATGTTATTTTTTGAATGCTATGCAGCATAAAACAATCTACCAATCTTTATAATTGCATCCACTTATGAAAATGAGAATGAGAGATTCGATTAGAAAGTCGAGTCGATATATCGAATCGAAACTCAAACTTTGATTCTTGGAGCAAGAGCGCCCCCTTTCAAGCCTCTCAAAAGTGTGAACCAGTCGGACGCGCCAAATTTAAAATCTTCAGGCATGCCTATTTGAATTTTTTTTTTATTTTTTTTTTTTTTTAAGGAGATTTCCTATCTAATAGATCTAGCCCACAGATTTTGTCCAAAATAAATGAACACATAGTTTTTAGTATAAAAATAGCTCAGCTAAAATTTCAAAGCCCTGAGGAGCTTGTGAAAAAAGTTATAAACATTTCAAATTTCATAAATTTGCATGGGTTCTAATGGGAAATTTACTAAAACAGCAAATACTTAATTTCCAGCCCACAGATTTCAATGCAACTTCGCCTAAAAATCGGAAAAAATCAGACTTTGATTATACTTGTTTCAAAACATTCATTAGGAGCCTGTAGCAATAATTATAAACAATTGATTTTATATTCTTGTAAATATGACTTCTCATTGGCTCATACAGAGGTTGGAAAGTAGCTGAGCCAATGAGCAGACGACTACTGTAGTCAAATACACATTTATAAACACATTTATATAAAAACCACATACATATAGTTCACTATCGAAGAATTTATTTCTTGAAACTGCGAAAAATTGACCTTTTACGAATTTTTCAATAATTTTACGAAAATAATTTTCACGTGAATAACCTCCAAAACTGCGGTATTCAAAGGTGAGGTTAAAAGTTTTAAAAAATGTTTTGTTGTCATTGTCAATGTTTTCTTGGTAGATTTTTATTTCAGAAGCCATAAAAAGTTAAAAAATAAATTTTAATAACCAATTTTTAGTAATTTGGTGTGATAATTTTTTTTTAGTCTTTAACTTGACTAGCTCTGGTAGAAAACCACCTTAATTAATAAAGTGAGTAACGAAATTTACATTTTTAAAAGACAAATAAGCGGACAAGCTTACAACCCCATAGCCCTAGGCGAACTGAATAACAAATAGTTAATTTTTTTAATAAATAAATAAGCCAATAAGCTACAACCCCATAATACTGGGCGTAGTGAATGAAAAATAATTAATTTTTTTATAAACAAATAAGCCGATGAGCTACAACCCCATGACGGTTGGCGTAGCAAATGTAAAATAATTAATTTTTTTAATAAACAAATAAGCCGATGAGCTACAACCCCATAACTGTGGGCGTAGCAAATGAAAAAAAATTAATTTTTTGAATAAACAAATGAGCCGATGAGCTACAACCCCTTAACATTGGGCGTAGCGAATATAAAATATGTGAATATTTAAATAAACAACCAAGCAAACAAGTTTACCATCCCATAACCTTGGGCATGGATAAAAAAAACTTTTGAGCTATGCCCAATGTTATGGGATTGTAGCTTATCGCCTTATTTGATTATTAAAAATATTAACATTTTTTTCAGCCATGCCCAAGGTGATGGTGTTGTAGCTTATCGGCTTATTTGTTTATTAAAAAAATTAAAATTTTGTTTAGCCATGCTCAAGGTTATGGGGTTGCAGCTTATCGGCTTATTCGTTTATTAAAAAAGTTAATTATTTGTTATTCACTACGCCTAGGGTTATGGGGTTGTAAGCTTGTCCGCTTATTTGTCTATTAAAAATGTAAATTTCGTTACTCACTTTATTAATAAAAAAAAAATAAAATAAAATAAAAATCCTGAAGATTTCAAATTTGGCGCGTCCGACTGGTTCACACTTTTGTGAGGCTTGAAAGGGGGCGCTCTTGCTCCAAGAATCAAAAATTAATTTTCGATTCGACATATTGACTCGACTTTCTAATCGAATCTCTCATTCTCTTTTTCATAAGTGGATACAATTATAAGTAGAAAGTAGATTGGTAGATTGTTTTATGGTTCATAGCATTCAAAATATAACATTTTTAACTTGGACTCATTTTTTTCAGAGTAAGCAATAGTAATCTATGATTTTTTTATCAGTCGTAATACCCCTAGTGATTCAAAATTATCGATAATTTTCCGACTGTGTTTTGTTGTACAGCAACGAGGGGGGCAAGTTTGGCAGTTTAAAAATCACGAGCGCGAAGCGCAAGTGATTTTTTGTCAAACTTGCGCCGCGAGCTGCTGTGCAAAAAAACTGGAGGAAAATTGTCTAAAATTTTGAAGCATGAGGGGTATTCGGCTGGATTATTTTCCCCAGCTAAATTTCAACTTATAGAAATGCTGTATTTTACATTTTTGCGGTTATAGTTCTATTACCATTTGTTGACTATGAATATAATAATGAATACTCATATATCGGTATACACCGCAGTGACTCGGGTCCAACCCAAAAGCTGAATCGAGTAAGTCCAACAATTCGAGTTGCTATGCGACTTGAAACGTTCGAATTGGAAATAACCGAAAAATTATCGAAATAATTTTACCCACACCCCTCCGCCAAATGTCAAATGCAGCGTTCCTATTGGTTGAAATCCAGCTCGGGAAAATAATCAGAATAATTGATAAACTATGATCAATTATTTGTAATTTCAAAAATAGAAAAAAATAAATAAATAAGTGGTATATTATTTACAATATTTGAACATAGATTTTTAACGAATCAAAAAACTAAAAAACTGAATAAAAGTAGTATATTATTTTGATATTGAGATCAATATTTCGTTGAGTATCAATTTTTTCATAGCAGGCGTCCTAATTTGGGCTGGAATTTAAATAGTTTATAGTCAAAAAATAATTTCAAAACATCTATAATGAACGAAAAAGTTAAATGTAGCGTGTATATTGTTAAAAAGACACTAGTTTAGCACATAAAATGTGTCAAAAGTGTATGCTTTGGAATCAACTAAAACTCCAAATCCGCACTACAATTACTATGGGAGCTTGTTTGGAAACATATGAAGAGAAGATTCCACATATTTTTGAGAGAAAAAAAAAGGTCGAAACCGTTCAAAAATGCGTGTAAAAATCGTAAAAAACGCGTTTTTTGTGTTTTTTGACAACTTTAAACAGCTGTATTTTGGAAGCAGAAGATCGTACAGAGTTCCGGTTGGTCGCAAAATTTTTGTTTTTTCATAAAAAAAATTTAACAATTTTTTAATATGCTCAAAAATTTAGCCTAGAAAAAGCTACGGTCGTTTGAAGATACCTGCAAATGAGCAAAAATAGCAATATCTGTGTAGGACTGTATCATTATAAAAATAATCAAACTATGTTGTCAAAATATTTTTTCAAAAAAGAACTCATTTTGAACAAAATTTTGCCGCAAACTAGAGGTTTCTATCTCATTTTGATCAAAAGTTAGAATTTTTCGAAGAATCCGTTAAAATTGCTTAAAATAGCTTAAAAATAGGCCATTTTTCAATCTTTGAAAAAATCTAACACCAAGCAGAAATAAGATAGAGACCTCTAGTTTGCGGCAAAAGTCTTTTATTAAATAGTAATTTTGCCAAAAAAAATTGCAATAAAATCGGTGAACCTCGTGCGGACGGTTTTTAAAAAAAGTATTATTTTGACCCATATATATATAAGATATAAGTTGCGAATTGCTGATTCTAAAAAGACAATTTACTGAAAAACAACCTAAACGCACTTGTTTTGAGTAAAAAGTACTCAAATGCAATATAAACTTATATCCAACCCTTCTAGATTTATATGCACACCCATTTTTGCTTTAAAATCAATGAACTTTCTCAAACAACTCTTCTGTATTTCGATGACACTTATTTTCACCTTGAATCCGATAAACCTACTATGTTTACAAGAACACCACGTTATATTTCCAACACAATTAGAACCTTTCCCGAATAACCCTCAAAAACTTTCGTAAAAAATAATTTTACCTTTAATCCAATAAACCTTTTTAAATAACCTTTCTATATATAAAAATCAGTTTTGCCTTAATCGAATGACTCTTGTGAAAGAACCTTCTTAATGCTGTAGGTTGGTTTTAGTTTTCAACTCAAATCCAATAAATCTGACCCAGTAACCCTACTATGTTTACAGCGAAGATAACTTGTGGAGGGTTAATAAATTTAAGATGAAAAATAGTGTTCGCAAAAGCTTCGAAGTATTATAAAAAGTTTTTTTTTTTCAAATGCTTATAACTTTGGTCCTAATTTGAATTTCTATATAAAATTAAAAATCATTGAAAAAGTTTTGAGTTCAAATTTTTATTTAAATTTTTTTGTAGTAACGAGAGCTCACTGGCCGAAGCCGTTTGTCACTTCACCTTTAACTTTACCCCTGAAAAAATTATGAGTCGGTTCAAACAAATTTTGCATGTTGTTACTCTACATGAAATTGGTTTATGTTTCGAAGAATATGCAAAAAAATTTGGTAGAAAATCGTGGCTAATTTGTATAAGTTCATGCAGTTTGGAAACAATCGTGTTTTTTTTACCTCGTTCTTTACTATTTTGCGAATATTACACGTCGAAACAAATTTTGTCGTTACACATTTTGTTCATGCCTAAAAAGTCGATTTTTTCACTCATTTTGGCCGTTTTTAACAATTTTTGATGAATTTATAAAAATTGGAGAAACGGTCTTTCAGAGTCTAGTAGGCGGGATTTTCTTTCTCAAACATTATATTTTTGAAAAAAAAAATTTGCACAGCTCCATTCAGCCCTGAAAAAAATTGGCGGGCCTAAATGAAAAGATTATTTTGCGATAATACAATTATTTAACAAGTATTTAATTACTTATACTTGGCGCTCTCAAGTGAACGAGAAAATTTTTTTTTTGCATTTTTTACTATACTACTGTCTCTCAGCGCTCAAGCGCGCAATTATAATACATCATCTAAAACAAATTCTGTTAAAGCTTTAACTAAATTAAACTAAACTAAGTATACATACCCTTTACCTTTGCCGCTACGTTCAGAGTTCATTTAATCTTTCGTGGTTATAAATTCATTGGTTTTGTTTATATATACTAATAATTATTATTTTCATGATTTTTATCGGATAATTTCGAACACCTTATTAAATAATTATTTTTTATCAAATCTATTCTCTAAATGTTTTAATTGAATTGTAATATAAAAATTAAAAATAAAAATTCAAATTTAAAATTTTGTTATTCAACCAATCACGTCACGAATAAAATGCTAACATTCTTTTTGGGTTCTCTTTTATTTTAGGACCAAGTGATAGATGAACTTAAGAGCTTTCAAAAAAAACAAAAATTTTACTCATTAATTTCCATTAGTAATAAAGTTACAAGCGTTCAATGATTTAAAAAAGTTGCTAACCTATAAAATGGAGACTTTTTAAAGAACTTTTGGAATATCGAAGAGAGTAGTTTGTAACGTTATTCGCGGGATATTTGTATTTTCGCGGTAATCGTTATTGAACGCGGAACGAGATCGAGACGTCCGGCACGGTCGGACGTAAGATCACTATGAAAGTAGCTGTGGTGTAAGCCGGACGGCACTTTGATTTCGCGCGCAATTTTCGTTAATGATCACTGCCATTGATCGGGAAAATTGCACCGAACTTACTAATTAGAAATAAGTCGCGTATGTGTGGTGTGTGCGAACGATTGTCATCGTTCGGCGAGTGCACAAGATAAGCCGATTTGGCTACACGGGTTTTCAGCAAAAGACGGACGTTTTGCTGTGTGCGCGGCTTGGCGGGAGAAGCCTGACGACCTTTAAACAGTCTGCCGATTGTTGTATTACGTTCCAGGTGCACCTGCGGTAAAGTAAGTTTGTTAAAAAGCAAGCGAGAGCTAGAGTCATTGTATGAGTGTGTTATTGTTTATGTTTGTGTGATAAACAAGAGAGAGTCGGAGGGTACCGTGCCAGCTCTCTGATATAACATATTCGTTTCTCGGTATTCTAGGACCGGCAGCACAAAAAAATCGGATTATTAATTTTTCGTGACACAGGTCGATGACCTGGCAGATTGTTTTCAGATTGTTTACTGATTTGAACGACACCGAGTCGTTATTCGGAATTTGTATTTTAGGTTTAGATTTGTTATAATAAATTCTTAAATTGTAATTTAATTTTTATTGACTAAACCTAGTGTTCCTGCGAATCGATCCTGATTTAAAGCTCACACCCGCTACCGATAAACAAACTAGCCGACCGCGTCGCGAAATGTGGTAATATTCGCGGACGCGATGTCCTCATTTTATTATTTCAGGTCGACGAGTTGCAGTTCGACGAGTGCTTGTATCAGCACTAAGTACAGGTAATAAGGATTTAGTACGCACCGTGGGTATTTGTATCGGCTCATATAAACCCTTAAATCCACCCCTGTTACAAGTTTGGGGACTAAAAAATTTTAGTTTCAAACCAAGTTTGCATTGTTCTTTTATAAAAATAATCCTTTAGTGCTTTATTTACAAAAAAATCTATAGGTAAGTTAAAATTTGTTTTACTGCGTTTGAATAAAATTAAAAAAAAAGAATTTAAGTTACTTATAACAATGAAAAAATTAAAATACTAAAAACTAAATTAAATTACTCGAAATATAAATAATTTGGATGAGAAAAATTTATTATATTTTTGAATAATTATTTTGAATCAGCCGCTACAACATAAATGACCAAACCGTTACCATAGTGACGTATGTTTTTGCAAGTTTTTTTTCCATGGTTTATTCATGATGTTTATAATAATGAACTTTCAAAATTGTTCAATAGTTTTTTGTGCACATGAGTATGATTAAAAGTTGACAGTTTTCTTAAAGATCAAAAAAAATGTTTATTATTGTTCAAATTATTTACATTTCGAGTAATTTAATTTAGTTTTAAGTATTTTAATTTTTTCATTGTTCTAAGTTACTTAAAATTTTTTTTTTTTTTTATTTTATTCAAACGTGGTAAAACAAATTTTAATTTAATTATAATTTTTTTTTGTTAATAAAGCTCTAGGATTATTTTTATAAAAGAACAATGCAAACTTGGTTTGAAACTATAATTTTTTAATTCCTAAACTACTCTCTTCTATAGTCCAAAAGTTCTTTAAAAAGTCTCTATTTTATAGGTTAGCAATTTTTTTAAATCATTGAATGCTTGTAACTTTATTACTAATGGAAATTAACGAGTAAAATTTTTGTTTTTTTGAAAGCTTAAGTTGACTTGACCTGCAGAAGAACTTAATTTATAAAAAATTATTTACAAGTTTTATCTCAATATATTTCCAAAGAAATTAACTCTATTCGAAAAATTGTTTCGATAAAAAACTGATTTAATTACTGTCAACTCGATTAACAAACATTCAAA
This sequence comes from Encarsia formosa, assembly GCA_038277355.1. Taxonomy (NCBI): domain Eukaryota; kingdom Metazoa; phylum Arthropoda; class Insecta; order Hymenoptera; family Aphelinidae; genus Encarsia; species Encarsia formosa. The sequence goes on from CM076187.1 coordinate 24,509,696, forward strand.
TAATACTTATTGAATCAGCTTTGAGTATGGATGCGCGCGCATTTCAAGGCTGACGATTGCAAAATCCAGCGTGCTTGCTTAGTACAAAGCACATGGTGAAATAAGTTTTATGAAAATATACAAATATCGCGTTGTCCGAAATCTCTTGCTAAATAAGTTACTAGATTAGCTTTCTGTCTGGAAAATCAAATAATAACTCTTTTTAAAAGTATTCAAAGAACCAATGTTTTCGCTAACATTAAATTTAAATTGTTGTTTTAAATGTCAAGTTAGTGTGATTTTCTTTCGAACTATAATATCAGATTCTGACTTAAAAAACCTAATTTCCATCCCAAGTTAAAATTTGTGGCGAAAGATTTGTGAATCTAGTTCAAAACTCTATTTTATCACAGTTCCTTTCTTTCTGGTAAAGCTGTGTAAGCTCTCTCGTCTTTCATGTGATTTGAGGCCAACAGTTGATGTTATCTTGCTTACTCTTTTTTCTAAAATTACAGAAGAACCATCGTATTTGCGGATTCTGTATTCGCGGTTTGTGAAAAGACACCTGTTTTCGCATTCACGGCATCGTGTTTTGCCCATTCGTGGTCCGAACTCATATTCATTGCATTTTTAAGGATGTTTGGTACTTACGAAAAAATGCAGCATTTTTGTCACTTTTGATCGGAGCGATTTATGATTAATGTCAAAATAATCATTGAATTTTTTGCCTTTTTTTGTTCGATTTAGTTTTTTTTAAAATCAAAGTATTTTTTTAGATACTTAAACTCAGACTCTTATGGAAATCAAGCAATTTTTTTCTTTGATCGTATGCCACTCTTGTAAAAATACAGAGATCGTTAAAAGAATTATTGGGATTTGTAGATTTGCAGCTTGAAGAAGATTTCAAGATTTTTTTTATAATACTTTTCCGACCATTTGAAAAAGATAACAAAGAAAAACAAGTGCGCAACGGTTAAATTCAATGCGCGTCAGAACAGGAAATGCTCTAACTTTTTTTCTACTTAATAATTTGATCTAAAAATTTGTACACAATGTCTCTAAGTCTTAATTTTTAATGTGAGATATAAAAAGTTAACGTTTTTAAACTTTTGCTGCAGAGTTTTGTAAATTGAAAATTATGTTATGTTTTCGTGATTTTCCTAATTTTTTAAAATATTTTTTTAACATAAAATTAATACTCCATGAAAATAGAGACTTTCAACTATGTTGTGTAAAATCTTCAAAATGATTTATTCATTAGGGTCAAAGTACCGTTGAGTTGAAAATAAAATGGTCTAGTCGAGCGCTTCGGTACCCATCCCCTCCCCTCTTTTTACAGAGGTTACAAGAAAAAAATCTAAATAATTTTTTGATTAATTGTTTAATTTTTTTATAAGTAAAAGTGCACGGTAAATGATCTGTTTCATAGAGCTGATAGTTTTCTACCTGCCGATCATGTTTGATATTAGTGTGAAAACAGTTTTGCCATCAATTTTGCAGGTTTAGTAAACTGAAAATAAATTCCTTAATAGGTTGTTTAAAATCTGCTTCAATATTCTGATTTTATTGATAAAACTGGACTTATGCATGTTGAAATTTATTACTATTATTATGTATGGATGATTCTACATCATCGCATAATTTTAAAAATGATTTTTGAAATGAAAACTTGGTGATTTTGATGCAAGAGTAGGAGACAAAATTTTTATAACAATCATTTGATGTTTGATTTATTAAGTTACATCTCAATGCAGCTCTTAAGGGGATAGAAGGTTCAAAAGGGTAAAAAAAAGCGTTTTTTTGACGATTTTTAGAAAAAAATCAGGTAGATTCCGTTTATTTAAAAAAATAGTACATTGTCAAGTAACTTTTAAAGAAGCTTTTGTCAAATTTTGGAGTAAAAATATTCGAATTGGAAGCAGTAGCAGGTGATTTACCGAAGCATCTTCAAAAAAAGGTGTTGCGCGGTGACGGTCATAACTCATCGTAGAATTGTCTGAACCACAAAATTTAAGAATTTTTCGTTAGAGTAGTTGTTTTCAAAAAACGAAAAACTTTCAAAGTCAAGGTTAATTACGAAATTTAGAGTTCAAAATAACTATGTAAAAAACTATGGATAAAAACCGAAAACTGAATTAAAACACAACCGTCTACTGATGAGCCCAGGTTGTGTGTGGGGTGAAACGTTTCATTCAGTTTTCGGTTTTTTTCCATAGTTTTTTACATAGTTATTTTGAACTCTAAATTCCGTAATTAACCTTGAATTTGAAAGTTTTTCGTTTTTTGAATATAATTTAGCTATTTTTCGTTTAATTTTTCTTAAAATTGGAGACACAGTGTGTACGTTTTTTGAGAATGAAGAATAGTTATTTAGTAAAGAGTTTCACAATCGTATATAAATGATTGTTTTTTCAATTTTAAATATTGTATATTACTCTTTATCGAGTATTGTAGGAATTAGTTGAGTGTATTTGTATATGTTTGTACACTCACTCTTGAAAATTTGAAATAAGCTGATACAAGCTTGTACCTATGAAAAACTTTTATTTTGAATTCCTTCTTATGTACTCGGCACCGTAACAGCAGTCAGTATGACTTTAGCTTTCGGAGAGCAGAGTTCGGTGTTGTCCAGGTAATTTTAGATTAAAAAATTTTTAAATCTTTACACGTATAGACAAGCACACCACCGTCTACTGATGAGCCCAGGTTGTGTGTGGGGCGAAACGTTTCATTCAGTTTTCGGTTTTTATCCATAGTTTTTTACATAGTTATTTTGAACTCTAAATTTCGTAATTAACCTTGACTTTGAAAGTTTTTCGTTTTTTGAAAATAATTTAGCTATTTTTCGTTTAATTTTTCTTAAAATTGGAGACACAGTGTGTACGATTTTTGAGAATGTAGAATAGTTATTTAGTAAAGAGTTTCACAATCGTATATAAATGATTGTTTTTTCAATTTTAAATATTAATAACTTGTTTATCGCTCCCCCCAGCGTTATGGGGGTTTGGAGCTTGGCGGTTTAATTAAGGTGGCTTGTAAGTATTTTAAAAAAACACTAATAAGTTTCGAAAAAAATCAGGTGCATTCCTTGAAGTGAGACCAACAACTTTCCTAGAGGACACTAGGATGGTCATCGGACTTATTTTCGAGAAAAAAATCATTAAAAATTTTTTTTTTTAACATGGACTCTTATGGGAAAAAAACATTTAAAAATTCCCCAAATTGTCTAAATACACTAGTTTGCTACGAATCAGGTATCATTTTAAAGGTAAAAAGTTAAAGATCATTTTAAAATTATAACAATATGGGGTTATCGGACTAATTTTTAAGAAAAATAAAAAATTGCGGTACATAACATGAAATTTTTCACTGTTTTTTATGTTTTTTATCTCAATTTTTGTTTTTAAATGAATTATAACGATCACAATAAATAGTAATAATCATTAAAAATAGGAAATATTGCTTTTTTTTCTTGTTTAAAATTTTTGTAAAGTTATGCACCCGCAAGAGCCCCTGCTAGATACGGGGCAGCACTTACAAGCCACCTTAATTGTTTATAAAAAATCACTTATTTATCGCTCTTCCCAGCGTTATGGGGGTTTCGAGCCAGGTGCTTAATTTAATTGTTTATAAAAAATAATTTATTTATCGCTCCCCCCAGCGTTGTGGGGGTTTGGAGCTTGGCGGTTTAATTAATTGTTTATAAAAAATAATTTATTTATCGCTCTCCCCAACGTTATGGGGGCTTAGAGCTTGTCGGTTTATTTAATTGTTTATAAAAATTACTTATTTATCGCTCTTCCCAGCGTTGTGGGGGTTTGGAGCTTGGCGGTTAAATTAATTTTTTATAAAAAATTACTTATTTCTTGCTCTCCCCAGCTTTATGTGGGTTTAGAGCTTGTCGGTTTAATTAATTGTTTATCAAAAATAATTTATTTATTGCCAAAGCGGAGAGAATACCGAGCAGAAGAAATTTTTTTTCCGAATAATTTTAGTTAGGTGTTAGCCCGAGTTAGGTTCCTAACCTAACTCCTAACCTACTTTAACATCCCTGTGTTGCCAACACCCAGACGGAGACGACTCTGCTCCGAAATGGGGCGCATGCACCGATGGCTCAGCCGTCGATCAAAAATAACATTGAAATTTTTCAATGAATAGATTTTTATAAATATTAAATTTTTTTTATTTTTTCCTTCGGGTGCTGTTTGCGGGTGATCTCCGCAATCGATTAAAAAAAAATTGAGATAATTTGATTATTTTTCGCCGTTTAGCAAGAATTTGAAAATTGGGTGCACAACCCAAATTTCATTATTTCTATAAAAAAAAAAATATCGTTTGCGATGAAAAATTTTATTTTTGATTTTCAATTTAAGAGCTCAAACGCTATCAATTTTCTAAAAAATTAATAAAAAATCAATCGCATGGGTGCTGACTTGACCTACCTCGAATTTTGCTCCGATCCGTCTTGAAATTTTAATACGATATTCTTTAGATGTAGTACTGAATATTCTTTAGATGTAGTAACAGAATATGTGAAAAAAAAAATTTTTTGAAAATCGCTTGAGCCTACTATCCCCTTAAGTGATTTGAATACCCAAGCGCATGAGAAAAATTTGTTGTAGCTCAAAAAAGGTATTCATTTTTCATAGAAAACAGCTCAAACTACAATTAAATCTTCATTTTTAACCGGTGTCAAACAGTAATTTTTAAGGCAAATTTAAATGATTATCAAATAATAATCATCGGAAATCAAACAGATTGTATTGTAAAATACAGTCACTGCAATTTAAACTAAACAACCAAAAATAGATCTGTAAACATAAATCATTCACATCAGTCATACACAATTCACTAATACACAAGTAATCACATCAGTAATACACAATCACTAATCACTAAAATTAGACACTTGTGTACACAGCTTATAATGTGATTTGTTGCTGCTGAAAACTATGTAGCCTTGCAGCCTACACTGGTAGAGTAGAGAAAAGATAAGGCTGCAGGTGGTGAGGTACGCGCAGCGTCCACACTCCACAGCTAAGCACATGAACCATAAATTTTGACAAAACTTAATATAAAAGATCAAACTTAAAAAACTTTTATTGTCATTATGACAATGTCATGAACAATTGTTTGTTGATAGTTTAATAGTAATGCACATAAACATCTTAGGCCGAAAGGCGAGCCGCCGGCTTGAGTCTTCTGCTGCAGCCATCCCATGTGCGAGAGTGGGATAGCAAGTCTAGCATTACGTCACGTCCAGCTTGGGCCGCCAGCGTCTTGCAAGGGAGCATGCATAGAAAACCGGATGCTCGAAACTGAGATTGGATGTCGCCCGAATTCTCAGCGAAAAGAAATCAGCGCTTCAAAAATTGAAACATTGATAACTTTTTAATTCGGGATTGTTTCAGGACATTTTTTTTTTAAATTAATCAGGGGATCATTGGCTACATGTAAGGCGTAATATTATGAAAGAAATAATTATCCTGTACTGTTTTTTTTATGTACAACCTAACCTGAAACCAAAAATCAAAATATATAAAGCGTACGCTTTAACGGCAGTTCGTTGTAAAAAACCAACTCGCCGTCAAAGGGCTACCGCCCTTTAGGATGAATAAATAATTATGTGTATGTATTTATTATATCACGCTGTAAAATTATCATCTCATGCTTGAATATAAATATTTTGGTTAAACAGGAATATTTTTGAATTCACTTGAAATACACGTGTTTTCAATACGACTTTTGTAGCAGAGTGATTCGAGCTTTTTACTTTGTTATAATTATTGAAAATTTTCATTTATCACGGCCAAGCTTGATTACCTTTTTATTTATGATTAGCACTACCAAAAAAAAAGTTTGTTTTTAAATATCAAATTTTTTTTTCGACAACTACAAATCTCAAAAGAGCTGACTTTTTGACCCTTACCTATGTAACTTTAAATTAGTTCAAAAATTAAGACATGAAGGACGGATCGGAGGTGAGAAAATCAATAATCAGCTATACGCGGAATGATTGTTTGAAGCTACAGAATAGCTGTTTGTAATCGAAATTAAACATATACGGCACTGAGTCGTTTTTTTAAATGTATTAGTTAATAAGATTTGCTGTTTTATAAATTGTTAAATAAAATACTGATACATTTTTATTTTTGAGAAGCGATGCTCCTACGCACGCTCTCTTAAGCCCGTGAGGTAAGATAAGTCGTTTAGGGATTATATTTTAAATTGGATTTTTTCCCTTCATCAGGAAGAGTGTCGGCGTGTAGCCAATTGCTATTAGCTGGACTAGCTGATAGGCCTAGATTACCAGGACCGAGAATCATCGTGGGTTGTACTCGAGAGTCCTTTTGAGTAATTCGAGCTATATTACAAACTATACTGGTTAAGAGTCCTAAAAAAAGTAGGAAAAACTTTCCTTGTGGGGTCCCCTTGTGAACATTAAGAGTTAATGAGATTGTTTTATTTATTCTAACGATTAGGGAGAACCACTGGCTAATTTCCAGACTATATTCAAAAAAGAACTGGGCTAAAATTTTTTTTTTTTTTTTTTTTTCATTCAAAACTGCAAATCTCCCCGCAAATTTTTTGAAATTTTATTTGTCTTTTACTTTGATATGTCTTAACAATATAAAAAATTTCCTAAACACATCTATTAAAATTCCACTCTTGTGGCTTGAACGTTTCTTAAAATTGAAATTAAAAAAAGATTTTTTCATTGAATGAAAATAGAAAAATTATTATTTTAAAAAAGTATTAACTTTTTTTTTTAGTTAATAATATTATAATAAACTTAAGAGGGTTGATGAGCAAAGTGAGCAGGGAGGAACATTAAAGATTGAAAAAGGATATATATTTTTTTCATCTTATTTATTCCTAATTCAAGTTTCTGATGGGGTTGGCGAGCGAAGCGAGTAGGGGCCCAGTTTAGCAAAATATTTTAGGATCATTTTGAGATGATTATGAGATAAATAATAGATAATTAGGAGATTTTTTATGTAACAAAACAATTCATACAGACAAAAAATAGAACTTTTGAGAGAAGGTTAAACTTCAGCAACCAATCAGCGAGCTTCTATATCGGAATAAAGTCATGCGAGAGGATTAGAAAGTTGTTAAAGTTGAACATCCGCTAATTTTAAATTAATAAAAAAGTAAGCTAGGATTAAAATGAGTAAATCCAACTGATTGACATTAAAAATATAATTAATCTTATGTTTAAGAAAAGTACTGATTCGAGCAGAAAAGTAGTGGGCTTCATTCTCTAAGTGTCGAAGTTAAATGCCTGTCCTAAGCTGCGTCAGACTCGAAGTTGATTCTCAGTGAAGAGCCCGTAGATATTTTTAGTACTTTTGACAACAAGAGATGAAAACATGTATTCGGAAGAGTGCTGTAAACATTTCACGTGAGTCCGAATACTTTTCGTCTCATGTTACCAGCAATACTTTTTAATGTAGTAGCCCTTTCGAGATGTTTTTCAGACCTGTTTTCGACGAAGACTCACTTTCTGTTGCATTGCTTCAATAGGGGAATCAGCTGTTCGGACTTTCTACATTGAGGTTAAGCAGCGGAAAACAGCTGATTTCTTATTGTCGCAGTACAACACAAAGTGAGTTTTCCGTCCTCGAAAATAGGTCTGAAAAACGTCAAAAGAGGGCTACTACAATGAAAAATAATTTTACATTTCAAGTCATTTGATTTTAAACGTATTGCTGCAAGATTTGAACCATTCAGCTCTACTCAACTTATTTAATTAAATATTAAGATATATTATATATTTTATGTTTAATCCTTGATTTGTACCATTGAAAATTCTCTTGTTTACTCAGTTTGTTTATTTCAAGTTTTTTTTTCAATATAATATTACTAATGATGTATTTCTTTTTATTACCTTATTATATTATTCCGAGTTTATATTGCTGAAATTATGATCTACGAATAAATTTAACCATATTGTATTTACTGTGAAGATTCGATAAGTAGAACAGTGATAACTTGTGTATTGGAAATTCGATGAAAGAAATTTTTTCAATTTCTTGGCATTTCTACTTAACGATTCTTTATGTTACACGTATTCATAAATATTATTTTTTCATTTATTTAAACTTACTAACAGTAATACATTCTCTAAACTACGTGCTCTCACTTGACTGATAGCTCAGTTATACCGTAGGCCATAGCTCTCATTCGGTTAAGACATTAGAGAGTGCTAGTAAAAGCTATCGTACGTGACGAATTAAATACTGTGGAAATTAAATAAAACATTGTATCTATTTTTATTATTAATTATAATCTTCACGATCAACAACAAAATAATAAATATAACTAATTTAATTTTCAGGAACCCAACCCAGAAGATCCTCTGAATAAAGATGCAGCAGAAGTTTTACAAAATAATCGAAGAGTATTCGAACAGAATGTATCTAAAGCAATGCGAGGAGGATACGTGGGACAGAATTACTTCCAACGGTGTCTTAAGTGAAAAAAAAAAAAAATTAATCACACTCACACATACGCGCGCGCGTATGTATGTATCTTCTCTCTTTCTCACAAAAAAGATATTTTAAAATGAAAACAGTTTCAAAATCATCTGTAAATTGTGTGAGTGAGTGTATGTAAGCGCTTTTGCGTATAAGTGTGCATCCGTTTTATTGTTAACTGCATAAATAAAATAAATTAATTTAAACTAATATTCATACTCTTCAAAAATATGTGATAATTATCTTAAATGTATGATAGTTCCAATGAACCAAATAATTAAAAAAAAAAAAAAAAAAAAAAAAATTTCTTCGTTTTTTATTTGCACGGTTATTGCTTGTGACTTGCTCAATAAATTAAATTCTGGTATCTAGTTTTTGCATTAAAATTTTTATCTTTTTTATTTATTTGTTTTTTTGTAATACCTCCAAAATCATTAGTTGTTTAAATAATTTATTAGAAAGTTATTTTATAAAGCTTGCAATGAATAATCGATTGATCCAAAGTTTTTTGTAAAGTTTTTATTGTATCAAGTCAAATCATCTGAACTAGGCCACTAAAAACTGACATTTCGAATTTCATATAGATTTTTGTAGATTCTGAAAGGTTTATACCTCAAAATTAACGCTCTGAAATATTTTTTGAAAATTTCAATTTTTGAAAAAGTTATAAACAAATGAAAGAGTGACCGCAAAAACCACCAAAAAATAGCCCATCTGGGATTCACTGAAATTAAAGTAAATTTTGGGTTCAAACGATAGTTTATGATCAGATATTACCTCCCACAAAGTTTTAGGAGAGGATCATGTGTGGTTTTGAGTTATAGCCAACGTTGCGTTTTTCGGTTTACGCGCGCGCTGGCTGGAGCTATGAGCATCGTTTAATTCAATCAATAGATACATATGTTTAAAATGCACTCTTTTGATGTATTTATAAGGGTGTTTGGCTTAAAAAATTTTTGATAAAACATTTAACTTTTAGAAAACAATTAAAAACGATTATAATTATATTTTACTAGCTTCAATGTTTTAGGAGTGTCATTTCTTTATTCAATATTTACATCACAGTCAACCTCACAAACCTTCACTTTATTTAGAAACGTATGATTTTTTCAATAACAATAATAGGTTAAGTTTTTATTAATTAGTAGAACAATTTTGAAGTTACAAAAAAACCTACACATAATTATAAGTTTCCGAACACGTTAATTTTAGACTTCATTAATTTTTTTTAATTTTGTTTTTATTTAAAATCATGAATCAATATAGAACTGTATTTTATAATAATAATAATAAGTTACTCTGACGCTTTACGTATAGAGATTCTAACAAAACATTGGCATCATCAAATAAGTTTTTAAAGTTCATTAAAAATATTCAGTGAAAATAATGTTGCAATAAATATCAGTAAAAAAACTTTGAGTCATTTATAACATACCACTAGTACAAATACTTTCTTACAGAAAACTGAATTTTTTTTTTTTTATTTGAGGTTATGAAAAACGTTTTTTGAATGACTATATTTTCCTTTCATGATAGAAATGTTTTTTACTATTTTTAACAATATTTGGATTTTTTAAACTTTTATATATTTTTAAAAAATATTTTTGAATTTATTTTTGGTTCATTTTTTAGTACATACATATATATTTAGTGTGACAAAATGTGATGTGATTTTTATTGATAAAAGATGATAAATAAGTTTTTATTTTTTACATGCTTTTCTTTATTAATTATTTGCCTCTTACACTTTTTATTGCTACAAATAAAAAAAGTTTATTATTAATAGAAAGTAATTTCAATGTTTTGTGCATAACTCCATCAAGAACTTTTATTTTTAAAATTAATCCATTATTAAGTGGCTAAAAAATAATAGAAATATTTACATCTTTAATATGTCATAATGTAATGAGAGTTTGATTTATTTTCTTCTTTTTTAATTGAAATTAAATGATTGCTTAATAGATCATGGAAAATTAAATAACAATCAATGATTTATATAAAGATAAAGAACTTTTGATAGGGCATTGACTAAAACTTAACATTTATTTTTGTGAGCTGATTATTACAATTTTTTATTTTTTCAATTTACATAAATTTAAATAAATTACATAAAGTACGTTTTAAAAAAAAAATAACTTCCCCCCTAAAGGAGGCTACATGGGTGTGACAATATGTTTAGTTAAAATTGTTGAATATTCTGGTTTAGTAAATTAGTAATTAGTAATTAGTAAATTCAAAATCACTTTCACTTCACTAACTGCATCGGATAATGCAACATATTCAGCAGCTGTTGACGATTTTGTCACACTGCCTTGCTTACGCAATTTCCAGTAAATAAAATTTTCAAAAACTCTCACTACATAGCCTGTAGTTGATTTTCGATCAACTTTATCGCCAGCCCAGTCAGCATCAACAAAGCAATCTAACACGTCAGCGGTCAAATTTCTTTCGTACGTCAATTTAAGATCTTTCGTCAAAAATAAGTATTTCAAAATTCTCAACGCGTATTTATAATGAGATTCATCATAACTATTCTGAAATCTACTCAAGTAATTTACACTCTAACTCACATCCAATCGCGTTCCCGTACTAAGGTATAATAAAGCTCCGATAAAATTTCTATACTTCAGATCATTTGATGCTGGTTGTGTAGGCTCCACACATAAGGTTTTTTCCTTAGGTGTACAATAAAGTTTCGCACTCAAAATATTATATTTTCTCGCTAGTGAATTTATATAATCACTCTGATCGAGTGTCATAACACCTTTCTTACAGTCATACTTAATATTTATCCCCAAATAAGTATTTACTTCGCCCATATTTTTCATAGTGTTATGTGACAGTTATAATGCACATACAGCTTTATAAAAAGTAGAGTAGTTCGACCGAAGTGTGATTATTCAGCAAATTTACGCGCTGCATTCTTGCCAGAGCGACGCCCTGGCGGGGGAAGGCAACGGCCGGCCAAGGTGGAGCAACGCGGGGCAGTCTTGTTTTAAGTTAGCTTAATTACGGACGGAGTGCTCCTTTGTCGGAGAATTCGTCCCGTGACTCTAATTATCTATTAAGTTCTTTTTATCGCGACCCATTATCCTTCGCCGGATATTGTGTACTCTTTCGAGTAGTGTAGTACGGGTAAATTGTGTGCAACTATCTCAATTATAAATTAAACGTAGTTTCGTGCGGGCCAGTGATCCTTTGTCGGATACACTGTGTTTCTATATTTGTGTAAGATTCAAGTGTAACACCTAGGACCCAATAAATTCATTGTGTAAGCTAAAACCTTTTCTTGTCCTTTGAACGGTTACCCTCCTGGAGTAGTCGCAGTACCGGGGACTGCAGTTATAACTAATAAGGTAAGATTTTATTCTATAAAATTTAGTTTTAATACTCCGCCAATTCCATTTATTATCGTCGCGTGATCTTTAGACTAATCAAATACTTATTCTCGTCCGTCGACACCCGTGTGGGGCCCGCGATCCCCCGGTACAATTCCCGTCCGGGCTGTTAGAATCAGGGAAAACGTTAGGTGTTAGTTCACACCTAACAAAATGGTAGCAAAGAGCGTAGTTCGGTTCCCCGAGGAGAGTAGGTAAATTAGATTAGATAGTTTAAGAATTTTTGCCAGGACTTGTCGGGTGCACGACAATTCTGTAGAGTAGGTGCCTTGTCTATAGTAAGCATAAATTAATTTAAAGGTTAATAAGTTTTATTAATTTTAATTTTGTCTAATTATATTAATGAATTTTGATTTCATATTTTAGCATTATTTTAATTTTTAAATTTTATCTAATTGGATTAATGGATTTCATGTTTATATTTCAGCATAGAACTCTATTTTTCATTTTACGTGATGAATTAATGAAATATAATTCTAATTTTATCATTAATTTATAAGGAAACTTATCAACATTTTAGTGGTTAAATCAGCGCAATTGTTGCCAAAAAAGTGCTTGCCCACTGTTTTGTAGCTTAAGGTAGTGAGATAGTAGTAATTATATAGGAACAAAGTTAAAATATTCTAGATTAGATGGATATTAATTATACAATAAAACTGTTGACATAGGATTAATCATACGATAGAAAAACAGAAAAATCGGAGGAAGAAATATCGGGGGCATCCGGTGTGACGTGGAAATATTCAGGTACCGTAAAGGCTGCTGATACATCGTTTTGAGGCACGGGTGTGCTAAATCAGTGGGAAACACTGCTGACCAGCGCCAGATTAGTCCGAAATTTTTGTGCAAAGAAAGGAATTCGAATTTTATTGTCATCAATTTTATTCGTCCTAAATATAGAAAACCACCCAAGTCATTGAACCGCATAAGCTCAAGGTAATGAACCGAGAAAGTTGTTGATAAAAGTAGTATTATTGAACGAAAGCTACTTAAATTTTAGGAGACCAAATAAAAGAAAAAAGTTTATTTATTTAAATTCGTTCTAATTTATTGAAAAATATTTGTGGCTATTTCCGGGTGAGTAAACTGTAGGACCGGTAGGCGATGCAAGTGGTTCCCCGGATGGAACACGGGCCGCCCGAACTTAAAATTCGCCTAATTTTTGTGGGCTCAGAAAGGCTCTTGGGAAAAATTGAGATCAACCTTTTGATGTTCGGTGACGACATATATATATATATATATATTAGGGGGTACCCCCCTGCTCGCTTCGCTCGCCAACCCCCATAAAAATAGTTATAAAATATGGAGTTTTTTGACAGTTAATATTTAACATGTTTTTTGAGTTGAGTTTGTGTATTGAATAAAAGTTCAAACATGTTTAGGTAAAATTGTTGAATATGATTTAAATTGAAAAAAGAAAATTTTATTATAGTGAGTCTAAAAAAATAGTTATAAAAATTAAATAGTAAGTTAAAATACTTCAAGTACTTGAAACATGTTAAATATAATATTTTTTAACCGTTTTGAAGTACTCCTTTAAAAAGGGCTTTTAAAATTACAACTCCTCTAGGAAAAGCGCCCTTCAAAGAGGTTAAATATGGAGTTTTTTGACAGTTAAGGTGCTCGTACAGGAGAAGCTCCTATAATTTAAAATCAACTCCTCCGGGAGGAGCCCCTTAAAACATGTTGAATATAAGGTTTATTGACGTTTTGAGGTGCTCCTCCGGGAGGAGCTCTGGAAATTACGGCTCCTCCGGGAGGAGCCCCTTAAAACATGTTAAATATAAGGTTTTTTGAAGGTTTTGAGGTGCTCCTCCGGGAGGAGCTCTTTAAACTACGGCTTCTCCGGGAGAAGCCCACTTCAAACATAATAAATATAAGGTTTTTTGACGTTTTCAGGGGCTCCTCCGGGAGGAGCTCTGAAAATAACGGCTCCTCCGGGTGGAGCCCCTTAAAATATGTTGAATATAAGGTTTTTTGAAGGTTTTGAGGTGCTCCTCCGGGAGGAGCTCTTTAAACTACGGCTTCTCCGGGAGGAGCCCACTTCAAACATAATAAATATAAGGTTTTTTGACGTTTTCAGGGGCTCCTCCGGGAGCAGCTCTGAAAATAACGGCTCCTCCGGGAGGAGCCCCTTAAAATATGTTGAATATAAGGTTTTTTGAAGGTTTTGAGGTGCTCCTCCGGGAGGAGCTCTTTTTTTTGGCTCCTCCCGGAGGAGCCCCTTAAAACATGTTAAATATAAGGTTTTTTGAAGGTTTTGAGGTGCTCCTCCGGGAGGAGCTCTTAATTTTAAAAGCTCCTCCTGGAGGAGCCGTAATTTTCAGAGCTCCTCCCGGAGGAGCCAAAAAAAAGGAGCTCCTCCTGGATATAACTATATAATATAGGAAGATATATTACTATATTATATAGTCACTTTTTTTATTAACTCCCCGCCCCTCCCCATTTCTCCCCACTCTTAATTCTTTACTTTTTAACCGTAAAACATATCAATTTTATAATATTTTTTTTTAGTCAATACCTCCCCACCCCATCCCCACCCGTACTCACCCTTCCCCTTTTTTGGCTGATCCATTTTCGCCCCCACCCTCCCCACCCTCTTCATATTGTTCATTATTCCCATTTCATATATTATTCAAACTAAACTATTCAAATATTTGTAAATTTTTATCTTTTTCTTATTCTTATTCTTTTATTAAAGCTATTTTTGAGTGTTAGTGATGGTTTATGTAGTGGAACTAGATTAAAAGTTGTAAAAACTTATAAATATAAAATGTAAAACTTTAACCGGAGATAAAAGAAATAAATTATTTTTTATTCCAAGAATCACAATAAGTACAGCAGAAACTTCTAAATTTCCATTTGTGATACATAAAAAGCAGTTTCCATTAGTTTTAGCTATTGTAATGACAATAAATAAAGCACAATGTCAAAGTTTTGATAAAGTAGGAACATATTTAAATAAACCATTATTTTCTCATGGACAACTTTATGCAGCATTATCACGATGTAAAGATCCTAATAATTTATTTATTGAAAATAAAAATTGTTTACAAAATTATATAAATAATGTAGTATGGAAAGAAATTTTTATTTAAAGTATAAAAAATTCATTATAAGAAAGAAAAAAATATAAATCAGTCAAATATGAAAAAAATAAATTTTTTAATATTTCATTAATAAAATTTAATTAAAAAATTAAATAAATATATCTTACTATAAAAAATATTAAAATGAATTTAGAACATGGGAAGAGAATCTAAAAGAAAATCTACTGAAGAAAACCAAAGCAATGACCAAAGAAATAAGAAAATGAAAGAATATATGAGTAAATCCGCCAAACTCTTATTTTTACTGTCCGGGCATAGTAAAAAGGTTTAAGACAATATTTTTTTTATATCTAATTGAATAATTATTTAGATTTACACTTTTAGAGATTGTGGAAACAAATATAAAAGCTGAAAAGTTTATGCAAATGTTTAAAAAATTAGGTTTTACCCTGAAAAACGCTGTGTCCGGAACTAAGTTTTGAAAATATTATATGCTGTAACTTTTTCAGGCAATCTTTTTACATATTTACAACTGATGGAGGTATTAATACTGGGTTTAAGGAATGTTTTACGACCTAATATTGTGCCTATATTTTTCGAGAAATGACATAACTTTAAAAATGTGTTCACACGTTTTTGATAAAAATGAATAACCTATTTATTCAAGTTTTTGCAGGTTCAGGCATTATTCTAACGCTATAAATGTATATTCGTCTAAAACTACATACTTTAACGAATAATTTAAGACCAATCGGAATAATGTGCTTTCAAAATAAGCTCTTGTTTACATCATTTCATTCTGAAAAGTTCAAGCGTGAATTCTTGTAAAAAATGTTTTTTTTCAGCTGGCACACCCACAGATTAAAAAAAAAGTCTCCAAATTTAAGTGTGATCAATAAAACATAACTTTTTTTAACTAAGTTTAGCTGCCTGAAGCAAAACAACTTTATTTAGTCTAGAAAAAAGAGTTTTTTTATTACTCGCACCTTTGAACTCAACTTGTAGCAGACGACAGGCAGTGAGTCTTTCAGCAGCAGGCAGTCAGCGTCGTAGTTATAAACTCAAGTTTATCAATTTTTTTTTAATATTTGCTCATAATTTACTCAGTAGTGTTTCAAAGAATGTTTATTATTCTACCAGAAATTATTAAACTTTGATAGCTGCTTTCAAACAAATCAATAAAATTTTCGGACATTTAAAAATGCCAACAGACAGTCATTATAACTGAAGAGTATAAGCAAATATTTCTTGACCGTTTTCAAAAGATTATTGATTGTATTCTTATTATTGTTAAAACATGAGTAAGTGAATATATATTATTGTCTATATATTATTATTGTGTCATGTATCGATCCCCATAAAGATCCCATATTCCCAAGTTGCAACAGACTTACTTATAATCCGCCTAAAAGGAGTTAGGGAGGGGGCCACGGAAATTGCAATTCAGCATTTTGCTAGCCGGCACCTCCGCTCTGCTGGAACAGGTGGGGCGAAGTAGCTTCCCTCGCTGCTTAGCCGCGCTCCCAAACCACTCTCGTCCCCGACACTCGAGTGGTTCGACCGAAAGCTAGCAGCGATCGAAGACCACGTGCAGCACACCTGGACAAGCAGAGCCGGATCAGGCAAGGATCCGTCAGTGCAATATCGCCTCGCCATCACCATTGGATAAGGTCCCGGAAGGTCCAGAGAACCTCCCGTGACGATGAACTGCCCGGATACTCCGGTAATTTTAAGGTAGATTATTTTAATATTCAACTCTGTCGTTAAACTCTGTCATTAAATTGTAACCTTTCACCATTTCTTTTTCAATTAAACAATATCACCTTACCTTACTTTATTTCATTTTATTAACCTAATCAAAAGCCAGACAACAAGGGGATGGGACAACTACGTAAGTAGTTGTTCCAAAAAGACGAAGATCCTACCCCTTTTAAAATAATAACGTCAAGGATTATAAATCCGTGACATAAATGGCATCCCTTGTGGGGAACTTAAACCTTGTTGCCTGACTATTTTGATTGGTTTTCTCTTATTGATGATTTTTCCTTCAAAAATTTATAATACTAAAAATTAATAAAAAAAAAAGAAGTAAGGAAAAAGCTTTTATTATCTGATACCGGTTACTTTTGGCGAATGGTTGAAGGAAAGATTCTTTTCTTTTGACAAATCGCGATATTTTTTTTTGCTGACCTCAACATTTCTGGCTAATTTAACAACACACTTACACTCACAAATGCTTTCGGAACCTGATCTGCTCATCGCTCTGAATTTGACCCGCTTATAGTGCACACATTTCACGTTTTATTACCTGAAGTTTCGCCAAAAATCGCAACTTTAGATTCATTTTTTTTTTGTATAAAATTTTTACTTCGATCAAACGACGTTATCCCTTTAATTTATAAGTATTCGATATGGCTAACCTCGCGAATCTTACTTTGGACGAGATTGAAGCCATTCCAGACAAAGATCAAAAGAAGGCGGCCGAATTACATCATGCCCGCTGGATGGCCGAAAATATGTCTACAATGGCAGCTACGTTAAACGAGTCACGAACCGCGTTCGCGAACGTTCAAGCATCAGCATTGATGCAAAGTGCTCTTGCTGCAATCCCTTTTTACACTGGTTCCACACCCCTGCGCCCATGGCTGCAGGACGTGGAAAGCTACGACCAACGAATTACAGACGCAACCCTGAAAGAACTTTTCCTCCAAGGAGTTATTTCTCGATTGACCGGCAAGGCTAAAACAAGTCTCGACGGAAAAGTTTTTGACACTTTAGACCAACTCCGGAAACATCTTCAGGACCGTTTTTCTCAAAAACGATCCCTATCTTATTACCTTAACCTTATTTCAGACTCTTATATGAGACAGAATGAATCTGTTTTAAATTTTCACGATAGACTCTCAGCTATAGTCCGCGCTGCCACGAAACTAAAAAACGAGGGAATAGATGACGAAGACATCAAGAGACATAATAAGTCCCTTTTCGAAGACCTCGCTACCGAATATTTTATTCGCGGATTACCTTCTGTCATCCGCAACCAAATGTCTAACCATAACCCTGTTAACTTTTCCGAAGCTTTAAACGCAGCTCTGAATGCGGAGGAATGGGTTAACATCGGAGCACCAAATCGTGCTGATGTAGAGTATTCCTCCACCCAAAAACCGCCTCCGCGATCGCGTTCTCCTTGCCCTTATGGTCGACCCGGGACACCTGAAAGAGAATCATCTCACGACCGGCGAAACGTTAAATTCTCCGATTTTAACGACCCGCGAAACTTCGATAGAAATATCTCGTATTCTTATGACCCTAACGATATAAAAATGCCTAGAACAATGACTTACACAGCAGAAGGTAAACTGGATGCTCACCCTTCCCTGCGTTACGAACAACCTTCAAGCATTCTGAAAAACCCGGAAAGACAGAGCCTATCCGATCAACGATCTGGATCATCAGATCGTTACTCCCGCCCTAGGTCCGAGAGCCCTAGAGGCCGATACCCTAATAGGTCGACAAGCCCCCTTTCCCCTCCCTTCCCTTATCCAAATTTTCACCCTTATATGCCCTATTATCCTCCTATGCCCTACTACTACCCCCCAGCTCCTATGCCCCCTTTTCACTCGCCCTATCCTAATGCCGCAACACCAGCCTACTTCCCTAACAACTATTACGACAAGCCGCCTGGTAGACCCGGATCCCCAGGTCCTTACGGCCCTACTCCACGAGCCCCGACCCCAACGAATATTCCCGCCAATATCTCCTTTAGCGAAATTTAAACTGGAGACAAGCTCGTCCGGACGGCGCGCCCGCGAACTTCCCGCGCTCTCAGAGCCCCGAGCGCCGATCGGTGAAAACATTCAAAACAAGGGAGTACGGAAAGCCTGTGGCGAGAAAACCGCACCAACCATAAAAATTAAAAATTACCTATTCAAAAAGGGCGTCGTAACATGTTCCGCTGCACAAACCAATGAAGTGAACGTCATCAAAGCTTCCGTTTTTAAAGACTCGGTTTTCTACTATCCTCACCCTCCCTTTACAATCCAGGGAGAAGACAATAATCAAGTCGACGCGCATGGAAAAATTACGATTCGTATTTGTAAACAAAAACATATATTCCATCTAATTCACGACGATGCCCCCTTTTTACAAGATGGTGTTATCAGCAAAAGAACTTTGAAGAAACTCCGGAGACTTAAGCAAGCCGGAAAAATGAAAAATCTTCCCGACTCTTTTCTTGAAGACCTATCCCCAGACTCAGATCGCTCTGAATCAGAATCCTCTGACTCAGAAACCTTTTCCGAAAATTCAACCTCCCAGAGTAGCGACACCCTTAATATAGACAAATCTACTAACGATTCCGACACCTAAAATTTACAATCCTAGAAACCATAGGGAAAGAAAGAAAATTTCGTACGGATCACCCAAGATCGAAATTACTAATAACATATTTAAAGCCGGAAAGGGGCGCATTTTAATTGACACCGGCGCAGACGTGAGCGTAATTAAAATTCAATCCCTAAATCCCACGTGTAAGATCAACAAAAATCGTACTCTTCAACTGACTGGGATCGGAGCAGAACCCGTTTACACTCTCGGTACCGTTACTTTCAAAGAAAGAGTCGGTAGAAAACATCACATGCACGTCCTCCTCGAAAGTTCTTCGCTTAAAGAAGATGCCATTCTCGGCTCTCGTTATCTACAAATTGAAAAGGGTCAAATTGACTTGGTCAATAATCAATTAATCACTCAAAATGGCACTCAGGACATTTGTTTTTCTAGCGCTACAGACAACAGTGAGTCTGAAGCTGCCGAATCCCTTGCAGAATTTCCTGACTCTCGACGAACACCTCAAAGTCAAAACACCATCCCCGACATTCAACCTACGTCCAGCAAAATACCTTCGACTATTTTCCATTATAAAGCTCGTCGAAAGCAAGGTAAAGCTCTGTCCACAAGATATACGTTGCCAGCGCGTTGTAAAATTGCGATAGAAATTCCCGTGTCGGAAAGCTCTCCAAGAGGGGAGGCGTATCTTCCCCGAATACAAACCCCTACCGAAATATTCATCGGCGAGTCAGCCGTTACCCATGAAAAAGGTTCATGTTACGTGTTAGCCATTAACACGAGAAACGAACCTCAAGAAGTTGAAATACCGGTGCAAGATCTGTATCCCTTTGAACTCGATAGTTCCGACGACTTCTTCGATTCCGAGGTCGAGGGAACGCCTTGCCCTCCTGAACAAAGAGTAACTCGAATAATTGACCTTCTGAAAAGAAAACATCATGACAAAGCAGCCCTAGCTCAATTGAAGAGAGTGGTCGAACGTTTCCCATATTTCTTTATGTTACCTGGCGACGACCCTCCTCGCTAACATCTAGTACAACATACCATTCCGTTAACCAGTGACAAACCGATATTTACACGTCAATATCGTTATCCTCCAAAATTACACGAAGAAATTAGAAGGCAAGTAGATGACTTGCTGAAGAAAGGAACCATCCAACCCTCCTCCAGCCCTTGGAACTCACCTCTATGGATAGTTCCAAAACGGCCTGGCCCTGACGGTAAAAATCAACATCGTCTCGTCATTGATTACAGAAGGCTCAACGAAGTATCAATTCCAGACGCCTATCCACTCCCAAACGTTCAAGAAATACTGGAGTCCCTAGGCAAGTCCAAATACTTTTCAGTTTTTGATCTCGTTAACGGATTCCACCAAATACCTATGCACCCGGATGACAGAGCTAAAACCGCTTTCTCAACGCCTTACGGGCACTTCCAATTCACAGCCATGCCTTTCGGACTCTGCTGTGCTCCCCCGACATTCCAAAGGCTGATGGACGCCGTCATGACCGGATTACAAGGAATCGAATTGTTCATTTACCTAAATGACTTAATCATCTCCTCCAACTCTCTTGAAGACCACGAGAGAAAGGTTAATGAAGCTTTTCAAAGATTGTTTAATGCTGGATTGAGATTAAAAATCGAAAAATGCGAATTTCTAACCCCTGAAGTAAAATACCTGGGCCACCATATCGATCAATTTGGAGTCAAACCTGACCGGGGAAAAATCAAAGATATTCAGGATTTTCCCGTCTTAAAGAATACTTCGGACGTTCGTTCTTTTCTTGGACTCTGTTCTTACTATCGCCGGTTTATCCACCATTTCTCTGAAATTGCAAAACCTCTAAACGACCTCCTCAAGAAAAATTGTAAATTCCGCTGGGAGGAGAGCCAAAAAGCCAGTTTCGAAAAACTAAAGACAGCTCTATGCACGGCACCAGTCCTAATTTGCCCAGACTTTTCTAAACCCTTCATACTAACGACCGATGCTAGTGCATACGCAGTCGGGGCAGTTTTGAGTCAAGGCGAACCAAATAATGATCAACCTATTGCATATATGTCAAAAACGCTCAATAAATATCAAAGAAACTACTCTGCCACCGAGCGAGAGTGTTTAGCTGTAGTCCTAGGCATCATGCACTTCAGACACTGCCTTTACGGTCGCACTTTCTATGTATACGCTGACCATGAACCTCTACAATGGATTGATTCAATCAAAGATTCAATGTCAAGATTAAACCGCTGGAGAGCCCGACTGCGCGGCTACAGATACATATTCCGTTACAAACCTGAAAGGCTTAACACTAACGCCGTTTGGCTCTCA
Organism: Encarsia formosa; assembly: GCA_038277355.1. Lineage (NCBI taxonomy): Eukaryota > Metazoa > Arthropoda > Insecta > Hymenoptera > Aphelinidae > Encarsia > Encarsia formosa. The sequence goes on from CM076187.1 coordinate 24,531,270, forward strand.
AGAAATCCGATAGACCAGAAAGAGGTGGAAAACGAAAAATCGGCAAACATAGCCTCTCAATCCCTGAAAAATATCAAAACAAAAACCATACCACCTATTCAGAAACCAAAATCAACAAAAACATCACTTGCTCGACAAGCATACAATAAAAGAAAAGAAGAAAACTTCTCTGACGCCCTGCAACCCGGCCCTTCGCGAAGAGGTAGACCGAAAGGCTCCAAAAATAAAACTCATGCATCGCCGAACGTATCTGGTCAGGGAAATCTTCCAGGCGATACCATCGCCTCTCGTCTAAGACTCAGACGAAATCAACAGGTAGATCCGAAAAATACTACACCCGTCGATCAAGCAAACGCTGAAAGCTCTACCTCAGAAATAGAAACATCAGATGAAACCGAAAGCGCCTCCGACGCACCTATACCCTTGCAAAGCCGATCATTAATACCTAGTTTGGCAGAACCTCTCAACACAACAACCACATCTCCTGCCACCGAGTCTGAAATCAGCAACCAAAAAGAAGATGAGATTTCTGGCATAAGTGAGTTCGACGAAACCATGGTACCATCGGATAGTTTTGAAGATGTAGTCGCCCATTTCCAAAAACCCGTATCAAGAAAGGCATTCTTTGATTCCCCATCAAAAAGAGTGAAACCTCGAGCAAATGATGATGACTCCTCATCTTCTGACGAAGAAGAACTCTACGAGACTACCCCCGTAAAATCAAATTTGGAACTCCAAGCTCAGCTCAAACCTTCCAACTTCAATTCTAAGGAGAAAGAAGAGTTTATCGAAGGATTTAATTCCTTGTGGTGGGACTCTGGAAAATGGGAAGAACTTCTTGAAAATTTCGACCTAGGATCTAACTATCACGAAGCGGATCACTCTGTTGTCCACAGTGATCCAGGCTATTTGGAAAATGACCTTATTGACGCAAATGATAGACAGATTCTGAACAATACACAATCCCTGTTAGACTTAGATAAATGGCAACTGACCGATGACTCAGGATTCAAAAATCCTCCCTTATCGTCCACTCTCCTCACACATAAAATACCCCCAACAATTTTTGATGACACTTTTAATCTCGAAAACACCAAAATCATGTCTAGTGAAAATTCCGACTCTTCAACAAATTCCACGAAGACAATTACACCAGATCATAAGTTAGCTCCATCGGAAAACTCTCTAAACACTCAAGAGAGTGTCACTCACCCTCGAGATACCGCCAAAACGACCCTTCAATCCTCGCAGCAATCACTTCCTACAAAACAACCAAATTCAAATTTGATACCTCGAAGTCCAAAACCTACTACGGCAAATACTCATAATGACATTTTCACCAGCGTTAAAACCATTCCGCCAATTATACCCCCCCTCTTGAATCCTTTTTGCACCCCGATGAAACCCCCCGAACGACTGACAGTGAGACTCACCCGAGACGCCCTCACGGGACATAAAGATAACATAATACATTTTATCCCTGCGAATTTAAACGTACACACGCCTAACAATCAACTTCTTGCCGAGTTAGAGCTAATTTCGAAAAGCGAACTTAAAGATCTGAAACCTACGATTGGCAATGTTCTTGTCTCTAAAACCCGAGGCCGAACCATCTTCTCTTTAGTAGTTACAGAAACCGAAAGGAATCCTACTAAGCAAAGTTCTTTGAAAGAATGCTTATACAATCTTTATCATCTACTACTAGAAAAAGAAATTACTTCGGTTCGTATGTCACGAAAAGGCGAACTCACAGATGCATTACCACGTGGAACTCTATACCGAGAAGTCCAAGACGCACTCAAAAACATACCTATGACGCTAACGATCTGTCTAGGTGTCTGCATAACACCACCACCCGAATCCCGCAACACCATCCTAAAAGAATGCCACGATAGCCTATTCGGAGGACATCGTGGAGTAGAGAAGACTTACAGAAGAGTGAGGGAAAAATTTACTTGGCCCGGTTTGCGTAAAGATATAGTCGATTACATTCATCGATGCCGAATATGCCAAGAGTTTAAACTCATAGGTTATCGCACCAAAGAACCCATGGTAATTACCGATACGCCCGCAGAACCGTTCTTTAAAATGGCTATCGATGCGGTCGGACCTATGCCTCGAACTGTGAATGGCAATGCTTACATAATCACTATGCAATGTTTATTTTCAAAATTTTGTATAGCAGTACCAGTACCTTATCTGAAAGCGCTAACCGTGGCACAAGTCCTTGCTAAACATCTTATAGCCGCTCATGGAGTACCTAAAATTATCTTGAGCGATCAAGATAAAAGCTTTAGGAATAAACTCCTCAAAAATCTTGAAAGCATGTTTGACTGTCGTCTAAAAACGATGACATCTTTCCACCCCCAGTCGAACGCATCATTGGAAAGAAGTCATGCTGTCTTGAAAGACTACTTGAGGACTAACACCCCTAAGTATCAAGACTGGGACGAGCTAGTTCCCTTTGCCATGATGGAATACAATTCCTCAGTCCACTCTTCCACAGGTTTTACCCCCTACGAAATAGCTATGGGACGAAATCCTAGAACCCCTTCAGGATGCCTAGACGACTTCGATAACGATACATATAATGGTTACATTTACGATCTAGCAACAAGAATAGCTGAAATCCGAGAGATGGCATTGAAAAGCTTAGAATCATCCAAACAAGTTAACAAAAGAAATTACGACAAATCAACTAAACCCCTAGATATAAAACCCGGAGACAAAGTTTACGTCAACAAACTACCGCGTAAAAACAAACTAGATAAATTCTATAACGGAGTTTTCGACGTCCTAGAAGTACGGGAAAATAACACTGCCCTCTTGCAAAGCCAAAACAAAAAGAAAATCTTAGTTCATAAAGACCGTCTGAAAAAATTTTACTAAAAGTCTTTCTTCTCAAAAATCATCGCCTTATCTAATTTAAATCTGCCCTAATTTTGTTCCAGAAAAATGTTCTTTATTTTGCTGTGGTTCACGAGCTTCGCTCCAGTCGGTACCGTTCACACGGAGAATAAGACTTTCTATGAAACGCAACCAATCCCCAATAATCTGGGTATTTTCTATGAATACGTCGGGAAAGTTAATTTAGTCAGAAATTCATATTAATATTTTCTTAAATTGTCCCCCACTAGACAGAAACTTTAAAACGGAAAACAAAAATTTCAAACATTTAGTAAATGAATTATATAGAGTCTACCCTGACCAAATAACACCAACACTCTCGGAACTTCACATAACCCGCAAATTATTCGCAATAAATGATCTACATGAATCTATAAAAAGCTTGTTCGTCCTGCAAGAAATCGATAACCGACCCTATAATCGAAAAACGCGAGGAGCTCCAATCGAAGTCGGTGGTTGGGCTACGAAATGGTTATTCGGCATCATGGACTCGAAAGACCGTGAACTAATCAATAGTGACATCGACAAACTGTACGACAGTCAGAATAACTAATCACAAATTTCAATTGAATCAACTCACCTAATTAAATCAGAGCTCGAAAATCTGTATAAATCAGAAAATAATCAAACTCTAGAAATTTCACGCTTAATCAGTCGTGTTGAAGCCATCTCCGAACAAAACTTGGCCATAAACAGAAACCTGCAATTTGAAAACGTTACCAGATGGTGGTTTGATTACTCATACGAACTTGACGAACTACAAAGGGGTTATGAAACCTTGATGGAAGTAATTCAAACCACCGCAAGAGGACATCTACACCCTCTCCTGTTATCTTTTTCTCAAATGTCCAATCTACTCTTAAAAATTAACAACAATCCGAATCTCCGGATACCAAACGCAGCAGATGTAATTACACCCCACTACCTATTCAACGTAGCGAAAACGACTATTTTTATCACTAATGGAAAGCTTCACGTTTCTATAAAACTACCTTTAGTAATGGATGACGACCTCGATTTGTACAAAATACACTCTTTTCCAAACCCTATAACCCTCCCCTTTGATAATACAGGCTATTTAGCAATAAAACCAACAGTTAATTATATTGTCTTATCGAGAAACCAGACATATGTTCTCTTAAATGACGAACTCCTTCAATCTTGTTCCACTTATAATCACACTAAGCTATGTGAAGACTTCTTACCCTTAATCAACGGAGTGACACACCCATCGTGTGAATATTCAATGTTCAATCAACCGACCTCTTCTCTAAAAACCTGCTCGACAGTTATTATACCAAACATGCCCATAATTCTAACACCCTTGCACGCATCGAATTTATGGTTATATTCAACTTTAAAACCAAATAAGCTCACAATAACCTGCCATAATCATCGAAATGAATTTCTCATAAATGGCACAGGCTCACTTTACCTAAGTGGCGAATGTACTGCACACACATCAAGCTTTACCTTACACGGTCTTCGGAAAATCTCATTCATATCAGAATACAATTATAATCCCGAATTGTCAGCAGAATTGAACATAATAAAACCCGAGATACATGAATACGCAACCAAATACCCCATGGAAGTAGAGAAAGAACTCACTGAATCACTACAAAAATTTAACCCAATTCCCCTGAGCGAAATCGAAAATAAACTGCGAGCGATACATATTCGACGGACGGAACAGAAGCAAACACATTCATTTATAGCCATCGGCTTAGGATCCTCAATCGCGGTAACATTAGTCCTAAAATTTTTGATAGATAAATTTCTTCAGGTCGAGAAAATCCTACCCTTGTTCTTCTTTATCTGCAACAAAAAGAAAGAATATAAACAAAACAAAAAAAACAAAGAAGAACCCAACCGAAAAACATGCACATGTAAAAATAATCATCAGGATGATACTCCTCCTAATGAGACTCACAGCTTGCCTCCGACTCTAAAGTGAGCAGACATTGTAATCCACGTGGACTCATCTCCACAAATCTCGACAATGCCCACGACCTCTCCAAAAGCACCAAACTCCAATACAAAACCACCGCTTCACGTCGCAGAGCCATGAAAAATAAAACAAAACGTCAATAAATAATAAAAAAAAAAAAAAAAAAAAAATATTATAACAATAATAACAATAAACAAAAAAAAATAAATAAACTTCATTTTCAAACCAAATTTGACCAACTGTCCATTCAAAACACGCTTAAGACTCGACCATAACCATGAATCTTCGTGACCACTGGCCTGCTGAGTGCGCCCGTCGCATGCAGACCCGCTATGCCTCCAACACAGGCGACTCTTCCACCAACTCGCCCGCAATGCACCTGCAGCACGCGACCCAACTATACAGCCACACCCACGAATCTTTTAATACAACCTGCAAACAATTAATTTATGAAATAACGACAGTTGACGACTTAACTCTGACAATTATACTTAATAAAAATAGTAACAATCAAAGTACTATACTCACAAACTCGCCGAATCCGAATAAAAGAATTTTTTTTTTGCTATCCGTCGAAACTCAGGTATCAGATAGATGTTTTAATTTTTTTTTAAAACGAATAATGATCGATTGATAACAGGTGTGAAAGTATTTACCTTTTAATGCACCTCGACGAGTTGAGGATATGCGATAATAACCCTTGTAAATTGACCAAACTGCGAGTCCAACTAGCTCTCCGATCGACGTAATACCGACTGGAGCACCTACTGAATGCACCAGTAAAATCACATTTATCATAACTGGCAACATAGCATGATATAATTTGATGAGCCCACCGCTGCAACGTCACCGTTAACACCTACTTACACTATACTCTCGTGCGTAACCGCCGACCTGCCGACTATCCGATTTCAAGAAGGACGATACAGCAACATTCGCATCAAGAACAGAAGCAGCTTCACCAGAAAAATATAAACTTTTCTCATACAACTTTGTGTAACAAATTGAGTGTATTTTCAGAATCTAAATTTTAATTCATACTCGGACATTATCTTAGATTTAACAAAACTCTCTCGAATACTGGACAATAATTTTTTTTTGTAATTACTTTTTATATGATACTTAAATATTGTTAACATCTGGTAAAATTTTTTTGCTCAAGTTAATTTAACTTCATTATCAAAAAAAAAAAAATAATAATAATAATAATAATAATAAAAAGTGAATAAATAAATAAATTATTTGTTGTAATATTAATTTTAATATTTATTGTACAAACTCTACGAATCGAAATTCAAGATAAGCTTCATTTGTAAACTTCTCAGTAACACGCACAATGTAAGAGACTTATTGCGAAAATTTAAGTTACGTCAATTAATGAATAATTTAATTCTATACACTAAACTCAAAAATTTTATCAAACAAATTTGGAAACCTATTTAACTATTTTCGACCAATTAAGGCAAAACTCAGTCTAAATCAGTCAAACGGAGTGTCAAAAGCACTGATTTCATCGAAACTTCCCGCTAATTCATAGTTTTTTTTTTTAGTGCAAAAATTTAGACATAAAAATTTAATAAAAAAAAAAAAAAAAAACACTAAGACAAAATAATTATATCAAATTTGAAGTTTCATAGCGAACAACGACAAATTGAAACTCAAACCGTTTAGGAACTTAGAGGATAATATACAGAACCGCTGCACTCAATACTGTCGTATACATTACAGAATTTTCATCGAATGTTTTAAATACTTTTGACTAAACTAATTAGCGATCTTAAAATCAAGGCGAAAACTGTGAACTTCTCTCACTCCTGGCAATTAATGAAAATTATATACGTCGATGCAACTTCCCACTTAAATATTAACCAACCCATACAGAATTTTCTGCTCCAGCGCCCAATAACCGCGCAATATAGAGCAATAATTATTTTATTACGTCTGAATCCCTGTTACCTGGCTTGCGCAAGCAACACAAAAACTTCTATTTAGCATTTAGCTAAACAACTAGCTATTTGAAATTTTCGTTTAAAAATTTCAAGAATTCAGGCTTACAACTCAAAAATTACAATATTCTTACCCACTTTCAACCAACCATTTCCCACCCCGTGATCATTGTTATACAACAATTATAAAAACTACCGATCTCTTTGAACATCGGGTAGAAATTACATCCAAAACGTTACACTTGAACTAACTATTCTGAAATAATAGTTATTCAAAAAAAAAAAAAAAAAAAAAAAAAAAACCTTTTGCTAAGCGCCTGCCCACCACCATCTACCAAGATTCACACAAGCGAAATCGATACATTCCCTATCTTCGATACATTTTTTTTTATCATCGATACAAGGACTGCACTCCTACAGTCGTCCAGCCCTGCATTGTCGAGGGCAACAATGGACTAAGAGGGGAGGCATGTCATGTATGAGGCATTCCAGCTGAAACCGACCAAGATCTGACATGACACCTCCGATTTCGCTGAAAATTTGGGAAAAAGTAGTATTTGGCACATATATAAAGGAGGTTTAGTTGATTTTTTGAATTTCCCAAAATTTTCAAAATGGCGGCCATATGAAAATTCGACTTGAAAAAAAATACTTATTTTTTGAAATCTTGTAACTTCTACGGGTTTTAACCGATTTTGATGAAAATTTAGTGATAATAGTAAAAATGTATAAACTTTTAAAGTAAATAATTTAAATAAACAAATTCCGATTATTTATGCAAAAAAAATTTTTTTTATTTGTTTAAACAAATTTTTAACCATGGCGCACCCTTTTTATTTTGTTTAAATTATTTTTTATTCAAAGTAAATTTTATAACAAATCTTTTGAGACCTTCAAAACTTTGGAGTCTCTTTTCGTTTCCAAGTTATGATTTTTTAAAGATGACTGTTTCGGGTTTCGAGCGGTCGGACGAGCCGAGCCGCGGTCGCGCCTGACTGAAAGTGCAATGTCTACGATTAGAATCTTTACACAAACTTATGCTTACCGAAACTATCTATTACTTCTGTATTTTTAAAATTGATCAATATATTTTGTTAATATATTTTTATTAGTTTGTTTATTAAAATTTGAGTTGGAATAGCATACTAAGCTCAAAAAAACTTTTAAAGCCGCTATTTCTTGGCGCATACAATTTTTATTATTGTTTAGTATCTTTGTTCACCACTTGGTGGCGTGTTACAAAGACGTAATCATAAATAAATAATCTAAAATCGTACATAAATACTAAACCGATTCCTATAGACATTCTGGCGTTTTTACAATTTGAAAACTTCGTTACATCGATTGTAATTATCGCTTCTTATTTCTCAACCTAAATAACGAAATAACATTTCTGTTATTAAGAGTTTTGAAAAATCAAACCAAAAAATCCTGTAAAAATGAGCCCGAAAACGAAATGTCGAGGTAAATGTTGCAGCAATCCTTTAAAAAAAAAAAATCATAAAAAATATGGACCCGGTATTTGTTTGGTGAATAATATATTAGTTTGCGATTCGTGTAGGTTAAAACTAAATAACAACGGAAATATAGCTAATAATTCATTCAACAATTTGAACACAAGCCACAACTCTAATGTTGTTGAAAACAATGTTGAAATGGAACAGGCTGAATATGAGCCTGAACAAAACGAAATTAATTTTAGCGAGTCTGACGGTGATGACAATCATTTTGAAATAGAAATGATCTCGGAAAACATTTTAGTAAATGTGAATAAGTGCATTGAACTTCTTGGAGCATTGCCAATAAAATCAAATGATCGAAAATCAACTAAAAGTAAAAAAGCAAAATTTGAAGAAGTATTAGATATTTTTCGTTCAAATTTACTAAAAGTTTTAGACTTGGAGTTGGAGTCAAAAGTTAATGACATAGATATTCTTGTTGATGAAATAAAAGATAAGATTAGTAACACCAATAAATCATCGGAAAAAGTAAAATATCTTACAATGGTGCCGAAAAATTGGTCAACTAATGACCTGGAATCTCGTTTTTCTGTTTCACATTATTTGGCTTTAAAAGCTAAAAAGCTTCATGATGAGTTTGGTATTGGCTCGTCTCCTAATCCTAAGCCCGGAAAAAAACTGAATTGTGAAACAGAAAAACTTGTAAAGGAATTTTACTACAATGATGAATACAGTAGATGCCAACCTGGCCAAAAAGATTTTAAATCTGTGAAACAAGATGACGGGACACGTGTTCATCGGCAAAAGCGTTTACTTTTGTGTAATCTCAATGAGCTGTGCGTGGCGTTTAAAAATTTACATCCTAATTGTAAAATTAGTAGCTCTAAATTTGCTGAGCTAAAGCCAGCTGAATGCATTTTAGCTGGGGGAAAAGGAACGCACTCCGTCTGCGTTTGCAAAATTCACCAAAATATAAAGCTAATGATTGCCGGAGCTCACTTTTATGAATTGACTAAAAATGATCCTGATAGATCTTTTTTACAAGATTATAAAACGATTTTATTAAAAATGATATGTGACGAACCTAATTTTTCTTGTTTTTCTGCTGAGTGTGTTAAGTGTCCTGGAATAAATAATATGAAAGTTATTTTAGAAAAGCTGTTTCAAGAAAATTTTATTGATGACATCACATATAAGAAATGGACATCAACTGACCGCTCCAATTTGGAAACCCAAATTGATACAGTAGATGATTTCATTGAAAAATTTACCCAGGGTTTAAAAAAACTGTCAATTCATGATTATGTTGCAAAGTCACAGAGTCAATTTTTAGCCGATGAAAAAAAGAATTTGAAACCAGGAGAGTTTTTGGTTTTATGTGACTTCGCTGAAAACTTTACATGTATAATACAAGATGCTATCCAGAGTTACCACTGGAACAACACTCAAGTAACTCTTCATCCCTTTGTAGTATACTACAAAAAAGGTGATGAGTTACTTCACGAGTCTTATGTAGCAATATCAGAAAGTTTAGATCATGACGCAGTAGCAGTAAACTTATTCATAAAAAATTTTTTAAAAGAACTAAAAAAAAAGCATGAGAATGTTAAAAAAATAAAATACTTTACTGATGGAGCTGGTTCTCAGTACAAGAACAAAAGTAATTTTATCAATCTTGCACACCACTTTAAAGACTTCAAAGTTCATGCTGAATGGCATTTCTTTGCCACATCGCATGGTAAAAGTCCATGTGACGGAGTAGGAGGAACCGTCAAAAGATTAGCTGCAAAAGCGAGCTTGCAACGACCGATGGAAGATCAAATAACGTCTCCTTCAGACTTATTTAATTGGGCTAAAGATGCACTGAAAAGCATGACATTTATTTACAGCACAATTACTGAACATGAAAAACATGCTAAGTTTCTAGAAAAACAGTTTAAAAAAGCAAAAGCTGTAATAGGATCAAGAAGTTTTCATTGCTTCATCCCAATTAATGAGGAAAAAATTTATTGTAAAAAAGTTTCTAAATCAGATAAAACTTAAACATTTCAAATCATTAAAAAAAATATAAAGCAAATAAGAAAAGTTAAAAAGCTAACAAAAAAAAATAAAAATAAGCGTTGAATTATATATGTATATTTTATTTACTACATGCTCTTATTAAGTTCAAATTTTAATAAACAAACTACTAAAAATAAATTAACAAAATACATTGATCAATTTTAAAAATACAGAAGTAATAGATAGTTTCGGTAAGCATAAGTTTGTGTAAAGATTCTAATCGTAGACATTGCACTTTCAGTCAGGCGCGACCGCGGCTCGGCTCGTCCGACCGCTCGAAACCCGAAACAGTCATCTTTAAAAAATCATAACTCGGAAACGAAAAGAGACTCCAAAGTTTTGAAGGTCTCAAAAGATTTGTTATAAAATTTACTTTGAATAAAAAATAATTTAAACAAAATAAAAAGGGTGCGCCATGGTTAAAAATTTGTTTAAACAAATAAAAAAAATTTTTTTTGCATAACCAATCGGAATTTGTTTATTTAAATTATTTCCTTTAAAAGTTTATACATTTTTACTATTATCACTAAATTTTCATCAAAATCGGTTAAAACCCGTAGAAGTTACAAGATTTCAAAAAATAAGTCTTTTTTTTCAAGTCGAATTTTCATACGGCCGCCATTTTGAAAATTTTGGGAAATTCAAAAAATCAACTAAACCTCCTTTATATATGTGCCAAATACTACTTTTTCCCAAATTTTCAGCGAAATCGGAGGTGTCATGTCAGATCTTGGTCGGTTTCAGCTGGAATGCCTCGTATCGATCCCCATAAAGATCCCATATTCCCAAGTTGCAACAGACTTACTTATAATCCGCCTAAAAGGAGTTAGGGAGGGGGCCACGGAAATTGCAATTAAGCATTTTGCTAGCCGGCACCTCCGCTCTGCTGGAACAGGTGGGGCGAAGTAGCTTCCCTCGCTGCTTAGCCGCGCTCCCAAACCACTCTCGTCCCCGACACTCGAGTGGTTCGACCGAAAGCTAGCAGCGATCGAAGACCACGTGCAGCACACCTGGACAAGCAGAGCCGGATCAGGCAAGGATCCGTCAGTGCAATATCGCCTCGCCATCACCATTGGATAAGGTCCCGGAAGGTCCAGAGAACCTCCCGTGACGATCAACTGCCCGGATACTCCGGTAATTTTAAGGTAGATTATTGTAATATTCAACTCTGTCGTTAAACTCTGTCATTAAATTGTAACCTTTCACCATTTGTTTTTCAATTAAACAATATCACCTTTCCTTACTTTATTTCATTTTATTAACCTAATCAAAAGCCAGACAACAAGGGGACGGGACAACTACGTAAGTAGTTGTTCCAAAAAGACGAAGATCCTACCCCTTTTAAAATAATAACGTCAAGGATTATAAATCCGTGACAATTGCCTTCACTAAAGTACATAAGAATCACATAACCTAACCTATTCTTTGACATAGTTATTTAATATTTTTACACTAATTGTATTACATCATTGTACATTTATTGTTTAGTACAATAAATAATAAATTATTTAACAGTATAAAGTACTTTTACGTTCATTGACAGTCTCTCTGAAACGATATTTTCATTTGGTTATACTACTTGTAGCACAAGTAACTCAATGGTACCATGCGAAGAGTATTATTAAAAATTTATGTTGTTGGGATTGTTATTATTAAAAAAAAAACTAAGCTAATTTCTACTTAATTTAAAAAAAAAAACTATTTATCCTTTTATTTTTTCCTAAAACCCGATTGGCATAGGCGGATTTTAACTTTACTTAAATAAAAAATTAATTGTTTAAATAACTATTTCAGGCAACTTGTTACGACGATCCACGCTACATTTTTTTATTTCTTATTATTTTAAAGAATTATTGCCAAAATTTCAAAAGTGTGCTTCAAAAATTGAAAAAGTTTCAAAATTACTGAAAAAAAACATAGTTTGGCGGATTTATTCATATAACTTTTCAGATGATGAATATTTGAAAAATAATAATACTGTTGGAGATAGAACTGCGTATTTATAAATATTTTCTTTTGATATATATTTAATTATAAATATTAATAAAAAATTCATTATTTTATAGGTCTATTGTAGTATATGTAGATGAAATTATTGGTCAAAATACATTTATTAAAATAAGTGATGAAAAGGAATTTAAAATATTTAAATTCACTGTAAACAATAATAGTGGAACAAAAATACAATGCAATATTTATGATAACAATATAAAACTATTTAAAGATAAAATTGTTTTAAATAAAGTAAATTTCATAATAAAAATAAAGTAAGAAAATTAATTTATCAATTCAATTAAGGTAAAGGGTACAGCCGGTTGGGGGGGAGGGGGGGGGGGGAGTGCACCAGGCGTAAGCCCCTACAATATATCTTACTATATTATATAGTTGTTTTTCCTCTCTCACGCCCCTCGCCCGCCCCCCAAAGGCCTCTCAAAAAAGTGCTTAACTAACCGTAAAAGTGTACCGAAATATGCTTATTTCTATGAGTTTTGAATTATCCTATGATTTTCCAATCACGCCCCCCACCCACCCTTCCCACGCCCCCCATTTTTAATGTTTTGTTACAAGTTTTGTATATTTTCTCAATTTAATAATTCTTTTTTAATGGTATAATTAAACTATATAAAATTTTAAAATTTGAATTCATTAATTTTAAAAAATTTCATTATAAGATTAATTAGAAAAATCCAAGTTTTTAATTTAAAAAAAATAAAAAAAAGATTTTATTTTCAGAAAAATTAAATTCATAATGGAGTAATTTTTTCTTTTTAATAAATTCTAAAATTTTATTTAAAAAATTCTTGTTAAACTTTAAACCCTTATTTATTTATTTTTATTTTTTTTATTCTGTAATTATCATCCAAATATATTCATGTATGTATTCATGTATGTACGCGTGCGCGTACGCAGAGGAGTCTCCGCGTAGGCGCAAACTTACCCTTTCAAACAAAAATTTGCGCGTACGCGCAACTTAGGTGTTCCGCGTACGCGCAAACTAAATTATCCCGGGGGTCTATTCACTAAGATTAGCGCAAGCGTTATTTATTAAATAACGATATTGCGCATGCGCATTGTAATTTTTTTTACAAATTTAACGATTAACACGCGCGATAAGTGTAAATTAACGAAAAAAAAGTTTATTCTGCGCTTTAAAAAGAGCGTTAAGCTTCATTTTAACGCGAAGTATACGGCTAGGTCAATGAACGCTCTGAAACAATGGCGTTAATACCACTTAACCCGATATTTATGATTTAAAAAAAAAAAAAAAGAATAAAAAAACTAAAATAAAAAGAAAGCTTATTCATTTAAATAGATCATTAAGTAAATTTAAGTTGAAACACATATAAACACTGAGTTAAGAGAAAAGCTTAAATTTAAGTAAATATAAATAAGTTTTCAGAATTATTTTATTTCTGCAATGATTAAGCTTGACCAAATAAATACTGAATTTATTTTAGTGATCTAAAATTTAAATATCTACATTCAAGCTGACTGTGGAACGTTTTTGTATAAAATTTAAAAATCCATGAAAAACTTTTAAAAAATTTTTTATTTGATAAGATTTTAATTTTTATAACAATTAGTGCAAATTAGAATTAATAAATAACGCAGGTAAATAGATAAGGAAAATTTAACAAACTAAGTTACAATATTAATATAAACCATACATTATCTCTTTTTTCAGAGTATTATTTACAAACACTTTAACACCCTAAGCTCTCTAGCATTGAGAGGTAAAACTAATTTTCCATTAGTCAAATCTTTTAGTTTTGCTTCTGCTCTGACCTTCAACTCATGATAGCTCTAAAAAAAAGTTTATAAGTTTTATATTTGAGTAATATTTTAATAGTAAATGGTTTTCATAAAAATTTTGTTGGTATTAATCTGATTTGTCTTTCAAAAAAATAATATAACAAAATGAGTGTTAAAATATACAGCTTAAAGATTGAAACGGTGCATGCGCAGAGCCTTCCCTATAACCCACTTCAACACTCCAATCGACCCAAAAAGCTTCCAAAATTATTCTTGCTTGCGCAATTCTGCACAACTTTAGGAGACGCCATGGGTATGAATTACAGATTTCATGTATAGTATATAATTCCCGCGAGCGAATAACCGAAAACAAGGGACGAAGTTCCGATTTTGAGGTTTATAAATAAATTGATTGAATCTTGTTTTACAGATTGATCGAAGAATCTGATGCCCAAGCTGAGGATGTTGAAGAAATAGAACACGAGATCAATGATGAATATATTGCAGGAATTCAAGAAAGAGATGAACTGATAAACACATATTACAATAATAATAACAACTAGCATCTAAGGGAGAGCAGGGCATTTCGGGCAGTTTGAGCAAGCGCTACAAACTCTTTTGGTTCTTACCAAATCAATTTTTATGTATTAAAACAATAAAAACCATCAATAGGCAACTTTTTTCATGTTCATTTGTCGAATTTTTCTCTTCTTGAAATTGTAAAGGAGGGCGGGCTATGTGAGCATCAAATCCTCTAAATCAATTAAAACCACTACCCTAAAATTTTGGAAATTATTTTGTTATGTTTGAGAAAATAAAAATAACTAATCCTAAATAATTCGTTATTACAAAGGATATCGTTATTTTTATCTTACGATTTTTCGATTCGATACGCTAAATTTTTAGTTCGCGCGTTATATTTAGTGAATAGACCCCCCGCGTGCGCGCAAACTTACGTACTCTGCGTGTGCGCAAAAACTTTAGACCTCCGCGTGCGCGCAAAAACTTCCGATCTCCACGTGCGCGCAAAACTAATGATGTTCCGCGTGCGCGCAAAAACTTCCGATCTCCGCGTGCGCGCAAAACTCTAGATCTCCGCGTGCGCGCAAAAACTTTGATTACGTTGCGATAAATGCATCAATTATTGTCCTTCTAAACATTAAAATTGTGATTAAAAAAACTTCCTAACTCTATAAAATTTATTTTCACACACGGTGCAGAAAGTTTAAACTATCTGATTTTTCCCAAACAGGTAGTTTGAACTCCTTGCTTTGAGTTGAAAAAAACATTACACTCGACGCTGGAAAAGTATGAGCTAACCCTTAGCAAACCCTTGACACTCTCGCCTTTGGCTCAGGTTTTGAACACAAATTGTTTTAAAATTAGCTAAAAACCCAAAGATGTGACGTAAATGTCTGCTCCTAGCAGGTCCTCCTTTCAGGGTTGGATAAGTTTTTTTGGATCATCGATTGCAGAAACTTTGGAAATCGCTTTCTGGTACCGAATGATGAGCAAAATCATCAATAATTTTTCTAAATGGTCCTTTTTTCGATTATCCACACAAAATGTTTGAATTATTTTTGTTTTTTAAATAATTTTCAAACAATTTGTGTTCAAAGCCCATTGCACTCCTAGACATGTGTATCCTCGCATGTTTTTGTCTTGAACTTTAAGAGAAAAATATTTTCAAATCTTAACTCAAAAAGTGTAAATCTGAACAATTTATATTTCAAACCTCGGAAAATGCTAAAAAGTACTTCTAGTAACAAATTATTCCTGTTCAAATTTTTGAGTTTGGATTTGAATTTAAGTTGGTTGAGATCTTCTTTATATTGAATATTTAATCAATTGGGATGTGTCTCGAGTTTTATTTATTTTTTTTATTTTAACAAAGATTTTTAAGACACCAAAAATTTGTGTACCTAATATGGCCCCTTTGAAGTAATCTATTAATTGCGAATAAATTGTGTATACTTTAACAGCTTCTTTTAAAATTTTACACACTAAATTAAAACGATATTCCAAATACTACTTTATAAAATTTTTATACCACGCAAATTAAAAGCAAATCTATGAAATATCGGTATTTCTACTAATTCGTGGGGGGCCATATTAGGTACACTGCAGAATAAAAAGTTATTTAAGAATAAAAGCCGTTAGAAAACGAGTTGAACAAAAACTAAAATCACGTTTTAAAGCTGAAACAATAACGAATCGAAGCTACTTATGAAAATTTTGGTCAGGTGAGTCTAAATCTTTTGGCAGACCATTTAATTACAACGTAAAATAATAACGAAGGTATACGAAACTAGTTTTAGCTATAAGGCGTGCGCAAAAATAATTTTCAAATGTTCAAAATAACTCAAAACTTCATAAATCAGTGTTTTTGACTTCTTCCTACCTAATTGTAGAAATGCCGTATATCGAGCATATTCAAAATAACAGGGGGGGGGGGGGCATATTAGGTACAGGGACCCTACTTAATAACAAAGAGGATTATTGAAAAAAAATAAGAAAAAAATTTTAAACGAAATTTACTATGTAATACATTTAGATCAATGAGATAAATATTGACTACGTTGTGCATTAATATTCGTTGTTGAACATGCCTTATTGAAGCAGTAACAGTATCGTGATGCCTGTAAAAAGAACATTGACCAAAATAATCGTGGCCGAGGTTTTTCCAAAAATACTTTTAAAAATCTACAATATAATTTGTTCGGTCGAAAATATCTTTCCTAGTCGACAGGTTAGATCAATAAGGTAAATCCGTATATTATTGCACAGCATAGACGAGATTTATCTTATTGATCTAACCTGTCCACTTATCGTTTCTTCAAAAGTTCTTTGTTAAAATAAAAAAAATAAATAAAACTCAAGACACATCCCAATTGATTCAATATTCGATATAAAGAAGATCTCAACCAACTTAAATTCAAATCCAAACTCAAAAAATTGAACAGGAATAATTTGTTACTAGAAGTACTTTTTAGCATTTTCCGAGGTTTAAAATATAAATTGTTCAGATTTATACTTTTTGAGTTAAGATTTGAAAATATTTTTCTCTTAAAGTTCATAAAGAGACAAAAACATGCGAGGATACACATGTCTAGGAGTGCAATGGGCTTTGAACACAAATTATTTGAAAATTATTTAAAAAACAGAAATAATTCAAACATTTTGTGTGGATAGTCGAAAAAAGGACCATTTAGAAAAATTATTGATAATTTTGCTCATCAATCGGTGCCAGAAAGCAATTTCCAAAGTTTCTGCAATCGATGATCCAAAAAAACTTATCCAACCCTGACTGACTGACTGTATAAGGTTTTTATTTCGGCCTTGGGGTATAACCCTATTTGGTCGCTTGACAAGTACATCGAGTGATACGAATATATAGTAACACGTTCGCATGAATAGATAATTGAATGCACTTAAAATTAGATTACAACGAAGTAAATAACAAAGATATAATATATAATAGCACGTTCTCGTAGGTAGAATAATAAATGCACTTAAAATAGTATATTATAGTACAGGTGCAGCATCGTCACCGGGGCGGTTTTAAGGACTCAAGTACGTAGCGAAGCACAGCACGAGGTTCTTAATAAGCCCTGTTGACGTACTGCACTCGTACTATATACTATTTTATAGTGCGAGTCACCGAAAACACGCATCAAAGATTTGATTTTGTGGTTAGAGTGACCAGGGGTACTATAAATTAACTTACAACAAAGTGACTTATAGGGCAGGAAACAAAATTTATTAACTGGGTAAGTGTGGCAGGTGCAATAGTAAATCGAATCGAATCGTGGGATAATCCATTCACTAGAAAATATATGACATTTTCCCGTGCGAGATCAATTCTATTGCCGTTTCAAACATTTTTTTCCCGTGCAATGATAATTCTACTCCCATTCAATATATTTTTTTTCCCGTTTAATACATATAACTTCCGCTCAAGTATTTTTTTCCCGTGCATTTATTTTCTTTCCCGTTTAATCACTTATTTTTCCGTGCAAATGTCTTTTTTCCCGTGAATTTGACCTAAAATTTCCCGTGTGTTTGCTTTTTTTTCCCGTGCTAATAAATTAGACCCTATTTCTAATCACCCCCCATGCCCTTTTTTTTACTTACGCCCCCCATTTTTGATATATGTTATCAGTTTCTACCCACATCGCCAATTTTTGATACAAGTTATCAGCTATGTATCTATAGAAGAAATTTAAAAAGTAACTACGAAGCATTAAAAAAATTAACTAATATCCAAAGATAAAAGAGAGAACCAAAAAAGAATGTCAGCATTTTATTCGTGATGTGATTGGTTGAAGTACAAAATTTAAAATTTTAATTTTAATTTTTAATTTTTATATTACAATTCAATTAAAACATCTAGAGAATAGATTTGATGAAAAAATATTAACGTAATCAAGTGTTCGAAATTATCCGATTATAATCATGAAAATAATAATTATTAGTATACAAACTGTAACAAAACCAATGAATCTATAATCACAAAAGTTTAAATGAATATGAACTCTGAACGTAGCGCAAAGGTAAAGGGTATATATAACTTATTGTCGATTAATTAAGATGCAGCTTCGACAAAACTTGTTTTAGATAATATAATACAATTGTGCGTGCGCTTCGCTTAGAGAGCTTCAAGGTTTGGCAAGAGGGTAGGTACATCGGTAGATTCAAAAGTGGGTAAGTGTTGACCTACAAAGGTTTGTACAGGATCGAAAACAATAGTATAAAAGATGTTAGTTTCAGGGTTAGATGTTGAGAAAAAAAAAAAAAAAAGTACAACATACGTTCAAAGTTACAAATTGAAGTATGAAAATAATAACAAAGTGAAAGAGGCTACACATGGCTGGAAACTGGTGTCTTAAGATAAACTTCGATATTAATCAAGATAGGTTGATTGGGACAGACCTACGTAGAAAAAGCGTTGATAACAAATGTAAAAGGATGTAGGAAATATTTGTTAAAAAATTTAAAGAGCTGTGTGGGCAAAATTGTATGAAGATGATTAGTTTCACGATTGCAATTACAAAAAAATTTGAGAAGAACAATAGAAAATATAGTTTTTACAAAGATGAGAACAAAGATTCAAAGTTAGAGACCAAAGCATGAAAAAAAGAAAAAACAACAGCAAACACCAAAATTTAAGCAAGTAGATTCATGTGAAAGAGATAGAAACAATATTAAGCAAAAATGTACATATAAGCGTAGGTTCAAAGTTACAAACGTAATGACAAGTCCAGGTACGGCAGTAGGTACAATGAAGTTACCACAGTAGTTATCAAGTTTGAAACAATGTTATGAACAAGGTTTGTTATAGGGTTATTTAGAATAGTAAGTACAAGAGGATAAAAAAGATTATGCACAAGGCTAGATTCAGTGTAGAAAATTAAAAAAAAAATAGCTACTGCTGTGATGCTCTGTGATATTTATATTAATTATTTATATGTCACCTGAAGAGGAGGGTTGTTCCCTCAAAACGTCGTGAAGATAATAAAAAATCTTATAAACTTATTACATCTCATTTATTTAACCTGCCTGGATAATCAACACAAAGTCAACAAATACTTTAAAAAAATAAATAAATAAAGAACTAGAGTTAGCATGGGAGTAGAAACAGATGTAGAAACAAATGCATGTGTAGAAGGTTCGGCGTTAGAAGCTTGAGTAAAAAATAGGTAGTAAGCACAAGATTATTAACGTATGTAGGAAGTAAAAGAAATCAACAGACGTAGTAAAGAGAGTCGGAAAAAAATACTGAACAGACGTGGATAGTAGCAAGGTTATAAAGCAGGGAAGGTTAATAAATAAAAAGACGAAAATAAATCGGTAAAAGCATAGAAGCAGATGTTCAACAAAGGATTGAAATGAAAGTATGATCAAAGATTAGAATAAAGTAGTCTTAGAATTAGAAATAAAAGCATGAAAAAAATTCAAACTACAGTTATCACCATGATAGAAATATAAATATAAACATTAGCATATTCCTGGGTAAGAGCTTAGTTATAAAAAGCAGTAAGTGCAACGGTAAGAACTAGGGTAGTTACAAGGGTTTGGAGTAAGATGAAAAGTGAGAACAAAGGTAGGCACGAAATAAGGTGCAGGTGTAGTTACAAGCTATAAAAGTAGAAGCAATGGTATGTATCAGAGTAGTTACAGAGGTAGACACAAGAGTATGTGTATAAGCGTAGGTACAAGTGTAGATTCAAGCATAAAATTCTGGGGGGTTGGCAAGCGTAGCGAGCAGGGAGTACCCCCCCCCCTAGTATATATATAAGTGTGTGTGTGTGTGTGTGTGTGTATGTGCATGCACGCGTGTATTGTCGACCTTGGGGTAGAACCCTATTTGGCCGCTAAAAGTAATACAAAGAAATTACATTAAATATAGGAGCAATACATAAGTAGCATTAAAATTACATATTTGTTGCTTAGAACTGGTAGTATATAAAAGTAAATAAAAATAAAAATAGTATTAGGTGCTGCAGCGCGTGGGTTGAGGATGTAATGCGCGTAGTGAAGGCCGTTGACTATTAACGTGAGGAGGTAGTGTATGTAGATGGTAGCATAGAGAGGTAAAGGATCGAACAGGATCAAATGCGGGCTCGTAAAGAGCGGGGGAGTATAGGGGATTGAGGGAGGGTGGGGGGTACTAGACCAGGCGCTCACAAAGACAGCGGGTGGCCCAGTCGGTGCGGTTGCGTTCGAGGAGGGTGTCGCGAAGCGAGGTTTTGAAGGCCTCGGTTGTTATTGTGTTGAGGTCGTGGTGGCTGAGAGAGTTAAGGATGCGGACTGCACAGCTGGCGAAAGAGTGGCGCAGGGTGTTTGTACGGGCAGGGGGAACGACAAAGTAGCCAGTGCCACTGCGGGTGGACCTTGAGACCGGGGGAAGCAGGTCATATAAATAGGATGGTTGACTTCTGGTAACAACTCGGTGGGCGAGTGTGCCGATGAAATATTCCCTGCGGCGTTTGGCGGAGAGCCACCCGAGGGCGAGTCGGTAGGGCGTGACGTGAGCCATCCAGGGGATGTTGCCATACACGTAGCGCACGCAAGCGTTAAGGAGGCGTTGAAGTTTGAGGTCTTGGGCAGCGGTGAGGTTATGGTAGACGGCGCACGCGTATTCGAAGTGGGGGAAAATGAGCGATTCGACGAGCTCAAGTCGGAGGGGTCGTGCGAGGGCATGTCTGTAAAAACGCAGACTATGAAGGGAGGCGTAGATTCTGGCGGCGATGGAGGTGAGATGCGGGTTCCAGTTCAGCGAAGGGGTGATGGTGACGCCAAGACTTTTCAGCTGGTCGGCGAAGGGGATGGGGGTTCCGGCGATAGAGATGAGGGGGGCGGTAGGGCACTCAATGTTTTTAGGTGGTGGGGGCTGCCAAAGAGTATGGCCACTGTCTTGCTGGCATTGAGCGTGAGTCCGTTCTCCTCAGCCCATTTAGCAACGGAAGAGGCGTCGTGGGATAGCTTCTGGGTGAGGGAGGTAAGACCTTCGATAGTGGCAGCTGCTTCGAGGTATATCTCCAGGTCGTCGGCGAATAGTTTGTGGAGCGCATGGAGTAGAGAGAGGGGGAGATCAAGAATGAAGATCAAGAAAAGCAAGGGGCCAAGGACGCTGCCTTGAGGTACACCAGCGTGAGCGGGGAGCCACTCAGCTGATTCGGCGTGTTGATCGTTTGGGAACTTCCACTGAGGTAGTTGGCGAACCAGCGGATAACCCCGTCAGAGCACCCAACTCGCCGAAGTTTGAGGAGAAGCCGTGAGTGAGGGATAGAGTCAAAGGCTTTGGAGAAGTCGAAAGCGATAAGACCGACGATTTTTTTGCTGTCTATTGCTCGGCGAACGTGATCGAGGATGCCTGTGAGTGCGGTTTGGGTGGATTGATGGGGTGTAAATCCGGCTTGGTGGGGGTCGAGGAGGTTGTGAGTGGTAAGGTGCATGAGAAGTTGTTTGTGTACGATGCGTTCTAGGATTTTCGAGGGGGTGGAGAGAAGCGCGATAGGCCGGGTGTCGGAAGGAGTCTGGGGGGAGCGTACTTTTGACAGTGGTACTATGAGCGCACGTTTTCAGGTGTCCGGGAAGGTGCTGGTCTCCAGCGAGTAATTGAAGAGTGAGGTAAGGTGTGGCAGTAAGCAAGGAGCGGAGAGCTTAAGCATTTCGGTCGAGATGCCGTCCTCGCCGGTACTTGAAGAGGAGCAAGCTGCAAGTGCTTGGGAGACATCGTCTGGGGTGATGGGCGCAAAATCGAAGGTGGGGCAGTTAGGGTCAAGAGGGGGTAAATTGCACGCTGTAACGATGTCCATCTCGTTAAGAGGTGGCGACGTACTGCATACAGCGGCGAAATGGGCATTAAGGGTGGAAGGTGAGAAGTGTTTGAGGGGCGAGGATGATGTTTGAGAGCCAAGGCCAAGTTTTTTGAGTTCGCGGCATTTGGCGGTGGCGAGGCGATTAGAGACTTCGTTGCGTTTGCAATGGTAGGCGGTGACGTTGCGCGAGGAGCGAAACCGGCAGGCATTGCGGTAAAGCCGTTGGCGCTCCGAAATAAGCAGTCGGATGTCTGCGGAGACCCAGGGTTTATTTCGGTTTGAGGTAGAAAAGGTTTTGGGTGGTGCGATCTTGTCGAAGGTATTGACGACAGCTTTGGTGAGGGCTTCGGTGTAGCGATTGAGCGCAAGTGAGGGGGAGTTGGGGGAGGGGGGCAAGTGTGCAGCAGCGAGGGGCGCGAGAAGGGAGGGCAAGGTGGCAATGGTCGTTGAGAATGGGGCGGTGACGTCGCTGGGATGGAGTTGTTTGAGGTTACGCGAGGTGATGACTAGGGATGCGAAGGGAGGGGTGGCAAGTTTGTATTCAAGCTCGATGAGGTCGTGGCCGCACGAGAAGGGGTCTAGAGATTTACGGTAGGTGACGAGGCGGTCGGGGTCCTTGAGGAGGAAGAGGTCAAGCCAAGTGTGGTGAGAGGACCCGTCGCTCCAGAGGGTGTGGTGGGTGGGGGGTGAATCGACGAGTTGGAGTGAGTTAGTAGTAAAGTGATGGCGAAAATAGATAGAGTTGTCGGTGGTTTTAAGCATGTTGATGTTGAAATCGCCTGTAACGATTACATGGGAGTAGAGAGGGTTGAATTTAGCGAGGCTATCGAAAAAATCTATTGGTAAACGGGTGGAGGGTGCGCGGTAGACTATGGCAAGAAGAGCGGTAAAAGACGAGGATTTGACGCGGTAAATAACGTGAGCGGGGTGGGTGTGGTCAGTGGGATCTGATTTGTCTAGCTCAGTGATGGTGAAGTCAGACCGCGCGAATAGACAGATCCCGCCGCCAGGTTTGTTCTCACAGTCGTGCCTGTGCAGGGTCATTCCAGGAAGCTTGAAGAGTGAGGACGAGATGGCGTTGTCGATGCGAGACTCGGTAATCGCGAAGAGGTCATATTTGTTATCGGTCCAGTGGTTTTCAAGCTTGCTGAAATGAGTGCGGAGGCCGTTGATGTTGACGTGGCCTATGCGGAGTGAGGGGGTAAGGCCGGGGCGAGGGGCTGGTGCACACGGGGGGTCTCATTGTCTGGGTACTTGCTGGGGGCACGGGTTGGGGGTAAGATGATTGAGGTCGGAGGCAGAGGTGATGGGTATAGGTGCAGCTGTAAGGGTGGGTCGCATGCAAACGCCAGAGTTGGACACGAGAGGGGGAGCGTAATTAATTTCTCTGGCACGCTGCCGAGCGGCGGCGTGAAGCTTGTGAATGGGGCCGGGGAGAATAGGGTTGACATAAATGCCAACTGCATCACCTTGGCGAAGAGTTTGAGTGCGGTTACGTTTTTGAGTTTGCGACCAGAGGAAACAACGTCGTCGCGCACGGTGGTGGATGAGAATTGTATAGCAATGGTGGCAGAGGTGGGGGGTAGGGTGGCTGGTGTTTGCGTTTTGCCCTCGAAGATGCGAGAATTATAAATGTGGGCGGTGGCGCGGGAGCAGTCCATGGCTTGGAGAATTTTGGAGGCGGCGGCGATCCTGGAGTCGTGATTGTTGATGAGGGCGCGTGGGATGCCGGAGATGCGAACCTCGCAGGAGTCACGCTTGATGACATTGGAGTGGATGGCGGAGATTCTGCTGCTGAGGTGGTCTTGGTTTTGTTCGATCGCGGTGAGACGGGTCCCGAATTTTTCAAAGACGCCTTCGAGCGACTCGATGCTGTGCTTGACAGCAGAGATCTCGGAGAAGAGCTTGTGGGCTCAAAGGGGTGTATCGGAGGGTAAATTATCGTGATCGGCCATGGCGGAGGGGGGGGGGAGTGAGGGCGCGGGGGGCAGAAGATTTTGGTCGGTTGGCTATCGAGGGCCGCGGGGGGCGAGGTGCGAAAGCGTTTGGCCGAAACGGCTGGAGGGTCGCTGGCGTTTTGCGGGGAGGTAGGGATAGAGGTGGAGTGGGATGGGTGATAAATGGTACAATTGCTGGCTGTGGAGGAGGAGGAGGAAGAAGACGGGGTGGGGGATGACGGAAGGAGTCTGGCTCCTTCGGCCGAGAAGTGAGTTACGAGGCACTTCTGCAGTAGAATTGAGGGGAGTTAGAGGTGTCGATGCGGGTGCTGCAGTTTGTGTGGATTTTGCCCGAACAGCCAGCACAGGAATGGTGGCGTGAGGTTTCGTTGTTACGCGAGATTTTGCGACAGGCGATGCATGAGCGGTGGGTGCGGGTCATAACCGAGATCAGGGCATAACTGGTGGCGAGAGGTAGCGATTTGCAAAGGAGGCACTGAGACACACGCCGTTTGCACTAAAGCACTAAAAACACGCGCTGCAGACGCTAAACATACGCTACTGACACTTCACACATGGTAGCGCTGGACGCGCACTGGAGCGATGATGTTTGTCAACAAAGGCGGGGCAGCAGACAGCTACGTGGGCGATGATCAGCAGTAGGCAGACTGTGGCGCTGCCGATGCGCAGGTGGTAGTCAGTCAAACTGTTGTGGAGTAGAAGGCAGCGCGATCGGTAAAGAAGGTGGGGGCTACAGCTCACGTGGCAGGTGCTCGATAATGGCCTAGGTCAGGCTGGGCGATGTAGGGCGCGCCGGGAGCACGACGTCGGGTCCTGAGAAGCTGGCAACTGGATGTGGCTGGCGACGGTGAACAGGCTGGTGGTGCGGTGCGTGCGGTGGCTTCCTAACCTCAAAGCGTTGCCGCAGGCGTTTTCGAGACACCCTGGCTCAGAAAGGTGAGCCTACTGGGAAAAGACTCGTGGTAGCGAAGGCCAGAAGGTGTCCGAAAAAACCTGCAAAAACTTGCACTCCACGACGCTTGAGCGGCCGAGTTTTATAACCCAAAAAAAAGGTATGTG
Source organism: Encarsia formosa (assembly GCA_038277355.1). Lineage (NCBI taxonomy): Eukaryota > Metazoa > Arthropoda > Insecta > Hymenoptera > Aphelinidae > Encarsia > Encarsia formosa. The sequence continues at coordinate 24,556,689 of CM076187.1, forward strand.
TGTTCTTTTCGAATGTTAATTTTTAAGTGAACGACGTTGTCAATGACGCAGTGGTTGGCAACATCGAACGTTCTTTTTACTCGCTGTAAAAACAGAATAAAAATAAAAGAATGCGAACAAATCAATTCAAAAAAACAGATAAATTATCAAAGTTCGGATATTTTACGAACATTCCGCCCGCCTCATTCAGGGGATGATATCACAATTAGTAAACAAATTTAATAACAATTAATATTTCAATTCAAACAGAAAAAACCTGTAAATACGGATCGCTTAATACGTATTTTTAACGCAATCTCTTAGTAATTGTTTAGTTAATAAGAACAACCAAAATTAAATGTTTTTAAGAGTCTAGTTGCCGCCTGCCATGAAGACTTACACCATCTAGCGCAAGACTTAAAATCATTCGAATCATCTTTTCACATAGTTAAGTTAAGATAAATACCGCCCACCGTGGTGATTTACAGTAGGTAAAATTTGACACCTCGTCGATTACTGGGACTGGCAAAAGGCATAACTTGTGTATCGGACGCGTAAACTCGCTATTAGCTGTCTTCACTAAAACCGCGCGAACGTTACCGTCAGGGCCCGTGTTTATCAATCTAACGCGAGCAAGAGGCCATTTAGCTGGCGGGGTGTTTTCATCTTTGACGAGAACTAAAGAGCCAACCTTAAGGTTTTCGCGAGGATCGCACCAACGCGTGCGTACTTGCAGGGTCGATAAGTGCTTGGCTTTCCAGCGACGCCAAAAATCGTCACGCATTCGGGTAAGTAGATCGTAACGCTTCGCGAGGGTGATATCGAAATTGACTGTCCCTGACTCAGGGACTACTGTCAAAGCGTGGCCGACGAGAAACGAGCGGATCAAAAGCAAACGAATCCTATCTTCCGACCCTCTTGTGCGCATGCTCGTGGACTTAGCTTTCAGATTTAGTCCTCTCAGCTGTGGAGCCGTGGGTGCCGATTGCCGAGCGGCTGCTGCAATAATCTGATTGTGTTGCCGTGTTTATATATTTTACCTGCTCTTCTAAGTACTTAATCGTTGTGTTCATTAATTGTTTTTAATAAAAGAACGATTAACGGTTGTACCTAACGTTTCTGAGTGTGCATGAGTCGGTAGTGCACTTAAACAAGAATTTCAATTTTCTGCTGTTCTCGTCTTTTCATTCAGACATGTAGACTTCGGTTGTGCAAGTGTAAATTAATTTATACAACAAGGATGGAGAAATCAAAAGATAATTTTAGTTGTCCCACATGCAGTTCAACTTTCACAGAGAAAGGAAGCCTAACAAGGCACCTGAAAAATAAGCACTCTTCAACAAATATTGTCAGTCAAAAGACTCCTTTGGGTCAGTTTAACTGCACATCCTGTGATAAAACCTTCACCACTAAAGGCAACTTATCTCGGCATTCCAATGATCAACATAATGCAGCAAAAAAATCAGTTAACATTTATTGTCCCTATTGTGAAGAATGTTTTACCAGGAAGGATAATTTAACTAGGCACATTGCCTCCAAGCATAATGGAACTAATACAAAGTAAGTTAAATTTTATTTTTAAAAATGTTTAATTGAATACTAGTATCAGTTGTCAGTTTTTATTGTTTTTTCACTTTAAAAAAAAAATTTTTTTAAATAAATTTAAAGGTGTTCTATTAAGACCAGGACAGAAAGTCAAAATTTTGAAAAATATGACGCATCCACTATTCCTTGTCCCTTTTGTCAAGAATGTTTTATAAATCAGAACAATTTAACTACACATATTGCCTCCAAACCTAAAGACAATGATGGAACTAGTGAAGAGTAAGTTAAATTTTATAAAAAAAAATGTTTAATTGAATATTACTATCAATTGTCAGTTTTTATTGTTTTTGTGCTTTAAAAAAAAAAATTTTAATAAATTTAAAGTTGTTCTATCAAGACCAGTACAGAAAATCAACATTTTGAAAAAGATGACGCATCCACTATTCCTTGTCCCTTTTGTCAAGAATGTTTTATAAATCAGGACAATTTAACTATACATATTGCCTCCAAACATAAAGACAATGATGGTACAAGTAGAGAGTAAGTTAAATTTTTTTTTAAATTTAAATTTTATACTATCAGTTGTAACTTTTTATTGGTTTTTTTTTTTCACATTAATTAAAATAATTTCTTTATTGATTTTTAGATGTTTTTTTAGGACTTCTTCAGGAGACCTTACACCCAGTGTCACATGGGTTATGATGGTGGGTAGACATTGTCTTAAAAGCTGTATCGAGATTGGAGAGTACTGTAGAATTGATGAAACAGAATCCTATAAATCACGAAGCTCCGATGTTGTCTACTCCACACTTCCCTGAACTTCCATCTAATCTGCCAAGTCATCAGAACATAGAAAAACAAATCTTTTACTCTACAAGAAAACAGCGCGTTTCTGAAGTCAGAGTGAAAAAACCAACTGCTTTGGAAAAGGCTTCAATGGAGTCTTCTGTTCCCTGCTGAAATAAAACCTACGAATAGGTACAGTTTTTATTATTTTTTACTATGAATTCATATTTTTTGTAAATTTATTGACTTTATGGATGCTCACCTTCAGTTTCGTTTCTTAAATATTTTTTTATAAAGACTTTCTCAAAGAATCGTAATTATGACCAAACTCGGTGCTAATGAGCTCACTTTCCCTTGAAGGATTTACTGTTAAAGATGTTATTGAAGCCTTTTCCAAAGCAGTTGGTTTTTTCACTCTGACTTCAGAAACGCGCTGTTTTCTTGTAGAGTAAAAGATTTGTTTTTCTATGTTCTGATGACTTGGCAGATTAGATGGAAGTTCAGGGAAGTGTGGAGTAGACAACATCGGAGCTTCGTGATTTATAGGATTCTGTTTCATCAATTCTACAGTACTCTTCAATCTCGACACAGCTTTTAAGACAATGTCTACCCACCATCATAACCCATGTGACACTGGGTGTAAGGTCTCCTGAAGAAGTCCTAAAAAAACATCTAAAAATTAATAAAGAAATTATTTTAATTAGTGTGAAAAAAAAAAAAACCAATAAAAAGTTACAACTGATAGTAAAAAATTTAAATTTTAAAAAAAATTTAACTTACTCTCTACTTGTACCATCATTGTCTTTATGTTTGGAGGCAATATGTATAGTTAAATTGTCCTGATTTATAAAACATTCTTGACAAAAGGGACAAGGAATAGTGGATGCGTCATATTTTTCAAAATTTTGACTTTCTGTCCTGGTCTTAATAGAACACCTTTAAATTTATTTAAAAAAAATTTTTTTTTAAAGTGAAAAAACAATAAAAACTGACAACTGATACTAATATTCAATTAAACATTTTTAAAAATAAAATTTAACTTACTTTGTATTAGTTCCATTATGCTTGGAGGCAATGTGCCTAGTTAAATTATCCTTCCTGGTAAAACATTCTTCACAATAGGGACAATAAATGTTAACTGATTTTTTTGCTGCATTATGTTGATCATTGGAATGCCGAGTTAAGTTGCCTTTAGTGGTGAAGGTTTTATCACAGGATGTGCAGTTAAACTGACCCAAAGGGGTCTTTTGACTGACAATATTTGTTGAAGGGTGCTTATTTTTCAAGTGCCTTGTTAGGCTTCCTTTCTCTGTGAAAGTTGAACTGCAGGTGGGACAACTAAAATTATCTTTTGATTTCTCCATCCTTGTTGTATAAATTAATTTACACTTGCACAACCGAAGTCTACATGTCTGAATGAAAAGCCGAGAACAGCAGAAAATTGAAATTCTTGTTTAAGTGCACTACCGACTCATGCACACTCAGAAACGTTAGGTACAACCGTTAATCGTTCTTTTATTAAAAACAATTAATGAACACAACGATTAAGTAATTAGAAGAGCAGGTAAAATATATAAACATGGCAACACAATCAGATTATTGCAGCAGCCGCTCGGCAATCGGCACCCGCGGCTCCACAGCTGAGAGGACTAAATCTGAAAGCTAAGTCCACGAGCATGCGCACAAGAAGGTCGGGGTATATGATTCGTTTGCTTTTGATCCGCTCGTGACGAGAAAGTGACCAGGCGTTAAAGAAGCGAGATCTTCAGGGTGATTACTGATATCGATCAACGGGCGAGAGTTAAGGCAGGCCTTGATTTGACACAAGAGTGTCGTAATCTCTTCAAAAGTAAGAGTCCAATTGCCAATAACACGCTTCAGGTGGTGTTTGGGGGATTTCACTGCTGCCTCCCAAAGTCCACCCATGTGAGGAGCAGAGGGGGGTATGAAAGTCCATTCTGTGCCATCTTTGGCCAAAGAGATGCAAGCATCTTTGTAAAAATCGGAGGCTTCGTTAAACATTCTACGAAGCTCCTTATCAGCTCCGTGAAAATTTGTGCCGTTATCGCTGGATAGTGTTTGTACATGACCGCGTCTGGAAATCATATGACAAAAGGCTACAAGGAAGCCTGGAGTCGTTAAGTCCGAGACTGCTTCCAGATGCACGGCCTTAGTTGCTAAACATACAAACACGTAAATGTAACCTTTGTAAACCTTGTGACCTCAACCTTTGGTGGTACGCAATATTACAGGTCCCGCGTAATCAACGCCCGAAGCTAAAAATGGCCGAATAGAGTTAACTCTGAATCCGGGTAGGTTACCCATGATTTGAGTAAGAGTTCTTGCTGCAAATCAAGCGCAGACTGCACACTCACTGTAAATTTGTTTTGCGAGGACTTGCACGTGTGTAATCCAATACCTCCTCACAGCATGCCTCACACAAAGCTGAGGTCCTCCGTGCAAAGTTTTGATATGCAAATCATGCATAATTAAATACGAAAGCCGAGAATCTTTGCTTAAAATGACAGGGTGCTTTTCATCAAAACTCAGATTAGCACGCTGGAGTCGACCACCAACACGCAACAACCCTTTGTCATCAAGAAAAGGTCTTAATGATCGAATAGGCGAACCGACTGAGAGTTTTTTGTTTTTGCGAAGTGCATCAATCTCGGTCGAGAAAAACTGACGTTAAGATTGCAAAATCAAGCAACTACGAGTGTTCGCAAGCTCGTCGGTTGTTAAGGGTTGAATTAGGGTAGTTTTTGAGCGATTTTTTAATTGATGGCAATTTTTTAATTTGTAAACAAAACGCAAGCAATATGTGGTAACTTTAACTGGTGTATCCAAATTCGAATAACGATCTAAGAGATTTACATTTGTCGAAGCGATTAAAACGTGAATAGCCGCACTATCACTTCGTTTAAATTCGAGTGAAGTTTGCTCGAGTGTTTCGATGTTACATGGAACAAAGTCTGGATCGGAAAGCCACTCTGGTCCACTCCACCACAGTGAATTGTTCATCAGATCGCTTGGAGTAATACCCATAGTTGCAAGATCAACGGGGTTTTCGTTTGTCCGTACATGTCGCCATGCGTCGGGTGGTAAAATTGATTGTATTTTACTGACTCGATTGGCGACAAAGGGTGTCCATCTGGATGCATGTGCTTTTATCCAGGAGAACGTCACTTGAGAGTCAACCCATGCATGTGTTGGGGTATTTTCTAAATCATGTTTTTGACGTACTTGATCGATGAGCCTTGCGCCTAAAAAAGCACCACAAAGCTCTAGTCGTGGAATACTAAGGGTTTTCACCGGCGCGACCTTCGTTTTGGCGAGCAACAATTTTGCAGAGCTACATGCGCCGGGTACTGTGATACGTAAATAGACTAATGCCGAGTACGCGCGTTCAGATGCGTCAGTGAAAACATGAATCTCGGTATTAGAATTGGACTTAGTACCTAGCCATCTAGGTACGGTAATGATTTCTAGATTAGGCAGTCTCAACTTGAAATTTTCCCATAGCTCTCCGAATTGAACAGGGAGTGGTTGATCCCAGTTTAGGCTGATTAACCACAAATCCTGAATAAGAATTTTGGCCGCAATCAAAACGGGACTGTACCAGCCAAGCGGGTCGAAAAGACGAGCTATGTCTGACAGAACAGAACGTTTTGTAGGCTTGCATTTCCGAAAGTCATCCATTTTTATTTTCAGAAAGTAAGTGTCTTTGTGAAAATTCCAAACCAAAGCCAACGTAGTAATTGTTTCGGAAGGTAATGTTTTAACCTTGCTTTCGGTATGAGGGCAAATTTTTGGGTCATTTGAGGCCTATTTACTCAATTCAAAGCCACCAGCTTTTAAAATTGCAATAAGTTGATTTTTTACTTCAAGTGCTTCTTCTAAAGTGTCAGCACTGTCGAAAAAATCATCGACGTATGACGATCGACGAATGGATTTAGCACCACGTGGGTATTTTTTGCCTTCGTTAATGGCTAGCTGCAAAAGAGTACGGAGCGCCAAGTACGGGGCACAGTCCGTGCCATAAGTGACTGTCAAAAGCTCAATAATTTGCATCAGCAGTGAGGGGTCGAATCGCCACAATATTTGTTGCCACATAGTGTCATCAGGATGCACTTTTATTTGGTGAAACATTTTTACGATGTTGGCTGTAAATACAATTCGGTACAACCTTGCACGTGTAAGAATGACCCAAGGTTCTGACTGCAATTTTGGACCAATCATTAAACAATCATTCAATGATTTACCCGAGGGTGTCTTATGTGAGGCATTAAAAACAACACGAAACTTCAGAGATGGCAGTGTGCGATATATACCGTGATGAGGTAGAAATGTGCCTTGCTTAGAGTCAGTTGAAATGACTTTCATGTGCCCCATTTCGAGGTAATCCGACATAAATTTTGGGGTATTCAGCCTTGAAGATTGGATTGAAAGCAGCCTTTCTCTCATTGGAGAGTAGCAATGAAGCAGCGGCTGGTCTATTTGAAGGTAAATTTTTGGCTGGATCAAGCCGAAAGGAAAACGTACTATGTAACGCCCGGATTCGTCACGAGAGTGAGTTTTGATAAATATTTTTTCGCACTCCTCGTCTTCTTTTGACAAAGTTTTTTCAGCAGCGAGTTCTTCGATCTCCCAAAAACGTTGTAGATCGAATAAAAAACAATCGTTGTCATGTTGTAGATCGGTCAGAACGGAGCAGTGCAAAAGATTTTTCGATTCAATGTGCGGTGGGTTAAAAGTTAAATCGTCGGACCAAAATTTTTCCAAAGAAAATGAGTTGCTTGAACGATTCATGGTGATGAGGTGTGAACGAATGACATTAGGCTTATCGAAGCCAGTAGGACCCATTAAAATCCAACCAAAGGGTGTACGACATGCCACAGGTTCGTCCAGTGAGCCAGTGCGTTTTTCACCTGAAAAAAGATGACCGCACAAATCAGCTCCGATAATAAGATCTATCTCGCCCGGGATTGCAAAATCAGGGTCTGCTAACGGTAGTCCGCTAACGTGAGTCCATGATTTTGTTACAGGAGCACTCCTGTAGCAAAATCATGCTGGAATCAAACCTGTCAGCTTAGGTAAAACTAAAGCATGCATATTTATCGAGAAATTAGATTCTTTGAGTGAATTTAGTGTAATGTTATCTTCATGATTAGAAGTGCCTGATGCGCAAGCTTGAACGCCTTGAATATTTACGCTCACAATTCGACGAGGTAAATAAAGGGTGCGTGTGGCATTTTCCGAAATGAAAGTAGATTCTGCCCCGGAATCTAACAAAGCGCGAACTACTAGCGCGTGACTATTCTTATCACAAATTTGAATGCGAGCCGTTGCTAGCAAAACAGTTCGGCTTGCGACCGATGAAAGTGTGCAACACGAAACTAGCTTTGTTTGCTGAGCAAATTGGTTGCTAAACTCATCGCAAGAATCATTACTATTTTGATTGTTTGTGTCTATGTGTAGCAGTGTATAGTGATCGCGATTACAAGTACGGCACCGATGTATTGAGCGAAAATCTGACGGGGTGTGTCCAGGATGTAAACAATTTAGGCATGAATTCAAGCTCAAAATTTTGTTTTTACGATTCATAGGTTGCATATTCAAAAACTGAGAGCATGATCCTAATCTGTGGTCACCAGAACACAGCATACATGGAGGAAAAGGAGATTTGACCTTACTCTTATCTCTTGAAGAATTAAAATTCTCACTCGAGCGTTGTTTAGTCTCTTGGACTTTCGTCGCGTTTAAAGCGGTTTTGCTAGTAAGCTAGCTACGATTATTTGAATTTGGTTTAAAATTCTGGCCGACGGGTTTTTTGTGATTTTAGATTAATCACACTGTCGGAATTATGAGAAGTAAACTCTAGCGCATGAACGCGATTCTCGAGGAAATCAGTGAGGGCTTTGAAAGTCGGAACTTCTTTGCTATCGGAAAGTGAAGTTTCCCAAGTATAACGAGTCGAACGATCGAGTTTCTGTTCCAAAACATAAGCAAAAAATTCATCCCAATGATGAATGGGTTTCTTGAGCGTTCGAAAAGCTCGAATGGACTGCCGGAACGCGTCCAGCAACCGCTTGATTTTAATTGGGGATGACTTTGTAATCTGTTCAATTTCGAACAAACTCTTCATGTGAAAAGCCGACAAGATCCGCGGGTTACCGTAACACGAATTCAAATCTTCCCACGCGCCGTCGAATGCGTTTGAGGTAACTTGCGTATTACTCACCAAAGACGCGACCTCGCCTTTGAGACGTGACTTCAAGTAAATAAGTTTCTGGACGTTCGTTAGCCCAGGAATTTGAATGATCATAGTGTCAAAAAAATCGCGAAAACTTTCCTATTCTAAGGTGTTACCGTCAAAATACGGGAGTTCAATCTGAGGCAAGAGGATTTGCCGAACGACAGCTTCCGCAGCTGATGGTACCACGCGTTGAGTTACTGGGGTCGATCCAGAGGGCGCATCGGAAGTCGACGTTTGGGTTTGCCGTTTTGCAATTTCAGTCTCTAACACGGAAACATGCTCCGAGTAGAGAAGCTCGGTGGCACTGAACAGGTCTTCCGTGGCGTAACCTGAGTCCTCAAACTCAGGGTAGCGTGCAAGCGCGTGATGGGTTTTTTTAAACGTATCCCAGTAACCGGCGAGAATGTCTAATCGTTTGCCCAGATAGCCAGCTGTGACATTTTCTTTCTTTGTTTTTGTCGTGTTTACAATAAAATTCGCGATCCATTTCGCGGTAGTTTTCTGATCAGTAAGAAGTTCATCAAAAGTTGAAAGTTTCAATAATCTTCAAAAAAAATTAAAAAATAATTTTAGTCTCGCATTGTTCACAAAACGAGAAAGGCGTATATCATTCAAAGGTTAGAAAACATATAGCCGAATTTTATCGCGTGAATTTAAATTTTTAAACAATGCAAATTAAATCGCAAAATCGCGGCGTAGAAAAGATTAAATGATAATCGCTAATTCTTAACCTAGTTTAGACAATTTTACGGATTGATTTGTAGTGGTTGACGACTCGTTGTTTCTCGATGTCTTCTCGAAGCAGTCCTGGGGATCTTGTTGATTTCACCGTAGTCGGGTCCCGAAGAAAAAGACACTCAAGGTTGTTGTGATGACGTGCAGCCGTATCGTGGTTGGCGTGTAATTTTCAGCCGAAAGTTGCAGCAATGAAAAGTTGTCCAAACCGATGAAGTTGCAGCTAGGTTGATAGCTCGAGATTGTAATTAGGTGTTGTGAGACGAGTACCGGCGTGCCAGCGTACTCGAATCGGCGACGAATTCACGAGAGCAAAGTACTGGCGTGCCAGCGTACGATGCTTCGGACTGCAGTTTGGCGTTCGTTTTGTGGCCAAAATGAGCTTTATAAAAGACACAAGACGTCGGCGTGCCTGCACGTCTTGTGTGATGTTGCGTTTTTGATTGCGCTTGTTATAGCGATGTGCGTCACTAGTAGTTTAGGTGACGGTGCCTTTTTTTGAGTTTATAGTTTTTCTCACTCACTATTTGCTGGTTAGTTGTTATCAGAGTTCGAAAGACCAATGTTTGCGAATCAGCCGTCTCGAAGAGCCAAGGGGCACAGAACGGCTTTCTTCAAAGATTTTGAGGTGTGAATGTATGAATCTATCAAAATAAAGTGCGTTTTAGAGTGAATGATCTTATTAACATTTATTATTCACAATTATTTACAATCAATTCAATAAAGAACAAATAAGTCATTTAATCAAAGCTCGACGCTTGAGCGGCCGAGTTTTATAACCCAAAAAAAAGGTACGTTCCACAGTATTTCTCAGATTGCATTTCGCCTAAAGCTGTATTTCCTTCATTAAAAGTACATGCAGCTATATTTGCTGCAATCTCTACTATGTTGCAGCCAGCAGACGATGTTTTGGGAGCAATTTTCCAAATAAGTTGATTTAAACTGTTGAAATAAGAGCAAATTTATGCTTGTACGATTGAATGATGAAATGCTGACAGGAGAAATTCCTCCGAGCATTGAACTATGTATATGAGTGTAAATGCTTAGTCGTACTTTAAGAAAGAGTATTTATACAGGCGTTAAGTTGTAACGTGTACGCCACTCGGTAGACCGCTATCGAGACGTCAGAATGTCGGTTTCTATAATTATATTATTCTGTAACAAATATAAATTAATAAATGTTCTTTAAGCCACTAATTTTAACATGGTAGCAAGAGCGCGTAGTTTTTGAAAATGGAAAAGTGACTATTTTAAAGTGTTCTCAAGTGAAACTGAGATACCACGTTACTTCGAACGTGAAGAGGTTTGGAAAGAATTTTAAATGAGCCTATTAGAAAAAGAAAATCAGTGCTTGAATGAATTAAGCTTCGCAGGTATAAATTTAGTGCCAAAGGAAGATTTAATAAAAACTTTAAGTAAATTGCCACCTAGAAAAATCTTGCAATATTTCAATACAGATGAACTAAAAAGACTTTGTAAAGGCACAAAGGAAGAAAATACTGTAGCGACAAAGTCAAGGGGTGAAATAATAGATATTCTGCAAAAATATCAAATAGAAGCAGTTTATGCTGACGTACATGAAAGTGATTTAAGAAAAGTAGGAAAAATTCAAATTGAAGAAATTCAAAACCGTCATAGTGCTAATTTGGAACATAAAGATAAACTAATTAAAGAGCTAACTATGTCGCGAAAACGAAGACGCAAGACTCCATATCTTTGATGGAAGGAATTATAGCATTTGGAAAATAAGGATACTCCAATACTTGAAAACAAAAAAGTGTGCAGAACCAGCAGTTCGAGAGGCTTTGACATCAGATTCACAAGAAAATTGGTCCGACATGAACGAGAAAGCAATAAACTACATTTATTGCAGTATAAGTAACGATCAATTAGAATTTTTGAGCGAAGAAGAGAGAAAATCTGCTCGGAAAATAATGCAGAAGTTTGACAAAATGTATCTAAAAGAATCTACAGCAATGCAAATCTGTGTAAGAAACAAACTCGATCAGATGAAATTAAAAAATTATGATAATTCAAGTACATTTTTCTGTGATTTTGAGAAGACTATAAATGACTTAAAAAATGCTGGAGGAAAAGTCACCGAGGCAGAAAAATTAAATTACATGCTGAGAACTTTGCCAGAATCCTTAAGCTACATTGGAGATCTGGTAGATGCTCTATCAACAGAGGATAGAAATTGTGAGTTCTGAAAAAATAAAATAAGCATGTGGGAAACCCGAAACTTGAGTGAATCAAACAAGAAAAAGTGTAGTGCATTTCAAGCAGAAAGTTCAAATGAATTCACATGCTATGGGTGTGGTAAGCCTGGACACTTGAAGAGAAATTGTAGAAACAAGTGGACCAAAAACAACAATACATTTTGGCAAGGAGGTGCACAAGAAGCACCACAGCAGAAACAGCAACAACGGCCGCAGTCTCAGCAGTTTCAAGGTCGCGGCGGCAGAGGTAGTCGACAACACAAATCAAATCGCGGAGGCAGGAACTGGCAGCCCCGCAACGATGGAGCAATTCAACACAACGCGAGGTATAGTAACACCGAAAACGACAGTACGGATGATCAGGTGAAAAACTCTTTTTTTGCGCATTTAACAGACGGTGATAAATTCGATAATCATGTTGTTGATATATATAATTGTGATACAAATAAAATAGATTGGATATTAGACAGTGGTTGCTCAGACCACATTATTAATGATGAATCCTATTTTTGTGAATCTATAGTTTTGAAAAAGCCAATTAATGTCAAGGTTGGTGACGGTAGAGTTTTGAAAGGCACGAAAGTTGGTAAAATTTTAACTTATTTTGAAGTGAACGGGATTAAGCATAAAACAAAAATATCCAATGTATTTTATGTAGCTGAGATGGATAAAAATTTGTTGAGTTTTGCGAAAATTACGAATGAAAATAAAATAATGTCTGTCGGAAATACGTCGAAAATATATAATAGTAATAATACTTTAATTGCAGTAGCTTGCAAAGAAAATGGGTTGTATAAAATAAGTAGTTATTTTGATGTGAGAGTATGTTATTCGTCGGAGAAAATTAACAAAAACATGACACAGAAAGAAAGGTTTCATAGAATTTTCGGTCACGTAAATTTGAAATATTTGGAGGAAATGTGTAAGACTAAATTGGTCGATGGGTTACCAGAAAAATTAGAGTCAGTAAATTTGAAGTGTGGGACGTGCATACAGAATAAAATGCATAATTTATCTTTCGAAAATAATAGAAGTAGAGCCACCGAGATTTTAGAGTTGGTACATACAGATCTAAATGGGCCGCATAATACAACGGGTTATGATGATTCAAAATATTTTTTAACTTTCATTGATGATTATAGTAAATGTGCATTGATTTACACAATAAAATTAAAGTCGGATGTTTTTAATTGTTTCGTGGATTATATTAATAAAGTTGAAAATCTTACCGGGAAAAGAATTAAAAAGTTAAGATGTGATAATGGAAGAGAATATTTAAATCGCGATATTTACAATTTAATAAATGAAAAAGGGATTTTACTTGAACCGAGTCCTCCTAACGTGCATGAATTAAATGGGACGGCGGAAAGATATAATCGGACGATTATGGATTCCGCGAGATGTTTATTTTTTGAAGCAAACGTGAATCGTAGATACTGGCTGGAGGTAGTTAAAACCGCAGCTTATTTAAAAAATAGAACTATTGCAAATACGATTGAAAATAAGACATCTTATGAAATTTTCCTCGGGAAGAAACCTAATTTGAAAAATTTACTTTTATATGGGAGTAAAGTTTTTGTGAGAGTTCCCGAAAATAAAAGAAATACCAAATGGGATAGAAAGGCCGATTTAGGGATCTTACTTGGTTACGACCACGTTGGATACAGAGTTTTGTTAAACGGTAAAATAGTTAGAGCCAGACATGTTGATATAGTTGAAAATGATGACAATTTGATTGGTTTTAGAGGCAATGATAACAGTGATTACGAGGATGATGAAACTTTAAGTCATGAAATTCAAAACTCTGAATCCAACGAGGGTAGGGAAAAGGTAGATTCTGCTGAAGAAGAGAGTAACCATGATAATGTTGAGTTAAATGAAAATCATTTAGATAGGCCGCAAAGAGCAAGAAAAAAACCAGATTGGTATGGGATAAATAGAGATTCAAATTACGTTTATGTAAATGTAGTTAGCGCAGATAGCCCTTCTACCTACGAGGAGGCAGTAGAGTGCGAGGAAAATGATTTATGGAAAGAAGCTATGGATAGGGAAATGAATAGTTTGATGAAAAATAAAACGTGGAAATTAGTAGATAGACCTAGAGATAAGAAGATTCTAGATTTAAAATGGGTATTCACAAATAAATCTGATAACCGAAAAAAAGCTAGACTTGTAGTTAGAGGCTTCCAACAAACTCAAGTACGGGAAGATTTGTATTCACCAGTAGCTAGAATTCAAACATTGAAATTATTATTATCCTTTTGTTGCCAAAATAATTTATTGATTATCCAGATGGATGTAGAAACAGCTTTTTTAAATGGTTTCGTAAAGTCAGAAGTATTTGTAAAACAACCAATGGGTTATCAAGACGGTTCAAATAGAGTTTACAAATTAATTAAAGCATTATACGGGTTGAGAGAGAGCCCGAGAACTTGGTATGAATGTTTTGATGATTTTATGAAGGAACTAGGATTTCAACGAAGCGAGAGTGACTATTGTTTATATGTAAAGTGTGAAAAGAATGAAAAAATTTATTTAATATTATTTGTTGATGACTTATTAATTTGTGGAAAAAATAAGGGAAGGATTGATCAAATTAAAAATAAATTATCAAATAAATTTTCTATGAAAGATTTGGGTGAAGTGAGCACTTATTTGGGAATAAACATTAATTATGATTATGAAAAATGTAATATGACACTGCACCAAAGTGACTATATAGAGTCATTGGCCAGAAAATATAATATTTTAAATGCGAAATTGTATAATACACCTATGGAACAAAATTTAAGTGTAGAACCTGCACAGCTAGCATCAAATAACGTAAAATATAGAAACTTGATCGGTGCATTATTATTTATTAGCACGAGTACGAGAATTGATATAAGGTGTGCCGTGAATTATTTGAGTAGATTTCAAAATAGCTATGATGAAACTCATTATAAATACGCGTTGAGAATTTTGAAGTACTTATATTTGACAAGAAATCTTAAATTAACGTATGAAAGAAATTTAAATGCTGACGTGTTAGACTGCTTTGTTGATGCTGACTGGGCTGGTGATAAGGTAGATAGAAAATCTACTACTGGTTATATTGTAAGATTGTTTTGAAATGTGATTTATTGGAAATCAAGAAAACAAGGAAGTGTAACTAAATCTTCGACAGCAGCTGAATATGTGGCTTTATCAGAAGCAGTAAGTGAAATAAAAGTGGTGAAAAATCTATTGAAAGATTTTAGTGTTGTGTTCGAAAAACCGATTAATGTGTATGAAGATAATTCTGGAGCGATAGCTATTGCAAAATTTGGTAATTTAACTAAAAATTCAAAATACATAGAAATACATTATCACTTTGTAAATGAATGTTATGAGAAAGGTGTGATTAAAATTGTAAAAGTAGAGTCAGAAAAAAATATCGCTGACGTATTAACTAAAGCGCTCGGATGCAATAAGTTTGAAAAATTCCGGAACGAATTACGAATAATTGGGAAGAAAAATTTGTAAATCATAAATTTGAGGAGGTGTGTTGAAATAAGAGCAAATTTATGCTTGTACGATTGAATGATGAAATGCTGACAGGAGAAATTCCTCCGAGCATTGAACTATGTATATGAGTGTAAATGCTTAGTCGTACTTTAAGAAAGAGTATTTATACAGGCGTTAAGTTGTAACGTGTACTCCACTCGGTAGACCGCTATCGAGACGTCAGAATGTCGGTTTCTATAATTATATTATTCTGTAACAAATATAAATTAATAAATGTTCTTTAAGCCACTAATTTTAACATAAAATCTCGTTGTTATTTTGCGTAAATCCACCAACGCATCTTTCTAAAAGCTCGTCTTTGCTCAGATCTTCGTATATTGGTTTCATTGCATCCAAAACATCAACTGGTAAGGCCTCGTTAGAGTGAGAAAAGTTTTCTAAGGTGTTCAATGCCACAGCTTTCTGGTATTCGCACCAAAAGTCCGCGCCGCTCGGACAATCGTAGTGCTGCGGATCTTCGTCTGTGGATGAGTTATGGGCGTACGTTGCCCAGATAGCCTTTTTCATTTTATTTACAGCATCTTCTTCTCGACAATTTCTTCTAATCGCCAAACCGTAGTACACAGTAAACTTGTCGATAAGTGACCCTGTCAATTTTCCTTGCCCCGACAGCGTTTTACTTTTGGTTGTTTTTCCGACGTTTTTACCGGACTTTATAATTTTTTCTTCAACCGTGTTCTTAACAAGGTCTCGGAGCCTTTTACCCATACGTTTTTGTACGTGGCCAACGCACTCTTTTTTTGTTATTTGGAAGTTGTCTCCGTACGGTTTCAAGCTTACTACTCCTCTGTAAGTCTTGCTATCCCCGTCACCGACATAATTTTTATAGCGAACACCCTATTTTTCTTGAGATCGCTGAAACATCTGCTTTACTGCGTCAACTTCCATGTTTCCCGAGGGTCCGGAATGATTTGCTTTGCACGCACCTTCAGCAACATGCTTTTCATGCCACGTTTCAAACTCAGCAGTATTCAAGCGATGTTCCCAAGTTTTGCATACTTGACAGTGTGCACTTTTTACAATAATATCAAGAACCTTACCTGTGTAAAAGCCAATCAACGAAGCAACACCAAACAAGGAGGCAAAACCACGTTTCATCCAAGTTCCATCTCCGGAAACTGTCAAATCTGAATGTGACGTCGCTTGCTTTTCTTCTTCAGCGGCAGAAGCCATAATTTTATCCGTAACTGATTGGACTGCGGAGCATATGCTGTTAATGCAATTATTATAAGTAGTTTTGCACAAAAAACTGCTTGATAAGTCCATTAAACTCATCATTAAATTGTAAACTTTCACTTCTTAAGGGGAACCTTCGGTGATTTTTCAGCCTTTAGAAATAAAAGTCATGAGACTTTGAAATTTTTTTTATGATTTATTTTGGCATATCTTCATTGATAGTGCATCGATATTTGGGTAAAAATAATTTTTTTACCTATTTTAGGCGGTTTTTTTGTTTTTTCACCAAAAATTTATCACTTAAACCTTGATAAAGAGCGCCATGATAAAGATAGGGCCATATCCATGCGAAAGAATTTAGCTATTGTCAGTACGAACAATTTATTTTGTAACAATTTTGTTTTAAATTCATTCTAATTTGTTGGAAAATATGTGTGACTACTTTCCCGGGTTAGGGAACTGTAGGACCAGTAGGCGATGCAAGTAGTTCCTCGGACTGAGTACGGGCCACCCGAAATTAAGGAGGGAAATCTATCAGAAATTTAAAAAAAAAATCGTTTTTTTATTTTTATTTTTTTTAAATTTAAATATGTTCCTAAACATCTCAAAAATACCCCTGTAAAATTTCAATGCGATATTATAAGCGGTTTAGAAGTTACGAAGAAATTTGTAGAGAAGGTAGCCGGGCGGTATAATTCCTTTTCAAAACGCGAATATCTCAAAACTGCATTTTTACAATTTGCGTGCAAGATTTCTCAAAAACTATTTATCTGATCATGTTCAAATTTTGAGGGAAGTTTTATAGCAGTATAAGCTTCTATGTGAACCGGACTTTTGATGAAAAATGTTGTTAAAGATTATTTTTCAACTACAATTTTTTTTTAATAAACAGTTCATTTTCGAAAAAAGTGAATAACTTCGGTAAAAAATTTTTTATTTATTATTTTTGAGGTTCACATAGAAGCTACAAAGGTACTCTACAAAGTACATATGGAATTTTTTGTTTCAAATTTTTTGGATAGCCGCAATCGTGCACGCAGAGGGAAAATATGCAGTTGCGCTCATGGCTATAGCACCACCATTTTGGATAAAAAAAAAAAAAAAAATTTTTTGTGCTTTTATACTTTTCCATGATTTCTGTAAAATTTCAATATTCTACAATAAATAATTCTTTAAAAAAAAAATCCTTGAAAATAAAATGGCTCGAATAGATTTCCCCCCTTAAGATTGCCTAATCTTTGTGTTTTCTGACGACATAGTTAGTTCCTGCGGTTGCGCACCAGCAGCCGCTAAGTACGCACGGTTTTCAGGTTAGAAATCCGCACCGCGACGAGTTTTTAATCTCGGAATCTTTGTCTCAGGGCGTGGCTCCGCCACCTGTGCTAGTCAAGTTTAGATCTATCGTAATCTGCACCTTCTAAAGGTCAGATTACTAATTAAGTTTTTTGTGGTTTTTTGGAGAGTTGTTTGACTCTCCTGTTAAAAACCACACCATGACGGCGTCCATCAATGGCGGCGTTGGCCTCACCAGTCAGACCAAACTGTACAGTGATTCCTTGGAAGCTCGACCCACAGAAGAGCAATCTATCACCTTGGATATATCTAGTGGATTCCCGAACCAAAAATATACAGATGCACTCCTCGAGCACATCGAGCCGACCGAAATTAAATATATGTCAAGAATCTCCGGAGCACGCTTCTGTCTTTTCCTGAGTAGTTCAGCTACAGTTAAAAAGTTGGTTGAGGATGTTAAAATGCTGAAAGTTGACGGTCACGAAATCGAGATCTCTCCGCTTGTTGCTAAAGCTAAGAAGGTCATTATCTCGAATGCTAGTCCCGTACTCTCGAATTCTGCTATTCAACGGTACTCAACCGCCACGCTGGGAATTCGGACTACCTCCAGCGTGTCCGAACTCAAGGCCAACTCGGGTGGGGACGACAGATTAGCGAATGTCAACAGTTTTCGCCGACAAGTTTTCATCCACCCCGAAGACGTGCGAAAACTCCCGACAAATCATCAGTTTGAAGCCAATGGTAAAAAATATAACGTGTTTTTTACCACTGACAAGCCTGTCTGCTTCCGATGTAAATCTACAGGGCATTTCGCAAAAAATTGCGTAGTCAATGGAGCTGATGTTCTTGATGAAATGATGGAAGAGAATGAAGAAGAACTTCTAACAGCGACACCTATCGACGGCTCGAGTCAGCTCGATGAGCCGTCTGCTGGAAAGAAAGACACCACAGTTACCGATATGGCTGATCAAGTGCTTCGCTCTCAATTAACATCGGTCACACACGCGGTGACCGTTGTGGAAAAGGAGCTAATGTTAACGCAGCAGCAGCAAACTTTAACTGCACCCTGTCTCGACGGTGACGCTAGTGCCAAACCGATCGATGTGTCTCGCCTTCCCGTATTTAAAAAACCCCCGGCGCAGCCGATTATTAACTTCGCTCTCACCAATAAATCAAAGAGGACTCACTCAGTCATCAGCGATAGTTCCACAGAGGTTTTTGAAGGTGAAGGCATGAACTCGCGTGTCTCTGACTCATCTCGTAATCTTTCTCCCAAGCCCATAGTCCAAAAAGTCAAGAAAATTAAAACTAACAGTCAAGGCAGTGATAAAAAGGAACGAAAAAACAGTGACGGCAAGAAACAAGCAACGATTTTTGAACTACCTATACACCTCGAGCCAGCCAAAACATTCGTGAACGACAATTTCGTTAAATTCCTTATAAACTTTGAAGATCTGGTTCGACTGTTACAGAAGACGACTGGTAAAAACACAACATTTAAAAGGGCGGTTACGGCGAACTACTCCAAAGACTGTGATCGAAATGCTTGAAGGAGTATACAAACTAATCACTGACTCTGGGACAAAAAACAAAATTACTAGGCTGAAACATGCCCTCATGAGTCCAGACTCCGTTGAGTCTGACTCTGATAGTTCTATGTGCTCTCTTAAGTGAGGTGCTTTAAGTGTGCTGTTTTACTCCACACTCATAACCCACTTCACTTACTGATTTTTGACTTTCTCGCATATTTACTTACCCATATTTAACTGTTTTCTTTTAATATAGCTGCATTTTTTTTTCTTCTTTTTGTTCTTTCTTTCCTTTTGAAATGCAATCTGACTCTGATAACTTTACTGTGGAAAATACTAAGATACTTTTGTGGATTGCAAAAAGTTTACGCGCTAGAAGGACAGAACTGTTGAATCAATATTCTAAATTCGATATAATAGTGATTGTGGAATCGTGGCTTGCTGACGGTGAAGTTATTAACTTTCCTGGTTACGTAGTATATAACAAATGCCGGAAGGACAGTTCTGGGGGAGGCATCGCTATCATCGTCAAAAGGACTATTGCTTTCACCGAAATCGCAAACACCGACCTTCAAGGTAAGTCATTTGAGTTCGCTGGTCTGTGCTTTACCGATTTTTCTCCGCATCTCAATATTTATGCATGTTATCGAGTCCCGGGTCCCGTCAATCAGGCTGATTGTGAGTCGCTTTTTAATAAGCTCAGAGTTCGGAATACCATCCTCCTCGGGGACTTTAACGCGTACAGTTTGTCCTGGGGCAGCAACCGCACCGACACCAGTGGTGGGCTTATTGAGAGATGCGTCGAGTCCCATGGCCTCGTGTATCTCGGTGATGACACACCCACGTATGTTAACGTTGATTCGGGTTACAGGTCCAAATTAGATTTAGTTTTTTCCACTGCTGACGTTGCCGGTGCGGTTGATGTCACTGTTTCCGACGAGACCTGGGGCTCTGATTATTTTCCGGTTTTCGTTGATCTTAATGTAGGGAGACACCACTATCGTAGGAAAACGTTCAAACTTAAGACGTTACGGACAAACTGGGATGGGTTTAGAAGCAGACTTGACGATCGCATTAAAGACTTTTTGACCCCCGGGAACGATTCCCTCAGTCCGGTAGATACAGTAGTGATCAAAATTATAGAGCACCCCCAAATTTCATACTTCAGTCTTTAAGTTTTTGTGCTTTTATACGACTGCAAACACTTAAATATTTTTATAAATGCCTGAAACTTTTTTTTTCACTTAAACTACATAAAAACTGGAAAGAAGAAGTTTTACTTAACTTAAATTCAATAAAAAAATTAACTTTTACTTCCATTTTTATTAAAAAGTTCATTTTTAAAAAAGCAGCTAATTTTTGCTTTTTTAAAAACTTGCGTAGTATATTTCAACCAGTTAAAAACATCCGAAAATATTGTAAATTTTTTTTCTTTTCTTTTTAGTATTCAAAACCAACAAAAAAAATTTTCAAGTTGATTGGTGCAAAGTTGTTCAAACCACAAGCAAATAACTCATTTTTTTAATCATTGTAAAATTACCGATTTTTCATGATTTTACATAATTTAATGCCTTAATCTCATATTTTTTTTCAGTATTACAGGTAAATTTGAATAAAAACACTAAATTAATAATAATTTAACTAATTTAATTTTAAATTGAAGAAAATCTTACAGAAAATCACCATAAGCTTTAAAATTTTACAAATTTTTCAACACAATTGATCTTTGAAAAGAAAACGTTATTTTTGTAATAATTGCTATGTATAAAGTATACTTTTTAAAATGTTTTTACCTTTCGTTAACAATTCAGTATAAATCTAAAGTAAGCTTATTTTAATTAAATATATCATTTGAATTCTTCGGATTCGAATTATAGACTATAGTTGCGACGTCTATTCAATCGGTAGATAATATACCTGCCTTACCGACTGAGCAGTTATTATACACAAAATGATAATTTTTAATGTTTATTAGTAACTGTAATCATAGGCAGAAGAGCAATATCTGAGTCGACAAAGTGGCAAATCGTAGGATTATTTAAGGGAGGGAAAAATCAGTGTGAGATATCTAGAACTCTAAAAGTGAGTACGCATTGTATTCAAAATACTATGAAGTCTTACACCAGCGCGAAAACCGTAAAAGTTAAAAAAGGTGCTGGGAGACCAAGGATAACAAGTGATCGAATAGACAGAATAATTATTAAAAAAGCAAAAAAAGAACGCACTGTTACGGCAAATACTATAAAAAATCAATTAACTAATGAACTGAATGTAAAAGTTTCAAGAGTAACAGTAAATAGGCGCTTGCTTGAAAATAATTTAAAGTCTGCTGTCGCAGTTCGTAAACCACTTCTGACTGCAAAAAATCGTAAAGCTCGTTATGAATGGTGCAAAGATAAATTATCATGGACTGTTGAGAAGTGGAATTTAGTTTTGTTTAGCGATGAATCCTCTTTTCAATTATTTTCCAACAGACCGAGAAGAGTGAGACATTCTAGTATTGAAAAATATAATGCAGATTGCATCGCTCCCAGGGTTCAAAAAGGTGGTGGATCTATTATGATTTGGGGCTGTTTGTCAGGAAAAGGAATAGGAGAATTAAAGTTTGTGCAAGGAACTGTTAACAGCGAAAAAAAAATCGACGTGATGAAGGACTACATGCTTCCGTCAAAAACAAAAATCTTTGGACGTCGAAAAGTTTGGTACTTTCAACAGGACAACGCCCCTGTCATACCTCAAAGAAAACTATGCACTGGTTAAAAGATAACAAAATACCAGTCTTAGATTGGCCAGCTCGTTCGCCTGACTTATGTCATGTCCCAAAATCGGGACAGATCTATTTACTTATTTTGAATCTACTTCACCCTTTTTTTTATAACCGGGTAGGTGACTCGAATAACTGAGAGGAGGATAATTAATGAAACTACAGAACCCGAAAGACTACTAAGAAAAATCTATTTATTATCAAAACCAAACCATTACAAACGTTACACGATCTACTTCCTTAAAAATAATCTTACTTCTATTAAAGTTCTGGACACTGCACAGAGAGAGAGAGAGAGTGTGACGTTGTTGTAGACTGAAGACTCCCGCTGGGCTGCTTGAGGTGGTGAATCGGTGGTTCAGCACAGTCCTGAAGGAACTTCCCGGCACTTTTCTCTAGTCGGTCACAAAGGCTGTTGTTTCCTTTAAAGTCTTACAAAATATAGTTGTCACTACCGGAACTCTAATTTTTATTTTTACTCGCACTTATCCGAAACTCGCGGATTAGGAGCTCTGATTAGTACACTCAGAATTGCCCTTAAAACGAGACTATAAATAGTCACTCAGGTTGATCTCGATATGTTTTTAAAAATATCGAGACTTTGAAAATCTTTAACTCCCGTGAGTCAAGTCGGGAAGATCTTCCTCGCGGAGCGATGTGCACGGGTCGAGTTCTGGATCGCGACTAAAAAACCAAGCTCCCGGGCTCGCGTTCGCGGCCCTATTTATACCCCTACGCATGAGGACCCACCCCCGTAGAGGGGATCATGGACCCTCCCATGTGTGCCCGAATCTGGGGGAAAAACCAATGATTTGGCCTCTTTTCCACGAGGGCTTGGCCTTGGCCTAATTTATTATAATATTCCTCATGTGTGGACTCCCTCTCCTACAAGTAAAGTCCGCCTAAACTATTATGGGACCCGATTCCTTGAGGCCTCATTGGGTCAATGTCACTGACCGGCGGTCGCGGGGGATTGTTTATGGCCTCCCGCCTCCTTGCCGTGACGCTCTATTGTTGGGGTCCGCTGCTGGCTTTTCCTTCACTCAGCCAGGCGTCCCGTGCTGATGCGTTTCTTTTGTCCTCTCCCTCTCTTCTTTTTCCCAGCTCCTGTTCGCTTTTCCTCTCTCTCTCTGTTTTTCTTCTTTTTATTCTCTCTCTCTCTTACTTATACTTACTAATTTATCTTATTTAACTAATAATTGAATCATTTGTAAATAACTTAAAAATTAGCTGAAAACTATTTTAATATTAAAAAGGGGAGCTGGTGCCGACACGACATCTCTCCTTCCCCTTCGAGATTGGAGGTTGTTTAGACAACTCCAATCGTTTACTATAGTAAGAACTCCTTAGTATCAAAAAAAATTTGTTTAATTACTTTTATATTCTCTTTTTTTTTTTTCTTAACTTTTACTAGAATCTAGGACGCCAAACAAGTTTATTTTATTATTATTAATTTGTTTGAATAATGAATAATTCGATTAATTTATGATATAGACTTATTTCGTAGTACTTAAGTAGTATTAAAAAGAAAAATATTATTCTATTCGCGATTTCTCTAAATTTATTTTAAAATAAGTCGTTTCGCTTAATATATTTTTGTTTCTATTTGTTTTTAGGAATTTCTCACTTATTAGGTGTTTTCTTATGTTGTAAAAAATTTTGAATACATGATATAACTCTTTTCTTTTGTTTTATGCTATAGGTTTTTTGTAAAATTTTAATTCTCTACTAAAACAGTATTACTTATCTGTTCTTTTATTCATTCATTAATATAAGTCTCGAATATTGATCAAACTCCAATTAAATTCATAATTTACTGTACCTTTTTCCAAATGACTTACTTCAAATATTCTGTGAACAAAATTGTGATTAGTATTTTTTTGAATATAGGTAGTTGAAAAAGAAATCCCTTAAAATTATGTTCGTACTTTACTCAAGGATTTCTTTTCCCTCCCTTTCTCACCAAAGCGACAAGGTCGCACCTACAATTTCCCTTCTTTTTTTTCTACAGACTCCTATGCTGGTTTGGTTTTTTTTTTTTCTTTTTAGCTTTTGGAAGTTATATCTTCCTGGTTATTATTATTCCCTTTTTTTACAGGGAAAGACAACCCCACTCTTTTCGTTTTTCTATTATTTAACATTAGAAGCTAGAAAATTTTTGAGGACGAGGATCCTTCTCGCGACGGAGACGATTCAGTCTCCGCTGAAAGTTTGAACAGTGCGATTCGTATTAAAGTTAAAAAGTTCTTCCAAGATGCCTGCAGTAAAGACTGTCGTGGTAAGTAAAATTTTACTTTTCTATAGGGTTGGCAACTTTTTGAAATTTTTAATATTTTTTTTTTTTTTTTTGCTTATTTAGTTAAAATATCGAAAAATAATCGACACGAATTTTTTTCTCTTTTTAAAAACTAAAATTATAAGAACTACAAGTGTTTAAAAAAATTTTTTGTTTTTCAATATATATAGATATACTTTTAATGGAATTTCGGGTTAATGACGTCATCAACCCGTAGTTTTAAAAACTTTTCTTAATATTATTCTTGCTCGATTTTGATTTAAAAATTCTAAAAAAAAAATGTTAAAATTCATTAAAAATCGAGTACTTAAAAAAAATATTTTTTTTTTTTTTGTACCGGTTGTCGACCCTATTTCTACATTATGATTTATAAATTATACCCCCCCTTTTTTTCACTACTATTATTATCATTATAATCTTTATTTTTATATTTATTATTTTATTATTATTTTTTTTTGTTTTTGTTTTTTTTCCAGTTTGAGTTGTGGATCCAGAAGCGTAAATTACGCAAGGCGCTAGCCGAGCGACGAGCCGCCGGCCTCCCGGTGTCTCCCGAGATCACCGAGCAGTACCGTAGTAAGATTTGGCGTGAGCGCCTATTTCATCGGAGAATGAGAATTCCCGTTAACGTAAGTTTTTTTTTTGTTAAAAATATCTTTATTCCTGTTTTTTTTTTTGATTTTATTTTAATAGTTTTCCCCCCCCCTTTTTTTGTTTTCAGTTTGAGCGGTGGCGTGCCGTTCGCGAGTGGCGGAAGAGTGAGCGAATTCTCAATCTCCGTAATTGGTGTGGCAGCAATTCGGGGGATATACTTGGGTGTATCCCCCTATTATTTGAAAGATTTTCATTAAATAATTAATTTTGGTGTATAAAAAAATATATGTATCATTTTTTTCATTTATTTTTTTATAATAAAAATTCAATTCTAATACAACTTTCTTTTATTTTCATTTTCAAAACCTTATCTCACAAAATTTTTTTCTTATCATTTATTTAATTTTTTTTTTTTTTTTTTTTTGATTTAATGTTTAAGAGTTCTGCATTTTACGTTCTTTATTAATCACATTCCTTTTTTGTTAAACTAAAAAAAATTTTTTTTTTTTTTTCAAGATCTCAATTTTTCACGTACTAGTCTCACTCGGCACGCGAGCGTGCTCAATTTTTAGTTTTGTAATTAAACGATAAATTTTTACTTTTGTTTTCAAAAAAAATAAAGATTCTCATTTTATCATATAGAATTGACAAAGAAATTTAGTTCATTATTTGAAACAAAATTGTTCAAAAATTATTGCGAAAATTCTTAATAATTTTAATTTGATCAGGTGATACTTGATGCAGATCCATAGTAATTATTAAATGGTTAATAAAATAAAACAACGTTTTAATTTAATGAGATCTACAGAATTTATTTAAAATGGTAACATGTTTCGACGACTAAGCGTCTTTATCAAACCGAGTACAATATAATACTAAAGCTAAAGTGAGTGTACAGAGTGTTTAAGTATAGCGATAGTAAACAGTCAGGGTAGAATACGAACGGTCAATCAACTCAAGTTTAGGAGTGGGGAGTTATTTAAATCTAACTTATCATTCAATAAAACGTTCTTGTGTTTTAGTCTGTTTATTTCTAAAGATTCTAACGAATCTAGTAATTTACTTTTTCCTTGAATATGAAAAATTCTCAATTTTTATCTAACTTCTGAATAATATTCTTAATTTTATTTGATAAATTGCCTAAGTAACTAAGAGATAAATAATTTTTCTTTCTTAGATCATTTTGTGGGTAAATTTTGTTAAAGAACATTTTCTCCCGTTTTTTTTTTTTTCTTATTAAATTATCTATCAATTCCGCAGAGTAACCGTTATTAACAGCCATCTGTTTTATGAAATTTAATTCTTTATAATAGTTCATTCTAGACAAAGGAACTGAGAGTAATCTGTGAATGTAGCAATTAAAGATGCAAGTTTATGGGGTACAGGTGGAAAGAAAAATTATTTATGACAGTATCAGTTTGTGTCTTTTTGTGATAAATACCAAAACTAAATTCATCGTGATTTGTATTACTGTTCTTAGTTATCGTCAGGTCCAAAAATTTCAAAGTTTTTTTTTTTTTTCTCAATTTCTATTGTGAATTCAATATCATCATGCACAGTGTTAATAAATTCAAAAAATATATATATATATTTTAATATTAATAAAAATTCTTAATAACAAAAATTTGTTAATATTTCAACTTAAGCGCAATTCAAATTTTGAATTTAACATACTCAACCAATCAAATCAATTATAAAACGAAGACATTCGAACTTGCTTCATAATTATAAAGAGGGATAGTTTTCAATTACAGTTAGATTTAGCATTAAATTAAATTTTAAAGATTGAGATCTAAATTCTATATCTCGCTTAAAAATATCTTACTATTAGCATTCTATTTATTTATTTAATTTTTATTATTTATTTTTTTTTTTGTAACACTATTTTACGCGACGAAAGCTATGGTATAATTTGTTATTTTAGTTCTACAAATCGGACATGTTTCTGACATTGAAGCACATCTTTTACAACAAGCTACGTGATTACAAGGTCGGAATATCGTTTTTAACTCTCTGGTCAGGCATACTTTACATGCCAATTCTGTTTGAATATCTTCATTGTCACTCTCACCGTCTTCCTCAGCGGGGTGTTCTTTTTCTTTTAAAACTTCTTCCTCTTCTTCTTCTTCTTCTTCCAGCTCCAACTGATCAATGACCCCTTGAACGTCTATGTTGTGGTCGACGACTGGCCAATCTGTTGCTTCAAAATTATTTACTAGCTCTTGTTCTAGAGTATTTATTCGCGTATCATCTGACATACCGTTGAGAAGTGTATTTATTCTATCAGTGTTGGCTATTACGAAGGCGCACCTACCACTCCAAAACATGTGTGTTATTAAAGGGTGTGAATCGTATCTCCACCCTTCTTGTCGTAATCCGCAAAAAGGGCATACGGTCTGATCACGAACTCCCGTGTATATGAACCCAGCCGCGCTTAGCCTGGCAGGGTGAAAAAGTTCGTTTGGCCAATTAATAAAAGTTTGTAACCTTATGTTTTCAATATTGTAATCTATTGTGACTTCGTCCTCTATCTCCTCCACCGTTGGTTCTGTCTCTTCGTCTGTAGGCCCCGTGTAACTCAGGGCACTGCCGACTAGATCATCTACATAAAAAAAAGGTAATGCAATAAAAGGTGCTAATTCCTGCTCTAATTCCATTTGTCTTTCTGGATTATTGCTGGCACTTTCTTCTTCATGGATACTGGCTGCCTGTGGTGAATGAGGTTCTTCTGTAGGATTCCCCTCTAAGGTTATTTTATATTTTATTTCGATCACTGTGTCCGGTGATCTTATAATGCCCGCTGAGTGCAAAAATGCCCCTATCTCTAACCTGTCGTGACCTCCAAACCAAACCTTTTCAAGTTCTCTAAGGCATCCTTGGCAAACTATTAATTCACCATCGTCCTCTTTTATTTTTGTAACCTGTTCGAATTCTCCCCTGCGTTGTAAAACGCAGCGGGAACATAGTATTTCCTCGTTTGCTGATTTAAAGTAGACTTGTTTAGCAAAAGATCTCATGTTTAAATCTCGGTTTTACTTTAACACCTTTTGTTGATCAGAAGTACTTTTATCTTGATTGTTATGTTAAATTCTAATACTTTTTTTTTTCTTCTAAGAGTTTTATTTATTTATTTATTTATTTATTTTTTTTTTTTTTTTTTCTATTTACTCAGTATGGTTATTATTAGCTTACTTTTGTACTTAACAATAGATTATAAACTAAATTATAAGTTATAAATTATAAACTATCTTAAAATTAAAAAGTTCCTTGTCTCTTCTTGCTGCGTTATCTTCTTCTCAAGGAGTGCTTGACACAGGATATTTTCTTGCAAGTCTCTGCGTTAAAAAAAATTTTTCTTTCTTACTTGTTTATTTTTATTATTATTATTATTATTACTATATTTTTCTTACATGCTTTTCCCGAAAATACATAAAGTTTCACATGCTTAACCTTTAACCTTATATATCAACTTATAATAAATTCCTTTCTTAACTATAACATTATAATTGCTAATATTTTTTTTTTTTTAATTGCATTCTCCTACGAGCCAATCACCAAAACAAATATTAATTGCAAATTGTTAAAATTCTACTACTATTTTCGTTGCTTAATGTCTAATTTCGGTCGTTGAGTTAAAGCGTAAGCTATTCACTTCGCATTTTTGTTTTTCTCAGGATTTCCCGCTGAGTCTTTTTCTACGTCTTTCTCCTTCCCCTGTTCTTTCATATTTCTTCCCATGTAAACGAAAAGTTGAGTCACCGAGTTAAACAAAGCGCCTAACAGTTTAAAGCTCACTCCGAAAATTAAGAATAATGTATGTCCTCTTATGATGGTGTCAACCATCATTTTAATAAGTTTAATAATCATAAAACATGCAATAAAAATAGAAGAAACGTTTCCCAGTGTTAAAAGATGGCTACACATTTTATTCCAAGTCTTTTCTACCAATGATTCTAGTGTTTCATTGTCGAAAAACCCCTCGATCGATAACCCCTGATCTGTCACTTTTGCTCCCGAAAAACCCCTTAGGACGTTTGACATAATCGCCTTTTTTTCTAAACTCATCATGATGTGATTTCTTAAACGCTTTGTGTCTTTCTGGTTGTAAATACCTCCCGTTGCGAGGGTTTTAGCATCTGTATAATTCCAAAAAGGTTTTGTTATGGGTTGAAGGACCTTCGGCTCACCTGTGAACGGGCTCGATTTGGCTAATTTTATCCACGTATCTCCTACCTTATACATAGGTGGTAATTTCTGATTACAGTCAATCCTTGTACCTTTCTCTAATAGTATTTTTGTTCGTGGGGCTAGAAAGAATTCATCCTTCCCCCGAAAAACAGGTAACTGCTCGTAGCACTGATCTAAAGTAGGTCTCAACTCTACTTCTACCTTTGCACATTTCATGGTATAAATAATTTCCCCCACCGTCAAACTTAAAATCCCTGGCTCGTTCATTAGTTTATAACCAAAGTCGTCTGGTGAAATTGATGCGATTGATAAAGCGTTATTCAGTACTTTTCTTTCAAGTTCACATTCCCGTTTTAAAATGTCGTAATACAAATTATTAATTTGGGTTTTTATGTGTTTTTCTACGTATACAAATTTGGAATTTATATACGCAAAAAGATCTAGATTCGAGGTGGCTATACCAGTATTAAATATGTTTTCTTCGTCTACCTGTTCTTGTAAAAAGAACAGTCTCGGATGTTCAGTACGTATTAATTTATAACCACACGTGTTTAGGTAACCTGTCTTCCAGAATGCAAAAGTATAATCTTCCGACTCTACGCTGTATAACACTTTGTTTTCTTCCGCTTCGTGAGCGATTTGCACCTTTCCATCGTATAGCACTGAATATTTTTTTAATCCACACGTGTCTGGTGGTAACATATCCCAAAAAGCCATGCTACCGTCGTAATCTGTGCAAGTCGTCATAGTTAAGGGGCATGTTAAACCCGATTGTAATCTGATTTTATTAGTTTCGATATGGACATCCGCATAATAGTCTTTCAAAATTATTTCTGCCCAACCTTGAACCACGACATCCTCCCAAGATCCCCATTTATCCGTGAATCCGCCACCCTTACAGTGACCCGATACACCGGTACTTCCCGCAAATTTAACTGGTGTGTTTGTAGTGCCGTTTCTTTTTATTCCCGTAATTTTTGTTGTACCAAGTGTATATTCCCCCGTCATTTGAATATTTGCACACTCTTCGCGCGTTAATTCTTTATAGTACGTAATTTCCCCGTTCTGTACCCTTGAACTGTAAGATGCTATGTTTCCGCAGACCGTGATTTCGCGATTTACACGAACTGAGCAAATGAGTACCCTAGTTGAACTAAATTCATTTAATTGTAATAATTTAACATGCTTGTTTGTGACGTTTAATACAGGCGGCTGTATGTCGCAATCCCCCACTTCTACCAAGGAAATAGCCGTAATGTTTGTTAAGTCTCCCGTGCAATCGAACCCGTAAATTGCTACAGAAATTTTGACGAGATTTAATATTGCGAAAATACCGATAAATTTCTGTACCGCCATCTGAAAAATAAAATCATATTCTTTATAAAAACCGAACTACAGCCCTTTTGGGACTATCTTCAATTACTCCCCCCCTCTCGATACGTTCCGAATTAATTTCGAGTTCAACCTCGTTTGGTGTATCTTTTACTACTATAACTAATATTCCCAAAAATATAAGAACGCCAGCCGAGATTAATATTACTATCCCACAAATAATTTGTATTCTAAGTCTAGATTCTTCAAAATCTTCCTTCAGTTTGTCGTGAGCTGCGTAAATTTCACTTTCTCTCACGGCCGTCCAAAAGGAGTTATGATTATGTGAGCTTTCTAAGGTTTCATAAAACTTTCTTTCTAGCGCTTTATTTGCGAAAATACTTGATAGTTCATTGAGATCTAACTTGGCTTCCGGAAAAATAATATTTTTAATTTCTGAGCTTGCGTTAAAGTACATATTTGAATAATTTCCACTCAATTCAAATTCACAGTTCGATGGAAGAGATAAAATTCTCAGCCCTTTTGTGCTTACTGCCCCCTTTATTATATTTCCGCACTTCAAGCTTAGTTTCTTTTCGTCCCCTGTCCCCACGATTGTTTTATAGAACGGTTTTAGCTTCAACATGTAATTAGTAAAATTATTCGCAATTCTTATGTCGCACTCATGGAAATTTATGTCACGTGATTTTGTTAGCAAGGTCTTTTCACAGCTGTTTGTTTCTAAGTACTCGAACGTTCTTTTAGGGCATAGATGAAACCCCTTTTTCACTAGACATTTATTTAGTTCGTTGTTACTAATAAATTTATGTCCCTTATTTTTGACAATAATAAATTTATCCGTTGGATTGATAAAAGCTGTACACTTGAAATCCTTAAAAATATTTTGCGGCAAAGGTATGGGAATTATCCTGTAAATTTTTGCTGCATCATCAAATTTCATAGGTATAAAATATTCCGTTAAGCCCTGTGTTCCGTACATTCCTCTTTTTATTTCAACCAAAGTCAAAAATTTTAATAATTCTTGTAAGCTTTTAGGAGTGTCAAAGTTTTTATTAGTAAAACGCATATCATATTCTAAACGCCATAAGGTGTTTTCGCACAATTTATTCTCCAGAAGTGTAGACAATTCAGTACCCTTTTGAAAAGCAGAAATCATCAATTTCAAATTATCCAGATGTTCTATCATCAATCTATATGCTTCTCTCGCTGTTTGAGCTAAGTGATAATATTCATCAAGGTATAGACGAGCTATATTAGATTCCCCCATTTTGCTTAGTTTTAATAATGCCTTAGTCTTATCAATAACTGCCGAAGTTTCCCACCAAACGTCACTCTCGCTTTCAAAAACAACCCTTCTTATTTCCTTTTGCGTTTCTTCTCTCCCTAGACGCCTCCTAGTTTCTTCCCTGGGTATAGTTACCTTTGATTTGTTAAAGTAATTAATTACGGTTTCATGTTTACTCAAAATATCATCGTAATTTCTTATAATTTCGTCGAATTTTTCAAAAACAGTTTTATTTTGGTCATTGCTCATAGGTGGTATGCAAGTTTTTAACTTAATTAAATCTTCACGCGCCTCTTTAATATAATATTGTCCTATATCAAAATTAAAAATTAATCTTATAACACAAAAATCTTCCGCGAAGCGAATTTCAGGTAACTCTGTAAATATTAATCCAGGATTATCTAAGGCTTCGATTTCTATTAACCTGTCAGCTTTAATATAACTCGCCCAAAGAACAAGGAGCAATAGCGACGTTTTCTGCATTCTCCTTTTTTTTTTTCTGTAATTTAAAAATTACTCTAATTTAATTTAAACTTAATCGTATTTTTCCCTTCAACCTTTTACCCTACTTCATGCATTAACTACTCTAATTTTTTTTCTTTTTTTTTTTTTATTTATTTATGTGTCAATTATAAACTATCGTGTAAGTTATTAACTTTCTTGCTCAACATACGAAACTCTCAGTCTATTCGCGTGCACCGTTTTTACTTTATTGTTTCTCATTCTTATGGTCACATTTCCCTTTTTATTTGGAATATCAACAACCGTGAAAGGGCCAGTATACTGGTCCTCGAATTTATGTATCTCCCCACCTTTTAACAAATACACGGACATGCCGATTCTGAATTCTTGTGGGTTGATTTTTTTATCATAGTAATATTTAGCACGAATTTTGGAATTTATCAATTTTTCCCTAGCTATTCCTTGCACGCTATTTAATCGTTTGCAGAGACCTTCAATGTATTGGTCGTAGGTCAATACCTTTTTCCTAAGGTCACCACGGGGATTCTCTGCGGGAGTTGTCGCTACCCGACCAAAAACAAGTTCGTGCGGCGAAAAAGAATGTGACGAGTGGTACGTCGTGTTGTACGAGAAGCAAGCTAATTCTAACATATCGCTCCAAGAATTATTTTTGTCAACGATTGTTTTAATGTATTCGCATAAACTATGATGCATTTTCTCTATACTGCCATTCGAGCTTGGCCTATACGGCGTAGTAAATTTTTGATTAAACCGAAATATTTTAGCGACTTCTTTCATCAATTTGCTGCAAAAATTTGTTCCTAGGTCCGATAATATAACCGAGGGTGCTCCAAATACACAGATAAACCTTTTTACTAGCGTTTCTGCTACTGTTGCTGCGGTCACGTCGCGTAGAGGCAGTGCTAAACTATATTTAGTGAAAGTACATTGAATTGTTAATATATTATTATAATTATCCGGCGTAGGCTTAAAAGGTCCTACTATATCTATCGCGGTACAAAAAAAAGGTTCAGGAACTGACGGTGTAAGAACTAGTTCCTGTTTGGTTTTTACTCTTCTTAATTTTTTTAAATTACACGTTAAGCAACCTCGTATAAACTCTTGTACAGACTCCTTCAAATTTTCCCAGTAATAATTTTGTTTTAATTTTTGATAACACTTTTGTACACCTCGGTGTCCCGACATAACCGTACCATGATTTTCGCGCAATATTCGCTCTCTTTCGCTTACCGGGACGTATTCTATCAGCCCTTTACATATAATAAATTTTGTTGAACACTCTTTGAAGGTATCTGTAAAAATATTAAGTACGTCTCCCCACAATACATTTTCAATTTCGCTACTTTCTGCTAAACTAACCGAAGCTATTTCGTACTTTGTTAATAAATCTTTCAACACATTAAGTGCATTCTTTAAATTATTTTTAATCTCTTCTGTACTCAGGAGTTCCTTTCCTCGTACTACTACTGCGAAACTGTATCTGTGTTTGCGTAAGCACGACTGTGCTCTTACTTCATGAACTTTTATTTCGCCTACTTTTAAATCTTTGAAATAAGGTAACTTCTTGCATTCAAATAATTGTTTAGAGCCTTCGTCACATGGTTTACCTTCCGTGGTAATGAAATATAAATAATTATCTTTTCGCATAAACAATTTTTCTCTACACTTTGCAAATAATTCCCCCTGCGCTTGGTCGCACTCGCTGTTATTAGTCGCTGGTAAGGTCTCACTCAGTCCTTCCCCAATATCTCCCGCTGTGGGACTTTCCGTTCGGAGGGGTTCTATTGTTAGGTCGTTTTCCTCGTTTCTACTGACGCGCTCTTTAGTCTCTATTATGGGTTTTGTTACCCCAGCAGGCTTTCCCGATTTATTCACCCGCCTTTCGTACGGTTTCCTACCACGTGTTGTTTTGTAATTTTTCCTCAGAATTTTTCCTGCGGCAGATCTCGTTATTATACTTATATCCCGCATCTCCGTTTCTTTAGCATCTACGGGGTAACGACTAAGGCAATCCGCCTGTACATTTGATCTCCCTGGGAGATAAACAACTTTATAATCATAACAACTTAATTTTATCAACCATTTGCTAATTCTTGCCGTCGGATCATCAGATTTGGTAAGATACGTTAACGGAAGGTGGTCTGTATAGACCGTAAACGTTCTGCCGAGTAAATAGCATTTAAAACTGGTAACTGTATACACAATTGCCAAAAATTCTCGCTCATATGTTGAATATCCTAATTCACTGCCGCGTAATACCCTGCTTACATACCCGATCGGTCTCTCGTATCCTTGAGCACCCTGCGCAAGCAATCCTCCAATCGATGCTTGAGCCGCATCGCAATAAACGTGTAAGGGCAAGTTCTCATCGAAAAACTGCAAAACCGGTTTTTCACATAATTTATTTTTAAGTGTTTCAAAAGCTTCATTAGCTGTGTCTGTCCATTCGAATTTCTTTTCTTTCTTTAACAGGTCGGTAAGTGGTTTTGCGATTTTAGAAAAATTTGGAATGAATCTACGGTAATAATTACACAACCCCAGAAAACTGCGAGTTGAGCGAATGTTATTTAGTTTCGGAAAATTTCGGACCGCTATTAATTTTGAACTGTCTGGTTGTATTCCGATTTCACTTAAATGATGACCCAAAAATATTATTTCGGTTTTTAAAAATTCACATTTTTCTGGTTTTAACTTTAAGCCCACCTCTCGGACTCTTTGTAGAAATTTTTCAATTTTTAAAATATGTTCTTCAATTGAATCAGAATAAATAATGCAGTCATCAATATATATAAAAATTGTTTTTTTCTGCATATCGAAAAAGGCTTTATCCATAATTCTTTGAAAAGTTGCTGGTGCGTTTGATAACCCGAAAGGAGTTCTACACCACTGGAAAAATCCCGCAGAAGTCGCAAAAGCCGTTTTGTGTCTATCGTCGGGGTGTAAAGGCACTTGCCAAAAACCCTGCGCTAAATCAAATTTACTATAATATTTTGCGCCTTTCATTGCATCAAAACAGTCTAATATCGAGGGCAGCCTATATTGGTCCCTCAAAGTTACATTGTTTAACAATCTATAGTCTGATACACAGCGATAAGCTTTCTTATTAGTCCCGTCTGATGGCTTAGCCACAAGAAAAATATTATTTAAATAGTTACTATTACTTGGTTCAATAATACCATCATCTAGCATTTCTTGAACTTGGCGTTCAATTTCGCCCTTCAACGCGTGTGGTAAACGAAAAGGTTTTGAAACAATAGGTCTGTCATCTGTAGTATTAATACGATGACTCAATATTTCAATAGCGCTTAATTTTTCATCTTTCAAGTGAAAACAATCAGAATATTTTTCGATCATCCCCTCCATTTTTATTTTCTCCGGCTCATTTAAGTGATCTAATTTTATTAAATTTTTAATTTTGACTGCCCGTTCATTTTCGTCTGAAATAAAGGTACTTGCGTTTTCTTCTTCCCTCCGAGAATTTTCGAAAGTGAACAAATTTTTGATTTGATGATTGATAAACGGATTTTTGCTTTCATTTTTAAAAATTTCAAACGTGTTTATTTCCTCTAGACCTTCAAAATCGTCAAAAATTTCTGACTCGCTTTTCTCCCAGAGATCAATCTGCCCCACTCGTAAATTTGTCAGATCAACGCGCCGTGGTTGTTCTTCGAACTCTGCCGTCTTTTTGTCTACGGGGTCGTCTTTAAAAACCCCCTGCTTGGCCTTTTCATTTAGTTCTAAAGGTAACTCGCATTCTACTCGGTTATTGCAAGCCATCATCGGGCTTTCCGCGTTGCGTAAGAAAAATTTTGCTTTTCCCATCATCAGGCTCCCATTGTTATAGGATTTTTGTGGCCCTTCACTACTCTGAACGTCTTCCCTTTTTTCTTCATCATCGTTTTCTCTTTTTTCTTTGGTCGTCTCGCTTTCGACCGCATTGGTTTTCAAGTTAAACGATAAATTTTCGTCTAAATTGCATTTATTATAACCGACACCGGTACCTAGATTCTTTACAAAATTTTCTTGCTGCGTACTTTTCTCGTTTTTGAATTTATTCTCGAAATAGCTTTTTACCTTACCACTGAATTTATCCGTTTTCTCATTCCTGCCTTCACAGACTTTTCTGATTGGTGTAAATGATTTTTCATTCTTTAAATCGATCTCATTCAGATAATTATTATTCATAAAGTTTTTATTTCGCGGATACCTATTTTTTGAATTAAATTCTTGATCAAATTGTCTTTCATTTTCAGATTGGATTTGATTCTCGAAAAATAATATTTTCCCATCGCAGTTTAAACAATTATTTCCGTAATCAATTTTTGCAGAGCTTTCTCTAAAAAAATCTGTCCCCAAAAATCCTACCGGAAGATTAAAATCATCATCAACTAAATGTAATTCAATTTTTCTACCATTAAAATAAAAAGTTATTTTTCCTAGTGTTTGCACTAGCTGAGATGTTATCCCCTTTAAATAAATTATATGTGTAAAATCAATTTCAACATTCTCATTGATTTCGCTTTTCTTTACTATGCTTACCGATGCCCCCGTATCTAACAGAAAAATAATTGGATTTTTAAACTCTTCTGCGAATAATTTAACTGTTGGGCTTGTAAGAGCTTGCGTTATGTTTATAGTCTCGATTTTGGTATTGTGCCAGTCTCTCGCCATGGAGCTGGGTTCTGGTTGGTATTTTCGCGCGTCCCCGCCTGTTCGGCGGGGGAGTACAGGTTTTTTGAAAAGTTTTGAGCGCTTCCGCTACCTGCGTTTGTCTGATTAGTATCGCGTAGCCATTTCATACAGGTTTTAATTCCGTGGCCTTGTTTATTACAGTAAAAACACGTCATTGAGTTAGAGTTAGTGTTATAATAGGATGCCCCCCTATTTTGTGTTTGATCAAATCTTTGATTATTGTTTTCACGATTAAAATATTCTGATCTATTAAAATTTTGATTGCTTGAGGTGTTACGCCCATCTCTATTATAATTATTTTGATTATTTCGCCAGGCTGACGTGTGGTTATTATAATAATTGTTTGAATACCGATTCCTAGGTCTTTCATTGGGAGTTCCCCTTGAAGTAAAATACCGCGGGTGGTCTCGGACGCTGTATTCTCTTTCATATACCTCGTCTCGCTTCCAAGTACCGAAAGATTCTGGATCGAGTTCGGCCAATTTACGCTTTAAATTAATTACTAGTTTATCTCTTAAATTTGTATTTTCAAACATAAATTTTGCGTATCGCCAGCAGTTCATTAAACAATGATTCATTCCGTTACAAAAACTACAAGTAGCATTATTTGTTTCTTTCTCCATAATATGTACTCTTCTTATTTCACGAGGGTTTTCGCTCCTACTTCTATTTGTATCATCAAACTGATCTAGTTCTACTAATGTTCCCGCGATTTCGCGTTCCGCTTGCAGCGCTTGCTCTCGCGCTTCTTCCCAATTTTTAGGACTATTTAATCGTGATCGTAACTCCCAAGAAAGGTTTTTAACAAAATACCGCAAACAGTCAGTTCTAATTTCAATTTCTGCTAAATCTTCCCCCAAATCTTTCCTTTCGCGACAAATTGCTTTTATCAACTCCCTTTCTAATGCTCTAATTTTGTTTAAAAATTGCATAACCGGTTCCCCCCTTTTGTGTTTCATATTTGCCAATTCCCCTGCAAGTTCAAAATACGTTCTAGTGTTCCCATAGATCGGCATGAAAAAGTCCTCAATTTCGCGAACTGTCTTAAAATTATGATCACGCGCACATCTGAGTGCGTCGCCAAATAATCTTATGCGTATTAATTTAGCTAATTCACCTTCGGCTTCAGGGGCAATTAAATTTCTTGCTTCATAACATCCCTCTAAAAATTGTTCAATCTGAACATTTGACCCTGACCAACGCGGTACTAGCTCTATAATATCCCGCAAGGATAGACCCCTCATTTGCATTATTACTGATTCCATTCCGACGGAGGTTTTATTTTCGACCTTAACTTTTTCGTTGCTCATATTTGATAAATTTTCAATGCAACTATTAAATTCAATTGACGAAGTTGAATCAATCTCTTCAATTTGGCTATAACTATTGTTTTTATTTAATTTCTCACTAAAAGCTATTATTTTATCTTTCAAAAACTGCAGTACGTTTGGGAATTTAAAATCTTTGACTAAAGATTTTTCAAGTTCGTTCAACCCTTCCTTTTCTTCGAAGAACGAATTAATTACCGCGGCTGGTAATTCTTCTGACAGACTTTTTTTAATGATTTGAACAATTAATTTTTCAGGTAAAGCCTCTTCCTCTACCTGTATTGTTTGAAAATTTAAGTTTAGTTCGAACTTCTTTAATAGTATATCGCTTGAATTTTCCTTATAGGGTGTGCTTGCGGCTATATTTCTTATTACGGGGCTTGTCTCTATTTCTAAAAGCTCGCTAATTATTTCAGAATTATCAAATTTTTCTGTCAAATTTAATACAGCTGGCTTAAGGATAGGCCTCTTGGGTGTTATTTGGCGCTCGAAAACAGTGTTCGGTTCAGATTTATCTGAAATTTCACAAAGGGTTGAAACCGACTCGACTACTTTCTCACGGTACTGTAAAAATTTATCTTTATTGTCTAAATTATCCTTTCGATTTTGGGGGTGTAAAAATGAATTTACCGGAATGTCAATATTGTATTTATCCACGGATTTAGTTAATAGCTTTTTTAAATTCTTAATTTCTCTACGTAATTGTAATATTTTAATGTCTTCCTGACCTTTCAAACTTTCTTGCTCTAATTCTTTATATTTTTGGGCTATAATCTCTTCAAGTTTATTTTTATTATTTTGTATAGTAATCCCGGATTTACTTAGACTACAGTCATTAGAAGCTGCATCCATAATTCGTCATTTTCATCAAGAAATTAAATTGTTTATCAGTTTATATAAAATTTTATATAAATATATTTATTATTTATAATTTATACTGCTTTAAAATTTTCACCGAATCACAGATTATAAAACTCTGTATTTCCTGGACTCATCAGACAAAATTTATTTATTTTTTTATCGCCTCAACTGTATGTAGGTTAGACCCTGTCAGCGCTTTGGCATATAGGTCTGAACCTCAGTCAAGTTGCAAGAGTGTTGTGCCCTTCAGAATTATTTCTCTAGCTCTTTGTGCATCGATACTTTCAATTCGTCGTAAGGGTTACTCTCTATCAGCGGACTGAAACCAAAAATTGTACAGAGTATACTAGTTACTCTTTTTTTTTATTAAAGAAAAATTCGACCTCTCACTTCGAAAATTTCTATACTAATATCTGTGATTGCTTACAGAAAAATTTGATCTCTCACCTCAAAAATTTCTATACTAAAATCTTTACTAATTTGTTTATTATTATTATTTGAACACAATTTAATTTCTCGTAATGACCCTTTTTTTTTTGTATATTTATAATTATTTATTTTTTTATTTATTATTGAACTTGGAAAAACTTTTTTTCTACTTTTCTCTATTTAGTATCTGGAACTTTTTTTTTTTTTTTTTTTTTTTTTTTTAACTTCAACGAAAATCGGACCGACTGAAGAAAAACCCTCGTCTCTCTATTTTTTCTTTTCTTTTTTTTTTTTTTTATATATTACCTCTCTTACTTATTTAATCTCTCAGTTATTTAAATAAAACGGCCGATGCACCAGTGTCATGTCCCAAAATCGGGACAGATCTATTTACTTATTTTGAATCTACTTCACCCTTTTTTTTATAACCGGGTAGGTGACTCGAATAACTGAGAGGAGGATAATTAATGAAACTACAGAACCCGAAAGACTACTAAGAAAAATCTATTTATTATCAAAACCAAACCATTACAAACGTTACACGATCTACTTCCTTAAAAATAATCTTACTTCTATTAAAGTTCTGGACACTGCACAGAGAGAGAGAGAGAGTGTGACGTTGTTGTAGACTGAAGACTCCCGCTGGGCTGCTTGAGGTGGTGAATCGGTGGTTCAGCACAGTCCTGAAGGAACTTCCCGGCACTTTTCTCTAGTCGGTCACAAAGGCTGTTGTTTCCTTTAAAGTCTTACAAAATATAGTTGTCACTACCGGAACTCTAATTTTTATTTTTACTCGCACTTATCCGAAACTCGCGGATTAGGAGCTCTGATTAGTACACTCAGAATTGCCCTTAAAACGAGACTATAAATAGTCACTCAGGTTGATCTCGATATGTTTTTAAAAATATCGAGACTTTGAAAATCTTTAACTCCCGTGAGTCAAGTCGGGAAGATCTTCCTCGCGGAGCGATGTGCACGGGTCGAGTTCTGGATCGCGACTAAAAAACCAAGCTCCCGGGCTCGCGTTCGCGGCCCTATTTATACCCCTACGCATGAGGACCCACCCCCGTAGAGGGGATCATGGACCCTCCCATGTGTGCCCGAATCTGGGGGAAAAACCAATGATTTGGCCTCTTTTCCACGAGGGCTTGGCCTTGGCCTAATTTATTATAATATTCCTCATGTGTGGACTCCCTCTCCTACAAGTAAAGTCCGCCTAAACTATTATGGGACCCGATTCCTTGAGGCCTCATTGGGTCAATGTCACTGACCGGCGGTCGCGGGGGATTGTTTATGGCCTCCCGCCTCCTTGCCGTGACGCTCTATTGTTGGGGTCCGCTGCTGGCTTTTCCTTCACTCAGCCAGGCGTCCCGTGCTGATGCGTTTCTTTTGTCCTCTCCCTCTCTTCTTCTTCCCAGCTCCTGTTCGCTTTTCCTCTCTCTCTCTGTTTTTCTTCTTTTTATTCTCTCTCTCTCTTA
This sequence comes from Encarsia formosa, assembly GCA_038277355.1. Taxonomy (NCBI): domain Eukaryota; kingdom Metazoa; phylum Arthropoda; class Insecta; order Hymenoptera; family Aphelinidae; genus Encarsia; species Encarsia formosa. Next base: position 24,597,483 of record CM076187.1, read on the forward strand.
CTTATACTTACTAATTTATCTTATTTAACTAATAATTGAATCATTTGTAAATAACTTAAAAATTAGCTGAAAACTATTTTAATATTAAAAAGGGGAGCTGGTGCCGACACGACACTTAAATATAATTAAAAATGCTTGGGATCAACTAGAAATGATGATCAAAGATAAGAATCTGAGAAATCTTGATGATTTAAAAAGAGAAATTGCAGCAGCTTGGCAAACTTTAAGTCTGACCTATTGTAAGAAGCTTGCAGAATCAATGCCACTAAGAGTTCAGGCTTGCTATAACGCAAAAGGAGGAGCTACTAAATATTAGCTGGATCAAAATTTAAGCAAAACAAAAATTTTTTATTCATATTACGTATAAATTATTACTGAATTGTATTAATTTTATTATTTTAAAGCAATTATTACAAAAATAACGTTTTCTTTTCAAAGATTAATTGTGTTGAAAAATTTGTAAAATTTTAAAGCTTATGGTGATTTTCTGTAAGATTTTCTTCAATTTAAAATTAAATTAGTTAAATTATTATTAATTTAGTGTTTTTATTCAAATTTACCTGTAATACTGAAAAAAAATATGAGATTAAGGCATTAAATTATGTAAAATCATGAAAAATCGGTAATTTTACAATGATTAAAAATATGAGTTATTTGCTTGTGGTTTGAAAAATTTTGCACCAATCAACTTGAAAATTTTTTTCGTTGATTTTGAATACTAAAAAGAAAAGAAAAAAAATTTACAATATTTTCGGATGTTTTTAACTGGTTGAAATATACTACGCAAGTTTTTAAAAAAGCGAGAATTAGCTGTTTTTTGAAAAATGAACTTTCTAATAAAAATGGAGGTAAAAGTTAATTTTTTTATTGAATTTAAGTTAAGTAAAACTTCTTCTTTCCAGTTTTTATGTAGTTTAGTGAAAAAAAAGTTTCAGGCATTTATAAAAATACTTAAGTGTTTGCAGTCGTATAAAAGCACAAAAATTTAAAGACTGAAGTATGAAATTTGGGGGTGCTCTATAATTTTGATCACTACTGTAAGTACGAGTTCTTCATGAACACCGTCACTAAGGCCTTGACTGACAGCACCCCTGTAGTCAGACATGACCCGTTCTGTCACCCAGTTCGTAACCCTGTCTCTTGGTGGGACGCCGAATGCAACGAGGTTAAAGACCGACGCAGAGCCGCTTTCAAGAAATGGGAGGAGTCTGGTCTTCGTGAAGATCTTATTTTGTATAAGGGCTGTTGTACTGAGGCGAGGAGGATTTTCAGAAAGAAAAAGAGGGAGAGTTTTCGACAGTTTGCGTCTGAAATTAATATGCAAACTAATCAGTCATTTGTGTGGAATAAGTGCAAAGTTTTCAAAAACAGCTGGGTTAAGATAAAGAAAAGTAGCTCTCCGGACAACCTGCAGGAGGAAGCTGCTGGAAAAGCTCTTGACGATATCTGTCCTCCGTGGGTACCCAGTGATCCCTCTTGGCTGCCCGAATGTGGTCCGAATGAATTTTTTGACGCCCCCTTCAGTTTTGTTGAATTCAATGCAGCCCTATCTCCAAAACGTCCAAACTCCGCCTGCGGGATGGATGGTATCGATTTTCAAGTGCTTAAATCTCTCCCCATCAGATATCACCTGTTACTTCTTCAAATTCTAAACGATTTGCACACGTCCGAAACGGGAGCTTTTCCCTCCTCTTGGAAAGAATCATTTGTTCATTTTATTGAAAAGCCTGGAGGAGTCGGTGTCCGTCCGATTTCCCTCACTTCTTGTACCTGCAAGCTTTTCGAGACCATGATCAAGAATCGGCTTGAGTGGTGGGTGGAGACTTACAATCTCCTCCCAGAAACTCAACAGGGGTTCAGGAAGGGAAGGTCTTGTACTGACAATCTTGCTGGTTTGACAACAAAAGTTCGTGAGGCCTTCTGCGGAGGGGAAGAGGTTTACGCCGTTTTCCTCGACGTCCGTGGAGCCTTTGATAATGTTGATTCTGGTATTTTGCTTGGTAAGCTGGTAGAATTGGGCTGCTCCCGCAGCGTCTTAAGCTTTGTTAAATTTCTTACTCATGATAGAGTTGTCGTGGCGGACATTCTTCTTCAGAATGACAGGATAGTGAATAATTGTAACTTCAGGAGAGCTCATAAGGGCGTTCCACAGGGCGGAGTGCTGAGCCCCCTTCTGTACATTGTATATGTATCCGACATAGCCCAAGGTTTGCCTAATTCTGTCCAAGTCTCGCAGTATGCAGACGACACTGCCCTGTACGTGAGTAGTGAAGACACCCCAGTTGGTATTCAAGTCTTGGAGGATGCTATTTCAACTGTCAGAAATAACCTGCTGAGAATTGGACTCGAGATAGCTCCAGAGAAAACCAAATTTGTCAATTTCAGTAGGAAAAGATCCGGCTCTGCCGGGGATTTCTCTATCAGGATAGACGACACTGTCATCACACCCAGCTTCCAAGTTAGATTTCTTGGCGTTATTCTTGATTCAAAACTCTCTTTTGTAAGTCACTGCAATTATATTTTCGCTAGATGCTCTAGTGCTTTGAACATTGTCAGATTTTTGTGTGGAACCTGGTGAGGAGCTGATCCTCAGACCCTTCTTATCCTCTATAAGAGCTTCGTGCGTTCAGTTTTAGAGTCCACCTGTTTTATATATTATCCCTCTTCTACTCTCCTGCAGGAGAAGATTGAAGGCATTCAGTTTTCAGCAATTCGGGCAGCCCTTGGCTACCGAATGAGCACTCCCAAGAATATTCTTCTTGCTGAGGCTGGGCTCGCCCCAATCTCTGTCCGAGCCGAGTTTCTTGGAAAATGCTATCTATCTAGAACCTTTTCTAACTCATCCTCGACTGTCGGGAAAAATCTGAGGTCTCTGTTACCGTATTTCTGTCAGGACGATACGGGCAAGCTTGGCATCCTGGCAAAATGTGCCTTTGATATATCTAATCACTTGGGTAACCTTTTGGAGACCCCAGCTTTCAACTTATTCAGGTATGATTATCGAACTTTGTCCACGTCTATGCCTGTAAATATCGAGTGGGGTTGGTCTTTAAACACCTTGATGATCCGAATTCGGCAGTTAATCTTCTCCTAGGAAATAACGATGCTTTTGGAATTTTTACCGACGGTAGTAAGATACCAGGATCTCCAGGGGTTGGCTCGGCCGTCACTTGTCCTGTCTTGAATTTGCGGATTTCGAATACGTTGGGACCACTCACATCGATTTACACAGCCGAGTGCCAGGCCATTAGCACCACCATGAACATAGTTTTGAACAACCCTGTCTCGAACTTTATCATCTTCACTGACTCCCTTGGGGCCCTTCAAGGCCTCACCTCAGTCTCGTTTAATATTCGGGTTAATCCCCATATTCTGGAAATCAAGAGAAAATTTGTCGAGGTCCTGAGGTCGTTACACTCTTGCGAACGGTCAGGTTCCGTGCAAGTCTACTGGATCCCATCCCATGCCGGGATAGGAGGCAATGACGAGGCTGATTCGTTGGCCAAAGCGGCCACTGCTATTGCACCTGACGGCGCGCATAAATATCCCTTCACCGACCTGAGGGACCTCTTCCGAAGGGTTTCACGTACCGACACTGACAAGATTCTCAGAAATCAAGGACTTTATAAGGGGACGATTTACTTTAACGACTACTATAAGATAGGACGCAAACCGTGGTTTGTGGACTTGGGTTTGCCTAGAGACTTTGTGGTGACTGTTAATCGCTCTAGGGCAAATCACTACTCTCTCAGGGCTTCCCTTGCCCGCAAAAACATCGTGAGTGACCCTTCCTGCGAGTGTGGTGCTCCCTACGAAGATTTTAATCATGTTATCTCTGAATGCCCTCTATACACAGATCAGCGGGCTGCAATGACCCTTGAACTTCGGAATCGTGGCATTGATATGCCAATAATTATTGAAGACTTTATAGTCGGGCCCAACATACCCGTCTGTAAAGTAATAGTGAAGTTCCTCAAATCGTGCAACTTGAAAGTTTAAAAACTGTTTTTTATTTATTTTCTTACTCTGCCCAATGTGACTTATTTCATATCTGTATATTATTTATTATTTTTTTTGTATTAACCATGTATTTATAAATCTCTGTAGAGATTTGAATTAATAAAAAAAAAAAAAAAAAAAAAAAAAAGTTATTTCCTGCCGTGGGTAAGCGTAGGAAATTAATACTAGCAGCTCGGAAGGCATGTAGGACCTTGTTAGCCATTAAGCACCAGTCTCTGTACATGTGTGTAATATATATATATACTAGGGGGTACCTTGCTGCTCGCTCCACTCGCCAACCCCCCAGTATTTTATGCTTGAATCTGCACTTGTACCTACACTTATACACATACGCTTGTGTCTACCTCTCGGCCTACTCTGATACATACATTGTTTCTACTCTTGTAGCTTGTGACTACACCTGCACCTTATTTTACCTACCTTTGTTTCTACCTTTCATCTTACTCCAAACCCTAGTAACTACCCTTGTTCTTACCGTTGCACCTACTGCTTTTTATAACTACACCCTCCTAAAGTAATAATCTTCCCCCTTCCGCCCTCCTACAGCAATAATCCTTGTACCTACCCTCATATCTACTGTTGTGTCTATTCAGGTACCTACCATCTTGTCTACCCTTGTACCTTTTCAGTACCTACCCTGGTATCCACTCCTGTGACTATCTTCTTGCCTTACCTACTGTCTACTACTATGCGTACTCGTCAACCTATTTTAGTATATACCTTAGTTCGCATCATCATGCTTAATATTGTTTCTACCTTTGTAGCTACTCCTCTGCCTACACTCGCGCCAATCCTTGTGTTTGCCCTTATTAATAACCTTATACCATTGTACTACTTTTTTAGCTACACCTGTACCTACTCTTATTCCTACGTTTGATTTTTTTTTTGGTTCGTATTCGTGTGCTTATCCTAGTACTTTAACTATTATTCCTAAACTTGTGCCTACCTTATACTTGTTCATACTGTTAAACCTTCTAAACATGCACTGGTTTCTTTTCTTATAACTTCCCCTTTTTCTACTTAGGTTTCTACTGATTCACTTTTTATTGTTCTTATATTTTTTTTACTACCATGCTTATTACGTTCTTAACTTTTTTTATGCTTAAAATTCGAACCCTGTACCTATCCACATGTTTAACCCATTAACGCCCAGGTGGACGCTAAAATTGAAGGTACAGCACAGGGGTAGATACAAGTTTAGGCAAGAGGGTAAGCACAGGAGTGAACACGAGAGTAGGTACGGATTTAGTACAAGGGATAAGATAGTACTTACGAGAATGGGCACAGCAGTAGAAATAAGGCTAGATACCCGGATATACACAAGGGCGGGGAAGAGAGTAGGTACAAGCGTATGCGCAATAGTAGACACAAAATTAAGCACGTTGGTAGGTTCAGGATTAGAACTTTAAGTAGAAAAAAAGTTAAGAACAGAGTAAGCACAGTGGTACAAAAAATATAAGAATAAATAAAAAATGAATCAGTAGAAAATTAAGTAGAAAAAAGAGAAGTTATAAGGAAAGAAACTAGTGCATCTATAGGAGGTTCAACAGTATGAACTAGTATAAGGTGGGAACAAGTATAAGAACAATAGTTATAGTACCAGAATTTATACATTTCTGTTCTCTCATTCTCTCATTCAAAGTTTTATAAAAATCGGTGTATTAGTTTTAACTCCAACCTCGTTTAGTTAAAACGTGTTTACCTATCAAGCCTAGAAACAAAAGACCACGTGCTCTTTCACTAAGCATCTCTCCAACCATTTTATTATTGAGCTCAGTTCAACTCACAGTGTCGCCTCAGTTGACGAGTAAAGCAAAGAGCCAAAAGATGGCTGGTGAGTTAACGTATTTTGAAACCTCTGAGGACTCATCTGAAGAAGAAAATTCATCTGAAGTGATCCAGCAGACTAAAACACTTTGCAGGCGACTAACACGAGTGTCGCTTTTACGTCACAAATACCCATCAGCACCAGAGGCAGAAAGTGCTGTAAGGTTAAAAAGAAGTTTGGAAAATATCTTCAACGAAAATGGTGGCAGAGGGAAAACGAGTTGAATATCGGTGCTCAAAGAAAATTTATAGAATGTCTGAGTGTCCAGCGTGCTTGTACCTACTATAACATTCTTCGGATACTTGCGTGTCCTTGTACGAAACAGAAGAGGAGCACGAACATAAACATATTGATTCTACACGAGGCTTATCATCAGAAATTAAGGCTTTTGTAAAAGATAAATATGCAGATGGTATTACAAAGCCTAATGCATTTTTAAATCTCATTCGTAAAAATCAGATGGAAGAACCTGTGAAAGAAAAACTTGTTGCATTTCTTAGATCAATCCTAAGTGATGAAGGCACTCCTTCCGTATTGGCCACAGATCTTAGAGCTTGGTGCAATGAGCACACTCAAGTTCCAGATGATGAAGATGTACCATACGTGGTTGATTTCCACATTTTTGCAGAATCTTTTGATTTAGAATAACAGGATTTGAAAATAATTTTATCAACGCTTAGATTGTTAGCATTCGCCAGGAAATTCATGAGATTAGTGCAAACAGATGCGACCTACAAACCGATCCAAAAAAGAAAAAAAGCTTTACTAATGCAATAATCTTTTATAATTAATATCTTTAACTTCAATTACAGTTGTATAGTGTTCAATAAAATTAATTTTTTGCTTGATTTTTGTTGAGTTTTTCTCTCATTTTTTTTTCCCGTGCGGGATCAATTCTATTCTGGTTTAACATATTTTTCCGTGCAATGTTAATTCTACTCCCGTTCAATATATTTTTTTTCCCGTTTAATACATTTAATTTCCGTTCACATATTTTTTTACCGTGCATTTATTTTCTTTCCCGTTTAATCACTTATTTTCCCGTGCAAATGTCTTTTTTCCCGTGCTAATAAATCACACCCTTTTCTAATCACCCTCCCCCCCACGCTCTTTTTTTAACTAACGCCCCTCATTTTTGATATATGTTATCAGTTTCTACCCACACCGCCAATTTTTGATATATGTTATCAGCTATGTAACTATAGAAATTTAAAATGTAACTATGAAGCACTAAAAAAAAAACAAATATCCTAAGATAAAAGAGAGAATCCAAAAAGAATGCCAGCATTTTATTCGTGATGTGATTGGTTGAAGAACAAAATTTAAAATTTGAATTTTTATTCATAATTTTTATATTAAAATTCAATTAAAATATCTAGAGAATAGATTTGATAAAAAAATGATTATGTAATCAAGAGTTATCCGATTAAAATCATGAAAATAATAATTATTAGTATACAAACTGAAACGAAACCGATGAATCTATAACCACAAAAGTTTAAATGAATATGAACTCTGAACGTAGCGCAAAGGTTAAGGGTATATATAACTTATTGTAGGTTAATTTAGATGAAACTTTGATAAAATTTGTTTTAGATAATATAATAGAATTGCGCGTTCGCTTCGCTGACAGAGCTTTTAGGTTTAGCAAGAGGGTAGGTACATAGGTAGATTCAAAAGTGGGTAAGTGTTTACCTTCAAAGGTTTATACAGGATCGAAAACAATAGTATAAAAGATGATAGTTTCAGGGTTAGATGTAGAGAAAAGGAAAAAAAAAAGAACAACATACGTTCAAAGTTACAAATTGAAGTATACAAATAATAACAAAGTAAAAGAGGCTGCACATAGCTGTAAACTGGTGTCGTAAGGTAAACTTCGATATTAATCAGGATAGGTTAATTGGGATTAACCTAGGTAGAAAAAATGTTGATAACAAATGTTTGTCAAAAAAGTTAAAGAACTGTGTATGCAGACGTGCATGAAGAAGTGAAGAAGACTAGTTTCACGATTGTAATTACAAAAAGATTTGAGAAGAAAAATAGAAACGATAGTTTACACAAAGATGAGAACAAAGGTCCAGAGTTAGAGATCAAATCATGAAAATAAGAAAAAACAACAGCATACACCAAAATTGAAGCAAGTAGATTCATGTGAAAGAGATAGGAACAATATTAAGCAAAAATGTACATATAAGCGTAGGTTCAAAGTTACTAGCGTAATGGCAAGTGTAGGTACGGGAGAAGGTACTATGTAGTTACAAGAGTAGTTATCTAGTTTGAAACAATGTTATGAACAAGATTTGTTATAAGGTTATTTACAATAGTAAGCACAAGAGGATAAAAAAGATTATGCACAAGGCCAGATTCAGTGTTAAAAATATAAAGAAAAAAAAAAATAAAGAACTAGAATTATCATAGGAGTAGAAATAGATGTAGAAACAAATGCATGTGTAGAAGGTTCGGCGTTAGAAGCTTAAGTAAAAAATAGGAGGTAAATACATGATTATTAACATATGTATAAAGAAGAAAAAATCAACAGACGTAGTAAAGAGAGTTGGAAAAGAAAACTCACGAAACGTGGATGGTAGCAAGGTTATGAAGCAGGGAAGGTTAATAAATAAAAAGATGAAAATAAGTCGGTAAAAGCATAGAAACAGATGTTTAACTAAGGATAGAAATGAAAGTATCATCAAAGATAAGAACAAAGTAGTCTTAGAGTTAGAAATAAAAGCATGAAAAAAATTCAAACTACAGTTATCACCATGATAGAAACAGATATATAAACATGAGCATATTCCTGGGTAAGAGCCTAGTTATAAAAAGCAGTAAGTGCAACGGTAAGAACAAGGGTACTTACAAGGGTTTGGAGTAAGATGAAAGGTAGGAACATAGGTAGGCATAAAATAAAGTGCAGGTGTAGTCACAAGCTATAAGAGTAGAAACAATGTTACGGAGTGGACCACAATTCGCTCGTAAATATTTCGGCTCATTCGCTCAACTTTAAATTGATAGACTGCAGGGCTCCATCTATGAGTCTAGGCGGGGACTTTAGTCCCAATTCTCTCTCCCGCGCACCGTAGTGCTGGGCAGTACCGCTGTCGCCGTTGCTGCTGCCACAGGCCTCGCGTGCTGGCTTCTGGTTTTGGTGCTCAAGTGTGTGTGTGTGCAGCAGAGAGTTCTCCCGGCTTTTTCACGGTTCTTCTCAACGACTCTTCTCATCGCCTTTTTCACCAGGTAGTCCCGGAACCTGCCTTTTCACCGTGCACCAGCTCATCTGGACGATCACAGACAGTAATTCTGTGATCATCAACAACCTCGGAGCCGCGCCATTACCACGTGTACTCTTCACCGGTGGTCCACGGAGAATTTGTCTGGTTCAAGGACAATCCTCACTCATCGAACATCTCCAGGTATTCAAGTGCAAGGAACAGTCCTTCTCACTTTTCATTTTCTCTAGCACAGAATTTACGACTCTGTGCTGATTTCGTCTATCTCAATGTGCACAAGCACGTAGCCATTTCGGTCATTTTCTCTCTCTCTCTCTCTCTCTCTATCGGGCTATCTCTCTCTCTATTTTCAAGGCCACTCTCTGCTGCTACTCGACCAACGCTCACACCTTTTAATGTAAATAAGAAAACTCTCATAATTTAAGTTCAAATCAATATCAGTGTTTACATTTACTTATGACTTGACTGTTACGCTCGGGCCTCTCTCTGTCTTCAAGACAACGCTCGTGAATAGACGGTTTCACTCGCCATTTTGTGAAACTTCTCGGGTTTCTCTTGGTTCTTTCTCGCGACTCTTTCTCATCATCCTCAACGTAGTCATCTCATCAGTACAGTCAACTCGACGAATCATCTACTTGGTGTTGGCTCAACTCGGGAGACATTTGATCTTCAATTAACTCAAACGGCTCGGCTCAATTCAATTCTTGAGTTAATTGCTCAGCAAGGAGAGCTTTCACGGCGTGGCATCTTCAGGTATTTCGCTCAGAACCGGTAACAATAATTTACCGGTGCTTTTACATTGCCCTTCTCACAGCCAGAAAATCAATAAAATTACTATGCATTCTCTTGCTCTCTCTCTCTTTTCTTTGTGCTGTCTTACACGCAGTCATTTTCTTTTCTACTCTTTTCAAGGCCATTCTCTGTTACTTTGTTTACCTCGACTGTACTCAAGCAAAACTCGTATTTATGGTTTGAATTAATATAATCAAATTCGTCAAGAGTTTTGACTAGGCGGTTTCTCAAATTAGTTAAGTTTCTTTACACGTAAATTAATGCTGGCAATTCTCAATTCAACATATTCTTATATCTCAGTTTCTCTCTTTAATCAGTTATTATTCTCTCTCTCAAGCTCATTCTCAGCTCATTTGCATTAATTCATGAAATTCAACTTAACCTTCTGGATCGTTCTCTTAAGTATACTACACTGATTTATTTTATCTCATTTTACATTTCAACTGGACCTGGCTCAATAGTGATTCTCCATAATTTATAATTAAATTATTTTATACTTTGATGATTTGTCTTATTCTATTTTATAGTAATGAGCTCATGTTATCAACATCAAACTTATTAATCTGTCAATACACATTAACTACTTAAATTTCATACTTGTTGATTAATTATTAAGAGATTTAATAAAAGTTATTAAACTTGAACCTTTTTTTGTAAATAACAATATATTCTTAGAAAATAAAATTCAAATAAACTTAATTAATGGTCTACTCAATTTATTTGGCAACCCTCCCCTACCAGCTATGAATCCGGCAAATAAAAATAAAATTAATGAAGCAGTAAACCCACAACACAATGGTATGTATCACAGTAGGCACAGAGGTAGACACAAGGGTATGTGTATAAGTGTAGGTACAAGTGTAGATTCAGGCATAAAATTCTGGAGGGTTGGCGAGCGAAGCGAGCAGTGGGTACCCTTCTAGTATATATATATGCATAAATATATTATTACGCCACTATCCGGACATTTCATATGCACGATCAGCACTATCCGGACATTTCGACACTATGCGGACAGACAGGATAGTCTTCGGTCCCCTCTTTTCCGAGACCAAATAAAAATGAGTTTCAGGAATTGGGTGATGGGTTATTTGGGATGGGTTATTTTGGTTGAACCGCGCAAACCTAGAAAAATTTTTTATTGATGGGTTATTTTGGAAAAAAAAATAAAAAAGATGAGTTATTTTGGTTTTTTTGAATCCGTGGGTGGATTGCACGTGATTTGCGCTGAAAGAGGGTGTATTATTGCTTTAGTAATTTTTCATGTGGTATGTACAGTGGTCACTGCCCGGCCGAAGGCCGAAGGCCGGACAGTGACCACTGTACATATATATGGGTCAAAATAATACTTTTTTAAAAAACCTTTTTCACGAGGTTCACCGATTTTATTGCAATTTTTTTTGACAAAAGTACTATTTAATAGAAGACTTTTGCCACAAACTAGAGGTCTCTATCTTATTTCTGCTTGGTGCTAGATTTTTTCAAAGATTGAAAAATGGCCTATTTTTAAGCTGTTTTAAGCAATTTTAAGGTATTTTTCGAAAAATTATAACTTTTGATCAAAATAAGATAGAAACTTCTATTTTGCGGCAAAATTTTGTTCAAAATAAGTTCTTTTTTGTAAAAATATTTTGACAACATAGTTTGGTTATTTTTATAATAATACAGTCCTACACAGATATTGCTATTTTTGCTCATTTGCAGGTATCTTCAAACGACCATAGCTTTTTCTAGGCTAAATTTTTGTGCATATTAAAAAATTGTTCTCTTCATATTTTTCCAAACAAGCTCCCATAGTAATTGTAGTGCGGATTTGGGGTTTTAGTTGATTCCAAAGCATACACTTTTGACACATTTTATGTGCTAAACTAGTGTTTTTTTAACAATATACACGCTACATTTAACTTTTTCGTTCATTATAGATGTTTTGAAATTATTTTTTGACTAAAAACTGTTCAAATTCCAGCCTAAATGAGGTCACCTGCTTTGAAAAAATTGATACTCAACGAAATATTGATCTCAATATCAAAATGATATACTACTTTTATTCAGTTTTTTAGTTTTTTGATTCGATAAAAATCTATGTTCAAATATTGTAAATAATAAACCACTTGTTTATTTATTTTTTTCTATTTTTGAAATTACAAATAATTGATCATAGTTTATCAATTATTCTGATAAAATAATCATGGATTACTATTGCTTACTCTGAAAAAAATGAGTCCAAATTAAAAATGTTATTTTTTGAATTCTATGAAGCATGCAACAATCTACCAATCTACATTCTACTTATAATTATGTCCACTTATGAAAAAGAAAATGAGAGATTCGATTAGAAAGTCGAGTCGATATATCGAATCGAAACTTGAACTTTGATTCTTGGAGCAAGAGCGCCGCCTTAAAAGCCTCTCAAAAGTGTGAACCAGCTGGTCGCGCCAAATTTGAATTCTTCAGGCATGCCTGATTTAATTTTTTTTTTTTTTTTTTAATTTACAAAGGGATTAACGAAATTTAAATTTTTAATAGCCAAATATGCGGACAAGCTTACAACCCCATAACTCTAGTCGTAGTGAATAACAAATAATTAACTTGAGTAAAAATAATTAATTTTTTTTAATAAACAAATAAGCGAATAAGCTGCAACCCCATAATTTTGGGCATGGCTGAAAAAAATGTTATTATTTTTAATAAACCAATAAGGCGACAAGCTACAACCCCATAACTTTGGGCATGGCTAAAAAAAATGTTAGTATTTTTAATAAACAAGTAAGGCAATGATCTACAATCCCATAACACTGGGCAGAGTAAATGAAAAATAATTAAATTTTCTAATAAACAAATAAGCCGATGAGCTACAACCCCATAACCTTGGGCATGGGTGAAAAAAATGTTAATATTTTTAATAAACCAACAATGCGATAAGCTACAACCCCATGACGGTTGGCGTAGCGAATGAAAAATAATTAATTTCTTTAATAAACAAATAAGCCGATGAGCCACAACCCCATAACATTGGGCGTAGTGAATGAAAAATAATTAATTTTTTTAATAAACAAATGAGCCGATGAGCTACAACCCCATAACATTGGGCGCAGCGAATATAAAATATGTGAATATTTAAATAAACAACTAAGCAAACAAGTTTACAACCCCATAACCTTGGACATGGATAAAAAAAAATTTTGAGCCATTCCCAATGTTATGGGGTTGCAGCTAATCGGCTTATTTGTTTATTAAAAAATTTTATTATTTCTCATTCACTCCGCCCAGTGTTATGGGGTAGTAGCTCATCGCCTTATTTGTTTATTAAAAATATTAACATTTTTTTTAGCCATGCCCAAGGTTATGAGGTTGTAGCTCATCGCGTTATTTGTTTATTAAAAAAAATTAATTATTTTTACTAAGTACGCCCAGTGTTTTGGAGTTGTAGCTTATCGGCTTATTTGTTTATTACAAAAGTGAATTATTTGTTATTCACTACGCCTAGGTTTAAGGGGTTGTAAGCTTGTCCGCTTATTCGTCTATTAAAAATTTAAATTTCGTTACTCACTTGATTAATTAAAAAAAAAAACAAAAAATTCAAATCAAGCATGCCTGAAGATTTTAAATTTGGCGCGTCTGGCTGGTTCACACTTTTGAGAGGCCTTTAAGGCGGCGCTCTTGCTCCAAGAATCAAAGATCAAGTTTCGATTCGATATATCGACTCGACTTTCTAATCGAATCTCTCATTCTCTTTTTCATAAGTGGACATAATTATAAGTAGAATTTAGATTGGTAGATTGTTGCATGCTTCATAGAATTCAAAAAATAACATTTTTAATTTGGACTCATTTTTTTCAGAGTAAGCAATAGTAATCCATGATTATTTTATCAGAATAATTGATAAACTATGATCAATTATTTGTAATTTCAAAAAAAGAAAAAAATAAATAAACAAGTGGTATATTATTTACAATGTTTGAACATAGATTTTTATCGAATCAAAAAACTAAAAAACTGAATAAAAGTAGTATATCATTTTGATATTGAGATCAATATTTCGTTGAGTATCAATTATTTCAAAGCAGGTGACCTAATTTAGGCTGGAATTTAAACAGTTTTTAGTCAAAAAATAATTTCAAAACATCTATGATGAACGAAAAAGTTAAATGTAGCGTGTATATTGTTAAAAAAACACTAGTTTAGCACATAAAATGTGTCAAAAGTGTATGCTTTGGAATCAACTAAAACCCCAAATCCGCACTACAATTACTATGGGAGCTTGTTTGGAAAAATATGAAGAGAAGATTCCACATATTTTTGAGAGAAAAAAAAAGGTCAAAACCGTTCAAAAATGCGTGTGAAAATCGTAAAAAACGCGTTTTTTGTGTTTTTTGACAACTTTAAACAGCTGTATTTTGGAAGTGGAAGATCGTACAGGGTTCCAGTTAGTCGCAAAATTTTTGTTTTTTCATAAAAAAAATTTAACAAATTTTTAATATGCACAAAAATTTAGCCTAGAAAAAGCTACGGTCGTTTGAAGATACCTGCAAATGAGCAAAAATAGCAATATCTGTGTAGGACAGTATTATTATAAAAATAACCAAACTATGTTGTCAAAATATTTTTACAAAAAAGAACTTATTTTGAACAAAATTTTGCCGCAAAATAGAAGTTTCTATCTCATTTTGATCAAAAGTTATAATTTTTCGAAAAATACCTTAAAATTGCTTAAAACAGCTTAAAAATAGGCCATTTTTCAATCTTTGAAAAAATCTAGCACCAAGCAGAAATAAGATAGAGACCTCTAGTTTGTGTCAAAAGTCTTCTATTAAATAGTACTTTTGCTAAAAAAAATTGCAATAAAATCGGTGAACCTCGTGCGGACGGTTTTTTAAAAAAGTATTATTTTGACCCTTATATATATATCTTACTATATTATATAGTTGTTTTTCCTCTCTCACGCCCCCAACCCACCCTCCCCCCGCCCCCCACAGGCCTCTCAAAAAAGTGCTTAACTAACCGTAAAAGTGTACCGAAATATGCTTATTTCTATGAGTTTTGAATTATCCTATGATTTTCCAATCACGCCCCCCGCCCACCCTTCCCACGCCCCCCATTTTTAATGTTTTGTTACAAGTTTTGTATATTTTCTTAATTTAATAATTCTTTTTTAATGGTATAATTTGAATTCATTAATTTTAAAAAATTTCGTTATAAGATTAATTAGAAAAATCCAAGTTTTTAATTTAAAAAAAATGAAAAAAAGATTTTATTTTCAGAAAAATTAAATTTATAATGGAGTAATTTTTTCTTTTTGATAAATTGTAATAGTATTTTATTATACAAGTGCGTAAAATTGGTTTCCTCCTCGTGTGGCCGTTTTTGCACGAGCGAAGCGAGTGAAAAATGGTCACATGAGGAGGAAATCGCTTTTACACACATGTACAATACAATATTTTATCGTACTAAGTGCGTAGAGCTCGATTTTAGGTACGCCGCTTTTGGTGAGCGTGCGTAAAATCGAGCCTCTACGCACTAGTGCGATAAAATTTTATTAAAAAAATTCTTGTTAAACTTTAAATCCTTATTTATTTATTTTTTATTTTTTTTATTCTGTAATCATCATCCAAATATATTCATGTAAGTATTCATGTATGTACGCGTGCGCGTACGCGGAGGAGTCTCCACGTAGGTGCAAACTTACCCTTTCAAACAAAAATTTGCGCGTACGTGCAACTTAGGTGTTCCGCGTACTCGCAAACTAAATTATCCCGAGTGCGCGCAAACTTAGGTACTCCGCCTGTGCGCAAAAACTTTAGATCTCCGCGTGCGCGCGAAAAGTTTGATTACGTTGCGATAAACGCATCAATTATTGCCCTTATAAACATTAAAATTGTGATTAAAAAAACTTCTTAACTCTATAAAATTTATTTTTCTCACACGGTGCAGAAAGTTCAAACTTTCTGATTTTTCCCAAACAGGAAGTTTGAACTCCTTGCTTTGAGTTGAAAAAAACATTACACTCGACGCTGGAAAAGTATGAGCTAACCCTTAGCAAACCCTTGACACTCTCGCCTTTGGCTCAGGTTTTGAACACAAATTGTTTGAAAATTAGCTAAAAACCCAAAGAAGTGACCCAAATGTCTAGTCCTAGCGGGTCCTCCTCTCAGGGTTGGATAAGTTTTTTTGAATCATCAATTGCAGAAACTTTGGAAATCGCTTTTTGGTACCGAATGATGAGCAAAATCATCAATAATTTTCAAGTTTTAACTCGAAAAATTTGAACAGGAATAATTTGTTACTAGAAGTACATTTTAGCATTTTCTGAGGTTTGAAATATAAATTGTTCAGATTTATACTTTTTGAGTTAAGATTTGAAAATATTGTTCTCTTAAAGTTCATAAAGAGACAAAAACATGCGAGGATACACATGTCTAGGAGTGCAACGGGCTTTGAACACAAATTGTTTGAAAATTATTTAAATAACAAAAATAATTCAAACATTTTGTGTGGATAATCGAAAAAAGTACCATTTAGAAAAATTATTGATGATTTTGCTCATCATTCGGTGCCAGAAAGCAATTTCCAAAGTTTCTGCAATCGATGATCCAAAAAAACTTATCCAACCCTGACTGACTGACTGTGTAAGGTTTTTATTTCGGCCTTGGGGTATAACCCTATTTGGTCGCTTGACAAGTACATCGAGTGATACAAATATATGGTAACACGTTTGCATAAATAGATAATTAAATGCACTTAAAATTAGATTACAACGAAGTAAATAACAAAGATATAATATATAATAGCACGTTCTCGTAGGTAGAATAATAAATGCACTTAAAATAGTATATTATAGTACAGGTGCAGCATCGTCACCGGGGCGGTTTTAAGGACCCAAGTACGTAGCGAAGCACAGCACGAGGTTCTTAATAAGCCCTGTTGACGTACTGCACTCGTACTATATACTATTTTATAGTACGAGTCACCGAAAACACGCATCAAAGATTTGATTTTGTGGTTAGAGTGACCAGGGGTACTATAAATTAACTTACAACAAAGTGACTTATAGGGCAGGAAACAAAATTTATTAACTGGGTAAGTGTGGCAGGTGCAATAGTAAATCGAATCGAATCGTGGGATAATCCATTCACTAGAAAGTATTTGACGTTTTCCCGTGCGAGATCAATTCTATTGCCGTTTAATACATTTTTTTCCCGCGCAATGTTAATTCTACTCCCATTCAATATATTTTTTTTCCCGTTTAATACATTTAACTTCCACTCAAGTATTTTTTTCCGGTGCATTCATTTTCTTTCCCGTTTAATCACTTATTTTTCCGTGCAAATGTCTTTTTTCCCGTGAATTTGACCTAAAATTTCCCGTGCGTTTGCTTTTTTTTCCCGTGCTAATAAATTAGACCCTTTTCTAATCACCCCCCCATGCCCTTTTTTTTACTTACGCCCCCCATTTTTGATATATGTTATCAGTTTCTACCCACATCGCCAATTTTTGATACAAGTTATACTAAACGCTATATGCCTAGAAAAAAGTGCGGAGGGAGCAGAATGAATGCAGTGATGACGATTGTATATAGATGGCGTATGTGACAACTCTTTAATTTAAATCTTTGTGCTCTATAGTTTCAAGAAAACAACAAGCTTAATGGCTTAGTGGTCAACGTATAGGATTCTCATGCCAAGGGTCGTAGTTCGATCCTCGGACTCAAAATTTTTTTTTTTTTTCGTTATTTTACATGTATATTCGTAGAATAGATTTTTAAAAAAATATCTCATAATTATTCAGCCTTTTTTTTTTCTTTTAAATAATATAAAGAGAGTTAAAATTATAAATGGAATTAGGTTATTTGGTTTATTTAAATAATAAAAAGAGAAATGGGTTATTTGGTTTTTTAAGCAATAAAAAGAAAGTTTAAAAGTGAAATAGAAATAGGTTATTTCGTTTTTAATTATAATAATAGAGTTACAAATGAAAATATAATTGGGTTATTTGGTTTATTTGAATAAAAAAAAAAGACATGGGTTATTTGGTTTTTTAAGCAATAAAAAGAAAGTTTAAAAGTGAAATAGAAATGGGTTATTTGGTTTTTTAATTATAATAAGAGAGTTACAAATAAAAATATGGTTATTTGGTTTATTTGAATAAAAAAAAGAGACATGGGTTATTTAGTGTTTTATCCCATTAAGTCCCAAGATTTTTTAAATTTTTCTTGTACTTTGAGCTCTGGAATTTTGATGAAAACGATAAATAGTATATTACACACCGGGCGCTGGAAAAGTATTGGCCAGCCCTAGCAAACCCAAATTGACGCCCGAGCCGAAGGCGAGGGTGGCAAAGGTTTGCTAGGGGTCGGCTAATACTTTTCCTGCGTCGTGTGTAATGTTTTTTTCATTATGACGGGAGGAAAACCCAAAGTCCCGCTCCGATCCGGGGAGGGAATTTGGTGTTTTCGTCCCGGAAGTATGAAAAAATACTTTCAAAAAGACCATATACCACTATTTTCGGGTATGCTCTACAAGATGGTGAAGTTAAAAATGTCAAAATTGTCATTTTCAATTGTTAATTAACAAATTAAAAAAAAAACTCAGTTTTTGCTGCATTTTGTTTTTTTAGGAATTTTTTCAGTAGGATTTTTTTTCATTTTTTTCAAAAATGTGATCAGAAGTGATCACGATACTTTAAATTTATGGTAGGATTTTTTTTTTTATAAAAATCTTTTTTAACAAAATGGCGGCCACAAAACGAAGTCGAAAATTTCGAAGTTTTCGTTTTATTCACTTTTTTCATGTTTATTCCTTGAAATCGCACAAGTATTTAACGTTTACTGCTATTTTTTGTTGGAAAAGTCAAAATTATTGTACAAAGAAGCATAAAAATTGTAGTACTTATAAAATATTCATTGTTAGGTTATGAGAGGTGATTTTTACACGATTTTAGTAGGGTCCGCGGTGACCCAAACAGAGTTATTCGGAAACTTCCAACTGAAAAACGAAATGTATGAAAAAAAAGAACTAATGTGGATGTATTCATTGTTGATTTCAATTGTCTAAACATTATTTATTTAAACAATTGAAAAAATTTTGACAATAAAAAACCATTTTTTGAATCAAGTGAATAAAACGAAAAATTCGAGATTTTCGACTTCGTTTTATGGCCGCCATTTTGTTAAAAAAAATTTTCATAGAAAAAAAAAATCCTACTGTAAATTTCAAGTATAGTGATCACCTCTGATCACATTTTTGAAAAAAAAAAAAAAAATCCAACCGAAAGAATTCATAAAAAAAAAAAAATGCAGCAAAAAATTGAGTTTTTTTTTTAATTTGTTAATTAACAATTGAAAACGACATTTTTGATTTTTTTAAACTACACCATCGTGTAGAGCATACCCGAAAATAGTTGTAAATGGTCTTTTTGAAAATATTTTTTATCGTTTTCATCAAAATTCCAGAGCTCAAAGTACAAGAAAAATTTAAAAAATCCTGGGACTTAATGGGTTAAGCAATAAAAAGAAAGTTTAAAAGTAAAATAGAAATGGGTTATTTGGTTTATTTAAATAATAATAATAATAAAATTGAGTTATTTTAAGGTATGCAAGTACACGCATTCATCTTATATCACGCGCGCACTCGGTTGCCTCCGCAGTCCGCTCCCTCCGCACTTTTTTTTAGGCATATAGCGTTAAGTACAAGTTATCAGCTATGTATCTATAGAAGAAATTAAAAAAGTAACTACGAAGCACAAAAAAAATTAACTTATATCCAAAGAGAACCCAAAAAGAATGTTAGCATTTCATTCGTGATTGGTTGAAGAACAAAATTTAAAATTTGAATTTTTATTTTTAATTTTTATATTACAATTCAGTTAAAACATCTAGAGAATAGATTTGATGAAAAAATAATTATGCAATCAAGTGTTCGAAATTATCCGATTATAATCATGAAAATAATAATTATGAGTATACAAACTGAAACAAAACCAATGAATCTATAACCACAAAAGTTTAAATGAATATGAACTCTGAACGTAGCGCAAAGGTAAAGGGTATATATAACTTATTGTCGATTAATTTAGATGAAGCTTCGACAAAACTTGTTTTCGATAATATAATACAATTGTGCGTGCGCTTCGCTTAGAGAGCTTCAAGGTTTGGCAAGAGGGTAGGTACATCGGTAGATTCAAAAGTGGGTAAGTGTTAACCTACAAAGGTTTGTACAGGATCGAAAACAATAGTATAAAAGATGTTAGTTTCAGGGTTAGATGTTGAGAAAAAAAAAAAAAAAAAAAAAAAGTACAACTTACGTTCCAAGTTACAAATTGAAGTATGAAAATAATAACAAAGTGAAAGAGGCTACACATGGCTGGAAACTGGTGTCGTAAGATAAACTTCGATATTAATCAAGATAGGTTGATTGGGACAGACCTATGTAGAAAAAGCGTTCATAACAAATGTAAAAGGATGTAGGAAATATTTGTCAAAAAAGTTAAAGAGCTGTGTGGGCAAAGTTGTATGAAGATGATTAGTTTCACGATTGCAATTACAAAAAAATTTGAGAAGAACAATAGAAAAAATAGTTTTCACAAAGATGAGAACAAAGATTCAAAGTTAGAGACCAAAGCATGAAAAAAAGAAAAAACAACAGCAAACACCAAAATTTAAGCAAGTAGATTCATATGAAAGAGATAGAAACAATATTAAGCAAAAATGTACATATAAGCGTAGGTTCAAAGTTACAAACGTAATGACAAGTCCGGGTACGGCAGTAGGTACAATGAAGTTACCACAGTAGTTATCAAGTTTGAAACAATGTTATGAACAAGGTTTGTTTTAGGGTTATTTAGAATATTAAGTTCAAGAGGATAAAAAAGATTATGCACAAGGCTAGATTCAGTGTAGAAAATTAAAAAAAAATAATAATAAAAACTAGAGTTAGCATGAGAGCATGGTTGTAAACTCGAGTCGAGAATTCAATATCAAGTAACTCGAGTCGAGTCGAGTCAAGTCTAGTCGACGCACAGCAGTTTATGCTTGTAACCTGCATACGCACAAGAAGTTTTTATAACAGAAGGGTGAAAAAATATTTCGGAGGAAGTTTGGACTCCGGAGGGGTCAGGGCGGTCACCTGGTGCACCTGGTGATGCATACGCCTTGGAGATGATTTCCCCAGGAAGCTTAGACACCAAAGGGACCAGGGTAGACACCTGGTGCAACTGGTATTAATTACGCCTTAAAGATGATTTTCCCAGGAAGTTTGGACCTCGGAGGAGTCAGGGCGGACACCTGGGGCACCTGGTTACTTACGCCTTGGAGATGATTTCCCCAGGAAGTTTTGACTTCGGAGGGTTAGGGCAAACACCTGGTGCACCTGGTGATACTTACGCCTTGGAGATGATTTCCCCAGGAAGTTTTGACTTCGGAGGGTTAGGGCAAACACCTGGTGCACCTGGTGATACTTACGCCTTGGAGATGATTTCCCCAGGAAGTTTGGACTCCGGAAGGGCCAGGGTGGACACTCGGTGCACCTAGTGATACTCACGCCTTGGAGATGATTTCCCCAGGAAGTGTGGACACCAAAGTGACCAGGGTGGACACCTGGTGCAACTGGTATCAATTACGCCTTGGAAATGATTTCCCCAGGAAGTTAGGACTTCGGAAGGGTCAGGGTAGACACCTGGTGCAACTGGTATTAATTACGCCTTAAAGATGATTTTCCCAGGAAGTTTGGACCTCGGAGGAGTCAGGGCGGACACCTGGGGCACCTGGTGATACTTACGCCTTGGAGAGGATTTCCCCAGGAAGTTTGGACTCCGGAGGGGCCAGGATGGACACCCGGGGCACCTGGTGATACTTCTGCCTTGAAGATGATTTCGTCAGGAAGTTAGGACTCTGGGGATGGGGAGAGGGGTCAGGGTGGACACCAGGTGCACCTGGTGATACTTACGCCTCGAAAATGATTTTCTCAGGAAGTTTTGATCCCAGTGGATTCACATCATCAAGTTTACGATTAGGATAGCATCTTTAGAGTGTAGTTATTACCGGGCACACCAAGTATTTTCCCTGACTCTTACGGAGTTAAAATTTCCTGAAAAAACATCTCCAAGGCGTAAGAATCACCAGGTACACCAGGTGTCCGCCCTGACCCCTCCGAAGTCCTAACTTCCTAGGGAAAACATCTCCAAGGCGTAAGAATCGCCAGGTGCACCAGGTGTCCACCCTGACCCCTCCGGAGTCCTAACTTCCTGCGGAAATCCTTTCCAAGGCGTGAGTATCACCAGGTGCACCGAGTGTCCACCCTGGCCCCTCCGAAGTCCAAACTTTCTGGGGAAATCATCTTCAAGGCGTAATTAATACCAGTTGCTCCATGTATCCACCCTGACTCCTCCGGAGTCCATACTTTCTGGGGAAATCATCTCCAAAGCGTAATTAATACCAGTTGCTCCATGTGTCCACCCTGACCCCTCTGGGGTCCAAACTTCCTTGGGAAATCATCTCCATTAAGGCGTATCACCAGATGCACCAGGTGTTTGCCCTGACCCTCCGAAGTCAAAACTTCCTGGGGAAAATCATCTCCAAGGCGTCAGTAGACACAAGAGTATGTGTATAAGCGTAGGTACAAGTGTAGATTCAAGCATAAAATTCTGGGGGGTTGGCGAGCGAAGCGAGCAGGGGGGTACCCCCTAGTATATATATATATATATAACCTCTGTGCCTACTGTGATACATACTAGACTCTTACCCAGGAATATGCTCATGTTTATATATCTGTTTCTATCATGGTGATAACTGTAGTTTGAATTTTTTCATGCTTTTATTTCTAACTCTAAGATTACTTTGTTGATAACTACTGTTTTAACTACATAGTACCTACTCCCGTACCTACACTTGTCATTACGATTGTAACTTTGAACCTACGCTTATATGTACATTTTTGCTTAATATTGTTCCTATCTCTTTCACATGAATTTACTTGCTTCAATTTTGGTGTTTGCTGTTGTTTTTTCTTATTTTCATGCTCTGGTCTCTAACTCTGGACCTTTGTTCTCATCTTTGTGTAAACTATCGTTTCCGTTGTTGTTCTCAAATTTTTTTGTAATTCAAATCGTGAAACTAGTCTTCTTCACTACTTCATGCACTTCTGCATACACAGTTCTTTAACTTTTTCGACAAACATTTGTTATCAACATTTTTTCTACCTAGGTTTCTCCCAATTAACCTATCCTGATTAATATCGAAGTTTACCTTACGACACCAGTTCCAGCCATGTGTAGCCTCTTTCACTTTGTTATTATTTTCATACTTCAATTTGTAACTTTGAACGTATGTTGTTCTTTTTTTTTTCCTTTTCTCTACACTTAACCCTGAAACTATCATCTTTTATACTATTGTTTTCGATCCTGTACAAACCTTTGAAGGTAAACACTTACCCACTTTTGAATCTACCCATGTACCTACCCTCTTGCCAAACCTGGAAGCTCTCTAAGTGAAGCGCACGAGCAATTGTATTATATTATCTAAAACAATTTTTTTCAAAGCTTCATCTAAATTAACCTACAATAAGTTATATATACCCTTTACCTTTGCGCTATGTTCAGAGTTCATATTCATTTAAACTTTTGCGGTTATAGATTCATTGGTTTTGTTTCAATTTGTATACTAATTATTATTATTTTCATGATTTTAATCGAATAATTTCAAACACTTGATTACATAATTATTTTTTTATCAAATCTATTCTCTAGATATTTTAATTGAATTGTAATATTGTTGAAATATAGCTAAATATTTTAATATTAGAATCGTGTCACCATCTCTTGTCCGACGCCCGACGGTGAACACGAATAGAATATGTGTATGTGTGAGTGAGAACGCTTCACGCAACTATGCGACGTGACGCGACGCGACGCGATCAGTCTAGTACTGTATCTAGCAGCTGACCGGTGCGGAGCACGATGCTTGCATGCGGACGATTTGTAATCTTGATATTAACTAATCATTAAATACAAAGGGCTTCTTTTATTTGATCTACCTCTATAATAATTCCAACATGGTAGCAGAGAGTGTAGTTTGATGAAGAAAAAGTTTGGCTAAAAATAATATGTGCTCCGAAAAATAAGTTTTTTTTGTCATTCTTCTTGCGTACTTTTTAAGTCACAAGGAAATGAAAGATTCCTAATTATAATTAGTTTGAAGTCTAATTAAGAGAATGGCGTGAAAGGCCTGAAGAAAAAATCCGTGCAAAATGTTGATGCACGAGGATTAAAGTTAGTGGAACCGCATGGCATGTCGCGAGGTTAAGCGAGCGCATGGCGAAAATTGAGGTTAAGCACATGTTGAGATTTTTAAAATCGAGTTTCGAATAAATGAACAGTGAGCAATTGAATGATTAATTATTTTAAGAGTTTTTGAAAAGTGAATGACATTACTTATGATAAACTTTGTGAAAAATAATAAAAAATAAGGTTAACTAAATGTTTAATTGGTTTAATTAAAAAAAAGCAAAATAAAGAAGAAGAAATAAATAATCTTCTGAAAGAAATAAATGATCCAAATTTTAGATTAAGCAAAGATAAAAAAAATTATTTAAGAAGAATATTTTTAAAAAATTTAAAGGAAATTTTGATTTCAAAAAATATAATGGATGAAAAAGAAAATCAAACAAATTTAAAAATAAAAATGGCTAGAAACAAATCTAATGATTTCAATGATGGAGTTGACACGTTTGATGGTCAATAGTTCGAGAATTGGAAATTTAGAGTTTTAATGATGCTAGATTGCAAAGATTGTTTAGAACAAGTAGAACAACAAAGAACTTTAGATGATGATGAAGATGGAATAAAAAAGAAAAGTTAGCAAGAGCATTTATAATAAGTAAAATTTCTTATAAACAATTAGAATATATAAAAGAGTGCAAATCAAGTCTCGAGATAATGAATAAATTGAAATCAATTTATGAAACAAAATCTACTGCACTACAAATAATGAATAGAAATAAAATCGAAGCCATAAAATTAAGGGGATAGTATGGTCAAAAGAGCGAAATAATGCTTTTTTTGACGATTTTTAAAATGAAATCAAGCAAACCAAGTTTATTTTAAAATATAGTTCTTTATTAAGTAACATTTAAAGAAGCTTTTGTCCAATTTTGAGGTAAAAATATTAAGATTTGAGTCTCTGGCAGGCAATTTTAGGCGAGACCTTTCGAAAAAAGTTGTTTGCGGTGGCCACTCGTACTTGGCACTGGCTTATCTGAAACACAATTTGAAAGAAGATTTAGTTAAAGGATAAGTTTTTCTAGGTACTGTCGAACCACTTTTTAAAATTTTTATTTTTAACAAAATTGCGGCCCTAAAATGGCGTCATTTTGGGGTAAAAATTTTCAAACTTCTGGTAAAAATGTAAAAACTGGAAAAAAAACACCCCGACAGTACCTAGAAAAACTTATCCTTTCACTAAATCTTCTTTCAAATTGTGTTTCAGATAAGCCAGTGCCAAGTACGAGTGGCCACCGCAAACAACTTTTTTCGAAAGGTCTCGCCGAAAATTGCCTGCCAGAGACTCAAATCTTAATATTTTTACCTCAAAATTGGACAAAAGCTTCTTTAAATGTTACTTAATAAAGTACTATATTTTACAATAAACTTGGTTTGCTTGATTTCATTTTAAAAATCATCAAAAAAAGCATTTTTTCGCTCGTTAGACCATACTATCCCCTTAAAACAGTGCAATACAGTGGAAGAATTTTTTGTAAAATTTGAAACAGCGTGCAATCATTATACAGCCGCTGGTGGAACATTATCAGAATCAGAAAAATTAAGACACATGCTAAATGCTTTACCAAGCAATTATAGCTATGTTGGTGATTATCTGGATTTATTGCCAGAACAACAAAGGACTGTGGACTATGTAAAATCAAAAATAAAAGAAAAAAGTTTAAAATCAAGTGAACAAAGTGAAAATAAAACAAATGTGAGTACCTTTAATACTAAGGTAAAAGGAGTCTGTTACAACTGCAACAAACCTGGACATTTGCAAAAACATTGCAAACAAAATAAATATGGGCAGTTTGGTCAACATGGCAGTGAACGAGGAAGGGGTGCTTATCAGCAACAGAACTACAGAGGGCAAAGTGGATCTCAACGAGGCAACTACAGAGACAACAACTTCAGAGGCCAAAGCAGAGGCAGAGGCAACAATCAACATAGAGCTGAGCCAACGGATAACCAGAGCGACGACAACTCTTTTGCAGCATGGTTTACAGAATTCAATATAAACAAGATAAATGAGGTAAACGTAAACAATTGTGATAATCCTAAAGTAGTTATTACAGGCCGGTTTTGGCACACCTAGCAGATCCCTACCTTACCGACCGAGGGTTCGTGTCCGTGCTAAGTTACTGACCGAGGGTTCGTGTCCGTACTAAGTTGTCCTTGCACACCTGGCAGATCCCTACCTTACCGACCGAGGGTTCGTGTCCGTGCTAAGTTACCGACCGAGGGTTCGTGTCCGTGCTAAGTCGGTAAGGCAGATTCCTACTTGACCGATCAATTGAGCTGTGCCAAATGACCCCGATAATGCTGAGTTCTACATAACCGACGGTCGGTAATTCAGATCAGGGTTATTGGCTTGGTTTTTCTGAATCTGCTTTGCCGACTGTCTTATCTATTTACCATCAGTCGGTAAAACAGTTTATTGAAACTATTTGAAGCTTTTTGATTCTTTTTGAAACCCTTTTGATACTATTTGAAACCCTTTTGATACTATTTGATACCCTTTTGATACTATTTGAAACCCTTTTGATACTATTTGAAAC
Organism: Encarsia formosa; assembly: GCA_038277355.1. Classification (NCBI taxonomy): domain Eukaryota; kingdom Metazoa; phylum Arthropoda; class Insecta; order Hymenoptera; family Aphelinidae; genus Encarsia; species Encarsia formosa. The sequence goes on from CM076187.1 coordinate 24,624,158, forward strand.
CCTTTCGAAACTATTTGAAACCCTTTCGAAACTATTTGAAACCCTTTCGAAACTATTTGAAACCCTTACGAAACTATTTGAAACCCTTTGAAACTAATTGATTGAACGATAAGGAGTCTGAAATAAAATCAATTTGAAATTTATTTGATTAAATTTATTTTGCGATGGGTACAGTAAATCATAATTTTGCAATGACAGTAGAAAATATTTATTATTATTTTCTAGAAAAAAATGTTAAGCTTGATTTAAAATCTTGATTACAATCGGATGTTGCTGAGTACGGTTAAAGCTCTATCAAATTTTTATCATCCTTTTTCTTTTCTTTTTTCTTCTTTTCCTCGTCTCTTTTAAAAGCTTTATTTTCATAGTTATTTTTTTCCTTGGAGCTTTTTTGCTCGGAATAACTTTTCCAAGCAGAAGTTTTGTCGTCTTCAAGACGCTCGTAGCCATTGAGGCTCTGCTTTTGTCCCATGATGAGTTGAGAATGATCAATTTTAAAAATTAATGTTCCTTTTATACTAAATTTTTTTCTTTTAATTTTTTTACATCTCCATTGAGAGGATTGTATTCCACCATCCGGTCGTGCAGTATCAAACAATATGCAGAAGTTTCAGCTGGAAAATTTTCTCTGGCGTCAAATTCCACTCGTACGTCTACTGGAGCACTTTTCAGTGATTCGTTTTGCTTTGAGCAATCGATTATAATGATGGGCAGATGGTTGATGAATGTATTTTTCTTCACAATGGGCTCAGAGTCTTTGTTGTAATACGATGCTTGAAATTTAGAAAACATTGTGTACAGTACAGAGTATTGGCTGTCGGCAATGTTCAAGTTTAAATCACCGTAGGGATAGTACTGTGAGTTCAAGAATAACTTTACATTTCTGATATTGCAGTGATCGAAACGACTTGCGTTAACATTGCTTAGTCCTTTCCAAGCTGTTTGAAAAACGAGAAAAATAAAACGAGGCTTTTCCAATTGATTGGATGTTTTGACTGTCCATACATGTCGAGACGTTGCCGGGATCATGGGATACTCATAGAGCTCCCAAGTACGGAAAGTCATGATAATATTATTTTTCAATTGATTCAAAAGACTTATCTTGAATCTATCTGAAACTGTCACGTAGGGCATGAGCCACTCAATTTTGGTTAGAGTAACCATGTAGTTTTCAAAATTTGGATTAGCAGCATCTCCTTGATTTCTTTGAAGTATCGCGTTGAGATCGTTTCTCGATCGATTGAGTATTAATTTGTGTTTGGCATTGACTACAATTTTACGATAGTCCTCAGCAAAACCAAAAATCATACTCAAGGGGATGTTTACGTCAAAGTGACCAGTTCCATTTGTTATTCTCTGAGGATTAGTAACTGCATCTTCGGCCTCTACGCTCATCCAACCAGCGTTTTCCATCATCGAGCTCTGATTTGGAGTAAAAGATGCCCATCCTTTCATCAAACTTGTCAATCCAACATTTTTGCACTTGTCAATCTCTATGGAATTCAGTTCGTAGCGAGCATCTTCGAAAAGGAAGCAAATACCGTTGTTGACCAATCTCGTGTGTGTAAGAGCATTTCCATTAGCTAGTGTCAATTTGCCAGAGATGTGTAAAGAACTTTGAGACGGTAAAAGACACAAGTCTTGGTGTTGAATTGAGATCCTAATTTCATCGCTATTGTTGAAGTTGCTCGAGGTGTACGGTTGATGAGCGTGGATCTCGTAATGAGATATGCTCTCGTCGAAGACAACCGGTGACTGAATACTAAGAATCTCGTCCATTGCAACAACAGAAGAAGAAACAGACTATTTTTTTAAAACCTGTAGACTTGGGCTTTTCAAAAACTGCTCGTTTTGCTTTGTTAATTTTCGCTGTCGACTTGACCGTTGAACGGTTTTTGTATTGAAGACAATACCCATTATGACAAAGATTTTATATGAAGTCTGATTGTGATAACTTCACCTCTAAAATTAACTAGTCGTCCGTCTTGATCGACTATACGCAGTTCCAAGTGATCGATACTATTGACCGTGAGAGGCAAGTAAATTACTTGTGAAGGAACTTCAATGATTTTATAACCTGGTGGTACAGCAGGAAAAAATTCGTGAATTGTGTGAACCTTTTGGCCGTTTATATATGCTCCGGATGTGATACTACACTCAATTCTCAATGCGTTAACTTTGAGAATTGAAACGTGCAAGTCTGAACTATGAAGAGTATCTGGAGGAAGAATTCGGTGAGTGAAACCCAATAATGAAGCAATAGAATCTTGAGGTTCAAAATTGATTTGATGAGTACACTTGATCTGACTGCGAAGAGTGTTGTTATTAGGGGTTAGACTTAAAGTTATTTCTTTTGGATTTAGAGCTTCCTGTAAATACTTTTCGATATCCTCAATTTCGTAGCTACCGGTAGGTAAAATAATTTCTTCTTCACCAACGTAAAATTTATTGTGACCTGTGTCAATGTTTGGAATTGAATTGAAAGTCAAAAGCTCGATTAAGCCTAGAGCGCAGTTTTTTGAAGAAGATAGTTCAATTGGTGGGAAAAAATGGGTTTCTAGAACCGATGAATTGCCCGACAAAGTAAGAGTTAATGAGTTATCCATGGTTGCCAATGAAAGAATGAAGAAATAAGTTGATTTTAAATGCTTATATAGCATCACAGAGAAATTTCAAACAAAGATGACCGCAATTAAAGCTGTTGAAATCTTGGTATCTCTCGTAATTGTACTTGACGTTGTCAACTCCAAGATAAATCATAAGCTCTATGGGTGGTTGTAAGTCTCCGAAACTATCAAAGTAGGTCACATCATTACCACACTTTTTGTATGCTACCCAATGAGTTCCAGATCCAGCGTCATCGTCTAAATTCACTACAGCTCTTTCGGTATGATACGGTCTTTTAGGTAATTTATCTCTCATGAATACTCCTCGAAAATGTGGAATTTGAAGTTCTTTGGCAAATTTTAATATGTCAAAGTTGGTTAGTGCTTTTTTCGGCAACTCGTCGAACTTTTTTTTAATCCTCTCCCTGGTTTCAGGTACAATCCTAGTCCTTTTTTATACGGTCTGAGGTAGAGTCCTTTACCCATGGCTATGGCTTCCATAGTCTTGTTGTGTCTTTGGGACTCTTCGAGTTGTCGTTGAGCAGCTTTCGCACTATTGATAGCTTTAGCGACTCCAGCAGCCCCTCCAGCCAACGCTCCAGTGGCACTCAAACCAGCAAAAAGGGGAATCAAAAACGGAAGGTATCCTCCCATTTTAGAAGGAATCGGTAAAACTCGCGAGACTTGAATTTTCTTTTTGCCACCGGCATTTTTAACTGCTTCTCGAGCTTTTTTTAAAGCTTGCCGAATAACCTCTTTAGCTTTTTTATCCTTGATTCCTGAGATGGATGCAGCCTTGGTAACTTTTTTTAAAGTTACTTTTCGCTTTTTCAAACCCATCCCAAGTTTGTTCTTGAGTTTCATTGTGTTGGTGACTGCGTAGGCTGATGCTCTTTCACCCAAACTAGCGTCTGTTGCCTTGACTCGTTCCAAAGCTTTGTCGGCGAGCACTCTGTCAGCAGCGTTTCTTGCTTCGATGTTGTTTCGATTCTTCGAATAAGCAATGTCGTGTTCTTTACAAGCAGCGTCGAGAGGATTTATACCTGGATCTCCTCGGGCAAGACGTTTCTTCAGCCTCGTCCCAGGACCACAGTACTGGTATCCAGGAATATGAAGTTCGAACGGTAACTTGTTTATCAGCGAATTAACCACACCTCTGCCGGTGCGCTTCTTTTATATGATCATCCTGAAGGTCAAAGTTGAACTAATCTCAAAAAGTATAAAAGCCCCTATTTATACTCGGGTATTCAGTAAACTCGTTGATCTCAATCAGTAAACATGGACTTTGTTGAACAGCCTTCAAAGCTTCCCGTAGAAAACTTTGAATTTATCGAGGAGAAAAAGAGCAAACGTCATGGAAATTTTCTACCGGATAGTATACGAGCAGTTTTCTGTGGACCTTCGAACTGCGGTAAAACGAACACTCTTCTGACACTTGTAACCCATCCGAATGGATTGCGATTTGAAAACGTTTACGTGTACTCAAAGTCCTTGTATCAACCCAAGTATAAATTTCTCAAGACTCTCTTGGAACCCCTAGAGGGCATTCAATACTTTCCATTTGGAGAGCACGATGAAGTCGTGTCTCCTGATGACGCTCTTCCAAACTCCATTATAATTTTCGATGACATTGCTACTGAAAAGCAAGACAACGTCAGGGCTTTCTTCTGTATGGGGAGACATAAAAATGTTGACGCTTTCTATCTCTGTCAATCGTACGCTCGAATTCCAAAACATTTGGTTCGAGACAATGTGAACTTATTAGCAATATTCCGTCAGGATGAAACGAACATAAAACATATCTACGATGATCGTGTCACTACAGATATGACTTTCAATCAGTTTAAAAAGTTATGCTCAAGCTGTTGGAATAATGGAAAGTACGAGTTTCTCGTCATTGACAAAGATAGAAGTCTAAACAATGGTAGATACCGCAGAGGTTTTGATTGTTTTGCTATAAATACGTCAGATTTAAGCTGAGTCACATATTTAAGAATAAACCTTTGAAGGGTCAACATGGCTGACTTTCAAAAAGAAAAAGATGTACTTCAAACTCGTGAAAGCTCGCGATGCAATCAGACGTAAATACAGATTGTTGAAGTACAACAAAGCTGACGTTGAGAAAAAACTTACGGATACCTTTAAACCACTCATTGATCCTCTTCAGAAGATAGCCTTGCAAACTCATCAACAACAACCTATCATTGTTAAAAATAAAATAAAATTGAAGAAGGAAAAGATAGAAAAGAAAAAACCTGAAAGTGACGTAGAAGAAGATGATGAAGTTGATTATGAAACTGCTGTTGAAAGTGATGAAGATTTGAATGAAAAGGTCGTAGAAGACACTTCACTGAATAAAACAATAGTCAAAGATACTTTTGATCTTCAAAATCAACAAGATTTAGATCTTGTTTATGGTTTGAGAAGAGAAGGTGATCAGTACTTAATTGGAAACACTCCGATCAGTTTCAAAAGTAATCATATTGAAATTGGTCATGAAAAATATCCAAAAACTAATGGTTTGATGGAATTAATTTTACATATTCATCCTGATTTAAACAAAGTGAGCGCTGATGACAGAAAAACATATAATTAAATCTTAGAGACAACTAGTGTCCATAGACTCAAATTTGATCCAAATCAACCGATTCGAACTCACAGGAGCAGTAAATACGTGAATGTTATAAAGCCATTGTTTGAAGCCAGGCAATTGCAGCCAGAAAATTTACAAATAATTACGCAAATTTGTCAAAACCTTTGAACGATTTACTAAAAAAGGGTGTTAAATTTTCGTGGGGTACTAGTCAGCAGGAAGCCTTCAACGAATTAAAAAACGCATTAGGTAATGCACCGATTTTGAAATTTCCTGACTTTTCAAAACCATTTATAATATCAACAGACGCAAGTAACTGGGCTATTGCAGCCATTTTGTCTCAAGGGGAAGTGCCTAACGATGGACCTATTTCCTACGCAAGTAGAGTTTTAAGGGGGACAGAACTAAAATTTCATACTTACGAGAAGGAGGCTTTAGTAATTTTTTGGGGAATCACATACTGTAAAAATTACGTTTACGGAGCCCAGATAGGCTGATAAAAATACTAGAGTTCAAAACTGGAGTTTAAAGTTAGCGACATTTGATTTTGACATAATTTATAAACCCGGATCAAAAAATACGAATGCAGACGCGTTGAGTAGGGGAATTGATTATCTCAGCGAAATTTTTGTAATAACGCAAGCACAATCAAGACTAAACAAAATACCAGAGACTATGACAACATGCCAGGGCATCGTCACACGACAGGAGAAAAATATTAAAAGAGAGAAATTTTTTAAAAACAGGCAATGTTAGTCAATAAATAGAAAGTCAAATATTAATAATGAATGTACAGATCTATTAATAAACGCGAGTAAAAATGAAAAATTGCCAAAAAATATCGTGTACGTAAGAGATACAATAACTCTAAGGCGCGATAATGTGACTCATTTCGTAAATTAAAATAAAAAACCTCTGGATCTAAAAACATATCAAATTATAAAATCTAATAATTTATGTATTGACGATCATTTACAACCTAACGAAATAGAAATGTTTCAAATACAAAATAAAAAATTGTTCAATGAAAGTTCAACGAAAAAGCTGATTGGCTACCCCCCAAGCTCTAAGCCCCCCAAACCTTGGGTGCCTGAGTTCAACAAAAAAACTGATCAGCTATCCCCCAAGCTCTAAACCCTAAAACCCTGGGCGTCCAAGTTCAACAAAAAAACTGATCAGCTATGCCCCAAGCTCTAAACCCCCAAAACCCTGGGCGTCCGAATGCAACAAAAAAACTTATCGGTTATCCCCCAAGCTCTGAACACCCAAATACCCTCGGTGCCCAAGTTCAACAACAAAAATCGATCAGTTATTTGAGTTATCCCTCAAGCTCTAAACCCACAAAACCCTGGAAGCTCGAGTTCAATTAAAAAAAACTGATCAGTTATCCCTCATGCTTTAAATCTCCCAAAACTCTGCTTACCGAGTGGAATAGTTTTACAAGTTAAGCGTGCTTTATTTTGTATATCAAGTGAATAATAAAGTGTCTTTTTTTTTTTTTTTTTTTTGTTCCTCAAAAAGTTTTTAGTGTACTTTTATTTACATCACTTAAAAATATTACAAAATAATAAAAAGAATATAAAATAAAAAAAGTTAATCGCCAATAAACAAAAGAAAATTTTTACACTTCTCTGGAAATGTGTCTCATTCGTAATTGCATTTAATTTATAGTTAAAAAAAAAAAAAAAAAAAAAAAATTTGTTGATAATGTTGCAAACAAAGCGTTAAACAACAAGTAAAAACTTACAGCGGTTTCCTAGTCAACCACGCCATTTTGGAGCTAAAAATTTCAGATTTACAACTTTATGATATAATTGTACCAGTGCAGCATAATAAGGTATAGTTACAAAATTATTTATTTCATGCGTAGGTTAACTAAAATGCTCTCATATTTTTGGAATAATTCAACTCGGGCTCCCGAGATTTTTGAGGGGTTCAGAGCTTGGGGGATAGACGAAAAGTTTTTTTGTTGTCTCGGGCGCCCAGGGTTTTGGGAGTTTAGAGTTTGGGGGACAGCTGATCAGTTTTTTCGTTGAACTCGGGCACCCAGGGTTTTGGGGGTTTAGAGCTTGGGGAAGAGCTGATCAATTATTTTGTTGAAATCGGACGCCCAGGGTTTTGTGGGTTCAAGGCTTGAAGGATAATTAATCATTTTATTAATTGAACTCAGCACGCAGGGTTTTGGGGGTGCAAGGCTTGAAGGATATTAAATCAGCTTATATATTTAAATCAGTTTTGAACTCGGTGCCCAGGGTTTTTGGGGGTTCAAGGCTTGGGGGATAATTAATCATTTTATCAATTGAAGTCGACGCCCATTTTTTGGGGGTTCAAGGCTTGGGGGATAATTAATCATTTTATTAATTGAACTCGGCGCCTAGGATTTTGGGGGTTCAAGGCTTGAAGAATAATTAATCATTTTATTAATTGAACTCGGCGCCCAGGGTTTTGGGGGTTCAAAAAAACTTTTCGTCTATCCCCCAAGCTCTGAACCCCTCAAAAATCTCGGGAGCCCGAGTTGAATTATTCCAAAAATATGAGAGCATTTTAGTTAACCTACGCATGAAATAAATAATTTTGTAACTATACCTTATTATGCTGCACTGGTACAATTATATCATAAAGTTGTAAATCTGAAATTTTTAGCTCCAAAATGGCGTGGTTGACTAGGAAACCGCTGTAAGTTTTTACTTGTTGTTTAACGCTTTGTTTGCAACATTATCAACAAATTTTTTTTTTTTTTTTTTTTTTTTTAACTATAAATTAAATGCAATTACGAATGAGACACATTTCCAGAGAAGTGTAAAAATTTTCTTTTGTTTATTGGCGATTAACTTTTTTTATTTTATATTCTTTTTATTATTTTGTAATATTTTTAAGTGATGTAAATAAAAGTACACTAAAAACTTTTTGAGGAACAAAAAAAAAAAAAAAAAAAGACACTTTATTATTCACTTGATATACAAAATAAAGCACGCTTAACTTGTAAAACTATTCCACTCGGTAAGCAGAGTTTTGGGAGATTTAAAGCATGAGGGATAACTGATCAGTTTTTTTTAATTGAACTCGAGCTTCCAGGGTTTTGTGGGTTTAGAGCTTGAGGGATAACTCAAATAACTGATCGATTTTTGTTGTTGAACTTGGGCACCGAGGGTATTTGGGTGTTCAGAGCTTGGGGGATAACCGATAAGTTTTTTTGTTGCATTCGGACGCCCAGGGTTTTGGGGGTTTAGAGCTTGGGGCATAGCTGATCAGTTTTTTTGTTGAACTTGGACGCCCAGGGTTTTAGGGTTTAGAGCTTGGGGGATAGCTGATCAGTTTTTTTGTTGAACTCAGGCACCCAAGGTTTGGGGGGCTTAGAGCTTGGGGGGTAGCCAATCAGCTTTTTCGTTGAACTTTCATTGAACAATTTTTTATTTTGTATTTGAAACATTTCTATTTCGTTAGGTTGTAAATGATCGTCAATACATAAATTATTAGATTTTATAATTTGATATGTTTTTAGATCCAGAGGTTTTTTATTTTAATTTACGAAATGAGTCACATTATCGCGCCTTAGAGTTATTGTATCTCTTACGTACACGATATTTTTTGGCAATTTTTCATTTTTACTCGCGTTTATTAATAGATCTGTACATTCATTATTAATATTTGACTTTCTATTTATTGACTAACATTGCCTGTTTTTAAAAAATTTCTCTCTTTTAATATTTTTCTCCTGTCGTGTGACGATGCCCTGGCATGTTGTCATAGTCTCTGGTATTTTGTTTAGTCTTGATTGTGCTTGCGTTATTACAAAAATTTCGCTGAGATAATCAATTCCCCTACTCAACGCGTCTGCATTCGTATTTTTTGATCCGGGTTTATAAATTATGTCAAAATCAAATGTCGCTAACTTTAAACTCCAGTTTTGAACTCTAGTATTTTTATCAGCCTATCTGGGCTCCGTAAACGTAATTTTTACAGTATGTGATTCCCCAAAAAATTACTAAAGCCTCCTTCTCGTAAGTATGAAATTTTAGTTCTGTCCCCCTTAAAACTCTACTTGCGTAGGAAATAGGTCCATCGTTAGGCACTTCCCCTTGAGACAAAATGGCTGCAATAGCCCAGTTACTTGCGTCTGTTGATATTATAAATGGTTTTGAAAAGTCAGGAAATTTCAAAATCGGTGCATTACCTAATGCGTTTTTTAATTCGTTGAAGGCTTCCTGCTGACTAGTACCCCACGAAAATTTAACACCCTTTTTTAGTAAATCGTTCAAAGGTTTTGACAAATTTGCGTAATTATTTGTAAATTTTCTGTAATGATTTGTCAGTCCCAAGTATTCTTGAGAATTTTTTACAGTTTTTGGTGTTTTAAATTTCTTTACTGCTGAAACAATTGATTCGTTCGGTTTGATACCTTGCTCAGAAATTGTATGACCCGAAAATTCTATCTCTGTGATAAGAAATTTACATTTTGACCTTTCAAGTTCAAGGTTTGTTTTCCTTAACCTGTCAGCTATGATTTTGAACCTCTCAATTAATTTTTGTATACTCTTGGCAAAAATTAAAATATCGCCGATGTAAAAAAAACAAATTTTCCCAATCAAGCCTTTCAAAACTTTATTCATAATTTTCTGAAAAGTTCTAGGACCGTTCATCAATCCTAAAGGCATAACTTTAAATTCTAGTCTGCCTGAAGGATGAATACTAAATGCTGTCTTTGACATGTCTTCGGGTCTCAATTATATTTGATGAAATCCCGATATCAAATCGTAATAAAGTATTTAACAGAACCCATTTCGTTAAAAATCTCTATTATACTAGGAATCAAGTACGGGTTAGGTATTGTAAAAAGGTTCAATCTTCAGTAATCGATAACGAGCCTATACCTAGGCTTATTATCTGCAGTTTGATCTTTTTTTCGGACTAAAAATGTCGGAAAATTCTATGGACTATCAGATTCTTGAACTAATCTATTCTTTATTAATTTCTCTCCCCTTCGAACTGCAATATCTTTTAAAGCAAATGGCAATGGAAATTGTTTAACATAAATGGGTCCATCATGCGTAAGATTTATTTCATGCTGATCTACAGTGTAGAATTTCAATTTATCACTCTCACAATAAAATACATCGTTATTACTTTTGATAAAGTTTGTAATCAGTTTATACTGTTCCTCGGATAAATGATCTAATTTATTTAACTTATTGAATTCTTAGTTCTTTCTTGTCTATTCACGTGGTTATTAGCGTTAATATTGTAAATTTTCACAGTATCCAAGTTGGACTCAAAATTTATATAATTTTTGTATTATGATACATCACATTCTACGAATTTAATTAGATTAGTGTGTTTCAAATATTTTTTATCATTATCATTGAAATTAAATTCGACGTTATTTTTAAGTATTTCTAATAAAGAGGAATAATTCAATGGTTTATAATCGAATTCTTTCTTACGAAAGTCCGAATTTTCTAAAGCGAAATTTGCTTGACTCACCAATACCTGCATATTGTTTTCGGATTCGATAACTCTCCGTAACTTAATGTTTTCGCTCCTAGGCTTAGTTTTATTGTCGCTAATTTCCACTAAAGTGTTCAATAGTTTTTTCACATCTTCAGTAAAATGCGTATCTTTCTCTATTTTTATCGTTTCGTCCTTAAAATCAGATTTCATCACATTGATAAGTTCGTTGTCCTCGAAAGTTTCCGTCATCATATGGTGTAATAATTGCAAGTTAAATGAATCGTTACCTGAGTTTTGTGCATCGTTTGCAAAATTGGTACTACCTGACTCGCTCGACTTTAACTTTTTTTTTATTTCATCAGTATTTCAAACTTTTTATTATTTATTTCTAAATAACCCTTATCTAACCTTAATCTATCTTCACTCAACAATTCTATGCTCAAAATACCGTTTTATGGTACCTTAAATGTATCAGGAGCTACATGAAATTCATAAAATATACCGTTAATAAATATGTTTGTGGTGCCCAAAATTTTCATGACATTATCTGATATTCCCGATAGTAGAATTTGACGCCGAGGGTCTATCTCTATTGATTTGACCTTGTTATTTTTAATTATATTCAATCGGGCACCACTATCTACCAAAAACTCATATGAATTATTTAAATTCTCATTCTCTAACAAAATATGTCTTAAAAGATTTTCTTACTTTACAACATAAGTTGGATTTGACACGTCTTTGGTACACTCGCTATCCTTAACTTCTGTCAATTGAATTAAGTCGTGACTATTATAATCGATACCTTGATCGGACTCTATGTCTGTGCACTGAAAAGGTCAGAGTTAACTCTACAGTCATTTCTACAAGTCAATGAGTTTCTCCCCAAAAAGCGAAATCATTCCTCTCCATAGGAGACTGAGTCCCATGCAAGACAGTAGTCACTTCTATCCGAATGTACTCTGTCGATAAAGTAGAATAGTTTCCCCGCGCAAACATTTGGCAAACGGGACTCAGTCCTGTGCAGCGGGTAATCATTCATCTCTAGGAGAAGAATCAGTCTTTTTTCAGTAGAGTGGTATTATTGCCTGCTGAGGAAGAAACTTATTCCACTCTGGCCTTTTCAGTGCAGAGAAGTAATTGGTCCCCGCGGAATATTGGGAACGTCTACAATTTGTAGCAAGATGACCAATATTCTTGCAATTTTCGCAAAAATTTGCCGTTAATTTTTGTAAATTTTGCTATTCAACACAGTTTTGCAACGAATGACCTGAAGAATTGCAATGTCGGCAAAATTTATTGTACTTGCAAATTTTTTAACGCTTTGTATTTAGTACACGCATCAAGATCGTGACCTCTATAATTTCAATGTTCGCAATACTTTCGCATTAAGTCATTTCGGGTTTGATCCCTTTTAATTTGATGATTGTCGATTTGAGTGTTTCGTTGTTTATTTTTATATTTAAAACAATCTTTATTATGACCTGATTTATCACAAATTTGACAAATTAAAGAGTCTTTATTCTTTTGCTACGTTACTAAAATTTTTACTTGATCACAATCAGAAATATTGTGATCTTAATTTTCACAACAGGGACAGAAACGAAATTTTTTTTTATTTTCTTGAATGTTGCAATTTTTAACTGTATGACCTCTCTTATTACATTTTTGGCAAATAACATCAGGGCATTCGTTGACTGTACGACTTAACTTTTTGCAATTTTCACAGTTTTCGCGGTTTTCTTCTTTATTAGGACATAGATACGGAGTGTGTGCAGATTTAAAACACTTCTAATAAAGTTCAAAATTTTTAATATTCTCACACTGATCTATCTGATGCTTTGCTATTTGACAAAATTGACAATTTTCACTCCCAATTTTATTGTACTCGCATGCGCTAATTGAATGACCGTAATTACTACATAAGTTGCACTGCAATTTAATTTTCTTTGTCACTCTATGACAATCGTAAGATCTGTGATTTTGTGATTTGCAGTATACAAAATAAGGCTGTTAATCCTATTAAATGTTAATAGGGTTAACATTTATCTTTCAAAATTGAAGCAAGTAGATTCATGTGAAGGAGACTAGGTAAAAAATTGTTGTTTACAATTGTCACAATCAGCATAGGAACAATATTAAGCAAAAGTGTACATATAAGCGTAGGTCCAAAGTTACAAACGTCATGACAAGTGTAGGTACGGAAGTAGGTACAATGTAGTTATCAAGTTTGAAACAATGTTATGAACAAGGTTTGTTATAAGGGTATTTACAGTAGTAAACACAAGAGGATGAAAAAAGATTATGCATAAGGCTAGATTCAGTGTTAAAAAATTAAATAAAAAAAATAAAGAACTAGAGTTAGCATAGGAGTAGAAACAGATGTAGAAACAAATGCAAAAAACTTCGTTCAAAAGAATGCGATGTGCGCTCGTATAGAGGACAGAATTTTTGTTCAAAATTAATAAAATCATTATCACGTAGATTTAAAATACGGAAAATAGAAACTACAAGTTTTGCTCCGTGGGTCAATGGATCTTTAGAGCGTCAGCATTAACCTTTAATAACCTTTTTAAGAAATTTTTCAGAAAAAAATATACAATGGGAATTGCATTTGAAAAAAATATTCAATATACAAATATACAATTTTCTTGAACTAGCTCGCGCAACTAAATTTAAATTGTTCGATTAACTCTTTTCATAACTTTACACCATATGAGGTCGTTTTTGCTTATCCACCTAGATTAACTATAAAAAACAATTAATAGGATTAACAGCCTATTAATTGTTTGATAACTTTTTGATTATTTATCAAGCCTTATTTTGCAGGGCAAAATAAGGCTTCATGGTTTTGTTCCGTACAGATTTGACAAATCGCGATATTTTTTTTCATTATGTCATTGCGACTCCACGGTTTTAAGTACCGTTAAAAAATGGACAATCATGGACAAGATCTGTAATTTTAAACTTAGACATTTTCTTGGAAGAATTTACGAAATTTAGTTAATTATTTACTGACTCGATTTCAATATACATCAAGGAATTATTTTTTAAGTAAGTTTTTGTCGACTCTCATTACCCGATCATAAATGTGAAGGTTGGCGTAAGCCTGGGCCAGACAATTTGCCATCTTTACCAATGTTGGCACAGGCGATTACCGGTCATTTAACCGAATGACCTTTTTGCCGAATACCTATTTTACCAAAAACCCTTTTACCGACTGCGTTTTTACCGAACGGCTATGATACCGAATGATAAATACACCAATAGCTTTTGAATTTTTATTAAATTATTGTAAATAATTATAACAACAACTCTAATAAAAACTGTATAAGAGTATTAAAAAATAAGAATATTTCACTAGGTAATTGTAATGTTGCTTCCGATTTTCTCCAAATATGCCAAGATTTCATTATTTGTTTTATATTCTTGATACTGGCTGGTAATAAAACGAATCCTGGCTTGCGCATCGAGCCATTTCTTTTGGTGCCGCTTTGACAGATTTTCAAGGCTCAATTCTGCTACAATGCTCTCGCTGTCCGCCTATTCTTTTTGTAGACTTAAAGAAGAAAGTACACATCAGGGTGATTTTTACCAACAACTAAGCGGAAGCGGTTGTGCCACCCCTCACTGACTTTATTAGTACGATGAGCACCAGTTTAAGCTACTTCAAACTGGTTCCAAAGCGGTACAGCGTACCGTGGAGGGACAGCTCTTTTTCTGCCTGTTCCCAGTCAACCAGCGATGTAGTACTCATAGAAATAAGAGAAAATCGGATCAAGATCCGCATGAGCAAATTCACGAAGAACCTCGAATGAAGCTCTAACATCATCGGCTGGAACAAAAGCCAAAGCTAAAATCATACGAGAATGCATTTTTAGCTGACGATTGTTTGGACCGTTGTAAGCTTCTTGAAAAATCAATGCTTTTAAGTTTTCGGTACAAGCTCTGCCGTAGATAAAAATGACAGCAGGACCTGTGGGCACCTGTAAAAAATGTGGTACATTCTTTAAGAATAGCCAGTTCAAAGTCGGACATGAATTTTAACGTATTCACGTTAATTTCAATGTTGTACTCCTCCGCAGAACTTTTGACGGCTTTGAGTACTGCCGCGTATTGTTCTGACAACTTCAAAGTGAGCAAGGCATATACAAACGGAACAGCAACATCAGTTGGGATGCGGTTCACGTCTGGGTTTCTAGGAATCTTCGGCAGAGCTCCCAAAATTGTAAAGATTTGAGTAAATATAGCGGGTGTGGTCTGAATAAATAGAATAGACAGAATTTAGTATCTTAGTAATTAACAGTCTCTATTAATAGTAGATAATCTGAATATACCTTGAATGTGCCATCGAGGAACTAGACACGACTGCGAGAGAGTAATTCCAAATTTCTTGTGGTGGAAAAAACTAATACCCTGTCGTTTGAGCCTGCACCTGAGTCGTACAACAGAAAACTCTCTCTCAAAAGAGTTTTTTGGTATTTTTCTGGTAAATCTTGAAGATCCTCAATGATGGTGGGATTTGGTTCTAATCTGTTTTTTTTTTGCACGTCTCATTGCTTTTTTTAGATTTTCTCTATCCGGCATTTCAGCAACAACAGATGTAGGAACAGTTGAAAAAATTTCTTGCAGTATTCCTGTGGGAGGTCGTTGAGGATTATCCTTTGCCATTTGCTTTAGTCTGAAATAAAAAAGTTAAAAATAAAAAAAAATTTTATTTTTTTATTTTTTATATTTTACTTTTTTTTCAAACCTCTCGGTCGTAATTTCAGTTTGGACTTCCTCCTGATTCGGAGGGTGTTTGTGCCTAGCTTGTTCTGGTCCTCTAGTATTAACAACCCGGGCGCAGCAGTTACCGTAGTCGAGCGCTCATCGCATTCTTTTGAACGAAGTTTTTTGTATTCCCAGTACAAAGCACCTGGTCCACATCTCGAACGCTTGTATATGAAACCACCAACACACATCCTATTGCCAATAAACTCTGGTTCACTCATATTTATTAGAAAAATATAACAACAAAAAAGTAAAGGTAATAAAAAAAAGCGGAAGTAGAAACAGTACACGGCCCGCCTGAACCAACAAAAAAAAAGTCGTGTCCCTTCATATCTGAAAGACGATTCTGATTCTTCATAGTTTTCTGAAGATAAAAACGCCAAAATGAAAATCGCAAGAGGTGCCGTTTTCTTTTGCGGCCTTAAATACTAAATGCTATTCATAAGATAATTTAGTCCTGATTTATCAATTAAAAGTTAATTATAAATTTCTGGGTTGTTTTTAATTAAGCCTCTTTTCATTATATAAAATTTTTTTTTTATTAACTACGTTTATTCAACCCATTTTTAACGCTCCCCCCGAGTCGGTAATAATATTTTTTTTTTTTTAATTTGACAGCATTTAAAAAAAAATTTTAGTTCCTTTTTGGTGCTTTTTGTAATTTTAAGGTATACGTTAAAATAAAATAATACTTAATACCAAACTAGAAGAAATTTTTTCCCATAGCAGTAAATATTAACATCGAACAAGTCAAACTTAATTTTAAAAATTTTAAATATTTAAAATACATTTTTAATTAGTTCAAAATATAAGAAAACTTTTTTGTAATATCTTTTTGAATCTTTTATTTTAATCAATATACCCTCTGAAATGCATTTGTTAGCCCGCAACCGTAAAAACATGTATGAAACAGCTCTACCAGGCATGAAAACGAATTTATCCTTCATCACAACCAAGCTAACATCTTTTCAAGCTCTCACTTAACTTCTTACTGAAGTTCCAGATACAATATATGTCTTTTTTAAATTTAAACACTTAAAAATGTCTCTTGTACAATGATATTTATGTTAGAATATGGCTGACTCGGTTATATGCTATTTTATCATCTAAACCTTTGGAATTTTCCAGTCAACAATAGAGTTCAACATTTCGAAAATCTTTGAGACTGTTGGACCGATATAAATATAATTTCATTACGCCAAAAAAGACCCGCTGAAAGGCATTTGTTAGCCTGCAATCGTAAAAACAAGTTTGAACCAGCTCTACCTAGCATGAAAATGAATTTATCCTTCATCACAACCAAGCTCTCATTTTCTTAAGCTCTCACTTAACTTCTCTCTGAAGAATCACTGATTGCATACATTTTTTCAGTTTTTTGAAGACACAGAAAACAAATCTTATATCTATTTTCGTCATGAGTTGTCTGATGATCTTTGGCGAATTTACACTCCATTTTTTAGTTTTATCTTTTTGCGTGAACTTTGCTTTCACCAAAACCACACCTTCGAAAATTTTTTATTATAAACAATATGTTTTTATTTAATATCAATTAATTTAACTAAATCTCGTTCAAGAAAACCTTACAATCGGTCGTTTTTATTTGAACAATGGTTGATAGCGACCTTTTACTTGTTACAACTTTGATCGGTAAATTTTCTCGGTCGGTATAGCAGATCGGCCTTATCGACCGAGTGAATTCTTTTTGAACAATTCAAAAGATTTGATAAAATAAGAAATACACAAGTTAAAATAGACATAAGAATGTTGTTAGTAAAGCCAAAAAAATAATTTTTGTTTTTGAACATAAGCATTTCATTTAATATTGATTTTATGTAAATTGAACAAAAATTTCATTTCATTATACGTTCTTCATCTTGTACAAATGTTAATCAATAAATATCGTTCGTTCATAAAAAATGAAGGTTTTCATTGTCATTAGAAGAATATTGATTAAAATAAAAGATTCAAAAAGATGTAACAAAAAAGTTTTTATATATATATTTTGAACAAATTAAAAATGTATTTTAAATTTATAAAATCAAGTTTGGCTTGTTCGATGTTAATATTTACTGCTATGGGAAAAAATTTCTTCTAGTTTGGTATTAAGTATTATTTTATTTTAACGTATATTTTAAAATTACAAAAAGCACCAAAAAGGAACTAAAATGTTTTTTTTAAATCTTGTCAAATTAAAAAAAAAATATATATTATACCTACTCGGGGTAAGTGTTAAAAATTGGTTGAATAAACGTAGTTAATAAAAAAAATTTTATATGATGAAAAGAGGCTTGATTAAAAACACCCCAGAAATTTATAATTAACTTCTAATTGATAAATAAAGACTTAATTATCTTATGAGTAGCATTTATATTCAAGGCCGCAAAAGAAAATGGTACCTCGTGCGATTTTCATTTTGGCGTTTTTATCTTCAGAAAACTATGAAGAATCAGAATCGTCTTTCAGATATGAAGGGACATGACTTTTTTTGTCGGTTCAGGTGGGCCGTAAGTAAACAATGCCGACGACAAAACATTCGCTCGAACGTTGCCCCGAACATTTAAATAATTTGAAATCACGCATTCAGTAAATTTTGCCAGCAAAAAGGTAGTCGGTAAAAGGGTATTCGGTAAAAAAGGTATTCGGCAAAAAGGTCATTCGGTAAATGTCCCTTCGGTAAAATGGTCAGTAACGGCCTGGCGAAGCTTAAGGGGGTAGTCCGGTCAACTCGAGCGTTTTTTTGACGATTTTTATTTTGCAGTTGAAAATATTTTTCAGAATCAATCTTTTATCATGTTAAAATACAACTAATTATCAACACAAATTTTTTTTTTTTTTTATTAATTTTTTTTACATAAAATGGCGTCTCGAAAAAAAAATGTAAAAATTTTAAATGTCCACCGATTTGATTATTTGTAATGAAAATTAATTATTCTAGGTCCTGCGATAGCCAATCACCTACAGATTATAAAAATTTTTGATTGTTTCAGATTAGACCATTCGTTCCCGCAAAATCATCTACGCCAGGAAAAAAATTTTTTTTTTCAAGACATCTTATGTAAAAAAAAAATTTATAAAAAAAAAAAAAAAAATTTTGTTGTTAATTAGTTGTATTTTAACATGATAAAAGATTGATTCTGAAAAAATATTTTCTACTGCAAAATAAAAATCGTCAAAAAAACGCTCGAGTTTACCGGACTCCCCCCTTAATCATAAACAGTGGGCGGGGACGCGGGGCCGCGCTGGAAAAGCTGGGCCAGGATTAGTAAATTCAATAAATTGAAATATAACTATATCAGATAAAAATGAATATACATTCATTATTTTTTAAATTAAGTAAATAGAGAAGTTTATAGAGTAAGTCAATTGAGTGAATATAATAAAAATGTAAAAGATTTTAATATTAAGATTTATCGGCCACTGAAGGAAAGCAAAAAAATAATATAGAACAAAAAAATAAAATTATTAGAAAATCAATAAATACAAAACTAAACAAAGAATAAAAAAATATATAATTTCAAAATAGAAATAAGTTTAACGCTAAAAAAGGGCATTGTTTTAACCAAATTTTCGATAAATGTATAAATCATTTTTACAATCAAACAATTTTTATTTTTATTAGGCTTACTATAAGAGTACAAATTATTTAATGCTATAACTTGTAATACAAATTTTTCATTTATTTGTAAACTACAATATCATATTTGTAGATTTCAAATACTTCAAAGAGTACAAATAAATTTTAGAATTAATTTTTTAATTTTTTGCACACACGATTAGACACATATCTCACGTTAAAAACAACTTCAAAATTAAAACATAATATTCTAATTTAAAAAATCATACTTTCTTTGTTTTCGGTTGCTTGTACTATAAAATAGTACATAGCACTGATGCAGCACGTCACCGGGGCGGTCTTAAAGACCCGGTGACGATGCTGCACCCGTACTAATAATGTAATATTTCACTCTCCCTTCCCAACGTTGGCCCAAGCCATCTCTGCGTCACCGCCAGTATATTGGCCCAGGCTTGGTTACTATACCTGGCCCAGGCTTACAAAACCGGCCGCCAATCTTAATTTCTGATCGGGTAAGTGCTTCCGAATCAAAACGACCCGAGTCATCCAAATTTATTGTTATCTGATTTTTAAATTTAAATAAATTCTTGGCTCTCGAGTCAACTGATGTATTTAATGTTGCCCTATTTACGATTCTAGGTGTATTTTCACCTGCAAGAGATAATTCATCCAATATCCGTCTTTTTTGAATTTATTGAAATAGAATTTCCGAGACACAGTAAATTATCGATTTGTGTATTGAATGGTGTACTCAATGTTTGTCCTGAGGTATTAACTGTCTCCCTTTTGGAATATATGTCTTTAAATATTACCTCTGTTCCTGTTTTGGAAACTGCACCCTGCTGTGTTTGCTTAAGTTTTATTTTATCGTCACTTTCAACAATTTTATTTTTACTGCTATCTGTATTTTTTTTTAGAATCTCAGCAAATTTTTTATTTTTTCTGTCAGGTTCTTTTTGAACATTTCAAGATAATTCAGGATTATTTTTCACTATACATCTAGTCAAAATTTTTGACTCACTATTTGTTGTTCTAGTAGGCGTACGTGGAAACATTTATATTCATTTTTTATAAACCACGGTTTTCTATTTATTCTTTATTATTATTATTATCATTATTATTATTATTATTATTATTATTATTATTATTATTATTATTATTATTATTATTATTATTATTATTATTGAAATTATTATTCAACTATAATAAAAATTATCCCGAACAGAAAGATCTTTAGGAGCGAATGCGGCTCGGCAGGTAGCCTTCCGAGGACCTTGTTAGGCATGTAATGGGGCTGTAACAGGGCGCGAGCTAGGCCCCTCTTCACCAGTGATATTTTTTTTTTTTTTTTTTTTTCAGAAAAGATATTCACACGGTATTAGAGGTTACGTTCACAGTTGACTTTACAAAATAACGACTACTTTGTTATTTGTTACTGAAATTAACTTAATTTTTCATAGTTTTGTTACAAATACTAGCACTAGAAGCCGTCGTTGGCTCAGTCGGCTAAGGCTTGCGTCTTAGTTGGCTGAAACTTCGGCGCGCCGAGGGACGCCGGTTCGAATCTCCGCTGGGTCGATTTTTCGAGCTAGCGGCGAGACGAGCCGCAAGTCCCGCATGAGACGCGACAAGAATTCTTGGGGAATATTGGTACATTCAGAGGACTAAAGGAGATGGCCACCGATGATTGGATTAATGCCCACTAAGGACCCGACGAATGTAATTGTAACCTTACTGTAAACCCTAGACTGTTCGTGAGTTCCCGAATTGAATTTTCGACTGATTCCACCCCCGCAAATGTTTATTTAGAGCATAAAAATAACTTTCCCCACAAAAAAAAAAATTTTTCCCCAATTTAAACCGTGCCTCTCGAGCCTTGAAAGTATTTAAAAACAGTTTAAAAGTTAAAAAAAAACAACACTTGCAAAACAGCCGCAATGAAAACTATTACACGGTGACTCCTACTTATTTTATATCGTTCGAAAGATATTGAAAAAAGGAAGCTTTCTGCGAAAACCGGAGATTTTTATCTTCAAAATTGTTCCCACGCGATACAAAAAACCAAACTTTTTACGACTTTTTTTGCATTATTTTATAAATTTTTTATCTTTAACCCTAAAATTTGACTATTTAAAGTCATTTTTGAGTAAAAACTCCCTACAAATTATAACTTTGTTTTTTCTTAAAGTTTTCAAAAACATTTTACTTTTTGAGCATAACCTCGATATGTAGGTCTTAGGCTTGGATAATCGAAAATCTTTTACTTTATTTACAGTAAAAATCTGCTTTTGAAGCTCTTTAGTGACCACTAAATTTTTTTTACACATTTTTGAATTGCATCAAATTAAAGTTTGATTAAAGAGCTTTCCAACGATATATAATTTTATGCATAAATTGTTATTAGAAGTGAAGTTATGTATATTTGAATAAAAAAAAAGTGGTTTTTTCTATTAATCTAAAAATCCTTTTATTGTACCAAACACGTTTTCTTTATCCAAACCTTCATAACCAGAAGTAAAAAAAAATTATGGATTTATTTTAAGTTTAATATCAAAAAGGTCTATCTATAAAAGAGAGCTAGCGCCATTTTGTAAGATTTTCAATGTAAGATTTATTCGTGAGCTAATTGGTGGAGCAGTTTTTAAAATATTCGAAAAGTGCCTTTTGAGGTTACAATCATTGTTTTTTTCCTATGCGCGCTTGCAGCGCGCTGAGTGGTACTAGTAGAGATAAACTTTGAAAAAAAATTTTTTATGAAGTCTTTTAAGTAAGCATATATAAAAATTAACAAAGCTCTTATTTCACTGAATAGTAGTTTTTATTAAAAAAAAAAAAAAAAGAAAATCAGAATTAAAATTTAGATAATAGAAAAATTATATGATACTTGAAATTTTACTTTTGAACCAACATATTTTTGACTAAATATTAAGCTACTCATTCTATCTTATGTGTGTGCAAAACTTTAAAGAACACTCGATATTTTAATTAAATTTTTGACATTTTACTAAACTGCTTCAAAATTTTGAATAAGTAAAAAAATTGGCAGGTACGCTAAGTTTCTTTTTTTGATCTTTTGTACTTCCTGACTAATGTACTTTTTTTGAAATCAGGATTTGTCCGCTTGTAGTTAGATACATTCATCCACAAAAATTGCTTCTGCTTTTCATCCATTGTTAAAATATTATTGTAATCACTGACTAATTTTATTGATCTTTCAGCAACGTCATTGACAATTCTTAAAGAATTGATTATTTTTTTATTTTCCAAATAACCTGCATCTGTAGACCAGCAAGATGGGTGTAATTGGAGAAACTCTTTTTTCAATTTAAATCTATCAAAAATATTCAATGATTCACTGTTTATAAAATAATCTATATCTTCAGTCAGTGCGATATTAATTTTGGTTTTGGGAATTTTTTTAGAAGAATTTGGAATTACATTATCTTTGCTTAGAGCTTCAACCATTTTTTTTTTCACTGCCACTGTAACATTTTTGTCGAAGAAAGATAATGCACTGCATTCTGGTGAAATATACCAGAGGTGGTTTGATATTTTATCGATCGCAGCTGTAGCAATTTTCTCGTTAATTAACTTATAGTTATTAACTTTCCGAATTAATAAAATATCGTTACATGGAGCTTCTGCAGCGTTAGTTACCGTGAACCAAGCTTCCAGATAAATAAATACAATAAATTGGCATACTTGAAAAAACGAAGATTCTTTTTCTCCTAAACTATACGCTGCTCGAAATAAATACATTTTTAAACAATACAAAGCTTTTGACATCCATCGTGCATGATGGCATGCCCCAGGTTTTTTGAATTTAATTTCTTTTTGTTTCCCAAGAAATACCAGACTCAATTCTAAAAACTCTTTATAATCATTTCTGGGCATTTTCTTTTTTAAATGATTGTTAATAAATATAACTTTGCTGTCTACTTCTAAAAGCAACGCAGGATGAAGATCAGCCAATCCACTCTTAAAATTAGTTTGATCTATCGAGTCCCATGCTTTTTGAAAATTTTTAAAAATCGGAACATCTGGTTCAGTGGAAGCTCCAATTTGTGAGGTAAAACACGCTCGAAGAACCACCTCCATAATATGATGACGACACGGAAGATATAAGAGATCTTTTTGTAGTAATTTTTCCAATAGGACAGCAGCTCCAGCCTTAGAACCCAAGTTGGAATTTGTCGTGTCACAACACACGGCTTCTACTTTACTTGTTAAATTCCATTTTACGAGAGCTTTAAAAATGGAATCGGCTTGAAGTACACCTGTGCCCTGATCTAATTTGGGAACGTCTATGATTTGTACAAGATCATTTGGTGCAGTGACAAGAACTGGTACTCTGTCTACCTTTTCTCTTTTACAAGGTGAATCTGGAAGTAGTTTACCGTCCCAATGCGCTGTAGCAAAATCAATGTCATCAACATCAAATAATTTTTGAATATTTTCTGCTTTTTTTTTTCTCACTTCATTTCTTATTTTCTGAAATGAAGCTACATTTAAAATCAAAGTTTCCAAATCGTGTCCCAAAGCATCAGCAATGACAGCTATTATCTGAATAGATTCTCTAATACTTATTCTACAATTATCAAGCACTTCCACAACTTTTTCAGTCAGGACATTAATAGTGGCTTTGGTGCCAACGCCAAGTTTATCATAATTACGTCCTTTAGTCGGATTATATAAAGAACCTTGAGAAGATTCATTAATTTCTTCAGAATTTTCTTGGTTTGAATCAAATGATTTTTTTTTATAAGCAAATAAATTTTTAATCTGTCCTGGAACTAAATAAAATTAAAAAATTTGAAAACTGTCAGAATTTCTTTATTAATATTAATAATCATTGCCAATAAATATTTATTTTAGACTGTTGTTTTGTATAAATACAAAATTTATGTTGTAAAAATTTTGTTATACATTTTTAAAAATATTTCACTTTTTTTATTTTAAATTAAAATAAAAATTATAAAAATACATAATTAAGAAAAAAAACTTACTATGTGATATGATTTGTTCGGTATTGATATTTTTTGGATCATTCTGAATCACATTAGTTAATCGAGTACAATCACTCTTGATCGGGTTTTCTTTAGGTTCTTCTATGAAAATTAAAAAATTACTTAATTAAACAATGAAAAAATAATTGATGTTTGATACAAACGTTTCATAAGAGCTTAATTTATACCTGATGGTTGAGGATTTAAGCTGCTCAATTGCCGTGAGATTTCATTAACTGGAAGAGTCAGTAATAAAAGCTTATCGGTCACCGAAATTAATGCATTAAATTCTTGATGAGAAACATCGAAAACTGAATTCAAGTTTTTGTAAAACTCAGTTTGTGTCTTATTGCAGTTATTAGATTTATGAAAATTTCGGTACCGCTCGTGAAGTTTTTCAATTTTTTCTGCTATTCTATAATAATTTTGAGTTTTTATTTCTGATTTTTGCCAAATAGTTACGAGTTTTTCTGAAATTAACTTGCAAGCATTCCTAATACTTAGTTTTGTATCCAAATGTCTCGTGTAATAAAACAGATGTTGTAAAATTTGCAAGTTTGTTGGTAAGCTGCCTTCATTCAGTTCTTGTAATTCTACTTCAATATTAATGGTTTCAGCTGATGTGGAAGCCATTTTTTAATAACTAGATCTATAAAATAATTAGAAAAAAAAAAAATTAGATGTATGTACTGGAAATTAAAACAGTTGTAAATTTTAAAAAATTTTAAATTTATAATAGAGGATTTAATAACCAATAATATATAATAACTATGAATTTAACAACCAAATTAATTCTAAAGAATTAAGTAAGAAGCTCAAAAATTTCATCTTTTTGACAAAAATGTAGCTTATAAATTTATGCAATCTTTTTATTAATCAAAAAATATAAAAAAAGACTAATTTTGATTTTTATACGATACTTAACTTCATTATATATCATTTTTTCAATAAATGCTTTAAGTTTACATTCTCGTTTTAAGTGGAACTTATAACATTTATGGTTCGCTACGAAAGCACTGAATAAAAAATAAATAAATACATAAAACATTTATTCAAAAGATAAGAAAAAGGCAGTAAAATAATCTATGTTACTTATAAGTAAAGACGAAAAGGAGTAGAACAGTACCGCGAGATATAGCTGCGGCTGCAATAATAAGATGTCGAGAAAAAAAATTAGAGCCTCGAGAAGAGCTTCAACGCCCGTTAATTATTAACTAGTTGTTTTGTAAATAATAGCTTTTCTCTGCTATAATCTTGCATTAATTACTTACCAATAATAAATATTGCTCGATGACTTTATTAGAAGCTGGGAACAGGTTTTTTACTCAAAAATAACCCAACAGTTAATTTTAACGTTTACGCATTTTTCAAAAAACCACGTAAGTAATTGTTTGATGATACAATACTGCCAGAATATAATAATTAATCACTCAAACACTCACTATATAGAGATTGCGATCACAATAATCTAATTGGCAATGCAAATTGATCAAAATTAAAACTGCGACTGCGAGTGCTTAGTTAAAGAATTAATCATAAATCAGTCCTTGTACTCTCAATCAATTCCGGCAGAGAGCGCTTTTTCTCAAGAGCGCGCCACTTCTTAGAACGTGTTAAAATAAGGTATTAATTTTTCAAAATTTACAATTTTTTTAAATGTCGTTTTCGAAATAATGGCAAGTCGTAAACATTGAATTTTACTTTTAAAAAATCAGAATTTTTTATTTAAATCTGCTTATTATCGATTTTTTAGCATGGTCTTAATGATAAATGTAAACACAAAATATCTTCGATTATTTTTCACTAACATGTTTTTTTATTTAGCGATTTAATACTTTTGGCCTCAATTTCAATCCATCAATTGTTATTTTTCAAATAATTCTTTAATTTAAGTTAATAATTACCTTGATGATCACGAAATCATTGGTTTTTAGTAACAGCTTCATTTATACTTATAAGAGCTTTTTGTTTATATATATATTTTTTTAACATGAGCTTTGTTACTTTTTATATGTATTTTTTCATTTAAAGACTACATGCAAATGTTTTTTTCAAAGTTCATCTCTGTCTTTTTGATATTAATCTTAAAATAAATCCATAATTTTTTTTTTTACTTCTGGTTATGAAGGTTTGGATAAAGAAAACGTGTTTGGTACAATAAAAGGATTTTTAGATTAATAGAAAAAACCACTTTTTTTTTATTCAAATATACATAACTTCACTTCTAATAACAATTTATGCATAAAATTATATATCGTTGGAAAGCTCTTTAATCAAACTTTAATTTGATGCAATTCAAAAATGTGTAAAAAAAATTTAGTGGTCACTAAAGAGCTTCAAAAGCAGATTTTTACTGTAAATAAAGTAAAAGATTTTCGATTATCCAAGCCTAAGACCTACATATCGAGGTTATGCTCAAAAAGTAAAATGTTTTTGAAAACTTTAAGAAAAAACAAAGTTATAATTTGTAGGGAGTTTTTACTCAAAAATGACTTTAAATAGTCAAATTTTAGGGTTAAAGATAAAAAATTTATAAAATAATGCAAAAAAAGCCGTAAAAAGTTTGGTTTTTTGTATCGCGTGGGAACAATTTTGAAGATAAAAATCTCCGGTTTTCGCAGAAAGCTTCCTTTTTTCAATATCTTTCGAACGGTATAAAATAAGTAGGAGTCACCGTGTAATAGTTTTCATTGCGGCTGTTTTACAAGTGTTGTTTTTTTTTAACTTTTAAACTGTTTTTAAATACTTTCAAGGCTCGAGAGGCACGGTTTAAATTGGGGAAAAAATTTTTTTTTTGTGGGGAAAGTTATTTTTATGCTCTAAATAAACATTTGCGGGGGTGGAATCAGTCGAAAATTCAATTCGGGAACTCACGAACAGTCTAGTAAACCCCTACCGTTAAAAACTTAAATGTAACACCCAATTCACCATAAATGGTATTAAGTGGTATAATAAAAAAAAAAAAAAAAAAAAAAAAAATACTAGCACTTAATTTATTAACAACAATTCGCTTTGCATAACAGTTTAAATGTTTACGATTTTATATGCATGTAAAAAATCAAATGATCGCCTAACGTGGACCTTATTCGCGCTCCGTTACACTCGTACGCGCTGTCAAGCCAAATTGAATAGTTCAATGCAATAACGGGCTTAGCGCTCGGCCGGCCGAATTCTAGTTCCGCCGAAGATTGCCGAAGTCGATTTTGAAGTGTTTTTTAAATTTTGACGAACTAAAATTAAAAAAATACCATTTTATGTAGAATCACATTGCGCATCTTTTTTTACATATAAAGTCATCAGAAATTTTTTTTAGTTTTTGAGTTAAAATCATAAACCTCGTTTTTTTCTAATCTTAAAAACTAAAAGAATTCGTTTTTAACTCACGATATCTTGGGAATGGGTGAATATTTTCTTACGGGGTTTCAACACAACGATTATTCAACTCTTTCCGCTTCTAATGGTCTATTTTAAAAATCTTAAAAATAATGTGGGAATGACACATGATTTTATAAAAAAAAAAACTTTGACGCTTTCAACCACCAATTTCGGATTAAAAAAGTGTGCGAGGAAGTTTTGAGCTAGTAAAACTTGACACAACTATATTGTTCCTCAATTATTAAGGAAGTTTTTTGGAAAGTTTCAGATCAAAATAAGCATTAGAAAAGAAACGACAACGGTTTTTAAATAACTACACACTCGTAAGACGCCGCCGGCCATGAAACACGTGTGATAATCGATGCAGTAGCTCGCGTCTTCTGCTGCATTTTTGCTGTCTTGTTTACTGAAAATGGTGCGGCTGCACGCTCGGCGGCGTCTTACGAGTGTGTAGTTATCTAAAAACCGTTGTCGTTTCTTTTCTAATGCTTATTTTGATCTGAAACTTTCCAAAAAACTTCCTTGATAATTGAGAAACAATATGGTTGTGTCAAGTTTTACCAGCTCAAAACATCCTCGCACACTTTTTTAATCCGAAGTTGGTGGTTAAAAGTGTCAAAGTTTTTTTTTTTTATAAAATCGTGTGTCATTCCCAGATTATTTTTAAGATTTTTAAAATAGACCATTAGAAGCGGAAAGAGTTGAATAATCATTATGTTCAAACCCAGTAAGAAAATATTCACTCGTTCCCAAGATATCATGAGTTAAAAACGAATTCTTTTAGTTTTTAAGGTTAGAAAAAAAACAAGGTTTATGATTTTAACTCAAAAACTAAAAAAAAATTCTGATGACTTTATATGTAAAAAAGATGCGCAATGTGATTCTACATAAAATGGTATTTTTTTAATTTTAGTTCGACAAAATTTAAAAAACACTTAAAAATCGACTTCAACAATCTTCGGCGGAACTAAGATTCGGCCGGCCGAGCGCTAAGCCAATTATTGCACCGAGCTATTCAATTTCGAACGAGGGCCTAACTAGCATCTTAAGGCATCGAACGAGGCCCTTGCTAGCGCCCTAAGAAACTTTCTGTTCGGGATTATTTAACTATATTATCGTCTCTCACCTGATAAGTATTCAATTTAATTTATTAATTTAATAGTAAAGATTCGATTACGTACCAGAACCAATTTGTTAAGTAACTAACAAATATTTATTTGACAATTAATATTTATTGAATATAATCTAGTTTAATAATTATTTAGTAGTCTAGTAGAACACTTAGTTTTGGATTTATATTAATAACTCGAGATTTAATTTTTAGTTATTGATTTGTTTTACTTTCGATCACGTTTATTTTCTTTGTTATAACGACATCGGGTCGTATTATTTAATTTGTAATCGGTTCAAATAAAAAATCTGATACATTCTTATTTAATGACGAGCGGTGCTCCTCAAAGTTAATTAAATTGGCTAGGGATTTATTAACGCGATCGGGATTTTTCTCCTTTTTCAGGAAGATTGTCGGCAGGTAGCCGACTGCTGCGATAGCTTATAGGCTAGAATTGATAAGACGACGAGTCATTGTGGGTTGTTATCCAGAGTCTGCATTTATTAATTCGAGCACTATAATACCTAAAAAGTAAAAGCGTCGGAATAAATGTAATTTACCCATAGAATAAATAAAAATCGTTTGATCTTGTAAATAAACATACAAAGAGTATCTCCACAAATCTTAAATAAAAGAAAGATCGAAGCCATTCAAAAATTCATGTTGGAATAGCAAAAATCGCGTTTTATGCATGTTAATATAATAATTGAACAGCTGTATCTTGGGAGCGGGAGGTCGCACAGAGTTCCGGTCTGTCGCAGAACTTTTTTGTCTTCTTATAAAAAATTTAGCAATTTCTTAAGTACGTTCAACTTTGACTACTCAAGTCAAGTCTTCTCGTATGACTATTTTTCCGATATAGAAACACGCTGATTGGTTGCTCGAGTCTAACCTAACCCAAAAAGTACTATTTTTTTTCTTTGACTATTCTTTTCTATTATTAATACTCTCCTAATCTTCTCCGAAAACATCTTAAAATAATCCTCAAATGCTCTTTTAAAACTTCAAAAAAACTGTGCTTGGTGTCATCATCCATTATTCAGACTTTGTTGAAAAAGTTCGATTTCCTATATGACACTGTGTTAATGGATCAAAACAATAATTATTGATATATTTGTTATTAGACTCCTGATTGCTTCCAGATTTTAACAGAAGACTTCTTATTGTTCAATCAAAATATCTCTAAATTTTCATAATTTATTCATTATGATTAATTTTTCGAGTTGGGGGGGGGGGGGGGGGGGGTAAACCCTGGAGGGCAAAAAAAGCAAATTTTTCATGATTTTTCTCGAGTAAACGGCAAAAGTTATTTAATTTATTAATAGTGTACATAATAAAGTAACATTTGAACTACTTTCTGTAATTTTTTTGAATAAAAATATTAAAAAACAAGCCGATTCCAGTGTTTTTTCGGAGACGATTTTTTCCCGTGGTAAACGCCATTTTGTCCATAAACATCTGAAACAAAAATTTCAGGAAGATTCTGTTAGAAGATAAGTTTTTCCTGGTAATATAACGAGGATATTTTTTTTTTTTTTTCACTTTTTGACGATTTGGCGGCTGTTTGAAGTCAAAGGTCGTTTTTTCGACTAAAAATGTCACTGGCCAAATCGTCAAAAAGTGAAAAAAAAAAAATCCTCGTGTTATTACCGGGAAAACTTATCTTCTAACAGAACCTTCCTGAAATTTTTGTTTTAGGTGTTTATGGACAAAATGGCGTTTACCACGGGAAAAAATCGTCGAGCGAAGGCGTCTCCGAAAAAGCACTGAAATCGGCTTGTTTTTTAAATATTGTTATTCAAAAAAATTACAGAAAGTAGTTCAAATGTTACTTTATTATGTACTTTATTAATAAATTAAATAACTTTTGCCGTTTGCTTGAGAAAAATCATGAAAAATCCTGGCGGCCAGTTGCGATGGGGGATACTACCCCTAAACTCCTCTCTTCACTTGTCGCCGACTGCCTCACCTGCTGGGCCATGGCTAACAACAGAATAAGCGGGTCCCAGAAAGGCTTCCTTCCGTTTGAGAGATGCCATGAGCACAATTTTATCTTGCAAGAGATTCTGCGCGACGCGAAGTCCAAAGGGAGGGAGGTTGTGGTCACGTGGCTGGACTTCACCAATGCATTGGGCTCGGTCCCCCACGCTTCTATCTTCAGTGCCCTCGAGCAACATCGTGTCCCGGAGCCGGTCAGTAAGCTGATCGCATCAGCGTATGATGGCGCGACCACCAGCGCCAGGACAGTGGACGGCATCACCAAGCCCATCTCCATTGACCCGGGCGTAAAGCAAGGATGTCCCATGAGCCCGATAGTTTTTAACCTCACTCTGGAGCCTGTTATTAGGGCAGTTGCGGCTTCGGGTGAGGGCTACGAACTTGCGGGAGAGGTTTTCACAGATCTCGACTATGCAGATGACATGGGTCTCATTGCGGACTCGCCCGAGACGATGAGAATCCTCCTGGGATCTGCAGAGGATGCTGCTGCGGCTGTTGGCCTCACCTTCAACCCTGAGAAATCTGCCACCCAACACCTGAAAGGCAGGGGTGTCGATGCGGTCAAGAGAACGCACTTCAGCATACAGGGTGAGGTGATTGTGAGGTGAGACAGGCTTACGAACATTTGGGCACCCCAACGAGATTTCAAGTCAAGCAGACGCCGTACACCACCATAGAAGAGCTGTCGGCGGACATCCGTGCGGTCGACAGTTCACTGCTGGCCCCTTGGCAGAAACTTGAGGCCGTGGCTATCTTTATCCTGCCACGAATGGACTTTTGTCTGAGGGGGTAGGATGTGAGAAAAGGTCCTCTCGGGGAGGCCGACAGGGAGTTGAAAAGGATTGCCAAGAGATGGATGAATCTCCCCCAACGTGCAAGCGCTGAATTGGTCTTTCTCCCTCCATACATGGGGAGCGGAGGGCTTTTGCCTCTCGCAGACATGGCCAAAATTCTTACCATCGTTCATGCCTTTAAGTTCTTAAGCTCTAAGGACACAAGCGTGGCTAATGTGGCCATGTCTACGTTGCGGGAGACCGTAACAAAACGAGTGGGCCACCCCGCCGACGAGCATGACATGGCAAACTATCTGTCAGGCTCCCTAGAGGGAGAATTTGCTCGACCATCAAGAGGTTCCTCACTTTGGTCGAGGGCCAGAAACGCGACCAGGCGAATGTCCTCTGCCCTGGGTCTGAAATGGAGGTGGACTGCCGAGCGTGCTGAAGTCTCATTGGAGTGCCGCCGCCCAGGCAACAGGGACGACAATGACATCATCATTATCCCACCTATTGCTCGCGGACAGGTCGTATGGAGGCTGGGGGCCGCACTGGTGGGGCACTACGAGGAAAGAGTTCTTGCCAAGCCAGATCAAGGCAAGGTGCTCGAGGTAACCGGTTGGAGTGCGGTGAGCAATCACTTCCTCCACACCGGCAGTTTCACCCGCTTCGCTGACTGGCGTTTTGTCCACCGAGCTCGTCTGGGGGTAGTGTGTTTAAATGCCACCATGTGATGGAAAGCTCCTGGGGTGGGTAGGCAATGCAGGAAATGCGGTGACCTTGAGACACTGCCTCATGTGCTCCAGCACTGCGGCGTACACTCTGACGCTCGCACCAAACGCCATGATGCCATCCTGGACAAGCTCGCCAAGGCCAGTAATGTACCCGGGGGAATCAGGGTGAATTGAGCCATCCGGGGTGTCGACGAGGAGTTCGCCAGACTGCGGCCCGATCTGGTGATCCGGAGCGAGATCGAGAGAAAGATCACGATCGTTGATGTAGCCGTGCCGTTCGAAAACCGGATGGAGGGATTCTGTGAAGCAAGAGCAGGGAAGCTTACTAAGTACCGCCCGCTCTCAGAGAACTTGCAACGGCAGGACTACACGGTCGTAGTGGAAGCGTTCGTCGTCGGCGCCCTTGGTGGCTCGGACCCAGGCAACGAGCGGGTCATGGGATTTCTCAACATCAGCCCGTTTTATGCACGGATGATGAGAAGGCTCATGATCAGCGACACTATTAAATGGTCCCGGAACATTTATGTAGAGCACCTGTCGGGGGTCAGTCAATATTGACCTTTTTCTTGCGTAGTTTGCTTTATTATTTGTTATATTGTTACTTTGTGTGATTTAGCCTAGCCCCACCAAAGCGCGTCCTTTATTCTTTTGTTGTACGTAGCGTTTTTGTGCTATTCTGCATTGTATTGTTACTGATTGATATTTATTTCATGTTGCAGTGTATACGAATTTTATACTCATTACCTGTTATGTTGATTACGGCACAGCAGTCTTATTTATTTGCCCATTTATTTAGTGTGACTCAGTTGCTTAGCAATTACCTGACTGTGATCCCCGATATTGACAATAGTTGTAGCAATTGTAAGACTGACATTATTTTGTTGACGTATTGCCAAATATATAGAATAATGGTCTGAGTGATGAGACTGATAGAGATTTGACAGCAACTTATCTGTGATGAAAAAATTGTAAGATCTAACCAAGTGCCTAGTGCGAATGAACTATTGAATCTTGAGAGAATACATTAGCAACATACACACGCATATACATAATTTGTACCCTCATTCCGGGGGGAAGTTATCTTTAATAAATATATGGCTTGTACTTTATTAATAAATTAAATAACTTTTGCCGTTTGCTCGAGAAAAATCATGAAAAATTTGCTTTTTTTTGCCCTTCAGGGTTTACCCCCCCCCCCCCCCTAAACGTCCTTAAAGTGTACAAAAGCTTTGTTTAGAAAAAGCTACGGTCATTTGAAAGCTGAAAGTTAGCAAAAATAGAAATATCTTTATTGGACTGTGTTGGTATAGAAATGAACGAATTTTATAATCAAAATAACATTACAAAAAAGTGCTTGTGCCGAATAAAATTTTTCCGCAAACTATAGAGGTTTCTCTCATTTAGATCAAAACTTCGAATTTTTCAAAAAATACCTATAAATAGCTTAAAGATGGATCATTTTTCAATCTTTGAAAAAATCTAGCGTCAAGCAGAAATAGGATAGATACCTTTATTTCGCGGAGAATTCTTTCATTAAATGGTACTTTTATCCAAAAAAAATTCAGAAAAATCCATGAACCTCGTGCGGGCTGATTTTCCAACAAGTATTTTTTTGACCTATTTACGAAAAGAATGCTCTTTTCTAGAAATAATTCAAAATAAACTATTTTTTTTTAAAACCATTAAGTTAAGGAGGCTCACGCGAGCAGGGCCGTATCAAATGAAGAGGCCCCAAGATAGTGAATATATTTTTTTTCTATACTTATTACAAAAATCATTTAAATGAAAAAATCAAATGTTTTTTTTTTTACTTTTAGTTATTGATTCAAACAATTAAAGCTGCATTCATATATTTTTTAAGTAAAAAATTAAGTTAAAATCACCTGGGTTCATCAGTTTTTTTTTTCTTCTCAAAAGTTAATCTGGCAACCTACATTTTTTTTATGCTAAAATATCCAGAGTAAAAAAATCTATTTGTATGAATTTTTTCGTAAGGATCGGCCTCATAAGTTTTTTAAGCGAAAGAAAAATAGTGGAATTCTCTTAAGAACAAGTGTTATAAACGAAAAGTTTGTATTGAAGATTTCTCAAAAGTTAGGTCAGCAACTTGCTTTTTTTTTTTAGAATTTTAATCTAGAGTAAAAAAACTATGTGTCCTGAAAATTTTAAGATGATTGACCTCTTAGAAAAAAGTCGCGTGAGCCTCCTTAATCGATTGGATCGAAAATAGAACCTACAATTTAAGATAATATAATAGACTCTTGCTTACGCAGAATAAGTCACATTTAAAAGGCAATATTTTTGTGATCTAAGATTACAAATATCAATTGGGATCCGGACATTCAAAATAAAATTAAAAAAAAATTTATTAGAAGAAAAAATTTTAATGTCAAATAACTCAAAAGACCTTCGGAAATAAATTAAAATATGATTTACAAATTTTTTAAGTTAACACTTCCAGCATGTGCTTCTACTAGCTCTGTAATGGCATCAAACCAAATACTTAAATTGGTAAATTCCAAAGCGTCTTTAAATGCATCACAGCCTTCTATTGATTTCAATACTCCGTAAACAGCAAGATCAGATAGATCTGGACTATTCCCACCCATAAATTTGCCACCTTTAGTTTGAATAGCTTGAAGCCAAACATTTATTTCATCATAAAATGATTCTCTTACATCTTCTTTCAGATTGTACCTTTTTTTCAGTTTTTTTGAGATAAACCACATCGCTACAGCACCTACATAAACCATAACTGCATTTTCCCAAAGCGGGAAGTATTCTTCCCAATTTCCAACCTGAATAAAAAATGCATTAATAATTACATATACATACATTTTGGTCAATTTTTTATTCTATTTTATTTATTATATTTATGTTACAGTAAAATAAGTATAAGGGGTCCATTAATAAAAAAATAAAATAAAATAAAATAATCAAAAGCATAAGTAATGGAACTTTTAAATTTTTAAGAAATCAATAAGTAAACTAATCGTTTTATCAGTTTTACTTTTAAGGTAGTCTCGAAGACTGTGAGATCAAATGAACTTTTATATTGAATAAGTGTCGTTAAAATTCTTTAACGATTAATTTGATAGTGATGTAAACTCATTCTATTGTTGAAATAATTTTATAAAAACGTTTTGGTCTGATTCTAAGTAAAACTATTTAAGTACAAAAAAACTTGTTTTAACTCGAGCAGTTTGAAGTTGAAATGGCCTTATTTCAATATTTTTTAGTGTTTTTGTATGATTTCTTCTCTAAGAGCCTGGACATCTTAATTTTTGATCATAAATATTGAAAGTAAAAAATCTTCAAAATTATTGTAAACCCCACCTGATTATTACAGCAAAATGTTAAATGAATAAATGAATACTTGTGAAATTGAAGGGCAAAGAATAAAAAAATTCATTATGTTCATACCAGGGTGAAAATCGAAAAGTTTAAAGCGATGTTTTTTAACAGATCCCGGCAAGATGCAAATTTGATCCCATTTGATGCAAAAACTACTGACTGGATTTAAATAAAATGGGCCGACACATCTTTGGGTTTATATGGTGCACCGGTAAAGTAAGTTAATTTATGTGAGATACGATTCGCTAAAAAAAAAAAGGAAAGAGTGGGATATTTGAGCCATTCTGGCGCTATACAATTTTCTTCTTTCTTTTTGTCATATAAAGTTAATAAGCCAATTACCTATTCCAGGCTCTGGTACTTTCAATGAATCCAAAAAAAAAAAAAAAATTGGGGCACATTATGTAAAATTTATAGCTTTATTAAGGTAAGGGTACTATGAAAATGACCTTTTTTTCAAAGATTTTTTTTTTTTTGCACAAAAATTTCTTTTAAGAATCTCAAAAGAATGTATAATAATTCGGAAACTATTAAATGAAAAATTTTTTTTTTTTTTTTGTGCCTTTTTTTTTAAGTACGGTGGTGTGAAAAAAGTACTTTTTGTCGGCTGCGCACTTCACAACTCGGCAAGGGGTGATTTGAAACATAAAGGTAAAATATTTTCTGAATTTTCATAGTTTTTGCTTCAACTGGTACTAGAATTACAAAGTTTCCATAAAAGAAAACAAAATGGCAGACTTATGAATTTTTTGAACCTTTTTTTTGCAACTTTAATTGTTTATAACATTGCTAAATGAAAAGATATTGTTATAATTCAAGTAGTAGTCGAAGAGACACATGTAAGGAATATGGAGTTAAAATTTTAGATCAATCGGTCCAGTAGTTTTTGAGATATCGTGCCCGCAGTGCGGAAAAATGCAGTTTTGAGAAAAGCCTGCTGTGCGTCGGAGGGGTGCGCCCGAGCGCTTGAGCGGTGCACCTGCTCTATCCATCTTTTCAGCCTGCTTTTGAGCTCGGAAACCCATAGTAACTAGTGTACAGCATTCTTAGTAGTTTTTGAGAAATCGTGCCCGCAGTGCGGAAAAATGCAGTTTTGAGTAAAGCCTGCTGTGCGTCGGAGGGGAGCGCCCGAGCGCTTGAGCGGTGCACCTGCTCTACCCATCTCTTCAGCCTGCTTTTGAGCTCGGAAACCCATAGTAACTAGTGTACAACATTCTTAGATACCTATACTCTCAAAATATAGTATATTATTCCCGCAGGCGAGATGGTTCGATTTGGCCTCCGAGAGGTTTGCGACCCGAGCCGAAGGCGAGGGTTGCAACGAGGAGGCTAAATCGAACCCTCGAGCCTAAGGGAAATATACTATTTTTCGTCCTTCTAACCGAAAACAAGGGACGAAGTTCCGATTTTGAGGTTAGAGGGACGAAAAAATATTTTTGGAAAAGCGATTTTTTCAAAAAATTTCATAGTACCCTTCCCTTAAATAACTGCTAAGGGCGGATAAGATCGTACCGGCAAAATCTACATCATTTAAAATGGTGTGAGGAACAAAAAATTTCAATTTCTTTAAAGAGACTGTGCGATATAAGTAGTGGATCTTAAAACTTTGAAAAAAACCATGGAAACTCGTAGAAAAGGGCTTCAAAAATAGACTCATTTATTTATTTAATCGTATATTATTTTTTAAAAGAGCATCTTTTATTACTCCGATGGATTTTAAAAGATTTTTTGCAAATTTTGTCAAGAGTTTGACATTTAAACTGATGGACTGATTTTGATAAATCTTTGACAGAAACATTCTAGGACGTTCACAGACTGCACCTGTCAAAGTTTCAAGTCGATATTTGAAGTGATTATAAAGTTATAAAAATTTTCCTGAAACTCTTCATTTTGAACAAAAGCGAGAATTTCGAATGATAGATTTTTTTTAATGAAAATAAAATGGAATATGATTATATACTTTTTATGATTTTGAAATAAATAATTTTTTATAAAATTTTTGACTAATAAAAATTTGTTTTCAAAGAAAATAATTTTTAATTTAATAAAGCATAATTTAAGCTATTCTTTATAAATATATATTTCTTACGACTATCATTTACGCGTCTGTAACTTGGGCCTCTCACACAAGAATGTTTGAAGAAGGTGTCCTAAAGAAGAGCTTGTGATCCACCAGAGAAGAGTTGCCAGTGAACCGTGCTGACTAGGACGGTAAAGAGTGACTTCAATATTATTGATTGCAGTCACGACGATGAGCTTGACCACACTTGTTATACTAGGAGCACTCCAAAAACACGGTAAATGGGTCTTAACCCAAGATTTCACAGTAAATTTGAAATTAACAAGAACCTGAACAGAACAATAACTTAAAGCTCACAGAAAATTCTCTGCTGAAAGCTGAGAGAGCGCCAAATCGAGAAGAGAACAAAGAGCAGCTGGCCCGGCGGCGTCAGCGAAAGCAGCAGCGCCAGCCCCCAAGCTGCGCAGACGGCGGCGCGAGAGCACCAGCACTATTAGTTCTGCGTGGTCCAAGAGATGGCGCCACGCAGTCTACAAACTATTGATTTTTTGCTCGACTATGTGTACGGAGTGAAATTATTGTTCGCTCTGCAACATTGCCGCCCGTATTAACCAACTGGTTGATTAAGTTTGAGCTGAGCAGACCGGTAAAACCATCAACTTTACCACTGGTCTCTTGAGTGTTGTTGTAGCTGTCCTGAGTGTTACCACATGAACCAAACCATCTGGCCCTGGATGGAGTTGGACTACTCTTGCCAGAGGCCATTTGCTTGGTGGCATGTTCTCATTCGTGCGTAAAACTAATGAGTTGACCTTGATGTTATAAAGAGGGTGTTGCCATTTTGAGACCGTCTGCAGGTGATGCAGATAATGAGTAAACCATTGCTTCCAAAAGCTCTGCATCATTTGCTGAAGCAATTGCAAGCGATCCAGTCGAGCTGGTACCAAGTTCAACAGACTGGGTTCTGGAACTGCGTTGAGAGCTGTGCCAATGAGAAAGTGTCCAGGTGTGAGTACTTCCAAGTCGTCAGGATCATCACTGAGAGGTTCCAATGGGCGTGAGTTGAGAATACCTTCGATCTGAACTAGAAGAGTAGTAGTCTCCTCGAACGTCAAGAGGGTATCACTAATTGTCCTATTGAGATGAAACTTTACCAATTTTATCACCGACTCCCATTTACCACCCATGTGTGGGGCAGCTGGTGGATTGAACTCCCACTAAGTCTTGTCATTAACCAACAACGTTCCAAGAGCTGAGCTTTCCTGTTGAGCTTGAAGTCAGAGTTTTTTGAGCGTCTTGTCCGCTCCTAGTTCCACAATCTGAGTACAAATGAGAAGGGAGTCAACGACGAGATGTGAAGCGTCGGTAAGCTGCAATAAAACCATCTGCAGAGTAGTTGCTGACTGCTTCCAAATGAGTAGCTAATGAAACAAAACAGACAAACACACATATCCAACCTTTGTAGGTTTTCGAACCTCGTCCTTTCCATGATTTGATGCTGAGTGGACCTGCATATTCAACCCCAGCGTGAGAAAAAGGACGAGTGGGAGTTACCCTGGCCACGGGTAGTTGTCCCATGAGTTGGCGAGCTCGAGTCTCCCGCTGTCTAGCACAAATCACACAGTGCACTATGTGAGACTTGACAGTAGCTCGTTCACCAATGATCACCAGTATTATTGACGTATCTTGGCAAGAGTGACCTGGTTTCCACCATGGAGTGTGT
This sequence comes from Encarsia formosa, assembly GCA_038277355.1. NCBI lineage: Eukaryota > Metazoa > Arthropoda > Insecta > Hymenoptera > Aphelinidae > Encarsia > Encarsia formosa. The sequence goes on from CM076187.1 coordinate 24,663,246, forward strand.
CCAGATGGGCTTGATGAATGATGAGTGTCGTGAGAGGTGTGTTTTGTTTGAGAATTGCAGGATGCTTGATTGAATAACTCAGATTCGTCTCTTTGAGGCGACCTCCTACTCTGAGAATTCCCTCTGCATCCACAAATGGAGTTAGCCGGTTGAGATCATGAGACGTTGGAAGTGTTGAGCTAGAAACCATGCGAATCTCATCCTTGAGATCTACCTCTTGAGTATGTTGAATCCAAAATGACTTGGCTTTGTTGAGCATTTCCGCAGAGATGACTGGTGAGTGAGGGATGAAAACTCCTTTGAACCGATGGCACGCCACCATGCACAAAGAAGTAATTTTGAATAACTTGTTGAGCGATGAATACCTGTAGAGCAGATCCCAATGCTTCCTAACAGTAGCAACAGCTGTTGTTAGAACAATTTTCTTGAGTTCTGGAAGGGCGTGCTCATCAAGAAGTTCTCGTTTGGCAGGCCAGAGTTCTTCTGATTGCTTTAGCCACTCAGGGCCATTCCACCAGAGATTGTAATTGATGAGTTGTGATGTTAGCAATCCTCGAGAAGCACTATCCGATGGGTTGCATTTTCCAGGTACATGCCTCCACTGAGTAGATGATGTCAGTTCCTGAATGAAATGTACCCTGTTACGCACAAACTCCTTCGAGCGTGATGAGTGAGAGTTGATCCAAGTGAGCGCTACCATTGAGTCTGTCCAAAGTGTCACAGAGCGTACTTCTAATTTGAGTGAGCCAGCAAAGTGATTAACTAATTTGCTGAGCAAGTGAACAGCAGTTAACTCCAGTCGAGGGATTGAGACAGGCTTGAGTGGGGCCACCTTTATTTTGGAACAAAGAAATGAAATTGAGATACCTGTGGGTCCGTGAGTGCGCACATATAAAACAGCAGCCATGGCATATTGAGAAGCATCCGAGAAATCATGAATTTCGATGGTGGAGTGTGACAAGGTTCCAAGCCACCGAGGAAGTAAGACCTTTTCCAAGTTCTGAAGATCATCCCTGATCTCGAGCCACTTGGCCTTGATTGATTCTGACACGGGTTCGTCCCAAGCCAACTTAAGTAGCCATAGCTCTTGTAGGAAAATTTTTGCCTTTATGACCACAGGTGAGATGATGCCGATGGGGTTGAAGATTTGAGCCACTTCTGAGAGAATTGTCCTTTTTGTGAATGTTTCCTTGACTTGAGGTAATGCCAGAGTGAACGTGATAGAGTCCTGCTGAGGGGTCCAAGTGAGTCCGAGAATTTTGGCAGTGCAGTCACCAAATGAGATGGTGCCGTCGCCTGGAGCGTTGTGTGGGCGGTCTTTGAGAATTCAGGGTGGTTGGAGTTCCATTTTGCCAAAGGAAATCCACCCACCCTACACAAATCTTCCAGTTGATGATCTTTCTCGTTGAGTAGTGCCAGAGTGTCAGCTCCCCCGGAGATATCGTCCACGTATCTGCCTACTTTAATATAGTCAATGACAAGTGGATGACGATGACCTTCATCCAGGATGAGTTGCAGCAGTACACGGATGGCTAAATAATTCAATCTTTAACTTGTTGTAACTTTTAAACTATATGGTCAATTTTGATCAGACTTCGGAAAAATGTTTATTAATATCCAATAAACACCTCCAGAAAATTTGAGCTCATTCTCTATTGTCAAGCATTTGGTAGAAAATCACCTTAAGAATATTTTTAGAAAAGCATTTTTTTTTTTTTTCAAGCTGGTGAACAATGCCAAAAAAATTATTTTTGCCCTCAAAAAGTTGACCACGGGTGTTCACATTAGTTGAACTTTACGTGCATATTTGATTTTTTGGTTTCGATTTTTTTAAACAAAATGGCGGACTAAAAACTTCAACGCCAATAATTGTACGGCAGCGCATGGTTGAATAAATACCGAAAAATTACTTTTTATAAAAAATGACTGTGGTTCCTAAGATTTTTATGGTCGCTGATTATGAATCTGAGATCAGAATATCAAAATTGTAAGAATTGGGCCCAATACCATAGGACCCAATACTCAAAGTTAAGATTTTATAAAAACAAAAAATATCATCATATTTTACGTAGAATTTCAAGATCAAAGTATACTTGGTCGTTTTTCGAAAAAAATCGTCATTTTCGAGTAAAAAATCAAAAAAAGTTCAAAGTATTGGATTTACTTCCAGAGATCCACACAGCTCGTCCCCGTGTGCCTGTAACGAATTGAACACAACTTTTGAGATGGCAAAAATATATTTACGAGGTTTTTGGGTTGCTGATAGTGTATCTGAGGTAAAAACATAAAAATCCCAAATATAGGGCCCAATACCGTAGGACCCAATAGTAAAAATTGAGATATCATAAAAATAAAAAATGCCATCTTATTCTGCGCAAAATTTCAAGATCAAAGTATACTTGGTCGTTTTTCGAAGAAAATCGTCATTTTCGAGTAAAAAATCAAAAAAAGTTCAAAGTATTGGATTTACTTCCAGAGATCCACAACAGCTCGTCCCCTTGTGCCTGTAACGAATTGAACACAACTTTTGAGATGGCAAAAATATATTTTGGGTAGCTAATAGGGTATCTGAGGTAATAACATGAAAATTCCAAATAAAGGGACTCAAGGACATGCAGCACCACGTGGTTTAAAAAAAATTTTTTTACTTTTTGTTTTTTATTTCGTCGATCTTTTTATACGACGTAACTCACGTGAAATGATTAGAATGCAGGATCTCTGCACAGATTTTTTATCTCATTTTTTATTTTTATGATATCTCAATTTTTACTATTGGGTCCTACGGTATTGGGCCTTATACTTGGAATTTTCATGTTTTTACCTCAGATACACTATCAGCAACCCAAAAACCTCGTAAATATATTTTTGCCATCTCAAAAGTTGTGTTCAATTCGTTACAGGCACACGGGGACGAGCTGTTGTGGATCTCTGGAAGTAAATCCAATACTTTGAACTTTTTTTGATTTTTTACTCGAAAATGACGATTTTCTTCGAAAAACGACCAAGTATACTTTGATCTTGAAATTCTACGTAAAATATGATGATATTTTTTGTTTTTATAAAATCTTAACTTTTAGTATTGGGTCCTATGGTATTGGGCCCAATTCTTACAATTTTGATACTCTGATCTCAGATTCATAATCAGCGACTATAAAAATCTTAGGAACCACAGTCATTTTTTATAAAAAGTAATTTTTCGGTATTTATTCAACCATGCGCTGCCGTACAATTATTGGCGTTGAAGTTTTTAGTCCGCCATTTTGTTTAAAAAAATCGAAACCAAAAAAATCAAAAATGCACGTAAAGTTCAACTAATGTGAACACCCGTGGTCAACTTTTTGAGGGCAAAAATAATTTTTTTGGCATTGTTCACCAGCTTGAAAAAAAAAAATGACGTAAAAATTTTCATTTTTTTTTAAATTTGTTTATAAACAAATTAAAATGTTATTTTTGAGTATTTTAAACAATGCCATCGTGTAGGGCATATCCAAAAATAGGGGGGTAGGGTATTTTTTAAATTATTTTTCAACTTTTTCGCTTTGATTTATAAGCTCAAAGTACAAAAAAAAATTCATAACTCTTGGGACCTAATGGGTTAATTACATCGTTTAGTATAGACACACAGTGAAACGATCAATAAAAATATTTTGAATTGAATAAACCGCTTCTAAATAACTAATCCCTCTACAGTTGAAAAAAAAGCTTCATTTACATTTCAAAAAATGCAGTTACTCCATTTTTTTGGCAAAGCGGTTAGCGCTTCGCTCGAAAAAGTAAAGGTTGCCTTCCTTTTTTTCCGTGTAGTTTTTTCAAAAAATTTTTTTTTTCGAGATATGCGATATTAAAGTATTAAGGTAAAATGATCAATTTTTAGAAAAATAGAAAATTTTTTTTTTCAAACAACCGCCATTTTTTCAAAAATTATTATTTTTTTTTAGCAATTTTGTGCATTTGATAGTAAATTCATAGTTCTTTAAAATACCGTTTGAATTTTTGAAAAATTTCTTTGAAAAAATGGTGGCCATTTTTCAAAAAACCGAAAAACTTGATTTTCTCAAAAACATCATTTTTTTGCATAAATTTTTTTTTGCAGATTAAGGAACTTGTAAGCAATGTTTTTCATAAGGTCTGATTTCCGCTAAAAGTTTGTGGAAGATGCAGGAATTTTTTTTTTTCGCTCCTGATTGCTTTGGGATATCAACGCCATTTTGTCATCGTGGAAGGCTCTATGTATAATTTTTAGTAACGTCATATTGTAGCTGAAGTCAACAGCTTTCTAACGATATATAATTTTATATGATAATATTGACTAGAACTAAAATAACAAGCATTTAAAAATTTTTTTTGATATTCCAAACGATCCAAACTAGTCACAATGCACCTGTGCACTTTTTCGATTTGACCAGCCACGGTTGATGTATAAAAATCCAAAAAAAATTTTTAAATGCTTGCTATTTTAGTTCTAGTTACTATCTTCACATAAAATTATATATCATTAAAAAGCTCTTGACTTTAGCTACAATGTGACTTTACTAAAAATTATATATAGAGACTTCCACGATGACAAAATGGCGTCGATATCCCAAAGCAATCAGGAGCGAAAAACAAAAAAATTTCTGCAACTGCCACAAACTTTTAGCAGAAACCAGACCTTATGAAAAACATTGCTTACAAGTTCCTTAATCTGCAAAAAAAATTTTGTTAAAAAAAAAATGATGTTTTTGAGAAAATCAAGTTTTTCGGTTTTTCGAAAAATGGCCGCCATTTTGTTAATTTTCAAAATTATTCAAAAATTCAAACGGAGTTTTAAAGAGCCATGAATTTACTATCAAATGCACAAAATTTCTAAAAAAAATAATAATTTTTGAAAAAATGGCGGTGGTTTGAAAAACAAAAATTTCTATTTTTCTAAAAATTGATCATTTTACCTCAAAACTTTAATGTCGGATATCTCGAAAAAAAATTTTTTTTTGGAAAAACTATAATGTAGGTCTTTTTTCATACAACATAAGAAGTAACATATTTCATTTTGAGACAAATCTAAGACCTTAAATGCAAATTTTAGAAAATTTGAGATGTAATCGGTCTGATGTATACCTTCACATTCAATGTACTACTATTATTATTATTGATATCTTATTATATCATTTATAAACCTTTTTACATGCCTTTATTTGTAATTTAGTCTGATGTAGAACATTTATCAACTTATGTATTTTGTACAACATAATGTACAATAAATAAACTCATCAAAATCAAATCTCACTGTCTCTCTCGAAAAAGCATAGCTCGCGTCCATCGAGGGGAGTAAATTCGGATGTGTACCGCTACTAGTACCTCCTTTCCGCACATCTCTGAAACGCTCCTTTCATGTATCAAACACCTTTGTTTGGAATAATTTACCACCTCATATTCGCCTTGCACCATCCTCCACCACTTTTAAACAACCCATCAAGTCTCATATCTTGACCACTCAGGGAGAAGTTTAAACACTCATTACCATTGTCCGAAACGAGTGCGATCTTTAAAGTCACTACTGTACAAGTGAGATATTTATTGTACGTCAATTTTTAGAATCTTTAGTTTTACTGATGACTATACTACTATTAATATTTTGAATATTTTATGGTGATATTACCTTAGACTGTCTTTTTCTGATGTAAACGTTTTTCATTTAGATTCACTCTTATTACGACGATTATTGCTTTTATTGTTATTTATTAAATCGTTTAATTATATAAATTATATAATTATATTATATTCTTTTGTTAAATATGTTTAACTTATATTTAACTTCTGAAATCATACTGTTACCTCATTTTTACTATTTTTTGTTACTATCTATTGTAAATAAATTATTGATTAATTTTCAAATTTCAACAACATAGTAAACATATAATAATATATAATAAATAAATATGTTAATCAATCAATTAATCAAGCTCTCACTTTCCAAAAAAACAGCGATTTTCAAGTTGTTTTACAGCTGCTCCATAGTTGATCATGTTAACTGAAGTTGCTGCTCTCGTTCAAACTGTTGTGCGGTAGTGAGATTTTGTTTATTGTTTATTTAAGCAGAATTAGCGTATTTTGTTTTTTTGAGGTTAATCGAAACGCTTGCTTTTGGTAACAATGCTACGTCCTGTGAGTTGAACTTTCCCCGCTAGACGGCAGCTTTATTGGGTTACCTGATCAAGTAGCGGCTGTCCTTACTTTGACATACTACTCGCCTACTCAACTGCAAAAATTCAAATTTTAGTTATCTGCTGCATTTGAATCGGATTTCATTACTCGTTTGCCTTGAATGTCGAAGAATTATTTGTTTGACTCTCTGAGATGTACTTATGTAATAATGCTTGGTGAAGACATTTGTTGCAAGAGACGGTCTTTTGCATCTGTCATCCTCTACTCCTGCCACACCTGGAAAATCTACAACAGTTAGATTCTCTATCAATTATTATCACTCTTAGCTCTCAAGCGTTGCTTTCGGAAGTCATCAAAAGCAAAATTCAACTCGGTAATTTTTATACCACTCCTGTCACATCAACTCTTCCTACTGGTATGGAACGAAGGTTCTATACCAGTTGGAAGTCCATCATACCTGCTCTAATTAATTCTTCTGCAAAATCGATACCGGAGACTTAAACAGTCTACAATGACCAACTTTTTAATATGCGTGTATCTCGTCTTCCGGCTTTTTTGACAGGTTCGGTTTAGACATAATAATTTGTCCCTCCGTGTAGCAGGAGATTAATATAAATGAGTTCTTACCGAGAAAAACTGAACTATCGCCGCACTGTATACCAGAAAGCTAAATAGTAGAACTCCGGCTTTGTCACCTTATTCAAAAATTGTCTCATCTACAGGAGAAAGAAGGGAGATTTTCCAACGCTCATCACAGCTGAAAAAGATCTTGACCAGTTTTCATCTTAATAGGTACATTTTTACATGTTCTCTCTCGCGGTAATATTTCATTTTCGTCATATCAATTCGGTTTCCTTCAACTTGTCGTCCTTTCTCATCCCAAACATCTTTTCAACCGTCTTTATAGTATACCCTATCCCTCGGGAACGACTGCCAGAGAAAGGGTCTCAGCTGCGTATCTATTCTCTTAATGCGAACTATCTGTATTTTTTTTTTTTTTTTTTTTTTTTTTTTTTTTTTTTTTTTTGCAAGGAGTACAAAATTCTAGAATAAATAAAGTGGAAGTGTATAGAGACCAGGGCCTTGTCAAGATCACGGTACACGGCACCCGGTGCACGGGGTATCTATTCAAAACTTTGTGTCTACTTTTGCGTGCACAGTGCACGGTGCACCGTACACCAAATGAGCTTTTGAGCTCTCTTTTGAGAGCGCGATGCACCGAGCACGGGACACTCAAGTTTACAAGAGCTTGGGTACACTGTGCACTGAGCACGGTGACACTTAACATTCGAATAATCACGAGATATTTATATCGGTCTTACAGTCTAACCATAAATGCGGATTATTAGATGATCCTTACTTAAAATCAGCCTCGAAAAACCTGAAATATCGATTAGTAATAAATATTACAAAACTCAACAATATGTGCAACCTCTGGGTCTTGCCACAAAGGAACATCAAATATCCTCTGCAGCACCACCTTCGATGTAACCTCAGAAATTGCTAGAAACCTGCAAAATTTTTTTTTATTTTTTCCAATTATTGATCCTTAGCTGTCCAACGTTTTACATTCGATGTGTTTGCGTGCACATTACACTGCGCACGAGAACCTTAACTTTAGATTTACTTGATTACACGGTGCACCGAGGACGGTGGCAGTTTACATTCGATGTGTTTGCGTACACAATGCACAATGCACGGGACACTTTACTTTACAAGTGCTTGCGTACACGGTGTACCATGCACGGGACACATTACTTTATATGTAATTCAGTACACTGTGCACCGAGCACGGGACACTTTACTTTACAACTGCTTGCGTATACCGTGCATCGAGCACGGCGACACTTTACATTCGATGTGTTTGCCTACATGGTACACCATGCACGGGACACTAAACTTTACAAGTGCACCGAGTATGGGACACTTTACTTTAGATATGCAATCCCGTGCACAGTACACTGGGTGCTCTCTTTAGAAACATGATTGCGTACGAGGCGCTCCTAACATAGTGGCACTTTACTTTAGATATGCACTTTCGTGTACGTTGCACCGAGTGCTCTCTTTAGATATGAGCGTACACGGGGTACATCTTTTTAGAAACGAGCTTATATGATATTGAGATTGTAATTTAAGAGAGATAAACTTCATATTACTTAAAAAGTTTATTTCCATGGATCTATTTAAAATAATCATTTCTAATTAGTTTATAAAATTAAACAAATAAAAAAGCAATCCCTGCTACGTAAAATGGACTTTAGTAATTTTTTTTTCGCTAAATATTTTGACACCTACATAGGGCAGCGATTAATACATGGAGATGGTTTCCCCAGAAAGTTTTGACACTTGAGGGGTCAGGATGGACACCTGGTGCATCTAGAAATAATTACGCCTTGGAGATGATTTTCCCAGGAAGTTTTGACTTTGGAGGGGTCTGGGCGGTCACGTGCATAGGACGGCGATTAGTACCTGGAGATGGTTTCTCCAGGAAGTTTTGACTCCGCAGGGGTAGGACGGACACTTGGTGCGCCTGATGATAATTACGTCTCGGAGATGATTTCCCCAAGAAGTTTTGACTCCGGTGGGGTCAGAGTGGCCACCCAGTACAAAGTAGAGCATATCCCCCCTGACTCCTCCGCAGTCAAAATTTCCTAGAAAAATCATCTACAGGATGTAATCACCATCCTTTTCACCAGGTGGCCACCCTGCCTTCTCCAGAGTCAAAACTTCCTGAGGAAACTATTTCCAGGTAGTAATCGCAGTCCTAAACTAGGCAATATAGCCTGCCCCACGAGTTCCCTGCTAGTGTCATATTACATTTCCACCCCAGACCTAGCTGGGCCGCTGCTGGGTGGCGAGGTTTTGGCTAGCTAGGCCCTTGCTAGATGTCAGGGCGCTGGCTGGGCAGCGTTTGTTCGGGTAAGAACCTAAAAGTGCAGCGTGCATAGTTGAATTCTCAATTGATTTTTATTCTCAAAAAATCTCTTGCAACGTCCAATTTTATCGATTACTGAAAACAAACGCTTGTAGTTTTCTTGAACTAGGTTCCTTCCCCAGGAAGTCTGAGTAACTTTCGTCCCATCTCTCTACTGTGCTTTTTGTCCAAAGTCCTGAAGAGGCTAGTGTTTGATTAAAGCCTCGCTTTTGTTGAATCTAAGGTGCTGATGGATGAAAGTCCAAATCAGGCTCCAGGGCAGGGCACAACACTCTTACAGCTTTGCACAAGCTTACTGATGACATTCAGCAAAGCAAAGATCGAAAACTAGCTAGTTCAATGGTTATGTTCAACATAAGCAAACTTCTTAATACAGTCGAACATGTGACTCTGTTCACATAACTTCAAGCACTAGCCTTCTCACAAGTACTAAAGTGGTTAGGGTTATATCTTGAAAATTGCTCGCAGGCAGTGAAGATAGGGTTGATTTACTACTTGATTTACTTTTTATCATAGATAAAACGCCGGATTTTGATACAGAAGTTTATAATAATATGTCGATGATTTTTCAGATGGTTACCTATCACTTGCCGGACCGTCAAACCCCCGACAATCATTCCCCCGAAAATTGTTTTCCCCGATGCATGATTCCCCCAAAAAATCAATCCCCCAATCTATGTCTCCCCCGAAAAATTAATTTTTGAAAAGGCAGTCAATTGTTTAACCACAAATTTTATAACACATTTCATTCAACGAGTTTCAAAATTCAATTTCAATTTTTGTAGTACATCTCATTACAAAATTTAAGTGCATTTAAACTGACAAATATAAAAATGGAGAGTGATGCAGAACTTGTTAATGAGAAAAGGTTACTTATCGACGGCTTTGTGTACTTGAAGTCAGGAGTACTAAAGGGGAATCGAACACAGTGGGAGTGTAACCGGTTATGAAAGAAGGAGTGCCCAGCTAGAGCAACAACTGTGACAACAGCAACAATTGGACCAGTCACGGTCATAAAAGGTGTATAAAGGGTGTTGTAAAAATATAATATGTGTGATTTGTCGGAGAGATATTTTTTAGGACCGAATGAATCCAAGTATTCACACGCCCCTAATCGCGAGAAAGCTGAGGCCGAAAAAAGAAAATTAAAATTAAAACGGAAGGCTGAAATGTATCCAGAGCGGCCACCATCTGCAATGGTAGGTGAAGCCTTAGCTAGAGCTTCTCGTGGCATCCTCTCTCAGTTGCCAGAAAGAGAAAATTTGAAGCAATCTATTCGTTGGGCACGAAAGAAGAATGCAGAACCAAGTCCTACGTCGCTCGCGGATTTGCAGAAAATACCGGAGAATTATCAAAAATTGGTGAATCGGCAACAGTTCCTCATTTACGATTCGCGAGATCACAATGAACCGGCAGAAGAGCGAGTGCTTATCTTCTCTACAAATAAGAACTTAGAGTTGTTAGCAGCGAGTTCCTTGTGGTTTCTAGATGGAACTTTTAAGGTCCACATTATTTACAAGTATTTTTTATATACAAATACTTACAAATTTTTCAAAGTATTTACAAGTTTACACATATTTACAGGTTGCCACGCTGTTGCGGAGTGAACAATAATTTCACTCCGTTTACATCGTCGAGCAAGAAAATCAATAGTTGTAGACTGCGTGGCGCCATCTCTTAGTCCACGCAGAACTACATGGTGCTTGGAACTCTCGCGCAGCCGTTTGCGCAGCTTGAGTGGACTGGCGTTGCTGCGGAGCTGACGCCGTCGGCTTTGCGCGGGCTTGCTGCTTCTTCTCTCATTATTCTCGTTTTGGCGCTTCTCGTAGCACGCAGCGGAGAATTCTCTCTTAAGTTTCATCTAAGCTTTTCTTGGGTTAATGCTCTATTTATCTTGGTGTTTTTTCCTGTGAGGTTTTTGTGCTGAAGTGATCTTGTAGTCCAGCTCATCTCGATTGTTGCAATCAATAATATTGCAGCAATCATTCGATCTTGCAACCGGCGCGCTCACTGGCAACCTCATCTTCTCTTTGTTGGACAAAGCAAGGACTTCTTCTTCAGGGTACTCTCCGGAAACCACCTCCGAAGGACATCTCCAGGTATTTCAGCTCAAGTAACGATAATTTACTTGAGCCTCTCATTGTTTTTGTGTGCAGTAAGTACATTACTGTGCGGGTTTCTCCTTTTGGTAAACGCGCTAATTTTACGCGGCCATTTTCTTTTCTCAAGGCCATTCTCTGCTGCTACGTAACTTTCTCGGGGCCATCTCTCTATCTCTCTCTCTCTTTTCAAGGCCATTCTCTGTTGGTTTGTTTATCTCATCTTTATTCTATTTAACTCTTGTTTACGTTTTTGAATTAATATAATCAAATCCGTAAAGAATTTCTACTGGCCTTTTCTCACATTAATTAATTTTCTTTACACGGAAATTAATTCTGGAAAATTCTCAATGTAGACTTATAATATTTCCACCTCTCAGTTTTTTTTGCTTTCAACTAATCTTTATTAAACTGTATGCCCTCTCTAAGTGTAATTTTATAATTATTTGAATTTTGTTGTAAATTGAGTGCTGTGTTAAAATTAAAAAATAAATAAATTAACACTGTTTTTATTAAATTGTGTCTGTCTGAACTTTTATTCGACAGCCCTCCCCTACCAGCTTTTAATCCGGCAAATAAAAATAAAATTAATGAAGCAGTAAATCTGCAACATTTAATCCTTCGAGCCGGATAGCTGGTCGGTGGCTGGGTTTTTCTTGTCTTCTCTGCTCTTCTTTGCTCTTCTCTGTTCTTCTCTTAGTCAGCTCTGAATGAAAAGAGTCGTTTTACTCATTTATTTGGGACATCTCCAGGTACTCTCAACTTTCCTGCTAATTTGGTGCTCGCTGGTGGTTCAATATGGATGAGAAGCAGGGTGCAGACACCAAAAAGTCCTCCAGGAGCAACTCACCAAGTCTCAGCAAGGAACCAGGTGATGCTGGCACTACTCCACAGGTCAAGGTTCATGACCTTGCTGATAACACTCAACTCTGGAGTAACTCAATTGAGAACACCTCTGTAGTCCAGGCCAACTCAAAGGAATCTCTTCAAATTACTGATGGTTGTCAACGGCGCACAAGGTCAAACTCAGGATCGGTGTCAGCTGACTTTCTGGTGAGAAAGCTCTCACAGACTGAGCGGTTGCAAGCTCTTACCAGAATCTTAGAAAAGATCACCTCACATGAAGGCGTCATTGGTGCCATGGTATTGGATTCTTGGGAAAATTCAGCAACGACCATTATGACTAATTTTCGACAGGACCACTCACAACTGGTCACTTTCTGTCCTTCTGTGATGGTAAATGACGACTATTTTACTCAAGGAACACTCTCTCAAATGAAAAATGTTATGTTTGACATTCTCACCGCTCTGGCTGATCTCAAAGACAAGCTCCCTCCAGTTGTTCCTCCGGCCAACTCAACAGAACCTCGAGACACTTCTCACGGTGCCAAGCTCCCATCTTTTTCTGGATCATATGCAAAGTGGCCAGAATTCAAGGCCTCTTTTTTGATTTGGTTTTAAACAGCTCCCGACTTGGAGCATCACAGAAGGTCCACTGCTTGCGGAGCTCATTATCTGGTGAGTCTTTAGCACTTATCAACTCTTTTCCCATTACTTCTGAAGGTTTGGATCTCACCTGGAACACTCTGCTGACCCGTTATGAAAATGAAAGGTACCTCATAACGGAGCATATTGGCAAGCTCAATAGGCTATCTTATGTTCAACCAAAAAGCTCGGCCTCTCTCAACTCGATGATCTCATCGTTGTCAGGCATCAGAAAGTCGCTGATGACTCACGTCTCACGCGAGGAGTTGGGAGATTGCTTGCTCACTGCAAAGGGCATCAGCCTCCTGGATCGTCTGTCCGTGGAACAATGGGAAACTTCTCTGGCCAACTCATCAGAATTTCCTAGCTTTGAGAATCTCGAGCAATTCCTTATGGGCAGAGTTCGAGCCTTGGAGCAGGTGGAAGGTGCTTCTCACGGCAGCGTCAATCAGTCTGGTGGAAAATCTCAAGGAACATCTCAATCTACCAAAGCGATGAAGGCTCACTTTGGAGCATCTGGACCCTCTCACTCTGCTGCTGATCCCAGGAAAACTCAACCTGCAAAGCAGTACCCTTGCTCCTTCTGTGACGGCTCACATTTCATCGTGTTTTGCCCTAAATTTAAGGAACTCTCATTGACAGCTCGCAGGCCTTTTGTGGTTGAAAAGGTGCTCTGCTTCAATTGTCTGGGCAGCCAGGAATTGCAACTCAAAAGTACGGTGCAAGACATGTGGACAATCTCACCACACAATGATACACCCTGAGTCAGGAGCCAATCCTGGGGCTTCTACTCAAACCAAGGCTAACACATCTACTCAATAGGAAGCAGGCGCAGTCACATTTGGTATTTCTCAATCTCTGGAACACTCACTCCTGGCTACGGCAGTAGCATTGCTCATAACACCTTCAGCTTCTCATTCAGTAAGACTTCTCATCGATACAGGCTCAAAATGATCATTTATATCATCTGACATTGTGACAATGCTCAAAATTCCTCGGACTCACTCATCTGTTCCCATCATTGGCATTGGTGGATCAAAGTCAGCTCACACTCAAGGAAAGGTAGTCGTGACTCTCAAGTCCATTCATCGCAACGTTCAGCTCAAACTCCACGCTCATATATTGAAACAGCTCACTTCTACGTCACCGTCTCACCTGTGCGATGAATCAACTTGGCCTCATCTCAGCAAACTCAACTTAGCAGACACTCAATTTGGTCAACTACGCAACATAGACATCATAATTGGTGCAGATCATTATGGCTTAATCATCTTGCCAAACCTCATCAAGGCAGCCCCTCATGATCCGATGGCTCAGCTGTCTATATTTGGGTGGTTGGTTCATGGACCTTCCTCACAGTCAAATTATTCACCACGACAAACCTTTCATGGGGCAACAGTTCATGATGACACCTCACTTCTGGAGATCCTGACAAGGTTTTGGGACTTGGAAGAAGCTCCACACTCTTCAAAGTCAATCCTCACACCAGAAGAAGAGGAGTGTGAACAACATTTCCTCAAGACACACTCAAGGGACCCGCAAGGACGCTACATCGTCAGATTGCCACTGAAGATGGATCCTTCTTGTTTGGGCGATTCTCTCGCTCGCTCAAGGGCATGTTTAAGAGGAATCATGAACAAGCTTCAACGCGACGATGATTACAAGCAGCTGTACGTTGCTTTTATGGAGGAATATGCTCAACTGGGTCACATGGTTCCTGTGCCAGCAGAGGAGCTCAAATCATCTCCAGCTTACTATCTACCTCATCATGGAGTGCTCAAATTGGATAGTTTAACAACAAAGTTGAGAATTGTATTTAATGGGTCTGCTGTCACATCATCTGGTTACTCTCTCAACGACATCATGCATGCTGGACCCAATTTATTGCTCAACATCGTCGACGTACTCACATAGCTCAGAACTCATCAGTTTGTCTTTGCCACAGACATCACGAAAATGTACAGGCAGATCTTGGTTCATCCCGATGATCAAGATTTGCAAAGGATAATTTGGATCGACAGCGAACTCAGGGAGGTACTCATCAAGCTCATTACGGTGACGTATGGCACTCGGGCAGCTCCTTATTTAGCCATTCGGGTACTGTTGCAACTCATCCTGGATGAAGGTCATCGGTATCCACTTGCCATTGACTCAGTGGAAGTTGGCAGATACGTAGACGATATCTACGGGGGAGCTGACACTCTGGCGCTTCTCAACGAGAAAGCTCATCAGCTTGAAGGTTTGTGCAGGGCAGGTGGATTTCCTTTGGCAAAATGGAACTCCAACCACCCTGAATTCTCAAAGACCGCTCACACGGAGTCTCAAGGTTACAGCACCATCTCATTTAGTGACTGCACTGCCAAAATTCTCGGACTCATTTGGACTCCTCAGCAGGACTCAATCACATTCACTCTGGCCTTACCTCCAGTCAAGGAGACACTCACCAAAAGGACAATTCTCTCAGAAGTGGCTCAAATCTTCGACCCCATCGGCATCATCTCACCTGTGGTCATAAAAGCAAAAATCCTCTTGCAAGAGTTATGGCTACTCAAGCTGGCCTGGGACGAACCAGTGTCAGAGTCAATCAAGGCCAAGTGGCGCAAAATCAGGGATGATTTTCAGAACTTGGATAAGGTCTCACTTCCTCGGTGGCTTGGAACCCTGTCACACTCCGCCATCGAAATTCATGGTTTCTCGGATGCTTTTCAACATGCCATGGCTGCTGTTTTATATGTGCGCACTCACGGACCCACAGGTATTTCAATTTCATTTTTTTGTTCCAAAACAAAGGTGGCCCCATTCAAGCCTGTCTCAATCCCTCGACTGGAGTTAATTGCTGCTCACTTGCTCAGCAAATTGGTTAATCACTTTGCTGGCTCACTCAAATTAGAAGTACACTCTGTGACACTTTGGACAGACTCAATAGTAGCACTCACTTGGATCAACTCTCACCCATCTCGCTGGAAGGAGTTTGTGCGTAACAGGGTACATTCCATTCAGGAACTGACATCATTTGCTCAGTGGAGGCATGTACCGGGAGAATGTAATCCAGCTGATTGTGCTTCTCGAGGATTGCTAACATCACAACTCATCGATCACAATCTCTGGTGGAATGGCCCTGAGTGGCTAAAACAATCAGAAGAACTCTGGCCTGCTAAACGAGAACTTCTTGATGAGCACACCCTTCCAGAACTTAAGAAAATTGTTCCAACAACAGCTGTTGCCACTGTTAGGGAGCATTGGGATCTTCTCTACAGGTATTCATCGCTCAACAAGTTATTCAAAATTACTTCTTTGTGCATGGTGGCGTGCCATCGGTTCAAAGGAGTTTTCATCCCTCACTCACCAGTCATCTCTGTGGAAATGCTCAACAAAGCCAAGTCATTTTGGATTCAACATACTCAAGAGGTAGATCTCAAGGATGAGATTCGCATGGTTTCTAGCTCAACACTTCCAACGTCTCATGCTCTCAACCGGCTAACTCCATTTGTGGATGCAGAGGGAATTCTCAGAGTAGGAGGTCGCCTTAACAAGACGAATCTGAGTTATTCAATCAAGCATCCTGCAATTCTCAACTGAAACACACCTCTCACTAAACTCATCATAGGTCAGGCCCATTTAGACACACTCCATGGTGGAATTCAGGTCACTCTTGCCATGATACGGCAAGAATACTGGATCATTGGTGGACGAGCTACTGTCAAGTCTCACATAGTGCACTGTGTGATTTGTGCTAGACAGCGGGGGACTCGAGCTCGCCAACTCATGGGACAACTACCCGTGGCCAGGGTAACTCTCACTCGTCCTTTTTCTCATACTGGGGTTGATTACGCTGGTCCACTCAATATCAAATCTTGGAAAGGACGAGGTTCAAAAACCTACAAAGGTTGGATATGTGTGTTTGTCTGTTTTGTTTCATCAGCTACTCATTTGGAAGCAGTCAGCGATTATTCTGCAGATGGTTTCATTGCAGCGTATAGACGCTTCACATCTCGTCGTGGACTCCCTTCTCACTTATACTCAGATTGTGGAACTAATTTTCAAGGAGCGGACAAGACTCTGAAAAAACTTTGGCATCAAGCTCAACAGGGAAACTCAGCTCTTGGAATGTTGTTGGCTAACGACAAAACTCAGTGGGAGTTCAATCCACCAGCTGCCCCACACATGGGTGGTAAGTGGGAGTCAGTGGTAAAATTAGTGAAGTTTCATCTCAATAGGACAATTGGTGACACCCTTTTGACGTTCAAGGAGCTTGCTACTCTTCTAGCTCAGATTGAGGGTATTCTCAACTCACGCCCATTGGAACCTCTCAGCGATGATCCTGATGACTTGGAGGTACTCACATCTGGACACTTTCTCATTGGCACAGCACTCAATGCAGTTCCAGAACCCAGTCTTTTAAACTTGGCAACATCTCGACTGGACCGGTGGCAATTGATTCAGCAAATGATGCAGAGCTTTTGGAAGCAATGGTCAACTCATTATCTGCATCACTTGCAGACGGTTTCAAAATGGCAACATCCTTCTCACAACATCAAGGTCAACTCATTGGTTTTGCTCACAAATGAGAACATGCCACCAAGCAAATGGCCTCTGGCAAGAGTAGTCCAACTCCATCCAGGGCCAGATGGTTTGGTTCGTGTGGTAACACTCAGGACAGCTACAACAACACTCAAGAGACCAGTGGTAAAGTTGATGGTTTTACCGGTCTGCTCAGCTCAAACTTAATCAACCAGTCAGTTGATGGCGGGCGGCAATGTTGCGGAGCGAACAATAATTTCACTCCGTTCACATCGTCGAGCAAGAAAATCAATAGTTGTAGACTGCGTGGCGCCATCTCTTAGTCCACGCAGAACTACATGGTGCTGGGAACTCTCGCGCAGCCGTTTGCGCAGCTTGGGTGGACTGGCGTTGCTGCGGAGCTGACGCCGTCGGCTTTGCGCGGGCTTGCTGCTTCTTCTCTCATTATTCTCGTTTTGGCGCTTCTTGTAGCACGCAGCGGAGAATTCTCTCTTAAGTTTCATCCAAGCTTTTCTTGGGTTAACGCTCTATTTATCTTGGTATTTTTTCCTGTGAGGTTTTTGTGCTGAAGTGATCTTGTAGTCCAGCTCATCTCGATTGTTGCAATCAATAATATTGCAGCAATCATTCGATCTTGCAACCGGCGCGCTCACTGGCAACCTCATCTTCTCTTTGTTGGACAAAGCAAGGACTTCTTCTTCAGGGTACTCTCCGGAAACCACCTCCGAAGGACATCTCCAGGTATTTCAGCTCAAGTAACGATAATTTACTTGAGCCTCTCATTGTTTTTGTGTGCAGTAAGTACATTACTGTGCGGGTTTCTCCTTTTGGTAAACGCGCTAATTTTACGCGGCCATTTTCTTTTCTCAAGGCCATTCTCTGCTGCTACGTAACTTTCTCGGGGCCATCTCTCTATCTCTCTCTCTCTTTTCAAGGCCATTCTCTGTGGTTTGTTTATCTCATCTTTATTCTATTTAACTCTTGTTCACGTTTTTGAATTAATATAATCAAATCCGTAAAGAATTTCTACTGGGCTTTTCTCACATTAATTAATTTTCTTTACACGGAAATTAATTCTGGAAAATTCTCAATGTAGACTTATAATATTTCCACCTCTCAGTTTTTTTTGCTTTAAACTAATCTTTATTAAACTGTATGCCCTCTCTAAGTGTAATTTTATAATTATTTGAATTTTGTTGTAAATTGAGTGCTGTGTTAAAATTAAAAAATAAATAAATTAACACTGTTTTTATTAAATTGTGTCTGTCTCAACTTTTATTCGACAGCCCTCCCCTACCAGCTTTTAATCCGGCAAATAAAAATAAAATTAATGAAGCAGTAAATCCACAACACACGCACATATTCACACAAGTATTTACCGTTTTGGGAGTCGTATCGAGAGCTTCCGAAAGCAGCGAGAAGGTAGCATTACCTTTTGTCTATGCCCTGCTGACTTGGAAGGAAACTGTCCAATACGCTGCCATACTTCGCGCAATTGTGTCTGTTGCAGAAGAAAACGGAATTGGAAACTGCCAACCGGAGGTTAGCGTAATGACCGACTTTGAATTGGGTATCATAAATGCGTGTTAGGCGGTGTTTCCTCATGTGGCCATATCGGCATGCTTCTTTCATCTGCGTCAAAGTCTTTATAGAAGAATTCAAGAAGGAGGACTTTAAGTTGCTTACAAAGACTCAGATGACAGAAGCATCAAAGAGTTCACGCATATGTTAGCAGCATCGGCTTTGGTTCCGATACCCGATGTCGAATGCTACTTTGCTTATTTAAAAAACATTGCACCCGAGCAAATGAAGGGCTTCGTCGACTATTTCAATACCACTTACGTGAATGGTAGACCGGCGAAAGGAAGACGAAAGGCGCTCCCTCCGAGATACCCTCCTCGCATTTGGAATCAATATGATGCCACAATAAAGGGCCTGGCACGGACCAACAATGTCCCGGAGGGGTGGCATCATAGGTTTAATCTCTTGATGGGAAATTGCATATCGCAATTCATGAAAGAATAAGGAGACACCGAGGTTGCTACCGTAGAGCTGTCTCTCGGCAGGAAAATAAAGAGGGCTCCAAAGGAAAACTGGGTAACAGCTCAAGCAAGGCTCCGTGTAATCGTCTTGAATTACGAAAATACTTCAATCGGCGCGTATTTAGAAGCAGTTGGAAACTCATTCACAATTAAAAATTATTATATACTGCGTTTTTAATTGTTTTACCTTTTATGTTATTATATGTACATCGCTTATACATTTTTATAGTATTTTACATTGTTTTATACTATATATACACTAGGGGGTACCCCCCTGCTCGCTCTGCTTGCCAACTCCCCAAATAAACATGATTTATAAAGATTTATTAAAAAATATATGTTTATTCAATAATAAAATATTAAAATAAAAACTTAAACAAATTTTTTTGGATGTAATTTTATTTGAAACAGAATAATTAATACAATGATTTAATTTATTTTCGAAATTAATTAATGATATAAATTTTTGTGCCTAGTTAAGTTATCTTTTCTGCTTAAATTTTTTTTACTTTCTATTTTTTATTTTTTTCCAGCCTTCGGCCGGATAGTGACCACACTGTAAAAAAAAATCGGGGTAAATTTACCTCGCTCAGCGAGATAAAGTTACAATGACCTGCGCAGTATATTTACGCGCCGATGGTAAATTTACAAATATTTTGTAAATTTACAAATCTCTGGTAATTTTACCTTCTGGTATTTAGAAAAAAAAGTTATTGATAATAATTAATCAATAAATACTAAAGGGCAAAGATGAAAATCAACAAAAATGCTTAATTAAAAATATTTATTCATTTGTTCGTTCAGCAAATGATTTTTTTTTCGTAAATTCACACTGATCCTAACCTCACATATCACAAAGACTTAGAATCTACGTACTAATTTGACTATTTTTTCAGATAAGTAATTAAATTAAAACTTCAAATTTTATGATGTTAGAATCTTGAAATCTAAATGAGTTTAATCAACGTCAATTTTATTGAAAACTTCGAGGGAAAATTTGTTAAACCGGACACTTAATTTTCACTTTTGTTGTTTTAGACTATCGAGGGTTAATCCGATTAATCCCACTATACTTAAAGCCAACAAGTTCTACTCGGTGAAAATAAAAACTCTATGTAATCTTTTACATCGTTCTCTTTAATTTAGATTGCTTGAGTAAAAAAACATGATAAAATATTACATTGCTACGTATCGATCCGGTGATGCCTGCGAGTCGACTGATATCAATGACAACATAACCTCACTCTCGACTACCAGAACATATTTCCGAAACCTGGCGTAAAAATACGAAGCTGAGCAATGTAGATTTACCAAAAATTTGTAACTTTACGTTCGAGCGGTAGATTTACAAATCTTGGTAAAATTACTCCGCTGGACCACGTTCCCATTTTTTACATCGCTGAGCAGTGTATATTTACAAACATTTGTAAAATTACATAGCTCAATGGTGTAAATTTACGAACGCAGAGTAAATTTACATCGCTGAGCGAGGTAAATTTACCCTGATTTTTTTTTACAGTGCACTGTACTTACCACATGAAAAATTCCTAAAGTAATAATAAACCCTCTTTGAGAGCAAATTACGCGCAATCCACCCACGTATTTAAAAAAATCATAATAACACATCTTTTTTTTGTTTTATTTTTTCAAAATAACCCATCAATAAAAAATCCCCTATTATTTGGTACTTCTAAAAAATTGATAAAGTTTGGTTCAAATTCTTGAAAATTTCCAAGATTAGTTAAAACTGAATATTCTTTCAAATTGACTTGTATAAAATAAAATAATTTTACCTTTGAGATACACTTTGTTTGTTTAAATGGAATTCGAGGTAAAATAAAATACAAATTAATTGAAAACCTGGAGTTTTCAAAGGTTAATTTCATAAAAATGATAGTCTCGTTGAATTAGAGGTTATCTGAGTAAAAGATATCAATTAAATTATATTAAATTTCAATTTCAATATAAGAAAATAATAATAATTGTATGAATCATTAAAATTTTAAAAATACTCACACAAATTAGGTTAACCGAAAATTTTGAAAATGAATGTTGATAAATTAAAATATCAAAATTTATCTAAATTACATACCATCAAAACATTCACACAAAAAATTTACAAAAAAGGTGGTATTTTAACGTATATAAATAAAATTAGTTAAAAAATTTGCATTGTAAACAAAGATTTAAATATATGTATATGTATAAGAAACGAAGGGTTGTTGTTTATTTAAAAAAATGTAAAGTTGAAACTATTTAAATAATTTTTAACATTTAAATATTTTTTGAAAAGTTAATATTTCAATTAAATAATGTCTAAACAAAAAAATTTTAAATATAGAAAATCTAAAAATTAAAAATAGGTTAAAATTCATGAAAATTAATAAGAATATAGATTTTTCTGAAAAATTCGTGAGGAGCAAGGTAAAGAATTAGCAAAATTGTAGCAAAATGATGTAATTTTGAATGTAATGATATGAGGAGCATATAAAAAGAAAATTTTTAAAATGAGGTGTAAGATAAAAATAACGTAAATATAAGATAAAATCTAATAATTTGACTGCTCCTCAGTGAGGAGCAATACTAATTCAAGTGAACACTAAAAAAACACAAACAGAGGAGCACGCGAGGAGGACTTCGTATCTCGAAAACTAAAAGGAATTTTTTTATAATTCGGCCTCTAATAGGAAGTGAGGAGCAGTTTGAGGAGCAAAAAAACGCAATTTTTCAGTAAAAATTGACTGCGCCTCAGGATATAATAACTATATAATATAGGGAGATATATATATATATATATGTAGTTATTGTTTTTGAACTATTAAATGAATAATAAGATATGTAATTTGTTTAGTCCCGGGGGAATGATTGTCGGGAGATTTATTAGTCCGGGGAAATGATTGTCGGGGGATTGATTAGTCCGGGGGAATAATTACGCTGGGGACTGACCGGTCGGGGGAATGATCGTCGGGGAAATGATGGGGAACGTTTTCAGATATATGTCCAAGGCTGAGTCAAAGATATACAAAGAATGGAATAACAGAATAAATAACAGAAAAACTGAGTAAAATGCAGGTATCATAGCTGAGACTAATCTTGTATTAGTCTCCGCTTACGTCTGTATGTTGACAAAACAAAGGCCACTTTTGGAAGTTTCTACTTTTTCAGAAAATTTAATAAGTTAAGCATGAATATTTTGCAATTCTTTCATTCTCTTTGTTTTATCCGCTTGCAATCTCGGAGTTATAGTCGATTTTGAGCTTGGATGAGAAGAAGAAATCAACTATATTTGCAAAAACCAAACTCACTGATGTACAGACTTTTTCATTCTAGATGTAGCACCACCTATCAAAATTACGTGCCGTCAACTGGTTACGAAAGCACTCGTATTACTTGTATTTTAGCTGTTCGTCTTGATGGAACGAAAGTTACTCCGCCGCTTATCAAAAAAGGAAAAATAGAAAAAGTCGTAATGGTTTCTGGCATACATGTTATAGAAACTGCAAAAGCTTGGGCGAATCAAGGTGTGATTAGAAAATGGGTAGCTTCCACACTTCCACGTCTTTTCCGAGGTGCAGCTAGGGGTCTTTTAGTTTGGGATTCCGCAAGCACACATCATGCTGCTGACATGAAAAAGTTTCTTGCACAGCAAAGAATCGATCAAGTAATGATTCCTGCTCGAACAGCTGGATATTTTCAATCGCTTGAGATAGCAATAAATCAACCGTTTAAAGACAATTTACGTAAGGAGATCAAAAATTACATTGAAAATCATATGCAGAGAAATCAACTTTATTAAACCATCACTTCAAGTAATCATCGGTTGTGTTAAAAATGCATGGGATAAAATTTCTCACGAAACAGTTTTGAGTGCTTTACGTGCGAGCTATCTAGATAAAAAATATAATTTTGATCAATCATCAATTACAAAACATGAAAGGTTAGGTCCATTGATTTTACAAAGACTACAAGAGAATGTTAATAATGGGACCCTTTTCGGAGGGAAGAGCATTTCCCATGCTACCGGGCGCGTCACAGGTTGCGGATAGTGGGATCCAGAGCGGTTTAGTAGAGACTCTGTCTCTAAACTTCCTGGATTTCTGTCGAATTAAATAGACAGTCGCGGACAAGGGACATTAATTAACCCGCTCCCTTCACCATTCCTTTCCTTTTTTATCCCTTCCCTCTCCACAAATTACACCCCTAATCCTTGGTGGAAGCTATCGTGCTTATAGGACTTGTTTGGCCGAGGGGGAAAACAGGTCGGTCGTAAACGATGCCTCGGAGATACCGGGCGACCTCTCCGAGTAAGTAGCCTTACCTCTCATATGCGGGCCTCTGTGGGAGGTGGACCACCCTTTGCTCCGCTACTCGTGGGATCTGTATGGACAACGTTTTGGATGAATTGGGTTTGGGGACTGGGGGAAACGATGGCGGTTCGGGCGACAGCCCTTCTGAGGGCTCGGGGACAACGCCAACCGCTAGAGAGACAGGGGCGGCGGAAAACCTGGCCTCAAGGCCGGCCGAGAGGGATCTCGACGGGACAGAGCCATCCAACGCTCTGGACGAGGCAAGGGAATTGCTGCGGGCGGTTCGAACGGGGCTTGAGTCAATAATCGACAACGTGGGTATCTGCGAGGAAGGTTTCGGCTTGCAGAGAAATGTGAAAAGGGAGGTGAAGGTTGCATGCCGTGGGATCGGCACGGTAGGGGGAGGCATTCTGAGGAAGGTGCGGACCCTGGAACTTCTTTTGCCACGGCTAGGACTCGCCGATCCCACATCGTCGGGGATGACAACGGCCCGCAAACGCCCGCGAGAACAGGTCGATGCCGACTCGTTAGATGAGGAGTCCGGATGGCAAGAGACTACAGCTCGCAGGAAAAGGCAGAGGAAGTCGGCAGCGAAACCCGTGGCCTCGAGAGAGACAGAAGCCACGGCTGAAGCTAAATCCGGGAAGACAACCAACGGGGCGACGTCGAGGTCGGAAACGAGGCCGGAAGGGCGAGCGAAGAAACGAAAGGGCGGGGGGAAGTTGCCTAAACCAACGGCGACTTCGACACGCAAAACGCCGGAGAGAGTGCCAACGAGGAGTGCCATCCTTGTTAAACCAAAGGCTGGGACATCGTACGCGGACGCGATAAAGGCTCTTAAAGCCGGAGTGAATCCCACAGACGCCGGTGGAGTGAATATAAAATCCCACCGGCCGACGCGGGATGGAGGTATCATCCTTCAAATTCGGAGAGGGGAAGGTGACGCGGCCAAATTCAAAGAGGCCTTGACGAGGGTTGTTGGGAAAGACTCGGTGCGGGATCTTACAGCAACAACAAAGCTGGAGATCCTGGACCTTGACGTGGACACGACACGGGAGGAGATTCGTGAGGCGGTCCGGAGGGAGTACGGAGTCGAGCTAAGCGACGTCTACGTGTTCCCTCCGAACAAATGGCAGAAATGCCTCGCAGTGGTGACGGTGGAGGGTTCGATAGCTCAGGGAATCCTCCGAAAGGGGAGACTGAAATTCCCCTGGTGTGAGGCGAGGGTAAGGCCGCGAATAATGGTCCCGCGATGTTTCCGTTGCTTAAGTTACGGACACTACCGCCGAGACTGTAAGGGCGCGGATAGGCACGCGGGCTGCAACAAGTGCGGCAAAGACGGACACAAGCGGGGAGAGTGCGCGGAAAAGCCCTCCTGTTTCCTCTGCACGGAGGCTGGCTTCAAGGAGACGGCGCACGAACCCGACAAGGGGGACTGCACTGTCTTCCGAAATGCGCTGAAGGAATGAAGAGACAGGCGGAACGATGGCTAATTTTCTGCAGGCGAACCTGAACGGAGCCCAGCTCGCCCACAACCTCCTGCCAAAACTGGCGAAGGAGGTGGGCGATGCTGGCGTGCTGTTCATTAGCGAACCCTACAGGGACTTAGGCAGGACTTACATCGTAAACGATGCGAAGACGGCGGCACTGTGGATCCGCGACGCTGGGACCCAGGTGTACGGAAGCGGGACCGGAAATGACTACGCGTGGGCGCGCGTGGTGGAAGCTACATACGTGAGTGTGTACTTTTCGCCTAACTGCGGCATGCGCGATTTCGAATTGAAGATTTGGACGCTAGAAGACGCGATTAGAGGGATGACCGGTGACGTGATTGTCGCGGGAGACTTTAATGCGCGTGCGCTTGAGTGGGGCATGCCTACAACGAATCGCCGTGGACAGCTGCTGCTGGAGATGGCTGCGAGGCTGGATCTGGCAGTGGCAAACATTGGACAGACGTACACGTATCGGAGGCCGGGTTTCGGGAACTCAATTCCGGACGTGACGTTCGTCTAGGCGAGGCTTGTTCCGAGGATAAACGGATGGAGGGTGATAGAGGGCTACACGGGTAGCGATCACCAGTACATTACGTTTTCCGTCGTGGAGCCTACGAGACGAACTCGCGTCGCAGCGGGGCAGCCCCAACGCTGGAACCTGAAGAAACTGGATAGAGACTCGTTCGAACGAAAGTTAGTGGAGGCGCCAGCACCCTCTGAAACGGTTCCGGAAGACGAACAGGCAGGAAGCGACAGGGCGAATCGACTCGCGAGGGAGACGTGCGGGCTCCTGGAGCGCCTTTGCGAGGAAACGATGCCGAGGACGGGCGGGCGAGGATGTCGGCGTCCCTGCTACTGGTGGACCGATGAGATTGCGGACCTGCGCAGGCAGTGTCTGAGGGCCCGCCGAAGGAGGACTCGCGGGGCGAAGAGCCCGAACGCAGCCGCTCTTTCGGCGGAATACAAACGGGCGAGAAAGGTATTGAACCACGCGATTAAGGCGAGTAAGCGCCGCTGCTGGAGGCAGCTTTGCGACGAGGTAGAGAGGGACCCATGGGGGACCGGTTATCAACTGGTGACCGGTAAACTGTGGGGGCGGTGTCCACCGGGAGTCAGGGACGCCGACTTCATGCGGGGAATAGTCGACGGGCTCTTCCCCACGTACGAGGATAGGCCGGAAGCGAGCGACCGGGGCGTTTTACCCGAGGTTCCAGAGTTTACGGAGGCGGAGCTCCTTAGAGCTGTAACCTCCCTGAAGCCTGGAAAGGCTCCAGGGCCAGACGGTATACCAGGCGAGGTATTGCGACTCGCGGCGGTAAAGAGGCCGAAGATCTTTCTCGATTTATATAACGAGTGCCTGAGATGTGGAGTTTTTTGTGACAGGTGGAAGACTGCGAGACTGGTCCTCATCCCAAAAAAACAAGGGAGGGGACCCTGACTCTCCGTCGTCCTATAGGCCCTTGAGCCTGCTGGACACACCGGGGAAGGTCTTCGAGCTTCTTCTTAAGCCACGGCTGGCTGAAAGCATCGCGGCGGCAGGCGGCCTTTGTGGAAAGCAGAAGGGCTTCCGAACGGGCTTTTCGACCATCGGAGCAATCCGAGAAGTCGTAGGAGCCTTTGAGGATGCCCAGAAGCCAGCACACAGGGACAGGAAGGTGGTCGTTTTGTTGACTTTGGACGTTAGGAACGCGTTTAATTCGGCACGGTGGGCGGACATTCTTGAGGCGCTACAGCGCTTTGAGGTGCCTGCCTATCTTTTGCGCGTTTTCGACGACTATTTTAGGAACAGAACTTTGCAATACACGACGCTGGACGGAACGGTGGTCAGAAGATTGACAGCGGGCGTCGCGCAAGGCTCAATATTGGGCCCGGACTTCTGGATAGCACTGTACGATGAGCTTTTGAGACTGGAAATGCCGCCGGGCGCTTTCCTCGTTGCTTTCGCGGATGACGTTGCCACCGTCATCCAGGCACGAGATAACGACGAAGCCCAGACTATCCTTACCGAAGTGATGGCCAGGGTTCTTGGGTGGATGCAGTCCCGCGGGCTTGCGCTCGCTTTGCACAAGACGGAGATAGTTGTGATGACACGGCGCAGGGTCCCGACGCTCATACCGATGACCGTCGGGACCGAGCAGGTTGGGACCAGCCGGAGTGCCAAGTATCTGGGGGTAACCCTGGATACGAAGCTTTTCTACTGGGACCATATTAGTCAGGCCGCGGACCGCGCCAGAGAGCGGGTCGGCAAGCTCAGTCGACTTATGGCCAACGTTAACGGACCTAGTCCGAGCAAGCGTAGGCTTCTTATGTCCACTGCGCAGTCGATCATGCTCTACGGGGCGGAAATTTGGGCGCCGGCGCTCAAAAAACGGAAGTACAGGAAGAGAATGGCGAGCGTGCAGCGCGAGGGGGCGCTGAGGATTGCGTCTTCGTACAAGACAGTCTCTGAGGCGGCTGTTTTGGTTATCGCGGGCGTTATCCCCATCGACCTCCTCGCGGACGAGCGAAAACGGATATACGACCGGGCCCCCGGCACGAGCCGGGCCGAGGTCGCGAAGGCGGAAAGAGCTGATACCATAGCGAGGTGGACTAGGCGATGGACGGAGGATGACAGTATGGCGGCTTGGACGAGGCGGCTGCTGAGGGATCCGGGGGCCTGGATGGAGCGGGGTTGGGGAGAGGTTAACTTCTACCTAACTCAGTTCTTTTCGGGGCATGGGTACTTCAGGGGCTACCTCTACAAGAGGGGTCTGGTCGGTGACCTGAGGTGTAAGTACTGCGGGTGCTCGCGTGACGACGCTGAACACACCTTCTTCATCTGCCCAAAATGGCGGGAGGAGAGGGAGAAACTCGAAGGCAAGGTCGGGCCGATCACGCCTGAGGGCGTGGTTGGCCTGATGCTTCGACAGGCGGACTGGTGGACCCTCGTGTCTACCTATGCGGAGGCGATTCTGATAGCGAAGCGCGTCGACGGCTGCCTTGAATGGGCGGCTTAGGCGAGTTAGAGAACGGAGTAAGTGTGTGGGGGTTCATTAGCCCTGCAATAGGCTGGGCTGGCGGACCCCATGTTGGAATGATGGGAGTTGACAGCATGCGGTGGAGGGAAGCCTTTCATGCATGCCAGGACGATTGTGAGAGTAAAAACGAGTAGTACTAACAATTGGTAATAGCAACGGTTTCGAACTAACAAGCACGTGGGTCTACTCTGAAGTATTGCCAGGAGCAGTTCCAGGTAGACCTTTGACCTGGTGGACTCCCTCCGTGTTAGAACACGGACGGAGCGGTTTTTTAGTGGGTAAACCCCACACACCGGCGCGGACGGCCGCCGAGGACTGCCCTTCTCAGGGCGGTTGTCGGCGGGCGCCCCCGCTGAAGGTTCCTCGGGATGGAATTTTTAGCCGTATCGTAACCACCATAAAAAAAAAAAAAAAAAAAAAAAAAAAAATAATAATAATAATAATAATAATAGAAAATCTCAAATTGCGTGATCTTATTGACAGAAAAAATAAATCCTCCCCCGAAAATAAGGCCTTTTTTAAGAAGAACAAGAAAATAAGACCTGTCTTATTATCGGGAAAACACGGTATGGTCCGGTGAAATAGCTATTTTCTATCGTAGATTATTGCACTATTGTACATTGTTATATTACGACTGAATAGAATTATACTATTAAAAAAAAATTTTTTTTTTAATCATGATTTTTTCGTTTGTACCCCCCTACACACCCACCATCGCTACCTTCAAACGTCTCGTTGATTAATTCATTTTTTTAAAGGAAGGAGAGCAGTAAACAGTAATTTTTTTACCTAAAGTCTTGTCAATCTGGACAATTATCCTGCATTCCAAGTGATATACGATTTCGATGAACAAAGACACATGTTTTGATTTTGATTTTGATTTTATTACAATGATGGTTTTCACCAGAATGTTATAAGTCTTATTATCATACTTGATTCACACATTCATTTCATTTTACTTCATTTGATTATTATAACTATTATTTTTATTTTTATTTTTATTGTTCATTCACTTTTCTTTGTATAATGTCTAAGCTACACTCGATATAACCTGTCTTTTCTCTTATTAATTTTAAGAAAACTCATTTCTTTTGTTGTTGTCAGCTGTAAGAAATAAGCGCACTTCCGAACTCCGAACTGTTGTTTATTTTTTCGGTCACCAACCAATTATCGGTGCTTTATTGGTGCTGTTTTCTGACCAAATAATAGGTATATATATATGTATAGTCTGTTTTGTAGACCAAATATTTTCCGTTATTTGGTCTGTTTTCCGATGTTTGATCTGTTTTGCAGTCACCATATATCGGATCGTCGAAAAACTTACGCAAAAATGAAAACGATCAATTTTCAGAATTGCTGTCATTTTTCAGAAAACAACACTCATAATGCACCTAAAATCGATTGGAGCCCGAAAAAGCATATATTTGAACATGTTCGTTCGTGGGAGTCATATACGAACGTGTATAACCCCCATAATCGAACATGTCCAAATAAGTACTATAATTCCTTTCCCTGATATATGGCATCTCTTGAGAGGGACCAGAAGGAAGTTTGTTGAAGTTTTTTTGTAAGTTGAAGTTGGAAGTTTCTGTGTAAGTTTTTTATCTTCGTGATAGAGGATAGGTGGCTGCGAGAAAAACGTGCGTGCCACAGCCAACCGAAAGAAAGGGAGAGAGAGATAGATAAATAGATATATAGATATGTTTAAGTAACTTAGAAAAGGATCATACGGGGCCAGGCCAAATTAAAAACAATCAATCATTGAGTTTGCAACGTTTCGTTGACTGTAGTCAACATCTTCAGGCAAGTATAAGTAATTAATTATGTTTTAGTAACAGTTCATGTCTTTAATTATGTTTTAGTAACTATTAATTATTATTATTCTTATTTTTTTTTAATTAATTTAAACCTCCAAGGGTTTATTATTACAAAAATTGGTTCTTCATAGAGACTTGAATTCTTGATACTTCATCTGGTAAGGCGAAGAGGCCCTCCGAATTCTATAAGTTCTTGACGGTGAACGATAATGAGTGAATGTCTTTTTACCTTATCAGCTGTGATCAGACCAATGTTTGTTGAATAGCGGTCCATCCGTCAGGGGCCTTCCTCTTTTATTATCACAATGAGCCAGTATTCGAACAAAGAATTAAGATTGTTGGTACAGTGAATGTATCAGTATTTGATTCAATAATTGGTTTGGTAATTGGTACTGATCTCGAATCTCTTCACCAAGCCCTCAACATAGACTCATAGGATACAACCAGCACGCTTTCTAGCCTAACCAGACTCCTAGGGTAGATCCAGTTCCGTCTTACACCGTACTTGCAGACCAAGCACGGAGAGAAAAATGTAGGGTTTGACCCGTGCTACGCTCATGGAACAGATCTGTAAGCAGCGCATGGAATCGTCCCATGATATTCATCGGTCGATTCCATGCTCGCCACCGGATTATCCGGTGCTGCTCATGCGATTGGACTGGCGAAACAAAACACGATGACTTGCACGCGCTTGCAGGCAAAATTTTATAATTTTTTTTTACAGTAACATTTTTTTAACAGTGATATCCTATCCTAAGATAAAAGAGAGAACCCAAAAAGAATGTCAGCATTTTATTCGTGATGTGATTGGTTGAAGAACAAAATTTAAAATTTGAATTTTTATTTTTAATTTTTGTTACAATTAAATTAAAACATTTAGAGAATAGATTTGATAAAAAAGAATTATTGAATCAATTGTTTGAAATTATCCGATTAAAATCATGAATAATTATTAGTATATAAACAAAACCAATGAATTTATAACCACGAAAGTTTAAATGAACTCTGAACGTAGTGGCAAAGGTAAAGGGTATATTTAACTTATTGAAGGTTAATTTAGATGAAGCTTAACGATACAATTTGTTTTAGAATTTAGATAATGTAATATAATTGCGCGCGCTTGCGCGCTGAGAGAGACTAGTATTAATTAATAATAAAGATTTTATTAAAAATTATTTTTTAAAGGCCAGGACAGAGATAAAGTTATAAGCGCTTGTGCGTCTGTGCGCGGTTACAAGACTCACATGTACACGAGTTATAACCGCCACACATGGGCGCCGACTGGTATTAGTAGTTATAACTCGTGTACATGTGAGTCTTATAACCGCGCACAGACGCACAAGCGCTTATAACTTTATCTCTGTCCTAGCCTTAATGAAAATTATCTAACAAAATTTATTGCCCGCATAATATTTTGCCCGCAAGCGCGTGCGAGTCATCGTGTTTTGTTTCATCAGTCCAATCGCATGAGCAGCACCGGATAATCCAGTGGCGAGCACGGAATCTACCGATGAATATCATGGGACGATGCACTGCTTATAGATCTGTTCCTTATGGCGTAGCATGGGTCAAACCCTACATTTTTCTCTCCGTGAGCGCTCCGACGAAACACTAAGGAAAATTCGAGCGCGCCGGGAATCGATCTGGTGACACTCAACGCGTAAAAAACCAAGACATAAAAAATGATAGGCACGTTTATTGTTACAGGGATAATTCAAAGTTACAAGGTTATCACAGTGTTAGAAACAAATATAACTCTAAGAGTAGTCAAGAGACACCATAAAAGGGTATCCAGAAGAGTGTGTTTGAAGGTATAAATAATTTTATGAACAAGAGAAAGTATTCAAAAATGCACAATAGTATGCAGAAGGGTAGGCACAATTGTTGGTAGAGTGTTGCGTATCTATTATGTAAGAACAAAGGGTAGCAATAATGTTAGTTCCAAAGCTTTAAACAGGTCTAGGAAGATAAAAAAAAAAAAAAAAAAAAAAAAAAAAAAAAAAAAAAAAAAAAAAAAACTGAACTAATGGTAGAAACGAAAGTAGGCACATGAATAAGAACAATATACGTTCAAAGTTACAAATTAAATTATAAAAATAATAACTGTTAGGGAGCGAACAGTACTTTCACTCCTGACACATCGTCATGTAAAAATCAATAGTTTGTAGACTGCGTGGCGCCATCTCTTGGATCACGCAGAACTAAAGGGTGCTGGTGCTCTCGCGCCGACGTCTGCGCAGCTTGGGGCGGTCGTTCTGGCGCTGCTGCTGTCACTGACGCCACCTGCCTTGCGGGGGCCTGCTGCTCGTTGTTCACTTCTCATTTTGGCGCTCTTCATAGCACTGTCAGACAGAGCATTAAATAAAGCACAAACTTGATAATTAAAGATTAAAAATTAAGTTTTATTAAGTCGAAAAGTAAATAATAACATTCGTGTGTTATGACAGATATCAATTGATTAAAAATAAGTTATACATGAAATTATTGATTTTCTCATTTCAAACAAAAACGAATCCAAAACTTGAATTATAAATGTATTTTAAGATTGAATTCTAACAGCTTTTTCTTGGGTTTTTTTCAAGCTCATCTTATCTTTTGTTTATTGTGAGTGATTCTGTGAATTGCACTAGTGGTCCCGCTCATCTAGGTTGCTGCAATCAGTAATTATTGCAGCAATCATTATTCAACCATGCAGCAGGCGTGCTCACCAGCAACTTCATTGTTTTGGCGGACCAAAAAGGGCTCTTTTTCAGGACACTCTCTTGGAACACCTTCAGCGGACATCTCCAGGTATTTTGGTAATAATTTACTTGAACCCCTCAACTTTGTATCCACGCAGTAATTAATTTACTGTACATTCTCTTTGTTCTGTGCATGTGTCTATATGCACGCGGCCATTTTTTCTTCTCCTTTTCTCAAGGCCATTCTCTGCTGCTGTTATTATTTTATTCGGCCAATGCTCTCTCTTTCTCTTTTGAGGCCATTCTCAGTAAGTTTTTTACCTCATTTCTATTCTAGATAACTCATGTTTACGTTTTGAATTAATGTAATCAAATTTGTAAGGAGTTTTGACTAGATTGTTCATCCTCAAACTTATTGATTTCCTTTGCACGGTAATTAATTTTGTAAAATTCTTAGTTCATAACTGTTATAGGGCTTTAATTATCAAGGCAGACTCCTTGCCGGCGTCTGGCTCAGCATCGTCGTCTTGTTCTCAAGGAATGTCAAGTCGTCAGGCGATGACAACCTTCCCGCTGACTTAACTTATCGAGCACGATAACTCACAAGCACATACGACACCTCAACCGATTTTCTCTACGTGAATTTCAAGCGATCTAACGAATATTAGCAACTCTCGAGTCAGAATCGAAGCGCACTCGACCGTGTGTTCACTCCGGATACCGTCCGGTCATCGTTCCACACGCCCCGATATTCTCTATCTTTTGGCGCGTTTTGGACGGACCCAAATGGCACTCGGCGCCATCAAATTTGATTTCCCCGTCACATAACATATGGTATTTTCACCTTTTATTTTTTCTCTTTGGAATAATTTTTATTAAACTTGTATGAAACTCACTAGTTGTAATCTTATAATTAATTAAACTTATTTTCATTTACGTACTGAGTATTATTAAATAAATTGTCCATATTTTTATGGAATCGTGTCTCTCTCTCTCCTCTACCAGATTTATCCGGCAAATAAGAAAAATTAAATTAATAGACCGATCAATCCGGAACATTAAATAAAGTAAAAAAGGGTGCACATGGCTGGAAACTGGTGTCGTAAGGTAAATTTTGATATCAATCAGGGTAGGTTAATTGGGAGAAACCTAGGTAGAAAAAATTTTGATAAAAAATGTAAACGGATGAAGGAAATATGTGTCAAAAAAGTTAAAGAACTGTGTGGGCAAAAGTGTATGAAGAAGACTAGTTTCACGATTGTAATTACAAAAAGATTTAAGAGAAACAATAGGAACGATAGTATTCACAAAGATGAGAACAAAGGTTCAGAGTTAGAAACCAAAGCATGAGAAAAAGAAAAAACAACAGTAAACACCATAATTGAAGCAAGTAGATTCATGTGAAGGAGACTAGGTAAAAAATTGTTGTTTACAATTGTCACAATCAGCATAGGAACAATATTAAGCAAAAGTGTACATATAAGCGTAGGTTCAAAGTTACAAACGTAATGATAAGTGTAGGTATGGGAGTAGGTACAATGTAGTTACAAGAGTAGTTATCAAGTTTGAAACAATGTTATGAACAAGGTTTGTTCTGAGGGTATTTACAGTAGTATATGCAAGAGGATAAAAAAAGATTATGCACAAGGCTAGATTCAGTTTTAAAAATTGAAAAAAAATAAATAAATAAAGAACTAGAGTTAGCATAGGAGTATAAACAGATGTAGACACAAATGCATGTGTAGAAGGTTCAGCGTTAGAAGCTTAAGGGGGTACATATACCTAAAATTTTTCAAAAAATTAATTTTCAGGTTTTTGTGTCTTTTGATGTACTTTTACATCAGCTTTCAAATGCCGCAAACCGCGTTTCTTAATTCGTTAAGGAAAAAAAGTTACAGTTAATTTAATGAAGACATTCAATTTATTAAATTAACATTGAAATGGCTTTTTTTGAAATTCAAGATTTTCAAGTCAGTTCTAGCAGCGAAATACTATCTACGATACTAGGTACAAATGCTTTTTCGATGTATTTTTTCCTTTTTTAATTTTCTATTTTGAAATGTAGGTATAATTTTTTTTTATCCACGAACAGAACTGTATTTTATCGTTTTCGTCTAATAAAAGCGATGAAAAAACAGAAATTTTTTTTATCTGTGATTAGATTTTTTCCGTGACATAATATCTTAATGATGAAAATTAAGAATTACCGATTAACTTTCATTTCAAGTCTAATGCTAAAAACAATTTATTAAGTTAGAATCGATCGCATAAAAAAATTTATAAACCTTATGACATAATATATGACATATATTACCTCTATGAGTCTACTTTAGTATATTACATCAATTAGTATCGAATATCGATCTATCGATATCAAATTAGGTATTTCTGCAGCGTTACAAGTTCATGACGTCTTTTTTGTTCTTTGAGTCATATTTCCAGTAAAATTTTACTTTACTTGGTTTTGTTTTTGTTATTATTTTAATCTCAAGTAAATAAGTTAGTTTTATTAAAAAAAAAAAATTTAAGAATAAATGACCAATTCTTACATGTTAAACTTATGAAGTTTTTTAGTTGTTAAAAAAAAAGGTGTTTATTATGTACAAATGTGAAGTGAAAAATAATTCTGTGATTTAAAGTTAAAGATAATTTTTAGATAATTTCATATGAAGACTCCGCTGACTCAAAGTCTTAACCTGGTCTTGGTGCCTAATAGTGTGTAATCTGTGTTTTTGATAAATGATAAAAAAGCTAATTGGGTCAATTTAGGAGCAGGAGCAAAAAAATAAAGTATCCGGCTATGTGAAAAAGAGTATTTACATCAAGCAAGAGTCATGTGACAAGATATTTTCAAGATATAAATGTTTATGTGTTAGTGTGTTACATTTTATTCATCAAAATCTGTTCAGAACTTTAAAAGCCATTTTCTCAAATATGAGATTTTTGAGAAAATGAGGGCATTGCTCTTAAAGCCGAAATTTTTCCAGACAGCGGATGGACTCAGGACTTTGCACACTTATTCTACATGTGAACCCTCATGAGCGGAACCTCAGCGAACCAAATCCAAGCTTTATAAAGCTACTTGCTCACCATAAATTGACTAAAATGATAAAAACTATCCAAATTTTCTCTACATTAAGCAACTTTAAAGTATGCAAATAGCTTTATAGTGCATGGATTTGGTTTCCTGAGGTTACGCTCATGAGGATTCACATATAGAACAAGTGTGCAAAGTCCTGGGTCCATCCGCTGTCTGGAAAAATGTTGGCTTTACGAGCAATGAACTTTTATTTTTTAAATAAGCTATATTTTATGTTACTTAGAAAATCATGTTTTTGGACTAACTAAATGTGTATAATAGTGTAAAAATGTGTGTATAATCTGGAAAAAAAAATCTTTTTAAATAAATAATTTTAAAAAATCTTACAAAATATTTTTTGAGGTTTTTTTT
Organism: Encarsia formosa; assembly: GCA_038277355.1. Taxonomy (NCBI): domain Eukaryota; kingdom Metazoa; phylum Arthropoda; class Insecta; order Hymenoptera; family Aphelinidae; genus Encarsia; species Encarsia formosa. The sequence continues at coordinate 24,699,238 of CM076187.1, forward strand.
TTAGGTATATGTACCCCCTTAAGTAAAAAATAGATAGTAAGCACAAGATTATTAACATATGTAGGAAGAAGAAAAAGTCAACAGACGTAATAAAGAGATTTGGAAAAAAAGACTCAAGAAACGTGTATAGTATCAAAGTTATTAAGCAGGGACGGTTAATAAATAAAAATACGAAAATAATTCGGAAAAAGAATAGAAACAGATGTTTAACTAAAGATAGAAATGAAAGTATACTCAACCATAAGAACAAAGTAGTCTTAGAGTTAGAAATAAAAGCATGAAAAAAATTAAACTACAGTTTTCACCATGAAAGAAACAGATGTATAAACATGAGCATATTCCTGGGTAAGAGCCTAGTTATAAAAAGCTGTAAGTGCAACGGTAAGAACAAGGGTAGTTACAAGTGTTTGAGTAAGATGAAAGGTAGGAACAAAAGTAGGCATAAAATAAGGTGCAGTTGTCACAAGCTATAAGAGTAGAAACAATGGTAAGTATCAGAGTAGGCACAGAGGTGGACACAAGGGTATATGTACAAGTGTAGATTCAAGCATAAAATTCTGGGGGGTTGGCGAGCGGAGCGAGCAGGGGGTATATCTACCCCCTAGTGTATATCTTACTATATTAAACTTGGATTTAAGCTACTTTATTTTGTCAATTTTTATATTTTTTTTACTGCTACACCATTTTGAAGTCAATGGTCAAAGTAGCCCCAACCCCGGGGAATTTAAAAAAGAAATTTACGATCCAAATTTTAAGTTTTTATACCAGATTGAATTATAGTTAAGAAATTGGAATAGATATTTAAAAAAATTAAATATTTTTATCAAATTTTTGGCTTTAGCAAATTGTGTCCATTAATTTTACATCAAGTTTTACTGCAAAGAAAGAAAAAAAATCTTTTTTTATATTAAAAAAAATGAGAATTCTGAAATAAGCTCATATTGAAACTTAAGTTAAAACCTTATTTTTATTCAGTTCATAAAATAAACATTACGAATCACAAAAGTTTGCTTGTAAGCTTACCTTGTTTATTTTATACTTTGAGGTCAGTTTTTTAAATTACGTAAAAAATTCGCCAAAGTAACCCCATCATAGCTAAACATAACAAGCGAAATACATGAAAATGACTATAGTAGCCCCATTTTAACGTGAAATCAATTTTTTTCTTAAAACAAATATATCACTCACTAGTTTTAAAAAATCAATTCAAAAACTATCAGATTGTGTTTTAGAGACCTTGAGGAAGGTAAAAAAAATTGATTTATCTTCAAACTATGTATTCTTAACACTACCACTTGTAAAATTTGTGCAAGGAAGAATTTTAACAAAAAAAAAAAATATTTACATTGCTACATCGGTAACGAGAAAACAAGCATCAAGACCGGCAGCTATCATGAAAACACAAAGTTTACGCACGCCTCTAGCGGAATTAACTGTAACCGCAATCATAACTTTCATTTGAATAGTAAAAAATTATAAAGTAATTTTTTTTTCTTAGTGGTCAAAGTAGCCCCCGGGAGGTCAAAGTCTTACGATATTGAAATACTAAAAAAAACTTATATTTCATAAAATAAAAATAACAAAACAATAGCAGTAATCAAAATATATAAAACAGTTTCAAAAATATATATTTTTATAATTTTTTCAAGTCAGTAAAAATTCACGATTATTGCACGATACTTAAAAAGTGCATTCAATACGTCACTCCTGCTGTAGGCACAATGATACGTACAAAGGTATGAACTTATGTAAGTACACGGATACGCACACGGGTTGATACAACTTTAGGCAAGAGGGTAAGCACAGGAGTGGACATGAGAGTAGGTACGGATTTGGTACAAGATCTTATATAGTTGTTTTTCTTCACTCCTGCAGTAGGCACGATGATACGTACAAAGGTATGCACTAATGTAAGTACACGGACACGCACACGGGTTGATACAAGTTTAGGCAAGAGGGTGAGAAGGAGTGGACGCGAGAGTAGGTACGGATTTTGTTGGATTTATTCAATGCTGACTGTAATATTTAGGCAGGAAAATTCAGTGAATATTTTTTGTGAACTGTGAGTTTGGAGTTTAGGAATTTGAAAGTTTCAGGTCATGTTGTAAAAGGGTGTAAACAAGACACTATAAATTTCCTTTGTGTACCGATAGTCAACTCGTTTTCCTTCTGCCACCATTTTCGTTGAAGCTATTTTCCAAACTTCTTTTAACTTTACAGCACTTTCTGCCTCTGTAACTGATGGGTATGTGTGACGTAAAAGCGAAACTCGTGCTGGTCGCCTGCATATTTTTTTAGTTTGCTGGATCACTTCAGATGAATTTTCTTCTTCAGATGAGTCCTCAGAGGTGTCAAAATACGATAACTCACCAGCCATCTTTTGGCTCTTTGCTTTACTTGTCGACTGACGCGACACTGTGAGTTGAACTGAGCTCAATTATAAAATGGGTGGAGAGATACTTAGTGAAAGAGCATGTGGTCTTTTGTTTCTAGGCTTGATAGGTAAACACGTTTTAATTAAACCGTGCAAAAGTATTTATTTTCCCGTGCAAAAGTATTTATTTTCCTGTGCGACCCACATCCCGTGCAAATGATTTTATTTCCTGTGCATTTTAATACTTCCCAATAGAAAATTATAGGAAAAATTAAAACACATAGAAATAAGCATATTTTGGTACACTTTTACGGTTAGTTAAGCACTTTTTTGGGGGGCGTGGGGAGAGCGTGGGAGAAGAGTAGGGGGATACCCCCCTTGCTCGCTCCGCTCGCCAACCCCCCCCTCCCCCCAGATTTTTATGCTAGTGCTTACCATTGTGTCTACAATGGTGTCTACCCTCGTAGCTACTACTGTTTTGTGCTTTTGTAGTTATCCTTGTATTTACTCTTGTGTATATCTTTGTTTTTATGTTTGTTAAACTCGTGTAGATACCTTCGTAACTCTATGACTACCACTGTACCTACTCACGTGCATACAATTACTCATATCCTTGTACTTAGCCTAGGAGTACAAAACCCTTTTCGGCAGATTTTCAGCAATTTTTTGCGAATTTCGTCAAGAGGTTGGCGTTAAAACTCATGCCCCGATTTTTATAAAACTTTGAATGGGAGAATGAGAGAATAGAGATGTACAAAATCTGGTGTTATAACTATTTTTCTTATACTTGTGCCTACCTTATACTTGTTCATACTGCTGAGCCTTCTATAGTAGATGCACTGATTTCTTTCCTTATAACTTCCCTTTTTGGAACGAAGTTCCTTATCGCAGGTTCTGGCGCAGGGGGCTACGAAAAGAAAATCGTAAGTAACGACACCAGGCGAATGGTGGGGGGTGACTGCCGTGTAGCAAGCAGGCTCTCTCTCTCTCTCTCTCACTCTCTCTCGGGCTGGCTCCCGCGCTAACACAGCTACGCAAGTGCATCAGGACTTTTGAAGATTCAATCGGTGTTTTAAGCTGCTAACTGTTGTTGAATTGTGGTGCGCCGGATCTGATAGACTTTCTGCTCTATGTTTGTGACTTTTGTGCAGTGGCGTAACTTTGTTTATTCATAGTTTGAGTGAAATTTTAGTGCGGTTTGTGACTTTGAGGTTAGCTTAAATACTTTGTTGTGGTAACGTCGCTGCGCTCCGTAATTAAAATTTCACCGCTAGGTGGCAGCACTGTCGGCCTTATCGACTGAGTGGAGTCTGACCTAACGTTGATTAATCTATTTATCTCTTGCCGCGAAAATTCAAATTTGAAATACTTGCCGCACTTGTTCTCCACGAATTTAACAAACATAAAAAAAAGATATGCACAAGAGTCAATACAAGGATAACTACAAAAGCACAAAACAGTAGTAGCTACGAGGGTAGCCACAATTGTAGACACAATGGTAAGCACTAGCATAAAAATCTGGGGGGGGGGGGTTGGCGAGCGGAGCGAGCAAGGGGGGTATCCCCCTACTCTTCTCCCACGCTCTCCCCACGCTCCCCAAAAAAGTGCTTAACTAACCGTAAAAGTGTACCGAAATATGCTTATTTCTATGTGTTTTAATTTTTCCTATAATTTTCTATTGGGAAGTATTAAAATGCACAGGAAATAAAATCATTTGCACGGGATGTGGGTCGCACAGGAAAATAAATACTTTTGCACGGGAAAATAAATACTTTTGCACGGTTTAATTAAAACGTGTTTACCTATCAAGCCTAGAAACAAAAGACCACATGCTCTTTCACTAAGTATCTCTCCACCCATTTTATAATTGAGCTCAGTTCAACTCACAGTGTCGCGTCAGTCGACAAGTAAAGCAAAGAGCCAAAAGATGGCTGGTGAGTTATCGTATTTTGACACCTCTGAGGACTCATCTGAAGAAGAAAATTCATCTGAAGTGATCCAGCAGACTAAAAAAATATGCAGGCGACCAGCACGAGTTTCGCTTTTACGTCACACATACCCATCAGCTACCGAGGCAGAAAGTGCTGTAAAGTTAAAAGAAGTTTGGAAAATAGCTTCAACGAAAATGGTGGCAGAAGGAAAACGAGTTGACTATCGGTGCACAAAGGAAATTTATAGTGTCTGAGTGTCCAGCGTGCTTGTACCTACTATATCATTCTTCGGATACTTGCGTCTCCTTGTACGAAACATAAGAGGAGCACGAACATAAACATATTGATTCTACACGATACTTATCATCAAAAATTAAGGCTTTTGTAAAAGATAAATATGCAGATGGTATTACAAAGCCAAATGCACTTTTAAATCTCATTCGTAAAAATCAGATGGTAAAACCTGCAAAAGAAAAACTTGTTGCATTTCTTAGAACAATCCTAAGTGATAAAGGCACTCCTTCCGTATTGGCCACAGATCTTAGGGCTTGGTGCAATGAGCGCACTCAAGTTCCGGATGATGAAGATGTACCATACGTTCCACATTTTTGCAGAATCTTTTGATTGAGAATAACAGGATTTGAAAATAATTTTATCAACGCTTAGATTGTTAGCATTGGCCAGGAAATTCATGAGATTAGTGCAAACAGATGCGACCTACAAACTGATCCAAAAAATAAAAAAAAGCTTTACTTATGCAATAATCTTTTATAATAAATATCGTTAACTTCAATTACAGTTGTATAATGTTCAATAAAACAAATTTTTTGCTTGATTTTTGTTGAGTTTTGCTCTCAATTCTTTTTCCCTTGCGAGATCAATTCTATTCCCGTTTAATACATTTTTTCCCGTGCAATGTTAATTCTACTCCCGTTCAATATATTTTTTTCCCGTTTAATAAGTTTAACTTCCGTTCAAGTGTTTTTTTTCCGTGCATTTTTTTTTCTTTCCCGTTTAATCACTTATTTTCCCATGCAAATGTCTTTTTTCCCGTGAATTTGACCTAAAATTTTCCGTGCGTTTTCTTTTTCTCCCGTGCTAATAAATCACACCCCTTTCTAATCACCCCCCCCCCACGCCTTTTTTTTACTAACGCCCCCCATTTTTAATTTATGTGTTGGGATTATTGTAGAGGTAGATCAAATTAGTGAAACACTTTGTGGTTAATTAATAGTATTTAATTATTATTTAATAGTAAGGTTACAAATTATCCGCATGCGAGTATCGTGCTCCGCACCGGTCAGCTGCTAGTACAGTACTCGACTGGTCGGGTCGCGTCACGTGACGTAGTTGCATGATGTGCTCTCGCTCACACATACACATATTCTATTCGTGTTCACCGTCGGGCGTCGAGACAATAGATGGTGACACGATTCTAATATTATAATATTTAGCTATATTTCAACCTCCTTAAATTTATAATATTTTTTTTCTTTCTACATGTATTTAATTATTTCAAAATAGTTTAAATTTAATCAGTTTCAAAAAAAAATTTACAATAGTTTCAGGGCTTTGCGATTTTTAATTAATTTATTTTTATCAAGACTTTTAGTCAGGATATCAGCAATATTATTCTGTGACTCTACCTTCAAAATATCTATAACTTTCTTTCCATAATTTTCGTTAACAAAATGGTATTGAACCTCTATGTGTTTAGAGTTCTTTGTAAAATTTCTAAAGGGTATACCCGGGTAAGATAGTCGAATCGGCCCCTAGCGCGAACCCCTACAATATATATATCATTCGAAAGGGCATAAAAAAAGAAAATTTTTGGCGCCAACCAGAATTTTTTATACCCATTACTGCGCATGCGCGGTCCAAAATAGTGATTTTTCAACTTTGATTTTTAACTCAAAATCTAAGAGAGCTACCAAAACGTGGTTTGCGGCAAAATTTTGTTTACAAAAAATGTAGTTCAATCATGTTTGTAAAAATCATTTTTGGCGCCAAATTCAAACTGTTAGGGCTGTTTTGCGAGTTTTTTTCCCTAAAAAAGGCGATTAAAAAAAAAAACGGTGATACATACCTCTCTGGAAAAAAAATATGTCATGTATTTTAGGAAAAAATAGCTTAACAAATTTTTTCAAATTTTTTGAAGTGGTGGAAGACACTTTTTAGGCCAAATTATTGAAATTTTTTATCTAAATCGCCACCTAGCGGCTGCATACTTCGTTAAAATATAACAAAATTTATATCGCTGAACTACATTTTTTGTAAACAAAATTTTGCTGCAAACCGCATTTTTTTAGCCCTTTTAGATTTCGAGATAAAAATTATAGTCTAAAAATCACTATTCAACCCCGCGCATGCGCAGTTCAGGGAATAAAACTTGCTTTTTGCGCCAGAAGCTTCCTTTTTTCAAGACCTTTAAAATGATATATATATTGTAGGGGTTTCTGCGAAAAAATCTTTTAATACCTCTAACGAGATCAGTTCAACCATGTTCATCACTAAAAAATTGTATAAATTAGTTATTTTCAATCTAGGTCAGGTAGGCCAAATTTTTTTATGCAGAAACCCCTACAATATATATATCATTTGAAAGGTCTTGAAAAAAGGAAGCTTTTGGCGCAAACCGCAGTTTTTTATTCCCTGAACTGCGCATGCGCGGGGCGAAATAGTGAATTTCAACTATAATTTTTATCTCAAAATCGAAGAGGGCTAGAAAAACACGGTTTGCGGCAAAATTTTGTTTACAAAAAATGTAATTTTAACGCAGTATGCAGCCGTTAGGTGGCGATTAAGATAAGAAATTTCAATAATTTGGCCTAAAACGTGTCTTCCACCACTTCAAAAAATTTGAAAAAATTTGTAAAGCTATTTTTTCTTTAAATACATGACATATTTTTTTCCAGAGAGGTATGTATCATCTTTTTTTTTAATCGCATTTTTCAGGGAAAAAAATTCGAAAAACAGCCTTAACAATTTGAATTTGGCGCCAAAAATGATTTTAAAAAATAAGATTGAACTACATTTTTTGTAAACAAAATTTTGCCGCAAACCGCGTTTTGGTGGCCCTCTTAGATTTCGAGATAAAAATCAAAGTTGAAAAATCACTATTCTGGACCACGCATGCGCAGTAGTGGGTATAAAAAATTCTGGTTGGCGCCAAATTTTTTTTTTTTATGCTCTTTCAAATGATATATATATTGTAGGAATTCGCCCTGGGGGCCGATTCGACTATCTTACCGGGCTATACCCTTTCACGATTAACAAAGCACCCGAATTATCTTCAAACATTTTTATTGGTTGAATAAATTTAATATCAAATGATTCACTTAAAAGATTTCTTAAAAATAAAATTTCAGTCACTGCTTCGGACATAGCAGTATACTCCGCAAAGGTTGAACATTTTGTTACGCAGTTTTGTTTTCTCGATTTCCAAAATACAACATTGCTAAACAAACGTATTACAAATCCGGTAGTCGATCTTCTATCTATGCTATCGCCTGCATAGTCTGAATCTACCATACAATCTAAGTTTGCATTTTTTTTTTTATCGGTGTAAGTTAATTTTAAATCTTTAGTTTTAATAAGATATTTCAAAACTCTCATAGAGTATTTGAAATGTGTTTCATTATAGTAGTTCTGGAATCGAATAAGATAATTCACGGCAAAAGAAATATCAGGCCTTGTACCTGAGCTTATATACAATAATTCACCACTCAAATTTCTATATTTTATTCTTTCGTCGATTTCAGAAGCTTGCTCTAGCTTAAGATTATTCTCCATAGGAGTGTCGAATAATTTTGCATTTTATAACCTGTATTTTACAGATAAAGATTCTATATATTTTGTTTGACTTAATGTCATTAAATTCCTCTCATCATTATAATTCACACCAATCCCTATATAATTACTGATTTTACCCATGTCTTTCATAATAAATTTATTCATTAGTTTCGATTTAATATCCTCAATTTTAGATTTATCTTTACAACATATTAACAAATCATCAACAAAAACTAATATATATATATAGGATCTTTCCCTGTTTTGTTTACATATACGCATTGATCATAATTACTTCTAGTAAAATTCAGTCTTTCAACATAATCATTAAAACAATCTTACCAAAGTCTAAAACTTTCTCTAAGACCATAAAGTGCCTTTTTCAGTTTGCATGCTTTATCTTTCCCCGTCTCAAAACCTTGTGGTTCGCGAATATAAACTTCTGCCTTTACATTGCCATTTAGAAAGGCTGTTTCTACATCGATCTGATTAATTAATAAATTATTAGCGCAAGAATAACTTAACAAAATTTTCAAGGTTTGCATTTTGCCTACTGGCGAATAAACATTCTCAATATAATCCTTTTGTTGAAAGCCTCTAGCAACTAAACGCGCTTTATATATATTATTATTTTTCTTCGTGAAAATCCATTTCACATCAATAATTTTCTTATCTTTCGGCTTTTTTACAACAGTCAAAGTTTCGTTTTTATTCAAACTTTTTATTTCATTTTCCATAGCTTTTTACCATTCTAAAGATTCTATGGAGTTCAACGCCTCTTCAACTGTACTAGGTACATTTGCATCTACATAATTTACATATATAAAATTAGTTACAGGATTTCCATATCTTTCAATAGGATTCTTTTTACGATTTTATTTCCTAACTGGCATTAAATTTTCATTCTGTTTATTTTTAATTTCATTCGGACTTTGCCTAACTTCGTTCTGACTTATTTCACTGTTTTCATTAATTTCAATTCTATTCTCATTATTAATTTCATTCCCGTTACCATTTTCAATTTCAATCTCACTATCTATCATTACTTTCATTATCATTAATTTCACTCTCCAAGTCAAAATTTATAAAATTTCCTCTAGAATTTAAATTTTCATCAACATTATCATCCTTCCTTTCGAAACAAATTAATTCTGTCCTATCTTCAATAACTTGCACATGTCTGGCATTTATAATTCTGCGTTTAATCAAAACTCTATAACAATTATCATTATACCCCACTAAAACTCCTAATTGGCTTTTATCTTGCCACTTATTTTTTCTTAAAACTTCTGGTGTTCTCACAAATACTCTACTCCCATAAATTTTCAAATTTTTAACATTAGGCTTTTTCCCAAAAAATATCTGATAAGGTGATTTGTTTTCAATAGTGTTGGCCAATGTTCGATTCTTTAAATAAGCAACTGTATTAATAATTTCTGGCCAATATCTCAAATTTATTTTAGCTTCTCTCATTAAACATCTACCAATATCCATTGCAGATCTATTGTACCTTTCCGCTACTCCATTCAATTCGTGGACGTAGGGTGGACAAGTTATTAATTTAATCCCTTTATATTTAATAAAATTGAAAATTTCTTTATTTAAATATTCTTTGCCATTATCACATTTAAATTTTTTAATTTTTTTATTCAGCCGATTTTCAACAAGATTGACATATTCTATAAAGCAATGAATAGTCTCTGACTTTATACAAAAAATTTTGGTACATTTACTGTAATCATCAACAAATGTTAAAAAATATTTCTCCCCATTACAACCTAAAGTTTTATGGGGTCCATTCAAATCTGTATGGATTAATTCAAGAATTTCAGAGGAACTTGTTGCATCATTTTCGAAAGGAACATTTGCCATTTTACTTTTTATGCAATTAGCACATTTCATATCAATTTTTTCTAAATTTTCTGGTAACCCATCTAATAATTTAAAATTTACTAATTTACAAATAAAGCCTATCTTGAATTTCGATTCATAAAGTTTGTACAATAAGTATTAAAAATTAATATTACAATAAATATAAAAATTTTAAAAAGTGATGATCAAATTAAATTAGCATATAGCCGAAGTCTTAACTAAATGTTTTACCTTGCTTAAAAATAATTACCTCAAGGATTTATGAATCCATGACAATGTAAACGGATGTAGGAAATATTTGTCAAAAAAGTTAAAGAACTGTTTTGGCATAAGTGTATGAAGAAGACTACTTTCGCGATTGTTTTTACAAAAAGATTTAAGAAGAACAATAGAAACGATAATTTTCACAAAGATGAGAACAAAGGTTCAGAGTTAGAAACCAAAGCATGAAAAAAAGAAAAAACAACAGTAAAGACCAAAATTTAAGCAAGTAGATTCATGTGAAGGAGACTAGGTAAAAAATTGTTGTTTACAATTGTCACAATCAGCATGGAAACAATATTAACCAAAAGTGTACATACAAGCGTAGGTCCAAAGTTATAAACGTAATGACGAGTGTAGGTACGGGAGTAGGTACAATGTAGTTACAAGAGTAGTTATCAAGTTTGAAACAATGTTATGAACAAGGTTTGTTATAAGGGTATTTACAGTAGTAGGCACAAGAGGATGAAAAAAGATTATGCATAAAGCTAGATTCAGTGTTAAAAAATTAAATAAAAAAAATAAAGAACTAGAGTTAGCATAGGAGTAGAAACAGTTGTAGAAACAAATGCATGTGTAGAAGGTTCGGCGTTAGAAGCTTGAGTAAAAAATAGGTAGTAAGCACAAGATTATTAACATGTGTAGGAAGAAGAAAAAGTCAACAGACGTAGTAAAGAGAGTCGGAAAAAAATACTCAAGAGACGTGGATAGTAGCAAGGTTATAAAGCAGGGCAGGTTAATAAATAAAAAGACGAAAATAAGTCGGTAAAAGCATCACTAAGGATAGAAATGAAAGTATGATCAAAGATAAGAACAAAGTAGTCTTAGAGTTAGAAATAAAAGCATAGAAACCGATATAGAAACATGAGCATATTCCTGGGGAAGAGCTTAGATATAAAAAGCAGTAAGTGCAACGGTAAGAACAAGGATAGTTACAAGGGTTTGGAGTAAGATGAAGGGCAGGAACAAAGGTAGGCATAAAATAAGGTGCAGCTGTAGTCACAAGCTATAAGAGTAGAAAAGATGGACTGTATCACAGTAGGTACAGAGGTAGGCACAAGGGTATGCGTATTAGTGTAGATTCAAGCATAAAATTCTGGGGGGTTGGCGAGCGAAGCGAGCAGGAGGTGCCTTCCTAATTTATATATCTTACTATATTATATAGTTAAAGGGCATAATTTCTTTCCGTGAGGCGCAGCGAGGCGCAGCCGAAGTAGCAGTTTGTTAACATACAAAATCCAATAAAATAAAATAAAATTTCAAAAGTAAGTAAAAATTAAGTTCATTTCAAATCATTGGAGTCTATGAACTAAAATAAAGTTTTTTTTTAAGTGTACAGATACTGTACTTACAAGGAGAGGGCCAGGCCTTTGGGTAATGGATTTAGCTCAAACTTGGTATATGGGCTCCAAATATGCTAAAAAGAAATCTCCAACCGTCAGTTTCTCTGAATAGGCCTTTTAAAGTCATGTTCCCTCTACACCCCATGTTAAAAAATCATCATTTTATCAGCATTTTTGAATAAAAAGCTGTTTTCGATCTGATTTTCAAAAAAATATTGCTCAGACTCTATTATACCTACAGAATTCTGGAACCTCGCATTTTTTTTGTTTTTTCAAGTACTTTCTGGAAAAAATTACTTGAGATTTTTTTTTTATGTATTAGACCATGTAAAATTGAGATATTTAAAATGAAAAAATGACGAAAAACATCTTAATTTCACATGGTCTAATACATAAAAAAAAAAACTCAAGTAATTTTTTCCAGAAAGTACTTGGAAAAACGAAAAAAATGCGAGGTTCCGGAATTCTGTAACTATAATAGGGTCTGAGCAATATTTTTTTGAAAGTAAGGTCAAAAACAGCTTTTTATTGAAAAACGCTGATTTTTTAGCATGGGGTGTAGAGGGAACATGACTTTACAAGGCCCATTCATAGAAACTGACACTTGGAGGTTTCTTTTTGGCATATTTTGAGCCCATATACCAAGTTTGAGCCAAATCCATTATCCAAAGGCCTGGCCCTCTCCTTGTTAGTATGTACTTGATGATACTACCGAGAAAAAACTTTCATTGTATTTTATTGAATTGTAGAAAGGGTATAGCCGGGTAAGATAGTCAGATCGACTCCCACGGCAGATTCCTAGTATATGTATATCGGTGAAACTCAAAAAGTTTGTCGATTTTAGATAAGGATTTATGAAACAAAAGAAAATAAATAATAATTATCGGTCAAAAAAAAATTAACATGTTAGTAGGACGCTCATAGATTAGGATGCAAGTTAGTTCCCGAGAGGTCGCTGTATCCATTACCACCCCTTTAAAAGTTAGGACCAAAAAATAATTTTTTTTTGAAGAATGCGAGGTTGCAGAATTCTGTACGTACAATAGGCTTTGAACAGGAATTTTTTGAAAATTAGCTAAAAAACTACAAAAAAATCTAAAAATGTCTTAACAAGCTAATTTTTTTTAAAATTCCTGTTCAAAGCCTATTGCACGTACAGAACTCTGCAACCTCGCATTCTTCTTGTTTTTATTGAATTTTTGAGGAAAAATATTCTTGGACATCGTTTTTGTTAAAATTAGTGGCTTAAAGAACATTTATTAATTTATATTTGTTACAGAATAATATAATTATAGAAACCGACATTCTGACGTCTCGATCGCGGTCTACCGAGTAGCGTGCACGTTACAACTTAACGCCTGTATAAATACTCTTTCTTAAAGTACGACCAAGCATTTACACTAATATACATAGTTCAATGCTCGGAGGAATTCCTCCTGTCAGCATTTTATCATTCAATCGTACAAGCATAAATTTGCTCTTATTTCAACACACCTCCTCAAATTTATGATTTACAAATTTTTCTTTCCAATTATTCGTAATTCGTTCCGGAATTTTTCAAACTTATTGCGTCCGAGCGCTTTAGTTAATACGTCAGCAATATTATTTTCTGACTCTACTTTTACAATTTTAATCACACCTTTCTCATAACATTAATTTACAAAGTGATAATGTATTTCTATGTATTTTGAATTTTTAGTTACATTACCAAATTTTGCAATATCTATCGCTACAGAATTATCTTCATACACATTAATCGGTTTTTCGAACACAACACTAAAATCTTTCAATAGATTTTTCACCACTTTTATTTCACTCACTGCTTCTGATTAAGCCACATATTCAGCTGCTGTCGAAGATTTAGTTACACTTCCTTGTTTTCTTGATTTCCAATAAATCACATTTCCAAACAATCTTACAATGTAACTAGTAGTAGATTTTCTATCTACCTTATCACCAGCCCAGTCAGCATCAACAAAGCAGTCTAACACGTCAGCATTTAAATTTCTTTCATACGTTAATTTAAGATTTCTTGTCAAATATAAGTACTTCAAAATTCTCAACGCGTATTTATAATGAGTTTCATCATAGCTATTTTGAAATCTACTCAAATAATTCACGGCATAACTTATATCAATTCTCGTACTCGTGCTAATAAATAATAATGCACAGATCAAGTTTCTATATTTTACGTTATTTGATGCTGGCTGTGCAGGTTCTACACTTAAATTTTGTTCCATAGGTGTATTATACAATTTCGCATGTACAATATTATATTTTCTGGCCAATGACTCTATATAGTCACTTTGGTCCAGTGTCATATTACATTTTTCATAATCATAAATAATGTTTATTCCCAAATAAGTTCTCACTTCACCCAAATCTTTCATAGAAAATTTATTTGATAATTTATTTTTAATTTGTTCAATCCTTCCCTTATTTTTTCCACAAATTAATAAGTCATCAACAAATAATATTAAATAAATTTTTTCATTCTTTTCACACTTTACATATATACAATAGTCACTCTCACTTCGTTGAAATCCTAGTTCCTTCATAAAATCATCAAAACATTCATACCAAGTTCTCGGGCTCTCTCTCAACCCGTATAATGCTTTAATTAATTTGTAAACTCTATTTGAACCGTCTTGATAACCCATTGGTTGTTTTACAAATACTTCTGACTTTACGAAACCATTTAAAAAAGCTGTTTCTACATCCATCTGGATAATCAATAAATTATTTTGGCAACAAAAGGATAATAATAATTTCAATGTTTGAATTCTAGCTACTGGTGAATACAAATCTTCCCGTACTTCAGTTTGTTGGAAGCCTCTAACTACAAGTCTAGCTTTTTTTCGGTTATCAGATTTTTTTGTGAATACCCATTTTAAATCTAGAATCTTCTTATCTCTAGGTCTATCTACTAATTTCCACGTTTTATTTTTCATCAAACTATTCATTTCCCTATCCATAGCTTCTTTCCATAAATCATTTTCCTCGCACTCTACTGCCTCCTCGTAGGTAGAAGGGCTATCTGCGCTAACTACATTTACATAAACGTAATTTGAATCTCTATTTATCCCATACCAATCTGGTTTTTTTTCTTGCTCTTTGCGGCCTATCTAAACGATTTTCATTTAACTCAACATTATCATGTTTACTCTCTTGTTCAGCAGAATCTACCTTTTCCCTACCCTCGTTGGATTCAGAGTTTTGAATTTCATGATTTAAAGTTTCATCATCCTCGTAATCACTGTTATCATTGCCTCTAAAACCAATCAAATTTTCATCATTTTCAACTATATCAACATGTCTGGCTCTAACTATTTTACCGTTTAACAAAACTCTGTATCCAACGTGGTCATAACCAAGTAAGATCCGTAAATCGGCCTTTCTATCCCATTTGGTATTTCTTTTATTTTCGGGAACTCTCACAAAAACTTTACTCCCATATAAACGTAAATTTTTCAAATTAGGTTTCTTCCCGAGGAAAATGTCATAAGATGTCTTATTTTCAATCGTATTTGCAATAGTTCTATTTTTTAAATAAGCTGCGGCTTTAACTACCTCCGGCCAGTATCTACGATTCACGTTTGCTTCAAAAAATAAACATCTCGCGGAATCCATAATCGTACTATTATATCTTTCCGCCGTCCCATTTAATTCATGCACGTTAGGAGGACACGGTTCAAGTAAAATCCCTTTCTCTTTTATTAAATTGTAAATATCGCGATTTAAATATTCTCTTCCATTATCACATCTTAACTTTTTAATTCTTTTCCCGGTAAGATTTTCAACTTTATTAATATAATCCACGAAGCCATTAAAAACATCCGACTTTAATTTAATTGTATAAATTAATGCACACTTACTGTAATCGTCAATAAAAGTTAAAAAATATTTTGAATCATCAAAACCCGTTGTATTATGCGGCCCATTTAGATCTGTGTGTACCAACTCTAAAATCTCGGTGGCTCTACTCCCTTATTTTCGAAAGATAAATTATGCATTTTATTCTGTATGCACGTCCCACACTTCAAATTTACTGACTCTAATTTTTCTGGTAACCCATCGACCAATTTATTCTTACACATTTCCTCCAAATATTTAAAATTTACGTGACCGAAAATTCTATGAAACCTTTCTTTCTGTGTCATGTTTTTGTTAATTTTCTCCGACGAATAACACACTCTCACATCAAAATAACTACTTATTTTATGCAACCCATTTTCTTTGCAAGCTACTGCAATTAAAGTATTATTACTATTATATAGTTTCGACGTATTTCCGACAGACATTATTTTATTTTCATTCGTAATTTTCGCAAAACTCAACAAATTTTTATCCATCTCAGCTACATAAAATACATTGGATATTTTTGTTTTATGCTTAATCCCGTTCACTTCAAAATAAGTTAAAATTTTACCAACTTTCGGGCCTTTCAAAATTCTACCGTCACCAACCTTGACATTTATTGGCTTTTTCAAAACTATAGATTCACAAAAATAGGATTCATCATTAATAATGTGATCTGAGCAACCACTGTCTAATATCCAATCTATTTTATTTGTATCACAATTATATATATCAACAACATGATTATCGAATTTATCACCGTCTGTTAAATGCGCAAAAAAAGAGTTTTTCACCTGATCATCCGTACTGTCGTTTTCGGTGTTACTATACCTCGCGTTGTGTTGAATTGCTCCATCGTTGCGGGGCTGCCAGTTCCTGCCTCCGCGATTTGAGTGTTGTCGACTACCTCTGCCGCCGCGACCTTGAAACTGCTGAGACTGCCGCCGTTGTTGCTGTTTCTGCTGTGGTGCTTTTTGTGCACCTCCTTGCCAAAATGTATTGTTGTTTTTGGTCCACTTGTTTCTACAATTTCTCTTCAAGTGTCCGGGCTTACCACACCCATAGCATGTGAATTTATTTGAACTTTCTGCTTGAAATGCACTACACTTTTTCTTGTTTGATTCACTCAAGTTTCGGGTTTCCCACATGCTTATTTTATTTTTTAAGAACTCACAATTTCTATCTTCTGTTGATAGAGCATCTACCAGATCTCCAATGTAGTTTAAGGATTCTGGCCAAGTTCTCAGCATGTAATTTAATTTTTCTGCCTCGGTGACTTTTCCTCCAGCATTTTTTAAGTCATTTATAGTCTTCTCAAAATCACAGAAAAATGTACTTGAATTATCATAATTTTTTAATTTTATCTGATCGAGTTTGTTTTTTACACAGATTTGCATTGCTGTAGATTCTTTTAGATACATTATGTCAAACTTCTGCATTATTTTCCGAGCAGATTTTCTCTCTTCTTCGCTCAAAAATTCTAATTGATCGTTACTTATACTGCAATAAATGTACTTTATTGCTTTCTCGTTCATGTCGGACCAATTTTCTTGTGAATCTGATGTCAAAGCCTCTCGAACTGCTGGTTCTGCACACTTTTTTATTTTCAAGTATTAGAGTATTCTTATTTTCCAAATGCTATAATTCCTTCCATCAAAGATATGGAGTCTTGCGTCTTCGTTTTGCGACATAGTTAGCTCTTTAATGAGTTTATCTTTATGTTCCAAATTAGCACTATGACGGTTTTGAATTTCTTCAATTTGAATTTTTCCTACTTTTCTTAAATCACTTTCATGTACGTCAGCATACACTGCTTCTATTTGATATTTTTGCAGAATATCTATTATTTCACCCCTTGACTTTGTCACTACAGTATTTTCTTCCTTTGTGCCTTTACAAAGTCTTTTTAGTTCATCTGTATTGAAATATTGCAAGATTTTTCTAGGTGGCAATTTACTTAAAGTTTTTATTAAATCTTCTTTTGGCACTAAATTTATACCTACCAAGCTTAATTCATTCAAGCACTGACTTTCTTTTTCTAATAGGCTCATTTAAAATTCTTTCCAAACCGCTTCACGTTCGAAGTAACGTGGTATCTCAGTTTCACTTGAGAACACTTTAAAATAGTCACTTTTCCGTTTTCAAAAACTACGCGCTCTTGCTACCATGTCAAAATTAGTGGCTTAAAGAACATTTATTAATTTATATTTGTTACAGAATAATATAATTATAGAAACCGACATTCTGACGTCTCGATCGCGGTCTACCGAGTAGCGTGCACGTTACAACTTAACGCCTGTATAAATACTCTTTCTTAAAGTACGACTAAGCATTTACACTCATATACATAGTTCAATGCTCGGAGGAATTTCTTCTGTCAGCATTTCATCATTCAATCGTACAAGCATAAATTTACTCTTATTTCAACAGTTTTAATAAAGTTGTCCACGTACAATTAAAGTTTAAAAAAGCTAAAAAAACCCTAAAAAATGCTTTCAGAAATCTTCTTAGCACAGGGTCAAACTCATCAAAAAAAACTTAAGAATATTTTTTCTTGAAAACAAAAAAAAAAAAAAAGAGAATGCAAGGTTGCAGAATTTTGCAAATGCAATAGACTTTGAACAGGAATTTTTTAAAAATTAGTTAAAAAACCAAAAAAGTGCAGAAAATGCCATTTCAGCGGTATGGCGAATCAACATGAAGGGCCTATTGAACGGAATCATTGATAGATTTCTTCATTTTTTGATATAAGAAAACGATCCCCAAAGTTTCGTTAAGATCGGTGACCGGCAGGGTGTAGCCACTCCTTGTAAAACTTCTAACCCTGAACCTATCCTCTGGCACATCTGTGCACACTACCATCTTGTCTACTCTTGTACCTACTCTGAACCTACTCTATCTCTCTCGCTCTGCTTAGGTTTGTATGGGAGGGACAAAGACACTCGATACGTTCTCCTAGAAAATTCCGAATAAGAGGCGTCCGAATAAGAGAGGGTCACCTGTAAATCATGAGATCATCGGCTTCATGCGAGACTTAATATCATAAAAGAAATAATCATCCTATCTTGTTTTTTTGACGTACAACTTAACCTATAACCAATAATCAAAGGATATAAAGCGTACGCTTTAACGGCAGTACGTTGTATAAGATTAACTTGCCGTTAAAGGGCTACCGCCCTTTAGGATAATTGATACTCACTTAAATTGGTGAAGACTTTGGAGAATGAATTAGGCAGTGCTTCGACCGCGGTGGGCCCACCTTGAATGAAGTTTTATACAAAAACGGCATGCCCAATCGAAAAAGCCGAGTATACTTTGTTCACAAAATTTTGAGTTAAATACAGTGCTATTTTTTATTTTTCGAAAACTCAATTTACACATTTGGGCCCTAACGGTGTTGGGCCTTATATTTCAAACTTTGCAGTTTTAATAACGGAAATTACCATAAATCAAGCATAACATACCTTTTCATTCTCAAGTTGTATTCAGTTATAAGAGAAACTCGATTTTTTTGTCAGTTTTATCATTGACCGCTGTGCAATAATTTAAGCCCAAGTTTTTGGCCACCATTTCATCAAAAAAATTATAAGATACGAAGTATGCTGCTTATCAAATGATTACTTAGCGAAATAATACAATCTTATCAATTTTTAAGTTTAACTTTTTTTTATAGTAGGACCACTTATTACATATTCTACTTCATATTTTACCTGAGAAAACCATTTGAATGTTTTGAATGATTCTGTTAACGTTCTATACACATTTGGTGAAAGAGTATGGATAAAAGTGTCATCAACCCATTTCCTCCATTTTCGCTCCTCTCTAAACAACAAAAAAATTTATAAAGTTATTGTATCATTTAATGCCACGTACCTTATTAAGCTAATTTAAAATTTACTCATACAATTTAAATTACCGCATGATATAACTTATATTACTAAATAATTTTAATCAAATATTATTCCATAATTGAGGCAAGGTAGCCGATGCAACAACCAGGTAAGCGCTTGAGATCGGCTCAGGCAGCCCAACCAGCTATTATGAAAATGCTGTAATTTTTTACCTATCATGGATGTCATTTTGAAACCGTACAGAAATATTCTTCTAATAATTTATGAAAAATTTCCTCGCTGACAGTTTTTTCAATAGAGAAGTTGCACATTTTTCAAAAACATTTTTTGTTCTTAAAGTTGGCGAGTTTTGATGAATTTTAAAATTTTTTTTATAATTTTTACATCAAAATTACTGAAGTTATTAGTTATTGAAATTTGAGCATTTTATCCCATAGTGACGTCACTGAAGGGTATTTAACGTTAGGAAGTAAATCTATTGCTATGAAAATTACTGAAACTCCAAAAGTCAATATCTCCCTCAATATTGTATAAAAATTAAAAATTCTTTTGCTAATTTTATTTTTTTGGACCCATTTTTTAGATGTTTGTTTGAAAAAACTCATCTGCCACAATATGAGATGCCCTCTCAACCTCTCGTATCGTTCGGTCGTTCTGCGCCTCGCCTTTCTATAGGTACATTTTGCTGGTAGCAAGAGTGAGACCTCGACTAAAGCATTACGTAACTTCTGACTTAGGGTAAATGTACCCTATGCAAAAAAACTGGATGCCCTCGACTGATACGGAAATCGCCTGACGTCTGAGCGAGAAGAAATCAGAGCTTCGAAAATTGAGAAAATCGTAATTTTTTAACGCAAAACATTTTCAGGACGGTTTTTTTTTAATTACTCAGGGGATCATCGGCTATTCGTAGAATATATGATCAAGGAAAAATAATCATCCTAATATGGGTTTTTTGGCGAACGACCTAATTTAAAACCAAAATTTAAAATATATGAAATACTAAATGTTTTAAACAATCTTTAAAGATTTTAGATAATTGCAAAAATACACGAACAATTTTCAACGATTCAAAATTCTAATGATTTATACTCAAAGTTGAAGAAGAATACCACGTTTTAATGAAAGTTGAGTTAAAAAATGAAAAAAATGAAAAAAACTTAAAGTTGTAAAACATGCTATAGTTATAAAAAAATAGTTAGTAACAACTGTTAGATAACGTGTAACATGCATTTTAAAACGATTATGGATGAATTGAGAAGTTGAAAAAGGATGGAAGCGGCTTTTAGAATCATAAAAATATTAAATTTTCAACAGTTGTACGATACAGAATATAATTAACCCATTAATGCCCATGGAAAAATCAAAAGTGATATAAAAAAACTAACTGTTGGAAAACCTGTCTCATAAAAAAATAGTAGATACGTATTTTTTCTTTTTTCAATTTTCATTGTTTAAACATTATTTATTTAAACAAATTCGGAAAAAATTTAAAATTTTTATAAACTAATAACGGCATTCGATTCTTTGATCAAAAGTAAGGCGAAAGTCATCTGAGTAATTTTTTGATCAGACGCTTAGATCTTTTGCTACAAGCGCTCAAACATGTAAAAATATGGTTTTATAGTGGTGAGCTCAGAGGCGCCGCACCGAAGATACACTTATACGAGTCAGAGCTCACCACTATAAAACCATATTTTTACATGTTTGAGCGCTCGTAGCAAAAGATCTAAGCGTCTGATCAAAAAATTACTCAGATGACTTTCGCCTTATTTATGGTCAAAGAATCGAATGCCGTTATTAGTTTATAAAAATTTAAATTTTTTTACGATTTTGTTTAAATAAATAATATTTAAACAATAAAAATTGAAAAAAGAAAAAACACGTATCTACTATTTTTTCATGAGACAGGTTTTCCAACAGTTAGTTTTTTTATATCACTTTTGATTTTTCCATGGGCGGTAATGGGTTAATTAAAGGTCAAGAAACGGTTAGAATGGATAATAATACTCGTTTTATAATAGTACTTCGCATGCAGCAGCACCTGGAATCCTAGTATAAAAGAGACAACCCAAAAAGAATATCAACATTTTATTCGTGATGTGATTGGTTGAAGAACAAAATTTAAAATTTGAATTTTTATTTTTAATTTTTATATTACAATTCAATTAAAACATTAAGAGAATAGATTTGATGAAAAATAATTATTAAATCAAGTGTTCGAAATTATCCGATTAAAATCATGAAAAAAACAATTATTGGTATATGAACAAAACCAATGAATTTATAACCACGAAAGTTTAAATGAACTCTGAACATGGAGCGGCAAAGGTAAAGGCTATATTTAACTTACTGTAGGCTAATTTAGATAAACTTCGCCAAAATTTGTTTTAGATAATGTAATACAATAGCGCGCGCTTGCGCGCTGAGAGAGATTAGTTGTAATAAAAAACAGTGAAGATGAGAATGAAGTATCGGAAGGTATAAGTAAAAATTGCGAAGTTTGGAGCATAAATATAATGTATAAACTCTCGCAGGTTAAGTGATGAAATTAGACTACTGTAGGCTCAGCAAAATAGGCAGCAAAAAAGGCTATCAAGCAGAACAGACCCAAAAAATTTTGACCTACAAAGTCACATCTAACAGATTTACCAATTATGTTAACCACCGAGAAAAGTTTTGTAAACCAAAATCTTCTACGAACTTGATCCCGCTCCTTTATTCGTTCAGCCATCTACATGGTATAACATTAGTTTAGGGACCATCTACACCCCTGCCCTCAAGCGCTATTGAAATATTTTTTCGATAGATCTCTTCCTCTAACACACTTATACAGTTACCTATTCACTACACTTAGTGTTGCTAACTTTTAAGGAGGTTCTCTACCATCTACGTAAGTCAAATGTGTATTTGACTACAGTAGTTGTCTGCTCATTGGCTCAGCTACTTTCTAACCTCTGTATGAGCCAAAGAGAAGTCATATTTACAAGAATATAAAATCAATTGTTTATAATTATTGCTACAGGCTCCTAATGAATGTTTTGAAACAAGTATAATCAAAGTCTGATTTTCTTAGCTGAGCTATTTTTATACTAAAAACTATGTGTTCATTTAATTTGGACAAAATCTGTGGGCTAGATCTATTTGGTAGGGAACCTCCTTAATTATTATTTACCTTTATTAGTTCAATTTTTCATCCCCTTCTCATCCACAGTTAACTGGGTTTTTTAATTTCCTAGGGCCAACTAACGCGCTTCGCGCATCCAAATCCAGATCTTATCTTACTATTGATATTTAAAAATTTTTTTGTTACTTAAAGACTAAAATGATGTTTCATTTGAATAAAATTATTGTCTAATTGAAGTCATTGTTTTGTAGTTAAGTTTATAATTTCTGTTTTCTCTTCTAAGATCAACGGGAAAAATAAACCTTTTTTTTTTTAATAAAAATAATCAATTATAAATTCTTTGAATATGATTTTGAAGTAAGACAAACTATATCTACTTTCACTTTATGAGAGTGAACAGATTACCTTGAAATATTTGAAATGAACTTTAATCAAAATTATTCAAGTATTAAATTTTAATTGACTTCTATGTATTTCTAAAAAACTATTCATCAATTATTTTTGAAGCATTAAAATTATTTTTATAGATGAGTACAAAAATTTATCAGAGTAGATCAAATTTTATAACAATGCGTATTGGCTATTAATTATTTTAAACAATTATACTGAGTAGCTTTCATTTGTGAAAGTCAAAAAGTATTTAAATCTTAACATAAAAAATTATAGAACGAATTTTTAAAATTTTCATTTTTCAGGTGGTTTTTACCAGTTCAAGACTAAAAAAAAATTGTAATCCCTAATCACTAAAAAAACAATGAGTATCATCTCAAAACATTTTTTTTAAACTTAACTCTCCGTTGAATACCGCAGTTTTAGAGGTTATACCCGTGAAAATTTTTTCTTAGAATTTTTCTAAAGTATCTCTTAATTCTAAGAAATTAAATATCAATAATTTATTCAACCTTTTCCGGCCATGCGCAAAATGGAAATAATGCAATCTTTAACATATTATATTTTTTGTACTTCAATTTTGATCACGCTTGGCAAAAATGTTCATTAATATCTAATAAACATCTTCAGAAAATTTAGATTGATTCTCTATTGCCTTGCATTTAGTAAAAAACCATCTTTTTTATCCATTTATCCTCCCTATTGATACACTTTTAAATTTATTCATCCTCCCCATTGATTCACTTTTCAAATAAAATTAATTATCATGTGTGTTATATTTTTAAAAATAAAAAAAAATTAACGCTCTTCTCGCTCCTCAAATTAAAAACTAATATTTTTACTTTTATTTACATTTATAGAAATCAAAATATAAATTTAAAAGTTACCGCGCGATAACTGCGTGATATCGCGATCATAATGCGCATGCGATAGCTAGAATTGAATGTTGAATCAACCAATCCAACATCTGATATCGCGATCATACTGCGCATGCGATGAGGCTTCACTTATTTGGGGTCTCTTTTTTAAGAGAGGAAATAGTATTGTCAGTTTGAATATTTTTCAATTCTTAGAATAGTTACCTTATCCTAAATTGTATTTCAATGTAAGGTTTTTCATCATTCACAATATTCATAAGTTTAAATTAACCATTGATCATTTCGTTTTTCAAATACTACCCTACCTTGCACAATGAATAAACTAAATTCATTTACGCAAATCCTTAACATCCTAGCTATAATCCGAAATCGAATCGTCGCTCATTTCGAAACATTCGAACAAAAAGGAGCCAGGATGACTTGCGAGTTGGCAGAAATTCGTATCCTGCATATCAAACAACTCTGGCAAGAGTTTACCCGAAATGACCAAACTTTAAGAAATTGCAAGGACCTAGATCGTGGCCATGATTACTTTGTCAAAGACCTACTTTACTACACGCAGGACACCTTTGACGACGTGTACGACTCGTTCATCTAATTTCTTAAAACGAAGCCACCTGCGACAGCTTTAGTCCAGGCTTCGGCTACACCTTTTGAAATCCAGCCACCTGGGACACCTCTAAACCAGGTTTCGGCATCAACCTTTGAGAACCAGCCAGCCGAACCATGTAAAGTTCAGACATCAGCAAGCTCTTTCAAAATTCAGCCAACTGAACCAATCAAGGTCCAGGTAACGACGAACTTTCTCAGAAACCTCCAGTCACCTGTGACGACCCTAGTCCAGACTGTGCTTACAACTTTCAGAATTCAGCCACCTGCGAAACCTTTGTTCCGAAAGCCCAGTCGCCAGTTACTCTAGTTCAGGCTTCGGCTATAGGTTTAAGAACTCGGCCAGCTGAGCCATCCGCGGCCCAGTCATCGGCCAAAACTAACGAAACTCACCTTTCAAAGCCACCTGAATTAACTTTAGTCCAGGCCTCGGCTACAACCTGCATGAACCAGCCACCTGTACCGTCCCAGGTCAAGGCAACGGCAACCCCTTCCAAAGTTGAGCTACCTGAACTACTCAAAGTTCAGGCACCGGCCACCTTGATTGAAAATAAGCCACCTGTGACAGTTAAAGTCTAGGCGCCGGCTACCCTACTTGAAACTCAGCCACTTGAACTACTCCAGATTCAGACTCTGTCTATATTTTCGAAAATTAAGATACCTGAACCGATCCAGGTTCAGGCACTGGTTACTCTATTTTTTAATCATTGGGTTTTCGACCCAGGAATTTATTATTGAACAGAGCTCAGGCTCTTACCAAAATTGCTCAGTAAGACTCTATATTTCATTGTACGCTTGTGATCTACCCTAAACTTAAACTAAAATTATTTTTATATTTTAATTGATATTACCTTTTTTGTTTTATTATATTCACAGATAAAACTATTTATCGATTATTGTAACCGGTTAAGGGGGCGGAATGTTTGAAATTTCCCGCCTTTCTACATCCATGTGCTGGTCATGCGAGCAACCCACGCCGGAGCTACCCGGACAGCCGAACCGCATGTCAGTCGTGCTGCAACCGTGATGCTGCTACCACGCGTCACGGGACTCAACGCCATCGTCGTCGATCGCCTGCTTATCTACGACGATTTACCTAATCTGCCTAATTTATCTGAGGTTAAGGGACTCCCGGCCAAAACGGCGGGAGCTCTCTCCTCATTTGTATATAGTTTAATAAATAAATCCTAGTTAAAGTGCAACATAAACCGAGCGTGTTGTCCTTTCCACATCCGCTCCACCTTGAGGTTAAGGGACTCCCGGCCAAAACGGCGAGTTCTCTCTCCTCATTTGTATATAGTTTAATAAATAAATCCTAGTTAAAGTGCAGCATAAACCGATTAAATTAACCTTTTTAATTAGTACAATTCTCCGCGTCCTAAATACTCCGTGACTTCCCTGATTTCGATCCTTGTACTTTCCAATTTTTCTACTTAGGTTACTACTGATGTACTTTTTCTTATTTTTACATATGTTTGTACTTCTATGCTTACTCTGTTGCTATCTTTTTTTCTACTTAACATCTAACCCTGAACCTACCATCTTCACTACTATTGTATCTGATCCTGTGCCAACCCTTGTACCTACCTACTTGCCCACTCTTGAATCTTTCCATATACCTACCCTCTTGCCTAACCTTGAGTCTACCATTGCGCCTAACTCCTGTACCTACCCTCGTGCGTACCCACGTACACAAACTTGTGCCTACCTTTGCTCCTAACCTTTGTTCTACGTTTATATCTACACTACACTTGGAGTTACTTCTGCACGTACTCTCGTGCATACCCTTGTTCTAATTTTTGTTGCTACCTATGTAACTTTTTAGCTACCCCTGTAATGACACTCATGCCTACTATTGTTCATATCTTTGCTGTTGACATAGTACATACACCTTTATTTACTTAGGGTTCTACGCATGCTTTTGCATTTTTTCTATGTCAGGGTCATTCCAGGCTAAAGTGAACCTGAAGGTCAAATTTTTTTTTTAACTTATAAAAAATTTGGTTGAATTTTCGAGTCCAGTAATACGTCTACTTCAAGGAAATATATTGGTTGTAGTAGTTTATAAAAGTTTTTCCCGTAGTTTTAACGCTATTTCAACTCGAATACCGTCCGCGAATTTCTAGTTTAAAAAGTATAAAATTGGTAATAATGTTACGACTTTCCCTCGAAAAAAGAGTAAGTAAAGTTAGGTACATCAGGAAGCAAGAGTCCTGAACTACATTTGTGTCAAACGTAAATAATCAACAGTAAGTACTTTTGATTTTATTGTAATTTGAAGTTTTTGACTTTTGCTGTCCCACCGGTCACGCTGACGATGGTTTTCTTTGTTTTGTTTAATGAAAATTCATTATTATAGCTTGATTTTTTTTTCCAAAGCAAGTTTATTATGTATGAGGTCTACATATTTTTTTTGTATTTTTAATGCAATTTATTTTTATAAAAATAGCGTGACCGGTGGGACATGTTTGGTGTTTTTAGTTCAATTTTTTACCTTGATTTTTAACTTAAATGATTATGATTAGAACTAAAATATTTTAAAACTATTTAAAAAAATGCAGAAGACTGCCACAAATATGCTGAAAAACAAGTTTCAGGAATCCAAACTTTTCTTGCTGAAAAAAAAAGAACTAGATGTTCTAGAAGAAATACTAAACGCAAGATGGATTAATGCAATTCCTATTCCAAACGTAAAAAAGATGCACACTTTCAAAGTTTTTAAAGATAACATACTCCAAGTGAAAATTTGTTCAAAATCTGAAAAAGGTCAGAAACATACTGTCCCAAAAGAAACTCGCAGGCGAAAATTGCGCGTCGAAGATGTCTTCACCGACTCAGAAAACGAGGAAAATCAAGTGAAGGAGTCCCAAAAATCTGCAGTTTCCAACAAGCGTACACGTAGTCAAAAGAAAAAGAAATCAAAATAGTTAGCTCTGTACCCATAATTAAAAAAAAGCAGAGAATGAAATAAAGTGCTCAAATCACTGTAGTTTCAGTTTTGAAAGATTAATTTATAAATTATTTTTTATTTAACATTAAGCATGAGTTCATTTCATTTAGTTTAAATGAAATATCTACTAATTGTTTGCTAAATCAAATATCTATAGTTATTTATAAGTGTTTAGTTTACTGCGGTTGCATTGTTTGATATCGAGCCTAGTATCTATATGTTGGTTGTAAACTTTACTAAGGTTTTTCAAAGTTGAAATTTGACTAAATAAATATTAAAAACCAATTTGTTTACTCTTTTATACAATATCTTACCTTTTTTTAATTTGGTTACCTCTAAAAGATAAAAAAAAACTTTATTTAGACAAAAGATTAGAGAGAGAGAGAGAGTGAAAATCATTTAAATTTCTCATAGATTGCTAAAAATTTATATAGAAAAGAAAGAAATATTAAAAGATAGTTTAGTATAATCGATAACTATCATTTAAAGTGTGAAACTGATAACAGAAAGAGGCAAAATCATGATGACTATCGTACGTGTCCCACCGGTCACACTACGTTCTTATTTTTAAAAAGTTCAATTTTTTTTTTAATTTAAAACCAATTAAGGTAAAGATGCCAATTATGATTACAAAAATCGCTACTTTTCAGCATTTTGAATTTTATTGAAAAATCAAAGCATATTAGACTAAATTTTTTTTTACATACTTAAATTTTAGGTTCTTAGAAACTTAAATAAATTTTTTTTATATGATAATTGTATTTATTTATTGAATAATTAATGTTTAAAGTCAAGACCCTTTATGCCTCCGTTTAAAGTCAAGGCCCCAGTTTATTAGACAACTTCAGCTTTGGCCCCAGTTTATGGAACACTTTTACACGTGAAATCCCGTCTGTGACTTAAATGCCCCAGTTGATGGAACGGAATCGTCAAAATTCGAGGGTTTCATCACTCTCAAACACGAACAAATTAAAAATCTAACATGAAAATTAGATAAATCGTTCCATCAACTGGGGTATGTAAGTCACAGACGGAATTTTACGTGTAAAAGTGTTTCATAAACTGGGGCCAAAGCTGAAGTTGTCTAATAAACTGGGGTCAAAAGGTCTTGTCTTTAAACATTAATTATTCGATAAATAAATACAATTTTCATATAAAAAAAACTTATTTAAGTTCCTAAGACCCTAAAATTTAAGTAAGTAAAAAAATATTTACTCTAACATGCTTTGTTTTTTCAATAAAATTCAAAATGCTGAAAAGTAGCGATTTTTGTCATCTTTACCTTAATGATTTGTATTTGTTAAAGTCTTGGTTTTCATATATATTTTTTTTTTATTTGTATCTTTACAGAATTTGCTTACTTTTTACTGAGTTCAAAGCAAAAAAAAATCAGCTTCTATTCCGTGTCCCGCCGGTCACAGCATATATTTCAGTAAATATCTCCCTTCATACTTGAGATAATTTAACAAGTCAATAGTGAAAATTCATCCACGAGATGAAAGCTTTCCATCCGTCACGTAATTTTTTGAATTTGATTTTTTTTTATTTGAAAAAACTCAACTCAAAGGTGTACAAATGTCCCACCGGTCACAGTGGAATGACCCTACATGTTTCTACTCTTGCTTCTACATCATGATGCGCTTTAAACGATTTCAATTCTATTTTCAATAGCAAACAATTTTTTATTTACCCTTGTGCCCATCCTGGAACCTACCTTGTGCCTATCATTGTTTCTACCCTTGTACCTACTCTTACAGCTACACATGCAGCTAATCTCGTGGCTACCTTTGTTATTATCTTCGTTCCTACTCGTGTGCTCATCCTCGTAAAAAAACTATTGTTATTATAATTGTAAATACTCTATACCTGTGCCTACTGTTGTAACTACCTCTGTGCATGTCCTTGTTTCTATCCTTGTACCTTCCTTTTTTAAACTTAGATTTCGATCAATTCACTTTTTCTTGTTCTTATATCTGCTTGTACTTCTAAGCTTACTCTGTTCTTAACTTTTTTATACTTAAACTTCTAAACATCAATCTAACCTTTTGTTTACCCTCATTCTCGTATCCTCTGGCCAACCCTCGTGCCTACCTTTGTGTCCACTCATGTGATTACCCTCGTAACATAATCATTGCTCCTATACTTGTGCCTACCTTATACTTGTTCGTACTGTTGTACCTACTGTGTGCAAGCCCTGCTTTCTTTCCTTATATCTTACCTTTCTACTTAGGTTTTTACTTATTACCTTTTTCTTGTTCTTATGTCTGTTTGTATTACTGTGCTCACTATGTTCTTTACTTTTTTCTACTAGAAATTTTAACCCTGAACCTACACTCCGGCACAACCTTATGTTTACCTTTGTACCTACCCTCATGTCTACTGTTGTGTCTATTCAGGTACCTACCATTTTATCTACGCTTGTGCCTACTCTATACTTACCCTAGTGTCCACTCCTTTGCCTTCTGCCTACCCTCTTGCCTAACTTTGTGTCTACCACTGTGCGTACTCGTCTACCTATTTTAGTGCATACCTTAGTACGTATAATCGTGCTTACTATTATTCTTAACCTTATTTCTACTTTTGGAGATACTCCTCGGTCGGCCCTCGGTCGAACCTTTGTAGCTACCCTTGCGTCAACTCTTATATTTACCCTTGTTCATAACCTTATTCCTACCCTTTTACTACTTTAGTGGCTACACCTGTACCTACTCTCATTCATACCTTTATTCTTTTTTTCGTTCGTATTCGTGAGCTTATCCTTGTACCATAACTATAGTTCCTATACTTGTGCCTACTTTATACTTGCTGCTACTGTTGAACCTACTTCTGTACAAGCAATACAAAAATTTGTACTTGCGAATGTACATCTACTCAATCTAAAACGTAAACAAAAAATACTCAGACTTACACATAAACAAAATATAAATACGCCCCCGGACTAAGTTACTTAAATTTTCAAACTAAATCGACTTTTAAACAATAACGGAAACAAAATATAAACATTTTATATTTAATTTTGAAGCATTCAGGGATTTTTCTTCGGTAATTATTTTTTTAGGAATTTTCAATTTGAGGTTTTCTTTTTGAGGATTTTTTCACCGGACTTCGATTCAGGGACTTATTACAAACACCCTTCATTTAAATAATTAAGACACTGTTTTTTTGGTCAAATGAACGATATTTTTTATTTTTTAATTAGTAAAAACCTGACGTTTCGTCATCATTTTATAGATGACCTCTTCATAGGCTAAAGAAAACAAAATCACAAATTGAAATTAAAATTATTTTAAATAAATAAATGATTGTTAATATTATCATCGTACAATTGTATGTAAAGCATCTCCAAAAATTTTCTTCTCCTAGTGTACAGTTCCACATCCAAAATCGACACTCCATCAAAGTCGAAAACATGACCATTCTCGACACTGTGATTCGCAACCACAGATTTTTCATCTTTGTTTTTCACTTATCTTTTGTGTTCATTGATACGCTTGCATAAACAACGTTTAGTTTCACCGACATATACTTTATTACAATCCTTACAGTTGATCTTATAGATAATTTCTGTCTTCTCAAATTTGTCGAGTTTATCTTTACCCAGAACTTGGAATTGATCAAACTTATTAATATTCATAAAAAACACACGGATGTCAAACCGTTCTAAAATATATCTGATCCTAGGGGTAAAGTATTTATGATATGGAAGCACAATAAAGTCGTGTTTCATGTTTTTGGAGGTTCTATCAAGTTCAGAACCCTGTCTAATTTTTCTCAGTCTGTTGTTTGTATGAAGTCTGATAAATTCAACAGGATAATTGTTATTTTGAAGCAATTTCTCGACCAATTTAAGATTCTCACTATGGAATTTCTGGTCAGACAATTCAATGGCTTTGTCGACTAAATTGTAAATTATGGACCCTTCATTTATTGCAGCATCTAAATGGCTACCATCTTCTTATTGTTCTTTCTTTCTCACGGTATTTAGTCTTTTTCAATCATTTTCCCCAAAGTTTTCCCCATCAGCGCAAGGCCTGTTGGCGTCTTTCTTTGAAATTTACTCTCTTATATTTCTCAATATTTCTCGTCTTTGTTGGGTTAATCATAGCAAACCTGCTCAAAGACCTTCTCAAAGTCTTTCTTCTTTATCCCTGTAATATTCCAGAAGATCATTTTCATGAATTCATTACTTTTTTGGGATTCCCACAGGAGGTTTAATCCCGTATTTGTTTTCCTGATACAATATTCAGTTAGAGGAGTTTTTTTTTTTAGCCAGTTTGTGCGATCATTCAAAAGACACGTAACTTTATTTTTAATTAATTTTTGCAATTCTAACCTTGTATGACTCTTGCGCTTCTTTCCTAGTTCGTTCCTATCCAGTCTCATCAATTTTTTCTAACTTTCTCCTTACTTTGTCGTAATGAAAACAAGACTTCTCCTTGCTGTGATAATAAAATTTATGAAATAATGAAAAGCATATTGATAGATATTCGTTCCTCCCAGTGTCATCTTTTTTATCTCTCCTTCTTTTACTCACTGTTTGATAATTGTGCCAAAATCCATTCATTATTTCTTCTTATTTTTACATTCTTGCGTACACCACATTGATGTTCAATTTTTTTTATCAATGACTATGCCCTTTAGTTTTCGTTAGCTTCTCCGCTCTTTCCCTCTAACTCCATTCCTTTTATTATTTTATTCGTCTTATCTCTTTCAAGTCCTTACTCTTCATAAGTCTTTCTAACCTAAAGTACCAGCACCTTGTTCAAAAACAATTTTTAGTGAGGCTACCTTTAGATCTCAATGGTTAAAAGTTTGGGTCAGGGATGTATAGGTGTCTTACCTATGTATCCGATACGTAAGTTACCAGTACGGAACCTAGGTACTTTAAAAAGTTGGCAGCGACTCGCCACCGACAAGCTCTAAGCCCCCATAACGCTGGGGAGAGCGATAAATAAATAATTTTTTATAAACAATTAAATAAACCACCACGCTCTAAACCCCCATAACGCTGGGAAGAGCGATAAATAAATTATTTTTTATAAACAATTAAATAAACCGACAAGCTCTAAACCCACATAACGCTGGGGAGAGAAATAAATAAATAATTTTTTATAAACAATTAAATAAACAGCCGAGCTCGAAGCCCCAATGACGCTGGGGAGAGCGATAGATATATTATTTTTTATAAACAATTAAATAAACCAAAAAGCTCTAAGCCCCTATCACGCTGGGGAGAGCGATTAATGAATAATTTTTTATAAGCAATTAAATAAACCACCAAGCTCTAAACCCACATGACGCTGGGAAGAGCGATAAATAAATTATTTTTTATAAACAATTAAATAAACAGCCGAGCTCTAAGCCCCAATAACGCTGGGGAGAGCGATTAATGAAAAGTTTTTCATAAACAATTAAATAAACTGACAAGCTCTAAACCCCCATAACGTTGGGGAGAGCGATTAATGAATAATTTTTTATAAACAATTAAATAAACAGCCGAGCTCTAAGCCCCAATAACGCTGGGGAGAGCGATAAATAAATTATTTTTTAATAACAATTAAATAAACCGACAAGCTCTAAACCCACATGACGCTGGGAAGAGCGATAAATAAATTATTTTTTATAAACAATTAAATAAACAGCCGAGCTCTAAGCCCCAATAACGCTGGGGAGAGCGATTAATGAATAGTTTTTCATAAACAATTAAACAAACCGACAAGCTCTAAACCCCCATAACGCTGGGGAGAGCGATAAATAAGTAATTTTTTATATACAATTAAACAAACCGACAAGCTCCAAACCCCTATAAAGCTGGGGAGAGCGATAAATAAATTATTTTTTGTAAACAATTAAATAAACCACCAAGCTTTATAAAAAATAATTCATTTATCGCTCTCCCCAGCGTTATTGGGGCTTAGAGCTCGGCTGTTTATTTAATTGTTTATAAAAAATAACTTATTTATTGCTCTCTCCAGCGTTATTAGGGTTTAGAGCTTGGTGGTTTATTTAATTGTTTATAAAAAATTATTTATTTATCGCTCTCCCCAGAGTTATGAGGGCTTAGAGCTTGTCGGTCGAGAGTCGCTGCCAACTTTTTAAAGTACCGAGGTTCCGTACTGGTAACTTACGTACCGGATACATAGGTAAGATACCTATACATCCCTGGTTTGGGTTCTTGTTTTAAAATAAATATTGTGATACACTATTTATATTTATTCATTCTAATTGGTAGGAACGCTATACTTTACTTGATCTATGAATAACCCTTCTAGGTTTGACTGAATAATGAGTTTAAGGGGAAGTCAGGCGAGGGTCTAATGGTAGTTAGTTAAAATTAAAAAAAAAAAATTGAGGGGATCAATTCAAAAAAGGGCTCTGTAGCAGGGTAGCGACATTGAAAAGCTACATTTTAAAAAAAACTGCATCAAAATTCGTTGAAAATTGGCCGAGAAAAACGCAGAACGGTAATTTGGTATTTTTTTTCGTCGGCCGCATCAGCCGTGACAGTAGACGCTACTGCTGCTACAGTGCGTTGCTGTGCGTGAGACCGCGCGTACGTAATTCTAACCAACAAATTTCTAATCATGCAATCAAAAAGTAACAAATTTGTTGTAACCCACATTTTTGTTGTATTTATGTTTTTATAAGTAATTTCAAACAGTTGCAAAGTGATCAGAGCCAAGAGCTTAGAATCTTCAAAGCTGGTAGGACAAGATTTCAATAATTCTTAGTCAGGTTTGAAATGTATGAACTAAGCCAGCCAATTACATACTTGAGGTGATAAACACTGATAAAGTTTTTTATTGACACAGTCTCTGAGGGTATATTAGAGTCAAGATCTTAGAAACTTCAAAGCAAGTAACAAGTTTTAAACAATTTTTAGTCATTTTAGAAATTCTAAATTTTATAAATAGTTTAAAAATATTTTTTTTCTACTTTTTCAATTGATTTATTTACCAAGAATTCTTTTTTAGTTTTAAAATTTTATAACTATTGAATACTTATATTACTTCAATACTTATAACTATTGAAAACTTGTCTTACTCGCTTTGAAGATTCTAAACTTTTGATTCTTGTATATGACTTATAGAGACAAAATTAAACAGATCTTGAAAAAATTTAATCTGGTTCATTTTTATGAGCTACATGCAAAGTTTATTATTGTCATAAAATCTTAAGATTTTCTTGGCTGACAATGAAGGTGTACTATGATTTTTTTTGTGCAAGGCAACCATGCCTTTGAGCATTGACATTTGCTCTTGCTGGGAGACCTACAACTTACTTTACATTTGAACTGTTCCAAAGCGTCAAGTCAATTCATTTGATAAGATCTCATTAGTTCAAGAAAGTTCTGATTGCATGAGTGATTGCAGCTATTGTTCCAATTTTTAGTTATCAAGTAGGCTTAAGTAAGTGGTCTCCCAGCAACAGCAAATGTCAATGTTCACAGGCATGGTTGACTTTACACAAAAACAATAATAGTTCAGCTTTATTGTCAGCCAAGTAAATCTTATAAAAATAAACCTGATTACAACTCTTTCAAGATTTGTTTAATTTTATGACTATGTCTTGTTGTTGTTGTTGTTGTTGTTTTTTTTTTTTTTTTTTTTTTTTTTTTTTTTTTTTTTTTTATGTACAGATATTGTTAAAACAATTATTTTATTGAAATATTACTTGTATTTGAAATTTTTATGAATCAAGAGACCTACTTTACCTGAAGAAAATTATTGAAATTTTTACGAACTGAAGCAAATCAAGAGTAAATATTGAAGAAATAATTGAAGAAACATGAATTGTTTATAATGCAACTGAAGAGTTTTATTTAAGAAGAAAATTTTTTCATAAAACTAGTGATTTTGCTAATTTTATTTTAGAAATAATGTATGATTCTTTTTTTCAACTGACACATTTTCAGCCTTGTATTGAGTGTAATGAATAAGTCATTTTGAGTTTCAGCTTATTTCATTATTTTGATTTTTCATCACATATATATTTGATTTTGCAAGATAATTTTTACTACTAATTTGATTTATTGAGGAGAGGTAGCTGAGGAATAAACCGTAAGGCAGTCATAAAGTTTTACAAACTTATAGGTTAGACGCGCATAGCCACGCACAGCAACAGCGGCAGACAACGACATGGCTGCCGCGATTGACGAAAAAAAATCTTCAACTGCCGTTCTGCGTTTTACTCAGTGAATTTTTAATCAATTTTCATGATTTTTTTTTTAAATTACAGCTTTTTAATTTCTCTACCCTGCTACAGAGCCGTTTTTTAAAAATATTTTCTTAATTAAAATCTATTCATCAAAAAAACTCGCCTGACTTCCCCTTAACCTTTAATCCAATCATCGGTTATGTTAATCGGGTTATTGATAGTAGTATCCAGAGAACCTTCGGAAGGTTACGTGATTTTAAAAGAAGGTTATGTGACTTTTAGAAAAAATATATGCAGACATCTGATATAAAAATTATATATCTTACTATAAGTCTCTAAAATTCTGGTTATCACCATGACCATTCGGGGGATCCAATTCGGGGGAATGGTAGGTAATCAATAATTTTTTAAAGAGTTAAAATAAAAAAAATGATTAAAAATTAAATATAATTTGAAAAATAAATTTTAAAAAATTCTGAGATATTAATAAAATTTTAAGTATAACTGAATTTTAAAAAAATAAATAAATTAAAAGAAAAAAACTCAAGGATTATATATAAGTTTGTTTTGGTGAAGTAATAAGTTACTGAGAACTAAACTAAACCCGATTTCGAACCGAAAGTAGTGATGAAAATAAAGTGCGATAAGGGCAATGTATTTTAAGTGTTGACGGAACAGGTATTTTAAAAAACATACTCTCAAGTTAATTGACACCAATTAATTATTTAACAGAAAGATGAGTTTGTACACTTGTATATAAAAATTAGGAAGAAATGTGCATTGCAGGAACAAAACTTTGACGTGAGTTTGTGTGATAACGATCTCATCTGAGGCTCGGCGATCGTGCACATGAAAATCGTGTTTGACCTGACCATTGATGCTTTTCTCTTAGCCTTCAAGAGGTTTCGTTCCAGGCGAGGCCCTTGTCGAATTCTTTATAGTGATAACAGATACACCTTCACGGGGCTGCTAACAAAATCGTACAGTTTATTTTTTATTTTTTTATTTTTATTACCTTTTGAGGTTATTAGATACACATACGATACATTAAATATAGTGGGGCTATACATAATTTTAACTGTAGGTTTCATGGAGTCCGTTGGATGTGTCAGTCCTGAATACTTTATCTGATAAGGTAAAGATGCCGTCCGATTTTCCATCAGCTATTGATGAGTAGCAATGAAGGGTTTAACAGGTCTTGGCCTTATCTGGTGTGATTCGTTAGCAATTCTTAGTGAGCATAAAGGAGGCCACATGAATAATCCGTGTGCCGTAAGAACGTTGCTTACGGCCGGTGACGGCTCCTTACAGCTCCTTACGGCTGCTTACGGACACTCTACGGCACGAAAACATAACCTCCAAGAGCCGTTGGGTGTCCGTAAGCAGCCGTAAGGAGCCGTAACCGGCCGTAAGCAATGTTTTTACGGCACACGGATTATTCATGTGGTCTCCTTAAATCTAATCATCGGTGGCCATCTCCTTTGATCCTCTGAATATTCTAATATTCCCCAAAAATTCTTGTCTCGTCTCATGTGGGACGCACGGCTCGCCTCGCCGCTGCTCGAAAAATCAACCAAGCGGAGATACGAATCGACATCCCTCGGCGCGCCGATGTTTCAGCCAACCAAGACGCTTGCTTTAGATGACTGAGCCAACGACGACTCTCATGCAGTTGTTCTAACAATCCTCTGCTTATTCAAGAGAGCTCGAGGCCCGCTTTGCCAGCGAGGGCACTGAATGGATACCCCCCTCATCTGTGCGTCTCACTTTGGAAGAATTTAACCTATTAAGTCCCAGGAATTTCAAATTTTTTTTCTGCGTTTGAGTTGGAAAATCTTAAAGAAAATGCTAGAAAACCTATATGAAAATACCATTCCCCCTTATTTTCAAGTCTGCCCTACACGATGAGATAGTTTAAAAGACTCTAAAATTTGATTTTCAATTGTTTATTTACAAATAAAAACAAAAAATCAAGATTTTTTCTGCTATTTTTTTTTTTTTTTTAAATCAAGAAAAACAGTGAAGAAATTTTTTTTTCCACACCTGAAATTATGATGAACGGTGAACATTTTGTTTGAAGTTTTCAGAACTTTTTGAATTTTTGATCTGCGATTTTTTTAAACAAAATGGCGGCCCAAAAACTACGTCATATATAACTGCACAAAAGCGTAAGGCGAAATCAACAACGAAAAATGAGTCTCGCCCAAAACAAGTTATGGCCGAGCCATAAAAAGTCCTTAATAAATACATTGTTTACATTTTTATCATGAAAATTCTGAAATTCCAAGTATTAGGCCCAATACCATGCGGGCCCAAAAGTAAAAATAGAGTTATTGAAAAAAAAAAAATTTTCTTGTATTAGAAAAAAACTCAACAATTATTTATGTTGCACAATGATATCAACGTGAGTTTTGGGATCTTTGAACACGAATATAGTCTTTTGTTTTTTACCAAACGCTTTCTCGTGAAAATTCTAACAATATTGCAACTATTTGATCGCAATTTTTTTTTTATAAAAATAAGATCATCAATCATCAAAAAAATCCTACTTGTACTATATTCCATCCTAAATATTTGATAACTTCGCTACAGGCACGGAGAAATGAATCGCAATAGTTCTACCACAGTTGACCCAAATTTAATGAATTTTCATGCAAAAACGGTGCATCCAATTAAAAAAACTGAAAGTATAATTTATTCTTAAAATTTTGCCTAAAAAATAGTGGTATTTTTTTTTTTTAATAACTCTATTTTTACTTTTGGGCCCACATGCTATTGGGCCTAATACTTGGAATTTCGCTATTTTTATGATAAAAATGTAAACAATGTATTTATTAAGGACTTTTTATGGCTCGGCGATAAGTAGTTTTGGGCGAGACTCATTTTTCGTTGTTGATTTCGCCTTACGCTTCTGTGTAGTTATATATGACGTAGTTTTTGGGCCGCCATTTTGTTTAAAAAAATCGCAGATCAAAAATTCAAAAAGTTTTGAAAACTTCAAACAAAATGTTCACCGTTCATCATAATTTCAGGTGTGGAAAAAAAATTTTCTTCACTGTTTTTCTTGATTTAAAAAAAAAAAAAAATAGCAGAAAAAATCTTGATTGGCGGAATTGCTTTGTAAAAACTTCGTTGACCAACTTCTAGTTCCACAACTGACAAAGATTCCGTAAGTTTGTTACGCACTTTTAGTTTCAAGTTGGTTGAGGATCTTAAACAGTAAACCAAAATGTGAACGATCTTGCGCATATGGGAAAGAAGTTTCAAATGCTCAAGTATTGAGTTGGTTGAACATCTGGATTGATTTCCTCAGTGGCGTTAAAACAGGCGATTGATCATTGAAATCATTTTACAAAAAGGATGCTGGAGCGATCCGTTGAAGGCAATGTCACCAAAGTTGAGATTTTTTGAGTTGAGTTACGGTGTATCCACGCGGACAATCAGTAGGGTTGACAGCAGATTTCACGTGCTTCCAGTTGAGTTCAAAAAATAATGACAAAAATTTTTCTTACACGATTGGCAACATAGATGCACGAACATGAGGAATTATTCTCAAACTAATCAAGCACCACCTCGGAATCGGACCAGCCCAGTATTTTATGTAGTTTTTCGCCAAATGAACGTATAATGTGTAGCATGAGCCGCACGAGCAACAAAACTCTAAATAGTTTTAATCGAGGCAGGCTTTGAGTTTTTAGCGGAGCTATCTTCGTTCTAGTCATCATCATAGTAGAGTATTGATGAGAAATGACAAAGTAAACAACTGCTGGATAGGCATTCAAAGAGGCGAATTCTTGCAAGTATTCAGCCATCAAATCGTAATAAACTTTGTTCATTACGTTTAATCGAGGTAGAGAGGCTCCCTTTCAAAACACTATACAGAACATAGATGCGATTCCTCTCTCAAAAATAAAATTAAAAATAGAAAAAAAAAATTTGTGTGGAATCGAATCTTAGTCCGTCACGTCTGAGTCCAAAACTCTAATCGCTTGACCACGAAGCAGAAATACGGGTGTTTAACAATCGTGGCAATTATTTTTATCACGAGCACTCTTAATTTATTTATTTTATTTTATTTTATTTTATTTTATATCATCATCAATGGACAGTAGTCCTATAGAAGTAAATATAATACATTAAAGTGTAATAAGTGGATTCAGCCACTCATTAATTAAAAGCAAAGGCGAATGCTTTGCACTCCTTCTTAAACAAACTAACATCATTGCATTTCTTTAAGTTACAGTGAAACCTCTATAATTCGAAACTCAAGTGTCCGGCCATCAACTTCGAATTATAGAGGATTTCGAATTATAGAGGTTCGAATTACGGAGGTAAATTTGGTAAATTTATAAAGAAATTTCGAATTATAAAGGTTTTAAAAATATTTGCTCTTTATTTGTCCGTACAATAATCTAGATTCAACTTATTTTTTACTCAAAAACGATGTTATTCTTAACTGCTTCCTCTTTTTCACAGCTTCATTCAAAACAAACGATTCCAAGTTCTGTAGCGAATGAAAAACTTCATCTTTTACATTTTCCTGAGATTCTGAAAAAAACCTTATTTTTTCTATCATTGACATTACTTCAACAGCTGAAGGAGTTCTATTTTCAGACTCGACCGTTTGCTCCTCATCTTCAGATTCACTTTCATCAAGCCTAGCTTTTTTGTGTAAAACTTCAGCCGCAATTTCACTGACGCTCCTCTCTTCAAAGGTTGCGACTTCTTCGTCAACATTCAAATAATCAATGTACGGAAAATTTCCATCAGTAACACGACGCCATTCTTCACTTTCTTCAAATACTGTAATTTCTACGTTAGCTTTTACAGAAACTTGAAATCCCGCATTTGTAAAACAATTTTTAATAGTTGCAGATGTCACCTCGTTCCATGCAGCTTTTAAAAGTCTGCTTTTTCTTTTAGTGTAAGCGATCGATACTTTTTACTCGACATGTTGCTTGTTTCACATTGACTTCGACACTAAACTAGCTTTTCAAAAGTCAATTCTAAACAGACCAGCCCACTTACGATAATGGGCGGTTCAAAAACTGATCATTACAGTTACTTCGAATTGTAGAGGTCAAAATGCATGTAAATTCCGTTCATGGGGCAAAAAGCTACTTCGAATTATAGAGGTTTCGAATTCTTGAAATTTCGAATTCGAGAGGTAATTTTACATTATCCAGCATATGAAATTGAAGAGTCCGACGCATAACTTCGAATTATAGAGGATTTCGAATTATAGAGGTTCGAATTATAGAGGTTTCACTGTACTAGGAGAAGTATTCCAGCATCTTCTCAGTCTATTAACAACAGAAAAAAATTCAAATGCTGATTTGGTATTGCGCTCTTTCAGTTCTCCCAAGTTCCTAAGATCAAATCTTACATAACGATATGAAAATAATTCAGTCAAACTAGTACCAAGTAATAGTTTATGCAAAACTTTAAACACAAAAAACAGGTCGTAATAACAATGTTGTGATTTGATAGTAAGAATTTTAAACTTATTAGATATTATCTTATAATCGTGATCTAGGTAACTCATTGGTGTGCCATTTTTTAAGGACAGGTATCTAAGAAATTTATGGTTTATCCGTTCAAGCTTAACTATAAGAGTCTCAGTGTATGGAGTCCAAATTTGAGAATAGTGTAACATATGTGGTAATACAATAGATTTATAAACTGCTATGAATGTTCTTGGTTTTTTGAATTCTCTGGAGGCCCTAATAATAAAATTCAAGAGTCTTGGATACAACGGCATCAATGAGTTTATCAAATTTCATTTTACAATCAAAAATTATACCTAGGTCATTAATATACTCAACTCTCTCTAAAAAAATTTCATTAATTGAATAACAATAGTTAAATTTTCTCTTAGAATGGCAAAAAGATATAAATTTACATTTACCAATATTGAGGTCAATATTAATTGATATTGACCAATCAACAATAGAGTTGAGATCATTTTGCAAGTTTTCACAATCGGCAATATTTACAATCTTATAAAATAAATTCAAATCATCCGCAAAGATAAGAATTTTGGTAAATTTCAAACTAGAACCTATATCATTTATAAAAAGAAGGAAAAGAAAAGGTCCAAGGTGGGACCCGTGGGGGACACCAGAGGTGACATCAATGGGTCCCGATAAGTGTCCTTTAACTTCAACCTTCTGAACTCTATCACTCAAATATGAGCGTAGCCAGGACAATAGATTGTCACCAATTCCAAAATTACATAGTTTTTTCAACAGAATATTAATATCTACCCTGTTTGAGATTTACCGCCTTTTATTGCCACGGGATTGGTCATGCGAGCGGCCGACGCCAGAGCTGCCCGGAGTGACCAGTTTCCACCCTCACCAGTCTTGCTGCAACCGTGATGCCGCAATCACGCGACATGGGACTCAACGCCGTCGACGTCGATCGACCGCTTATCTACGACGATTCTACCTACTTTACCAAAGGTTGAGAGACTCCCGGCCAAAACGGCGAGCTCTCTCTCCTCACTTGTACATAGTCATATAATAATTGTTCAATAAATAGTTTAAGTGCAGGATAAAAACTATAAGTGTTGTGCTTTCCAAATAACCTCGCTTTTCACCTTTCCCGCTCCCTCGCGATCGCTGTGAATTTTCCTCAACCTAAAGCGCAACCTCCGCGTTTTCCCAAACATTTGGCATCCCTTGTGGGGAAAAGTCCCCCGAAAAATAGGCGCGTCACGAGTGAAACGAAAAAGTGAGAAGTTTGTGCCACGCCGCGGCCATTTTCTTCTCTGCAGTTCGAACGAAGAAGATGCCAGTGACGGCTAACCCGTGGCGCGCGCATCACCGCCGCGCAGCCACGCTTCAGTGTCAGTGACAACAGTCGTCGTGGGAGGAAGAGAGACGGACGATCGCGCTCCGCGACTCTCCTGTCCACACCGAAAGCCGCGCTAACAGCTGACCCAAGGCGGCCTGTCCAGCGAGCACTCATCGGCCAACAAGAGCGACCATCTTGTTGGCACCTCACCATCCAGGTTACCCTGGAGCCTACCACGCCACCCGCGTAACCAGTACCCAAACCTAAGACGGTGGTGGATTAGAAGGAGCATCTGAAACCCGTCGGCCTACCACGTCCCTGCCGCAGCCCCTCTGCAGTGGGCGAGAGAGAGAAGGCACCTCGATCAGCTGACTCCGCTAATACGGTGGGTCCGCTCCAAGTCGCAAGCTTGTGTTGCGCAATTTAATAATTAATATTCCTTTTCTTTTGTTTGTTTGTTTAGATTCTGAACGGTGTAGGTAAAGTTGACTAAACTTGTTTTCAATTATAGCCTTTTCTTAAGTTTGTTTATGTTTACCTTTTTCCAAATCAAATAGTCAGTTGACCCAATTACTCAATCATTGAGTACAGCTGCTATTATTTTGGCAAATAATTGATTATTTTGGGGTCAAGTGACCAATAAAATTAGGAATAATTTTTTCTATTTTTACCTTTGTTTATATTGAGATCATCTGTATACTTAATTTCATTTTATTTTGTTCCACCTTATCTTACACTATTGAATTTGCAGGTGCAACTAGCTGGTAACTTGTAGTCTACGTTGACTGTTCGCCAACATCTGAGCAACCATTGGCACCTGTAAGAGCAAGCGAAGGGACTTTCTTCACCAACTACTAGTCCTCGAGTCCTCATACAGCTGCAGCAGCACTCCCAGAGTTCTTCGATAGCCTTGAGTTCAAAAGTACTGTTTTGTATGGTTGTTAGAGTCAGCGTTGGAACCAATTTTTGCCAATCTTTACTAGTAAAGTATAATCTCAAATTACTTATATTGCTGAATAGTTACTGATTGTTTCATTTTTCCAATTATATATTTTCAAAAAATTCTAGTTGAATTTTTTATCCATTTTAGGTTTGTTTCAAGACCAATTTTCTCAAGACAATTATTTAGCCCACTATACCCAACTACGTGCTAACTATTATCACCCTTTGGTTTGTTTTCTTCTCTAAGCGGTGTTCAGCTTGTTTGAGCACCTTTTGATCTGTTTATTTGAAAGATCAATCCAAGTGCCTACTAACCCTTGCCCCAACTCAACCCAATTAGAGTTGTTTAGGGATTTTCAATTCCTTTTTTCTCTATAGTTTTTTGTTTATCTATTTACCTTTTTCTTCTACCTTTATTTTTTGATTTTTTCACTTTTTTCATTTTTTAAACTTTCATTAAAAATTATGTTAAGGTTTTCTTCCGAAATCAGCCACCTGCCTGGCTTAATTGTTCTTATTTAAATTGTATTTCAGTTTAAATTATTCTTTACCAGTAATATTCATAGGTTTGAATATTTTCCGATTTTCTTTTATTTAAATTGTATTTCAGTTTAAATTCTTTTCCACCAATAATATTCATATGTTTGAATATTTTTCAGTTTTATTTTATTTAAAGAATAATTGCCTCATCTTAATTGTATTTCAATTAAAGATTGTTCCACCAGTGATATTCATAAGTTTGAATATTTTTTCATTTTTTCATTTAAAGAATAATTGTGTTTCAATTTATATTTTCACCACTCATGTTTTTTTTGCCGTGTCGAAATCGCCTCAAGTTTAGAAAACAAATTAAAATTGTGTTTCAATTTAAATTTTCATAAGCCAAAAGTCAGTTTTTAACCTTTACCTGTTTATTTGTTATTTCAACTACCAGCATACCTTGCAAAATGAATAAACCAAATTCATTTGCTCAAATCCTTAGCGCATAAGTTTTAATCCGAAATCAAATCGTCACTCATTTCGAAATCTTCGAGCAAAAGGGAGCGAGTTGATGATTCGCGAGTTAGCAGAGAAACGCATCCTGCGTCTCAAACAACTCTGGTAAGATTTTGTCAAAAATGACCGAATTTTAAGGAACTGCCAGGATGTAGACCGTTACCACGACTACTTCGTAAAAGACAATTACTACCATATGCAGGACACCTTCGATGACGTGTGGTGTGACTACATCCAATTTCTTAAAATTAAGCCACCTGCGACACACCTAGTCCAAGCTCCGGCTGTAACCTCAAAAAATCTGCCAGCTGAACAGCTCCATGTTCAGACTCCGGCACCTACCTACGAATTCAAGTCCTTGATTAAGGTACAGCCACCTGAACCACCTCAAGTTCGGGCTTCAGCGACCCCCTGCAAAATGGAATCATCTGAGACATCTCAAGTCCAGGGTCCAACGAACCTCTCCAAGAGCAAGCCACCTGCAGCTGTCCTGGCTCAGGCACCGGCCATCGCTTTCGAAAAACAGCCACCTGAATAACTTAGAGTTCAGGCTTCGGCTACACCTTTCAAAATTCAGCCCCCTGCGACACACTTAGTCCAGGCTTCGGTTATACACTCCAAAATTCAGACACCGGCAACGTGTCTTAAAGCTCA
This sequence comes from Encarsia formosa, assembly GCA_038277355.1. Classification (NCBI taxonomy): domain Eukaryota; kingdom Metazoa; phylum Arthropoda; class Insecta; order Hymenoptera; family Aphelinidae; genus Encarsia; species Encarsia formosa. Next base: position 24,744,021 of record CM076187.1, read on the forward strand.
GCCACCTGCAACAGTCCTAGTCCAGGTTCCGGTTAACTACTCAAAAATTCAGCCACCTGCGACAGTTAAATTAATTAAAGTCCAGACGCTGGCTACCATGACAAAAGTACAGCCACCTGAACTAATCCAGCTTCAGGCACCGGCTATACGCTCAAAAATAAAGCCACTTGAACCACTTCAGGTTCAGGCCCCAATAACGATCTAAAGCATTCAGCCACTTGAAGTGCCTCAACTTCAGGCCCTGGCTGTATCATTATTTAACTATTGGGTTTTCGACCCAGGAATTTTCCTTGGGGAGAGCATCAGGCTCTTACCAAAATTGCCCAGTAAGCCCCTACGTTTGATCGTACGCTTGCTAACCACCCCAGACTTAACCTACAATTATTTTTATATATTACTTAATATTATTTTTATTTTTATTATGTTCACAGATATTACTAATCGTCTACAGTCGATTAAGGCAGGCGGAATGTTTGAGATTTACCGCCTTTCATTGCCACTTGGTTTTATTGCCATTGGTCATGCGAGCGGTCAACGCCAGAGCTGCCCGGAGTGACCAGTTTCCGCCCTCACCAGTCTTGCTGCAACCGTGATGCCGCAATCACGCGTCACGGGACTCAACGCCGTCATCGTAGATCGACCGCTTATCTACGACGATTCTACCTACTTTACCTGAGGTTGAGAGACTCCCGGCCAAAACGGCGAGCTCTCTCTCCTCACTTGTACAGAGTCATATAATAATTTTTTAATAAATGGTTTAAGTGCAGTATAAAAACTATACGTGTTGTGCTTTCCAAATAACCTCGCTTTTCACTTTTCCCGCTCCCTCGCGATCGCTGTAAATTTTCCACAACCTAAAGCGCAACCTCTGCGTTTTTCCAAACCACCCTATCAAAGGCTTTTTGAAAGTCCAGATAAATAGAGTCTACCTGAGCAGAGTCTGAAAAATACTCATTGATGTATCCACTATACAGAATTAAGTTCGTAATCGTGGTTTTACTCTTCACAAAGCCGTGTTGAGCACTTACAATTTTATCAATAAAGAGATCGGTCAGTTTTCTAGCAATAATAGAGTCAAACAGTTTCGAGACAGATCCCATAATAGAGATAGGCCTATAGTTCCTAATATCATGTTTATCACCAGATTTATAAATCGGTGTCATGTATGAAATTTTCCAAATGTTTGGAACCGAACCAGCCAGCAAAGATTTGTTAAAGAGAAATCTCAGTGGTCTAACAAGAGCAGCATTACAATTTTTTAAATAATAAGATGGAAGGCCATCAGCCGAAACTGAGCAGCTACCCCTCAAATTCTTCAAAGCAAAGGCTACATCATTATCCTCAACAATCAGCGAATCAAACCATCCACTCACATGGTTCAGATTCCCAACATTATCAGAATTAGCCGAAAACACAGATTCAAAGTAACAAAAAAAAAAAAGATCAGCTACATCTGCTGGATCATTGGCACATCCATCATCCAAAAACATGTTATTAGGAAACTCATTTGATTTATTCTGTTTGTTGATGTAATTCCAAAAATTTTTAACATTTTTAGCCGATATTCTCTCAATATAATCAAGATAATTATCATGATCAATACGAGATTGATAAATACATTGAGCTCTCAGTTTTTTAAATACAATCTTATCCTCAAGGAAGTCAGTCTGCAACGAGATTTTATGAGATGAGGCCAGCAAGTTTATCAGAATACCATTCAGGATAAGTACTATTAACAGACCTGACCCTAGGAACATTACCCACACATGAAGTGTCAAGAATCTCATAAAATCTGGCTGTAGCCGCTTCCATGTCCAAGTTTAAAAACGTTTCCTCGCAATTTACAACATTCAAAGAATCAATAATATTAGTATAATTTGCCTTTCTGAAATTTAAATGACAAGAATTTAGCTTTATAATGTTTTTCAAGGTAAAAGGAAGTTGAATAAAAATAGGAAGGTGGTTACGTTTTTCAATGTTGACCAAGGAATCAGTTGATGGTATAATCTTGTGGTAGCAAATGTTTGAGCAGAAGAGAAGATCCAAATAACCTTTTTTTTCATGAGCCGGATACAATTGAGAGAAGCCATGTCCACCGTAGTAGTCCAAAATTGTTTCAACATTTTTACCAACAGTTTGAGAGTTACCTCCATATGTAGCTAGTAGAGTATCACCAGATGACTAAGTTGTATCAGGAAGATTAAAATCACCAATAATTAAGAAGTCATGACTTGTGTACAACGATCTTAGAGGATTTAAGGTGTCACAGTGGTGTGTATAGTTAGAAGGATCACTGGCAGGGGGTATATAAAGACCACCTATAATATACTGAATATTTTGAAAGTCAATTTCAACATACAACTGTTCAGTGAGTAGATTTGTGCTTGTTTGAATATTAACAAGTCTTAGGGAAATAAAATTAGCTATTGCTATAATTATACCGCTACCAGTACGTGCATTATCAAGATCATGTCTGTCACATCTGTAAATATAATATCCAGTTAGTCCAAGTTCATTATCGTTGATTCCACAATGAAGAAATGTTTCAATTAAAACTATTATTTGAGGCTTAGGGGTAATGGTGTGAATGTTTTTTCTAAGATCATCTAGTTTTGTTCTAAGTCCATTAACATTTTGAAAATAAATGGTGTTGATGATGCTACAGATTCTCAAATGTCCAATAATTTATTTGTTATTGTGATTTTCTTTGCAACCAGTGTAGGAGTACCACCTTGAAAAATAACAATTTTTTTATCATTTTCAGGATGAGTCTTATTGTATTCATCAGCCAGTTTTCTTAAAGTTTTACATGGCTCCCTCTGAAGTCTAGTATGATCCTCATTAATTTTAATTTCATTGGGAATTTTTCTCCAATTTTTAAGAATTTCAATTACATCATTTCTATCACCACATCATAGCTTTACACTACTGAAATAACCTGGTGCTTTTGATTTAAGTCTAAAAAATGTAGCCGTACTCAGATCAGTATTACACAGTTTGATCGTCTTTAAAGAATCAATAATTTTCTTGCGGTCAAGATCAAGCTGGTTTTTACCACTCAACTCAGGAATATTATGCAGTATCACATTATTTTTGTTATTTTTCCTAGCTTCAAATTCTCTAAACATATTGTGCATTGTATCATAAGAAGATTTAATTTCAGTAGTAGAGTTTAAGTTAATTCCATCAAAGTTTGGGTTAGAATTAATTTGAGAACTTAAATTATTCAATTTATCTGCAAATTCTTCACTCATTAGTCTAAGATTATCCATTTCAGACTGAAGCTTACTAATTTTAAGATTCAATTGAGATTCATCACTATCCATTTTATTATTCAGTTCAGTATTTACAAGGTTAAATTTAATTTTAGAAACATAGTTATTATCAACATTGGATTTAAGAGAATCAAATTTGTTATCAAGGTCAGTCATAATGTCATCAATCTTCTTATTCAGCTTATCCACAAAATTACTATTAGATTCAATCACTTGCAATATTTTATCAAGCTTAGAGTTTGTAGATTCATTACATTTATCATCTATGTTGGCAGAGAGTTCAGCTAATTTAGTATCCAAAGATTTAAATGCTTCTTTCAATTCAAGAAGTTCAGTAGGAGCTCCATCAGCTACACAATATTTGCATTTAAAGAACATTGAGTTAGCAGATTTAGTTTCCATGCATCTGATCTCGTGTACTTTGTGGTAGCATGATAAAGGTTGTTGCAGCCCTTACAGGGAACTATGGTAAAGTTTGACTGATGGATCAGAAAAGCTTTTCTGACAAGAAAAGCAAGTTGACATCTTCTGTGTTTATTTATAAATACTGACTAACAAGCACTGATTCTAAAAATTTCACACAATTTCTAACCTCAAAACAATAACAAAGAGATTTACTGATAAATCACAGACTTGAGTGGAGTTTTTCTCAGAAAGTAATACAGTATGAGCAAGATTAAACTGCAGTTTAAAACAAAGATAAATTATATGAAAAAATAGGAGTAGCACTTTAGTGTACAATCAAATAAAAGGAGAGCAATAAAACTTAGGTGTTCAGGCGTGCTTAGCAGACGATATTTCTATAAAGGAGTTCAAAATATATCTTTTAAATCTGGGTGACCATCGTGGCACAGACTTGCACACGGAAACTTGTATATTGCGGTTACACTATAACATTTATTTTATTAATTAATTAATTTATCAATTCATTAATTTATTTATTTTATCAAAATACTTAGCCCGGAAAAAATAATTATTCAAATTTTACGTGTGGCTTATATGTACGTGTGGTCTGTATGCGTAGCTTTACTGTAGGGGTATTTTTTTCTTGTTTTTAAATTTAAGAATTTAAAACTGTTCTTTTTTACTATTAATTCTAATTGTAGTTTTTAAAATATTTAACTAAAACTAAAACTGGTTAGTTTTAAAACTAAATAACAAACAACCTTCATCGACTCGATACGCTCCGCAAAGGCAGGCCTTGGACCAAGACTGGCTACGATTTAGAGGTTAGAAATCCGCAGTTATGGAACCTGCTGAATTTAACAAGTACGGGTATAGGAAGTACTGCGGTCATTTTTAGGTTGGAGTCATAATGCTGTTCGTGAGGGTTTTTTTTAGCTGTAATCTCACAGCTTGCAAGCTTACAAACTTATTTATATTCGAATTGATTACTACCGTGTTCAAACCTTTCCATTCATATTTTTATTGCAAGCTCAAATCTTGCAATTTTACTTCCTAACTATACCTTCAGCTTATTTTTCACTTTGCTTAATTTATTTTCAAGTTCAAAACTTCTTTCAACTTAGCTTGTTGAGAGTTTGTGAGCTCTAGCCAACAAATTTTGAGAATATCACAAATTTTCTTACTTTACCCTTTGCCTAATCCAAAAGTTAGTCTGTTTTGTAATTTTACAGATAATTATTAATCACTTACCTGGAAGCGATTAATGGGGCCGGAATGTTCACGATCTCGTGACTCTTTTTCGACACTATGATGGTCAGCTGAGCGTCTGATGCTACTTTACGGCTCAGCTGCTGACATCCGCCCGCATCAGTCATTCAACAGCAATCGCACGCGCTGTTTGACAGCGATTGTGATATGTTTTTCATGCAAAAACCACGCATCGCAGAGCTACAATTAATCAAGCCCGATTCTACGAAACATTTGGTCTTTCGAGCCGAATTAATCACAGCTCTACGACGCGTAATTGTTGCGAATAAAACGAAGCACGATCGGAGTTTTAATGCCATGAATAGCGGGCGTCGGTAGCGATGGCCGTTGAACGACTGATGCGGGCTGATGTCGGCAACTTAGTCATAACTTTTAGATGAGCACCGTAGCCTCAAAAATGAGTCGAGAAATCGTGAACATAACTCATTCGAAATCAATGAATTAATTTCAAAATCTTCAAATCAATTTTTAGCAGTAAGTATGATGACTTAAAAAAATTATCAACTGATATCTTGTAACTTTTGATTGAATCATATACAAGAATGAGTTGAAGTTTCACGTCAACATTTGAAAACGGTAAAAAGATGCAACCATAAGGAGGCTTGGCAGCGTAGGGGTCGTACCTAGCGGGGGCCCATGCGGGTGCATGAAATTGAAAATAAGAAAAAAGGATTTTTTTTATTTTTTTTTATTAGTAAGTGATTATTTATCATTTTTAAACATATGAAAACAAAATTTAAGATAAAAAATTTTTAAAAACGTTGAAATTTGCATGTTTTGAAGATTATGTACCACAATTTTCTATTTTTCTTGTAAATTAGTCCGATAATCTCAAATTTTTATAATTTTAAAATAATCTTCAAATTTTTATCTTTAAAATGACACCTGACTCGTAGTAAACTTGTGGATTTTGATGATTAGCCAAATTTTTAAATGTTTTTTTCCATAAGAGCCCATCTTAAAAAAAAAATTCTAAACTGATTTTTTTCTCGAAAACGAGTCCAACAACCATTGTTGTGTTGAATAGGAAAGTTGTTTGTCTTACTTCAAGGAATCTACAGAAATTTTTTGGGTTCTTACTTTTGGATTTTGAAAAAACTGCCAAGCCCCCTTAACAGAAACTTTATATTAATTATTCGTCAAGCAGAAAAACGTGCCCATCAAAAAGTTAAAGCAGCCATACAATGTACAGAGACTGTGCAAAAAAACTAAATATTACTACTAACATGATAGAATCTAAATCTTTCTCATGAGATAAAGAATTACTCGACATTAAAAAGTATTTATTAATTATCTCATGTTTGAAGATTCCTTTTTCATCATGCACTGCAACCATTGGGTAATATTCAGACAATTCCTTAATTTCATAGGATTTATCCTGTAAATATGATGATAAAACTGAAACAATCATTGAACTATCGTATAATGGTTGAAACCCATTTTTCACTTCAACTAAAAGAATAGGAACTTTTTTATAAGAAGACCAATTAATTTCTTTTTTTAAAACTGGATTGACTTCAACAACGTCATATGATAAGCCATAATAATCTAGTAACACTCTGACCTATAAAAATATAAATTTAAAATAAACAATTTTAAGAAAAATTTAAAGTTAAATAATTTTATAATTTACCTTGCAACAAAATGGACAAGTTTGATACTGATACAGAGTTACTTTCAATCCTGTCTTATCTAGATGTGAGATTACCTGTAAAAAATGTATGGTTAAAAACTATTTATTCAAGAGATTCAAATACTTTTTGCTTTTGAATCTTATATCATTTTAAAGTTTATGATAGCAATAGATTGGGAAGCTACACTCTGAACATAAGAACTTTATGGGTGCTTTCAAAAACTATGAGCAGGGGCTCTAAAATGTATCTTGCCATCGTAAGGAGGCGCCAATCGTTAGGGTAAAAGAACAAAAAAAAAGAAAAAGAAAACTTTTTTCGAACGAGTCTCCATCTCACTGTTAATTATCACTGGATTTCTTCACAGTTTAAAAAAAAAATTGTGAAGTGAAACTTCTATTCTGTCGGTAGAGAGTTTTGAGCGGTCGGGAGTGAATCCAAAAAGCCTGGCTTCCCCCCCCCCTCTCCTCAACTCCTTCAATTTTCCCCTCAACTCGTAGTCCTCCCCACTCTCTTCAGCGCTAAAGAGCTCCGAGCCAGCTAGCAAGGCATAGCTGCCAAAGCATTGAGGTCTGATTGAGCCCAAACTTGAGGGAGCTGGCGTGTGCGACATAAGAAAAAATTTTGCTGAAAGAATATATCTATAGAGTACGTAGTCTATCTGTGATACACACAGACTTTGCTTATGGCGCACACGCCATCTACCTCGAGTTTGGGCTCTGTCAGGCCTCTCTCTCTCTCTCTTTTTCCTGCTTTGAAGCGCGGTGTGTAAGTTGCTCTGTGAACGCGGTCAATTGATTTGCCAAATCCTGCTACAATCTTGCTCTTGTAGAGACCCACTAACTGTAGAAAGTGATTAGTGTGATTGCTGCTTTTATAAAAACTTTTGTGTGGTGAAAAACTTATGTACTTTGTTTAAAATTGGAGTGTTTTTAGTGAAGTTAAGTGTTTAAGGTTAGTTGGACCATAACCCTATTGGTAACATCGCTACGCCCAATTAATTATAGTTTTGCCGCCAGATGGCAGCACTTTAAGTTACCGACTGAACAGTGTCTGACTTCAACTTAACCAACACTACTTCCCCGCTAAAATTCAAATTTTGAATTACTGCCGGCTCAAAGTCAGACTTCACTACTTGCCTACCTTGCAACTTCATAATACTTTCCACTCTCTTCTCGTATCTTATTCTACTAGTTTGCAATCATGTTTATGGGGGAAGACGTTTGCTCTGCTTGTAATGCACCTAAAAAAGCCAGAAATCTTATTCATTCGTGCTCCAGCTGTAAAAAGCTGTTTCACAAATCATGTGCGAAATTTTTTATTGACCTTAGGGATGGGGTACCCTCAAAGGTGTGCCAATCCTGCACAGGCGCCAATGAATCTGCATCCACTTCGACAAGCCAGAAAAAAGATTTCACACTTGCTCTACGTGCCGCTGTCACTTCCAATCGTGTAGAAAAGGCCTCGCTGAGCTTAATCCTCAGCGAATTGCGAGATTTCAAAACAACTTTCGGCAATCGGCTGGATAATATTATAGGTAAGCTGAAAGACTTACCTCAACTTGCCTCGCAGGTAAAGGAACATGATGATCAGCTTAAAGAAATTTAGCGGAATATTCTAGAAATCAAGCAAAGACTTGATTCCGGGGACGGAGAACTAGTTGGTGCTACAGGAACTGATCGTGAACTCCTTAAAAAGGTTCAGGAACTCGAGAGGAAAAATGCTGACCTCAATCGACGTGTCTCCACTTTGAACTCTGTGCGGAATAACGCAACCACGGACTACGTGATTGATGGACTATTTGTTCCTGAGGGTGCTAATCTGAAAGCACGTGCGTTTCCCGCACTAAAAACTGTACACCCAGACACGGAATTGAGGGACATTGATGCAGTACGACAGCTCAATAGAACCTCTGCTCCGCCTTCTTCCATCAATAAACATGTCAACCAGGCTGGAACACCTGATGCTTCTTCTAATGAGTCACCTACCTCACTATGTACAGCTCCAAACGCGAGTACAACATCTGTACCGCGTCCACCGTCAATACTTGTGACTCTCTACTCTCGACCGTTGCTTAAAGAAATTATTTCATCGAAGGTGAAATTTGGCAAGCTGCATACCTCGAGTCTACGTGATGCTTGACCTCAGAATCTCAAGCTGGAATCTTTAACACCTGGGCTCATCAATATTAACGAATTTCTACCTGGTACCAAGTTCAAACTGCACAACCTTGTCCGCCGCAGAGCTTCCCAACAGGACCCTGGTTTTGTCTGCTTCGTAAAAGATGGTGAGATTCATGTGAGAAGAAAAAAGGGTGACAAACCAACCATCATCAATTCTGAGGCAGAACTGGAACGTTTTTTATCATCGTAAACCTCTTTCGTCGTGCAGCGATATTATTGCTCTCCCAAGGTAACATTCCATCTATATTTACTCTCCACCATAATCATAACCTAGCACACCCATCTAAATCAACTGATTTATCGGACTCATCTCAATCATCTTACTCACACCATCTGCAGTATAACTCTTCTTCAGTTTCCGATTCATCACCATATCCCTTCGTGCGACAGTCAGGGACGAAGCTGGAAGTTTGACTGTTGAATGCTAATTCACTGAGGAGTCATACAGGCCAGATTAGGCACTTCTTGCTGAATCACTCCTTGATACATGTGCTTGCCATCACTGAGACTTGGCTTGGATCCTCTGTCGAGAGCTCGCTTATCTCTTTGGATAATTATGAATTGCTCAGGCGTGATCGTAACACTCAGGGGAGAGGAGTTGCACTTTATATTCTATAGTCGCTATCCATGAAGTATCTTTGTTCATCCACTATGGAATGGAGGGGTAAACCCGGTCTTCCAGAATATTTGTTTTGTGAGGTTAGCTTTTAAGGGGGTAATCCTATCTTTGCCGGAGTGGTGTATAGGCCTCCCCACACACCGTTTGTTAATGGCACCGTTTTTGTGGAGGACCTTCGTGTGAATATACGGGATTACAGCACCAAGGTCATTCTTGGTGACTTCAATGTGGATCAACTGTCGTCCTCGGGAGACGCTAACTTTGTGCGTGCTCTCATCGCGGAGCATTAGCTTTACTCGGTACCATATGGGCCTACACATCACACTGCGTACTTGGATACCTGGCTTGATACCTGCCTTGTTGATGCTTTGGACACTGTGTCTAGCTTCTGGAAGACTTATGTCCCCTTCATTGCCAGCCACGACCTGTTAACTGCCACTCTCGACATTTTTGTACCTGACCTGACGCCACCTGATTTTTTCTATAAAGACTACAAGTCCATGGACGTGACAGCACTTAATAGATACTTACAATAATGTGACTGGTCGGCAACTATGGATGGCTCAACCTCCCTCGACGACAATCTGGGATATCTGTACGGCAAGCTCTATGATGCCCTTGACATCTTTGCACCACTTCGGCGAGTTCGGAACAGAAAGAGACGCCATCCCTGGTTCACTTACTACCATAGATCCCTAATAAGAGAAAGAGACCGGCTCTACAGACGCTACAAACGATCTAAACTTGAGACAGAACGTTATGAATACAAACTTGCTCGCGACTTTGCTCATGAACAGATTGAGACATCCAGACTTGAATTCTACTGGCATCGGCTCCGAAACCTCACTGACCCTCGACAGATCTGGAAGGAACTCAAGCACTTAGGCATTTCACCCAAACCTGATACAAACCTTGCTAATTTCACTGCGGAGGAGCTCAACGCCCACTTCGCATCTATCTCATTTGATGCTGCTGCTCCTGCTCTCTCTCTCAATACTTGGATAATCTAAGTAACAGTGAGGGCACGAGCCGTTTTGTATTCTCAGAGGTTAGACTTGATGATGTCGTAGCGGCTATCGACCAGTCAACCTCTCAGGCTGTGGGCGTTGATCGACTTCCGCAGAGCTTTATTAAATCTGCCCTTCCATTCATAGGCTCCATTATTAAGAATATCTTTAAAAAATCCTTAAAAACCTCAACTTTTCCTGACCAATGGAAACAGTCCATTGCTAGCTCTCAATAAAATCCCCTCACCTGAGTGTCTGGGTGACTTTCGACCGATCTCCTTGCTTAGCTTTTTATCCAAGATTTTGGAGAGGTTGGTGTTCAATCAAATGTCCGCATTCGTTGAATCTGGGGGTTTCATGGATGAATTTCAGTCGGGTTTCAGAGCCGACCACAGCACCCAGACTGCCCTTCTCAAACTAATTGACGACAGATGCCGCGAGATGGACAGAAAACTCATAACCACACTCGTACTTTTTGACTTCAGCAAGGCCTTAGACTCAGTTGACCATCTTACACTGCTCAACAAGCTTCACTCTCTTGGGTTCTCATCTGGGGTCCTTAGGTGGGTTACTTCGTATTTGTCAGGCTGTTCGCAGGCTGTTAAAGTAGAGGATGGTTCTTTTACTTCTTTTCGCCCTCTGAACAAGGGCGTGCCGCAAGGCTTGGTATTAGGGTCTCTGTTTTTTGCTCTTTATATCAGGAGTCTCTTTAGCCCAGAGTCTTGACTCTGGTGTATTCCATATTGTTTTCGCGGACGATCTGCAAATATACTTGCAGGGCCAAATCGAGGACCTTGCTCAAGTGCTTAAAAAACTTAGTCGTTATGCGGAGCGGATTGCGGATTGGGCTGCTGAAAATTGCTTGTCATTGAATGTCAGGAAAACAAAGGCTATGATATTTGGGACTGGATTTTATATGGAAAGGGTTGATACTGCTAGCGTGAATTCTCTGACTATGCGTGACTCTAGCATTCCAATTGTTTCCTCAGTGCGTAACTTGGGGGTGGTACTTGATTCCAGACTGAACTGGAAGGATCATGTTTTGCAAATCTGCAAGAGAGCTAATGCTCTAATGAACCGGCTCAATTGCTTCAGACAAAGTACCACCTTCAAGTTGAGGAAGCATCTTATACAGACCCTTCTCTCCGCTCTGGTGGACTACTGCTCCCTAGTGTATTGTAATATTTCCGCTGAGCAAAATCTGAGAATACAGCGAGTTCTCAACAGGGGAGCCGCTACATTTATGGTATTCGGAAGTTTGAGCATATTACGGCATATAGGCGGGAACTCGGGTGGTTACGTGCGGAGAGTCGACGTGACTACTTCGCGGCCTGTCTTTTCTTTAAAATCTTAAGGAGAAGACGTAACCAGCGCTGGAAGTAAAAAGTGGCTATAAAAAAAAACAAAAGGGAAAATGTAAAAAAACGCTCTGCAGCGCGCTAGATAATAATTTTAGCTATTTTTTAAGCCTTGTTTGATGAAAATCGGTTAAAAAATAACTTCAGGAAACTTGGAAAATCGTTTTCCTCCCGTTAACCATGTGTAGCAGATCCTTGCGTCGTCTGCTACCGCACGCGTAGTAAATGCACGAACCGCACATGCACCCGTTCTCATAACCTTTAAAATTTATTTCTCTCAATGAAATTCTAAATTTTTTAAATTATTTATTTCATGCAGCACGTAAAAAAAATAATAAACAAATTAATCCCCAAGCTATACAACCCAATAACGCCGGGCGTCCGAGTTTTTTGTAATTAAAAAAATTTATAAACAAATTATTCCCCCAGTAATAACATCCAATAACGCTGGGCGTCCTGGTTTTTTATGAATAAAAAAACTAATAAACAAATTATCCCCCAAGTTAAACAACCCAATATCGGTGGGCGTCTGAGTTTTTTATAAACAAAAAAATTAATAAACAAATTATCCCCCAAACTATACAACCCAATAACGCTGGGCATCCTCGTTTTTTTATCGATAAAAAAACTAATTATAAGATTATCCCCCAAGCTATACAACCCAATAACGCTGGGCGTCCGAATTTTTTATGAAAAAAAAAATTAACTAACTATTGACCCATAAGTTTAACAACCCAATAACGCTGGGCATCTTAGTTATTTAAACAATAAAAAATCTAATAAGCAAATTATATCCAAGCTATACAACCATAACGCTGGGCGTCTGTTTTTTTGTTGTTGTCAACGGTAATTTAATCCTGGACATATCAACTGCAGTTTTTCTGAATATCAAAGATAAGTGCCTCGTGATAGTCTATTAAATCATTTATTTGTTTATTAAGAGCCCCAAATTTCTCAGTAGGTTTAACGATTAAGCCTGTTCATTTATTGAATTGTTAAATTAATTTTAAAAAGTCCCGTACTCCCAACGTTATTGGCTTGTAAAGCTTGAGGGATAATTTGTTATTTAGTATTTTTATTCATAAAATAACTAGGACGCCTAGCGTTATTGGGTTGTATAGTTTAGGGGATGATTTGTTTATTAGTTTTGTTACCTAGATAAAAAAGTTAGGATGCCCAGCGTTATTGAGTTTTACAGATAAGGAGTAACTTGTTTAATATTTTTTTATTTACAAAAAACTCGGACGCCTAGCATTTTTGGGTTGTACAGCTTGGAAGATGATTTGTTTACTAATTTTTTTATTTATAAAAAATTAGGATGCCCAGCGTTATTTAGTTTTACTGCGAAGGGGTTTATTGTTTATTAATTTTTTTGCTTATAAAAAACTCGGATGCCCAGCGTTATTAGGTTGTATAGCTTGGGGAATAATTTGTTTATTAATTTTTTTAATTATAAAAAACTCGGACGCCCAGCGTTATTGGGTTGTATAGTTTAGGGGATAATTTGTTTATTAGTTTTTTTATTGATAGAAAAACCAGGACGCCCAGCGTTATTGGGTTGTAAAGCTTGGGGGATAATTTGTTTATAAATTTTTTTGCTTATAAAAAACTCGGATGCCTAGCGTTATTGGGTTGTATAGTTTGGGTGATAATTTTTTCATTGGTTTTTTTATTGATAAAAAAACCAGGACGCCCAGATAAGGTCGAAACTTAAAATCTGATAAAACCAAGTATCGTTGTTTTTTTGAGGGTATAATTTTTATGAAAAAACCAATGGACCTATTGACTTGAAACTCTGGACCCTGCTTTCTTGTTATTTTAAATAAATTTAGAAATTTTTTTTTACACTTCTAATCAATTACTAAAGCAGATAAGGTCAAAACTTAAAATCTGATAAAACCAAGTATTGTTGTTTTTTTGAGGGTATAATTTTTATGAAAAAACTAATGGACCTATTGACTTGAAACTCTGGACCTTGCTTTCTTATTATTTTAAATAAATTTAGAAATTTTTTTTTACACTTCTAATCAATTACTAAAGATGTTTAATAAACTTTATTACTAAAGCAGATAAGGTCATAACTTAAAATCTGATAAAACCAAGTATCGTTGTTTTTTTGAGGGTATAATTTTTATGAAAAAACCAATGGACCTATTGACTTGAAACTCTGGACCCTGCTTTCTTGTTATTTTAAATAAATTTAGAAATTTTTTTTTACACTTCTAATCAATTACTAAAGCAGATAAGGTCAAAACTTAAAATCTGATAAAACCAAGTATCGTTGTTTTTTTGAGGGTATAATTTTTATGAAAAAACTCATGGACCTATTGACTTGAAACTCTGGACCCTGCTTTCTTGTTATTTGAAATAAATTTAGAAATTTTCTTTTACACTTCTAATCAATTACTAAAGATGTTTAATAAACTTTATTACTAAAGCAGATAAGGTCATAACTTAAAATCTTATCAAACCAAGTATCGTTCTTTGTTTGAGGGTATAATTTTTATGAAAAAACCAATGGACTTATTGACTTGAAACTCTGGACCCTAATTAATAGAAAATCCTTTGACTAGAGAAAAGAGAGTAAAAAATTGTAGTGTTTATAAGTTGTGGGCAACTAAAATTTAATTTTATTATACTTATTGTGCCCTTAAGTACACAATTATTTTATCTAAGCGTTGGTTTCCACAAATCTTCATCAAATTCAAAAAGCCACACTCAAATTTGAGAAAACAACAAAAATTTATGTTAGCAAAATTTATTTAAAAACAGCCGTTATACATTTACACCTATGATTCATGAACACAAGAGAGTTTTTTTCTTTTTTAGATATCTGGTAGTTATGAATTTCCACTTTTTATTTAAAAGTAATGTTTGATTAAAAATCTTTTACTAAATAAAAGTGAGTGAACAATTTTAGTTTTGATAAACTGTAATAGTTGTTAAAATTTAGTTTGATTTCTCTTATTGCACCCCAAGTATTAAAGAGAACGCAGCAACAGTCAAATTGGATGGAGGAGTCAACAAAAACATGTTTAAGATAAATTTATTTAAAAGCATTAGTTTATTTACATCTACTATAGTTATGAACACTAGATAGCTCACAAGAAAATGATTGATTTTTTTACTATTTTTATTTATCCTATTGTCATGAATTAACACTTTATATTAAAAAGTAGTTTTTGTTTTTAGTTTTCACTAATAAATGTTGCTTGATGCATATAAAATTATTGGTTATATTTGGCAGTACTGCATCCTTCGCTCACTAGCAGCAACTAGCAGACGACATACACTACTACAATTTTGCTGAATAAGAAGAAAACCGATTTTCCAAGTTTCCTGAAGTTATTTGTTAACCAATTTTTATCAAATAAGGCTCAAAAAATAGCTAAAAATATTATCTAACGCGCTACAGAGCGTTTTTTTACATTTTCTCTTTTATTTTTTTTTAAATTGCAATCGACAAATTTTATGAAAACGCGGTTACGTCTTCACCTTAAGGGAGTTGGGTCGCTACTAGAATAAAAAAGACGATTTGCTCGAGACTTGGCCAAAACGTAGGTAATCATTAGTTATAAACTCAGTTAAATTTCTAGACCATCGGGACATATAGAAAAAAGATACAAAAAAATTTGGTTTAACAGGCAATCAAATGAAAAATCACTGAATTTCACGGTTTTTATCAAAATTCATGAAAACGAAAAGAACGATTGTAATAAAAAAAAATGTAAGTGATGGAACAAAAAATAATACACGTTTTTTTCATTAATTATTCTTGATAGACATATGTAAGTTGTAATAAAAAATCAGTGAACGCTAAAATCTTAGGTTAGTCGCCATGTTTTACACGAGTGCGAGAGATACAGAGAGTACCGTTACTAGTCGCAAATGTATAGCGTTCTCTCTCGCACCGACCCAAAAACCTTAAGGACTGGCAGTCCGAATTATTTGGCGAACTTTTTTATCTCTCGGTCGCGTCCTACTCGAGATCTAAACCGAGCAATTCTCATTGTACCTGCCTGTCACTCGGACTCCTTAAGAAAATCTTTTCATGTATCCTCTACGATTTTATGGAACTCCCTTCACATCCAGAACGCTCCTTCTCTTCACACCTTCAAATCACGTCTTAAAAATCATCTCTTCATGCTGGAAGGAGAGCAATGAATGAATCCTAAGATGGCACCAGATTGATGGGATTATTCTACTCTACCAAGTGTTCATGTGATCTATGTGATGTGATACTCAATGATTCAATCTAGTAACTATTATGAAAACCTATGAACCATTATTAGTTATTTAAGCTAGTTCAGTATGCTAAGTTTAGTCACCTCGTTACTAGCATAGGCCACAAAGCATATTGTGTGATGATATCTTATATCTTATATTTCATTATTGTTAATTCACATTGTTGTCATTACCATTACTTTAGAAGCATCATTATGATGATTATTATTGTTGTTGATCACTCTTAATCTTTAATTATTTGTTACTATTATTATAATTATTTTTATTTTTTTACGTATTCATCTTTTGTATTCTACTTAAACATTTTTGTACAACATATTGTACATTTAATAAATATATCAAATTCAAATTCTCTCTCTCTCTCTCTCGAAGGGAATGTCAGTGTGCACATTGCTGCTCGGGCTTCTTATTGTGATATAGAGTTACAGTGCTAAATAAATTGTGCACAGTTGAATTTGTTGTTATATTGCTTGTAAGTGCTTTTGGTAGCTGTTTATAAATAAAAGTCAACTATTTTTATTGCTTGCACTTCGGACGTTTATGCGTCCCATTTGTCCCGTCTGCGAGTAGTCTAGGAGTCATCCTCGACTCCAAATTGGACTGGAAAGAGCACGTGGACTGCATCTGTAAGCGCGCTCACTCAGTTGTGTACAGATTATACCATTTTCGACGCAGCACCACACTCAACTTTACGGACACATTTGATTCAGTCATTTCTCTTCCCCATTATAGACTACGGCTCCCTTGTCAAATGTGATATCTCTGCTGAGCAAAGCTGAGAGTGAATCTTAAAATTCAGCGCATAATGAACAGGGGCATAAGATACATCTACGGAGTAAGAAAGAGCGATTACATCACTCCTCACCGGCGTAAGTTGGGTTGGCTTCGTGTGGAAGGTCGCAGGAATTACTGTGCAGCCTGTCTTTTATATAAGTTGCTTACATCGGGACTACTACCATATCTGGCGGACTTTTTTATTGCCAGTCAGCGCACGTCCTGACCGAGAAGTCCATGGCACTCTAGTTGTTCCCAATTGTCGCACAAATTGTCTCAAACATTCATTTCATTTATCCACCACATACTTGTGAAACAGTTTACCCGCCAACATCCATTCAGCCCCATCCTTTTCTAGCTTCAAATGCCTTATTTACACTCATATTTTTGCCGCAGAGGGTGAGGAGCAGCTGCCTCAGCACTGACCTGGACCATAACATCTACTACCAGTTTGTGCTGAAGTGCAATTTTTTACTATTAATGAGACTGTCAAATCTATTTCAACTGTTATTTTCTCATGCTACTTATTATTTCTATTATTGCTATTATTATTTTTGTTAATTCTTTATGTAATTTATTTATTTTTTCTTTTTCTGTTTATTGTAATATCTGATTATATTTGCTATCGTTTAACTTGAATGTTTTTGTACAACATAATATACAGTAAATAAATCTATCAAATCAAATCTCTTTCTGTGACTTTAATGCTAACCAGCTCTCAGACTCAGATGCAGATACGGTTTTTGTACGTAAATTTATTGAGAAGAACTCATTATTCTCTGTGCCATATGAGGCTACACACCACACCTCTCACTCGGATACCTGGCTTGAGCTGTGCCTTGATTCGATGCTCTTGATACTGTGACAGAATACTGGAAGACTGATACTCCATTTATTGCTGGGCATGACTTACTGACTGCTTCTCTTGACATTCAAACGCCGCAACTGATGACTAATGATTTCAGCTACCGCGACTTTAAATCTGTGAATACTGAGGCTTCGAATGATCACTTGCTTAAATGTGATTGGTCGGTTGTCACGCATAGAACGAGCTCTCTTAGTGCGAAGTTGGATTGTTTGTATGCTAATCTTTATGCTGCTCTTGACGTATTTACTCCACTGAAAACTCTCAAACATAGGAAGAATCACCATCCGTGGTTAACCACCTATCATCGCTCATTAATATCTGAGAAAGAAAGACTCTACAGACGCTACAGACGCTCGAGATTTAATATTGAATTACTCCTATATCGACAGGCACGTGATTTTGCTCATGAGCGGATTGAGTCTGCAAGACTCAACTTTTACTACCACAGACTCAAGGACATCTCTGACCCTCAACAGCTCTAGAAGGAACTTAGACACCTTGGCATCTCGCCTAGCCCTGATTCCAACTTGGGTGGTTTCTTTCTCATTTTCTAAACAACTTGGAAAATGAGAGAGATGATGGTGTCTTTGATTTTTTGACTGTGACAATGGACGCAATCTCTACTGCTGTTAGTCACTCGACATCTCAAGCGGTGGGTGTTGATTCTCTTCCATAGAGCTTTATTTAAACAGCATTCCCATCCATAGGCCCTATTATCCACAAAAGAATGCCGAACTGACGAACCGAATATCTGCAGTCTCCAGAACCTCCTCGGAGTTGTGCCCAGTGGCAAAATCACGAACCCTACTCAAACCAGTCCTTTTCGTCCGCCTTCTATACTTGCAACCCTCAGCTCACGAGCGCTAATGTTGCAAGTTATCCAGGGCAAAATTGAAAAGGGTAAACTGCATTCTACAGCACTGACTCCACACCTACCTGATGGAATGAATCCTAAATCCATTAAACCAGCGCTTATCAACATGAATGAGTTTCTGGACAGGGATATTTTCAAGCTACGTCGTCTGGTTTATCAGAAAGAAAAATTGCCCAACTCAGGCTTTATCACCTTTGTCAGAAATGGCAAGATCTTCGCCCGGAGAAAGAAAGGAGACGCTGCAACGTAGATCACGAGTGAGGAGGATCTCGACCGGTTTTTACAATAACAGGTATATTACTACATCTACTCTCTCTTGGTAATATCTCATTCTGATCTTTCTATCACAATCATGTTCTCAGTTCATCTCAGTCATTAATCACTCATCCGCAAACTCATATTTTACCCTCACCTACCTCAACCTCCTCTCATCATCCCCCGTTGCATGTAGTTGGGAACAAGTTTCGCGTCTGTTATCTGAATGCTAACTCGCTTAGAGCACACATTGAGCAGATTAAGCTCTTTCTTCTGACTAAACCTCTGATCCACGTACTTGCTATTACTGAGACTAAGCTTGGTCCTACTATCAAGGACTCTGTGGTTCCGCTCGAAGACTACGTGCTACTTCGCCGAGACCGTAACACTGGTGGGGGAAGACTAGCTCTTTACATCCATAAATTGCTTTCAGTTAAACACATCTCCTTTTCTACCACGGAGTGGAATAGCAAACCAAGTCATCCGGAATATCTAGTATGTGATGTAAGCTTTAAAGGGGGCAACCCCATTTTTGTAGGGGTTGTTTATCGACCGCCAAAGGCTCCATTCAAACTGGCAACGGACTTTGTTTCTGATCTTCGAGAGGCCATGCAGGGTTATGTCTCTAAAGTAGTCTTAGATGATTTCAACTCTTATATACTATCAGACTGCGCTGATGCGGAGTTTATCCGGTCATTTATTGCTGATAATTCCCTATCTTTGGTCCCATACGGAGCTACGCACCACGCTGCTCACTCAGACACCTGGCTAGACTTGTGTCTTTTCGACGCTCTCGACAACGTGACTGAATACTGGAAGACCAATGTCCCATTTATAGATGTACATGACCTGATAGCAGCTACACTAGACATCTCTGTACCTGAGCCTCCGACTGAGGATTTCACGTATCGAGACTTTAATTCTGTGGACTCGAAAATCCAGAATGAATGCTTGGCTATGTGTGATTGTTCTATTTTCTTAGATGATACAGCTTCTCTATGTGACAGATTAAACTGTCTGATTGCCAATTTGCATGCGGCTTTCGATCTAGCTGCCCAACTAAAAACGGTCACCCGCAGAGGACGAAAGCATCCTTGGTTCACTACTTACATCCACTCTTTTATTACTGAGAGAGATCGGCTTTACAGACGTTACAAACGCTCGAAACTTGACATTGAGCTCTACCTGTCTAGGCTCGTGACCTAGCTCATGAGCAGATCGAAGCAGCGAGGCTCAATTTATACTGGAACCGAATTATAGACCTGAATGATCCTCAACAGATCTGGAAAGAGCTCCGTTACCTGGGTATCTCTCCTAAATCTAACATCAACCTCACTGGCTTCTCTTCAGAGGAACTTAATGCTCACTTTGCATCGGTGTCCTTTGATCCTGATGTTCCTGAGCTCGCTCAGTTTTTGCAAGGTCTGTGTAGAGAAGGATTTGATGATAGCCATTTTGAATTTTCAGCGGTAAGTGTACAGGATGTTGTGAATGCAATCAATGGGTCGACATCACAGGCGGTGGGCGTTGATCGTCTACCGCAAACTTTCATCAAATCTGCACTACCTACCATAGCTCCATTCATCAGTTCCATTTTTAACCAATCACTATCAACAACCAGTTTCCCTAATCAATGGAAGAAATCGCTCGTGCTTTCACTTAATAAAACTCCATCACCGACAACTCAGGGTGATTTTCGGCCGATCTCACTTCTCTGTTTCTTGTCTAAAGTTCTCGAAAAACTGGTCTTTGATCAAATTTCAACATTTGTGGAGGCTGAGGGTCTTATGGATAGTCTGCAGACTGGCTTTAGGCCAGGTCATAGCACCCAGACTGCACTTCTTAAGCTAACAGATGACTTTCGTACGGGCATGGACAGGAGATAAGTAATAGCACTACTATTGTTTGATTTTAGCAAAGCATTCGACTTGGTCTCCCATACTACCCTACTCAGGAAACTCCAAACTCTAGGTTTTTCTCACAATGTTCTTAGGTAGATTGCATCTTATCTGTCTAGTCGCTCACAAGCTGTGAGAAAGGAGGCAACAGGTGAGACCTCTTTTCGTCTCCTGAATAAGGGCGTACCTCAGGGCTCATTGCTAGGCCCCCTGCTTTTCTTATTATTTATTGTGGAAATTGCCAATGGCATTGGCCCTGGTGTACGCCACATAATCTATGCTGATGACCTCCAAATCTACGCCCAAGGTCAACTCGAGGATCTGAGCGAGATCTTGTCGAAGCTGAGCAGAGCAGCATAGTTGGTAGCGGATTGGGCAGCCAGAAATGGCTTGAATCTGAATGTTAGCAAAACGAAAGCCATGATATTTGGCACCCCTTTCAATATTAACAAATTCTTGGAGCTTGGCATCGACTGCCTTCATTTCGGACAGTCATGTATTCCATTTGTCTCATCGGCACGTAGTTTGGGTGTGGTTCTTGATAGCAAGCTGGACTGTAACGAGCATTTGAAGTATATTTGCAAAAGAGCTTACTTCCTCATGTATAGACTCTACCATTTCAGACGCAGCACCACCCTCAATCCACGCATACATCTCATCCAGTCACTACTTTTTCCTATTGTAGACTACTGTTCTCTTGTTTACTGTGATATCTCGGAGGAACAGAATTTTCAGCTTCAGCGCATCATGAACAGAGGTATCAGAAACATCTATGGAATTAGAAAGAGTGATCATGTTACTCCCTACAGACGTAAACTTGGCTGGCTTCGGGTTGAAGGTCGAAGGAGCTATTTCTCTGCTTGTCTTCTATATGAGCTGCTTCACTGTAGGATCCCATCGTACTTGACCGATTTCTTCATTGCTCGAGTCAGCACACGCCCTGATAGGAAGTCCATAGAGTTCTGGTCGTTTCCAACTGCCACACAAACTGCCTCCAAAACTCCTTTCACGTCTCCACCACGTATTCATGGAATGCTCTACCTCTCAACATTCGCTCAGCTCCTGCCTTACCTATTTTCAAACGCCTCATTAACACTAATATTTTTACCACAGAGGGCGGAGAGTAGCTATCTGGTCTCAACACTAGTCATACAGTCGGGAACTTGGTGATTGATAAAAGCCAGTCAAAACCAGCTGTGATATGTTCCTTCCCGTACTAAGTGAAGTGAAATGCGATGAACTCTCAAATTTTTCAAGCTACATTAAAGAATTTATAATAACAAACTCTAGATTGTATACCTGTTATTACAAACTGTTATCGTTATTGCAAATTATCCTTATTTTTATCTTTATTCGTATTCTTAATTTTATTATTAATTACTTATATTTATACATATAAATAGGTACAGTGGGCATTATCCTGACATTTCATATATACACCCGGAACTATTCGGACATTTCCGATATTATCCTGACGTCAGGATGGTGCCATGACATTTCAAAATCAAAAAACTCGAGTTCCATGTAAAACCAAGGTCCAGGAAATGGGTGATGGGTTATTTGGGATGGGTTATTTTGGTTTTTTTGAACACGTGGGTGGATTGCGCGTGATTTGCGCTTAAAGAGGGTGTATTATTGCTTTAGTAATTTTTTACGTGGTGGGTACAGTGGGCATTATCAGGCCGAAGGCCGTATGTGTTCACACACACACACACACACACGCGCGCACATATATATATACTAGGGGGGGTACCCCCCTGCTCGCTCCGCTCGCCAACCCCCTAATTATAATTGATGACTATAAAAATTAATCGAAATAATACGTAAGCTCTATGTTTGGTAAAATAATAAAAAGACTTAAGTGCTCAAAATCAATAAAAGTTAGACACGAGAGTTCAGTTTCTTTACTTACTCATCATAATTTGATTCATAACCTTACCAACCCTACTTAATTTTTCATCCTTAGTAATATAACATATTTTAATCTTAGCCACATGACAGACCTTACTAATTTCATTTACTTCAAATACCGCACTTAATCCCCAACTCATTCCTTACTCACTCTCCCAACAAACCCTACTCACCTTATTCATTCTGGACCTTCCTCATCTTGGATCTCTAGCTTAAACTGCCCACCCTGAAAACTACTCTAGTGATTAGCGAAATAGTAAAAAAAATCTCGATTATTTTCAAATTTCTCAATCTCGTATAAGCAAGCCTCGATTTTCAGTCGTAATACCCCTAGTGCTTCAAAATTGTCGATAATTTTCCGACTGTGTTTTGTTACACATGTGATTTTTTGTCAAACTTGCCCCGCAAGTTGCTGTGCAAAAAAACTGGAGGAAAATTATCTAAAATTTTGAAGCACGAGGGATATTCGGCTGGATTATTTTCCCCAGCTGAATTTCAACTCATAGAAATGCTGTATTTTACATTTTTGCGGTAATAGTTCTATTACTCTTTGTTTACTATGAATATACCTATGAATACTCATATATAGGTATACACCGCAGAGACTCGGGTCTAACTCAAAAGCTGATTCAAGTAAGTCTAACAATTCAAGTTGCTATACGATTCAAAACGTTCGAATTGGAAATAACCAGCAAATTATCGAAATAATTTTAGCCACACCCTTCCGCCAAATGTCAAATGCAGCGTTCCTATTGGTTGGAATTCAGCTCGGGAAAATAATCCACAAAATTTTTTTACAGATTCTTCATGAGATGAACTTACTTCCTGCATAGTAACAGCTTGCGAAATTGCGTTTAAGCGGATTTATGATTTTGTAGGGGTAGCGTTGGATTCAAAATGATAAACGGCTTTGTTCAGCACCATCTCATGACAATAAAAAGTATTTAATAAAAATTTCAATGACATAAAATGACATCATTAGAAAGCTGAGCCCAAGACCTTTTGATGATATATGATTTTATATGAAAATTCAAATTAGAGCCAAAGTTATAATTTTAATATCTGATCTACCAGCCCACTACCACCTTACCTACACTCCACCCTCCGCACACACTCGCCTTATCTAACACGATTTACTATTCTCACCCATATTAAGAACCCTACTAACTATACTTACTTTTTTATCTTCAACTACCTGAGCTAATTCAATCTTCTACTGACCTCACTAATTTCATTAACTTCAAATACCGTATTTTATCCTCCAAACTTATCTCACCCAATCTACGAACAAATCTTACTCACCTTATTCATCAACTCAGTCACTAACTTTAAATATTGAGAAAGCTCTATTAATATTTTTAAGTGCAATAACAAACCCTTCCCACCTCATCTCCCC
Organism: Encarsia formosa; assembly: GCA_038277355.1. Lineage (NCBI taxonomy): Eukaryota > Metazoa > Arthropoda > Insecta > Hymenoptera > Aphelinidae > Encarsia > Encarsia formosa. Next base: position 24,767,989 of record CM076187.1, read on the forward strand.
TTCCACGCTCCTCCCCCATAACCTCCGCCTAACCAACCTCATCTACCTTACCAACCGGAACCGACTGAAATGATTAGCTCTCACTAAACTAACGTATTTCGCTTATCTAACCAGCTGGCTTGAGATTGCGCAAATCTGCACACTAAAGTGTCCCTTGATTACCCGGAAAAATTTCTCGTACGGCACAAATTTTAATTTCTAAGTAAATGTCTTATATCAAAAAGTAAACATTGGTATAAAGGTTAGGTTTAGATTTAAAAAAGTTTGTTTCAAATTGAAATAAAAAATTTTCAAATGAAATTCATTATTATTTATAAATTACTAAAATTAATTATTTATTTTTTTGATAATAAAAGATACTATATTTCAGTAAAAAATTTTGAAAAAAAGGGGATCCAATATTTTTGACGAAGATCCAATTTGGGGGATCAAAAAAGTGCGATATTTAACTGTGTTTTGACCGTGTTTTTAAGAATTTCAGATTTTCGAAGATCCAACTTGGAGAATCCAATTTATGGGATCAGAATAAAAAACGGAAATATAATATAGAGAGATCAGAATTTTTGGATGTTGATAATGAAACGTATGATTGTCCATGAGAAAAAAATTCTGTTTTTAAATACAAACCTACTTCATTAAAACTTTGTCCTTGAGATTTATTAACTGTCATTGCAAAAATTAAAATAATTGGAAACTGTTTTCTGTGAATTATAAATGGATAATTTGAAATTTTATTGGTACTTAAACTTATTTTTGGAATAAATACTACTCTTCCTATTTTTTCACCTGTAGCTTCAATATTATGTTCATATAAATTTGTTATTTTCAATCTTGTTCCATTGCATGGACCATCTTTTTTACTTAGATTTCTAATTAACATTACAACTGCATTTTTTTTAAATTTTAGTTCATGGGTAGAAAGCCCGTCATTTACTGTGTTCGTGAATAATCCGAACCTTTATAATTTACTTTTTTGTTCAATGAATTTGTTCATATTCTTTTTTGTTTAATTTTACCGCGAGTAAAAAAAAAAAAAGAACGTTCGACGTTGCCAAGCGCTGCGTTTTTGACAACGTCGTCACTTGCAATACAACTACCAAAAAGTACACACGCTTTTTCGACTTAACATTAAAAAACTCGGCCGCTCAAGCGTCGAGCATTGATCAAAAGCGATTATTGTTTAATATTTAATTATTTGTAAATATTTGTGAATAAATTGTGATTTAAATTATTCGCTCTCAAACGTACTTCATTTTGATACACTCAATCTACATTCACACTTCAAAGTCCAAGAAGAAAGCCGTTCTCGGCCCTTTGGTTCTACGAGACGGTTAATTCGCAAACATTGGTCCTTCGAACCTGGATAACACCAGAATCAGCAAAAAGAATATAAAAAACTAAAAAGCTGAAGCACGAGGCGCGCAGGCACGCCGGCGCTGAGTGTTCTATAACCAAAAGATACGCATCTTCAAACTGGTAAAATTACAAGCATCGTGTTTCGTCAACTTATGCATCGACTCATGATCATCATACCCGTGCTGTGCCAATAACCAAAGCACACGCAAACCAAAACAAAGTTAGTTGAGTACGCAGGCACGCCGGTACTTAACTAGCTGTTATTTCTGCAACCTTGGAGCCAGTACACAAAACCTGCTTCACGAGTCGTCAACTTGGAACGTCAAGCTGACTCAACACTACGGAGGATTGAAGCTATTTTTTCATCAACCATCATAACCTACAACACGGATTTGATCTGCATCTTCAGACGTCGTCGATAATCGAGTCTTCAGTGGCGTCAAGATTAAAATACGTGAGATCGTTTTATGACTTAGGTTTAAATTTAGCGATTAAACAAAAATTATTATCTTGAAAATTCAAATTTTCATTTCGCGTAACTAAACAAAACGTACGTTTTTTTTATTGCTTATATTTGAAAACTAATTTTATTAATTACTTTGAAAAATGACTGCAATATTTGAAGATCTCATAACCGATCAAAAAGTTACCGCGAAATTCATTCAAAACTTTCTTGTAAACACAAGTAAAGTCAAAAAAACTAGCATTACAGTTGGTTACCTCAATCATCGGGTCGACCTTCTCAACGGTTACTGGGACTCGTACAGGAAAAATCACCATGCTCTCGCTCGCTTCCCAGAATTCGAGGAGTCGGAGTACTGCACGGAGGACATGTACGGCACCGTTGAACTGCTGTACTCCGAGCACACGGCCGTACTTAAGCACGAGATCGAGAAACTGCAGCCTCAGTCAAATACTGGGTCTTCATCGGCTCAGCCTACAACTCAAACAAACACCGAACCTGTAGTACGCCAAATCCACCTGCCTCAGATTGACCTGCCAATGTTCGGAGGTAACCCTCTTGAGTGGGAGAGCTTTCGTGACCTGTTCGACTCCATGGTAATAAAGGTACCCGGACTTTCAAATGTCCAAAAGCTTATATATTTGCGATCGAGACTCACCGGCGAAGCCAAACTGCTCGTTAGTAATACGCCGGTAACCGAGAACGCATTCGACGGCGCGTGGGAAGATTTAAGCTCACGGTACGGTAATCCGCGAATATTGTCAGCTTTTCATATGCGTAATTTGTTCGAGATTGATCAAGTCGTGAAGTCATCACCAGCAGAGATTAAACGTCTACTCGACGCATTTCGGCAATCGATTCGCGCGTTTCGTGCACTTAAAAAACCTGTACACCACTGGGACGAATTTTTCGTGTACATCCTAGTACAAAAGTTGGACCGGGCAACTCGGTATAACTGGGAAACTTCACTTGCTGACAGCAATGAGGTCCCAACCTTCAAGGCATTGACTGATTACCTTGAAAATCGCGTCAACGCGTTAGAATTCGCTAACAGTTCCGATAGTATTCTTAACGCTAAACCACCTAGGCTGAATCATTCAAACGCAAAAGTCAACTCAAATGACCGAAGTCACTCGTTAAACTAATCGGTGCTAAACGCTTCTAAAGTTCAAGACGTTAAGCCTCAATTTGCTAATCAATCAGGTGGGAATAGAAAACCTAAAGCTAAAACGCCAAACCCACCAGTTCCTTCATGTACACTTTGTTCAGGGGAACATAGGATTGCGTCTTGCCCTCAGTTTATCGAGATGCAACCCATTTCACGCAGATATCAAATCCAAAATTTTAAACTTTGTCAAAATTGTTTACGCCCTGGACATTTAGTTCCAGATTGCCATTCCACATATCGTTGCCGAACTTGTAATCGAGACCATCATTCTTTGTTACACATCGATTCAAGCGACCAAACACAAAGTCAATTTACACGACAGAATGAAACACACAATCAGCCTCGCTCCCAGTTTCCTCAGCATACAAAATCAGTCTCGTGCTGCACACTTTCTTCGGTGACAAATCGAGCTGTTTTACTCGCGACTGCTCGTATACAAATTTGCGATCAGAACGGTCACTCAATCGTGATTCGCGCTTTGTTAGATCCCGGAGCAGAATCCACTTTTATATCTGAGTGTGCTACTCAGAGATTAAATCTTAAACGCGAGATAGTGAACGTGAAAATTCAAGGCGTTCAGGCTTGTTCCAGTGGCACTTCTACACATGAAGTCGCTTTTACGATAAATTCGCTTAAAGACAACAATTTTTCGATAAATATACACGCTTTAGTTTTACCTAAACTGACAGGTTTGATTCCAAGCGCCCCGATCACTCCAAAATCATGGGATCACGTGTCTGGTCTTTCGTTGGCTGACCCTGATTTTTCAACTCCAGGTGAAGTTGATTTGATTATTGGAGCTGATTTGTGCGGCCATTTATTCCTTGGCGATAAACGAGTTGGCTCACTTGATGAACCCGTAGCCTGTCGAACCCCTTTTGGATGGGTCTTGATGGGTCCTGTTGATTTTGAAAATACGAACGTTCGTCGTTCACACTTGATTCACGTAATTCGATCACCTAATGAATTTTCTATTGAAAATTTTTGGGATCCTGATAACGATCTGGATAAACCATCAATAAACTTGAAAAATGCACTTCATTGTTCAAATCAAATCGTTTCGTGCCATGACAACGACTGTTTATCTTTCGATCTTCAACGTTTATGGGAGATAGACGAGATTTCTTCCGAGAAACCCTTGTCACAGGAAGAAGAAGATTGCGTGAAAACATTCCTTGACACTCACACCCGCGATGAAACTGGTCGGTACACTGTGCGTCTTCCCTTCCGGTCAAATCCACATGAAAACTTGTTGCCTAACAGACAGGCTGCGGCATCGTTGCAAATCTCAAACGAAAGGAAAGCAGCGTCAAATCCTATTTTTAAGTCTGAATACAATAGTTTCATGTCTACATACCTTGACATGAAACACATGAAATTAATTTCGTCAGAATCAGACGAAGGTACTTTTTTGCCTCATCACGGAATCTATCGCGTATTGCCATCACCGAAATTCCGTGTGGTATTTAATGCTTCCTTTAAAACTCAGTCAGGGAAATCTCTGAATGATTGTTTGATGGTAGGACCCAAATTACAGTCTGAGCTCTGGGCAGTTCTCACTCGGGCCAGACGATTTCGCTTCGCTTTTACAGCTGATATTGTCAAAATGTTCAGGCAAATAAATGTCCACCCTGATGATATTATTTGGCAGAAAATATTGTTCCGTTTTGAAGCATGGAAGAAAATGTTAGAATATGCTCTAACTACCGTTACTTATGGTACTAATTGTGCCCCTTGGCTTGCTGCAGACACTTCTACAATTGGCGGAAGACGAGATTCGTAAATTCCCTTTAGGTACTCGATCCATCCGCAAAGCATCATACATTGATGACTTTTATGACGGTGCTGATACCCTAGATTCTGCTATTGAGGTTAAGAATCAATTAATCGGTATACTTAAAGCTGGTGGTTTTGAATTAAGCAAATGGGCTTCAAATTCCCCAGAACTTTGTCCGAAATCGGAAAATGATGTTAAGGAATTTAAGCTTGATCCAGTTACAACACTTGGTCTTGTTTGGAATCCTCGAACTGACACATTTCCATTGAAGGTAGATATGAACGATTTTAAAAAGGTTCAACCTACTAAGCGTTCCGTTCTGTCGGATATATCTCGACTTTTCGACCCCCTTGGCTGGTATAGTCCAGTTTTAGTTACTGCTAAAATTCTGATTCAAGATATGTGGTTATTGGGTCTTGATTGGGATCAACAACTTTCTCCACAACTTTCAGAGCTTTGGGAGGATTTTAAAATAAAATTACCATTACTCGAAACCATTACCATACCTCGTTGGTTAGGTACCGAAACTTCTTCGGAGATAGAAATTCACGTTTTTACCGATGCATCTGAACGGGCATACTCGGGTACAGTTTATCTGCGTACAAAAAAAACAAGCAGCTAGTTTTGAAAGATTATTACTTGCTTAAACAAAAGTTGCCCCCGTGAAAACTCTTAGTATCCCACGTTTAGAGCTATGCGGTGCACTCCTTGGTGCAAAGCTTGTCGACCAGGTACGTAAAAAGCTCGAGTATGAAAATGTCCAAACTTACGCTTGGGTTGATTCTCAGGTCACCTTAGCTTGGATAAAAGCTCATGCGTCAAGATGGACCCCTTTCGTCGCGAATCGTGTTAGTAAAATCCAATCGTTCGTACGCCCGGATTCATGGCGTCATGTACGCTCCGGTGAGAACCCTGCAGACCTTGCTACTAGAGGTATAAGCCCTGAGGAGTTGATGTCAAGTTCATTGTGGAGGAATGGACCACACTGGCTCTCCGACCCCGAATTCAGTCCCGGCAGTGAGGACTCAATTGAGACAACGTCTCTTGAACTAAAGCGTTGTAATGTAAGCACTGTTCATGTACCAGACTTGTGTATGATTATGAATCTTTTATATAGATATTCTGATTTGGTTAAGATTGTTAGAATAATCGCCTTTTGGCTACGCTATTTACAAAAATTGAAAAGGCGAGATTCGCCTAAAATTTTTCCTAGGGATAATCCGATTGAACCATTGAAAACTTTTGAGCTTTCTGAGGCACTCCGAAATTTGATCTCGAAGTCTCAACATCATTTTTTTAGAGCTGAGATAGATGCTCTTTTAAAAAACCGCAAAATACCCTCTGGTTCATCCATTCGATCATTGAGACCTTTTTTGGATGAAAACAACTTATTACGTGTTGGCGGTCGTATTCAACGCGCTGAATTAAGCTACGATGAAAAGCACCCAATAATTTTCCATAAAGATTGTCGTCTTGCGTACTTGATTATGTTCGAATCACATGCGAAAACTTTACACGGTGGGCCTCAATTGATGGTCAGTCACACAGTGCGTAAATTTTGGATTACTCACGCACAGGTACTTGCTAAGCAATTATATAGTAATTGTGTGGTTTGCGCTCGTTTTACAGCCAAAACGCTAACTCAAATTATGGGTAACTTGCCTGAGTTCAGAGTCAATGCAATTCGACCGTTTTTAGCTACCGGCGTAGACTATGCTGGGCCTGTGATGTTACGTACCACGAAAGGTCGAGGTCACAAAGCATATAAAGGCTATATATGTTTATTTGTTTGTTTAGCCACGAAGGCTCTTCAACTTGAAGCCGTTTCCGACTTAACCACTCCGGGATTTTTTGCCGCTTTTCGGAGATTAGTTTCAAGGCGCGGCCACGTTCAAACCCTTGCCAGTGATAACGGCACTAATTTTCAAGGTGCAGATAAGGAACTTCGCAAAATGTTTTGCGAAGCTTCCAAATTTTACAAAGATGCTTGTGTTTCACTTGCTAAGGATGGCACTGAGTGGACTTTTATACCCCCCTCTGCTCCTCACATGGGTGGAATTTGGGAAGCAGCAGTGAAATCTACTAAGCACCATTTAAAAAGAGTGATTGGCAGCTCGACCCTCACTTTTGAGAAAATGACGACACTATTGTGTCAAATCGAAGCTTGCTTAAACTCACGCCCATTAGTCGATTTGAGTAGTCATCCCGAAGATCTTGCTCCGCTAACACCTGGACATTTTCTCGTCGGTCATGCCTTGACGGTGTTGCCAGAACCAGGAACGGTAAATTTCGATATAACCCTTTCAAAACGGTACGATCTTCTAACGCGAATGCGCAATGATTTTTGGCGACGTTGGAAGGCGGAATACTTATTTACTTTGCAAGTACGCTCGCGATGGTGTGATCCTAGGGAGAATTTGAAAGTCAACTCTTTAGTTCTTATTAAAGATGAGAACACTCCACCAGCTAAATGGCCACTCGCTCGCGTAAAGTCTATTAATACGGGCCCCGATGGTAAAATTCGCGCGGTCATGGTAAAAACGGCTACCGGTGAGCTCTTACGTCCAATACATAAGCTGTGCCTGTTACCAGTCCCAGTAAGCGGTGATGAGTCCGATCCGTTGATTCGTTGAACTGCTGTTATAAAGCTTGAGTTTTCTTGGAATGATTATAATTTTCTTTTATATGTTTATTTTGTAAGCCGTCATGGCGGGCGGCATTCATATGCAAATAAATCAGATTTTTATTTAAATTTTTACATTGACACTGAAAATTGTAAGTCGTCACGGCGGGCGGCATTCAGTGATCAACAAAATCAAATACAAACTTGATTAATTTTTTTTTATTTTTTAATTCTATTTACACTATTGCAATTAAGTGCTTTCAGTTCTATCAATTTTTTTTACCTAAAATCATCTCTAGATGAGGCAGGCGGAATGTTCGTGAATAATCCGAACCTTTATAATTTACTTTTTTGTTCAATGAATTTGTTCATATTCTTTTTTGTTTAATTTTACCGCGAGTAAAAAAAAAAAAAAGAACGTTCGACGTTGCCAATCGCTGCGTTTTTGACAACGTCGTCACTTGCAATACAACTACCGAAAAGTACACACGCTTTTTCGACTTAACATTAAAAAACTCGGCCGCTCAAGCGTCGAGCATTGATCAAAAGCGATTATTGTTTAATATTTAATTATTTGTAAATATTTGTGAATAAATTGTGATTTAAATTATTCGCTCTCAAACGTACTTCATTTTGATACACTCAATCTACATTCACACTTAAAAGTCTCAGAAGAAAGCCGTTCTCGGCCCTTTGGTTCTACGAGACGGTTAATTCGCAAACATACTGAATTTAAGTATTCAATTGGATAATCTAAACATATATTTGAATCAGCTTGATCTACTCCGTAAATATAATTTGTCTATACTGTAATATGTTTTACTTGGTCCATTTAATATCTTTAATACTTTTCTGTTTATCATTTTCATTTTTTGGAGCAATAACTTTGTTTAGATTATTATTTTCATTTATATCTCCAAAAATTGAATGGCAAACATCTTTACTTTTCCATTTCATAGGTCTTTTAAAATTTTCAATTTCACCTTCTCCTATTTTTAGTAATTAATTAGAAAAAATTTTATCTTTACATCTCATATTTTCAGTGAGTTTAAGAATTTTGAAATTTTTCCACAATTTACTGTATTTAATCGTATCTTCTACAATAATTTTTTCATTGCCTCTTTTGACTACAGGAAGGATTTGTCCAAAATCGCCACCTAAAATTATTAATTTTTCTCCAAAATGTCATGTCCTGAAATTAGGACAGATCTATTTAATTAATTTGGCTCTACTTCACCCTTTTGTGTGACCGGGTAGGTAATTCGAATAACTGAGAGGAGGTTAATTAATGAAACTACAGAACCCGAAAGACTACTATGAAAATATATTTATTATAAAAACCAAACCATTACAAAACGTTACACGAGCTACTTCCTTAAAAATAATCTTACTTCTATTAAAGTTCTGGACACTGCACAGAGAGAGAGAGAGAGAGAGAGAGAGAGTTGACGGTTGTAGGGTTTGAAGGTATCTGGGTGATACTATTTGGCAGGAGGCCCTATTCTCCTGGTGCAGGTTTCACTGAGGTATAAATTACTGACACAAGGTGTAGGATTAATTACGTTTATTTACTATACTCGAAGTACAAGCTGTCGCACGAGGCGCGAGCAGCTTAGGTCTGTGCCGTTCGGTAGCTAGGCACGCACTGGTGGGCCGGCAGGCTAAGCTCGACGTAGCGAGCTGCAGGCGGCTTACTCGTTCACTCTCTTTCTCTCTGATCGAGATTTTGAACGAGACACATCGCAGCCCGTCCTCCTCTTGTTCTATTGAGTTACGAGTATTTAACAAATCGGTCATAGTTGAATTTGTTATTATATTGTTTTTAGTGCCTTTTGTTGTTATTTTATAAACAAAAACCAACTGTGCTATCGTAATAAACATTTAAACTCAAATCATAAATAGTTCATTAAAGTGAGGTTAGTGCGAATTTTTGGCGGGTGAAGTACCTAAGTAGTGTCTACATATAAGTTTCGACCACATTGTGAACACAGTGCAAAACCGCGCGAATTTTCAAATCCTGAGTGGTGACACACATTTTCTCTGCTGGTAATAGTGTCTGAATATTACACTGTGGACTGACTATTCGGCGGTCTCCATCACTTGCCTGCTCGCGCAACACATTGTGGTCTGACCATTCGGTGACCATAATCACTCGCCTGCTTACATACCACACTGTGGTCTGACCATTCGATGACCGCGACTACTCGCCTGCTTTACACCACACTGTGGTCCGACCATTCGCTGACTGTAACTACTCGCCTGCTTTCATACAGCACTGTGGTCTGACCATGAATCTGAAGTTGGCACCTCCAGCACCATTATTGCAGTGATGCTCAACCGAAAATAAAGAAAAAATATATTTGATTGAATTTGTTGATAATTTAAGCGTTTAAATAACATACAGAGTTGAAAAGGAGTATGATCCAAGAATGAAAGTTGAATGAAACTAGAATCCACCCCCTCTGTACAGCTTCCACCCTAAAATAAGGGGTGGATTATTCGAAAATGCTCAAACACGCGCTTTTGATTTTCCTGTGACTTTGATAACGGGGATAGGTTGAAATGACACAAACTTAGCTAGAGAAATTTTTTCGGACCAATCGAAGGGCACGTTCATCCCTAAAATGAAGGGTGGATTTTACGAAAAATTCTCAAACACGCACTTTTGACTTTCCTGCGACTTTGATCACGGGGATCGGTTGAAATGACACAAACTTAGCAAGAGAAATTTTTTCGGACCAATCGAAGGGCACGTTCATCCCTAAAATGAAGGGTGGATTTTACAAAAAATTCTCAAACACGCGCTTTTGACTTTCCTGCGACTTTGATCACGGGGATCGGGTGAAATGACACAAACTTAGCTCAAGAAATTTTTTCGGACCAATCGAAGGGCACGTTCATCCCTAAAATGAAGGGTGAATTTTTCGAAAAATTCTCAAACTCGCGCTTTTGACTTTCCTGCGACTTTCATCACAGGGATCGGTTGAAATGACACAAACTTAGCTAGAGAAATTTTTTCGGACCAATCGAAGGGCACGTTCATCCCTAAAATAACAGGTGGATTTTTCGAAAAATTCTCAAACTCGCGCTTATGACTTTCCTGCGACTTTGATCTCGGGGATCGGTTGAAATGACACAAACTTAGCTAAAGAAATTTTTTCGGACCAATCGAAGGGCACGTTCATCCCTAAAATGAAGGGTGGATTTTTCGAAAAATTCTCAAACTCTCGCTTTTGACTTTCCTGCGACTTTCATCACGGGGATCGGTTGAAATGACACAAACTTAGCTAGAGAAATTTTTTCGGACCAATCGAAGGGTACGTTCATCCCTAAAATGAAGGGTGGATTTTACAAAAAATTCTCAAACACGCGTTTTTGACTTTCCTGCGACTTTGATCACGGGGATCGGGTGAAATGACACAAACTTAGCTAGAGAAATTTTTTCGGACCAATCGAAGGGCACGTCCATCAGTAAAATGAAGGGTGGATTTTTCAAAAAATTCTCAAACTCGCGCTTATGACTTTCCTGCGACTTTCATCACGGGGATCGGTTGAAATGACACAAACTTAGCTAGAGAAATTTTTTCGGACCAATCGAAGGGCACGTTCATCCCTAAAATGATGGGTGGATTTTACAAAAAATTCTCAAACACGCGTTTTTGACTTTCCTGCGACTTCGATCACGGGGATCGGGTGAAATGACACAAACTTAGCTAGAGAAATTTTTTCGGACCAATCGAAGGGCACGTCCATCAGTAAAATGAAGGGTGGATTTTTCAAAAAATTCTAAAACTCTCGCTTTTGACTTTCCTGCGACTTTCATCACGGGGATCGGTTGAAATGACACAAACTTAGCTAGAGAAATTTTTTCGGACCAACCGAAGGGCACGTTCATCCCTAAAATAAAGGGTGGATTTTACGAAAAATTCTCAAACACGCGCTTTTGACTTTCCTGCGACTTTGATCACGGGGATCGGTTGAAATGACAAGAACTTAGCAAGAGAAATTTTTTCGGACCAATCGAAGGGCACGTTCATCCCTAAAATGAAGGGTGGATTTTACAAAAAATTCTCAAACACGCGCTTTTGACTTTCCTGCGACTTTGATCACGGGGATCGGGTGAAATGACACAAACTTAGCTCAAGAAATTTTTTCGGACCAATCGAAGGGCACGTTCATCCCTAAAATGAAGGGTGAATTTTTCGAAAAATTCTCAAACTCGCGCTTTTGACTTTCCTGCGACTTTCATCACAGGGATCGGTTGAAATGACACAAACTTAGCTAGAGAAATTTTTTCGGACCAATCGAAGGGCACGTTCATCCCTAAAATAACGGGTGGATTTTTCGAAAAATTCTCAAACTCGCGCTTATGACTTTCCTGCGACTTTGATCTCGGGGATCGGGTGAAATGACACAAACTTAGCTAGAGAAATTTTTTCGGACCAATCGAAGGGCACGTCCATCAGTAAAATGAAGGGTGGATTTTTCAAAAAATTCTAAAACTCTCGCTTTTGACTTTCCTGCGACTTTCATCACGGGGATCGGTTGAAATGACACAAACTTAGCTAGAGAAATTTTTTCGGACCAATCGAAGGGCACGTTCATCCCTAAAATAACGGGTGGATTTTTCGAAAAATTCTCAAACTAGCGCTTATGACTTTCCTGCGACTTTGATCTCGGGGATCGGTCGAAATGACACAAACTTAGCTAAAGAAATTTTTTCGGACCAATCGAAGGGCACGTTCATCCCTAAAATGAAGGGTGGATTTTTCGAAAAATTCTCAAACTCTCGCTTTTGACTTTCCTGCGACTTTCATCACGGGGATCGGTTGAAATGACACAAACTTAGCTAGAGAAATTTTTTCGGACCAATCGAAGGGTACGTTCATCCCTAAAATGAAGGGTGGATTTTACAAAAAATTCTCAAACACGCGTTTTTGACTTTCCTGCGACTTTGATCACGGGGATCGGGTGAAATGACACAAACTTAGCTAGAGAAATTTTTTCGGACCAATCGAAGGGCACGTCCATCAGTAAAATGAAGGGTGGATTTTTCAAAAAATTCTCAAACTCGCGCTTATGACTTTCCTGCGACTTTCATCACGGGGATCGGTTGAAATGACACAAACTTAGCTAGAGAAATTTTTTCGGACCAATCGAAGGGCACGTTCATCCCTAAAATGATGGGTGGATTTTACAAAAAATTCTCAAACACGCGTTTTTGACTTTCCTGCGACTTCGATCACGGGGATCGGGTGAAATGACACAAACTTAGCTAGAGAAATTTTTTCGGACCAATCGAAGGGCACGTCCATCAGTAAAATGAAGGGTGGATTTTTCAAAAAATTCTAAAACTCTCGCTTTTGACTTTCCTGCGACTTTCATCACGGGGATCGGTTGAAATGACACAAACTTAGCTAGAGAAATTTTTTCGGACCAACCGAAGGGCACGTTCATCCCTAAAATAAAGGGTGGATTTTACGAAAAATTCTCAAACACGCGCTTTTGACTTTCCTGCGACTTTGATCACGGGGATCGGTTGAAATGACAAGAACTTAGCAAGAGAAATTTTTTCGGACCAATCGAAGGGCACGTTCATCCCTAAAATGAAGGGTGGATTTTACAAAAAATTCTCAAACACGCGCTTTTGACTTTCCTGCGACTTTGATCACGGGGATCGGGTGAAATGACACAAACTTAGCTCAAGAAATTTTTTCGGACCAATCGAAGGGCACGTTCATCCCTAAAATGAAGGGTGAATTTTTCGAAAAATTCTCAAACTCGCGCTTTTGACTTTCCTGCGACTTTCATCACAGGGATCGGTTGAAATGACACAAACTTAGCTAGAGAAATTTTTTCGGACCAATCGAAGGGCACGTTCATCCCTAAAATAACGGGTGGATTTTTCGAAAAATTCTCAAACTCGCGCTTATGACTTTCCTGCGACTTTGATCTCGGGGATCGGGTGAAATGACACAAACTTAGCTAGAGAAATTTTTTCGGACCAATCGAAGGGCACGTCCATCAGTAAAATGAAGGGTGGATTTTTCAAAAAATTCTAAAACTCTCGCTTTTGACTTTCCTGCGACTTTCATCACGGGGATCGGTTGAAATGACACAAACTTAGCTAGAGAAATTTTTTCGGACCAATCGAAGGGCACGTTCATCCCTAAAATAACGGGTGGATTTTTCGAAAAATTCTCAAACTAGCGCTTATGACTTTCCTGCGACTTTGATCTCGGGGATCGGTCGAAATGACACAAACTTAGCTAAAGAAATTTTTTCGGACCAATCGAAGGGCACGTTCATCCCTAAAATGAAGGGTGGATTTTTCGAAAAATTCTCAAACTCTCGCTTTTGACTTTCCTGCGACTTTCATCACGGGGATCGGTTGAAATGACACAAACTTAGCTAGAGAAATTTTTTCGGACCAATCGAAGGGTACGTTCATCCCTAAAATGAAGGGTGGATTTTACAAAAAATTCTCAAACACGCGTTTTTGACTTTCCTGCGACTTTGATCACGGGGATCGGGTGAAATGACACAAACTTAGCTAGAGAAATTTTTTCGGACCAATCGAAGGGCACGTCCATCAGTAAAATGAAGGGTGGATTTTTCAAAAAATTCTCAAACTCGCGCTTATGACTTTCCTGCGACTTTCATCACGGGGATCGGTTGAAATGACACAAACTTAGCTAGAGAAATTTTTTCGGACCAATCGAAGGGCACGTTCATCCCTAAAATGAAGGGTGGATTTTACAAAAAATTCTCAAACACGCGTTTTTGACTTTCCTGCGACTTCGATCACGGGGATCGGGTGAAATGACACAAACTTAGCTAGAGAAATTTTTTCGGACCAATCGAAGGGCACGTCCATCAGTAAAATGAAGGGTGGATTTTTCAAAAAATTCTAAAACTCTCGCTTTTGACTTTCCTGCGACTTTCATCACGGGGATCGGTTGAAATGACACAAACTTAGCTAGAGAAATTTTTTCGGACCAACCGAAGGGCACGTTCATCCCTAAAATAAAGGGTGGATTTTACGAAAAATTCTCAAACACGCGCTTTTGACTTTCCTGCGACTTTGATCACGGGGATCGGTTGAAATGACAAGAACTTAGCAAGAGAAATTTTTTCGGACCAATCGAAGGGCACGTTCATCCCTAAAATGAAGGGTGGATTTTACAAAAAATTCTCAAACACGCGCTTTTGACTTTCCTGCGACTTTGATCACGGGGATCGGGTGAAATGACACAAACTTAGCTCAAGAAATTTTTTCGGACCAATCGAAGGGCACGTTCATCCCTAAAATGAAGGGTGAATTTTTCGAAAAATTCTCAAACTCGCGCTTTTGACTTTCCTGCGACTTTCATCACAGGGATCGGTTGAAATGACACAAACTTAGCTAGAGAAATTTTTTCGGACCAATCGAAGGGCACGTTCATCCCTAAAATAACGGGTGGATTTTTCGAAAAATTCTCAAACTCGCGCTTATGACTTTCCTGCGACTTTGATCTCGGGGATCGGGTGAAATGACACAAACTTAGCTAGAGAAATTTTTTCGGACCAATCGAAGGGCACGTCCATCAGTAAAATGAAGGGTGGATTTTTCAAAAAATTCTAAAACTCTCGCTTTTGACTTTCCTGCGACTTTCATCACGGGGATCGGTTGAAATGACACAAACTTAGCTAGAGAAATTTTTTCGGACCAATCGAAGGGCACGTTCATCCCTAAAATAACGGGTGGATTTTTCGAAAAATTCTCAAACTAGCGCTTATGACTTTCCTGCGACTTTGATCTCGGGGATCGGTCGAAATGACACAAACTTAGCTAAAGAAATTTTTTCGGACCAATCGAAGGGCACGTTCATCCCTAAAATGAAGGGTGGATTTTTCGAAAAATTCTCAAACTCTCGCTTTTGACTTTCCTGCGACTTTCATCACGGGGATCGGTTGAAATGACACAAACTTAGCTAGAGAAATTTTTTCGGACCAACCGAAGGGCACGTTCATCCCTAAAATAAAGGGTGGATTTTTCGAATAATTCTAAAACTCTCGCTTTTGACTTTCCTGCGACTTTCATCACGGGGATCGGTTGAAATGACACAAACTTAGCTAGAGAAATTTTTTCGGACCAATCGAAGGGAACGTTCATCCCTAAAATGAAGGGTGGATTTTTCGAAAAATTCTCAAACTCGTGCTTATGACTTTCCTGCGACTTTGATCACGGAGATCGGTAGAAACGACACAAACTTAGCTAGAGAAATTTTTTCGGACCAATCGAAGGGCACGTTCGTCCCTAAAATGAAGGGTGGATTTTACAAAAAATTCTCACACACGCGATTTTGACTTTCCTGCGACTTTGATCACAGGGATCGGTTGAAATGACACAAACTTAGCTAGAGAAATTTTTTCGGACCAATCGAAGGGCACGTTCATCCCTAAAATGAAGGGTGGATTTTACGAAAAATTCTCAAACACGCACTTTTGACTTTCCTGCGACTTTGATCACGGGGATCGGTTGAAATGACACAAACTTAGCAAGAGAAATTTTTTCGGACCAATCGAAGGGCACGTTCATCCCTAAAATGAAGGGTGGATTTTACAAAAAATTCTCAAACACGCGCTTTTGACTTTCCTGCGACTTTGATCACGGGGATCGGGTGAAATGACACAAACTTAGCTCAAGAAATTTTTTCGGACCAATCGAAGGGCACGTTCATCCCTAAAATGAAGGGTGAATTTTTCGAAAAATTCTCAAACTCGCGCTTTTGACTTTCCTGCGACTTTCATCACAGGGATCGGTTGAAATGACACAAACTTAGCTAGAGAAATTTTTTCGGACCAATCGAAGGGCACGTTCATCCCTAAAATAACAGGTGGATTTTTCGAAAAATTCTCAAACTCGCGCTTATGACTTTCCTGCGACTTTGATCTCGGGGATCGGTTGAAATGACACAAACTTAGCTAAAGAAATTTTTTCGGACCAATCGAAGGGCACGTTCATCCCTAAAATGAAGGGTGGATTTTTCGAAAAATTCTCAAACTCTCGCTTTTGACTTTCCTGCGACTTTCATCACGGGGATCGGTTGAAATGACACAAACTTAGCTAGAGAAATTTTTTCGGACCAATCGAAGGGTACGTTCATCCCTAAAATGAAGGGTGGATTTTACAAAAAATTCTCAAACACGCGTTTTTGACTTTCCTGCGACTTTGATCACGGGGATCGGGTGAAATGACACAAACTTAGCTAGAGAAATTTTTTCGGACCAATCGAAGGGCACGTCCATCAGTAAAATGAAGGGTGGATTTTTCAAAAAATTCTCAAACTCGCGCTTATGACTTTCCTGCGACTTTCATCACGGGGATCGGTTGAAATGACACAAACTTAGCTAGAGAAATTTTTTCGGACCAATCGAAGGGCACGTTCATCCCTAAAATGAAGGGTGGATTTTACAAAAAATTCTCAAACACGCGTTTTTGACTTTCCTGCGACTTCGATCACGGGGATCGGGTGAAATGACACAAACTTAGCTAGAGAAATTTTTTCGGACCAATCGAAGGGCACGTCCATCAGTAAAATGAAGGGTGGATTTTTCAAAAAATTCTAAAACTCTCGCTTTTGACTTTCCTGCGACTTTCATCACGGGGATCGGTTGAAATGACACAAACTTAGCTAGAGAAATTTTTTCGGACCAACCGAAGGGCACGTTCATCCCTAAAATAAAGGGTGGATTTTACGAAAAATTCTCAAACACGCGCTTTTGACTTTCCTGCGACTTTGATCACGGGGATCGGTTGAAATGACAAGAACTTAGCAAGAGAAATTTTTTCGGACCAATCGAAGGGCACGTTCATCCCTAAAATGAAGGGTGGATTTTACAAAAAATTCTCAAACACGCGCTTTTGACTTTCCTGCGACTTTGATCACGGGGATCGGGTGAAATGACACAAACTTAGCTCAAGAAATTTTTTCGGACCAATCGAAGGGCACGTTCATCCCTAAAATGAAGGGTGAATTTTTCGAAAAATTCTCAAACTCGCGCTTTTGACTTTCCTGCGACTTTCATCACAGGGATCGGTTGAAATGACACAAACTTAGCTAGAGAAATTTTTTCGGACCAATCGAAGGGCACGTTCATCCCTAAAATAACGGGTGGATTTTTCGAAAAATTCTCAAACTCGCGCTTATGACTTTCCTGCGACTTTGATCTCGGGGATCGGTCGAAATGACACAAACTTAGCTAAAGAAATTTTTTCGGACCAATCGAAGGGCACGTTCATCCCTAAAATAACGGGTGGATTTTTCGAAAAATTCTCAAACTCGCGCTTATGACTTTCCTGCGACTTTGATCTCGGGGATCGGGTGAAATGACACAAACTTAGCTCAAGAAATTTTTTCGGACCAATCGAAGGGCACGTCCATCAGTAAAATGAAGGGTGGATTTTTCAAAAAATTCTAAAACTCTCGCTTTTGACTTTCCTGCGACTTTCATCACGGGGATCGGTTGAAATGACACAAACTTAGCTAGAGAAATTTTTTCGGACCAATCGAAGGGCACGTTCATCCCTAAAATAACGGGTGGATTTTTCGAAAAATTCTCAAACTAGCGCTTATGACTTTCCTGCGACTTTGATCTCGGGGATCGGTCGAAATGACACAAACTTAGCTAAAGAAATTTTTTCGGACCAATCGAAGGGCACGTTCATCCCTAAAATGAAGGGTGGATTTTTCGAAAAATTCTCAAACTCTCGCTTTTGACTTTCCTGCGACTTTCATCACGGGGATCGGTTGAAATGACACAAACTTAGCTAGAGAAATTTTTTCGGACCAATCGAAGGGTACGTTCATCCCTAAAATGAAGGGTGGATTTTACAAAAAATTCTCAAACACGCGTTTTTGACTTTCCTGCGACTTTGATCACGGGGATCGGGTGAAATGACACAAACTTAGCTAGAGAAATTTTTTCGGACCAATCGAAGGGCACGTCCATCAGTAAAATGAAGGGTGGATTTTTCAAAAAATTCTCAAACTCGCGCTTATGACTTTCCTGCGACTTTCATCACGGGGATCGGTTGAAATGACACAAACTTAGCTAGAGAAATTTTTTCGGACCAATCGAAGGGCACGTTCATCCCTAAAATGAAGGGTGGATTTTACAAAAAATTCTCAAACACGCGTTTTTGACTTTCCTGCGACTTCGATCACGGGGATCGGGTGAAATGACACAAACTTAGCTAGAGAAATTTTTTCGGACCAATCGAAGGGCACGTCCATCAGTAAAATGAAGGGTGGATTTTTCAAAAAATTCTAAAACTCTCGCTTTTGACTTTCCTGCGACTTTCATCACGGGGATCGGTTGAAATGACACAAACTTAGCTAGAGAAATTTTTTCGGACCAACCGAAGGGCACGTTCATCCCTAAAATAAAGGGTGGATTTTACGAAAAATTCTCAAACACGCGCTTTTGACTTTCCTGCGACTTTGATCACGGGGATCGGTTGAAATGACAAGAACTTAGCAAGAGAAATTTTTTCGGACCAATCGAAGGGCACGTTCATCCCTAAAATGAAGGGTGGATTTTACAAAAAATTCTCAAACACGCGCTTTTGACTTTCCTGCGACTTTGATCACGGGGATCGGGTGAAATGACACAAACTTAGCTCAAGAAATTTTTTCGGACCAATCGAAGGGCACGTTCATCCCTAAAATGAAGGGTGAATTTTTCGAAAAATTCTCAAACTCGCGCTTTTGACTTTCCTGCGACTTTCATCACAGGGATCGGTTGAAATGACACAAACTTAGCTATAGAAATTTTTTCGGACCAATCGAAGGGGCACGTTCATTCCTAAAATGAAGGGTGGATTTTTCGAAAAATTCTCAAACTCGCGCTTCTGACTTTCCTGCGACTTTTATCACGGGGATCGGTTGAAATGACACATACTTAGCTATAGAAATTTTTTCGGACCAATCGAAGGGGCACGTTCATTCCTAAAATGAAGGGTGGATTTTTCGAAAAATTCTCAAACTCGCGCTTCTGACTTTCCTGCGACTTTTATCACGGGGATCGGTTGAAATGACACATACTTAGCTATAGAAATTTTTTCGGACCAATTGAAGGGCACTTTCATCCCTAAAATGAAGGGTGGATTTTTCGAAAAATTCTCAAACGCGCGCTTTTGACTTTCGGCGTTATGGGGTAGTAGCGGTTTTGGGGATTGTTTTTAATTTACTTATATTAAATATTCGCAATTACTTATCTTAAATATTCGCAAATACTTATCTTAAATATTCGCAAGAGCTCGGGAGATTTTTTTTTCATTTATTTATTTATACAAAACTCGCGAGCTTGGCGTTATGGAGTTGTAGCAGCTCGGGGGGTTATGTATTGAGTCATCTATTTATAAAAAAGATTCGCGAGCTCCGCGTTATGGGGTTGTGGCAGCTGGGGGGATTGTGTATTTACTTATTTATTCATAAAAAAATCTCGCAAGCTCGGCGTTATGGGGTTGTAGCAGCTTAGGGCATTATGTATTGAGTCATTTATTCGAAAAAAAAACTTGCGAACTCGGCATTATGGGGTTGTAGCAGCTTGGGGGATTTTGTATTTATTTATTCATTCATAGAAAAATCTCGTGAGCTCGGCGGTATGGGGTTGTAGCAGCTTGGGGGATTTTGCATTAAGTCACTTAATTATAAAAAAAACTCGCAAGTTCGGCGTTATGAGGTTGTAGCAGCTTTTGGAATTGTTTTTGATTTACTTATCTCTAGAAAACTAGCAAGAGCTCGGGAGATTTTTTTTCCATTTATTAATTTATACAAAACTTGCGAGCTCGGCGTTATGGGGTTGTAGCAGCTTGGGGGATTTTGTATTTATTTATTTATTTATTCATAAAAAACCTCGCGAGCTCGGCGTTATGGGGTTGTAGCAGCTTGGGGGATTATGTATTTACTTATTTATTCATAAAAAAAACTCGCGAGCTCGGCGTTATGGGGTTGTAGCAGCTTGGGGGATTATGTATTGAGTCATTTATTCATAAAAAAAAAACTTGTGAGCTCGGCGTTATGGGGTTGTAGCAGCTTGGGGGATTTTGTATTTATTTATTTATTTATTCATAAAAAACCTCGCGAGCTCGGCGTTATGGGGTTGTAGCAGCTTGGGGGATTATGTATTTACTTATTTATTCATAAAAAAAACTCGCGAGCTCGGCGTTATGGGGTTGTAGCAGCTTGGGGGATTATGTATTGAGTCATTTATTCATAAAAAAAAAACTTGCGAGCTCGGCGTTATGGGGTTGTAGCAGCTTAGGGGATTTTGTATTTATTTATTTATTTATAAATAAATCTCGCGAACCTTCAACTGATCCCCGTGATAAAAGTCGCAGGAAAGTCAAAAGCGCGTGTTTGAGAATTTTTCGTAAAATCCACCCTTCATTTTAGGGATGAACGTGCCCTTCGATTGGTCCGAAAAAATTTCTCTAGCTAATTTTGTGTCATTTTAACCGATCCCCGTGATCAAAGTCGCAGGAAAGTCAAAAGCGCGTGTTTGAGCATTTTTCGAAAAATCCACCCTTCATTTTAGGGATGAACGTGTCCTTCGATTGGTCCGAAAAAATTTCTCTAGCTAATTTTGTGTCATTTCAACCGATCCCCGTGATAAAAGTCGCAGGAAAGTCAAAAGCGCGTGTTTGAGAATTTCTCGAAAAGTCCACCCTTTATTTTAGGGATGAACGTGCCCTTCGATTGGTCTAAAAAAATTTCTATAGCTAATTTTATGTCATTTCAACCGATCCCTGTGATAAAAGTCGCAGGAAAGTCATAAGCACGAGTTTGAGAATTTTTCGAAAAATCCACCCTTTATTTTAGGGTGGAAGCTGTACAGAGGGGGTGGATTCTAGTTTCATTCAACTTTCATTCTTGCATAATACTCCTTTTCCACTCTGTATGTTATTTAAACGCTTAAATTATCAACAACTTCAATCAAATATATTTTTTCTTTATTTTCGGTTGAGCATCACTGCAATAATGGTGCTGGAGGTGCCAACTTCAGATTCATGGTCTGACCACCATTAGCCAGGTTATTTCTACTTTTTCTACTTTTCTACTTTCGTTGACTCATATCTCCCGCCTTTACTATGTCAGGTAGAAAAACTGAGTGATTGTGCACCATCTGTTTAAAGCCAGCGCGATCCAATGCTCACATCCACATATGTGACAACTGTGGAAAGGGTTTCCACACTTCGTGTGCCAAACTTGCTACAGTCAACCTTGAAGGTAAGCCTGGCAAGGCCTGTCCTCCCTGCATCACTCAAGCTACTCCTCCTCCCCATGGAAAACATAACTCACGCGCCCGATCGATATCATCCTCGTCGAATACTTCAGCACACTCTGAGACGAAGGATACCGCTGCGAAGGATGATACCACTCTGAAGAAGGCTACCACCGACGAAATGCTGAGGACGATTCTTCACGAGATGAAGTCAATGAGGGATACCAATAGGGAGCGCTTTGATGGAATTGAAACCAAGCTGCAGGGACTAGATGCAATCCCCGTCCTGGTCAAGAGAATGGACAACGCTGAGTCGGAGCTTGAAGTGGTTAAACGCGAGCTTGCGGAGATCAAGCAAACACTTGAGTCTTCAGCCGATGTTTCTGCTGCACAAAACCCGGAGCTTCTCAACAAAGTCTTGGCCCTTGAAAAGACTAACGCCGAGTTATCCATGCGTCTCACACAAGTCTCGACCTACGGACCTTCGAACTCGTCTGATGTGGTGATCGGCGGCCTTACGGTTCCTCCGGGTGCCTCGCTAAAGGCTCTTGTTCATTCGGTCTTAAAAACTGTGTACGCGGACATTGACTCACGGGATATTATCTCTGCTCGTCTGCTTATTAGTAAGACTACTGTTAAGACAGCCCTAGATGGCACGACGACAGCTGCACCGCACGCACAGAAGGATAAGACTAATGAAAATCCTGGAACGTCTACATCTACATCTATTCAGGTGCCACGTCAACCACGCCCACCTTCAATCATCGCGACTCTCAGCTCTCGCGCTTTACTTCTGGAAATCATCAAGGGCAAGATTCAACTAGGCAAGCTTCACACTACTGCTCTCTCTCCTAATCTTCCTTCTGGTATTCAGTAAACTGCTATAAGTCCTGCTCTCATCAATATCAACGAGTTCCTGGATAGAGAGACCTTCAAACTTCGACGCCTTGTTTACCAGAAGGCAAGACAACCCAACTCTGGATTTACTACATTTGTAAGAAACGGCAAGATTTTAGTCCGAAGGAAGAAAGGAGATGTCGCTACTCCCATGTCAAGTGAACAGGATCTAGAGCGTTTTTTGTCTTAACAGGTATACTCTTACATCTTCTTTCTCGTGGTAATACAACATACTCATCTTACCATCTTAGATTCATCAATCCTTCACCCCATGATACTCCTTCTTCATTTTCATATTCATCTCAAACTTCCTTTCTAACCCCTGATCAGAGGTACGTGCGGGGCGGGGGCATGCTGCTGCGTGTCTGTCATTTCAATGCGAACTCGCTTAAGGGGCATATTGAGCAGCTCAGGCTGTTTCTTTTCACTCAGGCCAGGTTACACGTGATTGCTGTCACTGAGACCCATTTGAGTCCTTCGATTGAGGGTGTGCTTGTTGCTCTTGAGGGTTATACTATCCTTAGGCGTGACCGTAATAACCAAGGGGGCGGAGTAGCACTTTATGTGCATCAGTCCCTCTCAGTCAAACACCTCTGCTCGTCTTCCACTGCCATCCCGAGTGGGATGGTAGGCCTGGTCATCCTGAGTATCTGCTTGCTGAGGTTTCTCTGGGTGGCGCTGATCCCATATTTGTAGGTGCGGTGTATAGGCCCCCACATGCTCCGTTTATCCTTGGGTCTGACTTTGTGTCCGACCTGCGTGATAGTATGCATGATTACGGCACCAAGGTCATACTCGGGGACTTTAATGCGGACCAGCTTTCAGACTCCCCTGATGCGAATTTTGTGCGTAATTTTATTGAGGAGAACTCTCTGTTCTCGGTTCCATTTGGGCCTACACACCACACGTCTCACTCGGATACCTGGCTAGATCTAGTTCTCGTTGACGCACTTGACACTGTGACTGACTATTGGAAGACAGAGACCCCTTTCATTGCAGGACATGACCTACAGACTGTTACCCTTGACATTCAAACCCCACAACTTTTGGCTAATGATTTTACTTACAGGGACTTTAAATCTGTAGATGCTGGGGCTTTGAATAAATTTTTGTTTGACTGTGACTGGTCAGTATTCACGGATGAGTCGTATTCACTTAGTGAGAGGGTTGATTGCTTGTAATTTCATCTTAATGCTGCTCTTGATATCTTCGCTCCCCTTAAAACCCTCAAACAAAAGAAGAATCGCCATCCGTGGTTTACTAAGTACCACCGGGACCTATTGACTGAAAGAGACAGACTCTACAGACGTTACCGACGCTCAAGACTCGATATTGAACTGTTTTTATACAGACAGGCGCGAGATTTTGCACATGAAAGGATCAAGTCTGCGAGGCTTGATTACTATTGGTGTAGGCTCAAGGACATCACTGATCCTCAGCAGCTCTGGAAGGAACTAAGGCGACTTGGTATCTCTTCCGGAGCGGATTCTAATTTGGGCGGGTTTTCAGTGGAAGATCTTAATGCTCACTTTGCCTCTGTTTCTTTTGATAGTATGGCGCCGGATCTTTCTCTCTTTCTGAATGACTTGGGAAGAGAGGAAGATCATGGTGGCTTCGCGTTTGTGGATGTGACGTTGGACGAGATAGCACGTGCTATCAGTCAGTCGACATCCCAGGCAGTGGGCATTGACTCTCTTCCACAGAGCTTTATTCAGTCAGCTTTTCCATCTATTGGTCCTTTCATCTGCAAGATCTTTAATGCTTCCCTATCGACTTCGACTTTCCCTGAGCAGTGGAAGAGGACGATGGTGATCGCACTGAATAAAACTCCCTCTCCGTCTTGCCTGAATGATTTTCGTCCCATCTCCCTGCTCAGTTTCATGTCGAAGATACTTGAGAGGCTTGTCCATAACCAGATTTCCTACTTTTGTTGAATCGCAGGGTTTGATGGACGATAATCAGGCGGGTTTCAGGGCGGGACATAGTACACAGACAGCACTGCTTAAACTCACGGACGACATTCGAATCGGTATGGACAGGAGACAAATGACTGCGCTGCTACTTTTTGATTTTAGTAAAGCCTTCGATTCGGTCTTGCACGTAACATTGCTCAGGAAGCTGCAATCTCTGGGTTATTCGCATGGGGTTTTGAGGTGGGTTGCCTCTTATCTGACTGGCCGCTCGCAGGCGGTAAGAGCGGAGGACGGCACTTCTACTTCTTTCCGTCCCCTTAATAAGGGTGTGCCTCAGGGCTCGGTGCTGGGTCCTCTGCTCTTCCTTCTGTTCATCTTTGATATTGCCCATGGCCTTGGCCCTGATGTCTGCTATGTGTTTTATGCGGATGATTTGCAGATTTACGTGCGGGGCCGACTTGAGGACATACATGCCACGCTGGGAAGACTGAGCCGGGGTGCTGAGCACGTTGCTGACTGGGCTGCCGCCAATCAGATGGTACTAAATGCTAGTAAGACCAAGGCAATGGTTTTTGGGACTCCGTCGTATGTCAATAGCTTTAATGAATTGGGAATTCATGACCTGCAGTTTGGCGGCTGCACTGTCCCATTTGTCCCCTCAGCACGTAGTCTGGGGGTGGTGCTGGACTCTAAGCTGAGCTGGAAGGACCATGTTCGTTATGTTTCTCGGAGAGCCAATTCTCTTTTGTACCGTCTTAACCACTTCAGACGCAGCACCACCTTTCAACTGCGCAAGCACCGATACATACAGACACTGCTCTTTCCTATAATTGACTATTGTTCACTTGTCTACTGTAATATCTCGGGTGAGCAGGATCTCGTATTACAGCGCTTGCTCAATCGTGGGATCAGGTACATCTTTGGGATCAGGAAGAGCGATCATGTCACACCTTATAGACGTGAGCTCGGCTGGCTCCGGGTGGCGGGCCGCAGAGTTTATTTTGCTGCCTGCTTGCTCTGTAGAATCCTGCACACAGGTACTCCGTCTTATCTGGCGAATTTTTTTGTTGAAAAGCTCAGCTCACGTCCATTAAGGTTGACTAATCCGCATGCACTTGATGCCTTGATTGTCCCCTCTTTCCGCACTAGATCTCTGGAGCGATCCTTCCATGTATCAACTACCTACTCCTGGAATACCATACCCCCAAATATTCGCCAATCTACATCCTTCACTTCATTCAAACACCTCATCAAATCGCACATCTTTATTACCGAGGGAGAAGATTAAGTTTTTCTACACTGTTGAACTCGAGATCTGTATGGAATAAATGTTAGTTTGTGATTCTCGGAGTGAATTCTAATACTGTTGAGACTGATAATGTTACCCTTGTTACTTTAATTTATAGATTGTATAGTATACCATTATATTCATTTATTACTTTTATTACTTTCATTGTTTTTCATTTTCATTGTTATTATTATTACTTATATTATTGTTATTTTTTTTCTATCTTATTTTATTTTATTATATTTTATTTCATTTTCATTTTTATTTTATTTTATATTTATATTGAAATTATATCCTAATGTAGAACTTTGTGTATAATCTTATGTATTTTGTACAACATAATGTACATTTAATAAACGCATCAAAATCAAATCAAATCAAATCTCTCTCGTTCTCTATCTCACTCGCACTACCGTGGTCTCGCAGCGCGGAGCCCACAGTACTCCCCCCAAATGAATTAAAAGCGCGAGCTTTTCTCCAAGTTCTCACGAGATCGAATCGAGAGGCTTCGCATAGGGGTGCTCGAAATGCACTCGCTTACGAGGATAAGCCTTCTCGCGGGTGGGGGTCACCGGAGATGGACCTATCGGAATGATATGTGGGCTACGATACTCGGTGGTGCGCGTAGTTGGAGGCAATAAAGCCGAACAAACGGAATTGCCGCGAGACGCGCGCTTACCTTGATCGCAAACTGGAGCGCGACTAACAGACGGAGCGGGGCTACCAGGCGGAAACGGGGTAGGTCCCGAAGGAAGTCCACTCGGGACAGGGTCCTCGATGGGCTGCGGGCTTTCGATCTCCGCATGAGCCACAGGGTTGCCTGGCATAGGATCGATTGCCGGGCCGAGAATCTCGTCCGCGAAAATTTCCGGGATAAAGTGAGTCGGAATGAGGCGTTCGACATTCACGATTTCGTGCTTGCCACCCACGTCGATCAGAAAATCGAGGTTCGAGAGACGTTGAATGACCTTGTAGGGTCTGTTGTAGGGTCTTTCAAGGAAGCGTTTGAAAGGCTTAGACCTCATGTACACGTGGGTGCACGTGGCCATGTCCTTGAAGACGAACGGCTTGTAGTTATATTTCCGTGCAGAGGGAACGGGCTTCACCTCTCTCATAAAGCCACGGAATTCCTCGAGGAAAAATCTCCGGTTAGGCTCGTAGTCGCCAGGAATGCAAAATTCGCCTGGAATGCGCAAGACGGTGCCAAAGACAAATTCAGCCGGGCTCGCGTCCAAGTCTAAACGTACTTGGGTACGCAAGCCAAGAAGAACGGACGATAATAACCAGGCCCATTCTGGGTTGTCTCCGTAGCACATTATCGCTGCCTTCAAGTTCCGGTGGGATCGCTCGACCAAACCGTTCGGCTGAGGTTGATAGGCCGTGGTGCAAATTCGTTCGCAGCCGATCAGCTGTAAAAGGGCCGAGAAGAGCTGCGACTTGAACTGCGAACCCTGGTCAGAGGTCAAGATCTCGGGCGCTCCGTAACGGGAAACCCACGTGTCGAAGAATGCCCGGGCGACAGTCGGGGCCTCCATGTCAGGTATAGGTACAGCCTCGGGCCACCGTGAATACCGGTTGACAATGGTGAGGGCGTACAGGTTGCCGTGGCTGTCGACAAGGGGACCTTCAAGGTCGATATAGACATGAGCGAAACGGCCGTCGGGGACCGGGAATTTCTGGGGCAAGAACCGGTTGTGGCGGGTCACCTTAGCTTGCTGGCAAGGGATGCACGCCTTGGCCCAGAGAGAAGTGTCACGGGACATGTCTGGCCAAATGTAGCTCCTACGTATGAGCCTCACGGAAACTTTGGCACTAGAGTGCGAGTTTGAGTGGAAAAGATCGAAAATCCCTCTGCGTAAAGGAGGTGGAACGTACGGACGGATGGAGTAGTCGATCTTGTCACAGTAGATTGGCGTGTAGTTCTCGCCGAGAGTAAACCTGATCAATATCAGAGGGTCAGCGAGGATCTCACGAAGTTGCTAGTCGGCTGCGTGGCTAGCCTCAAGCTCAGCAAGGGAAAACGTCGTGGGGAGACGAAACAAGTCGATCCTGGTCATAATAGACTG
Organism: Encarsia formosa; assembly: GCA_038277355.1. NCBI lineage: Eukaryota > Metazoa > Arthropoda > Insecta > Hymenoptera > Aphelinidae > Encarsia > Encarsia formosa. The sequence continues at coordinate 24,795,811 of CM076187.1, forward strand.
AACTGCCGGAAGTTTAATCGCGTCAACGGACATGGCACTCCAGTCGAGGACGGCTGGGGATGCCGGCCTGGACGAGACGATTGAATTCCTCGATGGCAAACTTCCGTTTCTCAGTAGAAAGTGGACGGGCGCGTTGGGCCACGGGGGGCCGGTGGTTTTGATATGGTGAAAGACACCACGCTCCTGAAGTGGAGCGGTTGGCTCAAGGCCAAGAACGCGAGGAAACTTAGAGGGAATGTGGTAGTACTTGTGGACAGGGTCTACCAAGCTCACGCCAAAAACTGAAGGCTCGCGGAGAGTCCCAGAGGCGTGGAACTGGGTCACGTTATCTACCAGGCGTTTGCGTTTCCAATTACAGGAGGAGATCGAAATGACTAAGGACGTCTGCTCCAAGGATGGAGTATGGGATGTCCGCAACGTAGAAATTCCAGGCCATTACGAAAGCCTCTCTCTCACTCGCACTACCGTGGTCTCGCAGCGCGGAGCCCACACGGTGTTGAAAGCCGAAGATTCCCGCTGGGCTGCTTGAGGTGGTGAATCGGTGGTTCTTACACAGTCCTGAAGGAGATTCCAGGCTCTTTTCTCTAGTCAGACACAAAGGCTGCTGTTTCTTTAAAAGTCTTTCAAAATCAAATAGTCACTGCCAGAACTCTAATTTTTTTATCAACCCTCGCACTTATTCGAAAACTCGCGAATTAGGTGCACTGATTCGTAAACTCAGAAATGCCCTTAAAATGAGACTATAAATAGTCACTCAGGTTGATCTCGATCTATTTTTAAAAATGTCAAGTATTTGAAAATCTTTAACTCCCGTGAGTCAAGCCATAGAGATCTTACTCGTGGAACGATGTGCGTGGGACGAGTTCTGGATCGCGACTGAATAATTAAGCTCCTGGGCCCGCGTTCGCGACCCTATTTATACCCTGGCGCATGAGGACCCACTCCCGTAGAGGAGATCATGGACCCTCCCATGTAAGTCCGAATCTGGAAGAAAAACCAATGATTTGGCCCCTTTTCCAAGAGGGCTTGGCCTTGGCCTAATTTATTATAATACTCCTCATGTGTGAATTCCCTCTCCTACAGGTACGGTCCGCCTAAACTATTATGGGACCCGTTTCTTTGATGCCTCATTGGGTCAATGTCACTGACCGGTGATCATGGGGGTTTGTTTATGGCCTCCAGCCTCCTTGTCATGACGCTCTATTGTTTGGGTCCGCTGCTGGTATTTCCTTCCCTCAGCCAGGCGTCCCGTGCTGACGCGTTTCTCTTGTCTTCTCCCTCTCTTCTTTTCTCAGCTCCTGTTCGCTTTTTCTCTCCCTCTCTGTTTTTCTTCTTTTTATTCTCTCTCTCTCTCTCTCTCTCTCTCTCTCTCTCTCTCTCTCTCTCTCTCTCTTACTTGTACTTATTAATTTATCTCATTTAACCCATTAGGTCCCAAGAGTTATGAATTTTTTTTTGTACTTTGAGCTTATAAATCAAAGCGAAAAAGTTGAAAAATAATTTAAAAAATACCCTACCCCCCTATTTTTGGATATGCCCTACACGATGGCATTGTTTAAAATACTCAAAAATAACATTTTAATTTGTTAATAAACAAATTTAAAAAAAAATGAAAATTTTTACGTCATTTTTTTTTTTTTAAGCTGGTGAACAATGCCAAAAAAATTATTTTTGCCCTCAAAAAGTTGACCACGGGTGTTCACATTAGTTGAACTTTGCGTGCATATTTGATTTTTTTGGTTTCGATTTTTTTAAACAAAATGGTGGACTAAAAACTTCAACGCCAATAATTGTACGGCAGCGCATGGTTGAATAAATACCGAAAAATTACTTTTTATAAAAAATGACTGTGGCTCCTTAGATTTTTGTGGTCGCTGATTATGAATCTGAGATCAGAATATCAAAATTGTAAGAATTGGGCCCAATACCATAGGATCCAATACTCAAAGTTAAGATTTTATAAAAACAAAAAATATCATCATATTTTACGTAGAATTTCAAGATCAAAGTATACTTGGTCGTTTTTCGAAAAAAATCGTCATTTTCGAGTAAAAAATCAAAAAAAGTTCAAAGTATTGGATTTACTTCCAGAGATCCACAACAGCTCGTCCCCGTGTGCCTGTAACGAATTGAACACAACTTTTGAGATGGCAAAAATATATTTACGAGGTTTTTGGGTTGCTGATAGTGTATCTGAGGTAAAAACATGAAAATCCCAAATATAGGGCCCAATACCGTAGGACCCAATAGTAAAAATTGAGATATCATAAAAATAAAAAATGCCATCTTATTCTGCGCAAAATTTCAAGATCAAAGTATACTTGGTCGTTTTTCGAAGAAAATCGTCATTTTCGAGTAAAAAATCAAAAAAAGTTCAAAGTATTGGATTTACTTTCATAGATCCACAACAGCTCGTCCCGTTGTGCCTGTAACGAATTGAACACAACTTTTGAGATGGCAAAAATATATTTTGGGTAGCTAATAGGGTATCTGAGGTAATAACATGAAAATTCCAAATAAAGGGACTCAAGGACATGCAGCACCACGTGGTTTTAAAAAAATTTTTTTACTTTTTGTTTTTTATTTCGTCGATATTTTTATACGACGTAACTCACGTGAAATGATTAGAATGCAGGATCTCTGCACGGATTTTTTATCTCATTTTTTATTTTTATGATATCTCGATTTTTACTATTGGGTCCTACGGTATTGGGCCCTATATTTGGGATTTTCATGTTTTTACCTCAGATACACTATCAGCAACCCAAAAACCTCGTAAATATATTTTTGCCATCTCAAAAGTTGTGTTCAATTCGTTACAGGCACACGGGGACGAGCTGTTGTGGATCTCTGGAAGTAAATCCAATACTTTGAACTTTTTTTGATTTTTTACTCGAAAATGACGATTTTTTTCGAAAAACGACCCAGTATACTTTGATCTTGAAATTCAACGTAAAATATGATGATATTTTTTGTTTTTATAAAATCTTAACTTTGAGTATTGGGTCCTATGGTATTGGGCCCAATTCTTACAATTTTGATATTTTGATCTCAGATTCATAATCAGCGACCACAAAAATCTAAGAAGCCACAGTCATTTTTTATAAAAAGTAATTTTTCGGTATTTATTCAACCATGCGCTGCCGTACAATTATTGGCGTTGAAGTTTTTAGTACGCCATTTTGTTTAAAAAAATCGAAACCAAAAAAATCAAATATGCACGTAAAGTTCAACTAATGTGAACACCCGTGGTCAACTTTTTGAGGGCAAAAATAATTTTTTTGGCATTGTTCACCAGCTTGAAAAAAAAAAAAATGACGTAAAAATTTTCATTTTTTTTTTTAAATTTGTTTATTAACAAATTAAAATGTTATTTTTGAGTATTTTAAACAATGCCATCGTGTAGAGCATATCCGAAAATAGGGGGGTAGGGTATTTTTTAAATTATTTTTCAACTTTTTCGCTTTGATTTATAAGCTCAAAGTACAAAAAAAAATTCATAACTCTTGGGACCTAATGGGTTAACTAATAATTAAATAATTTGTAAATAATTTAAGAATTAACTGAAAACTATTTTAATATTAAAAAGGGGAGCTGGTGCCGACACGACAAAAAGGAAAAAATGTTTTACCTGTACCACCTGGTCCATCTATAAAGTACATATTATTTTTGCTTTTTGTTATTGTATTAAATATATTTTTTTGATAATTATTAAATTTTTCAAACAACTCTTCTTTTCAGTTTATTTTGCAGTCATAATTTTCAGAAATATTAGAAATATTTTCTAAGCTAAACCAAAAGGTAAACCAAAATATTTATAACTTAAATTAGATTCTTCGCTAGATAGAAATTTGTTTATTTCATTTAAACCTCCATCTTCTGCATTATCTTTGAAATCTTTTATAAAATATAATTTATATTTATTCCAAATTAAATTACCAGGAATTTTTTCAGACAATCAAAAAAATCCAAAAAATTCTTGTAATTTTTTCAGAGTTAAATAGTTTATAGCTTTTTCAAACATGGCATTACATTTTTATCATTTTCTATTAAACCCATTTAAATAGCTCCTTCTCTATATGTTTATAAATAATTTTCTCAAGTATTCGTGAGAAGTATCACCTTTTACTTTATCTAATATTAGTTTTAAGTGAAAACTCTCTGAATCTTCAGAAGAAACAACGTTTATTCTACCTATAGTTTGAAATTTTTTTTATTTTTTTATCTAACAAAAGTTTTATCATCAAGAAATCTTTAGTAATTTGGTATACTGGCGTATTTAATATTTCTAACAGATCAATTTTATTTAATTCAAACCAAGCTGTTAAAGTTGTTTTCCAATTTTTAAACTTTTTTCTTCTTCATTTTCTTACATATTATGTTTTGTTAATTTTCTGTATGAATTGCTCAACGTTGTACTGAATAACTACATTTACACAATTCAAATCTTTCTATACACCAAGCTGCTTCTATAGAAAATATTATATGAGAATCTAAAAAATACCGTTTTGAGAAAAGGAGGACTCAACTTTCCCGTCGTAGACTCAACTTTGAGGACTCATAAGTATCTTTTTTACGTGTCTTTTCACCATGTTTTTATTGATTTTCAATTTTGAGGACTCAACTTTGAGGATCATAAAAAAAACCAGATTATAATATAGGGAGATATACTAGGGGTTCAATATTAAATTAAATGGTTATGTTTATCTTTAATCATTTTTTTTTTTGCTTAACAAAAAATGTTAAATAATTTTTAAATTAAAAGAATAGGAATAAGAATAAAAAAAAGGTAAAAATTTAAAAATGTTTGAGAATCTCCTAGCAGAACATGGAATATAAAAAAATTTTTTAGATTTATTTAATTTAATGAAATTTTTAATTTTTTGTAATTGTTATTTTCTAACCATATTGTATTTTTCTATTATTTTTTCAAGTTCTTTTTACAAGCGATTAAAACTCTTCACCGTGGAGTGGGGAGGGTGGGGAGGGTTGGGCCGAAAATGGATCAGCCAAAAAAGGGGAGGGGTGGGGAAGAATGGGGAGGAAATAGGGAGGTATTGAATAAAAAAAAATATTAAAAAATTGATATGTTTTACGGTTAAAAAGTAAAGAATTAAGGGTGGGGAGAAATGGGGAGGTAGTGGGGAAGAATAGGGAGTTAATGGGGAAAAAATGAAAAAAGTGACTATATAATATAGTAAGATATATTTATCACTTATAATTATTATCTCAAATCATCTCTGTATAGATAGCTTACTTGTTGATTTATTTTTATTTCACTACTCTTATAATTTATTACTATTGTATTACTTATTTTTTTTTTGTACAACATAATGTACAATAAATAAACTTATTCAAATCAATTAAATCAAATCTCTCTCCCTCTCTCTTTTTGTCTCTCATGCTCTCCTTCTTAGGAGAGAAGGCTGTGCCAGTGGCGCCCCCCAGTGCCATTCATTTCAGGTCCTCATGACAATCAGGTATGGTTCTTAACCATTCAATAAATATTTCGTATGATGATGTATTTTTCTTTGAAGAATATTAAACTACAGTAACGGTTTTTACAAAAAATGTCATGACTTTGTTTTTTTACTATGACACTTCTGTATTCCATCCAGATATTACTAGTTAGAAGTTTCACTTCTGCCGGAGGCTTCTAAGACCCATTTAACCTCGTTGATATCAAGTAATAACTTAAGTCTCTCCAACATTAGCCGAGAGGACGAAATGTTATCTACATTTGTTGCTACTCTCAAATCTACCATTGTTTCTACTATTGGAGCTATCCTTGTATTTACTTTTCTGCCTGTCTTTGTTTTTATGTTTGTCTATACTTGTGTGCATACCCTCGTAACTTGATGGCTACCACTGTACCTACTCACATGCATACAATCACTTCTATCCTCGTGCTTAGCCTTGTTGGGCGAAGCCCTTTTCGGCAGATTTTCAGCAATTTTTTTCGAATTTTGTCAAGATGTTGGCGTTAAAACTAATGTGCCGATTTTTATAAAACTTCGAAAGGTGCATTTTAAAAGATTCAGAGAGTGTGCCTGTGAAAGTTTCAAGTCGATAATTGTAGTCATTATAAAGTTATGATAGTTTTTATGAAACTCTTTATTTCGAACAAAAACACGAATTTCAAATGCTAGGTTGTTCTTTTGAAAATAAAATATAATATTGTCGTAAACTATTTTATGATCTTGAAATAAGATATTTTTTCATGAAACTTTTTACAAGTAAAAATTTGTCCAACAATTTTTTTTACATTTTTATGAAATAAAAAACAAAAATTAACCTGCAAAGAGGGATCTATGAGAAACCAACGGCTAATTAACAGCCTATATTTTAAAAAAAGAACTAAAAAGGGCTTTTTTCTCAAAAAAAGTGCGTGAATTAAAATGATCAACAAGTATAAAATTTGATAAAATTTTTTATTTATTCACATTTTCCGTTTTTTAGTATCGAGTCCAGTACGATATCGGGAATAATATCGGAAATATCGAAAATCAGACTTACCGTATTGACCCATGTATAAGACGCACAAAAAAATCAATTGTTTCAAGTCAAAAACCAGGGTGCGTCTTATCTACGGGTGCTTATTTTTTTCCAGAGCGCGTCTTATGCACAGGTGCTTATCTATAGTTCGTCGGTTTAGTTTTGAAAAGTGACATCTCAAAAATACAGTTTTGAAAACTGACATCTCAAAATTGCAGTTTTGAAAGGTGATATCTCAAAATGTTTTTTTAAAAAAGTGACATCTCGGAGCAAAATTTATTTTTAATAAATTATATTGAAAGACGTTTTTTTTGATTGCACTAATCAAATACATGATTGTTCGGTTATTACCGCAACTACTACTAAACTTATTACCGCAAAACATAAAAATTGAATGAAATGTGCAATAATAAAATTGGTTTTTTCGAGTTTTTTGATTATAAAGAATTCACACAACATTCGAATTTTCAAATTCAATATCGGTCGTCCATCGCGCTGCAATTTAAAATCTGGTTCGACTCCAGGGTAATAAAAAAAACCAACCGATAAGTTTTAAGCCCCAATAACCCTGGGCTCAGTGATCCATAATATTTTAAATAAACAAACAACTAACCAACAAGCTTTACACCCTAAACACGCCGAGCTCGCGAATTTTTTTTTTTTTTATTAATATATGACTCAATACATAATCCCCCAAGCTGCTACAACCCCATAACACCGATCTCGCGAGTTTTTTTTATAAATAAATGAATAAATACGCAATCTCCCAAGCTGCTACAGCCCCATAACCCCAAGCTCGCGAGTTCTTTTTATGAATAAATAATTCAATACACAATCCCCCAAGCTGCTACAACCCCATAACACCGACCTCGCAAGATTTTAAAATAAATAAATGAATAAATACAAAATCCCCGAAGCTCGTACAACCCCATCACGCCGAGCTCGCGAGTTTTTTTATAAATAAATGATTCAATACACAATCCCCCAAGCTGCTACAACCCCATAACACCGACCTCGCAAGATTTTAAAATAAATAAATGAATAAATACAAAATCCCCGAAGCTCGTACAACCCCATCACGCCGAGCTCGCGAGTTTTTTTATAAATAAATGATTCAATACACAATCCCCCAAGCTGCTACAACCCTATAACGCCGAGCTCGCAAGGTTTTAAAATAAATAAATGAATAAATACAAAATCCCCGAAGCTCGTACAACCCCATCACGCCGAGCTCGCGAGTTTTTTTATGAATAAATGAATAAATACACAATCCCCCCAAGCTGCTACAACCCCATAACATCGAGCTCGCAAGGTTTTAAAATAAATAAATGAATAAATACAAAATCCCCGAAGCTCCTACAACCCCATCACGCCGAGCTCGCGAGTTTTTTTATAAATAAATGATTCAATACACAATCCCCCAAGCTGCTACAACCCCATAACGCCGAGCTCGCAAGGTTTTAGAATAAATAAATGAATAAATACAAAATCCCCGAAGCTCCTACAACCCCATCACGCCGAGCTCGCGAGTTTTTTTATAAATAAATGAATAAATACGCAATCTCCCAAGCTGCTACAGCCCCATAACCCCAAGCTCGTGAGTTCTTTTTATGAATAGATGAATTAATACACAATCCCCAAAGCTGCTACAACTCGATAACGCCAATTTACAAATAATTTTTTATTTTTTGATAAGTTATATTGTTTATAAAACAATTTTTTTTGCCATCAAAATCAGGTTTTGGCCAAGTTATTTTATATTTATCAATTGTGATGAAACCTGGGGCAAATCTATATATATTTTTTAATGATTTTTTTTTCAACTGTAAACCAAGTACACAACACCCCTATCTCTTTTGTATTATTTTCCACCTAAGCATAATCTAACGAATATTCAATGTCCTTCCAGTAAACTTCTTTGTAATAGGAAAATTATAAAACCAAACCAACGGAACATTTTTTAGTTAGCTTGTTCTTGAACAGGACGTAATCACCATAAATATCATTTTTTCAACTTGAGTATCTTTTATAACAGGTCGAAAAGTATGATTTCTTGGTATCTTCTTGGTAACTTCGTTTTCACGCGCACGAACCAGCCAATCACTGCTCAAATTGTTGGCTTAAGTCCAACAAATAGAAGATTTTCGAAAGCTTTGGTTACCCTTAGTTGTAAAAACTGTAGTAAAGGACCTCTTGCATACTCGCCAAAATCTGATCCTCACCAAATTGGCTGAAATTTTAGATTAAGGTGCCTTTTGGGGCCTACAAAAACACCTCACAGTTAGTTTTTTGGTTGGCAGATTTACCACGCATGCGCAGAGACTTTTGTGTCCCATTTAAAATACATGGAAAACCACAATTTCAGGTAGTTTTTCGTTTATTTCTCGAATATCCGACTTGGCCCAGGTCTGAAATTTTAGTATTAATATGAAGAAATGAAAAACTCAATTTTTCAAGGTGGTTCTGTGAAGGGGCAAGGTGGGCCACCCATTTTTAAGGCCTCTGAAAGACCCGAATTTTTTTTTTTTTTTTTTTTTTTTCAAAAATTCATAACTCGGTCTCTAATCATTCAATCGGAACCAGATTTGGCGCTAAATTTTTGTCTTTAGTTGTAACTTTTAGAAAAATTTTGGTCTCTACAATTTTAAGAAGTTTTACTGCACGTACATCATCCATAACCTCAAAATTTTGAAGAAAACGTGATTTTTTTGACTTTTGAATGCCGTTTTAGCTTAAAAGTATAACAAAATATATATTTTATGAAAGAACTCAAAAAAATGCATCTTTTATTTCTGATGGTCTATATTCGATTTCTGCGTTTAAAGTCGATTTAATTCACTTTAAAGGTAAAAAATTGAGACAGTTCGTTAAAAAAACCGTTCAAAACTTGAAAATTAGGCGCGTAAACATTTTTTTTTTATAAAGATGCCTTTTTTCTCTAGTTTACGTTGAGATATATTTTTATATACTTTTATTCAATATTTATTGTAGAAAATTCATGAAACGTAGAAAAAAAACAGAAAAATGCCCCTTTTTTACTCAAAGAATATAGCCGGGTCAGATAGTCGAATCGGCCCTCATTGAAAACCCATACAATATATACATCATTTGAAAGGGCATAAAAAAAGAAAATTTTTAGCGCAAAGCGCAGCTTCCTATTCCTTTTCTAGGGACTCTAGGGTATAAAATAGTGATTTTTCCACTTTAATTCCTATCTCAGAACCTATTAGAGCCAGAGACATGCGGTTTGCGGCAAAATTATTTTTAACAAAAATTAATCAACAATTAAGTAAAAATTGTTGATCAATCGCTCAGAAAAATTTCTTCCACTCTTTTTAAAATTCTAAAAAAAAATAGAGCAGCTAATTTTTGTTAAAATACGTCTTATATTTATTTTTTCGGCGAGGCATTTGTCTTAGATTTTTTTTTAATCGCAAATGTAAGCTTAAAAAATGGTACAAAACGGTTTAAATTTGGAGCCAAAAATTATATTACCGTATTGTCCAGCCTATGCCCCCCCCCCCCTGATTTCGTTATCGAGAATTCCGAATTTTCTTATACTCGGCGTATAAGCCCCCCCCCCCCCCCTTCAAATTTGCGATTAAAAAAAAACCAAGACAAACGCCTCGCCGAAAAAATAAATATAAGACGTATTTTGACAAAAATTAGCTGCTCTTATTTTTTTTAGAATTTTAAAAAGAGTGGAAGACATTTTTCTGACCGATTAATCAACAATTTTTACTTAATTGTTGATTAATTTTTGTTAAAAATAATTTTGCCGCAGACCGCATGTCTCTGGCTCTAATAGGTTCTGAGATAGGAATTAAAGTGGAAAAATCACTATTTTATACCCTAGGGTCCCTAGAGTGGTAACCAGGAGCTGCGCCGAAAATTTTCTTTTTTTATGCCCTTTCGAATGATATATATACTGTATAGGTTTTCAATGGGGGCCGATTCGACTATTTTACCCGGCTATATTCTTTGAGTAAAAAAGGGGCATTTTTTGTATTTTTTCTACGTTTTAAGAATTTTTTCCAATAAATATTGAATAAAAGTATATGAAAATATATATCAACCTAAACTAGAGCAAAAAAGGCATCTTTTTATTTAAAAAAAATGGGGGTTTACGCGCCAAATTTTCAAGTTTTGAATGGTTTTTTAACGAACTGTCTTAATTTTTCACCTTCAAAGTTCTTTTTGATTCTTTCAGAAAATATTTACTTTGTTATACTTTCAAGCTAAAACGGCATTGAAATGTCTAAAAAACCACGTTTTTTTGAAAATTGTAAGGTTATGGATGATTTATGTGCAGTAAAACTTCCTAAAATTGTAAAGACAAAAATTTTTCTAAAAGGTACAACTAAAGACAAAAATTTTGCGCCAAACCTGGTTCCGATCCAATAATTAGAGACCAAGTTATGAGTTGTGAAAAAAAAAAAAAATTTCGTTTCTATCAGAGGCCTTAAAAAATGGGTGGCCCACCTTGCCCCTTCACGGAATTACCCTGAAAAGTTGATTTTTTCAATTTCTTGATAACATACTAAAATTTCATCCTGGAGCAAGTCGGATATTCGAGAAATAAACGGAAAACTACCTGAAATTGTGGTTTCCCATGTATTTTAAATGAGACACAAAAGTTTCTGCATATGCGCAGTAAATCCGCCAACCGAAAAATCAAAAACTGTGAGGTGAAATTTAATTGTTTCATAGCTTTTTTTCATTTTATAACTAAAAAAACATTCTAGCTCAAAAAACAAACTTTGATAAAAATTGAAAGTTGAAATTTTTCTACTGGTTGCAAAGCTTTCAAAAAAATTATAAAAAAGGCTCAATTTTTAAATAAAAAATTTTTGATATAATGATAATTTAAAGTTTTTTTAATCTATATCCTGTCCTATCCATATTGATCTAAAAAAATAGAAACAAATCGCAATTAATATTTTACTTCAAGGGGGCATTATTAGGTATACAAATATTTGGTGTCTTAAAAGAACGTGTTTTGGTAAATCCTCAGGCATTACAAGCTCATTGATCAAAGTCGAGCACGTAAGGTCTCATTTTAAAGCTCTTGAATTAAGCTTTAAAATGAATCCTTACACGTCAAAAAATATTGATTTGATTCGCCACAACGTCAATTCTTGCTTAGGGGGGCCATACTAGGTACAGGTACCTTATTTGCAAAAATTAAACCAAAAAAGTTACTGAGATTTGAATTTTTTTCTTCTTTGTTTATCTCGTTGTTTCTTATTAAAAAAAAAAAAAAAAAATTTGTTTCTTATGATTTATTTGAATTTAATTTGTAATCCTTGTTGACTTTACCCTTGTTGTTGTGCTACTTTTATATATCAACCCAGCTGAAAAAATCCATATGGAAATCCATATGGAAATCGATGCATTACCCCATACGGAAATCAATATCGAAATCCATATGGAATTCAGTATGGAAAATTAAAACAGATTTCCATATGGATTTTCAAAAGCAATGCATTTTTTTTTTAAATAATTTTTTTTTTCTAAACGTTTTTTATTATTTAATAATAGTTTTAAAAAATTGATTAGCATAATTATTTTTATGCCTTTTTCCAAAATAATATTTATTGTATTTATCTTTTCTCCTTATCCAAAATTTTTTTTTTTAATTCAATTCTTTTCATTTTGATTTTATTAATATTTCAAAAATTAATATTTTACAATCTTCATATTTTATTTTGATTATTGATAACTATTTATAGTTATATAATTTAATGTAACCAAACAGTATAATTAATTGTGACTTTTTTCAATTTGTTTAATTATTTTTTGAAGTGTAATATACTAAAAAAATTAATAATTTACACAAGTTTTTCAAGTAAAAAAATTTATTTTTTTTTGTAACATGTGATTTCTCATATGTGATATAGTAATTTTATCAATGGATGACAAAAAGATTTTAGTACATGAGTATATACGTATACAGTTAGACGCAGAAAGTTTCTAACAAAACAATAGTTGCTTTTTTCTGTTTTTAGTGAATCCAGAGTAACCAAATTTATTCTATTAATTTTTGAAGTGGTTTATTAAGCTATTGCTACTATTTATTTTACTAATGAACACAACTTTTGACTAAATAAACAAAATATAATTTTTTCGATAATCAACAACACTACATAATAATATTGTAAATATAGATGTCAGGGCAATATTTAAAAGCTACGAAAGATCCAAAAAAAAAATTAATTTCTCAGCTATTAGACTCTGAATCATTTCAGAATTTTAACAGAGTATTTTTAAGTTCATATGTAACCGTCCGTAAATTTTCAGAATTTTCTCAGCATGAAACTGTCCGTAAATTTTCAGAATTTTCTCAGCATGAAAATTTACGGACAGTTACATGTGAACTTAAAAATACTCTGTTAAAATTCTGAAATGATTCAGAGTCTAATAGCTGAGAAATTAATTTTTTTTTTGGATCTTTCGTAGCTTTTAAATATTGCGCTGACATCTATATTTACAATATTATTATGTAGTGTTGTTGATTATCTAAAAAATTATATTTTGTTTATTTAGTCAAAAGTTGTGTTCATTAGTAAAATAAATAGTAGCAATAGCTTAATAAACCACTTCAAAAATTAATAGAATAAATTTGGTTACTCTGGATTCACTAAAAACAGAAAAAAGCAACTATTGTTTTGTTAGAAACTTTCTGCGACTAACTGTATACGTATATACTCATGTACTAAAATCTTTTTGTCATCCATTGATAAAATTACTATATCACATATGAGAAATCACATGTTACAAAAAAAAATAAATTTTTTTACTTGAAAAACTTGTGTAAATTATTAATTTTTTTAGAATATTACACTTCAAAAAATAATTAAACAAATTGAAAAAAGGCACAATAAACTATACTGTTTGGTTACATTAAATTATATAACTATAAATAGTTATCAATAATCAAAATAAAATATGAAGATTTTAAAATATTAATTTTTGAAATATTAATAAAATCAAAATAAAAAGAATTGAATTAAAAAAAAAAAATTTTGGATAAGGAGAAAAGATAAATACAATAAATATTATTTTGGAAAAAGGCATAAAAATAATTATGCTAATCAATTTTTTAAAACTATTATTAAATAATAAAAAACGTTTAGAAAAAAAAAATTATTTAAAAAAAAAATTCATTGCTTTTGAAAATCCATATGGAAATCCATATGGAAATCTGTTTCAATTTTCCATACGGAATTCCATATGGATTTCGATATGGATTTCCGTATGGGGTACTGCATGGATTTCCATATGGATTTCCATATGGATTTTTTCAGCTGGGAATAAATTTGTTCAACAAAAGTATTTTTAATTTTTTTCTGTTTCAGTTATTACCACTACCCGCTATACTATTTATTCGTGTCACCTTTTTTCATTCTCAAGACAAAATTTAAAAAAATTTACTGTATTAATTTTTTCTGGTAAATCTGCACTCATCTGTTTCTTGAATCAATATTTACAAAGTATTATTTTTATTTTACTTTAAAAGATTTCTTCATAACTTTAAAAAATTTTAAAAAATATTAAAAAAATTTTTTGAATGATTTCATCCATGTATATTGTAACCCAAATCGACTAAAAATTGGCTTTAGAAACCTCAATTTTTCATAGAAAAAATCATTCTAAAAATTTTTTTAATATTTTTTTTTTCAAAAGTACTTGAAAAACCAAAAAAATGCGAGGTTCCAGATATTTCTAAGTGCAATACGGTCCAAGGAGGAATTTTTTGAAAATGAGGCCAAAAACGGCTTTTTATAGGAAACAGCCTACTTTTTAACACAGGGGTTATATGGGAAGTAGGTGAAAAAAGGCCCATTCTAGAGAAAGAACACCGAAGGGCTTTTTTGTATGATAAATAAAAACTGTGTGCAAAGTTTCATGAAAATCCAGGTCCGAAAGGACAAAGCATCTCCTTGTAAGTGATTACCCCCTCGGGTCCCCATAGGGTTCTAGGAGCTCGGAATATATATTTTTTTATTTATTTGTAAATAATCTCGCGAGCTCGGCGTTATGGGGTTGTAGCAACTTGGGGGATTGTGTATTAAGTCATTTATTAATAAAAAAAAAAAAAACTCGCGAGCTCGTCGATATGGGGTTGTAGCAGCTTGGGGGATTTTTTATTTATTTATTTATTAAAAAAAAACTCGCGTGCTCGACGTGTTTAGGGTGTAAAGCTTGTGGGTTGGTTGTTTGTTTATTTAAAATATTATGGATCGCTGAGCCCAGGGTTATTGGGGCTTAAAACTTATCGGTTGGTTTTTTTTATTACCCCGGAGTCGAACCAGATTTTAATTTGCAGCGCGACGGCCGACCGATATTGAATTTGAAAATTCGAATGGTGTGTGAATTCGTTATAATCATAAATTTCGAAAAAACCAATTTTATTATTGCACATTTTATTGAATTTTTATGTTTTGCGGTAATAAGTTTAGCAGTAGTTGCGGTAATAACCGAACAATCATGTATTTGATCAGTGTCATAAAAAAAAAAATGTCTTTCAATATTATTTATGAAATCTAAATTTACCAAAAATAAATTTTGCTCCGAGATGTCACTTTAAAAAAAAAACATTTTGCGATGTCACCTTTCAAAACTGCAATTTTGAGAGCACACTTTTCAAAACTGCAATTTTGAGATGTCACTTTTCAAAACAGTATTTTTGAGATGTCACTTTTCAAAACTAAACCGACGAGTTGATGCGTCGAATCGAAAATTTGCTACTAGTGTAATCATAATAATCACAACGATGTGATTATCACAATAATAGCTGATTGAAATGACTTGGAAAATATTCTCTCTGTTATCAGCTCAGTTTGTATTGATCATTTGACTTGACAACAGTAAGTTTTAATTAAAATGAATAAAGTGAAAAGATATTCGTATCCGGCAGTTTTTAAGTAAAAGGTTATTCGCCAAGCAGAAGTTATTGGAAACCGAGAAGCAGGAAGAATAAATGATGTCTCTGAAGCGAGCGTACGTAAGTGGCGTGATGCAAAAGAAAAATTGCTAAGTTCATCAAGATCTAGAAAATTGTTTAGTAAAAAAAGCTGCGTAGTATCCTGAATTAGAAATTGGAATAAAAGCGTATGTGGTAAATTTGCGAGATAATAGAAATTGCGCTGTTTCAACTAGGATGATACAGACTGAGGCTATGAAGTTAAAAAAAGAAATGATTCCAAACTCAAAATTTAAAGCAAGCAAAAATTGGGTGCAGAGATTTATGAATAGGAATAATCTTGTTATTCGCAGACGTACAACGATTTGTCAACGACTCCCAAAAGATTACGAGGAAAAACTTATACAGTTTCAACGGTTTGTTATTGGTTTACGACAAAAACATAAATGCGCTCTCAATCAGACAGGGAACGCAGATCAAACACCTGTTTACTTCGAGCTGCCCGAAAATACTACTGTAAATGAAAAAGGAGCCAAGTCTGTTTCTATTTCAACTGGTGGAAATGAAAAACAACAATGCACAGTAAGGCTTTCTGCAGCTGCCGATGGACACAAGCTTCCTCCTTTTATTATTTTTAAAAGAAAAACACTTCCAAAAAATGTGAATTTTCCTTCTAATGTAAATATCAAAATTCCATCCATCGAAATCAATTATTTACATGCACGCACAAACAATCCTGCTCGATCTTCATCCGTTGCGGGTAGCATCACCAAACCAGGTTGCTTCTTCACCGATCTCTTCGGATGACCGGGCATCTGTTGATTTTCTCTTCACCTCGTGCATCAAGAACTCATGTTCCTCTAACCTCAAGTCGGACCATTCAGTTGGAGTTAACGCACCGATCTTGAGTACCTCGAACCTGGCTACCTCGGTTCGTTCGTTTATCTGAGCTGGGATGTTTACCGCCTTTTTTCCCACAAATGAGGTCTAGTTGTTGAAACTGGGGCGGAACGGACCTTTTAGTTCTCGCCCCCCTTGCCGTTTCCCGAATTACCCTGCGAACAGTTTCGTTCATCGTAACACGATGAGTCGCAAGCATCACAGGACAATTCATCCTCATTTTCGCTATTAGAAGCTGACGAATTGTGATCCTCCTCAGATCCTCCATCCTTGCCCCGACGTGTGCTCTAAGTCGCTCGTTGAAGCGGCACTTGCTGGCATCTCGAGCTGACCTGACTGGTTTTCCTTCAACGGTTCAATCGTTCGATCAAAAGCCAACGCAGCGGATGCCCAAGCGACACTATGGGGCCCACGCGAGCAGCAATCAGCTGTCTCGCGCATCAAGTCTCTTTGCTTCTTGCACCGTCAAGGCGCGATTCTCTCGCTCTTGTGCTCCGGCGTCTGCTCCTTCAACTATAAATTGGCCTGATTCTTAACAGGTACATTAATTATTTATTACTAATGGGAAAAACCTCAGGCAGTGGGCATTGACTCTCTTCCACAGAGCTTTATTCAAACAGCTTTTCCATCTATTGGTCCTTTCATCTGCAAGATCTTTAATGCTTCCCTATCGACTTCGACTTTCCCTGAGCAGTGGAAGAGGTCGATGGTGATCGCACTGAATAAGACTCCCTCTCCGTCTTGCCTGAATGATTTTCGTCCCATCTCCCTGCTCAGTTCCATGTCGAAGATACTTAAGAGGCTTGTCCATAACCAGATTTCTACTTTTGTTGAATCGCAGGGTTTGATGGACGATAATCAGGCGGGTTTCAGGGCGGGACATAGTACACAGACAGCACTGCTTAAACTCGCGGACGACATTCGAATCGGTATGGACAGGAGACAAATGACTGCGCTGCTACTTTTTGATTTTAGTAAAGCCTTCGATTCGGTCTCGCACGAAACATTGCTCAGGAAGCTGCAATCTCTGGGTTTTTCGCATGGGGTTTTGAGGTGGGTTGCCTCTTATCTGACTGGCCGCTCGCAGGCGGTAAGAGCGGAGGACGGCACTTTTACTTCTTTCCGTCCCCTTAATAAGGGTGTGCCTCAGGGCTCGGTGCTGGGTCCTCTGCTCTTCCTTCTGTTCATCGTTGATATTGCCCATGGCCTTGGCCCTGATGTCTGCTATGTGGTTTATGCGGATGATTTGCAGATTTACGTGCGGGGCCGACTTGAGGACATACATGCCACGCTGGGAAGACTGAGCCGGGGTGCTGAGCACGTTGCTGACTGGGCTGCCGCCAATCAGCTGGTACTGAATGCTGGTAAGACCAAGGCAATGGTTTTTGGGACTCCGTCGTATGTCAATAGCTTTAATGAATTGGGAATTCATGACCTGCAGTTTGGCGGCTGCACTGTCCCGTTTGTCCCCTCAGCGCGTAGTCTGGGGGTGGTGCTGCACTCTAAGCTGAGCTGGAAGGACCATGTTCGTTATGTTTCTCGGAGAGCCAATTCTCTTTTGTACCGTCTTAACCACTTCAGACGCAGCACCACCTTTCAACTGCGCAAGCACCGATACATACAGACACTGCTCTTTCCTATAATTGACTATTGTTCACTTGTCTACTGTAATATCTCGGGTGAGCAGGATCTCGTATTACAGCGCTTGCTCAATCGTGGGATCAGGTACATCTTTGGGATCAGGAAGAGCGATCACGTCACACCTTATAGACGTGAGCTCGGCTGGCTTCGGGTGGCGGGCCGCAGAGTTTATTTTGCTGCCTGCTTGCTCTATAGAATCCTGCACACAGGTACTCCGTCTTATCTGGCGAATTTTTTTGTTGAAAAGCTCAGCTCACGTCCATTAAGGTTGGCTAATCCGCATGCACTTGATGCCTTGATTGTCCCCTCTTTCCGCACTAGATCTCTGGAGCGATCCTTCCATGTATCAACTACCTACTCCTGGAATACCATACCCCCAAATATTCGCCAATCTACATCCTTCACTTCATTCAAACACCTCATCAAATCGCACATCTTTATTACCGAGGGAGAAGATTAAGTTTTTCTACACTGTTGAACTCGAGATCTGTATGGAATAAATGTTAGTTTGTGATTCTCGGAGTGAATTCTAATACTGTTGAGACTGATAATGTTACCCTTGTTACTTTAATTTATAGATTGTATAGTATACCATTATATTCATTTATTACTTTTATTACTTTCATTGTTTTTCATTTTCATTGTTATTATTATTACTTATATTATTGTTATTTTATTCTATCTTATTTTATTTTATTATATTTTATTTCATTTTCATTTTCATTTTTATTTTATTTTATATTTATATTGAAATTATATCCTAATGTTGAACTTTGTGTATAATCTTATGTATTTTGTACAACATAATGTACATTTAATAAACGCATCAAAATCAAAATCAAATCTTTTCAAGGCCATACTCAGTGGTTTGTTTACATCATTACTGTTCTACTTAACTCTTGTTACCTTTTGAATGAATAGATTCAAAATTGTAAGGAGTTTTACACAAAGTAATATTTCTCAAATTTGTTCATTTCTTTTACCCGTAAATAAATCTTAAAAATTCTCATTTGTGACATACAACATTTCAATTTAATTTTTCTTTGGATTATTTTTAATTTAAACTGCATGAAACTCACCAAGTGTAGTTTTATGATTATTTGAATTTTTTTTTCGTATAATTAAGTGCTGTGTTAAAAATAAATTATCACTATTTTTATCAAATTGTGTCTTTCTCAAATTCTTTTACAACCCTTCCCTAGCAGATTAATTCGGAAAATAAAATAAAATTAATAGACCGGCCAGTCCAGAACAACCGTAGATAACGGTTCTAAAAAAATATTGCAGGTTGACAACCTAAATTTTGAATTATTGTAGCGTTCATTTGTCCCGATAGTGCTCCCTCAGAGGTTTTTCCCATAGTAATAAATAATTAATGTACCTGTTAAGAATCAGGCCAATTTATAGTTGAAGGAGCAGACGCCGGAGCACAAGAGCGAGAGAATCGCGCCTTGACGGTGCAAGAAGCAAAGAGACTTAATGCGCGAGACAGCTGATTGCTGCTCGCGTGGGCCCCATAGTGTCGCTTGGGCATCCGCTGCGTTGGCTTTTGATCGAACGATTGAACCGTTGAAGGAAAACCAGTCAGGTCAGCCCGAGATGCCAGCAAGTGCCGCTTCAACGAGCGACTTAGAGCACACGTCGGGGCAAGGGACCGATACTGAGGAGGATCACAATTCGACAGCTTCTAATAGCGAAAATGAGGATGAATTGTCCTGTGATGCTTGCGACTCATCGTGTTACGATGAACGAAACTGTTCGCAGGGTAATTCGGGAAACGGCAAGGGGGGCGAGAACTAAAAGGTCCGTTCCGCCCCAGTTTCAACAACTAGACCTCAGTTGTGAGAAAAAAGGCGGTAAACATCCCAGCTCAGATAAACGAGCGAACCGAGGTAGCCAGGTTCGAGGTACTCAAGATCGGTGCGTTAACTCCAACTGAATGGTCCGACTTGAGGTTAGAGGAACATGAGTTCTTGATGCACGAGGTGAAGAGAAAATCAACAGAAGCCCGGTCATCCGAAGAGATCGGTGAAGAAGCAATCTGGTTTGGTGATGCTACCCGCAACGGATGAAGATCGAGCAGGATTGTTTGTGCGTGCATGTAAATAATTGATTTCGATGGATGGAATTTTGATATTTTGAATGTGTGTTGAAATGTTGTTAATGTAGTGTGGATTGAGCTTGGATTTTATATATACTTTGATTTTTCTACGCTCGTTGAGAAAAGTTTTGTAAATGCACAAGTATTCCTTCTGATGATCCTTTCCCAAATATTTTTACCATCCTTAAATTTATCCTGGATGTTCTGAAATTGAGTGCATGGATGGAAGGAAAAAGTAAGCATTAAGTGTGCGTGGAAAACTGTTTTCCTGGACGCACTGATACTTGGTGTGGATGATCGCAAATGTTAAAATCGAGCATAAAGCTCGGAGGTCAAATGCAGCGCATAGTGTCGTCTGCAGTTAAAGCCTGTAGGGTCCGCATGCATCCGAAAGGATGCAGAGAGAGCGAAATTTCTCTCAAACTTAGTCAGATGGTGAGGACTGAGGTCCTAACTAAATTCCATCGATGCTAAGCGTAAATGGGTGTCGAATCAACGACAGGCAAGACCCGTAGCAAACCCTGGAGACGTAAATTAATGCGTTTGGGTTGCTGGCAATTTGAAGGCGGGAAGGTAGTGTACGGGCAAAAACAAATGTTCGACCTATGCCTTCGATAACGTCGAGTACGTTGTGTTTTTAGACTTAATTTTTTATCTTTTCCTATCTTTTCAAATATTTTCCTATTCTTACTCCTAAAGTGCCTAATAATTTTTAGTGAGAGTTTTTATTATCATTGTTAAGAATTTTTTTTTTTTTGTCACATATATGTTTTTGTTGCGATTTTCTTGTAAATTTAATTAAAAAGTGTGCGAAAAGTGGGAATGGTAATAAGAATAATGAAAAAGGAGTAAGCGGGGTAAAATTGTTTTGATTCTTGGGGGATGTTGGAATTTGTTAATGTTTTTTTTTATGATTTTTGTATATTTTTTCTATTATGCTTTAGTAAGCATATGTTCATTTTTTTTTTTGGAAAAACCTGGGTCTAGAAAGCAAAGATCGAGCTAGTAAACTCATAGACTTAGTCTACCAGCCTCTGGGGGAGGGGCATTGTAACGGTCATTTGGCCCGCTACTGCTTCCCCAGAGGTTTTTCCCATTAGTAATAAGTAATTAATGTACCTGTTAAAAATCAGGCCAATTTATAGTTTGAAGGAGCAGACGCCGGAGCACAAGAACGAGAGAATCGCGCCTTGACGGAGGAAGAAACAAAGAAACTTGATGCGCGAGACAGCTGATTGCTGCTCGCGTGGGCCCGATAGTGTCGCTTCGGCAGCTGCTGCGTTCAGACCTTCGTCTACGCGTTCACGTTGGTCAGCGCTGCCACAGCGACCTACCGCGCTAACCCTTTTGACATTGTTATTTTTACGTTGTAATTTATTGTCGTCGTACATTGAGTGCAGTTCCGTGATTGTAAGTGTCTTTGCTTCTCGCTGGGCCAAGTGCTCCGTCTGTTCCTTCAGCGTGAGAGTTTCTGTTTCATTAATAAAGAATTGTTGTTGCAAAGAGCAACTTACTTGTTGTAATTTCAGTTCCTCTGAGATCCTCCCACTTTTTATCTTAATAATAAACGAAACTAATGAGTTTCGGTTGAAGGCTAATCAAATCTTACAGTATTACAACTACAAAATTTTTGTTTTCAACACGTGTTTTTATAAGAATAAGATAATTTTCCTTTTGCATTGTAATAGACTCCGCGATCTCACGGATCCTGAACAGATCTGGAAAAAACTCAGACACTTGGGGATCTCGCCAAGTCCTGAAAAAGTCCAACACGGCTGATTTTTCAGCGGACGACCTCAATGCCTACTTTGCCTCTGCGTTGTTTGATGTGGCAGCACCAGCTCTTCGGGATTTTCTTGATAATCTCGGTGATAGGCGGTGAAAAGAGTTTCGATTTTAGGTCAGTGACACAAGATGAGGTCATCAGAGCCATGAATTCTTCGACTTTACAAGCAGTAGGCGTTGATGGACTCCCTCAGAATTTCATCAAATCAGCATTCCCAACCATTGGCCCTTTTATTCGAGATATTTTTAATAAATCTCTCCCAACCTCCGACTACTCCAGTTATTGGAAACAGTCGCCTGTTGTTTCCCTTCAACAAAGTCACATCAACTTCTAATCTGAATGATTTTTGTCCCATTTCTTTACTGTGTTTTTTGTCGAAGACTTTTGAGAGGCTGGTATTTGATCAGATGATGTAATTCGTTGAATCAAATGGGCTGCTTGACGTTAATCAATCTGGTTTTAGGTCACAGCACTGAAACAGCCTTGCTGAAACTGACTGATGAAATACGCCGAGGCAGGAATAGAAAGCTCCTCACTGCAATGGTCATGTTTGAACTACACGCGCTTGGTTTCTCGCATCGTCTCAGCAATGGCTGACATCATACCTCACAGGCCGTTCGCAATCCGTTCGATTAGGGGACTCTAAATCTTCTTTCCGGCCCTTGAATGAGGGTGTGCCGCAAAGCTCAGTTTTAGGACCCTTACTATTCTTGATCTTTGTTGTGGATATCGCACAGGGTCTTGACCTGGGAGTATATCATATCATCTATGCAGACGATCTACAGGTCTACCTACAGGGCCCTCTTGAGGACATTTGAGTTATGCTGGAGAAAGTAAGTAAAAATGCAGGCACTATAGCTGACTGGACGCATAAAAAATTCTATTATTCCATAATATATTACTTAAAAAATACTATTTCTTGTTGAAAAAACACAATAAATGTATTAATTTAGTGATTAAACATTAAAATGTTTTCATAATTTACTTCTGCGTTCATTAATTTTCAAATAAAATACTAATCTCGTTAATTTTTAGTCGTTCGCCTCAAAAACCCCTTAAGTAAATTTTTGTTTATCGTGTTTATTTGTTATTGAAAAATGGAAAATTTAATACTTTTATTATTAGATTTTATTGTTCAATAGTGTTACTTATTGGCCAGGAGTTTCATTTTCAATATTAATCTTTATATTTTTAGTAAACACACTTTTCAAACTTTAAATCGTGTTTTCTCGAAATCACAATTTTCGACTTATGGGGTTCTTGCAGAGAACGGCTCATTTCATGCTCCTACCACGGTCCTCTAGAATTCTATTCCTCTTCATATCCGCAATGCACCCTTCATTTCTACCTTCAAAAATCTCATTAGATCATTCATTTTTCAGTCAGAAGGAGAGCAATAAATCTATCTATCTATCTCTAACGCGTGCACGGTGGATCAGCTGTGACAAAGCAGCCTAGTGACTTGTTGGAGGGGACGTATATATATATATATATATATATATATATATATATATTCTAAGTAATCTGGCAAGTTTTCGTGACGTTAAGTTTTTTTTGCTGCAGCCTCCACGCATCAAAACCTCCGATAAAGAACTTCGTTCTAACGTTTTAAAAATGGGTTTGACACAGTTCTGGATTTTCGATATGTTTTAGAGGCATCAAAGATGCATCTTTTTCACCAATTTTGGTAGGAGGCAATCGTGGACCACCCATTTTTTATGACCTTTGAAAATCAAGATAATTTTTTTTTTCAAGATTCAATTGTGACCGTTTAAATGACTCAATTGGACTTGTTAAGGTAATTGTATTAGGATCTTAACGGGCAAGGCCAATAATTGGCCCTGACAATTGGACTTAATAAGGTCTTATTTTTTTTGTCTTTAGTTGTAGTTTTTTTTTTTTTTTTTTTTTTTTAAATATAATTTTTAAGGTTTTTTTCTGCTGTTATTGCTTAAAACCATAACAAAATATATATTTTCTAGAAGAGCGTAAAAAAAAAACACTTTCATTTAAGTAGTTACCCATGTTCCTCAGGATATTTTTGTCGGCGAAAAAAAAATGCACCGTCGTATTGAAGAGGTAACCGGAGAGTGACTGTGTTGGCGGGACACTCACAGCGCGTACAACATTCCGCTGAGAAAAAAATTTCTAGGGGGACATTTTTTATTTTTCCTGGGGAACATGGGCAACTATACTCATGTATTTTTATAGTCAACTCATACCTTGGCAGCGGTCTTAGGACTCAAAATATTAATAAAAAAACTGAAAACTGAAAACCAATTTTTACTCGAGAATTTTAAATGGAAATCCTGTGTTATTTTTTCTTCACAAGATTCGTTTTGTGCTCTACTTTAAGCTGATATATATTTGTATACGATTTTACACTATATCGAAAAAGTTTTAAAAAGTGAAAATAAGCATTCAATTAAAAACCACCTAATTATTCATCTGTGTATTTTATATCGGGTATCTTGAGAATAATAAATAAATAGTGAGATTAATTGTTTTCTGTCTGTAACTACCTGACCTTGTTCCCTCGATACAGATCACGGGACAACTCTGTTTCATTGACTCAGGAAATCGGATTGCAAGGTAAATTTTGACTATTAAATTTAGAATAATTCTCTTTTGTGAGCCTCATAGTAGTAAAGTTACGTTCCCACACGAGGGTGGTAGTCCCACGGTTTTATTTCTCGCGATTTTTTCAAGACTGCTGAAATAAAAAATCGCGGCTGTTAATTGCACCAGCACTCTCGTTAATTTTTAAGTTGGAAAACTTTGTTGTTGTCGGTTGTCAGTAATAAACGCACTGAGAGAAAGAGTCGGTAACAGTAACCGAATCAGTCGGTAACGAGAACTGCAAAGAACGAGAGCAACTGTTAGTGAATATGCGGTAATTGTTAGCGCATGGAGCCTTGAAGCAGGCTTGCAATTTTACCTATATTTTACGTGAACTAAAAACAATGTATTTTATTTTTGCAAAACGCTTATTCTGTTTAAAATGATAAAAAACATTTCATTTACAAAAAGATGCTTTTGATGTTCGTAGTTAAAGAAGAAAAGTTGTCAAGAACTAAAAAAAATTTTAATTTTTAACCTCCAATTGCTCACGCTTTGAGCGAAGTATTCATTTTACCGGTGCGCTAATAGTTACCGAATTTTCACTGACAATTAGTTGGTGATTTTTCAAGCTCTTATAAGCGAATATTCGGTAACTATAAACTCGCAGTGGTAACAGTTACCGTTTCTTTCTCTCAGTGCGTACTCTGACTTGAAGCTTACTCTGGTCAACTATTAAATTTTAGATGTAAAATGAAGTAAACCAATGTCCTTTGTTTCAAGCAAGTTTATTTAAAAGCCATTTTACATTATCATATCCTTCAAGCATTGGTTCAGGAAAAAAACCTATAAATTTTAGTTGTTAGATTATCTATTTTATTTAAACAACCTTTTTGTTCCTCCGTTACTCCTTACTCGCGTTCCAAAAGTATTTACTGGCTAGTTGAGCCAGGCATTATTTGTTAATTAATTATTGCATAATTAATTGTTTATTTAAGATGTACGTATCCGCGATGCACCTAAATCAACGAGCCAGAAAGTGTACGAGAGGTATTCGTTCGCACACGAGTAAAAAGGAGTAAATAAATTTTAGAATAATATTGTTATTCGAAACTTTATTCATTCAAATTTTCGAATAACGGAAGTGTTTAAAATTTTATTTGATAGATTGTATTCGAAATTTTATTCATCAAAAAAAATTTTAAACACTTCCCTTTTTTTTTTACACCATTGAGTGAGGAAAGTTCTGAAACGAATTTACCATAGAAATCTAGTCAAAAAGTTCATTTATTAAAAAATTTATTCAAAACCCTAAACGTCCAAATATATGCAAACTTCAGTTTGGAATTTGCTTATAAAAAAAATGTAGAAATTTATTTGAAAAAATTGTATTTCTCTTATTAAAAATGAGAAAATTTAATTATGCTTACAATTTTTTAAAAAGACATAAAATTTATAGTTATCTTGATATTAATACTATCATAAGCATGGTAATTTGAGTACCACTTCAGACTACATTTATATTAAAGTATGAATGTATCACGTATGTTTACACAATTAATTGTAATCATTCCAACAGGACCTATTTAAATTAGTGAAATATATATAAATACATCATGTAACAAAAATTTCATATAAAAAGGTAATTATTTGGAATGATAAAATAGTATATTACAGTCCCGAGGGAGTCAAAAATGAGTTAGCCTTTGGCAAACCCAAATTGATGTCCGAGCCAAAGGCGAGGTCATCAAAGGTTTGCTAAAGGTTAGCTCATTTTTGCATTCCCAAGGGCTGTATACTATTTTTCACGCTAGTAGTCAGAAAGTACAATATTCGTTTCCGGTACGAGCCCGAAAATTGTACTTTTGGGCTACTAGCGTGAAAAATTTTAATCTATACCTCTACTAGAATTATTTTTAGCTGTATAAATATTATATAATTATAATTAACTGTATAAATTGTATAAGAAAATATATGATTATGAATTTATGGTACTAATATTAATGGATCATTCTTTTTAAAAATTAGTCAATGATGTTTGTAGGTTTACATAATTTTTATTTTAAAAAGCCTCTTTCTCTTTTTTTTTGTGCACTATATTGAGGTAATACTTCTATATATATAGCACATATGTAGGTTATTACAAGCAATCAGTGTACAACTTAAACTTTTGGTAAATATATAAGTTGTAATAATATACCTGACCTTTCAAAATATTACTTCCAGAATGTAGATACGCATTATTTTATTATTATTTTTTTTTTCTAGATGATTAAGTTTAATAAATGAAAAATTTACACATACTTAAAGAATAAATATATTTGGCAGTTTCATTAATTTCTAACTAAATTATCTCAAAAAACAAGAATAGAAGTATGTATTGTGAATTATATGCTGAAAGATAAGATATTTATTGACAATACATTTTTAATTCAGAGTTTGTTTGAGTTGTGCACTGGGGTTAGACTATTACTTTAAAAAATTATCAATGAAAAAAATTTCAAAATATTTCACAATAAGAAAAAAAAAATAAACCTAAAGTTTTTGTGCCAAAAATCTCAATGGAAACTATTAAAACAATTTTTTTTCATCAAATCTTTTCTATGTAAGAATAGAAGTAAACAATTCGCTGTATACAAAAACATTTGCTTAACTAAGTTAATAAAGAAAATTATAGCTAGTTACATAAAAGTGTGGCCAATTTTATATTTAAATTATATAATTGAAATTTATATAATAATAATAAATAAAAATTACAAATTGTGTATATATTCAATATTCTGTACCTATAATTGTTTTCATAATTATAAAATATTAAAATATCTAAAACTATAAAAATAGTAAAAAATTCAAAAAACATTATACCTTCCTCGAAAGTTTTACATTTGGCTTTTGTTTCAATAACTCTATTTTTATCTGAGTACCTTCAAAAGCCAAGTTTTGTCTAAGAGTGTTAACTTTATTGAAAGCATAACCTGTACCAAGTACAATACCTATCCCTACTCCAAACAGGCTGACTTTAAATAGGTTTTTAACTGTTGATTTTTTAACATAACTACAGTAATAACGAACCATCGATGAATTCAACAATACATCATTTTTTCTCAGGGAAAAGCGAAATATGTACAGCGATGCCATTTTAAATTTTAGAATGATTTTGTTCTGCTAAGGGTCGGACAGAGAAAAAAATAAGGGATCTTGACTCTTATGCGCGTCTTGTGAATTACCAAGCATCTATCCTAAAGCTCGGTAGAGCTTTATCGGCAAGTGGTTTTGACTAAGTAACGTAAATAATAGAATCGGTGCGGGAGAGATACTATAAAAAGAAAACTCAACATAGCGCTATATTTAAACGAAAATATAAAAGATTTATTCAAGCTTAGCCGGTTGAATAATTCCCGACGAAGAAATTCCCGGGTACAAAAATTACACGAAAAAATTCCCGGACTAAAAAATTCCCAACGAAAAAATTTCCGAAAAAAAAATTCTCAAAGAAAAAATTTCCAAAAACACTAAAAATAATACACGCAATAATATTAAACTTTGCTAATAGCGCGCTCTTCGGGGGCCCTTCGGGCCCCACGCACGCATTGTTTAAAAAATAACCTGTTAGTATTTAATAATTTATCGCTTTTGAACAAACACATCATCTCTACCAGTTTTTATTTGATTAATAATAGTTTCTACATGATTTTGTTCAGATTTCAAACAATCATAAGTACAATAATAAAAGGTCGAACTGTAGAGCTAGGTTTCGCTCGGAACTAAATTTTATAGCGCGCCTCTGCGGGGGCCCTCCGGGCTCCACGGCGCGCATTGTTTAAAAAAAAAAAACCTTGTAGTGATGGTTGGTTTATTAGTAGGATATTTTTTCGTCGGGAATTTTTAATTTGGGAATTTTTTTTTTGGGAATTATTTTCCGGGAATTTTTTCGCCGGAAATTATTTTTCGGGAATTTAGTCGTGACACCAGCTCAGCCTGTATGAAATCTGCAACTTCGAAAAGATCGCGGCGTGCTTACCATACAAAGCCTAAGCCTGGTCTAAATGTGGGCTCGGCCTCGCCGAGCCGAGCGAAAGCGAGTGAGATAGACTGCGAGAGAGTGCGTGCACGGAGAAAGAGGTACATCATGAAACTTGGTGTACAGCGCCATCGTTTTACATGATGCGTGGAGCAGCATAATTCCAAGTCACACTTCGTATTTCCAAGTGCATGCACTGTGTTTTCCAGTGCAAAATTTTTAGAGAGACAATTTCGTTAGAGCAGACGACGGCGCTCGGAACACCCACGTAACCAGTTTTTCAAAGTTTTACACTAAAAATTGTGTACGATTCTTAGTTTGAAATGTTTTTGCTATCTTTCCTAACAAATTTATAAATTTCAATTATGATTTCGAACTTGATATTTATATTTATGCGATTTTAAAGTTTCAAGGTTAGAGATTCAGCAGAACTTGAATAACCGAGAAAAAAGCATGCCTCAAATGCGTACACTGGAAAACACCGTGCACACATTTTGTTTCATACACGGAAACCCGTCTTCACAAGTATACAAGTGATGGGCAATCACGGCTATACTGGTGATGATCACCTTGATTTCGAGAGATCGTCACTAGCATCTTGACCTTAGGCGCTCATAACCTCATATTTCACAAATTTATAAGTCGTTGTGATAAAAAATATTTAAAGAATAACTATTTTTCGGTTCGCTAAAACTATTAGAAACATACTTTGAAAATAAGAAAAAACTTTAAAATAAAGTGTTTGGGGAAACGCGGAGGATGCGCTTTAGGTTGAGGAAAATTTACAGCGATCACGAGGGAGCGGGAAAGGTGAAAAGCGAGATTATTTGGAAATCACAACACTTATAGTTTTTGTGCTGCACTTAAACTATTTATGGAACAATTATTATATGACTATGAACAAGTGAGGAGAGAGAGCTCGCCGTTTTGGCCGGGAGTCTCTCAACCTCAGGTAAAGTAGGTAGAATCGTTGTAGATAAGCGACGATCTGCGACGACGGCGTTGAGTCCCGTGGCGCGGGATAGCGGCATCACGGTTGAAGCAAGACTGGTGTGGGCGGAAGCTGGTCACTCCGGGCAGCTCTGGCGTCGGCCACTCGCATGACCAATCACGTGGCAATAAAAGGCGGTAAATCTCAAACATTCCGCCCGCCTTAATCGACTGTAGTCGATTAATAATATCTCTGAACATAATAAAAATAAAAATAATATTAAGTAATATATAAAAATAATTGTAGTTTAAGTCTGGCGTGGTTAGCAAGCGTACGATCAAACGTAGGGGCTTACTGGGCAATTTTGGTAAGAGCCTGATGCTCTGCCCAAGGAAAATTCCTGGGTCGAAAACCCAACAGTTAAATAATGATACAGCGAGGGTGTGAAGTTGAGGTACTTCAAGTGGCTGAACGCTTGAGATCGTGATTGGGGCCTGAACCTGGACTGGTTCAGGTGGCTGAATTTTTGAGAATATAGCCGGCGCCTGAAGCTGGATTAGTTCAGGTGGCTGTACTTTCATCATTATTGCCAGAGCTTGGACTTTAATTGTCGCAGGTGGCTTAACTCTGGGGCTTTTAGCAGAGGTCTGAACTCTAAGCAGTTCTGGTGGCTGTTTTTCGAAAGCGATAGCCGGTGCCTGAGCCAGGACAGCCGCAGGTGGCTTGCTCTCGGAGAGGTTCGCTGGACCCTGGACTTGAGGTGTCTTAGGTGATTTCATCTTGGAGGGGGTCGCCGAAGCCTGGATTTGAACTAATACAGGTGGTTGATTTTCAAAAGACGTGACCCTCGCCCGGGCTTTGGCTGCCGCAGGTGCCTGAGTTTTGAAAAGTGAGGCCGGAGCCTGAGCTTGGATTAGATCAGGTGGCTGGACTTCGAAATGAGTAGCCGAGGCCTGGACTTGAGGTGTCGCAGGTGGCTGAACCCTGAAATGAGTAGCCGAGCCCTGGACTTGAGGTGTCGCAGGTGGCTGAACCTTGAAATGAGTATTGAAATACAATTAAGATGAGGCAATTATTCTTTAAACAAAAGAATGGAAAAAATATTCAAACTTATGAATATCACTGGTGGAACAATCTTTAATTGAAATACAATTAAGATGAGGCAATTATTCTTTAAACAAAAGAATGGAAAAAATATTCAAACTTATGAATATCACTGGTGGAACAATCTTTAATTGAAATACAATTAAGATGAGGCGATTATTCTTTAAATAAAATAAAACTGAAAAATATTCAAACATATAAATATTATTGGTGGAAAAGAATTTAAACTGAAATACAATTTAAATGAAAGAAAATTGGAAAATATTCAAACCTATGAATATTACTGGTAAAGAATAATTTAAACTGAAATACAATTTAAATAAAAACAACTAAGCCAGGCAGGTGGCTGATTTTGGAAAAAAACCTTAGCATAATTTTTAATGAAAGTTTAAAAAATGAAGAATGTGAAAAAATCAAAAAATAAAGGTAGAAGAAAAAAGGTAAATAGATAAACAAAAAACTATAGAGAAAAAAGGAAATCAAAATCCCTAAACAACTCTATTTGGGTTGAGTGGGGGCAAGGGTTAGTAGGCACTTGGATTGATCTTTCAAATAAAAAGATCAAAAGGTGTTCAAACAAGCTGAACACCGCTTGGAGAAGAAAACAAACCAAAGGGTGATAATAGTTAGCACGT
Source organism: Encarsia formosa (assembly GCA_038277355.1). Taxonomy (NCBI): domain Eukaryota; kingdom Metazoa; phylum Arthropoda; class Insecta; order Hymenoptera; family Aphelinidae; genus Encarsia; species Encarsia formosa. The sequence goes on from CM076187.1 coordinate 24,826,910, forward strand.
AGTTGGGTATAGTGGGCTAAATAATTGTCTTGAGAAAATTGGTCTTGAAACAAACCTAAAATGGATAAAAAATTCAATTAGAATTTTTTGAAAATATATAATTGGAAAAATGAAACAATCAGTAACTATTCAGCAATATAAATAATTTGAGATTATACTATACTAATAAAGATTGGCAAAAATTGGTTCCAACGCTGACTCTAACAACCATACAAAACAGTACTTTTGAACTCATCTAGACTTCGCCTGAAGCCTCGAACGGTACGACGAAAGATCTTTATTCCTCTGTTACCGTTTCCTCTATTTTCTCTGAAAATATAAAAAATTTATTAGCAATAGAGTCAATGCAATTACCCGACAAGAAAGATTGTCAGGGCGCTAGCTAGGGCCTCGTTAATTGCCCCGAGAGCATAGTAAGGCCCTCGTTAGAATTGTAACGGGGCATTCACGGGGGCGAGACTCAGGGCCTAATAAGGTTCAGTTGAAATAATATTTTTGGTATTTAGATTTCGAGGTTATAACTAATTCCAAATGTATAAACAACCATTTGGACAATAAAATCTTGATAGTTTAATTTTATTTATTCATGTAATAGTTCTGAAAAAATCGAAAAATTCATTTAAAATCGTTTTAAAAAGATGAAGTGAAAAATGTCACTAAGATTCTAAATAATTTAGTAAAAGTTTTTTTACTAAAACCACTACTACTTTTTAATCAAACTTGTTTTCACAGAATTTGAATATATTTTTAGTTTTATTTTTAAAATCACTTTTTCTGTAACAAACACTTACTATATATATATTCAACTTAAAATCACAATGTTTACATGATACATAGCCTCTAAAACAAGTTATTTTCTTTAGATTCTATAACTGTCAGTGTTATTTAGAGGGTTAGCTAAAATTTTTATTTAATTCTTTAAATTCATTATCCCCACTAAAGCTTTAACTTTTCTATATCATTCTCTAAAAAAAACTATCCACCTGTATCCAATTTGCAGTCAATTACTGCATACGTTCATAGCAAATGATCTAGCGAGGCCCGAAACAGCGCCTTGGCTTTGCCCCGTTACAAACCGAGCTAGGGCCTCCGAAGGCTACCTTACGAGGCCCTCATTCGCTCCCCAATAGCCTTCTGATCGGGTTCATCTTTTGAATAATGAATAAACTCTATCAATCTAACTAAAAATTTCATTTTTCTTCTAAATTTATCAATAAGCTCCTCAAATATTTGAATCTCAGATAATCCAAGGGTTTTGTAAATATATCAGCGATATTCTCGTCTCCCTTAACCCATCCAGTTAAAATTCTACCCCCGATCACAGATGATTTAACAAAGTCTCCATGAGTGTTAGCCATGCATCTCTTTCTATCTTCTCTCTCTCTAAACTCTAAATTCACCTTTATCAATACTATACTATCATCAAAATAGTTTAATTTCTTTCTACCTTCCATTTGTATATTTCTAACTGAAGACAAGTTGTCGTTTTAACGTTGGCAGGGTACATCGTAACATACAGTACATTGCGTATGGCATTGTCTAAAGAAGTAATTTCTCTATACGAACCGCTCATGGTCACATATTCAGCGCCGCAAGTCGTAGGCTGGGATTTTTTGGAACGAAGTTCCTTATTGGAGCTTACGACGCGCAGGGGGACTGCAGCAAAAAAAAACTTAACGTCACGTAAAATTATAAGATTACGTTGCAGTATAGCTATATATATTTTTCCCCCTCCAACAAGCCCAGGCTCGCAGCTGCACACGCGTTAGAGAGAGAGAGAGAGATTTGATTTGATTTTTTGATTTTGATGTGTTTATTAAATGTACATTATGTTGTACAAAATACATAAGATTATAACAAAGTTCTACATTAGGATATAATTTCAATATAAAATAAAATAAAATATAATAAAATAAGATAGAATAAAATAACAATAATATAAGTAATAATAATAATAATGAAAGTAATAAAATGAATATAATGGTATACAATAGCAATCAAAGTAACATGGGTAACATTATCAGTCTCATCAGTATTCACTCCGAGAATCACAAACTAACATTTCATTTCATACTGATCTGGAGTTCAACAGTGTAGAAAAAAACTTAATCTTCTCCCTCGGTATTAAAGATGTGTGATTTGATGAGGTATTTGAATGAAGTGAAGGATGTAGATTGGCGAATATTTGGGGGTATGGTATTCCAGGAGTAGGTAGCTGATTCATGAAAGAATCGCTCCAGAGATCTAGTGCGGAAAGAGGGGACAATCAAGGCATCAAGTGCATGCGAATTAGCCAATCTCAAGGGACGTGAGCTGAGCTTTTCAACAAAAAAATTCGCCAGATAAGACGGAGTACCTGTGTGCAGGATTCTATAGAGCAAGCAGGCAGCAAAATAATGTCTGCGGCCCGCCACCCGAAACCAGCCGAGCTCACGTCTATAAGGTGTGACATGATCGCTCTTCCTGATCCCAAAGATGTACCTGATCCCACGATTGAGCGAGCGCTGTAATACGAGATCCTGCTCACCCGAGATATTACAGTACACAAGTGAACAATAGTCAATCATAGGAAAGAGCAGGGTCTGTATAAGGTGCTTGCGCAGTTGAAAGGTGGTGCTGCGTCTGAAGTGGTTAAGACGGTACAAAAGAGAATTGGCTCTCCGAGAAACATAAAGAACATGGTCCTTCCAGCTCAGCTTAGAGTCCAGCACCACCCCCAGACTACGCGCTGAGGGGACAAACGGGACAGTGCAGCCGCCAAACTGCAGGTCATGAATACCCAATTCATTAAAGCTATTGACATACGACGGAGTCCCAAAAACCATTGCCTTGGTCTTACTAGCATTCAGTACCAGCTGATTGGCGGCAGCCCACTCAGCGACGTGCTCAGCACCCCGGCTCAGTCTTCCCAGCATGGCATGCATGTCCTCAAGTCGGCCCCGCACGTGAATCTGCAAATCATCCGCATAAACCACATAGCAGACATCAGGGCCAAGGCCATGGGCAATATCAACGATGAACAGAAGGAAAAGCAGAGGACCCAGCACCGAGCCCTGAGGCACACCCTTATTAAGGGGACGGAAAGAAGTAGAAGTGCCGTCCTCCGCTCTTACCACCTGCGAGCGGCCAGACAGATAAGAGGCAACCCACCTCAAAACCCCATGCGAAAAACCCAGAGATTGCAGCTTCCTGAGCAATGTTACGTGCGAGACCGAATCGAAGGCTTTACTAAAATCAAAAAGTAGTAGCGCAGTCATTTGTCTCCTGTCCATACCGATTCGAATGTCGTCCGTGAGCTTAAGCAGTGCCGTCTGTGTACTATGTCCCGCCCTGAAACCTGCCTGACAATCGTCCATCAAACCCTGCGATTCAACAAAAGTAGAAATCTGGTTATGGACAAGCCTCTCAAGAATCTTCGATATGAAACTGAGCAGGGAGATATGACGAAAATCATTCAGGCAAGACCGAGAGGGAATTTTATTCAGTGCGATCACCATCGACTTCTTCCACTGCTCAGGGAAAGTCGAAGTCGATAGGGAAGCATTAAAGATTTTGCAGATGAAAGGGCCAATAGATGGAAAAGCTGACTGAATAAAGCTCTGTGGAAGAGAGTCAATGCCCACTGCCTGGGATGTCGACTGACTGATAGCACGTGCTATCTCGTCCACCGTCACATCCACAAACGCGAAGCCACCATGATCTTCCTCTCTTCCCAAGTCATTCAGAAAGAGAGAGAGATCCGGCGCCATACTATCAAAAGAAACAGAGGCAAAGTGAGCATTAAGATCTTCCACTGAAAAACCGCCCAAATTAGAATCCGCTCCGGAAGAGATACCAAGTCGCCTTAGTTCCTTCCAGAGCTGCTGAGGATCAGTGATGTCCTTGAGCCTACACCAATAGTAATCAATTCTCGCAGACTCGATCCTTACATGTGCAAAATCTCGTGCCTGTCTGTATAAAAACAGTTCAATATCGAGTCTTGAGCGATGGTAACGTCTGTAGAGTCTGTCTCTTTCAGTCAATAGGTCCCGGTGGTATGTAGTAAACCACGGATGTCGATTCTTCCTTTGTTTGAGGGTTTTTAGAGGAGCAAAAATATCAAGAGCAGCATTAAGATTAAAATACAAGCAATCAACCCTCTCACTAAGTGAATACAACTCATCCGTGAATACTGACCAGTCACAGTCAAATAAAAATTTATTCAAAGCCCCAGAATCTACAGATTTAAAGTCCCTGTAAGTAAAGTCATTAGCCAAAAGTTGTGGGGTTTGAATGTCAAGGGTAAGTCTGTAGGTTATGTCCTGCAATGAAAGGGGTCTCCAATAGTCAGTCACAGTGTCAAGTGCGTCAACGAGAACTAGGTCTAGCCAGGTATCCGAGTGAGAGGTGTGGTGTGTAGACCCAAATGGAACCGAGAACAGAGAGTTCTCCTCAATCAAATTACGCACAAAATTTGCATCAGGGGAGTCTGAAAGCTGGTCCGCGTTAAAGTCCCCGAGTATGACCTTGGTGCCGTAATCATGCATACTATCACGCAGGTCGGACACAAAGTCAGACCCAAGGACAAACGGAGCATGTGGGGGCCTATACACCACACCTACAAATATGGGGTCAGCGCTACCCAGAGAAACCTCAGCAAGCAAATACTCAGGATGACCAGGCCTACCATCCCACTCGGGATGGCAGTGGAAGACGAGCAGAGGTGTTTGACTGAGAGGGACTGATGCACATAAAGTGCTACTCCGCCCCCTTGGTTATTACGGTCACGCCTAAGGATAGTATAACCCTCAAGAGCAACAAGCACATCCTCAATCGAAGGACTCAAATGGGTCTCAGTGACAGCAATCACGTGTAACCTGGTCTGAGTCAAAAGAAACAGCCTGAGCTGCTCAATATGCCACTTAAGCGAGTTCGCATTGAAATGACAGACACGCAGTAGCATGCCCCCGCCCCGCACGGACCTCTGATCAGGGGTTAGAAAGGAAGTTTGAGATGAATATGAAAATGAAGAAGGAGTATCATGGGGTGAAGGATTGATGAATCTAAGATGGTAAGATGAGTATGTTGTATTACCACGAGAAAGAAGATGTAAGAGTATACCTGTTATGACAAAAAACGCTCTAGATCCTGTTCACTTGATATGGGAGTAGCGACATCTCCTTTCTTCCTACGGACTAAAACCTTGCCGTTTCTTACAAATGTAGTAAATCCAGAGTTGGGTTGTCTTGCCTTCTGGTAAACAAGGCGTCGAAGTTTGAAGGTCTCTCTATTCAGGAACTCATTGATATTGATGAGAGCAGGACTTATAGCAGTTGACTGAATACCAGAAGGAAGATTAGGAGAGAGAGCAGTAGTGTGAAGCTTGCCTAGTTGAATCTTGCCCTTGATGATTTCCAAGAGTAAAGCGCGAGAACTGAGAGTCGCGATGATTGAAGGTGGGCGTGGTTGACGTGGTACCTGAATAGATGTAGACGTTCCAGGGTTTTCATCAGTCTTATCCTTCTGTGCGTGCGCTGCAGCTGTCTTCGTGCCGTCTAGGGCTGTCTTAACATCAGACTTACTAATAAGCAGACGAGCAGAGATAATATCCCTCGAGTCAATGTCCGCGTACACAGTTTTTAAGACCGAATGAACAAGAGCCTTTAGCGAGGCACCTGGAGGAACCGTAAAGCCGCCGATCACCACATCAGACGAGTTCGAAGGTTCGTGGGTCGAGACTTGTGTGAGACGCATGGATAACTCGGCGTTAGTCTTTTCAAGGGTCGAGACTTTGTTGAGCAGCTCCGGGTTTTGTGCAGCAGGAACATCGGCTGAAGACTCAAGTGTTTGCTTGATCTCCGCAAGCTCGCGTTTAACCTCTTCTAGCTCCGACTCAGCGTTGTCCATTCTCTTGATCAGGACGGGGATTGCATCTAGTCCCAGCAGCTTGGCGTCAATTCCATCAAAGCGCTCGCTATTGGCATCCCTCATTGACTTCATCTCGTGAAGAATCATCCTCAGCCTTTCGTCGGTGGTAGCCTCCTTCAGAGTGGTATCATCCTTCACAGAGGTATCCTTCGGCTCAGAGTGTGCTGAAGTATTCGACGAGGATGATATCGATCGGGCGCGAGAGTTGTGTTTTCCATGGGAAGGAGGAGTAGCTTGAGTGATGCAGGGAGGACAGGCCTTGCCAGGCTTACCTTCAAGGTTGACTGTAGCAAGTTTGGCACACGAAGTGTGGAAACCCTTTCCACAGTTGTCACATATGTGGATGTGAGCATTGGATCGCGCTGGCTTTAAACAGATAGTGCACAAGCACTCAGTTTTTCTACTTGACATAGTAAAGGCGAGTGATATGAGTTGACGAGAGTAGAAAAGTAGAAAAATCTGGCTAATGGTGGTCAGACCACAGTGCTGTATGAAAGCAAGCGAGTAGTTACAGTCAGCGAATGGTCAGACCACAGTGTGGTGTAAAGCAGGCGAGTAGTCGCGGTCACCGAATGGTCAGACCACAGTGTGGTATGTAAGCAGGCGAGTGATTATGGTCACCGAATGGTCAGACCACAGCGTGTTGCGTGAGCAGGCAAGTGATGGAGACCGCCGAATAGTCAGTCCACAGTGTAATATTCAGACAGCAGAGAAAATGTGTGTCACCAATCAGGATTTGAAAAATTCGCGCGGTTTTGCACTGTGTTCACAATGTGAGTTTAAATGTAGTCACTGATCCGGATTTGAAAATTCGCGCGATTTTGCACTGTGTTCACCGAGTGGTCGAAACTTATATGTAGACACTATTTAGGTACTTTACCCGCTAAAAATTCGCACTAACCTCACTTGAATGAACTATTTATGATTTGAGTTTAAATGTATATTCACGATAGCACAGTTGGTTTTTGTTTATAAAATAACTACAAAAGGCACTAAAAACAATATAATAACAAATTCAACTATGACCGATTTGTTAAACACTCGTAACTCAATAGAACAAGAGGAGCACGGGCTGCGATGTGTACTCTCATAGTGCAGCAAGAGAGAGAGAGATTTTTTGATTTTTGATTTATTTATATCGAGCATAGGGAGAACCCTACCATGCTCGTAGATGTTGTTACATTGAGTGTATTTTACAATAATCTAATTATAGTATACAAGTGTTACAATTATTAATTAATTTTTTTTTTTTTTTTTAACTACAAAAGAATTATAAGTGAAAATTGTTGCGGCGGTCTTCTGTGTGCGAGTAAATTGAGGGTGAAGCTTGGGGGATCAGAGTCGGGCAGGGGGAGGATGTAAGATGGGGGAAAGTATGGAGTGTAAAGGGAGAGGAATGAGTGTTAGATTTTCGGTGTGGGCTCTATGTATCCACTCTTCACAGTCAAGCTTGAAGAGTGCGGATTTGAGGGAATTTTTGTAGTTTTGAATGGTTGTGAAGTTGGAAAAGATGGAAGGAAATCTGTTTATTGTGTGGGATGATTTAATTGTGAATGAGTTTTTGTAGGATGAGGTACGAGAGTTGGGGATAATGAGGGGGGGTCGCGGACGGCGGTTTGAACGTCTTGCTGCGTCTTCTCCGGGGTCAATAGTAAATTTGCTGAAAAGATGGGGGGGTTTTTGTGTTTGGATGATTGTGATGGCAAGAGATGTGGTGAGATATTCGCGCCGGGCCGCTGCCGAAAGCCAGTTCATGGAGAGTCGATAGGGGGTGACATTAGCCATGCGGGGGATGGAACCGTGAGCAAATCGGGTGCAGGCATTTTGTAGAGTGTGTAGTTTTGTAGACTGTTGTTTGTTTAGATTGGTTAGGATGGGTGTGGCATAGTCGACGAGGGGTAGTAGCAACGATTTGGTGAGGAGAGTGCGGGTGGGTCGTGATAGTGATTTGCGGAAATGACGCAGGGAGTAAAGGGCGAAGTGAACACGTTTAGAGGTCTCTTTAATTTGTTTCGACCAGTTTAGGGATGAGGTGATGTGGATACCTAGTGATTTTATGGAGGTAGAGTATGGGATGTGTTTGCCGTTTATGATGAGGGGAGGGAGGGTGTTGGGGTCAATTTTAGATAGGTATTGTTCACTAGCTATGAGCATGAGGGTGGTTTTGCTGGGGTTTAGTTGTAATTGATTTTGGGATGCCCAGTTGGCAACCGATTGGGCATCTTGAAAGAGAAGGGAGATGAAGTGATGAAGTTGGGAGATGGGGGCATGAATGTAAAGCTGTTGATCGTCGGCAAAGATGGCATAATAGGAAAAGAGTATGAAGAGTCTGAGGTCGTATATAAATAGGATAAAGAGGAGGGGGCCAAGTACGCTGCCTTGAGGGACTCCAGAGGTGATTGGGAGCCATGTTTCGTGTTGGCCATTCTCAAGACGTACAGCCTGGCTTCTACCGGTGAGGTACGAGTAGAACCAGCTTATGACACGGTCCGAATAACCTAGTTTTCGAAGTTTGGTGAGTAGGATGTGATGAGGGATGGTATCAAAGGCTTTGGAGAAGTCAAATGAAATGAGGATGGTGATTTTACGGTCGTCTATGGCTTTGCGTGTGTCTTCGAGAATACCGAGCACTGCGGTTTGGGCGGAGTGGTGCTTTTTGTATGCTTATTGAAAAGGGTCGGTTAGGTTGTGTGTTGTGATGAAGTTTGTAATTTGGGTGGATACTATTTTCTCTAGAAGTTTGGATAGTTCTGGAAGTAGGGCTATGGGTCGTGTGTCTGAGGGTGAGGTGGGGTTGGGGACTTTTGCAATGGGGATGATTGATGCTTTTTTCCATTCGATGGGAAAGAGCCCAAGGGAGAGGGATGAGTTAAAGATGTATGTAATTTGGGGTAGCAGGGTGGGGAGGGCAAGTTTGAGCATAGTGGATGAGAGGTGGTCGGCGCCCATACCTTTCGAGCTAGAATTTACGAAGGTTTGCCATACTATGGTTTCATCGACGGGGGAAAAGTCAAGTTGAGGGAGAGGGGGTGGTGGGGGAGGTGTAAATAGGATTTGTCTGAGATGATATTCAGTTAGCGGTTGGGAGTTTTGAGAGATGGAGGCGAAATGAGAGTTGAGAGTGGTACTATCGAAGGTTGTGTTGGAGAGAGAGAGAGAGAGAGAGAGAGAGAGAGAGAGAGCAAGTGAGTAATACAACAATTACTAGTATATTTTCATTTAAGACTTCAAAACTTTATTGGAAAATGAAGCTGAATTTCAAACATTGTATGTTCATGTAATTTATATTTATTTGTGTTTGTCACTAAAATTTAATTTTTGATTAACGTAGTTAAGTACAACTCTAACTAATCTTTAGTTAAAGATGTGAAAAAATTTTCAAATAAATGCAAGTGAGTAATACAACTAGTATGAATTTTTTAAACTTTTCTAAACTTTATTAGCAATGAAACTGAATTTAAAACATTGTTTTGTTCATGTTATTTATAGTTATTTGTGTTTGTTAATAAAATTTAATTTGTAATTGTAAGGAATTGGCTTTATCAACGCCTCCCTTGCGAGTCTGCACGGGCAGTAGGCCACGCGCACGGGCCTGACGTTTTCAATGCCATCGGTGTGGTGACTTCAACCACTGAAAAAAAGACTGCCTACTGATTGAGAAAGGCACCTGGAGCTGTGAAATTTGTAATAAAATCGGCAAACACAAGAAAGAGGAGTGTTGGCTTAACCCTAAAAATCAACAGGGTAAGAGAAAAGCCGATGACGAACCTCAACAAGGTTCGAATAAGAAAAGCAGAAGCGGCGACAGTGGAAGAGGTGGTCGTGGCGGCCGTGGAGGTCGCGGCAAAGGCCAAGGCAACGGTGGAGGTAACCCTGCTGCAAATGCAGCAAAAACTCCAAATGAAGGTAACAGAAACTTTCATGAGAATAATGCATGCCATAGAGAATACATAGAGTTTGTCGCTGATTCGGATGCGACAGACCATATTGTAAATGAAAGCTTTATTTTATCAGATTTTAGAGTATCAGAAAATGGCGTGATAAAAAGCGCTAATAAAAATAATTTTGCGGATATTGTAATAGATGGCAGAGGCGATCTATTACTAAAAAGTAATTCACCAAGCGAGAGTTTTATAAAACTAATAAACGTAATTGCTGCGAAAGATATTTCTGAGAATTAGCTATCTTTACGGAGATTAGCAGATGCAGGTTTTATTGTTCAGTTGGACGATGAAACTTTCAAGGTATTTGATCGAGAGAATGATAAAATAATTTTTGAGGGTATTTATCAAAAGCCCAACTGGATAGTAAAATTTGAAATAAAGAAAAATGAGAATGAGAATCGTGAAATTACAGATGTATTCGATAATTATATATGTAAAGCCCGAATCATACAGTAGTGATCAAAATTATAAGGCACCCCCTAAAATTCGTCTGTTTCAAGTTAATATTTTGACTTTGTGCATGCCTGCACGTGTTTAAATATTTTAGTATTCATCTCTAAAATTTTTTTTGTTCAAAACAAGTTCAGTACTTGAAAAAAAAAACGTTTACTGTATATTAATTCGTCTTTCCAATCAATTTTTATCCTCTTTTAAGCTTAAAATGACTTTTTTTAAAAAACAGCTAAATTTAGTTCTTTTATGATCTAGATAGTGTTTTGTAAAATTTCTATAAACACCTAAGTGAATAATATATTTTTTTTCGCGTTTCTCCGATGTTCAAGTTTATCGAAAAAAATTTTCAAGCTGATTAATAGAAAAATGTTCAAGCCACAAAGAAAAAATACATTTTTTTAAACTTGAAAAAACATTGATTTTTTGTACTTTTACATTGTTTTTTGCTTAAATTTGCTTTTTTTTATTAATTTGGCAGGTAAAAATAATATTAAACTGATATTTGATGAATTTAAAACTAATTCAATTTATTATGAATCAAAATCTTACAGAGAATTTTAAAAAAATATGTTAAAAAACAGTTTTTCTAATACAGTTAAATTTCACAAAAATAACTTCAATTTGTATTTAATTGATTACAAGTAATAGTATTAATTTATTTTTAGAAATAATTATTATATTCATTTTTATTATTTAATATAATATGTTTTTTATATATTTAGTAATTAGTTTACCCTTCTTTAGTACTTAGTTGATCCTTCTTTAGCCTCGAAGCAAGCGCGAACTCTTCGGACCATAGATTCTGCAAGTTTTTTACAGTAACTCGGACTCAATTTTTGCCAGGCTACAGCAATCTCTCGTTTTAAATCTTCCAAATTTCTCAGGTGTTTGTCTTTGATCATTATCTCTATTTGATCCCAAGCATTCTCAATTATATTCAAATCTGGAGAACGTGCTGGCCAATCTAGTATAGGTGTTTTATTATCATTAAACCATTGCATCGTTTTCTTTGATTTGTGACACGGAGCGTTGTCTTGTTGGTAATACCAAATTTTTTGACGTCCATAAACCTTTGTTTTTGATGGAAGCATAAAATTTTCCATAGTCTCGATGTATTTTTCGCTGTTCACTGTACCTTGCACAAATTGAAGTTCTCCTTTTTCTTTTCCTGACAGGCAACCCCAAACCATAATTGATCCACCACCTTTCTGCACTCTTGGAGCAAGGCAATCAGGATTGTATTTTTCACTGCTGGCACGTCTTATTCGCTTTGGTCTGTTTGAAAAAAGTTGGAAGCTAGATTCATCTCTAAAAAGAACTAAATTCCATTTTTCAACTGTCCATGATAGCTTGTCTTTGCACCATTCATACCTAGCTTTTCGGTTTTTTGCAGTTAGAAGGGGCAGCAGATTTTATGTTCTTCTCAAGCAAACGTCTATTAACTGTTACTCGAGACACTTTTACATTAAGTTCTTCATTTATTTGATTTTTGGTATTGTTTGCTGTAACTGCACGATTATTCTTTGCCTTTTTAATAATAATTCGATCAATGCGGTTACTTGTTATTCTTAGCCTGCCAGCTCCACTTTTCACTTTTACGGATTTCGTGCTTTCATACGTCTTAATGGTGTTTTGAACGCAACACCTACTAACTTTTAATATTTTTGAAATTTGACTCTGATTTTTTCCTCCTTTCAACAATCCTATAATCTGCCACTTAATTTTAACAGAAACTGTTTTTCTTCCCATGATGAAAGTTATGCAAGCTTATAAATATTTAAAAAACTAATTTATCAATAATGACGGCTCGGTCGGTAATAAAGATAAATTCTTTACCGATCGAACAATTATCGCTACTGGCATTCGAATTCTACGAATTTGAAAATTTACTTCAAGTTGAATAAACTTTCTGAAACTTCTAACTGAATATTAAAATTAATGAAAAAGTCAATTCGATAAATATATTGCTTGTAATCAATCAAATACAAATTGAAGTTATTTTTGTGAAATTTAACTGTATTAGAAAAACTGTTTTTTAACATATTTTTTTAAAATTCTCTGTAAGATTTTGATTCATAATAAATTGAATTAGTTTTAAATTCATCAAATATCAGTTTAATATTATTTTTACCTACCAAATTAATAAAAAAAAAAAAGCAAATTTAAGCAAAAAACAATGTAAAAGTACAAAAAATCAATGTTTTTTCAAGTTTAAAAAAATGTATTTTTTCTTTGTGGCTTGAACATTTTTCTATTAATCAGCTTGAAAATTTTTTTCGATAAACTTGAACATCGGAGAAACGCGAAAAAAAATATATTATTCACTTAGGTGTTTATAGAAATTTTACAAAACACTATCTAGATCATAAAAGAACTAAATTTAGCTGTTTTTTAAAAAAAGTCATTTTAAGCTTAAAAGAGGATAAAAATTGATTGGAAAGACGAATTAATATAAAGTAAACGTTTTTTTTTCAAGTACTGAACTTGTTTTGAACAAAAAAAATTTTAGAGATGAATACTAAAATGTTTAAACACGTGCAGGCATGCACAAAGTCAAAATATTAACTTGAAACAGGTGAATTTTAGGGGTGCCTTATAATTTTGATCACTACTGTAAAAGAACATGAACTTTGAAAAGCTCAATGAGAATCAAAATTTAGAGAAAAATATTTAAGAGCTTGACGCAAGCTCTAGCAGTGAGAAAGACTTATATTTTAAAAATAATAATGATTTAGAGAAAACATCAGAGAAAGATATAACTTTAGCATAGCCAAAAACCGTGAAAATAGATGAGCTTGAGTCATTTGATAATACTGAAGATATGCTAATTAACAACTTAACCTATAAACAAAAAGAGTTTATTCCAGAGAATGAGGCTATGCTATGGCATTATAGACTAGGTCATGCTTCACTTAATTACTGGAGAAAATTCCAAAAAATAGAGAAGTCACTAGAGAAAATAAGATTTGATGAATCTATTCGTGACTGTGAACTATGTATCTTATCTAAAATGGAAAAGTTACCATTTACTGAAAAGAGAAAGAGAGCTTTAAGGCCTCTCGAACTGATTCATAGTGACACTATGGGTCCGATCAGGCCTATTTCATGGCCAGATCACAAGAGATATATATTAACTTTGATTAATGATTATTCGACATTAGCTAAGAGTTATAATCTAAAATCAAAAGATGAGTCAGGTGATGCACTTGAGACATTCTTAGTAACTACACGAAACTTGCTCAGAGAAAATGCAAAAGAGTGTTATATAAGATCAGATAGAGGTACTGAGTTCCCAGGTGGTAAATTTTTTGAAATAATGAGAAAGGAGAAGATCGAAGCTGATCTGTCTCCAAGCCATACTCCTAAACTCAACGGAATGGCTGAGAGATTTAACAAAACAATCCAGAGAAAGATAAGAGCTTACATGTGCGACTCAGGCCTACCCGAGACTATGTGGGAGTTTGCTGCAGAGGCAGCTGTGCTGGCTTACAATATTACTCCTCACAAATCGATCAATTATAATGTTCCAACTCTTAAAGGGTATAGCCGGTTATGGGGGGTAAAGTGCCCCCGGTGCAAACCCCTACAAAACCTATACCATTCGAAAGAACATAAAAAAAGAAAATTTTTGGTGGCAACCAGAAATTTTTTCCCCTAAATTTTTATAGTGCGCATGCGCGGTCCAAAAAAGTGATTTTTCAACTTTTATTTATTACTCAGAATCTAAAAGGACTAGCGAGATGCGGTTTGCGGGAAAATTTTGTTTGAAAAGAATGTAGTTCAGAAAAAAAAATTTCAAAAATTTTTGGCGCCAAATTCATATTGTTAAAGTGGTTTTAAACTTTTAAATTGCGATTTAAAAATATCTTGGATAGGTGGTGGTCCAAAAAAATATATGATATATATATTTATTTATTAATTTTTTTTATTTGTATTTTAACGTTAATTTTTTCGTGGAAATTTTTTCAAATTTTTTAAAGGGGTGGAAAGTATGAAAACACTCCAAAAACCACTTTTTTCCAACTTTTTTGGCCTTTTTACTACTGATAATTGGTTTGAAAATTAATAAAACAATGAAATTTCATAGTTTCTACAACTTTACATGAAAATATACTATATACGATGTTAAAGTAATGTTTTAGGCTTTTTAAAGACCATAAAATCGATTTTTAAGATTTTTTTTGCCTATAATAAAGGTACAAATGCCTCATTCGAACATCAAAATCGTTGAAATACTTGCTAGCGGTTGCATACTGCGTTAAAATATAACAACATTTATATCGCTGAACTACATTTTTTGTAAACAAAATTTTGCCGCAAACCGCGTTTTTCTAGCCCTCTTAGATTTCGAGATAAAAATTATAGTTGAAAAATCACTCTTTCACCCCGCGCATGCGCAGTTCAGGGAATAAAAAATTGCGGTTTGCGCCAAAAGCTTCCTTTTTTTAAGACCTTTCAAATGATATATATATTGTAGGGGTATTTTTAATACCTCCAACGAGATTAGTTCAACCATGTTCATCACTAAAAAATTGTATAAATTAGTTATTTTCAATCTAGGTCAGGTAGGCCAAATTTTTTTATGCAGAAACAATTTTTTATTCCCTGAACTGCGCATGCGCGGTCCAAAATAGTGATTTTCAACTTTGATTTTTATCTCGAAATCTAAGAGGGCTAGAAAAACACGGTTTGCGGCAAAATTTTGTTTACAAAAAATTTAGTTCAGCGATATAAATGTTGTTATATTTTAACGCAGTATGCAGCCACTAGGTGGCGATTTAGATAAAAAATTTTCAATAATTCGGCCTAAAAAGTGTCTTCTACCACTTCAAAAAATTTGAAAAAATTTGTAAAGCTATTTTTTTCTAAAATACATGTCATATTTTTTTCCAGAGGGGTATGTATCACCTTTTTTTTTAATCGCATTTTATAGGGAAAAAAATTCAAAAAACAGCCTTAACAATTTGAATTTGGCGCCAAAAATAATTTTAAAAAATATGATTCAACTAAATTTTTTGTAGACAAAATTTTGCAGCAAACTGCGTTTTTCTAGCCCTCTTAGATTTCGAGATAAAAATCAAAGTTGAAAAATCACCATTTTGGACCGCGCATGCGCATATCTGGGGATAAAAAATTGCGGTTTGCGCTAAAAGCTTCCTTTTTTCAAGACCTTTCAAATGATATATATATTGTAGGGGTTTCTGCATAAGAAAATTTGGCCTACCTGACCTAGATTGAAAATAACTAATTTATACAATTTTTTAGTGATGAACATGGTTGAACTAATCTCGTTGGAGGTATTAAAAATTTTTTTTGCAGAAACCCCTACAATATATATGTATCATTTGAAGTGTCTTGAAAAAAGGAAGCTTTTGGCGCAAACCGAAATTTTTTATTCCCTGAACTGCGCATGCGCGGGGTGAAAGAGTGATTTTTCAACGATTATATTTTAAGTTATATTTTAACGCAGTATGCAGCCGCTAGCAAGTATTTCAACGATTTTGATGTTTGAATGAGGCATTTGTACCTTTATTATAGGCAAAAAAAATCTTAAAAATCGATTTTATGGTCTTTAAAAAGCCTCAAACAGTACTTTAACATCGTATACAGTATATTTTCATGTAAAGTTGTAGAAACTATGAAATTTCATTGTTTTATTAATTTTCAAACCAATTATCAGTAGTAAAAAGGCCAAAAAAGTTGGAAAAAAGTGGTTTTTTAAGTGTTTTCATACTTTATTTCACTCCGACGTGCAATCCTCACTTTGCCCGTCCGTTTTCAGTCAAATAAAGTACTGCTTTGCCCGACTGTTGAAACGCGCGAGCAATCCACACTTTGCTCGTCTGTTTTCAGAACAGTCGAGCAAAGTGCAGATTGCTCGTTCGTTTCACATTTTGAAAACGCAGCCATCAGTGCCGTTACAGCGGCCGCCCCCAATAAACTTAGACGCTTATACCTGAACTATCGGTATCTATAGGTATACCTCTCGACGCTACTCACAATGTCTTATAATGGGTCCTGCAGTGCGGTTGTATACCTACATCGTCGGTTGAACCCATCTTTAACTAATGGCATTTTGTTTTAAAAATTCGAAAATTCACGTAATGCGTTTTTCTGCTACCTGAGCAATAAGAAAACTGAACTTAGACCGATCAGTTTCATTTGAGCGTCTTCAATATTTGCACTTATAAGCCTGAAATTTATAGTAAAAAGTAAAGTGGATTTTATAAATCATTATAATTAAATCGAAGTTGATTTTGTATAGAGGGCGAAAGTGTAGATTGCACGTCAATCGTGAAATAAAATATTGTGTTTAGGTTTACGCGTTTAATAAAATATTGTGTTTACTCGGCTGCGGGGTTTCGTGCGCTACGCGCACGACCCCTACGCCTCAACCTACAAACTATTATGCGGCTCGCTCGGGCAAAGTACCACAGAGCCTCACTAGTGAAACAAAATACCATTCCACCCCTTTAAAAAATTTGAAAAAATTTCCACGAAAAAATTATCGTTAATATACAAATAAAAAAAATTAATAAATAAATATATATATCATATATTTTTTTGGACCACCACCTATCCAAGATATTTTTAAATCGCAATTTAAAAGTTTAAAACCACTTTAACAATATGAATTTGGCACCAAAAATTTTTGAATTTTTTTTTTCTGAACTACATTTTTTTCAAACAAAATTTTCCTGCAAACCGCATCTCGCTAGTCCTCTTAGATTCTGAGTAATAAATAAAAGTTGAAAAATCACTATTTTGGACCACGCATGCGCACTATAAAGGGAAAAAATTTCTGGTTAGCACCAAAAATTTTCTTTTTTTATGTTTTTTCGAATGGTATAGGTTTTGTAGGGATTTGCACCGGGGGTACTTTACCCCCCCCCCCCCTAACCGGCTATACCCTTTGCTGAAAACTTGAGATGTAACTTAAATCAAATAAAACGCTTCGGGTGTATAGCATATGTGAAACTGCCAAAAATGGAGTTAAAGTTTAAAGCAGTAGCTGTGAGAGCTGTCCTAGTAGGATACATTCCTACAGGCTATATTTTGTGGCACCCAGGCACTCGCAAATTTTCAGTCAAGACATGTAGAATTCAATGAGAAATTAGTGTACAGAAATGTATACGGTGGAGATAAGAATTGTGAAAAATTCAATATCACAAATTTGGAATTTGAGCCTGACAAGCCGACAGAGATCGAAATTGATCAGAGCTTGCAAGCTCCAGAAAGTGTGGAGATAGAGAAAACTGCACCCAAAAAGCGGGGCAGACCAAAGAAATCAAATACAAAGAAATTTATAGAGAAAAAGACCGACAAAAACTGTCTGGTAACGAAAAGCCATTTAAAGAGAAAGATAGTATCTGATGAACAGATAGAGCAAAATTCAAACTCGAGAAGGGTTGAAGACATCAGCTGCGCAGCAAAATATCTCAATGTCCAAGAGACAGATGAGTTGTCGCACATGTGGTTAACAAAACTTCAAAAAGATCCAACAAGCTTCAAAGAAACAATGGAATCTGATGCTAGAGAAAATTGGAACCAAGCAACAAAAGAAGAACTAAACTGAATGAAATCAAACAAGGTTTGGAAACTAGTTGACAGGCCAAAACCAACATCTACCAGTAAAAAGCCAAACGTGATTGACTCGAAATGGGTTTTTAAGAGAAAAGTTGATGCTGATGGTTCAATAAAGTTAGGCTTGTGATAAGAAGATTCAAAGATAAAAATATTTATGATCTAAAAGAGACGTATGCTCCAATCTCAAGATTATCTTTGATCAGATCTGCCCTTGCAATAATAAATAAGCACAACTTACATGTATGTCAGATGGATGTAAAAACAGCATTCTTAAACAGCGAACTTGATGAAGAAGTCTATATGGAAATTCCAGATGGCCTGGAAGGTCCTAATGATATAAAACGATCAAAAGTGTGTAAGCTAGAGAAATCCATGTACGGCTTGAAAGTAAGTCCGAAGAAATGGAATGAAAAATTCTCTAGAGAAGCTCAAAAGCTCGGTCTTCAAAATGATTTGCATGATCTATGCTTATTCACTTGGAGGCATCGCGGTAAAATGGCTTTCGTTGTACTATACATCGATGATATGCTATTTGCGAGCAATAATATCGAGAAATTGAATCAGATAAAAAGACTTTTATCATCAGTGTTTGAAATGAAAGATCTAGGTGAACCTAAAAACTTTTTAGGCATGACTATTCAGAGGAATAAAAATTCGAGAGAAATGGTAATTCACCAAGCTAAGTATACAGAAAAATTGTTAGAGAAATTTGATATGAATTCTGTAATTCTACATGACACTCCAATGGAAACACGACAGTGAGTAAGAGAAATAAAAAATCTAAAACTGAAAGCTTAAAAAGCTCAGAAAGCTTAGAGGAGCAAATAGACAAAGAAGTCAGAAAGGTGCCATACAGAGAAGCCATCGGAAGCTTAATTTACCTTGCAAATGCTACACGTCCAGATATAGCTTTTGCAGTAAACTTCCTAGCGAGAAAACAGCCAAATCCAACTGAACAACATTGGAAGGAAGTAGTAAGAGTTTTTGCTTACTTGAAAGGTACGACTAACCTTGGTCTTAGATATACGACCAAATCAGAAATTTTGGAAGCTATGACTGATTCAAGTTGTAGAGACTGCCCAGACTCAGTAGCAACCAGCGGATACGTTATAAGACTCTTCGGCGATACAATCGCATGGAGAAGTCATAAGCAGCCTTGGGTAACAAAATCAAGTTGCTTTGCAAAGTACTTAGTCATGAGTGAGTCATGTGAGGAGCTGATATCACTTGATAAATCAATCAGGTATATCACTGGAAAAACTTATTACCCAGTCATAGTCTGGTGAGATAATCAATCGGCAGGAAAATGTACTGAAATGGATGGCAGCCACAAGCTGAAATCATTCGATGAGACTCTAGAAGAGATTGTGAGAAATCTTGAAGAACGAGCAGGTACAGGTGTGAGAAAACACATGTCCGAAACGAAAGGCGACTACATTAAACAATGTGTCGATGAAGGCAAAGTAAAAGTCCATTGGATAAAATCTAAAGAGAACATTGCTGATGTAATGACAAAACCCTTACCACGACCTCAGCATATTAAACTGAGAAATATGCTGTGTAATATGTCGTTGATAGAGTGAGAGATGTAATGTTAAGAGAAATATACTTACATTAAGAAATTAGAGAAATAATAATAAATATATATTTATATTTTTGAGAATACAACTAATCAATTTATTTTTTATCTGTTCACAGAAAACTAACGCTGAGCTCATGCTGTGACCCCTACTACTTCGAGAAAAATATTTATATTTTTATACATGTATTTTGAGAATAAAATTAACTAAGATTAATTAATGAGAAGGGTAGTCATCGACAAAGGGAGGGAGTGTAAGGAATTGACTTTATCAACGCCTCCCTTACGAGTCTGCACGGGCAGTAGGGCGCGCACACGGGCCTGACGTTTTGAATGCAGTGGAGGGCCACTGGCACTCGCGCTGCATCACTCGTCTAAGATTGACGTAGTTTTTGAGAATAGCTTAGCATTGTCTTTGTAATACTTGAGTACAGAGTTTAATTTAATAAATAAATAAGAGTGATTTAACAGTATAAAATTGTGTCTGTGTCTTAGTGATTAACCCTGATCCATCTGCAACTATTATTATTACTTTATAGATTTAATTAAATCTATCAGTAACTAACCGAGTAAAGTACAGCTTTAATTAAATATATAATAAAGTGGTTTGTAGCAAGGGGTTATGCACTCAGTACTAGAGGACTTTTTAAAGAGGACTAAGTGCGTAACCCCTTGGCTTGTTGTTTATCTACTTAGTTTCAATCTTTAGATTAAATAATAGAAAAAAAATTTATCAATCCACTAAAAATGAAAAGAAATCTAAGTATACTTCAATCTTTAGTTAAAGATGTAAAAAAATTTGTCAAAAATAAGAACAATGCTTAAGCCATAATTTCAAATCAATAACTCTACTTGTTTGAAAAATAAAAATACCTACCCAAAAAAAGAACGATACCTCAGTTTTCACAAATTTTACAGTTGCATCTTATTTGCTTAAATTTTTATATAGAGCTTTGAAAATTTTTTCTAAATTTGTAAAAAATAAGAACAATGCTTAAGTCATAATTTCAAATCAATAGCTATACTGGTTTGAAAAATAAAAATACCTACCTAAAAAAAGAACGATACCTCAGTTGAAAATCAAAACAAAGAAAATAAATTCTTTGCGATGTGTATACTTGATGAGAGTTCTTATACCGCAGTTTATATAACCCCAGTTTCTGATACCTCAGTTTATATAAAAATATTTTTATTAAGTTAAATTAATAAATGATTTGGTACGAATTTTACTTATTTTTTTCTTTTAGACTTTTTGAATTCATTGAAATAGTAAAAGACTAAAATTAATAAAAAAGAGTTTCACTGAAGAAAAAAAAAAAAAACAGCGGAACTTGGGTTCCGTGGAAGGAACGAAGTTCCCGATGCTTTACCCTTCCAGGAATGCGAGTAAATTTCAGGTGAGATAAAAGAATTCAATCTACGTAAAAATACAGATAACTACACTTCATCTGAGATCCCTTCACATTACAGGAGGGGTAAAGCGTCGGAAACTTCATTCCTTCCGCGGAACCCAGGTTCCGCTTTTTTTTTTTTAATTTATTTAACGCCTACCCAAGCCTTCTGGATTATACAGCAAAATATAAATATAAAATAAATTATTATAAAAAAATTTAAATTACAAAAATTATTCAATACTAAATTAGCATAACAGTTCAGTATATTCACTTATGTATTTAGAATCGATTTTAAGGCATCCTCTTGAGAGTCAACACACATCTCTGCTTCCTCGTCTGCTTCAGTATTTTCTTCTTCTGCAAGGAGGGATAACATGGCACAAAGACTAGAAATTCTGTCCCCAAGCTTTCCTCCCAACACCTTGCCATCACTTATTATCACGGTATATGCAGATTCTGAGCACTCGATAGCATCTTTGGGCTCAACACCAAACCGATCAATCAGTAAAGCATCTAAATCCGCATCTTCTTTGCGGGCTACCACCATGAGCTCAATACATCCAAAGTAAGATAATTCGTAATTATTCTTTTCATTATCCATAACCTTTTTCCAGGGCCGTAGTACCTTGTACAGTTTTTTAAAATCTTTCTGTATAAGTTTAGTAGTGTGAATAACCACACAGGTATTCTTATTTTCAAGCAGAGTTTTTTATTATTTTGCCGACGTTTTGACTACTGAGCGTCCATCATCAGGGCTGCTAAATTAAATAACAAAAATTGTAATTAAATACATAGTTTCGCTCAATCACATAGGTTCATATAATAATAATAATATTAATACTACAAACGGTACATTAAATGTTACAATCGAAAAAAGACGAAGAAATTAGTACTTTAAGATTTTAATTAAAGTTATCACCATAACTTTCCCGCTTAATAAGAGCACAATTCGTGTACAAGTAGTTACAAATATACAACATTAACTTACAAATAACAATTTCGTGACTTCCTTTTCAGAAGGAGTTGGTCAAACTCGCTCTTAAAATGTTGAGCATTTTTTGCAAGAATGAAGCCTCTTGAGGTTGACAAGCGTTTTAATATACCCTGCCAAGAAAAGGAGCGAGGTAGTAGTAAGGTGAGGTGGGGATGGGGACAACGTGTGCTTGAAGAAGAAGCAAGCGTTGAGGTGTAGTCGGGACGCAAAAGTGGAAAGGAGGTGTGTCTTAGGCAATAGGCCAAAACGGCCAATGGTAATTTGAGGGCGTACAATAGGCCTGCCCTATGGTCACTTCCTAAGAGCTTATGCGCTCCTTATTAGGATGTTCTGAAAAATTCAACGTTAGGCGTCGCTAGTGTAAACTTGACTCGGCTACCAGCAGTTTTGCATGGGAGCAGATGTATCAGTGTGTGTGTTCGTGTAGAATCTCTCACCGATACACACAGTCATACGTCAGCTCCCATGCAAAACTGCTGGGAGCCGAGTCAAGTTTACACCAGCGACGCCTAACGTCGAGTTTTTCAGAACATCCTAATACTCGCGTGAGGTGAAGGCTTGATTCGCGGGACGTTAGGAGACTAAATTTTTACAAAAAAATGTACAAATCATGTCTAGAGTGTTTACAAATCTTTTTTTTCAATATTTTCAATACATTTCTTGTAATCATATCTCAAACTGTTGATCGTGTCAGTAATTACATTCAAAGTATTTTTGTGAAAATAAATATTGAGCATTTCGCTGAACATCCGCTTATAATAGTTAGGTTCTTTATCAATAATTTTGGCGTCATCGAAATCAATATGGTGTCCAGTCTCGACTACGTGAGATGCAAAGGCCTTTTTTCAAACTCTCCTTCCTGACTGCATAATCATGCTCATACAATCTCTTTTTTAATTTGCGAGAAGTTTGTCCGATGTAGCAACAGTTGCATTCGGCGCAATCTATCTTGTAGACTACGTCATTTTGACTGCATTTTTTACTGCATCTTTGCCTGTCTTAATAATAGAGTTGAATTTATTAATTATACTGTACACAATATTTATATTTGCATAAACCATCAGAAATGGATTGTGATAAATCCTTCACGTACGGTATGCAAATAAATGGCTTCGGATCGTTATTGTCATCAGTATTGTTATTGTGGTCAGTCCTATTGTAATTAGAGATTTTGATGAGTCTTTTTTTGGTGTATTTTTTAATAAAAGTGAGGGGATAATTATTAATGAGTAAAATGTCTCTGGCTTTTTTGAGGTTAGATTTGTGGAACCGAAGATTGAATAATCTTATAGCTCGATCAATAAGATTGTATATTATTGCAATCTTTTGACTTTTAGGGTGGCGTGAATCATAATTAATGCATCTATTGGAGAGTGTATATTTTTGAATCAAATTCGTGATCAGTCTATTGCCTCCGCGGTGTACAGTAATATCTAAAAAATTCAAGCCTTTGTCGGTTTCGTTCTCGAAGTGAATTTAAGGTTCATGTCAAGGTTATTAAAAGTCTCGAAAGTGATATCTATCCCATCCTTATCAATAATTAAAAAGCATTCGTCGACGTAGCGTCGGTAGCAAAAAACGGGATTATTCAACGATGCACTCATCGCTGCCTTTTCTAACCTTTCCAACGCAAAATTCGCAAAACACGGACTGCTACAAAAACCCATCGGGGCGCCTAAAATCTGTTTATAATAATTTCCGCCAAATTGCAAATATGTGCAGTCTAAGAGTACAGAAATACCATGAAGAAATGCAGCTGCTATAATCTCTGTCGCAGTCGGCTACCCGCCGACAAACTTCCTGAAAAAGGAGAAAAACCCGACCGCGATAATAAACACCCAAGTGATCTAGGAATCGGGGAGGACGCGATAGCTCGTTAAATTCGGTAGGTGGGCGTGGGCTAGTGGATTCGAGCACAAGGAACACCGCTTAGAATAAATAATTATAGTTCAGAAAGTCAATTTTTAATATTTAATGTAAAAGAAATTAACTTAAAAAACTAATACAAAATTAATATCTAACGCGGTAATTCGTTCCAAATAAATACTCGTGTAATCGAGTTTTCAAACTAACAACAAAGAATTATCGTTGCTCTTTAAATCGAGCGGCGCGCGCACACAACAACCTGCTGCTATCGGTAGCTTCCGCGCGCGCGAGAAAAGAAAACAAAGTATATATCGCGATTTACAATTAAGTGATCCCGGACACACACACTCACAATCGTTGTTTTATACAGAACAAAACTCACTCTAAACCGCCGCAGGTGCACCTGTTCTAAGTCGCAAGGCTGGTAACAAAGCCGCTCAGCTGTGTGTAGCTCTCCAAGCTACGATGGCTCCCGACCGGCGTCTGGCTCAGCGTCGTCGTCTTAGTCTTGAGAATACCAAGTCGTCAGGTGATGACAATCTTCCTGCTGACTTGGTTTGCCTTGTTGGATTTCTCACCGACACGCACGACACTGCAACCGAACTCTTTTAAGCGAATTTCTACGATATCAGTGAAGTTTTCAATACGCGAGTTTACGAACGATACGTGTTCGTTCAAGCGTTGACTCCGGAATGCTCTCCCGTCCTCGTTCCACCCGCCCCGATATTCCATAGCTTCCCGCGCATTCCGATCCCACTCGTGCAGCGTTCTAACGGTCGCGCGGCGAACATGAAATTAATTTAACATCGTCGCGTTAATTAACTCGACCGTTACACCCCCCTTCCAGAGGTGTCGTATCCGAAAAAATATATTCGATATACCACGAACGTGGCCTATCCGAGTTTGGGAAAACGTAGGTTAGGGTTGGGTTTGAGGAAATAAGAACACGTCATCTGTGTGTGGCCACTTTATTTACATACAATCGTGGACGGACCACTTGTCCACGTCGGTAGGCTTATTAGCTAAGCCATATGGCTGGTCTTTCTTCTTCAGGCTGCCTACTCGCCTTGTCTTCGGGCTACGTTAACCGCCACGCCAGTGTTGTGCCCTGTTTGGGTAAGAGTTAGGGTCTTTTACCGCTGGGTAATGACACACTGGACACCAGCGCTGGTCCTCTTTCTTCTTACGCCACTCAAGCTTAACGGCTTCCTTCCTGGCATTCAAATCAAGGAAGAGCAGCTTGCTTGCTGCGAATTGCCGATCCCTTTTGGCCTGTTTCCACTCGCTCACGCTACGGGCCTGTCTGGCTCTTGCTTCCTCTTCAGCAGCTCTCGCTTGAGAACGTACTGCTCGACGTTGACGGACCACGTCTAGGTCGGACAGTCGATCAGTGGCTTGGCGACGCCACTCTACCATCTCTGGTGGCATAGTTCCGGGCCACTCCTCACTCATTTCTTGCAGCTGGCTGAAGAGGCTGCGTTCCCAAACCTCCTGCTCCCTCAAACTTTGCCGGCACTCCTCCAACTCCGATGCCAACATGCCCCAATCATCAGGCGTTGGCCAGGGGTTTGCTGCCGAAGTTTGGTTATCGTCAGGTTCATGGGTTGTTGTAGACTCATCTACTCTGACGGTTGACGTTGCAGCCAACTCCTGTGCTTCGCTAGGCTCGCTTGGTGTTTCGCTAGTCTCGCTTGACGTTGCAGCCAATGCCTGTGCTTCACTAGGCTCGTTTGGTGTTGCAGCCAATGCCTGTGTTTCACTAGGCTCGTTTGACGTTGCAGCCAATGTCTGTGCTTCGCTAGGCTCGTTTGGTGTTGCAGCCAATCCCTGTGTTTCGCTAGGCTCGTTAGGAGCCGTTTCGGCTTGGGGCGTCGTGTGTCTTTCCGATTCAGTTGTGTCTGGCATCGGGACTCGACCGAGCCTGACTTCTTCCTCCATCATCCTTACCAGTTCTTCCCTGGTAACGAACTCTGCCATTTCCTGCAACAAACAAAGGGAGGAATAAGGATAAGAATAGGATGAAACGGATTAGGCTCTGCGTTGCGCGCGAGTTTTCCGCGGTGACGGTGTTTTCGCGTTATCGACGCAAATTTTCCTAGTCGACCCTTTCGGCCTACCCCTACGCTTTCCGATCGTCGGGTCGACTGGTATACATGGCTCGCTGCCATTACAATTTGCCGCACAGACTCACTCAAAACATTTGCCCTCGCGGTAGGCTCATTCCTGCACACCACCTCACGCTCGCTAGCGTCAGGATTTTCGCACGCATTTTCCGTCGCTGTATCTTCCTCACCTGAAGACTCCGGTTCAACTCTTGCGATCCATTTCTTCAGTTGTTGTACAGCCACTGGACTTTGTTCGTTGCCAAAGGCGTCTACTATCGTATACGTATTGCTACCTAGCTTTTCGACCACTGTATACGGACCTGTATACTTGGGTGCTAGGCTAGCTGTGAAGCCTTTAGCCTTACTGGATAGGACCTTGTTTTTTCTCCAGACCATGTCACCAGGCTGGAAAATTACTTCGCGGTGTCGCTTGTTGTAATGCTCAGCCGCTCTGTCCTGCTGAATTCTTGAATTTTCGCCAGTTTTTTTTTCTTAAGTCTTCGGCTCTGGCTGTCTTGTTCAGCCTTTCTTGAAGAGCCATTTCTTCATACTTCCTTAGTGTCTCGTCAGCTAGCTTTTTGCTGACTACACTACAGTCGATCGGCTGACGCAACATGTTCAACATGGCCGGAGTCGTTTTTATTGCCGAATGCTCCACCCTGTTGTACGCGCAGACCAGCTCGGGTAAAAGGACGTCCCACTTCTGCTGATTGTCTGCAATAAAGCATCGGATCATCGTTTTTAGAGTCCTGTTCAGCCTTTCGACTTGGCCGTTAGACTCAGGGTTATTAGTCGGAGAGTTTTCGTGTTCGATACCGAGTTCGACCAATCGGCTATCGATTGTACGATTTTTAAACTCCGACCCTTGATCCGACAAGAACATTTCTGGCTGACCCCACCGTAAAATCACGTCTTGCCAGATGTGGTTCCATATGGCTTCACCATCAGCCCGTTTTAACGGTGTCACTTCTGCCCAACGTGTGAACAGATCCGTTAAAACTAAGACATACTTGTGTCCGTTGTCGCTACGGGTATATGGACCCAGTATGTCACCTGACACCGCTTGCCATGGCCTTACGATTGTCCGCTTTCCCATCAGACCTCCAGGCAAACGTTGATCTACCTTTTGCAGTTGACATATCTGGCATGATTTAACGTAGGCTTCTATGTCCTTATACATGCCAGGCCAAAAGAATTCTTGGGTAACTCTCTTCAGAGTTTTGTCTCGACCCAAATGTCCTGCAAGTGGTGCGTCGTGTTTTTCCTTCAGAATGTCATTCCTCAGAAATACTGGTACCACCAACTTCCATGCGGAGTTGTCGCCGACTGTTTCTTCAATCAAGTCGTCAGACTTATAATAATAAAGCCTGCCACCCACGACCTTCCATCTAAGGAATTTGCCTGGATTTCTCTGTACGGCTTTCATTTTATTGACATACCAGTCGTCCAGCTCTCCGTCCGGATAGCCTACGGCTGCAACAGTCGTCTCGTCCTCCTCATACATACGTGACAATGCATCGGGCACCACATTTTAGGAACCTTTACGATATTCCGTTGTAAATGTGTAACTCTGCAATTCTAGCGACCATCTTGCTAGTCTGCCCGTTGCGTTCGACAATTTATTCAGCCATCTCAGCGAATTATGGTCCGTAATTACGTGAAATTGAAAACCTTCCACATAACAGCGAAATTTCCTAATCGCCTCGACCACTGCTAAGCATTCTCGTTCTGTCAGCGTATAATTGCGTTGTGCTGGATTCAGAACTCGGCTAAAATATTCAATGACTCTCTCCTCGCCATTAATGGTTTGAGTCAAACATGCCCCGATACCAGTGTCTGAAGCATCGGTCTGAATCACGAACGGCTGGGTAAAATCCGGCCTTGCCAGCACTGGGGCTGAGGCTAGCAGCACTAGGATTTTCTCAAACGCCTGTTGTTGCTCAGCCTCCCATTTACAACAGACTCTTGTGCTTGTGAGTCTCGTCAGCGGTTCGGCTACCGTAGCGAAATTTTTCAAAAATTTCCTGTACCAGGAAGCCATTCCCAAGAACCTCTTCAATTTCTTGCGGTATCTGGGATAGTATAATTCAAGATGGCCTCGACTTTTCCTGGACATGGTCGAATTCCATCTCTGCTGACGATTACGCCTAAATATTTTACTTCAGACTGGCAAAATTTACTTTTACTGCGGTTTACCGTCAGTCCAGCCTCTCTCAATCTAGCCAGTATGGCTTCGAGGATCCGCATATGCGTCTCGAAGTCTTCCGTAACGATTATGATATCATCGAGGTACGCATAGGCATATGGGCCAAACTCTCGAATTATCATATCTATCAGGCGTTGGAAAGTCGATCCAGCCTGATCCAACCCAAACGGCATTCTTTTAAATTGGAACTGGCCTAAGCCAGGCACCGTAAAAGCTGTTATTGGTCTCGACTCTTTCTTCAGTGGCATCTGATGGTACGCCGATGACAAATCCAGAGTCGATATGTATTTGGCCGTTTTAAACCTTCTCAGGATATCATCCATATAAGGTAAAGGATAGGTTTCGGTTTTCCTTGAGACTGAATTAACCTTACGGAAATCTATACAAAATCTCCTAGTGCCGTCTTCTTTCTTCACCATAACCACCGGTGACGACCAGCCGCTTCTCGGAGCAGGCTCAATAATGTCGTTCTCAAGCATCTTTACTACATGCTCGTACATCTCCAGTTGTACTACCGGTGAAACTGGATAATACCTCTGTTTAATAGGCTTTGAGTCACCTACATCGAACTCATGTTCGATCCACGTAGTGCAGCCTAAAGGCTTGTCGTCTGGCTGGAAAACTCTATCTAGCAAGTCGTTTATACGTTCTTGCTCTTCAGACCCAATGTCGGTTAGACCTATTGACGCTAGGCTTGTTACTTCAGCCTCAGTCACGGCTGCAACCTCTAGGTCTACTACTTTATCAGCAATCCGGATGTTCAACCTATTTGTGGCTGGATCCAGTATCGCATCAAATGCACGTACGAAGTTTGTCCCCAGATAACAATCTGAGTCTAGATCCAACATGATAGCCACTTTAATTTCTTGCGTCACTCCTGCAACTTCAAACGGTAGGACCACATGTCCTGCAATTGGGCATCTACGGCCATCAGCCACTTTGGCTCCTTTGCCGTGGTAGATCTCAATTTTCCGCCTGAGCGCTGACGCCATCTGGATAGCTGAAGATCCCATAACTGTGAGCGACGCTCCAGGATCATACAGAGCTCTGATTCGGAATTCACCAATGTCAACTGGCAGCCACCATCTTCCTTCCGGTTCAGTCTCCTGTGTAGCCGACTTCTTCTTTGGTTGCTCAGTACTCTTCGGGCCTACCGAGCATGCATGAGTACCATCTCCGAGTGATGGTTGGTCTGTGACCTTGGCGGAGTAAGATCGACGTCGACTTACTCCGTCTTTTTCTCGTTTTCTGGCCTCGCGGGACAATCTGGACGCTTATGTCCTTCCTTGTTACAATGGAAACACCGGACTACCCTATCCTCGTCCCGAGGTTTTTTCTTCCTTTCCTCACTCCTGCCACGCTTCGGAGAAGGGCTCCTAGACTTCCCCCCGTCTGCCGATTTACGTTTTTGCTTGGCCTGTTTGGCTTTGTTTGAATTCTGGGGCCTCGGGCCCGATGGCTTACCAGGATTCTTACTTTTAGCTTGAATTTGAGACATCAAACTCAATAGGTGGCTCATAACCGTGGCGTCGTCAGACTTGCCATCTATAGTCGTTGCGGCTATGTTCATTTTCGGTTTCTTACTCGCCTTGCTCTTTTTATAAGCCAGATTTGGCCATAATGACGTCGACGGTGACGGTGGTGGTCTATACAAGGTTTCGCTAACCATTGTTTTCTCGATATCAACCGCTTGACTAAGTAAGCCCGTAACTGACTTTACTTCGTCTCGCCTAATTCGTTTACGCAAATTAGGTCGCATATTTGTCAACATAAAGTCGACCATCTCCATCTCGGTTGGTACCGGTCTCATTTTCAGCAACAACGATTGCAAACACGTCATGTAGTCTCTCACTGGTTCATCGACACCTTGTGTTCTGTTGGTAGCCTCGACTCGTAGACTCTGTTGATAATCGCCTATCCCATACCATCCACGAGCCGCTTGGCAAAAGGCTGACCATGTGTGTATGTTTTTCTTGCAATCTCGGTACCATGTTGACGCTAACCCGGTTAACAATATCGGTAATGCGTCTAACAATTGTTTTTCTGTCAAGTTAAATAGCTCATTAGCCTCTGCGACTTGGATCAGAAATTGCTCAATGCTCGACTCGTTGCTACAGTCGAACCTAAAGTTCCACCTCTGAACGATCGAGCCGATATCGATAGGCTTTTCTAGCCTCTGTAGGTTATTACCTGCCTGTCGTGGCATTGGTAACTCACTTTGTTGTGGGCCTTGTAGTCTTTCTAACTCTGCCGTCAAAGCTCTCATCTGGGCTTGTATTTTCTCTATGGCCCTTGCCTTTGCTGAATCACCGATCGGACTCGAACTGTTCCTATCATGAATCAGCGAGCCACCGAAATTTACCCTCGCCCCATTGGCTTGATGCGTGTTTTCCATAGATATACTGCAATCTTCCATAGAGTGTTGCAATAAGCCTGGCCTTATTGTACTCGACACAGGCCCCCTGAGTTGCTGACTGTCCGTGACGAAATGCTGCCGACTGACTCTGTCTTCTATGGCGTCTGTCCTTGCCGTTGTCCTTGTCAGAGTCTCTCGCACTTGCCTGAACTCCCTCACGAAATCGTGCATGGTCCGTCGAAGTTCTTCCATCACGTCGCCATTTTGACTGGCTGTGTCACTGTCATCAGCCTGACTGGCCTTTCCTTGACTCCTGCTGTTCGCATCGTTCGACTGAAGCTGGGTCGCTGCCTTCATCACCTGTTGGTCGATCAGGCAGGCTAGCGGGTGTTCCCCGCTCGTGGTATAGTCCGGGTTTAAAATTGTTGAACCCGACTTTTCCCACAAAGTCATGGCTATAAACTCAGTCCGGAGACCCTCGCGTTTAATCTTTACCGCATCCTGGTCATCGGATTCGTCCGCGACAAAATCTTCAGCTGAGTAGTTGCCCACAAGCCACTTAATCAGCCTTTCGTGCCTCTCACGAGTCGAGCCATCAGGCTTGAGTTGTAAATCTCTCATAGCCTCCTCGATTATCTCCTCGTCCTCTGCGAACAGCCAGGAATACACCAGGTGCTCCTTCGCCCTCCTCTCTGATTCGTCCATCTTAAATCTGACAAAAAGGAGACCCTAAACCCTCGTGACAGTACCACACACTCTAGCTTAATTTAATTTTACAATCGCAATGATAATTAAAAATATATTTTCTAACTTCCAACAATCCTGTAAGAAAGAAAAAAAAATTTTTAATTTTATTGTTCTGAGTTTATTTTAAAATAAAGCGATATTCGAAAAAAAAAATCAACCCGAATAGGCTTAATAGCCTGCCGACTCACCAAAAGGTTTTGACAAAAAGCCCAGGTCAGCTTACCGAGAAAAAAAAACAAATTCGAATAGGCTTAATAGCCTGCCGACTCGTTAAAAGGTTTTGACAAAAACCCAAGGTCAGCTTACCGGAACAAAAACAACAACAAAATCTGGCTGTTCTAACCCGCGTTGGAACACCGATTTTTATGCTCAGAAATATAAATTACAGTTGCTACTAATCACTAGTTAGTAGCACGCTGTAAAAAAAATCAAAAACAAAATTGCAAAAAAAAAAAAAATAAATAAATAAATAAAAATTAATAATAAAAATAAATTATTATTTTCCAATCCGCCAGACACTCATTAACTGTCACGATTTATGGGTTTTTTTACAAAGTGGAAAAAATAAATAAATCAAAAAAAATCAAAATCACAAATTTTCCACTTTGTAATTTACAGCGCATGAAAATATTCTCTCACACACACGCTAATCGAGACTTTGTTTTCATTCGCACTCGCGACGACCGACCTTGAACCTGGTCGGCAGCAGTACTTCGCTACTGCGCTCGTCTTCACACACTACGCACACTATCGAGCACCGTGACATAGGTACTCGAATTTAAAAATCCACCACGTCGTTGGACGCCATGTTATAGGGCTCAAATTAATGAGGCAGACTCGGGAATACAACCCACGTTGATTTGCCGAGCTCGCCTTGCAGCCGCTATAATCTCTGTCGCAGTCGGCTACCCGCCGACAAACTTCCTGAAAAAGGAGAAAAACCCGACCGCGATAATAAACACTCAAGTGATCTAGGAATCGGGGAGGGCGCGACAGCTCGTTAAATTCGGTAGGTGGGCGTGGGCTAGTGGATTCGAGCGCAAGGAACACCGGTTAGAATAAATAATTATAATTCAGAAAGTTAATTTTTAATATTTAATGTAAAAGAAATTAACTTAAAAAACTAATACAAAATTAATATCTAACGCGGTAATTCGTTCCAAATAAATACTCGTGTAATCGAGTTTTCAAACTAACAACAAAGAATTATCGTTGCTCTTTAAATCGAGCGGCGCGCGCACACAACAACCTGCTGCTATCGGTAGCTTCCGCGCGCGCGAGAAAAGAAAACAAAGTATATCGCGATTTACAATTAAGTGATCCTGGACACACACACTCACAATCGTTGTTTTATACAGAACAAAACTCATTCTAAACCGCCGCAGGTGCACCTGTTCTAAGTCGCAAGGCTGGTAACAAAGCCGCTCAGCTGTGTGTAGCTCTCCAAGCTACAATGGCTCCCGACCGGCGTCTGACTCAGCGTCGTCGTCTTAGTCTTGAGAATACCAAGTCGTCAGGTGATGACAATCTTCCTGCTGACTTGGTTTGCCTTGTTGGATTTCTCACCGACACGCACGACACTGCAACCGAACTCTTTTAAGCGAATTTCTACGATATCAGTGAAGTTTTCAATACACGAGTTTACGAACGATAAGTGTTCGTTCAAGCGTTGACTCCGGAATGCTCTCCCGTCCTCGTTCCACCCGCCCCGATATTCCATAGCTTCCCGCGCATTCCGATCCCACTCGTGCAGCGTTCTAACGGTCGCGCGGCGAACATGAAATTAATTTAACATCGTCGCGTTAATTAACTCGACCGTTAAAGCTTTCAATATTCCGCTGATACCTATTCAAATAAAAATAGTCTTTCTTAAAAAACCCTTGATACACCAATCATACATGAGAGTGTTCATTCTATCGATACATTCTCCCGTCGGATCTTTCCTCAGAAGTTTATGGTGCTTACTGTCGATAAGGCTGTGTTCATCTTACTAAGGTATTCGTGTTTTTTAATTACGACTGTATTACCACCCTTATTGGACCAGGTAGACATTAAGTCAGGGTTTTCTCTCATGAATTTTTTGCAAATAAGCAGGTCACTATTTGTTTTTCTGTCAATCGAGTCAATATGGTGTTTGTGTTTAGTAGAACTATTGATATTACTTGTCACAACCGTAATTACTTTATCTTTAACTTCCTTGATCAGTTTATAAGAGGAGTTTACTGACTTTAACATCTCGAATAGAGTCCGTTTGTTGGGATTCGACGTGAAGTTAAATTTTTCTCCCAAGAGTAGTGTGTTATGGACTACTGCGGGGGCAGTTCAGTGCCCGTGAGGTTAATGACCCATTTGTCTTCGTTTACATTCTCGTCAATCACACACGACTCTTGAGTTTTACAATTCGAACTTTTCAAAACATGTTTATTGATCTTCCTAGATTTGGCAATGTTCATGGAAGCTTTTTTCTTATAGTTAATGTATTTACAAAATCTAACAAACTTAAGAGCCAGCTCTTTATCAATAAGGTTGGTCAAGAGTTAATCAATTTGCGGATTGTACTAAAAAGGCGAGCGAGATTCGTGTAAATATCTCGGATTTCAATGTTAAGTGTCTTCGATTAGCAAGAATCAATCATTTTATCAAAACTGTAATGAGCCGATTTAGAGTTGAGATCAACGTTATTCCCCTACCCCTAAAATCCAGCTGGAAATCCAGCTGGAAAACCAGCCGTCATATTGGAACTGAAACCCAGATGGATAGCCAGCTGGAAATCCAGCTAGATTTCAAAAAAAATATTTTTCGTTGATTTTGCTTAAAATCAAGTTATTATTCATTTTTCAATAATTTCAAAAATTTGAACTTAGTTTTTTTTCAAAATTTTCCAGCTGGATTTATCCAGCCAGATTTGTCCAGCTGGATTTCTAGCTGGACAAATCCAGCCGGACAAATCCAGCTTGAAAATTAAAAAAAACAACTAAGTTCAATTTTTTCAAAATCATTGAAAAATGAATAATAACTCGATTTTAAGCATTATTAACTAAAAAAATTTTTTTTTAAATCCAGCTGGAAATCCAGCCGTCATATTGGGACCGAAATCCAACTGGATAGCCAGCTGGAGATCCAGCTGAATTTTAGGGGTAGGGTCGGACTTTTGAAAAGATTATGTTCATTGTACATGGGTAGGGAGGATGTCTGACCTTCTGCACTTAAGTAAAAACAGTTTATCAGATTTTAGAGAAGCGACTTTAGCATACATTTTAGAAATTGACTTGCACAAAGATAATACGTGGTTATCGTTATATCTAATGCTTACGTAATATAAAGCTGTTGACAAGTTTTCACGAGATTGGTTATATACAAGGCTGTCGAAGTCGCCCATGGATGCGATGATTTCGGCTTGTGAGATGCGTTGATGTGAGTGGTCCATGGTGAATAGCTAAGTAGATTCGTGTCAACAGCTTAGTCCAAATGTATGTATATATATATATATACATATACATGTGTGTGTGTGTGTGCGCGCGCGCGCGTGTGTGTGTGTGTGTGTGTGTGTGGGTGTGCGTGTGTGCGTGCGTGTGTGTGTGTGCGTGCGTGCGTGTGTGTGTGTGCGCGCGTGTGTGTGTGTGTGCGCGTGTGTGTGTGTGTGCGCGTGTGCGCTCGCGCGCGCGTGTGTGTGTGCGCGCGTGTGTGTGTGTGTGTGTGGGTGCGGGTGTGCGTGTGTGTGTGTGTGGGTGCGGGTGTGCGTGTGTGTGTGTGTGTTGAGCCAAAAGACGCAGATACGGATAAGCATCGTAAAGTAATAATTTGTAATTCTCACAGTTGCTTGTTGATGAAAGATAGTGTAAATAACCACACAGGTATCCTTATTTTCAAGCAGAGTTTTTTTATCATTTTGCCGACGTTTCGGACTACTGAGCGTCCATCATCAGGGCTGCTAAATTAAATAACAAAAATTGTAAAAAAGTAACTTAACAGCTAAATCTAGGAAGTTCAATATACATGTTTTGAAAAGTTCGAATTGTAAAACTCAAGAGTCGTGTGTGATTGACGAGAATGTAAACGAAGACAAATGGGTCATTAACCTCACGGGCACTGAACTGCCCCCGCAGTAGTCCATAACACACTACTCTTGGGAGAAAAATTTAACTTCACGTCGAATCCCAACAAACGGACTCTATTCGAGATGTTAAAGTCAGTAAACTCCTCTTATAAACTGATCAAGGAAGTTAAAGATAAAGTAATTACGGTTGCGACAAGTAATATCAATAGTTTTACTAAACACAAACACCATATTGACTCGATTGACAGAAAAACAAATAGTGACCTGCTTATTTGCAAAAAATTCATGAGAGAAAACCCTGACTTAATGTCTACCTGGTCCAATAAGGGTGGTAATACAGTCGTAATTAAAAAACACGAATACCTTAGTAAGATGAACACAGCCTTATCGACAGTAAGCACCATAAACTTCTGAGGAAAGATCCGACGGGAGAATGTATCGATAGAATGAACACTCTCATGTATGATTGGTGTATCATTGGTGTTTTTAAGAAAGACTATTTTTATTTGAATAGGAATCAGCAGAATATTGAAAGCACACTGACACCACGTGCTTACGGCTTAATGAAAACACACAAAGCCGACGCGCCCGTTCGAATCATTGTCTCCGCGATTAATATTTTCATATATTAAATAATATATGAAATGAATAATTTCATATTATTAAATACTACTGACGCTATAAAAAAATAATATTAAAATTTTTAATAAATTTTTCAATGACAGTTATTATTAGTTTTTTTATTTACAATTTAGTTCATTAACAGTTTGCATATCTCATTTTGATTAATTAACCTTATTAGAATGTGGTACTTAAAAATGAAAATTTCACCGAATTTCCGCTGAAGCACTGATATACTACCGAGTTTGAAGTGCTATTTTTCGAAAATAGTCAGAGATAATTTGAATCAGCTTCTGCGTGAACTTCTAAAAGCTTATGAAAGCACTGGAGTCTTGACTAAATTAAAAATTTATGTTATTTTGAATCATCCACTCCATTTTCATTTTTTGAATAATAGTAGTTTTGGCAAGTGGTCAGAACAAGCAGGAGAATGTGTTCATCAAGAGTTTTTGAAGCATTGGTTTTTTAACTTATAATAGTATATTACACACCGAGCGCTGAAAAAGAATTAGTCAGCCCTAGGGGTTGGCTAATTTTTTTCCTGCGTCGTATGTCATGTTTTTTTCATAACATCAGTGGGTTTTTGATGCTTTGTTTCTCCCACTATAATATCACTAGACAACGCAAAACAGATGCTTTAAAAAAAAAAAAAAAAAAAAATGCTCATGCCCTCTGTTTTGGTATCAGATTCTCGTAAGTTAGGTTTACTCAAATTTCTTTAAAAAAATCGTCCGATAACTATTTTTTTTTCGTCTTAAAAAAAATTTTTGAATATCCAATACAACCAATTATTACAAAACACGTTTGTCAGTAAAAACCTGCAACTCATTCGATAAAATCACACTCGGAATTATTGGTTTGCAAACAAACAAAAAATTTTCAAACACATTGTATTGTTATGTCCACGCAAAAGCTAATCGTAGCTGAGATTGAAGCGATTCGCGGTGGACGGGTGATGAGAAGATGAACGGATGATGTTCTGAAAGTGAGTAAAAATTTCAGAGTTGGTGTGTATTCAGAAGAATAAGGTTTGACTCTTAGTAGAATATCTGGATGATAGGACGTGGCTTAATCACCACCAATCAATCACAACGCAGCATTTCCCCCACTCCTCAATTTTTAAAAACCCACTCCAAAATTACTTAAAAATTGTAAAATTGTTAATATTGACGAATTTATTGATAATTGTCAGATAAAAAATTTTTCAAATGATTTTCATTGTCGTCGACATCAGGGAGTTTGTGCATTAAATAATGTAAATTTTTTGAAAAATAATGAAGCGTGTAAAATTTTTATTGAAACCTACAATACATCAGCTGTTTGAAAGCAAAGAGGATAATGAGGCAAGAAGAGGTTTCTGGAAAATTGATGTAGATAGATTTAATCAAAGAATAAAAAATTCTTCAAAAATAATAGAACCAGTTTTACTTAAAAAAATGCAAGAATATCATAATATATGAATTGAATTAGAAGAAAACAAAATTAAAAATAAGAAAATTTTAGTTTTTATAGCTAGTATTATTATTTTTATACAAATATTAATATTTTATTAACAGTTAAAAACTTTTGGGTCTTAAAAAGCCTTGAAAATGATGTTCATAGTTTAAAAATTGTTTTAAAAGAACAAATTAAACATGTAGAGGGTAATTTTGATAGTGTATTTAGCAAAATTGTAACTTTAGAAACTGATTGTTAAATAAAAATTATTTCTCTTTTAAAAATGCTTGTATTTTTTATAAATGCATCCTAAGTAAACCCAGATTAACAAACTATACCAGGTAATGCTTGATTTGGAGCCTTTCACTATCAATGACCTTGACTCTTCAAGCTACACCAGGCTCGTGCGGACCAAAAAAAGCGGCTGCAACAGCAGCTACCAA
Source organism: Encarsia formosa (assembly GCA_038277355.1). Lineage (NCBI taxonomy): Eukaryota > Metazoa > Arthropoda > Insecta > Hymenoptera > Aphelinidae > Encarsia > Encarsia formosa. The sequence goes on from CM076187.1 coordinate 24,864,606, forward strand.
AGCAGCTGCCAAATTGAAACACCAAAGCAGCTACTTCAGCAGCTGCCTCAAAGCAGCTGCTTTCATAATTTCGGAAAAAAAAATTTATAGGTATTCAGCTCTTAACTACTAGATGCAGCCCATTGTTTAAAAAACTTTTTTTTACCAATAAAAATTTTAAAAAGTTCATATTTTTATCTTCCGAATTGGAGTTAGGTTTCGAATTTTATTTGTTTTAATTTTTTGGCCACGGCGCAATATAATATTTTTACTGAAAATGTCTAATCTGCATAAATGTTGTTGAATTGAAGTGAATATAATAATTATATTTAACTCGCACATGTATCTCCCTCTTTTCATAATTTATTCAACAATTTTTATTCTTTCACTTACACAATAGTTGGTGGCCGAGAGGACTAAATAGCAGGTCTCATAGTAACGTGGCCAACCGATAACATGGATACAGTCGATCAAGAGACTATAATCATATCAATCAGCTGAGCAAATTGAGTTTCGTAATAACTGTCGTGTATAGAATAAAACGACAACCGTACTAAACCTTTCGAGACTGACGACATATCATTGATAATACTTATCGGCAAAGAACAGGGGCTAACTGATAAATTCAACCTCTGAACAATCTTCTCGGTGACAAAGTGTGCCGATGAACCTGTTTATTGCCAGTTTCATCTTGAATGGACAGATTGATTAAGAATGATCGATTTTTAGCGTATAGCCCGGATTAATATTACACCGCGTGTTTGAACTATTTAGTTTATATTGTGAGTCATTTATTCATTTTAATTTTAGATTGATTTTATGCCTTTGTATTTTTGTAGATATATTCTCTGTATGTGTAAGCTGCTGGATAATTAGTATTTTACAATTATGGATTTTTAAGAGTGTGAGATTTGCGTCCGGGTTAGCTTACGAAGTTATTTCGAGCGACGATCTGTTGAGCATGCGCGCGTCGACCAGGGCCCGACGGCGTTCGTCACTGCAGCGGCCTTTTGTTGTCGCGTCGCTCAGTACAGTTTTGTTTGTAGTTTAGATTAGTCGCGCGCGCGTTCGGAAAAAATTAACGTCATTTGCTCAAGTGCAAGATTTAATTCGCCTAAGTGCGATCACAACAACTTGCCCAAGTGCAAGACTCATTTCGCCCAGGTGCGAATATAATCTCTTGCCCAACTGCAAGATTTCATCACCCAAGTGCGATTTCATTAAAATTTGTGCCTGTTAGCATCGGCTATCAGTCAATCATTACTAAAAATATTCGCGGGGCCCAGATTTGTGCATCGTAAATTTATTATTTTCATTATAATACTATTTGTATGTCATTGTGTATCAATTATTGTGCAAGTGAATTTGTAACATTACAATAAACTGAGTTTTTTATGCCGTCTGGCTTTTTTCCCATAGCCGTGCTGTTTTTATTTTTATATATTTTTTGTGTCAACCTTTCCTATTACAAAAATCGGGGATCTTCCAAACCGGAAGATTTTCGATTATACACATAGTAACAGACCTAAGGATCGTAGGTTCAAATCCATCTTGACGTTTTTTTTTTTTTTTTTTTTTTTTTTTTAATATTTGCTGAATGACATTTTAAAGAATATTTAAAAAAATTTTATTTGATTAATTGAATTTTAAAATCTAATAAAAAAAATTTTTTCCCAAAATTATGAAAGCAGCTGCTTTTACGCAGCTACCAAAGCAGCTGCTTTAGTATTTCAATTTGCTCAAGCAGCTGCCTGAACAGCTGCTTTTTTTGGTCTATAGGAAGATTACTTCAAGCGGTCAGGCAAGTTCATTGCCGCTTCTCTCACACCTTCGAAGAGTTTGCATCAAGGAGTAGTTTTTTCTACATTTGAATGCAGTGGTACTTCAAGCGGTCAGGCGAGTTCGTTGCTGAGCGCGAGAGGCAGTCACTTTCCATTTCCCTCAGTAGGCGCAAAAAAGTGGGGGAAAATGTCTAGTATAGTCAAATAGACCTATTTATATGTTGGTATACAAAATTATGATCCATTTTCCGTACTTTCCTTCATGTTTTTGGTCTCCCACCTTTTTTGGGAGGAACAAAAAAAATTATTATAAACCCTTCCCCATACTTTCCCTCATGTTATTTGTCTCTCACCTTTTCGGAGGTCACATAAAAATTATTATAAACCCCTCCTCGTAATTTTATTGGCTACTTTCACTTTTCAGGGAGTAAGAGAAAATTACTTAGTATAGTCAGACTTTAAATATATATATAAATGTGTACAGTACTGTACTTACCACATGAAAAATTATTAAAGTAATAATACACCCTCTTTAAGCGCAAATTACGCGCAATCCACCCACGTATTTAAAAAAACCAAAATAACCCATATTTTTTTTTTCAAAAATAACCCATCAATAAAAACTTTTTCTAGGTTTGCGTGGTCCAATCAAAATAACCCATCCAAAATAACCCTTCCTAAATAACCCATCACCCAATTCCTGGAACTCATTTTTATTTGGTTTCGGAAAAAATGGGACCGAACACAATCCTGACTCTCCGAGTAGTGTCGAAATGTCCGGATAGTCCCGTCCGGATAGTGACGTGATAATATATTTATAGGTATAATAAGACATAGAATATTTATTATACATAGATATACAAATACACAAGCAATATATATAGGTATATTAAACTCTATACTATATAGGTATTTTATTTGTTTATTTAAGCCCTGCCCTTTTTGGAGTGGGGGTAATTGTTTACTGAGGAGTGGGGGAAATGCTGCGCTGTGATTGGTTGGTGGGGATAAGGCCACGACCTACCGTCCAGATATTCTACTACACTTTGTTTATAATTTTGACTTATGAACTTTATTATAAACAGAAACATTTAAGAATAAATAAAAGTAAACTTGTAAGAAAAAAAATGTTACAGAGCAATTATGACTTTCATGTAATAAATTTGTAATTGTTAGCACGCACGCGAACATCGTCGGTCATTCCGAGACGCGCTTAGAGAGAAAGCGAGCGAGGTGGGCAGCCTCGTCGTATCTAGCTAAAACGAAAAAATTCACACTACGCGAGTCAAACAAAAACAAATCAAAACTGTCAGCTAATTTGACTTTTAGCGAAATACAAATACGGGTGAAACGGTCATTACAGTTATGTGACTTATTTAAGTAAGGAACCTTTTCAAAATCTACAATATCATCCTTAAAAAAATTTAAATCTTAATATGAATCAAAACGAAAATGCAATAGTTTACGATATGTTTACTAATTTTTAAATCTCATATTATAGTAAGGACTAAGCTGAAATTGACTATATCTGAATTCATTGCGAAAATTTCTTTGATAGTTATCGATTGCTGATTGCATAGAACCAAACGAGTCTTCGAACATCGATTGGAGCACTTTTTAGCGTTGAAGTCACGGGATAATTTCTCTGCCTAAACAGCGGCTTATTTTTAGATCTTATACAACCGAATTGCTCAATACAACTCAATTTGCAGAAATATAAAAAAGTTGATATGAAATAAATAAAAAAACTTGAAATTTTTATTCAATCTCAAAATGAGGTCCCTGGTAGACATGCTTAGTTTTGTGCAGCCTGGGTGGGTTATTAAAAAAAGTCGTAATATTAAAAGTGATCATGATTAAATTTTAAAGAAACTCGCTATCGTTCTACTGGGTAATAATCCAGATCTCATAGTTCTTCTCTCTAAAAAGTCATACTCATCGAGTCGTTTAAAAAAAAAAACTTTAAAGATATGAATACTTACTTTGAACGTCATCATCACGAGCTGCAAGGGAAATATTGAACTCTGTCTTAAAGTTGAAGGTAGCCCTAAACCCTTTAATGATGAAGTTTATTTCTAACTTTGAGACTTATAAATAATTATTTTGAATAAATAAAACTTCCATGAATGCATTTGTACAAAAAAATTTGGGTCAACAAGATATTTTTTGAGAAGAAACAATTTGAGCTTCTCAATTTTTTTCATGGACGGAAACAGAGGTTAAAATTTTTTGCTTTCTAACCAAGAATTTCATTTATTTACTAGTAAATCTATTCTTACAAACTTGGGTTCAAAATGGTCTTTAGAATTTTAATTCTCAACACTCGCAACAAAAACTCATAGTTACCGAGCATTTGAAATTTGAAAAAGAATTCAGAAAAAATTATGACCTAAAACTGTACGAGTCAAAACATGAATTTTTCTCAAATAACTTATCTTCAACTATAATACATAAATAAATTCTTCAAAAATCTTTTTTTAGAGTTAAATGAATTCTTATCACATTCAAATAATTCGTGTACCTGTTCAACTATTATTGGGTGAATTTGAGCGCCCAACTGATCACACAGGGTTGAGGACCACTTTGATAGGGACATTCCCTTAAATGTACTAATAGGTCTACGTTGCTACTTCAATTTAATGTTATAAATATTTCTGTAAGTAGTTATCCTCCACTAGATAAAATCAAGATAGTTTCTCAATGCAAAAACCACAATGGGAGATTTAAAACTAGGTGCGTGGTTCACAATTTTAAATCACTAAAAAAGTTTAACATAAAAAGTGAAGCACTTGATTAGGAGAAGCCTATGGAATAGGAATAGATACTTACGTTTCCACAGTTTTTAGTAATAAGTAAGGATCAACAACAGAACTCCAGCACTCGTCTTATGGAAAAAAAAATCAAAAGCAATCATCGTGGAAAGTATTCTTACAAAAGAACAGACATCCTAGAGTGGTTATAAAAAAGAAGAAAAAAAGTCTAATGGTAGGTGTAAAGAATAGTTGCAAAAATATCAATCTAACATAAAAAACTTTCAATTCCGATGGATACAGAACTTTGAAAGGGTATTAAACATTGAAAGAATGATAATAACAAATTAGAGAATCAGTAGATAGAACAGAAAAGAAGTAAAGAAATTTTTAACACGATATAATCCAATAATTGCGACCCAGTCTGATTCTTTAAAATATTTCGTTAATATAAAATACTTTTTCCATCGATGAATGATCCCAGTCAGTCTGACCCTTGCGATTTCATCAATTAAAACTGCTATCATCGATTTTAATTAGTTTTCAAAAATTTAAATAAAAAGTATCTAGAGGTTCGTGGTTAGTAAGGTCAAAAACATATACCTTGACAACTGATCCCTAACATGTGAATTTAAAGTTGATTCCCACATGCCTATAGATTTGATATTCACGCAACCAATATTTTTTTACTCAGCAATCACATATTTGATACATAAAAAAAAAACGTTTATTCATGGTTTTATACAAATCCAAATGCCTGAAAAGCTCCGAGCTCTAATTTAGCATTTTTGTAAATGACATTTTTTTTTTTATTGAATAAACATGCATTTGTAGTTTTTCATTCATTTTGATGTTTGATCACCCACCTTCGTTTAAAAGCAGCATCATCCACATTTACACTATCTTTCAAACAATGTTGCTGAGAAAAATGATTTTCAATTTCCTGCAAAGTTTTACCTTCTGTTTCTGGTAGTATATAATATAACCCTATTAGACCAATAAAGTTAATTATTGAATAAAATAAAAAAGTAGCTGGCAGGGTGATTTCGTTTTTCATGTGAAGAAAAAGTTTATTAGCAATTGATGACAAGATATAGCCAATTGAGCCAGCTGTTCCAGTTGCAATACTGCGAGTATCTAAAGAAAAAACTTCTCCAGCAAGAATCCAAGGCAATGTTTTTAGTCCAACATGTGAAAAAAAAGCTGTCGCAACCATCAAAGAAGTAGGTATCCAAGTATATAAAATAGGATCGATGAATTTTTGTAAAACAAGATTGCCATATATAAAGATAAAGAAAAGTGTGAGACCAGTAAAAAATACTGAGAAAAAAGAAAGATTCCTTTTTCCTGTAAAATGAATAATAAGCACGCATATTACTGTTCCAATGACTTGTGCCATTCCAACGATAACTGCAGCTTGATACCTGGAATTGAAGGAGAAGATTTTCAAATGAATAGATAGTTAGCAAGATAAGCAGTAAATTAAGACTAAACTTGAACTTATTTACGATGGTTTACAAAAAACAAGTTACACAGCTAGACTATTTATTACATAAATTATTCGAAAAACTTTTAGTTCTCAAAGAAACAAGAAAAGTGCGATATCCCATTAGAATTTCTGGTAGGGTATCATTATAAATATAGAGGTTACATTGTAAAAATGCCCATTTTTTATGTGTTTTTGCACCTCCACTACCCTTGAAATTGATGAAATTAATATGAAAAGAATTTTTTTTGATTAGTGTAACACTCAAACAAAATTTTAAAATATTTTTTTACTGTCAGTTAAACTAAATAAACTTAATAAAAAATTATTTTTTTTTAAATAGTCAATTTTAACCTATAAACGCATTTGGTGACCTAGGATGAAATCACTGGGTAAGGAAACAATGTGCTGAAAGTTGCTAAATTAAAATACCCATTCGTTTAACGTCATAAAACTCAAATGTATTATCTTTTCAAACATGCTCTCTTGCTTACCATACGATAATAAGTAAGCTGCCTAAGTTTAAAGTTACTTGAAAATATGTATTTACATTCATAAAATTGGTATTGGTATTGGTACTCCAGGTTTTTCGCATATTTTTTTTTTAGAGAGACAGTTTTTCTTTTACCCTGAAGATAGATAGGTAGATAGATAATGTTTATCAAGTGTTCAGTATGATGAACAAAAAAGTAAAGTTTTCAGTAGAAATTACATAAGAAAGAATCATATTTAAAATAATATTTTAATAAGGATAAATTAAAAACATAACACAGTTAAGTTTTTCGTGGGCTACTAGAAATTATTTAATAGTGTCAGCTGTTTCAACGACTTAGCGTTTTCCTAAGACTTATTTACAAACTGTAACTCTAATGAAGTTTCACTAGGAATGTATATATCCATGTCTTCATGGTGGGTGTGGTCAATTAATAAGGAATAACAAATCTCAAACTACTAATCCAGCTGAAAAATTTTGAAAAAAAAACATGGTCAATTTTTTCAAAATCATTGAAAAATGAATAATAACTTGATTTTAAGCAATATTAACAAAAATTTTTTTTTTAAATCCAGCTGCATTTCCAGCTGGATTTTAGGGGTAGGGGATCTTTAATGTTATTAATGGAATTGATGAAAGTATTAAATTCACTTTAAAAAGAGAGAATGATAATTTATTGAATTTTCTTGATTTGTCTATTGCTAAGAAATGGATTGAATTCTACTGAGAGTGAACTACAATTTAGTATTTTTCACAAAGCAACCCAAACTGATATGATTATCAATAATAGTTCTCACCATCCATTATCATATAAGCTTGCTTCTTTTGATTGTTTTTTACATCGATTATTATCTATACCTATGAATCGTGAGAATTGTTTGAAAGAACTGAATATAATAAAACAGTTAGTTTTGAATAATGGTTACTCGCTAAATTTAGTTAATGGTTTATTGAGAAAGAAAATGGAAAGGATGGCAATGAAAATTATATACCCTGATATTTTGAAAAAAAAATATTACCTTTCTCTAACTTATTCTGGAGAAACATCTTTGAATCTTTGTCATAATATTAAGAAACTGAATCAGAACATTTGTGTATTATTTAAAACTGATATAAAATTGGAACTATTTATAAAAAATAACAAGAGTTTGAATAATAAGAGCAACAAGTTTATCTCGAAATCAGGTGTTACAAACTAAATTGTGGAAGCTGTGATACAGTTTACATTGGACAGACTTATCGCAATTTTGAATCTAGAATTGGTGAACATTTTCATGATTATAATATTAAAAAGAATGAATCAAATTATTCGAGGCACCTTAATATAGAAAATCATTTATTTGATGGAGAGTATGATGCTTTACATGTTTGCCAAAAAGGAGGTTTGCTTAATGTTTTGAAATCTCTTGAGATAAATAGACTAAGAAATTTGGATTGTTTGTTGAATAATCGAAAAGATTTTAATTTTTATTTTTGAGAAGAAGAAGAGTGTATGAAAATAGTAGAGACTTTAAATAAGTGTAAAGAATTTTATGAGTCTTATTTAGTTATTCAGAATTTTGTAATTCCTTCCGGCAGAAGGCCAAATAGTGCCGGTTATACATTATTTAATGATAAATAAATTAAACCATTGTGCTTCTCGACATGAGCAAATGAGGAGCAAGCCTCCTTCATATTCAAAAAAACCAAAATAACCCATCATCCAATTCCTGGAACTCATTTTTATTTGGTCTCGGAAAAAATGGGACCAAACACTTTCCTGACTGCCCGGATGGTATCGAAATGTCCGGATGGTAACGTGATGATATATTTATATATATATATACTACATGAATATTTATATGTATATAAATATTTACAGGTAGTCACTATCCAGCCCCATCTTTTTTTAATTTTTTTTTCCAAAATAACCCATCAATATAAAATTTTTCTAGGTTTGCACGGTTAAGGGGGGAGTAGGGGCTAGACATTTTCAAAAAATCGATTTTTTTTTACATTTTCGTAAAGAATAGGGTCTTATGAATGTCCCCTCAAAATTAGAAGTAATTCGGAGCAAAACTTTCCAAGATACAGAGCTCTAAGCCCGGGCGCTGTAGCTCGGTCGCACGGCTCGTCGCACGGCCGAGCGACAGGTGTGTCTTTCGGGCGATCAGATTTTGTTGCCCTCCCTTTTCTACTAGCTGTTCAATCTCTTTTATTCTCACCCTACAAGGCTACGTGCCTACGTCCATGTACACCTGAATTTTTGGATGAGACAGAGCCTCAGTTTGTCGTCAGCTGTCGAACGCAGTAGTCGCACAAAGTCTTATTTTAAAGTTTAGCATATATTTTATTTTAAAATGGTAAGAGTGAATAAAGTTTCAAGGTTGAAACGAGCAAGTGATGGAAGTATTATAGCCAGACCTGCCAAAAGAAGACCTCCAGTGAAGTCAAGTGAAAACGTGAGAACTAGCGCTTCTGCTAGAAAAATAAATGTGAGCACTGGGAGCAGCATACCAGAAGATTTTGAAATGCATTACAGAATACTAGATTTTTTATTGGTTTTCAACAGTTTATCAACGCTAGTGAATTGTGCTGTTTGTAATGGCAAGATATCTTTCAAGTCTTGTCAGAAAGAAGGGCTTGGGTGTAAAATTCAAGTCGAGTGTGCAAACTGTCTCGTACGCATAATCCCTACGAGTGAAACAGTCGACCGACATTACGAGATAAATTCAAGATTTATTTTTGTCATGCGGATTTTAGGATTAGGTTTAGCTAGCTGTAACAAATTTGTTGGGTTAATGGATTTATGTAGTTCTTTTTTGAGTAAAACAACTTACAATGATTATATTTCTGCCATAAGCGAAAAAATACAAATCGTTTCTAATAATTTTTTTTCATCTGCCGTCAAAGAAGAAAAAGAAGCATTGATAAATTAACTATTTATTATGGCCTTGCCATACGAATTAATTGCCATTTTGACACAGTGGCACCAATGAAAAAGGCGATTTGGGCCACTTTCAAGCACCTTAGTTCGACCGATGAAAACCCTCAGCATGATCAATGTCCGACTGGCGAAAAGTCGTGGTGCTCTTATCAAAAAGCTTTGGCTACAACTGGACTACACTCGTATAAACATGATTACGAGTCACTTCCGGAAGATGTTTTAGCAGCTATTAAGCCAATTTACGAAGATCTTACGAAGATGAGTTATTGGAACGATGTTTGGGTGGATTCACCCAAAATAACAACGAGAGTCTCAACCAACTCATCTGGAAGATAGCCCCGAAAAAACTGTGTGGTAGCAGTAAGATCGTAGAAATTGCAGCACACGTAGCAGCAAGTATATACAATGAAGGAACAGCTGCTCTTCTAGCATTTTTACATGCACTAAAAGTATCAATTGGCCCCAGTGCTCACGAATACGCGCGAATAAACGATTTCGATCGCATCAGAAAGGCTGATGTAAAAAACAAACAGCAGACGAAAGAAGCTCGAGTACTTCGTAGACAGCAATCAAAACAAGCCCTTGACAAGGAAACTGCAGCAGGGAATGTGCTTTATGCAGCTGGAATCGACGATTCAGTGTGAGTTGTAAAAAAAAAATTTTTTCATGATTTTTCCCCCTCGAAAATTTAAAACGCGTTTTTCTCGAAACTAACTTTTTCAAAGTCGGTGAACGCTGCCATTTAAAGACTACTCAACCGATCGTTCTAAAATTTGACACATTTACTTGTTATATAAAATACCCAGCCCCTACGGAGAGTTTTTTTTTTTTTTTTTCGGTTTTACGGATACAAAATGGCGTCAATTTTCCGTGAAAAATCCGGTTTTTTTTTAAATTGTTGCCAAATCTTGAAAAAAAATATTAAAAATAAATACTCTTCGTAGGGGTCGGGAAAAACTCCTACTTTAACTAAAAAAATTATTTAATTTCATTTCAGGTAACCCAGTGCAGCCCAGGAGTGTTCACCGCGGATGACCTTTTTTTTTCGACGCCTCCGAAAATCTTACGTCAGAGGCTCATTTATGAATATTCTTATTCAAAAATTTGACAAAATTTACTTTAAAGGTTGCTCTATTATGTGTCATTGTTCAAATAAATGCGATTGTTTATACGTCGCCCCAAAAAATCGTCGAAAAAGTGCTTTTTTTTTACCAATTAACCCCTACTCCCCCCTTAACCAAAATAACCCATCCCAAATAACCCATCACCCAATTCCTGTAACTCATTTTTATTTATTCTCAGAAAAAATGGGACCGAACACTATCCTGACTGTCCGGATAGTGTCAAAATGTCCGGATAGTGCCGATCGTGTATATAATTTGTCCGGATAGTGACGTAATAATATATTTATATACTATATTTTTCGTATATATATATATACTAGGGGGGTACCCCCTGCTCGCTTCTCTCGCTTCGCCAACCCCCCAGAATTTTATGCTTGAATCTACACTAATACGCATACCCTTGTGTCTACCTCTGTACCTACTGTGATACATACCATCTTTTCTACTCTTATAGCTTGTGACTACACCTGCACCTTATTTTATGCGTACCTTTGTTCCTACCTTTCATCTTACTCCAAAGCCTTGTAACTACCCTTGTTCTTACCATTGCACTTACTGCTTTACATAACTAAGCTCTTCCCCCGGAATATGCTCATATGTTTATATATCTGTTTCTATCATGGTGATAACTGTAGTTTGAATTTTTTTCATGCTTTCATTTCTAACTCTAAGACTACTTTGTTCTTATCTTTGATCATACGTTCATTTCTATCCTTAGTAATGCTTTGACCGACTTATTTTCGTCTTTTTATTTATTAACCTTCCCTGCTTTATAACCTTGTTACGCTTTACGTCTCTTGAGTATTTTTTCCGACTCTCTTTACTACGTTTGTTGACTTTTTCTTCTTCCTACGTATGTTAATAATCTTGTGCTTACTACCTATTTTTTACTCAAGCTCCTAACGATGAACCTTCTACACATGCATTTGTTTCCACATCTGTTTCTACTCCTATGCTAACTCTAGTTCTTTATTTTTATTTATTTAAATTTTTACCACTGAATCTGGCCTTGTGCATAATCTTTTTTTATCCTCTTGTGCTTACTATTGTAAAAAACCTCATAACAAACCTTGTTCATAACATTGTTTCAAGCTTAATAACTAGTCTGGTAACTACATTGTACCTACTCCCGTACATGGACTTGTCATTACGTTTGTAACTTTGAACCTACGCTTATATGTACATTTTTGCTTATTATTGTTCCTATCTCTTTCACATGAATCTACTTACTTTAATTTTGGTGTTTGCTGTTGTTTTTTCTTTTTTTCATGCTTTGATCTCTAACTCTGAATCTTTGTTCTCATCTTTTTGAAAACTATCTTTTCTATTGTTCTTCTCAAATTTTTTTGTAATTACAATCGTGAAACAAATCATCTTCATACAATTTTGCCCACACAGTTCTTTAACTTTTATGACAAATATTTCCTACATCCTTTTACATTTGTTATCAACATTTTTTCTACCTAGGATTCTCCCAAATAACCTAACTTGAAGTTTACCTTACGAAACCAGTTTCAAGCCATGTGCAGCCTCTTTTACTTTGTTATTATTTTCATACTTCAATTTGTAACTTTGAACGTATGTTGTTCTTTTTTTTTTTGTCAACATCTAACCCTGAAACTATCATCTTTTATACTATTGTTTTCGATCCTGTACAAACCTTTGTACGTAAACACTTATCCACTTTTGAATCTACCCATGTACCTACCCTCTTGTCAAACCTTGAAGCTCTCTAAGCGAAGCGCATGCGCAATTGTATTTTATTATCTAAAACAAGTTTTGTCGAAGCTTAATCTAAATTAATCTACAATAAGTTATATATACCCTTTTCCTTTGCGCTACGTTCAGAGTTCATATTGATTTAAACTTTTGTGGTTATAGATTCATTGGTTTTGTTTCAGTTTGTTTACAAATAATTATTATTCTCATGATTTTTATCGAATAATTTGTAATAGGGCAATTTTTAAAAATAAATAATTCACTTTTTTTTAATATAAAAATTATAAATTTATTATTATTCAAACTAGCCTAAGTTACATTTTTTTTTTTTAATTCTTTTATTCACTTATCACATTAAATTCAAAATCTCAAAGGAGGCATTGCAAGGGAAAATCTTAGTTTTTATAATTTTCTTTCACGGCACTGTCACTCGTCACTGTAACCTCTCATTACCTTTATTATTTGGATTTTCTTGTTGTTCCTCTGTCGGCTCTCCGGTGATTCTTGACTGCAGGGTTCCTGGTTTTGATGCAGGCTCGAACTCGTCCAGCAGCTGATGAATATCCGTGCGAACTCCTGTCGATGATCTTCGAAGCGTCAAGAAATCCAAAAGTAATCCAGTCGTTGAAAACTCAAGAATCAAACAAAACTTCCAAACTTTTCTTTGCAATAACCGATACGTCTAATTAGTGCAGCACGCGTCAACTAACTAGTTTCCTAGCAGCGGCGGCAGCGGCAGCGTTCCCTTGGTTGCCGGCAAGACGATCTTCTTTTCTCTCTCGAACAGCTGACAGGCGCGCGCGCTTCCTCTCTCTCACTCTCATTCGCCTTGCTCCCTCGGTCCTCTTTCTCACTCTTCTTCTACTCCTTGTTTCTCGTTTGGCTGGACCAGGCGACTGTAACTGCTAATGCTGCTGTTGTTGTGCTGTTCTGGCTCATGTCTCTGTCTTGTCATTTTTCTTTTTTTTTATCACTTGATTAACCCCGCGTACATGAAATATTAAATTATTTTATAAATAAACATTCTTAACCAACTTTTAAAAAATGACCTTTAGGAAGAGTCGAATAAGTAACGAAGGAAACTTCGTTACAAATCCCCCTCCCCCCCCCTAGACCGAAACATACCTCGGATGTTTCGACTACGAAACAACCTTTAAAATTAAATCAACTTTAAATTACAATAATTAAAAAAAATATATATAATAACAATAATTTTTCATTCTCAATAATAAATACTTCAATATAACTCATATTTCTTTAATTAACTTTAATCATGCTTTCAAATTAAATTAACTTTACTCAATTAACCAAAAAAAAAACTCTTTCCTTTCAGGCCTTTTTTTTTATAAATAAAAAAAAAATTACTTACATTGGTCGCAGTGGACCTCTTTTTTTTTCTGTCTCTGTCAGTATCTTCTTTTTTTTATTTTTCATCTTCTTCTTCCTCTTCCTGATCATCCTCCAGTAGTTTCATAAATATCTTTCTTTCTTCTTTACTATAATTTTTCATTTCTTTTGCTAGCTTTGTTAATAACAATAGTTTTTGAACTGATTTATCTTCTTGTTTTTGTTTTGTTGTTGTTTTTCTGTCTACTCTTGTCCTGTCAATTTGTTCTTGTGCTAGTTTCTGTTCTAGGGTAAAACATGTTTTTGTTCTTGTCGTTTCTGCTTGTGATTGTGATTTTTGTGGCATTGTATATTGTTTTGTTGTCTGTGGTCTTAGTCTTAGTGTTGGTTGGAAACTTGGCTGTGACTTCTTATTATCTTCATTTGATGCACCACCTAGCCTGTCCCAAACCTTTTTTCCTTCATCTTTTTTGTTTCTGCTTGGACTCCACATCTTTCACAATCACTCATTGTTCTGCCACGTCTGCCACAATTGGTACAGTAATTTTATTTTTCTTCTTTGCAGTCTTTTTCTTGGTGTCCTTTCCTCCAGCAATTAAAACAATGGTATGGTGGTGGGTCAATAGTCCTGTCAGTTTGGATTTCTCTAACCTTGAAAAATCTTCCTGTCTTTTTCACTGATGTAAAAGTACTCTGGCTCTCGTCTTTTTCTTGGTTTTCTGTCGCCCGTCATAACATCTTTTTGAATCTTCTCTTCTTCTTAATTCTTCTCTTTCCTGCTCTTCTCGTAGATACTTTCTTCTTAACTCTTCTTCTCTTTCCTGCTTTTCTCGTAGATGTTTTCTTCTTACTTCTTCTTCTCTTTCCTGCTTTTCTCGTAGATGTTTTCTTCTTCCTTCTTCTTCTCTTTCCTGCTTTTCTCTTAAATATCTTCTTCTTTTTAACTCTTCTTCTCTTTCCAGCTTTTCTTTTTGACGCCGTTTCCTCTCTTCTTCTTCTTCTTGTTGTAGTTTTTCGTCTCGACGTCTTTTTTCATATTCTTCTCTCTGGCGATTTCTTATTTCATCTTTTTGTTGTCTCTCGTAACGTTCATTTTCTTGTCTCAGTTTTTCCATTCTTTCACGTCGCTCTCGAAATAAATCTCTGATGTTGTCATTGGTTTCTTTTTGGTATCCTTGTTGTTGCTGATCTCTTTTTTCTTTTTCTTTTTTCATCCTGTCAGCCCATGAATCTTTAGTTGGAACAACTATTTTCGATTTAACCGGTTGGTATGGTGGCTCTTCTTCATCTTCTTTTGTCTCTTCATCCCAAAAATCATCCATAGTCCACTGTCTGTATGGATTGTAGATTTTATTCTTTTTTTTATTTTTATTTGTCTTCTTGATTTGTTTTCGCTCTTCTTCTCTTCTCGCTGCTTCTCTCAATCTCTCTTGCTGTATTCTTAATATGGATGGTGTTCGACTTCCACATTCCAATCTTCTTCGTCGAATTGGTGATTTTGATTGCTTACTACAGGCAAAAACCTTGTTTTTGGCAAGTTTGACATTCTGATACATATTTAATTACGTCGTAGTACATGCCTCTCCAGTAGTATTCTCTTGCGATTCTGTCGTAAGTTTTTTCCTGTCCAAGATGACCTAAAGATGGTAAATCATGGGCGTCGTGCATGACTCTTTGTTTGAATTTCTCAGGAACTACCAAACGCCAACCAACTTCTCGATTTTCAACTGGATCTAAAAGTAAATCATGTCTCTGTCTGTACAGCATTCCATCTTCTATCTTCCAACTATTAAACTTTTTTGGATTCTGTCTCACGTCATTCATTAATTTTAAATATTTTTGATCTTTTATTTCTTCAAAAGCTGCTATTTTTGCTTCTTCAACGTCGTGTAACCTTGAAAGAGCATCTGGACCATGATGAAGAGCTCCTTTCCTGGGTTCGATTTTGTAGTCCCATTGCTGTAACTCCAAAGCCCATCGAGCTAATCGACCAGTCGGATCTTTCAGGTTATGTAACCCTTTCAAAGCTGCATGATCAGTAATCACTGTAAACTTATAACCTTCAATGTAAGGTCGTAATTTTTTTATTGACCACTTCACAGCAAGGCATTCTTTTTCTGTCACAGTAAAATTTGTCTCTTGAGGAGTTAATACTCGACTTATGTAAATAATTGGATGTTCATAACCTTTGTCGTCTTTTTGAGTTAAAACTGCGCCTAAAGCATAATTACTGGCATCACACTGTATTGTAAATGGCTTTTTGAAATCTGGTCTGGCTAAAACTGGAGTTTCTGTCAGCGCCTTTTTAAAATAATTAAAAGCCACTTGTTGTTCATCTGTCCAATTCCATTTTTGTCCTTTTCTTAACAACCTTAGTAATGGTACTGTATGTTCAGCTTGTTTTTCAATAAATCTTGAATACCAACCAACCATTCCTAAAAAACTTCTTAATTGTTTAATCGTCTTTGGTGGTGGACAATCCAGTAGCGGTGCGATTCGCTTTGGATCTGGCCTTAATCCGTCTTTGTCAAGCAAAAATCCCAAATAAGATACTTGACTGCAACAAAATTCGCACTTGTCTCTGTTAACTTTCAATCCTGCTTCATTGAATCTTTTTAGTACAAACTCTAACCATTTCAAATGTTCTTCAAAAGTTTCTGTCACAATAATAATGTCATCTAAATAAATAAAAATTATTGGCTCGTATTTAGCACCAAATAATTTATTCATTAACTTTTGAAATGTCCTCGGTGAATCAGATAAACCAAAAGGCATTCTTTCAAATACAAAGGAACCTTTGCCAGGTAAAGAAAAACCAGTATATTTTTTACTGTTTTCTGCCATTGGAATCTGGAAATATGCTTGTTGTAAATCGATGTTACTAATGTATTTTGCTTTTCTTAATTTATCCAAAATCGAGTCCATGTTAGGAATAGGATACATATTTTTCGACGTGATTGCATTGACATCTCTAAAGTCTATACAGAATCGATAAGTACCATTCGGTTTTCTCACCATAACTGGTGCACTTGAGTATTCACTATTTTCTTATTTGATGATGCCTTCAGCTAATAATCTGTAAACCTCTTCATAAGCTGCTTTTTCAATTACGGGTGACATTCGTCGAGGTTTATGTCAAACTGGCGTTTGAGAAATTACTTCAATTGTATGTTCGATTAAACCTGTTAGTCCAAATTCCTCTTTTTGTTGTGATAAAATATCTTCCACTAATTTATCCACCATCTGTCTCTCGTCAGCATTCAGCTCTGAAATTCCAGCGCATTCTGCATGAACAACTACTTTTTTCTCTTTACTACCACTAATAAATGTATGCCATTCTCCTTGTTTAGCATGCCACTGTCGTCGTCCAAGTCGCACGTCGATGTCAAAAGCAAGACAAAAATCGATCCCAAGGATTATATCATGTTCCAACTCTTGAGCTCCTTTAAAAGAAATCACTTCACATTCATTTCCAACTTCAAGTGAAACTTTTAGGACACCCATTGTTTGACTAATGGCTCCAGTTGCAGTGCGCATAAGTGAATCAGCAGGTAGCAGCCTGTCACTTAATTTTTTTACCAACTGTGGACCAATTAATGACAAAGTTGCTCCTGGATCCAACAGTGCTTTGTAAGGCTCACCGTTTAAAATTACGGTCAAAAAATTTCTATTATCACAGCTGAATGCGGCCACTCTTTTTTTCCAATTACTCGTCTCTGTCAAATTTTCTTTTTCCTCCAAACTATTATTTTCAACTTCAAAATCAGGAACATTCATCTTAACCTTCTTAATTGCTCCTTTCTTTTTTTCTTCTTTTTCGTCCAATAAAAATTGTACTATTTTTTCAATTTTACCTAATTGTTGGTAACTTTCTTCTTCTTCTTTATTTTTGTCATTTTTCAACAAAACATTCTCTTTAGTTTCTTTAACAACCTCTTGTTTTTTAATAAAACTTTTTACAGTTTTACTCTCTTTATTTAATTTTCTATCATTTTCAAAAAATTTTTTTACAATTTCTGTCATTTCTTCTTCTGGTTTCTTTTTCAAATTAAATTTTTCATTACCAAGGCTTTGTAATTGTGGAGGAACAGCTTTTAATTCTGTCCCCCACCTTGCGCGTTTTCCCAACTCTGTCTTAAAGGTTCGCAATTCGGGCATTTATTAAAAACATAACCCTGAATACCACAAACTTGACATCTTGGCCCTTTTCTTGCTATATTTGGACAACTTTTAGCCATATGGCCAGGTTGATTACAAGCATAACATATTGCAGAAGGACACCATGATGCTATATGGCCAACAAGCTTGCAATGGTAACAAACGCCTTTGAATCCATCTTGATTTTCTGATTTCTCTCTTTGAGCAAAATTTGGAGTCCACTGGCCTCGATCTTCAGTCTGTCGTTGAACATCAGCTTTAGGTGAATTCCAATCTTGTTGGATTTTTGGTTGAAACTGCTGTTGAGATACCCCCTTGTTTTTGAGGTTGACCTTGAGTTAAAACTTGAGGTTGTGATTGCCAATTTTGGTTAAAAACTTGCGCTTTATTAGGATAACTTTGGCTTCTCATTTGTGGCTGTTGTGGTTGATTGTCGTACAGTTCTAAACCAAATACTTGCATCTTTCTTCAAAATACAGGGTAAAGCTTGGATTAAATCCAAATCATTAACTCCAGCTGTTGCTCTACAATCTTCAAGTTCATCCAAAAATTCTTCAGCATCTTCATCTTCTTGGCCATTAAATTTTAAGCCCCAATTTCTTAACATTTTTACTGCTTGCATTTTCCTGAAATCATTTTCTGTCTCTTCTCTTTTTAAATCATGATTTTTCACATAATATCTCTTTTCAGGTACAACTTCTTCTGGCAACTGTTGAGGTAAAGATTCTTGTTTTTGTGTCATTCTTCTCGCAGGTTGTTGAATTTTTGACATACCATCTCAATGCCTCTGTGGTGTAAAATTCTGTTGAATATTTTCATAATAATTCTCTGGAACATCACAGCTTTTCGTTTTCAAATTTTTCTTCTGTTCTGTCTGTCTTAATTTAATTTGTGATATTCTACATGATGTAGTACTTCCAAATTCTGATAAATCACTCTCGTCGTCATTTTCAATAAAATAATTACCATCGTCAATCTGTCTTTGTTGTTGTGAATTCAAATTAACCATTGGCTTCTTTTGATTAACATTTGGATCCATTGTAAATCTTACTCTTTGCATGTTAAATTCTTCAGTATTTCCAAATTCTTTTTCTTCAGACTCGTTCTCAGATGTTGAAGTTTGTTGTTGTAAATCTTCAATATTTTGTACTGGAGTAGACCATTTTTCTTTCCCGTCACTCGTCATAGGCATCTTTCTGGATAAAGGTGTTTGATGTGAAAAATTATCTTGTCTTCTCCTTGATCTGATTAATTGAGCTCGCTCAATTTCAACTTTATTGAACCTTAACATTTTTGGAAGCGTGATTTGTGGCCCATTTGAAGTAGTAACTTGCGTAGTTAATCCTCTCTCATTTGAAAAACCATTAGCCACTCCACTGGTTGCTGTCATCATTGAAAATATTGTTGTCAGACTTGCCATGGTTGTGTGGACTACATCCATTGTCGCTGTCGTGGTTGTTACCGTAGTAACAGCTGTTACAGAATTTGGTGGAGGTACCACATGCAAACTGCTCGCCGGAGGTTTTGGTATATCTTCCTGCATTTGTGCATATGTCTCTGCACTCGTCTGAACTGAGAGCAAACCCGGAATAACCTCGTCGTCTGGTGTAGAGGGTTGACAACCTTTTGAAGTTTCATTCGCTTTTGTTGACTTCTTGCGAGCGCGTCCACGCAATGCCAACTGCTCCGCTACTCGTTTTGCTTCCTCTCTCGTCGCACGTCGCTCGTCGAAGTCCTCATGTGGGCACGGCCATGCCGAGCCGAGCGAGTGCGAGTGAGATAGATCGCGAGAGAGTGTATGAAGCAGCCAAGCTGCCAGCGCTGCTCGCTGCGTCGAGCCTGCCGCGCACTTCAGTATGCCTCGAGCCGTCCGACAAGAGCCACGCGCTACGCCTTGTCGGCTCTGTACGATAATAGAATAAACCTTATTGTTGATTATACTTACCTGTCTACACCTTTATTTACACTACCTGGAGTGTAGGGCTCCTCAACACAATCAAGACCCCTGGTCGACCCTACAAATGGTGACCCCGTCGTTGGAAAAAGTGTGATAGTGGACAGAAGAAAAGCGCGCCAAGACTCGCCTTTGATCTTGCGCGCCGGCTCGAACACGTTGCTTCGACTCTAGCAATCGTCGTTCAACGCAATTTTTTTTCTCGCCTCGTT
This sequence comes from Encarsia formosa, assembly GCA_038277355.1. Lineage (NCBI taxonomy): Eukaryota > Metazoa > Arthropoda > Insecta > Hymenoptera > Aphelinidae > Encarsia > Encarsia formosa. Next base: position 24,884,535 of record CM076187.1, read on the forward strand.
CGCTTGAGTGCGAGGTGTTCTGAAAAAGTTAAAAAAGGAAAAAAAAAAAAATTTTTTTTTGTCACCCAACCGGTACGGCCGCTCGGTGAATTTTTTTTACTCAAACCAAGTTACCGCCCAAACGGTTCGGCCGCTCGGCGAAGACGCGTGCACCAAGGCACGCGTGTGGCATCGTAGGAGCACCTGGGGAGGCCGGCGTGAAGCCACTCCTGAAGAGGGTTTCATCCTGCGCGAAGCGGGAAACCCGAAGAGAGGCGGTCGACGCGAAGTCCCCCTCAGTGGCTGGAGAGGACACATCCATTGTTCTGCACCAGCAACAACTCGGTACCGTCGAGCTCAGCTGCGTTCAACGTCGCTCCGGTACATGGGAAAAAATAATCTGGTGCAGTCGGGTTTCTCTCAAGGACGTCAGTGACATCAAAGTCACATCACAACATCGTCGACGAAGAAAATTCGTTATGGTAAATTGAAATCGATCGCCACGTGTGAGGAATTTTCGCGGTCGCGAGTGGGTGTGATAAGTGTGCATGTATGCCGTGTCTCCGCGCGCGCATCTCGTATTTCTACCGCGTCCCTCGATTCTTCGAACCGAGACTCTTCTCGGAACCTGCACCGTCCGGATTCGTTTCTTCGGGTTTATGTTTTTCGCAGTACGGTGTCATAATTCCTCACACAAATTAATCTTGGAGAAAGAAAGAAAGAAAGGTAGCTTAGGTAATTTTTTGTAAATATAGATTTAGGTTACTATCGGGTCCTCGCGCACCGCCGATTTTGGTATTTTAGAATTTAGAAGAAAGGTAGTTAATCGCACTGTGTGCTTTTAACTCGCAGTCGCGTCGGGGTGTGGTTGGACTTGTCCTTGTGAGCCTTCACACACCTATCGTTCGATCGCAAGTCGCGGAGCCGCCCTGCCCAAGTCCCCTAGGCTCAATACGTATTAGGTCGCGGGCCCACTGCCAAACTCCCGGGCCTTCCTCGAGTTAGGGTTTTTCTTGGTTGTTTCGTCCGTTTTTCTCTTTCTCCACTATGGCTGGCGGTGACGGGACGGAAGGTCCTAAAGGCCTCGGTGCAGACGGCGTTAGCAAGGCCGATCTCGACGCCAGGCTCGCAGCTCTCGACATCGACAAGCGGTTCGCCGAGATGGAACGCAGGTTCGGGGACGTGATTAAGGAGTCCCTGAGAGCGGTATTTCAGGGTCAAGGGCACGATCTCGAAGACTCTTTCGAGTCCGCAGGCTGCGAGGATCGGGAGACGCCGAGAGGGGACGGTTTACACACCGGTCTGAATTCCCCTTCGGTGGTCGATCGGCATTCGCTGAATCGGGACGCTCAGAATTTCGTGCCGGCTGGCGCGAATAATCTTCCCACGCTAGGCGGGCACCCGGTCGACACTTCAGCTTCGGTGAACGCGGGACGACGGCAACCTCAGTCCAGAGGGACGGATTCAACCAATCCCTTTGTGGTTCCCTCGCATTCTCCTCGCGTTTCCAGTAACTTCGAGTTTATGGCTTTCTCGAAGCGCAACCCCGATTTCTGGTTCAATCAGATCGAACTTAAGTTTGCAGACGACGGAATCACTTCCGATTCCGCTCGTTATTGGGCTGTGCTTCGCAATATTCCGCACGGGATTCTCGACGACATTGCGGAGACAATTAGCGCGATCCCCCAATCTGACCAGTACCAAGGCCTCAAGAAAGCCTTGATTGCTCGTTTTGCCGAGAACGATGACCGCAAGCTTGAGCGCTTGTTCGGGGATTGCACTCTGGGTGATCTTACCCCCTCTCAGCTTCTGCACAGGATGAAAGCTCTGGGGGGCAGCGAAATTGCGTCCGGTACGATCCTTAGGCTCTGGTGGAGACGACTCCCGGATTCGATAGCCAACGCGATAGATCGCGAGGTCGCAGCTCAGAAGGAGAGCGAGGCCGCCACGAGGGCTGATTTTCTTTTCATCCGGAATCCTCGTGAGCCTTCCAGGTCTCAGGTTAGCGTCGTCTCTGACTTCTCGCATCTTAAATCACAGATTGCGGAGATTGTGAGTCAGCAGTTTGAGAATCGAGGTCGTTCTCAGAGCCGGGGCCATTCCCGTGGAAGATCTCGGAGCCGAAGCGAGGACGGCAAGCCCTGCTTGTGTTATCCTCACTTCAAGTATCGGGAAGACTGCAAATTCTGTCGAGGTCCCCCGTGTCCCAACTGGTCCCGTATTTTGTCTTCCGTGCTCCTTGGGTTGCGAACGCGCGTCCGTATCGACCTGGATGCGAGCCCTGCGGAATTTGTTTTTAGGACAGTTCTTCGAATTCCCGGCGAGTTCTGCGTTCCGTCTGACTTCGAGCCAGACCGTCGGTTCTTTATCGAGGAGTTTAGAGAGTACATGAGGGAGGTGAAGCCTGTACCTTCAGTCCGGAAATATCGATTCAAGCCTTTCGTATTCAAGGACTTGGCAACTTGTTCGCACGTTCATGTGAGATCCAAGCCCGTGAAGAAGTCTCTCGAACGTCCATATCACGGCCTGTACAAAGTTGTGGATCGCCTGACCGACAGGACCTTCCGCATCAACGTCAAGGGTGAAGAGAAGGTCGTTAACGTCGAACGTCTTATTCCGGCTCATTTCGTAGCCGAGGATTTCGCCGACGAAATTCTCGGCGCCGATCCTCAAACACCTCCGCAGAACGGAGTCGGGATCCGGGATGTTCCGCTCCCGCAGGGGGTCGATGCAGGTTCGACCGATCGACAGTCCCAGCTTGGGGATCGTGGATCATACACACCGGTGGATCGGGTTATCTCGCCCCCTCGCGAGCCTCTACCGGCTGTAATACCCTCGGATTCACCTGATCGGATGACGGAAAGTCCTCGTCCATCCACGAGCAAAACTGTGCGTTTTGCTGATCACGACCGTTTGAGCCAACCGTCGAGACCTCCGGGGAGACCGTCACGCATCGCGCCGGGACCCTTGCCTCCGTCGGCTAGGACAACGCCGTACCGCGGGAATTGCACTGTACCTATAGGTCCACCTCCCGTACGTCCAACCGCCGAGAGGACGTATGCTCGCAAACGCGCGGATCATCCTTACGCTAAGTGCGATTCGATCGCGTCCGGTGGAGAAAAAACCGAGTTTTTTTCTCGATTGGGGGGGTGTCCTGTGGGCACGGCCATGCCGAGCCGAGCGAGTGCGAGTGAGATAGAGCGCGAGAGAGTGTATGAAGCAGCCAAGCTGCCAGCGCTGCTCGCTGCGTCGAGCCTGCCGCGCACTTCAGTATGCCTCGAGCCGTCCGACAAGAGCCACGCGCTACGCCTTGTCGGCTCTGTACGATAATAGAATAAACCTTATTGTTGATTATACTTACCTGTCTACACCTTTATTTACACTACCTGGAGTGTAGGGCTCCTCAACACAATCAAGACCCCTGGTCGACCCTACACTCAGCCATATCATCCACGTACCATGGAATATAAGAACAAGAGTCAACATGATTTTCTTTAATAATAGCCCTAACCAACCTATCCCTTAAAACATGTTCATCTCCGACAACACTAAGTCCAAAATCTCTTAATTCCATCAAAATTTCAGGTAACTTTAATTTATTCACTTCCCTATTAACAGTCCGGCCCTCTCTACTTTTATTCACTTTAGCCATTATTTTCTCGTGATTATCCATTTTAATTTTAATTTTAATTTCAATTAAAGTGTTAATTTAATTCTAAACAAAGTTTAAATTTTTAATTCTTAAGTTAAATTTAAATCTGATTTTTTTTCTTTTAAAAAAAAATTTATTCTAATTATTCAATCAAAATTTAATCAAAATTAAAAATTCTGGATTCAAATATATTTTTTTTTTTTTTTTTTTTTTAAATTCACAAATTCTGACTCTCAAAATAAATATTTAATTCAAAATTAAAATTTAAAATTCATTTCAACCCTTCCAGTTAATTATTATTATTTTTTTTTTCTAAACTTAACCTCCAATAAAAAAAATTAATCAAATTCTTAAACTGTCCAATTAACCTCAAACGTTACTCAATTTTTTTTATTTAACTGGCACACGTCAAATTCTTATTTTTCGGATTAGTGCACAATAGTTACAAAGATATAAAATCCAAGCACCAGTGCTACCCGTTTTTTTTTTTTTTTTTTTTTTTTTATTCGATCACACTAGTAAAATAAAAAAAAAAATTATAAACACTCTAAAAATCTTACGACTTCCAGGAACACAACACGTTGATAAGAAAACGGCGCGCGCGCGTCTCGTTTTCTCCAGCAGCCGAAGACGTGTAGCGCTCCTTTGTCCTCTCCCGCTCCCCTTGTTTACGATTTCTCCGCGTAACTAAGATTGTCCTTTGCCTCGCCCCACGTTGCCAGGCGCCATTTGTAATAGGGCAGTTTTTAAAAATAAATAATTCACTTTTTTTTAATATAAAAATTATAAATTTATTATTATTCAAATTAGCCTAAGTTACATTAATTTTTTTTTTTAATTCTTTTATTCACTTATCACATTCAATTCAAAATCTCAAAGGAGGCACTGCAAGGAAAAATCTTAGTTTTTATAATTTTCTTTCACGGCACTGTCACTCGTCACTGTAACCTCTCATTACCTTTATTATTTGGATTTTCTTGTTGTTCCTCTGTCGGCTCTCCGGGGATTCTTTACTGCAGGGTTCCTGGTTTTGATGCAGGCTCGAACTCGTCCAGCAGCTGATGAATATCCGTGCGAACTACTGTCGATGATCTTCGAAGCGTCAAGAAATCCAAAAGTAATCCAGTCGTTGAAAACTCAAGAATCAAACAAAACTTCCAAACTTTTCTTTGTAATAACCGATACATCTAATTAGTGGAGCACGCGTCAACTAACTAGTCTCCTAGCAGCGGTGGCAGTGGCAGCGTTCCCTTGGTTGCCGGCAAGACGATCTTCTTTTCTCTCTCGAACGGCTGACAGGCGCGCGCGCTTCCTCTCTCTCGCTCTCATTCGCCTTGCTCCCTCGGTTCTCTCTCTCACTCTTCTTCTACTCCTTGTTTCTCGTTCGGCTGGACCAGGCGACTGTAACTGCTAATCCTGCTGTTGTTGTGCTGTTCTGGCTCACGTCTCTGTCTTGTCATTTTTCTTTTTTTTTTATCACTTGATTAACCCTGCGTACATGAAATATCAAATTATTTTATAAATAAACATTCTTAACCAACTTTTAAAAAATGCCCTTTAGGAAGAGTCGAATAAGTAACGAAGGAAACTTCGTTACAAATTTCTTACACTTGATTACATAATTATTTTTTTATCAAATCTATTCTCTAGATGTTTTAATTGAATTGTAACATAAAAATTAAAAATAAAAATTCAAATTTTAAATTTTGTTATTCAACCAATCACATCACGAATAAAATACTGACATTCTTTTTGGGTTCTCTTTTTTATCTTAGGATATTAGTTAATTTTTTTAATGTTTCGTAGTTTCTTTTTAAATTTCTATAGTTAAAAAGCTGATAACTTGTATCAAAAATTGGCGGTGTGGGTAGAAACTGATACCATATATCAAAAATGAGGGGCGTGAGTAAAAAAAAGGGCGGGGGGGAGGGTGATTAGAAAAGGGTGTAAACTTATTAGCACGGGAAAAAAAAGCAAACGCACGGGAAATTTTAGGTCAAATTTACTGGAAAAAGACATTTGCACGGAAAAATAAGTGATTAAACGGGAAAGAAAATAAATGCACTGGAAAAAAATACTTGAGCGAAAGTTAAATGTATTAAACGGGAAAAAATATATATTATTAATGTATGGACCATTTGAAGGTAGAGGTATTGTGTTAAAAACAATTTTTTCAAAAAAATCAAATCATCTAAATATTTCCTCAACGTTTCATTGGCCAGGGTTTGCCAACCTCTTTGAGAGGAGCTTTATTGAACAAAATCACAATGAATAATTATTAACAATTTATCAAAATATCATACAGTCAATAATTTACAACACAAACACCTCAAACTTACTCATAAATAAAGAAAAGTTAACAATATCAAAAATTATCTGAATTTCAATTCAAAACGAAAAAGAAACGACTGCTGCAAGTTAAACCAACACCGCGAGAAGTTGATTCAGAAATGAAGCGGGGATTTGATAGCGTGATGAAAAAATGAATCATAAGTCATGGACCTCAGTGGTATAAAGAGAGAACTGTATTATCGGTAAATCTACAATTCGTTCAAAATCGAATAAAATTATTTCAAAAATTAAGTTTATACTTCAAATTACTCAATAATCAAAAATTAAATCAAATTAATATGAATTAAAATTGCTCACACATGAGATAAAAACAAGTCAAATAATACAAATAAGATCACTCCTTCATTAAACATAAATGTGTCAAAACAATATAAATAAAATTACTCTCCCATTAAAAAAACAAAAATCAATAATTCCAATATAATATAAAATTAAAAAATACAATAAATAAACACGTATGTAATGTCTTATCCTAACTTCCGAGCTAAATTTTTAAAAATAACACTCAACTTTGCCATCTCCCATTTTTTGTGTCAATTGTTAAGATTAGAACCTATAAAAAGCATTTCAGAAATGTTATGTTTGTATGCATTTCTCTCAATGTCTAGAATCCTAGCGTTATCCCAATCAAAGTCGTGATCATAAGAATTCCTGTGTTTTGAAACAACAGACTCGGGGTCCCTAAAATCATAGTGTTCACCAACTCTGTCCATAAGAGGTCTTTTAGTCTGACCTATATATTGAGCAGGGCAATCACGGCAAGACAACTTATAAACAGAACAAGTCTCCCGTATAGTGGGGGTCAAATCCTTACAAAGTTTAATACAGCTCTCTAATGGTTTTTTGATCTGGGGAACTGTTCGGATGTTGTATGGTTTTAAAGAGGAAGAGATTCTGTTGAAGGTACGTTTTTTGTTTAAAGAAAGAGGAATAGTGATAATTTTTTTATTGGAGATATCGTCGTCATTGTCATGGCTTGGATTTTGGTCTTGTCTCCTAGAATTAAATTCGATTTTTCTAAGTCTAACTTTAGTATTCGTATCCACACAGTAAGTATCGTAGTCATTGTCATTAAGTAATTTTTTGACCAGTACAATATTTGTATCATGTATTGAACAGGAGTAGAATTAACATTGCACAATAATAATAAACGGGAGAAAAATGTATTAAATGGCAATAGAATTGATCTCGCACGGGAAAAAGAATTGAGAGCAAAATTCAACAAAAATCAAGCAAAAATTTGTTTTATTGAACATTATACAACTGTAATTGAAATTAACGATATTTATTATAAAAGATTAATGCATTAGTAAAGCTTTTTTTTAATTTGTAGATCAGGTTGTTGGTCGCATCTGTTGTGCACTTATCTCATGAATTTCCTGGCCAATGCTATCAATCTAAGCGTTGATGAAATTATTTTCAAATCCTGTTCTTCTAAATCAAAAGATTCTGCAAAAATGTGGATATCAACCACGTATGGTACATCTTCATCATCCGGAACTTGAGTGCGCTCATTGCACCAAGCTCTAAGATCTGTGGCCAATACGGATGGAGTGCCTTTATCAGTTCGGATTGTTCTAAGAAATGCAACAAGTTTTTCTTTTGCAGGTTCTACCATCTGATTTTTACGAATGAGATTTAAAAGTACATTTGGCTTTGTAATACCATCTGCATATTTCTTTAACAAAAGCCTTAATTTCTGATGATAAGCCTCGTGTAGAATCAATATTTTTATGTTCGTGCTCCTGTTCTGTTTCTTACAAGGACACGCAAGAATCCGAAGAATGATATAGTAGGTACAAGCACGCTGGACACTCAGACATTCTATAAATTTCCTTTGTGCACCGATATTCAACTCGTTTTCCTTCTGCCACCATTTTCGTTGAAGATATTTTCCAAACTTCTTTTAACTTTACAGCACTTTCTGCCTCTGTTGCTGATGGGTATTTGTGATGTAAAAGCGACACTCGTGTTGATCACCTGCAAATTTTTTTAGTCTGCTGGATCACTTCAGATGAATTTTCTTCTTCAGATGAGTCCTCAGAGGTATCAAAATACGTTAACTCACCAGCCATCATTTCGCTCTTTGCTTTACTCGTCGACTGAGGTGACACTGTGAGTTGAACTGAGTTCAATAATATAATGGGTGGAGAGATGCTTAGTGAAAGAGCACGTGGTCTTTTGTTTCTAGGATTTTGTTTGATAGGTAAACACGTTTTAATTAAACCGTGCAAAAGTATTTATTTTCCCGTGCAAATGTATTTATTTACCTGTGAAAAAGTATTTATTTTTCTGTGCGACCCACATCCCATGCAAATGATTTTATTTCCCGTGAATTTTAATACTTCCCATTAAAAAATTATAGGAAAAATTCTAACACATAGAAATAAGCATATTTCGGTACACTTTTACGGTTATTTAAGCACTTTTTTGGGGGGCTTAAGGAGTGGCTACCCTCGTAGCTACTATTGTTTTGTGCTTTTGTAGTTATCCTTGTATTTACTCTTGTGCATATCTTTGTTTTTATGTTTGTTAAACTCGTGTACATACCCTCGTTACTCTATCAGTACCACTGTACCTAGTCAATTACTTATATCCTTGTACTAAGCCTAGTAGTACAAAACCCTTTTCGGCAGATTTTCAGCAATTTGTTGCGAATTTCGTCAAGAGGTTGGCGTTCAAATTCATGCATCGATTTTTATAAAACTTCGAATGGGAGAATGAGAGAACAGAGATGTATAAATTCTGGTAGTATAACGATTGTTTTTATACTTGTGCCTACCTTACACTTGTTCGTACCGTTGAACTTTCTATAGATGTACTGGTTTCTTTCCTTATAACTTCCCTTTTTTCTACTTAATTTTCTACTGATTCATTTTTTATTATTCTTATATTTTTTTGTACTACTGCGCTTACTATGTTCCTAACTTTTTTTCTACTTAAAGTTCTCATCCTGAACCTACCAACGTGCTTAATTTTGTGTCTACTCCTGCGCATATCCTTGTACCTACGCTCTTCCCCACCCTTGTGTATATCCGTGTACCTGGTCTTATTTCTACTGCTGTGCTTTTTCTTGTAAGTACTATCTCTACCTCTCTTGTACCAAATCCGTACTTACTCTCATGTTCACTACTGTGCTTACCCTCTTGCCTAAACTTGTATCAACCCGTGTGCGTATCCATGTACTTACATTAGTTCATACCTTTGTACGTATCATTGTGCCTACTGCAGGAGTGACGTATTGAATGCACTTTTTAAGTATTGTGCAAGAATAGTGAATTTTTACTGACTTGAAAAAAATATTTATTTTTTTAAAACTGTTTTGTAGATTTTTATTACTGCTATTATTTTGGTATTTTTATTTAATGAAATATAAGTTTTTTTTAGTATTTCAATAGTAAGTTTTTAAATTTCTATAATTACATAAGTAATAACATATATAAAAAATAGGAGGCATAGGTAAAAGTAATTACATATATCAAAAATTGGGGGCGTGGGGGAGCGTGATTAAACAATTATAGGAAAAATTCAAACTCATAAAAATAAGCATATTTTGGTACACTTTTACGGTTAGTTAAGCACTTTTTGAGGGGCCTGTGGGGGCGTGGGAGAGAATAAACAACTATGTAATATAGTAAGATATCTAACTATATTATATAGTTACTTACTATATAATATACTATATTATATAGTTGTAATTAGCTCTTTGCTCCCACTCCACTCCCACCCCGCTCCCACCATTAATTCTTCAATTTATACCGTAAAATAGGTCAAAAATTGCACTTTTAGTCCGCTCCCACCCCGCTCAAACCCCCACCTTTTCTCGCCCTTTTTTTCTCACCCCATTCTGCTCCCACTCAGCTCCTACTCTCTCCCACCCCGCTCCCATTGCGCTCCCACCCTTAATTCTTCATTTTATACCGTAAAAGAGGTCAAATATTGCACTTTTATTCCACTCCCACTCCACCCCTACCCCGCTCCCATCCCGCTCTCACCCCCGCTCTTTTTTGGACCCTCCTCATTTGTAAAAATGTACACTGCATGAGTAAAAGTTAAAAAGTAACTATACCCAATTCTCCGGAGTCGAAACTTCCTGGAGAAATCATCTCCGAGGCGTAACTACTACCAAGTTGACCAAGTGTCTGTCCTGACCTCTCTAGAGTCAAAACTGCCTGAGAAAATCATCTCCTAGGCGTAACTGTCACCAAGTGCACCAGCTATACACCCTGACTCCTATGGAGTCAAAACTACCTGGGAAAATCATCTCCAAGGCGTTACTGTTAACAAGTGCACCAGTTGTCTGTCCTGAGCCCTCTGGAGTTGAAACTGTTGAATTGGGAGCAAATTTATGAGAGTGAGTGTCAAAATGCTGACGGAAGAAACAATATTTCGACAGCACATTGAACTAAATAAAAGTATGTTACCACTGAATTGCATTATTACAGCTCGTTTAAATACGAGTAGTCTGTGTTATGAATATGCACTCATTAGTAAGATAATGAGTCGTCATCATGTCAGTTAGCTTCTTGTAATAAAGATGTAGTCTTAATAATAAAGAATGTACTCTTTAATAAATAAATCAATATAATTTAACATGGTAGCAAGAGCGCGTAGTTTTTTAAAACGAAAAAGTGACTATTTTAAAGTGTTCTCAAGTGAAACTGAGATACCACGTTACTTCGAACGTGAAGAGGTTTGAAAAGAATTGAAATGAGCCTATTAGAAAAAGAAAATCAGTGCTTGAATGAATTAAGCTTGGCAGGTATAAATTTAGTGCCAAAGGAAGATTTAATAAAAACTTTAAGTAAATTGCCACCTAGAAAAATCTTGCAATATTTTAATACAGATGCACTAAAAAGACTTTGTAAAGGCACAAAGGAAGAAAATACTGTAGCGACAAAGTCAAGAGGTGAAATAATAGATATTCTGTAAAAATATCAAATAGAAGCAGTGTATGCTGACGTACATGAAAGTGATTTAAGAAAAGTAGGAAAAATTCAAATTGAAGAAATTCAAAACCGTCATAGTGCTAATTTGGAACATAAAGATAAACTCATTAAAGAGCTAACTATGTCGCAAAACGAAGACGCAAGACTCCATATCTTTGATGGAAGGAATTATAGCATTAGGAAAATAAGGATACTCCAATATTTGAAAACAAAAAAGTGTGCAGAACCAGCAGTTCGAGAGGCTTTGACATCAGATTCGCAAGAAAATTGGTCCAACATGAACGAGAAAGCAATAAACTACATTTATTGCAGTATAACGATCAATTAGAATTTTTGAGCGAAGAAGAGAGAAAATCTGCTCGGAAAATAATGCAGAAGTTTGACAAAATGTATCTAAAAGAATCTACAGCAATGCAAATCTGTGTAAGAAACAAACTCGATCAGATGAAATTAAAAAATTATGATAATTCAAGTACATTTTTCTGTGATTTTGAGAAGACTATAAATGACTTAAAAAATGCTGGTGGAAAAGTCACCGAGGCAGAAAAATTAAATTACATGCTGAGAACTTTGCCAGAATCCTTAAGCTACATTGGAGATCTGGTAGATACTCTATCAACAGAGGATAGAAATTGTGAGTTCTTAAAAAATAAAATAAGCATGTGGGAAACCTGAAACTTGAGTGAATCAAACAAGAAAAAGTGTAGTGCATTTCAAGCAGAAAGTTCAAATAAATTCACATGCTATGGGTGTGGTAAGCCCGGACACTTGAAGAGAAATTGTAGAAACAAGTGGACCAAAAACAACAATACATTTTGGCAAGGAGGTGCACAAGAAGCACCACAGCAGAAACAGCAACAACGGCCGCAGTCTCAGCAGTTTCAAGGTCGCGGCGGCAGAGGTAGTCGACAACACTCAAATCGCGGAGGCAGGAACTGGCAGCCCCGCAACGATGGAGCAATTCAACACAACGCGAAGTATAGTAACACCGAAAACGACAGTACGGATGATCAGGTGAAAAACTCTTTTTTTGCGCATTTAACAGAAGGTAATAAATTCGATAATCATGTTGTTGATATATATAATTGTGATACAAATAAAATAGATTGGATATTAGATAGTGGTTGCTCAGACCACATTATTAATGATGAATCCTATTTTTGTAAATCTATAGTTTTGAAAAAGCCAATTAATGTCAAGGTTGGTGACGGTAGAATTTTGAAAGGCACGAAAGTTGGTAAAATTTTAACTTATTTTGAAGTGAACGGAATTAAGCATAAAACAAAAATATCCAATGTATTTTATGTAGCTGAGATGGATAAAAATTTGTTGAGTTTTGCGAAAATTACGAATGAAAATAAAATAATGTCTGTCGGAAATACGTCGAAAATATATAATAGTAATAATACTTTAATTGCAGTAGCTTGCAAAGAAAATGGGTTGTATAAAATAAGTAGTTATTTTGATGTGAGAGTGTGTTATTCGTCGGAGAAAATTAACAAAAACATGACACAGAAAGAAAGGTTTCATAGAATTTTCGGTCACATAAATTTTAAATATTTGGAGGAAATGTGTAAGAATAAATTGGTCGATGGGTTACCAGAAAAATTAGAGTCAATAAATTTGAAGTGTGGGACGTGCATGAAAAATAAAATGCATAATTTATCTTTCGAAAATAATAGAAGTAGAGCCACCGAGATTTTAGAGTTGGTACATACAGATCTAAATGGGCCGCATAATACAACGGGTTTCGATGATTCAAAATATTTTTTAACTTTTATTGACGATTACAGTAAGTGTGCATTAATTTATACAATTAAATTAAAGTCGGATGTTTTCAATTGCTTCGTGGATCATACTAAAAAAGTTGAAAATCTTACTGGGAAAAGAATTAAAAAGTTAAGATGTGATAATGGAAGAGAATATTTAAATCGCGATATTTACAATTTAATAAAAGAGAAAGGGATTTTACTTGAACTGTGTCCTCCTAACGTGCATGAATTAAATGGGACGGTGGAAAGATATAATAGGACGATTATGGATTCCGCGAGATGTTTAATTTTTTGAAGCAAACGTGAATCGTAGATACTGGCCGGAGGTAGTTAGAACCGCAGCTTATTTAAAAAATAGAACTATTGCAAATACGATTGAAAATAAGACATCTTATGAAATTTTCCTCGGGAAGAAACCTAATTTGAAAAATTTACGTTTATATGGGAGTAAAGTTTTTGTGAGAGTTCCCGAAAATAAAAGAAATACCAAATGAGATAGAAAGGCCGATTTAGGGATCTTACTTGGTTATGACCACGTTGGATACAGAGTTTTGTTAAACGGTAAAATAATTAGAGCCAGACATGTTGATATAGTTGAAAATGATGAAAATTTGATTGGTTTTAGAAGCAATGATAACAGTGATTACGAGGATGATAAAACTTTAAATCATGAAATTCAAAACTCTGAATCCAACGAGGGTAGGGAAAAGGTAGATTCTGCTGAAGAAGAGAGTAACCATGATAATGTTGAGTTAAATGAAAATCGTTTAGATAGGCCGCAAAGAGCAAGAAAAAAACCAGATTGGTATGGGATAAATAGAGATTCAAATTACGTTTATGTAAATGTAGTTAGCGCAGATAGCCCTTCTACCTACGAGGAGGCAGTAGAGTGCGAGGAAAATGATTTTTGGAAAGAAGCTATGGATAGGGAAATGAATAGTTTGATGAAAAATAAAACGTGGAAATTAGTAGATAGACCTAGAGATAAGAAGATTCTAGATTTAAAATGGGTATTCACAAAAAAATCTGATAACCAAAAAAAAGCTAGACTTGTAGTTAGAGGCTTCCAACAAACTGAAGTACGGGAAGATTTGTATTCACCAGTAGCTAGAATTCAAACATTGAAATTATTATTATCCTTTTGTTGCCAAAATAATTTATTGATTACCCAGATGGATGTAGAAACAGCTTTTTTAAATGGTTTCGTAAAGTCAGAAGTATTTGTAAAACAACCAGTGGGCTATCAAGACGGTTCAAATAGAGTTTACAAATTAATTAAAGCATTATACGGGTTGAGAGAGAGCCCGAGAACTTGGTATGAATGTTTTGATGATTTTATCAAGGAACTAGGATTTCAACGAAGCGAGAGTGACTATTGTTTATATGTAAAGTGTGAAAAGAATGAAAAAATTTATTCAATATTATTTGATGATGACTTATTAATTTGTGGAAAAAATAAGGGAAGGATTGAAGAAATTAAAAATAACTTATCAAATAAATTTTCTATGAAAGATTTGGGTGAAGTGAGCACTTATTTGGGAATAAACATTAATTATGATTATGAAAAATGTAATATGACACTGGACCAAAGTGATTATATAGAGTCATTGGCCAGAAAATATAATATTGTAAATGCGAAATTGTATAATACACCTATGGAACAAAATTTAAGTGAAGAAACTGCACAGCCAGCATCAAATAATCTAAAATATAAAAACTTGATCGGTGCATTATTATTTATTAGCACGAGTACGAGAATTGATATAAGTTATGCCGTGAATTATTTGAGTAGATTTCAGAATAGCTACGATGAAACTCATTATAAATTCGCGTTGAGAATTTTGAAGTACTTATATTTGACAAGAAATCTTAAATTAACGTACGAAAGAAATTTAAATGCATACGTGTTAGACTGCTTTGTTGATGCTGACTGGGCTGGTGATAAGGTAGATAGAAAATTTTCTACTGGTTATATTGTAAGATTGTTTGGAAATGTGATTTATTGGAAATCAAGAAAACAAGGAAGTGTAACTAAATCTTCAACAGCAGCTGAATGTGTGGCTTTATCAGAAGCAGTGAGTGAAATAAAAGTGCTGAAAAATCTATTGAAAGATTTTAGTGTTGTCTTCGAAAAACCGATTAATGTGTGTGAAGATAATTCTGGAGCGATAGCTATTGCAAAATTTGGTAACTTAACTATAAATTCAAAATACATAGAAATGCATTATCACTTTGTAAATGAATGTTCTGAGAAAGGTGTAATTAAAATTGTAAAAGTAGAGTCAGAAAATAATATCGCTGACGTATTAACTAAAGCGCTCGGACGCAATAAGTTTGAAAAATTCTGGAACGAATTACGAATGATTGGTGTAAAGAAAAATTTGTAATTCATAAATTTGAGGAGGTGCGTTGAAATGGGAGCAAATTTATGAGAGTGAGTGTCAAAATGCTGACGGAAGAAACAATATTTCGACAGCACATTGAACTAAATAAAAGTATGTTACCGCTGAAGTGCATTATTACAGCGCGTTTAAATACGAGTAATCTGTGTTATGAATATGCACTCATTAGTAAGATAAGGAGTCGTCATCATGTCGATTAGCTTCTTGTAATAAAGCTGTAGTCTTAATAATAAAGAATGTACTCTTTAATAAATAAATCAATATAATTTAACAGAAACTTCCTGGGAAAATCGTCTCCAAGGGGTTACTATTACCAAGTGCACCAGGTGTCTGTCCCGACCCCTCTGGAGTCAAAACTTCCTAAGGAAATTATCTCCAAGGCGTAACTGTCACCAAGTGCACCAGGTATACACCCTGACTTTTATGGAGTCAAAACTTCCTGGGAAAATCATCTTCAAGGCGTTACTATTATTAAGTGCACAAGTTGTCTGTCCCGACCCCTCTGGAGTCAAAACTTCCAAGGGAAATCATCTCCAAGGCATCATTGTCACCAAGTGCACCAGGTATACATCCTGACTCCTATGGAGTCAAAACTTCCTAGAGAAATTATCTCCAAGGCGTCACTACTACCAAGTGCACCAGTTGTCTGTCCTGACTCCTCTGGAGTCAAAACATCCTGGGAAAATCATCTCCAAGGCGTAACTACTACCAAGTTCACCAGGTGTCTGTCCTGACCCCTCTGAAGTCAAAACTTCCTGGGTGAATCATCTTCAAGGCGTAACTACTACCAAGTTCACAAGGTGTCAATCCTGACCTCTCTGGAGTCAAAACTTCCTGGGAAAATCCTTTTTAAGGCGTTACTATTACCAAGTGCACCGGTTGTCTGTTCTGAGCCCTCTGGAGTCAAAACTTCCTAGGGAAATTTTCTTCAAGGCGTTACTATTATAAAGTGCACCAGGTGTCTGTCCGGACCCCTCTGGAGTCGAAACTTCCTGGGAAAATCATCCCCAAGGCCCAACTTCTACCAAGTGCACCAGGTGTCTATCCTGACTCCTCTGGAGTCAAAACGTCCTGGGGAAAACATCTCCAAGGCTTTACTTTTAACAAGGGCTCCAGGTGTCTATTCTGACTTTTGCGGAGTCAAAACTTTATGGGAAAATATCTATTCGATCTTATAGGTATACAAATTGAAAAAGGTCTTGAAAAAACTAAGCGACCCATAAGTTCTTTCCAAACTCTTAATGAAACTATTGAGGATAAACTCAAGTGTTGAGCCCCCGTGGAAGAGGCAACCACGAATCCTTCTTTAGTGGCTTTTTTAACAGTTGTTGCACTGTGGCCTAAGATTCTTGACTTGCGCCATGTTCAAGAGATTAGAGTCACGAAAATCTCAAGAAATGCATAATTGTCATAATCTTTATCTAACTCCTTCAAATTGATTTAATTTTGCATTTATCGGAAGGTGAATAATGGAAATGCTGTTAAACAATGAGCAAGAATTAATTGCAACGGTCCGGTTTATGATGCCCCCTCTTAGGGCAAGCAAACCGTCACCTTATGGCTGTGTGGCGAGGGGTAACCGAGAAAGCAGTGGGGGGGGGGGGGACTCACGCGACGCGCCGACGCGGGCAAAGCGGAGCGGCCTGAAGCGAGCGGGCAGCTTACACTCGCTTCACTTTAATTTTCTTTCTGTTCCCGATCACATCTTTTCAACACTAACGCTGACATGTCTGAGAAGTACGGAGTTTCGGAAATACGTAAGTCATTTTTTTAATAATATTTGAGTAGATAATTGATGCCCAGGTGGCTCTTATCGAGAACCTCGTGTTCTGCTCAAACATGAACTATTTTTCCTTGGAAAGGTACGTGGGCCTTTATATAAACCCATCTTTCCTCAAGGACCCTGGTTTGAGGTGCCACGTTATGCATGCGTGCAGCGTTGATGCACCCAACCAGGTTATTTTTTTCGCGATCGTGTAAAAATCAAATACACTTGAAGCGCGATAATAATAAAAACGGGCGACGTCGTCAAACCACGTGCGGGTTTGAAGTTATGTAACGCCGGTATTTTCATTTTTCAGAATATTTAGACATCTGTGTGCCTACGCCGAACGACTTGACTTGGGAATATTTATTCGTCATACAGAGAGAGAAGAATAGAGAGAGTTAATTTTTTTGATATTTAATTGATTTCTAGTTAAAAATACTTGATACGTAAGATTAATTTGCTGAGTTCAAAACTCATAGTGTTAATGTAAAATCAGTTTAATTTGTTTTCTTCGAGCAATTATTTTATAACAATTAAATTTAAAATTGAGTTTAAATTATTGCGAGAGAATTTATTTACACCTTGTTCTACTTTCCACCTGCATGACGCATGTTGTAGTTTCCTAGAAGCATGACATGAAAATAAAATGAAATAAAATTCATTTCAATTTGTTTTTCCTATATAAATATATAAAGATCTAAACATTCATATTCATAATTATTTATCTTAATTGATATTCACGAACGAGCCATCAACGGTGAGTAATAATAAATAAATCATCGGAGCTGGACTGGACTCACAGCTTTCTTATATTATCGCAGGCAGCTGACAATATTTGGAATCTTTCATTGGTACCCTCGGTGGGACCACAAAAACGCGAATAGTTTAAAATTGTTTGAGTTATTTTGTGGTCTAGCATACAAACTCTCTCTCTTTTCTTTCTCTATTTTGAAATTCTTGTATGATGGCTGACGACGCGAACGAAGGTCACGGCGTAAACAAAGCCGGTAATGTAAACAAGGCGGCCGGAGGCAAAGCTACGCGTCGAGGCGGCAGAGGGAGAGGGAAAAATCAAAACACTTATGTAACAGTACCGCGTCGGTTGAGAAGCAACGCGCGGGTACCTTGGTCGGAAATAAATTCTACGCGCGCAACGAAGACGAGTACGCCGATGGTCGAGGACGCGGAAGATTTTGTGACACGTGAGGCCACGGAAGGTGAACGCCATGATCGTTCGAGAGCGCGACGGCAAATTGATTTCTCCGGATTTGAGGCATTGAGCGAATAGTTAGAAGAGGCAGCAGGCAGAGGGTTGACGGTTGAGGAACGTTTTCGACGATAAGCGACCGAAATCATGCGTCAGCTACGGAACCGGTTGCACACAAATGCGGATCGTGCACAAAGCAAGATCGCGCGGAGTTCGAGTTACGTTTAGGGGTGTCTGCCCGTAACCAGGGGGGACCGAAGGTGAATTTCGAGCTCCCGGTTTTTGAAGGTCGTACGCAAGATCGACCTATGCGGTTTTTCGATCAGCTCCGTAAGTATATAAACGTAGTTGGTTTGACGGGCGAGAACGTGAAAATCGCGATCGAGCAGTCTCTGAAGGGCAGGGCCCGCGAGTGGTGGGAGCACATCGAAGTAGGTGTGAACAGCTGGGAGGAGTTTCGCATCCGGTTTAAAGAGAGATATTGGGGCGAGTCGGTTCAGGCAGAGGTCCAACATCGACTGGAGTTCGGGTTTTATCACGCCGAGAATAACGATAGTAGGAGCGATTACGCACTTAAGATTTTTAATGAGGTTCGGTATTTAGCTAACGCTCCTCCTGAACGCCAGATCGTGGGTAAATTGACAAAACATTTCGATGAGCAGGCTCAGTTGTCGATAATCGCGAGAAACGCAAATACTTTAGACCAGCTTATCGAGGTGTTGGATACTCTCGACGGAATAGGCGTGATCAACCGGAATAGACACGGTGTGAAAGTTGTTGATTTCCCGGGTCGGAGTGAGGTTGATCGCACTCCGTCCCGGATTTTGGCACGACCTTTGGTACCCAATACGTTCTCTTCAGTAGCGCAAGATCGTACAAACGCTCCACGACGGAACGAAACGTCATGGAAGCCACGCGATACTTTTCAAAACTCCCGGAATCACGCGTTGGTAAATGAAATACGGATCGAAGGGAAGCAAAAGACCGAGGCGTCCGAGTACGTGTGTAAGATCGAGATGCAGGTCGGCGAGGAAGAGCATGGCGGCCCGGCCGAAGGAGGGGCAGTCAATGTAAATATGATAGCAATATCGCGCGCGCAGACGGAGTTGAATCAGTCGTGGGATGGGCTGGGCATTAATTATATTTTAGACTCTCCAAGAGAAAATCTCCTGTTTGAGGTGGACCCGGGGCCCGACGAAAACCTCAACGAGTTTTTGTAGCCGGAGGTCGACATAAGCTTGGGGGAGGTGCCTACTCGTACTTTGATCGACACGGGAAGTCGAGTGACGTGTGTGTCCATCGAGTTTTATGAAAAAAACAAATCGGAGTTTTCTAAATACCTGACATTCCCGGTGATTGGTTTGTCTGCGGTGGGATTTACGGGAGAGAAGTCAGGTCGAATGAAATTGCAACTAAGAATTCCGTGTTTACTGGGGAGCGTGCGGGTTGATCTGAACGTATTGATAGTTCCTAGATTGGTACACGCATGTATCATAGGCCGCGATACGATGAGAGATCTGGGCATGAGCGTTCACATGGCAAATAATTGTATTTTTTTTAAAGACACCGAACGGCGGCAGGTGAGTCTTCCGTTTATAAGTAATGAGAAAAGAGTACCCACCGAGGTGGCCGTGATATTTAATTTAGATCTGGATGAAGATTTGACAGATGCCGAGATTGAAGACAAGTTGAAAGAGACCGTAAATCTAAGCAAGTCGGACAAAGATCGGTTGCGGAGTTTAGTGAAACGTTTCCGTCACATTTTTCGAAAACGGCCTGGGAGACCGTATCATAATAAAGCTTATCCGATTCCGATGCAGCATTGCGAACAGGTCGATGCAGAGATTAAAAAGTTACTAGATTACGGTATTATCGAGCGTAGTCAAAGTCAATATATTAACCCTTTGGTGGCGGTCGCAAAGAAGGACGGGTCGGTGAGGGTATGTTTGGACGCAAGAACTCTAAATAATCGACTTGAGAAAGATCATGATGGACCGGAGGAAGTATACGAGATCCTGCGTAATTGCGGAGGTGGTGGCGTAATGTCTAGCGTGGATTTACGTTCGTCGTTTTATCAAGTTACCCTCGCGAAGGAATCACGACAATATACGGCTTTTATTTTTAAGGGTAAAGTTTATTGTTTTACGGTCGTACCGTTTGGAACGCAAGTCAGTACCGCAGCACTGTCGCGCGCATCCGAGGCGATTTTGAAAAAACTTGAGGGGGCCGCGCACGATTTTGTGGGCAACTACTTGATTATATCAATTGACGGCGAGTTGCATTTTATTCATTTGGAGATGCTGTTTCAAGCGATCTCGGACGCCGGAGTAACGGTGAATTTTAGTAAGGTCGAATTTTTCCGGGATAAGATCAAGTATCTGGGACATATTATAACCCCGGCCGGTATAAAAATTGATCCGGACAAGGTCGAGTTGATCAGAGACTTTTTACCACCTCGAAACGTGCGTCACTTGAAAGCTTTCCTCGGCCTAATCAATTATTGTTCGAAGTTCACGATGGATCTAGCAGATGAGTCAAATTTCGGTGTTATTTGTTATCGTCCGAAGTATACGTGTATTCCGATCATCGAGCTCTGGAATTTCTTTTTACCTGCAAATTTTTGAGTGGAAGATTATCGCGATGGGCGCTCGGCGTACAGGAATTCGCTTTGAAAATTATGCACTTCCCGTCTACATCCAACTTTATTGCTGATGCCCTGATTCAGTTGTCACATGCAGGTGAGATCGAAACGCAGGATAATCGTGTGCGGATTTCCGTGATTTTGCTAAAGAAAATTGATGGGAGGGTTATTAAGTTTTTACGCGACATTCCCACACATCAGACGAGCGATGAAAAGTGGCGGCCAATCATTGACATAATTTTGAAAGAGGGAAAAGTTGAGAATTATGGGATGCAGGACGGTGTGCTGATGACGACAAGCAGGGGACAGCGACCGCGGATTATCATACCATCGGGTATTCTCGAAATTTTTATACGCGAGAGACTCATCGTTTACGGGCATATCGGAGTTCGCAAGTGCTACAGATTGATACTTGAACGGTTTTACGCGAGAAAATTGCGGAGTGAAATTAAAAAAGTGATCAAGGTATGCGACGCATGCCAAAGATGTAAGACTTACACCCAAACAACCGCGGCGAAAACATCACCGATAATACCTAAAGGCGTCGGTGACCTAGTTTCAATCAATTACTTTGGTCCAGTCCCTAAGGGGCGAGCGGGAGTGAGATACGTATTGGTCGTGTTGGATGTTTTTTCTAAGCATGTCGCACTGTACGCTTTAAAAAGCGCCACGACCCAAGCCACAATCAATCGAATTTTCAATTCATATATACCCAAGTATCGCAAACCGAAAAAAATACAGTCCGATCATGGAACTCAGTTCACGGCATGGGCGTGGTTAGAGAAGTTGAGGAACGAGGGAATTCAACCAGTTTTTTCTGCAATTAGACACGCGCAAAGTAACGCAGTTGAGAGAGTAGATAAGGAGTTGGGGCGGTTTCTCCGATCTTTGATTGGGGAAAATCATAAAATTTGGCCAAATTTACTTCCGGTAATTGAGGGTTATTTGAACGAAAACTATCATGATACAACAGGATTCACTCCGTACGAAATTCAACTCGGGGAAGTCCCAGAGCGAGTATGGGAAAGGTATATTGGTCCACCATGCGGCGAAAATGCCACCCACGCTGATAAATTGAATCTGGTATCGGAGAGGATTGAACGTGCAGGTGAGCAACGCGTGGCAAAACAAAATGAGTCGGCGAAGCTCGTCACTTATGCGTCGGGAAGTTCGGTGCTAGTGAAGGCGTGTAATATATCTGACGCAGCATCCGAAACCACGTCTGAATTCATGGAGCTGTATGAAGGACCTCACATCGTGGGTCGGGTGTTTAATGAGTGTACGTATGAGTTGTATCATCCTAATTCAAATCTAATCCATGGTAAATTCCACTCTTCTTCTCTTAGGCCTTTCTACCAAGCAGCAGATGCAGACGGAAAAAAGATTTAGGCAACGACAAGCCCGGTGAATACGTTGGTTGGAGGCACAGCTACGGAGAATCAAGGAGCAACCAGTCGAGGACACACAACAGTCCTGTCAGATGCAAGAGCAAGGTCAAACGAAGAAAAAAGAGAGGGAGAAAATACGGCCAAGCAAGCTAAAGATACTTCAAAAAAAAAAGCGAGAACAGGAAAGGTACGCACTATTTCACGGGCAGGTATCCAGCTCGGGTCCAATTGCGAGAACCAGAAACCAGATGGAGGTCGATTAGCGGCTGGGTCGAGTTAAATGGTGGTTTAAGGATCATTTCATCCCTCCCTGCCTCAACATCAATGGGGAGATGGAGGAAACGATTCAAGCCCGATTGAAAAATCGAAGAGAGTTGTATCGTAAGTACGTCATAAAGAAGAAAACAGTTCAACTCCCTCCACCAGCTGAAGATGACAGTGACGTATTGGACTTGGAGGTGGCTTCTAAATGGAGCGGAGTATGAATCAGTTTTATTAAATTTCAGTAATCACCTACATTGCTATTATAATTTTTGATTTTTCTTTAAGGTATTTTATCTCTATATAAGAAAAAAAAAAAAAAAAAAAAAAAAGAGAGAAAAACGATTTTCTTTATTTCAGTTATTATAAATTCCATTTTAGTCAATATTTTTCATTAAGAAGTTGTTTTTGGAAGATATCTCTCTATAGAATAAAGTTTTCTCTCTGTGTTGAATTACATTTAAATTTCCGAAAAATTTGAATCAAGTCAAATAGTTACGAAAATTTAGGGGGGACTGTGCAACGGTTGAGAATTATGGGATGCAGGACGGTGTGCTGATGACGACAAGCAGGGGACAGCGACCGCGGATTATCATACCATCGGGTATTCTCGAACAATAATTGATTAGGCCGAGGAAAGCTTTCAAGTGACGCACGTTTCGAGGTGGTAAAAAGTCTCTGATCAACTCGACCTTGTCCGGATCAATGTTTATACCGGCCGGGGTTATAATATGTCCCAGATACTTGATCTTATCCCGGAAAAATTCGACCTTACTAAAATTTACCGTTACTCCGGTGTCCGAGATCACTTGAAACAGCATCTCCAAATGAATAAAATGCAACTCGCCGTCAATTGATATAATCAAGTAGTCGTCCACAAAATCGTGCGCGGATCCCTCAAGTTTTTCCAAAATCGCCTCGGATGCGCGCAACAGTGCTGCGGTACTGACTTGCGTTCCAAACGGTACGACCGTAAAACAATAAACTTTACCCTTAAAAATAAAAGCCGTATATTGTCGTGATTCCTTCGTGAGGGTAACTTGATAAAACGACGACCGTTAATCCACGCTAGACATTACGCCACCACCTCCGCAATTACGCAGGATCTCGTCTACTACCTCCGGTCCATCATGATCTTTCTCAAGTCGATTATTTAGAGTTCTTGCGTCCAAACATATCCTCATCGACCCATCCTTCTTCGCGACCGCCACCAAAGGGTTAGTATATTGACTTTGACTACGCTCGATAATACCGTAATCTAGTAACTTTTTAATCTCTGCATCGACCTGTTCGCAATCCTGCATCGGAATCGGATAAACTTTATTATGATACGGTGATGTATCGGTTACCCGGAATTGGTACACGAAATTTCGAAATCTCCCAGGCCGTTTTCGAAATGAAAGATTCAAAATATTGTCAGCTGCCTGCGATAATATAAGAAAGCTGTGAGTCTGGTCCAGCTCCGATGATTTATTTATTATTACTCACCGTTGATGGCACGTTCGTGAATATCAATTAAGATAAATAATTATGTTTATCTATGTATATTTATATAGGAAAAACAAATTGAAATGAATTTTATTTCATTTTATTTTCATGTCATGCTTCTAGGAAACTACAACATGCGTCATGCAGGTGGAAAGTAGAACAAGGTGTACATAAATTCTCTCGCAATAATTTAAACTCAATTTTAAATTTTATTGTAATAAAATAATTGCTCGAAGAAAACAAATTAAACTGATTTTACATAAACACTATGAGTTTTGAACTCAGCAAATTAATCTTACGTATCAAGTATTTTTAACTAGAAATCAATTAAATATCAAAAAAATTAACTCTCTCTATTCTTCTCTCTCTGTATGACAAATAAATATTCCCAAGTCAAGTCGTTCGGCATGGGCACACAGATGTCTAAATATTCTGAAAAATGAAAATACCGGCGTTACATAACTTCAAACCCGCACGTGGTTTGACGACGTCGCCCGTTTTTATTATTATTGCGCTTCAAGTGTATTTGATTTTTACACGATCGCGAAAAAAATAACCTGGTTGGGTGCATCAACGCTGCACGCATGCATAACGTGGCACCTCAAACCAGGGTCCTTGAGGAAAGATGGGTTTATATAAAGGCCCACGTACCTTTCCAAGGAAAAATAGTCTATGTTTGAGCAGAACACGAGGTTCTCGATAAGAGCCACCTGGGCATCAATTATCTACTCAAATATTATTAAAAAAAATGACTTACGTATTTCCGAAACTCCGTACTTCTCAGACATGTCAGCGTTAGTGTTGAAAAGATGTGATCGGGAGCAGAAAGAAAATTAAAGTGAAGCGAGTGTAAGCTGCCTGCTCGCTTCAGGCCACTTCGATTTGGCCGCGTCGGCGCGTCACGTGAGTCCCCCCCCCCACTGCTTTCTCGGTTACCCCTCGCCACACAGACATAAGGTGACGGTTTGCTTGCCCTAAGAGGGGGCATCATAAACCGGACCGTTGCACAATCCCCCCTATTTTGGAAAATTTTGAGGGTTTGAGCGATAAGAAAGAAAATTTTGAGCGATTTTGGAAAAACTTGAGGGGGCCGCGCACGATTATGTGGACGACTACTTGATTATATCAATTGACGGCGAGTTGCATTTTATTCATTTGGAGATGCTGTTTCAAGCGATCTCGGACGCCGGAGTAACGGTAAATTTTAGTAAGGTCGAATTTTTCCGGGATAAGATCAAGTATCTGGGACATATTATAACCCCGGCCGGTATAAAAATTGATCCGGACAAGGTCGAGTTGATCAGAGACTTTTTACCACCTCGAAACGTGCGTCACTTGAAAGTTTTCCTCGGCCTAATCAATTATTGTTCGAGAATACCCGATGGTATGATAATCCGCGGTCGCTGTCCCCTGCTTGTCGTCATCAGCACACCGTCCTGCATCCCATAATTCTCAACCGTTGCACAGTCCCCCCTAAATTTTCGTAACTATTTGACTTGATTCAAATTTTTCGGAAATTTAAATGTAATTCAACACAGAGAGAAAACTTTATTCTATAGAGAGATATCTTCCAAAAACAACTTCTTAATGAAAAATATTGACTAAAATGGAATTTATAATAACTGAAATAAAGAAAATCGTTTTTCTCTCTTTTTTTTTTTTTTTTTTTTTTTTTTTTTTCTTATATAGAGATGAAATACCTTAAAGAAAAATCAAAAATTATAATAGCAATGTAGGTGATTACTGAAATTTAATAAAACTGATTCATACCCCGCTCCATTTAGAAGCCACCTCCAAGTCCAATACGTCACTGTCATCTTCAGCTGGTGGAGGGAGTTGAACTGTTTTCTTCTTTATGACGTACTTACGATACAACTCTCTTCGATTTTTCAATCGGGCTCGAATCGATTCCTCCATCTCCCCATTGATGTTGAGGCAGGGAGGGATGAAATGATCCTTAAACCACCATTTAACTCGACCCAGCCGCTCCTCGACCTCCATCTGGTTTCTGGTTCTCGCAATTTGACCCGAGCTATATACCTGCCCGTGAAATAGTGCGTACCTTTCCTGTTCTCGCTTCTTTTTTTGAAGTATCTTTAGCTTGCTTGGCCGTATTTTCTCCCTCCCTTTTTTCTTCGTTTGACCTTGCTCTTGCATCTGACAGGACTGTTGTGTGTCCTCGACTGGTTGCTCCTTGATTCTCCGTAGCTGTGCCTCCAACCAACGTATTCGCCGGGCTTGTCGTTGCCTAAATCTTTTTTCCGTCTGCATCTGCTGCTTGATAGAAAGGCCTAAGAGAAGAAGAGTGGAATTTTCCATGGATTAGATTTGAATTAGGATGATACAACTCATACGTACACTCATTAAACACCCGACCCACGATGTGAGGTCCTTCATACAGCTCCATGAATTTAGACGTGGTTTCGGATGCTGCGTCAGATATATTACACGCCTTCACTAGCACCGAACTTCCTGACGCATAAGTGACGAGCTTCGCCGACTCATTTTGTTTTGCCACGCGTTGCTCACCTGCACGTTCAATCCTCTCCGATACCAGATTCAATTTATCAGCGTGGGTGGCATTTTCGCCGCATGGTGGACCAATATACCTTTCCCATACTCGCTCTGGGACTTCCCCGAGTTGAATTTCGTACGGAGTGAATCCTGTTGTATCATGATAGTTTTCGTTCAAATAACCCTCAATTACCGGAAGTAAATTTGGCCAAATTTTATGATTTTCCCCAATCAAAGATCGGAGAAACCGCCCCAACTCCTTATCTACTCTCTCAACTGCGTTACTTTGCGCGTGTCTAATTGCAGAAAAA
Organism: Encarsia formosa; assembly: GCA_038277355.1. NCBI lineage: Eukaryota > Metazoa > Arthropoda > Insecta > Hymenoptera > Aphelinidae > Encarsia > Encarsia formosa. The sequence continues at coordinate 24,911,219 of CM076187.1, forward strand.
ACTGGTTGAATTCCCTCGTTCCTCAACTTCTCTAACCACGCCCATGCCGTGAACTGAGTTCCATGATCGGACTGTATTTTTTTCGGTTTGCGATACTTGGGTATATATGAATTGAAAATTCGATTGATTGTGGCTTGGGTCGTGGCGCTTTTTAAAGCGTACAGCGCGACATGCTTAGAAAAAACATCCAACACGACCAACACGTATCTCACTCCCGCTCGCCCCTTAGGGACTGGCCCAAAGTAATCGATTGAAACTAGGTCACCGACGCCTTTAGGTATTATCGGTGATGTTTTCGCCGCGGTTGTTTGGGTGTAAGTCTTACATCTTTGGCATGCGTCGCATACCTTGATCACTTTTTTAATTTCACTCCGCAATTTTCTCGCGTAAAACCGTTCAAGTATCAATCTGTAGCACTTGAGAACTTCGATATGCCCGTAAACGATGTGTATCTCGCGTATAAAAATTTCGAGAATACCCGATGGTATGATAATCCGCGGTCGCTGTCCCCTGCTTGTCGTCATCAGCACACCGTCCTGCATCCCATAATTCTCAACTTTTCCCCCTTTCAAAATTATGTCAATGATTGGCCGCCACTTTTCATCGCTCGTCTGATGTGTGGGAATGTCGCGTAAAAACTTAATAACCTTCCCATCAATTTTCTTTAGCAAAATCACGGAAATCCGCACACGATTATCCTGCGTTTCGATCTCACCTGCATGTGACAACTGACTCAGGGCATCAGCCATAAAGTTGGATGTAGCCGGGATGTGCATAATTTTCAAAGCGAATTCCTGTATGCCGAGCGCCCATCGCGATAATCTTCCACTCAAAAATTTGCAGGTTAAAAGGAATTCCAGAGCTCGATGATCGGTATACACGTATACTTCGGACGATAACAAATAACACCGAAATTTTTGTAGCGCCCATACGATTGCCAAAAATTCAAGCTCGGTTGTGAAATAATTTCTCTCCGCGCTTCTCAGCGTGCGACTTGGAAGGTAAATTAATTGCTCTCGATCGTTTAAGTCTTTCTGCGTAATAAAACCGCCCAGCCCCGTTGCACTAGCATCAGTGTATAAAAAAAAAGAATGATTTCGACGTGGATGCGCGAGCAAAATTTCCTTTTGGAAAAGTTTTTTCACCCTTTCAAATGCCACCTCGTGCTCTTCGGTCCAGACCCATTTTTTACCTTTACGCGTTAAATCAAACAGAATCACTGTCTCATCTGCTAGTTCCATCGTGAATTTCGAACAATAATTGATTAGGCCGAGGAAAGCTTTCAAGTGACGCACGTTTCGAGGTGGTAAAAAGTCTCTGATCAACTCGACCTTGCCCGGATCAATTTTTATACCGGCCGGGGTTATAATATGTCCCAGATACTTGATCTTATCCCGGAAAAATTCGACCTTACTAAAATTTACCGTTACTCCGGCGTCCGAGATCGCTTGAAACAGCATCACCAAATGAATAAAATGCAACTCGCCGTCAATTGATATAATCAAGTAGTCGCCCACAAAATCGTGCGCGGCCCCCTCAAGTTTTTTCAAAATCGCCTCGGATGCGCGCGACAGTGCTGCGGTACTGACTTGCGTTCCAAACGGTACGACCGTAAAACAATAAACTTCACCCTTAAAAATAAAAGCCATATATTGTCGTGATTCCTTCGCGAGGGTAACTTGATAAAACGACGACCGTAAATCCACGCTAGACATTACGCCACCACCTCCGCAATTACGCAGGATCTCGTCTACTTCCTCCGGTCCATCATGATCTTTCTCAAGTCGATTATTTAGAGTTCTTGCGTCCAAACATACCCTCACCGACCCGTCCTTCTTCGTGACCGCCACCAAAGGGTTAATATATTGACTTTGACTACGCTCGATAATACCGTAATCTAGTAACTTTTTAATCTCTGCATCGACCTGTTCGCGATGCTGCATCGGAATCGGATAAACTTTATTATGATACGGAGATGTATCGGTTACCCGGAATTGGTACACGAAATTTCGAAATCTCCCAGGCCGTTTTCGAAAAATGTGACGGAAACGTTTCACTAAACTCCGCAACCGATCTTTGTCCGACTTGATTAGATTTACGGTCTCTTTCAACTTGTCTTCAATCTCGGCATCTGTCAAATCTTCATCCAGATCTAAATTAAAAATCACGGCCACCTCGGTGGGTACTTTTTTCTCATTACTAATAAACGGAAGACTCACCTGCCGCCCTTCGGTGTCTTTAAAAAAAATACAATTATTCGCCATGTGAACGCTCATGCCCAGATCTCTCATCGTATCGCGGCCTATGATACATGCGTGTACCAATCTAGGAACTATCAATACGTTCAGATCGACCCGCACGCTCCCCAGTAAACACGGAATTCTTAGTTGCAATTTAATTCGACCTGACTTTTCTCCCGTAAATCCCACCGCAGACAAACCAATCACCGGGAATGTCGGGTATTTAGAAAACTCCGATTTGTTTTTTTCATAAAACTCGATGGACACACACGTCACTCGACTTCCCGTGTCGATCAAAGCACGAGTAGGCACCTCCCCCAAGCTTATGTCGATCTCCGGGTACAAAAACTCGTTGAGGTTTTCGTCGGGCCCCGGGTCCACCTCAAACAGGAGATTTTCTCTTGGAGAGTCTAAAATATAATTAATGCCCAGCCCATCCCACGACTGATTCAACTCCGTCTGCGCGCGCGATATTGCTATCATATTTACATTGACTGCCCCTCCTTCGGCCGGGCCGCCATGCTCTTCCTCGCCGACCTGCATCTCGATCTTACACACGTACTCGGACGCCTCGGTCTTTTGCTCCCCTTCGATCCGTATTTCATTTACCGACGCGTGATTCCGGGAGTTTTGAAAAGTATCGCGTGGCTTCCATGACGTTTCGTTCCGTCGTAGAGCGTTTGTACGATCTTGCGCTACCGTAGAGAACGTATTGGGTACCGAAGGTCGTGCCAAAATCCAGGACGGAGTGCGATCAACCTCACTCCGACCCGGGAAATCAACAACTTTCACACCGTGTCTATTCCGGTTGATCACGCCTATTCCGTCGAGAGTATCTAACACCTCGATGAGCTGGTCTAAAGTATTTGCGTTTCTCGCGATTATCGACAACTGAGCCTGCTCATCGAAATGTTTTGCCAATTTACCCACGATCTGGCGTTCAGTAGGAGCGTTAGCTAAATACCGAACCTCATTAAAAATCTTAAGTGCGTAATCGCTCCTACTATCGTTATTCTCGGCGCGATAAAACCCGAACTCCAGTCGATGTTGGACCTCTGCCTGAACCGACTCGCCCCAATATCTCTCTGTAAACCAGATGCGAAACTCCTCCCAGCTGTTCACACCTACTTCGATGTGCTCCCACCACTCGCGGGCCCTGCCCTTCAGAGACTGCTCGATCGCGATTTTCACGTTCTCGCCCGTCAAACCAACTACGTTTATATACTTACGGAGCTGATCTAAAAACCGCATAGGTCGACCTTGCGTACGACCTTCAAAAACCGGGAGCTCGAAATTCACCTTCGGTCCCCCCTGGTTACGGGCAGCCACCCCTAAACGTAACTCGAACTCCGCGCGATCTTGCTTTATACGCTCTAAAGTAGCTTTCTGCGTTTCAAAAATTCGATCAATGCGCTCCCCGTTCCATTCGGCCTTTTTCTTCACCACGTCTTCAAATTCTTGATGTTTTTTCAGATTGACCTCAAGCTCGGCCATACCTTTCGACAAAAATACAATTTCCTCCGAGTTTTGGTCGATATTTTTCTCGTCCCGCTCGATCCGCTCGTACAGCTGTGCTCCGCGCGCGATAAGCTTTGCACATTTAGTGTCAACCTCGGAAACTTCCCCGCGCAGGACTTCAGTACGATCCGCATTTGCGTGCAACCGGTTCCGTAGCTGACGCATGATTTTGGTCGCTTCTCGTCGATAACGTTCCTCAACCGTCAACCCTCCGCCTGCTGCATCTTCCAACGATTCGCTCAATGCCTCAATTCCGGAGAAATCAATTTGCCGTCGCGCTCTCGAACGATCATCGCGTTCACCTTCCGTGGCCTCACGCGTCACAAAATCTTCCGCGTCCTCGACCATCGGCGTACTCGTCTTCGTCGCGCGCGTAGAATTTATTTCCAACCAAGGTACCCACGCATTGCTTCTCAACCGACGCGGTACTGTTACATAAGTGTTTTGATTTTTCCCTCTCCCTCTGCCGCCTCGACGCGTAGCTTTGCCTCCGGCCGCCTTGTTTACATTACCGGCTTTGTTTACGCCGTGACCTTCGTTCGCGTCGTCAGCCATCATACAAGAATTTCAAAACAGAGAAAGAAAGAGAGAGAGTTTGTATGCTAGACCACAAAATAACTCAAACAATTTTAAACTATTTGCGTTTTTGTGGTCCCACCGAGGGTACCAAAAAAAAAAAAAGGTGAATAATGGAAATGCTGTTAAACAATAAGCAAGAATTAATATTTTCTGGATCTTATGGGTATGCCAGTTTAAAAAGTTCTTGAAAAAACTACGGGACCCGTAAGTTCTTTTCTTACTCTCAATTAAACTGTTGAGGATACACTCAAGTATTCAGCCCCCTGGGGAAAGGCAACCACGAATCCTCCTTCAGTGTCTTTTTCAACTGTTGTTGCGCTGTTGCCTATCATCCTTGACTTGTGTCATATTCAAGGGATTAGATTCACGAAAATCACAAGAAATGCATAATTGTCATAACCTTTATCTTACTCCATCAAATTGATTTAATTTTGCATTTATCGAAAGGTGAAAAATGGAAATGCAGCTAAACAATAAGCAATATTTAATATTTTCTGGATCTTATGGGTATGCCAGTTGAAAAAGTTCTTGAAAAAACTACGGGACCCGTAAGTTCTTTTCTTACTCTCAATTAAACAGTTGAGGATACACTCAAGTGTTCAGCCCCCTGGGGAAAGGCAACCACGAATCCTCCCTCAGTGTCTTTTTAAACTGTAGTTGTGCTGTGGCCTAACATTCTTGACTTGCGCCATATTCACAGGATTAGTTGCACGAAAATCTTAAGAACTTTATAATCGTCATTATCTCTTTATTACTACATTGCATTGATTTAATTTTGGATTAATAGGAAGGTGAATAATGGAAATACTGCTAATTAATAAGCAAGAATTAATCGATTCTGGATCTTACGGGTATAGGAGTCTAAAAAGGTCTTGAAAAAACTAAGGTACCCATAAGTTCTTTCCTTACTTTTAATTAGACTATTGAGGATACACTTAAGTGTTCAGCCCCCTGGGAAGAGGCAACCACGAACCCTCCTTCAGTGTCTTTTTCAACTGTCGTTGCGCTGTTGCCTAACATCCTTGACTTGCCCAATATTCACGGGAATAATTTTACGAAAATCTTAAGAAATGCATTATCATCATTATCGCATTGATTCAATTTTGCATTAATCGTTGAGTGAATAATAACAATACTGTTTAACAATAATCAAGAATCAATCTATTCTAGATCTTATGGGTATGGTAGTTGAAAAAGGCTTTGAAAAAATTAAAGGACCCATTAGTTCTTTCCTTACTCTTAATTTAACTATTGAGGATACACTTAAATTTTCTGTCCTCTGGGCAGAGGCAACCATATATTAAAAAACTTACATTGTATCAAAAATTTACACTATAATTACTCACATCCTTGGCAAGTCAGATTGCCTTTATAGTGTTAATCTGTGATTTGACAGCCAAGTTTTTATTGCGATTTTTGGACACAACGGATGATCAAGCCTACTTTCAATTATCAGGTTTAGGTTTGGAGAAGAACTTTTAGATTCAACAGGCTTTTAAAAATATCTTGGAGACTGCATGCCCATAAGATCCAGGCTTATAACTGCTCATCTTTCAAGATCAAATATAACATTGTATCAATAATTCTAGGTTTGCTAGGGCTTGCGAATACTTTCCAGCGCCCGGTGTGTAATATCCTATTAAGACTGCATGCCCATAAGATCCAGGATTTATCAACCACCCATCTTTCAACATCAAACTTACCATTATATTTACAATTTACACTATAATAACTCATATCCTTGGCAAGTCATAGTGCCTTTATAGTGTTAATTTGTGATTATAAGGCTCGATTATGGCTGCAGCTTTTAAGTGGCACCAGATGATCGAGCGTACTTTTAATTATCAGGTTTAGGATTGCAGAAGAGCATATGAGTCCAACAGACTTTTCAAAGTATCTTCAAGACTGCATACCCATAAGATCCAGGCTTTATCAACCGCCCATCTTTCAAAATCAAACTTACTATTGTATCAAAAATTCACACTGTAATTACTCACAATATTGGTAAGTCATAGGCCCTTCATAGTTTTAATTTGTGATTGAAGGGCTCAATTATGGTTGCAGTTTTTTAGGAGCACCAGATGATCAGGCATTTTTTTAATTATCAGGTTTAGGTTTGAAGAAGAACTTATGAGTCAGACAGGCTTTTAAAAGTATCTTCAATACTGCATACTCATAAAATCCAGGCTTTATTAACCGCCCATCTTTCGAGATCAAATATAACATTGCATCAACGAATTACACAATAATTACTCACTGCCTTGCTTATTTATTTTTACTGCATAATGTTAATTTGTGTTCAAATTGTGATAAAGCGTCATTGATTTTCAATAAGCCTTGAATTTCCCGTTTTTCCTACAAAAAGGCTTCTAATACTAACTATTGAATTGTTATTAAGCCGATAGATTCAAACTCGGAAGTTTCGATAATATCTATTTTTGGTCCAGCTTGTATTCCTTAATGGTTACTTCGATATTAATCAAAACGGATATATCAAAACTTATTCTCATCTTCCGGCTCATAGAAATAGTATACTGCAATTTTAGAGTAGCTTTGCCTCGGGCAGATATCGCGCAGTGCAGCAATGTTCAACTTTTTGTTCATGTGTTGCAAACTTATTGTCTCTATTTTAGGCCGAAAGTACGCTTATCTAGTAAAATAAACAGTTTTACCAAAGTGCAGGTAACTGAGCCAGGCACCGTTATGTCTTTTTTCCTGATCAGCTTGGGCGCCTCTACCGGCGTCTCGAGAAGCTGTGATATTTATATTTGATGGCTGCTGCCGTATTTGCAGCACGAGCGATAGCGAGTCATCAAAACATAATCTACAAATTAAAATTGTAGATACAAACAAACTAATCGCCATCAGCCAAGGAAATTTCCAATAATTTGTTGCTGCTGTCCGAGATATAAGAAGAATAAAAAAAAATCATTGGCATTGGCGCGAACTCACATGCACAGATACACTAACATACACGTTGAATTGAGTAAGTCAGCCTTCACCCATCGCGGAGACATTATTTAGATTTGTTGCTTATAAAATTATAACCTAATTCAATCGAGGACTGAGCTTAAAGCGTCAGCAATTAGCATCGGCATAATCATTAACAAACATTCTTAAGCACGTATTCATACACATACACACATTTTTAAGCACACATCGCTAGCCACTTGCTGTGGTTTTATTTTAATCTCTTCCCATCCTCACAACTTGTCCAAGGCATGGGCAACAAAAATCAAAACATGATCAGCGTCATTACCAGCACCATCATGAACACACATTGCTTGAAACTACTGTTACAGTTAAAACCTATTCATAAGGCTTGAAATCTTATTTTGATAACTTTTAGAATTGTATTCTCTGCATAAAATTAAAAATTAACTACAAAATTTGTGGCGTCACGCTTATAAGAAGCTTATTTAGCACAGCTACAGCCGACGCACTGCTTATGTAAGTTGCTGTTATACGTCGGTACAGTAGAGCGCCTGAATGCAGCAATATTAAACTTTCGACTGAGAAATAGACCTGACCTCGCTATACGTACATGTTACTTGCATAGGCCCGTAGGTTTAGTACCTATTCAGCGTAAAGACCTCTGTCTTAGCTTTTAGTTAAAGTGTCGGATCATAAAGGTGAAGACAGAGAAATAAGAATAAGCGTCTGAGCTTGATCAAAAGACTTAAGGGCCGGAACAGAGATCTTTGCACAGTTTTCTGGATGAGAAATTTTTGTAGCGTAGAGGGCGAGAGCTGTATCCTCCAATCAGCGACAGCAGCTGTGACGGTGCTCAACCTGCACGTTGTATCGGCCTCAGGAAGACACAGTATTTTGAAATAAGAAGGAGTGATCAGGAATGAAATGCTCCTGTACTTTTGGAAAGTGTGGAAGCCAGATCACTAAGAAGCTTGAATTATTAGTGCTCTTCGTTACTAAACTTATGAATACGAAGTGTTTTTTATGAACTGATTTATTTAGTATAAAAGTAAATATGATCAGGATTCTTTATGCTGCTTGGATCGTTTATTGTATGTTATGAATGAGTTAACCAAAATATTTTATTATTCTTAAAATAACTGCTTTGACGATCACTCTTATGCTTATAGAGTCACAGAGCATAAAAACTGGTTTAAGTTAATGCATATTGGTAAATTACATCGAATTGATCCATGAATATAAGTAAAAAAAAAGTATTTAGTGAAGATTTTTTTTCATAGCAGCAAGATATAATTTATAAAACTTTTTCATTTTTTTCAATAGGTAATAAAATAAAAAACTATTCCTTGTATATTTATATACCTTTCCCTATTTACCTCTTGTCCTTAACCAAGCATTGTTAAATAGGAATCAAAATTTATTTTTTTGGGGGACGCAACCGACTCCCTCTACGCTACACAAATTTCTCAGTGATGTGCACCTGTGCAGGGGCACAAAGTTCACACGGACACGGCCTGTGCAGTTCTGTACACGCAGTACATGCGCGCTGCCTGGTGTAAGTATGCACAGGCAATGTACGTGTGAGCTGTGTGCAGCTGCACAAGCGCACAGGCTCCCTAAAGTGGCATCGGTCGCAAATATTATCAAAACTTCCGAGTTTGAATCTATCGGCTTAATAACAATTCAATAGTTAGTATTAGAAGCCTTTTTGTAGGAAAAACGGGAAATTTAAGGCTTATTGAAAATCAATGACGCTTTATCACAATTTGAACAGAAATTCACATTATGCAGTAAAAATAAATAAGCAAGGCAGTGAGTAATTATTGTGCAATTCGTTGATGCAATGTTATATTTGATCTCGAAAGATGGGCTGTTAATAAAGCCTGGATTTTATGAGTATGCAGTATTGAAGATACTTTTAAAAGCCTGTCTGACTCATAAGTTCTTTTTCAAACCTAAACCTGATAATTAAAAAAAATGCCTGATCATCTGGTGCTCCTAAAAAACTGCAACCATAATTGAGCCCTTCAATCACAAATTAAAACTATGAAGGGCCTATGACTTACCAATATTGTGAGTAATTACAGTGTAAATTTTTGATACAATAGTAAGTTTGATTTTGAAAGATGGGCGGTTGATAAAGCCTGGATCTTATGGGTATGCAGTCTTGAAGATACTTTGAAAAGTCTGTTGGACTCATATGCTCTTCTACAATCCTAAACCTGATAATTAAAAGTACGCTCGATCATCTGGTGCCACTTAAAAGCTGCAGCCATAGCCAAGCCTTATAATCACAAATTACCACTATAAAGGCACTATGACTTGCCAAGGATGTGAGTTATTATAGTGTGAATTGTAAATATAATGGTAAGTTTGATGTTGAAAGATGGATGGTTGATAAAGCCTGGATCTTATGGGTATGCAGTCTTAAAGATACTTTTAAAAGCCTGTTGGACTCATATGTTCTTCTGCGAACCTAAACCTCAAAATTAAAAGAATGCCTGATCATCTGGTTTCCCTAAAAAATTGAAAATATAACGAAACTATTTAATTGAAAATCAACACTATTAAAGGTCTATGACTGGCTAATATTTAGAGTGATTATAGTGTGAATTGTTGATACAATGTTATATTTGATCTTGAAAGATGAGCAGTTATAAGCCTGGATCTTATGGGCATGCAGTCTCCAAGATATTTTTAAAAGCCTGTTGAATCTAAAAGTTCTTCTCCAAACCTAAACCTGATAATTGAAAGTAGGCTTGATCATCCGTTGTGTCCAAAAATCGCAATAAAAACTTGGCTGTCAAATCACAGATTAACACTATAAAGGCAATCTGACTTGCCAAGGATGTGAGTAATTATAGTGTAAATTTTTGATACAATGTAAGTTTTTTAATATATGGTTGCCTCTGCCCAGAGGACAGAAAATTTAAGTGTATCCTCAATAGTTAAATTAAGAGTAAGGAAAGAACTAATGGGTCCTTTAATTTTTTCAAAACCTTTTTCAACTACCATACCCATAAGATCTAGAATAGATTGATTCTTGATTATTGTTAAACAGTATTGTCATTATTCACTCAACGATTAATGCAAAATTGAATCAATGCAATGTAGTAAGAGATAGATAATGATGATAATGCATTTCTTAAGATTTTCGTAAAATTATTCCCGTGAATATTGGGCAAGTAAAGGATGTTAGGCAACAGCGCAACAACAGTTGAAAAAGACACTGAAGGAGGATTCGTGGTTGCCTCTTCCCAGGGGGCTGAACACTTGAGTGTATCCTCAATAGTCTAATTAAGAGTAAGGAAAGAACTTACGGGTACCTTAGTTTTTTCAAGACCTTTTTAGACTCGTATACCCATAAGATCCAGAATCGATTAATTATTGCTGATTAATTAGCAGTATTTCCATTATTCACCTTCCTATTAATCCAAAATTAAATCAATGCAATGTAGTAACAAAGAGATAATGACGATTATAAAGTTCTTAAGATTTTCGTGAAACTAATCCTGTGAATATGGCGCAAGTCAAGAATGTTAGGCCACAGCGCAACTTCAGTTTAAAAAGACACTGAAGGAGGATTCGTGGTTGCCTTTCCCCAGGGGGCTGAACACTTGAGTGTATCCTCAACTGTTTAATTGAGAGTAAGAAAAGAACTTACGGGTACCTTAGTTTTTTCAAGACCTTTTTAGACTCGTATACCCATAAGATCCAGAATCGATTAATTCTTGCTGATTAATTAGCAGTATTTCCATTATTCACCTTCCTATTAATCCAAAATTAAATCAATGCAATGTAGTTACAAAGAGATAATGACGATTATAAAGTTCTTAAGATTTTCGTGAAACTCATCCTGTGAATATGGCGCAAGTCAAGAATGTTAGGCCACAGCGCAACTTCAGTTTAAAAAGACACTGAAGGAGGATTCGTGATTGCCTTTCCCCAGGGGGCTGAACACTTGAGTGTATCCTCAACTGTTTAATTGAGAGTAAGAAAAGAACTTACGGGTCCCGTAGTTTTTTCAAGAACTTTTTCAACTGGCATACCCATAAGATCCAGAAAATATTAAATATTGCTTATTGTTTAACTGCATTTCCATTTTTCACCTTTCGATAAATGCAAAATTAAATCAATTTGATGGAGTAAGATAAAGGTTATGACAATTATGCATTTCTTGTGATTTTCGTGAATCTAATCCCTTGAATACGGCACAAGTCAAGGATGTTAGGCAACAGCGCAACAACAGTTGAAAAAGACACTGAAGGAGGATTCGTGGTTGCCTTTCCCCAGGGGGCTGAATACTTGAGTGTATCCTCAACAGTTTAATTGAGAGTAAGAAAAGAACTTACGGGTCCCGTAGTTTTTTCAAGAACTTTTTAAACTGGCATACCCATAAGATCCAGAAAATATTAATTCTTGCTTATTGTTTAACAGCATTTCCATTATTCACCTTCCGATAAATGCAAAATTCAATCAATTCGTTGTAGTAAGATAAAGATTATGACATTCATGTATTTCTTGAGATTTTCGTGAAACTAATCCCGTGAATATGGCGCAAGTCAAGAATATTAGGCCACACTGCAACAACTGTTAAAAAATCCACTTAAGGAGGATTCATGGTCGCCTCTTCCCAGGAGGCTCATTACTTGAGTGTATCCTTAATAGTTTAATTGAGAGTTAGGAAAGAACTTACAGGTCCCTTAGTTTTTTCGATACCATTTTCTTCTCGCATACCCATAAGATCCTGAAAATATTAATTCTTGCTTATTGTTTAACAGTATTTCCATTTTTCACTTTTCGATAAATGCAATAACTGGGTTTTCGTGAAACTTATCCCGTGAATTTGGTACAAGTCAAGAATGTTAGGCCTTAGTGCAACAACTGTTAAAAAAGTCACTAAAGGAGGATACGTGGTGGCCTCTTTCCAGGGGGCTTAACTTTTGAGTGTATCCTAAAGCCCAATCAGGCTTCAACGGTGATTTGGTTTTTTTTTTTTTTTTCAAACCAACTGCCGTGAAAGCCTGTAGGGCTTTATAAACTTTGGTTTTTGGTTTTAGGTTAGGACTCTTCAAAGAAAAACTGTTTTATGATGATTATTTCATTTATATTATACATCCCGCATGTAGCCTATGATTCTCTGAGTAATTAAAAAAAAATTATCCCGAACAAAGCCCGCATTGAAAAGTTATGAAAGTTTCCTTTGGCTCACGGTAGTCAGGAGAATTCGATTTTTGTTTCGAGCATCCGGTCTCTCTGCCTGCGCTCTCTGTAGACTTCATTGGACGTGACGTATGCGGTGGGCGTGTCTATTTCTGCTGTCTCACTCTTACTGCTTACCTACAGCCACAGACGGGAGCATGTAGGCCCGGGCCTGTTGCCATGAGGCTACTGGTGGCTGTATCGAGCAGCTTCCTACAGCTGACTACAGCTGACTGCGGAGCTGCTGAGCAGAGCAGCTTGTAATAAGTTATGAGCAATAATTTTTTCATAAATAATTGATGTCATAGAAAAAACAGTACTGAAGACCCTTATTAATTATTTTCATGATATATTAAATAAGTGGTAGAATTTATAATTATTAATTTGTTTTATTTCAATAAAAATATGAAATAAATAATCTTTACAGTCTACCTATTATCATCATCATCAAAGATTTTTCAGTTATTGTGGTGTGCCCTGTGAGTTTATAATAATTGTGCTGTGGTTGTGTTGGAGATCTGGAGGCTAGAGGTGCAATATTAAAAATAAAGTTTTTTCTGAATGAGTGTGTTTGTGTGTGTGTGAGCCAGGTTGAACTTGCAAATTACTCTTTTATAATCCTTGCAAATTGCAAAAGATGCAATTGCAGAAGATAATGCCATTGTCATACACATGCTGCTGCATTATCGCTTCATTCAAATCATCATAGAAATGTATATGCTCTGAGTTTTGTAATCCCACCTTTTTTCAAAAATGAACTTGAATAGGTATACTATGGGGTTTCTGGCTCAAACCTCAGTCGGGTCATGAGTTGAGCCAGAAACCCTGAGGGTTTTAAAGCAACCCGCACACTCTGCTTGATAAATAAGGTGGTCCAGAAACCCTAAGAGTTCCTAAAACACTCACACACTCAAACTAAAAATAATAAATAACACTCACCACTTGAGAATACTTACAAATAAGGCTATGAGCTACAACCCCATAACACTGGGCGGAGTGAATGAGAAATAATTAAATTTTTTAATAAACAAATAAGCTGATAAGCTACAACCCCATTACATTCAGGCTCAAAAATTTTTTTTAGCCATGTCCAAGGTTATGGGGCGATAAACTTGTTTGCTTAGTTGTTTATTTAAATATTTACATATTTTATATTCGCTACGCCCAATGTTATGGGGTTGTAGCTCATCGGCTCATTTGTTTATTGAAAAAATTAATTATTTTTCATTTACCACGCCCAATGTTATGGGGTTGAGGCTCATCGGCTTATTGGTTTATTAAAAAAATTAAAATTTTTTTTAGCCATACCCCAGGTGATCCGGTTGTAGCTTATCAGCTTATTTGTTTATTAATAAGATTAATTATTTTTTGTAAGTACGCCCAGTGTTTTGGAGTGTAGCTCATCAACTTATTTGTTTAATAAAGAAATGAATTTTTTTTCATTTGCTACGCCCACCGTTATGGGGTTGTAGCTCATCGGCTTGTTTGTTAATTAAAAAAATGAATTATTTTTCATTTGCTACGCCAACCGTCATGGGGTTGTAGCTCATCAGATTATTTTCTTATTAAAAAATTAATTTAATTATTTTTCATTCACTCCGCCCAGTGTTATGGGGTTGCAGCTCAGCGCCTTATTTGTTAATTAAAAAAATTAACAATTTTTTCAGCCACGAGGAAACCCGTACGGGGACCCATAAGGGTTCCTGTAAAGGATCCCATACGGGTTTCCGATACTGATATTTGGTCAGGGTTTCCGTACGGGTTTCCATACGGGTTTTTTTTTTTTTTTTTTTTTTCTTTTAATTTTATTTTTGAACTATTTTTTTATTTATTTAATATTATTATTAGATATTGATATATTATTCTTTATAAGATTTAATTATTCATAATAAAATTATTTTGAATAAAATTATCGAAGAAAAAAATTTTGTTCGACTGAGATTCGAACCCATGACCCCAGGCATCACAGGCAGACACTCTACCACCTGAGCCATTGAGCTAGCATGCATCAAGACCTCAATTAAACTCCTTTAGTATACAACTTATTGTCGGTTAAGCCCTTTAATTTAGATGAAGCTTCGACAAAATTTGTTTTAGATTTAGATAATGCAATACAATTGCTCGTGTTTGCGCGCTGAGAGAGACTAGTTAAAAATCAAATATAAAACAGTTGTTAAAGTAGTTTAATTAAAGTCTTCGAGCAAGCTTGCTCAATGGCTCAGTTGGTAGAGTGTCTGCCTGCCATGCCTGGGGTCGTGGGTTCGAATCTCAGTCGAACAAAATTTTTTTCTTCGATAATTTTATTATTAATAATTAAATCTTATAAAGAATAATATATCAATATCTAATAATAATATTAAATTAAATAAATAAAAAAATAGTGTGAAAATAAAATTAAATGAAAAAAAAAACCCGTATGGAAACCCGTACGGAAACCCTGACCAAATATCAGTATCGGAATCCCGTATGGGGTCCTTTACGGGAACCCTTACGGGTCCCCGTACGGGTTTCCTTACGGATTTCCATATGGATTTTTTCAGCTGGGACGGTCGTTTGAAGATACCTGCAAATGAGCAAAAATAGCAATATCTGTGTAGGACTGTATTATTATAAAAATAACCAAACTATGTTGTCAAAATATTTTTATAAAAAAGAACTTATTTTGAAAAAAAATTTGCCGCAAACTAGAGGTTTCTATCTCATTTTGATCAAAAGTTAGAATTTTTCGAAAAATACCTTAAAATTGCTTAAAACAGCTTAAGAATAGGCCATTTTTCAATCTTTGAAAAAATCTAGCACCAAGCAGAAATAAGATAGAGACCTCTAGTTTGTGGCAAAAGTCTTCTATTAAATAGTACTTTTGCTAAAAAAAATTGCAATAAAATCGGTGAACCTCGTGCGGACGGTTTTTTAAAAAAGTATTATTTTGACCCATATACTTTTTTAAACTTTTTAGTGTAAATTAATCATTCTTTCCCTCGCTGGGGGCCACATGACCTTGCCATGGTGTGAGGGCTGAGCCGTGGGCCCTCCCTGTCGGCCCTGCTGGGCGTCTAAGGGGGAGTGAATGAGTGAGGGTGAGTGGAGGATCCCTATAAACGGGCTCTCCTCATGGATGGTTGGGATCCCTATAAACGGGCTCTCCCTTGAAAGGGATGGATGATACGGGACCAAGAAGTGGCCTACCCAATCTAAGGTGTCAGATTACTGTGCCGAGGGATGCGTGGCACAGGGGGTGCTGTGTCTTGAACGGTTCCTCCGGGACACCAGGCTGAATCCCGGAGGACCTGAGGCCTTACCCGTCATTGGCGGTCCATGGTGGGTGGACACCGTAAATCCACCCTACTCGTGGGATTAAAATTGGGACTATAGTGAACAAACAAATCGAGTCGATGGATACGAGCTTTGAACCGACCATCGACTCAGAGACAAACAACCCTGGGGGCTCTGACCCCAAGGTCACCGAAACCCACTCCGGGACGGTCACTAGACCGAAATCATTGAGCGGAGCGCAGCGAAGGAAAATCCTTTGGCAAAAGGCTAAGGAGGAGGGCAAACCACCTCCCAAGTTTCATAAGGGGACGAGGCAACGGAGGGGTCAGGAAGAGAAGCGGGCTAGTACTCCGTCCACTGACTCTGTCTTTGTATCGACACCCAGCATGGCTAAGAGGATGGCCTCCTCTAGCCTGGAGATACCCGAGAAGCAGGGGCTGCTGAAGCGACCTAAAGTGGACCGCAGATATGCTGCAGCTGCATCTAACTCTCCCAGAGTGGCCCTCACTTGTGGGGACAACCTAGGAAGGGAGATGCCTGCCGCTTTCTGCACGAAACTGCAGGAAGCAGTAGTCAGCAAGGTACTTTCTATCGAGGGGGAGGGGGCCTTTGTACCCCGGTTTCTAGACTCGCTCCTCAGAAAGGGCACGTTTGTCTTCGTCTGTGCAGACGAAGCCAGCAAGACCGGGCTGGAGAGCGAGGCCACGCTACTCGACTTAGGGCAACCAAACCTAAAGGCGAGGATAGTTTCACCAGAGGAGACTAGGATCACTAAGGTGATCACCTGGCTCCCTCCGGGGGTAAAGACGGCCGAGGACCTCATCAAACTGGTCCAAAGGCAGAACGGGTCGGTCGACACGACTAGGTGGGCAATCCTGAATAGGGCTCCTGATGGATGCCTAATTCTGGGTCTAAATGAACCATCGGTTGCGGTACTCCAGAGCCAAAACTTCCAGCTTTGGGCAGGGATCGGCAAAGCAACCTTCAGGCTGCTAAACCGCCCCTCTAACAAGGCGGGAAGTAGCACCTCTACGGAGAAAGCAAAAATTGAGTAGCCCTCATGGCGACTTCCATACTGCGATTCTCCCAAATAAACTTGCACCATTGCAGAAGCGCCTCTGCTGTTCTAGCAAGGCGCATGGCAATCGTGCATACACACATAGCCCTTATACAGGAACCCTGGTTGTTCAGGAGCAAAGTGAAGGGCTTGAACAGCTGTAGGGAACTGCTCGTGGGCTCCAGCAATGGAGACGCCCGGGCTTGCATCTCCATGAAGGGTTTTAACGGTATTTTGTTACAGGAGCTGAGTTCCCGGGACTGTACGACCGTAAGGATAGAGATCGCGGACAAGGAGGGCCGAACGAGGAAGGCAGTCATCTCGTCCATTTACCTCCCCCACGACGAGGAAGCTCCCACAAGGATGATGAAGGTGATCGAATACTGCAGCCGTAGTAACCTTGATCTGATTATTGGTTGCGACGCCAACGCCCACCATGTGGCGTGGGGAAGCACCGATATTAATGATAGAGGGTCTGAGTTGCTTGAATTCATCACGGGCACACAGATGGACATTGCCAACAGAGGGAACACGCCAACCTTCGTTACTGCCAACAGAAGTGAGGTCCTGGACCTCACGCTGGCTTCAATGAACATCAAGAACTGCATACGTGGATGGAGGGTCGACAGCGAACCATCCATGTCGGACCATAGGACAATAACTTTCGGGATCGAGATAACGAGACCGTGGATCGAGCCTAAGAGGCGACCCAAAGACACTAACTGGGGCGCATACAGCAAGGAGCTGGAGGAAGCCTTGGCCCAGGTCAAAGGGAGATATGGCAATGATCTTGAGCTTGACTGGACCCTTTTCCAGGTCTATAAGGCTATGATCAGGGCCTACGAGAACAACTGCCCACTAAAGCCTGGCAAACCACTCAATGGCACTCCCTGGTCGAATAAGACACTGGAGGAACTAAGAGTAGGAGTTAGACGGGCGTTTAGCAGGGCAAAGAAGAGGAAATCCACTGAAGGCTGGAAAACGTACAAAGAAACGCTGAAGGCCTTCAAGAAGGAAATTGCGAAGGCAAGGAAAGAAAAATGGCGGGAATTCTGCACAGGCATGGAAAACCTGGCAGCCACTGCAAAGCTCGTTCGAATCCTGACCAGAGATAAAAGCGCCCGTCTCCAATGTCTGAGAGACAGATCGGGCGCCTACACTGAATCGGAGGAGGACACATTGGAACTTCTCCTCAGCAGCAACTACCCCGATTTCGTCAGGGTAGATAATGATACCCCGCCCACCATATCTGGAAGGAGGGGGACAGAGAATAAAGATTGGGACATGGCTGCCAAAGTCGTGACCATGGAAAAGCTTAAATGGGCGATTGACTCCTTTGAACCGTATAAATCTGCGGGCCCTGACGGTATCTTTCCTAAGATGCTACAGGAAGGAGGTGACAAGACCCTTAGGATACTGTTAGGTATTCTGAGGGGCTGCATCGCCACAGGGCACGTGCCAGCTTGCTGGAAGGAAACGCGGGTCTCATTTATACTGAAACCTGGTAGGAGAAGCTACAACTCGGTGAAGGACTTCAGACCTATCAGTCTGACCTCTTTCCTAATGAAGACCTTGGAAAGATTGCTGGACAATTACATCAGGCAGAATATACTGATAAACAGTCCCCTTCACCGAGCGCAGCATACATATACCTGTGGAAAATCTACGGAATCTGCACTGCACTCAGTGGTCAATTGAGAAGGCTTTTGATGCGAAGGAAACCGTAATCGGAGCCTTCGTTGACATTGAGGGTGCCTTTAACAGCACCAACAGAGCAACTATAGACAAAGCCTTGACTAAGCATGGTGTACCTTATACCATCAGAAGACGGATCAGGGGAATGCTTAGTGATAGGTGCATCTTTAGTGAGTGGAATGGCAAGACGATTAGGGGAACCATCAGCGAGGGATGCCCGCAGGATTGGATCCTCTCACCACTCCTGTGGATCCTGGTCACGGACGAACTACTGCGCTTGCTAGACGAACTCGGATTCTTCACCATCGCTTATGCAGACGACTTCGCTTTACTTGTCAGGGGCAAATTCGAAGAAGTCCTACCCGATCTTATTCGGAGGGCGTTGGAGAGAATCTGCGAATGGTGCGAGGCTAAATCTCTAGCTGTCAACACTGATAAGACGGAGATAGTCACGTTCACGAGGAAATAAAAATGTAAGGTCCGTAAGAAAGTCTCCGCAAACGGGAAACAAATACCGTAGGCGGAGGGTGTGAAATATCTGGGTGTATTCCTAGATAAGAAACTAAAGTGGGGACAACACCTGCCGACTCAATGCAACAAAGTCCTTAACATATTCATGCAGTGTAGGTCAGCAATCGGGACTTCCTGGGGGCTAGAACCCCAGGTCGCTTTCCGATTACACGAGGCGATTCTCAAACCGAAGCTTACCTATGCCGCCGTGGTATGGTGGAAAGTGACCGAAAATAAGACCTCGAGGTGTATACTGGACCATGTTCAGGCTGTCGTCTTGAGGGGTATTTACGGGCTTAAACGAAGCACACCCACAGCCGCCATCAGGATGTTGCTGGATGTCCAAAGCCTAGATCTGGACATCAAACTGGTTGTGGCCAGAACAGCCTACAGACTGAAGTGCAGCAGGGAGTGGGCTGGAAATAGTAATGGGCATGCAACCATCCGAGGGAGAATGTTGAAGGGCGCGGTCTTTAACTTAACCCAAGACAGAATGGATAAGACTCTACTGTTTGGGCAACGTTTCAAAACGAGGATACCAAACAGGGAGGAATGAAGCAACAACCAAGTGCTTGGGCACGGAGACATCTGGTATACCGATGGATCCAAGACCAATGAAGGCACTGGCTATGGAATTTACGGACCTAGCCTTAGGGAATCCTACGGGCTCAGAGAATTCAACACGGTGTTCCAGGCCGAGATGGCTGCGATAAATACGTGCGCTAACAACCTCTCTCTGGGGAACGTCAGTAAGAAACGCATCTGCATCTGCACTGACAGCCAAGCCTCCATAGAGGCCTTGGAAAAACCAGTTACAACCTCACGGTTGGTTAGGGAGGCTAAGAATACCCTTAACGCGCTGGCAAGATCTAACCAAGTAGTTATTACCTGGATACCCGGACACTCCGAGTTCAAGGGAAACGAAAGGGCAGATGAGCTTGCGAGGAGAGGGGCCTCGACAGATACACGGCCGGAGCATGGAGTGGGTGTACCGTTCTCAGAAGGCTGCAGTATCTTGGAGAAGTACTCGAAGAGGCAAAGATGGGAACTCTGGGAAGAGTCCCAGAACTACAGGTGGATCAAGGAACTACTGGGAAGTTATATTAACGGTTGGGCCAAACTGATCACCAGGCTAGACAAACGAAGGGCTAGAGAGGTCATGGGCATTATGACTGGACACTGCAACCTTCGGTTCTACACACACAAAACGCAGAGGCATAGTAACCTGTGTAGATGGTGTGAATCAGAGGAAAAGACCCCATGCCACTTCCTGTGCAAATACCCTAACCTGATAGGCCACCGCCTGAAATGGTTGGGAACCAGGATCCTGGATCCCGAGAGCTTTTACGGAGTGAGTAAGGACAATATACTCGCATATTGCAGGGTGTTAGGACTCACGAACACTCCAGAGGTACAGCAAGGGGGACAGGGATACAATGGTGAAAACTAAGTGTTCCTAAGCTTAGCACCCGTATGATTTTGATTTTGATTTTGATGAGTTTATTAATTGTTGTTTGAGATTTAGCGCCTCTTTTCAACAACTACACCGGTCAGCTGAGCGAAGTCCCGGCTGCCGACATCCGCCCGCACCAGTCTCCCTCCGCTCGTGATCGCGGCCACCACGCATCGCGGGGCTTGCGAGTACGACTCGCGATGACGCCCATGTTCGGCATTTAGTCTAAGTTTAGTGGCCCTTGTGCGGCATTCTGTATAAGTTAGTGGCCCTTGTGCGGCATTCTAATTAGTATAAGTTTAGTAGCCCCAGTTCGGCGCTCTGAGAGTTCGATTCCTCCCGGTCAAAACGGCGAGGCCCTCGACTTTCATGTACATAGTTAACAGAGAATATAGTTCAGTTAAAGAGTTTATTATAAAAAGTGCTTCAAGTTATTCATTTTACCCCCTAAAATCACACTCCTCATCTTCAAGTTGATGGACTCGATAAAATCCATCTGGTCCTTCGTTAAAATAAGCCTTAAATCGCAAACATTTGGTCCTTCGAGCCGGATTAACTACCCTATTGTGCAGTCTACATTAGAAGTGTGTGTGATTTTTAGTGATATTGTGAAGTGCTTTTAAAAAAAACTGCCTCTTGCTACCCTTGAGAGCAAGCAGGATACTTTAATCAAGACTACCATCGAGGCAATCGGTCATCATCCGCCATCTATTCAAGCACACGGCAAGGGACGCCGTGCGCGCATGAAAACGAAGAAAAGCGGCCATTTTGTGCTTCATTGGTCCTGCCCAGCAGAAGCAAGCAAGCAACTTGGCGCTGAACACAGAAGAAGCAGTGACGTCATTCACAGCTACAAGCACCGATGTTGTGACGTCAGACCATCTGACCCCCCATGGTTGGGTCTTCGGCCGCGCTAGGCACAGCAGTCGGCGCGCGCAGGCAGCGCTGGCTGTAGGAGCGAGAGAGACAGAGAGAGACAACAGCAGCAGCGCTGTACTTGGACATAGCGCACGCGACAGGTCGCGTGCTAACAGGCGGCGCATCATATCAGCGTGCAACGACAACAACAATAAAGCTCATCTGCAGCACTGGTTGGCGTCGTTGGATCGTATTTATTTTCTCTTGGTGTGTTCACTCTGATTTTTATTATTTATTGGATTCCAAATCTAATGTTGTTCACAATTGTTTATAACTACCAAGGTTATATTCACATGGTTTTCTTTCCTAACTAGATTTACTAACCTCTATTGTTTGTTTACATTTTTGCACACTGCTTCATCCAAGCTGTGTTTACATTTTTTTGAATTTAATTTATTTTACAGAGAGCTTAACGCGTACATATAGTTAAAAGTGCAACACTCTTTTATTTTTTCAAAAGTTTTAGTCAACCAAGAGTAAAAATATTTCTGCAAGAAAGAAAAGTATAAACCTCCTCAGAATTTAGAAAGTTTTGATGAAACTGAAAGTATTTTTTATTCAAACTTAAATACTGTACAACTTGCTAAGTAAATTTATTAGTATTTCATAAGACTGATAGCTCTCAAAATTATAGGTTTCACCCTACATCCATTATACGGCATAGTGGACTGGTGTAGGATCCAAGGATTCCTCAACTCACCAGCGTAGTGGACTTTCTTCACCAGAAATTGGTAGTCCAGCTTCCTGATGGTCCAGCCAATCTTCAAACTGTTCAGCGAGCCACTAGTATTGCTTCGCTTATATTCTTGGTGTCAATACGAGCACTCTATCTGGTAGTTTTTGGTTACTCGAAGGACTTCCTAGTCTTCGATGGAACTACATTACTTGATTGCTGTATCGTATGCTACCCTTTAGTTTATTTTCAAAAATTTATAGAATTAGAATTAGTTTTCATCCATATTTATTTAGTACTTTTTCCATTTCCTCTGAAATATCGTTTTGTCTGTTTTAGGTTTATGAAGAGTACAAAAACCCAAACACATTTTTGGCAATTGTACTAGCTGGGTTGTAAGTTTTCGGATTTCATTTCAATGAAATCAAATTCTGTGGGCTTGTTGATAAAAAAACCCAATGGTTTTTTGATGATATACTGTGCTCTGCACAAAATTTTAAAGATTTAAATTACTACCAACCTAAAATTTACAGACATACAACACTTGTTACCTCTTTAGCTGATGTTAGTGTCATCGTTCTTATTTTTTCACTGTGTAGTGAAAATTAGTTATTGCTTAGGTTTTTCTATAGAAGTTTGTCCACCAACGTAAAAAAGATTTTCGAATAGGGCCTTTTATACCCTTTCAACACATTACACTAAACAAAGATAGATAGAAGTGAAATTAAAATGCTTGCTCATCAATCACTCGAATTGGCGAAAGTTTTTTAATTTTTTCATGTGCCTTGCCACGCATTCTTATATTCAACGCTCGCATGAATATAACCCCAATCTAAAGTCGTTCCTCGTTTATCAGCTGCTGCAGCTACTGATAAACCAAAAAACTTAGTTTCTTACTTCGAAAGTGTTTGTCATAGAGATAGAAGTTGCAATCAAAACACTGCTCTGGATCAGAGATTTACAACCCCTGATCAATTTCAAAATTCAAGTCCAATACTTGATTTATTCTTTAAAGATTCATGTGCGCTGTCACATAATACTTACGTCAGACCTTCGTTCTGGCTTAGAATAAACTCCATATCAATGTTTAGTTAACATTAGCGTAACTAAAATTCATCTCAAGCTTAGTTCACTTTATTAACACTCGCTTAATTAAAGCCTCTTTTCAAGGTTTAGTTAGCATTCGCGTAACTAAAATTCATCTCAAGTTTAGCTCACTTTAATTAACACTCGCTTAATTAAAGCCTCTTTTCAAGGATTAGTTAGCATTCGCGTAACTAAAAATCATCTCAAGTTTAGCTCACTTTAATTAACACTCCCTTAATTAAAGCCTCTTTTCAAGGTTTAGTTAGCGTTCGCGTAACTAAAATTCATCTCAAGTTTAGTTCACTTTAATTAACACTCGCTTAATTAAAGGCTCTTTTCAAGGTTTAGTTAAACCTCGTTCAACTGAAAATACTCTTTTAGGCCAAGTTGACACCTAGTCAGCTTGAATACACGCTTTAGGTTTAGTTGACCCTCCATCAGCTAAAAATTCATCTTTTGATTTAGTTGACATTCGCTCAACTAAAAATACTCAGTTTTGGTTTGGTTGACGCTCAGTCGACTAAAGCTCACTCGTTAGATAGTGTTGATAGTTACTCAACTGCACCTCTTTAGAATTTCACAGCAAATTCACCTTTCTTAATTCTCAATTAAGACCCAACATTGTGCACTGCCACGCATTAAGCTAAGCCTTGCTTAACTCAAATCCATTTAGTTTACTTGTACTTCACCAAGTAATCTTTCAAGTTTTAAACATGGAAGCTGCTATCGCTAAGCAGTATGCTACTTTTGTTAAAATTTCAAATCATTTTCACAAGTTTGTTTCCATGGAGGCAGAAGACCTTATAACTCTTCTCGCTGAAATGCGAATTCGAAGGCTAGAGCAGCAGTGGCAAAGCTTCGTTGAACTCGACAAAAACATACGCCTGCTCACTGACTGCAATCTTAATCATGAATACTTTACCCAAGATATTTATTATGAAGCTCAAGGTGCCTATGATCTCAACAAATCAAGGTACTTGTCATTCATTTCTAATCCAGATACTAAGTTGTTTACATTTTTATTGGACCAGCGAACAGCGACACCTCTCATCCAGGGTCCGGCTATACTTTATACAACTGAGCCACCGGAACTTACTCAAGTTCAAACCCCAGCACTCCATTTTGAAAATCAGCCATCTGAACCGCCCGAGTCACAGACACCGGCTATTTTCACAGTAACTCAGCCACCTGCGACGCCAATCGTCCAGGTTCTGGCTAAATCCTTGGAAATCCAGCCACCAAAGCCACCCAAGGCCCAGGCGCCGGCTAGATTTATCCAGCCGCCTGAACAGACTCAAGTTCAGGTCTCGGCTACTCGTTTCTCAAAAGGTCAGGTACCTAGTTCATCAAGCGTTCACACCCCAAACACAAGCAAGAATTCTGATGCATATCGAATTTCAAACCACGCTAGTCGTAACCCCTTTTCAAAATCTCAGTTTTCGAAATTAGTTTTGGACAGTTTACTCAAGATTGATGAGAAAGGCTTGGTATTAACTCACGTTTACAGTTATTACGTTTCATATTCATTCCAGTGGGTATTCGACCCTGGGATACTTTTCGTAAAGAGTTTTACGCTCTTGCCTCCAGCCAGCTCTTGCGCTATAAAAGCTGGATCTTCGACAAGGATTTGCTATTTGCTAGCGTAACACATTTTGTAGAAACCTCAAGTTAGTAGCCAGGTAGCTTTTGCGCTGCAAATCCTGGACTTTAACAAACGACAGTGCCATTAACGGCCATCACTTTGTAAATATTGTAAATGTTAGAATTAAGTATTTTTTCAAGTTTAACAGCTGAGTCCTAGCTCAGTGTCAACTATTCCATATTTTGATGCAAGCTCAAGCTTACGAGTTTTCATTTACTTATAATGATTTTACTCTTTAGTTGCAAGCTCACTACTTGCAATCTTTTCGATTTAGTTCACAATTCTTTGTATATTACTACAAGTTGTTATCAAGTTGTCTCATTTGCTTATTTTTCATGTTACTCTATTCAGTCTCAAGTTCAAAACCTGTTTCTGTTTTGCTTTTCAGAGCTTGCGAGCTCTTTCAAACTTTGCCTAAGATTATAAAAATTACCTTAAAATTTCTTACCTTATCCTTTACTTAATCAAAAAATTAGTTTGTTTTGGATTTTTACAGATATCAGTTAATCGCTTACCTGGAAGCGATTAAAGGGGGCGGAATGTTTGAGATTTAGCGCCTCTTTTCGACAACTACACCGTCAGCTGAGCGACGGACGCCACGAAAGTCCCGGCTGCCAACATCCGCCCGCACCAGTCTCCCTCCGCCCGTGATCGCGGCCACCACGCATCGCGGGGCTTAGACTAAATGACGCCCTTGTTCGGCATTTAGTCTAAGTTTAGTGGCCCTTGTGCGGCATTCTAATTAGTATAAGTTTAGTAGCCCCAGTTCGGCGCTCTGAGAGTTCGAGTCCTACCGGTCAAAAGGGTGAGGCCCTCGACTTTCATGTACATAGTTAACAGAGAATATAGTTAAGTTAAAGTGTTTATTATAAAAAGTGTTTCAAGTTATTTATTTTACCCCCTAAAATCACACTCCTCATCTTCAAGTTGATGGACTCGATAAAATTCATCTGGTCCTTCGTTAAAATAAGCCTTAATTCGCAAACAATTGTACATTATGTTGTACAAAATACATTAGTTGAAAAAGTTATACATCAGATTAAATTACAAAATAAAATAAAATAAAATAAAGGTATATAAAAGGTATGTAAATATAGATAATATAAAATAACAATAACAGTAATAACAACAATAATCATAATAATAATAGCAATAGTAATAGTTAGATGAATGTGAAGGAATAGATCAGTTCACAGATTCACTAAATCACTATAAAATATTGCAACAGGTACACAATTTAACCACGGCGTACCAGACTCAGTCTTCTCCCTCAGCAGTAAAGATATGTGATTTGACGAGATGTTTGAAACTGGACAGGGATGATGATAGGCGTATATGAGGGGGTAGTGTGTTCCATGAGTAAGTAGCCAGTATATGAAAAGATCGTTTCAGACAGTCCGTGCGAGCAAAGGGGACAATCAACGAATCAAGTGCATGCGGGTTCGCCATTCTCAAGGGACGTGAGCTGAGCTTCTCAACAAACAAATTCGCCAAATAGGAGGGAGTACCTGTGAGAAGGATTCTATAGAGCAAGCAGGCAGCAAAATAATCCCTGCGGCCCGCTACTCGAGCCAGCCAAGCTCACGTTGGTAGGGTACAACGTGATCACTCTTTCTTATCCTAAAGATGTACCTAATCCCACGATTGAGCAAACGCTGTAGTATGAGATCCTGCCCACCCGAGATATTACAGTACACCAGTGAACAATAGTCAATAATAGGAAAAAGCAAGGTCTGCACGAGGTGTTTACGCAAATCAAAGGTGGTGCTGCGTCTGAAATGGTTAAGACGGTACAAAAGAGAGTTGGATCTACGACAAACATACCGAACATGGTCTTTCCAGTTCAGCTTAGAGTCCAGCACCACCCCCAAACTACGCGCAGAGGGGACAAACGGGACTTTGCGGCCACCAAACCGCAGGTCTCGAATACCCAAATCGTTAAAGGCATTGACGTAGGACGGGGTCCCAAAAATCATTGCCTTGGTCTTACCAGCATTCAACACCAGCTGATTAGTGGCAGCCCAGTCAGCAATGTGTTCAGCACCCCGGCTCAGTCTTCCAAGAGTGACATGAATGTCCTCAAGTCGGCCCCGCACGTAAATCTGCAGGTCATCCGCATAAATCACATGAAAGACACCAGGGCCAAGGCCTAAAGCAATGTCAACAGCAAACAGAAGGAAGAGCAGAGGACCCAACACGGAGCCCTGGGGCACACCCTTATTAAGGGGGCGGAAAGAAGTAAAACTGCCGTCCTCTGCCCTTACTGCTTGCGAGCGGCCAACCAGATAAGAGGCAACCCATCTCAAAACCCCATGCGAAAAACCCAAGGACTGTAGCTTCCTGAGCAACGTTACGTGCGAGACCGAATCGAAGGCTTTACTAAAATCAAAAAGCGACAGTGCGGTCATTTGTCTTCTGTCCATACCCACCCGAATGTCGTCCGTGAGTTTCAATAGTGCTGTCTATGTGCTATGTCCTGCTCTGAAGCCCGCCTGATAATCGTCTATCAAACCCTGCGATTCAACAAAGGCAGTAATCTGGTCATGGACCAGTCTCTCAAGGATCTTCGACATAAAACTGAGCAGGGAGATAGGATGAAAATCATTCAGACAAGATGGAGAGGGTGTCTTATTGAGAGGGATCACTTGTGACTTCTTCCACTGCTCAGGAAAGGTCGATGTGGATAGGGAAGTATTAAAAATATTGCAGATGAAAGGACCAATGGAAGGAAAGGCTGACTGAATAAAGCTCTGCGGTAGGGAGTCAATGCCCACCGCCTGGGATGTCGATTGGCACATAACGCGTGCTATCTCGCCCACCGTCACATCCACAAACGCAAAGCCACCATGATCTGTCTCTTTTTCCAAGTTATTCAGAAAAAGAGAGAGTTCTGGTGCCATATTATCAAAAGAGACAGAGGCAAAGTGAGCATTGAGATCCTCCACCGAGAAGCTACCCAGATTGGAGTCTGCTTTGGAAGAGATACCAAGATGCCTTAGTTCCTTCCAGAGCTGTTGAGGATCAGTGATGTTCTTAAGCCTTTGCCAATAGAAGTCGAGTCTTGCAGACTCAATCCTCTTATGTGCAAAATCACGCGCTTGCCTGTATAAAAATAGTTCAATATCGAGTCTCGAGCGTCGGTAACGTCTGTAGAGTCCGTCTCTTTCAGTCAATAGGTCACGGTGGTATGCAGTAAACCACGGATGACGATTCTTTCTTTGTTTGAGGGTTTTCAGAGGAGCAAAAATATCAAGAGCAACGTTGAGGTTAGAGTACAAGCAACCCACCCTCTCACTAAGCGAATGCGTTTCGTTCGTGAATACTGACCAATCACACCCAAGCAAAAATTCATTCAAAGCTCTAGCATCAACAGATTTGAAGTCCCTGAAAGTTAAGTCATTCGTCAAAACTTGGGGGGTTTGAATGTCAAGGGTGACTGTCATCAGGTCATGCCCCGCAAAAAAAGGTGTCTCTGTCTTCCAGTAGCTAGTCACAGTGTCCAGTGCGTCAACGAGAACCAGGTCAAGCCAAGTATCCGAGTAGGAGGTGTGATGTGTAGACCCAAATGGGACCGAAAACAGAGAATTCTCATCAATAAAATCACGCACAAAAATCGCATCAGGCGAGTCCGAGAGCTGGTCTGCATTAAAATCACCAAGGATGACCTTAGTGCCATAATCATGCATATTATCACGCAGGTCGGACACAAAGTCAGAGCCGAGGACAAATGGGGCATGCGGGGGCCTATACACCACACCTACAAATATGGGGTCAGTGCCTCCAAGAGAGACCTCAGCAAGAAGATACTCAGGATGACCAGGCCTACCGTTCCACTCAGTGGAAGACGAGCAGAGGCGTTTGACTGACAGAGATTGATGAACATAAAGTGCCACCCCGCCCCCCTGGTTATTACGGTCATGCCTTGGAAGAGTATAACCCTCCAAAGCAACAAGCTCATCCTCAATCGAAGGACCCAAATGGGATTCAGCAACAGCGATCGCGTGTATCATGGGCTGTGACAAAAGAAACAGCCTAACCTGCTCGATATGTCCCTTAAGGGAGTTAGCATTGAAATGGCAGACACGCAGCATCATGCCATTGCCACGCACGGAGCTCTGGTGTAAAGAGTGTGTAGAAGGCTGGGAGAATGATTGAGAATGAGATGAAGAAGAACTAAAGAGTAGCGGGTTGAAATAGGATGTAGTAGAAGAAGAAGTAGTTACATGTGAGGTGAGAGATGAAAGATGCGTACTGTGAAGAAGACTGAAGTGATAATATGAAAATGTAATATTACTGCGAGAGAGAAGATGTGTCAGCATACCTGTTATTACAAAAAACGATTCAAATCTTCAATGCTGGAGATGAGTGTAGGGGTGGCTCCCTTCTTCCTGCGAACGTAGATTCGGCCACTGCGGATGAAGCTGATGAATCCAGAGTCAGATTGTCTCGCCTTCTCACGTACAGCACGATGCAAATCAAAAACTTCCTTAGGAAGGAATTCGTTCAAGTTCAGCAGTCCAGGCAAGATTGAGTTGGGATCAATCTCAGGGGGTAAATTCGATGACAATGCAGAGGTGTGCAGCTTACCCAACTTAATTTTGCTCTGGATAATTTCTAGCATGAGTGCTCTGGAGTGAAGTGTAACCAGAATCGATGGTGGGCGACTTTGCTGACGATTCGTAGGCGAGGTTGTGGTTGGAGGTTGAGTTGAGGACGTTGCAGCGTTTGTAGTGGAAGTTGACGTTGCTGACCTTGTGGTGGCCTTGCTGATGAGCATCCTTGCACCCACTATATCACGGGCTTAAGTATCCGGACGCAGAGTCTTGAGTACTGAGAGGACAAGTGATTTCACGTTGGCACCAGGAGGAGTAGCAAGACCTCCAATAACCAGCTCCGAGGAATTTGTGGAGCGTGTCGTCGCGTTCAGTCGAGCAAGATCCGAGCTGAGAGCGGCATTCTTTTTCTCGATCTGTTGAATTTTATTTAACAGCTCAGTATCACAGTGGAGGGTGGCAGACAGTTCCGGATTTTTAAATTTCTTCTTCAGCTCAGCCAGTTCACCTTTTATATCTTCCAGCTGGTCTTCAACAGTGTCAACTCGAGCTATCAACTTCGGGATGACATCCAGATCAGCAAGTTTGTTGTCTATTCCATCGAAGCGCTCCTTGAAGGAAGTCTTCAGGTTTCCAAGCTCATTCAGGATACTTCTCAAAAGTGCCTCATTGGCTACTGGCTCAACATTCTCCGAAGTTACGGCATTCGAGGTATTAGATGAACCGGATGAGGCTGAGTTTGTGCGCAGACGAGTGTTCGGTGCGTCGTTCAACCTAGTCCTGTCAGGCGCGGCCTGGGTGATGCAGAACGTGCAGGCTTTCGCTTGCTTACCATGCAGCTCACAGTTGCTAATTTAGCACACTGCGAATGGTAGAGCTTGCTGCAATTGTCGCAACAGTGTAGTTTCGCATTTGTGCGCGCGGGCCCGTGACAAGAGCCGCAGAGAGGAGTATCTTTCCCGTTCATGACTGAAGTTTTAAGTATCACTGGCTACTCTTAAGCTCTCAAGCACGCAGTACTGCACAAAGAGCTAGCGAGATGACGGACAAGAAGTACTAGTCAACCTGTGGTCAGGCCACAGGTAAGTGAAAAGGCCAAGAATTGGTCAGACCACTGTGTGGTATAGACCACCTAAAGAGGCTAGCAAGTAGTAGAAGACTATGAATAGTCAGGCCGTAAAACCGCAGACAAGGGGTGACAGTTGCCAAAACGGTCAACCAGTGTAAGGTTATAGTACACCGTACAGGCTCCAAGGTATGCCGGGTTGCCAGGTATCAATTGCGCAGCCTATGTATAATTCAAAAATTCGCGTGGATTTGCACTAAATTTTCTATGGCTATGAGCGCACTATTGTAGATAGGACTTAAGGCACTTTGCGCGGCTAAACACTGATGCCACCAAAATTTTGCACTAACCTCACTTTGCACTGGTGTAATTTAATAAGTTTTTTCAAAGTTAATTTACTATGAGCAACACCACAGTAAACAAAAGTCAATCAATCCACTTAAAGTAGCACGATAACCGCTACACTAGAAAAAAGAATCTCTCAGTGAACACAGGAACGAGACTCAAATACTAGGCAAAAACCGAGAGTGTGTGTACGTACGTCCAGAGCTATACTATGAATCCGTATGCAGTGATTTAATAATAATAATAATAATAATAATAATCATTCTTTGAATTTACCTATGCACAGTCAGCGGACATCTTAACATACAGTAGTTTGAATTTGCCGGAGAAAAAATATGGCCGCCATAGTCGAAATTTTTATGGCCTGCCAACCTGGTACAGCCAAAAAAAATTCATTAACTTAGAGAAAAGTGAGGTTAACAAATACAAGTTTTAATAAAGATGTTTATCAATTATAAAATGCTACTCATATAATAAATTGATACCGCATTTATACATTTCACAATTGAGGGAGTTGATGGTCTTGGTCAAAATGTAATGTTGTAAAATAATTCTGGAGGAGTAGATGCTAATGCTTTATGGTCATAATTTTAATTTTTCAACATTTCGATATTCTGTTCAAGAGCTATAATTATTTACAAGAATTTAATTCATTTTATTATATTATGATGAAACTTTAAAAAATTAAAAGAAGTCAATTATGTCAGATATTATTTCTGACCGGTCAAAAATCAATATTGTTTTTTATATGTACTAGCTCTTCTGAGCGCGCTTCAAGCGCGCATAGGAAAAAAACAATAAGAGTAACCTCAAAATGCACTTTTCGAATATTTTAAAAACTTCTTCACCAATCAGCTCACGAATAAAAATCTTACGCAAGATGGCGATAGCTCTCTTTAATAAAGGGATTCAATAATGTTTGTTATATTTACATTAACATCTACTCTTTTAAATTATTCAAAATTTCGTTCTTATTATTAAAATATAGCTCTTGAAGTGGATATCATACATATATTGAAATGTTGAAAAAATATGACCATCAACATTAAGCATTAACATCTTCTCCTGACCAGTCTTTTTTTACTACAGCCAAGCATCGCATTTTGACCATGAGTCCATCTACTCAACTGTAAAATATATATACGCGGTATTAATTTATTAATTAAGTAACATTATATTATTGATGAACATTTTTATTAAATCTTGTATTCATTAACCTCACTTTCACCTCAGTTGATGAGTTTTTATTTTTATTTTTTTGCCGAGTTGGCAGGCCATAAAAATTTCTACTATGGTGGCCATGTTTTTTCTCCGGCAAATTTAAACGACTGCATGTTAAGATGTCCACTGACTGTACGTTCGCGATCTATGACCATCGGAGGGACTTGCTGAGTAAGTTCATACTTCATCTTCTCATAACTATAATTTTTTTACTTTCATCCTTCTTGACATAGGTTGAATAGGATTTATAATGATCCTGTTTACGATCATGTTTAAAGTTTCAGTATACTTTTACTTCAAAAGTTCAAACTTTAGACCTATAAGTTTGAACTTTACGTTTCAAAGTATAAACTTTGAATGTGAAACTTTATTCTTTTACTTTAAAGGTTAAATTTTTAGACCTAGAAGTTTAAACTTAAAGATTAAATGTTTAAATTTTCAATATAATACTTTATACTTTTAGCTAAAATGTTTAAACTTTCAGTATGATACTTTATACTTTTACTTCAAAAATTCAAACTTTAGACCTATAAGTTTGAACTTTACATTTAAAAGTTTAAACTTTCAATGTGAAACCCTATACTTTTATTACAAAAGTTTAAACTTTAAGTTTAAGTGTTCAAACTTTCAATATAATAATCATACTTTTAGTTAAAATGTTTAAAGTTTCAGTAAGATACTTTATATTTTTACATCAAAAGTTCAAATTTTAAGATTAAATATTTGAACTTTCGTTATGACACTTTATACTTTTATTTGAAAAATTAAAACTTACTTTTTAGAGACCCGTTTTTCTTAAAACACATTTATTAGTCAACAGGGTTTGTTATGTTGAATCCAAGACATTTTAAATAATTTTCGTTTTGTCTAACCGAATTAAATTTAAATGACTTATTTAGAAAGCTGAGCTCAAGACCTTTTGAATGATATATGATTTTATATAGAAATTTCGATTTAAAGTTATAATTTTAATATTAATTATTATTAATATTATATATATTAATATTAAAGCCAAAGTTATAATTTTAATATCTGATCTACCAGCCCACAACCATCACTCACCTTATCTAACCCGATTTACTATTCTCACCCATATCAAGAACTTGAAACCCATCACATTACTGACCTTAAATATTTGATTTACTTCAAATACGGTACTCTATCCCCAAAACTTATCTCACCCAATCTACCAACAAATCCTACTCAGCTTATTCATCAACTCAGTCACTAACTTTAAAGTTTTGTTGAAGTACTTTAAATTTTAAAAAAGCTCTATTAATATTTTTAAGTGCAATAACAAACCCTCCCACCCTCCTCCCCCTAAACCTCCGCCTAACGAACCTTATCTACCTTACCAACCTGAACCGACTTAAATGATTAGCTCTCACTAAACCATCGTATTTCGCTTATCTAACCAGCTGGCTTGGGACTGCGCAAATCTGCCAACTTAAGTGTCCCTTGATTACTCTAAAAAATTTCTCGTACTGCACAAATTTTAATTCCTGATTAATTTTTATTCTGGGCTACTTTTTGATTTTTGAAATCATAGGTGTGTTGTTTCTTTATCGTGACTGTTGCTGAATCTAGTATTGATCCAATACATGGATGCGTTGTATTCTCGAATGTCATTGGATCTAGTATTGCTTCAACACATTTATGTGCTATTTCTTTGACACAAGTATGGTTGGATATAGTATTGATCCAATACTTCGATGCGTTGTTTTCTCAACGTGAATGTGAAAGGATCTTGTACTTATTTAACACATCAGCGAGATATTTCTGTGTAAGTACATAAATGTTGTGTAATAGTATATTATATAGTAAGTGCGTAAAATGCATCATTCACACACGCGTTTGGCAAAGCCGACGCCAATAGCACAAGTGTGTGAACAATGCAGTTTACGCACGCATTATGTATACTATTTTATATTACGAGTACTCGAAAATGCATCAAAAGTGTGTATTTATTGTCAGAATTTGGCTAAACTTTTAAATTTTTAGATTGATAGGTTAGATCTTGCTAGCAGACCGTCATAGTTGTTCTTGCTAGGATGGGTACTTTGGTTTTAGCTGTACACTATATAATATACATGGGTTTGCTATAGTGTACGTTTCACACCGCGGCCTCGAACTCGAACTCACATCGGCGCGTTGTAAGGAGAATAGATTTCATGATTTAGCATCGCTTGATTTGTTTACTTAAGAGTGCTAACGTTGAAACTGATGCACAAGAATGATCCTGAAAAAATTGTTCATATAAGTATAAGCTTGGCCATCAAAACACTGCCGGTAGTGTCGTCTGCTTTCTCCACGCTGCCGCCGTCAGCCGCTGTCTCGGTGTTGTGTTTACTGTTTACCTGCACCTAATCTTTCTCGACGTTAATTTTTTGAAGTCGCGGTCTCCACCGGTGCTCAAGCCAAAAACTGAGGTAGTTGCTCGTGTTTAAAAACATTTGATCCTTCGTAATTAGGGCTTCACGATATCCGATAAAAATATCGATATCGACTCGATAACGAGACGATATCGATACGATATCCGATACGATACAAATTTTTCAGATCGATAATAATACGATAAAAATTTTATTCAATATCGCCGATATTCTCGTATCGACGATACGTAATTGTCGATAATATCGAAATTTATCGATCTCGGAAAATTTTTTTTGACATTCCGAGCTTTCTTGAATTTTTCAATCTACGAATTGAA
This sequence comes from Encarsia formosa, assembly GCA_038277355.1. Lineage (NCBI taxonomy): Eukaryota > Metazoa > Arthropoda > Insecta > Hymenoptera > Aphelinidae > Encarsia > Encarsia formosa. The sequence goes on from CM076187.1 coordinate 24,945,894, forward strand.
AAACTAAATATTGTATTTTTTTTGGATCAGCGTATATATAATTAAGCTTTATGATCAAGCCCCAAAAAGGCACAATTTAAATATAAGTTCCAAGTTAAAATATTCATTGTTTCGCGTAGTCTAGTGGCTACGGTCACCGCCTTCAAAATCTGATACAGTATGTTCAAATCTCGACAATTTTTTTTTTTCTTTTTTTTTTTACTTTTTGTTAACCGTTGCTTTGTTTTAAACTGTTTACAAGTATTTTCTTTTTTCTTTATAAGTAAGTTTTTTTTTTCTTTTTTATTGATAAAATAAATATTAAAAACCGTATGAATTATTAATGGTTGCCAGAAAATGAATAACCTGGGCACCCGAGTTCAACAAAAAAACTGGTCGGCTATTCCCCAAGCTCTAAACCCCCAAGACCCTTGGCGCCCGAGTTCAACAAAAAAACTGGTCAGCTATCTCCCAAGCTTTAAACCCCCAAAACCCTGGGTGCCCGAGTTTAACAATAATCAGATCGGCTATCCTCCAAGCTCTAAACTCCCAAAACCCTGGGTGCCCGAGTTCAACAAAAAAACAGATCGGCTATACCATTTTTTCGTTGACCTCGGGCGCCCAGGGTTTTGGGGGTTTAGAGCTTGGAGGTCAGCTAATCAGTTTTTTCGTTGACCTCGGGCGCCCAGGGTTTTGGGGGGTTTAGAGCTTGGAGGATAGCTGATCAGTTTTTTTGTTGACCTCGGGCGCCCAGGGTTTTGGGGGCTTAGAGCTTGGAGGAATGGGATAGCTGATCGGTATTTTTGTTGACCTCGGGCGCCCAGGGTTTTGGGGGTTCAAGGCTTGGGGGATAGCTAATCAGTTTTTTCGTTGACCTCGGGTGCCCAGGGTTTTGGGGGTTAAGAGCTTGGGGGATAGCTGATCAGTTTTTTTGTTGAACTCAGGCACCCAAGGTTTTGGGGGTTTAGAGCTTGGGGTGGGATTATATATCTCTTTTCGTGACGGACGAAACTTTTTGTCGACCAAAAAAATTTTTCGTCAGCAAAAAATTTTTTTCGTTGACAAAACATTTTTGACGTAAAAAACGTCTACGTGATGTAAAATACCTTCACAAAATAATTTTTGAATTTTGATGACTTGAAAAGCAGATTGAGGATCAGTAATAGTAAGTTAAATTAAAATAAATTAATTTATAAATATTTTTATTCCACTTAAATTGTTTTTTAATATTATTTAAATATCAGTTAATGCTAAGCAAAAAATTTTAATTATCTATGGCTTATTTACCTGTTGGAACAATTCGATACAAGCTTTCTATTTACAACAGGTAAATAGCTGTAGATAATTAAAATTTTTTGCTTAACATGTTTAAAAAAGTTCAAAATATATGAATTCTTTCATGATAGCATAGTTATACAATTTCAAAAATTTGTTAGTGCAATTTAAGTTCAAGCAATATAGTTCACATGGTCAAGTGTTCACTATAGCAAATTGATTAAATTGTATAACTATGTAATAAAAAAAAACCAATTTTAGCTCTTTATTTCAACAACAGCCCAAAACAAAATATTTTAATAATCTCCCTTTACCCTCATTGGAATTAATTTAACAAGCAATTTCTATAATTGAGCAAACAACTCAATTTTATTTTAAATTAGTTTTTCATATTGTTTGAGAAATAGAAATTAACGCGAGCGAAAAGGGACGAGGAGAAGGCAGGAAATCACTGGGCTTCGAATAACTAACACTGGCATTTAATTATGAACTTTAACTTTTGGTAAATTTATTTATCGGTATCTAAGTTTACAATAGAGGAGAGTGGTCACGCCGTTTTGACCGGGTGGCACTCTACCTCTGGCAATAGTCATTGACTTTAATTAGCGGAGCACACTAAACACGACTGCTCGCTTTCTTTAACTGATGCCGACTGCCTGCGGACGGAAGTCTTCTCGGCGACCACGCCTCGCGTGAGTCGCTCGGCTGATTTCCGACCGAGGTAGTCCAAACTAACGGCTTAAGCGCCAAAATTGAAATTTATACTATTAATTCTAAACACATATTCACTGACAAAATAGTGGCAATGAATATAAGAATGAAATAAAAAAATATTTCATTCTTATACTTAAGTTTCAAATATCGATTGCCCGCGCGAAGAAAAACCTTACCCCGAAATCTACCGTGAAGAAAGTAAAAATGGAGGTGTTTTCAACCAATAACATGTTTCTAAAAGATTTTAATAAATATTTTAACTGAGGAAAAAAAAATTTTAAATCAGTTTTTCTACCAATTCGTTGATACATTACAATAAAAAACAATTTCTCGACATATTAGCCACGAATAAAATGACTCTTAAGTTTTCAGCTTATAAAAATCACAAAGGTTATTTTATTCGCGGCTGGTGGGTTGGAAAATATTTTTTTATTATAATATATCAACAAATTGATAACAAATATTATTTTAAAATTTCTTTCCTCGGCTAGAATAATAAATAAATTAGTCTTTGAGAGACATTTTATTGGTCAAAAGTAGCCCTGTCGTTATTTTTTTCGTGGCAGATTTTGATCTAAGGTTTTTTTTCGCACAGGCAATCAATATTTATATTGCAATGATTAATAATATTATAATAAGTAAAAAAATTTCTTCACAAAGATTAATCATTTTTTATTAGCTTATCAAGTAAGGATTGGTATTTAAATAATATTAAAAAATAATTTTAGTAGAATAATAATATTTATAAATTAATTTATTTTAATTTAACTTATTATTGATCCTCAATCTGCTTTTCAAGTCATCAAAATTCAAAAATTATTTTGTGAAGGTATTTTACATCACGTAGATGTTTGTACGTCGAAAATGTTTTGTCAACGAAAAAAATTTTTTGCTAACGAAGTAACCTTAGTAACCTTAAAAACCAACTGTTTGCCGACGTACAGATGGCCCCTTTGAACTTGAGGTCGAGCCAAGAGCCAAATTACAGTCGATTAATCTATTTTTTTTTTCCCCTTTGAAACAGAGCACATCTTAGGCATGTTTGAAAGCATAACCTGCAAAAGAAATTGTTTGCCGATGTTCAGATAGACCATTGAAGTCGCCCTAGAGCAAAGAGCAAATTTTGAGTTGATTTTTTAATCAATTTGCTTTGCTCTCTAAAAGGAAACATCTTATGCATGTTTGAAAACATAACCTGCAAAAGAAACTGTTTGCCGACATTTATGTGGACCTTAAAAGTTTCTATGGGGCCAAAAACCAAATTTTATTTTATAAATTTTCTTTCACTTTGAAACAGGGTACATCTTAGGCATGTTTGAAAACATAACCTGAAAAAGAAACTGTTAGCCGACGTTCAGATCGACCATTAAAGTTGCTCTAGAGCCAACAGCAAAATTTCAGTCGATTATTCGACTAATTTCTTTTGCCTTTGAAATAGGACACATCTTAGGAATGTTTGAAATCATAACCTGCAAAAGAAACTGTTTTCCGACGTTCAGATGGCCTTTTGCACTTTCCGTAGTGCCAAGAGCCAAATTTAAGTCGATTAATCTATTGATTTTTTTTCCTTCAAAAGAGGACGCATCGTAGGCATGTTTGAAAACATAACCTGCAAAAGAAACTGTTTTCCGACGTTCAGATGGCCCTTTGCACTTGCTCTAGAGCCAAAAAAAAATTTCAGCCGATTTGCAGGTTATGTTCGTCTAATTTTTTTTGCCTTTGATACAGGGCACATCTTAGGCCTATTTGAAAACATAACCTGCAAAAGAAATTGTTGGCCGATGTTCAGATATACCTTTGAAGTTGCCTTAGGGCCAAGAGCGAAATTTCTGTCGATTTTTTAATTATCTTTCTTTGCCTTTAAAACAGGGCACATTTAGGAACCTTTGAAAACGTAACCTTTCGAACCAACTGTTTACCGACGTACAGATGGCTCTTTGAACTTGCTGCAGAGCAAAGAGCATAATTTCGGTCGATTTTTCAATTAATTTTCTTCTCCTTAGAAACAGGGCTTTTGAAAACATAACCTGGAAATGAAATTGTTTGCCTACGTTCAGATGGACCTTGACAGTTTCTCTAGGTCTAAAAACAAAATTTCAGTTAATTATTCTATTAATTTTCTTTGCCTTTGAAACAGGGCACATCTTAGGCATGTTTGAAAACAAAACCCGCAAAAGAAACTGTTTGCCGATGTTCAGATGGACCTTTGAAGTTGCACTAGAGCCAAGAGCATAATTTCAGTCGATTATTCGACTATTTTCTTTTGCCTTTGAAACAGGGCACATCTTAGGAACGTTTGAAAACATAGCCTGCAAAGGAAACTGTTTGCCGAGTCTCAAATGGCCCTTTGTACTTGCTCTAGAGGCAAAAAAAAAATTTCAGCTGATTTGCAGGTTATGTTCGTCTAATTTTTTTTGCCTTTGATACAGGGCACATCTTAGGCATGTTTCAAAACATAACCTGCAAAAGAAATTGTTTGCCGATTTTCAGATATACCTTTGAAGTTGCCTTAGGGCCAAGAGCGAAATTTCTGTCGATTTTTCAATTAATTTTCTTTGCCTTTGAAACAGGGCACATATAGGAACCTTTGAAAACATAACCTCCCGAACCAACTGTTTACCGACGTACACATGGCCCTTTGAACTTGCTGCAGATCAAAGAGCATAATTTCGGTTGATTTTTAAATTAATTTTTTTCGTCTTTGAAACAGAGCCTCTGAAAAAATAACCTGGAAATGAAACTGCCTGCCGATATTCAGACGGACCTTTGAAGTTGCTCTAGAGGCAAGAGCAAAATTTCAGTTGTTTATTCTATAAATTTTCTTTGCATTTGAAACGGGGCACATCTTAGGCATGTTTGAAAACACAACCTGCAAAAGAAACTGTTTGCCGATATTCAGATGGACCTTTGAAGTTGCTCTAGAGCCAAGAGCAAAATTTCAGTTGTTTAGTCTATAAATTTTCTTTGCATTTGAAACGGGGCATATCTTAGGCATGTTTGAAAACATAAACAGCAAAAGAAACTGTATGCCGATGTTCAGATGGACCATTAAAGTTGCTCTAGAGCCAAGAGCAAAAATTCAGTCGATCATTCGACCATTTCTTTTTGCCGTTGAAACAGGGCACATCTTGGGAACGTTTGAATTCATAACCTTCCGAACCAACTGTTTGCCAACGTACAGATGGCCCCTTTGTACTTGAGGTCGAGTCAAGAGCCAAATTACAGTCGATGTATCTATTAATTTTTTTTTCCTTTGAAACAGAGCACATCTTGGGCATGTGTGAAAACATAACCTGCAAAAGAAATTGTTTGCCAATGTTCAGAAAGACCATTGAAGTTGCTCTAAAGATAAGAGCAAATTTTGAGTCGATTTTTTAATCAATTTGCTTTGCCTCTCTAAAAGGACACATCTTAGGCGTGTTTGAAAACATATCCTGCAAAAGAAACTGTTTGCCGACATTTATGTGGAACTGAAAAGTTTTTCTAGGGCTAAGAACCAAATTTTATTCTATAAATTTTTTTTCCCTTTGAAACTGGGCACATCTTAGGCATGTTTGAAAACATAACCTGCAAAAGAAACTGCTTGCCGACGTTCAGATGGACCTTTAAAGTTGCTCTAGAGCCAACAGCAAAATTTCAGTCGATTATTCGACTAATTTCTTGTGCCTTTGAAACAGGGCACATCTTAAGAATGTTTGAAATCATAACCTGCAAAAGAAACTGTTTGCCGACGTTCAGATGGCCCTTCGCACTTTCTGTAGAGCCAAAAGCCAAATTTATGTCGATTAATCTATCGATTTTTTTGCCTTCAAAACAGGGCACACCTTAGGCATGTTTGAAAACATAACCTGCAAAAGAAACTGCTTGCCGACGTTCAGATGGACCTTCGCACTTTCTGTAGAGCCAAGAGCCAAATTTATGTCGATTAATCTATCGATTTTTTTGCCTTCAAAACAGAGCACACCTTAGGCATGTTTGAAAACATAACCTGCAGAAGAAACTGTTTGATGTCGCTCAGATGGCCCTTTGTACTTGCTCTAGAGCCAAAAAAAATTTCAGTCAATTGTTCATCTAATTTTTTTTTGCCTTTGAAACATGGCACATCTTAGGCATGTTTGAAGACAACCTACAAAAGAAATTGTTTGCCGATGTTCAGATGGACCATTAAAGTTGCTCTATCGCCAAAAACCAAATTTCAAACGAATATTTCATGAATTTCCTTTGCCTTTGGAACAGAGTACCTCCTTGGAACGTTTGAAAACATAACCTCCAGAACCAACTGTTTGCCGACGTACAGATGGCTCCTTTGAACTTGAGGTCGAGCCAAGAGCCAAATTACAGTCGATTTATCTATTTTTTTTCTTTTGCCTTTGAAACAGGGCACATCTTAGGAATGTTTGGAATCATAACCTGCAAAAGAAACTGTTTGCCGACGTTTCGATAGTCCATTGAAGTTTCTCCAGAACCAAAAGCGAAATTTCAGTGGATTTTTTAATAAATTTGCTTTGCCTCTCTAACAAAGCACATCTTAGGCATGTTTGAAATTATAACCTGCAAAAATACCTGTTAGCTGGTAATCAGACGGAACTTAAAAGTCACTCTAGGGCCAAAAAAAAATTTTCAAGATGTGCCCTGATAGAGGGGCAAAAAAAATGAATTAAAAAAAGAACTAAAGTTTGGCTCTTGGCTCTAGATAAACTTCAATGGTCAATCTAAACGTCGGCAAACAGTTTCGTTTGCAGGTTATGTTTTCAAACATGCCTAAGATGTACCGTGTTTTAAAGGCAAAAAAAATTAGTCGAATAATCGACTGAAATTTTGTTTTTGGCGCTATAGCAACTTCAATGGGCCTTCTGGACGTCAGCCAACTGTTTCCTTTGCAGACCATGTTTTCAAACATGCCTTACATGTGTCGTGTTTCAAAGGCGAAAAAAATTTATGGGATAATCGACTTCAATTTAGCTGTTGGATCAAGAGCAAGTTCAAGGGTCCATCTGAACATCGGCAAACAGTTTCTTTTGCAGGTTATGTTTTCAAACGTTCCTAAGGTGTGCCCTGTTTCAAAGGCAAAAAAAATCAATACATCAATTGACTTGAATTTGGCTCTTGGCTCTACAGGAAGTTCAAAGTGCCATCTAAACGTCGGCAAACAGTTAGTTTGGAAGGTTATGATTGCAAAGGTTCCTAAGATGTGCCCTGTTTCAAAGGCAAAGAAAATTAATTGAAAAATCGACCGAAATTTCTCTCTTGGCCCAAGAGCAACTTCAAAGGTTTATCTGAACATCGACAAACAATTTCTTTTGCAGGTTGTGTCTTCAAACATGCCTTAGATGTGCCCTGTTTCAAAGGCAAAAAAAATTAGACGAACAATGGGCTGAAATTTTTTTTTGGCTCTAGAGCAAGTTCAAAGGGCCATCTGAGCGTCGGGAAACAGTTTCCTTTGCAGGTTATGTTTTCAAACGTTCCTAAGATGTGCCCTGTTTCAAAGGCAAAAGAAATTAGTTGTATAATTGCCCGAAATTTTGCTCTTGGCTCTAGAGCAAGTACGAAGGGCCATCTGAGCGACGGCAAAAAGTTTCTTTTGCAGGTTATGTTTTCAAACATGCCTTACATGTGTCGTGTTACAAAGGCGAAAAAAATTTATGGGATAATCGACTTTAATTTAGCTGTTGGATCAAGAGCAAGTTCAAGAGTCCATCTGAACATCGGCAAACAGTTTCTTTTGCAGGTTATGTTTTCAAACGTTCCTAAGGTGTGCCCTGTTTCAAAGGCAAAAAAATCAATAGATCAATTGACTTGAATTTGGCTCTTGGCTCTACAGGAAGTTCAAAGGGCCATCTGAACGTCGGCAAGCAGTTTTCTATGGAGGTTATGATTTCAAACATTCCTAAGATGTACCCTATTTCAAAGGCAAAATAAATTAGTCGAATAATCGACTGAAATTTTGCTGTTGGCTCTAGAGCAACTTGAATGGTCCATTTGAACGTCGGCGAACAGTTTCTTTTGCAGGTTATGTTTTCAAACGTTCCTAAGATGTGCCCTCCTTTAAGGGCTAAAAAAATTTGTCGAATAATCGACTGAAATTTTGCTCTTGGCTCTATAGCAAGTACAAAGGGCCATCTGAGTGACGGCAAACAGTTTCTTTTGCAGGTTATGCTTTCAAACATGCTTAAGGTGTGCCCTGTTTCAAAGGCAAAGAAAATTAATATTATAATTAACTGAAATTTTGTTTGTGGTCCTAGAGAATTTTTTAAGGTCCAGCTGAACGTCGGCAAACAATTTCATTTGCAGGTTATGTTTTCAAACGTTTCTAAGATATGCCCTGCTTCAAAAACGAAGAAAATTAATTGAAAAGTCGACCGAAACTATGCTCTTGGCTCGGCAGCAACTTCAAAGGGCCATCTGTACGTCGGCAAACAGTTGGTTCGGAAGGTTATAATTGCAAAGGTTCCTAAGATGAGCCCTGTTTCAAGTAAGCCAAAGAAAATTAATTGAAAAATCATCCGAATTTTCATTCTTGGCTTTAGAGCAATTTTTAAGGTCCATCCGAACATCGGCAAATAGTTTCTTTTGCAGGTTATGTTTTGAAATTCGCTTCATATCCGACCTGTTCATAAGGCAAAAATAATTATAACTAAAATAAATTGGATTTTTTTTCTTTAGTTCTAATGAAAGTTCATAGGCCCATCTTCTCGTTGGCAAACAGTTGGTTTTTAAGGTTACGTTCGCAAATATTTCTCAGATGTGCCCTGTTTGAAAGGCAAAGAAAATTAATAGAAAATTCGACTGAAATTTTTTCTTCAGTTCTAGAGCAAGTTCAAGAAGGGCCATTCGCACATCAGCGCACAATCGTTCTTTGCAGGTTATGTTTTAAAACGTGCCTAAGATCTCTTTATTCTGAGCTGATCATTTTTTTAGCAAATCCCAAGTAAAAATTCCTATCAAATTAAAATTATTTTCATGGAACTCTCTTAAAGTAGACAATTGTATCTGCTTGGAGGTTATGTTTTGAGGCATCTTTATAAAGTTTCACTGCTTTAAAAGTAAGAATGTTTTTAAGAGAAAGCAAATTATTTTTCATCCTGAAATTAAAACCTTGTTCATGAGACTTACATGATATTGACAGATCATTGTTTTGCAGGTTATGTTCTCGAACATACTTTGGTTGTTACCCCTTGTTCGAAAAAAAAGTCTTATTAGATTGATCAAACTTTATTTCGGCGATAAATTAAGTTTTATTCGGAGGACTTGTCCGATAAATGACATTTCGTTTTGTCTAGATTATGTACCTATACGTAGCGCATATGAGCCCTACTTATTAAGCAAAAGATATTTTTAGAAAAATTTAACCTTATTTCATTATAAAATTAAGTGTAAATTTAAATAATCATTTTAATGTCAGCTAATCTTTTTTTTTCTAGGTTATGTTTTCAGACATACCTTTGAACCACCTTTTTAAAAATAAAAAAAAAAACTTTCAAATACATCACAAATGCAATTGAAAATTAAAGTTCTTCAGCTGGGCACATTTTTTTTTTTTTTTTTAACTCGAGAATTTTGATCCAAAATAAAATTTTTAGAGCGCATTGTGTATGCATAACTTTTTTCTTTCGTTATTCTTTCTCGATGATATGTTTGCCGGATACAAAAGCAGCTGAAATCTTTTTCATACTATTCATTCTTTACCTTGTTAATCGAACTAAAAGTACCTCTTTCGCATTATTTTATCCTTTTACTTTTTCAAGTATGTTGCTTTGTTCTAAGGGTTCATAAGTTTTAGAATTTTTTTCATGTTCATTTATATTATGCATTGACTATTCCTTTACCTTCTTCGAATTATATTATCCTATTACTACCATTGACCACAAGGCTTCGATTCGAGGTTATTCAGCGCCGCGTAGGCTTTTGTTTATCGGGTAAGTTAGCTCGCCTCAACAATGGACGTCAACTATCTTACGGAGCGCTCTGATTGGCCAACTTTGACCCTTTATATAAATGAAATTATATTAAAAAATGATATCAAAATATATATTTTTGGAATCAGCGTAAAAAAAGGAACCTGTTGATTCAGGGAAATACTTTCCATCCCGACCGCCCTGTATACTTGGCGTTTAATTTTTATAAAAAAGTATTATTTTGTAAAATACACGGACGACTAATGATATAAGCCGCAGTAAGACACATGCTTACAAGCAAAAGCAGCTAAAACCCAAAGTGCCTGCTACTCAGCTTTGACTTTAAATTAATAGATGGCAGCTGTATCGACATGAGCACAATCATAATGTGCGATTTTATACACTCAAAATAGCTCTTTTGAATGCGTAAAATACGCATTTTAGAGTACGGGTAATATAAAATACATTTTCAATCTTACACTACTAACTACTGTCGTATGGGCTTTAATATCACCTAGAGTTTACGTCTGATCAATATGATAAGTTTCATAGACATCTAGTTAACTGATTTACTCTTAATACTATTAGCATCTTCATCGATGAGTTTTTTTTTTTTTTTTTTTTTTTTTACAGTTATTATGAACTTCTGTTTTTGTAACCGTTCACAACTTCCAGTGGTCGTTACAGACTTGGCACAATACACGTCATATTCGTCGAAGAGCACAACTTTTCCCAGTGTTAAAACGACCAGCGTTGAATTGTGATATCCGAATCTCGTCATCCTACAATCTTACTAATAATGGTGTGGTCTGGTACTATGATGTCATCGAACCAGATCAAGGTTGTATGCATTAGGAATATGAATATTAGGCTGGACGTTAATTAATTTTTATTTTTTGTTTCACTTGGGCCGGGCAGATTTTGTTTCTATACATGTAAAAACATGTAAAAAAAATTTTAGTAGAATTTTTTGACTTTTTTTTCCCGACCCGCAGAGCACCTGAAGTTTCCCATGGGTTTTGCACGTGAAAAAGAGACAAAACCATTCAATGCGCTAGAACCAGTAAAAAAAAAATTTTTTTTTTTTCGAAAATACATATTTTCATGTATTTTTTAACGCTGAATCCGAAAAAATTGTTAATTTTCATCCAGACAATGATTAAAAAATTTTACGGGTCAAAAATGACTAAATTTGAAGAAAAATCGTTAGAAAAAAACCCTTTTTCGACGCTCATGTGATGAAACTTATAATTTTTTTTATCGAAAATACATAATTTTATGCATTTTTTCTTGCTAAATCCAAAAATGTTTTTAGTTTATATCAAATAGATGATTTAAAAATTTTACGGCCCCAAAATGATCCAATTTGAAGAAAAAATCAATAAAAAAAAACACTTTTTCTTCATTTAAACGATAAAACTTTTCTTTTTGATTCAAAATACAGATTTTTATGTTTTTTTTGTTGTCTTATACGAAAATATCATTAGTCTCTACCAAATAGATGGTTAAAAATTTTTGTTCCCCAATAATAATTAACCATTTTATAGAAAAAATCATGAAAAAAAACACTTTTTCGGCATTCAAATGGTAAAAATTAAAACTTTTTTTAATCTAAATAGACGTATTAATGTATTTTTTATTGCTGAATACGAAAATTTTATGAGTTACTATCGGCTTTATGATTAAAAATTTCTACGGATGAAAAAGAAAAAACTCACAGAAAAAACTAAAGAAAGAACGATTAAAAAAAATAAAGTTAAATACTTTTACATGGGTAGGTATAGGTTTTAATAAAAGAGGTAGTTTAATAAAAATGAAATTTTTTATTTTTAAAAATGTAAATAAATACTTATTTTTTCATGCGCTAAAAAAATAATTTAGGTATTTTTAGTTTGCTATTTGTGTTTTGAATTTAACGTTTGTAAAAAAACGTTCTCACAAATTTATATCATTTTTTAATTCTTCAGCATTTCAATTCTACACCAGCGCTTCAACTGTCTGCGATGGTTAAGTACTTACACCAGCGCTGCTAAAGTCCGCACAATTCGAAAATTACCATTCGGCTGCCGTCTACGAAAATTATACTCCGAGCCGAATCTAGGTGATATCAACAAAGATGGTGGCGAGGATTTATTCGCTAGTTCGAGCGCGCAAATTCAAAATAAGTGTTTTCGATTTTTTAATTTCTTTCATTTACATAACGAATAATCTTGGAATTAGTTATCAAATTAACTGTATACCCTAGACCTTAAACCCCAAAAACTCTGTGCACCAAAATTCAACTAATTCATTTAAAAATAAACTAAAAATCCCCCAAGCTTCAAACCCACAAAACGCTGGGCGTCCGAGTTCAATTTTTAAATAAACTAATGATCCCCTAAGCTTCAAACCCCCAAAACGCTGGGCGTCCGAGTTTAATTTTTAAATAAGAAAAATATAAATAAACTAATAGTCCCCCAATCTTTAATCCCACAAAACTCTGGGCGTCCGAGTTCAATTTTTTGAATAAAAATAAATAAATTAACTAATAATCCCCCAAGCTTTAAACCCCCAAAACGCTGGGCGTCCGAATTTAAATTTTTAAATAAAAAAATATAAATAAACTAATAGTCCCCCAAGCTTGAATCCCACAAAACTCTGGGCGTCCGAGTTCAATTTTTAAATAAAAAAATATAAATAAACTAATAATCCCCCAAGCTTTAAACCCACGAAACGCTGGACGTCCGAGTTCAATTTTTAAATGAACTAATAATCCCCTAAGCTTCAAATCTACAAAACGTTGGGAGTCCGAGTTTAATTTTTCAATCAAAAAATATAAATAAACAAATAATCTCCCAAGTTTTCAACCTACGAAACGCTGTGAGTCCGAGTTTTATTTTTAAATAAAACTATTTAGATTAAAAAAAGTTTTAATTTTTACCATTTGAATGCCGAAAAAGTGTTTTTTCTTATTGATTTTTTCTTCAAATTGGATCATTTTTGGGCCGTAAAATTTTTAAATCATCTATTTGATATAAACTAAAAACATTTTTGGATTCAGCAAGAAAAAATGCATAAAATTATGTATTTTCGATAAAAAAAATTATAAGTTTCATCACATGAGCGTCGAAAAAGGGTTTTTTTCTAACGATTTTTCTTCAAATTTAGTCATTATTGACCCGTAAAATTTTTTAATCATTGTCTGGATGAAAATTAACAATTTTTTCGGATTCAGCGTTAAAAAATACATGAAAATATGTATTTTCGAAAAAAAAAAATTTTTTTTTTACTGGTTCTAGCGCATTGAATGGTTTTGTCTCTTTTTCACGTGCAAAACCCATGGGAAACTTCAGGTGCTCTGCGGGTCGGGAAAAAAAAGTCAAAAAATTCTACTAAAATTTTTTTTACATGTTTTTACATGTATAGAAACAAAATCTGCCCGGCCCAAGTGAAAAAAAAAATAAAAATTAATTAACGTCCAGCCTAATGAATATGTATATGGGTCAAAATAATACTTTTTTAAAAAACCCGGGGTTCACAGATTTTATTTCAATTTTTTTTGGCAAAAGAACTATTTAATAGAAGACTTTTGCCACAAATTAGAGGTCTCTATCTTATTTCTGCTTGGTGCTAGATTTGTTCAAAGATTGAAAAATGGCCTATTTTTAAGCTGTTTTAAGCAATTTTAAGGTATTTTTCGAAAAATTCTAACTTTTGATCAAAATGAGATAAAGACCTCTAGTTTGCGGCAAAATTTTGTTTAAAATAAGTTATTTTTTGTAAAAATATTTTGACAACATAGTTTGGTTATTTTTATAATAATACAGTCCTACACAGATATTGCTATTTTTGCACATTTGCAGGTATCTTCAAACGACCGTCCCAGCTGAAAAAATCCATATGGAAATCCGTAAGGAAACCCGTACGGGGACCCGTAAGGGTTCCCGTAAAGGACCCCATACGGGTTTCCGATACTGATATTTGGTCAGGGTTTCCGTACGGGTTTCCATACGGGTTTTTTTTTTTTCATTTAATTTTATTTTCACACTATTTTTTTATTTATTTAATTTAATATTTTTATTAGATATTGATATATTATTCTTTATAAGATTTAATTATTAATAATAAAATTATCGAAGAAAAAAATTTTGTTCGACTGAGATTCGAACCCACGACCCCAGGCATGGCAGGCAGACACTCTACCAACTGAGCCATTGAGCTAGCTTGCTCGAAGACTTTAATTAAACTACTTTAACAACTGTTTTATATTTGATTTTTAACTAGTCTCTCTCAGCGCGCAAACACGAGCAATTGTATTGCATTATCTAAATCTAAAACAAATTTTGTCGAAGCTTCATCTAAATTAAAGGGCTTAACCGACAATAAGTTGTATATTAAAGGAGTTTAATTGAGGTCTTGATGCATGCTAGCTCAATGGCTCAGGTGGTAGAGTGTCTGCCTGTGATGCCTGAAGTCATGGGTTCGAATCTCAGTCGAACAAAATTTTTTTCTTCGATAATTTTATTCAAAATAATTTTATTATGAATAATTAAATCTTATAAAGAATAATATATCAATATCTAATAATAATATTAAATAAATAAAAAAATAGTGTAAAAATAAAATTAAAAGAAAAAAAAAAAAAAAAACCCGTATGGGAACCCGTACGGAAACCCAGACCAAATATCAGTATCGGAAACCCGTATGGGATCCTTTACAGGAACCCTTATGGGTCCCCGTACGGGTTTCCTTACGGATTTCCATATGGATTTTTTCAGCTGGGGTAGCTTTTTCTAGGCTAAATTTTTGTGCATATTAAAAAATTGTTAAATTTTTTTTATGAAAAAACAAAAATTTTGCGACCAACCGGAACCCTGTACGATCTTCCACTTCCAAGATACAGCTGTTTAAAGTTGTCAAAAACACAAAAAACGCGTTTTTTACGATTTTCACACGCATTTTGGAACGGTTTCGACCTTTTTTTTTCTCTCAAAAATATGTGGAATCTTCTCTTCATATGTTTCCAAACAAGCTCCCATAGTAATTGTAGTGCGGATTTGGGGTTTTAGTTGATTCCAAAGCATACACTTTTGACACATTTTATGTGCTAAACTAGTGTTTTTTTAAACAATATACACGCTACATTTAACTTTTTCGTTCATTATAGATGTTTTGAAATAATTTTTTGACTAAAAACTATTCAAATTCCAGCCAAAATTAGGTCACCTGCTTTGAAAAAATTGATACTCAACGAAATATGGATCTCAATATCAAAATGATATACTACTTTTATTCATTTTTTTTAGTTTTTTGATTCGTTAAAAATCTATGTTCAAATATTGATAATAATATACCACTTGTTTATTTATTTTTTTCTATTTTTGAAATTACAAATAATTGATCATAGATTATCAATTATTCTGATAAAACAATCATGGATTACTATTGCTTACTCTGAAAAAAATGAGTCCAAATTAAAAATGTTTTTTTTTGAATTCTATGAAGCATGCAACAATCTACCAATCTACATTCTACTTATAATTATGTCCACTTATGAAAAAGAGAATGAGAGATTCGATTAGAAAGTCGAGTCGATATATCGAATCGAAACTTGATCTTTGATTCTTGGAGCAAGAGCGCCGCCTTAAAGGCCTCTCAAAAGTGTGAACCAGCTGGACGTGCCAAATTTGAAATCTTCAGGCATGCCTGATTTGATTTTTTTTTTTTTTTTTTTTTTAATTAATAAAGTGAGTAACGAAATTTAAATTTTTAATAGCCAAATATGCGGACAAGCTTACGACCCCATAACTCTAGTCGTAGTGAATAAGAAATAATTAACTTTAGTAAAAATAATTAATTTTTTTTAATAAACAAATAAGCCAATAAGCTACAACCCCATAATCTTGGGCATGGCTGAAAAAAATGTTAATATTTTTTATAAACCAATAAGGCGACAAGCTACAACCCCATAACTTTGGGCATGGCTAAAAAAAATGTTAATATTTTTAATAAACAAATAAGGCGATGAGCTACAACCTCATAACCTTGGGGAATGCTAAAAAAAATGTTAATATTTTTAATAAACAAGTAAGGCGATGAGCTACAATCCCATAACACTGGGCAGAGTGAATGAAAAATAATTAAATTTTCTAAAAAAACAAATAAGCCGATGAGCTACAACCCCATAACCTTGAGCATGGCTGAAAAAAAAGTTAATATTTTTAATAAACCAACAAGGCGATAAGCTACAACCCCATGACGGTTGGTGTAGCGAATGAAAAATAATTAATTTTTTTAATAAACAAAAAAGCCGATCAGCCACAATTCCATAGCATTGCGCGCAGCGAATATAAAATATGTGAATATTTAAATAAACAACCAAGCAAACAAGTTTACCACCCCATAACCTTGGACATGGATAAAAAAAATTTTTGAGCCATGCCCAATGTTATGGGGTTGCAGCTAATCGGCTTATTTGTTTATTAAAAAATTTAATTATTTCTCATTCACTCCGCCCAGTGTTATGGGGTTGTAGCTCATCACCTTATTTGTTTATTAAAAATATTTACATTTTTTTTAGCCGTGCCCAAGGTTATGAGGTTGTAGCTCATCGCGTTATTTGTTTATTAAAAATATTAACATTTTTTTTAGACATGCCCAAGGCTATGAGGTTGTAACTTATCACCTTATTTGTTTATTAAAAATATTAACATTTTTTTTAGCCATGCCCAAAGTTATGGGGTTGTAGCTTATCGGCTTATTTGTTTATAAAAAAAAATTAATTATTTTTACTAAGTACGCCCAGTGTTTTGGAGTTGTAGCTTATCGGCTTATTTGTTTATTACAAAAGTTAATTATTTGTTATTCACTACGCCTAGGCTTATGGGGTTGTAAGCTTGTCCGCTTATTTGTCTATTAAAAATTTAAATTTCGTTACTCACTTTATTAATTAAAAAAAAAAACAAAAAATTCAAATCAAGCATGCCTGAAGATTTTAAATTTGGCGTGTCTGGCTGGTTCACACTTTTGAGAGGCCTTTAAGGCGGCGCTCTTGCTCCAAGAATCAAAGATCAAGTTTCGATTCGATATATTGACTCGACTTTCTAATCAAATCTCTCATTCTCTTTTTCATAAGTGGACATAATTATAAGTAGAATGTAGATTGGTAGATTGTTGCATGCTTCATAGAATTCAAAAAATAACATTTTTAATTTGGACTCATTTTTTTCAGAGTAATCAATAGTAATCCATGATTGTTTTATCAGAATAATTGATAAACTATGATCAATTATTTGTAATTTCAAAAATAGAAAAAAATAAATAAACAAGTGATATATTATTTACAATATTTGAACATAGATTTTTAACGAATCAAAAAACTAAAAAAATGAATAAAAGTAGTATATCATTTTGATATTGAGATCAATATTTCGTTGAGTATCAATTTTTTCAAAGCAGGTGACCTAATTTTGGCTGAATTTGAATAGTTTTTAGTCAAAAAATAATTTCAAAACATCTATAATGAACGAAAAAGTTAAATGTAGCGTGTATATTGTTTAAAAAAACACTAGTTTAGCACATAAAATGTGTCAAAAGTGTATGCTTTGGAATCAACTAAAACCCCAAATCCGCACTTTAATTACTATGGGAGCTTGTTTGGCTTCCGGTTGGTCGCAAAATTTTTGTTTTTTCATGAAAAAAATTTAACATTTTTTCAATATGCACAAAAATTTAGCCTAGAAAAAGCTACGGTCGTTTGAAGATACCTGCAAATGAGCAAAAATAGCAATATCTGTGTAGGACTGTATTATTATAAAAATAACCAAACTATGTTGTCAAAATATTTTTACAAAAAATCACTTATTTTGAACAAAATTTTGCCGCAAACTAGAGGTCTTTATCTCATTTTGATCAAAAGTTAGAATTTTTCGAAAAATACCTTAAAATTGCTTAAAACAGCATAAAAATAGGCCATTTTTCAATCTTTGAACAAATCTAGCACCAAGCAGAAATAAGATAGAGACCTCTAATTTGTGGCAAAAGTCTTCTATTAAATAGTTCTTTTGCCAAAAAAAATTGCAATAAAATCGGTGAACCTCGTGCGGACGGTATTTTAAAAAAGTATTATTTTGACCCATATATAAATTGAAATTTTAAAAAATTTAAGCGCTTTTAGTTCCTTCGTTTTTGTTTTTTTCGAAAAAGAAAAATAGGTGTTGACTATTTTTTGATGCTCTAACCAACAAAGCAATAAAATATTACAAAATTTAAAAAGTTTTCAACCCTATTTTGAGGTCTAAAGGGGATCCAATTTAGGGGATTTAATACTTTCGACGAAGATCCAATTTAGGGGATCCAATTTGGGGGATCAAAAAAGTACGATATTTAACTGTGTTTTGATCGTGTTTTTAAGAACTACCAGTTTTCGAAGATTCAATTTAGGGGATCAATAAAAAACGAAAATATAATATAGGGATATATATATATATATATATAAGATGGTATACATACACATGTTTCGCTATCTATGGTTACTTCAATATAGGACCCGAACGAATTCTTATATCAGAACAACGACATTACTTTATATGCTTCATTTTCAATTAGTTTTACAGTTTCATTACCACGAAAAAAAGCATTGGATACAATAGCATTCACAAATCTTAAGTCATACACTTTTAACTTATAAATACGTTATCACAGCTTTATTGACAGTAACATTGAATACATTTATTCACGTATTTGATTTTTAATTCTTCTTTTTCAAAAGCTTTAAGTATAATTCCAAATAAAGTTTCGTCAGCTAGTAGGGTAGTTTAAACTTGGTTCGGTAAGAACACTTAAATGATATTGTCCAACTCGATGATGAATTTAGTACCGTATTTAGTATTGGCTTTTCTGATTCTTGAAACAGAGTATTGGATATTCTCATCTAACTCGGACACTTACTTTGTTGGCTATCCTTGGGCAATTGCGTTGATTTCTTCACAGTCCATTCGATTTTCTAGACCTCTTTCTTGCAGGCTCCTCAGATGCTGAACCAAAATAAAAAAAAAAATCGAAAATCCAAATTGTGTCGTACTGCAACAACCTATGTACGAAGGTTTCAAAGAAATGATTCCATGCATATTAATTAAGTATATTTGAAGATTTGAATGAGAAGCTAAATTTAGTGAATCGAATTTACAAAGCTATTGTAAACTTTCTAATTTAACATTTCAAAAAAGAAGATCTCAACAAAGTGAATAATTGTTTACGTATTACCGATTATTTTAATCAATATTACGTTTTTAAAATAAAGTATTGAAAATTATGTACGCGAAAACCACAACGAATCTCTACGACAAGATGATCAAATTATGGACTTAGTTTTAGCGGAACTGCAGGCTTGCTATTTACCTTTCATTTCAAGAGATGTTTCTATACATTAACACTCAGAATGAAAAATCTCACATTTTCTTGATAGAGGTTTTTTTAAACATGACCTTCAGTATTAAATTAGCTGTGCTACTGTTCACATGGGTCGGTCCTTCAGCAACTTTAAGAACGTTGAGACAACTGTAATAACTACCATAAAAATGGGAATCGGCAAAAGTTCCAGCTCCGGCTACACCAAGTTCGAGATAATAAAGGATCCGGGGCAAACCAAACCTCTTATTTCCAAAGAAAAAGAAAAGAAAAAAAAAAAGGAAAAAACTCTTCAACCAACCCCAAAAAAAATGGTTACAATTAATTCAAATAATTTGTAAAAATGTTTTGAATAAAGTCTCTGTAAATAAATCTACTCTTTTTTATTTCACACACCTTTTCCACTATACACATAAATTTTTCAACTTTTTTTTTAGAAAACAAAACTTTACTCTTTACAAAAATAAAAAATATTTGTAGAAAATTAAATTTTAGAAGTCAAAAATTTTTCTCCTCTCAAAAATTGCATAAAATCTAAAATTTTCAAAATTTTGCATATATTTTCAAGTTTTTTAAATTTCAAAAAAATATGCATAAAATTAGCATAACACCAGGGTGATTTGCATATCATTTGCATAATGTGCTCAGCGTCCTCAGTGATGACTTCGATGAGCACTCTACTTGGCGCGTGGATGAACTGAGTTTGAGTCGTCTGCTGAAGTCGCTCAGCGACCACAGTTTGGTCGCTGAGAGGCCAGAGTTCAACTCGATCGGGCCTTTCACCCGGCTTAGCGCTCGAGACGCCCAGGTAAGCCCATCCGCTATTTCAAAAATGCTGTCATTTTTTACCAGTTTGAAATATCAATTTAAAACTTTTTAGAAATGTTTTTCAGGGCCTAATGAAAAACTTTCTCGCTTGAATTTTTTTCAACTCTTACTTTTAATACCTTCTTTTTTAATTCAACGTTTGAAGTTATTTAACTTGCAAGAACTCGGAAACTACTGAATATTTTTCAATGAAATTTTAGCAGTATATTCTTCAACTCTTTTTGTTGCTATTGAAACGGTCCCGATATTTTTAAAGTGTTTTAAAGCCGAGTAATAAACTATCAAAAATAAAATTTTACCATTTTACCTCAAACTTTGAATTAAAAAAGTAGGTATTTTCAAATTAAGAGTTGAAAAAATTTCAAGCAAGGAAGTTTTTCATTAGGCCCTGAAAAACATTTCTGAAAAGTTTTAAATTAATATTTCAAACAGGTAAAAAATGACAGCACTTTAGAAGTAGCGGATGGGCTTACCTGGGCGTCTCGAGCGCTAAGCCGGGTGAAAGGCCCAATCGAGTTGAACTCTAACCTCTCAGCGACCAAACTGTGGTCGCTGAGCGACCAGAGCTCGGTTCAACAGACGACTCCAACTCAGTTCATCCACGAGCCAAGTGGAGTGCTCATCGACGTCATCACTGGATGCTGAGCGCATTATGCAAATGATATGCAAATCACCCTGATGTTATGCTAATTTTATGCATATTTTTTTAAATTTAAAAAACTTGAAAATATATGCAAAATTTTGAAAATTTTAGATCCTATGCAATTTTTGAGAGGAGAAAAATTTTTGACTTCTAAAATTTAATTTTCTACAAATATTTTTTATTTTTGTAAAGAGTAAAGTTTTGTTTTCTAAAAAAAAAGTTGAAAAGTTTATGTGTATAGTGGAAAAGGTGTGTGAAATAAAAAAGAGTAGATTTATTTACAAAGACTTTATTCAAAACATTTTTACAAATTATTTGAATTAATTGTAACCATTTTTTTTGGGGTTGGTTGAAGAGTTTTTTTTAAAGCCCGGGTTCTCGTTTCCTTTTTTTTATTTTCTTCTTCTTTGGAAATAAGAGGTTTGGTCTGCCCCGGATTCTTTTTTATCTCGAACTTGGTGTAGCCAGAGCTGGAACTTTTGCCGATTCCCATTTTTATGGCAGTTATTACAGTTGTCTCAACGTTCTTACACTTGCTGAAGGACTGACCCATGTAAACAGTAGCACAGCTAATTTAATACTGAAGAGCTTGTTTAAAAAAACCTCTATTGAGAGTTGGCAGCGCCGTGTAAGTGTCGAGTTCTGTGTTTGCATCGCTTCTGATTTTCATCAGTTTTACTCACACTTCTTTCACTCCGTACACGGTGGTTTAATTACAGATTTTTCCGGTGACTGCACTGGCTCTTCCCGCATGTGAGTTTTACAGGAAAGCTCACGAATTTCTGATCTAGGGGTCACGGAAAAATCTTCTCGCAACATTTGAGGTTAGAGTATCAACGCGGCGACATCCAACTAAAAACAACATTCAGCAGTTGGCGATACTGACACCAAGCAGCGGCAAAGTTTGATCCAGCGATCCTCGCTTCGGCCGCGCAGCGGCTTTTATCGACCTGGCATCACTGGCATCATCTCTTACCACGCGCGGCAAATTGATCATCTCTCTGCTAAATCGATCATGCTTACCCTCCAAGCACAATACATAGAAAGTCCTAGATAGTTAGTATGCCTAGTACAGCATGTAAAATCTGCAACTCGGCTGTAATCGAGGGTGAGTCAATTTGTGTATGTGTCACCTGCTCGTCCAACACCCACAGTCACTGTTCCTTCCATCCTCAGTCATCTCAACCATTTGTATGTCCCACTTATCTCGCTGCAAAAGCAGACAAGTCATCTAACAATCAAACCACTCCAAAGCAGACCAATCATAGAAGGCCCCTTACGGTTGCCACTCCCCTTTGCTCAGCCTTTAAGGGGGTACATATTAGGCTGGGCCGAAAAAGAAAAATTTTGGAATTTTGACATGCCTGAGGTCTCAAAAGTTGTCTTTTAACATGAAAATAAGAAAAAAATTTTGTACATGCAAAAAAAAAAAATTTTAGGTTTGCCCAAAGCCCTTGAAGTTTTAGTAAAATTTGTTTAAAATGAGCTAATTTAAAAAAATATGTTTTTTTTTTCAATACTTGACTACTTTGCGAAAAAAAATTGTAGAGACGCAAATAAAAAAAGAAAAGAAAGCTCTTTAGTTGTAGTTTAAGCCTCTATAAATAAGAATATCATAAAAAAATTTTGGAAACTGTTTCGCAAGTACAAACTTCATACTTTTTTTTCTTTGTTTGTTGTGGTTGTAACCGAAAAATCGCTGAAATGCGATTTTTTTTTTTAATATTAATAACTTTGAGAAAAAAACCGTAGAGATACGAATAAAAAAATAAAAGAAAGCTCTTAAGTGGTACTTTAAGCCTATGTAAACTAAAATACCATAAAAAAATTTTGGTAGCTGTTTCATGAATTTTCTTTAAACTTCAATATCTCTGCTAGAAAAAATCATGGAAACACGAATAAAAATAAGAATTGAAGCTGTTTAATTGAATTTCAAGCTTACGTAATACAAAATTGCATAAAAAATCGTAAAACTAGTTAGTAAAAGGTTTCGTCAATATTTCTAGTTATTTTGCCAAATTTCAACATAATTGTATGAAAAACTTTAAAATTTTTCTACTTAAATGATCGTTTTGAACGTTTGAATATTGACATTTTCACTAGTATTTAAATAATTAAACAGTACTTTTTCATGAAAAAACTCCATACTTATGACAAATGGTTTATTACTTTATATAAAGATTTTTAAAAAACATCGCCACATAGGAAAAAAATATTTAACTAATGTTTAGTTATGACTAATAGTTTATTACTTTTTTGTATAAATAAAAACGCCATCTAATGAAAAATTGTTCAACTAATGTGTATAAAGTAAGAAATGTACGGATTTTTAACAATTACATGAAAATTTTCGAGTAAAAACAAATAAACTGAAAAAATATATGAAAAAACTTTTTTCGAAGATTTTATAGAAAAATTTTAAAGTTTTTCATACAAATATGTTGAAATTTGGAAAAATAACTAGAAATATTGACGAAAACCTTTTATTAACTAGTTTTACGATTTTTTATGCAATTTTGTATTACGTAAGCTTAAAATTCAATTAAACAGCTTCAATTCTTTTTTTTATTCGTGTTTCCATGATTTTTTCTAGCAGAGATATTGAAGTTTAAAGAAAAAAAACGAGTTTTACCATTTTAGAAAAAAAATTTACAAAAAAATAGCATACTTCCATTCATGAAACAGCTACCAAAATTTTTTTATGGTATTTAAGTTTACATAGACTTAAAGTATCACTTATGAGCTTTCTTTTCTTTTTTTATACGTATCTCTACGGTTGTTTTTCTCAAAGTTATTAATATTTAAAAAAAAAATCGCATTTCAGCGATTTTCGGGTTACAACCACTACAAACAAAGAAAAAAAAGTATGAAGTTTGTACTTGCGAAACAGTTTCAAAATTTTTTTATAATATTCTAATTTATAGAGACTTAAACTACAACTAAAGAGCTTTATTTTCTTTTTTCATTCGCGTCTCAACGATTTTTTTTCGCAAAGTAATCGAGTATTGAAAAAAAAAAAAACATGTTTTTTCAAATTAGCTCATTTTAAACTAATTTTACTAAAACTTCAAGGGCTTTGGGCAAACCTAAAATTTTTTTTTTTTGCGAGTACAAAATTTTTTTTCTTATTTTCTTGTTAAAAGACAACTTTTGAGACCTCAGGCGTGTCAAAATTCCAAAATTTTTCATTTTCATCCCACCTTAGTACATATACCTAAAATTTTTCAAAAAATCAATTTTCAGGTTTTTGTGTTTTTTGATGTACTTTTACATCAGCTTTCAAATGCCGCGAGCCGCGTTTCTTAATTCGTTAAGGAAAAAAAGTTACAGTTAATTTAATAAAGACATTCAATTTATTAAATTAACGTTGAAATGGCTTTTTTTGAAATTCAAGAATTTCAAGTCAGTTCTAGTAGCAGAAATACTTTCTACGATACTATAGGTACAAATGCTTTTTCGATGTTTTTTTTCCTTTTTTAATTTTCGCAATGTAGGTATAATTTTTTTTTTCATCCATGAAAAGAACTGTAAGATTTATATCGTTTTCGTCTAATAAAAGCGATGAAAAAACAGAAAATTTTTTTATCTGTGAATAGATTTTTTCCGTGACATGATATCTTAATAATGAAAATTAAGAATGACAGATTAACTTTCATTTCAAGTCTAATGCTAAAAACAATTTATTAAGTTAGAAACGATCGCATAAAAAAATTTATAACCTTTATGACATAATATATGACATATGAGTAAATCCGCCAAACTCTGTTTTTTTTCAGTAATTTTGAAACTTTTTCAATTTTTGAAGCACACTCTTGAAATTTTGGCAATAATTCTTTAAAATAATAAAAAATAAAAAAATGTAGCGTGGATGGTCATAACAAGTTGCCTGAAAAAATTATTCAAACAATTAAATTATTATTTAAAAAAAATGAAAATCTGAGTATGCCAATCGATTTTTTATTAAAAAAATAAAAGGAAAGATAGTATTTTTTCAATTAAAAGCTGAGTTTTTTCATAATAATCATCTAAACAACTTAAATTTTTTATAATAGTCATCATACGGCACTTTATGAATAGGTTAGGGTCTTTTTTTTTTATGTATTTTAATGTTGGCAATAATAATATATAGGCGATAATATCCACCTACTGATCTTCTTACACTAATCTACTAAGTAAATTATAAGTAAAGAGCAAAAAAAATTGATAAATATAAGTTCATAACTACGTCGTTGACCTGCCTGCTGCTGAAAGACATTAGTAAGTGTCGTCTGCTACAGGTTGAGTTCGAAGGTGCGAATAATAAAAAAACTCTTTTTTTTAAACTAAATTAAGTTTTTTGGTTTCAGGCAGCTAAACTTAGTTAAAAAAAGTTATGTTTTATTGATCACACTTAAATTTGGAGACTTTTTTTTTAATCTGTGGATGTGCCAGCTGAAAAAAACATTTTTTACAAGGATTCACGCTAGAACTTTTCAGAATAAAATGATGTAAACAATAGCTTATTTTGAAAGCACATTATTCGGATTGGTCTTAAATTATTCGTTAAAGTATGTAGTTGTAGACGAATACACATTTGTGGCGTTTGAATAATGCCTGAACCTGCAAAAACTTGAATAAATAGGTTATTCATTTTTATCAAAAACGTGTGGACACATTTTTAAAGTTATGTCATCTCTCGAAAAATATAGGCACAATATTTTTATGGGTCGTAAAACATTCCTTGAACCCAGTATTAATACCTCCGTCAGTTGTAAATATGTAAAAAGATTGCCTGAAAAAGTTACAGCAGATAATATTTTCAAAACTTAGTTCCGGACACAGCGTTTTCTTGCGTTTTACAGGGTAAAACCTAATTTTTTAAACGTTTGCATAAACTTTTCAGCATTTATATTTGTTTCCACAATCTCTAAAAGTGTAAATCTAAATAATTATTCAATTAAATATAAAAAAAATATTGTCTTAAACCTATTTACTATGCCCGGACAGTGAAAATAAGAGTTTGGCGGATTTACTCATATATTACCTCTACGAGTCTACTTTAGTATATTACACCAATATCGATCTATCGATATCAAATTAGGTATTTCTACAGCGTTGCAAGTTCATGACGACTTTTTTGTTCTTTGAGTCATCTTTCTAGTGAAATTCTACTTTACTTGGTTTTGTTTTTGTTATTATTTCAATCTGAAGTAAATAAGTTAGTTTTATTCAAAAAAAAAAAAAATTTAAGAATAAATGACCAATTCTTACCAGGTAAACTAATGAAGTTTTTTAGTTGTTAAAAAAAAGGTGTTTATGTACAAATGTGAAGTGAAAAAATAATTCTGTAATTTAAAATTAAAGATAATTTTTAGATAATTGCATGTGAAGATTCCGCTGACTCAAAGTCTTAACTTGGTCTTGGTGTCTAATAGTGTGTGATCTGTGTTTTCGATAAAAAAGCTTATTGGGTCACTTTGGGAGCAGGAGAAAAAAAAATAAAGTATCCGGCTATGTGCAAAAGAGTATTTACATCAAGCAAGAGTCCTGTGACAAGATATTTTCAAGATATAAATGTTTATGTGTTGGTGTGTTACATTTTATTCATCAAAATCTGTTCAGAACTTTAAAAGCCATTTTCTCAAATATGTGATTTTTGAGAAAATGAGGGCATTGCTCGTAAAGCTAAAATTTTTCCAGACAGCGGATGGACCCAGGACTTTGCACACTTGTTGTACATGTGAACCCTCATGAGCGCAACCTCAGGCAACCAAATCTAAGCATTATTAAGCTGATGGCACACCATAAATTGACTAAAATGATAAAAACTATCAAAATTTTAACCACACTAAGCAATTTTAGAGTATGCAAGTAGCTTAATAGTGCTTGGATTTGGTTGCCTGAGGTTCCGCTCATGAGGGTTCACATGTACAACAACTATGCCAAGTCCTGGGTCCATCCGCTATAAGGAAAAATTTTGACTTTACGAGCAATGAACTTTCATAGCCTAAATAAGCTGAATTTTATAACACTTATAAAAACACTTATTTTAATTTTCTAAATGTAAAAAATTATGTAAAAATGTGTATATATTATGGAAAAAAATATCTTTTTAAATAAATCATTTTTAAAAAACTCACAAAATTTTTTCTGAGTTTTTTTTTTAGGTATATGTACCCCCTTAACGCAAGCGCTGTGCGTACACCCCCCGCGAGGCGCCTCGCTACCTCACCACCTGCAATCATTCGTGCAACGCGTTTTGCCGCTATTCGGGTGCCCAAAGATTCCTACCGTGACTCGAGCCAGCGCCCACTTGGACACGCCATGGCGTCCGTTTCTCAGTCCGCTGAGCGTAAACAGTTCCTAGAAGATCCTTCTGTCAGTAAGGATCTTAAGCAGATGTTTAATATTGCTGGATTCTTGGCTCGACAGAATTGAGTCGGCTTCCTATGCAACCAACGAACGCAATGAGAAACGCTTGGAAAGGGTGGAAGAGGAGCTTATTGCGCTCAAGCAGCACGTCTGCGAGCCTGATCCTTGCGGTGTCAAGTTTCGTGGCGTCCCCTCCATTGTTCCAGAGCAACACAAACAAGTAGTGGCCCATATTCTCACCTTCATTAACTGCGTTGGGCCATTCCTGTAATCTTTGAGATTAGGGAATGGAAGCCGCCTCTCAGGGGCAACTCCACCAGCCCGCACGAACCGCCCCCAACCCTTGCAGTAAAATTTACCTCACCAATCATACGCGATTGCGTGATGGCCCACAAGTCGGCTCAACGGGACAAGACCATCAGGGAAGTTTTTGGTACCGGACCTGAGACGCCCATATACCTCGATGCCTTAAGCTCACCAAACTTCCATCGCCTAACCGTGATGGCTCGTGATCTCTCCAGACGCCTTAAGGTCCCCGGTCCTGTGGTGTGCAGCAACGCCGTGTATTTGCGCAAAAACATTTCTGAACTATTGTTCCCCATTTTATCGGAGGCCGATCTCGTAAAGTTCGAAACCAGTTTACGCACTGGAGCACCTCCTCGGTCAGGCCCACCAAACAATAGTGCTGCCTCGTGATATTTTGCCGATTCACAGGTGTTCCCCCCTCTCTCTCGTCACATCTCACAACCACAAGCCATCAAAAATAGCCTAAGCCTTACCTTACCCATACTATCGTCACTTTACATTGCCCACGTCAACATTAATCACCTGTCCAAAAATTTTCTCAAGCTTCAACATGAAATACATACCATACCCAGAACTACGACATAGCGATCACCGAAACATTCCTCATCCTCGACTCACCCACGCACATGTACGACATCCCAGGATACAACACCATTCATCACGTACGCGCCAGCAAACCAGGCGGTGGAGTCAGCATCTATTACCGGAAACATTTCAAATCTACGAATCTTTTGTTATCACCCAAGCCGTATACATACGCGCCCGAGTTTGTAGCCACCGAAATTTCCATAAACAAAATTAAATTACTTTCCTGTGTCATTTATAGGCCACTCAAAGCCCTAACACTTGAATCATTCTTCGAATCTGTCTCCCAGTTCCTCCCATCTTATCAACACATTATTTTAACTGGCAACCTGAACACAGACCTCAACAAAACTGATTTTTGCTCCTCAGCTTTCATCGACCTACTAGAGTCACACGACCTACAAGTGGTCAGTCGTGATCCCACCCATCATCTTTTTTGGAAGGATAGCTCTGAGCATCATTCTTGCCTTGACCTTTTCATCAGCCGTGACATAGATTTTGTACTGTCGTACGGGCAAACAGAGGTCCCTTTCACGCCAGGTCACGACCTCATCTACATGACATACAACATCTCATCCCCCAACCTCCCCCTAAAGTCATCCTCTCACGTAGACTCACTACCATTCAACCACCAGAACTCGCCAACCTCATCTGTAAATATCTACCATCCCCACCAGAACATACCATCTCCACGCCCCTTACCCCACCTGTGAATCAGGGCTCGAATCTTGGTGGCAACGCCTCAGCCCATACAAATCAAACACTGCCCGATCTCAGTGCTCGCATCCATGAGCCACTGATTCAACCCAAGCTCGGAGACATGGTGGAAATGACCACAAGGGCCGTCATAGCCGCTTTCGATGAGCTTGCCCCTATTCGTCGCAGGGTTATCAAGACACAAGATGAGCCATGGATCACTCCAGCCCCTGGTTTCCAGGTCGAGAGAGTGCGATAAACTTTACCGCCGAGCCAACCGCCATCGATCAACAGGTCTCTTCGAAAAGTATCGTAGGGAACGTAACGCCACTGCATCGGCATATAAAAGGTCAAAGGAGACATTTTTCCTCACAGTCATGGAGGGCGAGCGCGATCTCGGCGCCAGGTGGCGAGCAATCAGAAAGATGGGCGTAGTAGCCCCTAACAAGTCTTCCCTCCTCACCGTTTTTGGCGCCGCTGAACTCAATGAGTTCTACGCCTCTGTTTTTCAATCGTAGTCACCGCTCACAGATGATATGCTGAATCAACTCCTCAGTGACCCCATCCAACCCCCACCTGTTAACTGCTTCGACTGTTTAATCTTGTCTCTGAGGGGGAGGTCAGCTCAATTTTCATGGCCACTAACATCAGGGAAATGGGGCACGACGGTGTCACCTCCACGATGTTCAAGCTCACTTTCCCATCTTTGCTTCAAATCCTAACCAATATTTTTAACTACTCCCTCACCTGCGGTGTCTTACCCGACACTTGGAGGCTCGCATCAATTGTCCCACTCGCCAAGGTCAAAAACATTACCACCCACAACAACACCCGGCTCATCGCATTACTCTGCTGCTATATGTATACAAGCAGATGACCTCATATCTCACAGGCAATAACTTGCTCGACTCACTCCAGTCAGCGTATCGCCAATTTCATTCCACCCGAACTGCCTTGCTCAACGTTGTGGAGGACGCACGCCAGGCTATGGATCATGGGTTGGTCACAATTGTCGTCTCCTTCGATTTTTCACGCACCTTTGACACGATCCCTCACCATCGACTCATTCAGAAGCAGTGCAGCCTGGGGTTCTCAGGCAGAGTGATCAGATGGGTCGCCAGCTACCTCGGCGGTCGCAAGCAGGCCGTGCGCTCCGAGAACAGGCAGCGCTCTACCTGGCTCAATGTCACAGCAGGCGTGCCTCAAGGTAGCGTCCTTGGGCGACTGCTGTTCATGTTATTCATCATCGACTTGTCTTTCCGTTTGCGCTACTCCAAATACTCCATCTTTGCCAACGACGCAGAAATTATGCTCCACGCCACGCTCGAAGAACTGGTTGAGCGATTGAGCCTATTGTTTGGTGATGCAGAGGAGGTCGCCCGTTATGCCACGGAAAATGGTCTAGCCCTCAATGCCAGCAAAACCACGGTAACCATCATGGGTACCACTTACGCAATAAAACGGATCAACCTGTCTGAGCTGCCCCTCCTAGTTCTAAATGGCACCGTGGTACCGTACTCCACTAGCATCAAAACCCTAGACATGTATGTTGATTCCACGCTTAGCTGGGACAGACACCTCAAGGAGACCAGTTGACGGGTGCACTATGTGCTCACCACGGTCAAGCACTTTGGCAGGGCCATGTCACGAGCGGTTCGCACTCAAGTTGTTCAGCTCTTGGTGTTGCCGCTCCTTGACTACTGTGCTCCGTTGCTCACCACCCTCAATAAAAAACAAAGCGACCGACTACACATCCTACACAATCAATGCGTGCGGGTCGCACATGGAAAGATACCAATCAGAACAAGTGTCATACCCTATAGGTTAGTTCTTGGTTGGCTCTTAGCCTCCGCCCGACGTACATATCTCAGTGCGTTGCTTGCGTTTTCTATAATTTTCAACCACCAACCACCCTACCTGTACTGACCCGAAATTGACCCTGGCTAAGACTTTCTTTGGAGGTCCGCACGTCGGCTGCGACCTTCACTTATTGTTAGGACCAAACTCGACTTGAGCTATAACTTGTCGTTTACTATCACCTCATCCAATATCCTGAACCAACACAGGGCGCTTGTCGTCGAAAGCACGTCGTTGGCAGGGTTCAAAACCAGGCTCAAGGCAACCCTTTTCCGCGCCGAATGAGCCGAGTGGGCTACTCGCGCTACCAACGATGGCCTTGTCCTGATCCCCAATGACCTCCGCTCTTCACTTCCTAACCAGTGACGTGCCAAACAACAGGTGACACACAAAACACAAAACACACGAAACGCAAAACATAAAATACCACCACGGCATGGAACCAACCACAACCACTAATATTGCCACTACCACCGCCCATGGATCACTCGCTACGCAAATCAATCGTTATATGCCTAGCCCCACGTCCTCACTCTTACGCTAGCTGAGTCAAATCCATGTCATGAGTTACAACACAACATCTACACCACAACCAATCAACGCACTTTTATGAAAAATTGTAATAACTCTGTATACAGAACACTACCTTGTAATTATCACCTTGTATCACTACTTCGTACATATTAACTTAATATATATATTCTATACCTGATGTCAAAATGTATACGCCCATGGGCATGGAAGGGCTCGTCTCTATGCTCTAAAATAAATTACCAATCAATCAATCAATCTATTAAGTAAATGTGGGATTTTTCAATCTGAGTGTAAATGTTGAGAAACAGCTCTTGAAATGAAAGGTAAATAGCAAGCCTGCAGTTCTGCTAAAACTAAGTCCATAATTTGATCATCTTGTCGTAGAGATTCGTTGAGGTTTTCACGTACATAATTTTCAATACTTTATTTTACAAACGTAATATTGATTAAAATAATCGGTAATACGTAAACAATTATTCACTTTGTTGAGATCTTCTTTTTTGAAATGTTCAATTAGAAAGTTTACAATGGCTTTGTAAATTCGATTCACTAAATTTGGCTTCTCATTCAAATCTTCAAATATACTTAATTAATATGCATGGAATCATTTCTTTGAAACCTTCGAATATAGGTTGTTGCAGTACGACACAATTTGGATTTTCGATTTTTTCTTTATTTTGGTTCAGCATCTGAGGAGCCAGCAAGAAAGAGGTCTAGAAAGTCGAATGGACTGTGAAGAAATCAACGCAGAAGAAATTGCCCAAGGATTGCCAACAAAGAAGGTGTCAGAGTTGGATGAGAATATCCAATACTCTGTTTCAAGAATCAGAAAAGCCAATACTAAATACGGTACTAAATTCATCATCGAGTTGGACAATATCATTTAAGTGTTCTTACCTAACCAAGTTTCAACTACCCTACTAGCTGACGAAACTTTATTTGGAATTATACTTAAAGCTTTTGAAAAAGAAGAATTAAAAATCAAATACGTGAATAAGTGTATTCAAATTAACTGTCAATAAAGCCGTGACAACGTATTTATAAGTTAAAAGTGTACGACTTGAGATTTGTGAATGCTATTGTATCCAATGCTTTTTTTCGCGGTGATGAAACTGTAAAACTAATTGAAAATGAAGCGTATATAGTATATTGCAATACAAGGGCAGAAAGTTGAACATAGCTGCACTGCGCGATATATGCCCGAGGCGAAGCCGAGGTGATGCTTCTGTTTATTTTCATAGTTTGATGGCTGCTGCCGTATTTACGGCACGAGCGGAGCGAGTGCTGTAGGACGGCGTAGCAGCCATCAAAACATGATATAAAAATTATAAGTATTACGAGTCCTATGGCACACGCATGCACATATGAAAGAAATTGAACGCCAAGATAGGACTTAGATTTGTTGCTTATAACCTCAACTAATTCGATAATTCTTTATTCAGGAAATTAGAGTGTGATATGAATGATTCTAATTTATATGTGAGATATTAAGGAAATAAAAGTATATAATTTCATTTCAGAAAATAATAAAATTTATACATAAAGAATAACAAAAAAAACAGTTTATCCTTACAAAAGTATTTTTTTATTTATTGACCTTTTTTATTATAAACTTCCATTTTAATAATTTTTTATCCTTATCCTTGACTGAGGTAATCGAAAAATAGTCAAACTGTAATTGGGAAAATTGTGAAAAGTGATGGAGTAACTATTATAAATATATATATTGGAAATTTAGTCGAATGAATAAAGCAGAAAGAAGTGCACTCGTTGATGGTGAAAACGCAACTTGGGTGCATGAGCAATCAAAGAAAAGTTTAATTGAATTTTTGGGAAAGTTTGAACCAGAAAAAGTTTTAAACTTAGTGCCAGATGAACAATTGAATAGTATTGGACACTATGCCGAAGAACCTGTTCATTTAGATAGAGTATCGAAGCAAGAGTTGATCGAAGTTTTGTCTACGTATAGGTACCAGGACATCTATGAGCGTGTTATGTATTAGTTTATTAATAAGATATAATCTAGTTTTTATATTTATTTATTTTAATTTTAATAATATAATATTACATAATATAAATATATGCATAGCTTAAGATATAGAGTTATTTATAATTTGAGACATCTTTATGATTATTATTTATTTTATGTATAAGGAGATATGACTCCCGACCCGATTTACGGTAAAAATTAAGAGGTATGATTTCACTTACGAAGTGGCCAGCTTCGGAGTCCCGCAGCTTTACTGACCAAAAGACTGAAGCTGGCCTTATTTCGTGTTTACTTATAGAATAAAAATGCTTAGTTAACGAAATGTGTCTTTCATGACACAATATCTTATAATTACAAAATGTGTCTTCGTGACACAACACCTCCCCCCTTTAGATGTTTATCTCCACGTTTTTGTTTTGTTTTGGTTTTTGTTTTTATTTTTATTATTATTATTATTATTATTATTATTAATATATATATATATATATATATATTTATAACATAGCATCCTCTTCTTTAAGTGTTTATTTTGACTATACTATTGTTATCGCTTTCTTGTTAGTTTTTTATAAAATGTGTGGATAAAATAAGTAATAACAAAGTAATCTGTGAGTTTTACAACTTAAGTTTATAAATAGTATATAAATTTTAAAAATTAAATAACGTATTGTTAGTAGTATTATAACATAGATACATAGGTTTCCTTCCCTGATAAAAAGATTTTTTGAAAAACTCTAAGGAACAAGTCAATCAGAGAAAAAGAAGAAAAAATTATAAACTAAATAAACCGTAATTTTCATTCTTAATTTTTTTTACGGAAGGTGTCTCTTGTTTGATTTTAGTTTTATTTTGGTTAGGAAGTGTGGATGGTAATGGTGGAGGAATTTTAGGTGTGATTTTAATAGGATCTACTTTTATTTCTTGCAGTTTCAAGTGTTCTGCCATCTCTTTAGTTCTTGTTTGTTCCTTGCCTAGGATTATAAAGAAATGCGTTATTGAACTTGACACTGCAGCTAGAAGATGTAAACCACAGCCGTATAATTGTTGTAATAGATAGGCGTTTATTATAGTATCTATAGTTATTTTTATTAGATGTAGCAAGAAAATTATCATAATTATTGCAGATGAAATTGATCCACCTTTAATTAAATTGTCGATAATACTTGACCACAGATCTGCCAAGATTCCTTTTATAGTCGTACTCGTAAACAATTTACTTATGGATTCTTCGTTATCATTGTGTTCTCCAGCCATTTGCCTTGTTAAAATATTGAGTAAGGCTGGTTGTTCCAGAGGAAATGTGATCTGTTGTTGAGCTCGTTGAAGCTGAGATGATGAGTATACCCCAGACGTGGCCAGAGCTTCTATCAATTTATAATTCCAATGAATTTTTGTTGATGGTTGAAATATGTGTGGAGATTGTACGTCATAAGTTGGATATGGATCTAGTTTGATCCATTTGTCTCCTATTTTATAGTGTCTTGGTAAGATTTTATTACAGGAGACTTGTTTGCCTGTCTTAATAAGAATGTGTGTTTTTGGTGTTAAAAACCACGTCTCGTTTTGTAATGTCACTGGAAGTTGTTCATAACATTCTTCCATGTGCTTTATTTTTACAGGTCTTGGCGTACATTTTATAAAATGCACAGCTTCACCCGCTATCAAGGAAGTGTATCCTGGTTGTTTCATTACTGTGTATGCAAATTCATCTGGCGATAAAGTAGCAAGGGCTAGGGAGTTTTGGATTGTTTCTCTCTCAAGATTACACTTTTCCGTAATTAAATTTATATATAAGTCATTTAATTCTATCCTTAGATGTTTTTCTACATAAATGAACTTAGAATTAATATATGTAAAAATATCTAGATTTATAGTATTCTCTTTGACAATATCGTTATCATAATACAAATTATTAAGTCCTAGTTGTGATTCGAAAATTAGTAGTTTAGGATGTTCAGTTGTAATAAATTGTCTATTGCATTGAGTTATCGCGCCTTTTGAGGATAAGGCAAAAGTTATATCATTAGAATTTACCGCATAAGTAATCTGATGATCAATGTCGTTTGTAAATTTAGTAGCTATTCCCTTATATAATATATCAAAAGAATTTTTAAAACATTCGTTTACAGGTAGAATATCCCAAAAAGTATGCCCGTATTCTAAATCTATACAGTGTTTATTTGAAAATGTACATATTGTACCCGTACTTAATCTAATTTTATCTGTATCAAGACTTACTTTAGCTATAGTTTGTATGAGTAAGATTTGTATGGTGCCATGTACAAAAACCTTTGTATATGTGTTGAATTTGTCTGCATATGATGCTCCGGAACAGGATTTGTCTGCTGCACTACCCGCGAAGTCCACTCCTACTGTCATTGGTGTTGCGTTGACTTTGATATCGGCTATGATATGCGTATCGTCGTATTTAAAAATGCCTGTGTCATGTAGTAGTTTGCATTTTTCCTGAGATAATTCGTAAAGGTACTCTTGTTCACCGTTCTCCACAGGTAATAGATGTCCAAAAATGCCGCAGCTATTAACTGTGCGATGGATGATTATTTTGCAGTGAATCGTATTCACTTCTCGAAATTCCGCAAGTTGTACCAGCTCGATTGTAATATTTGTCGAATTTGGTCTTATTTCATGGAAGTCGCATTTGCCCGTGTCCAATAATGAGAACGTTGTGATGTTTGGTGTGGTAGAGCCACACTCATATCCAATAATTTGTGCGTATGATTGTATGATTAATGAGAATGTG
Organism: Encarsia formosa; assembly: GCA_038277355.1. NCBI lineage: Eukaryota > Metazoa > Arthropoda > Insecta > Hymenoptera > Aphelinidae > Encarsia > Encarsia formosa. The sequence goes on from CM076187.1 coordinate 24,981,695, forward strand.
ATTAGTATGAAATGCATGTTATTTTGTTTGCTTTCTCTTTCTCTTTTTTTTTTTTTTTATTTGTTCCTAAAACAAAAATTAGATTAGTTTTTTCTCATGTAAAAATAATTTGTTAGGATGAACTTGTTTTTGCTTTCCTTTGTATAAAAATATAATATCACCTTTATCCGTAATATTTTTTATTTCAAATGGACCTAAATTTTGGTCTTTCTCTAGTTTTCGTGGCTTTGGCTGCTTTTGCCAGTACACTTTGTCGCCTACTTCGAAATTTACTGGATTAGCAGTTTTGTCATAGTATTTCTTTGCTTTATGTTTAGATATAATTAGATTTTCTCTTGCCAAATTGGCTATATTTTTCATGTTATTCAGTAATTTTTCGAAATGGTCATTAAATGTTGGCAATTGTTCTGAATTTTTTAAAGGTTCACTTGATGGTAATCTAGGTGGATATGCAAAAACAACTTCATATGGTGTAAATTTATTAGAAGAGTTAACTGGACAATTTAGATTTAATTGAGCAAGTTCAAGAAACTGATCCCATTCTATATTTTTATTTGAAAAATTTCTTAAAAAGGTTATTAATGGTACGTGTTGTCTTTCTAGCGACCCATTAACCCATGGTGAAAAACTTGTGGTTTCTATCTTTTTTATTTTGAATCTACGTGACAGTGCCTTCATTAATTTCGAACAAAAATTTTGTCCTCTATCTGATAAAACAATTTTGGGACTGGCAAAAATACAAATAAATTTTTTTAAAAATGCGTCAGCAATTTTCTCTGCTGTCTGATCTTTAAGTGGAGTTACTATTAAGAATTTTGACAAATTGTCTTGGATAGTTAAAATATATTTATTGTCTTTCTTTGTTACATTGAGTGGGCCAACAACATCCATGGCAATTTTATCAAATGTTCTCAAAGGGGTGTCTGTTATGACTAATGGTTGTTTCGTTTTTCTAAGTTTAATTTTATTTTTCTGACAGTCATCACAATTTTTGATTCTTTTTTGTATGTCTCTTTTAAGATTTTCCCAATAGTAATTATTTTTAATTTTCAAGTAAGTTCTATGCACGCCTGCATGTCCTTCTATAGGACTTGTGTGCATTTCATTAAATATTGTATCTCTATGGTTACTTTCGATATATTTTATTGTATTTAAACAAATTATAACTTTTACTTGTGATTTTTCAAAAATGTCTCTTAATATTTGTTCTATTTCCTCCCATTTAACGTTTATAATTTCAATATCTTTTGAAATACTTATTGTTGCGATATTTTTTTGAATCATTATGTTTTTCAGTAATTTTAGTGATAGTGATATATCATTTAATATTAAATCTTTCGATTTTGCAGTGTCTAGACATATGCTAAACAGTTTTTTATTTTTAATTTTTAGGATTTCAATCTCTCTCGGTTGTATTTCACTGTCGATCAGTAAGTTATTTGATTTTACGATTTCATATGTTTTAGAGTCCAGTGGTATTTTACTTTTTGTCATGAAGTACATTATATTATCTTGTCTTAGATTTATTGTATCTTTTACTTTTACAATATTTTCAGTTAGGTTTTTATTTATTGTATCGTTACATTTCTTTTTATTTATTTTTTGTCTATTTATTTTTCGAGAATTTCTTTCTTCCGATTTTGCATAAATGTCTTTATTCACGGTCTGCGGAGTTATATATTTTTTTGCTTGCGCGCGCGTTATTACAAAAATTTCATTCGAGTCATCAATTCCTCTACTGAGCGCGTCTGCATTCGTATTTTTTTATCCCGGTTTATAAATTATGTCAAAATCATATGATGCTAATTTTAAACTCCAGTTTTGGACTCTGGTGTTTTTATCGGCTGACCTAAATTTCAATAATGGCTTATGATCTGTATATACAGTAAATTTGTTTCCGTAAACATAATATTTAAAGTAAGTTATTCCCCAAAATATGGCTAAAGCTTCTTTCTCATAAGTGTGAAATTTTAATTCCGACCCTTTTAACAGTCTACTTGCGTACGACACTGGTTTATCTTCCGGTACTTTACCTTGAGAAAGAATAGCTGCGATGGCCCAATTACTTGCATCAGTTGAGATTATAAATGGTTTGGTAAAGTCTGGAAATTGTAAAATCGGTGCATTGCATAATGCGTTTTTTAGCTTTTCAAAAGCTTCTTGCTGTGCTATACCCCATGAAAATTTAACGTTTTTCTTAAGTAAATCATTCAAAGGTTTTGATAAGTTTGCGTAGTCATTTATGAATTTTCTATAGTAATTAGTAAGTCCTAAATATTCCATTATATTTTTTGCGGTTTTTGGAATTTTGAATTTCTTTACTGCTGATGTGATTGATTCATTCGGTCTAATACCCTTTTCGGAAATTATATGCCCTAAAAAATTTATTTCTGTCTTAAGAAAATTACATTTTGAGGATTCGAGTTTAAGGTGTGCTTTTCTCAATCTATCAGCTATTATTTCGAATCTTTCTATCAGTTCTTCTATGGTATTTGCGAAATATATAATGTCGTCAATATAGACAAAGCAAATTTTTCCTATCAAACCCTTCAATACTCTATTCATAATTCTTTGAAATGTTCTGGGACTATTCATTAACCCAAAGGGCATCACTTTAAATTCTAACCTGCCCAGTGGGTGAATACTAAATGCTGTCTTCTTCGTATCTTCAGGTCTTAGTTTTATCTGATGGAATCCTGATATTAAATCTAGTGTAATAAAATACTTAGCTGATCTCATTTCATCGAAAATCTCTGTTGTGCTAGGGATAATGTATGGGTCAGGGCTTGTAAATTTGTTCAATTCTCGATAAGCTATCACGAGACGATGTTTAGGTTTATTTTCGGGGGTAAGACTTTTTTGCTACCAAAAAAGCTGGAAAATTATATGGACTATGGGATTCTCTCACCAAATCATTCTCTATCAATTTTTTGCCCTCTTGTATTGCAATATCTCTTAAAGCGAATGGCAATGGAAATTGTTTGACATAAATCGGTCTGTCATGTGTAAGATTTATCTCATGTTGCTCGACTGTGCATCTCTCTAACTTATCGCCTTCACAGTAAAATATATCATTATTTCTCTCAATTAAATTCCCGATCAACCTTGCATTTTTTTTGGACAAATGTTTTAGATTTATTTTATTTAATATTTTTTGAGTTCTCTCTCTCTTATCGACGTAATTATTATTGTTAACATTGTAAATTTCTATAGTGTCGTTAAAATCGATCTCGAATTTCATATTATTTTCTTGTATGTTGTGTTTAAGATGTTTTCTATCATTTTCATTTGGGTTGAAATTTACATTGTTATCAAGTATTTTCAAAAAGCAAGGGTAAACTAATACTTTATTTTCGACATTTTCTTGACATATTTCACTCTCTAAGGCACAGTTTATTTGAGCTACGAATGTTTGCATATTATTTTCCGTTTCTATCACTCTGCGTAAATTTGGTTTACTATTATTAGGCTCTGTCTCATTATTTTTATAGCTGATTTCTGCTACTGTGTTCAGTAATTTTTTTATCTCTTCTGTGAAACAAGTGTCTTTTTCCGTGTTTATCTCATCTGTATTAAAATCAAGTTTCAAAACATTCATTACCTCATCGTTTTCATTTTCAAATATTTTTTCGCGATCATGCGATGTAGTGACTTGCAAGCTAAGCGAATCATTGACCAAGTTTTGCGTGTCATTTATGGAATTTTGATTTTGTATTTCGTTGACCATCCTATTCTTATTTATTAACAGCTCGAATTTTACATTATTTATTTCTAGATAGCCCTCATCTAATCTTAATTTACCCTCAGTTAGTAATTCTATACCCAAAATACCATCGTATGGTCAATTAAATGCATTGGAAGCTACATGAAATTTATAAAATAAACCGTTAATAAGTATATTTGTAGTACCTACAGTTTTCATAATTTTATTCGATATTCCTGATAACATGATTTGATGCCTCGGATCAATATCTGTCTGTCTAACTTTATCATTTTTAATTATATTTAATTGAGCACCGCTGTCTACTAAAAATTCGTATGTATTTTTCGGATTCACGTTCTCGACTCGAATATGTTTCAAGAGGTTTTCCAACTTTATTACGTAAGTTGGTATTATAATATTTTCTTCACACGTATAGTCTTTTACGTCTGTTAATCACTTTGGATCACTTTGGATGAACTACGAAAAGTGACTAAGAAATTGATAGAAAATTTTCAAGTGGTCATAAAAAAAGAAACTGAACAGCGAGTTTTAAAAAGAGAAAAAGGAAAAATAAATAAGACTTGGTTTTTGGTCTAACGAACAAATTTTTTAAGACAAAAATTATATAAATTTATTGTCAACGTTTCGTCATCGTTGGTGGATGACTGAAAATTAATAATAAAGATCGCATAGATTACAAATCAAAACTCAGAATGATTACAGATTAGATATTAAAATAGTAACATTCCTCATAGTTGTAAATAACAACAGTCAATAACATGTTATTTCAATAAAACATGAGAAAAAATTAACATAAGTTAACAATCTTTACGGAGGAAAGCAACTGAAATAAAAACGTAGAAGAAAGCTCTTCAAAGTCAGTCAAGAGAGACAGGAGGAGAGGGAGAAGAGGCAGGTCTCATTGATCGGACAATGTCCTTATAGTCTTTCCTAAGAAAATAAGTATCCTGCTGCAAATTGATGTTGTCATCGTGAAACTGTATGTGAAGCATCTCTAAAAATATCCGTTTTCTCTCAACTACTTCGGAATCTAAGATTTTGATATTATCAAAATCAAAGGAGTGTCTGTTCTGCAAACAATGCAAAGAAACAACTGAGCTTTCATCTTCGTTTTTGACGTATCTTCGATGATCGTAAATACGTTTGTTAAGATGACGTTTAGTTTCTTCTATATATGTTTGATTACAATTTTTACAATCAATTTTATAAATAACGCATGTTTTATCCAAAAAGAAAAAATGGAAGTGTCAGCAAATTTGGATTTCGACATAAGACAAAACGATTGGCGAAAATTTGTGGACCGTATCGAACAATATTTTATAGCAAACGATGTAACTGATGAAAAGAAGAAAAAAGCTTTTTTATTGTGCAAAGTAAACACAGAAACATATGATGTAATCGATAAAATTTGTCAACCACAGAAACCAGGTGATAAAACTTACAAAGAAATTATTGAATTAGTTGAAAAATATTTAAAGCTGGAAACGTCATATTTAGTGCATTGTGCTAATTTTCGGCATCGGATGCAACATGATGATGAATCCATTAGTGAGTACGAGGCAGTGTTGAAGAACATGGCTAAAGATTGCAAGTTTTCGAGCTTAGAAGAACAGGTTCTGGTAACTGGTCTTAAAAGTAGAGCGATTAAGAAAGAATTACTACAAATTGAAAATTCTACATTTGAAAAGGGAATAAAAAAGCATTAGCTGTAGAAGCAGCAAATAAAGTCGCAGAGACACTTAATCCGAAAGAGAAACAAAAAAGTGATGAATTTCATAAATTGGATAATGGTGAAAAAAGCAGAGGCGTCAATCGGCAGCAGCAAAATTCTATATGGAAAAGTTGAGGTGGAAGGCATTCAACTCCAAGAGGAGGTTTCAGGCAGCAACGTCATCAAGTGGCAAATCAAGGACAAAGTGTTACCTGTTATTGTTGATGTAAGATGAATCATTATGCGAGAGATTGTAAACATAAAAAAAAAAAAAATTGTAACTATTGTAAGCAACGTGGGCATCTTGAAAGAGTTCGTAGAGATAAGCCGTAGCAACGAAAAAGCGAAGGTTGGAGATATAGACGCACGCAACGATGATGAATGCAATAACGAGAGCATCGCACCCGACTTAGGTGTCATGTTTCCCGCATATCAGTCAACAAACGTGCACGAGGTTAAAAACGAATAGCGATGTGAATTCCACAGCTTGAGGGAATGCAAGTATGTATCGGGTAGAGAAAAAGTTGATCCGCAATTTCCGACCGTGAAAATTAATATCGAACCACTTTGGATGGAAATAGACTCGGGGGCAGCTATATCAGTAATGCCTGTAACGATTAAAGATAAGTATTTCAGAAATTTAAAAGTACACGAGGTGGATATTCAAGCTAAAAATTACGATGAATCGGAGGCAACGTTCATAGATATGTTGAAACGTGTCAAAGCAATCGCAAACGGTAAAAAAATTGTTTCAGCCATTTATTTAGTAAAATCGGCAAATTTACCTTCGGACTATGGCCCTTGTATGAAAATTTAAAATCGAACGCGTTAAAGCCTAGTATCGGCAAAACGGAGCGATTAAAGAGTATTTTGAACGAACATGAAAAAGTTTTTGAAAATAAACGTGGGTAGTTCAAGCAAGCTAAAGTAAAATTCGAATTGAAAGAAGAGTCAATGCCAAAATATATGTTGGCACGGGTACCATTTTCGTTCAATCGCGTTGAGATTGTTTATCGGGAAAATTAATTATTATCGTAGAATGTTTAAAGATCGAGCAAAAATTTAAGCACCATTGTATGATTGTAGTAAGGCGAAAAATTTTGTATGGACAAATGAATGTAAACAGGCTTTCAAGGATGCAAAGAAAGCTGTAAAACAAATTGTTGTAAATCACAATCCGGCAAAACCATTAATTTTGATGTGTGACGCTGGACCAAAAGGCTTGAGTGCTTATTTGAGCCAACCGTATGAGGATAGTGAAAAATCTGTAGCGCTTTGATCGAAAAGATCGAGTAAAGATCAAGAAAATTATTCACAGATTGATAAAGAAGCTGCCGCGATAATATTCGGGGTAACTAAATTTCATGTGTACGCAAGACATTTTATTTTGAGAACTGATAATAAACCGCTTTATAGAATCTTCGGACCTGAAAAAGGTATTCCGAAGATGGCAACGAGTAGATTGCAAAATTGGGCATATTTTTTGACAGCTTTTGATTACGAAATTGAATGTTTTTGAACTGAAGAAAATGTCATGGCAGATACTTTATCAAGATTACCAACCAAAAACGAGGATGGTAATGAAATTTTAGATCAGTTTATCGCAAGACATTTTATTTTGAGAACTGATAATAAACCGCTTTATAGAATCTTCGGACCTGAAAAAGGTATTCCGAAGATGTCAACGAGTAGATTGCAAAATTGGGCATATTTTTTGACAGCTTTTGATTACGAAATTGAATGTTGTTGAACTGAAGAAAATGTCATGGCAGATACTTTATCAAGATTACCAACCAAAAACGAGGATGGTAATGAAATTTTAGATCAGTTTGATGATTATAATTATTTAAACTATGTATGCAAAATTGTAATATGTGTTTAGATTATAAAGTTGTACTGCGAGAAACCGTGAAAGATAAAGTATTCGAATTAGTAAAGCGAATGGTAATCCATGGATGGCCAGACCGGAGACAGAAAAATTTTCCGGATGAAATAAAACCGTATTCGATACGTAAAGATGAATCATCGTTAGAAAAAGGTTGTATTGTATGGGGTCAATGTGTTGCGATACCTATCCCACATATAATACAGTAACTATCAGCTTCCGATGTATCAACAGTTTTAGCAAAAGATTCTGTATTATCCAAATTTCTAAGTCTTGCAGTTTTAGCTTGAGGTTCTCTTCCTTGAATTTTGAGTATTCTTTTAGCTGTGATTTTTACTTGAGGCTTTTTTTCATTTAAATATTCCAAATTATTCGTTGCAGTTCGGCGACTACCAAAGCAAAACGTTCAGTTTTAAAAAAGTCTAGGGCTAAAGGTTTTGAAAAAATAGTTTGCTTTTTCTTCATTTCACGCTATGAGGTACATGTTCATCAACCCTACAACCTCAGTAACATCAATAACAACAGTGACGAAATCAGGATCATCATACAAAATCAAGACTTGTGTGTTTTTCTATTATGAAGTTGCTTACATATTTCCGGTAAAATAAGTAAAGTAGATGGAGGTCAGTTAGAGCAAACTTCAATATTCAACAATGCGATTTGTTACCTTTTCGAAGAGATTCGATATGAATTGAATGCAATTGAAATTGATAAATGCAAAAATGTGGGAATAACCACTCTTATGATAGGCTGGTTGCCTGTATCTCGAAATCAGAAACATATTTTGAGAAACGCACGATGGATAAATGATCTAGACGTTGCAGGTAATTTTGATGTAACCTTACCACTATGCTTACTTTTTGGCTTTGCCGAAGACTATCGAAAAATTATAGTTAATGCCAAACGTGAACTTGTACTTATTCTTTCGAGAAATGATATAAACGCTATTTGTCAATCATCTACAGTCAATCCACCAGTTTACGGAAAATACACTTTAAATTTTTCAAAAATAGAATGGTTAATGCCGTACGTCACGGTTTCAGATCATCATAAAATTTCTCTTTTGAATCAATTGAAAAAAAATTCTCATGAGCTTTCAAACTTGTATAAGTATCCTGAACTCCCCGCTACTTCCAAACATATTTGGACGATCAAGACTTCAAACCAGGAGGAAAAACCTCGTTTTGTCATAATAGGTTTTCAAACCAATCGAAAAAATCAAAATGAAACAAATGCAAGCAAATTTGATCATCGTAATATTAAAAATGTAAAACTTTTCTTGAACTCTCAATATTATCCATACGGTGATTTAAATCTAAATTTTAAGGAAGTGCAGTTCGCTCTTGCATACGATATGTTTTCATTATTTCAATCGGTTTATTACAACAAAGAAACCGAACCTCTTTTAGACATAGAAACATTCTAATCCAAGATATCATTGATATGTATCGGTTGCTTAAAACAAAATGAGTTACTCAAAAGTACACTGGTAGATGTACGACTTGAGCTGGATGCAAGAGAAAATTTTCCAGCAGGTACATCTGCCTACTGTCTCATAATTCTCGACCGTATGAAAGAGTATAATCCAATGAATGGTGACGTAAGAAAACTATAAATTGGATATGATTAAGCAAATAGAATTCAGTCACCACGGAGTACATCGTAGACATGCAAGGCTTTAGACAGCTTAAAAATGACTACATTCTCAAAGAACTTCCAATCATCCCATTGAGCGAGGACTCGGATCCATTTGTTTTTCTTTTCAAACCACCCTTTTCTTTGAAAAAACTTGATGTCGACTTGATTGAAGAAAATAATGATATTGAATGGTATCATCATGGCATCCCTTGGGAGTCTGGTGATGTCCCCTACATTGGAGTTGGTAAAATAATTCGAGCATGTCTGGAAGATTTTAAAAAAGTAATCGTTTGAGGAAAAATAAAAAGAGTGGCTCAAAAGATTCAAATTCAGTGTGTACGACATCAACGAAATAGGATTCCCCGGATTGGATAATCTTTATAATCAAAACATACTGACTGTGTGCTCACATCACAACGGAGCAAAAAAACCGAGTGTGTGGTGAGAAACGTCAAGCTCTTGAAAAAATTCTACAAGGAAAATGCACCATCACTTCAAAAATCAATCAAGATTTTCAATCAGGCACGGCATCTCTCATTCATGAAACCCGAGGACATCCTAGAACTACCAAAGGAATTCATCATCTAGAACGCAGCCTACAGCATCGAGTTCGCGTTGAATAAACTACCCGAAAATTTAAAGTGACAGTGATATTCTTTCGTATCTTCGTTGCTATAATCATGACTTATATTTAAGACCATATAAAAAAGATTATATGAATGCTTGAAAAAAATTAATTGCTTGAAATGTACTCACTTGCTTTTTTATTTCTTGAAAAATACTCTAATATATTAAAAAATAATGTCAGTAGAGTAGAAAATAACATTAAAAAAATTATCACAAAAATATATTTTCTGTACTCCCACCGGGAATCGCCTCTTTCGTGGCCGCTGCCTCAAATGAAAAAGGCGCATCCCGGCTGAGTCGTGCAGAAAAATAATATACCCACCTTGACCACGAAATTAGAAAGCCTCAGATCACATGTTTATCAATTTTTATCAAATCACATGTTTGACAATTACATGTGATCTGAGACATTACTTACTTTCGTGGCCTAAGTATGTAATCTACTATGAAAAATTTAAAATATTGAAAAATCAATCATATTAAAAATAATAATGTCGATAAGGTAGAAGACAACATTTGAAAATTTTGGGGGTTACAGTAGAGAGCTAAACCTTAGCAAGGACTCAAACCTATGGTAAGGTAGATCCCTAGTTGCACCAAAACATAAATGACTATACTACTAATTTGACTTAATGGTTTTTTTTTTTTTCAAATGGTTGGCATAGCATCTGTTACACTCCTCACAAAATTTTTTAATATTTTTTTTAATGCACGGCAAAAAATTTTTTTTATGCCACTGCTTGCTGCTGTAAAACTAAGGACTCAGTCAGTAAAAAAAAAGTTTTCATTAGTATTAGATATTTTTTCAGAAAATTATAAGAAAATTACCATTGTTTAACCGTAGCTGTTTATCACGCGGCTGCGATTGTAGAAGACCCTGGCTGTTATGATGGGTCACCGCTACTGCCTCCTGCATTGATCGAAAACCATCAGCAAACTCTTCTGAAAAAATAAAAACTTTTTTCAAAAATTCTACATTAACTTCTACAAAATAGTTGAAAATTTACCTTCTGAGTCAGTATTCTCTAAATGAATGACTAGAGGTTTGGCTGATGATTTGAAAAATGAATTTATGAGTCCTGGTATGCTGTGTTGCGGAGTAATCACCGTGTAAAGTAGAAAAAAGTATTTTAAAATTTTAAAAAATGAATTTTCATAAAATACTTTTTTCTTGAAAAACATACCTTCATTTTCAGCTCTTCTTTTAGATGATTGTACAAGTTGCTCCTCTGATTTCCGTTTTCATCATCCGACCATCGTGTCCTCCCGATGATCTTTCCGCAACTCTTCAGTTTTTTTTTTCATCGTTTCGGAGCGCTTTTGAAAGTCCATCGCCTCTTGAACCGCGCGTTCACTCTTGCGAGTAAAAAACTCGCTCCTTTTGGTGTCTACGTGGACTTAATAAATTTTTTTATTATTTGTAATTTACGTTTTAAATTTACAAAAAAATTGATTACTTACTTTCTATAAGTTTATGGTGTATAAGAATCTCAAAAACATAAAAAAATAAAGAAATCCATCAATAATTCTGTCCAATGAATCCTTGATGTTGGTTCACCATATCGCTCAAGTGGAATTTTTTGAACTTTTTTGGTTTTCTAGCTACTTTTTCAAAAATTCTTGTTCAAAGCCTTTTGCACTTACAAAATTCTGCCATCTCGCATTCTCTTTGTTTTTTTTATGAATTTTCGAGGGAAAATATTCTTAGACACCGTTTTGGTAAAGTCGTCCACGTACAATTAAAGTTTAAAAAAGCCAAAAAAACCTAAAAAATGCTTTTAGAAGTCCTCTTAGTACAGGACCAATCTCATCAAAAGTGAACTTAAGAACATTTTTTCTTGAAAACAAATAAAAAAACAAAGAGAATGCGAGGCTGCAGAATTTTGTAAGTGCAATAGGCTTTGAACAGGAATTTTTGAACAAGTAGCTAAAAAACAAAAAAATTCAAAAAATTTCATTTGAGCTACATGGCAAATTGACATCAAGGGCCCATTGAACGGAATTATTAATGGATTTCTTCATTTTTTGATATAAGAAAACGATCCCCAAAAAACAATCAAAAACGGAATCAATCGAATAAATAGTAAAAAAAATATATATGCCGGCAACCCATACCATTATATATTGTTCAAAAGGTCCGTCAAAAAGGAAGCTCTGTGTGAAATTTCAGATCTCTAACTTCAAAATTGCGCCTTTGATATTGAAAAAACGATTTTTTCTCTTCGCTTTTTGAGTTTTTTTTACTTTTTTCCAAAGTTTGACCTCATAGTGCTCGACTAGGAAGCGTTATTCGGTAAAATCGCCTCGTAAATTTTTTTTAGGTTTTTTTATGAAGTTTTCAAAAACGTATGATCTTTTGTGTTTACCTTTATTATTAGGTAATTACGATCAAAAACACCGTTTAAGTCACCTTAATTTTTAGCGTTTTTTTTACTATTACTCAAAGTTTGTTCTCATACTAGCCTGACTAGGAAGCGCTTTTCGGTAAAAGCGCCCCGAAAATTTTTTTTACGTTTTATCATGAAGTTTTCAAAAACGTAAGATTTTTTGTGTTTATCTTTATTATTAGGTACTTACGATCAAAAAAATCGTTTAAGTAATTTATGCGTTTTTTTATTATTTCCCAAAGTTTGACCTCATACTAGCCCGACTAGGAAGCGTTTTTCGGTAAAATCACTCCGAAAGTTTATTTTAGGTTTTTTTATGAAATTTTCAAAAACGTATGATTTTTTGTGTTTATCTTTGTTATTAGGTACTTACGATCAAAAAAACCATTTAAGTGACCTTAATTTTTAGAGTTTCTTTTTTAAATTATTTTTAATGTCTGGACTGAAATGAATAATTGATAGTTAAATTATACCACATAATTTTTTTCCTTTTTCAGATCTTTATTATTAGGTACTTTTGTTTTGCGTCCTTTTCATTTTTTGTGTTACAAACAAATTGTATAATACTATTGAATTTTCTAGCAAATAAATTGCTGCTAAAACTCAGATCCAAATTTTTGAATAACTATGTTCCCGAATATTTATTGAAATAGTTAAAGTACTGAACATAAAACAACTATTCTTAAATCTTGAAAATAAATAATAATGTACTTTTTTTACAGCAAAGGATAACAAAAGAATGAAATTAAGTCTTAAGAAAAATAAACTGAAAAATTTGATAAACAACTTTTAGCAATCTTTTATTTAAAAATTATATATAAAGTATTCATTTCAGTCCTGTTGAGTATTAATTGAATATGTAAATTGGCCACCTCAATTATCTCGCGTCGGTCACTTATCGGCCGGCTCACCGACCGAGCGCCTCCTCGGTGGTTGCCTCGTGCTCGGACTTCGATTGTAGGTTAACTCATGTCGGCTAGAGTTGCACCTCGTGTCAACGTGACTCAAGCAAATTCAATAACAATTTGCTGTAATACTCAACGAAAAGTAATGTGCGAGTGTGGGATTAATTACGCAGTGCTTTCACGTTAGTTTGGGCTCAATACGGGTAAAAATCAACTGCTTACTTTGATTCCATCATCCGGGTTTTTTTGGCTTGCTTTTACGCCTCGTGTAAGCAAAAGAATCAAATGCAAGCTCAAAGGGAAGAGATTAGTGAGTACCAATAAATATAAATCTGTGTTTACAAATTACTTGAAAATCATGCAAGAGTTGAAAATCACTAACTCATCTATCGTGGTCTGCTCACCTACGACCATAATCTCGCTACCGCCGCATGGTGAACGCGGTATTTAGGTTTGACTTTTCCTCAAGGTACTTCTCGTCAAGCTCCTCTCAACGCTCAACTGGTTTACTCTCAAAAGGTTCTACTCATCATTAACAATCATCCCAGGACTCTGCTCAACAACAAGGAGTTTTTATCATAACAGGCTCATTTATCAAGGTGTACATCAACTCAACTGAGTTGATTGCAACTCTTTATTATTGTAAATACTCAAGTAAGGTTGTACACAATTGTTTAACTCAACCCAGAAGGGCTGTAAATATTGTAAATAAATTCTCAAATTGTATATAATGATAAAAAGGCAGTTAATTATACTGCGAGAAAGTTATTATAAATTCAAGAATGGCTGGTGAGATTTCTACTCGGAATGTATCAAAGTTTGATGGCAAAAACTTTCAAGCATGGAAATTTCAATTACAAGCAATTTTTGTGGCCAACGAACTGCTAGAGATCATCAACGGGACAAAAGCGAAGCCAGACGATGTTGAAAGTGCTGAAGGCAAACTGTGGATTAAAAATAATGCTAAAGCGATGTCAATTATTTCTACATCCATTGAAGCTGATCAACTTCAGTGTTTACTGGTGTGTACTACTGCTAAAGAAATGTGGTCTCGGCTCTCCTCGATTCATGAACAAAAATCAGAAACACATAAGTTGTTGCTCAGTCAACGTTTTCATGAGTATCGTATGGGTCCGTCTGATAGTGTTGCTCAACATGTGGCGAAAGTTCAAAATTTGGCAAAGCAGCTTCTCGATGTTGGTCAAAATATACCAGATGTTGTGGTTATTTCAAAGATTCTTTCTAGTCTGCCATTAAAATATAGAAGTCTTCGTACATCATGGAACAGCGTAGAACCAGCGAGACAAACCGTCGAATACCTGCAAGAACGTCTTATTGAAGAAGAGGATTATTTGAACGAAGAAGATGTCGCAACAACAGCTCTGGCCGCTATTTCAATTAAAGGTGATTTTAAACCAGGTTTAGCAAAACAAAAAGGTATCAAAAAGAAGAAAAATTTTGACAAGAAAAACGTCGATTGCTATGTTTGCGGTGAAAAGGGTCATTACGCGAGAGAATGTCCGAAACGCAAAAGTGGATCAAATACAGGTAACAATTATCAAAATAAAAATTTATCTAAGAAAACAGATGTTTTTAGAAATGTGGCCTTGGTTGCTATGAGCGATTCTAACCAAAAAAACAAGAATGAGGTTAGTTGTCAGTTGTCACCAACAACTGAACAGAAGCAAAGACTCTTGAGTGCAGATACATCTGATGTCTGGCTCACTGATAGTGGATCATCAGCACACATCACTTACCGGAGAGAATGGTTTGCTGAATACCGTCCACTGAGGGATGGAAATTCAATTGTTCTTGGTGATAATGCTGAGTGTTCCGTCGTTGGTGAGGGCACAGTCTTAATCAAGAGATTCATCGGTGGACAATGGCTCGATGGAGTAATTAAAAACGTATTACATGTACCTGGTTTGCGTAAAAATTTATTTTCTGTTGGTGTAAGTACATCACGAGGTTCTGAACTAAGTTTTAAAGGTGATGAGGTTACGCTTTTACGTGAAAACGAGGTTATTGCGATTGGAGTCAAGCAATCGAATCAAATTTATCGTATGTTTTTAAAAACGATTTCAGTGCAGACACAACAGCAGCAGTTTGAAGCTAACGTGTCAGAGGCAAGTTTACAAGTGTGGCATGAACGCCTGGGACACTTGAACGCTCGTAGACTCGGTGAAATAATCTCTAAAGAACTGGCGGATGGTATCAAGCTGAGTAACAAGAATAGTTTCTTCTGTGAACCGTGCCAGCTTGGAAAAGCTCATCGGTTACCCTTTGCAAAGCAGCGACGACGACAGGCAAATCCTGGTGATTTTATTCACACTGATGTATGTGGACCAATGCCTGTGGTTTCTCTTGGAGGAGCTCGCTACTTTCTTTCATTTAAGGATGATGCATCTGGTTACAGATGGGTTTATTTCATGAAACACAAGTCTGATGTTTTTGAGAGTTTTGTGAGTTTTGAAAAACTAGTTAAGAATAAACTTGGTCGCTCAATCAAAACCATCAGACTTGATAACGGTAAAGAGTATGTAAATGAAAAATTTTATGATTATGTGGCTTCACTCGGTATAGTTCTGGAGCCAACTGCACCGTACACGCCTGAGCAAAATGGCAAAATCGAACGAGACAACAGGACAATTGTTGAGTGTGCTAGGACGATGCTTCAAGGTAAATCTATTCCAGAATTCTTGTGGGCAGAAGCTGTAAACACAGCTGTTTACTTGTTAAACAGAATCACGCCATCACCAATGGACTCAAGTAAATCCTGCTTTGAGGTCTGGACCGGAAAGAAACCTGGTTTGGGGCATACTCGAGTTTTTGGTTCTGATGCTTTTATGCATATTCCAAAACAATTTACTAAAAAGTTTGATGCAAGATCAAAGAAGGTTATGTTTGTTGGTTATCAACTTAACTCTTGTAATTACAGACTTTATGATTCTAGCTCAAAAAGAATAGTTGTTTCAAGAAATGTAACATCCAACGAGACCCACTAGAGTCTAGTTGAAAACGACTCATTAATTGATGAGGGAATAATCTTTCCTTGTGATCAAATTCTAGACATTGATCCTAATGCTGTGCTCGATGTGAATGCTGATTTAGGAGTCGAGCAGGCTGGCATGCAGTCACAGATGGAAGATGAAAATAATCAAGTTGAAGCCGAGGTTGATGTTGAATTTCATTCAGCGCCTGGATCACCGCAACACGACATGCCTGGTTCACCACAACCCGATGCACTTGTCTTACCTGACAATCTCGTACCAGTCGTACGTGATCGTTTGAGGAACCGATCCAAAATTAGAAAGCCTGAAAGGTATACTGTTAATTATACCGCGAGGGTGTATTTTAATTACTCTCTTCCCCAACTGCACTCACTAAAATTATTTGGAGCTGAAAAGCTAACTCAAATATTTAACAAGTCCAGACATTAAAAATAATTTTAAAAAGAAACGCTAAAAATTGAGGGGACTGAAACGGTTTTTTTGATCGTAACTACCTAATAATAAAGATTAACTCTCCGGACGTTTTTTAAACTTCAAATCACAACACCCTCTTAGTCAGTAAATAGCCATGGTTTATAACTTGACTGACAGAGTAGTAAGACTTACAGACAAAACCTTCTACGAAAAAAACTTAAATATAGCTAAAAATTATTTGCAAATTAACGACTATCCGATTAAATTCATTAACAAATACATTAACGAACGACTTCACTTTCTAAAAACCAACAGAAATTCACAAAACAGAAACAACGCGTTAAACAGATGAAAAAAATACATTGTTTTACCTTATATAAAAAACCTTTACCAACAAATTTCACTTTCCCCAAAAAAATACCACATCAACACGATCTCGACAATAAAAACGAATTTCAAAAACATCATAATCAAAGCCAAAGACAAGACAGAAAAAAGAAACAAAAACAACACAGTATATAAAATTAAATGTAAAAATTGCACAGCCTCATAGGTAGAACAGAAGAAACGAACCATAGGAAGTAGGATTGACGAACATGGAAAAACTGGAAAGGAGTAATCCATAACCACGCTACTTGTTTTCAACACAAATTTCTTTTTTAAAAGTTTAGAATATTATTCAGCGAGAAAATATTCAATAAACGCCTAGTTTCTGAAATGATACACATCAATTTACTGAAAAATCCGATTAATAAAAGGGAAGATACCCACAAACTCAGCAACTGCTATACACATCTCATAAAGATTTTACCGAAAAACGCTTCCTAGTCGGGCTAGTATGAGGTCAATCTTTGGGAAATAGTAAAAAAATGCTAAAAATGAAGGTGACTTAAACGTTTTTTTTTTTTTATTGTAAGTACCTAATAATAAAGATAAATACAAAAAATCATACGTTTTTGAAAACTTCATGAAAAAACCTAAAAAAAATTTACGGGGCGATTTTACCGAAAAACGCTTCCTAGTCAGGCTAGTATGAGGTCAAACTTTGGGAAAAAGTAAAAAAAAACTCAAAAAACGGTGTGAGTTGCCAGCATGTATTTTTTTTTTATCATTTATTCTATTGATTCCGTTTTTCATTCTTTTATTATTGATTTTTTTTTTTTTTTTTTTTTTTTTTTTTTTTTTTTAAACTTCTTACGTTTAGGGGCACGGTATAGAACCGAAAAAAAATTTTTTTTTGTTGGAAAATCATTTTTTTGTCTTCAAATAACTTTTTGAAGGATTTTCGGTCGTGCCCTGGCACTTTAGGAACAGCGAACACCTCTCTCCTTGAACGCCTCTCCTTGTTAGTACAGCATGTAAAATTGGTAAAGTTAAATTTTATAGAACAACAATTTTTTCTTTTTGAAAAAATTGGGATCCATCGAGCGAAAAAAAAAAATTCGGATACCCTCTCGAAACCATCGAGTTATAACTTCGTGTAAATTTGTAGAAATTTTTTGGAGCTGACGGTTCGAAAAATCACTTAAAATCTTAAACTCCCAAGCGGATGGATCGAAAAATCTCTTTAAATTTTAAAAAAACACGCAAAAATTGCATTAAATCTAAAATTTACAATTATTTTTATAAAATTGTGTAAAATTTGCATATACTTTCAAAAGTTTGCATTAAATTAGCATAACACCAGAGTGATTTGCATATCATTTGCATAATGTGCTCAGCACCCTCAGTGATGATGTCACCTCTCCCGCACTGTGCCCTGGTGAAAGCAGAGGGATGACTCACCACTAGGACCGGTTCCTGCGATGACGTCACAGGCCATGCCCCCTATGTCTTGCTATAACCGGACATGTCTACACTGGGGTTAACTACGGGCCAGCAGGTTAGCAGGGCATGCCATGGATCCGGCTGGTTTGAGGGAAATTGGTATGGCGGCTTTCTTATCGGTGATTGGCTCTGTAGCTAAAGCCATGGACAGAGAGGATAGGGATCGGAACAATGCGTGTATTATATGTATACCTGACAAGGGACGCATCATAGGTGTTTGACTCGGATCTGGATCGGATTTGGTGCAAAATTGACATTGAGCTCTGGGGCCGTCCATGGTAAGAAAGCATGGAAATCTACGACTTGTTTCAAGTCTACTGAAAACCTCAAAAATTCATTACTGTTTTAATAAAAAAAATAAAGTTTCTAACGCTTTTTTTCCTCCTCTAAAAATCGTAAAAAAAATCAAATTAAAATCTAGTTTTTACAGTTGTATTTCTAAGATTCTTAAGTATCAAATCATCATTTTAGCCTCCATGGGATCAATGTATGCGATGGAAAAAGCGATACACATTTTTTATTTTAGTTGATTAAAAGAAAAAAATTATATCTTTAAAGTATTTATTTGGACAAATTTTTCGGGCTCCAATCAGTTTTAGGTGCGTTATAAGTGTTGTTTTCTGAACAAATGACAGCAAGTTCAGTCATAAAATGTGTTGCCGCGTTTTAACTATAAAGCCTGGCACCTTGGTCGTTGTCATCTTTGAGTAAGTTTTTTGACGATCCGATAGATTGTGACTGCGAAACAGGCCAAATATCAGAAAACAGACCAAATAACGGAAAATATTTGGTCTGCAATACAGACCATATATACACCTGTTACTTGGTCAGAAAAAAACACGATTAACGAACCGATAATTGGTTGGTGACCGAAAAATAATAATAATTTGGCGTTCTAGTGGTATTTTAATCTTTCTCAAAGTTTTTTTTGAGTACAGAAACCAATTGCGTCACTCAACTTATTAATTGGTGTCCCAAGTTCTTCTAAAATGATGACTGCAAAAACTTGTAAAACCATGACTCCTCCAAATGCATTTATAAAAAATGCCCAGGTTACAAGTACAAACGGTCTGTAAAAAGTTTTTTGCAGGTACGGTTGCCATGATGTTCTGATGCTTACTTTCTGAAAAAAAGCATGTCATTTGATAATTTTGTATCGACAAGGTAAGAAGTGTTTTGTATTTTTAAAATTCATACACTTAGTTTGTGGGCAAAAATAAAAAAGGTAGTTTCAAAACTTTACTATTTACTTTTGGTGTTTTGTAGCAAAAATAGTTGAAAATTTTATATTTAAAGTGAAATTTCAATTTTTAAGTTATACGTATGTATATAAATATGTATATGCTTTAAGACGATGAGTAGTACCTTCGCTTAAGCATTTTGCTACTTCTCAAGAAGCTGTCTTCATTCATTGCGAGGCAGCAAAAAATATAATCTGCATAATCTTTTTTCATTCATCACATTTTCTTTTTTTATTTTTGTAAATACCGTATTTGCCCATGTATAAGACGCACAAAAAAATCAATTTTTTCAAGTCAAAAACCGGGTTGCGTCTTATCTATGGAGTGCGTCTTATCTACGGGTGCTTATTTTTTTCCAGAGTGCGTCTTATGTACAGGTGCTTATCTATAGTTGATGCGTCGAATCGAAAATTTGCTACTAGTGTAATCATAATAATCACAACGATGTGATAATCACAATAATAGCTGATTGAAATAACTAGGAAAATATTGTCTCTGTTGTCAGCTCAGTTTGTACTGATCATTTGAGTTGATAACAGTAAGTTTTAATCAAAATGAATAAAGTGAAAAGAAATTCGTATCCGGTAGTTTTTAAGTTAAAGGTTATTCGCCAAGCAGAAGTTGTTGGAAACCGAGAAGCAGGAAGAATAAATGATGCCTCTGAAGCATGCGAACCCAAGTGGCGTGATGCAAAAGAAAAATTGTTAAGTTCATCAAGATCTAGAAAATCGTTTAGGAAAAAAACTGCGTCGTATCCTGAATTATAAATAAGATTAAAAGCGTTTGTGGTAGATTTGCGAGATAATAGAGATTGCGCTGTTTCAACTAGGATGATACAGACTGAGGCTATGAAGTTAAAAAAAGAAATGATTCCAAACTCAAAATTTAAAGCAAGCAGAAATTGGGTGCAAAGTTATGAATAGGAATAAACTTGTTACTCGCAGACGTACAATGATTTGTCAACGACTCCCAAAAGATTACGAGGAAAAACTCATACAGTTTCAACGTTTTGTTATTGGTTTACGACAGAAACATAAGTACGCTCTCAATCAGATAGGGAACGCAGATCAAACACCTGTTTACTTCGAGCTGCCCGAAAATACTCCTGTAAATGAAAAAGGAGCCAAGTCTGTTTCTATTTTAACTGGTGGAAATGAAAAACAACGATGAACAGTGATGCTTTCTGCAACTGCCGATGGTCACAAGCTTCCTCCTTTTATTATTTTTAAAAGAAAAGCACTTCCAAAAAATGTGAATTTTCCTTCTAATGTTTTTGTTCATGCACAGCCAAAAGGGTGGATGAGTCACGATTTGGTCGAAGAATGGATCAAAGTAGTTTTAGATTCATATCGAAGCCATTTAACTAAAAACACCCAGTTAGATGAAAATAAAACCGATCTAGCTCTCATACCTGATGGTTTAACAAGCATTCTGCAGCCATCAGATGTCACTGTTAAAAAGCCGTTTAAAAATGAGTTAAAAGAATTTCATTCTGATTTCATGGCTACATACTTTGGCAAGGGCCAAATAAACCTGTTGAAGAATTTAGCGATTTTGAAGAAGAGAGCGATGATTCAAGTGAAGATGAATAAAAATTATAATAAAAACTAGCCTCTATACCTCGCTGCGTTAACGCTTGTTCGGTTGAGAATTCAGTTATCTTTATTTTATTTTTAAATTAAAAAAAAAAAAATTTTAAATATTGTTACTTAAAGTATCTAAAATAAAATACATATTAAAAATAGTTCATAGCGAAATATATTAAATTTCAAAATTAAAAAATATATTGTTTTTATTGTTATTACATAGGTTAATTTTAAAAATGAATATCGGATTCATAATTAGCAACCCTAAAAACCCCGTTCATGAAGTTTGAAAAAAAATGCTATTAAAAATAAATTTTTACCTTGATTAAGTAGACAAAATTAAAAAATAAATGTCAGATTAGTAATCAGCAACCTTAAAAACCCCTGTAAACAAAGTTTAAAAAATAAACTATGAAAAATAGATTTTAACCTTCAGCAAGTAGCCCTTGCGTAGAACAATTTTAGAAATGAATATTAGATTCATAATCAGCCACCCTAAAAACCCTCTTATACGATGTTTCAAAAAAATGCTATTAAAAATAAATTTTTACCTTACGTAAGTAGCCCTTTACGTAGGTCAATTTTAAAAATAAAAGTCAAATTCATAATCAGCAACCCCAAAAACTTCCATTTACAAAACTTCAAAAAAATTCTATTGTAAATGAATTTTTACCTTAAGTAAGTAGCCCTTACATAGGTCAAATCAGAAAATAGAGGTCAGTTTCGTAATCAGCAACTCCAAAAATCCCTGACTACTCCGATTCTAATCAATCATAGACGTCAAATTCTGAAAAGAGCCTGAGAAAAAATAAATTTCAACCTTGAATAAGTAGACTTTACAAAGGTCAAATTTAAAAATGAATGTTGAATACGTGATCAGCACCCCCAAAAACCCCTGAATACCAAATTTCTAATTGATCTGAGACGTCTAAGTCACTTTTTTTTGAAAAAAGGAGTCGTCGACGACGACGACGATGAAAATAAACTTCTTAATATAATAGAGGATGTAATATGAATCAAAAATTTTTTAAATAAAAAAGCATGCATGTTAATTTGATTCATTTTTTTCTGCTATTTATCTAGAAACCGGGATGCGTCTTATCTACAGGGGTGTCTTATACATAGGTAAATACGGTATGCATCATTTTGGTTTAAATATCAATCCTTCATAAAATTCTTTATAAAAACAAAGGCTGTGACGGTCCACTGAGCCATTAAATCGTTGGTTACGATTTTGAATTTAGCGTGAGTCACGTAACTGCAGAACGCAGATTGGAGTGGACCTCTGAGGCGTGAGAGCGGGAATCGGGAAGGCACTCGTGATTTTCGTGGCCTTCTGTTAACACGTATATGAAAATCAACGCGTCTTGGTTCGATGTACTATCGTACTTTTCGTGTTGTGAAAAAGGGTAACACGCCGAAGAGGGTGTTATTGAAAGAGCGGGATCGATTGTCATTATCCGGGAAGCATTCCTTGTCAAAATAAGTCAACCGGATTTTGGTAGCCGAGGACGACAAGGAACTAGACCGGCGTCCGAGAGACACGCGAAGATCTGGAAATCAATTCGTAGCAGATCTTAAGGAAACTTACTCGTTTACGGAAGTCAAAGTAATTATTGTCATTCGCGTCACGCGTTGTTGTAGAGCCGTAGTGGAAGAGTGTAGTGTTTGTGAAATTGTCATTTAACGTCAACGCCGGGACTGCTTTTCGACGGCTACACGGCGACTCGAGTGTGGTAGCTACTGCGGCTGGTAGGCATCGTAGCTGGCATTTCGTTTAGCCTGACAGCTTGGTATGAGGTGCACGTTAGCGATTCCGTTAGTTAATTGTATATGTGCGGGTGAGTGTGGATGCGTGTGAGTGTATTTAGTACCCTGTTATTGTCATAATCTTTGTTTTTCTCGCGCGCACAAGCTGCCGGTAGCACATGAGTATTTGTGTGCGCGCCAACTCAAACCGGAGAAAATCAATACTTTGTTGTGTTATTGATTTTGGATCACAGCCGATCGAGGGTATATTTATCTATATCATATAGGGTATATTAATCTTTATCATCGCGTTACTTATTGATTTCATGTTAGTTTCTTTTTAGGAATTGTTTTTTTTAATTAGATTATTAAGATAAGATCCAAGACATTTTTATTCAGTAACCGGTGTTCCTATGTTCGATCCTGTAGCTCGCGCCCACTACCGAAAGTATCAAGCAGTCGCGCCTTCCAAGGTGAGATAAATCGTGTACGGATTTATTACCGTGGAAGGACTTTTTCCCTGTTTTAGGAAGATTGTTGGCGTAAAGCCGACTGCAGTAACAGATTATAGAAGCCAAACGGCTAAGCAACGGATCGTCGTGGGTTGTATTCCAGAGTCCACATTTACTAGTTCGAGCATTATAACAAGGCATTATAAAAACTTATAAAAATTAATTCTTTTTTTGGTTGAAAAAAATGAGTTTAATAAATTAAGATTAATTTACATAATTTGATCAAATAAAGAATATTTTTAAACGAAGTTTTACTCCTTTCACGGGTAAAAGACCCACACACAATTTTAACGAATCTGACAAAAAATGAATTAGTTTAGTTAAAAAACTATTAAAAATATTATTATAATCATGTTAAGTGTGCTGCCAGTAAAATTTGAATTACAAAACATGTAAAAGGTTGGTACTACCCAAGTCACATGAAATACATACATTTTTTTGAATGGAATGTCTATGGACCATTAACCGGGGGACTCAACGCCTTCGTAATGGGATTTGCATGGCCCACAATTAGGCGTTTTACCTTACAAACTGCGGGGATGGTTACTCAAAGGAGTCTTGCTCAGTTATTCATGCTTTCGCCTTTACCCACTCAACTTTTAACATTCTTTTAGACCTTTTTTTTGCATGCTTTTCTTTAACTCACTAAGTATCGTCGTATGTTCACTACCAAACTCTATAACTCTGAGAATATATGACCTAGAGGTCGAAATTTCGGCAGAGTCTAGGTTCGGATGACAATACAATAATCCATAGTCATTTTTGGACCCAGATGAAGGAGGTACCTGGAGGTCAGCTTCGAGAGCTTAGGCCAAATTTTTCGGGGATGACTTTGAGGAGTGTTCTAGAGTATTTATCGAGTATTTACAGGGGTTAAAATGTCAAAATGCTGAAAATTAAGGCAGATGATGAATTGGTTGACTCTACATGGCAGAACTATTGATTTCGTGATTTCTAAAGATCTCAACAAGACTGGAAGCTTAAGGGAAGAGCTCGTATTTTCTAACGGTGCAACAGTGATGTTAAGATTAAACATATACTTAAAAACTAATACAAAATTAATATCTAACACGGTAATTGACTCTAAATAAATACTCGTGCAATCGAGTTTTCAAATCGATAACAAAGAATTATCGGTGCTCTTTAAATCGAGCGGCGCGCGCACACAACAACCTGCTGCTATCGGTAGCTTACGTGCGCGCGAGAAAAGAAAGAAAAACAAAGTATATCGCGATTTACAAATAAATGATCTCGGGCACACACTCACAATCGCTGTTTTACGCAAAACAAAACTCACTCTAGATCACCGCAGATGCAGCTATCCTAAGCCGCAAGGCTGCAAACAAAGCCACTCAGCTGGGTGTAGCTCTCCAAGCTACGATGACTTCCGACCGGCGTCTGGCTCAGCGTCGTCGTCTTGATCTGGAGAATACCAAGTCGTCAGGTGATGACAACCTTCCTGCTGACTTGGTTTATCTTGCTTGATATCTCACCAACACGCACGATACTGCAACCGATCTCGCTAAAGCGAATTTATAGCGATTCTAGCGAAATTTACAAACGCGAGTTGACGAACGAAGCGTGTTCGACAAAGCGTTCACTCCGGATACTCTCCCCCCGTAAGTACTTTGAAAAATTTGTAAGTATTTGTATATAAAAAATACTTGTAAATAATGTGGACCTCAAAAGTTCCATCTAGAAACCACATGGCATTCGCTGCTAACAACTCTAAGTTCTTATTTGTGGAGAAGACAAGCACTCGCTCTTCTGCCGGTTCATTGTGATCTCGCGAATCGTAAATGAGGAATTGTTGCCGATTCACCAATTTTTGATAATTTCCCGATATTTCCTGCAAATCCGCGAACAACGTAGAACTTGATTCTGCCTTCTTCTTTCGTGCCCAACGAATGGATTGCTTCAAATTTTTTCTTTCTGGAAACTGAGAGAGGACGCCACGAGAAGCTCCAGCTAATGCTTCACCTACCATTGCAGATAGTGGCCGCTCCGGATACATCTCAGCCTTCTGTTTTAAATTTAATTTTATTTTTTCGGTCTCAGCTTCTCATGATTAGGGGCGTGTGAATGCTTGGATTGTGCAATGTCGGGGAAGTGATAGGTAACCAGTATGGGTTGTGTCATGGCATTATGCCATCAAGTTGTATACAATTTCATTATATCATGCACTTAAGGCCATTTTTTTCAAAAAATTTTCTTATTTATAACTATACGTTTTTTATAAATTTATTTTCAAGTTTTTTTGTTAAATTTATTCAATAGGGAAAAAATTCTAAACTTGAATATAAACTTAACAAACAAAAGTAATATTTATCATTAACTAGACTGACTTTAAGCATGTAAATAGCAAAACACTGAATCAATAATTAATTAATTACAATTAACAAGTTAAGGTATCAGTCGATCCAAAGATACGGCGTACTATACATATGCGTCTATATCTATATATAGTAGCAAACTGGGGTGCCCGTACTGGGCCCAAGCTCCAGCCCACACAGCAATTCCCTGTCGGGTGTTGGTAGTACTTTTCCTAACTTTGCAAAAGCAATCGCATTATGTATTGTTTTAACTCTCTCTCTATATTTAAACAATGCAAACTCAAAATTTTGTAATGATATCATTAACCTTTCATCAACCTCTAACCTAGTTAAATATTTACCAACATTTTTACTCCAGTTTTCCAATTCTTTAATATTATTTTCATAATTAATCAAATGAACAGATGAACTATTAATATTTTTCATTTACTAAGGCAGTTTGCTTTTGCAATAATTCCAAAAGTTTATTATCCTCTTTATGCATTAAATCTATCTCTCTTTTATAATATTCTGCATCTTCACTATCCATTGTACCAAACAAATATTCTGAACCTAATCCAACAAAATTCAACAAACCTCTGTTAAATATTGAGTTTGAGTTTTGCTGCCATAAATAATTTTATGGATGTAGAAGGGGAGTGAGTAATTAAACAGGACACTTTATTACCATTATATACAATTTTGATTATTTATTTACAATATTTACAGACCTTCTGGGTTGAGTTAAACAATAGTGTACACCTTACTTGAATATTTACAATAATAAAGAGTTGCAATCAACTCAGTTGAGTTGATGTACACCTTGATGAATGAGCTTTCAGTTATGATAAAACCTCTTTGTTGTTGAGCAGCGTCCTTGGGTGATTGTTAAAGATGAGTAAATCCTTTTGAGAGTAGACCAGTTGAGCGTTGAGAGGAGCTTGACGAGTAGTACCTTGAGGAAAAGCCAAACCAAAATACCGCGTTCACCATGCGGCGGTAGCGAGGTTATGGTCGTAGGCGCGTGAACCATAAGAGATGAGCCGGTGATTTTCCACTCTTGCATGATTTTCAAGTAATTGTAAACACACAATTATATTGATTGGCACTCACTAATCACTTCCCTTTGAGCTCGCCTTCGGATTATTATTGAATCCGTGCTTCTTTTGCTTACACGAGGCGTGAAAGCAAGCCGTAAAAACCCGGATGCTGGAGTCCAAGTAAACAGTTGATTTTTACCCGTATTGAGCCCAAACTAACGTGAAAGCACTGCGTAATTAATCCCACACTCGCACATTACTTTTCGTTGAGTATTACAGCAAATTGTTATTGAATTTGCTTGAGTCACGTTGACACGAGGTGCAACGCTAGCTGACATGAGTTAACCTACAATCGAAGGCCCGAGCACGAGGCAACCACCGAGGAGGCGCTCGGTCGGTGAGCCGGCTGATAAGTGACTGACGCGAGATAATTAAGCGGCCGATTTAAATATTCAATTAATACTCAACAACCTCTGTTTCCTCTATCTTTCCGAATCGGTACATCAATAATTGATTTTAATTCTTTACGTACACTTTCAATCAAATTTCGCAAATTACAATTCGTTTTTGCCCGCATGCAAATATTCTTCATTCTTTCGAATTGTGACTTTAAGTTTTGACCTTGGTTGTAGATTTTGTTAAGATTGGTAGTGTGAATTACTTTCTATTCTTCGGTGTAGAGATGTACTTCTCCCAAAAACGTTTTTGCGATGTCTGTTATTTTATCTATCATTTTATAAATTTCTATATAGTTGTGAATTGACTTCACTGTATGTATACAAATCACCAAAAGTAGAATCTGAAACAAAAATGTGACTATTTCTCCATAAAAATGTTTAATTTTATTAAAGTGTCTCACTATTTCTTTAACTTTAAAGATCAAATATGCAGTGTGATCTTTCATTTTCCGTATAACGTATGGTTTCTCAGACCATTGATCGTTTATAATAATCAATACAAAATCCCCCACACTATATGTCTTGCTTTCCGTTTGTCTTCTTTCCATAATTTTCTTATTCTTCTCCTTCGATTCCTTGTTGTTTTCATCTGCCTTTTCTCTCACTGCTGATATCTGCATCATTCTTTCTTCTTGCTGTTCTTCGTAAGTTTTATGATTTCCTTCCTTCCGCCCGAACAATAATCTAGACGGACTGTAACCAGTGCTAGGATGTATCATTGAATTATAATGATTAGCTGCCCTGAGCATTTTTAAATTCAAAGTTGGGCTTGCTTTATAATTTTCTGTATTTTTTATCTCCCTTATTGTTCTTACCAGCCTTTCACAAACACCATTGAATTCTGGATGATAGGATGGAATCTTAACTTTGTGAATTCCATATTTTTCTACTATTATTTTTAATAATTCCGACCTAAATATTGACTCATTATCAGTTATAAAGTTTTGAGGAATTCTCTGCAAAAGAATAAATTCTTCAAATGCTTTGTAGGGATTTTTTCCTTTCATCTCCTTTACCCATGCATATCTGGAAAATACATCTTCCAAAAGCAGATAATTTCTCTGTTCAAGCATTAAATAATCTATGGCTATTTTTTCAAATTGCTGAGTTGGTGGTTCTATATTTATACCTAGAGTATTGAATTTCCAAGAATTATCTTTCAACCTGTTACATAATTGACATATTTTGATGTACTGTTCAACATCACCAGGTAAATTTTGCCATACAAAATGCTGACGAAGTTGCGTGATAATTTTTCTTGAAGCTTGATGCTCATGCTTGTATGCTCTTGCAATTAAATTTTTTCTATTATTTAAATCTTATTTGTAAATGGGGTATTATGGTCGTACATACAAAACTCTTTCTGTCAATTTTAAAAAGTAATTCACACTACCGATCTTAACAAAATCTACAACCAAGGTCCAAACTTAAAGTCACAACTCGAAAGAATGAAGAATTCTTGTATGCGGGCAAAAACGAATTGTAATTTGCGAAATTTGATTGAAAGTGTACGTAGAGAATTAAAATCAATTATTGATGTACCGATTTGGAAAGATAGAGGAAACAGAGGTTTGTTGAATTTTGTTGAATTAGGTTCAGAATATTTGTTTGGTACAATGGATAGTGACGATGCAGAATATTATAATAGAGAGATAGGTTTAATGCATAAAGAGTAAAATAAACTTTTGAAATTATGGCAAAAGCAAACTGCCTTAGTAAATGAAAATATTAATAGTTCATCTGTTCATTTGATTAATTATGAAAATAATATTGAAGAATTGGAAAATTGGAGAAAAAATGTTGATAGATATTTAACTAGGTTAGAGGTTGATGAAAGGTTAATGATATCATTACAAAATTTTCAGTTTGCATTGTTCAAATGTAGAGAGAGAGAGTTGAAACAATACATAATGCGATTGCTGTTGCAAAGTTAGGAAAAGTACTACCAACACCCGACAGGGAATTGCTGTGTGGGCTGGAGCCTGGACCCGTACGGACTACTCTCCTGCCCGTACGGGGCATGACCAGGCTGAACCCCTAAAAACCGCAAAAAAGAAATGCGGCAGTGGCCGGGCCCAGTACGGGCTCCCCGGTTTGCTACTATATATATAACTTGTTAATTGTAATTAATCAATTATTGATTCAGTGTTTTGCTATTTACATGCTTAAAGTCAGTCTAGTCAATGATAAATATTACTTTTGTTTGTTAAGTTTATATTCAAGGTTAGAATTTCTTCCCTATTGAACAAATTTAACAAAAAAACTTGAAAATAAATTTATAAAAAACGTATAGTTATAAATAAGAAAATTTTTTGAAAAAAATGGCCTTAAGTGCATGATATAATGAAATTGTATACAACTTGATGGCATAATGTCATGACACAACCCATACTGGTTACCTATCACTTCCCCGACATTGCACAATCCAAGCATTCACACGCCCCTAATCACGAGAAGCTGAGGCCGAAAAAAAAATTAAATTTAAAACAGAAGGCTGAAATGTATCCGGAGCGGCCACTATCTGCAATGGTAGGTTAAGCATTAGCTGGAGCTTCTCGTGGCGTCCTCTCTCAGTTGCCAGAAAGAAAAAATTTGAAGCAATCTATTCGTTGGGCACGAAAGAAGAATGCAGAACCAAGTTCTACGTTGCTCGCGGATTTGCAGGAAATACCGGGGAATTATCAAAAATTGTGGTGAATCGGCAACAATTCCTCATTTACGATTCGCAAGATCACAATGAACCGGCGGAAGAGCGAGTGCTTGTCTTCTCCACAAATAAGAACTTAGAGTTGTTAGCAGCGAATGCCATGTGGTTTCTAGATGGAACTTTTGAGGTCCACATTATTTACAAGTATTTTTTATATACAAATACTTACAAATTTTTCAAAGTATTTACAAGTTTACACATATTTACAGGTTGCCCCGCACATATTCACACAAGTATTTACCGTTTTTGGAGTCGTATCGAGAGCTTTCGAAAGCAGCGAGAAGGTAGCATTACATTTTATCTATGCCCTGCTGACTTTGAAGGAAACTGTCCAATACGCTGCCGTACTTCGCGCAATAGTGTCTGTTGCAGAAGAAAACGAAATTGAAAACTGCCAACCGGAGGTTAGCGTAATGACCGAATTTGAATTGGGTATCATAAATGCATGTAAGACGGTGTTTCCTCATGTGGCCATATCGGCATGCTTCTTTCATCTGGGTCAAAGTCTTTATAAAAGAATTCAAGAAGAAGGACTTCAAGTTGCTTACAACGACCCAGATGACAGAAACATCAAAGAGTTCACGCATATGTTAGCAGCATAAGCTTTGGTTCCGATACCCGATGTCGAATGCTACTTTGCTTATTTAAAAAACATAGCACCCAAGCAAATGAAGGGCTTCGTGGACTATTTCGATACCACTTACGTGAATGGTAGGCCGGCGAAAGGAAGACGAAAGGCGCTCCCCCCGAGATACCCTCCTCGCATTTGGAATAAATATGATGCCACAATAGAGGGCCCGGTACGGACCAACAATGTCTCAGAGGGGTGGCATCATGGGTTTAATCTCTTGATAGGAAAAAATCACCCCGACATTTACTCCTGCATATCACAATTCATGAATAGTCTAACCGCCATATAGAAGGTTTTACGTGCAAGTTCGCTCCACAACGGCAAACCTGGTTTAAAAGACGTATTTCGATGTCCTCTTTCGAATTAACCAAGGTTGCCGTGCTCAAAATTACAATAACAACAATTTAACAACAATTCGTATATTTTCATCATACTTTATATACACGCAAGACCCCTTTATATGTCGTATGCGTCTTGGTGGAAAGGTTGGAGGTCTTACCTCTGACCCGGAAGACCGGGGTTCCATTCCCACTACGATTGATTTTTTTTTTTTTTTTTTTTAGGTTCATTAAATAAAAAATTTTTTTAATTTTTATTTAATAATTTTCTTTTTTATTTTATACCGTTGAACATATATACAGTAGTGATCAAAATTATAGAGCACCCCCAAATTTCATACTTCAGTCTTTAAATTTTTGTGCTTTTATACGACTGCAAACACTTAAGTACTTTTATAAATGCCTGAAACTTTTTTTTCACTTAAACTACATAAAAACTGGAAATAAGAAGTTTTACTTAACTTTAATTCAATAAAAAAATTAACTTTTACCTCCATTTTTATTAAAAAGTTCATTGTATTTCGCGCTTCCTCCTTCAAGATCAAATACGTAGTACCCCTTCCCTGTGCCCCAAATATCACACATTCAAAGCATAAAAATCCAAAACAGCGCCACCACCACGCCTCGGTGTGGGCGCGTGGGGTACTGGCTCCCGACTTCATTCCGTTTTCGTGTGCGAACGGGTATCCACGTTCAGAGCGTTGCTCCGTGTAAAGTGTGAATTCTAATTTAATAAAGTTCGGATGGAAGAAGATTTCAACGCTTACTCCTCTCTGCAGAATCCTGGTTAAGGAGAAAAAGGGTGTATCGTTCACGACTCGCTCGAGCTGTTCAAAGTGAGTGCAGGAGGCTCTGGCCTTCCTGAACACATACACGGGGCTTTGCCGAGGACTGTCCGAGGCAAAGCTCTTAACCTTAAAAGTCGTTCACGACTCGCTCGAGCTGTTCGAAGCGAGTCAGGAGACTATGTCATCCTGAACGCATTCACGTGGCTTTGCCGAGGACTGTCCGAGGCAAAGCTCACGCATCACAAAAAGACGTTCTTGACTCGCTCGAGCTTCTCGAGCGAGTGCAGAAGACTATGTCTTCGTGAACGCATTCACGTGGCTTGCCGAGGACTGTCCGAGGCAAGCTCGCTCATCACAAAAAGACGTTCTTGACTCGCTCGAGCTTCTCGAGCGAGTGCAGAAGACTATGTCTTCTTGAACGCAATCCACGTCATTCACGCGGATCTCCCTAAAAGACGTTCACGACTCGCTCGAGCTTCTCGAGCGAGTCAGGAGACTATGTCATCCTGAACGCATACACGTGGCTTTACCACTGTCTGAGGCAAAGTTCTCTTATTCCTGTGGAAGATGTTCACGACTAGTTCGAGCTGACCGCAGCGAGCGCAGGAGACTCTGAGTCATCCTGTGCGCAGGCCTACGCATGCATGGCTTTGCCGAGGACTGTCCGAGGCAAGGCTCATAACCATGAATGACGCAGGAAGTCGTTCACGACTCGGTCGAGCTGATCGTACCGAGTGCAGGAGACTTTGGTCCTGCATGAACGCATATTTACCTCATCTAACTTAAAAAGACGTTCTCGACTCGCTCGAGCTGATCGCAGCGAGTGCAGGTAACTCTGAGTTACCCTGAACGCATAATGCACGTGGCTTGCCAAGGACTGTCCAAGGCAAAGCTCACTAATGATTTTTACAGGTTACCCCGACCAATATCTGCGATTGCCGGCCATCTTATTTCTTCATCTAAGGCCATCAGATCACGCAGATTGTCGGTTAATTGTAGGTATGTTTTCAAGGTTAATTATGGCAGAGACGGGAAAAAAGAAGAGAGAGCAGACAACACCGGTAAGCAAAGAAGGGCGGCTACGGCAGAACGAGTTACATAGTATGTATTCCGCAGAGCTGAGAGCACTCATGTGTTCGGACTTCGGCATATCTCTAGCACCGTCACATGCGTTGGCGGACTAGTTCTCGGTTAACTCACTCGACTGAGGGATAACTCTAGCTGCTAGAGTTTACATAATCAATATAAAACCTTTTTGTCAAGGTCTGACCAAGACAATTTGTAAAACATATGGCCTAATTTTTTAAGCATTATAGAGGTTATAAAAGGAAAAAGAGTGAGAGATTAGTCTCCTTTTTTGAATGATACCGAGATTGGTATCGATAAATCGATTTTTACGATTTATGCTCGCTCGATCTAATTATCGAGTTTAAGCACTAAGTCTCTCACTTGTCTCTATAACTGTGGCCACGCCGTCCTTATGCTTATGCTATTTGTTGTTGATATCTGTCGATTTAGAAGATTTATAAATCAATTTTAACCTCATATACACCTTGTGATTTCAGAAAGGTTTGACCTTTTCTGGGTGTTATCTAGCTGAGGACACATCATCCTTGTGTTTTTTTTTTTTGTGATTTTAAAAAATTAAAAACCAGTTTAAATGTGATTTTTTCCCTGATACACTTTGTGATTTGGAAATGGTTGACCTTTTGTGGGTGTTGACAATGGAATATTGTTTGGAAGTCTGTCTGAGACCAGCTGTAGTCATTCGACTACTGACTTAGTTTAATGAATTATGAGTGAAAATTCTCTTGAACATGACAGACTGAAATAATGTTTCAGTTATAAATGTATGGATTGTGTGTCTGCAATTTTGAATTGTGAGACATTATTGTGAGATACAATCAATTTGAGAACTTTGAGTTCAACACTAGTATGATTTTTGTATGGCTTGAATGATTTTTGAAATATGATTTGAGTCTACTTATAGTCAAATAATTATATTTGAATGTCAAGGGTGAATCAGTAAAGTGTGGTCAACTTTTATTATTTGGTTTATTAAATGAATAATAAAATATGTAATTTGTTTAGCCCCGGGGAATTATTATCGGGGGAATAATTACGCTGGGGACTGACCGGTCGGGGAAATGATGGGGAACGATTTTTAAGTACAATTTTTAAAAATTTTTTTAATTAGTTTAAGAAAAGCATGATTCAAAAAAAAAATTTATTTTTTTTATTCGTTCATTTTATACTTTTTAGTCTTAGCTTTATTTCTGTATTAATGAGTTAAAAGGAAATTGGAAAAAATGTTTTCAATATCATACTTCAAACCTTTAAAAAAAATTTTGTACTTAATGATACTTAAAATTAAATTTTTCATTATCAATATTATAAAACTGCCTTTTTTACTTTACCGAGGAGGTAAACAGGCAGAAGAATTTTCATTTTCATGGTGTCTCCAGTAGGCATATTCCACGTCTTCAGCAGTCATAATTAAGTACTTCAATATACAAAATATAGATAGTACTAATATTTTATGATTGTGAAGATCTAAAATTAAATCATATTGACTATAATTCTCTCTTTTTATTTCATCTATATTACCCAAATTAATATAACTTGAGAACAGAAAAAAAAACCTTAAAAAAAACTTTCACATTTTTCCGCTGTCTTCTTTCTTAAGTATTTCTCAGTCTTTCCATTTCTTCTAAAAATTTATCGATGCAGCGTGTTTTTCCAGTCAGTTTTGTAGGATCAAGCTCTTTTATCAGTAGTCCATCAAGAGATCTAACTCTACTAAAAGTAGTATAGGCTTGCCCTTAGTGAACAATTTTTTTCCAAGGTAGACTACTGCAACGTCTACAGTCGTACCTTCAAACTTGTATGCTGTTGAGGCCCAGGACGAGATTCAAGGAAGTATTCGACGTTCTGCAGTTCCATGACTGTAGTTTTCCTGGAATTGAGTTGTTACTGGCTTCATTTCATTAATGCTATATTAACCAAAGTTGACAAGAACTGATGCTGATAATGATTCTGGGTAGAATTGATCTCTTGCATTCTGTGGCAATTTGATTTCCACTATGTGTCCTCTGGCTCCATTGACAAGCCCTTTAGAAATGTTTATGTTTAATCTTAACATCACTGTTGCACCGTTAGAAAATACGAGCTCTTCCCTTAAGCTTCCAGTCTTGTTGAGATCTTTAGAAATCACGAAATCAATTTTCAATTTTGTCATTTTGGCTTTGATTATAGCCGTAGGATATTCCCTTTGTTCTTTCGACTTGAATAAAATTCTAGTTGGGATTTTTTTTCCTGTCTTTTTTCTAATTGAAATTTATTTGTTTTTCGACTCGTGGAAAAATAGTGTGCGGCGTGAGTGTAAGTAGTAGCACTGTACCGAGATACAGTATAATAAGAGAATTTTTTTCTAGTTTATTTTAGTTTGTAACTGCAAAAATAAGATTTGGTTATATTTAAAATGGATATTAAAAGTAAATGAAACTGACTCAATTCTATTGAAAGATATACACATATATGTTTATTTAATTTAAATTTTATTTACATTTCAGTTCATACGGGTTTTATTAACATTTCAGTTTATACAGATTTTATTTACATTTTAGTTCCTATAGATTTTATTCACAGGACGGATTCATAAATTACTTAATTATTCAATTTCTCACCTTGCATATTTTTTCTTTAAGATTTAAATTCATCCACAAATTCATAGAAAGTTGAGCTCAAATATTTTTTTCTATCATATTAAAACGTAAGTTACTTATAATTAAATTTAAAATAGAAAATGCACGTTCTATTGGCGTAGATGTACCAGAAATACTCAAAATATCTCTAGCCATCTTTGCTAAATTAGGATACATGTATTTATGAGTCTGCCACCACTTCAAAATATCTACATCTTCATCGGCGAGATCAGACTTCAAATATTTATCAATCTCAGAGCGCCAGTCGATTTTTGAATTTTTTTTTGCTTTTGGACGGTAATAAGCATTAAAATTCATTTTGTAGCTAGACACTTCTGGTTCTTCTGTTATAACTTCTGGTTTTTCTGTATGATCGAATATTGAAGCTTGCACTTTTTGCTCATAATATTTTGTTCTGTACAAATTTTCAAATTTTTCAACAGTTCTAGTCTTCAAATCTTTTTTCCGTTGGGGTCCATCAAAACATTCTGTTTTGTGCAGAGGATCTAAAATAAGTGCAACACAGTATATCCAGTTGGTTTTGTTGTAATGTTTTAAAATCTTTCTACCACCTGCGTCTATAGCCAGAAGTAATTGCTCGTTGCTTCGAGTTTTGTTGATGTTTATATCAAATTCTATGTATACACAATCAAGAAAATCTAAAAGTACATTAATTGCTATTACAATTGTTGGTAATGTCACATATTTCTCTCCTGATATTCTCCTCGAAGTTTGTTCAAAAAGATCTAGCAGATCTACAATTTTTTTCAATTCTTCCCATTCTTGATCTGTTAAACGGTAATTTTTAAATGGTTGTTCATTAGGACAAATTGAATTTAAAGCTGGTTTTAAGGAAATGGCACGGTGATGCATTTTAAAGGTACTATTCCATCTTGTAATCATATCCATACGAGGCATCAAAAACTTAGTCCCAGCTGCTTTACAATAATTTTCAAGCAAATCTTGGGAATTTTCTGACTTATGAATTTTTTTCTAAATTTTTCTTATATTTTTTACAATTGCATTCCACCGAACTTCATTTTGCAGAGGAACATTTGGTTGATCAAAGTGATCTATCTCATCGCAACGGCATTCACTACCTGGGCATAAGCCTTGGATCAGGGACTGTTACATCGATTTCCGATTAATCTAGAACTATAACTCCACATTCAATAATTTTAATATATCCTGCACGGCAAGATTTAACACGTGTCCCATGCATTTAAAGTGCTTATCTTCACAATCAAAATCAATGTTTTCTTTTTTCGTAATTTTTCCTAATTCATACATGCATACTGTATTAGCTGATGGATTATCAAGTGTAATTCCTTCTACTTTTTCATGAACTTCGAAATCTTTTGCTGAATTGAAAAAAAAATTAGTAATATCCAGCCCTTTATGCTTACCACTGGAAGCGATGAGATCTAAAAATGCTGTCTGTAATTCCCAATTGTCGTCTATAAAATGCGCAGTGATTCCGTAGTAAGATTTATGATTGCGAGCAGTATACGCATCCATAGTCAACGATATTCCAGAACCATTTTTAACCAAAATATTTTTTAAATTACCTCTCATGAATAAGTAATCTCTTTGACTTTTTTCCATCATTGATGTGCGCTGTGGAAATTCATACTTCATAGCTACTGGGTCTGTTTGGAAGAGTTTAAATAATTTTCTCGTCGGTTCGTCATCAAAAAAACTTAAACCCAATCTTCTGTGTCAAATCCAGCAATTAACGTTTCTATCCACGTCTTCTTTCGTCAGATTCTTAAGTTAAGATTTTTAAGTTTAAAAAATTGAAACTCAAATATGTAGAATTGTTATTGTTATTTTTTATTTAAAAACTTTTCTACTTAATATCGATCTAAACATTTTCTCAATGCTCTGTTGATTATTTTGCAAAGTAATGATTTCTTCACCAAATATTTCCTGATAAACGGCAGGATGCGCATTTGATAAATGGTTTTTTACTGATTTTGTGTTCCCTCTTGTCATTTTGTAGAAGGTTTCTTTTTCCTTTTTTTCACACTCTTTGCATTTTGCACATTTTACACCTTATTCATTATAATAAATAGTGTAAGCTTGATCATAAATTGAAGACTGATTTTTTAATATTTTTTGCGGAGGTGCATTTTCTCCTTCAATTTCTGGTGTTCGCTTCGACATAGATAAAATTTGAAATTAAAATAAAGATATAAAGTCAACTCAGGTAAATTATTCAAAGCAACTGCAGTGAAAAATAAAACTCAGTTATTTTACGTCCAAAGATCAAACTAAAAATAATATTTGAATCAACTCAACCAGTACTTTTATTTTATTATTTCAACCTTACTCATTAAGTTCTTGTAGGTGAGGTTTTTCATCGTCAGATCACCCAGGTGCCTCAAAGAGAGACAAGGCACACAGGGTGGGGCTTTTAAATTTCATCTTACCGAGGTGCCTGGAAGTGAGACCAGGCTCGTAGGTGGAGCTTTTAAACGTCACCTTACCAAGGTGCCTCGAATAGGGACGAGGCAAGTAGGTGAGGATTTTAAATGTCACCTCGCCGAGGTGCCTCGAAGTGAGACGAGGCGAGGCAAGGCGAGGCGAGGCGAAGTGGGTTATGACGAGGCTCGAGGCAGCTCAAAACCTCGCCTCGCCTCACCTCGCGGTATCCCTATGATCCAATACCTTTTTTTCGATCCAAATGCCTTTTAATCAAGCAAGAATTCTTGAAAAAAAAGTTAGGTAGGTTTTGAGCCCGGAATGACTAACCTGAGACAGGATTGACAGTTTGAGATTGACTGAAATATTTGCCATTTCATTGACAAATGAATTTTTTGGATTCGAATGCCTCTTAATCAAGCAAAAAATCTGGAAGAAAAAGTTGGGTCTTATTTGAGCGCGGAAAACCTAACCTGAGACAGGTCGACTGTTTGAGATCGACTTAGACTTTCGCTATTTCATTGACAAATGATTTTTTTGACTAAGAGGCCTCCATTTGGATTCTAAATTATAAAAAAATCAAGCTGGATTTTTTTTGGTATCAGATCACTTATTTCAGGTCAGGCCAGGCAGGTGAATTTTAATTCTGAAAGACGCTAATGAATTGACAAATGATTTTTTTGATTCAAATGCCTTTCAATAAAGCAAGGATTCTTGAAAAAAAGGTTGGATCTTATTTGATCCCGGAAAACCTAACCTGAGACAGGTTGACAATTGGAGATTGACTCAAATATTTGATATTTTATTGACAACCGATTTTTTTGATCCAAATGCCTTTTAATCAAGCTAGAATTCTTGAAAAAAAAGTTAGGTAGGTTTTGAGCCCGGAATGACTAACCTGAGACAGGATTGACAGTTTGAGATTGACTGAAATATTTGCTATTTCATTGACAAATGATTTTTTTGATTCAAATGCCTTCTAATCAAGCAAGAATTCTGAAAAAAAAGTTAGATCTTATTTGAGCAACGAAAACCTAACCTGAGCCAGGTTGACTGTTTGAGATCGACTTAAACATTCGCTATTGCATTGTCAAATGATTTTTTTGATTTCAATGCCTTTTAATCAAGCAAGGATACTTGAAAAAAAGGTTGGATCTTATTTGAGCCCGGAACATCTAACCTAAGACAGGTTGACTCCTCCAGATCGACTTAAATATTTGCTATTTTATTGACAAATGATATTTTTGATTCTAATGCCTTTTAATCAAGCAAGAATTCTTAAAGTAAAAAATAGGTCTTATTTGAGCCCGGAAAACCTAACCTGAGACAGGTCGACTATTTGAGATCGACTTAGACTTTCGCCATTTCATTGACAAATGAATTTTTTGACTAAGAGGCCTCCATTTGGATTCTAAATTATAAAAAAATCAAGCTGGATTTTTTTTGGTATCGGATCACTTATTTCAGGTCAGGCCAGGCAGGTGAATTTTAATTCTGAAAGACGCTAATGAATTGACAAATGATTTTTTTGATTCAAATGCCTTTCAATAAAGCAAGGATTCTTGAAAAAAAGGTTGGATCTTATTTGATCCCGGAAAACCTAACCTGAGACAGGTTGACAATTGGAGATTGACTCAAATATTTGATATTTTATTGACAACCGATTTTTTTGATCCAAATGCCTTTTAATCAAGCTAGAATTCTTGAAAAAAAAGTTAGGTAGGTTTTGAGCCCGGAATGACTAACCTGAGACAGGATTGACAGTTTGAGATTGACTGAAATATTTGCTATTTCATTAACAAATGATTTTTTTGATTCAAATGCCTTCTAATCAAGCAAGAATTCTGAAAAAAAAGTTAGATCTTATTTGAGCAACGAAAACCTAACCTGAGACAGGTTGACTGTTTGAGATCGACTTAAACATTCGCTATTGCATTGTCAAATGATTTTTTTGATTTCAATGCCTTTTAATCAAGCAAGGATTCTTCGAAAAAAGGTTGGATCTTATTTGAGCCCGGAACATCTAACCTAAGACAGGTTGACTCCTCCAGATCAACTTAAATATTTGCTATTTTATTGACAAATGATATTTTTGATTCTAATGCCTTTTAATCAAGCAAGAATTCTTGAAGTAAAAAATAGGTCTTATTTGAGCCCGGAAAACCTAACCTGAGACAGGTCGACTGTTTGAGATCGACTTAGACTTTCGCCATTTCATTGACAAATGATTTTTTTGACTAAGAGGCCTCCATTTGGATTCTAAATTATAAAAAAATCAAGCTGGATTTTTTTTGGTATCGGATCACTTATTTCAGGTCAGGCCAGGCGGGTGAATTTTAATTCTGAAAGACGCTAATGAATTGACAAATGATTTTTTTGATTCAAATGCCTTTCAATAAAGCAAGGATTCTTGAAAAAAAGGTTGAATCTTATTTGATCCCGGAAAACCTATCCTGAGACAGGTTGACTACTCCAGATCGACTTAAATATTTGCTAACTTATTGAAAATGATATTTTTGATTCTAATGCCTTTCAATAAAGCAAGGATTCTTGAAAAAAAGGTTGGATCATTTGAGCCCGGATAACCTAACCTGAGACAGGTTGACAGTTTGAGATCGACTTAAACATTCGCTATTTCATTGACAAATGATTTTTTTGACTAAGAGGCCTCCACTTGGATTCTAAAGTATGAAAAAATCAAGCTAGATTTTTTTCGGTATCGGACCACCTATTTCAGGTCAGGCCGATCACTTGAATATTAACTCTGAGATATGTTAATTAATTGACAAATGATTTTTCCTCCTTCTAACCTCAAAATCGGACCTTCACCCCTTATTGTCGGTATCTCTGGAGGAAAAATGTTTTTCAAAACATGGTCGAGAAGGATTCTTTGGCCACCTCGTTGCACCCCTCGCCTTCGGCTCGGGTCACAAACCTCTTGGAGGCCAAATAAACCCTTCCCCGACCTGTTATGAAAAATACTATTTTTGATTTAAATGCCTTTTAAT
Organism: Encarsia formosa; assembly: GCA_038277355.1. Lineage (NCBI taxonomy): Eukaryota > Metazoa > Arthropoda > Insecta > Hymenoptera > Aphelinidae > Encarsia > Encarsia formosa. The sequence goes on from CM076187.1 coordinate 25,022,322, forward strand.
CAAGCAAGAATTCTTGAAAAAAAAGTTAGATTTTATTTGAGCCCGGAACACCTCACCTGAGACAGGTTGACTGTTGAAGATTGACTCAAATATTTGATATTTTATTGATATACGATTTTTTTGATCCAAATGCCTTTTAATCAGGCAAGAGTTCTTGAAAAAAAAGTAAGGTAGGTTTTTGAGGGGAGGACGAGGAGAAAAAATTTAGATTCCTGCAATTTTTCCGATTCCAAAAATAATAATATTTATAATATTTTTTTAATAGGTTCAAAAGTTATTGAGGATTGAAAAAGTCCCTTGAGATTTAAAAATTTTATTTCGAAAGGGTTGTAGATATAGTTACTTGGATTGTTTTATTTGATATACTTTTTGCAAAAACAAAAGTTCGTGGACAACCTCAAGGGTAACCTTTTCACGACATGCGAGTGCACGTGGGTTTGTTTTCTTTCAGTACCGATTGTTTTTATGGCGCTCCCGACCGCAAACTTTAGAGTATTAAAGATATATTTATTCCTGACGAAAAATATAGGCTGTTATTAGTAATCGAATATTACCAACAGTGCAGATTAGAAAAGAATAAGAAAATTTTTTTTTTTTTTTCACATAAAATTCAAATAACTATTAATCAATGAAAAAAAATAATAATATCACATTAAATATAAATGATCATAGATTGATTAAATTATACAAACTGATTGAACATAAATCCTAAGCTCTAGTACTCAAATATCCAAGCTAATTTTTATTAAAAGAATTTTTATTCCCTTAAAAACTTTAAAATTTCCCATAAAAAATAGAATACGCGCAAAGGGTTTCGTGGGTTTAAGAGCTTTGTAGGATTAAGACTTGGAATTTTAAGCTTTCATTCACTCATGTACTTGATTCTGGAATTTCTCTTATTCGCGCCCTGGATATTCAAGTCCAACAGCTTGGGATAGATTTTTATTGAGTCAGTTTTTTATCGATCTACTATCATTTATATTTTAAAAATTATTTAATATTGACTTCTCATTGAGTAATAGTTATTTGAATTTTATAAAAAAAAATTGTAAAAAAAAACTTTGCTTTATTCTTTATAGAACGAAAAAATTTTTTTAATATTTTTGTTAATGTGCACCGCCCGTAATGTTCGAGTACTCATAGTCTATATTTTTTTTCAGAGAAAAATGTCTTGAACACTCTAAAGTTGGTGGTCGGGGGCACCATAAGAACAATCGTTCCGAACACTGAGAGTCATAAACAACTGTTAATTTTTAAACTTGAAATTGATTGGATATGTATTGTCAGAAATCAAAATGCTCTGAAGCTGGCCTTTGGGGAGATGCTTCAAACCTGCCCAAAAACTTTTGCACCGGAGGCCTTCTAAGAGTCTGCAAGTCATTTTGATCGCTGGAAAAGTATTTTACAGAGAATTTGAGAAGGTCTTTTTCATAAAGCAAAAGATTTTTTGCCATAAAAGAGTAAAAATTCAAATATGAAATTATGTTGCTGTTCCAAAGGCAATATGGAGGTCAGAAAGTCGTCATGATTATAACAAAATCTTCCAACGTTCCTTGGTACAATTATTTTTAGTGAGCATAAGTTTTTTTGCCTTGAAACTATGAAAAATCTAAACATAAATCAAAAACTTGCACCGTGGGCCTTCTAAGAGTTAACGTGTCTTTCTGATCTCTGGATTAGGGTCTCCAACGTTCCGTGGGACTCCAGCTAGAAGGTATAAATCATCCGACACTCTGACAAAATCCTCAAACGGTCCGTGAGACTGTAGTTTTCAATGAGCAAATGATTTTTATCCTTAACACTGAAAAAAACTCAATGAGAAGTAAAGTTTGAATTCCAAAGTCCAGGTGAACGTCAGCCAATTGTCCTAATCTATTACTAAAAACTCCAACGTACGCGAAGTCGGTCCTTTTCGATAAGCAAAAGAATTTTTGCCTTACAACTGACAAAATACCAATAAAAAATTCATTTCTTAAATCAAAGGTCTTCTAAGATTCAACAAGTCACTCTGATATCTGGCTAAGGGTCTTCAATATTGCTCGAGACGGCCATTTCAGATAGGAAAAAGCTTTTCATCTTAATTCTGAAAAAAACTCAATGATAATTAAGTTTTGTTTTCAAAGGCCAGCTGAGCCTCGGAAAATCTTCCTAATCTCCCATTTAAACCCTCCAACGTTCTTGAAGTTGGTCCTTTTGAATCAGCAAAAGGTTTTTTGCCTTATAACCTTACAAAATGCCGATGAAAAATTCATTTTTTGCGCCGAAGGTCTTTTAAGAGTTGGCAAGTCATTCTGATGTAGCTGAATGTCCCCACTGTTGCTCGAGACGGTCTTTTCGGAAAGCTTTTCGCAAAGAATTTCAACCTTCATTTTGAAAAAAATACAATGAGGAGCTGAGTTTTGTTTTCAAAGGCCAGCTCATCGTCGGCAAATTCCTAATATATGACTAAAAACTCCGTCATATTTGGGTTCGGTCCTTCCAAATAAGCAAAAGATTTTTTGCCATTATATCTAACAAAATTCCAATAAAAAATTCAGTTCCTAAACCGAAGGTCTTTTAAGAGTCTGCAAGTAATTCTGAATTTTTACTTTGTAACAGCTAGCGCGGTAATTAAATTCGAATTTGGCGCTAACTGTTATGGAACGCAGATGCAGATCGGTAAGTCAGGTGATGACGAGATCTACCGATCAGCATTACTCTAATTTTGACGCTTGGCGTGATCACACGTGTGTCAGAGAGCGAATATACTTATTTACTTTTTTGTGTTGTTAAATAACTTTATCGAGGTTGTGTTAGATAAAGTTATCAGTGAGAAGTTGTGTAAATTTTCCTGTGATCCAGTTGTCATTGGATCGGAGCGGGGAAGGCGAACATCTCACGGAAAGTCAGCGTGCGGCCTTGGAAGGCATTGTCGTCTTGTGTGAAGCCATTCGGGCTGGTAGTAATTATCATTATTATTGTTAAATCAAGCGAAGGTGCACCTGCTAGAAAGTAAGTCCGCGTAGCGGTTGATCATTGTATATTTACTCGTGAATGATTAGAGTCAGAGTGTGAATGTATGTTTCACGGAAGTACTCAAGTACTAGATCGAATCTTCGCCTTTGTGATTTTGGCGCGCTGCAGCTAGCAGCCGACCGCGAGAGCGTGTGTGTGTGTGTGCGACGGTGTGTTCGAGTCTACCGCGACACTGACGCCGAACTTTGTTTTTGTGAAAGCAATTTTTCTTTCGACAATTTAAGAGTGCGAGTCATTTAAGTTTACTTGTTAGTAAACATTCGGGTGAAATTAATTTTGACTGTTTTGTAACTTTTTCTATTTTTATTGTTAGTTAAAATTATTAAAATTTACGTCTGATTATTCATTTAATTAACCCGTGTTCCTGCGATCGGTCCACGTTAACTCACGCCACTACCAACGAAGGAGAGCAGCCGCGCCGCGTAATAATAACATTAGTTCGCGTACGCGTCTTCCCCCCCCCCCAATTTTCAGGATTGAAGAAAAATCGACGGATTGTCGTGTGCACAGAAAGGGCATTTTGTCAGCAGGTTGGAGGAGTGCGGACGATAATCGCCGCGGGTTCTCGTGATTAATCACGATCCTCCGAGGAATTAAATTCCTTAATTTGAGCCCTGTGACAACTTATACCCTCCAACGTTCTTGGAGCCAGTCCTTTCCAATAAGCAAAATTCTGATGTCTCACAAAAACCCGCCAATATACTTGAATTTTTTTTCCTCAGTTCTGAAAAAAACTTAATGAAAAGTTGAGTTTTGGTTCTAAAGGCCAGCTGAGCGTCGGCAAATCGTCCTGATTTCTCACTAAAACTCTCCGACGTTCTTGAAGCTGGTCCTTTTGAATCAGCAAAAGGTTTTTTGCGTTACAACTTACAAAATGACAATGAAAAATTCATTCTTTGAACCAAAGGTCTTCTAAGAATCAGGAAGTCATTTTAATGTCTCACAAAAACCCCCCGATGTACTTGAAGTCGGTCTTTTTCGATAAGCAAAAGATGTTTTGCCTCACAACTGATAAAATGCCAATGAAAAATTCAATTTTGAACAGAGGGTCTTCTAAGATTCGACAAGTCGTTTTTATGTCTGGCTGAGGGTCTTCAATGTTGCTCGAAGCGCTTTTCAAAAAGCAAAAGATTTTTTACCTCAATTCTGAAAAAAACTTAACGAGGAGTTGAGTTTTGGGTGTGGAATCCAGCTGAACGTCGGAATTCAGTTCTTGATCTGAAGGTCTTCTAAGAGTCGATGGGTTATTCTTATGTCTGGCTGAGGGTCTTCAATATTGCTCGAGACGGTCTTTTCAAAAAGCAAAAGATTTTTTTCCGTAATTATTATACCTGTGTCAAGTTAGGTTTTCCGGGCTCAAAAAAGATCTAACTTTTTTTTTCAAGGATTCTTGCTTGATTTAAAGGCATTTAAATCAAAAAAATCATTTGTCAATTCATTAGCGTCTCTCAGAGTTAAAATTCAACTACCTGGCCTGACCTGAAATAGGTGATCCGATACCAAAAGAAATCTAGCTTGATTTTTTCATAATTTTGAATCCAAATGGAGGCCTACGAGTTATAAAAATCATTTGTCAAAGAAATAGCAGACATTTGAGTCAATCTCTGTCTCAGGTTAGTCATTCTGGGCTCAAAAAATCCTCTAGTGATCATTCAAATCAAATGATATAATTTTTTTTAATTTAGAATGCTTTTCGACAAGTAAACGAGAGAAACAAATCAGACAGTTCTGATTTTAAGAGAGGCGTACTCTTTTTAGGTTAGTTCATGTTACTTAAAAAAATCTTCTTATCATTCAAATCATATAATAGAATTTTTTTTGTTCAGAATGCTATGTGATGAGTAAAAGAGAGAAATAAATCAGACAGTTCTGATTTTGAGCGAGGCGTCATCTTTTTAGGTTAGTTCGTGTTACTCGTAAAAATTCTCTAGTGATTCAAATCAAATGATAGAATTTTTTTTTGTTCAGAATACTTTATGATGTGTAAAAAAGAGAAAAAAATCGGACAGTTCAGATTTTGAGCGAGGCCTACTCTTTTTAGTTTGGATCATGTTACTTGAAAAAATCCTCTAGCAATTTATATCAAATGATAGAAATTTTTTTTGCTTAGAATGCTTTAAGATGAGTAAAAGAGAGAAACAATTCAGACAGTTCTGATTTTGAGTGAGGCGTTCACTTTTTAGGTTAGTTTATAAGCAAAAGCTTTTTTTAGGTTGATGGAAACAATTGTCGTTCAAAAACCAATTATAAGTTTAAGGAACCATCTAGAAGTCTGAATATTGTTTCTCTTTTCAGGTTAGTTTTTCTAACATACCATTGATATGCCCTCTTTGAAATGCAAAGTCTTTTTTGAAGTTGATCAAACCATATTTAGTTCAGAAAACGATTGCAAGTTAGCGGAACCATCTAAAAATAGGCAAATTGTTTTTCTAAGTAGGTTAGGTCTGCTAACATACCTTGGATGAGCCTTGTTTCATAATCAAGGGCTTTTTTTTATGGTTGATCGAACTAAATTTCGTCCAGAAACAAATTTTAACTTGAAGGGACCATCTACAAGTCAGAAAATTATTTTCTATTGGGGTTAGGTTTCCTAACCTACTTTTGGTATGCTTTGTTTGAAAAGCAAAAGCTTTTTTGAGGTTGATGAAACTTAATTTTGTCCAGAAACAAATTTCAATTTCAAGAGACCGTCTACAAGTCAGCAAATACTTTTTTTATTAAGGTCAGGTTTCTGAACGCCCTTTCCGTCTCTTAGAAGACCCTCGGTGCACTAACTTGAATTCTTGTTTGATTTTTGTTCTAACAATCTTAATCTCTTAATCTGTTAACGGCACAAAATCATTTTCTTATTGAAAAGGACAGACTCCAAGGACGTTGGAGGTTTTTTGTGAGAGCTTGGATCAATTTGCCATCGTGCAGCTGGCCTTTCGATAAAAATCTTAATTTATGATTAGTTTTTTGACAGTTTTGGGGCACAAAATCTTTTGCTTCCTGAAAGGGCTGTCTAGAGCAACGTCGAAGACCCTTGCCAAGATATCAGAATGACTTGCTGACTATCAGAAGGTACAAGAACTCAATTTCTCATTGTATTTTTGTCAGTTTTTAGACAGAAAATCATTTGTTTATTGAAAAGTGCAGTCTTAGGGAGCTTTAGAGGATTTTACCAAGGTTCAGGACGATTTACAACTTCTTGTTGGAGTCTCAAGGAACTTTGGAGAATTTCATCCAGAAATCAGAAAGACATGTTTATACTAAAAAAGCCTTCGGTTCAAGAACTTAATTTCTGATAATATTTCAAATATATTAATCTTGAAGACAGATTAGAACACCGCGAATAACGCGATCACGTTAAGGATCTTCTTTTGCCAGCGCTTGTCGTGGCCGCGATGCCCGGATCTATCATTAACACAGCCATCATTGATTTCAGTTCTAAATAAATTCAATTAATTATTATTGAATTGAAAAAAAATTAATTCAGAATTCTTAGTATATTTATAATAATTTAATCAAAATTTAACTTCATAAAAAGTATCTAAAGCTCAAAGATACTTTAAAAAAATTAAAAAAAATAAAATTTGCATGAATGCTTTTTACGCGTAAAAATTTGCGATCATTAAATTATTTTAGACCATTTTATATTATTTAACTACTGTTCTTTTTAGCTATTATTATAAATATTTAAGTGTTTCTTAATCTGTAATTGTTTAAAAAATTAACGAAATTAAAAAAAAAATATCACGAGTAGAAATACTCCTGGCATTTACTTCTAAAGATTTAAAAAAATTAAAATTTCATACTAACGCTTTTCAATTTCGTAAAAAAAATAATTTTATTACTGAATGTTCAGCAAAAGTATTTGAAAAAATTGTATCCAATAAACTGTTGAAATTATTTGGAACCAAATTTCTTTGAAAATATTAGTTAGCTCATACATAATTATTCATTAACTCATCTTATGATTGTTGTGAAAAGTTATTATTACTTTTTTTTATTTTTTTTTAAATGTAAATTGATCTTATAAGTATTTGTTTCACAAGATTCAAAGTTACTTAATCATTATTTCTGATTGAAAGCAATGCAATCCTATACTTGTCTCAGTAATGTTTCAACTTTCACAAAGCAATAACTATTTTGGAACATAAGCTATGTATTTACATTAAATTTCTGATTAAAAACTACTTACCGCATGCTTAAAAAGTCTACGCTAGAAATAAAAAATATCTAAAAAAGGCTTGGTCTGGCCTGAAATATATATATATTTTTTCATTTAAAATAGTTTACTTCATCATATTTTAAGGGACTTATTAGTTAAAAGTAAAAGTCTTCTTAAAAAAATGAAATTTTTAATTCTTTTGACTTGGCTAAGTACTTGATGATGCTTCTTTATTTTATTCTATATTTTTTAAAAATAATAATTAATTTTTTGCAAGTCAAATGGAAAACATTCTTTGAACGATAAATAAAAATTTTTATCGTTCTTTTACTTCTTGCACTTTCACGTTTTTCAAACCCAACCCCCGCGGGCCTGAACTCAATGTTTCGATAGAAACGCTCTGAACCTTGCGCTGATCATGCGTGAAAAGTTCCTGCTACATCATATAACCTTCGTTATTGTGAATGAAAACAAACCCACCTGCACTCGCGTGTCGTGTAAGGTTATCCACGGGCTTTTGTTTTTGCAAAAAGTATATCAAATAAAATAATCCAAGTTACTATATCTATAACCTTTTTGGAATAAAATTTTTAAATCTCAAGGGACTTTTTAAATCCTTAATAACTTTTGAACCTATTAAAAAAATATTACATACATTATTATTTTTGGAATCGGAAAAATTTCAGGAATCTAAACTTTTTCTCCTCGTCATTCTGGCCTACCTATACGCACTTTGTCATGGCAGCGAGGAGACATTTTGGTGTTAATACAGATTTACAGGCGGCACTGTGACATGAAGCTGAGCGATGGAAACAAGGTGAGGGTGAGCCGGTTATTAATTTTGTGACGTGCATACGGGCAATATTGGACAGATTAATACCACGCCTAACCCCCAGGGCAGAGTTGGATTTGATTTTTGGAAATCTACAGCTTGATATTGGTAGAGTGTTACGTTGGAGTGCGATTGACCTGAATTCATTGATTGAGCAGGCACAAATGGCCGAAAGCTCAATGATGGTCCACCGATACTATAAGCCTCCCCCGTTGCCTGATGAGTCGGTAATGCCAGAGTTGGCTTTTGATCGAACGATTGAACCTTAGAAGGAAAGCCAGTCAGGTCGGCCTGAGATGCCAGCAAGTGCCGCTTCAACGAGCTTAGGGCATACATCGGGGCAAGGGACCGATACTGAGGAGGATCACAATTCGTCAGCTTCTGATAGCGAAAATGAGAATGAATTATCCTGTGGTACTTGCGACTCATCGAGTTACGATGAACGAAACTGTTCGCAGGCTAACTCGGGAAACGGCAAGGGGGGCGAAAACTAAAAGGTCCGTTCCGCCCCAGTATCGATAAATGGACCTTGGTTGTGGGGAAACAGGTGGTAAACATCCCAGCTCAGATAAACGAGCGAATCGAGGTAGCCAGTTTCGAGGTACTCAAGATCGGTGCGTTATCTCAAATTGGATGGTCCGACTTGAGGTTAGAGGAACATGAGTTCCTGATGCACGAGGTGAAGAGAAAATTAACAGAAGCCCGGTCATCGGAAGAGATCGGTGAAGAAGCAACCTGGTTTGATGATGCTTCCCGCAACGGATGAAGATCGAGCATGATTGCCTGTGCGTGCATATATGCAAATTAATTATTGGTGTGGATGGAATGCTGTGAATCTGAATGTGTGTTGAAATATTGTTAATGAAGTGTAAATTTAGCTTAGATCTTTGATTTTTCTACACTCGTTGAGCAAGTTTCTGTGAATGCACAAGTATTCCCTCTGTTAAATTTTCTTTTGTATAAAAAATCTTTTTCCTTTGAGTGCATGGATGGAAATTGAAAGCACTAAGTGTGCGGGGAAAATTGTTTCCTGGACGCACTGAAACTTTGTGCTGGTTCTTCGAAATTTTAATTTTCTATCCTGGACGCGCTTGAGTTGAGTGTGTGGATAAGAAAATTGAGCACTAAGTGTGCGTGGAAAATTTTCCTGGACGCTCTAATACTTATGCTGATTCCATTTTCGATTTTTTTTTCTCTCCTGGACACGCTTGATTTAAGAGCGTAGATAAGAAAATTGAGCACTAAGTGTGCGTGGAAAACTTGTTTCCTTGACGCACTAAACTTGGTGTTGATGATCAGATGCCTAAAAAAGCCACGATCGTGAATGTTAAAATCGAGCGTAAAGCTCGAAGGCCTAATGTGTCAAATAAGGTTGCAGAAAAAGCCTATGAAACCCGCAAGTATCCAAAAGGATGCAGAGAAAGCGAAATTTCTCTGACACTTAGTAAGATGGTGAAGAAAAATTTCCTAACCAAATCCCATCGGTACTAAGCGTAAATCCGCATGCATCGTAAAAAGATGCGGAGAAAGCGAAATTTCTTCGAGGTTGAGCCATAATTTGACAAGACTCGTAGCAAGTCCTGGAGAGGTAAACCAATGCGTTTGGATTGCTGGTAATTTAAAGGCGGAAAATTAGAGTACGGGCAAAAAATGTTCGACCTATGCCTTCGATAACGTCGAGTACGTTGTGTTTTTAAACTTAAATTTTTTTTTCCTTTCCTATCTTTTTAAATATTTTCCAATCTTTACTCCTAAAGTGCCAAATTATTTTTAGTGAGAATTTTTATTATCAATTTTAAGAATTTTTTTTTGTCACATAAATATTTTTTTTTTTTTGATTTCCTTGTAAATTGAATTAAAAAGTTCGAGAGAAGTGTGAATGGTATTAAGAATAATGTAAAAGGAGTAAACGGGGTAAAATTGTTTTGATTTTTGGGGGACATTGGAATTTGTTGATGTTTTTTTTAATGATTTTTGTTTATTTTTCCTATTATGCTTTAGTAAGCATAGGTTCATTTTTTTTGGAAAAACCTGGGTTCAGGGAGCAAAGATCGAGCTGTTAAACTCATAGATTTAGTCTACCAGCCTCTGGGGGGGAGGGAGGGGGCGTTGTAACGGTCATTTGGCCCACTACTGCTTCCCCAGAGGTTTTTGCCATTAGTTATAAGTATTTAATGTACCTGTTAAAAATCAGGCCAATTTGTAGTTGAAGGAGCAGACGCTGGGGCACAAGAGCGAGAGAATCGTGCCTTGACGGAGCAAGAAGTAAAGAGACTTGATGCGCGAGTCAGCTGATTACTGCTCGCGTGGGCCCGATAGTATTGCTTGGGCAGCCGCTGCGTTCAGACCTTCATCTACGCGTTCACGTTGGTCAGCGCTGCCACAGTGACCTACCACGCTAACCCTTTTGACATTGTTATTTTTACGTTGTAATTTATTGTCGTCATACATTGAGTGCAGCTCCGAGATTGTAAGTGTCTTTGCTTCTCGCTGGGCCAAGTGCCCCGTCTACTCCTTCAGCGTGAGAGTTTTTGTTTTATTAATAAAGAGTTGTTGTGGCAAAGAGCAACTTACTTGTTGTAATTTCAGTTCCTCTGAGAACCTCACCCTTTTTATCCTAATAATAAACGAAACTTATGAGTTTCGGTTGAGGGCTTTTAACTCTCACAATATATCATATATTATTTTATTGAAGAATGAATTTCATACAACGAAGTATCATGATTGAAACTATAATGCAACAAAATATAGTAAGAGTTTATGAAAAAAAATAAGCAAAAGTATAACTAAGCAAAGTAACGCTCAGTAATAAATGTTTCCAATTTAGAAAAAATTAAAATATAAAATTAAATACATAAATAGACAGATTTATATGAAATCAAGAGTATGAATAATTTAATGAATGTAATGAGAATCAATCGATAATGTCAAAATAGATTGACAAATGATGGCACCCTCATCCTATTTTATAAGATAAAACCGCCATTCTCGTATGTCTACGATTTGCCTTCGTACACTTTCTTGTGCTTCTTTGATATTAGGATATTCCGGACCCGTTTGCATTAAAAAAAATTAATCATATGTTAGTTTCATTCTTAATCAAACAATTAAAAATTACTATAGTTCGTATAAACTACAATCATAGTTCAGGAGTTAGAGTACTCTTACTAGTGACTGCTGACAACGACAAAAATAAGTATCTTAATTGAAATTTAAATATTAACACGAGTTTTAACAACAAAAATGACGTGAGAGAAAAAAGAAAGCTTGGATCCAGTGCAGCTGGTTCGCTCTTGACAATAACTGCAGTTAACTAACTCAACACCTCACGTAAGAAAAACGAAATGTTGTGATCGTTATAAAACACTTTTCTGCAATAGTCACCGTCAAGATTTTGAGATAAACACAAAACAATATTAATAACAAAACAAACTTGCGGCAGCTTCCTCTGTTGTAAGCAGAAGTCTTCTCACGCTCCGCGCAAAATTTCTCTGCCTGTAAAATAGCTTGGATACCTCTAGGCATTCACCTCAACATTTAAATATAAAATTTTCTTTCCTTTATAATGAATAAAAATAATCAATTAACTATATTAATTTTTACAAAATGACCCTTATGACCCTTTTTTACTTAAATTAGATTAAAAATGAATTGTAGACGACATTGTACGACGTACGACATTGTACGACATTGTACGACGACATACTTTTAGATATTTTCTCTTAAGGGTAAAAATTGAAAAAATTATAATTTTGTGTTAGATAATGTAACGAAAACTTTGTGTAACCATAAAATATTGCAGATTGAAAAAGAAAAAAAAAATGAAGTAATTACAGCAACTGCTTACAATTTTTCAATAGAATTACTTACTTTTAAAATGATAGATGAGGAAGTATTATTTGTTGGACCTTGAATCGATTCGCGAAGTTGTTCAAATTCTGCTTGAACTAATTCCGGGGATGACCACCCACGTAACCAACATAAAGCGTTTCTAGCTTCGTCCAAGCGGCCTTTGCCTAGAAAAAATTTTTTTTTCAGCAGTTACAAAAAAAAATTTGAAGAAACGGTGAATTTTTTTGGCAGAAATTAATAAACAAATTCGACTCAGAAATTCATTTAATAATTCATTTAAAAATATAAATATTCAAATTTCAGTTAATAAATTTTTAAAAACAAATAAATGAAGTATTATCTTTTAAATAGAATTAAAACATGTTTAAAAATATAAATATTTTTTATGAACGTTTGAGCAAACGCTGAAGTATGAGATCCTGCTCACCCGATATATCACAGAAAACAAGCGAACAGTAGTCAACGATAGGAAAGAGCAGGGTCTGCACAAGGTGCTTACGCAGTTCAAAGGTGGTGCTGCGCCTAAAGTGGTTAGGATGATACAAAAGAGAGTTAGCTCTGCGACAAACATACTTAACATGGTCCTTCCAGTTCAGCTTAGAGTCCAGCACCACCCCCCATCTACGCGCCGCAGAGAGGACAAACGGAACAGTGCACCAACCAAACTGCAGGTCATGAATATCAAGTCTATTAAAGTCATTCACATAAGACAGAGTCCCAAAAATCATCGACTTAGACTTACCAGCATTAGGTACCAGCTGATTGGTGGCGGCCCAGTCAGCGACGCGTTCAGCACCCCGGCTCAGTCTTTTGAGAGTGGCATACATGTCCTTAAGTCGGCCTCGCACGTAAATCTGCAGATCGTCCGCATACACCACATAGAAGACACCAGGGCCAAGACCCTGAGCGAAGTCAGCGATAAATAGGAGGAAGAGCAGAGGACCCAACACAGAGCCCTAGGGCACACCCTTATTAAGGGGACGGAAAGAAGTAAAACTGCCGTCAAGTGCCCTTACCGCGTGCGAGTGGCCAGTCAGGTAAGAAGCAACCCACCTCAACACCCCATGAGAAAAACCAATTGAATGCAACTTCCTGAGCAGAGTAACGTGCGAGACCGAATCGAAGGCTTTACTAAAATCAAAAAGTAGCAGCGCAGTCATTTGTCTCCTGTCCATACCAATTCGAATGTCGTCCGTGAGTTTAAGCAGTGCTGTCTGTGTACTATGTCTCGCCCTGAAACCCGCCTGATTATCGTTCATCAAACCCTGCGATTCAACATAAGTAGAAATCTGGTCATGGACCAGTCTCTCAAGGATTTTCGACAAAAAACTGAGCAGGGAGATTGGACGAAAGTCATTTAGACAAGCCAGAGAGGGAGTTTTACTAAGTGCGATCACTATTGACTTCTTCCATTGTTTAGGGAAGGTTGATGTGGAAAGGGAAGTATTAAAGATTTTGCAAATGAAAGGACTAATGGATGGGAAAGCTTATTGAATAAAGCTCTGTGGAAGAGAATCAATGCCCACCGCCTGGGAAGTCAACTGACTAATAGCACGTGCTATGTCATCTACTGTCACATCTACAAATGAAAAGCCACCGTAATCTTTCTCTTTTCCCAAGTCATTCAGAAAAAGAGAGAGGTCCGGTGCCAACTCATCAAAAGAGACAGAGGCAAAGTGAGCATTGAGATCCTCTACTGAGAAACCACCCAGATTGGAGTCTGCTTTGGAAGAGATACCAAGATTCCTTAGTTCCTTTTAGAGTTGTTGAGGATCAGTGATATCTTTCAGCCTACGCCAATAAAAGTCAAGCCTCGCAGACTCAATTCCCTCATGTGCAAAATCTCGTGCCTGTCGGTATAAATATGGTTCAATGTCAAGCCTCGAGCATCGGTAACGTCTGTAGAGTCCTGTCTCTTTCAGTCAATAGGTCAAGATGGTATGCAGTAGACCATGGATGGCGATTCCTTTTTTTTTTGAGGGTTTTCAACGAAGCGAATATATCAAGAGCAGCATGAAGATTAGTGTACAAGCAATCAACACTCACACTAAGAGAACTCGTCGCATCCGTGAGTACTGACCAGTCACATTCACGCAAGAATTTGTGGGGATCGCTCCCAAGAACGTTCCGCGCGAACACAGGTGTAAGCAGCAACTTCAACGGTGACTGTGGACCAACGTCATGAACAATCGCACCACCTTCAGTCTTGTGCCAGCCATGTCACGAACGACAGCTAACCTCGTTCCACGCACAAGCTTAACCTCGGCCCTAGAGCCATTGTAAAAACTTTGAGAGTTAATTAAAAATATTGATAATAATATCCGCTCGGATTTGACGAAGTATAACCTCGTTGTCGCCTCCCTCGACCAGAACTCCATCCAGGACCTTCTGGATGTCCTGCGCACTGTTCCAGCAATCGGAAAGTACGAGCATCTGAAGATGCAAGTGCTGTCCTGGTTCTCGAACTCAGCAGACAAGCGGCTAACAAACTCCTCACCAGGGTGGAGCTGGACGGGCGCACGCCCTCGCAGCTGCTTCGCCACATGCGCAACCTGGCCGCCGGCACGCAGGTGGCCGATGACGCGCTCAAGGTCAAATGGCTCAACTTCCTGCCTACGCAAGTCACACGCACTCTCCGAGTCCTACGTAACAATACCTTTGACAAGTTGACCGAGGCAGCAGACGAGATGCACGACGTGCCTCCAGGACTCCAGGTGGTGAGTTATAAGCCCATCCCCTCATCATCGTGGCGATACCCAAAGCGCCAGCGCTCACAAGTTCACCTTGACAGATGAGCTCGCCGACATACGAGCAGCTCTGACAAAGCTCAACGCGTCCAACGACCTGATACTAAGCGCCGTCCGTGAGTTGCAACCAAGGCCAACTGAGGGTGCCCATCAGTCGCGTCGCAGAAGCAGGAGTAGGCCACGCTCAGCTACACAAAGTGGGTTCTGTTATTTTCGCCACCCATTTTGCGCCGACGCACGCAAATGCAAGCAACCCTGCAGCTTCAGATCATCAGCCAATCAGGGAAACTAACATCGCTGCCGTCAGTTGAGAAAAACTTTAAGATTTAATTAAAAATATTGAGAATAATTAGACTGTCTTTTCATTTTTTAAACCCGCACCTTATTGAGTCCATAAATTTATTCAAAGCTACAGTATCAACAGATTTAAAATCCCTGTACGTAAAGTCTTTCGTTAAAAGTTGTGGGGTTTGAATATCAAGGGTAACAGTCAATAGATCATGTCCTGCAATGAAAGATGTCTCTGTCTTCCAGTAGTCAGTCATAGTGTCAAGAGCATCCACAAGGACCAAGTCAAGCCAGGTATCCAAATGAGAGGTGTGGTGTGTAGGTCCGAGTGGAACAGAGAACAGAGAGTTCTCCTCAATAAAACCACGCACAAAATTTGCATCAGGCGAGTCCGAAATGGTCCGAATTAAAGTCACCAAGGATTACCTTAGTGCCATAATCATGCATGGTATCACGTAAATCAGAAACTAAGTCCGATCAAGCAACAAATGGGGCATGCGAGGGCTTATACACCACACTAACAAATATGGGGTCGGTGCCTCCAAGAGAAACCTCAGCTAGAAGATATTCAGGAATACCCTGCTTACCATCCCACTCGGTGGAAGACGAGCAGAGGTGTTTGACTGAGAGCGATCAATGCACATAAAGTGATACTCCACTCTCCTGGGTATTGCGGTCACTTCTTAGGATAGGATAATCCTTCAAAGCAACAAGCAGATACTCAATCGAGGGATCCAACCAGGATTTTGTAACGGCGATCACGTGAGTCAAGGGCTGTGATAAGAGAAACAGCCTAAGCTGTTCAATATGCCCTCTGAAGAAGTTAACATTAAAGTGACAGACACCCAGCAGCATGCCCCCATCCCGAATGGGTCTCTGAGATGGTAGGTATGAGGTGCGTGTAGGAGGCTGAAATGACTTATGAGATGAAAGAGGTAAGCAAGGATATTGGGGTGTTGGATTAATAAATCTGATACGATAAGAATAAGATATTACCGCGAGAGAGTAGATGTAAAATTATACCTATTAGGTTAAAAACCAGTCAAGATTCTTCGCGTTCGATGACTGCGAGATATAGATGACTGAATAGTAAACGATTGGTAGTAAAAGTCCTTTTTGGGTGTTGAGTAGTGCAATACCTATCTTTATGGTATTTATGTTTTTTTAAAAGAAATGTTTATATTTCACTTTTATTATCTTTATTTATTAGTTTCTTTATTATACATAAATTGTACGCAGTGTTTGCGAGCAAAAGTGTGACGGCAGATTGTCGCCTGCGAGCAATTACACTCGTTTATATTACTTATTGTCCCGTTGTTTAATAATAATCAATAATTCAATATAGATATACAAACGATTAATTTGAGTTATGTTACACCCCCATTATCCAGCTTAGAAAATTTTTCAGAGTGAAAAATTTTCATTTATCATTTTTTTAAAATTTATCAGACAGTTTTTTCCGAAATATTATTTTAGGATTTTTAGGTATATTCTCATTTCCTTGATTTCCAGAATTATAAGAAGCTATATACACTGGACTATTTGGGTTGTGTACCACATTTACATTTCTTTTATAACTTATTTTACAACAACATATTTTCCGATAAATTTTTCCAACTATATTATATAGAAAATTAAAGCCTCTACATTTATGAATATGAATAAAATTAATCCTATCAAAGTTATTTGTCCTACAGTACTTAAATAATTTAATATCTTTTGTGTTAAAGTCGTAGTGCATTCTGTAAATTTAAATTGATTTATCTTACTTTGGATTTCCTCCAACTCTACTAATTTCTCATGCAAATTATTTTCCAAACCATAAAAATTTAGTTTATCTAAATATTCCCTTTCAATGTCTATTGTATTATTTAAATATATATATTCTACCTTAGTTTCTATTTCTCTTGTATTAAATGCAGTTAACTTTATTTTATCTGACATAAATATACAAGTAGGATCACTTACTTGGAGTAATGTATTGGTATCAATTTTCAAAAAAGTATGACTATTTTTACAAAATACATTAAAATTTATTTCCTCTTTGGGTAAAATTATCCAATTTTTTTCCTCCCCACTCATTCTTGTAATATAATTACCGTGATACTGATATAGAACTCTTTCACATTTATTTATTTTTGACTGAAATATTAATTGTGTATAACAATTTTTCTCTAAAAGTAAATTTGTAATATGATTCTTATTTTCACAAAATTTTATTTTTGGTTTATATTCAATACAACAACTGCTTGGATACGTATAATACATCTTATCTTTCGATATAGATATATTATTTTCTGTTCAATAAAAATTTTACTAAAAGAAGTTTTACTTTTTCTATGTGGTAATACTTCAAAATTCATTATATCGTAAGGGGTCTTTTCAGGAATAGGTGTTATTATAATAAAAACTAACTCATCATTTTCTATATATACTATGGAAGAGGATACTTTAATTAGATCATCGTAATGATCTTTATCAATTTTTATAAATAAATCTATCGTCTCATTTTTACCAATCTCCCTCAAAGCTTTCAAAAAAGTATCTGGTAAAACTAATGTTGGTAATACTACTCCTAACTTTGCAAAAGCAATTGCATTATGTATTGTCTCTACTCTTTCTTTATATTCAAATAGTGCAAATTGAAAATTTTGCAGTGATATCATTAACATTTTATCAACTTCTAATTTCGTTAAATATCTACTTACATTATTACTCCAACTTTCTAATTCTTTAATATTTTTCTCATAATTCATTAAATGAATCGATGAACTATTAATATTTTCAGACACTAATGCAGTTTGCTTTTGCAATAATTTTAAAAGATAATTTTCTTCTTTATGCATTAAATCTATTTCTTTATTATAATATTCAGCATCGGCACTATCTATTGTACCAAACAAATATTTAGAACCTTTTCCTACTTAATTTAACAAACCTCTTTTTCTTCTATTTTTTCTAATTGGTACGTCAACGATTGAGTTTAATTCTCTACTTAC
The DNA here is from genome assembly GCA_038277355.1 of Encarsia formosa. NCBI lineage: Eukaryota > Metazoa > Arthropoda > Insecta > Hymenoptera > Aphelinidae > Encarsia > Encarsia formosa. The sequence goes on from CM076187.1 coordinate 25,040,208, forward strand.
AGTTTCAATTAGACCCTATAAATTACATTTTGTATTTGGCTTATTACATATATTCTTCATTTTTCCAAGCTGTGATTTCAAGTTTTGACCTTGGTTGTAGATTTTGTTGAGATCAGTTGTATGAATTACTTTCCACTGCTCAGAGTAAAGATGTACTTCTCTCGAAAAGGTCATTGCAACATCTGGTATTTCATTTATTATCTTATAAATTTCAGTATTGTTGTCAAAAGTTTTTGTTTTATATATACAAATTACCAAAAGTAGAATCTGAAACAAAAAATTGATTAGACTATTTCGCCATAAAAATGTTTAATTTGATTAAAATGTCTCATTATTTCTTTATTCTTCATCATAAAATATGCAGTATGTCCCTGTATTCTTCGTATAACATAGGGTTTTTCCGACCATTGATTATTTAAAATAATTAATACTAAATCTCCAACCTCATATGTCTTGCTTCCTGTTTGTCTTCTTTCCATAATCTTCTTATTTCTCTCCTTTGATTCCCTGTTGTTTTCATCTGCTTTTCTTCTTACTGCTGTCATTTGCCTCATTCTTTCTTCCTGCCGTTCCTCATAAGTTTCGTAATTCTTCTCCTCGAGTCCATATAATAATCTGGAAGGACTATAGCCAGTGCTGGAATGTATCATTGAATTATAATGATTAGCCGCCTTCAGTATTTTCAAATTCAAAGCTGGACTAGCTTTATCATCTTCTGTCTTTTCTATCTTTTTAATTGTTCTCACAAGTCTTTCGCATGCACCGTTGGATTCTGGATGATACGATGAAATTTTAATTTTGTAGATTCCATATTTTTCTACAATTTTTGTTAACAATTCTGATTTAAATATAGACTCATTATCGGTTATTAAATTCTGCGGAATTCTCTGCTGAAGAATGAATTCTTTGAACACTTTGTAAGGACTTTTTCCTCTTGTTTCTTTTAACCATGCATATCTAGAAAATACGTCTTCCAAAAGTAAGTAATTTCTTTGTTCAAGCATTAAATAATCTATCGCTATTGTCTCAAATGGTTGAGTTGGCGGTTCTATATTCATGCCTGGAGTATTATATTTTCTAGAGTTATCTTTCAGCCTGTTACATACCTGACATATCTTAATATATTGTTCCACATCACTAGGTAAGTTCTCCCACACGTACTGTTGGCGAAGTTGCATAACAATCTTTTTTGAAGCTTGATGTCCATGCTCGTGAGCCCTTGCTATTAAGTTCTTTCTTGTATTTAAATCTTCTATATAAATTGGATATTTTTGTCGTATATACAAAGTTCTTTCTGTCATCTTTGTATAAATATATGTACCAAGTAATAAATTTTCATGCTGATTATCTTGAACGTGGGTAAATTCAATGATGGTTTCATCATCTTCTATATCATCCAATAATGAGAACAGACTGATGATGTCACCTGGTTCACAATATGGTGCACCATTAACTCTTTTATCACCTCTTAATTTGTATTTTTCTATTTCTCTAGACTTTTCTTTTAGTCTAGTCTTCTTCCTTACCTCAAAGTGTATTTCAAAATTCTTCATGTCGGAGGCATTTATAGTCATGGTGTTCTTACCTGCCTTTATGATTCTTTCAAAATCTCGCTTTGTCTTGTAGAAGAGTGTAAATTTATTGATATTTACCCATCGATCAATCTGCTCACCACTGGTTTTCTCAGTTACCAGCCTTATTTTACTCAATCCCACATTTTCAAATTCATCACAAATTGTCACTTCTGGTTGTAATTTGGACTCATCTGTCGTTTCCTTCTCACAAGGTAAATTTTCTTCAGCTGCCTCTTTATCCACTGTCTCATCTATCCAGCTTGGGTATTCTGATTCATCTGCTTCCATCTCGTTCATATAATCCAACAGTTCTTCGATTGGAGTATCATCCTTGTCTTCTGCAACGAATGCCCGAGAAAAAGCATCAGCGTTTTGATTTTTCTTACCTTTTTTATATTTTATCTCTGGGTGATAATCAATTAATTTTTCTATAAATTTGAAACATCTTGAAGTTATGTCTGGGGATTGACTTTATATTATTTCTTCCAACGGTTTACGAACTGTGTAAACTGTATATTTCCTTCCCCATAAGAAGGGTCTAAAAACTTTCGATCCCCATACTATTGCCAAAAATTCTTTCTCCGTAGTTGAATATCTTCTTTCAGCTGCATTCAGTATCCTTGCAGCAAAAGCACACGGGTGTTCATCTCCTTTATCGTCAAGTTGCGATAATATACAACCAATACCTTCATTAGAGGCATATGTATTTAAAATAAAGGGTTTTTTTATATCAGGATATTTCAATACTGGATCACTTGTTATTATTTACTTCGGTTTCTTTATACATTTCAATTCTTTATCTGTGATTTCATATTTCTCATTTTTTCTTCTCATTTTATGAAGAGGGGCTGTTATTTCGCCACATTTTGGGATAAATTTTCTATAGTAATTTACCAATGCCAAAAATCTTTCCATCTCTTTCACGTCCTTGGGAACTGGAAAATTTTTCATCTTCTCAACGTGCTTCTCTTGAGGTTTTACACCTTCTGGTGTAATGAGATGCCCTAAATAGTCAAGTTCCGGCTTTATATATTCACACTTATCTGACTGTAGAGATAATTTAGTTTCTCTCAGTCTTTGAAATATTATTTCCAAATTTCTCAAATGTTCTTCGTACGTAGAAGAGAATACTATGATGTCATCTAGGTATAGGAAGCATATCTTTCCTATCAGGCCTGTCAATTTAAAATTCACCATCCGTTGAAAGGTTGCTGGTGCATTCTTCAGTCCAAAAGGCATTCTCAACCACTCCCAGTGTCCTTTGTGTGTACCGAAAGCCGTCTTTGGGATGTCTCTTGGTTTCATTGCCACCTGATGAAATCCATTAGCGCAGTCAAATGCACTCATATATTTTGCCTTTCCCAATAAGCAAAGTATTTCCTCGATACAAGGAATAGGATAATTGTCTTGCTTGGTTTCAAAATTAACCTTCCTGAAGTCAAAAACCAGCCTCCATTTTACTTCTCCAGAAGCATCCATCTTCTTTGGTACCAACAGCACATTTGCTGAGTAAGGTGACGAACTTGGCCGTATTAAACCTTTGCTCTCGAGTTCTCTAATATGAGCATCAATTTTTTCTTGTATATGAATAGGTTGCCTATAAATTTTTGAAGATATTGGCTTACCTGTTTTAAGTAGAATTTTATGTTCTACATCACTTACTACAGGCATTGGGTCACCTGGCAAATTGAATATATCATTATATTTCTCTACAGTAGTGATAAAAATTGTAAGGCACCCCCTAAAATTCGTCTGTTTCAAGTTAATATTTTGACTTTGTGCATGCCTGCACGGGTTTAAATATTTTAGTATTCATCTCTAAAATTTTTTTTGTTCAAAACAAGTTCAGTACTTGAAAAAAAAAACGTTTACTTTATATTAATTCGTCTTTCCAATCAATTTTTATCCTCTTTTAAGCTTAAAATGACTTTTAAGCTTAAAAGTCATTTTTTTTTATTTTTAAAAAACAGCTAAATTTAGTTCTTTTATGATCTAGATAGTGTTTTGTAAAATTTCTATAAACACCTAAGTGAATAATATATTTTTTTTTCGCGTTTCTCCGATGTTCAAGTTTATCGAAAAAAATTTTCAAGCTGATTAATAGAAAAATGTTCAAGCCACAAAGAAAAAATACATTTTTTTAAACTTGAAAAAACATTGATTTTTTGTACTTTTACATTGTTTTTTGCTTAAATTTGCTTTTTTTTTTATTAATTTGGTAGGTAAAAATTCAATTAAACTGATATTTGATGAATTTTAAACTAATTCAATTTATTATGAATCAAAATCTTACAGAGAATTAAAAAAAAATATGTTAAAAAACAGTTTTTCTAATACAGTTAAATTTCACAAAAATAACTTCAATTTGTATTTAATTGATTACAAGTAATAGTATTAATTTATTTTTAGAAATAATTATTATATTCATTTTTATTATTTAATATAATATGTTTTTTATATATTTAGTAATTAGTTTACCCTTCTTTAGTACTTAGTTGATCCTCCTTTAGCCTCGAAGCAAGCGCGAACTCTTCGGACCATAGATTCTGCAAGTTTTTTACAGTAACTCGGACTCAATTTTTACCAGGCTACAGCAATCTCTCGTTTTAAATCTTCCAAATTTCTCAGGTGTTTGTCTTTGATCATTATCTCTATTTGATCCCAAGCATTCTCAATTATATTCAAATCTGGAGAACGTGCTGGCCAATCTAGTATAGGTATTTTATTATCATTAAACCATTGCATCGTTTTCTTTGATTTGTGACACGGAGCGTTGTCTTGTTGGTAAAACCAAATTGTTTGACGTCCATAAACCTTTGTTTTTGATAGAAGCATACAATTTTCCATAGTCTCGATGTATTTTTCGCTGTTCACTGTTCCTTGCACAAATTGAAGTTCTCCTTTTCCTTTTCCTGACAGGCAATCCCAAACCATAATTGATCCACCACCTTTCTGCACTCTTGGAGCAAGGCAATCAGGATTGTATTTTTCACTGCTGGTACGTCTTATTCGCTTTGGTATGTTTGAAAAAAGTTGGAAGCTAGATTCATCGCTAAAAAGAACTAAATTCCATTTTTCAACTGTCCATGATAGCTTGTCTTTGCACCATTCATACCTAGCTTTTCGGTTTTTTGCAGTTAGAAGAGGCTTACGAGTTGTGACAGCAGATTTCATGTTCTTCTCAAGCAAACGTTTATTAACTGTTACTCGAGACACTTTTACATTAAGTTCTTCATTTATTTGATTTTTGATATTGTTTGCTGTAACTGCACGATTATTCTTTGCCTTTTTAAAAATAATTCGATCAATCCGGTTACTTGTTATTCTTGGCCTGCCAGCGCCACTTTTCACTTTTACGGATTTCGTGCTTTCATACGTCTTAATGGTGTTTTGAACGCAACACCTTCTAACTTTTAATATTTTTGAAATTTGACTCTGATTTTTTCCTCCTTTCAACAATCCTATAATCTGCCACTTAATTTTATCAGAAACTGCTTTTCTTCCCATGATGAAAGTTATGCAAGCTTATAAACATTTAAAAAACTAATTTATCAATAATGACGGCTCGGTCGGTAATGTAGATAAATTCTTTACCGATCGAACAATTATCGCTACTGGCATTCGAATTCTACGAATTTGAAAAATTACTTCAAGTTGAATAAACTCTCTGAAACTTCTAACTGAATATTAAAATTAATGAAAAACTCAATTCGATAAATATATTGCTTGTAATCAATTAAATACAAATTGAAGTTATTTTTGTGAAATTTAACTGTATTAGAAAAACTGTTTTTTAACATATTTTTTTAAAATTCTCTGTAAGATTTTGATTCATAATAAATTGAATTAGTTTAAAATTCATCAAATATCAGTTTAATATAATTTTTACCTCCCAAATTCATAAAAAAAAGCAAATTTAAGCGAAAAACAATGTAAAAGTACAAAAAATCAATATGTTCAAGTTTTAAAAAATGTTATTTTTTCTTTGTGGCTTGAACATTTTTCTATTAATCAGCTTAAAAATTTTTTTCGATAAACTTGAACATCGGAGAAACGCGAAAAAAAATATATTATTCACTTAGGTGTTTATAGAAATTTTACAAAACACTATCTAGATCATAAAAGAACTAAATTTAGCTGTTTTTTAAAAAAAGTCATTTTAAGCTTAAAAGAGGATAAAAATTGATTGGAAAGACGAATTAATATAAAGTAAACGTTTTTTTTTCAAGTACTGAACTTGTTTTGAACAAAAAAAATTTTAGAGATGAATACTAAAATATTTAAACACGTGCAGGCATGCACAAAGTCAAAATATAAACTTGAAAGAGGCGAATTTTAGGGGTGCCTTATAATTTTGATCACTACTGTATAATTTCCCACAAATCATTCTGTTCATCTTCAGATTGAATTGAATTGAATTGAATGAGTTTATTAATTGTACATTATGTTGTACAAAAACAACAGCTTTTACATAGGTTGATAAATAACAAGTAGATCAAACTAATAAATATGATATAAATAATATAAATGATAATAAAAACAATAAATAATGATAATAATAAACATAGTATTAACATAAAAAATTAAATAATAAAAAAAAAAGTTAACAGTTTTTAGTTTTTAGTTTTTAATGGTTTACTTAATCACCACTGTGAGATAACTTAACTATTACTATCAGTCACGAAGATGCATCGTATTAATTAACTACTTAAACTCCGTGTATCACAGATAGTGTATAAATATCTTCCTCACTATAATGGCTATAAGATAAGTGAGATAATCTTGTTTTATTTTTCAACAGTTTAATGCGTCTTTCATCTTCAGATTTTTTCATTTTAAAAATTTTTGTTTCATTCTTACTTTCATACAAATTTCTCAACATCTGATTTCTTTTTTCTTGAGGTATATTATTGTCTAGAATTTCCGACACGAGGGACACTTTTTTCTTTCCTTTCTTCGAGTTTGCATACATGGTGCCCCTAACTCTTCATTCTCGTAATATTCATGACAAATGTCTGACTTATAAACACGGATTTTCTTATAAGAGTCGTTCATTAAATACAAAGTAGCCTCGACTCCTGTGTATAAAGCAGGGACACAGTTAGAGCCGAAAAACGCATGAGTACCTGGTTTTGTATGTACTTTCAAATGTTTAACAGAATTTGGTTCTACTTCTGTAAGCAATTCTACATTTAATTTAAAATCGTGTTTTTTCTTACTTATATCAGACAGAGTAATTATTTTATTTTTACAATCAATAAGGGCTCCATAATTTTCGAGCCAGTCCTTACCTAAAATTCCTTTATGTGTATTTAAAGGAAACTCATTCATGGCTACATGAAAAATATGCGACCTACCTAAAGTTTTTAATGTACATTCACCTATCATTTCGTGAGGGCCATCTACAATCTGGAATTTCCTTCTATCTCCCGGTGGTATTTTCTTTGGGTTGCAGTCTTCTAATTTTAATATTGAATTTTTTACAATTGATTCTGGCGCTCCTGTGTCGACCAGAAATTTGCTAACTCCTGTTGTTCCTTGGAGTTGGATGTAGAGGTCATAATATTTTCCTCCAGATCCGATGTAGTATCTTGCTGGTTCTCGTCGGTCATCAGAAATTTTCGTGGGGGCCCTTTGTCGATCTGTGGAATTCTTTGAAAATTTCGAAGCTGTGGATTTTTTCTCCAACATTCATTTTCGGTGTGATTCAATTTATTGCAAAATTTACACCTTTTTAATTCGTTTTTTCTATTACTTACATAATTATTTTTAATTTCATTTTTATCATCTTGCTTATTATTATCGTCTCTGGGTTTACTCTTTGTATTATTTAATGGCTCACCTCTTCTTTGTGTTCGGCTTCGGATTATTTCGTCGTCGCGTAGTCTTTTATCAATAGCCCGTGCCTCCTGCATGGCGTGACGCAGAGAGTCAATTTTTATATTTAAAAGCCTTACCTCTAGCTCTGGTTTCAGTGATTGAATAAAGCGTCGGACATGGGAGTCCTCTTCGATGTACCGAATTCCAGCTCGATATTCAAACTTTATTTGCTCGATCGATTTTTGCACACGTCGATATAGTTCTTCATATCTTTTTACATAATTATCTATAGATTCGTTCTGGCCTTGTCTAGTATTATTACGAATTTCCGATATTTGCTCGTATGTCAAATCGGCCTGCCCAAAACTAGCTCGCAACGCGTTAGCTAAATCTTAATAGCCAGCACCTTGTGTACTTTCCCCTATTCTTGCAGCCTCTCCTATTAATCTTGAAGCTATTACTTTTCTTAACAGAGCCTTTCTTTCGGCTTCATTTTCTAGCTGGTCCCGTGCATTTCTTAATTGATCGAGAAAATACTCAACGTTCGAATTACCATAAAAAACTCTAATTTCATTCAATAATTCTCTAACAAACCGATGAGAATCTGTGGAAATCGTTGTTGGTGGCGGCGGCGCCGTTGGCTCAATTTTTTCTCCCTTTAAAGAATTTATTTCAGCCTGTAAAGATGATACCGCCTGCTGCATTACTCTTAATTGTTCTAAAAGTATCTCTTCTGTCTGAGTTTGTGGTACGATTGTTTGCTGCTCGTGACTCATTTTTTTATCTCTAATTATTTCTATCAAAGGTTTATGTATACCGTCTACTTCGTAAAATCTATCAATCTCTTCGTCGGATTGTAAATTTGAATTAGAATCTGTGTCTGAGCCTGTGCTTTTATTCATAAGATAAGTGTATAGTTTTAACTAACCTTTATCAGCATTTTTCGTTGAACTGCTTTGAATTGTCCTATCCGGAGTACGTTGTCCTTTAACTTAAGGAGGCGATTTATCACCGAACAGTGTTCACAGTCCTTATTCACAAATTTGATGCACAAAACATCAAACACAACCGATTTTCACTTTTCGGCCACGTACGTTGGGCGCCAATATGTAATACCTATCTTTATGGTATTTATGTTTTTTAAAAGAAATGTTTATATTCCACTTTTATTATCTTTATTTATTAGTTTCTTTATTATACATAAATTGTACGCAGTGTTTGCGAGCAGAAGTGTGACGGCAGACTGTCGCCTGCGAGCAATTACACTCGCTTATATTACTTACTGTCCCATCGTTTAATAATAATCAATAATTCAATATAGATATACAAAGGATTAATTTGAGTTATGTTACAGTAGTGCAAGAGTGGGCGAGGGCGACGAGCCGATCTCAGTAGGTTTTTGGGACCAGGGTCAATTTGAAATCTTTTAAAGAGTTGGTTGACCAGTTTTTATAATGCTGAAGGCTTGCGAAGTGGTGAGGTATTCTCTCCTGGCACATGCTGAGTGCCAGCCATAACAAATGCAATAGGGAGAGACGTGCGCAGTTCTTGGAATTGATCCATGTGTAAAGCAGGCACAAGGGTAATGTAGGGTATGGATTCGTGTAATTGAGGTAAAAAAAGGTGCAGAATAATCAAACAGCGGTAGAATTAAAGATTCAACGAGTTGCACTCTAAGCTTCCTCGTGAGTGACTAATAAAAGCGGCGTAGATTGTGAAGACTAAATTGAATTCTCCTGCTGATCTCACTGATTTGCCGATTCCAAGTGAGGTTAGAATCAAAAGAAATACCCAAGGATTTAATGGACTGAGAATAGGGGACATTTACGTCGTCAAGTACAAATGATGGTAGAGAGTTAAGATTGATATGGTGACTGCTACGATGAGGTATAATAATTGTAGATTTCGACGGTTTCAATACAAGTTCATTTTATTGTGCCCAGAGAGATACAGCTTGAGCGTCTTGCATTATGTGTAACAGAGCCTCAAGTAATTTGTGGAGAAGAGAACGCAGATATATCTGGATGACATCAGCATATATTGCTTGTTCAGCAAATGTAAAGCACCTTGGTAAGGAGTTTATAAAAAGTAAAAACAAAAGCGGTCCAAGAACACTTCCTTGAGGGACTCCGGTATGTGTGCCCTATCACTTTTCGTGCTCATCACTCTCTAGGTGAATAGTTTCTGTTGCGTAGATAATTCGCAAACCATCGCATAAATCTGTCACTGCATCCGACTTCCTTGAGTTTGCTGAGGAGCTTTGCGTGTGAAATTGTATCGAAGGCCTTCAAGAAGTCGAACAAGATCAAGACTGTGAGTTCATTATCGTCCATGGCTTTACGTGTGTCTTCGACGATCCCTGGGGTGGCACTTTGAGCTGAATGTAATTTTCGGTAACAACTGCTTAGGATCGATAATTCCGTTTCCAGTCAGGTAGTTCAACAGTACGCGTTCTACGAGTTCTAAAAACTTAGAAATCTCACACAGTTGAGCAATGGGTCTACTCTCAGACGGTGATTGAGGATGACTAGTTTCAGCAAGCAGAATTATCGAGGCAAGTTTCCTTGCAGTCAGAAAAGTACCCGTTGCCAGACAGTAGTTGAAGATTTCAGTGATGGTGGTTTTTGAGGATAGTAGATGAAATATTGTCAGATCCAATATCTTTAGAGGCGGTGTTTTTGAAAATGGAAGCAATCTCCTGTTAATTGACCGGTTCAAAGTCAAAAATGTTACCTAGTGGGTTAACTGGTATCCGGTCAACCTTTCCAACGTCAATGTCAGAGAGAGGCTGCCGGGATTGTGCGACAGTGGCATAATGCTTGCCCAGTACCTCTGATGAAAAAGACTAAGGGGCGAGGGATTTTTCTGGTTCGCGATTTCCATCTTACGTAACTCACGCCATAGTTTTGCTGAGTCTTTCTGCGACTCCAGTGTGTCTAGAGCACACTTAATTTTCAGGTGCTTGATTTCATTTGTGACTTGGTTTCGTAGGGTTTTGTATTCAGTATACAGCCTATCAAACATTTTCTGATAGTGTTTGTACCTACTAATTTGAAAGCGGTGACCGCAGTCACTGGACTACACCGTTAAATTATAATATTATCTTGAAACTTATATTTAAATTGTGCTTCTATCGTATAGGATATCGTATAGGATATTTTTATCAGATATCGTAAAGCCCTATCCGCTTCCCTAAACGATCGCACGGTAAGTGATTTTAAGAAAGTGTAGTATACTGCACTATATTAAATACCTATTGGCTGGTCGATTTCCGAAATAGTTGTTATTAAAATTTTCTGAAACATAAATTAATTTGGAAAATATTTTGCAAGTTAAAATTACATTTGTAAAGAATACAAACATTTTTCCATATCATCCCTTTTAATTTTGTCCAGTAGGTCGCAAGGAATCCTGAGCAAATTTTGTAATACCGCTAAAATCGAGTAAAATGTGACTGGAACTATAGGACACCAAAACAAACATTTTACTGTCCACCCTGTTCAATTTTGTTTATTAGGTCACGAGAAATCCTGTGCACAATTTTGGGTTGCATTTTTTGTTCTGGTGAACTTATAAGGCCTTCCCGACCCCTTTGGGATCGATTGTGACTGAAAAAAATTATTAAATTCTGGATTATTCCGAAAATAGTTTTTTTATAATAATAACATCAAAGTTGTTTAATTTTTTGTAAAAAATTCTATTGTTTAAGAAATGTTACATATTTTTAATAATTTCTGTAATCTTAATTTGGATTTATTGATTTTTTAGCACTTTTCAATTCTATCATTTAAAAATTATGAACAGTCTGTACTTTATGACGGCTACGTGCGTCTTATAAAGAGGACACTTATTTTAATTTTTCTAGCCACATGGGCCATTAAAAGTTGACGGCTTATAAATTTATGATATTGATTTTGTAAGTTCTTTAACAATATTTTAATTCTTTTATAAACTAATGATACTAAAAACTATATTCAATAGAAGAAATAGTCAACCCGTTTTCTCAATCTCAGGGCTAGTAAATTTAAACGGGTTTAATAAATATTAAAAAGATATAAAAAAATTAAATGAAATTTACAATGGCCGTCAATAAATTAATAATACTTAAAGGGTCATTCAAATTTCCAAGAATCGAAAATTTTCTTACTTTGTTATAGTCCAGTGACTAATTAAATAGTCGGTAACGATTTAGGGTTTGACGCAAGTCACGTGACTGCTGAACGCAGATCAGAGCGGACCTCTGAGGTGGTAGAGCGGGAATCGGGGAGCCACTCATAGTTTTCGTGTCCGTGCGTTCGCACGCATAGGAAAGTCAACTCGTCTCGGTTCGACGGATTATCGCACTCCTCGGGGGGTAGCATGTCGTCGAAGAGAGTGTAGGATGTGACAGAAGCTGCGGGATCGATTGTCATCACCCGAGAAGCATTCTTTTGTCACAACGAGTCAACCGGCTTTTGGAAGCCGCGGACGACGGGGAACTTGACTAACGTCCGGCAGACAAGCAAAGACCTGGAGATCGATTCACGGCAGATCTTGGGGAACCTTACTCGTTACGGAGGTCGAAGCAATTATTGTCATTCGTGACAATAGTGTGGTTCGAAAAGTGTGGTGTTTATTAGTGAAATTGTCATTTCACATCGACGCCGGCTACACGGCGACCCGAGTGTGGTAGCTATTGTGGCTGGTAGGCATCGTAGCCTGGCACTTAGTTTAGCCTGACGGCTTGGTATGAGGTGCACTTGGTATGTGTGAGTGAGTATGGATGCGTGTGATTGTATTGATTACACTGTAATTGTTATAATCTTTGTTTTTCTCGCGCGCGCAAACTACCTGTAGCAGATGAGTGCTTGTGTGTGCGCGCAACTCGAACTGGAGAAAATCAATACTTTTTTGTGTTATTGATTTTAGATCACAGCCGTTCGAGAGTATATTTAACCTTTACGTTATTTATTGATTTTGTATTAGTTTTTAGCAATTCTTTTTTTTTATTTAATTGTTAAAATAAAACCTAAGAAATTCTTATTTAGTAACCGGTGTTCCTACGCTCGTTCCTCTAGCCCGCGCCCACTACCGAAAATATTGAGCAGTCGCGCCTTCTAAGGTGAGATAAATTGTGTAGGGATTTATTACCTCGGACAGACTTTTTTCCCTATTTCAGGAAGATTGTTGACGAGAAGCCGATTGCTGTAAAAGATTATAGGAGCCGAACGGCTTAGCAACGGACCGTCGTGGGTTGTATTCCAGAGTCCGCAATTGCTAGTTCGAGCCCTTTAGCAACTTTCAAGGGCTATTTTTTTACAGCTATAAGTTTTTATTATTTTCTTATTCAATATTATTTGACCAGACACTTAGCCGTCATTAAACTTTTTATACAAAAAAGGCACTTCTGATAAGCAGGTTCTTTCATCTGGAACTGTTGATCGGGGCAGCCGAAATTGACGGTCAGGGGCCTAAAGTCTATCTTAAAACCAATATTTCATTTTTCAAATAGTCTCCGGAATAAACCTATAATACATTTTTTTTTTGAGCTGGCTTGAGAACTATAGTAGCTTGTAAAGTTTCTTAAAATCTTTGATAAAGTCCTCATTTAACGTTCTTAAAAGCATATTCATGTGCGAGGTAAGTAATATGGGGTGGGAGGTAAGGTAGAATATAGAAGCACTGCAGGTCAGGTATATCGAGTGGGCCCTGGGTATAGACATCGCTGATTACATCATCTTGGAGGAGACAAAGGTAGATGGCATGTATCAAGGCGGGCTACAATGCAATTAAATTTTACGAAAAATTGAAGGGAGACCAGGGAATCGACTCCTGAAAAACTGTCGAAGAAAAATGGAGGACAAGGGCTAGAAGAGCACAAAGTGGGGAAAAGCAATGGCAAGGATACAAGAGAAAGGGGTACAATAATATAGGCCAGGAAAGATGTGACAGACAAAAGAGAAGATGCACTTGAGAAGTGGAGGGAAGAATTCAATAAAGGGAAAGAGAGGGAGAGGTCGAGAAAGGTCGAGATTGGCAAGAGACTACAATAAATGGTGGGTTGACATAAGATCAAAATACCTGAGTTTGAAAACGGCAGGGAACAAGATCAAGATGATAACAAGGTTCAAAGAAAGGAGCACGTAGAAAGGAATTTAAAATAAAAATAGTTTTACAAACTTTTTTATTGATTTAAATAAATGATAAGTCATATACATAATTATATAATTATATGTCATGTATCGACCTTTTTATCATCCTTAATTCCTAAACTGCGCAACGTAACTTTAAATTACACCGCTAAAAGTAGGGGAAGGGCCGATCCGCGAAATTAGGCGTCGAATGATTGATGTCCACCTCCGCGCTTCACGGCTAGGTGGCAGAAGCTGAGCTCTTCACTGTCCGCGCCCGTGCTCCAAACTTTCTTGTGGTCTCTGACACCTGAACGCATCGAAAGTCCGAACGCGGATAACAAAGTGCGTTTCTAGGCTCAGCTAGATCAGGAAGCTGGAGCGAAAGGATCTCCGTGAGTGAAATATCGATCCTTTACATCAGTTTAAGTCACCAATGAAAGCGTAGAAACCTTTGCTGGATCATCAACTCGCCCGGACGTCTCCGGTTGTAAGTAAGATAATTATTGTCGGAGGACTATAATCTTAAATTAATTATAATCTCTTATATAATATTTGTAATGTCGTTAAAAGTAAATTCAGCTTATTTATTAAACTTAGATTATAAAATCAATGTAATTCTATCTAGCAATATATTGATAAAAAAAATCAATCTTTCAAATTAAGTTTAATCTTGATACTTTAGTCAAATCTAATCTACATTTAGTTTATGATATTTGTCATCTACTTAAGTCTACATCTACGCAGGGTAAAGCAATACAAGGAATGCGACATGGTGCTTGTGTTGGCAAGCACTATAGAGGCTCCTGAATCTTAAAAATCTAGTAAATTAAAACGAGTATCAACTAGATACTCGACATATATGAGATCAAATAATCTATTCTATTGGAGTGATAATTTTTTAGTCATGAAGACGATGTTAATTCCGACACTCGAAGGATTATAGTTTGAATATAAATGAAAACGAACTAAGATGAATCCAACTCGAATTCGAGTCATATAATTACAATTTTGTAGTTATTTTATTAAAATTCATTGATTATTAAAAATAATTATAAATTATAAGAAGTTATAACAAGAAAAAATTAATTTAGAAAATTGTACGAGATTTGAAAAGAATATTTTGAAAAAAATCCAACTAATGAATCACCATTTAGTTTGTGAAAACAACATTTTTTACATAAATTAGATATTATTTGTTATAAATATTGTATTATTTATCAATTTTTATTGTTTAAAGTTATGTTTATAGTCGAGTTTATTGTGCTGCCAATTTTTAAGAACATAAATAGTTATTGGTTACAGATTTAAATATTCTTATCTTTAATAAAGTTAGGACTGCATCAGCAAAATAATCCTTTTAGGCTTTTATTTCTGGTAAAGATAAATTAACTGCAGTAGAATCTTTACTCGCAAATCCAAATTTATCGAGCTCGGCCGAAGTTTTTTACAAGTCTCATGAAAGTGAAAATGAAAATCGTGCATTTCAAAAAATGATTGGAAAAATGTACGCAAACTAATTGCTTGGATGTACTCTGCAAAAAAAAAAAAAACATTATCACTTAATGAAGTTAGATATTTAAATTATACAACTAAAACATATTATAAATCTGGATTCAAACTTCACAGACAACCAACCACTGAAGTAGTTCCACTTCAACATAATTATAGGGCTTATTACCAAACACAAAAGTGGCTAGGAGTTCATAAATCTGCAATAGAGTGGGACTGGAAAAACGACTCTGAAAATAATTGAACACCAAAATTCAGTGACGATCAATTCATTCCACATGATTTACTTAAAAAAATTGCATGCGATTGTAGCACAGGTATACCGGACAGGGGGTCGTCTGGTTCACAGATGACTCGAAACGGGCAGAGGGGGTTGGAGCTGGAGCCTGGAGACAAGGCTCCACCAGGGAGATTGCGCTACACCTGGACGACTTCGCCACAATCTTGGAATCGCATCCAAGCTGAGGTGAGGGCGATTACGGAGTACGCGCGAGTCACCCTGATGGAAGCGCACAGGAAAGGACCAGTCACGATTTGCTTGGATAGCAAAGCGGCGCTCTTGGCGCTGAAAGACTTGACCACAAACTCCAGGGAAGTAGCCCTCTGCAAAGAGGCACTGGAGAAGCTTACACCGAACCACTGTGTCACCCTACTATGGGTGCCAGGACACTCGATGATAACAGATAACGACAAGGCAGATAGGCTCGCAAACCGCGGTGCACTCGACATCAGGGCCGACCACTGCAGTGTGGGAATGCCCGACTGCTCACTGCACAACGCCTTTGCCCTCTGGATGGCAAAGGAAGAGGATCGAAGGTGGGCCGATCACCAGGGGCTGAGGCAGTCAAAAGCCCTTATCGGAGAACGGCCGCCAAAGGAGTGGCTGCGTGACCTAAGAAAGACCGGTAGGAGGAAACTCGGAATGGTCATCGGATGGCTTACAGGCCACTGGAAGGTGAGACACCATCTAACCAAGATAGGGATAGGGGAGGTCTCAGTATGCAGGTAGTGTGGGGAAGAAGCCGAGACGACGGGACACCTCCTATGTGAGGCCAGTCCTGGGCCACACTCCAGACCAGTAGGCTTGGCAGACCCATCATAGATCTGTGGGATCTGAGGGAAGCCAGCCTGATGGCAATCATGACGGTAATTGGCCCCATAGACAGGGCCATGGACAAGGAGTGAGTAAGGCAGGGAATTTCTGCACAATGGGCGTATACCTGAGTACTGGGGTTACATGTTCCCGAGCAGGGACCGTTAACTCCTCCTGGAATGTATTTGAGATAGGTTTGTAAGGTGTGGAAATGAGTTGTATTTAGGAAATTAATAAAACTGCAAGTTAACCTAAAGAAGAAGTTTATTCGTTTAGAGGTGCGTTACAACTGAACAGCGTCGTGGCTTGACACTCTTAGCTTAGTCCCGCGTATGTGCTGCGTCAGCATAAATTCTACAAACTTTTTATTTCTGCATACAGTACACCTCCCACCCCAAACATAGCCTAACCTATGATAGCTATACAATTAGCGACTTAGATAAATTAAAATTCATTTGATTCTATTTAATAGAAATAAGATTTCATTTGCTCTGCAGTAAAAATTAAACAATCTCAATTTCAATTTTATCTTACTCTTTGATAGTTTTGACTACTTAGTAAAAACTCTAAGTTTATTATAAAAGCTAAATTCAACATTTTGAGTATTATGGACTTTATAGAGTTATAGAGTTTCTGTAGCCAATAATAGATTCTTGAGTTTGTAGATTAGGAAAGGTCGTTCTCCACTTGGAAAATTCTCTCTTATTTAAGGTACTACTAGAGTAGACCTCCTTGATATAACGTATTATTGCGAGAATATCCCAGATCTATCATTTCTAGACTTTATGTTTGAAATAAGGTAAAATTTACCGATTGCTTGAGAAACAAAAAAAATAATAGTTGGACAGATAAATAAATAAAATAAAATAAGTTGTTAGAAATAAATAAATTACATCAATTCACGCTTGAAAATTACTTTTTTTTGTTTTTTTTTTGTCCTTAGTGTCAAGCGAGTTCTAAACGTCTCCGTCCAAACAAGCAAGAAAAAACGGCTGAACCGTAAGCGTAGGGAAAGACAGAGAAAACACAAACTTCTATCGCAGTCAGAGAAAGTCCCTGAACCTTTTGTCCCTGAATCATACCAAGCAGAGAGGGAGCCGCTAGACGCGCGGTTATTTAGACTCCATAACGGGTGTAAAGATTGTACCGAAAATTTATTTTGTCATCCATATGGTAAAAATTGGTGGAACGCGAACTTTGCCGGCTATAAGATTCCTCAGAAAGAGTCCTCGAAAATGGCAAAAAATAATAAATTTAAAGAAAATCTGAAATATTTAAAAGAGTACCTTGAAAACTCTTAGTTTGAAATTCACATACAAATATTCCATACTTTTTATAAACAATGAAAGATCGAATACCCGAAATTTTATTTGAAAAATCAAACTTTTGTTTTATCGTCACTGTATATTGAATCAACAATTAAATAAATTGGATTCCCATTAACTGAAAAAAAGGGGAAACCCATAGTATTTATTATTTTTCCCTTTATCTTCTAAGGTGTCAGACTTTCAATAGTTAAATCTATAAATGTTTAACGTTTTTCTCTCATTTATCCGTAAACTCTTTCACAAAAAAATACATAAATTATTTTATAGACCTCATCTGCAGGTAGAAACATCTATAAACCACAATAAAATCGTAAGTATAGACAGGGATCTAAAACAATCATTCACAGTTGAAAGATTAAAGACTATTCGCGAGATAACTGAAAATTTTTATACTAAGCCTCTTCTGTTTGCAGATGACTGTTTAATTTTTTCTTCTGACTTACACTAGTATTCTATCTCACTCTATTCAAAGTATCCGATAGCCTTGTTCATCTATTTATTAATTTCCTTTTTTTTTCTCTCTTGTTTCTTTTTTTTGCCGAATACATCCTAAATAATTTCACTTCCGCTTGGATGGGTATTATTCCCTCCCATGAGTAATTCAGATAAACGACATTTAACTCGGAAAAACGTAGAGATAACCCTGATTAGAAATATCAAATCCTCTATACAAACTACTATTTACCTGATAAACCGCGTGTTATTACTCAATGGACTCCTCCTCAGTCTGGTAATAACTCCGAACTACTTACCCTCAGTAAACCAAAAGAGTCAGCCTCTTTCGCTCACTCGTCTCTCAACACCGAGAAAGAAAAACCATGTTTTTTATAAATAAATGTTATGAACCGGTGGAACCAAGAGTGTTCAGTGCCATGGAGATTTTGCTCATGGCTCAACGGCTGCCGGACGATGTCAGACCCGAGGTTATTCGTCAGGTATGGCGGGAGAACGAGCGACTGAAACGTCGGCGACTCGAATAATTTTTTTATGTAGACTTTATATTATTTTTATTTATTTATTTATTTTTTTTTTATTTTTTTCAATTTTTTTTTTTTGTGTAGACACGACTGGACTATGGACGAAATATAGACACGTCGAGGAGAATCAAGAATCTTAATGCAAGTTGGACTGATGGTAGAATATCATTGTTAGAAACTCTTCAGAAAACCACTCTAAAAGAGACCCTTTTTTGTCCCCACCGAATTTTGGTAGAAAAAAAAGTTATAAACAAAAAATGATCTAATAGCCCTAAAAAGGCCTATTTTTGGACTTTTTGGTTCAAATAACTAAAAAAATAAGCATTTTCAGTAAAAAAGTTATACTTGAAAAAATTTCTATTTTGATTTTTTCTAAATGGTAGCGTAGTTTAAATGTTGAAAAATTTCGATTTTGCACATATTAATTGTAAAAAACTGTCTTAAAAATGGGTTAGTTTTTCACCTAGTTGTTTAAATAATCAATTGTTGATGAAACCCTTCGGCTCCACGTATTTGAAGACTTTAAATTATTATAAAAACACTCATCAAATTTCGTTAAAAAATATTCAGTAGTTTTTCAACAATTAATTTGTTAATTAAGAAAATTGATAAATTTGAAATTGTTGCACAGTTGCAAAAAAGAATTTCAGACATGCGCCAATTTTTTTACACATTCTTTAGGTTAAAAACTAACAGAAAATATATTTTTTTTGATCATTTTTAATTTTTTAACAAAGTAGGAATTTATTTAAAAAATAGTCACATTTTTAGCTTATAAACAAATAGACGTATTGACCGCGCAACATGCTTAATCATTTAACTAAAAATATATTTCGAAAGTACTTGGTTTAATCTTCATTTGAAGCTAAAATTCGAGATGATTGAACCCATAGAAGCCGTGTACGAGGGACATGAAGTTTGAAGTCTCCGTACGCGTAACAGGCGGTACATTTTATAATAAAAAAAATATCATTAAAAAGTCTGAATCCTCTATTTTTCAAAAGTTAACTTATAATTATTGTGTGTACTTCCTGGGGTGAATGAAAATTCGTTGAATTAGCGTCTTTGCGCCTCAAAACAGCACTCCGGCGTCCGTCCGGCAGGAGTGGGGATGGCTGGCAGCTGGCTAAGGAGATTGACCGGAAAGTCGACTCAAAATTTTCAAATCGGCGCGCTCAGAAAAAACATCGATAATTCGGCTTCTAGAGCACTTAGCACTATAATTTTTTTTTAATTCGATATAGCACACTACACAAATAACTAATATTGCAATCAATTGTTAATAAATAATTATAAAATGGCGTATTTGTTGTTGAAAATTTTTTGTTTTTTTTTTTCTTTAATTTTAAAACTAATAAAATTATTATTTTTTTATAGAAAAACCATGTTTTTTATACATAAATGTTGTTAAATTTTTAAACAAATTTTTTTTTTCTTTTTTAATTTATAAAATTCAAAAAAAATTTACTTTGAAATTGCTTAAGAGCATTTTTTGTTCTCGAATATTATCAAAATTTTAATTAATTATTCATATGAATATTCGTAAGGGTTGATTACCCTTATTTAAAAATAAGAAAGAACAATGATCAAAAAGGGGGGGTAGCTGACAGGTAGGTCGAAATGACAACACAATAGTTGCTCTTTGCAACAATTACTCTTTATTCTTAGAAACACAAACTCACTCGCTTTAGGAGTAGGTGGAACCCTTGGCCCAGCAACAAGCAATGGAGGTACTCACGATAACAGCAATGCACGACGTACAATTGGGTACACAAATATAAAATAGGTACAAGCGCGGCGTATCGCTGTGGCAGCTAGACCAGCGTGAGCACGAAGCAGACGCAGGTCCGAACTCAGTCACTGCCGTGGCGACACTGTAGCGCTCACCGCACGGTGCTCCCTTGCTTGTTGCTCCACTGGGCGCGAATCACTCGCTCTTCTGCCCCGGCATCTACTCCTACATGCTATAAATGGCCTGATATTTATCAGGTACACAGTTCTTACTAACTACAGGGGAAAAACCTCTGGGGAGGCTGTAGCGGACTAAATGACCGTTACAACGCCCCTCCCCCAGACGCTGGTAATCCAAGTTTACGAGTGTACCAGCTCGATCCATGCCTCTAGACCAAGGTTTTTTTCCGAAAAATAAAATATTTAAAAAAAAATTTGAACACATGCTTACAAAGCATATTAAGAATGAAAAAA
Organism: Encarsia formosa; assembly: GCA_038277355.1. NCBI lineage: Eukaryota > Metazoa > Arthropoda > Insecta > Hymenoptera > Aphelinidae > Encarsia > Encarsia formosa. Next base: position 25,060,827 of record CM076187.1, read on the forward strand.
ACAATTGTTCAACCATAAACACAAAAAAAAAACATCAATCCTACCCCGCTTATTCCTTTTTATCCAATTACCATTCACACTTTTCTCACACAACTTTCAGTTCAATTTACAATATCATAAAAAAAAAATTGTGAATAAGAATAAAAAAAATTTTTTTACCATAATTTGTTAAACTATTATGCACTTTAGGAGTAAGGATAGGAAAATATTTGAAAAGATAGGAAAAGGAAAAAAATTTAAGTTTAAAAACACAACGTAATCGACGTTATCGAAGGCATAGGTCGAACATTTGTTTTTGCCCGTACTCTATTTCTCTGCCTTCAAATTACCAGCAATCCAAACGCATTGATTTACGTCTCCAGGACTTGCTACGAGTCTTGCCAAATTGTGGCTCAACCCCGGAGAAAAATCTATCGTAAATTCAGTCCACCCTGCGCGTTGAGGGGTGAGACCATCCGACAGATTATTCGTATGCGCCTCTGGCATACACAATCCGTAATATGGATTTATCAACAAGTCCGCTGACCGCTCTTGCAGTTCGGTCTCTTCATTTACCGACGACGAGAAAAACTGCACTAAAAATTTGTGGCGCAGTATCATTCGGTGCTAAAGGACATCTATTTCGTCCTCCGCAAGTATGTCCGGGAGAAAATCGTGCGTTCGATAATCTCCCCCGAGGCACCTGAATAACCGACCCCTTTGGTCAAATTCATCGCCCGTTGCGAGCAGGTCAAGATTGTTCAAAAAAATACCCAAATCCCTGGGGCCGATCGTCAAGGACCACTTACAAAGCGTGACCTTGTCCTTTATCACCCCATGTACAAAACAGGGATTTCCATAGTCTGCATCTGGCGGCCACCATAATCGGTCTGTCGTTCTTGCATTCAACACTCTCGCGGTCTCGAGCATTCTTACTTGCACACTCCTAGCGTTAAACAAAAATCCTGCGTACTATACGTATGCTTCGCATAAGTGGTGTGTCAAAATTTCATCGATTCGCGAAAGAAAATAGGAATAGAGAAAAAAAATAGAAAAAACTACACGACCGTTACATATTTTATAAATATATCAGGAATAGGTAGGAAAAAGTTAATTAAGCGAAAGAATATTTTGTACATGAAATTGAATGTTTAAAATAGTTAAGAGTAATTAATATACAAAAAAACACGTGAAAACGAAAGTTTGCTGTTTGAATATGATGCAGAAAAAGAATCATTGACAATACTTTGCGAGGGAGTGAATCTCTCGTAATGTAATTTTGCCGACCTGGCAATGTCGAGTCACCTGGGGGGAAGCAACAAATTAGTTAGTTTGTTTTGTTTACTTTTCCTCGGTGATAACCACGCCACGTCCCACTCGTAGTTGAGTCCGACCACGTGGTGACGGCCGTCGTTGGCTGAATGCTGCTGCAGCAGCGCGGACACACGGCGCGAGCACGGCACACACATGATCAACACCCGGGAGCGCCCTCCTGGCCCCGGGACACACACGTACACTATACAAAGCTACTACAACTCTCCGTCCGGGAGTCTCCGGCGACGGAGGAGGTGCGCGACACATTTTCGGCAGACGACGCGACTGGACTGCGTTGGCAGGCGCGTGCGCGTACACTCAAGACAATTGACGCGGGTGTGAGTGTAGTTTTAATTTGCTTCTGAGTTGCGTGGACTAGTGTGAGTATGGGAAGAGAGAGAGAGATAGAGTATATGAGCGAGGAATGAATACGTGAGTGCCTCGTGTGCGGTGATTGTATTTTTTTTTTTTTTTGTAATTTCGAGCTTAGCATAGGTGGCGTGCCGTTCGTCACCGAAAGGTTACTTGGAGAGAGGTGATTGGATGAAATTAATTGAGTGAGTGTGATTGGTAGAAATGTTAGTCTACTACCGGTGTGAATGGACTTTCTGGTTATAAGCTGTTGTGATTGGCCGAGGGAGATGGGAGAAAACGAAGAAGAAGGAAGTAAGGATGGCCCGACGCGAGGAGCGTCACTCCATCTTGAGTAGCCGTAGTGAGAGGTAGTGTGTTGAGAGTGCTGTATTTCTTTCTAAGTTCTTTTTCTCGTTTTCTTGAAAGTTTTTTTTTGTAGACAGTTTTCTGTAGAGTTTTTTTTTCTCTTTTATTTATTTTTTCAGCTAGCAAACAACCAGAATTTTTTTGAGCTTGGGTTATTTGGCAAGTTTGAAAAATTTTAAATAGAAAAAAAAGAGAGCATTTTTATAAGTCGCCAATTTCGAATCCAGTATGAGTTGGATAATATTAGGTATTGTTTTTTTTTTAATTACATGTCAGAAGATTTTAAGTTGGTTTTCTCAAACATTTTTCTTTATTGTTGGTTGTGGGTGACTAACGGAAGTGCGTGCGATTAATTCTTTCTTGTGCATACATAAAATTTATTTACGGTGCGCGCGCAAGCGCGCACCTCCACCTCGTGCCGCTAGCCGAAAATTCCTCTCTCGACGTCAATGTTGCACTTGCCTCCCATGTATAACAATATATCATTAACTGCCTCTCAATTTGAAAGGCTGCAGAAAAAATTGTTTTTGTTTTTAAATTCATCTTTCGTTATCAGATGATAGTATTTAAGAGAAATATTTACAAACTTATTTTTATTATAAAATTATATTTTATTCTTTATTTTCTATTTTTTATTTTTTTATTTTGTATTTATTGATTTTCTAATAATTTGATTTTATTTTATTTTTGTTTTATATTATTTTTTCTTTCCTCCAGTGGCCGATCAAACTTTATATTTAAAAAAAATCTTTCTTCTGCAGCCTTTCAAATTGAAAGACAGTCCAAAGTACTCATGAAGTAACAATTGATTACTTATATGCTCTCCACATCCAAGTTACGATCTTTATGATAACTAGCGTCTCTCAGCGCGCACGCGCGCACATTATTTAATTATTTTTTTTATTTTTGAAAAATAAAAAATTAATTTTGACTCATAAGAGAATATGAAAAATTTTATCAAAGCCTTTTCTGAATTAATATAAGTACTATTTTAATTATTGAGGTTTTTATGAGACTTTTTTAGGTCAATATTTTTAAAATTTCGAGAAAGCGAAGTTTTTGTTTTAAGAAAAAAAATTGGGGACTGATGGAAAGAAATATAAGTTGAAAAACTCACAATTTCAACACATATTCTCATGAAATTTTGATTATTTATCTTTCGTTAAAAAACTAAATGTTTTGGTGTAAAGGAAATAATAGTTGGGGGCCATTCATAAATTACGTAACGCTAATTTAGGAAATGTAGGCTCCGTAACGGTAACATGAAAACATTTTATAAAAAATATTTATTTTAACTAAACAGATTTAACTTTAATGAAACTATGAATAAAATGTTTATTATGATACTATTATACACACATCATATTTTAGATAATATATTGTTGAGCTTGATGCGAGGAACAAGCATCAGCCTGACTGTGAGTGTGTGCGAGTAGTGCGTGTAAGCGGCACCACCAGCGCCTGCGGCGCTGAGACAGTTCATGCGACGCCGCTGCACTGAGCACACGCATTTTGTGTACCTGAGCCTTTTATTAAAAACGAGTTGAACTAATAAAAAGCCTTTTATTGACTACACCCTTGATTTGATTTCCCTTCATGTTATGGGACCTTAGCTACGCGTAACGAGTGTTGTTTTTTTTGGAGATCTCAAGTGTTGTGTTAAAAAGTGCTTATCGAGGAGAAGAGAGTAACAGCAGCGCGCCATTTTCTCTCGCCGGTACACGTGCTCGTGCGCTGCGCTGGCTGAACGAAAAAGATCGGTCGTTTTCTTTCCGTTTTTTGAGTGTTCGAGTGTCTTTAAGTGACTGAGTGAGAAGACAATAGAAAGAAAAAAAAAAAAAAAAAAAAAACTACAGCGAGCCACCTTCACTGACTTCAACAATCCGAACGTCCTTTTTCTTCGTTCTTGAACGAGTTCAACAAGTGTGAAAAAATATGTGGGATAAACTAGGTGAAGAAGCCTTCAGCAAGAGATTGCAGGCTATGTAAGTTTTTATAAATTACCGAGTGAGTTTTATTGTTGAACGAGTGTGACTGAATTTTGTTCATTTGTTTTTCTACCACGTCGAGTGCCAGTGTGTGTGTGAGAGAGAGAGAGAGAGAGAGAGACAACCGACGGTGCACCGATACACCGTTGACCGCGTGCCTTTGTTTTTCGCATGGTGAAAGCGTGCGTGGGCGGGCGCATGACTCCTGGGGAGGCCGGATGAATTTTTTTTCGTGTTTTCTTAGGTGAATGAAGTTTTTTTCTCTCCCGAGAAGATTTTATCGCGGCTGCGGCTGTGCCGACCGTGGTAATTTATTTTCAGTCTCTCGTTTTTTTTCGGAATTTTTTTTCACGTATTTTTTACTGGCACTGCGCGCGAATTTTATCGAGTGTTTGGAGTTGCTTGTCGATATATTTGCAGGTGAGAATTTCACTCTACAAAGAGAGTTTTGGGAGTACCCACCACTATTACGGCCGTGCTAAAAGTGGGAGGGAGAAACTTCTCGGAAATTTTCGGCTGACTACCAATTTTTTTATTTTTTTCTGCGAGTTGTGAGTTTTTTTTCTCGCTGAGTTTTGTTGAGAATTAGTCAGAAAAAGTCGAGTGAAATTCTTATCAGTGAAAGGGCTTGAGTATTGCATGTTATAGGGGTAATTAATTGTGTTGAATTTGAGTTTTCTTTTTCAAACAAAATTCTGTTGGTGAGTTTGGAAAAAATTTATCGAGGTTTGAAATTTTTTTCGAATTTGTTTTTTTCAAGATTGAAAATTTTGTCGAGTTTGAGTATTTTATCGAGTTTGAAAAATTTTTTTTCGAGTGTGAGATTTTAACAACACAATTGATTTTCTCCCAACGCCGTGATAGAAAAGTTTAATACGGCTGTGCTGTTAAATTTTCTTTATCAATTACGGTGGGACGAGATTTGCGAGAGTTGAAGTGCATTGTCTGTGTGCGATCGCCTCTCTGTGCACCCGTGCTGCTAATAGGGGCAGCATATACATCGGAGAGACGCAGGCAGTGTGCGGAGATTTTCAAAAATTTTCGTAAGTGAGAGTGTTGATTCTGGCTGTGCGATCACATACTTTTGCGAAAAAAGACCCAAAATTGAGTTGAATATTTTGTCACAGAGAGGAGGAGCAGAGACTGGAAAAAGAGGCCAAAGCTGAGCGAGTAGCTGCAGAGAATGCTGAGAAGTTAGCATTGTCAAAGCTTGAGGCATCCAGTCCCGATCTGTCTAGCAGTCCTCTGTCTGCGGTTAATCCAGGGACATCTGCAGGAGGATCGAGTGGCACGAGTGATTTGGCAAGCCACAAAAATGGGTTGGGCGAAGTAACACCGTCCGTGGATGCAGCTGATGCCACAGCAGTATCTCAAAAGGTGATTTTTTAACCTATGCAATTTTTTTTCCAAATAAAATCTGTTTTTTATTGAGTTGAGTTGAGTTCTGAGTGCAGGTAGCTGCGTCTAAGAAAACGTGCAAAATATTCATTTTTTTTAATAAAGAAAAATAACGAAAATTACAGATATGGAAACGAGCGAGTCGAGTGACAGTCAGCTGTCAGCTGCTGAGCAGCTGAAGAAAACTCTGAACGATTTGGAGGAGAATCGCAGATCTCCCCCGGAACTAGTCAATCCGGTAATCGTCCAACAGGACATAGACATGGTGGATGTGTCCGAGGCCCAAACGTCGATGGAAGCAACAACAACAATCACGACGACCACGACTGCTATGCCTTCGGTGGTGACGTCGACTCCAGTCTCGTCTTCAGCGGCAGCTGGCGCTACAGGATTTGTTTTCTCGTCGGCTCAGGTCGTCGAGATGCTGAATGCTGTGAGCGAGGCCATGAAGCACCAGCAAAGAGTGGCGGAGGTGAACCTGCAGACTACACGAGCGCAGGTGATATCGAACCACGACAACTTGCGCTTGGTTCAGGCCCTTGAGGGCGCCATGGATCTGCAGCTACAAACTGCAGATCACAATGCCAAGAGTCACGCGCTACTGGAGAGGGCCATGGACAAAATGGCAGATCTACTCAAGACAAAGGGCAGGAGGAGCAACTGAGACAGTCAGCCAACATCAAGTAAGTCATATTCCTTCTTCCACCCTGAATTCGAGTTCTACCCCACCTCCAGTTAACTTTAGTGTTAGAGACGATGATAACGAGAGTGTAGCGTCGTCTGCTGCGAGCGCAAGATTTTCGCTAAATAAGAGTTTGACTCAAATGTGTCAAACCTTAATTTCGAGCCAGAGTAGGAGTAAACTCCATGTGAAGCGGGATTACGTACTTAATTCAAAGACGAGTATGGAGCTCTGGTTCGATAAGCTTAAGTCTGAGCTTGCAGCAGGTGAGTTACTGGACATCATCGATAAGTCGATTGCCTCACCCGAGAATTCATCCGAGACACTTAAACAGAAACGAGGAGTCATAGTTCGAGACATTACTATAAACAGAATCGAAGATTCTTATTACAAGCGAGTTGTTAACATTGCGTGTCCAAGAAAGATTCTCGAGAAATTAAGAGAACTGAAAAAGCAAGAATCCAATGTCACCGATTCGTCAGTACGAGCGAAATCATACACATTGTTTATGAAGCCCGGTACTAAAGTACTTGAGTTTGTAAATCAATTTGATAGTGTAATTTATGAATATGAAAACTGCCAGGGCGCTATACCTGTAACTGAGGTGGAAAAGTGTGGAGCAATGTTACGTACTGTCATACGAGCTTTTCTCGATTTAATACAGTCAAATAACGCCATGGCAGTTAAAGAAAATAGAGAGTATACCTATGATGAAATAAAAAATTATCTGTTTAAGGCCGAGGCGTCCAAACCCGAGTCGGAGAAAAACGAGGCACCGCGAGTCCGAGCAAACGTGGCCCAAGGCCCGGGACAAAACAGTTCCGATAAGTGCTACAGATGTAATAAATCTGGACACTGGAGGGACGACTGTCCATTGTAAGCCCGAGGGCTTTGGAATTGTTCTTATTGCCACGAGACGGGTAATCATCGAGAACTGTCATGTCCACAAAACCCGAGAAATGGAGTTAAGAGTCTAAATGCTAATGAAAACCGTGGTGGTGGTGATGATTCGAATAATAAGGGGGGAGAAACGGGAAAGACAAACTACGAGGCGTGGACAAGAGTAAAAATGGTCGTGTGAGGAAAAACAAATCAAAGCGAAACAACAATAAACAATCTCAAGATTCCGGCGGTAATACCAAAGGTATGTTGCGTAGAGTAAATTTTAGTAGTGTCGAGTCAAGTGAGTTAGTTTTTGTGGCGGATTCGGGTGCTACCGAACACATTGTAAATAATAACATGATTTTGACAAACTTTAGAAAAACACCGGGCGAGTTTATTAGATGCGCGAATAAAGACAAGTCCGCGAATGTTGAGATAGATGGTAAGGGAGACTTGTTCTTAAAATCGAGTAGTGGGAAAACCGTTCAGCTGACTAATGTTATAGCAGCTTCGGGGGTGTCCGAAAATTTAATTTCTATTAGGCGTTTCGCTGAAGCAGGTTTCTGTATCTATATGTACGAGAAGTTCTTGGACATATATGATGGGAAGACTGGCGTGAGTTATATGACAGGCACATATGAGGCACCAAACTGGCTAATTAAAATGGTAGTCGAGGATAAAACCTCTGATGACCTTGGCTATAAGAATATGCATGTGAGGCTAGATTTGCTTCACTTGATGATTTTCTCGAACAGTCGCAGAGTGATGTTTTGAATTTGGAAACAAGTCCGGAGGGAGCTCCGAATCTTGGAAACGAGTTACTCCACTCTGAGACTGGGAGGGAGAATGAAGAGAAATCTCAGCAAGTTGATGTGAATTCTGACTATTTGGATTGGGACTTAAGCGAAAGTTTTCTAGGTAATCGAGTTTTAGATCCAAGAAAACCCGAGGATTTGCGTAAACTCGAAGAGTTAGCAAATGAGAAAATCGAGTCGAGACAAGTCGAGTCAAATAATTCCGGAGAATCCAAAAAGCTAGATTTAGGTGCCCTATAGCATGCTCGTCTAGGACATCCATCCCTAAAGTATTTAAAACACTTAAAGCGCATTATGAGTAAACTCCGCGACATTAAGTTTCATGACGACATCAGTGATTGCGAGACATGTATTTTGGCGAAAATGAAAAGACTACCTTTCAGCGAGGTGAGAACGAGAGCTGAAAGGCCGCTGAAATTAATCCATACTGACACTATGGGTCCTATAAAACCCCAGTCATACCCCGGCGGAAAGAGGTACATCACTACCTTTTTAGATGACCATTCGAGATACGCGAGAATATATTCTGTGAAATAGAAAAACGAGTTGGGCATGTGTCTAGAGAATTATTTAAGGACAACGAGAAATCTCATCTGGCTAATGCGAGTGAAAGCGTGCAAACGAACTGTGAACAGCAAATTGAGGAAGTGCTTGAGGTAGTACCTCCTCAAGTGAGTCGAAAACGAGGACGACCAAAAGGGAAAACCCTTGAGAGCGAGGAGCCTCCAGTTAAGTTGAGAAATCAACCTAGCAGGAAAGCTAAAGGGGGTCGTGATTTCACGATATATGCTCGTCCTGTTCAAGATTCTAGCTTTGCTTTCTTTGCAACAAGAGAGCTGCAGTTAAATAAAGTTGAGTTTTCTGAGTTCAAGAACCAAGGATAGAAAAAAACCTGTCTCGAGGCGGATGAATTGAAATTTGCCCTGTTAGCCGGTATTAACAAAGATCCAACGTCATACAAAGAGGCTATGAACTCACCAGACAGAGCAGAGTGGTCACAGGCTGTCTGTGAGGAATTAGACTCGATGTATGTCAATGATGTGTGGGACATAATACCTAGATCTTCTGTCGAGAGTGAAGGTCGTAAGCTGAATGTCATAGACTCCAAGTGGGTCTTTAAGAGAAAGACAGGAATCAATGGTCAACCGAACTATAAAGCGAGACTAGTCATTCGAGGATTCAAAGACCAAAAGGAGTATGAGTTGAAAGAAACTTATGCACCTGTGTCAAGAATGGCTTTGGTTCGATCTGCTTTGGTAGTAATTAACAAGCATGACCTACACGCATGTCAAATGGACGTGAAGACGGCATTTCTGAACGGCACTCTTAAGCACGACGTTTACATGAAGATTCCGGAAGGAGTTGAATGTGATGACGCCCTTAGGAAAACACATATATGTAGACTTCAGAAATCTATCTACGGATTGAACGTCAGTCCTAAGAGATGGAATGAGAAATTTACCGAGGAAGCCGAGAAACTAGGCTTCAAACACGACTTGAATGAGCCATGCTTATTTACATGGAGAAAGCGAGGTAAAGTTGCTTTTATAATCTTATATGTGGATGATTTAATCATCGCGAGTGATGACCTGGAGAAACTTGAGGAGATTAAAAGAAAACTGAGTAACGTATTCCAAATGAAAGATCTGGGTGAGCCAGACGTCTTTCTAGGAATGAAGATTATGAGAGACAGAAAGAATCGAGTGATGAAACTGTCTCAGAGTGAGTACACTGAGAAAATTCTCGAGCGCTTCAATCACAAAGATTCTGCTCAAGACACTCCTATGGTCACGAGAAAATTCAGAAATCAAGAGTTGAAAAGACTCGAAGGTTTTAAAAAGACCCCTGATACTGAAACACCAAAAATGAAAGTGCCATTCAGAGAGGCCATCGGAAGCTTGCTGTACTTAGCTAGTGCAACAAGACCTGATATCGCCTATGCTGTTGGTTCTCTTGCGAGGAGACAGCTAAACCCTACTGAGCGAGATTGGGACGAGGTTAAGCGAGTGTTTAGATATCTTAAAGGCACAACGACGTTGGGACTCAAATTCCGAGGTGAGTCCGACGACATGACAGCCATGACAGATTCGAGTCTGCTGGACTGCGAAGGTTCAAAATCCACTACTGGCTACGTCATCAAAGTGTACAACGACACAGTTTCTTGGAGGAGTCATAAGCAAAAATTGGTTACAACATCATCCTGCGACGCTGAGTACAAGGCACTCAGTGAGGTATGTGGCGAAGTCATCTCATTGGACAAGGCTCTTCGGGACATCTTGGGAACTACATTCTACCCGGTCGTGATACACTGTGACAATCAAGCTGCGATAGATAACAGCCAGAAAGAAGGATGCCACAAGCTAAAACACTATGACGAGAGTGTTGAGAAGGTGATTACCGTCAACTTTCCCGAATCGAATTTCCCGAATGACTGTTTTCCCGAATGACTCTTTTCCCGAATATCCGTTTTCCCGAATACTGAATTCCCGAATGCATTTTTCTCGAATGACTTTGCCCCCGAATAAATTAAATCAAAATTAAAAAGTATAAAATATTTATTTAAGTAAATGTATATAATATATAATATGAAATAAAAAAATGTACAAATGAAATATAAAAAAACACGCGTAGTATTAAAGCACAATGTTGCATCCAAGAAGTTCCAAAAACTCAAGCTCTTTGTCTTCAGCTTTGTATGAATCGTAGGCAGCAGTAACATGTTGAATTTTTTGTTGATAATAAATCCATTTTTTTTTCGGCGCAGCTTTAATTTTTCTTCCAAGGGCTAGTTCTGTGATAGCTATGTCGGTATCTGCTTGCTCTTTCAGAACTTCATTGAGCAATGAAAAAAGGTCGGGGTGGCTTCTACCAACAAGAAGTCTGAACCTGTTGTGCCACCCCTCGCTTACGTTATTGGTTTTGTGTTCTCCGTTCAAAGACGCAAGTCGCTGATTCCAAAGTTGCGGTGGAAATGAAGCAGCTGTAGCAGCACGTCTACCTCTGGCACTTTTTCCAATGTAATTTTCTTCAAAGTACTGCATTACCGGCTGAAGAGAAGCGTGAACTGATTGTTTCAACTTACGAAAAACACTTTGAACGTCCGTAATTGGAACAAACGTTAAAGCAAGAAGCATATGTGTTTGATTTCGAATGGTATCATCACGAGGGTCTTGGTATGCAGTCTGCAAGCCTACTGATTGAATTCTTTTGTAGACGTTTTGACCCAAATGAAAAAAACAGCTGTTTATGTTGCAGTCTTCCTCGCAATCATCAGGGTCGGCAACGTGCTCGTGAGTTGCACCTTTGGTGAGCGGACCTTTATAAATTTCAGGTACTTCATCTCCCTCGGTGAACGAAGATATTGCGCGCGCGTGGCATAGCCCTGCCCGTAGTAACTTGCAGTCCCAGTATGTTTTGTTCTTCTCCTCGATATCCCTTGATTTGTTATAAATGAAGCCATCAATAATCAACTGTTTACCGAACCTTACAACGTTTTGATACATTTTGAATTTAGAAATTAAGTATTAAAAAGTAAAGAGGAAAAAAAAGTATGGAGGTTACGAAAAAAAATTTCAAATGTGCAGGTTAGTTAATTGGAATGTTAAATTTGAATGTTTGAATATTCGAAAAAATATTAAATTAAATGTAAATGATTGAATATTCGGGAAAAAGGTCATTCGGGAACCTTGATTCGGGAAAAATGCATTCGGGAATCCGGTATTCGGGAAAACGGATATTCGGGAAAAGTGTCATTCGGGAAAAAAGTCATTCGGGAAATTCGATTCGGGAAAACCGTCGGCAACCGAGAAGGTTAAGGAAAACCTTGAGTTAAGAGAGCAAACTGGGAACCGCCAACGCATGTCCGAGGCTCATGGTGATTTTGTTAAACAATGTCAACACGAGGGCCGAGTTTTAGTTCGTAAAGTTAATACGCACGATAATACTTCCAACATTTTTACTAAACCACTAGATAGGGGTGATTTCAGAAAGCACAGAGCGGGATTACTAAATTAAGTGAGATTAATAATTTAGATAATGGAGCGAGTAAGCGAGATAAAATGAATCTAATATTTTCTATATTTCAATCTGTTACAGGTCCAGGCAAGCCCCAAGGTTAATGGCAGTACGAGTTAAATAAATCTGAGTCGAGTTCACGAGTCGAGTTAAACACGAGTACGAGTTTAAATGCTGCTACAAATCTAAGGCTTTGGAAGACAGTCATGCACAAGTGAGAACCAGGATAATTGAATACTAAGTTTTTGTGAAACAAACATTGTGTGTGACTAATTTACTTGATGAACAATTTATTATTTATTACGTGCTAATTTTTTTGTGTTCTGAATTTAATATAAAATACGTTTATTGAGATATGCGAGGTCTAATGCTTGTTGGAGGGAGTGTTGAGCTTGATGCAAAGAACAAGCATCAGCCTGACTGTGAGTGTGTGCGAGTAGTGCGTGTAAGCGGCACCACTAGCACCTGCGGCGCTGAGACAGTTCACGCGACACTGCTGCACTGAGCACACGCATTTTGTGTACCCGAGCCTTTTATTAAAAACGAGTTGAACTAAAAAACCTTTTATTGACTACACCCTTGATTTGATTACCCTTCATATATCATTTTGATAAAATAAAAAAACAATTATGTAAAAGAATGATTGTAAATATTTTAGTTCATATTTTAATTCAAATTATAAGTTACAATTCAAGTTTTTTAGTTATTTCAATTTTCAGTTCTCTTCAAATACATAGATAAATGTACTTGATTATAAAACTTCTAAATTTGCTCAAAGAATGAAAGCAAACTCTCAAAAAATTCTTAAATTCATATCGTTTAATCAGATATTAAGAAAGATATTAAGAAAATATACCGATGTGAGTAATTCTGTAGCGTATTTAGATGATTTGAAAATTAAAAAAAAATGGTTTCGAACTCAGAAGCATGCTTGTGTAAGCAGAGGAGAGTAAAAATTTAGAGATCCTGTTTCTAAATCTCTCCTAAAAGTCTACACGTATGTCCACATTTGAAAGACTTTGATTGGTAAAAAAAAAAAAAAAATTGCAAATCAAATTTCAATTTTTCTAGTTTTTACGATAGTCATACTAATGGAACTGCAATTGATTAAATTTATATTTAAACGACAAAAAAGTCTGAAATATGCTTATTTAAACTCTTATTTTTATAAATTCAGAGGTAAAAAATACTCTCTTGCTCGAGGTGCCCTTACTTGATACGGCCCTGCTCAGGTGAGCTTTTTGAAGATGTATCTTATTTCCCAAATTTTTTGCTTCCAGTTAAAAAAAACTTTTGCAAAATAATTTTTTGGTGAATTTTATCGGAAACATCAAATTAAACAGTTACAGAGGAAATTATTTTAAAAATACATTTAAACCATGTTAAAAAATTTAAAAAGACTTTTTATACGATTGCCAAAGATTTGATGGTCAAGGTCTGAAACCTCGCAGAGAGATTTTATTTTTATAATCTCTCAAATCAGAAATATTGTGTAAGGCTCGATGTAAGGGTTCTGATCGAATTCTCCATACCAACTTGCAACATAGTTTTACTTCATAGTTTTATTATTTTTTCACTATTTTTATAAAATTTCAAGGCTATTGCATGGAACGGCCACCATAAGGAAAAGAGTATGTAACTGCATAAGGGTTCGAAATTAAGATTTTAAATTTATTAAGTGTAATTTTATCTTCTTTTTTGAATTTTATTAACTCGAAGTTATGATGAATTTTAGAAAATTGATGATTTATAAAAGTTAACCTCATGACCTACACTGGGAAAAAATTGAGGACGACTATCCTCACGTGTCGTGCATGGGGATACACGACGCTGTGGGGACAGCGAAACCCATATGCGGGGATCACGATCCCCACAGAAACTTTGCGTCGACGACCGATTAGCGTAACGTTTTCATAAATTGTTGAGATAGTGCTATTTTTACTTTAGGACAATCTCAAGGCTCGAAAGACTTGTAAAGCACAAGACATATCACCAGTGAAATAACATATTTTGGCACACATATAACCGATATAATAAGGATAAGCTTCCAATTTTGAGGTTGGACTACGCCAAGATACTCGGTGATTGCTAAAAATATATAGGTTGCGAGGGAGTGAATCCCTCGTAAATTATTTTTCTTACCTGGCAGTGTCAGGTCACCTGGGAAACCGTGAAATAATTAATTTGTTTGTTTACTTTCCCAGGTGATAACCATGCCGCTTTCTCGCGCAGCAGAAGCCGACCACGTGGCGACGGTCGCCGTCGGCTGAACGCTGCTGTAGCAACACGAGCACACGGCGCGCGCACGACACATACACACACACACATGTTCACCACCCGGGAAGGCTCTCCCGGCCCAGGGCGCGCACGTACACACACATATACCACACACGGGTTCCGATTCTCCGTCGGGGAGTTTTCGGCGACGGAGGAGGTGCGCGGCGCGTGTCGGCAGACGACGCAACTGCGTCGCCAAGCGCGTGTGCGCACGCTCACCACAGTAGACACGGGCGTGAGTGAGATTTTATTTTTTTGTTGTATTGTGTACGTTGCGCGAACAATGTGTGCGTATGGGGGAGAGCGAGAGAGAGAGTATGTGCGCGAGGAAAAGGTTAACGCGGTGAGTGCCTCGTGTGCATTATTTTTATTCTTTACTTCGGATTTTTGCGCGTACTATAGGTGGCGTGGCGATCGCCACCGGAAGATTGTAGACGGGAGCGTGATTGGGTGTTGTGGCGTGAATGTGTCTGATTGGTGGACATATGACTGTTCCTCGAGTATGAATGAGGCTTAATTAGATTAATTTGTGTTGATTGGCGGAGAGTGTTTGGAGGGGATGGTGAAGAAGGAAGTCGAGTCAGAGAGACGTGGAGAGCGTCACTTTGTTCTCAGTAGCCACAGTGTGAGGTAGTGTTTTTGAGAGTGTGATTTTTTTTTTAAGTTTCTTTGAGTTGACTTTTTCTAAGTTCCTTTTTCCTATTTTCTTTAGTCGAGTTTGTAGACAATTTTTTTTGTGTTTTTCTTTATTTTACAGCTAGGTAAAAGAAGGAAATCGAAGCTTGGGTTATTTCTTACACCGAGAGTTGGAGAAACAAAAGAGTAGCCATTTTGGGGCATCAGAGAATTTTTTTTTAAATTTTTGTAAACGTAAGTTTTTTTTTTTGTATTATTTCATTGAAAATTTTAAAGCATGTTTTTCCGGAAATTTTGTGTATTGTACGCTGAATGAAAATTCTGTTTGGATATTATTAAAAGTTATATAAATTCGATCGAGATTTTCTTGGCGCGGCGTCGTTACCCGCCATTTTGTAGACTACTTTATAGTTTTGTTTATTTCCTTTGTTCTCAAATTAAATTTGTTTGTAATTGTAGACTTGATTTTCCGTAGACAAGAATAAAATGAATTTAACCTAAAATTTTTGTAATAATTTATTTCTTCTCTCTCTAGCTCACCAACCATTCCCGGAGGTTTTCTCTCCGTGGAAACCCTGACCCCAGATTAAGAAGTGTTTCCCCGTATTATTTTTGGAAAGAATTTCCTTGTAACGGGAGGGCCCGGGAAACTCTCTTAATTATTTAAGGGAGGCCCTTTTCTCAAGAAATACCCCGTTACAAGGTATACAAACTGCTGCTCGAGGAACGTTTGCGCGTAGGGGATCCCCATGCCCGACACGTGGGGAGACTCGTGTCCAATTTTTTTCCAGTGTACAAATCAAAAATTTCGAACTATTTTACCATAGCACATAATTTTACGTAATTTTTCGACAAATATTTTTGATGACTAATATAAAATGTTTGAAATTCTCATCAGTTGATATATATGAGCAAATCCGCCAAACTCTTATTTTCAAAGTCTGGGCCCAGTAAAAAGATTGAAGACAGTATTTTTTTTTATATCTAATGGAATAATTATTTAGATTCACACTTTTTGAGACTGTGGAAACAAATATTTTTTGTACATATATTTATAAAAGCTGAAAAGTTCATGCAAATGTTTAAAAAATTAGGTTTTATCCTGTAAAACGCAAGAAAACGCTATGTCCAGAACTAAGTTTTGAAAATATTATCTGCTGTAACTTTTTCAGGCAATCTTTTTACATATTTACAACTGATGGAGGTACTAATACTAAGCTCAAGGAATGTTTTACGACCAATAAAAAGATTGTGCTTGTATTTTTCGAGAAACGACATGACTTCAAAAATGTGTACACATGTTTTTAATAAAAATGAATAACCTTTTTTTTCGAGTTTTTGCAGGTTCAGGCATTATTCAAACGCTATAAATGTACATTCGTGTAAAACTACATACTTTGACGAATAATTTAAGACCAATCCGAATAATGTGCTTTCAAAATAAGCTATTGTTTACATCGTTTTAATCTGAAAAGTTCGAGCGTGAATTCTTGTAAAAAATGTTATTTTCAGCTGGCACATCCACAGATTAAAAAAAAAGTCTCTAAATTTAAGAGTGAACAATGAAATATGACTTTATTTAACTAAGACCAGCTGTCTGAAGCCAAAAAACTTTATTTAGTTAAAAAAAAAAGAGTTTTTCTATTATTCGCACCTTCGAACTCAACCTCTAATGTCTTTCAGCAGCAGGCAGTCAACGACGTAGTTATGAACTTATATTTATCAATTTTTTTGCTCTTTACTTATAATTTACTTAGTAGATTAGTGTAAAAAGATCAGTAGGTGGATATTATCACCTATATATTATTACTGCCAACATTAAAATACATAAAAAAAAAAAGACCCTAACCTATTCATAAAGTGCCGTATGATGACTATTATAAAAAATTTAAGTTGTTTAGATGATTATTATAAAAAAACTTAGCTTTTAATTGAAAAAGTACTATCCATCCTTTTATTTTTTAAATAAAAAATCGATTGGCATAGTCAGATTTTCATTTTTTTAAAATAATAATTTAATTGTTTGAATAATTATTTCAGGCAACTTGTTATGACCATCCACGCTACATTTTCTTATTTTTTATTATTTTAAAGAATTATTGCCAAAATTTCAAGAGTGTGCTTCAAAAATTGAAAAAGTTTCAAAATTACTGAAAAAAAACAGAGTTGGGCAGATTTACTCATATATTTCCTTCTTTTTTTTCTGTAACGATTTGTTCAATCTGAACATCCATGAGATTTCAAACTTTGAATTCAAAATACTCGAAAAGTGACAAATTGCGGTTACCTACCTTTTTGCTTATAATAGCAGAGTAGTAAAAAAGGGGCAACAAATTTTTTTTGGACCTGCTAAAGTTATACTTTTTTATCATAAGCAAAAAGTTTGATAGGTTGATGACTTTTATTAGTTTTGATTTTTGTAAAATTATAATTTAATTCTAAATTAATCATTAAAATATCCATTTTTTAATCATATAACTATCCACGGTCACTTTATTGATATTAAGTTGTGATATTCAAAATTTAAAATTCAATTTTTTAATTTTGCTCTTCAACCGATCATAACACGAATAAAATGTTTTTAAGGTTCTTTTTTTTATTTTATGGTTAATGGTGGTTAATGATGATGATTATGATGAATGTACATTTATCACACTTATGGTCAAATGTTGGATAGGTTAACAACATCAATAATAAAACCTCAGTTGTCATAGCAACCTCTCTGTACATGAATTCACTCAGTATGAAAACGACTGCAAACATTTTGTTATTATTTAAAAAAAAATATTTACATTTTTTTTGTGCAAAAAAAATTCAGAAAAAATTATTAATTATTTTTCCAATATTTTAATTAAAAATTGACACTAATAATAATAACTAATACTTGAAAAATTCAATCTTTAAAATTTATAATTTGAATTTTATCGTCTCAGCCAATCACGTCACGAATAAAATGCTGACATTCTTTTTGGGTTCTCTCTTTTATAAGGGGATTGAATATCTCGGTGCAATAATGGGCTTAGCGCTGGGCCGGCCGAATCCTTAGTCCAGCCGAAGATTGCCGAAGTCGATTTTTGAGTGTTTTTTGAATTTTGATGAACTTAAATTTAAAAAATACCATTTGATGTAAAATCACATTGCGCATCTTTTTTACATACAAAAGTCATCAGAGATTATTTTTAGTTTTTGAGTTAAAAATCATAAACCTCATTTTTTTCCTAACCTTAAAAACTAAAAGAATTCGTTTTTAACTCACACAGAGAGAATAGTCGGAGATCCGTTTACGAAATTGGGACCTAACCTGGTTGTCTTTGTTAAGCGCAATCGGGCTTTCAACTAGTTCGCAATCAGATTGCGAACTGCGCGAAGCCCAATATCGAACAGGCGAACGTAATCTGGGAATGTCGCCCCAAGAGGGCGCCGCTTCGTTTACGATCTCAGTTCGACATCGGGCCTCTCGCCCGAGTTCGCAATCAGATTGCGAACTCGTTCGAAGCCCGATCGCGCTTAACTAAACACAAGCAGGTTATGTTCCAATTTCGTAAACGGATCTCCGACTCTTCTCTCCGTGCACGATATCTTGGGAACGGGTGAATATTTTCTTACGGGGTTTGAACACAACGGTTATTTAACTCTTTTCGCTTCTAATGGACTTTTTTTTAAAGTCTTAAAAATAATCTTGGAATGACACACGATTTTATGAAAAAAAAAACTTTGACGCTTTTAACCACCAACTTCGGATTAAAAAAGTGTGCGAGGAGTTTCGAGCTGGTAAAACTTGACACAACCATATTGTTCCTCAATTATCAAGGAAGTTTTTTGGAAGGTTTCAGATCAAAATAAGCATTAGAAAAGAAACAACAACGGTTTTTAGAAAACTGCACACTTGTAAGATGCCGCTGAGCGTGCAGCCGCACCATTTTCAGTAAACAAGGCAGCAAAAATGCAGCAGAAGACGCGAGCTACTGCATCGATTATCACACGTGTTTTATGGCCGGCGGTGTCTTACGAGTGTGTAATTATCTCAAAACAGCTGTTGTTTCTTTTCTAATGCTTATTTTGATCTGAAACCTTCCAAAAAACTTCCTTGATAATTGAGGAACAATATGGTTGTGTCAAGTTTTACCAGCTCGAAACTTCCTCGCACACTTTTTTAATCCGAAGTTGGTGGTTAAAAGCGTCAAAGTTTATTTTTTTCATAAAATCGTGTGTCATTCCCAGATTATTTTAAAGACTTTTAAAATAGACCATTAGAAGTGAAAAGAGTTAAATAATCGTTGTGTTCAAACCCCGTAAGAAAATATTCACCTATTCCCAAGATATCGTGAGCTAAAAACGAATTCTTTAAGAGTTTTTAAGGTAAGCAAAAAAATGAGGCTTGTGATTTTTAACTCAAAAACTAAAAAAAATCTCTGATGACTTTATATGTAAAAAAGATGCGCAATGTGATTCTACATCGAATTGTATTTTTTAAATTTAAGTTCGTCAAAATTCAAAAAACACTCAAAAATCGGCCGAGTCCTAAGCCCATTATTGCACTGAGTTATTCAATTTGAATTAGATGAGCAGATTACTGATTTAATTTAATGAATAGATATCGGCTTATGGACTTTATAGCCATTCAAAGTAAATAAACTCACCCGCGAAACGTAAAAACAGAATTTGAGAGAGAAGTAATTTCGCTTCCAAAACTAGCATTTGACCTGCGGCTCCACGGATAGCTTAGTTGATAAAGCATTCGACCGGCAATCAGGAGATCCCAGGTTCAAATCCTGGTCCTGGAGTCGAATTTTTTTCTTTCTCAATTTTTGTTTTTAAATTCATCTTTTGTTATAAGTAGATAATATTTAAGAAAAAAAAGCTTTCTTCTGAAGCCTTTCAAATTGAAAGACAGTCAAAAGTACTTATGAAGTAACAATTGATTACTTATGCTCTCCACATACAAGTTACGACCTTTATGATAAACAAAAATTTTCGTTTTTCTTATTTTATGATTCAATTTTCTTTACCAATTTCTTTCAATCTTTCGTTTTATTCATGATGCCCGGGCAAAAAAAAGCAGCTGATAAAGCAGCTGATAAAGCAGCTGAAAAAGCAGCCGCCGATTTGAAACACTTTATCAGCTGCTTTATCAGCTGCTTCATAAATCAGCTGCTAAAGCAGCTGCTTTATAAGTTTTTGTTAAAAATATATTGTTTGGCCTTACTTTGGGCCCTATGGAACCAAATCCCGGGTTTTTAAGTGGGACCCATATTGTTTGATTCAGGTTCAGAAAGAGCGGTTATTGTAATTTATAAAGCAGCTGCTTTATCAGCTGCTTTATAAGTTTTTGTTAAAAATATATTGTTTGGCCTTACTTTGGGCGCTATGGACCCAAATCCCAAATTTTTTTACCCTTTCTCGAGATTTGTAATGATACTCCATTTCGAAATTTGCTTTATTTCAAATTTCAATTTAATTTGGAAAATAAAGTACAGTAAAATCAAGAAATATATATCAATCAATATATTGCGTATTTATTACTTATTATTTACTCATTATTCTTTTTTATTTTTTGTTGTTAAATATTGAGAAATGCTGCGAGCTAAATATTTATTTTGCCAAAATTTATGAAACAGCTGCTTAATCAGTTGATTTGGCAGCTGCCAAAGCAGCTGATTTTTTTGTCTGGGTGTATACAATTTTTTCTTATGAGGAAAACATTAAAAACTGTTTTTCAAAGAAATTTTAAAAATTTTAACAAATATTGAAAATTTATGAACAAATTTCAAATTCAAAAAAAATTTATTTAAATTTATTTAAATTTATACTTTGCAAGTATGTTTGAGGAATGAAATTTAAATAAAATTGTTATTTTTAAAAAGCAAAGTCAATATTTACCTATAAGCCACATAGGACTTTCCGGTACCAGATACAACGATAAAACACATATGAGAGGGTAAGCAATATTGATTAATGCAACGTATCTCCAATGCACAAGGCTTCCCGCGAGCATTTGAGTAAATACGCCACATATTACAGCCATAGTTGAAGTAGCTGATAACATTCCCCTTAAGTGAGGTTGAGTCACTTCAGCAACATAAGTTATCACGGGTGCTTCTAGTAGCCCACCTGTTACACCAGTTAATGCTTGAGCTAAAATGAGCATGTCTATATTTGAAGCATGATAAAATATGATCCAAGCTATTGCAAATGGTACTGTCATAAACATCATTGTTTTTTTTCTACCAAACTTTTGTGAGATAGAACCACTAAGAAAGCCTCCTATTGGAACGAGGAAAAGGTTTATACTACCTGAAAAATCGTTAAGGCTTAGAAAATTTATTCAAGCATAGTTAAGTTGAACTTAATATGTAAAAACACTGTTGCAAGTGTAATACGGGTTTATTGTTCTTAAACTATATGAGTGTATCGATTTGTTTCTGATTGCATGTATAGGACAAAAGTTAAAAAAAAAAAAAAAAAACTGCAACTGTATGTCATTAGTTGTTTATTTTTCAGATGTTTATTTTTGAATTCATGCTAGTCAATTCATTATTTAGTCAAGCGAACGTTTAATTATTCATTCATTTTAACTCTTTAAACAGTACGTTTAAATACCTCCTCCAACACTAATAAACATATCGTTCATTTCCCACTAGACTCAAACTCTACTGGCGTATGGATTTTTCATACTAGCAACACGTGTTTATTTCCTGGTCAATGTTTACCTCGAAATTGTCATTTCTATAGAATATGATTACATATAAACGATGAGTTGGTATTTTGGCTGAATACTACCCTCGATACTACCTAACACAAACAAACCTTTTATTTAAAAAAAAAATAACCTATTGAAAGAAATAAAATCTAAAACAAAAAACGTCAAGTTCTACAGTAATCATCTCTTTGCTGGTATTTATTTTTCAGATAAATTTAATCATTTCATAAATAAGGGTATGACTAAAAAATTTATACATTTAAATTTTCTATAAATATCGATAAAACCATTCGTCTCGATGGAGCTATACGTACCGAAACTTAAACATTAAGTTAAATTATTTTATTATATAAATCATTCATCAAGTTTTTTGTGCTTTAGTTAAAATTTTTTTGTAAATGGTTTTATGAAAGATAAAAGGTTCAATCTTTATAAAAGTATTTAACTTTTTTCAAGGCTTAGCTTTCCGCTAAGAATATTATAAGCGTTAAGGATTTCTTTATCTTCGAAATATTAATTTTATTTTTTTCGTGGAAACTTTGCCTTTTGGGATGCACTGAAAACAATACCCATTGCTATACGGCTGGCGCTCGCCACTGTCATGAGCGTGGCATTTGCCACTCCGATTTCAGGTGGCGGCCACCTCGAATTCGGGTGGCAACCTATCTATCTCCGACTTGCAAAATATGAAAAGGGATTTAGTTATATAGTAAATACACTATATATGAGTAAATCCGCCAAACTCTGTTTTTTTTCAGTAATTTTGAAACTTTTTCAATTTTTGAAGCACACTCTTGAAATTTTGGCAATAATTCTTTAAAATAATAAGAAATAAAAAAATGTAGCGTGGATGGTCATAACAAGTTGCCTGAAAAAATTATTCAAACAATTAAATTATTATTTAAAAAAAATGAAAATCTGAGTATGCCTATCGATTTTTTATTAAAAAAATAAAAGGAAAGATAGTATTTTTTCAATTAAAAGATGAGTTTTTTCATAATAATCATCTAAACAACTTAAATTTTTTATAATAGTCATCATACGGCACTTTATGAATAGGTTAGGGTCTTTTTTTTTTATGTATTTTAATGTTGGCAATAATAATATATAGGCGATAATATCCACCTACTGATCTTCTTACACTAATCTACTAAGTAAATTATAAGTAAAGAGCAAAAAAAATTGATAAATATAAGTTAATAACTACGTCGTTGACCTGCCTGCTGCTGAAAGACATTAGTAAGTGTCGTCTGCTACAGGTTGAGTTCGAAGGTGCGAATAATAAAAAAACTCTTTTTTTTAAACTAAATTAAGTTTTTTGGCTTCAGGCAGCTAAACTTAGTTAAAAAAAGTTATGTTTTATTGATCACACTTAAATTTGGAGACTTTTTTTTTAATCTGTGGATGTGCCAGCTGAAAAAAACATTTTTTACAAGGATTCACGCTCGAACTTTTCAGAATAAAATGATGTAAACAATAGCTTATTTTGAAAGCACATTATTCGGATTGGTCTTAAATTATTCGTTAAAGTATGTAGTTGTAGACGAATACACATTTGTGGCGTTTGAATAATGCCTGAACCTGCAAAAACTTGAATAAATAGGTTATTCATTTTTATCAAAAACGTGTGGACACATTTTTAAAGTTATGTCATCTCTCGAAAAATATAGGCACAATATTTTTATGGGTCGTAAAACATTCCTTGAACCCAGTATTAATACCTCCGTCAGTTGTAAATATGTAAAAAGATTGCCTGAAAAAGTTACAGCAGATAATATTTTCAAAACTTAGTTCCGGACACAGCGTTTTCTTGCGTTTTACAGGGTAAAACCTAATTTTTTAAACGTTTGCATAAACTTTTCAGCATTTATATTTGTTTCCACAATCTCTAAAAGTGTAAATCTAAATAATTATTCAATTAAATATAAAAAAAATATTGTCTTAAACCTATTTACTATGCCCGGACAGTGAAAATAAGAGTTTGGCGGATTTACTCATATAGTTCTTGCTACTTTTGCAATTGAAGCAAGGGATCAGGATATGTATTTTTTTTTTTCAACAAAAACTATAAGAATTATAAAATTATAAAAAATTGTAGTTGTTGTAATTAATTTAAAACATTTTCAGTCATTAACTTTATTTTAAATTAATAAATAAAAAAAACTTTTTTAGTACATAAATGCAAACTGAACAATAATTTGAAGTAGCAATATAATTTTTTTTAAATAATAATTTATGACAATTGTTATTGCTTTTATTTTTCTTACGAAGCTTTGAGGTTATATTAAATCTAAAATTTAAAATCAATTTATTATTGTGTTACTTTTAAAATCTTATTTATTGATTCTTATAGTACGATCGTTACAAGGGGCTACCCACTTAGTCCTGTCATAAAAGTCCTGAATAGTCCTGGCCAGCCTATTTTAAACGGGACAGGACTACGAGAGCTTGATATAATATTTTTATCTGATAGTCCTGCCATAGACCTGTGTTAAAAAGGACCAAGTTAGTCTAGCCACCATATAGAAGGTTTTACGTGCAAGTTCGCGCCACGACGGCAACCCTGGTTTAAAAGACGTATTTCGATGTCCTCTTTCGAATTAACCAGGGTTGCCGTGCTCAAAATTACAATGACAACAATTAAACAACAATTTGTATATGTTTATCATACTTTATATACACGCAAGACCCCATCATATGTTATATGTGTCTTGGTGGAATGGTTAGAGGTCTTACCTCTGACCCGGGAGACCGGGGTTCCATTCCCACCACGATTGATTTTTTTTTTTTTTAGGTTCGTTAAATAAAAAAAAATTTTAATTTTTATTTAATAATTTTCTTTTTTATTTTATACCGTTGAACATATATAAATATATAAAAAAATTTCTTGAAAATCTGTATTAAAAATTTAAATAAAATATTCACAAAATTAATCAATTTTTTATAAAAAGCTTTTGAGTTGCAGCTAGTATACCGTGCTGTTCATTTTGTTATTGCAAAAAGACTGATAAGTGCAAAAATAAATACAACGACTGCGGATTTAACGATTGCGATTCTGAATCCATCCTAGAAGAATCAATGTCGGATTAAAAATTATTGTTTATTTTTGTCAGATACAGAGTTTTTCATTGTTTACGTAATTTAAGTTAAATTAAGAGTTATTTGCTTTTAAATACTGATTTTCAAGAATTATAATTATTGTATATATGTTCAACGGTATAAAATAAAAAAGAAAATTATTAAATAAAAATTAAAATTTTTTTTTATTTAACGAACCTAAATAAAAAAAAAAAAAAAAAAAAAACCAATCGTAGTGGGAATGGAACCCCGGTCTCCGGGGTCAGAGGTAACACCTCTAACCATTCCACCAAGACGCATATGACATATGATGGGGTCTTGCGAGTATATAAAAATATACAAATTGTTGTTTAATTGTTGTCATTGTAATTTTGAGCACGGCAACCCTGGTTAATTCGAAAGAGGACATCGAAATACGTCTTTTAAACCAGGGTTGCCGTCGTGGCGCGAACTTGCACGTAAAACCTTCTATATGGCGGCTAGACTAAGTGCATAACCCCTTTGATCGTTATGATTTAGTCTTTTCTACGTGATCTTTTCGATGAATTAGTTAAAATTTGGGTATAGTCTTGCTGAGTATAAGTATACGGATAGGCTGCCACCCGAATTCGAGGTGGCCGCCACCTGAAATCAGAGTGGCAAATGCCACGAGCATGACGGTGGCGAGCGCCAGCCGTATAGCAATGGGTACTGTTTTCAGTGTGGTCACGAACATGATAGTCTCAAGTTTCCCAACTCGTCGGTTTCGTTTTGAAAAGTGACATCTCAAAAATACAGTTTTGAAAAGTGACATCTCAAAATTGCAGTTTTGAAAGGTGATATATCAAAATGTTTTTTTAAAAAAGTGACATCTCGGAGTAAAATTTATTTTTAATAAATTATATTGAAAGACGTTTTTTTTTGATTACACTAATCAAATACATGATTGTTCGGTTATTACCGCAACTACTACTAAACTTATTACCGCAAAACATAAAAATTGAATGAAATGTGCAATAATAAAATTGGTTTTTTCGAGTTTTTTGATTATAAAGAATTCACACAACATTCGAATTTTCAAATTCAGTATCGGTCGTCCGTCGCGCTGCAATTTAAAATCTGGTTCGACTCCAGGGTAATAAAAAAAACCAACCGATAAGTTTTAAGCCCCAATAACCCTGTGCTCAGCGATCCATAATATTTTAAATGAACAAACAACTAACCAACAAGGTTTACACTCTAAACACGCCGAGCTCGCGAATTTTTTTTTTTTTATTAATATATGACTCAATGCATAATCCCCCAAGCTGCTACAACCCCATAACACCGACCTCGCAAGATTTTGAAATACATAAATGAATAAATACAAAATCCCTTAAGCTCCTACAACCCCATAACGCCGATCTTGCGAGTTTTTTTTATAAATAAATGAATAAATACGCAATCTCCCAAGCTGCTACAGCCCCATAACCCCAAACTCGCGAGTTCTTTTTATGAATAAATGATTCAATACACAATCCCCCAAGCTGCTACAACCCCATAACACTGAGCTGGCAAGTTTTTTTTATGAATAAATGAATAAATACACAATCTCCCAAGCTGCTACAACCCCATAACGCCGAGCTCGCAAGTTTTTTTATAAATAAATGATTCAATACACAATCCCCCAAGCTGCCACAACCCCATAACAGCGACCTCGCAAGATTTTAAAATAAATAAATGAATAAATACAAAATCCCTTAAGCTCCTACAACCCCCTAACGCCGATCTCGCGAGTTTTTTTTATAAATAAATGAATAAATACGCAATCTCCCAAGCTGCTACAGCCCCATAACCCCAAGCTCGCGAGTTATTTTTATTAATAGATGAATTAATACACAATCCCCAAAGCTGCTACAACTCGATAACGCCAATTTACAAATAATTTTTTATTTTTTGATAAGTTATATTGTTTATAAAACAATTTTTTTTGCCATCAAAATCAGGTTTTGGCTAAGTTATTTTATATTTATCAATAGTGATGGAACCTGGGGCAAATCTATATATATATTTTTTAATGATATATTTTTTCAACTGTAAACCAAGTACACAACACCCCTATCTCTTTTGTATTATTTTCCACCTAAGCATAATCTAACGAATATTCAATGTCCTTCCAGCAAACTTCTTTGTAATAGGAAAATTATAAAACCAAACCAACGGAAAATTTTTTAGTTAGCTTGTTCTTGAACAGGACGTAATCACCATAAATATCATTTTTTCAACTTGAGGATCTTTTATAACAGGTCGAAAAGTATGATTTCTTGGTATCTTCTAGGTAGCTTCGTTTTCACGCACACGAACCAGCCTATCACTGCTCAAATTGTTGGCTTAAGTCCAACAAATAGAAGATTTTCGAAAGCTTTGGTTACCCTGAGTTGTAAAAACTGTAGTAAAGGACCTCTTGCATACTCGCCAAAATCTGATCCTCACCAAATTGGCTGAAATTTTAGATTAAGGTGCCTTTTGGGGCCTACAAAAACACCTCACAGTTAGTTTTTTGGTTGGCAGATTTACCGCGCACGCGCAGAGACTTTTGTGTCCCATATAAAATACATTGAAAACCACAATTTCAGGTAGTTTTTCGTTTATTTCTCAAATATCCGACTTGGCCCAGGTCTGAAATTTTAGTATTAATATGAAGAAAAGGAAAACTCAATTTTTCTGGGTGGTTCCGTGAAGGGGCAAGGTGGTCCACCCATTTTTAAGGCCTCTGAAAGACCCGAATTTTTTTTTTTTTTTTTTTTTTTTTTTTCAAAAATTCATAACTCGGTCTCTAATCATTCAATCGGAACCAGATTTGGCGCTTAATTTTTGTCTTTAGTTGTAACTTTTAGAAAAATTTTGGTCTCTACAATTTTAAGAAGTTTTACTGCACGTAAATCATCCATAACCTCAAAATTTTGAAGAAAACGTGATTTTTTTGACTTTTTAATGCCGTTTTAGCTTAAAAGTATAACAAAATATATATTTTACGAAAGAACTTTAAAAAATGCATCTTTTATTTCCTATGGTCTATATTCGATTTCTGCGTTTAAAGTCGATTTAATTCACTTTAAAGGTAAAAAATTGAGACAGTTCGTTAAAATACCGTTCAAAACTAGAAAATTTGGCGCGTAAACATTTTTTTTTTATAAAGATGCCTTTTTGCTCTAGTTTACGTTGAGATATATTTTTATATACTTTTATTCAATATTTATTGTAGAAAATTCATGAAACAAAAAAAAAAACAGAAAAATGCCCCTTTTTTACTCAAAGAATATAGCCGGGTCAGATAGTCGAATCGGCCCCCATTCAGAATTTTCTCAGCATGAAAATTTACGGATAGTTACATGTGAACTTAAAAATACTCTGTTAAAATTCTGAAATGATTCAGAGTCTAATAGCTGAGAAATTAATTTTTTTTTTTTGGATCTTTCGTAGCTTTTAAATATTGTCCTGACATCTATATTTACAATATTATTATGTAGTGTTGTTGATTATCTAAAAATTATATTTTGTTTATTTAGTCAAAAGTTGTGTTTATTAGTAAAATAAATAGTAGCAATAGCTTAATAAACCACTTCAAAAATTAATAGAATAAATTTGGTTACACTAAAAACAGAAAAAAGCAACTATTGTTTTGTTAGAAACTTTCTGCGACTAACTGTATACGTATATACTCATGTACTAAAATCTTTTTGTCATCCATTGATAAAATTACTATATCACATATGAGAAATCACATGTTACAAAAAAAAAAAAATTTTTTTACTTGAAAAACTTGTGTAAATTATTAATTTTTTTAGTATATTACACTTCAAAAAATAATTAACAAATTGAAAAAAGTCATAATTAATTATACTGTTTGGTTACATTAAATTATATAACTACAAATAGTTATTAATAATCAAAATAAAATATGAAGATTGTAAAATATTAATTTTTAAAATATTAATAAATTCAAAATGAAAAGAATTGAATTAAAAAAAAAAAATTTTGGATAAGGAGAAAAGATAAATACAATAAATATTATTTTGGAAAAAGGCATAAAAATAATTATGCTAATCAATTTTTTAAAACTATTATTAAATAATAAAAAACGTTTAGAAAAAAAAAATTATTAAAAAAAAAAATTCATTGCTTTTGAAAATCCATATGGAAATCCATATGGAAATCTGTTTCAATTTTCCATACGGAATTCCATATGGACTTCGATATGGATTTCCATATGGATTTCCATATGGATTTTTTCAGCTGGGAATAAATTTGCTCAACAAAAGTATTTTTAATTTTTTTCTGTTTCAGTTATAACCATTATCCGCTATACTATTTATTCGTGTAACCTTTTTTCATTCTCAAGACAAAATTTCAAAAAATTTACTGTATTAATTTTTTCTGGTAACTCTGCACTTATCTGTTTCTTGAATCAATATTTGCAGAGTATTATTTTGATTTTACTTTAAAAGATTTCTTCATAACTTTAAAAAATTTTAAAGTTAAAGAAAAAAATTATATGCAAGAAAATAAGTAAAAAAGTAACTGTAATATGCAATTAATTGCAGATTTTGTTATCTAATAAAAATTCTAGTTGTTTTATCGTCATAATTGTTTAAATATTCTCTCAATCCTCCCAGTCCTCTCACTCCTCTTTAGATCCTCTAGGTCCTCATGGACCTCTTTAGGTCCTCTTTAGGTCCTCTTAGTCCTTTTTCAGTCCTCTTGGTCCTTTTTCAAAGAGGACTAACAAGGAGAGGCTTTGTCCTTTGGAACCTGGATTTTCATGAAACTTTGCACATAGTTTTTATTTATCATAAAAAAAGCCCTTCGGTGTTCTTTCTCTAGAATGGGCCTTTTTTCACCTACTTCCCATATAACCCCTGTGTTAAAAAGTAGGCTGTTTCCTATAAAAAGCCGTTTTTGGCCTCATTTTCAAAAAATTCCTCCTTGGACCGTATTGCACTTAGAAATATCTGGAACCTCGCATTTTTTGGTTTTTCAAGTACTTTTGAAAAAAAATATTAAAAAAATTTTTTGAATGATTTCATCCATGTATATTGTAACCCAAATCGACTAAAAATTGGCTTTAGAAACCTCAATTTTTCATAGATAAAATCATTCTAAAAATTTTTTTAATATTTTTTTTTTCAAAAGTATTTGAAAAACCAAAAAAATGCGAGGTTCCAGATATTTCTAAGTGAAATACGGTCCAAGGAGGAATTTTTTGAAAATGAGGCCAAAAACGGCTTTTTATAGGAAACAGCCTACTTTTTAACACAGGGGTTATATGGGAAGTAGGTGAAAAAAGGCCCATTCTAGAGAAAGAACACCGAAGGGCTTTTTTGTATGATAAATAAAAACTGTGTGTAAAGTTTCATGAAAATTCAGGTCCCAATGGACAAAGCATCTCCTTGTAAGTGATTACCCCCTCGGGTCCCCATAGGGTTCTAGGAGCTCGGAATATATATTTTTTTATTTATTTGTAAATAATCTCGCGAGCTCGGCGTTATGGGGTTGTAGCAACTTGGGGGATTGTGTATTAAGTCATTTATTAATAAAAAAAAAAACTCGCGAGCTTGGCGATATGGGGTTGTAGCAGCTTGGGGGATTATTTATTTATTTATTTATTTATTAAAAAAAAACTCGCGTGCTCGACGTGTTTAGGGTGTAAAGCTTGTTGGTTAGTTGTTTGTTTATTTAAAATATTATGGATCGCTGAGCCCAGGGTTATTGGGGCTTAAAACTTATCGGTTGGTTTTTTTTATTACCCCGGAGTCGAACCAGATTTTAATTTGCAGCGCGACGGCCGACCGATATTGAATTTGAAAATTCTAATGGTGTGTGAATTCGTTATAATCATAAATTTCGAAAAAACCAATTTTATTATTGCACATTTTATTGAATTTTTATGTTTTGCGGTAATAAGTTTAGTAGTAGTTGCGGTAATAACCGAACAATCATGAATTTGATCAGTGTCATAAAAAAAAAAATGTCTTTCAATATTATTTATGAAATCTAAATTTACCAAAAATAAATTTTGCTCCGAGATGTCACTTTAAAAAAAAAAAACATTTTGAGATGTCACCTTTCAAAACTGCAATTTTGAGATGTCACTTTTCAAAACTGCAATTTTGAGATGTCACTTTTCAAAACTGTATTTTTGAGATGTCTCTTTTTAAAACCAAACTGACGAAATGAGCGCGAGTCAACCCTGCTACATACCTGCCGTCGCGTCTAATGGCTCGGGACTTAAGCAGCCCCCGCCGGCAATCAAAGTGCGGGTTTACGCTCCTTGGCTCAGGTATCGACTACGTTTCTTTCCGTAAGAAAAACGCGCGACCCATCCTCTTTGAGTAGGCTATCCGAACGATCCCTCAATCAGGGATAACCAACCGACGCATGGACAGCGGCTGCATGGTCTCCCACGCATCACACCCAACCGGCGGATACGTAAACCGACATTCTCAAGTATTCCCAGAAAATGCATCAGACGTAATTTCCCGACAGCCACAAGCAAGCGGTAAACGACGCTTTTCCCACATCTGCCATGCAGACGTCGAGCACGCCCTTACTCCGGTGCTCCTCCGCAACGTTGCCTTGCGTTCGAAGTTTACGACCGTTATCGTATATCTCGGCCTTGGGCCTTGCACGCCATCCCATGCAACTACCTCGACTTTTTCCGAAAACAGCCGTCCCCGACTTCGCCTCCTATTCCCTTACTTCGAAAACTAAGACTGACTTGAGTTTTCTCTGTCAGTACTTGGTCTGATTTCGAAGCCTGAGATTCTGAAGGAGGGTTACGACTAGCTTCCTCTGAAATCAAATGTGCATCAGAGTTCTTGTTTGTATGAATCTGATTCGAAACTGAATTGTGCTGGATGATTTCCAGACTCTTTGTGTTTGGAGAGTGAACGCTTGATGAGCTAGGTACCTGACCTTTTGAAAAACGAGTAGTTATAATTTTGATACCAGGCTGGACCGATAAAAATATAAACAACTTAGCATCTGGATTAGAAATAAATGACAAGTACCTTGATTTGTTGAGATCATAGCTATCTTGAGCTTCATAAAAAATATCTAGGGTAAAGTATTCATGATTAAGATCGCAGTCAGTGAGCCGGCGTATGTCTTTGTCGAGTTGGACAAAGCATTACCACTGCTGGTCTAATCTCTGTAATCGCACTTCCGCGAGAAGAGTTGTAAGGTCTTCTGCATCCATGGCTATAAAATTGCAAAAGTGATTGGAAATTCTGTTAAAGGTAGTGTACTGCTTGGAAATAGCAGCTTCCATGTTTGAAACTTGCAAAGTTTCTCGGTGAAGTACAAGTAAAACTTAATGGATTTGAGTTAAGCAAGGCTTAACTCAATACGTGGCAGTGCATAATGTTGGGTCTTAATTGAGAATTAAGAAAGCTGAATTTGATGTGAAATTCTAACGAGGTGCAGTTGAGTAATTATCAACAATATCCAAAGAGTGTGCTTTAGCTGACTGAGCGTTAACCAAACCAAAACTGAGTATTTTTAGTTCAGCGAGTGCCAACTAAATCAAAATATGAATTTTTAGCTGATCGAGGGTCAACTAAACCTAAAGCGTGTATTTAAGCTGACTAGGTGTCAACTTAGCTCAAAAGAGTATTTTTAGTTGAACGAGGGTCAAGTAAACTAAAGGATGCATTTTTAGCTGAACGAGGGTCAACTAAACTTAGAAAGGGTGAGTCTTTAGCTGAACGAGGGTCAGCTAAACCAAAGAGTGAATTTTTAGTTGAACGAGGGTCAACTAAACTAAAAAGTATGTATGCGAATTTGAATGCAAATTTGCAACCTTGACTGCACAAGTGTTAACCGGAGTGAAATTAAGTGAAAATGTAACCTTTATTTAGCAAGAGGTGAACCTTATCTGAAACGAAACCTTAGTTAAGCGAAGGTTAACTAAACTGAATCAGACTTGAAACTGATTTTAGTTACGCGAATGTTAACTAAAAGTTTGAAATGAACTTTAATTACGCAAGTGTTAATTAAAGTGAGCATGGGTGTAAAGAATAACTGAAGTATGAATTATAATTCAAGCAAGACTTGAATTCTGAAGAGATGCCAAGGGGGTGTAAGAACATGTTAAATCAGGGTTTAACATACAAAAAATGGAAATGTTCTAAGCCAGAGCGAAGATCTGACATAAGTATTATATGACAAGGCACATAAATTTTAAAAAGTAAAAATCAAGTATTGGACTTAAATTTTGAAATTGATCAGGGGATGAATTTGATTTTTATTTTGAAACCAAATCCTGAAAGAAAAACCAAATTTCAGAAAAAATGAAAAAAATGCTGAATAAATTGTAATGAAAATCTATTTCTAATTCTATAAATTGTGAAAATTAACTAAAAGGTAGTATACGATACAGCAAATCAAGTAAGCTAGTTACATCGAAGACTTGGGAGTCCTTCGAGTAACCAAAAACTACCAGATAGAGTGCTCGTATTGACACCAAAAATGTAAGCGAAGCATGAATGATTGCTAGCTGGACAATTTGAAGATTGGCTGGACTACCAGTTTATGGTGAAGAAAGTCCACTTTGCTGCAAAGTTGAGGAATCCTGAAATCCAAAACCAGTCCAGTATGTAGTATAATGAATGCAAGGTGAAACCTATAACTTGAGAGGTATCAGTGTAAAGTAATTAGAATTTTAAAATTTATCTATTCGAACAGTAAACTAAATAGAAATCAGTAATACTTGAATGAGTTTTGTTACTCACGAAGGTGTATAAATTGATAAAAACAAAAAAGTGTTTAAATTTATGGATTTTAACTTTGAAGAGTGTTGCACTCTAGTTTTAAAAATAACAAACTAACTTCAAATCAAAAACAAGAAAGTAAAATTAATGAATTGAAACTTTGACTGAAAATGTAAACAAACTTTCAGGTTAGAAATTTAGTGAGAAAAAACATGTAAATATAAATAATTAGATAATATGTTGGTTGGTCGAACGAACGAAAATATTAATTTATTTATGATAATGTCAAAATTTTAGACACGGAGTTAGTTTTGAAAAAACGAACCTTTTTGGAAATGTTATATATCCATTATAATCCTAATAATATCAACAAACAGTTGGACACTCAGTTTCTGAGAAATGATTATAAGCGAATAATTGAGGCGTTGCTACTTTCAAAGCGTTGTACAAAGTAAGTCTTTAAGCCCAGTCAAACTTTATCATTTGAACTATGAGCATCGTTAGTTTTATTTTCTGACATGGTTTAATAATAAACCTACTGGTATTTAATATTTATATTTTACTTTTAAATGTTTTATAAAAATTTTTTTTTTTTTTGTAATTTAAACTTTGTGATCTTCGTTAATTTTTTAGCCCTGAAGAGGTCATTATAAATTGATGACGAAACGTTGGCATAAATAAATTAATATTTTCGTTCGTTCGACCAACCAACATATTATCTAATTATTTCTTCATCCCACGAACAACCAACAAACCACTACTATTATGTAAATATAAACTTGAAAGTTATAACAAAATGTAAGCAGCATTAGATTTGGAATCTAATAAATAGTAAAAATCAGAATGAACACACCAAGAGAAAATAGGTATGATCCAACGACGCCAACCAGTGCTGCAGATGAGCTTTGTTGTTTTTGTCGTTGCACTCTGATGCGCAGAAAGGCTAGCACGTGACTTGGTGCATGCGCTGTGTCCAAGTACAACGCTGCTGACGCTGTTTCGTTGTAGTTTGTCCAAGGTCCAGAGGATGGCTCATCGTCAGCCTCCTTGGGGTTCCTCGGCGTAGGTGTCGAATTCACCACGTATTGTAGTTTGCAGGGACAATGCGAGCGCTGCTCCACTCGCCGCTCGTCGCATCGCTTGCTTGCTATTATGGTTGTTTGTCCTGCTCGGATTTGTGATATGGACTTTGGCACTGCTGCCTGCGCGCGCTGACTGCTGTGCCTGGTGCGGCCGAAGACCCGACCATGGAGGGTCAGATGGTCTGACGTAACAACTCCGCAGCTCGGAACTGTGAATGACGTCACTGCTGCTTCTGTATCCAGCGCCAAGTTGCTTGCTGCTTCTACCGGGCAGGGCCGATGAAGCGTAAAATGGCCGCTTTGCTTCGTTTTTATGCGCGCTCGGCGTCCCTTGCCGTGTGCTAGAATGGCAGATTATAGCCGATTGCCTCTATGGCAGTCTTGTTTTAAGTATCCTGCTTGCTCTCCAGGGTAGCAAGAGGCAGTTTTTAAAAAGCACTTCACTTTAGCACTAAAGATCACACACTCATAATGTAGACTGCAAAATAGGGTAGTTTATCCGGGTCGATAAGGACCAAATGTTTAGAATTGTAGGCTATTTTTCCGAAGGACTAGATGGATTTTATCGAGTCCATCAACTCGATGATGAGGTGTGTAATTTTGGGGGGTTAAATAAATAAATTGAAGCACTTTTTGTAACAAACACTAAAACTTATCTATATTTTATGTTAATATGTATATGAGAGTCGAGGACCTCGCCGTTTTGGCCGGGAGGATTCGAACTCTCAGAGCGCCGAACTAGGGCTACTAAACTTATACTAATTAGAATGCCAAACAAGGGCGTAGAAACGAGTCGCCCTCGCAAGACCCGCGATGCGATGAGGCCGCGATTACGGGCGGAGCGAGACTGGTGCCGGTGGATATCGGCAGCCGGGACTTTCGTGGCGTCCGTCGCTCAGCTGACCGGTGTAGTTGTCGAAAAGAGGCGCAAAATCTTAAACAGGCCTTTCATGAAAAATTTCATCAAAATCAATCTTAACCACTTTCTCCTTTATAAATGCATGCCCAATTTTTTTTACTTTTTATGTTGTAAACTTTGAGACAAGGAACTTTCACAATCCATACGCTGTACTAAAAATGTGTTTTTTTTGGTAATATCGCTGCCGAAGATAATTAAGCCCTGTCATGATCTACGGGGCTTTAGAGGGGCCCGAAAAAAATTCCAAAAAGTACCTAAAAATCGTAAAATTTTCCGCTCTTTCCGAATCCGGGGTCCAAAATAGGGGTTCCCATTTAAAAAACGGAGTTAGGGTCCGTAGAGCCCAAAAACAAGGCCCGAGGCCTAATCTTTTTTGGCCCATTTTGTCGGAAATTACAAACCAAGAAACTTTCCCGATGCATGAACAATACAAAAAATGCGTTGTTTTCAAATTATTTCGGTTTAAAAAGAAATGGACCTTACCCTGCAGGGCCTCATGAGGGCCCAAAACAATTTTCAATAAATACCTGCACGGAAAAAAATTTCGTCCAGATAGCGACCCTAGAGTGCAGAATGTAAACTAAATTCGAGACAATCAATGAACTTAGTTTCGGCCACTGAGCCGCCCAAATAATCGTTGTGATGACTTAAAAAGTTCAGTGGCTGCCTTTTTAGCTAGGTCATGGAGTGCCCTCAGTGGCCGAGCCGTTTGGTGGCCCACGTTTGGCCGCTGACAGGCTTATACGGGCGAGCATGCGTCTCAACTGCGGGGAATCAGCTGCCCCTACACTCGGGCCTTAAAGAGAACAAGCGCAAGTCTAATAGCAGCCGAAATTTTTTTCCGTGTGTTTGCAGAATTTTGCGGTGATTTGGGAAAGACGCGGCGCGGGTAAAGGAAGTGTGCTCTTATAGGGAAACAGGAAAGAAAAAACTAAAGACACTTTTCTTAACACTGTAGCTTCAATCCGTTAACCCGTGAAACTTCCGATTTTACAAAAAAGAGGAGAGTTTGCTCGCCATTTTGGCCTGAAGAAACTCTATCTCAAAATAACCATGCGAAAAGTAAGGTTATTAATTTAATTGTACAGAGGTTTCGGTGATGCGTGATAGCGGCAATCGCAGTCGCAGCAAGACTGGTTGGCAGACGTAAGTTTGTCTCTCCGGGTAACTTTAGCGTCTGCAGCTCGGATGACCAGCACGGTAGACTTATGCCAAAAAGACCACGCAATTTCAAACGTTCCGTCACCCTTAATCGACTGCGGTCGATTAATAATGTAACTGAAAACAAATAAAACAAAAAAGGTAATATTGAGTAAATATAAAAATAATTGTAGTTTTACTCTGGGGTAGATCGCAAGCGTACGATGAAACGTGGAGGCTTACTGGGCAATTTCGGTTAGAGCCTGAGCTCTATCTAATAATCAATTCCTGGGTCAAAAATCCAATTATGAAATAAAAAATATTTTGAATATAAAAAAAATGCACTAAAAAGTACAAAATAAAATTTATATTCCAGATAGATTTTTTAAACTACCAGAACCTTATTAAAAATACTTTGAAAGATTCAATATAAATTTGAGCAAACATAAAATTTGGTTACGACTAAAAAGAAAAGCATGGGGCACCTTGTGAAATCATATCACACAGATTTTAAAAGGTTTGAAACGTACTATTCTAAGTACTTTCCAGGTTTTTGTCCTCAAAGACCGATGAAACATCGGAATTTGTTCAGATGGTAAATTTTAAGGATATTTAAATTTCTAAGAAATCAATATACATAAAAAAAAAACAAAATTTATTTCTGTTTCAATTAATTTAATCAACTCCATAGCCAGTATGGGCTCCCAAATTTATTACTAATTTGTTGGAAAATTTACGTGACTATGATAAGTTAGAAATCAAATAAAGTTCTTAATTATTGAATATATTTAAAAAAGAATTTACTCGCTTCTATTTATTTCTTCTGATTTCTTAATGCGAGGATGCTTGGGGGAGCGGGAAATGAAATGAGGTAAAACAAAAAAAAAAATTATCAATATTCATATATTCCTAAATTTTATTTATTTTATTTCATTTTATACAGTTTTAAACGAACGCAAAAGGAGAGCGTACGTTTTCGTGTTTTCATTTAATCGCATAATTTAAATCGTAAAGTTCACATCAAATTCAAAATAGATAAGTAATATTAATTCTTTATTTTCTTTTTTAACAAATATCTCAAATGAAAAGAAGCTGGAGGAATGTATTATTCCCTTTTTGATTTCATTCATAATATGATTAATTTAAGAAAACTAATACGAGAAAAAATAATATTTTATTTATTTTATTTTAATGAGGGCTCATTTGCGTGAAGGTGCAAGTGAAGGAGTTGCTCCGGAGAGCTGTTGCCGCGGAGAATTACGGCGAGCGAATGCGCTCGCTTCCCCGTTTTCGCCGACTTAATACCTCGGTGCCAGCAGCGACGTAGGAGTGACGTAGTCCATCGCGCGTCCCGCTTCGAACCTTCCGAGCCACTCCTAATACCCCCACTACTTTGCGCGTATGAGTGTGGACTGACCGCACGTTTCGTAGCGTCGGTCTCGCGCCGGCGATGCTAGCCCCCACCTTCGAGACAATGGCAGGGATGGCCTTTTGCCATCGGCGTGCAACAATGCGGCCTTCTTCTTGCCTAAAATAAAACAAATGGAAATATTAAAAAAGATGTAACCCCTTTTGACCCGTTGCAGGTTTTTTTAAATAATATTGTCATATTATACTTATTATGATTAATTAATCTTTTAATTCATAATTTGGGTATAAATTACTTAATTCTTTAAGGAACTTTACATATGAGAGTGATTGTCCATTATTGTAATTAAAACTAGCTTTTATACCTCGCTGCGCTAACGCTTGCTCGGTTGAGAATTGGATTATCTTTATTTTATTTTTAAATTAAAAAAAAAAAATTTTTAATATTGTTACTTAAAGTATCTAAAATAAAATACTTATTAAAAATAGTTCATACCAAAATATATTAAATTTAAAAATTTTTATAAGAAATATATTGTTTTTATAGCTCTTACATAGGTCAATTTTAAAAATGAAGGTCAGATTCATAATCAGCAACCCCAAAAACTCTCTTATACTATGTTTCAAAAAAATGCTATAAAGAATAAATTTTTACCTTACGTAAGTCGCCCTTTACGTAGCTCAGTTTTAAAAATAAAAGTCAAATTCGTAATCAGCAATCCCAAAAACTTCCATATACGAAGCTTCAAAAAAATTCTATTAAAAATGAATTTTTACCTTAAGTAAGTAGCCCTTTACGTAGGTCAATTTTAAAAATAAAGGTCAAATTCGTAATCAGCAACCCCAAAAACCCCTGACTACTCAGTTTCTAATCAATCATAGACGTCAAGTCTGAAAAGAGCAAGAGAAAAATTAAATTTTAACTATGAATAAGTAGACTTTACATAGGTCAAATTTGAAAATGAATGTTGGATTCGTAATCAGCAGCCCCGAAAACCTCCGAGTACCAAATTTCTAATTGATCTGAGACGTCAAAGTCACTTTTTTTTTGAAAAAGGAAGACGACGACGACGACGAAAATAAGCTTCTTAATATAATAGAGAATTTCATGTCATCCAATTTATTACTCGCCATTTTAGAGCTTTGTTTTTAAGTTCTTAGTAAGTATTTAATTTTTGATGATTGTATTTTAATTGCAATAAAAATCATTCGGTCCTTACCTTTGATTTTTTTTTAAATCCTTTGAATTCTATATCAGTGTGAAAGAATTTACGTCTCTTACCAGGTGCCCCATGCTTTTCTTTTTAGTCGTAACCAAATTTTATGTTTGCTCAAATTTATATTGAATCTTTCAAACTATTTTTTTTTAATAAGGTTCTGGTAGTTTAAAAAATTTATCTGGAATATAAATTTTATTTTGTACTTTTTAGTGCAATTTTTTTATATTCAAAATATTTTTTAAGAAAAGCATATTTTAAAAAATGATCTCCTTCGAGTTTCTTTTTGATACTCTAAGTAACTCTAAGAAAAATTTCTTTTCGGTTGCCATTCATCGCTTGACACGAGCGTTGGAATCGCACATCACTTATTCTTTTGTCATGATATTGACTGATTTATATGTAATTAATAGTAAGTTACTTACTTGACGGCTAAATATGGTAGGATATTTTTCTATCAAACGTTGAACCAACTGTGTATCCAAATCATTTGCGTGTGTCGATTATAAGCTAATAAAAGAGCCTTTATCATATCTTTCCAATTTAAATCGTTGCAGGAAAAAGTGATAAAGTAGGTTGGTGGCCCTAAACATCTAATTAGTGCAATCAGATTATTTAGAGCAGATTTCCAGTAAGCAGCTGATATTCTAAGGTTTTTGAGATATAAATGGACATCCTCCACCATACCATTATCTTTGCCTTGAATTTTTTTACCACGTTGATTTTACCCAGTAGCTCTCGTTCATTGAAAGGTCATAGATGAGGGAGTCTGATCGTTGGAATCTTGGATCTTTTCTCAAAATTCGACTCTGAAAGTAGTCCAGTGAAGTGATTTTGACTTCTCTGTTTTCTTTGAATCCGTTAATTCCATGTGGAAACAAAAAGTACCATGCGAATCCTTCCGTCCTTTTCTCATGTTCCACATTAGTAGTATAGTAACACTATGGCGAATGTAAACAAAGATGATTCACCGCTGCGAGCAGTCTCGCGTGGTGACGGCGGCGGCTCGCGGGTGCTGCGGGAGGGGGTGCTCGGGGCCACTCGGGAAGGAGGAGGAGGGCTTTCTGGCGCTGCGAGCAACCTCGCGCGGTGGTGACTGGTGACGCGAGCGAGGCGACGGCTCGCGGGTGCTGCGAGAGGGAGTGCTGGGTGCTCGGGACCGCTCTGGAAGGAGGAGTAGGAGGGTTTCCTGGCGACGGCGATGAGGCTGACGCATCGGAAGCGAAGGTCGCTGAGGCGGCTGCGCTCGGACGTCGCGGCATCTGTATCTTGTTCTTATTGATAGTTTTTTAGGATTTATAAAAATCTGCGTTGTTTTCAGGAAAAATTTGAGGAGTTGTCCTGGATACAACATGGATCTCGCATATCAATGATTTTTTCAGTTGCTTCCGGTACTTCTTCAAAAGTCTCTTTCTTGTCTCTGGTAAATGCCTCTTGTAAAACATCACTAGGCGTTGTGATTCGTTATGAATCAAACTTTGTAAAGTTTTGAGATCCAAGATTAATAAAGAACGTTTGAATAACTCTTCAACAACACTAAGCATCACACAACTTATTATCAAAGGCTGGAGAAATTTTTTCGTCATCATGGTTTCATTTCCTTGTTCTAAACTCTCGTTCGGTTCGGGTATACCGGACACGATCGTGTCATGGTAAAGCTGTTGTAGGCAGTTCGACTAATAAATTCTCCATCTCGATCAAGGTTAGGCAGGTCCTCTTCTTCATCAGAGTCCGAGGCTTCGAGATTGAAGAGATCTTGAATTTCTTGAGGATCTCGATGTTTCTGCATCAGATGACGCACTAATTCATCATGTACTGCTTGAAATACTAATTCGACACTATCAATTAATTTTTTACGTTTCAGCAGCTGCAGAGTACTCAGGCAATTTTGATTTTCACCTAGGAGGAATAATAAAATATTTAAACAGTTTTAAATTATTAAATCGGTGAGTAAATTTAATCGTAAGTATACATACGATATTTAGTACGTAAGTAAAGGTGTTTAGAACCTCGAAAAGATCTGCTTACAGTTCACGACATAATTTTTGACTGCCTACGCTTAAGCCGCGCGAGCTTCGAAAAAAATGTAACTCCCTGCATCATCTGTTTATTCACGGTAGAAAAAATTCTCATTTTGTCAGTAACAACTGTAACATTATACTTCTATTTTATCATCATGGAAGTTTTATTCAAGGCTTTAAAAAATTGCAACTCTAAAACTTTTTATCATCATGGAAGTTTTATTCAAGGCTTTAAAAAATTGCAACTCTAAAACTTTTTCAGAGTATCACATTCTGTAATTATGTTTTGTGTAATGCAAAAAAATACATTTTATTTTAGTTGCTTGTCAGTTTTTATTTTGTTTCTTTTCTTGATGTGT
This sequence comes from Encarsia formosa, assembly GCA_038277355.1. Lineage (NCBI taxonomy): Eukaryota > Metazoa > Arthropoda > Insecta > Hymenoptera > Aphelinidae > Encarsia > Encarsia formosa. The sequence continues at coordinate 25,102,145 of CM076187.1, forward strand.
AATATCAAGTTATCAATTTTTCATGAAAGAAAAACACTGAATGAAAGTCGTTTGAGCTTTTGAACATTCCGTATGAGATAAAAAAATAAAGAGTGCAACGCTTAGAGTTCAGCATTACTCGTGTTCTTAGTCGATTTTCGAACGTGACAGAATACACAGCACTTAAGCAAGCTTAACCATAATACTTTTAAACATGTCTGAAATAACAGTTAAAAAGTTAGCGAATATTATAAAATGCATTTTGAGAGTAGCTTATCCAAGAGATGTATATATTAAAACAATGTGTGGTGTAGTGTGGTCGAAAAATTTATCAAGCTTACCGATGCAGATCCTGGAAAAGAAACTGCATTTTTTGCTTCTACACTGTAGTGAAGATACAATTGAATACCTGTACAAGCGAGGAATATTTCACGATGAGAAAATTATTTTGATTTTAAAAAGTTTTTTGAAACTCAAAAATTTACTGCACAAACCAGCTTTTAAGGTTCTTAACGAAGAAAGAGATATATTCATTTCATCTTGGTCCAACCCGTTGAGCAGCAAGGGGGCCTTTGCCAGTGGCGCCTCCACGGCATTTTTTTCTAACCCCCCTCATTCGAATAATTTGTGTGCGCGTGACAAAAAAAGAGCCATTCTCTTAATTTTCTAGCTGTGTATATTATAATTTTAGAATTTACCGAAATGATGCTTGATCACGAAGGTGATGAGTTTATCAAACTCTGTGTGTACGAGCAAGGCGAACCATCAACATCAGCAGAAAATAACAATTCAACGTCTTCGTCATCTGAAAGTAGTTCGTGTTCTTGCAGTTCAGATAGCGATTCATCTGATGATAATGATGATGATGTCGCTGCTCAAAATCTTAATAGTGAGTATAAAATTGTTTATTGGATTAAAATAATTAATAACGAATTTTGCATTTTTTTATTTATTTTTTTATTTTTTTATATTAGATGTATTATTTCAGAATGGCAATGGTAGACAACAAAATCAACGATTAGTCATAGAAAACATTAGAAGTAGATTTTACCAGAGATTCGGAGTGGAAGGGCGTGAAATAAATGTAAGGATACTGCCACCTCGTGCTGAATCAGACGTTTTTCGGTGGCTAGGAGAAGCTTTAAGCGATCTGCACGCTGCCTTTATTAAAGACACAACTTCTATTGATGATATCGGGCTGACAATAAATACAGAAAGACTCACTCACGGTCCAGTATGGCTCTCATTTCGGCCATTGCACGATTTTAACATAGAAGAGTTGTGGCAACTACTTTTCAGTATATCTCAGAGCTCAAACGAATACAAAATTGAAGATCCTTTGAATATTACTTGCAACATAGTTAAAAATGTAACAGGTTGCGGACGCGTAAAGCTCACTGAAGAAGCTGTCAAAAAAAAGTCAATACTTGCTATTAGAAACGACAATAATCTTTGCCTGCCTCGCTCTCTCGTTGCTGCATGCGCTTACAGTATCAGAGGACAAATACGCTCAGGTGTTTTGCATGCTTATTGGAACAGCGTACGTCAAATCAATGAATCTACTAAAAAAAAAGCAGCTCTTGATTTTATAAAATTAGCTCAAGTTGATGTACCTACAGAAGGTTGTGGAATGAGAGAAATCGAAAAATTTCAACAATATTTTGCAGCAAAAGGAATAGCAATAATAGTTTACTCTTTTAGAGATTTTGCACGAGGTGAAAAACCTCTTTACGATGCATCAAATTTAGTTATTTACAAGTACAAAAGCATCAAGTATATTTTACGTATAATCCATTATGCCTCTTTCAATCATTTTGAGCCTAAACTTAATTTGGTTGGTGTATCAGGAAGTATAGGTTATTGCATTCCCTGCAATAAAAGTTATTCAAGGTTTCTTAGTTATGGATGCACGAACAGATGTTCAAAGTGTTTACAATACCTGTGTGCGACGAGCAACAGCCAATGACTAGATGTCAACTGTGTAATAGATATTTTTACGGTGGAGAGTGTTATCAAAATCATTTAAAAATTAATTCTTTCAAAAAATCTAGCGTGTGTTCAAGTATTAAAATTTGTCAAATACGTTTTAAAGTTTCTGATGACAAGCACGAGTGCGGAAAAAGTTTTTGTACAATTTGCTGCAAGTACATGTCTGATCACGAGTGTTTTATGCAACCAATAAAAGAATCTGCAAAATCACACAGGGTAATATTTTTTTTTACGACTTTGAAACTCAACAAAACGTACACGTGCTTGGAGATGAAGACAAAAAAATTCATAAACCAAACTTGTGCGTGGTTCATCAAGTTTGCAACTTTTGCTTACAAGAGACGGATATAACGGCTGAATGCGATAAGTGCGGGGTACGTGAACATGTTTTTAAGACTGACCCTGTAAAACAATTTATGGATTTAGCTTTGAAACCACGTAAACTGTTTAAACGAGTTGTGTGTATAGCTCATAATGCTCAAGGCTATGATGCCCACTTTATTTTTAAATTTTTGGCTGAAAAAAGTGAACGTGAAGAACCTTCGGTGATACTGAATGGAACAATGATTATAGTGATGGAGTACATGGGCATAAAATTTATCGACAGTCGAAACTATTTTCATATGCCTCTTAGTAACTTACCCAAAGCCTATGGATTGACGAGCATAGAAAAAGGTATGTTCCCGCATTTTTTTAATAAACCTGAAAATGCGAATTACGTAGGTTCTTTACCGTCAATTGAATTTTACTCCCCCGATACCATGGGTGAAAAAGAAAGAGAAAGCTTTATTACGTGGTACAATGAGCAAGCAGCTAAAAACTTTATCTTTGACTTTGATGCTGAATTAACTAAATACTGCAAACAAGATGTAAGAATCTTAAGACTGGCCTGTTTGAATTTTCGAGAAAAATTTATGAAATTTGGTGTGGATCCGTTTCTGGAGGGCACCACTATTGCTTCCACATGCATGAGAGTGTTCAAGAAAATTTTTTTGAAAAATAATCAAATTGGTATAATACCAGCAGGAGGATACAGAGGTCGTAACATACAATCTTTGAAAGCTATTCAATGGCTGTTTTGGATGGAGAAATCATTGAAGCGCCCTATCGAGCATGCAGGTCGCTGTCGAGAAAGAAGATTATTAGAAGGGATTTTAGTCGATGGTTACAGTGCTCCAAAACACCTGGAAAGTCACAGAGGATTGGTTTTTCAGTTTCAAGGGTAGTTTGAATTATTATTATTATTATTTTTTTTTTTTTTTTTTTTTTCGCAAACACTGATGACACCAAAATTTTTTTCTTTCTTTTTTAGCTGTTATTGGCACGGCTGCCCGAGTTGTTACCGTTTTAATAGAGATGAAAAATTATCGAATGGGCAATCGATGGATGAGATGTTTGAAAGAACTTATGCTCAATCAGAAAGGATAAAGAGTTTGCAGTACAGGTTAATTGAAATCTGAGAGCACGACTTTGACGAATTTAAAAAAACAAACGAAGATTTAAAACGGTATTTGAGTAAAAAAATAGATTTGATTTATCAAAATCCCTTGAATCCTTGCGATGCTTTGTTTGATGGGCACACGGATAATACAGTTAAGAAGTACTTTTGTAAGCAGGACGAAAAAATAAAGTACGTTGATTTAAACAATTTGTATCCGCTAATTTGTAAACGATCGAAGTATATCGTAGGTCACCCTAAATTTTACGTAGGTAAAGAGGAGTGTAGTCTACTCGTGCGCGATAAGAGCGATTTTTCAAACGTTAACGGTTTAGTAAAATGCAAAGTGTTACCACCTAGAAATTTGTACCACCGTGTATTGCCAGTGAAAATGCACGATTAATTGCTTTTTCCACTGTGTCGAACATGTACCGAGCAAATGATACAACGAGAATGCAGCCATGAAAATCCAAAAGATAGATATTTAATAGGAACTTGGGTATCCGAAGAATTAAAAAAAATGATAGAAGTAGGTTACGTAGTCATTAAAATATTTGAAATTTGGCAGTCCAATATAACGCAGTATGATCCTGTAACAAAAAAGGAGGAATATTTGCCGAATGCATGGACACTTTTTTCACTCAAAAAACGCAAGCTTCAGGTTACCCCCGCGAGTGCAGGACCGAAGAAGATAAAGAAAGATATATTTCGGAATTTGAAAAAGTTGAAGGTATCAAACTAGATAGAGAAGCTATAAATTTTAATCCAGGCTTGCGTCTAGTTTCGAAACTTGCAATCAACTCTATATGGGGAAAATTTTCGAACTGGGTTGGGCGAACTGACAGACGAGTTAGCTGATAAAGGTATCGGTACATATGTGAGCAAATTTTCATCAGGAGGCGCTAAATTTTACGCTTTTGAGTACGTGAAACCTGACGGTAGCAAGGATTACGTGTGTAAAGTAAAAGGCATCGGACTTAATTTCGCAAACAAATAAAAAATGAATTTCGAGTCTATACACGACATGGTAACAGAAAAAATTGAAAATGTCGTTGTAGAATCTTCTAATATACGCAGAACAGCTTTTCACGAAGTAATTACACAAAGCGAAGCCAAGATTTGCAAGCCGGTGTACAATAAGAGATATTTTAAATCCGTAGAAGAGAGTTATTCTTACGGTTTTAAAATGTTAGCGCCCCACGGAGTTGCTCGTCAGCGTTTTTTACTAGGTCGATTACGCGCACTGTCATACAGTTGTGATACGAGAGTATCGAGGAGCTCGTGGTCATAGAACTCTGCGACCGCACCTCGCTGCTTCTCGCGAGCGCGCGTGACTGCTTTGATGCTACCACTGTCACTGCTAAAATGTGAGCCTCTAAAAATATTGTATCCTCGATGTTTCGAAAAGTGTACATGATTAAAGTCGAAAGGCGTATCTCTGGAAAAGTATAATTAACATTTGAATTTAAATATTGTTATGAAAAACTGCATTTGAAATAAAATATGTAAGAGAATAAAATAAAGTAAATAAATAAGTCCATAACATTGCTTAACTTTTTTTTTTCATTTATTTGAACAGATCCCGATTTTCACAATAAATATTACTAAATCTTTTTTTTTCTAACTCAGGCAAAAGCTAATGCTCAAACTCAAGCTCAAGCTCTAGGTGAAGGATCTTACACGATTAAAAGTCTGATTTTTTAAAAAGCCTACGGCCGTGTTAAGATTCACAATTTAGTAAAAAATATTCTTTGAAAAGTCAGTAAAAATGTAAAAAATTTAAAAAACTATTGCGGAATATGTCTTAAAATAAAGTCTCGCTCTTCTTGCACTGTTGTAAAACTGTTGTAAAAACTGTTCTCGTTAATCAGGTTGAGTACCACTTTATGCACATCGTTGTCTGTTTTGTGTAACCTCAGATCCATTATCGCACAGATAAATTGTTTTTGCTCATCGACCTCTGCGTTGGTTTTTTGTAAAATTTTCCCAATGCAGCTCCTGCTGGAGCTCGCAAACTTTTTTATCGATGAAAAGGATTTCCTCGGGCAGATCGATAAATGGGAGGATTTCGTTGAAAAGAAAATCACAATCTGAGCTGGCACTTTCTTAAAAGCACTATGAATTACACTAATCCACTCAAGAAAGACGTTAAAGTCAGTCCACGATGACTCCAAATCGACTACTCTTCGATTAATTTCCGGTTTATAATCATAGTAGCAAAAATCATCATCGCGAGGCTGATGGTGATCGACGTGAGGCTTAGCCACCATTTCGTTGAGTTTTTGGTGGTTGGGAATGTAATCTGCAATGTTACGTGGATGCCATGGATTAATGACGGAAACAGGCATTTCAAAAGTAATTTCGATATTCTCCCTTCCTCGGGCTTTCCATTAGCCTGTTAAGAGTGTTCAACGCTGCGAGAGAAAAGTGGTACTGACGAGCTCGCGAGCGTCAGCTGAAGACTTTGTACGTTGAAAAAGTGCGAACCAGCACTTGCTTTTTTTTTCTAGCTCAAGCAAAACCTAATGCTCAAGCGCAAGCTCTAGCTCAAGCTCTAACTCAAGCTCTAGCTCAAGCTCAAGCAAAAAGAGTATCAGGCGCTTGCGCTCTGTCGGCGAGCAGGCGTCTCCCTCTCCGGTTGGCCGGTAAAATTCAGACAATCGAGTAAATCGCGTCAGCTGTAACGATGACCTTACAGTGGGAGCACCCTTTTACGTCAATTCTGAGTGGTCCCACAGGATGTGGAAAAACTGTGTTTGTGAAAAATTTTTTTAAATTCATCGATCGTATGTGCGACTTTCAACGAATAATATTGCATTACGCCGAGTGGCAAAACGGCTATCGCGAACTCGGTGAAGAGATTGAATTTCGTGAGGGGCTGCCTCAAAGCGGAGATTACGCAAGCGACCCTAGACCAAAATTCGTAATTGTTGACGACTTGATGCACGAATCGAGCACAGGGGGCGCAGTTGTCGATTTATTTACAAAAGGGAGTCACCACAACAACTTGTCGGTAATATTCATCACTCAGAATATTTTTCATCAAGCCCGAGGTCAACGTGACATATCGCTGAACGCGCAATACATCGTTGTTTTTAGAAATCTCCGCGATCGTGCTCCCTAACATTGTAGAAGCTTATAATCATACTAAACACACAGCTACAAAATAGACACCGGCGTCCGTTACCCTGGATAACGCTGCCGAAGCTCGTAGAAACATCAAGCATCGTTACGAACGCCCCATCGTGGGAGTTCCTAAATATAATGTGAACGACCTGGTGCGCGTCAGTCGAGCTTGAAACGTTTTTGCGAAAGGTTACGAGAGTGGTTAGACCTTGGAGTTATTTAAGATTTCTCGGATATCCTTGACTATTTATCCTCCTGTTTATCACCTAAAAGTCTTGGCCGATGAAAAAATCGATGGATTTTTCTACGAGGAAGAGCTAAGCCGCGTAAAAAAGGATTTAAAAAAGGTTTTTTCTGACGTCGAAAAAATTTTGAAAACTAGAACCAGTGGTCGCTTGAAAGAATATTTTGTTCGGTGACGCGGTTATCCAGAAAAATTTTGCTCTTGGATCAAAGCTAGTCAATTGAAAAATCTAAAATGAAGGATCAATTTTATATTGTTCTTCCCAGTAACTGTAGCATGCATTATTACCCTGACAATACTACAACTCGCTTCGTCACGCAGCTACCTCAGCAGATACGCTTTCACGGCACCTGGGCAGTCGCTTTAACAGAGATAAGGATTCCACTGACCTTTCAGCACATTCCACTTGAGCACGAAGAGAGATTAATTTCTGTAATACGATACCGAAAGAAACCGACGATAGATTACTTGTTACTCGACGCAGAAAAAAAAACACAGGCTTTGACTGCTGCTTATGAAACTAATTTAACCTCTGACACAAGTGAAGAAGATCAAGAAACTACGTCTTCGACTTCAACTGTATCGCCGGGCGTTTATAAAGATATAAAAACTTTTATTCACGAACTCAATAATTTGGCTTGTACAAAAAATCATCTAGAGTTTGGCATTAAACGCGGTGATTATGTATCTGTTAAATGTCTCTGCACTGAAGCAGAGTGTGCAGGTTTCAACCATAAAGTCAATCTCTCTGCACGAATAAAAACTATTCTTGGCTTGGAATGTCAATAGTGTCAATATATTTGAATCAAACGAGGCGATTGTTGGAATTCGTCCTGCTAATCTTTCAAATTGTCTACCATCGATGTTGATGGTTTACTCAGACATTTGTGAGCCGTATTTTACAGGTGACGTGCAAACTCGACTGCTACGCGTTGTCTCGCTGGGTACCGATGAATACACTTACGGGGGTCTTCGAATCAAAATTTTCTCCCCACCCATGTATTTAGATCTACTATTTAATTCTTTTGAGATTATCGAAATCGATATAAGAGACGAACACGGTGAACCAATACCATTTGATTTTGGTACGTTGGCAGTGACACTACATTTCAAGCGTACTATTGAAAAAAAAAAAAAAAAAATGGATATGGAGCGCTATGACGAATTTTTTATCCTTCAAAATGGCGGAGGTGTTGGAAAAGTTGTTGGTCATATTTTTATCGGATCTCCCTATCAAAGAGGTCATGGAGGCATAGGATCTTTTCTTGCGGGCATCTTTCGGTGAGTTCTACCTTTACTATCGAGTGATGCCCGAGCTGTTGGCTAAGAAGCTTTTCGTGCTGGTATGAACGTTGTGACCGACGTGACTCAAAATACTCCGGTAAAAGAGTCATTGCACAAACGCATACGTGAGTCTGGAATGAACTTAAAGTGTAAAGCCGAAGATAAATTGGATGCAATGATAATGGAAGGATCAGGTTTTAAAAGGCCTCGCGGCATGAGCGCTTTGCAGTTGTTAGCTGACTCTGAGACTGTTTGCAAGCGCAAGAGAAAATAAAAAATATAAAAAAAGCACTTAAGAGAAGTACAAAAAAAAATAATAATAATAAAGCAAAGAAAAAAATTGTGAAAGGATTGCAAGAGATATTTTTGATTAATCAGCAAAATGGCGTTTCTACATACTCAATCAGGTGAGTGTTTAAAATCGGAGCTCTTGTTATTCGATATTCCTCCAACCTTAAAAGCTATAGAAAGTTCAAAGTACGTTCAATATAAACCAATATCTTCGATCACTGACGATTCACCTATAGAGTTTGTTATCACTGGTACAGGAGACGAATATCTTCATTTAACCTACACGATGTTGAGTTTGAGAGTAGCTTTAAAAGGTACAGTTCCAAAAGAATCTCCAGAAGAAGAAGCAAAAAAAGTTGGACCTGTTAACAATTTTATGCACTCCCTGTTTAACCAAGTGGATGTCTTTTTCAATCAAAAAGCTGTTTCGCCACCCAATCATGCTTACGCTAATAGAGCGTACATAGAAACTTTACTCAACTACGGCCCCGCTGCCAAAAAATCTCATTTGACAAGCGTTCTTTGGCACGACGATACAGCTAAAAATATGGATGACATAGGAACAGCAAACAGTGGCCTCCAAGCTCGTAGAAAACTTTTCAACTACAAAAAATCTGTGGATCTAATTTGCCATTTACACGGAGATGTCTTCAATCAAGAAAAATTATTAATAAATGGCGTCGAAGTGAGAGTTTGCTTGGTGAAATCGAGAGATGCTTTTAGTCTTATGGATCCTGTAGGATTCTACTCTGTTCATATTGAAGAAGCGTCTTTATTAGTTTGCCGTGTAAAAATCAGTCCTAGTGTTTTGTTAGGGAGCGGGACAAAACGTCAGGTGACAAAACGTCACGACAAAACGTCAGAACGACAAAACGTCAGTTGACAAAACGTCAAATAATAGTAAAACCCATGTAAACGTCAGATAATAGACACAAAAATTTTATTTTTTTAATATAACTGGAACAAATCTTTATTTCAAACACTTTTATTATTATAAAAAATTTAACTAACTCATAACAATGATTATAAACGTATACAAATATTGATGATACAAACGTATATAAATACGTTTGTATCATCGTATATAAATACGTTTGTATTACAATTATCAACAACATACATAAATTCAACAATAACAATGATTACAAACGTACATTGAGTGCTAAACTTTGTAAATATTCTAATTTATCGGCATTATATTCAGTAACAATTTCAGTTATTCTTTCATCTAACGCAACGTTTTTTTTATTAAAAATAGGGGTAATTTTTTTGGCAAGAATATCAGTTATTTTGTTTTCAGTTAAACTTTGTTCAATTTGTATCATTTTAAAAAAATTCCATAAAGAAGCATGTGATTGGTTTATTTTTGTGAACCCACGATGCCAAGCTTTGACAGAGTTATTCGTTCTTGGTTCATAATTAATAACACGATCAAAACAATTCCAAAGTTCAATAGGAAATCGCGAAGCACAACAACGGTTGCTTTCATCTTCATGATCCACGTTGACTCAAAATATTTCAGAAAAGGTTTTAAATAATCGCTATTTGTAACAAAATAATCGGATTTGATCAAAGCATCATAGTAATTTTTAACATCATGTAGTTTCACAAAAGTCAAAGAAAGTAAATTTCTGATTTGAAAACCAAATTCCTCATCCTCTTCATATTTTTTCTGCATACCAAAAACTTGCAAGTGACGCCAGATAAATTGTGACCAATGAAAAAAAACACCCATGTACTGTACAGTTCGGAAATACTTCTTCAAATGCATTAATAAACGACAATTAAAAATCAACAATCATTAATTGAGGATCTAGTCCTTGCTTTATTTCACATAACTGTCTGAGAATAAGTTCATAAGTAACTTGAGTACGGTTTGCAGTTAAAATATATACAAGCGGCAGCAAATTTTTTTCATACCGTCCGTGAATTGTATGTAATTGATTGAACAATTCAGGAACAACACCAAACGTTTCGTCACTTTGCCATGTTTTACACTTTTTCAATATTCTCAAATTTTTATATGTTGTAAAAATCAAATCACGTTTTCCATTATCATTGTAATTCCAAGATAGAAAAGGTTCACCTCTTATTGTTTTTTTAAACAACTCCGGAACTTTGAAATCAAAAACATCAGTAGGAAGATTCGGACCACCAAGAATTTTACATCTTTGCTGCTGAATGTTTCGACAAAGTGACTTGTTTAAAGGTAAATTTGCGGATGTAGATGGTGAAATGTTGGCCGTTGCATTACCAACAATATTCATAGGAACTTCACAAGTTTTACCTAGATTATAAATATAGTATATTTAAATATTTAAATGAATTTCAAAATAAATAATTTATAGTTTTTTAAAATTTACCTGCAAATTTTTTTTTTTTTTTTTAACTCTTGCAGCTTCTAATTCATAATTTTTCAAAAACATGGTTATGAAATATAACTTTATCTCCTTCAATTACTTTTCCAGTTTTTTCATTTGAAGTAGTATGCACTCTCGCAGGATATTTTTTTGTTTGAAACGAGTCACATCTCCACGTTACGAAATTTTTACCAACGTAACATTCTCGAAACAACAAATCACCTTGTAATAATTTCTTTTTTCCTTTTTGACTCATTATAAACTTAAGAGTCATCGTTAAATGTGACTGTTTACTTTGAAAGAGTTAGTTTCATACTAAGTGGTACTCAAAGTAAGTTTTACTCTTACCAAATAACAAGTTTCGTAAGAAAGGATAATGATAACAAAGAGGGGATACATGTCAACAAATAGGGGAGATGTAAACAGTAATTTTGTATATAGTTATTTATATAGATATAATAATAAAAGTTTTTGAAATTTTAATTTTTTAATATTGTATTGAATTAATACAAAAGTGAAAAAAGAATTGATTTTTAATAAAACACTAATGGTTATTTTTTAAAACAATGCACGCCGTGGGGCCCAAAGGGCCCCCGCAGAGGCGCGCCATAAAATTTATTTCCAACCAGTTCGAAATTTTAAATTGTTATAATTGCAAGAAAAACATTAAATTCATGTCTATTATCTGACGTTTTGTCGTTCTGACGTTTTGTCGCTGACGTTTCGTCGGGGACCCGTTTTGTTAGCTCATGCTAGAGCGCTTTCAAAGTCAACTTGTAAGTATCTCCTTACGCGCGTAGAAACAAAATCTATTACGATGCACAGCGGTATTCACGGTGGAAACTTAGATAACGTCATTTTAGGGCAACTTCCAAAAAGAATAATTCTAGGTTTTGTTAATAATAAAGCTTTCAACGGTGATCGTCGCCTTAATCCCTTCAACTTTAAAAATTTTAACGTTAATTTTCTATGTCTGTATGTTGACGGTGTGCAGGTACCGTCGAAACCTTTGCAGCCTGATTTAAAAAAAAAACGATGCGTATATAGATTGTTATCACTCTCTATTTTCGGGTACTGGTGTTCATTTTCTTAACGAAGGTAATAACATACCTCGCGAGTCTTACCCTGATGGCTACTGCCTTTTTGCTTTCAATTTAACGCCTGACTTATCTGCAAACGAGTGTACTCATTGGAATTTAATTAAACACGGTAGCGTTAGAATAGATGTTAGATTTGACGATCCTCTGACCGAAACAGTAAATTGTATAGTTTATTCGGAATATGAAAATATTTTAGAAATTGACGCGTCGAGGCAGGTTTTTGTAGACTTTAGCGGCTGAATCACTAGATGTCGCTTTTCAAGTATATCAAGTTAGTCACGTTAAAAAATTAGTTAGTTAACGAAATAGAGTCCTACAATGGAACTCATTGCAGATGTTCAATTTTTCAAAGATAAAAATAACAAGTTGGTACCTAAAGAAATAGCTTTGTTATCTTTAAAAAATGAATTTGTCGCGCATTAGATTGTTAGCGCTGTGCATCGAGTAGATTCGCTACCTTGTGAAGTTCGTAAAGAGAATAATTGGTTGACAAGGAATCAACACGGCATAGATTATTTAGAAGGGAGTGTGACTTTGAAAAAGCTCAATCGTATGCTCAGCGATATTTTTGAAAGTGTCGATAAAACTTATGTTTGGGGTAAAGAAAAGGGGTTAATGTTTCATTAAATGACTACTAGAGAAGTTATTAATTTAGAGTACGATGCGAACTGTCCGTCATTTAATAACCCACCGTGGAGCGACAAGTACTGTATAAATCACGCTGTAAAAAATAATTATTTAAAATTTGCTTGTGCTTTAAATAACGTCTACCGAATTAAAGCATACTATCTAAATCTCGAAGCTTAAATTACGATTTCCCTTTAAGTTCACCTGTAATATTTTACAATGAACACCCTGCAGATTCTAAACAAGTTATCGCTGATGCCCTCACATACTATCGGTGTGTTCCCTGCGGATCGGATTCCATGGGTGTGGATGAAACCAACGGCTTTTGTACTTAACACTGATAATAACACACAGCCTGGTATGCATTGGGTTGCTATACATGTAGATTCACACGGTTTTGGGCATTATCTAGATAGCTACGGTATACCCCCGTTCATACCTAATCATATTAAAACTTTGCGCAAAAATTGTAAGCATTTAAGATAGAATGTTAAACAACTTCAGAGTGAGACATCCGACGTATGTGGTCAATATTGTTTAGTTTTTTTAATTATATGACTAACGGATTGGGTTTCGAAGCTTTTCTAAATAATTTTTTTGATGACTTGAAAAAAAATGATTGTATTGTAAAATCTTTTATTAAACACAAATCACGTGATAATTATCAATTTACGGGTAATGGCGGCTGTCATACATTGTTTACAAGGTAGAAGTGCGAAAATGTCTTTATTGTAAAATCACGTTGTCAGGACTTTATAAAACCCCAGCGCTGCATTTACGAGGCTTGCAATATTTATTTTAAATAATTTATACCTATAAATTGCACGATGAAAGTCAGTCTTTCCATCAGTCACAAAGTGTACAGCCCTCGACTTAACTGATCACCTACTCTTTACCAGCCGAACAAAAGCCAATAAACAAGCTCTCGAATTTTTGAATGTCATCTTCCTGAAAATACTTGTAAGTAGATTTGTCAACCTCTATTATTTTTACACTTTATTTATTAATTTTTTTAAATTAATCAAAAAAATTGGTTCCAGGCTTAAAAATATGGCTGCAGAAGAAGTAGGCATCGACTGGCTTAATAGTTTTTCTCAAGCACCTGATTTACTCTGTAAAAACTTAAGGTGAAGACGTAACCAGCGCTGGAAGTAAAAAGTGGCTATGAAAAAAAAATTATAGGGAAAATTGAAAAAAACGCTCTGTAGCGCGCTAAGTGCTATTTTTAGCTATTTTTTAAGCCCAATCACAGATGAATATATTAAGTATTGGCGTCAGGAAACTTGGAAAATCGTTTTCCTCCCGTTAATCATGTGTAGCAGACCCTTGCATCGTCTGATACCGCACGCGGAGTAAATACACGAACCGTACATGCACCCCATTCCCATAACCTTTCAAATTTATTTCATGCAGCAGCACATGCAAAGATTAAATTTTATAAATTAGAAATTTTATAAGCAGCAGGTAGTAATAAATAATTCTTCTTTCTTCTTTGTTGATAAATTATTTCCCAAAATGCTTAATTTATAACCTACAAATCATGCACAAAAATTAATTTAGTGTCATATTCATAAATATTCTTCAAGTTTTTGGGCACTTTGTTCGATGCTGTTCTTCTTTTTCTTCTTCATTTTCTTTTTCTTATTTATAAACACTAAGAGCTACTCGTTTGCCATCACCCAGTAAGATAATTGACTATCAATAAAAGAAAAATTTCATGCCTAGACTAATCAATAAATTTACTAATCAAAAAATAGTAATTTTCATGCATTGTAGTAAGGTATTAATCAAAAAATCAGAAGAACACATCAAAATTAAATGTACCAAAATAATCAGAGATCTTACAGTCTACATCCTCTGCACCCGACTACTAGTAAGCTCGGACATTGAGGTCGGCAGCCACTGGCAGTAGCAGACGACACACACTACTACAATTTTTCTGAATAAGAAGAAAACTTTTTCAAGTTTCCTGAAGTTATTTGTAAACTGATTTCCATCAAATAAAGCTTAAAAAATAGCTTAAAATATTATCTAGCGCGCTACAGAGCGTTTTTTTCAATTTTCACTTTTATTTTTTTTTAAATTGCAATCGACAAATTTTATGAAAACTCGGTTACATCTTCACCTTAAAGCAGCTGGACATAAATCACAAATACAAAGTGACATCTGTAAACAAGACGACAACAAAATATGGACGCAAAGTTTTGACTACCTTTGATAACGAATTGGCTATTTATCTGCCTCAAAAAATTTTGGATGCTCTGACCAAGCACAATTTCTTTTGGGAAAAAGTGCAAGATAATGTAGAAAAGGAAAAATTTTATGCAACCTACATGGGCAATTTTCAGTTCGATTTTACTTTCAATGACTAAGTGTGAAAAAGTAAAAGTTTTGTAATGAAATGTAAATGTAATGAAATAATGTAAACATTCAATAAATGGAAAAAAAGTTAAAAAATATATACTTCACTTGTTTTTAAATATCCTTCTCCGGACTTGAATCATTTTTATCAGGATTAAAAGTTATTATAAAAGTAAGATTGATAAGTATTAAAGTAAAATCAAAGTATTTTTCAAAGGAATAAAAATTATTAACAAGTAATATTAATTAGTATCAAAGTATATTCAAAGTATTTTTTCAATGGTTTAAAAATTATTATTATTAATTTCTAATTTTTTTTGATTACTTAAACTATTTTATTAATTTAAAAATGACCGATCCAGAATTAAATAATCTCTTGAAGAATAGAACAAGATACAGATGCCGCAGCAGCAGCAGCTCCTGCAGAGTCAGCAGCAGTCGCGACGTCCGAGCGCAGCCGTCTCAGCGACCTTCACTTCCGTGGCGTCAGTCTCGTCGCCGTCGCCAGGAAGCCCTCCTCCTCCTTCCCGAGCACCACCTCCCACAGCACCCGCGAGCCGCCGCCTCGACCGCGCGAGGCTGCTCGCAGTGGTGAATCATCTTTGTTTATATTCGCCATAGTGTTACTATACTACTCACATTAACAATATTGTCTTGCACTTTTCTCTTTATTTGATTGAAATTGTCATTGGCTTCAAGTTCATCTTCAACAGCTGACTGAGCTATATCAATTGGTGCCATTACAGATGTAACTACTGCCAAGTTGTCAACGTTTCTTACTCATTCATCCATAGGCATGCATGTAGTAGCTTGAGAAGTCTGTTCTTGATTTGATTCTTGAAAATTTAATTCTTGCATATGAACATCGAATTTTTCATTTTCAAAAACATCAATGTAATCAATTGTAAATTGTTTCTCACTCTTTTGGTCCACATGAGTGGGAGTCTGTGAAATAGTACTTTTCACCAAATCGTAAATTGCGGGCACTACACTATAATGGGTATAATATACTAAACTATATTATACTGTGTATAATATAATTTACAATACGATTGGATTACACTTCACTATGTATACTATCGGTATACTAAACTATACAGCACTCTACACGTGGTGATTAAGAGTTTTCAGGTTATGAATTGGAGTACGATGAATTTATAAAGAAGCTTAATCCAATTTCGGAAAATTTATGATTAAAAAAACAGTTTGACCTTTGGCACACAAAATGTAAACTAATTGAAAATTAAAAACTTAAGATTAGTTTAAGAAAAATAAAGCAAAGGCGAGACACAGTGAGAATCGCTTTTATCACGAAAGCGCCACCTACCGGTATTTTGAAGTGTGGGGCAAGTCTTGCAGCAATGCGCAAACGAACTATCATCTCTCTTTTTTTTTATAATATTACAGTTATTTTTATAATAATACAGTCCTACACAGATATTGCTATTTTTGCTCATTTGCAGGTACCTTCAAACGACCGTAGCTTTTTCTAGGCTAAATTTTTGTGCATATTAAAGAATTGTTAAATTTTTTACATGAAAAAATAAAAATTTTGCGACCAACCGGAACCCTGTACGATCTTCCGATTCGAAGATACAGCTATTTTAAGTTGTCAAAAAACACAAAAAACGCGTTTTTTCGAATTTCACACGAATTTTTGAACGGTTCCGACCTTTATTTTTTCTCAAAAATATGTAGAATCTTCTCTTGATATGTTTCCAAACAAGCTTCCATAGTAATTGTAGTGCGGATTTGGGGTTTCAGTTGATTCCAAAGCATACACTTTTATGTGCTAAACTAGTGTTTTTTTAACAATATACACGCTACATTTAACTTTTTCGTTCATTATGGATGTTTTGAAATTGTTCTTTGACTAAAAACTATTTAAATTCCAGCCAAAATGAGGTCACCTGCTATGAAAAAATTGATACTCAACGAAATATTGATCTCAATATCGAAATGATATACTACTTTTATTCATTTTTTTAGTTTTTTGATTCGTTAAAAATCTATGTTCAAATATTGTAAATAATATACCACTTGTTTATTTATTTTTTTCTATTTTTGAAATTACAAATAATTGATCATAGTTTATCAATTATTCTGATAAAACAATCATGGATTACTATTCCTTACTCTGAAAGAAATGAGTCCAAATTAAAAATGTTATTTTTTGAATGCTTTGAAGCTTAAAACAATCTACCAATCTACATTCTACTTATAATGATATCCACTTATGAAAAAGAGAATGAGAGATTCGATTAGAAAGTCGAGTCGATAAATCGAATCGAAACTTGAACTTTGATTCTTGAAGCAAGAGCGCCGCCTTTCGGGCCTCTCAAAAGTGTGAACCAGCCGGACGCGCCAACTTTGAAATCGTCAGGCATGCCTGATTTGATTTTTTTTTTTTTTTTTTTTTAGTTTAATAAAGTGAGTAACGAAATTAAAATTTTTAATAGCCAAATAAGCGGACAAGCTTACAACCCCATAACTCTGGGCGTAGTGAATAACAAATAATTAACTATTGTAATAAACAAATAAGCCGATACGCTACAACTCCAAAACACTGGGCGTACTTACAAGGGAAGTATCCCAGGTGTTCGTCTCCGATCGGGACCGGACCGGGTGCAAAATTTACTTTAAGTTACCCAAAACAAAGTCCGACCGGTCCGACATCCTCGATCTTTGATAATTTTTTTCCCAAGCCCTGAAAGATTACGATTTTAAACTTTAAATTGAATCTTTTTGGCTTTAAATGGTGATACTACTCTTAACTTTCTTTCTCGTGATAAAAATAAATAAACCACCGTATAAATAAGTTGATTTCTCAATTTTGAAAGCATCTTTTTATACTTTTAAAATTAAACACTACTTTCAACTGTCTATGATTTTATTAACCTATATAATCTGTTTAATTTTATCTATTTTATGAAAAAAATGAAAATACACATGTGATGAAAATTACCACTTCTAACTTTTCCTTTCGGAATAGTTTACTAAATTATCACTTATAATATATTATTTTTGCATTTTTTGAGGAAATTTCGGATTAAACTTTATAATTATAGTAGCCTCATAAATATTTTTTATTCAAAATATCAAAATATACGTATTTAAATTAATATATTTATTTATTAAAAAATTATTTACACAAGTTTTTTTTAATACAAAGTCACTATTAAAATATTTACAAATTTCAATGTCTATGTACAATATTTTTCAGATTAGTCTCATGTTAAAAACTTCTTTTAATGAAAACACACTTTTTCTAAAAAGTGTTTTATACACAAAAATCGATTACAATGTGCGCACTTCATAAAAGCTAAATTTTTACAGTTAGAACAATTTACCGAAATTTCTTTTTCGTTAAAGCAAATTTCATTTACATTTTTGAATTCTCCTGGATCTGGAACAGAATAACCACTTTTGAACCAAGCATACTGAATCATTGGATAAAAAACTTTGGCTGTCAATTGATTATGGACCAATGAATGAATTTTGAAAAAAAATAATCTATTATAAACTTGCTGCTCTTCAAATTCAAGCATTATTTCATCGTAGATTCGACGAACAAATCCTTTGTACTGCCTAAAAAAGTAAACATCCATAGGCTGACAAATACCTGTAGTGCCAGCAGGAATTGTCAATGTTTCAAGGAATTCTTTTTTTTCAGGTACTAAAGAATCTTTTAAAAAGTCATCATTCTGTCCAGACCAACTATCAGTTAAAAGTAAACTTTTCTGCGTCATATGTGGTGTCAAACAATCTTTCAGCCAGGTTTTCACATGTTCTTTTGTTAGTTTACCTGATTTACTGCAAACCACGACCAAATTATTAGGTGTATTTTCAGCTACTTGTGCTTCAACAATAGGTCCAAACTGATTCACAGTAGTTTCTTGTAACGATAATAACATTGGTGATAATAGCTTACCAGATGCAGTTATAGTTGGCTGGATTGTATACGAGTGAGTCGTATTGGCAACGCTGTTAACCAATAATTTGGTGTGTTTTTCACTTTTAAAACTCAAAGTTCTTGTCGAGTGGAACTCTTTCAAAAAGCCTGATTGATCGGAATTCAACACAAAATCTAAACTGTAATTAGGTAATTTTAAATTTGTGAGTTGTACATGAGCTCGCAGGTTTTGGTCAATAGTAGCTTTTTCCATTGAATGCTTTCTTGTCACAAGGTGAGTAACTTTGTGTGAATTTATTCGAAGGCGACGTTTCAAGTTTGACACAAACTTGCGACTGGCTTTAAATTTTTCTAATCCCATTTCTCGTGCTTTTTCTACTTCAAGAAAAAAGTCGTAACCATCTGCTTCAATTTTTTGCTTTTTCAAATCGGGCTCTAAAAATTGTGAAGATTCGGAATCGTCAGAGACACTTGCTTGAGAGTTGAATTTTTGTGATAGTTCAGATTCTAAATTATTGGTATCATTGTTATTTGGACTTTGGATTTTTACGGAGTCACTTTCATCACTATCACTTTCACTGTCAATATACAAAGTTTCTTCTGTTTCAAGATCAATTGATTTATTGCACAAATTTTCAAAAATGTCCCACAGATGGCTGGCAACTTCAGCATGATATCGGTCTAATTTTTCATGGAACTCCTCGGGTTCGATACTTCCGAACTGATTTTTAAAATAAGTTTCAAACAAAAAAAAACACTTGCCGAGGATCAATTTCCATGCTTGATAAGAAAATTAAGAACACTCAAAAATCGACTGAAGAAACACAAATTTTTCTTTCAAAATTAAAACTCAAGTATCAATTTCAAAAATGAATCGTAAGAAGTTATAAACATACAGGTTGCTTTTTTGATAGTGGGCGAAGATTTTCTGAAGCCATCTGGTGGTGGTAAGATCAACTTCCCATTTATGTTATAAAAATATTTTTTAACTTAATAAAAAGTCATGCTAGCAGCATTATTAAAAGCTTTTATGAAATTAAAAAAATTCGTCTTGAACCATAAAATGTATGTATATTAATTTAAATACGTATATTTTGATACTTTGAATAAAAAATATTTATGAGGCTACTATAATTATAAAATTTAATCCGAAATTTCCTCAAAAAATGCAAAAATAATATATTATAAGTGATGAATTAAGAAAACTATTCCGAAAGAAAAAGTTAGAAGTGGTAATTTTCATCACATGTGTATTTTCATTTTTTTCATAAAATAGATAAAATTAAACAGATTATATAGGTTAATAAAATCATAGACAGATAAAAGTAGTTTTTAATTTTAAAAGTATAAAAAGAAGCTTTCAAAATTAAAAAATCAACTTACTTATACGGTGGTTTATTTATTTTTATCACGAGAAAGAAAGTAAAGAGTAGTATCACCATTTAAAGCCAAAAAGAGTCAATTTAAAGTCCAAAATCGCAATCTTTCAGGGCTTGGGAAAAAAAAATATCAAAGATCGAGGATGTCGGACCAGTCGGACTTTGTTTTGAGTAACTTAAAGTAAATTTTGCACCCGGTCCGGTCCCGATCGGAGACGAACACCTGGGATACTTCCCTTGTTACTAAATATAATTAATTTTTTTTAATGAACAAATAAGCCGATAAGCTACAACCCCATAACCTTGGGCATGGCCAAAAAAAATGTTAATAATTTCAATAAACTAATAAGATGATGAGCTACAACCCCATAACACTGGGCGAAGTGAATGAAATATAATTAAATTTTTTAATAAACAAATAAGCCGATGAGCTACAACCCCATAACGTTGGGTGTAGTAAATGAAAAATGATTAATTTTTTTAATAAACAAATGAGCCGATGAGCTACAACCCAATAACCTTGGGCATGGCTTAAAAAAATGTTAATATTTTTAATAAACAATTAAGCCGATGAGCTACAACCCCATATTGGTGGGCGTAGCAAATGAAAAAAAATTAATTTTTTTATTAAACAAATAAGCCGATGAGCTACATTCCAAAACACTGGGCGTACTTAGAAGAAATAATTAATTTTTTTAATAAACAAATAAGCCGATATGCTACAACCCCATAACCTGGGGTATGGCTAAAACAAATTTTGATTTTTTTAATAAACAAATAAGCCGATGAGCCACAACCCCATAACATTGGGCGTAGTGAATGAAAAATAATTAATTTTTTTCATAAACAAATGAGCCGATGAGCTACAACCCCATTACATTGGGCGTAGCGATTATAAAATATGTAAATATTTAAATAAACAACTAAGCAAACAAGTTTACCACCCCATAACCTTGGACATGGATAAAAAAATTTTTGAGCCATGCCCAACGTTATGGGGGTTGTAGCTAATCAGCTTATTTGTTTATTAAAAAATTTAATTATTTCTCATTCACTCCGCCCAGTGTTATGGGGTTCTAGCTCATCGCCTTATTTGTTTAGTAAAAATATTAACATTTTTTTAGCCACGCCCAAGGTAAAAAGGTTGTAGCTCATTGCCTGATTTGTTTATTAAAAATATGAACATTTTTTTTGCCCATGCCCAAGGTTATGCGGTTGTAGCTCATCGCCTTATTAGTTTATTAAAAATATTAACATTTTTTTTAGCCATGCCCAAGGTTATGGTGTTGTAGCTTATCGGCTGAATTGTTTATTAAAAAAATTAACATTTTTTTTAGCCATGCCCAAGGTTATAAGGTTGTAGCTCACCAACTGATTTGTTTATTAAAAATATGAACATTTTTTTTGGCCATGCCCAAGGTTATGGGGTTGTAGCTTATCGGCTTATTTGTTCATTATAAAAAATTCATTATTTTTACTAAGTACGCCCAGTGCTTTGGAGTGTAGCTCATCGGCTTATTTGTTTGATAAAAAAATTAATTTTTTTTTCATTTGCTTCGCCCACTGTTATGGGGTTGTAGCTTATCGGCTTATTTGTTTATTAAAAAATTTAATTATTTTTCATTCACTTCGCCCAGTGTTATGGGGTTGTAGCTCATCGCCTTATTTGTTTATTAAAAATATTAACATTTTTTTTAGCCATGCCCAAGGTTATGAGGTTGTAGCTCATCGCCTTATTAGTTTATTAAAAATATTAACATTTTTTTTAGCCATGCCCAAGGTTATGGGGTTTTAGCTCATCACCTTATTTGTTTATTAAAAATATGAACATTTTTCTCAGCCATGCCCAAGGTGATGGGATTGTAGCTTATCGGCTTATTTGTTTATTAAAAAAAATTAATTATATTTACTAAGTACCCCCAGTGTTTTGGAGTTGTAGCTTACCGGCTTATTTGTTTATCACAATAAATAATTATTTGTCATTCACTACGCCTAGAGTTATGGGGTTGTAAGCTTGTCCACTTATTTGGCTATTAAAAATTTAAATTTCATTACACACTTTATTAAACTAAAAAAAAAAAAAAAAACAATTCAAATCAGGCATGCCTGAAAATTTCAAAATTGGCGCGTCCGGCTGGTTCACACTTTTGAGAGCCCCGAAAAGCGGCGCTCTTGCTCCAAGAATCAAAGTTCAAGTTTTGTTTCGATATATCGACTCGACTTTCTAATCGAATCTCTCATTCTCTTTTTCATAAGTAGATACCATTATAAGTAGAATGTAGTTTGGTAGATTTATTTAAGCTTCATAGCATTCAAAAAATAACATTTTTAATTTGGACTCATTTTTTTCAGAGTAAGGAATAGTAATCCATGATTGTTTTATCAGAATAATTGATAAACTATGATCAATTATTTGTAATTTCAAAAATAGAAAAAAATAAATAAACAAGTGGTATATTATTTACAATATTTGAACATAGATTTTTCACGAATCAAAAAACTAAAAAAATGAATAAAAGTAGTATATCATTTCGATATTGAGATCAATATTTCGTTGAGTATCAATTTTTTCATAGCAGGCGACCTAATTTTGGCTGGAATTTAAATAGTTTTTAGTCAAAGAACAATTTCTAAACATCCATAATGAACGAAAAAGTTAAATGTAGCGTGTATATTGTTAAAAAAACACTAGTTTAGCACATAAAACGTGTCAAAAGTGTATGCTTTGGAATCAACTAAAACCCCAAATCCGCACTACAATTACTATGGAAGCTTGTTTGGAAACATATCAAGAGAAGATTCCACATATTTTTGAGAAAAAATAAAGGTTGAAACCGTTTAAAAATGCATGTGAAAATTGAAAAAAACGCGTTTTTTGTGTTTTTTGACAACTTAAAATAGCTGTATCTTCGAAGCGGAAGATCGTACAGGGTTCCAGTTAGTCGCAAAATTTTTGTTTTTTCATGTAAAAAATTTAACAATTCTTTAATATGCACAAAAATTTAGCCTAGAAAAAGCTACGGTCGTTTGAAGGTACCTGCAAATGAGCAAAAATAGCAATATCTGTGTAGGACTGTATTATTATAAAAATAACTGTAATATTATAAAAAAAAAGAGAGATGATAGTTCGTTTGCGCATTGCTGCAAGACTTGCCCCACACTTCAAAATACCGGTAGGTGGCGCTTTCGTGATAAAAGCGATTCTAACTGTGTCTCGCCTTTGCTTTATTTTTCTTAAACTAATCTTAAGTTTTTAATTTTCAATTAGTTTACATTTTGTGTGCCAAAGGTCAAACTGTTTTTTTAATCATAAATTTTCCGAAATTGGATTGAGCTTCTTTATAAATTCATCGTACTCCAATTCATAACCTGAAAACTCTTAATCACCACGCGTAGAGTGCTGTATAGTTTAGTATACCGATAGTATACATAGTGTAGTGTATTGCCAATCGTATTGTAAATTATATTATACACAGTATAATATAGTTTAGTATATTATACCCATTATAGTGTAGTGCCCGCAATTTAACTATAGATTTCACTATGACGAAGTGTGCTTTATGATAAGAGTAACATCGTTCTCAAGGATGCAAATAAATGTCACACCTGCAACACGTACTACCATAAATCATGCTCTAAGCGTGCCAAACCAAAAGATGATGGTTCGTTTGCGCATTGCTGCAAGACTCGCCCCACACTTTCGCGCTCTTCATCGATCAACAAAGACGCCCTCGACTCTTCGGATTTACTCTCTGCATCTAACATCAACTCAAGTACATCTGCTTGTAACGACACCGCTCAACTTAACCCGAGCTCTTTAACGCTTTGGAACCTCATTGAGGGTAAGTTTAACGCTATGCAAACCAACTTTGACGAACTTAAGGCTACGCACGAGTCGCTCACTACTTGTATCGACAACTGTGAAGTCCGTCTTGAAGCCTTGAGGATATTATCAATGGTGAGGATCTCTTCGATGAGCTCAAACTTAGATCTGCTAAAGAAAAGAATTTTATTATTTTTAAACTTAAAGACTCTCCTAATGCTTCCGTTACTGATCTTCAATTTATTACTAAATCTTTCACTGAATCTACTCTAGCCTTACCTTTTTCACTCGGAAATATTAAAGTTTCACGCAGAGGTCAAAACTTCGATTCAAAAAAAGATCGTGTACTTGTCGTCACGATGCCTACTCCTATTGATGTTCATTGGGTTTTTCGCAATAAGATTAAAATCTTTGGTGAATCGTTAATTGTTTGAAGTGATCAAACTCCACATCAAATTGAATACTATAATAAAATCAAAACTGAGCTCAACCGACTTGTAGCAGAAGGTCATAATAATCTTGTTATTAAATTCCAACGTGGTCGACCATATATCACTAAACGTACTCACTCCATGCCCAGCTTACCTACTTCTAACGCTAATTTTACCTCTACTTCACCACGTTTATCTGGACCTACTGTTTGAGATTTACCGCCTTTTATTGCCACGGGATTGGTCATGCGAGCGACCGACGCCAGAGCTGCCCGGAGTGACCAGTTTCCGCCCTCACCAGTCTTGCTGCAACCGTGATGCCGCAATCACGCGTCACGGGACTCAACGCCGTCGTCGTAGATCGACCGCTTATCTACGACGATTCTACCTACTTTACCTGAGGTTGAGAGACTCCCGGCCAAAACGGCGAGCTCTCTCTCCTCACTTGTACATAGTCATATAATGATTGTTCAATAAATAGTTTAAGTGCAGCATAAAAACTATAAGTGTTGTGCTTTCCAAATAACCTCGCTTTTCACCTTTCCCACTCACTCGCGATCGCTGTAAATTTATCTCAACCTAAAGCGCAACTTCCGCGCTTTCCCAAACATTTGGCATCCATTGTGGGGAAAAGTTCCCCGGAAAAAGGCCTGTCGCGAGTGAAAAAGGAAAGTTAAAAATTGTGCCACGCCGCGGCCATTTTCTTCTCTGCAGTTCGAACTAAGATGATGCCAGTGATGGCTAACCCGTGGCGCGCGCATCACCGCTGCGCAGCCACGCTTCAGTGTCAGTGACAACAGTCGTCGTGGGAGGAAGAGAGACGGACGATTGCGCTCCACGACTCTCCTCTCCACACCGAAAGCCGCGCTCGCAGCTGGACCAAGGCGGCCTGTCCAGCGAGCACTCATCGGCCAACAAGAGCGACCATCTTGTTGGCACCTCACCATCCAGGTTACCCTGGAGCCTACCATGCCACCCGCGTAACCAGTACCCAAACCTAAGACGACGGTGGATTAGAAGGAGACAGCAACACTCCCGCTTGCTGTCATCTGAAACCCGTCGGCCTACCACGTCCCTGCCGCACTGCAGCCCCTCTGCAGTGGGGGAGAGAGAGAGAGAGAAGGCACCTCGATCAGCTGACTCCGCTAATACGGTGGGTCCGCTCTTAGTCGCAAACTTTTGTTGCGCAATTTCATAATTAATATTCCTTTTCTTTGTTTGTTTGTTTAGATTCTGAACGGTGTAGGTAAAGTTGACTAGACTTGTTTTCAATTTTATTGCCTTTTCTTAAGTTTGTTTATTTTTACTTTTCCAAACCAAGTAGTCAGTTGACCCAATAACTCCATAATTGAGTACAGCTGCTACTATTTTGACAAATAAGTGACTATTTTATGGTCAAGTTAATATCAAAATTAGGAATATTTTTCTCATTGATCTCGAGATCATATTGAAATTTAATTCTATTTATTGTTCTATCTTCACTTACACAATTAAATTTGCAGGTGAAACTACCTGGTAACTTGTAGTCTACGCTGACTGTTCGCCAACATCTGAGCATCCATTGGCACCTGTAAGAGCAAGCGAAGGGACTTTCTTCACCAAGTGGTAGTCCTCGAATCCTCATACAGCTGCAGCAGCACTCCCAGAGTTCTTCGATAGCCTTGGGTTCAAAAGTACTGTTTTGTATGGTTGTTAGAGTCAGCGTTGGAACCAATTTTTGCCAATCTTTATTAGTTTGTTTCAAGACCAATTTTCTCAAGACAATCATTTTGATTACCTACCCAACTGTAATACGTACTAACTATAATCACCTTTTAGTTTGCTTTCATCTCTCAGCGGTGTTCAGCTTGTTTGAATACCTTTTGATCTTTTTATTTGAAAGATCAATCCAAGTGCCTACTAACCCTTGCCCCCACTCAACCCAATTAGAGTTGTTTAGGGATTTTCATTTCCTTTTTTCTCTATAGTTTTTTGTTTATCTATTTACCTTTTTTCTTCTACCTTTATTTTTTGATTTTTTCACTTTCTTCATTTTTTAAACTTTCATTAAAAATTATGTTAAGGTATTCTTACGAAATCAGTCACCTGCCTGGCTTGGTTGTTTTTATTTAAATTGTATTTCAGTTTAAATTATTCTTTACCAGCAATTTTCATAGGTTTGAATATTTTCCGATTTTCTTTTATTTAAATTGTATTTCAGTTTAAATTCTTTTCCACCAATAATATTCATAAGTTTGAATATTTTTTCCATTCTTTTGTTTAAAGAATAATTGCCTCATCTTAATTGTATTTCAATTAAAGATTGTTCCACCAGTGATATTCATAAGTCTGAATATTTCTTCCATTCTTTTGTTTAAAGAATAATTGCCTCATCTTAATTGTATTTCAATTAAAGATTGTTCCACCAGTGATATTCATAAGTTTGAATATTTTTTCATTTTTTCATTTAAAGAATAATTGTGTTTCAATTTATATTTTCACCACTCATGTTTTTTTTGCCGTGTCGAAATCGCCTCAAGTTTAGAAAACAAATTAAAATTGTGTTTCAATTTAAATTTTCATAAGCCAAAAGTCAGTTTTTAACCTTTACCTGTTTATTTGTTATTTCAACTACCAGCATACCTTGCAAAATGAATAAACCAAATTCATTTGCTCAAATCCTTAGCGCATAAGTTTTAATCCGAAATCAAATCGTTACTCATTTCGAAATCTTCGAGCAAAAGGGAGCGAGTTGATGATTCGCGAGTTAGCAGAGAAACGCATCCTGCGTCTCAAACAACTCTGGTAAGATTTTGTCAAAAATGACCGAATTTTAAGGAACTGCAAGGATGTAGACCGTAGCCACGACTACTTCGTAAAAGACATGTACTACCATACGCAGGACATCTTTGATGACGTGTGGTGTGACTCCATCCAATTTCTTAAAATTAAGCCACTTGCGACACCTCGAGTCCAGGCCTCGGCTACTCATTTCAAGGTTCAGCCACCTGCGATACCTCAAGTTCAGGGCTCGGCTACTCATTTCAAGGTTCAGCCACCTGCGACACCTCAAGTCCAGGCCTCGGCTACTCATTTCGAAGTCCAGCCACCTGCGACACCTCAAGTCCAGGCCTCGGCTACTCATTTCGAAGTCCAGCCACCTGATCTAAACCAAGCTCAGGCTCCGGCCTTACTTTTCAAAACTCAGGCACCTGCGGCAGCCAAAGCCCGGGTGCCAGTCACGTCTTTTGAAAATCAGCCACCTGAATTAGTTCAAATTCAGGCTTCGACGACCCCCTCCAAGATGAAATCACCTGAGACACCTCAAGTCCAGGGTCCAGCGAACCTCTCCAAGAGCAAGCCACCTGTTGCTGACCTGGCTCAGGCACCGGCTATCGCTTTCGAAAGACAGCCACCTGAACTGCTTAGAGTTCAGACTTCTGCTAAAATCCCCAGAGTTAAGCCACCTGCAACAATTAAAGTCCAAGCTCTGGCAATCATGATGAAAGTACAGCCACCTGAACTAATCCAGCTTTAGGCGCCGGCTATATTCTCAAAAATTCAGCCACCTGAACCACTCCAGGTTCAGGCCCCAATCACGATCTCAAGCGTTCAGCCACTTGAAGTACCTCAACTTCAGACCCTGGCTGTAACATTATTTAACTGTTGGGTTTTCGACCCAGGAATTTTCCTTGGATAGAGCATCAAGCTCTTACCAAAATTGCCCAGTAAGCCCCTACGTTAAATCGTATGCTTGCTAACCACCCCAGTCTTAACCTACAATAATTTTTATATATTACTTAATATTATTTTTATTTTTATTATGTTCACAGATATTATTAATCGACTACAGTCGATTAAGGCGGGCGGAATGTTTGAGATTTACCGCCTTTTATTGCCACGGGAATGGTCATGCGAGCGGCCGATGCCAGAGCTGCCCGGAGTGACCAGTTTCCGCCCTCACCAGTCTTGCTGCAACCGTGATGCCGCAATCACGCGTCACGGGACTCAACGCCGTCGTCGTAGATCGACCGCTTATCTACGACGATTCTACCTACTTTACCTGAGGTTGAGAGACTCCCGGCCAAAACGGCGAGCTCTCTCTCCTCACTTGTACATAGTCATATAATGATTGTTCAATAAATAGTTTAAGTGCAGCATAAAAACTATAAGTGTTGTGCTTTCCAAATAAACTCGCTTTTCACCTTTCCCGCTCCCTCGCGATCGCTGTAAATTTTCCTCAACCTAAAGCGCAACCTCCGCGTTTCCCCAAACACCTACTGAATAGCAAATAACTACTTCCAACTCTCTCTTCAGCATCTTTTATCAGAATATTCATAGTATCAGAGGTAGATTGGGCTATTTTCGCGATCGTATTTCATTTTTTCTTGATTACCAGATAATTATGCTTACTGAGACATGGCTAGATGACGATATTAACTCTTCTGAACTTGGGCTATCTGAATTCACTATTTTTCGTTGTGACAGTTCTATTTTCACGAGTGATAAACTAGGTGGTGGTGGAATCTTAATTGCCGTACATAATAATTTTAGAGCTGATTTTATTCCTATAGTTGATAATACTTTTGAGCTCCTACTTGTTAATATTCCATCTGATTCTACAAACATTATATTAGGTTTAGTCTATCTTCCACCAAGCTCACCTCCAGAAAGGTATGACGCTCTTGTTGCTAATATTAATAATTCTTTAATTAATTATTACGACTCTACTTCTAGCTTCAATTTTATTTTTATAGGAGATTTCAATTTATCTCATTGTAATTGGTCCTTTGGGCCCACCCATGCAAACATTTATTATAAAAATGCAACCAATTCGATTATCAACTCATCAGCCAGTATTCTCAACCTTTGTAAAATGCACAATTTATTTCAATTCAATAATTTAGCTAATATCTCTTGAAATATTCTTGATTTAATTTTTTCTAATATAACTGGCACGACTGCTTCTGAAGCCTCTGATTCGATCTTTGACTGTGATGTTTATCATCACCCCCTTACAATTAATGTACCTTTCACTCAACCCAAATTACTCAATTCTATACAATATTTTTATGATTTCAAAAGAACTAATTTTCACAAATTTTCTCTTTCACTATCAAATCTCAATTGGCCAGGGATTGATTTTGAATTCTCTGATTTCGATAGCGATGTAGCAATGATCTTAAATACTTTGAGCGGTTTCATTAATTTACACGTACCGAAAATCAAAGTTAAACCCAATAACTTTCCTCGATGGTTCTCATCTGAATTGATTGAAGCTATCACCGAAAAAAAAATCCTTCATATTTACTCTAAAGAATTTGAATCCGAATTTTTTCGTAATCTTTTTCGCAAACAACGATCACTATATAAAACTTTGCTTAAACGGGACCCCGATGATTACGCCATGAAAACTGAAAATTCTATTTCTCATGACAGTCGTTCTTTCTTCAAATACGCAAATTCCCTCGCTAATTCTCATGATATCCCTTCTGATATGCATTATGTTAATGTCAAACCCTTCAATGGTCCTGACATCGCTAACTTGTTTGCTAATAAATTTGGCAGTGTATATACTAATGTCGATCTTTCAGATACTCCTGTGAGCTTTGATTGCAATGATTGTTTTGGGCAAATTGTTTTAACTAAGCAAAATATTATCACTTGTATTGACAAACTTAATTTACACTCTAGTCCAGGCCCAGACGAAATACATCCCTTACTATTAAATAATTGTAAAGACTTTTTTACTGATTTACTTCTGAACATCTTCAATTATTCTTTAAAGAACGGTACGATTCCTAACTGTCTTAAACACAGTTACGTCACGCCTCTGTTTAAATCAGGAGATAGAACAAACGTTGACAATTATCGTCCTATTTGCAAACCTCTTCTTTTTCTTAAAATGATTGACGAAATTGTTTGCTTGAAAATAACTCCTTATATCTGTAAATTTATAGCCCCTGAACAACATGGTTTCTTCAATGAACGTTCCACTGCAACCAATTTGAGTGTTTACACTGACTTTATTTCTTCTCATCTTAATAAAGGATTTTCAGTTGATGCAGTTTATACTGATTTTTCTCGTGCCTTTGACACTGTAAATATTGAACTGCTGTTAAGGAAACTCTCAGCTTATGGCATCACTGGTTGTCTCTACAATTGGTTTCGCACATTCCTGTCAGATAGAAAACAATCCATTAGAATTAAAAACTTTACCTCTATAGCATTTGATGTTACTTCTGGAGTTGGACAAGGCTCACACCTAGGCCCTCTACTATTCCTGCTGTTTATAAATGACATCAGATATATTATAGTATTCTGTCACTTTTTATTGTCTGCTGACGATCTTAAAATCTTCAAAGCAATTTTCTCTCACCAAGATCATCAGCTTATTCAAACTGATCTTAATAAACTTTATTCATGGTCTCTTATTAATGGCCTACATCTTAATTTTAGCAAATGCTTTACGATTACGTTTGGTTGCAAAACTCCTCATCAAATTGTTTACAACATAGGAAATCATGATTTTACTCGTGTTAGTCATATCAAAGATTTAGGTGTTATTTTCGACTCACGTTTCTCATTTAACAATCATATTCAATACATTATAAGTAAAGCAACTAGAAAGATTAATTATATTAAAAGGTTTTCATACAAATTTAGACTTCCCTCTACCTATAGAACTTTTTATTTTGCATATATCTACCCGATACTAATGTATTGCTCTATCATCTGGGACCCATACAATGACTACCAAATCTATGAGATTGAGAAATTAAACCATAAGTTTTTAAGATTTGTTTCATTCAAAATTGGTACTCCTATGCGATTCGACTGTCACGATTACTCTCCAATACAACGTAAATTAAATATTTCAACACTACAATCTGCCAGACGTAGAGCTCTTGCTATCTTCGCCTACAAGATCATCAATGGAATCATTGACTCCAGTGAATTAATTGGCTCACTACAATTCTACGTTCCGCCAAGAAATTTCAGAACCAACAACAAGTGCTTTATTACTGAGTTTCATGCTAAAAACATTCTAAGTCATTCACCAATACATAGACTTTCAGTGTTGTGCAATGAATTATCAACTGATTTTGACTTTTTTAATATTTCTTTATATTCATTTACAACAGTTAGCCGAAAAATACTTGTTTTTGATTAACTTCATTATTTATTTTACTTTTATATTTTTTTGTTGATGAAAATGTATTTTATTATTATTATAATTATTATTGACAATGTATTATATTACCACCTACCAAATCTAAACATTGTTATTATATGTGTATTTAAATGGGATTACTCCCGTGTATCAATAAATAAATAAATAAATAAATAAATAACCAAACTATGTTGTCAAAATATTTTTACAAAAAAGAACTTATTTTAAACAAAATTTGCCGCAAACTAGAGGTTTCTATCTCATTTTGATCAAAAGTTAGAATTTTTCGAAAAAGACCTTAAAATTGCTCAAAACAGCTTAAAAATAGGCCATTTTTCAATCTTTGAAAAAATCTAGTACCAAGCAGAAATAAGATAGAGACCTCTAGTTTGCGGCAAAAGTCTTCTATTAAATAGTACTTTTGCCAAAAAAATTGCAATAAAATCAGTGAATCTCGTGCCAACGGTTTTTTAAAAAAGTATTATTTTGCCCCATATACAGGGTGGCGCATCTTAATCTATCGCGGAGATTATCTTGAAATCAAAGCATTGTTAGAAAAAACTTTTCAGATAAAAGCTGTTTGGTTCGAAGGGGGTTGTAAAATAGCGACCTTAGATTTGGGCCAAGGGCCTTAGGTTGGGCCCTACGGACCCAAAGTCCAGTTTTTTAAATGGGAACCCCTATTTTTTACACTGGATTTGAAAAGAGCGGAAAATTTTACAATTTTTAGGTACTTTTCAAAAAAAATTTGGGGCCCGTCTGAGGCCCAGTAAACCTCGATAAGACTTTTTTATCTTTGGCACCGTTCTTTGTGGGAAAAACATTTAAAATAATGCACGTGCATTGAAAAAGATTCTTGATTTTCCATTTCCCACACAATGGGCCCAACAAAATTCGGTTTGGGGCCTTAAATTGGGTCCTACGAACTCAAAGTCTGGTTTTTTGAATGGAAACCCCCTATTTTTTACACCAGACTTGAAAAGAGAGGAAAATTTTAGGATTTTTAGGTGCTGTTCGAAAAATTATTTGGGCCCGTCCGAGACCCAGTAAACCTCGATAAGGCTTTTTTATCTTTGGCACCGTTCTTTGTGGGAAAAACATTTAAAATAATGCACGTGCACTGGAAAACATTCTTGATTTTCCATTTCCCACACAATGGGCCCAACAAAATTCGGTTTAGGACAATAAACCTCCTATTCTTTACACCGGACTTGAAAAGAGAGAAAAATTTTATGATTTTTATTTTTTATTTTTAGGCCCACCGATGCCTAGTAAGCCTCGATAAGGTTTTTTTTATCTTCGGCAGCGTTTTTTTTGAAAAAGGATTTTTAATAAAAACAGGCCTTATGGACCCCAATTCCGTTTTCTAAATTTGGAATCCTATCTTTGATGATTACCTTTTGCTTGACCCTAAATTCGGATTAAGCGGTGAATCCAAAATTTTAAGGTATTTTTAAAAAACTTTTTTGGCCTAAAACGTTTCGTGGAATTCTTTGGCATGCTTCTCTGATGCGGTTTATCATATCATCTCTCGTTGTTACCTCTTTCTCATAAACCACATTTTTCAAATAACCCTAAAGATAAAAGTCGGGGGATGTTAGATCTGGTGATCGAGGTGGCCATGCAATTAGACCCTGACGTCCAATCCACCTGTTAGGATATTGTGAATTCAAAAAAGCTCGTACGTTTAGTTCAAAATGTGGTGGAGCTCTATCCTGGTGCAGCCACATTCTTTGTCTGGTTTCAAGATCAACATTCTCGAGTAGTTCTGGAAGATGGTCCCTGAGTAATTGCAGATACGACGCACCATTTACGTTTCCTTCAAAAAAATATGGCCCGATCAGGTAGCCATTAACAATTCCGCACCACACCTTCGGTGTGCCGCGGACACTCCATCGGTTTTGATTATCAATGCTTCTGCACCAATGAGGGTTTACATCGGACCAATAATGGCAGTTATGTCGATTTAATTTACCATTATTTTTAAATGTTGCCTCATCAGAAAACATTACGAAATTAAAAAAATTTGGACCTCGTTGAATTCTTCGAAGAGCCCATTGACAAAATTGAATTCGAGCGAGAAAGTCAGCAGTTGTCAACGCCTGTACCAAGGTAATAATATAAGCATGATATTTATTTTTCTTTAGGATTTTTAGAGCCACGTCTTTAGTAATTCCAGTCTCTTGTTCAATTTTTCTGCTGCTGATGTGTGGATTCAAATGTGTCAAAGCAAGTACGACTAAAACACGGGCATCGTTTTCATCATATCCATGATGCGGACGCTGACGTTTAAGATGTCCGTTTCGAGCTCTTTCTGTGACATCTCTGATTGTGTCTCGAGTTGGATGCCTTCTATGAGGAAAGCGCTCTGCATATCGTAAGGCAGCATGAGCATAAACACCGCCTGATTCTCCAAGAATCATTATCATATCAACTATTTCATTAGGCGAATAGTCAGCCATTGAAAAAAAAATTTTGTCTGTCAAACTTCGAAATAAATATTCATCCTAAAAATCAAATTCTTTAGTTGGTATTTTGTTCAAATATTCAGACGAATCTTAGCTTGTGATTAATTTCGAATTTTAATAAGTACGATGTAGTTTTGTAGAAAAAAAATTTAATAATAAATTATATTCGATATTAATCGCTATAATTTTTAATTATGCATTATGTAATTACTGTTTATTAATTTTTACATGTAAAATCAAACAATGAAAGAATCTCTTTAAATTACACTTGATAAAACGAGATTAAATATAATAAATATGGAATGATCATGATTAATTAACGAAAAACTTTAATTACAAAGAAATAAGGACTTAAAAAGTCGTAGCACTGAAGTTAAAATTGTCTACTTAATAGAAAAATTAGTAAACAAATAATTTGTTGCTTGGTTACAGAAATAACCAAATTTATGTGCCATGGCCAGTACTTATGATTTTTTTTGATGAAAATTACATAATCAAAAAAAATACTTTTTTCGGGATCAATACTGCCAAGGATAAAAAAAACCGAGGTTTACCAGGCATCAGCGGGCCTGAAATTTTTTTTCAAAAAATATCCAAAAAATATTAAAGTTTTGCTCTCTTTTCAAATCAGGTGTAAAAAATAGGGGGTTTCCATTTAAAAAACCAGACTTTGGGTTTGTAAGGACCGGTTTAAGGTCCCAAACCGAATTTTGTTGGGCCCATTGTGTGGGAAATGAAAAATCAAGAATCTTTTCCAGTGCAAGTGCATTATTTTAAACGTTTTTCCCCCAAAGAACGGTGCAAAGGATAAAAAAGCCCTTTCGAGGTTTACTGGGCCTTGGACTGGCCCAAAAAATTTTTTGAACAGAACCTAAAAATCCTAAAATTTTCCTCTCTTTTCAAGTCCGGTGTAAAAAATAGGGGGTTTCCATTTAAAAAACCAGACTTTGAGTTCGTAGGGCCCAGTTTAAGGCCCCAAACCGAATTTTGTTGGGCCCATTGTGTGGGAAATGGAAAATCAAGAATCTTTTTCAATGCACGTGCATTATTTTAAATGTTTTTCCCACAAAGAACGGTGCCAAAGATAAAAAAGCCTTATCGAGGTTTACTGGGTCTCAGACGGGCCCCAAATTTTTTTTGAAAAGTACCTAAAAATTGTAAAATTTTCTGCTCTTTTCAAATCCGGTGTAAAAAATAGGGGTTCCCATTTAAAAAACTGGACTTTGAGTCCGTAGGGCCTAAATCTAAGGTCACTATTTTAAAACCCCCTTCGAACCAAACAACTTTTATCTGAAAAGTTTTTTCTTACAATGCTTTAATTTCAAGATAATCCCCGCGATAGAATAAGAAGCGCCACCCTGTATATATATATGATGACGCTGTGGTCAAGATGCTCCAAAATCTTATTTGGAGCAACTTGACCGCAGCGATCGGCGTGGCAGAAACTAACAATTTTGCCGATTTTGGAACATAACTTTGGTTCTAATAAAGATAATCAACTCTAGTTTGGCTTAAAACCTTTCTCTAATTAGTACAAATAACTGCTGTAAGTTTTGAGTCGATCGGTTGAGAACTGAAAAAGTTGTGAGCAAACACACAAACCTATGAATATGAATTATATATAAGAGATAATATTTTTATCGGAAAGCTAAGCCTTGAAAAAAGTCATATGCTTTTGCAACGATTAAACCATTTAACTTTTATAAAATTATGCAAAAAAAAAAATTAATTGATTGATAAGTTTTAGATGTATGGCTGTGTCGAGATGGATGATTCTATCGATACTGAAAAAAATTGAAATGTATAAGTTTTCTTTTATACTTTTATTTATGAAGCTATCCAAATAAAAGTTATCTAAAAAATAAAAACATATGTCCAAAAACTACTGTTACTTTGTCATAATAAGTACATTTTCGATGAATAATACTTATTAATGGTGATAGCTTGGACGTGGTGAGTACAATTATGGTAAAAATCAGAGGTGGGCACTATTCGGACGCTAAGAATTTCGAATAAATTTTTTAAAAAATGAATTTTTCGACCGGATTTTCATGGATAAATCCGTTTTAGAACTTTTCTAACTCAACTGTATAAAAAACCGGAAGTATTCGAAATTTTATTCGTCGAATAAATTTTCGAATACTTCCGTTATTCGAAAATTTATTCGACGAATAAAATTTCGAACAATCGTTTTATTCGAAAATTTATTCGACGAATAAAATTTCGAATACTTCCGGTTTTTGATGCAGTTGAGTTAGAAAAGTTCTAAAACGGATTTATCCATGAAAATCCGGTCGAAAAATTCATTTTTTAAAAAATTTATTCGACATTCTTAGCGTCCGAATAGTGCCCACCTCTGGTAAAAATATATAACCAAACATTTTTTTGTAAAAATATAATTATAAAATTATCGGCACGACGTTCTGTGAAAATTTTTCAGTTGATAATTTATTTTCGTTGACAAAGTTTGCTTTACGTATAAAAAAATAGATACCCTCAAAGGCGGCAGTCCTTTTATGGCAAACGGGTTTTTAACACTGACTACCGTGAAAGCGTACCGCCTTATATACTTTAAATTTTATAAAATAAGATTTATAAAATAAAACTTTTTGTAGAATTTTTTAAAAAAGTGTCTAGGTACCATCGTCGTGTACCGTATACGGTGCACAGTACATGGCTCATAAGAGTTATTTTAGAGTTTATGTGCAATTTAGTGGGTTCTTTTGTAAGGGCTCTTAGATTAAAAGTTAAAACAAGTATCTCTTTAAACTTAGGTGGTTTATTAGAGATAAATTGTAGCATTTCAGGTTAAAAGCTACCATATACCGTGTACACTACACGGTGATTGTACCTAGACATAACCATTTTTTAAGCTGCATAATAGTTGACGATAAAGTATATGTATTGATGAAATTTTTATTTTTATTTATTTAAAAAATACTTCGTTTCATCATTTGCATGGGTGGTTGGCCAGAATTTTGAATGTGGAATGTATTTTTGTTGATGCATGACACATGTGGATGAGGTCGTTAAATTCATAAGGAAGGGCAATGATTTGTGTTAAATATTGAGTTAGCTTTTCAGCTCCAAATAATTTTAGTGAGTATAGTAGGGGGAGTGAGTAATTAAAATACACCTTTTTTATTATTATATACAATTGAGAATTTATTTACAATATTTACAGACTTTCTGGGTTCTGGGTTGAGTTAAACAATTGTGTACACCTTATTTGAGTATTTACAATAATAAAGAGTTGCAATCAACTCAGTTGTTTTGATGTACACCTTGATGAATCAGCCTGTTGTTATGATAAAACTTCTTTGTTGTTGAGCAGAGTTCTTGGGTGATTGTTAATGATGAGTGAATCCTTTTGAGAGTAAACCAGTTGAGCGTTGAGAGGAGCTTGACGAGTAGTACCTTGAGGAAAAGCCAAACCAAAATACCGCGTTCACCCTGCGGCGATAGCGAGGGTATGGTCGTTTGCGCTTAAACCATGAGAGATGAGCCAGTGACTTCCCACTCTTGCATGATTTTCAAGTAATTTGTAAACACACAATTATATTTATTGGCACTCAATAATCACTTCCCTTTGAGCTCGCATTCGGCTTATTATTAAATCCGTGCTTCTTTTGCTTACACGAGGCGTGAAAGCAAGCCGAAAAAACCCGGATGATGAAATCCAAGTAAGCAGTTGATTTTTACCCGTGTTGAGCCCAAATAATGAAAGCACTCCGTAATTAATCGCGCACTCGCACATTACCTTTTCTTTGAGTATTACAGCAAATTATTATTGAATTGGCTTGAGTCACGTTGGCACGAGGTGCAACGCTAGCCGACATGAGTTAGCCTGCAAACGAAGTCGGAGCACGAGGCAGCTGCCGAGGTGGCGCTCGGTCGGTGAGCCAGCCGATAAGTGACCAACGCGAGATAATTGAGGTGGCTGATTTAAATATTGAATTAATACTTATTAATTTGGTAAAATTAAGACTCTTGTACTCATCCCTACCCCTAAAATCCAGCTGGAAATCCAGCTTGAAAACCAGCCGTCATATTGGAACCGAAATCCAGCTGGATAGTCAGCTGGAAATCCAGCTGGATTAAAAAAAAAAAATTTCGTCAATTTTGCTTAAAATCGAGTTATTATTAATTTTTCAATAATTTCGAAATTTTGAACTTAGTTTTTTTTTTTTTTTAATTTTCTAGCTGGATTTATCCAGCCAGATTTATCCAGCTGGATTTCCAGCTGGTTTTCAAGCTGGACAAATCCTTCCGGACAAATCCAGCTAGAAAATTAAAAAAAAAAACTAAGTTCAATTTTTTCAAAATCATTGAAAAATGAATAATAACTCGATTTTAAGCAATATTAACTAAATTTTTTTTTTTTTAATCCAGCTGGAAATCCAGCCGTCATTTTGGAACCGAAATCAAGCTGGATAGCCAGCTGGAAATCCAGCTGGAAACCCAGCTGGATTTTAAGGGTAGGGATCTGTTTAACTTTAACAAACTTTAACAAAAGATTCAATTAACTTCTAATTTGGGCTTTACATAATGTCGCAATTTACGTGACATCGCTTCGCTCAAGATTTTGATGGAGCGTTGCTTGCGAAGAGTTATGAGTTATTGCCGTGGCGAGCGAGAGGCCCTTTTCTCTCTGCACACAACATTGTACGGAGGTGTGATATGAATTAAACGCGCGAAAATATAAAAAAATAGAGTTATAGCGCTAAATATTCCGCCCACCACGAAATGATTAAAATAGTTTCGTCCCAGCTGAAAAAATCCATATGGAAATCCGTAAGGAAACCCGTACGGGGACTCGTAAGGGTTCCCGTAAAGGACCCCATACGGGTTTCCGATACTGATATTTGGTCAGGGTTTCCGTACGGGTTTCCATACGGGTTTTTTTTTTCATTTAATTTTATTTTCACACTATTTTTTTATTTATTTAATTTAATATTATTATTAGATATTAATATATTATTCTTTATAAGATTTAATTATTAATAATAAAGGTATTTTGAATAAAATTATCGAAGAAAAAAATTTTGTTCGACTGAGATTCGAACCCACGACCCCGGGCATGGCAGGCAGACACTCTACCAACTGAGCCATTGAGCTAGCTTGCTCGAAGACTTTAATTAAACTACTTAAACAACTGTTTTATATTTGATTTTTAACTAGTCTCTCTCAGCGCGCAAACACGAGCAATTGTATTACATTATCTTAAATCTAAAACAAATTTTGTCGAAGCTTCATCTAAATTAAAGGGCTTAACCGACAATAAGTTGTATATTAAAGGAGTTTAATTGAGGTCTTGATGCATGCTAGCTCAATGGCTCAGGTGGTAGAGTGTCTGCCTGTGATGCCTGGGGTCATGGGTTCGAATCTCAGTCGAACAAAATTTTTTTCTTCGATAATTTTATTTAAAATAATTTTATTATTAATAATTAAATCTTATAAAGAATAATATATCAATATCTAATAATAATATTAAATAAATAAAAAAATAGTGTGAAAATAAAATTAAAAGAAAAAAAAAAAAAAAAAAAAAAACCCGTATGGAAACCTGTACGGAAACCCTGACCAAATATCAGTATCGGAAACCCGTATGGGATCCTTTACAGGAACCCTTATGGGTCCCCGTACGGGCCCACTTACGGATTTCCATATGGATTTTTTCAGCTGGGGTTACTAATTTGTGCAAAATATAGTATATATTATGTATAGTATATATTATGACGTAACCGCGTTTTCATAAAATTTTTCGATTGCAATTTAAAAAAAAATAAAAGAGAAAATGTAAAAAAACGCTCTGTAGCGCGCTAGATAATATTTTTAGCTATTTATGAGCCTTATTTGATAAAAATTGGTTAACCAATAACTTCAGGAAACTTGGAAAATCGGTTTTCTTGTTATTCAGCAAAATTGTAGTAGTGTATGTCGTCTGCTAGTTGCTGCTAGTGAGCGAAGGATGCAGTACTGCCAAATATAACCAATAATTTTATATGCATCAAGCAACAATTATTAGTGAAAACTAAAAACAAAAACTACTTTTTAATATAAAGTGTTAATTCATGACAATAGGATAAATAAAAATAGTAAAAAAATCAATCATTTTCTTGTGAGCTATCTAGTGTTCATAACTATAGTAGATGTAAATAAACTAATGCTTTTAAATAAATTTATCTTAAATATGTTTTTGTTGACTCCTCCATCCAATTTGACTGTTGCTGCGTTTTCTTTAATACTTGGCGTGCAATAAGAGAAATCAAACTAAATTTTAACAACTATTACAGTTTATCAAAACTAAAATTGTTCACTCACTTTTATTTAGTAAAAGATTTTTAATCAAACATTACTTTTAAATAAAAAGTGGAAATTCATAACTACCAGATATCTAAAAAAGAAAAAAACTCTCTTGTGTTCATGAATCATAGGTGTAAATGTATAACGGCTGTTTTTAAATAAATTTTGCTAATATAAATTTTTGTTGTTTTCTCAAATTTGAGTGTGGCTTTTTGAATTTGATGAAGATTTGTGGAAACCAACGCTTAGATAAAATAATTGTGTACTTAAGGGCACAATAAGTATAATAAAATTAAATTTTAGTTGCCCACAACTTATAAACACTACAATTTTTTACTCTCTTTTCTCTAGTCAAAGGATTTTCTATTAATTAGGGTCCAGAGTTTCAAGTCAATAAGTCCATTGGTTTTTTCATAAAAATTATACCCTCAAAAAAAGAATGATACTTGGTTTTATCAGATTTTAAGTTTTGACCTTATCTGCTTTAGTAATTAAGTTTATTAAACATCTTTAGTAATTGATTAGAAGTGTAAAAGAAAATTTCTAAATTTATTTAAAATAACAAGAAAGCAGGGTCCAGAGTTTCAAATCAATAGGTCCATGAGTTTTTTCATAAAAATTATACCCTCAAAAAAACAACGATACTTGGTTTTATCAGATTTTAAGTTTTTACCTTATCTGCTTTAGTAATTGATTAGAAGTGTAAAAAAAAATTTCTAAATTTATTTAAAATAACAAGAAAGCAGGGTCCAGAGTTTCAAGTCAATAGGTCCATTGGTTTTTTCATAAAAATTATACCCTCAAAAAAAGAACGATACTTGGTTTTATCAGATTTTAAGTTTCGACCTTATCTGGGCGTCCTGGTTTTTTTATCAATAAAAAAACCAATGAAAAAATTATCTCCCAAACTATACAACCCAATAACGCTAGGCATGCGAGTTTTTTATAAGCAAAAAAATTTATAAACAAGTTATCCCCCAAGCTTTACAACCCAATAACGCTGGGCGTCCTGGTTTTTCTATCAATAAAAAAACTAATAAACAAATTATCCCCTAAACTATACAACCCAATAACGCTGGGTTTCCGAGTTTTTTATAATTAAAAAAATTAATAAACAAATTATTCCCCAAGCTTTACAACCTAATAACGCTGGGCATCCGAGTTTTTTATAAGCAAAAAAATTAATAAACAATAAACCCCTTCGCAGTAAAACTAAATAACGCTGGGCATCCTAATTTTTTATAAATAAAAAAATTAGTAAACAAATTATCTTCCAAGCTGTACAACCCAAAAATGCTAGGCGTCCGAGTCTTTTGTAAATAAAAAATTACTAAACAAGTTACTCCTTATCTGTAAAACTCAATAACGCTGGGCATCCTAACTTTTTTTATCAAGGTAACAAAACTAATAAACAAATCATCCCCTAAACTATACAACCCAATAACGCTAGGCGTCCTAGTTATTTTATGAATAAAAATACTAAATAACAAATTATCCCTCAAGCTTTACAAGCCAATAACGTTGGGAGTACGGGACTTTTTAAAATTAATTTAACAATTCAATAAATGAACAGGCTTAATCGTTAAACCTAGTGAAAAATTTGGGGCTCTTAATAAACAAATAAATGATTTAATAGACTATCACGAGGCACTTATCTTTGATATTCAGAAAAACTGCAGTTGATATGTCCAGGATTAAATTACCGTTGACAACAACAAAAAAACAGACGCCCAGCGTTATGGTTGTATAGCTTGGATATAATTTGTTTTTTAGATTTTTTTATTGTTTAAATAACTAAGATGCCCAGCGTTATTGGGTTGTTTAACTTATGGGTCAATAGATAGTTAATTTTTTTTTTCATAAAAAATTCGGACGCCCAGCGTTATTGGGTTGTATAGCTTGGGGGATAATCTTATAATTAGTTTTTTTATCGATAAAAAAACGAGGATGCCCAGCATTATTGGGTTGTATAGTTTGGGGGATAATTTGTTTATTAATTTTTTTATTCATAAAAAACCAGGACGCCCAGCGTTATTGGGTTGTATTACTGGGGAAATAATTTGTTTATTAATTTTTTTAATTACAAAAAACTCGGACGCCCAGCGTTATTGGGTTGTATAGCTTGGGGGTTAATTTGTTTATTATTTTTTTTACTTATTAAAAACTTGTACCCCCAGCGTTATTGGGTTGTAAAATTAGGGGGTATGTTATTTATTGAATTATTAGTTCATAAAAAAAGCTGGGCGCTCAGCGTTATTGAGTTTTTTGTTTGCCTGATCTGTGCCGGAAGATTTTCAAATTTCGCGGTACTACCTGGGCCGGGATCGGTCACTCTGGAGCAGACGGGTGCACTGCACACTGCACACAGGTGTAAACCAAGTGTAAACTGTAAGTTCTGTGATTACTTTGGTTCATTTAGTTTTGATATATTCTTCTGCTTTTTATTAATACTTGACTTAAATGCATGAAAACTATATTTTTTAAAATATATTCATCAGTCTAAGCATGTAATTTTTCTTTTATTGATAATTAATTATCTTACTGGGTGACGGCAAGAGAGAAGCTTTCAGTGTTAGTAAAAAAAGGAAGATGATTATAAGAAGAAAAGTAATCGACACGATTGCTACAAGATCAGGATTTAATAAAGTACCCATATCAAGATAATTATTCAAGAAATTTCAGACAGTTGGGGAAATAATTTATTAATATTGAAGAAAGAAGAATTATTTATCACTGCCTGCTGCTTGTATGATTGCTTACTAAAATTTTTTTTTTCTTTGCATGTGCTGCATGAAATAAATAATTTAAAAAATTTAGAATTTCATTGAGGGAAATAAATTTTAAAGGTTATGAGAACGGGTGCATGTGCGGTTCGCGCATTTACTACGCGTGCGGTAGCAGACGACGCAAGGATCTGCTACACATGGTTAACGGGAGGAAAACGATTTTCCAAGTTTCCTGAAGTTATTTTTTAACCGATTTTCATCAAACAAGGCTTAAAAAATAGCTAAAATTATTATCTAGCGCGCTACAGAGCGTTTTTTTACATTTTCCCTTTTATTTTTTTTTTTATAGCCACTTTTTACTTCCAGCGCTGGTTACGTCTTCACCTTAAGAAACTCGATAATTCTGTAAATACCTACGATAATCACACGAATAAAATTGATTTTATGCATGATTGTAACGTTGAACGAAAACAAAAACAAATTATTTGATAAACAGCTTGCAAGTTTAAAAAAAACTCATTTAAAAATATGGACTAATCCATTTACAAGTCGAACAATTTTTAAAAATTCTCGCAAACATCTAACGAAAAACTTTCTGACATAAGAACGACTTGAGAAATTCAAGTTTTTAATAGATAAACAGTTCATTATATAAAATTACACTTAGAGAATCCTTGAATTATTACAGAATCTAATTTTCAAAACACATCACAGACACAAAGTAACTCGCTGTCAGGAACCACTCGGTTGCTTGATCAGATGAGGAACCACCCGCCATGACGGTATCCTTCGAATCCAGATGAACCTTCACAGTCTCGTTAATGGGTAGCCTCACTAGTTTGTTCAGAATCTGTGTATATTTCTTGCCATTTCAAACTTGATCACAGCTACACGAGTAAGTTCGTCTTAGCCATTTGTGAAGCTGGCGATGTGCCCAAGAGGCCACTTGGTAGATATAAGTAGGTTGTCCTTGAACAACACCAGATTTCCAATCGAAGCTTAACGATTCGGATAAACCTTTGCTGCATCTGAGATAAAAATTCGCAGTTCCAGCGTTTCCAAAAATGAGTACGCATTAAGATAATATTGTCATTATGATCAGGCAGTTGACGTTTCGTTGGTCTCGTTAAATGGCTCGGGAGTTGACCAATAAAAAATGACCCGGTTTTAGAGCTGACAAATTACCTTCATCCATACTCATTGGGCTCAACGAACGAGAATTAAGGCAGGCTTCAATCGTGGCAGCAATGGTTGAAAATTCTTCAAAGGTAAGCTTGACATAACCAATAACCTTATAGAGATGGCTTTTAGAAGATCGGACGTTGGCTTTCCAGAGTGCACTGAAATTTGGAGCTCTAGGGGGTATGTACGACCATTCGAGAGTAGATATACTACACAGCTGGGCGTGGCCTAGTCCCCACCAGCCAAACACAGCGCAGCATTTCCTCCCGTTCCAAAGTAAACGTGACTTAGTTTTATCCCCACTCCAAAGTGGGCGGGGCTTCATTAAACAAATAATATGCCTATGGTTTATGATAAATTTTGTATACCAATAAATATATTATCACGTTACTATCCGGACATTTTATATACACGTTCGGCACTAACCGGACATTTCGACACTATCCGGA
The DNA here is from genome assembly GCA_038277355.1 of Encarsia formosa. Classification (NCBI taxonomy): domain Eukaryota; kingdom Metazoa; phylum Arthropoda; class Insecta; order Hymenoptera; family Aphelinidae; genus Encarsia; species Encarsia formosa. The sequence goes on from CM076187.1 coordinate 25,146,774, forward strand.
CAGTCAGGATAGTTTTTGGTCCCATTTTTTCCGAGACCAAATAAAAATGAGTTCCAGGAATTGGGTGATGGGTTATTTAGGAAGGGTTATTTTGGTTGGATCGCGAAAACCTAGGAAAAGTATTTATTGATGGGTTATTTTGGTTTTTTTAGATATGTGGGAGGTTTTCTCCTCGTTTGCTCATGTCGAAGAGCACAATAGTTTCATTTATTTATCAATAAGTAATGTATAAATAAGTTTCATCTGACTCTACTAGACATTTTCCCCCATTGAAATTAATAATCGACCAATAACACGCTATCTTGCGCTTGAAGAAGGAGAAAAGAATGTGTGAAATATAGATGGGGATAAATCCTCTAAAATAAAAACCTTTATATAAATAGCTTTTTACTGTTGTCTACTAGACATTTTCCCCCGCTGAAGTTAATAACCAACCAATAACACGCGTTTTCCTTTATTTGCACTTGCAAAAATGAAAAGAGAATGTGTGGAATATCATAGATGGGGAGTAGTTTATGCTCTGTAATAAATACCTATAAATGAATAGGTTTCAACTGTTGTCTACTAGACATTTTCTTCTGCTAAAGTTAATAACCGATCAATAACACACTATCTTACACTTAAAGAAAGAGGAAATGGAAAGTATCCAACAGGTTTATTCTCTACAGGTCTCGCGCCAAAAGGTGGTGGCACGCTTGAAAAAGCAGAGAAGAGGCAATGAACTCGCTGGACCGGTTAAAGTACCGTAATCTTCTTGCATATAAGGCGAGTTGCGTTCGAATGTAGTGAAAGTTTACTCCGTTTGAAACATCCATGCTTGAAGTAGTAGGAAAGTGGCGTTTTTAGGTCAAGACCTGCTTTGAATGCAAACTCTTGAAACAAAGGAGATGAAATGATTATTCAATGGTGTTCTTAACAATTTATCCTTTATAGGTCTCGAAAAGTGAAGGTAGTGGCGCGCTTCAAGAGATGGCAGTGAACTCGCTTGACCACTGAAGTACCGTAATCTCCTTGCACATAACAAAGTTGCGTTGAAAGTTTACTCTTTGCCGTTTGAAACATCCATGCTTGAACTTCACCATGCAATTTCAGGTTAATTTGAACTCTCGAAACAGAGGAGATGAAATAATTATTCAATGGGGTTTTTTTTTTTTTTTTTTTTATCAAACAATTAGTTTCTGTGGTTTGTGAATTGAATAAAATATAAGACTTTTTGAAAGAAAAATATATTTTATTGAACAATCAATTTCTAAAATACATTATCAAAATTACCCTCTACATGATTATTTTGTTCTCTCAAAACAATTTTTAAATTATAAACATCATTTCTAATTTTCCCAAAATCCTTCGTCTATTTCATTTTCCTCTTCATTAGCTTCTATCTCTATTTCTTCTTCTACTTCTTCTAGATTACAAAAACATAAAATTTTATTTTTAAAATATTTTTTGGATACATAATAAAACATATGAACTTACATTTTTGGAATAATCGGAATGTGGAGAGCATTAAAACTGTAATTGATAATTTTTATCATTGTTAGTTATTAAAAACTACTTTTTAGATACTTACAAATATATATTAGGTGGATCGGATATTTTCTTATTACAGGTGGTTTCGTTGTCCCAATCTTCAATATGACATTTCATTCTCTAGCACCTGCACCCAGCACTTGCGAAAGCTTACTACTGAGAAACTGTTCCGGGATAGAAACTACATTTTCTCTTTTGAGTTCAAAAGTTCATACCTTTCTCAAGGATATTCTTTGTGTGAATTGCAGAGTTTGTTGCAAAATTATACTTTTACTTTTTGATCTCTCTTTGTGTAGTCTTGTATAAATAGAGGGGTCCAAGCGGATTGCAGTCACAAGTTAACTACACGTTTAGTACATAGTTACAATAGATTTTTCTCATATTAATAAAATAAAGGACATAAATTATAAAAAATTTAAAGATTTAAATCCAGCTGAAATTCATACTGTTGATGAAATAAAAAGTGTTGTAACTAAATTCGGTCCATCATTTATCGCGTTACTTAACAAACAGTCTTCGGTTTATTTACCTTAAAGAACCTGTGTTATTTTAAAAGAAAAACCAGATGAACTTGAGAAATTAGTTATTTTAATTAATAATAATAAGCTGGGATTAAAATTTATAAGTGAAAGATACAATCAATTTGAATTTGTTAAGTATACCCTACTACAAAAAATCCATTCAGAACCACTGAGTTTGATTCAAACTCAATGGTTTTTAATGGTTCCGAATTGTCCCAATAGACCGACAAAAATTTTTCAATCGATACCAATTGATTTTTATGGGACCTTTTTTATTCAATGAAAATTAATTGATTCCAATGGTTTTTTCAATGGAAGTGAATGGAATTGAATGGTACCTTTTCTCAATAGAAATAAATGGTCGCAAATTTTATTGGCTAAATAAAAATAAATAGATTTGAATGGTTTTGCCAATGCAAACGAATGGATTTCAATGGTACCTTTTCTCAATAGAAATCAATGGTCGCAAATTTTATTGGCTTAATAAAAATAAATAGATTTGAATGGTTTTGCCAATGGAAACGAATGGATTTCAATGGTACCTTTTCTTAATAGAAATCAAAGGTCGCAAATTTTATTGGCTCAATAAAAATAAATAGATTTGAATGGTTTTGCCAATGCGAACGAATGGATTTCAATGGTACCTTTTCTCAATAGAAATCAATGGTCGCAAATTTTATTGGCTTAATAAAAATAAATAGATTTGAATGGTTTTGCCAATGGAAACGAATGGATTTGAATGGTGCCTTTTCTCAATAGAAATCAACGGTCGCAAATTTTATTGGCTCAATAAAAATAAATAGATTTGAACAGTTTTGTCAATGGAAATGAATGGATTTCAATGGTAGCTTTTCTCAATAGAAATCACTGGTCGCTACTTTTATGAAATCAGCAAAAATGAATTTATTTGAATATTTTTGCCGATGAATGAATGAATTTCAGTAGACTTCCTTCTCAATGGAAATTAACTTTCAAAAATTTTAGGAGCTCAAAAAAAATGAATCCACTTGAACGGTTTTTTCAATGGGAATGAATAGATTGCAATAAACTTTTTTCCCAATGGAAGTTAACTGTTGCAAATTTTCATGAGCTTGAAAAAGATGAATCCATTTGAATGGGTTTTTCAATGGAAATAAATGAGTTTAAATCAGATTTATTTCCAATGAAAATCAATAGTCACAAATTTTATGAACTTGATTATAATGAACAGATTTGAATGATTTTTTCAATGGAAATAAATGGTTTTTAATGGTCTTTCTTTTAAATGGAAATTAACTCTGCATAAAAAAATATACTCGAAACCATAGAGTTAGTTTAAACTCAATGAATTTAAATGTTCCCAATTGGAATGAGCTTTAAAAAATGTGTCATTTGAAATGATTTTTTTCCACGAAAATAATGGATAAGGTCAATTGGCAACAATGAAATTCCATTGGGAGGAAAGTCCATTGAAATCCATTCATTCCCATTGAAAAAACCATTCAAATTGATTTATTATTTAATGAATAGATTTGAATGATTTTTTCAATGGAAATAAATGGTTTTTAACATGAAAAAATAGTAGATACGTGTTTTTTCTTTTTTCCATTTTCATTGTTTAAACATTATTTATTTAAACAAATTCGTAAAAAAATTTAAATTTTTATAAACTAATAACGGCATTCGATTCTTTGACCAAAAATAAGGCGAAAGTCATCTAAGTAATTTTTTGATCAGACGCTTAGATCTTTTGCTACGAGCGCTCAAACATGTAAAAATATGGTTTTATAGTGGTGAGCTCCGCGGCGCCGCACCGAAGATACACTTTTACGAGTCGGAGCTCACCACTATAAAACCATATTTTTACATGTTTGAGCGCTCGTAGCAAAAGATCTAAGCGTCTGATCAAAAAATTACTGAGATGACTTTCGCTTTATTTTCGGTCAAAGAATTAAATGCCGTTATTAGTTTATAAAAATTTAAATTTTTTTATGAATTTGTTTAAATAAATAATGTTTAAACAATGAAAATTGAAAAAAGAAAAAACACGTATCTACTATTTTTTCATGAGACAGGTTTTTCAACAGTTAGTTTTTTTAAATCACTTTTGATTTTTCCATGGGCGGTAATGGGTTAGTGGTCTTTCTTTTAAATGGAAATTAACTCTGCATAAAAAAATATACTAGAAACCATAGAGTTAGTTTAAACTCAATGAATTTGAATGGTCCCAATTGGAATGAGCTTTTAAAAATGTGTCATTTGAAATGATTTTTTTCCACGAAAATAATGGATAAGGTCAATTGGCAACAATGAAATTCCATTGGGAGGAAAGTCCATTGAAATCGATTCAGTCCCATTGAAAAATCCATTTAAATTGATTTATCATTTCAAGCTCATAAAATTTTCGACAATCAATTATCTTCGAGAAGAAAACTCATTGAAATCTATTCATTCATATTGAAAAAACCATTTAAATCGATTTATCATTTTGAACTCCTAAAATTTTCGACAATTATAAGTTTCTATTATAAGAAGGAAGTTCATGAAAATCCATTCACTCCCATTGAAAAAACCATTCAAATCGGTTCATTTTTTAAATTTGTTTGGCCATAAAAATCAATGGAATCCAATAGATTTCAATCGATTTTTACAACATCAAACCACTAGATGGCTACCTGTAACATTCACCTAAAATTGAAGTCTACGTTTTTGGATTACATATACTGGTGTAAAATTTTCATACTCAAGTAGCTAAGATCTGCTTTTCTATAATTTTTGAACTGATTGCCTCGTTGCAATCTACTAGGATCTTTTAAACATAAAAGATCTTCTTATTATTAGATTATAGTTTTTTAAAATTTTACATATATAAACTAGTTTAAAAAAATTAAAATCTATTGAAATCTATTAAACTCGATTAACATAAAAGAATCTATTGATTTCCATTGAAATCGATTAAAATTTAATAAATTTCTATTCGTCTTCATCGTTCAATCGAAACCAATCGGCAAAGTGCCGATTAAAAGTACCGATTGACATACCCATTAGAATGCATTCAATTTTTTAATCGAAATCAATGGATTTCTATCCCACTATTCAATAGATTTTAATCGACTTCAATAACAATTCCTTTTCCAATCGAAACCAATCGGCGAAACGCCTATTAAAAGTCCCGATTGAAAAACCGATTAAAAACCATTAAAATTTTCAATGGACTTCAATGGATTTTTCGTAGCAGGGTAAGTAAAATCTTTTTTTTTTTTTTTTTTTTTTTGAGTGAAATTTATTAATTTTTTTATTTATTTATTTATTTATTGTATCAACGGGCTAGATTGCCCTCTTTTACAAGAATTATATACATATATATCTCTGCAGAGAAAAGAAACAAATATAAAATTTTTTAATCAAAGGGTATAGCCGGTTAAGGGGGGGGTAATCGGCCCCCAGAGCAAACCCCTACAATATATACATCATTCGAAAGGGCATGAAAAAAGAAAATTTTTGGCACCGACCAGAATTTTTTATACCCACTACTGCGCATGCGCGGTCCAAAATAGTGATTTTTCAACTTTAATTCATATCTCAGAACCTATTAAGGCTAGAGACATGCGGTTTGCGTCAAAATTAAAAAAAAAAAAAATGTAGTTCACTTATATTTTTTAATTTTATTTTTGGCGCTTAATTTAAACCGTTTGAGCTATTTTTCGAATTTTTTTACCTTAAATTCGCCAAAAAAAAAAAAAAATGTGTGGGTCTATAAAAAATATATGTGACGAATATTAACAAAAATTGACCGCTCTGATTTTTAGAGATTTTTAAAAGGGGAGGGGGAACTTTCCTGACCGATTTATCAAGACTTTTTACGTAAAACACCGCCTAGTGGGCACATATTTAGTCAAAATTAAAAATTATGTATACGGTTGAACTACATTTTTTTTTTTTTAAATTATGACACAAACCGCGTTTTTCTAGCTGTTTTAAGTTATGAGATATTAATAAAAGTTAAAAAATCACTATTTGGCTCCACGCATGCGCAGTTAAGGGAAAACAATTTGCGGTTTGCGCCAAAAATTTCCTTTTTCAAAGACCTTTCGATTGATATATATATATATATATATATATATATATATATATATTGTTAGAGTTTCTGCGAAAAAGTTTTTTAAGTGTAATATTTTTGCAGTTAGTCTGCAAATAATGAGGGAATTTCGGTCCTTTTAACCTCAGGGTTAAACAGATCCATGTATCCCTGTCACTTAAATCAGGCCAATCCTAGTCGAGCGGTTGCCTAGGATTGGAAGGTGTTGGGTAGTTGCCTGGTTGAACTGCTGTGAAGACCCAGGGTTGCATTTGTATTTTCCCTTTTTCGTTATCTATAAGCTAAACTTTATCTTTATATTTTATTAAAGAATTTGACGTAATTGTAAAAGAAATATGAAAGTCTCTATTTTCTTTTGATTTAGCAAAGGTAAATCTTTGGTTTACTGATTTATCAAAAATCAATCTTTAATTTGCTTAAAAGTAAAACTCATCAAGAATTAGTTAATTTTTATTGCTTTTGTTCTTGTTTAAGAACAAAATTTTATTAACGTATTTATTAAAAAGAGAAAAATCTCTTTTTCACTGATTTATCAAAGATAAATCTTTGTGAGGTTCATTTGAAAATAAACTCATCAAAGATGAGTTAAGTATTGTTGTTTTTATTTTGTTAAAGAAAATTTTTTCTATAAATGTAATTATAAAAGAAAATCTCAATTACATTGATTTATCAAAGATAAATCTTTGTAAAGTTTTATTTGAAAATAAACTCATCAAAGATGAGTTAATTTCTGTTGTTTTTATTTTGCTAAAGAAAATTTTACTATTAATGTAATTATAAAAGAAAATCTCAATTACATTGATTTATCAAAGATAAATCTTTGTTTAGTTTTATTTGAAAATAAACTCATCAAGGATGAGTTTAGTTTTATTGTTCTTGTTTTATTAAAGAAAAGTTTACTATTAAGGTAATTATTAAAAAGAAAATTTTTATTTCACTGATTTATCGAAGATAAATCTTTGTAAAATTTTTATGTTAAATTCCCGTCAGAATCCGACGGGACCTTTTTTATATTGTTTTATTTTAATGAAAGAATAAAAAAAATTAATCATTTAAAGAGTTTTGCTGAAAACAAAACTCTTTGTGAAAACTGTAATAAGAAAAGAAAAGGAAGAAGATAAATTTAAAGAATTGTAGATTATTTTTACTTGTTTATTAACTTGTTAAAGGAAAAAAAAAAAGAGAGATTACATTGATGATTTTAGTGTTACACAAAGAAATGAATTAAATATAAACTATTCCTTACTTGATTAAATCCGGGGGAAAAGACGATAGAGTGAAGAACCAGCGTGATCCTCGCAGCCCTAGGGAGATGGATCCGTGGGAAAACTTCTTAGGTTTGTTGCGAAGGGGAAACCGACGAACTTTGTATTTTTTTATTTAATTTTAAATTTAACAACCGATAATTTCAAGATAAAAAGAAAAGAAAAACCGGTGAATGGTTTCTTTTACGGAAAACCCTAGAATTAGAGTGGATTTCAGCTAAACTTTTCAAAGACCTAAGTATTGAAGAGTGTAGCTAGAGTCGCTTCTCAGTCCTAGGATTCGAAACCAACTGACTTCACTGAGTCCTGGACTGGGCCAAGAGACCTCGGTTTTTCATGGGTGCCGGAAAAGAGGGGGAAAATTCCACGGGTGTCTCTCCTGGCTCCTTCTCTCTCTCGTCTTTTTTGCTAATACTTTTACTTAAAAGGGCCGCTTTTTATTGCCCTCCGTGCCCGTCTGCCGAGACCAGCGGGACTGCACAGGCGGACCCACTTAACGCTATCTGCCCCAAAAACCCCGGTTTTTTATGACCGGGCGGGCGACGCTTTTCTTGGGAAGAAAAGCCGCGGGTAAACTCAAGTGTTTTTTTTTTTTTTTTTTTTTTTATAATAAAGATAAAATCTATTTGCCATCGCATACCATCGTTTACGACCCTCTTAGTCGGCAACGGAAATTTTCAATGGGCCAAAGAAGTGGAGAACACTGAGCCTTGTAGGGGAACTTGGTTTTCTTTTTTTTTTTTCCTCTCGCCTAAATAAAAACTATCAGTAAGTGCACATGGTGCTTACAAATAAAATTAGAATAAGATAAAGTAAAAATAACCAGGGTAAGGGAAAGTGATGAAATCTAAAAAAAAATTAAAAATGGTTGGTTCAGGCCATCACATAAGAATCATCCCAGGGCCAATTTATAACTTAAAAATCCTAAAAGTTAATATAACCTTATAAATAATTAAGCTAGATAAAGAAGTCGACACTTATTTCGCAGAAACCCCTACAATATATATATATATCAATCGTAAGGTCTTTGAAAGAGGAAATTTTTGGCGCAAACCTCAAATTTTTTTTCCCTCAACTGCGCATGCACGGAGCCAAATAGTATATTACACACCGGGCGCTGGAAAAGTATTGGCCAGCCCTAGCAAACCCAAATTGACGCCCGAGCCGAAAGCGAGGGTGGCAAAGGTTTGCTCGGGGTTGGCTAATACTTTTCCTGCGTCGTGTGTAATGTTTTTTTCATTACGACAGGAGGAAATAGTGATTTTTTTAACTTTTATTAATATCTCATAACCTAAAATAACTAGAAAAACGCGGTTTGTGGCAAAATTTTCTAAAGAAAAATGTCGTTCAATCGTATATATAATTTTTAATTTTGACTAAATATGCGCCCACTAGGCGGCGTTTTATGTAAAAAATCTTGATAAATCGGTCAGGAAAGTTCCCCCTCCCCTTTTAAAAATCTGAATAAATCAGAGCGGTTAATTTTTGTTAAAATACGTCACATATATTTTTTATAGACCCACACCTTTTTTTTTATCGCAAATTTAAGGTAAAAAAATTCGAAAAATGGCTCAAACGGTTTAAATTTAGCACCAAAAATAATATTAAAAAATATAGGTGAACTACTTTTTTTTTTTTTTTTAAATTTTGCCGCAAACCGCATGTCTCTAGCCCTAATAGGTTCTGAGATATTAATTAAAGTTGAAAAATCACTATTTTGGATCGCGCATGCGCAGTAGTGGGTATAAAAAATTCTGGTAGGCGCCAAAAATTTTCTTTTTTCATGTCCTTTCGAATAATGTATATATTGTAGGGGTTTGCTCTGGGGGCCGATCCCCCCCCCCCCCTAACCGGCTATACCCTTTACAAACTTCCTCAAACAACAAATTTTTAATTTCACACATTGTTTCACTAGATTTAACAATAGAATTCAAACAATTCCAGTTGCGTCTTAGTCGAAACAAGGTAGAGTGGTATACATAATCCTTACTTGAATTGATCTCAACCAACTCCTTGTGCTTCCTCGTATTAAATCTATTTTCCCTAACAGGGAAAAGTTCAATCAAAGGGTTCGCACAATTATGTAACGGGTATTTCAATATTTTATTTACAAGTAGTAAATCATAATAATCATGCAAAGATTTAACAGTGCAAAGTTGCACATCTTTAGAGAAAACACAATAATCGTGATCATCATAATTGAAAGGTTTACCAAGTTTAAATGCTAAATATCTAAAGAACTTGTGTTGTACATATTCAAGTAATTTCAAATGAGTATCATAATGTGGTGACCAAATTTGAGAATTATACAATAAAATAGGTTTTACTAATGTTTTATATAAATAAATTAATGTATCACACTTGAATTTAGATAAAGACCTAATTATAAATCCTAAAATCTTGAACGCTTTGCTAAGGGGCCGTTCATTAATGATGTCACGCAAATTTTCGGCTTTTTAGACCCCCCCCCCCTTTGTCACTGTAAGTCACAAACCTAAACCCCCGTCCCCCATGTAGACGTCACGGGACGCCAGTAGCCCCCCTTCAAATTTTGATTCGAAAGAAAAGTATAATTTGAAAAAATTTATTTTATTTAATCTTTTACGCAAATATAATATAAAGTAGGTGTACCTAATATGGTCCTGTGTCTAATATGCCCCCCTCCCTTCCCCCGGTTGTTTTGAATATGCTCGATATGCGACATCTCTACAAGGTAGGAAGGAGTCAAAAACATTGAATTATGAAGTTTTGAGTTGTTTAGAACATTTGAAAATTATTTTTTCGCAGGTCTTATACCTAAAACTCATTTTGTATACCTTCGTTATTATTTTACGTTGTGATTAAATGGTCTGGCAAAATATTTAGACACACCTGACCAAAATTTTCATAAGTAGCTTCGATTCGTTATTGTTTTAGCTTTAAAATGCGATTTTAGTTTTTATTCAACTCGTTTTCTAACGGGTTTTATTCTTAAATAACTTTTTATACAGCAGTGTACCTAATATGGACCCCCGCGAATTAGTACCGATATTAAGAGTCCTTAGTTTCATATTTACTTTTTAGAAAATCCTATCCTAATGTTATTTAAGAAAAATAAAATTAATTGTTTCAAAGCTTTTCTTCATTTTATAACTAAAAAAGCATTCTAGCTCAAAAAACAGACTTTGATAAAAATGTCATCATTCTTTTATAAATATCTTCCTCAATAGCCTCAATAAATTTGAATAAAATAATATTATTTTTCTTATTTTGTCTAGCGTTAAATTCTATGATATCTTCAAAAGTAGCATTTCTCAAAATAACTGATTGATTTGCACCAGTACTTGCCGATGAGGAACTCAGTGAATTGGTTAATTCTTCCAAAGTTTAAACTTTCTCATTAAGAATTTTATAATTACCTTAACATACTTCAATTTCTTTATTAATCACTGGCAATGTTTCATCATTAAATTTGTAAAAATCATTTTTTACCAAATCAAATTCCTTTGAAATATAATAATTTAATATATTTTACTTGAGTGCCCGGATGTCCAGCTCCCCGATGGAGAGGACCAAGAACACCCTCGAGTCATCACCAGGAAGCTGGTACAACACACAGGAAGAGTTAGCGACTCAGTCCTGTCGCTTCTGCCAGCACAGTCCAAGTAGAGCGCTATCCGGTTCAACTCAACGCTTCTCTCGTTCAAATCAGCTCCGGCCTCGATCAGCATTTCTTCTCATGTTTTTCTCCTACTTTTCTAAGCAACAAACAAGGCAGCTTGATAATCTACTTCAATGTGAACCAATTCAAAATCTTTTTGATTAGCCGACATGGGATCGTCGTAAAACCACATAAGGATGTCGTCAGACTTATCTCGAGAAAGATTTATTCAACCCAAAGACGCACTCTCCTGCCCAACTACATCGATGTCTAGGACTACGCGGCCCAAAATAAAGCCAATTTTTTTATGCCTTTCTGATCAATAAATTGGAATAAAGAAACTTTCCCGATGCGCGTTCAGCACGAAAAAGTCAAACTTTCGAGTTATTAAAGTTGATTGAAAAATGGGCCTTGCTAGGCCTAGATGAGGCCTAAAAAAAATTCCGAAAAATACCTGAAAATCGTAAAATTTTCCGCTCTTACCGAATCCGAGGTCAAAAACAGGGGTTCCTTTAAAAAAAAAACAAAACAAAAAAAGTAACGGCCCCTAGGGCCCAAATAAAGCGTAAGGCCCAATTTTTTTAGACTTTTCTGATCAATAAATTGGAGTTCAAAACTTTCCCGATGCGCGTGCAGCACAAAAAAGTCAAACTTTCGAGTTATTAAAGTTTATTGAAAAAAAAGCCTTGCTGGGCCTTGATAAGGCCCAAAAAAACTTCCGAAAAATACCTAAAAATTGTAAAATTTTACGCTCTTTCCGAATCCGAGGTCAAAAACGGGGGTTCCTATTTAAAAAAACAAAGTTAAGGCCCCTAGGGCCCAAAATAAAACTTAAGACCCAATTTCGTTGGGCCGATTCTACTAGCCCCTAAAAATTATGAAACTTTGGTCTCTACATTTTTTTAGATTTGGGCCTTCCTAAGCGAGCTATTAAGGTGGATCCATTAATTATTCTATTTTATTTTTGTTAACAAAATGTAATTTTGTTTTTATAAGTTGCTTTTTAATAAAAAATTACCTTCAATAACAGCAATGAATCAATAAATGAAATAACGTTTTAAAAATCCAGACATCTTTTGAATGCGATCGGCGTATGATTGAACTAAATCCAAGTTTTAACTTTTCAATAATTAAATTAATTTAATAAACAAATGAGAACTTTTTAAATTCTTGTAATTCATTTTTTTTTCTAAATTATTTATAAATTTTGTTCAAAAAATTTAAAGTTATTATTATCTTTTTGAAAGTTATTAAAAATTTTTTTTTTCAAAATTGTTTTGGTATATTTCTATTTTATTCGCAGGTCTATTTATTATCGATTTAGATGGCAAAGATTCAAATCTTTAATTGAAATCGTTAATACACATGTCATTTAAAAAAGAAAATAATTTTTTGATAGATTTTTACAGTAGATTTATTTAAATATAAATATCAATGGTTATAAAAACACATTTTATTACAAAAAAATAGCATTATTACTAAATTTATACACTTTTTTATCATGTTAGTCACTGAAGTTGACGATTAAAATAAACTAACAAGCTCAATGAGGAGTGATAAAAAATTTTCCCGTTTGTTTTCTACTTATTTTTCACTTATATTTAGGCCCCGTAAACCCCCCCCCCCCCCCCCCCTGGGTCCAGGAGACCCGAGCAACTTTGAAGTGATGTAGCGACCAGGGATCGCGTTCAAACCCTAATATCAGTGCCATCTGTTATAGTTTAAGGGTACTAGAGTAGATCCACATAGTTTCCAGAGGCCGCCAAATCGTTTAGTAGCAGCCAGGTGTTCATCTGTACGACATCTTTTTTTTCGGGTCCGCTAGACCCAGTGTGGGGTTAACGTATATTTTAGTGAAAAAAAAAAAATTTTTTTTTCCTACTGTGTTTTGTGTTTTGAGCATATTTTGAGTGTAAGTATTAACGCTGTATACTTTAGAAATTTTGTTTTTCATTTACTCTAATAAAAATATTACCGAAACATGCAGATGCCGTACAACCTTCGTGCGCGCTCGCTTGCCGTTTTCACTTATATTAAGGCTGACACGATATCATCGTTATCAATAACAAGAGAATTTAAAGTCAAATCAGTGAAATTAGAATTTGCAACATTATTAAAAACATCATGATTTATAGTGTATAGGCAAAAGTCAAAAAGTCTGCCACTTCTAGGATAATATTAATAAAAAAAAAAGTTCTCTAAATTCATAAATCACAATTTATTTTGTTGATACTAATAAGGTTACTAAAAATTTATTTGGCCGCGCAAAATAAACATTTATATTGTTCATATTAGCTAAAAGAAGTTAAAAAATGAACACGTATAAGTTGCAGTAGAATTGTAAGTTACTCTATTTCTTCATTCCTTTTTTTGCTCATTGTTTATTAAAAAACGAAAACAGGTACAAAGAAAAATTTGTCACAGATAAATAACCACATAAAACCAAACAAACTCAACAAAGTAAATGCGTAGGGAAAAATCTCGTATGTAAAATCACATATAGCAGACGACGTCCAATTCGCTTTTTGCAGCTGCGGAATTACAGGACAGAAGTCTTCACAATTTTTTTTTTTAATTGTTTGTTTTTTCGGTGTTTAAAGACTAAAATGATTTCTAAAAAACAAAAGATTTAATTTTCAAGTCTCAGGAATACGTTTTTGGAGTTTATTTTACTGAAAAACAAAGATTTATACTTTTTTTCCCTGCGGAATTACAGGACATAATAAAGGTACGCTTCACTAAAAGCATCTATTAGTGAGATTTTATGATGTAAAAATAATATATACGTTCTTTCAAACATAAAAATCTATTAAACTGCTATTTTTAAAAAATTATAGAGCCATTAAAAAATTTAATTAAGTCTTTTTACATTGTTTACCACTAATTCGTTGTAATTATCATGGTTTGACGTAAAAAACCGAGACAAACTTATTTCGCTTGTCAAATTTTTTCTTTTGCATATTTTGAAAATTTGAAATCGTTTTTAGATAGTCTGAAGACCGTACTTGTACCCTGCTGATTAACATTTCATACAAATTCCGTTAACTCATGAAATCTACACGGACAGAAAAAAAACAGGAATTTACTGTGTTAAGCTAACACGTAAATTTTCTGCGAGCGCCACACATAAAAATCGTGTGTTAGCTTTACGCAGAAAAAATCTTAAGCGGCACTGTAGCGGAACCAATCAGGTGCGACCGGAGTGATTTTGATTGGCTCCAATACAGTGCGCTTAAGATTTTTTCTGCGTAAAGCTAACACACGATTTTTATGTGTGGCGCTCGCAGAAAATTTACGTGCTTTAGCAGCACACAAGTTTCTCGTGTCCTCCACAGTAAATTTCTGTATTTTTTCTGTCCGTGTAGTCATGTTAAACGTAAAAACGTGGTCGGGGCGCTCAAATGGTCGACTTTTTGACTTTTGCCCGTATACTGATTTGAAATGATTTGCAAAGAGGTTGGAAATATGAGCTGGTTCAGTGGCTGTTTTAGTATTAAGAAACATGTCTCTAGGTATTTCATTAGATTTTTTCAGTTCATTAATGTAACTCCAAAAATTTTTGACATTCTTAGCAGACCTTTCCTCTATATTTTCAAGGTATTTATCAGTGTCAATACGTATTTGACGATTGCATTGGGCTCTTAATTTATTAAATAGAATTTTGTCTTCATCAAAAAATGTTTGCCGCCAAATTTTATGAGATTTCTTTTTATTAATAATAAGGCCAATAAGCTTATCGGAATACCAATCAGGGTATGTAGTATCAGTTGATCTTGACTTAGGAATATTATCCCTACATGAATCATTAAGTATCTCATAAAATTTGTCTGTTATATTTTCAAAATTCAAGTTTGACAAACATTCTTCCCAATTTATATCATCTAAAAATTTTACAATGTTATTATAATTAGCTTTTCTAAAATTAAAATAACAAGGTTTAAGTTTGATATGATCAGTTAAAGGAGATGGGACAACCAGGACGGCAGAATAGTTTCTTTGATGTTTATTGAGCGTTTTTGACATATATGCAATAGGTTGATCATTATTTGGTTCGCCTTGACTCAAAACTGCCCCGACCGCATGTGCACTAGCATCGGTTGTTAGGATGAAAGGTTTAGAGAAGTCTGGGCAAATTAGAACTCGTGACGTGCATAGAGCTGTTTCCCATTTTTCAAAACTGGCTTTTTGGCTCTCTTCCCAGCGGAATTTACAATTTTTCTTGAGAAGGTCGTTTAGAAGTTTTGCGATTTCCGAGAAATGGTAGATACATCGGCGATAATAAGAACAGAGCCCAAGAAAAGAACGGACGTCCGAAGTACTCTTTAAGACAGGAAAATCTTGAATATCTTTGATTTTTCCCCGGTCAGGTTTGACTCCAAATTGATCGATATGGTGGCCCAGGTATTTAACTTCAGGGGTTAGAAATTCACATTTTTAGATTTTTAATCTCAATCCAGTATTAAACAATCTTTGAAAAGCTTCATTTATCTTTCTCTCATGATCTTCAAGAGAGTTGGAGAAGATGATTAAGTAATCTAAGTAAATGAACAATTCGATTCCTTGTAATCCGGTCATGACGGTGTCCATCAATCTTTGGAATGTCGGGGGAGCACAGCAAAGTCCAAAAGGCATTGCTGTGAATTCAAAATGCCCGTAAGGCGCTGAGAAAGCGGTTTTAGCTCTGTCATCTGGGTGCATATGTACTTGGTGGAATCCGTTAACGAGATCAAAAACTGAAAAGTATTTGGACTTGCCTAGGGATTCCAGTATTTCTTGAACGTTAGGGAGTGGATAGGCGTCTGGAATTGTTAATTCGTTGATCTTTCTGTAATCAATAACGAGACGATGTTGATTTTTACCGTCAGGGCCAGGCCGTTTTGGAACTATCCAAAGAGACGAGTTCCAAGGGCTGGAGGAGGGTTGGATGATTCCTTTCTTCAGCAAGTCGTCTACTTGCCTTCTAATTTCTTCGTGCAACTTTGGAGGATAACGATATTGATGTGTATATATTGGTTTGTCACTGGTTAAGGGAATGCTATGTTGTACTAGATGTGTGCGAGGAGGGTAATCGCCAGGTAACATAAAAAGATATGGAAAGCGTTCAACCACTCTCTTCAATTGAGCTAGGGATGCTTTGTCGTGGTGTTTTCTTTTCAGAAGGTCGAATATTCGAGGTACTCTCTGTTCAGGAGGACAAGCCGTTCCCTCGACCTCATAATCGAAGAAGTCTTCGGAACTATCGAGTTCAAAGAGATACAGATCTTGCACCGTTATTTCGAATTCTTGAGGTTCGTTTTACGTGTTAATGGCTAACATGTCACATGAACCTTTTTCATGGGTAACGGCTGACTCGCCGATAAATACTCCGGTAGGGGTTTGTACTCGCCTCTTGGAGAGCTTTGCGACACAGGAATTTCTATCGCAACTTTACAACGTGCTGGTAACGTGTATCTTGTGGACAGAGCTTTACCTTGTTTTCGACGAGCTTTACAATGGAAAATAGTCGGAGGTATTTTGCTGGACGTAGGTTGAATGTCGGGAATGGTGTTTTGATTTTGAGGTGTTCGTGGAAAGTCAGAAAATTCTGTGGGGGATTTGGAAGATTCAGAATCGCTGTTGTCTGTAGCGCTGGAAAAACAAATGTCTTGAGTGCCGTTCTGATTGTGTTGATTGAATTTGTTAATTATACTGAATTTGCTAATCCTAATGGCAATAGCACGAACGCTCATTGACTTTATGGGGCATGCGCATCAAGCCGCGGGAGTCAAACTTGCTTCAATTCTCCAACACAGGCCACCATATTGCGGGAGCCAATTTGGCCTTTTCAAGCCCGATTTGAGGGAATTTTCAACGAACTTTCGGCCAGGATAGGAGAAAAAATTACATTTTATTTAAAAAATACGTGAAATGTAAGTGCTTGGCATTAAAAAAAAACCCCGATGACCACCAAAGTAACGACTGGGTATTGTTTGGCAACCTTTGAAGAGTACTTACAAGAATTTTGAGGAAAAAAAATGGGTCGAAATCCTTCAAATATGTATGTATAAATCGCGAAAAACGCGCTTTTAGCGTTTTTTGAAAACTTTAAAGAGCTGTATCTCGAAAGAAATCATCAGATTCAGTTCCAGTTGGTCTTAAAATTTTTTTTTTTTTCAAGCAAAAAAACTTCCACGAGTATATGTTTATAGAAAAGTTGCACCAGAAATGAGCTCCAGTCGCTCGAAGATGGTCAAAAATAGGCTAAAAATTAAAAGTACGTATGTGCTTGTACGCATACGAAAATTAATTTTGAGGAAAAAAGTAATATTTATTCATGAAAGTACTAGCTTTAAACAAACTTTTTATTTCCACCTCGTGTCAATATCTCAAATAAAAAAAAGTCAGAATTTTTTAAGAAAGGGCTCACAATACGCAATTTTTCGGCCTTTTTAAAAACTTTTAAAAATTACTGTGCCCCTTAGAAATGAGATAGAGATCTCTGGTTGGTGGCAGTCTTATTTTGAATAGTACTGTTGGCCAAAAAAAATTGAAAGAGATCGGCCAACCCCGCGCGCACGGATTTGTAAAAAAAGTATTATTCTGACCCATATATATAATCCCTAAATGAGTGTTAATTGTTAATAACTGTTTATTCAAAATACCGATCTTGAGGCAGCAATTTTTAAATAAGCGAGTTTTGTGCCCTCTACTTTGCATACATAAAAATTAATTTTATTTTAATAATATCGCATTTTTGGCATAATAAAATAAAAAAGAGAGTGAAGCTTACTCTACTAAAAGTTCTCTCATTTTATGATTGATATGATTTATTTTAATTTTAATTCATAAAATGGCTGATTATTTAGCGATATCGTCGTGCTGCTGCTCAGTAATTATTTTGACAATCATCAAGAATAAAAAACAAATCTACGATCACGTTTTCTGGATAATTCGCCGTTTTTTGAATTAAAATTAATGCAAAAACGATAACAACCACTGAAATGAGAAAAATTTTAGTAAAGTAAACAGACCACAATTCACTCACTCACTCGCTCTTTGTTATTTTATTATGCAAAAAGGCGAGAGTATTAAAAAAATTCAATTTATATGTATGAAAAGTAGAGAGCGCAAAACTTGCTCTGATAAAAATTGCTGCCTTAAGGTGGTTTTCTACCAGAGCTAGTCAAATTCATGACTAAATAAAAATTATTACACCAAATTACTAACAATTGGTTATTAAAATTTATTTTATAACTTTTTAGGGCTTCTGAAATTATTTTCTACCAAAAAAACATTGACAATCATAACAAAACATTTTTTTAAACTTTTAACCTCACCCTTGAATACCGCAGTTTTGGAGGTTATTCGCGCGATTATTTTCCTGAGCTGAATTTCAACCAATAGGAACGCCGCATTTGACATTTGGTGGAGGGGTGTGGGTAAAATGATTTCGATAATTTTTCAGTTATTTCCAATTCGAACGTTTCGGGTTGCATGGCAACTCGAATTGTTAAACTTGTTCAATTCAACTTTTGGGTTAGACCCGAGTCACTGCGTAGTATACCTATATATGAGTATTCATAGGTATATTCATAGTAAACAAAGAGTTATAGAACTATAACCGCCAAAATATAAAATACAGCATTTCTATGGGTTAAAATTCAGCTGGGGAAAATAATCCAGCCGAATACCCCTCGCGCTTCAAAATTTTAGATAATTTTCCTCCAGTTTTTTTGCACAGCAACAAAACACAGTCGGAAAATTATCGACAATTTTGAAGCACTAGGGGTATTACGACTGAAAATTATTTTTGTAAAATTATTGTAAAATTTGTAATAGGTCAATTTTTTGCAGTTTCAAGAAATGAATTCTTCGATAGTGAAACTATATGTATGTGGTTTCTCTAAAGGATCTCTATTGTTAGAAGACAAATATCAATAATTTAGTACACTTTTTCAGCGTAGCGGCCGTATGCGTAATGAAAAAAAACTCAATCTTCAACTTGCTTTAACTTTTAAACTATATGGTCAGTTTTCATCAGACTTCGTAGAAATGTTTATTAATATCCAATAAACACCTCCAGAAAATTTGAGCTGATTCTCTACTGTCATGTATTTGGTAGAAAAACACCTTAAGCTTAATATCGATTGTACTTTAAATGAGTATATTCATCAATTTTGTAAAAATGTTAAATCTTTGAATTTTGTTTGAAACGACTTATAATTTATCCCTAAATAAGTGTTAATTGTTAATAATTGTTCATTTAAAATACCGATCTTGAGGCAGCAATTTTTATATGAGCGAACTTTGCGCCATCTACTTTTCATTCATACAAATTAATTTTTTGCAGCGTAGCTTCTATACGGACGTTATCACTCCCTACTATACCTACACTACTCCACGGTCGGAGTAAAATGAAAAAAGTGATCGACACGCGACCGACACGCTGAGGCTTGAGCGGAGGGAATGATTCATCTGGCTACTTACAGCGGCAGTTGGGCACCTCTCTCTCTGTCTCACTCTTTCTTTCCTTGCCTCTTCTTCATTCCTTTTTCTAAACAGCGCTAGCTGCCATACAGCCGAAGTGTGTTCAATTTTATGCAGGATATTATATGTACATGTACAGTGCGTTTTATTGGTGCGTATTATTGTTAGTTATGATATGTGTAAAATAATACCTTTGAGTTCAACCTTTATCGCAAAAATAATAAGCACAAGAAATGTAGATTTGTTATCCCCATACAACGCGAATAAGTGGAAATAAATCGTAATAATCGAAAAAAATAAATCGTGGCTCAGAATTAAGAATCTAAAATACTTAATTTCTGTTTAAATGCGATTTTACTAAATTCCTATGCGTGGCAAAAGCAATTTAAATCTTCTGTCTGTACTAAATGACTGAAGCTACGCTTCTATCGGCCGTCCCGTGACGGGTGTGCTTTTTTTTTAATACTATCGCATTTTTTGCATAATAAAATAACAAAGAGTGAGTGGGTGAGTGAATTGTGCTCTGTGTACCTTCTCTCACTTTAGTGATTTTTATCGTTTTTGTACAATTTTAATTCAAAAAATAGCTGATTATCCAGCGAACGAGATCGTTGACATGCTGCTAATCTTTGGCGAATGTCAAAATAATTACCAAGCTGCAGCACGTTGGTACGCTGATCGTTTTCCTCAAAGGCCGTATCCAAATCATGCGATAATACGCAGGTTAGCTGTTAGAGCTCGTGGTGGACATCTTACTCGTCAACGCAGACGTCACGAGTATGACTAAAATGATGCTCGCGTATTAACAGTCTCAGCCGCTGTACATCTTGACCCTCATATTAGCAGTCGTCAAATTGAGCGTGAAATTGGTATTCCACGGAAGACTGCTTTAC
Organism: Encarsia formosa; assembly: GCA_038277355.1. Classification (NCBI taxonomy): domain Eukaryota; kingdom Metazoa; phylum Arthropoda; class Insecta; order Hymenoptera; family Aphelinidae; genus Encarsia; species Encarsia formosa. Next base: position 25,167,167 of record CM076187.1, read on the forward strand.
ATATTTTAAAAAAACTCAGAGTACGTGCATACCATATAACTTTGGTTCATGAGTTGCAGTCCGTACATTTTCAAATGAGAGTTCAATTCTGCAACTGGGCTTTAGCTAGAATAGCAGAAGATCCTGACTTTTTTAATATGTGCTTTTCTCCGCTGAAGCTACTTTCAAAATTGACGGAACATTGAATAGACACAATTGCCATTATTGGTCGAATGAAAATCCCCATTGGTACAGACCCGTAAATCAACAGAATCGCTGGAGCCTTATGCTTTGGTGTGGCATAGTAAATGGCTATCTAGTCGGTTCTTGTTTTTTCGATGCGAATGTAAATAGACAAACTAATTTAGAGTTACTTAGGGATTGGTTACCAGTAGTTTTGGAAAATGTTGATTTGGCTACAAGACAACGTATGTGGATACAACAGGATGATGCCCTACCTCATTATTCAAACATAGTGAGGGATTTTTGAATAATAACTATGAAGACAGATGGATGGGACGAGGAGGTCCCTTCAACTGGCCTGCTCGCTCACTAGATTTAACATCACCAAATTTTTTCTTATTGGGGTATGTAAAGAACACAGTATTCGCCCAACTTCCTACAACAAGAGCGGACATGGGACAACGTATTAGGATGTTCTGAAAAATTCAACGTTAGGCGTCGCTAGTGTAAATTTGACTCGGCTCCCAGCAGTTTTGCATGAAAGCTGACGTATGACTGTGTGTATTGGTGAGAGATTCCACACGAACACACACAAAGATACATCTGCTCCCATGCAAAACTGCTGGGAGCCGAGTCAAGTTTACACTAGCGACGCCTAACGTTAAATTTTTTAGAACACCCTAATTCGTCAATCTTGCAACGCAATTTCTAGAGAAACGTTGCTAAGTACGGTACAAAATTTTCAAAGATGTTTGAATTCATGTCTCGAATCTAATGGTGGAAATTTTGAACACTTGCGTCGTGGTTAAGACGAATAAGGTTGATAATCGTGAGTGGCAAGAGGACTCACGTTAAACCAGCACCCCATCGTGAGTGGCAAGGGGACTCACGCTAAACAAGCACCCTATCGTGAGTGGCAAAGGGACTCACGCTAAACAAGCACTCCTTCGTGAGTGGCAAGGAAACAGTTAGGGGTTGTTAATTGGATTCTCGATTGGGCCTCGATTGGGCTTAGGGTCATGAAGTTGTTAGTTTTCTTATCGTTTGGGTCTCACCGTTCCAGAGAGGCCCATGAAACTTTAAAAAAATACCTAAAATCGTGAAATTTTTTCGTTGTTTCCGAATTTGGGGTTGAAAATGAGGTTTCTTACTTAACGGAGTGCACTTAAGTCCCTTAGGGCCCAAAATAAAACATAAGGCCCAATTTTCTCTGACCCATCTGATCAATTGTTTCGAGTTAAGAAACTTTCCCAATGCATGTGCAATACAAAAAATCAACCTTCCGAGTTATCAAAGGTTATTGATAAATGGGCCCTGTAGAGCCTCAGAAAGGCCCAAAAAAATCTAATAAGAGTAAAATTTTCCGCTCTATCTGAATCCGGGGTCAAAAATAGGAGTTCCCATTAGAAAAAACAACTTTGGGTCCGTAGGGCCCAGCATAAGGCCCCGGACCCAATTTTAATAGGCCCATTGAATTAGCCCTAGAAAATAAGAAAACTTATGTCACTACTTTTTTTCGATTTGGGCCTTCCCAAGCGAGTTATTTGAGTGGATCAATTAAAATTGCCCACCCTGTATATTTTCTCAAATTCTTGAAGTAACCTACATTGCAAGGTCAGCTGCAGTTGTACTAACTTGCAAAGTTAAACCAAACAGTGAAGTTATTATTCGATGATGTTGTTACGACTAATAATCAACGACCAATTCGAGATTATTATTGTATGGGACGTCATTCTAAAGTTGATTGTTTTAATCTAGCTCAAACATACTCTTCAATTCCCAAACAGCTTATTCGGGACAATGCAAATTTCATAATTCTCTTTAAGCAGAATCAGGTAAATTTGAAGCATCTGTATGATGAACACATAACCCTCACCGACATGCCCCTCAAAACTCTTCTCCACATGTGTTGGAGAAAAGTTTTGAGCCTCCTTCCAATCCCACTTGCCTCTCTGCTGGAGAGATAAGTGGGATTTTCTAGTTATCGACATGTTACGTACCATTAGAGAAGGAGGTCGTTATCGACGTGGTTTTAGTGAATTTATTTAGTTGTAGAGTAGCAGCTGTCAAATCAACAAAAACAACATGTCATCAAACTTGAAAACTCTTGGTGAAGTAGCACAAGCCACTGCAAGTATTAGAAAAAAGTAAAAAAAATTGAAGCAGCTTAATCGAGAGAGAAATGAGGAGCATGAAAATTATCTAAAACACCTTACGGAACCTCTCGACAAGATTGCAAAGACATCTTTTAACCCATATTCAACAGCCAACTTGGAATATCTGGTGAATATTCACAAGGAAGAGGCTCAAGAGTCCACATTAAAAAGTTTAACTCCCGTTAAGCATCACCAGCACCATGATGATAAAAAAAAGGCAGAAAAAGTAGATGAGGATATAGACATTGATTTTTCAATGATTCCAGCTGTTAACAACGCCTGCAACGATGAAGGCAACTTTCATTCTGAAGTTGATGATAAATCTGTAGCCGTGGTGGAAGATGGAGAGGTTTTTGTAACACCTGATTTTGCCGAGGAGGATTCTTAAGAATTTGCGTATTAAGAGTCTGTTGCAATTCATTTTCCTCCTCCTCCGGCTCCTCACGCCTTTTAGAGAAGCTACGTCAGGTTGGCTGCTTGGATAGTGTCATCAAATGGTTTAGCTGTTATCTCAGTGGCAGGACGCAGGCCGTCAAGTTCGGAAATGGCCAAAATTTAGACTGGCTAGCTCTCTCCACAGAGATACCCCAGGGTAGCATCTTGGGGCCCTTGCTCTTCTCCATTTTTTTGCTAGACCTGCCGCGTATACTCACACACTCTCGACACAAGTTTTACGCCGATGATTTTTGGATCTACCGGAAAGCGCTCCCTACCCCTGAAGGACTTGCGGTGCTCGCTACAGAGCTCTCACATGATGCCACTGCCATCCTTAAATGGTCACTCGATAATGGCCTAAAACTAAACTCGAGCAAGACGATGGCCTTACTACCAGGCAGCATCCAGTACCTGTCGAAACCCGAACTATCCACCCCACTCCCAGTGCGAATCGGAGATGCCTCCGTAAGCTTCTCACACTCACTTAAGAGCCTAGGCGTTACACTTACCTCATCGCTCAACTTCGAGGAGCACATAAACGGCATTTGCTTACGCGAATTCTCCTCGCTCTACAGTCTTCGTTATTATAAACATGCCCTCACACGCTCGCTCCGAAAGCACTTAGTCGAGGCCCTCATATTTCCCCATTTCGATTATGCCTGCGCTGGTCACGACGACCAAACTGTGAAGCAGAACCTTGGGCTTCAATGCCTACTGAATGCGTGCGTCCATTATGTACACGGAAATATTCCCTGGATGGCTCACGTCACTCCCTACCGGCTAGCTCTCGGATGGTTATCAGTTGCCCGACGTCGCGAATTTTTCATCGGAACACTCGCTTTTAAAATTTCAAAAACCGGGACCCCGCCCTTTTTCTCCGAGAGACTTGTCCCCGCACACATACGCCCAGAGATACTTCGCTCTACACGTTCATACAGCGGCTACTTCTTGCTACCACAAGCAAAAAGGGAGGCCCTCGAAAACTCCTTCACCGTCCGCGCTATATGGCTCATAAATTCCATGGGCTCGGGTGGAAGATGGAGAGGTTTTTGAAACACCTGCTTTTGCCGAGGAGGATTGATTGATTGTATAAAGTTTTATTGCCGACCGAATGTATAACCCTATGTGGCCGCGTTTGAATGTACATAGAAGCGCTTACAATATTATAAATATTCAGCGGGCATATTAATTAATTTTGCCTGAGCGCGCGTAAAGTAATAATAAATTCATACACATTTGCTTGCAATAACATAATAATAGGTATAAAATATAATCAGAAATTAACAGCTTAAAATAAGAGCGTATTGCGAAGTATACAAAATATAACTATAAGTAAGTTCACTGCTGGCTTGTTCGGGTGCGAGCAGATCCTAGTAATCACAGCCAAACCAATATTGTTGTTGTTGCACCAGGTGTCCTGGTCAGAGGTACGCGGGCCTGTGATGATACCCGGACTGGGGTTATGAGATCAAAGGTGGGCACGATGTAGTTGGGGAAGCGTAAGGGTGCCTTTCAGTTGGGCTGATACAGCCATGAGGTTCTCACGAAGGGCACGTTCTGTCCAGTCCCGCCTATCGAGTTGGGATAAGTGCTCCCATAGACGTGAGCGAAATATATTGGGAGTGATGGCATTAAGGTCATTGTGGCCCATGGAATTTATGAGCCGTATAGCGCGGACGCTAAAGGTGTTCTCGAGGGCCTCCCTTTTTGCTTGTGGTAGCAAGAAGTAGCCGCTGTATGAACGTGTAGAGCAACGTATCTCTGGGCGTGTGTGTGCGGGGACAAGTCTCTCGAAGAGAAAGGGCGGGGTCCCGGTTTTTGAAATTTTAAAAGCGAGTGTTCCGATGAAAAATTCGTGACGTTGGGCAACTGATAACCATCCGAGAGCAAGCCGGTAGGGAGTGACGTGGGCCATCCAGGGAATACTTCCGTGTACATAGTGGACGCACGCATTCAATAGGCGTTGAAGCCTAAGGTTCTGCTTCACAGTTAGGTCGTCGTGAACAGCGCAGGCATAATCGAAATGTGGGAATATGAGGGCCTCGACTAAGTGCTTTCGGAGCGAGCGTGAGAGGGCATGTTTATAATAACGAAGACTGTAGAGCGAGGAGAATACGCGTAAGCAAATGCTGTTTGTATGCTCCTCGAAGTTGAGCGATGAGGTAAGTGTAACGCCTAGGCTCTTAAGTGAGTGCGAGAAGCTTACGGAGGCATCTCCGATTCGCACTGGGGGTGGGTTGGCTAGTTCAGGTTTCGACAGGTACTGTCAGCTGCCTACAGGACCTCGCATCCCCACCCCAACACATGCGCCGCGCATACACGAGCATTTGACTGATGGTTTTCTTTTCTTCATTGAACTTCAACAAAAACAAATGAGCTAAACTCCTGGTTAACAAAAATACACCATTTTGTGTATTAAGAAAAATGTCAACCAACAAAACAATTTTTCTTTCACTGATTAATTTCGCATTTAATTTTTACTTACTTGTAAATTCAAACTGGATGACAAAAAATTTTTTTAAAATTTCTGAGTTTGACTGCACACCCTTTGATCTTCAATAATACTCTCGTTGACGACAGTCGTTAAAACTCTTTTGACCAGTTTTCCTAGACGTTACTCGTGTCCGTAGAGATATTTCTCTTTCTTTCTACTATCACAATCACTAATTAAAAGTCAAAAATATTTCCTACACTCACAGAGACTAAAGTAAAAAAAACTGCGTGTTGGAGAATACCCATAACCTGTTAATATTTAGTCTCCGGTGTAAGTAAATAAAACACAAACACAGTTTAATTTAATATAAAATACTGAGTCTTTAATTTAATTTATTAATTGAACAAACCGTAAACGGCAATAGAGAGCGAGTATGAATTATTAGAATCTTAAATCGTGTAGCACGTATCAGTAAGCTAGCCAAAATAGAAGTAAGGTGGCAACAGCAAACCTGAAGTAAGAAACAGGCTACGAGCTATATAGCGAATAGCATAGCAAAATATACCGATGACGCCATCTATTAGCATTCTCCGAATATTAAACGCCAACAGCAACCCAATGAGGACCTCAACCATCATCTAAATTAATAATTGCAGATTCGAAAAGGTGTGGTGGAGATGGGGGAAGATTGTTTTTGCTGTAAATACCTCGGAAAAATGAAATTTTTAGCTTCTTGGTTGCTGCTTCCAACTCTAAATTACTCGTCCTGTCATTATGCTTAATCATTTCTTTTTCTTGTAACCACTTCTACGATGCACAGGAGGTTTAATTACTTTTTTTTTTCTTGTCTCTTTTTAATAACTTTTCCTCCTCCTCCTCCTTTCTACTGCTTTTTTATCTTCTTTATTTCTCCTCGTCAGACTCGTTTGTTACTTTGTTTTTTCTTTATGCTCTGCCTTTTTCTCAGAGCAGCGATAAATTCATCTAGTGCCTTCATAGTGATGAGTGAGTAAATGCATAAGTCGTTATAAGTTGTTGACGACGACGATGATGATAATGATGATAAAGAGTCCTCTTGCGGCTGCTCCTGTGTTAACTGGCCGAAATCAGGTGATGTCTATTGCTATTCAAGATCGTCAAAACTCAAATTCAGGTGATTCAGTTGAAATTATGGATCAAGATAACAATCCACAGATGGAACTCAACCAAAACAACGAGGAGTCTATTGCTGATACTGAAGAGCAAAATAAATTTATTATTTCTTCTCCTCCCAATCCAATTCAGGCTGTGCCAGTGGTTCTGAATCAAAAAGACATAACTGATTCGGGAAAAAAATTTTTTTTTTAATTAATCAGCTAAGAAATGCTCAGCAAACTTATTTTGTTCCTATGGAAAAATATAAGCAAGCAGAAGTACAAGCAAATTTTTTTGCAGAACGCAACGCGGAAATGGCTATAGAAATGAATCATCTCAAGCAAAAATTGGAGTCAGCTTTAACTTATAATCAAATTTTGAAAGAATTAGCACTTCGAGCAAATAAAAGTGCACAAGAAGCTTGGAGTTGTCACAGAGATTGGGTGGCTATGATGCAAGAGAAGGTTCACAATTCCACCATCATTTCCCTGACTCAGAGAAATAATTATGCACGCATTGATATAAATCAAAATGTAAATACTCAGCAGGTCACAGAACCAAATCAGCAGTTCACAGCACCAACTCAGCAGGTAACACAGACTCGAAAACACGAAACAACACAGAATCAACAATATTCAGATGGTATACAGTTTAGTGAAAATTTTGTAAATCAAAGTCAGAATTAAAATACTTGTTCTAGCCGTTTAGAAACTACGCTTGATAAGCTTAATGACACATTAAATCGTAGTAATAAAAATCGAGTTAAAATACCTGAGTACAAACTGACAAAAGGGGGTGATTACAGAATCTGGAAAGGTTTATTGTTGAATGAATTTGAAATGAATGATTTACTTGACATAATAGACTTGGACTTGACAAATAAAAATGTTTACAGTTATATTGAAATTTTAAGGAGAAAAAGAGAAGCTCGGTGCATAATAATTAATCGCGTTGACAATTTTTATCAAGCACAAATTTTATCAATTAATGAGCCTAAAAAAATGATTGAATATATTGAAACCCAGAGACGAATACAATTGAATATCACACATACAACTGCTAGAACTCGACTGACAAATTTGAGAATGCAACCCAGAGAGTTGATGGGTGATTATTTACAAAGATTTGAATCTCTTGTAAGAGATTACGAGTCTTTGATTACTGATGAAAAAGACAGTTTGACAGACAAAGAACTGACTACGGCTTTGTTGAATAGTGTTTTAAATGTAATGCCAAAGATTGAAAATCGGTGAGATGATTTTAAAATCAAAGACCCAGTGGAAATAATAACAACAATCAGAGGCAGAGAGGTACTTCCACGATTTATGCACATCCAGCTACTAAAAATTTAAATTGGAAAGAAATATACGACCCAGAATTGTCACACATGAGGTGTGATATATGTTGGCAATATGGACATATGAGTGACGTGTATCTACTGAAAGAATTAAATTTGTTTTTCTGCGGTGCATGTGGCAAAGTGGCTGATCGTATTAGCAGAAACTGTAAAAATCCAAGGTTAAAATATTTGAATAAAATGCATGCTAAAAATAATTTTAACTCGGAGTCTAAACGGGGAAATGATTATGGTGGTGGAGGTGGTAAAAAGTCGAGAGGAAAATTTGGCCGCTTAAAATCCAAGGGCAAATTTTATTCACGAAATCCGTCAGCAAACATAGCAACTCAGGTAAATTCTGATTTTAATAATAGTAAAAAATTTGAAAATAAAATAACTTTTATAGCAGACTCAGGTGTTTCAGAGCACATTGCAAAGAAAAGCTGAATTTTGTCGGATTTTAAGAAATGTGTGAGTAGTGTTGTAAAATGCGCGAATGAGAATCGGAAGGCCGATTCGAAAATTGATGGTAGGGGAAATTTATTTTTGAAAGATAAGTTGGGTAATTTGATTGAATTGACGAACGTGTTGGTTGCTGACGGAGTAGCGGGAAATTTACTTTCGTTAAGGAAATTTTTTGATATGGGTTTATCAATTCACCTAGATGACAAGAAAATAAGAGTTTTTGATGAAAGTACAAATATTGATTATATTACTGGGGATTATGTGAAACCTAATTAGTTGATTTCTTTTCAAACGATAGACTCAGATGATGATTTTAGTTGTCAAAAGTATGAATGTATGGCGAGAATGATTTCTTTGGATGATTTTATTCAACAATCTCAGACAAATATATCTGACTTATCAATGTCAGAGGGAGTGAATGAAAACTCAGTGGGTTTGTCTGAGATTGGGAGGGAGAATGAGAATAAAATGAATCATAACAAAAACGACTCAGATTTCTTTTTAGATTCAGATTTAGATAGTGAGAAACTGAATAGGAAAATTAATGAATTTGAGAATCAGATTGATAATAAAAACTCAGAATTGACATTTAATGTTAAACCAGGGCATAGTGAGTCGAGTATTGAAACTGACTCAGAAGGTATGAAGTGGCATAGAAGGCTGGGTCATCCATCTTTGGATTATCTGAAAAGGTTGAAAAAGTGTGTAGATATTCTAAGAAATGTCAAATTTGGTGATGACATACAAAATTGTGAGGTCTGTATTTTGTCTAAAATGCAGAAGAAACCTTATAATGAAATCAGAGTTAGAGCTGAGAAGCAGATGCAAGAATTACACACAGATATTAAGGGACCCATAAAGCCTTTGTCAATTCCCCGGTATGAATAAATATTTAATAACGTTTATTGATGATTATTCGGGATTTGTGAAAGTTTACTCAATTAAATACAAAAGTCAGGCAGGTAAATGTCTAAAAGATTTCCTGCAAAAAGCTAGGAATCTTTTAGGATACAATGCTAAGGTTTGTTATATAAGGGCAGATTGTGCTAAAGAAAATGTGGGTGGAAAATTTTTGGATACTATGGAAATAGAGGAAATTGATTGTGATTTTTCCCCGCCATTCACACCACAACATAATGGTGCAGCTGAACGTATAAATAAGACATTGGAATTTAAAATACGCTCACTACTTATTGACTCAGGATTACCAGCATCCATGTGGAAACTTGCTGCAGAAGCTGCAATCCATTAATTTTCTACACCACTTAGTTTGTTTGCACCCAGGGTTAAATTACATTTAAAAAGACTCAGAAGGTTTGGCTGTAGGAGTTATGTTAGAATTCCTAAACCCGAGACAAAATTTGCTCCTTGTGCTTTGAAAACTATTTTTGTTGGATACACGAGGACAGGTTATTTAGTGTGGCATCCTCCTTGGAGTAAATTTATTAATTCTAGAGAGGTAGAGTTTAATGAACGTTTAGTGTACAAAGATATTTATGAATCAAACTCAGAAATTTTTGAAGTATTAGATTCAACGGTTGAATCAGAAGCAAACTCAGAAACAAATTTTGAAAGCTCGATTTCTAATACGCAGTTACTAAAATCAAAGTCAGAGAAAACTCAAAAAAATCAGATAGACTATTCAGACTCAGTGAAAAAGAGTGATGAAAAACTAAGTAAGAAAAGAGGTAGGAAAAGAAAGTCTGAAATGGTTGAAGAACCAGAAACTTTGTTACCAAAGAGAGTTTTGCCTTCACGTACAGTGAATGACAGGAAAGATTACTCAGTTCTAGCCAAGTCAGGTGAGAAGGTGATAAAGGTGAAAGATACTAGTTTTGCTTTCTTTACTCCTGATACTCTAAATAAATCAGAAGTTATTTTTGAGGATGATAATAATTACCCAGATAGAGATGATCTTGAGGAGGATGAAATCAAATATTGTCTTCTTGAGACTATTCTTAAAGATCCCACATCATTCGAGGAGGCTATGGCATCTTCAGAACGTCACCATTGGCAGAGCGCAGTGGAAAGTGAGTTAAACTCAATGACTCAGAACCAAGTCTGGACTCTTGTGGATAGACCTACTTCTAGGAAAGAGGAGAAAAAGGCAAACATCATAGATTCCAAGTGGGTTTTCAAAAGAAAAATAAATCAGCAAGGTATTATAACTTATAAAGCGAGGTTAGTAATTAGGGGCTTTAAAGATATTAAACAGTATGAACTTATGGAGACATATGCTCCTGTATCTCGACTTTCATTAGTTAGAGCATTGTTAGCTCTAGTGAATCAGGCTGATTTAGAATTGTGTCAGATGGATGTGAAGACTGCGTTTTTGAATGGTGAATTGGATGAATGTATATATATGAAAATTCCTAAGGGAGTGTGTGTTAGTGATGAAAATAGACGAACGAAAATTTGTAGATTATTAAAAGCTTTGTATGGTCTTAGAGTAAGTTCCAGAAGATGGAATAAAAAATTCACTAAAAAGGTGAAAGATTGAGGTTTTGAGAATACATTACATGAACCTTGTTTATTTACTAGAAGAATAAAAGGTCAATTGGATGTCATTTTACTTTATGTAGATGATATGCTGATTGCTTCTAATAATATTCAGAGGTTGAATGAAATAAAATTAAAACTCAGTCAAGCGTTTGAAATGAAAGATCTTGGTGAGCCAAAGATCTTTCTCGGCATGAGAATATCCAGAGATAGGGAAAATAAAATATTAAAGATGGATCAGTCAGAATACTCAGAGAAAATACTTGAACGTTTCAATATGAAAGATTGTACTCCAGTTAAAACACCTATGGAGTCACGTCAAGTACAGAAAAGAAAGACAATAAGATTAAATTCAGAAAATCAGAAACCAGTGTATCAACTCAGAGTGACATATAGAGAGACAATAGGTAGTCTTTTATACCTTGCCAGTGGCACAAGACCCGACATAACGTATGCTGTAAATATTTTATCCAGATTTCAGATGTCTCCAACTTCACGTGATTGGGAGGATGTTAAGAGAGTATTCCAATATATTCGTGGTACTCTGCATTCGGGGTTGGTCTTGACTGCTAAGTTGGATAGTATGGACGCATTTTCTGATGCAAGTCACAGTGACTGGACCGATTCAACATCGACAAGTGGCTTTTTAATCAGACTATTTGGTGATCCAATTGCTTGGCGTTGTCATAAGCAGAAAGAAGTGAATCAATCAACCTCAAGAGCTGAACAAGCTTCTATGAGTGATACTTGCAGAGAACTTATTTCTCTTGATAAATCAGTGAGAGTAATAACTGGTAAATGTTTCATGCCATTCACTTTATGGTGTGATAACTCAGCCTCTAAAAAAAATACTCAGAAGGAAGGTTGTCATAAACTCAGTGATTTTGATGATGATATTGAAACGACTGTAAAACTCGAAATTTAGGGAAATTACAGGGATTATGTCTGAGTTGTCGAGTACTCATGGGGATAAAGTTAAACAACTAGTGTTAGAAAAGAAAGTTAAAGTTCGATGGATTTCAAGTAAATTGAATCTGGCAGATATTTTTACCAAACAACTTGAATATGATTCTCACAATAAACTTAAATTATTAATATTCAATATGAAATGAATCAGTTAATTACTCAGAAATATTTTTATTTTTGTTACAGCAAACACTTTCTGGAATACATAGCCAGGAAGCGCAACTCAGAGAGATGGCGAGTCAACCAAAAATTGTTGATAATCAACGTGGACATGCTTCAAGAGGCCGGGGCAGAAATTAAAATATAAAAGAAAAAAAAAATATAACACATGACAATGTTAACGTGAGAGAGCATTTAGTTTAATATTTTGTTAGGATATTTAAGAAATGTTATTATACAAAAGGGCTATCCCTTATTTTAGTTAAAATGAGTTTATTCAAATTGGAAAATTTATCGAAATTTGTCATTCTTTGAAAGAGGGAGTGTTGGCATTTAATATTCGGAGAATGCTAATAGATCCACTAGATTGGGTCTACAATAATGAAATTTTTATTCTTTTTCGATAAAATATGCCATGAACTAAATAGATTAGAAATTGATACGTGCATTAGCCCAGGTGTTTCAACAGCAATGAAAGGATTTTATTCCCTGGATAGAGATGATCCGCTAAGTTATTTGAATACAGATAATCACGATGGCACGCAGAGAAGTGCAACTTGAAAATGCAAAATTATCTCAGTCATCGACGACGCTTAACTCGGAGCCACTCCCCCTGAGCAAGCCTAACACTCAAATATATCTGAAGAAAATCGGCTCGGCAAGCAAGCCGTAAACAACTAACGTCTCTGTTAAATGTTAAATTTGTCAAGTTTGCACAGTCGCACATACACTTCGATTAGTGGTACTTTTCTAGTCTCATATGACTACAACACGCGCAAAAGTCACAAGCAGAACTCGCGCGCAGCAGGTGTTGTATGTTTACGTTCAGTCAGCTTTACCGAAGCAGCGATAATGGCTCGACTATCGGTATCAAAACACTTTGCTGCAAACAAGGAAGTTGAGTATTTGTTTATTTTTAATATTCTGTGATTATTGTCGTCTACAATGGCTACAATCTAAAAGATTCTCACTACTCAAAAGGGAATTGCCGATTGCATTCTGGATATTTGCTCAATGGCGTCAACTCCTGCAGCTCTAAGTTACACTATTTTTGAATTAGTATCTAACTCGCATTGCTGCAGTAAACCCAATACCTTCAACCACACAGTCTCAAGGTCGCTCACACATAGGTCTAACATGCAGAATGCTCAACAAACTGCACAATCGCAAGCACCTTTAGAATTTATAGATCTTCCTTTTTTTACGGTATACAAAAGGACTGGAAATCCTACAAGGAGCAAGTCAAGACCTTGGTGGTTAACGATAGTAGTATGCAACCTATAATTAAATTTAGAAGACTGTTGGGGAGCTTGACTGGTGAAACCCTAAGAAATATTAAAAAGATCAAGTGTGTGGGTGAAAATTTTGAAAAGGCCTGGCTGGCCTTATGCGAGAAGTATGATAACAAACCACTTAGACACTTTCTGCAGATGCAGTCATGGGAGTCGCTGCACACTGCTTTCAAGGAATCTGCAGGTCATCTCACTAGCCTCATTGAATGCTATGTAAGAAAGGGTAACTAATCTTGAGGATCTAGGTCAACCTACAACTCACTGGGATGACATTTTCACGTATCTTATCATCTGCAAAATGACAAACAGCACTCGCTTGGACTGGCTGAAGTAAACTGCATGAAAACTCCTAGCTGTCCAAACTTTCAGCTCTATCAGCCCCTAATGCCGCAAGTAATTCTCAACTCTTTACTACATTGGTCCATCAATATCCAGACTCTATGGATTCATCAAATCTTGTTCAACGAAAAGCAATCTTGTCCATCGCTGTAGTAACCTTGGATGGTTACATCACGATGGTTGCATTAACCCAGGTGTTTCAACAGCAATGAAAGGATTTTATTCCCTAGATAGAGGTGATCCGCTAAATTATTTGAATACAGAAAATCACGATGGCACGCAGAAAAGGGCACTTGGTTGGAAGAAACTAAGGGTAAATTAGTAGGTATAATTCCTTTAGATTTTGTTTTTGGTTTCTGTGAAGATGAAAAAAAAAATTATAATCAATGCTCAACACGAATTAGTTTTTAATTTAAAAACAAATTTAATAAATATTAGCGCCCAAGAATCGATAAAATTGGAACGCCTTCAATTGTACATGCCTCACGTTTAGGTATCTGAAAATGAAAAATTCAATTTATCAAAAATTCTTGATGATGCTGTTTATTCACCTTCAAATTATCGAAAATGGACATTTTATGAATATCCGTTTTTCTCCCAAACAAATTCAAACATTTGGTCAGTAAATACAGCTTCACAAATAGAAAAACCTAGATATGTAATATTTGGTTTTTAAACAAATAAAAAAATGTCAAGAATACAAACCCAACTTTATTTGACAATTTCACTTTGAGAAATGCAAAACTATGTTTAAATTAAACTTGTTGGTCATATGAAAGCTTAGAATTAGATATTAAAACACATGATTGGAAACAAGCTTATAAAATTTACAAAGTTTTCAGAGATTTATATTACAATGAAGGAGGAGACAGAAGAGAAGGAGCACTCATAGACATAGACTCGTTTGGATATATATTTTTATTAGTTTTTGATTGTTCTCGTCAACAAGATAATATCAAAACTGGACCTGTAGAGGTGCAAATTTCATTTGAAACACGCGATACTATTCCTGCAAACACTGCATCATTTGCTCTTATAATTCATGATCAAGAAATTGAATACAACTCCTTGACAAAGTTAATTAATAAAATTATTTAGTATAAAAAGACTTCTACACAAGACGAGTGGGTCAGTGTGATTGTGGCTATGGTAGAGTTTGCATTAAATTGTGATATATTACTAGTAAAAGGTCTTGAAAAAACAAATTATTGTAAAAATTATTTAAAAATTGTAAAATTATTACTATTGATGATATTGTTAATAATTGTTAACTAAAAAATTTTTCTAAATATTTTCATTGTCAACGCCATCAGGGAGTTTAAGCATTCAATAATGTTAACATTTAAAAAAATAATGAACCGTGCAAAATTTTTATTAAAACCTACAGTACATCAGTTGTTTGAAAGCAAAGAGGACAAAGAGGCAAGAAGAGGTTGCTGGAAAATTGATGCAGACAGATTTAATCAAAGAATAAAAAATACTTCAAAAATAATAGCACCAGTTTTATTTTAAAAAATGCAAGAGTCTCATAATATTTATGTAGAATTACAATAAGAAATAAAAAAAATTTAATTTTTAAAGCTAGTATTATTATTTTTATACAAGTATTAAAAATTTATTTAATAGTTAACAACTTTTGGGGCTTAAAAAGCTTAGTAAATGATGTTTATAATTTAAAAGTTGTTTTAAGAGAACATGTAGAACATGTAGAGGGTAATTTCGATAATGTATTTAGCGGAATTGTCACTTTAGAAATTGATTGTTAAATAAAATATATTTTTATTTTAAAAATGCTTGTATTTTATTCAATCCACAAACCACAGAAACTAATTGTTAAATCAAAAAGAACTCCATTGAATAATTATCTCGTTCATTTATTTATTTATTTTCAGTATTTCATCTCCTATGTTTTGAGAGTTTACATTCAAAGCAGGCCCTGACTTGAAAACGCAACTCTCCTACTACTTCAAGCATGGATGTTACAAACGAAGTAAACTTTCACTACATTCAAACGCAACTCGTCTTATGTGCAAGAACATTACGGTACTTCAAGAGGTCAAGCGAGTTCATTGCCTCTTCTCTCCTTTTTCAAGTGCGCCACCACCTTTAATGCGCGAGACCTATATAGGATAAACCCATTGGCTTCGTTCCATTTCCTCCTTCTTCAAGCGCAAGATAGCGTGTTATTGGTCGGTTATTAACTTCAGTGGGGGAAAATGTCCAGCAGAGTCAGATGAAACCTATTTATACATAGGTATACAAAATTTATTATAAACCATATAGATATATTATTTGTTTAATTAAACCCCGCCCACTTTGGAGTGGGGGTAAAATTAAGACACGCCTACTTTGGAGTAGAGTAAATGCTGTGCTGTGATTGGCTGATGGGGATCAGGCCACGCCCAGCTGTGTAGTATATCAACTTTCGAGCTGGTACCTTGCAAGGCTCGCAGCGACTTCTAGACTGAAGGCCAAGGTTTCTTCAAACAGCTAGTCCATCTCAAAATTCGTATATTCTCGACACGAGGTAATAGTTTCTTGAACTTGAGCCAGGTAGGTTGAAGATCTTCCGGAACTGGCTTGTCCCAGCCTTGTTTAAACAGCCACAGTTTCTGCATGATGATTTTTCCGATGATTGTAATAGATGCAAAAAATCCAATTGTGTTATTAAGGTAGTTCCCAAAAAAATTGAGTTTCTTAAAAAATCTCTAGAATTTCGCACAGAGGTAGATTTTCGAGTCCTGTACACGCTGGTACTTTTCTTAAACCCCCAAGCCATACTTAATTTTGAGATATTGGGCTCAGGAGTTTCAATTTTTTACATGGGATTCCTATGCTGAGCGCGTGAATTCATAATTATTTTGAAGGTTATTCTCTGATTGCAAACTCAATTTTCTTAAAAAATTTTTTTTAAACAGGTTTTCATGTAAAGCAAGATCTTAGAAACCGTATCGAACAAAGATAAACATAGCAAGAGATATTAACTTATGAGATATACAATCAAAAAGAATGAAAAATGCATGATTTTAGCATGATTTCGAGCAGAGGTGGTGACGGCGGCGCGTGGCGTCAGAGTGGGGGCAACGAGCGTCTATAACTATATTTTAGGTTAGCTATATAAACGCTTCGGAACTTCCTTAAGTGTTATTATTTTGCTTGTGTTGTAGTTATTGTCATGCTTATGACAATAAAATAAAAATTATACATTTTGGAGAGAAAGGCAAAAAACTAAATTTTCTAGAGGCTCTTGAAATCAACAGATTTAAGAATTCTCACGTCTTATTAAATTATCAAAAAGACTTGAACAATTCTCCTCTATTAAATTTAGATTTAAGATAGTGAGTGCGTTGATCCTTGTATTTATGTTTATGTTTACGTTTCCTCTGTTCATGATTTTATATACCGATTATAATGCGTATGACTTTAGTCGATGATAGAAAGTCGTCTGATGAAGGTGCTGTGCACCGAAACGATCGTACCGACAATAATTTTGTATAATTAATCGTTAATAAAAAAGTGAAGATTGACAAAACTCTATATTTTGTTTTACTATAATTATTTTATTATGAATCTTCATCAAGTAGATGCCAACCCAATCCAATGTTATTATTTTTGAAGTATTTTTTATTCTTTGATTAAATCTGTCTGCATCAATTTTCCAGCAACCTCTTCTTGCCTCTTTGTCCTCTTTGCTTTCAAACAACTGATGTACTGTAGGTTTTAATAAAAATTTTGCACGCTTCATTATTTTTTTAAATGTTAACATTATTGAATGCTTAAACTCCCTGATGGCGTTGACAATGGAAATATTTAGAAAAATTTTTTAGTTAACAATTGTTAACAATATCATCAATAGTAATAATCTTACAATTTTTAAATAATTTTTACAATAATTTGTTTTTTCAAGACCTTTTACTAGTAATATATCACAATTTAATGCAAACTCTACCATAGCCACAATCACACTGACCCACTCGTCTTGTGTAGAAGTCTTTTTATACTAAATAATTTTATTAATTAACTTTGTCAAGGAGTTGTATTCAATTTCTTGATCATGAATTATAAGAGCAAATGATGCAGTGTTTGCAGGAATAGTATCGCGTGTTTCAAATGAAATTTGCGCCTCTACAGGTCCAGTTTTGATATTATCTTGTTGACGAGAACAATCAAAAACTAATAAAAATATATATCCAAACGAGTCTATGTCTATGAGTGCTCCTTCTCTTCTGTCTCCTCCTTCATTGTAATATAAATCTCTGAAAACTTTGTAAATTTTATAAGCTTGTTTCCAATCATGTGTTTTAATATCTAATTCTAAGCTTTCATATGACCAACAAGTTTAATTTAAACATAGTTTTGCATTTCTCAAAGTGAAATTGTCAAATAAAGTTGGGTTTGTATTCTTGACATTTTTTTTATTTGTTTAAAAACCAAATATTACATATCTAGGTTTTTCTATTTGTGAAGCTGTATTTACTGACCAAATGTTTGAATTTGTTTGGGAGAAAAACGGATATTCATAAAATGTCCATTTTCGATAATTTGAAGGTGAATAAACAGCATCATAAAGAATTTTTGATAAATTGAATTTTTCATTTTCAGATACCTAAACGTGAGGCATGTACAATTGAAGGCGTTCCAATTTTATCGATTCTTGGGCGCTAATATTTATTAAATTTGTTTTTAAATTAAAAACTAATTCGTGTTGAGCATTGATTATAATTTTTTTTTCATCTTCACAGAAACCAAAAACAAAATCTAAAGGAATTATACCTACTAATTTACCCTTAGTTTCTTCCAACCAAGTGCCCTTTTCTGCGTGCCATCGTGATTTTCTGTATTCAAATAATTTAGCGGATCACCTCTATCTAGGGAATAAAATCCTTTCATTGCTGTTGAAACACCTGGGTTAATGCAACCATCGTGATGTAACCATCCAAGGTTACTACAGCGATGGACAAGATTGCTTTTCGTTGAACAAGATTTGATGAATCCATAGAGTCTGGATATTGATGGACCAATGTAGTAAAGAGTTGAGAATTACTTGCGGCATTAGGGGCTGATAGAGCTGAAAGTTTGGACAGCTAGGAGTTTTCATGCAGTTTACTTCAGCCAGTCCAAGCGAGTGCTGTTTGTCATTTTGCAGATGATAAGATACGTGAAAATGTCATCCCAGTGAGTTGTAGGTTGACCTAGATCCTCAAGATTAGTTACCCTTTCTTACATAGCATTCAATGAGGCTAGTGAGATGACCTGCAGATTCCTTGAAAGCAGTGTGCAGCGACTCCCATGACTGCATCTGCAGAAAGTGTCTAAGTGGTTTGTTATCATACTTCTCGCATAAGGCCAGCCAGGCCTTTTCAAAATTTTCACCCACACACTTGATCTTTTTAATATTTCTTAGGGTTTCACCAGTCAAGCTCCCCAACAGTCTTCTAAATTTAATTATAGGTTGCATACTACTATCGTTAACCACCAAGGTCTTGACTTGCTCCTTGTAGGATTTCCAGTCCTTTTGTATACCGTAAAAAAAGGAAGATCTATAAATTCTAAAGGTGCTTGCGATTGTGCAGTTTGTTGAGCATTCTGCATGTTAGACCTATGTGAGCGACCTTGAAACTGTGTGGTTGAAGGTATTGGGCTTACTGCAGCAATGCGAGTTAGATACTAATTCAAAAATAGTGTAACTTAGAGCTGCAGGAGTTGACGCCATTGAGCAAATATCCAGAATGCAATCGGCAATTCCCTTTTGAGTAGTGAGAATCTTTTAGATTGTAGCCATTGTAGACGACAATAATTACAGAGTATTAAAAATAAACAATCACTAAACTTCCTTGTTTGCAGCAAAGTGTTTTGATACCGATAGTCGAGCCATTATCGCTGCTTCGGTAAAGCTGACTGAACGTAAACATACAACACCTGCTGCGCGCGAGTTCTGCTTGTGACTTTTGCGCGTGTTGTAGTCATATGAGACTAGAAAAGTACCACTAATCGAAGTGTATGTGCGGCTGTGCAAACTTGACAAATTTAACATTTAACAGATACGTTAGTTGTTGACGGCTTGCTTGCCAAGCCGATTTTCTTCAGATATATTTGAGTGTTAGGCTTGCTCAGGGGGAGTGGCTCCGAGTTAAGCGTCGTCGATGACTGAGATGGTTTTGCATTTTCAAGATAAAGCGCCTTCTGTATTGATGCTTCGATGCAAGCTGGGCTTCTGAACTTGGCCTGAAGAAGAACGAGGGAATGATGGCGGCGAGTTGATTTTCTTTATGATGTTCCGATCACTGACCTTTTAGAAAACATTTGTCTCGCAGGTCCAAAAAATGCGGGTGCGGTTAGCCAGAATTTTGAATGTGGACTGTATTTTTGTTCATGCGCGACACTCGTTGATAAGATCATTGAATTTCTACGGAAGGACAATGATCGAGTAAAATTAAGACACTTGTACTCTATCTGTTTAACTTTAACCAACAATAGATTTAATTAACCACTAATTTGGGCTTTACAGAAAATCGCAATTAACGTGCAATCAATTCTTGGTATACTTTTGTATTATTACATTTTTGCGTGCGTATATGTAGAAAGTAATATTTACGACCAAATATTTAATTGTTATTTTTTTTAAGTATATCATTGATTATTAATTTCAATTATTGATTAACTAATATTCATTTTGTATCTAAGTCAATTTTAATAACAAAATTCAGTTACCAAATATTTTTTAACGAGTATTTATTTATTTGAACATAGTTGTTTATTTATAAACAAATAATTTTTAGTTTGTATTATTAAATTTACCATTAGGTGTTGCATGAGAGACACATTAACTTTCCCGGTACGAATTAATTAGTAAGTGATAGAACTGATTTGGCGAAAAAGGAAAATTGTTAAATAAATTGACTCTTTTAATTGTTATAAAAACACCATTCGATTTTTGAATATAAATAAAATTTCCCGTACTCTTTAATTTGAAAACCATGAGATAGTTTAAATAATAATTTGAGCTTTATAAATATTTTTGAAATTTGAGGAAGAAAAAAGTAAAAGTATAATGCGTTAGTCTAAGTTCATTAGTGTTAGAAATCTGTGTAATTTTTCCAAAAGTGATAGGTTGATCTTTCACCACTCTCGCACACCCTCAAATAATTTCGAAAATCCACTGATTAGAAATTTCAGAGGTGGACCTTGTTTTCACAGCAGATCTTTGGACCCCTGCGAACTGACCAAGCAACAGCAGTTAGCCTCGGACTGTCCTGTAGTTAGCCTTGAGCAGCCCCCTCAAGTAGTGACGTTTTCCCGACAGCTCCGGTATTTTAGATAAAGGTGTTGTCAATTTCAGTTTATCTACTCAAACTACCGTTTCTCAAAGATTTGGAGTTTTAATTTTGCAAATCAAGTCAAACGTCCCGCCTTTGTCATTCAGATCATCAGCGTCGTCATCGAGGTTGAGAGGAAACGAGAGAGGGAGATATCTAACCAATATTTAGGGAAAGGTTTTAAGCCTTGTAATGGGGTAGTTCTTAAGAAAAGGGCCTCCCTTAAATAATTAACGGAGTTTCCCGGGCCCTCCCATTACAAGAAAATTTCACACAAAAACCCCTCGGGAAAAACTCCTTAAAACTCAGGGGTAGGGTTCCCGCGAAAAGAAAACCTCCGGGACTGGTCGGTGAGCTAGAGGAAGAAGGAATAAATTATTGCAAAAATCTCGGTTGAATTTGATTTTATTCTTGTCTTCAAAAAAATCAAGTCTACAATTACAAAAAAAAATAAATTTTAATTTGAGAACGAAGGAAATAAACAAAAACTGTAAAGTAGTCTACAAAATGGCGGGTAACGACGCCGTGCCAAGAAAATCTTGATCAAATTTATATAAAGACACCTCCAATAACATACAACAAAGAAAATTTTATTCAGCATACCGATATCCGAAATCTCCAGGAAAACATGCTTATAAAAATTTTATTAACTAATACAAAAATCTTACATTTACCAAGAAATTTCACTTATTTATGTGATGCCCAAAATGGCCAATCTCTGGGTTTTCCAATTCTGAAATAAAAGAAAATTAACCCGAGTTTTCTTGATTCCTTCTACTACCTAGCTGTAAATAAAAGAAAAACAATAAAAATTGTCTACAAACTCGACTAAAGAAAAATAGGAAAAGAAACTTAGAAAAGTCTACTCAAGAGAAACTTAAAAAAAAATCACACTCTCAAAAAAAAATACAACCTCACACCTTGGCTACTAAGAACAGAGTGACGCTTCCCCACATCTCTCTGACTCAACTTCCTTCCTCACCATTCCCTCCAAACACTCTCAGCCAATCAACACAAATTCATTTAACCAAGCCTCATTCACACTCGAGGAACAGTAATATGACCACCAATCAGACACATTCACGCCACACCACCCAATCACGCTCCCGTCTACATTCTTTCCGGTGACGATCGCCACGCCACCTATACCACGCGTGAACATACAAAAAAAGAATAAAAATAATGTACACGAGGCACTCACAACGTTAACTTATTCCTCGCGCACATACTCTCTCTCTTGCTCTCCCCATATGCACACATTGTTCGCGCAACGTACACAAAACAAAAAAAAATAAAATCTCACGCACGCCCGTGTCTTCTGTGGTGAGTGTGCGCGCACGCGCCTGGCGACGCAGTTGCGTCGTCTGCCGACACGCGCCGCGCACCGAGTTTTATATGTACAAAAAAATTTATAAACAATTAACCTCCAAGCTAAACAACCCAATAACGCTGGGTATCCGAGTTTTTTATAAACTAATAAATTAATAAACAAATTAACCCCTAAGCTATACAACCCAATAACGCTGGGCGTCCGAGTTTTTTATGAACAAAAAAATTTATAAACAATTAACCTCCAAGCTAAACAACCCAATAACGCTGGGCATTCGAGTTTTTTATAAACAAATAACTTAATAAACACATTATCCCCCAAACTATTCAACTCAATAACGCTGGGCATTCGAGTTTTTTATAAACAAATAAATTAATAAACATAATAACCCTCAAGCTATACAACCCAATAACGCTAGGCAACCTAGTTTTTTTATCAATAAAAAAATTAATAAACACATTATCCCCCAAACTATTCTACCTAATAACGTTGGACGTCCAAGTTTTTTAGAAACACAAAAATCTATTAACAAATTAACCCAAAGCTATACAACCCAGTAACGCTGGGCGTCCTAGTTTTGTTATTGATAACAAAACTAATAAGCAAATTTTCCCCCTAGCTACACAACCCAATAACGCTGGGTGTCCGAATTTTTTATGTACAGAAAAATTAATAAACAAATTAACCCCCAAGCTATACAACTCAATAACGCTGAGCCCGAGTTTTTTATGAACAAAAAAATTAATAAACAATTAACCTCCATGCTAAACAACTCAATAACGCTGGGCATCCGAGTTTTTTATAAATAAAAATACTAATAAAAAAATTATCCCCCAAACTATACAACCCAATAATGCTGGGCGTCCGAGTTTTTTGTAATCAAATAAATTAATAAACAATTAACCCCTTAGCTTTAAAACCCAATAACGCCAGGATCTTAATTTTTTTATCAATAAAAAAATTAATTAATAAAATTATCCCTCAAACTTCACAACCCAATAACGCTGGGCGTCCGAGTTTTTTATAAACAAACAAATTAATAAACAATTAACCCCTTAGCTTTAAAACCCAATAATGCCAGGATCTTAATTTTTTTATCAATAAAAAAATTAATTAACAAAATTATCCCCCAAACTTCACAACCCAATAACGCTGGGCGTCCGAGTTTTTTAAAAACAAATGAATTAATGAACAAATTAACCACCAAGCTAAACAACCCAAAAACGCTGGGCGTCCCATTTTTTTATGTACAAAACGATAAATAAATAATTAACCTCCAAGCTTAACAACCCGATAACGCTAGGCAACCTAGTTTTTTTAACAATAAAAAAATTAATAATTACATTATCCCCCAAACTATTCAACCCAATAACGCTGGGCATTCGAGTTTTTTATGTACAAAAAAATTAATAAACAATTAACCCCCAAGCTATACAACCCAATAACGCTGGGCATTCGAGTTTTTCATAAACAAATAAATTAATAAACAAATTAACCCCCAAGCTATACAACCCAATAACGGTGGGCATTCGAGTTTTTTTATAAAAAAAAGTTAGTAAACTACTAACCCCCAGGTTCAATAACCCAATAACGCTGGACGTCCAAGTTTTTTGAAAACACAAAAATTAATAAAGAAATTAACCCGAAGCTTTACAGCCCTGCAACGCTGGGCATCCTCGTTTGTTTATTAATAAAAAAACCATTAAATAAAACATCCCTCAAGCCTTACAAGCCAATGCCGTTGGGAGTACGGAACTTTTTAAAATTAATTCAATAATTCAATAAATGAACATGCAATCGTTAAACTTAGTGAAAAATTTGTGGTTCTTTATCAACAAATTAATAATTAAATAAACTATCCCGAGGCACTTATCTTTAACATTCAGAAAAACTGCAGTTGATATGTCCAGGATTAAATTACCGGTGACAACAAAAAAAAAAAAAAAAAAAAAACAGACGCCCAGCGTTATTGGGTTGTATAGCTTGGAGGTTAATTTGTTTATTAGTTTTTTAATTGATGAAAAAACTGGGACGTCCAGCGTTATTGAGTTATATAGTTTGGGGGTTCATTTTTTAATTAGTTTTTTTATTGATAAAAAAACTAGGATGGCAAGCGTTATTGGCTCGTATAGCTTGGGAGATAATTTGTTTATTAGTTGTTTTATTGATAAAAAAACGCGGACGCCCAGCGTTATTGGGTCGTATAGCTTGGGGGTTAATTTGTTTAGTAATTTTTTTATTTATAAAAAATTTGGATGCCCAGCGTTATTGGGTTGTTTTGCTTGGAGGTTAATTGTTTATTAATTTAATTGTTTTTAAAAAACTCGGATGCCAAGCGTTATTCGGTTGTTTTGCTTGGAGGTTAATTGTTTATTAATTTTTTTGTACATAAAAAACTCAAACACCCAGCGTTATTGGGCTGTAAAGCTTCGGGTTAATTTCTTTATTAATTTTTGTTTCCTCAAAAAACTTGGTCGCCCAGCGTTATTGGGTTGTGAAGTTTGGGGGATAATTTTTAATTAGTTCTTATTGATAAAAAAACTAGGACGTCCAGGGTAATTGGGTTATTGAACGTGGGGGTTAATTGTTTATTAATTTTTTTTTATAAAAAACTCGAATGCTCACCGAGATAATTTGTTTATTAGTTTTTTTATTGATAAAAAAACTATGTTGCCCAGCGTTATCGGGTTGTTCAGCTTGGAGGTTAATTATTTATTGATTGTTTTGTTCATAAAAAACTCGGTCACCCAGCGTTATTGGGTTGTTTAGATTGGTGGTTAATTTGTTCATTAATTCATTTGTTTATAAAAAATTCGGACGCTCAGCGTTCTTGGGTTGTAATAAAATTATGGGGTATATAATAAAATTATTGGGGTGTAATAAAATTATCCCTAGTTTAAGGGATAATTTTTTAAATAATTTATTTGTTTATGAAAAAATCGGTTGCCCAGCGTTATTGGGTTGTGAAGTTTGGGGGATAATTTTTTAATTAGTTCTTATTGATAAAAAAACTAGGACGTCCAGGGTTATTCGGTTATTGAACCTGGGGGTTAATTTGTTGATTAATTTATTTGTTTTTAAAAAACTCGAATGCCCAGCGTTATTGGGTTGTATAGCTTGAGGGTTGATTTTTTTATTATTTATTTGTTTATAAAAAACTCGAATGCTCAGCGTTATTGGGTTGAATAGTTTGGGGGATAATGTGTTTATTAATTTTTTTATTGATTAAAAAACTAGGTTTCCCAGCTTTATCGGGTTGTTAAGCTTGGGTTAATTATTTATTAATTGTTTTGTACATAAAAAACTGGGTCACCCAGCGTTATCGGGTTGTTTAGCTTGGTGGTTATTTTGTTCATTAATTCATTTGTTTATAAAAAACTCGGACGCCCAGCGTTATTGGGTTGTGAAGTTTGGGGGATAATTTTGTTAATTAATTTTTTTATTGATAAAAAGATTAAGATCCCAGCGTTATTGGGTTTTACAGCTAAGGTGTTAATTGTTTATTAATTTATTTGATTATAAAAAACTTGGACAATCAGCGTTATTGAGTTGTATAGTTTGGGGGATAATTTTTTAAATAATTTATTTGTTTATAAAAAAATCAGTTGCCCAGCGTTATTGGGTTGTATAGTTTGGAGGTTAATTGTTCATTAATTTTTACGTACATAAAAAACTTGGACCCAGCGTTTTTGGGTTGTATAGTTCGCGGGATAATATTTTTTTAGTTTTTCTATTTATAAGAAACTCGGATGCCCAGCGTTATTGAGTTGTTTAGCATGGAGGTTAGTTGTTTAATAATTTATTTGTACACAAAAAACTTGGACTCAGCGTTTTTGGGTTGTATAGTTTGCGGGATAATTTTTTTATTAGTTTTTTTATTTATAAAAAACTCGGAGTTCCAGCGTTATTGGGTTCTGTAGCTTAGGGGATAATTTGCTTATTAGTTTTGTTATCAATAAAAAAACTAGGATGCCTAGCGTTACTGGGTTGTATAGCTTCGGGTTAATTTGTTAATAGATTCTTGTGTTTTAACAAAACTTGGACGCCCATCGTTATTAGGTAGAATAGTTCGGGGGAGAATGTGTTTATTAATTTTTTTAATGATCAAAAAACTAGGATGCTCAGCGTTATCGGGTTATTAAGCTTGGTGATTCATTATTTATCAATTGTTTTGTACATAAAAAACTGGGACACCCAGCGTTATTGGGTTGTATAGCTTGGGAGTTAATTGTTCATTAATTTATTTATTTATAAAAAACTCGGACCCATCGTTATTGGGTTGCATAGTTCGGGGGATAATTTTTTTTTTAGTTTTTTATTTATAAAAAACTTGGATGCCCAGCGTTATTGGGTTGTTTAGCTTGGAGATTAATTATTTATTAATTTTTTTGTACATAAAAAACTCGGACGTTCAGCGTTATTGGGTTGTATAGCTTGGGGGTTAATTTGTTCATTAATTTTTTTATTGATAAAAAAATTGAGATCCTAGCGTTATTGGGTTTGAACGCTAAGAGGTTAATTGTTTATGAATTTATTTGATTATAAAAAACTCGGACGCCCAGCATTATTGGGTTGTATAGTTTGGGGGATAATTTTTTAGATAATTTTTTTGTTTATAAAAAAAATTGGATGCCCAGCGTTATTGGATTGTATAGTTTGGGGTATAATTTTTTTATTAGTTTTTTTATTTATAAAAAACTCGGACTCAGCGTTTTTGGGTCGTTTAGTTTGCGGGATAATTTTTTTATTAGTTTATTTATTTCTAAAAAACTCGGACGCCCAGCGCTATTGGGTTGTATAGCTTGGGGGTTAATTTTTCTATTAATTTTTTTGTACATAAAAAACTCGGACACCCATCGTTATTGGGTTGTGTAGCTGGGGGGATAATTTGCTTATTAGTTTTGTTATCAATAAAAAAACTAGGACGCCTAGCGTTACTGGGTTGTATAGCTTTGGGTTAATTTGTTAATAGATTTTTGTGTTTCTAAAAAACTTGGACGCCCAACGTTATTAGGTAGAATAGTTTGGGGGATAATGTGTTTATTAATTGTTCTACACACAAAAAACTGGGTCGCCCAGCGTTATTGGGTTGTTTAGCTTGGTGGATTATTTGTTCATTCATTTATTTATTTATAAAAAACTCGGACCCATCGTTATTGGGTTGCATAGTTTGGGGGCTAATTTTTTTATTAGTTTTTTTATTTATAATAAACTCGGATGCTTAGCGTTATTGGGATGTATAGCTTGGGAGTTAATTTGTTTATTATTTCATTTGTTTATAAAAAACTCGGATGCTCAGCGTTATTGGGTTGTTTAGCTTGGAGGTTAATTGTTTATTAATTTTTTTGTACATAAAAAACTCGGACGCCCAGCGTTATTGGTTGTATAGCTTGGGGGTTAATTTGTTTATTAATTTTTTATTTACAAAAAACTCGGACGCCCAGCGTTATTGGGTTGTTAATTTAGGAGGTATTTTATTTATTGAATTATTAGTTTATAAAAATAGCTGGGCGCCAGCGTTATTGAGTTTTTTGTTTGCCTGATCTGTTCCGAAAGATTTTCAAATTTCGTGGTACTACTGGGGTCGGGAACGGTCACCCTGGTGCTCGTGCTGCTGAAAAAGCGTTCGACCGACGGCAACCGTCACCACGTGGTCGGCTGCTGCTGTGAGAGCACGCGGCTCGGTTATCACCTGGGAAAAGTAAACAAAACAACTTAATTATTTCACTGTTTCCCAGGTGACTTGACACTGCCAGGTAAAAAAAATAATTTACGAGGGATTCACTCCCTCGCAGCCTAAATAAAAAGGAGTTATATTTAAAATTTTCAAGTGTTTCTTTTTTTTTTATTCTATTGATCGATCAATTTCTAAATAATTCATTTTTTTTTATTTTCTAACTTTCCCCTCTGAAAAACTCAAACCTGCTGTGTACACAGTAGGTTAGCTTTGTGGCTATGAAATTGTAGTTGCGATCTTGTTTTTCAGAGTAACTAATTATTTTGAGTTAGAAGTGCTGTTCCCTTTTTTAGAGCAGAGTTAGTTTTTTTCCTAATTCATTGTCAATCCCTGGCCCTCGGGCCTAAAAAGCTAAGTTGTAATAACTAATATTTTTATTCTTATTTATTTTACTTTTTAAATTTTTTTTTTAATCTAATAATCTAGTCTGACATGAAATAAGAAAGTGGCTTGAAAGGTAAAATTATTTTTCCCCTAGCAAGAACCATTAAAATCAATTTTCCTTTTACCAACTTAATGAATTAAATTATTTCATAAATAATGTCTCTGACACGACGCCAGTTAATCACAAATTTTTAAACAAGAAACTTGCCCAATGCATGTGCTATTAAGCTGGTCCGTTAGTTTTTATGTACCCTTTCTGAATTTTCGATTATACTTTTATTTATGAAATAAAAGTTATCTGACAAATAAATACCAGCAAAGAGATGATGAGTAGTAGACCAGCGTATAGCTTGACGTTATATTTGTTATGGATTTCATTTATCTCAATCTGCAGAAATTTTTTGGCGGAAAGTACTAAAATTGGTTAAAAACTCAGACCACCGGGGATTTCCGGAGATTCCCTGTATCTTCTTCGAGGTCCGTGTTATTAATCCCTACTTTACCGACATTCCTAATTTACTACCTTCAGTATAATGGTGCTTGGTAGAAGGGATTTTTTTTATTTCAAAGCTTAAAACATTCAAATTAAAAAAATAAAAATAGTAATAAAATACAAAGTTCAAAAAAATTTCTATAAAGTATTGAATATTTAAAAAGAATTGAGTTTAACATACGCAGCATGTTGAAAAAAAAAAAAAACTTTGATTACTTATCTTTTTTATTTATTTTTTTTTCACATATCAAATTTAGTAATTGCTGAATCCATAATTTTTTAAGGTGTTCTTCTACCAGAGCTAGTCAAGTCTAGAACTAAAAAAAAAATTAATCTGCCAAATTACCAAAAATTGTTTATTAAAATTTAATTTTTAACTTTTCATGATTTTGGAAATTCTTCTCTACCAAAAAAACATTAGCCATCACATCGAAACATTTTTCTCAAAATTTCAATTCTCCATTGAATACCGCAATTTTTGAGGTATACACGTGAAAACGATTTTTGTAAAATCATAACAAATTTCTTGAAGGTCAGTTTTTTGCAGTTTAAAGCAATAAAATCTTCGATAGTTAAACTATACCTGTGTGGTTTTTGTAAAGGATCTCTATTGTTGGAAGACTAATATCAATAATTTTTTACACTCTATCAGTATTGCGGCTATTTGCGTACTAGAAACAATTTAAACTTTAACTTGTTGTAACTTTTAAACTTAATGAACAATTTTGATCATACTTCGTAACAATGTTAAATAATTGTAACGGAACACGCTTCCGTATCGCGAATCGTCAATTAATTGAAATCGAAAGGTTCGGGCAAGAGGGCAACAGCTCGCGGGCCTGTTCGAGCTACAGTCGGTGTACGTACGCGCGCGTGTGTGTGTGTGTGTGTGAGGCTCCGCGCCAGTTGAGCCTGCGCGTGCAGCTTCAATCTCGTTCCGGTCGTTTTACTGTGTGGTAGCGTTTATTGGTAGCTCTTGTTTGTTTCGCAAAAAAGATCATTAATTACGGTGTATCGTGTAGTTTAGCAGAGAGCACTCAACCATGATGGAAGCAGGGTACGCGTGTACGAAAGGCCAGCGTGTATCCGTGAGTTATTAATAATAAAAACCTACTGTAAAAATTTCGAGGGCTGGTGGCAGCGCGGTAGCCTATGTCTATCTCTCTCACGTTCGTGAAGCGAAGCAAACGATCGGTAAAATGATAAATTTTTCTTTCTTTATTTTTCTATGTTATTTTTTTTTTGTCAGTCAGCGCGGCGTGCACTGACTGACGGATTTTATGTTAGTTTTAAAGTTGATTAGTAATAAACCTATTATTCTTAATCATCTGACTACCTCCGATTATTATTATACCGGTCATCGCCCTCCGTTCATCCCTGAACTTGATACCCGGGAGATTTCGGCTGCTAACCCAGCGGTCCCACGTCGCTTTATTAATTGTTGCATTACTTATATTAAAATCGTGAACGCGGAATCCTTTTCAGGTTTGGAAAAAGTAAGACAGTTGCTAGGAAGAACACTCTGTAGGCAGTGGAAGCAGCGCCGTCAGCAGGGGCTGACTACTATTTTGTGCACGTGAATAGTGTCGCGAACTCATACTAAAATTCATACTGTCGCGACCTGATACTAAGCGCCGTCCGTGGGTTTCAACCAAGGCCAACTGAGGGTGCCCATCAGTCACGTCGCCGAAGCAGGAATAGGCCATGCTCAGCTACACCAGGTGCGTTCTGCTATTTTCACCACCAATTTGGCGCCGACGCTGCAAATGCGAGCAATCTTGTAGCTTCAGATCATCAGCCAACCAGGGAAACTAACATCGCTGCCATCAGTTGAGGTGGCTGCTGGCAGCAAAAATCAGCTCCGTGAAAATCGCCTCCTCATCATGGACCGGAACATTGGCCACGCTTGCTGGTCGACTCCGGTTCGGTCGTGTCCTTACTGCCACTCTACACGGTGGAAGGAAAACCTCCGGTCCAGGACCTGCAACTTGCAGCAGCCAACCAAATCGTCATTAAGACGTACGGCCGACGAATGGTGACCCTCAACCTGGGGCTTCGTCGTGATTTCACTTGGCCCTTCATCATCGCCAACGTCCACAACTCGATTCTAGGTGCAGACTTCCTGTCCAGCACTGGCCTCCTGGTGGACCTCCAACATCGTCGCCTGGCCGATCCCACCATCACCCGCAGTGTCGAAGCTACGCTCCACACCGCAGAAGTCATTGGCGCTAGCATCCAAATCTGCTCCTGTTCTGAGGACAAACACCGCATGGCCTACGATCAGCTATTGGTGGATTTCGGTGACATCACCAAGCCCCGACAAGGAAAGGCAAACCTCTGCGGCACTCCAGTTGTGCACTACATCTTCACGAAAGAAGGGCCCTCCGGTCTTCGAGCGCTCACGGCGGCTCCATGGCGAACGTCTTCAGGTGGCCAAGCAAGAGATCGATGAACTCCTAAAGAGGGGCAAAATCAGGTTCTCGTCTAGCCAGTGGGCGAGCCCAATACACATGGTGCCCAAAAAGTCTGGTGGATACAGGATGACAGGCGACTTCCGCCGTGTGAACACCTGCACGCATCCGGGCCGCTACCCGATTCCTGTCATTGAGGATATTCTTCACGACTGTCATGGCTGCAACGTATTCACCACCCTGGGAGGTGGAGAAGGGATTGTACCAAATCCCCATGGCAGAGGGACACATCAGCAAGACGGCCGTCACAACATCCTATGAGCTCTACGAGTTCTTGTACCTCTGCATGGGTTTGCGCAACGCCACGCAAACGTTTCAGCGCTGCATGGACGCGCTGTTCCGGGACATGCCTTTCGTTAGGTCCTACAACGACGATTTGCGTATCAAGTCTCGAAACCACAAAGAGCACCTGGAACATCTTCGTCTCGTCTTCCAGCGACTGCGAGAGGCAGGACTAACCATCAATCTCCAGAAGTGCCAGGTTGGTCAATCCGAGGTCCAGTTCCTGGGCTACACCATCTCGCCCGAGGGTTTCCAGCCACCAGCATGCAAGGTGGACGCCATCATGGAGATCTCCAAGCCTGAGACGGCCACGCAGCTCCGCAGCTTCCTGGGGGAGCTAAACCACTACCGACGCTGTCTTCCTGGAGCGGCCAAAGAGCAGGCGTCGCTGAACGACATGCTGTGCGGCCTTCCCAGAGGACGCAAAGTCAAGGTCAGCTGGACCCCTGAAGTGGAGGCAGATTTCCAGAAATGCAAGGAGGACTTGAAAAGGGCCACAACCAACACTTTCCTGTCACCATCGACGCCACTACACCTGACGACATAGGCCTCTGACAAGGGCATCGGCGCCGCCCTAGAGCAGGAAATCGACAACTTCTGGCATCCGGTTGGTTTCTTCTCCAGCAAGCTGTCACCCAAGCAACATAGGTACAGCACCTACGACCGAGAGCTGTTGGCCATTTTCGAGGCCATCAAGTTTTTCCAGAGGTACTTGGAGGGGCGGAGCTTCAAAGTGCTTACCGGCCATAAGCCTTTAACCTTTTCGGCCCAGCAGCGGTCGGACAAGGCCTCCCCAAGGTAGCAGCGCCAGCTGGACTACATCCTCTAATTCAATGTCACCCTGGAGCACGTGAAGGGTGAGGACAATGTAGTGGCTGATACTCTATCCAGAGTCAACGCAATCGCCATGCCATCCGCTGTGCTTTCTCGGGACATTGAGGCAGCACAGCTCGAGGACGACGAGCTGGAATATCTATCTGGACAAAGGCATCTTGGACCTGCAGGTACTCCATGTCGATGGCTCTTCAATCGCCTGTAACATCGAGGATGGCATCATCAGGCCCTACCCTCCACTCAGTCCACGCACGAC
Organism: Encarsia formosa; assembly: GCA_038277355.1. NCBI lineage: Eukaryota > Metazoa > Arthropoda > Insecta > Hymenoptera > Aphelinidae > Encarsia > Encarsia formosa. Next base: position 25,199,647 of record CM076187.1, read on the forward strand.
CACAAGGATCGTTACCTCCAAGTTTGTCTGGCCTGGCATCAGAAAAGACGTCGACCATTGGGCTCGGTCTTGTGAACCATGCCAACGATCCAAGGTCAGTCGCCATAACCGAGCCGCACTTGACACCTTCCATGTGCCCAGCAACCGCTTCGAGCACGTCCATCTGGACATCATCATCATCATGCCGCAGGTAAGCAAACTGCATTACTGCCTCACGATGATTGACAGGTTTTTGAGGTGGCCCCATTGCAGTTCCGCTGTTAGACATCACGGTGGAGATCATTGTGGCGAGTTTCTACCAGCACTGGGTCTCGAACTTTGGTTGCCCAATCGAGTTCACCACTGATCAGGGCAAACAATTCGTGACATCACTCCAGGCGGCTCTTGCAAGAATGATTGGGGCTAAGCCCATCCACACCATACCCTGGCACCCGAAGCCCAACGGAATGGTGGAGCGTGTGCACCGTAACTTGAAGGCAGCTCTCATGTGCGAGGGTCAGATTCCTTGAGCACAACGCATACCCCTTGTCCTGTTTGGCCTGCGCAACTGCTTCAAGGAAGACCTGCAAGCATCACCGGCCGAAATGATCTTCGGTACCACTCTACGCGTATCAGGAGAATTTTTCACCCATACTACGAAGAAAGTTAACCCCAGAAGCTTCTTAGAGAAGCTGCGAACCCTCATGCGGGAAATCAAGCCAGTGCCAGCCTCAGACCATGCCAAACATCGACCGTTCACCTTCAAAGACCTCGAAACTTGCTCGCACGCCTTCCTAAAGGTGAACACTGTCAAAAAGCCTCTAGAACCTCCATACATTGGCCCTCATGAGGTAACAAAGCGTGTCAACGAGAAGGTTTTCGTCATCAAAGTCAACGGCAGAGAGAGGGCAGTGTCCACCTGAAGCCGGCGTACCTGGCCACCGCCGACTTGGAAACTCCTCATCTACTGGTGCAATGCGAGTGGTCTATGGAACCTGCTGCAGAGCTCACGACTCCAACAACTCCGGCCCCGGCTGCATCGACGCCACCCTCTCCTCGAAGAACGAAGCGAGTATCGTTCCCTTCGCTGCTTCAACCTGCGAAGGTCTCTGGAGGGGGAGTGGCTGTGGGGATCGCTCCCCAGAACGTTCCTCGCGGACACAAGCGCAAGCAGCAACTTCAACCGCGACTGTGGACCGACGTCGTGAACCTAAATCAAGAAGCTCTTTCGGAAAAAAAAACTATTTTTACCGATTGGCCTCTGCGGGAGAAGCAGAGGCTCTCAGAAATGCAAATTTTGGATTGGCAGGAGGGATTTGAATGAAATTATCTAAGAAAAAGATAAAAGTTCTGATTTTTGTATGGACATTGACTTAGATCATGTAAATTTGAGAAGGAGAATGCACAATCTGATAGATAAGGCACAACGGAGAAGTAATTTTGAATAAAAAATCAAGGACAAGCGAGGCAAGCGCACATATATAATGATACAAGTATTGTGCATGAGCGATTATTGAACGGCGTAAAGTTGGCACATAAGTAAAGCGAGTGCGCTAACAATCCATTTACTAATCTCTCATACACATAATGCGTATCTTTCACTTTTTTATAGAACGTGTTCTCTTTGTTCATTCTAAATTTCAAATATTATAAAAATTGAAATGTTTTAAAATACAATTAATTTCAAATAAATTTAAAATATACTTTGCTTTGAGAGAGTAAAGTAGGACACATTGGCATTGGTATTGCTTACGATGAGTATGTGAAAGAAATTTAAAAATATTCTGAAAAGCCATGAATAAGATTAGGATAGATTAGGTTATTTGCTTTCTATTTTGGATTACGTCAAAAATGTATTAAGTGATTCCGAAAGATTCAGATGAAGATAAAAATAATGATTTGTGATTTTGAGGATGACTTGAGTTCTAATTAATTAGAAGTGAGCGGATTTGAAACTGTATCATTATTATTTACATTCGCAACATCGCCTTTTTAATTAAAAAATAAAGAAAAATTCAGCAAAAACAGTGAAAAAGTGTAATTAATTTTTACTAAGAGTGAACTAAATTTTAAAAAAATGTTTTGCTTCAAGAGGAGACAAAAATATTTTCAAAACCCTGAAATTTTGAAAACTTTATCTTTTAGCATCCAAAATCTATGCATAAATTTTCACAAGATTTAGTAAAAGTCGGAGAGAATCCTGCTTTCTCAGGATGAATAGCTCCAGCTGCTTACATGATGGCCAAAATGTACTCAATTTCTTGTTACAAGAAAAGGTTGACTTTTGCAAATAAAAATATTACGAATGATGTGATAGTACAATATAATAAATTGAAGTTGATATTTAAAATTTTTTATAAATACCTATCCATGATACTTGATCAATAGTTACTGTTAACTCAGTTCCAGATTTTTTCAATTCAGGAATAAGTATTGTTGGAAATCCAAGACTTGTGCCAAATGTCAAAAGAAGAAGATTTTTAGCAGCTACAGCAAAAATTTGTGGTAACGCTTTTCTCCACTTTGAGATTTCTTTCATGGTTACATTTGGCCTCAAAGAAGTTTTAATGTTTCTGAAACAAAAAAAAAAAAAATTTTAAACTCTATTTAATCTGTCTGAGTAAGCTTAACTAAAGTATCACCGTGCAATCGTGATTTTTCGATATAACTGTGAGCAACCCGATAAAATTTAAATTAAACTTCAGTATTTAAAATTTTAAGTTGCATGCTTATTGCAGTATTTTGAAGGATCACTATGGAATGTAAATAGTACTATTTATACTTCATAAATTCTAATACTTTTTTTCTCAAAGATGTTTATGGTCATTATCAATACGACGGCAGAGCGTCCGCATAAGTATGTACCTTGCACTCTATGCAATAAAATTTTTGTTTTCGTTTCAATTTTCTTTGAGAGAAAATACTAGACACAAACTACAAGCGTAAAAAATTTATAAGATCATAATAACTTCTGCATGATAACGCTTTGCTTGTCGTCTTTTCAAGTATTGTGCATCATCATAAAAGCCATCGAAGCCTTCATCGCAAACACGTGTTGCTCTGCTGGTTATCTGCTGAGCACGCTGCCGAAACGAATACTTGCTCTCACATAAAAATGATATCCTGGTACTAAATTTACAAATATGACTCTGAGCACGAGGGTTGAAACGAGATTAGCTGCATACTGAATCGTTGAAGAGAACTCATTGCTAGATTAGAATTGCTTATTATCAGGCTACCTTGTATTACTTTACTGTATTAACTACATTTCTGAACATTGCCTCTTTCATTTTTTCTAATTTACTGCCTTCTCGAATGTAAAATTTTATTTGAGCTTCTTTTAAGACTTGATAGCAGTAAAAAAGGACTTTTTTTATGGATTTGGTGAATGCACTTACGCACCTTCGGTTGTCAAAGACACCCGGTGTGTGGGACTCCGTCCTTGATACTTACTAAACACCCATCTCCTTTCTCAGCTCGGTTTGCGACCTCACTTATAAGATTCCAGTAGAATAGTTTCGTATCCAAGGTCACTCCTAGGTACTTCGCTGCTCTCTTAGTCACAACCTTAACCGGCCCTGCGTCCATCGAGACGATCGTGTCAATTTTCATGGGCCTCATCAAGACAACTATCTTGGTCTTTTGCAGCCCTAGCTCCAGACTATGAGACTGCATCCATTCACACACCATCACCATCACTTCCCACAGTATGGCTCTGGCTTCATCGGTGTATGCAACGATCAAAAGACCCGGCGGGATTTTCAGTACCGTCAGAGAGTTAAACACCGCGATCCAGATGGTCGGGCCCATGATCAAGCCCTGTGCCACGCTAGCCGTAATCCTCCTGATTCTACTACCGTCCTTCGTGTCGTAAGTCAGGGTCGTGTCAGTGAAATAGTCCTCGAATACCCGCATCAGGAAGTCCAGCGTTTTGAACTCGTCTCTCAACGAGCCCAGAATATCCGACCACCGAGCGGACTTGAAGGCGTTACTAACGTCAAGGGTCACCAGAGCAACGATAGGTCTAACCGAATTTCGATGAAGTTGGGCCCTCTTGAAGGACTTCACAAATTGCTTCGATCGTTGAGAGGCCCAGTCAAAAGCCCTTCTGAAAATGTAAGCTGCGAAAAAATATTATGCTTTAAAATATAGTAAGAAGAAATTTTTTTTTTTTTATCATTAAGTTCTTTTTTAGAGTGAAACTTTAAAATAAATTCTGATTTTAGTTCCCACTAGACTTTATTTAGAAATAGATTTATTGATTTATTCATAATTTTAAGATTAGATGGTTGCAACCAAGAATGTTAACTATTTTAATAGCACAGTAGAACTATGTCGATTGTTGATCAACTGCTTATAAGCTTATGATGCTATAGGTACACGCTAAACGCAACTCGTATTTGACCAAATGCCGTGCACCCGAAAATCTGGCGCACCACGCGCCGAAAAATGAGTGCTTTTATGCGCCTCATTTCGGAGTGTAGGGTCGTGCTGAAATTGCAGAGTTAACTTTTCCTCCATATGAAAATGGTCATTCGTAAATTTAGATTCGTGAAAAATGTATTCGTGAAATTTATTTGACGTGAAAATGGTCATTTGTGATGCCTCGTCTACACTGGTGGTTAATCCGCGCCTCAGCTTAACTTTGTTTAAAGAATTTTGCAATGTTGCCATTGGAATAGAAGTTCAAGATGTAATCATCTTAATCTTATGAATTATTTCCTATTTTTAAAGCACAAATTAATCCTTTAACCATGCGGGAACATTGCAAAATTCTTGAAACAAAGTTAAGCTGAGACGCGGTTAAACCACCGGTGTGGACGGGGCATGAAAAAAGCCTGTCGTGAAATCGAATTCGTGAAAACTGTCGGGTACCCTGTTTGACACCAGATTGAACTCCTTTCATAAAAGAGATTCGTATAAGATCAAATAAGAGTCCAAATAGGTACCCTTCATTGCAAGTAGTTTTTATTAATAATAAATTTTATTATAAATTAATTAATTTATAATAAAATTATTATAAATTATTTATAATAAAATAAATTATTAAAAAAGCGAAATGACCATGCCATGTTCTTAGTTTCTTTTGGCATCTGCATCTCACCAAAAGTAGTTTAAATTTTTGCTATTAAAAAAAGAATATAAATAAATTAAAAATTATAAAACAGCAGTTTTTTTCTTATTTACAATTGATATCTTCAATAAGACCGAAAACTTCCAAGACTTTTCAGCGTTCGTTAAATGGTCTTCGTGGGAATTTCGTGATAATGTTTAACCATATAGAATTATTTAAAAAATTTATTTAAATAAAATAGCCATGATAATAAGTTAATAAACTGCATTGATGACGATTATAATGTAAAAATTTTTGAATAAATGAGTCATTATTTGCATAAGCAACCTAATCAAAATTTTATTTTGAAAAAATTTGTATTTTTTTTTGGCAGAGTATGTTATTACGCTGCAAAAACTTTAAATGAAATTTTCAAGTTTCACTTTTTGTGTATGATTTGTTGAACTACCATTAATGAAGTATAAGAAATTTTATTTTACTTTAAATATAAAAATAGTTTTATTTAAAAGAATTTACTAACAATAGATAGAAATTTATATCTCGTTTTCTTTTTTATTTGATTAAGTTTTAATTTGAATTCTACATGGATTTTCAAATGAATTTTAAAAAAAGTATCAAACTGAAACTGTGATACAATTTAGTGTAATCAAAAAATCGTTTTCATTTATAGTTTTTTGGATGAACTAGTCTCAATCAGCGTGCAAGCGCGCTCAATTTTTAGTCTTGAAAATAAATAAACGATGATTTTGACTTTTATTTAAAAAAAAATAAAATTAAAAAAAAATTTTAACACTACGTTTATCACATATCATTTCCCTTGCAGAAAATATCTTTGTGATTTATTAAATAACTTACTACTATTTATTTTATAGATTGTATTTTATTGAATATGATATAGTTTAACATACTTAGTTTTACACTTTACAACATGAGTCTTAATTTCTATTTACGTGAGATTTACTCTTTTTATTTATTAGTATAAATTTGAGATTTACTCATTTTATTTATGAGTATTGATTTGAGATTTACTCTTTTATTACTTACGGGTGTCCGACTTCGGAGTTGCAAAACCAGAATGATTAATTGTGTCAGTCAAGCACTTTTATAAGCACTTGACTTCCAAAAAAGAGCTTACATAAGACAATTATGAAATTAATTTTTTCCCGAGCTCAGGAATCGTTTACAAACGTACTGTAATGTGTTCGTGACACAACAGAATTTTGGCGAAGCTTTATGAATTTTTGTGAATCTTCGTGAATGCTCGTGAATATTTGTGAATCTTTGTAATAATAATTCGCAAATATTCACAAATATTCACGGACATACGAAGATTCACAAAAATTCACAAAGATTCGCAAAGATTCACGAAAATTCACAACGATTCACAAAGATTCTCCTTCAATATTAATGTTACGATTGAGCTTATACTTTTTTATAAATTTGATTTACATTGTAATTATCCCGGTTGTTAAGGTTTTTTGACGCCGCTGACATGCAAAAACTTTACACGTATGCATTTTTTGAGCAGGGTAAGAATTACATCCTTTGATTCTTATATGTCTACAAAGAATTATAAGACACTCCTTATTCGCGCAGACCCGGGAAAGAGTGTTAACGAAAAACCGGGGGCAGACGGCACCCTCGTGCGACGACGGGAAATCTTTACACGCGTGCAGGACGAGAAATCTTAAATACTTTTAAATAGGAATGTTTCCCTTAGAGCTGGCTTTCAAGAGTCCTTTAACTTCTTGTGGTCCTTCCAGTAACGCTGCTGAGTAAAAGAGGTGAAAAGGTGTAATAACGTGAACACAAGTCCCACAAGTCTTCTATCGGTAAATGAGCTATTATATTTAAGTCACAATTAGCTTCGGTCAAACACAAGATTTAGGTCCCACTAACTCGAAATTATAACTAACAGTGTACTCGTATTAAATGCTGGCTTAGTTGACCTAATTATTCGGTCAAAATATTTCGTCACAATAAACTTTAACTTATATAAATCGTAGGGTACTCAGTACAATTAGCTTAGTACAAATTTGCGGCGCGATGTGCTATATTTCACTCTAAAATTCTAACTGTTCTCTCGCTCCTGCACTTGCTCCTCGTAGAGTCTTGCTGTCCCCTCCACCTTGACCTTTTCTCGTCAAGACGCTGATTAGGCAGCCAGGCTCTGTGGAAATGGGTGCTGTTTGTGGACTTTAATACATTTAATCCATACGCCTTACTTAAAAAAACTACTTTTAAACTCACATTGTAACTGTCGCATAACATTGATAATACGTATAACCATGAAAAGCATTTTTATTAATTATAAAGAAACTTTATGTGTAACTTAGAAACGTGAAACGAAAGTGTTTTTAGAGAGACTTTCATCTTTATTCACAAGATTCATTTAAGTACTACATTTGAATGGATTGCAAATGGAAATTTTAACATTGGCGACAGTAATAGTTTTCATGCACGATACACAGATTAATATACACTATATGAGATCCACGTAACATTTTGCTACTTATTTTATAATCTTAATTATACTTCAAGAATACTCAAATGACAAGAGCACACTGCGAAAGCGAGTGTCTTATGCGTCTAACCTTGCAGGTTAGGTATTTAAGACACTTGGACGTGTTTTAAGATCGTGACAAAGTTTACACGTCAAGTATATCCGTATCGGACTTTTTAAGACACTTGAGTTTGCAGTGCGCATGTTTATAAGACTAAGAAATTGATAAAAAATATTTACCATCAAAAAAAATTCTAATTATCAATGTTTTTTAATCTGGAGAAATTATATTATCTAAAAAACAAGCATGAAATAATTTTTGTGAAACTTCGTGAATCATTGTTGGAAAATTCCAAATCCACACAATAATTCACAAAGATTCACAACAATTCACAAAAATTAACAAAGATTAACGAAGATGTTCTCCCCAAGGATTACAACTGCAACTAAATTCAGTTCGATATTTTTGTGATTATAGCTTTAAGAAGTTGTTTTTAAAATTGTAAAGATTTTTATTTTATTTTATAGAATTTTAAAAAGTAATTATACAAAAAATTATTGCAAAAAATTTCTTAATAACAAAGTAAATGAACAGAAATAAATAGGACTTTTTTTTTAAAGATATCCCTGTTGTTACCCCACACGTGTGGCAGAAAAAATGATGCGCACGAAATCGATGACCAATGCTGGCACACCAGGTCGCTAAACACTCGTCCTGGGCGACTTCCCCAGGAAGTTTTGCCTCATTACGACCTAACTCAGCTAGAAAAAGGTACCTGGAGCCCCAGGTCGCTGAACACTCGTCCGGGGCAACTTCCCCAGGAAGTTTTGCCTCATTACGACCCAACTCAGCTAGAAAAAGGTACCTGGTGCCCCAGGTCGCTGAACACTCGTTCGAGGCAACTTCCCCAGGAAGTTTTGCCTCATTACGACCCAACTCAGCTGGAAAAAGGTACCTGGTGCACCAGGTCGCTGAACACTCGTCCGGGGCGACTTCCCCAGGAAGTTTTGCCTCATTACGACCTAACTCAGCTGGAAAAAGGTACCTGGTGCACCAGGTCGCTGAACACTCGTCCGGGGCAACTTCCCCAGGAAGTTTTGCCTCATTATGACCTAACTCACCTAGAAAAAGGTACCTGGTACCCCGGGTCGCTGAACACTCGTCCCGGGCGACTTCCCCAGGAAGTTTTGCCTCATTACGACCTAACTCAGATGGAAAAAGGTACCTGGTGTACCAGCATTGGTCTTCGATCTCGTGTGCATCATTTTTTCTGCCTCACGTGTGGAGTAACAACAGGGATTGTCATTCAAATGGGTTTTTTAAGGTGAAGACGTAACCGCGTTTTCATAAAATTTTTCGATTGCAATTTAAAAAAAAATAAAAGAGAAAATGTAAAAAAACGCTCTGTAGCGCGCTAGATAATATTTTTAGCTATTTTTTGAGCCTAATTTGATAAAAATTGGTTAACAAATAACTTCAGGAAACTTGGAAAATCGGTTTTCTTCTTATTCAGCAAAATTGTAGTAGTGTATGTCGTCTGCTAGTTGCTGCTAGTGAGCGAAGGATGCAGTACTGCCAAATATAACCAATAATTTTATATGCATCAAGCAACAATTATTAGTGAAAACTAAAAACAAAAACTACTTTTTAATATAAAGTGTTAATTCATGACAATAGGATGAATAAAAATAGTAAAAAAATCAATCATTTTCTTGTGAGCTATCTAGTGTTCATAACTATAGTAGGTGTAAATAAACTAATGCTTTTAAATAAATTTATCTTAAATATGTTTTTGTTGACTCCTCCATCCAATTTGACTGTTGCTGTGTTCTCTTTAATACTTGGCGTGCAATAAGAGAAATCAAACTAAATTTTAACAACTATTACAGTTTATCAAAACTAAAATTGTTCACTCACTTTTATTTAGTAAAAGATTTTTAATCAAACATTACTTTTAAATAAAAAGTGGAAATTCATAACTACCGGATATCTAAAAAAGAAAAAAACTCTCTTGTGTTCATGAATCATAGGTGTAAATGTATAACGGCTGTTTTTAAATAAATTTTGCTAATATAAATTTTTGTTGTTTTCTCAAATTTGAGTGTGGCTTTTTGAATTTGATGAAGATTTGTGGAAACCAATGCTTAGATAAAATAATTGTGTACTTAAGGGCACAATAAGTATAATAAAATTAAATTTTAGTTGCCCACAACTTATAGACACTACAATTTTTTACTCTCTTTTCTCTAGTCAAAGGATTTTCTATTAATTAGGGTCCAGAGTTTCAAGTCAATAAGTCCATTGGTTTTTTCATAAAAATTATACCCTCAAAAAAAGAATGATACTTGGTTTTATCAGAGGTTGCCGACGGTTTTCCCGAATCGAATTTCCCGAATGACTTTTTTCCCGAATGACACTTTTCCCGAATATCCGTTTTCCCGAATACCGGATTCCCGAATGCATTTTTCCCGAATCAAGGTTCCCGAATGACCTTTTTCCCGAATATTCAATCATTTACATTTAATTTAATATTTTTTCGAATATTCAAACATTCAAATTTAACATTCCAATTAACTAACCTGCACATTTGAAATTTTTTTTCGTAACCTCCATACTTTTTTTTCCTCTTTACTTTTTAATACTTAATTTCTAAATTCAAAATGTATCAAAACGTTGTAAGGTTCGGTAAACAGTTGATTATTGATGGCTTCATTTATAACAAATCAAGGGATATCGAGGAGAAGAACAAAACATACTGGGACTGCAAGTTACTACGGGCAGGGCTATGCCACGCGCGCGCAATATCTTCGTTCACCGAGGGAGATGAAGTACCTGAAATTTATAAAGGTCCGCTCACCAAAGGTGCAACTCACGAGCACGTTGCCGACCCTGATGATTGCGAGGAAGACTGCAACATAAACAGCTGTTTTTTTCATTTGGGTCAAAACGTCTACAAAAGAATTCAATCAGTAGGCTTGCAGACTGCATACCAAGACCCTCGTGATGATACCATTCGAAATCAAACACATATGCTTCTTGCTTTAACGTTTGTTCCAATTACGGACGTTCAAAGTGTTTTTCGTAAGTTGAAACAATCAGTTCACGCTTCTCTTCAGCCGGTAATGCAGTACTTTGAAGAAAATTACATTGGAAAAAGTGCCAGAGGTAGACGTGCTGCTACAGCTGCTTCATTTCCACCGCAACTTTGGAATCAGCGACTTGCGTCTTTGAACGGAGAACACAAAACCAATAACGTAAGCGAGGGGTGGCACAACAGGTTCAGACTTCTTGTTGGTAGAAGCCACCCCGACCTTTTTTCATTGCTCAATGAAGTTCTGAAAGAGCAAGCAGATACCGACATAGCTATCACAGAACTAGCCCTTGGAAGAAAAATTAAAGCTGCGCCGAAAAAAAAATGGATTTATTATCAACAAAAAATTCAACATGTTACTGCTGCCTACGATTCATACAAAGCTGAAGACAAAGAGCTTGAGTTTTTGGAACTTCTTGGATGCAACATTGTGCTTTAATACTACGCGTGTTTTTTTATATTTCATTTGTACATTTTTTTATTTCATATTATATATTATATACATTTACTTAAATAAATATTTTATACTTTTTAATTTTGATTTAATTTATTCGGGGGCAAAGTCATTCGAGAAAAATGCATTCGGGAATTCAGTATTCGGGAAAACGGATATTCGGGAAAAGAGTCATTCGGGAAAACAGTCATTCGGGAAATTCGATTCGGGAAAGTTGACGGTAATCCTTTGTTCGCCTGATATACGCGTAATTGGTCCTCGATACGCGCATATTCATGTGCCGTCGGACCAAGGTCCCTCATTAAAGGTACCTGCTGCAATATTAGCAGCTATTTCCACAATTTTTGAGCCAGCAGGAAGAATTTTTGGAGTGATTTTCCATATGAACACTGTTCAACTCGGAGACCCAGGCTATACTAATACTTATTTCCTTCAAACTGTACAAATAAAGAGAAGGAAGGTCCTTCCACTAAACACAAAGGTGCAAAAGGGCCTTTCAAAAGGCCTACGACCGCATTAGGGAGCGCCGCACCTGTCCCCCCTTATGCGCTCCCCAATGTACTCGCAGGCCTTCAACTTAAGCCTCTGCCACTGGTCGAGTTTTGCTCCGATCGAGCTGAAATTTTAACACAGCATTTTTGAGATGTTATACTAGTCGAAAATGTAAAAAAAATTGATTTTTTTTAAATCTCTTGACTATATCGTCCCAGGAAAAGAAAAAAAAAAAAAAAAAAATTCAATAAATCATGGTTGTAGAATTTTTATAAACATGACTAGTTGGCTGCCGCAACAGAGAAGCAATAAGTTGTGAATCACTCTGTATAATGATGAAGCATGTTCGAATGTCTTCGTTTTATAATTGATTTGATTGGTTAAGAACGTTAAACTCTAAATTTGAATTGCGTTGAAGTTCAAGTATTGAATACTTTGTTATTAAGAATTTTTTAACCTCGTTGATCACAAGTAATAACTTGTGTCCCTCCGACGCAAGCCAAAAGAACGAAATGTACTCCCTGCGCCATCGACCAACGCGCACCCGGCCAACTGCATGCCCTCGCTAGCGCTCGGGCCGCAACATGGCGGCCGGCTACGCGTCGGCCGCTGGCGCTTCGGGAGTACATTTCGTTCTTTTGGCTTTAATCGGAGGAAATCAAGTTATTTTTTGTGATCAACGGACTTTAAAAAAGTGCATATATCCCTCAAGACTAAAGTTTGCTGAGGAGGCCCACGTATTTGCAGCGGGCCTCCACTGCAAACTTTAGTCCCTCTGGGAATAATATGCTATTTTTGCAATAATTTTTTGAATAATTGAATACTTTGTTTCATTAATAAAAAAAAAAAATTCTTGGTAGGATTCTATAAATTAAAATGAAAATCTTTATTATTTTAAAAACAACTTTCTAAAGCTACAACCACAAAAATATCGAACTGAACTTACAAGGAGAGAGGACCAGGCCTTTGGATCATGGATTCGGCTCCAACTTGGTATGTAGGCTCCAAATATGCCAAAAAGAAACCTCCAAGTGTCAGTTTCTCTGAATGAGCCTTTTAAAGTCATATTCCCTCTACACCACATGCTAAAAAATCAGCATTTTATCAGCATTTTTCAATAAAAAGCTGTTTTTTGACCGGATTTTAAAAAAAATATTGCTCAGACCCTATTACACTTACAGAATTCCGCAACCTCGCATTTTCTTTGGCTTTCCAAGTACTTTTTGGAAAAAATTATTTGAGATTTTTTTTTATGTATTAGACCATGTAAATTTAAGATGTTTTTCGTCATTTTTTCATTTTAAATATTTCAATTTTACATGGTCTAATACATAAAAAAAAATCTCAAATAATTTTTTCCAAAAAGTACTTGGAAAGCCAAAAAAAATGCGAGGTTGCGGAATTCTGTAAGTGTAATAGGGTCTGAGCAATATTTTTTTTAAAATCCGGTCAAAAAACAGCTTTTTATTGAAAAATGCTGATAAAATGCTGATTTTTTAGCATGTGGTGTAGAGGGAATATGACTTTAAAAGGCTCATTCAGAGAAACTGACACTTGGAGGTTTCTTTTTGGCATATTTGGAGCCTACATACCAAGTTGGAGCCGAATCCATGATCCAAAGGCCTGGTCCTCTCTCCTTGTTAGTTGCATGTTGCAAACGATATGTAATGAATTTAGTGTTAAAAATTTTTAACTTCGTTTTTTTAAAAATGAAAGTAAAAATTATCGTTCAAAATTAAAAATAAAGCACGCTTGCGTGCCGATTGAGATTAGTAAAAAAAAAAAAAAAAAAACATTATTCGCCCTTCTAACCTCAAAATCGGAACTTCGCCCCTTGTTTTCGGTAAGAAGGACGAAAGATAGTATATTTCTCTAAAGCCAGAACCCTCTCGCCCGCGGGAATAATGTAGTATTTCACACTGATGAGAGAAAAAGATTATAGGTCTGTCAAAATTAAATGCTTTATAAAAAAATATATACGACTAAATCAGACTCTTTGTCAAATAGTACAAGAAAAGTGATTTAAAATGGCAGATATCAGTAATTGTAACCCAACCGCAAATGTAAATCTTCTTATAATAAAAAGGTTCTGTATATAATTTACTAAGGCTTTTTAATAAGCATACGATTTTCCATATCCTTTAATTTGCTGGTAATAAAAATTTTAGTTTTTGCCAGTTTTATCGAGGAATTCGTTTATTAATTGAATTTTAAAAATGATAAAATTCTGAATAATCTTAAAAAAAAAAAAAAAAACACACAAAATACAAACACTTTAAGAGTCTAAGTGTATAATTATTTCAGAATGCGGGGGTACAACAAAGATTTTTACATCGGCTTGATAGTGGAAACAAAATTAAATATTCTTTAATAAAGTATTCAGGATTACGTCACATTAAATAAAATTTTCTAATGAACTTTGTATTACTTGATGTAGATCCATATTTAATTGGTGAAATTTTTATAAAAAACAAAACAATGTTAAGTTCTTTGTAATCTACTCACATTTTATTAAATGTGACAGCTGTTTCAACGTTTAAGCGTTTTCTTCAGACTAAAATTACAAACTGTGACTCAAACTATATTGACTCATCCCAAATTGTTTTAAAAACAAAAGGATATTGCTTTAAATCAAAAATAAGGAACCATGTATTTTTAAATTTTTCCCAAAAAGGCATAGTTGTTAAATTTGGTTTGAGTTGGGTTTGATGAAGTCCAGAAATAAATAAAGTGCTGGTTAATATAATAATATATGTTAATATAATAATAATATATGCAGGGATGGCTATGTTCCTAAAACCAAATTAAAAAGTTGATCGAGAACAAAGCATTTTGTTTTTCAAAATTGTTGATCAAAATTAATTTTGGTTTTCATTTTGGAAACATTAAAAAGATCAAATTTAATTTTGATCTTTACTTAAAGAACATAATTGAGATAAAAGTATTGTTGATCTTCTTTTTGACATGAAAACGACTGTTTTACCCACTAGGCACGTGAATACCTTCAAGGTTTAGTGAAATGAAAATCTTCATCTAAAATACAAGTGATGTTCACGGTTTTCACGGTGAACGGTCCATGGCATTTTGAGTGAACTGGTGGGTTCCCGTGGAGTCTGGAGATCAATATCAAGATCAAAATAAAATCAAATTTTTCTTCGATTATCCATCACTCTATGCATAAAAACGAAAAAACCAAAATTATTTCGGGAACAAAATGACTATTAATATTAATTTCGGTCTTCATTTTTTTAACAAAATTGAGATTAAATTAAATTTGGTCTTCACTTTGAGGGCAAAATAAAGATCAATGATATATTTTGATCTCTTAATTAATTTTGTTCCCAAAATGAAAACCGAAATTAATTTTCGTTTTTCAATCATTATAACCAAAATATCAAAACAAAAATTCAATTTGATTATGGGAAATTTTCCATCCTTGTAAAATGTAATATAGTGGAACTAAAGGCTATTACAGGAAATCGTGGGATGCAAGAATTCCCACATCCCGCGTCTCTCACTGCCCTAACCTAACTTCACAGTCAAAACGCAAGACCCAGGAATTAACGCATCCCGCAATTTCCTGTGATAACCTTAATGGAACTTATATATAGTATACACCGCATGGTCACGCCATGCTTTTCGTAGCGACGTGCAGAAGCAGAGTTATAAAATACTTCACACACCTTTTTAGTTGAACCGGACGCGTACGCAGTTCACGCATATCTGACTGCAAGCACCCGCAAGCTCGCTTGGCTCACTCATACACACTTGTTACTATGTTTGATAACTCACACATTTCAACACGCCTCTTTGAGTTATAAACAATATGCTTTAATTTTATATCTTCAGATTTTCATAGTATATTATGCAATGGGTGCATTATCGTCGCTATGGCGGTTTTAAAGGCACCGAATGAGAAGATAAGCGTAGACTCGCTGCACCTGTTGCATACTATATTTTTTAGCATTGGCACGTAGGGCAAGTTTTTGAATTTCGAGGCGTGCGTAGAATCGAGTACCTACGCACTAATGCTATAATATTACCAAAATTGTTTTCTTTTCCTTTCTTTTTTTTTTCTCAGGCGTAATACCCCTAGTGCTTCAAAATTGTCGATAATTTTCCGACTGTTTTATTGCACAGCAACGATTGGGGCAAGTTTGTCATATTAAAAATCACGAGCGCGAAGCGCTAGCAATTTTTTGTCAAACTTGCCCCGCGAGTTTAAGGTTGTTGGGTCGGTGCGAGAGAGAAAGAGATACTAGTGCGAGTCAAACGGAGAGATTCACGGCACTGTCTGTCCCTCTCGCACTCGTGGCACAACATAGTACCTAACCTAAGATTTTAGTGTTTGGTTATTTTTTTCTCAGCTCATAAGGTCCATTGGTAATCGCTTTTAATTGATAAGTTTTTCAAAAAAATTTTTCTTTTACCCTGAATTTTTTCATTAAAAAATACTTGTCAGATCCTATTAAACTTTCAAGAAAACAGTGATTCCCATAAGCTTACGTGTTAAATAAATTTAGCAATATCTTTTCTCCCAAGGTTCATTTTGCCCTAAAAATTTAGTGGCATCAATAAGAAGCAATTACCTACAAAATGAGTACTTTTTTGTTAAAATCTACTTGTCAGATCATGGACCGACCCAACAACCTTAACAAAGCCTCTTATACAGCTTATACTTTATTTAGAATTACACCGCCAAAAGTGGGTGCTGATCCACGTAATTAAGCACCGAATAATTGGTGTCCACCTCCGCGTCTCGTGGGAAGGTGGGGAAAGCCGAACTCTTTATCGTTCGCACCCGCGCTTCAAACCTTCCTCTCGTTTCCGACACCTGAACGCGGCGGACGAAGTTTTTTTGGTATTTGTAAGAGTTTATAAATAGTTTCATATGAAATAATTGGAGTTAAACAAAAAAGTTTGGATGAACTAATAAGCTTCAGGAAGTTTAGAGATTATATGACTTGTGTATCATTAACGATGTTAACTATCATAAATTCTCAATTTTAATTATTTATTAATAAAATTTTAATTCTTTATTAAGGTGAAGACGTAACCAGCGCTGGAAGTAAAAAGTGGCTATAAAAAATAAAATAAAAGGGAAAATGTAAAAAAACGCTCTGTAGCGCGCTAGATAATAATTTTAGCTATTTTTTAAGCCTTGTTTGATGAAAATCGGTTAAAAAATAACTTCAGGAAACTTGGAAAATCGTTTTCCTCCCGTTAACCATGTGTAGCAGATCCTTGCGTCGTCTGCTACCGCACGCGTAGTAAATGCACGAACCGCACATGCACCCGTTCTCATAACCTTTAAAATTTATTTCCCTCAATGAAATTCTAAATTTTTTAAATTATTTATTTCATGCAGCACATGCAAAGAAAAAAAAAATTTTAGTAAGCAATCATACAAGCAGCAGGCAGTGATAAATAATTCTTCTTTCTTCAATATTAATAAATTATTTCCCCAACTGTCTGAAATTTCTTGAATAATTATCTTGATATGGGTACTTTATTAGATCCTGTTCTTGTAGCAACCGTGTCGATTACTTTTCTTCTTATAATCATCTTCCTTTTTTTACTAACACTGAAAGCTTCTCTCTTGCCGTCACCCAGTAAGATAATTAATTATCAATAAAAGAAAAATTACATGCTTAGACTGATGAATATATTTTAAAAAATATAGTTTTCATGCACTTTAGTCAAGTATTAATAAAAAGCAGAAGAATATATCAAAACTAAATGAACCAAAGTAATCACAGAACTTACAGTTTACACTTGGTTTACACCTGTGTGCAGTGTGCAGTGCACCCGTCTGCACCAGAGTGACCGATCCCGGCCCAGGTAGTACCGCGAAATTTGAAAATCTTCCGGCACAGATCAGGCAAACAAAAAACTCAATAACGCTGGGCGCCCAGCTATGTTGTGCCACGAGTGCGAGAGGGACAGACAGTGCCGTGAATCTCTCCGTTTGACTCGCACTAGTATCTCTTTCTCTCTCGCACCGACCCAACAACCTTAAACTCGCGGGGCAAGTTTGACAAAAAATTGCTAGCGCTTCGCGCTCGTGATTTTTAATATGACAAACTTGCCCCAATCGTTGCTGTGCAATAAAACAGTCGGAAAATTATCGACAATTTTGAAGCACTAGGGGTATTACGCCTGAGAAAAAAAAAAGAAAGGAAAAGAAAACAATTTTGGTAATATTATAGCATTAGTGCGTAGGTACTCGATTCTACGCACGCCTCGAAATTCAAAAACTTGCCCTACGTGCCAATGCTAAAAAATATAGTATGCAACAGGTGCAGCGAGTCTACGCTTATCTTCTCATTCGGTGCCTTTAAAACCGCCATAGCGACGATAATGCACCCATTGCATAATATACTATGAAAATCTGAAGATATAAAATTAAAGCATATTGTTTATAACTCAAAGAGGCGTGTTGAAATGTGTGAGTTATCAAACATAGTAACAAGTGTGTATGAGTGAGCCAAGCGAGCTTGCGGGTGCTTGCAGTCAGATATGCGTGAACTGCGTACGCGTCCGGTTCAACTAAAAAGGTGTGTGAAGTATTTTATAACTCTGCTTCTGCACGTCGCTACGAAAAGCATGGCGTGACCATGCGGTGTATACTATATATAAGTTCCATTAAGGTTATCACAGGAAATTGCGGGATGCGTTAATTCCTGGGTCTTGCGTTTTGACTGTGAAGTTAGGTTAGGGCAGTGAGAGACGCGGGATGTGGGAATTCTTGCATCCCACGATTTCCTGTAATAGCCTTTAGTTCCACTATATTACATTTTACAAGGATGGAAAATTTCCCATAATCAAATTGAATTTTTGTTTTGATATTTTGGTTATAATGATTGAAAAACGAAAATTAATTTCGGTTTTCATTTTGGGAACAAAATTAATTAAGAGATCAAAATATATCATTGATCTTTATTTTGCCCTCAAAGTGAAGACCAAATTTAATTTAATCTCAATTTTGTTAAAAAAATGAAGACCGAAATTAATATTAATAGTCATTTTGTTCCCGAAATAATTTTGGTTTTTTCGTTTTTATGCATAGAGTGATGGATAATCGAAGAAAAATTTGATTTTATTTTGATCTTGATATTGATCTCCAGACTCCACGGGAACCCACCAGTTCACTCAAAATGCCATGGACCGTTCACCGTGAAAACCGTGAACATCACTTGTATTTTAGATGAAGATTTTCATTTCACTAAACCTTGAAGGTATTCACGTGCCTAGTGGGTAAAACAGTCGTTTTCATGTCAAAAAGAAGATCAACAATACTTTTATCTCAATTATGTTCTTTAAGTAAAGATCAAAATTAAATTTGATCTTTTTAATGTTTCCAAAATGAAAACCAAAATTAATTTTGATCAACAATTTTGAAAAACAAAATGCTTTGTTCTCGATCAACTTTTTAATTTGGTTTTAGGAACATAGCCATCCCTGCATATATTATTATTATATTAACATATATTATTATATTAACCAGCACTTTATTTATTTCTGGACTTCATCAAACCCAACTCAAACCAAATTTAACAACTATGCCTTTTTGGGAAAAATTTAAAAATACATGGTTCCTTATTTTTGATTTAAAGCAATATCCTTTTGTTTTTAAAACAATTTGGGATGAGTCAATATAGTTTGAGTCACAGTTTGTAATTTTAGTCTGAAGAAAACGCTTAAACGTTGAAACAGCTGTCACATTTAATAAAATGTGAGTAGATTACAAAGAACTTAACATTGTTTTGTTTTTTATAAAAATTTCACCAATTAAATATGGATCTACATCAAGTAATACAAAGTTCATTAGAAAATTTTATTTAATGTGACGTAATCCTGAATACTTTATTAAAGAATATTTAATTTTGTTTCCACTATCAAGCCGATGTAAAAATCTTTGTTGTACCCCCGCATTCTGAAATAATTATACACTTAGACTCTTAAAGTGTTTGTATTTTGTGTGTTTTTTTTTTTTTTTTAAGATTATTCAGAATTTTATCATTTTTAAAATTCAATTAATAAACGAATTCCTCGATAAAACTGGCAAAAACTAAAATTTTTATTACCAGCAAATTAAAGGATATGGAAAATCGTATGCTTATTAAAAAGCCTTAGTAAATTATATACAGAACCTTTTTATTATAAGAAGATTTACATTTGCGGTTGGGTTACAATTACTGATATCTGCCATTTTAAATCACTTTTCTTGTACTATTTGACAAAGAGTCTGATTTAGTCGTATATATTTTTTTATAAAGCATTTAATTTTGACAGACCTATAATCTTTTTCTCTCATCAGTGTGAAATACTACATTATTCCCGCGGGCGAGAGGGTTCTGGCTTTAGAGAAATATACTATCTTTCGTCCTTCTTACCGAAAACAAGGGGCGAAGTTCCGATTTTGAGGTTAGAAGGGCGAATAATGTTTTTTTTTTTTTTTTTTACTAATCTCAATCGGCACGCAAGCGTGCTTTATTTTTAATTTTGAACGATAATTTTTACTTTCATTTTTAAAAAAACGAAGTTAAAAATTTTTAACACTAAATTCATTACATATCGTTTGCAACATGCAACTAACAAGGAGAGAGGACCAGGCCTTTGGATCATGGATTCGGCTCCAACTTGGTATGTAGGCTCCAAATATGCCAAAAAGAAACCTCCAAGTGTCAGTTTCTCTGAATGAGCCTTTTAAAGTCATATTCCCTCTACACCACATGCTAAAAAATCAGCATTTTATCAGCATTTTTCAATAAAAAGCTGTTTTTTGACCGGATTTTAAAAAAAATATTGCTCAGACCCTATTACACTTACAGAATTCCGCAACCTCGCATTTTTTTTGGCTTTCCAAGTACTTTTTGGAAAAAATTATTTGAGATTTTTTTTTATGTATTAGACCATGTAAAATTGAAATATTTAAAATGAAAAAATGACGAAAAACATCTTAAATTTACATGGTCTAATACATAAAAAAAAATCTCAAATAATTTTTTCCAAAAAGTACTTGGAAAGCCAAAGAAAATGCGAGGTTGCGGAATTCTGTAAGTGTAATAGGGTCTGAGCAATATTTTTTTTAAAATCCGGTCAAAAAACAGCTTTTTATTGAAAAATGCTGATAAAATGCTGATTTTTTAGCATGTGGTGTAGAGGGAATATGACTTTAAAAGGCTCATTCAGAGAAACTGACACTTGGAGGTTTCTTTTTGGCATATTTGGAGCCTACATACCAAGTTGGAGCCGAATCCATGATCCAAAGGCCTGGTCCTCTCCTTGTAAGTTCAGTTCGATATTTTTGTGGTTGTAGCTTTAGAAAGTTGTTTTTAAAATAATAAAGATTTTCATTTTAATTTATAGAATCCTACCAAGAATTTTTTTTTTTTATTAATGAAACAAAGTATTCAATTATTCAAAAAATTATTGCAAAAATAGCATATTATTCCCAGAGGGACTAAAGTTTGCAGTGGAGGCCCGCTGCAAATACGTGGGCCTCCTCAGCAAACTTTAGTCTTGAGGGATATATGCACTTTTTTAAAGTCCGTTGATCACAAAAAATAACTTGATTTCCTCCGATTAAAGCCAAAAGAACGAAATGTACTCCCGAAGCGCCAGCGGCCGACGCGTAGCCGGCCGCCATGTTGCGGCCCGAGCGCTAGCGAGGGCATGCAGTTGGCCGGGTGCGCGTTGGTCGATGGCGCAGGGAGTACATTTCGTTCTTTTGGCTTGCGTCGGAGGGACACAAGTTATTACTTGTGATCAACGAGGTTAAAAAATTCTTAATAACAAAGTATTCAATACTTGAACTTCAACGCAATTCAAATTTAGAGTTTAACGTTCTTAACCAATCAAATCAATTATAAAACGAAGACATTCGAACATGCTTCATCATTATACAGAGTGATTCACAACTTATTGCTTCTCTGTTGCGGCAGCCAACTAGTCATGTTTATAAAAATTCTACAACCATGATTTATTGAATTTTTTTTTTTTTTTTTTCTTTTCCTGGGACGATATAGTCAAGAGATTTAAAAAAAATCAATTTTTTTTACATTTTCGACTAGTATAACATCTCAAAAATGCTGTGTTAAAATTTCAGCTCGATCGGAGCAAAACTCGACCAGTGGCAGAGGCTTAAGTTGAAGGCCTGCGAGTACATTGGGGAGCGCATAAGGGGGGACAGGTGCGGCGCTCCCTAATGCGGTCGTAGGCCTTTTGAAAGGCCCTTTTGCACCTTTGTGTTTAGTGGAAGGACCTTCCTTCTCTTTATTTGTACAGTTTGAAGGAAATAAGTATTAGTATAGCCTGGGTCTCCGAGTTGAACAGTGTTCATATGGAAAATCACTCCAAAAATTCTTCCTGCTGGCTCAAAAATTGTGGAAATAGCTGCTAATATTGCAGCAGGTACCTTTAATGAGGGACCTTGGTCCGACGGCACATGAATATGCGCGTATCGAGGACCAATTACGCGTATATCAGGCGAACAAAGGATTACCGTCAACTTTCCCGAATCGAATTTCCCGAATGACTGTTTTCCCGAATGACTCTTTTCCCGAATATCCGTTTTCCCGAATACTGAATTCCCGAATGCATTTTTCTCGAATGACTTTGCCCCCGAATAAATTAAATCAAAATTAAAAAGTATAAAATATTTATTTAAGTAAATGTATATAATATATAATATGAAATAAAAAAATGTACAAATGAAATATAAAAAAACACGCGTAGTATTAAAGCACAATGTTGCATCCAAGAAGTTCCAAAAACTCAAGCTCTTTGTCTTCAGCTTTGTATGAATCGTAGGCAGCAGTAACATGTTGAATTTTTTGTTGATAATAAATCCATTTTTTTTTCGGCGCAGCTTTAATTTTTCTTCCAAGGGCTAGTTCTGTGATAGCTATGTCGGTATCTGCTTGCTCTTTCAGAACTTCATTGAGCAATGAAAAAAGGTCGGGGTGGCTTCTACCAACAAGAAGTCTGAACCTGTTGTGCCACCCCTCGCTTACGTTATTGGTTTTGTGTTCTCCGTTCAAAGACGCAAGTCGCTGATTCCAAAGTTGCGGTGGAAATGAAGCAGCTGTAGCAGCACGTCTACCTCTGGCACTTTTTCCAATGTAATTTTCTTCAAAGTACTGCATTACCGGCTGAAGAGAAGCGTGAACTGATTGTTTCAACTTACGAAAAACACTTTGAACGTCCGTAATTGGAACAAACGTTAAAGCAAGAAGCATATGTGTTTGATTTCGAATGGTATCATCACGAGGGTCTTGGTATGCAGTCTGCAAGCCTACTGATTGAATTCTTTTGTAGACGTTTTGACCCAAATGAAAAAAACAGCTGTTTATGTTGCAGTCTTCCTCGCAATCATCAGGGTCGGCAACGTGCTCGTGAGTTGCACCTTTGGTGAGCGGACCTTTATAAATTTCAGGTACTTCATCTCCCTCGGTGAACGAAGATATTGCGCGCGCGTGGCATAGCCCTGCCCGTAGTAACTTGCAGTCCCAGTATGTTTTGTTCTTCTCCTCGATATCCCTTGATTTGTTATAAATGAAGCCATCAATAATCAACTGTTTACCGAACCTTACAACGTTTTGATACATTTTGAATTTAGAAATTAAGTATTAAAAAGTAAAGAGGAAAAAAAAGTATGGAGGTTACGAAAAAAAATTTCAAATGTGCAGGTTAGTTAATTGGAATGTTAAATTTGAATGTTTGAATATTCGAAAAAATATTAAATTAAATGTAAATGATTGAATATTCGGGAAAAAGGTCATTCGGGAACCTTGATTCGGGAAAAATGCATTCGGGAATCCGGTATTCGGGAAAACGGATATTCGGGAAAAGTGTCATTCGGGAAAAAAGTCATTCGGGAAATTCGATTCGGGAAAACCGTCGGCAACCGAACAAAGCAGCGAAAGCTCAGACTAAAGAGGCTCGGATACTTCATAGCATGAAACAGAAAGAGGCTCTAGACATCGCAAATGCAGCAGGCCCTTGACTGAATGGAGCAGGCTCAGATGATTCCGTGTAAGTAAAAAAAAAAAAAAAATTCCATTTTTTCCATACTTCAAAACTTTAAACGCGTTTTTCTCGAAACTATATTTTTAAAAACGGTGACCCTAATAACTCAAAAACTATTCATTCGATCATTCTCAAATTTTAAACATACTTTTTATACACTAAAAGCTCGAGCTTGACGGCTCGTTTTTTCTCTTTTTCCAATTTTAAACAAAATGGCGGCCAAAAAATGGCGAAATTTTGCGGTAAAATCGATGATTTTTCGTAAAATTGTTGTTAAAAATACAAAAATTGATAAATTCAAAAAGTACCTTGTCAAGCTCGAGAAAAACACATTGTGTAACTAAAAATTCTTTATTTTTGTGTTTCAGATAAGCCAGTTACGAGTTACAGCGGTCACCGCAGCCCGACTGTTTTTCAACAAGTCGCGGAAAATTCGCTGTCATTGGCTCAAATATTAATATTTTTGTACCAAAATTTTACAAAACATTGTTCAAATATTGCTTAATACTGTACTATTTTTTTTAATAAACAGAACTGATCTGGTTCTTTTTTAAAAATCGTCAAAAAAGTGCTTTTTTTGGGTCGCTAGACCATACCGTCCCCTTAATTGAGAATTGACTGATAATCAATTATTATTTCCGGTTTAAAATTTTGTTCTAGTTCAACAGCAGTGTTAGGTGTTAACATACTCGATATGTTACAAAAATTTTAAATTATAAATGTTTTCAAATAAAAATGAATTTTTGTTTTTATATATATTTTTTATAATAACAACATCCAAAAGTTTTCATTTTACATCTCAAACTGTGCACTGACAACGCATTTTCATCAAATTATAAATGTTTAAGTTGAAAAAATTTTTCAAAGTTAATGTTTGAAGAATATAAAAATGAATTCATATAAGTACTTGATACTCTCATAACTGAAAATATTTAAGTTTTTTTTATGTTATATTCTGTTTTTTTTTTTGCTCATAAAACGTTCTGAGGATTCTTATAGAGCACCAACATAACGTTTACAGTAACTGAAAATTTTCATAAAACTTTTACTTCAAATTTTTTAAATTTAATTTAAACTACATTCATGACTCATGTTACTTCGGTAAAACTTATAGAGCGGCGATATTAGCGCTGTTTTAGGAAACTTCAATATCCAAATAGTAAGATAAATGAGAATTTTCAAAAATTTTAAGGTATGCTAAAAATATCATTGAGCTTAAGATTTTTAAACTGTTCTACTTTTTTTTAAATTATTTTTATTATATTATTTATCCTATTTCTCTTATATTACGTCAAGTAAAGTAAGTCTTATACGTGTTAAAAGTTTTTGATACACAGCATATTCAAAAAAAATTATTTTTGACTCTTCAATTTAACTACACTATTTTTATTATGAAAATTCTAAGCCATGTCTATAATCTAAAATTTTGACAATATTTTGATTGAACGGAACAAAAATTTTCTGAGTAGTTGACGAATAGAGCAAACACGAAGAAATATATACTGGCTATTTGTGTGCGTTTGTGTGTGTAAGATATATATATATATATATATATATATATATAAGTAAAGTAGTACAGTGTAAGTTTTTTTTTTACTTAAATCTATGCTTAAACTATATAATGTAATAGAGATTAACTTTTCAAACCTCGACATTTCTTTTTTTAAGTCTTCAGATATAATCTTGTGTAAACTTAAACCGTTCGACAGCAGTTGAAAAATTTTATCGATACATAATTAATTGCAGTATAAACTAACTTCAATTTAAAAAAATCTATAATACTGTAAGTATTTTTGCTGTTTCGAAGTTAAAGGATCATTCCAATAAAAGTAGATTTTATGGTAGCAATTTTATAAAATTAACAATATATGGGAAATTTTTCTTTTGAACGAATACGTACCAATGAAAAAAAGAAGATTGTAAAATACGTTAGAAAGGAAAAATAATAGGGGAAAGAGAGGGAGGGGGGGGGAGGACCAGAATGCCTAAACTATAGCTAATTGAGGATCTGCATAGCAGCTCACTCTTTTTCGCGTACCAGTTTATTTTTGCTTCTCTCACATAGATATTTCTAAGAAACTTTAAAAAGAAGGGCTGTACTTTAGCCAATATCTTATCGTTACGATTTCAGAACGTGCTTCAAGCTTTTAACTTGTTATTTAAAATTTTATTTAGATGACGTTTTCATCTATATGATTATTGAATAAGGTAGCGCGTTACGTTTTCAGACCACTGAAAATAAAGAATCGATAAATTTTGTTCTCTTTTGCAATGAAAAAAAATTTTGAGATATAAAACAATTTAATAGTTTATTATTTTTAATTGAGTTTAAAAATCTTGGCTTTTTTATCTACCCAATTAGGTTAGTTATTAATTTTTTTCTGGTTAAAATTTTAGGTGGCTTCGTCGAGAACGAATGGGTTATTAATTTTGAATGACGAATCAATTGAATAATTTGTCAATTTTATTTTTCAAGAAAAAAAGATTGTTTAACACAATAGTACTCGAACCGCATAAAACTCGTCCGTTAGATATTATTTGATTTCAATACTTTCAACTGTTCATATTTAAAAATATTTCAACAGAATCAGAAAATAAAATTTTTAAAATGGGGTGAAGTTCATGCGTTTAAATTGTTTTGTTTTTTTATTTGTTTGTTTTCACAGTTCATCTGAAAATTTTATTTTAATTTAGTAAGAATTTGGTCAAGAAAAAACCAAACTCGCCGTAATTTTTACTTTTTTAAAAGTATGTTTTTAGATTTTACTTAAAACGACAGGAAAATAATGTCTCCATACAGCTTTGAAATTGTTTAATTACAATTTTTTAAAGCATTTGTAAAAGCAAATTTTTATTTATTTAAGTTGACCTCACATAGGTAAAATTCAAAAATTAATTTATTAAAATACATTCTTTGATAGGTTATTTAAAATCTGCTTCAATATTCTGACCTTATTGATATTCAAAACTACTTCAATTTGTGGTTGTCAAAGAGATATCCATACGCTGACTCTAAACTAATACACTCAAAAAGATTAAATTTTAATTACCTTTTGAAGATTTTAAGTGCAATAAAATTATTTAGTTAAGTAGTCATTTAAAAAATGTTGCAGTGGTTCATGCTAAGGTTTTTTTTTATCAAGTTAGCTATTATAATTCATCCAACTTACAGTGTAACGTGCACGAAAGCCGTACAAATTCCCTGGGAATTGATAGTATTAATAGTAGCTGTAAACTACAACATTATTTAAATTCAGTAGATGTCAATAACCGTAACTCAGTTAATATTAAATTCATACATGCATTTAAATCATCATCGGAATTGATAAATTCTGAGTCAATATACTAACACGGATAAGGTTTATTGTTCTTAGTTTATTTTCCAAGATGAATTTGTCTGACTATCTAGTTTAAATTTAGTTTTATCCGCTACATACCAACTCTCTGTACTTGGTCATTGACATTTACTATATTTAAATAATATGGTGATCAATGTCTCATGGTGTTATTACAATTTTCAGACAAGTAAATACTTTTAAATCATCATTGGAATTTATAAATTCTGAGTCAATACACTAACACGGATAAGGTTTATTGTTCTCCGTTTATTTTCCAAGATAAATTTGTCTGACTATCGCAAGTTTAATTTTAGTTTTATCCGCTATTGTTAAGAATGTGAAATCATTTGTTCAGATATATTTTTCAGTTAACAATATTAATGATTAATTTATGGAGGTTGGTTTTTTTGAACTTGTTGATTGTACTGTAATTTAAATAAATCTCTCACACCACTTAAGCTTTCTTTAAAATAAATTTTTTATTTCTTCAAAACTGCACTTTATTTTAAATATATTTAAAAACACTGCCCTGTATTTTTATTACACATTTAAAAAATCAATCAATTAAACACCTAGGCACAATATATACAAGACAGACTTCACATCAAGAATTAACTTTCACTCATACACATTCAGAAAAAACTTCAATTTTGATGAGGACGAATAAACCTCCAAAGCTCCAACAGAAGATTTAACAATTTTAACTCACAGCTTACACAAAAATTGGAATAACTTATACGATGATGATCATAGGACGACTTTATTGTTGTTTTATACTTTGATTTAAAAAGTCAAAGCCAAATATTTCTATAGTTATTAATTAAGGTTGTCGGTCATAATAATTATTAATTAAACTATGCTAATTGTGAATTTAGCGTGATGCTGCTGTATATTTGACTACTTACTTTATAAATCATCATAGACTTAAATAATGGTTATTACCGCTATCTTGTGCTCAGGCCTCAGAGCTGCAGCAGCTCACATATAGGTAGCAGCTCGAGCTGATCAGCTGCTGTCAGGCCCTGGGCCTCTTGCGTACGCGCACCTCGCCCGCGCAGCCTGCTCGCATGCCCTGCTGGCTGCTGCAGGCTGCAAGAGTGAGACAGTGAGTCAAGTGTTCTGTAACATCCTGTTTTGGCTACATGCAGCCCATGCAGAGAAACCGGATGCTCTCGACTGAGTACGGAAATCGCCTGACGCCTAGACGAAAAGAAATCAGCGCTTCGAAAATTGAAATGTCTATAACTTTTTAATGCGGGAACTTTTTGGGACAGTTTTTTTTTTAAATTATTCAGGAAATTATCGGCCATGCGTGGGATATGTATTATAGAAAAAAAAATCATCCTAATAGCGTTTTTTTCATGAGTGACCTAACCTAAAATCGAAATTTAAAGTATATAAAGCGGTACGCTTTCACGGTAGTCGGTGTTATAAAAACCAACTCGCCGTTAAAGAGCTACCGCCTTTTAGGATTTTATAACAATGCGTATTGGCTATTAATTATTTTAAACAATTTTACCAAGTAGCTTATATTTGTGAAAGTCAAAGAGTATTTAAATCTTAACATAAAAAATTATAGAACGAATTTTTAAAATTTTCATTTTTCAGGTGGTTTTTACCAGTTCAAGACTAAAAAAATTGTAATCCCTAATCACTAAAAAAACAATGAGTATCATCTCAAAACATTTTTTTATACTTAACTCTCCGTTGAATACCGCAGTTTTAGAGGTTATACGCGGGAAAATTTTTTCTTAGAATTTTTCTAAAGTATCTCTTAATTCTATGAAATTAAATATCAATAATTTATTAAACCTTTTCCGACCATGCATGTAATGGAAATAATGCAATCTTTAACTTATTTTATCTTTAGTAGTGCCTTCACAGTGGCACGGCAGCGAACACAATTTTTAAAATTAAATTGTTAAAAGTTGAAAAAAGAATTAAAAACAACATTAAAATTATAGAGGGATGTATACAATTGATATAAATATAAAAATACCAAAATGAGAGTGCATGATTTGAAAATGACAAATTTATTCGAACATGGGTAAAATATTCCAGGAAATCTTGAATTATTCAATTAGAAACGTTATGAGCCAACCCTTTGAAGAAAAAATCGAAGAGGTTATGAAGAGTCGTGCAATTAAAAAAATTTCTAAAATTATTTTTATTAAATTATGCATTTTTCTGCGATTACATATCGAAGTTCAAAATTAATAATTCGTTACTATCCCAAACAATTGTACAGTTTGTTCTATAAGTTGTGCAATAGAAGGAGAACTAATTCTGCACGACGAAGCAACTTAGAAAATTTGCAAAGATTTCTATTATAAGAAATAATAATTAAAACACAAAAACAACCTGCAACCTATTTACTAAGTAAGCTGCAATATTCAACATTAGAAAAAAAAAAAAAAAAAACTGGAAAAAAAATTGATTTCGCTCAATCTTACTATACTAAAAAATCATACTTATGTAAATAAGACACTCACTATGTTTATTTTATTTTATTTTTTGTAACATATCATTCAATAAAGCTTAACATCACCTCGTACTAAATTAAATTAATTTATTTTGCATTGTTACGCTTGATAAATAAAAATATATTTATTAGCAGCGCATAAAACTGTTTTGGCGTTGCAATGTATCATTTTCCAAGTTCCATTAATTTGATTTTCATTGCAGTGCAGCGTTTGTCATGCACTACACCATCAAGGCCAACCCTTGCACCATTTTGCTTGAATGACATTAATAGTCATGCACTGCCCCGCACTGTATGCCAGGTTTGAGCCATGTTCTGCGCGGCATTTCATGATTTTGTCTTGTAATAAACTAAATACCGTGATGAAACTTCACTGGTTCGGGAAGAACCACCATAATGCACAGTATTACGAATTGGGGTGCACTGTTTTGGACTATTTCATCATTTACCGCACTGCAATTCACAGTATTCAGAGTAAGGTTTACTGTATTGCACAAATTTGTCGTGCACTTTGGTTTTTTGATTCGCTGTGTACTGCGCGGCAATGCAATGCATTGAGCTGATTACCCTGTTGAATGTCCACACGTGTGAGCCACACGTGTGGCACACGTAACATTATTTTCAAGTAGATGATTATAAAAAGGAATAAAATATGGATATAGTTAATTATTTAATGATTTTATAGCCTCTTATGTCATAAATAATCAACAAATTGTTTTTTTTTTTTTTATTTTACGTGCTTTTCTTTAACTCACAATGTTTTGTCGTTGTCGTCGTACATTCAAAACTGCCAAGCTCTAGAACTTGGAGCTTGTAAGACCTGGAGGTCTGAAATTTTGCAGAGGGTCTAGGTTCGGATGACAATACATGAATCCGTAGTCACTTATCGACCTGGACCTCCAGCTCGCCGATGACGGGGGTACCTGAGGCAATCATCTCCGAGAATTTGGGCTAAATTTTTCGGGGATGACTTTGAGGAAAGTTCTAGAGTATTTATCGAGGCAATTTGAAACTAAGTACCAAGGTCACCGATGATGGGGGTACCCGGGGTACCTGGGGGTCATCTCCGAGAATTCGGGTCGAATTCTTGGGATATGACTTAGGATAGATTTCGGGGGTGTTTTAGAGCATATGAGGAAGAAGTTTGAACCTGGAGACCCAGGTCGACGATGACGAGTGTACCTAGGGAACCTGGAGGTCATCTTCGAGAGTTAGGGACAATTTCTGCGGAAATGACTTTAAGAGGTAATATAGAGTATTTATCGAGCCAATTTGAACATTAGTACCAAGGTCACCGATGATGGGGGTACCTGGGGTACCTGGGGGTCATCTCCGAGAAGTATAATTTAGTTGAACAAAAATGCAGAACTTTTAAGTCATCCCCGCAGAAATTGGCCCAAACTGTCGAAGATGACCTCCAGGTTCCTCAGGAACAACCGTCATCAGCGACCTGGGTACCTAGGTTTAAGTTGCCTCGATAAACACTCTATAACACCTCTTAAAGTCATTTCCGCAGAAATTGTCCCTAACTCTCGAAGATGACCTACAGATTCCCTAGGTACACCCGTCATCGTCGACCTGGCTCTCCAGGTTCAAACTTCTTCCTCATATGCTCTAAAACACCCCCGAAATCTATCCTAAGTCATATCCCAAGAATTCGACCCGAATTCTCGGAGATGACCCCCAGGTACCCCGGGTACCCCCATCATCGGTGACCTTGGTACTTAGGTTCAAATTGCCTCGATAAATACTCTAGAACTTTTTCAAAGTCATCCCCGAAAAATTTAGCCCAAATTCTCGGAGATGACTCCCTCAAATACCCCCGTCATCGGTGACCTGGAGGTCCAGGTCGATAAGTGGCTACGGATTCATGTATTGTCATCCGAACCTAGACCCTCTGCAAAATTTCAGACCTCCAGGTCTTACAAGCTCCAAGTTCTAGAGCTTGGCAGTTTTGAACGTACTACGATGACGACGAAACATTGTGAGTTAAAGAAAAGCACGTAAAATAAATAAAAAAACCAATTTTTTGATTATTTATGACATAAGAGGCTATAAAATCATTAAATAATTAACTATATCCATATTTTATTCCCTTTTATAATCATCGACTTGAAAATAATGTTACGTGTGCCACACGTGTGGCACACGTGTGGCTCACACGTGTGGACATTCAACAGGGTAGCCGTACACTGCACCGCAATGAATTGTACTGCACTAATTCGCTATGCGCTCCACCGCAATGCAATGCACTGAACTGATGAACCGTGCACTGCACCGCAATGGAATGAACTGAACTGACTAGCCATGCACTGCACTGCACTAATTCACCGTGCACTGTACCGCAATGCACTGCACTGCACTAGTTCGCCGTGCACTGTATCGCAATGCACTACACTAATTCGCCGTGCACCGTACCGCATAGTCAGGGCGCCATCCTCGTTTGGTCGCCTTTTCAATCTAGATAGAATTTTTTCACGTAATCTTATGTTTTTGGGCCCTCTGAAAACGAATTTTTTGGTCAGAATGTCGAAAACATGGTCATTCAATTGTTATTAACAATTTTTGTTTATAAACAACAAAATTGCGATTTTCGGGAAAAAAAATTTTTTTTTATAATCTATGGACTAAAACAAACAAAAAAGTTCTCCACAAATTTTCTTCTTAAATGGACCGTTTTCGAATTAAAAATACTTGAAAGTCTGAGAAAAGGCCAAAATGACCATTTTCAACGCTCAAAAACTGTATGAAAAAAAAAATTTTTAAGACTTTTTAACATTTGACGTGTTCTTTAAAGCTAGCTGAAGAGTTTCTGATGGATCAATTAAACATTATTGCGCTTTAAAACCTTTTTTCGTTCTTGTTAAAAGAGCTCGGCCGAGCGCGCGCTCGGTGCGAGTGTGAATATATATAGATATACAAGCAGTGTGCATACTCAAAGCTCAAACTACGCGTGAAACGCGCGTATCGAGTTAGACAATGAATTAATTAAAATTAATAACAATAAAATTACGACAAATTTTTGATAAATCAGGCCTCAGCACATTAATTACCGGCGATTTTAAGATTCGAATGAAGGTGCTTTCACAACTGATACCTTTGAAACAAACGATATATGCGCGTTTCGCGCGTATCGAGTTAGACAATCAGGCCCCTGATGAGAAGAATTATCTTCTAGATTTCGAAAATTTAAAATACAGTCATCACTTGAAGAGTCATTTAATTTTTTTTTTTAATTTGCTCGTTTATCTCAAATAAATTAGAAAAAAAATGTATCAAAATTTGTGGAAGTTCGACTTTTTTCCATGCATTTTCAAGATTAGTTTTATCACAAAATTGATCTGTTAATTTAAAATCAATATCTTTTAGAGCCTGTTTTAAACTCTTAATATACTCTAAATGACAATCTGCACTTTGACAAATTTTAATGCTACTATTTTTGGCATAACGAAAAAGTAAAGATTTTTTTTTTTGTTTGGGGTAGATAAAAGAAACTTGTTCGTCAAAGTAATCTATTAAATATTGTTTTATCTTCGAATTTTGAATCTTAATATTATATTTCTCTGTAATTATTTTTGAAATATCCATCAACGACATTGTATCGTCAAGAAAAAACCTGGGTTCTACAGATTGAATAACATCAACAAAATTTAACTTGTTAAAAATTATATCTTGATTTTCTTGAAATTCATCACTGATAGACTCATGGATTGGCTGATTTTCATTCTGCTCGCTTTCAATTATGCAGGAAATTTTCTCTTTGTTGGCATTTTTTTTTTTATAGTTATATTTTTGCACATAAGCAGCCATGCAATTTTTATGATACTTTAATTTAGCTGCTAAAAGATGATCAATCTCGATGAAATTAGCTGTACTAGTAAATACTTTGTCTTGGTTGAAACGTGTTGCATCAAAAAAAGTTTTTGCCGCATCATATTGACACAACTCATATAAAACGGAATCATTTTTTCTTTTCTTGCATTCACAAATGACACAAAGATTTTTAGTTAACGAAGAATCATATTTGAATCTTTTCGATCGTCGAGATGTTTCTCCAATGGGTTCTTCCATGCATTTGTCGCCTACTTCGTTTTCATTTACATTTTCCTCACTAGTACCACAACAACTTCTAAATTTTTCAATAGTCGACTTATGCGTGTAGTTCGAGTAGCAATTCCGTGTGTGATACTTGAATTCATCTGTGAATCGATTAAAAATTATGTTGAAACTAATTGTAAATAATAGTACATTACGAGCGCGATAATTAAGCACGTCATTTATAGATTGCTTAGTTATCAAACGCGTATCGTATAAAGTTTTATAGTAGGGTGTGCGAAAAATCTACTTTAAGTGCGCGAGCCGGAACGGCGAGTGCGATAAGTGTGTGGACTTAGGGCATGCCGCGCTATAAATGATATTTTATTGAGTAATTTTTCCATGTTTCAAAATAAATGTACAATCTTTTTTTTCAGTAATATGCCTATTCTATATTTGTTTCCAGTTCATGAGTAAATAAAATAAAATAATATTCAAAAATTTGTTTTAATTTTTCACTTAACACATTCTTTCAACAAGACACGTGATTAATTTTTTTTTCCGTCTACAATACGTCACTGACATGACTGTACAGTGAACAATGAGCTAATAAATTGTAACAACTAAATGACTGCAATATTTTTTAAAATATATTTATAGGTCGATGAGCTAAGTTTGACGAAAAAAATTTTCAAAAGCGTAAAATTAGCTAGTCCAGCCTAACCTTACTTTCGCTCTCAAAAACGCAAATTGTATTCTTGAATTTAATTTAAACTTATAACATGATTTTTTAGTGATTTTAATAGAAAAAATTTTATTATGATTTTTTAATAAGTTCAATATAATACTAATAAACTATCATTAAATTTTTCGCCGTTAGGCCTCCACTTTAGCGTCGACATCAAACTATCGAACCACCAGAAAGTGCATTTTTTTTAAACTGATTTTCGAGAAACAGTTGACCTTATAAACACATCCACTCAATAACTTTTATAATAACACTTACCGTTTTCATCTAAAATGCATAATCTTTGGTAAACAACATCTTTACGCAAGTCAGCTGCATGTTTGATTTGTTTACGTCCGAAATTCGAACTGGAAAGTTTAATACCCGCGACGTTCTTTTGGCAAATTATACACAAATCACGGTTAAAAACTTTATTAATACTGTAATTATCACATGTACTCATTATTTTGTTTAAAAGGAATCATCAAAAACTGAAAAAATACTGCAGCTCGAGAAACACGCGTTCAGCTGACGAAACTGATTTCAATTGTTTTTTTGAACAACAACACGTTTGGACTTGTATACAGCGCGAAACACGAAGTTATTAGAGAAATACAAAAATTAATTTATACTTTTTTATGTTGAAAAAAGTTTCAATAAATAAATAAAAATAAACTTACCAAAGATTTACTCTAAAAAGAAAAATCTTTTTATTTGAATTTAAGGACTCGTTACGTCTTTGACCGTCGATAAAATCATTAAAAAAGGTATATTTTATTAAAGAATTACCTTATCATGATTCTATTTTATTATTTAAGCACTCCTTAGTGAAAAAAAAATGATATTATTTTACTTGTGAGCTCATTTCTTGGCTTACTAATCGATCGCGCCGCGCGAGCTTTGAGTATGCACACTGCTTGTATATCTATATATATTCACACTCGCACCGAGCGCGCGCTCGGCCGAGCTCTTTTAACAAGAACGAAAAAAGGTTTTAAAGCGCAATAATGTTTAATTGATCCATCAGAAACTCTTCAGCTAGCTTTAAAGAACACGTCAAATGTTAAAAAGTCTTAAAAATTTTTTTTTTTCATACAGTTTTTGAGCGTTGAAAATGGTCATTTTGGCCTTTTCTCAGACTTTCAAGTATTTTTAATTCGAAAACGGTCCATTTAAGAAGAAAAGTTGTAGAGAACTTTTTTGTTTGTTTTAGTCCATAGATTATAAAAAAAAATTTTTTTTCCCGAAAATCGCAATTTTATTGTTTATAAACAAAAATTGTTAATAACAATTGAACGACCATGTTTTCGACATTCCGACCAAAAAATTCGTTTTCAGAGGGCCCAAAAACATAAGATTACGTGAAAAAATTCTATCTAGATTGAAAAGGCCACCAAACGAGGATGGCGCCCTGACTAGCAATGCACTGCACAGATTCGCCGTACACTGCACCGTCATGCACTGATTCACCGTGCAATGCACTGCGCAGATTCGCCGTGCACTGCACTGCACTGATTCGCCGTGCACTACACCGCAATGCACCACAATGTACTGGTTTGACGTGCGCTGCACCAAGACGCATAGGAATGGGATATTTCAAAATTTTTCAGCTTAACTTAAATGAATTTTATGGAATGTATGCACACATGATACATGCTTTTCTGATAAGTAAAATTGAAATTTTCAATCATTCGGAATTCCATTATTAATTTTTTTAGTATTTTAATTTTTTTTAAAACGTTTTTAATTCTAGATATCTTTCTTATGTTTATTCAAATCTCCTACTACGTCTTTGGCTCGAGGAAAAAAAAAAATAATTAATACCAATATTTAAACGTTCCAAAACCTTACAAAGTTCAATATTAACTATTTTTGAAGTGAGGAGGAGCTTGTGAAAAAAGTTAGAAACATCTCAAATTTTTACAACTTGACCTTGGCACTTATGAGAAAATTAATAATCTTGCAATTACTTAATTTATAGCTCACAGATTTAAATGCAGCTTTGCACAAAAATAGGAAAAAATCAGACTTTGGTTATTCTTTTTTTCAAAACATTCATAAAGTACCTGTATCAATAATTACAAACAATTTTATTATTTAATTTTACACGCTTTTCCTCAACTCTCCGTCATTCATTTTTGGTTCAAATCTGACCTAGAGGTCTAAAATTTTATAAGGACCTCAGGATTAGATGACAATATAAATTCATGTTCAGTTTTTGATCCGGACAACCAGGGATCCGATGATGGGATACCTGAGAATCATCTTCGAGATATCGAGTTCATTTTTTTAAAATGAATTTATAGATTTCAAAAACTGGTTTTTGATGATCTTTTCGACCTGGACAACCAGGTTGCCGATGACAGGGATGCCTGAGGATAATCTTCGAGAAATCAGGTCAAATTAAAAAAAATGATGTTAGGCATTCTTTACCAAATTTTAGATGACGTTCTTGACCCGGACACCTTCTCAACAGGTCTCTTCAGGGGCATTATTTTCCTTATAGTGGGTCTGGATGCATCCAGACCCGGGAAATTAACTTCAATAAATAAACTGATCAGCTATCCTCCAAGCTCTAAACCCCTAAAACCCTGGGCGCCCGAGTTAAAAAAAAAAAACTTATCAGCTATCCCTCAAGCTCGAAACCTCCAAATACCCTGAGCATCGAGTTCAATAAAAAAAATGATCGGCTATCCCCCAAGCTGTAAACCCCCAAACCCTGGGCGCCGAGTTCGATAAATGATCGACCGGTCATTCCAAGTTTATCGAACTCGGCGCCCAGGGTTTGGGGGGTAACTGACCAATTATTTATCGAACTCGGGCGGCCAGAGTTTTGGAGGCTTAGAGCTTGGGGAATGTCCGATCGATCATTTATCGAACTCGTCGCCCAGGACTTTGGGGGCTTAGAGCTTGGGGGGTAGCTGATAAGTTTTGATGTTGAACTGGACGCCCAGGGTATTTAGGGGTTTACAGCTTGGGGGATAGCTGATCAGTT
Source organism: Encarsia formosa (assembly GCA_038277355.1). Classification (NCBI taxonomy): domain Eukaryota; kingdom Metazoa; phylum Arthropoda; class Insecta; order Hymenoptera; family Aphelinidae; genus Encarsia; species Encarsia formosa. The sequence goes on from CM076187.1 coordinate 25,236,851, forward strand.
TATTTATTGAACTCGACGCCCAGGGGTTTAGGCTTGAGGGGTAACTGACCGATTATTTATCGAACTCGGGTGTTCAGAGTCTTGGAGGCATAGAGCTTGGGGAATGTCCGATCGATCATTTATCGAACTCGGAGCCCAGGACTTTGGGGCTTAGAGCTTGGGGGATAGCTTATCAGTTTATTTATTGAGCTCGACGCCCAGGGTTTTGGGGGCCTAGAGCTTGGGGGATAGCTAATAAGTTTTTATGTTGAACTTGACGCCCAGGGTTTTGGGGGTTTCAGAGCTTGAGGAATGTCCGATCGATGATTTATCGAACTTGGCGCCCAGGGCTTTGGGGGCTCAGAGCTTGGGGGATAGCTGATCAGTTTTATGTTGAACTCGGGCGCTCAAGGTTTTGGAGGCTTAGAGCTTGAGGGATAGCTGATAAGTTTTTTTTTTTTTTAACTCGGGCGCCCAGGGTTTTAGGGGTTTAGAGCTTGGGGGATAGCTGATCAGTTTATTTATTGAACTCTACGCCCAGGGTTTCGGGGGCTTAGAGCTTGGGGGATATCTGATAAGTTTTTTTTTTTAACTCGAGCGCTCAGGGTATTTGGGAGTTCAAGGCTTGGGGAATGACCGATCGATCATTTATGTAACTTGGCACCCAGCCTTGAGGGATAACTGATCAATGGTTGGTTGAACGCGCCTGGGTCTGGATTTCCAGACTCGGAATCTCCTGGGTCTGGATGCATCCAGACCCACTATAAGGAAAATAACGCCCCTGAAGAGACCTGTTGAGAAGGTGTCCAGGTCAAGAACGTTATCTAAAATTTGATAAAGAATGACTAACATCATTTTTTTTAAATTTGACCTGATTTCTCGAAGATTATCTCCAGGTATCCCTGTCATCGGCGACCTGGTTGTCCAGGTTGAAAAGATCATCAAAAACCAGTTTTTGAAATCTATAAGTTCATCATAAAAAAATGAACTCAATATCTCGAAGATGATTCTCAGGTATCCCATCATCGGATACCTGGTTGTCCGGATCAAAAACTGAACAGAATTTGTATTGGCATCGAATCCTGAGTTCCTTACAAAATTTTAGACCTCTAGGTCAGATTTGAACCAAAAATGAACGACGAAGAGTTAAGAAAAAGCGTGTAAAATTAAATAATAAAATTGTTTGTAATTATTGATACAGGTACTTTATGAATGTTTTGAAAAAAAGAGTAACTAAAGTCTGATTTTTTTCTATTTTTGTGCAAAGCTGCATTCAAATCTGTGAGCTATAAATTAAGTAATTGCAAGATTATTAATTTTCTCATAAGAGCCAAGGTCAAGTTGTAAAAATTTTAAATGTTTCTAACTTTCTTCACAAGCTTCTTCACTTCGAAAATAGTTAATATTAAACTTTGTAAAATTTTGGAACGTTTAAATATTGGCATTAATATTTTTTAACTTGTGAGAGGATAAGTATCTTTCTTTGATAATCGAATAATTAAATTAGAGGTAATGGAATTATCTATAATATTGTTAATAATTGAGAAATTTAGAGAAATATAATTTCAATTATTGCATGGTGAGAATGAATTTTCTTTGTTTGAAAGAAAAACTAAAATGACGCTAAGTGACGTAATTAACGAGTTTTCAAGTGTTAAGGGAGAGGCTAGTTGCAGAGCGATTCGAAAGACACATAAACGGTCGAATGTTCACGATTTCTCTGAACGGGCCAGCGCCAGGATATCAGCTGGCGCTCACGTATTGCTCCGGGCCCGAATACTGAGCAAGACAGGAAAGCGCGCGGCATTTTCCTTCTCTCCTCTTCTTCTTCTTCTTCTTCTTCTTCTTCTTCTTCGCAGATGAGGATTTACTAACACAGTGGAGGCGTTATTTTTAGATAGATTTTTCGAATTTCGGGGATACGCGCGGTGTTGCCGGTGCACCCAAGAGACTCGTGCGTTCTCCGTATACTGCATTCAAACGCAGGTCCTCGCGCGCGTCTTGAGTTTTTCTTCACTCTGACGTGCCTCGAATATACCCATGCGCGTAGTGGCTTTTCTCGCTACTACAGTGCACAGTAACAACGCATATCCTTCGCGTGGACGTAAGTGGGGTGCTTGCGCCTGCATAAGTACATCTTGTGACGCTTGAATTTCTCGCACCAGATCGCAATACATACAGCGCCCAATATTTGTTGCCCTCGACATCAGTGTCTCTTTTTCTTTCTTTATGCTGGTGTAACGCGGTGATTAGATGTGAGGGTTGATTGAGAATAAAATTGCATGTAACAATTTTCAATACTTATTGAGAAAGTAATAGTGTTGATTTTTTTTTTTATTATGAGAAAATTTGATTACCCTCTTGCTTGACACTGTCAATCAAAACCAAGGGTTTCTGATGGTTCTGGAGTCAATGATTTTAGATGAAACTGCTGTGCAATGCAGTCTTATTATTGACTAATTCACTTATTATTGAGAAATTTTGAGAGTTTGTGGATGTTCCCGTGTTGTGTGCTTGCGCAACCCAAATCCAACCGATTTCACAGCTGTGTCTTGGAGTCTTTGGTTGGAGAGTGGTGTATACATGCGTGGTAGTACTGCAAATAATCTTAATATCTCGTTTCAAATCAAAATGAGTAGTAGTACATTTATTTTGATTTAGAAGCATGAAATAAAAGTATTCTTTAATGGGACAAAGAGAAATGCCTGATTACTTTAGAGAAATTTGAGTTGATTAAATCTTTTTAGAAAGGAAAATTTTTTTTAATATAGAATCTTTATTTCAAAAACCCAGATCAGTTGATTACACATTTTGAGAAAAATATGGAAGGCGTATTTAACAACTTCGCTTGGGCTGATTACATGCACAGCCGACACCTGGCAGATGAAGAGGTGTCTGATAATCAACTGAATAACCGTAAGATATAAATTTTGTTAGAGAACTGTGAAATTTTAGAGAATTTTTAAAGTTTTTTTATTTTGAGAAAATTTTTAATTGAGAATAAACTTTAAAAAATTACGAGTTTAGAGTTTAGGCCTGTCATGATTTTTTTTTTATCAGGTTGAAAAAATTATGATTTTAATTTCACAGCACCATCCATAAATAGAGAAGTCTCGATAATAAATCTAGAGGACAACAACACTGCAGTACTACCTGCTAACATGTCGACTGCAACACCAGCTGCAGCTCCTGCAACCATACCCTCCACCTCTGCGCCATTAAATATTATGGTTCAGCTTCAAGAGATGGCCGATAAAATAGCAGCTTTACACCAACAGTCTCTTGATTTTGAGAAAAGAAGACTTGAAAGAAGAAATTTAGAGAAATCTTCCCAAGCTACAAGCCTGGACAGAGCACCTCAGGTATCAGGTAACAAAGAGAAAAAGAGTCATCGGTATCCTGATTTGAGATTCAATACACCGAGTAACTTGGTTTTGACACCTAAAATGCTATTTGATGGTTGGTACGACCACTTAATCACGGATCTCAAATTAAAAAGGATCCATTACCTGATTGACTCGACGGTAGCCAGTGCAAGGGGTCTAATTTCTGATTACCGTGAACAAGATAAAATTCTGTTCAGAAAGATAATTATCACGTCTATCGACCCAGAGTACCACCACAGAATACTTGGCATTGAGGATCCAGTTGAGATTTTGAATAAGTTAAGAGAGATTAGACAACGATCAATCGGAGTCAATCCAACTATTTTAAAAACTCAACTGTTGAGCATAAAATTCAACCAAGGTGAGTCAGTTGATTCTTTTTGTCAAAGGTTTGACGAAATAGTTAGAGAAATTCGACTGAGTGACACCGAATACGAACTGACTGAGTCTGAAGTCAGAACTGCGTTTTACCACGCAGTTGCAGTCACGCCAATGTTTGACGTGGTAAGGCGTGAAAATTCTTCCGTAAAAAGGCGAGAAAAGCGAGAGCTCACCTTGGAAGAAATGAGATCAATGATGCGAGACATCGAGGTCAACATAAACTCCAAAATATTTAGAGAAACTAGAGAAAGCCAGCCAAAAGCTTCCAGAGCTTTTAAAAAGCAGAAAGGTAACCGTGGAGGATGTCACCGATGTGATAAGCCAGGACACTGGCAAAACGAATGCCCTTTAAAAGAACGAAACCAATGGTATTGTTACATATGTGAGAAGATAACAAACCACAAGTCGAGCGAATGTTGGTACAACCCCAACAACGAGGTTAATAAGAGAAAGGGTGGTGACCGAGATGGCCCCCCAAACAAAAAATCCAATGGTCAAAACTCTACAGGAGGAAGAGGAGGCAGAGGTGGTAGAGGAAACTACAGAGGCCACGGCAGAGGTTGTGGTGGCAAGCCTGCAAACGAGCAAGCTGCAACAGCTGCTCGAGCAACTGAACCTTTAAACCAAGGTAAGAGAAATAAAGATAATTCACTTAATTTTAGAGAATATATTGAGTCTGTTGCTGATTCGGAGGTGACAGAACACATAGTAAATAAAAGTCTTATTCTTAGTGATTTTAAAATTTCTAAGAACGGGGTTATAAAAAGCGCGAATAAAAATGAGCTTGCAGACATTGTCATTGACGGTAAGGGAGAGCTCTTACTCAAAAGTAATACACCTATAGAGAATTGTTTGAAACCAACTGACGTTATGGCTGCCAAAGATATTTCAAAGAATTTGTTATCGTTGAGAAAGTTGGCAGATGCGGGTTTTTCAATTTATTTAGATGATAAATTATTTAAAGTCTTTTGCAAAGAGAATGGTAAAATTATTTTCCAAGGCATTTATGAGAAGCCTAATTAGATTATAAAATTTGAGATAGTCAAAGATTTTGATAATAATGGTGTGATTACAAAATGTCATGACAATTACAGCTGCAAAGCAAGAATAGTCAAAAATAATGAACTTTCAGATCAATCTCAGACAACAAATATAGAGAATAGTCAATTGCTACTTTCAGAGGGAGAAAATTTTGAGATTGAAAACTTAGAGAATTCGTTGTCAGAGATTGGGAGGGAGAATGTTAAAAAGTTCATTGAGCTTGAGAATAATAATTCAAACAATTTAGAGAAAAATAATGATAACAATTTTGAGAAAAATTCTGAATTAAATTCGAATAACATTGAGAAAAACTTAATAACTGTGAAAGAGAATCAGTTGTTAACTGATTTAAATTCGGAATGCGAGACAAGTTTTACATTGCCAAAAATCATTAATATAGATGAAATAGAGAATTTAGAGAATTTAGAGGAAATATTTACTGGTGATTCAGAAAAACCGAGTGATTTTAAAATACCTAATGAAGGTATGCTATGGCATCCAAGACTTGGTCACGCATCACTTAATTATTTAAAGAAATTACAAAAACTAGAGAAAAAGTTAGAGAATGTCAAATTTGACAAATCAATCCTTGAAAGTGAAATTTGTATCTTGGCAAAGATGGAAAAATTACCATTTAAACAAACTAGAAGGAGAGCTAGTTGGCCATCAGAGTTAATTCACTCAGACACGATGGGTGCAATTAAACCTAATTCTTGGCCAGGCCAAAAGAGGTACATTTTAACTTTGATTGACGATTATTCTAGATTAGCTAGAATATATTGTTTAAAAACGAAAGATGCGTCAGGTGATGCTCTTGAAAAATTCTTAATAACTGCGAGAAACTTATTAGGAGAAAGTAAAAAGGTCTGTTATATCAGATCTGATCAAGGCACTGAGTTCCCCGGTGGAGGATTTATTGAAGTAATGAAAAGAGAAAAAATTGAGGCTGAGTATTCGCCACCAGGGACTCCACAGCACAACGGAGTCGCTGAGAGATTCAATAAAACTATTGAAGGCAAATTAAGAGCTTATATGTGTGATTCGGGAATTCCTACGACCATGTGGGAGTTTGCTGCAGAAGCAGCAGTTCAAGAATATAATGTTACGCCTCATAAATCGATTAATTATAAAATCCCCACATTAAAATTTAGAGAAAATGCAAGATGTAATTTTGATCAATTGAAACGCTTTGGGTGCATAGCGTATGTAAAATTTCCAAAGATAGAGTCAAAATTCAAGGCAGTAGCTGTAAAGACAGTCTTAGTAGGCTACTTGCTAACAGGCTACTTACTATGGCACCCAAGCTCGAGAAAATTCATTGAATCAAAACACGTAAGATTTTTAGAGAAATTTGTCTATAAAGATTTTTACTGTAAGAAACAAAGTTTGAGCGAAAGTCATAATCTGATAATTGAATCACAGCATGATAAGTCTGCTGAAGTTAGAGAAAATGATTCAAATCAAATTGAGAATCTAGAGAACAAAAAGCCTCAACACAGAAAAAGGGGTAGATCAAAGAAAGAGAACCAAAAGGCGAAAGCTGAAATGAGAGAAAACAAAAACAACCCTATTACGAGAAGCAAATCAAAGAGAAAGTTAGAATTTGTAGAACAGATAAATAGCGTTGCAAGCGCTAAAAGAGTCAATGAGATCAGCTAAGTTGCCAGACACACTAGTGTCGCAGATATAGATGAAATGGCACACGTTTTATTAGCGAAAATTCAAAAAGATCCGTCAAGCTATGATGAAGCGATGAGATCGAGTGCAAGAGAATTTTGGAAGGAAGCAATAAGAGAAGAATTAACTTCTATGAAATCAAATAATGTAAGGAGTTTTGCGGATCGACCTAAACCAACTCCTGATGGTAAGAGACCAAACATTATTGATTCAAAATGGGTTTTCAAGAGAAAAATTGAAAAAGATGGCTCTGTAAAATATAAAGCTCGACTTGTAGCTCGAGGTTTCAAAGATACAAATGATTACGATCTTAGAGAAACGTATGCACACTGAGAGAAAGAGTCGGTAACAGTAACCGAATCAGTCGGTAACGAGAAGTGCAAAGAACGAGAGCAACTGTTAGTGAATATGCGGTAATTGTGAGCGCATAGAGCCTTGAAGCAGGCTTGCAATTTTACCTATATTTTACGTGAACTACAAACAATGTATTTTATTTTTGCAAAACGCTTATTCTGTTTAAATTGATAAAAAACATTTCATTTACAAAAAGATGCTTTTGATATTCGTGATTAAAGAAGAAAAGTTGTCAAGAACTAAAAAAAATTTTAATTTTTAACCTCCAATTGCTCACGCTTTGAGCGAAGTATTCATTTTACCGGTGCGCTAATGGTTACCGAATTTTCACTGACAATTAGTTGGTGATTTTTCAAGCTCTTATAAGCGATTATTCGGTAACTATAAACTCGCAGTGGTCACAGTTACCGTTTCTTTTTCTCAGTGCACCTGTGTCGAGGTTGTCTTTGATTAAAGCATCTCTTTCGATAATAAATAAACAAAAATTGCATGTCTGCCAAATGGACGTAAAAACGGCATTTTTGAATGGAGAACTTGATGAAGAAGTTTACATGGAAATTCCTGATGGCTTAGACATTCCCATTGAGATGAAGAGAAGCAAAGTATGTAAGTTAGAGAAATCAATGTACGGCTTAAAAGTAAGTTCGAAAAAATGGAATGAAAGATTTTCAAGAGAAATTGAAATACTTGGTCTGACGAATGATTTGCATGATCCATGCTTGTTTACGTGGAGACATAACAAGAAAATGGCTTTTGTTGTGCTTTACGTTGATGACATGCTCATTGCAAGCAATGATTTAGAGAAATTAAATGAAATAAAGACTACTCTAGATAGATCCTTTGAAATAAAAGACCTTGGTTAACCCAAGAGCTTTTTAGGCATGACGATTGAGAAAACAAAGAGAAAGGTGAAATTTTAATTCACCAAGCCGACTACACTAAGAGAATGTTAGAGAAATTTAATATGAAAGATTCATATGTACCAAACACTCCAATGGAATCACGTCAAGTCAGTAATCGAAATAAGAAGAGAAAATTAGAGAATTTAAAAATTCCAGAAATACAGTGATTACAGTCAATCTTTGTTCGTTTCTCTAATAGGATTTTTGTTCGCGGTGCTAGAAAGAATTCATCCTTTCCCCGAAAAACAGGTTATTGCTCGTAACATTGATCTAAAGTAGGTCTCAACTCGACCTCGACCTTTGCGCATTTCATGGTATAAATAATTTCCCCCACAGTCAAACTCAATATCCCTGGCTCGTTCATGAGTTTATAACCAAAGCCATCTGGTGAAATTGATGCGATCGATAAAGCGTTATTTAGTACCTTTCTTTTAAGCTCACATTCTCGTTTCAAAATATCGTAATACAAATTATTAATTTGAGTTCTTAAGTGTTTTTCTACGTATACAAATTTTGAATTTATATTTGCAAAAAGATCTAGATTTGAGGTGGATATACCGGTATTAAATATTTTTTCCTCATCTACCTGTCCTTGTAAAAAGAACAGGCTCGGATGTTTAGTACGTATTAATTTATATCCACACGTGTTTAGGTAACCTGTCTTCCAGAATGTGAAAGTATAATCTTCCGACTCTACGCTGTATATAACTCTGTTTTCTCCCGCCTCGTGTGCGATTTGCACTTTTCCGTCATATAGCACTGAATATTTTTTCAATCCGCACGTGTCTGGTGGTAGCATATCCCTAAAAGCCATGCTACCGTCGTAATCTACACAAGTCGTCATAGTTAAAGGACATGATAAACCCGATTGTAATCTGATTTTATTAGTTTCGATATGGACATCCGCATAATAGTCTTTCAAAATTTTTTCTGCCCAACCTTGAACTACGACATCCTCCCAAGATCCCCATTTATCCGTAAATCCGCCACCATTATAGTGACCTGATACACCGGTACTTCCCGCAAATTTAATTGGTGCGTTCGTAGTGCCATTCCCCGTAATTTTTGTTGTACCGAGTGTATATTACCCCATCATTTGAATATTTGCACACTCTTCGCGCATTCAATCTTTATAGTACGTAATTTCCTCGTTCTGTACTCTTGAACTGTAAGATGCTATGTTTCCGCAGACCGTGATTTCGCGATTTACGCGAACTGAGCAAATGAGTACCCTAGTTGAACTAAATTCATTCAATTGTAATAATTTAACATGCCTGCCTGTGACGTTTAAAACAGGCGGCTGTATGTCGCAATCTCCTACTTCTACCAAAGAAATAGCTGTAATGTTTGTTAAGTCTCCCGTGCAATCGAACCCGTAAATTGCTACAGAAATTTTGACGAAATTTAATATTGCGAATAACTTGATAAATTTCTGTACCGCCATCTGAAAAATAAAATTTTATTCTTTATAAAAACCGAACTACAGCTTTTTTGGGACTATCCTCAATTACTCCCCCCTCTCGATACGTTCTGAATTAATTTCGAGTTCAACCTCGAAATTAATTAATTAAGTAAACCCTTTGGCGCATCTTTTACTACTATAACTAATATTCCTAAAAATATAAGAACGCCGGCTGAGATTAATATTACTATCCAGCAAATAATTTGTATTTTAAGTTTAGATTCTTTAAAATCTTCTTTCAGCTTGTCATGAGCTGCGTAAATTTCGCTTTCTCTCACGGCCGGCCAAAAGGAGTTATGATTATGTGTGCTTTCTAACGTTTCATAAAACTACTTTTCTAGCGCTTTATTTGAGAAAACACTTGATAGTTCATTTAGATCTAACTTGGCTTCCAGAAAAACAATATTTTTAATTTCTGAGCTCGCGTTAAAGTAGATATTTGAATAATTTCCACTCAATTCTAATTCACAGTTCGATGAGAGAGATAAAATTCTCAGCCCTTTTGTGTTTACTGCCCCCTTTATTATATTTCCGCATTTTAAACTTAGTTTATTTTCGTCCCCTGTCCCCAAAATTGTTTTATAGAATGGTTTTAGCTTCAACATGTAATTCGTAAGATTATTCGCAATTCTTATGTCGCACTCATGGAAATTTATGTCACGTGGTTTTGTTAGCAACGTCTTTTCACAGCTGTTTGTTTTTTAGTACTTGTTTTTTAGCGGACTGTATAAGCTATTTTACTAACCGCGATCGCGAGGGACCATGCGAGGAACAAAAAGGGTAGCGAAATGAAAACACTGATTTTACTGCTGAACACTTAACTTAATTATTTATTTTACTGTAATAAAGGTTTACAGTAAGTAGAGGAGAGAGCATTCGCTGTTTTTACCAGGAATGTCTCAGCCTCTTTAAATCGTCGGCCTTTTCTATAACAAAGAAAACGGAGCAAGTACGAGCCGGCGTGCTCGTGCTTTTGGCGGCTCGACGACGACTGGTTGAGCGGGTGGAAGCCTCGGCCCGCTCGGAAACAGGATCGGCTCGCTTGACCAGCACCGTCCTTTAGTGGCGCGAAATCTTGAACATTCCGCCCTCCTTAATCGATGCTAATATTTGCAATCGATTAACAAGCTAACTGTAACATTACAAAACAAAGAAAAAAAATGGTTAAGAAACTTAATATTGAAAAATGTAGAATTCGTTTACTCAGATGCTTGAAGCAACGCCAGATTCGACGTGGGTGCTTCCAAGTTCACCGGTGGTTGTGGCTCTGCCGTCGCAGGCACGAGAAGCACCAATTTGACGGAAGGTCGCTGCAGCTGTGATTTTGCGGTTTTGACGTCGCACACTCTGTTTACTCCGTGTTTATCTGGATGGGTTTCGACTACGCGTGCCAAAGGCCAATGTCCCGGTGGAGTGTTTTCTTGGCGAATAAAAACCACGTCACCAACCTTGAAAGAGCGCGTTTTTCTTGTCCATTTAGTTCGTGGCTGCAGCGATGAGAGGTACTCGTTCCTCCAACGTGGCCAAATGCTTTGAGTCATTTGTGAGACGAGTTGCCATCTACGGCGTGCTGGGACTTTCTCGAGCGTGTAGTCAGGTTCTGGAACCAGGTAAGATTTTTGTTGAATTAAAAAATGTGCTGGCGTTAGAAAGTCGTTATCGGAGACATGATCCATCAATGGAAGTAGAGGTCGGGAGTTCAGACAAGCACCGACTCGACTCAAAAGCGTTGACATCTCCGAGAACGTCAAAACGGACTCGCCGATAACCCGACGAAGGTGGTACTTGGTGGACTTAACCCCAGCTTCCCAGATCCCACCGAAATGTGGCGCACCTGGGGGGTTCCAAGTCCACTTAGTGCCCTGTAAGGCCAAGTAGGGACAAATTTTGTTCACATAGGATGAACTTTCGCGGAACATTCGGTCCAACTCGGTGTCAGCCCCGACAAAGTTGGTGCCTTGGTCGCTGACAAGATTGGTACACATACCCCATCTTGAAGTGAATCGATGAAACGCTGCAATGAACGAGTCAGAGGTGTAGTCTTCGACCAGTTCCAAGTGGATGCCCCGAGTAACTAGGCACACGAACAAACACACGTATCCCTTTAGTGTACCCTCTCCTCGAGTTTTGGTTAAGCGGATAGAGAAAGGACCGGCGTAGTCCACCCCACTGTGGGCAAAAGGAGGCGCTGGGCGTACTCGAAGATGAGGTAAGTCGCCCATTAACTGATTCTGGGTTTTCGCTGCTTGTCTAATACATGTCTTGCATTTATGTATTACTTCCTTGACGATTCGACGACCATTTAGTATCCAGTATTGCGTGCGGAGAGTGGCTAAGCAGAGCTGGACACCACCATGAAGTGTTTGGTCATGTGCGAAGCTGGCGAGCAACTGTGTGAAGAAGCAGTCGCTGGGTAGGATGTATGGATGCTTTTGACTGTAGGGCAGCAGTGATTGATCAAGACGCCCACCAACTAGGAGAAATCCGTGTCTGACGAAGGGGTTCAGCTTGAGCAGAAACTTGGGAGTCTCCTTTTGGCTTTTGAGTTTTTCTATCTCGCTATGAAAATACGTTTGCTGAGTGAGGTAAATCCATAAGAGTTTGGAGTTTTGCAGCTCCTGCGAAGACAGGTAGCCTGCAGGCGGGTCAGTAAAGACCAAAAAATCAAAAAACTTAAAACTACTATTTACAAGGTTTCGTGCGGTGACTTTGCGGTGGAGTCTGTACACGAAACGTATAACACGAGCTGTGACTCTAAGCAGTGTGTTCAGCGATGAGTACCTTTGACCCAGGCTCCACATTTGTCGCTCTGGGGTTGCGAGACAAATTGCGGTATGAGTAAACAGACCCATCTTTCTGCTCTTTTCCTCGATTGGCTCGTGCTCCAGTAGTTGGTCAGCAGCGGTGGTCCAAGGTTCAAGAGATTCACTGAGCCATGGGGGTCCACGCCACCATAACGGATGAGTGGGTAGCGACTCGGGATCTACACCTCGAGACGCGACATCGGCAGGATTGTCTGCCGACTTGACGTGGTGCCAAAGGGCTTTTGGCGTGAGGCTAAGTATGGCAGAGCACTTATTCGCGACGAAAGTTTGCCATCTTGAGGGATGGCTTCTTAACCGGAAGAGTACATCTTTGGAGTCTGACCAGAGATGAGTTGCCTCAATTTTCGCAGGAAGAGTGTTGGAGATGTGGTTCGCAAGCTTGGAAAGAATGTAGGTGGCCAATAGTTCAAGCTTTGGGACGCTTAATTTTTTCAGGGGGGCCACCTTCGTCTTGGCGATCTGCAGTGAGCAGGTCACCTCGCCTCGACTGACTAAACGTAGATAGACGACTGCCGAACATGCTCCTTCTGAGGCATCAGAGAAACCGTGAATCTCACAGAATTTGACGTCAGGTGAGTACTGTACATACCTGGGTATGGACAAAGAGTTAATGGCAGGCAACTTAGAAGTCCAGATGTCCCATTGGTTTACGTATTCTGGGGGCAAAGCGTCATCCCAACCACACTTCAGTAGCCAAAGGGATTGCATAAAGATTTTGGCTGACACCGTGACCGGGGCTAACCAGCCCAATGGATCGAAAATCCGAGCTAAGCAGGATAAAACGGAACGTTTCTTCACGGGACCCTCAATGGGCGTATAATTTAAGTTGAATGTGAATGCATCATCCTTAGCTTGCCACTTGAGCCCGAGGACGGCGAAAGCAGATGAGGCCTCAAAGATTTCTGCGGGGTCAGTGGCTAGGTGTTCTTTCGGCAGGTGTGTCAAAATTCTTGGATCATTGGAAAGCCATTTCCTGAGCTCGAAGCCACCTTCCTTTAGGAGGCTGACGAGTTGCGTTTGCTTTTCAAGAGTCTCCTCAATGGTGTGCCCACTAGAAAGAACGTCGTCCATGTATATCTCATACATAAGAATCAAGAAGGCAAGGGCAAAGATGAATTGATAATTCAAAGCCAATTCTCGAAGTGTTTGAGAGGCTAAAAAGGACGAGCAAACTAGACCGTATGCCACGGTAACGAGTTAATAGATTTGGAGCGGGTCATGTGGACTAAATCTCCAGACTATCGCCTGATAGTGCCAATCTTCTGGGTTTAGGTTAACTTGACGAAACATTTGCTTTATGTCGGCAACAAAAACATATTTGTACAGTCTCCAAGCAGAGATCAAATCTGGCAATTCTGGAAGGAGGTTAGGGCCTGTGTGGAGTAGGCTGTTCAGCGAAACACCTGCGCTAGTCTCGCTCGAGCCGTTAAAGACTGTCCGTAGTTTTATAGTAGTACTTTGAGGCTTCAGCACTCCGTGATGCGGCAAAAAGTAGGTATACTCGAGTAGTTTGCGCAACGGTGAGTTTTCTGGGACGTGAATCATGTGACCGCTGGAGATATAATCTCCTATAAAGTCAAAGTATAGTCCCTTGAAAATGGGGTCAGTCTCAAGCTTACGTTCCATACGTTTCAACATGGACACCGCCTTGCTGTACCAATCACCGAGAGGGGCGTCTGTAGGCTGTTTGAAAGGCAGCCTTACATTATAACGGCCGTCGGCCTCTCGCCTGACATTTCTAGCAAAGTGCTCCTCGCACGCTTCTTCCTCGGGTGTGAGAAGCTTAGAGGGTGGCAACTCTTCTTGTAACCAAAAACTTTGGAGAATCTCAGAGAGTGAGTCATCCCCTGCACAGTGGAACGATTGAAGGACAACGTTGGTTGTGACGTTTGAGATCAAGGGTACTGAGCCAGTAACTAACCAACCAAGCAGGGTACATGTAGCAACTGGTTCGTTTGGTTTACCCCTGGCAACACCGTCCTGGATTATTAGATCATAGATATCTGCCCCCAACAGAACGTCGATCTCGGAGTCGTCCAGGAAGGCTGGGTCTGCCAAATTTAGTTTAGAGAGATGCCGAAAGTTGGGAGTTATCTGTGTGTGAGGGGGTCTGTACGAGCAAACTTTAGGAACAACTAAAGCCTTGACCTCGCACGAGAACCGAGAATTAAAATGGGGCTTCAGTCTGAAGCTGGCGATTTGTTTACCAGTGACTGACTGAACTCCTCCCACAGAGGAAACTGGTGTGTGAGTAGGGATATGGGGTAGAGCCAGTTTTTCGACCAACTCCTTCGAAATGAAAGAGGGCTGTAAGCAGTTGTCGATCAGAGCCCTTGCTCTTACTTTTCGACCATCGGGTCCTTGGACTACGATGCGGGCTGTGCTGAGTAAAACACCGGTTTCGCTTCCAAGATCCAGTGAAGCACCATTAAATGGTGCGCTACGGGCATTAAGAGTATGAGTTTGCCCTTGGGCATGACCACTTGGCTGTTGTGTTGTAGGAGTAGCTGAGTTGCTAGAGTCCTGTGATTGGGGCGTGAGTGCCAAGTTGTCTTTCTTGGGGTTGTGGAGTAGGGTGTGGTGCCTTGCTTTGCAGATAGCACACGTAAAAGAAGATGGGCAATCGTTGATGCGATGATGCCCGAAGCAATTGGAACAGAGCTTTTGCTCGTTGATAATCAAGCGCTTTTCAGCCAAGGACTTCAATCTGAAAACGGGGCACTTGTTTAGGAAGTGCTTCTCACTGCAAACGTGATATTTCCCGTATTCTCCCTTATTTTTCTTTTCCTTCTTAATTGGGATGCTAGCCGCGGCTTGCAAGGAATTAGTCAAGGGCTTCTTTGGAGGGTTCGAAGATTTCGGCAGTGAACCGGAGGCATCTTCGAGGGCCTCGTAAACCAGGGCTTGACCCTGGAGAAAGGATTTTATTCGGTCAAGAGTGGGAGGATTGACACTCTTTCCTAAGTGAACTTCCCATTCACGTCGCGTGTTAGGCTCCATTAGCCTTGCGAGCATGAAGAATATGATGTCAGACCACTGTTTGGTAGGTCTATCCAGACCTGTGAGGGCATCGAAAGGTGTAAAAGTTTGGTTTATCACCCGCTTGACTTCGAGGCTGGAGTGATTGCTCATAGGTTTAACTGAGAAGATCTCAGACAGATGGCTTTGTACTAGACGTCGAAGATTCTCATAGTGAAGTTTGAGCGTTTCCCAGGCCAATTCGTAATTAGCGTCCGAGATCGTGATGTTTTTGATGACATCAAGAGCTTCACCGGTGAGGTGAGTGAGCAAGCAGTTCAACTTCATTACTGAGGGTGCTGACTGCTTGTGGACTAGAGATACGTTCATATCTCTAAACTGGGGCCAATCGGAAGTTTTTCCAGAAAAGGTGGGTAGCACAGTTTGCGGAAAATACTTTAAGATGGCGGAAACACCTACCAAGTCGTCCCGAGGTGGAGTCGGTGGAGGGTTTGGCTGAGTAGTCGTCGCTGAGGGTGTAGCAGACGGCTGAGTTTTGATGAACTGAGTATAGAGATCGTAGACGTCGTCGTAAACGTCTTGCATCTCGAACAAAATGGCCTTTGTGAAGTAATCGTCGCTGCGATCGACGTCCTCACAGTTTTTTAGGACTTCATCGTTATGTTGGAACTTCTTCCAGAGGTCTTTCAGGCGGAGAATCCTTGCCTCAGCTAATTCACGAGTCATTTTACTGGCTCCCTTTTTTTTGAAGTTCTCGTAGTGATTCGCTATGTGGGTTTGAATCGTGGCTTGAAGCTCGAGAGCCTCTGCAGCATTGGCTGGGTCACTCATTTTGAATAAGAGAATATAGAGAATGAGGGGCTTAAAATTGTGATAATTTCAGTGGCTGGTTAGCTGAAAGACGATCTTTCAACTAGGGGATAAAGTCGTTTACTTTATCGGATTAGGTTCATACCTAACTGAGTGGATCGAATTACTTAACGTAATTCAAAGGGGTAATAATAAGGTAATAGGGACCTATTAGCAATATACTATACCACGTTTGTGGCTCAACTGGATGGCACTAACAAAACTAAGTTGATCACTTTTTAGTGAATCAGATAAATTTTGATGACCCTATCAAATCTAAAGATCAAACGAAAAAAAGGTGTTAATGGGGTGTTGTAGTTAGTGGGTGCGTACTGGGTACTAATTAGTTGTTTTATTCTTTTAGTTATTAGTTGTTTTTATATTTATTGTTTCTTATTTATTTATTAGTTGTTGTATAAACAGTAGTTGTTTTATTCTTGTGCTGAGCACAGGTGAGTCCTCATGGTGCAGGCAGATTTGTGTAGCACACTAAATCTGGGAAACGGGTTGTCTCTGTAGAGACCTGATGACTTCCTACAGTCCTGAAATTACTGTAATTAGTTTGTGTTAGTTTGGGGTTATGTGTCACTGATTAACACAACACTCAAGTTGTGCTGTGACTAACAAGGGGGTTTAGATCCATTTATCCTGCATGAACGAACCTAAAAGAAAAAAAAATCCAATTTTCAGAATATAAAAAAAAGGAATATTTTATGTAGGTGCAAGCAAAGCAGGTGTAAGAGACTGAAACCAAATAAATAAAGCTATACGATACTAAAGAGTTTAAGCGTAGACTCCATCGATGGATAGGATGCTACTCGTACAGGCAGATTGTTCAGGATCAGTGCTCAATAGACACCCAAGAGTATTTATGAAGCTGCAGGACATACTCGAAGAATACCATGGTGGTTGGGGAATCTATTCGGACTTAATTGATAAGCAGGGCCAACTTTCCAGATGATATTGGAGTTGACGTATGATGTTTTGGAGTCCAATGTCAGGATGTGTGTACCATGGGTAGAGTTTCACACCTGCAGTTTCAATTAAATTAGTTATGTCCTCAAAATATATATAAATTATCTATGTCATAAAAACCATTAAATTTGGTAAATAATTTTAATGTAATTTACAAAACCTCTGCTTTGTCATGTGATAGTTGATAGAAAAAGTAGACTTAGAGAGGTAAAATAAACAATCTCAAGAAAGCTAATTTTGTCTATGACAATTGATTCATGAGGTTTGTAAAAGTTTTCAAACTAAGAGAGATCAGAAGGAACAAGCTAAAATGAAAAAAAAAATGTTTAAACCTGTTGTCCAAAGAGAGCTGAACAGAAAGAAAATATAAACATCAATTAGCTTTGTAAACAAGGTTAAAAGAGAGCAAGGAGCGAACACACCAATGACTGGTCTCCAACGATGATCGATGATCAGCTGATCCTTGGCTGTGCTCAGCTGCCGTGTTGTCGTGGGGGTTCGTTGGGGTGACCACTCTCCAAGTGGTGTGTGCTCGTCGCGTGTTTTCGACTGCGATCCATCAGGTGATTCGATCTCGTTGATCCCTGGTGTCTTGCGGTACTCGAGGAATGTCGCGGCTCCAATCTTCCTTGCTTGTCTGCGTCGTTGCGCCACACTTGACTTGTTGCCGGTTGCCGTGGAGAGACGGCTCTTCTAAGTATCTTTGGAATTCATCACTGGTTGGCAGTGGGCCGTTGAGTGCGCGCGCAGCTTGCGCTTGGCTTCTCCGCGCTCTTGTCTGGGACTGCGACTTGTAGCGCCTTGCGGGCGCTGAGCGAGAGAGAGAGAGAGAACGATGCTCTTATTAATGGCCGCCGCTTGGCTGGCTGACGGTCGGCTTGGCGTCTCTTCTGGATCACCTTTAAATGGCCGCTGTGAAAAGCAGCGGCGCGGCGTGGGTGTAACTTCGCACTCTTTTTCACTCACTTTTTCACTCGCTACGCGGCTACCGATCTTATCCGGCGATCGATAGGACCAATGTTTTTTAGCGGACTGTATAAGCTATTTTACTAACCGCGATCGCGAAGGACCATGCGAGGAACAAAAAGGGTAGCGAAATGAAAACACTGATTTTACTGCTGAACACTAAACTTAATTATTTATTTTACTGTAATAAAGGTTTACAGTAAGTAGAGGAGAGAGCATTCGCTGTTTTTACCAGGAATGTCTCAGCCTCTTTATATCGTCGGCCTTTTCTATAACAAAGAAAACTGAGCAAGTACGAGCCGGCGTGCTCGTGCTTTTGGCGGCTCGACGACGACTGGTTGAGCGGGCGGAAGCCTCGGCCCGCTCGGAAACAGGATCGGCTCGCTTGACCAGCACCGTCCTTTAGTGGCGCGAAATCTTGAACAGTACTCGAACGCTCTTTTGGGGAATAGTTAAAACCCCTTTTCCACCAGACATTTATTTAGTTCGTTGTAACTAATAAATTTATGTCCCTCATTTTTGACAATCATAAATTGATCCGTTGGATTGATAAAAGCTGTACACGTGAAAGCCTTAAAAATATTTTGCGGCAATAGTATAGGAATTATGCTATAAATTTTAGCTGCATCATCAAATTTCATAGGTACATATCAACATTTCAGTATTTTAATTAGCGTAATTGTTGCCAAGACAGTACTTACTCCCGTCTTTTAGCTTTAGGTAGCGAGATAGTATTAATTATATATGAACTAGGTTAAAATATTATAGATTAGATAGATATTAATCAGACAATAAACTGTTGGTATAGAATTAATCATACAATAAGAATAAAAAAAGAGAAAGAAATATAAGATCGGAAAGAGAGAGAATTCGGGTGGTATCCGTTTTGCAACGCGGTGTTGTATTCTAGTCGGTGGGAACCACTGCTGACGCAGCGGCTTACACTAGTGGTGACAGCTTAGTCGGAAATTTTTGTAGAAAGGAAAAAGGGGAAGATTATAGAATTTTTAATTCTTCAAAGGTTTATTTTTTTTGTTTTAAGTTTTCGAAATTTTCAATTCTAAAAATTTTTTTTAAATTTTCAATATTAAATTTTCCAAAATTTTCAATTCTTAAAATTTTTAATTTTTAAAGTGTTAAAATTTCCAAGTTTAAATTCTTTCAGCATTTCCAATTGCTAAACCTTTTAATTTTGAACATTAATTTTGAATAAAATAATTTTGAGTTTTTCAAAATTTTTCAATTCTTGAAATTTTAGTTTTAGGGTTTTTAAAATCTCAAGGTGAGATTCTTCCAGCATTTTCGATTCTTAAATGTTTTAATTTTTTGAAGATTAAATTTAAATAAAACCTTTTTAGATTTTCCAAGGTTTGTATTTTTCAGAGTATGAAATTTTTGAGTTTTCAATTTTTTAAGAAGTTCTAATTTTTCGAAATCTTTAAACTTTCAATTTTTCAGATTGGTCAATTTTTCAAAATTTTCAACTTTTCAAAATTTTCAATTCTCTAAAGTTTCAGAATTCCAATTTGTCGAATGGTTTTAATTTGCAAAATTTCTTAATTTTCAAAGAAATTTTAATTTTTCAAAGGGTTTTAATTTTCAAGAATTCCAATTTTTCAAGTTTCAATTTTTCAAATTTCAATTTTCGAATTTCAATTTTACAAATTTGGAATTTTTTCAAGAGTGGAAATTGTTTCGAGTTTGGAACTTTCGAGGGTTTTCAAGTTTGAATTTTGAAGGTTGAATCGCTGGAATTGAGGAGAGTCAAGTGACTGCAGAGACGGAAGCGAGTGCGAAGCTATAAGCACCGTCTCCTTTTGTGCTGCTCTCCGCTTATCGGCGTTTCACTTCATTCTCTTTTTTCCGAGCACTGAGTTGACTGAATAAGCGAAAAACGTATGAGCGAGGACCTATTTTATTCCTTGTTTTGAAATTCATTTTAAATTACCCCACTGACCTAGGATGCGGCAGCGGTACTCGCCTCCTACGTGTGACGACCATATATATATATATTTACTTGCTTTAAAACACCTGACCTTATAATCTTTTTTTTCCTGTACTCGCTTGTTTTCCGCCAGTGACCAAGATTCTGACTTATACCACATGCTTGTTGGGTTTAGCTGGAATTTAAATTTAATTACCTAGCCCCAACTACTATTTTTTTCCTCTCCCCCCCCCCCGTCCTTGCCTGACCGAGACCCTGTGGGGAAAAAAGCTGATGCAGTCGAGCGTGCAGCTGAGTTACAGCCAAGAAAGTCTGCGACTGCCTTTTTGATATTCTTGCGCAGGGCAGAGGGATTACTGATTATCCAGGTCGAATTGATTCTGTATATGGATGACCTATTAGTCTTTCATTGATAGCTTTAGACCAACGACTCAGGACCTTATTTCTTTTTGGGTATTGTTTTTTCCCATCCCCAAATTCTCTCTCTCCCAGGGCCAGTGGCCTTGTTTAGCTCGAAGCGTTGCAAGTTGCGTCGGGGAAAATTGTCCCTGCAGAGCTCCTGCGAACCCCTGGACCGTGGATTAGCAGCTAGGCTGGTGCATTTTGGAGCCACCAAGAACGACTGTTCTAGGCAAGTTAAGAGGCGCTGCAAAGGACTGTACCTACGGACAGGACTTCGCCAATTTAGAGCAATTGTGTAGCCACCTTAAGGGGACGGTATGGTCAAGAGATTTTTAAAAAATCAATTTTTTTTTACATTTTCGACTAGTATAACATCTCAAAAATGCTGTGTTAAAATTTCAGCTCGATCGGAGCAAAACTCGACCAGTGGCAAAGGCTTAAGTCGAAAGCCTGCGAGTACATTGGGGAGCGCCTCGGGGAACGCATAAGGGGGGACAGGTGCGGCGCTCCCGTCGTAGGCCTTTTGAAAGGCCCTTTTGCACCTTTGTGTTTAGTGAAAGGACCTTCCTTCTCTTTATTTGTACAGTTTGAAGGAAATAAGTATTAGTATAGCCTGGGTCTCCGAGTTGAACAGTGCTCATATGGAAAATCACTCCAAAAATTCTTCCTGCTGGCTCAAAAATTGTGGAAATAGCTGCTAATATTGCAGCAGGTACCTTTAATGAGGGTGCTGTGGCTTTATTAGCGTTCATGAACGAGTTGGGGATCAACCTTGGTCCGACGGCACATGAATATGCGCGTATCGAGGACTAATTACGCGTATGTCAGGCGAACAAAGCAGCGAAAGCTCAGACTAAAGAGGCTCGGATACTTCATAGAATGGAACAGAAAGAGGCTCTAGACATCGCGAATGCAGCAGGCTCTTTATTGTACGGAGCAGGCTCAGATGATTCCGTGTAAGTTTTAATGGGGTATTTCTTGAGAAAAGGGCCTCCCTTAAATAATTAACGGAGTTTCCCAGGCTTTCCCATTACAAGAAAATCTACACAAAAAAAAACTCGGGGAAAACTCCTTAACTCCGGGGGTAGGGTTCCCGCGGAAAGAAAACCTCCGGGACTGGTCGGTGAAGAGAGAGAAGAAATAAATTATTGCAAAAAATTTGGTTTAATCGGATTTTTATTCTTGTCTACTATTTAATAAGAATCCCGTCTACATTTACAAAAATATTCAATTTCAGAACAAAGGAAAATAACTATAATTTTGTCTTCAAAATGGCTGAACGACGCGCCAAGAAAGAAAAATCGAATGTATAAAAGACACTTTCAATAATATACAAACAAAAATTTCATTTAGCGTACCAATACCCAAAAATTTCAGAAAAACATGCTTTATAAAATTTTCAGTAGAAAAATACAAAAACCTTACGTTTACAAGAAATTTCCTAGGTCAAAAAATGGCCACCGTTTGAAATACTTTATTTTTGGAAATTAAGTTTCCAACTCTCAATAACCGGAACAAATATAACCCAAGTTTATTCGGATTGGGTTGACCACCTAGCTGTAAAGAAACAAAAAAAAATGTCTACAGCACTAAAAAAAAAAACTACTGGAAAAATAAACTTTAAAAGAAAAGAAAGTCTACAAATTAGAAAACTTAGAACAAAGAAAATATCACTCTCTCAAAAAAACACAACCTTCTACTTCGGCTACTGAGAACAGAATGACGCTTCCCCGCGTCTCTCTGACTGAACTTCCTTCCTCACCATCCCTTCTTAATACTCTCAACCAATCAACACTAATCCATTTCATCAAGTTTCATTCACACTTGAGGAACAGCAATGTGTCCACCAATCACACTCATTCTCGCTACACAATCCAATCATACTCACGTCTACAAAGTTCCGGTGGCGATCGCCACGCCACCTATACCACGCGCGAACATTCAAAAGAAAAGGAAAAAAAAATAAAAAAAATAACGCACACGAGGCACTTACAGCTCTAACTCTATCCCTCGCGCATATACTCTCTCCCTCGTTCTTCCCTACACGCACACATTGTCCACGCCACGTGCAAACTAAAAAAAAAAAATAAAATAAAGCCACACTCACGCCCGCGTCTACTGTGTTGAGTGTGCGCGCATGCGCCTGCCGACGCAGTTGCGTCGTTTGCCGACACGCGCCGCGCACCTCTTCCGTCGTCGGAAACTCCCGGACGGAGAACCGGGACCTGTGTGCTGTGTGTGTATGTGTGTGTACGTGCACGCCCTGGGTCGGGAGAGCCGTCCCGGATGGTGAACATGTGTGAGTGTATGTGCCGTGCGCGCGTCGTGTGTTCAAGCTGCCGCAGCAGCGTACAGCCGACGGCGACCGTCGCCACGTGGTCGGCTGCTGCTGCGAGTCAACGCGGCATGGTTATCACCTGGGAAAAGTAAACAAAACAACTTAATTACTTCACTGCTTCCAAGGTGACATGACACTGCCAGGTAAGAAAAATAATTTACGAGGGATTCACTCCCTCGCAAAGTAAAAAAAAAAAAAAAAAAATTCCATTTTTTCCATACTTCAAAACTTTAAACGCGTTTTTCTCGAAACTATATTTTTAAAAATGGTGACCCTAATAACTCAAAAACTATTCATCCGATCATTCTCAAATTTTAAACACACTTTTGACATACTTAAAGCTCAAGCTTGACGGCTCGTTTTTTCTCTTTTTCCAATTTTAAACAAAATGGCGGCCAAAAAATGTCGAATTTTGCGGTAAAATCGATGATTTTTCGTAAAATTGTTGTTAAAAATACAAAAATTGATGAACTCAAAAAGTACCTCGTCAAGTTCGAGAAAAATAGATACTGTAACTAAAACTTCTTTATTTTTGTGTTTCAGATAAGCCAGTTACGAGTTACAGCGGTCACCGCAGCACGACTGTTTTTTAACAAGTTGCGGAAAATTCGCTGCCATCGGCTCAAATATTAATATTTTTGTACCAAAATTTTACAAAACTTTGTTCAAATATTTCTTAATACTGTACTATTTTTTTTAATAAATAGAACTGATCTGGTTCTTTTTTAAAAATCGTCAAAAAAGTGCTTTTTTTTGGGTCGCTAGACCATACCGTCCCCTTAAGCAACGTTTCGCCCCTGGCAAGGGATTTGTTTATTATAACAATAAGCTCTATACCCTCAATGTGAGGCAAGGCCAAATAGTAGAAGCATTTAAGGAGGCTTGGCAGCGTAGGGGTCGTAGCTAGCGGGGGCCCTTGCGGGTGCATGAAATTGAAAATAAGAAAAAATATATTTTTTTATTTATTTTTATTAGTGAGTGATTATTTATCATTTTTAAACATATTAAAACAAAATTTAAGATAAAAAATTTTTAAAAACGTTGAAAAATTGCATGTTTTGAAGGTTATGTACCGCAATTTTCTATTTTTCTTGTAAATTAGTCCGATAATCTTAAATTTATATAATTTTAAAATAATCTTCAAATTTTTATCTTTAAAATGACACCTGACTCGTAGTAAACTTGTGGATTTTGATGATTTGCCAAATTTTTAAATTTTTTTTTCCATAAGAGCCCATGTTAAAAAAAAAATTCTAAACTGATTTTTTCTCGAAAACGAGTCCGACAACCATTGTTGTGTTAAATAGGAAAGTTGTTTGTCTTACTTCAAGGAATCTACAGGAATTTTTTGGGTTCTTACTTTTGGATTTTGAAAAAACTGCCAAGCCTCCTTAAGGATCGAATTAATATCCTCCTGAGATGTGCCCGCACAGCCCTAAAGGACGAAAAAAGGACGAATTCCATGACAAGATGATAGTTTCTCTAACTGAAGCAGCAGTGGATATATTTATTAAAGGACTCCCAGCGAATCTTAGCCAGTGGGTCGACGCTAGCAGACCGACTAACTTGGAGGTAACCTACGAAGAGGCTGTGAGGCTGGAGTTAAGGATAGACGTGCGCATAATCCCAGATGCTCGCCAAAGATCAAATTACCGACCAGCCGAAGTATGGCGACAAGACCCTCGTTCAGGGTCCGAAAGCCTAACCGCGTACGTAGGTTGGATTCAAGAGGGGGATGAAACAATTGAATGGTACCAATGGACCGAACAGGCAGAGCCCGAACAGCCAGAGCAGTGGCAAGAAGTACTCCCGCCGTTAGTCAAGCCAGCCTGCGGATTCTATTCTCAGCAGGCCCCAACTGGATATTTCAACCAACAACCGGGATACCCCCATCCGAGGCCTGTACAGTTCCAGATGCAAAACCGTCCACCACCACCAGGACCATTGTACCCACAGGGCTCAGTGCCCAACATGCAAGCTCAGCAGGGATACTGGCAACCGCGACAGGGATATAACCCGAATCATAATGCCCCCAGGCCGAATTACCGACTGGCTGCCCCACCCCGGCCTAGAACGTATGACCCTGATAGAAGTGCATCGTATAAGTTACCTATCAATACCCTCAATATGCAAGACCCCCTCAAGGGCCCCGTATGAATGGTCCGGTAAGCCAAACCGGGAAAATGTTACCCCCACCGGTAGCAAGTAATCCAATCATGCCTCCCGTGCAGTGTCAACCCGTAACCATGGAAGACGTCAATCTCCGACCTACCCCTCAGTACCAGCGGATTTTAAACTGAGAGAAGGCTCGCCCGATGGGAGTGGCGAGCCAGCCTCACGGAAGCCAAGGGCCCCAGGCGAACCCACCGGCCCCTACACAAGCAGCCCAGACCTTGAAAATATAAACCAAAGCAACCCCACGATCCATCTCGCTGTCTGCCCGTACTCTACAGAACTTGCCACTGACCCAGATCCCGGAACACATATCAGGGTGTATCTTCCTCACGAGCGACGCCACCTAGTGCTTATGTTGGACACTGGCTTTGCAGTCAATTTAATCAGACCTTATGAACCCTTTACCTTTCCTGGACGCCAAGGTATGGGGTGGTTGACCAAAAACGAGGGCTGGAGCCCCAGGAAACCCTGCAAGAAGGGATTCACAAAGTCGAGGTTGGTGAAACCCCTCCGTCCCAGGCAGCACGGCCCCTAAAAGGGAGCGACATGAAAACCCCCTTGAGGCCAACAGGTCAGATCACAGAGCCTGAGGTCGGTCCTGCTCGAATGACCGAGTTAGCACATAACCAATGGACCCTTAATAAAAGATGTCAACAAGTTATTAGTGATCAACTCGACCACAGGAGTAGGTTACTTGCCAGCCCTCAGCAAAACTCCAGGAGTGTTCATTGGAAATGCACTCGTCACTAATGAAAATGGAAGTTGCAAGGTCTTAGCAGTAAATACCACAGAAGAGGATGTGACTATCCAGATCAACCTCCATGAAATTATACCCTGTGCTTATGGGACCTTACCTTTTGACCCCAACTCTGACACCGAACCTGAGTGTGCAAAAATCACAGATGAGAAAGAAAGAATACGCAGAGTGTTGGAGGTACTAGACACTGAACAACTAAACAAGGAAGAAAGGGAGCAAGTTACTCAAATCGTTCAGGAGTACCATGACCTATTTCTACTACCCGGAGATAAATTGTCCTGCACTGACATGGTGGAACACGAAATTCCTACCGAGGACAACATCCCGGTCCACACTAAGCAGGGCCGACACCCCCCCCCATCCATCAGGAAGTGATGCGAGAAGACATAGCTAAGAAGCTTCATGATGACATCATCGAACCCTCAACGTCCCCGTACCAATCCCCCGTTTGGATTTTGCCAAAAAAGAGAGATGGCCAAGAACATCCAAAATGGCGGATGGTAGTAGACTTCAGAACTCTTAATTCTAAGATAATAGGAGACGCCTATCCTCTTCCGTGTATTACGGACATCCTAGACAAATTGGGAGACTCGGTGTTCTTTTCCACTTTCGATCTGGCAAGTGGGTTCCACCAGATCCCGATGAAACCGAGTGACAAAGCAAAAACGGCGTTCTCCACAATAACGGGGCATAGGCAATTTAAGAAGATGCCCACGGGACTCAAGAATGCCCCTGCCACGTTCCAGCGCCTCATGGACCGAATACTCCTGGGTCTCCAAAACGTAGAGATGCTAGTGTATCTAGATGACATTATCATCTACGCCAAAAGCCTTAGAGACCATCTTCGTAAGGTGCATTTACTGTTCAGCTGACTAAGGGGTGCCAATCTGGTGCTTCAGCCCGATAAAGTCCTTTTCCTCCGGAGAGAAGTAGCGTTTTTAGGACATGTCGTGTCCAAAAACGGCTGCAAGCCAGGCCCAGAGAAAATCATTGCGATGAAAAATTTCCCCCGACCTCGTAACGTAACTCATGTTCGATCGTTTACAGCCTTAACGGGCTACTACCGACGATTCATAAAAGACTTCAGCAAAATTACAAAACCCATGTACAACCTGCTGAAGAAAGATATCAAGTTCAAATGGATCCAGGATCAAGAGGAAAGCTTCAATCGATTGAAGAAAAAGCTCTGCGAAGCCCCAATCCTCCAATTTCCTGACTTCAACAAAAAGTTCACTCCACCACAGACGCCTGTGACTATGCAGTGGGAGCAGTACTTAGTCAAGAAAAGGATGGATTTGATCATCCCATTGCTTATCTGTCTCGAAGCTTGACAGGAGCCGAACTCAACTACAGTACTACAGAGAAGGAATGCGCCGCAGAATAACACGCTTTTCGCAAGTTTAGAACTTATTTGTTGGGTAGACGATTCACCCTGATTAGCGACCACGAGCCTCTAAGTTGGATGCACTACCAAAAAGACCCTGGTAAGAGAATGCTTCGTTGGATGTTAAGATTTACAGACTTCGAGTACGATTTTAAATATAAGCCTGGTAAACTCAACAGTAATGCTAATGCCCTATCTCAAAATCCGATAGATCGACTGGTCCCGGAGGACGAAATTAATGCGACTTTATCTATAATAAAGGTTTTGGTCATAGAAGATAAGAAAGACAGAGAAAGAAAAGAAGCTAAGCTACCAAGGCAAGAACCTAGGAGGGAACCGGTAGGCCGTATGGTCAATAACCCACCCCCTGCTACGTCAGAAACGAGACCAGAACAACTGGCCAGAGGCCAACCGAGTACGTCAAGTTCAGCCGCCCCTCTACAACAACGCATAAAAGCGAGATCTGTAGGCGAGGAGATAAAACCCCGACGTGGCAGACCGCCGGGAGCTAAGACTAATGAAAATCCCCCAGCATTGGACCATAGTGTTATAGCACAACGCACTAGATCAAAACAGTCTGGCTCTTTTGTCAAAGCTAGCTCCCTGCCACCGATCCCAAAGTTAATGCTGACACCCCCACATCTGAGAGAGTGTTTGAGCCCTCGTAAGAGTGCAGTGATCGAATCCAGAGCTAGTTCCGATAGCGGGCCAGATTCAGAAAGGGTAAACGGGGCAGGGATGGAGTGCGCCGCTACAGATGTGAGTGCCATCACCCCCAGCGAGACGGAGACTATTAAAGACCCCGACACGACCGAAGAACCCCCTGAAAAGTCCCAAACCTCAATTAACCAAATGTACCCCCTCAGAGTGCCCCAAACCATTGGTGCTGAAATCAATGAAACTACATATATTGAACCCTCCCACAAATACCTTGCAGTGAGTGAAGACCAACTCCAATACTTTAAATTTGACCAAGTCGATTTGGAAGAATGCCTGAACTTGGCATATGGATATCTCTGTGAGTCAAAAATGGGAGTCCGGAAGAGCTCCTACATACCTAATTGTGAAGTTACCCTATTCCTCCAGCCGACTCTGGAAACATTCAAATTGTGCGACATATGAATTCATCCCCAAGTCGCAGACCAACGGAATTACCTGAAGACTTCAGGGTCATGGCTATTCTCTGTAGCTGAAAAAAAAACTGTACAACTCCTTTTCCCCGATAACACGACCACGCTCGCAATAAAAGGATTAGGAATATTACACATGGTTCACCGATGTGTGGGGAAAACCATTGGAATCACGTTACCTAACTCAGAAACTCATTTACAGAAAAGAAAATACTTTTACCGGCCAAAAATCAACCTTACACTTTTGCATTTGTACCCCGAATTATCTAAATAGACCCAAGGCCTCCAACAGGTTGACTGGACTAAAGAAATAGATAATGACGGTGAGTGGCAAACCCAGCAAGGCGTACCTCTAAAAAAACTGCTCACTCAACTGAAAGAGTTAGAGCAACGCCAAAACGACCGATTTGTTAGTACGAGATTAAGCCTGGGTATACGGAAGCCCATAGAGCTCAAGCCCCCACACGGTAGCCTCTTTGCCCCATGGTTAATCATAGCCATCGTCGGCTGATAATGTATTTACGAAAAAGAAAACCACGAAAAACACCGAAGAACAGATCCGACTCACTCAGATCAAACTTCACGCGCAACAAGGCTCCGCTAGCAGAAAAGAGAGAGAGAAAATCCCACCTAAAAACCCCTCCGAAAGCCAAATCCTCAGTTCAAGAACCGGAGGTTGATTCCTAATTCCGAAAGACTTACTTACCTCTACAGAAAGCTATTACTAACTCAATTCCCAGGGTACACAAAAGAGAAAAATGAATATTATATTCTTGATTGCAGAAATATGGGTCAACCACAGAAGACAGCCAACGTTCAGCATATCTTGAAGGAGCAACCAGGGCAAGACCCCTGCATGATCAGAGTTCGACACCCAAACGACCTAATTTTGTGGCAAATACTACGAGGGCTAAGTTGTTATGGCCCCATTCAAAGCGGGGAAATAGAGACTACCGAACCCGCGGAACCATAAGTCGAATAACCTTCAAACGGTTGGAAGACGCCGAGCGAGTTCGACTAAACCAGAGGAAATATGACGAGAAGAAAGGTCAGTTATCACCCAGTGCCCCTACAGAAAAGGCTACACCGAACCAAAAACCGGTAAAGTCTGTAGTATTCAAGATCCCACCGGGGAACAAGGAGAAACCAAGACGAAACCCTGAAGCTACCGATGCGAGCCATCAAGGAAGTCGATCTGAAATTCCGCTCCCAGAACTGCCCCGTCTTTGAAGCGAATATCCAAGGGACCCAGAATTCACGGGAACCATCTCAAAAAAGGTCAAACTAGAAAGTCTAGATTATAACAGATTGTTTTGTTTGCAACCAGAGTCAATAACCCGTCAATATCAGTACGATCTTTTTTTCAAGGAGTACGCCAAATTTGGTCCCTTGGAATATTTTCATACTGTCTACAACCAAAAAGGCCAACTCGTATGGGGTTACGTGCGTTATACCCATCAAGAGGTTGCTGGTCGCGCCTTAGTCCAAAGTGACCAACGTTACCGACCTAAACATGCGTCAGTCCATCGCAAGACAACGAGCCTCACGGAAAGTATTCGACATAGTTGTGGAGCCTGGATCGGAAAAAAAAACGTACAAATAACTCGACTAAATTTGCGCTAGACAAATGGAGTATGTGCGAAGCCTGACTAGGGACACCAGCCAAACCGATCGTATGGAATTGCCGCAACTAATGGATCTTAAAGTTAACGAAATCCTGAGAGCTACCATTTTGATCTCGTATCGAACACCGCCGAAGTACCATGTGGAACCAACCGAAAGCCTTAAAACCGATACAGGTAAAAGCTCCAATATGCTTCCTCTTATAGAAATGGAAGCGCCCCTGGAAAGAAAGAAATTAAATCAGACCGAGTGCCAGGGTACCAAACCCCCGTTTTCCGTCAAACCCCTGGACCGACCATCGACCGTTATGGAAATTGAACAGCCAAACCTTACGGCAATGACCTCACAGCTTAACGATGAAGAAAAATCAACTAGAAAAGTCCAAACCATGACTGAGCAAACCCAAAATCCGACCAAAAGCTTCAGCGGGGAAGGAAATCCTTCATCAGAAACCGAAAAAAAACTCCAGCCAAGAGTTAACGAACGCTTTGAGACCCTAGTGTAAAAATGATTCATGAAGTAACCCCTTTCAACGCCTATGTGCGCCCTTCTTCTTTTTCTACGCGATAAATAAATAAATAAATAAATATATGTATATATATATACTAGGGGGGGTACCCCCCTGCTCGCTTCGCTCGCCAACCCCCCAGAATTAAATGCTTGAATCTACACTATATATCTTTTCTAATAAAATAGTAATAAGTATACTTGAATTACAAATGAATTTATTTTCAACTTATTAATTTTAAATTACTTAATGCAGTTTTCCACACCACCCAGGAGGCACTTGCAAGGCGCGTTGGGTTTTTTTTTCAACAATTTTGAAAATTTTTTCATATTTAATTAAGAACAAAAAGAAACTATATGTGGAACCCTTTGCCAGTAGCCGTACAAACCACATATAATTCATTTTAAAAAACTTTTCTCTTTAATAATTTTCAATTCTATATTTATGAAAAAAAATAAATATTTATAATTATATTCTTCCGTTAAAATTTTTAATTTTTTGATTTAATAATTTTTAAATCTATTTTCTTGAAAAAAATATCTGTAATATCAAAAAATCTTCCGTTTTAATAATTCAATTATTTTTCATATATTATATAAATAGATTAAGCGGTCACTATCGTGACAAAAAATCCAAAAAGTGGTCACTATCCTGACTATAATTATAACATATTAATAAAATTATTTTTTAATGATAATTTTATGATTGTATTATTAAATTAAAAATTAATGTTATTTATTATAACATTATATTAAAAAAAATTATTTATCTCATGTGAGAGTTATTAACAATTTAATTTTAAGACAAATATAAATTAATTACTATGTTACTATATTACTATATTACTTTTTTTTTTTTTATTAATCTATATCCTTTCATTAAATCTTCTAATTCCATAAGTTCGTTTTGATTTATTTGTTTTATATCATCTAATGTCTTAATTTTAATGTAATATGTAATTTCTGAAATACAAATTAAAATTTTATTTATGAATAAATTTTTATATAACTCATTCAAAGTATCCTCGATGAAATCAGTAATAAATTCGTTGTTGAAATCCTCGCCTTCATATTACTTTATATAAAATAAAAAAGAAGATATTGGCATTAACCTAAGCTACTTATTTCTTTCTTAGCGACTATAGCGCTTAAAATAGTTATTTTTAAACTTTAATTCATATTTCATAACCTATAACAGCCAGAGACATGCTGATTGCAAAATAAAGGCATATACTGTATACATTGATTAACTTTGATTTTGACTACTGTCTGTAAAAACTATTTATTTGCATTTTATTCATTATGTTAAGGTAATTACCGCAAAAATTGAGTTTCTTAAAAAATCTCTATAACTTTGCACAGAGTTAGTTTCTTTGCGTCCGCAACATGTTAGTATTTTGCAAATAATTCCAAGCGGGGATAAATTTTGAGATATTAAGCTCAGAAGTTTCAACTTTTCACGTGTGATTCCTATGCTAAGCGCGTAAAATGGATCAAATTTAGAGGTTATTCTTGGATTGCAAATTCAATTTTCTTAAAATATTAAAAAAAAACAGATCTTCTTCAGCAACAGCTTTCAATTTTCCCTCCTGCTAGATTCTAATAACTATATTCTATGATACCTATATATACATGGGTTGTAACTACCTTAACCGACCCCATAAGATCAATTCTAAATTTGTTGCAGATACAATTTCGATGTATGGCCGGAGGAATTTAAATTAGATGATTGATTATCGGAAGCACTAAAAATTGATTTTAATTATTTACACTAAAGCATGCAAAGCACTAAAAATTGATTTTAACTATTTTAATAATATTAATTTAAGGATGAAATTTTTATAATATTTATTTAAGTATGAAAATAAAATTTGAAATTTTTACCATTTGCAGTATTTTAACAAAAAATTTTGAGTTCCAACTTCAAAAATTGAGTTTAAATGTTGAGAACAAATTTTGCCAAAACCACACATGTCAGTGCTGTTAAAAAAAAATTAAATAATAAGAAATTAAAAAAAAATAAAAATAAAAAAAAAACTTTAATGTTAAAAATAAATTACTCAATTAGTTTTCCGCAATCAGGACAAACTTTTTTAAAAAAATCTTCAACACAAAATCTGCAACTCATTTTTACTTTTTAACACTTCAATATAAAGTTAATAATACAATTTTGTATAGATAGGTTATTGAAATAATTTTCAACGATAAAATAAAGAACCAGTGTCGAAAGCGATTATTTTTATGGCCCGGCGGATGGCTAAGTTCAGGTTATTGAAGTGAAAATTACCGGCGAGTGGTGAGATTCACGTTGAACTTGAAAAGATCGAACGTTATCGATGTTTGATCATTCAGCATTAAGAAAGTAATAAACTAAAAAAGATATAACTTTAAAAACCTGAAAAATGAAACATAAAAAAATTTTAAACCATCTCACCATAGGCGCAAGATTTAGTTGTTAAGAACTATACTAAAGTATAAGTTATAAAGAATATTTAAAAAAATTTTAAAAAAAGAACAGATCGATGAAGATGTTAAATTTTTTATTTAAATATTGTCAATTGAATATTGTTTATTTTAATATTGTTTGTTGAATATTAATGTAGTAATAGATTTAATTCGAGAAAGATAGGAAGAACGCTTAAAATTTATTTTTAAATTTGTAATTTATAATATGAATCCGATGAAGATTATTAGTCCAGAAAAAATTGTTTTCAGTTTGTATTTATAGCTAAATTTATTTTATGGATTTAATTTAAAATATTTAAAATTTAAATTATGGATCTTCCTAACCTAACGAAATCCTTAACTGATCTTTAATTGGGTCGTTTACCTTAAATAACATTTTTACAAATGAGGAGGTTGTAAAAAAGAGAGAGGGTGGGAGCGGGGTGGGAGTGGGGTGGGAGCGGAATAAAAGTGCAGTTTTTGACCTATTTTACGGTATAAAATGAAGAATTAAAGGTGGGAGCGGGGTGGGAGAGGGTGGGAGCGGGGTGGGAGCGGAATGGGGTGAGAAAAAAAAGGGCGAGAAAGGGCGGGGGTGGGAGCGGGGTGGGAGCGGAATAAAAATGCAGTTTTTGACCTATTTTACGGTCTAAAATGAAAAATTAAGGGTGGGAGCGGGGTGGGAGCGAAGAGCAAATTACAACTATATAATATAGTAAGATATATATATATATATATATACTAGGGGGTACCCCCCTGCTCGCTTCGCTCGCCAACCCCCATAAAAATAGTTATAAAATATGGAGTTTTTTGACAGTTAATATTAACATGTTTTTTGAGTTGAGTTTGTATATTGAATAAAAGTTCAAACATGTTTAGGTAAAATTGTTGAATATGATTTAAATAAAAAAAAAAAATTTTATTATGGTGAGTCTAAAAAAATAGTTATAAAAATTAAATAGTAAGTTGAAATACTTCAAGTACTTGAAACATGTTAAATATAATATTTCTTAACCGTTTTGAAGTACTCCTTTAAAAAGGGCTTTCAAAATTACGACTCCTCTAGGAAAAGCACCCTTCAAAGAGGTTAAATATGGAGTTTTGACAGTTAAGGTGCTCGTACAGGAGAAGCTCCTATAATTTAAAATCAACTCCTCTGGGAGGAGCCCCTTAAAATATGTTGAATATAAGGTTTTTTGAAGGTTTTGAGGTGCTCCTCCGGGAGGAGCTCTTTAAACTACGGCTCCTCCGGGAGGAGCCCACTTCAAACATAATAAATATAAGGTTTTTTGACGTTTTAAGGTGCTCCTCCGGGAGGAGCTCTGAAAATTACGGCTCCTCCGGGAGGAGCCCCTTAAAACATGTTAAATATAAGGTTTTTTGAAGGTTTTGAGGTGCTCCTCCGGGAGGAGCTCTTCAAACTACGGCTCCTCCGGGAGGAGCTCACTTCAAACATAATGAATATAAGGTTTTTTGACGTTTTAAGGGGCTCCTCCGGGAGGAGCTCTGAAAATTACGGCTCCTCCGGGAGGAGCCCCTTAAAACATGTTAAATATAAGGGTTTTTGACGCTTTAAGGTGCTCCTCCGGGAGGAGCTACTAAAATTGGCTCCTCCGGGAGGAGCTTTTAAAATTAAGAGCTCCTCCCGGAGGAGCACCTCAAAACCTTCAAAAAACCTTATATTTAACATGTTTTAAGGGGCTCCTCCCGGAGGAGCCGTAATTTTCAGAGCTCCTCCCGGAGGAACCAAAAAAAAAGAGCTCCTCCTGGATATAACTATATAATATAGGAAGATATATATATATATATACTAGGGGGTACCCCCCTAGTTTTTTGATAGTTAATATTTAACATGTTTTTTGAGTTGAGTTTGTGTATTGAATAAAAGTTCAAAAATGTTTAGGTAAAATTGTTGAATATGATTTAAATTGAAAAAAGAAAATTTTAATATGGTGAGTCTAAAAAAATAGTTATAAAAATTAAATAGTAAGTAAAAATACTTCAAGTACTTGAAACATGTAAAATATAATATTTTTTAACCGTTTTGAAGTACTCCTTTAAAAAGGTCTTTTAAAATTACGACTCCTCTAGGAAAAGCGCCCTTCAAAGAGGTTAAATATGGAGTTTTGATCCCACTTCAAACATAATAAATATAAGGTTTTTTGACGTTTTAAGGGGCTCCTCCGGGAGGAGCTCTGAAAATAACGGCTCCTCCGGGAGGAGCCCCTTAAAATATGTTGAATATAAGGTTTTTTGACGTTTTGAGGTGCTCCTCCGGGAGGAGCTCTAAAAATTACGGCTCCTCCGGGAGGAGCCCCTTAAAACATGTTAAATATAAGGTTTTTTGAAGGTTTTGAGGTGCTCCTCCGGGAGGAGCTCTTTAAACTACGGCTCCTCCGGGAGGAGCCCACTTCAAACATAATAAATATAAGGTTTTTTGAAGTTTTAAGGGGCTCCTCCGGGAGGAGCTCTGAAAATTACGGCTCCTCCGGGAGGAGCCCCTTAAAACATGTTAAATATAAGGTTTTTTGAAGGTTTTGAGGTGCTCCTCCGGGAGGAGCTCTTCAAACTACGGCTCCTCCGGGAGGAGCTCACTTCAAACATAATGAATATAAGGTTTTTTGACGTTTTAAGGGGCTCCTCCGGGAGGAGCTCTGAAAATTACGGCTCCTCCGGGAGGAGCCCCTTAAAACATGTTAAATATAAGGGTTTTTGACACTTTAAGGTGCTCCTCCGGGAGGAGCTACTAAAATTGGCTCCTCCGGGAGGAGCTTTTAAAATTAAGAGCTCCTCCCGGAGGAGCACCTCAAAACCTTCAAAAAACCTTATATTTAACATGTTTTAAGGGGCTCCTCCCGGAGGAGCCGTAATTTTCAGAGCTCCTCCCGGAGGAACAAAAAAAAAAGAGCTCCTCCTGGATATAACTATATAATATAGGAAGATATATATATATATATACTAGGGGGTACCCCCCTAGTTTTTTGATAGTTAATATTTAACATGTTTTTTGAGTTGAGTTTGTGTATTGAATAAAAGTTCAAAAATGTTTAGGTAAAATTGTTGAATATGATTTAAATTGAAAAAAGAAAATTTTAATATGGTGAGTCTAAAAAAATAGTTATAAAAATTAAATAGTAAGTAAAAATACTTCAAGTACTTGAAACATGTAAAATATAATATTTTTTAACCGTTTTGAAGTACTCCTTTAAAGAGGTCTTTTAAAATTACGACTCCTCTAGGAAAAGCGCCCTTCAAAGAGGTTAAATATGGAGTTTTGATCCCACTTCAAACATAATAAATATAAGGTTTTTTGACGTTTTAAGGGGCTCCTCCGGGAGGAGCTCTGAAAATAACGGCTCCTCCGGGAGGAGCCCCTTAAAATATGTTGAATATAAGGTTTTTTGACGTTTTGAGGTGCTCCTCCGGGAGGAGCTCTAAAAATTACGGCTCCTCCGGGAGGAGCCCCTTAAAACATGTTAAATATAAGGTTTTTTGAAGGTTTTGAGGTGCTCCTCCGGGAGGAGCTCTTTAAACTACGGCTCCTCCGGGAGGAGCCCACTTCAAACATAATAAATATAAGGTTTTTTGAAGTTTTAAGGGGCTCCTCCGGGAGGAGCTCTGAAAATTACGGCTCCTCCGGGAGGAGCCCCTTAAAACATGTTAAATATAAGGTTTTTTGAAGGTTTTGAGGTGCTCCTCCGGGAGGAGCTCTTTTTTTTTTGGCTCCTCCGGGAGGAGCCCCTTAAAACATGTTAAATATAAGGGTTTTTGACGCTTTAAGGTGCTCCTCCGGGAGGAGGTACTAAAATTGGCTCCTCCGGGAGGAGCTTTTAAAATTAAGAGCTCCTCCCGGAGGAGCACCTCAAAACCTTCAAAAAACCTTATATTTAACATGTTTTAAGGGGCTCCTCCCGGAGAAGCCGTAATTTTCAGAGCTCCTCCCGGAGGAGCCAAAAAAAAAAGAGCTCCTCCTGGATATAACTATATAATATAGGAAGATATATATACTAGGGGGGTACCTCCCTGCTCGCTTCGCTCGCAAACCCCCCAGAATTTCAAGCTTGAATCTACTGTGATCCATACCATTTTTTCTACTCTTATAGCTTGTGACTACATCTGCACCTTATTTTATGCATATCTTTGTTTCTACCTTTCATCTTACTCCAAACCCTTGTAACTACCCTTATTCTTACCGTTGCACTTAGGGAACGTTCATAAACCACGTGGTCATTTTTTCGAAGATTTTGAAGGGCCCTCCCTCCCATGAAGATCAGCGTAGTATTTTTATCAAATTTTCGACCCCCCCTCCCATATAGTCACGTGGTTTTTTTTACGATTTCAAATTGTAAATATGAATACTATTAGTTTTTTAAAGACATTACTTTTTTAGTTATAATTTAATGATTTAATACCAGGGGCGCAACAACTCCTTTCAGCTAGGGGGTGTCCTGAGGTCTACCCCCCCCCCCCCCCAATAAAACTGACGTTGAGAAAAAAAAAAAAAACGATGAGTTCAATAAATAGACTGGTTAATTATCCCCCAAGCTCTAAACCCTCAAAACACTGGGCGTAGAGTTTAATGAATAATCTGATCAGCTATCCCCCAAGCCTTGAACCCCCAAAACCCTAGGCGTCGAGTTCAATAAATAAACTGATCAGCTATCTCCCAAGCTCTAAGCCCCCAAAACCCTGGGTGCCCGAGTTCAACAAAAAAACTTATCAGTTTTCCCCCAAGTCTTGAACCCCCAAAACCCTGGAGGCGCGAGGTCAACGAAAAGACTGATCAGTTGGTAACCAGAGTTTTGGGAGGTTTAGAGTTTGGGGGATAACTGATCAGTCTTTTCGTTGACCTCGGGCGCCCAGGGTTTGGGGAGTTCAAGACGTGGGGGATAGCTGATCAGTTTATTTATTGAACTCAAGTTCAAAGAAAAAACTGATCAGTTATCTCTTAAGCTCTGAATCCCCCAAAACCCCATGAAAATCAATATTTAATCAATAAAATATCAATGTCATTTCAAGTAAAAATCTTCGAAAAATATTATTTTTAACAAAATATCAATTGAAATTGGATCCAAGGCTCAAAATATGGTAAATTTTCCAAATGAATCAAGAAAGAATCACAAAAGAATCAAAAGAATCATCAATGATTCTGGAGAGCATAGTCCCTCGCTGGAAACCCAAGTTCAATAAAAAAACTGATCAGCTATCTCCCAAGCTCTAAACCTCACGAAACTCTGGTTACCGAGTGAAATAATTTTATAATTAAAGTGTACTTTATATTTGAATATCAAGTCCATAAAAAAGTGTTTTTTTTTGTTCCACAAAAAGGTTGTGGTGTAGTTTAATATACATCACTTGGAAATATTACAAAATAATAAAAAGATAAAAAAATAAAAATAAAAATAAAAAATAACTGATAAACAAACAAAAATTTTTAAACTTTTCTCGAAATGTGTCTGCTTCTTAGAAGCATTTAATTTATAGTTAAAAAAAAAAATTTGTTGATAATGTTGCAAACGAAGAGTTCACCAATAAGTAAAAATTTATAGCGTTTCCCTAATCAACCACCCCATTTTGGAGTTCAAAATTTCAGACTTACAACTTCATGATATAATTGCAACAGTTAAACGTAGTTAGCTACTGTTACAAAATTATTTATTTCGTTAATTAAAATACACTCATATTTTTGGAATAATTTAACTCGGGCGCCCAGGGTCTTGGGGGTTTAGAGCTTGGGAGATATCCGACCAGTTTTTTTGTTGAATTCGGGCGCCCAGGGTCTTGGGGGTTTAAAGCTTGGGGGATAGCCGACTTTAACGTTTGACAGTAAAATATTATGAATCAAAACATCGATTCATGCACTTTAAAAACCACGTGCTTTTCTGAATCAACAGCCCTACCCCCCACGTAACCTTTCGTAGCCTTTTAATCGCCCCCCCCCCTCCCCCCTATTTGGGCCACGTGGTTTGTGAACGTTCCCTTACTGCTTTTTATAACTAGGCTATTACCCAGAAATATGCTCATGTTTATATATCTGTTTCTATCATGAAGATAACTGTAGTTTGAATTTTTTTCATGCTTTTATATCTAACTCTAAGAGTACTTTGTTCTGATCTTTGATCATACTTTCATTCCTATCCTTAGTTAAACATCTGTCTCTATGCTTTTACGGACTTATTTTCGTCTTTTTATTTATTAACCTTCCCTGCTTCATAACCTTGTTACTATCCAAGTCTCTTGAGTATTTTTTTCCGACTCTCTTTTCTACGTCTGTTGACTTTTTCTTTTTTCTACATATGTTAATAATCTTGTGCTTACTACCTTTTTTTTTACTTAAGCTTCTAACGCTGAACCTTCTACACATGCATTTGTTTCTACTCCTATGCTAACTCTTGTTCTTTATTTTTTTTTATTTAAATTTTTAACACTGAATCTGGCCTTGTGCATAATCTTTTTTTATCCTCTTGCTTTTACTATTGTAAATAATCTTGTAAAAAACCTCTTTCATAACATTGTTTCAAACTTGATAACTACTCTTGTAACTACATTGTACCTACTCCCGTAAAATCTTTTTTTATCCTCTTGCTCTTACTATTGTAAAAAACCTTATAAAAAACTTTGTTCATAACATTGTTTCAAACTACTTTTGTAACTACATTGTACCTACTCCCGTACCTGGACTTGTCATTACGTTTGTAACTTTGAACCTACACTTATATGTACATTTTTGCTTAATATTGTTCCTATCTCTTTCACATGAATCTACTTGCTTCAACTTTGGTGTTTGCTGTTGTTTTCTCTTTTTTTCAAGCTTTGGTCTCTAATTCTGAATCTTGGTTCTCATCTTTGTGAAAACTATCGTTTCTATTATTCTTCTCAAATCTTTTTGTAATTACAATCGTGAAACTAGTCTTGTCATACTTTTTTGCCCACACAGTTCTTTAACTTTTTTGACAAATATTTCCCACATCCTTTTACATTTATTATCAACATTTTTTCTACCTAGGTTTCTCCCAATTAACCTACCCTGATTGATATCGGAGTTTTCCTTACGAAACCAGTTTCCAGCCATGTGCAGCCTCTTTTACTTTGTTATTATTTTTATACTTTAATTTGTAACTTCGAACGTATGTTGTTCTTATTCTTATGCCTACTTTCGTCTCTATCATTAGTTCAGTTTTTTCTTTTTTATCTTCCTAGAACTGGTTTAAGCCTTGGAGCTAATATAATTTCTACCCTTTTACTTACATAATAGATGCGCAACCCTCTATCTACAATTGTGCCTACCCCTCTGCCTACTATTGTGCATTTTTGAATACTCTCTCTTGTTCATAAAATTATTTATACCTTTAAACATACTCTTGTGGATTTCCTTTTATGGTATCTCCTGACTACTCTTAGGGTTATATTTGTTTCTAACACTGTGATAATCTTGTAACTTTGAACCCATCCCTGTAACAATAATCGTGCCTATCATTGTTCATGTCTTAGTTCTTACCATTGTAAAAATCTTTTTTGTTAACTAGCCTCCTTCTCATGCACCTACTCTTATTTCTATTATAATATTTTTTATATGCTATTGACCTCTGCCGTTACTTCACCTTTTAATTCCTTTTTTTAAGTACTGCTGACTAACCATGTTTACTCCTTGTTACTTTTTACATCCCTATAGTTACATAGCTGATAAGATATATCAAAAATGGGGGGGGGGCGTGGGTAAAAAAAGTGCGTTGGGACGGGCGTGATTAGAAAATTATATGGCTTCTGCGATAAGGTTGCATGAGAAAGGTACTTAATGGATATGCAGCATCACCCAGAAAGTGAAACTGATTGCCACAAATAGGTTCACAAAGAGGAAATAAATCTGAACTGGAAAAAGCCCTTGCATCGTGGACAGAGCCAGCCCGCCTAATATCCACGTTGGTAAAAAAGCAGTTGGCGTCACACATTCCTTGTAAAAGAATTGAATATCTTTTTTTCCTGTCAAAGTAAATGTGCTTATCTGGCCGACAAGGAGCTTTCACTGGAATTTGGCAACCATCAATGGCACCCAGAACTCCTTGAAAACCAGCTATGTCCTCAAATTCTGCTGAAATTAAAAGTTTTTCATTATCTGTATATGACAGGCGGATGGCATTTTTACATATATCTGTTAATAATCCTTGAACCACTCTTCTTGTACATTGAACTACTGTAGACTTGGAAACTGCAAATCTTCTTGCAATACTCCTGTATGAATCAGGACTCGTAAGTACCCATAGACCTATATAAAGACACTTTTGACTATTGATCGGTGGCTTACCAGGGGAAGTGAAATTAAATGACTCAGCACTTGAAAGTTTTTCATGAAGAAGTTGAAAATGTGCTTTGGATATCCGGAAATCTTGGTAAAATTGTCTATCCGTCATCATCTCCACGCTTTCAAAGTAATTATGAAATATTGAAACAGAATCTGCTTCTAATCTAAAATATTACAAATTTATTAGAGCGATTCTTCATTTCTTCATTGAATTTTATCGTTATTGACAATACTTACTTCAATAAGTATAGGGGAAAAATTAAAGATAGCTGATGACATAGAGTTAACACAGCAATATTATTCATGTTAAGATAAGCAGTCAACATCATTATTGTTAAAGCACTAAAGTATATACCAAAAGCTGGAATTATTGCTGTCATGATTTAAAAAAGTTTCAGTCCTACAAATGAAAAACTCCTATTAGATACTTAAAATACAGTTAATTTTATTATTTTAACAACATGTCTTATCTAATAAAATCTAAAATATGTAAATACAGCTTTGGGAGCAAGGCTTTTTCAATTTAACTTTATGTACAATTCCTTCTAATAAGCCATAACCAACACATTTAGGCTTTGAAAATTTAGAAACGATTTTTATTGAAAACACCTTGTAAACAAAAATTTTTTATTAACAATTTTATTACACGTTGTGAGGTGCAGCTTGAAGGTTAGGATAGTTTTCAAATCGACCAAAACAAATCGGAACGCTCGTGGACCAAATGAACCGACCGAACGAACGCTGTTCGGTCTAAATCGAACGCTACCAATAAGTTAATAATAATAATAATAATAATAATAATAATAATAATAATAATATAAACAAATTACAAATTCTCTAAATCAGCTTGCGCTTAGAACCAATCAAACCTCGTCAATCTGTCCTTACCAAAAAAAAAAAATTTATCGAACTGCATCTCGCTGCTCAGCTGTCCTCTCGCTCCTCGTACGGTCATCATAAATGTTCATACAGATTACCGATGACCTTGATTGGCTTAAAAACACATGTGTTAGGGACATCATTAAGAACACCCCCGACCACGCTACCAAATGGCATGCGATTAGAAAAGCTGGCCGCAGTGTCCCAACTAAAGCATCCCCATTGACCATCTTTGATAGCCCATCTTAAAGTCCCACTACGTTTCTGCATCTCAATCCTAAGCTCCCCTTGCACCCCAAGATCTCATTGACATTCTGCATATCCCATCCAATCTCCTTCCTCTACACCTTTTTGAATTTTCACCTGTAGATGGGACCATTATTTTGAATACTTTCAATAGAACCCGTTCCAAAGAAATGGGTGCTGACCAACTTTAATCCTCCATGATAAAACTCGCCCTTACCTCAATTCTCCCCTACATCACCAAACTCATAAATGCACGACTGGCTACTTCCCCTCTGAGTATGAGAAATCCTTTCGGAAGAAGGAAAGCAACGTCCCATTGCCCTCCATCTTGAACTCTCTCTGAACTACTCAAAATAATTCTCACCGCTCAACTAATTAACCTCAATACTTGTCATAACCTAATGAACCCCCATCAATTCGCCTACAGGCTCAATCACTCCGCACAGACAGCTATACTCATCCTTAATGACGCCCGTCCAAGGATCGATCGCAAAAAAATCACAATCATTATCTCCTTCGATTTCTCAAAGGCTTTTGACACTATCCCTCATTGTCTCATACTATCTAAAAAATCTAACGATACATATAATTGTTCGTGTGAAAAAAGTTTAGTTTTTGTATATATGCCAACTCTATCAAAACTTTGCGCTTGTGACTTATGAACTGTGATTGCAAAAGCTAAAACTAAAGGGAATTGTTTTCTATACAAAATAAATGGATAACTTGAATTTTCATTTGTACTCAAAGTAATTTTTGAATGAACACAATTTTCCCACTTTTATCGACAGTAATAATCTCCTTTATGTATAGCCTTGTCTACACTGTAATATTGTTTAGATTGACAATTTAATATATTTAAAATTTCATTATTCAACATTTGTACGTTTTCATTTTTAAGAGCTAAAATAACTTCATTCAATTAATAAACAAAAGAAAAGGAGAAAATTCTTCTTAAGTGTATTCCTTGATGTGAGTAAATTGGAATAATTAATTTAAAATTTAGAGTTAATTTAATAAAATAAAAACTCTAGTACTCACACTATTTTAACCACACAGTGGCTGTTCTCGATAGGAATAATGCACAGCATATTCACTATCTAAAAAAATAAAAATTTTTAATAACAATATCCAGTGACCGGTTTCGCTGTTTTTGCAGCTCATCAGACTGGAGTAAAAGTTAAACTAAAATGAAACTCTGAAAGCCGAAGCTTATATAGAGTATACTAAGACACTGAAAGTCATTTAGACTTTAATTTCAAAATAAACAAAAGAAAAGGAGAAAATTCTTCTTAAGTGTATTCCTTGATGTGAGTAAATTGGAATAATTAATTTAAAATTTAGAGTTAATTTAATAAAATAAAAACTCTAGTACTCACACTATTTTAACCACACAGTGGCTGTTCTCGATAGGAATAATGCACAGCATATTCACTATCTAAAAAAATAAAAATTTTTAATAACAATATCCAGTGACCGGTTTCGCTGTTTTTGCAGCTCATCAGACTGGAGTAAAAGTTAAACTAAAATGAAACTCTGAAAGCCGAAGCTTATATAGAGTATACTAAGACACTGAAAGTCATTTAGACTTTAATTTCAAAATAAACAAAAGAAAAGGAGAAAATTCTTCTTAAGTGTATTCCTTGATGTGAGTAAATTGGAATAATTAATTTAAAATTTAGAGTTAATTTAATAAAATAAAAACTCTAGTACTCACACTATTTTAACCACACAGTGGCTGTTCTCGATAGGAATAATGCAAGAGTTTCATTTTAGTTTAACTTTTACTCCAGTCTGATGAGCTGCAAAAACAGCGAAACCGGTCACTGGATATTGTTATTAAAAATTTTTATTTTTTTAGATAGTGAATATGCTGTGCATTATTCCTATCGAGAACAGCCACTGTGTGGTTAGAATAGTGTGAGTACTAGAGTTTTTATTTTATTAAATTAACTCTAAATTTTAAATTAATTATTCCAATTTACTCACATCAAGGAATACACTTAAGAAGAATTTTCTCCTTTTCTTTTGTTTATTTTGAAATTAAAGTCTAAATGACTTTCAGTGTCTTAGTATACTCTATATAAGCTTCGGCTTTCAGAGTTTCATTTTAGTTTAACTTTTACTCCAGTCTGATGAGCTGCAAAAACAGCGAAACCGGTCACTGGATATTGTTATTAAAAATTTTTATTTTTTTAGATAGTGAATATGCTGTGCATTATTCCTATCGAGAACAGCCACTGTGTGGTTAAAATAGTGTGAGTACTAGAGTTTTTATTTTATTAAATTAACTCTAAATTTTAAATTAATCATTCAATTAATGATTTTCATTTATATCTCAAAAACTGAATGAGGCAAATCTTTAATTTTTCATTTTTTGGAATTTGAAAATTGAAAACCTTCGCAATAATTTAGAAAATTTTAATTTTTTGAAACTATTCCATAATTCACTAAATTTAATATTATCTTCCACAACAATTTTTTCGATACCTCTTTTTACTACTGGAAGAATTTGTCTAATACCACCCCTAAAATTATTAATTTACCTCCAAAAGGAAATTGATTTCTAGAAATGTCTTGTCAAGTCCTATAGCTATGATTTCCAATGCTTTTTTTGGAATCATAGATCCCAGACGGTGAAATCAAATTTGCGTTATTTTTTTGTCTGATGAATTTTTACAAAATTAAGTTTCAACATTATCTAAAATTAATGGTAATTCAAAAACTTTATGACTTGTCATACCTTTTGGTAACAGAATTCAAGCTATTGGGTTTGTTAGGGGAGTCAAAGTGGGGGTAATATGACATATAGCTATGTCTCCAATATGTCGGCAGCCGCAGCCGATTTTACATTA
Source organism: Encarsia formosa (assembly GCA_038277355.1). Lineage (NCBI taxonomy): Eukaryota > Metazoa > Arthropoda > Insecta > Hymenoptera > Aphelinidae > Encarsia > Encarsia formosa. Next base: position 25,281,609 of record CM076187.1, read on the forward strand.
AGTAGCGCGTGGCTAGTATAAAAAAGTTTATTTTAAAATATTTTAGAACTTGAAAGTGTTCGACAAACATCTAGCGTGAACTCAGAGGTTATCGCTGCTACTTTCAACCAGCCCGCAAAAAAAAATATTTTTTGCCATAGATAAAACATTTTTATTTTTTGACATAAAATAACAAATTAAAGTTTTATAAAGGAAAGTTTTTCCAGTGCCTCCTGGACCATCTATGAAGTACATACCATTGGAATTTTTAACTGTTAGATTAAAAATCGATTTTTGATCATCATTCAATTTTGTAAATAATTCAGTATATTTTTCATGAATGTCATTTACACTATCATTATTTTGGAAATTGTTTTTTAAATCATCTAAACATGGTTCTGGTAAACCGAAAAATTTGCAACTTAATAAAGAATCTTTATTTCTTAAAAATTCATTCATCCCATTCAAACTGCTACTTTACTTAAAATCTTCTGTAAAAGTTTTTGTATACTTATCCGAAATTGAACAAACAGGAATTTTTTCGGACATTAAAAGCAAACAAAAAAATTCTCTTAATTTTTTAGGTGTGTGGTAATTTGTAGCTTCAATGAAAATTTCAAAAATATTTTTATTATGTTCTATCAATCCCATTACAACTGCTGCTTCTCTATATGGTTTACTAGCCTACACTTTACATACTAAAATAGAATTGATTTAATTTATATACAAAAAAATTTTAAGGATTGAACTCTGAGGATCGAATTTTGAGGACTTCATAGTGAGGATCGAATTCTGAGGATCGAATTTTGAGGATCATCATATTTAGATATCAGTACGGTGTTTTTACGGTGTTTTTATAATAATTACGAAATGTGAGGATCGAATATTGAGGAAGAAAAAAAAAACGGAAATATAATATAGGGAGATAATACAACGTACATATACAAAATACAAAGATATTATTTTATTCATTCATTTTTTTTTGTGCTCTCAAAATATTTTTTTTTTTGCAGGATACCCAACCACGACTGGTATGGGATCCTGAAGTTTTTTTTTTATTTGATTTGAATATGAAATTAAATCTTATTTGGGTTATACATGTAATAAATTAAAGCTTCGTTTTTTTCTTTTGTTATTTAGATTTTTTTGTTTACGTATTTACGGTTTGGACCTTGAGGAAAATGCGGGTCAATTTAGGACACGTGAGCTGTAAGCTCCAGAGGCTTAGTCCGAAGATATTTAATTAAATCAACTCTAAATTCATGACTTACTTTATATTTATTTTTTTGAATACTTTGTATGCGTTATTCTTAATAAAATCCACCCATGCTTAGTCAAATCAAAAATGAAATAAATAGTACCTGCGAATAGTTATGATAAATATGGGTCAAAATAATACTTTTTTAAAGAACTGTCCGCACGAGGTCGATGGATCTTTCTGAAATTTTTTGTCGTTAAAGTACCATCCAAAACAAGACTTTTTCCGCAAACTAGAAGTCGCTATCACATTTCTACTGCGTGCGGCGTCGTTTTGAAATACGAAAAAAGACCTATTTTAGTGGTATTTTAAAGCTTTCTTTGAAAAATCATAACTTTAGTTTAAAACAAGATAACGACATGCGGTTTGCGTCAAAATTTTGTTTGAGGCAAGCACTTTCAGTAAAAAATATAATAACTAACTTTTAAACTTTTTTTCCTATGTACAGAATATCTTGATCAAATGTTATTTTCACTCGTTTTTGTCCTATCTTCACTTGAATGTAGCTTCATTTAGGTCAATATTTTTGGTATATCTAATAATTGCAAAAAATTTGTCATAAAAAGACCAAAATTTTGCGACCTTTCAAGACTCTGTGGGACCTTTCACTTCCAAGATACAGCCGTTTGAAAATTTTAAAAAACTCAAAAAATGCGTGTTTTGCGATTTTTAAGGGCTGTTTTGCACTGATTCCCCGATCAATTTTTTTCTTTTAACTGTATGGAGAGATACTTCAAAGTATCCCAAACAAGAACCAACAGTTTTTTTTTGACACATTGTGTGAGTAGTATAGCTAAGAGAGTACGAGCACAAGTGCCCGCTCTCTCGAGAGTACGAGCACACGTGCCCGCTCTCTTGTATGTTTTAGAGCTGTGCCCGCTCTCGCGTACTTTTTTGGGTTCGCTCTCTCGTACAGTATTGTGCCCGCTCTCTCGTACTGTTTTGGGCCCGAACCTTTTTGAGGGCGGGCACCTGGGGTCGTGCTAGGGGCTAGCCGCTGCTGGCTAGTCGGTAGCTCTACTTTTTATACTACTAATTTTTAATTGATAACATTTTAATTATTAGAATTCAATTAAATTTTTTTCTTTTTCTTTAATTTTTTCATATTTAATCTTTTTTTCATTTTTCTTTTCGTAAGTTTTTTGTTCTTCTTGAAGCTTTTGAAAGCTTTTATATTGCTCATCTTGAAGCTTTTTTTCCTCCGAATAACTTTTAAAACCTGAAGATTTTTCATCTTTTATTTTTTCATAGCCAGAGGAGCTCTGTTCTTGACCCATCTTGCTCGAAGGTTAGATTAAGACTGAATCTCTTCCCACTCAATATCCTGCCACTCCAAATTTTCCAAAATAACTTTTTTCATAATTCGGGCATTTTGTAGTGCGCATATAGTTTTTCTGAGAAATTGGTGATTCAAGCATACCGTGGCAACTTTAGTCAGTTTCTCGGAATAATCAATGGACGTCACATCACAAACAGGTAAGTTGAATCTTTCTAACCAGTTCTTTTTCATTTCACCTCTTACATAAATTTTTTTGGCATCCGATAAGTATTCCTTGAGCACGTTGACCACCAGTGTGTAGGGTACTTTTCCGGAACTCCACGACAAACCATGCTTGGTGGTTTCTAGTAAACGATTGATATTTCTGTACTTATTCGATAATCTCTGCCAAGGAAAAGGTTCTTGGAACATGAATACCTTTGCGTCAGAATCATCATGCAATGAAATTATTGCAAGTTCTTTGACAACAAAGTCATTTCCCGGTTGCAGAAATCCTTGCATTTCTACAGCGTACTCCATCATATATTTAATTGCCTGTACATACAAGTTGAATCGTGTGTAAACTTGCCTAAGCCTTTTTCCGTGTATATTTTATTACGACTCAATATTTGTACACTGTAATGTTTTGGACAGCGAGTGTCGTATTTAGAGAAACTGTAATCTCTCAAATGTTTATTGGATATACCAAATCTAATGTTAAAAACCTTATGTTTGATGATTATCTCTACGAGTTCTGACACTGTTATATCCTCAAAAACTTTTTCTCAACCACTTCGAAGGTGGATATAAACATTCACGTTCTGTGAAACGTCCGTATATTGCAATATAAAATTTTAAACTATTTTTATCTTTGTATAATTTAACGATTTCTAGAACTTCTTTGATTTCTCGCTGAACTGCAGCTGTTTGAATTTGTTGCTTCAATTGTACTAACGTTTGAAGTATTTTATGCCAAGTTAAACCCTCCAATGATTTTTTGTATTCTGGATAATATTCGCAACTAGGAATATTGCAACTGGTTTCTCTACAACACTTGGAGACTACTTGACTCTTCGGCATCTTGAGGTATACTAAACGATCTTTCTGACGTCTCCCCTGACAGGATTGTACTTGACTATTCGATCATGTATGATCAAGCAGTCAGCAGTTGTGATTCCTGGAAAATTGTCACTTGATTCAAATTCCAAACGAACATCTACCGGAGCGTTTTTCAGAGATTCGTTCTGTTTGGAGCAGTCCAGAATAATCAGTGGAATTTTCTTGATAAAATTTTCCTTGCTCAACAACGGTTCTGACTCTTTACCATAGTACGAATTCTGAAAATTGACGTAACTGTCATAAAGCATAGCATACTGGTTCTGACCAATATCCAAATTCAGATTACTGTAAGGATAATACTGAGAACTGAGAAACAGTTTAGCATTTCTGATATTGCAATGATCAAATTGACTCAAGTTTTTGTCTTTTTGATTTTTGCGATTGGTCTGAAATGCTAGAATAACAAAGCGGGGTTTTTCCAATTGATTGGATGTTTTCACTGTCCATACGTGTTTTGAAGTACTAGGAAGCATAGGATACTCAAATAATTCCCAAGATCGAAAACTCATGACCACTGGTTTACCCCTTTGTAGATGATTCAACATGATAATTTTATTTTCGTTGGAGAGAAACACGTACGGCATGAGCCATTCGATTTTAAATAATTGAATTTTCCAATTTCCCCATTTATCTTCTGTTCCCTCCTTATAAGATGATGATTTGATCGCATTGACATCTGTATTGGATCTTCGAAGAATCAATTCATGTTTTGTATTGACCACAATCTTTTGATAATCCTCTGCAAAACCCAGAAGCATGCTGAGAGGGATAAATATATCGAAATAACCATTATCAGTGATCTTGATTTTTTCATCTACATCGACCCATCCAGCATTTTCCAAGGTTTGTCTGGGATTGAAAGATAACCAACCTTTTATAAGTGATGTAAGTCCAACGTTTTTGCAACGATCGATCTCAATTGCATTGATCTCGTATCTAATTTCATCAAACAAGTGACAAATTCCATTGTTGACAAAATCAGTATGAGCTAATACACTATTGTCTTCTTTTACTAATTTTCCACAAATATGCAGCGAACTTTTAGATGGTAACAAACACAAGTCTTGATGTTGAATCGATATACGGATTTCATCACTGTTGTTGAAATGAGCACCTGTGTATGGCTGATGAGCGTGTACTTCGTAATGTGAAATACTGTCATCGAACACTACAGGTGTCTCTATACTTAGAATTTCTTCCATTTTTCTTGTAGCAGCAGAAGAATATGCAAGTTATTTTCCACCAGGTTTTACTTGGAAACCGAGACTTTTCAGAAATTTTATGTTTTGTCGTGTTAACGCTTTCAGAGTTCGTTGAGGACTGATGGTCGAGCGACATGGTGTAGGCCTTTTATACCCTGGCCCGTAAAAAACGATCCCCATCACGTGACTGATTTGATGTGTAATCTAACAGTAATCGTTTCTCCACGAAAATTAACCAAGTCACCGTCCTGATCAACTATACGCAGTTGAATATAATCTATACACTTGTTTGAAACTGGTAAATAAATTACTTGAGAAGGAGCTTCGATAATTTTATATCCGGGAGGAACTGCAGGAAAAAATTGATGAATTGTGTGAACGCTTTGATTGTTTATGTAAGCACCAGTCGTTATATTATACTCGATTCTCAAAGAGTTAACTTTAAGAATTTTAACTGGTAAATCAGAGGTGTGTTCGATGTTAGCAGGAAGTTTTCTTTGAGTAAAACCTAGTAATCGACCTACAGTATCCTTAGATTTCAAAATGACCTCTTCCCTTCACTTAATCACGCTTGTTAACGTGTTATTGTTAGGTTTCAAACTGAATGTTATGTCATCAGTAAGGTGATTTTTTATATATTTTTCAATATCTTCAATTTCGTAGCTGCCTGTAGGTATTTTTATCACTTTATTACCAACTTTGATTTTATTATTTTTATCATCAATATTAGGTATTGAATGAAATGACAAAAATTCTACCAAACCAAGCACGTAGTTTTTGTTTGATGAAAGTTCCAAAGGAGGAAAGTAATGAGCTTCAAGTGAAGAAGTTTTACCTGATAAAGTTAAGGTTATTGACTCCATAATAGCTCAAAGTAGACTGAGGTCTTAAGCTTAAACTTTCTCTTTATATACCTTTGAGTTTGTTGGATAAAAATTGTAGACATAGGTGACCACAATTATACGTTCCAAAGTCTTGGAATCTTTGAGGATTATATTTGACTTTGTCCACACCTAAATATAAAATCAAATCAAGAGGTGGTCTAAGGTCGCCAAAACTATCAAAGTAGATCACTTCTTTTCCTATTTTACGATAAGCCACCCAATGAGTTCCAGGACCTTTATCGTCATCAAGATTTACTACTGCTGATTCGCGATAAAGAGGACCATTTGATGGCAAAGAATTTCTCATGAATACACCACGAAAATCAGGTATTTTTAATTTTTTAGCATATTTAATCAAATCAAAGTTAGACAACGCTCTTTTGGGTAAACTTATTTCGAGCTTTTTTTTTAAGCTCCCACCCATGTAAGGTTTGAGGTACAGACCATAACCCGTTTTATATGGTTTCAAGTATAATCCTTTCCCGAGAGCTATAGCTTCCATGGTTTGATTATGTCTACGATTTTCTTCCAATTGTTTTTTCGATGACTTTGCTTGATTGATTGCATTGGCTACTCCAGCTGCTCCACCAGCAAGGGCACCTGTTGCACTTAATCCAGCAAAAAGAGGAATCAGATACGGCAAAACCCCACCAATTTTCTTAGAAACTGGAAGAATTCTTGGAATTACAACATTTTTCTTGCCACCGGCTTTTTTGATGGCTTCTCTTGCATTCTTAATTGCTGAGCTTATAGCTTTTTTGGCGCATTTTCCTGTAGCAGTTGGTTTTGCAGCCTTGATTATTTGTTTCAAAGTTGCCTTTTTAGTTTTTCTTTTGGACAGACCCTGTCCGAGTTTAGTTTTTAAATTCATAGCGTTAGTAACAGCGTATGCTGCAGCTCTTTCACCGATGTTTGCGTCTTTTGATAATACTCTATTCCACGTTTTATTCGCGAGGTCTCTGTCTGCTGCGTGTCTAGCTTGTAAATTTTCTCGATTCTGAGAAAAAGCTATGTCGTGATCCTTGCAAGCTGAGTCTAATAAATTTATTCCTGGATCACCACATGCTAAACGCTTAGCTAATTTTGTTCCAGGTCTACAATACTGATATCCTGGGAGATGGACTTCAATTGGGAGTTTATTGATTAGCTTGTTTACCAGACCACGACCTTTCTTCTCGTGAATGATCATTTCTGTTCAGAAGTTCATGAATGAATGAGTTGAACACTATATAAACCCTGTATTTATACCTCCTCAGACCAGTCTTTGTTCAGAATTTAAACGCTCAACTTGGATTTCCTACCGAGTTCCAAGAAACTTCCCGTGATGAATTTCGACACAATAGTCGAAGAGGAGAAAAAGATCAAGAGACATGGCGATTTACTTCCGGATACGATAAGAGCAGTATTCTGCGGACCTTCCAACTGTGGAAAGACCAATCGTTTATTAGCTCTCATTACGCAAGAAAATGGTCTCAGATTCGAGAATGTGTATGTTTATTCGAAATCTCTCAACTAACCGAAAAATAAATTTCTGAAAGATCTTTTAGAACCCATAGATGGTGTGAAATACTTTCCATTTAGTGAGCACGAAGATGTAATATCACCAAAAGACGCTCTCCCGAATTCATTAATGATTTTTGATGACGTTGCTTGCGAAAAACAAGATAACGTGAAAGCATTCTTCTGCACGGGTAGATATGCTAAAGTGGATTCTTTTTATCTTTGTCAGTCATATGCTCAAGTGCCAAAACATCTTGTACGAGATAACGTTAATCTACTCGTACTCTTCAGACAAGATGATGTAAATTTGAAACATGTGTACGACGATCATGTCAACACTGACATGCCTTACACGAGTTTCAGGAATTTCTGTTCGGAATGTTGGAAAGATAATCATACATTTGTTGTCATAGATAAGGACAGACCGATGAACTCTGGTCGATATCGTAAATGCTTTGATAATTTTGCTATAAATATAACCAACTAAATGACTGCGTCATCAGTCTATAATAAGATTTAAAGAGGTCAACATGTCTCATATAGAAAGAGAAAAAAATATGCTGGAGCAGCTTGTCAAAGCACGTCAATCTGTAAAGCAGAAATACAATTTGGTTAGATCTCAAAGAGATGGTACAGAATAAGTCTTGAATGAAACGTTCAAACCCATCATTACTCCCCTCCAAGAACTCGTGAATCATAAAAAATCAGATTCTATGAAAAAAGAAGAAAAATTTGAGGATCTACAGAGTGATTTGATTAAATTTGAGGATCGAAAGAGTGATTTGATTAAATTTGAGGATAATTTTCAGAGAGACGAAGACTCTATTAAAGAAGACTCTTTTGGAGAAGAAATCGAACTCGTTGCAGCAGAGGAAGATAAACTATATGGAATTAAGAAAAAAACAAACCTTGGGTATGAGCTTGGGAATGTCATTTTACGATTTTCGAAAGATTTTCGTAAACAATAAGTCATTTCCAAGAACTCAAGGGTTGCAAGATCTTATTGTAAAAAAGAATCCTGGAAAATTTTCTATGAAGGATGAATCAAACTGTCTAAAAATTCTTGAGGAATCAAATGCTCTTAAAAATACAAACGGTCAATTAAAAAAACATATTTCCAGTTGGAAATACAATAATATAATTAAACGCATGTTCGAATCGACCGGGAGTGGACTCTTACCTCGATACAAAGTTGCCAAGCGTAATACCCGTATGGATCTTGTTTACTGGGATAATCCTAATGAGCTCGTGAAACGTCTTCAACTTTTGGTTGCCGAAAGATCAGCTGGTAATTATAATCATGAGAACGAAATTCACTCAATCATCGAAGAACTCCGAGAAGCTGGCTATATATTGATCTGATTTCGATGATTCTTCATCATTATCAAAATGAGTGTTGACGGGTTCGGACGTGCTTTAAAAAAGAATACAAAGGGCATTCGAGGTGCTCCGGGTATAGGTTATAAATTAACCGAAACTGGTCAGTTTGATGCAGAAGGCAAACGACTTTGCAACCTAGCTGCACCTGTGGAATCTAACGACGCCGTTAATTTAGAAACTATCAAAAACCTGATTGGATTGGAACTTCAAAGTCTGTACGAGATTACGAAAAAATTGAGAAGTGACGTGGATGATTTGAGTGCTATTGTAAGCAATCACAAAACTGAGATAAACGACAACGTTCAGAAGAAAGTTGATGAACTATTTGAATTTATTGAAGGTCACAGAGACGACATTGACAAGAGTATCCTGCAAATAAACGCTAAAATTGTTAAAAAAGATGAATAAAAAAGAGGCGGTGGTCGAAGAACTTAACAAGCCTGCTCGTCGTAATTATCCTCGAAGAAAATTTGATGTTCGGGGTATTGATGAAACCTGGCAAGCTGATCTCGTAGAGATGCAATCCTACTCAAGGGAGAACAAAGGATTCAGATACTTGCTCACCACGATAGATGTTTTTTCAAAGTATGCCTGGGGTGTGCCTGTAAAAACAAAATCTGGTAAGGACGTTACTGAAGCCATGAATTCTATTCTTAATGAGAAGCGAATTCCAAAGAACCTTCATGTTGATCGTGGAAAGGAATTTTACAACAAAGACTTTCAAGGTCTAATGAAAAATCATAAAATCAACATGTATTCAACTTACAGTAATCTCAAAGCATCCATTGTTGAGCGATTTAATCGAACTTTAAAAAACAAGATGTGGAAGCAATTCAGTTTACAAGGGAGTTATCAGTGGCTCGATCGATTACCTGAGTTAATTGAAAAATACAACAATACCAAACATAGGACAATTGGCATGAAACCCAAAGACGTCACTGCTACCAACGAAGCTGAAGTTCTCAAGCGCTTTATGGACAATAGAAAGCTTTCAATTAAAATAAAATTTAAAGTTAATGATAAAATTAGGGTTAGCAAAATAAAACACTTGTTTGAAAAAGGTTATACACCTAATTGGACAACGGAAATTTTCACAGTTACCAGAGTACTCAAGACTAAACCAGTTACCTATCACTTGAAGGATCACAAAGGTGAACCAATTTCTGGCTGCTTTTACGAACAAGAACTTTTAAGGGTTAAACATCCGGATGTTTTTTTAGTTGAAAAAGTAATTAAAAAACAAGGTGATAAACTATATGTTAAATGGTTAGGTTTTGACAAAAGTCAAAACAGCTGGATACACAAGAATGATTTATAATTTGTATTATATTTGAATAAATAAATTTGTATTATATTTGAATAAATAAAAACACAATTAATTAAAATGAATTTGTTGGTTTATTAACTAATATTTACATGAATTTGAATTTACTATCACCCAAATTCAAAATGAATAATTCTAATTTATTCGCTTTAGCTGCTAAATTATTAAACATGTCGTCGTTCTCGTAGAGGGCATCAGAGATGCGCGTTGGAATAAAAATTTAGAATGGACTGGAACCTTCGGTGATGACGAAGACCATCTTTGGTCCGTAGCGTGTGGTGACCTTTTTGATCTCGGTGACCATGTAGCTCTCATTCAGGGCCAGGTCGTTCCAGGACTTCCTAGGGAGGTAGGAGTTGGAGGCCAGGTTGTTGAGGCTGTTTAAATCCATTTTTCTGGAAAATAAATAAGATTTATAATTAATTTTTGAAAATCTCATTAAAGAATAAAATTTTCATGGAAAAGTGAAAACCATACTTACTCAGGATAGACGGGGTCTCTTGGCTGGTGGCGAGTCTTCGTAGAAGTCAAGGTCCAACGGGATGTCCAGGAAGTCGTCGTCTGGATACTCTGCAGCGTCGTCTTGTGGAAGTCGGCTATCTGCTGCTGGAAGTAGTGGAGCTGCTCCGTCGTCGTCTGGAAGTGCTGGAGATCTGCTGTCTGCTGCTGGAAGTCTGCTGTTTGGCTCGTTCACAACTGGAATGACTTCGAGAGCCCGGGGTGCCTCTATAAGTACAGCTGTCCCCACTCCTTCTGCCACCTCCATTGGCTCTGTCACTTGGAATTCTTCCTCCAATTCATACTCCGTAGTGACCTGATGTTTCTTGGAACGGATCAAGTGTTGCTGGCATTTGACAATGGTTTTCTCGAAAAGGCACTCCCTGTAATCCTCAAAAGTTAGTCTTCTGAGTGCTGTTGACTTGACCCCTTTGGCTTTCATCACAGGTGCCTCATTTTCTACCAGAAAGCTGTATAATTTACTGCGTAATCCGATGAAGTGAGTCATGATTTCGCCGTTGCACTCGTCTTTCATGAGGCCCACCTTCTTCTCGTTATCAGGTTTTATCCCGAAACGATTGTCTGGAGAGTAAGCGGAAGTGTCGAAGTACTCAGGATGCTCTCTCATGACCTTGTATACGTCGGTTCCTTCGATCTCGTAGATGAAACTGTCTGCATCTGTGTGGAGCAATTTGCACTTGGAACCGACCCACTTTTTCATTTTGTTGTAGTGGAAGTCGTACATCAGGGTCTTGGAGATGTCAAGCACGCTTAAACCTATGTAGAGTGGTTTGTCGATCTTAATTTTGCTCTGCTTCATCTGAACCAGCACAGCGTCTTCAGCAAGTTCCACGAAGCTGTGGAAATTTGGACAAGCGATCAAGCCTCAGCCCCATACCGACTGGGCCAGACGGTAACCACTCTTTCGTCCACGTGATCTCGCTGTGACTCCATCGTCTTGCCGTATATTATGTTGTTAAGCAATTTGAAGAAGTCACGTTCAAACTTGTTTCTCGCAAGTCTTCTTTTCTCAGTGTTGAAATCAATGTATTTTTTCAACCACTGAGACTGGTTGAATTGAACTGCTCGGTGAATTTTCTTGACCTTGAGACCGTGTTTTTGTGCTTGAATCCAAGCCCTTTAATGGATCACGTACTTCTCCTTGTGTAACATGGTCGTGAGTAACTTCTTGTGCTTGGAGTTAGGTGGCGCCATATGTTCCGGACAGAAGGGGAGATCCTGTTGCTCCAGATGAAGATCTTCCAGATACTCGATGTCCACTTCCAGAAAGTAGCCAATGTCATTGTCCTCTGGAACGACGTAGAAGTCAGGATCGCTCAAATCCTCCACCCACTTGAGCCCACCGTGCGAAAGATACATGGCCCAACTGTAAATAAAAACATAAGAAATTTAAAAAATAGATAAATAATTGATAATGACGTCATATTTACCCATATAAGTTGTTGGCATCTAGGTATACGAGGTATTTCTCATCCTTGTCAGGGTCATAACCTTCTTTCATGTAGGAGTTGTTTGCTTCCGAGTATCGGTTGGAGCACTGGCTGATACCACCCCGGATCCCCTTCTCAATGAAAAGAAGCATATCGATGTCCGTTATCAGTTCCAACTCAATTTCTGTTTGTTTAAGCATGGCATCCCACGATAGGCCAGCTGTGGTGTAGTAGCAGGCAGGATCCAGGCTGTAGGCTTCCAAACAGGTCGAACGGAAGTTTTCAAGAACGTTGCAGAGTAACAAGACATCTGACCTTAGATAGATGTCCGAGTACTCTCCAAGAGTTCGCACGTTGAGTTTGGACCATACATCCTTGGCGTGGGTGTACTCATCTTCTCCAATAAAGGTGTCAGTCAAACTGCTGTAGAATTTTTCCCGTTCGGGAAGCTCCGTCTCATTGAGTTTCTCGAAAGAGTCAGTGTACTCGTAAGGGTAATGACCTTTCACGGTGAGCAACTCAATTTGATTATCTTCCAAGCCAGCTTGACGGAGATTTCCAACGGCAATGTCCTCGTCGGGGAGGTTTTTGACCAGCTGGTCCAAGGATGACGCCATAAACCGGAACGAGTCCAAGAATCGGAAGTTGATCACACAATTCTTGATGTATTTCGTGAATAAAATGTAATGGTCTTTATTTTGAGCAATTACAGTCATATCACCATCAAGGATTTTCTTCGAAGCAATTTCCTTGATCAAAAAGTGAGCGTCATATCCCGAAAGGTTGTGGAAAATCACAGGAACAAATTTAGCTGCCTTAAACTTCAAATTACACGACCTGAAAGAAAAATTTTATTTAAAATTCGAAAACTGTTCTACCGACCCAAAATTATTTTAAACTTACCTGTGGGCTGCACCTCTGTATTTGCCTGTAAAATGGCAGTGATCCTTCACTTTAGGGTCTGACCTATTGAAAAACCCTCTGTTACACAAATAACATGACGCGGCTTGATTGAAATTATTCCAATCACGTTCAGTGAGAATAATTTCTCTGGGATTTTTATGCAACTGCTCAATCTCAGACGCAATCCTCTTCAGCTCCTTTGCAAACCATTCCGCAGGTGTCTGCTGACCGTCTTCAGATTGCCGGTAACTTCTGTAGTACGATTGGCTATCGTCGTAGCTATTTTTCAAGTAGTAACCAACGCTGAAGGCTTGATGTTGTTGTGGGCTGCGAGGATTACCTGTGGGCTTCAGCAAACTTTCGAAATCGGCATAAATCACATGACTCACTTTGTCCATATTTTTGAAATTTTTAAATTTAAGTTTATTGTCTTTTTTACTGCGTAGTTCAATTTTACAAGTGTTAAACTGTTGACAGATGACTCTGTGATCAACCAGTTTTGTTTCAGTGTCATAGTAATGTAAGCAGCGGTCACAAAAGTACTTCTTACCGTTCTGGTCAGTCAACTGCTTACTAACCAATCGACTCAAATCTTTGATCCAGACATAATGACTCTTCGGGATATAGTTCACAGGTTCATTGAGTTCTTCTTTCCCATCAGCATAGTGGTCTTGAACATGAAGCAAATGGACGTGAGTGGGTTTGTAACAGTCAGTAACATGAGCCGTGCACACTTCAAACTGGTTACCACGCTTCTTCAGAACAAAGATGTTTACAGAGACATCGTTCTGTCTCTCAAACTGTTTCACTTGTTTCATTTTTACTGGAAACGACATATCAGAAAAATTTAGTTCATTGGAATATGGAGTATAATTACCAACTCGATTAGGATTTCTTTTAACTGGATGTAAAGCGGAAAGAATTGCCCAACGGAAACACTCATCATCTTCTTTGTCAACATTAACACATGCTTGTTTCTTTTGTATGGGAGGTGGTAACGGAATGTAAGAGCCTGCATGCATCGGTTGGTAGTGCTTCATGCTGACCACCATGCTTAGAATCTGTCGCAAGGTCCAACCTGATCCACAGCCTTCAAACTCTTCAATTTGGTGCAGCACAGGATCGATAACGTTTTGATCGTACCACTCACGCAAATCGGTCGTCTCAACTATAGGTTGACTCGCAGTGTTGAAATGTTTCACTTCATTGGTCTCAATGTCACTTTTCAAAATCACATACTCCGATGAGAGTTCAACACTAACCATCAAAGCATTATGAATTTTTAAAGAATCACTAACCTTTTCCTCGAACAATGCCCTAGAGTACTGGAGGAAAGATTTCACATCTTTATGCATCAAGTTTATTATGATTCCAGATTTAATATGATTCTGGAAAACACTTGGCATTTCTTCCCACTTCACCGTGTCCTTAGGTAACTCAGCAGGTCGTACTTCATCAGGAACCCCTGGCTCTCCTTCAGCAACAGGTTGAACTTTGTCAGGAACCACTAGCTCTCCTTCGGCAACAGGTTCCACTTCACCAGGAACCACTAGCTCTCCTCCAGTTACCAACAACAAATTTTCAAGTCTTTTTTTAATGTTGGCAAGTTGAAAGACGTAGGCTGCACACTTTCGCTTCTGATGAACGGTTAAATCCCTAGAAACATGCAAATTCTGGAGAATCCCTTTCATTTCCCCTGATTTATCCAACCATTGCTGCAGCTCGCTGTTGTCCGCCGAATCAGCATGTTGTTGAAGAGAATTCAGGAGAGCCTTAATGTTGACCCCGAAGTAATCCAGCGAAGACATGATGACAAACTGGAACACTGACTGATGAAAGGCACAGGCTGACTTGAAGTACTGTGAAAAAAACACTAAAAATCGTAAGAGAGTACTACTCGACTCGGAGCAGTGAAATGGAATGAGTGAGGAGAGCCTAGAGAGCTCAGTTTTATACACTCCAGGCCAAGGGAAGGGGAGCTAGGTACACGAATTGTTCCTGAAATTTCAAGAATCAACAATGATGAGAATTGGAGTCAAATTTCTAGGAATCCTAGTGCAGCTGTGACTCGTCCCTACAGAAACTCTTGCTATATAAGCTGCGACCCTCTTTGTTGCAGCCATCATTTCGACTTGGACAACCGACATGGCTGAATACGTGGTGGACATCCAGGGCTTCAGGAGATCATCCAACCTGCTTGAGGTGAAGGAGTTGGCCATCATCCCCGTGGACGACCTGAGGCTCCCGACCATCTGTTTGTTCCAACCATCGTGTGCTTTGGGGAAACTCCTGGAGGAGGAACAGAGGACGAACTGTTGGTTGGAGAGGCATTACCATGGCATCCCTTGGAGTTCCGGCTTCGTCCCGTACACAGCCTGCACCAGGGTAATCCAGGGTGCCCTTCGAGATGCCACCCGGGGCTACACTAAGGGCTCCGAGAAGAAGAAGATCCTTGAGTCCCTCCTTCCTGGAATGTTAGTTCTTTTAACATAACTTATCTGACCTAATTGAAACTTACCTTAACTTACCTAACCTAATCTTAACTTACCCTTACTTAACTTCACCTTATTTTTTTTTACAGCTTGGTGGTTGATATGGATGAAATTCGGTGTCCTTCGTTGAAGACCCTGGAGAAGACGTGTCCATTATTCTGCGAGTACCACCCTCTTCGACCTGGTGCAGTCTGCGCTGTGGCAAATGGTTACGCCTTGAAGAGATGGTTGGTGAGACGTCGGGCCTGGCTGATCGAAGCTCGAGAAGGTCAAGACGAAGTGGACATGATTGATCGAGAAATTATGGATGATTCGCAAAAGACTAGCAGATCTTTATAGTTAATTAAAATGACTAAATTAGATTATGAAACACATTGTATTATTATTATGATTATAATATATTTATTTTAATTCAAAAAGAGTTTTCTTTTTTGTTCCCCCAAAATACTAATAATAATCATAACAATAATAATAAAATAATAAAAAAATAAAATAAATCCCTTTATAAAAGAGAGCTATCACCATCTTGCGTAAAAAATTTATTCGTGAGCTGATTGGTGAAGAAGTTTTAAAATATTCGAAAATTTGAGGTTACTATTATTATTGTTTTTCCTATGCGTGCTTGCTCGCATAAAACTGATGGAGTTAGCATTTTTATTTTATTTAACAAAAATTTCTTTTGCAAAGCAATAAAAAAAGGTCCGTGCGCGCTGAGTAATTTCTAGTAAAAATAAAAAAAGATTGGAAAAGGTTTTACTCATAAAGTTTTAAGTTTCATATATATATATATATATATATATATACCAGTACAAAATTTTAAGTTTTATTTTATAATATATAAATTTGATTGATATACATACGTAATCTTTATATTGTCAAAATTTAAATTTCAAATTAAAATTTTCAATTAAAAAATAATTATGCTTTGTAACGGGTAACCCCGGTACATCTGCCCTGGGCCTCACATAAATAAAATTGTAGTTAGCATTAACGCTAACCCCTTGCCAACACCGGCAAGCAGCAGCTCGAGCGAGTGCGGAGCACGAGAGTGAGGGAGATAGAGAGGGGGAAGCTATGCGCTGGCCGACTGGCGGCAGGCTCGGGAGTTGAGTAGCAGCAGCGCCCACGTTGAGATCGCGACCGCCAAATGTTGTACGCGTCGTTAATTAGTGCATTGTTCACGTGGAAATATTGCGATATTTTGCTGCCTCAACCTCTAACTCTGCGCCAGGGTGCCGACAACGTCGTCGAGCATCATTGTACACCCGGAACCGCCACTAAGAACTTCAGGAGCCGACGTGTAAGTCTTCGAACTCTCTCTCTCTCGCTCACTGGGTTAAACCCCTGCTCGCTTGCACGGTCCTTTAACCGTTTATAATTACTTAATAAAATTACAGTGTTACAAAAGATAACTACTCCAGTGGTTTTTCTTCACAACTTCCTTACGAACCCGTTCATTATTATTGTATTAATTGTTTTATTAATTATCCGGTCCTTCTGACCGCGGTGTAACAAAAGGTTACAGCTTCGCTTCTAACAGGCGTCCAAGACACCTTTTTTTTGAAATCAGGCTGCAAAGGTACCTGTACGCCATCAACATACAGACATAGAAAATTAATGTTAAAAATTTTAAAGTTGAATGGATTAAGTCTACTATCACCGTTGAAAGCTTTTTTATTAACAAAACCTAAAATTATTCTTTGTGTCATTTGCCCTAAAATGACGTTATCTAATGTTTCACCGTGAATACCTTCGTGCATCGTAATAGATTTTGTTTCTACGCGCGTAAGGGGATACTTACTAGTTGACGTTGAAAGCGCTCTAGCATGAACTAATAAAACACTAGGACTTATTTTTACACGACGCACTAAAAAATATGCTTCTTCGATATGATCAGAGTAACATCCTAAAGGATCTATAAGACTAAAAGCGTCTCTCGATTTTACCAATCGAACTCTCACTTCCACGCCATTTATCAATAATTTTTCTTGATTGAAGACATCTCCTACGAGCTTCGAGGCCACTATTTGTTGTTCCCGTATCGTCCACATTTTTGCTGATTAATCAAAAATATCTCTTGCACTTCTTTTCACAATTTTTTTCTTTTTTTCTTTGATTTATTATTATTATTTTTATTTTTTACTTCTCTTAAGTATTTTTTTTTTATTTTTGATTTTCTCTTGCGCTTATAAACAGTCTCAGAGTATGATAACAACTGCTAAGCGCTCATTCCGCGAGGCCTTTTATAATCTGATCCTTCCATAATCATTGCATCTAATTTATCTTCGGCTTTACGCTTCAGGTTCATTCCAGACTCACGTATGCGATTACGCAGTGACTCTTTTACTCAAATATTTTGAGTCACATCGGACACAACGTTCATACCAGCACGAAAAGCTTCTTTACCCACGGCTCGACTATCAACTCGATAGTAAAGGTAGAACTTGTCAAAATATGCCCGCAAGAAAAGATCCTATGCCTCCATGACCTTTTTGATAAGGGAACCGATAAAAATATTACCAACACCTTTTCCAGTACCTCCTCCGTTTTGCAGGATAAAAAATTCGTCGTAGCACTCCATATCCATTTTTTTTTTCTTTAATAGTTTAATCTGTACGCTTAAAATGTAGTGTCACTGCCAGCGTACCAAAATCAAATGGTATTGGTTCACCGTGTTCATCTCTTGTATCGATTTCGATAGTCTCAAAAGAATTAGATAGTAGATCTAAATACATGGGTGGGGAGAAACTTTTGATTCGAAGACCTCCGCAAGTGCATTTATCGATACCCAGCGAGACGACGCATAGCAATCGAGTTTGCACGTCACCTGTAAAATACGGCTCACAAATGTTTGTGTAAACCATCAACATCGATGGTAGACAATTTGAAAGATTAGCAGGACGAACTCCAACAATCGTCTCGTTTGATTCAAATATATTATACACCGTTGGCGTCCAAACCAAGAATAGTTTTTATCCACGCAGAGAGATTGATTTTATGGTTGAAACCTGTACACTCTGCTTTAGTGCAGAGACGTTTGGGGGGGGGGGTAAACCCTGGAGGGCAAAAAAAGCAAATTTTTCATGATTTTTCTCGAGCAAACGGCAAAAGTTATTTAATTTATTAATAGTGTACATAATAAAGTAACATTTGAACTACTTTCTGTAATTTTTTTTAATAAAAATTTTAAAAAACAAGCCGATGCTAGTGCTTTTTCGAAGACGCCTTCGCTCGACGATTTTTTCCCGTGGTAAACGCCATTTTGTCCATAAACATCTGAAACAAACTCGTTTTTTCGACTAAAAATGTCGCTTGCCAAATCGTCAAAAAGTGAAAAAAAAAATCCTCGTGTTATTACCAGGAAAAAATTATCTTCTAACAGAATCTTCCTGAAATTTTTGTTTCAGATGTTTATGGACAAAATGGCGTTTACCACGGGAAAAAATCGTCGAGCGAAGGCGTCTCCGAAAAAGCACTAGCATCGGCTTGTTTTTTAATATTTTTATTAAAAAAAATTACAGAAAGTAGTTCAAATGTTACTTTATTATGTACACTATTAATAAATTAAATAACTTTTGCCGTTTGCTCGAGAAAAATCATGAAAAATTTGCTTTTTTTTGCCCTCCAGGGTTCACCCCCCCCCCCTCCTTTCATCGATACATAATCACCACGCTCAATGCCAAACTCTAGATCATTTTTTGTACAAGCCAACTTATTGAGTTCGTGAAGAAAAGTTTTTATATCTTTATAAACGCCCGGCAATACAGTTGAAGTTGAAGTCGTAGTTTCTTTTTCTTCTTCACCGATGCCAGAGGTTAAATTAGTTTCTTAAGCATCAGTCAAAGCCTGTGTTTTTTTGCGTCGAGTAACAAGTAATCTATCGTCGGTTTCTTTGGATATCGTATTACAGAAATTAATCTCTCTTCGCGCTCAAGTGGAATGTGTTGAAAGATCAATGGAACCTTATCTCTGTTAAAGCGACTGCTCGGTGTCGTGTAAGCGTATCTGCTGAGGTAGCTGCGTGACGAAGCGAGTTGTTGTATTGTCAGGGTAATAATGCATGCTACTGTTAATTTGAAATTGATCCTACATTTTAGATTTTTCAATTGACTTTCTTTGATCAAAGAACAAAATTTATCTGGATAACCTCGCCACCAAACAAAATATTCTTTCAAGCTACCACTCGTTCTTGTTTTCAATATTTCGTGACGTCAAAAAAAATCTTTTCACGCAAGTAGCGCCGAAAGTTCTTTCGGGCTACTAGCGTGAAAAATAGTATACACGCTTTGGGAGTGCAAAAATGAGCCAACCTTTAGCAAATCCTTGATGACCTCGCCTTCAGCTCGAACATCAATTTGGGTTTGCTAAGGTCTAACTCATTTTTGACTCCCTAAGCGTGTAATGTACTATTTTTAAATCCCTTTTTACACGACTTAGCTCTTCTTCATAAAAAAATCCATCGATTTCTTCATCGGCCAGGTCTTTAAAATGGTAAACAGGACAACAACTAGTCAATGATATCCGGGAAATCTTAAATAACTCTAAAGTCCAGCCAATCTCGTTAACGTTTCGAGCTCTTTACCTTTGTCGAATTGCGGCTTACGAACTCTTTAGCTTTGTCGAATTGCACGGAAACAGGAACTCGGTTGCTAGATTTTTTCAATATTTCATCGAAAGCAAGAATAACGCTTTTTGCAGACTTATTTTTTATTGGTTCAACCCACGAATATTTACTCACAACGTCTATAACAGTAAGAAGATAAGTGTGATTATCGTTGTAAGATTTTAGGGCCCTCATGTCCATCAAATGAATTTCCCATACATCGTCCATGTTACGAACGTTGAAATGGCGTCAAGGAAACCATCTTCTCACTTATTGATGTAAGTTATAGATATCTCGCCCTTCTAACCAACTCAAAAGTATGCTATGTCGTGTTCACGACACGCTTCTTCGAGAGGGTTGATACCTACGTTACCACGATTTAAACGCTCGGTCAATTTTGTACCAGGTCCGCAAAATTTATAACCTGGTATATGTATTTCAAAAGGCATCAGATCTATGATAGCATCTAAAGCGCTCTTTTCTTCCTCTTTGCTCTCAGTGAGAGCAGCGATTTCTACAGAAACCTCCATTCTCTCTGTTTATTTAATTTTTGTTTTTTCGGAGTTGCTGTAACAATTAAAATTTTTTCTAGTGCTTTTTTAGCGTTTCTCTTTTGCCTTCTCTACAAACTTTTTTCAAAATTGTCACTTTTTTCGAAAGCACTACTTTGGTCTTTGGTAATGTCTGTGGAGGTAATCAAATGAGATTGCTTTTCTTCTGAGTGGTAGCCAATAGCCAAAATATCCAAGGAAGGAGAAGAAGTAGCTCTGGCTGGATGATTATGACCACTGAAAACGATTTGTTCCCACAGTTGATTATTTCCGATAAACTCGCGCGGTATGTTAGCCTCTCAAAGAGCAACAACGAACTGTTTACGACCTCTAGGTGAAGCTCGTTTTCTATTTCTCATGGCATCGCCCACCAAGTCAACGATATTAGCCCCCACGACTAAATTTCCGTTTATAGTTACAGCACCACTCGGCGTCCATGTAATGTTACCGGATCGTTTTAAATGACGCACAAGATTAGAAGCAGCGTTTTTAAAAGTCTTGGGTACTCCTGCGATGATAAAGCTGTCTTCCAAAAAAGGTTTTCCCCCGCCACTGCCTTTTTCTTCATTTTTATCGGTCGACCGATTTAGAGCTAAGCTATCAGCGACCAAGGTATTTTTCTTTTCCATATTATCGTTAAAAAGAAGAAATCTCTGCAATGCACGACTGTAGTGGAACCACTTTTGCTGATCGTCTTTTCCTCTTTCAGCTGAGTTTAAAATATCGTTTATATACGCGTCAAGCCTTCCACTTGGTGTGTCAGGAGTCTGGACTGTTTTGAGGAGACTATCTTTACCTACCACCTGTTGTATTCACTGAAGACTGTTATATGTAGTAAAACTAATTTTCGGGCGTGGTCCAATATTAAGCTAGGAGAGTTGATAAAACGGTACCGAGAAGAGGTACCAACAGTGCAGGTAAAAATCCGCCTCCACGCTGAACGATTAGCTTTTTTTTTCGAGACAAACTAACCTTGGGCTTGGATAGTACTTGTAAAGTAGAGGCGTGCTGCCGAAGACACGTCTTGTGGTTTTTACACAGTGGTGCGTTTCTCAGTAAGATATTTAAGGAGCACTCACAAATACGTTTAATCAATGAAGCATCAGCTTTGCGCAAAACTGTTTTTCTCTGCTCCTCGTTGAAATGGTACAAGGCTCGCAAAATATGTTTTTCTTTTTCGGAAAACAGCGATCTATTTTTACGAGCCATCACAGCGATGCGACTGGACCGAGATTTGCTTTGTCACTACCTTTTATATTTTTACGCGGTACGTAAACGTACTGCCACTCGTTGTCGGGGAAAATACATGTCCGAAATATGCAGTTTTCCGGAGTGTTTAGTTTCAGATTCAGTAGCAGAAAACTGTAAGGTTCCGAAGTAGCGTCCCAGTATGCTTCCAGCAAAAAACGCGGATCTTCAGGACACAGTTGACGCAAGAGATGCATAATCTGAGCGCGATCGTGGAGATTTCTAAAAACAACGATGTATTGTGCGTTCAGTGATTTGTTGCGTTGGCCTCGGGCTTGATGAAAAATATTCTGAGTAATAAATATCACCGACAAGTTTTTGTGATGACTCCCATTTGTAAATAAATCGACTACTGCACCCCCTGTGCTCGATTCACGCATCAAGTCATCGACAATTACGAATTTTGATCAGGGGTCGTTTGCATAATCCCCGCTTAGAGGTAGCCCCTCACGAAATTCAATCTTTTCACTGAGTTCGCGATAGCCGTTTTACCACTCGGCGTAATGCAATATTATTCGTTCAAAGTGAGTGTCACACATACGATCGATGAATTTAAAATTTTTTTTCACAAACACAGTTTTGCCACACCCTGTGAGGCCACTCGGGATTGACGTAAACGGGTGCTCCCACTGCAAGTTCATCGTGACTACTACTACTACTGACTCGATTGACTCGATTGTCTAAATTTCAAAAAGTGTTTGAATTGTGTGATATTTGCATGTGTTTTCCCATGTATGTGCTATAATTGAAAAATTGTTAACTTTACGTATATTGA
This sequence comes from Encarsia formosa, assembly GCA_038277355.1. Classification (NCBI taxonomy): domain Eukaryota; kingdom Metazoa; phylum Arthropoda; class Insecta; order Hymenoptera; family Aphelinidae; genus Encarsia; species Encarsia formosa. Next base: position 25,304,034 of record CM076187.1, read on the forward strand.
AGGTGATTCAACATAATATGATCATCTTTTAGAAGAGAAATTATTTTTAAATAATAAGTAATTCGGCCTCAAGTCGTCCGTAATAAATTTTTTGATTTCACTTCTTTCATTAATTCATTTTCAAAAAAAGATTATTATATTTAGCGTATAACTTTTTATTTAGACTCCTTTTAAAAAAACCAATCGCCGTAAATATTACTTTTTTAAAAGTATTTTTTAAAGATCATACTTAGCGTATAATTTTTTATTTAGATTCCTTTTGAAAAAACCAATCGTCGTAAATATTACTTTTTTAAAAGTATTTTTTAAAGATTTTATTGCGTAAATTCGGTAAATATTTAAATGTATTTCCTTTTTGTCCACAAGTTTAAAAAACCAAGTTCCATAAATACATTATTAATATTGTTGTAATATGTCTTAATAAATTATTTCACGAACTTAACAAATTCTAAATAATTTAACAATAACTAAGATATATTCAATTATTCTGATGTAAAACCACGACATAAACCAGAACCTATAAAAGTCCTAGGGAAATCAATTTTATATGTAAAAAAAAAAATTCAATTCACTATTTACCTATTTTTTAAATGTACATTGCATAACTTTATTTTAATGTAAATTTACATTGAAATGTAGCAAATACTCATTTGTAACCTTAAAATGATTAAAAAAAAGATAAAAATTTTCAATGATTGGTTCATGTTAACTTAGATATATCTAGTTCTTCTGTTTAAAATTACTTTTATATAATTTTATCATTATCCAGAACCCATAAAAATCATAGACATAATTTATTGTTATGAACTACTTTTGAATTCGTTTTGCATACATAATAGATGGACAAACTAAATCTACTTTAAAAATAATGGAGCAAATGCTCATCCGTACTTTAAAAATCCATGCCAAATAGAATTCGAAATTTTTGGTCCACTGGATACCTAGACCCAAAACTATCTATTTCTATTGTACTTTTTAATTCTTGTAAAAAAAAAATTAACCAATTTTAAAATTTAAAATCACTTTGGCCGCATGACTTAAGCTTGCTTACAGAAAACAAAAAAGATAAAAATTTTTAATAATTGATTCATGTTGACTTGGGTATATCTAGTTCTTTAGGTTTAAATTTCTTTTGTATAAATTTTATCATTAGTCAGAACACATAAAAATCATAGACATAATTTACTGTTATGAAGTACTTTTGAATTCATTTTGCATACATAATTGATGGACAAACTAAATCCACTTTGAAAATAATGAAGCAAATGCTCATCCGTATTTTAAAAATCCATGCCAAATAGAATTCATAATTTCTAGTCCACTGGATACCTAGACCCAAAACTATCTATTTCTTTTGTACTTCTTAATTAACCAATTTAAAAATGTAAAATCACTTTGGCCGCATAACTTAAGCTTGCATACAGACAACAAAAAAGATAAAAATTTTTAATAATTGATTTATGTTGACTTAAATATACTTATCATTAACACCCTGAGTGAATGTAACAGTAACAATCAAAATTAAAATTCATTGTCAGACATCAAGTTTATTTTAGAAAAAAGGTGGGATTACAAGACTTTCAGACATCAAGTTTATTTTTGAAAAAGGGTAGGATTACAAAACTTTAACAGTTCAAGTGTATTGGCTCAGAGCATATACATTTCTATGATGATTCTATGAAATTAAGCGATAATGCGTATGACAATGACATTATGTGCTGCAATCGCACCTTTTGCAATTTTCAAGTTGGGTGGATTATAAAAAAGTAATTTGCAAGTTCAACCTTACACACACACGCACACACGCCCACACACACACACACACACTCATTCAAAAAAAAATTTATTTTTAATATTTAATTTAGGACCTTCAGATAATAAATTGGTCATATAAGTACCGACACATTTACCGGCTAGCTCGTCCGTCAACTCTCCCAGCATAGATCCGATAGGTAAATCGGGCGTACTAGGTTTGCTAATATAAATCACCGAATCTGTGTCACAATAGAGAGCTCTGCGGCCTAAAAAATACAAATATTCAAAGAGTTTCAATCGAGCTTGCACGGTGGTGAATGCCGCCATGCGACTGCACTTTACAAAAAAAATCAATAAGTTGATTCCAGTACTTTTGCTGGTAAACCGGAGGTTTACCCCTGTGCTCCGACTGTCGTCACCGGGTGACTATTTTTAGCACAGTTGCCAGTTCGTCGCATCAAGAAAGTTAGTACTCGCCAACAAATATCGGATACTTACTCGGTAGGAGTTCCAGAATGGCTCGGAGAGTGGTGACCGACGCGGGCGAACTACGGAAGCATTTGCCAAAAAGTACTAGGAGTAGATTTGTTCTTATCAGCGCAGCGCGCTCCGATGCGTCTGTTCCGGGTTTTTCTGGCTTTCGGCTATTCGAAAGCCTTCTTCCGGAACGATGAAACTCGCAATTTTTAATAAAATTAGAGCTGACTGTAGTATTCTGGAAATTCTACTTTTAACACGCGTTAGACTATGTGGATAGACTCTTTTTCTGTCCCACACACGGATAAGATTCAAGTAATTGGTTGTACGAGAACTTATCGTGTGTTCGTTGGGACAGTAGGGTATCGAGTGTCTCGGTCTCGATTTTCCGGAACGCTCCTCTCTAGGCCCACGCGACGAAGTTTCGCTAATTATTCGCAAAAAACACGTAATTTAAACTTTGCGCAGGGTCTGCCTTTTTCCCACTTTTCAGTGGTGACGTATCCCCCTGCAAACCGTTGATTGTCTTTTGCATAACCAGCTCACCTAAAATAAACGAAATCCATGCACCTACTTATATTCATTAAAAGGAGTATGAAAGCTGCAAGGGTAGGAACCTTGCAACTGCTAAAAATTACTTTTGTAAGCAGGACGAAAAAAATAAGGTACGTTGACATAAATAGTCTATATCCTATGATGTGTGAAAAAGCCAAGTATGTCGTGGACCATCCAAAATTGTACGTAGGTGAAGACGAATGTCTGCGCCTTATGCAAAATAAAAATGACTTATCAAACGTCAACGGTTTAGTTAAATGTGAAGTGCTATCTCCTAGAAATTTGTTTCATCCTATTTTACCTGTAAAATGCATGATAAGTTGCTCTTTCCAGTTTGTCGTATGTGTGCCGAGCTAATGATAATAAGAGAATGTAGTCATGAAAATCCAGCAGATGGGCAGTTTATAGGTACGTGAGTATCCGAAGAATTGAAAAAAGCAATAGAATTAGGTTACGTGATAGTCTCAATTTTCAAAATCTAGCAGTATGATATAACACAGTACGACCCTGTAACCAAAAAAGGTGGAATATTCACCGAATACATATATACTTTTTTAACCTGAAAAACTCAAGCTTCTGGTTATCCCGAGTGCACAACCAAAGTAGAAAAAGAAAAGTTTATTTCAGAGTTTGAAAAAGTCGAAGGTATCAAATTAGATAAAAAAGCTATAAGTTTTAATCCAAGTCTGTGCCTGGTTACAAAACTTGCAATTAATTCTATTTTGGAAAGATTCGCACAAGCTCAAAATAAGCAGCAAACTGAAGTGCTTACCTTATGAAGCAGATTATTTGAGTTATTACACAGTAAAGATATAGATGTAAATGGTATTCTACCTGTAAATGACGAGTTGTTGTACTTTGGCTAGTCTTACAAGTCTGAAGCGCTTACTCCTTCACGATCTACGTACTGCTGAAATTTTTCAATTTCTATTAAACCACAACCTTCTTCAGGAATCAACTCTAGCTAATTTTGCTAAACCAAGAGCTGCTTTTTTTGAACTGTCCCATTTATTTGCCGTATGGTGTTCCAATAATCATGTAAAACATCTGATCGTAGCCTTTATCTCTGATGCTGTTAGCGCAAGCAGCAACGAGAGAACGCGGCAAACATAGATTATCATCACATCGAATAGTAAGTATTGATTTTTTTTTTACCGTATCTTCGGTCAACCTGACGCGTCCACAAACTGTTATATTTTTAACTATACTGCAATTTATATTCAAAGAGTCCTCGATGTTGTACTCATTTGAACTCTGAGATATGCTAAAAAGCAGTTGCCATAACTCTTCTGCGTTGCAATCACGCACTAGTCTAAATGAAAGCCACACTGGGCCATGAGTGAGTCTTTCTGAATTTATTGTAAGTCCGATAAAATTAGAAGGAGTCACTCTTTTAATAAGTTCAGCGGGCAAATCACGTAAAGCTTCCTCTAACCATTGAAAAACACTGGTTTCAACATGCGGTGGGACTATTCTTACATTTTTGACGGGGCTGATCCCGTCACTGTTGAATATACGTGGGCTTAAGAGCCTCGACATCGGCCGCTAGGCGGCGCAGGACCAATGAAAGCGAAGTACGAGGAGTCTAGTTCTAATATCGGCCGCTACGGGGCTAACGGTAACGACAACCCATCAACGAAGCAGATCAGCGAGGGATAGATAATCGGGTGAACAAGCCATTTAAAGGGGAGCTCTTCTCCGGTCACTACTGTTCCTGTGACCGGCGTGTTATGAAGATGCATCCCACTCGGCTGTGCAGGGTGCAACCTCCAGCCCTAGGCGCGGACGCGAACTAGAGTCTGCGATGTCCGGTTTGCCGAGGATTTTCGAATGTACCTCGAGGAACGGTAACTCTTGGTACTTGAATCGTTGGCAAAGTAGACTCAGCAAATGCGAGGTGGTGATGTTCAACCGGGCCGTTGTTTTATTCCCACTACAATTTTTCAATTAAAAGCAACCAAAAGAAGAAAAAAAAAGTTAAGAGTAATAATGCTAAAAAAATTAATTTTAAAATAAATTAAGGATGTTTTAGGAAAAATATAAAATGAATGATCTGACAAATATAATTGTAACTAACGATTCTAAACCAAATTTATTCAAACATAATAATCCATTCCGGGCTCGGATACATTAGTTTTGAAAAAAAAAATAATAAAAAAGTCATGAATTTACTTATACCGCAGTGAGTCGCTAAGTTTTGGCGCGCGCAGGTGACTGAGTAGGGATCTAGTGGGGACCTTGTGGCCCGATAAAATAAAAAAATAATGAAAAAAAAACACCTTGACTGTGAATATTTATAATACTCGCTTTCGGCTTGCACGTGATTTTAAAGTGTGCAAGGAAAACGAGTTGACAGAGTATGGCCAATAATGATCGGACTTATGGGTTCGCGGGAAAACTCGGTGGTCCTCGATGTATGATAGTAGTCTCTGCCATGACTCCCAATTTGTCCGGGTCTTGGTGTCATTCAGGGCACCCGGAAAAGCTGTGATTGTTCAGGTTCAGAAAACAGCTCTACGGCTTTGCACGTTGGCGGGAACTGGATACGAATTCCTGGTGGACTCGATGAATGCTTCTCTCGTGACACGTGGCACGGATGATCGATCGCGAAAAATAAAATTAAGGAAAAGAAAACAGCGTGGCTACGTTGAACTTCACTAATACTATTTAAAAAAAAATGTACACGTTGGTACATATAATTTACGTGGAGGTGGAACTATCCGAACTTGAGATGCATTCAAAATGTATATGATGCCTCAAGCGGAATAAAAGTTTCAAGTGTCCACCCCGGGCCTGGGTGTGGCTATTTAAACCCTCGGTCGCGAAACGGGGAAAATGCGCGTGGGCCTCTTGTGGTTGCGCAATTTCGTCAATCGTGTGATCGCAGGACGAAACGTTGCGCATCTTTCACGAGCCTTTGATTTGCCCAAGTTTACGTTTTGGGGAGGGGGGGGGGTTTACAAGCCGGCCAGTGTTAGAAACACATAGGGTACGTGGAGTGGGGGCTTCAAAATAAGTCACCTACGATATATACCGATCTTCAGCTGCGACGACCTAGGCAGCGTGAAAAAACTCGGGAGCCCGCGAGCCTTCAAACTTTGGTGCTCACTGCGAATTTGAAATATCAAATAATAAATAATAACAAAAAAATAATTAAAAATAATAAAATCACAAAAAAATCTCTCAAAAGGCTGGCTACAGGTCAGGTACCTTGCAACAGCCCCCTTCGACCAAAAAAAATATAATGAACAAATTTCTAAATAATACATTTATTATTATTTTTTTTCAACACACGGAAAGTGTATTGTGTGGATTCTCAGCCAGTCTTTTTTTTCATAAATTTACACTCACTTATGATCACACCTTTCAAATAATGCCAGTGAGCTTGCAAGCACAAGACACCGAAAAAAAAACATTGCACTCAACACTGATCAAATGGCGGTGTATCAATTTCCAACTGAAACTCGGCTTCTTCATTCGGAGGAACCGTAGTTGATGGTTGCTGCCCTGTTTCTCCGAGCCAGTTTATGACTTCTGGGTCTCGGGCTTTTCGTTGCTTCTCGGTTTCAGGTGTACCGTCACTCATCGGACGCTCGGTGCCATATGACGTGGAACATGGCGTCTGTGTGCCCTGTTTTCGTATGTATTTGCGATATTGCTGACGGACCACTTCGTCTGTAAACTTACCAATTTCGCTGTTGATGGGAGCTTTCGAGGTGGTTTCCTTGACTTCTTTTCGAATTTTCTCTTTTTCTTCTCGTTGCTCCGCCATTAGGAGCGTCTCCCACGCTTGACACTTCCGTGACTCGTGAATCTGTGAGTGGGTTGTAGCTTTTCCCTTCAGAAGTAGAAGATGCTCCCAGATCCTTTTGTTGTACTTGGACCGTCGTCGTTGGTCCGTCAAATTCCGGCGGAGTCCTTTGACTGTGTGAGCCTGGATTTTATCGTTGAGCTGGTCGACCTTGCGTTGTAAGCTGATAATCCATCTTTGTAAATTTTTCGCCTGGGTCTTCCGGTTCCTGCATGCGGCTCTGGAAACTTTTCTCATCTTTGCCTAAAATATAATATTGCCGTAGAGCCATGGAATAAGCCCTTCACCGGCTGTCCAACCAAATTGTCCAGTAAATATGTACAGTCACGGTGTCGCGATAGGATCTGATAAGGTCCGTTATATAGCGGCATAAATTTTGCAATCGTGGAGTCCGAGGCGCTCGAGATATTATTGGCCTTCAAAAGGACTTGGTCCTTGGGGTTATACAGCACTAATTTTCTTTCAGAGTTTAGTTTGTCAGCGCGTACCTGCCCGATTTGTGCTATTTTGGCACGCGCGATCTCCAGCTTTTCTCGGTGGATTTGGCTCGCGTTGAGTTTTTCGGGCATTATTTTTTTCCGGGGGCGATTTGGATCTTTATTAAAATGGAGCTGATCAGGGGTAAAAACTGTAGTTTGGTGCGGCAAATCGTTGATGGTCTGTTCAATTAATCCTACCCAAGCTGCCCAATTTTTTTGCCTATCTGAGGTGAGAGTACGAAAACACCTACCAAGTTCCTTATTCACGCGCTCAACTATGTTGCTTTGAGGATGTCGAACCGCGCTAAAAATTGCTGTAATACCCTCACTTGTGAGCTTTTTTATCCACGCAGGGGAGGTGAATTATGATCCATGATCGGTGGATACTTTCTTCATCCTACCGTGCTGGGGAATATAATCATTAAATAATTTACTAATGACTATTTGCGTAGTGGCTTTCTTGATGGGATAAAGCCTCACTATTTTCGAGAAAGCGTCGTGAACCGCAAGAATGTATCGAACTCCACCGATTGACATGGGTAAAGCTCCCATGAAATCAATACTCGCAAGCTCATTAATCGATTTGGGCAGGATCGCGTGTTCTTTAACGGCTGTACTTTAAGTGTACGTTTTACTCCTCTGACACGAGTCGCAAGCTCGAACGAAATCAGCGATGTACTTTTTCAGTCCTGGGTAAGAAAAATCGGGACTCAAAATCTGGATCATTTTCCTCGCGCCCGGGTGACAATAAACTTCGTGGGTTGATTTTACAAGTTCGGGCAGTAGAGCTTGCGGGATAAGAACTTTAGGATTCGATCTTTCGAAAATTTTGCACAGTACATCACCCATAAGTTCGTGACCCAGCACTTCCTCACCCGCGTTGAACCTATCAATGATTCCCCTCAATTTACCATCTTTATTTTGTGTTTCTTGAAAGCTTTTCACCAACCTGCTCATCGTAGCATTCGGTTCTTTGAGGAAAGCTGTAGCTGTCAGAGCTTTAGTACATCGGTTGGACTCGGGGTGGCCCATTCTACTCAGGGCGTCCGCGATAATGTTATCCTTCCCCTTAATGTGCTCGATCCGGGGAGCAAATTCACTAATCGCGAGGGCCCATCGATACAGTCTGCCTGAGAGGTGTTGACACGAGAGCAAGAATTGCAAGCTCTTGTGGTCACTTTTTACCACAACCTTCCCACCCATAATGTACGTGTGGTACTTTCCCAATTCCCACTTAATGGCGTTCAATTCCTTCTCAGTCGCGAAGTAGGCTTGTTCAGCCACACTTAACGTTTTACTGACGCATGCCACAATACGGAGCTTTCCGCTCTCGTCGTATTGGCATCACAAAGCCCCCATGCAGAAATCCGACGCGTCCGTGAAAAGCCCAAACTCTCGGTGCATCATGGGGTAATATAAGCACGCCTCCTTACAGAAACGAGCTTTCGTTCTCTCGAAAGCTATCTCCTGATTTTTACGCCATTCCCACTTTTTTCCTCCCTTCAAAAGCTCATACAGGGGTTGGGACTCCCGGGCTATCTTGTCAGTATATTTCGATGTGAAATTCGTGAGGCCAAAAAAACCCCGTAGCTGCTTCAAATTTCGCGGCTGAGTAAAATCATGTATTCCCTGAACCTTATCGGGGTCGATTTTAACTCCCTGGGTCGTAAGGATGTGTCCCAAAAATTTCATTTCCTTACGAAAAAGCTCAACCTTTGAGAACTTTACCGTAGCTCTGGCGTCACGAATGCGCTGTAGGAGCTTTTCAATATACTCGAACTGCTCGTCTATTGATACCGAGATGACGAGTAAATCATCTACGAAATCTAGCACGTGTTTCTCAAGACCTTTCAGCATGCGGCGGACAGCTTCAAAAAGCGCTGCCATGGAACATCTAGTCCCGAACGGTGCCACCGTATATCGTAAAACACGACCATTATGCATAAAAGCTATTATGTCGTGAGAGTCGGGGTCAAGCTCAATCTGCCAAAAAGCAGTGCTCAAATCGAAACTACTCATAAATTGTATACCCTCGCACCTGCTTAATACGACGTCGATTCCCTCAGGATTATTGTAATCAGGGTCGATTCGTTCGTTCAATTCCCTCACATCTAAACATGCGCGTATAGTGCCGTCCTTTTTCACAACCACGACGAGAGGGTTTATAAATGGACTTTTGCAGTATTCCACTACGCTTAAACTGAGCATCCGCTCAATTTCTTTTTGTACTAAGTCGCGATGATGCAATGGAATCGGATATGACTTTTTTAAATAAGGAGTGGAGTCACGGATCTTAAATTCATAAGAATAGTCGTGAAACTTTCCCGGCACATCACTAAAACAGTCTCGATACTCCCCTAAAAGTTCCAGGAGTCTGAGCTTTTCCTGATCGTTTAATTCCGCGATGGGGTTAACCTTATCCCAGATATCCTCGTCCGTAGGATGATTATGCGCAGGTTTGGTCCAGGGAATACTGAGTTCGTCCTGAATCAAATACCATCTCCCCATTTTTACGATACTTGCTTAAAAAGTTCAAAACCAAGCTTTCGTCCACAAGCTCTATGCAATCATCAACAATATTTATCTTAAAATCTAATAATCTAATTATATCACATCCAATTATACATGGGCGTATCAACCTATTCACTACCAAAAATGTACCCTCGGCCTCCGAGGACCCTGCCTTCACCCTTGCAAAAAATTGCTTTTTCAGTCTCACGGACTTTTCACTGGTAAAACCGGTCGCTTGCAAGCTGATGACCGGGAGAGTCGGCAGTTTTTCCCAGCTCACCCTATTTGAATTATAAAAAATGTCCGAGACGCATGATATGCTACTCCCGAAATCTATAAAAGCGTCGACATCAACTCCCTCTATCAATAATCGAACGACGGACTCAATATCTAACCTTTTGATATTGGGCTCACGCTCCTCTTCAAGCAAAAAATCTCGCGGGCAGTCGAAAATCGACACAACATTAAGGTCTGACTCAACGTCATCCTCACCTGAAGAGCTTTCGCCCGCAATAAACCTACCTAACAAGTCTAAAAAATCATCATCGTTCCCAGTTGTAATAAGCGTGGCTGCACTTGAGCTAGTGCGCCCGTCCAAGTATCCTATCACAACATTTACTCGTTTTTTTCATCCTCATTCAAACCCTCCTGAGACTCGCCTCCTTCCAATGAGTCCGAAATCTCAACGATCTCAAGCTCATTGACTTGTGGGTTACGGGACACATATCGACCCGGAGGTGTGTAAGCTCCCGGGTTATTATTTTTATTCGGGGGTGTGACATTTGGATTGGGGTGGATACGAGTTGGAGTAGGGCTAGGTTGGTTACCTACGACCCTCGCCGGTGCTGAGGCTCGAAACGACGAATTATTTACGCTGTTTTGAGGATTAAAAAGCGGTCGTGTCTGCGTACGCTTTTCAAACGGTGTGCTTGCAAAATTTTCGCGACGGTAATTTTCGTGCATGGCATTCAACGCACTCGTGTTTTTCAAACGGTCAAGAAGGTTTAGAAAAGCTTGAATATCCACGATGATTTGCGTGTTGGTGGCTGACTGCACCTGGCTATCAAAATGCCGCAATAAGCACTCAATTAAATACCCCACATCTGGGGGGTTATCCAAAGATTTAATATCATTCAAAAGTCTGACTGCGTACTCCGACCGGCTTAAATTATTCTTGGCCATGTAATATCCGAATTCTAAGTTTCACCGAATTTTTAATTGAACGTAGGCATTCCAAAATTTGCTCAAAAACGCGCTTTCGAATTCTAAAAATGTCTCGAAATTTTCGCTCAGATACATGAACCAATCAAGAGCCGGACCCTTGAGAGACTGTTCAAGCACGTGCTTGAATCTACACTCTTGCAGGTTCGTACTCTCGAAGTACGTTTTAAGCGTTCTTCAATAGACCCTCGGGCGCTCACGTGGCCGACCTTCGAATGTGGGTGGATCGTACTTGAAAAAATTCGAACTTTCGCGTATGTGATTAAAACTATTAGGTGCAGGATTATCCCCGTTGTTAATAATCTGACTATTTGTGCTATCCATCGGAGCTTGAGGTGGACCAAAACCTCGGCCCCCTGAGGCTGCACTTACCTCCGGTACCGACCTGGCGATGATTGGACTGTATAGTCGGGTTATGAATAGTGTGGGTTTGATTGGTGTTGTCTGAGGGTTGAGATGAGGATGTAGGGTTACTGCGCTTGTCCACTCCTGCCAGCCCCAAGGCGCTCTGCACCTGAGTCTCTATACGCTCCTGGCGCCCTACCATCTTCCTCTGTACGTCAATCACCTGATCGATGCGCTCGATCTGATAAATTAACTGCTTACGTAGCGCACCTATCGCGGCGCGCCCGTCGATCTGGACCTGCGAGTATTCAGCAACATCCTCCTCGACTCGGTTCAACCGGTCTTTAATTTGATCAATGTCACCCGACGCACGATTTTTTAAAATAGTCAACTGCTCGACCTCTCCCGTGATTGTGATAACGCGAGTCTCAAGCCGCTCATTCCGATACTCGCACATCTCACGAACTCGAGAGCCCTCCATGCTAAGTCGGTTAAGCTCGCTCCTCATCTGATCAAAAGTCATGGGAAATCGTCGCCTACCTGTCTCGGACTCAGGACTTTCCTGTCGAAGTGGTGGCTCGGCAAAAGTCGAGTTAGCCACCTCGTACGGTGGTGAGAACTCAAAAGCGTTCTCGTGTGCCGCGTCGACTCGCGTACTTGCTGCATCGGTACCGGCAGCCAGTACACGACTGTTTCCTCGCTCCACGATGATATTAGGGACGTTCTCCCTACGATAATCGAGAATAAGGTCGTCAACCCTTTGACGTCTCTCCGCGATGCTTACATGGTCACTTCCTGACGCTGAATCGGGTGACTCCGTCCTTACCGGGACCATTTTTTTACTCCGAGCGAGCTGCTTTCGCTTACTTGCCATTCTCACTCCCTTACCCCTCCCTCCAGCCAGACTGTATCGATTTGGCGACTCGCCCTCCAACAAAAAGTATCAAAACGACCGATCTGCCTGACCAAGAAAAAAAAGAAAAGAGAAATAAAATAATAATAATAATAATGCAACGGATAACAACAATAGTAATATCAATAAAAAAGAGAAATAAAAAAAAAAAACTCCCACTTTAAATCTTAATACATCCCATCTACTGCAGAAACATTAATAAAGTGTATTGAACCAAATAATTCGCAAACAACTTATTACTCGGATTATGTACAACACAACAGTGAGTCCAAACGCCCAAAATTTTACGACATTCTTTCCACGCTAGTAGTAGGGGCATGTACGTTTTGGCGCAGGTAGGAATCTACCTTACCGACCAAGTGGTTTGAGTCTGGGCTAAGATTCCTACCTTACCGACGGTGGTGTTACCGACCCCGTGCGCTGGGTTATCCGCTCTACCTTACCGACGTCGTTCGCTGGGTTATCCTATACTTTACCGACCCCGTGCGCTGGGTTATCCCTCTACCTTACCGACGTTGTGCGCTGAGTTTTTACTTTACCTTACCGACTTTTGTGCGCTGGGTTTGACTTTTAACATTTTTATGTGCCACCAACTTATAAAGAGAAGTGTTGATAAATAAATAAAACATGTGAGCAAGTTTAAACTAATTTTTTTTTTTCATGCATTCAATACAATCTTTTTTATATGGTCTTAAGTATAAATTATGAACATAGCAACGAATGTACAAAAGAATATCATTATTACACTTTAAATTTTTGGTAGTTTATCCAACGCGAACTCGATGCTGGAGGCTGCGTTCTGGATGATGAATTCCTTTGGCAGCTCTCGAATGTCCTCGGGTTTCATGAACGACAGATGGCGCGTCTGATTGAAAATCTTAATTGATCTCTCGAGTGATGGTGTATTTTGCTTGTAGAATTTCTTCAGGAGTTCGACGTTTCTCACCGCAAACTCAGTTTCGTCGGCTCCATTGTGTTGCGGGCATACCGTCAGTAGTTTTTGTTTGCGAAGAGTGTCTAATCCAGGGAAGCCCATTTCGTTGATGTCGTGCACATTGAATTTGAATCTTTGGAGCCACTTTTTGCTTATTTGTCCTTTTACGATTACTTTTTTGGAATGTCCTAAACACGCTCGAATTATCCTACCAACTTTAGTGTAGGGAATATCACCAGACTTCCAAGGAATGTCGTGATGATACCATTTAATATTATTATTTTCTTCAATCAAGTCGACATCAAGCATGCTCAAAGAAAAAAGTGGTTTAAAAAGAAAAACAAAGGGATCTGAGTCCTCGCTCAGGGAGATGATTGCGAGTTTTTTGAGAATGTAGTCATTTCTAGGCTGTCTAAAGCCTTGCATGTCGACGATGTACTCCATGGTGACTGAAGTAGATCTGGTTTGTCACTTTGATTTTATAGTTTTTTCACATCACCATTCATGGGGTTGTACTCCACCATACGGTCATGAATTATGAGACAGTAAGCAGCAGTACCTGCGGGAAAATTTGCTCTTGCGTCAAGCTCGATTTGAACGTCAACAAGAGCACTTTTGAGCGACTCGTTTTGCTTGGAACAATCGATACAAATCAAAGGTATATAGGATTTGAACTGTTCTTTGTCCAAAATAGGTTTGGGATCTTTGTTGTAGTAAGCTAATTGAAACGATGAAAACATATCGTAAGCCAAAGCGTACTGTTCTGTGGTAAAGTCTAAATTTAAATCACTATAAGGATAATACTGTGAGTTTAAAAAAAGTTTAACGTTTCTTAGATTACAATGATCAAATAGGCTTGAATTTGCAGTGTTTTTATTCTTTCGATTGGTTTGAAAGCCCAGTATGACAAAACGAGGCTTCTCTAGTTGATTTGATGTCTTGACTGTCCAAATATGCTTGGAGGTAGAGGGGAGTTCGGGATACTCATACAACTCCCAAGTTCGAAAGCTCATGATGATATTTTTTTTTAATTGATTCAGGAGAGAGATTTTGTGTCAATCTGAAGCTGTAACGTAAGGCACTAACCATTCTATTTTTGATAAAGTTATGGTATACTCTTCATAGAGAGGGGGATTAGCTGCACTTGTTTGATAAATAGCGTTGACGTTATTTCTAGAACGAATGAGTACGAGTTCATGTTTGGTGTTGACAACAATCTTTTTATAATACTTGGCAAAACCAAAAATTAAGCTCAATGGAATTGAAACATCGAAATGATCTGCAGCACCAACTTCAGCTTCATCTTCAACATCGATCCACCCAGCGTTTTTCAAAAAATGTTTTTGACTTGGAGTTATAGATAACCAGTTTTTTATTAAAGTGGTTACCCCACATTTTTACATTTATCAATTTCAATTGCATTTAACTCGTATCGAATCTCTTCAAAGAGGTGGCAAATAGCATTGTTAACTAGCCAAGTATTACTGAATGCGGCTTTAACCATTTTACCGCAAATGTGTAGACAACTTCGAGACGGTAGAACACACAAGTCTTGATTTTGAATGGAAATTCTGATTTCATCACTGTTGTTGTTGTAGTTACTCATATTGTACGGTTGATGAGCGTGTATCTCACAATGAGAAATGGACTCATCGAAAACAACTGGAGCCTGAAAATTAAGAATCTCGTCCATTGCAGCAGCAGAAGAAAAAGCAAACTATTTTTTTAAAACCTTTAAAAGAAAGCCCTAGGCTTTTTAGAAACTGAACGTTTTGGTTTGTTAGCCATCGTGATGACTGTTTGACGGTTCGTTGATGACTGGTAATTGGTTGCCATACTGGTTTACTTATATATCCTCTTGAATTGAATACTATACCCATAATTACATCGACTTTAAATGTAGTCTGATTGTAATCACTTCCTGTTGTAAATTAACTAATCGACCGTCTTGATCAACTATACGTAGTTCCAAGTGATTTATAGTGTTTACTGTGACAAGTAAGTAAATCGGTTGCGAAGGTATTTCAATAATTTTATAACCCGGCGGCACTGCAGGAAAAAACTCGTAAATAGTGTGCACTTTTTGGCCGTTTATGTAGGCTCCAGATGTAATTTTGCACTCCACTCTTAAGGGGGTACATATACCTAAAAAAAAAAACTCAGAAAAAATTTTGTAAGTCTTTTAAAAATTATTTATTCAAAAAGATATTTTTTTCTAATATACAGACATTTTTACATAGTTTTTTAAATTTAGAAAATTAAAATAAGTGTTTTTATAAGTGTTATAAAATTCAGCTTATTCAGGCTATAAAAGTTCATTGCTCGTAAAGTCAAAATTTTTCCTTAAAGCGGATGGACCCAGGACTTGGCATAGTTGTTGTACATGTGAACCCTCATGAGCGGAACCTCAGGCAACCAAATCCAAGCATTATTAAGCTACTTGCATACTCTAAAATTGCTTAGTGTGGTAAAAATTTTGATAGCTTTTATCATTTTAGTCAATTTCTGGTGTGCCATCAGCTTAATAATGCTTAGATTTGGTTGCCTGAGGTTGCGCTCATGAGGGTTCACATGTACAACAAGTGTGCAAAGTCCTGGGTCCATCCGCTGTTTGGAAAAATTTTGGCTTTACGAGCAATGCCCTCATTTTCTCAAAAATCACATATTTGAGAAAATGGCTTTTAAAGTTCTGAACAGATTTTGATGAATAAAATGTAACACATCAACACATAAACATTTATATTTTGAAAATATCTTGTCACAGGGCTCTTGCTTGATGTAAATACTCTTTTGCACACAGCCGGATACTTTATTTTTTTTCTCCTGCTCCTAAAAAGACCCAATCAGCTTTTTTATCAAAAACACAGATCACACACTATTAGGCACCAAGACCAAGTTAAGACTTTGAGTCAGCGGAGTCTTCATATGCAATTATCTTAAAATTATCTTTAACTTTAAATCACAGAATTATTTTTTCACTTCACATTTGTACACAAACACATTTTTTTTAACAATTAAAAAACTTCATTAATTTACCTGGTAAGAATTGGTCATTTATTCTTAAATTTTTTTTTTTTTAATAAAACTAACTTATTTACTTCAGATTGAAATAATAACACAAACAAAACCAAGTGAAGTAGAATTTCACTCGAAAGATGACTCAAAGAACAAAAAAGTCGTCGCGAACTTTTAACGCTGCAGAAATACCTAATTTGATATCGATAGATCGATATTCGATACTAATTGGTGTAATATACTAAAGTAGACTCGTAGAGGTAATATATGTCATATATTATGTCATAAAGGTTATAAACTTTTTTATGCGATCGATTCTAACTTAATAAATTGTTTTTAGCATTAGACTTGAAATGAAAGTTAATCTGTCAATCTTAACTTTCATTATTAAGATATTGTGTCGCGGAAAAAAATCTAATCACAGATAACAAAATTTTCTGTTTTTTCATCGCTTTTATTAGATGAAAACGATATAAATACTTACAGTTCTGTTCGTGGATAAAAAAAAAATTATACCTACTGTTATAGTGCTGCAATTCAAAAGTGGACTCGGGAATACAACCCTCGAAGGCCCGTTGTCCTTGATGCCAGCGACTATAATCTCCTGTCACAGTCGGCTCCGTACCGACAAACTTCCTGAAATAGGGAAAAATACCGTCCGCGTTTATAAATCCCTACACGATTTATTAAAACGGGGAGGGCGCGACAGCTCGTTATTTCGGTAGGTGGGCGCGGGCTATGAGATCGAGTACGAGGAACACCGGTTTAGAATTAAGTAGTTTCGGACAAGTTAATTTTCAATATTTAATAAAAAAAGAAATTAACTTAAAAACTAATACAATATTACTAATTAACACGGTAACGAATTATCAATTGCTCGCGACCGAGAATTTAAACTGATAACAAACAAAATAGTCGATGTTCTCTAAATCAGACTGCGCGCGTACGCAACAACCTGCTGCTATCGGCAGCTTACGCGCGCGTGAGAAAAACAAAGATTATTACAATAACAGTGTACTAAATACACTCACACGCAATCATACTCACTCACACATATACAATGAACTTACAGAATCGCCAAGGTGCACCCCATACCAAGCCGTCAGGCTAAACAAAATGCCAGGCTACGATGCCTACCAGCCGCAATAGATGCCACACTCGAGTCGCCGTACTGCCGTCGTAAAGCGGCCCAGGAGTTGACGTGAAATGACAACTTCACGAATAAACACCACACTCTCACACTACGGCTCTACAACAACGCGCGACGCGAATGACGATAATTGCTTCGATTCCCGTTCACGAGTAGCTTCTTCAAGATCTGCCGTAAATCGATCTCCAGATCTTCGCGCGTCTGCCGGACGTCGGTTTAGCTCCCCGTCGTCCTCGGCTTCCAAAAGCCGGTTGACTCGCCTTGACAAAAGAATGCTTCTCGGGTGATGACAATCGATCCCGCACCTTCTGTCACTTACAACACTCTCTTCAACGGCGTGTTACTCCCGAAAAGTACAATCGTACGTCGAACCGAGACGAGTTGAATTTCATGTACGTCTTCACGCACGGACGCAAAAATTGCGAGTGGCTTCCCGATTCCCGCTCTACTACCTCAAAGGTCCGCTCTGAGCTGCGTTCGACAGTCACGTAACTCGTGCCAAATCCAAAATCGTTACCGTCGATTTAATTACGATCACTGACTGTCACACTCCCCTCCCAGAGGTGACGTATCCGAAAAATACGTCGCTTCGAAAAACTTGAACGCAGTTCGGGTTAATCAGGAACGCCCGCTACCTGAAGCTCGCTGTCTTCAGGATTTTCGCTCGCATCCCTCGCTGGCTGATTTCCTTCGTTTGAAGATTCCGGTTCCACTCTTGCGATCCAATCTTCTAACCAATGAAAATTCCCCAGCCAGTGCAAGCTGTCATTACTTCCGACTGTCCTACCAGTCGTCAGCCAGCTTGTTCAGTATCTTAAGTCCAGCTGAACAAGCTCGAGTGCCATCTCCGAGTGATGGCTTGGCCACAATTACGGCGGAGTAGAGGTTATGTTTTCTACTCTACCGGTTGATTGTTTTTCAGCCTTTCAGGGCACTTAGACCTTATGTGTCCTTTTTGCCTGCACCTGTAGCATCTAACTGGGCTACTTCTGTCAGGAATTTTTTCGCCTCCATCACTCTCACTTGATCTCGAAGATGGGCTCCCAGTACTTGATCTCGAAGAACTACCAGTACTTTCATCGCTCATATTCGATCTCGGAGAAGGACTCCTAGAGTTCCCTCCGTCTTCCGACCTACGTCTTTGGTTGCCTTGTCTGGCCTTTCTTGAATTCTGGGTCCTCGGGCTCGATGGCTTACCAGAGTTCTTACTTTTAGCCTGGATTTGAGACATCAAATTCAACAGGCGGCTCATAACCGTGGCGTCGTCAGACTTGCCATTCATAGTCGTTGCGGCTATGTTTATTTTCGGTTTTTCGTTTGCCTTACTTTCTTTATAAGCCAGATTTGGCCATAATGACGTTGACGGTGACGGTGGTGGTCTATAAAATGTTTCACTAATTGTTGTTTTTTCTACCTCGACCGCTTGACTTAGTAAGCCTATAACTGACTTCATTTCGTCTCGCCTAATTTGTTTTCGCAAATTTGGCCGCATATTCGTCAACATAAAGTCGACTCTTTCCATCTCGGTCGGTACAGGTCTCATCTTTAACAAAAGTGACTGCAGACATGTAATATAGTCTCGTACCGGTTCTTCTACACCTTGCGTTCGGTTGGTAGCCTCCACACGTAAGCTCTGCTGGTAATCACCAATACCATACCACTCACGGGCTTCCTGACAGAACTTTGTCCAGGTGTCGATGTTAATTTTGCTGTCCCGGTACTATGTTGACGCTAAACCTGTCAACAATATAGGCAGTGCATCTAACAACTGTTTCTCTGTCAAGCCAGCTAATTCATTAGCCTCTTCGACTTGAATTAGAAACTGCTCGAGGCTTGACTCGCTGCTACCATCGAACTTGATATTCCATCTTCGTACGATCGAGCCAATGTCAGTAGGCTTTTCTAACCTCTGTGGGTTCTGACTAGCCTGTCACGGCATACGTAATCCAGCCTGTTGTAGGCCCTGTAGCCGCTCTAACTCTGCCGTCAAGACCTTTATTTGGTCTTGAATTTTCTGAATGGCACTCGCCCTTGTCGTACCACCAATCGGACTAAAACCGTTCCGATCTTGCATCAACGGATCGCCAAAATTCATCCTGGCTCCATGGACTTGATAAGAATTCTCCGTAGATATACTACACTCGTCCGTAGAGTGTTGCAAAATGCCGGGCCTTACTGTACTAGACACCGGTCTCACTGTTTGCCGGTTATGGTCGGCTAAACAATGTCGGTCGTCTTTCTCTTCGAGAACTCTTATTCTCGCTTGCAGTTTTTTTGAATTCTCCTGTAAACTCTTGCATAGTTCTCAGGAGTTCTTCCACCATCCCGCCATCCTGACTAGTTTCATCATCTTCAGCCTGGTTGGCATTCTCTCTATCCCTGGTGGTCGCATTTGACTGAAGTCGGGTTGCCGCCTTTATTACCTGCTCGTCCATTAAGACAGCTAAAAGGTAATCCCCGCTTGTGGTGTAATTCGGGTCAAGAATTGTTGAACCCGATCTTTCCCACATAGTAGTGGCTATGAACTCGGCTCGAACTTCTTCGCGCTTGACCTTGACTGCATCTTGGTCAACTGATTCATCCGTGATAAAATCTTCGGCTGAGTATTATCCCCATAAGCCACCTTATCAGCCTTGCATGCTTTTCACGAGTTGGGCCGTTAGGCTTGAGTTGCAACTCTCTCAAAGCCTCTTCGACTACATCCTCGTCTCCTGCAACCACCCACGAATTAACCAGGTCTTCCTTTGCTTGCTGCTTCATCTCTGCCAGCCTAAAGTTCGCAAAAAGAAGTACCTAAACCCTCGTGACAGTAACTAGCACACTCTAACTTAATTTTAAATTGACAAACGCAATACTATTAATTTTCGATCTTCAACAGTCCTGAAAAAAAACGAAAAATTATTTATATTTCTGAGTTTGATTCCAAGAGAAAAAAAAAATCCACCCGAAGGTTCAGCAAAGAGAAAAACTAAATAGGCTTAATAGCCTGCTGACTCGCTCCCGGTTTTGACAAAAACCCGAAGTCGGCTCGAAAGCCAAAACAAAACAAAAAAAATTAAAAAAAAAACAAAATAAAAAGATCCAGCTGTTTTAACCCGTGTCAAAACACTGGTTTTCTCTCTAACTCAGATATATAATTTACAGTTGTTACTGAACACTAGTCAGTAACACGCTGTATTTAAATAAACAAATTACAAGTATAACAGATTTCACAAATTAAGTCAGTATTTATTCCGCTAGACGCTCAACTCACACTACTGTCAGGAATTCCGGGTATTTTACAAAGTGGGAAATATAAGAAATCAAAACAAGCAAAATCAAAAATTCTCCACTTTGTAAACACAGCCTGAGAATTTATATTCTCACACACACATACACTCGTTATGCTAGTCTAAGCGGTAATGAGCTCTTTGTTTTTCTCAAATTCGTTGCGACCGACCTTGAACCCGTTGGCTGCAGTACCTCGCTACTGTGCTCGTCCCAATAGACTTACATACATCTACAAATGTCTTTGGGCGCCATGCTATAGGCACTCAATGGTATTAACCCACCACGTTGTTGGGTGCCATGTTATAGGCACTCAATCGTGGAAACCCACCACGTTGTTGGGCGCCATGTTATAGTGCTGCAATTCAAAAGTGGACTCGGGAATACAACCCTCGAAGGCCCGTTGTCCTTGATGCCAGCGACTATAATCTCCTGTCACAGTCGGCTCCGTACCGACAAACTTCCTGAAATAGGGAAAAATACCGCCCGCGTTTATAAATCCCTACACGATTTATTAAAACGGGGAGGGCGCGACTGCTCGTTATTTCGGTAGGTGGGCGCGGGCTATGGGATCGAGTACGAGGAACACCGGTTTAGAATTAAGTAGTTTCGGACAAGTTAATTTTCAATATTTAATAAAAAAAGAAATTAACTTAAAAACTAATACAATATTACTAATTAACACGGTAACGAATTATCAATTGCTCGAGACCGAGCATTTAAACTGATAACAAACAAAATAGTCGATGTTCTCTAAATCAGACTGCGCGCGTACACAACAACCTGCTGCTATCGGCAGCTTATGCGCGCGTGAGAAAAACAAAGATTATTACAATAACAGTGTACTAAATACAATCACACACGATCATACTCACTCACACATATACAATGAACTTACAGAATCGCCAAGGTGCACCCCATACCAAGCCGTCAGGCTAAACAAAATGCCAGGCTACGATGCCTACCAGCCGCAATAGATGCCACACTCGAG
The DNA here is from genome assembly GCA_038277355.1 of Encarsia formosa. Lineage (NCBI taxonomy): Eukaryota > Metazoa > Arthropoda > Insecta > Hymenoptera > Aphelinidae > Encarsia > Encarsia formosa. Next base: position 25,325,458 of record CM076187.1, read on the forward strand.
TCGCCGTACAGCCGTCGTAAAGCGGTCCAGGAGTTGACGTGAAATGACAACTTCATGAATAAACACCACACTCTCACACTACGGCTCTACAACAACGCGCGACGCGAATGACGATAATTGCTTCGATTCCCGTTCACGAGTAGCTTCTTTAAGATCTGCCGTAAATCGATCTCCAGATCTTCCCGGGTGATGACAATCGATCCCGCACCTTCTGTCACTTACAACACTCTCTTCGACGGCGTGTTACTCCCGAAAAGTACAATCGTACGTCGAACCGAGACGAGTTGAATTTCATGTACGTCTTCACGCACGGACACGAAAATTACGAGTGGCTTCCCGATTCCCGCTCTACCACCTCAGAGGTCCACTCTGAGCTGCGTTCGACAGTCACGTGACTCGCGCCAAATCCTAAATCGTTACCGACGATTTAATTACGATCACTGACTGTCACACTACATTGCGAAAATTAAAAAAGGAAAAAATACATCGAAAAAGCATTTGTACCTATAGTATCGTAGAAAGTATTTTTGCTACTAGAACGGACTTAAAATTCTTGAATTTCAAAAAAAGCCATTTCAACGTTAATTTAATAAATTGAATGTCTTTATTAAATTAACTGTAACTTTTTTTCCTTAACGAATCAAGAAACGCGGTTTGCGTTATTTGAAAGCTGATGTAAAAGTACATCAAAAAACATAAAAAACTGAAAATTGATTTTTTGAAAAATTTTAGGTATATGTACCCCCTTAAGAACCTTTTGGAACCCTTGGAAGGGATTCAGTACTTTCCATTTGGGGAGCATAATGAAGTTGTCTCGACAGAAAATGCACTCCCAAACTCTTTGATTATATTCGACGATATTTCCGCTGAACGGCAAGACAATGTGAGGGCATTCTTCTGTATAGGGAGGCACAAAAATGTAGATTCTTTCTATCTCTGTCAATCTTATGCTCGCGTTCCAAAACATTTAGTTCGAGACAGCGTTAACCTATTGACAATATTTCGGCAAGATGAGACCAACATCAAACATATATACGCAGATCATCCGGGCTCGGATACATTAGCTTTGAAAAAAAAAAAATAAAAAGGTCATGAATTTACTTATATCGCAGTGAGTCGCTAAGTTTTGGCGCGCGCAGGTGACTGAGTAGGGATCTTGTGGGGACCTTGTGGCCCGATAAAATAAAAAAAAAAATGAAAAAAAAATCACCGCGACTGTGAATGTTTATAATACTCGCTTTCGGCTTGCACGTGATTTTAAAGTGTGCAAGGGACACGAGTTGACAGAGTATGGCCAATAATGATCGGACTTATGGGTTCGCGGGAAAACTCGGTGGTCCTCGATTAGATGTATGATAGTAGTCTCTACCATGGCTCCCAATTTGTCCGGGTCTTGGTGTCATTCAGGGCACCCGGAATAGCTGTGATTGTCCAAGTCCGGAAAACAGCTCTACAGTCCTGCACGTTGGCGGGAGCTGGATACGAATTCCTGGTGGACTCGATGAAAGCTTCTCTCGTGACACATGGCACGGATGACCGATCGCGAAAAATAAAATTAAGGAAAAGAAAACAGCGTGGCTACGTTGAGCTTCACTAATACTATTTCAAAAAAAAAAAAATGTACACGTTGGTAAATATAATTTACGTGGAGGTGGAACTATCCGAACTTGAGATGCATTTAAAATGTATGTGATGCCTCAAGCGGGATAAAAGTTTCAAGTGTCCCCCCGGGCCTGGGTGTGGCTATTTAAACCCTCGGTTGCGAAACGGAGAAAATTCGCGTGGGTCTCTTGCGGTTACGCAAATTCGTCAATCGCGTGATCACAGGACGAAACGTTGCGCATCTTTCACGAGCCTTTGATTTGCCCAAGTTTACGTTTTGGGGAATGGGGGGGGGGGTTTACAAGCTGGCCAGTGTTAGAAACACATAGGGTACTCGGAGTGGGGGTTTCAAAATAAATCACCTACGATATATACCGATCTTCAGCTGCGACGACCTTGGCAGCGTGAAAAAACTCGAGAGCGCGCGAGCCTTCAAACTTTGGTGCTCACTGCGAATTTGAAATATCAAATAATAAATAATAACAAAAAAATAATTAAAAATAATAAAATCACAAAAAAAATCTCTCGAAAGGCTGGCTACAGGTCAGGTACCTTGCAAGTCCGACGGAGACATGACGCTGTGGTGTGCGATGATTTCACACAGTGGCGTGCGCTCACGTCTTTGCATTGTAAATAGTTTATTGATATCGAACGTTAAGTAGACTTAGATTTGCGACTGATCTTTGATCAGATTTATTGTTGATTAGCCGATAAGAAAGGTCATTTCGTTACACATTTATTTCACGACCTTCGATTCCAAATCTTTGATAATATCGACTTCTATCGCTATCTATGACTATTCGTTGATTTTGTTGTCTATTAGTACCAGTCTTTAAAAATTCAAAATTCACCATACTACGTAATAATTATTGAGTTTTAATTATTGGAGTAGTGAATCAGTAAATATATAGAATGAAGGTCCTGACTCCGCGTTTGATTTCCGCTTTGATAGGGGATGAGTCCCACTGGGTAGACTGCGTCGTGGTGGAGACGACAGACAGCTCGGGAAAGCTCGGCTTTGATCGATCGTAAGTGAGGTATCACGATCAGCTGGAAACCTGCGTGTAAACGAGCTCGCTGCTTTATCATTCATAAAATGAATATAAAATAGATATGTGTATCAGTCAATAAATAAAATACAAAAATTTTTAATTTTTCAATTTTGTAAGCTTCCTGCCAGACAGGTACTTTGCATTACCGAATGAAGTTATTCAAAAGATTAGCCCCCCACCCCCCCCCCACCCCCCACCCCCCATCTTTCGGTTGATTGTGAGGGGCGATAGACTCGTCCAAAGTTGCAGGAGCGCTGCAGGCGAGTAAGTGTTCCTTGAAGTTGACAACGCACTCAAAATAAATCTCCTGTCCGTTATCGAAAACTTCCTCAGTGGAGTATTCATGTTCTTAGGATTCAGTTAGGCGGGTAATGTCAGCATGATTTGCCAAAAAGGAAGAAAAGTTGCGCTCTAACTGTGCTAGCCTAGTCTGACATGCAGTTGTCATCTTAATTTTTCCTAATTTTTGAAAAATTTTGTAGGAGTTGCCTATTTTCCTGATCAGTTCTAGCTGGCTCGCATATAAGTTTTCCATTTTTTTAGATTTATTTTAAAACAAAGAATTTGAATGCAAAGTGAGCCGCAAAGTTCAAAGTGACAAAAAGTTGTCAATAGGGTCGGCAACAAAATTTTTCAGAAAATTCAAGTGGGAATTTTAAAGCTTAAATATAAAATCAAAGAGAAAAAAAATAAAAATAAAAATTGATATGAATAAATTACATGTTCATGGGAGATAGAAGTTGGATATAAAGAGAGCAAGTCAAGTTTAAATACAAGGCTGTACAAAGTGCTCATCAGGTAAGCGACAAAACTTTCAAAATGAGAAAGAGAAAGAATTATGCTTTCAAGCTTTAAATTAAAAATAAAACTAATCTCTAAGGTGTATTCAAACATTCACTTTGACCTAAATCTAACTAAAATTAAAATTTTCAAAACAAATAAAATATATACAAGTTGTTGCTCGCTTAATCCAAGCAAGTAAATCACAGACTTAAAACAAGCAAATGAGGTTGTTGCTTTAAGTCATTACAATTCCCTTTAACAATGAGGGAATTGAATTCAATAATCAAAACAAAATTCTAATGTGAAGTTAATAAAGGTATACATTACCCAAAATTTCATCAAACAGTTACCAAACAAATTGAAATTTGAGCAAAAGCATTGAAACCATAGAAAATCTCCAGTAAGTGTTCAAGTATGAAAGTGCTACCCTAACACATCCAACCAACCAAAGTGTATTGTTTATAATCTGAGTAGGTGATTGATGTTTACAATTTGAGTGTGAGTGTGAGAGTGTTGATTACATTAAGAGTGTTGCTAATTATAAGCCTAACAAACCCAACTGTGTGCTGCTGCTGTTTACATCACTCCACTGCTGCCTTCTCCTACCCTAGAGCAAAAAAATTAGTTTTTTTTTTTTTTGCCTAACGATAAGTTACAATTGCTTCTTAAAAGCAAAACAATACAAGAGAGAGATAGAAAAGGGGGGAGTGCTAGCTTCACTGCACCCACGTATGATGAGTGAGATTAACTGGGCTTACACCTCCTTTTGCACAATACACCTTTTCCTTTTCAGCACTTTAATTTTCGCTAAAGAACACATTCACCACTAAAAGGCAGTGGTGACTCTTGAAACATCACACGCGGCACACCGAGCTAAGGCGCCAAGAAGGTGATGGTGCTCGCCATGTGCTCCAAAGACACCGCGAACTGTCCATCATTAATCCTCAATTAACTCGTCCATCCGGATCAAAAAGATCCGGCTCGAAGGACCATAAAAGAATTAAGTAGGACGAGGTAATAGAATCGGGTATAGTTCATGGACTACACTTATTTTAACAAGATAAGCTTTGATTTTATTTGGTGCTTGGGGCACATGGTAAGCGGGGTGAACTCGCAGCGACCATAAGTGAACTGACCGTGCCTTTAGCATACGGCGACGCAGCGCCATGGTCAGTCGCTTAGCGCGCTAAGAATTTGAAATAATTGAATTTAATTAGAAAATCTGTTAAAAGTTTTAAAATAAAATCCACAAAATAAAAAGATCAAAATTCAATTTTTAAATGTCGTTTTCTGACAGTACTTCTTTACAATTATTCACTTACTTAATCTAAATTTGCACCAAAACACTTAATGCACACGCGAGGATTATGATTAGCAACAATTATAACAAAATAACAACAAGATAATCTGATATCTCTCACACAAATCTTTAAATAATTCATACCAAACATACATTTCCAGCACAGACTCAAAACCGTGATCTACGATTTAAAAAAACACACTTAATCGGTAACACTCGCTATAAGAAACCTCGATATAAGAAACTTCCCCGCTGCTGCTGTCACACTGATACACACACTCTCAAAATGCGTCCCTCCACCATGCGCGCCTCTTTTTCCACGCACTCGCGCCGGCACGCACTGCTGCTGCCAAATGAAACAATTGAAAAACAACAGTAGGGCAACATATGTGTAGAAAGTAACTATTTTAAGTAAATAGTTATACATAAGGTTTGAATGCGATAAACTAAGCCCGATGTATAGTCTGTAAAGGGTAATGAAGTAAAAAAACAATAATAATAAATAAAATGAAACGAAAGTGTTTTGTTAATACATGATAATCAGTAAAAATAATTTAAAAAAAAAATGGGTTTTTTCTGCCTCAGCGCTTTTTCTCTTGTTGAATTATGTGAGTACACGCGGTATGAGCGCCGTGTGCAATACTGCTGTGTGCATGCGTGTGTACTAAAGCTGCTGCCGAAGAACGACGGCGTAGCTAACTTCTCGTTCTGGTACTCGCGCGTACGGTCACGCGATGTAATGCTTATCGAAACCAAGTATATTATTTTATTTAATAAACGTTAATAATTGTTTTTAACCACTCTGAGCCTTTCTTCAACGATCCTCGATCCCTTTATTTACAACATAGTAGCAGAGCGTAGTTTAGTGAACAAAAAGTGTGGTTAAGTAAAAAACATGCGCTACGAAAATCTTTTTCTCTTTTCTATGCCACCTTTTGCAGGAACATAGAAAATATTTTTACTAATAATTTGCTTAGAAGCTAAGTAAGTGAGAGGCGTGAAAAGCCTGTAGAAAAAATCCGTGCAAAAGGTTGATGTACGAGGATTTAATTTTGTGAGACCGCTTGGCGCGTCGTGAGGTGAAGCGAGCGCATGGCAAAAATTGAGGTTAAGCACATGTTGAGATTTTTGAAAATCGAGTTTTGAATTAAATGATCAAAGCAAATATTTAATTGGATTAAAGACAAAATGAACAGTGAAGAGTCGAAATTTACGGAAATTTCTATTAGTAAAGAGTATAGAAATTATTTAAGAAAGAGATTTCTAAGAGGTTTGATTAACGTTTTGAAAATAAATTTATACATAGAAGAGAGTATACAATAAAAACTGAAAATGGCTAAATATGCAAAAGTCAACGATATTTCAATTCCTATTTTTGATGGGATTGATTACGAGAACTGGAAGTTCAGATAAATGGCTACATTAGATTATAAAGAGTGTCTAGAACCAGCGGAACGAGAAAAAGAAGCCGGTGAAAAAGCAGAAGATTGGAAAAAGAAGGATTCAAAAGCAAAAACAATTTTGATCAGCACAATTTCAAACAAACAGCTAGAGTATATACGTGAATGCAAGACGACTCTAGAGATGATGAATGTTTTGAAAAATATGTACGCAAAAGAATCTACAACTCTACAAATAATAAACAAACACAAGCTAGAACAAGTGAAGTTAAAAAATTATGACACACCTGAAGAATTCTTTGTGGATTTTGAAAAGGCATGTAATAATTTCAAAGCTGCCGGTAGTAAAATAAGTGATTAAGAAAAAATGCGTTTTATGATTAATGCTTCAACAATAAGTTATTGTTATATTGGTGATTTAACCGATTTTGTGCCAGCTAAAGACATAACAGTGGATCTTGTAAAAGCAAAAATACAAGAGAAAAGCTTGTGTTAAAGTGAAATGAATAAAAAACCAAGTGTTAGTACTTTCAATGCAAAAATGAAAGGTACTTGTTTCCAATGCGGAAAATTTGGGCACTACAAAAATGATTGCCCACAACAACAACAAAGCAGCAACGGCAGAGGTGCTCACTCTCATCGAGGGAGAGGAGCTCAATACTATCAGCGAGGTCAGCGAGACAGCCAACGAGGCAACGGCAGAGCCGGTGTTCATCGAGGTTGAGGACGAGGAGGACATCGAACAGCAGAGTCAACCAACGAGCCGCGGAGCGGTCTAAGTCAGGAAAAACTAAAATATTTTTTAAAATTATGATGGTGTAGTTCATGTTGATTTAAAGAATGTTTATTTTGTTTATGGTATGAGAAAAAATATTTTGAGTATTTTTAGAATAAATGAATCTAGCACTGTTGTGATTAAGAATGAAAATGCAAAAATTTACAACAATGATAGAAAATTGATAGCTATTGCAAACAAAATTGATAATTTATACATTTTAGATAGTTTTGTTAATAAAAATAAAGATGAAAATATTCATGCTAATACTTTGAAATTGTCAGATAAAGAGAAATGGCACAGGGCTCTAGGCTATGTAGATTTTCAATATTTAAATAAATCAGTTAAAAATAAATTGCTAGAAGGTTTGCCAGATAAATTAGAAAATGATATTTTGAAATGTGCAAACTGTATACGGAGTAAAATGGCAAATGTACCATTTGATAATGAGAGAACTGAATCGTTGGAGATTTTGGAATTGATCCATACCGATTTGAATGGTCCACATAAAACTACTGGTTATTGTGGAGAAAAATATTTTTTGACTTTTATAGATGATTACAGTAAATGTACGAGAACTTACTGCATTAAGAGAAAAAAATGAAACAGCAGGTTGTTTCGTAGAATATGTGAATTTAGTCAAGAATCTTTTCAGTAAAAAAGTTAAGAAATTACGTTGTGATAGCAGGAAAGAATATTTAAATCGCGAAATTTATAATTTTGTTAAATATAAAGGTATTGAGTTGTCACCATGCCCAAGCTACGTACACGAATTGAACGGTATAGCAGAACGATACAACAGATCCGCAATGGATATCGGTCGTTGTTGAGCCCGGGAAGCGGGAATTGATAACAGGTATTGGCCTGAATTTATAAAAACAGTCTCTTATTTAAAAAATCGTACAATTGCTAATACTCAGGAGAATAAAACTCCTTTTGAAATATTTTTTGGCAAGAAACCTAATGTGAAACATTTAAAGATTTATGGCAGTAAAGTTTTTTGAGAATCCCTTAAGTTTTAAGGAAAGGTAAATGAGATGATAAAACTAAAGTAGGTATTTTAGTAGGTTATAATAATGATAGCTATAGAGTCTTGTTAAATAACAAAGTAATTAATGCCAGACATGTTAACGTAATCGAAAATGAGAAAGAATTAATTTGCATGAAAAAAATGAATATGAATGAGAATGAAAATGTTGATGAAGAAAATTGTATTAATTTAAGGTTAGAGAATGAAAATGATACTGGGGGAGATGATGATGATGATGAGTATGAATCGGATGAAAATATTTCAAGCGAGCGTGATGATGTTGAATATATTGAGAGAAGTGGAAAAATTGGTGAGAATGAAAATTTGACTATCCCTTAAAGATCGAATAGGAAAAGAAGTCCTGTTCAAAGATACGGTAATCCTGTAACACATTGTGTTTATGTCGATTGTGTAAATGCGAATATACCGAATACATTCGAGGAGGCGCTAAACTCCAGCGAATCGAAAAATTTGCAAAAGGCAATGAACTCCGAAGTTGAAAGTTTAAATAAAAACAAAACATGGGTAGTTATTGACAAACCTAAAGATAAGAAAATAATTGATGTTAAATGGATTTATAAAAAGAAAAATGATGATACTTATAAAGCCAGACTAGTAGTTAGAGGTTTTCAACAAAAAGAATATTTGGAAAATGTTTATTCACCTGTTGGTAAAATGCAAACTTTAAATTATCTATTAAGTTACAGTTGTGCGAATAATTTATTTGTAGAACAAATGGACGTTCAGACAGCATTTTTACATGGCAACGTAAAATCCGAAGTTTACATTTATGTATCTAAAGGTTATTGTCTTGTCGGCACGTGCTCCCCCTTTTTAATATTAAAATAGTTTTCAGATAATTCTTCAATTATTTACAAATTATTCAATTATAAGTTAAATAAGATAAATTAATAAGTATAAGTAAGAGAGAGAGAGAGAATAAATAGAAGAAAAACAGAGAGGGAGGGAAAAAGCGAACAGGAGCTGGGAAAAGGAAGAGAGCGAGAAGACAAGAGAAGCGCTTCAGCACGGGACGCCTGGCTGAGTGAAGGAAAAGCCAGCAGCGGACCCAAACAATAGAGCGTCACGGCAAGGAGGCTGGAGGCCATAAACAAACCCCCATGATCACCGGTCAGTGACATTGACCCAATGAGGCATCAAAGAAACGGGTCCCATAACAGTTTAGGCGGACCATACCTGTAGGAGAGGGAATTCACACCTGAGGAGTATTATTATAAATTAGGCCAAGGCCAAGCCCTCTTGAAAACGGGGCCAAATCATTGGTTTTTCCCCCAGATTCAGACGTACATGGGAGGGTCCATGATCCCCTCTACGGGGGTGGGTCCTCACGCACCGGGGTATAATTAGGGCCACGAACGCGGGCCCAGGAGCTTGGTTATTCAGTCACGATCCAGAACTCGTCCCACGCACATCGTTCCGCGAGAAAGATCTCTATAACTTGACTCACGGGAGTTAGAGATTTTCATAGACTCGATATCTTTAAAAATAGATCGAGTACAACTTGAGTGACTATTTATAGTCTCATATCAAGGGCATTTCTGAGTTTACAATTAGTGCACCTAATTCGCGAGTTTTCAGATAAGTGCGAGGGTTAATAAAAATTAGAGTTCCAGCAGTGACTATTTGATTCTGAAAGACTTTTAAGAAACATCAGCCTTTGTTTCTGACTAAAGAAAAGAGCCTGGAATTTCCTTCAGGACTGCGTAAGAACCACCGATTCACCACCTCAAGCAGCTCAGCGGGAATCTTCGGCTTTCACTCTCTCTCTCTCTCTCTCTCTCTCTGTGCAGTGTCCAGAACTTTATAGAAAGTAAGATTATTTTTAAGAGGAGGGTATATGGCTCGTCTGGGTATGCCGGTAACTCTGATGGCAGTTTTGCCATGAAAACATAAACCTAGATAGTCTCCCATACACAATCGCGTGGTCGTATCTGCGCCGCCTTGCGGCGACAAACCGAAACCAGCGGCAAATTTAAAAATAGAATAAGCAACATTTTTTTTATGACTCTCATAGTTATGAATATTATTTTTTTTTATTTGCCATCAAATTGATAATTATACCATCGTCAATTATTTATTCATTCTGAAAAAGTAATAAGCTTATAAAGCAATTTATTGATTTCTTTTAACACTTATAATAAATCATAAGATTTATTATTACAATTTGATTTTATTGTTTTATTTATTTTATTTGCAGTTTATTTATCATTTTCAGAAAAAAAAAACTTTGATAGCCATTTAGTCATTCTATCATTTTTTTGTATTGTTTTTTTTCCAATTTTACTTGAATCTTATCATTTTTAAGTTTCTATTTTTGACAGAATAAGTACAATACTTTTTCACTCTTTTTACTTTTTGTTATTTATTTTAAATCTTTTGATTTGAATATTATTCTTGTTTTTTTTTTTTTTTAATTTTAGCAGTGTAATTAATACACATTTTTTATAATTATTTTTCATCTTATTCTTTTTTAGGTAAAAATTTGATTACATGTGATCCAATTTTTTTTCTCAGCATATGTCAACTAAAAAGATTCTTTTTAAATTAATTTTCTTTTTGTTTATTTGTTTGTTTGTTTTTTTTTTTCTTTTAGAAGCAACTTTTTTAATTTTTTTCATTTTTATTCATAATAATAAAATTTTTTTTTTTTCAAGTTGTGATACAATAGTTTCATGTAACTCATTAAAACTTTAAAATTCTTTAGAATATCAATATTTAAATAAATTTTCTTTTGATCAATTTATTATTAATTTCTTTAATTATTTATCAATCAAGCATTATCTTTTTATCAATGTTAATTTTTTCATTTTTTTATAAATAACTTATTTTTTCAAATTTTTCAAAACTTAATTTGAATCAATATAATATTTTTTATTTCATGTTAAATTATATCGATATTCGTTTCAATCAAATTTTTCACTAGTATTTCATTTATTTTTGTAATTTTTTTTATTTTTTTTATTCATTGTTTAATAATCAAACATTTTTTTAAATTATACCATAATTTGAAAATTGCAACTTTCATTGATTTCGAATAAGTTTTTATTTTTATTTTTTTAGACCATCATTCTATCAAGAATTTCTTTTTTCTTTTTTTATTATTTATTTATTTTTTTTTCATGTTACTTTTTTGTAATATTAAATGTTTTGCAACATAAATATATTTTGGTAAATTATTTTATTTCTGTAATACGATTTGAATACCCCAAATATTTATCCAGTTACAGCAAATAGTACAAGAGCAGTCAAAGAATGCTCACTACACTGTACACTGCAGCAAGATTTAAATCATATCATGAAATGTAAATGCCTGCTGGCAGTGTGCAGCAAGAGCAATGCATCTTCATTTGAGTCAAATCACTAAAATATGTCAGAACTGAGTCAGTAAAAATCTTTAAGAAAAATCAATAAAAACAAAAAGTTGGTTCTAATAAGTAAACAGTGACGCAAATATCATTTAAGTGTCAACTTTTATTTGTGTAGTTAGGTATTATTGCTTTCAAAACTTTTATTTATCCGGCTGAACCAAGAAGTATAAGAGCCGAAGCAGATATCAAAGACTGCACTGCACACTGCAGATACATTTAATTCATATCATGAAATTTACATGATGCTGGCAGTGTGCAGCAAGAGCAATGCAGCTACACTTGAGTCAAATCACTAAAATATGTCAGCACTGAGTGAGTAAAAATCTTTAAGAAAAATCAATAATAACAAAAAGTTGGTTCTAATAAGTAAACAGTGACTCAAAAATCATTTATGTGTCAACTTTTATTTGTGTAGTTAGGTACTATTGGTTTAAAACTTTTATTTATCCGGCTGAACCAAGTAGTGTAAGAGCCGGAGCAGATGTCAAAGACTGCACTGCACACTGCAGCTACAATTAAATCATATCATGAAATGTAAATGCCTGCTGGCAGTGTGCAGCAAGAGCAATGCATCTTCATTTGAGTCAAATCACTAAAATATGTCAGAACTGAGTCAGTAAAAATCTTTAAGAAAAATCAATAAAAACAAAAAGTTGGTTCTAATAAGTAAACAGTGACGCAAATATCATTTAAGTGTCAACTTTTATTTGTGTAGTTAGGTATTATTGCTTTCAAAACTTTTATTTATCCGGCTGAACCAAGAAGTATAAGAGCCGAAGCAGATATCAAAGACTGCACTGCACACTGCAGATACATTTAATTCATATCATGAAATTTACATGATGCTGGCAGTGTGCAGCAAGAGCAATGCAGCTACACTTGAGTCAAATCACTAAAATATGTCAGCACTGAGTGAGTAAAAATCTTTAAGAAAAATCAATAATAACAAAAAGTTGGTTCTAATAAGTAAACAGTGACTCAAAAATCATTTATGTGTCAACTTTTATTTGTGTAGTTAGGTACTATTGGTTTAAAACTTTTATTTATCCGGCTGAACCAAGTAGTGTAAGAGCCGGAGCAGATGTCAAAGACTGCACTGCACACTGCAGCTACAATTAAATCATATCATGAAATGTAAATGCCTGCTGGCAGTGTGCAGCAAGAGCAATGCAGCTTCATTTGAGTCAAATCACTAAAATATGTCAGAACTGAGTCAGTAAAAATCTTTAAGAAAAATCAATAATAACAAAAAGTTGGTGCTAAAAAGTAAACAGTGACTCAAAAATCATTTATGTGTCAACTTTTATTTGTGTAGTTAGGTACTATTGGTTTTACAACTTTTATTTATCCGGCTGAACCAAGTAGTGTAAGAGCTGGAGCCGATGTCAAAGACTGCACTGCACACTGCAGCTACATTTAAATCATATCATGAAATGTACATGATGCTGGCAGTGTGCAGCAAGAGCAATGCAGCTTCACTTGAGTCAAATCACTAAAATATGTCAGCACAGAGTGAGTAAAAATCTTTAAGAAAAATCAATAATAACAAAAAGTTGGTTCTAATAAGTAAACAGTGACTCAAAAATCATTTATGTGTCAACTTTTATTTGTGTAGTTAGGTACTATTGGTTTAAAACTTTTATTTATCCGGCTGAACCAAGTAGTGTAAGAGCCGGAGCAGATGTCAAAGACTGCACTGCACACTGCAGCTACATTTAAATCATATCATGAAATGTAAATGCCTGCTGGCAGTGTGCAGCAAGAGCAATGCAGCTTCATTTGAGTCAAATCATCAAAATATGCCAGCGCTGAGTCAGTAAAAATCTTTAAGAAAAATCAATAAAAACAAAAAGTTGGTTCTAATAAGGAAACAGTAATTTGATAATCATTGAAATGTCATTGTTACAATTTAATTATCATTGAGATACCAACTTTTAGTTATCAAGTTCACTCTCACTATTCATCCTGTCTAGGTTAAATGTATAACTGCAGGAGACAATGCCGGCAGTCTGCAGTAGGAGCATTGCAACTTGATTCGAGTCATCATTGAAATGTATACTACTTGCACCATTTATTAATCCTACAACTTTTTTAAGTCTGAATGATTAATCTTGAGTGAAGTTGATAATTATAAGAGATATAAAAAAAATGCTCGGCTTACTTACCAATTCCATTGGTGCCCTTTGACTCATGATTTATAAATTATTTCAAGTAACCACTAAGCTCTTATTAAATTTAGTAATGTTTATAATTGAAAATTGGTAAATAAAAAATTCACTGCTTTGCAGCAGTCAGCAGTGTCAGCTGTCAGCTGACAGTACTGCATGCAAATTGCCACACCATGCTGCAGCCTGCACTCTACCACACTCTACTAGCTAACGACGTAACCTCAATAAGTTATTTGTACTTTTCAAATAACTTTTTTTTTACAATGTGGATTTTGAAAAAAATTAATAGTATTTTACAAAATATTATTTTTAATAGTTGTAACTTGTTTTTTAACTTTAAAAGAAAAAAAAATTACTCATCAATTTTGCAAAGAAGCTGCGTGTGAGTTCACCATCTACATGGTATGTTTCATGGTACAAGACAACTTCTCATGAATCTGTTTTACCTCTTTACACCTTAGATCGTACTTTTCATGTGAAATCTTCAATTTATCTTTAAAATAAAAATTATCGACATGAATAGATTCTGTGAAATAGCCTCCATGGTGCTTACTATTTGTTTTTACGATTAATACTACCATTTTTTTTTACGGGAGAAATTAAGTTGGTGATGGGCGTTTAGGCGTCATTTAGTGTCATCTGCTACGGTGAGTAAATATTAAATAAAAAATTTTTTTGTCGACTTTTGGCATATAAAGGGGTAAGCACTATACAAAACCATATTTCAAATACGTGTATAAAATTTTATTAACTTTTGTATTGTAAAAAAAAAGTTATTTGAAAAGTACGAAACTTACACTAGGGGGCGCTGATAGTCGCTATATATCCTCCTCTTAAGGAAGTAGCTCGTGTAACGTTTTGTAATGGTTTGGTTTTTATAATAAATAGATTTTCCTAGTAGTCTTTCGGGTTTTGTAGTTTTATTAATTAACCTCCTCTCAGTTATTCGAATCACCTACCCAGTCACACAAAAGGGTGAAGTAGAGTTGAATTAATTAAATAGATCCATCCCAATTTCGGGACATGACACTGGTGCATTTGCCGTTATATTTAAATAACTGAGAGACTAAAATAAATAAAAGTGGTAATATTAAAAAAAAAAAAAAAAAAAAAAGAAAGGTAGAGAGACGAGAATTTTTCTTCAGACGGTCCGATTTTCATTGAGGTTTTGAAAAAAGAATTCCCCGGTACTAAAATAGAGGAAAGTAGAAAGGATTTCCAAGTTCAATAATAAATAAAATAAAAATAATTATAATATACAGGGTGACCCATTTTAAAAAATCCACCCTAATAACTCGCTTGGGAAGGCCCAAATCGAAAAAAATGTGGAGACCAAAATTTCATTACTTTTTGGGGCTAGTAAGATGAGCCCAAAAAAACTGGGCCCGGGGCCTTATTTTGGGCCCCATGGACCCAAACTTCATTTTTTCAAATGGGAACCCCTATTTTTGACCTTGGATTCGAAAAGAGCGGAAAATTTTACTTTTTTAATTTTTAGGTATTTTTTGGAATTTTTTTTGGGCCCCCATGAGGCCCGACAGGGCTTTTAAGACTTTTATAAGCCCCATTTCTTTTTAACCCAAAATTAAATCGAAACTAACGCATTTTTTGCATAGCACACGAATTGGGAAAGTTTCTTGGTTCAAAATTTCCAACAAAATGGGCCCAAAAAAATTGGGCCCGGGACCTTATAGCAACAATAGTTGCTAACCACGGGGTTGCTCCGAGGAGCTGTTGCCACTAGAAAATGTGGCGGGCGAGTGAGCCTGCAGCCGAAAATCGTAGGCACGAAGATTTGGTTACCTGGCGCGCGTGATGACGTAGCACCGGCCGGTCGCGCCGACACAAGCCCACCGCTCGTGGTCCCCACTACTTTCGACCAGGAATTGCGTCGCGTGGCTCGGCCCTATACTCCCGGCTGGGTGACGCGATCCCCCACCTCGCGATCTGCGGCGTTGTCTTCTTGCTCTTGGCCCGTTGATTCGCGGCCAAACGTTTTACTAAACAAATAAAAAGTAACGCCAAAAATTTTTAAAACTTAACTTTCCACGATGTCAAACGCGGACCTGTTGCATGGTCCCCAAAACCAAATTTATTCATTTCATTAACAAATTACTAAAAAGAAACTACTATCTCAAAATCAACTGAATAAATTTTTGTTTAGCACTCCCTTGATCAGGGTGAGTTTTACTTATGCCACTCCTTATTTTCCTGATCCCTTTGGATTTGTGCCAACTGCTCTTTCTCCCATATCAAATCAAACTCATCGACCGTGAGTTGAAGATATTCCGATGTGTCAATTCCAAAATCTTGAGGCCAAGCGTTACGCACACCTGGTCTTCGCACAGGTGGAGGAGGTACGAAGTCGGCGAGACGTGGTCGCTGATCCTCAGCTTTCAGCATAGCACGCTCATACACTTGCGGGATTTGTGCATGATTCCTTTCGTCGTTGCCGACGGAGGCGATTCTCGGGTACTCCAATTCATCGTTAATTTGTGTGGCTTTGCCGTGCATCCTTTTCCCGCGGCATCTCTTACTGATCTCTTCTACCTTCCGGGGAGTTACAAATTTTCCGAAATATGGATCACTGGTCTGTACTGCCACTTCAACTTTATTATCACTTCGCGACGACCTTCCGGTGATTACGCAATACGCGGGCATCAGCCTTACTTTGGTAGAATATGTGGTGGTTCGAACAGCCGGCGATCGCAACGTTCGAGTCCCACAATTTCGTTCGTCTTCACGCGCCAAGCAACGACGTCGCGCCTGACAACGAGGCAACGAGATCAACAACAAAAAAGGGGATTCGACTTCCAACCTTCGCACGCGCTGGTCGTCGTTTTCGTATTTAAAACTTTACACTCAACCTTATTGTATTTTGTCAAATAAACGTTAGATAATTATTGTAAATAATTTACTTTTATTTCATCTTATTCTGAGCTCGGGAAGGCTCATTAAAATTCACATTTCCCAAAAATATAACACATCGGATTTCACTTTAAGCGACATTTCCCCCTTTTTTTTTTAGAATATCACCGTAGGAACGTCAAATGATCACTGACGGTGCACGCGCCTACCGGGTTCGAGTTCCTATGCACGGGAGGCGATACTAGCCCAGCGATTGATTAGCACCTCATTGTAAGCCCGCGGCCGCTTCCGCGAATTTCCCGAGCGCCTCGGCCTTGAAACTCGAGCCCTGCTTGTTGCTGAAAATTTTTAAAATGTAGAAAAAGGAACTGTAAACAATGCATCGTAGTATACAAGCTGAAAATATACGAAAATAGGACGCTTTTGACGGTTTATCGTTCCGAACACGCTCGGTGATATTTTTTTAACGATGAAACGTGAAATCGTCCCCACTCTGTCTCATTCACCTTATTTATCAAAAAGTACGATGAGTTGCTGATTCTGCGAGACACCTCGTAAGGCCCTACCCCGATCACGAAACATTTTGCAATTTCCCGGTTTTCCAGGTTTGAGACAGGGTTGGCCTTCACCAGAACCTCATCCTCAATATTGAATTCCACGAAGAACTGTGATTTCTTACGATTATATTTCTCCGCTCGTTTCTCGCCGCGTGTTTTCATGCGTTCCTGAGCGAGCGCGATTTTTCTTTCCCTGGGTTCATTTTCTAAAACCGTGGAGGAGCGCAAATACTTTTGCCTCACGCGCACAGGCTCATGGCCTCATTGAAGTTCAACAGTAGAGAAACCTGTAGTATCGTGCGTCGTTTCGTTCAAAATCTCTTCGATCGTTTTTACGTATGGCTCCCAGCCGGTGTGTTTTTGGCTTGTGAAAGTGCGAAAAAAATGCCCGATTTTCTTATTTGTTCTTTTCACTATGCTACTTTGCGGGTGACGGATTGAAGATAAGACCATCTCAACTCCTTCTTCTGTGAGTTTTTGTAACCAGACCGGCGAAGTTAACTGGGATCCATGATCATTGAAAATCCTACGAGGTTTCCCATACTTTGGAACGTAATCCTCGAAAATTTTCTTTATCGTTGTCCTTGTGTTTTGTCTCCGGATCGGATACAGAACGACGAAGTTGCTAAAAGCATCGATCGTAACGATTAAATTTTTTAAGGCCAGCCTTAGACGTAGGTAATGGACCGTAAAAATCTATACTGACTAGATCGCCAGAAGCCTCCGGAATTATATTCTGCATCGACGCGAAACACGGCTGAGTCAAACTTTTGTTTCTTTGGCAAGAATCACAAAACGCGATTAACTTGCGAGCTTTGTGTTTCAAACTAGGTATATAAAAATCTTCGCTCAACATGCGAATGATTTTCTTGGCTTCAATATGACCATAAACTTCGTGAGTCTCGAGTATAAGGTCCACGCATAAGCTTGTAGGAACTACTACTCGGTAACCACCACCGTGACATCTTTTTACCAACATTCCGTCCACGATTTTGTATACGTGCGGCGATTTTTCACAGGCGTCGGACATCAATCTCTGAAGATTTTCGTCCAGTTTTTGCACCTGAGCGAGTTTCCTCATTCTTTTATCAAATTGTGGTGAATATCTTTGACTCGTCAGTAACGCTATGACTACCTCACCTGGATCTTTGAGTCCCCCCCCCCCCCGGCTTGTCTCGGGCAATCGACTAAGTCGGCCACGACATGTTTTTTCCTGGGAACGTGCTCGATCGTTATATTATATTCCTGCATCTGCAGAATCCACCTTTGAATTCGCTGGCTCCCGAAGCCACTGCGGAATAAAAACTATATAGCCTTATGGTCGGTTCTTAAAATGATACACGCGCCACGCAAGTACGTATCCAATTTCTCAAGACTCCAGGAAATAGCCTTTAACTCTTTCTTGGTAGTAAAGTATGCTAATTCCGGACCTTTTCAAGTGCGACTTATGAACGTGATAACTCTCTCTTCACCCTCCTCACCTTTTTGCGACAATGACGCAGCGATCGAAAAATCACAAGCGTCGGTAGCCAATATATATGGTTTGTTTGGGTCGGGATAAGACAAGCAAACTACCTTCACGAATAGAGCTTTAATTTGCACAAATTTTGTTTGTTGATTGTCCCCCCCACTCCCATTTCCTTTGCTTTTTTAACAACTCAAGTAGCGGTGCTAATAGACTCGAGTGATGGTTCGCAAATTTTGAGTAAAAATTTATAAAGCTGAGGAATGAGCGCAGAGTTTTAAGATTCATAGGACGTTCAAAATTTTTTATTTTATCTATCCTATCCTCTTATGGACGTATCCCTTGCGGGGTCAAGATAAATCCTAAAAACTTTGCCTCTAGCGTGAAAAATTTACACTTTAAAAAATTTATTGTTATATTAAACTGCAGTAGTCTCTTAAATAAATTTTCGAGGTGACTCAAGTGTTCACTTACGTTTTTTGAGACGATTAGCATATCATCAGCGAAGTTTAAAAAGAAATCCCCGAGACCTTGCAAAGGTTTGTACACACCACGGCACAGCGCTGCACCACTAGTTTTTATACTAAATGCTGCCACGTTGTATTCGTACACATGACCTTCTTGTAAAAAAGCAATATATTTTTTGCTACGCTCGGTCAAGGGAATTTGCCAATAGCTGCTCGCCAAATCCAGGCTAGAAATTTTTTCTACCTCTCGGCAAATCTGCATAACTTCGTCGATGCTACGAGTCGACTCATGGTCATCCACGAGGAACTCATTTAAAACTCTTGCGTCTAAACATATGCGTACTGACCCATCAGATTTCACCACAGATATGATTGGACTTGCATATTGTGAACTTGATCGTCTTATCACCGTGATTCATCGGGAACTGCTAGCCGGGAAATGTCGGATTCATTATTTTTCGCTGATTCCTAATTATTATGATAGTATGGTTCTTAAATAATTATATTTTACGCAATTGACGATTGAAGTAAGAACAATATTTGAAAATATAGGTTGAGAAAAATAGAATGGAAAAGCTACAGTGCATATATATTGAACCGACCGAACATAAACATAACCGTAAATCTTTAAACGAAGATGGACGGCATGGTAGGCTTTATCGTGGAGTATCATTGACTCACTCACTCTAAACGTAAATTCAAAAGTTAAATTTTAAAAATTTAAATGAAATTAGGAAAAATAAAATTAAAAAAAAAAATTAAAGTAGCATCAGATTTTTTACCGCAAAACTAACTGGCATTAAATAATCAGTAAAATGCGAGGTAAAATGCTTCTTGCGAGAACCAGCTGCAAGTCAGCAAATTTTTCTGATTAAAAACAAATTTGGGGCTCAAGTAAAGGGATTGAGCCTTCCTTGGGACAGTCCTTTTTAAAAAGTAAAAGATTTTTAACCGTCAAATAATCAAAAATAGAATAAAGAATGATCTTTTTACGAGGGCCAACTGGAAATCGGCAAATCATTTTGAACCCACAATAAAGAATTGAATAAAAAACGATGTTTTTAATACGAGAGCCACCCAGAGGTCAGCAAATGAATTTGAACCCAAGTTTAAACCCTAACTAAAGGGATCAAGCCTTCCTTAGAAGAGTCCTATTTTAAAAATAAAAGATTTTTGACCGCCAAAGTACCGAAAATTGAATAAAAAATAAAGTTCTTATTACAAGGGCCAGCTGGAAGTCAGCAAATAAATTTTACCCGTAAGTAAAGAGATCGAACCTGCCTTATGAGAGTCCTTTTTGAAAAGTAAAATATTTTTGACCGCCAAAGTATCGAAAATTGATTAAAATACGATTTTCTGATTACAAGGGCCACCTGAAAGACGGTAAATCGATTTTAACCTCAAGTAAAGAGACCGAACCTTCCTTAGGACAGCTTTTTGAAAAGTAAAAGATTTTTGACCGTCAGAGTATCGAAACTTGAATAAAAAACGATGTTCTTATTATGAGGGCCACCCAGAGGTCGGCAAATCGATTTTAACCTTAAATAAAGAGATCGAACCTTGCTTAGGACAACCCTTCTTTAAAAGTAAAAGATTTTTGACTGTCAAAGTATCGAAAATTGAATAAAAAATGATGTTCTTATTACGAGAGCTAGCTGGAAGTCGGCAAATCAATTTTATCCTTAAGTAAAGAGATCGAACCTTCCTTAGGACAGTCTTTTTTAAAAGTAAAATATTTTTGACCGTTAGAGTATCGAAAATTGAATGAAAAACGATGTTCTTATTACGAGGGGCACCCAGAGGTCGGCAAATGAATTTGAACTTTAACTAAAGGGATCAAGCCTTCCTTAGAAGAGTCCTATTTCAAAAGTAAAAGATTTTTGACCGCCAAAGTATCGAAAATTGATTAAAATACGATTTTCTGATAACAAGGGCCACCTGGAAGTCGGTAAATCGATTGTAACCTTAAGTAAAAAGATCGAACCTTCCTTAGGACAGCTTTTTTAAAAGTAAAAGATTTTTGACCGACAGAGTATCGAAACTTGAATAAAAAACGATGTTCTTATTACGAGGGCCAGCTGGACATCGGCGAATAAATTTATACCCTAACTAAAGGAATCGAGCCTTGGTTAGGACAGTCTTTTTAGATAGGCAAAAGATTTTTAACCGTCAAACTATCAAAAATTTAATAAAAAATAAAGTTGTTATTACAAGGGCCAGCTGGAATCGGCAAAACAATTTTGACCTTAAGTAATAAGATCGAACCTTGCTTAGGACAGTCTTTTTTAAAAAAACTGTCCCAATGAAGGCTTGATCCGTTTAGTTAGGGTTCTAATTTTTTTGCCGCCTTTCAGCTTGCCCTCATAAGAAGAACATCGTTTTTAAATTAATTTTCGATACTTTGCCGGTCAAAAATCTTTTACTTTTAAAAAAGACTGAGCAAGGTTCGATCTCTTTACTTAAGGTTTAAATTGATTTGCTGACTTCCAGTTGGCCCTTGTAATAAGCACTATTTTTTTCATAAAATTTTTGATAGTTTGACGGTTAGAAATCTGTTTCATATCTAAAAAGACAGCCCTAACCAAGGCTCGATTCCTTTGGTTAGGGTTCAAATTTATTTGCCAACCTCTGGGTGGCCCTCGTGATGAGACCATCAAATTTTATTCAAGTTCAATACTTTGACGGTCAAAAATCTTTTACTTATAAAGAAGGACTGTCCTAAGCAAGGTTCGATCTCTTTATTTATGGTTAAAATCGTTTTGCCAACTTCCAGGTGACCTTTGTAATAAGAACAGCTTTTTTTAATCAATTTTCGATACTTTGGCGGTCAATAATCTTTTACTTTAAAATAGGGCTCTCCTAAGGAAGGCTTGATCCGTTTTGTTAGGGTTCAAACTTATTTACCGACTTCCAGCTTGCCCTCGTAATAAGAACATCGTTTTTTATTCAATTCTCGATACTCTGACGGTCAAAAATATTTTACTTTTACAAAAGGACTCTCATCAGGAAGGTTTGATCTCTTTACATAAGGGTAAAATTGATTTGCTAACTTCCAGCTGGCCCTCGTAATAAGAACATCGTTTTTTAAACAATTTTTGATACTTTGGCGGTCAAAAATCTTTTAATTTAAAGTAGGACTCTCCTAAGGAAAGCTTGATTCCTTTAGTTAGGGTTCAAGTTCATTTGCTGACCTCTGGGTGGCCCTCGTAATAAGAACATCGTCTTTTTATCAATTTTCGATTTTTTGACGGTCAAAAATCTTTTACTTTTAAAGAAGGACTGTCCTAAGCAAGGTTCAATCTCTTTATTTAAGGTTAAAATCGATTTGCCGACTTCTAAGTGACCCTTGTAATAAGAACATCGTTTTTTGAGCAATTTTCGATACTCTAACGGACAAAAATCTTTTACTTTTAAAACAGGACTTCCATAAGGCAGGTTCGATCTCTTTACATAAGGGTAGAATTGATTTGCTGGCTTCCAGCTGGCCCTCGTAATAAGAACATCGTTTTTTAAACAATTTTCGATACTTTGGCGGTCAAAACTCTTTTAATTTAAAGTGGGACTCTCCTAAGGAAGGCTTGATCCCTTTAGTTAGGGTTCAAGTTCATTTGCTGACCTTCAGGTTGCCTTCGTCATATGAATATCGTTTTTTATTCAATTTTCGATACCATGACGGTCAAAATTCGTTTGCTTTTAAAAAAAACTGTCCTAAGGAAGGTTCGATCTCTTTAGTTAGAGTTCATATTCATTTGCCAACCTCTGGGTGGCCCTCGTAATAAAAACATCGTTTTTTAATCAATTTTCGATACTTTAGTGGTCAAAAATCTTTTATTTTTAAAATAGGACTCTCTTAAGGAAGGCTTGATCCCTTTAGTTAGGGTTCAAGATCATTTGCTGAGCTTCAGGTTGCCTTCGTCATAAGAATATCGTTTTTTATTCAATTTTCGATACCATGACGGTCAAAAATCTTTTTCTTTTAAAAAACACTCTCCTAAGCCGGGTTCGATCTCTTTACTTAAGGTCAAAATTGTTTTGCTGAATTCCAGCTGGCCCTTCTAATAAGAACTTTATTTTTTATTAAATTTTTGATCGATCTTAAATATTTGTTGACTTTGTGTTGATTATCCAGGCAGGTTAAATAAACTAGATGTAATTAGTTCATAAGATTTTTTATTATCTTCACGACGTTTCGAGGGAACAACCCTCCTGTTCAGGTGACTGTTTATAAAATGTTTTATTATATTAATTAGTAACAAATCGTATAAAGTTATAAATATTGATTATATTAATCAGTAACAAATTGTATAAAGTTATAAATATTGAGTACGATATAATAATAACAAGAAACATACCATATAAATAATTAATATAAATATCACAGAGCATCACAGCAGTAGCTATCGAGTCAAATTATGCTTAAAAGTAACATCGCCAATACATTAGTCAGAGTAAATAAGACTTAAGGTCAAATTGCGATAAGGTAATTCGAAAATAATACATAAATTAGGAATAGAGTATAAGTAGATACAGAAATCGGTCATAATTTCGTTCTCAACAGATGAAAAGTATTGCTATACGAATCGCTCAAGTCAAAAGAATTAGTTTTTATATTAATAGTATTATTATTGCAATTAATAAAAAACGATTCTGAAATTAATCTCTTGTAGTCATTTTTCTCTCTATCCAATATACGTGGTTTCTTAAAATTAAAAGAATGTCCTAACTCACTCATATGCAAAGAAATTTCTGACTGTTTTTTGTAACATTTCTCATGTTCTTTGACACGGGTATTTAAACTACGACTAGTTTCACCGACATATTCGGCATTACAGTCATTACAAGAAAGTAAATATGTGCAACCTTTAGTGTCGAACAAATCCGTCTTATCTTTACCAAGTACAATGAATTTTCTGAGAGTGTTATTGAGTTTAGGAACACAATTTAAATTATATTTAATGCACATCTTACTAAATTTACAAAAAACATTCTTGTTTAAAAAAGGAAAAGAAATAGAGCTGATTTTGTTATTACTATTATTCAATTCTAATAAATCATTTGATCTCAATCTTAGGTATTTTAGTCTCTGTGAAATGTATTTATCTATAAATTTAATAGGATATTTATTGGACAAAAGTAAGGTTTTTACAATCTCAAGATTTTTTGAATGAAATTGTGGCGAAGACAAATTAATAGCTCTATCAACGAGATTGTAAATCATATTCTTTTTTAGACTATCCGGATGCGCTGATTCAAAGTTAAGAAATCTACAAGAAGAAGATGGTTTTATATACCAATCATATTCTAGCTTATTATCATTAACCTTAAACCGCACATCTAAAAAACTAAGACCAGAATGTGATTCAATCTCATGTGTAAAAACCAACTTATCATCATAACTATTAAAGACGTCTAAAACGGTCTCAATATTATCCTGGTGTACACATAAAAATGTGTCATCCACATACCTCACAAAAAACTCAATATTGACATCTAAATCTTTCAGTTTATTAAAACAATGATCTTCAAGATCCGTCATGACAAGATCAGCAATGAGAGGAGAAATAGGTGAACCCATAGGTGTGCCTGCTATTTGTTTATAAACGTTATTATTAAATTGGAAGTAAGTGTTATTAAACAAAATATCAACTCCCTCAACTATGTCAACAAAAGGTATTTTACAGTGGTTATTTATCTGGTGAAATCTTTTATCTAAAGAAAGTTTAACTAAATGCTGTGGAATACTAGTGAAAAGAGATTTAACATCTAAAGAAATCAGTCTATAATTATCCGGTATGAGAGAATTTTTTAATTTTTTGATGAGTTCAAAACTATTTTTGACTGATGTATTAGAAGTGAATTTACATTTTTGTAATTCATGAAGAATAATTTTTGCTAAAAGATGAATTGAGGAATTTATGGTTGAAATAATTGGTCTGAAAGGAATACCAGGTTTATGTAGCTTAGGTAAGCAATACATTTTAGGTAGTTCAGTCTCAGTAAAAGTGAAAGGGTTGGCATTAGGTTTAGTTTTGTTTCTATATTTTCTAAATAATAAATTCTGTGTGTTAAGTTTATGTAAAAATGCTGAAACAGCATCATTCATGATGTTAATGGGAAGTTTTCTTTTGTTAGGGAAATGATCAGAAGTCAAATATGTATCTTTGTCATCGAGCAGTTCTTCCGACTTTCTAAAATACTCTGCCTTCTCAATGCAGACAGTCATATTACTCTTGTCAGATTCAATGAACATTAATTGTGGATTATTTTTGATGAAATGTCTAGTTTCTAATACTTTCTGGTCAAACTTTTTTTGTTCAATACTAATTCTATGTTTTTTATTAATATTATTGACCATCGTTTTTGATCGTTTGAGGGTCAAAAATCTTTTGCCTATCTAAAAAGACTGTCCTAAGCAACGCTCGATTCCTTTAGTTAGGGTTTTAATTTATTTGCCGATGTCCAGCCGGCCCTCGTAATAAGGACATCGTTTTTTTTTCAATTCTCGATACTGTGACGGTCAAAAATCTTTTACTTTTAAAAAAGGGCTGTCCTTAGGAAGGCTTGATCAGTATGTTTTGGATCCAAATTTTTTTCCTGAGCTGGCCCTCGTAATAAAAACATTATTTCTTATTGAAATCTCAATAGTTTGACGGTCAAAAATATTTTGCTCTCAAAAAAGGACTGTTCTAAGGAAGGGTCGATTCCTTTACTTAAGGTCCAAATTGATTTGCCGAGTTCTAGCTGGCCCTTGTCATAAGAACATTTTTTTTACAATTATTCAATTTTTGTTCGTTTCTCAGTGAAAAATCTTTTACTTTTAAAATAGGACTGTCCTTAGCAAGGCTCGATCTCTTTATTGTGGGTTCAAAATGATTTTCCAATTTCCAGTTGGCCCTCGTAATAAGAAGATCATTCTTTATTCTGTTTTTGATTGTTTGAGTGTTAAAAATCCTTTACTTTTTAAATGGGACTGTCTCAAGGAAGGCTCAATCCCTTTACTTCAGCTCCAAATTTGTTTTTAATCAGAAAAATTTGCTGACTTGCAGCTGGTTATCGCAATAAGCATTTTACCTCGCATTTTACTTATTATTTAAAGCCAGTTAGTTTAGCGGTAAAAAATCTGATGCTACTTTAATTTTTTTTTTTAATTTTATTGTTCCTAATTTCATTTAAATTTTTAAAATTTAACTTTTGAATTTACGTTTAGAGTGAGTGAGTCAATGATACTCCACGATAAAGCCTACCATGCCACCCATCTTCGTTTAAAAATTTACGGTTATGTTTATGTTCGATCGGTTTAATATATATGCACTGTAGCTTTTCCATTCTATTTTTCTCAACCTATATTTTCAAATATTGTTCTTACTTTCAATCGTCAATTACGTAAAATATAATTATTTAAGAACCATATGATCATAATAATTAGGAATCAGCGAAAAATAATGAATCCAACATTTCCCGGCTGGCAGTTCCTGATGAATCACGGTGTAATGCCCCAATCTAGCATCTTTTTCATCTCTTTTCGCACCGCTTCCCGATGGTTTATTGGTATTGGATACGGTTTTACGAAAAATGGCTTTGAATCTTTCAACTTGAGATCGTACTCAAAATTTTTTATATGCCCTGGTTTTTTATAGAACACTCGGCTGTACCGTATTATTAGTTTTCGTAGTTGCTCCCATGTTGAGCTAGATATGCCTTGACAAGAGTCAAGCTTTCCGTCGATTTCACCAGTCGTCAGCTCGTACGGTTCTCCTGGTTGCTGTCTTTCCTCTTTGTGAGTGAAGGAACTGCGGGTTTGATAGCATCGGTCCGCGACCTTTTGCGTCGGCTCTGGCTTCATATGAAAATGAGTATCATCGAGGATAATCTCGTCTTCGAGAGTCAGGAGTGTACGATGATCTAGCTGTGAGACTTCCACCTCGAAATTTTTGTATGAAATCTTCCTATTCCGAATGGTCATCTCTTCATGAGTGGCGTCAATAACCATTTCGAAACTTCGAAGGCTATCGATTCCCAATATGCAATCTCGAACTAATTTCGGAACTACTAAAAACACGATATCCTCCACCCGATCGCTTACGCGTGTTTCACACATCAATTGACGTTCGCTTCGGGTGGATTTTAACCCTGTGGTCCCTTTTACCGCGGTACCAGTAACAGGTAGAGTTGGACAAATCTTGGAAGAGTATATATTTTCGTCATAATAATTCTTAGATATGCAAGTGATTTGGCTCTCCGTGTAGATTAACGCGGTAGTTTCCAAACCATTTAAATAAATTTTCAATTCAGGACAGCACGCGTGCTGGGGTCGGTTCTGCTCAGACCCTTTGCATGGATCATCCAGAATTGAACTTATGTCTATCGACATAACACGTTGCATCCCGTTGATCATTTTCTTTGTCAGAAGCTAGTAAATTGCTCCAGGGATCCAAGACTCACGATGCAACGTGACTTAGTTTTTTTCTTTATCGAAATTTGCGTCATATTCATCCAGTTTGCGGTCAAGTGCTCGAGCGTCGAACTGCAAGTTTTCTGGATCTTTCTGTCAGGATTTTCCCAAAAACTTGTTTTTATTTTCGGTCGCATCCTTTTCCAACACTTGAATCGATTTGGGGTCCCGCGTTTTAAGGAATGGACCCTTTGTAAAGTTCTGATTTTGTCCAGTGGGCTGCGACACCTTTTTCGCTGGGTTTTGGTTTGCTTGCGCTGGCGGATCCTTTTTGGTAGGATTCTTTTCAGTATTTGAGCTGCAGTTTGTTTTATTTTTCTCCTGATCGGCATCGCGATATGACAACAACTCAAAAAATTTTGATTGTGTCTTAATACCCTGGGATCGGACCGCATATCTAATATCCCACTCAAAGTGGTTACCAATTGTGCGCACTAATTCTTCCTCTGTACGCTTCCCATTAAACTCTTGCGCGAAACCCCAGACATGAGTAGCGTGTTCAAGTCGGGAACATTTTTGCTCTGGGTTGTAGTTTTGGTGCTCAACCTTCCAGGTCCACACATCCTGTATCGCCTTGGACCAAAATCGCTCACGAAGACGATCTTCAAACGCAGCGAACATACTTATAGTTCTTTCAGCGGCGTCAAACCAGGCACGAGCGACGCCCTTCAGCGATTGCTTCGTATGGTACAGAGCCTCAGCGTCGTCGAGATCCATAATCTTCACATAATCTTTCATATCGTTCAAGTATCTTAAAGGTTTCTCACGGGGCTCTCCCTGAAAAGTTGGAGGTTTCATCTTGATTCGAGGTCTCGAAACATTCCCGCTCGTCACGTCAAGAACGCTCGATCTTTCATTCCCCGCCGGTCGCGGTTCGATTTGAGTAATGCCTCCCATAGGTGCTTGAAGTATACGCACGGACTCACGAATTTTTTCGACTTCCTTCTCGAGAGAAACCACTCGATCATGGTCGGTCTCGGCAGCTAACAGTAGGTTTTCATTTACGACCGTTTGTTTTTTTTCGTGTTCGATGTATTTATTTTCGATAGCGGTCATCCTTGCTTCGAATCTTAAGACGAGCGGCTCCATCAACGTATCTTCGACGTCATCCAACAAATTCCCACAAACTTGTTGAATTCCCACAACATCTTCCGGTCCCACACTTACGGTGACTCCCGCCGCAGCCGCAATTTGACTTTGCACTTCATCATGTGCCGGAATTCCAGTCGACGAAAATAAACTGCGCCGTGAAGAAGTAGCTCCAACGGGCTCGGATAGTTTCGCCAGAGATTCCCGTAACTCTAGAAAATTATCACCCAGAGTTTCGATCTCTTGAGTTTTTTCATCGAGTTTCTGATAAAGCTCGCACAAACTGTCCTCGATGACTTCAAACCACTCTTCGGAGTCTTTATTCCGCTCAAACAAGAACGTAATGTTGTTCTTGAGACTCGTGGCGAATCCTGCTTGCACAGCCGGACGCTCCGAAACCGACTTGTCGAGTTCCTTGGCCGGCATTACGTACTGCTTTCTACGCTCGAGTCATTGCAGGCTTTTTGATTTTAAATTTTTGATGCGTGAATTGCAAACGAAAAGAAAAAAATACTCAGGAAAGTTACCCTGTCTCACCCCTTACTTTAATACCCTAGCATCCTGGCAGGATCGCCATTGAAATGACCTTAACGGCACTTACCAGGTCCTAATCCTCGGTGTTTCTGCTCCGAGGTCTACATTGAAACTCGTCCATAAATTTTATACTTCAAATTTTAATTTCAGTTTTACGAAAAAAGCAAATTAAACTTCAAAACAAAACCTAATTTATTTATACTTGATCTTAAATAATTTTATTAATTCAATGAGAGTAAATACGGAGGTGTATTTCCGTAAACAAAAACTTATTATTTAAAGATAATCAAAGTGGAGAGAAAAAAATAAGAAAAAGAAAAAATTTGTTTTCTAATTATATATATATTTATTTATTTTATTTTTTTGATTTTAGGGCTTTATTTGAAGAATGTCATTTCTTAATAACGCGTGAGGATGCTAGGGGGAATAGGCAATATGACTGGGTAAACAGATAAATATAGTCGAGTGTTTTATTTTAATATTACCTTTCTTTCTTTTAACTTTATTTAACTCACAACTCTATCCTTACAATCTATATCAGAAATTTTTCATCTATTACAAAATTTATATATTATGTATATTCAATAGAATTTTTTATTTATAATCATTTAATCGAAATATAACGCAACAACAAAAATGCCATAATTTATTTGTATTCCAATAAATTATATTTTAATAAAAAAAAAAAAAAACGAATCTTATTTGTTTTAACTAAAAAGAAAACAGAGCGTCAACAATAGTTGCTAACCACGAGGTTGCTCCGAGGAGCTGTTGCCGCTAGAAAATGCGGCGAGCGAGTGAGCCCGCAGCCGAAAATCGTAGGCACGAAGATTTGGTTACCTGGCGCGCGTGATGACGTAGCAGCGGCAGGTCGCGCTGACACAAGCCCACCGCTCGTGGTCCCCACTACTTTCGACCAGGGATTGCGTCGCGTGGCTCGGCCCTATACTCCCGGCTGGATGACGCGATCCCCCACCTCGCGATCTGATGTGGTGTCTTCTTGCTCTTGGCCCGCTGAGTCGCGGCTAAACGTTTTACTAAACAAATAAAAAGTAACACCAAAATTTTTTTAAAACTTAACTTTCCACGATGTCAAACGCGGACCCGTTGCAACGGACCACTTTCCGTTAACATATCTTACCAAATCTGATGATCCGACGGCCAGAATCAGCAAATGGTTGATAAAATTAAGTTGTTATGATTATAAAGTTGTTTATCTCCCAGGGAGATCAAATATACAGGCGGATTGCCTTAGCCGTTACCCCGTAGATGCTAAAGAAACGGAGATGCGGGATATAAGTATAATAACAAGATCTGCCACAGGGAAAATTCAGAGGAAAAATTACAAAACAACACGCAGTAGGAAACCTTACGAAAGGCGGGTGAATAAATCGGGAAAGCCTGCTGTGGTAACAAAACCCGTAATAGATACTAAGAAGCGCGTCAGTAGTAACGAGAAAAACGACCTAACAATAGAACTCCTCCGAACGGAAGGTCCCACAGCGGAAGATCTTGGGGAAGGGCTAAATGAGACCTTACCAGCGACTAATACCAGCGAGTGCGACCAAGTGCAGGGGGAATTATTTGTAAAGTGTAGAGAAAAATTGTTTATGCGAAAAGATAATTATTTATATTTCATTACCACGGAAGGTAAACCATGTGACGGAGGCTCTAAACAATTAGTTGAATGTAAGAAATTACCTTTTTTCAAAGATTTAAATGTGGCGAAATAAAAGTTCATGAAGTAAGAGCACAGTCGTCTTTACGCAAACACAGATTCAGTTTCACGGTGGTATTACGAGGGAAGGAACTTTTGAGTACAGAAGAGATTAAAATTAATGTAAAGAAAGCACTTAATGTGTTGAAAGATTTATTAACGAAGTACGAGATAAATTCAGTTAGTTTAGCAGAAAGTAGCGAAATTGAAAATGTATTGTGGAAAGAGGTACTTAATATTTTTACAGATACCTTCAAAGAGTGTTCAACAAAATTTATTATATGAGAAGGGTTGTTAGAACACGTCCTGGTAAGCGAAAGAGAGCGAATATTGCGCGAAATCATGGTACAATTATGTCCGGACACCGAGGAGTACGAAAATGTTATCAAAAATTAAAGCAAAATTATTACTGGGAAAATTTGAAGGAGTCTGTACAAGAGTTTATACGAGGTTGTTTAACGTGTAATTTAAAAAAATTGAGAAAAGTAAAAACTAAACAAGAACTAGTTCTTACACCGTCAGTTTCTGAACCTTCTTTATGTACCGCGATAGATATAGTAGGACCTTTTAAGCCTACGCTGGATAATTATAATAATATATTAACGATTCGATGAACCTTCACTAAATATAGTTCAGCACTGCCTCTACGCGACGTGACCGCCGCAACAGTAGCAGAAACGCTAGTAAGAAGGTTTATCTGTGTATTTGGAGCACCCTCGGTTATATTATCGGATCTAGGAACAAATTTTTGCAGCAAATTGATGAAAGAAGTTGCTAAAATATTTCGGTTTAATCAAAAATTTACTATGCCGTATAGGCCAAGCTCGAATGGCAGTATAGAGAAAATGCATCAAAGTTTATGCGAATACATCAAAACAATCATTGATAAAAATAATTGTTGGAGCGATATGTTAGAATTAGCTTGCTTCTCGTACAAAACGACGTACCACTCGTCACATTCTTTTTCGCCGCACGAACTAGTTTTTGGTCGGGTAGCGACAACTCTCGCAGAGAATCGAAAATATCGACCTTCGAAAAAGATATTGACCTAAGTAGTATGGTAACACTATGGCGAATGTAAACAAAGATGATTCACCGCAGCGAGCAGTCTCGCGCGGTGGGGGTGGCTGCTCGCGGGTGCTGCGGGAGGGGGTGCTCGGGGCCGTTCGGGAAGGAGGAGGGCTTCCTGGCGCTGCGAGCGGCCTCGCGCGGTGGCGGGGGCCGATGACGCGGTCGTGGCGGCTGCTCGCGGCTGCTGCGGGAGGTGGTGCTCGGGGCCGCTCGGGGAGCAGGAGGAGGACTTTCTGACGACGGCGACGAGGCTGACGCAGCGGAAGCGAAGGTCGCTGAGGCGGCTGCGCTTGGACGTCTTGACTGCTGACTCTGCAGGAGCTGCTGATGCTGCTGTGGCATCTGTATCTTGTTCTATTCTTCAAGAGATTATTTAATTCTGGATCGATCGTTTTTAAATTGATAAAATAGTTTAAGAAATTTAAAAAATTAGAAACTAATAATAATAATTTTTAATCCATTTAAAAAATACTTTGAATATACTTTGATACTAATTAATTTTACTTTTTAATCTTGATATAAATGATTCAAGTCCGGAGAAGGATATTTAAAAAACAAGTGAAGTATATATTTTTTAACTTTTTTTCCATTTATTTAATGTTTATATTATTTCATTACATTTACATTTCATTACAAAACTTTTACTTTTTCACATTTTGTCATTGAAAGTAAAAGCGAACTGAAAATTGCCTATGTAGGTGGCATAAAATTTTTCCTTTTCTACATTATCTTGCACTTTTTCCCAAAAGAAATTGTGCTTGGTCAGAGCATCCGAAATTTTTTGAGGCAGATAAATAGCAAATTCGTTATCAAAGGTAGCCAAAACTTTGCGTCCATATTTTGTTGTCGTCTTGTTTACAGATGTCACTTTGTATTCATGATTTATGTCTAGCTGCTTTAAGTTTTTACGGGGTAAATCAGGTGCTTGAGATGAATAAAGTGTAAAAATAATAGAGATCGACAAATTTACTTACAAGTATTTCAAGGAAGATGACTTTCAAAAATCCGAGAGCTCGTTTATTGGCTTTTGTTCGGCTGGTATAGAGTAGGGGGACAGTTAAGTCGAAGGCTGTACACTTTGTGACTGATGGAAAGACTGACTTTCGTCGTAAAATTTAGAGGTATAAATATTGCAAGCCCCGCAAATGCAGCATTGGCGTTTTACAAAGTCCTGACAACGTGATTTTACAATAAAGACATTTTCGCACTACTACTTAGTAAGCAATGTATGACACAGCCACCGTTACCCGTAAATTGATAATTATCACGTTATTTGTGTTTAATAAAAGATCTTACAATACAATCATTTTTTTTCAAGTCATCAAAAAAATTATTTAGAAAAGCTTCGAAACCCAATCCGTTAGTCATATAATGTAAAAACATTAAACAATATGGACCACATACGTCGGATGTCTCACTTTGAAATTGTTTAACATTCCATTTTTTTAAATGCTTACAATTTTTGCGCAAAGTTTCAATATGATTGGGTATGAACGGGGGTATACCGTAGCTATCTAGATAATGCCCAAAACCATGTGAATCTACATGTATAGCAACCCAATGCACACCAGGTTGAGTGTGATTATCAGTGTTAAATACGAGACTAACTTTATATACTTAAAAAGCGACATCTAGTGATTCATCCGCTAAAGTCTACAAGCACCTGCCTCGACGCGTCAATTTCTAAAATATTTTCATATTCCGAATAAACTATACAATTTACTGTTTCGGTCAGAGGATCGTCAAATCTAACATCTATTCTAACGCTACCGTGTTTAATTAAATTCCAATGAGTACACTCATTTGCAGATAAGTCAGGTGTTAAATCGAAAGCAAAAAGGCAGTAGCCATCAGGGTAAGACTCGCGAGGTATGTTATTACCCTCGTTAAGAAAATGAACACCAGTACCCGAAAATAGAGAGTGATAACAATCTATATACGCGCCGTTTTTTTTGAAATCAGG
The DNA here is from genome assembly GCA_038277355.1 of Encarsia formosa. Taxonomy (NCBI): domain Eukaryota; kingdom Metazoa; phylum Arthropoda; class Insecta; order Hymenoptera; family Aphelinidae; genus Encarsia; species Encarsia formosa. The sequence goes on from CM076187.1 coordinate 25,359,140, forward strand.
CTGTAAAGGCTTCGATGGTACCTGTACACCGTCAACATTCAGACATAGAAAATTAATGTTAAAATTTTTAAAGTTGAATGGATTAAGGTGACGATCACCGTTGAAAGCTTTATTATTAACAAAACCTAAAATTATTCTTTTTGGAAGTTGCCCTAAAATGACGTTATCTAAGGTTTCACCGTGAATACCGCTGTGCATCGTGATAGATTTTGTTTCTACGCGCGTAAAGGGATACTTACTAGTTGACTTTGAAAGCGCTCTAGCATGAGCTAACAAAACACTAGGACTGATTTTTACACGTCGCACTAATAAAGACGCTTCTTCGATATGAACAGAGTAGCATCCTACAGGATCCATAAGACTAAAAGCATCTCTCGATTTTACTAAGCGAACTCTCACTTCGACGCCATTTATTAATAATTTTTCTTGATTGAAGACATCTCCGTGTAAATGGCCAATTAGATCCACAGATTTTTTGTAGTTGAAAAGTTTTCTACGAGCTTCGAGGCCACTGTTTGCTGTTCCTAGGTTATCCATATTTTTAGCTGTATCGTCGTACCAAAGAACGCTTATCAAATGAGATTTTTTAGCAGCGGGACCGTAGTTGAGTAAAGTTTCTATGTACGCTCTATAAGCGTAAGCATGATTGGGGGGCGAAACAGCTTTTTGATTGAAAAAGACATCCACTTGGTTAAACAGGGAGTGCATAAAATTGTTAACAGGTCCAACTTTTTTTGCTTCTTCCTCTGAAGATTCTTTTGGAATTGTACCTCTTAAAGCGACTCTCAAACTCAACATCGTGTGGGTTAAATCAAGATATTCGTCTCCTGTACCAGTGATAACAAACTCTATAGGTGAAACGTCAGTGAGCGAAGATATTGGTTTATATTGAACGTACTTTGAACTTTCTATAGCTGTTAAGGTTGGAGGAATATCGAATAACAAGAGCTCCGTTTTTAAACACTCGCACGATTGAGTATGTAGAAACGCCATTTTGCTGATTAATCAAAAATATCTCTTGCACTCCTTTCAGAATTTGTTTCTTTGTTTTCTTTGCTTTATTATTATTATTTTTTTTTGTACTTCTCTTAAGTGCTTTTTTTTTATTTTTTATTTTCTCTTGCGCTTGCAAACAGTCTCAGAGTCAGCTAACAACTGCAAAGCGCTCATGCCGCGAGGCCTTTTAAAACCTGATCCTTCCATTATCATTGCATCCAATTTATCTTCGGCTTTACGCTTCAAGTTCATTCCCGACTCACGTATGCGATTGCGCAGTGACTCTTTTACAGCAGTATTTTGAGTCACGTCGGTCACAACGTTCATACCAGCACGAAAAGCTTCTTTGCCAACGGCTCGAGCACCACTCGATAGTAAAGGCAGAACTCGCCGAAAGATGCCCGTAAAAAAAGATCCTATGCCTCCATGATCTCTTTGATAGGGAGAGCCGATAAAAATATGACCAACACCTTTTCCAGCACCTCCACCATTTTGAAGGATAAAAAATTCGTCGTAGCGCTCCATATCCATTTTTTTCAATAGTTTAATCCGTACGCTTGAAATGTAGTGTCACTGCCAACGTACCAAAATCAAATGGTATTGGTTCACCGTTTTCATCTCTTATATCGATTTCGATAGTCTCAAAAGAATTGAAAAGTAGATCTAAATACATGGGTGGGGAGAAACTTTTGATTCGAAGACCCCCGTAAGTGTATTCATCGGTACCCAGAGAGACAACGCCTAGCAATCGAGTTTGCTCGTCACCTGTAAAATACGGCTCACAAATGTCTGTGTAAACCATCAACATCGATGGTAGACAATTTGAAAGATTAGCAGGACGAACTCCAACAATCGTCTCGTTTGATTCAAATATATTAACACTGTTGATGTCTAAACCAAGAATAGTTTTTATTCGCGCAGAGAGATTGACTTTATGGTTGAAACCTGCACACTCAGCTTCAGTGCACAGACGTTTAACAGATACATAATCACCGCGTTCAATGCCAAACTCTAGATGTTTTTTTTGTACAGGCCAAATTATTGAGTTCGTGAATAAAAGTTTTTATATCTTTATAAACGCCCGGCGATACAGTTGAAGTCGAAGAAGTTGTTTCTTGATCTTCACCCGTGTCAGAGGTTAAATTAGTTTCATAAGCAGCAGTCAAAGCCTGTGTTTTTTCTGCGCCGAGTAACAAGTAATCTATCGTCGGTTTCTTTCGGTATCGTATTACAGAAACTAATCTCTCATCGCGCTCAAGTGAAATGTGTTGAAAGGTCAATGGAATCCTTATCTCTGTTAAAGCGACTGCCCAGGCACCATGTAAGCGTATCTGCTGAGGTAGCTGCGTGACGAAGCGAATTGTAGTATTGTCAGGGTAATAATGCATGCTACTGTTACTGGGAAGAACAATATAAAATTGATCCTTCATTTTAGATTTTTCAATTGACTTGCTTTGATCCAAGAGCAAAATTTTTCAGGATAACCACGCCACCGAACAAAAAATTCTTTCGAGCGATCACTGGTTCTAGTTTTTAAAATTTTTTCGACGTCAGAAAAAACCTTTTTTAAATCTTTTTTTACGCGACTAAGCTCTTCCTCGTAGAAAAATCCATCGATTTCTTCATAGGCCAAATCTTTTAGGTGATAAACAGGAGGATAACTAGTCAAGGATATCCGAGAAATCTTGAATAACTCCAAGGTCCAGCCACTCTCGGAACCTTTCGCAAAAACGTTTCGAGCTCGACTGACGCGCACCAAGTCGTTCACATTATATTTAGGAACTCTGACGATGGGGCGCACAGTGAACGGATCCGAAAATCGTTGGAAAGAATCTATTTAAATGAAGGAAAATAAAGCTAGAGAGAAGCGGTCAACGACAATCAAAAGCTAATTTAATAACAATCATAGGAAAAATATAAGTTATAGGTTTTCCATTCCTAACCTGAAAAAAATGCAGAAAAAAAAAATCACTAATGTGTAATTTTCGTCCAAAATCTGAAAATAACGAATACGATTGTAAAATCAATTTTTTTTTTAGTTTATGGCAAAAATAAATAATTTTATAAACATTTCTTCTACCGATTTTAATTAAACATGTTAAAATCGTAATTATCGATAAAACAAAATATTTTTTAAACATAAAATTCATGTAACTTCATAAAATAACTATGTAATTAAAATATATTACGTAAAAAATGATAAAAAATCATACAACTCCATAACTGAATTCGTCAGACCTCTACAGCCCAATAACCGAAATCATCAGGCTCTTCCAACTCCATAACCAAATTCGTCAATTTCCTACAACCCTATAACTTAATTCATCAACCTTCTATCCTTTAAACATACAACTCCATAACCAAATTGATCAGATTCTTACAACCCCATAACCGAATTGATCAGACTCCTACAATCCATAACTGAATTCGTCAAATACTTACAATCCTATAACCATATTCGTCAAACTCCTACACTACTCCATAATAGAATTTGTCATACTTCTACAACCCTAACTTCGAAATCATCAGACTTTTATAACCTATAAAAGAATTCATTAGACTTCTACAACCCCATAACCGAATAAATAAAGCTTCTGAAACCAATAATCAAACTTGTTAGACTTCTACACACTCATAACTAAATTCTTTAGACTTCTATTTATTCTTCAAGCCTACAACTCCTTAACCGAATTCGTCAGACTTTTACAACCCATAATTAAATTCATGAGACTTCTGCATATTCCTTAAGCCTAAAACCCTATAACCAGGATTTCTAAAACTCCATATCTTAATTCGTTAGATTTCTAAGTATTCCTCAAGTCTACAACCCCGTTAACTGAAATCGTTTAAATTCTACAACCATATTCATCAAGCTCCTACAACCCTGCAACCAAATTTATCAGACTTTTACAATCCTATACTTGTAGAACCTAACAGGATTCCCTTTATTTCTACAACCCCATAACCGAACTCATCTGACAAAAAAAAAATTGATTGAAATCAACAAAATTCGTAAAACAACGATGTCTCATGTCATTTTGATTGTTGTGCACTTTGTATTACTATTGCATTCTTTTTGCACTTTATCGTGGAATTCATTCAACTTTTTTTTTATAATTATTTGCTGTGTAACAAGAATTATCAATGATCCACCAAATCATAGATTTTTAGACTTAATGAAAATGTGACCAATATACTTCTAGGGTTATATAGTTCTGACGAATTCATTTATGGGATTATAGGCTTGAGAATTACATATAAAGGACGTATTTGGTTATAAGATTTTGAGCGTTTAACAAATTCAGTTATGTAGTTGTAGGAATCTGATCAATTAAGTTATGAGGTTGTAAGAGCCTGATCAAAATGGTAATGGGATTGCAAGTTTGAGGAATAAAAGGCTGATGAATTCGGTTATGGAGTTGAAGGAATTCGGCTAATTCAGTTATGGGGTTGTAGAAGTCTGACGAATTCTTTGATAGATTGTAGAAGTTAGATAAGTTTGAGTATAGGGTTGAAGAAGTCAGACAAATTCTATGATGGGGTTGTGTAGGAATCTGATGAATATGATTATAGGGTTGTAGGTGTTTGACGATTTCAGTTATGGAGTTATAGGAGCTTGATGAATTTGGATATGTAGTTGTAAAGGTCTAACGAATCTAGTTATGGGGTTGCAAAGGCATATAAAGTTAATTATGAGATTGCAGGAGCTAGACGGGTTGTAAGAGTCTGATGAATTCGGCTATAGGGTTGTTAGAGTAGAATTAGAGTTCAAAGAATTCGATCATGGGGTTGCAGAAGTTCAACTAATTCTGCTTGGTTGTAGAAGTATTACAAAATCAAGTATAGGGTTATCAAAGTCTGATGAATTTGATTGCGGGGTTGTAGGAGTATATCAAAAATTTCTATAGGGTTGTAAAATTATGACAAATCCATTCAACAGGGTTGTAGGATTGAGGAATACATAGAAGTCTAACGAATTAAGCTATGGGGTTTTAGAAGTCCTATTTAGACTTCTATTCCTAAAGTCTGCAAACCCATAACCAAATTCGTCAGAATTCTACAACCCCATAACTGAGTCCGTCAATATTCTACAACCCTATAAGTGATCGCAAATCCAACAACAATCCATTCTTCAAGCCTACAACCTCATAATTGAATTTTTTATACTCCTGCAACTCTATAAGGAGTCATCCATTAATGATGTCACACTAATTTGGTATAGTCTCGTAGCGCTACAGTATTAGCAGACTATATCATAAAAACGTGACATCATTAATGGATGGCCCCTAACCGAATTGATCAGACTTCAACAACTTTATAACTCGACTCAGCAAACTCCAATTACATGCCTGAATTCACCAACCTTCTATTCCTCAAGCTAAAAACTCTATAACCTAATTCGTTTTATTTCTACAATTTATTTCGATTATATTTTTACAATCATCTTCTTTATCAGATTTAACGCGTCCACAAGTTCAATAATTTCCGAGTATGCCATACTTTTCGTAACAAAAGATGGTCAGGACAAGCTAAATCACTTCGAATTAAAGTGGTTAAAAATTGTCCTTAAGAATTTTTGAAATGTTTCCAAGTATTGAAAACTTCCAACAATCGAAATTTCAATTGCCGAATATATTTTACATAGAGAGAAAATAAATTTTCTTTCGGTAGACAAAAAAAATTCCAATGATAGAAAACTTCCATTTATTGCTGATTCTAATTATAAAGTTTACGCAGTAAAAATGTATTTAAAAGATAATAGCAATGAACAATTATTTTAGAAAGATAATACATGGAAAACAAAGTTTTGATCCTAGTTGATAATTGTACGAATTATTTTAAAAGATTGTGAAATTTTTGGAATGATCCGATGAATTTGTGAGTATCACGAAATGATCCTTATAATCATTTTTAAAGATCTCAAAGATTCATCAAATGATCATAAGGCTCATTTTTATCTTTTTTTTTTTTTTTTACCATAAGTCCAAAAACCAATGATTTGGATCATTGATAATTCTTTACGAATTTTGTTGATTTTAATCAATTTTTTTTGTCAGATGAGTTCGGTTATGGGGTTGTAGAAGTAAAGGGAAATCCGTTAGGTTCTACAAATACGACAAGTTCAAGTATGGGGTTGTAGAAGTCTGATAAATTTGGTTGCAAGATTGTAGGGGCTTGATGAATATGGTTGTAAAATTAAAACTATTTCAGTTAACGCGGTTGTAGACTTGAGAAATACTGAGAAATCTAACGAATAAAGATATGGAGTTTTGGAAGTCCTGGTTATGGAGTTTTAGGCTTAAGGAATATGCAGAAGTCTCATGAATTTAATTATGGGTTGTAAAAGTCTGACAAATTCGGTTAAGGAGTTGTAGGCTTGAAGAATAAATAGAAGTCTAAAGAATTTAGTTATGAGTGTGTAGAAGTCTAACAAGTTTGCTTATTGATTTCAGAAGCTTTATTAATTCGTTTATGGGGTTGTAGAAGTTAAATGAATTCTTTTATAGGTTATAGAAGTCTGATGATTTCTAAGTTAGGGTTGTAGAAGTATGACAAATTCTATTTTGGGGTTGTGTAGGAGTTTGACGAACATGGTTATAGGATTGTGGGTATTTGACGAATTCAGTTATGGGCTGTAGGAGTCTGATCAATTTGGTTATGGGGTTGTAAGAATCTGATCAATTTGGTTATAGAGTTGTATGTTTGAAGGATTGAAGGTTGATGAATTAAGTTATAGGGTTGTAGGAAATTGACGAATTTCGTAATGGAGTTGGAAGAGCCTGATGAATTCGGTTATTGGGTTGTAGAAGTCTGACGAATTCAGTTATAGGGTTGTAAGAGCCTGATGAATTCGGTTATTGGGTTGTAGAAGTCTGACGAATTCAGTTATAGGGTTGTAAGAGCCTGATAATTTTGATTATTGGGTTGTAGAAGTCTGACGAATTCAGTTATGGGGTTGTATGATTTTTTACATTTTTCACGTAATATATTTTAATTACATAGTATATTTTATGAAGTTACATGAATTTTATGTTTAAAAAATAGTTTTTTTTATCGATAATTACGATTTAAACATGTTTAATTAAAAACAGTAGAAGAAATGTTTATAAAATCATTTATTTTTGCCATAAACTAAAAAAAAATTGATTTTACAATCGTATTCGTTCTTTTCAGATTTTGGACGAAAATTACACATTCGTGATTTTTTTTTTCTGCATTTTTTTCAGGTTAGGAATGGAAAACCTATAATTTTTATATTTTTCCTATGATTGTTATTAAATTAGCTTTTGATTGTCGTTGACCACATCTCTCTAGCTTTATTTTCCTTCATTTAAATAGATTCTTTCCAACGATTTTCGGATCCGTTCACTGTGGGGCGTTCGTAACGATGCTTGATGTTTCTACAAGCTTTGGCAGCGTTATCAAGGGTAACGGACGCCGGTGTCATTTTTGTAGCTGTGTGTTTAGTATGATTATAGGCTTCTACAATGTTAGACAAAACATCTAAATATCTATGCGTGTTTTTATGCGTTAAATATCTGTAAATTCGCTCTTTTATTGATCTTATAAAACTCTCTACGATCGCGGCTTTAACATCGGGACTACGGACAACGTGGTACAATATATTTTTGTTTTTCAGGTAAAGTTGAAACTCGCGATTGACAAACTCTTTACCTTTGTCGAATTGCATGGAAACGGGAACTCAGTTGTTAGACTTTTTGAATATATTATCGAAAGCAAGAATTACGCTTTTTGCAGATTTGTTTTTTATCGGCTCAACCCATGAATATTTACTCACAACGTCTATAACGGTAAGAAGATAAGCGTAATTATTGTTGTAAGATTTTAGGGACCTCATGTCCATCAAATCAATTTCCCATACATCATCCATGTTACGAACGTTGTAGTGGCGTCGAGGAAACCGTCTTCTCACCTGCTTATGTAAGTTATAGGTATCTTGACCTTCGAGCCAGCTTAAAACCTTCGGTTAACTATATTGCTTTCGTGTAGAGTGTAAAAGATTGTTTGCACCCGCGTATGCCGTGTCGCGAGGTAGGTCGTAATACAAGCTTTGCAGTCGTCTATGCATTTTTTTTATCACTATTTTTATTATTATTATTATTATTCTTCTTCTTCTGCAAAGGTTGGCAGTTTACTGACTTTGTCTTCTTCTTGTCCTTCCTCTTGATGGCTTTTTTTATTCGATTGAAAAATTTTTCAAATGTAATCTTGCTGACCATGCAGCAGGCCGTCATCATTGCAACTGTTCTTTCATCGGGAGGAGTCTCACCGGCTAACAAATGAGAAAATGCTTTTTCGGCAAGCACGCGATCAGCTTGACGGCGGTTGGCCTTTTTATTAGCGTATGCTATATCGTGTTCACGACACGCTTCGTCTAGAGGATTGATGCCTACGTCACCACGATAAAAACGCTCGGACAATTTTGTACCGGGACCGCAAAACTTATAACCTGGTACATGCATTTCAAAAGGCATCAGGTCTACGATAGCATCCAAAGCACTTTTTTCTTCCTCTTCGCTCTCAGGGAGAGTAGCGTTTTCTACAGAAACCTCCATCCTCCCTGGTTATTTAATTTTTGTTTTTTCGGAGTTCCGGTAGCGATTGAATTTTTTTCCAAAGCCTTTTTAGCGTTTCTCTTTTGCCGTCTCGACAAACTTTTTTCAAAATTGTCACTTTTTTCGAAAGCACTACTTCGGTAATATCAGCTGGTGAAATCAAATGAGGTCTTTCACCTCCTGAGTCGTAGCCATGAGCCAAAATATCCGAGGAAGGAGAAGGAGTTGCACTGGATGACTGACTATGAGCACTGGAAACGATTTGCTCCCACAGTTGATTATTTCCGATAAACTCGCGCGGTGTGTTCGCCTCTCGAAGAGCAGCAGCAAACTGTTTACGACCTGTACACTGAAAACAGTACCCATTGCTATACGGCTGGCGCTCGCCACCGTCATGCTCGTGGCATTTGCCACTCTGATTTCAGGTGGCGGCCACCTCGAATTCGGGTGGCAGCCTATCCGTATACTTATACTCAGCAAGACTATACCCAAATTTTAACCCGCCCACTAATTCATCGAAAAGATCAGGTAGAAAAGACTGAATCATAACGATCAAAGGGGTTATGCACTTGGTCCTTTTTAACACAGGTCTATGGCAGGACTATCAGATAAAAATATTATATCAAGCTCTCGTAGTCCTGTCCCGTTTAAAATAGGCTGGCCAGGACTATTCAGGACTTTTATGACAGGACTAAGTGGGTAGCCCCTTGTAACGATCGTACTATAAGAATCAATAAATAAGATTTTAAAAGTAACACAATAATAAATTGATTTTAAATTTTAGATTTAATATAACCTCAAAGCTTCGTAAGAAAAATAAAAGCAATAACAATTGTCATAAATTATTATTTAAAAAAAATTATATTGCTACTTCAAATTATTGTTCAGTTTGCATTTATGTACTAAAAAAGTGTTTTTTTAATTAATTAATTTAAAATAAAGTTAATGACTGAAAATGTTTTAAATTAATTACAACAACTACAATTTTTTATAATTTTATAATTCTTATAGTTTTTGTTGAAAAAAAAAAAAAATACATATCCTGATCCCTTGCTTCAATTGCAAAAGTAGCAAGAACTATATATAGTGTATTTACTATATAACGAAATCCCTTTTCATATTTTGCAAGTCAGAGATGGATAGGTTGCCACCCGAATTCGAGGTGGCCGCCACCTGAAATCGGAGTGGCAAATGCCACGCGCATGACAGTGGCGAGCGCCAGCCGTATAGCAATGGGTATTGTTTTCAGTGTAGGTGGAGCGCGTTTTCTGTGTCTCAGAGCATCGCCAACCAAGTCGACGATATTGGCCCCGCCACCGAATTCCCGTTTATAGTTACAGCGCCACTCAGGGACCATGTCACGTTACCGGCCCGTTTCAAATGACGCACAAGGTTAGTAGCAGCGCTTTTAAAAGTTTTGGGTACTCCTGCGATGATGAAGCTGTCTTCCAAAAAAGTTTTTCTTTTTTTCTCTTCACATTCATCAGTCGAGGCATCTTGAGCTAAATTATCAGGGGCTGAGACATTTTTTTTTCTGTCCTGCCGTTAAAAAGAAGAAATCTTTGCAACGCACGACTGTAATCGAGCCACTTTTCTCGATCGTCTTTTCCTCTCTCGGCTGAGTTTAAAATATCGTTCATATGCGCATCGAGCCTTTCGCTTGGTGTGCCAGGAGTCTGGACTGTTTTGAGGAGACCATCTTTGCCTACTAGCTGTTGTATTCGCTGAAGACTGTCGTACGGTAGTAGAACTAATTTTCGGGCGTGGTCCATTATTTAGCTATGAGAGTTGATAAAACGGTACCGAGAAGAGGTGCCAACAGCGCAGGTAAGAATCCACCTCCCGCTGAACGATTAGTTTTTTTTTTCGAGCCAAACTAACCTTGGGCTTGGAAAGCGTTCGTAAAGTAGAGGCGTGTTGCCAAAGACGCGTCTTGTGGTTTTTACCCAGTGGTATGTTCCCCACTAAGATATTCAAGGCGCACTCGCAAATACGCTTAATCAATGAAGGATCAGCTTTGCGCAAAACTGCTTTTTTCTGCTCCTCGTTGAGATGATACAAGGCTCGCAAAATATGTTTTTCTTTTTCGGAAAACAGCGCTCTACGTTTACGAGCCATCACAGTGACGCGACTGGTACGAAATTTGCTTTGTCAACACCTTTTATATTTTTATGCGGCACGTAAACGTACTGCCACTCATCGTCGGGGAAAATAGATGTCCGAAATCTGCAGTTTTCCGGAGTATTTTATTTCAAATTCAAATCCAGTAGCACATAGCCGTAGGGCTCAGAAGTAGCATCCCAGTATGCTTCCTGTAAAAAACGCGGATCTTCAGGACACAGCTGACGCGAGAGATGTGTAATCTGAGCGCGATCGCGGAGATTTCTAAAAACAACGATATACTGTGCGTTCAGCGATATGTCGCGTTGACCTCGGGCTTAATGAAAAATATTCTGAGTGATGATTATTACCGACAAGTTATTGTGGACTCCCTTTTGTAAATAAATTGACAACTGCGCCTCCTGTGCTCGATTCGTGCATCAGGTCGTCAACAATTACGATTTTTGGCCTAGGGTCGCTTGCGTAATCTCCGCTTTGAGGCAGCCCCTCACGAAATTCAATCTCTTCACCGAGTTCGCGATAGCCGTTTTGCCACTCGGCGTAATGCAATATTATTCGTTGAAAGCGAGTGTCGCACATACGATCGATGAATTTAAAAAATTTTTTCACAAACACAGTTTTTCCACACCCTGTGGGACCACTCAGAATTGACGTAAACGGGTGCTCCCACTGTAAGGTCATCGTTACAACTGACGCGATTTACTCGATTGTCTAAATTTTGCCGCCCCACCGGAGAGGGAGACGCCTGCTCGCCAACAGAGCGCCAGCGCCTGATACTATTTTTGCTTGAGCTTGAGCTAGAGCTAGAGCTTGAGCTAGAGCTAGAGCTTGAGCTAGAGCTTTAGCTAGAGCTAGAACTAGAGCTTAAGCTGGAGCATTAGCTTTTGCTTGAGCTAAAAAAAAAAAGCAAGTGTTGGTTTGCACTTTTTCAACGTACAAAGTCTTCAGCAGACGCTCGCGAGCTCGTCAGTATCACTTTGCTCTCGCAGCGTTGAACACTCTTAACAGGATAAAGGAAGCCCTGTGGCAGCATTATTGGGAGGATATCGAAATTATTTTTGAAATGCCTGTTTCCGTCATTAATCTGTGGCATCCACGTAACATTGCTGATTACATTTCCAATCACCAAAAACTCAACGAAATGGTGGCTAAGCCTCACGTCGATCACCATCAGCCATGCGATGATGATTTTTGCTACTATGATTATAAACCGGAAATTAATCGAAGAGTAGCCGATCTGGTGTCATCGTGGACCGAGTTTAACGTCACTCTTGAGTGGATTCGTGTAGTTCACGGTGCTTTTATAAAAGTGCCAGCTCAGCTTGTGCGTGATTTTCATTTTAACGAAATCCCCCCATTTATCGATCTGCCCGAGGAAATCCTTTTCATCGATAAAAAAGTTCGCGAGCTCCAGCAGGAGCTGCATTTGGAAAATTTTAAACCCAACGCAGAGTTCGACGAGCAAAAACAATTTATTGGTGCAATAATGGATCTGAGGTTGCACAAAACAGACAACTATGTGCGCAAAGTGCTACTCAACCTGATTAACGAGAACAGTTTTACAACAGTGCAAGAAGAGCGAGACTTTATTTTAAAACATATTCCAGAATAGTTTTTTAACTTTTTTTACATTTTTACAGACTTAACAAAGAATATTTTTTACTAAATTGCTAATCTTAACTCGGCCGTCTAAGGCTTTTTAAAAAAAAATCAGATTTTTAATCGTGTAAGACCCTTTACCTCGAACTTGAGCTTAAGTTTCAGCATTAGCTTTTGCTGGAGTTAGAAAAAAAAAAGATTTTATACCACTAGTGCGTAGGTAGTCGATTTTACGCACGCTTAGAAATTTAAAAACTCGCCCTACGCACCAGTGGTATAAAATAGTATATGCAACGGGTGCAGCACATCACCAGGGCTTCTTAAAGTTACTCGTGCTACGCTTCGCTTCGCACTCGGTACCTTTAATACCACCCTGGCGACGATACTGCAACCCGTTGCATAATATACTATAGTAATATTTACTGTGAAAATCGGGATCTGTTCAAATAAATGAAAAAAAAAAAAAGTTAAGCAAGGTTATGGATTTATTTATTTACTTTATTTTATTCTCTTACAGGTTTTATTTTAAATGCAGTTTTTAATAACAATACTTAAATTCAAACGTTAATTATATTTTTCCAGAGATATGCCTTTCGACTTCAATCATGTACACTTTTCGAAACATCGAGGATACAATATTTTTAGAGGCTCACATCTTAGCTGCGAGTAGCAGCAAAGTGCGGTCGCAGAGTTCTATGACCACGAGCTCTTTAATACTCTCGTATCACAACTGTATGACAGCGCGAGTAATCGACCTAGTAAAAAACGCTGACGAGCAACTCCGCGGATCGCTTACATTTTAAAACCATAAGGATAACTCTCTTCTACGGATTTAAATTATCTCTTATTGTACACCGTCTTGCAAATCTTGGTTTCGCTTTGTGCTATTACTTCGTGAAAAGCTGTTCTGCGTATATTAGAAGATTCTACAACGACATTTTCAATTTTTTCTGTTACCATGTCGTGTATAGACTCGAAATTAATTTTTTATTTGTTTGCGAAATTAATTCTGATGCCTTTTACTTTACACACGTAATCCTTGCTACCGTCGGGTTTCACGTACTCAAAAGCGTAAAATTTAGCGCCTCCTGATAAAAATTTGCTCACATATGTACCGACACCTTTATCAGCTAACTCGTCCGTCAGTTCTCCCAACATGGAACCAGTAGGTAAGTCGTTCATACCCGGTTTGCTGATGTAAATCACTGAATCTGTGTCAAAATAAAGGGCTCTGGGCTCCAAAAAGTGTAGACACTCAAAAAGTTTCAATCGTGCTTGCGCTGTAGTAAATGCGGCTACTATAAAGTTCGTAGATCGTGAAGGTGTAACCGCTTCAGCTTTGAAAGACCAGCTTGTATACAACAATTCGTCATTCACAGGCAAGATACTATTTACATCTATTTCTTTACTGTGTTATAACTCGATCCATCTATTTGGTGAAGTAAGCATCAGTTTTTTGTTTATTTTGCGCTTGCGCAAATTTTTCCCATATAGAGTTGATTGCAAGTTTCGAAACTAGGCGCAAGCCTGGATTAAAATTTATAGCTTCTCTATCTACTTTGATACCTTCAACTTTTTCAAATTCCGAAATATATCTTTCTTTATCTTCTTCGGTCGTGCACTCGGCGGGGTAACCTGAAGCTTGCGTTTTTTGAGTAAAAAAAGTGTCTATGTATTCGGCAAATATTCCTCCTTTTTTGTTACAGGATCATACTGCGTTACATTGTACTGCCAAATTTCAAACATTTTAATGACTACGTAACCTACTTCTATCGCTTTTTTTAATTCTTCGGATACCTAAGCACCTATTAAATATCTATCTTTCGGATTTTCATGGATGCATTCTCGTTGTATCGTTTGCTCGGTACATGTTCGACACAGTGGAAAAAGCAATTTATCGTGCATTTTCACAGGCAATACAGGGTGGTACAAATTTCTAGGAGGTAACACTTTGCATTTTACTTAACCGTTAGCGTTTGAAAAATCGCTCTTATAGCGCACGAGTGGACTATACTCCTCTTCACCTACGTATAATTTAGGGTGACCTACGATATACTTCGATCGTTTACAAATTAACGGATACAAACTGTTGAAATCGACGTACTTTATTTTTTCGTCCTGCTTTCAAAAGTACTTCTTAACTGTATTATCCGTGCGCCCACCAAACAAAGCATCGCGAGGATTCAAGGGTTTTTGATAAATCATATCTATTTTTTCACTCAAATACCGTTTTAAATCTTCGTTTGTTTTTTTAAATTCGTCAAAGTCGTGCTCCAAGATTTCAATTAACCTGAACTGCAGACTCTTTATCCTTTCTGATTGAGCATAAGTTCTTTCAAACTTCTCATCCATCGATTGCCCGTTCGATAATTTTTCATCTCTATTAAAGACGTAACAACTCGGGCAGGCGTGCCAATAACAGCTAAAAAGAAAGAAAAAAATTTAAGTGTCATCAGTGTTTGCGAAAAAAAAAAAAAAACAAAAATTCAAGTTACCCTTGAAACTGAAAAACCAATCCTCTGTGACTTTCCAGGTGTTTTGGAGCACTGTAACCATCGACTAAAATCCCTTTCAATAATCTTCTTTCTCGACAGCGACCTGCATGCTCGATGGGGCGTTTCAATGATTTCTCCATCCAAAACAGCCATTGAACAGCTTTCAAAGATTGTATGTTACGACCTCTATATCCTCCTGCTGGTATTATACCAATCTGATTATTTTTCAAAAATTTTTTCTTGAACACTCTCATGCATGTGGAAGCAATAGTGGTGCACTCCAGAAACGGATCCACACCAAATTTCATAAATTTTTCTCGAAAATTCAAACAGGCCAGTCTTAAGATTTTTACATCTTGTTTGCAGTATTTAGTTAATTCAGCATCAAAGTCAAAGATAAAGTTTTTAGCTGCTTGCTTATTGTACCACGTAATAAAGCTTTCTCTTTTTTTTTCACCCATGGTATCAGGGGAGTAAAATTCAATCGCCGGTAAAGGACCTATGTAATTCGCATTTTCTGGTTTATTAAAAAAATGCGGGAACGTGCCTTTTTTTATGTTCGTCAATCCATAGGCTTTGGGTAAGTTACTAAGAGGCATATGAAAATAGTTTAGACTGTCGATAAATTTTATGCCCATGTACTCCATCACTATAATCTTTGTACCATTCAGTATCACCGAAGGTTTTTCACGTTCACTTTTTTCAGCCAAAAATTTATAAATAAAGTGGGCATTATATCCTTGAACATTATGAGCTATACACACAACTCGCTTAAACAGTTTACGTGGCTTCAAAGCTAAATCCATAAATTGTTTTACAGGGTCTGTCTTAAAAATATGTTCACGTACCCCGCACTTATCGCATTCAGCCGTTATATCGGTCTCATGTAAGCAAAAGTTGCAAACTTGATGAACTACGCACAAGTTTGGTTTATGAATTTTTGTGTCTTCATCTCCAAGCACGTGCACGTTTTGTTGAGTTTCAAAGTCGTAAAAAAAAATATTACCCTGTGTGATTTTTCAGATTCTTTTATTGGTTGCATAAAACACTCGTGATCAGACATGTACTTGCAGAAAATTATACAAAAACTTTTTCCGCACTCGTGCTTGTCATCAGAAACTTTAAAACGTATTTGACAAATTTTAATACTTGAACACACGCTAGATTTTTTGAAAGAATTAATTTTTAAATGATTTTGATAACACTCTCCACCGTAAAAATATCTACTACACAGTTGACATCTAGTCATTGGCTGTTGCTCGTCACACACAGGTATTGTAAACACTTTGAACATCTGTTCGTGCATCCATAACTAAGAAACCTTGAATAACTTTTATTGCAGGGAATGCAATAACCTATACTTCCTGATACACCAACCAAATTAAGTATAGGTTCAAAATGATTTAAAGAGGCGTAATATATTATACGTAAAATATACTTGATGCTTTTTTACTTGTAAATAACTAAATTTGATCCATCGTAAAGAGGCTTTTCACCTCGTGCGAAATCTCTAAAAGAGTAAACTACTATAGCTATTCCTTTTGCTGCTAAATACTGTTGAAATTTTTCGATTTCTCTCATTCCACAACCTTCTGCAGGTACATCAACTCGAGCTAATTTTATTAAATCAAGAGCTGCTTTTTTTTTAGTAGAGCCATTGATTTGACGAACGCTGTTCCAATAGACATGCAAAACACCTGAGCGTATCTGTCGTCTGATACTGTAAGCGCATGCAGCAACGAGAGAGCGAGGCAAGCAAAGATTATCGTCGTTTCTAATAGTAAGTATTGACTTTTTTTTGACAGACTCTTCGGTGAGCTTTACGCGTCCGCAACCTGTTACATTTTTAACTATGTTGCAAGTTATATTCAAAGGATCTTCAATGTTATACTCGTTTGAGCTATGAGATATACTGAAAAGTAGTTGCCACAACTCTTCTATGTTAAAATCGGGCAATGGCCGAAATGAGAGCCATACTGGACCGTGAGTGAGTCTTTCTGTATTTTTTGTCAGCCCGATAAAATCAGAAGAAGTTGTGTCTTTAATAAGGGCAGCGTGCAGATCGCTTAAAGCTTCTCCTAGCCACCGAAAAACGTCTGATTCAGCACTAGGTGGCAGTATCCTTACATTTATTTCACGCCCTTCCACTCCGAATCTCTGGTAAAATCTACTTCTAATGTTTTCTATGACTTATCGTTGATTTTGTTGTCTACCATTGACATTCTGAAATAATACATCTAATATAAAAACAAAAAAAATAAATAAAAAAATGCAAAATTCGTTATTAATTATTTTAATCCAATAAACAATTTTATACTCACTATTAAGATTTTGAGAAGCGACAACATCATCATTATCATCAGATGAATCGCTATCAGAACTGCAAGAACACGAACTACTTTCAGATGACGAAGACGTTGAATTGTTATTTTCTGCTGATGTTGATGGTTCGCCTTGCTCGTACACACAGAGTTTGATAAACTCATCACCTTCGTGATCAAGCATCATTTCGGTAAATTCTAAAATTATAATATACACAGTTAGAAAACTAAGAGAATGGCTCTTTTTTTGTCACACGCACACAAATTATTCGAATGAGGGGGGTTAGAAAAAAATGCCGTGGAGGCGCCACTGGCAAAGGCCCCCTTGCTGCTCAACGGGTTAGACAAAGATGAAATGAATATATCTCTTTCTTCGTCTAACCCGTTGAGCAGATAGGGAGCCTTTGCCAGTGGCGCCTCCATGGCATTTTTTTCTAACCCCCCTCATACCTTTAGGTCTGTTAAGAACCTTCAAAGCTGGTTTGTGCAGTAAATGTTTGAGTTTCAAAACACTTTTTAAGATCAAAATAATTTTCTCATCGTGAAATATTCCTCGCTTGTACAGGTATTCAATTGTATCTTCACTGCAGTGTAGAAGCAAAAAATGCAGTTTCTTTTCCAGGATCTGCATCGGTAAGCTTGATAAATTTTTCGACCACTCTACACCACACTTTGTTTTAATATATGGGTCAAAATAATACTTTTTTAAAAAACCGTCCGCACGAGGTTCACCGATTTTATTGCAATTTTTTTGGGCAAAAGTACTATTCAATAGAAGACTTTTGCCGCAAACTAGAGGTCTCTATCTTATTTCTGCTCGGTGCTAGATTTTTTCAAAGATTGAAAAATGGCCTATTTTTAAGCTGTTTTAAGCAATTTTAAGGTATTTTTCGAAAAATTCTAACTTTTGATCAAAATGAGATAGAAACCTCTATTTATTATTATTATCAAACCACAGCATACGGGTGCTAAGCTTAGGGACACTTAGTTTTCACCATTGTATCCCTGTCCCCCTTGCTATACCTCTGGAGTGTTCGTGAGTCCTAACACCCTGCAATATGCGAGTATGTTGTCCACACTCACTCCGTAAAAGCTCTCAGGATCCAGGATCCCGGTTCCCAACCATTTCAGGCGGTGGCCTGTCAGGTTAGAGCATTTGCATAGGAAGTGGCACGGGGTCTCTTCCTCAGATTCACACCATCTACACAGGTTACTATGCCCCTGCGTTTTGTGTGTGAAGCACCGAAGGTTACAGTGTCCGGTCATAATGCCCATGACCTCTCTAGCCCTTCGTTTGTCTAGCCTGGTGATCAGTTTGGCCCAACCGGTTATATAACTTCCCAGCAGTTCCTTGATCCACCTGTAGCTCTGGGACTCTTCCCAGAGTTCCCATCTTTGCCTCTTCGAGTACTTCTCCAGGATACTGTAGCCTTCTGAGAACGGTACACCCACCCCATGCTCCGTGCCGTGTATCTGTCGAGGCCCCTCTTCTCGCAAGCTCATCTGCCCTTTCGTTTCCCTTGAACCCGGAGTGTCCAGGTATCCAGGTAATAACTACTTGGTTAGATCTTGCCAGCGCGTTAAGGGTATTCTCAGCCTCCCTAACCAACCGTGAGGTTGTTACTGGGTTTTCCAAGGCCTCTATGGAGGCTTGGCTGTCAGTGCAGATGCAGATGTGTCTCTTACTGACGTTCCCCAGAGAGAGGTTGTTAGCGCACGTGTTTATCGCAGCCATCCCGGCCTGGAACACCGTGTTATATTCCCTGAGCCCGTAGGATTCCCTAAGGCTAGGTCCGTAAATTCCATAGCCAGTGCCTTCATTGGTCTTGGATCCGTCGGTAAACCAGATGTCTCCATGCCCAAGCACTTGGTTGTTGCTCCATTCCTCCCTGTTTGGTATCCTCGCTTTGTAACGTTGCCCAAACAGTAGAGTCTTATCCATTCTGTCTTGGGTCGAGTTAAAGACCTCGCCCTTCAACATTCTCCCTCGGATGGTTGCATGCCCATCACTATTTCCAACCCACTCCCCGCTGCACTTCAGTCTGTAGGCTGTCCTGGCCGCAACCAGTTTGATGTCCAGGTCTAGGCTTTGGACATCCAGCAACATCCTGATGGCGGCTGTGGGTGTGCTTCGTTTAAGCCCGTAAATTCCCCTCAAGACCACAGCCTGAACATGGTCCAGTACACGAATCGAGGTCTTATTTTCGGTCACTTTCCACCATACCACCGCGGCATAGGTAAGCTTCGGTTTCAGAATCGCCTCGTGTAACCACAAGGCGACCTGGGGTTCTAGCCCCCAGGAAGTCCCGATTGCTGACCTACACTGCATGAATATGTTTAGGACTTTGCTGCATTGAGTCTGCAGGTGTTGTCCCCACTTTAATTTCTTATCTAGGAATACCCCAAGATATTTCACACCCTCCGCGTACGGTATTAGTTTCCCGTTGACGGAGACTTTCTTACTGACCTTACATTTGTATTTCCTCGTGAACGTGACTATCTCCATCTTATCAGTGTTGACAGCCAGAGATTTAGCCTCGCACCATTCGCAGATCCTCTCCAACGCTCTCCGAATAAGATCGGGTAGGACTTCTTCGAACTTGCCCCTGACAAGTATAGCGAAGTCGTCCGCATAAGCGATGGTGAAGAATCCGAGTTCGTCTAGCAAGCGCAGTAGTTCGTCCGCGACCAGGATCCACAGGAGTGGTGAGAGGACCCCACCCTGCGGGCATCCCTCGCTGATGGTTCCCCTAACCGTCTTGCCATTCCACTCACTAAAGATGCACCTATCACTAAGCATTCCCCTGATCCATCTTCTGATGGTATAGAAACCTCTAGTTCGCGGCAAAATTTTTTTCAAAATAAGTTCTTTTTTGTAAAAATATTTTGACAACATAGCTTGGTTATTTTTATAATAATACAGTCCTACACAGATATTGCTATTTTTGCTCATTTGCAGGTATCTTCAAACGACCGTAGCTTTTTCTAGGCTAAGTTTTGTGCATAATAAAAAATTGTTAAATTTTTTTTATGAAAAAACAAAATTTTTGCGACCAACCGGGACCCTGTACGATCTTCCGCTTCCAAGATACAGCTGTTTAAAGTTATCAAAAAACACAAAAAACGCGTTTTTTACGATTTTCACACGCATTTTTGAACGGTTTCGACCTTTTTTTTTCTCTCAAAAATATGTGGAGTCTTCTCTTCATGTGTTTCCAAATAAGCTCCCATAGTATTTGTAGTGCGGATTTGGGGCTTTAGTTGATTCCAAAGCATACTCTTTTGACACATTTTATGTGCTAAACTAGTGATTTTTTAACAATATACACGCTACATTTAACTTTTTCGTTCGTTATAGATGTTTTGAAGTTATTTTTTGACTGAAAACTATTCAGATTCCAGCCAAGATTAGGTCACCGGCTATGAAAAAATTGATACTCAACGAAATATTGATCTCAATATCAAAATGATATACTACTTTTATTCAGTTTTTTAGTTTTTTGATTCGTTAAAAATCTATGTTCAAATATTGTAAATAATATACCACTTGTTTATTTATTTTTTTCTATTTTTGAAATTACAAATAATTGATCACAGTTTATCAATTATTCTGATAAAACAATCATGGATTACTATTGCTTACTCTGAAAAAAATGAGTCCAAATTAAAAATGTTATTTTTTGAATGCTATGAAGCATGCAACAATCTACCAATCTACATTCTACTTATAATTATATCCACTTATGAAAAGGAGAATGAGAGATTCGATTAGAAAGTCGAGTCAATATATCGAATCGAAACTAAAACTTCGATTCTTGGAGCAAGAGCGTCGCCTTGAAGGCCTCTCAAAAGTGTGAACCAGCTGGACGCGCCAAATTTGAAATCTTCAGGCATGCCTGATTTGAATTTTCTTTTTTGTTTTTCTTTTAATTAATAAACTGAGTAACGAAAATTAAATTTTTAATAGCCAAATATGCGGACAAGCCTACAACCCCATATCCCTAGACGTAATGAATAACAAATAATTAACTTTTGTAATAAACAAATAAGCCGGTAAGCTACAACTCCAAAACACTGGGCGTACTTAGTAAAAATAATGAATTTTTTTTAATAAACAAATAAGCCAATAAGCTACAACCCCATAACCTTGGGCATGGCTGAAAAAAATGTTAATATTTTTAATAAACCAATAAGGCGATAAGCTACAACCCCATAACTTTGGGCATGGCTAATAAAAATGTTAATATTTTTAATAAACAAATAAGGCGATGAGCTACAACCTCATAACCTTGGGTATGGCTAAAAAAAATGTTAATATTTTTAATAAACAAATAAGGCGATGAGCTACAATCCCATAACACTGGGCAGAGTGTATGAAAAAAAATTAAATTTTTTAATAAACAAATAAGCCGATGAGCTACAACCCTAAAACGGTGGGCGTAGCAAATGAAAAAAAATTAATTTTTTTATTAAACAAATAAGCCGATGAGCTACAACCCAATGACGGTTGGCGCAGCGAATGAAAAATAATTAATTTTTTTCCTAAACAAATTCGCCGATGAGCTACAACCTCATAACCTTGGGCATGGCTAAAAAAAATGTTAATATTTTTAATAAACAAATAAGGCAATGAGCTACAATCCCATAACACTGAGCAGAGTGAATGAAAAATAATTAAATTTTTTAATAAACAAATAAGCTGATGAGCTACAACCCCATAACATTGGGCGCAGCGAATATAAAACATGTGAATATTTAAATAAACAACTAAGCAAACAAGTTTACCATCCCATAACCTTGGACATAGATAAAAAAAATTTTTGGGCCATGCCCAATTTTATGGGGTTGTAGCTAATCGGCTTATTTGTTTATTAAAAATATGAACATTTTTTTTAGCCATGCTCAAGGTTATGAGTTTGTAGCTCATCGCCTTATTTGTTTATTAAAAATATTAACATTTTTTTTAGACATGCCCAAGTTTATGAGGTTGTAGCTCATCACCTTATTTGTTCATTAAAAATATTAACATTTTTTTCAGCCATGCCCAAGGTTATGGTGTTGTAGCTTATCCGCTTATTTGTTTATTAAAAATATTAACATTTTTTTCAACCATGCCCAAGGTTATGGTGTTGTAGCTAATCGGCTTATTTGTTTATTAAAAAAAATTCATTATTTTTACTAAGTACGCCCAGAGTTTTGGAGTTGTAGCTTATCGGCTTATTTGTTAATAACAAAAGTTAATTATTTGTTATTCACTACGCCTAGGGTTATGGAGTTGTAAGCTTGTCCGCTTATCTGTCTATTAAAAATTTAAATTTCGTTACACATCATTAATTAAAAAAAAAAACAAAAACAAAATTCGAATCTGGCATGCCTGAAGATTTCAAATTTGGCGCGTCCAGCTGGTTCGCTTTTTTGAGAGGCCTTTAAGGCGACGCTCTTGCTCCAAAAATCGAAGTTTAAGTTTCTATTCGATATATCGACTCGACTTTCTAATCGAATCTCTCATTCTCCTTTTTATAAGTGGATATAATTATAAGTAGAATATAGATTGGTAGATTGTTGCATGCTTCATAGCATTCAAAAAATAACATTTTTAATTTGGACTCATTTTTTTCAGAGTAAGCGATAGTAATCCATGATTGTTTTATCAGAATAATTGATAAACTATGATCAATTATTTGTAATTTAAAAAATAGAAAAAAATAAATAAACAAGTGGTATATTATTTACAATATTTGAACATAGATTTTTAACGAATCAAAAAACTAAAAAACTGAATAAAATTAGTATATCATTTTGATATTGAGATCAATATTTCGTTGAGTATCAATTTTTTCATAGCAGGTGACCTAATTTTGGCTGGAATCTGAATAGTTTTCAGTCAAAAAATAACTTCAAAACATCTATAATGAACGAAAAAGTTAAATGTAACGTGTATATTGTTAAAAAAACACTAGTTTAGCACATAAAATGTGTCAAAAGAGTATGCTTTGGAATCAACTAAAGCCCCAAATCCGCACTACAATTACTATGGGAGCTTATTTGGAAACACATGAAGAGAAAATTCCACATATTTTTGAGAGAAAAAAAAAGGTCGAAACCGTTCAAAAATGCGTGTGAAAATCGTAAAAAACGCGTTTTTTGTGTTTTTTGACAACTTTAAACAGCTGTATCTTGGAAGCGGAAGATCGTACAGGGTTCCGGTTAGCTGCAAAATTTTTGTTTTTCCATAAAAAAAATTTAACAATTTTTTATTATGCACAAAAATTTAGCCTAGAAAAAGCTACGCTCGTTTGAAGATACCTGCAAATGAGCAAAAATAGCAATATCTGTGTAGGACTGTATTATTATAAAAATAACCAAACTATGTTGTCTATTTTTACAAAAAAGAACTTATTTTGAACAAAATTTTGCCGCAAACTAGAGGTTTCTATCTCATTTTCATCAAAAGTTAGAATTTTTCGAAAAATACCTTAAAATTGCTTAAAACAGCTTAAGAATAGGCCATTTTTCAATCTTTGAAAAAATCTAGCACCAAGCAGAAATAAGATAGAGACCTCTAGTTTGCGGCAAAAGTCTTCTATTGAATATTACTTTTGCTAAAAAAAATTGCAATAAAATCGGTTAACCTCGTGCGGACGGTTTTTTAAAAAAGTATTATTTTGACCCATATACATCTCTTTGATAAGCTACTCTCAAAATGCATTTTATAATATTCACTAACTTTTTTACTGTTATTTCAGACATGTTTAAAAGTATTTTGCTCAAGTACTGTGTATTCTGTAACGTTCGAAAAGCGACTAAGAACACGAGTGATGCTGAACTCTAAGCGTTACACTTTTTTATTTTTTCATCACTTATAGAACGACTTTCATTCAGTGTTTTGCTTTCATGAAAAATTGATAACCTGATATTACACATCAAGAAAAGAAACAAAATAAAAACTGACGAGCAACTAAAATAAAATGTATTTTTTGCATTACACAAAACATAATTACAGAATGCCATACTCTGAGAAAGTTTTAGAGTTGCAATTTTTTAAAGCCTTGAATAAAACAGATGGTTCAGGAAGTTACATTTTTTTCGAAGCTCGCACGGCTTAAGCGTAGGCAGTCAAAAATTATGTCGCGAACTGTAAGCAGATCTTTTCGAGGTTCTAAACACCTTTACTAAATATCGTATGTATACTTACGAATAATTTTACTCACCGTTTTAGTAATTTAAAACTGATTAAATATTTTATTATTCCTCCTAGGTGAAAATCAAAATTGTCGGAGTACTCTGCAGATGCTGAAACGTAAAAAATTAACTGATAGTGTCGAATTAGTATCTCAAGCAGTACATGAGGAATTAGTGCGTCATCTGATGCAGAAACATCGAGATCCTCAAGAAATTCAAGATCTCTTCGATCTCGAAGCCTTGGACTCTGATGAAGAAGAGGACCTGCCTAACCTTGATCGAGATGAAGAATTTATTAGTCGAAGTGCCTACTCCATACCACAGCTACAACAGCTTTATCGTGACACGATCGTGTTTGGTATACCCGAACCGAACGAGAGTTTAGAACAAGGAAATGAAACCATGATGACGAAAAAATTTCTCCAGCCTTTGATCATAAGTTGTGTGATGCTTAAAGTTATTGAAGAGTTACTAAAACGTCCTTTATTAATATTAGATCTCGAAACTTTACAAAGTTTGATTCGTAACGAATCAGAACGCCTAGTGATGTTTTACAAGAGGCATTTATCAGAGACAAGACAGAGACTTTTGAAGAAGTACGTGAACCAGCTGAAAAAGTCTTTGATATGCGCGATCCATGTTGTATCCAGGACAACTCCTCAACCTCGCAAGGTGTTGTTAAAAAAAATAATTTTGGCTTTAAGTGATTATATGAAACCATTTTCACCACTATATAGTCAGCGCGTTCGGATCTTTAGTGAGGTTTTATTAAACCTCGTCAAAGCCGTAAAATTCTTAAGTTATTAAGGCATAAAGTACGATGAGAGCAAGTACAGTTTGATAAACCCAAGTAAACAGACAAGATTTATTCATGTCGTGACTGAAACCAAGTTTCAATATCTTAGCGTTAACTTTCTCACTCTACCTCCTGGAACTTGTTTTTAACTCATACAGAGATTTCCTCAGTTCACACACCACGTTAGCTCTCGTGGCGTCTTCACACAAGCATCCATCAGGAAGCGTCGTCCTCGAGCTCATCATTCAATAAGCTATTTCAATCTCAGACCTGTCAACCAAATCTCACACATTGTTTTCGCTCATCGAACTCAGTCCCTCTCTGATAGTAAGAAGTTAGATCTTTGTTTGTACTGGCTAACAATACTTACTTTAACTCATCCTGTTTAAGATCCAACTCTTCCTCTAAAACCTCCAAATGTTAATATTTCATTAAATCTCACATTTCTGGAGATAATGAATTGTTGTGTGGATAGGAGCCATTAAACATAGCAATGAGTCCTGCAGCAGACAAAAACAACTTTAATTGCTCTTGGTGGAAACTCAAACCTCTCTCGTGGTGTTCTGTTATATACATCAACAGCTACCTCAGCTGCCTGAAACCACATACTCATAGGTCACCAGAGTCTAACCTTAAAGCACTTTTCGTCGTGCAAAGTCTGAATAAACTCTCGGCTATGCCGTTCTTTGCGTTTTGTGTTCACGTGTAAAGTCGCTATCTGCTCACTCATCATCAACTCTTTGAATTTACCCTCAAACTCAGTTCCTCTGTCAGCTCTTATGAAACATGCACTCCTGCTTTCACCTACATGATTACTCGTAACTCTCAAAAAATCTCTCAAGACCCATTCCGGAATTGCTCTTATACTTTACAGAATAAGTTTGAGCAAACTTGGAATAATCGTTAAAACCTCATGACTGCACAGGTGTCACTAGGGTACAAAGCAGGTTTTGTCTAATCCATGGTGTTCGTGCAAATCAATTTTGATGCCTTCCAGCTCTCATTCTAACCTCGCCAAATAACAATCTCTTTATCTTTGTTAACGTGCAAGTTTCACAGTCACTGATAGTGTCCTCAATTTCAACTTCCTCAAATACTCTAGCATCTCAATGCAGATATTTTCACTTTTCACAACGAGTAACCTAACCTCGCAAGCCTTGAGATTATTACATCTAGTTTTCTGGCTTCGCTTGGATTATGTGCTTACCTAATTGCAAATTAACTCATCTTGTTTACTCATGCCATGAAGGTTACTCGTGTTCAAAGCAAGATGCCAAGAAACGAATAACCCAACTCTCAATCCAAGCATTTTTCAATTTTCCCACCTTGTGAAGATTTCTCCCCATTCTCCCTCCCAGTCTCAGAACTCTACGACTCGCTAATGAGCTGTGAAACTCCCTCCTGAATTTTGCATCAAGATCCTCAACTCCATTCTGTGACTGGTCGAGAAAATTACCAAGTGAGGCAAAAATTGATCTTCCTCGCATGCTCGTTTCTCTATCGTAGACATCTAAAAATGTCATTAAAAAAAACTCAGTTCTGCCTTAGCAAATTCCTCAAAAATATCTGAAACCTCAAAACTTTCAAAAAGATTTTCTATAGAAAATCATTTAGTGACCAGCACAGCTGATAATCACAAAATATTTTTCAAAAAGCCTTGCATATAAAATCTCAAATAATCAACTAGTTTCCGCATTCAAGTTTAAATTGCTGCCTCGTTTTTGTTCGCAAAAAAAATACCTCGCCTCTGAACTTCTTAAAGTTTGGCAATGTAATGTTTGCGTTTACAATGTGCTTGGTAGCACATGTATCAGCATCGAACAAAAACTCATTTGACTGTTCGCATTCTCACTAAAATCAAGTGCCTCAATAATACTCTGTCCTCACTCTTCCTCCTCTAGAAACATTGCTCTTGCTATTGTCGTTTTGTTTCATTACCTTGGTTTGACCGCCCTCATTTTGTTTAAACCATTAAGTCCTTCCTCTTCTCTATTCCGACCATTTTAACCATTTTTACTCATAATTTTCACTCTCTCTTTCATCCTTGCCACAACTATCTCTAGAAGCATGATTAGTATTTTTCTCGCCTCTCTCAAATAAACAGACATTCTCTTGTGATCCATAGTTTTGTTACAGACTCGGCAGTTCCACTGATTTAGTAGGTTCAAACTGCACTTGTCTCGGGTACAAAATTCTAACAGCAACGGCTCTTGAGTTTACTCAAAACATCTTCTGGCCTTAGTGTTAACTTAACTGTAGCATTTTGAACCTCATCCCTCGATGCCTCAATTTTTAAGCGAAAAAGATATTCCGCCAATCCCTCTTTGTCCTTCACAGAAATAGTATTCGCTTGAGTGAGCTCTCTGAAAATTCCAGAGATAAGCACAGCTTGTTATTCAACTCAGAAAACTTAACTGTCTCTGGACAGTTTTTACACTCGCTAATAATATCTCTAGCCTGTTGATAGAATAAAAAAAACTCTATCTTTTGGCTTCGTCCTCAAACTAAAAAAATTCTCAATTAAGTTATATGGAATCGTCAATGTGGGTCGTCGTTCAGCTCTAACTTGTCCAGCAAATCAAGCTTTTAACTCTGCTTTAAACTTACTCAGACAAAATCTCAGGTTTTTTAAATTTGCCTCGATTTACAAGACAATTCCTCAAAATAATTGTTTTACCCTTAACTCGGTTCTTAATTAAAGTATCATACGGTTATTAAGCGACCAGCACAGCTGATAATCACGAAAAAAACGAGATACTTTTATTCACCTTATCACGGTCGTGATAGGCAGTCATAGATTATTAACACTAATCATCTCACTCATGCTTCAAATTTGAATTATCGTTAAGCGAGTTACGGTTAAGGTTTCGGGGTAAAAAGGCGAAAGATAGAAAAAGAATAAAAAAATTCGTATCGCAACTTCGTGGCATCATCCAAAATCGTGACGAAATCAGACTTGACCCTCAATGTGTACTCGGAGTTTCCCTTCAGTAGCCTCAAGTTCTAACATAAACTCCAAGTCTGTTTGTGTAACTCTATCCTAAAACTAGGAGAGCCTGGAATAGATCCACCACTTAGACTAGGTGCCGGGGGCGATGTACTCGTCACGTTCTTGGTGCGTAAACCGATATGCACACAAATTCATTCTCCTCGTTCATAGCAGCTGAGCTCTGCTCTGTTAGCGTCGAGCTCAACGAGGTATTTATGGATAGCTCAGCGGGCATAGCTTACGTCATAACAATTAATGTCATTGTTGTTGCTTTTGTTGTTGAGGACATGGAGATGGTTTGGTTTGAGCACTTTACTCGCATTTGGATTAACCACCTCAATAAATTTTCGGTGCCGAGGTGGCTGGGTCGGACTGACCAATGACCGTTAACCCTGCATTAGAAGCCGAGATGAGCCTTTTCTCAGCCTCTATTGCCTCCAAGTATCTCAGCTCAGATTAACTTCCTCCATTTTTCTCTGTGTCCTCAAAATTCTTTCCTTTTACTCTGTAATTAAAGGTTACCTCACTTGAATGTTTAAGCCTCACTCTTGATTTCAATGTGTGGTACCACTACCTCACTCAAACTTAATTTTAATTACAAGGAAAAATTCTTTTGCATGTGGTTGTAAAATATAATTAAAAGTATACAACCTTAATTCCAGGCCATCGGATCAACGCCAGGTGGTGCCACACCTGATGATTTACCCTTTTGATATTTGTCCTGATTATGCTATTGGCTAGCATGTCCTCTTTACTCGACTCAAGGACTGGCTCAACCTGCTTGAGAGTTTTCCTGTGGCGCACCAAATCTCAGAAGCACCAGCTCGTAATGCCTCGTCTGGTGTATTGGGGTTTGTCACCTCCCCGCCTCTATATAACAAACATTCAATTACTTCATCAGGGTCTTTCAAATTAAAAAATTACTCGTACTGACACAGCTTAAAAACGAGCTCATTTTAATTTTAGACAACAGTTTTCAAAAACCACCATGCACTGCTCACACATCTTTTGTTTTTAATGTGTGATGTTCATAACCGCACGGAGTACGTCAAGGTCGATCGAGCGCTCACAGTACACAATGATCCTCTACGACTGATGTTCAGGCAAAGCAAATAAATGATTTATTAGAAAAGAGTTTGATCGTTAGTTTTGCAAAATTTTAAGAAATGGTGCTCTCGCCATCTCCTCCCTCCTTTAGCAAAACAACTCGTCAACTCAAACCTCACGATCAACTTCAATCCTCAGGCACACATGCAGTAATCCTCATACCAAACCTATTTTTTTCCAGATTTATCACGCTTTTCAGATTTTGATTACTCAAACAAACACTCCTCTAGTAGAAATTTTCGAAAACAAAAATTTCATCGTAAACTCAAGTTATATGGTGTGAACTCAGTTATATGGTATGTAGGTATTCTGAGTTTTTTAAAAATATGTAAAGCAGTCTTTCGTGGAATACCAATTACACGCTCAATTTGACGACTGCTAATTATATGAGGGTCAAGATGTACAGCGGCTATGACTGTTAATATGCGAGCATCATTTTCGTCATATTAAGGGATAAATTATAAGTCGTTTCAAACAAAATTCAAAGATTATTACATTTTTACAAAACTGATGAACATACTCATTTTAAGTACAATCGATATTAAGCTTAAGGTGGTTTTCTACCAAATACATGACAATAGAGAATCAGCTCCAATTTTTTGGAGGTGTTTACTGGATATTAATAAACATTTCTACGAAGTCTGATGAAAACTGACCATATAGTTCAAAAGTTATAGCAAGTTGAAGATTGAATTTTTTTCACTACGCGTATGTCCGCTACGCTGAAAAAGTGCATTAAATTATTGATATTTGGCTTCTTACAATAGAGATCTTTTAGAGAAACCACATACATATAGTTTCACTATCGAAGAATTCATTTCTTGAAACTGCAAAAAATTGACCTTTTACAAATTTTACAATAATTTTACAATGTCACGTTACAGTTATAATATAAATGTAAAATTAGTTAATTTAAGTAAGTGTATGAATTAAATGTGCGAAAGTGCACGATCAGCACCCGTTTCCACGGAGCCTGGCTGCCTAATCAGCGTCTTGACGAGAAAAAGTCAAGGTGGAGGGGACAGCGAGGCTTCACGAGGAGTAAGTGCAGGAGCGAGGGACAATTAGAATTTGAATGAAAATTAGAAAACATTGCGCGGCGAACTTAAACTAATTTAATTGTATCGAATACTCCTCGAGTTTTATAAGTTAAAAATTATTGTTACCTAAATATTTTGACCTAAATATTGTTACTCAAATATTGTGACCTAAATATTGTTATTTAAATATTTTGACCTAAACATTGTTACTCAAATATTGTGACCTAAATATTGTTATTTAAAGATTGTGACCTAAATGTTTGACTTAACCTTGTGACCTTTAATAAAATATCTCGATTACAATAGAATACCAGTGGGATTTGTGTGCACCTTTACCCCCTTTTATTTACCAGCATCATCGCAAGGACCTGAGAGAGGACACCTAAAAGGTAACCATTCATATTCAGTAATATTTAAGTTTTCCCGTCGTCATACATGGGTGGGCCGGGTTCCCCGAGTAATTTCCCTCCTTGCCGGGCCTGCTGGAAATAGGAGCGGACCGGTGTCTTCGCAGACACCTATCAATGGTAGCAAAGCGTAGTTCGGGCCCCCCGAGGAAAACTTACGGTAGTTTAAGAATTTTTCTTTGCCAAGACAGTGCGTAGGCTACTGTCCTGTAGAGTAAGTTTTAGGTTAAATTAAATAGAAATCATCTTTAATAGTAATAAGGATAATAATAACAGTAAGGAAAAAAGTTATTGCGTCAAAGGGGAATTTTGGTTTCTAAAATACTAACAAAAATAAATTAACATAACAGGTAGAATGTAATGACAGTTTAACAGTTAAGAAAAAAAATAGAATCAATAATTTCTTGCGTGAACTAATACACGAGGAATAAGAAGTAAACGTAATTTTTCTCTCGGAACGCGAAAAGGCTCGGATTACCATCCGGCGACGAAGAGTATTTTCTTATCTGCTAACTCTGTGTTGCACGGGCAGCCTCTGTGCACTTTTAGAGACTAAGTAATTTTTATTCACGTTGTCTTATTCAAAAAGTATTCAAACGGGTTTTTTTTATTATTATTACGGTTATCATTATCATTATTATTATTTAAATTATACTCATTGCTTATAACATTTACTTACAAAATTTTGTTTCAATTATTTGTACAAAAGATTTCAAGTGTAGTAGAGAATTGGGTAACCAAGTCAGAGTAAAGATAAAATTTAACACATATAATTCTCTCTTTGTAATTGTTGTTTAACAAATGGTAGATTGGTAGACACTTTTTCCAAAACGGGTTTTCCAATGTATTTTTTTTCCAAAGTCCAGTTTTTCCAAAAATCAGTTTTTCCAAAACTGTTTTATCGAATTAGGAAGGGTATGGCTAATAAAAGAAGGCAATATGAAGAAAAACTTCTGACCGTTGTGCAAAGTTATCAAGAATACGTCGCCAATGATGACATCATGTCCTACCTACGTACTGTAGGGTATCTAATAAAATTTTAAGTATATGTATGAATGATAATATGTGGATGTTAAAATAAAATAAATTAATTGTTTATTTTGATCTTATACTTTATTTTGGTTGTTATTTCGTGTTTTTTTATGTTTTGGAAATATTTCTTATTGGAGAAAACAGTTTTGGAAAAACTGGGCTTTGGAAAAAAATACATTGGAAAACCCGTTTAGGAAAAAGTGTCCCGCTACCCAAATGGTAAGGGAGACAGTGATTACTTAACTGGTTTTTTTAAATTATTCATATTATTATTTTTTTTTTTTGTTAAACAATTATTGTGTACGTCATTGAAGAATTTTTTCTGAAAATTTTCCGAAAAGCATAGAAAGGGTTTTAGGAATTGATAAAAAAGATAGAGGTAGAATGAAAAAAAATTTTATCACTGAAGCGCTATATTGTTATAACTTACATGAGCTGTAAGTTTAATGTTAGTTGGAAATATTATGGTTAACTCAACGCGAACATTTAGTATATTTTTGCAAAATATCGAGTGAGTTTGAGTAGTTGTAAAATACATAGCATAAAAAAAAAAAAACCCCTCAAAGTATTATCTTTATTCAGTGCTGCTTTCTTTAATTCTGTAGAGTAGGTACCTTGTCTATAGTAAGCACAAATTAATTAAAAGGTTAATAAGTTTTATTAATTCTAATTTTATCCAATTAAATTAATTAATTTTGATTTCATATTTTAGCATTATTTTAATTTTTAAATTTTATCTATGTTTGGTAATCGCGGAGGATGCGCTCTAGGTTAAAGGAATAATTACTGCGTTCGCGAGGGAGTGGGAAAAATGAAAAGCCGAGAGTATTTGGAAGCACAGCACTTGGAGTTTTTTTGCTGCATTTAAACTATTTATTGAAACTATATACACTACTGAGGAGAGAGAGCTCACCGTTTTGGCCGGGAGTCTCTCAACCTCAGGCAAACTAGGTAGAATCGTCGTAGATAAGCGGGCGATCTACGACGACGGCGTTGAGTCCCATGACGCGTGATAGTGGCATCACTGTTGAAGCAAGACTGGTGAGTGCGGAAACTGGTCACTCCGGGCAGCTCTGGCGTGAGCCGCTCGCATGACCAATCCCGTGGCAATAAAAGGTGGTAAATCTCAAACAATCTAATTGAATTAATGTATTTCATGTTTATATTTCAGCATAGAACTCTATTTTTCATTTTACGTGATTGAACTTATGAAATATAATTCTAATTTTATCATTAATTTATTAGGAAACTTACATAAGACTTTTGAACTGAAAGTGTGTGAATGAGCTTTTACTAGCTTGAGAGGTATATGATGAATTTCTGAGGAATATTTTGATTTACTATGTTACAGGTTCACCTGATCGAAAGATCGAGACAAGACAATTACACTCGTATTAACCCCTTACCTCCTAAATGTGCCTAAATTAATCTACTTCCTACAGTTGTAATAAAACAACAATTTTATCTTTTTGGTAACGTCTCGTCTAACTATGTAGACCTTTAATAAATTATGATCAAATTATACATTATCATACATCAAATAATATAAAATTTTTACTCATATAAATTAATAAGTTACATACAAAATTTTTGTTTCTATACGAGACTTTCGTTTCCGTCAAAGATTAGTTTACGAATGGGACTCAAAACTTTGTATCCACTCTTATATTAAATTACGGGGGCTGTATTTATCCAGAAAATGACCTCTTAATTATCAAGTCGTAAATATGGCTAAAATTTTTTGTATCTGTCTGTTAATAATGTTATCAAATCCTGTATTATAAATTTGTTCAGATATTTTTCTCTTACTCCAAT
This sequence comes from Encarsia formosa, assembly GCA_038277355.1. Taxonomy (NCBI): domain Eukaryota; kingdom Metazoa; phylum Arthropoda; class Insecta; order Hymenoptera; family Aphelinidae; genus Encarsia; species Encarsia formosa. The sequence goes on from CM076187.1 coordinate 25,392,617, forward strand.
TTCGCTCTGTGTCTAGGATTAACGTGTGTTCAAAATCGAATTCATGTCCATTATGAGTCATTTTTTCCTTCTTTTCAACATGGTCTTCAATACGAACACCCATATGTCTTTTTGACTCACCTATATACGTAGCTGGACAAGATTTGCATTTGAACTTGTAAACACATCCTAGTTTTTGTCATTTTTCCTCCGCATCTTTCTTGAGTTTTATAATTTCACCCAACTTATTATCGTAATAAGGAACAGTGCATGTGTTGAATTTGGAAAGAGATTTAGAACAATTGTAATAAAAATTTTCTTCAAAAGGAAGTGATTTACACCATCGGATGATCAAGTATATGAACTATTAGAAACTGACCCGTAGGAAAAACTGAGAAAAAGTGTGCAAAAACTGTTACATCAATTTTACGACGATAAATATATAATGTTGAATTGCAACAAAACAGCACTTTCTCAAACAGATACAAATTTAGCTCGTGCTTACGGCCTTCCCAAAACTCACAAGCCAACGCCCCTCTCCGCCCTATCACCTCTACAGTAAACAGCCCGACACATTATTTGTAAAAATTTTCATACAATTGTTTGAAAGATATTATTCCAAAACCAGATTCCCATATAAAAAATAGCTTCGATTTAATAAGTAAAATCAAGAATTTTACTATTCCAAATGACCATATTTTAGTCTCACTTGATGTATCATTTTTGTTTACTAATATAGCTTGTGATTTAGTTCTCGGTGGTCTAGATAGACGTTAAAATATTATTAATACACAATGTAAATTGTTGGCCTTCCCAAAACTCACAAGCCCAACGTCCCTCTCCACCCTATCACCTCTACAGTAAACAGCCGGACACATTATTTGTCAAAATTTTTTTACAATTGTTTGAAAGATATTATTCCAAAACCAGATTCCCATATAAAAAATAGCTTCGATTTAATAAGTAAAATCAAGAATTTTACTATTCCAGATGACCATATTTTAGTCTCACTTGATGTATCATTTTTGTTTACTAATATGGCTCGTGATTTAGTTCTCGATGGTCTAGATAGACGTTACAATATTATTAATACACAATGTAAATTACTCTTTGATGATGTACGCAAGCTCACAAAGTTCTTATTCGAAAACACATTTTTGTAGTTCGATCGCAAATATTACTGGCAAAAATTTGGAAGCCCTATGGGATCTCAAATCTTCCTTCTCTTTGCAGATTTAGTTATACACGACCTTGAAGGAGATTCCCTTAAAAAATTGAAAAATCTTTATAATTACTCTCCCCTATTCTATTTTAGATATGTCGATGACACGATTCTGTGTATTGTTATGTACTTAAAAGTACATTGACTAGAAATAATCTTTAAACAAATTTTTAATGAGAAAAATTATAAAAAGAGGAACAACCAATTCCGAGAAGAGTTTTGGTAAGAACAATTGAGTCTTACCAGGAATTACTATTTAAATCAATGACCCAGGGTCAAGTCTTTTCTCGGAAGGAAAGAAGGGAGAGAGAGAAAAGTCTAGCGGCGACTTCCCGATTTCGGAAGAATCGGTATGATCCGAAAAAGTGCGGGAAAAGCCAACCACTTTGGAGGAAATAGAGAAGTATCGAGGGGGGTTGACAAAAAAAGGGTCGACACTCCAGTTCGGGCGCTCCGTTTGACATCATGGGTTTTTCGCGAGTTATAGCGAGGATACGTCAACGACATCCGACGTCAATAAAGAAGAAATAGAGAAGTTTTTATTAACATATTTGAGGCTTCAAAAGGAGGATTCCCACCAGGATCTCGTCGTCCCAACCGGCCTACAAGACAACTATTCTAGGAGGATTCCTACCAGGATCTCGTCGTCCCGACCGGCCTACAAGACAACTATTCTAGGAGGATTCCTACCAGGATCTCGTTGTCCTGACCGGCCTACAAGACAACTATTCAAGGAGGATTCCTACCAGGATCTCGTCGCCCCGACCGGCCTATAAGAATACCAACAGAGCATTAACCTCCCTGTCCGCACTATAGCTACAAGCGAAACTTCCAAGAAAACGCAAACTAGAGGAACTAAAAAAAAAGGGATATTTATTAATTATAACAGGCTACTCATCTTGTAACAAAAGTGGTGCATCAGCCGTACTTAGTGTTGGTTTGACGATGGAGTGGATGGAGAATATTATAACTTTTTATAAAACAGGCAAGTTTTACAGTTTCTAGTTCTAGCGGACAGCGCGCATAGTATATAGGTATTTTAAATCGCTGCATTAACTAAAATAAAAGAACTAAGAAAAACCGATTTTCCGGGAAGTAGAATTTTAAAACAGCTATATCTATATACAAAGGTCATTGATGACTCAGTATATTTTTACTCAATAGTCTAAATAGAGTGGGTTTTATTAACTATTATTTGAACAGGTTAGGCAAATAACTTATGAAAAAAAGTGAGGGTATAACAATTTACACACAAAATCAGCTCATAAAAATTTTTTTTAGTTTAAAATCAAATCAGGGCATCAATCTTGATATGTATATTTTTTTTAAATTCTTACCTTACAAACTTAAAATATCAACCTTTATAATTATTACATCACGAACTCAAATATCAACATTTTTATTATTTTATTTAAACTGTTTAGTTAGATTTTTTCACTATAAGAATACACAACAAAAAAAAAAAAACGATTTCTAACTCAAATCCGATACTAAAAAGAAAAATATAACAGTACTTGTGTCATGGATTTATAATCCTTGACGTAGTTATTTTTAAAAGGGGTGAGATCCTCGTCTTTTTAGAACAACTACTTACGTAGTTGCCCCGTCTTCTTGTTATCTGACTCTTAATGGGTGAATAAAATAAAGTAGAGTAAAAGATAATAGAATGATTTAGAAGTATTGTTTATTAGAAGGAGTGAAAGTTTACAATTTAATGATGAGTTTAATGTCCTCCGACAGAGTTAAAGATTACAATAAAATACCTTATAAACTACCGGAGTTGTCCGGGCTGTTCGATGTTCTCGGAAGGTTCTCTGGGCCTTCCGGGACCTTAACCTACTGCGATGGCGAGGGCGATCTTGCACTAACGGGTCCTTGCCGGCTCCGGCTCTACTTGTCCAGGTGTGCTTCACGTGGCTTAAATCGCTTGGCTACTCGCGATCAAACCACTCGAGTGTCGGGAACGAGAGTGGTTTGGGAGCGCGGCTAAGTAGCGGAAGGAAGCTACTTCGCCCCACCTGTTCAAGCAGAGCGGAGGCGTCAGCTAACAAAGTGCTTAATTGCAGTTTGCGCGGCCCCTTCCTTAACTCCTTTTAGGCGGATTATAAGTAAGTCTATTGCAACTTGGAAATGAGGGATTTTTATGGAGATCGATAAATAACATACCTCCCCTCTTGCCCACGACAATGCAGGGCTGCACGACTGTAGGAGTGCAGTCCTTGTATCGAAGATAGAAAATGTATCGATCATCTCGATCGTGTGAATTTTGGCGGATGACGGTGAGCAAGCGCCTAAGTAAACGTTTTTCCTTTTTTTTTTTTTTTTGAATAACTATTATTTTTATAAAAATAGTTAGTTCAAGTGGTAGCGTTTTGGATATAATTTCTACCCGATGTTCGAAGGGATCGGTAGTTTTTGAGTTGTTATAATCGTTGCATAACAATGATCACAGGGTGGGAAAGAGTTGGTTGAAGGTGGGTAAGAATATCGTAATTTTTCAGTTAAAAGCCTGAAATTTTTGAAATTTTTAAATGAAAATCTCAAATAGCTAGTTTTAGCTAAGTGCTAAGTAGAAGTTTTTGCGTTGCTTGCGCAAGCCAACTAACAGGGATTTAGGCATGATAAAATAATTATTGCTTTATATTGCGCGGTTAACGGGCGCTGGAGCAAAAAAAAATTCTGGATGGATTGGTTAATATTTGGAGTGGGAAGTTGCATCAACGTATATATTCATTCATTAATTGCCAGGAGTGAGGGAAGTTCACAGTTTTTGCCGTGATTTTAAGTTCGCTAATTAGTTTAGTAAAAAGTATTTATAACGTTCGATGAAAATTCTGTAATATATATGATGGTGTTGAGCGCAACTGTTTTGAAGTTGCAATTTAGATTTTAGACTGTCGCATTACAGTCAAAATTAAAAAAAAAAAAAAATTGCATAATATTATCAATAAAAAGAAAATCATTCTTCAAGTTCCTAAACGATTTGAGTTTTAATTTGTCATTGTTTATTTCACTATGAAACTTCAAATTCAATATAAGTATTTTGTCTTAGGGTTTTAAAATTTTTAATATGTTTAAATTTTTGCGCTCGACAAAAAATTTATAAATTAGCAGGGAGTTTCGGTGAAATCGGTGCTTACAACACTCCGTTTGACTGATTTAGACTGAGTTTTGCTTTAATTAGTCGAAAATAGTTAAATAAGTTTCAAATTTATTTGATAAAATTTTTGAGTTTAGTGTATAGAATTAAATTATTTATAATTGACGTAACTTAGATTTTTGCAATAAAGCCTATTTTGAATTTCGATTCGTAGAGATTGTACAATAAATATTAAAAATTAATATTACAACAGATATAATTTTTTTTAAAGTTATAATGGAGTTAAATTAGCTTGAGCCAAAGTTTTGACCAAATGTTAACAATATTTAAGTATCATATAAATTTGTTAAAATTAAGATAATGTCCGAGTGTTAATTAAAATTTAAATTCTGAAAATACACTCAATTTAGTACACAAAATTTGTCTGAGAAAAGTTTATATTTTACTGGTGAAGCTGCTTCTTTCCTTGATGCGAATGTTGCTGTATCGTTGTCTTTGGAATCGGTTGGTCGGCAGATCGACGGTTACGTACGAGAGTATAGTACGAGTAGGTGTAAACGGTGACGTTGCAGCGGTGCGCTCATCAAATTATATCATGCTAAGTTGCCGGTTTTGATAAATGTGCTGTTACTGGTGCATTCAGTAGGTGCTCCAGCCGGTACTACGTCGATCGAAGAGCTAGTTGGACTCGCAGTATGGTTAGTTTAAAAGGATTGTTATCGCAATTCTTCAACTCAACGAGGCGCATTAAAAGGTAAATACTTTCACATTTGTTATAAATCAATCAGTGTTTGTTTAAAAAAAAATTAAAACATTCATGTGATACCTGAGTGTCGACGGATAGTAAAAAAAATTATTTTCTTGGAACTTCGGCGTGTTTGTGAGTAGAATACTTTGATTGTTACTATTTTTATTAAATAATTGTCAGAGTTAAGTCGTCAACTGTCATTATTTCATAAATTAATTGTTTACAGGTTGTATTGAAAGATTCGTGGGTGTGGCTGTATGGTTGGGTCGCGTGCTGCAGGTGCATTGCGGGTGAGTCTGATGGAAGAGTCGACCGCGGCTGGAGGTATAGCGGGTCTGCATGCTGCGGGCGCACTCAGCAGGCAAGTGGTCGCGAAGATTCATGGCTATGGTAGAGTCTTAAGCGTGTTTCCGGATGGATAGTTGATCAAATTTGGTTTGAAAATGTAGTGTTTCTTTTTATTTTTGTCTATCTAATTTTGCTAAAATTAATAATAACTTCCGAAGATAGGATAGCATATTGATTCATTTAAAAATATTATTATCATTATTTTCAATTATTTAATTATTTATTTATTTCATAATTATTATTATTGGCTTTTTTTCCTATTATTTTTTCTTTTATTTTGTATTTTTTTTATTTTATTTTACTTGTTCATTTATTCATTTATTTATTTGTTTATATATATCTTACTATATTATATAGTTGTTTTTCCTCTCTCACGCCGCCCCCACGCCCCTCGCCCGCCCCCCCCCCACAGGCCTCTCAAAAAAGTGCTTAACTAACCGTAAAAGTGTACCGAAATATGCTTATTTCTATGAGTTTTGAATTGTCCTATGATTTTCCAATCACGCCCCCCCGCCCGCCCTTCCCACGCCCCCCCGCCCGCCCTTCCCACGCCCCCCATTTTTAATGTTTTGTTACAAGTTTTGTATATTTTCTTAATTTATTAATTCTTTTTTAATGGTATAGTTAAACTATATAAAATTTTAAAATTTGAATTCATTAATTTTAAAAAATTTCATTCTAAGATTATTTAGAAAAATCCAAGTTTTTAATTTAAAAAAAATGAAAAAAGATTTTATTTTTAGAAAAATTAAATTTATAATGGAGTAATTTTTTCTTTTTAATAAATTGTAAAATTGTAAAATTTTATTTCAAAAATTCTTGTTAAAATAATGGAATAATTTTTTCTTTTTAATAAATTGTAAAATTTTATTTCAAAAATTCTTGTTAAACTTTAAATCCTTATTTATTTATTTTTTATTTTTTTTATTTTGTAATTATCATCCAAATATATTCATGTATGTATTCATGTATGTACGCGTGCGCGTACGCGGAGGAGTCTCCATGTAGGCGCAAACTTACCTTTTCAAACAAAAATTTGCGCGTACGCGCAACTTAGGTGTTCCGCGTGTGCGCAAAAACTTTAGATCTCCGCGTGCGCGCAAAACTCTAGATCTCCGCGTGCGCGCAAAAACTTTGATTACGTTGCGATAAATGCATCAATTATTGTCCTTCTAAACATTAAAATTGTGATTAAAAAAACTTCCTAACTCTATAAAATTTATTTTTCATACATGGTGCAGAAAGTTCAAACTTTCTGATTTTTCCCAAACAGGAAGTTTGAACTCCTTGCTTTGAGTTGAAAAAAACATAACACTCGACGCTGGAAAAGTATGAGCTAACCCTTAGCAAACCCTTGACACTCTCGCCTTTGGCTCCAGTTTTGAACACAAATTGTTTGAAAATTAGCTAAAAACCCAAAGAAGTGACCCAAATGTCTAGTCCTAGTGGGTCCTCCTCTCAGGGTTGGATAACTTTTTTTGGATCATCGATTGCAGAAACTTTGGAAATCGCTTTCTGGTACCGAATGATGAGCAAAATCATCAATAATTTTTCTAAATGGTCCTTGAATTTAAATTGGTTGAGATCTTCTTTATATTGAATGTTGAATCAATTGGGATGTGTCTTGACCGAACAAATTATAGTATAGTTTTGTAAAAGTATTTTTGATGGATTTTTGGAAAAACCTTGGCCAGGATTATTTTGGTCAATGTCCTCATTACAGGCATCACGATTACTGTTACTGCTTCAATAAGGTATGTTCAACAACGAATATTAATGCACAACGATTTCCATATTTTCCTCATTGATCTAAATGTAGTACACAGTAAATTTTGTTTAAAATTTTATCTTATTTTTTTTCAACAATCCACTTTGTTATAAGGTAGGGTCCCTGTACCTAATATGAGCTCCCCTGTTATTTTGAATATACTCAAGGTAAATTCACTTTTAAATACCTTAAGTGATTTTGAATTTAGTCGTTTCGTAGACACTATTGTGTCAGCTTGAAAGTTAACAAAATTAACTTTTGAGCGTTTTTTAAATAAATTTTTTCAAAATACATATTATAAAATTAGCCAAAAATTACGTTAAACCTCATATTCTTTTAATTTTTCGTAAGTTTTAGCTACAATAAACTTTAAATTTCATGAATTTCAAGTAAATATAAATGCCGATGAAAAGCATAATAAAGGTGGGGGTCTACATTGTATGGTCAAATGAGAAAAAAAATTGTGCTTTTTAAGGAAATTGTTAAATTTTAAATATTTGCGTGAATCAAGCGATTAAAAAACAAAAATTTACGCACACTAATAATAAAAACCGATCACCGACCGACGCAGATAATTATGAAGAACTATTCAATTTTTATAAATTTAAAAATGGCGTAAAACTCAAGTTTGTATTTAAATTTAATTTTTTAATCTATTATTGATAATTTTAATATACTGTTTGGGAAAGCTTCCTGAATGGTGTACTGAAATTCAGAGTTTAGAACTTTAGAGGACTTTAAATTCAGGACTTTAGAGTCGGAGGCAAGCTGTGAGTCTCATTGGGAGGAGTATCATCCTGATGATTATTTTTACATGTGCATGTTTTTCGGTTGGGTTCTTCTTTGTTTTTTTTGTTTCGTTTATATTCTTTCTTTTTGTTGCAGATAAAGAAGAACAAGGGTAGGATTTTCTCGACCAGAAGAAATTTATCTATCAAAAATTTTAGGACTAATGTTATCGCGATTGAGGATCCTAAGCCGATGGCTATAAATGAATGTGTTTGCTTCTGCTCCGTCCGTCGAATATGTATCGCTCGCAGTTTATTTTCGATTTCACTCAGGGGAATTGGGTTAAATTTTTGTAGTGATTCAGTGAGTTCTTTCTCTACTTCCATGGGGTATTTGGTTGCGTATTCATGTATCTCGGGTTTTATTATGTTCAATTCTGCTGACAATTCGGGATTATAATTGTATTCTGATATGAATGAGATTTTCCGAAGACCGTGTAAGGTAAAGCTTGATGTGTGTGCAGTACATTCGCCACTTAGGTAAAGTGAGCCTGTGCCATTTATGAGAAATTCATTTCGATGATTATGGCAGGTTATTGTGAGCTTATTTGGTTTTAAAGTTGAATATAACCATAAATTCGATGCGTGCAAGGGTGTTAGAATTATGGGCGTGTTTGGTATAATAACTGTCGAGCAGGTTTTTAGAGAAGAGGTTGTCGGCTGATTGAACATTGAATATTCACACGACGGGTGTGTCACTCCGTTGATTAAGGGTAAGAAGTCTTCACATAGCTTAGTGTGATTATAAGTGGAACAAGATTGAAGGAGTTCGTCATTTAAGAGAACATATGTCTGGTTTCTCGATAAGACAATATAATTAACTGTTGGTTTTATTGCTAAATAGCCTGTATTATCAAAGGGGAGGGTTATAGGGTATGGAAAAGAGTGTATTTTGTACAAATCGAGGTCGTCATCCATTACTAAAGGTAGTTTTATAGAAACGTGAAGCTTTCCATTAGTGATAAAAATAGTCGTTTTCGCTACGTTGAATAGGTAGTGGGGTGTAATTACATCTGCTGCGTTTGGTATCCGGAGATTCGGATTGTTGTTAATTTTTAAGAGTAGATTGGACATTTGGGAAAAAGATAACAGGAGAGGGTGTAGATGTCCTCTTGCGGTGGTTTGAATTACTTCCATCAAGGTTTCATAACCCCTTTGTAGTTCGTCAAGTTCGTATGAGTAATCAAACCACCATCTGGTAACGTTTTCAAATTGCAGGTTTCTGTTTATGGCCAAGTTTTGTTCGGAGATGGCTTCAACACGACTGATTAAGCGTGAAATTTCTAGAGTTTGATTATTTTCTGATTTATACAGATTTTCGAGCTCTGATTTAATTAGGTGAGTTGATTCAATTGAAATTTGTGATAAGTTATTCTGACTGTCGTACAGTTTGTCGATGTCACTGTTGATTAGTTCGCGGTCTTTCGAGTCCATGATGCCGAATAACCATTTCGTAACCCAACCGCCGACTTCGATTGGAGCTCCTCGCGTTTTTCGATTATAAGGTCGGTTATCGATTTCTTGCAGAACGAACAAGCTTTTTATAGATTCATGTAGATCATTTATTGCGAATAATTTGCGGGTTATGCGAAGTTCCGAGAGTTCTGGTGTTATTTGGTCAGGGTAGACTCTATATAATTCATTTACTAAAAGTTTGAAATTTTTGTTTTCCGTTTTAAAGTTTCTGTCTAGTGGGGGACAGTTTATGAAAATATTAATATGAATTTTTGTTCTGACTAAATTAACTTTCCCGACGTGTTCATAGAAAATACCCGGATTATTGGGGATTGGTTGCGTTTCATAGAAAGTTTTATTCTCCGTGTGAACGGTACCGACTGGAGCGAAGCTCGTGAACCACAGCAAGATAAAGAACATTTTTCTGGAACAAAATTAGGGCAGCTTTAAATTAGATAAGGCGATGATTTTTGAGAAGAAAGGCTTTCAGTAAAATTTTTTCAGACGGTCTTTATGAACTAAGATTTTTTTTTTTGTTTTGGCTTTGCAAGAGGGCAGTGTTATTTTCGCGTACTTCTAGGACGTCGAAAACTCCGTTATAGAATTTATCTAGTTTGTTTTTACGCGGCAGTTTGTTGACGTAAACTTTGTCTCCGGGTTTTATATCTAGGGGTTTAGTTGATTTGTCGTAATTTCTTTTGTTAACTTGTTTGGATGATTCTAAGCTTTTCAATGCCATCTCTCGGATTTCAGCTATTCTTGTTGCTAGATCGTAAATGTAACCATTATATGTGTCGTTATCGAAGTCGTCTAGGCATCCTGAAGGGGTTCTAGGATTTCGTCCCATAGCTATTTCGTAGGGGGTAAAACCTGTGGAAGAGTGGACTGAGGAATTGTATTCCATCATGGCAAAGGGAACTAGCTCGTCCCAGTCTTGATACTTAGGGGTGTTAGTCCTCAAGTAGTCTTTCAAGACAACATGACTTCTTTCCAATGATGCGTACGACTGGGGGTGGAAAGATGTCATCGTTTTTAGACGACAGTCAAACATGCTTTCAAAATTTTTGAGGTGTTTATTCCTAAAGCTTTTACCTTGATCGCTCAAGATAATTTTAGGTACTCCATGAGCGGCTATAAGATGTTTAGCAAGGACTTGTGCCACGGTTAGCGCTTTAAGATTAGGTACTGGTACTGCTATACAAAATTTTGAAAATAAACATTGCATAGTGATTATGTAAGCATTGCCATTCACGGTTCGAGGCATAGGTCCGACCGCATCGATAGCCATTTTAAAGAACGGTTCTGCGGGCGTATCGGTAATTACCATGGGTTCTTTGGTGCGATAACCTATGAGTTTAAACTTTTGGCATATTCGGCATCGATGAATGTAATCGACTATATCTTTACGCAAACCGGGCCAAGTAAATTTTTCCTTCACTCTTCTGTAAGTCTTCTCTACTCCACGATGTCCTCCGAATAGGCTATCGTGGCATTCTTTTAGGATGGTGTTGCGGGATTCGGGTGGTGGTGTTATGCAGACACCTAGACAGATCGTTAGCGTCATAGGTATGTTTTTGAGTGCGTCTTGGACTTCTCGGTATAGAGTTCCACGTGGTAATGCATCTGTGAGTTCGTCTTTTCGTGACATACGAACCGATGTAATTTCTTTTTCTAGTAGTAGATGATAAAGATTGTATAAGCATTCTTTCAAAGAACTTTGCTTAATAGGATTCCTTTCGGTTTCTGTAACTACTAAAGAGAAGATGGTTCGGCCTCGGGTTTTAGAGACAAGAACATTGCCAATCGTAGGGTTCAGATCTTTAAGTTCGCTTTTCGAAATTAGCTCTAACTCGGCAAGAAGTTGATTGTTAGGCGTGTGTAAGTTTAAATTCGCAGGGATAAAATGTATTATGTTATCTTTATGTCCCGTGAGGGCGTCTCGGGTGAGTCTCACTGTCAGTCGTTCGGGGGGTTTGATCGGGGTGCAAAAAGGATTCAAGAGGGGGGGTATAATTGGCGGAATGGTTTTAACGCTGGTGAAAATGTCATGAGTATTTGCCGTAGTAGGTTTTGGACTTCGAGGTATCAAATTTGAATTTGGTTGTTTTGTAGGAAGTGATTGCTGCGAGGATTGAAGGGTCGTTTTGGCGGTATCTCGAGGGTGAGTGACACTCTCTTGAGTGTTTAGAGAGTTTTCCGATGGAGCTAACTTATGATCTGGTGTAATTGTCTTCGTGGAATTTGTTGAAGAGTCGGAATTTTCACTAGACATGATTTTGGTGTTTTCGAGATTAAAAGTGTCATCAAAAATTGCTGGGGGTATTTTATGTGTGAGGAGAGTGGACGATAAGGAAGGATTTGTGAATCCTGAGTCATCGGTCAGTTGCCATTTATCTAAGTCTAACAGGGATTGTGTATTGTTCAGAATCTGTCTATCATTTGCGTCAATAAGGTCATTTTCCAAATAGCCTGGATCACTGTGGACAACAGAGTGATCCGCTTCGTGATAGTTAGATCCTAGGTCAAAATTTTCAAGAAGTTCTTCCCATTTTCCCAGTCCCACCACAAGGAATTAAATCCTTCGATAAACTCTTCTTTCTCCTTAGAATTGAAGTTGGAAGGTTTGAGCTGAGCTTGGAGTTCCAAATTTGATTTTACGGGGTTAGTCTCGTAGAGTTCTTCTTCGTCAGAAGATGAGGAATCATCATCATTTACTGGAGGTTTCACTCTTTTTGATAGGGAATCAAAGAATGCCTTTCTTGATGCGGGTTTTTGGAAATGGGCGACTACATCTTCAAAACTATCCGATGGTACCATGGTTTCGTCGAACTCACTTATGCCAGAAATCTCATCTTCTTTTTGGTTGCTGATTTCAGACTCGGTGGAAGGAGATGTGGTTGTTGTGTTGAGAGGTTCTGCCAAACTAGGTATTAATGACCGGCTTTGCAAGGGTACAGGTGCGTCGGAGGCGCTTTCGGTTTCATCTGATGTTTCTATTTCTGAGGTAGAGCTTTCAGCGTTTGCTTGATCGACGGGTGTAGTATTTTTCGGATCTACCTGTTGATTTCGTCTGAGTCTTAGACGAGAGGTGATGGTATCGCCTGGAAGATTTCCCTGACCAGATACGCTCGGCGATGCATGAGTTTTATTTTTGGAGCCTTTCGGTCTACCTCTTCGCGAAGGGCCGGGTTGCGGGGCGTCAGAGAAGTTTTCTTCTTTGCTTTTATTGTGTGCTTGTCGAGCAAGTGATGTTTTTGTTGGTTTTGGTTTCTGAATAGGTAGTATGGTTTTTGTTTTGATATTTTTCAGGGATTGAGAGGCTATGTTTGCCGATTTTTCGTTTTCAACCTCTTTCTGATCTATCGGATTTCTTGAGAGCCAATCGGCGTTAGTGTTAAGCCTTCCAGGTTTGTAACGAAATATGTATCTGTAGCCGCGCAGTCGGGCTCTCCAGCGGTTTAATCTTGACATTGGGTCTTTGATTGAATCAATCCATTGTAGAGGTTCATGGTCAGCGTATACATAGAAAGTGCGACCGTAAAGGTAGTGTCTGAAGTGCATGATGCCTAGGACTACAGCTAAACACTCTCGCTCGGTGGCAGAGTAGTTTCTTTGATGTTTATTGAGCGTTTTTGACATGTATGCAATAGGTTGATCATTATTTGGTTCGCCTTGACTCAAAACTGCCCCGACTGCGTATGCACTAGCATCGGTCGTTAGTATGAAGGGTTTAGAAAAGTCTGGGCAAATTAGGACTGGTGCCGTGCATAGAGCTGTCTTTAGTTTTTCGAAACTGGCTTTTTGGCTCTCCTCCCAGCGGAATTTACAATTTTTCTTGAGGAGGTCGTTTAGAGGTTTTGCAATTTCAGAGAAATGGTGGATAAACCGGCGATAGTAAGAACAGAGTCCAAGAAAAGAACGAACGTCCGAAGTACTCTTTAAGACGGGAAAATCCTGAATATCTTTGATTTTTCCCCGGTCAGGTTTGACTCCAAATTGATCGATATGGTGGCCCAGGTATTTTACTTCAGGGGTTAGAAATTCGCATTTTTCGATTTTTAATCTCAATCCAGCATTAAACAATCTTTGAAAAGCTTCATTAACCTTTCTCTCGTGGTCTTCAAGAGAGTTGGAGAAGATGATTAAGTCATCTAGGTAAACGAACAATTCGATTCCTTGTAATCCGGTCATGACGGCGTCCATCAGCCTTTGGAATGTCGGGGGAGCACAGCAGAGTCCGAAAGGCATGGCTGTGAATTCGAAGTGCCCGTAAGGCTTTGAGAAAGCGGTTTTAGCTCTGTCATCCGGGTGCATAGGTATTTGGTGGAATCCGTTAACGAGATCAAAAACTGAAAAGTATTTGGACTTGCCTAGGGACTCCAGTATTTCTTGAACGTTTGGGAGTGGATAGGCGTCTGGAATTGATACTTCGTTGAGCCTTCTGTAATCAATGACGAGACGATGTTGATTTTTACCGTCAGGGCCAGGCCGTTTTGGAACTATCCATAGAGGTGAGTTCCAAGGGCTGGAGGAGGGTTGGATGGTTCCTTTCTTCAGCAAGTCATCTACTTGCCTTCTAATTTCTTCGTGTAATTTTGGAGGATAACGATATTGACGTGTAAATATCGGTTTGTCACTGGTTACCGGAATGGTATGTTGTACTAGATGTGTGCGAGGAGGGTCGTCGCCAGGTAACATAAAGAGATATGGGAAACGTTCGACCACTCTCTTCAATTGAGCTAGGGCTGCTTTGTCATGATGTTTTCTTTTCAGAAGGTCAATTATTCGAGTTACTCTTTGTTCAGGAGGGCAAGGCGTTCCCTCGACCACGGAGTCGAAGAAGTCGTCGGAACTATCGAGTTCAAAGGGATACAGATCTTGCACCGGTATTTCAACTTCTTGAGGTTCGTTTCTCGTGTTAATGGCTAACACGTAACATGAACCTTTTTCATGGGTAACGGCTGACTCGCCGATGAATATTCCGGTAGGGGTTTGTATTCGGGGAAGATACGCCTCCCCTCTTGGAGAGCTTTCCGACACGGGAATTTCTATCGCAATTTTACAACGCACTGGCAACGTATATCTTGTGGACAGAGCTTTACCTTGCTTTCGACGAGCTTTATAATGGAAAACCGTCGAAGGTATTTTGCTGGACGTAGGTTGAATGTCGGGGATGGTGTTTTGACTTAGAGGTGTTCGTCGAGAGTCAGGAAATTCTGCAGGGGATTCGGCAGATTCAGACTCACTGTTGTCTGTAGCGCTAGAAAAACAAATGTCCTGAGTGCCATTTTGAGTGATTAATTGATTATTGGCCAAGTCAATTTGACCCTTTTCAATTTGTAGATAACGAGAGCCAAGAATGGCATCTTCTTTAAGCGAAGAACTTTCGGGGAGGACGTGCATGTGATGTTTTCTACCGTCTCTTTCTTTGAAAGTAACGGTACCGAGAGTGTAAACGGGTTCTGCTCCGATCCCGGTCAGTTGAAGAGTACGATTTTTGTTGATCTTACACGTGGGATTTAGGGATTGAATTTTAATTACGCTCACGTCTGCGCCGGTGTCAATTAAAATGCGCCCCTTTCCGGCTTTAAATATGTTATTAGTAATTTCGATCTTGGGTGATCCGTACGAAATTTTCTTTCTTTCCCTATGGTTCCTAGGATTGTAAATTTTAGGTGAATATGTGTCGGAATCGTTAGTAGATTTGTCTATATTAAGGGTGTCGCTACTCTGGGAGGTTGAATTTTCGGAAAAGGTTTCTGAGTCAGAGGATTCTGATTCAGAGCGATCTGAGTCTGGGGATAGGTCTTCAAGAAAAGAGTCGGGAAGATTTTTCATTTTTCCGGCTTGCTTAAGTCTCCGGAGTTTCTTCAAAGTTCTTTTGCTGATAACACCATCTTGTAAAAAGGGGGCATCGTCGTGAATTAGATGGAATATATGTTTTTGTTTACAAATACGAATCGTAATTTTTCCATGAGCGTCGACTTGATTATTGTCTTCTCCCTGGATTGTAATGGGAGGGTGAGGATAGTAGAAAACCGAGTCTTTAAAAACGGAAGCTTTGATGACGTTCACTTCATTGGTTTGTGCAGCGGAACATGTTACGACGCCCTTTTTGAATAGGTAATTTTTAATTTTTATGGTTGGTGCGGTTTTCTCGCCACAGACTTTCCGTACTCCCTTGTTTTGAATGTTTTCACCGATCGGCGCTCGGGGCTCTGAGAGCGCGGGAAGCTCGCGGGCGCGCCGTCCGGACGAGCTTGTCTCCAGTTTAAATTCTCGCTAGAGGAGATGTTTGCGGGAATATTCGTTTGGGTCGGAGCTCGCGGAGAAGGGGCGTAAGGACCTGGGGATCCAGGTCTACCAGACGGCTTGTTGTAATAGTTGTTAGGGAAGTAGGCTGGTGTTGCCGCATTAGGATAGGGCGAGTGAAAAGGGGGCATAGGAGCTGGGGGGTAGTAGTAGGGCATAGGAGGATAATAGGGCATATAAGGGTGAAAATTTGGATAAGGGAAGGGAGGGGAAAGGGGGCTTGTCGACCTATTAGGGTATCGGCCTCTAGGGCTCTCGGACCTAGGGCGGGAGTAACGATCTGATGATCCGGGTTGATCGGATAGGCTCTGTCTTTCCGGGTTTTTCAGAATGCTTGAAGGTTGTTCGTAACGCAGGGAAGGGTGAGCATCCGGTTTACCTTCTGCTGTCATTGTTCTAGGCAATCTTATATCGTTAGGGTCATAAGAATACGAGATATTTCTATCGAAGTTTCGCGGGTCGTTAAAATCGGAGAATTTAACGTTGCGCCGGTCGTGAGATGATTCTCTTTCAGGTATCCCGGGTCGACCATAAGGGCTAGGAGAACGCGATCGCGGAGGCGGTTTTTGGGTGGAGGAATACTCTACATCGGCACGATTTGGTGCTCCGATGTTAACCCGTTCCTCCGCATTCAGAGCTGCGTTTAAAGCTTCGGAAAAGTTAACAGGGTTATGGTTAGACATTTGGTTGCGAATGACAGAAGGTAATCCGCGAATAAAATATTCGGTAGCGAGGTCTTCGAAAAGGGACTTATTATGTCTCTTGATGTCTTCGTCATCTATTCCTTCGTTTTTTAGTTTCGTGGCAGCGCGGACTATAGCTGAGAGTCTATCGTGAAAATTTAAAACAGATTCATTCTGTCTCATATAAGAGTCTGAAATAAGGTTAAGGTAATAAGATAGGGATCGTTTTTGAGAAAAACGGTCCTGAAGATGTTTCCGGAGTTGGTCTAAAGTGTCAAAAACTTTTCCGTCAAGACTTGTTTTTGCCTTGCCGGTCAATCGAGAAATAACTCCTTGGAGGAAAAGTTCTTTCAGGGTTGCGTCTGTAATTCGTTGGTCGTAGCTTTCCACGTCCTGCAGCCATGGGCGCAGGGGTGTGGAACCAGTGTAAAAAGGGATTGCAGCAAGAGCACTTTGCATCAATTCTGATGCTTGAACGTTCGCGAACGCGGTTCGTGACTCGTTTAACGTAGATGCCATTGTAGACATATTTTCGGCCATCCGGCGGGCATGATGTAATTCGGCCGCCTTCTTTTGATCTTTGTCTGGAATGGCTTCAATCTCGTCCAAAGTAAGATTCGCGAGGTTAGCCATATTGAATACTTATAAATTAAAGGGATAACGTCGTTTGATAGAAGTAAAAATTTTATACAAAAACGAATCTAAAGTTGCGATTTTTGGCGAAACTTCAGGTAATAAAACGTGAAATGTATGCACTATAAGCGGGTCAAATTCAGAGCGATGAGCAGATCAGGTTCCGAAAGCGTTTGTGAGTGTAAGTGTGTTGTTAAATTAGGCAGAAATGTTGAGGTCAGAAAAAAAAAAAATATCGCGATTTGTCAAAAGAAAAGAATCTTTCTTTCAACCATTCGCCAAAAGTAACCGGTATCAGATAATAAAAGCTTTTTCCTTACTTCCTTTCTTTTTTTCATTAATTTTTAGTATTATAAATTTTTGAAGGAAAAATCATCAATAAAAAAAAAATTTTTTTTTTTTTTTTTAAGAAAGAGAAAACCAATCAAAATAGTCAGGCAACAAGGTTTAAGGTCCCCACAAGGGATGCCATTTATGTCACGGATTTATAATCCTTGACGTTATTATTTTAAAAGGGGTAGGATCTTCGTCTTTTTGGAACAACTACTTACGTAGTTGTTCCGTCCCCTTGTTGTCTGGCTTTTGATTAGGTTAATAAAATGAAATAAAGTAAGGTAAGGTGATATAGTTTAATTGAAAAACAAATAGTGAAAGGTTACAATTTAATGAGTTTAATGTCCTCACACAGAGTTGAATATTACAATAATCTACCTTAAAATTACCGGAGTATCCGGGCAGTTGATCGTTCACGGAAGGTTCTCTGGACCTTCCGGGACCTTATCCAATAGTGATGGCGAGGCGATATTGCACTGACGGATCCTTGCCTGATCCGGCTCTGCTTGTCCAGGTGTGCTGCACGTGGTTTTCGATCGCTGCTAGCTTTCGGTCGAACCACTCGAGTGTCGGGGACGGGAGTAGTTTGGGAGCGCGGCTAAGCAGCGAGGGAAGCTACTTCGCCCCACCTGTTCCAGCAGAGCAGAGGTGTCGGCTAGCAAAATGCTTAATTGCAATTTCCGTGGCCCCCTCCCTAACTCCTTTTAGGCGGATTATAAGTAAGTCTGTTGCAACTTGGGAATATGGGATCTTTATGGGGATCGATACATGACACCTGATTTGAATTTTTTTTTTGTTTTTTTTTTATTTAATAGTGTGAGTAACGAAATTTAAATTTTTAATAGCCAAATATGCGGACAAGCCTACAACCCCATAACCCTAGGCGTAATGAATAACAAATAATTAACTTTTGTAATAAACAAATAAGCCGATAAGCTACAACTCCAAAACACTGGGCGTACTTAGTAAAAATAATTAATTTTTTTTAATAAACAAATAAGCCAATAAGCTACAACCCCATAACCTTGGGCATGGCTGAAAAAAATGTTAATATTTTTAATAAACCAATAAGGCGATAAGCTACAACCCCATAACTTTGGGCATGGCTAAAAAAAATGTTAATATTTTTAATAAACAAATAAGGCGATGAGCTACAACCTCATAACCTTGGGCATGGCTAAAAAAAATGTTAATATTTTTAATAAACAAATAAGGCGATGAGCTGCAATCCCATAACACTGGGCAGAGTGAATGAAAAATAATTAAATTTTTTAATAAACAAATAAGCCGATGAGCTACAACCCCATGACGGATGGCGTAGCGAATGAAAAATAATTAATTTTTTTCATAAACAAATAAGCCGATGAGCTACAACCCTAAAACGGTCGGCGTAGCAAATGAAAAAAAATTAATTTTTTTATTAAACAAATAAGCCGATGAGCTAGACTTCGAAACACTGGACGTACTTAGAAAAAAAGATTTATTTTTTTAATAAACAAATAAGCCGATAAGCTACAACCCCATAACCTGGGGTATTACTCGAAAAAATTTTAATTTTTTTAATAAACAAATAAGCCGATGAGCGATAACCCCATAACATTGGGCATAGTGAATGAAAAATAATTAATTTTTTTAATAAATAAATGAGCCGATGAGCTACAACCCCATATTATTGGGCGCAGCGAATATAAAATATGTGAATATTTAAATAAACAACTAAGCAAACAAGTTTACCACCCCATAACCTTGGGCTTAGATGAAAAAAATTTTTGAGCCATGCCCAATGTTATGGGGTTGTAGCTAATTGGCTTACTTGTTTATTAAAAATATTAACATTTTTTTAGCCATGCCCAAGGTTATGAGGTTGCAGCTCATCGCCTTATTTGTTTATTAAAAATATTAACATTTTTTTTAGCCATGCCCAAGGTTATGAGGTTGTAGCTCATCGCCTTATTTGTTCATTAAAAATATTAACATTTTTTTCAGCCATGCCCAAGGTTATGGTGTTGTAGCTTATCGGCTTATTTGATGATTAAAAATATTAACATTTTTTTCAGCCATGCCCAAGGTTATGGTGTTGTAGCTTATCGGCTTATTTGTTTATTAAAAAAAATTAATTATTTTTACTAACAAGGAGAGGTCACACCCTCCGGGTCACCGATCTTGACGAAACTTTGGGGATCGTTTTCTTATACCAAAAGATGAAGAAATCTACCAATCATCCCGTCTAATGGGCCTTTTATACCTAGTTCCTACATAGCTTATATCGTATTTTTAGCTCTTTTTGGGTTTTTTTGCGAATTTTCAAAAAATTCCTGTTCGTAGCCTATTGCACTTACAAAATTCTGCAATCCCGCATTTTTTTTGTTTTTTCATCTTCTTTTGAGAAAAAATATTTTTAAATCTAATTTTGAAGAAATAGTCCATATAAAATTAAGGTAATCAAAAGCATTTTTTTACTGTTTTTTTGGTTTTATGAACTTAAACTGTACGTCGTCAGCCTTATCAAAATTATGTCTAAAAATATTTTTTCTAAAAAATTCATAAAAAAATAAAGAAAATGCGGGGTTGCAGAATTCTGTAAGTGCAATAGGCTTTGAGCAGGAATTTTTTGAAAATTGGCATCAATAACCACAAAAGTCGCACTAAAGTGTTAAAAGTGTCAAAACAAGCTGATTTTCAAAAAATTCCTGCTCAAAGCCTATTGCACTTACAGAATTCTGAAACCCCGCATTTTCTTTGTTTTTTCATGAATTTTTTAGAAAAAATATTTTTAGACATAATTTTGATAAGGCTGACGACGTACAGTTTAAGTTCATAAAACCAAAAAAACAGTAAAAAAATGCTTTTGATTACCTTAATTTTACATGGACTATTTCTTCAAAATTAGATTTAAAAATATTTTTTCTCAAAAGAAGATGAAAAAACAAAAAAAATGCGGGGTTGCAGAATTTTGTAAGTGCAATAGGCTACGAACAGGAATTTTTTGAAAATTCGCAAAAAAACCCAAAAAGAGCTAAAAATACGATATAAGTTATGTAGGAACTAGGTATAAAAGGCCCATTAGACGGGATGATTGGTAGATTTCTTCATCTTTTGGTATAAGAAAACGATCCCCAAAGTTTCGTCAAGATCGGTGACCCGGAGGGTGTGACCTCTCCTTGTAAGTACGCCCAGTGTTTTGGAGTTGTAGCTTATCGGCTTATTTGTTTATTACAAAAGTTAATTATTTGTTATTCATTACACCTAGGGTTATGGGGTTGTAGGCTTGCCCTCATACTTGGCTATTAAAAATTTAAATTTCATTACTCACTTTATTATTTAAAAAAAAAAACAAAAAAAAAATTCAAATCAGGGATGCCTGAAGATTTCAATTTGGCGCGTCCCGCTGGTTCACACTTTTGAGAGACCTTTAAGGTGACGCTCTTGCCCCAAGAATCGAAGTTTAAGTTTCGATTCGATTAATTGACTCGACTTTCTAATCGAATCTCTCATTCTCCTTTTCATAAGTGGATATAATTATAAGTAGAATGTAGATTGGTAGATTATTGCATGCTTCATAGCATTCAAAAAATAACATTTTTAATTTGGACTCATTTTTTTCAGAGTAAGCAATAGTAATCCATGATTGTTTTATCAGAATAATTGATAAACTATGATCAATTATTTGTAATTTCAAAAATAGAAAAAAATAAATAAACAAGTGGTATATTATTTACAATATTTGAACATAGATTTTTAACGAATCAAAAAACTAAAAAACTGAATAAAAGTAGTATATCATTTTGATATTGAGATCAATATTTCGTTGAGTATCAATTTTTTCATAGCAGGTGACCTAATTTTGGCTGAAATTTGAATAGTTTTTAGTCAAAAAATAACTTCAAAACATCTATAATGAACGAAAAAGTTAAATGTAGCGTGTATATTGTTAAAAAAACACTAGTTTAGCACATAAAATGTGTCAAAAGAGTATGCTTTGGAATCAACTAAAGCCCCAAATCCGCACTACAATTACTATGGGAGCTTGTTTGGAAACACATGAAGAGAAGATTCCACATATTTTTGAGAGAAAAAAAAAGGTCGAAACCGTTCAAAAATGCGTGTGAAAATCGTAAAAAACGCGTTTTTTGTGTTTTTTGACAACTTCAAACAGCTGTATCTTGGAAGCGGAAGATCGTACAGGGTTCCGGTTGGTCGCAAAATTTTTGTTTTTTCATAAAAAAAATTTAACAATATTTTATTATGCACAAAAATTTAGCCTAGAAAAAGCTACGGTCGTTTGAAGATACCTGCAAATGAGCAAAAATAGCAATATCTGTGTAGGACTGTATTATTATAAAAATAACCAAACTATGTTGTCAAAATATTTTTACAAAAAAGAACTTATTTTGAACAAAATTATGCCGCAAACTAGAGGTTTATATCTCATTTTGATCAAATGTTAGAATTTTTCGAAAAATACCTTAAAATTGCTTAAAACAGCTTAGAAATAGGCCATTTTTCAATCTTTGAAAAAATCTAGCACCAAGCAGAAATAGAGACCTCTAGTTTGCAGCAAAAGTCTTTTATTGAATAGTACTTTTGCTCAAAAAAATTGCAATAAAATCGGTGAACCTCGTGCGGACGGTTTTTTAAAAAAGTATTATTTTGACCCATATCACGGTGGTCTTGAACCAACTTTAAATGAAAAGTCGTGGGGCACTTAAATTTCTTGTAGAATTTGATAATTTGGACTTTCCTGAGTATTTTCCAAAAAAAATTAAAATCATCTACAAGGCCGTTTTTAAGAAAAGTCGATTTAAAGGTTATAATCACGAAAAACAGTGGTCTTGTACATTTTTTTTTTTTTTTCTCTTTCTATTAAGTATTTTTTATATTATTTGGCTTATTTTCAAACAAAATTAAAATATTGTTTGACATTTTAGAAGGTTTTGATCACTTTGTAAAGAAAATTCTTTGAATATCATGAAATTATTTATTTAAAGCTTTTCTGAAAATGTAATGATCAATTCAATTTAATAGAATATGGAGAAATTTTTAAGTTTTTTACGGTATTTATACAGTGTATTTACATAATTTTATAACAGTACAACAAATAAAAAATGTACAAATAATAAATACTTTTCATTTTAATAGTGGTATCAAACGTGAAGACCATTGAATTCACATACGGCTTGGAATAGTTTTTTATCGTAGTCTGGATGATTTACTTTTACTAAATATTTATTCCATGTAGATTTGAATTCATGATGAACAGATTCGAAAGCTTGTTCACTGAATATACCTAATCCTACTCCAGGTTTTTTGCAAAATTCTTTGACATGAACAAAGATACAGTGTATTTTAGGTGTAACGGTGATTCCCAAAGCCAAATAACTTTTTTTTAAATTTTCAATGTGTTTTTCGAATTCAAAGTTTAAAGTTTTGCTGAAGCAAGAGTAAACTACTTTTTTAAAATCACTAAAAGCTTAAACGTATTTTATGGCACTCATCTGGACATGATTGGCGCAGAACATCTAATTTTTTCAGTAACTGCTTGCAATTGTTACCGTTGAAGCCAAAAGAAACTCCTCGCTCAACATTGCAAGTTTTTGCCCAGGACAAGGCTGCACTCTCAAATTTTTTAGACATATTAGTAAACTAACCGTTTATTACCCCTAAGTACAAATGAAGTTCAGGTAGCGTCAAAGTATCGAGTATCGGTTTTTCTTCATCACAGTCGAATATCGGTTTCGAAATGCAACATTTAAAGTTCTTAGCTGATTCTTTTTCTCCTCCAGCATTAATCCATTGAATGTAGTTGTCTGTGATATTTTTTATCGTCCGCAAAGTAGAAGAATTTTCAAGATTTTCTTTACTTACCTCACACCATGTGCATGGATAAGAGCTACTGCAAGGCATAATGCCGACCATAATATTGCATAGTTTTAAATCAGCGGAAACTTTTCCATCAATTTCATCAATTTTTATGTCTGACCATAATTGTTTAACATTGTCATAATTCTCTTGGACGTTTTGAACCAAACCAATTATGAACAATTTTTTCACGCCAGAATCTTGAAACAATTTAGAAGGGATGTCGTCTGAATATTTTCGTCGCTTTGTTGGTGGTGGTTCAAATTCATTGTCGATTGACTGTATCGATAAGCAGACTTTTAAAGATCCTCCTCCACCATCGATGCCGAATTTCAAACGCATATTAGAAAAGTTGCGTTTTTTTCTTACGTATTCTATTAAACCATGCAAATCCTTGCAATACACAGCTGTTTGAATTTGCTCGGTTTCAATTATTTCATATTTTTTCTTAATTTTTGACTCTTCAGATTTTTTTGATTTTTTTTCTGTTTTTTCTACGTCAGAATTTAAAACACTTTTTTTGTTTTTGATCTGACATTTTTCTTGACTTTTTTAACTTTTTTAACAACTTTAGGACTCACTTTAGTTTTTTTAGGTTTTGATTTAATAGATTTTTTCGACGTACTAGTTGTCTGTTTATTTTGTTTTGTTTTTGATTTGATATATTTTTTAGAAGTAGTACTTGTTTGTTCAGCTTCACATATTTCTTTAACTTTCGAACATTCTAAATTGTTAGTTTTTTTGGAATTTGTGGAAGCTTCTTCAGTTGTAGTGATTTTGTCATCTTTTTTTTCTATTTTTACAGATTTTTTGAATTTGTAAACTTTTGTGTCAAAAAAATCATCTAGTGCGTGAATATTAGCTGAAAGATTTTTTTCTAGTTTTGGTTCAATTAATTTTCTATTTTTAGTCGCAACACGCAAATCTGATGCAATTCCAGTTGTCACATTTAGAGAAAGCCCGTATTTTGTTTGAATATTTTGCATGTCAGTTGCCGTAATAATTGTTTTACTCTTTTCTACTGAGTTGGAGTTTTTCGGGTTAACATAAATTTTTAATGGTTTTCCCCGAACTTGGTTAACTGATAGCGTATTCTTATCTGTTAAAATCATTTCATTTTTTAAAGTTGATGGAATTATTTGATTTTGCACTGTTGGTGTGGATTCTGATATCAATGATTGAACATTTTTTATACGTGTTGTAGTGTTACATGTATGAGGTTTGCCTCTAGCAATTTTAGAAAAGCAATCATCACACCGGTAACTTCTTTTAGATTCATGAGACTCAATACTGGCTTCCCCTGTTTAAAATAAAATGAAATTGTGCAATCGAGTAAAAATTTACTCATTCAATAACAAAAACAAATATTAAGTTTACCACTGATATACCTTTCAATTTATTATTAGTAACTTCGAGAATTTTTGTAGGTAAATTCTTTTTGATCGAAGTGCCAGGACGCTCTCGAGCTAATTGGCAAATGAGACAGCTACATGCCAATAACTTTTCAGATTGCCGAGTTTCAATACTCTTATAGTTAAATGATACGGTTGGTTTTTCCAGTAACTTCTTTTTCTTACTATTTGAAACGTACAGCTTCTTTAAACAAGTCTTACATACTCCATTCGGTAGAGATGGATCATCAGCGTCGTAAGTTGATGGGTTAAAAATATACTGAACTAAAGTTTCAACGTTTCCATTTTTAATTATTTTTCTTACTTCGTGACAACCATTACGGCCTCTCTTTTTTAAGCAAAACAAACAAATCTTGCTACGATTTTCATCGTGTGTCAAGGCGTGATCTTTTTTGGGTATTTTGTGTACCATCTTGAGGTTAACTGAATGTAATCAAAATTAATTTTAACTATTAAAATAATTTCTGGAAGTAACCATAGTAACTATACTCGCGCACTTACTGAAGGATTGAAAGTTCGCCTGCTTTTCAAAGTGAAAATAACTTTGTAATTTTTTTTTGAGCCATGATTTTTTTAGATGATTTGATCTAAACCTTTTAAAATGTCAAACAATATTTTAATTTTGTTTGAAAATAAGCCAAATAATATAAAAAATAATTAATAGAAAGAGAAAAAAAAAAATGTACAAGACCACTGTTTTTCGTGATGATAACCTTTAAATCGACTTTTCTTAAAAACGGCCTTGTAGATGATTCTAATTTTTTTTTGGAAAATAATCAGGAAAGTCCAAATTATCAAATTCTACAAGAAATTTAAGTGTCCCACGACTTTTCATTTAAAGTTGGTTCAAGATCACCGTGCATATATATTCAAATTTTTTATTTTTTTTATTTTTTTTTTTATTTTTTTTTTTTCAACGTTTTGTTTTGTTTTTCATGGCTCTGCGACGTGAAGCGGTGGTTTTTTATTCGAGTCTGGTGCTTTTGGAAAGGTTGTTGGCATTGTCGAGATTTGTGGAAGTGAGTCCACGTGGATTACGATGTCTGCTGTTTTTTGAGAGGGAGACAAGCTGTGAGTCTCATTAGGAGAAGTATCGACCTGATGATTTACTTTACATGTGCATGATTTTGGGATGTATTCT
The DNA here is from genome assembly GCA_038277355.1 of Encarsia formosa. Classification (NCBI taxonomy): domain Eukaryota; kingdom Metazoa; phylum Arthropoda; class Insecta; order Hymenoptera; family Aphelinidae; genus Encarsia; species Encarsia formosa. The sequence goes on from CM076187.1 coordinate 25,418,398, forward strand.
TCTTCATTTGCTTTCATGTCCCGTTTATTTTCCTTTTTTTGTTGCAGGTAAAGAAGAAGGTCAAGATCTTTTCGATTTGAAGAAATCTATCTAACAGGATTTTTAGGACCAATGTCAACACGACTGAGGATCCCAAGCCGATGGCCAAGAGCGAATGTGTTCGTTTTTGCTCCGTTTTTCGGACATGGATCGCCCGCAGTTTACTTTCGATTTCGTTTAGGGGAATCGGATTAAAATTTTGGAGTGATTCAGTGAGTTCTTTCTTTACCTCCATGGAGTATTTGATTGCGTATTCATGTATCTCGGGTTTTATTGTGTTCAATTTACTGAAAGTTCTGGTTTATAATTGTTCTCTGATGTGAATGAGATTTTCCGAAGACCGTGTAAGGTAAAGCTTGACGTATGTGCGGTACATTCACCGTTTAGGTAAAGTGAACCTGTGCCATTTATGAGAAATTCATTTCGATGATTATGGCAGGTGATTGTGAGCTTAGTTGGTTTTAAAGCTGAATATAACCATAAATTCGATGCGTGCAAGGGTGTTAGAATTATAGGCGTATTTGGTATAATAACTGTCGATCAGGTTTTTAGAGAAGAGGTTGTCAGCTGATTGAACATTGAATACTCACACAATGGGTGTGTAACTCCGTCGATTAGGGGTAAGAAGTCTTCACATAGCTTAATGTGATCATAATTGAAACAAGATTGAAGGAGTTGGTCATTTAAGAGAACATATGTCTGGTTTTTCGATAAGACAATATAATTAACTGCTGGTTTTATTGCTAAATAGTCTGTATTATCAAAGAGAAGGTTAATAGGGTTTGGGAAAGAGTGTATTTTGTACAAGCCTAGGTCGTCGTCGATTACTAAAGGTAGTTTTATAGAAACGTGAAGCTTTCTATTAGTGATGAAAATAGTCGTTTTCGCTACGCTGAATAGGTAATGGGGTGTTATTACTTCTGCTGTGTTTGGTATCCGGAGATTCGGATTATTGTTAATTTTGAGGAGTAGATTGGACATTTGGGAAAAATACAACAGAAGAGGGTGTAGATGTCCTTTTGAGGTTGAACTACTTCTAACAAGGTTTCATAACCCCTTTGTAGTTCGTCAAGTTCGTATGAGTAATCGAACCATCATCTGGTAACGTTCGCTAATTGCAATTCTTTGTTTATGGCCAAGTTTTGTTCGGAAATGTTTTCAACACGACTGATTAAGCGTGAAATTTCTAGTGTTTGATTATTGTTGTATTTATACAGATTTTCGAGCTCCGATTTGATTAGATGAGTTGATTCGAGTGAAATTTGGGATAAATTATTCTGACTGTCGTACAGTTTGTCAATGTCATTATTGATTAGTTCGCGGTCTTTCGAGTCCATGATACCGAATAACCATTTTGTAACCCAACCGCCAACTTCGATTGGAGCTCCTTGAGTTTTTCGATTGTAGGGTCAGTTATTAGTTTCTTGTAAAACGAAAAAGCTTTTTCTAGATTCGTGCAGATCATTTATTGCGAATAATTTGCAGGTTATGTGGAGTTCCGAGAGTCCTGGTGTTATTTGGTCAGGGTAGACTCGAGATAATTCATTCACTAAAAGTTTGAAATTTTTGTGTTCCGTTTCGAAGTTTCTGTCTAGTGGGGGACAATTTACGAAGATATTAATGTGGATTTTTGTTCTGACTAAATTAATTTTTCCGACGTGTTCATAGAAAATACCCGGATTATTGGGGATTGATTGTATTTCATAAAAGGTTTTATTTTCCGTGTTAACGGTACCAACTGACGCAAAACTCATGCACCACAGCAAAATGAAAAGCATTTTTCTGGAACAAAAATTAGGACAGATTTAAATTAGATGAGGCGATTATTTATGAGAATAAAAAAAAGGTTTTAAGTAAAATTTTTTCAGGTGGTCTTTATGAACTAAGATTTTTTTCTCTTTTTGGCTTTGCAAGAGGGCAGTGTTATTTTCGCGTACTTCTAGGACGTCGAATACTCCGTTGTAGAATTTATCTAGTTTGTTTTTACGCGGTAGTTTGTTGACGTAAACACTTTGTCTCCGAGTTTTATATCGATGGGTTTAGTAGATTTGTCGTAATTTCTTTTGTTAATTTGTTTGGACAATTCTAAACCTTTCAATGCCATCTCTCGAATTTCAGCAATTCTCATTGCTAAATCGTAAATGTAACCATTATATGTGTCGTTATCGAAGTCGTCTAGGCATTCTGAAGGGGTTCTAGGATTTCGTCCCATGGCTATTTCGTAGGGAGTAAAACCTGTGGAAGAGTGGACTGAGGAATTGTATTCCATCATGGCGAAGAGAACTAGCTCATCCCAGTCTTGATACTTAGGGGTGTTAGTCCTCAAGTAGTCTTTCAAGAAAGCATGACTTCTTTCCAGCGACGCTTTCGACTGGGGGTGGAAAGATGTCATCGTTTTTAGACGACAGTCAAACATGCTTTCGAGATTTTTGAGGAGTCTATTCATAAAGCTTTTACCTTGATCACTCAAGATAATTTTAGGTACTCCATGAGCGGCTATAAGATGTTTAGCTAGGACTTGTGCCACAGTAAGCGCTTTAAGATTAGGTACAGGTACCGCTATACAAAATTTTGAAAATAAACATTGCATAGTGATTATGTAAGCATTGCCACTCACAGTTCGAGGCATAGGTCCGACTGCGTCGATAGCCACTTTAAAGAACGGTTCTGCGGGCGTATCGGTAATTACCATGGGTTCTTTGGTGCGATAACCTATGAGCTTAAACTCTTGGCATATTCGACATCGATGAATGTAATCGACTATATCTTTACGCAAACCGGGCCAAGTAAATTTTTCCCTCACTTTTCTGTAAGTTTTCTCTACTCCACGATGTCCTCCAAATAGACTATCGTGGCATTCTTTTAGGATAATGTAGCGGGATTCGGGTGGGGGTGTTATGCAGGCACCTAGACAGATCGTTAGCGTCATGGGTATGTCTTTGAGAGCGTCTCGGACTTCTCGATATAGAGTTCCACGTGATAGTGCGTCTGTGAGTTCGCCTTTTCGTGACATACGAACCGATGATATTTCTTCCTCGAGCAATAGATGATAAAGATTCTATAAGCATTCTTTCAAAGAACTTTGCTTAATGGGATTTCTTTCGGTTTCTGTAACTACCAAGGAGAAGATAGTTCGGCCTCGGGTTTCAGAGACAAGAACATTGCCAACCGTAGGGTTCAGATCTTTGAATTCGCTTTTTGAAATTAGCTCTTATTCGGCATGAAGTTGGTTGTTAGGTGTGTTTAGGTTCAAATTCACAGGGATAAAATGTATTATGTTATTTTTATGTCCCGTGAGGGCGTCTCGGGTGAGTCTCACTGTTAGTCGTGTAGGGGGTTTGATCGGGGTGTTAAAAGGATTTAGAATTGGGGGTATAATTGGCTCAATGGTTTTAATGCTTGTGAAAATATCATTATTAATATTAGCTGTAGTAGTTTTCGAATTTTTAGGCGCTAAATTTGAATTAGTTTGTTTTGTAGGAAATTCTAGCTGCGAGAATTGAAGGGTCGTGTCGGCGATATCTCGAAGGCGAGTAACATTCTCTTGAAGGCTTAGACAGTTTTTCGATGGGGCTAGCTTATGATCTAGTGTGATAGTCTTTGCAGAATTTGTTGAAGAGTCGGAATCATCGCTAGACATGATTTTGGTGTTTTCAAGATTGAAAGTGTTATCAAAAGTTGTTGGGTGTATTTTAGGTGTGATGAGAGTGGACGATAAGGGAGGATTTTTGAATTCTGAGTCATCGGTCAGTTGCCATTTATCTAAGTCTAACAAAGATTGTGTATTGTTCAAATTTTGTCTATTGTCTGCGTCAATAAGATCATTTTCCAAATAGCCTGGATCACTGTGGACTACAGAGTGATCCGCTTCGTGATAGTTAGCTCCTTGGTCGAAATTTTCGAGGAGTTTTTCCCATTTTCCAGAGTCCCACCACAAGGAATTAAATCCTTCGATAAACTCTTCTTTCTCCTTAGAGTTGAAGTTAAAAGGTTTGAGCTGAGCTTAAAGTTCCAAATTTGATTTTTCAGGGGTAGTCTCGTAGAGTTCTTCTTCATCAGAAGATGAGGAGTCATCATCATTTGCTGGAGGTTTCACTCTTTTTGATGGAGAATCAAAGAATGCCTTTCTTGATGCGGTTTTTGGGAAATGGGCGACTACATCTTCAAAACTATCTGATGGTACCATGGTTTCATCGAACTCGCGTATATCAGAAATCTCATCTTGTTCTTGGTTGCTGACTTCAGACTCAGAGGCAGGAGATGTGGTTGTTGTGTTGATTGGTTCTACCAAACTAGGTATTAAAGATTGGCTTTTCAAGGGTACAGGCGCGTCGGAGGCACTTTCAGTTTCGTCTGAAGTTTCTATTTCTGAGGAAAAGCATTTGGCGTTTGCTTGATCGGCGGGTGTAGCATTTTTCAGCTTTACCTGTTGATCTCGTCTGAGTCTTAGACGAGAGGGGGTAGTATTACCTGGAAGATTTCCCTGACCCGATGCGTTCGGCGATACATGAGTTTTATTTTTGGACCCTTTTGGTCTACTTCTTCGCGAAGGGCTGGCTTGCGGAGCGTCAGAGAAGTTTTCTTCTTTGCTTTTGTCGTGTGCTTGTCGAGCAAGGGATGTTTTTGTTGGTTTTGGTTTCTGAATAGGTAGTATGGTTTTTGTTTTGATTTTCTTCAAAGATTGAGAGGCTATCTTTGCCGACTTTTCGTTTTCTACCTCTTTCCGGTCTATCGGATTTTTTAAAAGCCAATCGGCGTTAGTGTTAAGCCTTCCAGGCTTGTAACGGAATATATATCTGTAGCCACGCAGTCGGGCTCTCCAGCGGTTTAATCTTGACATTGGATCTTTGATTGAATCAATCCATTGTAAAGGTTCATGGTCGGCGTATACATAGAAAGTGCGACCGTAAAAATAGTGTCTGAAGTGCATGATGCCTAGGACTACAGCTAAACACTCCCGCTCAGTGGCAGAGTAGTTTTTTGATGTTTATTGAGCGTTTTTGACATATATGCAATAGGTTGATCATTATTTGGTTCGCCTTGACTCAAAACTGCCCCGACTGCATGTGCACTAGCATCGGTTGTTAAGATGAAAGGTTTAGAGAAGTCTGGGCAAATTAGAACTGGTGCCGTGCATAGAGCTGTCTTTAGTTTTTCAAAACTGGCTTTTTGGCTCTCTTCCCAGCGGAATTTACAACTTTTCTTGAGAAGGTCGTTTAGAGGTTTTGCAATTTCAGAGAAATGGAGGATGAATCGGCGTTAATAAGAACAGAGCCCAAGAAAAGAACGGACGTCCGAAGTACTTTTTAAGACGAGAAAATCTTGAATATCTTTGATTTTTCCCCGGTCAGGTTTGACTCCAAATTGGTCGATATGGTGGCCCAGGTATTTTACTTCAGGGGTTAGAAATTCGCATTTTTCAATTTTCAATCGCAACCCGGCATTAAACAATCTTTGAAAAGCTTCATTAACTTTTCTCTCGTGATCTTCAAGAGAGTTGAAGAAGATGATTAAGTCATCTAGGTAAATGAACAATTCGATTCCTTGTAATCCGGTCATGACGGCGTCCATCAGCCTTTGGAATGTCGGGGGAGCACAACAAAGTCCAAAAGGCATGGCTGTGAATTCAAAATGCCCGTAAGGCGTTGAGAAGGCGGTTTTAGCTCTGTCATCAGGGTGCATAGGTATTTGGTGGAATCCGTTAACAAGATCAAAAACCGAAAAGTATTTGGACTTGCCTAGAAACTCCAGTATTTCTTGAACGTTTGGGAGTGGATAGGCGTCCGGAATTGATAAATCGTTAAGCTTTCTGTAATCAATAACAAGACGATGTTGATTTTTACCGTCAGGGCCAGGCCGTTTTGGAACTATCCATAAAGGTGAGTTCCAAGGGCTGGAGGAGGGTTGGATGATTCCTTTCTTCTGCAAGTCGTGTACTTGCCTTCTAATTTCTTATTGCAATTTTGGAGGATAACGATATTGACGTGTATATATCGGTTTGTCACTGGTTAACGGAATGGTATGTTGTACTAGATGTGTGCGAGGAGGGTCGTCGCCAGGTAACATGAAGAGATATGGAAAGTGTTCAACCACTCTCTTCAATTGAGCTAAGGCTGCTTTGTCGTGATGTTTTCTTTTCAGAAGGTCAAATATTCGAGGTACTCCTTGTTCAGAAGGACAAGGCGTTCCTTCAGCTTCAGAATCGAAGAAGTCGTCGGAACTATCGAGTTCAAAGAGATACAGATCTTGCACCGGTATTTCGACTTCTTGAGGTTCGTTTTTCGTGTTCATCGCTAACACGTAACATGAACCTTTTTCATGGGTAACAGCTGACTCACCGATAAATATTCCGGTAGGGGTTTGTATTCGGGGAAGAATCGCCACCCCTCTTGGAGAGCTTTCCGACACAGGAATTTCTATCGCAACTTTACAACGTGCTGGCAACGTGTATCTTGTGGACAGAGCTTTACCTTGTTTTCGACGAGCTTCATAATGGAAAATAGTCAAAGGTATTTTTCTGGACGTAGGTTGAATGTCGGGAATGGTGTTTTGACTTTGAGGTGTTCATCGAGAGTCAGAAGATTCTGTAGGGGACTCGGAAGATTCGGAATCGCTGCTGTCTATAGCGCTGGAGAAGCAAATGTTTTGAGTGCCATTTCGAGTGATTAATTGATTATTGGCCAAGTCGATTTGGCCCTTTTCAATTTAGAGATAACGAGAGCCGAGTATGGCATCTTCTTTGAGCGAAGAACTTTCAGGGAGGACGTGCAAATGATGTTTTCTACCGTCCCTTTCTTTGAAAGTAACAGTACCAAGAGTGTAGACAGGTTCTGCTCCGATCCCGGTCAGTTGAAGAGTAGGATTTTTATTGATTTTATACGTGGGATTTAGAGATTCAATTTTAATTACACTTACGTCTGCGCTGGTATCAATTAAACCGCGCCCTTTTCCAGCTATAAATATGTCATTAATAATTTCGATCTTAGTTGAGCCGTACGAAATTTTCTTTCTTTCTCTATGGTTTCTAGGATAGTAAATTTGAGGTGAATACGTGTCGAAATCGTTAGTAGGTTCGTCTAAATTAGGGGTGTCGCTACTCCGGTTGGTTGAATTTCCGGAAAGGGTTTCTGAACCAGAGGATTCTGATTCAGAGCGATCTGAGTCTGAGGATAGGCCTTCAAGCAAAGAATCGGGAAGATTTTTCATTTTCTCGGCTTGCTTAAGTCTCCGGAGTTTCTTTAGAGTTCTTTTGCTGATAACACCATCTTGTAAGAAAGGGGCATCGTCGTGAATTAGGTGGAATATATGTTTTTGTTTACAAATACGAATTGTAATTTTTCCATGAGCGTCGACTTGATTATTATTTTCTCCCTGGATTGTAATAGGAGGGTGAGGATAATAGAAAACCGAGTCTTTAAGAACGGAAGCTTTGATGACATTCACTTCATTGGTTTGTGCAGCGGAACATGTTACGACGCCCTTTTTGAATAGGTAATTTTTAATTTTTATGGTTTGTGCGGTTTTCTCGCCGCAGACTCTCCGTACTCTCGCGTTTTGAATGCTTTCACCGATCGACGCTCGGGGCTCTGAGAGCGGGGGAAGCTCGCAGGCGCGCCGTTCGGACGAGCTTGTCTCCAGTTTAAATTTTCGCTAAGGGAGATATTTGTGGGAATATTCGTTAAAGCTGGGGCTTGTGGAGTAGGGAAGTAAGGACCTGGGGATCCGGGTCTACCAGGCTGCTTTTCGTAATTAGAATTTGACGTTATGGTGGTCGTGAGATGATTCTCTTTTGGGTGTCCCAGGTCGTCCATAAGGGCTAGGAGATTGCGATCGCGGAGGCGGTTTTTGGGTGGAGGAATACTCTACGTCGGCACGGTTAGGTGCTCCGATGTTAACCCATTCCTGCGCGTTCAGAGCTGCGCTTAAGGCTTCGGAAAAATTAACAGGGTTATGGTTAGACATCTGATTACGGATAACAGAAGGTAATCCGCGAATGAAATATTCGGTAGTAAGGTCTTCGAAAAGGGCCTTATTATGTCTCTTAATGTCCCCGTCATCTACTCCCTCGTTTTTTAGTTTCGTGGCAGCACGGACTATAGCTGAGAGTCTATCGTGAAAATTTAAAACAGATTCGTTCTGTCTCATATAAGAGTCTGAAATAAGGTTAAGGTAATAAGATAGGGATCGTTTTTGAGAAAAGATTTTTTCGAAAGATGTTTCCGGAGCTGGTCTAAAGTGTCAAAAACTTTTCCGTCAAGACTTGTTTTAGCCTTGCCGGTCAAGCGAGAAATAACTCCTTGAAGGAAAAGTTCTTTTCGGGTTGCGTCTGTAATTCGTTGGTCGTAGCTTTCCACGTCCTGCAGCCATGGGCGCAGAGATGGGGAACCAGTGTAAAAAGGGATTGCAGCAAGAGTGCTTTGCATCAGTGCTGATGCTTGAACATTCGCGAACGCGGTTCGTGACTCGTTTAACGTAGCTGCCATTGTAGACATATTTTCGGCCATCCGGCGGGCGTGATGTAATTCAGCCGCCTTCTTCTGGTCTTTGTCTGCAAGGGCTTCAATCTCGTCTAAAGTAAGGTTCGCGAGATTAGCCATATTGAATGCTTATAAATTTTATACAAAAAAAAACGAATCTAACGTCGCGATTATTCGCGAAACTCCAGGTAATTATAAAATCTATGCACTATAAGCGGGTCAAATTCAGCGCGACGAGCGGGTCAGATTCCGAAAGCGTTTGTGTGTGTAAGTGTGTCGTTAAATTAGCCAAAAATGTCGAGGTCAGCAAAAAAAAAGAGTGTCACAATTTGTCTTGAAAGAGAATTTTTCTTTCAACCATTCGTCAAAATTGACAAGTATCAGATAATAAAAGATTTTTCCTTTCTTTTTTTTTTTTTTTTATATTAATTTTTAGTATTATAAATTTCGAAAGGAAAAATTATTAATTAATTTTTGTTTTTAAGAAATATATTAACAATTTCAACTAGGTTTTTAATTTTAATTATTAAGAGAGAACCAATTAAGATAGACAGGCAACAAGGTTTAAGATCCCCACAAGGGATGCCATTTATGTAATGGATTTATAATTCTTGACGTAGTTATTTTTAAAAGGGGTGAGATCCTCGTCTTTTTAGAACAAGTACATACGTAGTTGCCCCGTCTCCTTCTTATCTGACTCTTAATGGGTGAATAAAATAAAGTAGAGTAAAAGATAATAGAATGATTTAGAAGTATTGTTTATTAGAAGGAGTGAAAGTTTACAATTTAATGATGAGTTTAATATCCTCCGACAGAGTTAAAGATTACAATAAAATACCTTATAAACTACCGGAGTTGTCCAGGCTGTTCGATGTTCTCGGAAGGTTCTGTGGGCCTTCCGGGACCTTAACCTACTGCGATGGCGAAGGCGATCTTGCACTAACGGATCCTTGCCGGCTCCGGCTCTACTTGTCCAGGTGTGCGTCACGTAGCTTAAATCGCTTGGCTACTCGCGATCAAACCACTCGAGTGTCGGGGACGAGAGTGGTTTGGGAGCGCGGCTAAGTAGCAGAATGAAGCTACTTCGCCCCACCTGTTCAAGCAGAGCGGAGGCGTCAGCTAACAAAGCGCTCAATTGCAGTTTGCGCGGCCCCTTCGCTAACTCTTTTTAGGCGGATTATAAGTAAGTCTGTTGCAACTTGGAAATGTGGGATTTTTATGGAGATCAATACATGACACTTGATTGGTTTAACAAAAACAGTTGAAAAAAGTTTACTCACTTGTACCTTAAATAGAATTTTTCAGTTGAATTACTTCTTTTTCAAAAATTTTTCTCTTCTTGTTTGTACTGATACGAAAATTCGTGTGTATAAATATCGATAATTTTTCTCTGCCTCCTTGGTAAAATCTTTAACTTTTATTAATTATAAAAAATAAAAATAAAAGAAGAAGAAAACTTTGAATTCAATTAAATCTTTTCGCATAACGATATTGAGAAAAAGTTTGAAATTCAAACATTATTTTGAATAAAAACAATTAGGGCACAACGAGTCGTATGAAACCTACGAGATTAATACTTTTACTTACCACCGAGAAAGATTTAATGTTTCAATGTTTTAATTGGGAATAATAATGTAAGTAACTTAATTAAATAAATTTTTAATTATTCTTTTAAGGGAAAAAAATAATAATAAAACAAATAAAGCGAGGTCATCTGAATATTTAAAGAAAATACAATCAGAATTACAAAATTTTTTTCAAGTATTAAATTACATTATTTGAAATAATAGTTATTCAAAAATTTAAGATACAAAGGACCTCTTGCATAATCGCCAAAAATCTGATCCTCACCAAATTGGCTGAAATTTTGGATTCAGGTGCCTTTTGGGACCTAAAAAAACACCTCACAGTTAGTTTTTCGATTGGCGGATTTACCGCGCATGCGCAGAGACTTTTGTATCCCATTTAAAATACATGGGAAACCACAATTTCAGGTAGTTTTTCGTTTAGTTCTCGAATATCCGACTTGGTCCAGGTCTGAAATTTTAGTATAGTTTGAGTCATTCAAAACTCAACTTTGAAGGGTGTTTTGGTCAAGGGGGTCGATGTCCCAACCAGATTTAAAATCTTCCGAGTTGAAAATTTTTTTTTTCAAAAAATCATAACTCGGTCTCTAATCATCCGATCAGAACCAGGTTTGGCGAAAAATTTTTGTCTTTAGTTGAACTTTTTAGAAAATTTTTTGTCTCTATAATTTTAAGAAGTTTTACTACATGTAGATCGTCCATAACCTCAAAATTTTGAAAAAAATGTGATTTTTTGGACTTTTCAATGCCGTTTTAGCTTCAAAATATAACAAAATATATATATTCTGAAAGAACTCAAAATATGCATCTTTTATTTTCTGTGGTCTATATTAGACTTATGCGTTTAAAGTCGATTTAATTCACTTTAAAGGTAAAAAATTTAGAAAGTTCGTTAGAAAACCGTTCAAAACTTTAAAATTTGGCGCGTAAACCCCCATTTTTTATTTATAAAAAGATGCCTTTTTTGCTCTCGTTTACGTTGATATATATTTTTATATACTTCTATTCAATGTTTATTGTAAAAAACTCATAAAACATAGAAAAAGTACAAAAAGATGCCCCTTTTTTACTCAAAGAATATAGCCGGGTAAGATAGTCAAATCGGCCCTCATGGAAAACACATCCAATATATATATATCATTCGAAAGGGCATTGAAAAAAAAAATTTTTGGCGCAAACCGCAGCTTCCTATTCCCTGTCTAGGGACGATAGGGTCTAAAATAGTGATTTTTCAACTCTAATTCATATCTCAGAACCTATTAGAGCCAGAGACATGCGGTTTGCGGCAAAATTTTCTTTAAAAAAAATTAATCAACAATTAAGTAAAAATTGTTGACTAATTGGTCAGAAAAATGCCTTCCACTCTTTTTAAAATTCTTAAAAAAAAAATAGAGCAGCTAATTTTTGTTAAATACGTCCTATATTTATTTTTTCGGCGTGGCGTTTGTCTTAGATTTTTTAAATCGCAAATTTAAGGTTAAAAAATGGTACAAAAATGGTTTAAATTTGTAGCCAAAAATTATATTACCGTATTGTCCGGCGTGTAAGCCCCCCTGGAAGCCCCCAAAATCGACTCTTAAAATTAAGGGGGGGCTTATACGCCGAGTACACAGTTTTATAAAATTTCGAGCTGAGTCTAAAATCAAGTAAAAACAATAATTATTAGTAAATTTTGTAAATGTTTCATTTAGAAACACTTTTGTAAGTAATTTTGTACATAATTTCTTTTATACATAACATTTCATTTAGAGATACCTTCTTTTCTCGCATTGAATACAAATTCCGAAACGTATTGTTCCTATCGGGCCATTTAGCAGTACTAGTTCTGAGTGCACACTTACGTTTAGGCATTTCTTTTATAATAGTTTCACTGTCTACACTGAAAATAGTACCCATTGCTATACGGCTGGCCTCGCCACCGTCATGCTCGTGGCGTTTGCCACTCCGATTTCAAGTGGCGGCCACCTCGAATTCGGGTGGCAGCCTATCCGTATACTTTGTGACAGCCTGAACGTTTCCGTTTGAATTTTTTTTTTTTTTTTTTTTCCCTTACCCTGGTTATTTTTCTTTACCTTATCTTATCCTAATTTTATTTGTAAGCACCGTGTGAATTTACTGATAGTTTTATTTAGGCAAGAGAAAGAAAAAAAAAGAAAACCAAGTTCCCCTACAAGGCTCAGTGTTCTCCACTTCTTTGGCCCATTGAAAATTCCCGTTGCCGACTAAGAGGGTCGTAAACGTTGGTATGGGATGGACCACAGGAGTGGTTAAGCATAGGCCAGTACAACAGCAGCGCAAATAGATTTTTATCTTTATTACAAAAAAAAAAACACTTCAGTTTACCCGCGGCTTTTCTTCCCAAGAAAAGCGTTGCCCGCCCGGTCATAAACAACCGGGGTTTTTGGGGCAGATAGCGTTAAGTGGATCCGCCTGTGCACTCCCACTGGTCCTGGCAGACCCGCGCGGAGGGCAATTAAAAGCGGTCCTTTTTAGCATAAGTATAAAAAAAAAAAGACGAGAGAGAGAAGGAGCCAGGAGAGACACCCGTGGAATCTTCCCTCACTTTTCCGGCACCCACGAAAAACCGAGGTCTCTTGGCCCAGTCCAGGACTCGGTGAAGTCAGTCTGTTGTGAATCCTAGGACTGATCAGCAGCTCGAAAACCAAATTCTATACTTAGGTCTTACAATCTGGTTGTTGAGTTTAGCAGATCTTCTTAGGACTTCCAAAAATCATTGGTTTCCCCTTTGTTTTGCCATGATTTTCTCTAAACTTTAAATTTTAAATTTAAATTAAACTAAACTTCAGTGGTTTCCCCATTGTGAGTTATAAGCCAGAAGGACACGGTGAACCATCTCCCTAGGGCTGCAGGATCATCGACTCTTTCATTCATCTCTCTCTCGTCTTTTCCCCCAGATTTAATCAAGTAAGGAATAGTTTATATTTAATTCATTTCTTTGTGTAATACTAAAATCATCAATGTAATTTCTTTTTTTTTATTTTCTTTTAACAAGTTAATAAATAAGTTAAAATAATCTATGATTCTTTAAATTTTTCGTCTTCCTTTTCTTTTCTCAATAAAATAAAACCATAGAAAAAGGGTCCCACCGGATTCTGACGGGAATCTAACATAAAAATTTTACAAAGATTTATCTTCGATAAATCAGTGAAATAGAATTTTCTTTCTTTTTAATAGTTACCTTAATAGTAAACTTTTCTTTAGCAAAGTAAAAACAATAGAACTTAACTCATCTTTGATGAGTTTATTTTCAAATTAAACTTTACAAAGATTTATCTTTGATAAATCAATGTAATTGAGATTTTCTTTTATAATACATATTTATAGAAAAATTTTCTTTAACAAAATAAAAACAACAATACGTAACCCATCTTTGATGAGTTTATTTTCAAATGAACCTCACAAAGATTTATCTTTGATAAATCAGTGAAGCAGAGATTTTTCTCTTTTTAATAAATGAGTTAATAAAATCTTGTTCCTATACAAGAACAAAGCAATAAAAATTAACTCATTCTTGATGAGTTTCACTTTTAACCCTTTGTTAAAGATTGATTTTTGATAAATTAGTAAACCGAAAATTTACCTTTGGTAAATCAAAAGAAAATAAAGATTTTCATATTAGTTTTACAATTACGTCAAATTCTTTAATAAAATATAAAGATAAAGTTTAGCTGATAGATAACGGAAAAGGGAAAATACAAATTCAACCCTGGGTCTGCACAGCAGTTCAGGCAATTACCCAACACCTTCCAATCCTAGTCAACCGCTAGACTAGGATTGGCCTGATTTAAGTGACAGGGATACTTGGATCTGTTTAACCCTAAGGTTAAAAGGACCGAAATTCCCTCATTATTCGCAGTATAACTGCAAATATATTACAAGTTATACTCAGCAAGACTATACCTAAATTTTAACCCGCCCACTTATTCATCGAAAAGATCAGGTAGAAATGACTGAATTATAACGATCCAAGGGGTTACGCACTTGGTCTCTTTTGACACAGAACTATGACAGGACTATGGTAGAACTATCAGATAAAAATATTATATCAAGCTCTCTTAGTCCTGTCCAGTTCAAAATAGGCTGGCCAGGACTATTCAGGACTATTCAGGACTTTTATGACAGGACTAAGTGGGTAGCCCCTTGTAACGATCGTACTAGTAGAATCAATAATAAGATTTTAAAAGTAACACAATAATAAACTGATTCTAAATTTTAGATTTAACATAATCTCAAAGCTTCGTAACAAAAATAAAAGCAATATTATTAAAAAAAAAAAAACTATATTGCTACTTTAAATTATTTTTTAGTTTGCATTTATTTAAAAAAGTTTTCATTATTTATTAATGACTGAAAATGTTTTAAATTAAATACAACAACTACAATTTTTTATAGTTTTATAATTCTTATAGTTTTTGTTGAAAAAAAAAAAAAAAAAAAAAAAAATACATGTCCTGATCCCTTGCTTCAATTGCAAAACTAGCAAGAAATATAGTATTTACTATAGAACGAAATCCCTTTTGATATTCTTGAGTCGGAGACGGATGGGCTGCCACCCGAATTCGAGGTGGCCGCCACCTGAAATCGGACTGACAAATGCCACGCGCATGATGGTGTCGAGCGCCAGCCGTATAGCAATGGGTACTGTTTTCAGTGCACCCACCAACGTACGTTTTTCCTGTCAACGTCAAATTTTTGTGCAGCTTGATGGTTGCTTGTCTCTTTAGCATACTTTATAACTTTTAATTTAAAAGCAGGGTCGTACTTTAACCTAGTAGTCATAATTACGTAAATTATCGTAAAATTAATATAATAAAATTAAATACAAATCACTAAGATTTAGACTTTAAAAGCCCGATCGGAATGAGACAGACTTCAAATGCTAACTGTAGCAAGTTGAGTTTCTTCACGGAAGCGGTAATTAAATAATTAAATCCCCCTTATGTTAACAAATTTGAGGCACGGGGGGGGGGTGGCTTATACGCCGAGTATACAAAAATTCGGAATTCTCGATAACGAAATCAGGGGGGGGGGGTGGCTATACGCCAGGGAGGCTCATACGCCGGACAGTATGGTAATATAATTTTTGGCTACAAATTTAAACCATTTTTGTACCATTTTTTAACCTTAAATTTGCGATTTAAAAAAATCTAAGACAAACGCCACGCCGAAAAAATAAATATAGGACGTATTTAACAAAAATTAGCTGCTCTATTTTTTTTTTAAGAATTTTAAAAAGAGTGGAAGGCATTTTTCTGACCAATTAGTCAACAATTTTTACTTAATTGTTGATTAATTTTTTTTAAAGAAAATTTTGCCGCAAACCGCATGTCTCTGGCTCTAATAGGTTCTGAGATATGAATTAGAGTTGAAAAATCACTATTTTAGACCCTATCGTCCCTAGACAGGGAATAGGAAGCTGCGGTTTGCGCCAAAAATTTTTTTTTTCAATGCCCTTTCGAATGATATATATATATTGGATGTGTTTTCCATGAGGGCCGATTTGACTATCTTACCCGGCTATATTCTTTGAGTAAAAAAGGGGCATCTTTTTGTACTTTTTCTATGTTTTATGAGTTTTTTACAATAAACATTGAATAGAAGTATATAAAAATATATATCAACGTAAACGAGAGCAAAAAAGGCATCTTTTTATAAATAAAAAATGGGGGTTTACGCGCCAAATTTTAAAGTTTTGAACGGTTTTCTAACGAACTTTCTAAATTTTTTACCTTTAAAGTGAATTAAATCGACTTTAAACGCATAAGTCTAATATAGACCACAGAAAATAAAAGATGCATATTTTGAGTTCTTTCAGAATATATATATTTTGTTATATTTTGAAGCTAAAA
The DNA here is from genome assembly GCA_038277355.1 of Encarsia formosa. Lineage (NCBI taxonomy): Eukaryota > Metazoa > Arthropoda > Insecta > Hymenoptera > Aphelinidae > Encarsia > Encarsia formosa. The sequence continues at coordinate 25,434,370 of CM076187.1, forward strand.
CGGCATTGAAAAGTCCAAAAAATCACATTTTTTTCAAAATTTTGAGGTTATGGACGATCTACATGTAGTAAAACTTCTTAAAATTATAGAGACAAAAAATTTTCTAAAAAGTTCAACTAAAGACAAAAATTTTTCGCCAAACCTGGTTCTGATCGGATGATTAGAGACCGAGTTATGATTTTTTGAAAAAAAAAATTTTCAACTCGGAAGATTTTAAATCTGGTTGGGACATCGACCCCCTTGACCAAAACACCCTTCAAAGTTGAGTTTTGAATGACTCAAACTATACTAAAATTTCAGACCTGGACCAAGTCGGATATTCGAGAACTAAACGAAAAACTACCTGAAATTGTGGTTTCCCATGTATTTTAAATGGGATACAAAAGTCTCTGCGCATGCGCGGTAAATCCGCCAATCGAAAAACTAACTGTGAGGTGTTTTTTTAGGTCCCAAAAGGCACCTCAATCCGATTATGCAAGAGGTCCTTGGCAGTTATATTTACTCATTCATTTTTTGACTGTACTTAAGTAACTTTTATTTTGATAGAACCTCCTAAGATTTATTTTCCTTACACTCTCTGCTTTAGTCACCTTTTTACACCATCTATAGGAAAATTTCTTTTTTTAACCATCCCGTTTTATCATTTCCTTTTTAATTTTGAAAATTTATTCTCTATTATTAAATAAAGTAAACCTTTTTAGAGAGTCTGGTTTTACATTTTGTTACGGACGAACAAAAGGTTAACAGCCATAATACTGAAGAATTAATAAAATGTAAGGTTTAGTAAAATTTCAGTGAATGGAAATTAAATTATTCTCATCTTTATTATTTATTTATTTCAATCTTTATAAAGAAGAAACTGGGTGAAAAATATAATTAGGATTTTTTTTTTAAATAAGGAATATAAGATGTTAAATTTAAACTTCCTACGGAAGATAGCACACGCTATTGAAAGATTCTTTAGAATCATTAAACTAGAAAACTTAATTGAATCACATAATACTAATAAAGATTTTGAAAAATTTGAAATAGAAATTAAAATTTTAATAGAAGTGTTGACAGCAGATTAATTTAGGCACGGGGAGGTAAGGGTGAAACACAATAAAGCTACGGTAGTCTCGGTAAACTCATGTTTATTAGTAAAACCCCTTCTCTGGGATAGCGATCCCTACACACGCGTTAGCCTTGGCGGCCATACTCGAACTGCCCTATGCGGACTGGAGACTTACCGAGCGCCTGCCACGAAGGCGCTTTGAGTCTCCTGCTGCTGCTGCAGCATAAGAGCTGTTGACGGTGTTGGATAATAAATCCACTGCCAACACTCCCTCCATTTATTATTCAACAATAATAAATCCATCAAACTCAATTATATTACCTCAAATCAAAATAAAACAATCTCAATTATTAAAAACAAAAATTCTCAATGGAAAATCAAAATAGCTGTAAATTATACAATGCAATGTTTAAGCTAGAAATTGAAATTGTAAATGAAATAAACATCAATAATCACATTAGTCCACAAAATCACAAAACAGAGTTTTTCTTTCTCATTTCACTTATAATCTTTCTCGCTGATCTTCTATCTGTAATGTGGGTGTAATTGTCTCGCCTCAACTAACTGCTTAGGTGAACCTGTAACATAATAAATCAAAATGTTCCTCATGAACTCATTGTATACATCTCATGTACATCCTCATTCATACACACTCAATTCAAAAATCTTAATTTAAGTCTTTTGAAATCGCCTCGGTGAAGTGGCTTGATAAGGTTATCGGCCATGTCGAACTTTTAATTCATTCCACTAACATCAATTAACCCTCAGCAACGCATTGCTTTACAAAGTTCCCATGAGCCTCAAACAGAAGTTTTTCAGTTGCCCTTCAACTTCCAGTACCTTGGATTTTTCCTTAATACCTCAATACTTTTATCATGATGTTTAACATCACTCTATTTGCAAGCTGTCAACCGTGCACAGATTATCACTGTTGATCTTTACTGGGTAGAATGTCCAAATCATTGTGTCTTGAAGTACCTTGTCCATACTGATGATTCAGCTGCATGAACCTTTCGATGCAGCGTTATACTCGGCGTCTCTCAAAGATCTTGTTACCAGTGTTTGCTTCTCTCTGCGATGATGTCTCCAAAAGTACTTAATCAGATAATCCTCGGTTGATCTCGATACCTCGCAGATTAATAAAGGAAAATCCTTTCTACGTAATTCCAGCCATTCTCCATAAGGTTCAATTGCTATCTTGCAAGCACATTGACCGTATCGGCGTTGTCAGGCCTTACAGCAGTAGCTTCAGGCTGGATCAGCTTATTGCTCCTTTGAATGGAATTATTTTAACTTGAGAGTTACTAGATTCGTCAAATTGTATTAACTCAAGAGACCTCAACTCATGATTACTCAATTTTCTCGTTATTGTTGGTGTGTCATGACAAGTACAAACACTCAGATTGAACTTTTCAAGGTTCTTGTCTATTCAGTTTGTTAGGGTTCTACTCATTAACCTCTTTTCACAAACCCGAGTGATTTTAGTTTTTCAGAAATACATCTGGCTCTGCAGAGTCCTTCATCCTAAACATAGCACTCAAACTTACCTCAACCTTACTTAGTTTTTGCTCAATGTTGCTCTCAATGAGCATTTCATCGACATGAAGTACGATGAGAGCAAGTATAGTTTTATAAACCCAAGTAAACAGATAAGATTTATTAATGTCGTGACTGAAACCAAGTTTCAATATCTTGGCATTAATTTTCTCACTCTACCTCCTAGGACTTGTTTTTAACTCATAAAGAGATTTCCTCAGTCCACACACCACGTTAGCTCTCAGGACGTCTTCACACAAACATCCATCAGGAAGCCTCGTCCTCGAGCTCATCATTCAGAAGGCTATCTTGACATCCATCTGGCAAGCGTGTAATTCAGTTTCTTATATTCAAACAGCGCAGCCCGGACCACGACAAGTATTGAGACAGAAGCGTATGTCTCACTCAACTCGTACTCTGTCAGAAACTCGCTCTCAATCTCAGATCTGTCAACCAAATCTCACACATTGTTTTCTCCCATCGAACTCAGTTCCTCTCTGATAGTAAAACGTTAGATCTTTGTTTGTACTGGCTAATAATACTAACTTTAACTCATCCTGTTTAAGATCCAACTCTTCCTCTAAAACCTCCAAATGTTAATATTTCATTAAATCTCACATTTCTGGAGATAATGAATTGTTGTGTGGATAGGTGCCATTAAACATAGCAATTAGTCCTGCAGCAGACAAAAACAACTTTAATTGGTCTAGGTGGAAACTCAAACTCAAACCTGTCTCGTGATCTTCTGTTATATCAACAGCTACCTCAGCTGCCTGAAACCACATACTCATAGGTCACCAGAGTCTAACCTTAAAGCACTTTTCGTCCTGCAAAGTCTGAATAAAACTCTCGGCTATGCCGTTCTTTGCGTTTAGTGTTCACGTGTAAAGTCGCTATCTGCTCACTCATCATCAACTCTCTGAATTGACCCTCAAATTCAGTTTCTCTGTCAGCTCTTATGAAACAAGCACTCCTGCTTTCACCTACAGGGTTACTCGTAATTCTCAAAATCTCTCAAGACCAATTCCGAAATTGCTCTTATACTTTACAGAATAAGTTTTAGCAAACTTGGAATAATCATTAAAACCTCATGACTGCACAGGTGTCACTAGAGTACAAAGCAGGTTTTGTTTAACCCATGATGTTCGTGCAAATCAATTTTGATGCCTTTAAGCTTTCATTCTAGCCTCGTCAAATAACAATCTCTCTACCTTTGTTAGCGTGCAAGTTTCACAGTCACTGATAGTGTCCTCAATTTCAACTTCTTCAAATACTCGAGCATCTCAATTTAAATATTTTGACTTTTCACAACGAGTGACATAACCTCGCTAGCCTTAAGGTCATTACATCTAGTTTTCTGGCTTCGCTTGGATTATGTGCTTACTCAATTGCAAATTTACCCCTCCAGTTTACTCATGATATGAAAGTTACTCGTGTTCAAAGCAAGATGCCAAGAAAAGAATTACCCAACTCTCAATCGAGGCATTTTTCAATTTTCCCACCTTGTGAAGATTTCTCCCCATTCTCCCTCCCAGTCTCAGAACTCTACGACTCGCTAATGAGCTGTGAAGCTCCCTCCTGAATTTTGCATCAAGATCCTCAACTCCATTCTGTGACTGATCGAGAAAATTACCAAGTGTGGCAAAAATTTACCTTCCTCGCATACTCGTTTCTCCATCTAAGTTTAGACATCTAAAAATGCCATTAAAAAACTGGCTTCTGCCTTAGGAAACTCCTCAAAAATATCTAAAACCTCAAAACTTTCAAAAAGCTTTTCTATAGAAAATCATTTAGTGACCAGCACAGCTGATAATCACAAAATGTTTTTCAAAATGCCTTGCATATAAAATCTCAAACAATTAACTTGTTTCCGCATTCAAGTTTAAATTGCTGCCTTGTTTTTGTTCTCAAAAACTTGCCTCTGAACTTCTCAAAGTTTTACAATGTAATGTTTACGTTTACAATGTGCTTGGTAGCACATGTATCAGCATCGAACAAAAACTCATTTGACTGTTCGCATTTTCACTAAAATTAAGTGCCTCATAATACTCTGTCCTCACTCTTCCTCCTCTAGAAACATTGCTCTTGCTTATGTCGTTCTGTTTCATTACCTTGGTTTGACCGCCCTCATTTTGTTTGAACCATTAAGTCCTTCGTTCCCTCTATCCCGACCATTTTTAACCATTTTTACTCATAATTCCCTAAACTATGAATCTACCTTCACCTCGGTTTTCAGCTAAAGTATCCTACAGTTATCAAGTGACCAGCATAGCTGATAATCACGAGAAATTCAAGATACTTTAAATTGCCCGATCAATGTTGTGATGGGCGTTCACATATAACCTACACTACTCATCTCTTTCATCCTCGCCACAACTATCTCTAGAAGCATGATTATTATTTTCTTCACCTCTCTCGAATAAACAGAAGTCCTCTTGTGATTCATAGTTTTTGTTACAGACTCGGCAGTACTACTGATTTAGTAGGTTTCAACTGCACTTGTCTCGGCTACAAACTTCTAACAGCAACGGCTCTTGAGTTGACTCAAAACTTCCTCTGGCCTTAGTGTTAACTAAAATCCCTCTTTGTCCTTCATGGAAACAGTATTGTTCACTTGAGTGAGCTCTCTGAAAATTCCAGAGATGAGCACAGCTTGTTATTCAACTCAGAAAACTTAACTGTCTCTGGACAGTTTTTATACTCTTTAATAATATCTTCCAGCCTATCGATAAAATAAAGAACTCTATCTTTTGGCTTCGTCCTCAAACAAAAAATTTCCCAATCAAGTTGCATGGAATCATAAATGTGGGTCGTGGTTCAGCTCTAACTTGTCTAGCAAATCAAGCTTTCAACTCTGCTTTAAACTTACTCAGACAAAATCTCAGGTTTTTTAAATTTGCCTCGATTTACAAGACAATTCCTCAAAATAATTGTTTTACCCTTAACTCGGTTCTCAATTAAAGTATCATACGGTTATTAAGCGACCAGCACAGCTGATAATCACGAAAAAAACGAGATACTTTTATTCACCTTATGACGGTCGTGATAGGCAGTCATAGATTATTTACATTAATCTCACTCACGCTTGAATTATCGTTAAGCGAGTTACGGTTAAGGTTTCGGGTAAAAAGACGAAAGATAGAAAAAGAAAAAAAATTCGTATTGCAACTTCGTGGCATCATTCAAAATCGTGACAAAATCAGAGTTGAGCCTCGACGTATACTCGAAATTTGCCTTCAGTAGTCTCAAGTTCTGAAGTAACCTCCAAGTCTGTTCGTCTAACTCTATCCTAAAACTAGGAGAGCCTGGAATAGACTCACCGTTTAGACTAGGTGCCGGGGGCGATGTACTCGTCATGTTCTTGGTGTCGGAGCCGATGTGCACACAAATTCATTCTCCTCGTTCATCGAAGCTGAGCTCTGTTAGCGTCGAGCTCAACGGGGTATTTATGGATAGCTCAGCGGGCATAGCTGACGTCATAACAATTAATGACATTGTTGTTGTTGAGGACATGGAGATGGTTTGGTTTTAGCAAATTCACTTGCCTTGGATTAACCACCTCAATCGATTTTCGGTGTCGTGGTGGCTGGGTCGGACTGACCAGTGACCGTTAACCCTGCATTAGCAGCTGAGATGAGCCTTTACTCAGCCTCTATTGCCTCCAAGTATCTCAGCTCAGATTAACTTCCTCCATTTTTCTCTGTGTCCTCTGAATTCATTCCTTTTTACTCTGTAATTAAAGGTTACCTCACTTGAATGTTTAAGCCTCACTCTCGATTTCAATGTGTGGTACCACTACCTTACTCAAACTCAATTTTAATTACAAGGAAAAATTCTTGCGCAGTGGAAGCGTGCTGGGCCCATAACCTGTTGACAGCAGATTAATTTAGGCACGGGGAGGTAAGGGTGAAATACAATAAAGCTACGGTAGTCTCGGTAAACTCATGTTTATTAGTAAAACCCCTTCTCTGGGATAGCGATCCCTACACACGCGTTAGCCTTGGCGGCCATATTCGAACTGCCCTATGCGGGCTGGGGACTTACCGAGCGCCTGCCGCGCAGGCGCTCTTAGTCTCCTGCTGCTGCTGCAGCATAAGAGCTGTTGACGGTGTTGGATAATAAATCCACTGGCAACAAGAAGAATTTGAATTTCTTGAGTCTAGAACTAAAGATCTCGAACAGTATAATATTTTTTTGGAAGACAAAATTAGAAAAGACTAGAAATTAATAGTCGGGGGAATAAAAAGATTTTGAGATAGAACGTGGGAAATTTTTAAGAAACTAAACAATAATATCCATTATTTAAAAGAGGGGCAAGACTTTTTAGTTGAAAAATTAGATGAAATTTGTGATATAATCAGAGATCTACAAGGAGATATTTCAGAGGACGAGGACTGTGATAGGTAATCACGTAGTTATTAATTGAACACTAACATAAGTTAGTTTTTTAAAGAATAATAATAAGAAATTTTTAAATTTTATCTGAACCTGTAACAGTTCTACAAATATTAATTCAAATAAAATTTTGATTTTTGCTGCTGTCATTTATTCATAAAATATATTATTTCTAATTACAATACCAGCTGGTATATATACGCTTTGAGTAAGCTTATTGTGCCAGTCGAAAGAATATCTTAGACCAACAAAAAATAAAGTGTAAAGTAAGAAACTAAAATTCAGTGAAGATTTTATTTAATAAAAACATATATATATATATAAAAGTGGGGTATTTAAATAGTATCAAAAAAAAAAAATCATACGAAGGATTGTTCCACTGATTTCTTGTCTCTCCCTTTTTCTCCACCTTACCGAGAGAAACAAAAAGGAAAAACCTTGACTAGTAATTAACTTAATAATAATAATAATTAAAAGAGAAAATGGTTTTTATCCACCGTGAGTAAAATTTCGGAGCTGTGCGATCAGGTTGATTTGACAAATTCCATCAGGGAGAGTGATCAACATATAATAAAGGTGTTGGCAGGAAAAGAAATATCATTGGCTAGCGAGGTTGCAATTAACGCAAATAGCGATTCAGTAAGGCAGTTGGAAAGAGAGATAGTAAGTTTGAAAAAGAATTTAACGAAAACAACGGATAAATACGACTTGGAAATTCCCAAAAATTTTATTTTGCGACAAAACATTTTAACAAATAATAAACCGAACTCTAGGTGGTTAAAATATAGGGATAACGAGGATTCAGATTTATCATTGCATAACATTGAGGAAATTAGTGATTTACCAACCGTATTAAAACAATCAACCCCGACTAGAAAAGTTTTAATACGAAAAACAAGGTTTAATTTATTTAATTATAAAGATAAAGATTTAGACGAGGAGGATAATATTAATAGCCCTATAGCAACAGGTAACGCGTCAAGTACCCCGATAACGGATTTAAATAAGAGGTTAAAATTTTTAAAATAAGTTTGGATATTTACCCAGAACAAGCTGTTTTATCACAACAAGAAATAACCATCGAAGTACTGAAGAATCACTTATCACGCATAATACCGGAAGAGATAGTAAATTCTTATTTTCAGGAAGCAGAGGCAGTGGGGGAATTACAGAAATCAATAAGTAAGGGGAACAAATTATTAAATCTAGTGGGGGTATTTGGGCGTAAAATATTTGATTTTGCCCTAAAAAGGGAAGTGAACGAATAGGGTAGTACAGTGGGATTTCTATCCGCGGTAGAATCGTTTGGAGACGACAAGGAAAAAAAATTCAAAATATCACCAACCTTTTGGGAAGAATTGGGGGCAGAAAAAGAGGAAGAGGTTTCGGCTGAAATGATAAACGTCAGTATGGCATGCAAGGTACGAGGTTTATCGATAAAGAACTGTTTAGACTTAATTCCCAGATTCTCGGGGGAGAATGTTCAGCTAGCACAATTTTTAGATGGATGCCGTGTCGCAGCAAAAATATTGCCAGAAGAAGCAGAAGCTCGGTTAATTCAGATAAGACTGTATGTTAATGCACTAAATAGTGCACTTGATCAAAATTTTAAAACAATACAGGAGATAGAAATTTTTTTTTTAAGGTATTTTTTGATCTTAAAACTTATTTAGAATTAGCGGTTGAACTTGCAGCTAGCAAATAGAAAAATGGGGAGCCCGTGATGGTCTTTATGAATAAAGTTAGGAAAATAGAGAAAGAACTGGTAAAGGTAGCAAAGAGGGAGAAGAAAAATCTTGATGAGGGCGTTATCAAGCGAGAGATTGAGGATGATTGTATTAGCTTTTTTGTGCGGGGTCTTCGATGGGAATTAAGAGCAAGAATGAGATCGCCGAGAAATTGGGACGAAACGAAGGAACAGACATTGATGGCAGAGCGCGAATATTCCAATAGCTTATCGTACGAGGAGGAATTCGACCAGGGGCAACTGAGCAATAAAAACACAATACAAGAAGTAAAAAAAGTAAACATAATTGACGCAGAGGTTTTTTGTACCTATTGTAAATTAAGAGGGCATGGAGTGATAAACTGTTTTGAATTCGTGAAGGAAGAGTTGGCTAAACTGAATATGGGAACTACAAACAAAAGTGAAGACAAATTTATGAATAAAAGAGGGCAAAATTTTATGTCTTATAGCCAGAACAGAGGTACTTTTCAACAGTCTCTTAGGAGAGACGCGAGAGTTCCACTAACAAGGAGAGGTCACACCCTCCGGGTCACCGATCTTGACGAAACTTTGGGGATCGTTTTCTTATACCAAAAGATGAAGAAATCTACCAATCATCCCGTCTAATGGGCCTTTTATACCTAGTTCCTACATAGCTTATACCGTATTTTTAGCTCTTTTTGGGTTTTTTTGCGAATTTTCAAAAAATTCCTGTTCGTAGCCTATTGCACTTACAAAATTCTGCAAACCTGCATTTTTTTTGTTTTTTCATCTTCTTTTGAGAAAAAATATTTTTAAATCCAATTTTGAAGAAATAGTCCATGTAAAATTAAGGTAATCAAAAGCATTTTTTTATTGTTTTTTTGGTTTTATGAACTTAAACTGTACGTCGTCAGCCTTATCAAAATTATGTCTAAAAATATTTTTTCTAAAAAATTCATAAAAAAATAAAGAAAATGCGGGGTTGCAGAATTCTGTAAGTGCAATAGGCTTTGAGCAGGAATTTTTTGAAAATTGGCACAAATAACCACAAAAGTCGCACTAAAGTGTTAAAAGTGTCAAAACAAGCTGATTTTCAAAAAATTCCTGCTCAAAGCCTATTGCACTTACAGAATTCTGCAGCCCCGCATTTTCTTTGTTTTTTTATGAATTTTTCAGAAAAAATATTTTGAGACATAATTTTGATAAGGCTGACGACGTACAGTTTAAGTTTATAAAACCAAAAAAACAGTAAAAAAATGCTTTTGATTACCTTGATTTTACATGGACTATTTCTTCAAAATTAGATTTAAAAATATTTTTTCTCAAAAGAAGATGAAAAAACAAAAAAAAATGCGGGGTTGCAGAATTTTGTAAGTGCAATAGGCTACGAACAGGAATTTTTTGAAAATTCGCAAAAAAACCCAAAAAGAGCTAAAAATACGATATAAGCTATGTAGGAACTAGGTATAAAAGGCCCATTAGACGGGATGATTGGTAGATTTCTTCATCTTTTGGTATAAGAAAACGATCCCCAAAGTTTCGTCAAGATCGGTGACCCGGAGGGTGTGACCTCTCCTTGTAAGTAATATCACAAATTCAAATAATCAGAATAGAAATTTCGGTAATAATTTTAGTAACAGAAATAACGAAAATCCTGGAAGAAACAACTTTTATAATAGTAACAATTATGATACTAGACCTGGCAGAAATTTTGCAAATATGAGCAATCTCAGGGGGTTACCCAACATAGATAGAAACCTACACATCACAGAAGGTTATATTGGGGGCAATGGAAATACCCGTTTCCAGAACCAGAACGGAAACAATAATGGAGCCATTATTAACAGGAGGAAAGCGTGTTTCTACTGTGGGGGTGATAACCATTTAGTGAAAGATTGTTTTAAATATATATAAGACTCACAACTATCAAATAATCCAATTCGAGAAAATGAAAACCGAAATCAATACAGTTCGGAAAACGGAAGAACCCCTGTCCCAAAGGAGAAATAGGAGTGGGGAGCCTCAGCGATAGACAGAAAAACAAGACAAGAACTAGGGGCTGTCCCGAAATTGCGACTGTAAGGCTGAGTCAGATGAGTAACAGTCCATCGGTCTCAATCGAAGCCAGGGAATTTATTAGACCGATTCGCTATTTATTTGATACCGGATCTTTGGTGAGCTTAGTGAGAAAATCGGAGATCTCACCCAGAGTACCGATTGACACAGAACACGTAATTTATTTGAGAGGAATAACTCCACAATTAGTAAAAACTCTAGGAAGTATATTTTTTAACTTTGGGGGAAAGAAAGTAGAATTACACTTAGTAGACGATGATTATTCTCTCCCAGCTGGAGTCCTGGGATCTGATGTGTTTCGGAGATGTGAAGCACAAATCAATTATAAGGAAAATTGTCTTGAGGGCAAAAATTTAAGTATTCCTTTCGTGAACAATGAGGTGAGTAATGACACATTAGCATTGCATAAAAAAAATTTAATATAGAATTATTGAATACTATTCAAGACCCTTAAGTAATTTTAAAAAAAAGGAAATTCCATTTTCTTGGTCAGAAGAAGTAGAAAAATCATTCCAAATTTTGAAGGAGAAATTATGCAGTAAACCAGTTTTGCAATTCTTTGATGAGAAATTGCCGTAGTTCGTGACATGCGACGCAAGTAATTATGCATTTGGAGGTATTTTAAGTCAAGGAAAAGTGGGGCAAGACAGGCCGATCGGATACGTAAGTAGAGTGCTAAATGGGGCCAAGTTAGAATACTGCGTTTATGAAAAAGAAGCGTTAACAATAGTGTATACAGTAACACAATTCAGGACCTACCTCCTGGGAAGACCATTTACAATTTTTACTGATCATAAACCACTATGCTTTTCCGCCAAGTCCACGGACCCCACGTCACGAGTTAGCAGATGGAGACTAAAATTAAACTGTTATGACTTTAAAATAATGTACAAGGCGGGTAAAACAAACGTAAATGCAGACGCACTATCAAGGAATTCAGTCGAACTGTGGCAAATAACAGGAAATGGCAGGAAGACTACGAGCCAGTCAGGATTATTGTCAAGACCCAATTATCAAATGACAGACCGAAGAAAGGAAAAAAAAAATGATAAGGTAATTATTTCAAAGGAAATACCCATTAAAATTCCAGAAGAAACAGACTACGGTGTACTCGAACACAATAACGAAGCACTGATAGGAGAAACCAATGAAAAGATGGAAAGGATTCACACTCCGTCTCAAGAGAAAAAATCACAGGACGAGGAGGGGGATAAATCAGGTAAAGAAAATGAGGAGGTACCAGAAGACAAACCCATGCTTGTATTCTCTAGGGATAAACTCTTCATGCAAAGAGATAATTACATAATTTTCATTAAATCTGATGGTACTCCTTGTGACGAGGGAGCAAGGCAATTACAGACTAGAAAAATGCTTCCATATTTCTCAAACATGAAACCAGGAGAAGTTAAAATACCCCACAAGAATAAGAAATTTCAATTCACCATAGTGTTAAGAGGGGAGGAAGCGCTTAGTACTGAGGAGATATTAACAATATTGGGTAACACGTTTGAAATCCTCAAAATTATGATTATAAAGAATAAGATTAGTACCTTAAATGTCGCTAAAAGCGAGAACATAGAAAATGTCAAGTGGGACCAAGTGAAAGCACTTCTTAAGAACAAGCTACGGACAACTCCGGTAAAAATAATTATTTGCTTGGGAATTATAAAATACGTGGAGGAAAATAATAGAGAACAAGTGATGAAGGAATATCATGATTCAACCATCGGGAGGCGTAAGGGACTTCATAAAACGTTACGTCGATTAAAACAAAATTACTTCTGGGAAAATTTGAAAGAGGCGGTTCAGACTTACATCCGCAAATGTTTAAAGTGTCAATTAAAAAAGCTTGTAAAAGTAAAGACTAAGCAAAAATTAATCATTACGGACACACCTAGTGCTCCTATGGAACTTGTGTGTTTAGACATCGTAGGACCCTTTCCTATTTCAAAAAATAATTATAATAACGTTTTAACTATTTAATGCAACTTTACTAAATATTGTATGGTCATACCTCTTAAGGATGCGACAGCGGATACCGTGGCAGACGCATTTATCAGAAGGTTTATAGTTATATTCGGAGACCCTATAAGTATATTGACAGATCAAGGTAGCAACTTTATGTCTAAGGTCATGAAGAATGGGGCAAAGATCTTCAAAATAAAACAAATAAGGACTACAGCTTATCACCCTCAAACGAATGGCTCGTTGGAACGCTCACATCACTCTTTAATAAAATATATCAAGACAGCTATCGACCAGGACACCTCTTGGGACCAAGTACTAGAACTGGCAAGTTTTTCTTACAATTGCTCAGTAAACGAGGCACATCGTTTCACCTCTTTTGAACTAGTGTTCGGACGCACAGCAAGATTACCATCAGCGGAGATAATGGAACTTTCTGAGCAACTGCCTACGTTTGAGGATGACGTGATTAACCTTTCTACTCGCATGAATAAAATTCACCGCATTGCCAGAGAAAAATTGGTGGATGCAAAAATAAAAGCTAATTACTATTACGATAAAAAAGCAAACCCAAAGGAATTTAAGTTGGGAGATCAAGTATGGATACTGAAAGCGAACAGATCGCAAAAATTATCTGATCAGTATGAGGGTCCTTACACCATTATAGAGTTGGTAAATTCAAAAGGAAATGTCAAAATAAGAATGAGAAATAATTGTACTAAAATAGTTCATACCAATAGGTTAAGAATATCTTACGTAGAACAGAAATCTTAACCTAGACGACCTCGGATCATTTCAGTATATGATAATAAAAAAAAATAGTAAGGACAACTCATTCATTAAAAGTTATGCCATATATAAGATTTAAGAAAAAATACTATAAAATTGTGACACAATCAAAATGTTTCAGGAAGATGGAACATCTCTACAAAATCGTGATACTGTTGGCATATATCTCAGGTTTGTCGATCAACTACAGAACTCTAGCGAACGAGGTAAATATTGAAAATCACAACAAGGCAGGTATCGTTTTCAGAAGAATACTTGATCTTACAGTACCCAAAGATACATGGAAATTGGTCGTAATAATCGACGCTACACTGGGTAAATACGAGCGAGTTGATATTATCGAAGAATATAAAAAATTTGGAAAATGTAATACGTTTGAAAACGATCGAAGGGCAAAGAGTGTGATAAATAACTATAAGACCACTATCAAGGAACTAGAAGCCCTTAACGAGTGGGATCGAAATCTTACCCCAGTACGAATTAAACGATATGTAATTGTACCCAATCCAATCGAAAGCGAGGAAGTTGATGGTTACGCGAAGGAATGGATTAACGCTAGAAAATACATCGGAAGGGCATTTGGATCAGACACATATTACACAAATTTTTGGAAGGCCTCTAACATCGAAACTACAAACGTAAACAAAACAACTACTCTTACTCCAAGCGCACTTGATATTAAAGACGCGTCGATCATTAATATTCTGTCGGATCTGCGATCAGGAATCAACAGGTGGAACCATATAGACATAGTCAATGTAGAAGATTATGTAGATGCCTTCGGTAACACAATATTCAGCACAAACCAACTTATAGATCACATTAGAAGAAAAATCAATTGGACTCAATCAATAATTCAATCGATTACGGACAATATTTTCAGGGAAGATTTACTGACAGACTGGCTGCTTAAAAAAGCAGTACGAGAGGCGGAAAGTAAATTTTCGGGACTAAAATACCCTTTTGATACGAAAGTTAATACTTTGCGAAAATTGAAAGATTTCATAAACTTGAAAATCACTATTGGGACTGAAACTGAGGTTATGGTGGGGAGCGCTGCCTATGCTGAGTCCAGGTAAAGCTCCCCCAACGGCGGCCATGTTGGATTTAGTGAATTACGTGCAATTCAGATAGAAACTCCCCCAACGGCAGCCATGTTGTTTCATCCCCACCGTGAATTAGGCGTGGGCGATATTTATCGATATATCAATATATCGATATATCGATCTTAAATATCGGTATTTTTTTATCGATAACTTGGACTTTCAATATCATCAATATCGATATTTTTTAGGCAATATCGAAAAAAAAATTTTCGATATTTTAAACCCCCGTCATTATTATTATTATTAAATCACAGCATACGGGTGCTAAGCTTAGGGACACTAAGTTTTCACCATTGTATCCCTGTCTCCCTTGCTATACCTCTGGAGTGTTCGTGAGTCCTAACACCCTGCAATATGCAAGTATGTTGTCCACACTCACTCCGTAAAAGCTCTCAGGATCCAGGATCCCGGTTCCCAACCATTTCAGGCGGTGGCCTGTCAGGTTAGGGCATTTGCATAGGAAGTGGCACGGGGTCACTTCCTCTGATTCACACCATCTACACAGGTTACTATGCCCCTGCGTTTTGTGTGTGTAGCACCGAAGGTTGCAGTGTCCGGTCATAATGCCCATGACCTCTCTAGCCCTTCGTTTGTCTAGCCTGGTGATCAGTTTGGCCCAACCGGTAATATAACTTCCCAGTAGTTCCTTGATCCACCTGTAGCTCTGGGACTCTTCCCAGAGTTCCCTTCTTTGCCTCTCCGAGTACTTCTCCAGGATACTGTAGCCTTCTGAGAGTGGTACTCCCACCCCATGCTCCGGCCGTGTATCTGTCGAGGCCCCTCTCCTCGCAAGCTCATCTGCCCTTTCGTTTTCCTTGAACCCGGAGGTTCCGGGTATCCAGGTAATAACTACTTGGTTAGATTTTGCCAGCGCGTTAAGGGTATTCTTAGTCTCTCTAACCAACCGTGAGGTTGTAACTGGGTTTTCCAAGGCCTCTATGGAGGCTTGGCTGTCAGTGCAGATGCATATGCGTCTCTTACTGACGTTCCCCAGAGAGAGGTTGTTAGCGCACGTATTTATCGCAGCCATCTCGGCCTGGAACACCGTGTTAAATTCCCTGAGCCCGTAGGATTCCCTAAGGCTAGGTCCGTAAATTCCATAGCCAGTGTCTTCATTGGTCTTGGATCCGTCGGTAAACCAGATGTCTCCGTGCCCAAGCACTTGGTTGTTGTTCCATTCCTCCCTGTTTGGTATCCTCGTTTTGAAACGTTGCCCAAACAGTAGAGTCTTATCCATTCTGTCTTGGGTCGAGTTAAAGACCTCGCCCTTCAACATTCTCCCTCGGATGGTTGCATGCCCATCACTATTTCCAACCCACTCCCCGCTACACTTCAGTCTGTAGGCTGTCCTGGCCGCAACCAGTTTGATGTCCAGGTCTAGGCTTTGGACATCCAGCAACATCCTGATGGCGGCTGTGGGTGTGCTTCGTTTAAGCCCGTAAATTCCCCTCAAGACGACAGCCTGAACATGGTCCAGTACACGCCTCGAGGTCTTATTTTCGGTCACTTTCCACCATACCACCGCGGCATAGGTAAGCTTCGGTTTCAGAATCGCCTCGTGTAACCACAAGGCGACCTGGGGTTCTAGCCCCCAGGAAGTCCCGATTGCTGACCTACACTGCATGAATATGTTAAGGACTTTGTTGCATTGAGTCGGCAGGTGTTGTCCCCACTTTAGTTTCTTATCTAGGAATACGCCCAGATATTTCACACCCTCCGCGTACGGTATTTGCTTCCCATTGACGAAGACTTTCTTACTAACCTTACTTTTGTATTTCCTCGTGAACGTGACTATCTCCGTCTTATCAGTGTTGACAGCCAGAGATTTAGCCTCGCACCATTCGCAGATCCTCTCCAACGCCCTCCGAATAAGATCGGGTAGCATAAGCGATGGTGAAGAATCCGAGTTCGTCTAGCAAGCGCAGTAGTTCGTCCGCGACCAGGATCCACAGGAGTGGTGAGAGAACCCCACCCTGCGGGCACCCCTCGTTGATGGTTCCCCTAACCGTCTTGCCATTCCATTCACTAAAGCTGCACCTATCACTAAGCATTCCCCTGATCCATCTTCTGATGGTATAAGGTACACCATGCTTAGTCAAGGCTTTGTCTATAGTTGCTCTGTTGGTGCTGTTAAAGGCACCCTCGATGTCAACGAAGGCCCCGATTACGGTTTCCTTCGCATCAAAAGCCTCCTCAATGTAATTGACCACTGAGTGCAGTGCAGATTCCGTGGATTTTCCACAGGTATATGCATGCTGCGCTCGGTGAAGGGGACTGTTTATCAGTATATTCTGCCTGATATAGTTGTCCAGCAGTCTTTCCAAGGTCTTCATAAGGAAAGAGGTCAGACTGATAGGTCTGAAGTCCTTCACCGAGTTGTAGCTTCTCCTACCAGGTTTCGGTATAAATGAGACCCGCGTTTCCTTCCAGCAAGCTGGCACATGCCCTGTGGCGATGCAGCCCCTCAGAATACCTAACAGTAGCCTAAGGGTCTTGTCACCTCCTTCCTGTAGCATCTTGGGAAAGATACCGTCAGGGCCCGCAGATTTATACGGTTCAAAGGAGTCAATCGCCCATTTAAGCTTTTCCATGGTCACGACTTTGGCAGCCGTGTCCCAATCTTTATTCTCTGTCCCCTTCCTTCCAGATATGGTAGGCGGGGTATCATTATCTACCCTGACGAAGTCGGGGTAGTTGCTGCCGAGGAGAAGTTCCAATGTGTCCTCCTCCGATTCAGTGTAGGCACCCGATCTGTCTCTCAGACATTGGAGACGGGCGCTGTTATCTCTGGTCAGGATTCGAGCGAGCCTCGCAGTGGCTGCCAGGTTTTCCATGCCTGTGCAGAATTCCCACCATTTTTCTCTCTTTGCCTTCGCAATTTCCCTCTTGAAGGCCTTCAGCGTGTCTTTGTACGCTTTCCAGCCTTCAGTAGATTTCCTCTTCTTTGCCCTGTTAAACGCCCGTCTAACTCCCACTCTTAGCTCCTTCAGTGTCTTATTCCACCAGGGAGTGCCATTGAGTGGTTTGTCAGGCTTTAGTGGGCAGTTGTTCTCGTAAGCTCTGATCATAGCCTTATAGACCTGGAAAAGGGTCCAGTCAAGCTCAAGATCATTGCCATATCTCCCTTTGACCTGGGCCAAGGCTTCCTCCAGCTCCTTGCTGTATGCGCCCCAGTTGGTGTCTTTGGGTCGCCTCTTAGGCTCGATCCATGGTCTCGTTATCTCGATCCCGAAAGTTATTGTCCTATGGTCCGACATGGATGGTTCGCTGTCGACCCTCCATCCACGTATGCAGTTCTTGATGTTCATTGAAGCCAGCGTGAGGTCCAGGACCTCGCTTCTGTTGGCAGTAACGAAGGTTGGCGTGTTCCCTCTGTTGGCAATGTCCATCTGTGTGCCCGTGATGAATTCAAGCAACTCAGACCCTCTATCATTAATATCGGTGCTTCCCCACGCCACATGGTGGGCGTTGGCGTCGCAACCAATAATCAGATCAAGGTTACTACGGCTGCAGTATTCGATCACCTTCATCATCCTTGTGGGAGCTTCCTCGTCGTGGGGGAGGTAAATGGACGAGATGACTGCCTTCCTCGTTCGGCCCTCCTTGTCCGCGATCTCTATCCTTACGGTCGTACAGTCCCGGGAACTCAGCTCCTGTAACAAAATACCGTTAAAACCCTTCATGGAGATGCAAGCCCGGGCGTCTCCATTGCTGGAGCCCACGAGCAGTTCCCCACAACTGTTCAAGCCCTTCACTTTGCCCCTGTACAACCAGGGTTCCTGTGTAAGGGCTATGTGTGTATGCGCCATTGCCATGCGCCTTGCTAGAACAGCAGAGGCGCTTCTGCAATGGTGCAAGTTTGTTTGGGAGAATCGCAGTATGGAAGTAGCCATGAGGGCTACTCCATTTATGCTTTCTCCGTAGAGCCACTACTTCCCGCCTTGTTTGAGGGACGGTTTAGCAGCCTGAAGGTTGCTTTGCCGACCCCTGCCCAAAGCTGGAAGTTTTGGCTCTGGAGTACCGCGACCGATGGTTCGTCTAGACCCAGAATTAGGCATCCATCAGGAGCCCTACTCAGGATCGCCCACCTAGTCGTGTCGATCGACCCGTTCTGCCTTTGGACCACTTTGATGAGGTCCTCGGCAGTCTTAACCCCCGGAGGGAGCCAGGTGATCACCTTAGTGATCTTAGTCTCCTCTGGTGAAACTATCCTCGCCTTTAGGTTTGGTTGCCCTAGGTCGAGTAGCGTGGCCTCGCTCTCCAGCCAGGTCTTGCTGGCCTCGTCTGCACAGACGAAGACAAACGTGCCCTTTCTGGGGAACGAGTCCAGAAACCAGGGTACAAAGGCCCCCTCCCCCTCGATAGCAAGTACCTTGCTGACTACTGCTTCCTGCAGTTTCGTGCAGACATCGGCAGGCATCTCCTTTCCCAGGTAGTCCCCACAAGTGAGGGCCTTTCTGGGAGAGTTAGACGCAACTGCAGCATATCTGCGGTCCACTTTAGGTCGCTTCAGCAGCCCCTGCTTCTCGGGTATTTCCAGGCTGGAGGAGGCCATCCTCTTAGCCATGCTGGGTGTCGATACAAAGACGGAGTCAGTGGACGCAGTACTAGCCCGTTTCCCTTCCTGACCCCTCCGTTGCCTCGTCCCCTTATGAAACTTGGGAGGTGGTTTGCCCTCCTCCATAGCCTTTTGCCGAAGGATTTTCCTTCGCTGCGCTCCACTCAAGGATTTCGGTCTACTGACCGTCCCGGAGTGGGTTTCGGTGACCTTGGGGTCAGAGCCCCCAGGGTTGTTTGTCTCCGAGTCGATGGTCGGTTCAGAGCCCGTATCCATCGACTCGTTTTGTTTTTTCTCTGTAGTCTCTATTTTGATCCCACGAGTAGGGCGGATTTACGTTGTCCACCCGCCACGGACCGCCAATGACGGGTAAGGCCTCAGGTACTCCGGGATTCGGCCCGGTGTCCCGGAGGAACCGTTCAAGACACAGCACCCCCTGTGCCACGAATCCCTCGGCACGGTAATCTCACACCTTAGATTGGGTAGGCCACTTCTTAGTCCCCGTGAGCCCTCGAGTCAGATCAAGCCGGAAGTCTAAGGGCCGTATCATCCATCCCACTCAGGGGAGAGCCCGTTTATAGGGATCCCAGCCATCCATGAGGAGAGCCCGTTTATAGGGATCCTCCACTCACCCTCACTCATTCGCCCCCCCTCAGACTCCCGGCAGGGCCGACAGGGAGGGCCCACGGCTCAGCCCTCGCACCGCGGCAAGGTCATGTGGCCCCCAGCGAGGGAACCCCCGTCATGCTAGGAAAAGAAAAAGGAATAAAAAAATTAATAAAAAATTTTAGAAGTTCAAATATGTTTTTATTTAATTTTCTTTTTTTTTTTTTTAAATTATATTTTTAAACTCTTTAAATAAACGTACAAAATTTAACACATTTAAACGAATTCTTTAAAATTTTTTACCTACAAAAACAAAGTTAATAATCAATCAATATATCATGTATAAAACACAACTTTCGTTAGAAAAATCAAGATAAATATTTCACAAAGTTTATAAACTAAAATAAAAATTTTATAGCACTACAAAAAATTTGAACTCTAATTAATTTTATCAATTTTTTTCCACTTATCAATCCCGCAAGAATGAATATCAGCATCATTCGATATAAGTGTTTCGATAGCTGCTTTATTTTGCATTTTTATAGCGAGAATCAGAGGTGTATATTTACTGCCATAAGTCTGCACGTTGACATTTGCACCTCTTTGTATGAATAAATGCAGAAGTTCCTGATTTTCTGTAAGGACCGACAAATGAAGTGGCATCCATCCGTTCTGGTAGAAAGATGGGTCATTAAGAGACGCATTGTTGCTTAAAATTATTTCATCAACTTTTACTGCGTTTGGGTCGTTTTTTTTTGAAACTCTTGGAAATCTGTCCAAATTTTTATCTTCTTCACAAAGTCCATAATTTTTTAGCAAGGCACGCATTTTAATGAAGAAAACGTTTAGTAAAGAAGGTTAATTATATAAATCTTACTAAGAAAAATTTTTGTACCACAAAAAACAATGTCCATAAAAAAAAAAGAAGGTTAGGGGATTTAGCACTGTATACAGACAAAATCACTGCAACTTCAGTCTTTATGATCTATAGTTTTAGACATATAAGTAAGTAATAAATTCTATACTTGGTCTTATAACTACAACGGTTGTAATAACAATTTTTTTTTCGTTTTTTTCAGTGTTATAGATTAATTACGTTAACTCAACTACGATGGTTTGAGGTTTTTACGCGCGCAAATGAAAAATCGATTAATCGTCAGCTGATTCGAAGCTCGCGACTCGCAGTGTCAGCAGCCGCAGGTTACTAACCTAAAAGATTTTTGTTTTGCTTTCAGAATTTCAATAGTAAACTAGTAAAGTAAAAATAAAAAAAATAAAAAATTTGATCAAGTGCGTAGGCTTTTGAGAAGTGGTAAAACGTCAAAACAGCTGACTAGGTGCACCTTCACTGATAACACAAAGTATTGGTAAATTTACAACCCATAAAAAATTTTTAAAATGAATTGATATTTGAAAGTTTGTTTACAATACGTTAATATAAATAAATATTAATCTTTTTGCAGTTTGGAATTTTTATTCCGATTTTACCATATTTATCACCTTCAGATTAAGTCCTTGGATATATAAGTAGACCTATAAGCTCTTTCTCCAGATTCGTACCAGTATGCATACAAATTTTCCATTCAGTAAATTGATTTCTCAAAATTTTTCAATAAAAAAATTTTTTAAAATAAAAATTCAAGAAAAAAATGTATGAGTTATTTTTTTTGACTCTACTATAAAAATTAGTCAAGACTTTTTTCTTTTTCTAGTTTTGTAATTTTTTGCTTTCAATATTGTTTCTAAACTAAATATTGTAATTAAAACTTAAAAGTGAATTCTTTTGACCTAAATAATTTGTAATTTTGAGATTTCTAATATCCTATTTACAATTATCCTTGTCTGATTCCTAATTATATTTTAAAATGAAAATTTTTGAGATGTATTTTATGCATAATATGTCTATATTTTGATTGATTTAGTGTCTCTGTCGAGTGACGTTTGGAAATATTTTATCAAAGATCCGGACAGTACAAAAGTCCAGTGCAAGATTTGTAATTCAAAAGTGGCATGCAGTGGCAACACATCAAATTTACATTCTCATTTAGAAAATCATCATCAAAACATAAAAATTACAAAAAGAAAGGCCCGAACAGCTAATAAACAATCCAAGAATCATAATGACAATGGTATTGATTTTGAGCACCCAGTTAAAAAATTATGTTTGCAAAAGGATGAAAAAGAATATGAGGTAGAAAAATCTGAGCCTCTGGTCAAAAGTTCTTTATCAACATCTTCTACAAAAACATTAACTCAACCTAGAGTAGATCAAATGTTACAAGAGCAAAATTCATTTTCAAGTAATTAAAAAAATTTTTTTTTTAGAAAAATAAAATAGTAATAATAATCGGTAAATTTTCCGATAAATAAAATAATTTAAATGTTATTTATTTGCAGATGGTGTAAAGAAAGCAGGAGCTTTGAATAGATTAGTTTTTATGATAACTAAAGATAAAATGCCTCTAGTTACAGTTGATAAAATTGGTTTTGTTTCTTATAGCAATTATTTAAATTCAAATTTTCACTTACAGGACCGAAAAACACTTACCAAGCTCATCTCTGCTAAATATGAAGTATTAATTAATATAGTAAAACAGATTCTTGAAAGCATTTTAAACATAGCTCTTACAACGGATATTTGGACGGACAAACACAACACCCAAAGTTATTTAGGATTAACATCTCATTTCATTGAAAATAGTGAGTACAAGTCAATTTCATTGGGAGTCTTGGAACTTCATACTAATCACTCAGCTTTGAACATTCAAAACTGGCTTGAACAAATGTTAAAAACATAGAGTATAACAAAAGATCAAGTGTGTATATGTGTTGCTGACAACGCAGCTAATATAACCAAAGCAGTAAAAGACTGTTTCGAAGATGATAAATACATTCCATGTCTAGCACACACACACTGAATCTTGTTGTAAACGGTGTCCTTGACAATGTAAAAGAATTCAAAGATGTAAGTGATATGATAACTAAAGTCAAAACCATAGTAACATTTTTTCACCAATCTTGTGTGGCCATGGATTTGTTGAGAGAATCAACTCACCTGAAATTAATCCAATGCAATAATACTAGGTGGCACTCCGTTTACTTAATGCTTGCAAGATACCTTGAGATAAAAGATCATGTGGCTCAGATTTTGATTAAATTAGCTGCAGAGAAAGTACCTGCTCCCATAATGGGAGAGGATCTTGCAACCACCAACGAGCTTATGGTAATGCTAAAACCGTTTAAAGAGGTATCTGATATTCTCTGTGGGGAGAAATATACTGCAGGAAGTGATGCTTTACCTCTGATTTAAAACCTTAAAATGTGTTTAGAACAGATTCCAGCAACGACAACATTATCAATTAGAATTAAAAAAGGTCTTGCTGAAAAATTTGACAAAAAGTTCAAAAATATTGCATATAATTTTCTAATAAGTATTGCTAATCTTCTCGATCCTAGATATAAAAAATGTATTTACAAGAAGAACCCACAGCTTATGCAAAAGTTGTACAAAAAGTAAGTTTTTATTTAAAATAGCTTAAAACTCAACCTGAAGAAAATAATTCCAACACCGATAAAGGTGTAAGCAATTTAGGGATAGATGTACAGGAGAACGTTATCTGGGCACTTGATGCCATGTTAAGGTCACAGATGAGATCAAATGAATTGAGAGTTGCATCTGAAAAACAGTCCGACTCCATGCCTATAGAATTAAGCTACTACCTGCCCTGTTGAATGTCCACACGTGTGGGCCACGCGTTATTATTAAATTATTTTCAAGTAGATTATCATAAAAGGGAATAAAATATGGATATAGTGCATTATTCAATGATTTTATAGCCTCTTATGTCATAAATAATCAAAAAATTGGTTTTTTTTATTTATTTTAAGTGCTTTTCTTTAACTCGCAATGTTTCGTCGTCGTCGTCGTCGTCGTACGTTCAAAACTGCCAAGCTTTAGAACTTGGAGCTTGTAAGACCTGGAGGTCTGAAATTTGGCAGAGGGTCTAGGTTCGGATGACAATACATGAATCCATAGTCACTTATCGACCTGGACCTCCAGGTCATCGATGACGGGGGTACCTGATGGAGTCATCTCCGAGAGTTTGGGCTAAATTCTTCGGGGATGACTTTGAGGAAAATTCTAGAGTATTTATCGAGGCAATTTGAACCTAAGTACCAAGGTCACCGATGATGGGGGTACCCGGGGTACCTGGGGGTCATCTTCGAGAATTCGGGTCAAATTCTTGGGATATGACTTAGGATAGATTTCGGGGGTGTTTTAGAGGCATATGAGGAAGTTTGAACCTGGAGAGCCAGGTCGATGATGACGGGTGTACTTAGAGAACCTGGACGTCATCTTCGAGAGTTAGGGAAAATTTCTGCGGAAATGACTTTAAGAGGTGGTATAGAGTATTTATCGAGGCAACTTAAACCTAGGTACCCAGGTCGCCGATGACGGTTGTACCTGAGGAACCTGGAGGTCATCTTCGAAAGTTTGGGCCAAATTCTGCGGGGTTGTATTAAAAGTTCAGCATTCTCGAAGATGACCCCCAGGTACCCCGGGTACCCCCATCATCGGTGACCTTGGTACTTAGGTTCAAATTGCCTCGATAAATACTCTAGAACTTTCCTCAAAGTCATCCCCGAAGAATTTAGCCCAAACTCTCGGAGATGACTCCCTCAGGTAACCCCGTCATCGGCGACCTGGAGGTCCAGGTCGATAAGTGACTATGGATTCATGTATTGTCATCCGAACCTAGACCCTCTGCCAAATTTCAGACCTCCAGGTCTTACAAGCTCCAAGTTCTAGAGCTTGGCAGTTTTGAACGTTTGACGACTACGACGAAACATTGCGGGTTAAAGAAAAGCACTTAAAATAAAAAAAAAAAACCAATTTTTTGATTATTTATGACATAAGAGGCTATAAAATTATTGAATAATTCATTATATCCATATTTTATTCCCTTTTATGATAATCTACTTGAAAATAATTTTACGTGTGCCACACGTGTGTCTCAACCCGGTACTGCAAAAGAAAATAACCCTAAAAAATATTGGTCTTCTCAGATAGAATCATCATTAGCTAAAATTGCTTTAAAATTTTTAACAGTGATTGCCTCATCAGTACCCTCAGAAAGGCAGTTTTCACATGCTGCAAAAGTGTTGAGAGAAGATAGAAGTACTTAAACAGCAGAACATTTTCAAGAACTTTTATTCATGAGCACTTTACCAACTGAATACTGGAAATTGGCCAATATTTTATAATTTATAAAAAATCACTAAAGTAAATTTAATGTTAGGTAAAATAATTAATATTTATAAACTAGATGCGTTAAAAAGTTTTGAGACTAAAAAAAGATTTATAAAATATATTTTAAAAAAAACCAAAGCTTAAAAATATTTATATTTTTCAGAATTAACATTTAAAATGTTATGTAAGACAGTGAATATCCAAATATTTTTATTCATTTCTGTAATTTATAACATTATTTAAAAATGATTATTAGATAAGAATTTATGTATTATTGCTTGTTTGTTTATGTACTTCTACATAAAATAAATTTTTTATATTTTTACTGTCAAATGCATCATTTTATTCGATTTTAATAGTAATACTCTATCTGACGCAATATATTTTATATTAAATATATGTAATGTGCACTAACCGGACATTTCATATATACGACCGGCACTATCCGGACATTTCAACACTATCCGGACTGTCAGGATAGTGTTTGGTCCCATTTTTTCCGAGACCAAATAAAAATGAGTTCCAGGAATTGGGTCATGGGTTATTTGGGATGGGTTATTTGGGGTGGGTTATTTTGGTTGAACCGCGCAAACCTAGAAAATTTTTTTATTGATGGGTTATTTTAGAAAAAAAAAAGATGGGTTATTTTGGTTTTTTTAAATACGTCGGTGGATTGCGCGTGATTTGCGCTTTAAGAGGGTGTATTATTGCTTTAGTAATTTATCATGCGCTATGTACAGGGGCGTTATTGCATTTTAGGCCCGGGTCTGGATAAAGTTCGACCCCCCCCCCCCCAACTAATCTTAATATTTTTCAACTCTGAACAGTTCAGTACCTAATTTATAAAAAAAAAAAAAACTCAATCCTTGAACCCCCCACAACCCTGGGTGGCCCGAATACAACAAAAAAAAATTATCAGCTATATCCCAAGCTCTAAACCCCCAAAACCCTGGGTGCCCAAGTTCAACAAAAAAATTGATCAGCTTTCCCCCAAGCTCTAAACCTTCTAAGCCCTGGGTGCCCGAGTTCAACAAAAAAAATTATCAGCTATCCCCCAAGCTCTAAACCCCCAAGACCCTGGGCGTCGAGCTCAATAAATAAACTAATTAGCTATCCCCCAAGCTCTAAACCTCCAAAACCCTGGGTGCCCAAGTTCAACAAAAACTGGTTGGCTATTCCCCAAGCTCCAAACCCCCAAATACCCTAGGTGCCCGAGTTCAACAAAACAACTGGTCGGCTATCCCCCAAGCTCTAAACCCCTAAATACCCTGGGCGTCCGAGTTCAACAAAAAAACTGGTTGGCTATCCCCCAAGCTCTAAACCCACTAAGGCCTGGGTGCCCGAGTTCAACAAAAAAACTGATCAGCTGTCCCCCAAGCTCTAAGCCCCCAAAACCCTGGGCGTCAAGCTCAATAAATAAACTAATTAGCTATCCCCCAAGCTGTAAACCCCCAAATACCCTGGGTGCCCGAGTTCAACAAAAAAACTGGTTGGCTATCCCCCAAGCTCTAAACCTTCTAAGCCCTGGGTGCCCGAGTTCAACAAAAAAAATTATCAGCTATCCCCCAAGCACTAAATTCCCAAAACCCTGGTTGCCCAAGTTCAACAAAAAAACTGGTTGGCTATTCCCCAAGCTCCAAGCCCCCAAAGACCCTGGGCATCCGAGTTCAACAAAAAAACTGATCAGCTATCCCCCAAGCTCTAAACCCCCAAAACCCTGGGCGTCGAGCTCAATAAATAAACTAATTAGCTATCCCCCAAGCTCTCAACCCCCAAATACCCTGGGCGTCCGAGTTCAACGAAAAAACTGGTTGGCTATCCCCCAAGCTCTAAACCCACTAATTTCTGGGTGCCCGAGTTCAACAAAAAAACTTATCAGCTATCCCCCAAGCTCTAAACACCCAAATACCCTGGGTGGCCCGAATTCAACAAAAAAAAAATTATCAGCTATCTCCCAAGCTCTAAACCCCCAAAACCCTGGGTGCCCAAGTTCAACAAAAAAATTGATCAGCTTTCCCCCAAGCTCTAAACCTTCTAAGCCCTGGGTGCCCGAGTTCAACAAAAAAAATTATCAGCTATCCCCCAAGCTCTAAACCCCCAAGACCCTGGGCGTCGAGCTCAATAAATAAACTAATTAGCTATCCCCCAAGCTCTAAACACCCAAAACCCTGGGCGTCAAGCTCAATAAATAAACTAATTAGCTATCCCCCAAGCTGTAAACCCCCAAATACCCTGGGTGCCCGAGTTCAACAAAAAAACTGGTTGGCTATCCCCCAAGCTCTAAACCATCCAAGCCCTGGGTGCCCGAGTTCAACAAAAAAAATTATCAGCTATCTCCCAAGCTCCAAACCCCCAAAACCCTGGGTGCCCAAGTTCAACAAAAAAATTGATCAGCTTTCCCCCAAGCTCTAAACCTTCTAAGCCCTGGGTGCCCGAGTTCAACAAAAAAAATTATCAGCTATCCCCCAAGCTCTAAACCCCCAAGACCCTGGGTGCCCAAGTTCAACAAAAAAACTGGTTGGCTATTCCCCAAGCTCCAAGCCCCCAAAGACCCTGGGCACCCGAGTTCAACAAAAAAACTGATCAGCTATCCCCCAAGCTCTAAACCCCCAAAACCCTGGGCGTCGAGCTCAATAAATAAACTAATTAGCTATCCCCCAAGCTCTCAACCCCCAAATACCCTGGGCGTCCGAGTTCAACGAAAAAACTGGTTGGCTATCCCCCAAGCTCTAAACCTTCTAAGCCCTGGGTGCCCGAGTTCTACAAAAAAAATTATCAGCTATCCCCCAAGCTCTCAACCCCCAAATACCCTGGGCGTCCGAGTTCAACGAAAAAACTGGTTGGCTATCCCCCAAGCTCTAAACCCACTAATTTCTGGGTGCCCGAGTTCAACAAAAAAACTTATCAGCTATCCCCCAAGCTCTAAACACCCAAATACCCTGGGTGGCCCGAATTCAACAAAAAAAAACTTATCAGCTATCCCCCAAGCTCTAAACACCCAAATACCCTGGGTGGCCCAAATTCAACAAAAAAAAACTTATCAGCTATCCCCCAAGCTCTAAACACCCAAATACCCTGGGTGGCCCAAATTCAACAAAAAAAAATTATCAGCTATCTCCCAAGCTCTAAACACCCAAATACCCTGGGTGGCCCAAATTCAACAAAAAAAAATTATCAGCTATCTCCCAAGCTCTAAACCCCCAAAACCCTGGGTGCCCAAGTTCAACAAAAAAATTGATCAGCTTTCCCCCAAGCTCTAAACCTTCTAAGCCCTGGGTGCCCAAGTTCAACAAAAAAAATTATCAGCTATCCCCAAAGCTCTAAACCCCCAAGACCCTGGGCGTCGAGCTCAATAAAAAAACTAATTAGCTATCCCCCAAGCTCTAAACCTCCAAAACCCTGGGTGCCCAAGTTCAACAAAAAAACTGGTTGGCTATTCCCCAAGCTCCAAACCCCCAAATACCCTAGGTGCCCGAGTTCAACAAAACAACTGGTCGGCTATCCCCCAAGCTCTAAACCCCTAAATACCCTGGGCGTCCGAGTTCAACAAAAAAACTGGTTGGCTATCCCCCAAGCTCTAAACCCCCAAAGACCCTGGGCACCCGAGTTCAACAAAAAAACTGATCAGCTATCCCCCAAGCTCTAAACCCCCAAAACCCTGGGCGTCGAGCTCAATAAATAAACTAATTAGCTATCCCCCAAGCTCTCAACCCCCAAATACCCTGGGCGTCCGAGTTCAACGAAAAAACTGGTTGGCTATCCCCCAAGCTCTAAACCCACTAATTTCTGGGTGCCCGAGTTCAACAAAAAAACTTATCAGCTATCCCCCAAGCTCTAAACACCCAAATACCTTGGGTGGCCCGAATTCAACAAAAAAAAACTTATCAGCTATCCCCCAAGCTCTAAACACCCAAATACCCTGGGTGGCCCAAATTCAACAAAAAAAAATTATCAGCTATCTCCCAAGCTCTAAACCCCCAAAACCCTGGGTGCCCAAGTTCAACAAAAAAATTGATCAGCTTTCCCCCAAGCTCTAAACCTTCTAAGCCCTGGGTGCCCGAGTTCAACAAAAAAAATTATCAGCTATCCCCAAAGCTCTAAACCCCCAAGACCCTGGGCGTCGAGCTCAATAAAAAAACTAATTAGCTATCCCCCAAGCTCTAAACCTCCAAAACCCTGGGTGCCCAAGTTCAACAAAAAAACTGGTTGGCTATTCTCCAAGCTCCAAACCCCCAAATACCCTAGGTGCCCGAGTTCAACAAAACAACTGGTCGGCTATCCCCCAAGCTCTAAACCCCTAAATACCCTGGGCGTCCGAGTTCAACAAAAAAACTGGTTGGCTATCCCCCAAGCTCTAAACCCACTAAGGCCTGGGTGCCCGAGTTCAACAAAAAAACTGATCAGCTATCCCCCAAGCTCTAAGCCCCCAAAACCCTGGGCGTCAAGTTCAATGAATTAACTGATCAGGTATCCCCCAAGCTCCAAGCCCCCAAAGACCCTGGGCACCCGAGTTCAACAAAAAAACTGATCAGCTATCCCCCAAGCTCTAAACCCCCAAAACCCTGGGTGCCCGAGTTCAACAAAAAAACTGGTTGGCTATCCCCCAAGCTCTAAACCTTCTAAGCCCTGGGTGCCCGAGTTCAACAAAAAAAATTATCAGCTATCCCCCAAGCACTAAATTCCCAAAACCCTGGTTGCCCAAGTTCAACAAAAAAACTGGTTGGCTATTCCCCAAGCTCCAAGCCCCCAAAGACCCTGGGCATCCGAGTTCAACAAAAAAACTGATCAGCTATCCCCCAAGCTCTAAACCCCCAAAACCCTGGGCGTCGAGCTCAATAAATAAACTAATTAGCTATCCCCCAAGCTCTCAACCCCCAAATACCCTGGGCGTCCGAGTTCAACGAAAAAACTGGTTGGCTATCCCCCAAGCTCTAAACCCACTAATTTCTGGGTGCCCGAGTTCAACAAAAAAACTTATCAGCTATCCCCCAAGCTCTAAACACCCAAATACCCTGGGTGGCCCGAATTCAACAAAAAAAAAATTATCAGCTATCTCCCAAGCTCGAAACCCCCAAAACCCTGGGTGCCCAAGTTCAACAAAAAAATTGATCAGCTTTCCCCCAAGCTCTAAACCTTCTAAGCCCTGGGTGCCCGAGTTCAACAAAAAAAATTATCAGCTATCCCCCAAGCTCTAAACCCCCAAGACCCTGGGCGTCGAGCTCAATAAATAAACTAATTAGCTATCCCCCAAGCTCTAAACCTCCAAAACCCTGGGTGCCCAAGTTCAACAAAAAAACTGGTTGGCTATTCCCCAAGCTCCAAACCCCCAAATACCCTAGGTGCCCGAGTTCAACAAAACAACTGGTCGGCTATCCCCGATGCTCTAAACCCCTAAATACCCTGGGCGTCCGAGTTCAACAAAAAAACTGGTTGGCTATCCCCCAAGCTCTAAACCCACTAAGGCCTGGGTGCCCGAGTTCAACAAAAAAACTGATCAGCTATCCCCCAAGCTCTAAGCCCCCAAAACCCTGGGCGTCAAGTTCAATGAATAAACTGATCAGCTATCCCCCAAGCTCCAAGCCCCCAAAGACCCTGGGCACCCAAGTTCAACAAAAAAACTGATCAGCTATCCCCCAAGCTCTAAACCCCCAAAACCCTGGGCGTCAAGCTCAATAAATAAACTAATTAGCTATCCCCCAAGCTGTAAACCCCCAAATACCCTGGGTGCCCGAGTTCAACAAAAAAACTGGTTGGCTATCCCCCAAGCTCTAAACCATCTAAGCCCTGGGTGCCCGAGTTCAACAAAAAAAATTATCAGCTATCCCCCAAGCTCTAAACCCCCAAAACCCTGGGTGCCCAAGTTCAACAAAAAAACTGATCAGCTTTCCCCCAAGCTCTAAACCCCCAAAACCCTGGGCGTCAAGCTCAATAAATAAACTAATTAGCTATCCCCCAAGCTGTAAACCCCCAAATACCCTGGGTGCCCGAGTTCAACAAAAAAACTGGTTGGCTATCCCCCAAGCTCTAAACCATCCAAGCCCTGGGTGCCCGAGTTCAACAAAAAAAATTATCAGCTATCTCCCAAGCTCCAAACCCCCAAAACCCTGGGTGCCCAAGTTCAACAAAAAAATTGATCAGCTTTCCCCCAAGCTCTAAACCTTCTAAGCCCTGGGTGCCCGAGTTCAACAAAAAAAATTATCAGCTATCCCCCAAGCTCTAAACCCCCAAGACCCTGGGTGCCCAAGTTCAACAAAAAAACTGGTTGGCTATTCCCCAAGCTCCAAGCCCCCAAAGACCCTGGGCACCCGAGTTCAACAAAAAAACTGATCAGCTATCCCCCAAGCTCTAAACCCCCAAAACCCTGGGCGTCGAGCTCAATAAATAAACTAATTAGCTATCCCCCAAGCTCTCAACCCCCAAATACCCTGGGCGTCCGAGTTCAACGAAAAAACTGGTTGGCTATCCCCCAAGCTCTAAACCTTCTAAGCCCTGGGTGCCCGAGTTCTACAAAAAAAATTATCAGCTATCCCCCAAGCTCTCAACCCCCAAATACCCTGGGCGTCCGAGTTCAACGAAAAAACTGGTTGGCTATCCCCCAAGCTCTAAACCCACTAATTTCTGGGTGCCCGAGTTCAACAAAAAAACTTATCAGCTATCCCCCAAGCTCTAAACACCCAAATACCCTGGGTGGCCCGAATTCAACAAAAAAAAACTTATCAGCTATCCCCCAAGCTCTAAACACCCAAATACCCTGGGTGGCCCAAATTCAACAAAAAAAAATTATCAGCTATCTCCCAAGCTCTAAACCCCCAAAACCCTTGGTGCCCAAGTTCAACAAAAAAATTGATCAGCTTTCCCCCAAGCTCTAAACCTTCTAAGCCCTGCGTGCCCGAGTTCAACAAAAAAAATTATCAGCTATCCCCAAAGCTCTAAACCCCCAAGACCCTGGGCGTCGAGCTCAATAAAAAAACTAATTAGCTATCCCCCAAGCTCTAAACCTCCAAAACCCTGGGTGCCCAAGTTCAACAAAAAAACTGGTTGGCTATTCTCCAAGCTCCAAACCCCCAAATACCCTAGGTGCCCGAGTTCAACAAAACAACTGGTCGGCTATCCCCCAAGCTCTAAACCCCTAAATACCCTGGGCGTCCGAGTTCAACAAAAAAACTGGTTGGCTATCCCCCAAGCTCTAAACCCACTAAGGCCTGGGTGCCCGAGTTCAACAAAAAAACTGATCAGCTATCCCCCAAGCTCTAAGCCCCCAAAACCCTGGGCGTCAAGTTCAATGAATTAACTGATCAGCTATCCCCCAAGCTCCAAGCCCCCAAAGACCCTGGGCACCCGAGTTCAACAAAAAAACTGATCAGCTATCCCCCAAGCTCTAAACCCCCAAAACCCTGGGCGTCGAGCTCAATAAATAAACTAATAAGCTATCCCCCAAGCTCTCAACCCCAAACACCCTGGGCGTCCGAGTTCAACGAAAAAACTGGTTGGCTATCCCCCAAGCTCTAAACCTTCCAAGCCCTGGGTGCCCGAGTTCAACAAAAAAAATTATCAGCTATCCCCCAAGCTCTCAACCCCCAAATACCCTGGGCGTCCGAGTTCAACGAAAAAACTGGTTGGCTAACCCCCAAACTCTAAACCCACTAAGTTCTGGGTGCCCGAGTTCAACAA
Source organism: Encarsia formosa (assembly GCA_038277355.1). Taxonomy (NCBI): domain Eukaryota; kingdom Metazoa; phylum Arthropoda; class Insecta; order Hymenoptera; family Aphelinidae; genus Encarsia; species Encarsia formosa. The sequence continues at coordinate 25,467,085 of CM076187.1, forward strand.
AAAAACTTATCAGCTATCCCCCAAGCTCTAAACACCCAAATACCCTGGGTGGCCCAAATTCAACAAAAAAAAATTATCAGCTATCTCCCAAGCTCTAAACCCCCAAAACCCTGGGTGCCCAAGTTCAACAAAAAAATTGATCAGCTTTCCCCCAAGCTCTAAACCTTCTAAGCCCTGGGTGCCCAAGTTCAACAAAAAAAATTATCAGCTATCCCCAAAGCTCTAAACCCCCAAGACCCTGGGCGTCGAGCTCAATAAAAAAACTAATTAGCTATCCCCCAAGCTCTAAACCTCCAAAACCCTGGGTGCCCAAGTTCAACAAAAAAACTGGTTGGCTATTCCCCAAGCTCCAAACCCCCAAATACCCTAGGTGCCCGAGTTCAACAAAACAACTGGTCGGCTATCCCCCAAGCTCTAAACCCCTAAATACCCTGGGCGTCCGAGTTCAACAAAAAAACTGGTTGGCTATCCCCCAAACTCTAAACCCCCAAAGACCCTGGGCACCCGAGTTCAACAAAAAAACTGATCAGCTATCCCCCAAGCTCTAAACCCCCAAAACCCTGGGCGTCGAGCTCAATAAATAAACTAATTAGCTATCCCCCAAGCTCTCAACCCCCAAATACCCTGGGCGTCCGAGTTCAACGAAAAAACTGGTTGGCTATCCCCCAAGCTCTAAACCCACTAATTTCTGGGTGCCCGAGTTCAACAAAAAAACTTATCAGCTATCCCCCAAGCTCTAAACACCCAAATACCTTGGGTGGCCCGAATTCAACAAAAAAAAACTTATCAGCTATCCCCCAAGCTCTAAACACCCAAATACCCTGGGTGGCCCAAATTCAACAAAAAAAAATTATCAGCTATCTCCCAAGCTCTAAACCCCCAAAACCCTGGGTGCCCAAGTTCAACAAAAAAATTGATCAGCTTTCCCCCAAGCTCTAAACCTTCTAAGCCCTGGGTGCCCGAGTTCAACAAAAAAAATTATCAGCTATCCCCAAAGCTCTAAACCCCCAAGACCCTGGGCGTCGAGCTCAATAAAAAAACTAATTAGCTATCCCCCAAGCTCTAAACCTCCAAAACCCTGGGTGCCCAAGTTCAACAAAAAAACTGGTTGGCTATTCTCCAAGCTCCAAACCCCCAAATACCCTAGGTGCCCGAGTTCAACAAAACAACTGGTCGGCTATCCCCCAAGCTCTAAACCCCTAAATACCCTGGGCGTCCGAGTTCAACAAAAAAACTGGTTGGCTATCCCCCAAGCTCTAAACCCACTAAGGCCTGGGTGCCCGAGTTCAACAAAAAAACTGATCAGCTATCCCCCAAGCTCTAAGCCCCCAAAACCCTGGGCGTCAAGTTCAATGAATTAACTGATCAGCTATCCCCCAAGCTCCAAGCCCCCAAAGACCCTGGGCACCCGAGTTCAACAAAAAAACTGATCAGCTATCCCCCAAGCTCTAAACCCCCAAAACCCTGGGCGTCGAGCTCAATAAATAAACTAATAAGCTATCCCCCAAGCTCTCAACCCCAAACACCCTGGGCGTCCGAGTTCAACGAAAAAACTGGTTGGCTATCCCCCAAGCTCTAAACCTTCTAAGCCCTGGGTGCCCGAGTTCAACAAAAAAAATTATCAGCTATCCCCCAAGCTCTCAACCCCCAAATACCCTGGGCGTCCGAGTTCAACGAAAAAACTGGTTGGCTATCCCCCAAACTCTAAACCCACTAAGTTCTGGGTGCCCGAGTTCAACAAAAAAACTTATCAGCTATCCCCCAAGCTCTAAACACCCAAATACCCTGGGTGGCCCAAATTCAACAAAAAAAAATTATCAGCTATCTCCCAAGCTCTAAACCCCCAAAACCCTGGGTGCCCAAGTTCAACAAAAAAATTGATCAGCTTTCCCCCAAGCTCTAAACCTTCTAAGCCCTGGGTGCCCAAGTTCAACAAAAAAAATTATCAGCTATCCCCAAAGCTCTAAACCCCCAAGACCCTGGGCGTCGAGCTCAATAAAAAAACTAATTAGCTATCCCCCAAGCTCTAAACCTCCAAAACCCTGGGTGCCCAAGTTCAACAAAAAAACTGGTTGGCTATTCCCCAAGCTCCAAACCCCCAAATACCCTAGTTGCCCGAGTTCAACAAAACAACTGGTCGGCTATCCCCCAAGCTCTAAACCCCTAAATACCCTGGGCGTCCGAGTTCAACAAAAAAACTGGTTGGCTATCCCCCAAGCTCTAAACCCACTAAGGCCTGGGTGCCCGAGTTCAACAAAAAAACTGATCAGCTATCCCCCAAGCTCTAAGCCCCCAAAACCCTGGGCGTCAAGTTCAATGAATAAACTGATCAGCTATCCCCCAAGCTCCAAGCCCCCAAAGACCCTGGGCACCCAAGTTCAACAAAAAAACTGATCAGCTATCCCCCAAGCTCTAAACCCCCAAAACCCTGGGCGTCAAGCTCAATAAATAAACTAATTAGCTATCCCCCAAGCTGTAAACCCCCAAATACCCTGGGTGCCCGAGTTCAACAAAAAATCTGGTTGGCTATCCCCCAAGCTCTAAACCTTCTAAGCCCTGGGTGCCCGAGTTCAACAAAAAAAATTATCAGCTATCCCCCAAGCTCTAAACCCCCAAAACTCTGGGTGCCCAAGTTCAACAAAAAAACTGGTTGGCTATTCCCCAAGCTCCAAGCCCCCAAAGACCCTGGGCACCCGAGTTCAACAAAAAAACTGATCAGCTATCCCCCAAGCTCTAAACCCCCAAAACCCTGAGCGTCGAGCTCAATAAATAAACGAATTTGCTATCCCCCAAGCTCTAAACCCACTTAGTTCTGGGTGCCCGAGTTCAACAAAAAAACTTATCAGCTATCCCCCAAGCTCTAAACACCCAAATACCCTGGGTGGCCTTAATTCAACAAAAAAAAATTATCAGCGATCTCCCAAGCTCTAAACCCCCAAAACCCTGGGTGCCCAAGTTCAACAAAAAAATTGATCAGCTTTCCCCCAAGCTCTAAACCTTCTAAGCCCTGGGTGCCAGAGTTCAACAAAAAAAATTATCAGCTATCCCCCAAGCTCTAAACCCCCAAGACCCTGGGCGTCAAGCTCAATAAATAAACTAATTAGCTATCCCCCAAGCTCTAAACCTTCAAAACCCTGGGTGCCCAAGTTCAACAAAAAAACTGGTTGGCTATTCCCCAAGCTCCAAACCCCCAAATACCCTAGGTGCCCGAGTTCAACAAAACAACTGGTCGGCTATCCCCCAAGCTCTAAACCCCTAAATACCCTGGGCGTCCGAGTTCAACAAAAAAACTGGTTGTTTATCCCCAAAGCTCTGAACCCACTAAGGCCTGGGTGCCCGAGTTCAACAAAAAAACTGATCAGCTATCCCCCAAGCTCTAAGCCCCCAAAACCCTGGGCGTCAAGTTCAACGAATAAACTGAGCAGCTATCCCCCAAGCTCCAAGCCCCCAAAGACCCTGGGCACCCAAGTTCAACAAAAAAACTGATCAGCTATCCCCCAAGCTCTAAACCCCCAGAACCCTGGGCGTCAAGCTCAATAAATAAACTAATTAGCTATCCCCCAAGCTGTAAACCCCCAAACACCCTGGGTGCCCGAGTTCAACAAAAAAACTGGTTGGCTATCCCCCAAGCTCTAAACCTTCTAAGCCCTGGGTGCCCTAGTTCAACAAAAAAAATTATCAGCTATCCCCCAAGCTCTCAACCCCCAAAAACCCTGGGCGTCCGAGTTCAACGAAAAAACTGGTTGGCTATCCCCCAAGCTCTAAACCTTCTAAGCCCTGGGTGCCAAAGTTCAACAAAAAAAATTATCAGCTATCCCCCAAGCTCTCAACCCCCAAATACCCTGGGCGTCCGAGTTCAACGAAAAAACTGGTTGGCTATCCCCCAAGCTCTAAACCCACTAAGGCCTGGGTGCCCGAGTTCAACAAAAAAACTTATCAGCTATCCCCCAAGCTCTAAACACCCAAATACCCTGGGTGCCCGAAGTCAACAAAAAAAATTATCAGCTATCCCCCAAGCTCTCAACCCCCAAATACCCTGGGCGTCCGAGTTCAACGAAAAAACTGGTTGGCTATCCCCCAAACTGTAAACCCACTAAGTTCTGGGTGCCCGAGTTCAACAAAAAAACTTATCAGCTATTCCCCAGGCTCTAAACACCCAAATACCCTGGGTGGCCCGGATTCGACAAAAAAAAATTATCAGCTATCTCCCAAGCTCTAAACCCCCAAAACCCTGGGTGCCCAAGTTCAACAAAAAAATTGATCAGCTTTCCCCCAAGCTCTAAACCTTCTAAGCCCTGGGTGCCCGAGTTCAACAAAAAAAATTATCAGCTATCCCCCAAGCTCTAAACCCCCAAGACCCTGGGCGTCGAGCTCAATAAATAAACTAATTAGCTATCCCCCAAGCTCTAAACCCCCAAGACCCTGGGCGTCGAGCTCAATAAATAAACTAATTAGCTATCCCCCAAGCTCTAAACCTCCAAAACCCTGGGTGCCCAAGTTCAACAAAAAAACTGGTTGGCTATTCCCCAAGCTCCAAACCCCCAAATACCCTAGGTGCCCGAGTTCAACATAACAACTGGTCGGCTATCCCCCAAGCTCCAAGCCCCCAAAGACCCTGGGCACCAGAGTTCAACAAAAAAACTGATCAGCTTTCCCACAAGCTCTAAACCCCCAAAACCCTGGGCGTCAAGCTCAATAAATAAACTAATTAGCTATCCCCCAAGCTGTAAACCCCCAAATACCCTGGGTGCCCGAGTTCAACAAAAAAACTGTTTGGCTATCCCCCAAGCTCTAAACCTTCTAAGCCCTGGGTGCCCGAGTTCAACAAAAAAAATTATCAGCTATCCCCCAAGCTCTAAACCCCCAATACCCTGGGCGTCCGAGGTCAACGAAAAAACTGGTTGGCTATCCCCCAAGCTCTAAACCTTCTAAGCCCTGGGTGCCCGAGTTCAACAAAAAAAATTATCAGCTATCCCCCAAGCTCTCAACCCCCAAATACCCTGGACGTCTGAGTTCGACGAAAAAACTGGTTGGCTATCCCCCAAGCTCTAAACACCCAAATACCCTGGGTGGCCCGAGTTCAACAAAAAAACTGATCAGCCATCCCCCAAGCTCAAAACCCCCAAAACCCTGGGCGTCAAGCTCAATAAATAAACTAATTAGCTATCCCCCAAGCTGTAAACCCCCAAACACCCTGGGTGCCCGGGTTCAACAAAAAAACTGGTTGGCTATCCCCCAAGCTCTAAACCTTCTAAGCCCTGGGTGCCCGAGTTCAACAAAAAAAATTATCTGCTATCCCCCAAGCTCTCAACCCCCAAATACCTTGGGCGTCCGAGTTCAACGAAAAAACTGGTTGGCTATCCCCCAAGCTCTAAACCTTCTAAGCCCTGGGTGCCCGAGTTCAACAAAAAAAATTATCAGCTATCCCCCAAGCTCTCAACCCCCAAATACCCTGGGCGTCCGAGTTCAACGAAAAAACTGGTTGGCTATCCCCCAAGCTCTAAACCCACTAAGGCCTGGGTGCCCGAGTTCAACATAACAACTGGTCGGCTATCCCCCAAGCTCTAAACCCCTAAATACCCTGGGCGTCCGAGTTCAACAAAAAAACTGGTTGGCTATCCCCCAAGCTCCAAACCCACTAAGGCCTGGGTGCCCGAGTTCAACAAAAAAACTGATCAGCTATCCCCCAAGCTCTAAGCCCCCAAAACCCTGGGCGTCAAGTTCAATGAATAAACTGATCAGCTATCCCCCAAGCTCCAAGCCCCCAAAGACCCTGGGTGCCCGAGTTCAACAAAAAAACTGATCAGCTATCCCCCAAGCTCTAAACCCCCAAAACCCTGGGCGTCGAGCTCAATAAATAAACTAATTAGCTATCCCCCAAGCTCTCAACCCCCAAATACCCTGGGCGTCCGAGTTCAACGAAAAAACTGGTTGGCTATCCCCCAAGCTCTAAACCCACTAATTTCTGGGTGCCCGAGTTCAACAAAAAAACTTATCAGCTATCCCCCAAGCTCTAAACACCCAAATACCCTGGGTGGCCCGAATTCAACAAAAAAAAAATTATCAGCTATCTCCCAAGCTCTAAACCCCCAAAACCCTGGGTGCCCAAGTTCAACAAAAAAATTGATCAGCTTTCCCCCAAGCTCTAAACCTTCTAAGCCCTGGGTGCCCGAGTTCAACAAAAAAAATTATCAGCTATCCCCCAAGCTCTAAACCCCCAAGACCCTGGGCGTCGAGCTCAATAAATAAACTAATTAGCTATCCCCCAAGCTCTAAACCTCCAAAACCCTGGGTGCCCAAGTTCAACAAAAAAACTGGTTGGCTATTCCCCAAGCTCCAAACCCCCAAATACCCTAGGTGCCCGAGTTAAACAAAACAACTGGTCGGCTATCCCCGATGCTCTAAACCCCTAAATACCCTGGGCGTCCGAGTTCAACAAAAAAACTGGTTGGCTATCCCCCAAGCTCTAAACCCACTAAGGCCTGGGTGCCCGAGTTCAACAAAAAAACTGATCAGCTATCCCCCAAGCTCTAAGCCCCCAAAACCCTGGGCGTCAAGTTCAATGAATAAACTGATCAGCTATCCCCCAAGCTCCAAGCCCCCAAAGACCCTGGGCACCCAAGTTCAACAAAAAAACTGATCAGCTATCCCCCAAGCTCTAAACCCCCAAAACCCTGGGCGTCAAGCTCAATAAATAAACTAATTAGCTATCCCCCAAGCTGTAAACCCCCAAATACCCTGGGTGCCCGAGTTCAACAAAAAAACTGGTTGGCTATCCCCCAAGCTCTAAACCATCTAAGCCCTGGGTGCCCGAGTTCAACAAAAAAAATTATCAGCTATCCCCCAAGCTCTAAACCCCCAAAACCCTGGGTGCCCAAGTTCAACAAAAAAACTGATCAGCTTTCCCCCAAGCTCTAAACCCCCAAAACCCTGGGCGTCAAGCTCAATAAATAAACTAATTAGCTATCCCCCAAGCTGTAAACCCCCAAATACACTGGGTGCCCGAGTTCAACAAAAAAACTGGTTGGCTATCCCCCAAGCTCTAAACCATCCAAGCCCTGGGTGCCCGAGTTCAACAAAAAAAATTATCAGCTATCTCCCAAGCTCCAAACCCCCAAAACCCTGGGTGCCCAAGTTCAACAAAAAAATTGATCAGCTTTCCCCCAAGCTCTAAACCTTCTAAGCCCTGGGTGCCCGAGTTCAACAAAAAAAATTATCAGCTATCCCCCAAGCTCTAAACCCCCAAGACCCTGGGTGCCCAAGTTCAACAAAAAAACTGGTTGGCTATTCCCCAAGCTCCAAGCCCCCAAAGACCCTGGGCACCCGAGTTCAACAAAAAAACTGATCAGCTATCCCCCAAGCTCTAAACCCCCAAAACCCTGGGCGTCGAGCTCAATAAATAAACTAATTAGCTATCCCCCAAGCTCTCAACCCCCAAATACCCTGGGCGTCCGAGTTCAACGAAAAAACTGGTTGGCTATCCCCCAAGCTCTAAACCTTCTAAGCCCTGGGTGCCCGAGTTCTACAAAAAAAATTATCAGCTATCCCCCAAGCTCTCAACCCCCAAATACCCTGGGCGTCCGAGTTCAACGAAAAAACTGGTTGGCTATCCCCCAAGCTCTAAACCCACTAATTTCTGGGTGCCCGAGTTCAACAAAAAAACTTATCAGCTATCCCCCAAGCTCTAAACACCCAAATACCCTGGGTGGCCCGAATTCAACAAAAAAAAACTTATCAGCTATCCCCCAAGCTCTAAACACCCAAATACCCTGGGTGGCCCAAATTCAACAAAAAAAAATTATCAGCTATCTCCCAAGCTCTAAACCCCCAAAACCCTGGGTGCCCAAGTTCAACAAAAAAATTGATCAGCTTTCCCCCAAGCTCTAAACCTTCTAAGCCCTGGGTGCCCGAGTTCAACAAAAAAAATTATCAGCTATCCCCAAAGCTCTAAACCCCCAAGACCCTGGGCGTCGAGCTCAATAAAAAAACTAATTAGCTATCCCCCAAGCTCTAAACCTCCAAAACCCTGGGTGCCCAAGTTCAACAAAAAAACTGGTTGGCTATTCTCCAAGCTCCAAACCCCCAAATACCCTAGGTGCCCGAGTTCAACAAAACAACTGGTCGGCTATCCCCCAAGCTCTAAACCCCTAAATACCCTGGGCGTCCGAGTTCAACAAAAAAACTGGTTGGCTATCCCCCAAGCTCTAAACCCACTAAGGCCTGGGTGCCCGAGTTCAACAAAAAAACTGATCAGCTATCCCCCAAGCTCTAAGCCCCCAAAACCCTGGGCGTCAAGTTCAATGAATTAACTGATCAGCTATCCCCCAAGCTCCAAGCCCCCAAAGACCCTGGGCACCCGAGTTCAACAAAAAAACTGATCAGCTATCCCCCAAGCTCTAAACCCCCAAAACCCTGGGCGTCGAGCTCAATAAATAAACTAATAAGCTATCCCCCAAGCTCTCAACCCCAAACACCCTGGGCGTCCGAGTTCAACGAAAAAACTGGTTGGCTATCCCCCAAGCTCTAAACCTTCTAAGCCCTGGGTGCCCGAGTTCAACAAAAAAAATTATCAGCTATCCCCCAAGCTCTCAACCCCCAAATACCCTGGGCGTCCGAGTTCAACGAAAAAACTGGTTGGCTATCCCCCAAACTCTAAACCCACTAAGTTCTGGGTGCCCGAGTTCAACAAAAAAACTTATCAGCTATCCCCCAAGCTCTAAACACCCAAATACCCTGGGTGGCCCAAATTCAACAAAAAAAAATTATCAGCTATCTCCCAAGCTCTAAACCCCCAAAACCCTGGGTGCCCAAGTTCAACAAAAAAATTGATCAGCTTTCCCCCAAGCTCTAAACCTTCTAAGCCCTGGGTGCCCAAGTTCAACAAAAAAAATTATCAGCTATCCCCAAAGCTCTAAACCCCCAAGACCCTGGGCGTCGAGCTCAATAAAAAAACTAATTAGCTATCCCCCAAGCTCTAAACCTCCAAAACCCTGGGTGCCCAAGATCAACAAAAAAACTGGTTGGCTATTCCCCAAGCTCCAAACCCCCAAATACCCTAGGTGCCCGAGTTCAACAAAACAACTGGTCGGCTATCCCCCAAGCTCTAAACCCCTAAATACCCTGGGCGTCCGAGTTCAACAAAAAAACTGGTTGGCTATCCCCCAAGCTCTAAACCCCCAAAGACCCTGGGCACCCGAGTTCAACAAAAAAACTGATCAGCTATCCCCCAAGCTCTAAACCCCCAAAACCCTGGGCGTCGAGCTCAATAAATAAACTAATTAGCTATCCCCCAAGCTCTCAACCCCCAAATACCCTGGGCGTCCGAGTTCAACGAAAAAACTGGTTGGCTATCCCCCAAGCTCTAAACCCACTAATTTCTGGGTGCCCGAGTTCAACAAAAAAACTTATCAGCTATCCCCCAAGCTCTAAACACCCAAATACCTTGGGTGGCCCGAATTCAACAAAAAAAAACTTATCAGCTATCCCCCAAGCTCTAAACACCCAAATACCCTGGGTGGCCCAAATTCAACAAAAAAAAATTATCAGCTATCTCCCAAGCTCTAAACCCCCAAAACCCTGGGTGCCCAAGTTCAACAAAAAAATTGATCAGCTTTCCCCCAAGCTCTAAACCTTCTAAGCCCTGGGTGCCCGAGTTCAACAAAAAAAATTATCAGCTATCCCCAAAGCTCTAAACCCCCAAGACCCTGGGCGTCGAGCTCAATAAAAAAACTAATTAGCTATCCCCCAAGCTCTAAACCTCCAAAACCCTGGGTGCCCAAGTTCAACAAAAAAACTGGTTGGCTATTCTCCAAGCTCCAAACCCCCAAATACCCTAGGTGCCCGAGTTCAACAAAACAACTGGTCGGCTATCCCCCAAGCTCTAAACCCCTAAATACCCTGGGCGTCCGAGTTCAACAAAAAAACTGGTTGGCTATCCCCCAAGCTCTAAACCCACTAAGGCCTGGGTGCCCGAGTTCAACAAAAAAACTGATCAGCTATCCCCCAAGCTCTAAGCCCCCAAAACCCTGGGCGTCAAGTTCAATGAATTAACTGATCAGCTATCCCCCAAGCTCCAAGCCCCCAAAGACCCTGGGCACCCGAGTTCAACAAAAAAACTGATCAGCTATCCCCCAAGCTCTAAACCCCCAAAACCCTGGGCGTCGAGCTCAATAAATAAACTAATAAGCTATCCCCCAAGCTCTCAACCCCAAACACCCTGGGCGTCCGAGTTCAACGAAAAAACTGGTTGGCTATCCCCCAAGCTCTAAACCTTCTAAGCCCTGGGTGCCCGAGTTCAACAAAAAAAATTATCAGCTATCCCCCAAGCTCTCAACCCCCAAATACCCTGGGCGTCCGAGTTCAACGAAAAAACTGGTTGGCTATCCCCCAAACTCTAAACCCACTAAGTTCTGGGTGCCCGAGTTCAACAAAAAAACTTATCAGCTATCCCCCAAGCTCTAAACACCCAAATACCCTGGGTGGCCCAAATTCAACAAAAAAAAATTATCAGCTATCTCCCAAGCTCTAAACCCCCAAAACCCTGGGTGCCCAAGTTCAACAAAAAAATTGATCAGCTTTCCCCCAAGCTCTAAACCTTCTAAGCCCTGGGTGCCCAAGTTCAACAAAAAAAATTATCAGCTATCCCCAAAGCTCTAAACCCCCAAGACCCTGGGCGTCGAGCTCAATAAAAAAACTAATTAGCTATCCCCCAAGCTCTAAACCTCCAAAACCCTGGGTGCCCAAGTTCAACAAAAAAACTGGTTGGCTATTCCCCAAGCTCCAAACCCCCAAATACCCTAGGTGTCCGAGTTCAACAAAACAACTGGTCGGCTATCCCCCAAGCTCTAAACCCCTAAATACCCTGGGCGTCCGAGTTCAACAAAAAAACTGGTTGGCTATCCCCCAAGCTCTAAACCCACTAAGGCCTGGGTGCCCGAGTTCAACAAAAAAACTGATCAGCTATCCCCCAAGCTCTAAGCCCCCAAAACCCTGGGCGTCAAGTTCAATGAATAAACTGATCAGCTATCCCCCAAGCTCCAAGCCCCCAAAGACCCTGGGCACCCAAGTTCAACAAAAAAACTGATCAGCTATCCCCCAAGCTCTAAACCCCCAAAACCCTGGGCGTCAAGCTCAATAAATAAACTAATTAGCTATCCCCCAAGCTGTAAACCCCCAAATACCCTGGGTGCCCGAGTTCAACAAAAAAACTGGTTGGCTATCCCCCAAGCTCTAAACCTTCTAAGCCCTGCGTGCCCGAGTTCAACAAAAAAAATTATCAGCTATCCCCCAAGCTCTAAACCCCCAAAACTCTGGGTGCCCAAGTTCAACAAAAAAACTGGTTGGCTATTCCCCAAGCTCCAAGCCCCCAAAGACCCTGGGCACCCGAGTTCAACAAAACAACTGGTCGGCTATCCCCCAAGCTCTAAACCCCTAAATACCCTGGGCGTCCGAGTTCAACAAAAAAACTGGTTGGCTATCCCCCAAGCTCTAAACCCCCAAAGACCCTGGGCACCCGAGTTCAACAAAAAAACTGATCAGCTATCCCCCAAGCTCTAAACCCCCAAAACCCTGGGCGTCGAGCTCAATAAATAAACTAATTAGCTATCCCCCAAGCTCTCAACCCCCAAATACCCTGGGCGTCCGAGTTCAACGAAAAAACTGGTTGGCTATCCCCCAAGCTCTAAACCCACTAATTTCTGGGTGCCCGAGTTCAACAAAAAAACTTATCAGCTATCCCCCAAGCTCTAAACACCCAAATACCTTGGGTGGCCCGAATTCAACAAAAAAAAACTTATCAGCTATCCCCCAAGCTCTAAACACCCAAATACCCTGGGTGGCCCAAATTCAACAAAAAAAAATTATCAGCTATCTCCCAAGCTCTAAACCCCCAAAACCCTGGGTGCCCAAGTTCAACAAAAAAATTGATCAGCTTTCCCCCAAGCTCTAAACCTTCTAAGCCCTGGGTGCCCGAGTTCAACAAAAAAAATTATCAGCTATCCCCAAAGCTCTAAACCCCCAAGACCCTGGGCGTCGAGCTCAATAAAAAAACTAATTAGCTATCCCCCAAGCTCTAAACCTCCAAAACCCTGGGTGCCCAAGTTCAACAAAAAAACTGGTTGGCTATTCTCCAAGCTCCAAACCCCCAAATACCCTAGGTGCCCGAGTTCAACAAAACAACTGGTCGGCTATCCCCCAAGCTCTAAACCCCTAAATACCCTGGGCGTCCGAGTTCAACAAAAAAACTGGTTGGCTATCCCCCAAGCTCTAAACCCACTAAGGCCTGGGTGCCCGAGTTCAACAAAAAAACTGATCAGCTATCCCCCAAGCTCTAAGCCCCCAAAACCCTGGGCGTCAAGTTCAATGAATTAACTGATCAGCTATCCCCCAAGCTCCAAGCCCCCAAAGACCCTGGGCACCCGAGTTCAACAAAAAAACTGATCAGCTATCCCCCAAGCTCTAAACCCCCAAAACCCTGGGCGTCGAGCTCAATAAATAAACTAATAAGCTATCCCCCAAGCTCTCAACCCCAAACACCCTGGGCGTCCGAGTTCAACGAAAAAACTGGTTGGCTATCCCCCAAGCTCTAAACCTTCTAAGCCCTGGGTGCCCGAGTTCAACAAAAAAAATTATCAGCTATCCCCCAAGCTCTCAACCCCCAAATACCCTGGGCGTCCGAGTTCAACGAAAAAACTGGTTGGCTATCCCCCAAACTCTAAACCCACTAAGTTCTGGGTGCCCGAGTTCAACAAAAAAACTTATCAGCTATCCCCCAAGCTCTAAACACCCAAATACCCTGGGTGGCCCAAATTCAACAAAAAAAAATTATCAGCTATCTCCCAAGCTCTAAACCCCCAAAACCCTGGGTGCCCAAGTTCAACAAAAAAATTGATCAGCTTTCCCCCAAGCTCTAAACCTTCTAAGCCCTGGGTGCCCAAGTTCAACAAAAAAAATTATCAGCTATCCCCAAAGCTCTAAACCCCCAAGACCCTGGGCGTCGAGCTCAATAAAAAAACTAATTAGCTATCCCCCAAGCTCTAAACCTCCAAAACCCTGGGTGCCCAAGTTCAACAAAAAAACTGGTTGGCTATTCCCCAAGCTCCAAACCCCCAAATACCCTAGGTGCCCGAGTTCAACAAAACAACTGGTCGGCTATCCCCCAAGCTCTAAACCCCTAAATACCCTGGGCGTCCGAGTTCAACAAAAAAACTGGTTGGCTATCCCCCAAGCTCTAAACCCACTAAGGCCTGGGTGCCCGAGTTCAACAAAAAAACTGATCAGCTATACCCCAAGCTCTAAGCCCCCAAAACCCTGGGCGTCAAGTTCAATGAATAAACTGATCAGCTATCCCCCAAGCTCCAAGCCCCCAAAGACCCTGGGCACCCAAGTTCAACAAAAAAACTGATCAGCTATCCCCCAAGCTCTAAACCCCCAAAACCCTGGGCGTCAAGCTCAATAAATAAACTAATTAGCTATCCCCCAAGCTGTAAACCCCCAAATACCCTGGGTGCCCGAGTTCAACAAAAAAACTGGTTGGCTATCCCCCAAGCTCTAAACCTTCTAAGCCCTGCGTGCCCGAGTTCAACAAAAAAAATTATCAGCTATCCCCCAAGCTCTAAACCCCCAAAACCCTGGGCGTCGAGCTCAATAAATAAACGAATTAGCTATCCCCCAAGCTCTAAACCCACTTAGTTCTGGGTGCCCGAGTTCAACAAAAAAACTAATCAGCTATCCCCCAAGCTCTAAACACCCAAATACCCTGGGTGGCCTTAATTCAACAAAAAAAAATTATCAGCGATCTCCCAAGCTCTAAACCCCCAAAACCCTGGGTGCCCAAGTTCAACAAAAAAATTGATCAGCTTTCCCCCAAGCTCTAAACCCCCAAGACCCTGGGCGTCGAGCTCAATAAATAAACTAATTAGCTATCCCCCAAGCTCTAAACCTCCAAAACCCTGGGTGCCCAAGTTCAACAAAAAAACTGGTTGGCTATTCCCCAAGCTCCAAACCCCCAAATACCCTAGGTGCCCGAGTTCAACAAAACAACTGGTCGGCTATCCCCCAAGCTCTAAACCCCTAAATACCCTGGGCGTCCGAGTTCAACGAAAAAACTGGTTGGCTATCCCCCAAGCTCTAAACCTTCTAAGCCCTGGGTGCCAAAGTTCAACAAAAAAACTTATCAGCTATCCCCCAAGCTCTAAACACCCAAATACCCTGGGTGCCCGAAGTCAACAAAAAAAATTATCAGCTATCCCCCAAGCTCTCAACCCCCAAATACCCTGGGCGTCCGAGTTCAACGAAAAAACTGGTTGGCTATCCCCCAAGCTGTAAACCCACTAAGTTCTGGGTGCCCGAGTTCAACAAAAAAACTTATCAGCTATTCCCCAGGCTCTAAACACCCAAATACCCTGGGTGGCCCGGATTCGACAAAAAAAAATTATCAGCTATCTCCCAAGCTCTAAACCCCCAAAACCCTGGGTGCCCAAGTTCAACAAAAAAATTGATCAGCTTTCCCCCAAGCTCTAAACCTTCTAAGCCCTGGGTGCCCGAGTTCAACAAAAAAAATTATCAGCTATCCCCCAAGCTCTAAACCCCCAAGACCCTGGGCGTCGAGCTCAACAAAAAAACTGGTTGGCTATCCCCCAAGCTCTAAACCTTCTAAGCCCTGGGTGCCCTAGTTCAACAAAAAAAATTATCAGCTATCCCCCAAGCTCTCAACCCCCAAAAACCCTGTGCGTCCGAGTTCAACGAAAAAACTGGTTGGCTATCCCCCAAGCTCTAAACCTTCTAAGCCCTGGGTGCCAAAGTTCAACAAAAAAAATTATCAGCTATCCCCCAAGCTCTCAACCCCCAAATACCCTGGGCGTCCGAGTTCAACAAAAAAACTGGTTGGCTATCCCCCAAGCTCTAAACCTTCTAAGCCCTGGGTGCCCTAGTTCAACAAAAAAAATTATCAGCTATCCCCCAAGCTCTCAACCCCCAAAAACCCTGGGCGTCCGAGTTCAACGAAAAAACTGGTTGGCTATCCCCCAAGCTCTAAACCTTCTAAGCCCTGGGTGCCAAAGTTCAACAAAAAAAATTATCAGCTATCCCCCAAGCTCTCAACCCCCAAAAACCCTGGGCGTCCGAGTTCAACGAAAAAACTGGTTGGCTATCCCCCAAGCTCTAAACCTTCTAAGCCCTGGGTGCCAAAGTTCAACAAAAAAAATTATCAGCTATCCCCCAAGCTCTCAACCCCCAAATACCCTGGGCGTCCGAGTTCAACAAAAAAACTGGTTGGCTATCCCCCAAGCTCTAAACCTTCTAAGCCCTGGGTGCCCTAGTTCAACAAAAAAAATTATCAGCTATCCCCCAAGCTCTCAACCCCCAAAAACCCTGGGTGCCCGAGTTCAACAAAAAAACTGGTTGGCTATCCCCCAAGCTCTAAACCTTCTAAGCCCTGGGTGCCCTAGTTCAACAAAAAAAATTATCAGCTATCCCCCAAGCTCTCAACCCCCAAAAACCCTGGGCGTCCGAGTTCAACGAAAAAACTGGTTGGCTATCCCCCAAGCTCTAAACCTTCTAAGCCCTGGGTGCCAAAGTTCAACAAAAAAAATTATCAGCTATCCCCCAAGCTCTCAACCCCCAAATACCCTGGGCGTCCGAGTTCAACAAAAAAACTGGTTGGCTATCCCCCAAGCTCTAAACCTTCTAAGCCCTGGGTGCCCTAGTTCAACAAAAAAAATTATCAGCTATCCCCCAAGCTCTCAACCCCCAAAAACCCTGGGCGTCCGAGTTCAACGAAAAAACTGGTTGGCTATCCCCCAAGCTCTAAACCTTCTAAGCCCTGGGTGCCAAAGTTCAACAAAAAAAATTATCAGCTATCCCCCAAGCTCTCAACCCCCAAATACCCTGGGCGTCCGAGTTCAACGAAAAAACTGGTTGGCTATCCCCCAAGCTCTAAACCCACTAAGGCCTGGGTGCCCGAGTTCAACAAAAAAACTTATCAGCTATCCCCCAAGCTCTAAACACCCAAATACCCTGGGTGCCCGAAGTCAACAAAAAAAATTATCAGCTATCCCCCAAGCTCTCAACCCCCAAATACCCTGGGCGTCCGAGTTCAACGAAAAAACTGGTTGGCTATCCCCCAAGCTGTAAACCCACTAAGTTCTGGGTGCCCGAGTTCAACAAAAAAACTTATCAGCTATTCCCCAGGCTCTAAACACCCAAATACCCTGGGTGGCCCGGATTCGACAAAAAAAAATTATCAGCTATCTCCCAAGCTCTAAACCCCCAAAACCCTGGGTGCCCAAGTTCAACAAAAAAATTGATCAGCTTTCCCCCAAGCTCTAAACCTTCTAAGCCCTGGGTGCCCGAGTTCAACAAAAAAAATTATCAGCTTTCCCCCAAGCTCTAAACCCCCAAGACCCTGGGCGTCGAGCTCAATAAATAAACTAATTAGCTATCCCCCAAGCTCTAAACCCCCAAGACCCTGGGCGTCGAGCTCAATAAATAAACTAATTAGCTATCCCCCAAGCTCTAAACCTCCAAAACCCTGGGTGCCCAAGTTCAACAAAAAAACTGGTTGGCTATTCCCCAAGCTCCAAACCCCCAAATACCCTAGGTGCCCGAGTTCAACATAACAACTGGTC
This sequence comes from Encarsia formosa, assembly GCA_038277355.1. Classification (NCBI taxonomy): domain Eukaryota; kingdom Metazoa; phylum Arthropoda; class Insecta; order Hymenoptera; family Aphelinidae; genus Encarsia; species Encarsia formosa. The sequence continues at coordinate 25,483,710 of CM076187.1, forward strand.
GGCTATCCCCCAAGCTCCAAGCCCCCAAAGACCCTGGGCACCAGAGTTCAACAAAAAAACTGATCAGCTTTCCCACAAGCTCTAAACCCCCAAAACCCTGGGCGTCAAGCTCAATAAATAAACTAATTAGCTATCCCCCAAGCTGTAAACCCCCAAATACCCTGGGTGCCCGAGTTCAACAAAAAAACTGTTTGGCTATCCCCCAAGCTCTAAACCTTCTAAGCCCTGGGTGCCCGAGTTCAACAAAAAAAATTATCAGCTATCCCCCAAGCTCTAAACCCCCAATACCCTGGGCGTCCGAGGTCAACGAAAAAACTGGTTGGCTATCCCCCAAGCTCTAAACCTTCTAAGCCCTGGGTGCCCGAGTTCAACAAAAAAAATTATCAGCTATCCCCCAAGCTCTCAACCCCCAAATACCCTGGACGTCTGAGTTCGACGAAAAAACTGGTTGGCTATCCCCCAAGCTCTAAACCCACTAAGGCCTGGGTGCCCGAGTTCAACAAAAAAACTGATCAGCTATCCCCCAAGCTCTAAACCCCCAAAACCCTGGGCGTCAAGCTCAATAAATAAACTAATTAGCTATCCCCCAAGCTGTAAACCCCCAAACACCCTGGGTGCCCGGGTTCAACAAAAAAACTGGTTGGCTATCCCCCAAGCTCTAAACCTTCTAAGCCCTGGGTGCCCGAGTTCAACAAAAAAAATTATCTGCTATCCCCCAAGCTCTCAACCCCCAAATACCTTGGGCGTCCGAGTTCAACGAAAAAACTGGTTGGCTATCCCCCAAGCTCTAAACCTTCTAAGCCCTGGGTGCCCGAGTTCAACAAAAAAAATTATCAGCTATCCCCCAAGCTCTCAACCCCCAAATACCCTGGGCGTCCGAGTTCAACGAAAAAACTGGTTGGCTATCCCCCAAGCTCTAAACCCACTAAGGCCTGGGTGCCCGAGTTCAACATAACAACTGGTCGGCTATCCCCCAAGCTCTAAACCCCTAAATACCCTGGGCGTCCGAGTTCAACAAAAAAACTGGTTGGCTATCCCCCAAGCTCCAAACCCACTAAGGCCTGGGTGCCCGAGTTCAACAAAAAAACTGATCAGCTATCCCCCAAGCTCTAAGCCCCCAAAACCCTGGGCGTCAAGTTCAATGAATAAACTGATCAGCTATCCCCCAAGCTCCAAGCCCCCAAAGACCCTGGGCACCCGAGTTCAACAAAAAAACTGATCAGCTATCCCCCAAGCTCTAAACCCCCAAAACCCTGGGCGTCAAGCTCAATAAATAAACTAATTAGCTATCCCCCTAGCTGTAAACCCCCAAGTACCCTGGGTGCCCGAGTTCAACAAAAAAACTGGTTGGCTATCCCCCAAGCTCTAAACCTTCTAAGCCCTGGGTGCCCGAGTTCAACAAAAAAAATTATCAGCTATCCCCCAAGCTCTAAACCCCCAAAACCCTGGGTGCCCAAGTTCAACAAAAAACTGGTTGGCTATTCCCCAAGCTCCAAGCCCCCAAAGACCCTGGGCACCCGAGTTCAACAAAAAAACTGATCAGCTATCCCCCAAGCTCTAAACCCCCAAAACCCTGGGCGTCGAGCTCAATAAATAAACGAATTAGCTATCCCCCAAGCTCTAAACCCACTTAGTTCTGGGTGCCCGAGTTCAACAAAAAAACTTATCAGCTATCCCCCAAGCTCTAAACACCCAAATACCCTGGGTGGCCTTAATTCAACAAAAAAAAATTATCAGCGATCTCCCAAGCTCTAAACCCCCAAAACCCTGGGTGCCCAAGTTCAACAAAAAAATTGATCAGCTTTCCCCCAAGCTCTTAACCTTCTAAGCCCTGGGTGCCCGAGTTCAACAAAAAAAATTATCAGCTATCCCCCAAGCTCTAAACCCCCAATACCCTGGGCGTCCGAGGTCAACGAAAAAACTGGTTGGCTATCCCCCAAGCTCTAAACCTTCTAAGCCCTGGGTGCCCGAGTTCAACAAAAAAAATTATCAGCTATCCCCCAAGCTCTCAACCCCCAAATACCCTGGACGTCTGAGTTCGACGAAAAAACTGGTTGGCTATCCCCCAAGCTCTAAACCCACTAAGGCCTGGGTGCCCGAGTTCAACAAAAAAACTGATCAGCTATCCCCCAAGCTCTAAACCCCCAAAACCCTGGGCGTCAAGCTCAATAAATAAACTAATTAGCTATCCCCCAAGCTGTAAACCCCCAAACACCCTGGGTGCCCGGGTTCAACAAAAAAACTGGTTGGCTATCCCCCAAGCTCTAAACCTTCTAAGCCCTGGGTGCCCGAGTTCAACAAAAAAAATTATCTGCTATCCCCCAAGCTCTCAACCCCCAAATACCTTGGGCGTCCGAGTTCAACGAAAAAACTGGTTGGCTATCCCCCAAGCTCTAAACCTTCTAAGCCCTGGGTGCCCGAGTTCAACAAAAAAAATTATCAGCTATCCCCCAAGCTCTCAACCCCCAAATACCCTGGGCGTCCGAGTTCAACGAAAAAACTGGTTGGCTATCCCCCAAGCTCTAAACCCACTAAGGCCTGGGTGCCCGAGTTCAACATAACAACTGGTCGGCTATCCCCCAAGCTCTAAACCCCTAAATACCCTGGGCGTCCGAGTTCAACAAAAAAACTGGTTGGCTATCCCCCAAGCTCCAAACCCACTAAGGCCTGGGTGCCCGAGTTCAACAAAAAAACTGATCAGCTATCCCCCAAGCTCTAAGCCCCCAAAACCCTGGGCGTCAAGTTCAATGAATAAACTGATCAGCTATCCCCCAAGCTCCAAGCCCCCAAAGACCCTGGGCACCCGAGTTCAACAAAAAAACTGATCAGCTATCCCCCAAGCTCTAAACCCCCAAAACCCTGGGCGTCAAGCTCAATAAATAAACTAATTAGCTATCCCCCTAGCTGTAAACCCCCAAGTACCCTGGGTGCCCGAGTTCAACAAAAAAACTGGTTGGCTATCCCCCAAGCTCTAAACCTTCTAAGCCCTGGGTGCCCGAGTTCAACAAAAAAAATTATCAGCTATCCCCCAAGCTCTAAACCCCCAAAACCCTGGGTGCCCAAGTTCAACAAAAAAACTGGTTGGCTATTCCCCAAGCTCCAAGCCCCCAAAGACCCTGGGCACCCGAGTTCAACAAAAAAACTGATCAGCTATCCCCCAAGCTCTAAACCCCCAAAACCCTGGGCGTCGAGCTCAATAAATAAACGAATTAGCTATCCCCCAAGCTCTAAACCCACTTAGTTCTGGGTGCCCGAGTTCAACAAAAAAACTTATCAGCTATCCCCCAAGCTCTAAACACCCAAATACCCTGGGTGGCCTTAATTCAACAAAAAAAAATTATCAGCGATCTCCCAAGCTCTAAACCCCCAAAACCCTGGGTGCCCAAGTTCAACAAAAAAATTGATCAGCTTTCCCCCAAGCTCTTAACCTTCTAAGCCCTGGGTGCCCGAGTTCAACAAAAAAAATTATCAGCTATCCCCCAAGCTCTAAACCCCCAAGACCCTGGGCGTCGAGCTCAATAAATAAACTAATTAGCTATCCCCCAAGCTCTAAACCTCCAAAACCCTGGGTGCCCAAGTTCAACAAAAAAACTGGTTGGCTATTCCCCAAGCTCCAAACCCCCAAATACCCTAGGTGCCCGAGTTCAACAAAACAACTGGTCGGCTATCCCCCAAGCTCTAAACCCCTAAATACCCTGGGCGTCCGAGTTCAACAAAAAAACTGGTTGTTTATCCCCAAAGCTCTGAACCCACTAAGGCCTGGGTGCCCGAGTTCAACAAAAAAACTGATCAGCTATCCCCCAAGCTCTAAGCCCCCAAAACCCTGGGCGTCAAGTTCAACGAATAAACTGAGCAGCTATCCCCCAAGCTCCAAGCCCCCAAAGACCCTGGGCACCCAAGTTCAACAAAAAAACTGATCAGCTATCCCCCAAGCTCTAAACCCCCAGAACCCTGGGCGTCAAGCTCAATAAATAAACTAATTAGCTATCCCCCAAGCTGTAAACCCCCAAACACCCTGGGTGCCCGAGTTCAACAAAAAAACTGGTTGGCTATCCCCCAAGCTATAAACCTTCTAAGCCCTGGGTGCCCTAGTTCAACAAAAAAAATTATCAGCTATCCCCCAAGCTCTCAACCCCCAAATACCCTGGGCGTCCGAGTTCAACGAAAAAACTGGTTGGCTATCCCCCAAGCTCTAAACCTTCTAAGCCCTGGGTGCCAAAGTTCAACAAAAAAAATTATCAGCTATCCCCCAAGCTCTCAACCCCCAAATACCCTGGGCGTCCGAGTTCAACGAAAAAACTGGTTGGCTATCCCCCAAGCTCTAAACCCACTAAGGCCTGGGTGCCCGAGTTCAACAAAAAAACTTATCAGCTATCCCCCAAGCTCTAAACCCCCAAATACCCTGGGTGCCCGAGTTCAACAAAAAAAATTATCAGCTATCCCCCAAGCTCTCAACCCCCAAATACCCTGGGCGTCCGAGTTCAACGAAAAAACTGGTTGGCTATCCCCCAAGCTGTAAACCCACTAAGTTCTGGGTGCCCGAGTTCAACAAAAAAACTTATCAGCTATTCCCCAGGCTCTAAACACCCAAATACCCTGGGTGGCCCGAATTCGACAAAAAAAAATTATCAGCTATCTCCCAAGCTCTAAACCCCCAAAACCCTGGGTGCCCAAGTTCAACAAAAAAATTGATCAGCTTTCCCCCAAGCTCTAAACCTTCTAAGCCCTGGGTGCCCGAGTTCAACAAAAAAAATTATCAGCTATCCCCCAAGCTCTAAACCCCCAAGACCCTGGGCGTCGAGCTCAATAAATAAACTAATTAGCTATCCCCCAAGCTCTAAACCCCCAAGACCCTGGGCGTCGAGCTCAATAAATAAACTAATTAGCTATCCCCCAAGCTCTAAACCTCCAAAACCCTGGGTGCCCAAGTTCAACAAAAAAACTGGTTGGCTATCCCCCAAGCTATAAACCTTCTAAGCCCTGGGTGCCCTAGTTCAACAAAAAAAATTATCAGCTATCCCCCAAGCTCTCAACCCCCAAATACCCTGGGCGTCCGAGTTCAACGAAAAAACTGGTTGGCTATCCCCCAAGCTCTAAACCTTCTAAGCCCTGGGTGCCAAAGTTCAACAAAAAAAATTATCAGCTATCCCCCAAGCTCTCAACCCCCAAATACCCTGGGCGTCCGAGTTCAACGAAAAAACTGGTTGGCTATCCCCCAAGCTCTAAACCCACTAAGGCCTGGGTGCCCGAGTTCAACAAAAAAACTTATCAGCTATCCCCCAAGCTCTAAACCCCCAAATACCCTGGGTGCCCGAGTTCAACAAAAAAAATTATCAGCTATCCCCCAAGCTCTCAACCCCCAAATACCCTGGGCGTCCGAGTTCAACGAAAAAACTGGTTGGCTATCCCCCAAGCTGTAAACCCACTAAGTTCTGGGTGCCCGAGTTCAACAAAAAAACTTATCAGCTATTCCCCAGGCTCTAAACACCCAAATACCCTGGGTGGCCCGAATTCGACAAAAAAAAATTATCAGCTATCTCCCAAGCTCTAAACCCCCAAAACCCTGGGTGCCCAAGTTCAACAAAAAAATTGATCAGCTTTCCCCCAAGCTCTAAACCTTCTAAGCCCTGGGTGCCCGAGTTCAACAAAAAAAATTATCAGCTATCCCCCAAGCTCTAAACCCCCAAGACCCTGGGCGTCGAGCTCAATAAATAAACTAATTAGCTATCCCCCAAGCTCTAAACCCCCAAGACCCTGGGCGTCGAGCTCAATAAATAAACTAATTAGCTATCCCCCAAGCTCTAAACCTCCAAAACCCTGGGTGCCCAAGTTCAACAAAAAAACTGGTTGGCTATTCCCCAAGCTCCAAACCCCCAAATACCCTAGGTGCCCGAGTTCAACATAACAACTGGTCGGCTATCCCCCAAGCTCCAAGCCCCCAAAGACCCTGGGCACCCGAGTTCAACAAAAAAACTGATCAGCTTTCCCACAAGCTCTAAACCCCCAAAACCCTGGGCGTCAAGCTCAATAAATAAACTAATTAGCTATCCCCCAAGCTGTAAACCCCCAAATACCCTGGGTGCCCGAGTTCAACAAAAAAACTGTTTGGCTATCCCCCAAGCTCTAAACCTTCTAAGCCCTGGGTGCCCGAGTTCAACAAAAAAAATTATCAGCTATCCCCCAAGCTCTAAACCCCCAATACCCTGGGCGTCCGAGGTCAACGAAAAAACTGGTTGGCTATCCCCCAAGCTCTAAACCTTCTAAGCCCTGGGTGCCCGAGTTCAACAAAAAAAATTATCAGCTATCCCCCAAGCTCTCAACCCCCAAATACCCTGGACGTCTGAGTTCGACGAAAAAACTGGTTGGCTATCCCCCAAGCTCTAAACCCACTAAGGCCTGGGTGCCCGAGTTCAACAAAAAAACTGATCAGCTATCCCCCAAGCTCTAAACCCCCAAAACCCTGGGCGTCAAGCTCAATAAATAAACTAATTAGCTATCCCCCAAGCTGTAAACCCCCAAACACCCTGGGTGCCCGGGTTCAACAAAAAAACTGGTTGGCTATCCCCCAAGCTCTAAACCTTCTAAGCCCTGGGTGCCCGAGTTCAACAAAAAAAATTATCTGCTATCCCCCAAGCTCTCAACCCCCAAATACCTTGGGCGTCCGAGTTCAACGAAAAAACTGGTTGGCTATCCCCCAAGCTCTTAACCTTCTAAGCCCTGGGTGCCCGAGTTCAACAAAAAAAATTATCAGCTATCCCCCAAGCTCTCAACCCCCAAATACCCTGGGCGTCCGAGTTCAACGAAAAAACTGGTTGGCTATCCCCCAAGCTCTAAACCCACTAAGGCCTGGGTGCCCGAGTTCAACATAACAACTGGTCGGCTATCCCCCAAGCTCTAAACCCCTAAATACCCTGGGCGTCCGAGTTCAACAAAAAAACTGGTTGGCTATCCCCCAAGCTCCAAACCCACTAAGGCCTGGGTGCCCGAGTTCAACAAAAAAACTGATCAGCTATCCCCCAAGCTCTAAGCCCCCAAAACCCTGGGCGTCAAGTTCAATGAATAAACTGATCAGCTATCCCCCAAGCTCCAAGCCCCCAAAGACCCTGGGCACCCGAGTTCAACAAAAAAACTGATCAGCTATCCCCCAAGCTCTAAACCCCCAAAACCCTGGGCGTCAAGCTCAATAAATAAACTAATTAGCTATCCCCCTAGCTGTAAACCCCCAAGTACCCTGGGTGCCCGAGTTCAACAAAAAAACTGGTTGGCTATCCCCCAAGCTCTAAGCCTTCTAAGCCCTGGGTGCCCGAGTTCAACAAAAAAAATTATCAGCTATCCCCCAAGCTCTCAACCCCCAAATACCCTGGGCGTCCGAGTTCAACGAAAAAACTGGTTGGCTATCCCCCAAGCTCTAAACCCACTAATTTCTGGGTGCCCGAGTTCAACAAAAAAACTTATCAGCTATCCCCCAAGCTCTAAACACCCAAATACCCTGGGTGGCCCGAATTCAACAAAAAAAAAATTATCAGCTATCTCCCAAGCTCTAAACCCCCAAAACCCTGGGTGCCCAAGTTCAACAAAAAAATTGATCAGCTTTCCCCCAAGCTCTAAACCTTCTAAGCCCTGGGTGCCCGAGTTCAACAAAAAAAATTATCAGCTATCCCCCAAGCTCTAAACCCCCAAGACCCTGGGCGTCGAGCTCAATAAATAAACTAATTAGCTATCCCCCAAGCTCTAAACCTCCAAAACCCTGGGTGCCCAAGTTCAACAAAAAAACTGGTTGGCTATTCCCCAAGCTACAAACCCCCAAATACCCTAGGTGCCCGAGTTCAACAAAACAACTGGTCGGCTATCCCCGATGCTCTAAACCCCTAAATACCCTGGGCGTCCGAGTTCAACAAAAAAACTGGTTGGCTATTCCCCAAGCTCTAAACCCACTAAGGCCTGGGTGCCCGAGTTCAACAAAAAAACTGATCAGCTATCCCCCAAGCTCTAAGCCCCCAAAACCCTGGGCGTCAAGTTCAATGAATAAACTGATCAGCTATCCCCCAAGCTCCAAGCCCCCAAAGACCCTGGGCACCCAAGTTCAACAAAAAAACTGATCAGCTATCCCCCAAGCTCTAAACCCCCAAAACCCTGGGCGTCAAGCTCAATAAATAAACTAATTAGCTATCCCCCAAGCTGTAAACCCCCAAATACCCTGAATGCCCGAGTTCAACAAAAAAACTGGTTGGCTATCCCCCAAGCTCTAAACCATCTAAGCCCTGGGTGCCCGAGTTCAACAAAAAAAATTATCAGCTATCCCCCAAGCTCTAAACCCCCAAAACCCTGGGTGCCTAAGTTCAACAAAAAAACTGATCAGCTTTCCCCCAAGCTCTAAACCCCCAAAACCCTGGGCGTCAAGCTCAATAAATAAACTAATTAGCTATCCCCCAAGCTGTAAACCCCCAAATACCCTGGGTGCCCGAGTTCAACAAAAAAACTGGTTGGCTATCCCCCAAGCTCTAAACCATCTAAGCCCTGGGTGCCCGAGTTCAACAAAAAAAATTATCAGCTATCTCCCAAGCTCTAAACCCCCAAAACCCTGGGTGCCCTATTCCCCAAGCTCCAAGCCCCCAAAGACCCTGGGCACCCGAGTTCAACAAAAAAACTGATCAGCTATCCCCCAAGCTCTAAACCCCCAAAACCCTGGGCGTCGAGCTCAATAAATAAACTAATTAGCTATCCCCCAAGCTCTCAACCCCCAAATACCCTGGGCGTCCGAGTTCAACGAAAAAACTGGTTGGCTATCCCCCAAGCTCTAAACCCACTAATTTCTGGGTGCCCGAGTTCAACAAAAAAACTTATCAGCTATCCCCCAAGCTCTAAACACCCAAATACCCTGGGTGGCCCGAATTCAACAAAAAAAAACTTATCAGCTATCCCCCAAGCTCTAAACACCCAAATACCCTGGGTGGCCCAAATTCAACAAAAAAAAATTATCAGCTATCTCCCAAGCTCTAAACCCCCAAAACCCTGGGTGCCCAAGTTCAACAAAAAAATTGATCAGCTTTCCCCCAAGCTCTAAACCTTCTAAGCCCTGGGTGCCCGAGTTCAACAAAAAAAAACTTATCAGCTATCCCCAAAGCTCTAAACCCCCAAGACCCTGGGCGTCGAGCTCAATAAAAAAACTAATAAGCCATCCCCCAAGCTCTAAACCTCCAAAACCCTGGGTGCCCAAGTTCAACAAAAAAACTGGTTGGCTATTCCCCAAGCTCCAAACCCCCAAATACCCTAGGTGCCCGAGTTCAACAAAACAACTGGTCGGCTATCCCCCAAGCTCTAACCCCCTAAATACCCTGGGCGTCCGAGTTCAACAAAAAAACTGGTTGGCTATCCCCCAAGCTCTAAACCCACTAAGGCCTGGGTGCCCGAGTTCAACAAAAAAACTGATCAGCTATCCCCCAAGCTCTAAGCCCCCAAAACCCTGGGCGTCAAGTTCAATGAATAAACTGATCAGCTATCCCCCAAGCTCCAAGCCCCCAAAGACCCTGGGCACCCGTGTTCAACAAAAAAACTGATCAGCTATCCCCCAAGCTCTAAACCCCCAAAACCCTGGGCGTCAAGCTCAATAAATAAACTAATTAGCTATCCCCCAAGCTGTAAACCCCCAAATACCCTGGGTGCCCGAGTTCAACAAAAAAAATTATCAGCTATCCCCCAAGCTCTCAACCCCCAAATACCCTGGGCGTCCGAGTTCAACGAAAAAACTGGTTGGCTATCCCCCAAGCTCTAAACCCACTAAGTTCTGGGTGCCCGAGTTCAACAAAAAAACTTATCAGCTATCCCCCAAGCTCTCAACCCCCAAATACCTTGGGCGTCCGAGTTCAACGAAAAAACTGGTTGGCTATCCCCCAAGCTCTAAACCTTCTAAGCCCTGGGTGCCCGAGTTCAACAAAAAAAATTATCAGCTATCCCCCAAGCTCTAAACCCCCAAAACCCTGGGCGTCGAGCTCAATAAATAAACTAATTAGCTATCCCCCAAGCTCTCAACCCCCAAACACCCTGGGCGTCCGAGTTCAACGAAAAAACTGGTTGGCTATCCCCCAAGCTCTAAACCTTCTAAGCCCTGGGTGCCCGAGTTCAACAAAAAAAATTATCAGCTATCCCCCAAGCTCTCAACCCCCAAATACCCTGGGCGTCCGAGTTCAACGAAAAAACTGGTTGGCTATCCCCCAAGCTCTAAACCCACTAAGTTCTGGGTGCCCGAGTTCAACAAAAAAACTTATCAGCTATCCCCCAAGCTCTCAACCCCCAAATACCCTGGGCGTCCGAGTTCAACGAAAAAGGAGGTTGGCTATCCCCCAAGCTCTAAACCTTCTAAGCCCTGGGTGCCCGAGTTCAACAAAAAAAATTATCAGCTATCCCCCAAGCTCTCAACCCCCAAATACCCTGGGCGTCCGAGTTCAACGAAAAAACTGGTTGGCTATCCCCCAAGCTCTAAACCCACTAAGGCCTGGGTGCCCGAGTTCAACAAAAAAACTTATCAGCTATCCCCCAAGCTCTAAACACCCAAATACCCTGGGTGCCCGAGTTCAACAAAAAAAATTATCAGCTATCCCCCAAGCTCTCAACCCCCAAATACCCTGGGCGTCCGAGTTCAACGTAAAAACTGGTTGGCTATCCCCCAAGCTCTAAACCCACTAAGTTCTGGGTGCCCGAGTTCAACAAAAAAACTCATCAGCTATCCCCCAAGCTCTAAACACCCAAATACCCTGGGTGGCCCGAATTCGACAAAAAAAAATTATCAGAAATCTCCCAAGCTCTAAACCCCCAAAACCCTGGGTGCCCAAGTTCAACAAAAAAACTGATCAGCTATCCCCCAAGCTCTAAACCCCCAAAACCCTGGGCGTCGAGCTCAATAAATAAACTAATTAGCTATCCCCCAAGCTCTCAACCCCCAAATACCCTGGGCGTCCGAGTTCAACGAAAAAACTGGTTGGCTATCCCCCAAGCTCTAAACCTTCTAAGCCCTGGGTGCCCGAGTTCTACAAAAAAAATTATCAGCTATCCCCCAAGCTCTCAACCCCCAAATACCCTGGGCGTCCGAGTTCAACGAAAAAACTGGTTGGCTATCCCCCAAGCTCTAAACCCACTAATTTCTGGGTGCCCGAGTTCAACAAAAAAACTTATCAGCTATCCCCCAAGCTCTAAACACCCAAATACCCTGGGTGGCCCGAATTCAACAAAAAAAAACTTATCAGCTATCCCCCAAGCTCTAAACACCCAAATACCCTGGGTGGCCCAAATTCAACAAAAAAAAATTATCAGCTATCTCCCAAGCTCTAAACCCCCAAAACCCTGGGTGCCCAAGTTCAACAAAAAAATTGATCAGCTTTCCCCCAAGCTCTAAACCTTCTAAGCCCTGGGTGCCCGAGTTCAACAAAAAAAATTATCAGCTATCCCCAAAGCTCTAAACCCCAAAGACCCTGGGCGTCGAGCTCAATAAAAAAACTAATTAGCTATCCCCCAAGCTCTAAACCTCCAAAACCCTGGGCGTCCGAGTTCAACAAAAAAACTGGTTGGCTATTCCCCAAGCTCCAAACCCCCAAATACCCTAGGTGCCCGAGTTCAACAAAACAACTGGTCGGCTATCCCCCAAGCTCTAAACCCCTAAATACCCTGGGCGTCCGAGTTCAACAAAAAAACTGGTTGGCTATCCCCCAAGCTCTAAACCCACTAAGGCCTGGGTGCCCGAGTTCAACAAAAAAACTGATCAGCTATCCCCCAAGCTCTAAGCCCCCAAAACCCTGGGCGTCAAGTTCAATGAATAAACTGATCAGCTATCCCCCAAGCTCCAAGCCCCCAAAGACCCTGGGCACCCGTGTTCAACAAAAAAACTGATCAGCTATCCCCCAAGCTCTAAACCCCCAAAACCCTGGGCGTCAAGCTCAATAAATAAACTAATTAGCTATCCCCCAAGCTGTAAACCCCCAAATACCCTGGGTGCCCGAGTTCAACAAAAAAAATTATCAGCTATCCCCCAGGCTCTCAACCCCCAAATACCCTGGGCGTCCGAGTTCAACGAAAAAACTGGTTGGCTATCCCCCAAGCTCTAAACCCACTAAGTTCTGGGTGCCCGAGTTCAACAAAAAAACTTATCAGCTATCCCCCAAGCTCTCAACCCCCAAATACCTTGGGCGTCCGAGTTCAACGAAAAAACTGGTTGGCTATCCCCCAAGCTCTAAACCTTCTAAGCCCTGGGTGCCCGAGTTCAACAAAAAAAATTATCAGCTATCCCCCAAGCTCTCAACCCCCAAATACCCTGGGCGTCCGAGTTCAACGAAAAAACTGGTTGGCTATCCCCCAAGCTCTGAACCCACTAATGCCTGGGTGCCCGAGTTCAACAAAAAAACTTATCAGCTATCCCCCAAGCTCTAAACACCCAAATACCCTGGGTGGCCCGAATTCGACAAAAAAAAATTATCAGAAATCTCCCAAGCTCTAAACCCCCAAAACCCTGGGTGCCCAAGTTCAACAAAAAAACTGATCAGCTATCCCCCAAGCTCTAAACCCCCAAAACCCTGGGCGTCGAGCTCAATAAATAAACTAATTAGCTATCCCCCAAGCTCTCAACCCCCAAATACCCTGGGCGTCCGAGTTCAACGAAAAAACTGGTTGGCTATCCCCCAAGCTCTAAACCTTCTAAGCCCTGGGTGCCCGAGTTCTACAAAAAAAATTATCAGCTATCCCCCAAGCTCTCAACCCCCAAATACCCTGGGCGTCCGAGTTCAACGAAAAAACTGGTTGGCTATCCCCCAAGCTCTAAACCCACTAATTTCTGGGTGCCCGAGTTCAACAAAAAAACTTATCAGCTATCCCCCAAGCTCTAAACCCCCAAAACCCTGGGCGTCAAGCTCAATAAATAAACTAATTAGCTATCCCCCAAGCTGTAAACCCCCAAATACCCTGGGTGCCCGAGTTCAACAAAAAAAATTATCAGCTATCCCCCAAGCTCTCAACCCCCAAATACCCTGGGCATCCGAGTTCAACGAAAAAACTGGTTGGCTATCCCCCAAGCTCTAAACCCACTAAGTTCTGGGTGCCCGAGTTCAACAAAAAAACTTATCAGCTATCCCCCAAGCTCTCAACCCCCAAATACCTTGGGCGTCCGAGTTCAACGAAAAAACTGGTTGGCTATCCCCCAAGCTCTAAACCTTCTAAGCCCTGGGTGCCCGAGTTCAACAAAAAAAATTATCAGCTATCCCCCAAGCTCTCAACCCCCAAATACCCTGGGCGTCCGAGTTCAACGAAAAAACTGGTTGGCTATCCCCCAAGCTCTGAACCCACTAATGCCTGGGTGCCCGAGTTCAACAAAAAAACTTATCAGCTATCCCCCAAGCTCTAAACCCCCAAAACCCTGGGCGTCGAGCTCAATAAATAAACTAATTAGCTATCCCCCAAGCTCTCAACCCCCAAATACCCTGGGCGTCCGAGTTCAACGAAAAAACTGGTTGGCTATCCCCCAAGCTCTAAACCCACTAAGTTCTGGGTGCCCGAGTTCAACAAAAAAACTTATCAGCTATCCCCCAAGCTCTAAACACCCAAATACCCTGGGTGGCCCGAATTTGACAAAAAAACTGATCAGCTATCCCCCAAGCTCTAAACCCCCAAAACCCTGGGCGTCGAGCTCAACAAAAAAACTGATCAGCTATCCCCCAAGCTCTAAACCCCCAAAACCCTGGGCGTCAAGCTCAATAAATAAACTAATTAGCTATCCCCCAAGCTGTAAACCCCCAAATACCCTGGGTGCCCGAGTTCAACAAAAAAAATTATCAGCTATCCCCCAAGCTCTCAACCCCCAAATACCCTGGGCGTCCGAGTTCAACGAAAAAACTGGTTGGCTATCCCCCAAGCTCTAAACCCACTAAGTTCTCGGGTGCCCGAGTTCAACAAAAAAACTTATCAGCTATCCCCCAAGCTCTCAACCCCCAAATACCTTGGGCGTCCGAGTTCAACGAAAAAACTGGTTGGCTATCCCCCAAGCTCTAAACCTTCTAAGCCCTGGGTGCCCGAGTTCAACAAAAGAAATTATCAGCTATCCCCCAAGCTCTCAACCCCCAAATACCCTGGGCGTCCGAGTTCAACGAAAAAACTGGTTGGCTATCCCCCAAGCTCTGAACCCACTAATGCCTGGGTGCCCGAGTTCAACAAAAAAACTTATCAGCTATCCCCCAAGCTCTAAACACCCAAATACCCTGGGTGGCCCGAATTCGACAAAAAAAAATTATCAGAAATCTCCCAAGCTCTAAACCCCCAAAACCCTGGGTGCCCAAGTTCAACAAAAAAACTGATCAGCTATCCCCCAAGCTCTAAACCCCCAAAACCCTGGGCGTCGAGCTCAATAAATAAACTAATTAGCTATCCCCCAAGCTCTCAACCCCCAAATACCCTGGGCGTCCGAGTTCAACGAAAAAACTGGTTGGCTATCCCCCAAGCTCTAAACCTTCTAAGCCCTGGGTGCCCGAGTTCTACAAAAAAAATTATCAGCTATCCCCCAAGCTCTCAACCCCCAAATACCCTGGGCGTCCGAGTTCAACGAAAAAACTGGTTGGCTATCCCCCAAGCTCTAAACCCACTAATTTCTGGGTGCCCGAGTTCAACAAAAAAACTTATCAGCTATCCCCCAAGCTCTAAACACCCAAATACCCTGGGTGGCCCGAATTCAACAAAAAAAAACTTATCAGCTATCCCCCAAGCTCTAAACACCCAAATACCCTGGGTGGCCCAAATTCAACAAAAAAAAATTATCAGCTATCTCCCAAGCTCTAAACCCCCAAAACCCTGGGTGCCCAAGTTCAACAAAAAAATTGATCAGCTTTCCCCCAAGCTCTAAACCTTCTAAGCCCTGGGTGCCCGAGTTCAACAAAAAAAATTATCAGCTATCCCCAAAGCTCTAAACCCCAAAGACCCTGGGCGTCGAGCTCAATAAAAAAACTAATTAGCTATCCCCCAAGCTCTAAACCTCCAAAACCCTGGGCGTCCGAGTTCAACAAAAAAACTGGTTGGCTATTCCCCAAGCTCCAAACCCCCAAATACCCTAGGTGCCCGAGTTCAACAAAACAACTGGTCGGCTATCCCCCAAGCTCTAAACCCCTAAATACCCTGGGCGTCCGAGTTCAACAAAAAAACTGGTTGGCTATCCCCCAAGCTCTAAACCCACTAAGGCCTGGGTGCCCGAGTTCAACAAAAAAACTGATCAGCTATCCCCCAAGCTCTAAGCCCCCAAAACCCTGGGCGTCAAGTTCAATGAATAAACTGATCAGCTATCCCCCAAGCTCCAAGCCCCCAAAGACCCTGGGCACCCGTGTTCAACAAAAAAACTGATCAGCTATCCCCCAAGCTCTAAACCCCCAAAACCCTGGGCGTCAAGCTCAATAAATAAACTAATTAGCTATCCCCCAAGCTGTAAACCCCCAAATACCCTGGGTGCCCGAGTTCAACAAAAAAAATTATCAGCTATCCCCCAAGCTCTCAACCCCCAAATACCCTGGGCGTCCGAGTTCAACGAAAAAACTGGTTGGCTATCCCCCAAGCTCTAAACCCACTAAGTTCTGGGTGCCCGAGTTCAACAAAAAAACTTATCAGCTATCCCCCAAGCTCTCAACCCCCAAATACCTTGGGCGTCCGAGTTCAACGAAAAAACTGGTTGGCTATCCCCCAAGCTCTAAACCTTCTAAGCCCTGGGTGCCCGAGTTCAACAAAAAAAATTATCAGCTATCCCCCAAGCTCTCAACCCCCAAATACCCTGGGCGTCCGAGTTCAACGAAAAAACTGGTTGGCTATCCCCCAAGCTCTGAACCCACTAATGCCTGGGTGCCCGAGTTCAACAAAAAAACTTATCAGCTATCCCCCAAGCTCTAAACACCCAAATACCCTGGGTGCCCGAGTTTAACAAAAAAAATTATCAGCTATCCCCCAAGCTCTCAACCCCCAAATACCCTGGGCGTCCGAGTTCAACGAAAAAACTGGTTGGCTATCCCCCAAGCTCTAAACCCACTAAGTTCTGGGTGCCCGAGTTCAACAAAAAAACTTATCAGCTATCCCCCAAGCTCTAAACACCCAAATACCCTGGGTGGCCCGAATTTGACAAAAAAAAATTATCAGCTATCTCCCAAGCTCTAAACCTCCAAAACCCTGGGTGCCCAAGTTCAACAAAAAAACTGATCAGCTATCCCCCAAGCTCTAAACCCCCAAAACCCTGGGCGTCGAGCTCAATAAATAAACTAATTAGCTATCCCCCAAGCTCTCAACCCCCAAATACCCTGGGCGTCCGAGTTCAACGAAAAAACTGGTTGGCTATCCCCCAAGCTCTAAACCTTCTAAGCCCTGGGTGCCCGAGTTCTACAAAAAAAATTATCAGCTATCCCCCAAGCTCTCAACCCCCAAATACCCTGGGCGTCCGAGTTCAACGAAAAAACTGGTTGGCTATCCCCCAAGCTCTAAACCCACTAATTTCTGGGTGCCCGAGTTCGACAAAAAAACTTATCAGCTATCCCCCAAGCTCTAAACACCCAAATACCCTGGGTGGCCCGAATTCAACAAAAAAAAACTTATCAGCTATCCCCCAAGCTCTAAACACCCAAATACCCTGGGTGGCCCAAATTCAACAAAAAAAAATTATCAGCTATCTCCCAAGCTCTAAACCCCCAAAACCCTGGGTGCCCAAGTTCAACAAAAAAATTGATCAGCTTTCCCCCAAGCTCTCAACCCCCAAATACCTTGGGCGTCCGAGTTCAACGAAAAAACTTGTTGGCTATCCCCCAAGCTCTAAACCTTCTAAGCCCTGGGTGCCCGAGTTCAACAAAAAAAATTATCAGCTATCCCCCAAGCTCTCAACCCCCAAATACCTTGGGCGTCCGAGTTCAACGAAAAAACTGGTTGGCTATCCCCCAAGCTCTAAACCTTCTAAGCCCTGGGTGCCCGAGTTCAACAAAAAAAATTATCAGCTATCCCCCAAGCTCTCAACCCCCAAATACCCTGGGCGTCCGAGTTCAACGAAAAAACTGGTTGGCTATCCCCCAAGCTCTAAACCCACTAAGGCCTGGGTGCCCGAGTTCAACAAAAAAACTTATCAGCTATCCCCCAAGCTCTAAACACCCAAATACCCTGGGTGCCCGAGTTCAACAAAAAAAATTATCAGCTATCCCCCAAGCTCTCAACCCCCAAATACCCTGGGTGCCCAAGTTCAACAAAAAAACTGGTTGGCTATTCCCCAAGCTCCAAGCCCCCAAAGACCCTGGGCACCCGAGTTCAACAAAAAAACTGATCAGCTATCCCCCAAGCTCTAAACCCCCAAAACCCTGGGCGTCGAGCTCAATAAATAAACTAATTAGCTATCCCCCAAGCTCTCAACCCCCAAACACCCTGGGCGTCCGAGTTCAACGAAAAAACTGGTTGGCTATCCCCCAAGCTCTAAACCTTCTAAGCCCTGGGTGCCCGAGTTCAACAAAAAAAATTATCAGCTATCCCCCAAGCTCTCAACCCCCAAATACCCTGGGCGTCCGAGTTCAACGAAAAAACTGGTTGGCTATCCCCCAAGCTCTAAACCCACTAAGTTCTGGGTGCCCGAGTTCAACAAAAAAACTTATCAGCTATCCCCCAAGCTCTCAACCCCCAAATACCCTGGGCGTCCGAGTTCAACGAAAAAGGAGGTTGGCTATCCCCCAAGCTCTAAACCTTCTAAGCCCTGGGTGCCCGAGTTCAACAAAAAAAATTATCAGCTATCCCCCAAGCTCTCAACCCCCAAATACCCTGGGCGTCCGAGTTCAACGAAAAAACTGGTTGGCTATCCCCCAAGCTCTAAACCCACTAAGGCCTGGGTGCCCGAGTTCAACAAAAAAACTTATCAGCTATCCCCCAAGCTCTAAACACCCAAATACCCTGGGTGCCCGAGTTTAACAAAAAAAATTATCAGCTATCCCCCAAGCTCTCAACCCCCAAATACCCTGGGCGTCCGAGTTCAACGAAAAAACTGGTTGGCTATCCCCCAAGCTCTAAACCCACTAAGTTCTGGGTGCCCGAGTTCAACAAAAAAACTTATCAGCTATCCCCCAAGCTCTAAACACCCAAATACCCTGGGTGGCCCGAATTTGACAAAAAAAAATTATCAGCTATCTCCCAAGCTCTAAACCCCCAAAACCCTGGGTGCCCAAGTTCAACAAAAAAACTGATCAGCTATCCCCCAAGCTCTAAACCCCCAAAACCCTGGGCGTCGAGCTCAATAAATAAACTAATTAGCTATCCCCCAAGCTCTCAACCCCCAAATACCCTGGGCGTCCGAGTTCAACGAAAAAACTGGTTGGCTATCCCCCAAGCTCTAAACCCACTAAGTTCTGGGTGCCCGAGTTCAACAAAAAAACTTATCAGCTATCCCCCAAGCTCTAAACACCCAAATACCCTGGGTGGCCCGAATTTGACAAAAAAACTGATCAGCTATCCCCCAAGCTCTAAACCCCCAAAACCCTGGGCGTCGAGCTCAACAAAAAAACTGATCAGCTATCCCCCAAGCTCTAAACCCCCAAAACCCTGGGCGTCAAGCTCAATAAATAAACTAATTAGCTATCCCCCAAGCTGTAAACCCCCAAATACCCTGGGTGCCCGAGTTCAACAAAAAAAATTATCAGCTATCCCCCAAGCTCTCAACCCCCAAATACCCTGGGCGTCCGAGTTCAACGAAAAAACTGGTTGGCTATCCCCCAAGCTCTAAACCCACTAAGTTCTGGGTGCCCGAGTTCAACAAAAAAACTTATCAGCTATCCCCCAAGCTCTCAACCCCCAAATACCTTGGGCGTCCGAGTTCAACGAAAAAACTGGTTGGCTATCCCCCAAGCTCTAAACCTTCTAAGCCCTGGGTGCCCGAGTTCAACAAAAGAAATTATCAGCTATCCCCCAAGCTCTCAACCCCCAAATACCCTGGGCGTCCGAGTTCAACGAAAAAACTGGTTGGCTATCCCCCAAGCTCTGAACCCACTAATGCCTGGGTGCCCGAGTTCAACAAAAAAACTTATCAGCTATCCCCCAAGCTCTAAACACCCAAATACCCTGGGTGGCCCGAATTCGACAAAAAAAAATTATCAGAAATCTCCCAAGCTCTAAACCCCCAAAACCCTGGGTGCCCAAGTTCAACAAAAAAACTGATCAGCTATCCCCCAAGCTCTAAACCCCCAAAACCCTGGGCGTCGAGCTCAATAAATAAACTAATTAGCTATCCCCCAAGCTCTCAACCCCCAAATACCCTGGGCGTCCGAGTTCAACGAAAAAACTGGTTGGCTATCCCCCAAGCTCTAAACCTTCTAAGCCCTGGGTGCCCGAGTTCTACAAAAAAAATTATCAGCTATCCCCCAAGCTCTCAACCCCCAAATACCCTGTGCGTCCGAGTTCAACGAAAAAACTGGTTGGCTATCCCCCAAGCTCTAAACCCACTAATTTCTGGGTGCCCGAGTTCAACAAAAAAACTTATCAGCTATCCCCCAAGCTCTAAACACCCAAATACCCTGGGTGGCCCGAATTCAACAAAAAAAAACTTATCAGCTATCCCCCAAGCTCTAAACTCCCAAATACCCTGGGTGGCCCAAATTCAACAAAAAAAAATTATCAGCTATCTCCCAAGCTCTAAACCCCCAAAACCCTGGGTGCCCAAGTTCAACAAAAAAATTGATCAGCTTTCCCCCAAGCTCTAAACCTTCTAAGCCCTGGGTGCCCGAGTTCAACAAAAAAAATTATCAGCTATCCCCAAAGCTCTAAACCCCAAAGACCCTGGGCGTCGAGCTCAATAAAAAAACTAATTAGCTATCCCCCAAGCTCTAAACCTCCAAAACCCTGGGCGTCCGAGTTCAACAAAAAAACTGGTTGGCTATTCCCCAAGCTCCAAACCCCCAAATACCCTAGGTGCCCGAGTTCAACAAAACAACTGGTCGGCTATCCCCCAAGCTCTAAACCCCTAAATACCCTGGGCGTCCGAGTTCAACAAAACAACTGGTCGGCTATCCCCGATGCTCTAAACCCCTAAATACCCTGGGCGTCCGAGTTCAACAAAAAAACTGGTTGGCTATTCCCCAAGCTCTAAACCCACTAAGGCCTGGGTGCCCGAGTTCAACAAAAAAACTGATCAGCTATCCCCCAAGCTCTAAGCCCCCAAAACCCTGGGCGTCAAGTTCAATGAATAAACTGATCAGCTATCCCCCAAGCTCCAAGCCCCCAAAGACCCTGGGCACCCAAGTTCAACAAAAAAACTGATCAGCTATCCCCCAAGCTCTAAACCCCCAAAACCCTGGGCGACAAGCTCAATAAATAAACTAATTAGCTATCCCCCAAGCTGTAAACCCCCAAATACCCTGAATGCCCGAGTTCAACAAAAAAACTGGTTGGCTATCCCCCAAGCTCTAAACCATCTAAGCCCTGGGTGCCCGAGTTCAACAAAAAAAATTATCAGCTATCCCCCAAGCTCTAAACCCCCAAAACCCTGGGTGCCTAAGTTCAACAAAAAAACTGATCAGCTTTCCCCCAAGCTCTAAACCCCCAAAACCCTGGGCGTCAAGCTCAATAAATAAACTAATTAGCTATCCCCCAAGCTGTAAACCCCCAAATACCCTGGGTGCCCGAGTTCAACAAAAAAACTGGTTGGCTATCCCCCAAGCTCTAAACCATCTAAGCCCTGGGTGCCCGAGTTCAACGAAAAAACTGGTTGGCTATCCCCCAAGCTCTAAACCCACTAAGGCCTGGGTGCCCGAGTTCAACAAAAAAACTTATCAGCTATCCCCCAAGCTCTAAACACCCAAATACCCTGGGTGCCCGAGTTCAACAAAAAAAATTATCAGCTATCCCCCAAGCTCTCAACCCCCAAATACCCTGGGCGTCCGAGTTCAACGAAAAAACTGGTTGGCTATCCCCCAAGCTCTGAACCCACTAATGCCTGGGTGCCCGAGTTCAACAAAAAAACTTATCAGCTATCCCCCAAGCTCTAAACACCCAAATACCCTGGGTGGCCCGAATTCGACAAAAAAAAATTATCAGAAATCTCCCAAGCTCTAAACCCCCAAAACCCTGGGTGCCCAAGTTCAACAAAAAAACTGATCAGCTATCCCCCAAGCTCTAAACCCCCAAAACCCTGGGCGTCGAGCTCAATAAATAAACTAATTAGCTATCCCCCAAGCTCTCAACCCCCAAATACCCTGGGCGTCCGAGTTCAACGAAAAAACTGGTTGGCTATCCCCCAAGCTCTAAACCTTCTAAGCCCTGGGTGCCCGAGTTCTACAAAAAAAATTATCAGCTATCCCCCAAGCTCTCAACCCCCAAATACCCTGGGCGTCCGAGTTCAACGAAAAAACTGGTTGGCTATCCCCCAAGCTCTAAACCCACTAATTTCTGGGTGCCCGAGTTCAACAAAAAAACTTATCAGCTATCCCCCAAGCTCTAAACACCCAAATACCCTGGGTGGCCCGAATTCAACAAAAAAAAACTTATCAGCTATCCCCCAAGCTCTAAACACCCAAATACCCTGGGTGGCCCAAATTCAACAAAAAAAAATTATCAGCTATCTCCCAAGCTCTAAACCCCCAAAACCCTGGGTGCCCAAGTTCAACAAAAAAATTGATCAGCTTTCCCCCAAGCTCTAAACCTTCTAAGCCCTGGGTGCCCGAATTCAACAAAAAAAATTATCAGCTATCCCCAAAGCTCTAAACCCCAAAGACCCTGGGCGTCGAGCTCAATAAAAAAACTAATTAGCTATCCCCCAAGCTCTAAACCTCCAAAACCCTGGGCGTCCGAGTTCAACAAAAAAACTGGTTGGCTATTCCCCAAGCTCCAAACCCCCAAATACCCTAGGTGCCCGAGTTCAACAAAACAACTGGTCGGCTATCCCCCAAGCTCTAAACCCCTAAATACCCTGGGCGTCCGAGTTCAACAAAAAAACTGGTTGGCTATCCCCCAAGCTCTAAACCCACTAAGGCCTGGGTGCCCGAGTTCAACAAAAAAACTGATCAGCTATCCCCCAAGCTCTAAGCCCCCAAAACCCTGGGCGTCAAGTTCAATGAATAAACTGATCAGCTATCCCCCAAGCTCCAAGCCCCCAAAGACCCTGGGCACCCGTGTTCAACAAAAAAACTGATCAGCTATCCCCAAAGCTCTAAACCCCCAAAACCCTGGGCGTCAAGCTCAATAAATAAACTAATTAGCTATCCCCCAAGCTGTAAACCCCCAAATACCCTGGGTGCCCGAGTTCAACAAAAAAAATTATCAGCTATCCCCCAAGCTCTCAACCCCCAAATACCCTGGGCGTCCGAGTTCAACGAAAAAACTGGTTGGCTATCCCCCAAGCTCTAAACCCACTAAGTTCTGGGTGCCCGAGTTCAACAAAAAAACTTATCAGCTACCCCCCAAGCTCTCAACCCCCAAATACCTTGGGCGTCCGAGTTCAACGAAAAAACTGGTTGGCTATCCCCCAAGCTCTAAACCTTCTAAGCCCTGGGTGCCCGAGTTCAACAAAAAAAATTATCAGCTATCCCCCAAGCTCTCAACCCCCAAATACCCTGGGCGTCCGAGTTCAACGAAAAAACTGGTTGGCTATCCCCCAAGCTCTGAACCCACTAATGCCTGGGTGCCCGAGTTCAACAAAAAAACTTATCAGCTATCCCCCAAGCTCTAAACACCCAAATACCCTGGGTGCCCGAGTTTAACAAAAAAAATTATCAGCTATCCCCCAAGCTCTCAACCCCCAAATACCCTGGGCGTCCGAGTTCAACGAAAAAACTGGTTGGCTATCCCCCAAGCTCTAAACCCACTAAGTTCTGGGTGCCCGAGTTCAACAAAAAAACTTATCAGCTATCCCCCAAGCTCTAAACACCCAAATACCCTGGGTGGCCCGAATTTGACAAAAAAAAATTATCAGCTATCTCCCAAGCTCTAAACCCCCAAAACCCTGGGTGCCCAAGTTCAACAAAAAAACTGATCAGCTATCCCCCAAGCTCTAAACCCCCAAAACCCTGGGCGTCGAGCTCAATAAATAAACTAATTAGCTATCCCCCAAGCTCTCAACCCCCAAATACCCTGGGCGTCCGAGTTCAACGAAAAAACTGGTTGGCTATCCCCCAAGCTCTAAACCTTCTAAGCCCTGGGTGCCCGAGTTCTACAAAAAAAATTATCAGCTATCCCCCAAGCTCTCAACCCCCAAATACCCTGGGCGTCCGAGTTCAACGAAAAAACTGGTTGGCTATCCCCCAAGCTCTAAACCCACTAATTTCTGGGTGCCCGAGTTCAACAAAAAAACTTATCAGCTATCCCCCAAGCTCTAAACACCCAAATACCCTGGGTGGCCCGAATTCAACAAAAAAAAACTTATCAGCTATCCCCCAAGCTCTAAACACCCAAATACCCTGGGTGGCCCAAATTCAACAAAAAAAAATTATCAGCTATCTCCCAAGCTCTAAACCCCCAAAACCCTGGGTGCCCAAGTTCAACAAAAAAATTGATCAGCTTTCCCCCAAGCTCTCAACCCCCAAATACCTTGGGCGTCCGAGTTCAACGAAAAAACTTGTTGGCTATCCCCCAAGCTCTAAACCTTCTAAGCCCTGGGTGCCCGAGTTCAACAAAAAAAATTATCAGCTATCCCCCAAGCTCTCAACCCCCAAATACCTTGGGCGTCCGAGTTCAACGAAAAAACTGGTTGGCTATCCCCCAAGCTCTAAACCTTCTAAGCCCTGGGTGCCCGAGTTCAACAAAAAAAATTATCAGCTATCCCCCAAGCTCTCAACCCCCAAATACCCTGGGCGTCCGAGTTCAACGAAAAAACTGGTTGGCTATCCCCCAAGCTCTAAACCCACTAAGGCCTGGGTGCCCGAGTTCAACAAAAAAACTTATCAGCTATCCCCCAAGCTCTAAACACCCAAATACCCTGGGTGCCCGAGTTCAACAAAAAAAATTATCAGCTATCCCCCAAGCTCTCAACCCCCAAATACCCTGGGTGCCCAAGTTCAACAAAAAAACTGGTTGGCTATTCCCCAAGCTCCAAGCCCCCAAAGACCCTGGGCACCCGAGTTCAACAAAAAAACTGATCAGCTATCCCCCAAGCTCTAAACCCCCAAAACCCTGGGCGTCGAGCTCAATAAATAAACTAATTAGCTATCCCCCAAGCTCTCAACCCCCAAACACCCTGGGCGTCCGAGTTCAACGAAAAAACTGGTTGGCTATCCCCCAAGCTCTAAACCTTCTAAGCCCTGGGTGCCCGAGTTCAACAAAAAAAATTATCAGCTATCCCCCAAGCTCTCAACCCCCAAATACCCTGGGCGTCCGAGTTCAACGAAAAAACTGGTTGGCTATCCCCCAAGCTCTAAACCCACTAAGTTCTGGGTGCCCGAGTTCAACAAAAAAACTTATCAGCTATCCCCCAAGCTCTCAACCCCCAAATACCCTGGGCGTCCGAGTTCAACGAAAA
The DNA here is from genome assembly GCA_038277355.1 of Encarsia formosa. Lineage (NCBI taxonomy): Eukaryota > Metazoa > Arthropoda > Insecta > Hymenoptera > Aphelinidae > Encarsia > Encarsia formosa. The sequence goes on from CM076187.1 coordinate 25,508,176, forward strand.
AGGAGGTTGGCTATCCCCCAAGCTCTAAACCTTCTAAGCCCTGGGTGCCCGAGTTCAACAAAAAAAATTATCAGCTATCCCCCAAGCTCTCAACCCCCAAATACCCTGGGCGTCCGAGTTCAACGAAAAAACTGGTTGGCTATCCCCCAAGCTCTAAACCCACTAAGTTCTGGGTGCCCGAGTTCAACAAAAAAACTTATCAGCTATCCCCCAAGCTCTAAACACCCAAATACCCTGGGTGGCCCGAATTCGACAAAAAAAAATTATCAGCTATCTCCCAAGCTCTAAACCCCCAAAACCCTGGGTGCCCAAGTTCAACAAAAAAACTGATCAGCTATCCCCCAAGCTCTAAACCCCCAAAACCCTGGGCGTCGAGCTCAATAAATAAACTAATTAGCTATCCCCCAAGCTCTCAACCCCCAAATACCCTGGGCGTCCGAGTTCAACGAAAAAACTGGTTGGCTATCCCCCAAGCTCTAAACCTTCTAAGCCCTGGGTGCCCGAGTTCTACAAAAAAAATTATCAGCTATCCCCCAAGCTCTCAACCCCCAAATACCCTGGGCGTCCGAGTTCAACGAAAAAACTGGTTGGCTATCCCCCAAGCTCTAAACCCACTAATTTCTGGGTGCCCGAGTTCAACAAAAAAAATTATCAGCTATCTCCCAAGCTCTAAACCCCCAAAACCCTGGGTGCCCAAGTTCAACAAAAAAATTGATCAGCTTTCCCCCAAGCTCTAAACCTTCTAAGCCCTGGGTGCCCGAGTTCAACAAAAAAAATTATCAGCTATCCCCAAAGCTCTAAACCCCAAAGACCCTGGTCGTCGAGCTCAATAAAAAAACTAATTAGCTATCCCCCAAGCTCTAAACCTCCAAAACCCTGGGTGCCCAAGTTCAACAAAAAAACTGGTTGGCTATTCCCCAAGCTCCAAACCCCCAAATACCCTAGGTGCCCGAGTTCAACAAAACAACTGGTCGGCTATCCCCCAAGCTCTAAACCCCTAAATACCCTGGGCGTCCGAGTTCAACAAAAAAACTGGTTGGCTATCCCCCAAGCTCTAAACCCACTAAGGCCTGGGTGCCCGAGTTCAACAAAAAAACTGATCAGCTATCCCCCAAGCTCTAAGCCCCCAAAACCCTGGGCGTCAAGTTCAATGAATAAACTGATCAGCTATCCCCCAAGCTCCAAGCCCCCAAAGACCCTGGGCGACCGAGTTCAACAAAAAAACTGATCAGCTATCCCCCAAGCTCTAAACCCCCAAAACCCTGGGCGTCAAGCTCAATAAATAAACTAATTAGCTATCCCCCAAGCTGTAAACCCCCAAATACCCTGGGTGCCCGAGTTCAACGAAAAAACTGGTTGGCTATCCCCCAAGCTCTAAACCCACTAAGTTCTGGGTGCCCGAGTTCAACAAAAAAACTTATCAGCTATCCCCCAAGCTCTCAACCCCCAAATACCTTGGGCGTCCGCGTTCAACGAAAAAACTGGTTGGCTATCCCCCAAGCTCTAAACCTTCTAAGCCCTGGGTGCCCGAGTTCAACAAAAAAAATTATCAGCTATCCCCCAAGCTCTAAACCCCCAAAACCCTGGGTGCCCAAGTTCAACAAAAAAACTGATCAGCTATCCTCCAAGCTCTAAACCCCCAAAACCCTGGGTGCTCAAGTTCAACAAAAAAACTGGTTGGCTATTCCCCAAGCTCCAAGCCCCCAAAGACCCTGGGCACCCGAGTTCAACAAAAAAACTTATCAGCTATCCCCAAAGCTCTAATCACCCAAATACCCTGGGTGCCCGAGTTCAACAAAAAAAATTATCAGCTATCCCCCAAGCTCTCAACCCCCAAATACCCTGGGCGTCCGAGTTCAACGAAAAAACTGGTTGGCTATCCCCCAAGCTCTAAACCCACTAAGTTCTGGGTGCCCGAGTTCAACAAAAAAACTTATCAGCTATCCCCCAAGCTCTAAACACCCAAATACCCTGGGTGGCCCGAATTCGACAAAAAAAAATTATCAGCTATCTCCCAAGCTCTAAACCCCCAAAACCCTGGGTGCCCAAGTTCAACAAAAAAATTGATCAGCTTTCCCCCAAGCTCTAAACCTTCTAAGCCCTGGGTGCCCGAGTTCAACAAAAAAAATTATCAGCCATCCCCCAAGCTCTAAACCCCCAAGACCCTGGGCGTCGAGCTCAATAAATAAACTAATTAGCTATCCCCCAAGCTCTAAACCCCCAAGACCCTGGGCGTCGAGCTCAATAAATTAACTAATTAGCTATCCCCCAAGCTCTAAACCTCCAAAACCCTGGGCGTCCGAGTTCAACAAAAAAACTGGTTGGCTATCCCCCAATCTCCAAACCCACTAAGGCCTGGGTGCCCGAGTTCAACAAAAAAACTGATCAGCTATTCCCCAAGCTCTAAGCCCCCAAAACCCTGGGCGTCAAGTTCAATGAATAAACTGATCAGCTATCCCCCAAGTTCCAAGCCCCCAAAGACCCTGGGCACCCGAGTTCAACAAAAAAACTGATCAGCTATCCCCCAAGCTCTAAACCCCCAAAACCCTGGGCGTCAAGCTCAATAAATAAGCTAATTAGCTATCCCCCAAGCTGTAAACCCCCAAATACCCTGGGTGCCCGAGTTCAACAAAAAAACTGGTTGGCTATATCCCAAGCTCTAAGCCTTCTAAGCCCTGGGTGCCCGAGTTCAACAAAAAAAATTATCAGCTATCCCCCAAGCTCTCAACCCCCAAATACCCTGGGCGTCCGAGTTCAACGAAAAAACTGGTTGGCTATCCCCCAAGCTCTAAACCCACTAATTTCTGGGCGTCCGAGTTCAACAAAAAAACTTATCAGCTATCCCCCAAGCTCTAAACACCCAAATACCCTGGGTGGCCCGAATTCAACAAAAAAAAAATTATCAGCTATCTCCCAAGCTCTAAACCCCCAAAACCCTGGGTGCCCAAGTTCAACAAAAAAATTGATCAGCTTTCCCCCAAGCTCTAAACCTTCTAAGCGCTGGGTGCCCGAGTTCAACAAAAAAAATTATCAGCTATCCCCCAAGCTCTAAACCCCCAAGACCCTGGGCGTCGAGCTCAATAAAAAAACTAATTAGCTATCCCCCAAGCTCTAAACCTCCAAAACCCTGGGTGCCCAAGTTCAACAAAAAAACTGGTTGGCTATTCCCCAAGCTCCAAACCCCCAAATACCCTAGGTGCCCGAGTTCGACAAAACAAGTGGTCGGCTATCCCCCAAGCTCTAAACCCATAAATACCCTGGGCGTCCGAGTTCAACAAAAAAACTGGTTGGCTATCCCCCAAGCTCTAAACCCACTAAGGCCTGGGTGCCCGAGTTCAACAAAAAAACTGATCAGCTATCCCCAAAGCTCTAAGCCCCCAAAACCCTGGGCGTCAAGTTCAACGAAAAAACTGGTTGGCTATCCCCCAAGCTCTAAACCTTCTAAGCCTTGGGTGCCCGAGTTCAACAAAAAAACTGGTTGGCTATTCCCGATGCTCTAAACCCCTAAATACCCTGGGCGTCCGAATTCAACAAAAAAACTGGTTGGCTATCCCCCAAGCTCTAAACCCACTAAGGCCTGGGTGCCCGAGTTCAACAAAAAAACTGATCAGCTATCCCCCAAGCTCTAAGCCCCCAAAACCCTGGGCGTCAAGTTCAATGAATAAACTGATCAGCTATCCCCCAAGCTCCAAGCCCCCAAAGACCCTGGGTGCCCGAGTTCAACAAAACAACTGGTCGGCTATCCCCGATGCTCTAAACCCCTAAATACCCTGGGCGTCCGAATTCAACAAAAAAACTGGTTGGCTATCCCCCAAGCTCTAAACCCACTAAGGCCTGGGTGCCCGAGTTCAACAAAAAAACTGATCAGCTATCCCCCAAGCTCTAAGCCCCCAAAACCCTGGGCGTCAAGTTCAATGAATAAACTGATCAGCTATCCCCCAAGCTCCAAGCCCCCAAAGACCCTGGGCACCCAAGTTCAACAAAAAAACTGATCAGCTATCCCCCAAGCTCTAAACCCCCAAAACCCTGGGCGTCAAGCTCAATAAATAAACTAATTAGCTATCCCCCAAGCTGTAAACCCCCAAATACCCTGGGTGCCCGAGTTCAACAAAAAAACTGGTTGGCTATCCCCCAAGCTCTAAACCATCTAAGCCCTGGGTGCCCGAGTTCAACAAAAAAACTGATCAGCTATCCCCCAAGCTCTAAGCCCCCAAAACCCTGGGCGTCAAGTTCAATGAATAAACTGATCAGCTATCCCCCAAGCTCCAAGCCCCCAAAGACCCTGGGCACCCAAGTTCAACAAAAAAACTGATCAGCTATCCCCCAAGCTCTAAACCCCCAAAACCCTGGGCGTCAAGCTCAATAAATAAACTAATTAGCTATCCCCCAAGCTCCAAGCCCCCAAAGACCCTGGGCACCCAAGTTCAACAAAAAAACTGATCAGCTATCCCCCAAGCTCTAAACCCCCAAAACCCTGGGCGTCAAGCTCAATAAATAAACTAATTAGCTATCCCCCAAGCTCTAAACCCCCAAAACCCTGGGTGCCCAAGTTCAACAAAAAAACTGATCAGCTTTCCCCCAAGCTCTAAACCCCCAAAACCCTGGGCTCCAAGCTCAATAAATAAACTCATTAGCTATCCCCCAAGCTGTAAACCCCCAAATACCCTGGGTGCCCGAGTTCAACAAAAAAACTGGTTGGCTATCCCCCAAGCTCTAAACCATCTAAGCCCTGGGTGCCCGAGTTCAACAAAAAAAATTATCAGCTATCTCCCAAGCTCTAAACCCCCAAAACCCTGGGTGCCCAAGTTCAACAAAAAAATTGATCAGCTTTCCCCCAAGCTCTAAACCTTCTAAGCCCTGGGTGCCCGAGTTCAACAAAAAAAATTATCAGCTATCCCCCAAGCTCTAAACCCCCAAGACCCTGGGTGCCCAAGTTCAACAAAAAAACTGGTTGGCTATTCCCCAAGCTCCAAACCCCCAAAACCCTGGGCGTCAAGCTCAATAAATAAACTAATTAGCTATCCCCCAAGCTGTAAACCCCCAAATACCCTGGGTGCCCTATTCCCCAAGCTCCAAGCCCCCAAAGACCCTGGGCACCCGAGTTCAACAAAAAAACTGATCAGCTATCCCCCAAGCTCTAAACTCCCAAAATTCTGGGCGTCGAGCTCAATAAATAAACTAATTAGCTATCCCCCAAGCTCTCAACCCTCAAATACCCTGGGCGTCCGAGTTCAACGAAAAAACTGGTTGGCTATCCCCCAAGCTCTAAACCTTCTAAGCCCTGGGTGCCCGAGTTCTACAAAAAAAATTATCAGCTATCCCCCAAGCTCTCAACCCCCAAATACCCTGGGCGTCCGAGTTCAACGAAAAAACTGGTTGGCTATCCCCCAAGCTCTAAACCCACTAATTTCTGGGTGCCCGAGTTCAACAAAAAAACTTATCAGCTATCCCCCAAGCTCTAAACACCCAAATACCCTGGGTGGCCCGAATTCAACAAAAAAAACTTATCAGCTATCCCCCAAGCTCTAAACACCCAAATACCCTGGGTGGCCCAAATTCAACAAAAAAAAATTATCAGCTATCTCCCAAGCTCTAAACCCCCAAAACCCTGGGTGCCCAAGTTCAACAAAAAAATTGATCAGCTTTCCCCCAAGCTCTAAACCTTCTAAGCCCTGGGTGCCCGAGTTCAACAAAAAAAATTATCAGCTATCCCCAAAGCTCTAAACCCCCAAGACCCTGGGCGTCGAGCTCAATAAAAAAACTAATTAGCTATCCCCCAAGCTCTAAACCTCCAAAACCCTGGGTGCCCAAGTTCAACAAAAAAACTGGTTGGCTATTCCCCAAGCTCCAAACCCCCAAATACCCTAGGTGCCCGAGTTCGACAGAACAACTGGTCGGCTATCCCCCAAGCTCTAAACCCCTAAATACCCTGGGCGTCCGAGTTCAACAAAAAAACTAGTTGGCTATCCCCCAAGCTCTAAACCCACTAAGGCCTGGGTGCCCGAGTTCAAGAAAAAAACTGATCAGCTATCCCCAAAGCTCTAAGCCCCCAAAACCCTGGGCGTCAAGTTCAATGAATAAACTGATCAGCTATCCCCCAAGCTCCAAGCCCCCAAAGACCCTGGGCACCCGAGTTCAACAAAAAAACTGATCAGCTATCCCCCAAGCTCTAAACCCCCAAAACCCTGGGCGTCAAGCTCAATAAATAAACTAATTAGCTATCCCCCAAGCTGTAAACCCCCAAATGCCCTGGGTGCCCGAGTTCAACAAAAAAACTGGTTGGCTATCCCCCAAGCTCTAAACCATCTAAGCCCTGGGTGCCCGAGTTCAACAAAAAAAATTATCAGCTATCCCCCAAGCTCTAAACCCCCAAAACCCTGGGTGCCCAAGTTCAACAAAAAAACTGATCAGCTATCCCCCAAGCTCTAAACCCCCAAAACCCTGGGTGCCCAAGTTCAACAAAAAAACTGGTTGGCTATTCCCCAAGCTCCAAGCCCCCAAAGACCCTGGGCACCCGAGTTCAACAAAAAAACTGATCAGCTATCCCCCAAGCTCTAAACCCCCAAAACCCTGGGCGTCGAGCTCAATAAATAAACTTATTAGCTATCCCCCAAGCTCTCAACCCCCAAACACCCTGGGCGTCCGAGTTCAACGAAAAAACTGGTTGGCTATCCCCCAAGCTCTAAACCTTCTAAGCCCTGGGTGCCCGAGTTCAACAAAAAAAATTATCAGCTATCCCCCAAGCTCTCAACCCCCAAATACCCTGGGCGTCTGAGTTCAACGAAAAAACTGGTTGGCTATCCCCCAAGCTCTAAACCCACTAAGTTCTGGGTGCCCGAGTTCAACAAAAAAACTTATCAGCTATCCCCCAAGCTCTAAACACCCAAATACCCTGGGTGGCCCAAATTCAACAAAAAAAAATTATCAGCTATCTCCCAAGCTCTAAACCCCCAAAACCCTGGGTGCCCAAGTTCAACAAAAAAATTGATCAGCTTTCCCCCAAGCTCTAAACCTTCTAAGCGCTGGGTGCCCGAGTTCAACAAAAAAAATTATCAGCTATCCCCCAAGCTCTAAACCCCCAAGACCCTGGGCGTCGAGCTCAATAAAAAAACTAATTAGCTATCCCCCAAGCTCTAAACTTCCAAAACCCTGGGTGCCCAAGTTCAACAAAAAAACTGGTTGGCTATTCCCCAAGCTCCAAACCCCCAAATACCCTAGGTGCCCGAGTTCGACAAAACAACTGGTCGGCTATCCCCCAAGCTCTAAACCCATAAATACCCTGGGCGTCCGAGTTCAACAAAAAAACTGGTTGGCTATCCCCCAAGCTCTAAACCCACTAAGGCCTGGGTGCCCGAGTTCAACAAAAAAACTGATCAGCTATCCCCAAAGCTCTAAGCCCCCAAAACCCTGGGCGTCAAGTTCAACGAAAAAACTGGTTGGCTATCCCCCAAGCTCTAAACCTTCTAAGCCTTGGGTGCCCGAGTTCAACAAAAAAACTGGTTGGCTATTCCCGATGCTCTAAACCCCTAAATACCCTGGGCGTCCGAATTCAACAAAAAAACTGGTTGGCTATCCCCCAAGCTCTAAACCCACTAAGGCCTGGGTGCCCGAGTTCAACAAAAAAACTGATCAGCTATCCCCCAAGCTCTAAGCCCCCAAAACCCTGGGCGTCAAGTTCAATGAATAAACTGATCAGCTATCCCCCAAGCTCCAAGCCCCCAAAGACCCTGGGTGCCCGAGTTCAACAAAACAACTGGTCGGCTATCCCCGATGCTCTAAACCCCTAAATACCCTGGGCGTCCGAATTCAACAAAAAAACTGGTTGGCTATCCCCCAAGCTCTAAACCCACTAAGGCCTGGGTGCCCGAGTTCAACAAAAAAACTGATCAGCTATCCCCCAAGCTCTAAGCCCCCAAAACCCTGGGCGTCAAGTTCAATGAATAAACTGATCAGCTATCCCCCAAGCTCCAAGCCCCCAAAGACCCCGGGCACCCAAGTTCAACAAAAAAACTGATCAGCTATCCCCCAAGCTCTAAACCCCCAAAACCCTGGGCGTCAAGCTCAATAAATAAACTAATTAGCTATCCCCCAAGCTGTAAACCCCCAAATACCCTGGGTGCCCGAGTTCAACAAAAAAACTGGTTGGCTATCCCCCAAGCTCTAAACCATCTAAGCCCTGGGTGCCCGAGTTCAACAAAAAAACTGATCAGCTATCCCCCAAGCTCTAAGCCCCCAAAACCCTGGGCGTCAAGTTCAATGAATAAACTGATCAGCTATCCCCCAAGCTCCAAGCCCCCAAAGACCCTGGGCACCCAAGTTCAACAAAAAAACTGATCAGCTATCCCCCAAGCTCTAAACCCCCAAAACCCTGGGCGTCAAGCTCAATAAATAAACTAATTAGCTATCCCCCAAGCTCCAAGCCCCCAAAGACCCTGGGCACCCAAGTTCAACAAAAAAACTGATCAGCTATCCCCCAAGCTCTAAACCCCCAAAACCCTGGGCGTCAAGCTCAATAAATAAACTAATTAGCTATCCCCCAAGCTCTAAACCCCCAAAACCCTGGGTGCCCAAGTTCAACAAAAAAACTGATCAGCTTTCCCCCAAGCTCTAAACCCCCAAAACCCTGGGCTCCAAGCTCAATAAATAAACTCATTAGCTATCCCCCAAGCTGTAAACCCCCAAATACCCTGGGTGCCCGAGTTCAACAAAAAAACTGGTTGGCTATCCCCCAAGCTCTAAACCATCTAAGCCCTGGGTGCCCGAGTTCAACAAAAAAAATTATCAGCTATCTCCCAAGCTCTAAACCCCCAAAACCCTGGGTGCCCAAGTTCAACAAAAAAATTGATCAGCTTTCCCCCAAGCTCTAAACCTTCTAAGCCCTGGGTGCCCGAGTTCAACAAAAAAAATTATCAGCTATCCCCCAAGCTCTAAACCCCCAAGACCCTGGGTGCCCAAGTTCAACAAAAAAACTGGTTGGCTATTCCCCAAGCTCCAAACCCCCAAAACCCTGGGCGTCAAGCTCAATAAATAAACTAATTAGCTATCCCCCAAGCTGTAAACCCCCAAATACCCTGGGTGCCCTATTCCCCAAGCTCCAAGCCCCCAAAGACCCTGGGCACCCGAGTTCAACAAAAAAACTGATCAGCTATCCCCCAAGCTCTAAACTCCCAAAATTCTGGGCGTCGAGCTCAATAAATAAACTAATTAGCTATCCCCCAAGCTCTCAACCCCCAAATACCCTGGGCGTCCGAGTTCAACGAAAAAACTGGTTGGCTATCCCCCAAGCTCTAAACCTTCTAAGCCCTGGGTGCCCGAGTTCTACAAAAAAAATTATCAGCTATCCCCCAAGCTCTCAACCCCCAAATACCCTGGGCGTCCGAGTTCAACGAAAAAACTGGTTGGCTATCCCCCAAGCTCTAAACCCACTAATTTCTGGGTGCCCGAGTTCAACAAAAAAACTTATCAGCTATCCCCCAAGCTCTAAACACCCAAATACCCTGGGTGGCCCGAATTCAACAAAAAAAACTTATCAGCTATCCCCCAAGCTCTAAACACCCAAATACCCTGGGTGGCCCAAATTCAACAAAAAAAAATTATCAGCTATCTCCCAAGCTCTAAACCCCCAAAACCCTGGGTGCCCAAGTTCAACAAAAAAATTGATCAGCTTTCCCCCAAGCTCTAAACCTTCTAAGCCCTGGGTGCCCGAGTTCAACAAAAAAAATTATCAGCTATCCCCAAAGCTCTAAACCCCCAAGACCCTGGGCGTCGAGCTCAATAAAAAAACTAATTAGCTATCCCCCAAGCTCTAAACCTCCAAAACCCTGGGTGCCCAAGTTCAACAAAAAAACTGGTTGGCTATTCCCCAAGCTCCAAACCCCCAAATACCCTAGGTGCCCGAGTTCGACAAAACAACTGGTCGGCTATCCCCCAAGCTCTAAACCCCTAAATACCCTGGGCGTCCGAGTTCAACAAAAAAACTAGTTGGCTATCCCCCAAGCTCTAAACCCACTAATGCCTGGGTGCCCGAGTTCAAGAAAAAACCTGATCAGCTATCCCCAAAGCTCTAAGCCCCCAAAACCCTGGGCGTCAAGTTCAATGAATAAACTGATCAGCTATCCCCCAAGCTCCAAGCCCCCAAAGACCCTGGGCACCCGAGTTCAACAAAAAAACTGATCAGCTATCCCCCAAGCTCTAAACCCCCAAAACCCTGGGCGTCAAGCTCAATAAATAAACTAATTAGCTATCCCCCAAGCTGTAAACCCCCAAATGCCCTGGGTGCCCGAGTTCAACAAAAAAACTGGTTGGCTATCCCCCAAGCTCTAAACCATCTAAGCCCTGGGTGCCCGAGTTCAACAAAAAAAATTATCAGCTATCCCCCAAGCTCTAAACCCCCAAAACCCTGGGTGCCCAAGTTCAACAAAAAAACTGATCAGCTATCCCCCAAGCTCTAAACCCCCAAAACCCTGGGTGCCCAAGTTCAACAAAAAAACTGGTTGGCTATTCCCCAAGCTCCAAGCCCCCAAAGACCCTGGGCACCCGAGTTCAACAAAAAAACTGATCAGCTATCCCCCAAGCTCTAAACCCCCAAAACCCTGGGCGTCGAGCTCAATAAATAAACTTATTAGCTATCCCCCAAGCTCTCAACCCCCAAACACCCTGGGCGTCCGAGTTCAACGAAAAAACTGGTTGGCTATCCCCCAAGCTCTAAACCTTCTAAGCCCTGGGTGCCCGAGTTCAACAAAAAAAATTATCAGCTATCCCCCAAGCTCTCAACCCCCAAATACCCTGGGCGTCTGAGTTCAACGAAAAAACTGGTTGGCTATCCCCCAAGCTCTAAACCCACTAAGTTCTGGGTGCCCGAGTTCAACAAAAAAACTTATCAGCTATCCCCCAAGCTCTAAACACCCAAATACCCTGGGTGGCCCAAATTCAACAAAAAAAAATTATCAGCTATCTCCCAAGCTCTAAACCCCCAAAACCCTGGGTGCCCAAGTTCAACAAAAAAATTGATCAGCTTTCCCCCAAGCTCTGAACCTTCTAAGCCCTGGGTGCCCAAGTTCAACAAAAAAAATTATCAGCTATCCCCAAAGCTCTAAACCCCCAAGACCCTGGGCGTCGAGCTCAATAAAAAAACTAATTAGCTATCCCCCAAGCTCTCAACCCCCAAATACCCTGGGCGTCCGAGTTCAACGAAAAAACTGGTTGGCTATTCCCCAAGCTCTAAACCTTCTAAGCCCTGGGTGCCCGAGTTCTACAAAAAAAATTATCAGCTATCCCCCAAGCTCTCAACCCCCAAATACCCTGGGCGTCCGAGTTCAACGAAAAAACTGGTTGGCTATCCCCCAAGCTCTAAACCCACTAATTTCTGGGTGCCCGAGTTCAACAAAAAAACTTATCAGCTATCCCCCAAGTTCTAAACCATCTAAGCCCTGGGAGCCCGAGTTCAACAAAAAAAATTATTAGCTATCCCCCAAGCTCTCAACCCCCAAATACCCTGGGCGTCCGAGTTCAACGAAAAAACTGGTTGGCTATCCCCCAAGCTCTAAACCCACTAAGTTCTGGGTGCCCGAGTTCAACAAAAAAACTTATCAGCTATCCCCCAAGCTCTCAACCCCCAAATACCTTGGGCGTCCGCGTTCAACGAAAAAACTGGTTGGCTATCCCCCAAGCTCTAAACCTTCTAAGCCCTGGGTGCCCGAGTTCAACAAAAAAAATTATCAGCTATCCCCCAAGCTCTAAACCCCCAAAACCCTGGGTGCCCAAGTTCAACAAAAAAACTGATCAGCTATCCCCCAAGCTCTAAACCCCCAAAACCCTGGGTGCTCAAGTTCAACAAAAAAACTGGTTGGCTATTCCCCAAGCTCCAAGCCCCCAAAGACCCTGGGCACCCGAGTTCAACAAAAAAACTGATCAGCTATCCCCCAAGCTCTAAACCCCCAAAACCCTGGGCGTCAAGCTCAATAAATAAACTAATTAGCTATCCCCCAAGCTCTCAACCCCCAAACACCCTGGGCGTCCGAGTTCAACGAAAAAACTGTTTGGCTATCCCCCAAGCTCTAAACCTTCTAAGCCCTGGGTGCCCGAGTTCAACAAAAAAAATTATCAGCTATCCCCCAAGCTCTCAACCCCCAAATACCCTGGGCGTCCGAGTTCAACGAAAAAACTGGTTGGCTATCCCCCAAGCTCTAAACCCACTAAGGCCTGGGTGCCCGAGTTCAACAAATAAACTTATCAGCTATCCCCAAAGCTCTAATCACCCAAATACCCTGGGTGCCCGAGTTCAACAAAAAAAATTATCAGCTATCCCCCAAGCTCTCAACCCCCAAATACCCTGGGCGTCGAGCTCAATAAAAAAACTAATTAGCTATCCCCCAAGCTCTAAACCTCCAAAACCCTGGGTGCCCAAGTTCAACAAAAAAACTGGTTGGCTATTCCCCAAGCTCCAAACCCCCAAATACCCTAGGTGCCCGAGTTCGACAAAACAACTGGCCGGCTATCCCCCAAGCTCTAAACCCCTAAATACCCTGGGCGTCCGAGTTCAACAAAAAAACTAGTTGGCTATCCCCCAAGCTCTAAACCCACTAAGGCCTGGGTGCCCGAGTTCAAGAAAAAAACTGATCAGCTATCCCCAAAGCTCTAAGCCCCCAAAACCCTGGGCGTCAAGTTCAATGAATAAACTGATCAGCTATCCCCCAAGCTCCAAGCCCCCAAAGACCCTGGGCACCCGAGTTCAACAAAAAAACTGATCAGCTATCCCCCAAGCTCTAAACCCCCAAAACCCTGGGCGTCAAGCTCAATAAATAAACTAATTAGCTATCCCCCAAGCTGTAAACCCCCAAATGCCCTGGGTGCCCGAGTTCAACAAAAAAACTGGTTGGCTATCCCCCAAGCTCTAAACCATCTAAGCCCTGGGTGCCCGAGTTCAACAAAAAAAATTATCAGCTATCCCCCAAGCTCTAAACCCCCAAAACTCTGGGTGCCCAAGTTCAACAAAAAAACTGATCAGCTATCCCCCAAGCTCTAAACCCCCAAAACCCTGGGTGCCCAAGTTCAACAAAAAAACTGGTTGGCTATTCCCCAAGCTCCAAGCCCCCAAAGACCCTGGGCACCCGAGTTCAACAAAAAAACTGATCAGCTATCCCCCAAGCTCTAAACCCCCAAAACCCTGGGCGTCGAGCTCAATAAATAAACTTATTAGCTATCCCCCAAGCTCTCAACCCCCAAACACCCTGGGCGTCCGAGTTCAACGAAAAAACTGGTTGGCTATCCCCCAAGCTCTAAACCTTCTAAGCCCTGGGTGCCCGAGTTCAACAAAAAAAATTATCAGCTATCCCCCAAGCTCTCAACCCCCAAATACCCTGGGCGTCTGAGTTCAACGAAAAAACTGGTTGGCTATCCCCCAAGCTCTAAACCCACTAAGTTCTGGGTGCCCGAGTTCAACAAAAAAACTTATCAGCTATCCCCCAAGCTCCAAACCCCCAAATACCCTAGGTGCCCGAGTTCGACAAAACAACTGGTCGGCTATCCCCCAAGCTCTAAACCCATAAATACCCTGGGCGTCCGAGTTCAACAAAAAAACTGGTTGGCTATCCCCCAAGCTCTAAACCCACTAAGGCCTGGGTGCCCGAGTTCAACAAAAAACTGATCAGCTATCCCCAAAGCTCTAAGCCCCCAAAACCCTGGGCGTCAAGTTCAACGAAAAAACTGGTTGGCTATCCCCCAAGCTCTAAACCTTCTAAGCCTTGGGTGCCCGAGTTCAACAAAAAAACTGGTTGGCTATTCCCCAAGCTCCAAACCCCCAAATACCCTAGGTGCCCGAGTTCAACAAAACAACTGGTCGGCTATCCCCGATGCTCTAAACCCCTAAATACCCTGGGCGTCCGAGTTCAACAAAAAAACTGGTTGGCTATCCCCCAAGCTCTAAACCCACTAAGGCCTGGGTGCCCGAGTTCAACAAAAAAACTGATCAGCTATCCCCCAAGCTCTAAGCCCCCAAAACCCTGGGCGTCAAGTTCAATGAATAAACTGATCAGCTATCCCCCAAGCTCCAAGCCCCCAAAGACCCTGGGCACCCAAGTTCAACAAAAAAACTGATCAGCTATCCCCCAAGCTCTAAACCCCCAAAACCCTGGGCGTCAAGCTCAATAAATAAACTAATTAGCTATCCCCCAAGCTGTAAACCCCCAAATACCCTGGGTGCCCGAGTTCAACAAAAAAACTGGTTGGCTATCCCCCAAGCTCTAAACCATCTAAGCCCTGGGTGCCCGAGTTCAACAAAAAAACTGATCAGCTATCCCCCAAGCTCTAAGCCCCCAAAACCCTGGGCGTCAAGTTCAATGAATAAACTGATCAGCTATCCCCCAAGCTCCAAGCCCCCAAAGACCCTGGGCACCCAAGTTCAACAAAAAAACTGATCAGCTATCCCCCAAGCTCTAAACCCCCAAAACCCTGGGCGTCAAGCTCAATAAATAAACTAATTAGCTATCCCCCAAGCTCCAAGCCCCCAAAGACCCTGGGCACCCAAGTTCAACAAAAAAACTGATCAGCTATCCCCCAAGCTCTAAACCCCCAAAACCCTGGGCGTCAAGCTCAATAAATAAACTAATTAGCTATCCCCCAAGCTCTAAACCCCCAAAACCCTGGGTGCCCAAGTTCAACAAAAAAACTGATCAGCTTTCCCCCAAGCTCTAAACCCCCAAAACCCTGGGCTCCAAGCTCAATAAATAAACTCATTAGCTATCCCCCAAGCTGTAAACCCCCAAATACCCTGGGTGCCCGAGTTCAACAAAAAAACTGGTTGGCTATCCCCCAAGCTCTAAACCATCTAAGCCCTGGGTGCCCGAGTTCAACAAAAAAAATTATCAGCTATCTCCCAAGCTCTAAACCCCCAAAACCCTGGGTGCCCAAGTTCAACAAAAAAATTGATCAGCTTTCCCCCAAGCTCTAAACCTTCTAAGCCCTGGGTGCCCGAGTTCAACAAAAAAAATTATCAGCTATCCCCCAAGCTCTAAACCCCCAAGACCCTGGGTGCCCAAGTTCAACAAAAAAACTGGTTGGCTATTCCCCAAGCTCCAAACCCCCAAAACCCTGGGCGTCAAGCTCAATAAATAAACTAATTAGCTATCCCCCAAGCTGTAAACCCCCAAATACCCTGGGTGCCCTATTCCCCAAGCTCCAAGCCCCCAAAGACCCTGGGCACCCGAGTTCAACAAAAAAACTGATCAGCTATCCCCCAAGCTCTAAACTCCCAAAATTCTGGGCGTCGAGCTCAATAAATAAACTAATTAGCTATCCCCCAAGCTCTCAACCCCCAAATACCCTGGGCGTCCGAGTTCAACGAAAAAACTGGTTGGCTATCCCCCAAGCTCTAAACCTTCTAAGCCCTGGGTGCCCGAGTTCAACAAAAAAACTTATCAGCTATCCCCCAAGCTCTAAACACCCAAATACCCTGGGTGGCCCGAATTCAACAAAAAAAAACTTATCAGCTATCCCCCAAGCTCTAAACACCCAAATACCCTGGGTGGCCCAAATTCAACAAAAAAAAATTATCAGCTATCTCCCAAGCTCTAAACCCCCAAAACCCTGGGTGCCCAAGTTCAACAAAAAAATTGATCAGCTTTCCCCCAAGCTCTAAACCTTCTAAGCCCTGGGTGCCCGAGTTCAACAAAAAAAATTATCAGCTATCCCCAAAGCTCTAAACCCCCAAGACCCTGGGCGTCGAGCTCAATAAAAAAACTAATTAGCTATCCCCCAAGCTCTAAACCTCCAAAACCCTGGGTGCCCAAGTTCGACAAAACAACTGGTCGGCTATCCCCCAAGCTCTAAACCCCTAAATACCCTGGGCGTCCGAGTTCAACAAAAAAACTAGTTGGCTATCCCCCAAGCTCTAAACCCACTAAGGCCTGGGTGCCCGAGTTCAAGAAAAAAACTGATCAGCTATCCCCAAAGCTCTAAGCCCCCAAAACCCTGGGCGTCAAGTTCAATGAATAAACTGATCAGCTATCCCCCAAGCTCCAAGCCCCCAAAGACCCTGGGCACCCGAGTTCAACAAAAAAACTGATCAGCTATCCCCCAAGCTCTAAACCCCCAAAACCCTGGGCGTCAAGCTCAATAAATAAACTAATTAGCTATCCCCCAAGCTGTAAACCCCCAAATGCCCTGGGTGCCCGAGTTCAACAAAAAAACTGGTTGGCTATCCCCCAAGCCTTAAACCATCTAAGCCCTGGGTGCCCGAGTTCAAGAAAAAAACTGATCAGCTATCCCCAAAGCTCTAAGCCCCCAAAACCCTGGGCGTCAAGTTCAATGAATAAACTGATCAGCTATCCCCCAAGCTCCAAGCCCCCAAAGACCCTGGGCACCCGAGTTCAACAAAAAAACTGATCAGCTATCCCCCAAGCTCTAAACCCCCAAAACCCTGGGCGTCAAGCTCAATAAATAAACTAATTAGCTATCCCCCAAGCTGTAAACCCCCAAATGCCCTGGGTGCCCGAGTTCAACAAAAAAACTGGTTGGCTATCCCCCAAGCTCTAAACCATCTAAGCCCTGGGTGCCCGAGTTCAACAAAAAAAATTATCAGCTATCCCCCAAGCTCTAAACCCCCAAAACCCTGGGTGCCCAAGTTCAACAAAAAAACTGATCAGCTATCCCCCAAGCTCTAAACCCCCAAAACCCTGGGTGCCCAAGTTCAACAAAAAAACTGGTTGGCTATTCCCCAAGCTCCAAGCCCCCAAAGACCCTGGGCACCCGAGTTCAACAAAAAAACTGATCAGCTATCCCCCAAGCTCTAAACCCCCAAAACCCTGGGCGTCAAGCTCAATAAATAAACTAATTAGCTATCCCCCAAGCTCCAAGCCCCCAAAGACCCTGGGCACCCAAGTTCAACAAAAAAACTGATCAGCTATCCCCCAAGCTCTAAACCCCCAAAACCCTGGGCGTCAAGCTCAATAAATAAACTAATTAGCTATCCCCCAAGCTCTAAACCCCCAAAACCCTGGGTGCCCAAGTTCAACAAAAAAACTGATCAGCTTTCCCCCAAGCTCTAAACCCCCAAAACCCTGGGCTCCAAGCTCAATAAATAAACTCATTAGCTATCCCCCAAGCTGTAAACCCCCAAATACCCTGGGTGCCCGAGTTCAACAAAAAAACTGGTTGGCTATCCCCCAAGCTCTAAACCATCTAAGCCCTGGGTGCCCGAGTTCAACAAAAAAAATTATCAGCTATCTCCCAAGCTCTAAACCCCCAAAACCCTGGGTGCCCAAGTTCAACAAAAAAATTGATCAGCTTTCCCCCAAGCTCTAAACCTTCTAAGCCCTGGGTGCCCGAGTTCAACAAAAAAAATTATCAGCTATCCCCCAAGCTCTAAACCCCCAAGACCCTGGGTGCCCAAGTTCAACAAAAAAACTGGTTGGCTATTCCCCAAGCTCCAAACCCCCAAAACCCTGGGCGTCAAGCTCAATAAATAAACTAATTAGCTATCCCCCAAGCTGTAAACCCCCAAATACCCTGGGTGCCCTATTCCCCAAGCTCCAAGCCCCCAAAGACCCTGGGCACCCGAGTTCAACAAAAAAACTGATCAGCTATCCCCCAAGCTCTAAACTCCCAAAATTCTGGGCGTCGAGCTCAATAAATAAACTAATTAGCTATCCCCCAAGCTCTCAACCCCCAAATACCCTGGGCGTCCGAGTTCAACGAAAAAACTGGTTGGCTATCCCCCAAGCTCTAAACCTTCTAAGCCCTGGGTGCCCGAGTTCAACAAAAAAACTTATCAGCTATCCCCCAAGCTCTAAACACCCAAATACCCTGGGTGGCCCGAATTCAACAAAAAAAAACTTATCAGCTATCCCCCAAGCTCTAAACACCCAAATACCCTGGGTGGCCCAAATTCAACAAAAAAAAATTATCAGCTATCTCCCAAGCTCTAAACCCCCAAAACCCTGGGTGCCCAAGTTCAACAAAAAAATTGATCAGCTTTCCCCCAAGCTCTAAACCTTCTAAGCCCTGGGTGCCCGAGTTCAACAAAAAAAATTATCAGCTATCCCCAAAGCTCTAAACCCCCAAGACCCTGGGCGTCGAGCTCAATAAAAAAACTAATTAGCTATCCCCCAAGCTCTAAACCCCCAAAACCCTGGGTGCCCAAGTTCAACAAAAAAACTGGTTGGCTATTCCCCAAGCTCCAAACCCCCAAATACCCTAGGTGCCCGAGTTCGACAAAACAACTGGTCGGCTATCCCCCAAGCTCTAAACCCCTAAATACCCTGGGCGTCCGAGTTCAACAAAAAAACTAGTTGGCTATCCCCCAAGCTCTAAACCCACTAAGGCCTGGGTGCCCGAGTTCAAGAAAAAAACTGATCAGCTATCCCCAAAGCTCTAAGCCCCCAAAACCCTGGGCGTCAAGTTCAATGAATAAACTGATCAGCTATCCCCCAAGCTCCAAGCCCCCAAAGACCCTGGGCACCCGAGTTCAACAAAAAAACTGATCAGCTATCCCCCAAGCTCTAAACCCCCAAAACCCTGGGCGTCAAGCTCAATAAATAAACTAATTAGCTATCCCACAAGCTGTAAACCCCCAAATGCCCTGGGTGCCCGAGTTCAACAAAAAAACTGGTTGGCTATCCCCCAAGCTCTAAACCATCTAAGCCCTGGGTGCCCGAGTTCAACAAAAAAAATTATCAGCTATCCCCCAAGCTCTAAACCCCCAAAACCCTGGGTGCCCAAGTTCAACAAAAAAACTGATCAGCTATCCCCCAAGCTCTAAACCCCCAAAACCCTGGGTGCCCAAGTTCAACAAAAAAACTGGTTGGCTATTCCCCAAGCTCCAAGCCCCCAAAGACCCTGGGCACCCGAGTTCAACAAAAAAACTGATCAGCTATCCCCCAAGCTCTAAACCCCCAAAACCCTGGGCGTCGAGCTCAATAAATAAACTTATTAGCTATCCCCCAAGCTCTCAACCCCCAAACACCCTGGGCGTCCGAGTTCAACGAAAAAACTGGTTGGCTATCCCCCAAGCTCTAAACCTTCTAAGCCCTGGGTGCCCGAGTTCAACAAAAAAAATTATCAGCTATCCCCCAAGCTCTCAACCCCCAAATACCCTGGGCGTCTGAGTTCAACGAAAAAACTGGTTGGCTATCCCCCAAGCTCTAAACCCACTAAGTTCTGGGTGCCCGAGTTCAACAAAAAAACTTATCAGCTATCCCCCAAGCTCTAAACACCCAAATACCCTGGGTGGCCCAAATTCAACAAAAAAAAATTATCAGCTATCTCCCAAGCTCTAAACCCCCAAAACCCTGGGTGCCCAAGTTCAACAAAAAAATTGATCAGCTTTCCCCCAAGCTCTGAACCTTCTAAGCCCTGGGTGCCCAAGTTCAACAAAAAAAATTATCAGCTATCCCCAAAGCTCTAAACCCCCAAGACCCTGGGCGTCGAGCTCAATAAAAAAACTAATTAGCTATCCCCCAAGCTCTCAACCCCCAAATACCCTGGGCGTCCGAGTTCAACGAAAAAACTGGTTGGCTATCCCCCAAGCTCTAAACCTTCTAAGCCCTGGGTGCCCGAGTTCTACAAAAAAAATTATCAGCTATCCCCCAAGCTCTCAACCCCCAAATACCCTGGGCGTCCGAGTTCAACGAAAAAACTGGTTGGCTATCCCCCAAGCTCTAAACCCACTAATTTCTGGGTGCCCGAGTTCAACAAAAAAACTTATCAGCTATCCCCCAAGCTCTAAACACCCAAATACCCTGGGTGGCCCGAATTCAACAAAAAAAAACTTATCAGCTATCCCCCAAGCTCTAAACACCCAAATACCCTGGGTGGCCCAAATTCAACAAAAAAAAATTATCAGCTATCTCCCAAGCTCTAAACCCCCAAAACCCTGGGTGCCCAAGTTCAACAAAAAAATTGATCAGCTTTCCCCCAAGCTCTAAACCTTCTAAGCCCTGGGTGCCCGAGTTCAACAAAAAAAATTATCAGCTATCCCCAAAGCTCTAAACCCCCAAGACCCTGGGCGTCGAGCTCAATAAAAAAACTAATTAGCTATCCCCCAAGCTCTAAACCTCCAAAACCCTGGGTGCCCAAGTTCAACAAAAAAACTGGTTGGCTATTCCCCAAGCTCCAAACCCCCAAATACCCTAGGTGCCCGAGTTCGACAAAACAACTGGTCGGCTATCCCCCAAGCTCTAAACCCCTAAATACCCTGGGCGTCCGAGTTCAACAAAAAAACTAGTTGGCTATCCCCCAAGCTCTAAACCCACTAAGGCCTGGGTGCCCGAGTTCAAGAAAAAAACTGATCAGCTATCCCCAAAGCTCTAAGCCCCCAAAACCCTGGGCGTCAAGTTCAATGAATAAACTGATCAGCTATCCCCCAAGCTCCAAGCCCCCAAAGACCCTGGGCACCCGAGTTCAACAAAAAAACTGATCAGCTATCCCCCAAGCTCTAAACCCCCAAAACCCTGGGCGTCAAGCTCAATAAATAAACTAATTAGCTATCCCCCAAGCTGTAAACCCCCAAATGCCCTGGGTGCCCGAGTTCAACAAAAAAACTGGTTGGCTATCCCCCAAGCTCTAAACCATCTAAGCCCTGGGTGCCCGAGTTCAACAAAAAAAATTATCAGCTATCCCCCAAGCTCTAAACCCCCAAAACCCTGGGTGCCCAAGTTCAACAAAAAAACTGATCAGCTATCCCCCAAGCTCTAAACCCCCAAAACCCTGGGTGCCCAAGTTCAACAAAAAAACTGGTTGGCTATTCCCCAAGCTCCAAGCCCCCAAAGACCCTGGGCACCCGAGTTCAACAAAAAAACTGATCAGCTATCCCCCAAGCTCTAAACCCCCAAAACCCTGGGCGTCGAGCTCAATAAATAAACTTATTAGCTATCCCCCAAGCTCTCAACCCCCAAACACCCTGGGCGTCCGAGTTCAACGAAAAAACTGGTTGGCTATCCCCCAAGCTCTAAACCTTCTAAGCCCTGGGTGCCCGAGTTCAACAAAAAAAATTATCAGCTATCCCCCAAGCTCTAAACCCCCAAGACCCTGGGCGTCGAGCTCAATAAAAAAACTAATTAGCTATCCCCCAAGCTCTAAACCTCCAAAACCCTGGGTGCCCAAGTTCAACAAAAAAACTGGTTGGCTATTCCCCAAGCTCCAAACCCCCAAATACCCTAGGTGCCCGAGTTCGACAAAACAACTGGTCGGCTATCCCCCAAGCTCTAAACCCATAAATACCCTGGGCGTCCGAGTTCAACAAAAAAACTGGTTGGCTATCCCCCAAGCTCTAAACCCACTAAGGCCTGGGTGCCCGAGTTCAACAAAAAAACTGATCAGCTATCCCCAAAGCTCTAAGCCCCCAAAACCCTGGGCGTCAAGTTCAACGAAAAAACTGGTTGGCTATCCCCCAAGCTCTAAACCTTCTAAGCCCTGGGTGCCCGAGTTCAACAAAAAAACCGGTTGGCTATTCCCCAAGCTCCAAACCCCCAAATACCCTAGGTGCCCGAGTTCAACAAAACAACTGGTCGGCTATCCCCGATGCTCTAGACCCCTAAATACCCTGGGCGTCCGAGTTCAACAAAAAAACTGGTTGGCTATCCCCCAAGCTCTAAACCCACTAAGGCCTGGGTGCCCGAGTTCAACAAAAAAACTGATCAGCTATCCCCCAAGCTCTAAGCCCCCAAAACCCTGGGCGTCAAGTTCAATGAATAAACTGATCAGCTATCCCCCAAGCTCCAAGCCCCCAAAGACCCTGGGCACCCAAGTTCAACAAAAAAACTGATCAGCTATCCCCCAAGCTCTAAACCCCCAAAACCCTGGGCGTCAAGCTCAATAAATAAACTAATTAGCTATCCCCCAAGCTGTAAACCCCCAAATACCCTGGGTGCCCGAGTTCAACAAAAAAACTGGTTGGCTATCCCCCAAGCTCTAAACCATCTAAGCCCTGGGTGCCCGAGTTCAACAAAAAAAATTATCAGCTATCCCCCAAGCTCTAAACCCCCAAAACCCTGGGTGCCCAAGTTCAACAAAAAAACTGATCAGCTTTCCCCCAAGCTCTAAACCCCCAAAACCCTGGGCTCCAAGCTCAATAAATAAACTCATTAGCTATCCCCCAAGCTGTAAACCCCCAAATACCCTGGGTGCCCGAGTTCAACAAAAAAACTGGTTGGCTATCCCCCAAGCTCTAAACCATCTAAGCCCTGGGTGCCCGAGTTCAACAAAAAAAATTATCAGCTATCTCCCAAGCTCTAAACCCCCAAAACCCTGGGTGCCCAAGTTCAACAAAAAAATTGATCAGCTTTCCCCCAAGCTCTAAACCTTCTAAGCCCTGGGTGCCCGAGTTCAACAAAAAAAATTATCAGCTATCCCCCAAGCTCTAAACCCCCAAGACCCTGGGTGCCCAAGTTCAACAAAAAAACTGGTTGGCTATTCCCCAAGCTCCAAACCCCCAAAACCCTGGGCGTCAAGCTCAATAAATAAACTAATTAGCTATCCCCCAAGCTGTAAACCCCCAAATACCCTGGGTGCCCTATTCCCCACGCTCCAAGCCCCCAAAGACCCTGGGCACCCGAGTTTAACAAAAAAACTGATCAGCTATCCCCCAAGCTCTAAACTCCCAAAATTCTGGGCGTCGAGCTCAATAAATAAACTAATTAGCTATCCCCCAAGCTCTCAACCCCCAAATACCCTGGGCGTCCGAGTTCAACGAAAAAACTGGTTGGCTATCCCCCAAGCTCTAAACCTTCTAAGCCCTGGGTGCCCGAGTTCTACAAAAAAAATTATCAGCTATCCCCCAAGCTCTCAACCCCCAAATACCCTGGGCGTCCGAGTTCAACGAAAAAACTGGTTGGCTATCCCCCAAGCTCTAAACCCACTAATTTCTGGGTGCCCGAGTTCAACAAAAAAACTTATCAGCTATCCCCCAAGCTCTAAACACCCAAATACCCTGGGTGGCCCGAATTCAACAAAAAAAAACTTATCAGCTATCCCCCAAGCTCTAAACACCCAAATACCCTGGGTGGCCCAAATTCAACAAAAAAAAATTATCAGCTATCTCCCAAGCTCTAAACCCCCAAAACCCTGGGTGCCCAAGTTCAACAAAAAAATTGATCAGCTTTCCCCCAAGCTCTAAACCTTCTAAGCCCTGGGTGCCCGAGTTCAACAAAAAAAATTATCAGCTATCCCCAAAGCTCTAAACCCCCAAGACCCTGGGCGTCGAGCTCAATAAAAAAACTAATTAGCTATCCCCCAAGCTCTAAACCTCCAAAACCCTGGGTGCCCAAGTTCAACAAAAAAACTAGTTGGCTATCCCCCAAGCTCTAAACCCACTAAGGCCTGGGTGCCCGAGTTCAAGAAAAAAACTGATCAGCTATCCCCAAAGCTCTAAGCCCCCAAAACCCTGGGCGTCAAGTTCAATGAATAAACTGATCAGCTATCCCCCAAGCTCCAAGCATCCAAAGACCCTGGGCACCCGAGTTCAACAAAAAAACTGATCAGCTATCCCCCAAGCTCTAAACCTCCAAAACCCTGGGTGCCCAAGTTCAACAAAAAAACTGGTTGGCTATTCCCAAAGCTCCAAACCCCCAAATACCCTAGGTGCCCGAGTTCAACAAAACAACTGGTCGGCTATCCCCCAAGCTCTAAACCCCTAAATACCCTGGGCGTCCGAGTTCAACAAAAAAACTGGTTGGCTATCCCCCAAGCTCTGAACCCACTAAGGCCTGGGTGCCCGAGTTCAACAAAAAAACTGATCAGCTATCCCCCAAGCTCTAAGCCCCCAAAACCCTGGGCGTCAAGTTCAACGAATAAACTGAGCAGCTATCCCCCAAGCTCCAAGCCCCCAAAGACCCTGGGCACCCGGGTTCAACAAAAAAACTGATCAGCTTTCCCACAAGCTCTAAACCTTCTAAGCCCTGGGTGCCCGAGTTCAACAAAAAAAAATTATCAGCTATCCCCCAAGCTCTAAACCCCCAAGACCCTGGGCGTCGAGCTCAATAAATAAACTAATTAGCTATCCCCCAAGCTCTAAACCCCCAAGACCCTGGGCGTCGAGCTCAATAAATAAACTAATTAGCTATCCCCCAAGCTGTAAACCCCCAAACACCCTGGGTGCCCGAGTTCAACAAAAAAACTGGTTGGATATCCCCCAAGCTCTACCTTCTAAGCCCTGGGTGCCCTAGTTCAACAAAAAAAATTATCAGCTATCCCCCAAGCTCTCAACCCCCAAATACCCTGGGCGTCCGAGTTCAACGAAAAAACTGGTTGGCTATCCCCCAAGCTCTAAACCTTCTAAGCCCTGGGTGCCAAAGTTCAACAAAAAAAATTATCAGCTATCCCCCAAGCTCTCAACCCCCAAATACCCTGGGCGTCCGAGTTCAACGAAAAAACTGGTTGGCTATCCCCCAAGCTCTAAACTCACTAAGGCCTGGGTGCCCGAGTTCAACAAAAAAACTTATCAGCTATCCCCCAAGCTCTAAACACCCAAATACCCTGGGTGCCCGAGTTCAACAAAAAAAATTATCAGCTATCCCCCAAGCTCTCAACCCCCAAATACCCTGGGCGTCCGAGTTCAACGAAAAAACTGGTTGGCTATCCCCCAAGCTCTAAACCCACTAAGTTCTGGGTGCCCGAGTTCAACAAAAAAACTTATCAGCTATTCCCCAGGCTCTAAACACCCAAATACCCTGGGTGGCCCGAATTCGACAAAAAAAAATTATCAGCTATCTCCCAAGCTCTAAACCCCCAAAACCCTGGGTGCCCAAGTTCAACAAAAAAATTGATCAGCTTTCCCCCAAGCTCTAAACCTTCTAAGCCCTGGGTGCCCGAGTTCAACAAAAAAAATTATCAGCTATCCCCCAAGCTCTAAACCCCCAAGACCCTGGGCGTCGAGCTCAATAAATAAACTAATTAGCTATCCCCCAAGCTCTAAACCCCCAAGACCCTGGGCGTCGAGCTCAATAAATAAACTAATTAGCTATCCCCTAAGCTCTAAACCTCCAAAACCCTGGGTGCCCAAGTTCAACAAAAAAACTGGTTGGCTATTCCCCAAGCTCCAAACCCCCAAATACCCTAGGTGCCCGAGTTCAACATAACAACTGGTCGGCTATCCCCCAAGCTCTAAGCCCCCAAAACCCTGGGCGTCAAGTTCAATGAATAAACTGATCAGCTATCCCCCAAGCTCCAAGCCCCCAAAGACCCTGGGCACCCGAGTTCAACAAAAAAACTGATCAGCTTTCCCACAAGCTCTAATTCCCCAAAACCCTGGGCGTCAAGCTCAATAAATAAACTAATTAGCTATCCCCCAAGCTGTAAACCCCCAAATACCCTGGGTGCCCGAGTTCAACAAAAAAACTGTTTGGCTATCCCCCAAGCTCTAAACCTTCTAAGCCCTGGGTGCCCGAGTTCAACAAAAAAAATTATCAGCTATCCCCCAAGCTCTAAACCCCCAATACCCTGGGCGTCCGAGGTCAACGAAAAAACTGGTTGGCTATCCCCCAAGCTCTAAACCTTCTAAGCCCTGGGTGCCCGAGTTCAACAAAAAAAATTATCAGCTATCCCCCAAGCTCTCAACCCCCAAATACCCTGGACGTCCGAGTTCGACGAAAAAACTGGTTGGCTATCCCCCAAGCTCTAAACCCACTAAGGCCTGGATGCCCGAGTTCAACAAAAAAACTGATCAGCTATCCCCCAAGCTCTAAACCCCCAAAACCCTGGGCGTCAAGCTCAATAAATAAACTAATTAGCTATCCCCCAAGCTCTAAACCTCCAAAACCCTGGGCGTCAAGCTCAATAAATAAACTAATTAGCTATCCCCCAAGCTGTAAACCCCCAAACACCCTGGGTGCCCGGGTTCAACAAAAAAACTGATCAGCTATCCCCCAAGCTCTAAACCCCCAAAACCCTGGGCGTCAAGCTCAATAAATAATCTAATTAGCTATCCCCCAAGCTGTAAACCCCCAAACACCCTGGGTGCCCGGGTTCAACAAAAAAACTGGTTGGCTATCCCCCAAGCTCTAAACCTTCTAAGCCCTGGGTGCCCTAGTTCAACAAAAAAAATTATCAGCTATCCCCCAAGCTCTCAACCCCCAAATACCTTGGGCGTCCGAGTTCAACGAAAAAACTGGTTGGCTATCCCCCAAGCTCTAAACCTTCTAAGCCCTGGGTGCCCGAGTTCAACTAAAAAAATTATCAGCTATCCCCCAAGCTCTCAACCCCCAAATACCCTGGGCGTCCGAGTTCAACGAAAAAACTGGTTGGCTATCCCCCAAGCTCTAAACCCACTAAGGCCTGGGTGCCCGAGTTCAACAAAAAAAATTATCAGCTATCCCCCAAGCTCTCAACCCCCAAATACCCTGGACGTCCGAGTTCGACGAAAAAACTGGTTGGCTATCCCCCAAGCTCTAAACCCACTAAGGCCTGTGTGCCCGAGTTCAACAAAAAAACTGGTTGGCTATTCCCAAAGCTACAAACCCCCAAATACCTTAGGTGCCCGAGTTCAACAAAACAACTGGTCGGCTATCCCCCAAGCTCTAAACCCCTAAATACCCTGGGCGTCCGAGTTCAACAAAAAAACTGGTTGGCTATCCCCCAAGCTCTGAACCCACTAAGGCCTGGGTGCCCGAGTTCAACAAAAAAACTGATCAGCTATCCCCCAAGCTCTAAGCCCCCAAAACCCTGGGCGTCAAGTTCAACGAATAAACTGAGCAGCTATCCCCCAAGCTCCAAGCCCCCAAAGACCCTGGGCACCCGGGTTCAACAAAAAAACTGATCAGCTTTCCCACAAGCTCTAAACCTTCTAAGCCCTGGGTGCCCGAGTTCAACAAAAAAAAATTATCAGCTATCCCCCAAGCTCTAAACCCCCAAGACCCTGGGCGTCGAGCTCAATAAATAAACTAATTAGCTATCCCCCAAGCTCTAAACCCCCAAGACCCTGGGCGTCGAGCTCAATAAATAAACTAATTAGCTATCCCCCAAGCTCTAAACCTCCAAAACCCTGGGCGTCAAGCTCAATAAATAAACTAATTAGCTATCCCCCAAGCTGTAAACCCCCAAACACCCTGGGTGCCCGAGTTCAACAAAAAAACTGGTTGGATATCCCCCAAGCTCTACCTTCTAAGCCCTGGGTGCCCTAGTTCAACAAAAAAAATTATCAGCTATCCCCCAAGCTCTCAACCCCCAAATACCCTGGGCGTCCGAGTTCAACGAAAAAACTGGTTGGCTATCCCCCAAGCTCTAAACCTTCTAAGCCCTGGGTGCCAAAGTTCAACAAAAAAAATTATCAGCTATCCCCCAAGCTCTCAACCCCCAAATACCCTGGGCGTCCGAGTTCAACGAAAAAACTGGTTGGCTATCCCCCAAGCTCTAAACCCACTAAGGCCTGGGTGCCCGAGTTCAACAAAAAAACTTATCAGCTATCCCCCAAGCTCTAAACACCCAAATACCCTGGGTGCCCGAGTTCAACAAAAAAAATTATCAGCTATCCCCCAAGCTCTCAACCCCCAAATACCCTGGGCGTCCGAGTTCAACGAAAAAACTGGTTGGCTATCCCCCAAGCTCTAAACCCACTAAGTTCTGGGTGCCCGAGTTCAACAAAAAAACTTATCAGCTATTCCCCAGGCTCTAAACACCCAAATACCCTGGGTGGCCCGAATTCGACAAAAAAAAATTATCAGCTATCTCCCAAGCTCTAAACCCCCAAAACCCTGGGTGCCCAAGTTCAACAAAACATTGATCAGCTTTCCCCCAAGCTCTAAACCTTCTAAGCCCTGGGTGCCCGAGTTCAACAAAAAAAATTATCAGCTATCCCCCAAGCTCTAAACCCCCAAGACCCTGGGCGTCGAGCTCAATAAATAAACTAATTAGCTATCCCCCAAGCTCTAAACCCCCAAGACCCTGGGCGTCGAGCTCAATAAATAAACTAATTAGCTATCCCCCAAGCTCTAAACCTCCAAAACCCTGGGTGCCCAAGTTCAACAAAAAAACTGGTTGGCTATTCCCCAAGCTCCAAACCCCCAAATACCCTAGGTGCCCGAGTTCAACATAACAACTGGTCGGCTATCCCCCAAGCTCTAAGCCCCCAAAACCCTGGGCGTCAAGTTCAATGAATAAACTGATCAGCTATCCCCCAAGCTCCAAGCCCCCAAAGACCCTGGGCACCCGAGTTCAACAAAAAAACTGATCAGCTTTCCCACAAGCTCTAATTCCCCAAAACCCTGGGCGTCAAGCTCATTAAATAAACTAATTAGCTATCCCCCAAGCTGTAAACCCCCAAATACCCTGGGTGCCCGAGTTCAACAAAAAAACTGTTTGGCTATCCCCCAAGCTCTAAACCTTCTAAGCCCTGGGTGCCCGAGTTCAACAAAAAAAATTATCAGCTATCCCCCAAGCTCTAAACCCCCAATACCCTGGGCGTCCGAGGTCAACGAAAAAACTGGTTGGCTATCCCCCAAGCTCTAAACCTTCTAAGCCCTGGGTGCCCGAGTTCAACAAAAAAAATTATCAGCTATCCCCCAAGCTCTCAACCCCCAAATACCCTGGACGTCCGAGTTCGACGAAAAAACTGGTTGGCTATCCCCCAAGCTCTAAACCCACTAAGGCCTGGATGCCCGAGTTCAACAAAAAAACTGATCAGCTATCCCCCAAGCTCTAAACCCCCAAAACCCTGGGCGTCAAGCTCAATAAATAAACTAATTAGCTATCCCCCAAGCTCTAAACCTCCAAAACCCTGGGCGTCAAGCTCAATAAATAAACTAATTAGCTATCCCCCAAGCTGTAAACCCCCAAACACCCTGGGTGCCCGGGTTCAACAAAAAAACTGATCAGCTATCCCCCAAGCTCTAAACCCCCAAAACCCTGGGCGTCAAGCTCAATAAATAAACTAATTAGCTATCCCCCAAGCTGTAAACCCCCAAACACCCTGGGTGCCCGGGTTCAACAAAAAAACTGGTTGGCTATCCCCCAAGCTCTAAACCTTCTAAGCCCTGGGTGCCCTAGTTCAACAAAAAAAATTATCAGCTATCCCCCAAGCTCTCAACCCCCAAATACCTTGGGCGTCCGAGTTCAACGAAAAAACTGGTTGGCTATCCCCCAAGCTCTAAACCTTCTCAGCCCTGGGTGCCCGAGTTCAACTAAAAAAATTATCAGCTATCCCCCAAGCTCTCAACCCCCAAATACCCTGGGCGTCCGAGTTCAACGAAAAAACTGGTTGGCTATCCCCCAAGCTCTAAACCCACTAAGGCCTGGGTGCCCGAGTTCAACAAAAAAAATTATCAGCTATCCCCCAAGCTCTCAACCCCCAAATACCCTGGACGTC
This sequence comes from Encarsia formosa, assembly GCA_038277355.1. Lineage (NCBI taxonomy): Eukaryota > Metazoa > Arthropoda > Insecta > Hymenoptera > Aphelinidae > Encarsia > Encarsia formosa. The sequence continues at coordinate 25,537,463 of CM076187.1, forward strand.
CGAGTTCGACGAAAAAACTGGTTGGCTATCCCCCAAGCTCTAAACCCACTAAGGCCTGGGTGCCCGAGTTCAACAAAAAAACTGATCAGCTATCCCCCAAGCTCTAAACCCCCAAAACCCTGGGCGTCAAGCTCAATAAATAAACTAATTAGCTATCCCCCAAGCTGTAAACCCCCAAACACCCTGGGTGCCCGGGTTCAACAAAAAAACTGGTTGGCTATCCCCCAAGCTCTAAACCTTCTAAGCCCTGGGTGCCCGAGTTCAACAAAAAAAATTATCAGCTATCCCCCAAGCTCTCAACCCCCAAATACCTTGGGCGTCCGAGTTCAACGAAAAAACTGGTTGGCTATCCCCCAAGCTCTAAACCTTCTAAGCCCTGGGTGCCCGAGTTCAACAAAAAAAATTATCAGCTATCCCCCAAGCTCTCAACCCCCAAATACCCTGGGCGTCCGAGTTCAACGAAAAAACTGGTTGGCTATCCCCCAAGCTCTAAACCCACTAAGGCCTGGGTGCCCGAGTTCAACAAAAAAACTTATCAGCTATCCCCCAAGCTCTAAACACCCAAATACCCTGGGTGCCCGAGTTCAACAAAAAAAATTATCAGCTATCCCCCAAGCTCTCAACCCCCAAATACCCTGGGCGTCCGAGTTCAACGAAAAAACTGGTTGGCTATCCCCCAAGCTCTAAACCCACTAAGTTCTGGGTGCCCGAGTTCAACAAAAAAACTTATCAGCTATCCCCCAAGCTCTAAACACCCAAATACCCTGGGTGGCCCGAATTCGACAAAAAAAAATTATCAGCTATCTCCCAAGCTCTAAACCCCCAAAACCCTGGGTGCCAAAGTTCAACAAAAAAATTGATCAGCTTTCCCCCAAGCTCTAAACCTTCTAAGCCCTGGGTGCCCGAATTCAACAAAAAAAATTATCAGCCATCCCCCAAGCTCTAAACCCCCAAGACCCTGGGCGTCGAGCTCAATAAATAAACTAATTAGCTATCCCCCAAGCTCTAAACCCCCAAGACCCTGGGCGTCGAGCTCAATAAATAAACTAATTAGCTATCCCCCAAGCTCTAAACCTCTAAAACCCTGGGTGCCCAAGTTCAACAAAAAAACTGGTTGGCTATTCCCCAAGCTCCAAACCCCCAAATACCCTAGGTGCCCGAGTTCAACATAACAACTGGTCGGCTATCCCCCAAGCTCTAAACCCCTAAATACCCTGGGCGTCCGAGTTCAACGAAAAAACTGGTTGGCTATCCCCCAAGCTCCAAACCCACTAAGGCCTGGGTGCCCGAGTTCAACAAAAAAACTGATCAGCTATCCCTCAAGCTCTCAACCCCCAAATACCCTGGACGTCCGAGTTCAACGAAAAAACTGGTTGGCTATCCCCCAACCTCTAAACCCACTAAGGCCTGGGTGCCCGAGTTCAACAAAAAAACTTATCAGCTATCCCCCAAGCTCTAAACACCCAATTACCCTGGGCGCCCGAGTTCAACAAAAAAACTGATCAGCTAACCCCCAAGCTGTAAACCCCCAAATACCCTGGGCACCTTAAGACAACGAAAAAACTCATCAGCTATCCCCCAAGCTCTAAACCTCCCAAAACTCTGGTTAACAAGTAGAATAATTTTAGAAGTTTAGCGTACTTTATATAGTATTTGAATATCAAGTCTATGAAAAGTGTTTTTTTAGGGTTGTGGATTTTACTTTCTAGTTAAAAAAAAAAAAAAAAAAATTCGTCGATAGCTTTTTTTGTTGAAATTTGGCACACAGGGTTTTGGAGTTTAAGAGCTTGGGGGATATCCGATCAGTTTTTTTGTAGAACTCAGGTGCCCAGGGTATTTGGGGGTTTAGAGCTTGGGGGATAGTCGATCAGTTTTTTTGTTGAACTCAGGGACCTAGGGTTTTGTGGGTTTAGAGTTTGGGGGGTAGCCGATCAGTTTTTTTATTGAACTCGGGCGCCTAGGGTATTTGGTGGCTGAGAGCTTGGGGGATAGCCGATCAGTTTTTTTGTTGAACTCAGGCACCTAGGGTTTTGTGGGTTTAGAGTTTGGGGGGTAGCCGATCAGTTTTTTCATTGAACTCGGGCGCCTAGGGTATTTGGGGGTTTACAGCTTGCGGGATAGCTGATCAGTTTATTCATTGAACTTGAAGCCCAGGGTTTTGGGGTTTAGAGCTTGGGGGATAGCTGATTAGTTTTTTTACTGAACACGGGCGCCCAGGGTATTTGGGGGCTTACAGCTTGGGGAACACCTGATCAGTTTTTTTTTTTTAACTCGGGCGCCCAGGGTATTTGGTGGCCGAGAGCTTGCGGGATAGCTGATCAGTTTTTTTTTTTTTAACTCGGGCGCCCAGGGTATTTGGTGGCTGAGAGCTTGGGGGATAGCTGATAAGTTTTTTTGTTTAACTTGGGCGCCCAGGGTATTTGAGGGTTTACAGCTTGGGGGATAGCTGATAAGTTTTTTTATTGAACTCGGGCGCCCAGGGTATTTGGGGGTTTAAGGCTTGGGGAATGACCGATCGATCATTTATCGAACTCGGCGCCCAGGGTTTGGGGGGTTTTAGGCTTGAGGGATAACTGATCAATGGTTGGTTGAATGTGATTGGGTCTGGATTTCCAGGCTCGGAAATTCCCGGGTCTGGTTGAATCCAGACCCACTATAAGGGAAATAACGCCCCTGCCACTGTACATTTTTATATACATATACATTTATTTATGTATATGTATCATAAACCAACTTATTTCTGTTTTTTATTAGTTTATAGTTTATTATTTCATTTTGATGCTCGTAATTGAAACATGAATTTACGAGTTGCAGTCATATTTTATTTCAGTCCAAAGCGATATACGTTTCAATTAACTTCATAATTGAGAAATTTGCATTTTATTGAAATATCGTCATCATTTATCTTAATATCGATATTTTTGCTGCCTCGATATTTAGATATCGATACTTGGTTTTTCAATAATATCGATATGGTATTATCGATAGTTTTCTAAATATCGCCCACGCCTACCGTGAATGCAGTTTCAGTCCCAATAAAAACATTTTGAATAATCATAAGCATAGAAATTCCTTTGATAAATGAAGAAAGTTTTGAACTATACCAGATGATAGCGGTTTCAATTGCACAAGAAATTTTCGAAAACAAGGCCAGTGGAGCATACATTAAACCTGCGGGGGATTATTTAATAATTAAGAATAATATGGGCACCGCTCTGGAAAAATATGATTTAGACAAATGCGTGAATAACCAATTAATAACCTTATATCCCTATCACATCCTCTTAGCAGGAACGAAAAATGATTGTGAGACCCATCCTCTACAAAAAGGAACATTTAAAGATATTCGAGATTGTGAAATAATTTATAAAAATAGTTTTGAGAATTATTATTACTCCATACCTGATGCAGGTCTATTAATTTTCAGCATGAATATAGATATTGAAATGGATGCAGTGTGTAAAGAAAATAGAAGAGAAACTAGAATAATTAATGGTGTGGGTATCATAAACTTCCCCGAAGGTTTTAAAGTAAGATGAGATGGTAAATTATGGATTTCTCGGAGGATGGCAACAACCAACGAAGAAAAAATGAACTTCCCTAACGATACGTTGAATATTAATAATTTAATAAATTTAATGACAGAAGAGTCCAGAGAGATATTTAAAGGAATTACCTAATTCTGAAACATTTAGATTGTTACAGGGAGAATTTGAATAAATAAACTCATTTTGAGGAACGGGGAACGAATGCAATTATACATAATAATAGTCGCGTCGGTTACGGGAGTAGGGGTTTTAATAACTTTAGGTATTTTTACTCTATAAGCAATTCTTAGACAAATAGTAGCCGACACCCGAAACGAGATCGAATTAGAATTAAACAAAATAAGAGGCGAGGAAGATAGATTAATAGCAGAGGCACCCGGAAAAGCTATCATCCATTTCTTATGACTTTTCTTTCATTTTTTACAGATTGCCACAAAAATTGACATTCTGTTTATGGCATGGATGCTATTCATTAAATCGACGATAGCTCTACACGGATACGAGTGTGGAACGCAGTTGAACAATGTAACGACTGTTTCTTTAGTAGATATAGCAGATTGCGATATAGAACAACCTAAATTAAATGTTACGTCTAAAGTTATAATATTAGTACAGATTAATGATTTTGGCTTAACTCGTGTAATCATATGTAATATTAAGGTAACGCGCTTTATAACGAATCGTGGGAACATAACTTCCTATGCGGCTAGGGTTTATAATGTCAAAATAGCATACTATAAAGAACTGTCTAAAGAAGAGTGTGAAAGAATACGAGAGAGGAAGTCTTATGAAGTAGGAGATACAAGAATTGACAACCTTAAAAGTAACAGCACCAGCACACATTTGGTCACACTCGCCGGATCAACCGATAGCTCCGGAAAATGTCATGGAAGATCGTATTCCGATAGCCTAGGGAAGTATGACTCGGCAGTGGTGTCAGGATGGGTGGAAATTACACTGAAGGGTTATTACACGGAAATACATATTGAGTCAGGTAGAATCAAACTTCATTCAGGATTAGCGTGCAACTTAAAAACAGGATATTGCTTGGACTATGACAGCAGTCAAGTCTTTTGGGATATTTCTCCCTTGGACACTGGTGAGTTGAATAGGTACTCCATTCTATTCAAGGGTTTGGTGAACATTGCACAAGATGCTGAAGCCAAAAAAATATTGTGTAGTCTAGAAGAAAAGGACACAACGTTTGGACTTTGGGCAACGAGGGAAACAAGAAAATGCGGATATAAGTTGATTCGCACGGAGCATCTGAAATTATTTTTTATGGAAGACTTAGTTGAAACAGAATCCGAGATTAACAGTAAAATCGCAACCGCAAATCTGGACATTTTCGCGTACATAAAATTGAAATTTGTATACGTAGAGAAGCACATTGGTGGCCAAATCAAGGAACTCTATTACGACATCTTGAGGAAACAATGTGACTTAGAACGCAAAGTCATCACAAACGCCTTGTCAATCGCGACTATATCTCCGGAAGAGTTCGATTATCTGATCATGGAAGAGCTGGGGTACTTAGGGGTTGTAAAAGGTGAATGTATTCATTTGATTAAATGTACAATGGTAGAAGTAGAATTAAGACCAACACCCAACGTGTGTTACGATCAACTTCCGATGTTTTTGGGAAAAGAGGAACTTTTTCTTGCTCCTAGAACAAGAATCTTGCTAAGAAAAGGAAATTCTATCCATTGTGATCAGCGCCTACCTCCTATATATAAGGTAGGAAGCAAATGGGTAAGTCTATCGCAAACAGCTTCCGTAGTCGAAGCCCCAGAAATCTTGAAGCCCACAACCTAACCCACTTGGAAATACAACAGCCCCGAAGCTTTAGCGATAACTGGAATATACAGTGACAAAGACACTAGCAGACTAAGAGATATGATGCTATTCCTGATGGAGAGAAACTTCATATTAAAGAAAGTAGCCCTAGGAATGTCGGGTCATCACATACAACATCATGGGTTGTCACTCAACACATTTTTTGATAAAGAAATGTTAGAAGCCTTAGCAAAATCCACATGGAATAAAATGTGGTCCAAATTTATGGCTTTCGGAACCGCTTTGGCAGTAATTATTGGTCTTTTTATGTTAATTAGATTAATTAAACTTTTGGTAGACACCGTAATTCATGGATACGCGATTTACAGTCTTTACGGGTTTTTGACACATCTGATTGGGGCATTTTTGAACTCGGTAACACAGCTGCTGTTACATTTGGGTCATCACCAAAGACGTTACGGACAATCCGGTACTGAAAACTATGAGGAAAGGAGAATGACCGAGAATCAGGGTAACGAGGAGCCTAGGAATTTTCCAACGGCTCCCAAAGCCAATAAAGAGGATCAAATAAAATGTATCCGAATCTAGACCCGGCAGACAATATTAATCGCAACTCCGTTTCGAATTAAAGCCTTGCATGAAAACTATTTTTATTGGTAATTGGTAAAGAGTATCAAATAATATGTATCCGAATCTGGACCCGGCAGACAATATTAATCGTAACTCCGTTTAGAATTAAAGCCTTGCATGAAAACTGTTTTTATTGTTAATTTAAATGTTCACACTAGTTTTAGGGTTTGCATGGTAGAAAAAAATATACAAAAAATAATAAAAAATGAATGACAAGGAGAAAAAATTTAGATTCCTAAAATTTTTCCGATTCCAAAAATAATAGTATTTATAATTTTTTATTAATAGGTTCAAAAGTTATTAAGGATTTAAAAAGTCCCTTCAGATTCAAAAATTTTATTCCTAAAGGGTAGTGGATAAGGTAACTTGGAATGTTTTATTTGATATACTTTTTGCATAAACAAAAGCCCATGGATAACCTTACACGACACGCGAAAGCACGTGGGTTTGTTTTCATTCAAAATAACGAAGGTTATATGATGTAGCAGGAACTTTTCACGCATGATCAGCGCGAGGTTCAGAGCGTTTCTTTCGAAGCATTGAGTTCACGCCCGCGGGGGTTACGTTTGAAAAACGTGAAAGCGCAAGAAGTAAAAGAACGATAAAAATTTTTAATTATCGTTCAAAGGACGTTTTCCATTTTACTTACGAAAAATTAATTATTATTTTTAAAAAATATAGAATAAAATAAAGAAGCATCATCAAGTACTCAGCCAAGTCAAAAGAATTAAAATTTCATTTTTTTTTTAAGAAGACGTTGACTTTTAACCAATAAGACTTTTAAAATATTTAAATGAAAAAAAAAAATTTTTCAGGCCAGACCAAGCCTTTTCTCAACATTTTTTATTTCTAGCGTAAACTTTTTAAGCATGAGGTGAGTAGTTTTTAATCAGAAAAATTAATGTAAATACATAACTTGTGTTCCAAAATTGTTATTGCTTTGTGAAAGTTGAAATATTACTGAGACAAGTATAGGATTGCATTTCTTTCAATCGGAAATAATGATTAAGTAACTCTGAATCTTTTGAAACAAATACTTATAAGATCAATTTTCATTAAATTAAAAAAAAAATAGAAATAATAATAATTTTTCACAACAATCATAAGATAAGTTAATGAAAAATCATGTATGAGCTAACTAATATTTTCAAAGAAATTTGGTTCCAAATAATTTCAACAGTTAATTTGATACAATTTTTTTAAATACTTTTGCTGAATATTCAGTAATAAAATTAATTATTTGAAGACGTTTCTGTACGAAATTGAGAAGAGTTTGTATGAAATTTTAATTTTTTTAAATCTTTAGAAGTGAATGCCAGGAGTACATGTACACATGATATTTATTTTGATTTCGTTAATTTTTTAAACAATTACAAATGAACAAACACTTAAATATTTATGAAAATAGCTAAAAAGAACAGTAGTTTAATTAAATAAAATGGTTTAAAATAATTTAATGATCTCAAATTTTTACGAGTAAAAAGTATTCATGCAAATTTTATTTTTTTAAATTTTTTTAAAGTATCTTTGAGCTCTAGATACTTTTTATAAAGTTAATTTTTGATTAAAACATATTTGGTCAATCTGAAACTGTCAACCTGTTCCAAGATAGGTTTTCCTGGCTCAAAAACGATACAACTTTTTTTTAAGAATTCTTGCTTGATTGAAAGTTATTTTAATCAAAAAAAATTTTGTCATTTAATTAGCATCTCTCAGAGTCAAAACTCAACTGCTCGACCAGAAATAAGTGATAAATACCGAAAAAAGTCTAGCTCAATTTTTTCATAATTTTGTATCCGTGTCAAAAAAATCATTTTCCAAAAAAATAGCTAATATTTGAGTCAACTCTACTACAGTCAACCTGCCGCAGGTTGGGTTTTCTGGGCTCAAATAGGATCTAAATTTTTATTCAAGAATTTTTGCCTGATTAAATGGCATTTGAATCAAAAAAATCTTTTGTCATTTGATTAGCATCCCTCAGGGTCAAAATTCAACTGCTCGGCCCGACCTAAAATAGGTGATCCGTTACCAAAAAAAATCTAGCTTGATTTTTTCGTAATTTTGAATCCGAATGCAGCCCTCCGAGTCAAAAAAATCATTCACTAATAAAATAGAAAATATTCAAGTCAATCTCAAACAGTCAACCTGTCTCAGGTTAGATATTCCGGGCTCAAAAAGGATCTGGTTTTTTTTTTTTTAGAATTCTTGCTTGACCAAAAGTCATTTTAATCAAAAAAATCTTTTGTCATTTGATTAGCATCCCTCAGAGTCAAAATTCAACTGCTCGGCCCGACCTGAAAAAAGTGATAATATACCGAAAAAAATCAAGCTTCATTTCTTTATAATTTTAAACTTAAATAAATGCCTCCGAGTCAATAAAATCATTTGTCAACTGAATACCAAATATTTCAGTCAAATTCAAACAGTCAACCTGTCTCAGGTTTGGTATTCTGGGCTAAAAAAGGATTTAGCTTTTTTTAAAAGAATTCTTGCTTGATTAAAAGGCATTTGAATGAAAAATTTTTTTTGACATTTGTTTAGCATCTCTCAGAGTCAAAATGAAACTGCTCGGCCCGACCTGAAATGAGTGATAAAATACCGAAAAATATCGAGCTCGATTTTTTCGTAATTTCGAATCCGAATGGAGATCTCCGAGTCAAAAAAATCATTTTCCAATAAAATAACAAATATTTGGGTCGATCTACAACAGTCAACCTGTCGCAGGTTAGGTTTTTCGGGCTCAAATAGGATCTAACTTTTTTTCAAGAATTCTGACTTTATTAAACAGCATTTTAATCAAAAAAATCTTTTGACATTTGATAAGTAACTCTCTGGGTTAAAATTCAACTAATCGGCCCGACCCGAAATGGATGTTCCGGTACCGCGAAATCTAGCTCGACTTTTTTAGAATTTTGAGTCGACTTGAACGCCTCCGAATCAAAAAAATCATTTGAGAAGAAAATAGCAAAAATTTTGGCCGTTAACCTGTCTCGGGTTAAATTTCCCAGGCTAGGGACCTCTCTTATGTGTTTTTTTATGAATTGTCATGAAATTTTATAATATTTCTAGGAAGAATAATTTTTACTTTAAGCTTAAGAACGAAGCCAGAGCTATTCTAAACACAGTTTATAATGGTAACAGCACGTGCCAATGTAAGTTTGCTCTTTGAGGACAGAAAAACTGAGGCCTTGCTAGGGACCTCTCTAATGTGTTTATTAGGAATGATCATGAAATTTTAAAGAATTTCTAGGTGGAATAAATTTAACTTTCAGCTTAAGAACGAAGCCAGACAATTCTAACCACAGTTCACAATGGTAACAGCAAGTGCCAATGTAAGTTTGCTCTTTGAGATCGGAAAAACCAACGCCTTGATACGGAACCCTCAAATATGTTTTTTATGAATTTTTATGAAAATTGATAAAAATTCTAGATGAAATTGTATTTACTTTTACGTTAGGCACGTAGCCAGAGCCATTCTAACTACAGTAAACAATGGTCACAGCACGTGCCAGTTTCAGTTTAATCTTTGAGGTCGGAAAAACTGACACCTTGCCAGAGACCTCTCTGATGTATTTTTTATGAAATTTCAAATAATTTCCAGGAAGAATTGTATTGACTTTTGGATAAATAACCTCTCTGAGGTGTTTTTTATTAATTTTCATGAAATTTCAAAAAACTTGCATGTGGAATCGTTTTTTCTTTTGGATTTGGCATGAAGCCAGAGCTATTCTAACAACAGTTCACAATGGTAACAGCACGTGCCAATATAAGTTGGATCTTTGAAGTCGGAAAAACTGACGCCTTGCCGGGGACCCTTCTAATATGTTATTTATGAATTTTCATAGAATCTAAAAAATGTTCTAGGATGAATTTATTTCACTTTCGTGTAAAAGACGAAGCCAGAGCTATTCTAACAACAATTGACAATGGTAACAGCACGTGCAAATATAAGTTTGATCTTTGAAGTTGGAAAAACTGACACCTTGTTAGGGACCTCTCTGACGTGTTTTTTATGAATTTTCATGAAATTGCAAATAATTTCCAGGAGGAATTGTATTTACTTTTGGATTAGGTATGAAGCAAGAGCTATTCTAACCACAGTTCACAATAATCACAGCACGTGCCGAGATTAGTTTGATCTTTGAGGTCGGAAAAACTGACGCCTTGCCAGGGACCCTTTTAACATGTAATTTATGAATTTGAATAGAATTTAAAAAATGTTCTAGGTTGAATTAATTTTACTTTCACGCAAAAGACGAAGCCAGAGCTATTCTGACAACAGTTCACAATGGTAACAGCACGTGCCAATATAAGTTTGATCTTTGAAGTCGGAAAAACTGACACCTTGCTAGGGACCTCTCTGAAGTGTTTTTTATGAATTTTCATGAAATTTTAAAAATTTCCGGGTGGAATTGTATTTACTTTTGGATTAGGCATGAAGCCAGAGCCATCCTGACTACAGTTCACGATGAGAACAGCACGTGCCAATATGAGTTTGATCTTTGAGGTCGGAAAAACTGACGCCTTGCTAGGGACCCTTCTAATATGTAATTTATGAATTTTCATAGAATTAAAAAAATGTTCTAGGTTGAATTTATTTTACTTTCATGTCAGAGACGAAGCCAGAGCTATTCTAACAACAGTTCACAATGGTAACAGCATGTGTCAATATAAGTTGGATCTTTGAAGTCGGAAAAACTGACGCCTTGCCGGGGACCCTTCTAATATGTTATTTATGAATTTTCATAGAATCTAAAAAATGTTCTTGGATGAATTTATTTCACTTTCTTGTAAGAGACGAAGCCAGAGCTATTCTAACAACAGTTCACGATGGTAAGAGCACGTGCCAATAGAAGCTTGATCTTTGAGGTCGGAAAAACTGACGCCTTGCCAGGGATTCTTCTAATATGTAATTAATGAATTTTCCTAGAATTTAAAAAATGTGTTAGGTTGAATTAATTTTACTTTCACGCGAGGAACGAAGCCAGAGCTATTCTAACCACAATTCACAGTGGTAACAGCACGTGCAAATATAGGTTTGATCTTTAAAGTCGGAAAAACTGACAAATTGCTAGGGACCTCTCTGACGTGTTTTTTATGAATATTCATGAAATTTCAAATAAATTCCAGGAAAATTTGTATTTTATTTTGGATAAGGCATGAAGCCAGAGCCATTCTGACTACAGTTCATGATGATAACAGCTTGTGCCGAGATAAGTTTGATCTTTGAGGTCGGAAAAACTGACGCCTTGTTAGGGACCTCTCTGAAGTGTTTTTTATTAATTTACATGAAATTCCTAAAAATTTCCAGGTGGAATTGTATTTACTTTTGGATGAGGTATGAAGCAAGAGCTTTCCTAACCACGTTTGACTATGGTAACAGCACGTGCCAATATAAGTTTGATCTTTGAGGTCGGAAAACTGACGCCTTGCTCGGAGCCTCTCCAACGCGTTTTTGATGAACTTTCATGCAATTTCAAAAAAATTTTTAGGTGGAATTGTATTTACTTTTGGATAAGGCATGAAGCCAGAGCCATCCTGACTACAGTTCACGATGATAACAGCACGTGCCAATATAAGTTTGATCTTTGAGGTCGGAAAAACTTACGTCTAGCTAAGGATCTCTCTGAAGTGTTTTTTATGAATTTTTATGAAATTTCAAAAAATTTGCAAGTGGAATTGTATTTACTTTTGGATAAGGTATGAAGCAAGAGCTTTCCTAACCACGTTTGTTAATGATAACAGCACGTGCCAATATAAGTTTGATCTTTGAAGTCGGAAAAACGGACGCCTAGCCAGGGACCTCTCTGACGTGTTTTTTATGAACTTTCATGCAATTTCAAAAAAAATTTTAGGTGGAATTGTATTTACTTTTGGATAAGGCATGAAGCCAGAGCCATTCCGACTACAGTTCACGATGGTAATAGATGCCCGAACAGAAAGTTTAGCCGGGCGCTAGCAGGGGCCTCGCCAGGTGCCCCGATATTCTAGGTTGGCCCCGGCAGGGCTGAACGGTAAATGTAATGCGGCGCTAGCGGGGGCCCGGCAGGGCGGATTTATTTTGCCAAGAAAAGGAAATTTAGGGCTGTTAGGTTAGGTTCGGGAAAAGTAATTCTTTTTTCTTTCATATTAGTAATTTTTGATTTATAATAATTAAAAAATTGACAATAGGAAAAAAAACAAAAAAAAAAAAAAACATTAAATATTCATATTTATTGAAATTTTTATAAATATATACACGGAGAAAAATAAGTAGGAGTTTCTCCTATTTTTAATAGTACTTTTCGCCGGCAGCTACCTTCTTAATAAAGTTTATGTACTCACCCATACTTTTCTCATAGGTACTTAGAAATAACTCCTGGTGCACCCACTCGAGTTCTCTTAGAACTTTTTCTCGTAGCTAGTGCTTGGAACCAAGAATACCGGGTGCTTCAGGTCGACTCCTGGTGCACCCGGTCAACTTCTCCTGGAACTTTTCCTCGTGATTAAGAATAAGGTATGGGTTGCCCTGGGTCGAACCCAGATCCTGTCCCAGGAAAAGCCAACCGGGTGCCCCGGGTCGACTCCTGGTGCACCCGGTCGAGTTCTCCTAGAACTTTTCCTCGTAAACGGTGCTCGAGATTTAGAACAAGGTACCGGGTGTCCTGGGTCGAATCCTGGAAATGTCTCAGGAAAATCCAACCGGGTGACCTGGGTTGACTCCTGGTGCACCTGGTCAGCTTTTCCTAGGATATTTCCTTGTTTCGACCCAGAATACCAGGTACCGATTACGAGGAAAAATTCCAGGAGAAGTCGATTGGGTGCACCAGGAGTCGACCTGAAGCACCCGGTATTCTTGGTTCCAAGCACTAGCTACGAGAAAAAGTTCTAAGAGAACTCGAGTGGGTGCACCAGGAGTTATTTCTAAGTACCTATGAGAAAAGTATGGGTGAGTACATAAACTTTATGAAGAAGGTAACTGCCGGCGAAGAGTACTATAAAAAATAGGAGAAACTCCTTTTTATTTTTCTCCGTGGATATATTTATAAAAATTTTAATAAATATGAATATTTCATGTTTTTTTTTTTTTTTCCTATTGTCAATTTTTTAATTATTATAAATCAAAAATTACTAATATGAAAGTAAAAAAAATTACTTTTCCGAACCTAACCTAGCATCCCTAAATTTCCTTTTCTTGGCAAAATAAATCCGCCCTGCCTGGCCCCCGCTAGCGCCGCATGACATTTTAAGCTGAGCCCTGCGAGGCCCCCGTCGGGCGTGACGTTTTTGTTTAGCGAGGGCCCTCAAGTCAATCAGGGCTCCGGTGGGGCGGCGCTTGTTCGGGTGGGTTATTTTGGTTTTTTTAAATACGTCGGTGGATTGCGCGTGATTTGCGCTTTAAGAGGGTGTATTATTGCTTTAGTAATTTATCATGCGCTATGTACAGGGGCGTTATTGCATTTTAGGCCCGGGTCTGGATAAAGTTCGACCCCCCCCCCCAACTAATCTTAATATTTTTCAACTCTGAACAGTTCAGTACCTAATTTATAAAAAAAAAAAAACTCAATCCTTGAACCCCCCACAACCCTGGGTGGCCCGAATTCAACAAAAAAAAATTATCAGCTATATCCCAAGCTCTAAACCCCCAAAACCCTGGGTGCCCAAGTTCAACAAAAAAATTGATCAGCTTTCTCCCAAGCTCTAAACCTTCTAAGCCCTGGGTGCCCGAGTTCAACAAAAAAAATTATCAGCTATCCCCCAAGCTCTAAACCCCCAAGACCCTGGGCGTCGAGCTCAATAAATAAACTAATTAGCTATCCCCCAAGCTCTAAACCTCCAAAACCCTGGGTGCCCAAGTTCAACAAAAACTGGTTGGCTATTCCCCAAGCTCCAAACCCCCAAATACCCTAGGTGCCCGAGTTCAACAAAACAACTGGTCGGCTATCCCCCAAGCTCTAAACCCCTAAATACCCTGGGCGTCCGAGTTCAACAAAAAAACTGGTTGGCTATCCCCCAAGCTCTAAACCCACTAAGGCCTGGGTGCCCGAGTTCAACAAAAAAACTGATCAGCTATCCCCCAAGCTCTAAGCCCCCAAAACCCTGGGCGTCAAGCTCAATAAATAAACTAATTAGCTATCCCCCAAGCTGTAAACCCCCAAATACCCTGGGTGCCCGAGTTCAACAAAAAAACTGGTTGGCTATCCCCCAAGCTCTAAACCTTCTAAGCCCTGGGTGCCCGAGTTCAACAAAAAAAATTATCAGCTATCCCCCAAGCACTAAATTCCCAAAACCCTGGTTGCCCAAGTTCAACAAAAAAACTGGTTGGCTATTCCCCAAGCTCCAAGCCCCCAAAGACCCTGGGCACCCGAGTTCAACAAAAAAACTGATCAGCTATCCCCCAAGCTCTAAACCCCCAAAACCCTGGGCGTCGAGCTCAATAAATAAACTAATTAGCTATCCCCCAAGCTCTCAACCCCCAAATACCCTGGGCGTCCGAGTTCAACGAAAAAACTGGTTGGCTATCCCCCAAGCTCTAAACCTTCTAAGCCCTGGGTGCCCGAGTTCTACAAAAAAAATTATCAGCTATCCCCCAAGCTCTCAACCCCCAAATACCCTGGGCGTCCGAGTTCAACGAAAAAACTGGTTGGCTATCCCCCAAGCTCTAAACCCACTAATTTCTGGGTGCCCGAGTTCAACAAAAAAACTTATCAGCTATCCCCCAAGCTCTAAACACCCAAATACCCTGGGTGGCCCGAATTCAACAAAAAAAAAATTATCAGCTATCTCCCAAGCTCTAAACCCCCAAAACCCTGGGTGCCCAAGTTCAACAAAAAAATTGATCAGCTTTCCCCCAAGCTCTAAACCTTCTAAGCCCTGGGTGCCCGAGTTCAACAAAAAAAATTATCAGCTATCCCCCAAGCTCTAAACCCCCAAGACCCTGGGCGTCGAGCTCAATAAATAAACTAATTAGCTATCCCCCAAGCTCTAAACCTCCAAAACCCTGGATGCCCAAGTTCAACAAAAAAACTGGTTGGCTATTCCCCAAGCTCCAAACCCCCAAATACCCTAGGCTGATAATTTTTTTTTGTTGAATTCGGGCCACCCAGGGTATTTGGGTGTTTAGAGCTTGGGGGATAGCTGATAAGTTTTTTTGTTGAACTCGGGCACCCAGAACTTAGTGGGTTTAGAGCTTGGGGGATAGCCAACCAGTTTTTTCGTTGAACTCGGACGCCCAGGGTATTTGGGGGTTGAGAGCTTGGGGGATAGCTAATTAGTTTATTTATTGAGCTCGACGCCCAGGGTTTTGGGGGTTTAGAGCTTGGGGGATAGCTGATCAGTTTTTTTGTTGAACTCGGGTGCCCAGGGTCTTTGGGGGCTTGGAGCTTGGGGAATAGCCAACCAGTTTTTTTTGTTGAACTTGGGCACCCAGGGTTTTGGGGGTTTAGAGCTTGGGGGATAGCTGATCAGTTTTTTTGTTGAACTTGGGCACCCAGGGTTTTGGGGGTTTAGAGCTTGGGGGATAGCTGATAATTTTTTTTGTTGAACTCGGGCACCCGGGGCTTAGAAGGTTTAGAGCTTGGGGGATAGCCAACCAGTTTTTTTGTTGAACTCGGGCACCCAGGGTATTTGGGGGTTTACAGCTTGGGGGATAGCTAATTGAAATATATATTTAGATTATCCAATATACTTAATAGAAAACAATTTCCAATTGTTTTAGCTTTTTGCAGTGAAAGTTAATAAATTAAAAGGACAAAGTTTTGATGAAGTAGGCTTATATTTAAAAACAGAATTTTTTTGTCATGGACAGTTATACGCTTCATTATCAAGATCTAAAAATTCTGGTAAAATCTTTATTCAAAACGAATTAACAGGTGAAGAAATAATTAAAAATATAGTATGGAAAAAAGTATTTGAATAAAAAAATGAAAAAAGAAGAAACAAACATAGATAAAAGAAGAAATTAAGAAAAAAAAAGAAACAAACATGAAAATTTGATGAAGAAAGATATGAAGAGAGAAGAAAGATGAAAAAAGAAATGATGAAAGAAGAATTGAAAAAAGATATGAAGAAAGAAAAAAGATAAAACAAATTAAGATCATAAGTTTAGTTATAGTTTAATTATAAATTATATTCTAAATGAAAAGAAAACATTGAAATAATGCAGAAATATACTGTGGCCAAGAGATGGAAAAATTGATGAATTATTTTAATAGTTAATAAAATTAAATAAATAAAATTTTAAAATAATAATGGGGGGTGGGCGAGCGGAGCGAGTAGGGAGGAACCTCCCCTAGTATATATATATATATATATATATACTGATTTACCCAATTTTATTAGTTATTCATTTTTTTCTGGTTAAAATTTTAGGTAGCTTCGTCGAGAACGAGAGGGTTATCGATTTTTAATGACGAATCAATTAAATAATTTGTCAATTTTATTTTTCAAGAAAGAAAGATTGTTGAAAACAAGAGTACTCGAACGCATAAAACTCGTCTGTTAGATATTATTTGATTTCAATACTTTCAACTGTTCTTATTGAAAAATATTTCAAGAATCAGAATATAAAATTTTAAAAATGGGGCACAGTTAATGCGCTTAAATTGTTTCGTGTTTTTGTTTGTTTTCATTTTCATCCGTATTTTAATTTAGTAAGAATTCGGCCAAGAAATAACCGAACTCGCCGTAATTTTTACTTTTTTAAAAGTATGTTTTTAGATTTTACTTAAGTCGACAGGATATCTAATACGCTCTTCTAATCCAGAATGAGCAATCAGTGTTTGTCGTAAGTTAGTTTAATAAATCACTAACCAGCCACTCGAATTCGAGGTGGCCGTCACCTAAAATCGGAGTGGCAAAGCTACATGCATGAAGGTGGCGAGCGCCAGCCTCATAGCAATAGGTACTCTTCTAGTGTATGGGCGCCGCCACCGGTCCGAAAAGGAACCAGTAAAAGTCCTTAAACAGATGTTCTGATATTTATAGTTTAAAACTTTTGAATGGTAAAATTTAATATTCACTGAAACTTTATACGCCAAAACCACCTTGATAGTAGAACCTTATCCAGATTTAAAGCAGTATAGCCAATACTAAATTTTACCAACATAAAATGACACGCCAATCAGTTATTTTTTTAAAGATAAAATACGAAAAAAGCCCTGATGACTTAGAATCTAAGTTTTCGTAGCCGTTAAATGTCTTGTAACAGTGCTTGAAAATTTCAATGGTCTTTATCTACAATAAATTTCGCAAGTATAAATTACAGTTAATTGATTCAAAACCCTAAATTAAGACATTTCAAATTTCATTATTTAATTAACTGATATTCGGTCCCCGGCGCAGAGCAAGACTTACAAGGAGTGGCTACACCCTGCGGGTCTCCGATCCTAACGAAACATTGGGGATCGTTTTCTAATATCAAAATATGAAGAAATCTGTTAATAATTCCGTCCAATGAGGCCTTAAAAACGATTCGCCATCTAGCTCATATGGCATTTTTAGCACTTATTTGTTTTTTTAGCTAATTTTCCAAAAATTCCTGTTCAAAGCTTATTGCATGTACAGAATTCTGCAACCTCGGGTTCATTTTGTTTTTTTTATAAATTTTTGAGAAAAAATATTCTGAGACATCGTTTTGATAAAGTTTTTCATTTACAATCAAATTTTTAAAAAGCCAAAAAACCCTAAAAAATGCTTCAAGAAATCCTCTTAGCCCAGGGTCAAACTCATCAAAAGTTTACTTTAAGAATATTTTTCCTCCAAAGTAAATGACAAAGTAAAGAGAATGCGAGGTTGCAGAATTTTGTAAATGCAATAGGCTTTGAAAAAGAGTTTTCGAAAAATTAGCTAAAAACCCAAAAAAGTGCTAAAAATGTCATATGAGCTATATGGCGAATCGATGTCAAGGCCCCATTGGACGGAATTATTGATAGATTTCTTCATTTTTTGATATTAGAAAACGATCCCCAATGTTTCGTTGGGATCGGAGACCAGCAGGGTGTAGCCACTCCTTGTTAGTACTTCGTTCTGGAGCGGAATCACATTGTAAGTATCTAATTTTATCCATCCAACGAGAAATATGAAGTTAGCTAAGAGTCGGAGAAAGCCAACCATTACCGGTTGGATCTGGGCCATATAACTGAATAATAATTGTTTAAAAAAATTCAATCAAATTTTCATTAGCCTAATACAATGGTGTGCCCTATAAGTAAAAAAATTTTTACTCAGGAAGCCCAAAATATAAGTTTAAATTAGGAAATTTATTACAATCAATACAGATTTATTTGATTGAAAATTTCTCAATACTGTATAATACATGAATTGATAGTAAATTATTTCAAATTACAACGATGAGTTATTTGTCTTCTAGTTGCTTATCTCGTGCAATAACTAGTTCGTCAAATTTTACCATGTAAGTTGTACCTTTATGCCAATGAGCTGATACTTTTGCTACCTGAAAAACAAAAATAATACTATTTAAATTTGAAATAAAATTGTAACTTAATAAATTGTAGTAAATACTTGGGAATCCACCCTAAGCACTAAATATTTCTTTATTTACGTGCAAAGTAAGTAATTTTAATGTACCATTAAAATTAACAAGTTATTAAGGAGATTTACGGTTAAAACTCGTGTCTGACTGTATTGAAAAAAGGTATTAACTGCGACCCTAATGACTAACTACTTGAGAAGGAGAGAAAGGGGATGGAACAGAAAATAAAAACACTAAGTTTTTTTTCAAACACAAGCTCTGTCAACTTTATTTATTGAATAATAAAAAAAAATTATATTTCATTGGATAATAATAATAAAGATAGGACGCATCTGAGAGCATAAGACAACTTTTAAAATCGAACAGCTTCTTGTATTATGTTTACTCGAAGGCAACTCGAGTGCAATTATCGAAAAGCTCTAAAAGCTGTGGAAACGAAGAAGCAAATTAAAATGAGAACTAATCGACTGGAAAAAAAAAAACAAACGATCTCCGAACAAACCAAAAGCAGAAATAAAGGCACTCTAATTCGTAAAAAATTCTGCCCAGCTTGTTGTAATAGAAAAAAAAATTTTCTTCATCCGATGGTCGAAAATACGTACATTCCTCCCGGATTTTTCAGTCGAAAGTTCGACTTTGCCGCGTTAGTAGGTAAACAAGCGCGCCCAGCATAACAACGGGATGAAAAAAATCTCGAACTCCCTGATGTATATGGCAGCAGCATAATTTTTTTAACCTAGCACCCTTTGCAAATAAAATAACTTAAGAAGAAGCAAATTTTGAAGTGCTCAACAAAAATTTTTGGAAATATGCATGCTAACAATGCTTTTTTTTTGTGTTTGAAAAATTTATAAATATATTATTAAAAATCTTATGACTAAGAAAACTAAGCTTTAACGATACAAAAGTTATGAATGGAAAAACAGTGTTAATTTTTATGAATAACGTGATGATCACACAGCAGTTCTATTAATAAAACGAAACAAGGAATGAGGCTATGTAAATTAATTTTTTTATTTTGGTTTTTGCTATGTATGTGGCACGTGAGTGCGTGTGAGGAGTGAGGATATTGAATGTAAACGTATTGGTATTAGTAGGTGTTTATTTCATGCTGTCTCGAATACAACTGGTGGCCGCTCGGTGGGCCTCGAGCGCGATCACAGGCGGCTTACATATTCTGCCACGCTTGCACATTCCATACTAACACACGTACACTACACTCCTCCCTTGTTTTACATCGGAAGGCTCGCTCTATCGGCCAGACACTTTGACCGACGTATAGGTAATACAATTTGATTTTTATGGCGATTAACGAACGCACCCGAGTTGGTTTGTACATGATACGTTGACGGTGACAGTTGTTTAAGTACTCTGCCCGGAATTCGCTTACCCCCCGAAACTCCGTGGTTGTCAATCATCACCTCATCCCCTGCCTCTAACCGTATTTTCCGCAGATGTTGCCCGCGCGCTACTAACTTCTCCTGCTTTTCTTCAACTTTACCGCGAAGATTGGGTCGTAGGAGATCGAACCGCGTTTTCAGCTCGCGGTTGTACAGCAAACTAGCTGGTGTTTTTCCCGTGGTGCAGTGAGGCGTGCTGCGGTAATCGAACAAGAACTTCTGTATAGCGTTTGCGACACTCTCCCCTCCTTGCACAATTTTTTTTACTTTATCTTTGAAAGTTCCCACAAAATTTTCTGCTGCGCCGTTCGTTGCTGGATGATATGGAGGTGAGTAGCTGTGTTTCACCCCGCGGTGATCTAGGAAATCGTTGAATTCTGAGCTTGCCAGGTTTTTGCCGTTGTCTGTGACCAGGTGGTCTGGTAGGCCATGTCTTACAAAAAGCTCTTGGAAAGTTTCCACGAGTTTGTTTGCCTTAGTGTTTTGTCCAAAGTTTATCACTTCCGGCCATTTTGAGTATGCGTCTACCACTACTAAATAAATGTCACCGAATAGTGGTCCTAGGAAATCTGCGTGTACTCTTTCCCATGGTTTTTCCGGCCATGGCCAGGGGGTTGGGATAGCCTGTGGCGATGCTTTCTGGTTTTCGACACAGATCTTGCATGACTTCACTAGATTTTCTATGTCTGCGTCTATGCCTGGCCACCATACGTATGAACGGGCCAGTGCCTTGATTTTTACAATTCCAAGGTGCGATGTGTGGAATTCACTGAGTAGTCGACTTTTCATACAGTCCGGTACAACTATTCTTCTTCCCCAGAATAAGCATCCTTCTTCGACTGAGTCGATTTTTCTTTGAAAAATATTTCTTTTCTTCCGCGTTTAGTTCATTACTTTGTTTTGGCAGTCTAAAAATGCAGAATTTTATAATCTTCGACAGTGTTTGATCGCGTTTTGTCTCTTTCTGTACTGTGCGCCAGTTTAGATTATTTTCGTTCTCTGAGATGTAATTTATTGGCGTGAATTCTGCCCCGAACGTGTCCGTGTCGTCTTTGATTGGTAGACGTGAGAGTGCGTCGCAGTTTGCGTTTTGTGACGATTTAACCCACTCTATGTCGTACTGGAAACCTGAGAGGAAATATGCCCATCGTTGAAGTCTGCTTGCTGCTGTCAGTGGGATATCACGTTTCGATCCAAAGATTGTTTCCAGCGGCTTATGATCTGTGCGTAAAATAATTTTCCACCCGTAAACGAAATCGTAGAATTTCATGAACCCAAAAATAATTGCATCTGCCTCTTTATCGTTTATTGCTCTATTCAGTTCGTTATCGGGGATGCGTTTTGAAGCGTATGCGATAGGCCACTCTGAGCCGTCTTTGTACCTGTGAGATAATATTGCTGAGGCCGTAATATGAATTACTTCCTCATTTGGGTCGTAGTGAGCTAAGACTGTTGGTGAGATTAATTCGTTCTTTACCCATGAAAAAGCTTCATCACATGCTGCAGTTTTTTCGCTCTGTTCTTCAAAAATCTTTCGTAGAAGTTAATAAGACCAAGAAATGACGTCAGCTGTTTGTTGTCTACGGGCCTCGGTGCTTCGTACATTGCTTTAACCTTCGATTTTGCTTTGTGTAGCCCGTTTTTGTCAATTACGAACCCCTAAAACCTCGATTCTATCTTTCATCAGTTCGCATTTATCTTTGTTTAACCGAAAACCTGCTTTTTCTAGTCTCTCGCAGACTGCGCGTAGATTATTCAAATGTTCTTCGTTCGTTTTACCCGTTACGTATACGTTATCTAAATACGCGATCGCGAAAGGTATGCCCTGTAAGCATTAGTTCATTATCTGTTGAAATTCGGCCGGAGCGCATGACGTGCCTTCAGTCATTTTAGTGTAACGTAAAAGCCCGACGTGTGTTGTGATTGTCACCAAATCGCGCGATTCTTCAGCGACCGGTATTTGCATGTATGGATGTGTTAAATCAAGCTCAGAAAAAGTTAACCCGTGTTGTAAAACTTCAAAAATATCGTCGATTCTAGGGATTAAAAATTTAGAAATTTGCAAATTCGGATTTAATGTTACTTTGAAATCTCCGCAGATTCTAACTTGGCCGTTACTTTTCTGTACTATGAGAATTGGTGATGCCCATTCGCTTGCGTTTACCTTTTCCAAATGACTCAGTTTTAATAATCGCGATATTTCTTCTTCGACCTTGGGCTTTAACGCGTATGGCACGTGCCTCGCAGCGAATGCGACCGGCTTAGTATTAGGTTTCAAGTGTAATCTTATCTGTCTTTTATTGTAAAAACCCGGCGATGTATCAAAAAGTATTTTAAATTCTCTCATCAACATTTCTATCGCATCACTCATACATAATTTGTTAATTACATTTTCATTTTTTTTCGCGTTTTCTGATTTTAAGTACAATTCTGAAGGCCATAACCCGAACGCTGCTAGCCATTGACGGCCGATAAGTGGTGTTTTGTTACCTTTCAAAATTAGACAGTGCAATGTTTTTGTTATCCCATTAAACTTTACCTTTAAATTTTCCAATTGCCCTCGCGGTTCCATTTTATTATTCTTGTAACCTACCAGTCGGGTTTGCGTTTCTACAATTTCAATATTAGCAAAATTTATGTTTACAAATTTCTCGGACATGACCGAAAAGTACGTGCCGGTATCGACTTCTATTTTTACCGGTTTACTGTTAATTACAACTGTTACAAACCACGGGTTCGTGGCGTCGCTTATTTTAGTGTTACCTGCGTAATTTATGTTGAAAAACTCGGAATGGTGTTGTACTGCTGACGTTGCGTCGTTGATGTGGTCCTCCTCTTCCTCCACGTCGCTGCTACCTTCCTGTAAGAATTTGTTTGCCCGTTTCTTCTTTTTTATGCAGGCCCTTTCTAGGTGACCTTTAATTTTGCAGAAGTTGCATACGGCGCTTCGGTATCTGCAAGAGTGTTCCATGCCCTTCCAATCCACAGCAGTAACATTTTAAGTTGTTTTTCGGACCTTTTCTTGATGTAGTGGTCTGGGTCCCGTGGTATTGGTTTGAGTGGTTGTGTTGCCACCAGCCTTGGTTTGTGTGCTCTTTGATTGTAAAATTTTCTTGTCTTGGGTTTGAGTTCGTAAAAGAACTGCTGGCTCCAGCTGCGTTTTTCATAGCGCTTTCTCTCACCAATGCTTCCTTGTAAGCTGCGTCAAAAGTTAAATTCGTAAGCTTAAAAAGTTCAACCCTGGTTTTTTCATTTTGTATACCGCAGACAAATTGATCCCGGAGTGCTTTGTCCATATCTTCGAAATTACAGTGCAAGGATAGGTGTCGTAGCCTTGTTGTGAATTCTGCTACGGTTTCGTGTGCTTCTTGTTTAGCACGGTTGAATTTACACCGCTCCATTACTTCTGATGGGGTTGGCTGTATGTGCTCGTTCATGATCTTTTTTAGTTCGTCGTAGGTTTGTAATGGGGTATTTCTTAAGAAAAGGGCCTCCCTTAAATAATTAAAAGAGTTTCCCGGGCCCTCCCACTACAAGAAAATTCACACAAAAAAAACTCGGGAAAAACTCCTTAACTCCGGGGGTAGGGTTCCCACGGAAAGAAAATCTCCAGGACTGGTCAGTGAGCTAGAGAGAGAAGAAATAAATTATTGCAAAAATCTTGGTTGAATTTGATTTTATTCTTGTCTACGAATCAAGTCTACAATTGCAAAAAAAAAAAAAAATTTTTATTTGACAACAAAGGAAATATAACTATAAGATTGTCTAAAAAATGGCGGGACGCCGCGCAAACCAAATCAAATCTATACCGCCACAAATTTAATTGTACGCGAAGAAATTTTATTTACACATACCACAACTAAAAACTAAGAAAACCGCCTCATACAACTTTTCATTAATTAATATAGAATCTTACGTTTCACCCAAAAGAAAATTTTTTTATATCCAAAATGGCCACTTTTTCTTTGTTTTCCAACTCTCAATTGTAAAAGGAAATTAACCCAAGTTTTTTTTATATTCTTCTATCGCCTAGCTGTAATAAGAAACAAAAAAAAAAAATGTCTACAAACTCAAAATTTAAAAGAAACTGGAAAAAGAAACTTAAAAAAAAAGTCTACGAAAGAGAAACTTAGAAAGGAATCACACTCTCAAAACACAACCTTACACTTCGGCTACTGAGAACAGAGTGACGCTTCCCCGCAATGCGTTAGTATCATTGCGCGTTTCATTTCGGCATCTTCAATCTTTTTTACAAAAAAATGAAGTTCCAGCTTGTCTATGAACGACTCCCAGTTGTCCGTTCCAAACTTGAAAAAAATTTTTATTTCTGACATGGCACTGTCTTCTGAATCTGTGTCTCTGACTTCTTCGTTTGAGCTTTCGTTTTGCGAGAAGTGAGCTGCTGACTTGTTACACCTGTGTAATAAAAACACTCGCGCACAGTTCATTGCCCCCTCTCCGCGGCACAGCCAAAGCCGTGATTGGCTGCGCATTTAGCGCGGATAAAGTTATAAAAACGGTGTCACGCGCCGCGCGCATCATCAGTCGGAGCCAGCTGCTCTAGCAGGCCACGACTCGACCCCTCCTAGGCAGTCAGCTAGGGAACCTGAATAAAGACAGTTAATTAAATTTCACTTGTGTAATCTTCTTCCCGATCCCTTCTCTTTTGCGATCAGGAGGGCGGCCACACCCGAAGTGTGCACCGCATGAACGGCAACCACGAGGAAGCTGTCGTTCCACCCCCACGTCGGGCGAGACAGAGAGAGCGATATCGGGAACGTCGACGCCTCGCGCGGAAGGAGCAGAGAGCACAAGCCAGCGAGAAGAAAAGGCTGGCAGCTCGGCGACCTTCGAGCCCCCCTCACTGTTCCGGCCAAGACGACACTTCTTCGGGTGACTCCACCAGTCCGGAGATCCCTCGCAGGTTGAAGAGCGTCGTCCTCGTAGTTCCTCCCCGGAGGCCGAACTTTAGGCCCGCATCTGGCCAGGACGACTCTTCCACCCAGTCGGTCAAAAGACCACTAGCCTCTCAGTCGAACTCCGTCGTCCGTGCTCCTGTTGCGGTGGTTAGACGATTCCTCCACCCCCGGGTCACAGGGCCGTGGCGGAAGACGGACCCACTCTCGACAGTGGATTTGACCAGGAGGACGGCAAAAGGTGCATCTGCGGCAGGCGGGATTTGCCTCCGGTTGGACACAACCCGACGAAGAGCTTCCGAGTAGTTCGGGATACCAAAGCTCCGCAGGACGAGCTTCCGGGTGAAGACGTTCTCAACCTGGACGCGTCCGACATCGAGAACTCTCCGGAAAAGGCTCCGGCATCCCCTCCTTCCTCGGCTACTCGGCCTGGGGTATTCCAACGCCTGGAACCTGAGCATAGAGCCAACCGGCCGTGGTGGAAGACGCGGGCACCTAAAGAGACGCGCCCCCGCGTTGCTCGATTCTACGTTACCGACGACGTCCCCCGCGAAGATCGTGACGCCGAGCGCCGATCTTCTCTCAAAGGATTGACTCGACGGAGGCGACACCGATCCCTCATCCGTGCCAGGCGAGCGCTAGGACCGATCAACCCCTCTAACCGTCAACGACACTACCCGATTCAGAGAGAGAGGCATCTCTGAGCCTCATAAACGGAGGTATTCTAAAAAACCGGCCCTTTTCAGGGCTACACCTTGTTTAGACGTATAACAGACTGTGCGTTGACGTTTCCTTGTGTGCTTTTTGGAATTTTTGTATTTCGTGTGTCAGCGACCTTGTTTAGAGCTGCTTTAGTGTTGTCGATTTGGAATTCGCCTGAATTTTCGCAATTGCTAGGGTCAACGCCTTTCTATTCTCCGGCTTCTGTGAGTCGGTCTTTGGAATCTGCTGATGAGATTGAGATTTTTGGTATGCACTTATTTGAATTATCAATAAGTGTTGCCTTCAGATCTGACTCCTGTTCGGATTTTTCTTCTTCAGAACTTTCTTCTGTTGCGTCTTTGTGATCTAGATTTTCTTCTGCTACCGAAGAGAGATAAATTTTCGATACTCTTTTATCAGTTTTCCTGAGATCTTCAACGTTTAATAAGTTCAGTAGTTCGTAACTCTTTTCTCTACACTTCTCGTAAGTGTAACTCTTATATGGGGCTAAGTTATCTATCAGAGTCTGTTTTTCAGCTTCCTTTAGGTTAATGGATTCTTTAATTTCACTAAATTCTTTTGCTAATTTTACAAGCTGTTCTTTCTGAAGTGTGTTGAGGACTATTTTGATGTCGAAATTTTCCAAATATTCTACCAGCTGTTCTTTGTTTAAGTTGTGTACCCACGTAGCTGTTTTGCCTTTGATTAAATTTTTAATCTTTTCAGTAATTTTAGCACTCATTAATTTTGTACGCTCGTCGCGCTGTTTCACTGTATCACTTTTTTCTTGTATTGTGGATGTGCTTATACCTGCGCTCGTCACGCTTATACTTTGTTGTAAAATGATTTGTTAGAGTGTTGTATTTGATTTAATGTAAACTCTTTAGCGCTCGTCGCGCCCTTCACTGTAAGTTCTCGTAGAGTTTTTATTTGCACTGTTTCCTTTTAAATCCTCGTCGCCAATTGCTATGTATGTTGCATGTGAGTGCGTGTGAGGAGTGAGGATATTGAATGTAAACGTATTGGTATTAGTAGGTGTTTATTTCATGCTGTCTCGAATACAACTGGTGGCCGCTCGGCGGGCCTCGAGCGCGATCACAGGCGGCTTACATATTCTGCCTCGCTTGCACATTCCATACTAACAAATATACACTACAGTTAATTTTAGATTGATTTACGTGCGCTTAACATACAAAAAATTGCATGTAAAGGTACTTATCGTAATAAAAAATTAATAAAAAAAGAAAAGATGCCACCCAATAACCTCATTAATTATACTAATAATAATCACAATCATGTTTATTTCAGTATCACCAAAAAAGTTAGCCATAACTTTTCAATTATTTTTTTTTAGACATTTTTAAATATTTTTATTGGCTGATAAACTACGCAAAGCACGTTTTTTTTTAAAATCATTTGGTGTAAGATAATTTTCAAGGTCTATGTACCTCATAATGTCAATAAATATTACAAAAGTCAATGATTGAACTGCACAGTTCCTCGCACGAATGTTGTGGGCGTTTTCGCAATCAAACAAATAGATCCATTTTTGTATAATGTCCCACATGAACAAATTAAAATCAATGTTTCAAAATTAATAATGTAACTAGCAAAGAAATGTTTACATTTAAGTTATGCGGTTATGCATTGTAACAGGGGTGGATTTAAGGGTTTGTATGAGCCGATACAAATACCCACGGTGCGTACTAAATCCTTATCACCTGTACTTAGTGCTTATCCAAGCACTCGTCAAACTGCACCTCGTCGACCTGAAATAATAAAATGAGGAAATCGCATCCGCGAATATTACTATACTTCGCGACGCGGTCGGCTAGTTCGTTTACCGGTAGTGGGTGCGGGTATTGAAACAGGATCGATTCGCAGGAACACCAGGTTTAGTCAATAAAAGTTAGATTAATAATTTAATAATTTATTATAACAAATCTAAACCTAAAATACAAATTCCGAATTACGACTCGGTGTCGTTCAAACCAGTAAACAAATAATTGCCAATACTCTCCAAATCGAGTCGCACGCGCACACAACAGCCAGCTGCTACCGGCAGCTGACAAGCGCGTGAGAAAAACAAAGATTGTTACAATACAAGTGTACTGAGTACAATCACACGCATTCACACTTACTCGCACATATACAATTAACTTACGGAGTCGCTAAGGTGGACCTCATACCAAGCCGTCAGGCTAAACAAAATGCCAGGCTACGACGCCTACCAGCCGCAATAGCTACCACACTCGAGTCGCCTTGTAGCCGTCGTAAAGCGGTCCAGGCGTTGATGTGAACTGACAATTTCACAATTAAACACCACACTTACACACCACAACAACGCGCGACACGAATGACAATAATTGCTTCGACTTCCGTAACGAGCGAGGTTCTCCAAGATCTGCCATGAATCGATCTCCAGATCTTTGCGTGTCTGCCGGACGTCAGTCAAGTTCCCCGTCGTCTGCGGCTTCTAAAAGCCGGTTGACTCGTCTAGACAGAAGAATGCTTCCCGGGCGATGAGCATCGATCCCGCACCTTCTGTCTCTTCCAACCCTCTCTTCGACGGCGTGCTACTCCCGAGGAGTCCGGTAAGCCGTCGACCCGAGACGAGTTAACTTCCATGTACGTGCGAACGCTCGGACACGAAAACTACGAGTAGCTTCCCGATTCCCGCTCCACCACCTCAGAGGTCCGCTCTGAGCTGCGTTCGACAGCCACGTGATTCGCGCCAAATCCTAAATCGTTACCGACGATTTCATTACGATCACTGACTGTCACAGCATGTGCGCGTTGCAACTTATGTTTTGTTGGCAGCAGCCGCATTTGTCGACAC
The DNA here is from genome assembly GCA_038277355.1 of Encarsia formosa. Lineage (NCBI taxonomy): Eukaryota > Metazoa > Arthropoda > Insecta > Hymenoptera > Aphelinidae > Encarsia > Encarsia formosa. Next base: position 25,565,767 of record CM076187.1, read on the forward strand.
GAGCACATCGAGAACAAAAATGTAACTATATGTATAAAAAAAAGTTAAAAAATAAAAGCCATGAGTCTTTGAAAAGAACTCGCAGGGAGGAAAGAATAACATGGCCACGTCCTGTGCTACCAGATGAAGTGAGGTTAATATGGTTATTTAAATTAATTAGCGTACGTTCGACCTCAGATAAAGAAAAATAGTATGCATTACTCGAGAGAGAGTGAACAGTCTCACACTGCGCGATATAATGCTCTCGGCTTCTCACTTTCACTTTTTTTCTTCACCCAAAAATACTTAAAGTCTTAAAATCATGCATTAAAATACAAAACTGCTGCATAGGCATCGAAAAATCAGTGTGAAATCACGTAAAAACGATGCGAGTTAATGGATAGAGGCTGTGTTCTACGAGTACTGTTGGAAATCGATAATAATTATATTTCATTTCGCTTGTTCGGAGATATTAAATGTAATTTACGCAGCTCAGCTGCCAACAACGCCACTTTTAGAGCAAAAGAAAAGACAAGGAAATAAGGTAAATCTCCGCTTCAACAGGAGAGCGGCACGTACGTATATGTGTGTGTGTGTGTGTGTGTGTGTGTGCGCAGTACGAGTATGCGTGAGTGACTGAGTGACACATGCGTGAACGGCGCTGCTTGGAGCAGTCGCGAAGAGTCGTCCGTAATAGACACCACGTGCATTGGGACGCACGTTATTAATGTGTAAACTAAACTACAATTATACTTATTAATCAATAATAATTAATAAAACGATCTACGAATTATTAATCCTCTGATACGAAAATCACAACATGGTAGCAGGCCAGTAGTTGCTTTTGAACGAACAATAAGTAAGTGTAGTTGGAACGTGCGGTGAAGGAAAAAAATGTGCTCTAAAAATCTTTTAACTTTTCTGTGTCTACTGTCTCAGGGGCACAGAAAATAATATTACTCCGGCCAAGTTTGAAAACGAAGTGTTAAAAAGGCAAAAAGAATTTGAGGAAAACTCCGTGCGATTATCGGATGCACCTGGAGTTAAAATCTTGCAAGCGCCTGGTGGGTTATGTAGCTAAACGAACGCATGGTAAAAGTGAGCACATGTCTGAATTATAATTGAGTACTGTAAATTGTTAAATGGGCAACGAGTTAAATAAAGAAAAATTTAACGAACACGAATTAAACGAAATTGTGAATAATTCAAATTTTGAGTTAAAATTAGAAAATAGAAATTATTTACGGAAAATTTTTCTGAAAGGTTTAAAAAGAGTTTTAGTTCTCGACCGAGTGGTAAATAAACCTAAATTTGTACAAAAAATAAAAATAACGAAAATGTCTAAAACCGAGGAGGTGAAAGTGTAAATTTTTGACGGTCGCGACTACAGCATTTCGAAAAAACGACTCTTGCTGGCATTAAAAATTAAAAAATGTGATGAACCAGCAAAAAGAGATGGAGCCGTTACAGATGAACTAGAAGAGTGGCAAGAAAAAAATGACAAAGCCATGAGTTACATCTACAATAACATTTCAAACGATCAATTCCAATTTATTGGAGAAGAAGATTCAGCTTTTGAAATAATGAAAGTGATTGATAAAATGTATTTAAAAGAATCGATAGCACTACAGATTTGTATAGGAAATAAATTAGATAAAATAAGATTGAAAAATTACGAAGACTCGAGTATATTCTTTTTAGATTTTGAAAAAACAGTGAACGAATTAAAAAGTGCTGGTGGAAATGTGAGTGAGCAAGAAAAATTAAATTATATTCTCAAGACTCTACCTGACTCCTTGAGTTATATAGATGATTTAATTGATGTGCTTAGAGAAGAAGACAGAAACTGTGATTTTATAAAAAGAAAAATAGTGATGTGGGAAACTAAGTATAATAGTGACTCGAGTAAAAAGAAAGCAAGTGTTTTTTAAGTTGAACGGAAAAATTTAATTTGTTATGGTTGTGGCGAGCCGGGCCACAAGAAAATGGACTGCAAAAATCCTTGGTTAAAAGGACCAGGTGGAGGTGGTCAAAAAGGAGCTGGTGCCTACAACAAAGGAGGTGCACGAGGTCTGCAAGGCCGACAGCAGCAGCAGACGACGCGCGGTGGACACAGCCGCGGCCGCGGCAGAGGCAGCTCACAGCGAGATAACAACAGAGCAGACGGAGCAGGCCACGGAGCGGGGCAGCAGCGAAACCACGAGAGCTACAACTACAACAATGAACGAGAGTTTCCAGGTTCGTTTTTGGCGCAAGTAATGCGTAATAATAATAATGATGTAAAAGCGAATGTTCATAATTGTAATGTAAATAGAATAGATTAGATATTAGATAGCGGATGATCGGATCATATCGTAAATGATGATTCGTATTTTTCTGAGTCTGTTTTTTTGAAAAATCCGATTAAAGTCAAAGTCGGTGATGGTAGAATTTTAGAGGGAACTAAAGTCGGTAAAATCACAACTTATTTTATTGTTGACAGTAAACGAATGGAAATCAATTTATCCAATGTATTCTATGTAAAAAATATGGGTAGGAATTTAATTAGTTTTGCGCGCGTTACGGATAAGAATAAATTTTTTTGAATCGGTGATACTGCGAAAATTTATGATAAGAATGATAGATTGTTAGGAATTGCTTTTAAAGATAATGGTTTATACAAAATGAGTAGTTTTAATTTTAACGGAGAAAATTATAATACTCAAAAAAATTTGAGTGGCATGACTACGAAAAAAAAGCTTCACCGAATGCTTGGTCACTTGAATTTTAAATACTTAAATTACATGTGCAAAAATAAATTAGTTGACGGTTTACCCGAGAAGTTAGAATCAACCTATTTAAAATGTGGTACATGTTTGAGAGAGAAAATGAATAATTTGCCATTTAAAAATAATAGATCTAGAGCCAGTGAAATTTTAGAGTTGGTACATTCGGATTTAAATGGTCCTCACAGGACAATCAGTTTTGATAGATCAAAATATTTTTTTAGTTTAATAGATGATTATAGTAAACTTGCAGTAATTTATACTATTAAATCTAAAAATGAAGTTTATGAGTGTTTTGAGAGTTATATGAATAAAGTACAAAATTTAACCGATAAAAAGATTAAGAAATTCAGATGTGATAACGGGCGAGAATATTTAAATAAACATATTTATGCTTTGGCTAGTGAGAATGGCATATCTATTGAACCATGCCAACCAGACGTGCACAACTAAATGGTGTGGCTGAAAAATTTAATCAAACGATCATGAACTCCGCGAGATGTTTGATGTATGAGGCTGACGTGAATAATAGATATTGGCCAGAAGTTGTAAAAACAGCTGTTTATTTAAAGAATAGAACTTTTACGAGAAGTACGATAGAAACTAAAACACCTTTTGAGATATTTTTCGGTAAAAGGCCGAATTTGAGTAACATAAAATTATACGGTAGTAAAGTCTTTGTTAGAGTACTGGACGTAAAAAGAAATTCTAAATGGGATAGAAAAGCCGACGTGGGTATTTTGATAGGTATGATAATGTAGGATACAAAGTTTTAATTAACGGTAGAATTTTTGTTGCACGACATGTTGAGGTAATCAAAAATAAAGATAGTTTAATCGGTTATAATGGGGAGGAAGAAGAAAGTGATTTTAGTGATGATAATGATTCTTGTGAGAGCATTTCGAGTAAAAACTCTGAATCCGATGTTTTAATGAAAGAATCTGGAAGTGAGAGATTAATCGATAAACAAAAGAAAAGTCCGGAAATTAAAAGTAAGAAATCAGCCCCGAATATTTTGAGAAGGTCTACTAGAGACAGAAAGAGACCAGATTTTTATAGCGCGAATTTGGCTGATACGAAAGTAATTTATGTAAATTTAGTTAACGCGGAAAGTCCATCAAGTTATTACGAGGCTATTGAATGCGATGAACGCGATTTGTGGAGGGAAGCGATGGAAAAAGAGATGGATTGTTTGTTGAAAAATGAAACGTGGAAATTAGTAGAAAAACCAAAAAACGCGAAAGTCTTGGACTTAAAATATGTTTTCACAAATAAATCTGATAATCGGAAAAAGGCGAGATTAGTGGTGAGAGGTTTTCAGCAGAGAGAAGTGCTTGAGGACATATACTCACCAGTAGCTCGGGTGCAGACATTGAAATTATTATTGTCATTTTGTTGCCAGAAAGGCTTATTTATTCACCAATTAGATGTTGAGACAGCTTTTCTAAATGGTAAGGTTAAGACAGAAGTATTTGTGAAACAACCATTAGGTTTTGATGATAATACAGGTAGGGTAGAAAAATTGATAAAGTCATTATACGGTCTGAAAGAAAGTTCGAGAGATTGGTATGAATGTCTCGATGATTATTTAACAAAGTTAGGATTCGAAAGAACCGAGAGTGATTATTGTTTATACATTAAACGCGAAAGAAATTACGATATTTACATAATTTTGTATGTGGATGATTTATTGATTTGTTGTCAAAGTATTGAAATGCTAGAGAAAATAAAAAATAAAATGTCTGATGAATTTAGTATGAAAGATATGAGTAAAGTGAATACATATTTAGGTATAAATATAAATTATAGTCGTAAAAACGGTAAGAAGACTTTAGATCAGACAGATTATATAAATTCGTTAGCGAAAAAATACAATGTGCGAAATTATTTCGAACGCCTATGGAGCAAAACTTGAGTTTACAACCCACACAATCAGCTTCAACAGATTTGAAATATAGAAATTTAATTGGTGCTTTGTTATATGTTAATTCGAGTTAGGGATGGGCGATTATTAAAAAAATCGACGATTATTCAACATCGATTAAAAAATTTAATCGATTTTTGTTAAATCGATTAATTTTAAAATATTAATCGTAATCAAAAAAATCGATTATTATAAAATAATTTTTAAAAATTGATATAAGATCAAATTTTAAATGTAAGTACTGTAAATCTTTAATATTTTTGCTTATCTTGATTATAGAGCGTGTGATCAATTAAAAAAAAAAAAACAATTTTTAAAGATTTTTTTTTTTAAATAATTATTCATCAATTTTATTATTGCAAATTCTCTTTTGAATTACTCGTCCATGATTAATTAAAGAATCAAAATTTTTCAAAACTAAAAAAAGTTTAAAAATTTCTACAAAATACGTATTTTTTGAATTTTTAGAATAAAAGTTTATAAAAACCGATTACGAAAAAAAAAAAAATCAGCAACGATTAATCAGTCTCAAAAATAATCGATAGAAATAATCGATGAATCGATTAAAATTAATCGGTTCACCGATTAATCGGCCATAATCACCCATCCCTAATTCGAGTACTAGATTGGATATAAGCTATAGTGTGAATTACCTTAGTCGTTTTCAGAATTGTTATGATGAAACACACTATAAGTTGAGAATTTAGAAATATTTATACTTGACTAAAGATTTGAAATTGACTTTTTGTAGAGATTTTAATGCTGATTCGATTGATGGTTACGTTGATGCTGATTGGACAGGTGATAAAGTAGATAGTAAATCTACAACTGGATATCTTATAAGAATTTTTGGAAATGTTATATATTGGAAATCGAGAAAACAGGGTAGTGTAACTAAATCTCCAACAGCTGCTGAATATGTAGCTTTATCTCATTCTGTAAGTGAAGTGAAAGTGATTCTGAATTTATTGAAAGATTTCAGAATTAAAGTGAAAAATTCAGTGAAAATTTACGAAGATAATTCGGGAGCTATTGCTATTGCGAAATACGGGAATATGTAAAAAATCTCTAAGTACATTGAAGTACATTATCATTTTGTGAGTGAATGTTACGAAAAGGGAATAATTAATATCGTAAAAGTAGAGTCAGATGAAAATATGGCCGATATATTAACGAAAGCGTTAGGTAGAATTAAGTTTGAAAAATTCCGTGAAAATTTGCGAATTGTTTAAAGTAAGATTGGAAAGAAAATTATTATTTTATACGAATAAAATATCACTGTGTGCGAACTGAGATAATTATTATAATGATACTGTGAATGAACGAATAAAATAATGAAATTGTTTGAAATTGTAGAAGCGAAAATTTAAGGAGGTGTGTTGAGAAATAAGGTAAATCTCCGCTTCAACAGGAGAGCGGCACGTACGTATGTGTGTGTGTGTGTGCAGTACGAGTATGCGTGAGTGACACATGCGTGAACGGCGCTGCTTGGAGCAGTCACGAAGAGTCGTCCGTAAGAGACACCACGTGCATCGGGACGCACGTTATTAATGTGTAAACTAAACTACAATTATACTTATTAATCAATAATAATTAATAAAACGATCTACGAATTATTAATCCTCTGATACGAAAACCCCAACAGAAACAACTAACCAGCGGCCGCCCCTCCCCCCTCTACTCCCTCCCTTACCTAGCGCCGTCTCCTCCGTGCTCATAACGTTTTTTGGCGCCCAACGACGCACACCGATCGAGAAGGAAAAATGTCGCTTACCGTGAGAGAAATCGACAGGCTCTTGAAAGAGCACGAAAAGCTTTGGATCAAGCTCCACGAGATGAGAGAAGAAGCAGAGCAGCAAGACGAACTCACGCTTGAGGGTAAGCCTCATAATTTATGTTCCTCGCTAACCAGTTTTCCCCTTTTTCTTTTTTTTAGCGGAAGGCACCTATCCGGATATTCGCCTTTTTCTTTTCCCATCTAAATGAGATAGATTTGAACATATTTGTTCAGATCACTGATTTTCTCGTTAGATTCTTATCTTTTCTCTTTCGAATTTGTATTTGAGAGAACTCTTATCGGTAAATGTAACTAGACACCCGATGATGAGATACGAGAAAAAAGAAAAAAAAAAGAAAATGGCGGTTCACCTGTCTAATAAGGTACCTTCCAATTATGATTTTTCAGACGTTGACCGCATCGTAACAGAGGCTGAGGTACATCAGGACCCATACTCAGATCAACTCATGGAGGAGGTACTTCCACTCTCGGGCCAGGATCAGGTTCGGGGTCAACCCCATCCGGATACGCAGCACATCCCTAGCGTAGAAGAGGAGGAGGAGGTGGTCGACGAATACGATCACTTCTTGGGGACTAACCCGGCCAAGTCCGACTCGGGCTTATTAGTTCTATACCTGGAGCTGGTTCAGAGAATAAAGGCTTAGATCAAGGAGGGTCTCAACAAGGAGGACAAGAAAGAGAAGAACAAGATCATAGAGGGCATTCCCAGAGGAGGGGAATCTTTCAGTCTAGTGCCTCCGAGCTTAGATGAAGAAGTTTCGATCCAGAAGCTCGTTACCAGCGATAATTTTTCAAAGGATTATTCCAACCTAGCCTCAGGTGCCCTGGCTTTTATTCTCGAGGTCCTCAACGACGTCAAGAACTTCGATAAAAAGGAGCTAAGCAGGGAGAGTGTCTTGGCCCGTCTTGGGGCCACCACTAAGCTTCTGTCCCACCTCTTTTTTGAGTTAACTCACGCCAGACGCTACAAAATTATTCAGACTTATGATGAACCATACCAGAAGTTTCTCAGAAAGACTGAATCTCAGGAGCTGCTTTTTGATGGCAAGATAAAGTCGATTATCGAGACCAAGAAGGCCATGGATAAGTCCTCTAGGGAGATGAAGCCGAAGAGACTGCAGCCCTTGATGCGTAAAGCCCCAGCCCAGGGAAACGGGGAGAGGTTTTCCAGCCGAAGAGAGTCAAGCTAGTTGAGCAGAACAAAGACGGCTCCAGGAGGCATAAATCAACCAAAGCCCTGGTCCAATCCTCAGAACAGAGCAAAGCCTTCCACAGCCAGGAAGCCCAACTCCCAGACTCGCTCACAGCAGAACCGCTCTTAATGCAGCAGGTAAGGCTTGGTGGTCGTTTAAAATATTTTATTAACGATTGGTGCAAGATCACAAGTGATAAAATTTGTCCTAGATCTTTTAAAGGGCTATGAGATAGCCTTTTTCGCGGAGCCCTTTCAAGAGGGAATACCAACCTCACTTCATCATTCGCTGCAGGTTGATTTGTTGTTAGAAGAGGCGGTCGATAAACTTTCTAATATTGGTGCTGTTGAACCTTGCCTACCTACAGCAAGACAGTTTGTCTCTCCAGTTTTCCTTGTACCTAAGCCAGGTACTTCCCAGTTTTCCTTGTACCAAAACATCAATAAGTTCTGCTAGTTTCTCAATTTTAAACCCAAACTCTCAAGAAGTTGGATAATCAAGTCGAGGGCTCGAAGGCATTCCTGCCTCGACCTGCCAAAAATCAGGAAGTCATCCAGGTATAACACAATTCTTAAACCTCTGCCTCTTAGCCAGGCAATAACAGGCTTAATGAGTTAAAAAAAAACGGAAGGAGCTGAAGATAAACCAAAGGGAAGAGATGTAAATTGAAAAAGGTTATCTTTAAATGAAAATCTAAGATATTTTTTATGCTTGGGTGACACGGAGACAGTGAAATAAGCGTCTTTGAGGTCTAACCTTGCCAAGAAATCACCCATCTCTAATAAATTTGAAGCTGTCCTCAGATCGTCTATTTTAAAATGATCCCTGCATACAAACAGGTTGAAACTTTTTAGGTTAAGGATGAATCTATGGGAGCCACCTGGATTAGGTACAAGGAAAACTGGAGAGACAAACTGTCCTGCTGTAGGTAGGCAAGGTTCAACAGCACCAATATTTGAAAGTTTATCGACCGCCTCTTCCAACAACAAATCAACCTGCAGCGAATGATGATGTGAGGTTGGTATTCCCTCTTGAAAGGGCTCCGCGAAAAAGGCTATCTCATAGCCCTTTAAAAGATCTAGGACAAATTTTATCACTTGTGATCTTGCACCAATCGTTAATAAAATATTTTAAACGACCACCAAGCCTTACCTGCTGCATTAAGAGCGGTTCTGCTGTGAGCGAGTCTGGGAGTTGGGCTTCCTGGCTGTGGAAGGCTTTGCTCTGTTCTGAGAATTGGACCAGGGCTTTGGTTGATTTATGCCTCTTGGAGCCGTTTTTGTTCTGCTCAACTAGCTTGACTCTCTTCGGCTGGAAAAGCTCTCCCCATTGTCCTTGTACGAAACAGAAGAGGAGCACGAAGATAAAAATATTGATTCTACACGAGGCTTATCATCAGAAATTAAGGCTTTTGCAAAAGATAAATATGCAGATGGTATTACAAAGCCAAATGCATTACTAAATCTCATTCGAAAAAATCAGATGATAGAACCTGCGAAAGAAAAACTTGTTGCATTTCTTAGAACAACCCGAAGTGATGAAGGCACTCCTTCCTTATCGGCCACAGATCTTAGAGCTTGGTGCAATGAGCGCACTCAAGTTCCGGATGATGAAGATGTACCATACGTGGTTGATTTCCACATTTTTGCAGAATCTTTTGCTTAAGAAGAACAGGATTTGAAAATAATTTTATCAACGCTTAGATTGTTAGCATTGGCCAGGAAATTCATGAGATAAGTCCACAACAGATGCGACCGACAACCTGATCTACAAAATAAAAAAAAGGTTTACTAATGGAATAATCTTTTATAATAAATATCGTTAATTTCAATTACAGTTGTATAATATTCAATAAAACAAATTTTTTGCTTGATTTTTGTTGAGTTTTGCTCTCAATTACTTTCCACTCAAGTATTTTTTTCTCGTGCATTTATTTTCTTTTCTGTTTGATCACTTATTTTTCCATGCAAATGGCTTTTTTCCCGTGAATTTGACCTAAAATTTCCCGTGCGTTTGCTTTTTTTCCCGTGCTAATAAATCACACCCTTTTCTAATCACCCCCCCCCCTACGCCGTTTTTTTACTCACGCCCCCTATTTTTGATATATGTTATCAGTTTCTACCCACACCGCCAATTTTTGATAAATGTTATCAGCTATGTAACTATAGAAATTTAAAAAGTAACTACGAAACATAAAAAAATCAACTAATATCCTAAGATAAAAGAGAGAACCCGAAAAGAATGTCAGTATTTTATTCGTGATGTGATTGGTTGAAGAACAAAATTTAAAATTTGAATTTTTATTTTTAATTTTTATATTACAATTTAATTAAAACATCTAGAGAATAGATTTGATGAAAAAATAATTATGTAATCAAGTGTTCGAAATTATCCGATTAAAATAATGAAAATAATAATTATTAGTATACAAACTGAAACAAAACCAATGAATCTATAACCATAAAAGTTTCAATGAATATGAATTCTGAACGTAGCGCAAAGGTAAAGGGTATATTTAACTTATTGTAGATTAATTTAGATGAAGCTTCGACAAAATTTATTTTAGATAATCTAATACTATTGCTCGTGCGCTTCTCTTAGAGAGCTTCAAGGTTTGGCAAGAGGGTAGGTACATGGCTGGAAACTGGTGCCGTAAGGTAAACTTCAATATTAATCAGGATAGGTTAATTTAGAAAAACCTAGGTAGAAAAAATGTTGACAACAAATGTAAAAGGATGTAGGAAATATTTGTCAAAAAAGTTAAAGAACTGTGTGGGCAAAAGTGTATGAAGAAGATTAGTTTCACGATTGTAATTGCAAAAAGATTTGAGAAGAACAATAGAAACGATAGTTTTCACAAAGATGAGAACAAAAATTCAGAGTTAGAGACCAAAGCATGAAAAAAAGAAAAAACAACAGCAAACACCAAAATTAAAGCAAGTAGATTCATGTGAAAAAGATAGAAACAATATTAAGCAAAAATGTACATATAAGCGTAGGTTCAAAGTTACAAACGTAATGACAAGTCCAGGTACGGGAGTAGGTACAATGTAGTTACCAGAGTAGTTATCAATTTTGAAACAATGTTATGAACAAGGTTTGTTTTAAGGTTATTTACAATAGTAAGCACAAGAGGATAAAAAAAGATTATGCACAAGGCCAGATTCAGTGTTAAAAATTTACTTCCCCCCAGTCCGGAACTGCTCTTTAGCATTACTTCTTGGCTGAGCGGTGTACGGTCCCCTCCTACGTGGGCGTCCGTGTCTGCTCGCATTCTTGCCATGCGATTCTCACTCATTCAAGATTGTCCTCAACATCACCGTCAGTGATTGTTCAACGTTTATTCCTACCGCAGTAAATAATATCAAAATATGTAGAAGCAATTTTTGCCCGGCACTCAGAAAAAAAAATTTTTAAATCGCTAAGCCTCGTGATACTCTACACACACACAATAGCTCCCACACTAATTGGCCGGTGCATTTCCTTGTCACCTGGACTTTTTTCTAGTCAGGGCGTCAATCGTGGCGAGGCGCGAGTCTACGGCGTGATTTTGGTTTCCGGCAACTTAGCCGAGAATGCTGGGTTGCCAAAAACCATTATCCGAACTTTTATGTAAAATATCTGTCACATAACAATTAGAAGGTAATAAACAACCTCCAAACGTTTTATTCAATCACCTTTTAAAACGTCACATAGAGCATAATTATATATATATATATATATATATATATATATATATATATATATATATTGACTGTCCAACAACAAATAGCACATCGGCCTTACAGTCTTATTACATATACGGATAATAAGATAATCTTTAAGATAACCCTGAAGATTCTAAAATTAGAATGCATAGTAATCCTCTATTATATTAAGAAGTTTACTTTTGTCGTCGTCGTCGTCGACTTTCTTTTTCAAAAAAAAGTGACTTAGACCTCTCATGGGCCTTATTATGTAAAACGATATTCACTAGAGGTAGGTATATCGGGCGATATATATGTACATATTGTGAAGGCAGCTTTAAGGTAGTCGGGACGGCTGCTAGCCGCCAGATTGGTGAAGAGGTTAGGTTCACCAGATTTGGTTGAGATAAATTAATGACAACAAATAAAATGTTTTTTCATCATCGTAATAAATATAAGCAGCAGTTAAAAAATTAAATAACTAAAAATTCACGCAATAGTTACAACAGAATAATAACTCTCAGCCACACAATATTATGGTTAACATTATTAATTCCGCATCTTTTTGGCCAAGCTCTATAAATATTTTCATCATTTAGTTTTTTTACGCTTGATCTTAGCTCGAGTTTGTGACACTTGGAAATAATTTACATGGAGAGGATGGTTGCACCTAATTTAATAACTCAGCTGCTTTATTACCCATAAAAAATTTTGAGACGAAATACTTATTACAAAAATTTGATTAAAAAAAACTAGTAGATCGCTAAAAAAAGCAACACACCTTTAGATTAATATTTTTTCCTTTATTTTTTAACATGATTTTATTTAATTTTTTAACTGCTAGTTATATTTAATACGATATAAAAAAAAAAACATTTTATTTGTTATCATTAATTTATTTCAACCAAATCTGGCGGACCTAACCTCTTCACCGATCTAGCGGCTAGCAGTCGACCCGACTACCTTAAGGCTGCCTTCACAATATCTACGCATACATCGCCCGATATACCTGCCTCTAGCGGGTATCGTTTTACATAATAAGGTCCCAGATCAATTAGAAATTTGGTACTCGGGAGTTTTCGGGGCTGCTGATTAAGAATTTGACGTTAATTTTTAAATTTGACCTAGGTATGTTAAGTCTACTTATTCAAGGTTCAAATTTATTTTTTATCAGGCTGTTTTCAGACTTTGACATCTATGATTAATTAGAAATTAAGTAGTCAGGGGTTTTTGGGGTTGCTGATTACGAAACTGACCTTTATTCTTTGATTTGGCCTATGTAAGGGCTACTTACTTAAGGTAAAAATTTATTTTCAATAGCATTTTTTTGAAACTTCATACATGAAAATTTTGGGGTTTCTGATTACGAATTTGACGTTTATTTTTAGTACGTAAAGGGCTAAAAATTTAATTTTTAATAGCATTTTTTTTTAAACTTTATGAACGGGGTTATTGCTGATTATTAATACGACCTTCATTTTTAAAATTGACCTATGTAAGGGCTATAAAAACAATATATTTTTTATAAAAATTTTAAAATTTAATTTGTTTTGGCATGAACTATTTTTAATATGTATTTTATTTTCGTATTTTATTTTAGATACTTTAAAAATAACAATACTTTAAAACTTTTTGTTTTAATTTAATAATAGTACTTACGAATCCGCAATCACATAAAACTGCTTCGACTATACCAGCTACAAAAGAAGCGCAGTTCAAACTTCCTTTATCTTTAGGTACAGAGACATATTTATTTACCAAAGATTCTTTTTCAATTATATAATACGTTCGATCATCATCATTGGAATGCTCGAGCTTATCAGCTTCACGACCAAACAAAGACTTCCACAAAATAGTTTTTATAAAAAGTAAAATATTTAGTAGCTTTATTTCTCGTTTACTACTTCTATCTCTAACAACCAGTAAGTCTGTGATACGATGTCCAATTTCTGCACCAAGTTCAGAGAGTCTAAAAAAAATATTTGAAAATTCATTAAGTTATAAATATATTTATAATATTTTTAAAAAGTTGTTGTTGCTAGCAATTTCTTTTTAATTTGTTATCTATTTGCTAGTGAGAATTTTTTTAGTGAGAATAATCATTGCTTTAAAAAACGTTAGCATGAAACTAAATGATAATAAAAGGTCATCATTTTATTTCTCCTTGAATAGTTACCCACAATTATTATATATTTTGATAAAGCTATTCTTCAATAAATGATGACTCGATTTATGTACAATGTGTAATGGAATTCACATCCCGTATCGCAAATCGTCGATTAATTGAAATCGGAAGGTATCGGGCAAGAGGGCACTGTACCTGTATGTGCGCGTGTGTACGTGTGAGAGGCTCTGCGCCGTTTGAGCCTGCGCGCGCAGCTTTAATCTCGTTCTAGTAGTTTAACTGTGCGGTAGCGTTATCGTGAGCTCTTGCTCTTTTCGCAAATTGTTGTTTTACAGTGTGTCACTTGTCATTTCACTGTGATGGAAACAGGGTACGCCTGTGCGAAGGGCCAGCGTGAATCTATAAGTTATCAATAAATAAAACCTATTGTAAAACTGCGAAGGCTGCCAGCAGCTCATGTCTATATCACTCTCGTTTGCGAATTACGAGCGAACGATCGCTAATTTATGAAAGTTTTTTCTTTATTTTTCTTTTGTTGTTTTTTTTTTTTTTTTTTTTTTTTTTATTGTCAGTCAGCGTGGCGTGCACTGACTGACGTATTGTAAGTTAGTTTAAGCGTAGATTAGTAATAAATCTGTATTCTTAATCATCCAACTTTCTCTGATTATTATTTTACCGGTCATCGTTCTCCATTCATCCCTGAACTCGATACTCTGGAGATTTCGGCTGCTAGCCTAGTAGTCCCGCATAGCTTTGTTATTTGTTCTTTTGCTTATACTCAAACCACGATCACGGACGCGGAATCCTTTTCAGGTTTGGAAAAAGCAAGAGTGTTGCTAGGACGAACACTCTGTACGCCGTGGAAGCAGCGCCGTCATCAGGCGCTGACTACGAGGGTTCCGGGTGCACCGAGGTGACCCGTCCTAGTAAATAAACAGTGCAGTTTATTTACGCGCGAATAGCTTTTCGGTTACAAATGTAGATCTTTTTATTTAACAATATTAAAAAACCCAAATTGTTTAACAAACTTAGTGGATTAAGAAAAGAGTATTCATAATTGGTGACATCCCGCTTGAACGGCGAACTCTTAAAGTGAAACACCTCCTTCACTGAAAAGGTTAAGGTAGAATTAGTTGCGTTCTCGACCGCAAGTCGCGCCACTCTCTTAAGGAAGGACTGATTTCTCTCCGAGAAACGACTGGCTGCCTGCTGGAGGAAACTGAGTTATGTGCGAGAAACCGGCAATTCATACGGACGCAACTCAGTCTCCTCTAGCAGGCAATCAGTCGTTTCTCGGAGAGAAATCAGTCCTTCCTTAAGAGAGTGGCGCGACTTGCGGTCGAGAACGCAACTGATTCTACCTTAACCTTTTCAGTGTTTCTAGTCAAAGTCCCGAGAACGGGGTCTATGAGACAACGAAGTATATTTGTTGGGACAGCAATAAGTATCAAGCTGAGGGTAGGAACAGATCGTTTATGCATTACATATTATAGCTTAGTAAAAATGAAATTAAAGTAATTTGATCTGATCATATTTTCATATTTAATTATTAAAAATGTTTGGTTCGTGTTTCCTATAGTTCTATGACTGTGAAATAATTGTAATACCAATTTTCTAATAGACGATAAATTAAAAACAACCGAGGCCTTGATCCCAACAATCGTGGTAAGATTTCCTTGAATTGATTGAGAAAAAAGGCACAGCCGTCATGGGACGGCCGATAGAAGCGTAGCTTCAGTCGTTTAGTGCAGACAGAAGATTTAAATTGTATTTTGAATTATTGTGCCAATTTTTTTTTCAAATCATCGATTTTTAACTAAAGCGCCTGAAGAAGTCGTCACCAATAAGTTTTTTCGACCTGGTGCACCCGGGTGTAACGGGTCGACGTCGACGCCCTTTGGTTATGCAAGATAACTTGTATAACATCGATAATTAACGAAACTTCCTGGGGAAGTCGTCGCCAATAAGTTTTTTTGACCAGGTGCACCCGAAGCTACCGGACGACGTCGACATCCTCTCGGTTATTTTCGTTTGGTCGAAAAACATCGATTTTAAATCAAACTTCCTGGGGAAGTCGTCACCGTCGAGTTTTTTCGACCTGGTGCACCCGGGTCTACCGGACGACGTCGACATCCTCTCGGTTACATTTGTTTGGTCGAAAAACATCGATTTTAAATCAAACTTCCCGGGGATGTCGAGTTTTTTCGACCTGGTGCACCCGGGGTCTACCGGACGACGTCGACACGTATCCTCTCGGTTACGTTTGTTGATTGCAAAACTTTGTTTTTAAATTAAAATTCCTTAGGCCCCTCTATTTACCATGGTGGGATCTCTTTATTCCGCGTGACGGTGGTAAATGATGCTCTCATCTGACGATCACTTTTTTCATTTTAGGGGAGGTAGGGGTATAATGGCGCGGTTAATTTAAAATCACTGTTGTAAAAAAACTAATCATTAAAAATCAAATTTTTTAGTACCCACTTCTAGGTAGAAGAATTCTGAATGAATTGACACTAAAATAAAAATAAAATTGTGATAAAAAAATTATGTATTTGAAAAAAACCTGACACTCCGTTTATGCCCCGACTATTTTACCGTAAAATAGTCGGGTAAAAACGGCGCGGCGACGAGGCACAAATGGTGCACCTATTTAGATATACAAAGTGATGTATGTACAGAAAGCCAAAGGTCTAGCACAACTTTTTTTTAAGTTTTTTATTTTTTATTTTTGTATTAAACTGTGAATTAGTTATGAACTGTACACAAAAATGAAAGGAATGGTAAAATAATACTATATGAATTCATAATAATCGTTCTATATATTGAAATAAATAATAAATCGTTCTATATATTGAATAAATTACACCCATCAACAAAATAAAATCACAACATGGTCATCAATGATTAATTATCATAAAAAATACCTTATCTTATACAGTAGAATTTAAGAAGAACACGGTTTTAGCCTTACAAGGTCCAAAAACAATTCCCTACTGCAAAGAGAACAATTTAGACGTTACAATGGTTCGTCGTTGGAAGAAACAGTATGAAAAACTGTGCATTCTAGAAGCTTATCTAGAAAAAATCGAACGAATTTCTGGTATTTATGTCGGAGAAACAGAAAAAGCATGGGCTACTCAAGGAGTCATCAGAAAGTATGTTGCTACACTTCTGCCTCGTCTTTTACGAGGAAAAGCTAGAGGTCTTTTGGTTTGGGACTCGGCAAGCACGCACCGTGCAAAAGAAATGAAATTATATCTTGCACAGCAAAGAATCGATCAAGTGATGATACCTGCTGGCACAACTGGATATTTGCAGTCCCTTGACATTGTCATTAATAAACCATTCAAGGATTATTTGAGAGAAGAGATAAATGAATATGTCGAACTTCGAATGGAAAGGAATCAACGGGGTAACTTCGTCAAACCCTGCCTTCAAGAAGTTATAAATTGAGTTAAAAATGCGTGAGATAGAATTTCAGATGACACTGTTGCAAGTGCTTTACGAGCAAGTTATTTAGATAAAAAATACTCTTTTGAAGAAACGGCTATTGCAAAACATGAAAGACTGGGCCTTTTAATTCGAGAAAAATTGATTTTGGAAAATGTCAATGCAGAGGTTGAGGCAGAAGCCATGTATGAGGATATTATTGAAGAAGATGAAATTTTGTTAATTGAAGAATAAATGTATATGTATATTTTCTTATTTTTAATAAAAAATTTAATCAAATATTATCAAAATAGAAATAATAAAAATAAGCCCTCCCCCGAAAATAAGCCTTTCGAGAAGACTAAAAAGAAAATAAGCCCCGGGCTTATTACCGGAGAAACACGGTATAAATACATAAAAAAATTTATTGTTGCTTACTCTTTTTGGTTAAATAAATTTTTTTTTTTCAACAATCTTATTTCATAGTCTGTTTTTTTTGGCACATTTGTCAATTTATTGAAAGTCGAACATTATTTCAATAATTACAAATACAGAATCTTTCTTGTTGGAATGGTAAGACAATCACAACAAAAAACACAGTCAAAGATCGATATACCTAATTTGAGGTTACGATTCACAACAGGTCAGATGGCGCGCCATTTATACCCCGCCGGAGCGCACCATTTGTGCCCTGATCAGATTTTTTTTTTAACTTGCAATATTTATATGAAAACAATATATTTTATCAAACTTAAATACATCGTTTGAAAGTTTAAATCTTGAAGTTTTTAAAGGGTGCAATCATAAAATTGTATTATATTTTTTTCAATATTAATTTTTAACTTAAATAAGGCAGCAAGATTTACAGGATCGTACCCAAAACTTTCAAACAGACTAAATACGTAACAAAACGTTTTTAAGTCGATTTTTTTAGCAGGAATTATAGTTCATATGATTAAAAACACGATTATAAGCTGTTTTGGTTCAAATTTTCAATTTAAAGTCTAAAAAATTGACGCGCCAGTTTACCGGATCATCCATTTATGCCCCTACCTCCCCTACCCCGACCGCGGATATGATGAGTGATTAGTATATACTATATGTAAGGTGGAGAATTATAACGTAAGTATAGAAGCTACGCTTTAAAAAAGACAAACGACATTTTTAACTTTATATAAGAGGGTCATGCAAAGGTCATTGACCTGCACTTGACAGAACAAGCGTAGCTGCGCCGTATAAATTACTGTGACGTCGCTTACTGATTGTTAATTTTAAGATGTGTTTATGTATCATCACAAACAGTACTTTTTTAGAAATTACCAAAGTCTTTGTATTGAAAAATGCCCGATTCACGACGTTTTATAAGCGGGTTTATTCAATTTTATTTTTTATTTTTCAGTTTTATACTTTAACTTTGTGTTTAGTTTTCTGAAGCTGATAACTCGCTCCTCTCCGACTTTTTTGCAAGATTGTTTAAAAATTTTAAAACAAACAATTCTTAGTTCATGATTTCTTTCAAATAATATTATCTCACTGCCTTAATTTTCAGGCAGTCAATAACTCTTCATCTTGACCTCAAAAAATTTGTAAGTTAAATTGCATATAACACTCGAGTCTTCTTGTTTCCACTTTACGGCTGATCTTACCATGCTATTTGTAGCATACACAACCCTCGAAAAGTATTTATTTTTAAGCTTAACTCCCTTTTTTCTGTATCTTATTCGCTCGTTAGGATCGACCAACGCTACTTGAGTGTGTTATGTGACATATTTTATTTAATTAAAATAAGTTCACACAGCAGATTTCAACTCGAGCGCTCTCGCTAAGCGGTGTATTGTCTCCCTCACACTTTGATAAAAGGCAAAGTGGCGAGGAGAGCGCCAGGCGTTGACAGTAGTATCCATTAAGATTAATTAAGGTAAAGACGCGTTAGATTAAATCTAAATTCGCGAGTAAAACTCCCCGGCTAGAGTTTTAACGTAATTATAATTTACTTCGTGTAGTTCCGGAAAGTTTTAACGTAATTATAATTTACTTCGCGATTTTTCAAACAGAACATTGAATTTATATAATTTTCAGAATCAGAAATATATATAACTTTAAAAAATAATTAATGTATAATAATACCACAGTTTGTTATAAATAATAGATAAATAAAGGTCTGTTAAGTACTCAAGGTTGCGAAATCGGTTACCAAGCGATCAAAAGTGCTGCTCGCTATCCTTTGCACGTTTCATCAGCCAGCCCTTGGCGGCGCGCACTTAACGCGCGCAACCCACCCCACGTGGCATATTTAATCGTTTGGCAGCCCATGTCCACAACCGAAAACACTTGGCAGAATTGTTTTTTTCTTTTTATTATGGTAAAAACTAATGTTTTATATTAGTCTCAAGCTTTGTCAAATAACAACATTGCCCTATTTTCAAGGTTAGGTTTCTAATTAGAGGTCTGCCATTTTGAATCTCGTCCACTGAACGACTTTTATTCAATCTTTTGCTTAAGGTAGTTGGTCCCTACGGTATATATAGCTAACCTGAAATATAGTCATAGACGCTAGTTGCCCTCACTCCATCAGCACGCCCCATCACTGCCGGCGCTGCTCAAAGTCCCTTTGAAGTCACGCGTCTTTTTTCTTCATTTTTTATGATTTGTTATCTCGATTAATACCGCTTGCTATATTTTTCTTTGTTTCTCTTGATTCCTTACATCTTGCCCTACCAGAAAACATATTTTTTTTTTTTTTTAATATTCTAAGAAAATTGAAAATACAATTCAAGAATGTATGACTTCAAATTTGTATGAATATTTACTTTCAGCAGAGCAATCCCATGTTGAAACTCCTGAGCTAAATGTTTCAAAAATTAGTCCCCCTTGGGGGTATATGTAAAATACCAACGTGTAGGGGACTCAAAAAACCAACTCTTTGCCGAGTTAGAAAACTTTTCTAAGAAACACGAAAACTATAGGGAACTATCTTAAAAACTTTATTTTTAGTCACAAAAATATAAAAAGAGTAAGTTTAAGCATTATTTTTCGAATTGAAGTTTGTTAACAACTTTTACTCATATTCTGAGCTGTACATACATCTGGGTCATTCCACGCTAAAGTATAAACCTCAGTGAAAAACAATTTTTAGATATATCTTAAGTATTTTTCATCTTTTGTACAAATCATCTACTGTATGTTAAAAACAAAAGTGAAATACATCGCTCGAACCCAATCGTGAATTATTTATTCCTCTCTATAAGGTAGTAGGTATGGTCCTCGAATAAAAGGTCAAAATTGCACGATACTTGGTGAAAATGTTGCTAGTAGTGTACTATTGATGCCCTTAAATTTATAGAGCATGATAGACCCTAACAAAAAAGATCTGATCAGTTTTCATTTTTCACGATTTAACATGTGCTCTTATGGAGTAATCATAACTTTTCATACTCAACCTCGAAATTCAACTTGAAAGAAAGATTGGAATTCAATAAAAAAATTTGGAGTGATAGAAAAATTCAATACACATCTTCCAGCCAGAATAAACTTTTGGTAGAGCGTGTAACTTGGTTAAAAAATTTATCAAACTAAAATCTTGGGTTAGCCGCCATGTTTTACACGAGTGCAAGAGCGATGAAGAGCTCTGTGACGCCCTCTGTCTTACTCGCACAAGTATAGCGTTTTCTCTCACATTGTACCTACTAGTTTAAGGAGGCTCACGCGACTTTTTTCCATGAGGTCAATATTCCTGAAATTTTGAGAAAACATAGTTTTTATACTATAGATTACATTTTTAATATTTAGGTCGTTGGCGACCTAAATTTCGAGAGATTGCAATTATAAAATTTTGACCTTTAAGACGTTTTCTAATGAGAAATCATCGATTTGTACTAATAGTTTATATTATCCTGAATATTTTGGAATAAAAAAAAACATAGGTTAGCGAATTAACTTTCAAGAAAAAAATTAAAAACTGAAAAATCAGGTGACCTTAACCCAACTTTTTACTTAAAAAATATACGCATGCAGCTCTAATCATTTGAATCAATAATTAAAAGTAAATAAAACATTTGATTTTTTCATTAAAATGCTTTTTTTTTAATAAATAAAGAAAAAATATATATTCACTATCTTGGGACCTCTTCCTGGTGCGAAGTTTTTGGTTGTTTTCTCCCATCCAGCACCTCCCTGGGTTGCGGATAAGGGAACGCTCGCTACATTGTAGAAGGTACCGTGAAAATAAAATACTCGGGACGGACAGAAAAATCAACCTAGGGAAAGGATACCCCGAAACTAAATCCAAACATGGTAGGCTCTGAAAACAGGACTACCCCAGGGAGTAACCAATCTTCCTAGCGGTTTCGATCCAGTGCAAGCCCGGGTTGCCACGGCAGGCTCCATGGATTCTGGGGGAAGGGGGGGGCAAGGCCATGATAACATGGAGAAAAATCAGCAAGAAGTGTTTCTGCAAATGCCAACGCAGAGACAGGAAGGAAGCACCTCGAGTCTGGACAACACCGTCAACGAGCTCAGCGTCTGCGCCAGAGAGACTGTTCTTCGGAACAGGCGGGAGGAGAGAGAAATCCTCACGGCGATACTGGCGGAGGTCAGGGAGATGCTAAAGACATGCCAGAAACAGAAGAATACCAACAAGGCGGCAAAGGACGGGCTCCAGGTATTTGAGGAGCGAGTCAGGAAAGCACTGGAAAGCCACAGAAAGGGTGATCAGCTGCAGGAGAGATGTTATGTGTATCTTGACAGATGCGACCGATCAATGGCATCGGCGGACAGCGCAAACACGCGGAAGCGCAAGTCACCGGCGGACGACGTCGCCGAGGAAGACGGCAGTACCGGGGGTTACCGTATCGTTAAGCCGAGTTCCTCCGGCATCCTCAACTGAGAGAGAAGTCAGAGCGTTGTCTGCGAGGGAGTTCCTGGCGATGGGCGGAACGGAGCCAACGGAGACCAGCCGGAGGAAAAGGCGCAAGGGCAGGAAGAAAAGCGCGGGAAAGCCCACCGATGGGCCCGGGTCGACATTTCAGCGGAAACCATCAAGGAAGGCTTCAGTGAAGAGTACGATACTCTTGAAGCCACAGGTGGGCAGGTCATACTCGGACGTAACAAAGACCCTGAAGGAGAGAGTGAACCCTACGGATGCCGGGGGGGGGGGGGGGTGGACATCCAATCCCACCGGCCGACGAGAGATGGGGGCATCATCTTTCAGGTCAGACGAGGGAAAGGCGACGTCGGAAAATTCAGGGAGGCCCTGTCGGAAGTCATCGGTGAGAGCTCGGTGAAAGAACTCTCAGCAGCAACGAAGCTGGAGATCCTGAATCTAGGCTTGAATACAACACGGGAGGAGATTCGCGACGCGGTACGTGGAGAGTACGGCGTGGAGCCAGATGACGTCTTTCCTCCCAACGAGTGGCAGAAATGCCTTGCAGATATCTCCGTGGAAGACATGGTGGCTCAGGAGACCCTCCGGAGGGGAAGGCTCAGACTCCCCTGGTGCGAGGCGAGAGTGCGACTGCGGATTACGGTCCCAAGATACTTCCGATGCTTAGGCTTCGGACACTATCGACGGGACTGTAAGGATAAAGACAGGCACGCGTGCTGCAATAAGTGCGGCAAGGAAGGGCACAGGCCTAAGGAATACGCGGTGAAGGCCACCTGTTTCCTCTGTGCAGAGGCGGGGATTAGGGACATCACCCCGGACACGGATCGTGCACGGCGTTTCGGGATGCACTGAAAAGATGGCGAGAAAGGGATCGCAATGGATAGTATTCCATCTTAATGGATCCAGGCGATTCTAAACTGAGCCGAGCTTCCCCATCTCCTCCTGCCAGCAATGGCGGAGGAGGTGGGGGCTGACTTTCCTCTGATCAGCGAGCCATACAAACCCGTTGCGACACCCACGTACGTGATGAGCGGGTCGAATGTGGCTGCCTTTTGGGAGTAGAAGGATTACTGGAGACGTGATAGAGGCGGGTGACCTCAACGCGAGGGTAGTGGAATGGGGAACGCCCCAAGGCGACCGGCGAGGACAGTTACTGTTGGGGATGGCTGCGAGGTACACACGTACCGTAGGCCGGGATTCGGATACTCCATACCCGATGTCACAGTTGCATCGGCAAGGCTCATGCCAAAGATTAGGGATTGGCGAGTGACTGAGCGCTACACAGGTAGCTATCACCAGTACATCCTCTTCTCTGTCAGAAGTTGCGGGAGGCGCCAGCACCCTCCGAATTGATCCCAGGTGACATACCAGCGAGTAGAGTCAGAGCAAACCAGCTTGCGGGTAAGACGAGCGAACTCCTAGTTAGTCTTTGCGATTCAATGCCACGTAAGGGAAGACGATCACGTCGACCTCCCGCATACTGGTGGACGACAGAGATCGCGGAACTGCGTCGGCGGTGCATACGGACCCGTAGGAGAAAGACCCGTGGCATGAAAAACCCTGATGAACGGGTACGGGAGACCCTCCAGCGAGAGCACAGACTGGCAAGGAAGGCCTTAGTCAGCACGGTCAGGGCCAGTAAACGCCATTGCTGGAGGCAACTTTGCGCGGAGGTAGATACAGACCCGTGAGGCTCCAGTTACAAGTTGGTAACCGGCAAACTACCGGGGTGGAGTCCATCAGAGGTTCGGGACGTCGAGTCGATGCGAAGGATAGTCAACGGACCATTCCCGACGCGCGAGGAGAGGGCGGATACGCGTTACGAGGGCATCCTGCTCGACGTGCCAGGTTTTACGGAGAAAGAGCTGCAGAGAGCAGTCTTCTCCCTGAAGCTCGGAAAGGCCCCGGGACCGGACGGAATACCCGGGGAGATCGTTCGGTTGACGGCGCGCGAGAGACCGGAGATTTTCCTCGATCTCTACAACGAGTGCCTGGGAGTGGCGCATTTTGTGTCAGCTGGAAGACTGCGAGGCTCGTTCTTTTCCCGAAGAACAAGGGAGGCAACCCAGACTCGCCGTCATCCCATAAGCCCTTGAGCCTGCTGGACACACCGGGAAAGGTTTACGAGCTTCTGCTTAAGGTACGGCGATTTCTCGTCGATGCAAAAAGGCTTTCAGCCGGGTCTCTCGACGATCGAAGCAATTCGTAAAGTTGTGGAAGCCTTTGATAGAGCCCAACTACATCGACACGCGGTTAGACCGATCCTCGTTCTGGTGACCCTCGATGTTAGAAACGCATTTAACTCCGCCCGGTGGTCGGACATCCTGGGCTCTTTAAAGACGAGTTCGAGACGCAGGACTACCTGATGCGGGTTTACGAGGACTACTTCACGGACAGGACCCTGATTTACGACACGAAGGATGGTAGGAGGACCAGGAGGATCACGGCTGGCGTTGCGCAAGGATCGATCATGAACCCGACCTTCTGGATCGCAGTGTATAACTCTCTGATGGGACTGAAACTGCCGCCGGGTGTTTTCATCGTTGCCTACGCGGATGACACCGCAATCGTCATAGAGGCACAGGATGTCGACAGAGTCAGAGCCATTTTGCGGGAAGTGATGGCGATGATGTGTGAAAGGATGCGGTCTCATAGTCTGGAGCTAGGGTTGCAAAAGACCGAGATAGCGGTTTTGACGAGGCGCACGAAGATCGACACGATCGTCCCGATGGACGTAGGGCCGGTTCGGGTCGTTACCAGGAAGTCAGCGAAATATCTGGGAATGACTTTGGACACAAAACTGTTCTACTGGAGGCATATTAGCGAGATCGCGAACCAAGCTATGGAGCGTGTTGGAAAGCTCAGTCGCCTGATGGCCAACGTTAACGGACCTAGTCCGAGCAAGCGGAGGCTCTTGATGGATACCAAGCATTCCATCATGCTTTACGGCGTGGAGATTTGGGCACCAGCCCTGGAGAAGCGGAAGTACTCAAAGGTTTTGGCGAGCGTACAGCGCAGGGGGACACTTAGTATAGTTTCGGCGTACAGGATGGTCTCCGCGGAGGCAGTCCTCGTCATTGCGGGCGTCCCCTCCATTGACCTGCTGACTGACGAAAGGAGGAGGATCTACTACAGGAACCCTCAAGTTCCTAGAGAGGAGGCGGCGTCAAGAGAGTAATAATTTACTTTTTCCAGGTGGTTAGAGAGATGGCAGGCAGACCACAACGTTGCAGGCTGGACGAAGCGACTTATCCAGGACCCAAAATCCTGGGTCGAGCGAGACTGGGGCGAGGTCGATTTCTATCTCACCCAGTTCCTGTCCGAGCACGGTTATTTCCGGAGGTATCTTCATAGACACGGTAAGGTCGCGGACCCTCGGTGTAGATATTGCGAGAGCGAGCGTGACGACGCAGACCACACTTTCTTCATTTGCGAGAATGGCGGGTGGAGAAAGAGACGATAGAGGCCGAGGTGAGAAGCATCAACGCAGACAATATAATCAGCTTGATGCTCCACGGGAAGGACTGGTGGAACCGTATTTCTACGTACGTACTGAAGATCCTGACCGCGAAGCGGTTAGACAGCTGTCTCGAATAGACAGCCTGGCGGTATCTTTGCATGACGGTGGCGGGACTCGAGTTGCATGAATGAATGTTGGGCAAGTGCTAGTGACGATTGTGACTGCGTATTGTTTTGGCATGGATGACGACCGCATGGCGAGAGAGGGAACTGACACGGACGCCCTCGTAGAAGGGGCCAGATACGCCGCACAGCCAAGAAGTAATGCTGAAGAAGCAGTTCCGGGCTGGTCGGGGATAAAAGAGATAGGTGTTTAGTGGGTATCAAGGAGCCCCACACACTGGGTGTCTTTGACACCTGAAGGTGCGTAAGTGCATTCACCAACTCCATGACAACAACAAAAAATCTTGGGACCTCTTCACTTGATACAACCCTGCTCGCATGAGCCTTTTTAAATTGGGTACAGTACCGATGTTGGTAAAAAAATAGAAAAAACTATTTCAACCTAACTAACTATGGAAGCTAATAGCTTATGATATTCTATAAGAGGGAAAAAAATTTCAGGAATCTCAGATTAGAAATCGAAGAAGGGGATGGGTTTATAGGGGTGGAAACTAGTTTTTCGCGTTTTTTAAAAAACTTCACATTTTATCAAAAAAGTAAGAACGTAAAAGTTGTATATAATTAAAAAACCTACAACTTTTGTTCTTAAATTTTTTTTACATAACCTCGAAATTTTCGAAAAAAATGCTAAAAACCACTTTTTTCGTTTTTGATTTTTCCTGATCGCAACAGTTGATTAAATTGAACAATATTTGGTGGTAGTTTAGCATTTTATGTGCAAAATGTGTTATCTTACTACATTATATAGACACTTATTTCATTAATGATCCACCAACCCCCTCCCCCACCTCACCATTTCTCCCCACCCTTAATTCTTTTCTTTTTAACCGTAAAACATTAATTTTGTAATATTTTTTTCAGTCATTACCTCCCCACCCGTACGATCCCTCCCCTTTTTTGGCAGATCCATTTTCGCCCCCACCCTCTTCATACTGTTCATTATTACCATTTCATATATTTTTCAAACTAAACTATTCAAATATTTTTAAATTTTTATCTTTTTCTTATTATTATTCTTTTATTTTGAAAATCATCTAACATTTGTTATTTAGCAAAAAAAAAAAAAAAAAAAAAAAAAAAAAACTTAAACATAACCATTTAATTTCATATTATAAAATTGAATTGAAGAAGAAAAGTTTATAATTAAATAAAATCGTATTCGTAATTTAAAAAAATGTGTCGATTATGCACTGAGGATTATTATAAAAAAACCTGTGAAAATTGTAAACTTATTGTTGAGTAAGTAAACAATTTTTTTAACATACATTCATTTAATTCAATTTGAAAAATAAGTAATTAATAAAAAAATTTACTTTCTTTTCAAAAAAAAAAAAAAAAAAAAAATTACTTATTTTTATATTTTATTTAAAAATTATTCATTTTTAGTTCAGATAATGCTGGCTCCTCAAAAATTTATCAAAATCATTTTAATGAATTGGTTCATACTGGTATTGTTCAATATTTAAAATTTTTGATAAATAATAATGAATTTCATTTCAAAATTTTTTGTTTCAATTTGAAATAAACTTTTTTTAATCCATACCTAATCTTTATACCAATGTTTACTTTTTGATAAAAAAGGAAATAGGAATTAAAATTTGTGCGGTACGAGAAATTTTTACGGTTAATCAAGGGACACTTAACTGGGCAGAATCCCAAGCCAGCTGGTTAGATAAACGAAATACGTTAGTTTAGTGAGAGCTAATCATTTGAGTCGGTTCAGGTTGATTGATTGATTGATTGATTGATTGATGTTTATTTCGAGCAAAGGGATGAATCCCTATCTTGCTCGTATTTGCAATACATTATTGAGTACAGCAATAAAAATATAAAAATAGATATAAAGAGTGATATATACAGATAAGAAAAACAGAATAAAATATAAAAGTATAACATTGGATTAGATATAGCGAGTGGTATGTACAGATTAATATTTTGCATGTAGTTAATTAATGTAAATAGTTTTTCTTTCTTAATAACTAATGAGATCACTTCACTTCACTTCTGGGGGGGTCCTCAGAGACAGTGTAACGTGTAGAGAGGGAACAAGGGTTATTGAGGTTTAGAGGTGGGCAGGTGGGGGTTGAAGCAGAGATGATAATATTGGGTGGAGAGATGGGGGGATGAGGGTGAGGTTTTCTTTGTGAGCACGTTCAATCCAGTCTGCACAGTCGATTTTAAAAAGAGCAGATTTAAGGGAGTTTTTGTATTCTGAGACGGAGGTGCTGTTGTAGAAAATGGAGGGGTGATTATTGACAGACCGAGTGGTTTGTAGGGTAAATGAATATTTGAAGGTGTTTGTTCGAGGGATAGGGTGAATAAGGGGAGGACGGAGGCGACGGTCTGAGCGTCTGATAGAGTCCTCGCCAGGGTCAATTTTGAAGTTGGAGTAAAGGTGTGGAGGTAGGCCTGACTCAACCATTGCATAAGCCATGGATGTTGTCAGGTATTCTCGGCGAGAAGCAGCTGTGAGCCAGTTTATGGAGAGGCGGTAGGGGGTGACGTGGCAGTGCGGGGAATGGATCCATGGGCGAAGCGAGTGCAGGCGTTGTGGAGGGTATGAAGTTTCTTTTGTTGTTGTTTGGTTATATCGGTGAGGAACGGGGCTGAGTAGTCAAGAAGGGGTAGGACGAGTGCATTAATGAGGAGAATACGTGTGTCACGTGTGAGGGATTTGCGAAAAGTGCGGAGGGAGTAGTGAACACGCTTGGTAGTTTCACTGATCTGTCTATTGAAGTTGAGAGAGGAGGAGATATGGATGCCAAGGGATTCTACTGAGTTGGAATAGGGGATGGTTTGGCCATTTATAATTAGAGGGGGAGGGAGTTAAAGTCAATTTTGGAGAGGTAGAGTTCACTGGCTAGGATTGTAAGTGTGGTTTTGCTAGGGTTTAGGTTGAGGTGATTTGCGGAGGCCGAGGCTGCAACTAATTGAGCGTCACTGTAGATGAGGGATAGAAAATGGAGAAATTGGGCGAAGGGAGCGTGGATATAAAGGTTGGAGTCGTCCGGAAAGATGGCCCAGAGGGAGTTAAAGATGAAGAGTCTGAGGTCATTTATAATAAGGATAAAGAGAAGGGGACCAAGGACACTGCCTTGAGGTACGCCAGAGGTTGTTGGGAGCCATGACTCATGCTGTCCGTTGTCAAGGCGGACCGCCTGGCTTCTGCCAGAGAGATATGAATAAAACCAGCGCATGACGGTGTCCGAACAACCTAGCTGGCATAATTTGGACAGGAGGAGACGGTGAGGGATGGTGTCAAAGGCTTTTGAGAAATCAAAGGAGATAAGGATGGTGACTTGTTTATCGTCAATCGCGCGGCGGGTGTCTTCAAGGATGCTGAGGATAGCAGACTGAGCAGAGTGATTCTGTCTATAGGCGTATTGACGGGGGTCTATGAGGTTATGGTGTGTGGTAAAGTTGGTGAGTTGGGCTGATACTATTCTTTCTAGGAGTTTGGATAGTTCGGGGAAAAGGGCGATGGGACGTGTATCGGAGGGAGATTTCGGGCGAGAGATTTTAGCAAGAGATATTATTGAGGATTTTTTCCAGATGGAGGGAAAATAGCCAGTTTCGAGGGATGAGTTTATGATTGCGGTAATGTAGGGGAGAATTGAAGGGAGGGCGAGTTTAAGCATTGATGATGATAGGTGGTCAGGACCCATTCCCTTGGAACGGCTTCTATTGAAAATTCTTAGAACTATGGTTTCATCCACTGGCGTGAAGTCAAAGGATGGTAAAGTGGGGAGGTGGGGTGGAATGGATAAGATATCAGTGAGATCTTGGGGTGAAAGGGGTGTTGAGGATTGGGAGACAGATGCATAGTGGGAGTTAAGGGAGGCGCTGTCAAAGATGGACAGGGGGATGGTTTTGTTGGAGCTATGATGCCGGTTTTCCGAATCGCACGCCATTTAGCAGCGTAATCGGGGGTGTTTTCAATAATGTCCCTGACACAGTTGTTTTCCAGCGTGTCAAGGTCATTAGTGACTTGGTTGCGGATGGAACGATATTGGGTAAATATACGAAATGAATTTGACCTGGAGGCACGCTTGTAGAGCCTATCGCGGGTTTCCATCTTATTAAGGATCGCGGGGGTGATGTAGGGTTTCACAAGGGGTTTTTTTCTAACTTGTCTGAGTGGAGCGAGAGAGTCGAAAGCACTAAGGGTAATCTCAGACAGTGTTGATGCTTGTGCATCAAGTTGATCGGGGTGTGTGGGGGTAAAGTTGAAGAAGCAATTCGCAAGGCGGGGGGGAGGGGGGAAAGCTGTGGTTAACTTGTTAATGATTAGATTGTGAAGGATGTGAGGGTCTATACTTTTGAGGCTGCGGATGGTTATGGTGTGATTGGGACGAGGGGGGGGGGTGGGGGTTTGATATTTAGTTTTAATAAGATGAGGTCGTGGCCGGGTGTAAAAGGGGTGGATGATTGAGCGAAGGAGATAATTTTATCAATTGAACGGGTGATGAAGAGGTCAAGGCAGGTGTGGTGGGAGGAGCCATCATGCCATAAAAGGTAATGAGTAGATCTATTATTTACAAGGGTGAGGCAGTGTTCCTCCATTTGGTTGAGTAAAAAGGTAGATGAAAATTCCGTGGTAGACATGTCTATATTGAAGTCACCAGTTATGATGACGTTCTCATAGCTTGGGAGTAACGGGGCTATAGTGGTAAAGAAATAGGAGGGGAGGGCTGTTTTTGGTGGGCGGTAGATGACAGATAGAAGTAATTGAATTGATTTAAGGTTGACGTTTACAATGAGAAACTCAGGTTGTGCCTGATATGGTATCAGTGTGGGGGATGTGGAGATGATAGCGATATCTAGGTCGTCGCGAATGTAGAGGGCGACACCCCCACCGGGTTTGCCGACTCGATCATGGTGAATAAGGGTGAAGCTAGGGATGTCGTACATGTGCGTGGGGGTGTTAGGTACAAGGTAGGTTTCGGTGAGAGCAATGATATCATACTTCTCTTTGGCAATCTGAAGTTTAAGTTCTCCAAAGTGGGCAGAGAGATGACTGATGTTAACGTGTGCAATATGAAGATGAGGGGTGTGGTTGGTGGTTGGTGAGAGGGTGGGTATTTGGGGGGTGTGTACGGAGGGGGTTGTATTTATAGGATCAGGTGTGTTTGAGGGAGGGCATTGAGAATTGCTTGAACTTCATGGGGATGAATGATTTGGGGGAGAGTAGCGTGGGAACATCAGAGGTTTGAAGGTCCATTAGGGCTGAAAAGGAGTTAGAGGAAGTGGATGAGGGGGTAAGGAGGGATTGTTCGAAAAGGGATAGATCAAATTCAGTGAAAATTTCCACTAGTTCGACATTTTGGGTTTTGCGAAGGAGCAACTTGTTTCCGCGAGTGATTGGGCCAGGAAGTTTAAATTTGGAGGTAATGAGGCGGGCTTTTTGGAAGAGTTTGTGGAGGGACGGTTTGGAGAAAGCATTCATGTAAACAGGGCGGTTTTCGCAGTGGCCAAAGATTTGGACATCAGTGACGTCGATCAGTCTAGATTTGTGGGTCATGACGAAATCGCGGGTCTCGGAACTTGAAAATTTTACCATGATAGAGTGGGGGTGTTTGGAGGAAGGAATGGGGTTGTTTTGTTGGGATGATTTATAGTTCCAGGGGCGGGCAGCGAGGATGGTGTTTATGGCCGAGGGACAATCAAGGAATTTAAGGATCATGTGAGCGGCAGTAAGGGGCGCAATTGGGGGTGTAGTGGGGATGCCAAGGAAGCGAATCTCACAGGGATCAGTTTCAAGGAAGCGATGTTTTAGGGTAGCTACCTCATTTTTCAATACGGCTTCTTCAGCTGCAGTACCTGAGGTGGTGGATTCTAGCTTATCCAAGCGGGGGGTAAGTAGGGAGACTAAATCATTCATGTGTTGGGAATTTTGTGGGTTAGACAGGTAGGCCTGCACATCAGACGCTTGGGCAGAGGATGAGTTTGAGGGGAGCATGTTGGTAGGGGTAAGACTGGGTTTGCGGGTAAGAAGTTGCTGTTCTGGCGAGGAGTCTGGTGGGCGCTTACGATTTTCCTTCTGAGAAGATTCTATGGTGCAGGGGAGTAGGGGGGATGTGTGTGAGGAAGTAGAGAGAGTTGGAGAGGTATGAGATGCGTTTGTGGTAGTGGGAGGGTGGGTGATGGGGGCGGGTAACTGTGCAGAGCGATTTAAAATTGGTTTTTTGATGATGGGTTTACGGGGTTGATTTGAAGGAGGAGTGATTTTGTAGCAGTTTAGGCATAGGAATGGTACGATTTTTAGGTGAGTTTTAGGGACACAGTTTGAATGGATGAGGGAAAAACAACCGTTACAGAGCAGAGAGGATTCACCACGTTTTACTGTTGATATGCAGAAGGGGTAGATACTGGTGTTGTTAACGAACATCTGCGAGCTGGTTTAAATTGCGAAGCATTGGAGCAGGTTGGAGTGGCGCCTGGTACTGTCAATCGGTATGGATGGTGGTGTTGCGGTAGTGCAGGGGCAGTGGGTACTCACTCTACAGCTGCAGATATAAGTACAGCGCCTTGCGGTAAGCGGAGCAGTCGGTAAGAAGAAGCGCCGCGCAGGCGCATAGTTAGCAGTACTATGCACACAGTAGCTTGAAGATTTGGCAGGAGCTCCTAGTGGTACCTTTGCGAATTTTTGGCGGGAGCACAGGTTGGCAGTTGAAGGAACCAATGAACTAGGTGTATGCAGGTGTACCAACGGTGTTTCACTGAACTCTCTGATGATGAGTTAACCTCAAAGTTTGAGAATCAGATTTTTCCGGTACCTCTAGCTCAATAATTAATGAGCCAGGGCGTGAGTAACAGTATGCGTAAGAGCCAGAAGGTAATTTGGAAAAATCTGAAACAAAATTTCACACTCAAGCGATGCGATGGTAAGTAAAAAGATCGAGGAATAGCGGAGCAGATAGACAAGCAGTGCAGCACTTACCAACGCCAAAGAGAGAGGTTGGTAAGGTAGATGAGGTTGGTTTGGCCGAGGTTCTGGGGGAGGAGAGTGAAAGGCGAGATGAGGTGAGGAAGAGTTTGTTATTTTACTTAAAAATATTAATAGAGCTTTTTCAAAATTTAAAGTACTTCAACAAAACTTTAAAGTTAGTGACTGAGTTGATGAATAAGGTGAGTAGGATTCGTTGGTAGATTGGATGAGCTAAGTTTGGGAGATAAAATACGGTATATAAAGTAAATCAAATTAGTGAGGTCAGTAATGTGGCTAAGATTAAGGTAGTTACCGCAAAAATCGAGTTTCTTGAAAAATCTCTAAAACTTCGCACAGAAATAGATTTTTGTGTCCTCTACCTGCTGATATTTTTCCTATACCCCCAAGCCATACTTAATTTTGAGATATTAAGCTCAGAAGTTTCAATTTTTTACATGGGATTCCTATGCTGAGCGTAAAAATTCGTAAAAATTTGAAGGTTATTCTCAGATAGCAAACTTAATTTTCTTAAAATATTTTTAAAAAACAGGTTTTCTTGTAGGCCAAGATCTGAGAAATCATGAGGTAAGAAGATAAACATAGCAAGCGACATTAACTTCTGAGATAATCAATCAAAAAGAATGAAAAATGCGTGATTTCAGCATGATTTGGAGCAGCGGTGGCCGCGCCGGCGCGTGGCGTTGGAGTGGGGGCTACGTCTATAACTACATTTTAGGTTAGCTATATGCATAAGTTGTAACTACCTTAAACTAGGTCAGGTAGTTGAAGATAAAAAAGTAAGTATAGTAAGTAGGGTTCTTAATATGGGTGAGAATAGTAAAGCAGCTTAGATAAGGTGAGTGATGGTTGTGGGCTGGTAGAGATATTAAAATTTAACTTTGGCTCTAATTAGAATTTTTGAATAAAATTACATATCATTAAAAAGGTCTTGAGCTCAGCTTTCTAATTATGTCATTCAAATTTTTATTAAATACTTTTTGTTGTCTCGAGAGGGTGCTGAACAAAGCCGTTTATCATTTTAAATTTAACCCTACCCCTAAAAATTCATTCATCGGTTTAAATGCAACTTAACAAGCTGTAACTATATAGGAAATAAATTCATTTCATGAAGAATCTGTAAAAAAATTTTGAAGAAAATCAAGGTTTGTTTGTACAAGTTTGCGAAATTTGAAAAAAATCGTAATTTTTTTACTATTTGGCTGATTAATAGAGTAGTTTTCAGGGTGGGCAGTTTAAGCTAGAGATCTAAGATCTAAGATTTTCTGGTAAAGGATAATTAACTGCGATCAAATCATAGTTGTCAATTCGAAATTTATCAAACTTTACCGAAGTTTTTAACAAGTCTACTGAGAATGAAAATGAAAATCGTCAATTGCAAAAAATAGATGCAGGCTAATTGCTTGGATGTACTCTGTGAAAAAAAAATTTACCTCTCAATGAAGTCAGATATTTAAATGGTACAAGTAAAACATAAAAATCTGGATTGAAACTTGACAAAGTACCACGAACTAAAGGAGCTGCAGTTCAACACAATTATAGGGTTTATCACCAACTTCAAAAGTTGCGGAAATTCATAAATCTGCGACAGAATGGGGCTGAAAATAATTTGACTCCGAAATTTCGTGCCGATAAATTAATACTTAACAGTTTACTAAAAAAAATTTCCTGTAGTTGTAAAACTGGTTGTGACAAACAAAGATGTGGATGTCAAAAGCATGGACTAAAATGTACAAATATATTTAAAATGTGATTCTGAGCCCAGTCAAAATTTTGAAAAAGAAGCAGAATTGAAACAAGATTTTAATGATTATTTCGATATTCACGATCCATACGATTTAAAGAGAAAATATCAGAAGAAGAAGAAGTCGCCGGTCCAGCTCAAGTAAAAAGAAGAAAATTGTAATTTTTCTGTTGTATATACTCAATAATTAAAACTGTATAAAAATCTAAAAATAATTTTTTTAACAGAGATCTATTTCTTGCAACAACAACTTCTTTTGCCTATCAGCAATCATTCATGGTTTTGAAACAAAAATTACTTTAACTTATTTTAAAACAAAATTGAAGAGTAATTATTACTAAACACATATTTCTAAAAAAGCAATTACGGCGAGTTGTGTTTTTTTTTTTTTTTTTTTTGCCCACTAACTAAAATTTTACGTTCTTAATTCCGCAAACAATTTTTCAAATATGAACAGTTGAAAGTAATGAAATCAAAATAATATCTGACGGTCGACTTTTACGAGATTCAAGCATATTTACATATTATTCAAGCGATCTTTTTTCTCGAAAATAAAATTTACATTTTATTTAAGGACGTTCTTTCGCAGCAATGGTGGTGGAGAGAGAGACTTATAGGTTAGGCACGAGAACAGTTGCCACGCGCTTCGAGTCTTCTCGGCCGCTGGATAAAATTATTTTATTTTTAACTCGTTAGTACTCAATTCTTAATGAATAAAACTTTTTGAAATTTTAACACTGAATAACTGAAAACTTATAGTTTCTGACGGTGTAAATCAAAATTCGAAATCACTTTAAAAAAATTAGGAAAAATCAGCAAACTTTTTACTGATTTTTTAATAACAAAACAATGCTGAAATTGTTTAAAAACCCATAAGAAATTTTCGAAAAATATAGCAATTTGTTTTTTAAGATTTAAAGAATAACATATCCAAATTTCAAGATGATTAGCAACCTGGTTCAAAAACTACAGCAAAATTAAAATAGCATAATTTTTCTATAAGAACCTGTGTTAAACCACTCGATTTAGAGCGATCTTAGCCCAACTTTGAATTAAAATATCTCAACTACCGTTTTGGGAATCTTCTTAAAATTTGGATATGTTATTTCTAATACTTAAAGTTAAAGATTTTAATAGTTTTCAGACGATTCTTATGGATTTTAAAACGTGAAAGAACGTCCTTAAGCCATTCGTCATTCAATATCGATACAACTATTCTTTCTCGTCAAAGCCATGACTTTTTAAGAAAAAAATCGAATCAAATTGAAATAAAAAAATTGGTTTATTTTGAGTTTATATTTTTTGACGTAAGATTATAACTTTTTCGGAATATCAAAAAAATTATTTAAACAAAGTGACTTCGACGAGAAAGAATAGTTATTTCAATAGTGAATGACGAATGACTTAAATAATTTATTATTTATTACAATAAAATCTGTATGATTTCTGATGATTATTTCTTGAATATTTTTTACATTTGCCAGTTTTTTTTTGCAGTTTTTTCATTAATTACAAGTTTTTGAATTTGCAGAGCAGATAAAGTTTTTTAAGTAGTATCGCTATAACAACTTTTTACCAAGATTGCTATTGTTATTCATTTATGTAGTACTGCACTAACACGGAGAGGCTACACCCTTCGGGTCACCGATGCTAACGAAACTTTGGGAATCGCTTTCTAATATCAAAAAATGAAGAAATCCATCAATAATTCCGTCAAATGGAGCCTTGATATCGCTTCGCCATAGAGCTCATAAGGCATTTTTAGCAATTTTTTGGTTTTTTAGCTAATTTTTCAAAAATTTCTCTTCAAAGCCTAGCTAATTAGCTTGTTTAGACACTTTGAGAGTTTTTCGTGATTTTTAGCCAATTTTCTAAAAATTCCTGTAAGTGCAATAGAGGCTTACTCAATTCACCGTCAAACCTGTCAAGGCTCATGTTGGCGCTTCGGGAGGCCACATCGCTGCTGAGCCCAGGAAAGCTCAACCTGCAAGGACAATCCAGTACCCTCGCTATTATTGTGAAGAATCTTATATTACATCGTGTTTTGCCCTGGTTTTAGGGAACTCTCACCGACAGCTTGCCGGCGCTTTGTTGTCAAGCAAGTGCTCTACTTTAATTGTCTGAGCAAACACTCAGCCAGGAATTGCAACTCGAAGACTCGATGCAAGACATGTGAACAAACTCACCACACGATGATACATCCAGAGTCAGGAGCGTGTCCTGGGGCTCCTACTCAAACCAAGGTCAGCACATGCACTCAATAGGAAGCAGGCGCAGTCACAATTGGTACATCTCAACCTTTGGAACGCTCACTCCTGGCTACTGCGGTAGCACTGCTCATTACAACGTCAGCATCCCATTCAGTAGGACTTCTCGGCGATTCAGGCTCAGATTTGTCATTCATTTCATCTGACATAGTAACGATGCTCAAAATTCCTCGGACTCACTCATCGGTTCCCATCATTGGCATTGGTGGGTCAAAGTCAGCTCACACTCAAGGAAAGGTAGTCGTGATTCTCAAGTCTATTCATCGCAACGTCCAGCTCAAACTCTACGCTCATGTATTAAAACGGCTAACCTCTACATCGCCATCTCACCCGTGCGACGAATCAACTTGGCCTTATCTCAGCAAACTCAACTTGGCAGACGCTCAATTTGGCCAACCACGCAACATAGACGTTATAATAGGCACAGATCATTATGGCTTAATCATCATGCCAAACCTCATCAAGGGAGCCCCTCATGATCCTATTGCTCAGCTGTCTATATTTGGGTTAGGACATGGACCTTCCTCACTGACAAATCATTCACCACGACAAACCATGTGGCAGAAGTTCATGACGATACCTCGCTTCTAGAGATCCTTACAAAGTTTTGGGACTTGGAAGAAACTCCACGCTCTTCAAAATCATTCATCACACCAGACGAAGAGGAGTGTGAACAACATTTTCTCAAGACACACTGAAGGGACCCGCAAGGACGATACATTGTCAGATTGCCTCTGAAAATGGG
Organism: Encarsia formosa; assembly: GCA_038277355.1. Taxonomy (NCBI): domain Eukaryota; kingdom Metazoa; phylum Arthropoda; class Insecta; order Hymenoptera; family Aphelinidae; genus Encarsia; species Encarsia formosa. The sequence continues at coordinate 25,602,892 of CM076187.1, forward strand.
CCCTTCTTGTTTGGGTGACTCACTGGCTCGTTCAAAGGCATGTTTGAAAGGAATCATAGGTAAACTTGAACGCGACGACAAGTACAAGCAGCTGTATCTTGAGTTTATGGAAGAATATGCTCAACTGGGTCACATGGTTCCTGTGCCAGCAAAGGAGCTTAGATCATTTCCAATTTACTATCTACCTCATCATAGAGTGCTCAAATTGGATAGTGTAACAACAAAGTTGAGAGTTGTGTTTAATGCATCTCCTGTCACATCATCTGGTTATTCGCTCAACGACATCATGCATGCTGGACCAAACTTGCTGCTCATGGTCGACGCACTCACATGGCTCAGAACTCATCAGTTTGTCTTTTCTACAGACATCACAAAAATGTACATGCAGATCTTGGTTCATCCCGATGATCAGGATTTGCAAAGGATCATTTGGATCCACACACAGCTATTTTTGAGAATTTCAGGTTGATATTGAAAATGTTTATCTTAAACATAAAAATTAACGGCGAGTGGTTTTTATCTGTCTGAATCTAACAAAGTAAATCTCGAGGAGTATTCAACTCCCCAGTCCCCAAAGACTTCGAAAGACTTCGAAAGACTGTGAGTGACGAGGACTTCCAAAGACTTCCAAAGACTTCCAAAGACTTCCAACACCGGTGCATTAGAAACGGCCGGCGCGCCGCGGCGCAGTCACGCGATCGGTACCTGTGCTCATATTTCCCAAAAAATATATAACTTTAAACCAATTTTCCAACCTCTTCCCATTTAGCTAGAAAGATAATTTTTTCATAGATTATTAATCATTGGTAATAATATAATATTCAAGAATAAAATTTTGCAAAAATTTAAAATTCAGGAAAATTATTTTTTGTGAAACTTGTTTAATATTTTTTAATGAGTCATGTTTACAAATGAAATACGAGCTCACGCGGCGGCGGCGGCGGGGCCTTAAGGGCGACTAGGATTAGGATGCCCCCTCCCCTCCTCCTCTCCCCGACACTCTTTATTTTTTTGAACACCTATTTATATATTCGCCCCGGCGCGGAGAGAGTAATTTCCTCGATAATTTCTTAAGTAAAAAAAAAAAATTAGCAATAATTTCCACTTTTATGAGGGAATTAAAAAAATTTTGTCAAACAGTTTTTCAAATTAATTAGGAAATTATTGCACATCAGTTTGCAGTTATGTTCAGTTTAAAATTGTCTTGGTTATAAATTCATTATTTTTGTTTATCTATCGATTAGGTAAATATTTTAACTGAATAATTTTTAAGAAAAGATATATATTTATTTTTTGACATCATTTCATTTGAATCTCTGATCCAAATACTTTCATTCAATCAAGCAATCAATTAATGACAGGTATATCTGGAGGTCATCTCGAATTAAATTTTCCTTAAGGCGACTCCGACGATCGTTTTCATGCGGTTCTGCACTCAAGTTCCTCGAGATGATCCCGGGTATTCGCTCCGTGCGAGTTCGTCCGCGACAACACAGAAAAATCCACGCTGTAAATTCGAGGTGGCGTAGCGCTGGCGACAACACTTACAGAAAAATCCGGCTGTAAATTCGAAGTGGCGCCACTTACCCGCACGGAGCGAATACTCATCATCGGCGACATGGTTGTCCAGGTCTAACTTCATACTGCTAACGATCACCAAAATTATCTAGAAGAAAATTTGAGTCAAATTCTCGGAGATGATTTCCAAGTGTACTCGTCGTCGGTGACCTGATTGTACTTGGGTATGCTCTCCAGGTGTACCTGCACCATCTGCGATCATCTAAACTGGGTGTGGCAGTTTTTAATTTTCTATACCGCCACGAGAATCAGCTTTAAGAATCCTAACGTACTCCACAAAATATACAACTTTATCATCGTCGTGGTGCTGATATTTATAAAGACGACGACAATGCTTATTGAAGCAGCCGCTTTTGCCCAAGCGCTGCAGTCGCGTGCAGCACCAGTGGGAGTCATTTGTTTTGCTCGTGTTTTGTCTACGTTTCTGCTGCTTCGCATTTGATTGCAAGTAGCACGACGCACGTGTATCTCGACGAGCAAACTCTAAGTTGAGCACAAACTAAATAAGTTTGTATCTCCTATTCGAATCGCTTTTTTTTTTTTGAATATTAATTGTAAAATCAATTAAAGCAATAAGACAGAAAAAGACGATAAAATTGTAAGTGACGTTCGCAAGTTTAGTTAGTTTTCTGACACGTTAGTGCGCTATCAGGCATCAGTACTTTTTTAAATTCACTGGTATATTACAAGGTAAGTACGTGGTGTATATTTTTTTAAATTCGTGAAATTGCAATTTGTAGTAAAGTAAATCAATCACAACCATTGAAAACGATTACAACTTCAAGATTTTCGTGCAAATGAAATTTGATTTATTACGTTGCTAGATGAGTCGAAAAATTTTCTTCATAATTTAGCATTATTACGTGCTCTAAACTTCCTTCTGTAGCAGGAGCATCTGTTAATGTTTTCTATTTTTCGCGTTTTTTATGAACGTGTTTTTTAAGATCTTTTCGCCTCCCTAACTTCAAAGTTATTTTGTTAAATTTATCATTATTTTTTATTTTTTAATTGAGAAAAAAACCAAGGATTTTTTTTTTTTTTTTTTTTTTTCTAAAATGTATTTAAAGTGATTAAATAGATTAAACTTACCAAACCTGTCTGAATTTTCTATCTACGATCTTATTAAACAAAATGTCAATTATGTTTATTATCTGAGTTAATATTATACTAACAAGTGCTTGAGTTTAGCTTTTAAAACACTTTATACTGCATGAATTTTACTTTATTTGTAGATACAATATGCCAAAAAGAACCTACACTGCAGAAGATAAGTTTTGGTTTATATTACAGAATGAAATGGCTAAGAAACATTATCAAGAAATCCCTCCGCACATAAAAAACATTCTTCATTACCAAGATCTAGACAACTTTTTTGTTCTTCAGAGATTCAGTAATGACAACGCATTTCCGTTTGAATATCTACAAAGACAAATTAGAAATATTGGTTACTACAACTATGCACTAGGTACTGTTGAGTCAAATGAATTGTCAAATGAACAACTCGTCATGTTCTACGGTAAAATTTATTTCCAAGATAGAGAAAATTTTGAGTTCAGCATGGGTGAATTAGCTGTTTTAAATCAAATGTGTGAAATATCAGCTAAAATTTTCAGTATGGAACCAAGTGCAGCAAAAAAACTATTAAAACCGAGTCTACAATGTCCAATGGACACAGCTATATTTGTACAGAGTGATATGGAGTTAATTCATATTAAAAATTTATTATCAATACATAAATGTAGGCACGAATACTACGCTAATGTGAAAGATAATATTAACGTAACAATAGATCCACATGGTTGTTCTGCAACTTTAGTATGCCCAAAATGTTCTCAAAAAATATTAGCCAGGAAATACCTGAGAGGCACGAAGTCGTACTGGTCTTTAAAAAATTTCTACAGACACACAGATAAATGCTGCACGGTAAATCAATTGGAAAATACTGTAGCCGTTGACGGTAGGCTATTAAAATTTTTTTATTTTTCAAATTCAGTTACACAATTCAAATCAAATAAATTCTATTATTAAAAGATATTTATTTGCTGGAAATTATCAGAATTTCGAAAACACAATTAAATTTTAGCAAAAAAAAAAAAAAAAAAAAAAAAAAAATTAAATAAAAAATAACTAATTGAAATTTAAGATAAAAACAATAACTACCTATCTTGAGTAAAAGTCGAGGTAAAAGTATTCAATTGCGTTTATGTGGTTCCGTAAAATGATTTGTTTTTTAATTTAATTTTCAATCGTTTATTCAAAATTGCTTGTTTCTTCAAAATTAATTGAGAAATTGAAATCGGTTTTAAAATCAAGTATAAAAGTGAAGACATTGCGAGAACGTCATTTTTCCTACCTTCCTTGTGGTTTTACAAAAAATTCAAAATAAAACTTGTAGAAGAGAGTTTTCCTAGCTGATTTTAATAAATTTATGTAATTTAGGTGCAGATGCTCACAATAGTTTATCTATTGATCGAACACCAAATATTGATGCAAGAGGCGAGGCCTCGGACGAGACAGAAGATTCCGAGGAGGCTCCAGTGGATCTACATGGAGATGTTCATGATGACAGACACATTGATTTAAATCGTAGCGAATATCCGAGGTCAACATTTCACCTAAACACTCTCAGTTCGGGTTCTTCTCTTTCAGAGGCATTTGTGAGTGATGATGAATCTAACAATAATAGTATTCTCATTAAAGAAAGAAATATACTAGGTGGAGCGGTTTGTTTGCCTAATAATACTTCAATAAACTCCACTCACAGCGCCGAGGACGAACTGCTTACCTCGATGCCTGATAGTGATTTGAGTACCTATCATGAATTATAGATATGTAACTTAAATTTGAGATTGTTTTTTTTTTCTGTTCATTTGTTAAGTAATATGTAAAAGAATATTTTTAATTTACGTTTTACTCTCGAAAGTAGGAAACAAATTTAAATTCAAACTTATGTTTTTGTTAGGAACTTTTTTTTTTATTACAAACTCCTATAAATCCTACTCGCTATGAATATAATATTACGACACGATGAGACGAGAACGCCACGGTTAATTACTTATGATTAAAAAAAATTATTTTACCATTATACGACTAACTGTAGTAGAGTATTTTCCGAGGTATTTTCCGTGCCTTTTGGTTTTCACCGAGGCACTCGGTTTGTTTTTATAAACACTTCTCCTCCGAAACTACTCAATAAATTTATTTCAAATTTTATACCGATCTTTAAATTGATTTCAACAGTGCGCTGTTTTAATTTATTTTGAAAAAATTGAAAACTGACTAAGTTCTTAACGTTTTAAAAATAATCAATGCATCTGCAGTACAAAATAAGAATTATACTGCAAAAAAAAAAAAATCAGCAGGCAGCTTGGCCAGTATTTCCCACGTCTTTTACCTTTTTTTATTCTATACAAAAATTGAATTGATCTAGACTTACTTTTTTTTTCTTTTTTTCATGAAACCTATAAAAATGTTCAAAATTTTTTTTTTTAATGGCGCGTATATAAGATCAAATTTCATAATTTTTATATCAGTAGATGTCTATAGCTTATTGTTTGAAATTCATTTATTTAACAAATTTACGGAAAATTGTTGCATTTAAAATAATTCAATTCAATTTTCTTAATTTATATTAAAAAAACAGTCAGTTTTCAACAAGTGAATATCGTAGCAAAGGCCGCTGCGAGGTCTTTTTCAAACGGCGAGAATTTCTCGCCCGAGCAAAGCGTCAGCTATAACATAAAAAATCTGTACAGACAAGCTTAGCTGCGTGGCGCGATACAATCACTATTTTGTAGTGCGAGTGGTCGAAACTCGTCGCCACTAAACGGTCATAAAAACTAGTTTACAATTGATCTATTAATTTTCATAGAAAGACGTTTAATTTTGAAAAATCTTTTATGTTTAAAAAAGTTTCCGAAAATCTTTTTTCTAAAAGTATTGAAAACTAGTTTATAATTCGACAGCGACCGATACAATGGCTATTGTAAAAGAGAAATACATTTTGAAAAACTGTAAAAGTTTGAAGAAAAATTAAATTTAGCTTATTTAAATTCAGAGTTATCTTATTCATTTTTTTCCTACGTAAAAAAAAAAAAAAAACAAAAAAAAAACAAAAAAACAAAAAAAATATAGGGAAAACAGTATACATTTTACGTCAAGTATTTTCAATCGGTTTCCAATAAATTAAAAAAAATAAAATAAAATAACGACCGGAATTAGTATTAAAGTTTTTTTTACAGTATCACGTTCATTTCGCATGCAATAATATTGAACCGGACTTTACATAAATGTAATTAGTGTAGAGTACGCAATTTTTCAGGGTGAACCACGCAATGTTTTAGAGCGTGGTCTACGCCTGGCTCGAGTGCGTGCTTTACGCCTTGGCCAAGCGCGTAAACGCGCAACAGCTACAGCTGTAGAATTCTCGCTGCATTGTATACCTACACAGAGGGAAAATCTACCGGATTTGAGTTTAAACTAATCTCTGTTCAGTACGCCCGTGTTTCACGGGGCGACTTCACGACCATAGAATCCGGTCGTTTTTCCCTCCGTGTATACATATAATTGTCGTGTGTTCCGGCACCTGATATATATATATATATATATACATATAAGTATACTTTGAAGAGCAAATTCTACGGCTGCACGTTTTACACACTTGGGCAAGGCGTAGATCACGCTCGAGATCACGTTCTAAAACACTGCGTGGTCCATGCTCGAAAGTGTGTGCGTGCTCTACGTGTTTTTTTTTTTTTTCGGTGTACGTTTAAATTTTTTAGGAATATAATCGAGTGCGCTGTCATGTTCGAGAAAAAAATACTTCATATTCTTCGGCACCGTCGCTCGCCCCTTAATCAAGGGGTGGAGTGGTGAAAAAATTATTCAATACCACGAATAAACTTTGAAGCAAGTTTGATAGCACATTATGATCATATTAGCTCAAAAATAACCAATAAAAAAAATTTATTGCAACCAAGTCGACAGCGTCTCATTCCTCCATTGAGGGGTGAGATTTAAGTCATTGTCATATTTATGCTTTGATATTTTATTTCAACTAAAAACACGATGTACTGATTTTAATCGAACTTTATCTGTAAAGTTTACGAAAAATCAATGTTGAAATAACCTTACCGTATAATAAACCACACATCAAAAAAAAAAAATAATTCACTACACGTGATGTATATTTGCAGTAATAGACTGGAATTCTAAAATTACAATAATATTAAATTAAAATAAAAAAACGAGTTAAAAGTTGTTTGAATCATTTTATTAAAATTGAACAATTTTTTGTACAAGTAAATTTATTTTATTCGGAGTTCAAAACAATATTGCACACATGCCAAAACGTTGGTTCATCCAAAACATTTCTTTTCTGATCGACTATAATAGGAGGTGGAATTGTACAATGATAGTGTTTCAGAGCTATATAATTAAGTCCATCTGTGATAAAATCCTGCAAAGTTCTATTTTGTCGGTTTATACTAAACCACATCGCCAAAACTCCAATGGTTTCCTTGTTATCGTCGTTAATTTCAACGCAACTTTTATAACAAATTTTTTTAGCTTCGCTTTTTTCCGTTATATACGAAAAACCTTTAATTAAGCCTACAAGGCAAAAATTTTTTTCTGGGAAATGAAATACGCAGTAGTTAGAAATACGTACGGTTGATTCTTTACTCGGCATCGTTATACGAGATTTAAAATTTAAATTCAAGGAATTGTAAGGATCATCACTTTGTTGCACTCTACGCAATCTATCACTACTCAAGGTGTGATGGTGATTAAAAAACCAACACAATGAGGACTTAAATACAATTTTTACTTTATTATTTTTATCCTTAATAGCAACACGCCGATCGTCTTCTGCGATACTAGTTTCTGAACAATCTAGACACTCAGGAAAATCTGATTCTTCCTCAAAATCAGCGAATATTTCCATCTCTGTTGGGGAAGGGACCAGATTATATTCTTCCGTGATATCAGTTGTCTCATTTTCATTTTCACGAGGATCTTCAAACAAATTTTCTTCTAGATGTTCTATTAACGGATCCTCGTTACTTTCATCAATTTCATCTAAATCTTCATCATCTTCATTTTCTTCAACATCGCTGAACGATTGACCGTCAATACTTACATCTCTAAATTTTAATTTTATTGTAGAGGCCGTTGAAATATCGACTTTCATTCCAAGTTTTTGGCAGTCATTATAAGCCATTGTTTTAGCTTCTAGTAGGACTTTAATAATCATCTCAATATTTATTTCATTATTCTTTTCTGAAAACTGTTTTATGACATCAAAGTTACCAGTCTGTTTTTCAAAAGAACCATTCAGAAATCTGCTAGCCAGAAATTCCATTGGATACTTTTGAAATTGAAAGCTAGCAACGGTAGCTAGCATTTCTAGTCTTTTAATTTTGAATGAAAAATCCAAAATAGAGCAGTTCACCATCATCGCAAAAGTAGAGGTAATCGATCGTAAAACTCGAAAAAAGCCTTCGCAGGCTTGACTGCTATAAATCCAAGGGAAAAATTTACTAAAATCTTTTTGATTATCGCACTTTAGTATAAGATTTAACAATCCGTGCGCGTTGAGCTCAAGGCACGTATACAAATTAACAGTAATAAAATTTTGAGTTTCGGAATAATTATTTGATTGTAACCAATCCCTCCACATTCGAAGAAAATAGATGCTATAAAACATACAATGTAGTCGCTGTAGAGGAGATAAATTTACTGATAAAAATGCCTGCAAAAAGAAGAAAGTCATTTTCAGATAAATCTGGGTTCCTGCACTTCCAGGCACATGCTTTTGTAATAATTTCTATATACGAGGGTTGCAAATTTTTAATGTGCTTGAAAAATTCATTTTATCTTTTAAATTTAGGTCATTAGTGCAAAGCAAATGCTTTTCTTTTGTGCAAAACTGCACAAGTGTGAGCAAGTCATTTGAGCTAGCAACGTAATTACCCATCACTAGAGGAATCGGTTTGAACAAACGAGTCCTGGCTCTGTTTGCCATATGCACTGTGTCTTGAATAGGGACACTTTCAGGCAAAAATTTTGCATGAAAATCTGGTATGTTTTCATACTGTCTCCGATTAACCTCATTGGAAAAACACCTTCTTCCTAGGCATGCATCTATTCTCATCGCTTTCAAAACTCGAGAGTCTCCATCCGCCGAGTACCCAAGTACTTTAATATCGCATTTTTTTAATTCGTTAGATATATATTTTTGTCTTTTTTCTACGTCGGTAAACTGCATGCGATTGTCTGTTCCAAAAAATAGCAAACAAAATGGTGGTATACTTGGATTGTTGGCTTGAGCCATATAAATGTATAGAAGAGATGCTACTTTATTATTTTTAAAATAATTTTCAATCAACTTTGCTGAAGTCGCTTTGAAATACATTTTAATTGGCATCGAATTTTGATCTCGAGGGAGAATTAATCCGACCAACGTGTTGTTCGCGGGATCGTATTGGACTTTGTTGATAGTACCTGATCCGTCCTCGGACATCCATACTTCTAAAGACGTTTTATAGTTCGTTAAATGTTTTTTTAAAGCTTCCACGCGCAAGGAACCTTCAACGACCTTATCAACAGTATCCCCGATGACTTTTTTGACCGTGATTTCATTCGGTATTGGAAGGTTTTTATAAAGAAAATTATATAAAATACGGCCACCTAATATGAAAATATACCCTGAAATAAGTTTAAGCCCTTCAATTGCATCGTATCTAAATCCTCTACTGTCTTTATCCTGGTTCAAGTAGCTGAAAAAAATGTACTTGTTACTTTAGTTTTATTATCATAACTCATTAATACAGTATTTAATTTATTAACCCTTTCAGACTTGCTTGCCGATATTCTCGTATCGGCGATATTCCAGGGACGATAATATCGAAAAATATCGTCTCGAAAAAAAAGAGGATGTATATAGAAATTTTAAATCTTAGCGCGAATATCGTACACTGTTACTGGAGCCTGGGATGCCGAAAGTAGTTGTAACTCTACAGGAGTGCAGCGGTCGGCGGTCGCGCTGCAATTTAAAATCTGGTTCGACTATGGGTAATGCGGGGTAATGAAAAAGACCAACCGATGAGTTTCAAGCCCCAAAAACCCTGGGCTCAGTGATCCATAATATTTGAAATAAACGAACAATTAACCAACGAGCTTTACACCCCAAACGCGTCGAGCTCGTGAGTTTTTTTTTTTTTTTTTTAAATAAATAAGTAAATAAATAAATACAAAATCCCTCAAGCTGCTACAACCCCATAACACCGAGCTCGCGAGTTTTTTTTAATGAATAAATAAATGCAAAATCCCCCAAGCTACTACAACCCCATAACACCGAGCCCACGAGTTTTTTTTTATGAATAAATAAATACAAAATCTCCCAAGATGCTCGCTCGGCATTATGGGGTTGTAGCAGCTTAGGGGATTTTGTTATTAATTATTTACTCATAAAAAAAACTCGCGAGCTCGGCGTGATGCAGTTGTAGCAGCTTGGGGAATTTCGTATTTATTTATTTATTCATAAAAAAAACTCGCAGGTTTGGCGTTATGGGGTTGCAGCAGCTTGAGGGATTTTGTATTTATTTATCTATAAAAAAATCTTGCGTGCTCGGCGTTATGGAGCTGTAGCAGCTCTAGAGATCTTGTATCGGTTCCCTTATTCATAAAAAAAAATCGCGAGCTCGATGTTATGGAGTTGTAGCAGCTTGGGGGATTTTGTATTCATTATTTATTTATAAAATAATCTCACGAGCTCGGCGTTATGGAGTTGTAGCAGCTTGGGGGATTAGCTATCGGTTCATTTATTCATAAAAAAAACTCGCGAGCTCGGTGTTATGGAGTTGTAGCAGCTTGGGGGATTTTGTATTCGTTTATCTATTCATAAAAAAAACTCGCGTGTTTGGCGTTATGGGGTTGTAGCAGCTTGAGGGATTTTGTATTTATTTATCTATAAAAAAAACTTGCGTGCTCGGCGTTATGGAGCTGTAGCAGCTCGGGAGATCTTGTATCGGTTCATTTATTCATAAAAAAAAGCGCGAGCTCGGTGTTATGGGGTTGTAGCAGCTTGGGAGATTGTGTATTTATTCATTTATAAGGTACCTGTACCTAATATGGCCCCCCTAAGCGAGAATCGACGTTGTGGCGAATCAAATCACTATTTTTTGATGGGTAAGGTCTCATTTTAAAGCTTAATTCAAGAGCTTTAAAATGAGACCTTACACGTTTGATTTTGATCAATGAGCTTCAAATGCTACAGGATTTACCAAAACACGGTTTTTTAAGACACATAAAATTTGTGTCCTAATATGGCCCCCCTCTCCCCCCTGAAGTATTTTATTCATTGCGATTTTTTAAATCAATCAGAATATGAGGTTAATAAAAACTTCAAAATTTTTAACATTTTAAAAATAATTTATTTAAAAATTGAGCCTTTTTTACAATTTTTTTGAAATTTTTGCAACCAGTAGAAAAAATTACAACTTTAAATTTTTATCAAAGTTTGATTTTTGAGCTAGAATACTTTTTTAGTTATAAAATGAAAAAAAGCTTTGTAACAATTAAATTTATTTTTCTTAAATAATATTAGGATAGGATTTTCTAAAAAGTAAACATGAAACTAAGGACTCTTAATATCGGTATTTCTACTAATTCGCGGGGGGCCATATTAGGAACACTGGAGAATAATAAGTTATTTAAGAATAAAACCCGTTAGAAAACGAGTTGAACAAAAACTAAGGTCGCGTTTTAAAGCTGAAACAATAACGAATCGAAGCTACTTATTCAAATTTTGGTCAGATGCGTCTAAATCTTTTGGCAGACCATTTAATTACAACGTAAAATAATAACGGAGGTATACAAAACGAGTTTTAGCTATTAGGCGTGCGCAAAAATAATTTTAAAATGTTCTAAACAACTGAAAACTTCATTATTCAGTGTTTTTGACTTCTTCCTACCTTGTAGAGATGCCGCATATCGAGCATATTCAAAATAACAGGGGGGGCCATATTAGGCAAGGGGCCATATTAGGCACACTTACCTTATATTATAACATCTCGCGGGCTCGGCGTTATGAGTTTGTAGCAGCTTGGGGGTTTTGTATTTATTTATTCATAAAAAAAACTCCCGTGCTCAGCGTTATGGAGTTGTAGCAGCTTGGGGGATTTTATATTTATTTATTTATTTATAAAATGACCTCGCGAGCTCGGTTTTATAAGGTTGTAGCAGCTTGAAGGATTTTGTATTTATTTATAAAATAATCTCACTTTTTGAATCGATATTTCTCGATTCTCAGGATTGAGCCGAGACGATATCGATAAATTTACAGTAAAATATCGTCGATACGATACTCGATACGATAAACATGTCGATATGATATCGATATAATTCAAAATATCGATATCGTCTCGTATCGTGAAGCCCTGAAAAAAATTATTATTATCATTATTTATAACATAAAAATACGTTATAAATAATCACCTAAACATTCAAAATATTATTTTCAAAATTCAGTTATTCTCGGTTATCCATGCTTTTTTTTAGAGATAATAGGGAAGATGCACAAAAAAATTATATAGTTTGTTTGACTTTATTCGATAGTTCATCGGAAAATTATCGACACGAATTTTTTCTTTTTGAAATAAAATGAAAATTGAAAGAGGTATAGACTTTGGAAGTTTCCGAAATAATCATATATATATATATATATATATACTTTCAATGTAAAATGGTACTGATGACGTCACGAGTACCAATTTTAAAAAAATTGTATCTCTGGTAATATTGATAGAAAAATTTTGAAAAAAATCTTAAAATTCATTAAAAATCGAGAACTTTCATGAAAAAATATAATTACAAAGTGTGCATCTTCTTTATTAATACCAAAAAATGTTAATTTTTACTTGTTAAGAGTTGATTTCTAACTCAATTATCTCGAAAAAAAGCATGAGTACCTATATTTTTAAAGTGATAATTTGAAAGATCAGGTGTTTATTTTAATTTCAAAATTACTTTGAGTTGTATGCTAAGGCGGAACCACTACCTACTTCAAATAATTTTTTAATTAAACAATAATTTAAAAAAGATTCATGAAATGACTTATGCATTTTCAGGTTATAAACACCTTTTTTAATTGTTTATATAAATGAATTTTTTTTCTGTTTGTATAAGAAAGGATCTCTTCAAGGTATGAGGTGCCAATCACATTTCTTGAAATAAGTCATGGTACAAAAAGATTCAGTACTCAACCAAATGGAATTTTGGTGTTTAATGTTAAGGTTATATTTTTAATATGTTCTCAAAGTGATTTTAAGTCAATCTGCAAAATTCTATAAGTCTCAGAAATAAAAATTTTTGTTTTTATAATTTTGAACGCATAGGTAAAATTGTGTCATTTTACATTAAAACAAGTATTCAAACAAGAATGTGTGTCAGTTATGTGGAGTAATGTTTCAATGAAAAATCCAATCCTGGTTATGTTGCATTGTTAGATAAAAAATGACGAGTAATAACTCTAGACATGAAATTCACTTTTTCGTGACGATCACTTTTTTTTCGTTATTTTTTTACCTACTCTTGCCGCGGGATCACAGCAAAGAATAGTGTTGGGGATGCCAGTGATTTTACTATTGTTGCTATTTGATACTTTTTTCAGAAATTCATCGATTTGTTACTATCTTCAAAAAATATTCAATGATAATTTTTTTTGACAAGCTTCTACAAACCCATAAGTGACGTGGTCAAGCTTCTACAACCCTATAACTAATATGGTCAAGCCTGTACAACCGTGTAACTAATATGGTAAGGCTTCAACAATTCTATGACTGATAAGTCGAGCTTCTACAACCCGATAACCGCCTTTGCCAAGCTTCTAGAACCCTTAAACTGACATGGTCAAGCCTCTACAACCCTGTAACTGAAATGGTTAAGCTTCTACAACCCTATAGCTGACATGGTCAAGCTTCTACAGCTCTATAACTGGCTTTGTCGAGCTTCTGCAACCCTATAACTGATATAATGAAGCTTCGACAACCCTCTGACTGACGAGGTCAAGCTTCTACAACCCCATAAGTGACGTGATCAAGCTTCTATAACTCTATAATCACCTTTGTCAAGCTTCTACAACCTTATAAGTGACGTGGTCAAGCATCTACAACCCCATAATTGGCGTGGCCAAGCCTGCACAACCCTGTAACTAATTTGATCAAGCTTCTACAACTCTATTACCGACTAATTTGAGCATTTACTACCCCATAAGTGTCGTGATGAAGGTTCTACAAACATGTAACTAATATGGTCAAGCTTCAACAACTCTATGACCGACAAATCGAGTTTCTACAATCTGATAACCGCCTTTGTCAAGCTTCTAGAACCCTTCAACTGACATGATCAAGCCTCTACAACCCCGTAACTGAAATGGTTAAGCTTCTTCAACCCTATAACTGACATGGTCAAGCTTCTACAACGCTATAACCGCGTTTGTCAAGTTTCTACAACCCTATAACTGACATGGTCAAGCTTCTACAGCTCTATAACTGACTTTGTCGAGCTTCTGCAACCCTATAACTGACATAATAAAGATTCTACAACCCTCTATCTGATATGGTCAAGCTTCTACAACCCCATGACCGAGTTAATCGAGCTTCTACAACCCCATAATTGACGTGATCAAGCTTCTACAACTCTATAAGCACCTTTGTCAAGCTTCTACAACCCTATAACGGACATGGTCAAGCCTCTACAATCCTGTAACTGACATAGTCAAACTTGTATAACCCTATAACCAACTCCGACTCTACAACCGACTTTGATGAGCTTCTAAAGTCCCATAACTGACACGGTCATTGAAAATATTATGTTAACGTTATCAATGTCAATAATAAAAAATCTTATAATCTTTGTTAAATCAAATCGTAGTTTTTTTGTTTTTTGAAATAAAACCTTTCTTCATTTCCTGTATAAACTTTTGGTATTGCTTAAAAATGAAAAATTTAGCGTAAAATATATCTAATTTACAGGCTCATTTTTGTATAGTACAAAGAGAGACGAGTTGTCTCTAAATCGTCTTGATCAATGGTCGATATTGATTAAGATTTAACTAATATCCCTGTAGCCTTAAGTCTGGACGTTAGAGTTTCGTATCTGAACAATAATAGTTAGCCTAGATTTCTTAAATAAGTAATTTGAAATTATGTAATGAAGGTTTTTCAACTCAAAAATGGAAAAAAAGGTTGTAAATTTTGAAAATTCTTTGTATTGATAATTTATTTAAGCTTGCTATTATTAATGATCATTTACTCAATTCAGCACCTAGGGTTTTCGAACATGGGAGCGATAGAACTTGAATGGCACAGCACCTAAATGTTACCCAACCCCACTCGGTACAGTAATTTTTACAGAGTCAGAATTTTTCTTTCGAGAAATTATTTTAGTTCAATAGCAAAATAGGCCATATTGTTTTAAAACTTTAAAAAACTTCTTTATACAGTCAAATAAACGTGTCAAGTAATTTAGACGCACATTCTGAAAGGGTTACGCAAGGGGTATATTCACTATAAAAAAAAAAAAAAAAAATACCTGGAATATTTGAACATTTCCAACAAGTTCCACTTTCGCGGCATGAACTTTTGTCGTTTGGTTGCAGGCTCTAAGATTTGATTCTCCTTATCCTTAATCCAAAACTCCATCGGTTTTAAATCAACGACTTTTTTTATTTCTTCAAGCATAGTTATATCTCCAGGTGCAAATATAAAATCTGTGATAATATAGTAGAGGATGAAAAGTTCCTTTTTAGAGTAGATTTGTTGTAAAAAATTTTTTTTATACAAGTTGTATTTAATATTATTACCTTGAGATTTTCTTTGAATCGTGTGTTCTAATTTACTTTTGATCTCACTGATCGATTTCATTTTGAAAACCTGTTTTAGTGTTACAGGATGAGCAATGTCTTGATCGACAAACGATTCTTGAATGTGAGGTGGAATAGTGCCAATAATTTCCTCGAGTTTTTTCCAAAACTCTTCGTTTTTGACAACATTATCCATTTTTTATTTGACCTGCAAAGGATCAAATCATAAACTATTCCTTTGTTCAAAAAATTAGAATCGTCCCTTTTTTTACTTATTTGCTCATTATGTGCTAAATGACGACTTTTGTCCCTATCCCGCTTCGCATTAGCCCATGGCCCGAATGGACCATGTGGAGTACGGGAAACCCAGGCTATGTGCCTCTTTCGAGTTAATCGAAAGGCCAGCGCTGAACCGGCAGGCTCATGGGGACATTTTATCCCACACATCGCCCCTATCAGATAGTCTTGGATTAGACCTTCGATTAGACCATTCCCGAACCAGGTGGGGTCATTGGTAAAGTATGCCCCAAATATTACCCCCAGTCGAGATAATCTTACGATCAGCGCTGAAATGATGGCCCTCGATAAAACCAACTCCAAAGCAGTCGGGGTGAAAATAGGGATCGATGTTACCGACGCAACAAACGAAGAAAAACATTCCAAGTTGGTTGCGATGAGAATCGAACCCAAGACCCCTCGAACTCCGATGTTTATGAGGCTAGGCCCAGTGTTGGGTAAATGACAATTTTGGAAGTTTTCGACATGTCGTAAAGTCGAAAATGTCGTAAATGTATCAAATGTATAAAAGTTTGTCGTTAATGTATGAATTGTAAAAAAATTCAAAAACGATTTATTTCAGCTCACGACCTAGATTTTTTCTCAATTAATTTTGTTTGTTTACATTATTCTTATTTTAATTTCAAGATATTAATGAATTTTTAGTAAAAATTACTTAAATTATTGTTGAAAATTAAATATCTTAACAATAAATGTTTGGTTTTTAAGTTTTTTATAAGTTAATAAAAGCAATTATTCCTACTTATCATGAAAATTTTCTAGGTTGAAAAAACTTGATTACAATTTTTTATTTAATAGTGTTTAAATATTTAAACTGAATGCAGCTCACAATTGTGAAAAAACATTTAATTTTAGCAAAGAAAGAGTGATTTTTTTTTTATTTACAATTTATTCACATTAGTTTGAAAATGGACGCTTTCAGGTAGTCTTCAAAGCCTACAATGGTAGAGAGAATCGTTAATTTATGGTTTTTCTAATAATTCTGTCTTGTATAGCAGGTTCAAGTTTAAAAAATTATTTTTAATTTTTCAAAAATATTGTCTACAAATGTCATTACTATTTATTTATTATTATTTTTTAAACATTATACAGTGTATACAATGTTATTTACTTGTCAGCTTTTAATTTAAAATTTTATTGTTATAAAAATTTCTAATAAATTTTTTTTCATCATATAGTCTCTGTGCGCATTTATATAATAGTTTTAACAAATTAAAAAAAAAAAAAAAAAAAAAAAAAATTGCGTCGAATTTTTCGACAAATATTTTTGTCAAAAAAATTTACGACTGTCTTAAACTACATTTTCGACATGTCAATAATGTCATTTAATACAACCTATTTTCGACATGCCCAACACTGAGGCTAGCACGCTAAACACGGAGCCGTCAACACTCTAACTCGTACGTTTAAAGTAAAATGACGCAGGTAAAATCTCAGGGGCTGAAGTACATCTCAAGAGGTATCACATGGGCCCATTTGATCAATGAAATCTAATTTTTTTTTTCTTTTTTTAACTCAGAAAAATTAAAGTCTTGTTTTTGATTCACAGTTTTTTTTTGTTTAAGATTCTGAATTATATCATAGCTAAACTAAGTTTTACTTTAATCGCAAGTGCAATCCACGAAAAAAAAAAAAATTAAAAAAAAATTGGATGTCATTGATCAAATGGGCCCGTGATATATCACATTTGAACTCCGGCTCCTGAAATAGCGTCTTTTTATTCCAAATCGACGAACTAAATGTTTATAAGAAATAAAATACTATGTTAAGCAACTTTATGCTAATAAAGTAACCTGTTGATTAATATTTTTCATTTTAAATAACTTAAATTATTTGTACAAATAATATAAAGTAGAAATGGAAAAAATACGAAAAATAATAATACTTGAATGTTTGAAGAAAAAAAAAAAAAAAAAAAACACTTTGATGGAGTGTGCCAGGAATTTAACCTTATCCACCAACTTTGGAGTTCATTGTGTTTACTATAAGGCTACCAAGACACCTTGGTTAACATCTTGTTTTTTTTTTCTGTATGTCTGAATGAGACCATATTTATCAATCAGGGTTAAATAAGATCACTTTGTCATTATAATTGTTATAAATAATTGTTTAAGTGGATAAAAATAAGTCTAAACAAGAGAGATTCTTTTTGATTTTTACTTAAGTGTAACTTTATATTACTCACAGAAAATGTTGTTCCATAAAAGTGATATTATTCCAAAGATTTCTGTAAACTGATGCGATTTTTAATTTAATAAATTTAAAATTCACTCTTTTGTAACTGCTTCAATGAATTATAAATGTGAAAGTAAAAGATTTTTTTCGAAAAAAATGCGAAGATGCAAGAAACTTGTGCTTCAGGGAGCGCGTGAATTTTGTGTGAGCCCACAGAAAAAATCTCAAACCGTACAGTACGAGAGCCAATCAGAATCACGCGCTCCTAGTATTTTTCTATTCGGGTAAATTTCTGTTTTTTTTTTTTCTCTATAGAAGAGGCGGGAATCTTTAAAGATACTATTTTAAAAACGATATAATTAAATTTTGAAGAAAAATTAATATAATATTTCACATAAATAAAATAATATGAAATGCTTTTTTTTCGATGATTTTGTCCATATAAAAATAAGGTTTCTTACGCCAATTTCTAGTTCACTTGGGTTACAACAGACATGGACGAAATCATTGATAAAATTTTTTAAATAATTTTTTTCAAAAATTACTTGAAAAAACAAAAATGAAAAAAATAAAATAAAAATAAATAAATAATAATAAACTTGAACCGATAATTTTTTTTTTTTTTAATTTTTTCTCAATAATATTTGTACAAATAATGTAAGTCGTTTATCATGAAAAATTAACAAGTTTTTTTATTCGCATCAAGTTGCAAATGACGAAAATCGTTTAAAAAGGTATAAAATTGATAGTTAGTTATAAAAACCCAAACCTCAATGCAAACATGGAGACAAACTAAGCGTCATGTATGTACATAATGAATCATGAATAAAAAAATGATTTTTTTTACATACCGTATGAGCCTCTCATGAAGACAGATGAAAAAATCGTTTTCTCACTCAAAAACTGGTTGCTTATGACTGCACATTAACTTATACACGCGGGCCAATGCCGACCAAATGGTTTACGATACGAGTGTCAGACCGAATTATTAGGGTAAAATAAAGAGGGAATGGATATGGTTTTTCTGTTGAACTCGGGCGCCCAGGGTTTTAGGGGCTTAGAGCTTGGGGGGTAGCCTATCAGCTTTTTTGTTGAACCTCGGCACCCAGGGTTTTGGGGGCTTAAAGCTTGGGGGTTAGCCTATCAGCTTCTTTGTTGAACTTGGGCGCCCAGGGTTTTGGGGGCTAAGAGCTTGGGGGGTAACCAATCAGCTTTTTTGTTGAACCTCGGCACTCAGGGTTTTGAGGGTTTAAAGCTTGGGGCATAGCCGATTAGTTTTTTTGTTGAATTCGGGCGCCCAGCGTTACGGGGGTTTAGAGCTTGTCAGTTTATTTGATTGTTTATAAAAAATTATTAATTTATTGCTCTCCCCAGCGTTATAGAGGTTTAGAGCTCGGTAGTTTATTTAATTGTTTAAAAAAAATAATTTATTCATCGCTCTCCCCAGCGTTGTTGGGGCTTTGAGCTTGACAGTTTATTTCATTGTTTAGAAAAAATTATTTATTTATCGCTCTCCCCAGCGTTATAGGGTTTTAGAGTTTGGTGGTTTATTTAAATTTTTATGAAATACAATTTATTTATCGCTCTCCCCAGCGTTATGGGGTTTTAGAGCTTGTCGGTTTATTTAATTGTTTATAAAAAATCATTTATTTATCGCTCTCCCCATCGTTATGGGGGTTTCGAGCTTGTCGTTTTATTTAATTGTTTATAAAAAATTATTTATTAATCGCTCTCACCAGTGTTATGTGGGTCTAGAGCTTGTCGGTTTATTTAATTGTTTATAAAAAACTATTTATTTATCGCTCTTCCCATCGTTATGGGGGTTTAGAGCTTGGTGGTTTCTTTAATTGTTTATAAAATATAATTTATTTATTGCTCTCCCCAGCACTATGTGGTTCTACAGCTTGTCGGTTTATTTAATTGTTTATAAAAAATTATTTATTTATCGCTCTCCCTAGCGTTATGTGAGTCTAGAGCTTGTCGGGTTATTTAATTGTTTATAAAATATATAATTACAAGTGTTTGACCGTATGTTTACGCATAACTAAAAAAGTTCTTTACCGATTTACTTGAAATTTTAAGGGTTTATTTCTTATGTTTCAAGGAAGGTTTTAAGTCAAACCGGAGTTCAATATCCTTATTAGAAAAAAAGTTACGACTAAAAAACATAAAATTTGACTTTTTCGAGATTTTGACCAAAAACATGTTCTCGTATGTTCGTGCATAACTTAAAAAGTTCTTAACTGATTCACTTGAAACTTTAAGGGATTGAAAATGACTCTGTTGTGAAGGTTTTAAGCGCAACCAGAATACCGTAACTTTAAATGGAAAAAAGTTATGCTCCAAAAACGAGCAACTTGATTTTTCGTACTTTTAAGTTTTTTTACTATACATAAGTACGCGTATGTTCGCGCATAACTAAAAAAGTTCTTTACCGATTTACTTGAAACTTTACGGGTTTATTTCCTATGTTTCAAGGAAGGTTTTAAGTCAAACCGGAGTTCAATATCCTTATTAGAAAAAAATTTACGACCAAAAAACATAAAATTTGACTTTTTTGAGATTTTGACCAAAAACCTGTTCCCGTATGTTCGCGCATAACTAAAAAAGTTCTTAACTGATTCACTTGAAACTTTAAAGGTTTATTTCTTATGTTTCAAGGAAGGTTTGAGGCCAAAAAAACATCGGCGCATAAGTCAAAAAGTTTTAATCTTTATTACTTAAAACGTATGATCTACTAAAAACTCATGAGAATATAAGGTCTGCAATTTCATTAAAAAAAGGTTGGTCCGTACACCGAAAAGTTGGTCTGCATACTCAAATTCAAATGTCTTCCTTTCTGAGTCTACTTAATATTCATCCAGTAGAACCTTCAATCGACAGTCAATGTTTACGTTTCGTTAATCCCAAACCATTACAAGGGTTTGACCGTATGTGTACGCATAACTCAAAAAGTTCTTAGCCAATCAATTCCAAATCATTGCAGTAGTTCTGGAGTTTTTTTGTTTTAAATGTATTTATTGTGTTCTTTACTTTATTTCAGCGTCCTTATCTTTTTTTCTAACTCCATACGCAGATGTATGCGAAGCTGCAGAGGGCATGCTAGTATTTTATAATTTATTTATCGCTCTTCCCATCGTTATGGGGGCTTAAAGCTTGGTGGTTTCTTTAATTGTTTATAAAATATAATTTATTTATTGCTCTCCCCAGCACTATGTGGTTCTAGAGCTTGTCGGTTTATTTAATTGTTTATAAAAAATTATTTTTTTATCGCTCTCCCCAGCACTGTGTGGGTCTCGAGCTTGTCGGTTTATTTAATTGTTTAAAAAAAATTATTTATTTATCGCTCTCCCCAGCGTTATGTGGGTCTAGAGCTTGTCGGTTTATTTAATAGTTTATAAAATATAATTTATTTATTGCTCTCCCCAGCGTTATGGGGGCTTAGAGCTCGGTGGTTTATTTAATTGTTTATAAAAAATAATTTATTCATTGCTCTCCCCAGCGTTATGGGGGCTTAGAGCTTGGCGGTTTTATTAATTGTTTATAAAAAAAATTCATTCATTATAACTTGTTCATAAATATATCATAAAATTGGCAGTAATTTTTTTATTTTTTTTACTTAAGAAATTATCGAGGAAATTACTCTCTCCGCGCCGGAGCGAATATATAAATAGGTGTTCAAAAAAATAAAGAATGTCGGGGAGAGGAGAAGGAGAGGGGGCAGTCTAATCCTAGTCGCCCTTAAGGCCCCGCCACCGCCGCGTGAGCTCGTGTTTCATTTGTAAACATGATGACTCATTAAAAAATATTAAACAAGTTTCACAAAAAATAATTTTCCTGAATTTTAAATTTTTACAAAATTTTATTCTTGAATATTATATTATTACCAATGATTAATAATCTATGAAAAAAATACCTTTCTAGCTAAATAGGAAGAGGTTGGAAAATTGGTTTAAAGTTATATATTTTTTGGGAAATATGAGCACAGGTACCGATCGCGTGACTGCGCCGCGGCGCGCCGGCCGTTTCTAATGCACCGGTGTTGGAAGTCTTTGGAAGTCTTTGGAAGTCTTTGGAAGTCCTCGTCACTCACAGTCTTTCGAAGTCTTTCGAAGTCTTTGGGGACTGGGGAGTTGAATACCCCTCGGTAAATCTTTGACCCGTCAAAGTAGCATCATAAAAAAGTCATTTATTGATAGCATTTCTTAACTTTTTTTCAAAAATATATGATATTTCTAAGAATAAAAGTTATTTTAATTTATTTATATTTGTAGTATAGTTGATAAAAAAAAAATTATGTTCACTCTACCAATACTAAACTATCATAATATAAACTATTGACTGAAATAAAATCAGATAATAATAACAAGTTTTTTTTGTGCCTTTATTGATTAAATTAACTTATTAAACTTAATGCAAAGTATTAATTTTTGGGGAGTAATTGTTTGCACGGGAAAAAAAAGAATTTGCACGACGGCCAAGTAGCACGGGAAAAAAAGGTATTCGCACGGAAAATAAATTCATTTGCACGGGGAAAAAAAGAAGATTGCACGGGAAAAAATATATTTTCACGGGAAATAAAAAAAATTCACACGGGAAATAAAATAAATTTACACGGGAAAAATTTGATTTTCACGAGAAACTCGAAAATTCTTGAATTGTTTTGATTAATTTGCTTTCATTTGATACAAATTAACTCTGCCTACTTGTTTACGATCAAGCACCGAGTTACCATGCAGCAGAGCAGGTAGTGCCTGCTTTTAGTTCTAGCTTGGTCAGCCAGCAAGACAGAGTATTTTGCAGTAAAGTGTTTGCCAAATACACAATGGCCAATGAACTGACTTACTTTGAAAATTAGTCTTTTTCGGACAGTTCATCAGAAAAAGATGCGTCGATGGACCAACCTGTACGAAAACATAGGCGACTAAATCGAACGCGGTGCGAACGAGAGAAATATCCTTCAGCTGTAGAGGCGGAAAATGCAAGTAAACTTCAGGAGTTTTGGAAAAAATCATCGACAAAGATGACATCAGCAGATATTTTCTATTGCTTGGGCGATAAAGTTTGTAAAATGTTTAAGAATATTTTTATTTGATTACTTCCCTTTCTAAAAAAAAGTACGCGACTTGTAACCAGTTCTTCTCTATTATACCTACAGGTAAACGAATTGAATTTCGATGTACGCTAGGGTGATATAAAAGGTCAGAGTGCCCAGCTGGTATGTACTTGTGATACCACAACTCAAATACTTGCGTAACTTTGTTTGAAACGGACAACCAACACGAAAACCATTCATACAATCCAACACGTGGATTGTCCATAGAAGTGAAATTGTTCGTGAAACAAAAGTATGAAGATGGAATTACAAAACCAAACGCTCTCCTAAATCTTATGCGTCGAAACAACATTACTGAGCCGCAAAAATCAAAGCTCGTTGGATTTCTCAAGACACTTCATCACGGAAAAGATCTTCCTTCCGTATCTGCGACTTAAATACGAGCGTGGTGTGAAGAACGAACTGCGATTCCACAAGAAGAAGAAACCTTTTGTTGTCGATTATTATATTTTTGCAGAATCGTTTGATTTTGAGGAACAAGACTTCAAAATAGTAATATCAACTCCTAGGTTATTGCGGATAGCCTAAAAATTTATGTAGTTGGTGCATACCGCAACTTATAAATTAAATTGGCAAGGTTTTCCTTTTCTTCTTGTAGGTACGAGTAACGCGGATCATGTTTTTCACCCTTTTGCAGTAGTAGTTACAAAAGGTGAAACGAAGGATGATTTTGAGTTTGTGTTCCGGGCGATAAATAAAAGTATTCCAGAATAGAAGCCTTAAGTCCTGTTATCCGATGGTAGCGAGGCTATTCAAACAGTTTCGAATCTGTTTTTGGTGCTCCTGAAATTCGGCTTATGTGCTTTTTTCACGTGGTAAAAACTATTGAGAAATATCTTCGATCAATAAACAAGGTTAATTTGCACTCACAGCTGAAAGAATATATCAATATTTTACAATCATGTCAAATTAAAAAAACGTTTATAAAAGCATTGTCGCTATTTTTACAAAAATGGAAAAAACATTCTGATAATCAAGTCCTACAATTTATTAATTATTTCGAAGATCAGTGGCTGGTTACGTTTCGAAACTGGTATGAAGGTGCTGCTGCAGGTTTTCCGTCTTCAAACAATGGAGTTGAAGGTATTAATGCGGTAATAAAAAAAGAACATACATTTCGCGAGAGGTTACCGGTTGGACAATTTCTCGGCTGTAGTACGGATATGGTGAAGCAGTGGTCACAGCAACGGGATCCAGAGTCAATCAACTGAGTGGTTTTTAATGAAAGAAGAACCATTTCTCTGCCATTATGGACAACAGCGTACCAGTGGGTGGCTATAAAAACTACCGCACTTCAACGTAACAAGAATGGCTGCACTCAATACCTCATCATCAAACTTTCAGACGCCAATCACGGCAAAAATTCTCAAGGATTTTGAACGTCAAGAAAACAAATGGAAAACATTTGATGACTTCAGCAGCTGTCGTATGAAAGTTTGAAAAATAGAAGTCTTCTCCGACCATGTGACATGCAGTTGCCCGTTTTTACTAAACAAAATCAATGCAAACATTCTCTAGGAATGAAGATCAAATGGAAAGAAGTTGAAGTACCGGAAGAAGCCAAGAATATCCCTCTTGGACAAAAGCGGAAAAGAGTTCGACCATCTAAAGCAAAAAGAGCCTTGCTAGTTCAATAAACCTTACATTTTTAATGTTTTTTTACATGCGATTTGACAAAATGTTTCTTATACAGTGTAAATGCGTTAAATTACTGTAAATTATATAGTGTATATTTTCTTCTAAAATGTCAATCAAAAAAATTGTTAAAAGTTAACTACATTATTTTAAAAATAATTTTGATTTATTATTTTTAAGAATGATGTAACGTATTTTTTTGATATAATTTTAGATGTCAACTAAGTAAAATCTTTTTTCATGTATAAATTTATACAACAGTACTTTTCTAATGATATTTGTAAGAATAACGCGGAATAATGTATCTTTTTCATATTATTTTTTTAAAAATATAAGCACTAAAAAATATAAATATTTTTCTATTTTTTCTAACTTATGTTATTTAAAAAAATAATATAAAAAAATGCAATTGTTGATAGTTTTTCGATAGCTTTATGAAACAATGTTTTTAAAGTAAAATTTGCTAATAATGACTGACTCTGTATTTTTTTTAAATTAAAAATTCAGTTTAATATAAAAAAAGATATTTTAAAGTATACTGCGTACCTTTCCTCTTATCATATGCTTTTCCCGTGTGAAAAGTAATTATTTGCCGTTCATTCGACTTTTTTTCCCGTTCAACTTTTTCATCCCGTGCATTAATTATTTATCCCGTTCGATTCCTTTTTTTCCCGTGATTTCGCCTTTTTTTACCGTGCTGATAATTCGTACCCTTAATTTTTATAATATAATAATTTTTTCCTTACAATTTTAAGTCTTTATTATTTGTAATATAAATTATTGTCTGAAGTAAAATTATCGGCCCATAAAGAAAGATATAAATTTCCTTTATTACAACGAAAAACTGAATATGGGCAGCGTTTTGCAAATATGACCTTCTGTTTTTTTATAAACGGCGAAGAAATGGGTCCGTCGAGTATCAAAATGGTTTTATCGACATAGAAAATGCCTTTTTTAAATTGAATTTTTAAAACTTAATAAACACAATATTTCGTACTTTATAAAAATATGTAAATTCATACAGGAACGCAGTAAAACTCGTCGTTATTATTTCCTGATTTTACTTCAGACAATAATTTATATTACAAATAATAAAGGCTTAAAATTGTAAAGAATAAATTATTATATTATAAAAATTAATACTTTGCATTAAGTTTAGTAGGTTAATTTAATCTATGAAGGCACAAAAAAAACTTGTTATTATTATTCGATTTTATTTCAGTCAATAGTTTATATTATAATAGTTTAGTATTGGTAGAGTGAACATAATTTTTGTTATAAACGATACTACAAATATAAATAAAATAAAATAACTTTTATTCTTAGAAACATCATATATTTTTGAAAATGAAGTTGAGAAATGGTATCAATAAATGACTTTTTTATGATGCTACTTTGACGGGTCAAAGATTTACTTTGTTAGATTCAGACAGATAAAAACCACTCGCAGTTAATTTTTACCTTTTTAAAGGTATGTTTTTTTTATCAAACACACTCAAGAAGTAGATCTCAAGGATGAGATTCGCATGGTTTCCAGCTCGACACTACCAAGGGACCATGTTCGGTATGTTTGTCGTAGAGCCAACTCTCTTTTGTACCGTCTTAACCATTTCAGACGCAGCACCACCTTTGAACTACGTAAGCACCTCGTGCAAACCCTGCTTTTTCCTAAAGTTGGCTATTGTTCACTTGTGTACTGTAATATCTCGGGTGGGCAGGATTTCATATTACAGCGTTTGCTCAATCGTGGGATCAGGTACATCTTTGGGATTACAAAGAGCGATCACGTTACACCCTAAAGACGTGAGCTTGCCTGGCTTTGAGTAGAGGGCCGCAGAGATTATTTTGCTGCCTGCTTGCTCTTTAGAATCCTTCTCACAGGTACTCCCTCCTATTTGTCAAATTTGTTTACTGAGAAGCTCAGCTCACGTCCCTTGAGAATGACGAATGCACTCGATTCGTTGATTGTTCCCTCTTCTCGCACGGACTCTCTGAAAGGATCTTTTCATGTACTAGCTACTTACTCATGGAACACCCTACCCCCTCATATATGCCAATCATCATCCCTGTCCAGTTTCAAACATCTCATCAAATCACATATCTTTACTGCTGAGGGAAAAGACTGAGTCTGGTTCGCCGTAAATTGAATACCTGTTGCAATATTATATAGTGATTTAGTGATTCTGTGGAGTGAATACAGATAGACTGATCCACTACAACAACTGTAGATTTGATTATATTTGCATTGCTGTATTATTATTACTGATCTATACCTTCACATTCATCTTTCTATTACTATTATTATTATTATTATGACTATTGTTGTTGTTATTGTTATTGTTATTTTATATTATCTATATTTATATACCTTTTATATACGTTTATTTTGTAATTTAATCTGATGTAGAACTCTATCACCTTGTGTATTTTGTACAACATAATGTACAATTAATAAACTCATTAAAATCAAAATCAAGGTCTCACGCTCTCAACCGGCCAACGCCATTTGTGGATGCAGGAATTCTCAGAGTAGGAAGTCGTCTCAACGAGACGAATCTGAGTTATTCAATTAAGCATCCAGCAATTCTCAACCGAAACACACCACTCACGAAACTCATCATAGGCCAGGCCCATCTGGACACACTCCATGGTGGAACTCAGGTCACTCTTGCCAAGATACGGCAGGAATACTGGATCATCGGTGTCAAGTCTCACATAGTGCACTGTGTGATTTGTGCTAGACAGCGGGAGACTTGAGCTCGTCAACTCATGGGACAACTACTCGTGGCCAGGGTAACTTCTACTCGTTCTTTTTCTCACACTGAGGTTGATTATGTAGGTCTACTCAGCATCAAATCTTGAAAAGGACGAGGTTCGAAGACCTACAAAGGTTGGATGTGTTTTCGTCTGTTTCGTGTCATCAGCTACTCACTTGGAAGCAGTCAGCGACTACTCTGCAGATGGTTTCATCGCAGCGTACTGACGCTTCACATCTCGTCGTGGACTCCCTTCTCATTTGTACTCAGATCGTGGAACTAATTTTCAAGAAGCATACAAGACGCTCAAAAAACTCTGGCTTCAAGCTCAAAATGGAAGCTCAACTCTGAGAACGTTATTGGCTAATGACAAGACTCAGTGGGAGTTCAATCCACCAGGTGTCCCACATAAAGGTGATAAATGGGAGTTGCTGGTAAAATTGGTAAAATTCCATCTCAACAAGACAATTGGTGATACTCTCGTGACGTTCGAGGAGATTTCTACGCTTCTATCTCAGATCGAAGTATCTGCTTACTGAAACATGGCTCGATGACGAAATAAATTCTAACGAACTTGGCCTCCCCAACTATAAGATATACCGCTGTGACCGCTCTATTCTTACTAGTAATAAAACAGGTGGAGGAGGTATACTAATCGCTATTCGTCGCGAAATAAAATCCACTCTGATCCCTACTGTTGATAACTCTTTTGAGTTATTATTAATCAACTTACTGCTTGGGGAAACTAATATTATCCTTGGTCTACTATATCTTCCGCCAAGCTCACCTCTAGATCGCTATGAATCTTTAGTTTCAAACATTCGAAATTCTCTTACCAATTTATATAATTGTAATTCCAGTTGCAATTTTTTATTTCATGGTGAATTTAATTTACCTAATTTTCAATGGTCCCGTGGACCGTCATTTGCAAATAACCATTAAATTCAAGCCAGCGAATCAGACATTAACTCATCAGTCCAAATATTAAATCTGTGTGAAATTTATTCCAACTCAATATGCTATCCAACAAGTCAAATAATATACTTGATCTAGTTTTATCTAATATTTCTGACTCCTGTTCTACCGTAGCCAGTGATTCCATCTTTAAATGTGATGCTTATCACCATGCACTCACTGTCTCTGTACCAATCAAATAACACTTCACACTTGAATTTACTCAGACTTTCTATGATTATAAACGAGCCGATTATGATAAAATATCAAATATCCTTCGTGCACAGAAGTGGCCCGCTATTGATTACGAGTTCTCTGATTTTAGTTCCGATGTTGACTCAATATTGTTTTCCCTGCAAAATCTAATCTTAGAACATGTTCCTAAAATTTCAGTTAAACCTAACAATTTTCCATCTTGGTTCTCTTCTTCACTACACAATGCTATCACTTGGAAGAAAATCTACCATCTATACTCAAAAGCTTTCGATTCCGATTACTTCAAATCTCTCTTTCGCAAACAACGTATCCTTTGCAAAACTCTTCTACAGACGGAGTCTGACAAACATGCTAGCAATACTGAAACCTCCATTGCTTACGACAGTCATTCGTTTTTTAGTTATGTAAATTCCTTGTCTTCGTCACGCGACCTTCCATCTGTTATGCATTTCACAGGTCTCCAAGCTGACAACGGCACTGACATCGCCAACTTATTTGCTAAGAAATTTAGCAGTGTCTATTCCGATACTGACCTGTCTGATACTGTTGTAAACTTTGATTTCAAAGAAAGCTATGAAAAAATTGTTCTAAATACTCGCGACATTGAAGCTGCTATTGATAAGCTTAATCCACATTCTAGTCCTGGTCCAGATGGAATACATCCGATACTATTATTAAAAATATCATTAAAAATTGCAAAAGCTTTTTTGTTCCTTTGCTTTTATATATATTTAATTATTCTCTATCGCATGGAATTGTGCCCTCATGCCTGAAACACTGCTACGTCATCCCGCTTTTTAAAAGTGGAGATAAGTCCGACATAAACAATTATCGACCAATTTTTAAACCCCCACTCTTTTTGAAAATGCTCGATGATATTGTATGTCTCAGACTAACACCATACTTTCGTAAATTCATTGATACAGAACAGCATGGCTTCTTGAGTGATCGATCTACTTCCACTAATCTAAGTGTATAAACTGATTACTTCTCTTTAGCACTTGATAAAAGTTATCATGTTGATGCAGTTTATACTGATTTTTCGCGAGCTTTTGACACTGTCAATATTAACTTACTAATGAAAAAGCTCTCTGCATATGAAATCACTGGCCCTCTCTCCTACTGGTTTTTTTCGTTCTTATCCGATAGAGAGCAGTCAGCTGTAAAAATAGGAAATTATTCTTCTTATACTTTTGACGTGCCTTCAGGTGTTGGCCAAGGTTCCCATCTTGGCCCACTTCTATTTCTCCTTTTTATCAATGACATCAAATTTGTAATACTTTTTTGTCTTTTCCTGCTATTTGCAGACGATCTTAAACTCTACAGAACTATTGCTTCGCCGAGTGACAGATTACTCTTCCAAGCTGATCTTGAAAGGGTACACCTTTGGTCCTTGCAAAACGGTCTACAGCTGAATATAAATAAATGTTTTGCAATTAGTTTTGGAAATAAATCTCCTCCAAATTTCCTTTAAAAAATTGGTGCTTCTGATTTCATATTTGTTAACCACATCAAAGATTTAGACATTACTTTTGATACTCAACTTACTTTTAATCTTCAGATTCAACACATCACTACTCAAGTAACCAGAAAGATCAATTTTATAAAGCGTTTTTCATACAAATTTAAGCTCCCAGCTACTCATCTTGCACTTTCTTTCTCTTTTGTTTATCCTCTCTTAATGTAATGCTCTACCATCTGGGATCCAATTGCAGACTATCAAGTCACCGCAATTGAAAAATTAAACCATAAATTTCTAAGATATGCTTCCTTCAAACTTGGATCACCTATGCACTTTTCTTGCCATGATTATTCTTGCCATGAAATTCAACGAAAGCTTCGAATATCTACACTTCAGTTTGCTAGAAGAAGAGCTCTTGCTGTATTCAAAATCATCTGACTGTCGAATTACTGACTGTCCCGATCTTTCCGGTTCATTTCAATTCTATGTACCACCTCGGAGTTTAAGAAATAACCAAAAGTGCTTCTATGCAGTAAAAACTTTATGTATCATTCTCCGACATATCGCTCATCTGTACTATGCAACGAATTAAGTTCATTGTTTGATTAATATAATACCTCTTTCAACTCATTTGTTACACATAGCCTTAAGTTAACTTGATTACAATTAAACAATGAATGATGATGTATATTTACTTATTGAATTATCTTGTTATTTATAATTGTAATGAATTTAATTTACTTACACGGAGAGGCTACACCCTCCGGAGAACCAAACTCTACCAAACTTTGGGAATTGTTTTCTTGTACCATAAGACGTAGGAAAATATTAATAGTTCCATCCAATGGGCCTTTTTAGTCTGTTCGCTGGCTATGTGTACTTTTAAAAAAACACCACTTTTAGCGTAATATCTAAAAATACACATATTTAGTTTTTAGCTCACTCGAAGCCCATTCGATAGATCATTACCAAATTTTGGCTCATGATTTCTTTTACTTAAACACTCTTGAAAAAAACTATTAAGAAAGCCTAATTAATATTTTTAATTGTTTTCTCCACTATGAGCACTTTATAAAAATAACACTTTTATACCTTTTTGATATTATTTTTATATACATTTAAATCAACTTGTTGGAACATTTTTATACTTATCTAATTTCTTTTAATAAAAAAAACTGTAAATAACACTTGAGCACAATTGTAAATAACCTTGAGCACAATCCCATTAAAAACTTGATCACATCACAATATAACTTTTCCAAACAGCACTATCAATTTACTACACACTTATATCCAGAACTGTACAAGCAGATAAAAATGATTGTACACCTCAACACTTTGACATACACAAATCAAAATTTAAACTTCCTTGAATGAAGACACCACATACTCTAAATGAACTGAAAATTTTTTTTTTTTTTTTCGCAAAGCAACAATACTTTTTTTTGAATAAAAAAAACATGCATATTTTTAATAAAAAAAAATATACTTATCGGACAGGCTGAATGACCCAAGTTAGTAAAATAAATGGGAGTTGTTTTTTTCCACTTTTATGATAACTTTGCTTTATCTGTTGTCAGCTCAGCTGGTTCCAAAACACAATTAGTGTCAAGTGCGTTCTGCAATCTCGTAGCTGCGGTTTGCGGTCCAGTCTAAAATGCATACATTTTGAAACAGATACTATTTACAAGTTACAGACTGGACCTTAAACCGCAGCTACGAAGTTGAAGAACGCACTTGACACTAATTGTGTTTTGGAACCAGCTGAGCTGACAACAGATAAAGCAAAGTTATAAAAGTGGAAAAAAAACAACTCATTGCCATTTATTTTACTAACTTATTAGCTCGTGGGCGGAGGAATCTACGGAGAATGCCGGGATCCGACCGACGTCCTTGTACAGCAGTGATGAGCAAGGTAACGCTCGAAGGGAGCCGCTAGCTCAGCTGTACGCAAATCCATACTGGCAAACAGAAACCCGTAACAGATTCCAGGCTGAGAGGGAGCCTTCGGCCATGATGCCATCGGGTAGACAGCCGAATTGGCTCGATTTTAAAATCAACTGTAACGACTTCACGGTGTCAGCTGACGTGCTGGAGGTCGTATTTCAGTCGTTACGCGTAACTCCAAACACATCCACAGCGCGGGCAAGTGAAAACATGCGCATAGAAAATTCCGATATGGAATTAACAGACGGTGCACCGATCTCGACTACGACCAGAGCACCAAGTCCCCGAACGACGACAAAGCCTCCGCAGAGGGTTACGTTTAGTGAAACCACAACCCAGCGGATGTGGGAGTCTATGGGCTTTACGGCACGGACAGGGTTTAGTCAGCGAGCGGCTGACGTACCACAAAGCACGAAATTGAATGCTACAACGTTTAACACTGTCGCCGCACCGTTCATCCCGGATGATCAAAATCCTAGCACGTTCTCCCATAGTCCGCACCAGAGTGGGGGAACAGGCTCAACCACCGTCCCACCAGCAGGGTGCACCTACGATATCGGCAAATATTACCGATGTAGGCCGTAAAGTGCGAAGCTGGAAATTGAAATTTTCAGGAGCTCCGGCCAAAAACATCGACGAATTCCTGCAACGAATGAAGGAATGTCGTCAACTGGATCGACGCCACGAAGATGACGTACTCATGGCCTTGAGCGAGTTGATGTCGGACGTGGCCCTACACTAAGCTCGACAACACCGCAAGAACTGGGTCAGCTATGACCATTTTAGATGGGCAGCGAGTCGTCACTTCAGGTTTGACACTGGGATCCAGGTCCGGCTTAGGCAAGAAGCCGAGCGACGGACGCAAGGGGAGGGTGAACCGGTGGTCCACTACGCGACATGTCTGCTGGCGATTTTGGACCGGTTGACTCCTCCGATGAGCAGCACAGCAGCGCTCGACTCAATTTTTCGGAATTTGCATCCTGAAATCGGTAAATTTCTACGCCATGGTACGATACGTGACATCGATTCACTGATTGACCAAACACAGGTCGTAGAGGGTACGATAGTTGCACGAAGCTGCTACCGGCCACCCCCTCCGCCCGAAGAGTCGTTGATGCCGGACGTGGCATACGATGGGCGGAAAAAGCAGGACACGAACGTGACGACGATTGCAGCCGAGCAAGAACCAGTCATGGCTGAAATCGATATAAAAAAACTGGTGACCCAGGCAATGAATGAACGCTATGAGGGGCTACTAAAAGCTCGCGCTAAGGGGGAGTCGGACAAGAAACCAGCCAGTCCCTCCGAAAAGCCTAAAACACCACTGAAGTAAAGCCAGCAAGACACACCACAATCCCCAAAGCCACAACGAAGTCAAGGGGAGAAGAGGCCAACTTCCGAGTCCAACAATGAAGATTCAGATTCTGGCCTGATTGAGAAAGAAAGGCTGTTCTGTTGGGATTGTAAGCTTCCGGAGTACACACGTGGGACGTTTCCTCGGTACAATTTGGAAACCCCCAATAGGAGCGGGAACTAGAGGGTCCGTCCCGCTTCGAAATCGAGAAGAGGACCTCGGATGTGGGAGACGCAAATTTGAGCGTTAAAAAATGTAATAATTTATTATTCTCAAGCTCCTAAGCCATCATAACCAAGAGAATGGACTGCAATAGTTTAATTTATTAACAAATAATTCAAATAATTAATAAACAAATACGTATATCTTGAAAATCAATGAATTTAAGTCGTAAAAAATTTAATAATTTATTATCCCACAGCTCTTGAACCCTCACAACCAAGTGGACAGATTGCAATAATTGAATTTATTAATAAACAATTTAAATAATCAATAAACATATACACATATACACATATCTTGAAAGTCAATATATTTGAGCGGTAAAGAATTTAAAAATTAATAAACAAATATGGCCATACTTAACTCAATAAATAAGAGTGGTAAAAAATTTAATAATTTATTATCCATAAACTCCTAAACCTCTTGTAACCAAGGGGACTTACTGCAATAACTAAATTCATTAATAAACAATTTATATACTTATCAAACTAATACACAGATCTTGAAAATTAATAAATTTGAGCAGTTAAAAATTTAATATGTGGCAATCCTGTTTTTGATTCAGGATTGATCTATTGTTTACTC
Organism: Encarsia formosa; assembly: GCA_038277355.1. Taxonomy (NCBI): domain Eukaryota; kingdom Metazoa; phylum Arthropoda; class Insecta; order Hymenoptera; family Aphelinidae; genus Encarsia; species Encarsia formosa. The sequence goes on from CM076187.1 coordinate 25,637,053, forward strand.
TATTCTACAAACACTCCTATTCAGTCTTAGCGACTGAACTTGAAGAGTATTTACTGAGTTCAGGTGTCGAGCGGTTGCCACCTGACTCTTCTGGGTTGGGTTCTTGCCCAGTCAAAACATTTAAAAGCGTACCCTGTCCTTTTTATATTTAAATATACTTATATTTATTCTCTAATTAGGACTGAGTTACAGCCCTTTTGCCTAGAATTAAATTATAGTAGAGGTTAAACTAAAATATAGTTTATTAAGTTGTACTAAAATATAGCTCAACTTCTTTGTTATTAAATTTTTATTTTAAACTAAATAATAGTTTATTTTTTTATTGAACTAAAATATAGTTCAATTTTTGTTTTTTATTTTAAACTAAAATATAGTATGATTTTTGTTGAACTCAACTTAGTTGTTTTAAATTTTATTTTTAAACTAAATTATAGTTTATTTTTATTGAACCAAAATATAGTTCAAATTTTGTTTTTTATTTTAAACTAAAATATAGTTCAATTTTTGTTGTTGTTTGATTTTATTTTGATATTTCTATACAAACTAAAATATAGTTTGTTTAAATTGGGGTGAAATATTTTCACAGAACTAAACTATAGTTCTGCTATTTGTTAGAAAAAAAAAAAAAAAAAAAAAGAAAATGGTAAGATAAATTCTGTATTAGTAATTCTGTTTATTTTATGTTTTATTAAAAATTAGGTTCTTTGGGTTTTTTTTTTCGTTTATAAAATTTTACTTACTACCTAAATATTCTCTTTGAGAGAGAGAGAAGAGTTGAATCAGTGCGTTGAAAGGGCCTTGGAACCCAAGGCCGCGTCACTCCTAAGACGTGCGCTGGAACCTTTCTGCACTAGGGTTGAGGGTGGTACGTGGTGCCTAAGTCACCACGGGAACAAACACTGTGTGCGGTGAGCGTCAAAAATTTCCTTTTTTTATGCCCTTTCGAATGATATATATATTGTAAGGGTTTGCCGTGGGGGCCGATTCGACTATCTTACCCGGCTATATTGTTTGAGTTAAAAAGGGGCATTTTTTTGTATTTTTTCTATGTTTTATGAATTTTTCACAGTAAATATTGAATAAAAGTAAGTCGCAAGTTGCAAAAGAGATATGCAAATTCAATTATTGAAGGCGGTCTATTTTCGGTTATTTTCTCCTCGGTTTTCCTCGGAATTTTTTGATTTGCGTATTTGTTTATTAATTATTTTAATTATTTATCAATCAATTTAATTATTGAAGTCGGTCTCCTCGGTTATGAGGGTATAAGAACTGAATAAAAGGTAGATTTTTAAATTTTTACTTTTCCAATTTATTGAATTTAACGACCTGCGTATTTGTTTATGAATTATTTAAATTGTTTACCCAGCTGAAAAAATCCGTACGGAAATCCGTACAGAAATCCACATGGCAACCCGTACCGAAATCCATACGGAAATCCGTACGGATTTTGGTGCGGATAATTGAGACGGATTTCCGTACGGATTTCTGTACGGATTTGCATTATTTAATAAAAAAAAAATTTCGACTAATTTTTTTAATAATTACTATTATTTTTTATAATTACTATTTTTTTTTTTTTTTTATATTTTGAAGTATAATACATTAAAAAAATCAATAATTTACACAAGTTTTTCAAGTGAAAAAAAATTTATTTTATTTTTTAACATGTGATTTCTAATATGTGATATAGTAGTTTTATCAATGTATTACATAAAAATATTTAAGTATATATGACTATAAATACAGTTATAGTCGCAGAAAATTTCTTATAAAACAATAGTTCCTTTTTTCTGTTTGTAGCGATTAGTGAAACCAGAGAAGCTATATTTATTCTATAAATTTATCATGTAGTTTTTTATGCTATTGCTACTATTTATTTTACTAATTAATACAACTTTTGACTCAATAAACAAACTTATAGTTTTTTAGATAAGAAAAAACACTACATAATAACATTGTAAATATAGATGTCCGGATAATATTTAAATATTCAACTTTTGCTTTTTACTAATGTTATGCAGTTACACAGACTGTTAGTTCTTGATTCAATTGAATCATTGTAAAAGCTCTTTTAGTCTTTGATTAAATTGCATACCATTTCTCTTCACTAAAATAAAATATTTATAGAGATTTTAGTACTTAATCAAATGCAAGCATGTGATTTATTGATACAGTTTTTTAACAAGTATCTCTCAACAGATAACCTAAGAAATTATATTATTGTAATTTAAGAAAAGAAAATTAACATTTGCAAGTTATATAATATATCTCATCTATACTTTATTTATACTTACAAGATTTGATTATAAAAAAGTTAGGTAAAAACCATCCTGACCTGGAATTATGTTCAAGGTTAATTAAAATTCCTTCACGTTTAGACATAAAATTTGCTAATTAAATTTGAAACAACACCATGAACAGAAATTAGTGATAAAGCGTCAACAGCAAATACTCTTCTCTGTAATGTTGATCTTTAATAATTATATTCAGCGAAGGAATTGTAAATGGTAAAACAATTTCTGAGCATAGCGTCGACACACAAGTCCACTTCCAACACCAAGTGTTATCGGACAAGATTGAAAAAAGAATTAAAAATTGCACAAAGTTTAAGGTCTTATATTTTACTACTAAATAAATTGAAGCGAATAGTAAGGTGAGCATAAACTTATCTAATGATGAATTCATTTTTAATAATCAAGAATTGGTTCATTGGTGCAATTGACTTTAATACTAAATATCTTTAAATGATACTAGGTTTCAATTTCGTAAATATTTATTGACAGGCTAAAACTTTTTCTTTTGTTTAATCAAAAGTTCACCGTCCCTATTCTCTAAAGGGTGTCTGCTGTTGTCTATTCAGGTAATCAATTCACTTGACCGTAACTTTTTCTTACAAAAAATAAATTTATAATGTCATTAAACAGACATTTTTCAGACCGTCTACAATATTTTAAGTAACTATTTAATAAGATTATTTCCATTATAAATTAGTTTCACGTTATTTTTAACCACAATGCTAATGCTGAAATTTTGTAACTCGGCGTTATCAAATTTTGTAACTCGGCATACAAGAAGATTTTTATGTGTTCCTTCCAATGCCACAAAAAAAAATAGGGCAAGCGGGACTCGTTTTTGAGTTATGACCACTCAAAGTTCGGCCTTTTTACATGGGATGGCACGTAGACCACCAAAATTTTCGAAGGTTTGCAACGATTGTGAATTAACTAGTAGTTAATTTTTTCTAAAAAAAAGACTATGTTAAAGTACTTGCCTTAAGAAACATTTTAATATTTTTAAAAACATGCCAACCGGGGTTACTTTTTGAGATATAGCAAAATAAAGTACTGATGTTTGAGCTTTTTTTTTAATTTTCATTTAAAGAGCAGACAGTTATGGCTGACGTGGCAACGTTGCACTCGGGGAGAGTAAAGTAACCTCACTCCTTAGTGCATAAGTATATGCTCTGAGCCTCAGTCATACGCGATTCAAGCAAATAAACACGAGCAAATCTTCTTTTTTGCGAATGTAAATGATAAAATTAAAGTGCAAGACTTCAACAAGTGCAAAAACCATTGCTTTACTAGTGCAAGTTTCTGATATTTAAAAAAAAAATGTGGTGTAAACTAAGTGATATTTTTGATAATTTATTTGTGTCAATAAGAAGTTGAATTATAATTAAACAAAATGATGATGTGCAGAAGTACTGAGTGAGAAGTTATAGTGAAGTGAAAGTTAAAATAAACTTGAGTAAATGTGGGGAAAATAATTAATTTATAATTTTTATTAATCAAATTTTATAAAGATTTTTTAACAAATTTTATAAAGCAACAAGCAATACATAATAAAATTTAAAGAATTTCTTTTAAAAAATTGAATAGTTTATTTAAAATCCTCTTGTCTTTAGTTATCTTAACTTTATTTTCAGCATTTTTTTCACTAAATAAGTCTCGAATCCCTGTTTCACCTTCAGTTTTATATACGTCTATTATTTGCTTAAAAGTGATATTGTTCAAGACTAGTTTGTTACACATTCCCTCAGATAAAACATTTTTCAATTCTATGATTGAGTTTTTATTTTTAGCAATAATTATTTTATTATTACACTCAGTATAGAAAGATTTCAATGTTTTCATATTTGTCTTCAACTCAGCTTCACACTTGAAATGATTAATCAAGTTTTCCATGACTTCAACATCAAACATAGCTTCATGAAAAAGGGTTGTGTCATGGATATTTAAGAATTGCTTTGCTAAAGTTTCTAATTTGAAATCAGGTACAGTATTTTTTTCTATTTTTTTTTTGGAGTAATCTGTATGAACAAGAAAATCCTGAAATCACTTCAAAATCTTTTTCCATCTTATTGTTAATGATGTGATGCATTAAAATACGCCTGTCAAAAACAACATTATGAGCAACCAGTAAACAATTTGGCCCAACTCTCAATAAAAATTCTTTGAAAGCTAGCAGTTCTTCAAAAATTGGTACTGAAGTTATGCCATCGAACTGAACTTTTAAATTGCCATTTTCATCTTGAACACTTGTTTTCCTATACAACTGGCCATTTTTTTTACAAAGACCGGTAATATCAATAGCATCTTGAGAAAACTGCTTATTTAGGCATATATAAACAACAAAAGTGTTTTCTCCATATTTAGCTGCTATTTGAACAATGTCAGGATATTGATCACGCCCTGTTGTCTCCAAATCAAAGAAAACTATTTCCATATTACTAACATCAACAGTGGGATTTGATGGCATAAAATTGCAGCTTGTTTGGTAGGTCACTCCCTCTGATGTTTCTTTCTTTTTTCTTAACTCTTCTCTTTTTTCTTATTATTCTTTCTTTTTACTTTGTATGGTTTTCCTCGTTCTCTTATTTTTCTTTCCTGTCTTTGTTTTTGCATTCTTACAACATATTTCTTCAGATTGAAGCCTACAGGTAAGTTCAAGTTTTTATAATAATCATACAAGCATTCATCACCATCATTCTTTGCACACACACTATCAGCCACTCGAATATCACAGGATCCAGTCCGACTGAGACAAATATTTTTTGGTGCTTTGTGAGCCACAATACTATTGAAGCTTTCATTCGCTTGACTAGAAGCATAAACAGAGAATTTTTCAGCATTATCAGCATATAATGAAAAAAAGTTCTTTAAGTCAATGTGGAGACTTGCATCTTTTAAATGTACAGTATGATCTTTTGTACCTTTTTTTCACCAATCACCACATTCATCATGCACATTAAACAAGTGATCAGAAATTGTGTTAAGAGCATTTGCTAAATTTACTGATTCACCTCTGTTTTTCTCCAATGCATAAGCAAAACATTTTTTTATATGTGCAATATTTTCCAGTTTTTTCAGTTCTTTATGCTTGTCTCTTAGTTTGTATAGTTCATTAATAAAATTTTTTACAAGGTGGTTTTTATCAGCTAATTTATGGTATGAAACCAAAGGATTGTCTGCTCTAACTGCAGCAATCATTGAACTATCTTCATCGCCAATAAGAACTCTAACCTGTAGCTTTGCTTCATTTCATATACTACTAAGATTAATTAACTGGTTACCAGCATGAGCCTCCATAGCCTTTGCGCTACCTTCAAAGTTTTTACTACAATGATGTTTGTTTTCTTTGTCCTTTCCTAAGTCGCATTTGAAACATTTTCTATTTCTTGTTTCATAGTCCAAAATTTTTCCAGACAAAAAACCTATAATAGTGCTATATCCATTTAAGCTATCATAACTCCTACCATTTCCTCGCTTAGACCAACCGGTATCAAAAGAAACGATAATGTTTATAATTTCTCCTAAAGAACTGTCAAAGTTTGATGAGGATGGATCTGGAGATTTACAGGATTGGAGATGAGGATAAATATCTTCAACAATTTCAGGAGGCCTAAATAAAATGAATGGTTCAATTTAATTACATTTATTAAATAAACGAGAAAGACTTGTTTGATGAGTAAAAAAATCACTTAATTAGAAATATATTCACAGAATAATAAACCAAGAATTTCACAAAAGTAAAACTATATAAAATTATACAACTTACAACTCAATTTAAAAAAAATAACAAAATAACAAAATAAAAAATTAACATAAATACAATTTAAAAAAGAACATTTTCAAACAAATTAAAAAAATAAACATTTTTATAAAGTCGAGCTTCAAAAACAATTTTACAGCAAATTATTACTCTTAATTTGGTTGCTACATAAAACTGAATCTTTTGGGTAAAAAACATGATTGCTACTTCTCTTAGTTTAATATAACTGACAAATATTCTAATACTAAAATCTTTTGTCGATTAATTTTTTTAAATCCTTACAACTCTTTACAAATTTTTTCAATATTTTCAATAACTAATTTTCTTTCTTCAGCAGCACCTCTTTTACAACTATCCTCTGCAGATTTTTTAATTGCTTCTCCAACCAATCTCTCATAAATTTTGTAAAGATCAGTACTGACAGATGGCAAATCAGTGCATGCTAAAATTTTATTTAGGCCTGTATTGCCAGTTCCAGAATGAACTGCTCCTAAAATTAAACAAAAACGTAGTCAATCAAGTCAATAAAAATTGCATTTTTATAACATCACAGAGTTACAATTTTTTTACAAAACAAAATTTAACCGCAATAAGTACCTAAAATTATTGATGTATTATTATTATTATATTTTCCATCTTTTGCTTTCCCTCTTATATCTATTCTTTTGACTAATTGGGGCAGCCTTCGCATTGTACCATAAAAATTGAATGCAGTCCAATAACTTTTTCTTCAATCACATTATCAAGGTGTAATTTTTTTTCACAATCATCACAGTACAAACTTTTAACAAGTACATCCAATTCAATAATACGCTTTCCTTGAAATTTAAATTTATTTTGGCGAGCTTTTTTCTTTTTTTTCTCAGTTACATACTTTTTAATACCATTTTCATAACGCTGTATCTTGTTTTTTTTTTATAAATTTACCATCTCTACTTCGAAACGGATTCATTTTCCAATATAAACAAAAACACGGCCAACTAATTATACAACTATACATTACTTATTATTTATCACGACACATCGCGGGAATGCAGCGTTGTCAAATCGTCGGCTATGAACATTTTTAACAACTGCTCATACACACTTGTAAAATTGTGCTCAACTTATTTTCTTACGCAAGCTAAAAGTTCACGTGAGGGAGCCCCAGAAAAAGGTTGATTGTCACTGGAGGTCTGAAACGTCCTTAAGTACTAAAATCTCTATAAATATTTTATTTTAGTGAACAGAAATGGTATGCAATTTAATCGAAGACTGAAAGAGCTTTTACAATGATTCAATTGAATCAAGAACTAACAGTCTGTGTAACTGCATAACATTAGTAAAAAGCAAAAGTTGAATATTTAAATATTATCCGGACATCTATATTTACAATATTATTATGTAGTGTTTTTTCTTATCTAAAAAACTATAATTTTGTTTATTTAGTCAAAAGTTGTATTAATTAGTAAAATAAATAGTAGCAATAGCATAAAAAACTACATGATAAATTTATAGAATAAATATAGCTACTCTGGTTTCACTAATCGCTACAAACAGAAAAAAGCAACTATTGTTTTATAAGAAATTTTCTGCGACTAACTGTATTTATACTCATGTATACTTAAATATTTTTATGTAATACATTGATAAAACTACTATATCACATATTAGAAATCACATCTTAAATAATAAAATAATTTTTTTTTTACTTGAAAAACTTATGTAAATTATTGATTTTTTCAGTGTATTATACTTCAAAATATTAAAAAAAAAAAAAAATAGTAATTATAAAAAATAATAGTAATTATTAAAAAAATTAGTCAAAATTTTTTTTTTATTAAATAATGAAAATCCGTACGGAAATCCTTCTCAATTATCCGTACCACGGATTTCCGTACGGATTTCGGTACGGGTTGCCGTGCGGATTCCTGTACGGATTTCCGTACGGATTTTTTCAGCTGGGTAACATATGTGGTAATACAATATATTAATAAAATCAGGGAGATTATTATTAATATATACAAGGACGAGATTAAGTACGATAGACACTCGACACAAACAACGACTGACTTTTATTTTAAACTCGAGAAAACCAAAGAATTTTTGAAGAATAATCCCCAGCTCTTTTTTACAAATGCCGACAAAGGCAACCTTACAGTTTGCATAGATAGGAATGAGTATCTTACTAGAATGAAAGTAATGCTTGACGATGACAAATATTACGAACGGATCTATGACTTTGATAATCTCTTGACGACTTTGCAAAGGAACGTATATAATATTTTATGTTTTCTTGATAGTAATTATAAATTATTTTCTGATAATTTTAATGAAAGACAGCTTACACAGACAGACACCCTACTACCCAAATGCTACGGACTCCCGAAAGTTCGTAAGACTGATACACCGATGAGACCGATTATATATATCGATGGTTAACACTCCGACTGAATTTTTATCAAAAATTATTTTGCGCGAACTTAAGAAAGCAATCAACCTTCCTAAATCCCACATAAACAATAGTTTGGAACTCATCCAGAACCTAAGGAACATACACATTCCACCTAACTATATTTTAATCTCATTAGATGTAGTATCACTTTTTACTAACATCTCTCTTCAGTCGGTGACTGACAGCCTTTCGAGGAGAGCCCACGATATTAGTTCTAAATGCATGATAAATTTTAATGATCTCATTTTTTGCATTCAGTTTCTTTTTGAACACACTTTCTTTACATTTGATAATGCATGCTATCACCAGATTTTGGGTACACCTATGGGCTCCTCTATATCCCCGATTTTGACTGATATAGTGGTCGGTGATTTGGAATCATCCTGCCTCGAGACACTGCAAAGGGACCACGATATTCAATCTCGTTTTTATTACAGATACGTTGACGATATTTTTATTTGCATTGACAAGTCACACCTCAACCGGGTGGTTGAGATTTTTAACAGTCATGACGAAAACTTAGTTTTCACATGTGAGACAGAGCAGGATAGGAAGATAAACTTTCTAGACGTGACGTTTTTTAGAGATAATGACAGAATTATCACCAATTGGTACAGGAAAGACATATTCACATCTAGGACAATTAATTTTTACTCAAACCATACAGACTCACAGAAAAATAATATCGTGTATATCAAATTTGATCGGGCTATCAAACTCTCAGACGTACAGTTTCACGACGCGAATATTACGTTAGTTAGGAAGATTCTTGCCAATAACGACTATGACGGGGATTTTGTTGATAAACATATTAAAGTTAGACTGAGGAACATTAAATTCCAAACACAAAACTCCAACACTACGGACGACACAAACAATAATCCTTCAAATAACACTCTCATTATCCCTATTCCTCTCAATGACAAACGCTCTTTTGGTAGAATTTCAAGATCCTTGAGTTCCTACAATGTTAAGATAGTGCCCCGGATGTCGAAGCCACTGAAAAGACTTATTAAACTGGGGAAAGACAGTACACCTAGGATGCGTAAAACCTGCTCTGTTTACAAGTTGGTTTGCAAGAACTGCCCAGCTGAGTACGTAGGGCAGACAAAAAGACCACTTGAGGACAGAGTCAGGGAGCACGCTGAATTTAAAGACCCGTCCTCGGTAGTTTCATTACACAGACAATTTCACGACCACGAGTTTGACTGGGGGAAGACTGAAATTTTAGACACTGAGAGGAACCCGTATAAGCGTAATATTTCTGAGATGCTTTTTATAAATTCAAATCCCATTAATTTGAATAAAAGGCATGAAGTAAAAAATTTGAACTCCATTTACAAAAATATTTCCCGTCTACTCCGATGAATCCTGTAGTTTAAACTTTTTTTTCTCCCCCCTTTTTTTCCTGATTTCTATTTTAACTACTCATTGAACTTCACACGGACTCCACCACACTGGACCTGCTCTTGTTCTCGTTTACGACTTTTTCCCGAATTTGACGCTGCTTGAAAAACATGAGGCCCACGTGTTCAGAGTGCAAGCGTTGGTCATGCGTTTTTCACTTGCACCCTCGCCTCGCTCACCGTGAAGCTGTGGGGGAGGAGCAGTCTGTTTTAAACACTCGTGCTGTTCACTCCGTTGTGCTACATAGTTTTTCAAAAATACATTGATTAAATTTGTAATTGACTTTAGTCAATTGTAAGTTTAATTAATGTAAATGCGCTTTTTGAGTTTTTGCGAACGTGACTTCTTGCAGGTACATTATTGCAGTTTTTACCTTTTCTTTGTGCAGTTTGAAGTTTTGACAGAATTTAGTGACTGAACTGTGTGTGCAGTGTGTTGAATTTTTTACCTAAACTGTGAGACTGACTTGAGACTGTATTTAATTTGCCACACGATTGACGACTGCTTTTTGCATTGGCGATTTACACTGCACCTTCGATGATACTGTACATCTCATTTTTATTATAAGTAAGTTGAGGTTGATGTTTGTATAACTTAGACTGTTAAGGTTTTATTCAAGTTTGTAAACTAATTGTGAATTTTGCTTTTGTTCAATAAAGTCCTCCTGAAGAGGTCGGCAAATCCTGGCCGACGAAACGTCGAGGAATTCAGATTATAGATTTGTTTTTGAAAAATTCTTTTTGCAAACACACCTCCTGCCTTCAACCGATCCATACGCCCTATTGGGTGATTACTCAAATATAAATCGCTATGAATGTTCTCGGTTTTTTGAATTCTCTGGAGGCCCTAATAACAAAATTTAAGAGTCTTGAAGTTTTAGATACAACAGCATCAATGTGTTTATCAAATTTCATTTTACAATCAAAAATTATACCTAGGTCATTAATTAACTCAACTCTCTCCAAAAAAATTTCATTAATTGAATAACAATAGTTAAATTTTCTCTTAGAATTACAAAAAGATATAAATTTACATTTACCAATATTGAGGTCAATATTATTTGATATTGACCAATCAACAATGGAATTGAGATCATTCTATAAGTTATCACAATCGGCAATATTTACAATCTTATAAAATAATTTCAAATCATCTGCAAAGATAAGAATTTTGGCAAATTTCAAACAAGCACTTATATCATTTATAAAAAGAAGGAAAAGAAAAGGTCCAAGGTGGGACCCCTGGGGGACACCAGGGGTGACAACCATGGGTCCCGATAAGTGTCCCTTAACTTTAAACTTCTGAACTCTATCACTCTAATATGAGCATAGCCAGGACAGTATTCATATTTTTAAGACAGATTGTAAAAAATTTACTGCAAATTATGGTTAATTTTTAGAAGATGTTTTCAGATACCTTGCAATATGCTATTTAATCAAAATACATTTTGTTATTTCTTATGCAACCAATTTTAATTACAAATACTTGTGTTATAGTTATGTATAAGACACTAATATCCTTTGATAATAAATAAATAAATTAATTAATAAGTAAATAAATAAATTAATTAAATTAAAAAAGAAAGTTACTAATAAAAACAGGATCAGCTTTAGATTGACAATGCAGACAAATATCCAGAAATACAGTAAAAAAAACTGTTTTAATAGTAAATACAAATCTATATACCATTCTTAATTGAAGAATTTCAACTCGACAGTAAAATTTTGTTTGTTTGTTTGTTTGTTTTTTTTTTTTTTTTTTTTTTTGCAAAATTAACAGTAAAAAAGTTTCTATAATCTTTGCAATAATTATTTATTGCTAATGCTAAAAATCTAACGAAATTGGACTAATATTTTTTTTATTTTATTTTTTAAATAATAATAAAATCATTAAAAACTCATGAAATTTTTGAAAAATTAGGTAAGTTTTCAAATTTTTTAAAAGAATTCAGTTATAATTTATTTAGAATATTATATAGAAGATTCATTATAAAAATTATCTAAAAAAGTTGCAGTCTCATTAAGGATGTTTGGTACTTACAAAAAAATGCAGCCATTTTGTCAATTTTAATGGAATCTTCTAATAATTTAAATTAAAATAAAAGATGGATTTTTCTCCTATTTTTCTCCGTTTTGGTTTTTCAAAAATTGAGATAGTTGTTTAAATAATTGAACGCGTAATCTTATGAAAATTGAACATTTTTTTTATTAAATAAAAAAAATTTTAAATTCAATATTTTAAAAATATTAAAATTTTTTTTGAAGTCCACCAAAACTTCCTCACAGTTTTTTCAACGATCTCTGCATTTTTGAGAAAGTTACAAGTGATTAAGAAAAGAAAATGCTTGATTTTTTTTAGACTAACTCTTCAATTGTTTAAACAAATAATTCGATTTTTCTAAAAACTAAGACGGACAAAAATAGGGAAAAACTCCAACGATTATTTTGATATAAATTATAAGATTCAATTAAAATTGACAAAACGGCTGCATTTTTTTGTAAGTACCAAACATCCTTAAACGTTTTCTGGATTTCTATTAAATTCAATATTTGGTTCAAGTTAATTAAATAAAAATTAAAACCACAATGCTCATTTGAAGCTAGGAAGTATTAGTGGATAGATTACTGAAATAAAAATTAAATTCAATTTTTCTATGAATCTAAGATTAGCTTTATTAAATTAAACAGAAAATCGAGTGTATTCACAAACTTGAGGCTGGTCAATTACATTCATGAGAAAAAAAAAAAAAAAAAAAACGATATTTTTACTTTACGCATGCTTGATTTCTACATAAATTTAACTGAATTTTTGTCGGATTTGATACATGAATTTCTAAGGTTGTTTAGGCATTTGTAGATTTCTAATAAAAATTCTCATGAAATTAGTTTGTCGTCATCGTTTTTTGCAGTTTATTCCTAAACAATTCCAAAATATGTGTGTGTGTGTGTGTGTAAATGCCGCATTATGTAGTGACTATTTAGCAATTGCCACTTAATATTGTTAACATTTTTGAATGCAATTTATATATATTCAAATAATTACTTGTATTGAAGTTCCGGCACTGTGTACACTCGATTTTGACAATATTGAACTAACTCTGAAAACAAGAGTGCAAAACAGCTTAAGCTCACCTCCCCTTTGCCTTTACTTAGAGATTTATCAAAAACACTGTTTCGAAATCTGAGAGACGATGACATTATACTACATGTGAATAATAAATTTTAGATTGATATGGATTGTGTAATGAATAAATAATTACAGATAAAATCTATAAGAAAATTTGTTTAATCCATCAAAGTAAGACAATGTTTTGTAATGAATTATCTGTATTTGGGACGTTAGATGTAAAGGCCTCCACATGATTAAATGCCAGCAGTACAGAACCTCATGGCAGCCACAGTCAGTGCGTTACAGCGTTGGTACGGTAAGAAACCGGGTAACGAATTGGGTAAGTTACCCTAGGGTAAGGAAAGAAATTAATGGTAAGAAAAATTTTTTTTATTTTTTTCAAAGTTAAAAAAACTGTCTGCACGATATACTAATGCTAAAAATTAACAACAAAGTCTGAATTATCATTCTTAGCTCTCAAGACCGAATGTTTTTGTTAAATTAATTAATAAGCAATTTAAATAATATAACTAAACAAAGACGAAAATCCTGAAATTTAATGAATTGACGGAAGTAAAAGGTTTAATAATTCATTTATAATCACACCTAAGCTTCTAAACCCTCATAACCAAGTGGATCGATTGAAATAATTGAATTTATGAATAAACAATTAAATTAATTAATAAACAAATGCGCAGATCGTAAAACTCAATAAATTTGAGTGGTAAAAAATTTAATAATTTATTATCTCTAAGCTCCTGAGCCATCATAACCAAGAGAATAGACTGCAATAGTTCAATTTATTAATAAACAATTCAAATAATTAATAAACAAATATGCATATCATGAGACTCAATAAATTTGAACGTTAAAAAATTTAATAATTTACCATCCCTAAGCTCCGAAAGCCTCATAACCAAGTGGACCGATGCAATAATTAAATTTATTAATAAACAATTTGAATAATTAATAAACAAATACGTATATCTTGAAACTCAATGAATTTGAGCGTTAAAAAATTTAATAACTTATTATCCCCAAGCTCAGAGCCGCGGTGGCTCGACGGGTTTAGATACCGGACTCTCACGCCGAGGGCCCGGGATCGATTCCCGCTTGACATGATGGACGATCCGTCCAAACTAAAATACTCGAGAGCTATCCCTCTGCGGGATACCCTCGGCACTTACAAACGAGCGAAGAAATATTGGTGGCTTTCCATGGACAGACGCACTTTAGATGAGCTCAGGAGGCGAGGAAGGAGGAAAGAGGACCGACCTGCGTTCTCCACTCAATGCCGACCCCCCTAATACTCAGGGGAAACAATCATCGACGCCCGCAGCCTCACGCCGGACAGATCTCTGACATAGCCCGGCACTAAGCCGACTGTTCTACCTCTTTTGTTAATTTTTGCTGCTTTGTTATAAACTTTTTTTTCTTTTTTTTTTTATTAAGATACTACGAAGCGTGGGTTTTTACCTGGACTTTTTACCACGCACCTATTATTATCGGATGGACATCCGACGCTTTGTCATTTTCCCCCAGTCTTATGTTACACCGTTTATTCTCACAAGTGACCCGTTAACGACTGACTGCAAGTTGCTCCTTTGATGAGCCATGTACTGTTAATTAACTTCTTTAGCTGTAAGGTTTTTTTCTGTGTCTTATTTGTACCTGATTCACTCCGAATCTGTATTGAAATTGAAACAAATAAAGAGAGTATATAAAAAAAAAAAAAAAGGATCGATTCCCGCTGCCGGCACCTCTGAAAAGATTTTTCATGTGCCTATTACCGTGGTTCTGAATGCACGGCTCGGTCGGAGATCTATAAACGCTCTCTCGATTGAAGCGTGATCCCCACAGAGGCCGGAAGATGGGAGTTCGATGTAAAGTAACGTACCACAGGGACAAGCGACTGATACCAACGGGGGTTCATGCATCGAAACTCTGTACTTACGGCCTCGGTCATCCAGGTATAGGTTTTTTCCCTACGATGTGGGTTTTTACTATACCCATAGCACGCTTAGCATTGCACCTACCGGGTTCCGTGCTATGTAAAGGAGACTGGGATTATAGGGGGGAAGAGGTCCCTTCTGGAGCAAAAATTAAAAGGCTCTAGAAGCATGGCCACTTAACCGGGGGGATAGGGATACAATGGCGAAAGCTCAGTGTCCCTGAGCCGAAAGGCACCCCAGTCAACTTTCATTACCAATAACCAATAACCAAAATATCCCCAAGCTCCGAAAGCCTCATAACCAAGTGGACCGATTGCAATAATTAAATTTATTAATAAAGAATTTAAATAATTAATAAACAAAAACGTATATCTTGAAACTCAATGAATTTGATCGATAAAAAATTTAATAACTTATTATCCCCAAGCTCCGAAAACCTTATAACCAAGTGGACTGATTGCAATAATTAAATTTATTAATAAACGATTTAAATAATTAATAAACAAATACGCAGATCGTAAAACCCAATAAATTTGAGCGATAAAAAATTCAATAATTTATTCTCTCTAAGCGCCGAAACCCTCACAACCAAGCGGACCGATTGCAATAATTAATTTTATTAATTAACAATATAAATAATTAATAAACAAATACGCATATCTTGAAAGTCAATATATTTGAGCGGTAAAAAATTTAATAATTTATTATCTCTAAGCTCCTGAGCCATCATAACCAAGAGAATAGACTGCAATAGTTCAATTTATTAATAAACAATTCAAATAATTAATAAACAAATATGCATATCTTTAAAATCAAAAAATTTGAGCGATAAAAAATTTAATAATTTATTACCTCTAAGCTCCTGAGCCATCCTAACCAAGAGAATAGACTGCAATAGTTGAATTTATTAATAAACAATTTAAATAATTAATATAAACAACTGCACGAATCTTGAGACTAAATTAATAAAGGGTATAGCCGGTTAAGGGGGGGTAAAGTGCCCCCGGTGCAAACCCCTACAAAACCTATACCATTCGAAAGAACATAAAAAAAGAAAATTTTTGGCGCCAACCAGAAATTTTTTCCCCCTATAGTGCGCATGCGCGGTCCAAAATAGTGATTTTTCAACTTTTATTTATTACTCAGAATCTAAGAGGACTAGCGAGATGCGGTTTACGGGAAAATTTTGTTTGAAAAAAATGTAGTTCAGAAAAAAAAATTTTTTAAATTTTTGGCGCCAAATTCATTTTGTTAAAGTGGTTTTAAACTTTTAAATTGCGATTTAAAAATATCTTGGATAGGTGGTAGTCCAAAAAAAATTTTTTTATTTGTTTATTAACGTAAATTTTTCGTGAAAATTTTTTCAAATTTTTTAAAGGGGTGGAAAGTATGAAAACACTCAAAAAACCACTTTTTTCCAACTTTTTTGGCCTGTTTACTACTGATAATTGGTTTAAAAATTTACAAAACAATGAAATTTCATAATTTCTACAACTTTACATGAAAATATACAATATACGATGTTAAAGTACTGTTTTAGGCTTTTTAAAGACCATAAAATCGATTTTGAAGATTTTTTTTGCCTATAATAAAGGTACAAATACCTCATTCAAACATCAAAATCGTTGAAATACTTGTAATTTTCCAAGGTGAACTCAAAAAAGTCACAAACAATATTTTTTTAAGCCTATCAAACCTTTATAAAGCCAAAAAACCTATTTGTAAACTCTTTTTTGCAACAACATAAGTCAAAATTATAATAACCATTAAAATATGATACAAATTTCACTATAGAGATAATACTTGGGAAGCTTAAAATATGTACCCATTATAAATAAATAAATAAATGAAGGTGAATAAATTCCCTTTTTTTTAAACAAATTAATCATCATAGTCACTGTCATCATCGATCACGGGCATAGTATCATCTTCTACAAACAGATCTGATAAAATATGGGATGGATTGAGTAATTTAGATTTGAATCTTCCACAAGACAAGTAATACACAACAGCAGTGACGTGAGAACAGCATCCAATCGTTCGCTGCCCATTTGCACATTCACAACACCATCTTTTAATACCTCCGTAACCAATAGTGCCAGGACTGTATTCTATATAACAGTTGTAAGTCATCGAATTTATGTGTCTGGATCGTACTTGCACTCTTAATATTTGCGGGGTTTCTTTAAGAAATTTTAAACTGAGTACACCATTAAAATCAAGCATTTGTGCTAAATAAGACACAGCTTGTTTCAACTGATATCCGCCAGTAAACAGAATTTTTAGAGCCTTTTCGGTCAGTTCCGGAAAATCGTCCAAGTCTTCTGAAGTTAAATCACTAAAAGGTTTTTGACGTCGATTCCATTTTCCTTCTTCGACTTCTTGAGCTAGAGTATTTTCCACTTGGGATTGCTGATTTATACGGTTAACGATTTCATCTGTCATTTCAAAGTCAGAGTGAAATCGTTTCCCAAAAAAATTATTAAGGAAACAAGCAACTTTACAAAACCATTTTGCATTATACAAAGCTTTATTATCAAACTGATGATGCAAAAGCTTGTTTTTTTGACTAATTACCCCGTGGACTGCTTCTACTGCCCATCGTATTTTCGTGACTAATCTTGAATGATTTGCTTCTTCTCTGCTCAATTGCTTTTTTTTACCTTTGAGCAAAGGCATAAGTACTTTGTAACCTTCATCTTCTAAATACTGAGTGACATCTCGAAAACCACGGTCCAGAACGAAAACATCATTTTTTTGTAAAAGTGCTGCAAATTCTTCCTTATTTTCAAATAAGAGTTTAAGAATCTGTGCATCATTTAAGTTTGCTTCAAAAGGCCCAAGAACGTCAACGACAAAACCATCTGGCATACAGAGGGTAAAAGGTTTTGCCAAGTGAGATTTTTTTGCCCAGAATAAGACCGTCGCTGGTAGTTATTATTTGAACTTTTTTGATGACGTAAGTACGTTCCATCGCCAATCAACATTAGTTGATCGTCATCTAAGTTATGCAACCTCTTAGCGATGGACGTGGTATGGCGAGCAATAAGTTCTTCTCTAGGTGTAGCGTGAATTCCAAACCGAGAAGGTAATACATCAACTTTAAATGATCTCATTACAGAGTTTACGAAGTCAGAAATTTTTTGGGACCACTCAATGCCTAACATAGCTGCAATCATGTTATTGGAGTTACCACTTCTCAACTTTAATAAAAACACTACTAATGCTTGAGTTACATCTCTATTATGTGAGTCCCTCATGATTGTCAGCATTTCTCGAAGTTGAATCAGTTGCTCCCAGCTTAAGCCTGTGAATACTTTTAAACTTTTTTCGGGGATCGAAAAATCTGGAATTCTGTCGAAGAGGTTGCTGTCTACTCTTGCCGAAAAACCTTTCAACAGTTTGGTTAGTTCAGGAACTTCGATGGTACTGAAGTTAGAATAAATGCGCAATTGTCGGAGATCATCCTCATAAAAACGGTTTTTAATAGTTAAGTGCTTTTTGCAGCATCGGTTTTCTGGAAATAAAAAAAAAAGTACAAATTATTAAAAATATCAAAGAAAAACATAGAAAATAAGTAACTTAAAATTACTGTAAGGAATGAAAATTTGCGTTCGACTGTAAGCTTGAGAGCGAGCCTCAAAAGAAATCTGAACTAAATTTTGGGTAGCACTAGAACCACATAAGCAGCAATATTTATGAGTAGAGACTGTTCGATTGATTGGAAGTTCTACTGAGTCAATTTTTTCTGGCTCAGGCTCGAATCGAATGGTGGGATCATTCGTTGACGATTGTGAAGATGATGCCTCAGATGTTGACTGTGAAAAGAGTTGGCTCATTTGAGGAACTGGATTTTCGAGTGTTGGCTGCTGCTGCTCCTGCTGCTCTTCTTCTAGTTTAAGTTTTTTGTTGCTTATATCCTTTTTTAGCTTAGAATAGCACTTAATGCATAAAAAGCTGCCAAAATATGCAACTCTGTGCTCGAAGTCACCAACTTCATAAGTATCGTATAACCAGTTTGTAACTTCATCAGCAAACTCATCTGAATTAATTATTTTTTTCTCACTATTAGGTAGTTTACGTCCATTTTTTTGGCACTTAACACATTTTGCATCCGCCGACTTCAAGTCCATGTTGGTATCACATAGAAAGAAAAAACTTCGTCTAGGAAACTGCGAATTATACATGGAATTATATTTATGAATCCATAGATGTTATCATAATGAAATATAATAATTTTAAAGAAAAAATTAAAAATGTTTCAAAACTATCATTAACAATACAATTTTCTAATGACGTGTAACAAAATTAAATAAAGTATTTTGTATTAACTTCATAAAAATGTTCAAAATATTTCATGCAATCATTTGATCATGCTCTTTTTTATTTAAAAAATTGAATCAAGATATAAATATAATTTTTAAGTTTTTGGCATTTAAGTATTTAATAATAATTATGAAAATAACATATTTACAAAAAAAAAAGTCGATTCGTTACAGTATTTATCAGTCTAACAATTAAGAGGTTTATTCATTTATTTTAAAATGGTAACAACTTGATATATCGATGCCTTAATGGAATAACACCGTAACTCGATAGAAACACCGTAACTCGTTAGAAACACCGTAACTCGATAGAAACACCGTAACTCGGAACTGTCGTAACTCGGCGATGATTAAACTCGGTAATAAATGGGCTCTCACCATCTCTCATCACAATTTTCGCATTGAATCTTTTTTTTTATTCTTTAAACAACCTTCGAAAACATTTTCACAAAAAAATTGTGATAAGAGATAGTGAGAGCCCATTTATTACCGAGTTTAATCATCGCCGAGTTACGACAGTTCCGAGTTACGGTGTTATTCCATTAAGGCGTCGATATTTGGTACGTAATAATACTAAAAATTATTTGTTCGAATTGAAAAAAAAAATTGTATGATATATTTTCTAATTTGCGTACCTGTACAAAATCTTTACTTGATGGCAATATCACTCGTTACTAATTGATTAAATGAAAAAAAGAGCACCCAAAAAAGTAGGTATAAAACATGTAAACTATTGTCACGGTCGGTGAAAATGTTCGTCCACATGATCGGTATCGATTATCCGTGTGGACGTGGGCCAGCAGCTGACGCTCAGTAGCTGGCGGACCATTCCGGAACGGACCGACTGTCACAGGTCGGACCGGGTAGAACGGGACTTCAACGCGGCAGTCTTGCGTAGGCTGTTAGCACGGACGCTCGATTTTCTCTTCGACTTCTTCGTTTTCGAAGTCAGAGAGAAAAAGTACTGTAATCGCGAGTCGCGTTGAGGTTTTTGTTATACACGACGTCGTGAAGGAGTGCTGTAGATGAGTGTGTGCTGGTTTCGTAGACCACCCGTCTTCGCTTGGAGATCTCCACCCGCGCCTGTAAAAGTTTGTGTAACCGCGGTCGAGTGCAGATAGAGTGAAGGAGTGCGTTGCGAGAAGGGAGAGAACTTGTGATTTTTCTCTCCCGGTCTGGATTTATTTCCTGAAGATTCTACGTGTGAATTCTTGATAGAACTCACACGTAGAAACTTGCGAGCCGGCGCGCGTAGCCGCCCGGCAGATTACTTTGTTTACATTCGACTCTCTTTGTTCGGCCACTCGCGCGATCGGCCGAACTTTAGATTTTAAATTCTAAGATCGCGACAATTAATTTTTGTATCATTATTATTTTTTATTATTTTTTTTTGTTAATAAATTGTAAGTTAAAATTAATTGTTGTTCCGGGTTTTTCTTTATTAAAAACCGAATCTTTTTCCTCCGCTCGACTTTTCCTCATTTAGGGAATTTATTGATTCCGAGAAATTTATTTTATTTTGACTTTAGCTTGGGGAATAGCCCCGCCCACTGCCGGCATTTGACAGCTAGCCCGCGTACGCGTCTCCCCAAGCATGTCTGTTTAATCGTTTACAGGTACTAGCAACGGCTGCAGGAGTACTCAGGAGCGAGTACTCGGGAATTTTATATACGTACAGTTGCTGGTCCGACAACGCGGATCGTCGTTGTTTTTCCCCGGACGAGCACTGTAACACTATATAATACACAAGAGAATATAATTTTTTACTGTCACTAATTTATAATTAAATCAAAACGAACATCTGATTAACAGACGTTTTTATGATAGTAAACCGTATTTCTTGCGTAATACAACTCGTCGGTTTACGAATGACAATAAATTGACAGTTGGCTCTCTTTCGCTGATTCAAAAAAGCGCTATCTAGTAGCTGAAATACAAAACAAAAAAATTACTCAAATTAATAAATTATTACAATATTTATTTATGTACTGTTATAGGGCGTTATTTAAACGAGCAGACTCAGGAATACAACCCACGTAGATCTGCCGAGTTTGTCATACAGCCTCTATAAGCTCTGCCGCAGTCGACTACACGTCGACGAGTTTCCTGCAAAAGGAGAAAATTCCGTCCGCGATTATATATCCCTAAACGGCTTATTAATCGGGGAGGGCGAGACAGCTCGTTGATTTCGGTAGGTGGGCGCGGGCTAGAGGATTCGAGCGCGGGGAACACCGGTCAGAAAAATAATTGTTACTCAGAAAGTTAATTTTGAATATTTAATAACAAAAAATTAACTTAAAAACTAATACAAAAATCTATGCTTGACACGGCGATAATTCATAAACAAATACTCATACGGTTGAGTATTTCAATCAACAACAAAGAGTTATCGGTGCTCTCTAAGTTGATTTGCGCGCGCACACAACAACCTGCTGCTATCGGCAGCTTACGCGCGCGAGAAAAACAAAATATTTTACAACTGATTTTAATCACTCACACTCGCACACGATAACGATTATGGTCGCTTAACAAACAATAACTCACGAGGACGCCGCAGGTGCACCTGTTACAAGCCGTAAGGCTGAAACTCTAGCCTTCAAGCTAGATACCCAAATCGTAGACTGCCGTGTCTCGATGCCGGCGTACGGTCCAGTGTCGTCGTCTCGTTGTCGTAGGTTAACAAGTTGTCCAAGGATGACAATCCTGTCGAAGACTTGTTTTCGTCGCGACGATAACTCCCGAGCACGCGCGACACAACAAAACTGACCTTTCACTCGTACTTTTTATAATTTCACGAAGCTTCGAATCGGTACGATCTGTACTCGAACGCGTGCGGTGATTAGAATGACTCCTGTCCTCCTTCTCACCGGCCCGATATTCTACTGATTCCCGCACGTTCCATTCCCACTCGTGCTGCGTTCTAACGGTCGCGCGGCGAACATGAAATTAATTTTATGTCGTCGCGATTAATTAACTCGACCGTTACAGTACCCATAAAATAATAATAATATGAATTTCAGAAAAAGTAATATGAAAGATAATATAGAAACGAAAATTTTTGATAAATTTTCATCTTTTCTCCAATAAAAATATATCTTGCTTTGCTTTGTGAATTTTTATTGAAAGTTGGAGTCAACCGCGAGGGCGCAAGTAACGTGGCGTGATCCGATCAGGGCCACAGTGTATTTTTTTTTCTGTGTTATTGTTTTGTTACTGTTTTTAACCTTTTTTTTTCCTATTATCTTCACAAAAAACTAGAAGAATACAGTGTAAACGAAAAAAAAACCTTTTTTGTTTTTTTGTAATAAACAAATTCACACAATTCACGACATAAATTTTAAATTATTTTTGTAGGTTAGGCTGCGAAAAAAATCTCATGCCGTATTATTTACTGCTCAATGAATATTTATTTGTCAATATAATGATTTGTTTTATACATTAGTACATACTATATTTGTATACATGTATAGTATATTTTCCTGTATTTAATAAGTCTGTTTAGACATGCGCAAAATATTGTTCACCAGTAAAAACTAAATTATAAAATCTAATATTCAAATCATTGATGATAACTTTTCACTGTTAAGACTTGAAGAGTGTGTATAAGCTTATTTTTATAATCATTTAGCTTTAAAGATAAAAATAAGAAATACAGCTTAACTCATAAATGAAATGCACAGAATAAGTCTGCTAAAATAAGTCAGTTACCACATAAAGGTTTCATTTTAGAACTTAATAAAGATTGGCTCATCTTTCACTAAATGTACTTCATTGATTATAAAATGTGTGACTGAAATAATTACTCAATGATTTTTTATTTCGAAGCTTATTTGAACTAATATGAAAATATCATTTTTCATTTTGTTAGATATGAATCTTTAATTTAAATCTCTACAATATCTTTAATTTGTACAACTAAAGTATTCTGAAAAGTTTCGAACTCAAGCATTCGGAATCAGTTGTTATGAGGCTTATAGGAGCTTATATTAACTGATCTAAATCATTTAATTGATTTGATAATATACAGAATTTGATATTTAATTTAAAGTCAGAAGAATCAAAGAAAAAAATCTAAAATTTTTTACATCTAAACCTAATAAATCTGAGGATCTGGACAAACTAAGTAATGTCTATCAGGCAATTTTTCAAGTTTACTAGTCATTAAATTTTATTTTACTTTATTAAGCTTTTTACAAAGTTTTGAATCTTGTAATGAAAGGTGAATCTATTTTTTTCGCAAGCATTTATGAGTAGAATAGTTATAAGTGTACATTGTAACAGCTAGCGCGTTGATTAAATTCGAATTCGGCGCTAACTGTTATGGAACGCAGATGCGGATCGGTAAGTCAGGTGATGACGAGATCTACCGATCAGCATTACTCTAATCTCGGTGCTTGGCGCGACCACACGTGTGTCAGAGAGCGAATGTACTTATTTACTTTTTTGTGTTGTTCGATAACTTTATTGAGGTTGTGTTAGATAAAGTTATCAGTGAGAAGTTGTGTAGATTTTCCTGTGTTCCAGTTGCCATTGGATCGGAGCGGGGAAGGCAAACCTCTCACGGAAAGTCAGCGTGCGGCCTTGGAAGGCATTGTCGTCTTGTGTGAAGCCATTCGGGCTAATAGTAATGATTATTATTGTTTAATCAAGCGAAGGTGCACCTGCTAGAAAAGTAAGTCCGCGTAGCGGTTAATCATTGAATCATTTGTTCGTGTGATAGTTAGAGTCAGAGTGTGTGCGAAGTACAGGAAGTACTTAGATTTTTGTATCGGAGTTAGTCCAAGTTAGTCCAAGTCATTCGGGTTGGATTGTTTGTAAACAATCAGATAGAATTAGTTTGGAATATTATGTAAATTTTTGATTCATTTATTTTTATTGTTAATTAAAATTATTAAAATTTACATTTTATCATTAATTTAATTAACCCGTGTTCCTGCGATTGGTCCACGTAAACTCACGCCACTACCGACGAAGGAGAGCAGCCACGCCGCGTAATAAAAACATTAGTTCGCGTACGCGTCTTCTCCCCTCTTTTCAGGTATTGAAGAAAAATCGACGGATTGTCGTGTGCACAGAAAGTGCATTTTGTCATCAGGCTGGAGGAGTGCGGACGACGATCGCCGCGGGTTCTCCTGTTCAATCACGATCCTCCGAGGAATTAAATTCCTTAATTCGAGCCCTGTGACAATTGGCGCCCAACGTGGGGCGGCTGCTCTCCTTCGTCGGTAGTGGCGTGAGTTTACGTGGACCGATCGCAGGAACACGGGTTAATTAAATTAATGATAAAATGTAAATTTTAATAATTTTAATTAACAATAAAATTAAATGAATCAAAAATTTACATAATATTCCAAATTAATTCTATCTGATTGTTTACAAACAATCCAACCCGAATGACTCGAAATCTTAAGTCGACGAAAATTGATTCTACAAAAATAAAGTTCGTCGTCTGTGTTGTGGTCGCTATCAACACACCGACGCACACACACACTCTCGCGCTAGTCTGCTTGCTGCAGCGCGCCAAAAGAACAAAGGCTTGGACTCTTACTCGATCCTGGAGATGAGCTTCTAGCCTCTTCGTCATCCGTCGACTTACGTCTTGCTTTGGTCCTTCTGGCCTTGTGTGACAATTGGCGCCCAACGACGTGTAGGTAGTTAATCGAGACGGAAGTCTGTTTGTGTGAGTGATCGCAGGTGTGCGCTGTCCGGTGGGGGGTTCAAGGCCGGTCGGCAGATAGGATTTTGGAAGTGTAAACAAAGGCGAAGAGCTTGCTGCTGCTATAGTTTATAGCATAGCAAGTGGGATTTTGTTTTCTTTTTCCTGTAAATTGCGTGGTAGAGTACGAGTACTTGCTAGATTTTTATTGAGACCATTAATTATTTTATTTATTTTTTTTTTTTTGGGAATTTGAACAGCTCGAAGTTGAATTCACGTCTGAGTTATTTAATTAAACCGTGTTGCCATACGGTAGGTTTTTTTGTTTTTTTTTTAAGGCATGGCCTGTTGATTTAACTCCGACGCGGATATTTCGAGCTGTGTTTTTTTTTTTTATTTTGGTTTGTTTTTTGAAAGCAAGTACTCTACCACGCAGAACCTATACGTGACAGTAGCGAGAGTAGAGCGCTAAATAATATTAATTTATTGTATGATTATTGTGAAATATTATTTTGCATACAGGCTGTTATCGACTAACGTTCGTTAACAACTGTGATTTATATTTTTGAGTTGAAAAATCGGGTTTTGACACTTGTAGTTGATTCTATATTGGCTTCAACGGGTAATTCGTTTTTTTTAGCCCATCGGGAGTTTTTGTTAAAACCAAGCGTGGTTGGTGGACTTTTTGGTCATTTCGGATTATTGCTGTTGAGATCAGTGGATCGATTTTGTTTTTTTTTTGTTTTCTTACATAACTCAGAAATATAATTGAAATTTTGTTATCTATTTCAGGATTGCGAGATATATATTTTGTGTAAAATATTAATAAGTTAGAGTGTGTTGAAACTGTCACGTGGGTTAGGGTACTGTTTTCTTTGGAAGCTAGGTGACATCAGACGCAGTTATGATGCAGGAACTTACAACGGAAGACTTGGTCTTTTCGTGGATCATGGCCGAAGGGGCAGATGTCGTGTCAGAGGCTTTGAATGAGCTTGAGCTCAAGCCTGAAGGTACGCTGATCGATAAAAGTGGTAGGCTGCTGAAATGGCTGTTAGGCAATTATTCAGCGGAAATCTTTCTTGCAACCGAGTCTGAAGAGGCAGACGAGGTTAAAATTAAGCGCGAAAGTCTAAGAGCCACCTTCATAGCGACAACAATGTGGGAGAAGTCTGGATCGACAATAATCGTGTTGAAATAAGAGCAAATTTATGCTTGTACGATTGAATGATGAAATGCTGACAGGAGAAATTCCTCCGAGCATTGAACTATGTATATGAGTGTGTCATGTATCGATCCCCATAAAGATCCCATATTCCCAAGTTGCAACAGACTTACTTATAATCCGCCTAAAAGGAGTTAGGGAGGGGGCCACGGAAATTGCAATTAAGCATTTTGCTAGCCGGCACCTCCGCTCTGCTGGAACAGGTGGGGCGAAGTAGCTTCCCTCGCTGCTTAGCCGCGCTCCCAAACCACTCTCGTCCCCGACACTCGAGTGGTTCGACCGAAAGCTAGCAGCGATCGAAGACCACGTGCAGCACACCTGGACAAGCAGAGCCGGATCAGGCAAGGATCCATCAGTGCAATATCGCCTCGCCATCACCATTGGATAAGGTCCCGGAAGGTCCAGAGAACCTCCCGTGACGATCAACTGCCCGGATACTCCGGTAATTTTAAGGTAGATTATTGTAATATTCAACTCTGTCGTTAAACTCTGTCATTAAATTGTAACCTTTCACCATTTGTTTTTCAATTAAACAATATCACCTTACCTTACTTTATTTCATTTTATGAACCTAATCAAAAGCCAGACAACAAGGGGACGGGACAACTACGTAAGTAGTTGTTCCAAAAAGACGAAGATCCTACCCCTTTTAAAATAATAACGTCAAGGATTATAAATCCGTGACATAAATGGCATCCCTTGTGGGGAACTTAAACCTTGTTGCCTGACTATTTTGATTGGTTTTCTCTTATTGATGATTTTTCCTTCAAAAATTTATAATACTAAAAATTAATGAAAAAAAAAAAGAAGTAAGGAAAAAGCTTTTATTATCTGATACCGGTTACTTTTGGCGAATGGCTGAAGGAAAGATTCTTTTCTTTTGACAAATCGCGATATTTTTTTTTGCTGACCTCAACATTTCTGGCTAATTTAACAACACACTTACACTCACAAACGCTTTCGGAACCTGATCTGCTCATCGCTCTGAATTTGACCCGCTTATAGTGCACACATTTCACGTTTTATTACCTGAAGTTTCGCCAAAAATCGCAACTTTAGATTCATTTTTTTTTTGTATAAAATTTTTACTTCTATCAAACGACGTTATCACTTTAATTTATAAGTATTCGATATGGCTAACCTCGCGAATCTTACTTTGGACGAGATTGAAGCCATTCCAGACAAAGATCAAAAGAAGGCGGCCGAATTACATCATGCCCGCCGGATGGCCGAAAATATGTCTACAATGGCAGCTACGTTAAACGAGTCACGAACCGCGTTCGCGAACGTTCAAGCATCAGCATGTGCTCTTGCTGCAATCCCTTTTTACACTGGTTCCACACCCCTGCGCCCATGGCTGCAGAACGTGGAAAGCTACGACCAACGAATTACAGACGCAACCCTGAAAGAACTTTTCCTCCAAGGAGTTATTTCTCGATTGACCGGCAAGGCTAAAACAAGTCTCGACGGAAAAGTTTTTGACACTTTAGACCAACTCCGGAAACATCTTCAGGACCGTTTTTCTCAAAAACGATCCCTATCTTATTACCTTAACCTTATTTCAGACTCTTATATGAGACAGAATGAATCTGTTTTAAATTTTCACGATAGACTCTCAGCTATAGTCCGCGCTGCCACGAAACTAAAAAACGAGGGAATAGATGACGAAGACATCAAGAGACATAATAAGTCCCTTTTCGAAGACCTCGCTACCGAATATTTTATTCGCGGATTACCTTCTGTCATCCGCAACCAAATGTCTAACCATAACCCTGTTAACTTTTTCGAAGCTTTAAACGCAGCTCTGAATGCGGAGGAATGGGTTAACATCGGAGCACCAAATCGTGCTGATGTAGAGTATTCCTCCACCCAAAAACCGCCTCCGCGATCGCGTTCTCCTAGCCCTTATGGTCGACCCGGGACACCTGAAAGAGAATCATCTCACGACCGGCGCAACGTTAAATTCTCCGATTTTAACGACCCGCGAAACTTCGATAGAAATATCTCGTATTCTTATGACCCTAACGATATAAAAATGCCTAGAACAATGACTTACACAGCAGAAGGTAAACTGGATGCTCACCCTTCCCTGCGTTACGAACAACCTTCAAGCATTCTGAAAAACCCGGAAAGACAGAGTCTATCCGATCAACGATCCGGATCATCAGATCGTTACTCCCGCCCTAGGTCCGACAGCCCTAGAGGCCGATACCCTAATAGGTCGACAAGCCCCCTTTCCCCTCCCTTCCCTTATCCAAATTTTCACCCTTATATGCCCTATTATCCTCCTATGCCCTACTACTACCCCCCAGCTCCTATGGCCCCTTTTCACTCGTCCTATCCTAATGCCGCAACACCAGCCTACTTCCCTAACAACTATTACGACAAGCCGCCTGGTAGACCCGGATCCCTAGGTCCTTACGGCCCTACTCCACGAGCCCCGACCCCAACGAATATTCCCGCAAATATCTCCTCTAGCGAGAATTAAAACTGGAGACAAGCTCGTCCGGACGGCACGCCCGCGAGCTTCCCGCGCTCTCAGAGCCCCGAGCGCCGATCGGTGAAAACATTCAAAACAAGGGAGTACGGAAAGTCTGTGGCGAGAAAACCGCACCAACCATAAAAATTAAAAATTACCTATTCAAAAAGGGCGTCGTAACATGTTCCGCTGCACAAATCAATGAAGTGAACGTCATCAAAGCTTCCGTTTTTAAAGACTCGGTTTTCTACTATCCTCACCCTCCCATTACAATCCAGGGAGAAGACAATAATCAAGTCGACGCGCATGGAAAAATTACGATTCGTATTTGTAAACAAAAACATATATTCCATCTAATTCACGACGATGCCCCCTTTTTACAAGATGGTGTTATCAGCAAAAGAACTTTGAAGAAACTCCGGAGACTTAAGCAAGCCGGAAAAATGAAAAATCTTCCCGACTCTTTTCTTGAAGACCTATCCCCAGACTCAGATCGCTCTGAATCAGAATCCTCTGACTCAGAAACCTTTTCCGAAAATTCAACCTCCCAGAGTAGCGACACCCTTAATATAGACAAATCTACTAACGATTCCGACACATATTCACCTAAAATTTACAATCCTAGAAACCATAGGGAAAGAAAGAAAATTTCGTACGGATCACCCAAGATCGAAATTACTAATAACATATTTAAAGCCGGAAAGGGGCGCATTTTAATTGACACCGGCGCAGACGTGAGCGTAATTAAAATTCAATCCCTAAATCCCACGTGTAAGATCAACAAAAATCGTACTCTTCAACTGACCGGGATCGGAGCAGAACCCGTTTACACTCTCGGTACCGTTACTTTCAAAGAAAGAGACGGTAGAAAATATCACATGCACGTCCTCCCCGAAAGTTCTTCGCTTAAAGAAGATGCCATTCTTGGCTCTCGTTATCTACAAATTGAAAAGGGTCAAATTGACTTGGCCAATAATCAATTAATCACTCAAAATGGCACTCAGGACATTTGTTTTTCTAGCGCTACAGACAACAGTGAGTCTGAATCATCCGACTCCCTTGCAGAATTTCCTGACTCTCGACGAACACCTCAAAGTCAAAACACTATCCCCGACATTCAACCTACGTCCAGCAAAATACCTTCGACTATTTTACATTATAAAGCTCGTCGAAAGCAAGGTAAAGCTCTGTCCACAAGATATACGTTGCCAGCGCGTTGTAAAATTGCGATAGAAATTCCCGTGTCGGAAAGCTCTCCAAGAGTGGAGGCGTATCTTCCCCGAATACAAACCCCTACCGGATTATTGATCGGCGAGTCAGCCGTTACCCATGAAAAAGGTTCATGTTACGTGTTAGCCATTAACACGAGAAACGAACCTCAAGAAGTTGAAATACCGGTGCAAGATCTGTATCCCTTTGAACTCGATAGTTCCGACGACTTCTTCGACTCCGTGGTCGAGGGAACGCCTTGCCCTCCTGAACAAAGAGTAACTCGAATAATTGACCTTCTGAAAAGAAAACATCATGACAAAGCAGCCCTAGCTCAATTGAAGAGAGTGGTCGAACGTTTCCCATATCTCTTTATGTTACCTGGCGACGACCCTCCTCGCACACATCTAGTACAACATACCATTCCGGTAACCAGTGACAAACCGATATTTACACGTCAATATCGTTATCCTCCAAAATTACACGAAGAAATTAGAAGGCAAGTAGATGACTTGCTGAAGAAAGGAACGATCCAACCCTCCTCCAGCCCTTGGAACTCAACTCTATGGATAGTTCCAAAACGGCCTGGCCCTGACGGTAAAAATCAACATCGTCTCGTCATTGATTACAGAAGGCTCAACGAAGTATCAATTCCAGACGCCTATCCACTCCCAAACGTTCAAGAAATACTGGAGTCCCTAGGCAAGTCCAAATACTTTTCAGTTTTTGATCTCGTTAACGGATTCCACCAAATACCTATGCACCCGGATGACAGAGCTAAAACCGCTTTCTCAACGCCTTACGGGCACTTCGAATTCACAGCCATGCCTTTCGGACTCTGCTGTGCTCCCCCGACATTCCAAAGGCTGATGGACGCCATCATGACCGGATTACAAGGAATCGAATTGTTCATTTACCTAGATGACTTAATCATCTTCTCCAACTCTCTTGAAGACCACGAGAGAAAGGTTAATGAAGCTTTTCAAAGATTGTTTAATGCTGGATTGAGATTAAAAATCGAAAAATGCGAATTTCCAACCCCTGAAGTAAAATACCTGGGCCACCATATCGATCAATTTGGAGTCAAACCTGACCGGGGAAAAATCAAAGATATTCAGGATTTTCCCGTCTTAAAGAGTACTTCGGACGTTCGTTCTTTTCTTGGACTCTGTTCTTACTATCGCCGGTTTATCCACCATTTCTCTGAAATTGCAAAACCTCTAAGCGACCTCCTCAAGAAAAATTGTAAATTCCGCTGGGAGGAGAGCCAAAAAGCCAGTTTCGAAAAACTAAAGACAGCTCTATGCGTGGCACCAGTCCTAATTTGCCCAGACTTTTCTAAACCCTTCATACTAACGACCGATGCTAGTGCATACGCAGTCGGGGCAGTTTTGAGTCAAGGCGAACCAAATAATGATCAACCTATTGCATATATGTCAAAAACGCTCAATAAACATCAAAGAAACGACTCTGCCACCGAGCGAGAGTGTTTAGCTGTAATCCTAGGCATCATGCACTTCAGACACTACCTTTACGGTCGCACTTTCTATGTATACGCTGACCATGAACCTCTACAATGGATTGATTCAATCAAAGACCCAATGTCAAGATTAAACCGCTGGAGAGCCCGACTGCGCGGCTACAGATACATATTCCGTTACAAACCTGGAAGGCTTAACACTAACGCCGATTGGCTCTCAAGAAATCCGATAGACCAGAAAGAGGTAGAAAACGAAAAATCGGCAAACATAGCCTCTCAATCCCTGAAAAATATCAAAACAAAAACCATACTACCTATTCAGAAACCAAAATCAACAAAAACATCACTTGCTCGACAAGCATACAATAAAAGCAAAGAAGAAAACTTCTCTGACGCCCTGCAACCCGGCCCTTCGCGAAGAGGTAGACCGAAAGGCTCCAAAAATAAAACTCATGCATCGCCGAACGTATCTGGTCAGGGAAATCTTCCAGGCGATACCATCGCCTCTCGTCTAAGACTCAGACGAAATCAACAGGTAGATCCGAAAAATACTACACCCGTCGATCAAGCAAACGCTGAAAGCTCTACCTCAGAAATAGAAACATCAGATGAAACTGAAAGCGCCTCCGACGCACCTGTACCCTTGCAAAGCCGATCATTAATACCTAGTTTGGCAGAACCTCTCAACACAACAACCACATCTCCTGCCACCGAGTCTGAAATCAGCAACCAAAAAGAAGATGAGATTTCTGGCATAAGTGAGCTCGACGAAACCATGGTACCATCGGATAGTTTTGAAGATGTAGTCGCCCATTTCCAAAAACCCGCATCAAGAATGGCATTCTTTGATTCCCCATCAAAAAGAGTGAAATCTCCAGCAAATGATGATGACTCCTCATCTTCTGACGAAGAAGAACTCTACGAGACTACCCCCGTAAAATCAAATTTGGAACTCCAAGCTCAGCTCAAACCTTCCAACTTCAATTCTAAGGAGAAAGAAGAGTTTATCGAAGGATTTAATTCCTTGTGGTGGGACTCTGGAAAATGGGAAGAACTTCTTGAAAATTTTGACCTAGGATCTAACTATCACGAAGCGGATCACTCTGTTGTCCACAGTGATCCAGGCTATTTGGAAAATGACCTTATTGACGCAAATGATAGACAGATTCTGAACAATACACAATCCCTGTTAGACTTAGATAAATGGCAACTGACCGATGACTCAGGATTCAAAAATCCTCCCTTATCGTCCACTCTCCTCACACATAAAATACCCCCAACAATTTTTGATGACACTTTTAATCTCGAAAACACCAAAATCATGTCTAGTGAAAATTCCGACTCTTCAACAAATTCCACGAAGACAATTACACCAGATCATAAGTTAGCTCCATCAGAAAACTCTCTAAACACTCAAGAGAGTGTCACTCACCCTCGAGATATCGCCAAAACGACCCTTCAATCCTCGCAGCAATCACTTCCTACAAAACAACCAAATTCAAATTTGATACCTCGAAGTCCAAAACCTACTACGGCAAATACTCATAATGACATTTTCACCAGCGTTAAAACCATTCCGCCAATTATAACCCCCCTCTTGAATCCTTTTTGCACCCCGATGAAACCCCCCGAACGACTGACAGTGAGACTCACCCGAGACGCCCTCACGGGACATAAAGATAACATAATACATTTTATCCCTGCGAATTTAAACCTACACACGCCTAACAATCAACTTCTTGCCGAGTTAGAGCTAATTTCGAAAAGCGAACTTAAAGATCTGAACCCTACGATTGGCAATGTTCTTGTCTCTAAAACCCGAGGCTGAACCATCTTCTCTTTAGTAGTTACAGAAACCGAAAGGAATCCTATCAAGCAAAGTTCTTTGAAAGAATGCTTATACAATCTATATCATCTACTACTAGAAAAAGAAATTACATCGGTTCGTATGTCACGAAAAGGCGAAGTCACAGATGCATTACCACGTGGAACTCTATACCGAGAAGTCCAAGATGCACTCAAAAACATACCTATGACGCTAACGATCTGTCTAGGTGTCTGCATAACACCACCACCCGAATCCCGCAACACCATCCTAAAAGAATGCCACGATAGCCTATTCGGAGGACATCGTGGAGTAGAGAAGACTTACAGAAGAGTGAGGGAAAAATTTACTTGGCTCGGTTTGCGTAAAGATATAGTCGATTACATTCATCGATGCCGAATATGCCAAGAGTTTAAACTCATAGGTTATCGCACCAAAGAACCCATGGTAATTACCGATACGCCCGCAGAACCGTTCTTTAAAATGGCTATCGATGCGGTCGGACCTATGCCTCGAACTGTGAATGGCAATGCTTACATAATCACTATGCAATGTTTATTTTCAAAATTTTGTATAGCAGTACCAGTACCTAATCTGAAAGCGCTAACCGTGGCACAAGTCCTTGCTAAACATCTTATAGCCGCTCATGGAGTACCTAAAATTATCTTGAGCGATCAAGGTAAAAGCTTTAGGAATAAACTCCTCAAAAATCTTGAAAGCATGTTTGACTGTCGTCTAAGAACGATGACATCTTTCCACCTCCAGTCAAACGCATCATTGGAAAGAAGTCATGCTGTCTTGAAAGACTACTTGAGGACTAACACCCCTAAGTATCAAGACTGGGACGAGCTAGTTCCCTTTGCCATGATGGAATACAATTCCTCAGTCCACTCTTCCACAGGTTTTACCCCCTACGAAATAGCTATGGGACGAAATCCTAGAGCCCCTTCAGGATGCCTAGACGACTTCGATAACGACACATATAATGGTTACATTTACGATCTAGCAACAAGAATAGCTGAAATCCGAGAGATTGCATCGAAAAGCTTAGAATCATCCAAACAAGTTAACAAAAGAAATTACGACAAATCAACTAAACCCCTAGATATAAAACCCGGAGACAAAGTTTACGTCAACAAACTACCGCGTAAAAACAAACTAGATAAATTCTATAACGGAGTTTTCGACATCCTAGAAGTACGCGAAAATAACACTGCCCTCTTGCAAAGCCAAAACAAAAAAAAATCTTAGTTCATAAAGACCATCTGAAAAAATTTTACTAAAAGCCTTTCTTCTCAAAAATCATCGCCTTATCTAATTTAAATCTGCCCTAATTTTGTTCCAGAAAAATGTTTTTTATTTTGCTGTGGTTCACGAGCTTCGCTCCAGTCGGTACCGTTCACACGGAGAATAAAACTTTCTATGAAACGCAACCAATCCCCAATAATCCGGGTATTTTCTATGAACACGTCGGGAAAGTTAATTTAGTCAGAACAAAAATTCATATTAATATTTTCTTAAATTGTCCCCCACTAGACAGAAACTTTAAAACGGAAAAAAAAAATTTCAAACATTTAGTAAATGAATTATATAGAGTCTACCCTGACCAAATAACACCAACACTCTCGGAACTTCACATAACCCGCAAATTATTCGCAATAAATGATCTACATGAATCTATAAAAAGCTTGTTCGTCCTGCAAGAAATCGATAACCGACCCTATAATCGAAAAACGCGAGGAGCTCCAATCGAAGTCGGTGGTTGGGCTAGGAAATGGTTATTCGGCATCATGGACTCGAAAGACCGCGAACTAATCAATAGTGACATCGACAAACTGTACGACAGTCAGAATAACTTATCACAAATTTCAATTGAATCAACTCACCTAATTAAATCAGAGCTTGAAAATCTGTATAAATCAGAAAATAATCAAACTCTAGAAATTTCACGGTTAATCAGTCGTGTTGAATCCATCTCCGAACAAAACTTGGCCATAAACAGAAACCTGCAATTTGAAAACGTTACCAGATGGTGGTTTGATTACTCATACGAACTTGACGAACTACAAAGGGGTTATGAAACCTTGATGGAAGTAATTCAAACCACCGCAAGAGGACATCTACACCCTCTCCTGTTATCTTTTTCTCAAATGTCCAATCTACTCTTAAAAATTAACAACAATCCGAATCTCCGGATACCAAACGCAGCAGATGTAATTACACCCCACTACCTATTCAACGTAGCGAAAACGACTATTTTTATCACTAATGGAAAGCTTCACGTTTCTATAAAACTACCTTTAGTAATGGATGACGACCTCGATTTGTACAAAATACACTCTTTTCCAAACCCTATAACCCTCCCCTTTGATAATACAGGCTATTTAGCAATAAAACCAACAGTTAATTATATTGTCTTATCGAGAAACCAGACATATGTTCTCTTAAATGACGAACTCCTTCAATCTTGTTCCACTTATAATCACACTAAGCTATGTGAAGACTTCTTACCCTTAATCAACGGAGTGACACACCGATCGTGTGAATATTCAATGTTCAATCAACCGACAACCTCTTCTCTAAAAACCTGCTCGACAGTTATTATACCAAACACGCCCATAATTCTAACACCCTTGCACGCATCGAATTTACGGTTATATTCAACTTTAAAACCAAATAAGCTCACAATAACCTGCCATAATCATCGAAATGAATTTCTCATAAATGGAACAGGCTCACTTTACCTAAGTGGCGAATGTACTGCACACACATCAAGCTTTACCTTACACGGTCTTCGGAAAATCTCATTCATATCAGAATACAATTATAATCCCGAATTGTCAGCAGAATTGAACATAATAAAACCCGAGATACATGAATACGCAACCAAATACCCCATGGAAGTAGAGAAAGAACTCACTGAATCACTACAAAAATTTAACCCAATTCCCCTGAGCGAAATCGAAAATAAACTGCGAGCGATACATATTCGACGGACGGAACAGAAGCAAACACATTCATTTATAGGCATCGGCTTAGGATCCTCAATCGCGATAACATTAGTCCTAAAATTTTTGACAGATAAATTTCTTCAGGTCGAGAAAATCCTACCCTTGTTCTTCTTTATCTGCAACAAAAAGAAAGAATATAAACAAAACAAAAAAAACAAAGAAGAACCCAACCGAAAAACATGCACATGTAAAAATAATCATCAGGATGATACTCCTCCTAATGAGACTCACAGCTTGCCTCCGACTCTAAAGTCAGCAGACATTGTAATCCACGTGGACTCATCTCCAAAAATCTCGACAATGCCCACAACCTCTCCAAAAGCACCAAACTCCAATACAAAACCACCGCTTCACGTCGCAGAGCAATGAAAAATAAAACAAAACGTCAATAAATAATAAAAAAAAAATAATAAAAAAAAAATATTATAACAATAATAATAATAAACAAAAAAAAAAAAAAACAAAAAAAAAAAACTTCATTTTCAAACCAAATTTGACCAACTGTCCATTCAAAACACGCTTAAGACTCGACCATAACCATGAATCTTCGTGACCACTGGCCTGCTGAGTGCGCCCGTCGCATGCAGACCCGCTATGCCTCCAACACAGGCGACTCTTCCACCAACTCGCCCGCAATGCACCTGCAGCACGCGACCCAACTATACAGCCACACCCACGAATCTTTTAATACAACCTGCAAACAATTAATTTATGAAATAACGACAGTTGACGACTTAACTCTGACAATTATACTTAATAAAAATAGTAACAATCAAAGTACTATACTCACAAACTCGCCGAATCCGAATAAAAGAATTTTTTTTACTATCCGTCGAAACGCAGGTATCGGATAGATGTTTTAATTTTTTTTTATAAACAAATAATGATCGATTGATAACAGGTGTGAAAGTATTTACCTTTTAATGCACCTCGACGAGTTGAGGATATGCGATAATAACCCTTGTAAATTGACCAAACTGCGAGTCCAACTAGCTCTCCGATCGACGTAATACCGACTGGAGCACCTACTGAATGCACCAGTAAAATCACATTTATCATAACTGGCAACATAGCATGATATAATTTGATGAGCGCACCGCTGCAACGTCACCGTTAACACCTACTTACACTATACTCTCGTGCGTAACCGCCGACCTGCCGACTATCCGATTTCAAGAAGGACGATACAGCAACATTCGCATCAAGAACAGAAGCAGCTTCACCAGAAAAATATAAACTTTTCTCATACAATTTTGTGTAACAAATTGAGTGTATTTTCAGAATCTAAATTTTAATTCATACTCGGACATTATCTTAGATTTAACAAAACTCTCTCGAATACTGGACAATAATTTTTTTTTGTAATTACTTTTTATATGATACTTAAATATTGTTAACATCTGGTAAAATTTTTTTGCTCAAGTTAATTTAACTTCATTATCAAAAAAAAAAAAAAAATAATAATAATAATAAAAAGTGAATAAATAAATAAATTATTTGTTGTAATATTAATTTTAATATTTATTGTACAAACTCTACGAATCGAAATTCAAGATAAGCTTCATTTGTAAACTTCTCAGTAACACGCACAATGTAAGAGACTTATTGCGATAATTTAAGTTACGTCAATTAATGAATAATTTAATTCTATACACTAAACTCAAAAATTTTATCAAACAAATTTGGAAACTTATTTAACTATTTTCGACCAATTAAGGCAAAACTCAGTCTAAATCAGTCAAACGGAGTGTCAAAAGCACTGATTTCATCGAAACTTCCCGCTAATTCATAGTTTTTTTTCTTTAGTGCAAAAATTTAGACATAAAAATTTAATAAAAAAAAAAAAAAACACTAAGACAAAATAATTATATCAAATTTGAAGTTTCATAGCGAACA
Organism: Encarsia formosa; assembly: GCA_038277355.1. NCBI lineage: Eukaryota > Metazoa > Arthropoda > Insecta > Hymenoptera > Aphelinidae > Encarsia > Encarsia formosa. Next base: position 25,675,108 of record CM076187.1, read on the forward strand.
ACGACTAATTGAAACTCAAACCGTTTAGGAACTTAGAGGATAATATACAGAACCACTGCACTCAATACTGTCGTATACATTACAGAATTTTCATCGAATGTTTTAAATACTTTTGACTAAACTAATTAGCGATCTTAAAATCAAGGCGAAAACTGTGAACTTCTCTCACTCCTGGCAATTAATGAAAATTATATACGTCGTGCAACTTCCCACTTAAATATTAACCAACCCATACAGAATTTTCTGCTCCAGCGCCCAATAACCGCGCAATATAGAGCAATAATTATTTTATTACGTCTGAATCCCTGTTACCTGGCTTGCGCAAGCAACACAAAAACTTCTATTTAGCATTTAGCTAAACAACTAGCTATTTGAAATTTTCGTTTAAAAATTTCAAGAATTCAGGCTTACAACTTAAAAATTACAATATTCTTACCCACTTTCAACCAACCATTTCCCACCCCGTGATCATTGTTATACAACAATTATAAAAACTACCGATCTCTTTGAACATCGGGTAGAAATTACATCCAAAACGTTACAGTTGAACTAACTATTCTGAAATAATAGTTATTCAAAAAAAAAAAAAAAAAAAAAACCTTTTGCTAAGCGCCTGCCCACCACCATCTACCAAGATTCACACAAGCGAAATCGATACATTCCCTATCTTCGATACATTTTTTTATCATCGAAACAAGGAATGCACTCCTACAGTCGTGCAGCCCTGCATTGTCGAGGGCAACAATGGACTAAGAGGGGAGGCATGTCATGTATCGATCCCCATAAAGATCCCATATTCCCAAGTTGCAACAGACTTACTTATAATCCGCCTAAAAGGAGTTAAGGAGGGGGCCACGGAAATTGCAACTAAGCATTTTGCTAGCCGGCACCTCCGCTCTGCTGGAACAGGTGGGGCGAAGTAGCTTGCCTCGCTGCTTAGCCGCGCTCCCAAACCACTCTCGTCCCCGACACTCGAGTGGTTCGACCGAAAGCTAGCAGCGATCGAAGACCACGTGCAGCACACCTGGACAAGCAGAGCCGGATCAGGCAAGGATCCGTCAGTGCAATATCGCCTCGCCATCACCATTGGATAAGGTCCCGGAAGGTCCAGAGAACCACCCGTGACGATCAACTGCCCGGATACTCCGGTAATTTTAAGGTAGATTATTGTAATATTCAACTCTGTCGTTAAACTCTGTCATTTTTTTTTCGCAGCTTATTTAAAAAATAGAACTATTGCAAATACGATTGAAAATAAGACATCTTATGAAATTTTCCTCGGGAAGAAACCTAATTTGAAAAATTTACATTTATATCGGAGTAAAGTTTTTGTGAGAGTTCCCGAAAATAAAAGAAATACCAAATGGGATAGAAAGGCCGATTTAGGGATCTTACTTGGTTACGACCACGTTGGATACAGAGTTTTGTTAAACGGTAAAATAGTTAGAGCCAGACATGTTGATATAGTTGAAAATGATGAAAATTTGATTGGTTTTAGAGTTAATGATAACAGTGATTACGAGGATGATGAAACTTTAAGTCATGAAATTCAAAACTCTGAATCCAACGAGGGTAGGGAAAAGGTAGATTCTGCTGAAGAAGAGAGTAACCATGATAATGTTGAGTTAAATGAAAATCGTTTAGATAGGCCGCAAAGAGCAAGAAAAAAACCAGATTGGTATGGGATAAATAGAGATTCAAATTACGTTTATGTAAATGTAGTTAGCGCAGATAGCCCTTCTACCTACGAGGAGGCAGTAGAGTGCGAGGAAAATGATTTATGGAAAGAAGCTATGGATAGGGAAATGAATAGTTTGATGAAAAATAAAACGTGGAAATTAGTAGATAGACCTAGAGATAAGAAGATTCTAGATTTAAAATGGGTATTCACAAAAAAATCTGATAACCGAAAAAAAGCTAGACTTGTAGTTAGAGGCTTCCAACAAACTGAAGTACGGGAAGATTTGTATTCACCAGTAGCTAGAATTCAAACATTGAAATTATTATTATCCTTTTGTTGCCAAAATAATTTATTGATTATCCAGATGGATGTAGAAACAGCTTTTTTAAATGGTTTCGTAAAGTCAGAAGTATTTGTAAAACAACTAATGGGTTATCAAGACGGTTCAATTAGAGTTTACAAATTAATTAAAGCATTATACGGGTTGAGAGAGAGCCCAAGAACTTGGTATGAATGTTTTGATGATTTTATGAAGGAACTAGGATTTCAACGAAGCGAGAGTGACTATTGTTTATATGTAAAGTGTGAAAAGAATGAAAAAATTTATTTAATATTATTTGTTGATGACTTATTAATTTGTGGAAAAAATAAGGGAAGGATTGAACAAATTAAAAATAAATTATCAAATAAATTTTCTATGAAAGATTTGGGTGAAGTGAGCACTTATTTGGGAATAAACATTAATTATGATTATGAAAAATGTAATATGACACTGGACCAAAGTGACTATATAGAGTCATTGTCCAGAAAATATAATATTGTAAATGCGAAATTGTATAATACACCTATGGAACAAAATTTAAGTGTAGAACCTGCACAGCCAGCATCAAATAACGTAAAATATAGAAACTTGATCGGTGCATTATTATTTATTAGCACGAGTACGAGAATTGATATAAGTTATGCCATGAATTATTTGAGTAGATTTCAAAATAGCTATGATGAAACTCATTATAAATACGCGTTGAGAATTTTGAAGTACTTATGTTTGACAAGAAATCTTAAATTAACGTATGAAAGAAATTTAAATGCTGACGTGTTGGACTGCTTTGTTGATGCTGACTGGGCTGGTGATAAGGTAGATAGAAAATCTACTACTGGTTATATTGTAAGATTGTTTGGAAATGTGATTTATTGGAAATCAAGAAAACAAGGAAGTGTAACTAAATCTTCGACAGCAGCTGAATATGTGGCTTTATCAGAAGCAGTGAGTGAAATAAAAGTGGTGAAAAATCTATTGAAAGATTTTAGTGTTGTGTTCGAAAAACCGATTAATGTGTATGAAGATAATTCTGGAGCGATAGCTATTGCAAAATTTGGTAATTTAACTAAAAATTCAAAATACATAGAAATACATTATCACTTTGTAAATGAATGTTATGAGAAAGGTGTGATTAAAATTGTAAAAGTAGAGTCAGAAAATAATATCGCTGACGTATTAACTAAAGCGCTCGGACGCAATAAGTTTGAAAAATTCCGGAACGAATTACGAATAATTGGAAAGAAAAATTTGTAAATCATAAATTCGAGGAGGTGTGTTGAAATAAGAGCAAATTTATGCTTGTACGATTGAATGATGAAATGCTGACAGGAGAAATTCCTCCGAGCATTGAACTATGTATATGAGTGTAAATGCTTAGTCGTAGTTTAAGAAAGAGTATTTATACAGGCGTTAAGTTGTAACATGTACGCCACTCGGTAGACCGCTATTGAGACGTCAGAATGTCGGTTTCTATAATTATATTATTCTGTAACAAATATAAATTAATAAATGTTCTTTAAGCCACCAATTTTAACAAATCGATCGGAACTACACCACAAGCGGCACACACCCCTTTGCTGTCCTCATGGACGAAGAAATAGTCCGAGAGGCAGCTTCAAGACTCCAGGAGGAATACTCGGGCATTCGGGAGCATGATCGAAACCCGGAACGGGGGAATTTGTCTGAGCATGGACAACCGGACCGGGAGGACGACATTAACGCCGAGGTGCTCAAAGCCATAACAGCGGTGGCAGAAGAGCTTAAGGCGTTGAAAAGGTCAAATGAGGATACCGAGGCAAGATTGGCAGCAATGGAGGCTGATAGGTACCGCCAGCCAGATCGGAACCGAGGACCGGGGGGCCCGGTTTCCTCGACGATAAGGCTGGAAATGCAGAATTTGTTGAACGACTGCAGTATTTCGACTGACGGTCATATACCGCACACTAGGGTCAACTTTTGCGAGACGACAGTGCGGGAAGTGAGGAACAGTTCCAGTCCTCTAGTGGTGAGGCAAGACAGAGTACAAAAACTGGAACAACAGATTAAGGCCTTGCAAGCCGAGCTCGAACAGTTGAGAAGCCATGGGCAGACGGCTGATTTAGCCACTCAGGAGTCAATCCAAGCTCAAGGCAACTCGATGAAGCCAGTCGACGTCGGCATTATTGTTCGAAGATGGAATATTAGATTCAGCGGCGATAGCGAATCTTGTATTGAACAATTTTTATTGCAGATGGAAGAATACAATAGACTCGCTGGTTTGACCGGTTCTCAATTACTGGATGCATTACCAATGATGCTAACCGGTGTAGCAGCTACGTGGTTCCGTAACGTGCGAGACACGATCAACTCATGGGAGAACTTTTGTCAAGAAGCTCGTGAGTGGTACGGAGTTGGAGACTACCAGCAGACCGCAAGGATGGAAGCAACAACCCGGACTCAGGGAGAAAACGAGCCGGTGCGAACCTACTTGAGATGCTTGCAGTCTTATTTGCTAAAAGTTAGACCGATACCGACCGAGAGAGAACAAATTGACTTTATGTTGACGAACATGTTGCCTCGATTGCGTAGACAGATCAGGCGTGAAGAGGTTAAGTCAATTAAAGGCTTATTAAGCCAAGCGGTCGAGGTCGAGAGAATTACCAATATGGAATTGGTGTATAAGCCACCTCCATCACCGTCTACGTCAGTATGGCCTAATCTGGCTTATAGAGATGATCGAGCTAATAGAATACCAAAAGTTGACAGAGCCACAACGGCTGTGGAAGGCAGGTCTGCCGAGACTTCGGTTATTAGCCGTCTCGAGACTGTGCTTAGCAAACTCGAGACTAATTGTACGTCGTTTGGAAAGCCTACGGATCCAAGGCACCAAGGTTCATACAAGGCCAGAAGGACCAAAGCAAGACGTAAGTCGACGGATGACGAAGAGGCTAGAAGCTCATCTCCAGGATCGAGTAAGAGTGATGGAAGTAAGGGAAGTCCTGGCAGAGGTTCTCCAGTTAAATGCTGGAAATGCGGGCAAAGAGGGCACGTAAGGTTTAGTTGTCCTGAACGGCCGGAAAACGAACAACCGGCGGATTAGAAAGTCATAAATTCTACTCCGCCAAAGTTGCGGCTGAGCCATCACTCGGAGATGGCACCCAAGCTTGTCCAGTTGGTCAGATAAATACTGAGCAAGCTAGTAAACATAAGATGGCAGCAGGTATCTGGAAAATTCAATTGTGGGTTATTAAGAAATTTAACCTCAAAGATACAGCTGTGGTTATGACCGAATTAACGAAGTCAAGGTTAATCGTTCAGGCCTACAAGTGTTTGCTGAGGAAGAATCTGACTGATGCAGCCATAAGCTATCTGGTCAGAGAGCTGGACGGCTGGAGATTGAATGAGGTTTTAAGTCAAGAAAAACCTAGAAAATTTTTAAGGTCGTGGATGACGGGCTTGGCGATTGTAAGCCCAACGACTTGATTAACCAGACAGACGGTAATTACAATATCTGGCTGGAAACTTGGATCGCAAGACTGGAGAAAGAACCATCGGAAGAGGAAATTCAACCACCGAAGGACGCGTCCGAAAATCCTGACACTCGCAAGTGTCAGGTAGCGTGCGATCGGGTGTTATGGGGATTGTTTTAATCTGGGCCCTGTGACGATATGGGAATTGATGTAATCCCTACTTAAGTAAGCTACGTTCTTGGGATTGTCGAGGTAACGAATCCCGGATACGTCACCTCTGGGAGGGGACTGTAACAGCTAGCGCGTTGATTAAATTCGAATTCGGCGCTAACTGTTATGGAACGCAGACGCGGATCGGTAAGTCAGGTGATGACGAGATCTACCGATCAGCATTACTCTAATCTCGACGCTTGGCGCGATCACACGTGTGTCAGAGAGCGAATGTACTTATTTACTTTTTTGTGTTGTTAGATAACTTTATTGAGGTTGTGTTAGATAAAGTTATCAGTGAGAAGTTGTGTAGATTTTCCTGTGATCCAGTTGCCATTGGATCGGAGCGGGGAAGGCAAACCTCTCACGGAAAGTCAGCGTGCGGCCTTGGAAGGCATTGTCGTCTTGTGTGAAGCCATTCGGGCTAATAGTAATGATTATTATTGTTTAATCAAGCGAAGGTGCACCTGCTGGAAAAGTAAGTCCGCGTAGCGGTTAATCATTGAATCATTTGTTCGTGTGATAGTTAGAGTCAGAGTATGTGCGAAGTACAGGAAGTACTTAGATTTTTGTATCGGAGTTAGTCCAAGCCTTTGTTCTTTTGGCGCGCTGCAGCAAGCAGACTAGCGCGAGAGTGTGTGTGTGCGTCGGTGTGTTGATAGCGACCACAACACAGACGACGAACTTTATTTTTGTAGAATCAATTTTCGTCGACTTAAGATTTCGAGTCATTCGGGTTGGATTGTTTGTAAACAATCAGATAGAATTAATTTGGAATATTATGTAAATTTTTGATTCATTTATTTTTATTTTTAATTAAAATTATTAAAATTTACATTTTATCATTAATTTAATCAACCCGTGTTCCTGCGATCGGTCCACGTAAACTCCCGCCACTACCGACGAAGGAGAGCAGCCGCGCCGCGTAATAAAAACATTAGTTCGCGTACGCGTCTTCCCCCCTCTTTTCAGGTATTGAAGAAAAATCGACGGATTGTCGTGTGCACAGAAAGTGCATTTTGTCATCAGGCCGGAGGAGTGCGGACAACGATCGCCGCGGGTTCTCGTGTTCAATCACGATCCTCCGAGGAATTAAATTCCTTAATTCGATCCCTGTGACAAAATATACCCTAAGAATTAGGTGTAAAGAATTAGGTATAAAAGTCTATGCGTCAAATAAAAAGTACACATAAAACCATGGAATTATGATCTTATTTATATAGAAAATTAAAATTAAAAATACTTGCAAAAAAATTGTGAGGAAAATTATCTCTATAGTAAAATTTGTATCATATTTTAATGGTTATTATAATTTTTTCCTTATGTTGTTGTAAAAAAGAGTTTACAAATAGGTTTTTTGGCTTTATAAAGGTTTGATAGGTTTAAAAAAATATTGTTTGTGACTTTTTTGAGTTCACCTTGGAAAATTACAAGTATTTCAACGATTTTGATGTTTGAATGAGGCATTTGTACTTTTATTATAGGCAAAAAAAATCTTAAAAATCGATTTTATGGTCTTTAAAAAGCCTAAAACAGTACTTTAACATCGTATATTGTATATTTTCATGTAAAGTTGTAGAAATTATGAAATTTCATTGTTTTGTAAATTTTTAAACCAATTATCAGTAGTAAAAAGGCCAAAAAAGTTGGAAAAAAGTGGTTTTTTGAGTGTTTTCATACTTTCCACCCCTTTAAAAAATTTGAAAAAATTTTCACGAAAAATTTACGTTAAAATACAAATAAAAATTTTTTTTGGACCACCACCTATCCAAGATATTTTTAAATCGCAATTTAAAAGTTTAAAACCACTTTAACAATATGAATTTGGCGCCAAAAATTTTTGAAATTTTTTTTTCTGAACTACATTTTTTTCAAACAAAATTTTCCCGTAAACCGCATCTCGCTAGTCCTCTTAGATTCTGAGTAATAAATAAAAGTTGAAAAATCACTATTTTGGACCGCGCATGCGCACTATAGGGGGAAAAGATTTCTGGTTGGCGCCAAAAATTTTCTTTTTTTATGTTCTTTCGAATGGTATAGGTTTTGTAGGGGTTTGCACCAGGGGCACTTTACCCCCCCCCCCCCCTTAACCGGCTATACCCTTTGAGAGTTGAAAAATTCAATAATTTATCATATTTAAGCTCTTAAGCCCTGGTAATCGTTGGAATCGAGTTCAATAATTAAATTAATCAGTAAATAATTATAATAATAAATAAACAAATTCGTGAATTCTGGAACTCAATAAATTTGTGCGTTAAAAAATTTAGAAATTTATTATCGCTAGGCTCCTAAGCTCTTATAACCAAGGGGACCGACTGCAATAATTTAATTTATTAATAACTAATTTAAATACTTCATCAACAAATACGCAGATGCTGAAACTCAATAAATTTGAGCAGTAATAAATTGAAAAGCTTATTATATCCAAGCTCGGAAGCCCTGATAATCATTAGGACGGATAGAAATAATTAAATTTATTAATAAACTTATTAAAAATTAATAAACAAGTATGGACATACTTAATTCAATAAATTAGAGTGGTAAAAACTTTATTAAATTATTATTTCTAAACTCCTAAACCTCTTGTAACCAAGGGGACCTACTGCAATAATTGAATTCATTAATAAACAATTTAAATACTTATCAAACTAATACGTAGATCTTGAAAATTAATAAATTTGAGCAGTTAAAAATTGAATAATTTCATAAATTAATTACTTATTAATATTTTATATTTTTATTTCTCCACCCAAGGTTAAAGGATTATAAACATGTCAGATTATTCGTTTCTTTAAAAATTCATGTATTTTAAACTCACGCTGCCCAGGCTTACGGGGTTGTAGGCTGTTATTTGAATTGTTTATTGATAAATTCAATTGTGGAGTCAGTCCTCTCGCTTATGAGGGTGTTGTAAAAAGAGGATTTAAATTAAAGTAGATCGTTTTATGTTAAAGAAAAAGAATAATAAATATATTTAATTATTTAATAATACATGCTCTAACTGAGCTCACTGGCCGCGTAGCCATTGCGCGATACAACGACGACTGTAGAACAGCGACGACTGCTACTAAACAGCTGAGTCACTTATGCTGCGCACGCACACAACATACTACACTCTAGGTGTACTTACAATGTTGACAATTTACATATTACAACAGAGGGTTTAGGAGATTAGAGATAATAAATTATTAAATTTTTTACCGCTCAAATATATTGACTTTCAAGATATGCGTATTTGTTTATTAATTATTTGAATTGTTTATTCATAAATTTAATTATTGCAATCGGTCCACTTGGTTATGAGGCTTTCGGAGCTTGGGGATAATTAATTATTAAATTTTTTAACGTTCAAATTTATTGAGTTTCAAGATATACGTATTTGTTGATTAATTATTTAAATTATTTATAATTAAGACTTTGTTGTTAATATTTAGCATAAGTATATCGTGCAGACAGTTTTTTTAACTTGGAAAAAAAAAAAAAAAATTATTTCTTACCATTAATTTCTTTCCTTACCCGGTTTCTTACCGTACCAACGCTGAGCCAGACTGCCAGTGATAACATAGAGAAAGTGGGCAATGGGCATGGGGACATAGCGATTACTTCAAATCATAGAAGCCCGACCAAGAGCCAAGAGGTTATTTTAGATTGCTAGGCGTTCCTTAACTAAATAATCTCCTAAGCTCTACAACCAAATAACGCTGGACGTCTGGGTACTTTTTTAAAATAAATAAATAAAAAATCCCCAAGTTCTACAGCCCAATAATGCTGTATGGCCACCGTTTTTTGATAAACTAATAGATAAAAAAATTAATGTAAATTAGAACCATGTGCAGCCAACCAGAAGTAAGGTGTGAAAAGAATCAACACCTGACTACTAGTTTGGTTCCACATGGTTCTAATTTACATTCATTTTCTTATTCTGGGAGTGATAGAACATGATTAATAGATAAAAAAAATTCCCCCACGCTCTACAACCCAATAATGCTGAGCGTTCAGGTATTTGCATAATAAAACAAATAAATATATAAATCCCTTTAGTCCTACAACTCAATAACGCTAGACTTAAAAATTTTTTTTTAAATCATATTCCCGTTGCAAGTATCCTCGGTGAGATCTTTTAACGGTGAAATCCTCCTACTGTTAAGCCACGTGTGTGGCACACATATATTACTAAATATTTTGACATTTATGGGGTCAGGGTGGACACTTGCTGCACTTGGGTGATAATTACACCTTGGAGACGATTTCCCCAGGAATTTTTGACTCTGGAAGGGTCTGGACGTATACCTGGTGCTTTTGGTGATAAATACACATTGAGTATGATTTTCCAAGGCAGTTTTGACTTCAGAGGGGTCAGGGTGGACATTAGATGCCCTGAGTAATAATTACACCTTGGAGATGATTTCCCCAGGAAGTTTTGACTTTAGAGGGGTCTGGACGTATAGCTGGTGCAGTAAGTGAGAGTTACGCCTGTGGCGCCTCCGACTCATGCACGTTCGAAAAGGAAAAATCAGAAAGTTTTGCAATCGAATACCCCGCGATCGGCTTCACGTCGCGATCGTCCCCTCCATCGGCGCTTCAAGCAACGAGGTCAACAAACGAACAACCTCGCTTTCTCGTTGACCACTGCACGGCGCACACGTCAACAAACTTGAATTAATTTCATTTATTTTTCAATTTTCAAAGTGTTGTAATTTTATCAAGTAATAAATATTATTTTTATCTTTATTTCATTCTCTTTTCAATTCAATAATAATTTAGAGCGTGGGAATAGCTCTATTTAAACTCATTCCCAAACGCCTTGAAGATGATTCCCCAGGAAGTTTTGATTCAGGTGGGAACAAGGCCAATACTTATGTCTGGTAATAGCTGCACTCTGATCATCTCCTCAAAGTAAATCTGATCATTTTCCCCTCTGTAGTGGAAACTTCCTGGGGTAAACATTTACCAGGTTTCCACCATGATCAATCCAGAATCGAAGATCATACTTCCTGAGGCAATCGTCTCCAAGGTATAATTATCACGAAGTGTACCGGGTGTCTACCCTGACCCTTCTGGAGTCGAAACTTCTTAGGGAAATCATATCTCCAAGGTGTAATTATCACCAAGAGCACCAAGTGTACGCCCAGACCCTTATGGAGTCAAAATTTCCTGGGGAAATTGTCTCCAAGGTTTAGATATCACCAAGTGTACCAGGTGTTCACCCTGACCCTTTTTCCCTAGTCAAAACTTCCTGGGGAAATCATCTCTGGGGTGTAATTATTACCAAGTGCACCAGGTGTCCACCCGGACCCTGTAGATGTCAAAATATTTTGTAATATGTGTGCCATACATGTGGCTTTACAGCATGGGCGTTTCACCTTTAAAAGCGAGGAATTCACCGAGGATTTCACTGCAAAAAACGAGGGATTCACCGATGAATTCATCGCTGATTTCACCAAGGATACTTGCAATGGGGATAGAATAAATGAATGATCCTCCGAGTCCAACAACCCCATAACTCTGTGCATCCGGGTTTTTAAATACACAAGTAAATAAATAGAAATCTCTTAAGCTTTACAACTTAATAGAGGAAGCTTGGATACGGCTGGGCAGTCAATTATGTTGGTCACATAATAATAATAATCTTTTTTGTTTAAAAGATATAGAAAATAACTTTAATAGTAATAAAGTTAATGCTGGAAAAAAAAAATTCAGCAAAAAACGTGTAAATTTTTAAAAATTACATAAAGAAGTTCATGAGCTTTCAGTTCGTAGTGTTTCAATCACCAAGTTATCCGTAAAAAAAATTTTTTTTTTCTACTGCGTAATGGTTTTAGAAAATATAAAATTTAAAATATAATTCAGTGTATTTTACAATTTTTCAAAAATTAATTACCAAAAGATGGTTAATTAAACAAAAAAAAGTGTAGCAAGGCACGAATGGGCACCACACTCAGAGGCACGTTGGGCCCACGATTCGAATTTAATAAGGTTTACATAACTAGCTAACTTAAAATCCAGTTGCCGATTCATGCACAGTTAGGTGTGCCCAACGTGCTTCCCTTAATGCGCATCCGGGCCTCTCCTAACAAAATGGCAAGGCGCAAATAAGCACTTTAGTTTTTCCAAATTTTTTCAAATTTTTATTATTACTTTGACTTTTAATTTATTACAATAGATACTTATTGTGGAAAGCAATCGAAGAGTTTTCATATTAAACTCAAAAATTTGATTTTTATTTTTACTACAACCTATTAAAAAATGGGTGTCCTTGGCGGTCCAGGATTTTAAGGAGGCTCATTCGATTTCGGTTTAAAATTGTGAAGCAAGCTAGAACTTGAAAAATATATTCTTTGTTAATTGCAATTCAATCGGTACAAGAAAAAATTTAGGTCACTGGACGTTTTTAAGATTATAAAAATTGAATATTACGTCATTAAACACAGGCTCTTATGGAAAACTACAGTTTATTTATGATAACTTTGAGATCAATTGTTGAAAATTCCGATAAAATCCTTAAAGATATATAGTTTATTTTTCAATGATTAAAATGGTATAAAAAATTAACTAGTAGCAGGACTAAATTTTGAGATAAAAAAAGAAAAAAAAAATAAGCCTGAAATCGTCTTAACCTTACCTAAACCATAGATTAAAAAATTGTGTTAACAGAATTTCATTGATATAAAATAGTGTCTAAATAATTATAAAAATTTATTAATTTTAGTATGAATTGTATTCGTTATACAACATTCCAAGATAACAACTTCACAATTAATACGGCACCGAATGAATGAGCCGTATTAAAGCTTCTTTGTTTATTTACTCAACTATCGAAAATACCCAGACGCAGTCAGGGACTAAAGTCTTAAAACTCGAAGGATAATTTATTTATTTATTTTTTTTTATTTATTTATTTTTTTTTTAAGCCTACCCAGATCATTTCTGATCTATATACCTATATAAAATTGAAAAATTTATAACATACAAATAAATTTACAGATTGAGATAAATAATGGACAAAACAGATAATTTAAATTCTAACTGTTAACAATTCGATAAATTCAATTATTCTTGAGAAGAGTCGACATCATCCCGTCTTCTTCTTCGTCGTCGGATAATTCATCTATATTATCTATTAGAATTGATATTCTATTAACAAGTTTTTTATCCATTTTGTCGTCACACAAAAATTTCCTTTCCAGGCTATCAATTGCAATATCAGGTTGGATATCAAACTCTTTTATTAGACCTCCCAGATCTTTATTTTTCCTGGCTGCGACTATCAGTTCGATACATCCAAAGTACATCGATTTTTTTTGTATGAGTCGCTATTGCGATTTTCCAAGGAACTTATTAGGTGTAGAGTTTCTTGAAGTCTTTAATACGGTATTTACTCTTGCCTGACAAGTTCCTCATCGGGTACAGTATCTGAAACGCTTGAACTAGATTCTTGTTGTTGGCTTCCTTCAGGAGTGACTGGAAGATCCTCAACACTCACATCAATTCTAAAATTTTTCCTAAGTTGCGCATCACTTGACGAATCTGATGAATTTTTTGTTCTTTTATTAAACCTCAACGTCTGCTGATCTACTGTAGGTTCCGAGTTTAATTTCTCTTCTGTGTTTACACTAAAGAATTTTTTATTCTGTTTTTGTTTTGACAGATCCGAAGAATCTTTCACTCTTTTGTTTTTCCACGATGTTTGCTGCTCAACTACAGAATCCGAATTTGGTCCAGATTGTTCCAAGTGATGATTCAACTGCATCTCTGCCTCGCCCGCATTTTCCAAATTCACATTATTCATCACTAAATTATGGTAATCCTTCCTAATGTGACCTTCGACACCACAATTACCGCACTTGATTTTCTCAGATGAAAAGTAGAAGTTATAGTTAACGTTCTCAATCGTGAATTTCAACTCTTCAGGCACCTTGCCCGCATCTTCTTCATCTATGTAAATTTGTCGACGATTGCTAATTAAATGGTCGTACCCTCGATCCGTGATTCCAGTTTTGATGGCGGTAATTTCACCTAAAATTCTCACTCAACGATTTTTAATTGCCTTGATGATGATTTCATTTGCAATCCATGGAGAAGCGTTGGAAATAATAAAACATTTTTGCTGACTGTTGATTTTTCACCAAGGATTTCATGCTTACGGGAATGTTGTTGATAAGCATTTGTTTCGTCACATTAACAAAATGCTTAGCGATTTCTTTACTGTTTACACAGACGCACACTCTGTTGTTGTAAATCCTAGAAATAGATAATAAATTTTTGGGACCAATTATACTTCCAATCGCCATAGCATATTCACGAATAGACGTTTTTTCCAGTGCGTCCATAACTACAGCTTGTTCTCTTGAGGGATACTTATCCAATTGTATAACTTTGGAGTACGGTAACGTATTATTACGAGGAGGCTGAGGAAGCTGAGCTAAAGCATCAGCTACACCAGTAGATTCAACGGTTGAGGGAGAGGTTTCTGAAGTAACTTCACTCGTTTCTGCATTTTTATGGAGTGCAGACTTAATTAGTGCGGTATGTATTAAATTAATTATTAAATAATATAATGCACTAAATCAGATGCGCTATTAGCGCTTTTGCGATCAAAATAATTACCATCTCTCTCTCTCACACACATACACACACACACATACACAAAAGACATGCGCTGAGTGTATACTCAAAGGCACAAGTAGACGAGTCTATGTTCACAAACACGTCCTACTCGGTCGAGTGCTCGATCGTGGATCATTTAATAGTATATTACCATACTAGGCAGGGAGGTTGAATTTCCATGATTGTAAGGCCTCGACTTCGCCACGGCCGTACAATAACACAGGAATGGGCATCCAACCATTTTGCCGTGTATACCTAAATCCATCTGGATTTTAGGGGTAGGGTAGTATACTATTTTTCCTCCTCTCGTGCCAAAAGTACGCCCAAAATTAGTGAAAGTTGCTGTTATATGCAACTACTAAAAGAATCCCTGTAATTCTGCAACTTGCCATATTACTTTTACTGCCGTTTACAACAGTGGTCATTTTACACTAGTTTTAGCAGTTGAGCCTGAGTGGAGCTGATGTGTGTACATAAGACAGGAGCAACAGCCGCCAACTTTTGCATTGGAGATGCACTCGAGTCGAATGAGGGCCGGGGGCGGCTGGTGCGACAAAAGCAGAGTTGAATAAGTATCCCAAGTTGAAATTTCGGATACTTTTCAGTTTTTTAAGTTATAAGGTATCCGAAAAAAGCATTGTCGGGTACTTTCATAATCGAACTATATCTGAACATACTTTTTATTTTTATTAGACTTATTATTATTATTATTAAACCAGTTTCGTACGGGTGCTAAGCTTAGGGACACTTAGTTTTCACCATTGTATCCCTGTCCCCCTTGCTATACCTCTGGAGTGTTCGTGAGTCCTAACGCCCTGCAATATGCGAGTATGTTGTCCACACTCACTCCGTAAAAGCTCTCAGGATCCAGGATCCCGGTTCACAACCATTTCAGGCGGTGGCCTATCAGGTTAGGGCATTTGCATAGGAAGTGGCACGGGGTCTCTTCCTCTGATTCACACCATCTACACAGACTACTATGCCCCTGCGTTTTGTGTGTGTAGCACCGAAGGTTGCAGTGTCCGGTCATAATGCTCATGACCTCTCTTGCCCTTCGTTTGTCTAGCCTGGTGATCAGTTTGGCCCAACCGGTAATATAACCTCCCAGTAGTTCCTTGATCCACCTGTAGCTCTGGGTATCTTCCCAGAGTTCCCATCTTTGCTTCTTTGAGTACTTCTCCAGGATACTGTAGCCTTCCGAGAACGGTACACCCACCCCATGCTCCGGCCGTATATCTGTCAAGGCCCCTCTCCTCGCAAGCTCATCTGCCCTTTCGTTTCCCTTGAACCCGGAGTGTCCGGGTATCCAGGTAATAACTACTTGGTTAGATCTTGCCAGCGCGTTAAGGGTATTCTTAGCCTGCCTAACCAACCGTGAGGTTGTAACTGGGTTTTCCAAGGCCTCTATGGAGGCTTGGCTGTCAGTGCAGATACAGATGCGTCTCTTACTGACGTTCCCCAGAGAGAGGTAGTTAGCGCACGTATTTATCGAAGCCATCTCGGCCTGGAACACCGTGTTGAATTCCCTGAGCCCGTAGGATTCCCTAAGGCTAGGTCCGTAAATTCCATAGCCAGTGCCTTCATTGGTCTTGGATCCATCGGTAAACCAGATGTCTCCGTGCCCAAGCACTTGGTTGTTGCTCCATTCCTCCCTGTTTGGTATCCTCGTTTTGAAACGTTGCCCAAACAGTAGAGTCTTATCCATTCTGTCTTGGGTCAAGTTAAAGACCTCGCCCTTCAACATTCTCCCTCGGATGGTTGCATGCCCATTACTATTTCCAACCCACTCCCCACTGCACTTCAGTCTGTAGGCTGTTCTGGCCGCAACCAGTTTGATGTCCAGGTCTAGGCTTTGGACATCCAGCAACATCCTGATGGCGGCTGTGGGTGTGCTTCGTTTAAGCCCGTAAATACCCCTCAAGACGACAGCCTGAACATGGTCCAGTACAAGCCTCGAGGTCTTATTTTCGGTCACTTTCCACCATACCACAGCGGCATAGGTAAGCTTCGGTTTCAGAATCGCCTCGTGTAACCACAAGGCGACCTGGGGTTCTAGCCCCCAGGAAGTCCCGATTGCTGACCTACTTTGCATGAATATGTTTAGGACTTTGCTGCATTGAGTCTGCAGGTGTTGTCCCCACTTTAGTTTCTTATCTAGGAATACGCCCAGATATTTCCCAGCCTCCGCGTACGGTATTTGTTTCCCGTTGACGGAGACTTTCTTACTGACCTTACATTTGTATTTCCTCGTGAACGTGACTATCTCCGTCTTATCAGTGTTGACAGCCAGAGATTTAGCCACGCACCATTCGCAGATCCTCTCCAACGCCCTCCGAATAAGATCGGGTAGGACTTCTTCGAACTTGCCCCTGACAAGTATAGCGAAGTCATCTGCATAAGCGATGGTGAAGAATCCGAGCTCGTCTAGCAAGCGCAGTAGTTCGTTCGCGACCAGGATCCACAGGAGTGGTGAAAGGACCCCACCTTGCGGGCATCCCTCGCTGATGGTTTCCCTAATCGTCTTGCCATTCCACTCACTAAAGATGCAACTATCACTAAGCATTCCCCTGATCCATCTTCTGATGGTATAAGGTACACCATGCTTAGTCAAGGCTTTGTCTATAGTTGCTCTGTTGGTGCTGTTAAAGGCACCCTCGATGTCAACGAAGGCCCCGATTACGGTTTCCTTCGCATCAAAAGCCTCCTCAATGTAATTGACCACTGAGTGCAGTGCAGATTCCGTAGATTTTCCACAGGTATATGCATGCTGAACTCGGTGAAGGGGACTGCTTGTCAGTATACTCTGCCTGATGTAGTTGACCAGCAGTCTTTCCAAGGTCTTCATTAGGAAAGAGGTCAGACTGATAGGTCTGAAGTCCTTCACCGAGTTGTAGCTTCTCCTACCAGGTTTCGGTATAAATGAAACCCGCGTTTCCTTCCAGCAAGCTGGCACATGCCCTGTGGCGATGCAGCCCCTCAGAATACCTAACAGTAGCCTAAGGGTCTTGTCACCTCCTTCCTGTAGCATCTTAGGAAAGATGCCGTCAGGGCCCGCAGATTTATACGGTTCAAAGGAGTCAATCGCCCATTTAAGCTTTTCCATGGTCACGACTTTGGCAGCCGTGTCCCAATCTTTATCCTATGTCCCCCTCCTTCCAGATATGGTGGGCGGGGTATCATTATCTACCCTGACAAAGTCGGGGTAGTTGCTGCTGAGGAGAAGATCCAATGTGTCCTCCTCCGATTCAGTGTAGGCACCCGATCTGTCTCTCAGACATTGGAGACGGGCGCTGTTATCTCTGGTCAGGATTCGAGCGAGCCTCGCAGTGGCTGCCAGGTTTTCCATGCCTGTGCAGAATTCCCGCCATTTTTCTCTCTTTGCCTTCGCAATTTCCTTCTTGAAGGCCTTCAGCATGTCTTTGTACGCTTCCCAGCCTTTAGTGGATTTCCTCTTCTTTGCCCTGCTAAACGCCCGTCTAACTCCCACTCTTAGCTCCTCCAGTGTCTTATTCCACCAGGGAGTACCATTGAGTGGTTTGCCAGGCTTTAGTGGGCAGTTATTCTCGTAGGCCCTGATCATAGCCTTATAGACCTGGAAAAGGGTCCAGTCAAGCTCAAGATCATTGCCGTATCTCCCTTTGACCTGGGCCAAGGCTTCCTCCAGCTCCTTGCTGTATGCGCCCCAGTTGGTATCTTTGGGTCGCCTCTTAGGCTCGATCCACGGTCTCGATATCTCGATCCCGAAAGTTATTGTCCTATGGTCCGACATGGATGGTTCGCTGTCGACCCTCCATCCACGTATGCAGTTCATTGAGGCCAGCGTGAGGTCCTCGCTTCTGTTGGCAGTAACGAAGGTTGGCGTGTTCCCTCTATTGGCAATGTCCATCTGTGTGCCCGTGATGAATTCAAGCAACTCAGACCCTCTATCATTAATATCGGTGCTTCCCCACGCCACATGGTGGGCGTTGGCGTCGCAACCAATAATCAGATCAAGGTTCCTACGGCTGCAGTATTGGATCACCTTCATCATGCTCCTTGTGGGAGCTTCCTCGTCATGGGGGAGGTAAATGGACGAGATGACTGCCTTCCTCGTTCGGCCCTCCTTGTCCGCGATCTCTATCCTTACGGTCGTGCAGTCCCGGGAACTCAGCTCCTGTAACAAAATACCGTCAACACCGTTCATGGAGATGCAAGCCCGGGCGTCTCCATTGCTGGAGCCCAAGAGCAGTTCCCCTCAGCTGTTCAAGCCCTTCACTTTGCCCCTGTACAACCAGGGTTCCTGTATAAGGGCTATGTGTGTCTGCACCATTGCCATGCGCCTTGCTAGAACAGCAGAGGCGCTTCTGCAATGGTACAAGTTTATCTGGGAGAAACGCAGTATGGAAGTAGCCATGAGGGCTACTCTATTTTTGCTTTCTCCGTAGAGCCGCTACTTCCCGCCTTGTTAGAGGGGCGGTTTAGCAGCCTGAAGGTTGCTTTGCCGACCCCTGCCCAAAGCTGGAAGTTTTGGCTCTGGAGTACCTCGACCAATGGTTCGTCTAGACCCAGAATTAGGCATCCATCAGGAGCCCTACTCAGGATCGACCACCTAGTCGTGTCGACCGACCCGTTCTGCCTTTGGACCACTTTGATGAGGTCCTCGGCAGTCTTAACCCCCGGAGGGAGCTAGGTGATCACCTTAGTGATCCTAGTCTCCTCTGGTGAAACTACCCTCGCCTATAGGTTTGGTTGCCCTAAGTCGAGTAGCGTGGCCTCGCTCTCCAGCCACGTCTTGCTGGCTTCGTCTGCACAGACGAAGACAAACGTGCCCTTTCTGGGAACGAGTCCATGAACCGGGGTACAAAGGCCCCCTCCCCCTCGATAGCAAGTACCTTGCTTACTACTGCTTCCTGCAGTTTCGTGCAGACAGCGTCAGGCATCTCCCTTCCTAGGTAGTCCCCACAAGTGAGGGCCACTCTGGGAGAGTTAGATGCAGCTGCAGCATATCTGCGGTCCAGTTTAGGTCGCTTCAGCAGCCCCTGCTTCTCGGGTATCTCTAGGCTAGAGGAGGCCATCCTCTTAGTCATGCTGGGTGTAGATACAAAGACGGAGTCAGTGGACGCAGTGCTAGCCCGCTTCTCTTCCTGACCCCTCCGTTGCCTCGTCCCCTTATGAAACTTGGGAGGTAGTTTGCCCTCCTCCTTAGCCTTTTGCCGAAGGATTTTCCTTCGCTGGGCTCCACTCAATGGTTTCGGTCTACTGACCGTCCCGGAGTGGGTTTCGGTGACCTTGGGGTCAGAGCCCCCAGAGTTATTTGTCTCCAAGTCGATGGTCGGTTCAGAGCCCGTATCCATCGACTCGTTTTGTTTATTTACTGTAGTCTCAATTTTGATCCCACGAGTAGGGCGGATTTATGATGTCCACCCGCCATAGACCGCCAATGACGGGTAAGGCCTCAGGTACTCCGGGATTCGGCCCGGTTCCCGGAGGAACCGTTCAAGACACAGCACCCCCTGTGCCACGCATCCCTCGGCACGGTGGTGTCACACCTTAGATTGGGTAGGCCACTTCTTGGTCCCCGTGCGCCATCGAGTCAGACCAAGCCGGAAGTCTAAGGGCCGTATCATCCATCCCACTCAGGGGAGAGCCCGTTTATAGGGATCCCAACCATCCATGAGGAGCGCCCGTTTATAGGGATCCTCCACTCACCCTCACTCATTGACCCCCCCTTAGACTCCCAGCAGGGCCGACAGGGAGGGCCCACGGCTCAGCCCTCGCACCGCGGCAAGGTCATGTGGCCCCCAGCGAGGGTACTTTTTGACTTAAAAATTTTTTAAATTGATACCGTTAAAAAATTCAACTTTTTTACTAATGAGTGCAAAATTAAAAGTCAAATTAAAAAAAGAAAAAAAAATTAAAAACGTGATCGGAAATTGTTGGGGATGCTCGGACGGATGCTAAGGATTATAAAAGTATTTTATTCCACTCGGCCATGTCATTGGCACTTTTCGACGTGTCAGTTCTGTGGAATAAAGAATTAAATTCTTGTTGCGCTAGTAAACAGGGTTATAATGTAAAGATTTCACCACGTTCGATGGATTTTGACGCATTGCTATTCCTTTTTTCTAGTCGTCTGTGGCAGTTTTTTTTTAATTTGTAACCTCACTCTTCTATCACTGTTATTGAGGATTAAATTTGATCTATAATAGCCAAAAATATGAAAAAATTAAATATAAAGTGCTTTGTTTTTAAAATTGTGTTATTAATATATTATACGAAAGTAATACATATTACCACATCTCCCGAGCCGTCGATGGCTCAGTCGGTCAAGGCACACGTCTTACTTGGCTGAAACATCAGCACGCCGAGGAACGCCGGTTCAAATCTCCGCCAAGCTGTGCAACCTGCCTTGGACGAGACAGAAATTCTTGGCCAAATTCTGATTTATTCTGATGAACAAAGGAGATGGCCACCGAAGAATGAATTAATGTTCGCTGGGAATTATAAAAAATCACACCAGATATGGTTAAGACATGTTAACCCTTTATTGCTAACCATTTACAGCTGATGGAATATCTAACGGCATCTACACCTTATCAGAACCGATGCACCTGATGAACGTCATGAAACCAACAGCTAAACCCTATTGTACCCCATTGTAATTGAATGTATAATGTGATTTGGATCGAATAACCTTAATAAGGTGATAAAAATTAAAAAAAAAACAAAAACAAAAACCACAGCTCCTCAATTATTTAATTGTCTCTCTTTGTTTATTTTTTATCTTTCATTTACTTTAAGAATTTTATTTTATTATGAGTAATGCTTCCAGTGTTCTACATTCTAAAAGACTAAAATAAGTAAAAATAAAATGTTTTCATGTTACAAATTTTTTTTATTCACGTATTATTATAATTTTTAATAAAAAATCACTATTTTTTTGTTGTTTCTCAAAGTGCCAATGAGCAAATTCATTGTGAGGGACTCTACAATTTGACGCATCAAAAAGATTATTATAGTGAACCTAATAGTTTAAAATTATAATTTTTTATTTATATTTATATTTCAAGTCAATTCAAAATTTCTTTAAAAAATGAGAGCTAAAAAGGTAGCCATGAGAAACGTTTCAAAAAACGGAACCGATGTTTGAGGTGGTTCGGTAGACTCAAGTTTTATCGAAAAAGAGCCGCTTTTAGAAATCGGAATTGCAGAGTCAGATTCTTGACATGTTTATAATATTGACAATACCGCGTTTTCAAAGGATGCTATTGTGGATCTATAAAATACAAGCATTTTAAAAGAAAAATAAGTTTTATTCAACAATCCTAAAGTTACAATTCTGCTAAATACATTATCAAAATTACCCTCTACATGTTTAATTTGTTCTCTTATAACAATTTTTAAATTATAAACATCATTTTCTAGGCTTTTTAAGCCCAAAAACTTTTGTTAAATATTAAATAAATTATTAATATTTGTATGACAGTATGGCCGCCGCCTCTTTAGGTGACGGACGTGTGTTTCGGAGCTCCACGATAACACGTGTTCCAAGCGTAGTGTAGTGTTTTTTTTTTTTTCTTCGCACAACTTGGCCTCTGGCCGTTTTGTGAGTGTAAAACATTCTTTTTCTCTCAGTTTTCGCTTGTACGAGGGAAAACTCTAGCGTAGTTCTGGTTTTGGTTGGGCTTGCTTCAAGCGAGTCGTACGCATAACCTAAAATGGCTGCCGCCTCAGCTGTCTACTACTTCTCACCTCAAGAGTACAATGATCCTGCTGAACCTCGTCCTAAAGATGATCAAGTAATTGTTTTTTTGATGCTAGAGATGTCCCAATCAAGGATTACATTGAGAAATTGAATAAAATCATCGAAGATCCTAAAAGTTTCTTGTATGGCTCTCGAATTTTCAATGATCGTATTTGCGTGGTGCTAGCATCAGCTGATCAAGCGACGTTGCTCGTCGAGAAAGTAGGAAAAATTGTAGTGAATGGTGAAACTGTGATATTGAAATATTTTGTTGCTAAGGCTGTCAAAGTTATAATCTCAAATGCACTTCATGATATTTCTAATTCATTACTGAAAAAATATTTAGTCAAGAACTGCGGTATTCGTACTCTCTCTAGTGTGGCAGAGTTCAAAACAAACATGGAGCCGGAGAAAAATGATACTTGGTGTATGAAAAGTTATCGCCGCTTTATCTATATTCATCCCGATGACTTCAGTAAGATTCCTAAGGGACCTGTTAAATTTGTAACACCGCAGGCAGCTTACAACGTATTCTTTGAGCTTGACACCCCAAAGTGTTTTAATTGTGCGCAGTCTGGTCATTTCAGGGCTAACTGCCCCAAAAATAATGAAGTTTCTAAAAAGGACGAAGAATCTCAAAGTAAAAAAGGAGAATCAGGGCCTGTTGTTGGAAAAGAACGTGAGCAGTTATGCCACCGTGCTGAATGCCGGAGCAGATGTTAATGCCACTGAGAATTCTTCTGACTCTTTCTCTTCTGTGCTTGCTCAGACTGCAACAGAGCAACAGCAGATGACTCGCCTGGCTCCCACAGTCCAATACGAGCTTCCTGTTCCTCCCAAAAGCACCAAACCCACTGACTCTAGGCAACTCAAAGACACCTCCCTTCCTTAGGACAGCGAGAATAACGATCCGCAGGCCTTTAAAAGGCCGCGCTCTTCTTCGTGTAGTAAAAAGTCTTTCATTAGCGACAATTACGCAGACAAGAAATACTCTGATATTAGTCAAGAGACTAAAAAATTCAACCAAGAAAGAAAAGCTAGCAAGAAAAGACGCACCATAAAAGGAAAGGAAATCCAGGAACTCATATCTTCAGTAACTTCGGGTCTTGAATATGCACGTGCACATATTGAGGCTTCTGAGCCTCATAACAATATCAAGTTTGAGAAATTTCTAGATCTGGTCATCAAGTCAAGTACTAGTGAAGTCTCACAAAGGAGGAGTATCGTCTTTTCGTACCACTTTGATTCAGGTAAATAGCTAGAATTAATTGCTGAGGTTCGTGGCATCGTTCCAGGTAGAGGAACCAAGCGAAAGTTGACTGCTCTCAAGAAGGCGATTGAAAATGATACCTCCGAACTCTCTGAGGAATCAGGGTCTGACACTTCTCAAGTGTCAGACTTTAATTCGATGGAAGGATAAAATTAACTCCCAAGCCAAAGATGACAGCACCGTCAACGGAGAGCTCTAAGCTTGTTGACAGTGATCTTCTTGGGAACGCGAGAAGTCTCGAAAATAAACGCACAGAGTTGTGTAAACTCGTGGGAAATCTCGATGTATTGGTGGTGGTTGAATCCTGGCTTAAGCCTGGCTCTGATTTTAGACTTCCTGGGTTTAAGATTTACAGGAAAGACCGTATTAACAGAGGAGGGGGGATTTTATTTGCAGTTAGGAATGGACTGAGCTCCAAACTTTTAGAGATCCATGTGCAAATTGACCCAACAGTAGAGGTAGCTGCAGTGAAAATTTTTGGTTTTTCAAAGATTATAAACATTGTTGCTGTATACAGAGCTCCCTCAATCGAAAAGCGAAGTATAACGCTCTCACAAGAGCAATGGAACCATAGTGCCAATTTAACATCAAGTCTAGATGGAGTATCTTTTTTACTTGGGGACTTTAACACTCACAATATGCTATGGAATTGTAAAGGGGATGATTTGAATGGAAAAAGATTTCTTGACTCTCTCGAACAAACCAACTTGTTGGTGTTGAATTATGATGGAATCTCTCATCTCAACACTGCCAACAACAAAACTTACAACATCGACTAGGTCATAGCCAACGCCAATGCTGCTTCTTTAGCCGAGCTCAAAGTTTATGATGAATGCTTCGAATCTGATCACTTCCTGATTGAAATAACAATCTCTCTCTACAAGTTTGTGTTTAGGAAGAAGTCATTTAAACTTAGGTCTTCACAAACAAACTGGGATGCTGTCTGTGATACGCTAGAAAGCCGTTATGTGGAATTCTGGGATTTGGAATATGACAATGCCTCGGCCTCACAGAAGTATAAGGCATGTACGGAAGTAATTGAAAGCTCCATTAAGAAAAATACACCAATTAGAAGAAATTTTGACTCTAGAATCCATAGGAATCCTGTTGAGTGGTCGGATGAAGAATGCTCGAAACTCAAGAGGTTAAGAAGAGCCACCTTCAAGAAATGGAGGTTCTCCAAGAAACTTGAGGATAGAGTTGCATTTAAGAAAAGTTGTGCAGTTATGAGGAGAGCCATCAAAAGTAAGAAAAAAACTGCTACATTCAATTTGCGGAGTCAATGGACCTAAAGAAAAATCCAGGCTATGTTTGGGATAAAATGAAGTTATTCAAGAATAAATGGCAGTAGGTAAATCACAGCTCTGATAGTTTGCAAGACAAAAACTTTGTTGATATGGCCAAAGAAACTATTGAAAAGTTAACCTCTCCTCCCAGTGTCAGTTCACCACCCTTTGTCTCTCAAGAACAGTTCAATCTCTTTTTCGACACACCTTTCTCTTATGCGGAGCTTAACTTGGCTATTGACTCTCTGAAGAGTAAGCTCAGGATCTGGAATGGATGGGATGGACTATTTCACCATAGTTAAACTTCCAAACAAATACAGACTTATTCTCTTGGACATCTACAATGAGATGTATAAGACGAGTGACTTTCCTAGTGAGTGGAAAAACTCTTTTGTTCATCTCATCAGGAAGCAAGATGGTACTGGATTACGCCCAATAACGATGACACAGTGTTTTTGTAAGATTTTTGAAATCATGGTGAAAAACAGACTTCAGTGGTGGTGCGAAAACAATGAAATCATTTTAGCTGCTCAAAGTGGGTTCCGTAAAGGTCGCTCATGTGTGGATAATATCCTAAACTTGACCTTGTGCGTCCAGGATGGATTCAGAAGTGGTCGTGACACTGTAGCGGTATTTTTTGATGTCAAAGGTGCCTTTGACAATGTGGTTCCTGGTATCTTGTTACAACAATTGGTTGAGATAGGATGCTCTTCAAAATTTGTAAGTTTCACTTCTCATCTTTGTCTGGAGAGATTCATCTATAGTCTTATCAAGATGGATGAACCTAGAAGGGTTACCAAAGGAGTACCACAGGGAGGGGTTCTCAGCCCCCTTCTATTTTGCATATACGTCAGGAACGAGGCAGATGGTATCAGTGCAAATATCGCAGTTTGCTGATGACTTGGGTTTTTATTGCTGAGCTGAAGATCTAAACACTTGCATAGACTCTGTGCAAAGAGCGTGTGATATTATTCAAGATAATTTGAAGAAGCTTGGACGGAGTTGAATCTGGAAAAAACCAAGATCCTCCACCTCAACAATAAGGGAATTACTCCAGGTAGTATTGAGGTCAAAATCGGGAACACCATTCTCAAGTCTACTGATCAGGCAAGATTCTTGAGCATCCAATTTGATCACACGCTTTCTTTCGATCATCATGTCATAAAAACCATCAAGAAATCTTGAATTATCCTTAATGTCATGAAAATGCTCTGTGGCACGTGGTGGGCTCATCCTGGAACCCTTCTTAATCTATATAAGAGTTTTATTCGCTCTTTTATTGATTACTGTTTCTTTATTTACTGGCCCAAATTGAAAAGACTATCTAATCTGTCGGAAGATGTGCAGCTAGCAGCTATTAGGACCGCATTCGGTTACAGAATGTCAACTCCAAAAAATATAATTTTGGAAGAGTCAAAACTCTTGTCTTTGCGTGACAGAGCTGAACTAATGGGAAATAAGTTCATCTCTAAGGCGTTGGCGAATAAATCCAGCTCCACTTTTAGGCAAATAGTGCACTACTTCAACAAGTTCAGCAAGATCAAAGCGAAGAAGAGGGTTTTTGAACTGTCCATGTCCAAAGTAAGTAAATATGTGAGACTCAATATTCATGAAGGAGATTTCAAAGAAGTTTACTTCTTTCATAACTATTTTTCTCCTTGTAGCAAACTTTGGTTCCTCAAATTGTCATCATAAACCGTCTCAGAGCTGACCATTACAATGCAGCTGCGTTACTACACAGGAAGAATATCGTTAATCAAAAATTTATTCGTGTCTAGCATTGAATATAATTTTTTTTCATCTTCACAGAAACCAAAAATAAGATCCAAGGGAATAATACTTGCTACTTTACCGTTAGTTTCTTGTAACCATGTTGCACTTCTCTGCTTCCCTCCTGCTATGCTTATGCTGATGATCTACAAATCTACGTGCGGGGCCGACTTGAGGAAATACATGCCACTCTTAGAAGACTGAGTCAATGACTTTAATAATTAAGGTATTCATGACCTGCAATTTGGTGGCTGCACAATCTCGTTTGTCCCTTCTGCGCGTAGTTTGAGGGTGGTACTGGATTTTAAGCTGAACTGGAAGAATCATGTTAAGTATATTTATCGCAGAGCTAATTCTCTTTTGTACCGTCTTTACCACTTCAGGCGCAGCACTACCTTTGAACTGCGTAAGCACCTTGTGCAGACCCTGCTCTTTCCTGTCGTTGACTATTGCTTCCTTGTGTACTGTAATATCTCGGATGAGCAGGAACTCATTCTACAGCGTCTGCTCCATCGTAGGATCAGGTTCGTCTTTGAGATTAGAAAGAGTGATCACGTTACAACTTATAGGCGTGAGCTCAGCTGGCTTCGAGTATCAGGCCGCAGAGATTATTTTGCTGCCTGCTTGCTCTATAGAATCCTTCTCACAGGTACTCGGTCTTATTTGGCGAATTTTTTTGCTGAAAAGCTCGACTCACGTCCCTTGAGATTGGCTAATCCGCATGCACTTGATGCCTTGATTGTCATCTCTTTCCGCACTGAGTCTCTGAAACGATCCTTTCATGTATTAGCTACTTACTCCTGGAATACCATACCCCCATAAATTCGCAAATCACCATCCCTGAGTACATTCAAACACCTCATCAAATCACACATCTTTAGTACCGAGTGAGAAGATTAAGTTTTTTTTTTTTTTTTTTTTTACACCATTGAATTCTGGATCTGTAAAAATGTTATTTTGTGATTTCTTGGAGTGAATACTGAAAAGACTGATGATGTTACCCATGTTACCTTGATTACTATTGTATACTATTATATTCATTTTATTACTTTTATTATTATTTATATTATTGTTATTTTATTTGATTATATTTTATTTTATATTGAAATAATATTCTAATGTTTAACTTTAATGTAAACGACGACGACGACGACGAAAATAAACTTTTTAATATAATTGAGGATAACTATGAATTCTCATTTTAGAATCTTCAGGGTTGATTTCAAAGATTATCTTATTATCTGTACATGTATAAGGCTGACCGTCGTACATATTTGTTGTTGGACAGTCAATATAAAAATTTATTTAAAAAAAAAAAAAAAATTATGCTCTATGTAACGTCCTAAAAGGTGATTGAATAAAACGTTTGGAGGTTGTTTATTACCTTCTAATTGTTAGGTGACAGATATTTTACATAAAAGTTCAGATAATAGTTTTTGGCAACCCAGCATTCTCGGCTAACTTGCCTGAAACCAAAATCACGTGGTAGACTCGCGCTTCGCCACGATTGACGCCCTGGCTAGGAAAAAGTCCAGATGACGAGGAAATGCACTGGCCAACTAGTGCGGGAGCTGCACTGTGTGTGTAGAGTAGCACGGGGCTTAGCATTTTTAAAATTTTTTTTCATGAGTGCCAGGCCAAAATTACTTCTACATATTTTGATATTACTTACTGCGGTAGGAATGAACGTTGAACAATCACTGACGGTTATGTTGACGACAATCTTGTATGAGTGAGAACCGCATGGCAAGAATGCGAACAGACATGGACGCCCTCGTAGAAGGGGGCCGGACACACCGCTCAGCCAAGAAGTAATGCTAAAGAAGCAGTTCCGGGAAGGGCGCGAGTAAACGAGATGTGTGTTTAGAGGGTATCAAGGTCGGGTCCCAATGATGACTGAATTTAGCACCATACTAATTAAAATTGAAAAACAAAAACAATATTAACTACTTATGCCATAGGTCCTGTGGTAAAAGAATATCGAAATTTATTTCCAAACTGCAGCAGAGAAATGTTAATGCAGCAATATTAACTAACGAGTTTGTTATCTTAAATAAATTATTTCAAATACTAATAGTCCACTTGATCATTCAGTTTTCATAATCATTTGGATTTTTTAAATGAAAAAGTACAATTAATTGTAATTAGGTTGGTTAGTTTTAATTTAAAAAATACAATTTACAAGATCTGTAAATACAAATGTAAATAATTTTTTCTTTCACAAAAATTGTGACAGTCCAGTGAGCAATTAAATCGACGGCTACGATTTTGAATTTGGCGCGAGTCACGTGACTGCAGAACGCAGATCGGAGCGCACCTCCGAGGCGGGAGAGTGGGAATCGAGAAGGCATTCGAGATTTTCGTGGCTGTCCGTGAACACGTACATGAAAATCAACTCGTCTCGGTTCGACGGATGATCGTACTTTTCGTGTAGTGAAAAAGGGTAACACGCCGTCGAAGAGATTGTTGGATGTGACGGAAAGTGCGGGATCGATTGTCATCACCCTGGAAACTTTCTTTTGTCAAAACGAATCAACCGACTTTTAGTAGCCGAAGACGATGGGGAACTAGACCGACATCCGGCAGACACGCGAAGATTTGAAATGATGAAACTTTTTATAAATGAAATATTATGTATAAAAGATAATAAAATGTTTAGATGATGAAACTTTTTATAAATGAAATATTATGTATAAAAGAAATTATGTACAAAACAAAAGTATTTTTAAATATAACATTTACTACATTTATTAATAATTATCGTTTTTATTTGATTTTAGACTGAGCTCGAAATTTTATAAAATTGTGTACTCGGCGTATAGGCCCCCTCTTAATTTTAAGAATCGATTTTGGAGGCTTCCAGGGGGGTTTTATACGCTGGATAATACGGTAATTTACATTTTTCCGTGTTAAATTACCTCCTTGCTGCTGCCTTTGCTGCTGATTGAAAGGTTTTTGCTTTATGTTGTTAAGACGCATTTTCACCGATCCCTTGTTCCAGAGAAAGCTCAAACACAACTCACCACAATTTTTATTCCTCTCATCTTAATATCTCTTATAATTATAAAATGTTTTTGCATTTTTACCAAAATATTTTAATAATTCTCGAGGCAGACGGGAATTTCCAAATGAATCAAAATAATAAACAACATTGAATATATATATATACTAGGGGGGGTACCCCCCTGCTCGCTTCGCTCGCCAACCCCCCAGAATTAAATGCTTGAATCTACACTATATATCTTTTCTAATAAAATAGTAATAAGTATACTTGAATTACAAATGAATTTATTTTCAACTTATTAATTTTAAATTACTTAATACAGTTTTCCATACCACCCAGGAGGTACTTGCAAGGCGCGTTGGGTTTTTTTTTCAACAATTTTGAAAATTTTTTCATATTTAATTAAGAACAAAAAGAAACTATATGTGGGACCCTTTGCCAGTAGCCGTACAAACCACATATAATTCATTTTAAAAAACTTTTCTCTTTAATAATTTTCAATTCTATATTTATGAAAAAAAATAAATATTTATAATTATATTCTTCCGTTAAAATTTTTAATTTTTTGATTTAATAATTTTTAAATCTATTTTCTTGAAAAAAATATCTGTAATATCAAAAAATCTTCCGTTTTAATAATTCAATTATTTTTCATATATTATATATATATATATTTTTATAATTTTTTGATTTAATAATTTTTAAATCTATTTTCTTGAAGAAAATAGATATTCAAAATTCTCCTCTAAAATTTTTAAAATATCTGTAGTATCAAAAAATCTTCCGTTTTAAGAATTCAATTATTTTTCATATCTTCCGCATTTACAATTGTTGTTGTTTTTTTATTCTTTTTGTTTTAATAATTCAATATTTGATTTATTTATGTTTTTGCAGGATTTTTTCAAATGTCTTATTAAATGATCTTTTGAAGAAAGTATTTTTGAACAATATTTACATTTTATTTTAATATTTTAATTTTTATGAATTTTTTTATGTCTTCTTAAATGAGCTACTCTTTTGAAACGTTTATTACATTTTACTTCTTTGCATTTGTGAGGTCTATCTGAATTATTATGTTCTTTCAAATGAGTTGATAAATGATCACTATTTTTAAAAATTCTTCCACAAATTGTGCACGAATGTTTGATTATAGAATGTTTTCATTATGTAATTTCACATAATATTCACTGTTAATTACATTTTTTTTACATATTTTACAAAAGTAAATGGTTTTTTCATCGATTGATTCATTCATTCTGTATCTGAAATAAATAATTTTTTATAAATAATATAATAATATAATTATAATATATTAATAAAATTATTTTTTAATGATAATTTTATGATTGTATTATTAAATTAAAAATTAATGTTATTTATTATAACATTATATTAAAAAAAATTATTTATCTCATGTGAGAGTTATTAACAAT
Source organism: Encarsia formosa (assembly GCA_038277355.1). Lineage (NCBI taxonomy): Eukaryota > Metazoa > Arthropoda > Insecta > Hymenoptera > Aphelinidae > Encarsia > Encarsia formosa. The sequence goes on from CM076187.1 coordinate 25,705,863, forward strand.
TTAATTTTAAGACAAATTTAAATTAATTACTATGTTACTATATTACTATATTAGTTTTTTTTTTTTTATTAATCTATATCCTTTCATTAAATCTTCTAATTCCATAAGCTCGTTTTGATTTATTTGTTTTATATCATCTAATGTTTTAATTTTAATGTAATATGTAATTTCTGAAATACAAATTAAAATTTTAATTATGAATAAATTTTTATATAACTCATTCAAAGTATCCTCGATGAAACCAGTAATAAATTCGTTGTTGAAATCCTCGCCTTCATATTACTTTATATAAAATAAAAAAAGAAGATATTGGCATTAACCTATGCTACTTATTTCTTTCTTAGCGACTATAGCCCTTAAAATAGTTATTTTTAAACTTTAATTCATATTTCATAACCTATAACAGCTAGAGACATGCTGATTGCAAAATAAAGGCATATACTGTATACATTGATTAACTTTGATTTTGACTACCGTCTGTAAAAACTATTTATTTGCATTTTATTCATTATGTTAAGGTAATTACCGCAAAAATTGAGTTTCTTAAAAAATCTCTATAACTTTGCACAGAGTTCGTTTCTTTGCGTCCGCAACATGTTAGTATTTTGCAAATAATTCCAAGCGGGGATAAATTTTGAGATATTAAGCTCAGAAGTTTCAACTTTTCACGTGTGATTCCTTTGCTAAGCGTGTAAAATGGATCAAATTTAGAGGTTATTCTTGGATTGCAAATTCAATTTTCTTAAAATATTTAAAAAAAACAGATCTTCTTCAGCGACAGCTTTTAATTTTCCCTCCTGCTAGATTCTAATAACTATATTCTATGTTACCTATATATACATGGGTTGTAACTACCTTAACCGACCCCATAAGATCAATTCTAAATTTGTTGCAGATACAATTTCGATGTATGGCCGGAGGAATTTAAATTAGATGATTGATTATCGGAAGCACTAAAAATTGATTTTAATTATTTACACTAAAGCATGCAAAGCACTAAAAATTGATTTTAACTATTTTAATAATATTAATTTAAGGATGAAATTTTTATAATATTTATTTAAGTATGAAAATAAAATTTGAAATTTTTACCATTTGCAGTATTTTAACAAAAAATTTTGAGTTCCAACTTCAAAAATTGAGTTCAAATGTTGAGAACAAATTTTGCCAAAACCACACATGTCAGTGCTGTTAAAAAAAAATTTAAATAATAAGAAATTAAAAAAAAATAAAAATAAAAAAAAAACTTTAATGTAAAAAATAAATTACTCAATTAGTTTTCCGCAATCAGGACAAACTTTTTTAAAAAAATCTTCAACACAAAATCTGCAACTCATTTTTACTTTTTAACACTTCAATATAAAGTTAATAATACAATTTTGTATAGATAGGTTATTGAAATAATTTTCAACGATAAAATAAAGAACCAGTGTCGAAAGCGATTATTTTTATGGCCCGGCGGATGGCTAAGTTCAGGTTATTGAAGTGAAAATTACCGGCGAGTGGTGAGATTCACGTTGAACTTGAAAAGATCGAACGTTATCGATGTTTGATCATTCAGCATTAAGAAAGTAATAAACTAAAAAAGATATAACTTTAAAAACCTGAAAAATGAAACATAAAAAAATTTTAAACCATCTCACCATAGGCGCAAGATTTAGTTGTTAAGAACTATACTAAAGTATAAGTTATAAAGAATATTTAAAAAAATTTTAAAAAAAGAACAGATCGATGAAGATGTTAAATTTTTTATTTAAATATTGTCAATTGAATATTGTTTATTTTAATATTGTTTGTTGAATATTAATGTAGTAATAGATTTAATTCGAGAAAGATAGGAAGAACGCTTAAAATTTATTTTTAAATTTGTAATTTATAATATGAATCCGATGAAGATTATTAGTCCAGAAAAAATTATTTTCAGTTTGTATTTATAGCTAAATTTATTTTATGGATTTAATTTAAAATATTTAAAATTTAAAATATTAACTTTTATGGATCTTCCTAACCTAACGAAATCCTTAACTGATCTTTAATTGGGTCGTTTACCTTAAATAACATTTTTACAAATGAGGAGGTTGTAAAAAAGAGAGAGGGTGGGAGCGGGGTGGGAGCGGGGTGGGAGCGGAATAAAAGTGCAGTTTTTGACCTATTTTACGGTATAAAATGAAGAATTAAGGGTGGGAGCGGGGTGGGAGCGGGGTGGAAGCGGGGTGGGAGAGGGTGGGAGCAGGGTGGGAGCGGAATGGGGTGAGAAAAAAAAGGGCAAGAAAGGGCGGGGGTGGGAGCGGGGTGGGAGCGGAATAAAAATGCAGTTTTTGACCTATTTTACGGTCTAAAATGAAAAATTAAGGGTGGGAGCGGGGTGGGAGCGAAGAGCAAATTACAACTATATAATATAGTAAGATATATGATCCGATGAGTACCCCTATTATTGTCCAAGTTTATTATGCTCTGCTTTTTTTTTATCATTTCTGAGGTGACCTACATTGCAAGGTCAGATGCAGTTGTACCGAGTACTCATGTTAAACCAAACAGTATATTCATTTTTGATGATGATGTTACAAGCAATAATCAGCGAGTAATTCGAGACTACTATTGTATGGGCCATCATTTCAAAGTCGATTGTTTTTACATAACTCAAACATACTCTTCAGTGCCCAAACAGCTTATTAGGGACAATGCAAATTTCATAATTCTTTTCAAGCAAGATCAAGTAAATTTGAAGCATGTGGCAATTGACCCCAGGGCTGTTCGAAGTTTTAATTTCAAATTCACCAAAAAATGCCATTTACACTCAAGAAGATTTGTTAAAATATGGAGATATTTTGAGACACACAGGTGCAACAAGGAGAAATTATGATAGATCAGAACAGCTGAAGGGATCTAGAGGAATAAAATGTGTAACGGTCGAGTTAATTAATCGCGACGACATTGAATTAATCCGCGGGAATCGGTAGAATATCAGGCCGGGTAGAAGGAGGACTGGAGTCATTCTAATCGCCGTACGCGTTCGAGTACAGATCGTAACGATTCGAAGCTGCACGAGATTGTGAAAACTACGAGTGAAAGGTCGATTTTATTGTGTCGCGCGTGCTCGGGAGTTATCGTCGCAACGAAAACAAGCCCTCGACAGGATTGTCATCCTCGGACAACTTGTTAACCTGCGACAACGAGACGACGACACTGGACCGTACGCCGGCATCAAGACACAGCAGTCTACGTTTTGGGCGTCTAGCTTGGAGGCTAGAGTTTCAGCCTGACGGCTTGTAACAGGTGCACCTGCAGCATCCTCGTGAGTTGTTATTTATTAAGCGACCATAATCGTTATCGTGTAAGAGTGTGAGTGATTGAAATCAGTCGGAAAATACTTTGTTTTTCTCGCGCACGCGTAGGCTACCGATAGCAGCAGGTTGTTGTGTGCGCGCGCAGCTCAATTTAAAGAGCACCGATAACTCTTTGTTATCAATTCAAATACTTGATCGTATGAGTATTTATTTGTGAGTTATTGCCGTGCTAAGCATGAATTTTGGTATTAGTTTTTTAAGTTAATTTTTGTCATTAAATATTCAAAATTAACTTTGCGAGTTACAATTATTTTTCTGACCGGTGTTCCACGCGCTCGAATCCTCTAGCCCACGCCCACCTACCGAAATGAACGAGCTGTCGCGCCCTCCCCGATTAATAAACCGTTTAGGGATATATAATCGTGGTCGGACTTTTCTCCTTTTTCAGAAAACTCGTCGGCGTGTGGTCGACGGCGACAGAGCTTATAGAGGCTGTATAACGAACTCGACAGATCAACGTGGGTTGTACTCCCGAGTCTGCTTGTTTAAACAAAGCCCTGTAACATGGCGCTCCACGTGGGGCGCCATGTAACAGGGGTGGATTTAAGAGTTTGTATGAGCCGATACAAATACCCACGGTGCGTACTAAATCCTTATCACCTGTACTTACAAGGAGAGGCTACACCCTCCGGAGAACCAAATTCTACCAAACTTTGGGAACTGTTTTCTTGTACCATTAGATGTAAGAAAATATTAATAGTTCCATCCAATGGGCCTCTTTAGTCTGTTCGCTGGCTATGTGTACTTTTAAAAAAACACCACTTTTAGCGTAATATCTAAAAATACACATATTTAGTATTTAGCTCACTCGAAGCCCATTCAATGGATCATTACCAAATTTTGGCTCATGATTTCTTTTACTTAAACACTCTTGAAAAAACTATTAAAAAAGCCTAATTAATATTTCTAATTGTTTTCTCCACTATGAGCACTTTATAAAAATAACACTTTTTATACCTTTTTTCTTTTTTTGAAACTTTATACCTTTTTTATACATTTTTTTGAATAAAAAAAACATGCATATTTTTAATAAAAATAAAAAATATACTTATCTGACAGGCTGAATGACCCAAGTTAGTTAATTAAATGGCAATGAGTTGTTTTTTCCACTTTTATGATAACTTTGCTTTATTTGTCGTCAGCTCAGCTGGTTCCAAAACACATGTGTCAAGTGCGTTCTGCAACTTCGTAACTGCGGTTTAAGTTTATCATAAAAGTGGAAAAAAACAACTCATTGCCATTTATTGAACTAACTTGGGTCATTCAGCCTGTCAGATAAGTATATTTTTTATTTTTATTAAAAATAAGCATGTTTTTTTTATTAAAAAAAAAAAAAATTCAGTTCATTTAGAGTATGTGGTGTCAAGAATAAAAAAAGTGTCTGCAGTAAGGATTGTACAAAATTGAAATTTCTCTTATTAACTGGTAGAGTAAGAGTGTCATCATGGAAGTTTTTATGTGAAGATACTGATGTCAATGTGATTAAAGAACCATATCAACTAGAATCAGATCAACAAAAATAGTGTGGAGTTGGGTAAATATGTAAAGTGTTAAAAAATGTGCTATATGATCAAGTATTTTTTGTTTAAAATAAGTGTTTCATTTCAAAACTTTAAATAATTTTTATTAATCAAGAATCCAGCAAGCCAGTCTACAAACATGTATTATAAATATTAAAAGTTATGTACAAAAGCTAATAATCTTTAGTGAGTCTGTTGGTCAAGAAAGTTGAGAATATAACCCGGTCTTCATTCAAGGAAGTTTAAATTTTGATTTGTGTGTGTCAAAGTGTTGAGGTGTACAATCATTTTTATCTGCTTGCACAGTTATGGATATAAGTGTGTAGTAGATTGATAGCACTGTTTGGATAAGTTTTATTGTGATGTGATCAAGTTTTTAATGGGAATGTGCTCAAGGCAGTGTTATTAACAGTTTATTTTATTAAAAGAAATTAGATAAGTATAAAAATGTTCCAACAAGTTGATTTAAATGTGTAAAAAAAATAACATCAAAAAGGTATAAAAAGTGTTATTTTTATAAAGTGCTCATAGTGGAGAAAACAATTCGAAATATTAATTAGGCTTTTTTAATAGTTTTTTCAAGAGTGTTTAAGCAAAAGAGATCATGAGCAAAAATTTGGTAATGATCCATCGAATTGGCTTCGAGTGAGCTAAATACTAAATATGTGTATTTTTAGATATTACACTAAAAGTGGTGTTTTTTTAAAAGTACACATAGCCAGCGAACAGACTAAAGAGGCCCATTGGATGGAACTATTAATATTTTCTTACATCTAATGGTACAAGAAAACAATTCCCAAAGTTTGGTAGACTTTAATTCTCCGGAGGGTGTAGCCTCTCCTTGTTAGTGCTGATCCAAGCACTCGTCGAACTGCATCTCGTCGACCTAAAATAATAAAATGAGGAAATCGCGTCCGCGAATATTACTATACTTCGCGACGCAGTCAGTCAGTTCGTTTACCGGTAGTGGGTGCGGGTATTGAAACAGGATCGATTCGCAGGAACACCAGGTTTAGTCAATAAAAGTTAGATTAATAATTCAACAATTTATTATAACAAATCTAAACCTAAAATACAAATTCCGAATGACGACTCGGTGTCGTTCAAACCAGTAAACAAATAATTGTCAATGTTCTCTAAATCGAGTCGCGCGCGCACACAACAACCTGCTGCTACCAGCAGCTGACGCGCGCGTGAGAAAAACCAAGATTGTTACAATAACAGTGCACTGAGTACACTCACACGCATTCACACTCACTCGCACACATACAATTAACTTATGGAGTCGTTAAGGTGCACTTCATACCAAGCCGTCAGGCTTAACAGAATGCCAGGCTACGATGCCTACCAGCCGGAATAGCTACCACACTCGAGTCGCTTTGTAGCCGTCGTAAAGCGGTCCAGGCGTTGATGTGAAATGACAATTTCACAATTAAACACCACACTTTCACACTACAACAACGCGTGACGCGAATGTCAATAATTGCTTCGACTTCCGTAACGAGCGAGGTTCTCCAAGATCTGGAGATCGATTCATGGCAGATCTTGGAGAACCTCGCTCGTTACGGAAGTCGAAGCAATTATTGTCATTCGCGTCGCGCGTTGTTGTAGTGTGAAAGTATGATGTTTAATTGTGAAATTGTCATTTCACATCAACGCCTGGACCGCTTTATGACAAGGTGACTCGAGTGTGGTAGCTATTGTGGCTGGTAGGCATCGTAGCTTGGCCTTTTGTTTAGCCTGACGGCTTGGTATGAAGTGCACCTTAACAACTCCGTAAGTTAATTGTATATGTGCGAGTGAGAGTGAATGCGTGTGAGTGTACTCAGTGCACTGTTATTGTAACAATATTGGTTTTTCTCACGCGCGCGTCAGCTGCCGGTAGCAGCAGGTTGTTGTGTGCGCACGCGACTCGATTTAGAGAACATTGACAATTATTTGTTTACTGGTTTGAACGACACCGAGTCGTCATTCGGAATTTGTATTTTAGGTTTGGATTTGTTATAATAAATTGTTGAATTATTAATCTAACTTTTATTGACTAAACCTGGTATTCCTGCGAATCGATCCTGTTTCAATGCCCGCACCCACTACCGGTAAACGAACTAGCCGACCACGTCGCGAAGTATAGTAATATTTGCGGACGCGATTTCCTCATTTTATTATTTCAGGTCGACGAGATGCAGTTCGACGAGTGCTTAGATCAGCACTAAGTACAGGTGATAAGGATTTAGTACGCACCGTGGGTATTTGTATCGGCTCATACAAAGCCTCAAATCTACCCCTGTTACAAATGGCAACACATTTTACGTCCAATATTTCGCTCAACAGACACTGCTGTGATAATACCACAACCAGCAGCAAAAAGGCGTTAAAGTATTGAAAAGCCTACATTTCACACACGACAAGCGATGACAAGTGACACTGCCGTGGCAAAACATCTAAGATCAACTCAGCACATTTAGGAGGATCGGGAATAGACATGCTCGTAACATCAAATCCTATAGATTATGTGCATTGGAATGACGCAAATGAACTTGTGGAACGCCTGAGGCTTTTGATTTCATCACAAAAAGCTGGGCACACGGGTCATTCAAATGAGATAATATTAATTTTGGATGAGCTGGAGGAAGCAGAGATGATTTCAAATAGCTGGAAGAACAGATAAAACAGCTGTGTTTAAACAACAAGCAGTTCAATTTAAACGGTTTGGTTTAATAGGTCAGTTTGACACGAAAAGTATGCGTCTACTGGCTAATAATCTTTGTAAATAGTTGCAAAGGTGTCTTCTAAATCGTCAATACACGAGCTATCAAAAACGTCTCGTGTCTTTTAATGCAAATTGGTAAAAATCGAGTCTTTTTATTCCATTATTAGAGGAATTTGCCAAAGCAGGTTTTTATTATACAGGAAGAGGAGATATAGTAAGATGTTTTTCCTGCACCACTCAAATTTTTATGCGGCAAGAGGGTGACAAAGCTTCGCTAGAACGCAGATGGCACGCCTCTAATAAATGTAAATTTTTAAAAAATCTCCATAAACTAAAGGCGAGCAAGTCTGTGTGTAAAATTTGTTTTGATGAACAAGTTGCATTTGCCTGCCTACCCTGTGGACACACATTTTGTGAGAGTTGCGTGCAAAAAATAAGTCATTGTGCCATGTGCCGGATAAAACTTCGATACGCTCAAGAGGCCAGATGACTTGCCTGGCTACAGTATTTTTGCCCAAATTTTTTTTAAAGTCTCAAGTCTTGTGCAGCAAGCCTAGAAAAATCTTTTTTGTGCGTTGCATGATTTTTGATGAAAATCTTGCTGCAGCAGAGTCTCTTAAAGAAAAGATTGTATTAAATAAACCAATCTATGTTGGATTTTCAACATTAAATTTCAGTGAAATTTGTTTAATGATTTTCATGACAATTATAAATCTTCCCGAATTTTTAATTGAAAAGGCTGGAATTGGTTATACCGACACGGACAGTTTAATATATGAGTTTAGAGATAAAAATATCTATGAAATTATGAAGCGAGACTCCGACAAATTTGACACTGATGACTATCCACAACCAAATGTATACAATATTGGTAAACATAATAAACTTCAAACATCCCTGGGGTCAATTTTTATCTTGTGACGTCTATCACTGTTTTTTGAAATCATTACATCTATATTGTCCAATTCCACCTGGGTGTTTCCAATCATTAATTTATCACCCTTGAAATGAGGACCATAAACTTTATCAATTTCATGAGGTTTATTTTTTTAAATCTTTTTCACATACTTTTTTGAGATTGGTTCAAAATTCTTATTCCAAAAATCCAATCTGAAAATTGAAAAAATCCTCACCCTGTTGCGTCTGCATTAAATCATTAAGAGTTTTCTCAAACTTATTTCCCTCCTCCGCAGCAGCAGCAGCAGCGGTGGGTGTTTCAAAAACCTCTTGATCTCCCACTTCGGCTACAGTTACATCATCATCAGCAACTTCGGAATAAAATTTCTGATCATTTTCTGCGTTTTCATACATAGGAATCTGTCATGTATCAATCTCCATAACAATCCCACGTTCCCAAGTTGCAACAGATTTACTTAGAATCCACCTAAGAGGAGTTAGGGAAGGGGCCGCACTTTTTGCAACCAAGCAATTTATTAGCTGACACCTCCGCTTTGCTGGAACAGGTCGAGCGAAGTAGCTTCCTTCCGCTGCTTAGCCGCGCTCCCAAACTCACTCTCGTCTCCGACACTCGAGTGATTTGATCGCAAGCTAGTTAAGTGATCATAAGGTCACGTGCAGCACACCTGGACCAGTAGAGCCGGAGCAGGCAAGGATCCGTTAGTGTAATATCGCCTTCGCCACCACCGTAGGATAAGGACTTGGAAGGCCTAGAGTACCTTCTGCAGACTCGAACCGCCAAGACACTCCAGTAATTTGTAAGGTATTTTTATTGTAATCTTTAATTCTGTTGGAGGACATTAAACTCATCATTATATTGTAAACTTTCACTTCTTAAATTCCTAATAAATAATACTTCTAAAATCATTCAATTGTCTTTTACTCTACTTTATTTTATTCACCCATTAAGAGTCAGATAACAAGGAAACAGGACAACTACGGAAGTAGTTGTTCCAAAAAGACGAAGATCTCATTCCTTAAAAATAATTACGTCAAGGATTATAAATCCACGACATAAATGGCATCCCTTGTGGGGAACCTAAACCTGATTGTCTGACTATCTTAATTGGTTCTCTCTTCCTTTTTTTTTGTTTTAATGTCAATAATTAAAATTGAAAAAAAAACTTAGTTAAAATTGTTAATATATTTCTTAAAAATAAAAATTAATTAATGATTTTTCCTTTCAAAATTTATAATACTAAAAATTAATACAAGAAAAAAAAAGGAAAAGAGCTTTCATTATCTGACGCTGGTCACTTTTAACGAATGGTTGTGTTTGAGATTTACCGCCTTTTATTGCCACGTGATTGGTCATGCGAGCGACCCACGCCAGAGCTGCCCAGAGTGACCAGTTTCCGCCCTCACCAGTCTTGCTGCGACCGTGATGCCGCGACCATGCATCACGGTACTCAGCGCCGTCGTCGTAGATCGACCGCTTATCTACGACAATTCCACCTAGTTTCCCAGAGGTAGAGTGCCCCGGTCAAAACGGCGTGACCACGCTCCTCTATTGTAAACATTTAGATACCGATAAATAAATTAACCACAAAAGTTAAAGTTCATAATTAAATGCCAGTGTCAGTTATTTGAAGCCCAGTGATTTCCTGCCTTCTCCTCGTCCCTTTTCGCTCGCGTTAATTTCTATTCTCAAACAGGTTGAAAGAAAAATTCTTTTTCAAGACGAATTGTGACACCTTTTTTTGCCGACCTTGTCATTTTTGGCTAATTTAACGACACACTTACACACTCAAAGGCTTTCGGAATCTGACCCGCTCATTGCGCTGAATTTGACTTGCTTATAGTGCATATATTTCACGTTTTATTACCTGGAGTTTCGCGAATAATCGCGACGTTAAATTTTTTTTTCTTCTTCCAGTATAAAAATTTTTACTTTTATTCAACGACGCTATTCTTTAATTTTGTATTCAATATGGCTGATCTCGCGAATCTTACTTTGGACGAGATTGAAGCCCTTGCAGACAAAGACCAAAAGAAGGCGGCTGAATTACATCTCGCCCGCCGGATAGCCGAAAATATGTCTACAATGGCAGCTACATTAAACGAGTCACGAACCGCGTTCGCGATCGTTCAAGCATCAGCATTGATGCAAAGCGCTCTTGCTGCAATTCCTTTCTACACTGGATCTACACCCCTATGCCCATGGTTGTAAGATGCAGAAAGTTACTACCAACGAATTACAGACGCAAACCTGAAAGAACTTTTCCTTCAAGGAGTTATTTCTCGCTTGACTGGCAAGGCAAGTTTTTGAAACTTTAGACCAGCTCCGGAAACATCTTCAGGACCGTTTTTCCCAATAACGATCCCTATCTTATTACCTTAACCTTATTTCAGACTCTTATATGAGACAGAACGAATCTGTTTCAAATTTTCACGATAGACTCTCAGCGATAGTTCACGCTGCCATAAAACTAAAAAACGAGGGAGTAGATGACGATGACATCAAGAGACATAATAAGGCCTTTTTCGAAGACCTTGCAACTGAATATTTTATTCGCGGATTACCTTCTGTTATCCGTAATCAAATGTCTAATTATAATCCTGTTAATTTTTCCGAAGCCTTAAACGCAGCTCTGAATGCGGAAGAATGGGTTAACATCGGAGCACCTGACCATGCTGACGTAGAGTATTCCTCCACTCAAAAACCGCCTCCGTGATCGCGTTCTCCTAGCCCTTATGGACGACCTGGGACACCCGAAAAAGAATCATCTCACGACCGCCATAATGTTAAATTCTCTGATTTTAACGTCTCCCGAAACTTCGATAAAAACATCTCATATTCTTATGACCCTAACGATATAAAAATGACAAGAATAATGACCTGCACAGCAGAAGCTAAACTGGATGCTCACCCTTCTCTGCGTCATGAGAAACCTTCAAGTATTATGAAAAACCCAGAAAGACAGAGCTGATCCGATCAATCCGGATCATCAGATCGTTACTCCCGCCCTAGGTCTGAGAGCCCTAGAGGTCGATACCCTAAAAGGTCGACAAGCCCTTTTTCCTCTCCCTTCTCTTATCCAAATTTTCACCCTTATATGCCCTATTCTCCTCCTATGCCCTACTACTACCCCCCAGCGCCCATGCCCCCTTTTCCCTCGCCCTATCCTAATTCCGCGATACCAACTTACTTCCCTAACAACTATTATGAAAAGCAGCCTGGTAGACCCGGATCTGCTGGTCCTTACACCCCTACTCCACGAGTCCCGACTCCAACGAATATTCCCACAAATATCTTCCCTAGCGAGAATTTAAACTGGAGACAAGCTCGTCCGGACGGCGCCCCTGCGAGGTTCCCGCGCTCTCAGAGCCCCGAGCGCCGATCAGTGAAAACATTCAAAACAAGAGAGTACGGAAAGTCTGCGGTGAGAAAACCGCACCAACCATAAAAATTAAAAATTACCTATTCAAAAAGGGCGTCATAACATGTTCTGCCGCACAAAACAATGAAGTGAATGTCATCAGAGGTTCTGTTTTTAAACACTCAGTTTTCTACTATTCTCACCTTCCCATAACAATCCAGGGAGAAAATAATAGTCAACTTGACGCTCATGGTAAAATCACGATTCGCATTTGTAAACAAAAACATATATTCGATCTCATTCACGATGATGCCCCCTTTTTACAAGATGGTGTGATCAGCAAAAGAACTTTAAAGAAACTCCGAAGACTTAAGCAAGCTGGAAAGATGAAAAATCTCCCCGATTCTCTTCTTGAAGATCTATACTCAGACTCAAATTTTTCTGAATCAGAATCCTCTGGTTCAGAAACTTTTTCCGGAAATTCAACCACCCAGAGTAGCGACACCCATAATATAGACAAACCTACTAACGATTTCGACACGTATTCACCTCAAATTTACAGTCCTAGAAACCATCGAGAAGGAAAGAAAATTTCGTACGGCTCACCTAAGTTCGAAATTATCAATGATATATTTAAAGCCGGAAAAGGGCGCGTTTTAATTGACACCGGCGCAGACGTTAGCGTAATTAAAATTCAATCTCTAAATCATACGTATAAAATCAATAAAAATCGTACTCTTCAACTGACCGGGATCGGAGCAGAACCTGTCTACACTCTTAGTACTGTTACTTTTAAAGAAAGGGACGGTAGAAAACATCACATGCACGTCCTACCTGAAAGTTCTTTGCTTAAAGAAGATGCCATTCTCAGCTCTCGTAAGCTCCAAATTGAAAAGGGTCAAATTAGCAAATAATCAATTAATTACTCAGAACGGCACTCGAGACATTTGTTTTTCCAGCGCTACAGACAACAGCGATTCTGATTCTTCTCTGAACAGGGATTCTTCCGAATCCCCTACAGAATTTTCTGACTCTCAACAAATACATCAAAGTCAAAACACCATTCCCGACATTCAACCTACGTTCAGCAAAATACCTTCGACTATTTTCCATTATAAAGCTGGTCGAAAACAAGGTAAAGCTCTGTTCACAAGATACACGTTGCCAGCACGCTGTAAAGTTGCGATAGAAATTCTTGTGTCGCCTCAATGGATAGTTCCAAAACGGCCTGGCCCTGACGGTAAAAATCAACATCGTCTCGTTATTGATTACAGAAAGCTCAACGAATTATCAATTCCAGGCGCTTATCCACTCCCCAACGTTCAAGAATTACTGGAGTCCCTAGGCAAGTCCAAATACTTTTCCTTTTTGATCTTCTCAACGCCTTACGGGCATTTTGAATTCACAGCCATGCCTTTTGGACTTTGCTGTGCTCCCCCGACATTCCAAAGATTGATGGACGCCGTCATGACCGGATTACAAGGAATCGAATCGTTCATTTACCTAGACCTAAATCATCTTCTCCAACTCTCTTGAAGATCATGAGAGAAAGGTAAATGAAGCTTTTCAAAGATTGTTTAATGATGGATTGAGATTAAAAATCGAAAAATGTGAATTTCTAACCCCTGAAGTAAAATACCTGGGCCACCATATCGATCAATTTGGAGTCAAACCTGACCGGGGAAAAATCAAAGATATTCAAGATTTTCCTGTCTTAAAGAGTACTTCGGACATCCGTTCTTTTCTTGGGCTCTGTTCTTATTATCGCCGACTTATCCACCACTTCTCTGCAATTGCAAAACTTCAAACGACCTTCTCAAGAAAAATTGTAGATTCCGCTGGGAAGAGAGCCAAAAAGCCATTTTTGAAAAACTAAAGACGGCTCTATGCACGGCACCAGTTCTAATATGCCCAGACTTCTCCAAACCTTTCATCCTAACAACCGATGCTAGTGCACATGCAGTCGGGGCAGTTTTGAGTCAAAGCAAACCAAATAATGATCACCCTATTGCATATATGTCAAAAACGCTAAATAAACATCAAAGAAACTACTCTGCCACTGAGCGAGAGTGTTTAGCTGTAATCCTAGGCATCATGCAGTTCAGACACTACCTTTACAGTCGCACTTTCTATGTATACGCCGACCATGAACCTTTACAATGGATTGATTCAATAAAAGATCCAATGTCAAGATTAAACCGCTGGAGAGCCCGACTGCGTGGCTACCGATACATCTTCCGTTACAAGCCCAGAAGGCTTAACACTAACACCGATTGGCTTTCAGGAAATCCGATAGACCAGAATGACGTAGAAAATGAAAAGTCGGTGAACATAGCCTCTCAATATTTGAAGAAAATCAAAACAAAAACCATACTACCTATCCAGAAACCTAAACCAACAACAATATCCCTTGCTCAACAAGTCCACTCTAAAAGCAAAAAAGAAAACTTCTCTGACGCCCCACAAGCCGGTCCTTCGCGAAGAGGTGGACCGAAAGGGTCCAAAAATAAAACTCATGTATCGCTGAATGTATCTGGTCAGGGAAATCTTCCTGGTAATACCATTGCCTCTCGTCTAAGACTCAGACATCAACAGGTACAGCTGAAAAATGCTACACCCGTCGATCAAGCAAACGCCAAAAGCTCTACCTCAGAGATAGAAACTTCAGACGAAACCGAAGAACTTACCCTTGCCAAGCCGATCTTTAATACCTAGTTTGGTAGAACCACTCAACACAACAACCACGTCGCCTGCCACCGAGTCTGAAGTCAGCAACCAAGAACAAGATGAGATTTCTGGCATAAGTCAGTTCGATGAAACTATGGTACCATCAGATAGTTTCGACAATGTAGTCACTAATTTCCAAAAACCCGCATCGAGAAAGTCATTCTTTGATTCTCCATCAAAAAGAGTGAAACCTCCAGCAAATGATGACGACTCCTCATCTTCTGTTGAAGAAGATCTCTACGAGACTACCCCTGAAAAATCAAATTTGGAACTCTAAGCTCAGCTCAAACCTTCCAACTTCAACTCTAAGCAGAAAGAAGATATTATCGAAGCATTTAATTCTTTGTGGCGGGACTCTGGAAAATGGGAAAAACTCCTTGAAAATTTTGACCTAGTAGCTAACTATAACGAAGTGGATCACTCTGTAGTCCACAGTGATCCAGGCTATTTGGAAAATGATCTTATTGACACAAACAATAGACAAAGTTTGAATAATACACAATCTTTGTTAGACTTACATAAATGGCAACTGACTGATGTCTCAGAATTCAAAAATCCTCCCTTATCGTCCACTCTCATCACACCTAAAATACCTCCAACAACTGTTGATAACACTTTTAATCTCGAAAACACCAAAATCATGTCTAGCGAAGATTCAAATTCTTCAACAAATTCCGCGAAGACTATTATACTAGACCATAAACGGACGGAAGCTTCATCGAAAAACTCTCTAAACCCTCAAGAGAATGTTACTCGCCCTCGAGATATCGCCAAAACGACCCTTCAATCCTGGCAGCTAGACTTTCCTACAAAACAACCAAATTCAAATTTGAAACCTCAGAGTTCGAAAACTACTACAACAAATATTAACAATGATATTTTCACAAGCGTTAAAACCATTCCCCCATTTATACCCCCTTTTAGCACCCCAATCAAACCCCCTGAACTGGACTGGCAGTGAGACCCACCCGAGACGCCCTCACGGGACATAAAGATAACATAATACATTTTATCCCTGCGAATTTGAACCTAAAGACACCTAACAACCAACTTCTTGTTAAGTTAGAGCTAGTTTCAAGGAGTGAACTCAAAGATCTGAATCCTATGGTTGGCAATGTTCTTGTCTCTAAAACCCGAGGCTGAATTATCTTCTCTTTGGTAGTTACAGAAACTGAAAGAAATCCTATCAAGCAAAGTTCCTTGAAAGAATGCTTACACAATCTTTATCATCTACTGCTTGAGAAAGAAATAACATCGGCTCGTATGTCACGAAAGGGCGAACTCACTGACGCACTACCACGTGGAGCTCTTTATCGAGAAGTCCGAAATGCTCTCAAAGACATACCCATGACGCTAACGATCTGTCTAGGTGCCTGCATAACACCTCCACCCGAATCCCGCAACACCATTCTAAAAGAATGCCACGATAGCCTATTTGGAGGACATCGTGGAGAAGAGAAAAATTACAGAAGAGTGAGGGAAAAATTTACTTGGCCTGGTTTGCGTAAGGATATAGTCGACTATATACATCGATGTCGATTATGCCAAGAATTTAAGCTCATAGAATATCGCACCAAAGAACCTATGGTAATTACCGATACACCCGCAGTACCGTTCTTTAAAATGGCTATCGACGCGGTCGGACCTATGCCTCGGAATGTGAATGGCAATGCTTACATAATCTTTATGCAATGTTTATTTTCAAAATTTTGTATAGCGGTACCTGTACCTTATCTTAAAGCGCTAACCGTAGCACTAGTCATCGCTAAACATCTTATAGTCGCTCATGGAGTACGTAAAATTATCTTGAGCGATCAAAGTAAAAGCTTTAGGAATAGACTCCTCAAAAATCTTGAAAGCATTTTCGACTGTCGTCTAAAAACGATGACTTCTTTCCACCCCCAGTCAAACGCATCGCTGGAAAGAAGTCATGCTGTCTTGAAAGACTACTTGAGGACTAACACCCCTAAGTATCAAGACTGGGACGAGCTAGTTCCCTCTGCCATGATGGAGTACAATTCCTCAGTCCACTCTCCTACAGGTTTTACTCCCTACGAAATAGCCATGGGACAAAATCCCAGGACCCCTTCAGGATGCCTAAACGACTTCGATAATGACACATATAATGGTTGCATTTACGATTTAGCAACGAGAATTGCCGAAGTTCGAGAGATGGCATTAAAAAGTTTAGAATCATCCAAACAAATTAACAAAAGAAATTACGACAAATCTACTAAACCCCTCGATATAAAACCCGGAGACAGAGTTTATGTCAACAATATACCGCGTAAAAACAAACTAGATAAATTCTACAACGGAGCTTTCGACGTCCTAGAACTACGTGAAAATAACACTGCCCTCTTGCAAAGTCAAAACAAGAAAAAAATCTTAGTCCATAAAAACCGTCTGAAAAAATTCTACTAAAAACTTTTTCTTCTAAAAAATCATCACCTCATCTAATTTAAACCTTTCCTAATTTTTTTTGTACCAGAAAAATGCTTTTCATTTTGCTGTGGTGCATGAGCTTTGCTCCAGTCGGGACCATTAACATGGAAAATAAAACCTTTTATGAAGTACAACCAATCCCCAATAACCCGGGTATTTTCTATTCACGTCGGGAGAATTAATTTAATCAGAACAAAAATTCACATTAATATTTTCGTAAATTGTCCCTCACTAGAGAGAAATTTTGAAACGGAACACAAAAATTTCAAACATTTACTGGATGAAAGATATCGAGTCTACCCTGACCAAATAACACCAGGACTCTCGGAACTTCACATAACCCGCACATTACTCGCAATAAATGATTTACACGAATCTATAAAAAGCTTTTTTGTTTTGCAAGAAGCTAATAACGGACCCTACAATCGAAAAACTCGAGGAGCTCCAATCGAAGTTAGCAGTTGGGTTACAAAATGGTTATTCGGTATCATGGACTCAAAAGACCACGAACTAATCAATAATAACATTGACAAACTGTACGACAGTCAAAATAATTTATTCCAAATTTCACTCGAATCAACTCATCTAATCAAATCAGAGCTCGAAAATTATATAAATCCAACAATAATCAAACACTAGAAATTTCACGCTTAATCAGTCGTGTTAAAAACAATTCCGAACAAAACTTGGCCATCAACCTACAATTAGCCAACATTACCAGATGGTGGTTCGATTACTCATATGAACTTGACTAATTAAAAAAGGGTTATGAAACCTTGTTGGAAGTTATTCAAACCACCGCAAGAGGACATCCACACCCTTTCCTGTTATCTTTTTCCCAAATGTCCAATCTACTCCTAAAAATTAACAATAATCCGAATCTTCGGATACCGAACACAGCAGAAGTAATTACACCCCATTACCTATTCAGCGTAGCGAAAACGACTATTTTCATCACTAATGGAAAGCTTCACGTTTCTATAAAACTCCTTCAATCTTGTTTCACTTATGATCACATTAGGCTATGTGAAGACTTCTTACCCCTAATCGATGGAGTTAAACACCCATTGTGTGAATATTCAATGTTCAATCAGCCAACAACCTCTTCTCTAAAAACCTGCTCGACAGTTATTATACCAAATACGCCCATAATTCTAGCACCCTTGCACGCATCGAATTTATGGTTGTATTCAACTTTAAAACCAACTAAGCTCACAATAACCTGCCATAATCATCGGGATGAATTTCTCATAAATGGCACAGGTTCACTTTACCTAAGCGGTGAATGTACCGCACACACGTCAAGCTTTACCTTACACGGTCTTCGGAAAATCTCATTCACATCAGAGTACAATTATAATCCCGAACTGTCAGCAGAATTGAACATAATGAAACTCGAAATATATGAATACGCAATTAAATACCCCATGGAAGTAGAGAAAGAACTCACCGAATCACTGCAAAAATTTAACCCAATTCCCTTCAACGAAATTTAAAGTAAACTGCGAGCGATACATATCCGTCGAACGGAACAGAAGCAAACATATTCATTTATAGTCATCGGCTTAGGATCCTCAATCGCAATAACATTGGTTCTAAAATTTCTACTAGATAAATTTCTTCAGGTCGAGAACATCTTACCCTTCTTCTTCTTTATCTGCAACAAAAAGAAAGAATATAAACAAAACATAGAAACACAAAAAGAAAAATCAGACCGAAAAACAAAAACAGCACATATAAATGTAATCATCAGGTCGATACTCTTCCTGATGAAACTCACAGCTTGCCGCCCACTCAAAAGACTGCAGATATTGTAATCCACGTAGACTCACCTCCACAAGACTCAACAATGCCCACAAACTCTCCAAAAGCTCCAAACCCCAATACAAAACCACCGCTTCACGTCGCAGAGCCATGAAAAACAAAACAAAACGGTTAAAAGAAAAAAAAAGAATATATATGTATAAATAGGTACAGTGGGCATTATCCTGACATTTCATATATACACCCGGAACTATTCAGACATTTCCGGTATTATCCTGACATCAGGATAGTGCCATGATATTTCAAAATCAAAAAACTCGAGTTCCATTTCAAACCGAGGTCCAGGAAATGGGTGATGGGTTATTTGGGATGGGTTATTGGAAAAAGCATTAAAATTAGTGCGGGGGAAAACCTAGGAAAAGTATTTATTGATAGGTTATTTGGAAAAAAAAGATGGGTTATTTTGGTTTTTTTGAATACGTGGGTGGATTGCACGTGATTTGCGCTTAAAGAGGGTGTATTATTGCTTTAGTAATTTTTTACCTGGTGGGTACAGTGGTCATTATCCGGCCGAAGGCCTAGTATATACATATATATCTATAAATATGTACCGTGAGTATTATCCTGACATTTCATGTATAAACCCGGAACTATTCGGACATTTCCGGTATTATCCTGACGTCTGGATAGTGCCATGACATTTCAAAATCAAAAAACTCGAGTTCCAGGTAAAACCAAGATCCAGGAAATGGGTGATGGGTTAGTGTTCCATTTCAAACCGAGGTCCAGGAAATGGGTGATGGGTTATTTGGGATGGGTTATTGAAAAAAGCATTAAAATTAGTGCGGGGGAAAACCTAGGAAAAGTATTTATTGATGGGTTACTTGGAAAAAAAAAGATGGGTTATCTTGGTTTTTTTGAATACGTGGGTGGATTGCGCGTGATTTGTGCTTAAAGAGGGTGTATTATTGCTTTAGTAATTTCTTACGAGGTGGGTACAGTCGGCCTTTGGCCGGATAATGCCCAATTTACATATCAATATACATATATATATCTTTATTAATTATCAGTTTGATTATGATCTCGAATCATCTGTCATAGACAGCTTAGTTATTGGTTTATTTTTATTTATATTAATGATTTTGTTTATTTAAGGATGTTTGGTACTTACGAAAAAATGCAGCAGTTTTGGCAATATTGATCGGATCAATGTATGAGTACTATCAAAATAATCATTGAATTATTTGCCATTTTTTGTTCGATTTAGTTTTTTAAAAAATTTAAGTATTTTTTTAAATACTAGAAATTTCTCTGCGCGCAAGCACATATAACTCTTTTTTTATTGCTTTTGTAAAGAAAGCTTAAGTTTTGATTATTAAAAGAAAATTTGAAATAAGGATTTTGTTTTAATTAGATAAATTCAATTTGACACTTCAATTTATTACTTAGATACGAATTATAAGATAAATTAATGAGTTTGTCTGGACGACACCTTCCGCGTACGCGGAGACTTACATGCCTAACTAGAATTTTCGCGTACGCGCAAACTGAAGTCCTTCGCGTTCGTGCAACCTAAGTTATTCCGCGTACGCGCAAACTTAAGACCTCTGCGTACGCGCAACCTAAGTTAGTCTGCGTACGCGCAAACTGAATTTTTCCTCCGCGTAAGCGCAAATTAAATTTTCCGTGTACGCGCAGATTAAATTTTTCTCCACCTACGCGCAAAGAACCCTTGTACGCTCTCGCGGACTCTAAATTTCGAATTAAATCCAATATCCTATCTTAAATATTTTTCCTAGGCTTACGTGGAAAATAACTTTCACGTTAAATCCAATAACCTATTTCAATTACTTTACATTCAATAACCTATACCAAATAACCGACAGTGGTTGAGATGGACAATATGTACGCCTTAGATCAAATAATCCATGCTAAATAACTCTAGTAGGCTCTTACAGAAATTAAATTTCATCACATAGGATTTATCTGGATGACCCATCAAAAATAATGTTCCTAAAATTACGCAAAAACAAACTTTACCAATAGGTAATAACCCATTCATACCAACCCTCTTAGGCTTAAGTGGAAACTAATTTTACCTTAAATTCAATATCTCATCCAAAATAACCCTCCAAGGCTTATGTGGGGACTAATTCTTACCGTAAATCCAATAAACTATCCCAAATAACCATCCGAGGCTCACGTGGAAACTAACTTCAACGTTATATTCAATAACCCATTTTAAATAACCCTCCTAGCATTATGAAAAAACTAACTTTTACCGGGTCCCCGACAAAACGTCAGACCGACATAATAACTATATATATCAATAATATAAGATAGTTGTTAACATTTTTAATAATTATGTTTTTTACATTTATCATGCAGATTTCCACACCACCCAGGAGGTATTTGCACGCCGCGTTGGGTTTGTTTAACAATTTTTAAAAATTTTTTACATTTTATTCAACTATATGTGAAACAATTTTTATTGATTTATAGAGAGGTTATTAGGTTATTATTAAATATCTAAATGACCATAACAACAATAAAAAAATGAGAACTGTATTAAAGTATAAGAGTATTTAAAAAATTGAGATAGTAAGGAAAGTGTAAAACGATATAAAGAATATTTAAAGATTTTTTTCCGTATTTCGTCAAGAAAAAATCGCTGACCATGTTATATTGTTTATTCAAATATTGTTAGTTGACCATAAGTTATTTAAATAATATTAGTAGTACCCCTCTGCTCGCTTCGCTCGCCAACCCCCCTATATATTATACAAAATATATACTATGTATTTACTTGAGGTTCAAATAAATTATTTATTAAATATTTATAAATCAAGCAAATTAAACCACAATATGACATAAATTTTTTTTTTACTTTAATTATGCAGATTTCCACACCACCCAGGAGGTACTTACATGGCACGTTGGGTTTTTTTAACAATTTTTAAAACAATATTCAACTAACAATATTTAACAATATTTAAACAATTTAACATGGCCAGCAAATACGGAATTTTCATTTATTTAAATATAGTTTAACATTTTAAAATACAAATTTAAAAAAAAATTTAAGGGTCCTTCCAAACAAATAATTATAAACACGGAAGATTTATATGAAAAATTATTGAATTATTCAAACGGAAGATTTTTTGATATTGAAGATATTATTGCAAAAAAAATTTTCATGGAAGATCATTGTGAATATTTATTTTTTTTAATAAAATAGAATTGAAAATTATTACCAAGAAAAGTTTTTTGAAATGAATTATATATGGCTTATACGGCTACTTGCAAAGGGTCCCACATATAGTTTCTTTTTGTTATTACATTAAATTGAGGAAGTTTTGACTCTGGAAAAGTCAGAATAGACACCTGAAGCCCTTGGTAATAGCAACTCCTTGGAAATCATTTTCCCAGGAAGTTTTGACTCCGGAAAAGTCAGAATAGACAACTGGAGCCCTTGTTAATAGTAACGCCTTGGAGATGATTTCCCCAGGATGTTTTGACTCCAGAGGTGTCAGGACAGAGACCTGGTGCACTTGGTAGTAGTTACGCCTTGAAGATCATTTCCCTAGGAAATTTTGACTCCTGAGGGGTCAGGGTGTATACTTGGTGCACTTGGTTATAGTAACGCCTTGGAGATGATTTTCCAAGGATGCTTTAAGTCCAGAGGGGTCAGGACAGACAACTTGTGCACTTGGTAATAGTAACGCCTTCGAGATGATTTCCCCAGGATGTTTTAACTCCAGAGGGGTATGGACAGACAACTTGTGCACTTGGTAATAGTAAAGCCTTGGAGATGATTTTGCCAGGAAGTTTTGACTCCATAGGAGTCAGGGTGTATACAGGGTGCACTTGGTGACAGTTACGCCTTGGAGATGATTTTCCCAGGAAGTTTTGACTCCGGAGAAGTCAGAATAGACAACTGGAGCCCTTGTTAATAGTAACACCTTGGAGATGATTTCCCCAGGAAGGTTTGACTCCAGAGGGGTGAGGACAGACACCTGGTGCACTTGGTAATAGTAACGCGTTGGAGATGATTTTCCCAGGATGTTTTGACTCCATAGGAATCAGGGTATATACTTGGTGCACTTGGTAATAGTAAGGCCTTGGAGATGATTTCCCAAGGATGTTTTAACTTCATAGGAGTCGGGGTGTATACCTGGTGCACTTGATGACAGTTGCACCTTGAAAATGATTTTCCCAGAAAGTTTTGACTCCAGAGAGGTCAGGACAGACACCTGGTGCACTTGGTAATAGTAACGCCTTGGAGATGATTTTCCCAGAATGTTTTGACTCCATAGGAGTCGGAGTGTATACTTGGTGCGGTTGGTAATAGTAAGGCCTTGGAGATAATTACCCCAGGATGTTTTAACTTCAGAGGGGTCAGCACAGACAACTGGTGCACTGGTTGGTAATAGTAACGCCTTGGAGATGATTTTTCTAGGAAGTTTTGACTCCATAGGCGTCAGGGTGTATACCTGGTGCACTTGGTGACAGTTACGCCTTGGAGATCTTTTTCCCAGGAAGTTTTGACTTTGGAGAAGTCAGAATAGACACCTGGAGCCCTTGCTTATAGTAACGCCTTGAAGATGATTTTCCCAGGATGTTTTGTTTCTAGAAGAGTCAGGACAGACACCTGGTGCACTTGGTAGTAGTTAAAACTTGGAGATGATCTCCCCAGGAAGTTTTGAGTCCGGAGAATTTGATATAGTTACTTTTCAACTTTTGCTCATGTAGAGTATATTTTTTCAAATGAGGAGGGTACAAAAAGAGCGGGGGTGAGAGCGGGGTGGGAGCGGAATGGAAGTGCAATTTTTGACCTATTTTACGGTATAAAATGAAGAATTAAGGGTGGGAGCGGAGTGGGAGCGGAATGGGATGAGAAAAAAAAGGGTGAAAAAAGGCGGGGGTGGGAGCGGGGTGGGTGCGGAATAAAAGTGCAATTTTTGACCTATTTTACGGTATAAAATGAAGAATTAAGGGTGGGAGCGGAATGAGAGCGGGGTGGGAGCGAAGAGCAAATTACAACTATATAATATAGTAAGATATGAATAAAAATAAACAAATAAATAGATTAATAAACAAAATAAAAAAAAACAGAAAATAATAATAATAAAAATAAATAAACAATAAATGATAATAATCATAATTTTAAATGAATGAATTTACTATCTTATCTTCAGAAATTAATAATAATTTTGGCATAATTAGATAGACATAAAAAAAAACACCCTTCATTTTCAAACCAAATTTGATCAACTGTCCATCCGGAAACACGCTTAAGACTCTACCATATCCATGAATCTTCGCAATCACTGGCCTGCCAAGTGCGCCCGCCACATGCAGACCCTCTATACCCAGCCGCGGTCGACTCTTTCACCAACTCGCCCGCAATGCACCTGCAGCATGCGATCCAACCATACAGCCACACCCACGAATCTTTTTATACAACGTGCAAACAATTAATTTATGAATTAACGACAGTTGATGACTATAACTTTGACAATACTTTAATAAAAATAGTAACAATCAAAATCACTATACTCACAAACACGCCGAAGAGTATAAGTCCTAAGAAAAAGAATTTTTTTTTCCGTCGACACACAGGTATCAGATGGAAGTTCTAATTTTTTTTTAAGAACAAACAATGATTAATTGATAACAAATGTGGAAATATTTACCTATTAATGCACCTCGATGAGTTGAAGAATGCGATAATGATCCTTATAAATTAACCACACTGCGAGTCCAACGAACCCTCCGATCGACGTAGTACCGGCTGGAGCACCCACTGAATGCACCCGTAACAGCACATTTATCAAAACCGGCAACATAGCATGATGTAATTTGATGAGCGCACTACTGCAACGTCACCGTTTACACCTACTTGCACTATATTTATCTCGTGCGCAACTATCAATCTGCCAACCAACCTATTCCAAAAACAACGATACAGCAACATTCGCATCAAGGACAGAAGCAGCTTCACCAGTAAAATATAAACTTCTCTCATACAATTTTTGTGTACTAAATTGAGTGTATTACCAGAATTTAAATTTTAACTAATGTTCGGACATTATCTTAGATTTAACAAAATTTTCTCAACTACTCGACAATGATTTTTTTTTTATAATACTTAAATATTGTTAAAACATTTAGTAAAAACATTGGCTACAAGATAATTTAACTTCATTACCACTTTTTAAAATTTTTATATTTATTGTAATATTATTTTTTTAAATATATTGTACAAACTTTATGAATCCAAATTCAAGATAGACTTTATTTGTAAATTTCTCCGTAACACGCATAATGTAAAACTTATTGTGAAAATCTAAGTTACGTCAATTAATGAATGATTTAATTCTATACAATAAACTCAAAAATTCTATCAAATAATTTTAGAAACTTATTTAACAATTTCGACCAATTAAATCAAAACTCAGTCTAAATCAGTCAAAACAAAAAAAATATCACTATTTCGTATCTACAGATCGATCATTTGATTACTTATAATTCAGCTAAAATTCTTTATCATTTATTTATTTTATTTTTTTATATATATCGGAACGTTATAAGCACTGATTTCACCGAAACTTCCTGCTAATTTATAGAATTTTTTTTTGAGTGCAAAAATTTAAACATATTGAAAATTATAAAAACACTAAGACAAAATATTTATATTGAAATTTAAAATTTTATAGCGAGTTATGCAATGACAAATTAAAACTACAAATCGTTTAGGAACAAAAAGAATAATTCTTTATTGATAATACTACGTAATTTAAGTTTTTTTTTTTTTAATTTTGACAGCGACTGCGAAAATCAGAACTAAAATTTAAATTGTATCTTCAAAACCATTGCGCTCAATACTGTCATGTACATTACAGAATTTTCATCGAACGTTATAAATACTTTTAACTAAACTAATTAGCAAACTTAAAATCACGGTGGAAACTGTGAACTTCCCTCACTCTTGGCAATGAATGAATAAATATATACGTCGACGCAACTTCCCATTCCAAACATTAACCAATCCATACAGAATTTTCTGCTCCAGCGCCCAATAACCGCGCTATATAGAGCAACAATTATTTTATCATGCCTAAATCCCTGTTACTTGACTTGCGCAAGCAACACAGAAATTTCTACTTAGCTACTTAGCTATTTGAAATTTTCATTTAAAAATTTCAAGCTTTTAACTCAAAAATTACAATATTCTTACCCACCTTCAACCAACCATTTCCCACCCTGTGATCATTGTTATACAACAATTATAACAACTCAAAAATTATCGATCTCTTCGAACATCGAGTAGAAATTACATTCAAAACGCTACCACGTGAACTAACTATTCTTAAGCCCTGCAATGTCGAGGGGAAAAATGGACTAAGAGGAGAGGCATGTCATGTATCGATCTCCATAACAATCCCACTTTCCCAAGTTGCAACAGACTTAGAATCCGCCTGAGAGGAGTTAGGGAAGGGGCCACGCTTTTTGCAACTAAGCAATTTATTAGCTGACACCTCCGCTTTGCTGGAACAGGTGGGGCGAAGTAGCTTCCTTCCGCTGCTTAGCCGCGCTCCCAAACTCACTCTCGTCCTCGACACTCGAGTGGTTTGATCGCAAGCTAGTTAAGTGATCATAAGGCCACGTGCAGCACACCTGGACCAGTAGAGCCGGAGCAGGCAAGGATCCGTTAGTGTAATATCGCCTTCGCCACCACCGTAGGATCAGGACTCAGAGGGCCTAGGGAACCTTCTGCAGACTCGAACCACCCGGACACTCCGTTAATTTGTTAGATATTTTTTAACTCTTCTTTAACTCTGTCGGAGGACATTAAACTCATCATTGAATTGTAAACTTTCACTTCTTAAATTCCTAATAAATAATACTTCTAAAATCATTCAATTATCTTTTACTCTACTTTTTTTTATCACCCATTAAGAGTCAGATAACAAGGAGACGGGACAACTACGTAAGTAGTTGTTCCAAAAAGACAAAGATCTCATTCCTTAAAAATAATTACATCAAGGATTATGAATCCACGACACGTTGAAAAATCAATATCCTCAGGATTATCATCTATATTTTTCTTTTGTTGATCATGATGATGCTCCTGCTTTTTAACAGGTATTGAACTTTTCATTACAGGTTCTTTAGCCTCTTCCTTGTGAATATTAAACAAATATTCCAAATTGTCCGCGGAGTACGGATTAAAAGATGTCTTGGCCATTTTATCGAGGGGCTCGAGATAATTTTCATATGAGTGTTAAGCGACCTTGTGCTCGAGGTACCCAACTTAGGTCGTAATGAGGCAAAACTTCCTCGGGAAGTCACTCCGCACGAGTGTTCAGCGACCTAGTGCACCAGGTATCTTTTTCTAGCTAATTTAGGTCGTAATGAGGCAAAACTTCCTGGGGAATTCGCCCCGCACGAGTGTTCAGCGACCTGGTGCACCAGGTACCTTTTTCTAGCTAAATTAGGTCGTAATGAGGCAAAACTTCCTGGGGAGCTCGCCCCTGACGAGTGTTCAGCGACCTGGTGCACCAGGTACCTTTTTCTAGCTAAATTAGGTCGTAATGAGGCAAAACTTCCTGGGGAGCTCGCCCCTGACGAGTGTGAAGCAACCTTGTGCACGAGGTACCTAAGTTAGGTCGTTATGAGGCAAAACTTTCTAGGGAAGTCGCCGTGGATGAGTGTTCATTGACCTGGTGCACCAGGTACCTTTTTCTAGGTGAGTTAGGTCGTAATGAGGCAAAACTTCTTGGGGAAGTCACCCCGGACGAGTGTTAAGCAACCTTGTGCACGAGGTACCTAAGTTAGGTCGTTATGAGGCAAAACTTTCTAGGGAAGTCGCCGTGGATGAGTGTTCATTGACCTGGTGCACCAGGTACCTTTTTCTAGGTGAGTTAGGTCGTAATGAGGCAAAACTTCTTGGGGAAGTCACCCCGGACGAGTGTTCAGTGATCTGGTGCACCAGGCACCTTATCCTAGCTAATTTAGGTCGTCAAGAGGCAAAACTTCCTGCGGAATTCGCCCTGGACGAGTGTTACGTGACCTGGTGCACCAGGTACCTTTTTCTAGCTAAATTAGGTCGTAATGAGGCAAAACTTCCTGGGGAGCTCGCCCCTGACGAGTGTTCAGCGACCTGGTGCACCAGGTACCTTTTTCTAGCTAAATTAGGTCGTAATGAGGCAAAACTTCCTGGGGAGCTCGCCCCTGACGAGTGTGAAGCAACCTTGTGCACGAGGTACCTAAGTTAGGTCGTTATGAGGCAAAACTTTCTAGGGAAGTCGCCGTGGATGAGTGTTCATTGACCTGGTGCACCAGGTACCTTTTTCTAGGTGAGTTAGGTCGTAATGAGGCAAAACTTCTTGGGGAAGTCACCCCGGACGAGTGTTAAGCAACCTTGTGCACGAGGTACCTAAGTTAGGTCGTTATGAGGCAAAACTTTCTAGGGAAGTCGCCGTGGATGAGTGTTCATTGACCTGGTGCACCAGGTACCTTTTTCTAGGTGAGTTAGGTCGTAATGAGGCAAAACTTCTTGGGGAAGTCACCCCGGACGAGTGTTCAGTGATCTGGTGCACCAGGCACCTTATCCTAGCTAATTTAGGTCGTCAAGAGGCAAAACTTCCTGCGGAATTCGCCCTGGACGAGTGTTACGTGACCTGGTGCTCGAAGTACCTAAGTTAGGTCGTAATGAGGCAAAGCCTCCTGGGGAAGTCGCCCTGGATGAGTGTTTAGCGACCTGGTGCACCAGCATTGTTCTTCGATCTCGTGCGCATCATTTTTTCTGCCACATGTGTTGAGTAACAATAGGGCTGCAAAGCCGATCTCTGTTACCAAGTTTGATAAAACCACTTAGCAGGACAGATACGTCGTCCTCCATTGAGTCTGAAGTCAACAATCAAGAACCTATTGAAATCTCATCGAGTTTGAGCGAGTTTGATGAGATCATGGTACCGTTAGATGACTTCGAAGAAGTTGTTGCCAAATTTGCAAAATCGCTTACAAAGAAAGCATTCTTTGACCAACCATCAAAAAAAATAAAACCTCCGATGAACGACGGTTCCTCGGTACCGAAGAAATCCACGGACTTACTTTAAATAAACAGAAAAGAGAACTGCAAGCTCAGCTTGAACCTACCAATTTTACCCCTGAGCAGAAGGCAGAGTTCATCGAAGGATTTAATTCCTTATAATGGGATTCTGGAAAATGGGAAGAACTTCTTGAAAATTTCGACTTGGGGGACAATTACAACGAGGCAAATCAGTCAGTGGTCCATAGCGGCCCAGGTTACTTAGAAACCAACCTCTTCGAACCAGACAGGCAATCAACCCTAGATAATACACAATCTTCATTAGACCTGGATAAATGGCAATTATGTTATAACTCAGAACTAAGAAATCCACCCTTATCGTCTACTCTTATTACTCCAAACATACCCCCCGCAAATTTTGAACCAACTACGAATGCTGATGTCGAAAACACCTTTGAAGATACCAAGATCATGTCTGGCGAAGACTTCAATTCTTCGGTGGATTCTACCATGACTATTGTGTTAGGATCAAAATAAAAAGTTCCAAACACCAGTGTTAACAAAGACACAGAGGATCTCTTGATAAACTTATCCTCACCATCGGGAAACATGCCTCAACCAACCCTTCACCTTACACAGCAAAACTCTTCTGCAAGACAAACCTATTCAAATATGGAAATGTCCAACAAACTTTTTACGAACGCTGAGAAAATAGCAAAGTTTTTTTAAAAAAACGACTTTAAGTGCATAATATAAAGAAATTTTATACAGGCATATATAATACCATGGAACAAGCAATTTTGTAGTATCAATTTAGATGACTTATTTGATTGAATTTTTAAAATAATCATCTTAAAATTATATCAATTAGCTTTTCACTTTTCTTTTATTGTTTCTTAAGTTTATGGCCAAGTTTCAAACAAAAATATTAAATAGTAAAAAAGATATCTAAAAAACTCTTTTTGAGTTGTGCTCGATGGAAAGTTAGATACATGTTTTGTTATAGTGCTTCAATTCGAAAAGTGGATTTGGGAATACAACCCTCGTAGGCCCGTTGTCCTCGTTGCCAGCGACTATAATCTACCGTCGCAGTCAGCTCCTTACCGACAGGTTTCCTGAAATAAGGATAAAAACCGTCCGCGTTTACAAATCCCTACACGATTTAACAAAACGGGCGGGCACGACAGCTCGTTATGTCGGTAGTGGGAGCGAGCTAATAAGAACGAGCGCGGGAACACCGGATAATGAATAAATATAAGTCAGTTGAATTTAACTCCAATTTAATAATATTCAACTTAAAACTAATACAAAGGGTATAAGGGTTAAGGGGGGGTAATCGGCCCCAAAAGCAAACCCCTACAATATATATATATCATTCAAAAGGGCATGAAAAAAGAAAATTTTTGGCACCGACCAGAATTTTTTATACCCACTACTGCTCATGCGCATTCCAAAATAGTGATTTTTCAACTTTATTTCATATCTCAGAACCTATTAAGGCTAGAGACACGCGGTTTGCAGCAAAATTTTCTTTAAAAAAAATGTAGTTCACCTATATTTTTTAATATTATTTTTGGCGCCAAATTTAAACGGTTTGAGCCATTTTTCGAATTTTTTTACCATCAATTTGCGATAAAAAAAAAAGGTGTGGGTCTATAAAAAATATATGTGACGTATTTAAACAAAAATTAACCGCTCTGATTTTTTCAGATTTTTAAAAGGGGAGGGGGGAACTTTCCTGACCTATTTATCAACACTTTTTACATAAAACGCCGCCTAGCGGGCGCATATTTAGTCAAAATTAAAAATTATATATACGGTTGAACTAAATTTTTTTTTTTTTAATTTTGCCACAAACCGCGTTTTTCTAGCTATTTTAGGTTATGAGATATTAATAAAAGTTAAAAAATCACTATTTGGCTCCGCCCATGCGCAGTTGAGGGAAAAAAATTTGCGGTTTGCGCCAAAAATTTCCTTTTTCAAAGACCGTTCGGTTAATATATGGGTCATTCCAACATCTTTCAGCAAAACCGTGAGCACGAGCTCAACCGATTTTCCTAATTTTTTAGTATGTTAAAATATAACTATATTTAGGAGCTTTGCTAAAATTTAAGCTTAAAATATGCCGTAGAACCCAAACGACAGCCATTTGAAAAAAAAGCCTTTTTTAGGGTTATTTTAAGCCTATTTTCATCCCAACTTCAAGTACTCGCCAAAAATAGAGTTATTATCCGATTTTTAGAGATATTCAAGCAGCTGCCATTTAGTGAGGTTTGAATATTTTTTTTTCTGGTTGGTGGCAATCAATTTGTATGTTTAAGACCATCAATTCTTTTTTGGAAGTGATTAAAAAAATTCAAAAAACGCAGAAAACGCGTTTTGGCTAATATTTAAATTGATGTAACTTTTTTCTCTGAATGTTTTTTTTCCTCAAATTTTCAGAAAAAATTCTTCATAGCTTCAAAAACAATGTCTCATAATTCTGTTGAACTTTTTTGATCATTTTCATACTGTTTCATGCACATAATTTTTGTCATTTTTATCGTTTTTTAAAGAAAATTCAGACTTAAGAAGAGGGGGAAAAATATCTTTTAACGCTACTTGCTTGTCCAAGAGCGCTTTTTAAAGATTTTTAGAAATGTTCATTGCTACCAGTTTCGATACTTTTTGACTTAAAGTACTTATTTTTTAATAAATGAGAAATGATGCTGAAAAAATCAAAAATATCTTCAAATATCATTACTTATGATCTGCTTTTAAACAGTTTTTTTTTAACTAAAGGCAGTCACAAAAATTTTATTTAAATATTAACTTTTTTTTTAAATAAAGTTAATTAAAGGTCAAACTTGAGTCATTGATTCTTTTAATAAATAAACCAACACTTATTATTCAATACTTCTTATTTAAGGCAATAACAATTTTTTAATTTGTCTAATTAAAAGTGCAGTGCACTCCAGAACATAAATTGAATTGTTTCACATAACTTACAATAGCTGCACTAACATGTATACACAAGCATCGATGGTTTAAATTATTTTTTGAATAAGAATAAAACAAATAATAATCAAAGTGCATACTACTTACATTTAAAACATATTTCAAATTTCTATAATGTTCCATCTACGTTATGATTGCAAGTATATAAAATATTTCTGTCAAAAAAAAGGTTAAAAGAAGTATTAAATTAAAAAAAATTACATTAAAAAAAAAAAAAATTTCCAAATCATTTTAACATTTTTAAATTTAAGGTCTTGTGATTATAATTTAAAACGCATTGTTGTGGTGTCGACCGGCTCAATACAATGGTATTTTTTAGTATCTGTAAAAATATAAGAGCCGCAACATTTTCTAATTACTCAATAACATTATTTCTATTATAAGACAGAACAACGTTTCTCAAGCGATCGTCGTAGCTTTTTTGCTTTTTTTCATGGGAACAGCAATGTCTCTGCCGTTTTTATGCTGCGTAATCAAGACTTCAGTCATATTTTGCTCGTTTTTCATCGATGTAAACATTAGGTCATCACCAGCATGATTTTTGTCAACAATGTTGGCAAATCTATTTTTTGTTCTGGGTTAATCATTGATGACATCGTAGTAACAATTCCATACATCAATTTCAAATAATGGTTGTCCTCGAGTATTGAGTCTTTTTTTTCTCCAATCCACGTGCGTTCAATATAATCCAAAAAATCAGTAAACGAATCTTCATTTGTAATAAAATATTCAGAAGAAACTAGTAAATCATAAGCATATATCACATCACATACTGGAACAAAAGCTGAACCAGCAATCATATTTACTGATGTCATAAAAATCACATCATCAGCATATTCCATTTTTAGTCCACAGCTCTGAATATGCTTAAAAATATTTTGTTTAAAATGAAAAAAACATCCTTTTAGGCGAACATTAGAATATAGTTTTTTAAATGTGTTAATAAAACCAATCTCATAATCAAGTAGTATTTCATCAGGTTTACAATCATTAGTTGGGGTCTTCAATACGTTCAAAATAGCTTCGTAACTTTTTTTTTCTATGATTCGGCGTATAAATATAAACAAGAGGTAAATTTTTACGACCACACATTCCGTGTATCGTGTATAATTGTTGAGAAATTACAGGAACAATTTTGAATGTGCCATCAGATAATCAAATTTTACATGTCTGTAGAAATTTTAAATTTTTGCTCGTACTAAATATTAAATTTAGAACGGTACGATTTTTTCATTATTTATTAAAAAATAAGTAGTGAAAAGGTATCGCAACAGATAGCAATCAAAATACCTAAAAATTTTTTAAAAGCGCTCTTGGACAAGCAAGTAGCATTAAAAGATATTTTTTCCCCTCTTCTTAAGTCTGAATTTTCAGTCGTAATACCCCTAGTGCTTCAAAATTGTCGATAATTTTCCGACTGTGTTTTGTTGCTGCGCAAAAAAACTGGAGAAAAAAAATCTTAAATTTTGAAGCACGTGGGGTATTCGGCTGGATTATTTTCCCCAGCTGAATTTCAACCCATAGAAATGCTGTATTTTACATTTTTGCGGTTATAGTTCTATTACTACTTGTTTACTAAGAATATACCTATGAATACCCATATATAGGTATACACCGCAGTGAGTCGGGTCTAACCCAAAAGTTGAATTGAACAAATCTAACAATACGAGTTGCCATGCGACTAATTGAAAATAATCGAAAAATTATCGAAATAATTTTACCCACACCACTCCGCCAAATGTCAAATGCGGCGTTTCCATTGGTTGAAATTCAGCTTGGGAAAATAATCTTTAAAAAACGATAAAAATAACAAAAATTATGTGCATGAAACAATATTAAAATGACCGAAAAAATTTAACAGAAATATGAGACATTGTTTTTAAAGCTATGAAGAATTTTTCCTGAAAATTTGAGAAAAAAAAACTGGTCATGATAACGCCTCGGAGATGACTTCCCCAGGAAGTTTTTACTTCAGAAGGGTCAGGACGGACACCTGGTGCACCTGGTCATAATAACGCTTTGTAGATGATTTCCCCAGGAAGTTTTGACCCCAGAGGGATCAGGACGGACACCTGATGCAGCTGGTGGTAGGAACGCCTCGGAGATGACTTCTCCAGGAAGTTTTGACTTAAGAAGGGTCAGGACGGACACCTGGTGCACCTGGTCATGATAACGCCTCGGAGATGACTTCCCCAGGAAGTTTTGACTCCAGAGGGGTCAGGGCGGACACCTGATGCACCTGGTGATACTTACGCCTCGGAGATGACTTCTACAGGAAGTTTTGACTTCAGAAGGCTCAGGACGGATACCTGGTGCACCTGGTCATGATAATGCCTCGGAGATGACTTCCCCAGGAAGTTTTGACTTCAGAAGTGTCAGGACGGACACCTGGTGCACCTGGTCATGATAACGCCTCGGAGATGACTTCCCCAGGAAGTTTTGACTCCAGAGGGGTCAGGGCGGACACCTGATGCACCTGGTGATACTTACGCTCGGTGATGATTTACTCAGGAAGTTTTGACTCCAGAAGGGTCACTACAGACACCTGGTGCACCTGGTGGTAGTAAAGCCTCGGAGATAGTTTTCTGGGGAAATCATCTCCGAGGCGTAATCATCACCAGGTGCACCAGGTGTCCATCCTGACCCCCCTGAGGCCAAAACTTCCTGGGGAAATCATCTCCGAGGCGTTATTATCACCAGGTTAACCAGGTGTTCGTCCTGACCTTTCTGGAGTCAAAACTTCCTGGGGAAATCATCTCCGAGGCTTTATTACCACCAGGGGCACCAGGTGTTCGTCCCAACCCCTCCGGAGTCAAAACTTCCTGGGGAAATCATCTCCGAGGCGTAAGTATTACCAGGTGCCCCAGGTGTTCGTTCTGACCCCTCTGGAGTCAAAACTTCCTGGGGAAGTCATCTCCGAGGCGTTATCATGACCAGGTGCACCAGGTGTCCGTCCTGACCCTTCTGAAGTCAAAACTTCCTGAGGAAGTCATCTCCGAGGCGTAAGTATCACCAGGTGCATCAGGTGTCCACCCTGACCCCCCCGGAGTCAAAACTTCCTGGGGAAATCATCTCCGAGGTGTAAGTATCACCAGGTGCATCAGGTGTCCACCCTGACCCCTCCGGAGTCAAAACTTCCTGGGGAAATCATCTCCAAGGCGTAATTACCAGCAGGTGCACCAGGTGTCCGCCCTGGCCCCTCCGGAGTCAAAACTTCCTGGGGAAATCATCTCCGAGGCGTAAATATTACCAGGTGCACCAGGTGTCCGCCCTGGACCCTCCGGAGTCCAAACTTCCTGGGGAAATCATCTCCGAGGCGTTATTATCACCAGGTGCATCAGGTGTCCACCCTGACCCCTCCGGAGTCAAAACTTCCTGGGGAAATCATCTCCGAGGCTTTATTACCATCAGGGGCACCAGGTGTTCGTCGTGACCCCTCCGGAGTCAAAACTTCCTGGAGAAATCATCTCCGAGGCGTTATTATCACCAGGGTAACTAGGTGTTCGTCCTGACCTTTCTGGAGTCAAAACTTCCTGGGGAAATCATCTCTGAGGCTTTATTACCACCAGGGGCACCAGGTGTTCGTCCTGACCCCTCCGGAGTCAAAACTTCCTGGGGAAGTCATCTCCGAGGCGTTATCATGACCAGGTGCACCAGGTGTCCGTCCTGACCCTTCTGAAGTCAAAACTTCCTGGGGAAGTCATCTCCGAGGCGTTGTCATGACCAGGTGCACCAGGTGTCCGTCCTGAGCTTTCTGAAGTCAAAAATTCCTGGGGAAGTCATCCCCGAGGCGTAATTACCAGCAGTTGCACTAGGTGTCCGCCCTGGCCCCTCCGGAGTCAAAACTTCCTGGGGAAATCATCTACAAGGCGTTATTATGACGAGGTGCACCAGGTGTCCGTCCTGACCCTTCTGAAGTCAAAACTTCCTGGGGAAGTCATCTTCGAGGCGTTATCATCACCAGGTGCACCTGGTGTCCACCCTGACTTCATAATGTTATAATGTTTAGCAAACTTTAAAAAAATTTGCTCAAGTCTATTTTACGTGTGGCACACGTGTGGCTATACAGCAGGGATAGTTATATTTTAACATGCTAAAAAATTAGGAAAATCGGTTGACCTCGTGCTCACGGTTTTGCTGAAAGATGTTGGAATGATCCATATATATTGTAGGGGTTTCTGCGAAAAAGTTTTTTAAGAATCATCCCAGGGCCAATTTATAATTTAAAAATCCCAAAAGTTAATATAACCTTATAAATAATTAAGCTAGATAAAGAAGTCAACATTTTTTTCGCAGAAACCCCTACAATATATATATTAATCGAATGGTCTTTGAAAAAGGAAATTTTTGGCGCAAACCACAATTTTTTTTTCCTCAACTGCACATGCGCGGTGCCAAAAAGTGATTTTTTAACTCTTATTAATTTCTCATAGCCTAAAATAGCTAGAAAAACGCGGTTTGCGGAAAAATTTTCTAAAAAAAAAATGTAGTCCAACCGTATATATAATTTTTAATATTGACTAAATATACGCCCACTAGACGGCGTTTTATGTAAAAAGTCTTGATAAATCGGTCAGGAAAGTTCCCTCCCCCCCTTTTAAAAATCTGAAAAAATCAGAGCGGTTAATTTTTGTTAAAATACGTCACATATATTTTTTATAGACCCACACTTTTTTTTTCTTTATCGCAAATTTAAGGTAAAAAAATTCGAAAAATGGCTCAAACGTTTAAATTTAGCACCAAAAATGATATTAAAAAATATAAGTGAACTACATTTTCTTTTTAGAAAATTTTGCCTCATACTGCATGTCTCTACCCTTAATAGGTTCTAAGATATGAGTTAAAGTTGAAAAATCACTATTTTGGACCGCGCAAGCGCACTAGTGGGTATAAAAAATTCTGGTTGGCGCCAAAAATTTTTTTTTTTTATGCCCTTTCGAATGATATATATATATTGTAGGGGTTTGCTCTGGGGGCTGATTACCCCTCCTTAACCAGCTATACCCTTTAATTAATATCGCGGTGTAAAAAAAAT
Organism: Encarsia formosa; assembly: GCA_038277355.1. Taxonomy (NCBI): domain Eukaryota; kingdom Metazoa; phylum Arthropoda; class Insecta; order Hymenoptera; family Aphelinidae; genus Encarsia; species Encarsia formosa. The sequence goes on from CM076187.1 coordinate 25,742,742, forward strand.
AAGTTATCACTCCAACGACGGAGTATTAAAAAAACCAACAACAAAGAAGTCAGTGCCCTTCAAATCAGGCGGCGCGTGCATACACTCTCAGTCGTTATCGGCGATCCGTGCGTGCAAGAAAAACAAAGTATATTATAACCTTTAAAAAGGTAAGAATTTACGGCGAGTGGTTTTTTTTTAGACAGAACTAAAACAAAAGTATATATGTTGTTACTTTCAGATCTATGTTACTATTAATCAATTTATCCCGAAAGATACGAACAGGTGAATAAAATAAAAAAATAAAATAAAAAACCATCTTTCAGTAGAGTTACAGTGAATTCTGTTTATTTTTGTAAACTTTAATTATAAATTAATTCGAGTATCTACTCTGATTTTGATATTATGTATTCAGGGATATACGAACAGATAAATGAAATGAAATCAAAAATCATTTTCCAAACGAGTTTTTAATAAATTTTTTTCAGTTTTATTTGTTTAATTAATTTTTACTCAAATTATTTAAAATTCCTACTCTGATTATGCTGATATTTTTTTGGAATATAAACAGATGAAGGAGATGAAATCAAAGAATCATCTTCCGGACGAGTTTTAAGTAAATTTTCCTTTTCTTTTTTACGCATCTTTTTTCTTTTTTTTTTTTTTTTAAACTTGAATTCAATTATTTTTTAGTAAAAGTTTACTATCAATTTATTCAATTTAGGTGTCGTTCAATATCGTTAAAATCATTCGAACTCGACGGAGCCGCAGATTAACGATTAACAGTCGACCAAAGATATTCATGCATCACCGAAAAGCAGAAACTGTACTAGGGTAACTAAAAATAAAAAGACTTAAAAATCTAAGAGCTTTTTTTTTTAACTGATTCTTTGAAAAGTAATATTATTCTACTTAATAAATCTGATCTTGATTTCATCTCCTTCATCTGTTCATATTCCAAAAAAATATCAGCAGAATCAGAGTAGGAATTTTCAATAATTTGAGTAAAAATTAATTAAAGAAATAAAACTGAAAAAAATTTATTAAAAACTCGTTTGGAAAATGATTTTTGATTTCATTTCATTTACCTGTTCGTATATCTCCGAAAACATAATATCAAAATCAGAGTAGATACTCGAATTAATTTATAATTAATGTTTAAAAAAATAAACAGAATTCACTGTAACTCTACTGAAAGATGGTTTTTCATTTTATTTTTTTTTTTTATTCATCTGTTCGTATCTTTTGGGATAAATTGATTAATATTAACATAGATCTGAAAGTAACAACATATATACTTTTATTTTAGTTCTGTCCAAAAAAAAACCACTCGCCGTAAATTCTTACCTTTTTAAAGGTCTTTCTTTTTAAATTTTATTTACTTTAAATCTTAACTTTTCAGGCTTGAAGCATAATAGTTTTATTCAAAATTGTATCTATTTGTAAAAAAAAAACAACTCAAAACACATCACTATGACTAAACTGACTTAAAACCCACACAATTTGAAGGTTTCACAAAAATATTGCGATTTGTAGTTATAACAGATACTGTACCGATAAAATTTTTGGTGATAAATATTAACAATTTTTGCAACATGTCTGACAATTTGAATAAGCTCATGAGACATTGATCGCCATCACATTTAAAGGCAGCAAATGTCAATGACCAAGTTGAGGTAGTTGGTATATAGCGGATAAAACCAAAATTAAACTTGATAGTCAGACAAATTCATCTTGGAAAATAAATTGAGAACGATAAACCTTATCCGTGTTGGTGTATTGACTCAGAATTTATAAGTTCCAGTGATGATTTAAATGTATTTACTTGTCTGACAATTTGAATAACCCCATGAAACATTGATCACCATCACATTTGAATGCAGCAAATGTCAATGACCAAGTTGAGGTAGTTGGTACACAGCGGATAAAACTGAAATTAAACTTGATAGTCAGACAAATTCATCTTGGAAAATAAACTGAGAACAGTAAAGCTCATCCATGTTGGTGTATTGACTCAGAATTTATGAATTTCAGTGATGATTTAAATGTATTTACTTGTCTGACAATTTCAATAATTCCACGAGACATTGATCACATTTAAACTACCTTAATTTGGTCATGATAGTCAGACAAATTTATCTTGGAAAATAAACTGAGAACAACAAACCTTATCCGTGTTGGTGTATTGACTCAGAATTTATAAGTTCCAGTGATGATTTAAATGTATTTACTTGCCTGACAATTTGAATAATTCCATGAGACATTGATCACACTTAAACTACCTCAACTTGGTCATTGACATTTGCTGCAGCAAGTTAAGGTAGTTGGTATATAGCGGATAAAACTAAAATTAAACTTGATAGTCAGACAAATTCATCTTGGAAAATAAACTGAGAACAGTAAACCTTATCCATTTTGGTGTATTGACTCAGAATTTATAAATTCCAATGATGATTTAAATGTATTTACTTGTCTGACAATTTGAAGAACCCCATGAGACATTGATCATCATTCACATTTAAACTACCCCAACTTGGTCATTGACATTTGTTGCAGCGATTTTCACTGGATAAATAAACCTCTACAGCACCAGCAGAAGGTTTCACAAGTTCAACTCACTCTAACTCATAGATGATTATCATAGGGAGACTTTAGATATTTTGTTTTGAAAAATTATAGCCAAATATTTTTCTATAATTATTGATGGTTAACGGTCATAATAGTTATTAATTAAATTATGTTAATAGTGAATTTAGCGTGATGCCGCTGTATATTTTATTATATATTACTTTTTTAATTACTTAATTATTTCTAAATCATGTAATAAAATAATAATAATTATGACCGCTGTCTTCTGCTCAGCTGCTCGGGTCTCGGCAGCTCGGCCTCTTGCGTGCGCACACCTCACCTGCGCAGCCTGCTCGCATGCCTTGCTGCAGGCTGCAAGAGTGAGACAGCGTTACGTAAGATCCGGTTCAAGCCACATGCAGTGCATGTAGAGAAACCGGGTGCTCAGAGACTGGAAACGAATAAATCTAAAGGAAATCACCGCTTTGAATTTTCAGACAGTCATAACTTCTTAACGCAGACATTTTTCAGGATGATTTTTTTTAATCTTCTCAGGGGATCTTAGTCTACGCGTAGAATATATGGTCAAGGAAAAATAATCATCCTAATAGTGTTTTTTTCATGAACGACCTAACCTGAAACTGAAATTCAAAGTATATAAAGCGGTACCCTTTCACGGTAGTCGGTTTTAAAAACCCACTCGCCGTCCAGGGCTACCGCCCTTTAGGATTGATTACAACCACTCACACTCACACACGCTCGCAATTATTATCGCGTAACAAATTATGACTTACGAGAACGCCGCAGGTGCACCTGTAATAAGCCGTCAGGCTGAATCTCTAGCCTCCAAGCTAGACGCCAACATGTAGACTGCTGTGCCTTGCTGCCGGTGCACGGCCCAGTGTCGTCGCCTCGTCGTCGAAGAATACCAAGTTGTCCGGGGATGAGAATCCTGTGGCTGACTTGGCTTAGTTTTGACAATATCACCCGAGCACACGCGATACAACAAAACCGATCTCTCACTCGTACTTTCAATAATTTTATGTGCGTTCAAATCGTTAACGATGCGTATTCGAACACGTGCGGCGATTGGAATGACTTCAGTCCTCCTTCTACCCGGCCCGATATTCTTCCGATTCCCGCGCGTTCCATTCCCACTCGTGCTGCGTTCTAACGGTCACGTGGCAAACATGAAATTAATTCAGCGTCGTCGCGATTAATTAACTCGCCCGTTACACCCCCCTTCCAGAGGTGCCGTATCCGAAAAATACATCACTTCGACATACCACGAACGCGGCCTATCCGAGTTCAGAGAAATGTAGGTTAGGGTTGGGTTTGAGGAAAGAAAACACACCATCTGTGTGTGGCCACTTTATTATCTTACAATCGTGGACGGACCACTTGTCCACGTCGGTAGGCTTACTAGCCAAGCTGTTCGGCTGGTTTTTCTTCAGGCTGCCTATTCCCCTTGCCATCAGGTGACGTTTACCGCCACGCCAGTGTTGTGCCCTGTTTGAGCAAAGGTTAGGGTCCTCCACCGCTGGATATCTACAAGCTGGACACCAACGCTGATCCTCCACCTTCTTCCGCCATTCCAGCTTAACAGCTTCCTTCCTGGCGTTCATCCCAAGGAATAGCAGCTTGCTTGAAGCTAACTCTCTGTCCTTTTTGGCCTGTCTTAGTTCTGCAACGGTGATAAAAATAGGATGGACGGATTAGGCTTTGCGTTGTGCGCGAGTTTTTCGCGGTGACGGTGTTTTCGCGTTGTCGACGCAAATTTTCTTAGTCGACCCTTTCGGCCTACCCCTACGCTTTCCAATCGTCGGGACGACTTGTACACTTTGCTCGCTGCCATTTACAATTTGCCGCACAGACTCATTCAAAACATTCGCCTTCGCGGTAGGCTCATTCCTGCGCACTACCTCACGTTCACTCGTGTCAGGATTTTCGCACGCATTTTCCGTCGCTGTATCTTCTTCACCTGAAGACTCCGGTTCAACTCTTGCGATCCATTTCTTCAGTTGTTGTACAGCTACTGGACTCTGTTCATTCCCGAAGCATCTACGATCGTATACGTATTGCTACCTAGCTTTTCGACTACTGTATACGGACCCGTATACTTAGGCGCTAGGCTAGCCGTGAAGCCTTTAGCCTTATTGGACAGGACTTTGTTTTTTTTCCAAACCATGTCACCAGGCTGGAAAATGACTTCGTGGTGTCGCTTGTTGTAATGCTCAGCCGCTCTGTCCTGCTGAATTCTCGAATTTTCGCCAGCCTTTCATCTTAACTCTTCGGCTCTGGCTGTCTTGTCCAGAGCCATTTCTTCATACTTTCTTAGTGTCTCGTCAGCTAGCCCTTTGCTTGCTGACCACACTACAGTCGATCGGATGACGCAACATGTTCAACATGGCCGGAGTCATTTTTATTGCCGAGTGCTCCGCCCTGTTGTACGCGCAGACCAGCTCGGGTAAAAGGACGTCCCATTTTTGCTAATTGTCTGCAATAAAACTTTGGATCATAGTTTTTAGAGTCCTATTCAGCCTTTCCACTTGGCCGTTAGACTCAGGGTTATTAGTCGGCGAGTTTTCATGTTCAACTCCGAGTTCTACCAGATGGTCGTCAATTTTGTGATTCTTAAACTCTGACCCTTGATCCGATAGGAACATTTCCGGCTGACCCCACCGTAGGATTACGTCTTGCCAGATGTGGTTCCATATGCCTTCGCCATCAGCTCGTTTTAACGGCGCCACTTCTGCCCAACGTGTGAACAGATTCGTTAAAACTAAGACACACTTGTGTCCGTTGTCGCTATGGGTATATGGACTCAGTATGTTGCCTGACACCGCCTGCCATGGTCTAACGATTGATCGCTTTCCCATCAGACCCTCATGCAAACATTGTTCGACCCTTTGCATTTGGCATATCTGGCATGATTTAACATAAGCTTCTATGTCCTTATACATGCCTGGCCAAAAGTATTCTTGGGTAACTCTCTTCAGAGTTTTGTCTCGACCCAAATGCCCTGCAAGTGGTGCGTCGTGTTTTTCTTTCAGGATGTCATTCCTCAAAAATACAGGTGCCATTAACTTCCAGGTGGAGTCATCGCCGACTGTCTCTTCAATTAAGTCGTCAGACTTATAATAATAAAGCCTGCCACCCACGACCTTCCATCTAAGGAATTTGCCTGGATTTCTCTGTACGGCTTTTATTTTATTGACATACCAGTCGTCCAGCTCTCCGTCAGGATAGCCTACGGCTGCAACAGTCGTCTCGTCCTCATCATACATACGTGACAAGGCGTCGGGCACCACATTTAAGGAACCTTTACGATATTCCATCGTAAATGTGTAACTTTGCAGTTCCAGCGACCATCTTGCCAGCCTGCCCGTCGCGTTTGACAATTTGTTTAGCCATTTCAGCGAATTGTGGTCCGTAATTACGTGGAATTGAAAAACTTCGACATAACACCGAAACTTCCTAATCGCCTCGACTACTGCCAAACATTCACGTTTTGTCACTGTATAATTACGCTGTGCTGGATTCAGAACTCAGCTAAAATACTCAATGACTCTTTCCTCGCCATCGATGGTTTGAGTCAAACATGCCTCGATGCCAGTGTCTGAAGCATCGGTCTGAATCACGAACGGCTGGGTAAAATATGGATTTGCCAGCACTGGGGTTGAGGCTAGCAGTACTAAAATTTTCTCAAATGCCTGTTGTTGCTCAGTCTCCCATTCATGACAGACTCTCGTGCTTGCGAGTCTCGTCAGTGGTTCAGCTACCGTAGTAAAATTCTTCAAAAATTTCCTGTACCAGGAAGTCATTTCTAGGAACCTCTTCAATTTCTTGCGGTTGTTTGGGATAGTATAGTTCAAGATGGTTTCGACTTTTTCTGGAAATGGTCGAATTCCATCTCTGCTGACGATTACGCCTAGATATTTCACTTCAGACTGGCAAAATTCACTTTCATTGCGGTTTACCGTCAGTCCAGTCTCTCTCAATCTAGCCAGTATGGCTTCGAGAATCCACATGTGCGTCTCGAAGTCTTCCGTAACGATTAAGATATCATCGAGGTATGCATAGGCGTATGGGCCAAATTCTCGAATTATCATATCTATCAGGCGTTGGAAAGTCGATCCAGCCTGATCTAATCCAAACGGCATTCTTTTAAATTGGAACTGGCCTAAGCCTGGTACCGTAAAAGCCGTTATCAGCCTCGACTCTTTCTTCAGTAGCACTTGGTGGTACGCTGACGACAAATCTAGAGTCGATATGTATTTGAATTAACCTTACGGAAATCTATACAAAATCTCCTAGTGCAATCTTCCTTTTTCTTCATAACCACCGGCGACGACCAGCCGCTCCTCGAAGCAGGCTCAATAATGTCGTCGTCTAGCATCTTTACTACGTGCTCGTACATCTCCAGCTGTACTACCGGTGAAACTGGATAATACCTTTGCTTGATAGGCTTTGCGTCGCCTACGTCAATCTCATGTTCGATCCACGTAGTGCAGCCTAAAGGCTTGTCGTCTGGCTGGAAAACTCTATCTAGCAAGTCGTTTATACGTTCTTGCTCTCCAGAACCAATGTCGGCTCGACCTATTGACCCCAGGCTTGTAACTTCAGCCTCAGTCACGGCTGCAACCTCTAGGTCTACCACTTTATTAGCTATCCGGATGTTCAGCTTATTTGTGGCTGGATCTAGGATCGTATCAAGTGCACGAACGAAGTTTGTCCCTAGATAACAATCTGAGTCCAGATCCAACATAGTAGCCACTTTAATATTTTGCGTCATACCTGCAACCTCAAATGGTAGGACAACGTGTCCTGCAATTGGGCATCTACGACCGTCAGCCACTTAGGCTCCTTTGCCATGATAGATCTCAATTTTCCACTTGAGTGCTGACGCCATCTGGATTGCTGAAGATTCCATATTTGTGAGCGATGCTCCGGGATCATACAGAGCTCTGTCTTGGAATTCACCAGTGTCGACGGGTAGCTACCATCTTCCTCCCGACTCAGCTTCCTGTGTAGCCAACCTCCTCCTTGCTTGCTCAGTACTCTTTGGGTCTACTGAGCATGCATGAGTACCATCTCCGAGTGATGGTTGGTCTGTGACCTTGGCGGAGTAAGAACGACGTCGTCTTACTCCGCCTTTTTCCCGTTTTCCGGCCTTTCAGGACATTCTGGGCGCTTGTGTCCTTCCTTGCCACAGTGGTAACACCGAACTGTCTAACCTTCGTCCCGAGGCTTTTCCTTTCTCTCCCCACTCCTGTCACGCTTTGGAGAAGGGCTCCTAGACTTTCCTCCGTGACTCAAACTCAAGAATCTTTGCTGAATATTACAATAGGCCGCTTGCTAAAAAAGAGTCATTTGCGAGTTCTCTTTTAAACAGTGTTACTGAATAAAAAAAAAAAAAAAAAAAAAAAAACTATTATGTAATGTTATATACTAGTTAATAAATGAGTTATCAGAAATAAATGAAAAAAATTATTCAAAGAATAAACAAAAATGTATATAAAACAATGATGCTTATTTTAAACTTGAAACAAATTGCAGAAAACTTTAAACATCTACACGTTTGATCTAGAGGACGAGGCAGAGAAGTACAATTAAACGATCGAGTGAACTTACCTTAAGTTAAACTCGATCATAATTGTACGAGCTGCCTCGTCCGAATAGATCAAAACCCACCCAGGAAAAAATTATAATTCGTAAAACCTTCTTATTCCCACCCCATGTTTTTTCTGCAATTTGGAAGCTTTGAACTAATGAAAGTAAACAATTGAACACAGCACCAACATGGACTCCTGGAATTTTATTTTAAAAAATTTAAATTTTTCAACTTATATTTAAAATTCTGTGGCTAAAAACACGCTGAGTAGCGAAACTCATAGACAGAGGCTCTGTCTACCGATTTACGTCTCTGTTTGGCCTGTCTGGCTTTGTTTGAATTCTGGGGCCTTGGGCCCGATGGCTTACCAGAGTTCTTATACTTAGTCTGGATTTGAGACATCAATTTCTCCAGGCGGCTCATAACCGAGGCGTCGTCAGACTTGCCTCTCATAGTCGTTGCGGCTATGTTAATTTTTGGTTTCTTACTCGCCTTGTTTTCTCTATATGCCAGATAGAGACGTTGATGGTGACGGTGGTGGTCTATATGATATTTCACTGACCGTTGTTTTCTCGACCACTACCGCTTGGCTTAATAAGCCCTTAAACGACCTCACTTCATCCCGCCTAATTTGTCTACGCAAATTTGGTCGCATATTCGTCAACATGAAGTCGACTCTCTCCATCTCGGTAGGTACAGGTCTCATTTTCAGTAACAGCGACTGTAGGCATGTCAGGTAATCTCGCACTGGCTCTTCTGCCCCTTGTGTACGATTAGTAGCCTCTACGCGTAGGCTCTGTTGATAATCACCAATGCCATACCATTCACGGACTTCTTGACAGAACTTTTCCCAGGTGTCGATATTCAATTTATTATCCCGGTACCATGTCGACGCCTAACCGGTCAAGAGTATGAGTAATGCATCCAACAATTGTTTCTCTGTCAGTCCCGATAGTTCATTAGCCTCGCCGACTTGAATCAAAAATTGTTGTTACTACCGTCGAACTTAATGTTCCACCTTCGGACGATCGAGCCAATGTCGCTAGACTTTTCTAACCTCTGCGGGTTAAAATTAGCCTGTCGTAGCGTAGGTAATTCGGCTTGTCGAAATTCTCGCAGTCGCTCCAACTCAGCTATCAGGGCTTTTATTTGGTCTTGGATTTTCCGTTCTGTACTAGACATCGAAGCTCTATTGATAGGGCTCGAACTGTCTCTCTCGTACATCGATGTATCGCAAAAATTCACCCTAGGCCCCTGGGCATGATTAGTATTCTCCGTAGATATACTACACTCGTCCATAGAGTGCTGCAAAATACCGGGCCTTATTGTACTTGACACCGGTCCCACTGTTTGCTGGTTATTGTCGGCTAAACACTGTTGGTCGTCTTTCTCCTTGATAACCCTTATTCTCTCTTTCAGTTTCTTAAATTCTCCCGTAAACTCTTGCATTGTTCTCAGGAGATCGTCAATCATACCGCCATCACGGTTGTTTGTTTCTTCAGCCGCAGCCTTGTCGGCTTCCTTGCAGCCCCTGGTAGTCGCCTGCATAGACTGAATATGCGCCGCCGCCTTTATTACGTTTTCGTCCGTCAAGACGGCTAGGGGGTGTTCCCCACTTGTGGTAAAATTTGGGTCTAAAATTATCGAGCCCGATTTTTCCCACATGGTAGTGGCTATAAATTCAGCCCGCATCTCTTCGTGCTTGACCTTGACTTCATCCAAGTCATCAGACTCATCTTCAATAAAGTCTTCGGCTGAATAATCGCCGATCAGCCACTTTATCAGTCTGTCGTGTTTTTGACGTGTCGAACAGTCTGGGTTAAGCTGTAAATCGCGCAAAGCCTCGTTGATCACGTTTTCATCCTCAGCGACTATCCATGAATAGACCAGGTCTTCCTTTGCTTGTTGATCCATCTCCGACAACTTAAAATTAACAAAAAGAACCTAATCCCTCGTGACAGTACTCACACACTCTAACTTAACTCAAATTTATAATCGCAATATATGAAATAAAATATATTTTTCAATCTCCAACAACCCTGAAAGAAAGAAAAAAAAAATTTATATTTCTGATTTTTCTATTAAACGCCTCAAACGGCTCAATAAATAGAAAACAAATATATTCAAAAAAAATTTCAACAACGATCGAATAAATTCAAATTAATAATTGTACATTCACTCTACTCGCATTAACTGTCACGAATTACGGGAATTTTACAAAGTGGAAAATAAAACAAGTCAAAACAATAACAAATTGATACAAGAAAATTCCACTTTGTAAGTACAGCATTTCACGCATACATACACACCTGCGTAAACTTTGTTTTTCTCTAAGCACCGAGATCGGCCTTGAACCGATCGGCTACGGTACATCGCTACCGCGCTCGTCTTCACACACCTTTACACACTACTGAGTGCCGTGACGTATGCACTCAAATTTAAAAACCCACCACGTTGTTGGGTGCCATGTTATAGTGCTGCAATTCGAAAAGTGGACTCGGGAATAGAACCCTCGCAGGCCCGTTGTCCTCGATGCCAGCGACTATAATCTACCATCGCAGTTGGCTCCTTGCCGACAGGTTTCCTGAAATAAGGATAAAAACTGTCCGCGTTTATAAATCCCTACACGATTTAACAAAACAGGTGGGTGCGACAGCTTGTTATGTCGGTAGTGGGCTCAAGCTAATAGAAACGAGGGCGGGAACACCGGATAATGAATAAATATAAGTTAGTTGAATTTAACTCCAATTTAATAATATTCAACTTAAAACTAATACAAATTTAATTAATATCGCGGTGTAAAAAAAATAAGTTATCACTCCAACGATAGAGTATTAAAGAAACCGACAACAAAGAAGTCGGTGCCCTTTAAATCGGTCGGCGCGATCATACACTCTCAGCCGCTATCGGCAATCCGCGCGCGTGAGAAAAACAAAGTAGATTATAATTGATTACAACCAGTCACACTCACACACGCTCGTAATTATTATCGCGTAACAAATGATGACTTACGAGAACGCCGTAGGTGCACCTGTAATAAACCGTCAGGCTGAATCTCTAGCCTCCAAGCTAGACGCCGACATGTAGGCTGCTGTGCCTTGCTGCCAGCGCACGGCCCAGTGTCGTTGCCTCGTCGTCGAAGAATACCAAGTTGCCTGGGGATGACAATCCTGTGGCTGACTTGGCTTGGTTTCGACAATATCACCCGAGCACACGCGACACAACGAAACCGATCTCTCACTCGTACTTTCAATAATTTTATGTGCGTTCGAATCGTTAGCGTTGCGTATTCGAACACGTGCGGCGATTGGAATGACTTCAGTCCTCCTACTACCCGGCCCGATATTCTACCGATTCCCGCGCTTTCCATTCCCACTCGTGCTGCGTTCTAACGGTCGCGCGGCAAACATGAAATTAATTCAGCGTCATCGCGATTTATTAACTCGACCGTTACAGTTTTTATCAGTGGTTATGAGAAATTATTTCTGTATGACAGCTTTTATATTTTTAGGGCCTTCTAAAGTTGTCCTGAAGTTTAATTTCAAATTATAGAGCTATAGAAACATTATTTCTAAAGATACAGAAGTTGAATTTTTATTCTAACATGAGTCGTTCTCTTATCAATAAAAATTCAGTTTCTGTATCTTTAGAAATAATGTTGCTATAGCTTTATAATTTGAAATTAAACTTCAGGACAACTTTAGAAGGCCCTAAAAAATATCAAAGCTGTCATACAGAAATAATTTCTCATAACCACTAATAAAAACACGTATCTAACTTTCCATCGAGCACAACTCAAAAAGAGTTTTTTAGATATCTTTTTTACTATTTAATATTTTTGTTTGAAACTTGGCCATCAACTTTAGAACAATAAAAGAAAAGTGAAAAGCTAATTAAGATAATTTTAAGATGATTATTCTAAAAATTCAATCAAATTAGTCATCTAAATTTATACTACAGAATTGCTTGTGTGATGGCATAAAAGATTCTTGGTTTGAATAGTAAAATAAAAAATTGATGATTTAATATCATAATTTAATTCAAAAAACTTTTTCCATTACATATAATTAAGAGTCTAGAATTGTTCTTTGTCTTTTTCATCTCATAAAGTAAGAGAATCTGGCTTGAAAAAAAATCCATTCATAAACACTGGAACACACTGAAAAAAAGCGTTTGCAGTCTCAAACCGCATAAGTCATTTCATGCATATTTTTTTAATTGTTGTTTCATTAGAAACTTATTTTATTGATAGTAATAAACAGTTACATCTGATCAGAATTACTTTCAATATTTAATCTTAAAAAGTAAGTTATATGTATGTTTAAGTGCGATGGAGTTTATATGCCACTCCCACAATTTCGACAATTTCGTCCGGGCTGAATCGGGGCCCCGTATGTACCCCGAGTCTAGCCACGTTACTCCTCGTACCGTCTGTAAACGGGCTGCCCGTACGGGTCCAGACTCATTGGCTGGGCTGCCCGGCTACAATTCCCTGTCGGGGTAACACCCTCAATCGAACGCATCGTTAGAGAGAAGCCACTCCGTCTTGAAGGACTACTTAAGAACCAATACCCCCAAATATCAAGATTGGGATGAACTTATCCCTTTTTCCATGATGGAATATGATTCCTCAGTCCATTCTTTAACCGGTTTTACCCCCTACGAAAAAGCTATGGGTAGAAATCCTAGAACTCCTTCGGGATGTCTAGACGATTTCGACAACGATACATACAATGGCTACATTTACGATCTAGCTGGGAGAATAGCCGAGATCCGAGAGTTAGCCCTGAAGAACTTAGAATCTTCAAAGATACATAATAAAAGATACGATGACGAATCTGCGAAACCCCTCGATGTAAAGCAGGGAGATAAAGTTTATGTTAATAAATGACCACGCAAAGGTAAGCTAGACAAATTTTACAACGGTGTCTTCGACGCGTATTTGACATTAAAATCCCTTTCTATCAGCGAACAATTTACGAAAACATCAACGTGTCATTTTGCTCTGACCAACTAAATTTCGCCAACGTGCTCACAGTAAATGCCCAGGCTGTTGGGAAATGGTTGTATTTCGTACAATGTGCTATTCTTCGCGTGAACATTGCCGACGGCACTTATGTACCAGAGAAAGACGAAAAGCATGTTTTCTGGAACAGAAAGCTAGCATGGTTCATAAATAAGTTGCAAAAGAAAGGTATATGACATACTAAAAAGAGATTAGTAGTGATTATTAATAAAACTTTTTCAAACGATCTTTATGGACTAAAATTTTCTTTCCATTTTGACTTTTAAAAGGGCGGTATTATTTGTACGTTCTTCGAGGACCCTCGATGTAAAGCAGGGAGATAAAGTTTATGTTAATAAATGACCACGCAAAGGTACGCTAGACAAATTTTACAACGGTGTCTTCGACGTCCTCGAAGAACGTACAAATAATACCGCCCTTTTAAAAGTCAAAATGGAAAGAAAATTTTAGTCCATAAAGATCGTTTGAAAAAGTTTTATTAATAATTACTACTAATCTCTTTTCAGTATGTCATATACCTTTATTTTGCAACTTATTTATGAACCATGCTAGCTTTCTGTTCCAGAAAATACGCTTTTCGTCTTTCTCTGGTACATAAGTGCAGTCGGCAATGTTCACGCGAAGAATAGCACATTGTACGAAACACAACCATTTCCCAACAGCCCGGGCATTTACTGTGAGCACGTTGGCGAAATTGAGTTGGTCAGAGCAAAATGACACGTTGATGTTTTCGTAAATTGTTCGCTGATAGAAAGGGATTTTAATGTCAAATTCGCGAATCTCAAACAACTGGTAGACAAGCTAACTAAATCCTTTCCTGATCAAGTAATGCCTGGATTTTCTGAACTCCGCTTAACGTGAAAACTACTTGCAATACAAGACCTGCATGAATCCATACAAGCCTATTTTATTTCGGAAGATTCTAATAATGAATCGTATAATCGGAAAACTCGAGGAGCACCTGTTGAAATAGCGGGTTGGGCCACAAAATCGCTCTTCGGAATTATGGATTCCTCCGATCGCGAATTGATGAATAAAGATATCGACCAATTATATAATTGCCAGAATAATTTATCAAAAGTTTCTCTTGAAGCGACCTATTTGATAAGTCAGAATTGGAGAATTTATACAGAATCAACAACAATTGATCAGCTCTTAAAAGACTGATATTATATTATTTTTAACGAATGTTCATAAAACTGATTCTATGTAAAAACAATTTAGTTTTTTATGTTTTAAAAAAGATTTATTTCATTTCTATAAAAACACTATAAAATTTTTTAAATTCACACTATAATTATTTTTATTATGATCAAATTAGTATCTAATTATTTACTTTATTATCTTATGTATTCAAGTATACAAAAATTATGCCGAAAATATAAGAAAAATAAAAGCTACTGGTGCATTAGCTGTTATTTTACTAGCTAAAAAAAGAAAGGTTATTGAAAGAAAATATTGGGTATCACCATTATTGCAAGCTAGACCTATTCATGAATTTTTTCACTTTAGAATTCCCATGATAAAGTTAGATGATTTGAGATTCCACAACTACTGTAGAATGACTGCAACACAATTTGAAATATAAGAAGAGTTAGTGGGTCCTTTAATTATGAAACAAGTTTGTGTGAGGGATCCAATTGAAGTAGCTGAAAGACTCATGCTTACTTTAAGGCAAGCCATTGGATAGTTCTAAGCATTTTCTACACCGTAAAAAAACTATAGTTACTTAGCTGACAAAAATTTTTACTTGTAATTATAAATTAAAGAGCCTAGACTCTAAAGTTTGTTTTAATGTATTATTAAAAAAAAAAGTTTTTTGATAATAGCTCAAAAGATATTGTTTATCAAAAAATTTCTTTAAAAAAATAGATGTTTGTAATAGAATAATTGATTTGAATTTTGTACATAATATAAAAAGAGATGAAATAATGAATATATATAGATTTATAAAAAAAGAATTTAATTTCATTCAGATTCTTAGTTCTTCTCACAGTTTTTTCAGCGATCTCTGCATTTTTGAGAGAGTTACAAGTGATTAAGAAAAAAAAATGCTTGATTTTTTTAGACCACCTCTTCAATTGTTTAAACAAATAATTCGATTTTTCTAAAAACTAAGATGGACAAAAATAGGGAACAACTCCAACGATTATTTTGATATAAATTATTAGAAGATTCGATTAAAATTGACAAAACGGTTGCATTTTTTTGTAAGTACCAAACATCCTTAATTAACTATTGATTTAACTCTAATGCACCAAGTATTAAAATAAAAATGAAAGTAATAATAAAATAAGTAACGTTATAATTATGACTAAAACTAAACATACCATCTAAAAGTTTTTGTTTTCATTTATTATTACTGTTAACTTTTTAAACACTTCCTAGCTGAAAAAATCCATATCGAAATCCGTAAGGAAACCCGTACGGGGACCCGTAAGGGTTTCCTTACGGAAAGGACCCCATACGGGTTTCCGATACTGATATTTGGTCAGGGTTTCCGTACGGGTTTCCATACGGGTTTTTTTTTTTTCATTTAATTTTATTTTCACACTATTTTTTTATTTATTTAATTTAATATTATTATTAGATATTGATATATTATTCTTTATAAGATTTAATTATTAATAATAAAATTATCGAAGAAAAAAGTTTTGTTCGACTGAGATTCGAACCCACGACCCCAGGCATGGCAGGCAGACACTCTACCAACTGAGCCATTGAGCTAGCTTGCTCGAAGACTTAAATTAAACTACTTTAACAACTGTTTTATATTTGATTTTTAACTAGTCTCTCTCAGCGCGCAAACACGAGCAATTATATTGCATTATCTAAATCTAAAACAAATTTTGTCGAAGCTTCATCTAAATTAAAGGGCTTAACCGACAATAAGTTGTATATTAAAGGAGTTTAATTGAGGTCTTGATGCATGCTAGCTCAATGGCTCAGGTGGTAGAGTGTCTGCCTGTGATGCCTGGGGCCATGGGTTCGAATCTCAGTCGAACAAAATTTTTTTCTTCGATAATTTTATTCAAAATAATTTTATTATGAATAATTAAATCTTATAAAGAATAATATATCAATATCTAATAATAATATTAAATAAATAAAAAAATAGTGTAAAAATAAAATTAAAAGAAAAAAAAAAAAAAAAAAACCCGTATGAAAACCCGTACGGAAACCCTGACCAAATATCAGTATCGGAAACCCGTATGGGATCCTTTACAGGAACCCTTATGGGTCCCCGTACGGGTTTCCTTACGGATTTCCATATGGATTTTTTCAGCTGGGTTATGAAAAGTTATAATAGTTCATTTCCCAGAAAAAGAGGGGGTTAATGATAAATTGGTGACGTACTTTTAGAGGGAGGGGTTGGCGAAGATGTGACTATCTGTTACAAGGGGGGGGGGGGCGTCAGAAGTGTCTAAAAAATTGGTGACGTACTTTGTGAATGACCCCTGACGTCTAAAAAAAAAAAAAAAAATATGAGTTTAATAAATGGACTGGTTAATCATCCCCCAAGCTCTAAACCCCCAAATATCCTGGGCGCTCGTGGTCAACGAAAAAACTGGTCAGCTATCCCCCAAGCTTTAAACCTCCAGATACTCTGGGCGTCCGAGTTCAACAAAAAGACTGGTGGGCTATCCTCCAAGCTCTAAACCCTCAAATACCCTGGGTGCCCGAGTTCAACAAAAAAATTGGTCAGCTATCCCCCAAGGGGGAACTCGGGCGCCCACAGTATTTGGGGGTTTAGAGCTCGGAGGATAGCCCACCAGTCTTTTTGTTGAACTCGGACGCACAGAGTATCTGGAGGTTTAAAGCTTGGGGGATAGCTGACCAGTTTTCTCGTTGACCTCGGGCGCCCAGGGTAGTTGGGGGTTTAGAGCTTGGGGAATAGCCGACCAGTTTTTTCGTTGACCTCTGGCGCCCAGGGTATTTGGGGGTTTAGAGCTTGGGGGATAGCCGACCAGTTTTTTTGTTGAACTTGGGTGCCCAGAGTCTTGGACACCCCTAAGTAATTGTAAAGGGTGTCTTCTACTAGCTTAGGGAGTGTCAGGACACCCCCCCCCCACCCCCGTTGTTGCGCGCATGCTTTTTAGTAATTCTGAAAAATTTTGACGGTAAAATGCAAAACCAATTTTTATCTTTCTTTTACATTTTTCCAGGGATTTTTCTATACAATATTTAATAGATTCTTTTACAGGAATATTATTTGATGGATCAGTTTTATCTATATTTGAAGAATAATACTCAACATCGGATTCTTCGATCCATTCAGTATCTTCTGCTCCTGTTTCTTGATCTTTTTTTATAATCATTAATTAGCGTACTCGTTGAGCTGCAATTTTAACGGGTCGAATTTTGGTAGCACGAGCCGATGTTTTTTTGTGCGTTTCTTTAATATGCTTTTTAGAAGACGTGCAATTCATTTTGATGATTCATCATCATTTTCCTCTTTTCTTTTCTTATATTCTCTCATTAAATTATTTTTGTCAATTGAATCCTCAGATCGAGAATTAATTGTATTTGAAAAAATCAGAAAAAAATCTCAACTTCAATTCAAGACACGTGTTCACCGTGCGTGTTAATCAAAATTATGGATCTACAATTCAGTCACTCAAAAGTAATTATCACAAAATGAATTCAAAAAAAAAATTCGTTCTGCAGAGTATTTTAAATAAGAAAAAAAAAACTTGATGTGAGTCTTTGAATCATTCAACTTCCGTTTTTAAAATTAAATTATCCTTCTCTTTTTTTGAAATAAATCACAATTTAGAAGTCATAATATATAGCTCGATTTTTCAATTTCTCTTAGAATCGCTAACAAAAAAAATTTTATTATTTTACCGTTTGTAATAAAAGAAAAAGTTTTCTTTGTTTTTGAATTTAAGAAATCAAATTTTACTTGATGAATTTTCCAATTAACCAATTCATTTTTATTTTTTTACTCACTTACAAAATGTGTTGTGGAGTTGATATGATCACGCGTTGACAGCTGCTTCTAGAAGAACGCCTCGTGGATCGGGTCGTCTTGAGCACTTCCCTTCTCCTCGCCACGGACCGGCGTCGCTGACTTCTGTTCGGATGGTAAACAACCGATCGAGTGCGTGGTGGGAGAATTTAAAATCCCACTTGACCAATTTCACCCACATCCATTTACCCATTCTATCCGACTCGTTTTACATTCTTTCTCTTAATTTTTTTCTTGTTTACAAAAGTAAACATACTCCGAGCCGAACCTAGGTGATATCAACAAAGATGGCGGCGAGGAAATAAGTGTTTTCGATTTTTTAATTTCTTTTATTTACATAACGAATAATCTTGGAATTAATTATCAAATTAACTGCATACCCTAGACCTCAAACCCCAAAAACTCTGTGCGCCGAAATTCAACTAAATCATTTAAAAATAAACTAAAAATCCCCCAAGCTTCAAACCCACAAAACGCTGGTTGTCCGAGTTCAATTTTTAAATAATGTAATAATCCCCCAAGCTTTAAACCCACAAAACTGTGGGCGCCCGAGTTTAATTTTTAAATAAAAAAATATAAATAAACTAATAATCCCTCAAGTTTTTAATCTATCAAACGCTGGGCGTCTGAGTTTAATTTTTTGAATAAAAAATATAAATAAACTAAAAATTCCTTTTTAACCTCGTGCATCGCAAGTAATAACTTGAGTCCCTCCGATGAGAGCCAAAAGAACGGCGGGGGCTCCCTGCGCAATCGACTAGTGCGCATAGCAGATCAGCTGTCACTCGGAACTAATAATGTGCCGGGGAGGCCCACTAATTGCAGCCCTCGCCTTCGGCTCGGGCTGCAACCGCAGCGGGCCTCCCCGTCACAGTTTAGTCCCTCGGTGAATAATATACTATAATCTTTAAACCCACAAAACGCTGAGCGTCCAAGTTTAATTTTTAAATAAACTAATAATCCCCCAAGCTTTAAACCAACAAAACGCTGGGCGTTCGAATTCAATTTTTAAATAAACAAATAAAATTAACTTATATCATCCCAAGCTTTAAACCCACAAAACAATGGGCGTCCGAATTCCATTTTTAAATAAACTATTAATCCCCCAAGCTTTAAACCCACAAAATGCTGGGCATCCGAGTATAATTTTTAAATAAAAATAAATAAATAAACAAATAATCCCCCAAACTTTGAACCCACAAAACGCTGGGCGTCCGAATTCAATTTTTAAATAAACAAATAAAAATAAACTAATATTCCCCCATGCTTTAAACCCACAAAACAATGGGCGTCCGAGTTTAATTTTTAAACAAACCATTAATCCCCCAAACTTTAAGACCACAAAACGCTGGGAGTAGTAGAGCTAAGAGAGTACGAGCACAAGTGCCCGTTCTCTTGTATGTTTTAGAGCTGTGCCCGCTCTCACGTACTTTTTTGGGTTCGCTCTCTCGTACAGTATTGTGCCCGCTCTCTCGTACTGTTTTGGGCCCGTACCTTTTTGAGGGCGGGCACCTGGGGTCGTGCTAGGGGCTAGCCGCTGCTGGCTAGCCGGTAGCTTCACTCATTTTTAAAAATATTTTAATTTTAATTCATCAATTTTTTACATTTGTTCAATTCATTTACGACATTTCAATTTGAAAACTATTTTTTTAATTAAATTATCAAAGAAAAAAAAAAAAATTTTAGTTCAACCGGGGTTCGAACCGACGATCCCAGGCACGACAGGCAGACTCTCTACCACCTGAGCATTAAGCTGACATGAAACAGTATTTTATTTACACTACTTTTCCAACTATTTTATATTACTTTTAAATAATTTAGTAATAAATTGCGTATTTAAATATTTATTGATATTTTTACTCTTAATTGGTTTTATATGTATCAATAATAATATTTTTAATTAAATTACGAAAGAAAAAATTTTTGGTGTAGAGGGATTCGAACCGACGATCCCAGGCACGGCAGGCAGACACTCTACCACCTGAGCTATTAAGCTAGCTTACACATGTACTTTAGTTAAACTACATGATACGCGGCGGCGGCCTGTTTGTAATTAGGCCACCGCTTGTACCTTGCCACCCTTTGATATGCAATGCCGATCGCTACCTCTATGATGTCGCGGTTTTAGAACTGTGACGATTCTTCGAACTGTGACGATTCTTCGAATATAAAAACTTCGGCAGTGAAATAATATTAAATAATATATTGATTTTACGCTACCGGAGTTCGCGTGATCTTACAAGGCGAGATCATACGCGGCGGCGGCCTGTTTGTAATCAGGCCGCAGCTTGAACCTTGCCGCCCTTTGATTTACACCGCTGTCGCTACCCCCTTTTTGATCCACCACGCGCACGGTGCAACACGGTTCCAAGAAACTCTTCGGCTCTCTTGGGTTTACAGACTGCGAAAACCATATAAATACACGTCGTCCTCTGCGAGTTCATCAGTTATCAAGTGACCCTTGACCCGAGAAGATGGGCTACGCAAAGGACGAAGTGCTACAAAAGGAGCTCGAGGAGTTTTTGGAGTTCCGCGCTGCTGCCGGCTACGACCCCACGATGGAGGCGCAGTGCTTGGAGGACCTGCAGCGATTGGAGGAAGAGTCGGCCGACGACTTCCTCCAGGAGTTCGGCGCCCTACAACAGCCGCAGCCCCTGCACACCCCCATGCAGCAGCAGCAGCATGAGGAGGAGGATGAGGAGATGCTGATGGAGGACGTGTGGTATTTACAAGAACAGCTCTGGGTCGGTGAGGATTTCATCACCAGCGCCTCATTCTTCAAGGACCCAGGTCTGTTCCTGATGAGCCTCGAGGGGGAGCTGCAGAGTCGCAACGCGCTGCCTCTGAGCCAGCTGCTGGAGCAGGAGGAGAGGTGCAGTCAGTGGATTTTAGATGACGCCAGTTTTTTTTTTTTTTTTTAACGTGTTTGTGTGATTGAAATAAATTCGTGCGTGTGCGTATGTATGACTGGTTGCCTGCGTACAGTATGAATGTGAAATTTAAATTTGTGTGTGCGTGTGTGTGTGTGCGTGCGAATGAGTGTATGTATGACTAGTGCCTGTGTTTAAGATACAAATTTTTATGCATGATAGGAATGAGTGTTTAATTTCAAAAAAAAATTTTTTTTCGATTTCCAGTTGCGGCTGACCCCTTCGCCACCACCACCAGCTCCACCGGCCCCACTGCTTCGCAGAAAGGTTTTGGGTAAGGACTTGAAGTCCAAACCTAAAATTTAAAATAGTAAGTTTTTAATTACTAATTTAACTTAACTAAACTAACTAAACTAACTAAAATTTAACTTAACTTAACTAATTTTTGTTTTTAGACCAGAAGCTGAACCTTTTAATAAAAAAGTGGGTGGTAACTACCACTTTAAGAAGCTGCCGCCTACAGTGGTGGAATCATTGGGTCCCTCTTCAGCAATCGAGCCCGCAGTGGCCCCGGCATCTCCCAAAACATCTGAGGAGATATTTGAACTGATGTGTCACATGCCAGGACCACTAACCGAGTTACCACCGTCGCCAAAGCGGGTTGCATCATTGCTGCCACCGCCACCATCGTACCCGGAGGTCACTACAGCAGCAGCAGCATTATGCGATTTGGCTGTTCGGCGACTGAGGCAGACCCCGCCACCGAGGATTGGCTACTCGCCACCCCAGGAAGTGTCAGCGGCGCTGGCAATGCTAATGCTGAAGGGGACTCCCCCACCAAAGAATGGAGCATCGCCACCGCCGGAAGTGGAGGAAGCCGTGGCAGGTTTGGTGGAGCTAGTGTCACAGTCCTCACACCCAATTCGCGAGGATCAACCCGTGGGTGTTAGGGTTCCACCTCCTCTTCTTCCAAACATTTTGGAGGATACGGAGCAGTGTCCTGATCACTTGGCTGTACTCGCAAGTCCATCGATGCCCTCATTGGATCCTTTATGTCCTCCTGTTGCACCTCGATGCAAACGACGGTGGGATGCAACTGAGATTTGCGAGGTGCAACAGAATAAAAAAAGGCATCCTTTAGGCATCGTTTGCTCCTGAGAGAAGCCAAGTGATGAAGCCAAGCCCACTCCTACCCGAGGCAAAATGTCTAGCGAAGAGTTGGAGGAGTGGGTGAAAAATCAACCCTACGAGCCATGGGTAAGAGTCCCCACGCGGTCTATCTGTGGAGGAAGACCATTGCCTACCAGCTATGCGTTGCCTAGGCCTATGATTTTTCATAATTTTAAATGTTAATTTTTGTATTTTTTTAAAACTAACTACTTTTGTAAAATAAAATATTAAAATAAAAAAGCACTGTTTCTATTTACAGAGTTTATTTAAAAATAATAAAAGAAATAAATTTAATTAAAAAATACTTGTTTTTATTTATTTAATGAAAAGAAAGAGATAGAGAGGGGCTATACGGAGAGGGCTTGTGAGATGGATTGATCATCACAGGTAGGGAGCAAGGATGGTGCTCCCATCACTTTCTCTCTTTCTTTTTTATAAAATTAACTAAAAATCATTCTAATATACATATATAATTTTACTATCATAATATTTTATTTTATATTAAATCGACTTTTGTAAGTAGAATAAAAAGAAAACTTATTTTGAACTAAAAGAAATATATTATAATCATAATACAGTATTCTTTATAAAATCTTTAAGACATTTTAATTCACTATAAAGTTCTGCTAGTTTCTTGCAATTTATCCTTAATCCCTCGGTAAATGAAGTCCACCTCGTCTTGTCTTTCTCGAGCTTCGATCAGCCAGGCCCGACGTCTCACCAACCATCTCTTCAAGGCGTAACCATTTGCCACAGCGCAGACTGCACCAGGTCGAAGAGGGTGGTACTCGTAGAAGAATGGACACTTCTTCTCCAGGGTCTTCAACGAAGGACACCGAATTTCATCCATATCAACCACCAAGCTGTAAAAAAAAATAAGGTGAAGGTAAGTAAGGGTAAGTTAAGATTAGGTTAGGTAAGTTAAGGTAAGTTTCAATTAGGTCAGATAAGTTATGTTAAAAGAACTAACATTCCAGGAAGGAGGGACTCAAGGATCTTCTTCTTCTCGGAACCCTTAGTGTAGACCCGGGTGGCATCTCGAAGGGCACCCTGGATTACCCTGGTGCAGGCTGTGTACGGGACGAAGCCGGAACTCCAAGGGATGCCATGGTAATGCCTCTCCAACCAACGGTTCGTCCTCTGCTCCTCCTCCAGGAGTTTCCCCAAAGCACACGATGGTTGGAACAAACAGATGGTCGGGAGCCTCAGATCGTCCACGGGGATGATGGCCAACTCCTTCACCTCAAGCAGGTTGGATGATCTCCTGAAGCCCTGGATGTCCACCACGTATTCAGCCATGTCGGTTGTCCAAGTCAAAATGATGGCTGCAGCAAAGAGGGTCGCAGCTTATATAGCAAGAGTTTCTGTAGGGACGAGTCACAGCTGCACTAGGATTCCTAGAAATTTGACTCCAATTCTCATCATTGTTGATTCTTGAAATTTCAGGAAAAATTCGTGTACCTAGCTCCCCCTCCCTTGGCCTGGAGTGTATAAAACTGAGCTCTCTAGGCTCTGCTCACTCATTCCATCTTACTGCTCCGAGTCGAGTAGTACTCTCTTACGATTTTTAGTGTTTTTTGTTCACAGTACTTCAAGTCAGCCAGTGCCTTTCATCAGTCAGTGTTCCAGTTTGTCATCATGTCTTCGCTGGATTACTTCGGGGTCAACATTAAGGCTCTCCTTAATTCTCTTCAACAACATGCTGATTCGGCGGACAACAGCGAGCTGCAGCAATGGTTGGATAAATCAGGGGAAATGAAAGGGATTCTCCAGAATTTGCTTGTTTCTAGGGATTTAATCGTTCATCAGAAGCGAAAGTGTGCAGCCTACGTCTTTCAACTTGCCAACATTAAAAAAAGACTTGAAAATTTGTTGTTGGTAACTGGAGGAGAGCTAGTGGTTCCTGGTGAAGTGGAACCTGTTGCCGAAGGAGAGCTAGTGGTTCCTGACAAAGTTCAACCTGTTGCTGAAGGAGAGCCAGGGGTTCCTGATGAAGTACAACCTGCTGAGTTACCTAAGGACACGGTGAAGTGGGAAGAAATGCCAAGTGTTTTCCAGAATCATATTAAATCTGGAATCATAATTAACTTGATGCATAAAGATGTGAAATCTTTCCTCCAGGACTCTAGGGCATTGTTCGAGGAAAAGGTTAGTGATTCTTTAAAAATTCATAATGCTTTGATGGTTAGTGTTGAACTCTCATCGGAGTATGTGATTTTGAAAAGTGACATTGAGACCAATGAAGTGAAACATTTCAACACTGCGAGTCAACCTATATTTGAGACGACCGATTTGCGTGAGTGGTACGATCAAAACGTTATCGATCCTGTGCTGCACCAAATTGAAGAGTTTGAAGGCTGTGGATCAGGTTGGACCTTGCGACAGATTCTAAGCATGGTAGTCAGCATGAAGCACTACCAACCGATGCTTGCAGGCTCTCACATTCCGTTACCACCTTCCATACAAAAGAAACAAGCATGTGTTAATGTTGACAACGAAGATGATGAGTGTTTCCGTTGGGCAATTCTTTCCGCTTTACATCCAGTTAAAAGAAATCCTAATCGAGTCGGTAATTATACTCCATATTCCAATGAACTAAATTTTTCTGGTATATCGTTTCCAGTAAAAATGAAACAAGTGAAACAGTTTGAGAGACAGAACGATGTCTCTGTAAACATCTTTGTTCTGAAGAAGCGTGGTAACCAGTTTGAAGTGTGCATGGCTCATGTTACTGACTGTTACAAACCCACTCACGTCCATTTGCTTCATGTTCAAGACCACTATGCTGATGGGAAAGAAGAACTCAATGAACCTGTGAACTACATCTCGAAGAGTCATTATGTCTGGATCAAAGATTTGAGTCGATTGGTTAGTAAGCAGTTGACTGACCACAACGGTAAGAAGTACTTTTGTGACCGCTGCTTACGTTACTATGACACTGAACCAAAACTAGTTGATCACAGAGTCATCTGTCAACAGTTTAACACTTGTAAAATTGAACTACGCAGTGAAAAAGACAAGAAACTTAAATTTAAAAATTTTAAAAATATGGAAAAAGTGAGTCATGTGATTTATGCCGATTTCGAAAGTTTGCTGAAGCCCACAGGTAATCCTCGCAGCCCACAACAACATCAAGCCTTCAGCGTTGGTTACTACTTGAAAAATAGCTACGACGATAGCCAATCGTACTACAGAAGTTACCGGCAATCTGAAGACGGTCAGCAGACACCTGCGGAATGGTTTGCAAAGGAGCTGAAGAGGATTGCGTCTGAGATTGAGCAGTTGCATAAAAATCCCAGAGAAATTATTCTCACTGAACGTGATTGGAATAATTTCAATCAAGCCGCGTCATGTTATTTGTGTAACAGAGGGTTTTTCAATAGGTCAGACCCTAAAGTGAAGGACCACTGCCATTTTACAGGCAAATACAGAGGTGCAGCCCACAGGTAAGTTTAAAATAATTTTGGGTCGGTAAAACAGTTTTCGAATTTTAAATAAAATTTTTCTTTCAGGTCGTGTAATTTGAAGTTTAAGGCAGCTAAATTTGTTCCTGTGATTTTCCACAACCTTTCGGGATATGACGCTCACTTTTTGATCAAGGAAATTACTTCAAAGAAAATCCTTGATGGTGATATGACTGTAATTGCTCAAAATAAAGACCGTTACATTTCATTCACGAAATACATCAAGGGTTGTGTGATCAACTTCCGATTCTTGGACTCGTTCCGGTTTATGGCGTCATCCTTGGACCAGCTGGTCAAAAACCTCCCCGACAAGGACATTGCCGTTGGAAATCTCCGTCAAGCTAGCTTGGAAGATGATCAAATTGAGTTGCTCACCGTGAAAGGTCATTACCCTTACGAGTACACTGACTCTTTTGAGAAACTCAATGAGACGGAGCTTCCCGAACGGGAAAAATTCTACAGCAGTTTGACTGACACCTTTATTGGAGAAGATGAGTACACCCACGCCAAGGATGTATGGTCCAAACTCAACGTGCAAACTCTTGGAGAGTACTCGGACATCTATCTAAGGTCAGATGTCTTGTTGCTCTGCAACGTTCTTGAAAACTTCCGTTCGACGTGTTTGGAAGCCTACAGCCTGGATCCTGCCTGCTACTACACCACAGCTGGCCTATCGTGGCATGCCATGCTTAAACAAACAGAGATTGAGTTGGAACTGATAACGGACATCGATATGCTTCTTTTCATTGAGAAGGGGATCCGGGGTGGTATCAGCCAGTGCTCCAACCGATACTCGGAAGCAAACAACCCCTACATGAAAGAAGGTTGACCCTGACAAGAATGAGAAATACCTCGTATACCTCGATGCCAACAACTTATATGGGTAAATATGACGTCATTATCAATTATTTATCTATTTTTTAAATTTCTTATGTTTTTATTTACAGTTGGGCCATGTCCCAGTATCTTCCGCACGGTGGGCTCAAGTGGGTGGGGGGTTTGAGCGATCCTGACTTCTACGTCGTTCCAGAGGACAATGACATCGGCTACTTTCTGGAAGTGGACATCGAGTATCTGGAAGATCTTCATCTGGAGCAACAAGATCTCCCCTTCTGTCCGGAACATATGGCGCCACCTAACTCCAAGCACAAGAAGTTACTCACGACCATGTTACACAAGGAGAAGTACGTGATCCATTAAAGGGCTTGGATTCAAGCACAAAAACACGGTCTCAAGGTCAAGAAAATTCACCGAGCAGTTCAATTCAACCAGTCTCAGTGGTTGAAAAAATACATTGATTTCAACACTGAGAAAAGAAGACTTGCGAGAAACAAGTTTGAACGTGACTTCTTCAAATTGCTTAACAACATAATATACGGCAAGACGATGGAGTCACAGCGAGATCACGTGGACGCAAGAGTGGTTACCGTCTGGCCCAATCGGTATGGGGCTGAGGCTTGATCGCTTGTCCAAATTTCCACAGCCTCGTGGAACTTGCTGAAGACGCTGTGCTGGTTCAGATGAAGCAGAGCAAAATTAAGATCGACAAACCACTCTACATAGGTTTAAGTTGCTTGACATCTCCAAGACCCTGATGTACGACTTCCACTACAACAAAATGAAAAAGTCGGTCGGTTCCAAGTGCAAATTGCTCTACACAGATACAGACAGTTTCATCTACGAGATCGAAGGAACCGACGTATACAAGGTCATGAGAGAGCATCCTGAGTACTTCGACACTTCCGCTTACCCTCCAGACAATCGTTTCGGGATAAAACCTGATAACGAGAAGAAGGTGGGCCTCATGAAAGACGAGTGCAACGGCGAAATCATGACTCACTTCATCGGATTACGCAGTAAATTATACAGCTTTCTGGTAGAAAATGAGGCACCTGTGATGAAAGCCAAAGGGGTCAAGTCAACAGCAATCAGAAGACTAACTTTTGAGGATTACAGGGAGTGCCTTTTCGAGAAAACCATTGTCAAATGCCAGCAACACTTGATCCGTTCCAAGAAACATCAGGTCATTACGGAGTATCAAGAGAAAGTGGCTTTGAGCCCTTACGACGACAAGCGATACTTAATTCCTGGAAGTACCGATACTTTACCATGGGGCCACAAGGACATTGAGAGGTACCAGGAATTGGAGGAAGAATTCCAAGTGACAGAGCCAATGGAGGTGGCAGAAGGAGTGGGGACAGCTGTACTTATAGAGGCACCCCGGGCTCTCGAAGTCATTCCAGTTGTGAACGAGCCAAACAGCAGACTTCCAGCAGCAGACAGCAGATCTCCAGCACTTCCAGACGACGACGGAGCAGCTCCACTACTTCCAGCAGCAGATAGCCGACTTCCACAAGACGACGCTGCAGAGTATCCAGACGACGACTTCCTGGACATCCCGTTGGACCTTGACTTCTACGAAGACTCGCCACCAGCCAAGAGACCCCGTCTATCCTGAGTAAGTATGGTTTTCACTTTTCCATGAAACTTTTATTCTTTAATGAGATTTTCAAAAATTAATTATAAATCTTATTTATTTTCCAGAAAAATGGATTTAAACAGCCTCAACAACCTGGCCTCCAACTCCTACCTCCCTAGGAAGTCCTGGAACGACCTGGCCCTGAATGAGAGCTACATGGTCACCGAGATCAAAAAGGTCACCACACGCTACGGACCAAAGATGGTCTTCGTCATCACCGAAGGTTCCAGTCCATTCCAAATTTTTATTCCAACGCGCATCTCTGATGCCCTCTACGAGAACGACGACATGTTTAATAATTTAGCAGCTAAAGCGAATAAATTAGAATTATTCATTTTGAATTTGGGTGATAGTAAATTCAAATTCATGTAAATATTAGTTAATAAACCAACAAATTCATTTTAATTTATTGTGTTTTTATTTATTCAAATATAATACAAATTTATTTATTCAAATATAATACAAATTATAAATCATTCTTGTGTATCCAGCTGTTTTGACTTTTGTCAAAACCTAACCATTTAACATATAGTTTATCACCTTGTTTTTTAATTACTTTTTCAACTAAAAAAACATCCGGATGTTTAACCCTTAAAAGTTCTTGTTCGTAAAAGCAGCCAGAAATTGGTTCACCTTTGTGATCCTTCAAATGATAGGTAACTGGTTTAGTCTTGAGTACTCTGGTAACTGTGAAAATTTCCGTTGTCCAATTAGGTGTATAACCTTTTTCAAACAAGTGTTTTATTTTGCTAACTCTAACTTTATCATTAACTTTAAATTTTATCTTAATTGAAAGCTTTCTATTGTCCATAAAGCGCTTGAGAACTTCAGCTTCGTTGGTAGCAGTGACGTCCTTGGGTTTCATGCCAATTGTCCTATGTTTGGTATTGTTGTATTTTTCAATTAACTCAGGTAATAGATCGAGCCACTGATAACTCCCTTGTAAACTGAATTGCTTCCACATCTTGTTTTTTAAAGTTCGATTAAATCGCTCAACAATGGATGCTTTGAGATTACTGTAAGTTGAATACATGTTGATTTTATGATTTTTCATTAGACCTTGAAAGTCTTTGTTGTAAAATTCCTTTCCACGATCAACATGAAGGTTCTTTGGAATTCGCTTCTCATTAAGAATAGAATTCATGGCTTCGGTAACGTCCTTACCAGATTTTGTTTTTACAGGCACACCCCAGGCATACTTTGAAAAAACATCTATCGCGGTGAGCAAGTATCTGAATCCTTTGTTCTCCCTTGAGTAGGATTGCATCTCTACGAGATCAGCTTGCCAGGTTTCATCAATACCCCGAACATCAAATTTTCTTCGAGGAAAATTACGACAAGCAGGCTTGTGAAGTTCTTCGACCACCACCTCTTTTTTATTCATCTTTTTTAACAATTTTAGCGTTTATTTGCAGGATACTCTTGTCAATGTCGTCTCTGTGACCTTCAATAAATTCAAATAGTTCATCAACTTTCTTCTGAACGTTGTCGTTTATCTCAGTTTTGTGATTGCTTACAATAGCACTCAAATCATCCACGTCACTTCTCAATTTTTTCGTAATCTCATACAGACTTTGAAGTTCCAATCCAATCAGGTTTTTGATAGTTTCTAAATTAACGGCGTCGTTAGATTCTACAGGTGCAGCTAGGTTGCAAAGTCGTTTGCCTTCTGCATCAAACTGACCAGTTTCGGTTAATTTATAACCTATACCAGAAGCACCTCGAACGCCCTCTGTATTCTTTTTTAAAGCATGTCCGAACACGTCAACACTCATTTTGATAATGATGAAGAATCATCGAAATCAGATCAATATATAGCCAGCTTCTCGGAGTTCTTCGATGATTGAGTGAATTTCGTTCTCATGATTATAATTACCAGCTGATCTTTCGGCAACCAAAAGTTGAAGACGTTCCACGAGCTCATTAGGATTATCCCAGTAAACAAGATCCATACGGGTATTACGCTTGGCAACTTTGTATCGAGGTAAGAGTCCACTCCCGGTCGATTCAAACATGCGTTTAATTGTATTATTGTATTTCCAACTGGAAATATGTTTTTTTAATTGACCGTTGGTATTTTTATGAGCATTTGATTCCTCAAGAATTTTTAGATAGTTTGATTCATCCTTCATAGAAAATTTTTCAGGATTCTTTTTTACAATAAGATCTTGCAACCCTTGAGTTCTTGGAAATGACTTATTGTTTACGAAAATCTTATCTTTCGAAAATCGTAAAATGGCATTCCCAAGCTCATACTAATGGTTTGTTTTTTTCTTAATTCCATATAGTTTATCTTGCTCTGCTGCAACGAGTTCGATTTCTTCTCCAAAAGAGTCTTCTTTAATAGAGTCTTCGTCACTCTGAAAATTATCCTCAAATTTAATCAAATCACTCTTTCGATCCTCAAATTTAATCAAATCACTCTTAAAATCCTCTAATTTTTCTTCTTTTTTCATAGAATCTGATTTTTTATGATTCACGAGTTCTTGGAGGGGAGTAATGATGGGTTTGAACGTTTCATTCATGACTTTTTCTCTACCATCTCTTTGAGATTTAACCAAATTGTATTTCTGCTTTACAGCTTGACGTGCTTTGACAAGCTGCTCCAGCATATTTTTTTCTCTTTCTATATGAGACATGTTGACCTCTTTAAATCTTACTATAGAGTGATGACGCAGTCATTTAGTTGGTTATATTTATAGCAAAATTATCAAAGCATTTGCGATATCGACCAGAGTTTATCGGTCTGTCCTTATCTATGACAACAAATGTATGATTATCTTTCCAACATTCTGAACAGAAATTCCTGAAACTCGTGTAAGGCATGTCAGTGTTGACGTGATCGTCGTACACATGTTTCAAATTTACATCATCTTGTCTGAAGAGTACGAGTAGATTAACGTTATCTCGTACAAGATGTTTTGGCACTTGAGCATATGACTGACAAAGATAGAAAGAATCCACTTTAGCATGTCTACCCATGCAGAAGAATGCTTTCACGTTATCTTGTTTTTCGCAAGCAACGTCATCAAAAATCATTAATGAATTCGGGAGAGCGTCTTTTGGTGATATTACATCCCCCAAAAAAACCTCAAAAAGGTAAACGAACTTGGGGAGAGTTTTAGCACCAGAACATTTTTTTTTTTTAACAAAAAATCGTGATATCAAAATGGTAGTTTTATGATTTTAAAAATACGACATTTATTTGTTAATTCTACGAAAGTCTACCAAACCCTTATTTAAGATTCCTTTTTGGCTATTGTAAGGTATGGTAGAGTTTCGTAGAATTAAAAAATAAATGTCGTATTTTTAAAATCATAAAACTACCATTTTGATATCACGATTTTTTGTTAAAAAAAAAAAATGTTCTGGTGCTAAAACTCTCCCCAAGTTCGTTTACCTTTTTGAGGTTTTTTTGGGGGATATCACTATTTTTTGTTTGTCATAAAATTTTATTTAAACTGTATTTATAGTCTCTCCTTTATTTAAATAATCAAAGTAAAATAAAAATTTCGAACCCTCAGATTTTTTTTAAAGAACTTTGTCATAAAATATCAGTTTTCAATTAAGTCAATTCAAATTTAAAAGCAAGTGTAGAAATTCGCAAAAATTTGTTGTTGCTATTGCTTCAAAAACTTTAAAATCAACACAGGTACTAATGAAATAAGGAAGTAGGCTCAATTTAAAACGAAGCTAACTACAAGTAAAAAAATTTAATAACGATTGATCATGATAGCTTTTATATTTTTATTAATCTATCAATAGGTTCTATATTATTTTGCTTCATTATTTAAATATTTCATTTTATGCAATGAAAGAAAAAAATATTCAAATTAAATCAAAAATGTTTTTTTTTTTCAATTATCTTAAAAAAGAAATTATTAAACGAATTTAAAATTATTTTTTCATTAAAAGCGCAACTGCGCCATCTGGTGAAGGTTCTGTGAAATGCCGATCGACGTTTGAAAAATTTTCGAACGCTGTGGAAAGTCCAAAAAAAAGTCCAAATTCAAAAACGTGAGTTGATGAATGAGGAAATTAAAAAAAAATACGATGCGAAATAAATCCTAGTCTGTTGTGTCGTGAAAAATAAGCGTACTCAAGTGATTTTATAAAGCAGGTAACGTGTTTTCATTTTTAAATAAAAAATTAAACATTGTTAGTAGGGTTAAGGTAGCTCCAGTTGCTGTAAATAAAGCACGGCAGCTGGCTACGATTTTGGCGCGAAAAACTCTCCCCAAGCCTGCTACCGCTGGCTTTGATCTTCGTGCTCACTAAATGGAAAATATTTTACATCATCTATGGGCTCTAAAAGATCTTTCAGAAATTTATATTTCGGTTGGTTGAGAGATTTCGAATAAACATACACATTCTCGAATCTGAGACCATTTTCTTGCGTAATGAGAGCCAATAAACTATTGGTCTTTCCACAGTTGGAAGGTCCGCAGAATACTGCTCTTATCGTATCCGGAAGTAAATCACCATGTCTCTTGATCTTTTTTTCCTCTTCGACTATTGTGTCGAAATTCATCACGGGAAGTTTCTTGGAACTCGGTAGGAAATCCATGTTGAGCGTTTAAATTCTGAACAAAAACTGGTCCGAGGAGTTAAAATACAGGGTTTATATAGTGTTCAATTCATTCATTCATGAACTTCTGAACAGTAATGATCATTCACGAGAAGAAAGGTCGTGGTCTGGTAAACAAGCTAATCAATAAACTCCCATTTGAAGTCCATATCCCAGGATATCAGTATTGTGGACCTGGAACAAAATTGGGTAAACTTTTAGCACGTGGTGATCCAGGAATAAATTTATTAGACTCAGCTTGCAAAGACCACGACATAGCTTATTCTCAGAATCGAGAAGATTGACAAGCTAGACACGCAGCAGATAGAGACCTCACGAATAAAGCGTGGAATAGAGTACTTTCAAAAGACGCAAGTATCGGTGAAAGAGTTGCAGCGTACGCTGTTACTAACGTTATGAATTTAAAAACAAAACTCGGACAGGGTCTGAAAAAGACCAAAAGAAGAAGAATCAAGAAAAGAAAAACAATGAAAAGAAAAACAAAAAAGGCAACTTTGAAACAAATAATCAAGGCTGCAAAACCAAATGTTTCAGGAAAATGTGCTAAAAAAGCTATAAGCTCAGCAATAAAGAATGCACGGGAGGCCATCAAAAAAGCTGGTGGCAAGAAAAATGTTATAATTCCAAGAATTCTTCCAGTCAATGAGCTTGATTGATTTGAATTGGGGAGAGTTTTTCGCGCCAAAATCGTAGCCAGCTGCCGTGCTTTATTTACAGCAACTGGAGCTACCTTAACCCTACTAACAATGTTTAATTTTTTATTTAAAAATGAAAACACGTTACCTGCTTTATAAAATCACTTGAGTACGCTTATTTTTCACGACACAACAGACTAGGATTTATTTCGCATCGTATTTTTGCTGGATTGAGTGCAACAGGTGCCCTTGCTGGTGGAGCAGCTGGAGTAGCCAAGGCAATCAATCAAGCAAAATCATCGAAAGAACAATTGGAAGAAAATCGTAGACATAATCAAACCATGGAAGCTATAGCTCTCGGGAAAGGATTATACTTGAAACCATATAAAACGGGTTATGGTCTGTACCTCAAACCTTACATGAGTGGGAGCTTAAAAAAAAAAGCTCGAAATAAGTTTACCCAAAAGAGCGTTGTCTAACTTTGATTTGATTAAATGTGCTAAAAAATTAAAAATACCTTATTTTCGTGGTGTATTCATGAGAAATTCTTTGCCATAAAATGGTCCTCTTTATCGTGAATCAGCGATAGTAAATCTTGATGACGATAAAAGTCCTGAAACTCATTGGGTGGCTTATCGTAAAATAGAAAAAGAAGTGATCTACTTTGATAGTTTTGGAGACCTTAGACCACCTCTTGATTTGATTTTATATTTAGGTGTGGACAAAGTCATATATAATCCTCAAAGATTCCAAGACTTTGGAACGTATAATTGTGGTCACCTATGTCTACAATTTTTATCCAACAAACTCAAAGGTATATAAAGAGAAAGTTTAAGCTTAGGACCTCAGTCTACTTTGAGCTATTATGGAATCAATAACCTTAACTTTATCAGGTAAAACTTCTTCACTTGAAGCTCATTACTTTCCTCCTTTGGAACTTTCATCAAACAAAAACTACGTGCTTGGTTTGGTAGAATTTTTGTCATTTCGTTCAATACCTAATATTGATGAAAAAAATAATAAAATCAAAGTTGGTTATAAAGTGATAAAAATACCTACAGGCAGCTACAAAATTGAAGATATTGAAAAATATATAAAAAATCACCTTACTGATGACATAACATTCAGTTTGAAACCTAACAATAACACTTTAACAAGCGTGATCAAGTGTAGTGAAGAGGTCATTTTGAAATCTAAGGATTCTGTAGGTCGATTACTAGGTTTTACTCAAAGAAAACTTCCTGCTAACATCGAACACACCTCTGATTTACCAGTTAAAATTCTTAAAGTTAACTCTTTGAGAATCGAGTGTAATATAACGACTGGTGCTTACATAAATAATCCAAGCGTTCACACAATTCATCAGTTTTTTCCTGCAGTTCCTCCTGGATATAAAATTATCGAAGCTCCTTCTCAAGTAATTTATTTACCAGTTTCAAACAAGTGCATAGATTACATTCAACTGCGTATAGTTGATCAGGACGGTGACCTGGTTAATTTTCGTGGAGAAACGATTACTGTTAGATTACACATCAAATCAGGCACGTGATGGGGATCGTTTTTAACGGCCGAGGATATAAAAGCCCTGCACCATGTCGCTCGACCATCAGTCGTCAACGAACTCTGAAAGCGTTAACACGACAAAACATAAAATTTCTGAAAAGTCTCGGTTTCCAAGTAAAACCTGGTGGAAAATAACTTGCATATTCTTCTGCTGCTACAAGAAAAATGGAAGAAATTCTAAGTATAGAGACACCTGTAGTGTTCGATGACAGTATTTCACATTACGAAGTACACGCTCATCAGCCATACACAGGTACTCATTTCAACAACAGTGATGAAATCCGTATATCGATTCAACATCAAGACTTGTGTTTGTTACCATCTAAAAGTTCGCTACATATTTGCGGAAAATTAGTAAAAGAAGACAATAGTGTATTAGCTCATACTGATTTTGTCAACAATGGAATTTGTCACTTGTTTGATGAAATTAGATACGAGATCAATGCAATCGAGATCGATCGTTGCAAAAACGTTGGACTTACATCACTCATAAAAGGTTGGTTATCTTTTGTTATAGTGCTGCAATTCAAAAGTGGACTCGGGAGTACAACCCTCGAAGGCCCGTTGTCCTTGATGCCAGCGACTATAATCTCCTGTCACAGTTGGCTCCGTACCGACAAACATCCTGAAATAGGGAAAAATACCGTCCGCGTTTATAAATCCCTACACGATTTATTAAAACGGGGAGGGTGCGACAGCTCGTTATTTCGGTAGGTGGGCGCGGGCTATGGGATCGAGTACGAGGAACACCGGTTTAGAAATAAGTAGTTTCGCACAAGTTAATTTTCAATATTTAATAAAAAAAGAAATTAACTTAAAAACTAATACAATATTACTAATTAACACGGTAACGAATTATCAATTGCTCGCGACCGAGCATTGAAACTGATAACAAACAAAATAGTCGATGTTCTCTAAATCAGACTGCGCGCGCACACAACAACCTGCTGCTATCGGCAGATTACGCGCGCGTGAGAAAAACAAAGATTATTACAATAACAGTGTACTAAATACACTCACACGCGATCATACTCACTCACACATATACAATGAACTTACAGAATCGCCAAGGTGCACCCCATACCAAGCCGTCAGGCTAAACAAAATGCCAGGCTATGATGCCTACCAGCCGCAATAGATGCCACACTCGAGTCGCCGTACAGCTGTCGTAAAGCGGTCCAGAAGTTGACGTGAAATGACAACTTCACGAATAAACACCACACTCTCACACTACGGCTCTACAACAACGCGCGATGCGAATGACGATAATTGCTTCGATTCCCGTTCACGAGTAGCTTCTTCAAGATCTGCCGTAAATCGATCTCTAGATCTTCGCGCGTCTGCCGGACGTCGATTTAGCTCCCCGTCGTCCTCGGCTTCCAAAAGCCGGTTGACTCGCCTTGACAAAAGAATGCTTCCCGGGTGATGACAATTGATCCCGCACCTTCTGTCACTTACAACACTCTCTTCGACGGCGTGTTACTCCCGAAAAGTACAATCATACGTCGAACCGAGACGAGTTGAATTTCATGTACGTCTTCACGCACGGACACGAAAATTACGAGTGGCTTCCCGATTCCCGCTCTACCACCTCAGAGGTCCGCTCTGAGCTGCGTTCGACAGTCACGTGACTCGCGCCAAATCCTAAATCGTTACCGACGATTTAATTACGACCACTGACTGTCACACTTTTAATCCCAGACAAACCTTGGAAAATGCTGGATGGGTCGATGTGGATGAAAAAATCAAGATCACTGATAATGGTTATTTCGATATATTTATTCCTCTCAGCATGCTTCTGGGTTTTGCAGAGGATTATCGAAAGATTGTGGTCAATACAAAACATGAATTGATTCTTCGAAGATCCAATACAGATGTCAATGCGATCAAATCATTATCTTATAAGGAGGGAACAGAAGATAAATGGGAGAATTGGAAAATCCAATTATTTAAAATCGAATGGCTCATGCCGTACGTGTTTCTCTCCAACGAAAATAAAATTAGCATGTTGAATCATCTACAAAGGGGTAAACCAGTGGTCATGAGTTTTCGATCTTGGGAATTATTTGAGTATCCTTTGCTTCTTAGTACTTCGAAACACGTATGGACAGTGAAAACATCCAATCAATTGGAAAAACCCCGCTTTGTTATTCTAGCATTTCAGACCAATCGCAAAAATCAAAAAGACAAAAACTTGAGTCAATTTGATCATTGCAATATCAGAAATGCCAAGCTGTTTCTCAATTCTCAGTATTATCCTTACAGTAATCTGAATTTGGATATTGGTCAGAACCAGTATGCTATGCTTTACGACATGTACGTCAATTTTCAGAATTCGTACTATGGTAAAGAGTCAGAACCGTTGTTGAGCAAGGAAAATTTTATCAAGAAAATTCCACTGATTGTTCTGGACTGCTCCAAACAGAACGAATCTCTGAAAAACGCTCCGGTAGATGGTCGTTTGGAATTTGAATCAAGTGATAATTTTCCAGGAATCACAACTGCTTGATCATACATGATCGAATAGTCGAGTACAATCCTGTCAGCGGAGACGTCAGAAGGATCGCTTAGTATACCTCAAGATGCCGAAGAGTCAAGTAGTCTCCAAGTGTTGTAGAGAAACCAGTTGCAATATTCCTAGTTGCGAATATTATCCAGAATACAAAAAATCATTGGAGGGTTTAACTTGGCATAAAATACTTCAAACGTTAGTACAATTGAAGCTACAAATTCAAACAGCGGCAGTTCAGCGAGAAATCGAAGAAGTTCTAGAAATCGTTAATTTATACAAAGATAAAAATAGTTTAAAATTTTATGTTGCAATATACGGACGTTTCACAGAACGTGAATGTTTATATCCACCTGGTGGCTACCTTCGAAGTAGTTGGAAAAATTGTCATGATATAAAATGTTCAAGTCCTCATCATGAATATGGTGACTTTTATGATGAAAAAGTTTTTGAGGATATAACAGTGTCAGAACTCGTAGAGATAATCATCAAACATAAGGTTTTTAACATTAGATTTGGTATATCCAATAAACATTTGAGAGATTACAGTTTCTCTAAATACGACACTCGCTGTCCAAAACATTACAGTGTACAAATATTGAGTCGTAATAAAATATACACGGAAAAAGGCTTAGGCAAGTTTACACACGATTCAACTTGTATGTACAGGCAATTAAATATATGATGGAGTACGACATGCAAGGATTTCTGCAACCGGGAAATGACTTTGTTGTCAAAGAACTTGCAATAATTTCATTGCATGATGATTCTGACGCAAAGGTATTCATGTTCCAAGAACCTTTTCCTTGGCGGAGATTGTCGAATAAGTACAGAAATATCAATCGTTTACTAGAAACCACCAAGCATGGTTTGTCGTGGAGTTCCGGAAAAGTGCCATACACACTGGTGGTCAACATGCTCAAGGAATACTTATCGGATGCCAAAAAAATTTATGTAAGAGGTGAAATGAAAAAGAACTGGTAAGAAAGATTCAACTTACCTGTTTGTGAAGTGACGTCCATTGATTATTCCGAGAAACCAACTAAAGTTGCCACGGTGTGCTTGAATCATAAATTTCTCAGAAAAACTACATGCGCACTACAAAATGCCCGAATTATGAAAAAAGTTATTTTGGAAAATTTGGAGTAGCAGGATATGGAGTGGGAAGAGATTCAGTCTTAATCTAACCTTCGAGCAAGATGGGTCAAGAACAGAGTTCCTCAGAAGAAAAAAATTTAATTGAATTCTAATAATTAAAATGTTATCAATTAAAAATAAGTAGTATAAAAAGTAGAGCTAGCAGCTAGCCAGCAGCGGCTAGCCCCTAGCACGACCCCAGGTGCCCGCCCTCAAAAGGTACTTGGGCCAAAAACAGTACGAGTGAGCGGGCACAATACTGTATGAGAGAGCGGACCCAAAAAGTACGAGAGAGCGGGCACAGCTCTAAAACATACGAGAGAGCGGGCACGTGTGCTCGTACTCTCGAGAGAGCGGGCACTTGTGCTCGTACTCTCTTAGTTCTACTACTGCTGGGCGTCCGAGTATAATTTTTAAATAAAAAAATAAAAATAAACTAATAATTCCCCAAGCTTTGAACACACACAACACTAGACGTCCGAGTTTAATTATTTGAATAAAAAAAATAAATAAATAAACAAATCATTTCCCAAGCCTTAAACCCACAAAACGCTGGGCGTCCGAATTCAATTTTTAAATAAACAAATAAAAATGAACAAAAATTCCCCCTAGCTTCAAACTAACGAAACGCTGGGCGTCCGAGTTTAATTTTTGAATAAGCTAATAATCCTCCAAGCTTAAAACCCACAAAACGCTGGGCGTCCGAGTTTAATTTTTTAATAAAAAAATATTAATCAACTAATAATCCCCCAAACTTTAAACCCACAAAACGCTGGGCGTCCGAGTTCAATTAAAAAAAAAAAATATAAATAAACTAAAAATCCCCAAGCTTCAAACCCACAAAACGCTGGGCGTCCGAACTTAATTTTTAAATAAAAAAATATAAATAAACTAATAATTTCCCAAGCTTTAAACACACAAAATACTAGACGTCCGAGTTTAATTATTTGAATTAAAAAAATAAATAAATAAACAAATCATTTCCCAAGCTTTAAACCTACAAAACGCTGGGCGTCCGAATTCAATTTTTAAATAAACAAAAAAAAAAGTACAAATATTCCCCCAAGCTTTAAACCCACAAAAAGCTGGGCGTCCAAGTTTAATTTTTAAATAAAAAAATTCGAATCAACTAATAATCCCCCAAGCTTTAAACCCACAAAACGCTGGGCGTCCGAGTTCAATTTTTAAATAAAAAAAATATAAATAAACTAATAATTCCCCAAGCTTGAAACCCACAAAACACTGGGCGTCCGAGTGTGGGTTTAAAGCTTGGGAGATTATTTGTTTATTTATATTTTTTGATCTAAAAATTAAACTTGGACTCCCAACGTTTCGTGGGTTTGAAGCTTAGGGGATTATTAGTTTATTTTTTTTTTTTTATTTAAAAATGAAACTCGGACGCCCAGCGTTTTGTGGGTTTCAAGCTTGGGGGATTATTCGTTGATTTAAATTTTTTTATTTAAAAATTAAACTCGGACGCCCAGCGTTTTGTGGGTTTAAAGCTTGAGGAATTATTAGTTTATTTATATTTTTTTATTTAAAAATTAATATCTGACGCTCAGCGTTTTGTTGGTTTAAAGCTTGGGGGATTATTAGTTAATTTATTTATTTTCATTCAAAAAATTGAACTCGGACGCCCAGAGTTTTGTGGGATTAAAGCTTGGGGGACTATTAGTTTATTTATATTTTTTTATTTAAAAATTAAACTCGGACTCCCAGCGTTTTGGGGGTTTGAAGCTTAGGGGATCATTAGTTTATTTAAAAATTGAACTCGGACGCCCAGCGTTTTGTGGGTTTGAAGCTTAGGGGATTCTTAGTTTATTTATTTATTTTTATTAAAAAAATTAAACTCGTACACCCAGCGTTTTGTGGGTTTGAAGCTTGGGGGATTTTTAGTTTATTTTTAAATGATTTAGTTGAATTTCGGCGCACAGAGTTTTCGGGGTTCGAGGTCTAGGTTATACAGTTAATTTGATAATTAATTCCAAGATTTTTCGTTATGTAAATAAAAGAAATTAAAAAATCGAAAACACTTATTTTGAATCTGCGCGCTCGAACTAGCGAATAAATCCTCACCGCCATCTTTGATGATATCACCTAGGTTCGGCTCGGAGTATGATTTTTGTAGACGGTAGCCGAATGGTAATTTTCGAATTGTGCGGACTTTAGCAGCGCTGAACACCATTCGCAATAAACTAGCGCGAGTATCACCAACCATGCAAGGGGTACACACATCCGTATAAACAAATGCAAGGTAGCTGTCTTGCATGGGGCTTAGAAAATTCTATGGTCCGAGAGACGCCCGAAATGAAAAGTTGTTTTCTTTATCGTCAAGGTATTTTCTTTATGTTACTAATAAGTATGAGCCCCTGGGACTGATGAATTTATCACCGGCAGTGGGAATAACCCGTTATCTTCTTTTACTTATGTTATTTATTAATCTTTTTTTTTGTATTTTTGTTTATTATTTCCTCATTATTTTGTTTCTCTCGCTAATCGCGTGAGGAGTTAATCAACCGTGGCCGTAAACCGGAGCCTGTACACGAGCAACCCGTGATTCTCGTAACGTAGCTGCAAAAGAGAGTGGTCCCGTGTGCAGCGTGTACCCCCACCATGCCTCACGAGAATCTATCCGGCGGTCCACTCGCTCTCGAACCACGCGCCGCGAGGCACTTTTTTGATACCCGTCGCCACGTTCAAAACGAAACTTATTCTCTGAAAAACCTTTAATTCGAGTCTAAATTAATAAGATACGGGACATACGGTATCGAAGCATCTTTCGCGAACTCGAATAAAAGAAGAAATCTGTTGGCATACAGAGCTATCGGGATTCGACGCGTACAATAATTCTATCGGTGATTTTAATCGCACCCGTGTCAACGTGCTCGGTTTGTCGCGATTCACGCGCCGGTTCTAACGGACATTTTCTTGAGCCCGACGACGTTCGGGACGAATAAAGATTGGCAAACGAGGCAGCAACCGGCAGGACTACCCGTTTACGAGCAACCCTGGTGTAAGCAAGTGTCTGGAAAAGAAAAAGCGGTGTTCGCTCATGTAAGAATTTATATTGCTGTAATTTCTTTTCTATCATTTTTTTTTGCCAAGGTATTTTATTTTGATTCTCTCACTTGTCCACCTTTAGTCATAGACGGTGGATTATCCCATGACAGTGTGGACAGAGTAGACTATTTAAACAATAGTCCTGGGCATAGTGAGTTGAATTTGATATTATCATAGTGCCTCGCGATTATCGAGAGAGACTCGCATTTATCAATCGCGTTACTTATTGGATGCGGTTATTAGAATTTAAGGCGGTTATACAAATATACATTTCTTTTTTTCGATTTTTTTTTTTATTGATATCGAACGTGTATCGAGGGCCGGCAATCTGAATCACCGAGAAATATCTCGTCATCTCAGAAGAGGCTCATGCGCGTCTGAAGACCACACCGGTTACGTTTAGTGTGAGATATATCGGAAAAAGTGATTGAAAAAAAAGTGTACCCGTAATAAAACGGGATGAATTACTGATTTGAATAAATAAGCTTTCTTTGATATATTTAGATTACGATTCTCAACTGACTGAATTTATTTGTCCTCCTATACGCTACTTTATTTAAAGAATTTTATACATTCTTTTTTTTCCATCATTAACCGTCATTATTATTTTTTTTTCTTCATTGTCAATTTTCATATGAATAAATTTATTTTAACTGTCTCAATTCTAGACTGCGTAAGACCCAGAATAAAGGGACTACTTCACAAACAATTGATCGGGAATAGCACGTCCAATGACCGATGGTCTTGACGCAACGATAACGGGTTTTTCAATCGATGTTTCCAGGGTAAAATTTTTACTCTACGAGTCATTTTCAAATCCAAAAATACGACTCATTTTTTCTTCAAATTTTGTTATGTGCTTACCATTATACTTGCACTTTCTTGTAAGAGTATAGTATCTTTTGAGATCAGAGGATGGTTCAAACATTTGATGTTTATTAATTAGAACTGTTTGATTGATTTCGTTCGCGAACTGTTACACCGATTCGTACCGACCTTGAGGGAAATCGTATGGTTCAAGTACATAATCTCTCACGGAAAAATAAAATCTCGACTCATGCTGTTCAATGTATTTTATTGTACACGGGACGTGAATCTCAACCAACCCTACGCAACAATCTCCCGTGGGTTTGATTTCACGAGGTAAACGAGTGGTAAAACAAGTTGTTGTGTAATCAGGATAATACAGCATACTAGAGTTACTAGGAAGAATCAAATAAAACTCATCTGCATTACCTATTTTTGAATATTTTCAAGCTCAGACACTTTTAAACATGAATCAAACTTGGAATTGTAGCCCGACCAGCGTACAAGAACTTTTTTATTGGACCCACGACCTTTGGTGGCAAAAATGGGATCGGTTTTAAATATTTTATCTTCTTTTAATCGATTTTTACCGACCAATGCCAATTCTTCGGTGTAAAAGAATCCGTCAATTTCTTCGTCATTTAAATCACTGAGAATGTAAACAATCCTTGACCGTGTGAAACACGATTGATTTTAATAATTTCCTCGTGGGAGAGGAAAAACAACTATAATATATAGAAAGATAATATAATATAATCCTCCAAGGCGTGCTTGAACACGTTGTGCTAAAATACGTCCAACCTCCGGTGTTGCGTTAAGGGGATAGTCTGGTCAAGCTATTTTCAAAAAATCGATTTTTTTTTACAATTTCTAATAGCACAACATCTCAAGAATGTTGTGTCAAAATTTCAGGTCGATCGGAGCAAAACTCGAGCCATAGTAGAGTTTTAATCCAAAGACCTTCGAGCGCTGCGGGCCAGAGCGGCGCGACGCACCTGCCTCTGCTCCAGGGGCTCGGAGGCAGGTGTGATCTCGTATGCCCTGCTCGTTAACAATACTATTTGAAAAGTCCCCCTTGCACCTTTGTGTTAAGAAGACCCTCCCTTTACAAATGCTATCATTGGTTGCTTAGCATTAGAACAGTTTTGGTCTCCAAGCTGAGCAGTCGCAGATTACAATTTGCCGCAGTCGCAGATTACAATCTGCCGCATCGACTAAAGAAGCTAGAATTCTGCAAAGACAGAAGCAAAAAGAAGTTCTGGACATAGCAGCTGCAGCAGGAGCATTACTTTATGGTGCTGGCATGGACGATTCAGTTTAAGGTAAAAAAAAAAGTTTTTCGTCATTTTTTCATACTTTTAAACTTTAAACGCGTTTTTCTCGAAACTACATATTTGACATCGATGGCTACGATAACTCGAAAACTATTGCACCGATCACTTCAAAATTTTGTACACGCTTTTTATCCATCAAATACCTGGTACTGTCGAGCCACTTTTTTAAATTTTTTATTTTTAACAAAATGGCGGCCCAAAAATGGCGTCATTTTGAGGTAAAAATTTTCAAACTGCTGGTAAAAATGTAAAAATTGAAAGAAAAAAAACACCCCGACGGTACCTAGAAAAACTTATCCTTTAACTAAATCTTCTTTCAAATCGTGTTTCAGATAAGCCAGTGCCAAGTACGAGTGGCCACCGCAAAAAACTTTTTTCGAAAGGTCTCGCCGAAAATTGCCTGCCAGAGACTCAAATCTTAATATTTTTACCTCAAAATTGGACAAAAGCTTCTTTAAATGTTACTTAATAAAGTACTGTATTTTACAATAAACTTGGTTTGCTTGATTTCATTTTAAAAATCGTCAAAAAAATCTTTTTTTTTTCGCTGGTTTGACCATACTATCCCCTTAACGATAAGTAGGTCATAGCGGTGATAGTAAGGAAAAAGGGCAGGATGATCAACTTTGCAACAAAAAAAAGGTGTATATTTTCATATTTTAATACCGAAACTATTCAACGGAGGATCGACCATGCCGGCTCGACCTACGTGTTACCACTACCTGACCTCCACGTGGCCAGGGGTATGATCAAAGATAGGAACAAAGTAGTCTTAGAGTTAGAAATAAAAGCATGAAAAAAATTCAAACTACAGTTAACACCATGATAGAAACAAATATATAAACATGAGCATATTCCTGGGGAAGAGCTTAGTTATAAAAAGCAGTAATTGCAACGGTAAGAACTAGCGTATTTACAAGGGTTTGGAGTGAGATAAAAGGTAGCAACAGAGGTAGGCATAAAATAAGGTGCAGGTGTAGTCACAAGCTATAAGAGTAGAAACAATGGTATGTATCACAGTAGGTACAAAGGTAGTCACAAGGGTATGTGTATAAGTGTAGGTACAAGTGTAGATTCAAGTGTGAAATTCTGGGGGGTTGGC
This sequence comes from Encarsia formosa, assembly GCA_038277355.1. NCBI lineage: Eukaryota > Metazoa > Arthropoda > Insecta > Hymenoptera > Aphelinidae > Encarsia > Encarsia formosa. The sequence continues at coordinate 25,787,619 of CM076187.1, forward strand.
GAGCGAAGCGAGCAGGGGGGTACCCCCCCTTGTAATGTTATATTTATATTATGATATATTATATTATTATAATAGTATCCAATTATTATAGGATTATATTATATTATATTATTATATTATTTTCCCTCCGTGGTTTACCAATGAATTGAAGAAATTGATAGCTATGAAAAGACATTTACATCAGCAGTGGAAAGATTTTTCTACATTATTTTTTTATCGTGAGTTTTGTACATTGAGAACCAAATGTAAAGGATTTTGTAAACGTGCCTACTCTGATTATGTCGCTAAGATCGAAAAGAATATGAAAAATGATTGTAAAAACTTTTGGAAATTTATCAATGGTAAGTCTAGAATGTCTTTTGTCCCGGGCTCGGTGTCACTGGGTAGTATTACTGCTTCTGGTGGGCAGGAGGTTGTCGACTTGTTTGCTCTTCTTCTTAGCTCTGTTTTTAAGGAGGATTCTTGTGATCCTAGCCCTGAGTCTGCTTTTACCTCCTTTTCTTTCACTGACTTAATCTTGACCAGAGCTGAAGTGATGGGTGAACTTGCTCTCGGTGATAATTTGATTCAGGGTCCAGATGGCATCCTGGCTGTTTTCATTAAGTTCTTGGCATCTTGTCTTGTTGATCCATTGCTTATTGTCTTTAATAAATCACTTGCCCTTGGCAAGTTCCCAAAGGTTTGAAAAGACACTTTTATTACCCCTGTCTTTAAACGTGGAACCCGCACGAATGTGAAAAATTATAGACCGATTGCGAAATTGTGTATCTGTGCGAAGATTTTTGACTCTCTTATCCAGCGGAAGCTTGCTGCTTACTTGAATCACTTTATCCTTAGTGAACAGCATGGCTTTATGCCTTTTCGGTCCACAGTTTCTAATCTTTCGGTCTATACTGAATATTTGCTTGAAAACGTGGATGTAGGCAGTCATGTTAACTCTATTTACACTGATTTTTCAGCTGCTTTTGATTCTGTTAATCATGTTTTGTTAATTCATAAACTTTCGCGTTACGGTATAGGTGGTACCTGTTTGCAGTGGATAGAGTCGTACCTGACTGGCCGCACTCTGAAAGTCAAATTTAACAATTTCATATGTCTTTTTAGCCACGTCCGGTGTTTCTCAAGGGTCACATTGTGGGCCCTTATTTTTTAACTTATTTATTAATGATATGGATCTTTGTGTTGCATACTGTAGATTTTTGTTCTATGCTGATGATTTTAAATAATTTCTCGCTATAAAATCAGTGTATGATGCCTATCTCTTTCAATTGGACTTGCGTGCGATCCAACTTAAGTGTCATAGTATATTATTCCCGCAGGCGAGATGGTTCGATTCGGCCTCCGAGAGGTTTGCGACCCGAGCCGAAGGCGAGGGTTGCAACGAGGAGGCTAAATCAAACACTCGAGCCTAAGGGAAATATACTATTTTTCGTCCTTCTAATCGAAAACAAGGGGCGAAGTTCCGATTTTGAGGTTAGAGGAACGAGAAAATAATTATCTCGATTTTAGCGTCTCGAAATGCTCTGTAATATCATTTTATCCTTCAAAACCATTGTTTTACGATTATTTTCTCTGCGATTCACTTCTTCAACGCCAAGTCGTTATCAAAGATCTCGGTGTCTTCTTCGATGAGAAACTGAATTTTTCCTATCACTTGAACTTTGTTAAATCTGAAGCTTCATGCAAATTGTGCTATATCTTGAGTCAATCGCATGATTTTAGGAAACCATATACCCTGCGTGCCTATATATGTCTCTAGTTCACTGACCCTCATCTACCCATCGGTAATTTGGGCTCCTAATACAGCTGCAGCCAAACAAACCATTGAGAAAGTTCAACATCGTTTTCTTCGTTCGCTTGCGTTTCGTGATGGGAACCGAATGAGCTTCAATGACCTTGATTATACCTTTATTTCCCGCAAGTATGATATTTGTTCGCTTGAATCCTTTATGAAATATCAAGATCTTCTACACTTATACAAGATCACTGAAGGTCACATTGATTCTCCTGATCTTTTATCTTTGATTAATTTCAAGGTCCCCGTTAGACTGCTGGGACCATCAGCGTATTCAACAGTGCCTCGATTGCAGTCTAATTCTTGTTTTAATAAATCAGCACTCGATCGTGCATCGCGTTTGTTGAACGATTGTGGTCTTAGCGTGTTATGTAACAATTATAATGCGCATTCAGCTTTATAACAAGTAGAGTAGTTCAGCCAAAACATGATGATACAGCAAATGTACGCACTGCATTCTTGCCAGCACGACGCCGTGGTCAGTCTTGTTTTAAGTTCGATTAATTACGGACAAAGTTCTCCTTTGTCGGAGAATTCGTCCCGCGGCTATTTATTTAGTAAGTTCCTTTAATTGCGACCTTTATTCTTTAAAAGTAGTTTCACGCATGATCCTTTGTCGGACACACCGTGTTTCACTATTGGTGTAATAGTTAACAGTTAATTTGTGTAATAGTTGCCTAGAATCCAATAAATCAATTGCTTAAGTCAATTGCCTGTTTTCCTTTAAACGGTCACCCTCCTGAAGCAGTTGCCGTGTACCAGGAATTTCAGCTACAACTAAGGTAAGATTTTATTTCATAAAATCTAGTGTTAGGATTTCATCAACTTTAGTATCATCACGCATCCCTTAGGTTAATCGCACCATTACTCTCGTCCGTCATCACACGTGTGGGGACCGCGATCTCCCGGTAAAGTTTCCCTCCAGGCTGCAAAATTGAGGGAAACGTTAGGTTTTCGTACACACCTAACAAAATGGTAGCAGAGTGCGTGGTTCAGGGCCCCACGAGGAGAGTAGGTAAATTAGATCAGATAGATTAAGAATTTTAGCCAGTACTTGTCGGTTGCACGGCAATCCTGTAGAGTAGGTACACTGGCCGGACACCATATCGTTCCGAGGTTCGAATTAGCGCTCGAAATGTGACCGTCAGTACCAATTTTTTTTTGTACCAACCTTTGTCCCAATCGCGCAAAACATTAGTAAACTTAACCTCATCAGATGAGAGAAATTTTTTGCGCGCATAACACAAAGATTGGCATTAAAAAATATTGATTCTGTCGGTCACATTTCGAGCGCCAATTCAAACCTCAGAACGATATCGTGTCCGGCCAGTGTACCTTGGCTATAGGAAGCATAGAGTAATTTAAAAATTAATACGTTTTATTATTTTACGTCCATCCAATTAAATTAATTAATTTTAATTTCATATTTCAACATAATTTTAATTTTATCAATTTTATCTAATCGGATTAATGAATTTCAGAATTATATTTCAGTGTAGAATTTTATTTTTCATTTTATTTAAGGGGATAGTATGCTCAAGCCATTTTCAAAAAATTTTTCACTCAAAAAGTATAGCCAGGTAAGATAGGCAATCGGCACCCACGGCAAACCCTTACAATATATATAACATTCAAAAGGGCATAAAAAAAGAAAAATTTTGGCGCAAACCGCAGCTCCCTATTCCCTCCCTAGGTACATTACGGTCTAAAATAGTGATTTTTCAACTTTAATACATATCTCAGAACCAATAAAAGCTAGAGACATGCGGTTTACGGCAAAATTTTCTTTAAAAAAAAAATGTAGTTGGCCAATGCTTTTTAATATTATTTTTGGCGCCAAATTTAAACCATTTGTGTCATTTTTCAAATTTTGAACCTTAAATTTTCGAATAAAAAAAATCTAAGACAAACACCTCCCCAAAAAATTAATATACGACGTATTTTAACAAAAATTAGCTGCTCTAATTTTTTTAGACTTTTAAAAAAAGTGAAAGGCACTTTTCTGACCGATTTATCAACAATTTTTCATAAAACGCCGTCTAGTGGGCCCATATTGAGTCAAAATTAAAATAAATTATTTAAATATTATGATGATTTTCTCTCAGTTGCTTGTGGTGTAACAATCTCAAGATCCACTCAGGTACCCCTTGTTACAAGCAGTAAAACCTCTGTTTATCGCGAATCAGAGAATTTAAGTCTCCTATTTAGACGCAAGAGGTGATCAAACTAAAAACCCAGATAAGGCCCAATAATATTTCAGAATTTCGTGAAAAAAGGAAAAAAAATTCGGCCGAGATTTGAACTTAGATCCCCAAGTTTCCGGCCTGGTGTGTTACCAATTACGCCACGGAGGCAACGAGCTCGGCTCTCTGCTTAGTCAAATTTAATTCCTTTTTGTCTCAATTTTCAAGAAAGAACCCCTGTATAACCGCAACCCCCCGGCACATCATCGGGTACGTGCCTTAATAAATATTATGATGATTTTCTCTCAGTGGCTTCTGGTGTAACAATCTCAAGATTCAGTAGTGTAACAATCTCAAGATGAGACAAAAAAGAATTAAATTTGACTAAGCAGAGAGCCGAGCTCGTTGCCTCCATGGCGTAATTGGTAACGCACCAGGCCGGAAACTTGGGGATCCGAGTTCAAATCTCGGCGGAGTCAAATTTTTTCCCTTTTTTCTCAAAATTCTGAAATATTATTGGGCTTTATCTGGGTTTTTAGTTTAATCTCCTCTCGCGTCTAAATAGGAGACTTAAATTCTCTGATTCGCGATAAACAGAGGTTTTACTGCTTGTAACAAGGAGTACCTGAGTGGATCTTGAGATTGTGACACCACGAGCAACTGAGAGAAAATCATCATAATATTTATTAAGGCACGTATCCGATGATGTGCCGGGGGGTTACGGGTAATACAGGGGTTCTTTCTTGAAAATTGAGTCAAAAAGGAATTAAATTTGACCAAGCAGAGAGCCGAGCTCGTTGCCTCCGTGGCGTAATTGGTAACGCACCAGGCCGGAAACTTGGGGATCCTAGTTCAAATCTCGGCAGAGTCAAATTTTTTTCCTTTTTCCTCAAAATTCTGAAATATTATCAGGCTTTATCTGGGTTTTTAGTTTAATCACCTCTCACGTCTGAATAGGAGACTTAGATTCTCTGATTCACGATAAACAGAGGTTTTACTGCTTGTAACAAGGAGTACCTGAGTGGATCTTGAGATTGATAAATTATTTAAATTTAATTAATTTAAATTTTAATTGATTATTTAGAATTTTTAGAGTTTTTTAGTTCTGATCCCCCCTGGCATGATTCTTAAAAAAATTTTTGACTGAAACCAGTCAAAATAAAAATATAATTTTTAATTTAAAGTTCTTTTAGAAAAATATATTTTGTTATACTTTTAAGCTAAAACGGCATAAAAAAGTCCAAAAAACCTGGTTTTTTTCAAAATTTTGAGATTATGGACGATTTACCTGTAGTAAAACTTCTTAAAACTATAGTAATAAAAATTTTCCTGAAAAGTACAATTAAAGACAAAAATTTTGCGACAAATCTAATTCCGATCGGATTACCAGGGACCGAGTTTTGATTTTTTGAAAAAAAAAAATTTTCAACTTGGAAGATTAAATGCTTTTTAAATCTGGTTGGGACATCGACCCCCTTGACCAAAACACCCTTAAAAGTTGAGTTTTGAATGACTAAAAAACATACTAAAATTTCAGACCTGAACCAAGTCGGATATTCGAGGAATAAACGAAAAACTACCTGAAATTGTGGTTTCCCATGTATTTTAAATGAGACAAAAAAGTCTCTGCGCATGCGCAGTAAATCCGCCAACCGAAAAACTAACTGTGAGGTATTTTTGTAGGTCCCAAAAGGCACCTAAATTCAAAATTTCAGCCAATTTGGTGAGGATCAGATTTTGGCGATTATGCAAGAGGTCCTTAACCCATTAAGTCCGAGGATTTTTTGAATTTTTGGTTGTGTTTGAGCTGGGAAATCTTAGGGAAAACTGTGAAAAATGTATACCTGAATACCCTATCCCCCTATTTTCAAGTATGCCCTACACGATGGTATACTTCAAAAAAGTCAAAAATTCGATTTTCATTTGTTTATAAACAAATTAAAAAAAAAAACAAGATTTTTTTTGCACTTTTTTTTTTTTAATCGAAAAATTGAGTGGTTAAAAAATTTTTTACACACTTTAGAATATCATCACGGGTGATCACGCATTTCAAAGTTTCCAAATCTTCTTGAAAATTGTAGCTGCGATTTTTGTAAACAAAATGGCGGCCAAAACACTGCGAAGAAAAAATTCGTAAAGCAGCCGAAGGCGGAACCAACATCGAAAAACTTATTTTGCTCAAAAATATTTATTGAAAAAGCATAAAAAGTCTTTGAAATGTTAATTGTTAATATTTTTATCATTTCAATTGCATATATGCGAGTATTGGGCCCAATAGGGAGGGACCCAAAAATAAACATTGAGAAATCGAAAAATAAAAAATACTAACTTATTCTACGTAAAATTATAAGAATAAAATATACTTGGTGTTTTTTTTATTGGGGCCACTATTTTTTCATAAAAATTCGTTGAAGTTGGGACTATCAACCAATTGAGTCCAAGGATTTTTTGAATTTTTGGTTGTGTTTGAGCTGGGAAATCTTGGGGAAATCTTGGGGAAAATGTATACCTGAATACCCTACCCCCCTATTTTCAAGTATGCCCTGCACGATGGTGTAGTTTAAAAAAGTCAAAAATTCGATTTTCATTTGTTTATAAACAAATTAAAAAAAAAAAACAAGATTTTTTTTGCACTTTTTTTTTCTAATCGAAAAATTGAGTGGTTAAAAAATTTTTTACACACTTTAGAATATCATCACGGGTGATCACGCATTTCAAAGTTTCCAAATCTTCTTGAAAATTGTAGCTGCGATTTTTCTAAACAAAGTGGCGGCCAAAAAACTACGACGTAAAAATTCGTAAAGCAGCCGAAGGCGGAACCAACATCGAAAAACTTATTTCGCTCAAAAACGAGGCCTTCAGATGTATTTATTTATTTATTTATTTATTTATTTATGTTATTTATTTATAAGATTATTTGATTTTTCTGTTAAAAAAATAAATTAATAAATAAATACTTGAATTTTTATTTATTTCCTTTTTTTGTTATGCAGTGTCAAACTGAATACGAAATATATGTTCAATAAAAATAGCCTGCGTATTTTATAATTATTAGAAATACAATTTTGTTATGCAGAAGAAGAGAAAGTAAGAAAGAACAACGGATTCATTGATGCTGTTAAAGCTTTTGCCAGGTGTATACGAGTATAGCTGAAAGGCATAGAGTCTGCTTCATAATCCCCACTTCATGGGTTCGAACCTTGCTTACGAAAATTAAAAACTCAAAATTATTGCCATAAATAAAAAAAAAATACAAGAAATGTAACGTACAATATATTTTATTTTTTTACATTTTATTACATTATGTTTTTGTAAAAATTAATAAAATTTTGAATGTAGTCATTCTAGTTGGGCAAAAACTAATTGAAGAGAAAACTAAATGAACAGAATATTTTTAATGTTTGCAGATATTTCCAATAATTTATATATTTATAAAAAATAATAATTTATTTCGAAAAAAAAAATAAAAATGAAAAAACATTTTTATAAATGACAATGGTGAAAATTCTTATCATCTGCTAGGGTAAACATGCTTCATAACGAAAAGAGTCCGCTAGGTGGCGTCACGTTTAAACAACATACTAATAAATTAGGTGAAAAAAGAATATAAACAATGGTTGGTTTGATGACATTTTTACCCTGGCAGATGATAAGCTCCACCAGGGGAGCTGCTCAAAGACTTTGGCTGATAATTTTAGCGAATTTCAAGCTAGTCCAGACTACAAATAAATAAATAAATTGAAAAAATTTTGAAATCTGTTCAATTTTTAGTGATTGAATAATTTCAAACTTTTCAATATGCGACCAAAGCGACCTAGACCAGCTAAACCTCCTGATACTGATTCTGAATCAGAATATTTCAGTTCTGATGAAGATGACGAACGATATTGCATACCTGATCCAAATTATTCTGGAGATGAAAGCGAAGGCTCAGGAGCTGAAGAAAGCGACGACTGTACAAACGATTCTCAAAATGATAAAACTTCACAAAAAACTTATTCTCAAGCATCAAAAAATTATGTTAGCAATAACAGTCGTTTGGAGGATAAATACGTTTATGAGTGGGTCGAGGGAGAACAAATTTATCCACAAAACGTTGAAAATAGTTGCCAAATGTCTGATGCTAACAAAAAAAAAATAAAAAGTATGAATTGTGTTGAACTATTTGAAACTTTTTTTTCAGATAGTATAAAAAATCACATAATTATGTGTACTCGAGCAAACGGGTATGAACTAACGATGGGTGAACTTAACGTTTTTATAGGTATTTTAATTGCATCAGCCTACAATTCGCGAAAATCTTACAAACACTACTGGTCAAATGATCCTTTTTTGTCATTTGAGCCAGTAAAAGCGGCTATGGCTCGCGATAAATTTCAGCAAATAAAATCAAACATCAAATATTCTAAACCTGCAGATGAAAATGAAAATGATTTTGGATGGCGTGTACGTACAATTATTGATTTATTCAGGGAAAACATCCAGCAATTTGGATATTTTCAAGCTGCAATGGCCGTTGACGAGATGATGGCCAAGTTTTATGGTAGAACTATTCTGAAACAATTCATAAAAGGGAAGCCCATTAGATTTGGCTTGAAATTTTGGGGTCTTTGCACTCCTGATGGCTATTTACTTGAGTTTGATTTGTACTGTGGTAAAAAATCTGCAATAGCTGACAATAAACTTGAAAAATGTTCTTTAGGTACTCGTGTTGTTATGAGTTTGCTTCAGCACTTTTTTTCAAACGTAACTTTTAGGAAACTGCCTCTTTATCATTTATACATGGACAATTTATTTACTAGTTTTGATCTTGTTTTACATTTAAAAAACTTAGGGGTTCGTTCGACTGGTACTATCCGAGAAAATCGTGTAAAGGAAAAAAATGTTATTCCTAAAAAGTCACCGAAAGGTACAGTTGCAGTGAAATACGAAAAAAGTAGTGGTATAAATTACATTACATTGCAGGACTCTAAACCAGTGTCGATGGTTTCTACTGCTGCTGGTGTCACACCCACATACACAGCGAAAAGGAGGAGCAAAGAAAAAAAAGAAAAAGAAGAAATTGCTTTCCCTAATGCATTCCAACTTTATAATAAAAATATGGGTGGCGTTGACGTTCATGATGGACGTTGTAACTACGCTATGCCTTGCATAAGGTCTAAAAAGTGGACGTGGATCGTTTTTATTCGTCTTATTCAAGCGTCAATAGCTAATGCAGTTGTTCTTTCGAACTATGTTCACGGCAAGGAAACTAAAAAATCAAGTTCGCTTGACTTTATGATGGCAATTTCCAAGCATTATCTTTCAAAGGAAAAGTCTACTAGAGGCAATCACCAAATTTTGACTAAAGAAAAACTAAGAAAATGTTGCTTCTGTCCCATTAGGACACGTTTGTACTGTGAAAAGTGCAGCTTATCTATTTGTCAAAATTGCGTTCCTAAAAATAATCATTAAATTTATTGTAGTCTAAAAGTTTTCATAATTTCTAAGAAAGTTTCATTGTTGAACTAAAAAATTATTTTTATAAAAAAATTGATAAAAAAAAAAAAAAAAAAAAAATTAGAAAAACACAAAAAAAGTATAAAAGTAATAAAAAAAAAAAAAAAAAGACACTTTGTTTCATCAACCTCCGCGTGGTAGGTGTTGGGCAACGTTATGTTTTGTATTTTATAAGTGTAACGGCTAAGAGATGAAATTTACAATTTGACGAGTTATTGTTACTTTTTAAAAATTTTCTATACATTTTTATAATTTTTGATTGAGAGAGATTGGTAAAGACTATTATTGCTACAGAAAATTCATAATTTATTATTTTTACATATAAATGAAGTCTAAATCTGTAAATCTGTACACGGCCGTTGGCTAAAGCAGCAAAGAGCCAGTTTAGCAATGCTTAGATCGTTGTTCGAATCCCGCTCACGGCGAGTATTCAGAAAAAGCGCAGATACAGTTGTAAACTGTAAAAGTCGTAATAAAAATTTCTCAGAGGCGTTGACTTCGTGGTGATTGAAAAAAAAAATTTCATCCTTAGGCTATAAAAAAATTTTTTTTTTTTTCAACTCTCAATCTGCCAATTTTTCTTTATATCTGATGAAATATTTCTTTATAAAAGATTTGATTTATGGATATAATTGAACAAAATTTTCTTGTAATTTTTTCTAGCCTGCATCTATGATAATTTTAGTCTGATCGCTTTTTACTAAAAGTTAATTTTTCTTATAGTTTTTTATTCAGTTCAGACCAATATTTGGTGAAGTATATCCTTTCAAAAAGGTGTATTTGAAAGTAGAAAAAAAAAAAAAGATTTAAAGTCATTGGAAGACGAATTTTTTTTTTTTTTTTGGATTTACAATTTTTTTCTGTATTTGAGATACTTTTTGCTCTAAGCGGGATTTGAACCCATGGACTTGTGATTACGAAGCAGACTCTATGCCTTTCAGCTATACTCGTATACACCTGGCAAAAGCTTTAACAGCATCAATGAATCCGTTGTTCTTTCTTACTTTCTCTTCTTCTGCATAACAAAATTGTATTTCTAATAATTATAAAATACGCAGGCTATTTTTATTGAACATATATTTCGTATTCAGTTTGACACTGCATAACAAAAAAAGGAAATAAATAAAAATTCAAGTATTTATTTATTAATTTATTTTTTTAACAGAAAAATCAAATAATCTAATAAATAAATAACATAAATAAATAAATAAATAAATAAATACATCTGAAGGCCTCGTTTTTGAGCGAAATAAGTTTTTCGATGTTGGTTCCGCCTTCGGCTGCTTTACGAATTTTTACGTCGTAGTTTTTTGGCCGCCACTTTGTTTAGAAAAATCGCAGCTACAATTTTCAAGAAGATTTGGAAACTTTGAAATGCGTGATCACCCGTGATGATATTCTAAAGTGTGTAAAAAATTTTTTAACCACTCAATTTTTCGATTAGAAAAAAAAAGTGCAAAAAAAATCTTGTTTTTTTTTTTTAATTTGTTTATAAACAAATGAAAATCGAATTTTTGACTTTTTTAAACTACACCATCGTGCAGGGCATACTTGAAAATAGGGGGGTAGGGTATTCAGGTATACATTTTCCCCAAGATTTCCCCAAGATTTCCCAGCTCAAACACAACCAAAAATTCAAAAAATCCTTGGACTCAATTGGTTGATAGTCCCAACTTCAACGAATTTTTATGAAAAAATAGTGGCCCCAATAAAAAAAACACCAAGTATATTTTATTCTTATAATTTTACGTAGAATAAGTTAGTATTTTTTATTTTTCGATTTCTCAATGTTTATTTTTGGGTCCCTCCCTATTGGGCCCAATACTCGCATATATGCAATTGAAATGATAAAAATATTAACAATTAACATTTCAAAGACTTTTTATGCTTTTTCAATAAATATTTTTGAGCAAAATAAGTTTTTCGATGTTGGTTCCGCCTTCGGCTGCTTTACGAATTTTTTCTTCGCAGTGTTTTGGCCGCCATTTTGTTTACAAAAATCGCAGCTACAATTTTCAAGAAGATTTGGAAACTTTGAAATGCGTGATCACCCGTGATGATATTCTAAAGTGTGTAAAAAATTTTTTAACCACTCAATTTTTCGATTAAAAAAAAAAAAAGTGCAAAAAAAATCTTGTTTTTTTTTTTAATTTGTTTATAAACAAATGAAAATCGAATTTTTGACTTTTTTGAAGTATACCATCGTGTAGGGCATACTTGAAAATAGGGGGATAGGGTATTCAGGTATACATTTTTCACAGTTTTCCCTAAGATTTCCCAGCTCAAACACAACCAAAAATTCAAAAAATCCTCGGACTTAATGGGTTAACAGGGTTAAGAAGTTTTCTCCGAATTTACTTTTGAACGCGCAGACTGATTTGAACCCCTCCCCTTTACTATATTTGTTTTGATCTTAAGCTAGATGATTGTATTATTGTGTAAATGTAGTCTTGAACTCGCCGCCGTCTGATGATGACACTGTGTGTCGAAACGGTCGTCACGTTTATATAATTTTGTAAATAAATAAATGATTTATTAAAATCATATTAAAGTGAAGATTTAATAAACTCCGTATATTGAGTTTTTTATTTATAACCCTAAAGATGTCAATCAACCTTTATCAAGTAGATGCTCAATCAACTGAATTGAAATTTTTTAAATTTCAATTTTTCAACCTTTTCAATTTTTCAAAATCTTCAAAATTTCAATTTTTCGAATGGTTTTGATTTTTAAAACTTCTTTATTTTCAAGGAAATTTTAATTTTCAAAAGGTTTTAATTTTCGAGAACTCCATTTTTCAAATTTTAATTTTTCAAATTTCAATTTTTCGAATTTCAATTTTTCGGGATTGGAATTTTCCAAAGTTCTCAATTTTGAATTTTTGAAAGTTAAATAGCTGGTATTGAGAAGAGTCAAGTGACCACGGAGACAGAAGCGAGTACGAAGCTAAAGAGCAGTTGCACGGCCGCGGTGCTTGCGGGGAGTGGCAGCAGTCTAAGCGTCGTCTCCTTTTGTGCTGCTGTCCGCTTATCGGCGTTTCACTGCCCCTCTCCTTCTTCCGAGCGCCGAGTTGACCAAAGGCGTAAAAGGCATATGCCAGAGGACCTATTTTATTTATTTAAATTCATTCTAATTTATTGAAAAATATTTGTGACTATTTCCCGGGTGAGGAAACTGTAGGACCAGTAGGCGATGAAAGTGGTTCCTCGGACTGAGTACGGGCCAACCGAAATTAAGATTTGCCTAATTTTTGTGTGCTCAGAGGAGCTCTCAGATAGAATCTGGATCGACCTTTGGTTGTTTTCCGACGACATAGGTATTTCCTGCCGAAGGTGAACGTGGGAAATTAATACTGGCAGCTCGGAAGGCATGTAGGACCTTCTATATAGATATTTATATATATATTACATATACCTATAACTATTAATCTTAATATTATATTATTAAGAGGACCTATTAGTCTGAATCAGACCTATTTGTCCTTGACCTATTCGACCTCTTAACCTCATAACAAAGACCTACTTTAGGATCAGTTGAAAGCCTCGAAGTAGAATTGAAGCACAAGGGATGATAAAGGTTTGACCCAAGGACCAGGATGACTAATGGAACAAACAAGGCAAATGGGAACGATGAAAACTTCACAGCCGAGCAAAGGGCTGCAGCAAATTTGATGTCCACTAAGAGCACAACGTTGTTGTCATGGGCCAACAACCTGAGCCTGCAGAGCTCCATTGCAGGACTGCCCACCTACGATGGCAGCAACATCCCACTGAAAGATTTTTTACAGGATGTACGGATTGGCGATATTGACGTCCCGACCAGTCAGAAGGCCAGTTACGTCAGGGCTGTCCTTGGGAAGCTGCGAGGACCAGCCAAAGACTGCACCTATGGCCAGAGCTTTGATTCTATCGAGGAGCTATGCAGTCATCTAAGACATAGATTTGCCCCCGGTAAGGGATACGCCTATTATAGCAATAAACTATACACCCTGCAACTTACCCCAGACGACTCCGTGGGAGGATTCAAGGACAAAATTGATATTCTCCTCAGTTGCACCCTAGTGGCCCTGGAGGAAGAAAAGAAAGCTAATTTTAGTGACCAAATGATGGTTCCGCTGATGGATGCCGCCATTGACATTTTTATCAGGGGTTTGCCTGGAGACCTCGGTCAGCTAATGGCAGAGGCGGATTAACAAATTTGCCGCCCGTACGCTAAGAAAATTGCCGCCCCCCCCCTCCAACCAGAAATAAATTTTCTAAAAAAACCATTTATCCTCCAAATCTAAAACCCACAAAATCCTGGGCGCCTGGTTTAGTAAACAAGAGATCTATTATCCCCCAAGCCTTAAACCCCCAAAACCCTGGGCGCCTAGTTTAAAAAACAAGTGTTCTATTATCCCTCTAGCCTTAAACCCCCCAAAACCCTGGGCGCCCGAGTTCAACAAAGAAGCTGATAGGCTAACCCCCAAACTCTAAGCCCCCAAAACCCTGGACGGCCGACTACAACAAGAAAACTAATCGGCTATGCCCCAAGCTTTGAACCCGAAAACCCTAGGCGCCCGAGTTCAACAAAGAAGCTGATGGGCTACCCCCAAGCTCGAAGCCCCCAAAACCCTGGGCGTCCAAGTTCAACAAAAAAATGATTGGCTTCTCCCTCAAACTCTTAGCCCCCAAAACCGTGAACGCCTGAATTCAACAAAAAAACTTATCGGCTATTTCTTAAGCTCTAAACCCCCAAAACCCTGGGCGTGGAGTTCAGTGAATAAACTGATCAGATATCCTCCAAGCTCTAAACTCCCACAACCCTGAGCGCCTGAGTTCAACAAAAAATTGATCAGCTACCCCCGAAGCTCCAAGCCCCCGAAACCCTGTGAGCCTGAGCTTAACAAAAAAATTCATCAGCTATCCCTCAAGCTCTAAACCCCTAGAACCCTGGGCACCCGGGTTCAACAAAATAACTGATTAGTTTCTTTGTTGAACTCGGGCGCCCAGCGTTTTGGGGGTTTAGAGCTTGAGGGATACCTGATCAGTTTTTTTTATTGAACTTGACGCCCAGGGTATTGGGGGTTTAGAGCTTGGGGGATAGCTGATCAGTTTTTTTGTTGAACTCGGGCGCCCAGGGTTTTTGAGGTTCAAGGCTTGGGGGATAGCTGATCAGTTTTTTTGTTGAACTCGGGCGCCCAGGGTTTTGGGGGTTAGAGCTTGGAGGATAGCTGATCAGTTTTTTTGTTGAACTTGAGTGCCCAGGGTTTTGGGGGCTTAGAGCATGGGGGATACATAGACTCTTGATGAAGCGTATAAAGAGGCGGTGCGACTAGAATCAATAATGGATGCAGGAATTATTTCTGACAGCAGGAGTCCCCGAGGGATGCCCCAGGGCAAACACCCCTTTCAGGATAGTTTGCCTTTAAACTACCAAGGTGCTCGCCTCAATACTACTGGAGCGAGCCCAGACCCATCGTCGGAGTTGTCAGACCCTGCTGGAGCTATGACTATGTTGGTGCAGTTGGGGACTATGGACCCACACGCATCAATAATTCAACTTATGACCCAGACCGAGATGATGAACCTACCACATATGGTCAAAGTTCTACACCTTCCAACTTATACCCTTTGAGAGCTTCCCCTGCATCAAAGTACTGGCCACCTCAAGAGTGTTATCGATATGATAGACCAGGCCATAATGCATCTGACTGCACGGTAGAAATACCATGGTATGATGGATATAATATGACTTTTCAAGAATATGACGAAATTTTGGACAGCATCGCAAGAATTATTTCGGCCCAAAACTATGTTCATTTCCTCCAACAAGCTCAATGTAATCTGTATGGCGAGGCGCAGGAAGTAATTCAGGGATGCTACTTTCACTCCCATGAAGAATTATTACATCTGCTGGGTAATCATTTCGAAGCTAACAAATACTTCATCCACTTTAAACTGGGGTCAGGTGGCTTGGAGCAACAGATGACCCCTGCGAGCACTTTTAATTCAAAAATCATCCCAAAATTTCAGGAAGCACATGCAAGTGACGATGGACGAGTACTTGACCAAGAAATAGTAGAAGAACGTCCAGAGAGGAAAGAGCTGCAACCAGAGAGTGCAAGCTTGATTGATCCCTTCGCCTGGACTGACCACATATTTGGAATACACAGCACCTCCAGAAGCAAATACTTCTATAGACCAACAAGTTAATCGAACGTTTGTCCAAGAGCACGAGATTATTACTTCTAAAGAGGCATCTCCATGCATTACTGAAGATAAAGTATCACTGCAGGATACTTTTAAACAACCTGATCCATCGCCGCTCATGCCTTTGCAAAACGAGAAAATTATGGATAAGAAGAGACCTTTCAAGATGGCTCCAAAAAAGGAGCCAAAGACAGTTGGAAAGATTTGTTTTCCAGTACCTATATGTAAAGTGAGGAGATCGACAAGAAAAACAGTCAAACCGCTGGCATCAACGGCAATCCCGGATGTGAAAATGGACAAACTACGGGAGTTGTCAACCGAAAATCCGCTAGAGCATATAGACGACACTGAATCAATTTTGGAAGAAGAAACCTTATCTACAAAGATCGATGTATGTGGGGCCAGTTTCAGTAAGAAGAAAACGTTAAAGACAACGAACCCTCAGAAGGATGTTCAGGCCGGAAACGTGCCTGAACCCCTGAGTGACCTCGTTAAAGTGACTCAACCAAAACGCAAAAGAGACAACGCAGATCTCGAAGTACTGAAAATATTGCCAAACTTTGAAGAAGTTAAAAATGAAAAGTGGAAATCAACAAAATCAAAAGCAGCAGGAAGAGGGGACAACACACACATGAACCGAGATCAGTTTGGACTGATGGAAGAGGATCTGACCACAAGAAGAACTTGGACGAATTGGAAGACCAAGTACCGGGGGTTTAAATATCGTCGGAAACGAAGAAATATAACAAAGAAAAAAAAAACTCTACAAATCTTTGAATTATACAAGACCTATATCTATAATAGATATAAAGAAACTGCTATTAAAATAACGACCAAAAAACCTATATGACCATTATACAGGCAAGCCGAACGAATGCAAATGAGTTTTATCCGAGCTGTATATCTCGAAGTTATCAAAAAATAGAATGAAAACTATGTGATTTTGAAATTACCTATGGTAATAAACTTCAAAATCACATAGACAAAACTCATGAGCTTACCGTTCGACCCTGCAAGAACCTACAAATCACTAATATCTTTTTTTATGATTACAGGAAATGTGGAATTTGATTTTCATCCTATCAACAGTGGGTATGATCTCAGGGGAAGAGACATACAAAATAACACAACTACAGACCAATCCGGGCCTGTACTACGAAAGGGTGGGGGTGGTACAACTCCGACGGGCTGATTGGAAGATAGTTGTAACAGTGAAAACTGGAAAACTGTTCAACAGCCACGAAATAGAAGACCAAATTGACGCCCTCACCCTTAGATGTCAACAACAAAGGGGGAGAGCCTCCCTGCGAAGGAGTGGTTGATATAAATACCCTTCGCGAAACTGCTCTTGACTGAAGAAAATTAAGACAAGAAATTAATGACCGTTTTAAAGATCTAGAAATTGAACGACCTATTCAGACCGAAAACATTACAAAGATACGCCGCAAACGAATGGCTCCATGAAAAAAAAAAAAATGTATAAGAAAATAAAAATAAAATTTTTTTTTTTTTTTTTTTTTTTATACTTCTGTAACACTGTGGTCCGTTTTATCCTTTAAAACCTCGACCCATGCGTACTTGGACAAACAATCTACAGTAACTAACACAAAAGTACAATTATCGTTGTATTTTTTTATATTGGACGTTTGTAAAAGATCAATTTCCCATACGTTATTGACATTTGACACATTGTAGAATAGTCGGGGGAATTTTCGTTTTACAAGTGTGTGTAGAGTTTAAGAATCCTGGTTAAACAGCTATTCGTAAATTTTTTTTTTCAGCTTCATTTTCCAAAAATTTTTCTTTATGATTCACGCGTAACGGGTTACTTGCACCGGCAAAACCAGTCTCGTGAGATACATACGAAATACTGTTTTTCATACTTCAAATGTTCATTTTCAGCCATGTCTTTTTAGCAAAACTTCTTGTTTTTACTGGTGAAAAAGCAATTTCTACTTTTTTTTTTCTAGAAGCATTACTTTTTTTTTATTGTTTTTTCCTCTTGTGATTAACTCCTCTTCTGTAGGTTGATACAATTTTTACTCCCTCTTCGATTAGCTTTAGCTCGGGATCTGTCGATGTACAAATTATTCAAAACGTTTTTTTTGAGTATGGCTAAACAAAATTTTAATTTTTTTAATCCACAAATAAGCAGATAAGCTACAACCCCTGTAACAGTGCTCGTCCGAGACAAAAACAAAAACGATCCGCGTTGTCGGACCAGCAACTGTACACATATAAAACTTCCGAGTACTCTTTCCTGAGTACTCCTGCCGTCGTCGTTGATACCTGCAAATAATCAAACAGACATGCTTGGGAAGACGCGTACGCGGACTAGCTGTCAGATGCCGGCAGTGGGCGGGGCTATTCCCCAAGCTAAAATCGTAATCAAAATAAACTAAATTTCTCAGAATTAATAAATTCTCTAAATGAGGAAAAGTCGAGCGGAGGAAAAAGACTCGGTTTTTAATAAAGACTCCGGAACAACAATTAATTTTAACTTACAATTTATTAACAAAAAGAATAATAAAAATAATAATACAAAAATTAATTGTCGCGATCCTAGAATTTAAAATCTAAAGTTCGGCCGATCGCGCGAGTGGCCGAACAAAGAGAGTCAAATGTAAACAAAGCAAACTGCCGGGCGACTACGCGCGCCGGCTCGCAAGTTTCTACGTGTGAGTTCTATCGAGAATTCACACGTAGAATCTTCGGGAAATAAATCCAGACGGGGAGAGAACAATCTACGGATTCTCTCCCTTATCACCCAGCACACCTGCACGCACACTTCACACTCGTTTTTGGGGGGCACAAACCTTTACGCCGCGCGGGTGTTGATCTCCGTGGAGCAGGGGTTCCGGGATCTCTAGCTTGCACACCACAAACTCGTACACTCGAATATGTCACACTCTCAGCGACTTCGCGAGTCGTAATTGACAACAAACTTTCCGCGAGCCGCAATCACAAACTTTCTTTATTCCGACAAAAAAAGAGAACGAGAGAGAGACGGAGTGTCTAGCCTAAACTATCGAAGAAGACTGGCGCGCTTACGCCTCGTTCCAGCTGGTCCGACCACTAACGGTCGGTCCGTTCCGGAATGGTCCGCCAGCAGCTGTTCGTCTGCTGCTGGCCCACGTCCACACGAAAAATCTCGATCGTGTGGGCGAATGTTTTCACCGACCATGACACCCCATAACCTTGGGCATGGCTAAAAAAAATTTAATTTTTTCAATAAACAAATAAGCTTATGAGCTTTAACCCTATAATATTGGGCGTGGCAAATGAAAAAAAAAATTAATTTTTTTATTAAAAAAATAAGCCGATAAGCTACAACCCCATAATACTGGTCGTACTTAAAAGGAGATCGTTTGTCCTTTGGGGCCTGGAATTTCATGAAACTTATAAAACACAAAGTTAGTCATTTCTGGGTGTCCTGTTTTTGCCAGGACCCCAGAAACGTAGAGGAGCTTCTCCATTGTCTGGCGAGGATTTGCTATCATGCTCGCCCAGACTCCAAAATTGTATGGTCCTGAGCCAACTCTTGCGAATGGCATCAGGGGTTGTTCCTGCCTCTCTAATTTCTTCTCTGCCATCTGGAAAATACAAGGAAAAAGGAAAAATGGATCAACAGGACAGAGAAATAGAAACTAATATTTTCGATTCGCACGGGTTCGACGTGGTGATGGTGTTCCCACGCGAATCGTTTCTTTCTTCTTCGATCCCCGGGGTCTCCCTCTTGTCCTTCCCACGGGAATCGAAGTTATTATCCGAGCCTGATCGTTTACATTCTCACTCGGACGATCGGCTTCGCTCGCGGTTTCTAACCTAGGCACGGACGCTTCAGCCGGAGGCCCGCTGGTCTCCGGCACTTTTTCTACAATTACCTGACTCTGGCTAGCGTCAGGATTTTCGCTCGCATCCCTCGGCGGTAGACTCTCGTCGCTTGAAGACTCTTTGTTGTCTCGCCTGATGTGCCTCTTCAGTTGTTGGACCGCTACCGGCCTCTGGTCGTTTCCGTCTCGGTCTTGGATTGCGTAGGTATTGGAACCTAACCTTTCCACGACCACGAAAGGACCAGCGTACTTTGCTGCCAGGCTGGCAGTAAAGCCTTTGGCCTTACTCGAGAGAACTTTATTTTTCCTCCAAACCATATCACCTGGTTGGAACACTACTTCTCGATGTTTCTTGTTGTAGTGTGCCGTAGCCCGATCCTGCTGTTCTCGAGCATGATCTTTGGTCAATTCTCGGAGCTTCTCGGCTCCCTCGAGTTTGTTCTGCCATTCCTTGAGCGCCATTTCCTGGTGTCTCCTCATGGCTTCTTCTGACAAGTTCTTGCTGACCGTGCTGCAATCATTTGGCTGGCGCATCATGTTCAACATGGCTGGACTAACCTTCGTCGCGGAATCTACTGCCTGGTTGTACGCACAAACCAGCTCCGGGAGGAGTACATTCCACGTTTGTTGCCTTTCGGCTACAAAACATCGGATCATTGTCTTCAATGTTCTGTTTAGCCTTTCGACTCCACCATTCGATTCCGGATTAAGAGTGGGTGAGTTCTCATGCTTTACGCCAAGTTCGTACAATTTGCCGTCGATAACATGGTTTTTGAACTCGGACCCCTGGTCCAAAAGAAACAGTTCTGGCTGGCCCCATCTTAGGATCACATCGAGCCAGATGTGATTCCAAATGGACTCGCCGTCTGCTCGTCTTAACGGTGTCACTTCTGCCCACCTTGTGAACAGATCCGTCAAGACCAGCACGTATCTATTGCCGTTACTGCTTCGGGTGTAAGGACCAAGTATATCACCCGAAACTGCTTGCCATGGTCTTTCGATGACTCGTCTACCCATTAAACCACCGGGCAGGCGTTGTTCGACCTTTTGCATCTGGCTAATCTGGCATGATTTCACGTATGCCTCGATGTCCTTGTACATGCCGGGCCAGAAATACTCTTGGGTCACTCTTTTGAGTGTCTTGTCACGGCCCAAGTGGCCCGCCATTGGCTCATCGTGTTTTTCACGTATCACGGATTCTCGTAGATACATAGGTACGACTAGCTTCCAAGCGTCGTCGTCTCCAACTGTTTCTTCGATAATGTCATCAGACTTATAATAATAAAGTCTGTCGCTTACGACCTTCCACCTCAAGAATTTGCTAGGGTTCCTCTGACTGCCTTCATTTTGCTCAGGTACCAGTCGTCTAGCTGTTCTGCCGAGTAGCTCATTGCCGAAATAGTAGCTGGATCATCTTCCTCGTACATTCGTGACAAGGCGTCTTGAACCACGTTTAATGAGCCTTTACGATACTCTGTCGTAAAATCGTAGCTCTGTAGTTCCAGAGACCATTTCGCTAATCTGCCTGTAGCGTTGGTCATTTTGTGCAACCACCTTAGAGAGTTGTGATCAGTGATTACGTGAAACTTAAAACCCTCAATGTAACACCTAAACTTTCTGATGGCTTCAACTACTGCCAAGCATTCTCGCTCGGTGACAGTGTAGTTTCTCTGTGCCAGATTCAGGACTTTACGAAAGTACTCGATGACTCGCTCTTAGCCATCGATGACTTGAGTCAAACAACCACCGATCCCAGTATCGGAGGCATCAGTCTGAATCGTGAATGGCACTGTGAAATCTGGCCTCGCCAAGATTGGAGCTGACGCGAGTAACACTAGTATTCTCTCGAATGCGTCCTGCTGCTTGTTGTCCCATTTCAAACACACTCTGGTGCTGGTGAGCTTCGTGAGTGGTTCTGCAACCACTGCAAAGTTATTGATAAATTTTCGGTACCAAGATGCCATTCCGAGGAACCGTTTTAACTGCTTACAGTTCTTCGGAACCGAAAATTTTAAAATGGGTTCGACCTTTTCGGGACAGGTTCTGATTCGGTCACGTTTAACGATGACGCCCAAGTATTTTGCCTCTGACTGGCAAAACTTGCACTTGTCCCGATTAATCGTCAGGCCTGCCTCTTTAATTTTTGCCAGGATTGCTTCAAGAATTCTGAGATGCGTCTCGACATCTTTAGTGACGATGATGATGTCATCAAGGTAGGCGTAAGCGTACTCACTAAACTGCCTGATGATCATCTCGACTAAGCGCTGGAAAGTCATTCCTGCGTAGCTCCGGCCAAACGGCATCCGTTTAAACTGAAACGTTCCCATGTCTGATACGGTAAACGCCGTTATTGGTCTCGACTCTGGTTTTAACGGTACTTGATGGTAAGCCGATTTTAAGTCCAGAGTCGTGATGTATTGAGCCTTTTTTAACTTGCTTAAGATGTCGTCCATGTACGGGATCGGGTACGCGTCCACCGACTTGGTGACTGCATTGACCTTGCGAAAGTCGATGCAAAACCGCCTCGTCCCGTCTTCTTTCTTGACCATGACCACGGGTGACGACCATCCGGACCTGGTTGCAGGCTCAATAATGCCCTTATCTAGAATTTCTTGCACCTGGTCCCACATCTCTAGCTTCACTACCGGTGAAACTGGGTAGTACCTTTGTTTTATCGGTCTCGCGTCTCCTACATTGATCTCATGCTCGATCCAGGAAGTGCAACCCAAAGGTTCGTCCGCGGTCGGAAGGACTCTGTCAAGCATCTGCTTGAGTCTCTCGAGGTCTTCCGCTGGCACGTCAGCCAAACCTATCGAGGCTAACGATGTCAGCTTGGTCGCCTGGACACTGGCGACCTCTAGGTTAACTTTCTTTCCTGCAATTCTGACCTCCAACTCGTCTGTAGTGGGGTCAAGAATTGGTTTAAAAGTTCGGATGAAGTTAGCTCTTAAGTAGCAATCAGCATCGAGATTGGTCATGATGGCTATTTTGAGATCGCGTTTTACCCCCGCGACCTCAAAAGGTAACGTGACGTATCCGGCGATAGGACACCTACGCCCGTCAGCAACCTTTGCACCTTTGCCAGCATAAACCTCGATCTTTCGGTCGAGCGCAGCTGCAATCTGTATAGCGCATGGCCTCATCACTGTACGTGAATCCCCGGGGTCATATAACGCTCTGATGCAGAAATCACCTATATTGACTGGCAACCACCATCTGGTTTCCGCATCTAAATCTGCCGCGACCGAATTGTCTTGACCTGTAGCTTGTTCAGTATCCTTAGGATCCACTGAACAAGCCTGGGCGTCATCTCCGAGTGATGACTGGGAAGATGCGTTGGTGGAATAGTTAACCTCTATTCCGCCGGCACTTCGTTTCCCTGGCGTTTTGGGCATTTGGGTCTAATGTACTCTTCTTCCTTACAGAAGTAACAACGAGGTATTGGCTTGTCGTTCTTCTTTCTGTCCTCACTCGTGCTTGGTTTCGGTGATGAGCTCCTAGCCCTTCTATCGCCTTCAGACTTGTCACTGGTTTTGGACTGCTCGCCCTTGCTTGGATTTTGGAGCCTTGGGCCCCTTGGCTTCCCAAAGTCCTTGCTGCCCTCGAGCTTTTTCAAGAAAGCATCGAGGCGACTGACTATCGAGTCGGCAGCCGATCTGCTGTCAGTTGCAACAGCAGTTGCTGCCACGTTGACTCTCGTTCTCTTGTCAGCCTTATTTTGTTTATAGGCGAGATAAGGCCACATAGACGCTGAAGGTGATGGTCTATAATTAACCTCGTTGAGAGAGGTACGCTCGATCTCAACGGCCTGGTTCATTAAACCTATCACCGATTTAATCTCGTTGCGTTGGATCTGCTTGCGCAGATTCGGCAACATATTTCTCAAAATGAAGTCGATTTGTTCACTCTCGCCTGGCTCAGGCCTGATTTTCAACAAATACGACTGCAGATTCATAATGTAGTCCCTGACTGGTTCGGACTCGCCCTGTGTGCGAGCGAAAGCTTCAGCTCGTACACACTGTTGGTAGTCTTCAACACCATACCATTCTCAGGCTAGACGACAGAAATCGTCCCAAAAGCGATCTGCTTCTTATTGTTGCGGTACCAAGTGGTCGCAACACCAGTCAGTAATAACGGTAAAGCATCTAAAAGTTGCTTGTCCGTTAGTCCAGCTAGACTGTTGTTGTCTGCAACGTCTAATAGAAATTGCTCCAGTCTCGACTCGGGACCACCGGAGAATTTCAAATTCCAGAGCCGGCTATAGCACCAACATCTACCGATTTGAAAGCGTTAATAATCGGTGGTGTTCCTACAGGAATGCTTGTCTCTTGGTCCAACCTGTGCAACCTCTCCTGTATTGCTTGCATCTGTTGCTGTAACAAATGTCTCTCGTCAGGAACAGACGCTTCTCGAATAGGGCTAGAGCTGTTTCGCTTGTCTGAGACAGAAGCACCGCGAAAAACGACCCTATTGTTCGTTTGGACAGCATTCTCCGTGGAGATGCTGTAATCGGCCATAGAGTTATTTACCAATAGCTCTGGCCTGATGGTACTCGAAATCCCTTGAGTGTAGGTTTCTTTCCGGTCGAGGTTCCTTGACCTTGAGTCTGCCCTCGAACTTGTCCATCCGTTCGTGCAGTCTCTTAAGTTCAGTGGATATCTCCCTGAACAGGTCCAGTACCTCTAGGTTGCCATCCACCCCTTGTGCATTAGCGTTGTTCTCCATGGCCATCGAATGGTCTCGATTGTCCTCTTGGTCGGGCAATCGAAAATTCCGTGACAGGGATTCCTGTAGTCTCGCTGCTGCTTGCTGAATCAGAGGTTCTTCAAGCAAGACAGCAAAGGGGTGCTCACCCGAGTGTGTATAATCTGGATCCAAAATTGTGGATCCAGATTTTTCCCACATCGTGGTGGCGATAAACGATGCTCGCAACTGCTCGCGTTTAACCTGTGCGGCAGCTGCATCTTGCTCAGAATCGTCTCCTGTGGCTACAAAATCATCTGCCGAGTAATTACCCAGCAGCCACTTCTGGAGACGAGCGCATCGATCTTGGACGGACCCGTTGGGCCTGAGCTCCAGCTCGGCCAGGGCGTCCGTGACTACCTCCGGACCTTCCATCAAAATCCAGGAGAAATCCTTGACCTCCCTGTCTTCGCTCGCCATCTTCCTTCCTGTGGGCGCGAAGATTAACAAAAAGAAACTCTGTGGCCTAACTACTCGTGACAGTACCAGTCCCTACTAATTTTCGACTGGTACAACAGTCCGCTGCTCCGGTATTAAATTTTTGCAACGCGAGTACGCTGTTGCCACACCAACGCTGTACTGTCACGCACACTTTTAAAAAAAACAACTGTGAGGAAAAAATTATTACAAAAAAAAACAAACCGCCGGCGAGAAAAAAAAAAAAAATCCCCACTCCCGGAAAATGCTCGCGCGTCTCGGAATTATTCACAATTCCAAGTCGCAAAACCGCGAAAGATTCCAGGATCAGCTGGCAAAATCAAATTTTAATTTCAACAAGCAAAAGGAACGAAAAAAAATCATTCCAACCAGCCTCACAATTGTTTTGTTTACAAATTTAAGTGAGCTGATTGAATTATTCGAGTTCAATCCTCTCCTGCCGCTATCGTAGTGTCTGGATTTATTTCAAAAGACTAATTCCTTTGTCTGCGCTCGGACAAGGTCACAGCGCTATCAAAACAAACGGTGCTGTCGGGTTATTAATCCCTAACTCTGCGGCTTTAATACGCAGCCGCACTCGTTTTCCTACCGCTCACGTCGAGCTGTCTCCCGCAGCTCGATCGCTACGTAATTTTAAAATTACAAAAAAAAACAAAATCAACTACGTCGTTGGGTGCCGATTTTTACGGTACCCGAAAGCAAAACTTCCCTCACCACGTTGTTGGGCGCCAATTTGTTACGGTGCTCGTCCGGGGAATAACAACGACGTTAGCTCTTGCTGTCGGACCGCTCCGTAAACAATTAAAATTCTCGAGTACTCTTTCCTGAGTACTCCTGCCGTCGTCGTTGATACCTGCAAATAATCAAACAGACATGCTTGGGGAGACGCGTACGCGGACTAGCTGTCAGATGCCGGCAGTGGGCGGGGCTATTCCCCAAGCTAAAATCGTAATCAAAATAAACTAAATTTCTCAGAATTAATAAATTCTCTAAATGAGGAAAAGTCGAGCGGAGGAAAAAGACTCGGTTTTTAATAAAGACTCCGGAACAACAATTAATTTTAACTTACAATTTATTAACAAAAAGAATAATAAAAATAATAATACAAAAATTAATTGTCGCGATCCTAGAATTTAAAATCTAAAGTTCGGCCGATCGCGCGAGTGGCCGAACAAAGAGAGTCAAATGTAAACAAAGCAAACTGCCGGGCGACTACGCGCGCCGGCTCGCAAGTTTCTACGTGTGAGTTCTATCGAGAATTCACACGTAGAATCTTCGGGAAATAAATCCAGACGGGGAGAGAACAATCTACGGATTCTCTCCCTTATCACCCAGCACACCTGCACGCACACTTCACACTCGTTTTTGGGGGGCACAAACCTTTACGCCGCGCGGGTGTTGATCTCCGTGGAGCAGGGGTTCCGGGATCTCTAGCTTGCACACCACAAACTCGTACACTCGAATATGTCACACTCTCAGCGACTTCGCGAGTCGTAATTGACAACAAACTTTCCGCGAGCCGCAATCACAAACTTTCTTTATTCCGACAAAAAAAGAGAACGAGAGAGAGACGGAGTGTCTAGCCTAAACTATCGAAGAAGACTGGCGCGCTTACGCCTCGTTCCAGCTGGTCCGACCACTAACGGTCGGTCCGTTCCGGAATGGTCCGCCAGCAGCTGTTCGTCTGCTGCTGGCCCACGTCCACACGAAAAATCTCGATCGTGTGGGCGAATGTTTTCACCGACCATGACACCCCATAACCTTGGGCATGGCTAAAAAAAAATTTAATTTTTTCAATAAACAAATAAGCTTATGAGCTTTAACCCTATAATATTGGGCGTGGCAAATGAAAAAAAATTTATTTTTTTATTAAAAAATAAGCCGATAAGCTACAACCCCATAATACTGGTCGTACTTACAAGGAGATCGTTTGTCCTTTGGGGCCTGGATTTTCATGAAACTTTGCACACAGTTTTCATTTATCATAGAAACAAGCCCTTCAGTGTTCTTTTTCCAGAATGGGCCTTTTTTCACCTGCTTTTCGAATAAACTCTGTGTTAAAAAGTAGGCTGTTTCCTATAAAAAGCCGTTTTCAGCCTCATTTTCAAAAAATTCCTGCTTGGACCGTACTGCACTTAGAAATATCTGGAACCTCGCATTTTTTTTGTTTTTCCAAGTACTTATGAAAAAAATATATTTAAAAAATTTTTTTTCATCGTTTTATCTATGAAAAATTATGGTTTTTAAAGTCAATTATTA
The DNA here is from genome assembly GCA_038277355.1 of Encarsia formosa. NCBI lineage: Eukaryota > Metazoa > Arthropoda > Insecta > Hymenoptera > Aphelinidae > Encarsia > Encarsia formosa. The sequence continues at coordinate 25,814,560 of CM076187.1, forward strand.
GTATATTTGGGTTACAATATACATGGACAAGATCATTCAAAAAATTTTTTAATTAATTTTTTTTTTTAAGTACTTAGAAAAACGAAAAAAATGCGAGGTTCCAGATATTTCTAAGTGCAATACGATCCAAGGAGGAATATTTTGAAAATTAGGCCATAAAGGCTTTTTATAGGAAACAGCCTACTTTTTAACACAGGGGTTATATGGGAAGTAGGTGAAAAAAGGCCCATACTGGAAAAAGAACACTGAAGGGCTTGTTTTTATGATGAATGAAAACTGTGTGCAAAGTTTCATGAAAATCCAGGCTCCAAAGGACAAACCATCTCCTTGTTAGTAAAAAAAGATTAATTTTTTTAAGAAAGTGTCTAGGTACCATCGCCGTGTACCGTATTCGGTGCACGGTGCACGGTACACGGTACCAAATAAGAGTTATTTTAGACACTCTGTGAATTTAATTGGGTTATTTAGGATGGGCAATTGGATTTAAAGTAAAAACTAGTAGTTTTTTAAACTTAAGTGGGTTATTTGGGATAAATTATAGGATTTAAAGTAAAAAGCTACCGTGTACCGTGTACCGTGTGCGGTACACGGCGATGGTACCTAGACAAAACCTTTTTTTAATAAACAAATAAACCGAGAAGCTACAACCCCATAACACTGGGCGTCGTTAATAAAAAATAATTAATTTTTTAAATAAACAAAGAAGCCGATAAGTTACAACTCCAAAACACTGGGCGTACTAAGTAAAAATAATTAATTTTTTAAATAAACAAAGAAGCCGATAAACTACAACCCCAAAACACTGGGCGTGATAACATTCCAAATTTTAGCTGTTGCTAACAAAAAATAATAATATGCCGGTGAAACTAATAAACTTATACAGGATCAAAATTAAAATAATAATAAATAAATCTTAGTTAACGATTGCCAAAAAATTTTCAGTCATTATGAAAGCAATTACTGAATAAAAATAACCTATTTATAAAACAAGATGATCGACTGTCAATTTCTATTTAGAATAATAAATTTCAATTTTACCTCTAAAAAACTTTTGCACCAATCATGGCACAAATAAAAAAACTTTTTCAAGATGGCGATATCTCCTTTATACTATAAGGCTTTTTCATAGCAGACGACACCTAGCAGAACATGGAATAGCCAAAATGATATTTTCTAGATTTATTTAATTTTATGAACTTTTTAATTTTTTGTATCTGTTATTTTCTAACCTTATCACATTTTTCTATGATTTTGTCAAGTTCATTGAAGAAAAATCCATTTTTTTTTCAGCTTGAAGTCGATTGAAAAACTTTATCGACACCGAGCACTTCGACTAAAGTGCTTGGTGTCGATGGAGACTTTCAATCGCCTGTAAAAAGAAAACAACATAATTATTTCTTCAATGAAGATGAAAAAATCATTGCAAAATATGATAAGGTTAGAGAATAACAAATACAAAAAATTAAAAAGTTCATAAAATTAAATAAATCTAGAAAATTTCGATTTGGCTAATCTATGTTCTGCTAGGTGTCATCTGCTATGAAAAAGCCTTATAGAAAATTAAAACAAAAAGTTTAAAAATATTGTTACTTAAAGTTTCTAAAATAAAATACATTTTAAAAATAGTTCGTACCGAAATATGTTAAATTTTAAAATTTTTATGAGAAATATATTGTTTTCATAACTCTTACATAGGTCAATTTTAAATATGAAGGTCTGATTAATAACCCAATAACCCTAAAAACCCCGTTCATGAAGAACTGATTTATTTCCGAAAGGTTTTACGCGTGAGTTCTTGTCAGAAATCACGCGTAAAAACTTGCGAGCCAGCGAGCGTAGCCCAGCAGGTTCTTTGTTTACCTACACGTCTCTTTGTTCGGCCGCCTGCGCGATCGGCCAAACTTTAAATTCGAAGATCGCGACCGTTGATTTTGGAACAATCTTTGTTATTTTTTTTTGTTATTATTATTAATAAATTAAAGATTAAAATTGTCTTTCTTCGAGTTTGTTATTGAAAGCTAATCTTTTTCCTCCGCTCGACATTTCCTCGCTTAGGACACTTTTCTGAGAAATTTGGTTTTTTTCTGTTTACATTTAGCTTGGGGAATTTCACCCCGCCAACTCCCGGCATTTAAAAGCTAGTTCGCGTGCGCGTCTCCCCAAGCATGTCTGATTGATTATTTACAGGTATCAACGACGACGGCAGGAGTACTCAGAAGAGAGTACTCGAAAGTTTATTTGTGCACGGTTGTTAGTCTGACAACGCGGATCGCCGTTGTTTTTCCCCGGACGAGCACCGTAACAGATTTTAGAACCATCACACAACCTACTGAGGAAGTATCAGAAATTTTTGTGGACTAAAGAATGCCAAGAATCCTTTGATAAAATAATAAACATACTAATTTCGGAGCCAGTTATAGAAATCTTTGATAAGGACTTACCAATCCATATCCATACGGATGCAAGCTTACTGGGAGTTGGAGCAGTGTTGAAGCAGGTACAAAAAAATGGAGAAATAAAACCGGTTGCGTTTTTTTCGAAAAAACTAAATCAAGCACAAAAGAAGAAGAAAGCTATCTACCTCGACCCAGATAGCACAAAAAGTTTTCAGAACGTTCTGGCAACATTGCACAGAAACCATTGCAACCTTTCGTTGAAAAGTTGCTGAATGGTTTTAGAAACGTTGTGACAATCGTGTAGATCTCCGTTATTAGTTTCAAAGAAAACCTTTAATCAACGTTATGGCAACAAAGTTTGTCAACCATATTTTTTCAAAAGGTGACCACAAATTGTTCTGGAAACGTTTCTAGAACCTTATGGTAAAACGTTCCTTCAAAGTTGCTACAGAGTGTTGACAAGGTTCCAAATTACCGATTTGAATTTAAAATGTTTAAGCGAGAACCTCAAGTTTTAGTAATTTAATTAAAAATACCTATGAACTTGAGGTAGAAAAATTTTATGTTTTTAATTTTTTTTGTAAATAATTCGACCAAAATTGGTAAGAAAAGCTCTCAGACTAGTCAAATCATTCAAAAATTGTTGAAACGACTTTCAGTCGCTCGGCCGGAGTAACAAAATTTGGTGGGTTATAGATCCACAGCTTGTTACTTTGCTGAGAGCTCAGTTCTAACGGTAAGCCACCTAGCGGATGGGACCCAAAACTACTCATTTCGCGGTAGCAGTCGTTAGATCTTAAAAAGCATTTAAAGTATTTAAATATAATGTTAAAAACATACTTAGTTTTTAGCTCTTAATTATAATTTTAATTTTTAGCTAGTAATAAATTAACGATATTAAAAAGAAAAAATTTTAAAAAAAAGGGAGGTTCAATTTTTTTTTTTCATGAAAATGTAAACTAAAAAAATTTTAAATATTCATAAATAAATAAATAAACAAATAAATATGTGAAAATATTTGTTTAAGTTTATTATAGTCAAATAAATGAAATCTTATAATCAAGCCCCGAAGGGGCACAACTTAAATATTAGTTCTAATCCATCATCTCTAACATTACTGTGTGGTTTGGTGGCTAAAGTCACCGCTCTTCATTTTGCCGTCTCAGGTTCGATTCTATGTGCTTTTTTTTTTTTTTTAATAAATTATACGCTCTTTAGGTGTTTTTAAGGACATTTTCTAACTTTTAAAAGTTTTTATTAATAAATGCATTGGTACACTTATTTTTGAAATTTTTAATTTTTTAATAACTTTATGGACGATAAATGAATGAAAAAAATAATTTTTTCGGGGGAATATTTTTATTTTGGTAATAAATTTTAATAATTATAAGAAAATATTTGATCAAGTTTATTATAGTTAAATAAATGAAATCTTATAATCAAGCCCCGAAGGGGCACAACTTAAATATTAGTTCTAATCCATCATCTCTAACATTACTGTGTGGTTTGGTGGCTAAAGTCACCACTCTCTATTTTGCCGTCTCAAGTTCGATTCTATGTGCTTTTTTTTTTTTTTTTTTAATAAATTATACGCTCTTTAGGTGTTTTTAAGGACATTTTCTAACTTTCAAAAGTTTTTATGAATAAATGCATTGGTACACTTATTTTTGAAATTTTTAATTTTTTAATAACTTTATGGACGATAAATGAATGAAAAAAATAATTTTTTCGGGGGAATATTTTTATTTTGGTAATAAATTTTAATAAATATAAGAAAATATTTGATCAAGTTTATTATAGTAAAATAAATGAAATTTCATAATCAAGCCTCGAAGGGGCACAGCTTAAATATTAGTTCTAATCCATTATCTCTAACGATAATGTGTGGTATGGTGGCTAGAGTCACCGCTCTCTATTTTGCCGGTTCGAATCTTTGTGCTTTTTTTTTTTTTAACAAATCATATTCATACGCTCTTTAGGTGTTTTTAAGGACATTTTCTAACTATTAAAATTGTTATAAATAAATGCATCGGTACACTTATTTTTAAAAATTTTAATTTTTTAATAACCTTGTGGAGGATAAATGAATGAAAAAAAATAATTTTTTCAGAGGCATTTTTTTATTTTGGTAATAAATTTTCCTAACAATAAATGAACAGATTCATTATGATTCTTCATAAAGATCAACAAATAACGTTTCTAATCAAGCAATTAGTGAACCATTTTTATTGAAATAAAAGAAAATGTTTATTCAAAAATAAAGTAACTGTAGTTAAAATGCCCCGCCTCTCCTTGGTATGTTGAATGTATAGACTCTGTGACCAGTGTGTCCGATCCCGGCCCAGGGGGTACCGAGAAATTTAAAAATCTTCCGGCGAAGATCAGGCAAACAAAAACACACAAAACCTTGGGCGGCTGGGTTCAATAAATAAATAAATGAATAAATAAGTAAATAAATAATCCCCCAAACTTAACAACCCAAAAACCCTGGGCATTGAGATTAAAATAATCAATATTTAAATGAATAAATAAACCCCAAGCAAGAGAACCCAACAACGCTGGTCATTCGTGTTTTCATTTTTTTTATTTTTTTTTTTTTATTTTTTTTTTTTAAATAAATAAATAGATCAACAAAAAACAAATCAATAACGCAGGCGTTAAAGTTTTTTATGAACAATCAAAAATTAAATAGACATACAAACAAAGCTAGACGACCCAACAGCGCTGGGCGTAATGGTTTTATTGTGAAAAAATGAATAAATAAATAAATAATCCCTAAAGCATCTACAACCTAATAACGCTGGGCGTCCGGGTTTTTTAAAATAAATAAATTAATGGACCGCCAAGCGCTTCAACCCCATTCGAGTATTTTTTTATTACATAATTTAATAAATAAATTTATGAACCGCCAAGCTCTACAACCACATAATGCTAGGCATCCGAGTTTTTTTAATAAATGAACTAATAAATAAATTAACAGAACTCCAAGCACTACAACCCCATAACGCTGGGCGTCCGAGTTTTTCTAATAAATAAATTAAAAAAAAAAATTAACAAACTGCCAAGCTCTACAACCACATAACGCTAGGCATCCAAGTTTTTTAAATAAATGAATTCATAAATGAATTAACAAAACGCCAAGCTCTACAACTTTATAACGCTGGGCGTCCGATTTTTTTTAAATAAATGAACAAATATATCAATGAACCGCCGAACAATACAACCCCCTACACTGGGCATCCGGATTTTTCTAATAAATAAATTAATCAATCGCCAAGCACTGAAACCCCATAACGCTGGGCGTACGAGTTTTTTTTTTTTAATAAAGTAACTAACCGCCAAGCAATAAAACCCCATAACGCTGAGCATCTGAGTTTTTCAAATAAATAAATTGATAAACCGCTAAGCGCTACTACCCCATAAAGCTGGACGTCCGAGCTTTTTTTTAAAATAAATTAACTATCCATCAAGCAATAAAACCCCATAACGCTGGTAGTCCGAGTTTTTTTTTTTTTTTTTTTTTTATAAATTAACGAACCGCCAAGCAACAAAACCCCATAACGCAGGACATCCGAGTTTTTCTAATAAAGTAATTAATAAATAAACTCATGAACCGTAGGGCATATCAACCCCATAACACTGGGCGTCCGAGTTTTTCTAATAAATAAATTAAAAAATAAATTAACAAACTGCCAAGCACTACAACCCCATAACTCTGGACGTCCAAGTTGTTTTGTTTAAAATAAATTAACTAACCGTCAAGCCCAAAAACTCCATGATACTAGACTCTAAGTTTTTTTTTTAAATAAATTAACTAATCACCAAGCACTAAAACTCCAAATAGCTGTGCCTCCAAGTTTTTTTTAATAAATAAAATCATATATAAATGAACTACCTAACATTACAACCCCATAACACTGGGCATCCGAGTTTTACTAATAAATAAATTAATAAGCCGTCAAGCGTTGTAACCCCATAACAATGGACGTCCGGTTTCTTTTTTTAAAATAAATTATCTAACCACCAAGCACTGAAACTCCATAACGCTGGACGTCCGAGTTTTTTTTTGGACGCCGAGCGTAATGGGATTGTAGGGCACGGCAATTTGTTAATTTATTTGTTAATTTTTTTTTTTAGAAAACTCGGACGTCCAGCGTTATAGGGTTTTAGTCCTTGGTAGTTAGTTAATTAATTAAAAAAAATAACTTGGATATCCAACGTTATGGGGCTGAAGCGCTTGGCGGTTTATCAATTTATTTAATTGAAAAACTCGGGCGTCCAACGTTATGGGGTTGTAGCGCTTGGCGGTTGATCAATTTAGTTATTTGAAAAACTCGGACGCCCAGTGTTATGGGGTTGTAGGGCATAGCAGTTTGTTAATTTATTTATTGAATTATGTAATAAAAAAATACTCGGACGCCGAGCGTAATGGGATTGTAGGGCACGGCAATTTGTTTATTTATTTATTAATTTTATTTTTTAGAAAACTCGGACGTCCAGCGTTATAGGGTTTTAGTCCTTGGTAGTTAGTTAATTAATTAAAAAAAATAACTCGGATATCCAACGTTATGGGGCTGAAGCGCTTGGCGGTTTATCAATTTATTTAATTGATAACTCGGACGCCCAGTGTTATGTGGTTGTAGCGCATGGCAGTTTATTAACTTATTTATTAGTAAAACTTCCCTGCGAGAAATTTCCGCCAGGGTATTGCCAGACAGTGGCCAGATTTAGCGAAATTGGGCAGAAATTTAGTGGGGTCAATCGCCAGATTCTTGACAGAAGGCCAATGCTTCACGCTGTGACAGTCAGCGATCGTAATTAAATCATCGGTAACGATTTAGGATTTGGCGCGAGTCACGTGACTGTCAAACGCAGCTCAGAGCGGACCTCTGAGGTGGTAGAGCGGGAATCGGGAAGCCACTCGTAGTTTTCGTGTTCGAGTGTTCGCACGTACATGGAACTTAACTCGTCTCGGTTCGACGGCTAACCGGACTCCTCGGGAGTGGAATGTCGTCGAAGAGAGAGTTGGCAGAGACAGAAGGTGCGGGATCGATGGTCATCGCCCGGGAAGCATTCTTCTATCTAGACGAGTCAACTGGCTTTTGGAAGCCGTGGACGTCGGGGAACCTGACCGACGTCTGGCAGACACGCAAAGATCTGGAGATCGATTCATGGCAGATCTTGAAGCAGCTTACTCGTAACGGAAGTCAAGGCAATTATTGACATTCGCGTCGCGCGTTGTGGTAGAGCCGTAGTGTGAGAGTGTGGTGTTATTTGTGAAGTTGTCATTTCACGTCATCACCTGGACCGCTTTCCAACGGCTACATGGCGACTCGAGTATGGTAGATATTGGGGCTGGTCGGCATCGTAGCCTGGCATTTTGTTTAGCCTGACGGTTTGGTATGAGGTGCACCTTAGCGACTCCGTAAGTTATTTGTAAATGTGCGAGTGAGTGTGAATGCGTGTGAGTGTCCTTAGTACACTATTATTGTCATAATCTTTGTTTTCCTCTTGCGCGCGTTAGCTGCCGATAGTAGCAGAAATTTGTGTGCGCGCGCAACGATTTAGAGAGCATTGAAGATTCTTTTGTTTACTGGTTTAAACGACACCGAGTCGTAATTCGGAATTTGTATTTTAGGTTTAGATTTGTTTTAATAAATTATTAAATTGTTAATTTAATTTTTATTGACTAAACCTGGTGTTCCTGCGAATCGATCCTGTTTTAATACCCGCACCCACTACCAATAAACGAACTAGCTGACCGCATCGCGAAGTATAGTAATATTCGCGGATGCGATTTCCTCCTTTTATTATTTCAGGTCGATGAGTTGCAGTTCGACGAGTGCTTGGATCAGCACTAAGTACAGGTGATAAGGATTTAGTACGCAGCGTGGGTATTTGTATCGGCTCATACAAACCCTTAAATCTACCCCTGTTACAACGCATAGGGATTCTGGCGAGCTATAACGTAAACCTTTTTATTTTAAATTGTAACATTTATTACTAACAAAAATATGTTCAGTATCATAACTTGACTCTGAAATTTTTCTTTTTTTGTTTCCTGATGTTGAACATTTTTCTCATCCATTTTGATGTAATTTTAAAATATTATTCACACAATACCAGCCCTGCTGTATAGCCACACGTATGGCACACGTGTGGACCACACGTATGTGACACACGTGTGCGACACGCACAATGGACTTGAACAAATTTTTTTTCTTTTGCTAAATATTTTAACAACTATGGAGTCAGGGCGGAGACCTAGTGCATAGGATAGCGATTACAACCTGGACATGATTTCCCCAGGAAGTTTGGACTCCGGAGGGGTCAGGCTGAACACCTGGTGCACCTGGTGATACTTACGCCTTGGAGATGATTTCCTCAGGAAGTTTGGACTCCGGAGGGGTTAGGGCGTACACCCGGTGCACCTGGTATAAATTACGCCTTGGAGATGATTTCCCCAGGAAGTAAGGACTCCGGGGGGGGGGGGGGTCAGAGTGGACACCTGGTGCACCTGGTGATACTTACGCCTTGGAGATGATTTTCTCAGAAAGTTTTGATCCCAGTGGGTTCACATAATCAAGTTTACTATTAGGATAGCACCTTTAGAGTGTGGTTATTACCGGGTACACCAAGTATTTTTCCTGGCCCATCCAGGGTCAAAATTTCTTGATAAAATCATCTCCAAGGCGTAAGTGTCACCAGGTGCATCAGGTGTTCAGCCTGACCCCTCCGGAGTCCAATCTTCCTGGGGAAATCATCTCCAAGGCGTCAGTATCATCAGGTGCACCAGGTATCCGCCCTGGCCCCTCCGGAGTCCAAACTTCCTGAGGAAATCATCTCCAAGGCGTAAGTATCACCAGGTGCACCAGGTGTTCAGCCTGACCCCTCCGGAGTCCAAACTTCCTGGGGAAATCATCTCCAAGGCGTCAGAATCATCAGGTGCACCAGGTATCCGCCCTGGCGCCTCCGGAGTCAAAACTTCCTGGGGAAATCATCTCCAGATTGTAATCGCTACCCTATGCGCTAGGTCACTGCCCTGACTCCATAGGTGTTAAAATATTTAGCAAAAGAAAAAAAATTTGTTCAAGTCCATTGTACGTGTGGCTATACAGCAGGGAGAGGTTAGGATTTTCAAACAGCAAGCATGATTCATCGATTAAAATTATATTTTTATAAAATTATTTGATTATTTTTTATCAATTTTTTAACATCGGAGCTGCATGCTGCTGCTCCGGTTTGTAAACTAACCTCTCATCAATGCATCTAGGTACATATACATATATATATATATGTACATACCGCATGATAAATTACTAAAGCAATAATACAACCTCTTAAAGCGCAAATCACGCGCAATCCACCCACGTATTCAAAAAAACCAAAATAACCCATCTTTTTTTTATTTTTTTTTCCAAAATAACCCATCAATAAAAAAATTTTCTAGGTTTGCGCGGTTCAACCAAAATAACCCATCCCAAATAACCCATCCCAAATAACCCATCACCCAATTTCTGGAACTCATTTTTATTTGGTCTCGGAAAAAATGGGACCAAACACTATCCTGACTGTCCGGATAGTGTTGAAATGTCCGGATAGTAACCGCTGTATATATGAAATGTCCGGATAGTGACCGCAGCATATATATATATGTATAAATATACATATTATGCATTATCCGGACATTTTATATACACGATCGGCACTATCCGGACATTTCGACACTATCCGGACAGTCAGGATAGTGTTCGGTCCCATTTTTTCCAAGACCAAATAAAAATGAGTTCCAGGAATTGGGTGATGGATTATTTGGGATGGGTTATTTTGGTTGACCGCGCAAACCTAGAAAAATTTTTAATTGATGGGTTATTTTGGAAAAAAAATAACTAAAAGATGGGTTATTTTGGTTTTTTTGAATACGTGGGTGGATTGCGCGTGATTTGCGCTTAAAGAGGGTGTATTATTACTTTAGTAATTTTTCATGTGGTATACACAGTACTGTATATATATATATATGTGTGTGTCTATATATAGCCGGTTTTGGCAATATTCGATACCTTCGATACTTCCGTTTGAAAAGTAGATGCCTACAAAAAAAAAAACTAAACATAACGAAATCCACTAAAATCAAACCAAGGTATCAATTTTTGAAGAAAGTATATTAAATAATTGATTTTGACGACTTTTAATGGACGAACCTATCATTTTGACGACTTTTATATTGAAAAGACCAATTTCGATCTATACTTCTTTAATATCAAAAAAAAAAAAAATTATGATGAAATTCAAACGTAAAGGTACCTAAAATAATAAAACGAAGACAAAAAGATAATATTGCTACAATGTGTAAACTGTCGAAGAAAAAATGTATTAAAACTAAAAAAATTCAAACAACAGAAATCTATCCAAAAATCGATCCTGTTTACAGCAAATTTATTTTGAATAATTCTCTTTATCATGGTGATCAGAAGAGAGTTTCAGTGACAACAAGAGGTTCATTTGACTAAAATTAAAAAGTCGTCGAAAGGTTGAACTTGTATCTTATTCAGAACTATATCTTAAAGGCACTTGCAACGACGATTTTATTTCATTCTCGCTTAACCCATTACCGCTCATGGAAAAATCAAAAGTGATATTAAAAAACTAACTGTTGGAAAACCTGTCTCATGAAAAAATAGTAGATACGTGTTTTTTCTTTTTTCAATTTTCATTGTTTAAACATTATTTATTTAAACAAATTTGTAAAAAAATTTAAATTTTTATAAACTAATAACGGCATTCCATTCTTTGACCAAAAATAAGGCGAAAGTCATCTAAGTAATTTTTTGATCAGACGCTTAGATCTTTAGCTACGAGCGCTCAAACATGTAAAAATATGGTTTTATAGTGGTGAGCTCTGACTCGTAAAAGTGTATCTTCGGTGCGGCGCCTCGGAGCTCACCACTATAAAACCATATTTTTACATGTTTGAGCGCTCGTAGCAAAAGATCTAAGCGTCTGATCAAAAAATTACTTAAATGACTTTCGCCTTATTTTTGGTCAAAGAATGGAATGCCGTTATTAGTTTATAAAAATTTAAAATTTTTTCCAAATTTGTTTAAATAAATAATGTTTAAACAATGAAAATTGAAAAAAGAAAAAATACGTATCTACTATTTTTTCATGAGACAGGTTTTCCAACAGTTAGTTTTTTTATATCACTTTTGATTTTTCCATGGGCGGTAATGGGTTAATATTTAACTTTAAGGTTATTCCTAAGAAATTATTTGGAAAAATCACAATTCTACAAAACTGAAACTGGAAACGAGATTTCGTGATTCAAGTTTGGCATTAAGTCGTCGTTATGGTATTTTGATATCTCATACCTTCAATGGTTTGATCCGAGAGGATGGTTGTCGTAAAAGAATTTTAACTTCAATAGTCATTCTAAATGAAAAAAAAATCTATCTAAGTTCAGAAAAGAACAGAATAATGAACATTAAGGTATTCACAGTTTCTTGCAGAATCTGAGGGATCGAGAGTCAAACATTATAAATTATGAAGTGTATCATATCAAATGCCCTGAAATGATGTGACAGAAAACTATCCAAAAATCAATCGTGTTAACAGAAAATTTCTTTTGAATGATTCTCTTTGTCATGGTGGTCAGAAGAGAGTTTCAGTGACAACAAGAGGTTCATTTGACTAAAAATAAAAAGTCGTTAAAAGGTTGAACTTGTATCTTATTCAGAATTAAATCTTAAAGACACTTGCAACGACGATTTTATTTCATTCTCGCTTAACCCATTACCGCTCATGGAAAAATCAAAAGTGATATTAAAAAACTAACTGTTGGAAAACCTGTCTCATGAAAAAATAGTAGATACGTGTTTTTTCTTTTTTCAATTTTCATTGTTTAAACATTATTTATTTAAACAAATTTGGAAAAAATTTTAAATTTTTATAAACTAATAACGGCATTCCATTCTTTGACCAAAAATAAGGCGAAAGTCATTTAAGTAATTTTTTGATCAGACGCTTAGATCTTTTGCTACGAGCGCTCAAACATGTAAAAATATGGTTTTATAGTGGTGAGCTCCGAGGCGCCGCACCGAAGATACACTTTTACGAGTCAGAGCTCACCACTATAAAACCATATTTTTACATGTTTGAGCGCTCGTAGCAAAAGATCTAAGCGTCTGATCAAAAAATTACTTAAATGACTTTCGCCTTATTTTTGGTCAAAGAATGGAATGCCGTTATTAGTTTATAAAAATTTAAAATTTTTTCCAAATTTGTTTAAATATATAATGTTTAAACAATGAAAATTGAAAAAAGAAAAAATACGTATCTACTATTTTTTCATGAGACAGGTTTTCCAACAGTTAGTTTTTTTATATCACTTTTGATTTTTCCATGGGCGGTAATGGGTTAATATTTAACTTTAAGGTTATTCCTAAGAAATTATTTGGAAAAATCACAATTCTACAAAACTGAAACTGGAAACGAGATTTCGTGATTCAAGTTTGGCATTAAGTCGTCGTTATGGTATTTTGATATCTCATACCTTCAATGGTTTGATCCGAGAGGATGGTTGTCGTAAAAGAATTTTAACTTCAATAGTCATTCTAAATGAAAAAAAAATCTAACTAAGTTCAGAAAAGAACAGAATAATGAACATTAAGGTATTCACAGTTTCTTGCAGAATCTGAGGGATCGAGAGTCAAACATTATAAATTATGAAGTGTATCATATCAAATGCCCTGAAATGATGTGACAGAAAACTATCCAAAAATCAATCGTGTTAACAGAAAATTTCTTTTGAATGATTCTCTTTGTCATGGTGGTCAGAAGAGAGTTTCAGTGACAACAAGAGGTTCATTTGACTAAAAATAAAAAGTCGTTAAAAGGTTGAACTTGTATCTTATTCAGAATTAAATCTTAAAGACACTTGCAACGACGATTTTATTTCATTCTCGCTTAGTATGTAACATTAAGGTTATTCCTAAGAAATTATTCGGAAAAATCACAATTCTACAAAATTGAAACTGGAAATGACAATTCGTGATTCAAGATTGGTATTAGGTCGTCGTAGTGGTATTTTGATATCTCATACCTTCGATAGTTTAATCCAAGAGAATGGTTGCCGTAAGAGAATTTTAACTTCAAAAGTCAATCTAAATGAAAAAAAAAAAAAATCTAATTAAGTTCAGAAAAGTACAGAATAATGAACATTAAGGTATGTACAGTTTCTTGCAGAATCTTAGAGATTAAGAGTAAAACATTATAAATTATGAAGTGTATTATATCAAATGCCCTGAAATGATGTGACAGAAAACTATCCAAAAATCAATCGTGTTAACAGAAAATTTCTTTTGAATGATTCTCTTTGTCATGGTGATCAGAAGAGAGTTTTAGTGACAAGAGGTTCGTTTGACTAAAATTGAAAAGTCGTCGGAAGGTTGTCCTTGTATCTTATTCAGAATTAAATCTTAAAGGCACTTGCAACGATGATTGTTTTTCATTCTCGCATAATATGTAACTTTCCGGTCATTCCAAAGTCATTATTTGGAAAAATCACGATTCTACTAAATTGAAACTGGAAACGACATTTCGTGATTCAAGTTCAGCATTAAGTCGTCGTAATGGTATTTTGATATCTCATACCTTCAATAATTTGATCCAAGAGGATGGTAGTCGTAAGAGAATTTTAACTTCAATAGTCATTCTAAATAAAAAACAAAGTCTAGTTAAGTTCAGAATAGTACAGAATAATGAACATGAAGGTATGAAAAGTTTCTCACAGAATCTGAGTGATCAAAATAAAAAAAAAAGTCAAACATTATAAATTATGAAGGGTATCATATCAAATGCCCTGAAATGATGTGACAGAAAACTATCCGATAATCAATCGTGTTTACAGAAAATTTATTGTGGATAGTACCTGTCACATCATTTCAGGGCATTTGATATGATACACTTCATAATTTATAATGTTTGACTCTTGATCTCGCAGATTCTGCAAGAAACTATCAATACCTTACTGTTCATTGTTCTGTACTTTTCTGAACTTAGTTAGACTTTTTTTTCATTTAGAATGACTATTGAAGTTAAAATTCTCTTACGACAACCATCCTCTTGGATCAAACTATTGAAGGTATGGGATATCAAAATACCATAACGTCGACTGAATGCCAAACTTCAATCACGAAATCTCGTTTTCAGTTTCAGTTTTGTAGAATTGTGATTTTTCCAAATAATGACTTCTGAATAACTGTAAAGTTACATATAAAGCGAGAATGAAATAAAATCGTCGTTGCAAGTGCCTTTAAGGTTTAATTCTAAATAAGCTACAAGTTCAACCTTTCGACGTATTTTTATTTTTAGTCAATCGCACCTCTTGTTGTCACAACAACTCTCTTCTGAACACCATGACAAAGAGAATACTTCAAAAGAAGTTGGCTGTAGAATCGATTGATTTTTGGATAGCTTTCTGTCACATCATTTCAGGGCATTTGATATGATACACTTCAAAATTCATAATGTTTGATTCTCGACCTCTCAGATTCGGCAAGAAACTGTGTATACCTTAATGTTCACTATTCTCTACTTTTCTGAACTTTATAAGATTTTTTTTTTCATTTAGAACGACTATAGAAGTTAAAATTCTCTTACGACAACCATCCTCTTGGATCAAACTATTGAAGATATGAGATATCAAAAAACCATTACGACGACTTAATGCCAAACTTGAATCACGAAATCTCGTTTTCAGTTTCAGTTTTGTAGAATTGTGATTTTTCCAAATAATGACTTCTGAATAACTGTAAAGTTACATATATAGCGAGAATGAAATAAAATCGTCGTTGCAAGTGCCTTTAAGGTTTAATTCTAAATAAGCTACAAGTTCAACCTTTCGACGACTTTTTAGTTTTAGTCAAACGAACCTCTTGTTGTTACTACAACACTCTCCTGACAACCATGACAAAGAGAATACTTCAAAAGAAGTTTGCTGTAGAAACGATTGATTTTTGGATAGCTTTCTGTCACATAATTTCAGGGCATTTGATATGATACACTTCATAATTCATAATGTTTGACTCTCAATCTCTCAGATTCTGCAAGAAACTGTACCTACCTTTATGCTCATGATTCTGTTCTTTTCTGAACTTAATGAGATTTTTTTTTTTCATCGCGAACGACTATAGAAGTTAAAATTCTTTTACGACGCCTACCCTCTTGGATCAAACTATTGAAGGTATGAGATATCAAAATACCAAAACGACGACTTAATGCCGGACTTGAATCACGAAATCTCGTTTTCAGATTTGGTTTTGTAGAATAGTGATTTTTCTAAATAATGACTTCGGGATGGAATTAAAGTTACATATTATGAGACAATGAACAACAATCATCGTTGCAAGTGCCTTTAAGATATTATTCTGAAAAAGATACAAGTTCAACCTTTCGACGACTTTTCAATTTTAGTCAAATGAACCTCTTGCTGTCATTAAAACTTTCCTCTGACCACCATGACAAAGAGAATACTTCAAGAGAAATTTGCTGTGAACACGATTGATTTTCGGTTGGTTTTGCGTCAGATTATTTCAGGGCATTTGATATAATACACTTCATAGTTTATAAAGTTTGACTCTCGATCTCTCAGATTCTGCAAGAAACTGTACATACCTTTATGTTCATTATTCTGTACTTTTCTCAACTTAATTAGTTTTTATCCAATACCAATATTTAAGATTGTTCTGTTTGAATGTTAAAATGCAAAATTACCAAGTCGAGAAACAGTAAATACTTTAATGATTTATACATAAGTCAGGACCCAACTTAATGTTCGAAATAAAGGTGGAAAGATTGAAAACGACTTGTAGCAAAAATAATTTTGTAAAGTACAAGAGGTGAATCTGTGATACTGGCAATTTTTTTCAATATCAAATCGTTACATAGAATACAGCGATCGAAGACAATCACAGTTCATACTGTGTTTATAAAAAGAAAACTCATTTTTGCAAAAAATTTTTTTTGCTTGGTTGGAGTTTTGCTTGATTTTCAAAAAAGTTTTCAATGATTCATAATTGAATCGATTTGAATAACAATTGAAAAATAAGGTTTCTTCACTTCAGAATCCATAATGAGTTCAATTATTATAGAGAGAAGGTCTGATTAGTCATCATTATCATTCGACGAGAAAAATGCAGTTTTATTGAGTTAAGCATTCTGTCCGTTTCGACAGTATAAAACACTTGTCTGCTGTATCGGCAACTTTATTATTTTCCTGTGAATCAGATCGTTTTGTTTGAATGTTTAGATGCTAATTTTTGAGGTCTGAGAGCAGTGTATACTTTAATGAACTCTTCGGAAATCAGGACACAGGGAAATGATTGAACGAAAAGTTGAAAGTTTGAGAAAGACTTGTCGTTTGCATGTTAATATCGTTGACTATAAAAAGTGAATCTGTAATTTCAGAAACTTTTTTTTATTTCATTGACTATACACATGAAATCTAGCGGTCGGGAGTAATCTCGGTTTATACTCTACTGATTAAAAGAAATCTCTTGTTTGATTCAAATTTTTTCAAAATTTTTAAAGTTTAACTTCATTTTCGAAAAGAGTGCACTAATTTATGATTCACAACCCCATAACGCTGGGCGAAAAAATTAATAAATAAATTCATAAATAAACAAATAAACCAACAAGCCTACAACCCCATAACGCTGGGCGTAAATATGAATAAATAAATTTATAAATAAACAAATAAACCAACAAGCCTACAACCCCATAACGCTGGGCAAAAAATTATTAAATAGATTTATAAATAAACAAATCAACTAACAAGCCTACAACCCCATAACGCTGGGCGAAAAAATTTATAAATAGATTTATAAATAAACAGATCAACCAACAAGCCTACAACCCCATAACGCTGGGCGGAAAAATTTATAAATAGATTTATAAATAAACAAATAAACCAACAAGCCTACAACCCCATAACGCTGGGCAAAAAATTATTAAATAGATTTATAAATAAACAAATCAACTAACAAGCCTACAACCCCACAACGCTGGGCGGAAAAATTTATAAATAGATTTATAAATAAACAAATAAACCAACAAGCCAACAACCCCATAACGCTGGGCGAAAAAATTAATAAATAAATTCATAAATAAACAAATAAACCAACAAGCCTACAACCCCATAACGCTGGGCGAAAATATGAATAAATAAATTTATAAATAAACAAATAAACCAACAAGCCTACAACCCCATAACGCTGGGCAAAAAATTATTAAATAGATTTATAAATAAACAAATCAACTAACAAGCCTACAACCCCATAACGCTGGGCGAAAAAATTAATGAATATATTTATAAATAAACAAATAAACCAACAAGCCTACAACCCCATAACGCTGGGCGGAAAAATTTATAAATAGATTTATAAATAAACAAATAAACCAACAAGCCAACAACCCCATAACGCTGGGCAAAAAATTATTTAATAAATTCATAAATAAACAAACAAACCAACAAGCCTACAACCCCATAACGCTGCCCAAAATTGAATAAATTTATAAATAAACAAATAATCAACAAGCCTACAACCCTATAACGCTGGGCGTAAATACTAATAAACTAGTTTTTAACTAAAATAGTTTTTCACTATCCTCTGAGCTCTAGACCTCCAAAAGTTGGGCGTAGAGTTCAATAAAGAAACTGATGTGCTACCACCCGAAACCCTAGGCGTCGAGTTCAATAAACTAACTGATCAGCATCCCCCGAGACCCTGGGTGCCCGAGCTCTACAAAAAAACTGGTCGGCTATCCACTCAGCTTTCAAACCCCCTGGGTGCCTGAGTTCAACAAAAAACTAAACCCTCAAAACCCTGGGTACCCGAGTTCTACAAAGAAGCTGATTGGCTACCCCTCAAGCTCTAAACTCCCAAAACCCTGGATGCCCGAGTTTAACGAATAACTGGTTTCTACCCCCCAAGCTCTCAACTTCCAAATACCCTGGGCACCCGAGTTTAACAAAAAAACTGGTCGGCTATTCCCCAAGCCTTGAGCCCCCATTCTATGTTGAACTCGGACGCCCAGGGTCTTGGGGGTTTCGAGCTTTGGGGATAGCCGATAAGTTTTTTTGTGGAACTCGGGGATCCAAGGTTTTGGGGTTTAGAGCTGGGGGGGTAGCTGGCAAGTTTTTTTGTAGAATTTTGGCACCTAGGGTTTCGAGGGATAGCTGATCAGTTCATTTATTGCACTCGACGCCCAGGTTTTTTGGGGGTAGCTTATCAGTTTCTTCATTGAACTTTACGCCTAGACTTTTGGGGGTATAGTGCTTGGAGGATGGTTAAAAACTATTTTAGTTAAAAACTCGTTTATTAGTATTCACGCCCAGCGTAATGGGGTTGTAGGCTTGTTGGTTGATTTGTTTATTTATAAATCTATTTATAAATTTTTTCGCCCAGCGTTATGGGGTTGTAGGCTTGTTGGTTTATTTGTTTATTTATAAATTTATTTATTAATTTTTTCACCCAGCGTTATGGGGTTGTAGGCTTGTTGGTTTATTAATTTATTTATTAATTTCTTCGCCCGGCGTTATGGGGTGGTAGGCTTGTGGGTTTATTTGTTTATTTATAAATTTATTTATTCATTTTTACACGCCTAAGGTAATGTGTTTCTATAGACTTGTTTATTTAATTATAAATAATTTTATTATTTTTTTCGCCCAGCGTTATGGGGTTGTAGGCTTGTTGGTTTAATGGTTTATTTATAAATATATTTATGAATTTTTTCGCCCAGCGTAATGGGGTTATAGGCTTGTTGGTTTATTTGTTTATTTATGAATTTATTTATTAATTTTTACACGCCTAAGTTTATGTGGTTGTATAGGCTTGTTTGTTTATCTATAAATTATTTTATTAATATTTATGCCCGGTGTTATGGGGTTGTATTCTTGATGATTTATTTGTTTATTTATAAATTATTTTATTCATATTTACGCCCAGCGTTATGGGGTTGTAGGCTTGTTGGTTGATTGCCCAGCGTTATGGGGTTGTAGGC
Organism: Encarsia formosa; assembly: GCA_038277355.1. Classification (NCBI taxonomy): domain Eukaryota; kingdom Metazoa; phylum Arthropoda; class Insecta; order Hymenoptera; family Aphelinidae; genus Encarsia; species Encarsia formosa. Next base: position 25,834,014 of record CM076187.1, read on the forward strand.
TTGTTGGTTTATTTGTTTATTTATGATTTTATTTATTAATTTTTTCTCCCGGCGTTATGGGGTTGTAGGCTTGTTGGTTTATTTGTTTATTTATAAATTTATTTATTCATTCTTACACGCCTAAGGTTATGTGGTTCTATAGGCTTGTTTATTTATTTATAAGTAATTTTATTATTTTTTTCGCCCAGCGTTATGGGGTTGTAGGCTTGTTAGTTTAATGGTTTATTTATAAATATATTTATTAATTTTTTCGCCCAGCGTAATGGGGTTGTAGACTTGTTTGTTTATTTGTTTATTTATGAATTTATTTATTAATTTTTACACGCCTAAGGTTATGTGGTTGCATAGGCTTGTTTGTTTATCGATAAATTATTTTATTAATATTCATGCCCAGCGTTATGGGGTTGTATTCTTGATGATTCATTTGTTTATTTATAAATTATTTTATTCATATTTACGCCTAGCGTTATGGGGTTGTAGGCTTGTTGGTTTATTTGTTTATTTATGATTTTATTTATTAATTTTTTCCCCCAGCGTTATGGGGTTGTAGGCTTGTTGGTTTATTTGTTTATTTATAAATTTATTTATTCATTTTTACACGCCTCAGGTTATGTGGTTGTATAGGCTTGTTTATTTATTTATAAATAATTTTATTATTTTTTTCGCCCAGCGTTATGGGGTTGTAGGCTTGTTGGTTTATTTGTTTATTTATGAATTTATTTATCAATTTTTTCGCCTAGGCTTATGGGGTTGTAGGCTTGTTGGTTTATTTGTTTATTTATAAATTTATATTTCAATTTTTTCGCCCAGTGTTAAGGGGTTGTATGCTTGTTGGTTTATTTGTTTATTTATAAATTTATATATTAATTTTTTCCCCCAGCGTTATGGGGTTGTAGGCTTGTTGGTTTATTTGTTTATTTATAAATTTTTTTATTAATTTTTTCGCCCAGCGTTATGGGATTGTTGGCTTGTTGGTTTATTTGTTTATTTATGAATTTATTTATCAATTTTTTCGCCTAGGCTTATAGGGTTGTAGGCTTGTTGGTTTATTTGTTTATTTATAAATTTATATTTCAATTTTTTCGCCCAGTGTTATGGGGTTGTATGCTTGTTGGTTTATTTGTTTATTTATAAATTTATATATTAATTTTTTCCCCCAGCGTTATGGGGTTGTAGGCTTCTTGGTTTATTTGTTTATTTTTAAATTTATTTATTTACTTTTACACGCCTAAAGTTATGTGGTTGTATAGGCTTGTTTGTTTATTTATAAATCATTTTATAATATTTATGCCCAGCGTTATGGGGTTGTAGGCTTGTGGGTTTTTTTTAATTTAATTTTTCTGTGCCACTACTGCCCCGAAATTTCAAATTTTTGTTCCATTCCCGCCATTCGGAATTCTGCCACTTTCGAGAGGCCTGAACTCTCTTCTGAACACCATGACAAAGAGAATACTTCAAAAGAAGTTGGCTGTAGAATCGATTGATTTTTGGATAGCTTTCTGTCACATCATTTCAGGGCATTTGATATGATACACTTCAAAATTCATAATGTTTGATTCTCGACCTCTCAGATTCGGCAAGAAACTGTGTATACCTTAATGTTCACTATTCTCTACTTTTCTGAACATTATAAGATTTTTTTTTTCATTTAGAACGACTATAGAAGTTAAAATTCTTTTACGACAACTATCCTCTTGGATCAAACTATTGAAGGTATGGGATATCAAAATACCATAACGTCGACTGAATGCCAAACTTCAATCACGAAATCTCGTTTTCAGTTTCAGTTTTGTAGAATCATGATTTTTCCAAATAATAACTTCAGAATAACTGTAAAGTTACATATATAGCGAGAATGAAATAAAATCGTCGTTGCAAGTGCCTTTAAGGTTTAATTCTAAATAAGCTACAAGTTCAACCTTTCGACGACTTTTTAGTTTTAGTCAAACGAACCTCTTGTTGTTACTACAACACTCTCCTGACAACCATGACAAAGAGAATACTTCAAAAGAAGTTTGCTGTAGAAACGATTGATTTTTGGATAGCTTTCTGTCACATAATTTCAGGGCATTTGATATGATACACTTCATAATTCATAATGTTTGACTCTCAATCTCTCAGATTCTGCAAGAAACTGTACCTACCTTTATGCTCATGATTCTGTTCTTTTCTGAACTTAATGAGATTTTTTTTTTTCATCGCGAACGACTATAGAAGTTAAAATTCTTTTACGACGCCTACCCTCTTGGATCAAACTATTGAAGGTATGAGATATCAAAATACCAAAACGACGACTTAATGCCGGACTTGAATCACGAAATCTCGTTTTCAGATTTGGTTTTGTAGAATAGTGATTTTTCTAAATAATGACTTCGGGATGGAATTAAAGTTACATATTATGAGACAATGAACAACAATCATCGTTGCAAGTGCCTTTAAGATATTATTCTGAAAAAGATACAAGTTCAACCTTTCGACGACTTTTCAATTTTAGTCAAATGAACCTCTTGCTGTCATTAAAACTTTCCTCTGACCACCATGACAAAGAGAATACTTCAAGAGAAATTTGCTGTGAACACGATTGATTTTCGGTTGGTTTTGCGTCAGATTATTTCAGGGCATTTGATATAATACACTTCATAGTTTATAAAGTTTGACTCTCGATCTCTCAGATTCTGCAAGAAACTGTACATACCTTTATGTTCATTATTCTGTACTTTTCTCAACTTAATTAGTTTTTATCCAATACCAATATTTAAGATTGTTCTGTTTGAATGTTAAAATGCAAAATTACCAAGTCGAGAAACAGTAAATACTTTAATGATTTATACATAAGTCAGGACCCAACTTAATGTTCGAAATAAAGGTGGAAAGATTGAAAACGACTTGTAGCAAAAATAATTTTGTAAAGTACAAGAGGTGAATCTGTGATACTGGCAATTTTTTTCAATATCAAATCGTTACATAGAATACAGCGATCGAAGACAATCACAGTTCATACTGTGTTTATAAAAAGAAAACTCATTTTTGCAAAAAATTTTTTTTGCTTGGTTGGAGTTTTGCTTGATTTTCAAAAAAGTTTTCAATGATTCATAATTGAATCGATTTGAATAACAATTGAAAAATAAGGTTTCTTCACTTCAGAATCCATAATGAGTTCAATTATTATAGAGAGAAGGTCTGATTAGTCATCATTATCATTCGACGAGAAAAATGCAGTTTTATTGAGTTAAGCATTCTGTCCGTTTCGACAGTATAAAACACTTGTCTGCTGTATCGGCAACTTTATTATTTTCCTGTGAATCAGATCGTTTTGTTTGAATGTTTAGATGCTAATTTTTGAGGTCTGAGAGCAGTGTATACTTTAATGAACTCTTCGGAAATCAGGACACAGGGAAATGATTGAACGAAAAGTTGAAAGTTTGAGAAAGACTTGTCGTTTGCATGTTAATATCGTTGACTATAAAAAGTGAATCTGTAATTTCAGAAACTTTTTTTTATTTCATTGACTATACACATGAAATCTAGCGGTCGGGAGTAATCTCGGTTTATACTCTACTGATTAAAAGAAATCTCTTGTTTGATTCAAATTTTTTCAAAATTTTTAAAGTTTAACTTCATTTTCGAAAAGAGTGCACTAATTTATGATTCATTGGATTTTGGTCAAAATGAAAAAATAACATCTAAATTTCAGAATAAAAAATTTTTTTTATTACCGACACAGATGGCCTGTTTCGTAATCTTTATTAATTGACGAAAAAACTGCAAGTTTTTGGGTAAAACACTCTGATCCTTTTAACATATAAGGTACTTGACTCTTGTTTAAGCGACTTTATCCCATACCAGTATAAAAGATTGTTCTGTTTGAATGTTAAGATTTAAAATTTCCGAGTTAGAAAATAGTATATACTTTGATGAAACAATCTGAAGTCAGGACTCAAGTTAATGACCGAATCAACGGTTTAAAATTTGGGGAAGATTTATCGTATCAAAGATAGATTTGTTGAGCTTAAAAAGTGAATCTGTAATTTTAGCGATTTTTTGTTTGACATTGTTTAAACTCATGTCATACAGAAATCTAGAGTAATCTCGGACTATACCGTGTTTCTTGTAAGAGAATCATCTTTGAATAAAATTTTTTGAAATATTGTCTGAATTAAACTTCATTTTCTTGAAAGACTACAATTATTTATAATTCATTCGGTTTTGTTAACAATTAAAGAATAAGTTCTCTTCACGTCAGGATCAATAACGAGTATGATAATTGTAGAGAGAAGGTCGGATCAGTCATCTTTATCATACGACGAGAAAAATGCAGCTTTATTGAGTCCAGAACTTTGTTAATTTCAAGAGTAAAAGATACTTGTCTGATGTTTCGGCGACATTATTCTTATCCTGAAAATCAGATTGTTCTGTTTAAATGTTTGAATGCTAATTTTTGAAGTCTGAGAACAGTGTATACTTGAGTGAACTCCTCGGAAGTCAGGACTCAGGCAAAAATTTGAACGAAAAGGTGAAAGTTTGAGAAAGACTTGTCGCTTGCATGTTAATATTGTTGGCTATAAGAGGTGATTTTCCCATTTCGGCGACTTTTTTTATTTCCTTGACTAGACTCATGGAATGTCGCGATCGGAAAAAATCTCGGTATATACCGTTCTGATTAAAAAAATCTCTTGTTTATATCAAATTTTTGCAAAATTTTTGTAATTCGATGAGAAAAATGCAGCTTTATTGAGTCCAGCACTCTGTTAGTATAAGAGTATAAGACCATTGTCTGATGTTTCGGCGACATGATTCTCATCCTGTGAATCAGATCGTTCTGTTTAAATGTTTAGAGGCTCATTTTTGAAGTCTGCGAACAGTGTATATTTCAATGAACTTTTCGGAAGTCAGGACTCAAGCAAAAGATTTAACGAAAAGTTGAAAGTTTGAGGAAGACTTGTCGTTTGCATGTTAATATTGTTGGCTATAAGAGGCGATTTTGCCATTTCGGCGACTTTTTTTATTTCCTTGACTAGACTCATGGAATGTCGCGATCGGAAAAAATCTCGGTATATACCGTTCTGATTAAAAAAATCTCTTGTTTATATCAAATTTTTGCAAAATTTTTGTAATTCGATGAGAAAAATGCAGCTTTATTGAGTCCAGCACTCTGTTAGTATAAGAGTATAAGACCATTGTCTGATATTTCGGCGACATGATTCTCATCCTGTGAATCAGATCGTTCTGTTTAAATGTTTAGAGGCTCATTTTTGAAGTCTGCGAACAGTGTATATTTCAATGAACTTTTCGGAAGTCAGGACTCAAGCAAAAGATTTAACGAAAAGTTGAAAGTTTGAGGAAGACTTGTCGTTTGCATGTTAATATTGTTGGCTATAAGAGGCAATTTTGCCATTTCGGCGACTTTTTTTATTTCCTTGACTAGACTCATGGAATGTAGCAATCGATAAAAAACTCGGTTGTCCCGTACTGTATAAATAAATCTCTTGTTTAATTCAAATTATTGCAAAATTTTTGTAATTCGTTGAGAAAAATGCAGCTTTATTGAGTCCAGCACTCTGTTAGTTTAAGAGTATAAGACACTTGTCTGATGTTTTGGCGACATGATTCTCATCCTCTGAATCAGATCGTTCTGTTTAAATGTTTAGAGGCTCATTTTTGAAGTCTGCGAACAGTGTATATTTCAATGAACTTTTCGGAAGTCAGGACTCAAGCAAAAGATTTAACGAAAAGTTGAAAGTTTGAGGAAGACTTGTCGTTTGCATGTTAATATCGTTGACCATAAGACGTGATTCTACCATTTCAGCGATTTTTTTTATTTCATTGACTCGACACATGGAATCAAGTGATCGGAAGTAATCTCGGTTATTTCGTTCTGATTGAAAGAAATCTCTTATTTATTCAATTTTTTTTTTTAAATTTTTGTTATTTGACGAGAAAAATGCAGCTTTATTGAGTCCAGCACTCAGGTAGTTCAAGAGTATAAGACACTTGTCTGATGTTTCAGCGACATGATTCTCATCCTGTGAATCAGATCGTTCTGTTTAAATGTTTAGATCCTAATTTTTGAAGTCTGAGAACAGTGTATACTTTCATGAACTCTTCGGAAGTTAGGACTCAAGCAAAAGATTGAACGAAAAGTTGAAAGTTTAAGGAAGACTTGTCGTTTGCATGTTAATATTGTTGGCTATAAGAGGCGATTTTGCCATTTCGGCGACTTTTTTTATTTCCTTGACTAGACTCATGGAATGTAGCGATCGGAAAAAATCTCGGTTTGTACCGTACTGTATAAATTAATCTCTTGTTTCTTCAAATTTTTTCAAAATTTTTGTAATTCGTTGAGAAAAATGCAGCTTTATTGAGTCCAGCACTCTGTTAGTTTAAGAGTATAAGACACTTGTCTAATGTTTCGGGGACATGATTCTCATCTTGGAAATCAGATCGTTCTGTTCAAATGTTTGGATCCTAATTTTTTAAGTCGGCGAACAGTGTATACTTTAATGAACTCTTTGGAAGTCAGGACTCAAACAAATGATTGAACGAAAAGTTGAAAGTTTAAGCAAGACTTGTCGTTTGCATGTTAATATTGTTGGCTATAAGAGGTGAATTTGCCATTTTGGCGACTTTTTTTATTACCTTTACTAGAGTCATGGAATGTAGCTATCGGAAAAAATCTCGGTATATACCGTTCTGATTAAAAAAGTCTCTTGTTTATATCAAATTTTTGCAAAATTTTTGTAATTCGATGAGAAAAATGCAGCTTTATTGAGTCCAGCACTCTAAATTTAAGAGTATAAGACACTTGTCTGATGTTTCGGTGACACGATTCTCATCCTGTAAATTAGATCGTTCTGTTTAAATGTTTGGATCCTAGTTTTTGAAGTCTGAGAACAGTGTATACTTTAATGAACTCTTCGGAAGCCAGGAATCAAGTTGAAGATTGAACAAAAAGATGAAAGTTTGAGGAAGACTTGTCGTTTGCATGTTAATATTGTTGGCTATAAGAGTCGATTTTGCCATTTCGGCGACTTTTTTTATTTTCTTGACTAGACTCTGGAATGTAGCGATCGGAGAAAACTCGATATATACCGTTCTGATTGAAAGAAATCTCTTGTTTATTCCAGTTTTTTCAAAATTTATGTTATTGGACAAGAATAATGCAGCTGAACTGAGTCCAGCACTCTGATAATTCAAGAGTATAAGACAATTGTCTGATGCTTCGGTGACCTTATTTTATTCCTGTCGATCAGATTGTTCTGTTTAAATGTTTGGATGCTAATTTTTGAAATCTGAGATCAGTGTATACTTTAATGAACTCTTCAGAAGTCAGGACTCAAGCAGAAGATTAAATGAAAAGTGGAAAGTTTGAGGAAGACTTGTCATTTGCATGTTAATATTGTTGGCTATAAAAAGTGAATCTGTAATTTCAGCAACAAATTTTTGAAATCTGCGAACAGTGTATACTTGAATGAACTCTTCGGAAGTCAGGACTCAAGCAAAAGATTGAACGAAAAGTTGAATGTTTGAGGAAGACTTGTCGTTTGCATGTTGATATTGTTTGCTATAAGAAGCAATTTTGCCATTTCGGCGACTTTTTTTATTTCCTTGTCAAGACTCATGGATGTTGCGATCGGAAAAAATTTCGGTACATACCGTTCTGATAAAATAAATCTCTTGTTTAATTCAAATTTTTTCAAAATTTTTGTAATTTGACGAGAAAAATGCAGCTTTATTGAGTCAAGCACTCTGTTAGATTAAGAGTATAAGACACTTGTCTGATGTTTCGGCGACATGATTCTCATCCTGTGAATCAGATCGTTCTGTTTATATTCTTGGATCCTTATTTTTGAAGTCTGAGAACAGTGTATACTTTAATGAACTCTTTGGAAACCAGGACTCAAGCAAAAGGTTGAACGAAAAGTTGAAAGTTTAAGGAAGACTTCTCGTTTGCATGTTAATATTGTTGTCTAAAAGAGGCGATTTTGCCATTTCCTTGTCAAGACTCATGGAATGTCGCGATCGGTAAAAATTACGGTATATACCGTTCTGATTAAATAAATCTCTTGTTTAATTGAAATTTTTGCAAAATTTTTGTATTTCATTGAGAAAAATGCGGCTTTATAGAATCCAGCACTCTGTTAGTTTAAGAGTATAAGACACTTGTCTGATGTTTCGGCGACATGATTCTCATCCTGTGAATCAGATCGTTCTGTTTGAATGTTTGGATCCTAATTTTTAAAGTCTGCGAACAGTGTATGCTTGAATGAACTCTTCGGATGTCAGGACTCAAGCAAAAGATTGAACGAAAAGTTGAAAGTTTAAGCAAGACTTGTCGTTTGCATGTTAATATTGTTGGCTATAAGAGGTGAATTTGCCATTTTGGCGACTTTTTTTATTACCTTTACTAGAGTCATGGAATGTAGCTATCGGAAAAAATCTCGGTATATACCGTTCTGATTAAAAAAGTCTCTTGTTTATATCAAATTTTTGCAAAATTTTTGTAATTCTATGAGAAAAATGCAGCTTTATTGAGTCCAGCACTCTAAATTTAAGAGTATAAGACACTTGTCTGATGTTTCGGTGACACGATTCTCATCCTGTAAATTAGATCGTTCTGTTTAAATGTTTGGATCCTAGTTTTTGAAGTCTGAGAACAGTGTATACTTTAATGAACTCTTCGGAAGCCAGGAATCAAGTTGAAGATTGAACAAAAAGATGAAAGTTTGAGGAAGACTTGTCGTTTGCATGTTAATATTGTTGGCTATAAGAGTCGATTTTGCCATTTCGGCGACTTTTTTTATTTTCTTGACTAGACTCTGGAATGTAGCGATCGGAGAAAACTCGATATATACCGTTCTGATTGAAAGAAATCTCTTGTTTATTCCAGTTTTTTCAAAATTTATGTTATTGGACAAGAATAATGCAGCTGAACTGAGTCCAGCACTCTGATAATTCAAGAGTATAAGACAATTGTCTGATGCTTCGGTGACCTTATTTTATTCCTGTCGATCAGATTGTTCTGTTTAAATGTTTGGATGCTAATTTTTGAAATCTGAGATCAGTGTATACTTTAATGAACTCTTCAGAAGTCAGGACTCAAGCAGAAGATTAAATGAAAAGTGGAAAGTTTGAGGAAGACTTGTCATTTGCATGTTAATATTGTTGGCTATAAAAAGTGAATCTGTAATTTCAGCAACAAATTTTTGAAATCTGCGAACAGTGTATACTTGAATGAACTCTTCGGAAGTCAGGACTCAAGCAAAAGATTGAACGAAAAGTTGAATGTTTGAGGAAGACTTGTCGTTTGCATGTTGATATTGTTTGCTATAAGAAGCAATTTTGCCATTTCGGCGACTTTTTTTATTTCCTTGTCAAGACTCATGGATGTTGCGATCGGAAAAAATTTCGGTACATACCGTTCTGATAAAATAAATCTCTTGTTTAATTCAAATTTTTTCAAAATTTTTGTAATTTGACGAGAAAAATGCAGCTTTATTGAGTCAAGCACTCTGTTAGATTAAGAGTATAAGACACTTGTCTGATGTTTCGGCGACATGATTCTCATCCTGTGAATCAGATCGTTCTGTTTATATTCTTGGATCCTTATTTTTGAAGTCTGAGAACAGTGTATACTTTAATGAACTCTTTGGAAACCAGGACTCAAGCAAAAGGTTGAACGAAAAGTTGAAAGTTTAAGGAAGACTTCTCGTTTGCATGTTAATATTGTTGTCTAAAAGAGGCGATTTTGCCATTTCCTTGTCAAGACTCATGGAATGTCGCGATCGGTAAAAATTACGGTATATACCGTTCTGATTAAATAAATCTCTTGTTTAATTGAAATTTTTGCAAAATTTTTGTATTTCATTGAGAAAAATGCGGCTTTATAGAATCCAGCACTCTGTTAGTTTAAGAGTATAAGACACTTGTCTGATGTTTCGGCGACATGATTCTCATCCTGTGAATCAGATCGTTCTGTTTGAATGTTTGGATCCTAATTTTTAAAGTCTGCGAACAGTGTATGCTTGAATGAACTCTTCGGATGTCAGGACTCAAGCAAAAGATTGAACGAAAAGTTGAAAGTTTAAGCAAGACTTGTCGTTTGCATGTTAATATTGTTGGCTATAAGAGGTGAATTTGCCATTTTGGCGACTTTTTTTATTACCTTTACTAGAGTCATGGAATGTAGCTATCGGAAAAAATCTCGGTATATACCGTTCTGATTAAAAAAGTCTCTTGTTTATATCAAATTTTTGCAAAATTTTTGTAATTCTATGAGAAAAATGCAGCTTTATTGAGTCCAGCACTCTAAATTTAAGAGTATAAGACACTTGTCTGATGTTTCGGTGACACGATTCTCATCCTGTAAATTAGATCGTTCTGTTTAAATGTTTGGATCCTAGTTTTTGAAGTCTGAGAACAGTGTATACTTTAATGAACTCTTCGGAAGCCAGGAATCAAGTTGAAGATTGAACAAAAAGATGAAAGTTTGAGGAAGACTTGTCGTTTGCATGTTAATATTGTTGGCTATAAGAGTCGATTTTGCCATTTCGGCGACTTTTTTTATTTTCTCGATTAGACTCATGGAATGTAGCGATCGGTAAGAATTACAGTATATACCGTTCTGATTAAATAAATCTCTTGTTTAATTCAAATTTTTTCAAAATTTTAGTAATTCGACGAGAAAAAGCAGCTTTATTGAGTCCAGCACTCTGTTACTTTAAGAGTATAAGACACTTGTCTGATGTTTCGGCGACATGATTCTCATCCTGTGAATCAGATCGTTCTGTTTATATTCTTGGATCCTTATTTTTGAAGTCTGAGAACAGTGTATACTTGAATGAACTCTTCGGAAGCCAGGAATCAAGTTGAAGATTGAACAAAAAGTGGAAAGTTTGAGGAAAACTTGTCGTTTGCATGTTAATATTGTTGGCTATAAGAGTCGATTTTGCCATTTCGGCGACTTTTTTTATTTTCTTGACTAGACTCATGGAATGTAGCGATCGGAGAAAACTCGATATATACCGTTCTGATTGAAAGAAATCTCTTGTTTATTCCAGTTTTTTCAAAATTTATGTTATTGGACAAGAAAAATGCAGCTGAACTGAGTCCAGCACTCTGTTAATTCAAGAGTATAAGACAATTGTCTGATGCTTCGGTTACCTTATTCTATTCCTGTCAATCAGATTGTTCTGTTTAAATGTTTGGATGCTAATTTTTGAAATCTGAGATCAGTGTATACTTTAATGAACTCTTCGGAAGTCAGGACTCAAGCAGAAGATTAAATGAAAAGTGGAAAGTTTGAGGAAGACTTGTCGTTTGCATGTTAATATTGTTGGCTATAAAAAGTGAATCTGTAATTTCAGCAATTTTTTTTTATTTTATTGACTAGACACATGGAATATAGCGGTCGGGAGTAATCTCGGTTTATACTGTACTGATTAAAAGAAATCTCTTGTTTGATTCAAATTTTTTCAAAATTTTTAAAGTTTAACTTCATTTTCGAAAAGAGTGCACTAATTTATGATTCATTGGATTTTGGTAAAAATAAAAAAATTACATCTTAATTTCAGAATCAAAAATTTTTTTTATTATTGCACACAGATGGCCTGTTTTGTAATCTTTATCTATTGACAAAAAAACTGCAAGTTTTTGAGTAATACACTCTGATCCTTTTAACATATAAGATACTTGTTTCTTGTTTAAGCGACTTTATCCCATACCAGTATAAAAGATTGTTCTGTTTGAATGTTAAGATTTAAAATTTCCGAGTTAGAAAATAGTGTATACTTTGATGAAACAATCTGAAGTCAGGACTCAAGTTAATGACCGAATCAACGGTTTAAAATTTGGGGAAGATTTATCGTATCAAAGATAGATTAGTTGAGCTTAAAAAATGAATCTGTAATTTTAGCGATTTTTTGTGTGACATGGTTTCAACTTATATCTGCCAGAAATCTAGAGTAATCTCGAACTATGCCGTGTTTCTTGTAAGAAAACTCATCTTTGAATAAAATTTTTTGAAATATTGTCTGAATTCAACTTCATTTTCGTAAAAGACTATAATTATTTATAATTCATTCGGTTTCGTTAACAATTAAAGAATAAGTTCTCTTCACGTCAGGATCAATAACGAGTATAATAATTGTAGAGAAAAGGTCTGATCAGTCATCTTTATCATTCGACGAGAAAAATGCAGCTTTATTGAGTCAAGAACTTTGTTAATTTCAAGAGGAAAAGATACTTGTCTGATGTTTCGGCGACTTTCTTCTTATCCTGTAAATCAGATCGTTCTGTTTAAATGTTTGAATGCTAATTTTTGAAGTCTGAGAACAGTGTATACTTTAATGAACTCTTCGGAAGTCAGGACTCAGGCAAAAGATTAAACGAAAAGTTGAAAGTTTGAGAAAGACTTGTCGTTTGCATGTTAATATTGTTGGCTATAAGAGGTGATTTTTCCATTTCGCCGACTTTTTTTATTTCCTTGACTAGACTCATGGAATGTAACGATCAGAAAAAAGCTCGGTATATACCGTACTGATAAATTAAATCTCTTGTTTAATTCGAATTTTTTCAAAATTTTTGTAATTTGACGAGAAAAATGCAGCTTTATTGAGTCCAGTTTCTGTTAGTTTAAGAGTATAAGACACTTGTCTGATGTTTCGGTGACTTGATTCTCATCCTGTCAATCAGATCGTTCTGTTTATATATTTAGATCCTTTTTTTTGAAGTCTGAGAACAATGTATACTTTAATGAACTCTTCGGAAGCCAGGAATCAAGTTAAAGATTAAACGAAAAGTTGAAAGTTTGAGAAAGACTTGTCGTTTGCATGTTAATATTGTTGGCTATAAGAGGTGATTTTTCCATTTCGCCGACTTTTTTTATTTCCTTGACTAGACTCATGGAATGTAACGATCGGAAAAAATCTCGGTATATACGGTTCTGATTAAAAAAATCTTTTGTTTAAATCAAATTTTTTCAAAATTTATGTAATTTGACGAGAAAAAATCAGCTTTATTGAGTCCAGCACTCTGTTAGTTTAAGAGTATAAAACACTTGTCTGATGTTTCGGCGACATGATTCTCACCCTGTGAATCAGATCGTTCTGTTTATATATTTAGATCCTTTTTTTTGAAGTCTGGTAACAGTGTATACTTGAAACAACTCTTCGGAAGTCAGGACTCAAGCAAAAGATTGATCGAAAATTTGAAAGTTTGAGGAAGTTTTGTCGTTTGCATGTTAATATAGTTGACTATAAGAGGTGTTTCTACCATTTAAGCGATTTTTTTTATTTCATTGACTAGACCAAGGAATTGGGAAGAAAAGTGCAGTCGTGGTGGGGATGAGGACACGTGGTTCACGCGCTGTTCTGGTGAATTTAAATAGTTATGGGCAGCCATGTTGAATTTAGGGTAACGTCATCATGCGCGCTGATCGCACTGAAAATAGTTATGGGTAGCCATATTGCTTCCCTCTCTATGACTGCACTTTTCCTCCCAATAAAGCGATCGGAAGTAATCTCGGTATATTTCGTTCTGATTGATAGAAATCTCTTGTTTATTCAAGTTTTTTCAAAATTTTTGTTATTCGACGTGAAAAATGCAGCTTTATCGAGTCCAGCACTCTGTTAGTTTGAGAGTATAAGACACTTGTCTCATGTTTCGGTGACATGATTCTCATCTTGTGAATCAGATCGTTCTGTTTAAATGTTTAGATACTAATTTTTGAAGTCTGCGAACAGTGTATACTTGAATGAAATCTTCGGAAGTCAGGACTCAAGCAAAAGATTGAACAAAAAGGGGAAGGTTTGGGGAAGACTAGTCGTTTGCATGTTAATATTGTTGGTTATAAGAGGCGATTTAGCCATTTCGGCGCCTTTTTTTATTTCCTTGACTAGACTCATGGAAAGTAGCGATCAGAAAAAATCTCGATATATACCGTACTGATTTAATAAATCTCTTGTTTACTTCAAATTTTTAGAAAATTTTTGTAATTTGACGAAAAAATGCAGCTTTATTGAGTCCAGCACTCTGTTAGTTTAAGAGTATAAGACACTTGTCTGATGTTTCGGGGACATGATTCTCATCTTGGAAATCAGATCGTTCTGTTCAAATGTTTGGATCCTAATTTTTTAAGTCGGCGAACAGTGTATACTTTTATGAACTCTTCGGAAGTCAGGACTCAAGCAAAAGATTGAACAAAAAGTGGAAAGTTTGAGGAAGACTTGTCGTTTGCATGTTAATATTGTTGGCTATAAGAGGCAATTTTGCCATTTCGGTGACTTTTTTTATTTCCTTGACTAGATTCATGGAATGTAGCAATCGATAAAAAACTCGGTTGTCCCGTACTGTATAAATAAATCTCTTGTTTAATTCAAATTATTGCAAAATTTTTGTAATTCGTTGAGAAAAATGCAGCTTTATTGAGTCCAGCACTCTGTTAGTTTAAGAGTATAAGACACTTGTCTGATGTTTTGGCGACATGATTCTCATCCTCTGAATCAGATCGTTCTGTTTAAATGTTTAGAGGCTCATTTTTGAAGTCTGCGAACAGTGTATATTTCAATGAACTTTTCGGAAGTCAGGACTCAAGCAAAAGATTTAACGAAAAGTTGAAAGTTTGAGGAAGACTTGTCGTTTGCATGTTAATATCGTTGACCATAAGACGTGATTCTACCATTTCAGCGATTTTTTTTATTTCATTGACTCGACACATGGAATCAAGTGATCGGAAGTAATCTCGGTTATTTCGTTCTGATTGAAAGAAATCTCTTGTTTATTCAATTATTTTTTTTAAATTTTTGTTATTTGACGAGAAAAATGCAGCTTTATTGAGTCCAGCACTCAGTTAGTTCAAGAGTATAAGACACTTGTCTGATGTTTCAGCGACATGATTCTCATCCTGTCAATCAGATCGTTCTGTTTATATATTTAGATCCTTTTTTTTGAAGTCTGAGAACAATGTATACTTTAATGAACTCTTCGGAAGCCAGGAATCAAGTTAAAGATTAAACGAAAAGTTGAAAGTTTGAGAAAGACTTGTCGTTTGCATGTTAATATTGTTGGCTATAAGAGGTGATTTTTCCATTTCGCCGACTTTTTTTATTTCCTTGACTAGACTCATGGAATGTAACGATCGGAAAAAATCTCGGTATATACGGTTCTGATTAAAAAAATCTTTTGTTTAAATCAAATTTTTTCAAAATTTATGTAATTTGACGAGAAAAATGCAGCTTTATTGAGTCCAGCACTCTGTTAGTTTAAGAGTATAAAACACTTGTCTGATGTTTCGGCGACATGATTCTCACCCTGTGAATCAGATCGTTCTGTTTATATATTTAGATCCTTTTTTTTGAAGTCTGGTAACAGTGTATACTTGAAACAACTCTTCGGAAGTCAGGACTCAAGCAAAAGATTGATCGAAAATTTGAAAGTTTGAGGAAGTTTTGTCGTTTGCATGTTAATATAGTTGACTATAAGAGGTGTTTCTACCATTTAAGCGATTTTTTTTATTTCATTGACTAGACCAAGGAATTGGGAAGAAAAGTGCAGTCGTGGTGGGGATGAGGACACGTGGTTCACGCGCTGTTCTGGTGAATTTAAATAGTTATGGGCAGCCATGTTGAATTTAGGGTAACGTCATCATGCGCGCTGATCGCACTGAAAATAGTTATGGGTAGCCATATTGCTTCCCTCTCTATGACTGCACTTTTCCTCCCAATAAAGCGATCGGAAGTAATCTCGGTATATTTCGTTCTGATTGATAGAAATCTCTTGTTTATTCAAGTTTTTTCAAAATTTTTGTTATTCGACGTGAAAAATGCAGCTTTATCGAGTCCAGCACTCTGTTAGTTTGAGAGTATAAGACACTTGTCTCATGTTTCGGTGACATGATTCTCATCTTGTGAATCAGATCGTTCTGTTTAAATGTTTAGATACTAATTTTTGAAGTCTGCGAACAGTGTATACTTGAATGAAATCTTCGGAAGTCAGGACTGAAGCAAAAGATTGAACAAAAAGGGGAAGGTTTGGGGAAGACTAGTCGTTTGCATGTTAATATTGTTGGTTATAAGAGGCGATTTAGCCATTTCGGCGCCTTTTTTTATTTCCTTGACTAGACTCATGGAATGTAGCGATCAGAAAAAATCTCGATATATACCGTACTGATTTAATAAATCTCTTGTTTACTTCAAATTTTTAGAAAATTTTTGTAATTTGACGAAAAAATGCAGCTTTATTGAGTCCAGCACTCTGTTAGTTTAAGAGTATAAGACACTTGTCTGATGTTTTGGCGACATGATTCTCATCCTCTGAATCAGATCGTTCTGTTTAAATGTTTAGAGGCTCATTTTTGAAGTCTGCGAACAGTGTATATTTCAATGAACTTTTCGGAAGTCAGGACTCAAGCAAAAGATTTAACGAAAAGTTGAAAGTTTGAGGAAGACTTGTCGTTTGCATGTTAATATCGTTGACCATAAGACGTGATTCTACCATTTCAGCGATTTTTTTTATTTCATTGACTCGACACATGGAATCAAGTGATCGGAAGTAATCTCGGTTATTTCGTTCTGATTGAAAGAAATCTCTTGTTTATTCAATTATTTTTTTTAAATTTTTGTTATTTGACGAGAAAAATGCAGCTTTATTGAGTCCAGCACTCAGTTAGTTCAAGAGTATAAGACACTTGTCTGATGTTTCAGCGACATGATTCTCATCCTGTGAATCAGATCGTTCTGTTTAAATGTTTCGATCCTAATTTTTGTAGACTGAGAACAGTGTTCACTTTATCGAACTCTTCGGAAGTCAGGAATCAAGTTAAAAATCGAACGAAAAGTTGAAAGTTTGAGGAAGACTTGTCGATTGCATGTTAATATTGTTGGCTATAAGAAGCGATTTTGCCATGTCGGTGACTTTTTTTATTTCCTTGACAAGACACATGGAATAAAGCGATCGAAAGTAATCTCGGATTATTTCGTTCTGATTAAAAGAAATCTCTTGCTTATTCAAGTTTATTTAAATTTTTGTTATTCGACGAAAAAAATGCAGCTTTATCGAGTCCAGCACTCTGTTAGTTTAAGAGTATAAGACAGTTGTCTAATGTTTCGGCGACATGATTCTCATCTTGTGAATCAGATCGTTCTGTTTAAATGTTTAGATTTTTATTTTTGAAGTCTGAGAACGGTGTATACTTGAATTAACTCTTCGGAAGTCAGGACCCAAGCAAAAGATTGATCGAAAAGTTGAAAGTTTGAGGGAGGTTTTTCGTTTGCATGTTAATATCGTTGACTATAAGACGTGATTCTAGCATTTCCGCGACTTTTTTTATTTCATTGACTAGACACATGGAATAAAGCGAGCGGAAGTTCGATTTCATTCAAATTTTTTCAAAATTTTCTGAATTTGACGAGAAAAATGCAGCTTTATTGAGTCCAGCACTCTGTTAGTTTAAGAGTATAAGACTCTTGTCTGTTGTTTCTGCGACATGATTCTGATCCTGTGAATCAGATCGTTCTGTTTAAATGTTTGGATGCTCATTTTTGAAGTCTGAGAACGGTGTATACTTGAATTAACTCTTCGGAAGTCAGGACTCAAGCAAAAGATTGATCGAAAAGTTGAAAGTTTGAGGAAGGTTTTTCGTTTGCATGTTAATATCGTTGACTATAAGACGTGATTCTAGCATTTCCGCGACTTTTTTTATTTCATTGACTAGACACATGGAATAAAGCGATCGGAAGTTCAATTTCATTCAAAATTTTTCAAAATTTTCTGAATTCGACGTGGAAAATGCATCTTTATCGAGTCCAGCACTCTGTTAGTTAAAGAGTATAAGACACTTGTCTGATGTTTCTGCGACATGATTCTCATCCTGTGAACCGGATCGTTCTGTTTAAATGTTAAGATGCTCATTTTTGAAGTCTGCGAACAGTGCATACTTTAATGAACTCTTCGGAAGTCAGGACTCAAGCAAAAGATTGAACGAAAAGTTGGAAGTTTGAAGAAGACTTGACGTGTGCATGTTAATATCGTTGACTATAAGACGTGATTCTATCATTTCAGCGACTTTTTTTATTTCATTGACTAGACACAAGGAATAAAGTGATCGGATGTAATCTCGGTTTATTTCGTTCGGATTGATAGAAATCTCTTGTTTATTTAAGTTTTTTCATAATTTTTGTTATTCGACGTGAAAAATGCAGCTTTATTGAGTCCAGCACTCTGTTAGTTTGAGAGCATAAGACACTTGTCTCGTGTTTCGGCGACATAATTCTCATCTTGTGAATCAGATCGTTCTGTTTAAATGTTTAGATCCTAATTTTTGAAGTCTGCAAACAGTATATACTTGAATAAACTCTTCGGAAGTCAGGACTCAAGCAAAAGATTGAACAAAAAGGGGAAAGTTTGGGGAAGACTAGTCGTTTGCATGTTAATATTGTTGGCTATAAGAGGCGATTTAGCCATTTCGGCGCCTTTTTTTATTTCCTTGACTAGACTCATGGAATGTAGCAATCAGAAAAAATCTCGGTATATACCGTACTGATTTAATAAATCTCTTGTTTACTTCAAATTTTTTGAAAATTTTTATAATTTGACGAAAAAATGCAGCTTTATTGAGTCCAGCACTCTGTTAGTTTAAGAGTATAAGACACTTGTCTGATGTTTCGGCGACATGATTCTCATCCTGTGAATCAGATCGTTCTGTTTAAATGTTTAGATCCTAATTTTTGTAGACTGAGAACAGTGTTCACTTAATCGAACTCTTCGGAAGTCAGGAATCAAGTTAAAAATCGAACGAAAAATTGAAAGTTTGAGGAAGACTTGTCGTTTGCATGTTAATATCGTTGACTATAAGACGTGATTCTATCATTTCAGCGACTTTTTTCATTTCATTGACTAGACACATGGAATTAAGCGATCGGAAGTAATCTCGGTTTATTTCGTTCTGATTGATAGAAATATCTTGTTTATTCAAGTTTTTTCAAAATTTTTGTCATTTGACGAAAAAATGCAGCTTTATTGAGTCCAGCACTCTGTTAGTTTAAGAGTATAAGACACTTGTCTGTTGTTTCTGCGACATGATTCTGATCCTGTGAATCAGATCGTTCTGTTTAAATGTTTGGATGCTCATTTTTGAAGTCTGCGAACAGTGTATGCTTTTATGAACTCTTCGGAAGTCAGGACTCAAGCAAAAGATTGAACGAAAAGTTGAAAGTTTAAGGAAGACTTGTCGTTTGCATGTTAATATGGTTTGCTAAAAGAGGTGATTTTGCCATTTCGGCGACTTTTTTTATTTCCTTGACTAGACTCATGGAATGTAGCTATCTGAAAAAATCTCGGTATATACAGTTCTGTTTAAAAAAATCTCTTGTTTAATTCAAAAATTTTGCAAAATTTTTGTAATTCAACGAGAAAAATGCAGCTTTATTGAGTCCAGCAATCTGTTAGTTTAAGAGTAAAAGACACTGGTCTGATGTTTCGGTGACATGATTCTCATCCTGTGAACCGGATCGTTCTGTTTAAATGTTTAGATCCTAATTTTTGAAGTCTGAGAACAGTGTATACTTTATCGAACTCTTCGGAAGTCAGGAATCAAGTTAAAAATCGAACGAAAAGTTGAAAGTTTGAGGAAGACTTGTCGTTTGCATGTTAATATCGTTGACTATAAGACGTGATTCTATCATTTCAGCGACTTTTTTTATTTCATTGACTAGACACATGGAATAAAGCGATCGGAAGTAATCTCGGTTTATTTCGTTCTGATTGATAGAAATCTCTTGTTTATTCAAGTTTTTTCAAAATTTTTGTCATTTGACGAAAAAATGCAGCTTTATTGAGTCCAGCACTCTGTTAGTTTAAGAGTATAAGACACTTGTCTGTTGTTTCTGCGACATGATTCTGATCCTGTGAATCAGATCGTTCTGTTTAAATGTTTAGAGGCTCATTTTTGAAGTCTGCGAACAGTGTATATTTCAATGAACTTTTCGGAAGTCAGGACTCAAGCAAAAGATTTAACGAAAAGTTGAATGTTTGAGGAAGACTTGTCGTTTGCATGTTAATATCGTTGACCATAAGACGTGATTCTACCATTTCAGCGATTTTTTTTATTTCATTGACTCGACACATGGAATCAAGTGATCGGAAGTAATCTCGGTTATTTCGTTCTGATTGAAAGAAATCTCTTGTTTATTCAATTATTTTTTTTAAATTTTTGTTATTTGACGAGAAAAATGCAGCTTTATTGAGTCCAGCACTCAGTTAGTTCAAGAGTATAAGACACTTGTCTGATGTTTCAGCGACATGATTCTCATCCTGTGAATCAGATCGTTCTGTTTTAATGTTTAGATCTTAATTTTTGAAGTCGGCGAACAGTGTATACTTTAATGAACTCTTTGTAAGTCAGGACTCAAACAAAAGATTGAACGAAAAGTTGAAAGTTTAAGGAAGACTTGTCGTTTGCATGTTAATATTGTTGGCTATAAGAGGTGAATTTGCCATTTTGGCGACTTTTTTTATTTCCTTTACTAGAGTCATGGAATGTAGCTATCGGAAAAAATCTCGGTATATACCGTTCTGATTAAAAAAGTCTCTTGTTTATATCAAATTTTTGCAAAATTTTTGTAATTCGATGAGAAAAATGCAGCTTTATTGAGTCCAGCACTCTAAATTTAAGAGTATAAGACACTTGTCTGATGTTTCGGTGACACGATTCTCATCCGGTAAATTGGATCGTTCTGTTTAAATGTTTGGATCCTAGTTTTTGAAGTCTGAGAACAGTGTATACTTTAATGATTTCTTCGGAAGTCAGGCCTCAAGTTAAAGATTGAACGAAAAGTTGAAAGTTTAAGGAAGACTTGTCGTTTGCATGTTAATATTGTTGGCTATAAGAGGCAATTTTGCCATTTCGGCGACTTTTTTTATTTCCTTGACTAGACTCACGGAATGTAGCGATCGGAAAAAATCTCGGTTTGTACCGTACTGAATAAATTAATCTCTTGTTTCTTCAAATTTTTTCAAAATTTTTGTAATTCGTTGAGAAAAATGCAGCTTTATTAAGTCCAGCACTCTGTTAGTTTAAGAGTATAAGACACTTGTCTAATGTTTCGGGGACATGATTCTCATCTTGGAAATCAGATTGTCTGTTCAAATGTTTGGATCCTAATTTTTTAAGTCGGCGAACAGTGTATACTTTAATGAACTCTTTGGAAGTCAGGACTCAAACAAAAGATTGAACGAAAAGTTGAAAGTTTAAGGAAGACTTGTCGTTTGCATGTTAATATTGTTGGCTATGAGAGATGAATTTGCCATTTTGGCGACTTTTTTAATTCCTTTACTAGAGTCATGGAATGTAGCTATCGGAAAAAATCTTGGTATATACCGTTCTGATTAAAAAAGTCTCTTGTTTATATCAAATTTTTGCAAAATTTTTGTAATTCGATGAGAAAAATGCAGCTTTATTGAGTCCAGCACTCTAAATTTAAGAGTATAAGACACTTGTCTGATGTTTCGGTGACACGATTCTCATCCTGTAAATTGGATCGTTCTGTATAAATGTTTGGATCCTAGTTTTTGAAGTCTGAGAACAGTGTATACTTTAATGAACTCTTCGGAAGTCAGGACTCAAGTTAAAGATTGAACGAAAAGTGGAAAGTTTGAGGAAGACTTGTCGTCTGCATATTAATATTATTGGCTATAAGAGATGGTTTTGCCATTTCGGCGACTTTTTTATTACCTTGACTGGAACCTGGAATGTAGTTATCGGAAAAAATTACGTTTTATACCGTTCTGATTAAATAAATCTCTTGTTTAATTAAAATTTTTGCAAAATTTTTATAATTCATTGAGAAAAATGCGGCTTTATAGAGTCCAGCATTCTGTTAGTTTAAGAGTATAAGACACTGTTCTGATGTTTCGGCGACATGATTCTCACCCTGTGAATCAGATCGTTCTGTTTATATATTAAGATCCTTTTTTTTGAAGTCTGGTAACAGTGTATACTTGAAACAACTCTTCGGAAGTCAGGACTCAAGTAAAAGATTGATCGAAAATTTGAAAGTTTGAGGAAGTTTTGTCGTTTGCATGTTGATATAGTTGACTATAAGAGGTGTTTCTACCATTTAAGCGATTTTTTTTATTTCATTGACTAGACCAAGGAATTGGGAAGAAAAGTGCAGTCGTGGTAGGGATGAGGTCACGTGGTTCACGCGCTGTTCTGGTGAATTTAAATAGTTATGGGCAGCCATGTTGAATTTAGGGTAACGTCGTCATGCGCGCTGATCACACTGAAAATAGTTATGGGAAGCCATATTGCTTCCCTCTCTATGACTGCACTTTTCCTCCTAATAAAGCGATCGGAAGTATTCTCGGTTTATTTCGTTCTGATTGATAGAAATCTCTTGTTTATTCAAGTTTTTTCAAAATTTTTGTTATTCGACGTGAAAAATGCAGCTTTATCGAGTCCAGCACTCTGTTAGTTTGAGAGTATAAGACACTTGTCTCATGTTTCGGCGACATGATTCTCATCTTGTGAATCAGATCGTTCTGTTTAAATGTTTGGATGCTCATTTTTGAAGTCTGCAAACAGTATATACTTGAATGAACTCTTCGGAAGTCAGGACTCAAGCAAAAGATTGAACAAAAAGGGGAAAGTTTGGGGAAGACTAGTCGTTTGCATGTTAATATTGTTGGCTATAAGAGGCGATTTAGCCATTTCGGCTCCTTTTTTATTTCCTTGACTAGACTCATGGAATGTAGCAATCAGAAAAAATCTCGGTATATACCGTACTGATTTAATAAATCTCTTGTTTACTTCAAATTTTTTGAAAATTTTTATAATTTGACGAAAAAATGCAGCTTTATTGAGTCCAGCACTCTGTTAGTTTAAGAGTATAAGACACTTGTCTGATGTTTCGGCGACATGATTCTCATCTTGTGAATCAGATCGTTCTGTTTAAATGTTTAGATCCTAATTTTTAAAGTCTGAGAACAGTGTATACTTTATCGAACTCTTCGGAAGTCAGGAATCAAGTTAAAAATCGAACGAAAAGTTGAAAGTTTGAGGAAGACTTGTGGTTTGCATGTTTATATTGTTGGCTATAAGAAGCGATTTTGCCATGTCGGCGACTTTTTTTATTTCCTTGACAAGACACATGGAATAAAGCGATCGGAAGTAATCTCGGATTATTTCGTACTGATTAAAAGAAATCTCTTGTTTATTCAAGTTTATTTAAAATTTTTGTTATTCGACGTGAAAAACGCAGCTTTATTGAGTCCAGCACTCTGTTAGTTTAAGAGTATAAGACACTTGTCTGATGTTTCGGCGACATGATTCTCATCTTGTGAATCAGATCGTTCTGTTTAAATGTTTAGATTTTTATTTTTGAAGTCTGAGAACGGTGTATACTTGAATTAACTCTTCGGAAGTCAGGACTCAAGCAAAAGATTGATCGAAAAGTTGAAAGTTTGAGGAAGGTTTTTCGTTTGCATGTTAATATCGTTGACTATAAGACGTGATTCTAGCATTTCCGCGACTTTTTTTATTTCATTGACTAGACACATGGAATAAAGCGATCGGAAGTTCAATTTCATTCAAATTTTTTCAAAATTTTCTGAATTTGACGAGAAAAATGCAGCTTTATTGAGTCCGGCACTCTGTTAGTTTAAGAGTATAAGACACTTGTCTGATGTTTCGGCGACATGATTCTCACCCTGTGAATCAGATCGTTCTGTTTAAATGTTTAGATCCTAATTTTTAAAGTCTGAGAACAGTGTATACTTTATCGAACTCTTCGGAAGTCAGGAATCAAGTTAAAGATTGAATGAAAAGTGGAATGTTTGAGGAAGACTTGTCGTCTGCATATTAATTTTATTGGCTATAAGAGATGGTTTTGCCATTTCGGTGACTTTTTATTACCTTGACTGGAACCTGGAATGTAGTTATCGGAAAAATTTACGTTTTATACCGTTCTGATTAAATAAATCTCTTGTTTAATTAAAATTTTTGCAAAATTTTTATAATTCATTGAGAAAAATGCGGCTTTATAGAGTCCAGCATTCTGTTAGTTTAAGAGTATAAGACACTTGTCTGATGTTTCGGCGACATGATTCTCACCCTGTGAATCAGATCGTTCTGTTTATATATTTAGATCCTTTTTTTTGAAGTCTGGTAACAGTGTATACTTGAAACAACTCTTCGGAAGTCAGGACTCAAGCAAAAGATTGATCGAAAATTTGAAAGTTTGAGGAAGTTTTGTCGTTTGCATGTTGATATAGTTGACTATAAGAGGTGTTTCTACCATTTAAGCGATTTTTTTTATTTCATTGACTAGACCAAGGAATTGGGAAGAAAAGTGCAGTCGTGGTGGGGATGAGGTCACGTGGTTCACGCGCTGTTCTGGTGAATTTAAATAGTTATGGGCAGCCATGTTGAATTAAGGGTAACGTCGTCATGCGCGCTGATCGCACAGAAAATAGTTATGGGTAGCCATATTGCTTCCCTCTCTATGACTGCACTTTTCCTCCCAATAAAGCGATCGGAAGTATTCTCGGTTTATTTCGTTCTGATTGATAGAAATCTCTTGTTTATTCAAGTTTTTTCAAAATTTTTGTTATTCGACGTGAAAAATGCAGCTTTATCGAGTCCAGCACTCTGTTAGTTTGAGAGTATAAGACACTTGTCTCATGTTTCGGCGACATGATTCTCATCTTGTGAATCAGATCGTTCTGTTTAAATGTTTGGATGCTCATTTTTGAAGTCTGCAAACAGTATATACTTGAATGAACTCTTCGGAAGTCAGGACTCAAGCAAAAGATTGAACAAAAAGGGGAAAGTTTGGGGAAGACTAGTTGTTACGGATTTGCCGTAATATTAATTTTTTATTTTTATTTGCCGGATTAAAAGCTAGTAGGGGAGGGTTGTCAAATAAATTGAGTAGACCATTAATTACCATTATATACAATTTTGATTTTTTATTTACAATATTTACAGATCTTCCGGGTTGAGTTAAACAATAGTGTACACCTTACTTGAATGTTTACAATGATAAAGAGTTGCAATCAACTCAGTTGAGTTGATGTACACCTTGATGAATGAGCTTGCAGTTATGATAAAACCTCTTTGTTGTTGAGCAGAGTCCTTGGGTGATTGTTAAAGATGAGTAGATCCTTTTGAGAGTAGACCAGTTGAGCGTTGAGAGGAGAATAATAATTGATTAAAGAGAGAAACTGAGATATGAGAATATGTTGAATTGAGAATTGCCAGCATTAATTTCCGTGTAAAGAAAATTAATTAATTTGAGAAACCGCCTAGTCAAAACTCTTGACGAATTTGATTATATTAATTCAAACCATAAATACGAGTTTTGCTTGAGTACAGTTGAGGTAAACAAAGTAACAGAGAATGGCCTTGAAAAGAGTAGAAAAGAAAATGGTTGCGTGTAAGACAGTACAAAGAAAAGAGAGAGAGAGAGCAAGAGAATGCACAGTAATTTTATTGATTTTCTGGCTGTGAGAATGACAATGAGAAACACCGGTAAATTATTGTTACCGGTTCTGAGCGAAATACCTGAAGATGCCACGCCGTGAAAGCTCTCCTTGCTGAGCAATTAACCCAAGAATTGAATTGAGCCGAGCCGTTTGAGTTGATTGAAGATCAAATGTCTCCCGAGTTGAGCCAACACCAAGTAGATGATTTGTCGAGTTGACTGTACTGATGAGATGACTACGTTGAGGATGATGAGAAAGAGTCACGAGAAAGAACCAAGAGAAACCAGAGAAGTTTCACAAAATAGCGAGTGAAACCGTCTATTCACGAGCGTTGTCTTGAAGAGAAAGAGAGGCCCGAGCGTAACAGTCAAGTCATAAGTAAATGTAAACACCGATATTGATTTGAACTTAAATTATGAGAGTTTTTTTATTTACATTAAAAGGTGTGAGCGTTGGTCGAGTAGCAGCAGAGAGTGGCCTTGAAAATAGAGAGAGATAGCCCGATAGAGAGAGAGAGAGAGAGAAAATGGCCGAAATGGCTACGTGCTTGTGCCCATTGAGATAGACGAAATCAGCACAGAGTCGTAAATTCTGTGCTAGAGAAAATGAAAAGTGAGAAGGGGCAAGGAAATGACTGTTCCTTGCACCTGAATACCTGGAGATGTTCGATGAGTGAGGATTGTCCTTGAACCAGACAAATTCTCCGTAGACCACCGGTGAAGAGTAGCTGGTACACGTGGTAATGGCACGGCTCCGAGGTTGTTAATGATCACAGAATTACTGTCTGTGATCGTCCGGATGAGCTGGTGCACGGTGAAAAGGCAGGTTCCTGGACTACCTGGTGAAAAAGGTGATGAGAAGAGCCGTTGAGAAGAACCGTGAAAAAGCCGGGAGAACTCTCTGCTGCACACACACACACTTGAGCACCAAAACCAGAAGCCAGCACGCGAGGCCTGTGGCAGCAGCAACGGCGACAGCGGTACTGCCCAGCACTACGGCGCGCGGGAGTAAGAATTGGGACTAAAGTCCCCGCCTAGACTCATAGATGGAGCCATGTAGTCTATCAATTTAAAGTTGAGCGAATGAGCCGAAATATTTACGAGCAAATAGTGGTCCACTCCGTAACACTAGTCGTTTGCATGTTAATATTGTTGGCTATAAGAGGCGATTTAGCCATTTCGGCTCCTTTTTTTATTTCCTTGACTAGACTCATGGAATGTAGCAATCAGAAAAAATCTCGGTATCTACCGTACTGATTTAATAAATCTCTTGTTTGCTTCAAATTTTTTGAAAATTTTTATAATTTGACGAAAAAATGCAGCTTTATTGAGTCCAGCACTCTGTTAGTTTAAGAGTATAAGACACTTGTCTGATGTTTCGGCGACATGATTCTCATCCTGTGAATCAGATCGTTCTGTTTAAATGTTTAGATCCTAATTTTTAAAGTCTGAGAACAGTGTATACTTTATCGAACTCTTCGGAAGTCAGGAATCGAGTTAAAAATCGAACGAAAAGTTGAAAGTTTGAGGAAGACTTGTCGTTTGCATGTTTATATTGTTGGCTATAAGAAGCGATTTTGCCATGTTGGCGACTTTTTTTATTTCCTTGACAAGACACATAGAATAAAGCGATCGGAAGTAATCTCGGATTATTTCGTACTGATTAAAAGAAATCTCTTGTTTATTCAAGTTTATTTAAAATTTTTGTTATTCGACGAGAAAAATGCAGCTTTATTGAGTCCAGCACTCTGTTAGTTTAAGAGTATAAGACTCTTGTCTGTTGTTTCTGCGACATGATTCTGATCCTGTGAATCAGATCGTTCTGTTTAAATGTTTGGATGCTCATTTTTGAAGTCTGAGAACGGTGTATACTTGAATTAACTCTTCGGAAGTCAGGACTCAAGCAAAAGATTGAACAAAAAGGGGAAAGTTTGGGGAAGACTAGTCGTTTGCATGTTAATATTGTTGGCTATAAGAGGCGATTTAGCCATTTCGGCGCCTTATTTTATTTCCTTGACTAGACTCATGGAATGTAGCAATCAGAAAAAATCTCGGTATATACCGTACTGATTTAATAAATCTCTTGTTTACTTCAAATTTTTTGAAAATTTTGATAATTTGACGAAAAAATGAAGTTTGTATGTTAATATCGTTGGCTATAAGAAGCGATTTGGCCATGTCGGTGACTTTTTTTATTTCCTTGACAAGACACATGGAATAAAGCGATCGAAAGTAATCTCGGATTATTTCGTTCGGATTAAAAGAAATCTCTTGCTAATTCAAGTTTATTTCAAATTTTTGTTATTCGACGTGGAAAATGCATCTTTATCGAGTCCAGCACTCTGTTAGTTTAAGAGTATAAGACACTTGTCTGATGTTTCGGCGATACGATTCTCGTCCTGTGAATCAGATCGTTCTGTTTAAATGTTTAGATGCTCATTTTTAAAGTCTGCGAACAGTGCATACTTTAATGAATTCTTCGGAAGTCAGGACTCAAGCAAGATTGAACGAAATGGTGAAAGTTCGAGGAAGGCTTGTCGTTTGCATGTTAATATCGTCGACTATAAGACGTGATTCTAGCATTTCAGCGACTTTTTTTATTTCATTGACTAGACACATGGATTGATTAATTGGATTTTGGTAAAATTAAGGTGCGAGCGAAAACCCCCTGCGAGTCGTTTGCGAGGAAAACTTCCTGGAAAAGTCATTTCGGTAACCTGGTAGACGACCTGGTGTGAGCGAATTCCTCCATAACTCCCCGGAAGTCGTTCGCGAAGAAAACTTCCTGGAGAAGTCGATTCGGTAACCTGTCAGTCCACCTGGTGCGAGCGAATTCCTCTATCACCATCCGAGAGTCGTTTGCGAGGGAAAATATCTGTAGAAGTCGTTTCGGTAACCTGGTAGACGACCTGGTGTGAGCAAATTCCTCCATAACTCCCCGGAAGTCGTTCGCGAGTAGAACTTCCTGGAGAAGTCGATTCGGTAACCTGGCAGTCCACCTGGTGCGAGCGAATTCCTCTATAACCCCCCGGGAGTCGTTTGCGAGGAAAACTTCCTGGAAAAGTCGTTTCGGTAACCTGGCAGTCGACCTGGTGCGAGCGAATTCCTCTATAACCCCCCGGAAGTCGTTCGCGAGTAAAACTTCCTGGAGACGTCGATTCGGTAACCTGGCAGTCGACCTGGTGCGAGCGAATTCCTCTATAACCCCCCGGAAGTCGTTCGCGAGGAAAACTTCCTTGAGAAGTTGATTCGGTAACCTGGCAGTCGACCTGGTACGAGCGAGTTCCTCTATAACCCACCGGAAGTCGTTCGCGAGGAAAACTTCCTGGAGAAGTCGTTTCGGTAACCTGGCAGTCGACCTGGTGCGAGCGAATTCCTTCATAACCCCTCTGGAAGTCGTTCGCGAGGAAAACTTCCTGGAGAAGTCGTTTCGGTAACCTGGCAGTCGACCTGGTGCGAGCGAATTCCTTAATAACCCTCCGGAAGTCGTTCGCGAGGAGAATTTCCTGGAGAAGTCGTTTCGGTAACCTGGCAGTCGACCTGGTGCGAGCGAATTCCCCTATAACCGATGATATCACCGATGACATAGCGGTTGGCAGTTTATTAATTTATTTATTAAATTATGTAATAAAAAAAACTCGGACGCTGAGCGTTATGGGATTGCAGGGCATGGATGTTTGTTAATTTATTTATTAATTTTTTTTTTTAGTAAACTTGGACGTCCAACGTTATGGGGCTGTAGCGGTTGGCGGTTTATCAATTTATTTGTTTGAAAAGCTCGGACGCCCAGTGTTATGGGGTTGTAGCGCATGGCAGTTTATTAATTTATTTATTAGTAAAACTTCGATGCCCAGTGTTATGGGGTTGAATTGTTTGAAGGTTCATTTATATATTTATTTATTCATTAAAACTCGGTCGCCCAGCGTTATGTGGTTGTAGAGCTTGGCAGTTTGATTATTTATATATTAATTTATTTATTTGAAAAACTCGGACTCCCACTGTTATGGAGTTGATATGAACTGCGGTTCGTTAGTTTTTTTATTTATTTATTTATTAGAAAAACTCGGACGTCCTGCTTTATGTAGTTGCAGTGCTTGGCAGTTTGTTAATTTATTTATTTATTTATTAGAAAAACTCGGACGTCCTGCTTTATGTAGTTGCAGTGCTTGGCAGTTTGTTAATTTATTTATTAATTTATTCATTAGAAAAACTCGGACGTCCCGCGTTATGGGGTTTTATTGCTTGGTGGTTAGTTAATTTATTAAAAAAAAAAAAAAAAAAAAAAAAAAAAAAAAACTCGTACTTCCAGCGTTATGGGATTTTATTGCCTTGCGGAAAGTTAATTTATTTAAAAAATAAGCACGGACGTCCAGCGTTATGGGGTTGCAGTGCTTGGCGATTTATTAATTTATTTATTAGAAAAATTCGGAAGCCCAGTGTCGGGGGTTGTATTGTTCGATGGTTCATTGATATATTTGTTCATTTATTTCAAAAAAATTGGACGCCCAGCGTTATGGGGTTGTAGTGCTTGGCGTTTTATTAATATATTTCCGAGTTCATTTATTTAAAAAACTTGGATGCCTAGCGTTATGTGGTTGTAGAGCTTGGCAGTTTGTTAATTTTTTTTTTTAATTTATTTACTAGAAAAACTCGAACGCCCATCGTTATGGGGTTGTAGTGCTTGGCGTTCTGTTAATTTATTTATTAGTTCATTTATTAAAAAAACTCGGATGCCTAGCATTATGTGGTTGTAGAGCTTGGTAGTTTATTAATTTATTTATTATATTATGTAATGAGAAAAACTCGGACGCCCAGCGTAATGGGGTTGAAGCGCTTGGCGGTCCATTAACTTATTTATTTTAAAAAACCCGGATGCCCAGCGTTATTAGGTCGTCTAGCTTTGTTTGTATGTTTATTTAATTTTTGATTGTTCATAAAAAACTTTAACGCCCTGCGTTATTGATTTGTTTTTTGTTGGTATATTTATTTATTTTAAAATAAAAAAAAATAAATAAAAAATAAAAAAAAATAAAAACACGAATGACCAGCGTTGTTGGGTTCTCTTGCTTGGGGTTTATTTATTCATTTAATTATTGATTATTTTAATCTCAATGCCCAGAGTTTTTGGGTTGTTAAGTTTGGGAGATTATTTATTTACTTATTTATTCATTTATTTATTTATTGAACCCAGCCGCCCAAGGTTTTGTGTGTTTTTGTTTGCCTGATCTTCGCCGGAAGATTTTTAAATTTCTTGGTACCTCCTGGGCCGGGATCGGACCCACTGGTCACAGAGTCTATACATTCAACATACCAAGGAGAGGGGGGGCATTTTAACTCCTTGAAAGGTTGCTGAACGGTTTTAGAAACTTTGTGACAATCGTGTAGATCTCCGTTATTAGTTTCAAAGAAAACCTTCAATCAACGTTATGGCAACGAAGTTTGTCAACCATATTTTTTCAAAAGGTGACTACAAATTGCTCTGGCAACGTTTCTAGAACCTTATGGTAAAACGTTCCTTCAAAGTTGCTACAGAGTGTGGACAAGGTTCCAAATTACCGATTTGAATTTAAAACGTTTTAGCGAGGACCTCAAGTTTGAGTAATTTAATTAAAAATACCTATGAATTTGAGGTAGAAAAATTTTATGTTTTTAATTTTTTTTGTAAATAATTCGACCAAAATTGGTAAGAACAGCTCTCAGACTAGTCAAATCATTCAAAAATTATTGAAACGACTTTCAGTCGCTCGGCCGGAGTAACAAAATTTGGTGTTTTATACATCCACAGCTTGTTACGTTGCTGAGAGCTCAGTTCTCACGGTAAGCCACCTAGCGGATGGGACCCAAAACTACACATTTCGCGTTAGCAATCGTTAGATCTTAAAAAACATTAAAAGTATTTAAATATACATGTTAAAAACATACTTAGTTTTTAGCTCTTAATTATAATTTTAATTTTTAGCTAGTAATAAATTGACGATAGTAAAAATACAAAATTTTAAATAAAATAGAGGTTTAATTTTTTTTTTTTCATGAAAATGTAAACTAAAAAATTTTTAAATATTCATAAATAAATAAATATGTGAAAATATTTGTTTAAGTTTATTATAGTTAAATAAATGAAATTTCATTATCAAGCCCCGAAGGGGCACAACTTAAATATTAGTTCTAATCCATTATCTCTAACGATAATTTGTGGTTTGGTAGCTAGAGTCACCGCTCTCTTTTTTGCCGTCACAGGTTCGAATCTTTGTGTTTTTTTTTTTTTTTAACAAATCATATTCATACGCTCTTTAGGTGTTTTTAAGGACATTTTCTAACTATTAAAATTGTTATTAATAAATGCATCGGTACACTTATTTTTAAAAATTTTAATTTTTTAATAACCTTGTAGAGGATAAATGAATGAAAAAAAATAATTTTTTCAGGGGCATTTTTTTATTTTGGTAATAAATTTTCCTAACAATAAACGAACAGATTCATTATGATTCTTCATAAAGATCAACAAATAACGTTTCTAATCAAGCAATTAGTGAACCATTTTCATTGAAATAGAAGAAAATGTTTATTCAAAAATAAAATAACTGTAGTTAAAATGCCCCCCCTCTCCTTGGTATGTTGAATGTATAGACTCTGTGACCAGTGTGTCCGATCCCGGCCCAGGGGGTACCGAGAAATTTAAAAATCTTCCCGCGAAGATCAGGCAAACAAAAAACACACAAAACCTTGGGCGGCTGGGTTCAATAAATAAATAAATGAATAAATAAGTAAATAAATAATCCCCCAAACTTAACAACCCAAAAACCCTGGGCATTGAGATTAAAATAATCAATAATTAAATGAATAAATAAACCCCAAGCAAGACAACCCAACAACGCTGGTCATTCATGTTTTTGTTTTTTTTTATTTTTTTTTTATTTTTTTTTATTTTTAAATAAATAAGTAAATAGACCCAAAAAAAAAACAAATCAATAACGTAGGGCGTTAAAGTTTTTTATACGCAATCAAAAATTAAATAAACAAACAAACAAAGCTAGACGACCTAATAACGCTGGGCATCCGGGTTTTTTAAAATAAATAAATTAATGGACCGCTAAGCGCTTCAACCCCATTACGCTCGGCATCTGAGTTTTTTTTATTACATAATTTAATAAATAAATTAATGAACCACCAAGCTCTACAACCACATAATGCTATGCATCCGAGTTTTTCAAATAAATGAACTAATAAATAAATTAACAGAACGCCAAGCACTACAACCCCATAACGCTGGGCGTTCGAGTTTTTCTAGTAAATAAATTAGAAAAAAAATTAACAAACTACCAAGCACTACAACCCCATAACGCTGGGCGTTCGAGTTTTCTAGTAAATAAATTTAAAAAAAAAATTAACAAACTACCAAGCTCTTTAACCACATAACACTAGGCATCCAAGTTTTTTTAAATAAATGAACAAATATATCAATGAACCATAGAACAATACAACCCCGTACACTGGGCATCCGAATTTTTCTATTAAATAAATTAATCAATCGCCAAGCGCTGCAACCCCATAACGCTGGACGTCCGTGCTTTTTTTTAAAATAAATTAACTATCCGCAAGGCACTGCAACCCCATAACGCTGGAAGTACGTTTTTTTTTTTTTTTTTTTTTTTTTTTTATAAATTAACTAACCACCAAGCAATCAAACCCCATAACGTAGCATGTCCAAGTTATTCTAATGAATAAATTAATAAATTAACTAACGAACCTTAGGGCATATCAACCCCATATCTCTGGGAATCCGAGTTTTTCTAATAAATAAATTAATAAATAAATTAACAAACTGCCAAGCACTACAACCACATAACGCAGGACGTCCGAGTTTTTCTAATAAATAAATTAATAAAAAAACTAACAAACTGCAGGGCATATCAGCCCCATAACACTGGGCGTCCGAGTTTTTCTAATAAATAAATGAATATATAAATTATCAAACTGCCAAGCTCTACAACCACATAGCGCTAGGCATCCAAGTTTTTTAAATAAATGCACTTATAAATAAATTAATAAAACGCCAAGCACTACAACCCCATCACACTGGGCGACCGAGTTTTTTTAATCAATAAATTGATAAACCACCAACCGCTACAGTCCCATAACGTTGTACGTCCGAGTTTTCTAAAAAAAAAAATTAATAAATAAATTAACAAACATCCATGCCCTACAATCCCATTACGCTCAGTGTCCGAGTTTTTTTTATTTCATAATTTAATAAATAAATTAATAAACTGCCAACCGCTACAACCTCATAACGCTGGACGTCTGAGTTTTTTTTTTTAAATAAATTAAGTAACCACCAAGCACTAAAACCCCATGAAGGTGGGCATCCGAGTTTTTTTAAATAAATAAATAAATGTATCAATGAACCACCAAACAATACAACCCCAAAACACTGGGCATAAAAGTTTTACTAATAAATTAATTAATAAACTGCCATGCGCTACAACCCCATAACACTGGGCGTCCGAGTTTTTCAATTAAATAAATTGATAAACCGCCAAGCGCTTCAGCCCCATAACGTTGGATATCCGAGTTATTTTTTTTAATTAATTAACTAACTGCCAAGGACTAAAACCCTATAACGCTGGACGTCCGAGTTTTCTAAAAAAAAAAAATTAATAAATAAATTAACAAACTGCCGTGCCCTACAATCCCATTACGCTCGGCGTCCGAGTATTTTTTTTATTATATAATTCAATAAATAAATTAACAAACTGCTATGCCCTACAACCCCATAACACTGGGCGTCCGAGTTTTTCAAATAAATAAATTGATAAACCACCAAGCGCTACAACCCCATAACGTTGGACATCCGAATTTTTTTTAAAAATAAATTAACTAACCGCCAAGCACTAAAACCCCATTACGCTGTGCGTCCGAGTTTTTTAAATAAATAAATTGATAAACCGCCAAGCGCTACTACCCCATAACGTTGGACGTCCGAGTTTTTTTTTTTTTCAATAAATTAACTAACCGCCAAGCACTTAAACCCCATAACATTGTGCGTCCGAGTTTTTCTAATAAATAAATATTAATTGATTCATTAAAAAAAACTCGGACGTCCAGCGTTATGGGGTTGCAGTGCCTGGCAGTTTGTTAGTTTATTTATTATTTAAAATATTTAAAAAAATCTGACAACCAGCGTTTGACGGTGCTTGACGGTTAGATAATTTATTTAAAAAAAAGAAACCGGACGTCCATTGTTATCGGGTTACAACCCTTGACGGCTTATTAATTTATTTATTAGTAAAACTCGGATGCCCAGTGTTATGGGGTTGTAATGTAAGGTAGTTCATTTATATATGATTTTATTTATTAAAAAAACCTTGGACGCACAGCTATATGGAGTTTTAGTGCTTTGTGATTAGTTAATTTATGCAAGAAAAAAAAAAAAACCAGAACGCCCAGCGTTATGGGGTTGTACTGTTTGGTGGCTCATTTAGTTATTTATTTATTTAAAAAAAAAAAACTTAGACGTCTAGCGTCACGGAGTTTTTGGGCTTGACGGTTAGTTAATTTATTTTAAACAAAACAACTTGGACGTCCAGAGTTATGGGGTTGTAGCGCGTGGCAGTTTGTTAATTTATTTATTAATTTATCTATTAGAAAAACTCGGACGCCCAGTGTTATGGGGTTCATATGCCCTGCGGTTCATGAGTTTAATTATTAATTACTTTCTTAGAAAAACTCGGATGTCCTGCGTTATGGGGTTTTATTGCTTGGCGGTTAGTTAATTTATAAAAAAAAAAAAAAAAAAAAAAACTCGGGCTTCCAGCGTTATGGGGTTTTATTGCTTGATGGATAGTTAATTTATTTTAAAAAAAAGCTCGGACATCCAGCTTTATGGGGTTGTAGCGCTTAGTGGTTTATCAGTTTATTTGTTTGAAAAACTCAGATGCTCAGCGTTATAGGGTTTTATTGCTTGGCGGTTAGTTACTTTATTAAAAAAAAAAAAAAAAAACTCGGACGTCCAGCGTTATGGGGTTTCAGTGCTTGGCGATTGATTAATTTATTTATTAGAAAAATTCGGATGCCCAGTGAAAGGGGTTGTATTGTTCGGTGGTTCATTGTCATATTTGTTCATTTATTTTAAAAAAAATCGGACGCCCAGCGTTATGGAGTTGTAGTGCTTGGCGTTTTGTTAATTTATTTATGAGTTCATTTATTTAAAAAACTTGGATGCCTAGCGTTATGTGGTTGTAGAGCTTGGCAGTTTGTTAATTTTTTTTTAATTTATTTATTAGAAAAATTCAGACACCCAGCGTTATGGGATGTAGTGCTTGGCGTTCTGTTAATTTATTTATTAGTTCATTTATTAAAAAAACTCGGATGCCTAGCATTATGTGGTTGTAGAGCTTGGCGGTTCATTAATTTACTTATTAAATTATGTAATAAAAAAAAAATCGGACGCCAAGCGTAATGGGGTTGAAGCGCTTGGCGGTCCATTAATTTATTTATTTTAAAATACCCGGACGCCCAGCGTTATTAGGTTGTAGATGCTTTAGGGATTATTTATTTATTTATTCATTTTACACAATAAAACCAGTACGCCCAGCGCTCTTGGGTCGTCTAGCTTTGTTTGTTTGTTTATTTAATTTTTGATTGTTCATAAAAAACTTTCACACCCTGCGTTATTGATTTGGTTTTTTTTTGTTTATTTATTTATTTATTTAGAAATAAAAAAATAAATAAATAAAAAATAAAAAAAAACGAAAACACGAATGACCAGCGTTGTTGGGTTGTCTTGCTTGAGGTTCATTTATTCATTTAATTATTGATTATTTTAATCTCAATGCCCAGGGTTTTTGGGTTGTTAAGTTTGGGGGATTATTTATTTACTTATTTATTCATTTATTTATTTATTGAACCCAGCCGCCCAAGGTTTTGTGTGTTTTTTGTTTGCCTGATTTTGCCGGAAGATTTTTAAATTTCTTGGTACCCCCTGGGCCGGGATCGGACACACTGGTCATAGAGTCTATACATTCAAGATACCAAGAAGAGGGGGGGCATTTTAAGTACAGTCACTTTATTTTTGAATAAACATTTTCTTTTATTCCAATGAAAATGGATTTCTAATTGCTTGATTAGAAACGTTATTTGTTGATCTTTATGAAGAATCATAATGAAACTGTTCATTTATTGTTAGGAAAATTTATTACTAAATTAAAAAAATGCCCCTGAAAAAATTATATTTTTTCATTCATTTATCCTCTACAAGGTTATTAAAAAATTAAAATTTTTAAAAATGAGTGTACCGATGCATTTATGAATAACAATTTTAATAGTTAGAAAATGTCCTTAAAAACACCTAAAGAGCGTATGAATATGATTTGTTAAAAAAAAAAAGCACAAAGATTCGAACCTGTGATGGCAAAATAGAGAGCGGTGACTCTAGCTACCAAACCACACATTATCGTTAGAGATGATGGATTAGAACTAATATTTAAGTTGTGCCCCTTCGGGGCTCGATTATAAAATTTCATTTATTTAACTATAATCAACTTTAAGAAATATTTTCACATATTTATTTGTTTATTTATTTATTTATGAATATTTAAAAATTTTTTAGTTTACATTTTCATGAAAAAAAAAAAATTAAACCTCCCTTTTTTTTTTAATTTTTTATTTTTACTATCGTCAATTTATTACTAGCTAAAAATTAATATTATAATTAAGAGCTAAAAACTAAGTATGTTTTTAACATGTATATTTAAATACTTTAAATGCTTTTTAAGATCTAACGACTGCTAACGCGAAATGAGTAGTTTTGGGTCCCATCCACTAGGTGGCTTACCGTTAGAACTGAGCTCTCAGCAAAGTAACAAGCTGTGAATATATAAACCACCAAATATTGTTACTCCGGCCGAGCGACTGAAAGTCGTTTCAATAATTTTTGAATGATTTGACTAGTCTGAGAGCTGTTCTTACCAATTTTGGTCGAATTATTTACAAAAAAAATTAAAAACATAAAATTTTTCTACCTCAAATTCATAGGTATTTTTAATTAAATTACTCAAACTTGAGGTTCTCGCTAAAACGTTTTAAATTCAAATCGGTTATTAGGAACCTTGTCAACACTCTGTAGCAACTTTGAAGGAACGTTTTTCCATAAGGTTCTAGAAACGTTGCCAGAACAATTTGTGGTTACCTTTTGAAAAAATATGGTTGACAAACTTCGTTGCCATAACGTTGATTGAAGGTTTTCTTTGAAACTAATAACGGAGATCTATACGATTGTCACAACGTTTCTAATACCGTTCAGCAACCTTTCAACGAAAGGTTGCAATGGTTTCTGTGCAACGTTGCCAGAACGTTCTGAAAACTTTTTGTGCTATCTGGGAAATGTTGAATAATGAAGTTTCAAATATATTAAATGGTCAATGTAAAAAATATTATAGTGTTTTCAAGGCTATACATAAAGGAATTGACCAGACAGGTAGGAACATATATTTAGATTAGCCAATCGTATTTTAAAATTTTATTAATGATGGTCTACCTCACATGAACCCAATACCCCATATCTCTTGACACTTGGCGTGTCTATCTTGATTCTAACAAAAGTTAGAATTTGAAAAAAAAGACCTTCAAATGACCAAAAAATGACTAAAAATGAGACTTTTTTCTAACTTTGAATAGATGCTGCGTGCACTAGAAATGAGACAGAGACCTCTAGTGACAAAAGTTTTGTATTGAATAGTACTTTAGGCAAAAAAAAATCCAAGAAAATCCATGGACCCCGCGCGCACGATTTTTTTAAAAGGTATTTTGACTCATATATTTATATGGTAATTTTGACCCATGTATTTATAATTGTTCGTTTTTATTATTAAGAATTAAATAATCTGTTCTTTAGATAATTTTTTGCCAATTTTCAAAAAATTCGTACTTGAATTTGTGCATTTGCAGTCTGGAACCTCGCATTTTCTTTGTTTTTTTTTATATGAATTGTCAAGAAAAAGTGTTTTTGAATCATAAAAGCAGTAAAATTTTTAATAATCAAAATTTTGATGTTGTTTTTTTTTCAACAATTTTTATGTAAAAAATAAATGTAAGTTTGAAAATTTAAAAATTTTTTCTTGAAATACATTTTTCTTCACTGAATGATAAGTTTTTAAAACAGAAAATTTTCTGTTTTTTATTACGACTTTTGAAATGTTTCCTCTATAAAATACTCATCTTAATTTTCCCGCTAAAACGTAACTTGAACTATAACATGAAATTTCCTTAAAAAGTGAAAGGCTAAAGAATATCTAAAGAAGGCACGAGTATCTTCACTCTCTCCGAGACTATATAACTATCGACAGTGCCTTACTACATGCGTTAATCTATCACTTTCATCTCTAACGTTCTTTATAGAAAGTTGATCAACTTTCTTTAGCTAATACGATGCTTAAATCTTTGGTAACAAAAATCTTTAATTCTTAGCAAACAACTCATTTTTTTTAGTTCTTAGATTAATATCAACTTTTTATTTAAATAAACTATATTTTTCAGTCTATTTTAGTAATACTAGCGATACTTTTGATTTTTCAAAAGGAAATTGAAGCTGGGTGAGTGATTTTTATATTTTAACTTTATACGTTTCTTTATGAAATCAAATCATATCATTGGTTTTTTTTCTTTTTTAGATTAAAATATAAACTTACCACGGGTTATTCCGGAACCTAATTTAAATGAAATTTCTTATCGCACTTTTTTTTTGGTTTTAATCACTTTATGACCTCATTTATAAGAGATTTCTGCAAGCTAGAAAATCATTCGTATGGCACTTTTCGAAATTTTCTCCAAAAACTGTTTTTTGAGATTATTTTATTTAAAAAAGCTGAAACTGGATTTAAACTTCCGAGCTAAAATAGTTACTGTGACTAGCTAAATGAATATTTTTTAATGCGATTAGGCTCATTTCCAAGCTTAAAATCAAAGCTTTAAACTGAGCCTCTACTTGTTTGATTGCCATTAATCGTCTCGAAATAATAACAATATTACTACATTGTATTTTTTAATATAATTTTTGTTTATAAAAATACGGGTCATTTCATCAAAACTCGAGCACGTTAGCCTAAACTATGCCCAGCTCTAAGTAGTCCTAATACTTATTTTTTTAATATTGAACGAAATTTCTACGAAAAACTCTTTTTAGAATATATTTCAATCTACCTGCTGATTACAGTTTTTAATAACGTATGTTGTTCAAATTGATAAAAAAACTCGATTTTTTAACTGCAATTTGGCGTCAACATTTTTTTGAATCATTTTAAATATTTTTTTGAAAAAAATTATTGGATAAAAATTCAAAAAAATTTATTAGCTGCTTAAATTAGATCCATCTCAAAATGTATTCATAAATCTTTAGAGTTAACGTACAGTTTCTCATTATTTTTGCTATTAATAGGAGTTTTCACTTCAAGTAAAAATCGTTTTCTTCGAATAATCAGTTTCATTAAGACTGCTGAAACTCCTTGTATCTGCATTAGAATGAATTTTGAGATGCATCTAAAAACTTTCAACCAGCTCATAAATATTTTTAAGTTGATTTTTTTGAGAAAATTTTTACATAAAATATTTAAAAGGATTAAAAAAAGTTTTAATGCCAAATTTTAGTTAAAAAATCGAATTTAAACAACACAAAATATACATTATTTAATAATTTGGCAGCGTAACGGTAATCAGCAGGTGGATTAAAATCTATTCTGAAAAGAGTTTTTAGCAGGAATTTCGTTGAATATTAAAAAATAAAGTAATAGGACTATTTGGAGTTGGGCATAGTTGGATATCGTGGTCGAGCTCTGCGATGAAATCACCTGGGTTTTTTAAAATAAAAATCCCATTGAAAACTACAATGTTGTAATATTGCTATTACTTGAAGATAATTCATCGCAATCAAGCAAAAAAAGACTCGTTTTAAAGCAGTGATTTTAAGTTTTGAAATGAGCCTAAGTGTGTTGAAAAAATTTTAAAGCATGTTTTAGCGGAAAAATTTAGTCAAAAAATTTTTTGTAGAATGAAATTTTTGCTCAACTAAGATTCAAAAGTATGT
The DNA here is from genome assembly GCA_038277355.1 of Encarsia formosa. Lineage (NCBI taxonomy): Eukaryota > Metazoa > Arthropoda > Insecta > Hymenoptera > Aphelinidae > Encarsia > Encarsia formosa. The sequence goes on from CM076187.1 coordinate 25,874,565, forward strand.
AGTATTCGCTTTTCATAAATAACTGTAAATGTAAGATTTGAAAGAATTGTAATCAAATATAAACATGCAATTGAAAAATTTCTTAAATATCAAGAAAACAGTTACTTTGGAAGATTTTTTGAACTAAGTACTTTCTCACATTGAATCTCTTTTTTAAATTTTAGTGTCTACACGTAGGTGAGCCTGAAAAAAAAAGATTTATTTAAATATTTTATATATTTTTTCTTCACAACGTTTTAGCAGAGTTTGTAAGGGTTGATTAGCCTTCAACCGAAACTCATTAGTTTCGTTTATTATTAAGATAAAAAGTGGGAGGTTCTCAGAGGAACTGAAATTACAACAAGTAAGTTGCTCTTTGCAACAACAATTCTTTATTAATAAAACTGAAACTCTCACGCTGAAGGAGTAGACGGGGCACTTGGCCCAGCGAGAGGTAAAGACACTTACAATCACAGAGCTGCGCGGTTAGCGCGGTAGGTCGCTGTGGCAGCGCTGATCAACGTGAACGCGTAGACGAAGGTCTGAACGTAGCGGCTGCCCAAGCGACACTATCGGGCCTACGCGAGCAGCAATCAGCTATCTCGCGCATCAAGTCTCTTTGCTTCTTGCTCCGTTGAGACACGATTTTCTCGCTCTTGTGCCTCGGCGTCTGCTCCTTCAACTATAAATTGGCCTGATTTTTACCAGGTTCATTAATTACTTATTACTAATGGGAAAAACCTCTGGGGGAGCAGTAGCGGGCCAAATGACCGATAAAAGTTTTACTATCCTCGCTGGGTCTTAAAAGCATAAATTAAAAATTTTTTAAAAGTTTGACAAGTCCTTGTAAATTCTTTTCATCAGAGATAATTATTAATGCACACAACCAGCACGTATGATGTTTACAGAAACTGTTGAATGGAGATGAGGGTAATGTGCCTGCCAAAATGTCATAAAAAGAAAAAATATAAAATAATACTTACTAATCTTATCTTATATCTCGGCGTATAGCCCCCCCCCCCCCCCCCGGAAGCCAAAAATTGACCACTCAAAATTTGAGAGGAGGGTTTATACAGGCGCAGCGAGGCGCAGCCAAAAAAAAAGTGCTTATGTTCCAATATTTTTGATTAAAATAACGCGTATTAAAGGAGTTCCATTTTAAGGACCTAAGACGCAGCCAAAGTATCAATTTGTTTTCGAGAAATTCAATTCAAGAAACAGAAGCAAGCTCATACAAATTTTTTTTAAAGATATTTCTTTTTATCAATATTCTAATAATTTAGAATCCTAAAGCCCAATCGGGCTTTAACGGCAATTTGGTTTTTTTTTTCAACCGACAGCCGTGAAAGCCTGCAGGGCTTTATATACTTTGATTTTCGGTTTTAGGTTAGGACGTTTCAAAGAAAAACTATTTTAGGATGATTATTTAAGTTATATTATACATCCCGCGTGTAGCTGATGATCCCCTGAGTAATTTTAAAAAAAATTATCCCGAACAAATCCCGCATTGAAAAGTTATGAACGTTTCATTTTTCGAAACGCTGATTTCCTTTGGCTCATGGTAGTCAGGGGAATTCGATTTCAGTTTGGAGCATCCGGTCTCTCTGCCTGCGCTCTCTGTAGACCAGCGATCTTAACGGGGACGGGACACTCGCGCGGAATTCAAAAAAATTAAAAAATGTGAAAAAAAAACTAAGAAAATAATTTTTTTTTCAAACCAACAATGAAAATAAAATAAAAATCAATGAAGTTACAATAAAAAAATAATTAAAAAATTTTTTTATTTATGAATAACTTGCATTTAAAAACGCGATATCCACAGATTGCAATCACAAAAAAATCATGATTACATAAACTAAAAAGATGAGATAAAGTTTTTAATAATTATAAAATAGACTAAGATTATTTATTGTATTATTTTGAAAAAATAATTCGGTAAAAAATAAAATTTATGAGTATTTATTATTGTAACGAATATCAGTGGCAGTTGGTATCTAGCGTAAAACGGTGCAATCGGTTTGTTTTCGTTTTACTGTTTTAATTTTGAGATAAAAAAGATGTAAAATTCATGAGAAATAAAAGTTAGAATTTCTTAGCTGCAATGTTGCTAAGTATAAGGAATAATTTGATTTATTGGAAAAAATAATATTTTAATTTGTATTTTAAATATGAAAGTCAAGCCTGTTTTAATTACTCAATGTTATCCCCTGCTCTAACCGAAGCAAGTTTATTTTATTTTATTTTTTTATTTATTATTATTATTATTTTTTTACTTGTTTCATCAAAACAAAACCTTTGTATTTATAAAAATTAGAATTTACATTAGAATTACCAAAATTTTATTGTAAAAATAAAAATGTACTTGTAAGTATGTTTAATTTTTATGTTTGATTATAAAATAAATATTTCTACTTTTTAACATGACTTAGTTTATCTTTTAATCATTTTAATATTTTCTTGTTGTGTCTCCTATTAGAATAAATAAAAGCATATTAACAAATAAATTAAAACACATATTATCAATTATAAAAAAAATCAACGTTGTCTTGTTGCATTTAATGTTATTTCCAGTTTCATAAGTACACCAAGCGGACAACTTAACATTTCGGTGTTTGAATTTAGCACTCAAAGAAGATGGCCGACGACTCCCAAATTTTTATGGGGTGCCAACCGTGCTAGAGGAAAAAAAATACATATTGTGATTAAAGTTGTCTCTACCTGGCTTTGTACACTACAACACTACTAAATAATATATCCTCAAGCCGTAATTATCATTACCTATCAACCATACTTGAATCACGACTCGCAAATTTTAAATATGTATTTTTTTTCCTCTAGCACGGTTGGCACCCCATAAATTTGGGGGTCGTCGGCCATCTTCTTTGAGTGGCAATTTCAAACAGCGAAATGTTAAGTTGTCCGCTTGGTGTACATTCAAATTGATAAAACTGTTATGCTGAAAAAATTTCCAAAATTTTTTTGGGGTAGAGTTCAACAAAAAAGCTGATAGGCTACCCCCCAAGCTCTGAGCCCCACAAACCCAGGGCGCGCGAGTTCCACAAATGAACTGATCCGATATCCCCCAAGCTCTCAACCCCAAACTGATCAGTTTGTTATATTGAACTCGGGCGCCCAGGGTTTTGGGGGCTTAGAGCTTGGGGGAAAGCCGATCAGTTCATTTGTTGAACTCAGGCGCCCAGAGTTTGGGGGCTTAGAGCTTGGGGGGGTAGCCAATCAGCTTTTTTGTTGAACTCGGGTGCCCTGGGTCTTGGGGGCTTTGAACTTGGGCACCCTGGGTTTTGGAGGCTTAGTTGCTTTTAAAATACTTTGTAAGTACTTGTTGGGTCGCACGTAAATCTTACCATCATTTTTGGAAAGTAGTGAAAAGTTTAATTATTTATAAAATTTGTTTTGAATAAAAAGTACTTATAAAACCATTGATCAATTTTTACGATTTATTTTTGACTTGCACATTGAATTAAAAAATCTATAATCGTACAACGTGACTTAATTACTTCGTAAGTCGCGAGTAAGTAGCTATTAAGTACCTTGTGAGTACTTGTTAAGTCGCTCGTAAATCTTACCATCATTTTAGGCACACATTTTTTGAAACTTGTAAGAAAGTTAAATTATTAAAAAAATGAGTTTTAATCAAAAATATTTAAAAAATAAGGTATTATCATGATTAATTTTTGACCTGAGTTGCAATTTAAGAAAAAAAATCGATCAGCTTTTTTGTTGAACTCAGGCGCCCAGGGTTTTGGGGGCTTGGAGCTTAGGGGGTAGCCTATCAGCTTTTTCGTTGAACTCAAGCACTCCGGGTTTTGGGGGCTCAGAGCTTGGGGGGTAGCCAATCAGCTTTTTCGTTGAATTCGGGTCCCCTGGGTTTCGGGGGCTCAGAGCTTGGGGGGGGGGGGGGTAGCCAATCAGCTTCATTGTTGAACTCGGGCCCCCAGGGTTGTGGGGGGTAGCCTATCAGCTTTTTTGTTGAACTCGGGCGCCCAGGGTTTTGGAGGCTTAAAGATTAGGGGGTAGCCTATCATTTTTTTTGTTGAACTCGGGCTCCCAGGGTTTTGGGGGCTCAGAGCTTGGGGGGAAGCCAATAAGCTTCTTTGGTGAACACTGTCGCCCAGGGTTTTGGGGGGTAGCAGATCAGCTTTTTTGTTGAACTCGGGCGCTCAGGGTTTTGGGGGCTTAGAGCTTAGGAGGTCGCCTATCAGCTTTTTAGTTGAACTCGAGCGCCCAGGGTTTTGGGGGCTCAGTTTTCGGGGGGTAGGGTAGGGTGGGGTAATAGTAACGGTTTGTGGATAGCCTTACCTTTAGACAACTATAAAATAAAAAATGTTACGATAACCGATGAAAAATAAATTTTTTCGCTACGTTAACAACTAAAGAATACGTATAAAAATTATTATTTGTGTACATACATCGCAAGTAATAAAAAAAATTGAAAAAGTGCACCAACTTTCAAGGTTAGAAAAATGGGGTATAGTAACGAATTGCCAGGGGTAATAGCAACGTTTCGAAATGGAAGAATAAGCCACAGTTTTTATTTTATTTTTATTGATAGTGTAAAATAACCCTTACCAATCTTTAAAATTGCGTTTTACTTAAAAAATAATGAAATTAATAATTTTGGACATGAATCGTGAAATTTTTTATTTCTTTTTTTTTTTTATCAATCAACAAGCAGTGTAATTTAAAAATACTTACTTAATAAAATTTTATAATTACTATATTTTAAAGAACATAAAATATATTGGATACAATGAACTCTTATAGAATATATTTTAAAACTGTTAACTACATTTTATAGTATTTAACAAAAACAGTTAACTATTAAGTAACGCTTAATAAAAAATATAATCTTCTTTCTTATATAGTAATTAATACTTATTTATGTTAGATTTTTTATCTTTATCAATTTTGTAGATGCATGTAACTTATCAATACATATTTTTTTCCAATAAATAAAATCAATTTTCTTTTTTTTAAATAAGTGGAGTAATTTTTAAAATTAAAATTAAAATTTTTTTTTCATCTTCTATAAAATTTTATAGTTAACTTTAATTTTTAAAATTGAGTATGGTAATTTTTGGTGCATGTTTAGTCGGAGACACAGTTACTGGAGTAGTCGGAGGCACAGATAAAGAATTTTGTTTTAAGTTTCTATTATTAACATTCATAAATGTTTGAGGCTGATTCTGGTTCCAGGTGTTTAGAAAATTTGGGTTCATATTATATGGCATGTTATGCTGTATAGGATGACTAATGTATCCTGATGAAGGCAAAGGAGGCAATTGTGAAAAAGGTAGTGGAATATTTGAAGTAACTGAAGGAGCTGATGAAAAAAGTTGCTGTGAGTTTAAAAACTGTGGTGGATACATAAATGGAGGGTAAGGGCATACGGAGAGGTTGACAGATGTTAGTTGTTGATTTGTATTCGTGATGTCTCCAGCCACTTTTCTTTTTTTAGTTCCGTCAGCAGCTTTTTTTTTAGGTTGATTCTTTTTAACATTGGTTAAATTATCAAGATGATTCTGATCGGTAGCTATCAAAGATGTGCCCTTTCGGTTCCGTTTCCTCGAATTTAAACTCTTGATAATAGATTGCTCAGTAGGATGATTAAAAACTGGAACTAAATCTTGAGTTGTAGTGGAACTTCCTGAAGCAACGAAAGAGGTAGTATTTGATTCACTGGGAGGTACAGGAGTGTCTATGGTGATATTTTGCAATGCAGTAGCAGTATTAAAATAAGATACTTCTAAATTTTGACTAGGTGATTTAGCATTAGTTTCTTGATCTGTATGCACATCTAAAGTTAAATTTGGTACACTCAAAGGGAGTGCTGTGTTTTGACTGATACTTTGCAAAGAAGAAATAGTTTCTGAATTTGGAACAGCAGTAGTTTCTGGCGATGAAAGCAACTCCAAAGATGTATTAGATACACTCAAATTCAGTGCAAAGACTTCATTAATACTTTGTGGTGAATCATTGCTGATTTGACTATCATCAAGTAGGGAAACAAAGCTGTTTTGGAACTCATGTGAGACTGCTGATGCATTACTTGTTTCTGGAAGCTCCAAGACATCACTAAGTACAGGGCCACCTTGAGGAGAGGATACTTCTTCAATCTCTTCTTATAACATGCCAGATTCAAATTCTTCATTGTTAATGATATCTAAGTCTTCAATGTTAAAAGAAGTTTCTGCGATAGGAGATCTATTGGGTCGAACACTTTGATCAGAACCAAGGTTAGCATTGACACTGTTGGGAACTGATTCATCATTTGTTTCTTCGCTGAGTAAATCAATGACTCTGAAAAGGGCATCTCTAAACTTAGTGTCTGCTTCTCCTGTAATTATTTTAAATTTATCAAATACTAAAATTATATTTTTGAATAAGAGTTATAATATTAAGAATGAATGTAAGTAATAAAAATTTTTAAATAGTAAACAAAAACATAATAATCAATTAACTTTCAGTAAATTGTTAGTTATGCCACAAAATTATTTTTAAGAATATTAAAAAATGAATTAGTTTATAATAATTGCAATTGAAAACATTTAAAACAAATTCTTAACATACCTAATTCGTCCAATTTTAAAGTTGTGGGATCAATAATAGTTGAAGCTACATAATCTGAGTCAGCAAATATATTTCTATTAAAAGGATAAAGTCCAGTCTTTTTAAATCCACTAATTGCTATTTGAGGCTTTGCTGTCTTTTGGTAAGCCGGAGTGAAAACTTTAAAAAAATCTTTTAATGAAATAACTTGATTTTGTTTGTTTTGTTTTCTGGTATGAGTCATGATTTCTTGAGTGAAATTTGTGCTTAATGGTTTGCAAAATGAAACATCAACAGCTTGAGTTTTATGAGAAGTGTGGGGAGGATAAACTAAACAAATAACGTTTGACTTTTTTGCAATTTCTAAAGCTGGTTTATTGTTAACATGAGTTGAGTGACCTTCAAATAAAAGTAGAACTTTTTTGGTAGCAGATGGTTTAGAAAAATCTACAAAGTCTTGCATCCAGTCAGAAAAAATCTCATTGGTTATGTATCCAGATGGATTGAATGAAACAGTAACACCATCCGGTTTCCCTCTCAAAAAATCCTCATTATGTTTTTTCCTTGGAAAGATGATCTTGGGTGGCATGTAGCAACCAGCTGCAGAAAAACAGATCACAGCGGTAATATGTTCTCCTCGTTCAGCTGATACTAGTCCCCCTACTTGTCTTGAGCCTTTAGTAGCTATTAATTTTTTTCTTGATTTTGGGACAGTTTTTACTGGAGTTTCATCCACGTTGAAGATGTTTTCAGGAATGATATTATGTTCTTCTATAATTGTTTGTAAAAGGTCAAAAAACTTTTGAACTTCAGCTTTATTGAAACCATGAGCCCTGGCAACTGATGTATGTTCTGGTATTTTGAAGTTTGAACTTTTGTGCAGATCAACTAGATCACGCATTTTTGATAACTATTGCGTATTTTTTTTTAAATGAAAGCAGTCAGAAAAATGGATTTTTAACCGAAAAAGTGAAGCTGGATTTAGATGATTTTTATTTAACATTTGTGACAGTCATTTTTTTGTTTTTTTTGGAATCAAAAACGCGCTAGGTCACCTACTTATATAACAAATTTTTTTTTTTTTTGAAATTTGATAAATTTGCGCAGAAAATCAATAATGTTTCTGTTACCTCACTGTTACTATTATCCCAACCTACCCTAGCCAATCAGCTTCTTTGGTGAACTCGGGCGCCCAGAGTTTTGGGGGGTAGCAGATCAGCTTTTTCGTTGAACTTAAAAGCTCCAAGTTTTGGGGGCTCAGTTTTCGGGGGCAGCCAATCAGCTTCTTTGGTGAACTCGGGCGCTCTGGGTTTTGAAAGGTAGCTGATCAGCTTTTCCGTTGAGCTCGGGCGCCCGGGATTTTGGGGGCTCAGAGCTTGGGGGGGTAGCCAAACCGCTTTTTCGTCGATTTCGGGTGCCCAGGGTTTTGGGGACTCAGAGCTTGGGGGGGTAGCCAATCAGCTTCTTTGGTAAGCTCGGACGCCCAGGGTTTTGGGGGGTAGGAGATCAGCTTTTTTGTTGAACTCGGGCGCCCTGGGTTTTGGGGGCTCAGTGTTTGGGGGGTAGTTAATCAGCTTCTTTGGTAGGATCGGGTGCCCAGGGTTTTGGGGGGTAGCAGATCAGCTTTTTCGTTGATTTCGGGTGCCCTGGGTTTTTAGGGCTCAGAGCTTAGGGGGTAGCCTATTAGCTTTTTTGTTGAACTCTACCCGAACAAAATTTCGGAACTTTTTTCACCATAACAGTTTTATCAATTTGAATGTACTTATGAAACTGGAAATAACATTAAACGCAACAAGACAACATCGATTTTTTTATAATTGATAATATGTGTTTTAATTTATTTGTTAATATGCTTTTATTTATTCGAATAGAAGACACAACAAGAAAATATTAAAATGATTAAAAGATAAGCTTAAAGTCATGTTAAAAAGTAGAAATATTTATTTTATAATCATACACAAAAATTAAATATACTTACAAGTACATTTTTATTTTACAATAAAATTTTGGTAATTCTTATGTAAATTCTAATTTTTACAAAAGTTTTTGTTTTGATGAAACAAGTAAAAAAAAAAATGATAATAAATAAAAAAATAAAATAAAATCAACTTGCTTCGGTTAGAGCAGGTGAAAACATTGAGTAATTAAAACAGGTTTTACTTTCATATTTAAAATACAAATTAAAATATTATTTTTTCCAATAAATCAAATTATTTCTTATACTTAGCAACATTGCAGCTAAGAAATTTAAACTTTCATTTCTAATGAATTTTACATCTTTTTTATCTCAAAATTAAAACAGTAAAACGAAAACAAACCGATCGCACCGTTTTACGCTAGATACCGACTGCCACTGATATTCGTTACAATAATAAATACTCATAAATTTCATTTTTCACTGAATTATTTTTTCAAAATAATACAATTAATAATCTTAGTCTATTTTATAATCATTAAAAACTTTATCTCATCTTTTTAGTTTATGTAATCATGATTTTTTTGTGATTGCAATCTGTGGATACTCACGTTTTTAAATGCAAGTTATTCATTAATACAAATTTTTTAAATTATTTTCTTATTGTAACTTCATTTATTTTTATTTTATTTTAATTGTTGGTTTGAAAAAAAAAAAATTTTCATGCTTCTTTTTTCACATTTTTCAATTTTTTTGAAATTCCGCGCGATCGTCCCGTCCCCGTTGAGATCGCTGCTGTAGACTAAACCAGACATGACGTCTGCGTTGGGCATGTCTATTTTTGCTGTCTCACTCTTACTGCTTAGGCAGACGAGTGCAGACGGGCAAGTAGCCAGGAGGCGACTGGTGGTGCTGTATCAAGCAGCTGACTAGAGCTGACTGCGGAGCAGGGGACTGCAGGCATATTGAGGCATATTGAGGCATATCAGTTGTAATATGTAATGACCCATAAATTTTTTATGAATAATTGATAGTAATTGAATAGCATAGATAGTATAAAAGATAATAATAGTCTTTCTATGTTCATCATCATCAAAGATTTCCTTATTATTGTGGTGAGCCCTGTGTAGTGATAATAATGGTTGTGTTGGGGATCTGAGCGCTGGAGGTGCATAATTGGCAATATTATAAAAGAAGTTTTTTCTGAATGAGTGTGTCAAGTTGAACTTGCAAAGTTACTTTTATTTAAATTAGTTATGGTTGCTGCTTTGTTAGTTATGAAATTCATTTACCTAGGACTTTTATGTGTTCTGGTTTATGGCGTGGATCTATTTACATCAGAGTAAGTGAATATATCTTAGCTAGTGTTAAATTATTTATAGTACTCCTGGTCACTCTAGCCTCAAAATCAAATCTTTGATGCGTGTTTTCGGTTACTAGTACTATAAAATAGTATATAGCACTGGTGCAGCACGTCACCAGGGCTCTTTAAGGACCTCGTGCTCCGCTTCGCTACGCACTCGGGTCCTTAAAACCACCCTGGAGACGATGCTGCACCCGTACTATAATATACTATTAGAATTTGTTAAGAATGTGAAATAATTTGCTAAGATATATTTTCTAAGAATATTAATGATTAATTTATGGAGGTTAGTTTTTTTGAACTTATTGACGAAAAGGAAATACATTTCAATATTTACCGAATTTAAGCAATAAAATCTTTAAAAAATACTTTAAAAAAAGTAATATTTACGGTGATTGGTTTTTTTTTAAAAGGAATCTAAATAAAAAAGTATACACTGAATATGATAATTTTATTTTGAAAATAAACTAATGAACCGAAATCAAAAAATTTATTGCGGACGACTTTAGGCCAAATTACTTATTATTTAAAAATAATTTTCTATACTAAAAAAACATATTATGTTGAATCACCTTAAATTGAACGTAAAGTTAACAATTTCTCAATTTGAATAATTTTTAATATCGATAACCACCATTGTTGCGGATTTACTGCTTCATTAATTTTATTTTTATTTGCCGGATTAAAAGCTGGTAGGGGAGGGTTGTCAAATAAATTGAGTAGACCATTAATTAAGTTTATTTGAATTTTATTTTCTAAGAATATATTATTATTTACAAAAAAAAGGTTCAACTTTAATAACTTTTATTAAATCTATTGATAATTAATCAACAAGTGCGAAATTTAAGTAGTTAATGTGTATTGACAGATTAATAAGTTTGATGTTGATAATATGAGCTCATTACTATAAAATAGAATAAGACAAATCATCAAAGTATAAAATAATTTAATTATAAATTATGGAGAACCACTATTGAGCCAGGTCCAGTTGAAATGTAAAATGAGATAAAATAAATCAGTGTAGTATACTTAAGAGAACTATCCAGAAGGTTAAGTTGAATTTTATGAATTAATGCAAATGAGCTGAGAATGAGCTTGAGAGAGAGAATAATAACTGATTAAAGAGAGAAACTGAGATATGAGAATATGTTGAATTGAGAATTGCCAGCATTGATTTCCGTGTAAAGAAAATTAATTAATTTGAGAAACCGCCTAGTCAAAACTCTTGACGAATTTGATTATATTAATTCAAACCATAAATACGAGTTTTGCTTGAGTACAGTTGAGGTAAACAAAGCAACAGAGAATGGCCTTGAAAAGAGTAGAAAAGAAAATGGCAGCGTGTAAGACAGCACAAAGAAAAGAGAGAGAGAGCAAAAGAATGCACAGTAATTTTATTGATTTTCTGGCTGTGAGAAGGACAATGTAAAAGCACCGGTAAATTATTGTTACCGGTGCTGAGCAAAATACCTGAAGATGCCACGCAGTGAAAGCTCTCCTTGCTGAGCAATTAACCCAAGAATTGAATTGAGCCGAGCCGTTTGAGTTAATTGAAGATCAAATGTCTCCCGAGTTGACCCAACACCAAGTAGATGATTCGTCGAGTTGACTGTACTGATGAGATGACTACTTTGAGGATGATGAGAAAGAGTCACGAGAAAGAACCAAGAGAAACCCGAGAAGTTTCACAAAATGGCGAGTGAAACCGTCTATTCACGAGCGTTGTCTTGAAGAGAGAGAGAGGCCCGAGCGTAACAGTCAAGTCCTAAGTAAATGTAAACACCGATATTGATTTGAACTTAAATTATGAGAGTTTTCTTATTTACATTAAAAGGTGTGAGCGTTGGTCGAGTAGCAGCAGAGAGTGGCCTTGAAAATAGAGAGAGATAGCCCGATAGAGACAGAGAGAGGGAGAAAATGGCCGAAATGGCTACGTGCTTGTGCACATTGAGATAGACGAAATCAGCACAGAGTCGTAAATTCTGTGCTAGAGAAAATGAAAAGTGAGAAGGGGCAAGGAAATGACTGTTCCTTGCACCTGAATACCTGGAGATGTTCGATGAGTGAGGATTGTCCTTGAACCAGACAAATTCTCCGTGGACCACCGGTGATGAGTAGCTGGTACACGTGGTAATGGCGCGGCTCCAAGGTTGTTGATGATCACAGAATTACTGTCTGTGATCGTCCGGATGAGCTGGTGCACGGTGAAAAGGCAGGTTCCGGGACTAACTGGTGAAAAAGGCGATGAGAAGAGCCGTTGAGAAGAACCGTGAAAAAGCCGGGAGAACTCTCTGCTGCACACACACACACTTGAGCACCAAAATCAGAAGCCAGCACGTGAGGCCTGTGGCAGCAGCAACTGCGACAGCGATACTGCCCAGCACTACGGCGCGCAAGAGTGAGAATTGGGACTAAAGTTCCCGCCTAGACTCATAGATGGAGCCATGCAGTCTATCAATTTAAAGTTGAGCGAATGAGCCGAAATATTTACGAGCGAATTGTGGTCCACTCCGTAACAACCATTCAAAATTGACGGAGCTGCTTACTTAGTCAATTTTTAAATTACCTTTCTATTAAAATTCTTGTCAAGTTCTGCTTACATAACTTTAACTAAGTTTTGATGCTGAAAATTCCTAAAAAAGCTATCACGATTTTTTGAAATTAATTTCATCAATGCTTATGTTATCAATACTTATGCTTTTTAGTTTAACCAAAGTTGTCCCTTGACAAGAGTCAATTTCGAATGGTAGTTATCGATATTAAAAACTACTCCAATTGAAAAATTGTTAACTTAAGGTGATTCAGCATAATTTTTTAAGTAGAGAAAGTTTTTTTTAAATAATAAGTAATTCGGCCTAAAGTCGTCCGAAATAAATTTTTTGATTTCAGTTCTTTAATTAGTTTATTTTCCAAATAAAATCATCATATTCAGCGTATACTTTTTTATTCAAATTCCTTTTAAAAAAACCAATCACCGTAAATATTACTTTTTGAAAAGTATTTTTTAAAGTTCATCATAAACAAAAAAATATTTTATTATTCCAGTTATTTCTATCAAACCGTAATAATCTATCAATAGTTATTAATTAAATTCTTAATTATCTCAAGTGCTTCCTGTCAAGATAAGAGTGAAACCCAGTTTTTTTTAAATAATTTCTAACTTTTCACAACTTACTAACTGTTCCTTTTTAATTTCCGCTTAGTAAGTAAGTAGAGGTTGGATTGAATATTTCAATTTTCCTGGTTTTTTTTTTAAATTGATTCTACGAAACTCTTTACTTGTTTTAAAAAAATTCAAAATTATAAATTTGCTTTTAAAATAAATTACAAGGTAAAAGTCTTCATCTGCTGGATGAAATATAATTGTTTTCATAATTAGGTAAAATTATTGCAGTATCAAAAAGGATTTGAGTCTACAGGAATGGGCAGAGGTAAAGTTTGATTGATGACTTACCAGGATCTTTTATCGTGTAGTTAATTGGTGTCCATTGAGTGTTGATGAAATTCCAAAAATAGTTGTGTTATTTGTGCATTGCTTTAAAGTATGAAAAAAAAATTTACTTCCCCATGTTAATACAAATTAAAAAATGAAAAATCATTCATGCTCTTATTGTGATGCTAACTTCAGTTAAAAAAAAAAAAAATTTAGACATTTATTATTCCATACAAAAAAAAACCTTTAGCTGTTCCAAGTGTTTCAAAAACTTTTTTTTCGAAAAAGATAGTTACAGTATGCACTGTAAAAAAAAAATCGGGGTAAATTTACCTCGTTCAGTGATATAAATTGACTGCGTTCGTAAATTTACACCATTGAGCTATGTAATTTTACAAATACTTGTAAATATACACTACTCATCGATATAAAAAATGGGAACGTAATTCAGCGGAGTTATTTTACCAGAGTTTGTAAATTAACCGTTCGAATGTAAAGTTACAAATTTTTGATGAATCTACATCGCTCAGCTTCGTACTTTTACGCCAGGTTTTGGAACATGATTTGGTAGTTGAGAGTGAGGTCATGTTGGCGTTGATATCAGTTGACTCGTAGGCATCACCGGTTCGATACATAGCAATGTAATATTTTAACATATTTTTTTACTTAAGCTATCTAAATCAAAGAGGATTTAGAAGATTACAAAGAGGTTTTATTTTCATTCAGTAGAAATTATCGTCTCTAAGTACAGAGGTTCCCATATTTTTTACATGGCTGAGAGAGGTAAATTTTTTTTTTTTTTTTTTTTTTTTTTATGGAGTTGGTGAATGCACTTACGCACTTACGTGTGGGACTCCGACCTTGATACCCACTAAACACCCGTCTCCTTTACCCTTGCACAGCCCGGAACTGCTTCTTTAGCATTACTTCTTCGCTGTGCGGCGTGTCCGGCCCCCTCTCATGAGGGAGTCCGTTTCCTTCCCTGCACGGAAAGACAGAGGCAGTGAGAATATCAGTGCCCCTTGCACACTCGGGGACGGTGTGGCGTGCAGGCTGCGGGACTTTGCCTTGCAGGCTGATTTAGCCTGCAAAGCAGAGTCCACCGCACTGCACCGCTCCGCCCGCCGCGACTCGCCCCGCTATCATGATTAGCTAATTGAATAGAGCAAGCATCTTTTTATATTTAAACTAATAGGTAATCAATTCTAACTCTTAATATGCAGTTATAATATTAAAATATTGAACTTTCGGTAATCGAAAGATAAATAGATTGTTCGTGCGAAGAAAAACCTTAACCTGTCGATACGCAAAGGGATAAATTAAAAATTTGGGAAAAATATATTAATCTGATTTATTGGGTAACATCTCATCAAGATTTTTAAGTTTGATTTTTATCTGATTTTTTTTTCTCAGTACCTTCTTTGTGACTATAAATCAGCAGATTTCCGGATAAGGTTTTTTTTTACACGGGCAGTTGAAATGTACACGTGTATATTATTTACGTGAAAATTTATATTAAAAAGAGCTAAAATAGATACTTAGGAGAGAGCCGGGTAATTCGGGCAGTTTGACCGAGCCCCATAAACTTTATTTAATAAAAATAAAATTTATTAATTTTTGCACTTGGAAATAATTTATTTTTACAGATGAACTATTTGTGAATAAGTATCCGTGAGCTTAGCTCTTGAATGATGATAGAAAAATTTGTAAATGATAAAAACTGACACAATATCAGACGGGCTATTCGAGCACTGCTGCGGGCTATTCGGGCATTTTTCAGCGGGCTATTCGGGCACTTTGAGAATTTTAATATTAAAATGCAAGTGAAAGACTTTATTTTATCAACAAATCACTCCTTAGGTACTTAAATAATAAAATCCATCAATACTTAACTATTCAAACGTATATATGTCCCATTTTTATTCACTCGAAGTTGAGGTTAGGAGAGCGGGCTATTCGGGCAGTAAGAGATTCCGAACAATTCGGGCTATTCGGGCATTTTTATTTAAAAAAAAAAAAGAACTTATTATTTTGATTTAATTTTTTTGTAAAATAATAAAATGAAGCCTATTTTATCGCTTACTATTTTTTTTTCAACTATTGACTATAATTTCTTTGAAAAAATAGCAACTGCTCGAATCACCCGGCTCTCCCCTACAAACTCGAAATATACTTAGATAAATCAAAATATTGAAGTCAGTAGACTGTACAATTTTACAAATTATTAAAAAATTATCGAATATTAGTTGAATTTTACAAGTAGTACTGTATCGATACAGCCAAGAAATAAAAAATGGCGAAAATTAGTTCTTATTAACTAACCATGAGAAAAGATAGTTTGTATGATGGCATTTGAATGAAAAATTATCTTATTATCATATATTAACCCATTACCGCCCATGGAAAAATCAAAAGTGATATAAAAAAACTAACTGTTGGAAAACCTGTCTCATGAAAAAATGGTAGATACGTATTTTTTCTTTTTTCAATTTTCATTGTTTAAACATTATTTATTTAAACAAATTCGGAAAAATTTTTAAATTTTTATAAACTAATAACGGCATTCGATTATTTGACCAAAAATAAGGCGAAAGTCATTTAAGTAATTTTTTGATCAGACGCTTAGATCTTTTGCTACGAGCGCTCAAACATGTAAAAATATGGTTTTATAGTGGTGAGCTCCGAGGCGCCGCACCGAAGATACACTTTTACGAGTCCGAGCTCACCACTATAAAACCATATTTTTACATGTTTGAGCGCTCGTAGCAAAAGATCTAAGCGTCTGATCAAAAAATTACTTAGACGACTTTCACCTTATTTTTGGTCAAAGAATCGAATGCCGTTATTAGTTTATAAAAATTTAAAAAATTTTCCGAATATGTTTAAATAAATAATGTTTAAACAATGAAAAATGAAAAAAGAAAAAACACGTATCTACTACTTTTTCATGAGACAGGTTTTCCAACAGTTAGTTTTTTTATATCACTTTTGATTTTTCCATGGGCGGTAATGGGTTAATGTCAATAAATTATTGTTAGTCCGAAGTGCACGAACAAGTGTAAGATTCGGATATCCGAATATCCTGAATGTGTAATTTTTTCAAGTTAAATGTCTAATTTTTTTGAGTGTAGAACTTGAATCAATATAAACAAACTCTCACCAATAAATTTCTCACTTTCATATTTTTTAAGGCTTAAATATTGAATCTTTTAGTTATGGTTAACTCATCACATTTTATTAAAAAATTTTTATTTTGAAATTGAAGTTTGTAATCAATAATTTCTTCAAATTAAAAGCAATTTTCAAAAGTGTTTTTAAGAATTTATTGCTAAAGTTTCAATTTGCGATATGAGAATTTTCAAAAAATATTAATTCATTTATTATGTAAAATTAGATTTTTTTGATAATTGTATACAAGTTTAGAAGATATAGTTATATATAATTTTTTTAATTTTAAGTTTTTTTAGTGTATATTGTAATATTTATTCTTATTCTGAGCGCGCTTCAAGCGCGCGTAGGAAAAAAAAATAAGAGTAACCTCAAAATGTACTTTTCGAATATTTTAAAAACTTCTTCACCAATCAGCTCACGAATAAAAATCTTACGCAAGATGGCGAAAGCTCTCTTTTATAAAGGGACTTTAGTTGTATAATAATTATGATTTGTTCAATGTTAGTTATTTAAACTATATATTAAGAATTAGCATTGGTTATTAGTTTAATTATGAAAAAATTCTCGCTCTATTCAAGCTGGTCGTGGATAGCAGCGTGCCGGCGTCAAAGCCGTGGTGCGGCAGGCGGAGCGGTGCAGTGCGGTGGACTCTGCTTTGCAGGCTAAATCAGCCTGCAAGGCAGAGTCCCACAGCCTGCACGCCGCACCGTCGCTGCACGTGCAAAGGGCACTGTTATTCTCACTGCTCCCGTCTCTCCGCGTGTCCTATGGATGAGCAGCTGCACGGCGCTCCTTTGTGGCTTCCAGCTTGCGCTGGAACACTGCACAGGATCCACTTCCCGCGACGTGGTCACACTCCTTATGCCCTTCCTTGTTGCAGAGAAAACAGAGTGGTGTTTTCACGCACTCTGTCTTCTTATGTCCGGCCTGCCCACATCGGAAACAACAGTCTGACCTGGTCTCTTCCTCCTTGCAGTCTTTCCCAATGTGTCCGTATCCCAGGCATTTGTAGCATTTCACTACTCTCACCCTTCTGTGGACACGGCACATCGACCATCCGATCTTTACCCTTCCTACCTTCTCAATGCTGGCTGCAGCTGCGTCTTCCTCAGGGAGGTCGATCACAGCCAGCCGTGCGTCCCACTTTCCTGGTGGAAAGAGGGTTGTTTTCCACCTTTCCTGCAGGTCGTATCGATGGTTCATCAGGGCCATCTCCACGTCTTCCCTGCTCGCTGTGGGGTCGATCTCTCGAATCTCCAACGTCGCTGTCCTACGCCTTGGCTTCTCAATGCTTCCCACACCTCGAACGGCTTCTTCGACTTTCGACTTGAAAGTCTCCAGTTCGGGTCTACCATCTAGACGCAGGAGTATATCTCCCTTCCTAGTCTTGCCGACACTAGTGACGATTCCCTCGTCTTCTGGTCTTTTAATTTTCTTCTTCATCATTGATAATACTCCAGCGTAGTTCTGGCCTGTGCCGACCTGTATCACCAGAATACTGGCCATGCTGGTGCACTTACTGTCCTTCGCCTGCTGGCGCTTCTTCCTGTCCTTCCTCTTCTTCGCCTCCCCGACGACGTGTTCAGCCTTTCTGGGTGAAACTGTGCCGTCACTCCTCTTCCTCTTCTTGGCTTCGTGGGAGAGTTTTCCTCCGATCTCGTCTCTCGCTCGAGAAGCAGCGAGGACTGCGTCTCGCATCATCTGGCCCTGTACTTCCCTGTTCTTCTTAGCCCTGTGCTTCTCCCTGGCCATCCTGCCTTCCTCAGCGCTCTCGAGACTCTCTTGGTAATCTTGCTCCTTCTCCTCACCCTCTCTGTGTTTCTCCAGTGCTTCTCCTGCCAATCTTGCAACTATCTTCTAACCATCTTTGATCGTCATGTTGACCCCTTTCTGCTTACTACAGGACTCTATCATCAGATTTGCCTGCTGCTCTATCTGTTCCAGGATTTTCTTCTCCTCTTCCCGGTGTCGAAGAAGCTCTCTCCATATTCTCTCGTCGTACTCCTTGTCTATAGCCTTAACATTGCTGACTCCACTACTGGCGCTTCCAATGCTAGACTTGCTTCCTTTTCGTCTCTGCAATTCTGGCACTTGCAGGAACACACCTTGATCATCTCCTTCCATATGTACACGGTCTTGCCCCCCTCCTCCCCACCCAGAATCGATGGGGCCGGCGTAGGCCATCCGGGCTTGCACCGAGTCGGAACCTGTGGGAAGATTTACTCCCTGGGGTACGTCTGTTTTGAGAGTCGTGCCAATCATGATGGGTTTTTTATTTGGGGTATCCCTCCCCTGGATTGGTTTTTCTGTCCGCCCTAGGTATTTTATTTCCCCGGTACCCTCTACTAAGTAGTGAGCGTTCCCTTATCCGCGACCCAGGGAGGCGCTGGATGGGAGAAACCAACCGAAAATTCTGCACCAGAGAGAGGTAAATTTACCCTGATGGTTTTTTACAGTGTTCATTTTAATAAAATTTTTAGCAGTAAGATTAAAAGTTTTATTTTAATAAGAAGTTGTTTCCGATTATTTTAACTTTTTTATTTCTTTTAGAAATCTCATCATTAAATTTTATATGCACAGAGGGATATTGTAAAAAAAATTTTTAATAAAAACCTAAATTAGAAAATCATTTAAAAACAATTCATCAAAAACACGATGTATACGTCTGTTTAAATTGCTAACTTCATTTTTATTCTGAAGAACATTTGAAAATTCATTAAAAAAATTTTTGTAACAAAAATCTATACCACCACGGTGGAAAATTTTTTCTAAAAAAAAAATCCTATTATCCTCTTTACCTGGGTAATGACCTGAGAGAGGATAAATGTAATATTATTTGCATCGGTCAAAAGGGTCTCAGCCGATAAGACGGACCTCTCAAAGTGAACCAACGAAATAGCATCTCATCAATGCTTCGTTAAACTTCTCTTGTGGAATCCGCCTTGTCGGATGAGCACTCCACGACATGGTGACAGACGTGTCAGTTTTCTACCTTCTACTATCCTCGCTTCTGATGGCAAACTCCAAAAAGTTATAGTTGATGACCGTATAACCTGCAAAGAGGCGGCTGATGTCAACATTGAATTGGATAAAAACAAAACAAAAATTTATAATTTAAATTAAAGAAAAATTAAAAATAAATCTTTTTATTCATTTTTAAGTTTTTAAAAACCTATAACTATTTTAAATCGGGAGTTCACGAGCGGAGCAATTAGGCAGTACCGCCTTCTGTATAACCAAAGAAGTAATTTAAAAAATATAAAAGAAAAATGGAATAAAATAAAGTCAGAATATTATATTTTAGTTTTATTATTCATGTTTATTGAATAAATTAAAGTAGTACACAATAAAGATTTCAAATTTATATCAAAAATATTAGAATGATTCGCTATGGGCCCCATAATATAGACTGTAGCACTCGGCAAGAAACAGACGCTTTTGTAAGTATTGGTCCTAGAGTTAGACCAAGATTACCCGATTAAAAATTTTTGAAACTTTTTTTGCTTAAATTACTTGCTAATTGTAATTAATTTTTTCACTACGATTTTACTATTCTTAATTCAATATAGTTTTTAAAAATTGTCAAAAGTAGTTCGGTAATTTGTTATAAATAAATTAAAAAAAGAATTTTCAAAATTTGCGAAACAAAAAAATTATTTCAGATTATTTGCATGAAAACAAAGACAAAATATTCCAACAAGTTTTTCATTTAAGTGTATAGTTTTTGAGTTAAAAATCAAAAAAGTCTTAATGAATATAACAATTATAATTTTTTTCTTAAAAAGTATGCATTTTGCAAAAAACTTGTTAGAATATTTTGTCTATATTTTTATGCAAAAAATTAGAAACCGTTTTTTGTTTTGCAAGTTTTGGAATTTCTTTTTTTAATTTGTTTACAATAAATTACCAAACTACTTTTGACAGTTTTTAGAAATTATATTGAATTAAGAACGGTAAAATCTTCATAAAAAATTAATTTTTAACCTCGCTGATCGCAAGTATAATGACTTGAGTCCTTCCGACGCAAGCCGAAAGAACAAAATGTACTCCCTGCGCCATCGACCAACGTGCATCCGGCTACTGCATGCCCTCGCTTATGCTTGGGCCGCAAAATAGCGACCGGCTGCGTGTCGACCGCTGGTGCTTCAGAAGTACATTTAGTTCTTTCGGCTTTAATCGGAGAAAATCAAGTTATTATTTGTGATGAACGGATTTTAAAAAAGTGTATGTATCACTCAAGATTAAAGTTTGCTGAGGAGGCCCACTTATTTGCGGGTGGGCTTCCACGGCAAACTTTAGTCCCTCGGTGAATAATATACTATTTTAGCTAGTAAGTTAACATAGAAAAATTCTCAAAAATTTTTACTCGGCTAATCTCGGTCAAACTCTAGGACCAATGCTTACAAAAGCCGCTGTTTCTTGCCGAGCGCTACAGTCACACCTATAGCGAATATATACGGGGTTGACGAGCGAAGCGAGCAGGGTAATCCTCCCTAGTATATATATATATATATATATATATATATTTACATTAAGTGGTCACTATCGTGACAAATTTCTAAATAGTGGTCACTATACTGACTTTTTGTTACTATCATGACATGTTATGATAGTAATAAAATTTTTAAATTCCAAGAATTCGAGTTCCAGGCAAAACCAAGTTCCAGGAATTGGGTGATGGGTTATTTGGGATGGGTTATTTTGGTTGGACCACGCAAACCTAGAAAAAGTTTTTATTGATGGGTTACTTTGGAAAAAAAAATAAAAAAAAGATGGGTTATTTTGGTTTTTTTGAATACGTGGGTGGATTGCGCGTGATTTGTGCTTTAAGAGGGTGTATTATTGCTTTAGGAATTTTTCATGTGGTAATTACAGTATATCTCCCTATATTATAATCCGGTTTTTTTTTATTATTCTTAAAGTTGAGTCCTCAAAATTGAGTCCTCAAAATTGAAAATTCATAAAAACACGGTCAAAAGACAAGTAAAAACGATACTTATGAGTCCTCAAAGTTGAGTCTACGACGGAAAAGTTGAGTCCTCAAAGTTGAGTCCTCCTTTTCTCAAAACGATGTTTTTTAGATTCTCATGTAATATTTTCTATAGAAGCAGCTTGGTGTATAGAAAGATTTGAATTGTGTAAATGTAGTCATTCAGTACAACGTTTAGAAATTCATTCAGAAAATCAACAAAACATAATATAGTTAAAAAATTAAATAGTTAAAAAATTGGAAAACAACTTTAGCAACTTGGTTTGAATTAAATAAAATTGATCTGTTAGAAATATTAAAAATGCCAATATACCAAATTACTATAGATTTCTAGATGATAAAACTTTTGTTAGATAGAAAAATTAAAAAAAATTTCAAAGTATAGGTAGAATAAACGTTGTTTCTTCTAAAAATTCAGAGTTTTAACTTAAAATTAATATCAGATAAAGTAAAAGGTGGTACTTCTCACGAATACTTGAGAACTCATAATAAAATTATTTATAAACATATAGAGAAGGAGCTATTTAAATGGGTCTAATAGTAAATGATAAAAATGTATATGCCATTTTTGAAGAATCTACAAACTATTTAACTCCGAAAAAATTACAAGAATTTTTCGGATTATTTTTATTGTCTGAAAAAATTCCTGGTAATTTAATTTGGAATAAATATAAATTACATTTTATAAAAGATTTCAAAGATAATGCAGAAGATAGAGGTTTGAATGAAATAATCAAATTTCTATCTAGCGAAGATTCTAATTTAAGTTATAAATGTTTTGGTTTACCAGAACCATGCTTAGAAAATATTTCTAATATTTCTGAAAATTATGACTGCAAAATGAACTGAAAAGAAGAGTATGAAAAAATGTTTGAAAAATTTAATAATGATCAAAAAAATATATTTAATACAATAACAAAAAACAAAAATAATATGTACTTAAAAGATGGACCAGGTGGTACAGGTAAAAAAACATTTTTTCCTTTTGGAGGAAAATTAATAATTTTAGGTGACGATTTTAGACAAATCCTTCCTGTAGTCAAAAGAGGCAATGAAAAAATTATTGTAGAAGATACGATTAAATACAGTAAATTGTGGAAAAATTTCAAAATTCTTAAACTCACTGAAAATATGAGATGTAAAGATAAAATTTTTTCTAAATTATTACTAAAAATAGGAGAAATTGAAAATTTTAAAATACCTACGAAATAGAAAAATAAAGATGTTTGTTATTCAATTTTTGGAGATATAAATGAAAATAATAATTTAAACAAAGTTATTTTAGCTTTAACAGAAAAGTATTAAACATATTAAATGGACCAAGTAAAACATATTACAGTATAGACAAAGCCATTCATAAGGGAGTAGATCAAACTGATTCAAATATATGTTTAGATTATCCAATTGAATACTTAAATTCAGTAAATGACGGGCTTTCTACCCATGAACTAAAATTTAAAAAAAAATGAAGTGGTAATGTTAATTAGAAATCTAAGTAAAAAAGATGGTGTATGCAATGGAACTAGATTGAAAATAACAAATTTATATGAACATAATATTGAAGCTACATGTGAAAAAACAGGAAAAATAGTACAGCTTGGTAAGGTAGATGAGGTTGGTTAGGCGGAGGTTATGGGGGAGGAGCGTTGAAGGGAAGATGAGGTGGGAAGGGTTTGTTATTGCACTTAAAAATGTTAATAGAGCTTTTTCAAAATTTAAAGTACTTCAACAAAACTTTAAAGTTAGTGACTGAGTTGATGAATAAAGTGAATAAGATTAGTTCGTAGATTAGGTGAGATAAGTTTGGGGGATAAAATACGGTATTTGAAGTAAATCAAATTAGTGAGGTCAGTAATGTAGCTAAGATTGAATTAGGTCAGGTAGTTGAAGATAAAAAAGTAAGTATAGTTAGTAGGGTTCTTAATATGGGTGAGAATAGTAAATCGGGTTAGATAAGGCGAGTCTGTGCGGAGGGTAGAGTGTAGGTAAGGTGGTTGTGGACTGGTAGATCAGATATTAAAATTATAACTTTGGCTCTAATTAGAATTTTCATATAAAATCATATATCATTAAAAAGGTCTTGAGCTCAGCAGCTTTTTAATTATGTCATTTTATACCATTGAAATTTTTATTAAATCCTTTTTGTTGTCATGAGAGGGCGCTGAACAAAGCCGTTTATCATTTTAAATCCAACCCTTCCCCCACAAAAGCATAAATCGGCTTAAACGCAATTTTACGAGCTGGTACTATGCAGGAAGTAAGTTCATCTCAAGAAGAATCTGTAAAAAAATTTTGTATAATCAAGCCGAATAACCCTTCGTGCTTCAAAATTTTAGATAATTTTCCTCCAGTTTTTTTGCACAGCAACGAGGGGGGCAAGTTTGACAGGTTAAAAATCACGAGCACGAAGCGCGAGTGATTTTTTGTCAAACTTGCCCCGCAAAACACAGTCGGAAAATTATCGACAATTTTGAAGCACTAGGGGTATTACGACTGAAAATCGAGGCTTGCTTATACGAGATTGCAAAATTTGAAAATAATCGTGATTTTTTTATTATTTCGCTAATTACTAGAGTAGTTTTCAGGGTGGGCAGTTTAAGCTAGAGATCTAAGATGAGTCAGGTCCAAAATGAATAAAGTGAGTAGGGTTTGTTGGTAGAGTGAGTGAGAGATGAGTTGGGGATTAAGTGTGGTATTTGAAGTAAGTGAAATTAGTAAGGTCTGTAATGTGGCTAAGATTAAAATATGTTAGGTGGTTAAAGATGAAAAATCAAGTAGGGTTGGTAAGGTTATGAATCTTTTGGTAACATAATTTGGTAAAATTATGATGAGTAAGTAAAGTTCAAACTGAACTCTCGTGTATAATTTTTATTGGTTTTAAGCACTTAAGTCTTTTTATTATTTTACTAAACATAGAGCTTACGTATTGTTTAGATTAATTTTTAAAGTCATCAATTATAATTAGGGGGTTGGCGAGCGGAGCGAGCAGGGGGGTACCCCCCCTAGTATATATCTTACTATATTATATAGTTGTAATTTACTCTTCGCTCCCACCCCGCTCCCACCCTTAATTTTTCATTTTAGACCGTAAAATAGGTCAAAAACTGCATCTTTATTCCGCTCCCACCCCGCTCCCACCCCCGCCCTTTCTCGCCCTTTTTTTTCTCACCCCATTCCGCTCCCACCCCGCTCCCACCCTCTCCCACCCCGCTTCCACCCCGCTCCCACCCCGCTCCCACCCTTAATTCTTCATTTTATACCGTAAAATAGGTCAAAAACTGCACTTTTATTCCGCTCCCACCCCGCTCCCACCCTCTCTCTTTTTTACAACCTCCTCATTTGTAAAAATGTTATTTAAGGTAAACGACCCAATTAAAGATCAGTTAAGGATTTCGTTAGGTTAGGAAGATCCATAAAAGTTAATATTTTAAATTTTAAATATTTTAAATTAAATCCATAAAATAAATTTAGCTATAAATACAAACTGAAAATAATTTTTTCTGGACTAATAATCTTCATCGGATTCATATTATAAATTACAAATTTAAAAATAAATTTTAAGCGTTCTTCCTATCTTTCTCGAATTAAATCTATTACTACATTAATATTCAACAAACAATATTAAAATAAACAATATTCAATTGACAATATTTAAATAAAAAATTTAACATCTTCATCGATCTGTTCTTTTTTTAAAATTTTTTTAAATATTCTTTATAACTTATACTTTAGTATAGTTCTTAACAACTAAATCTTGCGCCTATGGTGAGATGGTTTAAAATTTTTTTATGTTTCATTTTTCAGATTTTTAAAGTTATATCTTTTTTAGTTTATTACTTTCTTAATGCTGAATGATCAAACATCGATAACGTTCGATCTTTTCAAGTTCAACGTGAATCTCACCACTCGCCGGTAATTTTCACTTCAATAACCTGAACTTAGCCATCCGCCGGGCCATAAAAATATATTCAACAAACATTATTAAAATAAACAATATTCAATTGACAATATTTAAATAAAAAATTTAAAATCTTCATCGATCTGTTCTTTTTTAAAAATTTTTTTAAATATTCTTTATAACTTATACTTCAGTATAGTTCTTAACAACTAAATCTTGCGCCTATGGTGCGATGGTTTAAAATTTTTTTATGTTTCATTTTTCAGGTTTTTAAAGTTATATCTTTTTTAGTTTATTACTTTCTTAATGCTGAATGATCAAACATCGATAACGTTCGATCTTTTCAAGTTCAACGTGAATCTCACCACTCGCCGGTAATTTTCACTTCAATAACCTGAGCTTAGCCATCCGCCGGGCCATAAAAATAATCGCTTTCGACACTGGTTCTTTATTTTATCGTTGAAAATTATTTCAATAACCTATCTATACAAAATTGTATTATTAACTTTATATTGAAGTGTTAAAAAGTAAAAATGAGTTGCAGATTTTGTGTTGAAGATTTTTTTAAAAAAGTTTGTCCTAATTGCGGAAAACTAATTGAGTAATTTATTTTTTACATTAAAGTTTTTTTTTATTTTTTTTTTTTTTTAATTTCTTATTATTTAATTTTTTTTTAACAGCACTGACATGTGTGGTTTTGGCAAAATTTGTTCTCAACATTTAAACTCAATTTTTGAAGTTGGAACTCAAAATTTTTTGTTAAAATACTGCAAATGGTAAAAATTTCAAATTTTATTTTCATACTTAAATAAATATTATAAAAATTTCATCCTTAAATTAATATTATTAAAATAGTTAAAATCAATTTTTAGTGCTTTGCATGCTTTAGTGTAAATAATTAAAATCAATTTTTAGTGCTTCCGATAATCAATCATCTAATTTAAATTCCTCCGGCCATACATCGAAATTGTATCTGCAACAAATTTAGAATTGATCTTATGGGGTCGGTTAAGGTAGTTACAACCCATGTATATATAGGTAACATAGAATATAGTTATTAGAATCTAGCAGGAGGGAAAATTGAAAGCTGTTGCTGAAGAAGATCTGTTTTTTTTAAATATTTTAAGAAAATTGAATTTGCAATCCAAGAATAACCTCTAAATTTGATCCATTTTACGCGCTTAGCATAGGAATCACACGTGAAAAGTTGAAACTTCTGAGCTTAATATCTCAAAATTTATCCCCGCTTGGAATTATTTGCAAAATACTAACATGCTGCGGACGCAAAGAAACTAACTCTGTGCAAAGTTATAGAGATTTTTTAAGAAACTCAATTTTTGCGGTAATTACCTTAACATAATGAATAAAATGCAAATAAATAGTTTTTACAGACGGTAGTCAAAATCAAAGTTAATCAATGTATACAGTATATGCCTTTATTTTGCAATCAGCATGTCTCTGGCTGTTATAGGTTATGAAATATGAATTAAAGTTTAAAAATAACTATTTTAAGCGCTATAGTCGCTAAGAAAGAAATAAGTAGCTTAGGTTAATGCCAATATCTTCTTTTTTATTTTATATAAAGTAATATGAAGGCGAGGATTTCAACAACGAATTTATTACTGATTTCATCGAGGATACTTTGAATGAGTTATATAAAAATTTATTCATAAATAAAATTTTAATTTGTATTTCAGAAATTACATATTACATTAAAATTAAGACATTAGATGATATAAAACAAATAAATCAAAACGAACTTATGGAATTAGAAGATTTAATGAAAGGATATAGATTAATAAAAAAAAAAAAAAGTAATATAGTAATATAGTAACATAGTAATTAATTTATATTTGTCTTAAAATCAAATTGTTAATAACTCTCACATGAGATAAATAATTTTTTTTAATATAATGTTATAATAAATAACATTAATTTTTAATTTAATAATACAATCATAAAATTATCATTAAAAGATAATTTTATTAATATATTATAATTATAGTCAGGATAGTGACCACTTTTGGGATTTTTTGTCACGATAGTGACCTTTTAATCTATTTATATAATATATGAAAAATAATTGAATTATTAAAACGGAAGATTTTTTGATATTACAGATATTTTTTTCAAGAAAATAGATTTAAAAATTATTAAATCAAAAAATTAAAAATTTTAACGGAAGAATATAATTATAAATATTTATTTTTTTTCATAAATATAGAATTGAAAATTATTAAAGAGAAAAGTTTTTTAAAATGAATTATATGTGGTTTGTACGGCTACTGGCAAAGGGTTCCACATATAGTTTCTTTTTGTTCTTAATTAAATATGAAAAAATTTTCAAAATTGTTGAAAAAAAAACCCAACGCGCCTTGCAAGTGCCTCCTGGGTGGTGTGGAAAACTGCATTAAGTAATTTAAAATTAATAAGTTGAAAAAAAATTCATTTGTAATTCAAGTATACTTATTACTATTTTATTAGAAAAGATATATAGTGTAGATTTAAGCATTTAATTCTGGGGGGTTGGCGAGCGAAGCGAGCAGGGGGGTACCCCCCCTAGTATATATATAAATATACTATCACGTCACTATCCGGGCATCTCATATACACGTTCGGCACTATCCTGACATTTCGACACTATCCGGACAGTCAGGATAGTGTTCGGTCCCATTTTTTCCGAGACCAAATAAAAATGAGTTCCAGGAATTGGGTGATGGGTTATTTAGGAAGGGTTATTTTTGTTGGACCACGCAAACCTAGAAAAAGTTTTTATTGATGGGTTATTTTGGAAAAAAAATAAAAAAAAAAAGGGATATTTTGGTTTTTTTAAATACATTTCGTCAAACTTGCCCCGCGAGTCAAACAAAACACAGTCGGAAAATGAACGACAATTTTGAAGCACTAGTAGTATTACGACTGAAACTACTTCACAGTTTTTCTATCAACCAGCTACAATAATTATACAGCGTTGGTTTCGATATTAGAATCATGGGCACGGTTTGCCAAGTTCAGAGCGCACATTTCTCCAGAGATATAAAATGTCGTCTGCTCTTCTCGAAAAAAATTTATTTAGATATTTTCAGAGTTTTTTGTTGTATTTTGGCGTGATATAGTCGTTTGTAAAGAAATAAAAAATTTTAAATTTATCGTTGCTCGTTTGAAAAAAATAGATAAACCTTTATAAAAAAATTATATTAATGTCAACGATGAAAGTTTTTTTTTTTTTTTCATCGCGAGTTTTTTTCAGAAATAAATAAATAAATAAATAAATAATCCCCCAAGCTGCTACAACCCCATAATACCGAGCTCGCGAGGCTTTTTTTTAAATAAATAAATAAATGATCCCCCAAGCTGCTACAACCCCATAACGCCAAGCTCGCGAGGCTTTTTTTTAAATAAATGAATAAATGATCCCCCAAGCTGCGACAACCCCATAACACCGAGGTCGCGAGGCTTTTTTTTAAATAAATAAATAAATGATCCCCCAAGCTGCTACAACCCCATAACACCGAGCTCGGAGGCTTTTTTTTCAATAAATGAATAAATAAATAAATAATCCCCCAAGCTGCGACAACCCCATAACACCGAGCTCACGAGGCTTTTTTTTAAATAAATAAATAAATAATCCTCCAAGCTGCTACAACCCCATAACACCGAGCTCGCAAGGCTTTTGTTTAAATCAATAAATAAATGATCCCCCAAGCTGCTACAACCCCATAACACCGAGCTCACAAGGCTATTTTTTCAATAAATGAATAAATGGTCCCCCAAGCTGCTACAACCCCATAACGCCGAGCTCGCGAGGCTTTTTTTAAAATAAATAAATAAATGATCTCCCAAGCTGCTACAACCCCATAACGCCGAGCTTGCATGGCTTTTTTTTAAATAAATGAATAAATGATCCCCCAAGCGGCTACAACCAAATAACGCTGAGCTCGCGAGGTTTTTTCAGAAATGAATAAATAAATATATAATCCCCCAAGCTGCTACAAACCCATAACACCGAGATCGCGAGGCTTTTTTTTAAATAAATAAATAAATGATCCCCCAAGCTGCTACAACCCCATAACGCCAAGCTCGCGAGGCTTTTTTTTAAATAAATGAATAAATGATCCCCCAAGCGGCTACAACCAAATAACGCTGAGCTCGCGAGGTTTTTTCAGAAATGAATAAATAAATAAATAATCCCCCAAGCTGCTACAAACCCATAACACCGAGATCGCGAGGCTTTTTTTTAAATAAATAAATAAATGATCCCCCAAGCTGCTACAACCCCATAACGCCAAGCCCGCGAGGCTTTTTTTTAAATAAATGAATGAATGATCCCCCAAGCTGCTACAACCCCATAACACCGAGGTCGCGAGGCTTTTTTTTAAATAAATAAATAAATGATCCCCCAAGCTGCTACAACCCCATAACGCCGAGCTCGCGAGGTTTTTTCAGAAATGAATAAATAAATAAATAATCCCCCAAGCTGCGACAACCCCATAACACCGAGCTCGCGAGGCTTTTTTTAAATAAATAAATAAATAATCCTCCAAGCTGCTACAACCCCATAACGCCGAGCTCGCAAGGCTTTTTTTTTAATAAATAAATAAATGATCCCCCAAGCTGCTACAACCCCATAATACCAAGCTCGCGAGATTTTTTCAGAAATGAATAAATAAAAAAATAATCCCCCAAACGGCTACAACCCCATAACGCCGAGCTCACGGGGCCTTTTTTAAAAATAAATAAATGATCCCCCAAGCTGCTACAACCAAATAACGCTGAGCTCGCGAGGCTTTTTTTAAAATAAATAAATAAATGATCTCCCAAGCTGCTACAACCCCATAACGCCGAGCTTGCATGGCTTTTTTTTAAATAAATGAATAAATGATCCCCCAAGCGGCTACAACCAAATAACGCTGAGCTCGCGAGGTTTTTTCAGAAATGAATAAATAAATAAATGATCCCCCAAGCTGCTACAACCCCATAACACCGAGCTCACAAGGCTATTTTTTCAATAAATGAATAAATGGTCCCCCAAGCTGCTACAACCCCATAACGCCGAGCTCGCGAGGCTTTTTTTAAAATAAATAAATAAATGATCTCCCAAGCTGCTACAACCCCATAACGCCGAGCTTGCATGGCTTTTTTTTAAATAAATGAATAAATGATCCCCCAAGCGGCTACAACCAAATAACGCTGAGCTCGCGAGGTTTTTTCAGAAATGAATAAATAAATAAATAATCCCCCAAGCTGCTACAAACCCATAACACCGAGATCGCGAGGCTTTTTTTTAAATAAATAAGTAAATGATCCCCCAAGCTGCTACAACCCCATAACGCCAAGCTCGCGAGGCTTTTTTTTAAATAAATGAATAAATGATCCCCCAAGCGGCTACAACCAAATAACGCTGAGCTCGCGAGGTTTTTTCAGAAATGAATAAATAAATAAATAATCCCCCAAGCTGCTACAAACCCATAACACCGAGATCGCGAGGCTTTTTTTTAAATAAATAAATAAATGATCCCCCAAGCTGCTACAACCCCATAACGCCAAGCTCGCGAGGCTTTTTTTTAAATAAATGAATGAATGATCCCCCAAGCTGCTACAACCCCATAAGACCAAGGTCGCGAGGCTTTTTTTTAAATAAATAAATAAATGATCCCCCAAGCTGCTACAACCCCATAACGCCGAGCTCGCGAGGTTTTTTCAGAAATGAATAAATAAATAAATAATCCCCCAAGCTGCGACAACCCCATAACACCGAGCTCGCGAGGCTTTTTTTAAATAAATAAATAAATAATCCTCCAAGCTGCTACAACCCCATAACGCCGAGCTCGCAAGGCTTTTTTTTTAATAAATAAATAAATGATCCCCCAAGCTGCTACAACCCCATAATACCAAGCTCGCGAGATTTTTTCAGAAATGAATAAATAAAAAAATAATCCCCCAAACGGCTACAACCCCATAACGCCGAGCTCACGGGGCCTTTTTTTAAAATAAATAAATGATCCCCCAAGCTGCTACAACCAAATAACGCTGAGCTCGCGAGGTTTTTTCAGAAATGAATAAATAAATAAATAATCCCCCAAACGGCTACAACCCCATAACGCCGAGCTCACGGGGCCTTTTTTTAAAATAAATAAATAAATGATCCCCCAAGCTGCTACAACCCCATAACGCCGAGCTCACGAGGCTTTTTTTTAAATAAATGAATAAACGATCCCCCAAGCTGCTACAACCCCATAACGCCGAGTTCACAAGGCTATTTTTTCAATAAATGAATAAATGGTCCCCCAAGCTGCTACAACCCCATAACGCCGAGCTCGCGAGGCTTTTTTTAAAATAAATAAATAAATGATCTCCCAAGCTGCTACAACCCCATAACGCCGAGCTCACGAGTTTTTTTTATTGAATAAATAAATGAATAAATAATCCCCCAAGCTGCTACAACCCCATAACGCCGAGCTTGCATGGCTTTTTTTTAAATAAATGAATGAATGATCCCCCAAGCTGCTACAACCCCATAACACCGAGGTCGCGAGGCTTTTTTTTAAATAAATAAATAAATGATCCCCCAAGCTGCTACAACCCCATAACGCCGAGCTCGCGAGGTTTTTTCAGAAATGAATAAATAAATAAATAATCCCCCAAGCTGCGACAACCCCATAACACCGAGCTCGCGAGGCTTTTTTTTAAATAAATAAATAAATAATCCTCCAAGCTGCTACAACCCCATAACGCCGAGCTCACAAGGCTTTTTTTTTAATAAATAAATAAATGATCCCCCAAGCTGCTACAACCCCATAATACCAAGCTCGCGAGATTTTTTCAGAAATGAATAAATAAAAAAATAATCCCCCAAACGGCTACAACCCCATAACGCCGAGCTCACGGGGCCTTTTTTTAAAATAAATAGATGATCCCCCAAGCTGCTACAACCAAATAACGCTGAGCTCGCGAGGTTTTTTCAGAAATGAATAAATAAAAAAATAATCCCCCAAACGGCTACAACCCCATAACGCCGAGCTCACGGGGCCTTTTTTTAAAATAAATAAATAAATGATCCCCCAAGCTGCTACAACCCCATAACGCCGAGCTCGCGAGGCTTTTTTTTAAATAAATGAATAAACGATCCCCCAAGCTGCTACAACCCCATAACGCCGAGTTCACAAGGCTATTTTTTCAATAAATGAATAAATGGTCCCCCAAGCTGCTACAACCCCATAACGCCGAGCTCGCGAGGCTTTTTTTAAAATAAATAAATAAATGATCTCCCAAGCTGCTACAACCCCATAACGCCGAGCTCACGAGTTTTTTTTATTGAATAAATAAATGAATAAATAATCCCCCAAGCTGCTACAACCCCATAACGCCGAGCTTGCATGGCTTTTTTTTAAATAAATGAATAAATGATCCCCCAAGCGGCTACAACCCCATAACGCCGAGCTCGCAAGGCTTTTTTTTAATAAATAAATAAATGATCCCCCAAGCTGCTACAATCCCATAACACCGAGCTCGCGAGTTTTTTTCAGAAATAAATAAATAAATAAATAATCCCGCGAGCTGCTACAACCCTATAACGCCGAGCTCGCGAGTTTTTTTTAAAAATAAATAAATAAATAAATAATCCCCAAGCTGCTACAACCCCATAACACCGAGCTCGCAAGGCTTTTTTTATAAATTAATAGATCTATGATCCCCCAAGCGGCTACAACCTCATAACGCCGAGCTCACGAGGCTTTTTTTAAAATAAATGAATAAATGATCTCCCAAGCTGCTACAACCCCATAACGCCGAGCTCGCGAGGTTTTTTCAGAAATGAATGAATAAATAAATAATCCCCCAAGCTGCTACAACCCCATAACGCCGAGCTCGCGAGGCTTTTTTTTAAAAATAAATAAATGAATGATCCCCCAAGCTGCTACAACCAAATAACGCTGAGCTCGCGAGGTTTTTTCAGAAATGAATAAATAAATAAATAATCCCCCAAGCTGCTACAGTCCCATAACACCGAACTCGCGAGGCTTTTTTTTAAATAAATAAATAAATGATCCCCCAAGCTGCTACAACCCCATAACACCGAGGTCGCGAGGCTTTTTTTTAAATAAATAAATAAATGATCCCCCAAGCTGCTACAACCCCATAACGCCGAGCTCGCGAGGTTTTTTCAGAAATGAAAAAATAAATAAATAATCCCCCAAGCTGCGACAACCCCATAACACCGAGCTCGCGAGGCTTTTCTTTAAATAAATAAATAAATAATCCTCCAAGCTGCTACAACCCCATAACACCGAGCTCGCAAGGCTTTTGTTTAAATCAATAAATAAATGATCCCCCAAGCTGCTACAACCCCATAACGCCGAGCTCGCGAGGTTTTTTCAGAAATGAATAAATAAATAAATAATCCCCCAAGCTGCTACAACCCCATAACGCCGAGCTCGCAAGGCTTTTTTTTTAATAAATAAATAAATGATCCCCCAAGCTGCTACAACCCCATAATACCGAGCTCGCGAGATTTTTTCAGAAATGAATAAATAAAAAATAATCCCCCAAACGGCTACAACCCCATAACGCCGAGCTCACGGGGCCTTTTTTTAAAATAAATAAATAAATGATCCCCCAAGCTGCTACAACCAAATAACGCTAGGCTCGCGAGGTTTTTTCAGAAATGAATAAATAAATAAATAATCCCCCAAGCTGCTACAACCCCGTAACACCAAGGTCGCGAAGCTTTTTTTTAAAAATAAATAAATGAATGATCCCCCAAGCTGCTACAACCCCATAACGCCGAGTTCACGAGGCTTTTTTTTAAATAAATGAATAAATGATCCCCCAAGCGGCTACAACCCCATAACGCCGAGCTCGCGAGGTTTTTTCAGAAATGAATAAGAAAATAAATAATCCCCCAAGCTGCGACAACCCCATAACACCGAGCTCGCGAGGCTTTTTTTTAAATAAATAAATAAATAATCCTCCAAGGTGCTACAACCCCATAACACCGAGCTCGCAAGGCTTTTGTTTAAATCAATAAATAAATGATCCCCCAAGCTGCTACAACCCCACAACACCGAGCTCACAAGGCTATTTTTTCAATAAATGAATAAATGGTCCCCCAAGCTGCTACAACCCCATAACGCCAGGCTCGCGAGGCTTTTTTTAGAATAAACAAATAAATGATCTCCCAAGCTGCTACAACCCCATAACGCCGAGCTCACGAGTTTTTTTTATTGAATAAATAAATGAATAAATAATCCCCCAAGCTGCTACAACCCCATAACGCCGGGCTTGCATGGCTTTTTTTTAAATAAATGAATAAATGATCCCCCAAGCGGCTACAACCCCATAACGCCGAGCTCGCCAGGCTTTTTTTTAATAAATAAATAAATGATCCCCCAAGCTGCTACAATCCCATAACACCGAGCTCGCGAGTTTTTTTCAGAAATAAATAAATAAATAAATAATCCCGCAAGCTGCTACAACCCTATAACGCCGAGCTCGCGAGTTTTTTTTATAAATAAATAAATAAATAAATAATCCCCAAGCTGCTACAACCCCATAACACCGAGCTCGCAAGGCTTTTTTTATAAATTAATAAATAAATGATCCCCCAAGGTGCTACAACCCCATAACGCCGAGCTCACGAGGCTTTTTTTTAAATAAATGAATAAATGATCCTTCAAGCTGCTACAACCCCATAACGCCGAGATCGCAAGTTTTTTTCAGAATTGAATAAATAAATAAATAATCCCCCAAGCTGCTACAACCCCATAACGCCGAGCTCGCAAGGCTTTTTTTTTAATAAATAAATAAATGATCCCCCAAGCTGCTACAACCCCATAATACCGAGCTCACGGGGCCTTTTTTTAAAATAAATAAATAAATGATCCCCCAAGCTGCTACATTCCCATAACGCCGAGTTCACGAGGCTTTGTTTTTAATCAATGAATAAATGATCCCCCAAGCTGCTGCAACCACATAACGCCGAGCTCGCGAGGTTTTTTTATGAATGAATAAATAAAGAATCCCCCAAGCTGCTACAACCCCATAACGCCGAGCTCGCGAGGCTTTTTTTTAAAAATAAATAAATGAATGATCCCCCAAGCTGCTACAACCAAATAACGCCGAGCTCGCGAGGTTTTTTCAGAAATGAATAAATAAATAAATAATCCCCCAAGCTGCTACAACCCCATAACACCGAGCTCGCGAGGCTTTTTTTTAAATAAATAAATAAATGATCCCCCAAGCTGCTACAACCCCATAACGCCAAGCTCGCGAGGCTTTTTTTTAAATAAATGAATAAATGATCCCCCAAGCTGCTACAACCCCATAACACCGAGGTCGCGAGGCTTTTTTTTAAATAAATAAATAAATGATCCCCCAAGCTGCTACAACCCCATAACGCCGAGCTCGCGAGGTTTTTTCAGAAATGAATAAGAAAATAAATAATCCCCCAAGCTGCGACAACCCCATAACACCGAGCTCGCGAGGCTTTTCTTTAAATAAATAAATAAATAATCCTCCAAGCTGCTACAACCCCATAACACCGAGCTCGCAAGGCTTTTGTTTAAATCAATAAATAAATGATCCCCCAAGGTGCTACAACCCCATAACGCCGAGCTCACGAGGCTTTTTTTTGAATAAATGAATAAATGATCCTTCAAGCTGCTACAACTCCATAACGCCGAGATCGCAAGTTTTTTTCAGAAATGAATAAATAAATAAATAATCCCCCAAGCTGCTACAACCCCATAACGCCGAGCTCGCAAGGCTTTTTTTTTAATAAATAAATAAATGATCCCCCAAGCTGCTACAACCCCATAATACCGAGCTCGCGAGGCTTTTCTTTAAATAAATAAATAAATAATCCTCCAAGCTGCTACAACCCCATAACACCGAGCTCGCAAGGCTTTTGTTTAAATCAATAAATAAATGATCCCCCAAGGTGCTACAACCCCATAACGCCGAGCTCACGAGGCTTTTTTTTGAATAAATGAATAAATGATCCTTCAAGCTGCTACAACCCCATAACGCCGAGATCGCAAGTTTTTTTCAGAATTGAATAAATAAATAAATAATCCCCCAAGCTGCTACAACCCCATAACGCCAAGCTCGCGAGGCTTTTTTTTAAATAAATGTATAAATGATCCCCCAAGCTGCTACAACCCCATAACGTCGAGGTCGCGAGGCTTTTTTTTAAATAAATAAATAAATGATCCCCCAAGCTGCTACAACCCCATAACGCCGAACTCGCGAGGTTTTTTCAGAAATGAATAAATAAATAAATTATCCCCCAAGCTGCGACAACCCCATAACACCGAGCTCGCGAGGCTTTTTTTTAAATAAATAAATAAATAATCCTCCAAGCTGCTACAACCCCATAACACCGAGCTCGCAAGGCTTTTGTTTAAATCAATAAATAAATGATCCCCCAAGCTGCTACAACCCCATAACGCCAAGCTCGCGAGGCTTTTTTTTAAATAAATGAATAAATGATCCCCCAAGCTGCTACAACCCCGTAACACCAAGGTCGCGAGGCTTTTTTTAAATAAATAAATAAATGATCCCCCAAGCTGCTACAACCCCATAACGCCGAGCTCGCGAGGTTTTTTCAGAAATGAATAAGAAAATAAATAATCCCCCAAGCTGCGACAACCCCATAACACCGAGCTCGCGAGGCTTTTTTTTAAATAAATAAATAAATAATCCTCCAAGGTGCTACAACCCTATAACACCGAGCTCGCAAGGCTTTTGTTTAAATCAATAAATAAATGATCCCCCAAGCTGCTACAACCCCACAACACCGAGCTCACAAGGCTATTTTTTCAATAAATGAATAAATGGTCCCCCAAGCTGCTACAACCCCATAACGCCAGGCTCGCGAGGCTTTTTTTAGAATAAACAAATAAATGATCTCCCAAGCTGCTACAACCCCATAACGCCGAGCTCACGAGTTTTTTTTATTGAATAAATAAATGAATAAATAATCCCCCAAGCTGCTACAACCCCATAACGCCGGGCTTGCATGGCTTTTTTTTAAATAAATGAATAAATGATCCCCCAAGCAGCTACAACCCCATAACGCCGAGCTCGCCAGGCTTTTTTTTAATAAATAAATAAATGATCCCCCAAGCTGCTACAATCCCATAACACCGAGCTCGCGAGTTTTTTTCAGAAATAAATAAATAAATAAATAATCCCGCAAGCTGCTACAACCCTATAACGCCGAGCTTGCGAGTTTTTTTTATAAAAAAATAAATAAATAAATAATCCCCAAGCTGCTACAACCCCATAACACCGAGCTCGCAAGGCTTTTTTTATAAATTAATAAATAAATGATCCCCCAAGGTGCTACAACCCCATAACGCCGAGCTCGCGAGGCTTTTTTTTAAATAAATAAATAAATGATCCCCCAAGCTGCTACAACCCCATAACGCCAAGCTCGCGAGGCTTTTTTTTAAATAAATGAATAAATGATCCCCCAAGCTGCGACAACCCCATAACACCGAGCTCGCGAGGCTTTTCTTTAAATAAATAAATAAATAATCCTCCAAGCTGCTACAACCCCATAACACCGAGCTCGCAAGGCTTTTGTTTAGATCAATAAATAAATGATCCCCCAAGGTGCTACAACCCCATAACGCCGAGCTCACGAGGCTTTTTTTTGAATAAATGAATAAATGATCCTTCAAGCTGCTACAACTCCATAACGCCGAGATCGCAAGTTTTTTTCAGAAATGAATAAATAAATAAATAATCCCCCAAGCTGCTACAACCCCATAACGCCGAGCTCACGGGGCCTTTTTTTAAAATAAATAAATAAATGATCCTCCAAGCTGCTACAACCAAATAACGCTGAGCTCGCGAGGTTTTTTCAGAAATGAATAAATAAATAAATAATCCCCCAAGCTGCTACAACCCCATTACACCGAGCTCGCGAGGCTTTTTTTAAAATAAATAAATAAATGATCCCCCAAGCTGCTACAACCCCATAACGCCAAGCTCGCGAGGCTTTTTTTTAAATAAATGTATAAATGATCCCCCAAGCTGCGACAACCCCATAACACCGAGGTAGCGAGGCTTTTTTTTTAAATAAATGAATAAATGATCCCCCAAGCGGCTACAACCCCATAACGCCGAGCTCGCGAGTTTTTTTTATAAATAAATAAATAAATAAATAATCCCCAAGCTGCTACAACCCCATAACACCGAGCTCGCAAGGCTTTTTTTATAAATTAATAAATAAATGATCCCCCAAGGTGCTACAACCCCATAACGCCGAGCTCGCAAGGCTTTTTTTTTAATAAATAAATAAATGATCCCCCAAGCTGCTACAACCCCATAATACCGAGCTCGCGAGATTTTTTCAGAAATGAATAAATAAAAAAATAATCCCCCAAGCTGCTACAACCCCATAACGCCGAGCTCGCAAGGCTTTTTTTTTAATAAATAAATAAATGATCCCCCAAGCTGCTACAACCCCATAATACCGAGCTCGCGAGATTTTTTCAGAAATGAATAAATAAAAAAATAATCCCCCAAACGGCTACAACCCCATAACGCCGAGCTCACGGGGCCTTTTTTTAAAATAAATAAATAAATGATCCCCCAAGCTGCTACAACCCCATAACGCCGAGCTCGCGAGGCTTTTTTTTAAATAAATGAATAAACGATCCCCCAAGCTGCTACAACCCCATAACGCCGAGTTCACGAGGCTTTTTTTTAAATAAATGAATAAACGATCCCCCAAGCTGCTACAACCCCATAACGCCGAGTTCACGAGGCTTTTTTTTAAATAAATGAATAAATGATCCCCCAAGCGGCTACAACCCCATAACGCCGAGCTCGCGAGTTTTTTTTATAAATAAATAAATAAATAAATAATCCCCCAAGCGGCTAAAACCCCATAAAACCGAGCTCACGAGGCTTTTTTTATAAAGAAATAAATAAATGATCCACCAAGGTGCTACAACCCCATAACGCCAAGCTCGTGAGGCTTTTTTTAAAATAAATAAATAAAGGACCCCCCAAGCTGCTACGACCCTATAATGCTGAGCTCGCGAGTTTTTTTTATAAATATTTATTTATTTATTTATTTATAAATAAAACTCGCGACCGGCGAGCCTGGCGTTATGGGGTCGTAGCTGCTTGGGGGATTATTTATTTATTTATAAAAAAAAAAAAAGCCTCACGAGCTCGGTGTTATGGGGTTGTAGCAGCTTGGGGGATCATTTATTTATTTATTTATAAAAAAAGCCTCGTGAGCTCGGCGTTATAGGGTTGTAGCAGCTTGGGGGATCATTTATTTATTTAATTTAAAAAAAGCCTCACGAGCTCGGTGTTATGGGGTTGTACCAGCTTGGGGGATCATTTATTAATTTATTTTAAAAAAAGCCTCGTCAGCTCGGCGTTATGGGGTTGTAGCAGCTTGGGGGATCATTTATTCATTTATTTAAAAAAAGCCTCGCGACCTCGGCGTTATGGGGTTGTAGCAGCTTGGGGGATCATTTATTTATTTATTTCAAAAAAAGCCTCGTGAGCTCGGCGTTATGGGGTTGTAGCAGCTTGGGGGATCATTTATTCATTTATTCAAAAAAAAGCCTTGCGAGCTCGGCGTTATGGGGTTGTAGCAGCTTGGGGGATCATTTATTTATTTATTTTAAAAAAAGCCTCACGAGCTCGGTGTTATGGGGCTGTAGCCGCTTGGGGGATCATTTATTTATTTATTAAAAAAAAAGCCTCGCGAGCTCAGTGTTATGGGGTTGTCGCATTGGGTGATCATTTATTTATTTATTTTAAAAAATGCCTCGTGAGCTCGGCGTTATGGAGTTGTAGCAGCTTGGGGGATTATTTATTTATTTATTTATAAAAAAAACTCGCGAGCTCGGCGTTATGGGGTTGCAGCAGCTTGGGGGATTATTTATTTATTTATTTATAAAAAAAGCCTCGCGAGCTCGGTGTTATGGGGTCGTAGCAGCTGGAGGATTATTTATTTATTTATTTATAAAAAAAAACTCGCGAGCTCGGTGTTATAGGGTTGTAGCATTGGGGGATCATTTATTTTTTTATTTATAAAAAAAGCCTCGCGAGCTCGGTGTCATGGGGTTGTAGCAGCTAGGGGATTATTTATTTATTTATTTATTTATAAAAAAAAGTCGCGAGCTTGGCGTTATGGGGTTGTAGCAGCTGGGTGGATCATTTATTCATTTATTTAAAAAAAAGCCTCGCGTGCTCGGCGTTATGGGGTTGTAGCAGCTTGGGGTATCATTTAACTATTTATTTTAAAAAATGCCTCGTGAGCTCGGCGTTATGGAGTTGTAGCAGCTTGGGGGATTATTTATTCATTTATTTATTCATGAAAAAAGCCTCGCGAGCTCGGTGTTATGGGGTTGTAGCACCTTATGGGATCATTTATTTATTTATTTATTTATAAAAAAGCCTCGCGAGCTCGGTGTTATGGGGTCGTAGCAGCTGGGGGATTATTTATTTATTTATTTATAAAAAAAACTCGCGAGCTTGGCGTTATGGGGTTGCAGCAGCTTGGGGGATTATTTATTTATTTATTTATAAAAAAAACTCGCGAGCTTGGCGTTATGGGGTTGTAGCAGCTTGGGGGACCATTTATTCATTTATTTAAAAAAAAGCCTTGCGAGCTCGACGTTATGGGGTTGTAGCAGCTTGGGGGATTATTTATTCATTTATTTATTCATGAAAAAAACTCGTGAGCTCGGCGTTATGGGGTTGTAGCAGCTTGGGAGATCATTTATTTATTTATTTTAAAAAAAGCCTTGCGAGCTCGGCGTTATGGACTTGTAGCAGCTTGGGGGATTATTTATTTATTTATTTATAAAAAAGCCTCGCGAGCTCGGTGTTATGGGGTTGTAGCAGCTTGGGAGATCATTTATTTATTTATTTTAAAAAAAGCCTTGCGAGCTCGGCGTTATGGACTTGTAGCAGCTTGGGGGATTATTTATTTATTTATTTATAAAAAAGCCTCGCGAGCTCGGTGTTATGGGGTTGTAGCAGCTTGGGGGATTATTTATTTATTCATTTATTCATTTTTGAAAAAAACTCGCGATGGAAAAAAAAAAAACTTTCATCATTGATATTAATATAATTTTTATTTAAAGGTTAATCTTTTTTTTTCACACGAGCAACGATAAATTTAAAATTTTTTATTTCTTTACAAACGACTATATCACGCCAAAATACAACAGAAAACTCTGAAAATATCAAAATAAATTTTTTTTGAGAAGAGCAGACGACATTTTATATCTCTGGAGAAATGTGCGCTCTGAACTTGGCAAACCGTGCCC
Organism: Encarsia formosa; assembly: GCA_038277355.1. Lineage (NCBI taxonomy): Eukaryota > Metazoa > Arthropoda > Insecta > Hymenoptera > Aphelinidae > Encarsia > Encarsia formosa. Next base: position 25,916,188 of record CM076187.1, read on the forward strand.
ATGATTCTAATACCGAAACCAACGCTGTAATTATATTTGAATAAAATAACTGCGCATGAGCATAAAGCCAAATAAATTTGAAAAACCTCAATTTTACCCTTTTCATCCCTCAAATAAGGGCCGGTTGAACTTAATTTTTCCTCTAGTTTTATATTTTTTTAGTTACTTTGATACTTGAACAAAATTTTCCAATGATAAAAATATCATAAAGGACCTTGTTGAACTCTTAGTGTAAATTGGCTTTCGGTCGATTTTTCTGAAAATTTGGGAAATGGTAGTTCTCAACGAATAGAACAAAAGTGTCCACGGGCGCCAGGCTCAAAAGTCCATATTTTTCGAGGTATTTTAACCTCTAACTCAAGGGTGCAATCTTACGAGAAAAAAAGTAACTGTGTTGAAATGAAAAACATTAGTAGATAAAATACTATTGTATGAAGGTTCTACGAGTCACTGTTCACGAAGTTTATAAAAAAATACACCCTTCACCCTTAGTAAGGGGTGAAAATCAGACCCTGGGGAATGTTATGGGAGGTGTGGATGGAAAATCAAAAAAGTTCGTAATTATAGCATCAGGTCACTCAAAATAATGGAATTTAAAGCCATTGATTACGAATTTTATCATCAATAGGGCCTCAGTTCTCTTTAATAGGGTTGTAATATTTTTCACAGTGAAACTGTGAAATTTGTTCAAATAAAATTTTACCTGAATCAATGCTGTGTTTGATTCAGGTCCTGACCCTGGTAGCGAGAGTCAGGTTATGTGCTGGATCCTTGTCTGTTCTAACTGCTGAAGCAGATCTAGAATGGCTTGGGTTCACTTGTCTTAATTTTTATTTATTCACTTTTTTGAAATGAATATAAATTGATGTTTTTATTTATCCACAGGGCGGATTTGATGTTAATTCATCCACAGGGTGGATTATGAATTTATTTATTTTTATCTACAGGCAGTGGCGGATCCAAGGGGGGGCGGCGGGGGCGATCGCCCCCCCCAAAAAATTTTTTGGAAGGTATTTTAGATGCAAGTTCAACAAAAAAACTTATCGGCTATCCCCCAAATACCCTGGGCGTCCAAAATCAACAGGAAAACTTATTGGCTATCCTCCAAATACCCTGGGCACCCGAGTTCAACAAAAAAACTGATCAGCTATCCCCCAAGCTCTAAACCCCCAAATACCCTGGGCGCCTGAAATCAACAAAAAAACTGATCAGCTATCCCCCAAGCTCTAAACCCCCAAAACCCTGGGCGCCCAAGTTCAATAACTAAACTGATCAGCTATCCCCTAAGCTCTAAACCCCTAAAACCCTGGGCGCCCGAGTTAAAAAAAAAAACTTATCATCTATCCCTCAAGCTTTAAACCTCCAAAACCCTGGGCGCCCGAGTTCAATAAATAAACTGATCAGCTACCCCCCCAAGCTTTAAACCCCCAAATACCCTGGGCGCCCGAGTTCAATAAATAAACTGATCAGCTATCCCTCAAGCTCTAAACCCCCAAAACCCTGGGCGTCCGAGTTCAACAAAAAGACTGATCAGCTATCCCCCAAGCTCTAAACCCCCAAAACCCTGGGCGTCCGAGTTCAACAAAAAGACTTATCAGCTATCCCCCAAGCTCTAAACTCCCAAAACCCTGGGCGTCCGAGATCAACAAAAAAACTGATCAACTAGCCCCCAAGCTCTAGACCCCCAAAACTCTAGGCGTCCGAGTTCAACAAAAAAACTGATCAGCTATCCCTCAAGCTCTAAACCTCCAAAACCCTGGGCGCCTGAGTTCAATAAATAATCTGATCAGCTATCCAACAAGATGTAATCATCCAAATCCCCTAGACACCCGAGTTCAATAAATAAACTGATCAGCTATCCCCCAAGCTTTAAACCCCCAAATATCCTGGGCGCCCGAGTTCCACAAAAAAACTGATCAGCTATCCCCCAAGCTCTAAACCCCCAAAACCCTGGGCGTCCGAGATCAACAAAAAAACTGATCAACTAGCCCCCAAGCTCTAGACCCCCAAAACTCTAGGCGTCCGAGTTCAACAAAAAAACTGATCAGCTATCCCTCAAGCTCTAAACCTCCAAAACCCTGGGCGCCTGAGTTCAATAAATAATCTGATCAGCTATCCAACAAGATGTAATCATCCAAATCCCCTAGACACCCGAGTTCAATAAATAAACTGATCAGCTATCCCCCAAGCTTTAAACCCCCAAATATCCTGGGCGCCCGAGTTCCACAAAAAAACTGATCAGCTATCCCCCAAGCTCTAAACTCCCAAAACCCTGGGCGTCCGAGATCAACAAAAAAACTGATCAACTAGCCCCCAAGCTCTAGACCCCCAAAACTCTAGGCGTCCGAGTTCAACAAAAAAACTGATCAGCTATCCCTCAAGCTCTAAACCTCCAAAACCCTGGGCGCCTGAGTTCAATAAATAATCTGATCAGCTATCCAACAAGATGTAATCATCCAAATCCCCTAGACACCCGAGTTCAATAAATAAACTGATCAGCTATCCCCCAAGCTTTAAACCCCCAAATATCCTGGGCGCCCGAGTTCCACAAAAAAACTGATCAGCTATCCCCCAAGCTCTAAACCCCCAAAACCCTGGGCGCCCAAGTTCAATAACTAAACTGATCAGCTATCCCCTAAGCTCTAAACCCCTAAAACCCTGGGCGCCCGAGTTAAAAAAAAAAACTTATCATCTATCCCTCAAGCTTTAAACCTCCAAAACCCTGGGCGCCCGAGTTCAATAAATAAACTGATCAGCTACCCCCCCAAGCTTTAAACCCCCAAATACCCTGGGCGCCCGAGTTCAATAAATAAACTGATCAGCTATCCCTCAAGCTCTAAACCCCCAAAACCCTGGGCGTCCGAGTTCAACAAAAAGACTGATCAGCTATCCCCCAAGCTCTAAACCCCCAAAACCCTGGGCGTCCGAGTTCAACAAAAAGACTTATCAGCTATCCCCCAAGCTCTAAACTCCCAAAACCCTGGGCGTCCGAGATCAACAAAAAAACTGATCAACTAGCCCCCAAGCTCTAGACCCCCAAAACTCTAGGCGTCCGAGTTCAACAAAAAAACTGATCAGCTATCCCTCAAGCTCTAAACCTCCAAAACCCTGGGCGCCTGAGTTCAATAAATAATCTGATCAGCTATCCAACAAGATGTAATCATCCAAATCCCCTAGACACCCGAGTTCAATAAATAAACTGATCAGCTATCCCCCAAGCTTTAAACCCCCAAATATCCTGGGCGCCCGAGTTCCACAAAAAAACTGATCAGCTAGCCCCCAAGCTCTAAACCCCCAATACTGTCGGGGTGTTTTTTTTTTTTTTTTTTTTCAATTTTTACATTTTTACCAGCAGTTTGAAAATTTTTACCTCAAAAAGACGCCATTTTAGGGCCACCATTTAGTTAAAAATAAAAAATTTAAAAGAGTGGCTCGACAGCGCTTAGAAAAACTTATTCTTTAACTAAATCTTCTTTCAAATTGTGTTTCAGATAAGCCAGTGCCAAGTACGAGTGGCCACCGCAAAAAACTTTTTTCGAAAGGTCTCGCCGTAAATTCCCTGCCAGAGACTCAAATCTTAATATTTTTACCTCAAAATTGGACAAAAGCTTCTTTAAATGTTACTTAATAAAGTACTATATTTTACAAAAAACTTGGTTTGCTTGATTTGATTTCAAAAATCTTCAAAAAAAGCATTTTTTTTCGCTCGTTTGACCATACTATCTCCTTAAAGCTTGGGGGATAGCTGATCAGTTTTTTTGTTGAACTCGGGGGCCCAGGGTTTTAGGGGTTTAGAGCTTGGGGGATAGCTGATAAGTTTTTTTGTTGAACTCGGGTGCCCAGGGTATTTGGGGGATAGCCGATAAGTTTTTTTGATGAACTCGGACGCGCAGAGTATTTGGGGATTCCGAGCTTGGGGGATAGCTGATCAGTTTTTTCGTAGACCTCGGGCGCCCAGGGTATTTGGGGGTTTAGAGCTTGGGGGATAGCTGATAAGTTTTTTTGTTGAACTCGGGGGCCCAGGGTTTTAGGGGGCTTACAGCTTTGGGGATCGCTGATCAGTTTTTTTGTTGAACTCGGGCGCCCAGGGTTTTAGGGGTTTAGAGCTTGGGGGATAGCTGACCGATTATTTATTGAACTCGACGCCCAGGGTTTTGGGGGCTTAGAGCTTGGGGGATAGCTGATAAGTTTTTTTGTTGAACTCGGGTGCCCAGGGTATTTGGGGGCTTACAGCTTGGGGGATAGCTGATCAGTTTTTTTGTTGACCTCGGGGGCCCAGGGTATTTGGGTGTTTAGAGCTTGGGGGATAGCTGATCAGTTTTTTTGTTGAACTCGGGCGCCCAGGGTTTTAGGGGTTTAGAGCTTGGGGGATAGCTGACCGATTATTTATTGAACACGACGCCTAGGGTTTTGGGGGCTTAGAGCTTGGGGGATAGCTGATAAGTTTTTTTGTTGAATTCGGGTGCCCAGGGTATTTGGGGGCTTACAGCTTGGGGGATAGCTGATCAGTTTTTTTGCTGAACTCGGGTGCCCAGGGTTTTGGGGGCTTAGAGCTTGGGGGATAGCTGATAAGTTTTTTTGTTGAACTCGGGTGCCCAGGGTATTTGGGGGCTTACAGCTTGGGGGATAGCTGATCAGTTTTTTTGCTGAACTCGGGCGCCCAGGGTTTTGGGGGCTTAGAGCTTGGGGGATAGCTGATAAGTTTTTTTGTTGAACTCGGGTGCCCAGGGTATTTGGGGGCTTACAGCTTGGGGGATAGCTGATCAGTTTTTTTGCTGAACTCGGGCGCCCAGGGTTTTGGGGGCTTAGAGCTTGGGGGATAGCTGATAAGTTTTTTTGTTGAACTCGGGTGCCCAGGGTATTTGGGGGCTTACAGCTTGGGGGATAGCTGATCAGTTTTTTTGCTGAACTCGGGCGCCCAGGGTTTTGGGGGCCTAGAACTTGGGGGATAACTGATCAGTTTTTTCGTAGACCTCGGGGGCCCAGGGTATTTGGGTGTTTAGAGCTTGGGGGATAGCTGATCAGTTTTTTTGTTGAACTCGGGCGCCCAGGGTGTATATATATATATATATATTCATACATGTAGTAAAGCGCCCCCCCCCAAAATGGTTACTGGATCCGCGCCTGTCTACAGGGTAGATTTGATGTTAAATAATCCACAGGGTGGATTATGATGTTAAAATAATCCACAGGGTGGATTATGAAATTTATTTATATTTATGTACAGGGTGGATTATTTAATTTATTTATATTTATCCACAGAGCGGATTTGATGTTAATTAATCCACAGGGTGGATGATGAATTTATTTATATTTATCTACAGGGTGGATTTGATGTTAAATAATCCACAGGGTGGATTATGATGTTAAAGTAATCCACAGGGTGGATTGTGAAATTTATTTATATTTATCTACAGAGCGGATATGATGTCAAACTATCCACAGGGTGGATTATGAAATTTATTTATATTCATCCACAGAGCGGATATGATGTCAAATTATTCACAGGGTGGATTATTTATTTACCCCTTAAAAGGGATTTCTTGCATAGGGTGCAAATGAGAAAGTAGGTTTATTTGAAAGGATTCGAAAATTTAAATAATTTTAAATGTTAGTGGTTTATTGAATTAAAGAAAAATACAAAAATAAAGATACAAAAATAAAGATACAAAATAGAGATACAAAAACTTACTGCTTACTTTTTGTTTGGGTTAGAGAGAGAGGTTTGAATTTTCTGCCGCAGAACCAGACCTAGGTAGGAGCTGCAACTGTATTTGCACTGCGGGGAAACCGCAGTCACAATTTAGTCTTTTAAGTCTTTTAAGTCTTTTCACGTGGGGGATACCCAAATGAAAAGTTACAGGTACAATTTTACGCACACGAAGAAACCGAACAAGAAATTATAACTTTAGACCTAAGTAAAAGTTATAATTTCGATAGTCTTGATTTGAATTCAATTTACTCACGCACACAGAAAATATTTCGAACTGAAAGAAAACTTTCAACTTTAGACCTAAGTAAAAGTTATAATTTCGATAGTCTTGATTTGAATTCAATTTACTCACGCACACAGAAAATATTTCGTTCTGAAAGAAAACTTTCAACTTTAGACCTAAGTAAAAGTTGAGAATTTTATAAAACTTTTATTTTATTTGTAACTTTAAACACGCACTCGAATAAATGAAAATGCAAAACGAATAACGAAGATGGTTTTCTCAGGACCTAAGTGTGAGCGAACCTCTCCGGGCACTGACGTAGACCTAAGTAACGACTAGTCGCCGTTTGGGCTCCGGCTGGGGGTTTTATAGCCTAGGGCTGGCTGCCTCGAGGTGGGCCTCCAAATTCTGGGGGACCAATGAAAATTCGCGGTTTTCCCCCATGGCAGTTTTCTCTCTCCCTCTCTTTCTCGACGCACGTGTTTGACCTACGGCTTGTTTATCTCTTCCAGAAACCTTGCCGGAGGTCGCATCTGGTCGAGAAAACGGCACGTAGGCAGTCAACCTCCAGGGTTCTCAAAAGAGGCAGGCAATAAAGTTGCAGATTTACGACCTCTGGAGGAGGTTCTCAGGGGTCAGCTGCAATCTAAAAAGTCTGCACATCTGGTTTTTTTCCTTTCTCAGATGTACGGTGGAAAAATAAATTTTCTTTCTCCTCTTTTCTCACGCATGTACAAAAATTTTAACGTCCACTGGTAATTTTATCTTTAAGTGGTCCCCAGGCGTGCTTCCAGTGAAAAGGGTCGTAAAGTCAAGGTTCAAGTAGAGAATCTTGAAATTACGACTAGGCTTTTCCGGTGCACATGCGTAGGGTAACTCGAGATAAAACACCAGGGCAAGAACAAAAAAAAAAACAACAAGCCTCTCTCTTTTTTCAGAAACCTGGCTTTGAGATAACCTAAATAAATTTATAGTTTAGATTAGATAACTTATCGTGTGAATAAATTTAATGCAGAATAAAATATATATAAATATGTGTGTAAATATATAAATAGATAAAATAAAAGAAAAATATTAGTCTGGGACGACGTCCGGGCGTCACAGGGTTAAAATTAGGGCTGTTTTGGGTCTTTATCTGATAAGTCTTTATCTAAATTTTTGGGATCTCTGATTCTAAATAAAAATTTCTGAGCATCTTTAGAAGTTGACTTTTTGTTTTGCTAGCATCCTGCTTAGAAAGAAATTAAGCAAGGTGGTGGGCCCCATTTGGGATCACGTACCTATTTGGGATCTGTCATGGATTTGTTTAACTATATACTTGCATCTTTCGTGCAGTTTGTAAATAGTGATCCTAAATAGGTACGTTATCCCAAATGGGGTTCACCAGGTTAATAACATGTAAATTTTTTATTTTTTATCATCAGAAAACTTTTCTCAAAGGTCTAACTACAATTGTTGTTTTTATATATTATTATTATTTTTTTTTTTAAAGTTGATAATTACTTTTAATCCCGATACTTTTTATTCATTTTTTAATAGTGACGCTTTCTATTTTTCTTTATTGATGAAAAACAAAAATTTTTAAGAATATTTTGCTCATGTTGATTTTTTTCAATGTAGTTACTGCTATTATTTCAAAACAGTATTGCTAGCTACTTTTAATTGATGCTGGAATAGTAGCGCTGCCTACCGTTTGTTAATGGGAAATAGAAAAAATTGTCATGAGATTTTTGTTATTAGTGTCATTTCTGCCAGAATTCAGCTGTATAAAGAGTTTCTTACAATATAACCATCGTAAAAAGTTACCAGATTTATTTGAGATGCATTTCATATTGTTCACCACCTCTCACCCACAAAGCCCCCTCAATTTTAACCATTTAAATGAGTACTGAAGAAAATTAAGTATCAAATTCGTGATCAGCGGCCCCAAAAACTATGATAGAGACTTATCAGATTCATTTTATATGCGTTTTTTATTATTTACCTCCTCCCTGCCCCCCAACCCTCACCCCAATACAGCCCTAATTTTAACCCCATTAAAGAGAACTGAGACCCTATTGATTATTAAATTCGTAATCAATGGCGCCAAAATCCATTATTTTGAGTGGCCTGATGCTATAATTACCAACTTTTTTGATTTTCCATCCCCACCTCTCATAACATTTCCCATGTTCTGATTTTCAGCCCTTACTAAGAGTGAAGGGTGTATTTTTTTATAAACTTCATGTATAAACTCGTAGAACCTACATACAATAGTATTTTATCTACCAATATTTTTCATTTCAACTCAGTTACCTTTTTTCTCGTAAGATTGCACCCTCGAGTTAGGGGTTGAAATACCTCGAAAAATATGGACTTTTGAGCCTGGTGCCCGTGGACACTTTTGTTCTACTCGTTGAGAACTACCATTTCCCAAATTTTCAGAAAAATCGACCGAAAGCTTATTTACATTAAGAGTTCAACGGGATCTAATAAGCGTTACCAAGACAAGCACACAAATACGAATCAAAAAAGAACACAAGTAGAAATACGAGTAGGTACAGGTATAGCTACAAAAGTAGTAAGAGGTAGGAATAAGGTTATAAACAAGGGTAAACACAAGGGTTGGCGCAAGGGTAGCCACTAAGATTCGAACAAGGGTAGGTAGAAGAGTAGCCACAAAAGTAGAAACAAGGTTAGTAACAATAGTAAGCACGATGATACTATCTAAGTTACATACTAAAATAGGTAGACGGGTTCGTACAGTCGTAGGCACAAGGTTAGGCAAGAGGGTAGGCACAGGAGTGGACACCAGGGTAGGTACAAGGGTCAACATAAGGGTGTGCCAGAGGGTAGGTTTAGGGTTAGAAGTTTAAGTATAAAAAGGTTGAGAAGAGAGGAAGTACAAGAAATACAAACAGACACAAGAACAAGAAAAAGTCAATTAGTAAAAGCCTCAATAGAAAAAAGGTAAGGTATAAACCAGGGATTGCACAGAGGTAGTAAGGCACAGGTATAGAGTATGCACAATAATAATAACAACAATAGTTTTGTTACGAGGGTAAGCACGCGAGTAGGAACAAAGATAATAACAAAGGTAGTCACGAGACTAGGTAGTCATAAGACACGTGTTGCTGCAAAAGTAGGTACAAGGGTAGAAACCGTTATAGTCACAAGGTAGGTGCAAGGATGGCCTCATTGATTTCTGTTGGAAATCAAATTGAAATTGTTTAAGGCGCACCATGATATAGAAGCAAGAGTAGAAATATGTATAAAAAATGTAAGAGCATGCGTAGAACACTAAGTAAATAAAGGTGTATGTACTATGTAAACAACAGAGATAGAAACAATGCACGAGTGTCATTACAGGGGTAGCTAGAAAGTTGCATAGATAAGATTAGATTAGATTAGATTAGATAAATTTTATTAATTGTACATTATGTTGTACAAAATACATTATATAACAATAATAATAATATAAATATATAATAGTAGTAAAATTTAGAAAAATACGTAGAAATTAATTATAGAGAATTATAAAGAATATATATTAAGACTAAATGCTGTAGCTAATCCTAGATATTAAATAACAAAAGACAAGAAACATAAACAGGAATAAATATAAAATATAACCACGCTTAGTATGATAATAGGTACTTGTTGTCTCACTTGTGCTCAATTTTCAGAATCAAAGATAAATGATTTGATGAGACGTTTAAAGGTTTAGGATGCATTACGAATAAAAAGAGGAATGGACTTCCAAAAGACGGTGGATAAAATGTGAAATGAATTTCTGAGGGCCTCAGTGCGAAAGCTGGGAACGATAAGCGTGTCTGGATTTTCTCCCCTGGGAGGGCATAAGGAAACTATCTCAGTGAACAAATTTTCTAAGTACGTTCGAGAACCGCTGTAAATAATCTTGTAAAGAAGGCATGCCGTAAAATAGTTCCAACGACCCTCAGCCCGCATCCAGCCTAGCTGTCGTCTGACAGGTGTAACATGAGTGCTCTTCCTAATCCCAAAGATATATCTTAGACCCCTATTGAGAACTCGTTGAATGGTAAGATTCTGTCCAGCCGAGATATCACAATAGACGAGGGGACACAATTATCCACTATGGGAAACAAGAGTGATTGAATAAGATGTTTTCTCAGTTCAAAGGTAGTACTGCGCCTAAAGTGATGGAGTCTATACATGAGTGTGTTTGCTTTTTTGCAAATATAGCGAATATGCTCCTTCTAATCAGGCCTGGCATCTACTCCCAAACTGCGAACAGATGATACAAATAGAATTTGAGTGTCACATAATTGCAGCGAGCTGATGCCAAGTTCTTCAAACCTATTCACATAAAAAGGGGTACCGAATACCATAGCCTTGGTTTTATCAACATTCAAACACAGTCCGTTGGCATCAGTCCACTCAGCAATTAACTTCCCATTTCTGCTCAGTTTGTCAAACAAAGCTTGCAGGTCCTCAAAACGACCCTGCACATAAATCTCGAGATCATCAGCATAAATCACATGAAATACCCCAAGGTCAAGTCCTTGGGCTATATCGGTAACAAAAAGAGAGAAGAGAAGAGGCCCAAGAACTGAGCCTTGTAGAACACCTCTGTTCAGGGGCTGAAAGGTTGATTTCGGAGAGTTCCCCAACTTCACAGCCTGCGAACGATCTCCGAGATAAGACGCCAGCCACTTTAGCACTCGGTGAGAGAACCCAAGTGACCGGAGCTTTCTGAGCAGGGTGACATGGCATACTGAGTCAAACGCCTTGCTGAAATCAAACGTTATCATAGCAGTGAGTAGTTTCTTGTCTTTGCTACGCCGTATACCGTCTGTAAGTTTAAGTTGAGCAGTCTTTATACAGTGCCCTATTCTGAAGACTGCCTGATACTTGTCCATCAAGTTCTCCATCAAGTAATAGGTCAACAACCAAAGCAATCACCGTTCTCCAGGCTTGCGAGACCATCCAGGAAATCAGAGAGACCTGGCGCCGCTGCATCAAAAGAAACAGTTTCAAAATGAGCATTGAGGTCCTCCGCAGAAAAGTTAGCTGTGTCAATATTTGGGCTGGGTGCCACTTCTAGATGTCTGAGTTCTTTCCAAATAAGCTGCGGATCAGTCAGATTACGGAGCCTATTCCAGTAAAAGTCAAGTCTAGCTATTTCTAACTGTTGATGGGCGAGGTCACGTGCCAGTTTGTATTCAGTTAGTTCAGTATCAAGTTTTGTGCGTTTGTAACGTCTATACAGTCGTAGGGCCCAACATAAGGCCCTGGGCCTAATTTTTTTGGGCCCATTTTGTTGAAAATTTTAAACCAAGAAACTTTCTCAACGCTTGTGCTATACGAAAAATGCTTTTTTCCAGGATTGATGCTGTTAAAATTAAACAGGCTTTATCGGGGCTCACTGTGCCTTACAGGGGCCCAAAAAAAATTTCAAAAAATATTTAAAAATCGTAAAATTTTCCGCTCTTTCTGAATCCAATAAGAAAAATAAGGGTTTCTATTTTAAAAAGTGGACTTGAGGTCCATAGGGCCCAACATAAGGCCCCGGGCCCAAATTCAAGGTCACCATTTTATTTTCTCCTCCAAACCAAACCACTTTTATATGAAAAACTTTTTCACACGAGGCTTAAATTTGGAGATAATGGCACTGATACATTCATTTGCGCCACCCTGTATACATATATTTTTTCTTTAACTAAAAGTTACTGATCTCCAACTCCAAGTAGTTTGATTTTAAAAATCAGATTCTTTTCTTTCAGTGGTGGTAAATAAATTTAAACTGAAAAAAAATAACTGTTACAAGATGTTATTTACTGGCACGTGGAAACCGAAATTTAAGTCTGATTTTCGATATTTTCATTATTATTCCCAATATCGTACTGGACTCAATACTAAAAAAGGAAAATGTAATAAAAATAAAATTTTCTCAAATTTTATGCAAAATCCTTAAAAAATTTTATACTTTGTAACGGGGTATTTCTAAAGAAAAGGGCCTCCCTTAAATAATTAAAGGAGTTTCCCGGGCCCTCCCGTTACAAGAAAAATCTCTTTCAAAAAACTCTAGGGGAAAACTCCTTAATCTGGGGTCAGGGTTTCCACGGAGAGAAAGCCTCCGGGAACGGTTGGTGAGCTAGAGAGAGAGAAAATAAATTATTACAAAAATTTTAGGTTAAATTTGATTTTATTCTTGTCTACAAAATTTAAAAAAATCAAGTCTACAATTACAAAAAAAAACAAAATTTTAATTTGAGAACAAAGGAATTAAACAAACTATAAATAGTCTACAAAATGGCGGGTAACGACGCCGCGCCAAGACAAAAAAAAAACTCTATCGAATTTAATAAACTTTTAATAATAGCCAAACAGAATTCTCATTTAGCGTGCAATATACACAATTTCCGGAAAAACATGCTTTATAAAGTTTTTCAATAATTAAAACAAAAACCTTACGTTACAAAAATTTCAACCAAAATTCTCTGATTGCCCCAAAATGGCTACTCTCTGGTTTTTCAACTCTCGGTATTGCAAGAAGGAAATAACCCAAGTCTTCGATTTCTTCTTGTACCTAGCTGTAAATAATAAAAAAAAATGTCTACAACTCAACTAAAGAAAATTAGGAAAAGGGAACTTAGGAAAAAGTCTACTCAAAGAAACAAAAAAAAATCACACTCTCAAACACTACCTCACGCTGTGGCTACTGAGAACAGAGTGACGCTCCCCGCGTCTCTCTGTCTCGACTTCCTTCCTCACCATCCCCTCCAAACACTCTCCACCAATCCACAAAAATCAATCCAATTAAGCCTCATTCATACTCGAGGAACAGTCATTTGTCCACCACTCAGACACATTCACGCCACAACACCCAATCACGCTCCCGTCTACAATCTTCCGGTGGCGATCGCCAGGCCACCTATAGTACGCGCGAAAATCCAAAATTAGAATAAAAATAATGCACACGAGGCACTCACTGCGTTACCCTATCCCTTGCGCACATACTCTCTCTCTCGCTCTCCCCCATACGCACACATTGTTCGCGCAACGTACACAATACAGAAAAAAAAATAATATCTCACTCACGCCCGTGTCTACTGTGGTGAGCGTGCGCGCACGCGCTTGGCAATGCAGTTGCGTCGTCTGCCGACACGCGCCGCGCACCTCCTCCGTCGCCGAAAACTCCCCGACGGAGAATCGGAACCCGTGTGTGGTGTATGTGTGTGTACACGCGCCCTGGGCCGGGAGAGCCTTCCCGGGTGGTGAACATGTGTGTGTGTGTATGTGTCGTGCGCGTGCCGGGTGCTCGTGCTGCTGCAACAGCAGCGTCCAGCCGACGGCGATCGTCGCCACGTGGTCGGCTTCTGCTGCGCGAGAAAGTGGCATGATTATCACCTGGGAAGGTAAACAAACAAATTAATTATTTCTTTGTTTCCCAGGTGACCTGACACTGCCAGGTAAGAAAAAAATAATTTACGAGGGATTCACTCCCTCGCAACTTGTTGATTATTTTACTTTTTGAGAAATTACTTTACTATTTTTGAGAAAAAAGTCCTTTCCAGTTCTTTTTTTAAAATATGGGCTGTTAATAAGCCATTGGTTTCCCATAGATCCCTGTTTGCAGGTTAATTTTTTTTTTTTTAAATAAATATGTATAAAAAATTAAAATTAATTTACTGCTAATATTTTTTGAACTTATTAAATTCAAAAGTTGTTTTAAACTTACAAAAAAATGCAGCTATTTTATCAATTTTAATCGGATCTTCTAATAATTTATATCAAAATAATCGTTGGAGTTTTTCCCAATTTTTGTCCGTCTTAGTTTTTAGAAAAATCTAATTATTTGTTTAAACAATTGAAGAGGTGGTTTAAAAAAAAAATCAAGCATTTTTTTTTCTTTGTCACTTGAAACTCTCTCAAAAATGCAGAGATCGTTGAAAAAACTGTGAGGTAGTTTCGGTGCACTTCAAAGAAAATTTTAATATTTTTTAAAATATTGAATCTAAAATTTTTTTCATTAAATAAAAAAATTGTTTAATTTTCATAAGATAACGTGTTCAATTATTTAAACAACTATTTAAATTTTTGAAAAACTAAAACGGAGAAAAATAGGAGAAAAATCCAACGTTTATTTTAATATAAATTATTAGAAGATTCAATTAAAAGACAAAATGGAATTTCATGCATCTCTGTTCTCTGTAAATATATTCATGAGAAACCGCTAAAATTTTCCTTCATCGAATAAAAAATTATTTTCTTAAAAAAAATTTCTTGAATGTTTTTACGAAAATTGTTTGAAAATTCTGAAGATCTGATACATTACAAATATAGTTGTATGGAACATTACTAGCTTCGATACTTAATAATTTATTTTTTTTCAATGCAAAAAAAAAGTTTTCTATGTACAGACAAAGTTGTTTATAAGAACGAATATATGGGTCAAAATAATACTTTTTTAAAAAACCGTCCGCACGAGGTTCACCGATTTTATTGCAATTTTTTTGGCAAAAGTACTATTTAATAGAAGACTTTTGCCGCAAACTAGAGGTCTCTATCTTATTTCTGCTTGGTGCTAGATTTTTTCAAAGATTGAAAAATGGCCTATTCTTAAGCTGTTTTAAGCAATTTTAAGGTATTTTTCGAAAAATTCTAACTTTTGATCAAAATGAGATAGAAACCTCTAGTTTGCGGCAAATTTTTTTTCAAAATAAGTTCTTCTTTGTAAAAATATTTTGACAACATAGTTTGGTTATTTTTATAATAATACAGTCCTACACAGATATTGCTATTTTTGCTCATTTGCAGGTATCTTCAAACGACCGTAGCTTTTTCTAGACTAAATTTTTGTGCATATTAAAAATTTGTTAAATTTTTTTTATGAAAAAACAAAAATTTTGCGACTAACTGGAACCCTGTACGATCTTCCGCTTCCAAGATATAGCTGTTTATAGTTGTCAAAAAACACAAAAAACGCGTTTTTTACGATTTTCACACGCATTTTTGAACGGTTTCGACCTTTTTTTTTCTCTCAAAAATATGTGGAATCTTCTCTTCATATGTTTCCAAACAAGCTCCCATAGTCATTGTAGTGCGGATTTGGGGTTTTAGTTAATTCCAAAGCATACACTTTTGACACATTTTATGTGCTAAACTAGTGTTTTTTTAACAATATACACGCTACATTTAACTTTTTCGTTCATTATAGATGTTTTGAAATTATTTTTTGACGAAAAACTATTTAAATTCCAGCCAAAATTAGGTCGCCTGCTATGAAAAAATTGATACTCAACGAAATATTGATCTCAATATCAAAATGATAAACTACTTTTATTCAGTTTTTTAGTTTTTCGATTCGTTAAAAATCTATGTTCAAATATTGTAAATAATATACCACTTGTTTATTTATTTTTTTCTATTTTTGAAATTACCAATAATTGATCATAGTTTATCAATTATTCTGATAAAACAATCATGGATTACTATTGCTTACTCTGAAAAAAATGAGTCCAAATTAAAAATGTTATGTTTCGAATGCTATGACGCATAAAACAATCTACCAATCTACATTCTACTTATAATTACATCCACTTATGAAAAAGAGAATGAGAGATTCGATTAGAAAGTCGAGTCGATATATCGAATCAAAACTTGATCTTTGATTCTTGGAGCAAGAGCGCCCCCTTTCAGGCCTCTTCAAAGTGTAAACCAGCCAGACGTGCCAAATTTAAAATCTTCAGGCATGCCTGATTTAATTTTTTTTTTTTTTTTTTTTTTTTAATTAATAAAGTGAGTAACGAAATTTAAATTTTTAATAGCCAAATAAGCGGACAAGCTTACAACTCCATAACTATAGGCGTAGTGAATAACAAAGAATTAACTTTTGTAATAAACAAATAAGCCGATAAGCTACAACTCCAAAACACTGGGCGTACTTAGTAAAAATAATTAATTTTTTTTAATAAACAAATAAGCCGATGAGTTACAACACCATAACCTTGGGCATGGCTAAAACAAATGTTCATATTTTTAATCAACAAATAAAGTGATAAGCTACCACCCCATAACCTTGGGCATGGCTAAAAAAGTGTTAATTTTTTTAATAAACAAATAAGACGATAAGCTATAACACCATAACCTTGGGCATGGCTGATAAAAATGATAATATTTTTAATAAACAAATAAGGCGATAGGCTACAACCCCATAACCTTGGGCATGGTTAAAACAAATGTTCATATTTTTAATAAACAAATAAGGCGATGAGCTACAACCTCATAACCTTAGGCATGGCTAAAAAAAATGTTAATATTTTTAATAAACAAATAAGGCGATGAGCTACAACCCCATAACACTGGGCGAAGTGAATGAGAAATAATTAAATTTTTTAATAAACAAATAAGTCGATAAGCTACAACCCCATAACATTGGGCATGGCTCAAAAATTTTTTTTAGCCATGTCCAAGGTTATGGGGCGATAAACTTGTTTGCTTAGTTGTTTATTCAAATATTTACATATTTTATATTCGCTACGCCCAATGTTATAGGGTTGTAACTCATCGGCTCATTTGTTTATTGAAAAAATTAATTATTTTTCATTCACTACGCCCAATGTTATGGGGTTGAGGCTCATCGGCTTATTGGTTTATTAAAAAAATTAAAATTTTTTTTAGCCATACCCCAGGTTATGGGGTTGTAGCTTATCAGCTTATTTGTTTATTAAAAAGATTAATTATTTTTTGTAAGTACGCCCAGTGTTTTGAAGTGTAGCTCATCAACTTATTTGTTTAATAAAGAAATTAATTTTTTTTCATTTGCTACGCCTACCGTTATGGGGTTGTAGCTCATCGGCTTGTTTGTTAATTAAAAAAATTGAATTATTTTTCATTTGCTACGCCAACCGTCATGAGGTTGTAGCTCATCAGATTATTTTCTTATAAAAAAATTAATTTAATTATTTTTCATTCACTCCGCCTAGTGTTATGGGGTTGTAGCTCAGCGCCTTATTTGTTAATTAAAAAAATTAACAATTTTTTCAGCCATGAGGTTGTAGCTCATCGCCTTATTTGTTTATTAATAATATGAAGATTTTTTTTAGCCATGCCCAAGGTTATGGGGTTGTAGTTTATCGCCTTATTGGTTTATTAAAAATATTAACATTTTTTTGAGCCATCCCCAAGGTTATGGTGTTGTAACTCATCGGCTTATTTGTTTATTAAAAAAAATTAATTATTTTTACTAAGTACGCCCAGTGTTTTGGAGTTGTAGCTTATCGGCTTATTTGTTTATTACAAAAGTTAATTCTTTGTTATTCACTACGCCTATAGTTATGGGGTTGTAAGCTTGTCCGCTTATTTGGCTATTAAAAATGTAAATTTCGTTACTCACTTTATTAATTAAAAAAAAAAAAAAAAAAAAAATTAAATCAGGCATGCCTGAAGATTTTAAATTTGGCGCGTCTGGCTGGTTTACACTTTGAAGAGGCCTGAAAGGGGGCGCTCTTGCTCCAAGAATCAAAGATCAAGTTTTGATTCGATAAATCGACTCGACTTTCTAATCGAATCTCTCATTCTCTTTTTCATAAGTAGATGTAATTATAAGTAGAATGTAGATTGGTAGATTGTTTTATGCGTCATAGCATTCAAAAAATAACATTTTTAATTTGGAATCATTTTTTTCAGAGTAAGCAATAGTAATCCATGATTGTTTTATCAGAATAATTGATAAACTATGATCAATTATTGGTAATTTCAAAAATAGAAAAAAATAAATAAACAAGTGGTATATTATTTACAATATTTGAACATAGATTTTTAACGAATCGAAAAACTAAAAAACTGAATAAAAGTAGTTTATCATTTTGATATTGAGATCAATATTTCGTTGAGTATCAATTTTTTCATAGCAGGCGACCTAATTTTGGCTGGAATTTAAATAGTTTTTCGTCAAAAAATAATTTCAAAACATCTATAATGAACGAAAAAGTTAAATGTAGCGTGTATATTGTTAAAAAAACACTAGTTTAGCACATAAAATGTGTCAAAAGTGTATGCTTTGGAATTAACTAAAACCCCAAATCCGCACTACAATGACTATGGGAGCTTGTTTGGAAACATATGAAGAGAAGATTCCACATATTTTTGAGAGAAAAAAAAAGGTCGAAACCGTTCAAAAATGCGTGTGAAAATCGTAAAAAACGCGTTTTTTGTGTTTTTTGACAACTATAAACAGCTGTATCTTGGAAGCGGAAGATCGTACAGGGTTCCAGTTAGTCGCAAAATTTTTGTTTTTTCATAAAAAAAATTTAACAAATTTTTAATATGCACAAAAATTTAGTCTAGAAAAAGCTACGGTCGTTTGAAGATACCTGCAAATGAGCAAAAATAGCAATATCTGTGTAGGACTGTATTATCATAAAAATAACCAAACTATGTTGTCAAAATATTTTTACAAAGAAGAACTTATTTTGAAAAAAAATTTGCCGCAAACTAGAGGTTTCTATCTCATTTTGATCAAAAGTTAGAATTTTTCGAAAAATACCTTAAAATTGCTTAAAACAGCTTAAGAATAGGCCATTTTTCTATCTTTGAAAAAATCTAGCACCAAGCAGAAATAAGATAGAGACCTCTAGTTTGCGGCAAAAGTCTTCTATTAAATAGTACTTTTGCCAAAAAAAATTGCAATAAAATCGGTGAACCTCGTGCGGACGGTTTTTTAAAAAAGTATTATTTTGACCCATATATATTTTTTTATCACTTTTTGTGTATTAAATAATTTTAATTTATGGCCGCGTAAACCTTAGAGGTTTGAGTACGCCTTAATAAAAAAAAAAAATTATAATAATTTTAATATTTTTATCGTTATAAAATTTTTATCATTTTAAAAAAATAAATAAATTTTTTCTTTTTCTCTTCAATGGGAAAAAACTACAACCATGTAAATTTTCTTGATCTTTACCTTCTTCTTCTAAATTTCCTTTTTCCTCATCCTCCTCCACTTCTTCTTCTTCTTCATTAATTCGACGCTCGAGTTCTAAAAGCTGACAACTCAAAATTTTTTTAATAACATGACAATTCAAATTTTTTTTTAAAAACATAACATCTCAGAGATTTCCTTTAGAAACATGACATCTCAGAGATTCCCTTTAGAAACATGACATCTCAGAGATTGTTATTAAAAAGTGACAACCGGTCGGGAAATTTCTTTTTCGAAAATTTTTTTTAGTCGGGATGATGAACGAATATTCTTGAAATTAATTATCAAATTAACTGTATACCATAGACCTTAAACCCCAAAAACTCTGGGCTCCGAAATTCAACTAATTTATAAAAAATAAACTAAAAACCACCCAAGCTTCAAACCCACAAAACGCTGGGCGTCCAAGTTTAATTTTTTGAATAAAAAAAAATATATAAATTCAGTAATCCCCCAAATTTTAAACCCACAAACCGCTGGGCGTCCGAGTTCAATTTTTAAATAAAAAAATTTAAATAAACTAACATTCCCTAAAGCTTCAAACCCACAAAACGCTGGGCCGCTGAGTTTAATTTATTGAATAAAAAAAAAATAAATATACTGATCATCCCTCAAGCTTTAAACCCACAAAACGCTGGGCATCTATGCTCAATTTTTTGAATAAAAAAATATAACTAAATCCTGTAATCTACCAAGCTTTGAACCCACAAAACGCTGGGCGTCAGAGTTCAATTTTTAAATAAACTAATAATATCCTAAGCTTCAAACGCACAAAACGCTGGGCATCCAAGTTTAATTTTTTGAATAAAAAAACATAAATAAATTCAGACATCTCCCAAGTTTTTAACCCACAAAACGCTGTGCGTCCAAGTTCAATTTTTAAATTTTTAAATAAAAAAATTTAAATAAACTATTAATCCCCAGAGATTCAAACCCACAAAACGCTGGGCATCCGAGTTTAATTTTTTGAATAAAAAAAAATAAATATACTGATCATCGCCCAAGCTTTAAACCCACAAAACGCTGGGCGTCCATGCTCAATTTTTTGAATAAAAAAATATTAATAGATTCAGTAATCTCCCAAGTTGTTAACCCACAAAACGCTGGGCGTCAGAGTTTCATTTTTTGAATCAAAAAATATGAATAAACTCAGTAACCCCCCAAGTTTTAAACCCACAAAACGCTGGGCGTCCAGTTCAATTTTTAAATAAACTAATAATATCTTAAGCTTCAAACCCACAAAACGCTGGGCATCCGAGTTCAACAATAAAACTGATCAGCTATCCCCCAAACTCTAAGCCCCCAAAACCCTGGGCGGCTGAGTTCAACGAAAAAACTGATTGGCTACCCCCCAAGCTCTAAGCCCTCAAAACTCTGGGCGGCCGAGTTCGACGAAAAAACTGATTGGCTACCTCCCAAGCTCTAAGCCCCTTAAATCCTGGGCGCCCGAGTTCTACAACAAAACTGATTGGCTATCCCGAAATCTAGAAGCCCCCAAAACCCTGGGCCGTCGATTTCAACTAAAAAACTAATCGGCTATGCCATAAGGGGCCATCACGCTGATGTCACGCTTTTATAGTATATTCTGCTAATAGTGCAGTGATATGAAAATCTACCAAAAACGTGAAATCATTAATGAACGCCTCCTAAGCTTTGAACCCCCAAAACCCTGGGCAGCCGAGTTCGTCAAAAATGCTGACTGGCTATCAGCTTCTGTGTTAAACTCCGGCGCCCAAAGTTTTGAGAGCTTAGAGCTTGGGGGGTAGCCAATCAGCTTTTTCGTTGTACTTGGGTGCCCGGGGTTTTGGGGGCTTAGACATTGGGGGTTAGCCAATCAGTTTTTTCGTAGAACTCGAGCGCCAAGGTTTTTGCAAGCATTGAGCTAGGGGGGTAGCCAATCAGCTTTTTCAATGAACTCGGGCGCCCAGGATTTTGGGGGGTAGCGAATCAGTTTTTTCGTAGAATTCGGGCGCCAAGGGTTTTGGAGGCTTAGAACTTGGGGGGGTAGCCAATCAGTTTTTTCGTTGAACTCGGCCGCTCAGAGTTTTGAGGGCTTAAAGCTTGGGGGGGGGGGGTAGCCAATTAGTTTTTTTGTTGAACTCGGATGCCCAGCGTTTCGTGGCTTTGAAGCTTAGGGGATTATTAGTTTATTTAAAAATTGAACTCGGACGCCCAGCGTTTTGTGGGTTAAAAACTTGGGGGATTATTAGCCTATTTAAAAATTGAACTCGCACGCCCAGCGTTTTGTGGGTTTAAAATTTGGGGGATTACTGAATTTATTTATTTATTTTTTATTCAAAAAATTAAACTCGGATGCCCAGCGTTTTGTGGGTTCAAAGCTTGGTAGATTACAGGATTTATTTTTAGTTTTTTATTCAAAAAATTGAGCATAGACGCCCAGCGTTTTGTGGGCTTACAGCTTCAGGGATGATCAGTATATTTATTTTCTTTATTCAATACATTAAACTCAGATGCCCAGCGTTTTGTGGGTTTGAAGCTTTAGGGAATGTTAGTTTATTTAAATTTTTTTATTTAAAAATTGAACTTGGACGCCCAGCGTTTTGTGGGTTTAAAATTTGGGGGATTACTGAATTTATTTATTTTTTTTAATTCAAAAAATTGAGCACGTACGCGCAGCGTCATGTGGGTTTAAAGCTTGGAGGATGATCGGTATATTTATATTTTTTTATTCAAAAAATTCAACTCGGATGCCCAGCGTTTTGTGCGTTTGAAGCTTAGGATATTATTAGTTTATTTAAAAATTGAACTCAGATGCCCAGCATTTTGTGGGTTTGAAGCTTCAGAGTTTATTAGTTTATATAAAAATTGAACTCGGACGCTCAGCGTTTTGTGGCTTTGAGGCTTGTGACAGTCAGCGATCGTAATTAAATCGTCGGTAACGATTTAGGATTTGGCGCGAATCACGTGACTGTCGAACGCGGCTCAGAGCGGACCTCTGAAGTGATAGAGCGGGAATCGGAAAGCCACTCGTTGTTTTCGTGTTCGTGAGTTCGCACGTACATGGAACTTAACTCGTCTCGGTTCGACGGCTAACCGGACTCCTCGGGAGTGGAATGTCGTCGAAGAGAGAGTTGGCAGAGATAGAAGGTGCGGGTTGATGGTCATCGCCCGGGAAGCATTCTTCTGTCTAGACGAGTCAACCGGCTTTTGGAAGCCGTGGACGTCGGGGAACCTGACCGACGTCCGGCAGACACGCAAAGATCTGGAGATCGATTCATGGCAGATCTTGAAGCAGCTTACTCGTTACGGAAGTCGAGGCAATTATTGACATTCGCGTCGCGCGTTGTGGTAGAGCCGTAGTGTGAGAGTGTGGTGTATTTGTGAAGTTGTCATTTCACATCATCGCCTGGACCGCATTCCGACGGCTACACGGCTACTCGAGAATGGTAGATATTGCGGCTGGTCGGCATCGTAGCCTGGCATTTTGTTTAGCCTGACGGCTTGGTATGAGGTGTACCTTAGCGACTCCGTAAGTTCATTGTAAATGTGCGAGTGAGTGTGAATGCGTGTGAGTGTTCTTAGTACACTGTTATTGTCATAATCTTTGTTTTTCTCTTGCACGCGTTAGCTGCCGATAGTAGCAGGAATTTGTGTGCGCGCGCAACGATTTAGAGAACATTGAAGATTCTTTATTTTACTGGTTTAAACGACACCGAGTCATAATTCGGAATTTGTATTTTAGGTTTAGATTTGTTTTAATAAATTATTAAATTGTTAATTTAATTTTTATTGACTAAACCGAGTGTTCCTGCGAATCGATCCTGTTTTAATATCCGCACCCACTACCGATGAACGAACTAGCCGACCACGTCGCGAAGTATAGTAATATTCGCGGACGCGATTTCCTCATTTTATTATTTCAGGTCGACGAGTTGCAGTTCGACGAGTGCTTAGAACAGCACTAAGTACAGGTGATAAGGATTTAGTACGCACCGTGGGTATTTGTATCGGCTCATACAAACCCTTAAATCCACCCCTGTTACAGGCTTAGGGGATTATTCGTTTATTTAAAAATTGAACTCGGGCGCTCAGCGTTATGTGGCTTTGAAGCTTAGGGGATTATTAGTTTATTTAAATTTTTTTATTCAAAAATTGAACTCGGACGCCCAGCGATTTGTGGGTTAAAAACGTGGGAGATGGCTGAATTTATTTATATTTTTTTATTCGAAAAATTGGATTTAGAGTACAGCGTTTTGTGGGTTCGAAGCCTGGGAGATTACAGAATTTATTTATATTTTTTTATTCCAAAAATTAAGCATGGATGCTCAGCGTAATGTGGGTTTATAGCTTGGGGGATGATCAGTACATTTATATTTTTTTATTCAAAAAATTAAACTCGGATGCCCAGCGTTTTCTGCAATTGAAGCTTAGAAGATTATTAGTTTATTTCAAAATTGAACTCGGACGCCCAGCTTTTTGTGGGTTTGAAGCTTAGGGGATTATTAGTTTATTTCAAAATTGAACTCGGACGCCAAGCGTTTTGTGGGTTTAATATTTGGGGGATTACTGAATTTATTTATTTTTTTTATTCAAAAAATTAAACTCGGACGCCCAGCGTTTTGTGGGTTCAAAGCTCGGGAGATTACAGAATTTATTTATATTTTTTTATTCAAAAAATTGAGCACGTACGCGCAGCGTCATGTGGATTTAAAGCTTGGGGGATGATCGGTATATTTATATTTTTTTATTCAAATAATTAAACTCGGATGCCCAGCGTCTTGTGCGTTCGAAGATAAGAAAATCATTGGTTTATTTAAAAATTGAACTCGGACGCCTAGCGTTTTGTGGGTTTGAAGCTTCAGAGATTATTAGTTTATTTAAAAATTGAACTCGGACGCTCGGCGTTTTGTGGCTTTGAAGCTTAGGGGATTATTAGTTTATTTAAAAATTGAACTCGGACGCCCAGCCTTTTGTGGGTTTGAAGCTTAGGGGATTATTAGTTTATTTCAAAATTGAACTCGGACGCTTAGCGTTTTGTGGGTATGAAGCTTAGGGTACTATTAGCTTATTTAAATTTTATTATTCAAAAATCGAACTCGGACGCCCAGCATTTTGTGGGTTTAATATTTGGGGGATTACTGAATTCATTTATTTTTTTTATTCAAAAAATTAAACTCGGACGCACAGCGTTTTGTGGGTTTGAAGCTCGGGAGATTACAGAATTTATTTATATTTTTTTATTCAAAAAATTGAGCACGTACGCGCAGCGTCATGTGGGTTTAAAGCTTGGGGGATGATCGGTATATTTATATTTTTTATTCAAAAAATCAAACTTGGATGCCCAGTGTTTTGTGCGTTTGCAGCTTGGGATATTATTTGTTTATTTAAAAATTGAACTCTGTTGCCCAGCGTTTAATGGGTTTGAAGCTTCAGAGATTATTAGTATATTTAAAAATTGAGCTCGGACGTTCAGCGTTTTGTGGCTTTGAGGCTTAGGGGATTATTAGTTTATTTAAAAATTGAACTCGAACGCTCAGCGTTTTGTTGCTTTGAGGCTTAGGGGATTATTAGTTTATTTAAAAATTGAACTCGAACGCCCAGCGTTTTGTGGCTTTGAAGCTTAGGGGATTATTAGTTTATTTAAAAATTGAACTCGGACGCCCAGCGTTTTGTGGGTTCAAAGCTCGGGAGATTACAGAATTTATTTATATTTTTTTATTCAAAAAATTGAGCACGTACGCGCAGCGTCATGTGGGTTTCAAGCTTGGGGGATGATCGGTATATTTATATTTTTTTATTCAAATAATTAAACTCGGATGCCCAGCGTTTTGTGGGTTTGAAGCTTCAGAGATTATTAGTATATTTAAAAATTGAGCTCGGACGCTCAGCGTTTTGTGGCTTTGAGGCTTAAGGGATTATAAGTTTATTTAAAAATTGAACTCGAACGCTCAGCGTTTTGTTGCTTTGAGGCTTAGGGGATTATTAGTTTATTTAAAAATTGAACTCGAACGCCCAGCGTTTTGTGGCTTTGAAGCTTAATGGATTATTAGTTTATTTAAAAATTGAACTCGGACGCCCAGCGTTTTGTTGGTTCAAAGCTTGGTAGATTACAGGATTTAATTATATTTTTTTATTAAAAAAATTGAGCATAGACAACCAGCGTTTTGTGGGTTTAAAGCTTGAGGGATGATCAGTATATTTTTTTTTTTTTATTCAATATATTAAACTTGGACGCCCAGCGTTTTGTGGGTTCGAAGCTTTAGGGAATGTTAGTTTATTCTAATTTTTTTATTTAAAAATTGAACTCGGACGCCCAGTGGTTTGTGGATTTAAAATTTGGGGGATTACTGAATTCATTTATTTTTTTTATTCAAAAAATTAAACTCGGACGCCCAGCGTTTTGTGGGTTTGAAGCTCGGGAGATTACAGAATTTATTTATATTTTTTTATTCAAAAAATTGAGCACGTACGCGCAGCGTCATGTGAGTTTAAAGCTTGGGGGATGATCGGTATATTTATATTTTTTTATTCAAATAATTAAACTCGGATGCCCAGCGTTTTGTGCGTTCGAAGATTAGGAAATCATTAGTTTATTTAAAAATTGAACTCGGACGCCTAGCGTTTTGTGGGTTTGAAGCTTCAGAGATTATTAGTTTATTTAAAAATTGAACTCGGACGCTCGGCGTTTTGTGGCTTTGAAGCTTAGGGGATTATTAGTTTATTTAAAAATTGAACTCGGATGCCCAGCCTTTTGTGGGTTTGAAGCTTAGGGGATTATTAGTTTATTTCAAAATTGAACTCGGACGCTTAGCGTTTTGTGGGTTTGAAGCTTAGGGTACTATAAGCTTATTTGAATTTTTTTATTCAAAAATCGAACTCGGACGCCCAGCATTTTTTGGGTTTAATATTTGGGGGATTAATGAATTCATTTATTTTTTTTATTCAAAAAATTAAACTCGGGCGCCCAGCGTTTTGTGGGTTTTAAGCTCGGGAGATTACAGAATTTATTTATATTTTTTTATTCAAAACATTGAGCACGTACGCGCAGCGTCATGTGGGTTTAAAGCTTGGGGGATGATCGGTATATTTATATTTTTTATTCAAAAAATCAAACTTGGATGCCCAGTGTTTTGTGCGTTTGCAGCTTGGGATATTATTTGTTTATTTAAAAATTGAACTCTGTTGCCCAGCGTTTAATGGGTTTGAAGCTTCAGAGATTATTAGTATATTTAAAAATTGAGCTCGGACGTTCAGCGTTTTGTGGCTTTGAGGCTTAGGGGATTATTAGTTTATTTAAAAATTGAACTCGAACGCTCAGCGTTTTGTTGCTTTGAGGCTTAGGGGATTATTAGTTTATTTAAAAATTGAACTCGAACGCCCAGCGTTTTGTGGCTTTGAAGCTTAGGGGATTATTAGTTTATTTAAAAATTGAACTCGGACGCCCAGCGTTTTGTGGGTTCAAAGCTCGGGAGATTACAGAATTAATTTATATTTTTTTATTCAAAAAATTGAGCACGTACGCGCAGCGTCATGTGGGTTTCAAGCTTGGGGGATGATCGGTATATTTATATTTTTTTATTCAAATAATTAAACTCGGATGCCCAGCGTTTTGTGGGTTTGAAGCTTCAGAGATTATTAGTATATTTAAAAATTGAGCTCGGACGCTCAGCGTTTTGTGGCTTTGAGGCTTCAGAGATTATTAGTTTATTTAAAAATTGAACTCGGACGCTCGGCGTTTTGTGGCTTTGAAGCTTAGGGGATTATTAGTTTATTTAAAAATTGAACTCGGACGCCCAGCCTTTTGTGGGTTTGAAGCTTAGGGGATTATTAGTTTATTTCAAAATTGAACTCGGACGTTCAGCGTTTTGTGGGTATGAAGCTTAGGGTACTATTAGCTTATTTAAATTTTATTATTCAAAAATCGAACTCGGACGCCCAGCATTTTGTGGGTTTAATATTTGGGGGATTACTGAATTCATTTATTTTTTTTATTCAAAAAATTAAACTCGGACGCACAGCGTTTTGTGGGTTTGAAGCTCGGGAGATTACAGAATTTATTTATATTTTTTTATTCAAAAAATTGAGCACGTACGCGCAGCGTCATGTGGGTTTAAAGCTTGGGGGATGATCGGTATATTTATATTTTTTATTCAAAAAATCAAACTTGGATGCCCAGTGTTTTGTGCGTTTGCAGCTTGGGATATTATTTGTTTATTTAAAAATTGAACTCTGTTGCCCAGCGTTTAATGGGTTTGAAGCTTCAGAGATTATTAGTATATTTAAAAATTGAGCTCGGACGTTCAGCGTTTTGTGGCTTTGAGGCTTAGGGGATTATTAGTTTATTTAAAAATTGAACTCGAACGCTCAGCGTTTTGTTGCTTTGAGGCTTAGGGGATTATTAGTTTATTTAAAAATTGAACTCGAACGCCCAGCGTTTTGTGGCTTTGAAGCTTAGGGGATTATTAGTTTATTTAAAAATTGAACTCGGACGCCCAGCGTTTTGTGGGTTCAAAGCTCGGGAGATTACAGAATTTATTTATATTTTTTTATTCAAAAAATTGAGCACGTACGCGCAGCGTCATGTGGGTTTCAAGCTTGGGGGATGATCGGTATATTTATATTTTTTTATTCAAATAATTAAACTCGGATGCCCAGCGTTTTGTGGGTTTGAAGCTTCAGAGATTATTAGTATATTTAAAAATTGAGCTCGGACGCTCAGCGTTTTGTGGCTTTGAGGCTTAAGGGATTATAAGTTTATTTAAAAATTGAACTCGAACGCTCAGCGTTTTGTTGCTTTGAGGCTTAGGGGATTATTAGTTTATTTAAAAATTGAACTCGAACGCCCAGCGTTTTGTGGCTTTGAAGCTTAATGGATTATTAGTTTATTTAAAAATTGAACTCGGACGCCCAGCGTTTTGTTGGTTCAAAGCTTGGTAGATTACAGAATTTATTTATATTTTTTTATTCAAAAAATTGAGCATAGACAACCAGCGTTTTGTGGGTTTAAAGCTTGAGGGATGATCAGTATATTTTTTTTTTTTTATTCAATATATTAAACTTGGACGCCCAGCGTTTTTTGGGTTTGAAGCTTTAGGGAATGTTAGTTTATTCTAATTTTTTTATTTAAAAATTGAACTCGGACGCCCAGTGGTTTGTGGATTTAAAATTTGGGGGATTACTGAATTCATTTATTTTTTTTATTCAAAAAATTAAACTCGGACGCCCAGCGTTTTGTGGGTTTGAAGCTCGGGAGATTACAGAATTTATTTATATTTTTTTATTCAAAAAATTGAGCACGTACGCGCAGCGTCATGTGAGTTTAAAGCTTGGGGGATGATCGGTATATTTATATTTTTTTATTCAAATAATTAAACTCGGATGCCCAGCGTTTTGTGCGTTCGAAGATTAGGAAATCATTAGTTTATTTAAAAATTGAACTCGGACGCCTAGCGTTTTGTGGGTTTGAAGCTTCAGAGATTATTAGTTTATTTAAAAATTGAACTCGGACGCTCGGCGTTTTGTGGCTTTGAAGCTTAGGGGATTATTAGTTTATTTAAAAATTGAACTCGGATGCCCAGCCTTTTGTGGGTTTGAAGCTTAGGGGATTAATAGTTTATTTCAAAATTGAACTCGGACGCTTAGCGTTTTGTGGGTTTGAAGCTTAGGGTACTATAAGCTTATTTGAATTTTTTTATTCAAAAATCGAACTCGGACGCCCAGCATTTTTTGGGTTTAATATTTGGGGGATTAATGAATTCATTTATTTTTTTTATTCAAAAAATTAAACTCGGGCGCCCAGCGTTTTGTGGGTTTTAAGCTCGGGAGATTACAGAATTTATTTATATTTTTTTATTCAAAACATTGAGCACGTACGCGCAGCGTCATGTGGGTTTAAAGCTTGGGGGATGATCGGTATATTTATATTTTTTTTATTCAAAAAATTAAACTCGGATGCCCAGCGTTTTGTGGGTTTGAAGCTTCAGAGATTATTAGTATATTTAAAAATTGAGCTCGGACGCTCAGCGTTTTGTGGCTTTGAGGCTTAAGGGATTATAAGTTTATTTAAAAATTGAACTCGAACGCTCAGCGTTTTGTTGCTTTGAGGCTTAGGGGATTATTAGTTTATTTAAAAATTGAACTCGAACGCCCAGCGTTTTGTGGCTTTGAAGCTTAATGGATTATTAGTTTATTTAAAAATTGAACTCGGACGCCCAGCGTTTTGTGGGTTCAAAGCTTGGTAGATTACAGGATTTAATTATATTTTTTTATTAAAAAAATTGAGCATAGACGCCCAGCGTTTTGTGGGTTTAAAGCTTGAGGGATGATCAGTATATTTTTTTTTTTTATTCAATATATTGAACTTGGACGCCCAGCGTTTTGTGGGTTTGAAGCTCTAGGGAATGTTAGTTTATTCAAATTTTTTTATTTAAAAATTGAACTCGGACGCCCAGTGGTTTGTGGATTTAAAATTTGGGGGATTACTGAATTCATTTATTTTTTTTATTCAAAAAATTAAACTCGGACGCCCAGCGTTTTGTGGGTTTGAAGCTCGGGAGATTACAGAATTTATTTATATTTTTTTATTCAAAAAATTGAGCACGTACGCGCAGCGTCATGTGAGTTTAAAGCTTGGGGGATGATCGGTATATTTATATTTTTTTATTCAAATAATTAAACTCGGATGCCCAGCGTTTTGTGCGTTCGAAGATTAGGATATCATTAGTTTATTTAAAAATTGAACTCGGGCGCCTAGCGTTTTGTGGGTTTGAAGCTTCAGAGATTATTAGTTTATTTAAAAATTGAACTCGGACGCTCAGCGTTTTGTGGCTTCGAAGCTTAAGGGATTATTAGTTTATTTAAAAATTGAACTCGGACGCCCAGCCTTTTGTGGGTTTGAAGCTTAGGGGATTATTAGTTTATTTCAAAATTGAACTCGGACGCTTAGCGTTTTGTGGGTTTGAAGCTTAGGGTACTATAAGCTTATTTGAATTTTTTTATTCAAAAATCGAACTCGGACGCCCAGCATTTTGTGGGTTTAATATTTGGGGGATTACTGAATTCATTTATTTTTTTTATTCAAAAAATTAAACTCGGGCGCCCAGCGTTTTGTGGGTTTTAAGCTCGGGAGATTACAGAATTTATTTATATTTTTTTATTCAAAACATTGAGCACGTACGCGCAGCGTCATGTGGGTTTAAAGCTTGGGGGATGATCGGTATATTTATATTTTTTTATTCAAAAAATTAAACTCGGATGCCCAGCGTTTTGTGGGTTTGAAGCTTCAGAGATAATTAGTATATTTAAAAATTGAGCTCGGACGCTCAGCGTTTTGTGGCTTTGAGGCTTAAGGGATTATAAGTTTATTTAAAAATTGAACTCGAACACTCAGCGTTTTGTTGCTTTGAGGCTTAGGGGATTATTAGTTAAATTAAAAATTGAACTCGAACGCCCAGCGTTTTGTGGCTTTGAAGCTTAATGGATTATTAGTTTATTTAAAAATTGAACTCGGACGCCCAGCGTTTTGTGGGTTCAAAGCTTGGTAGATTACAGGATTTATTTATATTTTTTTATTAAAAAAATTGAGCATAGACGCCCAGCGTTTTGTGGGTTTAAAGCTTGAGGGATGATCAGTATATTTATTTTTTTTTATTCAATAAATTAAACTCGGATGCCCAGTGTTTTGTGCGTTTGCAGCTTAGGATATTATTGGTTTATTTAAAAATTGAACTCGAACGCCCAGCGTTTTGTGGCTTTGAAGCTTAGGGGATTATTAGTTAATTTTAAAATTGAACTCGGACGCCCAGCGTTTTGAGGGTTCAAAGCTTGGTAGATTACAGGATTTAATTATATTTTTTTATTAAAAAAATTGAGCATAGACGCCCAGTGTTTTGTGGGTTTAAAGCTTGAGGGATGATCAGTATATTTATTTTTTTTTATTCAATATATTAAACTTGGACGCCCAGCGTTTTGTGGGTTTGAAGCTTTAGGGAATGTTAGTTTATTTAAATTTTTTTATTTAAAAATTGAACTCGGACGCCCAGCATTTTGTGGGTTTAATATTTGGGGGATTACTTTTTTTATTCAAAAAATTAAACTCGGACCCTCAGCGTTTTATGGGTTTGAAGCTCGGGAGATTACAGAACTTATTTATATTTTTTTATTCAAAAAATTGAGCACGTACGCGCAGCGTCATGTGGGTTTAAAGCTTGGGGGATGATCGGTATATTTATATTTTTTTATTCAAAAAATTAAACTCGGATGCCCAGTGTTTTGTGCGTTTGCAGCTTAGGATATTATTGGTTTATTTAAAACTTGAACTCTGACGCCCAGCGTTTAATGGGATAAGGTTTACTGCTTTCAGTTTATTTTCCAAGATGAATTTGTCTGACTATCAAGTTTAATTTTAGTTTTATCCGCTATATACCAACTACCTTAACTTGCTGCAGCAAATGTCAATGACCAAGTTGAGGTAGTTTAAGTGTGATCAATGTCTCATGGAATTATTCAAATTGTCAGGCAAGTAAATACATTTAAATCATCACTGGAACTTATAAATTCTGAGTCAATACACCAACACGGATAAGGTTTATTGTTCTCAGTTTATTTTCCAAGATGAATTTGTCTGACTATCAAGTTTAATTTCAGTTTTATCCGCTGTGTACCAACTACCTCAACTTGGTCATTGACATTTGCTGAATTCAAATGTGATGGTGATCAATGTTTCATGGGGTTATTCAAATTGTCAGACAAGTAAATACATTTAAATCATCACTGGAACTTATAAATTCTGAGTCAATACACCAACACGGATAAGGTTTATTGTTCTCAGTTTATTTTCCAAGATGAATTTGTCTGACTATCAAGTTTAATTTCAGTTTTATCCGCTGTGTACTAACTACCTCAACTTGGTCATTGACATTGGCTGCATTCAAATGTGATGGTGATCAATGTCTCATGGAATTATTCAAATTGTCAGGCAAGTAAATACATTTAGATCATTACTGGAACTTATAAATTCTGAGTCAATACACCAACACGGATAAGGTTTATTGTTCTCAGTTTATTTTCCAAGATGAATTTGTCTGACTATCAAGTTTAATTTTAGTTTTATCCGCTATATACCAACTACCTTAACTTGCTGCAGCAAATGTCAATGACCAAGTTGGGGTAGTTTAAGTGGGATCAATGTCTCATGGAATTATTCAAATTGTCAGGCAAGTAAATACATTTAAATCATCATTGGAATTTATAAATTCTGAGTCAATACACCAACACGGATAAGGTTTATTGTTCTCAGTTTATTTTCCAAGATGAATTTGTCTGACTATCAAGTTTAATTTTAGTTTTATCCGCTATATACCAACTACCTTAACTTGCTGCAGCAAATGTCAATGACCAAGTTGGGGTAGTTTAAGTGGGATCAATGTCTCATGGAATTATTCAAATTGTCAGGCAAGTAAATACATTTAAATCATCATTGGAATTTATAAATTCTGAGTCAATACACCAACACGGATAAGGTTTATTGTTCTCAGTTTATTTTCCAAGATGAATTTGTCTGACTATCAAGTTTCATTTCAGTTTCATCCGCTGTGTACCAACTACCTCAACTTGGTCATTGACATTTGCCGCATTCAAATGTGATGGTGATCATAAGTTGTTTGTTCTAGTCAGGAATCAATTGGTAAATTTTACCAATTTTATTAGTTTCACCTTATACCTAGTTATTAAATAGTTTGAAAAATAAAAAATTAATAGTTATTAAAATATCATTTTTTTTTTAAAGCCTGGAGATAAATAAAATTAAAAAAAAAAAAAAACATTTAAAAATGTAAGATACCAACGGCAACTTAGGTTTTTTCTGCTATAGTTGCTATAACAGAATTATCAAAATAAAAATTTTTTTTTATACTTGATGTTTAAAAATCAGTAAAAAAAGTTTACAATAAAATCAATTCATTTTAATTGTCCTTCAATATCGATAAAATCATTCATCTCAATGGAGTCATAAGTTTTTTGTTCTACTCAGGTATCAATTGGTAAATTTTACCATTTTTTTTTTAGTTTCACCTTATACCTAGCGAAAGAAATGAAATCTTTAAAAAGAAAGACCTTTAAAAAGGTAAGAATTTACGGCGAGTGGTTTTTTTTTGGACAGAACTAAAACAAAAGTATATATGTTGTTACTTTCAGATCTATGTTAATATTAATGAATTTATCCCGAAAGATACGAACAGATGAATAAAATAAAAAAATAAAATCAAAAAACCATCTTTCAGTAGAGTTACAGTGAATTCCGTTCATTTTTTTAAACTTTAATTATAAATTAATTCGAGTATCTACTCTGATTTTGATATTTTGTTTTCGGGGATACGAACAGATGAAGGAGATGAAATCAAAGAATCATTTTCCGGACGAGTTTTTAATAAATTTTTTTCAGTTTTATTTCTTTAATTAATTTTTACTCAAATTATTTAAAATTCCTACTCTGATTCTGTTGATATTTTTTTGGAATATGAACAGCCCAGATAGCACAAAAAGTTTTCAGAACGTTCTGGCAACGTTGCACAGAAACCATTGCAACCTTTCAACGAAAGGTGAAACGGTTTTAGAAACGTTGTGACAATCGTGTAGATCTCCGTTATTAGTTTCAAAGAAAACCTTCAATCAACGTTATGGCAACGAAGTTTGTCAACCATATTTTTTCAAAAGGTGACCACAAATTGTTCTGGCAACGTTTCGAGAACCTTATGGTAAAACGTTCCTTCAAATTTGCTACAGAGTGTTGACAAGGTTCCAAATTACCGATTTGAATTTAAAACGTTTTAGCGAGAACCTCAAGTTTGAGTAATTTAATTAAAAATACCTATGAATTTGAGGTAGAAAAATTTTATGTTTTTAATTTTTTTTGTAAATAATTCGACCAAAATTGGTATGAACAGCTCTCAGACTAGTCAAATCATTCAAAAATTATTGAAACGACTTTCAGTCGCTCGGCCGGAGTAACAAAATTTGGTGGTTTATATATCCACAGCTTGTTACTTTGCTGAGAGCTCAGTTCTAACGGTAAGCCACCTAGCGGATGGGACCCAAAACTACTCATTTCGCGTTAGCAGTCGTTAGGTCTTAAAAAGCATTTAAAGTATTTAAATAAATGAAATGAAATCAAAAATCATTTTCCGGACGAGTTTTTAATAAATTTTTTTCAGTTTTATTTCTTTAATTAATTTTTACTCAAATTATTTAAAATTCCTACTCTGATTCTGTTGATATTTTTTTGGAATATGAACAGATGAAGGAGATGAAATCAAAGAATCATCTTCCGGACGAGTTTTAAGTAAATTTTTCTTTTCTTTTTTACGCATCTTTTTTCTTTTTTTTTTTTTTAAACTTGAATTCAATTATTTTTTAGTAAAAGTTTACTATCAATTGATTCAATTTAGGTGTCGTTCAATATCGTTAAAATCATTCGAACTCGACGGAGCCGCAGATTAACGATTAACAGTCGACCAAAGATATTCATGCATCACCGAAAAGCAGAAACTGTATTAGGGTAACTAAAAATAAAAAGACTTAAAAATCTAAGAGCTTTTTTTTTTAATTGATTCTTTGAAAAGTAATATTATTCTAATTAATAAATCTGCGGCTCCGTCGAGTCCGAATGATTTTAACGATATTGAACGACACCTAAATTGAATAAATTGATAGTAAACTTTTACTAAAAAAAAATTGAATTCAAGTTTAAAAAAAAAAAAAGAAAAAAGATGCGTAAAAAAGAAAAGAAAAATTTAATTAAAACTCGTCCGGAAGATGATTCTTTGATTTCATCTCCTTCATCTGTTCATATTCCAAAAAAATATCAACAGAATCAGAGTAGGAATTTTAAATAATTTGAGTAAAAATTAATTAAAGAAATAAAACTGAAAAAAATTTATTAAAAACTCGTCCGGAAAATGATTCTTTGATTTCATCTCCTTCATCTGTTCGTATCCCCGAAAACATAATATCAAAATCAGAGTAGATACTCGAATTAATTTATAATTAAAGTTTAAAAAAATGAACAGAATTCACTGTAACTCTACTGAAAGATGGTTTTTTGATTTTATTTTTTTATTTTATTCATCTGTTCGTATCTTTCGGGATAAATTCATTAATATTAACATAGATCTGAAAGTAACAACATATATACTTTTGTTTTAGTTCTGTCCAAAAAAAAACCACTCGCCGTAAATTCTTACCTTTTTAAAGGTCTTTCTTTTTAAAGATTTCATTTCTTTCGCTAGGTATAAGGTGAAACTAAAAAAAAAATGGTAAAATTTACCAATTGATACCTGAGTAGAACAAAAAACTTATGACTCCATTGAGATGAATGATTTTATCGATATTGAAGGACAATTAAAATGAATTGATTTTATTGTAAACTTTTTTTACTGATTTTTAAACATCAAGTATAAAAAAAAATTTTTATTTTGATAATTCTGTTATAGCAACTATAGCAGAAAAAACCTAAGTTGCCGTTGGTATCTTACATTTTTAAATGTTTTTTTTTTTTTTTTAATTTTATTTATCTCCAGGCTTTAAAAAAAAAAATGATATTTTAATAACTATTAATTTTTTATTTTTCAAACTATTTAATAACTAGGTATAAGGTGAAACTAATAAAATTGGTAAAATTTACCAATTGATTCCTGACTAGAACAAACAACTTATGATCACCATCACATTTGAATGCGGCAAATGTCAATGACCAAGTTGAGGTAGTTGGTACACAGCGGATGAAACTGAAATGAAACTTGATAGTCAGACAAATTCATCTTGGAAAATAAACTGAGAACAATAAACCTTATCCGTGTTGGTGTATTGACTCAGAATTTATAAGTTCCAGTAATGATTTAAATGTATTTACTTGCCTGACAATTTGAATAATTCCATGAGACATTGATCACACTTAAACTACCTCAACTTGGTCATTGACATTTGCTGCAGCAGGTTAAGGTAGTTGGTATATAGCGGATAAAACTAAAATTAAACTTGATAGTCAGACAAATTCATCTTGGAAAATAAACTGAGAACAATAAACCTTATCCGTGTTGGTGTATTGACTCAGAATTTATAAATTCCAATGATGATTTAAATGTATTTACTTGCCTGACAATTTGAATAATTCCATGAGACATTGATCCCACTTAAACTACCCCAACTTGGTCATTGACATTTGCTGCAGCAAGTTAAGGTAGTTGGTATATAGCGGATAAAACTAAAATTAAACTTGATCGTCAGACAAATTCATCTTGGAAAATAAACTGAGAACAATAAACCTTATCCGTGTTGGTGTATTGACTCAGAATTTATAAGTTCCAGTAATGATCTAAATGTATTTACTTGCCTGACAATTTGAATAATTCCATGAGACATTGATCACCATCACATTTGAATGCAGCCAATGTCAATGACCAAGTTGAGGTAGTTAGTACACAGCGGATAAAACTGAAATTAAACTTGATAGTCAGACAAATTCATCTTGGAAAATAAACTGAGAACAATAAACCTTATCCGTGTTGGTGTATTGACTCAGAATTTATAAGTTCCAGTGATGATTTAAATGTATTTACTTGTCTGACAATTTGAATAACCCCATGAAACATTGATCACCATCACATTTGAATTCAGCAAATGTCAATGACCAAGTTGAGGTAGTTGGTACACAGTGGATAAAACTGAAATTAAACTTGATAGTCAGACAAATTCATCTTGGAAAATAAACTGAGAACAATAAACCTTATCCGTGTTGGTGTATTGACTCAGAATTTATAAGTTCCAGTGATGATTTAAATGTATTTACTTGCCTGACAATTTGAATAAGTCCATGAGACATTGATCACACTTAAACTACCTCAACTTGGTCATTGACATTTGCTGCAGCAAGTTAAGGTAGTTGGTATATAGCGGATAAAACTAAAATTAAACTTGATAGTCAGACAAATTCATCTTGGAAAATAAACTGAAAGCAGTAAACCTTATCCATGTTGGTGTATTGACTCAGAATTTATAAATTCCAATGATGATTTAAATGTATTTACTTGTCTGACAATTTGAATAACCCCATGAGACATTGATCACCATTCACATTTAAACTACCTCAACTTGGTCATTGACATTTGTTGCAGCAATTTTCACTGGATAAATAAATCTCTACAGCACCAGCAGAAGGTTTCACAAGTTCAACTCACTCTAACTCATAGATGATTATCATAGGGAGACTTTAGATATTTTGTTTTGAAAAATTATAGCCAAATATTTTTCTATAATTATTGATGGTTAACGGTCATAATATTTATTAATTAAATTATGTTAATAGTGAATTTAGCGTGATGCCGCTGTATATTTTATTATATCCTACTTTTTTAATTACTTAATTATTTCTAAATCATGTAATAAAATAATAATAATTATGACCGCTGTCTTTTGCTCAGCTGCTCGGGTCTCGGCGGCTCGGCCTCTTGCGTGCGCGCACCTCACCTGCGCAGCCTGCTCGCATGCCTTGCTGCAGGCTGCAAGAGTGAGACAGCGTTACGTAAGATCCGGTTTAAGCCACATGCAGCGCATGTAGAGAAACCGGATGCTCAGGGACTGGAAACGAAAAAATTTCTAAAGGAAATCACCGTTTCGAATTTTGAGACGGTCATAACTTCTTTACGCAGAAATTTTTCAGGATGATTTTTTTTTTAATCTTCTCAGGGGATCTTAGGCTACGCGTAGAATATATGGTCAAGGAAAAATAATCATCCTAATAGTGTTTTTTTCATGAACGACCTAACCTAAAACCGAATTTCAATGTATATAAAGCGTACGCTTTAATGGCAGTCGGTTAAAAAAACCTACTCGCCGTCAAAGTGCTACCGCACTTTAGGATACATGTTAAAAATATACTTAGTTTTTAGCTCTTAATTATAATTTTAATTTTTAGCTAGTAATAAATTGACGATAGTAAAAATAAAAAATTTAAAAAAAAGGGAGTTTAAATTTTTCTTTTTCATGAAAATGTAAACTAAAAATTTTGAAATATTCATAAATAAATAAATGAACAAATAAATATGTGAAAATATTTGTTTAAGTTTATTATAGTTAAATCCATCATCTCTAACGTTAATGTGTGGTTAAGTGGCTAAAGTCACTGCTCTCTATTTTGCCGTCTCAAGTTCGATTCTATGTGCTTTTTTTTTTTTTTTTTAATAAATTATACGCTCTTTAGGTGTTTTTGAGGACATTTTCTAACTTTTAAAAATTTTTATTAATAAATGCATTGGTACACTTATTTTTAAAATTTTTAATTTTTTAATAACTTTATGGAGGATAAATGAATGAAAAAAAAAATTTTTTCAGGAAAATATTTTTATTTTGGTAATAAATTTTTATAAATATGAGAAAATATTTGATCAAGTTTATTATAGTTAAATAAATGAAATTTCATAATCAAGCCCCGAAGGGGCACAACTTAAATATTAGTTATAATCCATTATCTCTAACTATAATGTGTGGTTTGGTAGCTAGAGTCACCGCTCTCTTTTTTGCCGTCACAGGTTCGAATCATTGTGCTTTTTTTTTTTTAACAAATCATAGTCATACGCTCTTGAGGTGTTTTTAAGGACATTTTCTAACTATTAAAATTGTTATTAATAAATGCATCGGTACTCTTACTTTTAAAAATTTTAATTTTTTAATAACCGTGTGGAGGATAAATGAATGAAAAAAAATAATTTTTTCAGGGGCATTTTTTTATTTTGGTAATAAATTTTCCTAACAATAAATGAACAGATTCATTATGATTCTTCATAATGATCAACAAATAACATTTCTAATCAAGCAATTAGTAATTCATTTTCATTGGAATAAAAGAAAATGTTTATTCAAAAATAAAGTGACTGTACTTAAAATGCCCCTCCTCTTCTTGGTATCTTGAATGTATCGACTCTATGACCAGTGTGTCCGATCCCGGCCCAGGGGGTACCGAGAAATTTAAAAATCTTCCGGCGAAGATCAGGCAAACAAAAAACATACAAAACCTTGGGCGGCTGGGTTCAATAAATAAATAAATGAATAAATAAGTAAATAAATAATCCCCCAAACTTAACAACCCAAAAATCCTGGGCATTGAGACTAAAATAATCAATAATTAAATGAATAAATAAAACCCAAGCAAGAGAACCCAACAACGCTGGTCATTCATGTTTTCGTTTTTTTTTATTTTTTATTCATTTATTTTTATTTTTAAATAAATAAATAAATAGACCCACAAAAAAACAAATCAATAACGCAGGGCGTTAAAGTTTTTTATGAACAATCAAAAATTAAATAAACAAACAAACAAAGCTAGACGACCTAATAATGCTTGGCATCCGGGTTTTTTTAAATAAATAAATTAATGGACTGCCAAGCGCGTCAACCCCATTACGCTCGGCGTCTGAGTTTTTTTTATTACATAATTTAACCAATAAATTAATAAACTACCAAGCTCTACAACCACATAATGCTAGGCATCCGAGTTTTTTAAATAAATGAACTAATAAATAAATTAACAGAACGCCAAGCACTACAACTCCATAACGCTGGGCGTTCGAGTTTTTCTAGTAAATAAATTAGAAAAAAAATTAACAAACTACCAAGCACTACAACCCCATAACGCTGGGCGTTCGAGTTTTTCTAGTAAATAAATTAAAAAAAAAATGAACAAACTACCAAGCTCTACAACCACATAACGCTAGGCATCCAAGTTTTTTAAATAAATGAACTCATAAATAAATTAACAAAACGCCAAGCACTAGAACCCCATAACGCTGGGCGTTCAAGTTTTTCTAGTAAATAAATTTAAAAAAAAATGAACAAACTACCAAGCTCTACAACCACATAACGCTAGGCATCCAAGTTTTTTAATTAAATGAACTCATAAATAAATTAACAAAACGCCAAGCACTAGAACCCCATAACGCTGGGCGTCCAATTTTTTTTTAAATAAATGAACAAATATATCAATGAACCATCGAACAATACAACCCCGTACACTGGGCATCCGAATTTTTCTAATAAATAAATTAATCAATCACCAAGCGCTGAAACCCCATAACGCTGGACGTCCGAGTTTTTTTTTTTAAATAAACTAACTATCCGCAAGGCAATAAAACCCCATAACACTGGAAGTACGTTTTTTTTTTTTTTTTTTTTATAAATTAACTAACCACCAAGCAATAAAACCCCATAACGCGGGATGTCCGAGTTTTTCTAATGAATAAATTAATAAATAAACTAACGAACCGTAGGGCATATTAACCCCATAACACTGGGCATCCGAGTTTTTCTAATAAATAAATTAATAAATAAATTAACAAACCGCCAAGCACTACAACCACATAACTCAGGACGTCCGAGTTTTTCTAATAAATAAATTAATAAATAAATTAACAAAACGCCAAGCACTACAACCCCATAACGCTGGGCGACCGAGTTTTTTTAATCAATTAATTGATAAACCACCAACCGCTACAGCCCTATAACGTTAGACGTCCGAGTTTTCTAAAAAAAAAAATAAATAAATAAATTAACAAACATCCATGCCCTACAATCCCATTACGCTCAGTGTCTGAGTTTTTTTTATTACTAATTTAATAAATTAATTAATAAACTGCCAACCGCTACAACCTCATAACGCTGGACGTCTGAGTTTTTTTTCAAAATAAATTAACTAACCACCAAGCACTAAAACCCCATGAAGCTGGGCATCCAAGTTTTACTAATAAATTAATTAATAAACTGCCATGCGCTACAACCCCATAACAGTGGGCGTCCGAGTTTTTCAATTAAATAAATTGATAAACCGCCAAGCGCTTCAGCCCCATACCGTTGGATATCCAAGTTATTTTTTTAATTAATTAACTAACTGCCAAGGACTAAAACCCTATAACGCTGGACGTCCGAGTTTAAAAAAAAAAAAAATTAATAAATAAATTAACAAACTGCCGTGCCCTACAATCCCATTACGCTCGGCGTCCGAGTATTTTTTTATTACATAATTCAATAAATAAATTAACAAACTGCTATGCCCTACAACCCCATAACACTGGGCGTCCGAGTTTTTCAAATAAATAAATTGATAAACCGCCAAGCGCTACAACCCCATAACGTTGTACATCCGAGTTTTTTTTTTAAATAAATTAACTAACCGCCAAGCACTAAAACCCCATAACGCTGTGCGTCCAAGTTTTTCAAATAAATAAATTGATAAACCGCCAAGCGCTACTACCCCATAACGTTGGACGTCCGAGTTTTTTTTTTTAAATTAATTAACTAACCGCCAAGCACTAAAACCCCATAACATTGTGCGTCCGATTTTTTCTAATAAATAAATATTAATTGATTCATTAAAAAAAACTCGGACGTCCAGCGTTATGGGGTTGCAGTGCCTGGCAGTTTGTTAGTTTATTTATTATTTAAAATATTTAAAAAAATCTGACGTCCAGCGTTTTGGAGTTGTAGCGCTTGGCGGTTTATTATTTTATTTATTAGAAAAATTTGGAAGCACAGCGTTATGGGGTTTAAGTGCTTGGTGGATAAGTAATTTATTTTAAAAAAAAAAACAAAAAAAAACTCGAACGTCCTGCGTTAAGGGGTTGTATTATTTGGCGGTTCATTCATATATTTATTTACTTATTCAAAAAAACTCGGACGCCCAGCTTCATGGGGTTTTAGTGCTTGGTGGTTAGCTAATTTATTAAAAAAAAAAACTCGGACACCCAGCGTTATGGGGTTGTGGCGCTTGACAGTTTGTTGATTTATTTATTAATTTATTCATTAAAAAAACACTTGAACGCCCTGCGTTATGGAGTCGTACTGCTTGACAGTTTGTTAATTTATTTATTGATTTATTCATCAAAAAAAAACTCGGACGTCAAGCGTTATGGAGTTTCAGTGCTTGACGGTTAGATAATTTATTTTAAAAAAAGAAACCGGACGTCCATTGTTATGGGGTTACAACGCTTGACGGCTTATTAATTTATTTATTAGTAAAACTCGGATGCCCAGTGTTATGGGGTTGTAATGTTAGGTAGTTCATTTATATATGATTTTATTTATTAAAAAAAACTTGGACGCTCAGCTAAATGGAGTTTTAGTGCTTTGTGATTAGTTAATTTATTTAAAAAAAAAAAAAAAAACCAGAACGCCTAGCGTTATGGGGTTGTACTGTTTGGTGGCTCATTTAGTTATTTATTTATTTAAAAAAAAAAAACTTAGACGTCTAGCGTCATGTAGTTTTTGGGCTTGACGGTTAGTTAATTTATTTTAAACAAAACAACTCGGACGTCCAGAGTTATGGGGTTGTAGCGCTTGGCAGTTTGTTAATTTATTTATTAATTTATCTATTAGAAAAACTCGGACGCCCAGTGTTATGGGGTTGATATGCCCTGTGGTTCATGAGTTTATTTATTAATTACTTTATTAGAAAAAATTGGATGTCCTGCGTTATGGGGTTTTTTTGCTTGGCGGTTAGTTAATTTATAAAAAAAAAAAAAAAAAAAAAAACTCGGACTTCCAGCGTTATGGGGCTTTATTGCTTGATGGATAGTTAATTTATTTTAAAAAAAAGCTCAGACATCCAGCTTTATGGGGTTGTGGCGTTTGGTGGTTTAGCAATTTATTTATTTGAAAAACTCAGATGCTCAGCGTTATGGGGTTTTATTGCTTGGCGGTTGGTTACTATATTAAAAAAAAAAAACTCGGACGTCCAGCGTTATGGGGTTTCAGTGCTTGGCGATTGATTAATTTATTTATTAGAAAAATTCGGATGCCCAGTGTAGGGGGTTGTATTGTTCGGTGGTTCATTGTCATATTTGTTCATTTATTTTAAAAAAATCGGATGCCCAGCGTTATGGAGTTGTAGTGCTTGGCGTTTTGTGAATTGATTTATGAGTTCATTTATTTAAAAAAACTTGGATGCCTAGCGTTATGTGGTTGTAGAGCTTGGCAGTTTGTTGATTTTTTTTTAAATTAATTTATTAGAAAAATCCAGACGCCCAGCGTTATGGTGTTGTAGTGCTTTGCGTTCTGTTAATTTATTTATTAGTTCATTTATTAAAAAAACTCGGATGCCTAGCATTATGTGGTTGTAGAGCTTGGCGGTTCATTAATTTATTTATTAAATTATGTAATAAAAAAAAACTCGGACGCCGAGCGTAATGGGGTTGAAGCGCTTGGCGGTCCATTAATTTATTTATTTTAAAATACCCGGACGGCCAGCGTTATTAGGTTGTAGATGCATTAGGGATTATTTATTTATTTATTTATTCATTTTTTCACAATAAAACCAGTACGCCCGGACAAAAAAAATCAGCTGCTTTGGCAACTACTAAATCAGTTGATTTGGCAGCTGCTAAATCAGCTGCTTTAGCAGCTGCTAAATCAGATGCTGATTTGAAACACTTTATCAGCTGATTCGGAAGCTGCTAAAGCAGCTCATTTAGCAGCTGCCAAATCAACTGATTAAGCAGCTGTTTCATAAATTTTGGCAAAATAAATATTTAGCTCGCAGCATTTCTCAATATTTAACAACAAAAAATAAAAAAGAATAATGATTAAATAATAAGTAATAAATACGCAATATATTGATTGATATATATTTCTTGATTTTACTGTACTTTATTTTCCAAATTAAATTGAAATTTGAAATAAAGCAAATTTCGAAATGGAGTATCATTACAAATCTCGAGAAACGAATTGAACGTTGAATGATAACGAAAAGTTTCTCTTCGATGTCTTCAATTGAACGTCAGGTATTAATTATTAAAGGCCACATCACCAATTCAACCTGATAACGCTAGCAGTAACATATATGGGGTCACTGGAATCCCTGCATATTTTGATACAGTACCAAAATAGAACTTTATATTACGAGTAACCAAAAACGCGAATCAAAGATTCAATTTTGAGGTTAGAGTGACTAGCAGTACTATACAATTTTTTCAATGACAAGATTCCTGCTTTGAGATAAGAAAACGAGAAATTGTAAATTTATTAAAAATTTTAATTTATACTTAACGCTAGTTACAAACATTATTTTTTTTTTCTTAAGAAAACAGCTGCTAGAAAGCACAAAAATTTACGTACATGCCTGAACTTTCCCATACATACATGCTATGAAAAAGATGCATACTTATTGAAAATATCGTTCCTTGAAGAGAACAAATTTTTTTATGCCTTATAAGTTCGTGTAAGACACCATTTTTTTTTTGCTAGACACCCAAATGTACAATAACCGCTCTTTCTGAATCGAGGGTCTAAACATAAGGGTCCCATTTAAAAAATTTGGGATTTGGGTCCATAGGGCCCAAAGGCCAAACAATATATTTTTAATAAAAACTTATAAAGCAGCTGCTTTATAAATTACAATAACCGCTCTTTCTGAACCTAGGGTCAAACAATAAGGGTCCCACTTAAAAACCCGGGATTTAGTTCCATAGGGCCCAAAGTAAGGCCAAACAATATATTTTTAACAAAAATTTATAAAGCAGCTGATTTATGAAGCAGCTGAAAAAGCAGCTGCTAAAGCAGCTGATAAAGTGTTTCAAATCGGCAGCTGCTTTATCAGCTGCTTTTTTTTGCCCGGGCGCCCAGCTCTGTTGGGTCGTCTAGCTTTGTTTGTTTGTTTATTTAATTTTTGATTGTTCATAAAAAACTTTAACACCCTGCGTTATTGATTTGGTTTTATTTGGTTTATTTATTTATTTATTTAGAAATAAAAAAAAAATAAAAAAAAAATTAAAAAAAAAAACAAAAACACGAATGACCAGCGTTGTTGGGTTGTCTTGCTTGGGGTTCATTTATTCATTTAATTATTGATTATTTTAGTCTCAATGCCCAGGGTTTTTGGGTTGTTAAGTTTGGGGAATTATTTATTTACTTTTTTATTCATTTATTTATTTATTGAACCCAGCTGCCCAAGTTTTTGTGTGTTTTTTGTTTGCCTGATCTTCGCCGGAAGATTTTTAAATTTCTCGGTACCCC
This sequence comes from Encarsia formosa, assembly GCA_038277355.1. Classification (NCBI taxonomy): domain Eukaryota; kingdom Metazoa; phylum Arthropoda; class Insecta; order Hymenoptera; family Aphelinidae; genus Encarsia; species Encarsia formosa. The sequence continues at coordinate 25,961,080 of CM076187.1, forward strand.
CTGGGCCGGGATCAGACACACTGGTCACAGAGTCTATACATTCAACATACCAAGGAGAGGGAGGGCATTTTAAGTACAGTTACTTTATTTTTGAATAAACATTTTCTTTTACTTCAATGAAAATGGATTACTAATTGCTTGATTAGAAACGTTATTTGTTGATCTTTATGAAGAATCATAATGAATCTGTTCATTTATTGTAAGGAAAATTGATTACCAAATTAAAAAAATGCCCCTGAAAAAATTATTTTTTTTCATTCATTTATCCTCCACAAGGTTATTAAAAAATTAAAATTTTTAAAAATGAGTGTACCGATGCATTTATTAATAACAATTTTAATAGTTAGAAAATGTCCTTAAAAACACCTAAAGAGCGTATGAATATGATTTGTTAAAAAAAAAAGCACAAAGATTCGAACCTGTGACGGCAAAATAGAGAGCGGTGACTTTAGCCACCAAACCACACATTAACGTTAGAGATGATGGATTAGAACTAATATTTAAGTTGTGCCCCTTCGGGGCTTGATTATGAAATTTCATTTATTTAACTATAATAAACTTGATCAGATATTTTCTTATATTTATTAAAATTTATTACCAAAATAAAAATATTCTCCTGAAAAAATTATTTTTTTCATTCATTTATCCTCCATAAAGTTATTAAAAAATTAAAAATTTTAAAAATAAGTGTACCAATACATTTATTAATAAAAATTTTTAAAAGTTAGAAAATGTCCTTTAAAACACCTAAAGAGCGTATAATTTATTAAAAAAAAAAAAAAAGCACATAAAATCGAACTTGAGACGGCAAAATAGAGAGCGGTGACTTTAGCCACTAAACCACACATTAACGTTAGAGATGATGGATTAGAACTAATATTTAAGTTGTGCCCCTTCGGGGCTTGATTATAAAATTTCTTTTATTTAACTATAATAAACTTCAACAAATATTTTTACATATTTATTTGTTTATTTATTTATTTATGAATATTTAAAAATTTTTTAGTTTACATTTTCATGAAAAAAAAAAAATTTAACCTCCCTTTTTTTTTAATTTTTTATTTTTACTATCGTCAATTTATTACTAGCTAAAAATTAAAATTATTATTAAGAGCTAAAAACTAAGTATGTTTTTAACATGTATATTTAAATACTTTAAATGCTTTTTAAGATCTAACGACTGCTAACGCGAGATGAGTAGTTTTGGGTCCCATCCGCTAGGTGGCTTACCGTTAGAACTGAGCTCTCACCAAAGTAACAAGCTATGGATATATAAACCACCAAATTTTGTTACTCCGGCCGAGCGACTGAAAGTCGTTTCAATAATTTTTGAATGATTTCGATGGCCGATACGAAAAAGGGCACTTTGATGAAACTAGCGAAGTAAAAAGTAACAGCAAGGGGGTGCCGCGAATAAAATAAGCTGAAATGGCTGTTTTTAACGATTTTGGCCAAAATTATCATGCCACGTTAACAATAACAACAAAATAACAGGACGAGCTCCTCAAATGATGAGTTTACTCGTTAGCGGCGTAAAAAAAAATCCGAAAAAATTCGTAATCCAGCAGCGGAGTAAAAGATAACACGCTATCTTCTAGCGACGTAAAGAATAACACGAAATTTATACTGGCCACGTAAACTGTAACACGGAGCATGACCAACTGTGTGATGCTTATTATTTATCGCTTCAGCCGCGTAAAAAAAATTCTGACAACTACGAGCTCAGCGACGATAAAAATAACACCAGCTGTGTAAAACTAATAAATATTGTACCAGCCGCGTAAAAAATAACACGAATGATTGAATCATTATTTCGATAAGTTGAGAGCTCTTGGGACAACTAAATCGCTAATTTCAAGGCTAGCGACGATAAAAGTAACACCAGAGGTGTAAAATTAACAAAAAACGGACCAGCCGCGTAAAAAATAACACGAATAATTCTATTATTATTTCGATAAGTTGAGAGCTCTTGGGACAACTAAATTGCTTATTTCAAGGCTAGCGACGATAAAAGTAACACCAGAGGTCTAAAACTAACAAAAAACGGACCAGCCGCGTAAAAAATAACACGAATAATTGTATCATTATTTCGATAAGTTGAGAGCTCTTGGGACAACTAAATCGCTAATTTCAAGGCTAGCGACGATAAAAGTAATACCAGAGGTGTAAAACCTCCAAAAAACGGACCAGCCACGTAAAAAATAACACGAATAATTGTATCATTATTTCGGTAAGTTGAGAGCTCTTGGGACAACTAAATCGCTAATTTCAAGGCTAGCGACGATAAAAGTAAACCGACCCATGTAAAACTATAGCATTAACCACGTCAGAAGCGTAAAAACGAGCGTAAAAAATAACACGTATAGTTTCATCATTCATCTTATGACTTAACCGCTTATGAATCAACCAAATTGCTACCTTGCAATTAAAGTAATTTCTGCAGATTTTACACAGTTGGGGCTAATTTTATCGTCGCTAGCCTTGAAATTAGCGATTTAGTTGTCCCAAGAGCTCTCAACTTATCAAAATAATGATACAGTTATTTGCGTTATTTGTTACATGGCTGGTCCGTTTTTTGGAGGTTTTACACCTTTGGTGTTACTTTCATCGTCGCTAGCCTTGGAATTAGCGATTTATTTGTCCCAAGAGATCTCAACTTATCGAAAGAATGATACAATTATTCGTGTTATTTTTTACGCGGCTGGTCTGATTTTTGGTGATTTTTCTCTGGTGGTGTTACTTTTATCGTCGCTAGCCTTGAAATTAGCGATTTAGTTGTCCCAAGAGCTCTCAACTTACCGAAATAATGATACAATTATTCGTGTTATTTTTAACGTGGCTGGTCGGATTTTTGGTGATTTTTCTCTGGTTGTGTTACTTTTATCGTCGCTAGCCTTGAAATTAGCGATTTAGTTGTCCCAAGAGCTCTCAACTTATCGAAATAATAATAGAATTATTCGTGTTATTTTTCACGCGGCTGGTCCGTTTTTTGTTAGTTTTAGACCTCTGGTGTTACTTTTATCGTCGCTAGCCTTGAAATAGGCAATTTAGTTGTCCCAAGAGCTCTCAACTTATCGAAATAATGATTCAATCATTCGTGTTATTTTTTACGCGGCTGGTACAATTTTTGTTAGTTTCACACAGCTGGTGTTATTTTTATCGTCGCTGACCTCGTAGTTGTCAGAATTTTTTTTACGCGGCTGAAGCGATAAATAATAAGCACCACACAGCCGGTCATGCTCCGTGTTACAGTTTACGTGGCCAGTATAAATTTCGTGTTATTCTTTACGTCGCTAGAAGATAGCGTGTTATCTTTTACTCCGCTGCTGGATTACGAATTTTTTCGGATTTTTTTTTACGCCGCTAACGAGTAAACTCATCATTTGAGGAGCTCGTCCTGTTATGTTGTTGTTATTGTTAACGCGGCATGATAATTTTGGCCAAAATCGTTAAAAACAGCCGTTTCAGCTTATTTTATTCGCGGCACCCCCTTGCTGTTACTTTTTACTTCGCTAATTTCATCAAAGTGCCCTTTTTCGTATCGGCCGTCGATTTGACTAGTCTGAGAGCTGTTCTTACCAATTTTGGTCGAATTATTTACAAAAAAAATTAAAAACATAAAATTTTTCTACCTCAAATTCATATGTATTTTTAATTAAATTACTCAAACTTGAGGTTCTCGCTAAAACGTTTTAAATTCAAATCGGTAATTCGGAACCTTGTCAACACTCTGTAGCAACTTTGAAGGAACGTTTTGCCATAAGGTTCTAGAAACGTTGCCAGAACAATTTGTGTTCACCTTTTGAAAAAATATGGTTGACAAACTTCGTTGCCATAACGTTGATTGAAGGTTTTCTTTGAAACTAATAACGGAGATCTACACGATTGTCACAACGTTTCTAAAACCGTTCAGCAACCTTTTAACGAAAGGTTGCAATGGTTTCTGTGCAACGTTGCCAGAACGTTCTGAAAACTTTTTGTGCTATCTGGGAATAAATCAAAATTTAATAATTTCATAAACTCTAATTTAATTCCCCATCCTGCAAGTTTAACTCTAAAAAATATAAGGTGTAGTTCGAAAATAAGGCATGTTGGGATTTTCGAGATCAAAACGGAATATAAGGCCTGTATTAACAATAAAGTATATTGATTATGACCCCGATTTCCACAGTATTGCGATAATGTTTAAAACTATTTGTTCCTTAAAATGATTCTTTTACTGTTGACGTTCCAATTTTATTAAAAAATATTTGTTCTGAAGCTAGTTGACACAAAAGTGCTAACAGATCAATGTCTTGACCGACAACAACAACATTTGTAGTAAGAAACGCAGATTTTCTTGTTAAAGCTTCGCATATGACGGCAATTCTCATAATGAGAACATTTGCGTCTTCTTTAGCTGGTAGACACTGATATCCGGAAGCAGTAAAGTTTTGCATGATGACTTTAATATATTTATTTTTGTTGTTCTCATTACTTCAAAATTTATCAGCAATGAAAGAAATTCTGGTGTGAGCATCAAACTCTTAATCGGAACTCATGAACAATTTTCACGTTGTAATCGTTCGACTGTTTTAGTACTGGCTGCATTTGTTTCTTTAGCTTCAGGGTAACCGTCGATGACAACGTGGCTCTTGGGTACGTAGTAGTTCTTTACATATGACGATGGCGAGGTTTACAAAGACGAGGAAAAGATTTCAAAAGATATAATCCATGTACATCCATGTTGTATATCCATGTTGAGTCAATTGTACTCGCCAAAAACCTTGTGTTTATTCAAGTATTTTGATAAGTTTTTATTAATATTATTTTAGGTATTTTCATAATTAATAGGATGTATTATTTAACAACTACTATAATTTTTTAACTGAATTTTGGATATACAATTACAATTACGTAACAAGTTTTAATAAATTTTTAAAAAACCGATTTTTTTAGTTTTTTCAATTTTTTGAAATATTTTCCTCCGGCGATGTTATTTTTTTCCTTAAAGTAGACATTTTAAAGAAAAAAATTAGACCTGAAACGAGTCGCTAAACCAATTTCTGAAAGGAGAAAACTTGTTTAAACATGTTACCTTCTTTTGCTTAATTATTGAATTTCTCGGAAACTAGTAAATATTTTTGAACGAGATAAATTACCGCTTATTTGGGACAATAAATACTCTATTTTAGTCAAATATAATTAAACTTAAACAATTTTTGTTCAAAGGAAAAATGTAAAACTTAAAAACGCCTTTTTTTGCATTTTTCTCAAAAATTTTGAGGTTACGTCGAAAAGTTGTAGATTTTTTTATTTTCTACAACTTTAACATTTAAACTTTTTCGATAGGACGATTAGATTTCCATAAAACGCCAAAAACTATTTCTTGCCCTTTAAAAAACACCCTCTGGCGCCATTTTCGGTCAAAAATAAAATATATTTTTTTCCTGCAATCTGTGACTTATGTACTACTTATTTTCACAGTTACTCAGTAGTTACCTTTTCTTCACATTTTTTCATGATTTAAGGTAAAGGACCCAATTGTGGACCCCAAAAATCACAACTTTCGGGGTTTTTGAATTTTATAGAAAAAACCAAGCAAGTGAGGTTAATTTTTTTTGTACATACATAATTTTAGTGGTCTTAAGAATCAAAATCAATTTTTTTTATTAAAAAATTTTATTTATTTACAGAGTAATTAATGTTTAAAGTAGAGACCTTTTGGACCGTATTTTTGAAACTGTGTGTCAAAGTACCCCGATTAATGGACCTTTTTTACATGCGATATCCCCTTAACATTTTTCTTACCCCAATTAATGGACCCTGTGATTTTATTTCAAACTATTGACTTTTGAGGTTACGATTTTTGTTGACATTGAAGTTAAAAGTAGTTACAGTTTTCATTGACAAAAGTAATTTAACCACATTAGAAGATTTATAAAGCTGATATTTTAGTGTATAAAACTCGGTATGAAAGCCAAAACTAACGTCTCATTAATTGGGGTACTCGGAGTTTCATTTAAAGGTTCGTATTAATGGACCGCTGCTCTTCAGGACCATTAATTGGGGTACCTTGAGACTAGGGCCCAATTATGAGAACTGCATTATTTATTTAAAAATTTATATTTCTAACTTACAAAATTGATATAATACTAATTTTTGAAGTCTAAGCTTTTCATTGATCAGTGATACATTGCGTAAATAAATAAAGTATGCCTAGAAATTCAAGTTTGAAAGTTGCTTGATTCGCTGCAACGAGAACACCAACCTAACCCTCGAGTCAACCGACATTGTGACTTTCAAAATAAAACGGAATTATTAACGTAAACTTGAAAAAAAAATTTCGAAATATTCTTTGATAACATAAGTTTATTTTAAAATAGTTTTATGCCGATATTTGCATTAAAAAAATATTTAAAAATGATTTTTGCTGAAGGGGACCATTAATTGGGGTAAGGGGTCCACAATTGGGTCCTTTACCTTACCGATAGGATGCCTATACTATTACTGAAATTGCGGTAACTGTTACCACATATAGGAGGTATGGATCTTCTTTTAAGTCGTTGAAGTACGAATAACTATTGTATTGATACAAAATAAGAAAAGTATTTTTTAATGTTTGTTTGAAATGTATCTTTAAATTATGATAATGTCTTAAATTCTGATTTTCAGGTCAAAAAAAGTTATCATTCACGTTCCATATGTGATTAAGGACCTAAAACATACACACACAGTCTACAAGATTATAAAGCCTGAACATAAGTTAAAGAATTGGAATAGTGCTACTTCTAATCTTGGTCTTCAAGAGATTAAAAAAAAATAAAAAAGCAAAATAAAAGGCTTTTTTATTAATTTTAAAAGCAACTAGTTACATGAGAATTTCTATAAGTAATGGTATATACACACTGTAATGAATAAAAGATCCTTATACAAAGTAATAAGAATTAGAACATAATATGAAATTACTTAAGCTGCAGAAAAAATTTTTGCTCTTGTTTTCAATTTAAAAATTATTTTCTTATCGTTATCCGACCCTAATTTTTAGGTTATCCCTAGGATTTATAAAATTAAATAAAATTTTTCTCAGTGAAACTTCATAGTTAAAGTACGGTTTATATACTATTTACATCACCAACAAAAATTTCTATTCTACATAAAAAATTGTACAATGACTTCAGAGTTTCGGAGACTCCCCATTTCTCTTTTTCAGTTCCACGTTTTGGATCCTACTTCAGGAGCATCAATAGACTGTCAGTCGACGGGGGGCGTATATATAACCTACTATATTATAAAGTAGTTTTCCTTCTTTCATGCCCCCTCCCTTGCTATGCCCTCCCCATGTCCTTTTTTTCATTAAAAAAAAATGCTTAAGTAATCGTAAAACTGTCCCAAAATGCTTATTTTCTTGTTTATTTATTTTTCTTATAATTATCTTCCCATGCCCCCCCCCCATGTCTTTTTTATCACCCACGCCACCCATTTTTTATATTTTTATTCCAAAATTTTATTTTAAAAATTAAATTTAAAAATTACTTTAATCATTTTAATCTAATTGTTTATTTTAATTTAATTAATAATTCTTTTCTATATTTTATACGCTAGAAGCTACAAAATTATTGCATGAGTCACTATAAGTTTAATAATAAGGATAAGCACAAGGGTCGGCGCGAGAGTATTCACAAAGGTTCGTATGAGAGTATATAAAGGGGTAGCTACAAAGTAGGTATAAAGGTAGAAACAAGGTTACTAACAAGAGTAGGCGCGATGATACGTACAAAGGTATGCACGAATGTAGGTATACGGATACGCACAGGTGTAGATACAAGTTTATGCAAGAGGGTAGGCACAGGCGTGAACACGAGAGTAGGTACGAATTTAGTACAAGGGAGGATAAGATAGTAATTACGAGAATGGGCAAAGCAGTAGAAATAAGGATAGGTACAAAGATATACACAAGGGTATGCGCAGGAGTAGATAAAAAATTAAGCACGTGCGTAGATTCAGGGTTGGAATTTTAAGAAGAAAAAAATTAAGGACAGAGTAAGTACAGTAGTACGAAGAGATATAAGAACAATAAAAAGTGAATGATAGAAACCTAAGTAAAAAAGGGGAAGTTATAAAGAAATAAACCAGTGCATGTACAGAAATAGGTTCAACAGTACGAACAAGTATAAGGTAAGCACAAGTATAGGAACATTAGTTATGGTACCAGGATAAGCACACGAATACGAACCAAAAAAAGAACAAAAGTAGGAATAAGATTATTAACAGGGGTAAACACAAGGGTTGGCGCGAAGGTAGCCACTAAGGTTCAAACGAGGGTAGGCAGAGGAGTCGCTACAAAAGTACAAACAAGGTTAAGAACAATTGTAAGCACGATAATACGTACTAAGGTATGCACTAAAGTAGGTAGACGAACAAACATAAAAAGAAAGATAGGCACAAGAGTAAATACAAGGACAGCTACAAGAGCAGAAACAATCGTAGCTACGAGGGCAGTTACGAATGTAGACACAGGGGTAAGCATTAGCATAAATCTCTGAGGGGTTGGCGAGCAGAGCGAGAAGGGGGGGTACCCCCCCCCCCCCAGTATATATATCCTACTATATTATATTGGAGTGAGGTGAGCAAAGTTGAGCAAAAAATGAGGAGCAACCAAAATCAAAAAATAAGTAAAAATAAGGTTTTTCGTCCATTTTAAGCTATTTTAAGGACGAAAAACCTTATTTTTACTTTTGTTTTGATTTTGGCTGCTCCTTGGCTGCTCCTGTCTGCTCCAGGCTGCTCATCTTCATCATTTTTGTAGGTACCTAAGGAGCAGCCATTTGAGTACTAAATTAAAATAAAAATTTGAAAATTTTCAAATTTTAGTGTTAATTTTTGTTTTTATTTTTGTTGTACAGTACATAAATCGATTTTATTTTTTCAAACAACTATTTTGATGTGTTTTTGAAAAAGATTAATCTTTTTTTTCGAATGACTACTTCCAAAATCTTTGACGACTCATTCAAAGTACTCCCAACGGAAGCTTAGGCGGGCTGCTGAGGAAAAGTAGCACACAGAGGGGTCTTTAGAAAATTTTTTTTCATAAATTAAAAATAAAGACAACGAAGTAAGAAAGAGACATGCGGTTGGTCTCATGTTAAAGCTGACATGTTTTTCATAGAGAAAAAGTGGTTTTAGATATTAATTAAATCCTAATAAAACACATAATTGCATTTAATAATTGAGAGAGTAACCATAAACTTGTATTTTTGTCATCAAATACAAACTATTAGAAGAAAAATCCCGTTTACTTGATATCGTTACCAAACGTATGCAGGAGAATTTTTTGAAAAAAAAAAAAAAACCATGAAAAATAAGTTTAGAAAGTAATTTTACATTTCTACTTCTAGAATCCGACTTTAAACATATTTTCATCCCCTTTCTGTACGAAAATGTTAAAGATTTAAACGCAAGATCGTGTTATGAATGTCTGTGTACATGAAAAATACTTACAAGGAGAGGCTACATCCTGCGGGTCACCGATCCTAACAAAACTTTGGGGATTGTTTTCTAATATCAAAAAATGAAGAAATCCATCAATAATTCCGTCCAATGGGCCCTTGATTTTAATTCGCCATGTATCTCAAATGGCATTTGTTGCACTTTTTTGGTTTATTAGCTAATTTTTCAATCCTGTTCAAAGCCTATTGCACAAGGAAAAATATTCTTAAGTTCACTTTAGTAGAGTTTGGCCCTGTGCTAAGAGGATTTCTAAAAGCGTTTTTAGGGTTTTTTTTTGGCTTTTTTAAACTTTAATAGTACGTGGGCGACTTTGACATCAAAAATGATGTCTAAGAATATTTTTCCTCAAAGATTCATGAAAAAACAAGAAGAATGCGAGGTTGCAGAATTCTGTAAGGGCTATAGACTTTGAACAGAAATTTTTCAAAAAAACCGAAAAAGTTCTAAAAATGCCATTTGAGCTATATGGCAAATCAACATCAAGGGCCCATTGGACGGAATTATTGATGGATTTCTTCATTTTTTGATATTAGAAAACGATCCTCAAAGTTTCGTTAGGATCGGTGACCTGCAGGGTGCAGCCTCTTCTTGATAGATAAAACTTGATTCGTCAACTCTAAAGGCCAGTCTTCATAGTAGTTTTCTTTTTTTTTCTTTTTTTTTTTTTACTTATTTATAGTTGAAACTTTTATGCTCCATACGTGCTAATTGACGTCTTGTTCCCTACACTGCTTCGCATTAGCCCATGGTCTAAGTAGACCATGTGGAGTACGGGAAACCCAGAGTATATGCCCCATTCGAGTTTATCGAAAGACCAGCGCTGAACCGGCAAGCTCATAGTAGTTTATTGACTATCTTTAAAATCACATGGAATTTAAAAATAAACTGAAAAATTAAATTAATAATCAGAATATACTTAAATATTTGAGTCATCCTAAAATATAAAAATGTAAATTTGAGCACTCCGAAGTCAAGTTTTTTTTTTTTTCCTAGCAAAAATTATATAGTGAATAACATTAGTTAAACGATCCATAAAAAATTATTTTTCGAACTTTTAGATACAATAAACTCAAGTTTTCGGACTCTCTTTTAAAATTCAGGAGTTCAAGATTCAGGAGTTCAGAAACGTAATCTTTGAGTCCACTTTGAAGCGAAGATGAGAAAATACTCTAAAATGAGAGTTGCGATGTAAACAAAAGTGTGAGTCGAGTGTAGAATGTACTTTTCATCACTGACAGTACTGATTTTTTAAAACAACAATTTAATACCGCAATTACTTTTAATAATTTAAGAATAAATTAAAAAATTACATAGTAAGTCCACCAAACTAGTTTTCGGCCTCAACTTAAGAATGCAGTAGCTTGAATTTATTGAGCTTCTATAATCCCATAACTGACATGTTCAAGCTTCTACAACCCCATAAGCGAACTCGTTGAATTCCTTTGTCCCCTTATCTGATATGAACAAGTTTCTTCAACATTAAATCAACTTTTCCGAGCTTATACATATGTATGTATAACCCCATCACTGATATGGTCAAGCTTCTACAATCCCATAAACAAATTCATTGAGTTCCTACAACCCAAAAACTGACACGTTCAAGCTTCTTTAACCCTAAATCGACTTTGTCGAACTCCTACAAACCCATAACTGACATGATCAAGCTTAGTTAACTCTAAACCGACTTTTCAGAGCTTCTTCAACTCCATAACCGAATTCGTTGAGCTCCTACAACCCCAAAACGGACGTAGACAAGCTTCTACAATCACAAAACCAACTTCATCGAGCTTTAACACCCAATAGTTATGTGATGAAGGAGATTGACAACTTTGGTTATGGAGCTGTAGAAACTTGATATCAGTTATGGTGCTGTAGAAGTTCCTGGAGTTGTTGGCCAGGCGGTCAACTATTGGGACTGAGACTGGAGAGCGCCACCTATGCTGAGTCCAGGTGAAACTTCCCGAACGGTGGCCTTGTTGGATTTAGTGAATTACGTGTGATTCAGATAGAAACTTCCCCAACGGCGGCCATGTTTTGATCCCCACCGTGAATGCAGTTTCAGTCTCAATCAGGCTTAGCTTAGTCCCCAGAAGGTTGCAGATCCGCGTATTCGGCCAGACCGGCCCAAGCTCGGTTGACCTAAGCCATTACCTGTAGTCTTGCTGCAACGTATCGGCCAGCAGCTTGTTTGATCGCACATTTACTTAAATCCAACTAATTTATAATTCTGTCCTGTGTCCACACTACGCATGACATTGTCATCCTTACATTAAATAAACTATATGCAAAAATATCAGTTTACACTAATTGTATTTTAAAATTCATTTGATTTAAACGTTTCTGAAAAATAATGATACTGACAAAGAAATACTTTACATTAGACTTGACGTTTTTTTTTTTTTTTTTTATCATTATTATATTTTATGTCTTTTGACTGGTTTGTATGATAAAAATTATACCTTGATATTTTTACTGATTTTCCAACATTAGATATGGAAAACAATTTTTTATTTTGATAATTCTGTTATAAAAACTATACAGCAAAAACCCAATTCGCCGTTGATACCTTACATTTTTTAAAGTTTCTTAAAGATTTCATTTATTTCACTAGATTTTGAGTTTTTGGCGTAAGAACTAAACTATGTTTGGAAAAATTTGTTTAGTTGCTTTTTTTTATCATTCGATCGAAAATTTTTTCTCAAATCTTTTTCTGATCTTACTAGTTTATTTTATAATTTTTTTATCATTTCATTTACCCTAAATCTCAATTTTTCAGGTTTGAAGCATGCTAGTTTTATTCAAAATTTGATCTATTTGTAAAAAAAAAAACAACTTAAAACATACGACTGAATTGACTTATATCCCATACAATTTGAAGGTTTCACAAAAGTTTTGCAATCTGTGCTTGTAACAGAGATATTCACTAAGCTAATACACCCATAGGAGTAATATTAATTACTTTTTTTCCATGTTTAATTAGTCTTTTTCATTAGCGAGTCGCATAATAGTTTGTAGGTCGAGAGTAGATGAAACAATAAGAGATCCCCCTCACCCCGACACATCCCCCTCAGATATCCCAGGGCGTTCCCCCTCACCCCAACACATCCCCCTCAGATAAACCAGGGCGATCCTCCTAAAATAACCCGGGGCTTACTACCTCAAAAATAACACAGAGCGATCCACCCGAAGGCGATCTGATTTCGTCTCACCGTATTACACCAGCCATATTACATCAGCAGACACCCACCGTACTACACCCACCGTACTGCACCAGCCACGGCAAGGTACCTGCGGCTGCTCGCGGGGATTCACCTCGCTCTGAGCCACAATAATATTTATTAAACATCGTTAAAAATTATTTTATAAGTGAAAAATTATTTACAATATTTACAACTTTAAAATTATTTATGAAAAATTATTTTTTCAAGTAGGGGTTTTAAATAAAAATAGTTAATTTCTAAAAAATCATTTTTTTTTAAATTACTTAAAACTATAGTATATAATTACAAATGAATTAAATTTTTTTCTTTAATTTTTTCAAATTTCATCTTTTTTTCATTTTTCTTTTCAAAAGTTTTTTTTTCTTCTTGAAGCTTTTGAAAGCTTTTATATTGTTCATCTTGACGATTTTTTCCCTAGAATAACTTTTAAAATCTGAGGACTTTTCAATCTAAAGTTGAATCTAAAGCGCTCCAACTATTTCTTTTGCATTGCCCTAGTAACGTAAACTAATGTGGCCTTTTGTAGCGAATCGCGAGCTATATCGCCAATCGATCTGTAAGGTTCACGACCTGATTCCCAACTCAGACCGTGATAATTACGTTCTAAATTACTATTGATGTCTTTATAAGTTTTAGTAAGACGACTCAGGGGATACGGTTCTTTGAATAGACAAACTTTTGGGTCTGTGTCTTCTTCGAGCAAAGTAGTAGCTAACTCTTTGATTATGTAATCGTGATCTTTACTGATATCTCTTCCTTGTTAAATAACGCTTCCCGGCTGTACGAGGCCGAGCATGTCCACGACGTAGCGCATCTTGACGATTGATGATCGCTCAATTATTAATTTTTTCTTTTTATACTAGTTTTTTAACGTCTCCACTCACTGAATTGTACTGAACGATTTAATCTTGTATTATACAGTATGCAGCGGTGCCAGCTGGAAAATTGTCTCTTGATTCGATCTCCAACCGAACGTCTACTGATGCGCTCTTGAGTGACTCGTTAACTTTCGAGCAATCGATGACTATTAGAGGAATTTTCTCGATAAACTGTGATTTGTTTAGAGTAGGTTCGGGGTCTTTACTGTAGTATGAGTTTTGAAAATAAGCGTAAATTTCTTAGATGATCGCGTACTCGTTCTTTACAATATTGAGATTCAAGTTATTGTAGGGATAGTACTAGGAATTCAAGAAACGCTTAACGTTGCTCAAGTTGTAATAATCAAAGTGACCGGCATTTGCGGTATTGAGAGATTTTCGATTGGTTTCTAAGCTAATGATGATGAAACGAGGTTTTTCCGGTTAATTTGAAGTTTTTACAGTCCAAACGTGCTTGGAAGTAGCGGGAAGTAATGGGTACTCGGAAAATTTTTTTCATCTAAAGCTCATTGTGATTGGACGATCTTTTTCGAGAAATTGGAGCAAGCCTAGTCTGCGAGAATCTGAGACCAAAACGTAAGGCATTAGCCACTTAATTTTTGTCAGTTTAATACTGACTGTTTGAAAAGTATCATTGCCACTCGAGTTTGTCTTTGTTTGAATGATGGCGTTCAAGTCATCTCTGGATCGAATGAGAATTAATTCGAGCTTTACGTTGACTACAATTTTACGACAATTTTCGACAAAACCAAGTATCATGCTCAGAGGAATGAAAACGTCAAAATAACCATCACCGTTTACAAGTTGAGGCTTTTCCGTGAGACCAAACCAACCGGCATTTTGTGCAAGTAAACTCTAATTAGGATTAAACGAGAGCCAATTTTTCATGAGAGTGGAGAGACCAACATTTTTGCATCGATCAATCTCGATTCCGTTTAACTCTAAACGAATGTCATCGAATAAGTAACAGATACCATTGTTAACGAATTTTTTTCTGGTTTTTTATTTGTAGTGGGATCAAAAAGACGACCACATATGTGAAGTAAGCTATGACATCATGGTTATAGAAACAAATCTTGATGTTGAATTGCTCTACGAATCTCATCGTTGTTGTTGTAATTAGTCGCGGTATAAGGTTGATGTGCGTGTATCTTGTAGTGAGGGATACTTTCGTCGAACGCTACCGGACTCTGAATGTTTAGAATGCCTTCCATTTTTCCAACAGCAAAAGAATATTCAAGTTATTTTCCACCAGAAACTATTTTTAGTCCTAGAGTCTTGAGAAACTGGATATTCTACCGTGTTGACGCTTTGATTGTTCGTCGATAACTGACCGAAGAACCGCATGATGCAGTGCTTTTATAATCTGTCGTTTGAAATAATTTTCCGTTGTACACGATTCCCATTATGATGATTTTATGTGCAGGCGAATAGTTATTTCTTCTTCTCGAAAATTAACTAGTTTTCCGTCTTGATTGACAATACGCAACTGAATGTTATCTATACACTTGATGGACACCGGTAAATAAATTACATGCGAGGGAATTCCGATAATTTTGAAACCAGGATCCTCGACAGGGAAAAATTCGTGAATCGTGTGAGCTTTTTTGTTATTTATATAGGCACCTGTAGTTATATTACACTCGACTCTCAACGATTAGTGTAAACTGATATTTTTGCATATAGTTTATTTAATGTAAGGATGACAATGTCATGCGTAGTGTGGACATAGGACAGAATTATAAATTAGTTAGATTTAAGTAAATGTGCGATCAAACAAGCTGCTGGCCGATACGTTGCAGCAAGACTACAGGTAATGGCTTAGGTCAACCGAGCTTGGGCCGGTCTGGCCGAATACGCGGATCTGCAACCTTCTGGGGACTAAGCTAAGCCTGATTGAGACTGAAACTGCATTCACGGTGGGGATCAAAACATGGCCGCCGTTGGGGAAGTTTCTATCTGAATCACACGTAATTCACTAAATCCAACAAGGCCACCGTTCGGGAAGTTTCACCTGGACTCAGCATAGGTGGCGCTCTCCAGTCTCAGTCCCAATAGTTGACCGCCTGGCCAACAACTCCAGGAACTTCTACAGCACCATAACTGATATCAAGTTTCTACAGCTCCATAACCAAAGTTGTCAATCTCCTTCATCACATAACTATTGGGTGTTAAAGCTCGATGAAGTTGGTTTTGTGATTGTAGAAGCTTGTCTACGTCCGTTTTGGGGTTGTAGGAGCTCAACGAATTCGGTTATGGAGTTGAAGAAGCTCTGAAAAGTCGGTTTAGAGTTAACTAAGCTTGATCATGTCAGTTATGGGTTTGTAGGAGTTCGACAAAGTCGATTTAGGGTTAAAGAAGCTTGAACGTGTCAGTTTTTGGGTTGTAGGAACTCAATGAATTTGTTTATGGGATTGTAGAAGCTTGACCATATCAGTGATGGGGTTATACATACATATGTATAAGCTCGGAAAAGTTGATTTAATGTTGAAGAAACTTGTTCATATCAGATAAGGGGACAAAGGAATTCAACGAGTTCGCTTATGGGGTTGTAGAAGCTTGAACATGTCAGTTATGGGATTATAGAAGCTCAATAAATTCAAGCTACTGCATTCTTAAGTTGAGGCCGAAAACTAGTTTGGTGGACTTACTATGTAATTTTTTAATTTATTCTTAAATTATTAAAAGTAATTGCGGTATTAAATTGTTGTTTTAAAAAATCAGTACTGTCAGTGATGAAAAGTACATTCTACACTCGACTCACACTTTTGTTTACATCGCAACTCTCATTTTAGAGTATTTTCTCATCTTCGCTTCAAAGTGGACTCAAAGATTACGTTTCTGAACTCCTGAATCTTGAACTCCTGAATTTTAAAAGAGAGTCCGAAAACTTGAGTTTATTGTATCTAAAAGTTCGAAAAATAATTTTTTATGGATCGTTTAACTAATGTTATTCACTATATAATTTTTGCTAGGAAAAAAAAAAAAACTTGACTTCGGAGTGCTCAAATTTACATTTTTATATTTTAGGATGACTCAAATATTTAAGTATATTCTGATTATTAATTTAATTTTTCAGTTTATTTTTAAATTCCATGTGATTTTAAAGATAGTCAATAAACTACTATGAGCTTGCCGGTTCAGCGCTGGTCTTTCGATAAACTCGAATGGGGCATATACTCTGGGTTTCCCGTACTCCACATGGTCTACTTAGACCATGGGCTAATGCGAAGCAGTGTAGGGAACAAGACGTCAATTAGCACGTATGGAGCATAAAAGTTTCAACTATAAATAAGTAAAAAAAAAAAAAGAAAAAAAAAGAAAACTACTATGAAGACTGGCCTTTAGAGTTGACGAATCAAGTTTTATCTATCAAGAAGAGGCTGCACCCTGCAGGTCACCGATCCTAACGAAACTTTGAGGATCGTTTTCTAATATCAAAAAATGAAGAAATCCATCAATAATTCCGTCCAATGGGCCCTTGATGTTGATTTGCCATATAGCTCAAATGGCATTTTTAGAACTTTTTCGGTTTTTTTGAAAAATTTCTGTTCAAAGTCTATAGCCCTTACAGAATTCTGCAACCACGCATTCTTCTTGTTTTTTCATGAATCTTTGAGGAAAAATATTCTTAGACATCATTTTTGATGTCAAAGTCGCCCACGTACTATTAAAGTTTAAAAAAGCCAAAAAAAAACCCTAAAAACGCTTTTAGAAATCCTCTTAGCACAGGGCCAAACTCTACTAAAGTGAACTTAAGAATATTTTTCCTTGTGCAATAGGCTTTGAACAGGATTGAAAAATTAGCTAATAAACCAAAAAAGTGCAACAAATGCCATTTGAGATACATGGCGAATTAAAATCAAGGGCCCATTGGACGGAATTATTGATGGATTTCTTCATTTTTTGATATTAGAAAACAATCCCCAAAGTTTTGTTAGGATCGGTGACCCGCAGGATGTAGCCTCTCCTTGTAAGTATTTTTCATGTACACAGACATTCATAACACGATCTTGCGTTTAAATCTTTAACATTTTCGTACAGAAAGGGGATGAAAATATGTTTAAAGTCGGATTCTAGAAGTAGAAATGTAAAATTACTTTCTAAACTTATTTTTCATGGTTTTTTTTTTTTTTCAAAAAATTCTCCTGCATACGTTTGGTAACGATATCAAGTAAACGGGATTTTTCTTCTAATAGTTTGTATTTGATGACAAAAATACAAGTTTATGGTTACTCTCTCAATTATTAAATGCAATTATGTGTTTTATTAGGATTTTATTAATATCTAAAACCACTTTTTCTCTATGAAAAACATGTCAGCTTTAACATGAGACCAACCGCATGTCTCTTTCTTACTTCGTTGTCTTTATTTTTAATTTATGAAAAAAAATTTTCTAAAGACCCCTCTGTGTGCTACTTTTCCTCAGCAGCCCGCCTAAGCTTCCGTTGGGAGTACTTTGAATGAGTCGTCAAAGATTTTGGAAGTAGTCATTCGAAAAAAAAGATTAATCTTTATAGTAGTATGTTGATTAAACAATTTTTGTCTCTTTTTAACTCGGTAGCTTGAAGGAAATTAACATCCTTTACACTTTTATCATTGAATTAATATATTTGTAGAAAGTAGTTTTTAATGAAATAAACCGTTGGTAAAAAGCAATACTTACTTTATGCAATCATATTTTTTTATAAACTTTAATATGTTTTTGTCAAAAAATCAGTATAGAAATAAATAAAAACTGAAAAAATCACAATTTTATCGGCAACGTCGCTGTTCAAGCCAGCAACAATTATTGCCTACTGCAGAAGCACTCCTCGCTCAAAACCTTTCATAAAATTTTATTAACAAATAATTCATCGTTTATAATTACTTATCATACTTTTTGAGTCACAATAAAATTATTTTTGATCACTTCTTAATCCAACTATCAAGTATTTTTAGTGTTTTGAAAAAGGTACCTTCAAATTGTGCCCACGAAACTGTTGATCATGTTCTGCTGTCTGTTACCTCTCAATTAAATTGAGCAAACTATCCTAACCTTGTCTTGATTAGTTCACTATGGTAGCAACGTCCTTAGAAATAAAAGAAATTGAAATTATACATATACATATAAATATATTATCACGTCACTATTCAGACGTTTCATATACATGTTCGACACTATCCGGACATTTCGACTCTATCCGGATAGTCAGGATAGTGTTTGGTCTCATTTTTTCCGAGACCAAATAAAAATGAGTTCCAGGAATTGGGTGATGGGTTATTTAGGAAGGGTTATTTTGGTTGGATCGCACAAACCTAGGAAAAGTTTGATGGGTTGTTTTGTAAAAAAAAAATAATAATAATAAAAGATGGGTTATTTTGGTTTCTGAATATGTGGGAGGTTTGCTCCTCATTTGCTCATTTTGAGGAGCATAATAGTTTTATTTATTTATCAATAAGTAATGTATACCGAAGGCCGGGTAGTGCTTATTGATAAATGAATAAAACTATTGTGCTCGTCGACATGAGCAAATGAGGAGCAAACCTCCCACATATTCGAAAAAACCTAAATAACCCATCTTTTTTAATATTTTTTTCAAAAATAACCCATCAATAAACACATTTCCTTGGTTTGCGCGATCCATCAAAAATAACCCATCCAAAATAACCTGGAACTCATTTTTGTTTGATTTCAGAAAAAATGGGACCAAACACTATCCTGACTGTCCGGATAGTGCCGAACGTGTACATATGAAATGTCCAGATAATGACGTGATAATATATTTATACTGGGGGCAGGGGGGGGGGGTACCCCTACTCGCTCCGCTCGACAACCCCTTGCTTTGCTTTAATAAGTTGGTAATTAAAAATTTAACTCCTCTTCGAAAAAAAAATTTTCTTAAGTTTTTCGAAAAATATTTTTTCTATGCTAAAAAAATAATAATAATGTTATGAAAATTGATTAAATTCAAGTTTTCATACAAAAATTTTGATTTTAATGATTTATAATTTAATTTAATGATTAGAAATAGATTTTCAAAAATGAGTTTTTAGTTCATTCGAATTTTAGAAAATAATTTTAACCAAATTTTATAACAAACACCAGTTGATTGTTTAAAAACTACTTCAAATGCGGAAAAGGTATTGTAACTGTATGTATTTTTTTTCAGTAGTGAAGATTTTTTTAGTAACCAAGATTTAGAAGAACAAATATAATTCATAATAAAATTTTAGAGTTTGTTTGCAATTATTGTAATATACATTTATTTAAAGAAAAAGATTCAAAAACACATCAAAATAGTTGTTTGAAAAAATAAAATCGATTTATGTACTGTACAACAAAAATAAAAACAAAAATTAACACTAAAATTTCAAAATTTTCAAATTTTTATTTTAATTATAAATAATATTTTAATAATAAATAAATCAATTGAAAAAGTAGAAAAAAATATTTTTTAACTATTTATAAAATTTAGAATTTCTAAAATGACTAAAAATTGTTTAAAACTTGTTACTCGCTTTGAAGTTTCTAAGATCTTGACTCTAATATACCCTCAGAGACTGTGTCAATAAAAAACTTTATCAGTGTTTATCACCTCAAGTATGTAATTGGCTGGCTTAGTTCATACATTTCAAACCTGACTAAGGATTATTGAAATCTTGTCCTACCAGCTTTGAAGATTCTAAGCTCTTGGCTCTCACTTTGCAACTGTTTGAAATTACTTATAAAAACATAAATACAACAAAAACGTGGGTTACAACAAATTTGTTACTTTTTGATTGCATGATTAGAAATTTGTTGGTTAGAATTACGTACGCGTGGTCTCACGCACAGCAACGCACTGTAGCAGCAGTGGCGTCTGCTGTCACGGCTGATGCGGCCGACGAAAAAAAATACCAAATTACCGTTCTGCGTTTTTTTCGGCCAATTTTCAACGAATTTTGATGCAGTTTTTTTTTAAATGTAGCTTTTTAATGTCGCTACCCTGCTACAGAGCCCTTTTTTGAATCCACCCCCTTGATTTTTTTTTTTTAATTTTGACTAACTACCATTGGACCCTCGCCTGACTTCCCCTTAAGTTGTCATCTTGAGAAACTAGTAACTTGTCTTTATGGTACAAGGATTGATCTAATGTTGAAAAACAAGTTTTCTGCCCTAGTCTTAGGGTTTCTTCTTTGGCGTAATGCAACGTTGTATTTAGTGTCATTAGTTGAGAGGGCGGAGTATTAATAAACGGTAGATAATCTATGTACGCCATTGAAAATGAAGTGTCTTTGCTGTATATTGTTTCGAAAAACCCTTTCCAGGTCGCTGTGGGCACTTTTAAGAATCCCCCCCCCCCCCCCAAAGGTTAGCCCCATATGTAGCAGGGGCATCATTGTTTCCAGCAGCAGCAGCAGCAGCAGCAGTAGAAGAATATACATCGACGTAAATTGTATCTTCAAATGGTTGTTTTGTACTTTCTGCTTGTGGTTTTAACTTGATTTGCTTGGCACTCCCAAGATTGGAAAACTTTAATTTACCATTGAACTTTTTGGTTTTATCGATGAAAACCACGCCATAAACAGGTACATAAATAACGATACCATTGAGGCAATGAAAAGTGTCTTTACCATCTAATGTAGCCACGTTATAATCTGTATTATCAAACACGAACATAACAAAAACCTCATCAACAATTTTCATTCTTGGTGGATCCATAATAACAGACACTCTTCAAATTTTCTTATTTTGTAATAAGATAAAGATACACAAAGCTTTGACAGTTGTAATGGTGTATTTCACTGAAAAAGGGCCTCCCTTAAATGATTAAAGGAGCTTTCCCAAGCCCTCTCATTACAAGAATATTCATTCACCAAAATTCAGGGGAAAACTCTTAGAATTCTGGGGGATAGGGTTCCCACGAAAAGAACTATCCGGGACTGGCTGGTGAAAACTGGAAGAAGTAAATGCATTTTTTTCTTGTAGAATTAGGTTTAAATAGTTAATTCTTGTCTACAAAATCAGAACTTTAATTTAGTCTACGAGTTCACAATAAAAAGAATATTTTTTTTCTAAAACAAAGAAATAAAAAAAAAGAATTATAAGAAAAAACAAAATCATCCCCGTAAAATGTGTACCTTCAATGTACGGCCCGAACTTCTCAATACCAAATTTAACATTTCCTTCTCTGACACTGTATAGTTTTTCTTTTGAGTCTTCAACATGCAGCTAGCAAAACAAATGGGATGTTCACCATCTTCAAAGTCTTAGGTTGAAACCACCCCAATTGAATCTCTACCAGCATTGGTTTTGACCGTGAATGGTAGCGTGAAATTTGGTCTTGCTTACACTGGAGCTTCTGTGAGTACCTTTTTCAGAGTTTCAAAGGCTTCCTGTTCTTCAGTTCCCCACTTCCAAGGGAATTTCTTCGACGTCAGTCTGGCCAGCGGAATTTTGATCTCCGACTCATGGTCCATGAATATACCGTACCAGTTAATAACGCCGAGGAAACTTCTCAAACCTTTGATCCCCTTTGGTGTGGGAATCTTCAAAATAGGTTATACCTTTTCTGGATCAGGTCTCAACCCATCTGCATCCAGCAAATAACCCAAAAATTTCACTCGAGAACAACAAAACTCACATTTTTTTGCGTTTACCACCAAACCAGCTTCTGTCAATCTCCTCAGCACAGACTCTACCCTACGCAGCAATTCCAAAAATTTCAGCGCAATGATGATAATATCATCTGAATAGGCAAACACATTTGGTTCAACATCCGG
This sequence comes from Encarsia formosa, assembly GCA_038277355.1. NCBI lineage: Eukaryota > Metazoa > Arthropoda > Insecta > Hymenoptera > Aphelinidae > Encarsia > Encarsia formosa. The sequence goes on from CM076187.1 coordinate 25,983,413, forward strand.
GCAAAATAATGCATCTATGAGTCTTTGGAAAGTTCTTGGAGAATTTGAAGAACCAAAAGGCATACGCAAAAATTTGAACAATCCTTTTCCCAGAACTGCAAAAGCTGTATACTTGCGACTTGAGGGATCCATGGGAATTTGGAAATAAGCTTGTTTTAAATCTATCTTACATACATACTTGGCTTTCCGCAGTTTGTCTAACACCGTGTCTACACTGGGTAAGGCATACGCGTCCTTGCGAGATACCTTATTTACATCTCTGTAATCTATGCAAAACCTGTAATCTCCATCACCTTTCTTTATGATTACCGGTGCACTTCTCCACTCACTATTCGATGGTTGAATGATTCCTGTCTCTAACATTTTGTCTACTTCTCTACGAGCCACCTATTCCATAGCCGGTGACATTCTTCGTTGAGCATGACGTACCAGCACTGCTCCTTGAGTAAGTTCTATCCAAAGCTGCGTGAGAGTAGTGAACCCTTGAAATTCTTCCGGTGGTTGCAAAATTTTCTTGGCTAAGTCTTCAATCTGTCGTTTCTCTTCCTCCGTGATTTCGACCAGACCTGCGCATTCTGTCAATATCTCGGTCACCATTTCGATCCGCTGTTTCTCTTCTGGTGTTTCCTTTACCACTGCACATTCTGCAATTAGCGTTTCACCGCTCTCTCCATCAGCCTTCGTAAATCTGTGATAAATACCACTAGAACCATTCTTCCATGAACCAGCCGTGTAATCGCAACGAATTTCAAATGCTTGAATAAAATCTTGGCCCAAAATGATGTCATTGGTGATACCTTTCACCGCTCTGGGTGAAATTTTCTCAATTCTGCCATCTATATTGATATTTAGGTCTAATTGACCTAATACCGTAAGATAATCATTACCCACCTGTTTGAGATTCGTAGCACATGATTTTAGTTTGCTTTGGAAATGTTTTGCTATTCGTTCTCCCACAATGGACACCGCGGCACCGGTGTCATGTAATGCTTGAAAGGGTTTACCGTCTATCAAAACTGTGAAGAAAAATCTGTTGTCTCTCACCAATCCACTAACTTCATCTTCCACTTTTTCACCCCCCCCCCCCTTTGACGTGAACAAGTCTGACAACCTTCAGCTTGTTCACTCAACTTTTCAGTGGGGACTTTGTAGAACTTTCGCTTTGGAGTTCAGTCGATTTGTTCCTCAAATTTCTGCATAGCGACATTTATCTCCATCAGTTTCTTCTCACTTATATCTTCCCCACTAGCCAACCGTTTCACTATCTCTTCTATCTCTTCTTCATTAACCTCTACCTCACCTTCCCTCACCTCGTCTACTTTCTCCGCCTCACCCATCTGTCTACACTCATTGCCGATTTCACCATTATTTTCACCTATACAGGGCTATCGGGATGGAAATATTTCCCTGAACCAACAGGTTCCTTTTTTTACGCTGATTCCAAAAATATATATTTTTATATAATTTTTTTATATAATTTAATTTATATCAAGGGTCAAAGTTGGCCACTCAGAGCGCTCCGTAAGATAGTTGACGTCCATTGTTGAGGCGAGCTAACTTACCCGATAAACAAAAGCCTACGCGGCGCTGAATAACCTCGAACCGAAGCCTTATGGTCAATGGTAGTAATATGATAATATAATTCGAAGAAGGTAAAGGAACAGTCAATGCATAATATAAATGAACATGAAAAAAATTCTAAAACTTATGAACACTTAGAACAAAGCGACATACTTGAAAAAGTAAAAGGATAAAATAACGCGAAAGAGGTACTTTTAGTTCGATTAACAAGGTAAAGAATGAATAATATGAAAAAGATTTCAGCTGCTTTTGTATCCGGCGAACATATCATCGAGAAAGAATAACAAAAGAAAAAAGTTATGCATACACAATGCGCTATAAAACTTTTATTTTGGATCAAAATTCTCGAGTTAAAAAAAAAAAAAAATGTGCCCAGCTGAAGAACTTTAATTTTCAATTGCATTTGTGATGTATTTGAAAGTTTTTTTTTTATTTTTAAAAAGGCGGTTCAAAGGTATGTCTGAAAACATAACCTAGAAAAAAAAGATTAGCTGACATTAAAATGATTATTTAAATTTACACTTAATTTTATGATGAAATTAGGTTAAATTTTTCTAAAAATATCTTTTGCTTAATAAGTAGGGCTCATATGCGCTACTTATAGGTACATAATCTAGACAAAACGAAATGTCATTTATCGGGCAAGTCCTCCAAATAAAACTTAATTTATCGCCGAAATAAAGTGTGATCAATCTAATAAGACTTTTTTTTCGAACAAGGGGTAACAACCAAAGTATGTTCGAGAACATAACCTGCAAAACAATAACCTGTCAATATCATGTAAGTCTCATGAACAAGGTTTTAATTTCAGGATGAAAAGTAATTTGCTTTCTCTTAAAAACATTCTTACTTTTAAAGCAGTGAAACTTTATAAAGATGCCTCAAAACATAACCTCAAAGCAGATACAATTGTCTACTTTAAGAGAGTTCCATGAAAATAATTTTAATTTGATAGGAATTTTTACTTGGGATTTGCTAAAAAAATGATCAGCTCAGAATAAAGAGATCTTAGGCACGTTTTAAAACGTAACCTGCAAAGAACGATAGTGCGCTGATGTGCGAATGGCCCTTCTTGAACTTGCTCTAGAACTGAAGAAAGAATTTTAGTCGAATTTTCTATTAATTTTCTTTGCCTTTCAAACAGGGCACATCTGAGAAATATTTGCGTACGTAACCTTAAAAACCAACTGTTTGCCGACGAGAAGATGGGCCTATGAACTTTCATTAGAACTAAAGAAAAAAAATCCAATCTATTTTAGTTATAATTATTTTTGCCTTATAAACAGGTTGGATAAGAGGCGAATTTCAAAACATAACCTGCAAAAGAAACTGTTTGCCGATGTTCAGATGGACCTTAGAAGTTGCTCTAGAGCCAAGAGAGAAATTTCGGATGATTTTTCAATTAATTTTCTTTAGCTTAATTGAAACAGGGCACGTCTTAGGAACCTTTGCAATTATAACCTTCCGAACCAACTGTTTGCCGACGTACAGATGGCCCTTTGAACTTGCTGTAGAGCCAAGAGCAAAATTTCAGTTGATTATTCGACTAATTATTTTCAGATATACCTTCGAAGTTGCTCTAGGGCCAAGAGCGAAATTTCAGCCGATTTTTCAATTGATTTTCTTTGCCTTTGAAACAGGGTACATATGGGAACCTTTGAAAACATTTGAAGATTCTATTAAATTTCTTTGCCTTTGAAACAGGGCACATCTTAGGCATGTTTGAAAACATAACCTGCAAAAGAAATTATTTGCCGATGTTCAGATATACCTTTGAAGTTGCCTTAGGGCCAAGAGCGAAACTTCGGTCGATTTTTCAATTAATTTTCTTTGCCTTAGAAACAGGGCACATATAGGAACCTTTGAAAACATAACCTGCCGAACCAACTGTTTACCGACGTACAGATGGCCCTTTGAACTTGCTGCAGAGCAAAGAGCATAATTTCGTTTGATTTTTCAATTAATTTTCTTCGTCTTTGAAACAGGGCCTTTGAAAACATAACCTGGAAATGAAATTGTTTGCCTACGTTCAGATGGACCTTAAAAGTTCCTCTAGGTCTAAAAACAAAATTTCAGTTAATTATTCTATTAATTTTCTTTGCCTTTGAAACAGGGCACATCATAGGCATGTTTGGAAACATAACCTGCAAAAGAAACTGTTTGCCGATGTTCAGATGGACCATTAAAGTTGCTCTAGAGCCAAGAGCAAAATTTCAGTCGATCATTCGACCATTTCTTTTTGCCTTTGAAACAGGGCACATCTTAGGAACGTTTGAATTCATAACCTTCCGAACCAACTGTTTGCCAACGTACAGATGGCCCCTTTGTACTTGAGGTCGAGCCAAGAGCCAAATTACAGTCGATTTATCTATAAATTTTTTTTCCCTTTGAAACAGAGCACATCTTAGGTATGTGTGAAAACATAACCTGCAAAAGAAATTGTTTGCCGATGTTCAGAAATACCTTTGAAGTTGCTCTAGGGCCAAGAGCAAAATTTCGGTCGATTATTCGACTAATTTCTTTTGCCTTTGAAACAGGGCACATCTTAGGCATGTTTGAAAACATAACCTGCAAATGAAACTGTTTGCCGTCACTCAGATGGCCCTTTGTACTTGCTCTAGAGCAAGTTCAAGAAGGGCCATTCGCACATCAGCGCACAATCTTTCTTTGCAGGTTATGTTCTAAAACGTGCCTAAGATCTCTTTATTCTGAGCTGATCATTTTTTTAGCAAATCCCAAGTAAAAATTCCCATCAAATTAAAATTATTTTCACGGAACTCTCTTAAAGTAGACAATTGTATCTGCTTTGAGGTTATGTTTTGAGGCATCTTTATAAAGTTTCACTGCTTTAAAAGTAAGAATGTTTTTAAGAGAAAGCAAATTATTTTTCATCCTGAAATTAAAACCTTGTTCATGAGACTTACATGATATTGACAGATTATTGTTTTGTTGGTTATGTTCTTGAACATACTTTGGTTGTTACCCCTTGTTCGAAAAAAAAGTCTTATTAGATTGATCACACTTTATTTCGGCGATAAATTAAGTTTTATTTGGAGGACTTGTCCGATAAATGACATTTCGTTTTGTCTAGATTATGTACCTATAAGTAGCGAATATGAGCCCTACTTATTAAGCAAAAGATATTTTTAGAAAAATTTAACCTAATTTCATCATAAAATTAAGTGTAAATTTAAATAATCATTTTAATGTCAGCTAATCTTTTTTTTCTAGGTTATGTTTTCAGACATACCTTTAAACCGTCTTTTTAAAAATAAAAAAAAAACTTTCAAATACATCACAAATGCAATTGAAAATTAAAGTTCTTCAGCTGGGCACATTTTTTTTTTTTTTTTAACTCGAGAATTTTGATCCAAAATAAAATTTTTATAGCGCATTGTGTATGCATAACTTTTTTCTTTTGTTATTCTTTCTCGATGATATGTTCACCGGATACAAAAGCAGCTGAAATCTTTTTCATATTATTCATTCTTTACCTTGTTAATCGAACTAAAAATACCTCTTTCGCGTTATTTTATCCTTTTACTTTTTCAAGTATGTCGCTTTGTTCTAAGTGTTCATAAGTTTTAGAATTTTTTTCATGTTCATTTATATTATGCATTGACTGTTCCTTTACCTTCTTCGAATTATATTATCCTATTACTACCATTGACCACAAGGCTTCGGTTCGAGGTTATTCAGCGCCGCGTAGGCTTTTGTTTATCGGGTAAGTTAGCTCACCTCAACAATGGACGTCAACTATCTTACGGAGCGCTCTGATTGGCCAACTTTGACCCTTGATATAAATGAAATTATATAAAAAAATTATATAAAAATATATATTTTTGGAATTAGCGTAAAAAAAGGTACCTGTTGGTTCAGGGAAATACTTTCCATCCCGACCGCCCTGTAGTTACTCTTGTTTTGTTTACTCTGTCACTATTACTCATGTTTACCTCTTTGTCTACAATTTCTGTAGGATTTTCACACAAATTTTCGCTTTCGGTTACTTCGGGTTCTGTTACTTTAATTATATGATTACTTTCTTTCCGCATTTTTGTTCTCTCTCTTTCTTATAACTGTAGTTCACTAATCATTTTAGGAATAGTTCCAGTTTTCTTAGCATTGACGTTATTCACCACCGTCCACAAATCCCATTTTTTACTCTCCTCCCTTTCATTTTCTGTCTCTATATACTCCTCTACATTCTCACTTCTCTCCTCATCTGTATAATCTTCCTCCATCATTTCCTCCAGCTGTTGTTCATCAGCCATCTCTCTGTCTACTTCTACTTTATCGTCTACTGTTGCTGTGGCCCCTGTTTGTTGTTTGGGAGTGTTGGGCCACCCGACGCTCCCACCTTCTCGTTTCCCAGCATTGTTAATAACTTTGAACAATTAATGCAATTTCTTACTGTTACACCTTTTGCACCACAAATTTGGCAGCTTATTGTCTGGGCCTTCAATCGGCAATTGTTTACGAAATGTCCCATTTGTATACATTTATAGGAGCATAGATCTGGGCATTCCCAATTACGATGACCAGGCCTACCACAATTATCACAGTTACCCAATTCTCGTCCTTCACCTTGATTTTGTTGTTGTCCCCTTACGAAAATATCCTGCAGGATTTTTGCAAAAAAAATTTGCAGTAATTGTGCAGAAAAATTTGCAAAGGTATTTTGCAAATATCTTGCGAGATTTTCGTGTGCATAATTTTTGCACAATTCCTGCAGTATTTTCTGAAAATATTTTTTAAGCAATAGAAATAACTTTTTTGCATACTTTCTGCAATATTCCTGCAGGATTTTATTAAATTATTTTTTAAAAACAATTAAATAAACCACGCCGCGATAAACCCCCAAAACGCTGTGGAGAGCGATAAAAAAATTATTTTTTATAATAATTGAATAAAACGGCAAGCTCTAAACCACCATAACGCTGCAGAGAGGGATAAATAAATTATTTTTTATTAACAATTGAATAAACCGACAAGCTCTAAACCCCCATAACGCTAGGGATAGCGACATGTGAATTATTTTTTATTAACAACTAAATAACCATGCAGCTATAAGCCCCCATAACGCTGGGGAGAGCGATAAATAAATTATTTTTTATAAACAATTAAATAAACCAACGAGCTCTAAACCCCCAAAACGCTGGGTGCCCGAGTTCAACAAAAAAACTAATCGGCTATGCCCCAAGCGTTAAACCCCCAAAACCCGGAGCAAGTTCAACAAAAAACTGATTAACTACCCCAAAGCTCTAAGCCCCTAAAACCCTGGACGGCGAGTTCAACAAAAAAGCTGATAGGTTACCCCCCAAGCTCCAAGCCCCCAAAGCCCTGGGTGCCCGAGTTCAATAAAAATCTGAATGGCTACCCCCAAAGCTCTAAGCCCCCAAAACCCTGGGCGCGCGAGTTCAACAGAAAAGCTGATTGGCTACCCCCCAAGCTCCAAGCCCCCAAGATCCTGGGCGCCCGATTTTAACAAAAAAGCAGATCGGCTTCCCTCCAAGCTCTAAGCCCCTCAAACCCTGGGCGCGCTAGTTCAACGAAGAAGCTGATAGGTTACCCCCAAGCTCCCAAAGCCCTGGGTGCCCGAGTTCAATAAAAATCTGAATGGCTACCCCCAAAGCTCTAATCCCCCGAAACCCTGGGTGCGCGAGTTCAACAGAAAAGCTGATTGGCTACCCCCCAAGCTCCAAGCCCCCAAGACCCTGGGCGCGCGAGTTCAACAAAAAAGCTGATTGCCTACCCCCCAAGCTCTAAGCCCCCAAGACCCTAGGCGCCCAAGTTCAACAAAAAAGCTGATTGGCTACCCCCAAAGCTCTAAGCCCTCAAAACCCTGGGCGCACGAGTTCAGCAAAAAAGCGGATCAGTTGGTGGCTTAGTGCTTGGGGGGTAGCCAATCAGCTTTTTTGTTGAAATCGCGCGCCCAGCGTTTTGGGGGCTTAAAGCTTGGGAGGTAGTCAATCAGCTTTTTTGTTGATATCACGCGCCCAGGGTTTTGGAGGCTTAGAGCTTGAGGGGAAGCCTATCAGCTTTTTTGTTGAACTCGGGCGCCTAGAGTCTTGGGGGCTTAGAGCTTGGGCCAATCAGCGCTTTTGTTGAATTTTGGTGCTCCGGGTTTTGGGTGTTTAAAGCTTGGTGCATAGCTGATTAGTTTTTTTGTTGAACTAGGGTACCCAGCGTCATGAGGGTTTAGAGCTTGTCGGTTTATTCAATTGTTTATAAAAAATAATTCATTTATCGCTCTCCCCAGCGTTATGGGGGCTTATCGCTGCACGATTTATTTAATTGTTTATGAAAAATAATTTATTTATCACTCTCTCCAGCGTTATGGGGGTTTAGAGCTTGTCAGTTTATTTAATTGTTTATAAAAAATAATTTTTTATCGCTCTCTCCAGCGTTATGGGGGCTTAGAGCTTGTCGGTTTATTCAATTGTTTATAAAAAATAATTTACTTATCACTCTCCCCAGCGTTATTGGGGTTTAGAGCTTGTCGGTTTATTTAATTGTTTATAAAAAATAATTTATTTAAAATCCTGCAGGAATTTTGCAGAAAGCATGCACACTAAAATCTTGCAAGATTTTTGCAAAAATATCTTGCAAGATTTTTGTAAAATCTTTGCAAATTTTTCTGCACAATTCCTGCAAATTTTTTTTGTAAAACTCCTGCAGGACATTTTTGTAAGGGTCGTAATTGTTGTTGCTGTGATTGTTTGTTTTTCCGTTCAAAGTATTGCCTAGATTGCTGGGATTGTTGTTTGTTTATTTATTTGTTGTTGTAGTTGTGATTTTTGTTGGGTTTGTATTTGAGGTCCTAATGGTGGTCTCATTTGTTGATTGTTGAAATTGTTTCGTCTTTTCTGCCAATTTTGGTTATTTATTGTTTGGTTATTTGGTTGGATATTTGAGTTTTGCACCTGAATCCTCACTACTTCTCCTATTCGAGTTGGACTGTCTAAATTTTTGTTCTTTTTGACTTCTTTTCTTCAGCACCTACCGCAGCGACTTCATTTACTGTTGCCACTTTGTTCCTTGTAGTTATTAATGGTGCCATAGGTATTCTGCATTTATCTTTGGTTGGTGGTCCTAAAAATCTGTTACAGTCTTCCTTGTGTCGTTCATATTTTCTACCATAATGTTCCAAATCGTCTACTGTCTCAATTCTTTTATTATCCAGATACTATTTATGTTCAGGTTATAACCCTCTTCTTATTATGTCTATCTGCTCTTCTTCTTCCATAGGATGCTTTACATATTTAAATAGGGCTCCCAGACAAGTGATGTAGTTCGAGATCGTATCTCCTTTGCCTTGAGTCCTATTCCTTATCTCGGCCATGACCTCATACTGTGAGTATTGGCCAATAAAGTTTCTCTAGAACGCCTTTTTAAACTCATGCCACGTTTCAATTTTCAAAATCGCCGTATCATACCATCTTAGTGCCCGATGCTCCATCACACTCGCTACTGCGTTTATTATTTGAGTGTCCAACATGTTGCTATTCCGTCTACACCTGCCTAATTTGTTTAGGAATTGTTATGGGTTTTCTTTTCCATCATCCCCTGAGAATTTTAAATTCCAATCTTTTAAAATTCTCACACAATTGATATTGTCAGATTGTGTGTACCCGTGTGTATAATGTCTTATTGGTGATCGGCTCTCTGATGATGAAGTGTCACGATTTCTTCTTGGAGCGTGTCTAGATTCTCTCGGACCAGATCTACTATAGTTGTTTCGTCTAAGTCTATCCTCTCGCGATCGAGAATTCCGATGTCTTTGTTGTGATCGACGATACTGGTAATAATGGGATTCTCTATCGTGTTTCTAAACCCCGTATCAAAGACTCATGATCACCTTATCATGTCTCACGATCGATGTCGATGGCCCCGTAGTCTACTATGATTCCTTCTGTAACTCCGTTCTTGTGACGTTGAATCCTTTTTTATATAACGAGATGAGGATTTGTGCCGATTATATCGTGTCATGGAGGTTTGTAGTTTACTACTATGTAAATGTCCGTGATGATGTACTTTCGACTTCGACGTATGACGACTTCTGTCTAGAGGACGGTGGTCATATTTTTGAGATTTAGTGTTGTTATTACGTCTTTCCCGTGACGTAGATTTAGCTCTTTCATGTCCAGGTGTGATTTTGTCGTAGCTACCTCTCGATGAGGGTCTAAAACGTTCTTTACGATGATGAGACAAATCATACTCTTTCGATGGCTTATTCTTTAACTTGTTACTCTTTCGGTGTTTCGTTATGTCGTCATCGTTCGTTTCGCTACTCGTATATTGTTTGTTGTTTTCGTATTGTTTTGATTCATTGTCGTGTCTCTTTTCTTTGTCCAATCTTTTCATTTCTTCCTGTTTCGCTTCTACCTTCCTATCTCTAGAACTTCTCTTCGATAACCGTTTTCTTCGTTGCTTTATCTTACTAACACATGAATCTTCATTTTCACCACTTTTCTCTGATTCATTAACATTTCCAAAATCTGATTCACTCTCTTTCCTTTTCCTATCCGTCAACTTTTCTTTATGTCTACTCGAGTCTAGTTCTTGTTCTTTCAAACGTAAGTACAATTGTTTGTCTTCCCATACCAGGCGAAAACCGTGTGAAGGGGATATAAACAAGTTTTTTATTTCCAGAGGTGGTTGAATTATTGTTTTTCTAATAACCGTTTCATTTATTTACTTCCTCGTGCCATCGTTCTCTGGAATTGAATAAATTGTCTTTGTTTCACGCTTTTTATTTTTAGATGTTTTATCTTCTTCCGACTGTTTTTGTGTCATCACCATTTCCTTGTTAATGTTGACCAAATCTTTCTCAACTTGATTTTCTTCTGTATCTTGCAAATCATCCTCGTCTATCTCTGTCTGAAGTTCATTTTCACTATCTTCCGACTCAATTTTGTTTTCTTTTGTTTCAGGTTTTTGACTAGTCTGTCTGGGTTTTCTCTGTTTGTGTGTTCTCGTGTCAAGTACGTATTCTTTTCCTGGTTGTTCCTTTAAGTCCGTTCCCTTATTGTCTGTAGATGGTATCCAAGAAACGTCCAACCTTTTTTCTTCCTGAATTAATTCAACTCGTAATAATCTTTTACATAGAGTCTTGAAGGAGCCTGTTGTACTTGCTTTAACTTTCCATTATTCTTCTTTCACTTGGTCTTGATTCATTGATCTTATATCATTTAACCTTCCCCTAATCTCCCGTGAATTTGTTAAAAACTTTCTCATATTGTTCACTTATTCTTGGTATTCCATCTCGTGTGCCATTATTAACGTAAAAATAAAAAAATGAAAATTCCACTGTCTATATAATCTTCAACCTAAAAAAAAATCTTGATCTACAAAAAAAAAGTCACTGTCTACAATTATTCTTGAATCTGAAAGAAAATTAATCTTGATAAAAATATAAATGTACATATATTCCCTGCCTACAATTATTCTTGAATCTGAAAGAAAATTTATCTTAATATATATATATATATATCTATATATATACTAGAGGGTACCCCCCTGCTCGCTTCGCTCGCCAACCCCCATAAAAATAGTTATAAAATATGGAGTTTTTTGACAGTTAATATTTAACATGTTTTTTGAGTTGAGTTTGTGTATTGAACAAAAGTTCAAACATGTTTAGGTAAAATTATTGAATATGATTTAAATTGAAAAAAGAAAATTTTATATTATAGTGAGTCTAAAAAAATAGTTATAAAAATTAAATAGTAAGTTAAAATACTTCAAGTACTTGAAACATGTTGAATATAATATTTTTTAACCGTTTTGAAGTACTCCTTTAAAAAGGGCTTTTAAAATTACGACTCCTCTAGGAAAAGCGCCCTTCAAAGAGGTTAAATATGGAGTTTTTTGACAGTTAAGGTGCTCGTACAGGAGAAGCTCCTGTAATTTAAAATCAACTCCTCCGGGAGGAGCCCCTTAAAACATGTTGAATATAAGATTTATTGACGTTTTGAGGTGCTCCTCCGGGAGGAGCTCTGGAAATTACGGCTCCTCCGGGAGGAGCCCCTTAAAACATGTTACATATAAGGTTTTTTGAAGGTTTTGAGGTGCTCCTCCGGGAGGAGCTCTTTAAACTACGGCTCCTCCGGGAGGAGCCCACTTCAAACATAATAAATATAAGGTTTTTTGACGATTTATGGTGCTCCTCCGGGAGGAGCTCTGAAAATTACGGCTCCTCCGGGAGGAGCCCCTTAAAATATGTTGAATATAAGGGTTTTTGACGTTTTAAGGTGCTCCTCCGGGAGGAGCTACTAAAATTGGCTCCTCCGGGAGGAGCTTTTAAAATTAAGAGCTCGTCCCGGAGGAGCACCTCAAAACCTTCAAAAAAGCTTATATTTAACATGTTTTAAGGGGCTCCTCCCGGAGGAGCCGTAATTTTCAGAGCTCCTCCCGGAGGAGCCAAAAAAAAAAGAGCTCCTCCTGGATATCTCCCTATATTATAATCCCTTTTTTTTTTTTGCTCCGCAAAACTGAGTCCGCAAAACTTGGTCATTGTTGTGACGAAAATCTTGAAAACACGGTCAAAAGACAGTTAAATTTTGACTTTTTTTGCTCCGCAAAACTGAGTCCGCAAAACTTGCTCTGCGTCGTGAAAACTGAGTCCCCAAAACTGAGTCCTCCTTTTCGTTGTTTTAAAATATAAAATGTTACCATTAAAATTCTTTATAATTTTTATAACAATAAATTTGTTTAAAAAAAATTATTTAAAAAAATTATATTAATATAAGTTTATGCTTAAATTTACTAAAGTTAATAAATTTGATTGTTACTTTTCAATTAAAAGAAAAAATTATTAAATTCTAAAATGAAATGTACTTCTGTATAAGAATTATTAAAATTTTTTAAGAGGAATAAAAATCTAATTCTGATTTTATTCCAATTTCCATTATGTAGCAACTTGAATTTTTTTTATATTATAATCTGGTTTTTTTTATGATCCTCAAAGTTGAGTCCTCAAAATTGAAAATCAATAAAAACACGGTCAAAAGACACATAAAAAAGATACTTATGAGTCCTCAAAGTTGAGTCTACGATGGGAAAGTTGAGTCCTCAAAGTTGAGTCCTCCTTTTCTCAAAACGGTGCTTTTTAGATTCTCATGTAATATTTTCTATAGAAGCAGCTTGGTGTATAGAAAGATTTGAATTGTGTAAATGTAGTCATTCAGTACAACGTTTAGAAATTCATACAGAAAATCAACAAAACATAATATAGTTAAAAAATTAAATAGTTAAAAAATTGGAAAACAACTTTAGCAACTTGGTTTGAATTAAATAAAATTGATCTGTTAGAAATATTAAAAATGCCAATATACCAAATTACTATAGATTTCTAGATGATAAAACTTTTGTTAGATAGAAAAATTAAAAAAAATTTCAAACTATAGGTAGAATAAACGTTGTTTCTTCTAAAAATTCAGAGTTTTCACTTAAAATTAATATCAGATAAAGTAAAAGGTGGTACTTCTCACGAATACTTAAGAACTCATAATAAAATTATTTATAAACATATAGAGAAGGAGCTATTTAAATGGGTCTAATAGTAAATGATAAAAATGTATATGCCATTTTTGAAGAATCTATAAACTATTTAACTCCGAAAAAATTACAAGAATTTTTCGGATTATTTTTATTGTCTGAAAAAATTCTTGGTAATTTAATTTGGAATAAATATAAATTACATTTTATAAAAGATTTCAAAGATAATGCAGAAGATAGAGGTTTGAATGAAATAATCAAATTTCTATCTAGCGAAGATTTTAATTTAAGTTATAAATGTTTTGGTTTACCAGAACCATGCTTAGAAAATATTTCTAATATTTCTGAAAATTATGACTGCAAAATAAACTGAAAAGAAGAGTATGAAAAAATGTTTGAAAAATTTAATAATGATCAAAAAAATATATTTAATACAATAACAAAAAACAAAAATAATATGTACTTAAAAGATGGGCAGGTGGTACAGGTAAAACAGTTTTTCCTTTTGTAGGAAAATTAATAGTTTTAGGTGACGATTTTAGACAAATCCTTCCTGTAGTCAAAAGAGGCAATGAAAAAATTATTGTAGAAGATACGATTAAATACAGTAAATTGTGGAAAAATTTCAAAATTCTTAAACTCACTGAAAATATGAGATGTAAAGATAAAAACTTTTCTAAATTATTACTAAAAATAGGAGAAATTGAAAATTTTAAAATACCTATGAAATGGAAAAGTAAAGATGTTGGTTATTAAATTTTTGGAGATATAAATGAAAATAATAATTTAAACAAAGTTATTTTAGAATCGAAAAATGAAAATGTTGCAATGTTTAACAGAAAAGTATTAAACATATTAAATGGACCAAGTAAAACATATTACAGTATAGACAAAGCCATTCATAAGGGAGTAGATCAAACTGATTCAAATATATGTTTAGATTATCCAATTGAATACTTAAATTCAGTAAATGACGGGCTTTCTACCCATGAACTAAAATTAAAAAAAAAATGCAGTAGTATGTTAATTAGAAATCTAAGTAAAAAAGATGGTGTATGCAATGGAACTAGATTGAAAATAACAAATTTATATGAACATAATATTGAAGCTACATGTAAAAAAACAAGAAAAATACTACAGGTTGGTAAGGTAGATGAGGTTGGTTAGGCGGAGGTTATAGGGAGGAGCGTGGAAGGGAAGATGAGGTGGGAAGGGTTTGTTATTGCACTTAAAAATCTTAATAGAGCTTTTTCAAAATTTAAAGTACTTCAACAAAACTTTAAAGTTAGTGACTGAGTTGATGAATAAAGTGAATAAGATTTGTTCGTAGATTGGGTGAGATAAGTTTGGGGGATAAAATACGGTATTTGAAGTAAATCAAATTAGTGAGGTCAGTAATGTAGCTAAAATTGTATTAGATCAGGTAGTTGAAGATAAAAAAGTAAGTATAGTTAGTAGGGTTCTTAATATGGGTGATAATAGTAAATCGGGTTAGATAAGGCGAGTCTGTGCGGAGGGTAGAGTGTAGGTAAGGTGGTTGTGGGCTGGTAGATCAGATATTAAAATTATAACTTTGGCTCTAATTAGAATTTTCATATAAAATCATATATCATTAAAAAGGTCTTGAGCTCAGCAGCTTTCTAATTATGTCATTTTATGTCATTGAAATTTTTATTAAATCCTTTTTGTTGTCATGAGAGGGTGCTGAACAAAGCCGTTTATCATTTTAAATTCAGCCCTTTCCCCACAAAATCATAAATCGGCTTAAACGCAATTTTGCGAGCTGGTACTATGCAGGAAGTAAGTTCATCTCAAGAAGAATCTGTAAAAAAATTTTGTATAATCCAGCCGAATAACCCTTCGTGCTTCAAAATTTTAGATAATTTTCCTCCAGTTTTTTTGCACAGCAACGAGGGGGGCAAGTTTGACAGGTTAAAAATCACGAGCGCGAAGCGCGAGTGATTTTTTGTCAAACTTGCCCCGCAAAACACAGTCGGAAAATTATCGACAATTTTGAAGCACTAGGGGTATTACGACTGAAAATCGAGGCTTGCTTATACGAGATTGCAAAATTTGAAAATAATCGTGATTTTTTTATTATTTCGCTAATTACTCGAGTAGTTGCTAATTACTTGATTTTTTATCTTTAACCACCTAACATATTTTAATCTCAGCCACATTACAGACCTTACTAATTTCACTTACTTCAAATACCGCACTTAATCCCCAACTCATCTCTCACTCACTCTACCAACAAACCCTACTCACCTTATTCATTTTGGACCTGACTCATCTTAGATCTCTAGCTTAAACTGCCCACCCTGACAAGTAGGGTTGGTAGGGTTATGAATCTTTTAGTAACATAATTTGGTAAGATTATGATGAGTAAGTAAAGTTCAAACTGAACTCTCGTGTCTAATTTTTATTGGTTTTAAGCACTTAATTCTTTTTATCATTTTACCAAACATAGAGCTTACGTATTGTTTCGATTAATTTTTATAGTCATCAATTATAATTAGGGGGTTGGCGAGCGGAGCGAGCAGGGGGGTACCCGCCCTAGTAACTATATAATATAGGAATATATATATGTTGCGGTCACTATTCGGACATTTCATATATACAGCGGTTACTATCCGGACATTTCAACACTATCCGGACAGTCAGGATAGTGTTTGGTCCCATTTTTTCCGAGACCAAATAAAAATGAGTTCCAGAAATTGGGTGATGGGTTATTTGGGATGGGTTATTTTGGTTGAACCGCGCAAACCTAGAAAATTTTTCTATTGATGGGTTATTTTGGAAAAAAAAATAAAAAAAAGATGGGTTATTTTGGTTTTTTTGAATACGTGGGTGGATTGCGCGTGATTTGCGCTTCAAGAGGGTGTATTATTGCTTTAGTAATTTATCATGCGGTATGGACAGTGACCACTGTACATATATATATATATTTTTTTTCAACTTAAAATCACAATGTTTACATGACACATAACCTCTAAAACAAGTTATTTTCTTTATATTCTATGATTGTCAGTGTTGTTTAGAGGGTTAGCTAAAAATTTTTATTTTATTCTTTAAATTCATGATCCCCACTAAAGCTTTAACTTTTCAATTTCATTTTCTTAAAAAAACGATCCACCTGTGTCGAATTTTCAAGTCAATTACTGCATACGTTCATAGCAAATAATCTAGCGAGGCCCGAATCACCGCCTTGGCTTCGCCCCGTTTCAAACCGAGCTAGGGCCTTTGAAGGCTACCTTACGAGGCCCTCATTCACTGCCCATTAGCTTCCTGATCAGGATATTTCATCGTGATTTATTAATTGGTTGGGACATCAAAGTTTACTTTCTTTTCGGGATCTTCAATCTTCAGAATTTTTATTTTTTTAAATCTTAAATTTTTCCAAATTTCCGATTCTTCCAATAAAGAAAAAAAAAAAAAAAAAAGAATGTTTCAGAATTTTCAAGTTTTAACTCCTTTCAGAATTTTCAATTCTTAAAATTTTTTTAATTTTCAAAACATTAAACTTTTCAAAGTATTAAATTTTTTTAGAATTTTCAATCTTTAAAATTTTTTTAATTTTTCAAAGTATTAAATTTTTCTAAATTTTCAATTCATTAAAGTTTTGAATAGTTTAAAATTTTCAATCCCAGCATATAGGTATAATGCAGATATTGCAAACCGTAGACAAAATAGTTGGGATTGAGGAAAAATTGGGTGATCGCGGAAACGAAAGCAAGTGCGAAGCTAGAGAGCAGTTGCACAGCCGCAGCGCGTGGGGAGCTGCAGCAGTTAAGCACCATCTCCTTTTGTGCTGCTGTCCGCTTATCGGCGTTTCACCCAATTTTCCTTCTTCCGAGCGCCGAGTTGACCGAATAGGCGTAAAAGACGTACGCCAGAAGACCTATTTTATCCATTATTTAAATTCATTCTAATTTTTTGAAAAATATTTGGGACTATTTTTCCGGGTTAGGAAACTGTAGGACTGGTAGGCGATGAAGTGGTTCCACGGACTGAGTATGGGTTACCCGAAATTAAGATTTGCCTAATTTTTGTGTGCTCAGAGGAGCTCTCAGATAGAATCTGGATCGACCTTTGGTTGTTCTCGGAAGGTATAGCTATTTCCTACCATAGGTGAGCGTAGAAAGTTAATACTAGCAGCTTAGAAAACGGGTAGGACCTTGTTTGCCATTAAGCACAGTCTCTGTACATGTATCATACTATATTATATAGTTGTGATTTTCTCTTCACTCCCACCCCACTCCCCCCTTAATTCTTCATTTTATACCGTAAAATGGGTCGAAAATTGTACTTTTATTCCGCTCCCGACCCCGCCATTTCTCGTCCTTTTTTTTCTCACTCCGTTCCGCTCCAACCCCACTCTAACCCCCACTCTTTTTTGTACCCTCCTCATTTGTAAAAATTTACTCTGCATGAGTAAAAGTTGAAAAGTAACTATATCAAATTCTCTGGACTCAAAACTTCCTGTGAAAATCATCTCCAAAGCGTAACTACTACCAAGTTCACCAGGTGTCTGTCCTGACTCCTCTGGAGTCGAAACATCCTAGGGAAATCATGTTGAAGGCGTTACTATTAGCAAGGGCTCCAGGTGTCTATTCTGACTTGTCCGAAGTCAAAAATATCTGTGAAAATCATTTCCAAGGCGTAACTACTACCAAGTTCACCAGGTGTCTGTCCTGACCGACCTGGAGTCATAACTTCCTGGGAAAATCATCTTCAAGGCGTAACTATCACCAAGTGCACCAGGTATACACCCTGACTCCTATGGAGTCAAAACTTCCTGGGAAAATCATCTCCAAGGCGTTACTACTACCAAGGGCACCAGTTGTCTGTCCTGACACCTCTGAAGTTAAGACATCCTGGGGAAAAAATCTCCAAGGCCTTACTATTACAAATAGCACCAAGCATACACCCCGACTCCTATGAAGTCAAAACATCCTGGGAAAATCATCTCCAAGGCGTTACTATTACCCAAGTGCACCAGGTGTCTGTCCTGACCTCACTGGAGTCAAAACTTCCTGGGAAAATCATCTTCAAGACGTAACTATCACCAAGTGCACCAGGTATACACCCTGACTCCTATGGAGTCAAAACTTCCTGGGAAAATCATCTCCAAGGCGTTACTATTACCAAGGGCACCAGTTGTCTGTCCTGACCTCTCTAAAGTTAAAACATCCTGGGGAAATCATCTCCAAGGCCTTACTATTACCAAGTGCAACAGGTGTCTGCCCTGACCCCTCTGGAGTCAAAACATCCTGGGAAAATCATCTCCAAAGCGTTACTATTACCAAGTACACCAGGTGTCTGTCCTGACCCTCTGGAGACAAAACTTACTAGGGAAATCATCTCTGAGGCGTTACTATTAACAAGGGCTCCAGTTGTCTATTCTGACTTCTTCGGAGTCAAAACTTCCTGAGGGTATCATCTCCAAAGCGTCACTATTACCAAGTACACCAGGTATACACCCTGAGTCCTATGAAGTCAAAACTTCCTGGGAAAGTCATCTCCAAGGCGTTACTATTACCAAGTGTACCAGGTGTCTGTCCTGACCCCTCTGGAGTCATAACTTCCTGAGAAAATCAACTCCAAGGCGTAACTGTCGCCAAGTGCTCCAGGTATACACCCTGACCCCTCTGGACTCAAATCATCCCGGGAAAATCATGTCCAAGGTGTTTCTATTACCAAGTGCACCAGGTGTCTGTCCTGACCCCTCTGGATTCAAACCTTCCTAGAGAAATCATCTTCAAGGCGTTAATATAACCAAGTGCACAAGTTGTCTGTCCTGACCCCTCTAGAGTCATAACTTCCTGAGAAAATCATCTCCAAGGCATAACTATCATCAGGTGCACCAGGTATACTCCCTAACCCCTATGGAGTCAAAACTTTCTGGAAAAATCATCTCCAAGGCGTTACTATTACCAAGTGCACCAGGTGTCTGTCCTGACCCTTGTGGACTCAAAACATCCTGGGAAAATAATGTCCAAGGTTTAAGTATTACCAATTGCACCAGGTGTCTGTCCTTTTTTATCAAATCTATTCTCTAGATGTATTTATTGAATTGTAATAGAAAAATTAAAAATTAAAATTCAAATTTTAAATTTTGTTCTTGAACCAATCACATCACGAATAAAATGCTGTTATTCTTTTTGGGTTCTCTCTTTTATCTTTGGATATTAGTTAGTTTTTTTAATGTTTCGTAGTTACTTTTTAAATTTCTGTAGTTACATAGCTGATAACTTGTATCAAAAATTGGCGATGTGGGTAGAAACTGATAACATATATCAAAAATGGGGGGCATGAGTAAAAAAAGGGCATGGGGGGGGGGTGATTAGAAAAGGGTCTGATTTATTAGCACGGGAAAAAAAAGCAAACACACGGGAAGTTTTAGGTCAAATTCACGGGAAAAAAGACATTTGCACGGAAAAATAAGTGATTAAACGGGAAAGAAAATAAATGCACGGGAAAAAAATACTTGAGCGGAAGTTAAATGTATTTAACTGGAAAAAAATATATTGAACGGGAGTAGAATTAACATTGCGCGGGAAAAAAATGTATTAAACTGCAATAGAATTGATCCCGCACGGGAAAAAGAATTGAGGGCAAAACTCAAGAAAAATCAAGCAAAAAATTTGTTTTATTGAACATTATACAACTGTTATTGAAATTAAGGATATTTATTATAAAAGATTAATGCATTAGTAAACTTTTTTTTATTTTGTAGATCAGGTTGTAGGTTGCATCTGTTGTGCACTTATCTCATGAATTTCCTGGCCAATGCTAACAATCTAAGCGTTTTCTAGCTCCGCTCGCCAAACCACCCCCCCCCTCCAGATTTTTATGCTAGTGCTTACCATTGTGTCTACAATTGTGGCTTCCCTCGTAGCTACTATTGTTTTGTGCTTTTGTAGTTATCCTTGTATTTACTCTTGTGCATATCTTTGTTTTTATGTTTGTTAAGCTTGTATACCCTCGTAACTCTATGACTACCACTGTACCTACTCACGTGCATACAATTACTCACATCCTTGTACTTAGCCAGTAGTACAAACCCTTTTCGGCAGATTTTAAGCAATTTTTTGCGAATTTCGTCAAGAAATTGGCGTTAAAACTAGTGGACCGATTTTTATAAAACTTTGAATGGGAGAATAAGAGAACAGAGATTTATAAATTCTGGTAGTATAACTATTGTTCTTATTCTTGTGCCTACCTTATACTTGTTCATACTGTTGAACCTTCTGTAGATGCACTGGTTTCTTTCATTATAACTTCCCTTTTTTCTATTCAATTTTCTACTGATTCATTTTTTATTGTTCTTATATTTTTTTGTACTACTGTGCTTACTCTGTTCTTAACTTTTTTTCTACTTAAAGTTCTAATCCTGAACCTACCAACGTGCTTAATTTTGTGTCTACTCCTGCGCATACCCTTGTACCTACTCTCTTCCCCGCCCTTGTTTATATCCGTGTACCCAACCTTATTTCTACTGGCCTATTCTTGTAAGTACTATCTCTACCTTTCTTGTACCAAATCCGTACCTACTCTCGCGTCCACTTCTGTGCTTACCCTCTTGCCTAAACTTGTATCAACCCGTGTGCGTATCCGTGTACTTACATTAGTTCATACCTTTGTCTGATCATTGTGCCTACTGCAGGAGTGACGTATTGAATGCATTTTTTTAGTATTGTGTAATAATAGTGAATTTTTACTGACTTGAAAAAACTATAAAAATATTTGTTTTAAACTATTTTATATATTTTGATTACTGCTATTATTTTGTTATTTTTATTTTATGAAAGTTTTTTTTAGTATTTCAATAGTAACTTTTTAAATTTCTATAATTACATAAGTTATAACATGTATCAAAAATAGAAGGTATAGGGTAGGGTGGAGTAATTGTGCCGGTGGGGTAACGGGACCATGTCTTTTTATTTTTATTAAAAATTATGAAAACAATTTTTTTTTTTTTTTCATAGATAATTTTCTTTTTTATCAGTTTAAAAAAAAATTATGAAAAAAAAATAATAATAATAAAAATAAAAAGACATGGTCCTATTACCCCACCGGTATGATTACCCTACCCTACCCGAGGTAAAAGTGACAACATATATCAAAAATGGGGGCGTGGGTAAAAAAAGGGCGTGGGGGGAGGGGCGTGATTGGAAAATTATAGGGGGATTCAAAACACATAGAAATAAGCATATTTCGGTACACTTTTACGGGTAGTTAAGCACTTTTTTACAAAGCAAATGGGAGGCGTGGGAAAGAAAAAACTACTATATAATATAGTAAGATACATACATACATATACCTATAAATATTAATCTAAATATTATATAATTAAGAGGATCTAATTCACCCGACCAAATCCTGCGACCTATACGACCAAAGACTCGAATAACTGAACTATCGAACCTAGTGTGTGTTACTGTTTATTGGAAGTGGTGAGACTTCGGGTTGCATAATGACAGGCGGCGGGAATCTATCTAAAACCACTGAAAATACTACGGCCAACGGTACTACGTCAGAACAGGTGAATTCGGTAACCATGAGTACAACCTTGCTCAGCTTGGCTAATAATCTCAGCCTGCAAAATTCTATCGCAGGCCTGAACACCTACGACGGAAGTAATATTCCATTAAAAGATTTCTTGCAAGACGTTAGAAATGGTGAAGCCAGCGTTGGAGAGAACTATAGAAGGAACTACTTTCGGGCGGTACTAGGCCGTCTGAGAGGGTCGGCAAAGGATTGCACCTATGGTTAAACCTTTACAACGGTCAAAGGACTTTGCACCCATTCGAAACAAAGATTTGCCCCGGAAAGGGCATTTGCCTACTACAACTTACGGTTACACTCCCTGCGGATGAAGCAAGGGGATACCATAGGTAGTTTTCAGGACCAAATTAACATCCTATTGAACTGCGCCCGTTCAGCCCTGCAGGAGGAAAAAGGCCAGAACTACGAGGAAGCTATAATGACACCGTTAGTCGAGGCGGCTGTGGATGTGTTCATCCGAGGTCTCCCAGGTGATTTGGGAAAATCAGTGGACCAGATCCAGCCGGCCACCCTAGAGGCTGCCTACAAGGAGGCAGTATGCCTGGTATCCCGGATAGAGGGACGCATAATCCTCGACGGACAGATACGAGGTGGGGTCCGAGGACCCAAAAACTATCGCTCGGACGCGCAGTCCAATCAAGATGAAAGAATAACCTATGTGGGGTGGGTCAAGGAGGGACCAGACTTTGACTACTGGGTTGAAGAGATTAAGAACCAAGAGGAATGGACCCCTAGCGAAGAAAATTACGAACTGGATGCACCTGAAATTCAGGCTTGCGAAGTATATTTCCAATATCCTGTGAATGCATATCCAATGCAACAACCTGTATATAACTGGCCAAAGCCGCCACAACCACCGGTTCAGTATGAGACTCCCTACCCTACAAAGCCCTTTGTTCAGCGGGCACAAAACCAAAATGGCCAGGGTTTTCTAGGGTATAACTGGTACAATTATGGCAGCTTACGACCGAACGGGCGAGCGGGTGCCCCGGCTAAGCCAAGGACTTTCGATCCGGACCGAGTTCCACCAGGCCGTGCACCGGCTCCCCAATCTAATTGGCCGAGACCAGTGGGGCCACCATAGTCTAACCCGGGTTGGCCAAGGTTCGTCAACCCACAACAGGGGCCAAATTTAGGTTGGTCCCGAGCTCCAGCCCCACCGCAAGGACAGAGACCGAACGGTTACCCGTTAGAATATACCTTCCGAATGAGCAGGCTCAGCCGTCAATTTGATTAAACTGACAGGCTTGGACATGAATGCTGAGATTACAAGAATAAGGTTATGTTAAGCCTGGATGTTATGAATCCCTTATTATTTATTGATAATGGAAGGGTATACCCTGCTGGACCAACAAAGGGGACTGGCTCCTCGTCATCAAGGCAGTGAGAAAGTGTATCAAGCAAAACCAACTGTCAAAAAGACTGAATATAGTGTGATGACCGGGAACCTCGACTCCAAACCACCTGCCGAAGAGACAGATACGAACAGGACAGCAAAAAACTCGGAACCGGCTGGGACAAAAGGGGAGTCAGCCAAGAGAGATACGTCGACGGATGTTCTCCCGGTTAAATGGACAATTGAAAAGCGGAATATCAGCGTAAATATGGTCGACAGCACCATCCACAGGGTATCTTTCGGCACTAAGCAGCACGCCCGGCGTAATTTTGGGGAATGCGTTGGTAACCAATGAAGGGGGTACTTGTAAAGTTTTTGTAGTCAACACCAGCGAGCAAGATGTGTCCATTGAAGTGAACCCTTCTGAATTGATACCTTACGAGTACCAAGCCGCAGGATTCGAAACTGATTCCAGCACCGGAGAGGAATGCCCACCAGTGACGGACCTAAATGAATGAGTTAATGAAGTTTTTGAATTATTGGACACTAAGCTGCTTAACGATGAAGAGAAAGAGCAAGTCCGCTGGATCGTCGAGCAATATCACGACGTGTTCTTATTACCGGGGGATAAGCTTTAGTGCACGGACAAAGTCGAGCACGAAATTGTTACTGAAGATAATATCCCAGTTCAGACGAAGCAATACCGCCATGCCCCGGTTTATCGGGAGGTAGTGCGAGAAGACATCGAGAAAAAGTTGAAAGATGACATTTTTCGAGCCTTCTAATTCGCCTTACCAGTCTCCTGTGTGAATTTTACCAAAGAAAAGAAACAGCCAAGGACGCCCAAGATGGCGGATGGTAGTAGACTTTAGAGGAGTAAATAAAAAGACAATTGGCAACTCTTATCCACTCCCGAACATAGCAGACATTTTGGCCTAAATGGGAGATGCCACTTACTTCTCCATCTTTGACCTAGCCTCTGGCTTCCATCAAATACCCGTGAAAAAGGCAGATCGGCCCAAAACAGCATTTTTGACCTTAAACGGGCACTGGCAATTCAAGAAAATGCCTATGGAACTCAAGAATGCCCCCACAATGTTCCAAAGAATGATGAATTTAATTCTGATGGGACTTTAAAATGTCGAAATGTTAGTATACCTGGACGACATCATAATTTATCCCCGTAGTTTGATGGACCACTTACGTTAAGTACAGCTACTTTTTGAACGACTCCGAGACGCGAAGCTAGTGCTCCAGCCAGACAAGATACAATTCTTGAGGAGAGAAGTACCGTTCTTGGGGCACATTGTGTCGGAGCGGGGCTGCGAACCAAATCCTGACAAGATTGAAGCCATCCAGAAGTTCAGGAGACCGCGTACCGTAACGCATATACGGTCACTTACGGCTCTCGTGGGCTATTACAGAAGATTCATCAAGGACTTTAGCAAGATAGCCAAGCCCATTTTTGGCTTAACCAAGAAAGATGTAAAATTCGAGTGGGGCTCGGCTCAAGAGAAGAGTTTCGAAACTCTAAAACAAAAACTCTTTGAGGCCCCAATATTGCGATTTCTGGACTTTAACAATAAATTCACTATAACGACAGACGCTAGTGACTACGCTGTAGGTGCGATTTTAAGCCAGGAAAAGGATGGGTTTGACCACCCCGTGGCTTATTTATCTCGCAGTTTAAACAAGAGCGAATCAAACTACACTACTACAGAAAAGGAGTGCGCCGCAGTATTGCATGCACTAAAGAAGTTCCGTACGTATCTGCTGGGCCGACGGTTCCTGCCGATCAGCGACTATGATGCACAACCAGCGGGACCCAGGTAAAAGGATGCTGAGATTCATCGACTTTGAATATGATTACAAATATAAACCAGGGAAGCTAAACATCAACGCTGACATTTTGTCTCGAAACCCAACTGACGCACCGATTCCGGAAGATGAAATCAATGTTACCTTACCCCTGATTAAAGTGCTTGTCTTGGAAAAGAGCCAGCACGAACGCATAAGATTCCGCCCTAGAAAACCAAACGAGGTCGAAAGCCGACAAAGCCAGGGACCTCAAGGACCAAACCTGGGATGTGAGGACAGGAACAACCAGGACCTTCAACTAGTGGAGAAGCTTTAGTCCCTCCGCGACGGCAACGGGCTAAATCTGAAAATGATGTTAGTACTCCCAACAGAGGTAGACCTATTGGAGCCAAGACGAAGAAACGAGCCCCTGAGTTAGACCACAGTGTGATATCTCAACGTATCAGGGCCAAGATTACTATAAAAACTGGACCGCAGCCAGGTCCGTTGACCATACCTCCCCACTTGAAAGAGCTCGTCCGCCCACAGCAAAAGAAATCACAGGACGATACCTCTTTGGACTAGCAACTAGGAGAGATGTCGAAATCGGAATCGGAACCCCCGAGCACTGGTAAGGCCGAGTCGGGAGGAATCGCTGACACTGCTGAGGATGTACCTATCCCAGACACAAAAAATAATGGATTGAGAGACGAGACTACCGAGGATGATTCCTTGGAAGAGGAGGAAATTAGTGGCCATTACGATTCCATGGTGGCATCACCGGAAATTGAAGTCAGTGCCGTCACTCTTAGTGAAACGGAAACGGTTGATGAGGATGAGGCTAAACACGACCCCGCAGAAACTGAACCGTCCCAATTGACCCTTCAAGAGGGAAGCGACCGCTTGGATAGGAGTCTGCACGAGCATTATGATCGAACCAACGAGTGGTATGAACTGCTGGAAATAATGCCCGAGGAAGCCACCTCTCATTTTTCGGATGGTGATGCCAAATACAAAGTAAGAGAGCCTGAGGATAGGGGTTCTACTCCGGAGGGGAGGAAGTGGACTCGGAAACGACAGAAATGCTTCAACAGGCACATCCGTACGATTTGATTTGATTTTGATTTTGATGAGTTTATGAATTGTACATTATGTTGTACAAAATACATCGGGTGATAGAGTTCTACATCAGATTAAATTACAAAATAATGGTATATTTAAAAAGTAAAAATTACGGCGAGTTCGGTTTTTTCTTGGCCAAATTCTTACTAAATTAAAATAAAATTTTCAGATGAACCGTAAAAAAAAAACAAATAAAAACACGAAACAATTTAAATGCATTAACTTTGCCCCATTTTAAAAATTTTACTTTTTGATTCTGTTTAAATATTTTTAAATATAACTTAATTTATAAATTACTAATTATTGGTATTTCCAAGAAAATTTCACAAATCTATTTTAGAAAACATTTATTATTTTATATATCTATATACTGATTTACCCAACTTGATTAATTATTCATTTTTTTCTGGTTAAAATTTTAGGTGGCTTCGTCGAGAACGAATCGGTTATTGATTTTGAATGACGAATCAATTGAATAATTTGTCAATTTTATTTTTCAAGAAAAAAAGATTGTTTAACACAATAGTACTCGAACCGCATAAAACTCGTCCGTTAGATATTATTTGATTTCAATACTTTCAACTGTTCATATTTAAAAATAATGGATTGAGAGACGAGACTACCGAGGATGATTCCTTGGAAGAGGAGGAAATTAGTGGCCGTTACGATTCCATGGTGGCATCACCAGAAATTGAAGTCAGTGCCGTCACTCTTAGTGAAACGGAAACGGTTGATGAGGATGAGGCTAAAGATATTTCAACAGAATCAGAAAATAAAATTTTTAAAATGGGGCGAAGTTTATGCGTTTAAATTGTTTCATCTTTTTATTTGTTTGTTTTCACGGTTCATCTGAAAACTTTATTTTAATTTAGTAAGAATTTGGCCAAGAAAAAACCAAACTCGCCGTAATTTTTACTTTTTCAAAAGTATGTTTTTAGATTTTACTTAAATCGGCAGGAAAATAATATCTACATACAGCTTTGAAATTTTTTAATGACAATTTTTAAAAGCATTTGTAAAAGCAAATTTTTATCTATTTAAGTAGACCTCACATGGGTAAAATTCAAAAAGTAATTTATAAAAATATTGTCTTTAAAAGGTTGTTTAAAATCTTCTCCAATATTCTGACCTTATTGATATTCAAAACTACTTCAATTTGTGGTTGTCAAAGAGATATCCATACGCTGACTCTAAACTAATACACTCAAAAAGATTAAATTTTAATTACCTTTTGAAGATTTTAAGTGAAATAAACTTATTTAGTTAAGTTGTAATTTAAAAAATGTTGCAGTGGTTCATGCTCATTTATCGAGTTAGCTATTATAATTCATCCAACTTACAGCAAGTTTAAATTCAGAAGATGTCAATAACCGTAATTCAGTTAATATTAAATACATACATGCATTTAAATAATCATTGGAATTGATAAATTCTGAGTTAATACACTAACACGGATAAGGTTTATTGTTCTTAGTTTATTTTCCAAGATGAATTTGTCGGACTATCTAGTTTGAATTTAGTTTTATCCGCTACATACCAACTCTCTGTACTTGGTCATTGACATTGGCTCCATTAAATGTGATGGTGATCAATGTCTCATGGTGTTATTATAATTTTCAGACAAGTAAATACTTTTAAATCATCATTTTAGCGGTGTTAATAAAACCAACTCGTCGTTAAAGGGCTACCGCCCTTTAGGATAAAAGGTATATAAATATATGAATAATATAAAATAACAATAACAATAACAATAATAATAATAATAATAGTAATAGTAAAATGAATGTGAAGTTATATATCAGTAATAATACAGCAATGCAAGTAACATAATCAAATCTACGGTTGTTGTAGTAGATCAGTCTATTTGTATTCACTCCACGGAATCACTAAATCACTAAATAACATCGCAACACATACCCAATTTAACCACGGCGTACCAGACTCAGTCTTCTCCCTCAGCAGTAAAGAAATGTGATTTGATGAGATGTTTGAAACTGGACAGGCATGATGATTAGCATATTAAGGTGTTCGCTATTCCTAAAGTGCCGGGGCACGACCGGAAGTCCCTCAAAAAGTTATTTTAAGACAAAAAAATGATTTGCCAAAAAAAAAAAAAAAAATTTCCCGTTTTATACCATGTCCCCAGACGCATGAAGTTAAAAAAAAAAAACAATGAAAAAAGAATGAAAAACGGAATCAATAGATTAAATGGTAAAAAAAAATACAAGCTGGCAACCCACACAAATAATATATCGTTCGAAAGGTATGTCAAAAAGGAAGCTCTGTGCAAAATTTCAGATCTATAACTTAAAAATTGCGCCTTTGCCATTGAAAAAATGGTTTTTTTTTTCGTTTTTTTTTAATATTTCCCGGAGTTTGACCTCATACTAGCCCGACTAGAAAGCGTTTTCGGTTTTTTTTAGGTTTTTTTATGAAATTTTCAAAAACGTAGGATTTTTTGTGTTTATCTTTATTAATAGGTACGTACGATCAAAAAAACCATTTTAGTCACTTTAATTTTTATCGTTTTCTTGCTATTTTCCATAGTTTGACCTCATACTAGCCCTACTAAGAAGCGTTTCGGTCAAATCACCCCGAAAATTTTTTTTAGGTTTTTTAATGAAATTTTCAAAAACATAGGATATTTTGTGTTTATCTTTATTAATAGGTACGTACGATCAAAAAAACCATTTTGGTCACTTTAATTTTTATCGTTTTCTTGCTATTTTCCATAGTTTGACCTCATACTAGCCCTACTAAGAAGCGTTTTTCGGTAAAATCACCCCAAAAAATTTTTTTAGGTTTTTTTATGAAGTTTTAAAAAATGTGGGATTTTTTGTGTTTATCTTTATTAACAGGTAAGTACGATAAAAAAAACCGTTTTATTTACTTTAATTTTTATGGTTTTTTTACTATTTTCCAAAGTTTGACCTCATACTAGCCCTACTAGGAAGCGTTTAACGGTAAAATCACCCCGAAAATTTTTTTTAGGTTTTTTCATGAAGTTTCCAAAAACGTATGATTTTTTTTGTTTATCTTTATTAATAGGTTCGTACGATCAAAAAAACTGTTTTAGTCACTTTAATTTTTATGGTTTTTTTACTATCTTCCAAAGTTTGATCTTATACTAGCCCTACTAGGAATAGTGTAGCCACCATAGGAGTTTTCGTGTGCAAGTCCGCGCCACGACAGCCACCCAAGTTTAAAAGAAGTATTTTGAACTCCTTTATCGAAATACCGACGGTCGCCGTGATGAAAATAATTGCCACGATTAATAAACAATAATTAAGCTATTTGGTATGAAATTAAGGTGGATCCAGCGACCTGCACCGTATCAAGCTGGGGCC
Source organism: Encarsia formosa (assembly GCA_038277355.1). Taxonomy (NCBI): domain Eukaryota; kingdom Metazoa; phylum Arthropoda; class Insecta; order Hymenoptera; family Aphelinidae; genus Encarsia; species Encarsia formosa. The sequence continues at coordinate 26,012,666 of CM076187.1, forward strand.
CCTTTAGGGTGCAATCTAAGAAATGCACATTTTATCGTATGTTTATGTTGCTATGCTGTAAAAAATAAAATAATATTTTTTAAAAATGCCCCCTTGCACCCCATAATCTAGTACGTGACTGAATTTTTCGAAACGTGGCAACGTCCCAATCGGTTGACTATTCGCAGTCATCAAAAGTCGAAAGTGCGAGTACTTATTTGTTTACGTTATGAAAATAATATATTAACACTTTGAATTTTACTGAATTACACTTCCAAAGTTTTATTAAAACATTTTTTCTCAAACTAGGTTAGCTTCAATGAATCATTAAAAATTTTTTTTTTCTTATCATCAATATAAATTACTCAATTATTAACACGAATTTTATTTAACACGTTATAATTATTAGGATTATTGATAAAAAATTAAACTTCATACACAAATATTATCTATAAATCATAGCTATCGAATTTTGTTCCACTAAGAGTGTTTAAAAGCAGCTGCTTGCCTGAAATTGCGAGGTGGCAACGTCTCCGCGGCGGCAGACGACAACCTTGATCATGGCTGAACACGCATTTAAATGAGTATTTTTTTCGCACATTTTATTATTTTTCTCAAGAATTAATCTGGCTACCCTATATTTTTAAAATTTTAAAATGACCCTTAAAATTTTTGTCATCTAGTGATCACAAAATTATCCATATCGTGCAGTTTTAATCGTGAGAATTTTTTTCCTGTTTTTTCCCATAAAAAACCATGTTGTGAGAAAATTTTATCAACGATTTTTTTCTTAAAATTTTCATCGGTGACTCCTCTTTTTTTTTATAGATAATTTATTGTCAGGGTTCAAGGAATCTCTGTGATTTTTTTCGGGTCAATCATGCACTTTTAACCAAATCGCTGGATCCTCCTGAATATATAACCTCAAATCAGCAATAGTTACAATGCAGCTTGGTGCAGTGGCCAGACTCTTAGGCTCAGACGTGGCAGACAATAGACAAAGGATAATTGATAGTTTTTGTAAAAAAGTTGTTTTTTTCAATTGTTTCGTGCTAAATTTTTATGATATTTAATTATTTAACTTGTTCAAATAAAATTAATGTTCGAAAAATTTTACGCATACTTTGTCAACGATGACCCTTGAAATGCTGACAAAAAAAGTGACAAATGTTTTTTAAACAAAATTTGAAATAACATGTTCCCTTTATAAAAGAGAGCTATCGCCATCTTGCGTAAACAATTTATTCGTGAGCTGATTGGTGAAGAAGTTTTTAAAATATTCGAAAAGTCCATTTGAGGTTACTATTTTTGTTTTTTTCCTATGCGCGCTTGCGCGCTTAAAAACTGATGGAGTTAGAATTTTTTATTTTATTTAACAAAAATTTCTTTTGCAAAAGCAATAAATAAGGGTGCGTGCGCGCTTGCGCGCTAAGTAATTTCTAGTATTGTTAAAAATAAATACACAAATCAAAAATAAAATTAAAAAAAATAGGAAAAAAAATTAATAATTAAATTTATCGAGGAACCGAACCCAGGCCAACTACGTCTGAGGCTAATACTCTGACCACTGCACCAAACTGCAATATTACTTTTAATGATTTAAGGTTATATATTAATTGCATACCAAATAGCTTAATTATTGTTTATTAATCGTGGCAATTATTTTCATCACGGCCACCCTTGGTATTTCGATAAAGGAGTTCAAAATACATATTTTAAACTTGGGTGGCCGTCGGTTTTTTTTTTCGTACGTACCTGTTAATAAAGATAAACAAAAAAAATCATACGTTTTTGGAAACTTCATGAAAAAACCTAAAAAAAATTTTCGGGACGATTTTACCGAAAAACGCTTCTTAGTAGGGCTAGTATGAGGTCAAACTATGGAAAATAGCAATAAAACGATAAAAATTAAAGTGACTAAAATGGTTTTTTTGATCGTACGTACCTATTAATAAAGATAAACACAAAAAATCCTACGTTTTTGAAAACTTCATGAAAAAACCTAAAAAAAATTTTCGGGACGATTTTACCGAAAAACGCTTCTTAGTAGGGCTAGTATGAGGTCAAACTATGGAAAATAGCAATAAAACGATAAAAATTAAAGTGACTAAAATGGTTTTTTTGATCGTACGTACCTGTTAATAAAGATAAACACAAAAAATCCTACATTTTTGAAAATTTCATTAAAAAACCTAAAAAAAACGTGTTGGGCGATTTTACCGAAAACGCTTTCTAGTCGGGCTAGTATGAGGTCAAACTCTGGGAAATAACTAAAAAAACTCAAAAAACGAAAAAAAAAACCATTTTTTCAATGGCAAAGGCGCAATTTTGAAGTTATAGATCTGCAATTTTGCACAGAGCTTCCTATTTGACATACCTTTCGAACGATATATTATTTGTGTGGGTTGCCAGCTTGTATTTTTTTTCACCATTTATTCTATTGATTCTGTTTTTTATTCTTTTTTCATTGTTTTTTTTTAACTTCATGCATCCGGAAGCACGGTATAAAACGGGAAAAAAAAATTTAATTGTTGGAAAATCATTTTTTTGACTTAAAATAACTTTTTGAAGGGTTTCCGATCGTGTCCCGGCAGTTTGGGAACAGCAAACACTTTATTGGCATATAGGTAACCCGACAAAAGCTACGAAAAAAAATCTACGAGGACAAAATCTACGAAAAAAAAATCTACGAGTGCGAAATCTACTAAATTACCTTAAATTCTTATAGTTCAATAGTGATTCAGTCACAATCAACATGATGATGATGTTATTTATACATATGTATTTACTTTATTTTTAAAATCCTATAATTTTTATTATTATTTTTTTTATTTATTATTCATTATATTTAGATTTTTTAAATTTTTCATTTTTTATTTTGATATTTTAATTTTTCATTTTTTATTTTGATATTTTAATTTTTCATTTTTTATTTTTTATTTTCAGTATTTTTGGATTTATTTCATTTCGATCGTAGATTTTGTCGTGATATTTTGTCTTCGTAGATTATGTACGGGATTCCGAAATGAGGGAACAATCAACGAATCAAGTGCACGTGGGTTCGGCGTTCTCAAGAAACGTGAGCTGAGCTTCTCAGTAAACAAATTCGCCAAATATGAGGGAGTATCTGTGAGAAGGATTCTATAGAGCAAGCAGGCATCAAAATACCGTATTTACCCATGTATAAGACGCACAAAAAAATCAATTTTTTCAAGTCAAAAACCGGGGTGCGTCTTATCTACGGGTGCTTATTTTTTTCCAGAGAGCGACTTATCTACAGGTGCTTATCTATAGTTGATGCGTCGAATCGAAAATTTGCTGCAAGCGTAATCATAATAATTACAACGATGTGATAATCACAGTAATAGCTGATCGAAATAACTTGGAAAATTTTCTCTCTGTTATCAGCTCAGTTTGTATGGATCGTTCGACTTGACAACAGTAAGTTTTAATTAAAATGAATAAAGTGAAAAGAAATTCGTATCCGGTAGTTTTTAAGTTAAAGGTTATTCTCCAAGCAAAAGTTGTTGGAAACCGAGAAGCAGGAAGAATAAATAATGTCTCTGAAGCGTGCGAGCGCAAGTGGCGTGATGCAAATGAAAAATTGTTAAGTTCATCAAGATCTAAAAAATCGTTTAGGAAAAAAGCTGCGTCGTATCCTGAATTAGAAATTAGATTAAAAACGTATGTGGTAGATTTGCGAGATAATAGAAATTACGCTGTTTCAACTAGGATGATACAGACTGAGGCTATGAAGTTAAAAAAAGAAATGATTCCAAACTCAAAATTTAAAGCAAGCAGAAATTGGGTGCAAAGATTTATGAATAGGAATAATCTTGTTATTCACAGACGTACAACGATTTGTCAACGACTCCCAAAAGATTACGAGTTTCAACGGTTCGTTATTGGTTTACGACAAAAACATAAATACGCTCTCAATCAGATAGGGAACGCAGATCAAACACCTGTTTACTTCGAGATGCCCGAAAATACTACTGTAAATAAAAAGGAGCCAAGTCTGTTTCTATTTTAACTGGTGGAAATGAAGAACGACGATGCACAGTAATGCTTTGTGCAACTGCCGATGGACACAAGCTTCCTCCTTTCATCATTTTTAAAAGAAAACACTTCCAAAAAATGTGAATTTTCCTTCTAATGTTTTTGTTCGTGCACAACCAAAAGGGTGGATGAGTCACGATTTGGTCGAAGAATGGATCAAAGTAGTGTGGAAAAGCAGACCAGGAGCCCTCTTACAAAAACGATGAATGTTAGTTTTCGATTCATATCGTGGCCATTTAACTAAAAACACTAAAAACCCAGTTAGAAGAAAATAAAACCGATCTAGCTATCATACCTGGTGGTTTAACAAGCATTCTACAGCCATTAGATGTAAGGGTTAAAAAGCCGTTATAATGAGTTAAAAGAATTTTATTCCGATTTTATAGCTACATACTTTGGCAAGGGCCAAATGAACCTGTTGAAGAATTCAGTGATTTTGAAAAAGAGAGCGATGATTCAAGTGAAGATGAATAAAAATCATAATAAATATAATAAAAATGTAATATGAATAAAAAAATTTTTTAATAAAAAAGCATGCATGTTAATTTGATTTATTTTTTTTTCTGCTATTTATCTAGAAACCGGGACGCGTCTTATCTACAGGGGCATCTTATACATGGGTAAATACGGTAATCCCTACGCTACTCGAAGCCAGCCAAGTTCACTTCTGTAGGGTGTAACGTGATCGCTTTTTCTAATCCCAAAGATGTAACTGATCTCACGATTGAGCAAACGCTGTAATATGAGATCCTGTTCACCCAAGATATTACAGTACACAAGTGAACAATAGTCAACGATAGGAAAAAGCAGGGTTTGCACGAGGTGCTTACGCAGTTCAGAGGTAGTATTGCATCTGAAATGGTTAAGACGGTACAAAAGAGAGTTGGCTCTACAACAAACATATCGAACATGGTCTTTCCAGTTCAGCTTGGAGTCCAGCACCACCCCCAAACTACGCGCAGAGGGGACAAACGGGACAGTGCAGCCCCAAAACCGCAGGTCACGAATACCCATCTCGTTAAAGTCATTGACATAGGACGGGGTCCCAAAAATCATGGCTTTGGTCTTACTAGCATTCAACACCAGCTGATTAGTGGCAGCCCAGTCAGCGATGTGTTCAGCACCCCGGCTCAGTCTTCCCGGAGTGGCATGAATGTCCTCAAGTCGGCCCCGCACGTAAATCTGCGGATCATCTGCATTAATCACATGAAAGACACCAGGGCTAAGGCCTTGAGCAACGTCAACAATAAACAGAAGGAAGAGCAGAGGACCCAACACTATGTACTGGGGCACATCCTTATTAACGGGGCGGAAAGAAGTAAAACTGCCGTCCTCTGCCCTTATTGCCTGTGAGCGGCTAGCCAGATAAGAGGCAAACCATCTCAAAACCCAAGGATTGTAGTTTCCTGAGCAATGTTACATGCGAGACCGAATCGAAGGCTTTACTAAAATCAAAAAGCAACAGGGTGGTCATTTGTCTTCTGTCCATACCCACTCGAATGTCGTTCATGAGTTTCAACAGTGCTGTCTGTGTGTTTCTGTCTTACTCTGAAGCCTGCTTGATAATCATCCATCAAACCCTGCGATTCAACAAAAGCAGTAATCCGATCATGGACCAGTCTTTCAAGGATCTTCGACATAAAACTGAGCAGGGAGATAGGACGAAAATCATTCAGACGAAACTGAGAGGAAAACTGAACCAAAATCATATGCCTGGTTTTCCAATCTTAACATTAGAATATCTCAGAGATTTAACAGTTGGGGTGTATAAAGTTAATCTTTCTCCACATACAAGATAAAATGTTAAGAGACAATAATCAAGAACTAGAATTCGATACATGTCCCCGACTGACTGGTCTATTAAATTTATTTTTATTTGCCGAATAAATCTGGTAGGGGAGGATTGTTGAAAAAATTGGAGAAAGACACAATTTAATAAAAACAGTGATAATTTATTTTTATTTTAACACAGAAATTAATTTTACAAACAACAAAAATTTGAATAATCATAAAATTACACTTGATGAGGTGAGTTTCATACAAGTTTAATAAAAAATAGTCTCAAGAGAAAAAAATGAAAGGTGAAAATGTCACATGTTATGAACTGAGAAATTTCCAAAATTAATTTCCGTGTAAAGAAAATCAATTAATTTGGGAATTAACACTCTAGTCGAAACTCCTTACAGATTTGATTATATTAATTCAAAACGTAAACACGAGTTAGATAGAATAGAAATGAGGTAAACAAACCACTGAGTGTGGCCTTGAATAAAAAGAGAGAGAGAGAGAGAGAGAGAGAGAGATGGCCGAGAGAAATTCAAGTAGCAGCAGAGAATGGCCTTGAGAAAAGAAGAAGAGAAAATGGCCCCGTGCATACAGACACATGTACAGAACAAAGAGAATGTACAGTAAACTAATTACTGCACGGATACAAAGTTGAGTGGCTCAAGTAAACTATTGTCACTTGAACCAAAATACCTGAAAATACCTGGAGATGTCTTTTGAAATGTTTGAAGAGAGTGTCCTGAAGAAGAGCCCCTTTTGGTGAGCCTGTGAAGAAGAGCCCAAAATAATGAAGTTGCTGGTGAGCACGCCTGCTGGTTGAATTATGATTGCTGCAATAATTACTGATTGCAGCAACCTAGATGAGCTGGACCAGTGCACTTAACAGAATCACTCACAACAAAAACAAACGATGAGATGAGCTTCAAACTCAAGAAAAAGCTTAACTTGAAGTCAAGAGAAAATTCTCTGCTACGTGCTGTAAAGAGCGCCAAACGAGAAGTGAACAAAGAGCAGCAGGCCCCCGCAAGGCCGGCGGCGTTAGCGACAGCAGCAGCGCCAGCCGCTTCAAGCTGCGTAGACGGCGGCGCGAGAGCACCAGCACTCTGTAGTTCTGCGTGGTCCAAGAGATGGCGCCACGCAGTCTACAAACTATCGATTTTTGTTTGACGATGTGTACGGAGTGAAATTATTGTTTGCTCCGTAACAATACTCTTATCGATGAACCAGGATTATTACGAGTAAGAGTATGTTCTAGGTTTTTAAATACGAAAAAACATCAAATATTTATTGCTTTCGTAACCCACTTGGTTGACGAGGCCAATAATGACGATTTCGGAGATGATGGCGAAGGTCCAATTCTTGGCTATTACTGCACTTGCAAAGCTGGAGGTTCATGCGCGCATGTAGCTAGTATTTTATGGTATCTTGGGTATGCTAGACATGTAAATATTGTGAAATACCCATCTAAAAAATTCTTACGTAGTATTAAAGACGCCGCACATAGAAATTGATTAGATCAATTTAGTGACGATAGCACGGACTGGCATAAGTTGCTTTTAAATAAGTGAATTGTTTCTCAAGTGACTGAATATGCACAATTATACCTCAGAATATCTAAAGAAATAAAGAACTTCCCCTCGAGGGGGGTACATTGCATGTGATTGTCGATATTGAGTACTTAACGTCTATGTAGTTACATTCGCACTAGCTCTAGTTTAATAATCATTTTAGTATAACATATCACATTTTTCTTCATCACAGTATCGTTTCGTCAATCATTAGGTTAGTCATAATTATAATTCTGTGTATCTGTGTCAGTGTATATAAAAAATATTTAGCAATCGCTTATTTACATAGGCTTTTTTTGAATATTCACAGTTTATAATGATCACAGTTGGGGATCACAGTCGATCTTTGGCTAGGCATGTCATTCAATATGAATTTAAAATTAAAAAAACAAAAATAATAAAATATTCACAAGGAGGGTATTTAGCAACTTAACACACGTAATGTATATACTACAGTACAAGATTAGGACAGAACACACTAAGATAGGGGACGTACCCTGTCGTGGTGGGCACATGAAAGAGAAAAACGAAAACAAAAAAGTAGCAAAGTATTGCAAATAAATTAAAATCAAAATGGTCTAACCCCCGACAGGTGCTCGACATAGATGTTCCAGGACCATTTGATGGTTTAGCTGATCATGAGTCTCTTCATCATCCGCGCATAAAACGTGCAAATGCCGAGGAGTCCCAAGACCCGCTCGTTTCCAGAATACCAGCCACCCAGTGCGCCGACGACGAACGCGTCCACTACGACCGCGTAGCCCTGCCGTTGCAGGTTCTCGGCAAGAGGGCGGTACTTATTGACCTTTCCCTGTCTAGCTTCATTGAACCCCTCTATCCGGTTGTCCAACGGTACGGCTACGTCAACAATAGTGACCTTTTTCTCCGTTTCATTACGGAGTACAAGGTCCGGCCGCAGTCTGGCGAACTCTTCATGAACGCCCTCGATAGCACGGTTTATCTTCATATCCCCGGTGGTGTTGCTGGCCTTGACGAGCCTGTCGAGGATTGCATCGTGAGCCTCTGGCGTGCGGCAGAGTGAACACCGCACTGCTGAAGCACATGAGGGAGGGTTCGAGGTCACCATACTTTCTGCAGCGCTTGTTTCCGTTCGGACCTCTCCAGCGCATGGTGGCGTTCAAATTAACTACCCCCAGGCGCGCACAGTGGACGAAGCGCCATTCAGCGAAGCGGGTGAAACTGCCGGTGCGGAGGAAGTGATTGCTCACCGCACTCCGGCCGGTTACCTCGAGAACCTTACCTTGATCTGGTTTGGAAAGTTATCTCCTCTCATAGTGCCCCACCAGTGCGTCCCTCAGTCTTCGCACAACCTGCGCACGGGCCATGGGTGGGATGATTATAATGTCACCATTGTTACCCAGTCGACGGCACTCAAGCGCGAGTTCAGCACGCTCGGCAGTCCACCTCCATTTCAGACCCAGAGCAGCGGACATCCGCCTAATGGCGTTTCTTGCCCTTGACCACAGTGAGGAAGTGTTACTCGATGGTTTCGCGAAGTCCCCCTCTATAGAGCCCAACAGGTAGCTGGCTATTTCATACTCATTGGCGGGGTGGCCCACTCGTTTGGATACAGTCTCCCGCAGCGTGTATATGGCTACATCCGCCACGCTCACATCCTTACAGTTTAGTAACTTAAAGGCGTGAACGATGGTTAGAAGATCAGACATGTCAGCGAGAGGCAAGAGGTCTCCTCCCCCCATGGATAGGAGTAGGAAAACTAACTCGGCGCTCGCACGCCGGGGGAGATTCATCCATTTCTTGGCTCTCCTCTTCAGCTCCCTGGCAGTATTTCCGAGGGAACCCTTCCTCACGTCAGACCCCCGCAGACAGAAGTCCATCCGTGGTAGGATAGAAGTAGCTACGGTCTGAATTTTCTGCCAAGGGGCCAGCAATGAGCCGTCAACTGCTTGGATGTCCGTTGTCAGCTCCTCTATGGTGGCGTACGGCGTCTGCCTGACCTGAAATCCCGTCGGGGTGCCCAGGTGTTCATAGACCTCACCACGGTCTAGGGCGCGCATCGCCTCACCCTGAATACTGAACTGCGTTATTCTGACCGCACCTCCACCTCTGTATTTTAGATGAAGAGTGGCAGATTTTTCAGGGTTGAAAGTGAAGCCAGCAGCCGCAGCAGCGTCCTCCGCAGATCTTAGGAGTATCTCCATCGCCTGAGGCGACTCCGCAATGAGCCCCATGTCATCTGCATAGTCCAGGTCGGTGAAGACCTGGCCCGCTAGTTCGTAACCCCCCCCCCCCCCCACCCCGAAGCCGACACGACTCTGACAACAGGCTCCAGGGTGATGTTAAACACTATCGGGCTTATGGGGCATCCTTGCTTCACGCCCGAGTCGATGGGATAAGGTAGTGCCGTCCGCCGTCCTGACGCAGGTTGTGGCGCCGGTGTATGCTGAGGCGATCAGCTTTCTTATCGGGTTCAGGACCCGGTGCTGCTCGAGGGCATTGTGTATGGAGGCGTGAGGGACCGAGCCAAAAGCATTGGAGAAGTCCAGCCACGCAACCATCACTTCCTGTCCCTTCGACTTCACGTCACGCAAGATTTCTTGGAGCACAAAATTATGCTCGTGGCATCCTTCGTATGAAAGGAAGCCCTTCTGGGACGCGCTGATTCTATCATTGGCCATGGCCCAGTGAGTGAAGCGGTCGGCGACAAGCAAGGAGAGTAGTTTGGGGGTAGTGTCCCCCATTGCAATAAGACTCCAGTTCCCGATTTCGTCCCTGTCACCTTTTTTAAACAGTAACTCAGTGTTGGAGTTTTTCCAGCACCGTGGTACTGCGCTCAACCTAAGGCAAGCATTTAAAAGTGCCGTCAGCACGTGACATCCTGGGTCGGCATTCCTCAGATGAATGAGTCGTCATCTGGCCCCGGGGATGAGTTACTTATGCCCCGGAGTTTTTCGGCGACCTCAGCGGGTCGGAAAGCGCGGCACAGCATTCGACGCTGGATTTGTTGGCGTTGAACAGGGCGGGGGGGGGGGGGGGCAGCCGGCCTCCAGGCTCTCTCGCAGAATGTATCTGCCGGAAGTGCTCCTCAACCTCTTGCACTGGTATTTCACAATGCCTAGAGGGACCACCGAGCACTTCCTGGACCTGCCTTGGCCTTCGTGGACCCTACCTAAGGCGCTCGGCTTTTGTTAGCCGATCCGATGGTGATGGTGAATTTCTAGTAGAGGACGGAGACCAGGTAGTGAAGCTGGTATCACTACCACTAGGACTACTTGCGACGGTGATCCCTCTTCGGCCGGTCAGTCTGATTTTGGCTGTAGTCGAAGCCACAGCCCTCCTAGGTGGGCTGCTGCGTGATGGAGCTGGCGCATCGTCCTGGGAGAGTGTCGTGGTGCAGCTGGTGGACAGGGTCGCATGTAAAGAAAAAACAACTAAAAAAAAGTTAAATTAGAAATGAAACGCTAAAATGATCTATAAAAACTTTATAAATGTAATATGTAAATAAAAAAGCTGTTATTGATTGATTTTCTATTTTTTTTTTTTTTTTTGAGGTTAGGTTAGGTGAGGTTATTTGTTCTATTAAAAAAAAATTCTCCAACAATCGTGTCTTTTTTAATATTTTTTATAGGTTAAAAAGGGTTAAAATTTTATAGGGAAAAAACCCAAAATCTCTACAGACAGGTGTTAATGCTTAAATAGACAGCACAGTCCCAGAACAAAAAAAAAAAAAAAAAACCATATTTTCCTCTTATAATGCTTTTTTTTTTCTTTTCTTATATGTCGCATGTGCCGCCCGCAAAGATACCAGGCCCTCTGGCGGCCAAAATACTCATTATTTAGAGTTGTGCCCATGGAGGCTTTTAATTAGGATGATCAAAGGTACAACATATAAAAAATTTAGAAACTTTCGCTGAAACCCAAATTCCGTCTGATTATGGCAGGGTCCTTTAAAACAATATAAAATCATTGGATTCTTTTTGAATTATTGTATATTTTATATCATTTTTATGTAAATTACGACTATCTGATTGAAATTGACAAAACTAATGCATATTTTTAAAACCATGAAACATTTAAAAAAATATCAATATTTCATAAATATTGGATTTTTTTACAGTTCAAGTCTTATTTTTGAGACAAACAAAAATAATAGTCTGCATAAAAATTGAGAAAATAATCTTGTACTCATAAAAAAGTCAATAAAGAATTATATAAAAAATTAATTTATAAATATTTTTATTCAATTAATCATTGCTAATTTTAACAGAGTTAAAATATAATTTAAAAAACCACATTGTTTTAGTTTACAAATGATTGATCTGTCTATAAAATAACTTATTTTGTACTGTAAATTCTAAAAACGGTTGAAATTCATTAATACAGTAAGTGAATACTTTTAATTGCATTTTACAAATTTATTTGAATAATTTTTAAATTTTCGATTTTATTTAAAAACTGTTACTATTCACAGTTTTTCAACTTTTATGTTTTAAATAAAAATTTTGTAGTTTTTAAAAATTCAAGTCAAGTTTTTTTAAAATTAAATTCCTTTGAAGATAAATATAAATGTGTTTATTTATTTTATGCACATTGTAAAAGAATATCCACTAAAAAATTTTCGTAAAAAAATGAGATAGACTTTACGAATACTGTAAAGAAATGAAATTATATACAATCGTTTTTTTTTAGCATTAAGTATTTTAAATTGGAAGAAATTCAAGATTTTCATTAAATCAGCCTCTCTAAAACTTAATATTCACTTGAACATTCGTAATAAAAAAAATATATATGTTTGGTACTTGGTTCAGTCATGGGAATGACTGACCATAATACTAAATATATTTAGTATACGAGTCGTTCTCTACAAGAATCCATCAGTCGACTAAGGAGTTTTTTTTCGGAGAACTCATAAATGGATAAAGCAGGTTCTCAAAAGTGTGCCCACCAAATTTTATTAAAAAATATGGGAAATTAAAGTCATAGTAAACATTGAAAATTCTGCGTGGAACAAGTATCACAGTCTGGAGCTCCGGACGCAATGCGGCAGCTGCCGTGCTGTCTGACGCGATGCAATGTGCGTTCCCACACATTAACTGATTGTGTAATTAAAAAGTGTTGCTGGTTGTCAGACATTGCCTAGATGATTTATTAACATTCGTTGTAATTTTTAATTCTATAAAAACGAATGAATTAACGTCAAAGACTTCAATATATGTCTTAAATTTTTTTTTTTTTTTTTTTTTTTTTTTTTTATAAAAAAAGAAACTTAATAAACTCGTTGATAAAGTGATTAAGATGCAAATTTTTTTGGATACTTTATTTCTGCGTTTATTTATTTGTAAAATATACAACAATTTTATTTATTTTCAGTCGTTCTCCGTAAAAACCCATAAATAAATTTTTATTGATAATGTTTATACGTTATAAAAATATTAAAAATTAAATAGTTTTATTATTGAATAATTAAACTATTTAAAAATTAATTTAGTTGCGGTACTACAAGTTGTATATCTTCGAACAAGCACCTCGTATAATTTTGGTTGAACTTCACTTACAAGTAAGTTTGTTTGACCATCAAATATTTATTGTTCAATACTGTTTACTTTTAGGAGTACACGAAGGAGTTTTCTTTTTAAATATTCATCTCGTATTTTAAATTAATACACATTTCAAACTTCGACTCGTGTTTATTCGAAATCACGATTTTGTACTTAAGGGGTTCTTGCAGAGAACGGCTCATATTTCCCCTGTTTGAAATTACTCAAAACAAGATGCCAAAAAACAGTGAACACTTTTTTTAATTTTCAACTTTACTTTTACAATAGTCTTTTAGAATCTATATAGCAATACAATATTGGTACATCGAAATGAACTGTAAAATAACTGCAACAAAGACTAATGCTTTCATCGTATGTGCAATATTTTATCTATTTTAATCAACTTTAAAACCATTCGTCCTATTTTTAAGTATATAAATATTTTTTTATCTGAACATGCATTGAGCAAAACTGTCAATTCGCTTCTTAAATTGAATATTCGCGTACCCTTGGGCCATACAATCTCACGCTTGTGATACTAACAATATTTTGTAATGTATTTCTTGAAAAAAAGAACAAATATTTTTTGCACTGCTAATATGATTAAGAAGAGTAAGCACTTCTTGAGCCCTTTGGTCAGTCACAATCATCACATGCTTTTTAAAGCACTTTACGTTTATAGTAAAAAAACTAGTACTTTATCGTTTTCTAAATTTTTTCGTAGTGTTTGAAAAGATTGTTCTTATGTATAAAAATGATGCAGAATTTACACATACTAGAATTAAAAACCCTTTTTTTGTCTTACGTTGTTTGTAATATTTTCATTAACTCAACCAAAGAACTTAGTAAATTTTTATGTTTTTGCTATTTAAATTAACTAAGAAAAAATATGATTATGAAGATTTGTAAATTCTTAAAAAATCTCAAATTCTGAGTACATATTAATACCGGTAGATATTTGGTAAATCTCAGTAAACTTTACACTTAGTTGTCGCCATAGTTTTATATTTTTTCAGCAGATTCTGTAAAATTACTTCCCTACTTTACATATAATTTACACAAAAATAGTCAAAAGTAAATGCAACGTCTCGTGAGTTTCACGTGATACTTCGTGAAAGATTTATTTGACGTCAGATTTTCCTTACTTATTTCCAGTTAAAAATTTATCATACTTTATCGTCCTAGGGGTTGTCCACCAAAATTAAATGACTTAGGTACAGCCTGTGAGGTAAACGTGTAACCTAAAAAAAAAATATAAATATATATAAATATAAATATATTATTACGTCACTATCCGGACAGTTTATATACACAATCGGCACTATCCGGACATTTCGACACTATCCGGACAGTCAGGATAGTTTTCGGTCCCATTTTTTCCGAGAATAAATAAAAATGAGTTCCAGGAATTGGGTGATGGGTTATTTGGGATGGGTTATTTTGGTTAACCACGCAAACCTAGAAAAATTTTTTATTGATAGGTTATTTTGGAAAAAAAAAATAAAAAAAAGATGGGTTATTTTGTTTTTTTTGAATACGTGGGTGGATTGCGCGTGATTTGCGCTTAAAGAGTAGAAATTTTTCATGTGGTATGTACAGTGGTCACTATCCGGCCTTCGGCCGGATAGTGACCACTGTATATTTATATATATAAGTATATCAACATAGGTATAGACTTTGCACAACCGTGAATGAGCGTGTTAGACAGAAATGGAAATTTTCATAAAAAGAGTTTTTAAAGCTGCTATTTTGTAAACAAAACTTAATTTCTAAGAAAAATTTTAGAAACTAACGCGTTTCACTGTTTGTATACTATTTTATTTCTTACAACGTTTTGCTTCTTTACTACATAGAAGCCTCTTCAGGTAAAAATGTAAAACAGGTACTAATATCACAGTGTACAGTCAAGACTAAAGATTTTAGAGTATAATAGATTTAGACTACAATATTAAGGTTTAAACACGGTAAACAGTTTTAAGAATACATTAAGTTGATGGTATATATACAAAGCAAAGAAATAATAATATATCGATGATAGAATCAGATTAATTTTGAAATTGTTTTATCTTATAGTGTTTTTATACAGATTTGAGATTTTGTGAGTAGGTCTTTTTATTTACATTAGTATTTTTTTTTTGTATATATAACATTTCACCTATGAGTCTACGTGCGTGTTCATGTTCTTATGTTTACCAATAATTCTAGCATTATCAATGTCAAAGGTATGTGTTTGTTTATGTGTTTCTTTAAATGTATTAATGTAAGTTACAAGAACTGAGCTAGATTTTTTATTTATACAATCATTTTTAAGTTCTTGCATTATTTTACTAAGCCATCTACTAGTTTGATCAATATAAACAGCCAGGCAGTCATTACAGTTAATTTTATAGATTACGTCAGTACTGAATTGGACATCTTCTTCAATTAAGAAAAATGTGCTTGAGTTTACGCTACAGAGTACTAGACAGAAAATGGGTGGGGCTGTTAACTGTAGAAATAATTGGTCTCAAAGGAGAGTCAACTTTGTGGACTTTGGGAAGGTAGTAAGCTTTGGCTAACACAGTATCAGTCTGTGTCAACTGGCATTTATGATAATGCCGATCAAGGTAGCCATTCTGATTCCAAGACTTAAGAATGTGATACGTCTTCTTCCGTAAATTAACAAGCGGGTTACACTGAGAGAAGGATGCGCCAAAAAAAGCAGTGCAGAGTGCACTGCGAACAACTTTATAGTCTGCTGTATGAAACAGCGTGCGTGCACTGCGTTTCGTCGTGCATGCCTCAAAAAACTGCGTGCAGCTGAGCCACATTTTCAAGGTAGAGCAAGGCGAACTCAAAGGTGTGTCTCTGATTGAAAAAGTTTTTCATAAAATTTGAAGTGAATTTTCATCTGATTTTCATTGTGTTTTGTGCTACATATAGGTTAAGATAGCAGTTAGCGCGATGAAGAGCCATTTTAAAACTTTTCTTCTTCTTTGTTTTTAAAAATTCATGTTAAATTCTGCTGGCAAGACTCAATTTTTCACTCACCGTAACTTATAGTTTAATAAATAATTGAAAATAAAGTGAAAAAAGGGGATCACAAGCGTAAAAGCCGCCATACTAACCTATATGAAGAATACAAAAAAATTGAAATCTAAATCAAATTCACTTTAAATTTTATGAAAAACTTTTTCAATCGTAAACTCTCCTTCGATCTTGTCGTCTGCAACAGTCACAAGATGATACTGCACGGCATTTTATAGTGCATGCATTGCTTTTTCTGGCGCATCCTTCTCTCAGTGTAGTTTTCCTAACCTTATACATCATCCTATCAGATAACAGTTCACTCATTTTATCATTATACTGATCGCGCTCAATACACACTGTGAGATTACCCTTGTCTGCATGTGTGAACAAAAAATTT
This sequence comes from Encarsia formosa, assembly GCA_038277355.1. Taxonomy (NCBI): domain Eukaryota; kingdom Metazoa; phylum Arthropoda; class Insecta; order Hymenoptera; family Aphelinidae; genus Encarsia; species Encarsia formosa. The sequence continues at coordinate 26,028,982 of CM076187.1, forward strand.
GGGTAAATTTGTTGTTCGAGCCATTTAGCAGAAAACTCGCGGTCAAATACCGATATATGCTTATTTTAGCTCGTATCAAAGTAATCAGGGACCCAGGTTTCTGGCCTATGGAGTTGCGGTTATTCTGATTCGAGACGATTAAATTGTAGACTTTTGTATTCAATTTAACTCTTGTAGATATTTCTAACAAAATCTGCGATAAGACAATTTGTCGAGTTTTATTTCGAATACCCAAGTTATGAAAATAACATAAAATATGCAAAAATTAAATAATACCTAGACAAACTGACCGCTACATTTGATTGAAGCTCTCATGTGATCGAGTTTTATTTGAGATAACAGGGAGGGGGGGGGGGGGGTAAAACTACCGCGGTGGCGGTGCCTGGCCTGAAACTTCCTTCTCAATCATTATCCCCATAGATCGTACGTCAAATAGCAAAAACTGAGAGTATATTTTGGCAACCTTACAGTGATGCTTGTCTTAAGATTATAATTGGTCACGATAACTAGCAATTGATAGTGTCGAAAGAAACGCGTGCAGTTCGCCAAAGTTTGCTGGCAGTAGCAGCTACTAATTTAGGTTGGATCGCGCATGGTATTGCTCAGTATTCTTGTGAGACCACTTTGGTAGCTATTGTAAATGGTGCTTTATATCTTTAATACAATGCAACTAAATTGTGTAAAAAAAAAAGATTTTGAGCAGATGCCCAAAAAGCTAACATTTACACGGTTCAATTTTCAATTTTTGAACTTCCAATTACAGATAAATTTTTAGGGTAGGAAGGATTAATAGTTGTCGTACGACGTGTTCTCAAAATCGTTCTGAAAATGCGCGAAGAGCCTGTTATAGATCCAATGGTAGAGCATGAGAATTTTGAAAAATTTTGGTACAGGATGGTTCAGAATGACTGTTTTTGGAGGGAAATAATTGCTTTAAGGGGGGGGGGGGGGGGGGGGGGGGGGTGTAAACCCTGGAGGGCAAAAAAAAAGCAAATTTTTCATGATTTTTCTTGAGCAAACAGCAAAAGCTATTTAATTTATTAATAGTGTACATAATAAAGTAACATTTGAAGTACTTTCTGTAATTTTTTTTAATAAAAATATTTAAAAACAAGCCGATGCCAGTATTTTTTCTGAGACGCCTTCGCTCGACGATTTTTTCCCGTGGTAAACGCCATTTTGTCCATAAACATCTGAAACAAAAATTTCAGGAAGATTCTGTTAGAAGATAATTTTTTCCTGGTAATAACACGAGGATTTTTTTTTTTCACTTTTTGACGATTTGGCGGCTGTTTGAAGTCAAAGGTCGTTTTTTCGACTAAAAATGTCACTTGCCAAATCGTCAAAAAGTGAAAAAAAAAAATCCTCGTGTTATTACCAGGAAAAAATTATCTTCTAACAGAATCTTCCTGAAATTTTTGTTTCAGATGTTTATGGACAAAATGGCGTTTACCACGGGAAAAAATCGTCGAGCGAAGGCGTCTCTAAAAAAGCACTGGCATCGGCTTGTTTTTTAATATTTTCATTCAAAAAAATTACAGAAAGTAGTTCAAATGTTACTTTATTATGTACACTATTAATAAATTAAATAACTTTTGCCGTTTGCTCAAGAAAAATCATGAAAAATTTGCTTTTTTTTGCCCTCCAGGGATTACCCCCCCCCCCCCCCCCCCCCCCCAACAAAGGTGAATTAGTTAGAAAAGACAGTAAAATAGCAGGTTTGAGGCCATTTATAGATAAACAGGGGCTTTTGAGAGCAAAAGGCAGGGTCACAAAGTTAAATAGAAAAATTTTCAATAATCAACCTATCATTCTGTCTCGTCAAAATCTTTTTGTAAGATTATTGATTGTAGAATTTCATTGTTAATTTTATCACGGGTCGAATGAGATAGTTGTTAATGAGATACTATAGAAATTTTGCATTGTGAGATTGCACGCTCCTCAAAGTCGGAGGTACAAAAGTGCTTGATTTGTAAAATACGCAGAAAAAAGCGGCAAAATCCCATGATAGCTTTTAAAGAAAGACCATTTACTCATTGTGGCGTTGACCATTTTTGGCCAATGCTCGTTAAAATCGATAGAAGAAGGGAGAAACGCTGGGGAGTGGTTTTTACTTGTTTGACTGTAAGGGCAATCACATTGAATTAGCTAATTCGTTGACGGCTAGTTCTGCGATTATGGCTTTACAAAGGTTAGCTGCACGTACAGACTGCCCCTATATTATGTACATTTATAATGGGTCAAATTTTCGGGGGTATTGTTGTGAATTAATGGATGAAATAAAAACCTTGGTATTGACGAGCAGAGCGATATGCACTTAAAAATGGAATGATATGTTTGTTTAATCCACCGGATGCTCCGCATATGGAAGGAGCTTTGGAGCGACTAATTCGATACGTAAGTGCAGCACTAAATGCTGTATTGAAAGATCAGGCACAGAGCGAGGAAGTTTTACGTACTCTTTTAGTGCAGGTCGAGCATTTAGTTAATTCCCGCCCTGTGACACATGTATCAGTTGATCCCAAGGACAACGAAGCTCTGACGCCAAATCATTTTCTTATTGGTTGCTCATCAGAAGCATTGCATTTGACTGAGTATGCTGATAAAATTAAAAGCTTAAGAAAGCAGTGGCACGTCTCGTAAGCCTTTACCGAGTCATTTTGGAACCGTTGGTTGCGAGAATATGTACCGACATTGTTACCTCGAGAAAAATGGTTAACACCGGAGAAGTATCGTATAAAAAAAATAACATCGTTTTGATTGGCAATGTAGTCGCCGCGAAACATATGAAAAAAGGGGACGGTCTGAGAAAAAACTCCCGTTCGCAGACGGCAAAACTCGTTCGGAGTTAGTATTGACACTCTACGCTAATTAAACGAGACCCACTCAAAAACTTGTAAAATTGATCGGTATTTTGTACGAGGTGGAGAATTAGGAGTATTAAAATTTAAAGCATATTCATTTTTTGATACTTTGGGTTTACTATTATGATTTAATGACTTTGTTCGAATTTGATCATGGTTAATTTTAGTCTTTCAACCCGATTTTCATCGCGAAAATCGGAAGATCAATTTGTGGCATTAAACTTAGTCGAAAGTTTGCATTTGGGCTCTTTCAGACTGTCAGGACCCCCTGAAGTTATAAAACCTTTTTTCGTATATGAGAGTCCCTACGTGCATGAGCAAGTTTATTTGCTTATGGCCATTAAGGTTAAAGAGAGTCGGGTTATTAAACTGGATGTGAGACTTATTTGTTGGTTTTTATTGTTTGGTGGATTCTACTTGATGACATACTGCTTTGAGTTTTACTTATTGTGTAAACGCGCTCAATTCGAATGCGATTGTAAGGTAGTCAGCAAAGCAAGTGTGCATGAGGCGTTGGATGCAACAACGAGCTAAGTACAGAGGAATCCCATAGGGGTTAGCTCGTTATTGCATCCAACGCCTCATATATCTTTTTAAGATCGATTTTTATTGTTTTGTTTTTTAATATTGTAACCTACTTTCATTGTATTAATTGACTTGATACCGAACGGTAAGAAAATTGTAACCAACTTATAGTACAGTCAGTGGACATCTTAACATTCAGTCGATTAAATTTGCCGGAGAAAAAACATGGTCACCATAGTAGAAATTTTTATGGCCTGCTAACTCGGCAAAAAAATAAAAATAAAAACTCATCAACTGAGGTGAAAGTGAGGTTAATGCATACAAGATTTAATAAAAATGTTCATCAATAATGTAATGTTACTTATTTAATAAATTAATACCGCATATATATATATATTTTACAGTTGAGTGAGTTGATGGTCATGGACTCATGGTCAAAATGCGATGCTTGGCTGTAGTAAAAAAAGACTGGTCAGGAGAAGATGTTAATGCTTTATGTTGATCGTCATATTTTTTCAACATTTCAATATATGTATGATATCCACTTCAAGAGCTATATTTTAATAATAAGAATGAAATTGTGAATAATTTAAAAGAGTCGATGTTAATGTAAATATAACAACCCTGCGAGAAATTTCCGCCAGAATATTGCCAGACAGTGGGCAGATTTAGCGAAATTGGGCAGAAATTTAGTAGGGTTAATCGCCAGATTCTTGACAGAAGGCCAATGCTTTACGCATAGGGATTCTGGCGAGCTATAGCCTAAACCTTTTTATTTTAAATTGTAACATTGATTACTACCAAAAATATGTTAAGTTTCATAACTTGACTCTGAAATTTTTCTTTTTATTTTTCCTTATGTTAAACATTTTTCTCATCCATTTTGATGTAATTTTAAAATATTATTCACACAATACCAGCCCTGCTGTATAGCCACACGTGTGGCATACGTGTGCCACACGTACAATGGACTTGAACAAATTTTTTTTCTTTTTCTAAATATTTTAACACCTATGGAGTCAGGGCGGAGACCTAGTGCATAGGATAGCGATTACAACCTGGACATGATTTCCCCAGGAAGTTTTGACTCTGAAGGGGTCAGGACGGACACCTGGTGCACTTGATAATGATTACGCCTTGAGGATGATTTCCCCAGGAAGTTTTGACTCTGGAGGGGTCAGGACGGACACCTGGTGCACTTTGTGGTGATTACACCTTGAAGATGATTTCCCCAGGAAGTTTTGACTCTGAAGGGGTCAGGACGGACACCTGGTGCACTTGATGATGATTACGCCTTGAGGATGATTTCCCCAGGAAGTTTTGACTCTGGAGGGGTCAGGACGGACGCCTGGTGCACTTGGCGATGATTACGCCTTGAAGATGATTTCCCCAGGAAGTTTGGACTCCGGAGGGGTCAGGCTGAACACCTGGTGCACCTGGTGATACTTACGCCTTGGAGATGATTTCCTCAGGAAGTTTGGACTCCGGAGGGGCCAGGGCGAATACCTGGTGCACCTGTTTATACTGAGGCCTTGGAGATGATTTCCCCAGGAAGTTTGCACTCCGGAGGGGTCAGGCTGAACACCTGGTGCACCTGGTATTAATTACGCCTTGGAGATGATTTCCCCAGGAAGTTAGGACTCCGGGGGGGTCAGGGCGGACACCTGGTGCACCTGATGATACTTACGCCTTGGAGATGATTTCCTCAGGAACTTTGGACTCCGGAGGGGCCAAGGTGGATACCTGGTGCACCTGGTAATACTTACAACTTGGAGATAATTTCCCCAGGAAGTTTGGACTCCGGAGAGGTCAGGCTGAACACCTGGTGATACTTACGCCTCGGAGATGATTTCCTCAGGAAGTTTGGACTCCGGAGGGGTTAGGGCGTACACCCGGTGCACCTGGTGATACTTACGCCTTGGAGATGATTTTCTCAGAAAGTTTTGATCCCAGTGGGTTCACATCAAGTTTACTATTAGGATAGCATCTTCAGAGTTGGGTTATTACCGGGTACACCAAGTATTTTCCCTGGCCCATCCAGGGTCAAAATTTCTTGATAAAATCATCTCCAAGGCGTAAGTATCACCAGGGGCACCAGGTGTCCGCCCTGGCCCCTCCGGAGTCCAAACTTCCTGAGGAAATCATCTCCAAGGCGTAAGTATCACCAGGTGCACCAGGTATCCGCCCTGGCCTTCTGGGGAAATTATCTCCAAGGCGTAAGTATTACCAGGTGCACCAGGTATCTGCCCTGGCCCCTCCGGGGTCAAAACTTCTAAGGGAAATCATCTCCAAGGCGTAAGTATCACCAGGTGCACCAGGTGTCCGCCCTGACCCCTCCGGAGTCCAAACTTCCTGGGGAAATCATCTCCAAGGTTTCAGTATAACCAGGTGCACCAGGTATCTGCCCTGGCCCCTCCGAGGTCCAAACTTCCTGAGGAAATCATCTCCCTGGCGTAAGTATCACCAGGTGCACCAGGTATACGCCCTGGCCTCTCCGGAGTCAAAACTTCCCGGGGAAATCGTCTCCAGGTTGTAATCGCTATCCTATGCGCTAGGTCACTGCCCTGACTCCATAGGTGTTAATAGCAAAAGAAAAAAAATTTGTTCAAGTCCATTGTACGTGTGGCTATACAGCAGGGAGAGGTTAGGATTTTCAAACAGCAAGCATAATTCATCGATTAAAAATTAAAATTATATTTCTATAAAATTATTTGATTATTTTTTATCAATTTTGTAACATCGGAGCTGCTCGCTGCTGCTCCGATTTGTAAACTAACCTCTCATCAACGCATCTAGGTACATATACATATATGTATATATATAGACATATACATAAAATAATAAGCTTGACAGAAATTTCTGCCCACTATCTGGCGGGCACCCCAGACGTTCTGTTGAAACTTCTAGCAGGGAAACATTATTGAATACATATAAAAAACAATATTGATTTTTGACCGGTCAGAAATAATTTCTGACATAATTGACTTCTTTTAATTATATAAAGTTTCATTATAATATAATAAAATGAATTATATTCTTGTAATTAATTATAGCTCTTGAGGAGAGTATTGAAATGGGGGGCTCCGCTTAAAAACCACAATAAAATTAAAAGTGTCTGAACAAGCTAATTTTCCAAAATTTCCTGTTCAAATCCTATTGCACGTAAAGAATCCTGAAACCTCGCATTCTTCTTGTTTTTTCATGAATTTTTAGAGGAAAAATATTCTTAGACACCATTTTGAAAGTTTCGTTAGGATTGGTGACCCGCAGGGTGTAGCCTCTCCTTGTCAGTCACTCATCAGAATATTCGGCTAAGGTTAAAAAAAGGGCATCGTTCAATCATAGGAATATCATAGGCTTGAATTTCGATCTACAAAACAAAATGTGTTTTTTTGGCAAAAAAAAAATTGCCTCTTCCTTCTCAAACTCAAACTTTTGATAAGTAATGAGAGAATTTAAAAAGTGTTAAAGTCTTTTAGTTCAGCACAGGTCTCAACTTGGGCAAAGAGAATGGTTTTGTTCCGTTGTAAGAGTAAAACTGGCTTTATTTACACTAAATAGAGTATAATATAAGATTTTTTTGGGGAAAACTTTTTATTCGTTTTTTAAATGCGAAAATTTTTAGCTAAAACTTTTTTTACAAATCTTGTATACTTGAAAAAAGAGACTTGCTCAGTTTTTACAGTTGTACTGTCTTGATTTTCAATTTCAAAAGCAAATTATAAGCTTCTTTTACAAACTCCCTTTTGGGAATTAAAATTCTAACTTTTTGTTGCGAAAATTTAAAAAGTGTACGAAATGGGTAAGTTTAGAACAGAAACTTTGTTCAGTTTTGAGATTTGTACTAGCTTGGTTCATATTTTTCTTTCAAGAGCGAATTAGAGGCTATTTTTATCGAAAGACTCCTTTTTGGGCGTTTAAATTCTAACTTTTGACTAGTACTGCGAGAATTTGAAAAGTGTACAGGCTCTGTTCAAGAATTTAAAGTGTTTAAGGTCAACAGAGTTCTTAGATAGAGTCTTTAAAAGAGCTTTGTTCAGATTTGGGAGTTGTAATCGCTTGTTATTTAATTTATCATCACAGTTCTCAGATCGTCATCAAAAGAGCTTCATTCAGATTTAGGAGTTATACTTGCTTGGTATCTACTTTACGAAGCAAAGCACGAGCTTTTGTGTGATAAAATTGCTTTTTTGAGCTCGAATCTAAATTTTTCATTTTTTATTAATAGAGCTTCGTTCAGATTTGGGAGCTATACTTGCTTGGTATTTATTTAACAAAGCAAAGTATGAGCCTGATTGTGGGAAACTTATTTTTTTGAATTCTTGAAAGTACAAGTTTGCCAATACTTAGATATTATCATATCTAAATATTTTCATTACTAATCGTTCCACATCACTCTGAAATGTGTTCATCACCAATAAAGCGATCTAATTCTTAAAACTTTTTTTTTTTTCATTTTTCCATCAATATTAATCCTGTATTAGTAAATAAGACTGATTCTGTTTAGATTAAAGTTCAATTTTGTAAAGAAAAAAAAATAAATTTTCGCTTATTAAAGTATCGTTAAAGGCTGATGATGTTAAATACCTTTAATTAGTTAAACCAGAAACTACGAGAGTCCTGGGCTCAACCCGTATGCCAGCGTGTGGCCTTGCGAGTTACCTTTACTTTTGACTGTCCTAATCTAGTGAGTTGTACCTACGGTGCTCCTGAGATCCGTGCAGACGTCGTTCGGTCCAGCGATGATCAAGCTTCGGTGATGTCGATTAAATAAGAAACTATAACTTAAACTTTAATTTGAAGGATGGTTAAAGAAAACTCAAGATTTACACTGAGAACATTTAATGAATAAAAGAACACTGAATCTTAAGCACTGTTACAAAAAGATAGAACTTGAAAAGTCAGATACAACTGACCAGAGTATCAGGTGAAACCGCTCCGCGAACTCAAAAAAAATTTAAATAAGCCATTTTGATTTTTTTTTTGTAAATTAATTAATTAAGCAGTCTTGTTTTTTTTTTAAATAATTTTTGTCTTTAATTTTTTTTTATATAATATTTCGCAAACGCTAATGATATTTAAGGAATTAACTTATTTTAGAAGATACAATTAGATAATTAATACACTTATGCACAATACTTTGTGAATGATATTCAGACATAAATGTATAAGTAGTAAAATCATTAAATTACTGGCCAGTTCTGTTCAAATTTCTTTTATTATTTTTTGTAAATTACATAGCAACGTTTCGCGTGACTATTTTTGTTTCACGCCTTTTCAAGCTAAAAATAAATATAAATATAATTTTATTAAAAATATAATTAAAATAATACAAATCACAGTCTGTTTTTCACAATATATTAAAATATATAAAATTCATAAGTTTCATTTACCTAAAATTAATATTTGGTATAAAAGTGTTGCAACATGATTGCACAGTCAAAATGCTTATTTTCTGCTAGCCAACGGTACAAAGATGTAAAGGTTCGTTTACAATTTAGACTTTAAATGTATATAAGTATCTCGTAAAGGTGTAAACACTATGGAGTTGTGATCCCAAAATCATATAACACATGCATATGTGTCACATGTGTTATAAAACATTTACATTAATTGCGAATTGTTTTGTTTTCTTGTTAATTATATTCTCTCCCTCTCTATATTCCATTATTCTTTGTGAGTAACATTCTGATATATTGTTTGAATTCCGGTTTGAGTTTCTCTGTGTCCGATTGAATTTTGACAGTGCCGTTGTTTGTAATAAATACCATTTCAGTAAATAAGCGTTTATATAAGTGAATATCCACTGTGTGGTAAAAATTGTGGGAGTTGTGAGTATATAACTCAGTTTTATTTAATTTAATGGTTTAAGAACTCTCATCAAGTGTACACATCGCAAAGAATTTATTTTCTTTGTTTTGAATTTGTTTATATAAGTTATTTTCAGTGTGTAGTATGTTAATGTCTTTCAAATCTAACTTAAAATTGTGTCCGGTAGTTTGTGTGTGTAAATACATGGCTGAAGTTATGGATCTTTGTTCTATCTTTTTATGTGTTCATTCGTTCGTTTTAATAGATGTCTCCCTGTCTGACCAATTTATGATTTATTGCCATCATTACAATGGATTTGATAAATAGTGTTTGTTTTAATTGGCTTACTTTTGTTTTGTTTTTGGTTATTATTCAAAAAAGGTAATTTATCGTTAGATTTAAAGATTACATTAATTTTATATTTGTTTGTTATCTGTTTAATTTTCTGTTCATAATTTTTCATACTAAATATTTGTTTGGTTTTTTTGAATTCATTGTAATGTTGTTTTGAGTGTGAGATTTTAAAGTGATGATCCTTTTTTTAATGTATTTTTCAATGAATTTGGGCGGGTAATCATTAGCTAATAATATATTAAAAATTTTATTTAAATTATTTTGGTGAAATTCTAAGTTTGTGTGTTTTATAGCTTTTTGAACTAAATGATATACTATTGCTATTTTTTGATTAATAGGATTGTGTGAGTTAAAGTTTAGGTATTTATTCACGTGGGTGAGTTTTTGGTACCAATTAGTTTTTACATACAACCTAATGGGCCTACAAATCATCTCTGTTCGTAAAATCTCCAAATTGAAATTTAAATGTATAAGGTTACAACACTTTTGTTTTTTGTTTGTTTTTTTTTGTTTTTTTTTTTTTTTCGACTGCTTATTTTAGTTTAATCATTTGTTTATACCACAATAAATACATTCAACATTCATTAATTTTTATAAGTAAAATTCACACATTTAAAACTATTACCTTCACAATCATAATGTTTCAATCTTAAAATTTCAGTACATTAAGATATAATTCAAAATTTGTTTTGTTTCTATTTTTTTTATTATAACTTTTTTTATTTTCCTCAATTTTTATTACTCTATTGAACTCAAAATGTTTAAAGAAGAAGAAAAAATTTTTGCGTGATTTTTCGATCATGTAATTTTTTTTTTTTTTAAACAAAAAATTATTTCTAACAATACAAATAAAAACATACCATTATCAGGATCACACAACACACCACCATACTTATTTTCAACCACACACTCTTTAATTTTTCACTAATCACTCCACCAGAAGGTTTTTCTTCTTCCGCTTCAGGCCATCCATAGTTATTTTCCTGGTGCCACTCGTTTCCATGGTCGTAGTTTCCACCAGTGAATTGAATTTCTGGCAGCTTCGTTGCTTTATTCATGGCCATGTCCAGCTTCATGCGTAAGAGGTCCTCTGAAAGTTGAGGATAATTTTGCTTCATATCCAAGACACTAGATGCTGTGTTGAAACGATTTTCTACGGCCCTACGGTGACCATAATCGGTGACAAGATTATAGTCACTGGCGTAATCTTGCCTCTCCTTCCATTCGAACCAACATGCTAAAGCTTCATTTACCTGGTTGAATGCTTTTCTTAGATCATCATAGGGTTTAAATTTTTTTTCTTCTTCAGAGTCCTTGAACCAAAACCCTCTCCATCGTTCCGTGTAGTGATATCTTTCTACCCGCTCTATTTTAATTTTATAGTGATGAGCACAATATTTTTTTTATACTTAAGGCGAGGTTCATCACATAACTTAGCAGTTCCGTCGACCTTCATGTATAAGGTCGCACAACACAGACCTCTCATATCAACTAGTCCTCTAACTAGTTCTGGTTCCCTTTCTTTTTGCCAGTAAATTTTGCTGTTTTTTTTTTTTTTTCTTCTATCTATACCGCACAACACTCTAAAGTAAACTGATTTTACTTTGTAGCTTTTCATTTTGACTCTTCACCTTTCCCCTCTTTTTAAAAAGGGTGGTTTGTGAAAAACAAAGTTGTAAACCTAAAGTTCCACTCGTGAAGTCCAGCTAATGAAAATTTTAAGCGTGCCGGGTGATCGTAAATTAGCCGCAATAGCTTAGCGTTGACGACCGATGATGCTGGTGTCGATGGTATCTTTATTACGGGGCGCGCCCTTGAAAGTTCGAAGTTTGTGGCTGCATTGTAGTTTTCTTCCTCCTATTCTTTTTTTTTTTTTTCTTTGCATTGTAATTTTTTTTGACAGATTATCCAATTGGTAAATTTGTTATAAAATTCATGATAATATTATTTATAATATTAAGGTTAAATAATATTTATGAGCGTCTGTGTGCTCATTAAATAAAATATATTTATTCTTGAATGACTATAGAAATAATTACTTGGAATGCTGTTTCGTTCAATTTTTTGAACTTTACGAGCTCTACCTTTTTTCAGATATTTTAATTTCTGAACGGCTAATTCATATTTCAATGTTAATCGTGTCATACAGATTGGAAATTGCTTAAAATAAGAGACTCTTTCATAAATATTTGGTGCATTAATTAATTCGCATACAGTTGTACATGGTTCAATTAGATGATCAAAATATGATTTATCGTCAATAAATATTGTTCTTTTCATGACCTTTAATTCTCTGATTATTTTATACAAGTATGGATTATTTTTATTTATTGGTTTCAAAAGGTTGTAGTAATCAAACTTAGTTAAAATCAAATGCTGTCCAATTACGTGTGTAATATCTGTATTAATTATATCTTTATGTAAAAATGATTTTTTAAAAGGCCAATGATTAATATTTGCACCTTTATTTAATAACATTGTAATCAGGGGCGCAACAACCCATGTAAGCTAGGGGGTGTCCTGATCAATTTTTTTCCTAACACCCCCTAGTATTTTCAGGGGGTGTCAACGAAATTGTACAATCCTAAATCAAGCCTTAAATCTAAATATGCCTAAGCGCCCTGGGCGCCTGAGTTCAACAAAAAAACTAATCAGTTATCTCCCAAGCTCTGAATCCCCAAATACCCTGGGCAACCGAGTTCAACAAAAAAATGATCAGCTATCCCCCAAGCTCTAAACCCCCAAAACCCTGGGCGTCCAAGTTCAGCAAAAAAACTTATCGGCTATCCCCCAAGCTCTGAATCCCCAAAACCCTGGGCGTCCGAGTTCAGCAAAAAAACTAATCAGCTATCCCCCAAGCTCTAAGCCCCCAAAACCCTGGGCGTCCGAGTTCAGCAAAAAAACTTATCGGCTATTCCCCAAGCTCTAAACCCCCAAAACCCTGGGCGTCCGAGTTCAGCAAAAAAACTTATCGGCTATCCCCCAAGCTCTGAATCCCCAAATACCCTGGGCAACCGAGTTCAACAAAAAAATGATCAGCTATCCCCCAAGCTCTAAGCCCCCAAAACCCTGGGCGTCCGAGTTCAGCAAAAAAACTTATCAGCTATCCCCCAAGCTCTGAATCCCCAAATAGCCAGGGCGCCCGAGTTCAATAAAAAAAACTGATCAGCTATACCCCAAGCTCCAAATCCCCCAGAATCCCTGGGCACCCGAGTTCAATTGAACGAAATTTTTTTTGTTGCAACAAAAAAAATTATCAACAAATTTTTTTTTTCCAACTGGAAAATAAAATCCACAACCTTATTGTGGAACAAAAAAAAAAAAAAAAAAAAAAAACACTTTTTTATGGATTTGATATTTAATTATATAAAGTACGCTTAACTTCGAGCTTAACTTCTAAAATTATTCCACTCGGTAACCAGAGTTTTAGGAGGTTTAGAGCTTGGGGGATAAATGATCAGTTTCTTTTTTTTATTGAACTGGATGTCCAGGGTTTTGGGGGGTTTAGAGCTTGGGGGATAGCTGATCAGTTTTATTGTTGAACTCGGGTGCCCAGGGTTTTGAGGGTTTAGAGCTTGGGGGATAGCCGATCAGTTTTTTTGTTGAACTCGGTCGCCCAGGGTATTTGGGGGTTTAGAGCTTAGGGGATAGCTGATTACTTTTTTTTTTGAACTCTGGCGCCCAGGATATTTGAGGGTTTAGAGCCTAGGGGATAGCTGATTTTTTTTTTTTTTTTTGTTGAACTCGGGCGCCCAGGGTATTTGGGGATTCAGAGCTTGAGGGATAGCTGATTAGTTATTTTGTTTAACTCGGGCGCCCAGGGTTTTGTAGGTTTAAGGCTTGAGATTTCAAATTCCGTGGACACCCCCAAGAAACTGTAGAGGGTGTCGTCTACTAGCCCAGGGGGTGTCCTGACACCTCTGCCCCCCCCCCCCCCGTTGTTGCGCGCCTGATTGTAATTATTCCTGTTCCTACTAGTTCATAGGCAAAGTTTAAAGGTGACATACCATTTAAATTTTCACAATTTACACAAGCATTATTTTTTCATAGTATTTTAACCATTTCTTCATGACCTAGATTTACTGCCAGCATGAGCGGTGTGTTTCCATTTTTATCCTTTGGATCAATTAATGTGTTGTTTTTCAATAATTCAAGTACAACTTTCTAATTATCTTCTTTTACTGCTAGGTGTAAAGCAACTTCTTCATGTTTATTTTTTGCATCAATATTTGCTCCTTTTTTTAGTAATAGTTGAACATATTTAAAGCCTTATATAATGCTGCTAAATGTAGTGCAGTGTTTCCATCGTTGTCACTTGCGTTGCAATTAACTTCGTAGTTTAATAATTCTTCAAAGATTTCCCTGCCAGCCACTGCTATCATTAATGCTGATTCCTTATTTTTATTTAATAAATTTGGGTTTGCTCCCTTTTTTAGTAATTTATCCGCTGCGTAAAATTTATGATGAGTCACTGCTGTAATTAATGCTGAGTCGCCATAACTATTGTTTATTGCATTTATTTGTACTCCTTTTTATAATAAGAACTTAAAAATTTCGTAATTTTCTACTAAAATGCTTTTTTGAAGAGGTGAATATTCATCTTCATCCACATCATCAATGGGTATTCCTAAATTAATTACATTTTTCGCATTTGGATTGTCATGAAATTTAATTGAAGGATTTAACATATCAATTAAATTTGTTTCGATTACTGTATTAAGAATTAGTATTAAGATCTCATGTAATGCTCATCTATTTTTTTCTATTGTAGCGACCAACCAAGGTGCCGCTAAGTTTATTTTATTGATTTTTTTTCCATATCTTATACAACGAATGAGTGCTGTATGATCCCTATGTTCAATGGCGTTACAGATAATTACTATCAAAGTGTTTTCATGGTAACTGCCCAATTCTTCAGCAGTATAGTCTTGCATCTTGTTTGAGTTATGAGTGTAATTGTTTTGTGTAATGTAAGTGACTAGATGTCAGTTTATATGTATATGTGTATATGATTGTTTGTGTACAAATTGTTTAACTTTTGAAATATTTGCCGATTTATTTTGATTTCCTTTCCTGAAGAAATTAATTAATTTAATATATGGGCTAAAGTATATATCAAAAACAGTTAACCCCATCCAGAAATGGATCTTTTTCATATTTTCTAATTCAATATAGTGAAAAAATGGTAATTATTATGTAGCAAATTAGCTAAATGTATTTTAACATATTGATTTTTGTTATTCGGATGACAAAAATTTACCAATTTTATAATTTTGCGTAAAATGTATTTTTTCTGTCTGTAAAAAAGGCTCCTTATAAGGCCAATAAAATAAATCAGCTCCATATTTTAATAAAACTTTGGTTGCACCGGCAAACGATGACTCATATGAATATAATAGAGCATTTTTTTTGTATCCATCCACATAATTTATATTGGCATTAAATCGAATTAACGTTTCTACTATACGTCGTTTTCCAGCTTTTGCCGCTATTATTAATGGCGTTTCATCATCGGAATTTACTTTATTCACATCCGAGCCTGCTACTATCAGTGCTTCTACTAGGCCTTCGTGTCGGCCCTTAGCAGCTTTGTGAAGTGGAGTGTTTCCGCAATCGTCCGCAAACTGTACATTTGCACCTTCTTCCAATAATAGAATTGCATGATGTGACTTATCTATCTGTTTACAGGCGAAGGATAATGGCGATTCCATCCTACTACTTATGCAGTTAACATCACATCCTAATGTTATTAATTTTTTAAGTATTTCTACTCTTGCAAGAACTGCAATAAATATACGGTTTTCACCTCTATCATTCTCAACATGAATATTAGCACCTAAGTCAAGTAAAACATTGAAATTTCTCCATGCACTGTAACGAATGGCTGTCATCATCGGTGTTTCTCCGTCACCATTTCGGAATTCAATATCTGCGCAATAATTTATTAATATGTCGAATAGAATCGGATTACCTGATTTAATTGCAGCTTGTAATGGCGTTGTGTCACGTGAGTCGACTAAATTAACCCATTAAGTCCCTGGAATTTGAAATTTTTTTTCTGCGTTTGAGTTGGAAAATCTTAAAGAAAACGCAAGAAAACCTATATGAAAATAGCATACCCACCTATTTTCAAGTATGCCCTACACGATGAGATAGTTTAAAAGACTCAAAAATTTGATTTTCAATTGTTTATTTACAAATAAAAACAAAAAATCAAGATTTTTTCTGCAATTTTTTTTTTAAATCAAGAAAAACAGTAAGGAAATTTTTTTTTGCATACCTGAAATCGTGATGAACGGTGAACATTTTGTTTGAAGTTTTCAAAACTTTTTGAATTTTGGATCTGCGATTTTTTTAAACAAAATGGCGCCCCAAAAACTACGTCATAAATAACTGCACAAAAGCATAAGGCGAAATCAACAACGAAAAATGAGTCTCGCCTAAAACTACTTATCGCCGAGCCATAAAAAGTCCTTAACCCTTAAAGTACACACGGGGTGTAAAATACCCCACATAACTGTCAGTGTGGCAGTTCTGGATTTGGGTGTGTACTTTAAGGGTTAATAAATACATTGTTTACATTTTTATCATAAAAATAGCGAAATTCCAAGTATTATGCCCAATACCATGGGGGCCCAAAAGCAAAAATAGAGTTAATGAAAAAAAAATACCACTATTTTTTACGCAAAATTTAAAGAATAAATTATACCTTCAGTTTTTTCAATTGGATGCACCGTTTTTGCATTAAAATTCATTAAATTTGGGTCACCTGTGGTAGAACTATTGCGATTCATTTCTCCGTACCTGTAGCGAAGTTATCAAATATTTAGGATGGAAAATAGTACAAGTAGGATTTTTTTGATGATTGATGATCTTATTTTTATAAAAAAAAAATTGCGATCCAATAGTTGCCATATTGTTAGAATTTTCACGAGAAAGCGTTTGGTAAAAAAAAAGACTATATTCGTGTTCAAAGATCCCAAAAATCTACATTGATATCATTGTGCAACATAAATAATTGTTGAGTTTTTTTCTAATACGAGAAAATGAATTGCAGTAGTTTTATTATAATAGGCCCAACTTCAATGAATTTCTATTTGAAACCGATGCGAATACCACTATGTTTTGCGCAAAGTTTTGATAATAAATTATACTTCCAGTTTTTTTAATTGAAAGCATCGGTTTCAAATAGAAATTCATTGAAGTTGGGCCTATTATAATCAAACTACTGCAATTCTTTTTCTCGTATTAGAAAAAAACTCAACAATTATTTATGTTGCACAATGATATCAATGTAGAGTTTTGGGATCTTTGAACACGAATATAGTCTTTTTTTTTACCAAACGCTTTCTCGTGAAAATTCTAACAATATTGCAACTATTGGATTGCAATTTTTTTTTAAATAAAAATAAGATCATCAATCATCAAAAAAATCCTACTTGTACTATTTTCCATCCTAAATATTTGATAACTTCGCTACAGGTACGGAGAAATGAATCGCAATAGTTCTACCACAGGTGACCCAAATTTGATGAATTTTTATGCAAAAACGGTGCATCCAATTGAAAAAACTGAAATTATAATTTATTCTTTAAATTTTGCGTAAAAAATAGTGGTATTTTTTTTTTCATTAACTCTATTTTTGCTTTTGGGCCCCCATGGTATTGGGCCTAATACTTGGAATTTCGCTATTTTTATGATAAAAATGTAAACAATGTATTTATTGAGGACTTTTTATGGCTCGGCGATAAGTAGTTTTAGGCGAGACTCATTTTTCGTTGTTGATTTCGCCTTACGCTTTTGTGCAGTTATTTATGACGTAGTTTTTGGGCCGCCATTTTGTTTAAAAAAACCGCAGATCAAAAATTCAAAAAGTTTTGAAATCTTCCAACAAAATGTTCACCGTTCATCACGATTTCAGGTATGCAAAAAAAAATTTTTAACCTCGTTGATCACAAGTAATAACTTGTGTCCCTCCGACGCAAGCCAAAAGAACGAAATGTCCTCCCTGCGCCATCGACCAACGCGCACCCGGCCTACTGCATGCCCTCGCTAGCGCTCTGGCCGCAACATGGCGGCCGGCTACGTGTCGGCCGCTGGCGCTTCGGGAGTACATTTCGTTCTTTTGGCTTTAATCGGAGGAAATCAAGTTATTTTTTGTGATCAACGGACTTTAAAAAAGTGCATATATCCCTCAAGACTAAAGTTTGCTGAGGAGGCCCACGTATTTGCAGCCCTCGACTTCGTCTCGGGCTGCAATAACAGCGGGCCTCCACTGCAAACTTTAGTCCCTCTGGGAATAATATACTATTCCTTACTGTTTTTCTTGATTTAAAAAAAAATTGCAGAAAAAATCTTGATTTTTTGTTTTTATTTGTAAATAAACAATTGAAAATCAAATTTTTGAGTCTTTTAAACTATCTCATCGTGTAGGGCATACTTGAAAATAGGTGGGTATGCTATTTTCATATAGGTTTTCTTGCGTTTTCTTTAAGATTTTCCAACTCAAACGCAGAAAAAAATTTCAAATTCCAGGGACTTAATGGGTTAATTTAGTCGACTCACGTGACACAACGCCATTACAAGCTGGAATTGAATCAGGTAATCCGATTCTATTCGACATATTAATAAATTATTGTGGATTGATTAAAACGTGGATTAAAATAAAAATTAAAAGATTAAAATTAAAAGTTGGATTAAAACAAAAAACCGACTGTTTTGTTAAACAGCAACGAGGGGGGCAAGTTTGGCAGGTGAAAAATCACGAGCGCGAGTGATTTTCTGTCAAACTTGCCCCGCGAGTTGCTGTGCAAAAAAACTGGAGGAAAATTATCGACAATTTTGAAGCACGAAGGGTATTTAGCTGGATTATTTTCCCCAGCTGAATTTCAACCCATAGAAATGCAGTATTTCACATTTTATTTTCATTTAATTAACTACGGAGGTTACTATTTGTTTACTCATAGACTTATTCGATTCAACTTTAGGATTCGACGAGGGCTAACCCAAGTCCGTGCGGAGTATACCTATGTATGAGTATTCGTAGATATATATATATATATATATATATATATATATACGTACTCGGGTCCAACCCAAAAATTGAATCGAGTAAGTCTAACATTTCAAGTCACTATGCAACTAATTGGAAATAACCAAATAATTATCTAAATAGTTGTTTTACGTCCGAGAGTTAAATAAATATAGAAGTTACGACCTTTTCGGACAAAAAAAGGAGTGGGATATAAATAAAACTCCTTATTTTTTGTTTATCAATCAACGTTTCGGCTACCATCGACTAGCCATCTTCAGGATTTTATTACTGTAAAATATTCGATATAAAATTATCTAAGTTACATTAAAAATTACAACTTTCCAAAATGCATTAGTTAAAACTTACAAAGTTATGAGTAAGACTCAACGTCAATTCTTAGAGTTTTGAGGTTCTGCCTCGCTTGACATCTCTTTACAAACTGATCGATTATAAACAAGTCTAGGTGCATTGAACTATTGTTTGATTTAAAAAAATTATCAGTCGTAATACCCCTAGTGCTTCAAAATTGTCGAAAATTTTTCGTCTGTTTTATTGCTATATGCAATAAAACCGGAGGAAAATTTTTGACAATTTCGGAGCACGAGGGGTATTTGGCTGGATTATTTTCCCCAGCTGAATTTCTAATGATGTAATGTATACGTAGGTTATAACCTACATTTCATTAGTAAACAAAGCAATTCGAATTGCTATCCTTCGAATCGGAAATAACCGAAAATTATCGAAAACTCCACCAAATGTCAAATACGGCATTTCTATTGGTTGAAATTCAGCTCGGGGAATAGTATATTCCTGTGCAAGTAAGGGAACCGCTGAAACATCCTACTCGAGTGGGACCGACAAGGTTCACTTACATGCACAGGACTGTGCTTTCTCAAATTCGCTGAATTTCAATGCATTTTTCTATAATTCATTGACGAGAGGCGACAGAGAGGAGCGGTATCCATGTGTGCTCCCGCCGGCGGCCGGACGGTGATAAGTCGGGCATAGTGAGGGTGAAATTTGACACTTGGCCTCTCATTGGTTTTAAAGTCGTAAAAATTAATAAAGAAAATGCCTAAGTGTGTTGCTTACAACACTATACACTATGCATTTCCCATAAAATATACCTATATATATATATTACTTCGGTTCTTCTTTCTGCTGCTCTTTCGTAAACAGCTTCAGAATTCAGAGAAACGACAACAGACGTGGAAAAGGCCTTTTTCCACGCGTGTTTCGCTACAGACGTGGAAACGGCCTTTTTCCACGCGTGTTTTGAAGACTACTAAACTATAGGAGAAAAGGGTCGGTTCCCTGGTTGTTCACACGCATGGAAAAGGGCGTTTTCCACTTGCGGATTTGAGAAATAATCGTAATAATTGTACTCTGTAACAGGGAAAAAAAATTTAAAAAATAATTATCTGCATAGCAAGTCCTCCCAAATACTTAGTATACCTTTCTGCCCGGGGTTTCTCGTGCCTCGATGATTTAGGAAGATTGCGGACACGTACGCATTAAATAAACAATTAACCATGCAATGAATAATTAATCGATAACGCTTGGCTTGACTAGCCAATACAAATATATAAATCGTGAGTATAGGGAGTAACGGAGGAACAAAAAGTTGTTTGAATAAAAGAAGTAATTTAACAAGCTAAAATTTACTACAGTTAAATAAACAAATAACAACAGTTCAGGAGTCAGAGTACGCTTACTACTGACGACCGACAACAATGAAAGAAATAAGTTTTCGAACTTAAAAACAAATGAGGGAAAAGACAGGTTATATCGAGTGTAGTTTGACCAACCGCGTTTTACAATAACAATTGGACTCACTTATCGCCGCTTGTTGTTCGTAACAACAATCCTGATGTGACGCCACCGGGATATCGGAATAAAACACCAAAAATTTTTATAAACTACGAGACGCTGCTGTTTAACCAGCGGCAATCAGAAGTCTGCCGTTCAGATTTTCCCGCGCTTCTCAGCAGAGAAAGCCGCTTGGCCGGTAACCTACCCGGTTACCCGCGTAATGCATTGAGGTTTAAATTAATAATTCAAACCTCGGTTACAACTCACTCCTCCGCCAAATGTCAAATACGGTGTTTCTATTGGCTGAAATTCAGCTCGGGAAAATAATCAATTACATTTATAATTTATATTTTTTTCCATTTTTTAATGGTCATTAAGGATGTTTGGTACTTACAAAAAAATGCAGCCATTCTGTCAATTTTAATCGAATCTTCTAATAATTTATATCAAAATAATCGTTAGGGTTTTTCCTTATTTTTGTCCGTCTTAGTTTTTAGAAAAATCTAATAATTTGTTTAAACAATTGAAGAGGTGGTCTAAAAAAAAATCAAGCATTTTTTTTTCTTTATCACTTGTAACTCTCTCAAAAATTCAGAGATCGTTAAAAAACTGTGAGGTAGTTTCGGTGACACTTCAAAGAAAATTTTAATATTTTTTAAAATATAGAATTTAAAATTTTTTTTATTAAATAAAAAAAATGCTTAATTTTCATAAGATTACGTGTTCAATTATTTAAAAAACTATTTCAATTTTTGAGAAACCAAAACGGAAAAAATAAGAGAAAAATCCAACGTTTATTTTAATATAAATTATTAGAAGATTCAATAAAAATTGACAAAATGGCTGCATTTTTTTGTAAGTACCAAACATCCTTAAATATAACTAAGAATTACTTTTTGATGATTCGAATGTACTGTTCTTATTAAAAAAAAAAAAAAGTTAGCCCTTGTTTGAGAAGGGAGGTTAAAGAGTTTGAAAAAATAATTAAGTTTTAAAAAAATTAGTACTTCAAGTGGACTTTGTCATTATTGCGTAAGTATTAGTACAGTTCTCATAATACCTAGATTTTTTCATTCTCAAATTAACGTATGTCTTGATAAATTTTATAGTTTACAAAAATTGCTATTAATGAACTTGAGCAATTCCATACGTGACGGACGTTACATTTTGACGCTATGAGAAGGTATTTCTCTGAAATTAAACCTCAAGTGTAATATTTTTTTGTTTAACTATGAAGCTTAACCTAAATATAATCACCCTATAAAATTTCAAGTATATTGAAAACGTTCCCAACAAATGAGAGTAAAAAAAGTAGCCATGTTGGACGTTGCAAAAATTGGAACTCATTTTCGAAAATCTTTTATTTATGAGAGATATTTTAAAAAGTGCTTGTTCTGCTTATTCGAAATTTTAGAGATCAGTTCTAGATACACAAGGGTACATACAAAGGCTACTTGTTGTTAAAAATATTTTATGACTTAAAAATTTTTTCAATTTTTCAATGTGACGGACGTTACACGCCTTTGTGATGGACGTTACACAGTCAACTTTAAACCCAAAATTTTTTATGAAAAATTCAAAAAATCTCACGAAAAACACTCATTACAATTGTTTTTAAGTATGCTATGGGATGAAGTACTTCAAGTTACTCAAAAGTTTCACATTAAATTATATTTAACGAATGAAAAAAAAACATTTTTTGGTCATTTTTTTACCATATTTATCAAAAACTTAATTTAAATTATGAAAATTTTTTTTTCACTCAAATAAATGAGGTTAACTCTTTACTTATTGTCTGAACTTCACAAATAATATTCATTTCTATTTTAATTATTTTTCTCCGCATATTAAAGACCGAAAAAAAGATTTTACAAGAATTCAACTTTATCTTGGAATTGCTGTTTTTTATTTTTTTTTTATTAGAATTTTTAATAGATTAATCTAAATAAATTTATTTCGCAAATTTTTTTTTGTATTTTCTGAAACTATTGTAAATAATTTAAAATGGTAAATCGAGGCCGTAATGGCGGAATGATGGGTCGACCAAAAACAAACATGCTTTTCTTTAAAAATATTTGGAATATGAAAAAATTGCACTAAAAAAAAAAATGCCCTAAAAACTATAAAATGAAATTTTTGATTACAGATACATTTTTTAAACTACTTGAACCTTATTAAAGAAATATTTAAAAGATTAAATATAAATTTGAGCAAACATAAAATTTGGTTAGGACTAAAAAGAAAAGCATGGGGAACCTTATGAAATCGTGTCAAACCGATTTTATAAGGTTTTTTAATAAAATAATGCCATATTATACTGAGTACGTTTAATTAATCTTCTAGTTCATAATTTGTTTATATTATACTTTAAATATTTTTACTTATGAGAGTGACTGTCAATTATTTTAATTAATTTTTCATGTTATCAAATACATATAACTCGCAATTTTAGAGCTTTGTTTTTAAATTCTTAGTAAGTATTCTATTAATAATGATTGTATTTTAATGGCAATACAAATTATACTTTCTTTATCTTTGATTTTTTTTTTTTTTTTTTAAATTCTTTTAATTCTAAATCAGTATAAAAGAATTTACGTACTTTACTAGGTGCCCTAGTTTTAAATTATTTACAATAGTTTCAGAAAACTAAAAAAGAAAATAATAATAACCCGGGCCAAAGAAAGCAGCTGCCTAGGCAGCTGCCGAATTGGAACGCCCAGAGAGCTGCTTTGGCAGCTGCCCAGGGAGCTGCTCCTAAAGAGCAATAAATTATTCTGGAAATAATATAGCTTTTACAATTAAAAAAATTATTTTTTTCTTTTTAAAATATCTCCAGGAAGTTTCGGGATGATTTGATACGTACAGGGCCAGGATGGCTACCCGCGGCTCAGGGTCGGCGATTACGTCCGGGGGAAGACTTCCCCAGGAAGTTTCGGGATGATTTGATACATATAGGGCCTGGATGGCTACCCACGGCTCAGGGTCGGCGATAACGAATCGTCATGGTGGTGATTGCTTAGGTTTGTATAAATTAGATATATTATGGAAACATAGAAAATTTATTGATATTATTTACAGTGATAAAGATAATGGAATGTTTAAATCACAAATTCTATTACATATAGTTTGTAGTTTGCTTGCATTCATAGCATTCTTCGGTCGAATATAGGCTTGAAAGAAAATGATTTTACTAATTATAATGTAGTAAATTCGGAACAGGTATTATATAATTACGTTTCTTATCAATGTTCACAAAAACGCAAACCCTGTTTAGCATAGAGGTACATACGTAGTCTCGACTTTTATTGATTGACTTAACAAACTTAAATTCTTCACTCATAGTAGAAATATTTTGGACTTGTACGAAGTAGCCTGAGGTTAACTCTTTTTTTTTTCTCTAAATCAACTATAAAATAATCAATTTTAAAAAAATTTCCGTCTTCTAACCTAGAGAAAGAGTTGTTTGATCTTAGGTTATCTTTTTTCATTTGGGCATACAAGCAATTACTTTTGATTACTTTGTAGAATTTGAATGACTGTGAAGACAACTGAAAGTGACATTTCGTTTTATCATCTATTTCGTCTTTTTTACCGAAATAAGTGTTTCCATTTATATTATAACTTCGTGAAAGCCTATTATCAAGAATGTTTTCACAGTAAGCTCGAACGATTTCAGAAACACTTTGCAAAACGTTCTCTTTTATGACCAGCTCGGAATGATTAAAATTAACGAAGCGAACAATCTGATGAGGAACACCTCGAGCACTGTTGATAGCCTGTAAAATGCGCTTGTTTGCAGCCTCAAATCCAAAACACGAATGGGACCAAAGAGGTCCCCAATTGAGAACGTTTGCACTTAGATGAAGCATCTGATGTATGTTGAATGTCATTGATTCTTTGCCAAAATAATGTTGAGTTAGTGCAACAAAAGAATGCAATTTTTCGTCTGCCTCGTTAAGTTGAACTAATGAGATCTTATCTTTTAGTAAGATAGATAGAGCATCGACCAGCAGCTCCCAATAGTTACAAATAGTATCAGATAATTTTAATCTAAATAATGGGAGACTGTAGTAGAGTACAAAATTTTCCTTATCTCGTGCGCTCCAATCTTTGCGTTTAGAAATTTCTTTGGTCATTTTCGCAACTTGTTTTGGCAAAGAAATTTTCATAATTATTTCATCTAAATCTGCAATGTCACTTGAATCCATCATGTTGAATAAGTAATTGTAGATTTGTTCAACAGCTCCTTCCAGCGCTGCATGGAAATAGTCAACTAAGAAACTAAGGACCATGTTAAAATATTCAAAGTTTATCAGAGGTGATGGTTGCTTTACACCATTAACAGGAACTGTGAGATCCATTTCTGTCATGGTTTTTATAATTTGCTCATGAGTTCGAGCTGGAACGCCCAGTACGATCGGGTATCTCACTGACCCTGCAAAGTGCTCGCCAGGGTGCAAGCACCAATTGCACCCTGCAAAGCCATTATATTGCTTGAGGCCTTGCATCCCTGGGCGAGCAGCACTATCCACACAGCACGATAAAACATGAACATCGATTTTCTTGGTTTCGTTTTGTATTTCGATATCAACTGAAACCGTTTTCATCATATCCACAAATGGATCTAAGAAAACTGACATGTTTGGCTTTTTCTTGCTAAACCACAAGCCACAAGTAACAAGTTTATTTATTCTGTCTTGAGGTGGTAGTTCGTTGAGTTGTAAATAGACTGGCCATACAGAACTGTGTGAAAATTTTTCTGCGCCATCTGAGTTAAAACAAACTGTCGCATAAGCTTTTCTTTCTTCTGGACTTAACGAATTAAGAAATGAGACGTACATCTGCCCATCATAAATATCACGTATGAAACCGTCTTTAATACGATTATTTGCTAAAATAGACTCGTAATAGTCTTTATGCATCCTCAGCAAATCAGTGATTTGTACCGACGGGTTGATTAACACAAAGTAGCTTTGCTTGGAAGGATTAAAAATATCTAAAACTGATTTACAATTGTAACAAATTTGTTTTTCTTTTTTGATTTCTTCAAAGCGGCCTACGTAAGCGGTACATTCATGACAAATTGCATGAAATTCGACTGCACTTGCGTCATTCAGAAGCTTATCCAGCATATACTCTGTTTCTGGTAAAACAGCTACACGGAAGAGTCTGTTTATCAATTTAAATAGGTTGGAAGTAGCTGCTTTAGAGCAGTTATTGTGTTTACAGTATTCAATGAGCATAAATAAGATTTCTGCTTTTGATCTGCACACTTTAGAGTTTATTGGATCGAAAAATCCATCAGTATTGATCAAATCAAGCAGATTACTAGTTTTATTATTGGATGTTCGTGATGTTTCTTTCCTCTGTTCGTGTACTTCTAGCAAATAAAAGTTTATCGGATCTGTTGAAGGTAACTCTTTGTCAGGAGCTGTACCCTAAAAAAAAAAAATTACTATTATGAAAACATTATAAGATGTTTGAATGTTACATATTTATACATATAGATCTTTTGTGTTACAACGGTAATTATTTTGATTTTACAATTTGATTGATTATATTGGCAATCATCACCCTTTTCTTGATACAAACAATTAAAATAAACTACCAAAAATGGAAACCAGAATTATTTACAACTTATAGCCCTGCTGTATAGCCACTCGTATATTCCACACGTGTGGCATACGTGTGTCACACGTAAAATGAACTTGAGCAAATTTTTTTATCTTTTGCTAAATATTATAACATTATGTTATCAGGGTGGACACCTGGTGATGATAACGCCTTGTAGATGATTTCCCAAGGAAGTTTTCAAGTCCAAGTCATTTCCAAGTTATTAATATCAGGTGCAGCAGGTGTCCATCATGACCCCCCAGGGATCGAAACTTCCGGTAAAAACCATCTCCGAGGCGTTATTATCACCAGGTGCACCAGGTGTCCGTCCTGCCCCCCCCCCCTTCCTTGAGATCAAAACTTTCTGGGGAAATCCACGTGGCACACGTGTGGCTATACAGCAGGGAAACCATGTAAAACAACATTAATAAGGTGGCAGAAACTGAAAATTACTATTGATTTGCAAATTATTTTAACTCTATTTATTAATTTGAAAACTATTCGGTCTTTTTAAATGAATAAATGACGAATTGACATTAGTATAGAAGCAAACATGTATCCAATCCTTAAATGAAATTCTCGCCGACGCCGACGGGTATGTTGCAAATCCTTAAATAAAATTCTCGCCGACAAAATTTGAATTGGCTGAAAAAGAAAATCTCTGATGGTAAGACAGTTTTTAAATAAAATTTCTGTCAGATGGCAAAAAAACTGATTGGCTACCCCCCCAGCTCCAAGCCACCAAAACCCTGGGCACCCAAGTTCAACAAAATACTGATTGGCTACCCCCCAAGCTCTAACCTCCAAATACCCTGGGCGCCCGGGTTCAACAAAAAAATTGATCGGCTACTCCCTGAGCTCCAAGCCACCAAAACCCTGGGCGCCCAAGTTCAACAAATAAACTGATTGGCTACCCCCCAAGCTCTAACCTCCAAATACCCTGGGCGCCCGGGTTCAACAAAAAAATTGATCGGCTACTCCCTGAGCTCCAAGCCACCAAAACCCTGGGCGCCCAAGTTCAACAAATAAACTGTTTGGCTACCCCCCAAGCTCTAACCCCCAAAACCCTGGGCACCCAAGTTCAACAAAATACTGATTGGCTACCCCCCCCAGATTTTAGCCCCAAAAACCCTGGGCGCCAGGGTTCAACCAAAAAATTGATCGGCTATCCCCCAAGCTCTAAACCCCCAAAAACCCTGGGCGCCCGGGTTCAACAAAAAACCTGATTGGCTACCCCCCAAGCTCTAACCCCCAAATACCCTGGGCGCCCGGGTTCAACAAAAAAATTGATCGGCTACCCCCTCAGCTCCAAGCCACCAAAACCCTGGGCACCCAAGTTCAACAAAATACTGATTGGCTACCCCCCAAGATTTTAGCCCCAAAAACCCTGGGCGCCCGAGTTCAACAAAAAAATTAATCGGCTACCCCCCAAGCTCTAACCCCCAAAACCCTGGGCGCCTGAGTCCAATCAGTATTTTGTTGAACCCGGGCGCCCAGGGTTTTTGGTTGATTAGAGCTTGGGGGATAGCCGATCAATTTTTTTGTTGAACCCGGGTGCCCTGGGTATTTGGGGCTTAAAGCTTGGGGGGTAGCCAATCAGTATTTTGTTGAACCTGGGCGCCCAGGGTTTTGTGGACTTAGAACTTGGGAGGTAGCCAATCAGTTTTTTTGCCATCTGACAGAAATTTTTTTTAAAACTGTCTTACCGTCAGAGAATTTCTTTTTCAGCCAAAAAAAATTTTGTCAGCGAGATTCTTGTCAGCGAGAATTTCATTTAAGGATTTGCAACATACCCAAGTAAAAACCTAACATATGACAAACTCATAAAGTTGAAAAGAAAAAATTTTATTTTAAAGTTGTAAATTTTTTTGGTACAATCTGAATAAAAAAATTTATCAACATCAAGCCGTTGTGTGATTAAGATCAATTTATCTTTAATTAAAATATCTTATGGTGTTTTTATACAATCTATGCAAAATAATTTTTATAGTGATCGGTCAAGAATTACAAAAGTTATAAGTCAAAAATTTATGTATCATCAAAACTGGAATTTTTAATAAGAAAAATAAACAAAAAGTTTAATGTACGTACTTTAGTAACAATTTCAAAGAATTTTTTAAGTAACTTTAAGTTTAATTGATTTTGAACCTAAACTTTCCCATCGATGGACTCTATTAGGTAGCTTCTTCAAAGCTGTATGTTTCCAATTTCTAATCGGTATTCTAATTTCGTTTCGATTCAAATTTGAAAAATAACAATCAGAATAGTTGATATTGAAAATTAAAAAAGATGCATATATAATAACCAATCACTTCATGATTCAAGATTTAATTACATTTTAATAGAATTACTGAATTATTTGATATTGAAATTTCTTCAAAACCAAACTTATTCGAGTAAGATATAAGATTGGAATTAAGAAATCAATATTGATAAAAACTGAATTTGGGGCTTTTAACAACTTTTGAACCGATTGAATGGTTACCACAAAATCTTGTAACTTTATTAATTACAGTAAAAATAATCAGTTTTTCAAACTTTTGAGATTTAAACTATCTGTGTTAATGTTTAATAACTTACATACATTTAATCATTCAAGTACCAAAAACTACTACTTTACAAAGTAAAAAAAATTTATTAGTCACTAAATGTTGTTTAACGTATACGAAATAAATAATTGTTGGCTATTAGTCAACAGGCCAAAACAATTGTATCAATTGCATGAGAACGCTGTAAACTGTGACACCAAATATAAAGACTTCCTATGCTAGATCATCATGATTTTTATTTGATAATTAAGGTAATTTTATTTGATAATTAAGATGACTAAAACATGACAATTTTTTGTAGCATGTAAACAAAACATTTTTGTATGACAGACTTTTTTTTTAACAACTTCAATGTTCGTTTTTTCTATTTTCATTCAGGTTTTATAATCTGACCAAATAAAAATGTCTTGTAAGTTTTATTTGAATACAGAAATTGCTTGAAGACAAAGCATGATTACATTTAAAAAGAAATAAATTTGAACTAATACTTTGAAAAAGTATGCTTAAAAAATTTTGAAACAATTTTGAGAATAAATTATATTATTGCCCTGTTGCCCAAAGTAATATCTAAAAACATTATTTTAAACAAAAGACAAAATTTTTCAGTTTATTTTTGACAAATTTTGAAATAAAATTAAATTTGCGTACAACAAACCCCTTTATCTATTATACCAAGTACTGTATTCATGATCTGAACAACAATAAGATTCTTGTTATCAATCAAGAGATTTGAGAAACAGACTATGTAACTGTATCAGTTAATCTTAATTAATATTTCTGACTTAAAAAATACTTACACACTCATATAAATGTGTGCTATTGTTTTGTGTCCTCAACTCTGGGCTTGTGGAAGGATCGTTTTGGAGGCTGCACCCATCATTTAATTTTGGAGCTTCTGAGGGCCGCTACAAAGTGAAAAAATTTTGGAAATTGTTGATAAATATCAATTTTTAATGTACTTAAATTAACTTCCACCGAACCTCGTGCTCTTCTTGAAGTCTGTGTTTCTTATTAATCCGCCAAACAGTGGTCCTGCTCAGGTATTTTTCACCCAGTTGTCTATATCGTTTGTAGGACCCGACTTGATTCATCTTTTTAGAATAGACAGAGAAAACCTGAAGTACTAGTAGAGTCACAAAGTATTGTTTATAATAGCATCTTCTTCTAGTCCTGTATAGATAAAATACAAAGGTATTTATTAGATGAGAACAAAAGTCGAAATAGTAGGTTAGGTGCATAACATGCAATACTCACTCAAAGTTTCTTGTGGCAAAGTCGCAAAGTATATTTTTCCAAATATAATTCAAGTTTTATCGATTGTTTTGATAATAAAAAATAATATCAGTCTGAAATTATTTTTTTTTTTTGCGCTAAACTTTATAAAGACTACAACAATCAATTCGATATGTTCAGATGATATCTGTTATGATAAGATCCCTACTGTTACGCACCATTACGCACAGTCGACTGCAGTCGACTTGTGAAGTAATTAACAATTAAGATGTTCCGATGTGCATAGGTTCGGTGTGCTGGCCTGAACATGAAGTGAGAAGTAATCACGGAACTTAGGTAGTTTGTAGTATGAGTTTAATAAAATTTAATTTGCACTTGTAAATTAAATTGTAATTTGCAGTAGTATATTGTAACTAGTAAATTGCATTTATACAGTGAAGCGTTTTTTACGAGCGTATAAAAGAGTACAAGTATATCGCATAACAGAGTTTTGATATTTCGATATTTCTCATTCGATACATGGCATTGTCTTTTTATAAGTGCATAGGTGAAAAATAGCATGAAGCTATCTTGTTACCGCTTGTATAGGTTAGTAAGGTATTCATAGGTAGTATTCAATTTTAATAAAGGAAGTGTATAGGGACCAGGGCCGTGTATCGATCACGGTGCACGGTACTCGGTACACGGTGCACGGTCCACGGGGTCTGTGTAAGAAACTTTCCTTTAACTTTTGCTTTCACGGTACACGGCGCACCGTACACCTGGTGAACTTTTGGTCGCACGGTGCACTTAATTATACATGTGTTTGCGTACACGGTGCACCGAGCACGAGGCACTTTACTATGCATGTGCTTGCGTACACGGTGCACCGAGCACGGTCCACTTTTAGTTATATGTGTTTACGTACACGGTGCGCCGAACGCGGAACAGTTTTAGTTACATGTGCTTGCGTACACGGTGCACTGAGCACGGTACACTTTTAGTTACATGTGCTTGCGTACACGGTACACCAAGCACGGAACACTTTTAATTACGTTTGCTTGAGTACACGGTGCACCGAGCACGAAGCACTTTACTATGCATGTGCTTGCGTACACGGTGCACCGAGCACGGTCCACTTTTAGTTATATGTGTTTACGTACACGGTGCGCCGAACACGGAACAGTTTTAGTAACATGTGCTTGCGTACACGGTGCACTGAGCACGGTACACTTTTAGTTACATGTGCTTGCGTACACGGTACACCAAGCACGGAACACTTTTAATTACGTTTGCTTGAGTACACGGTGCACCGAGCACGAGGCACTTTACTATGCATGTGCTTGCGTACACGGTGCACCGAGCACGGTACATTTTTAGCTATATGTGCTTGCGTACACGGTGCACCGAGCACGGTACACTTTTAGTTATATGTGCTTGCGTACACGTTGCACCGAGCACGAGGCACTTTATTATACATTTGCTTGTAAACACGGTGCACCGGGCACGGTACAATTTTAGTTACATGTGCTTGTAAACACGGTGCACCGAGCACGGTACACTTTTAGTTATATGTTCTTGCATACACGGTACACCGAGTACGAGGCACTTTATTGTGCATGTGCATAGGTACACGGTGCACGTAGCACGGGACACTTTCAATTATATTGTTTTCTATACAATGTGCACCTGGAGACACGTTACTTGGTTTTCGAGTAAAAATTTTAGGGCTTGTTAGAGTACTTAACTTTAAACATTTTAAATAAGGATTGGTGACAGTGGTTCTCTAAGCATTTTTAACAGCATTAATATTGCTTCGAGTCGTTTTAAGGTGAACACGGCAGCCCTTGCACTGCTTAGCTCACTCAAAATTAAAGCTTATGTGCTCTGTAGAGCGTGGGCGAAACTCGACAGTAGGTAAATAAGCTTTTTATGACGGCTTGCCTACCCATAGAATAAAAAGCTTTGATATAATTTTTTATTTTTTCGCTATGCATTGTTGATTTTGGGAAAAAGGTAAAACGACGCGCAATAGCTTATTCTTACGAGTTTCTTAGTCTAAAAACATACTTTCTAAAATTGCATTGCATTCTGTATGGGCGTTAATACCTTTCACTTAAACATTAAATTTAATATTGCAATTTCATTTTTGGATTATTTTTTATTTTCAAATTGATTTTAATTAATAAGTTAATAAATTCATCCCAATTAAAATTCAAAATTTTTTTTTACTAATTTTCAATTTTTTGTTTCTTGTAATTTTACTGGTAAAGTTACAGTTTCATACTATAGATTTATAAATTTCCATTTTACGTTAGAAATACCATGAAATCAAATATGCTGGAAAAGTAAAGCCAATAACTTAATTTCATAAATAATTTCTGTTTTACTTCAATTACTTAACTTAAAAGTTGAATTCAAGTTCAATTGACTATATCTACAAGTAAATTTTAAAATTTACAAAAACTTATTCGAATTCCATCGTAATAAAAAATTTGAGATTTTTAATTACATGTGTAAGCTCACGACACCGTCAACTCCTTTTGCGCCTGATTGGCACAATGAACTTTACTTCGAATCTGCTTATTCGTCAACATACTCTGTATATTATGTGAAATTTTAATGTACGTTCATTCAAAACAAAAAAAAAAAAAAAAAAAAAAAAAAACTTTTATCTCAAAACTTTTTTGAACAAACATTAAAATTTTCCATACGGAAAAAGCGTAACTTTATTCTAACGAAAAATTTATTTTTAAAAATTTATTCGAGTAGAGAAAGCGTACCTCTTTTTCACACAAATTAAAAAATTTTTTCTTATAAATAGTCGACGAAAAATTTCAGAAACATGCAAAGAATTTTCTTTTCTTTTTTTTTTTTTTTTTAACCTACGTGTACTAATTATTTAATAATTTGCAGGATGAAAGGAGTAAATTAAATATTCATCTTAATTCTTTATTATGAATCAAAATTTTCTTTCTGAAGTACTTATTGTTGTACGACATTAATATTTCCAATCAAAGTATAAAAGTGCGCATGTGTCGAATAAATACTGTGATTCATTAAGTTTGAAATTAGTGAAGAATCAAAAAAGTCCATGGGCTTAAGAAGTGCTTCCGTAATAGATCAGTTGAAAGTTATGTTTTTTATTCAAATAACCAACCTAAAATGTGGTCTGAAACCTATGACATGACTTGATTATTAGAGCAAAAATCGGTCACGGTCGTATCACGTTATTCAACCGTGAAATCGGAATGAACCATTAGAATTCTAAGAATAAAATTAGGGCTGTGCGAGTACTTGAATTCTTGAGTTACTCGACCAAAAAACTCGATTCTCCGAGTTCGAACAGTTCGAGTCGAATACTCGAGTTTTTCGAGTACTCGGATCTTGTCGAATTACTCCAGACATAAAATAAAATCGACTCATTAAAATAATTTTAAGATTGTAAAAAGTAAAATTTTTATGATTTCTTTAATTATTGAATAAAACAAGAAGTTAACCAACTGATTAAAAAATTTAAATAATCTAAAACCAACTTTATCAGGATTCAAATTTATTTGACATCTCGAGTGACTCAAAATGATTCGAGTACTTGAACAACTCGAGCAGCTCGACATGATTCAAGTACTCGAAAAATTCGAGTTACTCGACAGGATTTGAGTACTCGGAAAACTCGAGTACTCGGCTCGAACACGGACAAAAAAACTCGAAGCTACTCGAACTCAAGAATTCAAGTACTCACACACCCCTACCTGCATCGTGGTTTACAGTGTACGGAAGTCGTCATAAAAAGCTTATTTACCTATTGTCGAGTTTCGTCGACGCTCTACAGAGCACATAAACTTTAATTTTGAGTGAGCTAAGCAAAGGAAGGGATGCCGCGTCCACCTTAAAACGACTCGAAGCAATATTAATGCTGTTAAAAATGCTTAGAGTACCGCCGTCACCAATCCTTATTTAAAATGTTTAAAGTTAAGTACCCTAACAAGCCCTAAAATTTTTACTCGAAAACCAAGCAACGTGTCTCTAGGTGCACATTGTATAGAAAACAATATAATTGAAAGTGTACCCTGCTACGTGCACCGTGTACCTAAGCAAATATATAATAAAGTGCCTCGTGCTCGGTGCAACGTGTACGCAAGCACATGTAACTAAAAGTGTACCGTGCTCAGTGCACCGTGTAGGCAAGCACGTGTAACTAAAAGTGTACCGTGCTTAGTGCACCGCGTACGCAAGCACATATAACTAAAAGTGTTCCGTGTTCGGCGCACCGTGTACGCAAGCACATATAACTAAAAGTGTACCGTGCTCGGTGCACCGTGTATGCAAGCACATATAACAAAAAGTGTACCGTGCTCGGTGCACCGTGTACGCAAGCATATATAACTAAAAGTGTTCCGTGTTCGGCGCACCGTGTACGCAAGCACATATAACTAAAAGTGTATCGTGCTCAGTGCACCGTGTACGCAAGCACATATAACTAAAAGTGTTCCGTGCTCGGTGCAACGTGTACGCAAGCAAACGTAATTAAAAGTGTACCGTGCTCGGTGCACCGTGTACGCAAGCACATATAGCTAAAAGTGTACCGCGCTCGGTGCACCGTGTACGCAAGCACATATAGCTAAAAATGTACCGTGCTCGGTGCACCGTGTACGCAAGCACATGCATAGTAAAGTGCCTCGTGTTCGGTGCACCGTGTACTCAAGCAAACGTAATTAAAAGTGTACCGTGCTCGGTGCACCGTGTACGCAAGCACATATAGCTAAAAGTGTTCCGTGCTCGGTGCAACGTGTACGCAAGCAAACGTAATTAAAAGTGTACCGTGCTCGGTGCACCGTGTACGCAAGCACATATAGCTAAAAGTGTACCGCGCTCGGTGCACCGTGTACGCAAGCACATATAGCTAAAAATGTACCGTGCTCGGTGCACCGTGTACGCAAGCACATGCATAGTAAAGGGCCTCGTGTTCGGTGCACCGTGTACTCAAGCAAACGTAATTAAAAGTGTACCGTGCTCGGTGCACCGTGTACGCAAGCACATATAGCTAAAAATGTACCGCGCTCGGTGCACCGTGTACGCAAGCACATATAGCTAAAAATGTACCTTGCTCGGTGCACCGTGTACGCAAGCACATGCATAGTAAAGTGCCTCGTGTTCGGTGCACCGTGTACTCAAGCACATGCATAGTAAATTGCCTCGTGCTCGGTGCACCGTGTACTCAAGCAAACGTAATTAAAAGTGTTCCGTGCTCGGTGTACCGTGTACGCAAGCACATATAACTAAAAGTGTACCGCGCTCGGTGCACCGTGTACGCAAGCACATATAGCTAAAAATGTACCGTGCTCGGTGCACCGTGTACGCAAGCACATGCATAGTAAAGTGCCTCGTGTTCGGTGCACCGTGTACTCAAGCACATGCATAGTAAATTGCCTCGTGCTCGGTGCACCGTGTACTCAAGCGAACGTAATTAAAAGTGTTCCGTGCTCGGTGTACCGTGTACGCAAGCACATATAACTACAAGTGTACCGCGCTCGGTGCACCGTGTACGCAAGCACATATAGCTAAAAATGTACCGTGCTCGGTGCACCGTGTACGCAAGCACATGCATAGTAAAGTGCCTCGTGTTCGGTGCACCGTGTACTCAAGCAAACGTAATTAAAAGTGTTCCGTGCTCGGTGTACTGTGTACGCAAGCACATGTAACTAAAAGTGTACCGTGCTCAGTGCACCGTGTACGCAAGCACATGTAACTAAAAGTGTACCGTGCTTGGTGCACCGTGTACGCAAGCACATATAATTAAAGTGTTCCGTGTTCGGCGCACCGTGTACGCAAGCACATATAACTAAAAGTGTATCGTGCTCAGTGCACCGTGTACGCAAGCACATATAACTAAAAGTGTTCCGTGCTCGGTGCAACGTGTACGCAAGCACATGCATAGTAAAGTGCCTCGTGCTCGGTGCACCGTGTACTCAAGCAAACGTAATTAAAAGTGTACCGTGCTCGGTGCACCGTGTACGCAAGCACATGCATAGTAAAGTGCCTCGTGCTCGGTGCACCGTGTACGCAAGCACATGCATAGTAAAGTGCCTCGTGCTCGGTGCACCGTGTACGCAAACACATGTATAATTAAGTGCACCGTGCGACCAAAAGTTCACCAGGTGTACGGTGCGCCGTGTACCGTGAACGCAAAAGTTGAAGGAAAGTTTCTTACACAGACCCCGTGGACCGTGCACCGTGCACCGTGTACCGAGTACCGTGCACCGTGATCGAGACACGGCCCTGGTCCCTATACACTTCCTTTAATAAATATCCCCGATAAATTTTTCTAATTTTATAAATTTGTTATCATTTAATATTTCTTTCTTTTGTAACATATTTACAATTCTCTTTCCAAATCCCATAATAAATGGGCCAAAAAAATTTTTTTCAAAGATTTCTCAATTCCCGCGTAGAAGTTTTCGATTCTTATTCTTGGAATTGAGGATTCAAAAGAGAGGAGTTCATATCTGAACAGTTTGTTCTATTCGGATCAAATTTTTTCAGTTTGTTGTAAATATGGGTGTCGTAAAGTTCGCAGAAATAGTATTTGCAGATGATAAAGTACAGAAAATAGTACCAGTGTCATATATACGTTTTAACCGGCATGATAAACGTTCAATACAACCCAAACACGATGGAGATTTTGATCCTGAGCATAAATATTATGTTAAATGGTTCATTTGTAGAAAAAACGGTGTGAAGTGTGACCAAAAACACAAACATAAGTTTCAAATATATAAAGCAAACATCTTTTTTCTAGGAGGTTAGTTGTATATATTTAATTCATAACTTGATTCTGTATTGAAATTTTTGACATTATTATTAATATTTTCAGAGTCACGTTCTGCTGTGCAAACAAAATCGAAAAATGCCCCTAAACGTAAACGATTTCGAGCAAAAAAAATTCTCGAAACTAGTTCATCTGATTTTAGTGAACAACCAAAAGTTATTAAAAAAGTAGGTCCAACAGTTTTTTTCAATAGTGATATTGTTTTACAAATTACACTTTTCTCATATTTACATGTTTTTTTAGAAAAGTAAAGCAGCAATGGCAAAGGGCATAACTGATCCTAAGTCACAAGTAATACTTAGGAAATTTCAAGTTAATCAGTTTGTCGCCCAGCGCAAAAAATTGGGTGTGATAACCAATTGTGTACCCAGTCAGAATTCAAAAGAAAAGATTAACAGTTTACTCCAGTGTAACGATTGCAGCTTTTCATGTAAATTAAAAAAAGATCTCATAAATCACATGCACGACCATGGCATGCATGTAGTGGAGGTAAGAGCCATTGTTAACAATCAAGTGCAAAGATCAGATAGGAGCAAGCAAGATGATTTAGCAAGTACATCTATATGTTTACATGAGCCAGTGCCAACATGCTCCAGAAACTTGACCCAAGCTTTTGATCATGTAAATACCAGTTATGAAGAACTGGATGACAATGAAGAAAATCCACTGCTAACTGTAGCCACACCTATAGAGGAGAATATAGCAGTGAATAATGTCAACACCCAAAGAAATGATAGAGCGTCATCTGTAAATTCTCAATCAAGGTCGTGCAGTATCTCTGAAGAGGTACCACCGTATCAACCCAGAATATTTGCTCCTCAAAGAAGAGATGTCCATAGTCCCAGAGTCACCAGGGACTCTATCGATGAACCTTGGAGTTCCAATGAGTTGTCAAATGGTGATATTTATTTTAAAACTTTGGTCATTGTAGTTTTTTTAAAAGAAGTAGTTATCTATGTAATCTTCATGCATGTTTTCAAAATTTAATTTCAAATTCTTGCAGTAGTTAGAACTAATTTTTTGGCTCTGGAATAAATAAAATATTGAACATACATTGTAGTTGCTTCAGACTGCATACTTAATGTAACCACCAGAGTAGGTTACGTCAAGTTTTAATTTATAATTTTGATGTGTTTTTAGTGAAATATAATTTTTAAAATTTATTGAAAAGCAGAAGGCTTTGTTTTCAGTATATGCTGCATGCTTTTGCATGTCCCACCAAAAACCATGTTAACAAGTTAATTTATTAATTTTGTAGTTATAAAAAGTTTTTCTTTATCGTCTAAATTTTTGTTATCAGAAAGTGTTATAAAACTATCATAAATTGTAGCTGTCAGTCTGTCACTAGTAAAACAGCAAAACAAAGCATCGCATTGACTTTTAAATTAATTGTTTGTTTTAGAGTATTGAAAAAATTTTTTGAAAAATTTCAAAATATTTTTTAATCTGTAAGTTATGCATGATTCAAGCAGCATATGATCTGCATGATTGAAATATATTAAACCATAATCAAAAATTTGATTACAGTATTAACAAATTAATTTTCCTATCGATGAAAGTTAAGAAGTATTTATAAATTGTAGCTGTCAGTTTCTGATCGGTATCATATCAGATTTTAATCTATTTCTTTTTGTTAGTGCATTGATAAAGATATATAAAAAAATCATATAAATGAAAAAATAAATATAAAAAATTCAAATTTTAAAACTCAGCATCATTGATGAATAATTAAATTTTAAATTTAAAATAGTTTAATATTTTTTCACATGATAACTCATTCACATGAATAATACATTTTATTCATTAATAATTATACTAAGAAAAACAAAACCATTTTTTTAATTTTGTAAATAAAAATTTATTTAATTATTTTATTTTATTTTTTATTTTATTTTATTTTATTTAAATATACGGGTATTACCCATTACAAGGTTTCTCTATAAGAGAATTTAAATACAAATAGTTAACATATAATATAATATATTATAATACATGATTTAAACAATAAATAAGTAGTAGCGAAGATTTAACAGTGGAAATTAGCTTAATATATAGTAATTCTGTGATTTACTTATAAATAGTGTAATATATTTGTTTAGTATCTTTTATAAATTTGCTGGTATCCTGTTGCAGTCTAAGGTTATCATATAGGTGGTTCCATTTATCTCTCAGTCTATAAGTTGTACTGTGTTGTATGGTGTTTGATTTAGTGGTAGGGTTTTCTAACAAGTTATTAGACCTTAAGGTATAGTTGCTTGGTTTTATTGTAAATATTGGTGTTTCAGTAAAGTTTAAGGTGTTGTTATGGATGCTGTTGTGTACAAAAAGTATATCCTGATAGTTGTGTAGACTTTTGATGGTAGGTAGAACATATTTAGTTGCAATTTCCGAATAATCATGTGAAAAGGGGTGAAGTGGTGTATTGGATTTAAAAGCTAAGTATCTCAGGAATTTATGCTGTACCTTTTCGACAATTATAATTCTAAAAATAAATAGTCTAAAAACTTTTTTTGCGGCAGCAGTTAATATTACAGCTTTAGTTAGTGCTATGCAGAATCTGGACAATAGTATTTAGTGCTTCATTACTGGTTTAGAATAGTTATATTATAATACAATAAAATTACCTTAAAAAGCAGTTTTAAATAATTTTTCCAGTATTGTAATCTTTGAATAATCTAAAAAGTATTTTTATTAATGTCATACAATTAAAAAAAAAAAAAAAAAAAAATTTTATTAAAAAAAAATTAATCTATAGAAAAATGTAATTATAGGTTCCTTGACTCCATCCGTAAGTGGTGTTTTGGAATCTCAAGATAATGCAGATGACACCGATGAAGAACCAAATCGTATGCCAAGAAGGCGCTCAAGGCCTCATCGGTTCCACAGGGATAGCACACCAGAAAATAATGAAGAAGTAGATAGGAATGATATAGTCGGAAGGGTTGCTCGATCAAGGGATCGGAGGTTTAGACCAACGAATGTGACGCACGAAGTTAAGAAAGATTATGGTCATGGAGAGGAAACTATAGGAGAAGTGGACGAAAAGTATTGCAATTACATAAAAAAGTTTAAGCCAGAGATCCTCCGCGATATGAAAAAATGGCGACAAGTCCGTGGATTGAGTCCCGAAGGTTTGCAATTTAAGTTTACTTTGTAAATAGTTTTAAAATAAGTATTACAGTTGATGAATTTTTAGGTTGCCGCCGAAAATTGTTTGATGAAGTAGAGGGACAGGTATGACTGATTTTATATATCCCTATTTAATATTATT
The DNA here is from genome assembly GCA_038277355.1 of Encarsia formosa. Lineage (NCBI taxonomy): Eukaryota > Metazoa > Arthropoda > Insecta > Hymenoptera > Aphelinidae > Encarsia > Encarsia formosa. The sequence continues at coordinate 26,068,856 of CM076187.1, forward strand.
TCTAATCATTATCGAATGTCCTAGATTTATGATTGATGTGATTGTTAGGGAACGCTGTATACAAATATTGAATTTGGAAAATTGAAAAATTTAATAATTGAACCACAATTTTGTTGTTGTTGCCAATAAAAAATCGTAAAATAAAACTTAATTATAATTTTTTTTTACTAATTTAAACAAAGCAAAACTGAAAATCAAGCATTGTAGTCTCAATAAAACTGTAGTGATTTTTTAGAACTGAGCATTTAATTGTTCACAAAGTTACAAATAAAACATCGAGGTATTGTTTGTAGGTTGAATAAAATGAAATAATTAAAAAATATATTTATGCACTATATATTATAGTATTCACTTAATATTTACAATATAGTATTCACTTAAATTTAAAAAATTTATCACTGTCAATATCAATTTTGAGCGCCCGAAAAAAGCTAGTACTAATAAAATTTAAAGTAATATAGTATCCCTATTCAAAAATAAAAAGAGGAGAAAGAGAGTATCGACCTTCGCATAATCGAGTTATCGTCTGGGTTCAAAGTTGTATAAGTGTTCCTATTGGTAGACCAAAACTTGTTTTCACCGCCACCAAAACGCGCGCGTACGCGGGCTTCAAGTCTAATAGTATTTATAAAATAATAAATACAATAATATAATGTTTTAAATAATATTTATAAATACATCTTTTATTATTTCAGTACTACTTAGGTTGTAACATATATTATGGTAAAAAGGCGTGGGAAATGACTGCAAACCGAGATGAATTAAAATTTTTGGCGGACGTCGTTAATATATTCTGGTCAAAGGAGACCATTAGAAGTCGATCTTTGTTATACAGAAAAATAAAAAATGTGATTCCTGGTGAGACAGAAATCGTACCAGCAACACCGGCGAAACTGAACGCATATTTCCGTAAGATACAAATTTTTATTTTAAAACATTTTGATTAATCGTAATAATAAGAGTCACGTCAAAAAATTTTTTATTGCAGTAAGGCTCGATTTTATGCACGCTAACCTCAACTAAAATTGAGCTCCACGCATTTAGTACGATAGAATATAGTCTTGTACAAGTGTGTAAAAGTGATTTTCAATGCCTCATCATTTTTACGCACTTTTTTACGTTTATAATAGTATACTATTTACATTTTTGTTAACATTTTTGTTTTGTGGCTCAAATCTCGCGTTTTTCATTTTTTCAATTAATTTTCTCTTAATTTAAAATTACTTACTGTATTTATTTTAAACAACGTTTTAATAAAATTAAGTTAACACTCGGAAAGTAACCTTTAAATTTGTACCAATTTACGAACTCAGTATATAAATTCGATGTGAAAAATTTGGGCTTGGGCTTATAACTAAAATACTAGCGTGTAGAGGACCTAACAATGTTCCTCAGAGGAAAGTGTTATATATTTGGTGAGGAACTCTATTTTTGCGAGAACTAATTGAATAAATATTAAACACCGATTTATTACTAATACTTGTATGTATAATATAAAACCATGATGTAATAAAAATTATTGAATTGTAACGTTTTATATTATTTGTAGGTATATACAAAAGATGGTTACAAGATCTAGAAGTTCCAGACTGGGAATGGCAAGCAAGAATGAATAACGCTACAAAAATCTTCACTAAAATATCGTACAAGGCCCGAGCCGAGTATGTTGACAAATATTTTCAAGAACTTGATGCCCGAACCAATGCAGACGCAGTTCCTGTGGTCTAATATGCGCATAGCCATGATATGTTAATCGTCTAGTATTTCTAGATGGGGTTTGGGGTACGAAATTAGAATATCGTATATAATTTGTTCCAATTATTTTTATTTATGTTTAACCTTACGCTGAACATCATAAACAATTTAAAAAAAATGCAATTAATAAAGAAATTTTATTATTATCTTAATATAATTAACATTTAATTTTTCAAATAATGTATCAGAAAGTGTAACTCAAATAAAAACTTATTATCAATCGTAAACATATTGTAAAAAAATTAAAAAAGAATTGATACCTATGTTGCATGAAATATCGGTCACTAACCAAACATTTTATATATACACCCGGCACTACCAGAACATTTTTGCACTATCCGGACATGTCAGGAATCAGGATAGTATTCAGATTTTAAAATTCAAAAATTTTGGAAACAGAAAATTGAGTTGTAGGAATTGGGTGCTACGTTATTTTGAATGGGTTATTTGTTAAAAATTAAAATTCAGTTGCTGCGCAAACCTTAAAAAATAGTATATATAAGCTATTTTGAAAATTTTTTTTTTACAATTGGGTTTTTTTGGTTTTTCAAATACGTGGGAGGACTGCGCTTGATTTACATATAAGGAGGAATGAGTTTTACTCTACCAATTTCTCACGTACATTAAATACTATTACAATACAATTTTTTTGTTATAAATTTGTTGAAGGTACGTAGTTTTTCGAAAAAAAATATGGTCCTGGCCTTATATATATGGAATGATTTTGAAACTTCCTGGGAAAGTCTTTCCCGGGACGTAACGACCCTGAGCCCCAGGTAGCCATCCTGGACTCATATGAATCGAATGATTCCGAAACTTCCTGGAAATATTTTTAAAAGAAAAAAATAATTTTTTTAATTTTTAAAAGCTTTATTTCCAGAATAATGATTTTTAGGAGCAGCTCCCTGGGCAGCTGCCAAAGCAGCTCCCTAGGCGTTCCAATTTAGCAGCTGCCTAGGGAGCTGCTTTTTTTGGTCTGGGAATAAACATTAATTCCAATTTTTGTAAACTATAAAATTTATCAAGACATACGTTAATTTGGGAATGAAAAAATCTAGGTATTATGAGAACTATATTAATACTCACGCAATAATGACAAAGTCCACTTGAAGTACTAATTTTTTAAAAACTTAATTATTTTTTCAAACTCTTTAACCTCCCTTCTCAAGCAAGGGCTAACTTTTTTTTTTTTTAATAAGAACAGTACATTCGAATCATCAAAAAGTTATTCCTAGTTATATTTAATGACCATTAAAAAATGGAAAAAAATATAAACTAAAAAAATAATTGATTATTTTCCCGGGCTGAATTTCAGCCAATAGAAACGCCGTATTTGACAATTGGCGGAGGAGTGTGCGTTTGTAACCAAGGTTTGAATTATTAATTTATATCTCTTTGCGAATGCATTACGCGAGGTAACCAGCTAGGTTACCGGCCAAGTGGCTTTCTCTGCTGAGAAGCGCGGGAAAAGCTGAACGGCAGACTTCTGATTGATGCTGGTTAAGCAGCAGCGTCTCGTAAACAGACGTAGATTTATCTCCGATTTTCCGACTCAAGTTTTTTTTATATCCAAGATTTAAGCGTATCATTTTACTCCCACACAAATTCTTTTATGGTGGCTTCATCAGTTTCTTTCTAATAGCAAATTCGAATAGGTCTGCAGAAGCAAACACTTTGTAGGGTAGGGTTAATCCACGGGTAACAACCATCTTTGCTTGTAATCATCAAAGTAGAAAAACTCTTGACAAATAATTATTGAGTGCTTGCGAGCTTTTCATGCTTTTTATCTCTATACGTCTGCTTTGGATTTAAATGATTAGATGAGCTGCCAAAGCCCAATGTTAAGTGATGGCCCTACTGGGATAATTCAACCCTTCAATAAATCTCTCTGCTGTTTTATTAAATACTTGCTGCAATGGTACTCTCACTTCATTTTCGTTTGAAAAAATATTTGCGGGCTTACATTCTTCTTTTGCTTTAGAAAGTCGGTTGAAATTAAGGTACATTGCAGCTCCTTTCTTTCTAGCACCAGTGGCATTTTTCGAGCATTGCGCTTTTGTTAAATTTTGCTCCATTAAGAAGCCAAGAGCTGAAGCAGGAGAATGTTTTTTAATTTCACTATTTTTAGGGTTTTTTTTGGTGTTTTTTTTTACAGCTTTGCTTAAAATATTTGCTTTAGAAAGAGCTCCCTCCATTTGGAACATCAGGATCTTGTTTCAAATTCAAGACGTCTTTTACTCTTAAGTATTTTGTCGTTCTAGAAGCATTTTTTGTATTTATGAGCTTTTTTCTGCCTTCTTTTCGTCCTCTGGGCTTTTTTACATGTTTTTCTCTAACTCACAATGCTTCGTCATTGTCGTACGTTCGAAACTGCCAAGCCCTACAACTTTGAGCCTATGTGACCTAGAGGTCTGAAATTTTGCAGAGGGTCGCCGATGACGTGGGTACCTGGGGGTCATCTCCGAGAATTCGGGCTAAATACTTCGGGGATGACATTTACGTTTTTTTTTTACTTTTTTCTTTGTCTATGCTCGTAGCATCTCGATAAATTGGTCCATGACACAGTTGACAAAAGAATAAAATAGAAATTAGCAATCTTCAAAATTTTTTTATTATATTAAGACTACACAAGACCAAAGTCAAATTTGAGCAATTATTCTATTAGTCTATGCGCACCAGATACATTCTTGTGAACACGAGAATTAGCAGAGGCAATGTCAGTGCGCAGTTGATTACCTTTATATGAATATTATTTTTATTAAATATTTTGTTTGATTATTATGGAAACTTGCATGATATATTTCAACAACCTGGTTAATTGCTTGATCACATTTTTTATGTGTATGCCTTATTTTACTTTCTTGTCCGACCCCATAACGTTTTCTAGAAATAAAGAGGCAGGCAAATAAAAAAATCATATTTTATTACATCAGTGTCGCCTAGGAAACGGCAAATTCACCAGTCTCATAAAGAGGAAGAACGACACGTTTAAAAGGACTGTTGACACCCATAAGGTTAGATTTTTTTTTTTTTTTTTTTTTTTTTTTTTTTTTGCATGGGACTGGGACACAACAGGTGACTTCTTACTTTCTGTTGGGCAATTGATACTCGTTGATTTGTCAAGTGTTATGCTTTAAAAAAAAGCCAGTAAAGTTTTTTTTTTAAATAATAATTTTTCTAAAAGTTATAAACAATCAAACTTTTAGGTGACTATTTTTTTAAATCGCCATTTCTAGAGAACTATTTAATAAAAGTTTACAAAATTTTAACAACGACTTCACAAATAAGTAGAGAATTGAATGATAAATAAATTAAAAAAAAAAAATTTAATTTGTTTATAAAAAATTAATTTTTTAATAAACAAATGAAAATTTAATAAACTTCTCATATGGGTGGGCCAAAATTTTTTCAACGATATTTTTCTTTAAAGTGTTACCTAGAAGTACGTGAAAAAAAATTTTGGTAATATTCACAAGAACAAAAGTTGTGAATTTTTAAAGACCGCAAAACGAGCGCTGCGATGTAACTATTTACATTTTCCGATTATTTTCAAAAATTGGGTTTCTTAATGACTGCGTTTTTACTTACCGTAAGTATGCTAATAAAAAATTTACTTTATATTTACATATAAATTTATATTCAAAAATATAAGTTTATTCATTACAAAATTATTTTTCGATTTCTAACTAATTTTGTTTTATTAAATACGAATTTATCACTATATATTTTTAAGCAAATATTTCAATTAACATTTCGAAAATCTTAAACATTTTTTTGGAAAAAAACACACTTTCACTCCCTTATTTAAAAGTTTGAAATCATTGGCTAAGCGGCAAAAATGGCGCGCTTAAACAATAGTAGCTCAATTGTTTTATTCGATTGTTTTTTTTTGTTCAATGAGAAAAACACGTGTGCCTCTGAAGCCTGCATTGCTGCAAGATTAGCGTTGTTTTCGGTTGTTTATTCTCAGTTTGTGTGTTTTTATTATGACTCCTCCACCAAAGTGCTGTAATCCGTTGAAAAAAAAGGGTCATAGTTGTTACAGAAAAAATTTAAAGTTTATATCGGAAAATTGCGATCCAAAGTTAAAAGAGTTATTCGGTTGTTACATTTGTGCTTCCTGTAAGACCCAAGCTTATGAAAAAAAAGAAACGATTCAATTCGAAAAACAGAACTTTGAAAAAAAAGAAACTGATAAGGGCGATGAAGGAAAAGATCAAGATTGTAGATTGTCGAAAATGTCCCGGAACGAATCAAGTTATCAAAGATTTAACAGAAAATTTACAAAAATGTGAAATAGACAGCATCACTTATAATCAATGGGTCACAACAGACAGGTTTCGTAAACTATATAATTTCTAAAAAATAATTTTTTTGTTTAATTTTATTATTTTTTCATACTGTCTCTTTTTTTTAAAAGGTGCCAACTGTTAAGTTGGCTAAAACTGAAAATATACAGATTTTTACGGAAAGTCTTGCAGAAGATCTCCCAATTGTGTTGAAACATGATTACATAGCCCAATCACAAGCAGCGTATCTTGAAAAGCTGAAAAATTCACTGAAGAGTGGAGAGTTTTTGGTTACTCTGGATTTTTCAGAAAATTATTCATTTCATGTACAAGATGCTATACAGTCACAACACTGGTCCAAAGATCAAGCCTCTTTGCATGTGTATGTAATTTATTGCAAAGAAAATAATGTTGTGAGAAACATCAATTATGTGGTTTTGTCAGAAGTCGAAAATCATGACGCTACAGGAGTATATTTGTACAACGCAAAAATGATTTCTTTTTTGAAAAAAAAATTTGGTACCAAAAACGTTAAAAAACTATTTTATTTTTCTGATGGCGCGGGGTCGCAGTATAAAAATAAATTTAATTTTTTAAATTTATTACATCACCGAGCGGACTTCAAAATTTCAGCTGAATGGCACTTCTTTGCTACTTCACACGGAAAAGGTGCCTGTGATGGCATAGGTGGATGCGTAAAAAGAAACGCTTATCGAGCAAGCTTACAAAATAACATCCAAATTACAACTACAAAAACTCTTTTTGAATGGGCTGAAAATTTTTTTAAAAAAATTAATTTTGGCATGGTCATGACGAAAGAGTATGAAGAAATGAAAAAAAAACTCGAGCCACGTTTCTCGAAAGCCAAAACCATTAAAGGGACACGCCAATTCCACTGTTACATACCAGTAAATACTAAAAAATTAAAGTGTAAAGTTATTTCAGCTCACAAACCATTTTTTGTTCATAGAATGTAGTGATAAATTCGTATTTAATAAAACAAAATTAGTTAGAAATCGAAAAATAATTTTGTAATGAATAAACTTATATTTTTGAATATAAATTTATATGTAAATATAAAGTAAATTTTTTATTAGCATACTTACGGTAAGTAAAAACGCAGTCATTAAGAAACCCAATTTTTGAAAATAATCGGAAAATGTAAATAGTTATGCGAGCGCGCGTGAAGCGGTAGCGTCGTGCGCCGTGGCTCCGTCACCTCGCCGCGCTCGTCGCAGCGCTCGTTTTGCGGTCTTTAAAAATTCACAACTTTTGTTCTTGTGAATATTACCAAAATTTTTTTTCACGTACTTCTAGGTAACACTTTAAAGAAAAATATCGTTGAAAAAATTTTGGCCCACCCATATGAGAAGTTTATTAAATTTTCATTTGTTTATCAAAAAATTAATTTTTTATAAACAAATTAAATTTTTTTTTTTAATTTATTTATCATTCAATTCTCTACTTATTTGTGAAGTCGTTGTTAAAATTTTGTAAACTTTTATTAAATAGTTCTCTAGAAATGGCGATTTAAAAAAATAGTCACCTAAAAGTTTGATTGTTTATAACTTTTAGAAAAATTATTATTTAAAAAAAAAACTTTACTGGCTTTTTTTTAAAGCATAACACTTGACTTTTGCGTACAAAGGCTATCGAATTTCGAAAGTTTTGTTTTTCTGTCCGATTTCAGAAATTTTGACTCTATTTTTATTGCTCAAAACGCTTTAGTAAAGTGAGCGTGAAAGCGAGCATTTTCAGCATATAAATACTTATATTTAAAAGTTAATATTTTTCAAGATATTTCATTTTTTTAATAGGTCAAAATTTCACAAGTTTTTAAATAAATTGTCAACGTTGATATAAATAAAAAATTGATGAAAAAAACTACTATTTTTGGAAGTTGGGCTTAGAAACTTCGCGGCAAAAATATTGGCACTCATTGGAAGTTCTTTTTTTTTTAACATGCTTTTCTTTTACTCGCCGTCTTGTATTTTTTTGGTATGTTGGATTCTTTCAAGCTTTATAAAACTGACCACATTTAACCAAGAGGTCTGAAATGCAGACCTCAGGATCGGATGACAATACAATAGCCCGTGGTCAGTTTAAGACCTGGACGTCCAGGTCATCGATGACGGAGGTACCCGGGGACCATCTTTTAGGAAAAAATGAAATTTTGCAAATATAAAAATTTGTTTGTGTTTGTTTTACTGATATTATTTAAAAAATCGTTGACCTAGAAATCCAGGATGACGGTATCTGCGGACCATCTTCGAGGAAAAAAATGAAATTTTCCAAAAATAATAAAAAAAATGTAAAATTTTTTTTGTTTAAACACGCTTTTCTGTTGAAATGTAAACATGCAGCTCATAGCGAGTGATGTAAGCGAGCGTGTGAGTGTGTGTGTTTGTAGGCTCGATTGTGCAGCGCGCGCGAGGCTAGACCAGTCGTTCGTCCACTCTACTAGGTGTAGTGGGCGCAGTAAGATAAAATGAGCTAGCGACACATGTAATATGTAGTCAGCATAAATTTACGTAAAGTATTAAGTTGTTGTTTTTGGTATGCACCTCTACGTCTGCTCGGGTAGGTTCCTCTACCTCTGGAGTTACCACGTTGTGGGCAGTACCTCTACCTCTGCTTGGGTAGGTTCCTCTGCCCTTGGAGTTGTTCTGGTTCATCTTGTCGGACTAGCAGTTCTCTTGTTTGTGACCTTGTTTGCCACACTTCCAACATATCCCTTTGATTTTTACATTGAAAGCACTTACAGTCTGTTTTTTGCTTTCTTCTGGTTGACTTAATTCCTTTTCTTGTATTTTGGCTTTCAAATATTCAAAGTTTCTTTTCTCAGCTGGCATAATGTCAATAAAGTCACCTAGATAACTTAAATCTGCAGGCAATGCATTAATTAAATATTTCATTTTTTCTTCTTGTTAAATTGTGCTACCAGCTGTTATATATTGATTGTATAATTTTACAAATTGATTAAAAAATTCTACTGCTGAATCAAATTTATGATATTTAATATCATTCAGCTTTGATTTATAAATTATTTGCAAGCTTGTTGACTGATTTAAATAAATATTATCAAACTTACTTATCATGCTAAATGTTGATTCACATCCTTGGATGTATTCAAGTTATCTGTTTGATATTGTACTCATTATGATGGTCCTTGCTTTTAGATCCATCTTTTTCCAACTAGTTTCGTCTTCATTTACCCTTTCTTTTATTGCAGGTGATTTGCACTCTTTGAATTCCTGTACCAGCATAATTCTTGTTTTCCAAGCTGAGTACTCTGCACCATCAAAAATTTGTACGCCACATTCACAAATTTTGTTTTCATGAGCCATTTTTTTTCTTTCTTCTCTGCTTATTTTTATGTAATTTTTATTATCAAGATTTCCTCAGTTGTGTTTATAAAACTGTTCAACAAATATTTCACTTGTTTTTCACTTAATATCAAAGTATTTTCTTCAATTTGTTTTGACAAATTTTCAATGTCTGTTACTGTGTGTAATTTAATATCTTTATTGCTCCAGCTTCCGAGCCAATTCATTTATTTTACCTCACTTCGAAATTGTACATCCGTTTCGATTTTTGTTTAATTTAATTTTTAATACATTATTTGTTGTTGACTTTTCTTTCACTAGTTGACTTAATTCAATCATTTATCGGCCACGTGGTTGCATGCCTTAACCTCACTTTTCACCATGTGGTCGCTTGGCTTACCGTTGTACAGAGTTATTCTTCCTTTTAAATCTTCAAAAATCTCGTGCATCAATTGTTGTTTAAAACTACGGCCTCGGCTACCATGTTGAAATAAACTAATAAAAGTTTATATATTCTGCATTACTATTGTAGTAATGCAGAATCGTAGATCTTGTGTTAGTTCGTAATTAATTACTCTGAGGTTATTTGTATATAAATGAAGTTTATTAAAATAATATTATTAATGAATATAATTAACAAGTTTGGTCTTACAATTATTCTTATCTTGATAACAACAACTTAATACTTTACAATATCAAATAAATAACTACAGTATCAAATAAATTGTTAGATGGATTACCAGCTAAATTAGAGAATTGAGAAATAAAATGTGCAAATTGTATCCAAAGTAAAATGACAAATATTCCCTTTGATAATGATAGAACTGCCTCGACAGAAACTTTAGAATTAATTCATACAGATTTAAAGGGACCACATGAAACTATAGGTTATAAGGGGGAAAATTATTTTTTAACATTTATTGATGACTATAGTAAATGCACTAAAATAAATGCCATTAAAAGTAAGTCGGAAGTGGCAAGTTGTTTTGAGAAAAATGTGAATTTAGTAGAGAATCAGTCGAATAAAAGAATAAAAAAACTACGATGCGATAATGGTACAGAATATTTAAATAATAGAATTTATGATTTCATAGACAGGAAGGGTATAGAATTATTACCTAGTTCACCTTACGTCAACGAGTTGAATGGTGTGGCGGAGAGGTATAATAGGTCCGCAATGAACATGAGCAGATGTTTATTAAAAGAGGCAAAAATTGATAAAAAATATCGGCCTGAAATAATGACTACAGTAGCATATTTGAAAAATAGAAATTTAGCAAACACGATCGAAACTAAAACTCCGTTTGAAATATTTTTTAATAGGAAACCTAATGTCAAATATTTACAAATCTATGGGAGTAGAGTTTTTGTTCGGGTACCCGAAGAAAAAAGACGATCATGGGATGATAAAGCTAAAGTGGGTATACTTGTAGGTTATATAACAATAGTTATAAAGTTTTATTAAACAATAAAGTAATAAATGCTAGGCGTGTTAGAGTGATTGATGATAAAGTTAAATTAATTTGTTTGGAAAGAATTGAACAAAATTACGAGAGCAATTGTGATACTAATGATAATCTTGAAAAGTTGGGCGATGCTAATGGACCTATATGTAATGAGAATGACGAACTTGAGTCTGAAAGCGAGACTAGTTCTATGAATGATGGGGATGTTGATGATAATAAGATTGTTAGAAAGTCTGAAAGATAGAGGAAACCAGTTAATCGATATGGAAACCCCATAACTCATTGTATATATGCTCATTATGCAAACGTAAACGTACCCGAAACGGTCGAGGAGGCATTAAACTCCAAAGATAAAGCAAATTGGCGTAAAGCTATGAACAAAGCAATTGAATGTTTATTAAAAAACGACACTTGCGAAATTGTCGAAAAACCGAAAGATAAAAAAGCGATTGATGTGAAATGGGTCTTTAAAAGAAAGAATGACGGAACGTTTAAGGGGCAGTCAAAGTAGATAATTATTTAATCTTTGTTTATTAATTTTTTCTATAAATTATTTATCAATACAAAAAAAATGAAAAAAAAAATTCGGTTCTAGCAAAGTTTCTTGCGCTTGATCAACATAAAATGAATCATTCTGCAAACTTTTGAAATCGAAGTTTTAATTATTTTCGGTTTACCATTGTCAGTCATTTTTACAAAACACTGCTTTTCCAGCAAAATTTCGATAAAATACGGCTGACAAGATTTTTTCAAATGTAATCAAAATTTTTATTTGAAATTTGGCAGAAAGTTCCATTACTTGTATATCTAGTGCAAGTATCTCTTCATTTTCAATAATATTATTTGGTTTACAAAAAAAAAAAATAATATAAGAACTATCAAAATCAGATCAAAGATATTGTGTTAAAGAAGAACTAAAATAACTTAAATATTGGTCTCAAACTTAAACAGTAAACAATATTATTGAAAATGAAGAGATACTTGCACTAGATATACAAGTAATGGAACTTTCTGCCAAATTTCAAATCAAAATTTTGATTACATTTGGAAAAACCTTGTCAGCCGTATTTTACCGAAATTTTGTTTGAAAAACAGTGTTTTGTAAAAATGACTGATAATGGTAAACCAAAAATAATTAAAACTTCGATTTCCAAATTTTGCAGAATAATTCATTTTATGTTGATCAAGCGCAAGAAACTTTGCTGGAACCGAATTTTTTTTCAATTTTTTTTGTATTGATAAATAAGTTATGAAAAAAATTAATAAAGAAAGAATAAAAAATTATCGACTTTCACTGCCCCTTATCGTGCGAGGCTTTCAACAAACTGAAAACATTGAAAATGTATATTCACCGGTCGGGAAAATGCAAACGCTGAAATTATTATTGCCATACTGCGTTGTTAAAAATCTACATGTCCACCAGATGGACGTAGAAACCGCGTTCTTGAACGGCGAGGTTAAAACTGAAGTTTACATACATGAGCCGGAAGGTTATGAGACGGGTAATAATAAAGTATGTAAATTGCGTAAAGCATTATACGGTCAGCGAGAAAGTTCAAGGGACTGGTACGAAACTTTTAACAAAGAAATCACAAAGTTAGATTTCGTTAAAAGTAAGTACGATTATTGTTTGTATGTAAATAACTCTACCAAAGATCCAATATATATTTTGATATTCGTGGATAATTTGTTAATTTGTTGTAAAGATCAAAAAAAGGTTGATGAAGTCAAAAATAAATTAATGAAAATTTTCACTATGAAAGATTTAAGTAAAGTAAAAAGTTATATTGGAATTGACATAGATTATAATGAAGATAAAAATGTAATTACCTTAAGTCAACAAAATTATATTGAATCTTTGGCAGAAAAGTATGGGATAAATGATGCCAAATCACATGATACTCCGATGGAGAGTAACTTAAAGTTGGAATGTGCAGAAAATATTGATAACAATTTAAAGTACAGAAATTTGATTGGGGAGCTTTTATGCATAAGTTCTGGCACGACACCAGACATCGCATATAGCGTGAATTACCTAAGTCGTTTCCAGGCAAGTTACGATAAAACTCATAAAAATATGCAATGAGAATTTTTAAATATTTAATTAAAACAAAAACCCTGAAATTGACTTGATAATAAAGACGCAAAGAAAGAGACACTTGATTGTATGGTAGATTCCGATTATGCGGGTGATATTACCGATAGAAAATCGACAACAGGTTACTTGATGAGATTGCCCTGCGAGAAATTTCCGCCAGAATATTGCAAGACAGTGGGCAGATTTAGCGAAATTGGGCAGAAATTTAGTAGGGTTAATCGCCAGATTCTTGACAGAAGGCCAATGCTTTACGCATAGGGATTCTGGCGAGCTATAACGTAAACCTTTTTATTTTAAATTGTAACATTTATTACCAACAAAAATATGTTCAGTATCATAACTTGACTCTGAAATTTTTCTTTTTTTTTTTTCCTTATGTTGAACATTTTTCTCATCCATTTTGATGTAATTTTAAAATATTATTCACACAATACCAGCCCTGCTGTATAGCCACACGTGTGGCATACGTGTGCCACACGTACAAATATTTTAACACCTATGGAGTCAGGGCGGATACCTGGTGCACCTGGTGATACTGACTCCTTGGAGATGATTTCCTCAGGAAGTTTGGACTCCGGAGGGGTTAGGGCGTACACCCGGTGCACCTGGTATTAATTACGCCTTGGAGATGATTTCCCCAGGAAGTAAGGACTCCGGGGGGGTCAGGGCGGACACCTGGTGCACCTGGTGATACTTACGCCTTGGAGATGATTTTCTCAGAAAGTTTTGATCCCAGTGGGTTCACATCATCAAGTTTACTATTAGGATAGCAACTTCAGAGTGTGGTTTTTACCGGGTACACCAAGTATTTTCCCTGGCCCATCCAGGGTCAAAATTTCTTGATAAAATCATCTCCAAGGCGTAAGTATCACCAGGTGCACCAGGTGTCCGCCCTGGCCCCTCCAGAGTCAAAACATTCTAGGGAAAACATCTCCAAGGCCTCAGTATAACCAGGTGCACCAAGCATCCGCCCTTGCCCCTCTGGAGTCAAAACTTCCTGGGGAAATTAACTCCAAGGCGTAAGTATTACCAGGTGCACCAGGTATCCGCCCTGGCCCCTCCAGAGTCAAAAGTTCTAAGGGAAATCATCTCCAAGGCGTAAATATCACCACGTGCACTAGGTGTTCAGCCTGACCCCTCCGGAGTCCAAACTTCCTGGGGAAATCATCTTCAAGGCCTCAGTATAACCAGGTGTACTAGGTATCCGCCCTGGCCCCTCCGAGGTCCAAACTTCCTGAGGAAATCATCTCCAAGGCGTAAGTATCACCAAGTGCACCAGGTATCCGTCCTGGCCTCTCCGGAGTCAAAACTTCCTGGGGAAATCATCTCCAGGTTGTAATCGCTATCCTATGCGCTAGGTCACTGCCCTGACTCCACAGGTGTTAAATATTTAGCAAAAGAAAAAAAATTTGTTCAAGTCCATTGTACGTGTAGCTATACAGCAGGGAGAGGTTAGGATTTTCAAACAGCAAGCATAATTCATCGATTAAAATTATATTTCTATAAAATTATTTGATTATTTTTTATCAATTTTGTAACATCGGAGCTGCATGCTGCTGCTCCGATTTGTAAACTAACCTCTCATCAACGCATCTAGGTACATATACATATATGTATGTATATATAGACATATACATAAAATAATAAGCTTGACAGAATTTTCTGCCCACTATCTGGCGGGCACCCCAGACGTTCTGTTGAAACTTCTACAGGGTGTACGGGAATATAATTTATTGGAAATCGCGCAAGCAAAGTACTGTAACCGAATGCTCGACATTTGCAGAATATACTGCTATGTCTGAGGCTGTGACCGAAATTTTATTTTTGAGAAATTTGTTGAAAGAAGTATTCAATTTAAAAATTCAAAAACCGTTGAAAATTTATGAGGATGATTCGGGAGTAATTTCAATTTTCTAAATCCGGTAATCTTACTAAAAATTCAAAGCACATAGAAGTGAAATATTATTATGTAAATGAGAAATACGAAAATGGTAACATAGACATTGTGAAAATTGATACAGATAAAAACTTGGCTGATATTTACGTAAAGTATTAAGTGGTTGTTATCAAGAATAATTGTAAGACCAAACTTGTTAATTATATTCATTAATAATATTACTTTAATAAACTTCATTTATATACAAATAACCTCAGAGTAATTAATTACGAACTAACACAAGAACTACGATTCTGCATTACTACAATAGTAATGCAGAATATATAAACTTTTATTAATTTATTTCAACATTTTCTAAAAAATTAAAATAAAAAACGTTACAAATTAAATAAAAATCTTGCTCTAAAAAGAAGAAAAGAATTTTGATTATACAAACTCAAGTTTTGAATTGTCTTAAGGACGTTTCGAGGATTTTTGAGTAACGTTGAAAAATCTTGAAACTTGCCACAGTAATAGATTTTTTTGTGCTCTATTTAATGAAACAAAAAAAAAAAAAAAAAAAACATAGCAAGCGGAACTCGTTTTAGAGTCATAATATATGTCAAAGTTCAGTAGTTTTACATGGATCACACGTGGGTCACCGAATTTTTTGGAGGTTCGTAACAATTGTGAAAAAACCAATCGCCACAAGATTTTGGAAAACAACTTATGTTGTTGCAGGCGAGGTTGCAGGGCTTGAAATGAGAAATATTTTAAGATTTTTTAAAATATGGTAACCGGGCCTACTTTTTGAGTGGTTGAATAGTAAAGCTGATTTTTTATTCTTTGGGGTTAGCCAGCGCCATGAGAGCGAGAGAGATAGAGTGAACAGCGCGTCAGCTGTTTTCGGTGCGTAGCACTTCAAAAGTGAATGAGAGTCACAGGAGGGTTGGAAAGTTCTTAAATAAGCGTGAGGGTACATATATTAAAACTTGAAATTTCAATAGTCGTAGAAAATCGTGGATCATGTTAATTGTAAGATCAAAATTAAAAGTTCAAACACATAATCCACGCTTTTCTACGACTATAAATTGAAATTTGAAGTTTTAAAATATGTATTCTAACGCTTATTTAAGACAATTAAAAACTTGAGTTTGTATAATCAAAATTCTTTTCTTCTTTTGAGAGAAAGATTTTTATTTCATTTGTAACATTTTTTATTTCAATTTTTTTAGTAGAATTTTTTTTTTTTTTTTTTTTTTTTTTTTTTTACTGTAAATTGTTGCAAATGTTTTTTTGATTTTTTGGATTTATTTCATTATTTTGTTTAAAACTTCAACTTCCATGCACTCTCCGACTTCCTCAATGGTTTCAGAGGAACAAACTAAAAATTAACATGCAATAATCTTGACCTAATCTCTTTCATCCACCTCTTTTACCAGACGGACTAAGCTATTTTATTTCTGCTGAGAAGTCAGTCAAATCAGCTGCAGGGAGACAAAAAAATCACGACGAATAATTGACGTAATTTTAGGATTCAATGTAAAAGAATAAATTAAAAAATGAAAATTTCTCTTTTACAACATTTGAAAAATTTATTTACTCTTTATATCAAAATGAAGTAATTAAAAAAAAAAAAAAAAAAAAAAAACAATATTTCTAATTAAAAACTTACCTCCACTTTGTTCGATTCTTTTGCTTTCCAATGCTGCCTTACGCTGATCCGCTAACAAAATTATTTCTGTTAAAGATTTTTGTTGTTCTGAGGTTAGCTGATTTGTTAAAGCACGATACCAAGTTACTTCTGTCCTTTCAATATCTATAAAAAAGTTTGCAATTTAAAAAAAAAAAAAAAAAAAAACAATGTGAAATAACATTGACTTTATTTCGTTGTCAGAGTTACATTTGTTTTCAAAATAATTTGAGTGTTCTAATTTAAAAACAAAGTTCCATCCATAAAAAATTCTCAATCTTGAATAGATAAATAATAAGAAAAATAACCATCATGCTCGTGATTTGAATAAATTTGTTCTTAAAATAATAGACTCATCTCAAAAAATATAAAAAAATTTACAAATTTTTTTTCTATATTTATACCAGTTTAATAAAAATTTATTCAAAAAGAAAGGTATACATTAGCATTGATACTGGGTTTTATACTTTTTATCTTCTTAATTAATAATCAATTAAATATCCTATAGTATAAAGGAGATATCGCCATCTTGAAAAAGTTTTTATTTGTGCCATGATTGGTGCAAAAGTTTTTTAAGTAAAATTGAAATTTATTATTTTAAATAGAAATTGACAGTCGATCATCTTGTTTATTAAATAGGTTATTTTTATTCAGTAATTGCTTTCATAATGACTGAAAAATTTTTGGCAATCGTTAACTAAGATTTATTTATTATTATTTTAATGTTGATCCTGTATAAATTTATTGGTTTTACCGGCATTTTATTATTTTTTGTTAGCAACAGCCGACATTTATGATGTTCTTATTTAAAGAAATGCTTAATGTGAATGTTGTGAAATCACGGTTTATAGGTTAATTTGTGCAGAGGACACTCTGTTTTTTAGAATTTCATATAGATTTTCTTTTTGGTAACATTTTTTTATGATGGCAACAAATTATTTAGCTGATTTCAAGGAAACGTGTAGAATGGTAATTAAGTTAAGTTAAGTTAAGTTTGTTCCTCATTACCCTCTATAGCCTATGTTAGGCCTGACAGCGGGGGCACCCCCACCACCTCTGTGAGGGGGCTTATGCCATCCTACACTAAGTTGTTTTTATACAGTTTACTCTGTCTTCCTATCTGGTGCTTTTTAACGTGCTTTCAGCCCAATTCTCACTCTCTGTCCTTACTCTAATAACCCCCTTAAAGAACCCCGATTGAGCGAATCTCTCGAGCGATTCTTGCATTTTGGTTTTCGGGGACTCAGTCGACCCTCCTAGCCGCAAGCGCATCGGGATACTCAAGCTCAACCCGGTAGAGTAGTCAACCTTACACACTTTTTCCGGTCAGGCATCGGTCGACCTTATTCCTCTGGATCGGACTCACTACCCAAAGTCACAGTATCAGAGAGAATTTAGACGGCCATTGGATGTCCGAGTTGGAATAAGTGATATAGGGCATCCTACCTCACCTAAGCCACAGTGGATTCAATCCCGACAATTTAAACGCGTGAAAAAACACTCGAAAAAATCGCCAAGACCTAGGCTCGAACCCACGACCCCAGGAGTCGCGCGCTCTAGCCCGGAACCACTGCGGCTAGTGCACAATGGTAATTATTATTTTAAGCTGCCGTAAGTTTACTATCATTTACAGATAGCATTTTGGATGCGTTCCAAAACAAAATTATTTAAATAAAGCATAAATTATTAGTTTATATCGAGATTTTGGAATTCTATTTTTTTAATTTTTTCATACATTATAAACTTTTAGTGTTACTTTATCTGCCTGTGTATTGAATATCTATAAAAATAAGTTATATTTATGGAACTGAATTTTCCGTTAAAAAAAAATTTATAAATCTGAACAAAAACTTAAATGGAAAATTATAAAAGAACTTATGAAGAATTTTTATTTTTAGAATGCTAACTAACTTGCATAAAAATTTAAAATCGAAACATTATTTAAAATAGTTCAAAACGTTTAAAAAATATCAAAAATTTTCTTCTTGGTTTATGTACGCTACAATTTTTTTTAAATTGTCTACTTATATAGACTAATCTATTCTTCTGACTTTATTGAAGGAAAATTCATTCTTTTTCTTAGTCTAAAGCAGAAGTAAAGTTCTTGGTAAAAGAAAACCATTGCAGTTTACTACAAGTTAACTGAAAAAAGTTGTGTCGATTGTTTAAAATTTTAAAAATAAGAAATTGAAACCAAAATTTAATTAAATTTTAAATTTCGAAATTAATTTTACTGAGATCGTTTCGATTTTTCTGATTTTTTTATTCACTCAAGAAAAAATTTTTAACCATTTTTTCAATAAAACTGACAAAAATAAGTTTCATTACAAGAAAATTAAAGGCTATCAAATATCATCATTATAAACAAGCATTACTGTTCGGGACTGACCGGTCTATTAAATTTATTTTTATTTGCCAAATAAATCTGGAGGGTTGTTAAATAAATTGGAGAAAGACGCAGTTTAATGAAAACAGTGATAATTTATTTTAATTTTAACACAGCACTTAATTTCATAAACGACAAAAAATCTTAAATAATCATAAAATTATAAATAGTGAGTTCATACAAGTTTAATAACAATTATTCCAAGAAGAAAAATAATGAAAGGTAAAAATGTCATATGTTGTGAACTGAGAATTTTCCAAAATTAATTCCCGTGTAAAGAAAATGTATTAATTTGAGAATTAACACTCTAGTCAAAACTCCTTACAGATTTGATTATATTAATTCAAAACGTAAACACGAGTTAGCTAGAATAGAAATGAGGTAAACATACCACTGAGTGCGGCCTTGAATAAAGAGAGAGAGAGAGAGAGATGACCAAGAAAAATTTAAGTAACAGCAGAGAATGGCCTTGACAGAAAGAGAAGAGAAAATGGTCGCGTGCATAAAACACATGCACAAAACAAAAATAATTTACAGTAAATTAATTACTGCACGTAAATAAGATTGAGTGGTTCAAGTAAATTATAACGCGTCAGCGACAGCAGCAGCGCCAGCCCCCAAGCTGCGCAGACAGCAACGCGAGAGCACCAGCACCATGTAGTTCTGCGTGGTCCAAGAGATGGCGCCACGCAGTTTACAAACTATTGATTTTTTGCTCGACGATGTGTACGGAGTGAAATTATTGTTCGCTCCGCAACAATTACTCTATAGAAGTCCTAACTATGACTTTCATGGTTTCAATGTATTTTATTTTATGAAAAAAAAGTTTGTTAATTATAAAATTTTCTTTCACACTTATAGACCACTAAGCAATAAAAAATATTATTATTGTTACCACTATCTTTTTTTTTTTACAAAATTGAGGCGATGAAAACTATTTTTTTTTATCACCAGCAAACGGATTCTGAATCGATGATTAAGTATTACTTTACCAGTTTTGGCTTCAACTTCTGATGTAACTGTCAATTTTTTTTGAAAAATAATAATATTTTCATTGCCCAGCATGTATGTAACACGCATTATGATATCGACTTTGATAACGCTCGCGTGATTGGTAGGGAAAGCATCCTCTCTAGGCGTCTCTTTACTGAAGCCATCAACATATATGATAATAAGAATACGATGAATTTGTTATCCGACACTGCTACACTAAAGAGCGACTATAAGAGATGCCTGGATAGAATAAAAAATTATTGTTGAAATATAGCTAAATATTATAATATTAGAATCGTGTCACCATGTATTGTCTCGACGCCCGACGGTGAACACGAATAGAATATGTGTATGTGTGAGTGAGAACGCTACACGCAACTACGCTACGACACGCGACGCGATCAGTCGAGTACTGTACTAGCAGCTGACCGGTGCGGAGCACGAAGCTCGCATGCGGATAATTTGGAATCTTACTATTAAATAATAATTAAATACTATTAATTAACCACGAAGTGTTTCACTAATCTGATCTACCTCTACAATAATCCCAACATGGTAGCAGAGAGTGAAGTTTAGTGTAAAAAGAAAGTGTGGTTGTTAAAGTGAAAACATGTGCTCCTAAAAAATTTTTGTTCTACTTCTTCTACAATAGAGGAATAGAATTAATTGAAAATATAGCTGTGATTGATTATAGCTTAGAAGCTAAGTAAGTGAGAGGCGTGAAAAGCCTGTAGAAAAAATCCGTGCAAAAGGTTGATGCACGAGGATTAAAATTAATGGAACCGCATGGCGTGTCGCGAGGTTCAGCGAGCGCATGGCGATAAGTGAGGTTAAGCACATGTTGAGATTTTTTGAAAATTGAGATTTTTAAAATCGAGTTTCTAAAATGAGCAGTGAGCAATTGAATGATTAATTATTTTGAGAGTTTTTGAAAAGTGACTAATGATAAACTTTGTGAAAAATAATAAAATATAAGGTTAACTAAATGTTTAATTGGTTTAATTTAAAAAACAAAATAAATAAGAAGAAATAAATAATCTTCTGAAAGAAATAAATGATCCAAATTTTAGATTAAGCAAAGATCAAAAAAATTATTTAAGAAAAATATTTTTAAAAAATTTAAAGGAAGTTTTGATTTTAAAAAATATAGTAGATAAAAAAGAAAATAAAACAAATTTAAAAATAAAAATGGCTAGAAACAAATCTAATCATTTTAATGATGGAATTGACATGTTTGATGGTTAGAGTTTTAATGATGCTAGATTGCAAAGATTGTTTAGAACAGGTAAAACGAGAAAGAACTTTAAATGATGATGAAGATGTTTGGAATAAAAAAGAAAAGTTAGCAAGAGCATTTATAATAAGTAAAATTTCTAATAAACAATTAGAATATATAAAAGAGTGCAAATCAAGTCTCGAGATAATAAATAAATTAAAATCAATGTATGAAACAAAATCTACTGCACTACAAATAATAAATAGAAATAAAATCGAATCCATAAAATTAAAACAGTGCAATACAGTGGAAGAATTTTTTGTAAAATTTGAAACAGCGTGCAATCATTATACAGCTGCTGGAACATTATCAGTCAGAAAAATTAAGACACATGCTAAATGCTTTACCAAGAAATTATAGCGATATTGGTGATTATCTGGATTTATTGCCAGAACAACAAAGAACTGTGGACTATGTAAAATCAAAAATAAAAGAAAAAAGTTTAAAATTACGTGAACAAAGTAAAAATAAAACAAATGTGAGTACCTTTAATACAAAGGTAAAAGGAGTTTGCTACAACTGCAACAAACCTGGACATTTGCAAAAACATTGCAAACAAAATAAATATGGACAATTTGGTCAACACGGCAGTGAACGAGGCAGAGGTGCTTATCAGCAACAGCACTACAGAGGACAAAGTGGTTCTCAACGAGGCAACTACAGAGGAAACTACAGAGGCAACAATTTCAGAGGCCAAAGCAGAGGCAGAGGCAACAATCAACATAGAGCTGAGTCAACGGATAACCAGAGCGACGACAGCTCTTTTGCAGCATGGTTTACAGAATTCAATATAAACAAGATAAATAAGGTAAAGGTAAACAATTGTGATAATCTTAATGATAATTATAATAAATTAAATTGGTTGTTAGATAGTGGTTGTACACATCATGTTGTAAATTCTGATAAATATTTTAGTCATTCTGTAAATTTAGATAACCCGATCCAAGTAAACTTGCCAAATGGTGATTGTTTTAAAGCAACAAAGAAAGGTAATATGAAAGTTTATTTTGAAAGCTGTTATGGTAAAAAATTAATTGAATTAAAAAATGTATTTTATGTGGAAGGTATTAAAAAAAATTTGTTAAGTTCAAATTGCTAAAAATTCGATTCTTTATTCTAGTGATGATTGTATTGAAATATATACTAAAAAACAACAATTAATTACAGTTGCATATATGCTATTAATGATTTTTACTATTTAGAGAGTTTTATAAAGAATGAATTTATTAATGAAGGCATTTACACTAATGCAGTAAAATTAACTCAAAAGGAAAAATGGCATGTAAATTTCAATTATTTAAATAAATTAGAAAATTTAAATTATTAGATGGGTTACCAGAAAATTTAGAAAAATTGATATGAAATGTGCTAATGGCATAAAAAGTAAAATGGCAAATGTTCCTTTCGAAAATGATGCAACAAGTTCCTCTGAAATTCTTGAATTAATCCATACAGATTTGAATGGACCCCATAAGACTTAAGGTTATAATGGGGAGAAATATTTTTTAACATTTGTTGATGATTACAGTAAATGTACCAAAATAAAGAGTAAGTCAGAGACTATTCATTGCTTTATAGAATATGTCAATCTTGTTGAAAATCAGCTGAATAAAAAAATTAAAAAATTTAAATGTGATAATGGCAAAGAATATTTAAATAAAGAAATTTTAAATTTTATTAAATATAAAGGGATTAAATTAATAACATGTCCACCCTACGTCCACGAATTAAATGGAGTAGCGGAAAGGTACAATAGATCTGCAATGGATATTGGTAGATGTTTAATGAGAGAAGCTAAAATAAATTTGAGATATTGGCCAGAGATTATTAATACAGTTGCTTATTTAAAGAATCGAACATTGGCCAACACTGTTGAAAACAAATCACCTTATCAGATATTTTTTGGAAAAAAGCCTAATGTTAAACATTTGAAAATTTATGGGAGTAGAGTATTTGTGAGAACACCAGAAGTTTTAAGAAAAAATAAGTGGCAAGATAAAAGCCAATTAGGAGTTTTAGTTGGGTATAATGATAATTGTTATAGAGTTTTGATTAAAGGCAGAATTAGAAATGCCAGACATATACAAGTCATTGAAGATAGAACCGTATTAATTTGATTAGAAAGGAAGGATGATCAAATTGATGAAAATTTAAATTCTAGAGAAAATTTTATAAATTTCGATTTAGAGAGTGAAAATAACGATAATGAAAGTAATGATAGCGAAATTGAAATTGAAAATGGTAACGGGAATGAAATTAATAATGAAAATAGAATTGAAATTGATGAAAACAGTGAAATAAATAAGAACGAAAGTAGACAAAGTCCGAATGAAATTAAAGATAAACAAACTGAAAATTTAATGCCAGTAAGGAAATCAAATCGTAAAAAAAATCCTATTGAAAGATATGGAAATCCTGTAACTAATTTTATATATGTAAATTATGTAGATGCAAATGTACCTAGTACAGTTGAGGAGGCGTTGAACTCCATAGAATCTTTAGAATGGCAGAAAGCTATGGAAAATGAAATAAAAAGTTTGAATAAAAATGAAACTTGGACTGTTGTAAAAAAGCCGAAAGATAAGAAAATTATTGATGTGAAATGGATTTTCACGAAGAAAAATAATAATATATATATATAGCGCGTTTAGTTGCTAGAGGTTTTCAACAGAAAGATTATATTGAGAATGTTTATTCGCCAGTAGGAAAAATGCAAACCTTGAAAATTTTTTTAAGTTATTCTTGCGCTAATAATTTATTTGTTGATCAGATGGATGTAGAAACAGCCTTTCTAAATGGCAATGTAAAGTCAGAAGTTTATATTCGCGAACCACAAGGTTTTGAAACGGGAGAAGATAGAGCATACAAACTGAAAAAGGCACTTTATGGTCTTAGAGAAAGTTCTAGAGTTTGGTACGATTGTTTTAATGATTATGTTGAAAAACTGAATTTTACTAGAAGTAATTATGATCAATGCTTATATGTAAACAAAACAGGGAAAGATCCTATATATATATTAGTTTTTGTTGATGATTTGTTAATATGTTGTAAAGATAAATCTAGAATTGAATATATTAAATCAAAACTAATGAATAAATTTATTATGAAAGACATGGGTAAAATCAGTAATTATATAGGGATTGATGTGAATTATAATGATGAGAGAAATTTAATGACATTAAGTCAAACAAAATATATAGAATCTTTGTCTGTAAAATACAGGTTAGAAAATGCAAAATTATACGACACTCCTATGGAAAATAATCTTAAGCTAGAGCAAGCTTCTGAAATCGACGAAAGAATAAAATATATAAATTTGATTGGTGAATTATTGTATATTAGCTCAGGTACAAGACCTGATATTTCTTTTGCCGTGAATTATCTTAGTCGATTCCAGAACTGCCACAATGAAACACATTTAAAATATGGTATGAGAATTTTGAAATATCTTATTAAAACTAAAGATTTAAAATTAACTTACACCGATGAAGAAAAAAATGCAAACTTAGATTGTATGGTAGATTCAGACTATGCAGGTGATAGCATAGATAGAAGATCGACTACCGGATTTGTAATACGTTTGTTTAACAATGTTGTATTTTGGAAATCGAGAAAACAAAACTGCGTAACGAAATGTTCAACCTTTGCGGAGTATACTGCTATGTCCGAAGCAGTGACTGAAATTTTATTTATAAGAAATCTTTTAAGTGAATCATTTGATATTAAATTTATTAAACCGATAAAAATGTTTGAAGATAATTCGGGTGCTTTGTTAATCGCGAAATTTGGAAATTTTACAAAGAACTCTAAACACATAGAGGTTCAGTACCATTTTGTTAACGAAAATTATGAAAAGAAAGTTATAGATATTTTGAAGGTAGACTCACAGAATAATATTACTGATTTCCTGACTAAAAGTCTTGATAAAAATAAATTTATTAAAAATCGCGAAGCCCTGAAATTATAGTAAATTTTTTTTTGAAACTGATTCAATTTAAACTATTATGAAATAATGAAATAAATGTAGAAAGAAAACAAATATTATAAATTTAAGGAGGCGTGTTGAAATATAGCTAAATATTATAATATTGGAATCGTGTCACCATGTATTGTCTCGACGCCCGACGGTGAACACGAATAGAATATGTGTATGTGTGAGTGAGAACGCTACACGCAACTATGCGACGACACGCGACGCGATCAGTCGAGTACTGTACTAGCAGCTGACCGGTGCGGAGCACGATACTCGCATGCGGATAATTTGTAATCTTACTATTAAATAATAATTAAATACTACTAATTAACCACAAAGTGTTTCACTAATCTGATCCACCTCTACAATAATCCCAACAATTATTGTAAGAAAATTATTGTAAAACCCTATTGTAAAAAATTATTGCAAGAAATTTATTGTATACACGTAAGAAAATTATTGTATAAAATTTTTGTTAAAAACTATTGTAAGTAAGGAGGATACACGCTTTTGCTAAATATCTCCCTTATATTCGCAATCGCTACGAGCGTTAAAGGTGCTCACGTACCGGGAGTACATAACGAGCGAGGAGTTCTCGTCCCTGGCATAGTCTGTGGACTATTAACATACGCGCTAGGCCTTCAGCATACTTGCTAGGCCTATAGCTCGACTGCCCCTCTTCCACTCTCCTTGGGCCTCTGGCGACAAGACGCAACGGCCTCACTTACTGGCATGACCGATGGCCGTCCATTGGCTCGACCCTCCTCTATAACCACACTTACTCCCTTCCTATACTCTCCTGATACCCTCGCTTCACATACCGAGTATTCTCTTGTCTCCAAACCCCTTCCCCCACCCTCGGCACAACCTATAAAAGAAATAGTCTCCTTTGCTAATTTTCACAAATGCCTACATCGCGACAGATCTCGACGTTTCGGAGACTAACTACATTGTAAAGTAATTGTAAGTTTTTGTAAAAATTTTTTAATATCTGTTGTCTTGCGAATAATTGCCGAATAATCAATATTTTTATAATACTTTAACTGTAGATCCTGAAGATGGCTACTTAGATTAGCCGAAATGTTGATCAAATAAAAAACATTTTGCTTGCTAAATCGAGTACAAGAATCATTATCCTGTCTATAAATTAAAAATAAAATAAAATTCATTATAACTTTCGGGCTGATAAAATTCAAAAACAAGATAAAATTATATTTAATAATTTATGTAAATTTTAAAATTATTTTATTAATTTACAAAACATCAGAAATACCGTTTATAATTTTTTCAAAAGTTCACAATGGTTTTAAATATATCTGGATTCATATTATTCAAAACTCAAAATTTGCAGTTATGGCCCTTTTACTTATGGTGGCAGTATATTAGTTAAAAAATCCAATTATTTTCATTTGAAAATTGAATACTAATTAATTTATGTTATAAGTCGTACCTAAGTAATAACTTGAAGTATCAAATTGAATTTATCTAATTAAAACAAAATCATTATTTCAAATTTTCTTTTAATAATCAAAGCTTAAGCTTTCTTTACATAAGCAATAAAAAAAGAGTTATGCGCGCTTGCGCGGAGAGAAATTTCTAGTAGACTTCAAAAGGCGATAAAAAAGGGTGTTATAGCTTGCTAAGATAGTTGAATCGACCCCCACGGCAAATCCTTAGAATATATGGATCATTCGAAAGGGCATAAGAAAAGAAAATTTTTGGCGCAAGCCGCCACTGTCTGTTTCTTACCTAGGAACGCTAGGGTCTTAAAGAATGATTTTTTAACTTTTATTCATATCTCAGAATCTATAAGGGCTAGATTTGCGGTTTGCGGCAAAATTTTCTAAAAAAAATGTAGTTCTGTCATATTTTTGAAAACTTTTTTTGACGCCAAATTTAAACAATTTGGGCTATTTTTCGAACTTTTTAACCTTAAATTTGCGATTAAAAGAAAATCTGTGACAGACACCTCGCAAGAAACAAACTAAGATTTTATCGTTTGCTGATTTTTTAATCTAACGTCCGTCAACAATCATTAACTAAAAAAATGTGTATTTTTTTTTGTTCTATCACTGACATTTTTTTATAACAATCGTCTTCCTTTACAACCAATTTTGCTAAAAAATGTAAAATTCAGTGATTTCCCGTATAATTTCTTGTACCTTTTTTCCTATATGTCCCGATGGTCTAAAAATTTAACTGAGTTAATAACTAATAATTAGCTACGTTAAGGCCAAGTCTCAAGCAAATCGTCTATTCGAGTACCGACCCAACAACCTTAAATGAGTTTCAAAAGGAACAAGCTGATAGCTTAAGTATGATAGCTGAATTGAGTTTGGGCAGGACGGTCAAAGCTGCGCCGAAAAAAAAGTGGGTATCACTTCAAATAAGAATTAAATTTGTTGCCAGACAATATCAGGATTATAAAAGAGAAGATAAAATTTTAAAATAATTAGATAAGCTTGGCAATAACATCACGATACCTTAAATTAATTTTAATAAAATTTATTTCCGACTTGCATATATGATATTATTTGCATGATTTATGTTTGTAAATTTATTTTATTTATTTTATTTTATTCACGGGCTTTTAACCCTTTAATACATGATTATTAAATACAAAAGTTAGGTGTATAGCATTTCAACATGAAAATGAAGATACTATTCAGTTTGCATCGCTAGCTAAAAATATACATAGTTAATATAAAGAATGTAAATTCTTGTGATTCAAATAATTAATACATAGTTATAAATAGATGAATACAGTTAAGTAACAAAATATATGAGATCCATCATAGAAAGGTTGACTCGATGAAAGGTTTACTCGGAGAAGTATCCAAGGCTCAGTTCCTTATTAATCATTGTAAAGTTTGCTAAGCTAAGACCTAGTAAATTCACGGTATCCATACGTACACGGATAGAAAGATGATGCGTTTTTACCACGACCCTTGTCGGTAATATCGCATCAACTCTTACCGATGGAATTTTTGCTACAATGCGTTGCTTTTTTTCCATCGACTCGCGGGTTTTTTCGCATGCTCTTAGCTAGCGCCAAAAACCACCATTTCCATGGGAAAAATCCCGCGACCGCGTTGGTTTATTCCGCGTAAACGTTATATATTACTTGAGCATCCACGCTATATACATCCCATGTTGTTCAATAAAAATTTAAGTTTATTCGGTGACAAAAATTTTTGATCAGTGTTTGTATTCGTAAAGTAATTATCGTTTTCATACTTATTTCTCGACTGAAATCGTAAGAGATACGCTAGAATAATGTAGCCAACCGAAGAAACAATTACCTATGTGCTAACCTAAAAATTTTGTTTACTTCGAGGAGTGAGCTATTAATTCATTTAAAATATGTCTAATACTACAATTTCTATCGACAGTAAGTTTAATTTTGTATGACATGTTTCTTCTCTGAATTGTATGGTAATTTAAGTAACTGATTTGACATAATCAAGTTTATATTCATTTTATAGCATTGCCTCTAGAATCAGTTGCAATAGTTGATGACAGTAATTTAACCTTTGACAGTGGATTTAATGTTGAGATTTGTCCTGAGGCTAAAAATTTGTTAAGAAGCACTGTTAACTCAAATTTAACTAGTGTGCTTGTACATCAAAATTCAGGTTACTTGATGGCTTTTAAAAAAAAAAATTTTTGTTAACAATATTACATTTATTGTTTATTTTAGAAAATCTTGATCCTAAGTTAAGTAATATAGTTTATCAAATTTTGCTTGATGATTATGATGGTTTTTACCAATTGAGAGCTTTTAACTTTCAAAAAAAAATAGAAAGCAAAGAAGATTATTGGAGAAAACTTGGTGAGAATTCTCATATAAACCATTTTTCTCTGAGCGTTGTCTCAAGAGTTCTTGTTAAGCATGAATTTCAAAGGACCAAAAGTGCAGAGTAAGCATCATAAATATTATAAATACTCAGTACCATTGTTAATTTTATAATATTGTATGATTTTTAAATAGGGTATCGAGAGAAAGAT
Organism: Encarsia formosa; assembly: GCA_038277355.1. Taxonomy (NCBI): domain Eukaryota; kingdom Metazoa; phylum Arthropoda; class Insecta; order Hymenoptera; family Aphelinidae; genus Encarsia; species Encarsia formosa. Next base: position 26,097,995 of record CM076187.1, read on the forward strand.
ATGAACTTTTTGCTAGAGATGGAGCTAAACTGTTTGGGTGTGACGACTCAACTTTATTTAGTCCATCACACGACAAAGTCAGTGTAAGTGGAGCTTTAGTCCAAGCAACAAGAACTTTAAGAGACAAAGAGGTGGCTATTTTGGATCCCGATGAAACTCCAGCTTTTTATATTCCAAATACAAAAAGAAGGAAGAAGGATTCTGAGACCACAGGTTCACTTAACATTATTTACAAATGTATTTGTTATATTATCTAAAATAATTATTGTTTTACACTAATTTTTATAAATATTTCTAGTAAAGACATATTCTAATCAATTCAATTCCTTAAAAGAAAGGACAGAAAACATTGATAGTAAATTTATTCAAACTTGGAGTGCAACAGCACTAGAGGAAAGATTATATTTTAATACATCAAATAGTATTGGAAAAAAATTTGAAAATTTTCCAAACTTAAGCTTTGAAACTGGAAAATATCTTGTAATTATATTGATTTATTTATATTTTTCAAGTTTAACAATAAAAAACTAAAGATATATTTTCTTAATTTACATTAGATACAAAGTGACTATCGTGTTAAGTTTAAAAAAAGCAGCCCAGAATACTTATTGGCGTGGTCAACATATAGTGAAAAAATAATTGCCTATGCACATCATAAAAAATTTGAAAAAGATGAACAGCTCAATGCAATTTTAAAAGATCTGACAACTAATGAAGGTGATGAAGGTTTTGTTTTATTAATTTCTTTATTTCTGTTGTTAAATTGATGGTATAATTTTTGAAAAATTTCAGAATGTCGACGTGCAGTAGCTTTCTTTCTGCTACCTTTTATTTTTAGAAAGGTAACTAAAGCGTCCGCTGGTAGAGTGTCACTACCCCAATAGGTGCCAGAAAAAGCACATGTTTTATGTTCCTTTATTAACCAAATTAAGGTAAAAACAATACAATTAAATTTTTAATTTCTTCTAATTACATTAGAAAAACATCTAAACGACTTCAGTTAAAAATCCATTATATTTGTAGAAAGAAGAAGTTCTCGAAGCAGACATAAAGGAAGCTCAAGAAAAAATTATATCACTGCACAATAATCATTCAATGTGTGTTGCTCCATATGTTGTTGTTATTGGAAAAACATTGCAAGATGTAAGAGCAGCTTATGTAATAATTGATGAAAAGCATAAGTATTATACGTCCTCGTGTTCATTGGCAGTGGAGTTATGCTTTCATTGTTTAAAAATCTTAAGAAAGAATCCTTCTGTGATTTGCTCTCATATATGGGAGTTTTTAGAAATTGTTGCTTTTGAGCAGCCTCGAAAAGACCGTAAAAAGGTTGTTTCAAACCTTATTGAGGAAATTAAAAAAATTAAATTATTTGAGGTGGTTCAGTGTGGTTCCACACTGTTTATAAATTCAATATATATCATATTAATACTTTTCAGTGTCTCGACTGAACTGATATTTTAAATCTTACTTTTTTTCCAGTTTGAATAATATTTAAAAATGAATCCTTTTCCTATAATTTCTAGAGATAACCTAGATAAAGGAGTTCTTAAATTTACTCTCAGTCTTTATGACAATCCACTAATCAGTAATAAAGCTGTAGACAGCATTCTAATCCACTTCAATGATTTTATATCAAATATGTTTGTACCATTTTTACAAACTGAAATGTTAAATAACTTTCGATCCCGTACTGATGATAAAACTTATTTCTATGCTCAATTTATGTTAGAAAATAGTAAAAATTTATTTCAAAAATTTTCGACTGAGTGTAAGCGTTTCAACTATTTTGAAAAAAATTGTGCTTTTGTTCGTCCTAAAAAATTTTATATTCGTGACGTTAATGCGTTTAATCGCGAAAAAGGTAAAGTTGAGCCGAAACCAGTTTATGGATCTCATATTTCTCTACCAGAAACTTTGAAAAATTTTCTTGAGCTGCCTAACGTTTTTGAAGAAATGATAAAATTTAAAAAAGAACTTTTGGCTGATACATTTTATTTATCAAATCCCATACAAGGCGATTAATTAAAAAACAAATTCTTTAATGATATAAGAGAATATCTTTTTTCTTTGAATGCTTACGTAGAAGAGTTCAATGTTGGATCTGATTTAGGAAGTCATGCAGGAGAACAAAAATTAGTTGGTGTATATATTTCTCTTAGTCAATTACCTCCTCATTTACGATCTAAATTGAAAAATATTTTTGTTTCTACAATTTTTCACTCTAAATACTGGAAAAAGTTTCATAATGCAGCTGTTTTCTAACCAACCATTGAGGATTTAAAAATTTTATCCGAAAAAGGTATTGTCATTAAGTTTAATTCAAAATCTGTTAAAGTTCACTTTGAATGTCCGATATTATCAGGTGATAATTTGGGCCTGAATTGTGCTTTGGGATTTACAGAAAGTTTCCAGTCAAATTATTATTGTCGCATATGCAAGGCACCCAAACACGTATGTGAAAAACTCGTTCGTGAATTTAAACCTTTCTTAAGAAATAAAGAGTCTCATCAGGCTGACGTCCAGCTAAATAATGTTACTCGAACTGGAGTTAAAGAGAGCTGTGTATTCATTGAATTAAGTTACTTTAACGCTGCTGAAAATTTTACTTTAGACACTTTTCATGATTTTGGGCACGGAGTTGCAGTTTATTCGTTATCTAAAATGCTTTCAGCTTTAATTAAAGATAAAATTATTACAATCAATGATATAAATAGTAGAATAGATAGTTTTTCATATGGCGAATTAGAAATGTCAAATAAACCCAGGCCTTTATTTTTTGATAACTCAAAAAAAAGTGAAAAACTAAAGCTTAAACAATCAGGTGCCGAGATGCTTTGCCTTATTAGATACCTTGGTTTAATTTTAGGAGATCTAATACCAAAAGAAAATAAACACTGGTTGTTGTATCAGAATTTTCGAAAAATTTGCGACGTCATTACCGCGCCAAAATTAAAGCGTGACACAATAATAGGATTAGAAGAATTGTTGCAAAATCATAACGAGTTGTACTTGGAATTGCATGGGCCTTTAAAGCCCAAAATGCATATTTGGCTGCATTATGTCACAGTTATGCTGTTAATTGGCCCAGCTGAGCAATACTCAACGTTCATGTTCGAACGAAAAAACAAAATGCTTAAAGGAATGTCTCTGAGTTCTACATGTAGTATCGACTGACTTTACACGATAGCTACGCGTCATCAGTTGCAATTATGTTACACAAATTCATTTAGTCCAATCTTAACGAATGATTTCGAACTAGGGCCGGTCAATAACAGCGATGCTAACAGTGTATATCGTCGAAATGTTGCTCAAATTCCTGAATTTATTTCAGTGAAAACATTAAAATATATTGAATTACTAGGAAAAAAGTTTAGCGTAGGCGCTACTATTTTTATTGAGGTTGTAAATTTGTACCCAAAATTCGGGCAAATTAAAGAAATATTTTTAGTCCAAGATAATGTTTTTTTTTTAACTCAAGAACTCATAACAAATTATTTTAATGATCACTATCATGCATATAAAGTTTCGTTTGATTTTCAAGCTAAAGATCGACAATTTCTTTGAAAGAGTTTCCACGCTTTCCCCCGTGTGTATTTAATTATAAGATTAAAGATAGTAGGTATGTTGCGACGAGATATTCCTATGTAGATTAAAAAATATGTTTTATACTTGTAAATCAGAACAATTGTTATTTGCAGAACTATACTAATAAATAAATTTTAGGAACCGATGAATGCTGTTATTAGTTTGAATACATCTATATATATATATCAAAGAAATAATACTTAAAAAATAAAATAAAAATATAATTCTTTATTCGACTTCATAAGTTATCGAAAATTTTGTATTCAAAAAACAACACAAAAGTACTCATTTTATTTTTAATCACCTATATATTTTTTTCTCAAACTATTTCTTGTTTCCTTTCTTTTTTTTTTTTTTTTCACGTTTAAAACTTATTAATTTAACATATGCATGTTTTCAAAAAAAGCAGAAAAATATTTATAATGATTGTATTTCCAATGTTCATAAATTTTTGGTTTATCATTTTATTTATCTTAAGAGTTAATTTGTAAAATTTAATTAAATTATTCTAAACTCAGCTTATGACATCCTAAAATTCAGAGTCCAGTCGTTTCAGAAACATATATGTGTAGCTGAAAGAATAATTCCAACGCGGTCGCGGGATTTTTCCCATGGAGATGATGGTTTTTGGCGCTAGCTAAGAGCATGCGAAAAAACCCGTGAGTCGATGGAAAAAAAGCAACGCATTGTAGCAAAAATTCCATCGGTAAGAGTTGATGCGATATTACCGACAAGGGTCGTGGTAAAAACGCATCATCTTTCTATCCGTGTATGTTTGCATTCAAGGCATTCAGTCTGAGAGAAGTCCGATCTATTATGGAACGATGGTTGAGATCACCTGGTTTAAGTTCAATGGTGAAAAGGTTTTGGTTTCTCCTAAGAGTTTTTATTGGAGTAAAAAACTTCAGTTTGTTAGTTAAGGGTTGAGAGTCTGTAATGTTAGTGACTAATTTAAACATAAATTGGTTATCCTGGCAAAGGCGATGAGATTTCAATGAGCTTATTTTGAATTCGGGGTAAAGGTGATCATAGTTATGGTCGAGGTAAGACATTGGTTTGTTATTTTTGTAGGATAGAAAGCGAAGGAAGCGGTGTTGTATTTTTTCCAATGAAAGAGATTTGTATGAAGTTTGAGGTGACCAAACAACTGATGCATAACAAAGAGTTGGGCGTACTAATGATAAATATAAAGTCCTTATGGCTTCGATATCTTTCAGTGGCTTTGATGTTCTTACTACCATATGCAGGGATTTAGAAGCTTTATTTTTTATGTAGTTCACATGAGAATCAAAACACAGTTTGCAGTCAAAAATGACCCCTAAATCCTTCATTTCTGCACAGCGGTTTAAGGGTTTGCTGCCTATAGTATAACCAAACGAAATATGTGTAGTCCTAGTGAACGTAAGAAACGTGCCTTTTTCCAGATTTAATGGGAGTTCGTTTTCAACAGTCCATTGGTACAAGGAATCAAGGTCAAGTTGAAGTTGGATACAAACTGACTGCGATCTAACAATTTTGTAAATTTTTGAGTCATCTGTAAAGAGAAGGAAATTCGAAAATTCAATTATCTGCTTGATATCGTTGCTAAAGACAAGGAATAGAAGTGGTCCCAGGTGTGACCCCTAGGGCACCCCAGACGTGGCAATAAATTTATTTGATAAATGATTTCTTATTTTGACTGTATGTGGACGGTTTTGAACGTAAGATTTAAGCCACCGAATAAGTGGGCCAGCAATACCAAGAGATTGAAGTTTATCCAAAAGAGGAGCATGACTCACTGAGTCAAAGGCTTTTTGGAAGTCCAAGTATATACAATCTAGTTGAGCTTTCGTTGAGAAGGATTTTATTATTTCTTCAGTAAGTATTGTAAGGTTTGTCTCAGTAGAACGACGTGGCATAAAGATATGTTGTTCGTCTACAATATGAGGATGAATAAAAGAAGAGAGTTGTTGTTCGATGAGTTTGTCAAATAGCTTAGCAAAGAGTCACATCTTGGCTATAGGCCTGTAGTTGAGAATATCATTTTTCGGGCCTTTTTTATGAATGGGTGTTAAGTATACCTCTTTCCATCTCTTTGAAAATTTACCATCTCTGAGTGACTTATTATAAGGATAGAATAAAGGTTTAGCTAACTAGGTGGCGCAATTAGTTAAAAAGATGGAGTGTATATTACGCAAGCCCGGTCACGACATCATGCGTGTATGCTTGTCCCCATGCAAGTTACACGTTTCATTGCAGAATTGCTTGCATGCTTTGCTGCAAGTTAGCAAAATACATGGCGTGTATATCTATATATTTTTTATTTGTATAGATTACATTAGGTAATCTATACAAAACATAGGTTTTGTTTTGATTGTTTTTTTTTTTTTTTTTTGAGTATGTTATGAATAATTGATCGTGAAGAATTATTGATTCAAACAATAAAACTTATTAGATCTGTGAACTTGAACTAAGAATTCAGAGTTAATTTTTAAGTTTTTTATAAGGAGTGACTAAGATCTTGAATAGTTTATCGGCTATGGCTTATAGTAATTTATCCTAGTCAATAATCTAACCTAAATCTCCGTTATCAAACTACGGTTGATTTTGCATCTTTTTGTTTAATTTTTTTACTGTTAATCTCAGTGAACTATGAGTGAAACAAGCAAAGAAATTGATATACGATTTGAAGAAAAAGTTACCGATATCATTTCGTTTAAAATAGATCCTGGACAAAATACGTTAGATTTAAAAAGTTTCTCGCATTATTTTCCCCATGCTAATGGAATAATTTACACTACTGAAGGAAAAAAAAAACATGCCCTTCTCATAGAGGATCGAAAAATTCGTCTTGAGCCTACTGCTAATGAGTACTAGTTGCATTTCTCTGCAAATGGTATGTAATTATCTGTTTATACTGTCTTTCAAATTTTATTAGCTTTATGTTATTTTTGATTCCTACAAGAGAAGTATATGTTTTACATATTTTAGTTTGTACAATATTTTTATTTTTACAATATTTTTCAGCAACTCCAATACCTCAAGTGCCTATGTCAACATCCTCGCTTCCTGCTAAAGGTGTTAATGATGCATTTTTAAGAATGAGCGAAGCAGCAAGGAGTGAAGTACTGTCATACAGAAGAATAATAGAAAACTAAGCTACTGAAGATGATAAAAAAGCATAATTACCAAAACTTAAGGTAAAATATTATTCAAAAATATTTAAGCCATTAAAGTAGTTATCTGAAAAAAATTGTTTTTTCATTATTAAGAGTCACCTTTTATTTTAGATATCAGACTTGAAAGGTGCTCAAATTGAAGACTTGAGAAAAAATCATTATTCTAAAAAAAAGACTAAAAAATTTCTTCTTGGTTGGAAGCACCGATACTTTTCACATGAAAAACATAGACTGAGGAGAGAACAATCTGGTGGTGGAACAAAAACTTTAGAGCTCGACCGGTCAAAGGATTATAGTGTAGAAGAGTTACTTGATATGGGGAAGAAACTTTTCAATAGTCAACAAGCCCAATCACATTTTGAGCATTCAGACATGTATATTGGGTTATCAAATGATGAAGAAGTGAATTTGACAATGCCGGATAAAAGAATTGCAGGTTTCTTTGAATATTGGGATTTTTTCAAAATTTCATCTACAAGAATACATTTATATCTTATGTCTACTACAAAACCAGAATTTTCCAAACCAGATGAAGACAGTGATGAAGATGAAATTGTGTTGTCTATCAAATGTAGATTCTCAAAGCACAAAAATTATTATTGAAAAGAGCAGTGAAATCTCTGTTAATCTCAATAATATTTCTGTCAATAAATCTTCCCATATAGACTCTGATTATACTTTTTTAAAACCAGCACCAGTAAAAAGATTTAGTTTATCTGAAATAGAAAATGTTCCAAAGAAAAAAAGTTTTAGTGATTCATCAGTAATTGGCTCAATGAGTCAAGAATATTCTTAAAGACTTGAAGCAGAAGACAAGATGCTAGCAGATAAATTTTCAAATAAAAATGAATCTGACTGCATCGTTGTCAATGAATCTTTCAACTTGGTTAAAATTTTATACTGGCACATAACTGAATCAGTTTATAATGTTGGAGAACCATCTGTTGCGGAGGAAACCAAGATTGGAGTCATGAACCGAGTATTGGAATTTGATCAGTACATTGATCCATTGGATCCTCATAATTTTGAACCTGTGAACTATGGATATGAAATTAGTGAAATAAGTGTGAATGAAGAGAATTATTATAAAATTTAAGTAGATAAGAAATTTCAGAAAATTTATCAATTTAAAACAGTGTTAGATTGTACTACTGTAAATCACACAATTTTGTTTTATATAGATGATGTTCATGGATACACAGCAGAAAATCACTTTGGCGTAGGAGTGATTCCAAAATGTACTGATGTATGTAGACCAGTGTGCAAATGGTATCGTGATGATGTTCTGTATACTGAAGGAGTTATGCTGTTTTGGTTAAGTGATATTCCTGCTGATAAAGTAGAAGGTATATGGCAGTGTAAGATAAAATGCAGTGCAAGTTGTGAGATGATGTCTAAAAAAGTGAAAATAATTAATTAAAGTCCATCAATTGACATGAAAATTGAAGCAATAAGTGATATTGATCGTTCAGAATTCGAAGTGGATTTAAATTGGATTGTAGGAAGTGGCACTCAAGAAATTGTATATGGAGGTAAATGTAGAAATGAGTTTGTAGCTATAAAAATGGTAGATGTGTACGGACAAAATTGCGAGAGAGCGGTTGAAAAAGAGTTGCTTGTTTTGAAAAGTGTTAATCACAAAAACTTTATTAAATTTCTTGGTGTGTGCAAAGACAATTCCAAAGTTTACATTTTAATGGAACTTTTTGAGAGTGTTTCTCTTGCTAAAGTCATCCTAGGAAATGAAAAAGAATATTGTAATGTAATTTAACTTAACACAATTTAACTTAACTTAACAATTGTAACTTAACACAAGTATCAAAAAAACAATTACAGAAGAGATTTGCAAGTCTTTTTGTTATTTACATCTTCAAAAAAATTCATACATAGAGATATTAAATTGGAAAATATTCTAAGTAACCGTAAAGGACATATTAAAGTTTGTGACTTTGGTCTTAGTACTTTTACGTACCGTTTGACTGAACTAAGATCTTCCGTTGGAGCCAAAGTTATCGGTACACATGTTTTATGGCTCCAGAACTCTTATTGGAGAAAAAACCAGCAACAACTATGTCAGAAATTTGGGCGATAGCTTCAGTAATTGTAGAAATTTTCTCTGAAAATCCAGTCTTAGATGTATTTAAAAAAAAGGAGGTCAAGCAGAAGTTAAGAGAAAATCATACTCCAGATCTTACTCGAATACCACAGGCATTGAGGTCTATCTTAGGAGAATGTTTTTCTTATAACCCTCACAATAGACCAACAATTTTTCAGTTATTTCAAGCAGTTAAAAATTGTAAGGTGAGTAATATAATTTAAATATTTTTTTATTGCATATATTTATTTAGTATAAATTAGTTTATTGAATAGTATATAAAAACTCCTTGCGACAAATCTAGTACTCTACCAAGGATGTTTAAAATCATAATTTTATCTTTTTTATTGCAGATACTGGAAACATTAAATAGTGACATGGGCTGAAGCAAAACAAGGAACAAATTGTTCATTTAGAATAAGTGTTTTATAATCTTAGAGATTTTTTAACAAAAATTAATAAATTACCATGAAAATGCAGTGAGATTGCAAAGACTGAAACCTTTAAGGCTTAATTATTTTATTCTTTCAGTATTCAATAAATAATGTAATCTTTGCATTTAGTTTAAATTAAAAAATAGTACTTTTTTCTTTAAAAATGTACTCCTAAGAATTTATTTGTTATTTCATGAAACTAGAATTTTAAAAGTATTATTTGAATTTATTAATTAATTACAAATAGAGTACAATTCTGTTCGCTATCCGATAAACACAAAATCGTTGACCCTTCGAAGTGCATGCAATGGAATTTTTATCGAAAAAAGATGGAAGACTTCGTGGGATCTATAATATGCACGAGCTCGGAGCTCAACCAGCGATCTTTTGGCGACGAGTCCTGGAACTCTCTGCAGAGTGCAGTGCTGGCGGGACATCTGTCGATTCACGAAAACACTTCGATTTCTTTGCTCGTCAAACCAGAGGACCCGTACGACCGGAACCTCGACTCGCTGTACGAGTTTATTTATTCTTTGACTTTGAGGAGTCGACCAGCGGAGACCATGAGGCGATTTTCTTCCCCGAAACCACGACGGGCGACAGCGGGTTGCTTAGCAGCGACGAAAGGAACACCGGTGACCTTCTCCAGGAGATACTGGAAGAGATGGACGACATGGAGGTCCGGGTTTGCCACTCAACTCCTCTGTCTACGGACTCTGTACATACCCAAGTGTTTGAGTCCAATCTGGCCGGAGTGAAAAAGGTCATTTTCTCAGAGGAGCAGCCCACGCAATCAAAGAATTTGCCATCACCGACGCTGGCGTCTGTGCCGATCAAGGTAGCCCAGATGAAGAAGATCTTCGAGGAACCAATAGTGAGCCCTACCACTCCCAGGAACACCTGAAGATCGCCAATGCCAGAAAAAACAACTCGGTGGTCAAGAGCCCGAAGAATAGGGCGTCGTCAATCTCGGACTACCCGTCCAGTCGTTCCAGCGCAAGCTCGTTGAGGAGAAAGTCGTCCGGGAACGAGTTGTCCCAGCTCAGCATCGTGAAGGTACACGTCCGCACGTCCAGGTACAAGACGCATCGCGCCGAGCAGCTTACCCCGCACGCGGCTCCACCAAGGAGCTGCAACGCGGCAGTCAGCATCAGCGCAAGTGAGAAATCTTGCGCGATCAAACCCAAGCAAGTCAAGAGCGATGCAGGAAAGAACGTATCAGAGATCATGAATCGCAAATTCTTCGGCTTCGTGAGCTCCCCCGTCAAGCCTGTCAACGAGATTCGCAAGATCTTCTCGCCTAGCTCGACTATGAAACTCCAGAAAAAAAGCTCCGAACAACGTTTCAACCATGTGTCCAGCCAAGAAGTTGCAACGAAGCAGGATTCCTAAAATAATTGTCCAAAAGTAATAAGGACTCTTCGTGCAGCTCTGAATGTAAGGTGGTATATGGATCTGTTTCTTGTGACACTTGTTAATGATTTTGGGAGATTTTTAGTATTGATTGTGCATTAAATTAAAGCAATGAGTGATATTGAAAAAAAAAATGAATTTAGATACTTAAGAGATTATTGTAAATTTATTTAAAAAAAAAGTTTGTTCGCGTTGACCGCATTTGCTCAACCTAATCAATAATTTTACTATAATTTTTAATTGAAGTTACTGAAAAATTAATTGATCCGAAAAAAAAAATTGAATACTGTATTTAAAAAAACTCCAAAAGTTTGTCTTGTAATCTAGCATGTGGAGTAAAAAAAAAATTTTTAAACTATAAGAATTTGAATAACTGAAAGTGACTACTTATTATATAAACATTAATATTTGTTTAGTTCGTTTGCGTTGACTGCGGAAATTTATGGGTGTGAAAATTAGATAATTGGAATATTATTTGAAAATTCTATCTTACGATTGAACATGTAATTTTAATAACAAGGTAATTTACACTTCATTGTTCTGTGAATTTAGACTTAAAAATTGTAGTTGTTATAAGTTACTTCAATCAGTTTATTATTCAATAAGTTACATAATATATCCTGTAATTTATGATTAAAATGTTTTTTTCATGAGTTTTTTTTAACTTAAAATTTATCTTTTTTTGTTAAATATTTCATAGCATAAGTACTTGAGTCGTATTTGTAAGAAAATAATCAGATGAAATTTTAATTAAATTGTTTAATTGTGTTCTGTATTTGCAAATAAATGTTTATTTTATCAAAATATAAAGGATGTAATAAATAAAGATAAAATTTTTTCAAAAATTTATTTAAAACTTTTTTTTTATTTTATAAAATATATTTATCATACAATTAGAGAACAACAAATTATTACTTAACTAATTAAATCGTTTTTTTTTTTTTTTTTAAACAATTTATCAAAATATACGTACAATTGAATATATATTACTTTTAACTTCTTTGTGCTTTAATTTTAAGATAATTAACAATTATTTCTTAAATTTCTGTCTTTAAAAGACTCAAATTAAGATTTTCACAACGCAATTTATTTAAAAAATACATTATCTAAAAAATTTCAACAGAACTACTTACTTTATTGAAACACTTTTAAGTTAAGAATATTTTACATTTTATGAATATAAAAAACTAACAATCGTAATTACTAATGACAGCAAAGCTTTTCCAATCAAAACACAAAGGACACTGTAAGTAACTAATTAAGCTTCAGAGTTCAGGATATTCTTGTAGTTCTTTTAAAATATTAAAATATAAAATTGTTCCTTCATCAATGGTAGCAGGTGGTACGATGCCGGGAAATAGAGCATTTACTAAATTAGGAAAATTTAGATCGCAATAGCTAGGTTCCACAGCAAAAGCTTTGATGGAATTTTGAACGTGCTCTTCACTAACTTCATGGCCACATTCACGAGCACCTGAGGCTTTAGGAGTAAAATATAAAAAATTAGGTTAACCAGTCTAACAACTTTATTGTTCTGTTTTCTAATATTATGCCTATTCCATTCTTTCTTCATTCTTTGTAAATCTAAGCTGATCAGTGGGCCAAAGCAATACCTTAGAGCCTCTAACTGAATTTTGTTGGACCTTTTAAAATTATTATCATCTTTTAGACCTTTGAAAAATTTTATCCAAAATTCTACTGTGTGACGCCTCATTCTTCCACATGAACTTTCAACTCGTTGATTAGCCGTGGATTTCCCTTTGACAAAAGAGTAGTGAGCACTTAACTTATCTTTATGATACAATCTGAAAGCTTATTGTATCTTATCAACTTGTGAATTTTCATTGCCATGGTCAGATCTTATGAGAGTTGGAACCAATTTATATTTCGTAACAGTTTTTAAATAATAATAATTTATCACACCTGGATGATTATTTGTAGTAGATAATTCAAGCCACAATACTTTTCTTGAAAAACCATCGATCCCACCATGAATGCTAAAACCGCAAGGTTTAAGCTTATCGTAGCCATCAATGTGCCAGGCAAAGTTAGGTCCAGGAACCTTATATATTCTTCTGTGTAGTTTGTACCTGGCTCGAATTTCTATTCCTTCAGGGTCCAAAAGACGCAAAAGATCCAAAACAGTTTGTCGATAAACGATCAGACCATACCGATACTTGAGACGAAGCCATATAGACTTGTAACCAAGACAGCTTCCACTGCCTTGTAATTCTGAAATCATAGCAGCAATAATTTTAGGGAGATCCTCTTCTAAATTTTTTCTTTTCAAACCTAGACTTTGAATTAGCCTTTGAAGGTGTCGGTAAGAGAGTGGATGTCCTTTTTGGAGTAGAATATGCCTTATTTTTTCATAAGAATAATTTTCATAAAAATATTTAATTATTATTTCTTCTCTAGTCTCCATTTTCTGTAAAAACAAAAAAAGATGATAAGATTAATTAAATACTAAATAAAGTAGGTTAATATTTTTGCTTACCATAAATAAATTATTCTTGGAATCTCTTTCATAAACTTGCAACTTTAAGTCTGATTTAAAAGCAACTAAAAAAAAAAAAAAATGTTAAAAATTTTTTAATTAATATTAATAAAGAAAGAAATTAAATTTTACAGAAATATATGCAGCATCATTTTATAATTATCAAAATAAATTTTTGGCTAACTAACTATGTCATATTTGTCTTCAATTTGAGCACCTTTCAAGTCTGATATCTAAAATAAAAGGTGACTCTTAATAATGAAAAAACAATTTTTTTTTTCAGATAACTACTTTCACGGCTTAAATATTTTTGAATAATATTGTACCTTAAGTTTTGGTAATTATGCTTTTTTATCATCTTCAGTAGCTTTGTTTTCTATTATTCTTTTGTATGACAGTACTTCATTCCTTGCTGCTTCGCTCATTCTTAAAAATGCATCATTAAGACCTTTAGCAGGAAGCGAGGATGTTGACATAGGCACTTGAGGTATTGGAGTTGCTGAAGATGATGGACTTGTACAAACTAAAATATGTAAAACATATACTTCTCTTGTAGGAATCAAAAATAACATAAGGCTCATAAAATTTGAAAGACAGTTTTTTTTTTTTTTTTTTTTTTTTTTCGCGTAATGCTGACACCAGCCGCTAACGGCTATACGGTCATCAACGATTCGGTGCGCTTGCGCTGTGAGCAGGGAGGGAAGTTTAAATCTGAAAAAGGAATAATAATTAATTAATCTTAAGAACTATAAACAGAAATCGGAAGAGAGAAAAAGATGTGCATCAGATGAAGATATTGCAATCAGATTTTCAGATTCTGCTCGATGATGGCCAGGGCCTCCTTGAGATTTTTAAGCGTAATGTACAAGACCACATCGTCAGCGTAGCACAGGGCTTTACAGACTCTGATTAGTAACTTGAGGATCATGGATGTATAAAAATTGTAAAGCGGCGGACTGGAACAACAGCCCTGCGGGAGGCCACAATAGGCAAAGTAGGGCCCCAGAGTCTCGTCACCGATCTTGAAGAAAACCCTTCTGTTGGAAGTCAGGTTATGGAAAAATTGCCCTACGACTCGAGGGAAGCCGGAGTCGCAGAGGAGCTGAGCGAGAGTAGCCGGAACGACATTGTCAAAAGCTCCCCTAATGTCAAGAAAAAGGGCAACTGTATGTTCCTGGCGAGCAAAACCCCGATGAATCTCAGAGGTGAGAATAACCAGATTATCCAAGCAGAATCTTTTCTTCCTGAAGCCAGCCTGGATAGAAGGGATAAGGTGGCGATACTCAAGCCACCAAGTGAATCTGACGAGCATCATCCTTTCGAGTACCTTTAGGAGAGACTGAGCGAGGGCGATCGGGCGCAATTTGTCAGAGCTGCTTTTAGGGATGAAAAAGACGAGAAACTTGTTCCACGAGGAAGGGAAGGTTCCCTCTAAGAATATTTGATTGAAAACCTCAAGCAGGCACACCAGAACCTTGTCCGGAAGTTTAGAGATAAAAAGATTGTCTATCCTGTCCAAGCCTGGAGCTGAATTTGCCTTGAGTCGACATTTCTCGATCGCGGGGTGAGGGAAGGTCGATGGGGTGAGGGAAGAACAGAAGTTCTTGAAACCCTCAGATTTGCTCTCGGCGAAGACACGATCTGCCTTCCTGTCGGCAGCCTGCAGATCTGCGATTAGCCAAGGAGACTTGCGCCAGTTCCGAAGAGCCACGCGTCTCTCCTTAACAGCCGCAGCGCATCGATCGTTCCATCACGGAGGTTTGACCTTCCTCTTGCTGTGGCGAGCGGTTGGGTTCGCGGTTGAAGGGAGCTTACCCTCGACGATTCTAAGTATCTCCGTGGTCAGGTGAGTGTATTTGTCTTGCACAGAGGCTGAGGGCGGGAGAGATTCGAACGAGATACTCTCCATGTCCTCCCGAAGAGCAAGCCAGGTTTCCGCTGAGAATTTCCTGTAGTCAGGTCTGTGGCTGGCCGGGGCGAGAATGTGCATAGAGATTCCAATGTTGATGGAGATTGGGAGATGATCACTGCTCTTGCGATCCTCGTCAACTTTCCACCCAGAGCTGGGCAGCAGGTGAGCAGAGACAAATGACAGGTCTATGCAACTAGGACTACCGGATGAAATGGTGTTTATGCGTGTAGGAGAGCCATCATTAAGGCAGCAGAGATCATGGGCGGAAAAAGCAGCCAGTAGGCTTTGGCTGATGGGGTCAGTCTGACGACTGCCCCACGAAGCGTTGTGGCAGTTGAAGTCGCCGCCGATATAGTAGGAGTCGAAGCCCTGAATGGAGTCCAAGAAGTCCTGCCATATGCCGTGCCTGAAACCATCGTGTGGGGGACGGTAGACAGAGGCAATAAGAAGAGATTTTCCTTCATAGTTCACCGCAACAGCTGTGACCTCGAGTTGACGACTGGAGAAGGCCTGATCGACAGATCCAAAAGGAATATCCTTCCTCACGCATATAGCAATCCGGCCTCCGTTTCCAGAGACACGGTCATTGCGAATAATCACAAAGTCCCTGAGGGACGAATACATATGGGGTTTCAGCAGGGTCTCGCACAGGACGATGATGTCGTACCTGTACGAGATGAGTTGAATGTGGGATAGATTCTTGCTAAAGGAACGACAAATCCATTGTAGCAATTTAAGCGAGCGGGGGCTCGGTAGCCTCATCATAAAAGTTACGAGATGTAGCGAATTGAGTCGAGAGATTAGATATGAGCGGGATCATATCATGAAAGCCAGAAGATCTCAGAAGAGGAATAATAATCAAAGTGATAATGGTGTTTACGAGAAGCATGGGGTCCGATCCAAAAGAGCCGGAGTCAAGTCCTTGAGAAGAGGATCGACCGGAGGTCCCCGACGTAGGACCTTGAGCGGCGGCGTCCTGGGTGTGTGAGTGGAGGTCACCGTAGAATGCAGGACAGCGACCATTGGGATAGATGAGGGCTTGGTTGACCTGCTCTCTGAAAGAGACCGCGTCACGGTCTGGTAGACCCATCTGAGGAGTTTTCCTGCTCCTTGATTTGGGACGAGTAGTTTCAGGATAGGTGGGGGATGCCTGTCGAGTAACGCTGTGGGAATCACTTATCAAGATGTGTGAGTAGGATAGTGGTAGGCGTCCAGCAGGAGGAGTGGAGTCGGCCGGTGACGGTGAAACTTCTGACTGACCTAAGTGAACTTCATGATCTTGATGAAGGCTCGATAGAAGGGGGAAGCTGCTGAGATCCGTCGCACTACAAAAACCTCTGTTAAACCTGCTTCCGGACATGTGGGTCCTGGATTGGTGACTTGGTGGGTCAACATTTTTGATGTGTTCGTAGGCCTCGGCCACGGTGCAATTACATCTGGCGGCCCAGGTGCGAATTTTGCGCTGGAAGCTCCATTATGGGCAGGTTCTATCCTTGGCAGAGTGATTGACCTTACAGTTTATGCAGAGCGGAGAAGCCTTGATCTTGCAAGAATCCTTACCTTTCTTGTGAGCCAAGCCGCCGCAGAACTCGCATAGTTCCTTCCCTTGGCATTCAAGTTGGAGGTGACCGAATCTGAAGCACTTGAAACACATCTTCAGCGGAGGAGTGTAGATGTCCACCAAGTAGGAACTGTAGTATAGGAATACCTGGTCGGGTCTACGTTGTCCAGAAAAGGTCAGAAGAATAGATCCGGTGGGGATGAGTTTACCGCTAAGTCTATCCTTCCTGTTGAGTCTTTGTGCTGCTAAGATTGCAGCAGAGTGACATTTCAGCTCCTTCAGAAGTTCATCCTCTGTCAGTTCTAGGGGGACGTCCTTAATTATTCCTTGTCGGCTAAGGCGGTGGTAAGGGATAGAGAACCGGATATTATGCTCAGCAAAGGTGGAGTCGCCGCAGAGGGTGTTCGCTGAGGCACCATCCACAAGAGTGATAGAAATTTTTCTGGCCCCTGCTGAAGTTATGGATCTGATCTTCTCGCCGTATTTTGCTGCCACTAGCCTGCCCACTGTAGTAGGGTGTAGTTTGCCATTAAGAAGTTCTGGCTTGATAGGTTCTGCGCAGACCACAAATGGACCCTTGTTGTCTGCCGTATACTTCTGATTCGAGGGGAATCTGCCACTTCGCTGTTTCCTGTCATTGCCTTCCCTACGCGGAGAGAAGAGTCGGAGATCCGTTTACGAAATTGGGACCTAACCGGGTTGTCTTTGTTAAGCGCAATCGGGCTTCGAACTAGTTCGCAATCAGATTGCGAACTGCGCGAAGCCCGATATCGAACAGGCGAACGTAATCTGGGAGTGTCGCCCCAAGAGGGCGCCGCTTCGTTTACGATCTCAGTTCGACATCGGGCCTCTCGCCCGAGTTCGCAATCAGATTGCGAACTCGTTCGAAGCCCGATCGCGCTTAACTAAACACAAGCAGGTTATGTTCCAATTTCGTAAACGGATCTCCGACTCTTCTCTCTGTGTAGAGGAAATGTTTAATCCAGAAGACATGATAGATTTACCTGATTGTGCACCAGAATGCTGCATATCTTTCAGTCGGTTTAGGTTCTGAGTGAGGTCATGCAGCTGTTTCTCATCAAGTGAGGATCTGTTCTCCTTGTTTTCCAGCTCCTGAATCCTAAGTGTAAGCTTATCACAGAGGGTTTGTCGTTGGAGGTCCAATTGAGGTGTGCCATCTGCCTTTGAGGGAGTAAAACCAGAAGAAGGGGTTGTCGCAGTAGTGGTTGTAAGAGTAGAATGAGATGTGGATGCTCCGCCTGTCTCATTCACTACAACGGTGCTAGCTGACTGGTCACTACAGTGTCTTTAGGTTGTTGTTTGGGAGGTTGTGACTTATCTGACTTATTCCTCCTTTTGTTCAAGGAGGCATCCTGCCTACCACCATCTAGGGACCTCCTGTTGACTCCTGAAATTGCAGCAGGATCAATACACTTATCAATATCCATCTCCTCATCTTTTCCAAGTAGATCCTGGGAAAGTTTGAGAAGTTGCTCGGTGTCAAGCTCCCAGGAGTCGGAGAGCTGAGAGAAAACGCCCATGGGGAGTCCACTCGTTTGTGAATGAGAAAGCGATGAATTTTGGCTAGGGGAGTTCGGGGATGAAAAATAGGAGTTGTGTTCTCCATGCTGGGAGAAGATAAAGTCGAGAGTGACTCCTGTGAGGCAGGAGAAAGATTGAGAGCGGAAGAGATAGCGATAGGACAGAGAGGCCGGGGGCCGGTGGCCCCCGGAGAGAGGTTAGGAGTAGGATTCACCTCTGCGAGATGAAAAATATAGAGAGAGAAGTGATAAAGAAGGAGAAAAGAGAAGAAAGAGAAATAAAATTAATAAAAAATCGTACAGACCAAAATAACACAGCCCGAAGGATAAGCGGATGACAAATAAAGCAGGAGGAGAGAAAAAACGCGATCTGCACACTAAGCGCCACCACGTGGAATCTTGAAAGACAGTATAGACAGATAATTACATACCATTTGCAAAGAAATGCAACTCGTACTCATTAACAGTAGGCTCAAGACGAATTTTTTGATCCTCTATGAGAAGGGCATGTTTTTTTTCCTTCAGTAGTGTAAATTATTCCATTAGCATGGGGAAAATAATGCGAGAAACTTTTTAAATCTAACGTATTTTGTTCATGATCTATTTGAAACGAAATGATATCGGTAACTTTTTCTCCAAATCGTATATCAATTTCTTTGCTTGTTTCACTCATAGTTCACTGAGATTAACAGTAAAAAAATTAAACAAAAAGATGCAAAATCAACCGTAGTTTGATAACGGAGATTTAGGTTAGATTATTGATTAGGATAAATTACTATAAGCCATAGCCGATAAACTATTCAAGATCTTAGTCACTCCTTGTAAAAAACTTAAAAGTTAACTTTTAATTCTTAGATCAAGTTCACAGAGCTAATAAATTTTATTGTTTAAATCAATAATTTTTCACGATCAATTATTCATAACATACTCAAAAAAAAAAAAAAAAAAAAAAAAAAAAAAAAAAAAAAAAAAAAAAAAAAAACAAAACAATCAAAACAAAACACCTAATGTAATCTATACAAATAAAAAATATATAGATATACACGTCATGTATTTCGCTAACTTGCAGCAAAGCATGCAAGCAGTTCTACAATGAAACGTGCAACCTGCATGGGAACAAGCATACGCGCATGATGTCGTGACCGGGCTTCCGTAGTATACAGTCAGGACCAAACTGAGACTAGTTTTTATGTTTTTTAGTTTAGTGAGAATGTCTGAGTAAGTAATATGAATTGAAGAAATAGAACCAGGCAAATCTGTGTCAGGAAATTGAATCTATTGTTTGTGAGTTTTTGAATACAGAGGAGAAATTTTGAGCAAAAAAAAAGAAACTATGTCGTCCATATTGTTTGTTCTGAGGCTTTGATATACCATAGTATCAGGATAGCTATGCACATTCTTTCCTTCATTGATAAATCTTTTTTGGATTCAATTTGAGTTCAGAGGAGGTTTTGTTAATGAAGTTATTATAATCTCTAGAAATAAGAGAGCTACATAGTGATCTTTGGGCCCTAAAATTGAGATAGTGTGGTAATTCGTCAATATTTTTGTATTGTTTATATTTTTTATGTAGACATTTTTTTTAGTTTAATAGCCTTTATAAGTTCTGAAGTGAACCACGAAGGGTATGTACTTGACCTGAAGTGGGTCTTGCGGACAAATTTTTCAATGATTAGAAAAAGATGGTATTAGAAAGTATGAACGCAGTCATCAATGTCATCACTAGTTAAGAGTGAGTTCCAATTTATAAGAGACAATTCATCATTAATTGCTCAGTAATTAGCACTTTTAAAATTGAAATACACTTCTTCAAGTTTGGCATGAGTTTGAGTAGAGAATGTTAGTGTACAGTCAGTTGGGGGATGAAATGTATCTATGAGACTTATTGGGTCAGGTGCCATAGAGACACAGTAATTTTGAAAATTTGTAAAAAATAAGTCTAGGATATTTCCATTACAGTTTGATAAATTGGATATTTGTTTGAGAAGTAAATAGTAAGTGCAGTTTTCGAGAAGTGAAGCAGAATGAGCTATTATCTTAGATGGATGTGAACAAAAAGCTTGGCAAATATCTCAATTATAAGACCAGGTTGTGTTTGGTAAATTGAAATCGCCCAAAGCAATAGATTATCGGTGTGTTTATCTGGCAATGAGGTTAGGTATTGTGTAAAATTATTTAGGTAGTGGAAGAATTCATTTCGATCAGTGAAAGATGTATAAGGGGGTATGTAAATAGCGATCAGGTTTATGATTAGTTTATGGTGGTGTAATTCAATAAAGATATACTCAAGTCTATTTTGACTAGAAGAGATGAGACTACATTATATGGACTCCTTGACATATATGACTCGGCCACCACCTTTGTCTTTACCAGTGAGATCGAAGTTCCTATCAGACCTGAATAATTTGAAGCCCCCAATTCAGAATCCGAAACAGTTTCATCGAGCCAGGTTTCTAAAATAACAAAAATATCGTAAGTAATAGTATTTTGTATAATATTTAATTTTAATTGTAATAACTTGTTTTTGATACTCCTGCAGTTTTGGTAGTATATTCTGAGAGTATGAGATCCACGATGACTCAGTTTTATCCATTAATGTGCTGTACTTGTAGATTTTTTTCATTTTTTTTACCCTTCTATCCAGTTCATCATATACAGCTCTGTAGAGGTCCCTCTGCTTAATGGTTTTATTAGTAGTAAGTGTGACATCTTTGAATTCACCAACAAGCAGGTTTATTTTATTATTAAATATCCATTCCGCATCGCTTTGGTTGAGTAGGCAAACTTTAATAAGTCTAGGATCTGGTTTGGCTGGGTCAAGTGCACCTAATCTAAAAAGTCTTATGTTTGAAGTATTAATGTGTGTGTTTTTCAAAAATAAGACTATTTTGTCCAAGTCATCTTGAGGATTTTTTGTTTCTGGTAGTCTTCTAATAATAAAGTTTTTAGATCTTCTTTGTCTCTCATTCAATTCAGAGATAATGTCCAATTCCCACTATTGTTGACAGGATGGGAGAGCAGTTTTAAAAGAGGCAAGTTCATCTGCCTGGACTTGGAGCGAATTTGAAAGACGAGTAAGCACTTCATCACGATTATCTACTTTAGAGGTTAGGGCTGTGACTGATTGAGATAGGTTTTTTATTTCAACAGAAAAAGTTTCAAATTTGTTACTCAAATAGGTGATATTTTTACTTAAGTTTTCAATTTGTGTTGAATTTTTATTAAATTGACTTGTACTGAATTCTTTGAATAAGTTGAAAAGTTTTTGATTTTCTAATGAGAGAGTGGAATGTTCAGTTGAAATAATATTAGTAGTTTCATCCTCACCGAAAAAAGTTTTATCCAAGGGTGAGGCTGCAGGTAGAATTTGTGTGTTGGTCGAAGTATCTCTGGCTTTTGTTGTTGTTTGTGTTTTGTTGCTACAACAATTTTTGAAATATCCATTCTTAAGTCACCCAGCACGATCCGAAGCAGAGCATGATTTATGGTAAGTCGTTTCACAACCAGGGCATTTAATTGCAATGTCAACAGTGATAACCTCCTTGTTGCAGTAGCCGCAGGTAGGCATTTTAGGTTAAACACGTGGTCGTGTACTTCAATAGGTCAACGACAGAGAGTAACCACTGATTTTTTTAGAATTCATATATAAATCGAAAAAGTAGAATTTTTACTACACAATTTAACTTAAATTTAGAGTTAAGAAATAATTCTATAGTATATAAATGTAATATAATTAGCAAGCGATTTAAAAGAACGTGTGCGTTTGGCGACACCTGACGGACCAAAAAGTATATAAATAAAAAAAAAATTTTCTTAATAGTTTTTTTATACATTATTTTTTGAGAACATAGCCTATCGGTAATTTGGTCGTCGGGAAAAGGTATTCGGAAGTATGTTATTTCGGGAAAACGTTCCTTCGGTACAACGGTGTTCGGGGATTCGGATTAGGAAATGTGTACGGTAATCCGTTTTGAGCTTTGTTTCTGAATTTTTTCTACACAAGTGCTTTCATTAATTTTTTGAATTGAAAATATAGATCTAAACATTACAGCATAAGTATTTTTACCATCAACTATTTCAGTATTTCTATCCACATTATCGTTGTATTTATATCATTATTGGCATGGGCTCTTGCATTGATGTGGTAGAAGAGAGCATACGCGTTTAGATTGAGTCATCTAGTAACCAAAGCTTTTATTTAGAATCCTTACTAAATTTTGCTTGCTCAATTTATATTGAATTTTTAAAGTGCTTTGAAAGGATTGAGCAGTATTAATATTTTATCTTTTACTTTTAATACATTTTGATTAATTTCTCAAAACTTATTAAAGAAAAGTTTAAAACACTATTAAGAATGACGTTAGATGCGAGACGTTGATCATTAACCAGCTTTGGAAGATTGATTGTAACATATTCATTTAATTGATTGACATCGTGAGAATTGCGAATGGCACAATCAAATGAATTATAACAGCGTTGATTATCTCTTGACGGTGAATTGAATCCAAACTCAGTCAAATATTTTTCCGAAAGACGAACAACTTTATCTTTGACTTCGATTAAACCGCTATTGAATATTTATAATCAGAAAAAGCTAATTCAAAATTATTTCGCTAAACGCGTTCTCTGTGAAGTATATCTTCGCAAAGATCATTTCGAAACTGTGCCCATAAAGATCGGGCATCAGAAGGTTGACAAAAAACCAAAATTATCGCAAATAAGTCTCTTAATTTTGAAGGGCTCTCTGATAAAACAGCATCTGAGAGAGTTTTTTTCCATTGATCGTCATTTTCCAGAAGACCAAGTGCTAGACATGTGTCTTTGAAAGTGTAAAAAATAACGCCATTAACGGTTTTTAAGTCGTTCCAAGAAGTCGGACCTCGAATGTGATGCAGTAACATTCTCAAATGAAAACACTCGCTTTGATTAGGGTGAATTGTATAAAGTCGACCGATTGCTTCGGCTTTTTTTACTCCAGGATGACCTAGAACGTTTTCACCCTGTTTTCTCCTAGAAAATTTTTGAGTTGAATCTGACCAAGTAAAATAAGAAGGTACCTTAGAGTATAAAAGTGTTCTAGCAAATTCATCCGGGGTATTTCTGGGATTTTCAAGGATCTGCTCAAGATTAATGTTGTCCTCGTTAAAGTAAACTCTTTGATGGTTTTCAAGATGGACGGCTAAATGTTGCACAGTTGGAGCTCTTTCGTGTATATTAAAATTGAAAAATCGCCAGAATGCTTCTGAAGTACAGATATAACAACCATTGAGATAGTTTGAAATTTCATCGTTATCATTATTTACAGTAAACGTCGCTCTATCAGATCCTTTATTTACATAGTTGCAAACTATGCAAATATTTCATTGCGTGCACTGAATGACAATTCTCAACATTAATGTGAGCATTGAAGCATCGAGAGATAAAAAGGAGAATATGGTACTACCCAACGATTATCAACTTGCATTTCAGTACCTCGAATCTTCAAAGTAGAGACATACCCTCCGTCAGCTGGCGACCTTCGTCGATAAGTTGGGTAACCATTATCTGCACTTTGAGTTTCTTTAACAAACTGATGAGGGTATTTTTAAGTGCATCTTCCATTGTCCATGCACGGAGACCTTAAATTGAATTCCCCGCAAGGGCCATGAATCATATTTTTAGTGACAATTTCAAACAGTAAAGGATCTTTTAGTTTATTAGACAACTCCGCAGATATAACTTTGTCAATATCATCTGGCTGTATTCTTGTTTTTAGCCATAATAATATGTGGCAGTGGGGCAAACCCCGTTTTTGCCACTCAACGCTCAAAAGATGTGCATTAACTTCTCCAAACACTTGGCGTTTCTTAGAAGTGAGCAGATCGATTATTTTTTTTTGTTTCAAATAAAATACTCGAGAAATTAAATCTTGTCTGTCATAAGGCTACTGGTCCCCTAGTAGCTCATTTTTTATTTCAGGCCAATTGGGGTTACAGGTGAAAGTATAAATAAATCAGGCCTGCCAAATTTTCGAACATGAGCCATAGCATCTTGCGTTTTTTCGTGCATATAACGTGGTCCACCAGTGAATGTAGAGGGAAGAATAACTGTTTGCCCAACCTTAGCTGGGTTAAGATTAGCATCAGCATTAACAACATCTTGAAGATGAATGTATTCTTCTGCTCGTAGTTTTTTTTTATTCAATCGTAAAAAAAGTAATCTATCTGTAATAATCTAAGCCATATGTCTACCGCAAACTGACTAAATAATTTTTTGAAGAAATGAAGGTGATTTAAACAATTTTCTCTAATCATGAATCGATATGAATAAAACTGCATGCAAGATACAGTTTTGCTCGTTTCATTATATTGCAAAATATTGGTACAATATCCCTCTTCACTATTGATGAACAGCAATGGATATTGTAACGCATTATAAGATCGATTAAGCTCATTAACTCATTGTAACTGTCCATTGCGTCCATGCAATACAATATCTCTAGCACCTTTATCTTCATCGACTAATAAAACTGCCATTTCATCGATCGTTGGGGCATTATATCGCCCTCTGTGTTCTCCTTGAGGAACCCGATCAGCATGAATGAGCAATTTCAAATTTTAAAACTCATCGATCGATCGAGATTCAACTTTGTACTTAAAAATGCGTATAAGGAGATTATTTTCTTGTAAAACTATTTGTAAAGATCTGATAAGATTTGTGTTTAAAGTAGGATTGATATTAGATCGAGCTGATATTTGATCAGACTCAGACATAAAGTAAATTTGCAAAAATTTAGGAGTTTCTTCAGGTTGAGGAAGTAAACTTCCGATCAAATGATAAAGCTGACCCGGAATTTTAAAAGTTGGCATAAAATTTCATTCTCTAGTTTTAATGGGGTCGATGTGGCGTGAAAAGACCGAAATTACCTAAATTTTATTTAACTCTAATATTATTGCTGGAAAACCTTCTATGGGTACCCAGTAGAGACCCCCCAAGTTTATTTTGGAGGGACCTACCGAGGAACATTAATTTATTTACGAGTTTAGGTAAAAATTAAAAAAAATGCCCGTTTTTTTCTCATTTGAACTTAAATAACTTTAAAACGATGCGTCGTACAAAAAAACTTATAGAAATGAAAATTTTCTAAAAGATAGTGCTATTCCGATTTAAAAAAAATTTTTAATTGCACTTGTACACGTGAATAAACAAAAAAAATACATCAAAATTTTTATGTTTTTTAAAAAAATTGTATAAAATATTTAAAAGTAATTTAAATTAACTTTGATTGTGGATTTGAGGACTCAATATTATGATAAATATCCACACCAAATTTCGTTAAAATCGGTTCGGTAGTTTAGCAACAATCAATTTGTTAATAACGGGTGTTGTAAAAAAAAGCTATAATTTGAACAACAATTAAAAGACTGTTAATAAATTTTCAGGTAGGCTCTAGTATTTTTTTTGCATAGTTTTGAAGTTAAAGTTCCATAAAAACCAGTTTAAAGAATGAATTTTTTTTTTTAACATCATTTATAATTTTTTTTTTAAAATCGTTAAATTTTACCTTTATAAAGAAATAGATAAAATACTATAAAAAAATTTTTTTTCGTAACTTTATACATATCAAATAAAAGGTCTTGGACAAACGCTTCTTTTGGTGCAAGAATTATCAAAATCGGCGCTATAGAAACCAAGCAGTATTGCTTCACAGTTGATGCGTTATTATTAGAGAACGAAAGTAGTTAATCCAAAAAAAAAAATAGTTTTGGATACCTCAGAGTGTGTTTTATTATGAAGAAAAATTATAAATTTGAACCCGTTTGCATACATTGTTTAAAAGAAAAAATCTGGAAAAAAATGATTAAAAAAAAAGCTCGTTTACAGCTGCTTTTAGGTGTGCGGTTGCTCTTCGAAAAGTGAACTCAAAATTTTTGAATCGTTAAGAGCGAAAAAAAAAATGATTATCTCGGCTTCTAATTGACTTATCTTGACAATTGATTTTTTAATTTGATATAGCTCTCTTAAAAAATAACGATTCCAATGTCTAATTTTTTATAAATTTATTTATTTATTTATGAATTGTTTAAACGAAAAAAAAATTTTCATTGAAAAAAATTATTATTTTAGAGTAGTAAAGTTAAAGAAAATAATTAATTATTCATTTTAAATGGTAAACAAACAAATTTTAAACCAAAAATCTCTTAATTGCTTCTTGAAAACTTTCGAATTTAATTCACACAATAGTTTGTCTGTGGTAGGCTCACTAATGTAAGAAGTGAGCAAAAGAGGGGGGCCAGGCTACTTAACGTTTTTGAGACCTGACTACAGCCTGAAACAGCTGTCCTACGGTAGTATAACGGCAGCTGTAGCATTCGTCTTCTCTTTGTGAATAGAGTTTTTCCCTCCATTTTAGTTTCTCTCCTGCGTTTGTGCGTGCCCAATATTCTCTTGCTTGTTAGTTGTGTATCATTTGTGTAATTTATACTTCAGCGTTGTTTATCTGCATATTACATACGTAAGCTCCATTCAATTTATTCTACTCGTGGATCTCATTGTGTTACAATTACGTAATATTATTAGTACAGTTATTTTAGTAGAAAAAAAAAACTTGAGTAAATGTTTTTTTTTGAAGTACATTTGATGCAGTTTCTATGATTTTACTTTGATAAACAGGTTCTTTTAAATATAGATGTTGGCTTGTACTTTCTGTAAAGTTAATTAATAAATAATATACAATGAAACATACAATAACCAATATAAAATATCAAATTTAATTGAAATGCGTTTATTAATCATTTACTTAGTATATTTGTATACGTAATTATGGATATTGCTGAGTAATTGGAGAAACAAATTTTATAAATATCTTTAGACAAAATTTGCCAATTAATATGAATGATATTAAATTTATCAATTTATATATAAATGTAATGTCGATCTAATTAAAGAATCAAGATTAAAATTGTTTTGATATTGCAAATTTTTTTTTTAAGAGTATCTACAAAATCTAATTAAGGTTAATTTCAATTTACAGTGTTTAGTTCGGTTTCAATTGGAACATGGCAGAGGAAAAACCAGGCATCTGTTTGGTGTGCGACGGTGTATTAAACGAATCAATAACAGCAATAAAAGGTGAAAATTTGAAAAAATACATTCAAGCCAGTATTGAAAGAGAAGATGGAAAACACGTCCAAATCCAAAAGTTGGAAAGTTTTATGGTTCATAAAGCTTGTAGCTTTAAATACACCAATAAAAAAAGTATTGCAGCGTTCTTGAAACAAAACGGTAAAAATAATACTTTCAATTCAGCATCATCAAATCCGCGTTCAAACTTGCGCTCTTGTCCAACCTTCGATTTTGATTATAAAAATTTGTGTTTTTTTTGTGGTACAGATGCATCTGATACTTTCATTGAAATACAGAAAAAAAATGTAAAGATTCGCAAGTAATTGTCAGATTAGTAGCTGCTGATCAACAATTACGAAATAGCATTATGGAAAAAAATGCAAGTGCATACAAGAAAGAGCATCGTGAAGCAGTTATGCGGGTTTCAAAAGTCGAAGATTTGAATGCCGTGGGTGCTCGATATCATCGCGATTGTTTATCTAAATTTTACGTCTTGGTAGATTATTCCACATCAAACGAAAAAAATTTACCCGCTTTCAAAGCAGCCCAAAATATTATAGATTACATTTTATCTCATAGAGATGAAGGTCAATTTAGTATGAGACAACTGTTGAGATTTAATGATGTATTACCGGAATTACCGTCCGTTAAAAATGAAGTTATCAAAGTTTTGGGTGAAGACGTTTTTGTTCACTCTGACTATAAAGGTGATTACATTATTACTCTTAAAACTGAAGCTGAAAAAATTTTAATTTCTTCTTGGTTTAAGAACCAAAAAAAACAAAAGAAGAATGTGACGCCAAGACAGTTAAAAAAGCAGGTAAAATTATTTTGCAATCGATTAGAGAAAAATTCTTTTTCAACGACTCCGGACTGTTTTTTTGATAATATTGACGACAAAATTCCAGAAACTTTAAAATTATTATTAAATGAAATAATTTTAAAATCTAAAAAAGCGTCGTCAATTCCAACTTATACAACTAAAGTTAACGCAATAGCACAGTGCATTATTGCTGCAGCTCAACCTAAATCTTCCTTTCCATGTCTACAAGTGGGTTTGTGTGCATATTTAATGCGAAAATATGGGTCTACAGATCTTATTCAAGTATTAAACTCTCTCGGGTTTTGTTCATCGTACGATGAGTCTCGTATTCTCGAAGCGTCCATGGTCGATAGTCCGCAAGCTCTTAATCTAAGTCTAGGAGTGTTCGCTCAAGTAGTTGCAGACAATGCCGATCATATAGAATACACTTTAGATGGCAGAAATAGTATCCACGTCATGGCAATAATTTCGTGCGTAACACCTGCGTCCTCAGTTAAATTAAATAGCCGAATTCCAAGATTATCAACTTTTGTTACCGCAGAAGCTGCCGGTAATAAAGGCCAAATTATATTGCAAACAATGCCACCCAAAAATCCTAAATCATATCTAAATAAACTAAAAATAATTGACTTAAGTAAAACATATTCAATAGATACTAATATTAAGTTGAGTCAAAATGATTTTTCATGGATGTATGGAAAATTTTCTCATAAGCAATGTTTCATAGGGTGGAACGGATACATGGAGAAAGTACATGCTGGAAAAAATTTTGAAAAAAGTAGAGTATTGTATTTACCTTTTATAAATAATAAGCCTTCTAGTTACGACACAATTTATACAACTATGTTAGAAGCTGAAGCACCAAGAAAGAAATTATGTTTGAATGACATATTCTTGATTTTTGACCAGCAACTCCATATTAAAGCTAGAGAAATCAAAGCGGCGTTCCCAGACTTGTTCAAAAATGTTCACTTACGACTTGGTGGTTATCATACAGTTATGTCACATCTTGGTAGTATAGGTACTGTTATGAAAGGAAGCGGCTGGAAAGAAGCACTTTCGCTAATTTATGCTGAAAATACTATTGAGAGAATCATGATTTGGAAAGACTATGCAAAAACCGTTCGTGGACACTTGTTAGTCTCTTTAGTTTTATTACAATCAGTACTAAAATCTTTTAAGTTAACGGTAGAACAAAATGATTTCTTAAGAGATGTTATGGTTCCCAAAGGTATGATTGCTACAACTGAAGACGAGTTAGAACAAATGACTAAAATAACAAATGAATTCAACGCCAACCTTGAAAGCCTTGAAAATAATAATGGTCCAACAGCTAAATTATGGATCACCTACTTAAAAATGACATCCATACTACGCATGTTTTTGGAATCTGAAAGATCAGGGAATTGGAATATGCAACTTAAAAGTATTTGTAAAATGCTCTTGGGATTTTTCGGAAGTGGACATTTCAATTACAGCAAATCAACTTTACTTTTCTTGCAAGATATGTCTGAGCTGAAATCAACGATGGATCCTAGTGAATTTGAAAAATTTTCTACGCAAGGATTCTTCACAATCAGACGGTCCGACAAATTTTGGAGTGGCACAAGCACCGATATGGTTATAGAACAGGATTTCAATCGTCCTATGAAAAGTTCCAAAAGAGGAATTACTCACGGACGTACAACCTCTGATCCATCGTTG
The DNA here is from genome assembly GCA_038277355.1 of Encarsia formosa. NCBI lineage: Eukaryota > Metazoa > Arthropoda > Insecta > Hymenoptera > Aphelinidae > Encarsia > Encarsia formosa. The sequence goes on from CM076187.1 coordinate 26,127,826, forward strand.
AGTCGTTTTATTTTGACGAGCCCCTTTTATGTGGATATAATTAAAGGCATCGAAAAGCTTTCCGGAGTATACCATTCCACTTACGAGCAACACATCGATGCTTCTGATTCGAGGATTAAAATCGACGCTGCAGACATTGAAAAACTAGAAGAATTCTTTTTTAATAATGATCCTTTCAAAAAATCAGATTCTTTAATATGTTTGACAACAGGTGTGACAGTCAGTGATCGTAATTAAATCGTCGGTAACGATTTAGGATTTGGCGCGAATCACGTGACTGTCGAACGCAGCTCAGAGCGGACCTCTGAGGTGGTAGAGCGGGAATCGGGAAGCCACTCGTAGTTTTCGTGTCCGAGCGTTCGCACGTACATGGAACTTAACTCGTCTCGGTTCGACGGCTAATCGGACTCCTCGGGAGTGGAATGTAGTCGAAGAGAGAGTTGGGAGAGACAGAAGGTGCGGGATCGATGGTCATCGCCCGGGAAGCATTCTTCTGTCTAGACGAGTCAACCGGCTTTTCGAAGCCATGGACGTCGGGGAACCTGACCGACGTCCGGCAGACACGCAAAGATCTGGAGATCGATTCATGGCAGATCTTGAGGCAGCTTACTCGTTACGGAAGTGAAGGCAATTATTGACATTCGCGTCGCGCGTTGTGGTAGAGCCGTAGTGTGAGAGTGTGGTGTTATTTGTGAAGTTGCCATTTCACGTCATCGCCTGGACCGCTTTCCGACGGCTACACGGCGACTCGAGTATGGTAGATATTGCGGCCGGTCGGCATCGTAGCCTGGCATTTTGTTTAACCTGGCGGCTTGGTATGAGGTGCACCTTAGCAACTCCGTAAGTTAATTGTAAAAGTACGAGTGAGTGTGAATGCGTGTGAGTGTCCTTAGTACACTGTTATTGTCATGATCTTTGTTTTTCTCTTGCGTGCGTTAGCTGCCGATAGTAGCAGGAATTTGTGTGCGCGCGCAACGATTTAGAGATAATCGATATTTTATATCGATATTTTAGGTTTAGATTTGTTTAATTAATTATTAAATTGTTAATTTAATTCTTATTGACTAAACCTAGTGTTCCTGCGAATCGATCCTGTTTTAATACCCGCACCCACTACCGATAAACGAACTAGCCGACCGCGTCGCGAAGTATAGTAATATTCGCGGACGCGATTTCCTCATTTTATTATTTCAGGTCGACGAGTTGCAGTTCGACGAGTGCTTGGATCAGCACTAAGTACAGGTGATAAGGATTTAGTACGCACCGTGGGTATTTGTATCGGCTCATACAAACCCTTAAATCCACCCCTGTTACACAGGAAATAAAGGAGATGCGTCAATAAATTGTCATGAAATTTTTGAAGTTGAAAAATTTTGAGTTCACTTTTCGAAGAGCAACCGCACACCTAAAAGCAGCTGTAAACGAGCATTTTTTTAAATCATTTTTTTCCAGATTTTTTCTTTTAAACAATGTATGCAAACGGGTTCAAATTTATAATTTTTCTTCATAATAAAACACACTCTGAGGTATCCAAAACTATTTTTTTTTTTTGGATTAACTACTTTCGTTCTCTAATAATAACGCATCAACTGTGAAGCAATACTGCTTGGTTTCTATAGCGCCGATTTTGATAATTCTTGCACCAAAAGAAGCGTTTGTCCAAGACCTTTTATTTGATATGTATAAAGTTACGAAAAAAAATTTTTTTATAGTATTTTATCTATTTCTTTATAAAGGTAAAATTTAACGATTTTTTAAAAAAATTATAAATGATGTTAAAAAAAAAAAATTCATTCTTTAAACTGGTTTTTATGGAACTTTAACTTCAAAACTATGCAAAAAAAATACTAGAGCCTACCTGAAAATTTATTAACAGTCTTTTAATTGTTGTTCAAATTATAGCTTTTTTTTACAACACCCGTTATTAACAAATTGATTGTTGCTAAACTACCGAACCGATTTTAACGAAATTTGGTGTGGATATTTATCATAATATTGAGTCCTCAAATCTACAATCAAAGTTAATTTAAATTACTTTTAAATATTTTATACAATTTTTTTAAAAAACATAAAAATTTTGATGTATTTTTTTTGTTTATTCACGTGTACAAGTGCAATTAAAAATTTTTTTTAAATCGGAATAGCACTATCTTTTAGAAAATTTTCATTTCTATAAGTTTTTTTTGTACGACGCATCGTTTTAAAGTTATTTATATAACACGGTGTTCCAGGCCGAGATGGCTGCGATAAACACGTGCGCTAACAACCTCTCTCTGGGGAACGTCAGTAAGAGACGCATCTGCATCTGCACTGACAGCCAAGCCTCCATAGAGGCCTTGGAAAACCCAGTAACAACCTCACGGTTGGTTAGGGAGGCTAAGAATACCCTTAACGCGCTGGCAAGATCTAACCAAGTAGTTATTACCTGGATACCCGGACACTCCGGGTTCAAGGGAAACGAAAGGGCAGATGAGCTTGCGAGAAGAGGGGCCTCAACAGATACACGGCCGGAGCATGGGGTGGGTGTACCGTTCTCAGAAGGCTACAGTATCCTGGAGGAGTACTCGAAGACGCAAAGATGGGAACTCTGGGAAGAGTCCCAGAGCTACAGGTGGATCAAGGAACTGCTGGGAAGTTATATAACCGGTTGGGCCAAACTGATCACCAGGCTAGACAAACGAAGGGCTAGAGAGGTCATGGGCATTATGACCGGACACTGCAACCTTCGGTGCTACACACACAAAACGCAGGGGCATAGTAACCTGTGTAGATGGTGTGAATCAGAGGATGAGACCCCGTGCCACTTCCTATGCAAATGCCCTAACCTGACAGGCCACCGCCTGAAATGGTTGGGAACCGGGATCCTGGATCCTGAGAGCTTTTACGGAGTGAGTGTGGACAACGTACTCGCATATTGCAGGGTGTTAGGACTCACGAACACTCCAGAGGTATAGCAAGGGGGACAGGAATACAATGGTGAAAACTAAGTGTCCCTAAGCTTAGCACCCGTATGCTGTGATTTGATAATAATAATAAAATAAGTTTTTTTTGTACGACGCATCGTTTTAAAGTTATTTAAGTTCAAATGAGAAAAAACGGGCATTTTTTTTAATTTTTACCTAAACTCGTAAATAAATTAATGTTCCTCGGTAGGTCCCTCCAAAATAAACTTGGGGGGTCTCTACTGGGTACCCATAGAAGGTTTTCCAGCAATAATATTAGAGTTAAATAAAACTTCGATCGCTTTTGCCAGATCGACCCCACTATTTCATTGGCACCAAAAGATGTCATCTGAAAAACAGTATTATAAGCTCTCGAGTTATCAAGAAAATGCTTAGATTGAGGATGTGCATCTAAAATCAAGCTTTGAACCAAGTCTGGAGGCTCTTCGTACTGTTCAAGAACGACTTTTCCTCCAGAACAGCAAAGTCCTGGAGTTTCTGCATCCCATTTTAGAGCACCGCATTTAGTACATTTTTTTAACATACGACCTATTTGTATAAGTGGTAAATTTAAGTAATAAATTTCTGACCGATAATTAAAAGCAGAATGTAAATTTAAAGCTGGAGTATTGAGTCTACGTAAATCCTGCCCTTGCAGTACTTGAGAACCTGATGCAGAAGTTTGTTCACGTCTAAAATTAAACGTCCAGGTCGCATTTGAAGTTCTTCTCCCAATACTTTCTCTTGGAGCTCTCGGCATTGTAAATTAAATCAAGATTTACTTGAATTTTATTTTTGAACGGAAACTAACGCTATATCATTGAAAAAAAATTAAAATTTGCAACCAGAGTGCAACGCAAAAAAAAAAATAATTGAAATTACAATAAAAATATTTTAAGGCTCCTAAAAGGGCCGATTCCTATAGTTCCCAAGCTAGGTCCAAAAAAACCGGTATCATAGACTTATTCCGGAATCTAATCGAAAACTGTATTATAGTATGTGAAAAAGACTGTAGCCCCCCCCCCCCCGTCAATTTTGGCTGGCCCGATTAACCGTGATTGAAGAAATAATTTTCCGACCGGAAGTACCATTTTTGTATTGAAGACTTAGTGACGGGTAAGTGTTTATTGTAACTATATTGATTGTAAATAAAATTATAATCTATTGCCGTCAAAAAAAAGGCTTTGAAAGCAGGAAAATTTTTGATTTTTGGACAATCATGGATCATTTTTATATCATAGACTTAGTGACGGGAATTGCATAATTCTTTATTATTCTATATGTTTTTTCAATTTTTATCATCCCCGTATAAATTTGCTCGCCTAGAGGTTGAGAAAAGGGGGTAGCGACAACCACCATCAAAGTATAGAGTGCCGAATCGTTGCTGAGTGTTTGACACTCAAAACAAAATTATATTTATCATCAGATATTATAAAAAGACTTTTTAAAGCACATGCCGTCAAAAAAAAGGAGTTATGGAAAACAAGAAAATTGTTCATTTCCGGTAAATTGATGTTACATTTTAGTATCATAAACTTAATGACAGGGATTGAAGAATTTCTTTATTTATTTTATGTTTATTCATATTTTATTATACCCGTACAAACGTTTTCGCCTAAAGATTGTAAAAAGAGGTAAGAGACCTTATTTGTTAGTACCTACTGCCTTGCCTATATAACTTAAATTCAGACAAAAAATTAAATTTGGAAAGAGTAAATTTTTTTTTATTTTATTCATAAAAAGAACCCGTGAATGTAAATTATTGAAATCCAAATTGACGGCCAATCAATTTTCGCCACTATTTTTTATGTAACATCAGAATATATTTAATTTTTTTGTTAAGTAAATCATACTAATAATTATATTAAATATAAGGGGTCGCTACCTCCTTTTCTCAACCCCCGGGCGAGCAAATTTATACGGGGATGATAAAAATTGAAAAAACATATATAGAATAATAAAGAATTATGCAATTCCCGTCACTAAGTCTATGATATAAAAATGATCCATGATTTTCCAAGAATCAAAAATTTTCCTGCTTTCAAAGCCTTTTTTTTTGACGGCAATAGATTAATCAATATAGTTACAATAAACACTTACCCCTCACTAAGTCTTTAATACAAAAATGGTACTTCCGGTCGGAAGGTTATTTCTTCAATCACGGTTAATCGGGCCAACCAAAATTGACGGGGGGGGGGGGGGCTATAGTCTTTTTCACATACTATAGTACAGTTTTCGATTAGATTCCGGAATAAGTCTATGATACCGGTTTTTTTGGACCTAACTTGGGTACTTTTAGCAAACCCTGCAAGCCAGTCCGACAATTCTCAAGAGAATTGTCTAACAATGCAAACAAAGTTTGACTAATATTTCAAAGCTGTCAGTTAAGCGGTATAATAAAAAAGGCTCTGAAAATGGCCGAAGCAAACTCCGCTAGCCAGTCCGACAAACTCAAAAGAGATTTGTCTAACTATGCAGACAAAGTTTGATTAATATTTTAAAAATTACAGTTAATAATAAAAAGGCTTTGAAAAGGGCCGAAGCGTAATAAATTTCGCAAGCCAGTCCAACAAACTCAAACAAAATTTGTTTAACTATGCAGGCGAAGTTTTACTAATACTTCAAATTACGATGAAAATATTTTAAGGCTCTTAAAAGGGCCGATTCTAAGCAAACCCTGCAAGCCAGTCTGACAATTCTCAAGAGAATTGTCTAACAATGCAAGCAAACTTTGACTGATATTTCAAAGCTGTCAGTTAAGCAGTATAATAAAAAAGACTCTGAAAATGGCCGAAGTAAACTCCGCAAGCCAGTCAGACAAACTTAAAAGAGATTTGTCTAACTATGCAGACAAAGTTTAATTAATATTTTAAAAATTACAGTTAATAAAAAAAATGGCATTGAGGTTCAAAGCGTAGTAAATTCCGCAAGCCAGTCCAACAAACTCAAACAAAATTTGTCTAACTATACAGGCGAAGTTAAACTAATACTTAAAAATTGCCGATTGAGCAGCAAAAAATTTGAGGTTTTGAAAACAGCCAGAGCTTGGCAAATCCCAATGGTGCTTGCGCTAAGAACTAACAGCAAATAATGAATGGTCTAAACAAACACCCACTAATATACACGCAAAATGTAGAGCTCCGATAAGCTAACGCGCACCCCACTCCCAAACCGATGCTACGGCGAACCAATCGCATGTCACCTTGGTATCTCTCCCACCCCCTCGACCAGCCGTGCGATTAACGCTGCTCTCTTATAAGTTTTCTGTAACTTTTTCGAGAAGCATATAAACTTGACTTTCATGGCGTAGCATATTAGTTTATTCCAGCATCTCGAAATGACAGAACAGACACGAAAACGACAAAATAAGAGAATGAGTCACAGGCGTAAGCGCTTTGCGAAAAGTATTGGAGCCTTCGACGATTCATTCGTCATTCAGCTACGGGACCAGTCACCTATTCGAGTTGATAAAGAACAACTAAAAATTGTCAAAAGAATTACTTTGACTGAATACAGGAGTCGCTAGAAGAGGCGTAAAGACTCAACTATTTCAGAAGTCAAGCTTGAATCTTTGCAATTTATCTCCAAATCCCAATCATCTTCCGACATTTTAATGTCAAAAGATGATTGGGATTTAATAGATTGCGATACGTCTGATATAGGGTAAGAGAGGGTGTTAGTACGAATGAGAGATGTACCGCGAACTTTAAACGCTTATAAATTAAAAACTATTTTAAAATATTCAACTTTTTTTCTTTTTAATGAATAATTGAACTTATTAGATATAATAGCGTAATTTTCAGATAGTATACTTTTAGTTTAACAATAAAAGAATTGGTTTGAAAAAAAAAAAACAAGTGCGGCTAATAGTACGAACGAGAGGCCATTAGTACGAGGCCTTTTGTACGAAGGCGGGCGTTAGTACGAGGCTGTTAGTACGAACGGTTGATTAGTTCGATGTTAGGTTAAATTAGGATATACAAAGCTGCTAATAACGTTACTTTTGAATATATTTTAATTTATTTATTTATTAAATTTAAAAGTTCGTTGACGCAATAAGATTTGCTATACTTGCTTATTGAAGAACTGTTGAAATGGAGGTTATGGTTCTCCTCGTGGTTCTCGTACTAACAGCCGCAACAACGCAAAAAAGACCGAATGCGTGCGGTAGTACGAATTTTGAACATGAAATTGATTTTTTATTTTCTATTACAAAATATTTTTAAAAAGTGATGTGACAAAATTATTTATTTAACAATAATACATTTAAAATATTTTGAAAAAAAAAATCTAACTAAATAATTACTCTATCTAAATAACAAAATCATTTTTGTTCGTACTAACATACGCATTCGTACAAACACCCTCACTTACCCTAGAAGATGTCTGAAAAACAAAAAAATTAATTTTCAATTAAATAAATATTTTTAAAAAGTGATGTGACAAAATTATTTATTTAACAATAATACATTTAAAATATTTTTTTCTAAATATCTAACTAAATAATTACTCTATCTAAATAACAAAATCATTTTTGTTCGTACTAACATACGCATTCGTACAAACGCCCTCACTTACCCTAGAAGATATCTGAAAAACAAAAAAATTAAATTTTGTGTTTTAAAAGGCCCTTTTCAGGGCCACCAAAAGTTTTTAACGCAACGACTACTCTTCAAGTAGGATAGGTATAATAATAAAAAATAAAATAATAAATAATTTTTTTTCAAATTTTTTAAAAAATTTGACATGAAAAACTATAATTATGTTGTGAATCGAAAAAAAATTTTCGCAAAATCAATAAATTGCAGTGTTAATAAATTTATTACTATCTTCAAGGCCACCGCGGTTCTCGACTTTGGGGCTACAGCGCACCAATCGAGCAACAGCTGCTACGGCGACATGCGCAATAGGTGCGGTGTAGCCCGTGAGTACGGTTGCCTTAGAAAAAGTAGCTACGATCGGGCATCATCAATTTTTACATAAAAAAACTTATTCGAACTTTGATCATCGCTGAAAAAAACAAATGATAAAAATTTTACATCTTTAAGGTTTTTTTTCGAGGTCCACGCTCCGTAACTACAGCCCGAGTCAGCTGTTTATTTTCAAAGCAAGTTAACTTAACGCCGAGGCAACATGCATATTTAATCACACTAAACATAATTAGATTCGTAACCTCAGATAAAATACTGGCTCTGAAAAGTGCCGAATTAATGAAAATTAAAAAAAACGATGCAGCTGCCGGGGACTCGAATGTGGCCGCTGCGATCCAAGCTGCACACGTTACGCGGGTAGTCGTTACGGCGCGCGAACCTCAAAGAGAGGAACTATGGTCGAAAATTTTAAATCTTTGTTTATTAACAAACTAATGAGTTTTTTTATTAAAATTTTTTCTAAACCATCTCCTCATCCTACAGGATCATTCTGCCAAATTTAAGCACAATCGATCCAGTAGTTTTCTCGGTTAGCGTCTACAAAGAAATACGACTTTCCTTAATAATAGTAGGGCCCGAGTCAGCTGTTTATTTTCAAAGCAGGTTAACTTAACGCCGAGGCAACATGCATATTTAATCACACTAAACATAATTAGATTCGTAACCTCAGATAAAATACTGGCTCTGAAAAGTGCTGAATTAATTAAAATTAAAAAAAAAACGATGCAGCTGCCGGGGACTCGAACGTGGCCGCTGTGATCCAAGCTGCACACGTTTCCCTCGTGGCTGCTGCTTTGAAATGAGCAATGGACGTGGGTAGTAGTTACGCCGCGCGGACCTCAAAAAGAGGAACTATGGTCGAAAATTTTTAGTCTTTGTTTATTTACAAACTAATGAGTTTTTTTATTAAAAATTTTTTCTAAACCATCTCCTCATCCTACAGGATCATTCTGCCAAATTTAAGCACAATCGGTCCAGTAATTTTCTCGGTTAGCGTCTACAAAGAAATACGACTTTGCTTTATAATAGTAGGGATTAAATAATTAATCTTAGATTAATTAAAATAATAGTAGTTTATTTATCATAGTGCGTTTGTTTTCTATCAAAATGAAAAAAAATAATTTTTTTTTTAATGTTGTTTTTTTTTGTATTGATTGGGAGGTCTAATTGTGTACCGTATCATCCTTGGGGAGGGTGGGGGGTATTGGTTTTGTGACTAAATGTGACAAAGAAGAAGGAGGGGGCATAAAAATCCAATAATTAGCGTGACATCATTAATGGATGGGGGCCATGACAAGGGGTTGTGATATAATAAAGGAGTGCAGTTGCAAAAAGCAACTTCTGAGTTATTAATTCTCTCTCACCTAGAACCCCCATCTTTGAATAGTAAACGAGGCCCTTCTGTCACTGAGTAAGAGTTAGATCTCGTGACAATATCTTCTCATAAATAAACGAGGTCGAAAAGAGTACAGTAATTTAAAATGATTATGATTGATCGAAAGCGTAAATTTCAAAGTTAAGGTAAGACCGCACCTACGGCTCTAGTCAAGATGCATTTTCGGTTAAACATTTGACTAGCTTCACGCGTATATAGATATAGAAGTGCATTAGCAGCAGAAGCTTTTTTAACCTAAAACACATATTTTTGTTTTTTATTAATACTTAGAGGAACCGAATGGATGATTTAATTAATTCTATGTGATTCTTGTGCATTCTAGTTAAACTGACAAATATTCTGAAAACTTGATCACATGTAATTATGTAAAAATTGTATAAAAAATGTGCTCTCCCATAAGACTACGGGTTAAATCGACGCGATGTTAATATTCAATTACTCAAAAATGAAAAACCCCCAGGTTCTGAAAATTTAGTGGCATCATTTTTTAATATTTATCTTCGACTTCCTAAAGTTTTAGATTCTTAACACATCTCTTTCTAGTTTGTGCGGTCCTACCTTAAACTTTTTAATTTTGTATTCATAGTTCAAAAAAATAAAATTTCATTTTAATTTTACCATTAACGAACAAGAACGCCTTTTAAATATGTAATATTTTTACGGGAAATTCTTTAAAAAATTAAATATAATGAGATTAAATCCCGTAAAGAAAAACTTCAGGCTTTTCGAAAAAAAAAAAAAAAAAAAAAAAAACGAATAGTTAACTTTCAAACTCAAAATTGTGAATACATAACGTAGGTTCCCTTCATGTAAATAAAATAAATTTATAATAGTAGGCATAAAGAAAAGAAAAAGTTCAATTTACTTTGCATGACTTCTTTAAATACGATGTATTCATCCTGATTTGTGTCTTCCGAATCTAAAGGTGTAATGTAACTTTCGAGTGGTGTTTCTTCATTAGGTTCAAACTCTGAGTCTTCGTGATCGTCATCATCTGATTGCTGATTACCATGTACACTTTGCTGAGAGTTTGAATGATTATACATGTAATGTGGCGAAACTTTCGTTACTTGTTCTTCAAGCCCACTCAAATAATCTTGGCTCATGTCATCAATTTCATCTTCATCAGACGACAAAACTTCTAATGATAAAAATTTTTTTTTTTTTAATCTATATCAAGTTTCAATAATATACTTAAAAAATCAACTGATAATTTATACCTTCATCTAGATCACTTTCGTCATCACCATTATCTTCATCATCACTCTCTGCTACTTTAGCTGCATACGCTCTTTTTAGTCCTTCGAAAAGAAGAATTAAGGACGGAATGATTTGTTGTGCACATTCATCTACTGCCGATGGTCGTGACGACCCCATACTTATAATGGTACATAAACCAAGAACGCATAATTTTCTATCGTGTAATCTATAAAATAATAAAAAAAAATTTCATCGAAAATGATTTGAGATTTTACTAGGTAATAATATCATTGAAAAGTCTTGTAAAACTAGAAAATATTTTCTTAGCAAACGCGTTCATGGCTCGGCTGAACGAATAAAAAAAAATTTGTTAAGTTTGTTCTATTGGAAGTTTTGAATGCTACACAGTTATGTAATTTAGAAAATGTAGAGTTACACAAAGTCGTTTTCATGTTTGACAACAAATAAAAATTAGATTTAAAGAAATAAATTATTTGTTGATTGATCTTACAAACTTTTTTACCAACCGTTACTAAGACTAATGTTGAAATAGTAATCATGAAAACACGCGCATTTTGAAATTTTAAAAAGAAAACAAATTTGCACCATTAATGGGATTCAAACGACTAACTTTTTGTGCGGTAGAAATCAGAGAGCATCCATAAACCGCATGGCCTCTTATCAGGATGCTTATAATTTTCCCTTTGTATCCTTGTGGTTTAGTCTTTCCCTACGGTAGTTTTTTCAGAGTTTCCTGACTTTTTTTTTTTAAGGTGGTTTTCTAACAGAGTTAGTCAAGTTCAAGACTAAAAAAAAAATTATTACAAAAATTACTAACAATCGGTTATAAAAATTTATATTTAAACTTTTCATGGCTTCTGAAATCATTTTCTACCAAAAAAAACACTGACAATCACAAAAAAAGTTTTTTTAAACTTTAAACCTCACCTTTGAATACCGCAGTTTTGGAGGTTATGCACGTGAAAATTATTGTGAAATTTGTAAGCGGTCATTTTTTGCAGTTTCAAGAAATGAATTCTTCGATAGTGAAACTGTATCTTTGTAGTTTTTCTAAAGGATGTCTATTGTAAGAAGACAAATATCAATAATTTAGTACACTTTTACAGCGTACCACCTATACGCGTAATGAAAAAATTTAATGTTTAACTTGCTGTAACTTTTGAACTATATGGTCAATTTTGATCAGACTTCGTAGAAATGTTTATGAATATCTAATAAACACCACCAGAAAATTTGAGGTGATTCTTTATTATCATGCTTTTGGTAGAAAATCACCATAAATCTAAATTATATGAGCAAATCCGCCAGGCTCTTATTTTTACGGTCCGGGCCTAGTAAAAAGCTTAAGACAATATTTTTTAAATATATCATTGGTTAATTATTTCGATCCACACTTTTGAAAATTGTGGAAACAAGTGTAGGAGCTGAAAATTTTATGCGAATGTTTAAAAAATTAGATTCCACCCAGAAAAACGCAAGAAAACGCTGTGCCCAAGACTAAGTTTTAACAGTATTATTTGCTATAACTTTTTTCATGCAATATTTATACATATTTGAAACTGATAGAGGTATTTATAATGGTTTCAAGAGATGCTTTCTAATCAGTAAAAAGGTTATGCCTGCATTTTTAAGAAATGATAAAACTTAAAAAATGTGTCCGCTTGATATGAAAAATTCATTCATTCAAGTTTTTACAAGTTTAGGCATCATTCAAATGCTATAAATGTATATTTGTCTGAAGCTACATACTGTTACGAATAATTTAAAACAAATCCGAATAATGTGCTTCTTAACTAAACTATTGTTTTTATAAACAGCAAGATACAGAGTACTTAAGGAACGATTATAAAAGAATTATTGAAACGCTACTACAAACCAATGGTCGAAATAACTGACTCTAGTCAGTACCATCTATCTCGTGTACTCTAACACACAGTAATTTCAAAATTGATTTTACTCTGATAATATGCTTTGACAATGTTTAAATTATAAGCTATTTGGTAAGAATAAAATCAGTGTCATATTGCTTATATCGTTTTATTATTGTAATTTCTAGCGTGAATTCTTGTAAAAAATGTTTCTTTCAGCGCAGCACATCCACACATTATAAAAAAATCTCGAAATTTAAATTTTAACAATAAAATAATATTTAACTAAGTTCATCTGCCTGAAGCAAAAAACTTTATTTAGTTTAAAAAAAAGTTTTTGCTTCTCATGCGTGGGAAGTGTTTTGTTTTTGAACGCATTTGGGTTTGGAAACCGCACGACTAAACACGGAGTAAGAGTTGGAGTTTGATCTTCACGTTGCCCCTAGCAACGTGAAAAAAAGACTTTTCTTCACGCTCCGCAACCAATCAGCGTTCAGCATCTATTTATCCTCACGCATCTAGCGGCTGCAGTTAAGTTAACCTCTTGAATCTGTTGAAAGAAGCTTGGCAACACTGTCAATGTGTAAGAAGTTTAGCAGACAGAAGATGAGGTTAAAATACACGTGAATGAAAGTTGTTTTTAAAAATTTTGAAAAAAGTATTTTTTTTCTTAACCGTCCGCTCCAAAACCTCCGTACATAACTCACAGTATTTGTCAGGAATTCGAAGCTAAAAATACTATGTGCAATTCGTGCGGGCTTGCCGAACTCGCACTTATTGCACAATGTACAGTCAGCGGACATCTTAACATTCAGTAGTTTGAATTTGTCGGAGAAAAAACATGGCCGCCATAGTCGAAATTTTTATGGCCTGCCAACCTGGTACAGCAAAAAAAAATTCATTAACTTAGAGAAAAGTGAGGTTAATAAATACAAGTTTTAATAAAGATGTTTATCAATTATGAAATGCTACTCATATAATAAATTGATACCGTATTTATACATTTCACAATTGAGGGAGTTGATGGTCTTGGTCAAAATGTGATGTTGTAAGATAACACTGGAGGAGTAGATGTAAATGCTTTATGGTCATAATTTTTCAACATTTCGATACTCTCCTCAAGAGCTATAATTAATTACAAGAATATAATTCATTTTATTATATTATAATGAAACTTTATATAATTAAAAGAAGTCAATTATGTCAGAAATTATTTCTGACCGGTCAAAAATCAATATTGTTTTTTATATGTATTCAATAATGTTTGTTATATTTACATTAACATCGACTCTTTTAAATTATTCACAATTTCATTCTTATTATTAAAATATAGCTCTTGAAGTGGACATATATTGAAATGTTGAAAAAATATGACCATCAACATAAAGCATTAACATCTTCTCCTGACCAGTCTTTTTTTACTACAGCCAAGCATCGCATTTTGACCATGAGTCCATGACCATCAACTCACTCAACTGTAAAATATATATATATATGCGGTATTAATTTATTAAATGAGTAACATTACATTATTGATGAACATTTTTATTAAATCTTGTATTCATTAACCTCACTTTCACCTCCGTTGATGAGTTTTGATTTTTATTTTTTTGCCGAGTTAGCAGGCCATAAAAATTTCTACTATGGTGACCATGTTTTTTCTCCAGCAAATTTAAACGACTGAATGTTAAGATGTCCACTGACTGTACTATAAGTTGGTTACAATTTTCTTACCGTTCGGTATCAAGTCAATTAATACAATGAAAGTAGGTTACAATATTAAAAAACAAAACTGTTGCGGAATTTATCAAATTTAAATATTCGCGCCCATGTCCGCAGTTGATGTGGTCGCCACGGCGTCTCTCGAAAATTAGCGCTGCTAATCGTTAGCGGTTCAAAACCGCTGACTCACCTGCGCAGAGTATTGATTTTTCGCTCTGCCTCTCTCTCTCACGTGCCTTCAAGCTACGCGCTGCTGCTGCTAGCTCGACCGTTTTTATTATTCGTTTTTTTGGAAAAGCTTGTTGAAAGTATATCTCTTCGGCGTCCTGGCGACAATTTACAACTTTTCACAATTCGGTTTACGGCGATCAATAATAATCAGCCGCAATCGATTATTAGTGCGTAGTGAAGTGAATCGAGTACTGTAGTAAACACTTAGTGGTACAAGAGGTCATCTTAATCAGTCTCGTGGGAGGTTAGTCCGGCCCCACGTGGCAATTCAATTGGTGGTTCATCTTCACTGCGTAGCTGTCTTCACTCTTGGTTTTTCATCCAACTCTTGGCGGCTTTTCTCAATCATTGGATTTCTCAACTCCTGTTTTTCTCTCCTGGCTCTTGGGCCTCAAGTCTACGCAATTGGTTTGGCTCTTTCTACTGGTACCTAAAAAGGGACAACTTGGTGGCCAACAAGCCTGTTTTCTCATCTTGGTTAAGTTTGTCACATCACCAGGTAGGATTCAAGTGTAACAATAATTTACACTTGAATTTATCTTATATCAAAACCTACTTCAAGTTGCTTCAATAACAAGTGGCTTGATGCTCTCTAAAGGCTCTAATAATAAGTAACTTAAAATTTATTGTAGTTGATGAAATTTAAAACCGTAACTTGTATTTTGTATATTATGAGAATATATTAAGTTAATATAATTATAAAGTGTATTATTCAGGTAAAACCTTCCCTCACCAGCATCCGTATAACAAAGATATAAGAAAATCTGTAACATTTGGTCCTTCGAGCCGGATGCTGGTGTGTGGCTGGGCTAGTTCTTGAATAATCTCATCATCATAACCATCATCACCAGGTTTTCTCAACAAGTGGCACCTGGTTTTCATCAGTTGGCACCTCTCATCTCAGGACATGGACAATACTCAGGATAAGAAGTCAGAGGCTCCAAGCGATAAGACCAAACTTGAAGCAGCCAATACTGGACATCACTCGGATGAGACCTCTCAACATTTGGATAACTCATCGCTAGGAGCTACTGGTGGCTCAGCTCCTGCTGCCACTGTACCAAAAGTACTTGTACAGCCTTCTGGTATATCCGAGCAGGAAAATCTCTTGAATGTGGTGGATGGTGGGTCCAGGCCCAGGACTCGCTCAAGCCTTGGCTCTGTGCCTGCAGACTTTATCTGCAGGACCAGATCTCAAAAAGAGCGGTTGACCATCTTAGAAGGTTACAGCACCATCATTAAAGAGAAAGGTGCTACTGCTGGTTTGATGGTGGTCAATCAGTGGCGTGAGTCTGTGGAGTCACTGATGTTTTCATTTAGATCTGACCATGGACAATTGGTGTCATCTTGTCCTGCCACTATGGTCAATGATGAATATTTCACCGCTGGCTACCTCAACAAAATGGAAATGCTTTACCTGGACATCCTCATGGAATTGGCAACGCTCAGGGAAAATCTCACACCTCCAGCTCCACCAGCCACCTCATCTCACCCAAGGTCAACGTCTCCTCAGAACATGAAGTTACCGGATATCAATTTGCCACCGTTTTCTGGATCCTACTCTCAGTGGCAGTCGTTCAAGGAAATGTTTGAGGAGATGGTGCTCAACAACACTAAAATTTTGGATTCCTTCAAGGCCATGTACTTGAAGAGGTCCTTGACTGGTGAAGCTGCGAGTTTGGTTCAAAACTACTCCCTCACCCTGGAAGGTCTCAATCTTGGCTGGCAAAAACTCAACGAGCGCTACGATAACAAACGTCGTTTAATTGAGGAGCTCTTCAATGAGTTGACTAAGGTCCCGTCGGTGCAGCCTAAGGACTCAAAGTCCCTCAATACTTTGGTGACGTCAACCTCAAACACTTTCAAGTTATTGGCCTCGTACGTAGATACAGAACGGCTGGGGGACGTTCTCATTACGGCAAACACGTTGAAACTCCTGGATCGACCGTCAAGAGAGGCTTGGGAGACCTCGGTCACATCATCTTTGGAGTTTCCCTCCTTCAAAGAATTGGAAAAATTTCTAATGGCCAGGGTGCGAGCCTTAGAAAACATAGAGAGCACCCACCGACCTGTGGCATCCCAACCTGGTAAATCTCAACAACCTGGGCACCCTTTCCAAAAGAGTGTAAGAGCTCACGTGGGTATATCATCTGGGTCACAAGGGTCATCTGGGCAAAGGCCTAACACTCAGCAACAGCAGCACACCTGCTCTCATTGTGGACAGGGTCACTTCATTGTTTCCTGTTCTGGATTCAGGGAACTCTCACCAGCAGATCGCAGACGGGTAGTCACACAAAAGTCATTGTGTTATAATTGTTTGGGTAGACATTCATTTAAAAATTGCCAATCGAAGACGAGATGCAAGACTTGCGATAAAATGCATCACACCATGATTCACGTGGACCCATCCGTCGCTTCAACTGCAGTTGGTACTCCCTCATTACCCTTGGCTCCATCTCAACAACAATAGGAGGCAGGCGCAATCACTCTTGGTTTTTCTCACGCCCTGGATACCTCTCTTTTGGCTACAGCGGTAGCTGTTCTCATCACTGGGTCAGCACCTCACATGGTTAGAATTCTCATCGACCCTGGTTCAGAATTATCATTCATATCATCTGCATTGGTGGACTTGCTCAAAATCCCTCGAACTCATTCATCATTCTCAATACTTGGCATTGGCGCTTCAAAAGCTGGTCAAACTCACGGAAAGGCAGTGGTTATTCTCAAATCTGCATATCGAAATACTCAAGTGAAACTTCACGTTCATATTCTAAATTGTCTCACTTCGACCTTACCTTCTCAACCATGCGATGAAGGGACTTGGCCTCACATCAATAATCTATGTCTGGCCGATTCTTAATTTGGACATCCTCGAAAAATTACGAACCTATTGCTCAACTCTCAATCTTTGGTTGGTTGGTACTTGGTCCTTGCTCCTTGGAATCTGGCTCAATAAAACAATCATTTTCAATAGTACCTCTCAATCTGGACGCTTTACATGAAGCTATCTCAAAATTTTGGACATTGGAGGAAACCCCAAATTCTCAACTGGCAGCCTTGACAGCTGGTGAAAAGGAATGTGAAGAACACTTTTCAACCACACACTCACGAACTCAACAGGGAAGGTACATTGTCCGGCTTCCTCTCATCCAAGATCCTTCCGTGCTGGGTCATTCTCTTGGTTGTGCTCAAGCTTGTGTTCGAGGAATCATGAGACGATTATCAAAGGACGAAGATTACAAAAAATTGTATTTTGAGTTCATGGAGGAATATCTCAAATTGGGACACATGGTTCAAGTGCCAGCCGATTCAATCAACGTTACCCCTTGTTACTACCTGCCTCATCATGGTGTTCTCAAACTAGATAGCCTCACTACAAAACTGAGGGTAGTATTCAATGGTTCGGCTGCGACTTCATCTGGTTACTCTCTCAACGACATCATGCATACTGGACAAAATTTGCTTCTCAACATATTGGACGTTATCCTTTGGCTCAGGGTCTACAAATTTTTGTTCGTTACTGATGTCACAAAGATGTACAGGCAGATCTTGGTCCACCAAGATGATCAAGATTTACAAAGAATCATTTGGGTCGACAAACTTTTCAGGGAAATCCATTACAAATTGACAACAGTGACGTATGGCACTCGAGCAGCTCAATTCTTGGCTATCCGAGTGTTGTTACAACTCATAAAGGACGAAGGTGCCCGTTTTCCATTGGCAATCGACTCTCTCACATTTGGAAGGTATGCGGATGACATCTTTGGTGGCGCTGACTCTTTATCTCTTCTCAATGAAAAGGCTGCTCAATAAGAAGGATTGTGCATGGCGGGCGGGTTTCCACTAGCCAAATGGAATTCAAACAATCGGAAATTCTCAAAATTGGACCGCTCGACTCCACAATCAAATAGCTCAATCTCATTTAGTGATTGCACTGCCAAAATCCTCGGATTAACTTGGTCTCCTCAACGGGATATTATCATTGTGAAGCTCTGCTTACCAGAGGTGAGAAAAGTTATCTCGAAAAGAAACATCTTGTCGGAGGTGGCTCAAATCTTCGACCCAATTGGGATGGTCTCACCAGTCGTTATCAAGGCCAAAATTCTACTGCAGGAATTGTGGTTAGAGAAATTGAATTGGGATGAAGCAGTGCCAGCTTCAACCCAGAAAAAGTGGTTAGAAATCAGAGAAGATTTCAAAAATTTGGAAAAAATCTCACTACCCCGTTGGCTTGGAACACTTTCAAACTCAGTGGTCGATATTCATGGTTTCTCGGATGCTTCTCAATTCGCTATGGCTGCAGTTATCTACACGAGAGTTCAATCAACTAAGGGCATAACAGTTTCTTGGTTATGCTCAAAAACAAAGGTGGCCCCTCTCAAACCAGTTTCAATTCCAAGATTGGAATTAGTAGCTGCCCACATTCTCAGCAAACTGGTGCATCCTTTCTTATCGACCACGAAATTGGACATAAACTCTGTGATTCTTTGGACTGACTCCAAGACTGCTCTCGCATGGATTAGCTCTCACTCATCACGCTGGAAAGAGTTCGTGCGCAACAGGGTACACTCAATTCAAGAGTTGGTCCCTCAAGCGCACTGGAGGCATGTACCTGGTCACTGTAATCCAGCTGACTGTGCCTCTCGTGGTATTCTCACCTCTCAACTTGTTGGTCATCAGCTTTGGTGGAATGGACCACCGTGGCTTTCTCAACCAGAGGAATATTGGCCAGCTCCCGCTGCTCCCCTGGATCTACACGCTCTTCCAGAACAAAGAAAGTCTACACCAGTAGTGGCTGTTGCTCTTGACAAGGAACAGTGGAATCTCATACGCAGGTATTCATCTCTCACCAAATTATTAAGAATCACAGCTCTCTGTATGGTTGCAGTACAACGATTCAAGAGAAATTTCCAGCAGTCGTCAGTCATCTCGTCTGAGTTGCTTAACAAAGCAAAACAATTTTGGATTGGCTTCTCGCAACAACAAGATCTCTCTGATGAGATAAACCTGTTTTCGAGCTCAACGCTTCCAAAATCTCACCCTCTCAATAAATTGACACCATTTGTGGATGCTTACGGTATTTTGAGGCTTGGTGGTCGGTTAAATCAAACGAATTCGGGTTATTCGACCAAGCATCCAGCAATTCTCACTAGAAACGCACCTCTCAGAGCACTCATCATTGGTCAAGCTCACCTGGATTCTTTGCATGGAGGCACTCAACTTACCCTGTCGAAAGTTCGTCAGGAATATTGGTTCATTGGTGGCCGAGCTACTGTCAAGTCTCACATAGTGCATTGTGTGGTTTGCGCAAGACAGAGGGGTTCTCTAGCTCGGCAACTCATGGGACAACTACCCTTGGCCAGGGTAACTCCCTCTCGTCCTTTTTCCCACTCTGGTGTAGATTACGCTGGCCCTCTCAACATCACTTCTTGGAAAGGACGAGGTTCAAAAGTTTACAAAGGTTGGCTGTGCGTGTTTGTTTGCTTTTCATCATCGGCTGTACACTTGGAGACGGTCAGTGATTACTCAACAGACGGTTTTCTCGCTGCCTATAGAAGGTTTACATCAAGGAGGGGCTTGCCTTCTCACATGTACTCGGATTGTGGTACCAATTTTCAGGGTGCAGACAAAGAGTTGAGGACTCTATTCAGGCAAGCTCAATCTCAAGACACATCTTTGGCTAGGGTGTTGGCTCAAGATGGGACGAAATGGAATTTCAATCCACCTGCTGCCCCTCACATGGGTGGAAAATGGGAATCAGTTGTGAATTTAATAAAATTTCACCTGAAAAGGACAATTGGCGATACCGTACTTACCTTTGAGGAACTCATCACACTGCTCTCTCAAATAGAAGGTATTCTCAACTCGCGTCCATTGGAACCTCTCAGTGATGACCCTGAAGATCTTCAGTTTCTCACCCCTGGACACTTTCTCATTGGAACAGCTCTGAATGCGGTCCCAGAACCAAGCCTTCTGGATCTCAACTCGTCCAGGCTCTCTCGATGGCAACTTATACAGCAAAAAATTCAACAGTTTTGGAAGCAATGGTCTTCTAAATACATTCATCACTTGCAAACTATGTCTAAGTGGAAACATCCATTTTTTAACATCAATGTTGGTTCGATGGTCTTACTCACCAATGAGAATTCACCGCCTAGTAAGTGGCCCATGGCACGGGTCATTCAACTTCACCCTGGTAATGATGGACTTACTCGAGTGGTGACTCTCAAGACATCCTGTGCAACTCTCAAAAGACCGGTGACAAAATTGGTGGTTCTTCCAGTTTATTCGACTGATGGTGATCAACACATTGGTTGATGGCGGGCGGAATGTTGCGGAATTCATCAAATTTAAATATTCGCGCCCATGTTCGCAGTTGATGTCGTCGCCACGGCGTCTCTCGAAAATTAGCACTGCTAATCGTTAGCGGTTCAAAACCGCTGACTCACCTGCGCAGAGTATTGATTTTTCGCTCTGTCTCTCTCTCTCTCACGTGCCTTCAAGCTACGCGCTGCTGCTGCTAGCTCGACCGTTTTTATTATTCGTTTTTTTGGAAAAGCTTGTTGAAAGTATATCTCTTCGGCGTCCTGGCGACAATTTACAACTTTTCACAATTCGGTTTACGGCGATCAATAATAATCGGCCGCAATCGATTATTAGTGCGTAGTGAAGTGAATCGAGTACTGTAGTAAACACTTAGTGGTACAAGAGGTCATCTTAATCAGTCTCGTGGGAGGTTAGTCCGGCCCCACGTGGCAATTCTATTGGTGGTTCATCTTCACTGCGTAGCTTTCTTCACTCTTGGTTTTTCATCCAACTCTTGGCGGCTTTTCTCAATCATTGGATTTCTCAACTCCTGTTTTTCTCTCCTGGCTCTTGGGCCTCAAGTCTACACAATTGGTTTGGCTCTTTCTACTGGTACCTAAAAAGGGACAACTTGTTGACCACCAAGCCTGTTTTCTCATCTTGGTTAAGTTTGTCACATCACCAGGTAGGATTCAAGTGTAACAATAATTTACACTTGAATTTATCTTATATCAAAACCTACTTCAAGTTGCTTCAATAACAAGTGGCTTGATGCTCTCTAAAGGCTCTAATAATAAGTAACTTAAAATTTATTGTAGTTGATGAAATTTAAAACCGTAACTTGTATTTTGTATATTATGAGAATATATTAAGTTAATATAATTATAAAGTGTATTATTCAGGTAAAACCCTCCCTCACCAGCATCCGTATAACAAAGATATAAGAAAATCTGTAACAAAAACAATAAAAATCGATCTTAAAAAGATATATGAGGCGTTGGATGCAATAACGAGCTAACCCCTATGGGATTCCTCTGTACTTAGCTCGTTGTTGCATCCAACGCCTCATGCACACTTGCTTTGCTGACTACCTTACAATCGCATTCGAATTGAGCGCGTTTACACAATAAGTAAAACTCAAAGCAGTATGTCATCAAATCGAATCCACCAAACAATAAAAACCAACAAATAAGTCTCACATCCAGTTTAATAACCCGACTCTCTTTAACCTTGGCCATAAGCAAATAAACTTGCTCATGCACGTAGGGACTCTCATATACGAAACGCGCTTGTACCAGAAGCCGGGCTTGACTCCCACTTCCCTTCTGGAAATTGAGCAGCTGATAAACTTCCTGAGGAAAGTGAAGGGTAGAAGGGACGTGTTCGAAGTTACCACAAAGTACACATCAGACGTCTCGAGTCTGATCATATTCCTTGAGGTCCTTCAGGGGCTTGACCTTGGAACTAATCTGCTCAACAGAATTAAAAGGCTTATTAAAAAACTAAACAAAAGTCTAAATTCGGGTCTGCATACCCAGACCACGCAGTGTAGTCAAAAAGATAATTAAATTAAAATAAATAATATTTAAATCACATAATGGAACAACAGTATAATAATAATAATAAAAAAAATAAAATCAGCGGGGTCAGCAACACTGATCTCGATCAAGTGCCAAGTGTAACACAAGACAATAACGAGTGCCATAACTGTGATTTAAGAATTGTTTTTTGGAATGCACGCTGTATCAAGATAAGGCAAACCTCGCTTCGCTCGTGCGCGCATGCGCCGTCTTCGTTCTCAATCGACAAGTTCGCTTATTGCACAATGTACTACTTTCTATTATTCGGACCTTCGAACTCAACCTGTAGCAGACGACTCTGTCTGTAGTCTTTCAGCGGCAGGCAGTCTATGACGTAGGGGAGAGCCGGGTGATTCGAGCAGTTGCTATTTTTTCAAAGAAATTATAGTAAATAGTTGAAAAAAAAATAGGAAGCGATGAAATAGGCTTCATTTTATTATTTTACAAAAAAATTAAATCAAAATAATAAGTTCTTTTTTTTTTTTTTAATAAAAATGCCCGAATAGCCCGAATTGTTCAGAATCTCTTACTGCCCGAATAGCCCGCTCTCCTAACCTCAACTTCGAGTGAATAAAAATGGGACATATATACGTTTGAATAGTTAAGTATTGATGGATTTTATTATTTAAGTACCTAAGGAGTGATTTGTTGATAAAATAAAGTCTTCCACTTGCATTTTAATATTAAAATTCTCAAAGTGCCCGAATAGCCCGCTGAAAAATGCCCGAATAGCCCGCAGCAGTGCTCGAATAGCCCGTCTGATATTGTGTCAGTTTTTATTATTTACAAATTTTTCTATCATCATACAAGAGCTAAGCTCACGGATACTTATTCACAAATAGTTCATCTGTAAAAATAAATTATTTTCAAATGCAAAAATTAATAAATTTTATTTTTATTAAATAAAGTTTATGGGTCTCGGTCAAACTGCCCGAATTACCCGGCTCTCCCCTAGTTATGAGCTTATGTTTATCAATTTCTTATGCTTTTTACTTATAATGTACTAAACAGATTATTGAAAAAATGCGAGTAAGTGAATATTATAGCCTATAAATTATTGTCTATGCTCAAGTACATAGAAAATAGATGACTATTTTCTAACCCATTTATTTCTCCAACCTATTTATATGATGCCGTATGATAACTATTATGAAAAATTTAAGCTGTTTAGATGATAATTATCAAAAAAGTCAGCTTTTAATTAAAAAAATAAAGAGCCGTGGTAGCTCAACGGGTTAGATTCTCACGCCGAGGGCCTGAGATCAATCAGCACCTCTGAATGTTAATTTCATGTGCTTAATACCGCGATTCTAACCGGTGGGCATAGCTCGATCGGAGACCTACAATAACTGCTCTCACGATTGAAATGTGCTCCCCACAAAGGTCATAAGTTTGAGTCCGGATAGAAACATACCGCCCCCGCGGATGGGCTTCGAGAACCAAGAACGGGAACAGCAGCGGGCGATCGAGCTGTACTCAATACTGAGGCCACGATCATCTTTGTATAGGTTTTCTCCCTATCGGCTATTCTGCGCTGAGTCAGGAGACTGGGAATTGATAAGGGGGAGAGGGCCTCTTCCAATGTCGAAATTAAAAGACTTCGGTTGAAGAGCAACTTACCTCTCAGCTGAAAGGCAATGCGGTCAATTTGATATGCAATACGCTAATAATATAAACCAGCTACTCTACTCTCGCAATTATTACGGTATGCAAGTACTTACCTCGGAATTAAAAGAACAAGATTAAAAAAAGGTAAAAAGAAAAAGAAAAGACCCACGTTGAACGATATTAATTGGTAACGCCTGCTCGTCAGCAATACGTTTAACGCGGCGTAAAACGGATATTTTTTACGGTTACGTCAAAATCTTAAAATCTAGATAATCGAAGCAGTGCGCAATCACCACTATTGCTGCCAAAGTAGCGGCAGCTTGAAAGATTCTTTTCTCAACCACTGGAGAAAGAGGAGCGCGAAACAATCAGCGCGGCAAACGACGAAGGCGCTAATTGAAGCAGGGTGATCACCTTCGCTGGTGACGACCCCCATTCCCCAATGCTGACCCTTTCAGAGTCACGAGAAGAAAATATGATTGGCTCCTGAGAATTGGGTTCCGATGCCTATAAAAATGTCGCCCCGAGCCCGAGGGGTGGCGTTTAAATTTTTTTTTTACTTTTCTAAACGCATCAGTTTATTTTACCTAACGTCCTTAT
The DNA here is from genome assembly GCA_038277355.1 of Encarsia formosa. Classification (NCBI taxonomy): domain Eukaryota; kingdom Metazoa; phylum Arthropoda; class Insecta; order Hymenoptera; family Aphelinidae; genus Encarsia; species Encarsia formosa. The sequence continues at coordinate 26,152,231 of CM076187.1, forward strand.
TACAAAATCGATTAATTCGAGTGGCATCGTATACAAAGAAGTCTCGAATTTGTGTGCTCCATGATTAACAGCGACAGTTTTTGATCTCGTGTTCTTTTTTCTCTTCTCTACGTCGAGAAAATAAATCTACCGTATTTACCCATGTATAAGACGCTCCTGTAGATAAGACGCACCCCAAGTTTTGAACGGAGAAAAATGGAAAAAAATAAGCAGCCGTAGATAAGACGCACCCCGGTTTCTAGATAAATAGCAGAGAAAAAAATGAATCAAATTATGTAATTATTTATGTAAAAATTATGTAAATAATGGTATGTAAATACTTTACCCGGTACTTGAGATTAGCTCAAGATTTATCGCTAATTTACTAGGTGCGGTGTCTTTAAACTGTAATGGTTATTGAAGGAAACTTCATTTGAAAGTTCGTGGGCGAATTGATCGCACCAGGTGCCAGACGGTCAATACAACAGGTGCAAATTCGGGCAGACGAATTTTGGCATTCTAGGATTCGATTTGTAACCACCAACACGGATTTTTCCTAGCTGTCGCGAATTCTTGTCAATCGTTTGTTTAACGTGATAAATTGTTTACGGTAACAGTAGTTCAGTTTAATTAACGAAATGATTGATTGGAGGTGTTCGGCGTGCTGTGTTAAAGCTGAGTTTTGGCAGGATTCTTCCAGGAGACTTCAGCGAGTGCAACCGGCACCGAGGCCACTGTCAAAGGCCAGGTAGTGACGCAGAGCGAGAAACAAATCCAGTACTTTTGGTTTTCGTGTGTTGCGTGGTGATCACTGAATATTAGGGCTTAACTAATTGTAAGCAGTGTGAGTGATCGAGTCGAGACTGTGGGGCGAGTGAGGAAAGTCTTATCACTCGAAAACTGTCTTTTTCTCTAGTGTAGAGACATCGTGCGCAGGTATTTCAATCGAAGCTGGTTAAAAACCGTTAGAATTTTGAAATTTTGTTTACCAGCCAAAGGAATAAGTTTGTTTTTAAAATTATCTCGCGAGCAACACGGTGGTTGCTTATTCATGTATTAGTTTTAGGTTGTTTTTTTTTTTTTTAATAAAAATTAAAAATCAAATTGGTCTGTTTGGACTACCGTGTTCCTTCATTCGCTTTTGCTATAGGTAAAACCCCGCCCACTACTGACATAAACGGGTTAGTCCGATCATGGGAATTGAAGGTATTTAATTCGTGATAATAATTAAGCATGTCTTGATTATTATCAGATATCGAAGATAATTGGAAAGTACACAGGCTAGTGTACTTTCATTGTTCATAGCTGACCGAAAAGCTACGAGGGTTTTCACGTTCAGGTCGAGCGTGATCCTGTTTAAACTAATTCGGCCACTGTAATAAAACACGTAAGTGTTTGTAAACGAAATTTTTATTCTTGAGGACCTACCTATTAGCTTTGGGTAGCAGTGGTTGACCAAGTAGCGACAGGCGAGCTCTAATGAGCTTAATAGTGACAGGTTCGAGGAAAAATCAGAAAAAATACGTGAATAGCAGCTGAAATTTTTTTTTTTTACCACAGAAAAAACATACGGTCATAGACCTCCAACTTCATTACGCCCATGAAAAGTAGAAAGCCAAGAGGTCTTCTTACTTTAATCAACTAATTAATTTTTTTTTTTACACGTACAAAACACGGTGTTATGCGAATAAATTCCCCATGAAGTTTTTTGTCATTCCGAGAATCGTCATTCTCTTTATAGCTAAGCTCACTGTCTCAAAATTGATTAAGTTTTTTTTATCGCTGAAGTTGTGATATTAATATATAATTTAAGTAATTATATTGTTAACCTCTTTTTTACTATACCCTCAAATTTTGTTAAAGGTAAGATAAATAAATTGATGAAAGAAGAAGATAGAGGAGAATCACAATAATCATATTATTTTATTATCAATATAGCTACACTAACTAGTAAATAAATCCCAATACATTTATACTTCATAAATATTATTGATATTTTATAAAAAACATGAAGATATATTAAGTTTATTTTTGCTAAAATAAATTTTATATTCTAAAGCTTGATTAATTTTTTTTTATCTCATCAGCCAGTTACATATTTAGAATTTTGGAACTTTTTCTTGTACAACAAAAAATCATAATTAGATTTTGAAGTTTGAATAACATAAAACGTATTTAACTAAACAAAAAAATTAGAATGAGAGAAAGACGAAAATTGTGCCAATAATTCAGACACAAACATTCGCACGTCAGACTGCTTCATTTCCAGAGAAATCCTTCAAATAAGCAATAAGCAATAATTAAAAAAAATACTATCTATCCTTTATCGGTCTTACAGTCTAACCACTAAGACTGATACAAATATTTTGTGATTATTTCTTTTAGGACAGTCGATATAAAGATTTATCTAATTTGCTATCGATCCTTTTATTTCTATCATAAAAAATCGGTTGGCACGGTCGGATTTTCATGGTTTGAAAATAATTTAATTGTTTAAATAACTATTTCAGGCAACTTGTCATGACGATTCACGCTACCTTTTTAAATTTTTTTATTGTTTTGAAGAATTTTCACCAAAATTTACAAACTGGGCAATTAAAAATTAGCTTTTATAGCAAATCCACCAAATTCTGTTTATTTCTATTTTATTTATTTTTCAGTAATTATGAAACTTTTTCCATTAAAAAAAAAAATAATAATAAATAAACGTAGCATGAATCGTCATAACATATTGCCTGAAATAATCATTTGAACAATCAAATTATTATAAAAAAAAAAATAAAAAATGAAAAATCGACTATGCCAATCGGTTTAGAAAAAAAAAATGAACAAAAGGATAGATAGTTTTTTTCAATTAAAAGCTGAATTTTTTTATAATCATCATCGAAACAACTTGAATTTTTCATAATAGTCATCGTACGGCACCATATGATAAGATTAGGGCTATCTACTGGTAATGTGTTTTAATAAGAGACAATAATTAAATAAAGGCGGTAATATTCATTAAGTCATATTTTTACAATAATCTACTTAGTAGATTAAAAATCAAGAGCAAAAGGAATTGATAAAAATTAGTTTATAAACACATTGTTGACTACCTGCTAAAAGACTCGGTGCCTTTAGACAGTGTCGTCTGCTACTGGTTGAGTTTGAAGGTTCAAATAATAGAAAAACTTTTTTTTTTTTTTAAGTTTTTTTGCTTCAGGCTGATGAACCAAGTATAAAGTTATATTTTATTATTCACATCGGCATGTCCAGATTTTTTTTTTTAATCGTCATCGTCTGCTCGTCAGACAGCACAAGTTTTTCTGTGATTGCAGTAGTTAGTTTTGCTGAAATTCAACCCATTCTTTATTGTGAATTGATTCTAAATCTGTAAATCATTTATTGTGAAGTTTCTGCACTCATAATAACTATTATGTGATAAAATTTTGCCTGCTGAGATCCATAATTTAAGTGTTACAGTGCAATATAGTGTTTGAAGTTAATCCGATTTTAATAAGCGTATACTGAACTCCTCGCTAAGCAGTGTATTGCCTCCCCCACACTTTGATAAAAAGCAAAGTGGCGGGAAAAGGAACTAGTGGCGAGGAGAGCGCAAGGCGTTGAGATTAGTATCCATTAATATCAATTAAGGTAAAGACGCGTTAGAGTAAATCTAAATTCGCGAGTAAAACTTCCCGACTAGAGTTCTAACGTAATTATAATTTACTTCGTGTAGTTCCGTAGAGTTTCAATACGTTATTGTACTGAATCACTGTAACGTAAAGACCTAATAAATATTTCACAATCGTGTAATATCGGTGTGGTGACTTATTATTTCCTGTTGAACCGCACCCAGGCTACGGTCATCCAGAGCAGCACCGAGAAGGAACAGTCGTCGAAGCCATCCGGATTGTAAGGTAAGGTGTAGTCAGTAAGTTCGCGACCAAAATAGATAATTAACATTTAGTAGGTCTAGAAAAATTACCTTCCTGTTGTCCTCATACGCATGTCCGTTCTCCCTTCCCGGGCTGCTTAATTTAGGGAGCTGTTAAGTGTCACTGAACAAATTTCAGGAACTTGAGCAAAAAAATGCGGTCCTAATTCAGCGGGTGTCAGCCCTGATCTCTGTGCGCAAAAACTTGACCACAGATCTTGTGGTTAGTGGACTATTTGTTTCCGAGGGTGCTAATCCTAGAGTCCTCGCCTACTAGGTGCTGAAAATGGTTTATTCTGATACTGATTTGAGAGACATTGCTGCAGTACGTCAACTCAACAAGACCATAGCTCCATCAGCCTCCGGGAGTAAGCCTGGAAAACGGGCCTTGGCAACCGTCTGTAGGTGAAGACTTACCCAGGCTCCGGAAACTGAGACGTCATCTACGACGACCACCGTCGATACTGGTAACCCTTCAGTCTCGACCACTGCTCAAAGCCATCATCTCGTCCAAGGTCAGATTTGGTAAGCTTCGCACGTCGGGTCTACGTGGTGCATTGCCGCAAGACCCCAATCCGGAGTCCCTAACCCATCAATACAAATATCTACCTGGATACAAATTCAAGCTCAATAACCTCGTACGCCGCAGAACCTCTAAAAAGGACTCTGATTTCGTTTGCTTCGTGAGCGACGGTGACATCTACGTCAGGAGAAAGGAAAGCGATAAACCTACAGTCATAAACTCTGAGGAAGATCTGAACCGTTTTTTGTCATCGTAGACCTTTACCAACGTCTGCTTGCTGTGAGACCCTTGCTCTCCCAAGGTAACATCTCATCAACACTCACTCTCAAAAAGTATCATAATACATCTGACATTCCTTGCTCATCTCATACATCTCAATCATTTACTTGCACCAGCCCAATACATACTTATATTCATCACCTAGTTCTTAACCGTCCAAGCGTCAGCCATGGACTCGCCTTGAGGTCTGTTTGATTAACGCTAATTCACTGAGGGCCAAATAAGGCACTTTCTTTCGAATCGCTCCTTGGTGCTACTTACCGTCACAGAAGAGCTGGTTAAGACCCTCGATTGAGAGCTCGCTCATCTCGCTGGATGATTACATACTGCTCAGGGGTGATTGTAACACTCGGGGAGGAAGAGTTGCGCTTTATATTCATAAGTCGTTATCCGTGAAGCATCTCTGCTCATCCACCTCAGAGTGGAGGGGTGAACTTGGTCTTCCGATATACTTGTTTTGTAAGTTAAGTTTTATGGGGTTAATCCCATCTTTGTAGGTGTGGTGTATAGGCTCCCACGCGCGCCAGTTTTGTGCATGACCTTCGCGAGAGCATGCAGGATTACAGCACCAAGGTCATTCTTGGTGACTCGTCATCGGGTGATACCAACTTTGTGCGCACTCTTATCGCGGAGCATTCTTTCTAGTCGGTACCGTATGGACCTACACATCACACTGCGCGCTCTGACACCTGGCTCGATTACAGACGATACAAACGCTCAACACTGGAGATAGAACTATACGAATACAGACTTGCTCCCAACTTTACACACGAACAGATTGAGACAGTTAGACTCGAATTTCACTAGCATCGGCTCCGAAACTTGGCTGACCCTCGGCAGTTTAAGAAGGAGCTTAAGCACTTGGGAATTTCTCCTAAACCTGAAAAAATCTCGCCAATTTTACTGCTGAGGAACTCAATGCCCACTTCGCCTCTGTGTCGTTTTGTTGCTGCTGCTCCTGCCCTCTCTGAGTACTGGGATAATCTAAGTAACAGGAACGGCATGAGCCTGTTTTAATTCACTGAAGTCTCACTCAGTGGCATCGTGATCGCTGTGAACCGTCTTTCTCGCAGGCTGTGAGAGTTAATCAACTTCCACTGAACTTTATTCATTCTGCCCTTCCCTCTATAGGCCCTTTATCCAACACATCTTTAATAAATCTTTGACAGTTTCAACCTTTCCTGACCAATGGAAGCAATCTATCGTGGTTGCTCTCAATAAAGTTTCTTCTTCTGAGTGCTTCGTCAACTTTCGCCCTATCTCTCTGCTTAGTTTTTTGTCCAAGATATTGGAGAGATTGGTTTTTAATCAGATGTCTGCATTTGTTGAATCTGAGGGACTCATGGACAAATTTCAGTCGGGTTTCAGAGCTAATCACATACCCAAACTGCCTTACTCAAATTTACTGACGACGTACACCGTGGAATGGAAAGAAAACTAATCACTGCACTGGTACTGTTTGACTTTTGCAAGGCTTTCGATTCAATTGATCGCCTCTGGCGTGTGTCATACTGTTTTTGCGGACGATCTGCAAATATATCTGCAGAGCCGAATCAAGGACTTTGCTCAACTATTTGACCGGTGTCACATCCGTATGCGACTTCTTTCGCTTTTATTTTAATAAAAGTGTAGGGAGCATACTGGGGTGAAATCCCCCAGATCGTAATTTTTTACCGCCCCGTTGTGGAAATTTCCTTTTCTTTTTGGTGGGGGGCCACCCCCGCTAAAACCGAGACCTGCGCGACTTTTCGGCACGTACACAAAACATATATAAGGACCACGGATAGCCCAGTAGGGTGTCGAGTCGAGTCGAGAGTAGGGAGCCGAGAGTAGCCAGTCGAGCATAAGCAGACGAGCTTAGAAGAGGGTAGGGACACCCGCAAGAGTGTCGTCAGTTCGAAAATTAGTTAGAGTCCGCGGTTCAAGTCAGCCGTCTGACATCCGTGTTTTTGAAGTTGTAACAGTGCTTGAGGTTTAGTGTTTTTCTCATTAAATGTTGTTCGTGTACTTCTTGAATTTTATTTCAACTACCCTTTCTAGATAGATTAGTGCTTAAATAATTTATTCTACGGTACCAGAGCCTGGGACTCCAAGGATCTTCAGCAGCACAGTAAGTACTCCTTGACTTAGATCCACTCGTATCAGCGGCAAAGAAATCGCAAGGCCACACAGTGGCAAACGGGTTAGACCTAGGCCTCTCGCAGGTTTTGGTCTAAGTAGTTTAAAGGTTTAATCGACCTTTAACACCGGCTTAGCCGAAATCCGGAATGGATAGCGGAATGGGTTGGGAAAACAAAGGCTATGATCTTAGGATCACATATTATGTGGACAGGGTCACTGAGACTGGCGTGGGCTCACTGACTTTATATGATTCTAGCATTCCAATTATATAATCTGTGCGTAGCTTGGGAGGTTGTTCTCGATTCGAGACTGAATTCAAAGGATCATGTCTCGCAGATTTGCAAGAGATCTAATGCTCTCATGCAGGCTTAACTGTTTCAGACGAAGTATCACTCTCAAGCTGAGAAGACATCTTATTCAGACGTTAATCTTTCCTATGGTGGACTACTGCTTTCTGGTGTACTGCAGTGGTTCTGCTGAGCAAAATCTTAGGATACAGCGTGTTCTCAATAGGAAGATTCGTTATATTTACGGTATTCAAAAGTGTGAGTGTGTTACCCCATATAGACGGGAGCTCGGATGGCTTCGTGCAGAAAGTCGACGTGACTACTTTGCAGCCTGACTGCTCTTTCAGATCTTGAGGACTAGCTGTCCAAATTTTTTGGTGGTTTTTTTTTATTACTCGGTCACGCCCTACTCGGGATGTGAACCCAGTCACTCTCATTGTATCTGGCTGTCATACGGACTTTTTGAGAAACTCTTTTCATATTTTAACTATCATCTTATGAAATTCCCTCCCATCTCACATCCACAACGCTCTATCTCTTCACACCTTTATATCACGCGTTAAAAATCATTTTTTTTTCTAGAAGGGGAGCGATGAATCTCACGATACTGTCTAATGAACTGAACGGATATTCAGAAGAAATGGTCTGATAAAATTCCATTGATCTGCTGTGTGTCTGTGCTTGGTGAAGTGATACTCTATTTTACAATCTGTATACAATGATTGAACTTGATTAATTTACATTGACTATTTATACTAGTCCTTGTATCGAGTCATGCTTCCTAGGAAATTTGTGGCCTCACACAAGAGACAGCGAATATTCTGTTATATTACTCTGCATAATTACGTGTTATTAACTTAATTAATTTTTATTTTAATTTTTTTATTATCATCACTAGATTTACTGTTAACTATTGTTGAAATAATTTACACATTTACTTATGTATCTTTATGTATTCTGTAATTTTGTACAGTATAATGTACATTGAATGAAAATATCCAATCAAATTAAAAATTTGATGTGCCATCTTAAAAAAACATATTTTACAAGAATTCACACTTTCAATAATAAAATGATTTAAACAATAGTTTTTTTGAGCACATTATTCGGATTAGTCTTAAATTATTTGTACCAGTATTTAGTTTTAGACGAACGTGCATTTGAAAAATTTGTATGACACCTGAGCATGTGAAAACTTGAATAAATGAATTTTTCTTTTTCATCAAAATCGTACCTATTTCAAAGTTTTGCCATTTCTCGAAAAATGCAGCAAAATCTTTTAACTGATTGCAAAACATTCCGTGATCTCAGTATAAATACCCCCATCAGTCTTCAATACGTAAAAAGACGTGTCTGAAAAAATTACAGCAGACAATATTTTCAAAATTTGGTCCCACCCACAGCGTTTCCTTACGTTTTTTTTGGGTAAAATCAAATTTTTTAAATATGCGCATAAGATTTTCAGCTTCTACATTCGTTTCCACAATCTTAAAGTGTGCAGATCTAAATTATTAATCAATCATATATTCAAAAAATATTGTCTAAACCTTTTTATAGGGCCCTGACAGTAAAAATAAGAGTTTGGCAAATTTGCTCGCATAGTATAAAAACACCCTACAGTTCAATTCTACCTTTTGGCTTTATTTTCGAACGCCACAGGTTTTAATATTACCTTTTTTGATATAAGATCATTGCGTTCACTGCCTGCTGGTAGCCGTGGAAAGCTACCGACTACATCAAAAGATAGCTTATTTCAAGAGCTTTCCAACAATGTACAAAGTGCATAAAAAGATGCAGAACTGCCGATTTACTCGAAAATAACGCATTATTATGTAGAACACACTGAGAAAAGGATGCGAGAGTGAAAACGATGTTGAGAGCGCTGCGAACAATTTCATCGTCTGCTTTGATAAACAGCGTGCATTGCACTGCGTTTCGTCATGCATGCATCACAAAAACTAAATAACCAGCGCTGTGATTTTTGACGCACCATTTGTTTGCATCACGTTAGGTTATGCTGCATTAATATTGATGGCGTTGCGCGCCTTCTTGTGATGCTCATTTGGGGCGCACTGATTTTGTTCACGCACCCTTCCCGCACACGGATAGGACTCGGCCGGCTAAAACAGCCGGTAATCATACCGGGGAAAAAGTCGGGTAAACTTACGCCCGAAAAATCGGCGTCCGAGTGCTGCCAGCTGGGCTGCAGCGCTGGAGCTTGATGCAGGCAGGCCCATCCGCTTTTTTAAAAAACGATGTTAATTTTTACCTGTTTGAAGAATCTCTTTGAAACTTTACAGAAATGTTCTTCAGGACCTAATAAACAACTTCCTCGCTTGAAGTTTTTTCAAATATGAATTTTTATACTTACTTTTTTAAATCAAAGTTTTAGGTTTCAAACCACTAAATTTTTTTTTTAAACGTTAATTACGTGGTTCTGAAATTTTTTAAAAATATTTGAACAATTCTATTGGCACCGGAAAGGGTTCAAACACATAATGCTGAAATTTCATTAAAAAATATCGACTGGTTTCCGAGTTCTTGCGAGTTGAACTGAAAATGTAAGAAAATGCATAAATCGATAAAAATATAAGTTTTTACTCAACTCGCAAGAACTCGGAAACCAGTCGATATTTTTTGATGAAATTTCAGCATTATGTTTTTGAACCCTTTCCGATTCCAATGGAATTGTTCAAATATTTTTAAAAATTTTCAGAACCGCGTAATTAACGTTTAAAAAAAAAATTTAGCGGTTTATAACCTAAAACTTTGGTTTAAAAAAGTAAGCATAAAAGTTCATATTTGAAAAAACTTCAAGCGAGGAAGTTGTTCATTAGTTCCTGAAGAACATTTCTGTAAAGTTTCAAAGAGATTCTTCAAACAGGTAAAAATTAACACCGTTTTTTAAAAAGCGGATGGGCCTGTCTGCATCAAGCTCCAGCGCTGCAGCCCAGCTGGCAGCACTCGGCCGCGGTATACCTATATATAGGCTTCGGGAAAAAAACAGCAACCTTACGCCGATTTTTCGGGCGTAAGTTTACCCAAATTTTTCCCCGGAATGATTACCGGCTGTTCTAGCCGTGCAGTGCAATTGAAAACTTATTTCCGGAAAGAAGTTTTCAATTAGGTGGGTCCTATAAGATTGAGCCCAGGGTCTTATTTTGAGCCCCATGGACCCAAACTCCGTTTAAAAAAATGAGAATTCTTACTTCTGACACTGGATTTAGAAGGAGTGAAAAGTTTTATGATTTTAAGTATTTTTAAGGAATTTTTTTTTTTTTTTTTAGCTTTAGTAGCGCCCTGCGAAGATTATTTCGCTTTTAACTCTTGAGTACTGATAAAGTCCTTTAAAACGCAATGTTGTGTAGCACAGGTCAAAATTTTGGGCCAACAAACTTTCACATTGCGGGTTATACACAAGAGGTGCGTTTTTTAGAAGTTAATAAGGGCTAGAGAGAAATAGGTCATGTGGGGCTTTACGAAGGCCCATAGAAAATTTTAAAAATACCTTAAAATCGTAAAATTTTCCAAATCCAGGGTTAAAAATAGGGATTCTCATTTGAAGAAATGGAGTTTGGGTTCGTAGGGCCCAAAATAAGCCACTGTGTTTAATCTCGTAGGGCCCACTCGATCGAAAGTTTTTTCTCAGAAACTTTCACATTACCAGGGTTGATCAACGATCCAAAGTTGGGTATTTTCAAAAAAATCAGTAAAAAAATAAGTCCAGATCCGAAATTATTCAATAATAATTTTTGATAAGAATATTCAAATGATGACAGATTAAGACTCAATGTTCGAACTGAACCTGTTTAACAAGATATTTTTACGAAATACCAACAGCTTTAAGTAGTCGATAAACAGCTTCAGTGTGAGCAAATGAGTCTTATTCTGTCGTCATTCAAATATTTTTATAAAAAATTATTATTAAGGTGGTTTTCTACCAAATGCTTGACAATAGAGAATCAGCTCAAATTTTCTGGAGGTGTTTATTAGATATTAATAAACATTTCTACGAAGTCTGATCAAAATTGACCATATAGTTTAAAAGTTATAGAAAGTTAAAGATTGAATTTTTTTCATTACGCGTATGGCCGCTACGCTGAAAAAGTATACTAAGTTATTGATATTTGTCTTCTAACAATAGAGATCCTTTAGAAAAAACACATACATATAGTTTCACTATCAAAGAATTCATTTCTTGAAACTGCAAAAAATTGACCTATTGAGCCAAAATTCCTGAAGTGGGCCACTAAAAATCAACTGTTCGATTTTCAAAATTCTTTTTACGTAGGGTTGAAGCATTATATGTAAAAACGAAGTCCCCAAAATATTTTTAAAAAATTTTAATTTTTGTAAAAGTTATAAACAATATAATTATGAGGCTCTTTTTTTATCAGCTGTAACTTTGGAAATACTTGATAAAAGTTTACGAAATTTTAATGGCAAGTCAAAAAACTATCAAAAAACATAAAAAGATTTTCATTTTGCAAAAAAAAATTAAAGATTCAAGTAACTTCTCATATGGCTAGGGTGGATTTTTTTTTCTGCATTTTGAAGCTAAAACCCTTGACTAATGAAATCTGCAATAAAAAATCAGTAATATTCATTAGAAAAAAAGGTATGATTTTTAAACATTGTAGTACGGGCGCGCGTACACCGCCCTCGCCAATCGTCCGCCTGCAGCCGCGGCCGGGTCCAGCACGGCTCGCCACGCTCGACACGTACGCAACTGCAACTGAGCTTTGACATGCTTTTTTTGTATAATTGTGACTGTTTAAAAAGCTAAATGACTTATAATAATGTTTACTCATTAATTTATTATAAATAATACATTTCAGCACACTTTGTGTACGTCAGCCACAGAATACTTTGAAAATACTTTACTCTCTAAGCTTTTCGCGTCAATTGCTTTATAGCAGTGGTATCGCTGAGTCCCAACGATAGTTTTTGTTGTACCAAAGCGTGGCTCCAATTTTTTTAAATTTCTGTTATATTCATCTAATAAAACAATGTCAAAACTTATCTTCTTGAAATGACCTCGAGCCCATTCAAAAAGCTGTTTGACATTTGCAATGGGCTTATCTTGCAAAAAAGCACGGTATGCCAATCTTTTCACACTACCACCAATATCGTCGCAAGCTCCCTTGCCATGGGAGGTTGCGAAGAAGTTCCAGTCAGCTTTAAATCTAAAATCTTGTTCATGGAAAGCCAAATTTGAATTAGATTTGTTCTTGTATTAAGAACTCGCTCCGTCAGAGAAATAGAAAATTTTTTTTACATTATGCGTTTCAAATTTTATTTTAGAAAAAAAATCATTTTAGGGTTATAAAGATGAACTCCTGTGGCGTTATGCTCTGTCTGTTCAGAAAAAACAACGAAATTTATGTTCTCTAATTTGTTGTTTTCTCTGTAATAAATTACATATACGTGTAACGTTACTTGAGTTTTATTCCAATGCTGCGATTGGATAGCATCTTGAAATTCTAAAGAGTGATTTTCAGAAAAATCAAGCATGACAATGAATTCGCCTTCAGCCAGTTTTTCTTTTAGTTCATCTAAATAATCTCCCTGGGCTTTAGAAATAAAATCATGTACCAAAACGTCTGTCAACTCAACTGATAATACAAAAAAAAGCATGTCACACTCTAGCTCTCAACTGATTATACAAAAATTATACAAAAAAAAGCATGTCAAAGCTCAGTTGCAGTTGCGTACGTGTCGAGCGTGGCAAGCCGTGCAGGGCCGGATTAAGATTTTTGAGGCCCGGGGCTATCAAAATTATGAGCCCCCCCCCTCCCACTCTTCTATTCTGCCTAAAATAAATACAATAGTAAAATTTATTTTAGTACAAAAAATTATAAAATTATCAATCAAGTAACATGCATTTTTACTTATAATAAAATATACATGCATACATAACAATATTATTATTATTTTTATTTCAAGCTGATGGTTTTTTTTCGAACTGTAGGTTGAGTTTATTTTAAATAAAAATTACTAGTTAAAAAAAATTTTCATAAAAATTTATTATGTTACAAGAAAGCTACATTACTAAATCATAAATTAATAACTATATGAGTTTTTTTCTATTTTTTGCTTGAACAAACTCTTCAATTATTTCTTCGAAATTTAATGATAAAAGTAATTTTTTTTCAATGGTCAATATTGCTAAAGATGTTAAACGATCATTAACCATAGTCGACCGGAGCAAATTTTTTATTCTTTTCAAAACTGAAAATGATCTTTCTGCCGAACAATTAGCTATTGGGATTGTTAAAAATAAACGATATATTACATAAATATTAGGGTATAAATCAATATAATATTCAGCAATCCAATTCAACACTTTTAACGGATTTAATCTGCTATCACCAGCTACTCCATTTTGTTTGTCTCCCTTTTTTTCATGAGAAAAAGTTCCTTTGGGCTGCAACCTAGTATGCGGAATAAATTGTTCAAATTCGTTGAGTAGCTCATTGTAATCTAAATCTTCAGAGTAAGTATCTGAAAGTCTTTTTATATGATCTTTAAGCTCAGAAGACGTTATATCCAAAAGATTTGAAAGAAAACCAAATAATGTGGTAATGAAATTATAAGCTTCACTACGCTTTTTCAACTCAGATATCAGTTTATCAATTATTATGTAGAAAGTATTTATTCGAAAGTTATCGGATGCGCTCAAGGCTTCAATTGCAGTTGTACCATCGTTTAATTTTTTAGTTATAATTCTTTTGCCAAATGTAGTGTACTCTTGATTTACGTAAGAACTAAGCGCCTTTGCATCTGTTTCAATTGTTGAAAATTCATCTCTTAACTTGTTTACGTATTCAACTAAAGACAAAAGTGATGTATTTGCACTGCATAAATCCAATTCAACTTTTTGCACAAACTGACAAGTTCCGTGAAAGCGATCCAAAATACGATACCAGAACACAGCCATGAAACAATATTCTAACTTAACGAGATTCTTTAAGAAAGATTCTGCTTCGTGTCTGGCGTCGGGTTTTTGATTAACATCTGTGGATAAGTTTACAAGAGAATCATAAATTCCATCAAAATTTTTATTTAAATTTTTTGCGGCATCTCTTCTGCAAGATCATTGAGTTGCTGATAAGCTGGTCAGTTTTGAATTGTTAAGTTTTAAAATATCCCATCTATGTGTTGATGCACTAAAAAATGCGTATAAACTCTGCAAAATACCGAAATAATTTATTGACATTGTACATACACTAGCACAGCACACGCCGACCAAATTTAATGAGTGTCCAACACAAGGGACGTAAAATGCTAGCTTGTTTTTTTTCATCACATGTGCTTGTAAGCCGTTGTAAGGTCCAGACATGTTTGCTGCATTATCATAAGTTTGAGCACGGCAGTCATTGATGTCTAATTTATGATGTTCAAGTAAATCAAAGGTTTTGTCTGCCAAAGACTTGCCTGTGTGACAATTTATTGGTAAAAAACCAAAAAATCTTTCATGAACAGCCTCATTCAAATAGTAACGGAAAATTACAGAAAGTTGATCGACGTGTGATACATCAGGAGTGGAATCCAAAATTATACTCCAATATTTAGCATTTTTCATTTCGTCTTTTATTCGATTTAGAACTTTTTGAGCCATAATCTGTATAAATTCTTCGAAAATGGTTTTGGATAAGTAAGACGCGTTTCCGCGACCTTTATTGGCATAAATTTCAATGTGTTGTTTCAATAAAGGATCATACTTAGCTAATAATTCAATAGCACCCAAAAAGTTTCCATTATTTGTTGAGCCTATTTTTTCTTCAGTCCCTCGAAATGCGAGTCCATTTACAGGTAGATAAATAATGACATCCACAACTCTTCTCAAAATTTCAGTCCAGTACTCTGATTCGGATCTTAGATCTTTTATTAGTTTTTTGTCAATGTACGAGCATTTTTTGTAATTTATATAATTCAATATACAACGTCTATGTTCACGAGAGCTTTCATGCCCACAAATTGACTCACCAGTTTTTTTCCAGTTAGAAAATCCTTTTTTTACAAATACATTATCTTGATCCGATGAGAATAATTTACAAACATGACAAAAAATTTTTCCAGTAGACTCAGAATACATTAACCATAATCGCTCACGTACTTCACCATTATTCTTTATTTTCTCGAAATATTTTTCAGAGAAGAATCTATTTTGATTTTCATAACTGCGTTTCGATGCTTGAAAGTTTGAATTTTTATTTTGAAAATATAAGTGGCCTTTTTTCAAATACTGTTCACGTTTGATTTTATCATTATTGATTTTTTGAGGCCAAAGAGCTGGATCTTGGAATAAGTTTCCTAAGAAAAAAGTATATAAAAAATGTAAATTAAAATGATTTAAATAGCCCAAATATCAATGTATCATTTTTTTTTTATTACTATTGAATGTTTATAATGATTAAGAATAAAAAATATAGTAATATTAGGTGTATAAAAATTTTTAAAGGAAAAAAATTAAATTTAAAATGATTTTTATCAAAAAAACATACCTGCTTCATGATTTTCATCAACAGGGTCAATTAGCAAATCAAACTGATTATATTTGGTAGGTATTTCAACACTGACATCATCTAAAGAATTGTTATTATTGGCATCATAATTTTTCATTTCATTATCAAAGTCATCATTTTTTGTTCCAGAATTGACTAAGAAAGGGTCAAATTCAGTGTGTGTTGATAAAACAACAGTGCACAAATTGCGTACATTTTCTTGGTGCGAATTTTGAACGGATTCATTAAACTTAATTTCTTGCGTTAGAATACGGTGACATATTTCATTAAAATTTGAATCGTCATTTAATTTATCTGAGAATATTTGTTGATTAGCGGTGGTAATTTTTGGAACATTACTGTTGCACTTTTCAAAAGCCACTTCAATTTTAGTTAGTTTATCTCGAAACGTTATAAAATCTCTCTCCTTTTTACGTTTTCTGCCACCACTTTCCCATCGACTAGCCATTTCAATGATAACTCAAAAGTACATCCAATTCTGGTAGTATTAAAAAAAACTGAAGATGGTAGAGTAAACTGTGGAGGTAGTTTTATAGGTTAGAATACACTACACTGGGAAAAAGTCGGGAGATAGCGCCCCCACCGGTATGGTTAAATTTTGTAGTGCCGTCTGGGCGATAGCAGTATTCTGCCCACCCGGGAAGCGTATCTCCCAAGCCTGTCATGCAGCGCTACCTACGGCGGCCTCGACAATTTGATTTTGCTTCATTTCTCCCGTCTGTGGGCAGAATATTACCCACGGCGTTAAGACGCAGCGCTCTCATTTTTGGGACTGATGACGCCCGACTTTTTCCCAGTGTAGACGGTTAATCACACGCTTCTACTGTCTTAGTTGAATCTTAGTTGACACCAGTGCAGTCCTCCATGGACTACGGTGGCGTTTCTGAAGAGGCGAGGCATGCGCAGTAACTTATGTGAATGATTAGTTACATAATTTTTAAAATGTGGTTAGTTCAATTAAATAATCAAAAAAGACACTGCCTTAACAACTAAAAGTGTGATTTATGTATTTTATACTTATGTAAAATCAAATCTTTTATTTTGCAAGTAAAAACTGCATAAAAACATTTACTTTTTGAAAACTTAATTTGAAGTTGATTCTTAAGAATGAAAATTTTTGCAAAAAAAAAAGTAAATCATGTTTCTAGATTTTGAGGCCCTCTAAGTTGAGCTTAAAAGTGAGGCCCGGGGCTGCAGCCCCCCAAGCCCCCCCCTTAATCCGGGCCTGGAGCCGTGCCGGACCCGGCCGCGGCTGCAGGCGGACGATTGGCGAGGGCGGTGCGCGCGCGCCCGTACTACAATGTTTAAAAATCATACCTTTTTTTCTAATGAATATTACTGATTTTTTATTGCAGATTTCATTAGTCAAGGGTTTTAGCTTCAAAATGCCGAAAAAAATCCATCCTAGCCATATGAGAAGTTACTTCAATCTTTAATTGTTTATTGCAAAAATTTTTTTTATTAAACAAATAATTTTTTTTTTGCCAAATGAAAATCTTTTTATGTTTTTTGATAGTTTTTTGACTTGCCATTAAAATTTCGTAAACTTTTATCAAGTATTTCCAAAGTTACAGCTGATAAAAAAAGAGCCTCATAATTATATTGTTTAAAACTTTTACAAAAATTAAAATTTTTAAAAAATATTTTGGGGACTTCGTTTTTACATATAATGCTTCAACTCTACGTAAAAAGAATTTTGAAAATCGAACAGTTGATTTTTAGTGGCCTACTTCAGGAATTTTGGCTCCTTTTACAAATTTTACAATAATTTTACTAAAATAATTTTCACGTGAATAACCTCCAAAACTGCAGTGTTCAAAGGTGAGGTTTTAAGTTTAAAAAAATTATTTGTTGTGATTGCCAACGTTTTTTTGGTAGAACATAATTTCAGAAGCCATAAAAAGTTAAAAAATAAATTTTAATAACCAGTTGTTAGTACTTTGATGTAATAATTTTTTCTTAGTCTTTAACTTGACTAGCTCTGGTAGAAAACCACCTTAATTAATTTCGGATTTCTCCAAAATTGTCACTCGAATTGTGAAGCAATCCAAACTTTTTTTTTCGGATTTTTTGATTAAAAAAAAATCTGACTTCGGATTGTTGATTGCCCTGCACATTACAAGTGCTACACAAAAAATGCGTCTTTTTGAAGTTAACTAGTACAAAAGAAAAAAAAACCAAATTGGCTCTGCAGAACCTTACTAAGACCTAAAAAAATTGCTAAGTTAGGCCTGAGATTAAAAATATTTGGGCAAAAACACCACCACCCTTGCATTGCTACGCTCCGCGCAATGCATAAAAGGCACGACCCACAGACACTCACGCTTCGCGCTTGATAGCCTTGTTTTTTTTTTTTTTTTTTTTATACTAGGATTGCCAGGACACCAAAACGAACATTTTCCCATTCACCCCGTTCAATTTTATCGCGAATAATACTGTGCACAATGTTGTAATAGCACCAAATTTGAGTAAAATATGTGTTGCGGAGCGAACAATAATTTCACTACGCACGCATCGTCGAGCAAAAAATCAATAGTTTGTAGACTGCGTGACGCCATCTCTTGGACCACGCAGAACTACATGGTGCTGGTACTCTCGCGCCGCCGTCTGTGCAGCTTGGGACGGCTGGCGCTGCTGCTGTCGTTGATACCGCCGGGCCAGCTGCTTTTGGTTCACTTCTCTTTTTGGCGCTCTCGTAACAAGCAGCAGAGAATTTTTCGTTTCACCTTAAGTTTTTCATCTTGTGTGTGATCCTGTGAACTCATCTTGGGTTATTTTAGTGGAAAGTGTTCCTAGTGAGGAGTGATGTAATCCTTTTCATCTCAGTGACCGCAATCAATAATATTGCAGCCACTTCATCATCCTTGCAGCCGGCGTGATTCAACGGCGAGTTCATTTTGGCGGATTGGAGAACTCATTTTGCAGGACACCCCCATAGGACATCTCCAGGTATTCTTGCGGCTCAGTAACAATAATTTACTTGAGTCTCTCATCTTAGTTCGGGCACAGTAATTGAATTTACTGTGCATTCCTCTTACTCTCTCCTTTTTTTTATAGTGCCTTTATGCACGCGGCCATTTTCTTTCTTTGTCCTCTTAAGGCCATTCTCTGCTGCTACTTGAATTTCTCCTGGCCATGCTCTCTCTCTCTTTCTTTTTCAAGGCCATTCTCAGATCTTTGTTTACCTCATCAATACACCAGTCAACTCTTGTTTACGTTTTGAATAAATATTATCAAATCAGTAAGAAGTTTTGTCTTAATTGATTTTTCTCACACTTATTAATTTCATTACACAGAAATTAAAGATCTTGGAATCTCTCAGAACCTAACCTATGATATTTTCTCATTTAATTTCGTTCTTCAAAATATGATTTTTTTTTTTGACTAATTCAATTTATTGTAATTGAAATACTGTAATTTATAAATAAAATTGTTTTTAATTATTGTGTTCTCTCTCTTCTGAAATAACCCTCCCTTACCAGATTACTCCGGCATAAGAAATAAATAAATTAATAGACCGGTCAATCCGGAACAATATGACTGAAAATAGTTTTGGTACGTGTCATTTGTACGCATGCGGTCCGATTATAATCAAAATGAAACTGGAACGATGAAATACCAATAGAAACACTTTCCCGTTCGTCCAAATCAATTTTGTCTATTAGGTTGCGAGAAATCCTGTGCAAAATTTTATTCTTTTGTTTAGCTCGTAAGAATGCATGAGCATAAAAATGTGGACATTCTTAATATTGCTCAGATCAATCTCGAAATATGTCCAAAAATTGTTTTGTAACCTTAATATTCGATTTTCTGTGGGTCGCATTTTTTGTTCTGTCGAACTTATAAGGCCTGCTGGACCCTTTAGGGGTCAAGCATGCCTTAACATACTTAAAAATCATGAAATTTTCTGTTTTTTCCGAATCAGGGATAAAAAATAGGGGCTTTTATTTCAAAAAACGAAGTTTAGGTTCGTGCTCAAAACAAGACCCTGGGTCAAATCTCTTAGGACCCCAACTTCTTTTCCGGAAACTTTCACATTGCATGTGATATAAAAAAGTGCGTTTTTACCAGAGTTATGTCCGGTTAAAGCAAAAAAGTCATCAGTGCTGCAACCAGGATCGACATAAATCAACTGAATCCACAAGACTGTAAAAGTTCTCCCGCACTGATGACTTTTTTTGCTTTAACCGTCCACAACTTTGGTTTTAAAGCAAGCTTCTACATAAAATTATATACCATTGGGAAGTTCTTGAAATAAGTTATCTTTTCGCTAATTTTAAAAATGTATATGGAGCTCTCCACGACTACCAGACGGCGCTGAAGGAAATAATCTAATATCAAACAATATATTATTCACTGAGGGACTAGAGTGTGCCGGGGAGGCCCGGTGCGGTTGCAGCCCGAGCCGAAGACGAGGGCTGCAATTGGTGGGCCTCCCCGGTACACTATTAGTTCCGAGTGATATATATACTTTTTTAATCTCGTATCGCAAGATTTAACTCGATTTCCTACGATCAAAGCCAAAAAACGGCGAGGTTGCTCCCTGCGCATAGCGACCAGCTTGCATGCCACAGCTGATCTGCTATGCGCTCTGGTCGATTGCGCAGGGAGCCCCCGTTGTTCTTTTGGCTCCCATCGGAGGGACTCAAGGTATTACTTGCGATGCACGAGGTTAAAAAATCATAGTATACAAACCTGTGGCGTTCGAAAATAAAGCCAGAAGGTAGAACCAAACCTGTTCTTCTACTGTATAAAAGTTAACTTTTTTCTCAAAATAAAGACTGTTTTATCCACAGAGAAACGATTACCAGAGGTAGCATATCAGCTTATTTTGACAATTGAAAACTAAACTACAATATCTCGGAGCCGAAAAGTCGTACAGCGTTCTGGTGGGTCACAAAGTTTTTAAATATAGAATATTGAACAATTTTTTACAACGTAGAAAAAACGCATCTAGAGGGAGCTGCAGTCATCCAAAGATGCCGAGAAACAGGATAAAAACAGCATTAACTGATTCGAGTACACGCACACATAGACATAGATCACACTATATTACAAAGTTGTAATTTTTCCTTCAATCCCACCCTTAACCCATTTGGGATTAAAGAGAAACCAAAATAGATATTAAAAAACGAATTGATAGAAAACCTGCATTTCCAAAAACTTAAAAAAACATGTTTTTTCTTCTTACAATTTTTATTGTTTGAACATTATTTGCTTCAACATATTAGAAAAAATCTTTGAATTTCAATAAACCAATTGCGAGATTCATTTTTTTGATTCAAAATAAGGCGAAAATCATCTATTTAATTTTTTCATTAGACGCTTAGAGCTTTTGTTATGAGCACTCAAACATGTATAAATTATGGTTTTAAACTAGTAATCTTGGACTCTCAAGAGTAGATCTTAGGTGTGACGCGTCACATGTCACTAGTGTTAAACCACAATTTTTACATGTTTGAGCGCTCATAACAAGTTCTAAGCGTCTAATAAAAAATTGAATAGATGATTTTCCCCTTATTTTGAATAAAAAAAAATTGAATGCCGCAGTTAGTTTATCAAAATTCAAAGATTTTTTTTAATATGTTTAAACAAATACTGTTCAAACAATAAAAATTGAAAAAAGAAAAAACACGTGTTTTTAATTTTTTGGAAATGCAGGTTTTCTATCAATTAGTTTTTTAATATCTCTTTTGGTTTCTCTTTGGTCCCAAATGGGTAAATTCGTAATTTTACACAATAAAGCTGGATTTATTATCTAACACCGAAAACTCCTAAGCTGCAGCAGCAGCAGCACGAGTCTAGTAGCACCTGCGCAGGGGCGCTTTACTAGGTTATGTCCCAGCAAGGGTACTCGTTCTATGGCCGCTGCCGCGTGTAACATTGTGAAGTGAGGCTAATGAGTAATAAATATTTAGAGTGCACCGAGTTGAACAATCGTTTTTATTGTCTATATCTTCCCACTCCTTCGCAAAGAGTAAGTCAACAGTTAAATTAAGGTTTTTTTTTTTTTTTTACAAATTTACTATTCACTTGTTTTTCATATGTTTATATCGTCAAGGACGTTCCCTACTAGCTACGTGAGTCAAAAATACGTTTAACTAGGGTAGTCGTCTGCTCAGTGACTCAGCCAGTTTCTAACCTCTAATTTTAATCCATGATAAGTTATTTATAAAAGAATAAATTTACTTATTTAATTTATTCGTTTATAAAAATTGTTGCAGGATCTTAATGATTGTTTAAAAAGAAGCATAATAAAAATCTGTTTTTTATTTTTATTTTTGTGCCAAGTTACCTCCAAATCTGTGGGCTAGGAATTAAATAATTGCAATTTTAGTAGATATCCCATAAGACCATGTTAAGTTTTGGAATTTTAAAAGTTTACAAATTTTTCATAAGCTCCTTGACCTTTGAAATTTCATATTATTTTTATCTTAAAAAATGGATGTGATAAAAACGGATGTAGAGTAGGGTGAGGCGTTTTAGGATCATTTTCGAATATCGACTTCTAATAGCGATAGAAGTTTGACTTCATACCTAACTTGAAAGTATGTGAAGTCTGGACGCGCTAGGTCAAAATTTTCTGTTGTACCAAGCGACATATTTGTGATTTTTGTCGTATTTTTGGCTATTTTAATGATTTTTTTAAAAATCTGCTTGATTTTCATGAAAATTAATTATTTTGAGGCCCTTAACTCATCATTTCAATAAATATACATCCAATAAACACCTTTTTACGATTACAGAGTCCGAAAGTGTCGTTACAAATTTTGTACTTGCCTAAAAAGTCGATTTTTTCACTCATTTTGGCCGTTTTTTTAACAATTTTTGATGAATTTTTAAAAATTGAAGAAACGGTCTTTGAGAATCTAGCAAGCGGAATTTTCTTTCTCAAACATTATATTTTTGAAAAAAAATTTTTGCACAGCTCCATTGAGCCCTGGAAAAAATTGGCGGGCCTAAATAATAAGACTGTTTTGCGATAATACAATTACTCAACTAGTACCGTATTGTCCGGCGTATAAAGGCTATCACAGGAACTCGGGCGAATGGGCGAATTCGCACATCGACCGTGGACCGTCGACCGGTTTGTATCCTAACCTCTGAAGACAACGGTCGACGGTCGATGAGCGATTTCGCCCATCGCCTAAGTTCCTGTGATGGCCTTAAGCCCCCCCCCCCCCCCCCCCTTGCCCCGGCGTATAGGCCCCCCCATGATTTCGTTATCGAGAATTCCGAATTTGTGTATACTCGGCGTATAAGCCCCCCCTCATATTTGTTTACATAAGAGAGACTTCATTACTTCATTACTGCTTCCGTGAAGAAACTCAATTTGCTACAGTTAGCATTTGAAGCCTGTCTCGTTCTGATCGTGCTTTTAAATTCTAAATCTTAGTGATTTGTATTTAATTTTATTACATTAATTTTATTATAATAATTTGCGTAATTATGACTACTAGGTTAAAGTACGACGCTGATTTTAAATTAAAAGTTATAAAGTATCCAAAAGAGGCAAGCAACCATCAAACTGCACAAAAATTTGACGTTGACAGGAAAAACGTACGTAGGTGGATAGACAGTGAAACTATTATAAAAGAAATGCCTAAACGTAAGTGTGCACTCAGAACTGGTACTGCCAAATGGCCCGAATTAGAACAATACGTTTTGGAATATGTATTAAATGCGAGAAAAGAAGGTATCTTTGTCTCCAGAAAATTAATTAAAAGTGAAGCTATGAAATGGGCCTTGAAAAATCCAAATTTAGAAAAAAATTTTACAGCCACAGTTAGTTAGTCCACTGGACATGAAAAAAGTAGATTCACAATTTTTGTTAAATCCACTGGACATGAAAAAAGTAGATTCACTGTAGTCTTATCGTGTTTAGCCAATAGTGTAAAATTAAAGCCGATGGTGGTTTTTAAAAGAAAAACCATGCCAAAAATCAAATTTCCTCCAGGTGTCCTTGTTTACGTGCAAGAAAACGATTGGATAGATGAAGATGGTGTAAAAATAGAGCTGAGTCAAATTTGGGATAAGCGACCTGGTAATTTTAACAACCGAAGTTTGCTAGTTTGAGACATGTTCCGAAGCCATCTTACAGATAAAATCAAGGAAGATCTGAACAAAAAACGAACTGTGCAGGCAGTCATCCCAGGTGGCTTAACATCTGTTTTACAACCATTGGATGTTAGTTTAAAGAAACCTTTCAAACATTATCTTCGAGAAATGTGCAACGAATGGATGATAAATGGAAGTACATAAAATCAGGAAATATGAAAGCACCAGGCTTAGATGTTTTTTGCAATTTCGCTATAAAAGCTTGGAATTAAGTAAAAACTGAAAGCTCTATAAATTCTTTTAAGAAATGTTGCATTTCAAACGCCTTAGACGGTAGTGAAGACGATATTTTGTGGAGCGATGACATTGAAGAAAAAAAAACGCTTTAAGTTGAAGATGAAGCCGAAGAGTGGGATGCGTACTACGACACTTATTCATTTTTTATGTGAATGTTCATTTGTCATTATTTTGTTCATTATCTTGTGATTTTTGTTGAAATAAACTAATGAAAGTTTATATATTCTGCATTACCATTGTAGTAATGCAGAATCGTGTGTTAGTTCGTATTTAATTACTCTGAGGTTGTTTGTGTATGAATGAAGTTTATTAGAGTAATATTATTAATGAATATGATTAACAAGTTCGGTCTTACAGTTATTCTTATCCTGATAACAACAGCTTTAAACTTTAAGTAAATTCATGCTGACTACTTATTACATGTGTCGCTAGCTCAGTTTATCTGACTGCGGCCACCACACCTGGTAGAGTGGACGAACGCAGACGAACGACTGGTCTCGCCTCGCGCGCGCTGCACGATCGAGCCTACACACACACTCTCACACGCTCGCTTACGTCACTCGCTATGAGCTGTATGTTTACATTTTAACAATTTTAATAGTAAATTGTTGGGTTTGAAAAATTATAATATTTATAGAAGAGATATAAATGCTACTGCTGCTGGTGGAATTTTAATTGTTGCTGAAAAATCATTTTTCACAAGAAAAGTTGATATATCTTCAATATCTGAAGAGTCAGTAGAACAATTATTTGTAGAATTAGTATCAGATAATAAAAATTACATAATTGGAACAGTATATATTCCCCCAATATCTGATAACAAATTATACAAAAACCATAAGAAAGTGATTGAATATCTAAAAAATGAATACTCAAGTGTCTCTCTCTTTGCGTCCTTATTATCATAAGTCAATTTCAGGGTTCAATTAAATATTTCAAAATTCTCACTTCATATTTATGATGAGTTTTATCATAACTTGCCTGGAAACGACTTAGGTAATTCACGCTATATGCGATGTCTGGTCTTGTGCCAGAACTTATGTATGCCACTGAGGAGGGGGGGAACCTCCGAGGCCACCGAGTCAAACAGACCCTCGTACATCACCCCCGTCGGAAGGGCAAGCTAACGGGAGACACCTGAAACTGACCACAACACGATACACCCGCTCTATAAAAACAAAATGGAAACAAAAGGTAAAGATAGTACGCAAAAAGCGCCACCACAAGAGGTTAAAGGGGTTCCCACCCCCATGGAAGTTGAGGTACGGGACTCCGCCCCTACGGGGGCTGGGGATACCGACCCATGAAAGGCCATAGTCACCGGACCACTACGGGACTCCACCCTCAAGGGGGCTGGGGATACCGGGCACAAGGTGGCTGGTAAGAACGGGCGGGACACCACCTCATCTACGGATAAGGACGGTGATACCGCCACCTACAACAAGGAAACTCGACCGAGGGACCTCGCCTCAAAAGGGGCAGGGGGCACCTCGATCGAAGGTAAAAAGAAGAAGAAGAAAAGGGTGAGGCGTAGAACTGGCCAGGAGAGGAGGACCCAGAAGAAGGGTGTGGAGCAGGAGAGGACCACTTTTCAGTCGACACCGGCTGCGAAGAGGACCCACTCCGAAGGCTCGACACCCAGGGAAGTCAAGCGCTCGGCCAGGGAAAATAAAGAAGATGGGGCGTGCTACAGTTGAGCAGTGGCTACCAAGCTTCGGTGGGCTATAGTTCCTGAAGGCTACCCCATCACACGACTCACCCAAGAACAGGTCGATCTGGTCAGATCTGCTCTTGAAGCAGAAATCGACCAAACTGAGGAGGGCCACTTCCCACAGTTCTTGGCCAACTGGGAGACGCGGGGTGCACTAGTGTACGACTGCAACACCCAGTGGGACGTGGAGTGGTTAAAGGCTAAGGTCCCTAAATGGAGCCCATGGGAGAACGCCAAGCTCACCGTCGTTGAGCAGGGCGATCTCCTAAAGGTAAAAAGGATCGCCTTGTACGTTCCGGGGGACATTGTTCCCCAGACCGCACTCACACGCTTGAGGCGACAGAATCCCATTCTCAAGGTGGAATCCTGGAACCTCGTTAGCAATAAGGCGATCCCTGCAAAGGAGAGACAACCGGTGGAGACTCTGCTAAACATTACCGTGGAGGAGTCGGAGGTGGAGGCCCTAAAGGCCCTGAACTACCGACCCTTCTGTGGGGGTGGCAGGGCCCACGCCGTCCTTGTCTCTGACAAAGGTAAAGGTGACAAGGGAGAAGATGGGAGGGAACTAGGGGGTGGGAGAAGCGCTAAGCACAATCCTACCCCTACCCCCACACCCAAAGGCTAGCTCCTAACTTCGCCCCATGGCGAACTCAAGGAGGCTGGGTCGGGGTGGACGAAACCCAGGGCCTGCCAGTATGGCAACGTCCACTATTTCGTGCACCCAGATCAACTTGCACCATTGCAAAAGCGCTTCGGTTGTCTTAGTCAAACGCATGGCAGAGGTGCATACAGGCATAGCCTTTATTCAGAAACCCTGGATAAGGGCGGGTAAAATCACAGGTCTAAACGGTTGCGGCAACCGTTTCAGTTGGAACGGAGACTCAGCCAGGGCGGCCCTGATAATTAAAGGGCTTGCTGCTGAAGCCTGGGGATCCATCTGTGACAGAGACATTGCGACAGCGACCGTGAAATACAAGGATGAGAAAGGCACTGAAAGGCAACTCGTAGTTGCCTCGGCCTATTTTCCATACGATGAGGAGGATCCACCCCCACAAAGAGTTAGGGATCTTGTTAGGACCTGCGAACTGAAAGGCTTGGACCTCTTACTTGCGTGCGACGCCAACTCACATCACACGGTGTGGGGCAGCTCGGATTGCAATAACAGAGGGGACGCACTTTTGAGCTTCCTGGCGGGTACTAATTTGGAGATCCTGAATAAAGGTGGCAAGCCCACCTTTCGGGATGTAAGGCGTGATGAGGTCATCGATATCACTCTGGCCACGATCGATCTGGCGGCGTCCGTGGAGGACTGGAGAGTCTCGGACGAGCCCTCCATGTCAGACCACGAACACATCACCTTTTCGTTGGTGGGCAGAACTACCGATAGGCCTTACTGGAGAAATCCCAGAAACACAAACTGGGAAGGTTACAGGGCCGATCTTGCCAGGAGAATTTCCAATTTTCCTGGGAGATACGGCACCCCGGTGGAGATCGAACACTGCGCAGAGTCCCTGCAGGAGACTCTGGTGACGGCTTTCGAGAACAACTGCCGGGTTAGTAAGAGAGGTAAGAGTCAGGGATGTCCGTGGTGGACACCCGAACTTACAGCCTTGAGGAAGGAAGTAAGGAGACTCTACAACAGGTCGTACAAGACTAAAAAGAGGGAGGACGAAGACGCCTATCGAGGCGCAACGACTATACAAGGAGCTGGAGAGGGCGCCCACTCTGGGCTGGCAGAACTACTGCACAGAGCAAAAGGATGTCGCAGCGACATCCAGGCTCAGTCGCATTCTGCGCAGTGGCCCAAACCAGACGCCAGGTGTAATGAAGCTGAACTCGGGGCAATGGGCCGAAAATGGTGCGGACTGCCTCAACGCATTACTGGAGACCCACTTCCCCGACTTCAGGGAAGGCGAAGTACAGCAAGGCACGCAAGAAGCGACAGCCGGCAGACAGGACTGGGAACTGGCCAGGACTATAACGACACCGGAGAGAGTCAGATGGGCAATCGGCACCTTTGACCCGTTCAAAGCTGCCGGACCGGACGGTATCTTCCCGGCCCTCATACAAAAAGGGCTGGAGGTACTGTTAAGCCCTCTGGTCAAACTCTTTAGGGCGTGCTTGGCCCTGGGATATGTCCCGACCTGCTGGAAGACGGCGAAAGTGGTATTTATACCGAAGCCAGGCAGAGTGGTTACCAGCGCGAAGGACCACAGACCTATATGTCTGTCGTCCTTCGTACTGAAAGCACTTGAAAGGCTCGTGGATAGGTATCTCAAGGAGACGTCTTTGGTCGACAGACCGCTGCACTGCAGACAGCATGCCTACCAGGCAGGGAAGTATGTAGATACAGCTCTTATAGAGGCGGAATCCTGGATCAGAAACGGGATGAAGAATAAAGGTTATGTACTAGCAGCCCCGCTTGACATAGAAGGCGCATTCAATCACACCCGGGTGGATAGCATCCGCAAGGGTGCAGAGAATCATGCCATTCCGCCCACCCTGGTGAGATGGATGTGCCACATGTTAAGCACCAGGAGCCTGCTGGCCACATGGGGCGACCGTATCCACAAGGGTAGAATCGGTAAGGGATGCCCACAGGAGGGAGTTTTGTCTCCCACTATGTGGTGCCTGGTAGTCGATACCCTACTGAGATTGTTGGATGAAGCCGGCATTTTTGCCTTGGCATATGCTGACGACGTCTTTATTCTCGTTAGGGCCGACGATCTGGATGTGGCGGCGGGCCTAATGCAACTAGCACTGGGAATCGTCGAGAAATGGTGTAAGGGGGTCCACTTGACGGTGAACCCGAGCAAAGCTATTTGAAGTCAAAAAACTCCAATGTACTCCAACAATTCTACGAACTGATAGAGGTACAGAGGCAAACATAATGGGAGACTTACAGATAGCTTTCAGATGGAACCACGAAGATGATCTTGCTGGATTTAACAGTCACATTAAAGGAAAAAGCACCCACAATCAGAGAATTGAAAGTTATTGGAGAGAGTTCAGACAGCATCTTGGAGATGCCTACAGTAATATTTTCAAGGCTATGGAGTACGATGGAATGTTACAAGTAGACAATAAATTGCATATTGAATGCTTGAGGTTCTGTTTTGGACTTTTGATAAAAAATTATGTATCACTTACACGCAAAAAGTGGAATGAACATCATGTTCGTAAGCAAAATGGAAGAGATATCCAAGGAGGGAAGCCCAATGAAATGTATGCTTGGCCTGAAAGGTTGAACAAAGTAGACTGCAAGCAGCCAGTGGATCTTGAAAATGTTGAGCTCGCTTTGCAAGAATACTCTATAGAACCGTATCTGTGCTCACCAGATTTTGTTGAGTTAGTACAAATCATAATGCCTGGAACCCAAGTACCTACAAATAATGAGAAGGCTACTGAATTATATCAAGAAATATTATATAAGTTGCATAAAGTTCTTAATAGCATATTAAATGCAGGTTATTAAAAACTATAACCAAGTGAAGCATCTAGTTGTCAACATTTATTTGAATAATTAACATTTAAAAAACTCCAAAAAATTCAAAGTTCTTCTCAATGAACGGCAAACTGGCTTGAAGTATAAATGTAATGAGAGTATTTAAAATGTCAATGAAAACTTCTACTTGTGATGTGCACAGCTATCAGTGATAATTTAATGGTGTGATAACAAGATTTTTTATTGAAAAGCATTTAAATAGAAAAGTTTGTTGATTAGTTTTAAAATGCGAGTTAACAAGATAACCTTGTGAATAAAGTAAACAAAGAAATGTCGCTGTCAGCTACAGTTCTTAGTTTAGAGTGTTAAATTGTAAAAAAAATCAAACTAACTTTTGTATTAAATTTTTCAATTAAGCCTTGAGTAAGGCAATTGAGTAAGGCAAAATAGCCATTAAAATTAGCACCATGCATTTTAGTCACTAAACATGCAGTTTTATATACCCTGTTAGGCTATCTAAACTTTTTAATTTTGTACCTTGTTTATCAAATTGTAAAAAGTGAGTATCATTTTGTACATCAAATATGGTTGTTTGTGTACATCATTATGGTTATTTCACAAAATCAAAAACCTCTGGTACATTGATAAATAAATGTTACTTTTTTTTATAACATTGTAAAATAAATAAATAAAAACATTGTAAGTACATGTTGCTATTCATTTTTTTTATCCATATTGTTCTCATGCTATGATGTTGCTAATAAATTTTATCAAACCAAATTGGATATGCGCTCAATAGAATAAAATGGTCAGATTAAACTTTGTATTAAACATTAATAATAGTTCAGATAAACTTGAAGACAATGTAAATGATTAAGAAGAATATTATTATTCAATAGATTTTATTTTTAATCAAGCGATACAAATACAAGTAAAATTTTGAACAATGTTGTTTTTACATTAAAATACATTTAATGTTATTGTATAAACTTCTTATAATGAAACCAATATTTATTTTTTCTTAAATTTTCATTTATTTCAAAGTGATAACGCTTATCAATTTGAGCAACCTAATTCTAAAAACACTTTGTAGGTAAAAAAACCTATGATGTATGCTTTCAAGATTTAACAATTATATGTTAATCAAAACTGGTAGAGGTTTATTGAATTGAGCAGCTCATTTTTATTACACTTGAAGGTTAAAACTAAGCTTAACTTTAAATTCTATAAATTTTATGATCATGCTTGCATAAAAATACATTTGATATAATTATACTTATACTTCTTATTAACTAACAGAAATAAATATTTTTTCTTACATTTTTATAAATTTTGAACTCGCACCGGCTTATCAACTGGAGGAACCTTAGTCTCTATTCACTTTTTGGGTAACAATATTAAGAGCAATTCTATCTATTTTTAAATATTTTTTATACATTATAAAAACAGGTGTCACATATATTTTCTCCTTTCATGCGCTTAAACACTTATCTCTACAACTACAATTTAAAAATTGTAACGACTGAAATGTTTTATATTTTAAATAATGTTAATATATCAAAGTATAATTGCAGACTTATAATTATCTATTTTTAAATAGAAATTTTTGGGCTATAAAATAAGATTCAGGTACACAAATCACAATTAACTTCTTATATATTAATATACTTTGAGGTTCTGTAACAGTCATATTTTAAAACTTTTTCTGATCTTTAGATATTTTAATAAATGAAATTAAGTCTGCTAAAAAAAAAAAAAAAAACAAATTAAATCAATTTTTTTCACATCTTTCTCTAGATTTAAGCTTCTTTTTGCTTCAGCATTGTTAAAATTTCAAGCATAGAAGGCCTCAAAGTTATATCATAAGAAAAACAATTACGTATTAGATTTCTGAAAAGCATTGGTACCTTACTTACATCAGGTACTTGTTGTCGAACCATGTTAACAATTCCGGAGAAGTTATTGTCACCCCAGACTGGTTTTTCCGAGTAGGTTTCTGACCATGTGCAACCAAAAGACCATACATCACTAGCCCTGGTTGCAGGTTTTTGCTCCAAAGCTATTTCTGGAGGCATGTATCCGTAGGTTCCAACCTTTCCTTTTGCCTGAGTGCTCTGTAAACTGAAACGAAGGTCTTTGCAAACCCCTAACCCAAAGTCACAAACATTTGTCAGGCAGGTCGCAGAATTTACCTGAACCAATACATTGGAAGGCTTCATGTCCCGATGAATGATTGGGTGAGGTTCCATCAAATGACAGTACGTAAGAGCTTCTGCTATTTGAGTAACAATTTTTAATTTTGAGTCTGCTGTTAAAGGACACAATTTTTTAACTTTTGGATCAAACAACAAATCAAATAGCGAGTGACCTTGAAAATACTCCATGGCAATATGATAATGCTCTGTTGTTTGGCTCTGCACCAATACTGTGACAATGTTGGGGTGTCGAAGAACTGCAAGTAAAGATATTTCTTTAAGAGCACTTCGCTCAAAAATTTCCTTATCGATGGTTTTTACAGCTATGCTTGTACCTCTGAATGTACCATTTCTCACTTGACCTTGACCACCTTTACCAATGCGCTTATCCTCTTGAACATTCAATTCTTCGTAGTTTACACTAGGAAGGAAATATTTGTCTGGATTGGACGGTTGATAGGTTTTGATTACAGTGCCTCTTTTAAATATAGTTGCATCAGGAAAACTACTTGATTTTTTTCCACACTTGTCTTTTTCTTCTTCAGTTTTTTCTTGATTATCCTTATCCTTATTCTTGCATATTTTCAGTATTGAAGAGCTGAACCTTCCATTTGGAATTTTAAAAACTTGATCTTGTGATCTTTTTTTTGAAACCATTTCTTGTGGAGATCTGGTCTGAAATTTTGAGGTAGGAGTTGACTGATGACCTTCTGATCCATTTTCAGAATTAACTTTTGCAGGTGTAGTTCTGTACATACAGGTTGGGGTGGGTTCAAAATCTATATTTTTTTCAGTTAGCAGAAGTAACTTGAATTGGTTACTACTGTTTCTTACTTCTTTCGCGAAATCCAACACTGAAACTTGCTGTCCCAAATCATCCTCAAAGTCAAGTGTGAAAGGTTTATCAAGTCTATAGGCTACTTGAATGGTGCGGTCCGAAAAATCCGTTTCAGTGAATGATTGAGTTGCTATGAAGTGATTTTTGAATAACTCAGCTAATTCTTCTGGACTGTAGTTTTCGTTTCCGTTAACAGTTATCTTGGTAGCTAAACCTTTCTGTTTTGGAGCATCATAACGATACTCCTTATCCAGCCAACGAACATGAATTATTCTTGCCAAAAAGGCTTTGGCCCTTTTTATTGCGAGCTGAATTTTTGCAGGTTCATTCTTTGTTGAAACCACAGTGTCGTTCTCTTGGTTTTGTTTTTTATTCGCAATCTTTTTATTTGATTTCTAAAAAAAAAATAATTTATCAAAAATCTTCAAAATAAGGGAGCTACTGAACTATTAAAAATAACATACTTTTGACTTTTCTTTTTCTTCTTTATTTTCTTCAAATTTATTTACTATTTCTAAGAGACGTTTCCTGTTCTCTGGTACTATCACGTTACTACTTGTTATCAGGCTACTTTCCTTTTCTGATTTTTCAAGTTGAGACTTCACTGGATAGGACAAATTTTGAAATATAAGAGAAGGTTATTAATATTTTGATTAATGAAAGATTGAGAAATTGATTGATTCATTTGATATTTACCTGTACCCGTAAAAATATAATTTTGAACATCTTTCTCCAGATAAATAAATTCTTCATCAGAATTTAGAATAAAATTTTCGTTGCCAAGCACATAGGTTAGAGTACCTTCACCAAAGTTTCTCTCAATATTCAGTAACTTTATTTTATTGTCGGTGACAAACATACTTTTTAAACCTAATTTATACTTGATTTTTATTACCCTACGGTCATCCATTATGAAATTTATAATTAAGTTAACAAATTCTAAACTTTAACAACGCGGGGGAGAATATTTTGGCGGTTAAAGAAGTGAACTGGCATGAAATAAGGCGGCAGGCAGCACACGCGTGTAGTGTACGCATACGCTGCTGCCTACCGTTGGCGCATAGGCTCTTCCGTACATTTGCCTTCGGCCCGAGCTTGCAGCCGCGCGCCCAGCCGCCCTGCCATCGAGCTCGGCGCTGTTTCGGATTCTTCGTAGCCAAGCTCGGGTCGAAGTCGCGCCGTAACAAAACAAGTGCTCGGGTTAGAACAATGAAAAAACTAAAATACTTAAAACTACATTAAATTACTCAAAATATAAATAAATTGAATAAGAAAAATTTATTATATTTTTGAATAATTATTTTGAATCAGCCGCTACAACATAAATGACCAAACCGTTACCAGAGTGACGTCACTGTTTTTGCAAGTCCTTTTACCATGGTTTACTCATGATGTTTATAATAATGAACTTTCAAAATTGTTTAATAGTTTTTTGTGCACATGAGTATGATTAAAAGTTGACAGTTTTTTTAGAGATCGATAAAAATGTTTATTATTGTTCAAATTATTTATATTTTGAGTAATTTAATTTACCCGATCAGAAAGATTGTCAAGGCGCTAGCTAGGGGCTCGTTAATTGTCCCGAGAGCATAGTAGGGCTCTCGTCAGAATTGTAATCGGGCATTCACGGGTCGCGAAAAAAATAAAATAAAAGGGAAAATGTAAAAAAACGCTCTGTAGCGCGCTAGATAATAATTTTAGCTATTTTTTAAGCCTTGTTTGATGAAAATTGGTTAACAAATAACTTCAGGAAACTTGGAAAATCGTTTCCTCCCGTTAACCATGTGTAGCAGACCCTTGCGTCGTCTGCTACCGCACGCGTAGTAAATGCACGAACCGCACATGCACCCGTTCTCATAACCTTTAAAATTTATTTACCTCAATGAAATTCTAAATTTTTTAAATTATTTATTTCATCCAGCACATGCAAAGAAAAAAAAATTTTAATAAGCAATCATACAAGCAGCAGGCAATGATAAATAATTCTTCTTTCTTCAATATTAATAAATTATTTCCCCAACTGTCTGAAATTTCTTGAATAATTATCTTGATATGGGTACTTTATTAGATGCTGTTCTTGTAGCAACCGTGTCGATTAATTTTCTTCATATTATCATCTTCCTTTATTTACTAACACTAAAAGCTACTCTCTTGCCGTCACCCAGTAAGATAATTAATTATCAACAAAAAAAAAATTACATGCTTAGACTGATGAATATATTTTAAAAAATAGTAGTTTTCATGCATTTTAGTCAAGTATTAATAAAAAGCAGAAGAATATATCAAAACTAAATGAACCAAAGTAATCACAGAACTTACAGTTTACACTTGGTTTACACCTGTGTGCAGTATGCAGTGCACCCGTCTGCACCCGTGCGAATGTGCGAGCGAGGGCCGAGGGCGCGGCGGCCGGCGCTAATGGCGTCATAGGAGTAATAATTTAAATATCTTTTATCAGTCTAATTTTTTAACGCATAAGCATAAATTTTCGTCTACCGCTCTGTTGGTCGTCTGCATTTAGTCCTTCGATAATCGCGCGATTTTTCGTATGAGCTTTGAAGTTATGACGTCACAGCTGTCTGCAGTTCTCAGACGCACATACTCAGACATTCTTTGTACGTTTTTCGTGTTGAGGCAGAACAATCAGCCAGCGACCGGCATTTCGTAATAAACTTCTAATTATTGCAATTGGGAAGCTGATAAAAGTAAGTATGCCATTGATTTTAGCATTTATTTACTGTATTTATTTTTACCAAGCCCTTCAAATAACAAATCAGAGTGTAATTTTTAAAGTTCGAACTTAAAAAATTACAAAGTTTTGTACATGTGTAAACGACGTTCTATTTTTTCAACCTATTTTTTTGAGTCGTTCTTTTATAAGACTATTCATTTTTATTCAAAGGTAATTTTTTACAAAATTTAATTATAGTTTTTGTACAGCTTTTAAATTTATAACCTATCAACTCTTACCAAACCAATATATATATACTGCTTTTTTCATTATAAACGGTGGTACAATCAATTTAATTTTTTAAGTTTCAACTTTTACTATAATTTTGAAGTGCTAAGTAAAACAAATGGATATTTAAGTTTAAAATAAGTGAATAGAAATTAAATACATTACTCAAAACAATTTTTATTGAAGTGAAACTGTAAAAAAAAAGAATTTTTATTATTTGCTCTTATTTATTAAAGAAAATAAAATAAGTCATATAAGAAATGAATGTAGATCAAATTGACAAAACTTGAAAATTGAAAAACTACAAATGCTGCATAATAATTTCAGTCAGGCAAGGGTTCCACAGTAGTTGATAAAGATTAAAAAAAATACAATTGAGGGGGTTAATCGAAAAAAGGACTCTGCAGCACCCTAGCAAAATTAAAAAGCTACATTTAAAAAAGAACATTTGACATAATAAAAGTTATACTTTGTAGAAGAAAATTTCATGAAATTCTTTTTGTATTCAACTGATGCTACTCGATAATCAATTTTGAATCACTACTGCAAGCAACATGTGTATAAGAGTAATAAGGTTGACTATACTTTTGCTGGGCCCAATTTGTATAAAAGATAATAACTTGACATTATTATTGTATAATTGAAATTGTTGCATAATTTAATTCGAGTAATAAAATATAATTTAATAAAAAATACTTAATTTATTTAAAAAAATAATCAAGTTAATTTGAGATAGCTCTGAAATGTAGAAAGTTAACTCACAACTTAAAATCTGATAAAACCAAGTATCGTTCTTTTTTTGAGGATATAATTTTTATGAAAAACCCAAAGGACCTTTTGACTTGAAACTCTGGACCCTGCTTTCTTGTTATTTGAAATAAATTTAGAAATTTTTTTTTACACTTCTAATCAATTACTAAAGCAGATAAGGTCAAAACTTAAAATCTGATAAAACCAAGTATCGTTCTTTTTTTGAGGGTATAATTTTTATGAAAAACCCAATGGACCTATAGACTTGAAACTCTGGACCCTGCTTTCTTGTTATTTTAAATAAATTTAGAAATTTTTTTTTACACTTCTAATCAATTACTAAAGCAGATAAGGTCAAAACTTAAAATCTGATAAAACCAAGTATCGTTCTTTTTTTGAGGGTATAATTTTTATGAAAAAACCAATAGGAATGAGAAACCAATCTCTAAAATATGGTATAGATAGACTCTCTTTGTTAGTATTTGCACTTTGATTTCATCTACACATATAAAATATAAAATATAAAAATATCTGGTTGTTATATGTATTGCTGATGTTAGATTAATTTTTTATCATCGATATTTCTAATATTGTTTTAGGAAAAATGGCAAAAGCTCTAAATAAAGCAGAATTGATAAAAAGCTTAGCTCAGAAGACATCTGAACTTACCAATGCATTGGAAAAAGTCAAACAAGCTGAAGAAACGATTGGCAAACTAATGGTTCAAATATCTGATAAAGATATTTCCACTAGAACTCTAAACAGACGTTTAAACAGACTGGACGTTGAAATGCAGAAAATGAGGGACTACATAGTCCTCTTGAAAAATGTTAGTATAATTTAGACTCAAAATATTTTTATATAGTTTACAATATGTGAAGAAAAGTATTTTAATGATGGTACTTAGTTGATAAAGTCAATTCATTTTATTTAAAAAAAAAAAATTAATGTATTATTTGATACAATACTATCATATCAATTTTGATATTATGTTTCAGAAAATGAGTGAAACTGCAATTGTTGAGGCAGCGAAAGAAATCTTCCAGCCGCTTTCACATTTGCCTTCACCTCTGCCACCTCAGCCCCTTATTACACCACAAGCTACTCATGGATATTGTACTAACATGTTCCCTCTTGGTGATTTTGCTAGCAGTTATTATGTGCCATAACTTGTGTTGAATTGATATTTGCATGAATAAGTTTTGATGGTTGAATAAATTGAATTTAAACTTGATACAATGTAGATGAAAAAACAAACATTTTTAACACCATTTTTTTTTAAATATATTAGTATCTATTACTAAATAAATTATTTGTGTGCTAATTTAGAAATAAATTTTAAGTTCATGTGTATAAGACAATTTTAATTAAAAAACTATGCGTCTAAAAAAAAGAACAAATTTTTCTTTAAAAAAAAATTACGTTAACTTTTACTTACTATTGATTTATTCAAAGTAGTTATTATTATTAAATAATTTTGAGTGTTGAAATCGTAAATGTAAACTGAAAAAATGTAAAAAATAAGTAATAAAATATTTGCAAAAAAATTTAATTTTTAATTCTTGAATCGATGGATACTCCAATTTCAATCATTTATATCTTGTTCAAGATTTTTTTAGCTTACACAATGAGTAAAATTAAAAGAATAACACAATCGTAGAATTTTTATCAAAAATTTGTATTATTAATATTTACTTTTTGGATTTCTTGATTATCATTTTTGAAAAGAATGTAGTAGATAAGTTCAATATTTAGTACTGTTGTAAAGATTCAATATTTAGTGTTTTTTGTAAATTTTGTTTTTATTTTTTCTGAAAAAATTTAACTAGTCTGTTTAGAACTTTAGTCTTTTCCAAACTTTTCTTTGAGATCGTTAGATTGAAAATGTTTTTCTTTAAATGCATTTTTGTAGCAAGTTATTTTTATTTGAGATTAGTGAAACCATTTTTTAATTAATAGAAAATCCTTTGACTAGAGAAAAGAGAGTAAAAAATTGTAGTGTTTATAAGTTCTGGGCAACTAAAATTTAATTTTATTATACTTATTGTGCCCGTAAGTACACAGTTATTTTATGTAAGCATTAGTTTCCACAAATCTTTATCAAATTCAAAAAACCACACTCAAATTTGAGAAAACAACAAAAATTTATATTAGCAAAATTTATTTAAAAACAGCCGTTATACATTTACACCTATGATTCATGAACACAAGAGAGTTCACCATAAAAATGAGTTTTTTTCTTTTTTAGATATCTGTTAGTTATGAATTTCCACTTTTTATTTAAAAGTAATGTTTGATTAAAAATCTTTTACTAAATAAAAGTGAGTGAACAATTTTAGTTTTGATAAACTGTAATAGTTGTAAAAATTTAGTTTGATTTCACTTATTGCACCCCAAGTATTAAAGAGAACGCAGCAACAGTCAAATTGGATGGAGGAGTCAACAAAAACATATTTAAGATAAATTTATTTAAAAGCATTAGTTTATTTACCTCTACTATAGTTATAAACCCTAGATAGATCACAAGAAAATGATTAATTTTTTTACTATTTTTATTTATCCTATTGTCATGAATTAACACTTTATATTAAAAAGTAGTTTTTGTTTTTAGTTTTCACTAATAATTGTTGCTTGATGCATATAAAATTATTGGTTATATTTGGCAGTACTGCATCCTTCGCTCACTAGCAGTAACTAGCAGACGACATACACTACTACAATTTTGCTGAATAAGAAGAAAACCGATTTTCCAAGTTTCCTGAAGTTATTTGTTAAACGATTTTTATCAAATAAGGCTCAAAAAATAGCTAAAAATATTATCTAGCGCGCTACAGAGCGTTTTTTTACATTTTCTCTTTTATTTTTTTTTTAAATTGCAATCGAAAAATTTTATGAAAACGCGGTTACGTCTTCACCGGGCCTAATAAGGTTCAGTTGAAATGGTATTTTTGGCATTCAGATTTCGAGGTTATAACTAAATCCAAATATATGAACAACAACTTAGACAATAAACTCTTGAAAGTTTAATTTTTTTTATTCACGTAATAATTCGGAAAAAATCGAAAAATTCATAATTTTTAAAAAAAGGTGAAGTTAAAAATTTCACTAGATGCTAAATAGTTTCGTAAAAGTTTTTTTATCAAAACCACTACTAATTTTCAATCGAACTTTTTTTCTCGGAATTTTAAAATATTTTTAGTTTTATTTTTAAAATCACTTTTTATATAACAAACATTTACTATAAATATATTTAACTTAAAATCACAATCTTTATATGACACATAACCTCTAAAACAAATTATTTTCTTTATATTCTATGATTGTCAGTGTTGTTTAGAGGGTTAGCTAAAAATGTTTTTTTAAGTCTTTAAATTCATTATCCCCACTAAAGCTTTAACTTTTCAATTTCATTTTCTTAAAAAACTATCCATCTGTGTCCAATTTTCAAGTCAATTACTGCATACGTCCGTAGCAAATGATCTAGCGAGGCCGAAATAGCGCCTTGGCTTCGCCCCGTTACAAACCGAGCTAGGGCCTCCAAAGGCTACCTTATGAGGCCCTCATTTGCTCTCCAATAGCTTTCTGATCAGCTAGTTTTAAGTATTTTAATTTTTTCATTGTTCTAAGTTACTTAAAATTGCTTGATTTTTTTTTTTTTATTCAAACGCGGTAAAACAAATTTTAATTTAATTATAAATTTTTTCTGTAAATAAAGCAATGAAGGATTATTTTTATAAAAGAACAATGCAAACTTGGTTTGAAACTATAATTTTTCAGTTCCTAAACTACTCTCTTCAATAGTCCAAAAGTTCTTCAAAAAGTCTCTATTTTATGGGTTAGCAGCTTTTTTAAATCATTGAACGCTAATTATAACTTTATTACTAATGGAAATTAATGGGTAAAATTTTTGTTTTTTTGAAACCTCTTAAGTTCATCTATTACTTAGTATCATAAAAAATGCAAAAAAAAAAAAAAAAAAATTTCTCGTTCACTCGAGAGCGCCAAGTATAAGTAATTAAATGAGCCGTTCTCTGCAAGAACCCCTGAAGAGTCGAAAATCGTGATTTCGAGAAAACATGATTTAAAGTTTGAAAAGTGTGTTTACTAAAAATAGGAAGATTAATATTGAAAATGAAACTCCTGGCCAATTAGTTACACTATTGAACAATAAAATCTAATAATAAAAGTGTTAAATTTTCCATTTTTTGATAACAAATAAACACGGTAAACAAAAATTTACTTCAGGGGTTTTTGCGGCGAACGACTAAAAATTAACGAGATTATTATTTTATTTGAAAATTAATGAACGCAGAAGTAAATTATGAAAAAATTTTAATGTTTAATCACTAAATTAATACATTTATTGTGTTTTTTCAACAAGAAATGGTATTTTTTAAATAATATAGAATAATAGAATAATAAATAAATAAATAATAATAAATAAATATAGAATAATAGAATTTTTTGTGC
Source organism: Encarsia formosa (assembly GCA_038277355.1). Lineage (NCBI taxonomy): Eukaryota > Metazoa > Arthropoda > Insecta > Hymenoptera > Aphelinidae > Encarsia > Encarsia formosa. The sequence continues at coordinate 26,192,590 of CM076187.1, forward strand.
GTTCTTAAATGACTTGGACAATAAATAAACTTTATTTTTTATGATTCAATAATTAAAAAAGATTATAAATTAACAACAAATTATTAAAAATACATGGAATTTGAAATTAATTATTCGTCACTTTCATCGAAGCTCTCAAAATCTACATTGGATTCGAACCACAGTGTAAAAAGACTGGTGGACCGACTCCGTGCAGCAAAAGCGTGACACTAAAGGGATACTTACAAAAAAATCCGGTAGGGGCGCTAGCCCTGTGTTAAAATTTTTGAATTGTTTAAAAATAAATGTTTTATCACATTATTCTGTAATTTATCTTAAATTTTGTATTAGTCAAGGTAAAAAACCCTGGGTAGAAAAAAAATTTGATGATATTTCGTCAAATATGAAGCGAAATACCCAAAAATCGAGTTATTCAACGCCCCCGTGACTACAGTGTACAGGCATGTTGTATGTTCTTGCACGCGGGTCGTGTCGACTGCTGGCCACTGGACTGCTCCTGTATTCAATGTTTGTTTAGTCAATATTTTTAGTCAATTTTCATGGTAGTCTTTGAATGTTCCGTTTGTTTAATTTATGTGCTAGTCTGGGGATGTAATAATTATGTCTCGTAAGTGAGTTTTAAAAAGTTGTGCTAGTAGAAGCGATGGCAAGAAGTATAGTTTTTTCAAACCGCCAAAGGATGATATGGAAAGAGCTAGATGGATGGATATTTTGTCATGTACCCTGAAAGATAATTCACCTGTATGTGAAAATCATTTTTATAAACATGACATACACTCAGAAAATAATTTTAAACTTGGAGATGAAATCATACAGACAGTGAGTACAGTTATTTTAACCTAAAAATTGTATATGAATTTATAATGTAGATGATTGAAATAGAGATTTTATATTTTCCAAACAAAAATATGATGTAGCTTTTTATTTATTTTTAAAAAAAATTTTCTTTGTAGGTAACTCTACAAAAAAAATCATTGAAGCCTGGTGCTTTACCAAACAAACCATTCAAAACTATTGAGGTAATTAAATGTAGTAAGAAAAAGTCAAGTCCTAAAAAAAGAAAATCATTGAAGCGACAGTTTCATAAATTTAGAAATAAATGTTTGACAACCAATGGTGTTGCAACCAAAGAAAAACCACATACAGTTCCTGAGTGCTGCAATGATCTAAAAGAAAATATTTGCAAGGAATCCACATTTCAGCCAAGTAAGAATTTAATTTGTTATTATTGATTACATAAGTAATTATTTTATCTATAAAAACTCTAATATGTATTCATATTTTTGCTGTTAACAGATCCTCACAGCATGGTTGTTATCAGCGAGTGTAATTCTTCGGTGCAGAGTACTGATATTAGTAATACTACTTCAGAAAAAATGGAAGATGCATCCAGTGATAATGAAAGGTGTGATAATAAAGAGGTAGACGAAGAAGATAATATTATGAACGTTGAAAGTGGAAGTTCTTCGTCTAGACACATGATACCTGAAAATATCAGTACTGGAAGTAGCTATTCAGAGAATGGATCTATGCGACTGTACTCTCCAAAGTCTGGTAATATATTTGTTATGGTTTTGTATAACAAAGTAGACTTAGTAAAACATAATTGTACTGTTATTTGTTGGGTACAAACCAGACTGTCCAAAATTTTCAGATTCCCAGATTACAGAGTAAGTGATCGGTTATTAAGATAAAAAAAAACAAAGGCTTGGTTCTGCAGAAAATTGTTTTGTAATTTAATTATTTTCATAAGCTTGAAAGAAATGCATGACATAATCAAGCTTCTGCTTTACTGCCATGTTTTGGTTGCTTAAATATTTTTAGTTTTAATTACTATTTTTCTATTGAGCATGAGCATGTTGAAAATTCAAGTGTGATTTATTATAGACTTTCATCATACTTATTCAATTAATGACAAGTTGGAGTTTGATTAAAAATTAAATATTTAGATTTAATGTAAAGTAACGTAGCAATTAATTTTTGACTTTAATTTATTCTATCAAAATAATTGAAAATTTTCAATGGATTTATTACATAAAACTTAATTAAAAAATTAAAAAATTAAGTTTTATTGTTTGTTTATTTATTCTTTGACTGGTAGTTAACAATTTTTGATTGCACAAGCATAAATGTTTTTAAATAAATAATTAATTTCCGTACAAAACATATTTACTATGAGGTGTGCTTGTTAAGAAAGTTTTTTGCCCCATTTCTTAATTCAAAAATGAAAACACTGAAACCCTGGTCCTTGCTTTCATTGTCTATCAACTTTTTTTTTGTAATTAATGTTGTTAGTAGTAATTAATTTTTAATACATTTTAACAAAGCATGTTGTAAAAAGTTGTTTGTTATTATTTTGCTTATTGTTGCTAATTATTGTTTAACATTTTTTTTCTTTGGTTGTAAATGCTGTTTTGCGTAGTTTTTACAGATTCTAACATTGAGTCCTGCAGTACTCCGATCAGGAGTACTTTAGATTTACGAAAACGTAGAAAGGTTTTAGGATCTAATATTTTGCCTGGTGTTCCCTTACAAAGTGCTTCTTCGACGCCCATAAAACTATTTAATTTTTTATCCAACGGAGTAGTAGAGAACACAAGTCTCATCCCGAAAAAATTGTTTGATGTTGCAGAGACAATAGACTCGAATACAGGACATTTTTCGGAAATAGAATTGTTAGCTGGTGTTTCCCCAGATAGTTTATTTGCGCAGTTACTATTGAAGCCCGTGTCTTTGCCGCCAGGTTGGCGCGCGATCTTGGGTAGTAAAATTAAAGCAATATTGCTGCAAAGCATTACAGAAATTGAAAGTCCGAGTACAAAAAAATTTACATGGGCAGAAAAAAAAATTACCGTCCATCAAGATTCAACAGTACGATTGAGTGTTGGTACAAATCACATTGACTACAGAAGTAGCTTTTTAAAAAGTGTTGATGAATTCCAACAGTTCATGGTCGACGTTACAGCTAAATGAATCTGTATCGGAGGACCTAAAATTAGATATTTTCCAAATATTTCCTGCGAAACTGCAAGGAAGGACGGAGATCTATGGAGACACATCAACTGTGATATAATTGGCGAGCGTGACTGCTGTGAAAGTTGTTTGAGTCTCCACTGTTATTTAGAAAAAAAAAATAGAAGTAAACCCCACGTAAACCAAAATTTAAAAAGAATTAGATTACACAATTTATCTCCAAAAACAAAAAAGCTACATCACAAAAGGGAACGAGCAAAAAAAATGAAATTAACAAGACTGACGAAGAAACTGAAATTATTGACGGATAAATTGGATAGCGTCCAAGAACTGTATGATTATGAAACTCAAAAATCGTGGGAAGATAAAATCGATGATCCTATTCACAAAATACCGGAAAACCAAGTAAATATTCTCATGCCTCGTAATTCTATAATTAATATATATATATATATATATATATATATATATATATATACATATTTAATTTAACTTTTTTTTGCAGAAGATTCTCATTAAGCAATGTATCTCGTCTGCTAAGGTTTATAATAAAAAGGCCATCAGATACAACCATGAATGGTTACTCTTTTGTCTATTAATTCACATTCGTAGCAGCTCTACCTACGAGTATCTCAGAAAAAACAGTATACTTCCGTTGCCCGCAAAGTCAACTATCACGAGCTATTTAAAAGCTTCAAATACCGGCGTTGGTTTTGATGATGGTTTTTTTAAATTGTTCGAAAAGGAACTCAAAAATCTGCCAGAACTAGCGCGTCACGGTATCATAAGCTTCGACGAGATGAGCTGTCGGAAGAGCCGTGGCGTAGATCTAAAAAAAATGGAATTTACCGGCATTGCAAACAACGATGAAGCAGTCGGAGAAGAAACTTCTGATATGACAGATTTAGCAGACAAAGGTTTAGTTTTTATGTTTTCCTCACTTTCGTACAACTTTCAACAGCCCATTGGAATGTTTGGTGCAAAAGGAGCTACCAATGCCAACATTTTAGCTGCTTTATTACTGCAGGCTATAATCAAAGTTGAGAACGCAGGCGGAAAAGTTCACGCCTTCGTGTCGGATGGCGCAAGCACGAACCGCAGTATGTGGAAAGAGTTCGGGATAAGCGGAAAAATAGATTCTTTAAGCTACTGCTTTACGAATCCCTGCGATGAGGATCGTTTTATATACGCTTTCTCAGACGCACCCCATCTTATCAAATGCATCCGAAACAGACTTCAAGATCAAGCGCTACTTAAGGTATGTTAACTGTTTTTATAAAAATTAATGAATAAAACTAATGTTATTCTAATTTCCCAGACTCCGGAGGGCTACGTGTATTGGCGATATTACAGAAAATTATTGGAAACTGATCAAAAAAATGGTCTGTTACGATTAGTTCCCAAATTGACGGTCAATCACGTGTACGTCTCGCACCAGTTAAAGATGCGAGTGTATCTCGCCACGCAGGTTGGTTTCCCGACATTCGTAATTTAAGTTCGTTTCGTTATTTATTTACATAAAAAAAATTTGTTGAAAATTTTTCAGTTGTTCAGCCAAGCAGTTGTGGACGGACTGAAAGAACTTAAAAAAAAGGATACTGCTTTTGCGGGCTGTGAAGCAACGATTAAGTTCACACAATTCATAAACGATATGTTCGACGTTTTGAATCTTTCTAATCCGCTGGATGGTCTGAAATTGCTGGAAAATAATGAACTCAGTGCAGGATTTAAAGTTTGTTGAAGTACTATTTATACATATTACATTTGTACAAAGTAAACTTAACTGATAAATTTTTTGTAGGTTTTACGCGATAAGATTAATTATTTGGATCATTGGGGAGAGGTTAACTGCAACGAATCCAGCAGAGTTTTTAACTTACCAAACGGCTGAGGGACTCCGTGTAACGCTGCACAGTTCGTTCCATTTGTCGCAGCATTTGCTTTCCAAATGCGGTTTTCAGTTCGTTTTAACCAGAAAATTAAATCAAGATCGATTGGAGGTAAATAAAATGCATTTCAATTAATTATATCAAAAAACCGTTCACTTACTAAATTGCTTTGGTTTCAATTCATTACAGCTAAGCAACTCATATACTATTGACTTATTTCATATTTATTTTTTTGTAGAATCTTTCTTGATGCAAATGTTAAAAAAATACTTCAAGTATAATTTTTTGAAACAATAAAAATAAGAATAAATCAGACAATTGAACTACTTACAAAAATGAACTCAATTTTGTTTTGAAAATTCTACAAAAACAATATTTTGATCGTTGCAATATTTTTTCATTTATTAAAGTTAATTGTGTACTTCATTAATCAATCAAGTAAATTTTACTTTACTTTTTCGGTTTTTCTTTTAATTTTAAATATTTTTCTATAACAGCAATTCTTCGGAATCATCCGGCAAGCAGCTGGTACAAACGATCATCCAACACTAGATACTTTTATGCAGCTTTATCACTTGTTATCGATTTACCAGATCTTGAAACCCCCAAAACATGGGAATTGTACTGTCGAACCTGGGAATTTAAATCAAAAAGCTAAGATTTCGCTGGCTGAATTTAAACAAGCTTTTAACAGTACTAAAACGTACAAACAAGAACACATACAAGATTTGAAAATAAAATTAGATCACCTAGTGGAAGTGTCTGAATGGGATGACACGGACGAACTGTTCGACATGATGCGCGAGTTTCAGGATCAAAGATGCGTAAAGGACGAGCTAAGAGCATGCATTCAGTATTATCTGACGGGTTTTGTGTGCCGAAAGTTTTTTAAATCCACTAAATGCGATTGCTGTAAAAATGCGTTCAAATCATCACATGAAAACTTAGTTTACGGCATGCGCGAAAGTGACTTTCTTCTTACGAAAACAAGAGGAGGTTTGACTCATCCGAACATAAGACTTTTCAACCTTTTTACTCGAATCGAAAGCTACTTCGATAAGTTTGTGGATAGCAAAACAGTTTATCAAGATGTTATTCATAAATTAATTGACGATAATATCGTCATGACTTTCCCTTGTTCTGCCCACGCCGATGAAAAAATACCTGAATTAATTTATTACTATATAAAATTGCGCATGCTGCAGACTGCAAATCTTAAAAATAGAGAAGGTAAAAAAGAGAGCGCAGAAGGCAAGAAATCTTCAAGATTTAAAACTAGTTAAACAATACATATTTTAAATTTCGTAATTATTGTTAACTTTTGTATAAAATATTAATATGTATAGAAAAAATTGTCGTTACATTTATAAAATACTAAAATATAGTACGTCCGATTTCCTTCAATTTGTTTGTACTTGAAAACTTTTGTTATACATAAAAAAAAAAAACTTACTACTAAAAATGTATTCATTGACCGTATTAAACCAAATAATAGTGAACGAGTTCTCTAAAATGCATGAAAAAATAATTATAATCATTAATTTTTAGAAGTAAACTTGAATTGTTTTACAAATTGTAAGTTGGACGTATGGAATAAATATGCAACTGTAAATTACTGTATTACTATTTTTTAAAAGTTAAAATACTTAAATAATTTCTTTCATACTACTCGTACAATTAAAAAGATAAAAATAAAAAATGTTTCTGCAGGTAATTTGCTGCGGGTCGTTCACCACAGTAGGTTTCGGTAATAACTCGGCGCAAACGCTATTATTTTTCAGGTATGAATTACTACATTATGCAGAAAGGAAAAATGTTGAGGAAGAGTGACGCCTACACTAACAAGGCCTCCTGGGAAGCTAAAGAACGTTATTACTTACTTTTCTATAATAAAAATTTAATTTAATAAAAACGATTATCACAAAAATTTCTAAAATAAAAACAAGTCGACTTTAAAACAATAAATATTGTTTTTTTTTGGGTTATACTTTTGTTATAATTTACTTCACTTTTTACAGAAACTGTTAAGATCTCCACATACTATAGGTTTTTTTAGTTTTACTTTGTTTCTATTTTATCGGAGTTTACATTTTTAATAGTCCACAACAATTTTTTTTCAAATATTCCTACCAACAAACTAAAAATTCGCGCACGCAACTGATCATTATTTTATCTCTTTTAAAATCGCATTTATTTTTTATTGATACATTTTACATATTTAAAAAAGGACATAAAATTCCTTCCAAAACAAAGCATACTTTGCATGAATCACAATAATTTTTCGTCCAACAAAAATAATTACTTAAAAAAAAAAAAAATAAAAAAAAAATTAAACCGAGATTCGATCATGGGATGAGCAAAATAGTAACCCAGCACATTATCCACTACACCACGCGATTAAGCTCAATGCATAAAATCAAAGCTTTTATTTCAATTGCACCCCCTTCGGGGCTTCATTATGAAAGCTTGATCATATTAATTTTAATTAATATTTATTTACATGAATAATTATCACTATCACTACGTCTAAAGCAATTACTTTTTTCGTTTTTTTCAACTGTACAATGGAAAAAACAAAATTAATAATATTAATAATAAAGAAAAAAACATCTCGTCTACAAACGATTGATAATTATTAAAGAAAGTCAAGTTTTAAGAGCTAAAAAATTTCTCGAGACGGTGAAACAGTTTGAAGCTATATGAAGAAGAAGAAAAAAAAAAAAAAAAAAACGGCCGAGATTCGAACCTGCGCCAGCAAAACGATACGCGAGAACTGTAGCCACTAGACCACACGATGAGTTTATAAAATAATATTTGGAAGTAATATTTAAATTGTGCCCCCTTCGGGGCTTGATTATAAAAGCTTAATCACCTAGAAGATTTGTTTAGGTATAAATTAAGTTTGATTAAAGTTTTTGTTTATCAATTTATAAATATTGTGTTTTTTTCAGTTATTATATTATAAATTTTTTTGAAAATGTAAACAATACAATCAAAAAATTTAAATTTAAATTAAAAATTCATAGCTAAAGATAATAAGTACATATTTGAAATCGTTTCTTTTTTTCTAGAGTTGAGTTACTCGTACAAAGAGTTGGTAAGTAAAGCTACTGTACTACTACCGCATGTTCGAACCGGCGAGTGTGGCAAATATATCGAATTTTAATATCTCGCTTAATATTGGACGAAATCTAACCAAATTTTTTTCCTACCCTAGGTTTCTAGACCTGACAAGTCCAAATATTTACATAAAGAGTTGATTCACCAATAAATATTTATTATTGGAAAGTTAAAAAATTTTAACACAGAGCTAGCGCCCCTACCGGATTTTTTTGTAAGTATCCATTTAGTGTCACGCTGCTCCTGCAGAGCAGGGATAGGCAGTCGGTCCACCAGTCTTTTTACACTGTGATTCGAACCCAGACTCGGCTTCAGTGACTTCGCATTCTTCAAAAATTTTACTGTAAACAGGGTGACTTGCTGGTTTGAGAAATTTCATTAAAAACTTAACGTCTTTTTTTTAGCATAAGCTACAGCAGGTTTTGGGGATTTTTGAAGATTTAACTTATCTTTTTGACAACAGCATTATTCTTGAAATACTTAAATGAAAATCCAGGACTATCATAATCTTTGTAAGCAACTAATATTCTACTTGGTTTGAATTCCAATTTTACGTATTTTTGAAAGTAAAACTACCTTTGAATCTAGGTACTTTCATAAACCGCGCACTGCGACATTTTTAAAACAATTTTACTCTAGCTGCTACTATAGTAGATTTTCACACGCTCAAAACTGTTGCTGGCAAAATTCATGCTCTTTTAACCTTAATAATTAGAGTGTTTTTGAGTATTTCAAGTTTTTTATCAATTTTTTTTTATTCAATCAGTACTTTAAATTTACATAGATTTTTATTTTTATTTTTCTAATTAGTACATTAGTATAAATTTGTTGGTTAATTAACTATTGAAATATACTCATTTTATCTTAGCTACTAAGTAATAATACCAACAATGAAGAAACATTTTTAGAAGAGATTCTAAACAAAAAATATTATTAAATTTAAAAAGTAACACTTTCTCGATTACAAGATAACAAGATGTATCATTCAAAAGCTTAGTGGTGATAACAGTAGTAGTTAATAGTGCAGCTTGTGTAGTGATTTACTGTAGTTGGTCTATTGTAATTTTTTATTTTAGATAAAGGTGCTTTTGAACTTTCTTGATCTTCATTGATTTTCCTTTTAAGGGACACTTTATTTTTTATCTCATTTAGTCCAATGGCTTCAGAAAATTTTGCATGGAGTGCTTGTGGCTCGAGATCAACAATATCAAATGGTTGAGATAATTCATCATGTAAGTCGTCCGGAATGTACATTTGAGAATTTTGGGGATCTGTGTTATCAGCGTTTAAAATATCTTGAAACAATTCTTCATGTAACTCTAGTATTCCTATTCAGCAATACTATACTGTAGACTGAATTGTGCAAAATGGGGTTGTTTTTTTACTCATGATGATTCTTCGGTTATGTTTTTTGTTAACTTATTAGCCAACTCTATTTTGTTTCGATCACTGTTTTGCACATAGCCTGCAGCATTTTTCACACTTTTCCAAGTGCCCAACTGTTGAATTTGAGGTACAGTAAAACCAGCTCCCGCTGCTAATGTAGCAGACGTTGTGCGAAAAAATTACCTGTGTAGTTTTCGGGTTGAGGTGGGATCCATTTTGCAATTTTTTTACCCATATTACCTATTTTATTGTAACCTATCGGCTGCAAAATTAAATTTATCATTTTATAGTCGTTTTTATTATTGTTTTTTTATTTTTTTATTTTATAATATTTATATTTTACCTGTTTAGTGTTTCACGTAAGCTTGCAGCTGTATAAAGTGGCTTGAGTCAATTTTTTAAATAATTTTTAGCATAGTTTTAATAATAGATACTTTTTTTAAAATTGTAGATATTGCATATTTTTTTCCTAAATCACTAACATAGGACAAAATCACATTTTTAGTTGGTTTTTACAATTTTTTTAGCCTCTCTCCACTTTTTAAAATCATCGTAAACTTTCATGTACTCTTTTTTTGATTCATCTGGAATCAGTTGTGGTTTCATTGATTCTGCCACTTTATCAATTTCATCAGGATTATCGATGTTTTTGCTTCTCTTGATCGGGTTACACTTTGTTTTTTATTTATAAACAATAAGCAGTTTTGAGGTTTTGACAAGAAACGCTGATATATGGGGAATTCTCAAAAACTTTTGAACTCGTGAACTCTTGAAAAAACTCGTAAAAGTATAGTAAAAATTGGAGCACACTTTTGAAATTTTGACAGCCATAAATTATAGTAATTTCTGACTTGATCCAATAATAAAAAATTTATTTTTAGTTCGCAGGCGGAGTTATTGCAAAATGAAACTATCATAAACGTTCTGGCTCCGTGATCAAGAACTCTTTTTTCAATTTCAATGATTATTTTCACATAACCTAAGGCTTTAAATATAAAATATCTAAGGACACTTTTAATTTTGTTTTTCCTGAAAAATATGAGATTATTTTTTACAGTGCAAAATTGTGAAATTTTTGAAATTGTTTAAACAATTTTTTCCCCATGTTTATCTTACTATTTTGATAAAAAACTATAATGGAATGTTTTTATCTTCTTTTTTCCCTCTGGATCGGTTGCCGTCATCATTTTTTGAATTTTTTTATGAATTGTTTATTGATAATTTCAATTTTCAATAAATTCGCCTGCGAACTTTGCAACAAACTTTCCTCGCGGATCAGCGTTAGGAGTAACGATAAGAAAATAAGGTCAAAATTTCAGAGGCATGCTTCAATAAAAACTATGTTTTTCTGAATACTTGTATATTTTAAAAGTTTTTGAGAATTCCCCATATAGTCATGCGCATGTGTTTTCCATAAAAACAAAAACTGTGGTGGAAAAGGCCCGTTTCCGCCCGTGTTTACACGCTTGGAAACGTGCTGTTTCCTCGATCAGATTTGAGAAATACATATTTAACAAGAAAATTAATCAGATTCGAGAAAGTATTTTTATTCTGTCCTCCACATGAATCAGACAAGAATACAACATTTTTTGTATCAGGATTCTCTTTTAATTTTTGATCAACACAATCGTTCATAAAACTGTAAACAGAATTGGCTTTTTTTTTACCATCACTTTCAAGAAAACAATAAAACTTGCTTGATTCATCTTTGAAAGAGTGAGAATTAAATGTGTACATATTCAACGGCGTTTATAGTAAACAGAGTTAACGTTTAATTTTGGTAGAGCTAAATTTTGGGCATAATCAAACTCCATGAGTAGCGTTTTGGACTGTTTCTTGCGGTTTCTTTGACTAAAGTATTTCTCAAAAGAGAGTGTTTGTATTTGTTTTCGTGAATTTGATAATTTAGAGAGGAGGGATCATTTGGAGTGGAGTCTAATATTACTTTACATTGTGTGCAATAATCGCAAACATCACTTTTTCGCTGTGGAATTGAATAATCTGAATTTTCACGAAAATACTTTCGATAAGTTTTATATTTTATACTTGCAGATCGACCTGTTTTTTCTTGCAAATATTCTAAAAATGACGCAGTTAAAATTTTTATAGTAAGATTTGGATTTGTGAAAAACTTTCTTTCAGTTTTTTTGTTTCCGTAGTGAGATTTTTTGTGTGGTAAACGGTACTAATGTTCTTTCACTAAAACCTACACTTCTGCTGGTATTTTTTTAAGGATCTGGATTCTTACCTCGCCTTTCTACAGCTTGCAAAATACCTTGCTTACAAAAGAGTAGCAGAGTTTCCATCTTATCATCGGAGACTTGTAATACACTTGTTAAAAATCGTTTGCGAACAAACACGTCTTTTCCATTTTTCTTCAAACTATATTTCCAAGAACACTCTCTGTTTTTACTTGCAGGAGAAGGTCTCGAAACTTTAATTGTTTCACGATGCACACAACTAATTACAAATGTATCTTGCTTTACCTTTTCCCTTGAAGAGTAAAAATTCTTAAAAAAATCTTTTTGAGAATCTTTATTGAAATCAGAAAAACATTCGTTTCGACAGCAGTTTCTTAAATGTTTAAAATGTTTTCGAGGTACAGGATTGCCAGCACTATTTGTATAACATTTTCCATTGTTGCGTTCAACTTTTTTGTTGTTGCGAGACCATTGCTCCCTTCTAGACTTCGTTTTCAACCCAAGATTTTCACTAGCCGCTGACGTTGCAGTTGTGGTTATTAATGTAGAGTCATGTAGGTTATCAGACATGTTTATTTTTTCAAGTATTGTGGTAAAAAATGTTTAAAAATATCTTAATGATATCTAACAACCAGCTTCTTGTATGTCTGCTCAGTCAGCAGAAGGGAATGCATCCTGCAGCTTGCACTGCAGCGCCATGGCCGCAACTGCAGCCTCATTGCGCGTGACCCGTGGTGCAGGTGCTCCGAACTCCGATCAGAGTTACGAGCGGCAAATTGAAATGCACACCACAACTTCAATTTTCAATATTTTTTGATAAAATTTGGTGAGCATACTTTTGAGTATCTGCACTTTCGATTTTTGAGTTCTCCACAAAAACACCTTAAGTCGACTTAAGAGGTTCTTACAAAGAACGGCTCAAATACTAGTTAAGTAATTGTATTATCGCAAAATACTCATTATTTAGGCCTGCAATTTTTTTTGGGGCTCAATGGAGCTGTGCAAATTTTTTTTTCAAAAATATAATGTTTGAGAAAGAAAATCCCGCTTGCTAGACGCTGAAAGACCGTTTCTTCAATTTTTAAAAATTCATCAAAAATTGTTTTAAAAAAGGCCAAAATGAGTGAAAAAATCGACTTTATAGGCAAGTACAAAATTTGTAACGACACTTTCGGACTCTGTAATCGTAAAAAGGTGTTTATTAGATGTATACTTATTGAAATGAGTTAAGGGCCTCAAAATAATTAATTTTCATGAAAATCAAGCAGATTTTTAAAAAAATCATTAAAATACCAAAAAATATGACAAAAATCACATATATGTCGTTTGGTACAACAGAAAATTTTAACCTAGCACGTCCAGACTTCACGTACTTTCAAGTTAGGTATGAAGTCAAACTTCTATCGCTATTAGAAGTCGATATTCGAAAATGACCCTAAAACGCCTCGACCTAATGTAGAGTATGAATGTTTCCAATGTTTAAACAAATGTTAAAAAAAATTAATATTTACAAAAAAAAAAAAAAAAAAAAAACAGAACGATATTACGATATTTACCCAAGAAAACAGTCTGTATCATGAATCCATTGTTTTATAAAATGCGAAGCCACTGGTTCTGTTGATTGCTGTAAAGTAATTTGTAATCTGTCCATGGTTTGAAGGCACAAATTTGGATCATAGTACAAAGCAGCTATAACAACTTGCAAACACATCGTCCTCAACTCTGAAGTCTTAACTTCTCGAGTTAATCTTTCTAATACAAGTTGAATCAGAGATGGAATGCAGTTATCAATACGTCCTTTGCATTGGAGAATTATAACTTCGAGCAGTTTAGCAGCATGACATTCGGGATCTTCACCAGCATCACCATTTAATACGGCTTTACACATATTAAACATTGCCAGGATATGATTTTCATTCGAAAGAAATGCAGGTGTATCTACTGTGATGTAATTATGAAGAGCTGGCATCATATCAGTAAAATAATCAAAGCCATCTTTTTGAAAGAGCTCGTACATTAATTCTAAAACCTTCCACATATCTTCTGATATTGTTTTTCCAGTTAAATCATAAACCAACGACAAAGCTTCTTCATAAAATTCTAAAAAATAATATAGTATAAAAATAATGAAGTTGAAATTTTTTAAAAAACTCAACTTAACTTAACGCTTTTAGAATATTTTGGTAAAATAACTTCTTATCAAATCTTATATTTATTCATTTATATATATATATATATATATATATATATACATACACATAAATAGGTACCGTGAGTATTATCCTGACATTTCATAAATAAACTAAACGGGAACTATTCGGACATTTCCGGTATTATCCTGACGTCAGGATAGTGCCATGACATTTCAAAATCAAAAAAACTCGAGTTCCAGGTAAAACCAAGGTCCAGGAAATGGGTGATGGGTTATTTGGGATGGGTTATTGGAAAAAGCATTAAAATTAGTGCGGGGGAAAACCTAGGAAAAGTATTTATTGATGGGTTATTTGGAAAAAAAAAAGATGGGTTATTTTGGTTTTTTTGAATACGTGGGTGGATTGCGCGTGATATGCGCCTTCGGCCGGATAATGACCACTGTACACACACACACACACACACACACACGCACGCACGCACGCACGCACACACACACACACACACGCGCGCGCGTGCGCACACACAAATCTTATTATATTATATAGTTGTTTTTCCTCTCTCACGCCCCCCCCCCACAGGCCTCTGAAAAAAGTGCTTAACTAACCGTACAAGTGTACCGAAATATGCTTATTTCTATGAGTTTTGAATTATCCTATGATTTTCCAATCACGCCCCCCGCCCGCCCATCCCACGCCCTTTTTTTTCCCCACCCCCCATTTTTAATGTTTTGTTACAAGTTTTGTATATTAATTTAAATTTAAATTTTAAATTTAAATGTATATTTAATTTTAAAATAATGAAAAAGATTTTATTTTCAGAAAAATTAAATTTATAATGGAGTAATTTTTTCTTTTTAATAAATTGTAAGATTTTTTGGATCATCAATTGCAGAAACTTTGGAAATTGCTTTCTGGCACCGAATGATGAGCAAAATCATCAATAATTTTCCTAAATGGTCCTTTTTTCGATTATCAACACAAAATGTTTGAATTATTTTTGTTTTTTAAATAATTTTCAAACAATTTGTGTTCAAAGCCCATTGCACTCCTAGACATGTGTATCCTCGCATGTTTTTGTCTCTTTATGAACTTTAAGAGAAAAATATTTTCAAGTCTTAACTCAAAAAGTGTAAATCTGAACAATTTATATTTCAAACCTCGGAAAATGCTAAAAAGTACTTCTAGTAACAAATTATTCCTGTTCAAATTTTTCGAGTTAAGACTTGAATTTAAATTGGTTGAGATCTTCTTTATATTGAATATTGAATCAATTGGGATGTGTCTTGACCGAACAAACTATAGTATAGATTTGTAAAAGTATCTTTGATGGATTTTTGGAAAAACCTCGGCCAGGATTATTTTGGTCAATGTCCTCATTACAGGCATCACGATTACTGTTACTGCTTCAACAAGGTATGTTCAACAACGAATATTAATGCACAACGATTTCCGTGTTTTCCTCATTGAACTGAATGTAGTACACAGTAAATATTGTTTAAAATTTTTATCTTATTTTTTTTCAACAATCCACTTTGTTATAAAGTAGGGTCCCTGTACCTAATATGGGCTCCCCTGTTATTTTGAATATACTCAAGGTAAAATCACAATAAAATACCTCAAGTGATTTTGAATTTAGTCGTTTCGTAGACACTATTGTGTCAGCTTGAAAGTTAACAAAATTAACTTTTGAGCGTTTTTTAAATAAATTTTTTCAAAATACATATTATAAAATTAGCCAAAAATTACCTTTGCAGTACGTTAAACCTCATATTTTTTTAATTTTTCGTAAGTTTTAGCTACAATAAACTTCAAATTTCATGAATTTTAAATAAATATAAATGCCGATGAAAAGCATAATAAAGGTGGGGGTCTACATTGTATGGTCAAATGAGAAAAAAAATTGTGCTTTTTAAGGAAATTGTTAAATTTTAAATATTTGCGTGAATCAAGCGATTAAAAACAAAAATTTACGCACACTAATAATAAAAACCGAATACCCACCGACGCAGATAATTATGAAGTACTTTTCAATTTTTATAAATTTAAAAATGGCATAAAACTCAATTTTAATTCACTGTTTGGGAAAGCTTCCTGAATGGTGTACTGAAATTCAGTACACCATGTTAAAAGTAATTATTTTGGACGGTCTTTTTTGTCTGCTGAATAAAGCATTATAAAAAAAAATAGTTTGACTCAGTAATTCCGTACGTTCTTTTAACTTTTAGCAAATCAGTTTCGTTAGTATATACGAAAAATAAGCAAGGTAGATATACCTAATATGGCTCCCTAAGCGAGAATCGACGTTGTGGCGAGTCAAATCAATATTTTTTGACGTGTAAGGTTTATTCAAAGTCTTTAAAATGAGACCTTACGCGTTTGATTTTGATCAATGAGCTTGAAATGCCAGAGGATTTACCAAAACACGTTTTTTTAAGACACCAAAAATTTGTGTACCTAATATGGCCCCTTTGAAGTAATCTATTAATAGCGAATAAATTGTGTATACTTTAACAGCTTCTTTTAAAATTTTACACACTAAGTTAAAACGATATTCCAAATACTACTTTATAAAATTTTTATACCACGCAAAATGAAAGCAAATCTATGAAATATCGGTATTTCTACTAATTCGTGGGGGGCCATATTAGGTACACTGCAGAATAAAATGTTATTTAAGAATAAAAGCCGTTAGAAAACGAAATGAACAAAAACTAAAATCACGTTTTAAAGCTGAAACAATAACGAATCGAAGCTACTTATGAAAATTTCGGTCAGGTGAGTCTAAATCTTTTGGCAGACCATTTAATTACAACGTAAAATAGTAACAAAGGTATACGAAACTAGTTTTAGCTATAAGACGTGCGCAAAAATGATTTTCAAATGTTCAAAACAACTCAAAACTTCATAAATCAGTGTTTTTGACTTCTTCCTACCTAATTGTAGAAATGCCGTGTATCGAGCATATTCAAAATAACAGAGGGGGGGGGGCATATTAGGTACAGGGACCCTACCTAATAACAAAGTGGATTGTTGAAAAAAAATAAGATAAAAATTTTAAACGAAATTTACTGTGTACTACATTTGGATCAATGAGATAAATATTGACTACGTTGTGCATTAATATTTGTTGTTGAACATGCCTTATTGAAGCAGTAAGTAGTATCGTGATGCCTGTAAAAAGAACATTGACCAAAATAATCGTGGCCGAGGTTTTTCCAAAAATACTTTTAAAAATCTATAATATAATTTGTTCAATCGAAAATATCTTTCCTAGTCGACAGGTTAGATCAATAAGGTATATCCGTATATTATTGCACAGCATAGACGAGATTTTTCTTATTGATCTAACCTGTCGAATTATCGTTTCTTCAAAAGTTCTTTGTTAAAATAAAAAAAATAAATAAAACTCAAGACACATCCCGATTGATTCAATATTCAATATAAAGAAGATCGCAACCAACTTAAATTCAAATCCAAACTCAAAAAATTGAACAGGAATAATTTGTTACTAGAAGTACTTTTTAGCATGTTCGGAGGTTTGAAATATAAATTGTTCAGATTTATACTTTTTGAGTTAAGATTTGAAACTATTTTTCTCTTTAAGTTCATAAAGAGAGAAAAACATGCGAGGATACACATGTCTAGGAGTGCAATGGGCTTTGAACACAAGTTGTTTGAAAATTATTTAAAAAACAAAAATAATTCAAACATTTTGTGTGGATAATCGAAAAAAGGACGATTTAGGAAAATTATTGATGATTTTGCTCATCATTCGGTGCCAGAAAGCAATTTCCAAAGTTTCTGCAATCGATGATCCAAAAAAACTTATCCAACCCTGACTGACTGACTGTATAAGGTTTTTATTTCGGCCTTGGGGTATAACCCTATTTGGTCGCTTGACAAGTACATCGAGTGATACAAATATATGGTAACACGTTCGCATAAATAGATAATTAAATGCACTTAAAATTATATTACAACGAAGTAAATAACAAAGATATAATATATAATAGCACGTTCTCGTAGGTAGAATAATAAATGCACTTAAAATAGTATATAATAGTGCAGGTGCAGCATCATCACCGGGGCGGTTTTCCGCTGGGTCCTCCCAAGTACGTAGCGAAGCACAGCACGAGATTCTTAATAAGCCCTATTGACGTACTGCACTCGTACTATATACTATTTTATAGTACGAGTTACCGAAAACACGCATCAAAGATTTGATTTTGTGGTTAGAGTGACCAGGGGTACTATAAATTAACTTACAACAAAGTGACTTATAGGGCAGGAAACAAAATTCATTAACTGGGTAAGTGTGGCAGGTCCAGTAGTAAATCGAATCGAACCGTGGGATAATCCATTCACTAGAAAATATATGACGTTTTCCCGTGCGAGATCAATTCTATTGCCGTTTAATATATTTTTTTCTCGCGCAATGTTAATTCTACTCCCATTCAATATATTTTTTTTCCCGTTTAATACATTTAACTTCCGCTCAAGTATTTTTTTCCGGTGCATTTATTTTCTTTCCCGTTTAATCACTTATTTTTCCGTGCAAATGTCTTTTTTCCCGTGAATTTGACCTAAAATTTCCCGTGCGTTTGCTTTTTTTCCCGTGCTAATAAATTAGACCCTTTTCTAATCACCCCCCCCCCCATGCCCTTTTTTTTACTTAAGCCCCCCATTTTTGATATATGTTATCAGTTTCTACCCACATCGCCAATTTTTGATACAAGTTATCAGCTATGTATCTATAGAAGAAATTTAAAAAGTAACTACGAAGCATTAACAAAATTAACTAATATCCAAAGATAAAAGAGAGAACCCAAAAAGAATAACAGCATTTTATTCGTGATGTGATTGGTTGAAGAACAAAATTTAAAATTTGAATTTTTATTTTTGATTTTTATATTACAATTCAATTAAAACAGCTAGAAAATAGATTTGATGAAAAAATAATGATGTAATCAAGTGTTCGAAATTATCCGATTATAATCATGAAAATAATAATTCTCAGTATACAAACTGAAACAAAACCAATGAATCTATAACAACAAAAGTTTAAATGAATATGAACTCTGATCGTAACGCAAAGGTAAAGAGTATATATAACTTATCGTCGATTAATTTAGATGAAGCTTCGACAAAACTTGTTTTAGATAATATAATACAATTGTGCGTGCGCTTTACTTAGAGAGCTTCAAGGTTTGGCAAGAGGGTAGGTACATCGGTAGATTCAAAAGTGGGTAAGTGTTTACCTACAAAGGCTTTTACAGGATCGAAAACAATAGTATAAAATATGTTAGTTTCAGGGTTAGATGTTGAGAAAAAAAAAAAAAAAAAGAGGCTACACATGGCTGGATACTGGTGTCGTAAGATAAACTTCGATATTAATCAAGATAGGTTGATTGGGACAGACCTACGTAGAAAAAGCGTTGATAACAAATGTAAAAGGATGTAGGAAATATTTGTCAAAAAAGTTAAAGAGCTGTGTGGGCAAAATTGTATGAAGATGATTAGTTTCACGATTGCAATTACAAAAAAATTTGAGAAGAACAATAGAAAAGACAGTTTTCACAAAGATGAGAACAAATATTCAAAGTTAGAGACCAAAGCATGAAAAAAAGAAAAAACAACAGCAAACACCAAAATTTAAGCAAGTAGATTCATTTGAAAGATATAGAAATAATATTAAGCAAAAATGTACACATAAGCGTAAGTTCAAAGTTACAAACGTAATGACAAGTCCAGGTACGACAGTAGGTACAATGAAGTTACCACAGTAGTTATCAAGTTTGAAACAATGCTATGAACAAGGTTTGTTATAGGGTTATTTAGAATAGTAAGTACAAGAGAATAAAAAAAATTATGCACAAGGCTAGATTCAGTGTAGAAAATTAAAAAAAAATAAATAAAGAACTGGAGTTAGCATGGGAGTAGAAACAGTTGTAGAAACAAATGCATGTGTAGAAGGTTCGGCGTAAGAAGCTTGAGTAAAAAATAGGTAGTAAGCACAAGATTATTAACATATGTAGGAAGTAAAAAAAATCAACAGACGTAGTAAAGAGAGTCGGAAAAAAATACTAAACAGACGTGGATAGTAGCAAGGTTATGAAGCAGGGAAGGTCAATAAATAAAAAGACGAAAATAAGTCGGTAAAAGCATAGTGTTACGGAGTGGACCACTATTCGCTCGTAAATATTTCGGCTCATTCGCTCAACTTTAAATTGATAAACTACATGGCTCCATCTATGAGTCTAGGCGGGGACTTTAGTCCCAATTCTCACTCCCGCGCGCCGTAGTGCTGGGCAGTACCGCTGTCGCCGTTGCTGCTGCCACAGGCTTCGCGTGCTGGCTTCTGGTTTTGGTGCTCAAGTGTGTGTGTGTGCAGCAGAGAGTTCTCCCGGCTTTTTCACGGTTCTTCTCAATGGCTCTTCTCATCGCCCTTTTCACCAGGTAGTCTCGGAACCTGCCTTTTCACCGTGCACCAGCTCATCCGGACGATCACAGACAGTAATTCTGTGATCATCAACAACCTCGGAGCCGCGCCATTACCACGTGTACCAGCTACTCTTCACCGGTGGTCCACGGAGAATTTGTCTGGTTCAAGGACAATCCTCACTCATCGAACATCTCCAGGTATTCAGGTGCAAGGAACAGTCATTTCCTTGCCCCTTCTCACTTTTCATTTTCTCTAGCACAGAATTTACGACTCTGTGCTGATTTCGTCTATCTCAATGTGCACAAGCACGTAGCCATTTCGGCCATTTTCTCTCTCTCTCTCTCTCTCTCTCTCTCTCTCGTTATCTCTTTCTATTTTCAAGGCCACTCTCTGCTGCTACTCGACCAACGCTCACACCTTTTAATGTAAATAAGAAAACTCTCATAATTTAAGTTCAAATCAATATCGGTGTTTACTTATGACTTGACTGTTACGCTCGGGCCTCTCTCTCTCTCTCTTCAAGACAACGCTCGTGAATAGACGGTTTCACTCGCCATTTTGTGAAACTTCTCAAGTTTCTCTTGGTTCTTTCTCGTGACTCTTTCTCATCATCCTCAACGTAGTCATCTCATCAGTACAGTCAACTCGACAAATCATCTACTTGGTGTTGGCTCAACTCGGGAGACATTTGATCTTCAATCAACTCAAACGGCTCGGCTCAATTCAATTCTTGGGTTAATTGCTCAGCAAGGAGAGCTTTCACGGCGTGGCATCTTCAGGTATTTCGCTCAGAACCGGTAACAATAATTTACCGGTGTTTCTCATTGTCATTCTCACAGCCAGAAAATCAATAAAATTACTGTGCATTCTCTTGCTCTCTCTCTCTTTTCTTTGTACTGTCTTACACGCAGCCATTTTCTTTTCTACTCTTTTCAAGGCCATTCTCTGTTACTTTGTTTACCTCAACTGTACTCAAACAAAACTCGTATTTATGGTTTGAATTAATATAATCAAATTCGTCAAGAGTTTTGACTAGGCGGTTTCTCAAATTAATTAATTTTCTTTACACGGAAATTAATGCTGGCAATTCTCAATTCAACATATTCTCATATCTCAGTTTCTCTCTTTAATCAATTATTATTCTCCTCTCAACGCTCAACTGGTCTACTCTCAAAAGGATCTACTCATCTTTAACAATCACCCAAGGACTCTGCTCAACAACAAAGAGGTTTTATCATAACTGCAAGCTCATTCATCAAGGTGTACATCAACTCAACTGAGTTGATTGCAACTCTTTATCATTGTAAATATTCAAGTAAGGTGTACACTATTGTTTAACTCAACCCGGAAGATCTGTAAATATTGTAAATAAATAATCAAAATTGTATATAATGGTAATTAATGGTCTACTCAATTTAATTGACAACCCTCCCCTACCAGCTTTTAATCCGGCAAATAAATAAAAATTAATATTACGGCAAATCCGTAACACATAGAAACAGATGTTTAATAAAGGATTGAAATGAAAGTATGATCAAAGATTAGAACAAAGTAGTCTTAGAATTAGAAATAAAAGCATGAAAAAAATTCAAACTACAGTTATTACCATGATAGATATATATATAAACATGAGCATATTCCTGGGTAAGAGCTTAGTTATAAAAAGCAGTAAGTGCAACGGTAAGAACAAGGGTTTAGAGTAAGATGAAAGGTGAGAACAAAGGTAGGCACGAAATAAGGTGCAGTCGTAGTCACAAGCTATAAAAGTAGAAACAATGGTATGTATCAGAGTAGGTACAGAGGTAGACACAAGAGTATGTGTATAAGCGTAGGTACAAGTGTAGATTCAAGCATAAAATTCTGGGGGGGTGGCGAGCGAAGCGAGCAGGGGGGTACCCCCCTAGTATATATATATGTATGTATATATATATATTAATTATCAGTTTGATTATGATCTCGTATCATCTGTCATAGACGGCTTAGTTATTGGTTTATTTTTATTTATATTAATGATTTTTTTCATTTAAGGATGTTTGGTACTTACAAAAAAATGCAGCCATTTTGTCAATTTTGATCGGATCAATTTATGAGTAATATCAAAATAATCATTGAATTTTTTTCCATTTTTTGTTCGATTTAGTTTTTAAAAAAATTTAAGTATTTTTTTAAAAACTAGAAATTTCTCTGCGCGCAAGCGCACATAACTCTTTTTTTATTGCTTTTGTAAAGAAAGCTTAAGCTTTGATTATTAAAAGAAAATTTGAAATAATGATTTAGTTTCCATTCGATAAATTCAATTTGACACTTCAATTTATTACTTAGGTACGAATTATAACATAAATTAATGAGTCTGTCTGGACGACACCTTCCACGTACGCGCGCGCGTACGCGGAGACTGTTCGGCGTACGCGGAAACTTACATACCTAACTAGAATTTTCACGTACGCGCAAACTGAAGTCCTTTGAGTTCGCGCAACCTAAGTTATTCCGCGTACGCGCAAACTGAATTTTTCCTCCGCGTAAGCACAAATAAAATTTTCCGTGTACGCGCAAATTAAATTTTCCTCCACGTACGCGTAAAGACCCTTGTACGCTCTCGCGGACTCTAAATTTCGAATTAAATCCAATATCCTATCTTAAATATTTTTCCTAGGCTTACGTGGAAAATAACTTTCACGTCAAATCCAATAACCTATTTCAATTACTTTACATTCAATAACCCATACCAAATAACCGACAATGGTTGGGATGGACAATATGTACGCCTTAGATCAAATAATCCATGCTAAATAACTCTTCTAGGCTCTTGCAGAAATTAAATTTCATCTCATAGGATTTATCCGGATGACCCATCAATAATAATGTTCCTAAGCTTACGTGAAAACAAACTTTACCAATAGGTACTAACCCATTCATAACAACCCTCTTAGGCTTACGTGGAAACTAATTTTACCTTAAATTCAAAATCTCATCCAAAATAACACTCCTAGGCTAATGTGGAGACTAATTCTTACCGTAAATCCAATAAACTATCCCAAATAACCATCCGAGGCTCACGTGGAAACTAACTTCAACGTTATATTCAATAACCCATTTTAAATAACCCTCCTAGCATTATGAGAAAACTAACATTTACCGGGTTCCCAACAAAAAGTCAGACCGACAAAACATCGGATCGACATAATAACTATTTAAATATATATATATGTGTGTGTGTGTGTGTGTGTGTGTGTGTGTGTGTGTGTGTGTGTGTACGCGCTAGGGGAGTTCCCCCCTGCTCGCTTCGCTCGCCAACCCCCCTATACATACAAAATATATACTAAGTATATACTTGACGTATAAATGAATTATTCATTAAATATTTATCTTCTTTTTTCCATCTGAATCAGTTGCCGTCATCATTTTTTGAATTTTTTTATGTATTGTTTATTGATAATTTCATTTTGCAATAACTTCGCCTGCGAACTTTGCAACAAACTTTCCTCACGGATCAGCGTTAGAAATAACGATAAGAAAAAGTGGTCAAAATTTCAGAGGTGTGTTTCAATAAGAACTATGTTTTTCTGAATACTTATATATATTTAAAAGTTTTTAAGAAGTCCCCATATGGAGTTGATTGAAAAAAATCGTGTTGCATAAGATTACAGTCGATCGCATTTAGCACCGTTGAATTATTTTTTCATGGCATTGCTTGAAAATATATCTGACTAAATCGCAACGTATTACATTTTAAAAATTACATTGTAGCGGATCGCTTTGGATCATGATGTATCGAATTAGACTGCGTTGAATCATTATTTTGGATTGAATTGGATTGCCTGAACACTGTTGAATCGGATTGGGTTTCATCACTTTTTATTCATTGCATTAGATTCGATGTACTTGGATCGCATTGAGCTTGAGAGAATCTCTTTTTTTAATTGTATTTGACTGAATGTTGGCCTTGGATTATAATGAATCGTGTTCGACCACGCCATACCATTTTAAATTGAATTGAATTCAATTGGATCGGATTGAATCGCATTGGATCGGATTGGATTAGATCGCATCGCATCGGATTGGATTGGATCGGATCGGGTCGCATCGCATCGGATCGCATTGGATCGAATTGCATCGCATTGGATCGGATTTAATCGCATCGGATCGCATTGAATCGCATTGGATTGGGATCGGATCGGATTGCATTGGATTGGATTGGATTGGGATCGGATCGAATTCGTATTAAGGTAGTTCCGAAGAGTATATAAAGCTAACCTAAAATATAGTTTTAGACGCTCGTTGCCCCCACTCTGACGCCACGCGCCGCCGTCGCCACCGCTGCTCCAAATCATGCTAAAATCATGCATTTTTCATTCTTTTTGATTGTATATCTCTTAAGTAAATATCGCTTGCTATGCTTATCTTTGTACGATACGGTTTCTAAGATCTTGCCCTACATGAAAACCTGTTTTTAAAAAATATTTTAAGAAAATTGAGTTTGCAATCAGAGAATAACCTTCAAAATAAATATGAATTCACGCGCTCAGCATAGGAATCCCATGTAAAAATTTGAAACTTCTGAGCCCAATATCTCAAAGTTAAGTATGGCTTGGGGGGTTTAAGAAAAATACCAGCGTGTACAGGACTCAAAAATCTACCTCTGTGCAAAGTTTTAGAAATTTTTTAAGGAACTAAATTTTTTTGGGAACTACCTTAAATTAATTACTTTTAACTTGAAAATAATAAGGTGTCGGAGAGGGAACTTAAGCCCCCCCCCTTCCCCCTCGCCCTCAGTAGCAAAAGAAATAAAAGACAAATCTGAGATAAACACCGGCTGTGTATCGATATTTAAAATACCTAAAAAAAAAACTTTCAAGTCAGGAAGATATGTCCACTTTGATTCCCATCATTCTATACAAATCAAGAAAGCTGTTGTTTACACCTTGGTCGACAAAGCCATAAAACTGAGTATAGGAAGTTTCATAAGAGAAATCTACGCTTTGTTAAAGATTTATTAACAAATAATGGGTACCCTGAAGAATTTATTTCCTTACACACCAAACGTAGGTTAGACAACATAAACAATGCTCTCCCAGTGAGTCAGCAATTTTTTGACGATGAACCTTTCTTGATTCTTCCCTTTAATAAATACTACACCCCAGGAATACGATACATTTTTGAAAGATTCTGAATCAAGGTTGTTTTTAGATATATCGATAAGTTAAATAAATATGTGAATTTAGGCAAGGACCCAGTTCAAAAGTTTGAGAAGACTGATGTAATTTACAAGATTGACTGTAAAGATTGTGACAAAACTTATATAGGCCAAACTAAACGATATTTGAGAAAATGTGTCGATGAACATGAATCATATGTAAAAAACTGTGATGATAAGTCGGTCATTGCTCTTCACTGTCTCGAAAATAATCATTCCTTCGATTTTGAACACCAAAGTCCTTGCTACGGAGCCGGGTCTGAGAAGACGAACATTTCTGGAATTGCTCCACATTCACTTTTATCCTAATAACATCAATAAACAGAAGGACACTATGTACTTAGGAAAGGATTATAAGAAGACTACAGAGGCGTTACGACATACTTATCATCAAAAAAGTTTATTCCAAAGTCAGTAATATGTTAACCATGTACTCGACAACACGATAAATTTATCGACTGATTTTATAATCTTATAAGTGAAAAATTTTAATTTTATTTACAAATTAATTGAGTCATGATGTAATTTTTATAAGTTTATAATTTTTTATAATTTTTCATAATTTTTGTATGATTTGCGATTTCTGTAATTTATATAGCCCTGAGGAGGTCATCAACCAACGATGACGAAACGTTGAGAGAAAGAACTTAAATGAATAATTTTGACCACCCCTTTAGGTACTTTCAATGATTTTGACAAAAAAAGCCCGGCATGCGTTATATCGCACTTTGCGCCTTTGAAACAGCCTTTTTGCGGTCAACAATAGAGAAAAATGTACTCATTTTTAAGAGCTAAAAATTTATAAAGAAATTGCATGCTCAAGCCTTAATCCTCTTCTTTGGGGACGAGATATTGCTTTTTCAAAAATAATAATGAATTTTAAGAAAAAATTCAAAGATTAGTTTGACCAGTGGGACACGTGTTATTAAATGCTGATAACTTCATCCAAAAAAGTTTGAAATTCGGTCTGACTTTATCAATCACTGTTCTTTAAAAAATCTATTTCTTTGTTTGAAGGCTTATTTTTAACAAAAGAATTTTAATGTTCAACCCTGAGTAGATTGGTCAAATTAAAACTTGAAAACTCGTTTCGAGTAATTTAAATATGTAGTAGAAACACAATCGGAAATGGCCCTGATTAAAAAAAAAAAGGAGAAAGGAATCATGTATGATGTTGTATTTTTTTTTTAAATCTCTATGTAGCAAAATTGGATATATGAAAATAAGGTACCACCAATGTACGATTATTCAAGTGGAAATATACTTTCATATATAAACCTATATATAAATATATACATATAAATAGGTACAGTGGGCATTATCCTGACATTTCATGTATACACCTGAAACTATTCGGACATTTCCGGTATTATCCTGACGTCAGGAAAGTGCCATGACATTTCAAAATCAAAAAACTCGAGTTCCATGTAAAACCAAGGTCCAGGAAATGGGTGATGGGTTATTATTATTTGGGATTGGTTATTGGAAAAAGCATTAAAATTTGTGCGGGGGAAAACCTAGGAAAAGTATTTATTGATGGGTTATTTAGGAAAAAAAAGATGTGTTATTTTGGTTTTTTTGAATACAGTAGTGATCAAAATTATAAGGCACTCCCTAAAATTCGCCTGTTTCAAGATAATATTTTGACTTTGTGCATGCCTGCACGTGTTTAAATATTTTAGTATTCATCTCTAAAATTTTTTTTGTTCAAAACAAGTTCAGTACTTGAAAAAAAAACGTTTACTTTATATTAATTCGTCTTTCCAATCAATTTTTATCCTCTTTTAAGCTTAAAATGACTTTTTTTAAAAAACAGCTAAATTTAGTTCTTTTATGATCTAGATAGTGTTCTGTAAAATTTCTATAAACACCTAAGTGAAGAATATTTTTTTTTTCGCGTTTCTCCGATGTTCAAGTTTATCGAAAAAAATTTTCAAGCTGATTAATAGTAAAATGTTCAAGCCACAAAGAAAAAATACATTTTTTTATACTTGAAAAAACATTGATTTTTTGTACTTTTACATTGTTTTTTGCTTAAATTTGCTTTTTTTTTATTAATTTAGGAGGTAAAAATTATATTAAACTGATATTTGATGAATTTTAAACTAATTCAATTTATTATGAATCAAAATCTTACAGAGAATTTTAAAAAAATATGTTAAAAAACAGTTTTTCTAATACAGTTAAATTTCACAAAAATAACTTCAATTTGTATTTAATTGATTACAAGCAATATATTTATCGAATTGACTTTTTCATTAATTTTAATATTCAGTTAGAAGTTTCAGAGAGTTTATTCAACTTGAAGTAATTTTTCAAATTCGTAGAATTCGAATGCCAGTAGCGATAATTGTTCGATCGGTAAAGAATTTATCTACATTACCGACCAAGCCGTCATTATTGATAAATTAGTTTTTTTAAATGTTTATTAGCTTGCATAACTTTCATCATGGGAAGAAAAGCAGTTTCTGATAAAATTAAGTGGCAGATTATAGGATTGTTGAAAGGAGGAAAAAATCAGAGTCAAATTTCAAAAATATTAAAAGTTAGTAGGTGTTGCGTTCAAAACACCATTAAGACGTATGAAAGCACGAAATCCGTAAAAGTGAAAAGTGGCGCTGGCAGGCCAAGAATAACAAGTAACCGGATTGATCGAATTATTATTAAAAAGGCAAAGAATAATCGTGCAGTTACGGCAAACAATATCAAAAATCAAATAAATGAAAAACTTAATGTAAAAGTGTCTCGAGTAACAGTTAATAGACGTTTGCTTGAGAAGAACATGAAATCTGCTGTCGCAACTCGTAAGCCTCTTCTAACTGCAAAAAACCAAAAAGCTAGGTATGAATGGTGCAAAGACAAGCTATCATGGACAGTTGAAAAATGGAATTTAGTTCTTTTTAGCGATGAATCTAGCTTCCAACTTTTTTCAAACAGACCAAAGCGAATAAGACGTACCAGCAGTGGAAAATACAATCCTGATTGCCTTGCTCCAAGAGTGCAGATAGGTGGTGGATCAATTATGGTTTGGGGTTGCCTGTCAGGAAAAGGAAAAGGAGAACTTCAATTGGTGCAATGTACAGTGAACAGCGAAAAATACATCGAGACTATGGAAAATTTTATGCTTCCATCAAAAACAAAGGTTTATGGACGTAAAAAAAATTGGTACTACTAACAAGACAACGCTCCGTGTCACAAATCAAAGAAAACGATGCAATGGTTTAATGATAATAAAATACCTATACTAGATTGGCCAGCACGTTCTCCAGATTTGAATATAATTGAGAATGCTTGGGATCAAATAGAGATAATGATCAAAGACAAACACCTGAGAAATTTGGAAGATTTAAAACGAGAGATTGCTGTAGCCTGGCAAAAATTGAGTCCGAGTTACTGTAAAAAACTTGCAGAATCTATGGTCCGAAGAGTTCGCGCTTGCTTCGAGGCTAAAGGAGGATCAACTAAGTACTAAAGAAGGGTAAACTAATTACTAAATATATAAAAAACATATTATATTAAATAATAAAAATGAATATAATAATTATTTCTAAAAATAAATTAATACTATTACTTGTAATCAATTAAATACAAATTGAAGTTATTTTTGTGAAATTTAACTGTATTAGAAAAACTGTTTTTCAACATATTTTTTCAAAATTCTCTGTAAGATTTTGATTCATAATAAATTGAATTAGTTTAAAATTCATCAAATATCAGTTTAATAAAATTTTTACCTCCCAAATTAATAAAAAAAAGCAAATTTGAGCGAAAAACAATGTAAAAGTACAAAAAATCAATGTTTTTTCAAGTTTAAAAAAATTTATTTTTTCTTTGTGGCTTGAACATTTTACTATTAATCAGCTAGTGCCTTATAATTTTGATCACTACTGTACGTGGGTGGATTGCGCGTGATTTGCGCTTAAAGAGGGTGTATTATTGCTTTAGTAATTTTTTACGTGGTGGGTGCAGTGTACATATCTATATACATATAGTGTAAGTGCTAGAAATAAGAATAAACTTATAACTTAAAAAAAAAAAAATTTCTACTTTTTCAGGGCTGAATTCAAAAATGTTTATTTCCTCAATTATTCATTTTTGTTCCTTTTTCAATGTCAATCCCTAAAATTTGAATTAAACCATGAAAAATAACTTATAGATTCTACCGGTTACATGACTCAGAACTAGTAGCCCCAATTACTGAATAATTTTATCATAATGTCGTTAATGCAAAAATACTCATAATCTTGATACTCCATTTTTTAGGTACTGAAAATATCTTAATACCTCACTGCTACAATACTTGAAAGTTTTTTTTTTAGATACTTTTAATATCGATACACAGCCGGTGTTAATCTCAGATTTGTCTTTTATTTCTTTTGATGCTGGGGGCGAGGAGGAAGGAGGGGGGGGGGGGTTGAGTTCCCTCTCTAACCCCTTATTATTTTCCAGTTGAAAGTTAATTAATTTAATACGAATCCAGTCCGATCCCAATCCAATTCAATTCAATGCGATCTGATCCCAATGCGATTCAATCCGATGCGATCCGATCCCAATCCAATGCGATTCAATGCGATCCGATGCGATTCAATCCGATCCAATGCGATCCAATGCGATGCGATCCAATCCAATCCGATCCAATGCGATTCAATGCAGTCCAATTCGATGCGATCCAATCCAATCCAATGCGATCCAATGCGATTCAATCCGATCCAATTGAATTCAATACAATTCAAAATGGTATGGCGTGGGCGAATACGATTCATTATAATTTAAAGCCAACATTCAGTCAAATACAATTAAAAAAAGTGATTCTCTCAAGCTGAATGCGATCCAAGTACATCGAATTCAATGCAATGAATAAAAAGTGATGAACTGAAGCCCAATCTGATTCAACAGTATTCAGGTAATCCAATTCAATCCAAAATAATAATACAACGCAGTCTAATTCGACACATCATGATCCAAAGCGATCCTCTACAATGTAATTTTTTAAAACGTAATACGCTTCGATTTAGTTAGATATATTTTTAAGCAATGCAATAAAAAAATAATTCAACGGTGTTAAACACGATCGACTGTGATCTTATGCAACTTGATTTTTTTCAATCCAACTCCATATGACGCATTGACAATCACGATAAATCATGCATTCAGATGCGTTTTATATCAAGCTATTTGCCGTGGAGAAGTAAAATATACAACTGTACATTTTAGAAACATACAAACAAAATTATAATCACTTTATAATTTAACATACTTTTTTTAGAACGAAGTTCTTTATCGGAGGTTACGACGCGCGGGGAGCTGCAGCAAAAAAAACGTAACATCACGAAAACTTTCAAGATTACGTAGCTGTATACCTATATATAAGCGTTCCCTCCAACAAGTCATTAGGTCCCGCCTAGGCTTTGTCACAGGTGATTCACCATGCACGCGTTAGAGAGAAAGAGAGAGAGAGAGAGAGAGAGAGAGAGAGAGAGACTCAAATATGTTTAGGCCGCAAGGGGCGCTGCTGCAAGAGGCTCCTTCGGCCGTGGCTAGTTGCTACTCAACGAGTAAGACAGAGAAAGAGATAATGTTCATTTGTCATTGTCTAACTTGTTGAGTATCACGATCGAGAAGGGAGCCCATGGCATTTTTTTCTCAACATCGGGTAAAGTATGGGAAATACGTATACGCGCATCATAGCCCTTTAAAGTTGCAGCATTTCATGTAAAGCAAAACAAATTTTAGTTCAGCTACGTATTAGTTGTTGTGAAAAAAACAATTTCGCTTACTAGTTTAAAACTAAGCTTGATCCACAATTTTTTATTTTTTATTTTATTTTTTTATCTTTATTTTTTGGGATGATAAAAATAAATACTCAAAAAAGTATGAATTCATTCTCAGTATTTTATTCAATTGAAATAGCTTGAAATGATTTCTAACTTTATACCACTCATCTTCATAACTGCTGAAGAGAGTAACCTTTTGAAGGAAAGGAAAAGCGATTTAGATGAGAGTAATAGAAGGCTATGCATTTCAGAATCACTGATGCTTTTTTTTATTCTTCTTGATTTTTTTGTAATCTTATTGGAAAATTGAAAGTGTTTAGAGTCTCTGAATAAATTTTAATTGACATTTCTTTAAAAATAATATTTTTTGTAGATTTTCACTTGAAATGAAATTGATATTTTATTGATTGCTATGTGCGATTCTTTTAGTGATTCTGAAGTGCAAAGCCCCTCGAAGTAATAGCAATTAAACGCTCAAGTGTTTAAATTAAGCATTCTGTACCACCTAGTTTTTTTATGATGAAAACCTCATTTTTACTCATTTATCTGTAAATTTGGATACAATAAGAAAAAAAAAAAAAAAAAAAAAAAAAAAAAAAAAAAAAAAAAAAAAAAAAAGCGGAACTTAGGGTCCGCGGAAAGAACAAAGTTCCCGACGCTTTACTTCTTCAGTGATGCAAAAGAATTTCAGGTGAGATAAAAGAATGCCCTTCACGTACAAACACAGAAGACTATACTTTACCTGAAATCCACTCGTGTGACTGAAGGGGTAAAGCGTTGGGAACTTCGTTCTTTCCACGGACCCCGAGTTCCGCTTTTTTTTACTTCTTAGATATTTTTGCTCGAGACTGCCTACACACGTTTTTGAGCATATTCTTCTTTTTCGTATTAGACTTTTAGGGTGAAATCGGCATCGTGTGTCTGTACGATGCAACAATGAGTTTTAATTCTGTAATATATAATTTTTTCATCGAATTTTTTGACACCCTATAGTCTGTGCTTAAATTATACATATGTGCGAATAATCCTCTAGAAGTTCCTCAAAACAATGCGCAGAAAAAAATTTAGCGCACGCTTAATTTCCACAACCAATACATTCTTTTTAATCAAATTTTTTATCAAATTTTTTTTTTCGAGTTGTTTTTGTATTATTCAACTTTTTGACATTTTAACATTCGTCTTATTTTCTTATCGATTGTTACTATTAATAATGTTATGGCATCCAATTCGTTACAGTGGGCCTGGCACTAATTTTTAACATTTTACTAGCTGCCATGCCACTGTGATACCACTAAAAAAAAAAAAAAAAATAAACTGAATCACATCTTTGGTCATTAACACTGTTTTTTGTGCATGCACATGCTACCAAGTTATATAAATAGCAGTTGTTAAATGCTGCTAAAAACTTTTTTTTTTTTTTTTTTTAATGATTTTGCCAACAGTGTGTAATTTAAAATTGTATCAAATAAAACTACCGGGTACCCCATTTAAAGGTTACTAAATTTATTTTTAACAACAAAAATCTAACACTGTCAGTCAATCTATATTACTAATTGACTGACAACCTTTGCTGGATACTGTGATGTCAGATTTTTCTGAGTTTTTACCTGAAGAGGCTTTTATATATTAAAGAAGCAAAACGTTGTTAAACTTAAATTTAAATAAACCTTTGAACAGTGATACCCTTTAGTTTTATTCGATAAAATTTTAAATTATACACTGTCGGCAAAATCATAAAAAAAAAAAAAAAGTTTTATTTAATAAGTGTATTGGCTTGTAGATTTAAAGATTTAGACTACATAAGTTAATCTATACATTCAAGATAAAAAGATGAGATAAAATAAATCATTATTTATTTAAGATATTGATGAATGTGTTTTTTAAGTTGAATAACAATTTAAGTAGAGCTGTGGTACCAATTTTTGGTTAACATTTAGCAACTATTATTTATATAACTAGGTAGCAAGTGCATGCACAAAAAACAGTGTTCGTGATCAAAGATGTGTTTCAGTTTTTTTTTTTTTTTTTTTTTTTTTATCTTCATGCGCTATACTATGGACTCATTCTCTCAGAACCCTTACATTTAAAGTTTATTGAATATGATTAACAAAATGAATATAGCAGCTGGATTCAAACTTCATCAAGCTCACAATCAAATAAACTCAACAGTAAAAAAGTAGATTAAACAGTAAAAAAAAGTAAATAATTTCACCTCTATGGATGTATCAGCTTACAAGGAGAGGCTACGCCTTGCGAATCACCGATCTTAACGAAACTTTGGGGATCGTTTTCTAATATCAAAAAATGAAGAAATCTATCAATAATTTCGTCCAATGGGGCCTTGATATCAATTTGCCGTATGGCTCATATGACATTTTTAGCACTTTTTCGGTTTTTTAGCTAATTTTTCACAAATTCCTCTTCAAATCCTGTTGCACTTACAGAATTCTGCAACCTCGCATTCACTTTGTTTTTTTATTTACTTTCAAGGAAACATATTCTTAAGTTCACTTTTGGTGAGTTTGACCCTGGGCTAAGAGGATTTCTAAAAGCATTTTTTAGGGTTTTTTGGCTTTTTTAAAGTTTAATTGTACATAAACAACTTAACCAAAACGATGACTCAGAATATATTTTCTCAAAAATTTATGAAAAAACAAATCGTTTCAACTTACTTCAAAATCGATAACAAATTTGAAGAGTAATTATGATTATTGTTACTAAAAAATCAAATCAAATGAATGTCATAATTGCATCCTTGTTTTTATTGAGGATCGAAAATCATATGCGCAACAACTTTGTCACCATCTTTTTTTTATAGAAACTTTTTTATTGAAACATTGTTTTTTAAAGCCCATCGTAAGAAGTCAAATCTTTAAAAGCACTCATTTAAATATACAATATGTCAAGGGCGAGTTGTATTTTTAAAGGACTTTACAGTTCATAACAGAATTATCACTTTTTTAATTTATGTTTGAAAAAATGTAAAAAGATATTATTATATTTTAAATAGAAACCAAACCAAAGAAATGAAATCCAAGGAAAAAAACGTCAAGTTTTACGTAAAGTATTTTTTGTTGGTCATTATTTTCCAGTAAAATTTCACTCAAATTTGCTTATAAATAAAATGAAATTGGAAAATTGATTCCTTTTAATTGTTCTCCAACATTGATGTAACCATTCATCTCGACGGAGCGATACATTTATGACTAAAACTTAATACGTAAATTTAGAGTTGATAAATTTATAAGTATAAATTAACTTTTATTCAATGGGATTATATAAAGTAAATCTATTTTTACGTGAACAATTAAATATTAGGATTTAAAATTTTATTATGTAAAAAGGTTTTCGACATGAATTTTAAAGTTTTTGTTAGTTTGAGCTAGCTAATGCAGTTTTTTAAATATTGAACTGGCTTTGTCGAGATAAATAGTTACATCAATATTGGAGGACAATTTAAAAGAATCAATTTTCGAATTTAATTTAATTTACTTCAAATACCATACTCTATCCCCCCCCCCTTTTACATTTCTCTCACTCACACTTCCCACAACGTCTACTCACTTAATAAATACTAGAGGTTTGAATTGCAGAGGAAAATTTTGTAAATATCATTTACTTCAAGTTTAGTGTTTTTTGTTTGAAAACAGTGAGTATCAGGTCGGATTCTAATATAGGGCGTATTTTATTTTTTTAAATTGATGTTTTGACAAAAAAAATAAACCCAACCAGAATTTTCTACAAGATCTTTGTAGGGATAATAATTTTTTTTTAAAATGACCCTTTTTTCCTTGTTTAGTGAAATTTTCGGAATCGGTTGAAAATTTGTTTACAAAAACATTATCACTAATTAAAAATATAAAATGCTTTTAACCCTGCCAAGTATTGTGAAAAAAATTTTTTTTTGTAGGCAGGAAAAATCTAAAACTGAAAAACTGGTTTTTAGCGTTTTTCTCAGAAATTTTGAGGTTATGTAAAAAATTTGTGGGAACAAAAATTGTAGATTTTTTGTTTAGCTAAACCTTTTACATTCAAACTTTTTCGATAGGACGTGTAGTTTTCCACAAAACACAAAAAAAACATTTTCCACCCCTAAAAACCCACCCCCTACATTAGAAACCAATCGTGTAGTCAGTGCCGGATCAATGGGTAGGCAGAACAGGCATGTGCCTATAGGCCCCCATCACCAATAAGCCCCCACCACATGTACGAAATTTTTTTTTTTTTTTTAATTTAATATTAGAATACATAATAAATATAATTCAAACAAAGTACCAAATTTTTTTTATTGAATTTATTATGATCAGCACTAATTAATTATTTGATACTACTAGATGCCTTTTTTAAAAAGTGATGATCTCTTTTACAATGAATTTTGCCTAATCCAAGCTCTAAACCTCCTGAACCCTGGGCACCCGAGTTCAAAAAAAAAATTATCGGCTATCCCCCAAGCTCTAAACCCCCAAAACCCTGGACGCCCGAGTTCAACAAAAAAGCTTATCGGCTATTCCCCAAGCTCTAAACCCTGGGCGCCCGAGTTCAACGAAAATACTGATCAGCTATCCCCCAAGCTTCAAACCCCCTAAAAACTTTAGGAGCCCGAGTTGAATTATTCCAAAAATATGAGTGCATTTTAGTTAAGCATGAAATAAATAATTTTGTAACTATATCTGATTGCGCTGCACTGGTGCAATAATATCATAAAGTTGTAAGTCTGAAATTTTTAACTCCAAAATGGCGTGGTTGAGTAGGAAAACACTATAAGTTTTTACTTATCATTTGACTCTTTGTTTGCAACATAATCAACAAATTTTTTTTTTAACTATCAATTAAATGCTTTTACAAATAAGACACATTTCGAGAAAAGTGTAAATTTTTTTTTTTATTATTTAGTAATATTTTCAAGTGATGTAAATAAAAGTACACCACAACCTTTTTGTGGAAAAAAAAAAAAAAAAAAAAAAAAAAAAAAAAAAAAAAAAAAACAACAACACTGTTTTATTGACTTGATATACAAATATAAAGTACGCTTAACTTGTAAAATTATTCAACTCGGTAACCAGAGTTTTGGGAGGCTTAGAGCTTGGGGGATAGCTGATCAGTTTTTTTTTATTGAACTCGGTCTTCCAGGGTTTTGGGGGTTTAGAGCTGATCAATTTTTTTTATTGATCGCGGGCGCTCAGGGTTTTGGGGGTTTAGAGCTTGGAGGATAGATGATTAGTTTTTTCGTTGAACTCGGGCTCCCAGGGTATTTGGAGGCTTAGAGCTTGAGGGATAGCCGATAAGTGTTTTTGTTGAATTCGGGCGCCCAGGATTTTGGGGGTTTAGAGCTTAGGGGATAGCTGATCAGTTTTTTCGTTGAACTTGGGCTTCCAGGGTTTTGGGCTCAATTTTTTTTTTTTAGACGTCAATTTTATTAGGGGCGGGAGGGTGGAGGTCCTCAGGACACCCTCCAGCTGGAACTTCCAGTGCTTGCCAAGACTCGAGATTTTTTCTCGATCTTGTCTTGATTTCAAAACGAGACCAAGACGAGACCAAGACAAGATTTGTATTCTCACAGTTTTTCAAGACCAAGACGAGACCAAGACGAAGCCCACTCTCGTCTTGATAATCTTGAAAATCTTGAAAATCTTAAAAATCAAAAATTTCAACACAAGAC
This sequence comes from Encarsia formosa, assembly GCA_038277355.1. Taxonomy (NCBI): domain Eukaryota; kingdom Metazoa; phylum Arthropoda; class Insecta; order Hymenoptera; family Aphelinidae; genus Encarsia; species Encarsia formosa. Next base: position 26,229,381 of record CM076187.1, read on the forward strand.
ATTTTAAAAAATATTGGCTTTATTTCATTATTCATGTTTTATTAAACTTTGTTTAAACAAATTAAAAAAAAACAAAATCTAAAGCGTTTAAAAATCTTTGACTGTTTTTATAATTTTAATAAAAACATTCGATTCGTAAACTCAACTAGTAAATGATATATTCTCAGAGACTTTTTAGATTTATAAATTTAGAAGTGATTTGAAAGAAAGTATGAATTTTCAATCTATTATCGTTTACAATTTGGAAGTAGTGTAACTATGCATTCATAGTTTGATTTGATTTTTACTCAAATGAAAAAGAACAAAAAAAAGATGAATATTTTTATATAAAAATTATAAACGAAAAAATTGGTCAAAAATTAATTTCACTCGCTAATTTTAAGTACGTACAATTCATAAACCATGAAAAAAAACCTTAGCCGGAAATCCGCCGATTAAAAATTATTAAAAAAGGGCTGCGAAAATTTAGAAAATTAGATTAAATCGAGAATCTTCATAACTCGGTACCTAATAAACTGAATTTTTCTATCAAAACCGACTTTTTAATTCATTTTAGCCTCTTGCGAGTAGTTTTAAATCAACTGATTTTCGGCTAAGGTTTTTCTTTGCACGGGCCGTCGATTTATGAAAATTGGCATTCTCGTGAGATTTGCCCATATATTTGATATTGATTTATTTGAATATTTTGTGAACGTTTTTTATAGTAAAATTATTGTAAATTTTAAGTAAGTAGTAATAAATTCAAGTATTTTTTCGTTTATTCTTAACCTGAATTCAAATTTTGTATATAATTCGCTACACAGAATGAAATTCGAGATTTTCGAGATTTTGTCTTGTTGAAATCAAGACAAGACTAAGACAAGACTTTAAATTTCCTTTTTTTTCAAGATCAAGATAAGAGTATGCCAAATCTTGGCCTTGTCTTGGTCTCGGCAAGCACTAGCTGGAAGGAGTTGTTGCGCCGCTGACCTCAATTTTTATGCGTTTTAACTGAAATAGTAAAAAAAAATTTTCTTGCATAGGCCCCCACCAAAATTGTGCCTATAGGCCCCCATCAGGGTTAATCCGGCACTGCGTGTAGTTGCTCCATTTTTTCCTGCAATTAGTATGTACTATCGTTTCCCATAGTCAGAATATTGACCATAATTTTCCCACCCAAAAATATTAAGAGTACTGTACTATTAATAAAACTTTACAAAATTTTAACAACGACTTCATGAATAAGTAAATTATTGAATGATAAACAAATAAAAAATGTATTTTCAATTGTTTTTAAAAAATCAATTTTTAAATAAATAATTGAAAATTTAATAAATTTCTCATATGGGTAGACCAAAATTTTTTCAACGATATTGTTCCTTAAAGTGTTACCTATAAGTACGTGAAAAAAAATTTTGGTAATATTCATAAGAACAAAAGTTTTGAATTTTTAAAAACCACAAAACAAGCGCTTTGAAGTGACGGAGCGACGGCGCACGACGCGACCAGGCTACTACTTTGCGCACGCTCGCATTACTATTCACATTTGCCCTTTTTTTTCAAATTGTCCCTCTTAATGACTGCGTTTGTACTTACCGTAAGTATGCTAATAAAAATATTACTTCATATTTATAAATTTATATTCAAAAATATTAGTTTATTCATTATAAATTTATATTTCAATTTCTAACTTATTTTGTTTCATTAAATACGAATTTATTACTAAATATTTTTAAGCAAAAATTTTAATTAACATTTCAAAAATCTTGTTTTTTTTTGGAAAAAATCATTTTCATTGCCTTACTTATAAGATTGAAATCGTTGGCTAAGCGGCAAAAGTGGCCTACTTAAACGTAAGTAGCTCAATTTTTTTGATCGATTGTTTTTGTTTTATTCAATGAGAAAAACACGTGTGCTTCTGAAGCCTGCTTAGCTGCAAGATTAGCGTTGTTTTCGGTTGTTTATTTTTAGTTTGTGTGTTTTTATCATGACTCCACCAAAGTGCTGTTATCCATTGAAAAAATGGTCTTACACGGAAAGAAAAAATGAAGAAATTTACTGTGGTAAGCTAACACGAAAGAATTCTGTAACAAGATACACGAAAAAATTGTGTGTTAACCTTACGCAGAAAAAATCCTAAGCGCTACTGCAGGAGAGCCAATCAAAATCACTCTGGTCACACCTGATTGGTTCGGCTACAGTAGCGCTTAGGATTTTTTCTGCGTAAGGCTAACACACAATTTTTTCGTGGTGCCCGCAGAAAATTTACGTGCTTATGGAGTATAGAAGTTTCTCGTGTCGACTCCACAGTAAATTTCTGTATTTGTTCCCTGCGTGTGGTTATAGAAAAAATTTAAAGTTCATATCAGATAATTGCGACCCAAAGTTAAAAGAGTTATTCGGTTGTTAGATTGGTGCTTAAGAAATAACGTGTCCGAATTTCAGAAGGATTCACAGCACGGTTTTTGAGATATTTTAATTCAAAGTTGGACTAAAATCGTTCGAAATCAGATGATTTAACATAGGCTCTTATGGGAGAATTATGCTGTTTTCATTTCGCTATAGTTTTTGAACCAGGATGTGAATCATCTTGAAAGTTGCATTTGTTATTCCTTAAGCCTTACTGAACAAATTTCTATATTTTTGGAAAACTTCTTATGGATTTTTAAACAATTTCAGCATTGTTTTCCTATTAAAAAGTCAGAAAAAAGTTTGCTGATTTTTCTTAATTTTTTAAAAAGTTTCCTGAACTTTTAATTTACTGTTAGAAACAAGAAATCTTCAGTAACACTGTGTAAAAATTTCAGAAGGCTTAGTTAATTCAGTCTTTAGTACTAACGAGTTGAAAATAAAATGATTTTATCAATCTGCCGATGCACGTGGCAGCTGTTTCCAGGACTAACCCGGCAGGCAGCTTACCCTACCAGCACCACCTGCCCTCGGCGGTATGTCATTAAGAAACGCAATTTGAAAAAAATAGGCAATGATATATTGTTATACATGGAAGGCAAGCGTCACATTGACGTCGAGAGAGAAATTTTCGGCACGAGGCGCAGCCGAGGGCAACGGGCGTCCATGTATGCAATAGACTTCCACCCTCTTAGCGGAGTTAAAGTAACACTTGGCTCTGAGAGCGCGCGCATCGAAAACTACACATTGAATGCCGCAGTGAAATAAATGTGAATAGTAATGCGAGCGCTCGTGAAACGGTAGCCCGGTCGCGTCGTGCGCTGTCGCTCCATCACCTCGCCGCGCTCGTCGCAGCGCTCGTTTTGAGGTCTTTAAAAATTCATAACTTTTGTTCTTATAAATATTACTAAAATTTTTTTTCACGCACTTCTAGGTAACACTTTAAGGAACAATATCGTTGAAAAAATTTTGGCCATATGAGAAGTTTATTAAATTTTCAATTGTTTATTAAAAAAAAAAATTTTTATAAACAAATTAATTTTTTTTTTTTGTTCATCATTCAAGACTTAACTTATTCATGAAGTGGTTGTTAAAATTTTGTATAGTTTTATTAAATACATCTCAGAAATGGCAATTTCAAAAAATAGTCACCCAAAAGTTTAATTGTTTATAACTTTTAAAAAAATTAATACTTAAAAAAAAATTTTTACTGACTTTTTTTAAGCATAACACTTCACTTTTGTGTACAAAGGCTATCGAATTTCGAAAGTTTTGATTTGCTGTCTGATTTCAGAAATTTTGACTCAATTCGAGTTGCTATGCGACTAATTGGAAATAACCGAAAAATTATCGAAATAATTCTACCCACACACCTCCACCAAATTTCGAAAACGGCGTTTCTATTGACTGAAATTCAGCTTGGGAAATTAATCCGTCATAATACCCCGAGTGCTTCAAAATTGTCAAATTATCTTTTGATCTTATGAAGAAAACAGTTTTTTTGAATGACCTATTTTCGCAACCATCCAGCCCACACTGCCCGCCCACTTTTCAATTAAGCTTACAAGCTAACTCGAAAGGTCTAACCTAAGTAGATTTTTAAAATTTTTATTTAAGCTTATTCAATAATGCTAGCTTCACAAATGAGATAAATTTTGGCGTGATATGGTATATCAAAAAATATGAATTGGTTTAAAGCGAGGAAAAATAGTATATTGCAATACAAGGGCAGAAAGTTGAACATTGCTGCACTGCGCGATATATGCCCGAGGCAAAGCCGAGGGCATTTAATCACGCAGTACAGCAGTGCTCAACTATCTGTCCGTGTGTTGCATATTATTTTTCTCCATTTGAGGTCGAAAGTACGTTAATTTATTAAAATGAGCAGTTTCACTAAACTTCAGCTGATCGAGATAGACGCGGCCATATTTTTCTTTCTGCATCGCTTGAGAGCTGATGCTTTTGTTTATTTTCATTGTTTGACGGCTGCTGCCGTATTTACGGCACGAGCGGAGCGAGTGCTGTAGGACGGCGCAGCAGCCATCAAAACATGATATAAAAATTATAAGTATTACGAGTCCTATGACACATGCATGCACATATGAAAGAAATTTAACGCCAAGATAGAACTTAGATTTGTTGCTTATAACCTCAACTACTCGCCTTTGGCATGAGGTTCGGGATCAAAACATCAGCATCGGTACCATTTAACACGCACGTATTTATACAGACACAGGCTCTTGTTCACGCATTTCTTTCTATCGACCCCAGATCTTTTTTTGATTTGTTGCATCAAAATTATTTTGAATTTTTCTGAGGTCCGATGATATGAGCAACAAAAGTCGAAGCATCAGTATCGTCACCCATCACGTACACGCACACACACATACACATACACATTGCTCGTCATATACTGCGGAAATTTTATTTTGATGGTTGCTAAATATATCCTTTCTATAAAATTATCAATTTCATCTTTAAATATCTACAAAAAGTTAAACGCTACAGCACAGCTGCTTTGCTCTGTAGCCCACGCGGCACGCGCAGCTGCATGAGGTTAGACGTGTGATTTCTTTTTGCATCGTGGTTTTGCATCGGTATAGTAGAGAACTTCGATGCAGCAAATTTGAACTTTCGACTGAGAAATCGAATCAGAAGGTGCGTACTTTCGACCATCGGATGGAGAAAAATATGTTAATGGCCGTAAAATTTGTTGCCGAATTGGCGCCAGAGAGAAAAAAGAAAAAAATGAGGAATGAATACTAACATTACTTAAAAAAAATTCAGAAAATTGAAATTTTTCTTTCGAGTTATTGAAAATCATTAAATATGAAAAAAATTATACTTAATATTAAATTTTAATTCTTTTGCAGTTTGTCCAACATTCATTTTCAAATTTAACCTACGTAGAGTCTACTTATTTAAGGATAATAGTATTTTCTTGACCAAGTATGAAAAGCGCGTTTCGCGCTCAGCACATTTGAAATAATGACCGTCATTTACAGAAAAGTTCCAACTCTCGTAGAAACATCACTGTCCCATGCGAGGTCAAGAAAATTCTTTCTTGAATCTGATGAATTTTCTTGTTAAATATATATTTCTATCTCGAATTCATCATTTTTTTTTTTTAATTGCGCTGCGTGTATCAGCTAGTCACTACGCGTCAGCAGCTATGTCAGCATTGAGTACAGCTATATACACAGTTCATGTAAATCGATATACATCAAACGTTACTGTGAGCTGAAGCTTATAATCTTCGTTGATCTTACAGTTTGCAATTAATATATACAATAGTAAACCTATAGGTTTATATATATAGATCTATATATAGAAGTTATCTATATATAGATGACTTCTTGCCAAATCAATGAATGAAATTGAAAAATAATACAACGATTTTTGGACGATAAATCTTACGTTTTTCATTATAATTTTCGAAGTGAATGAAGCGTCGATAAAACAGTGCGGAGCAGACGCAAGCACAGTGTGATGTTGCTTCAATTCTATATTCCTCAAAACTAACGAAGAACCACCACCACGTTTCTTCGTGAGTTTCATTTTTCACTCAGAGACAACGAGAACAAAGGCCGTTCTCATATTTTTTTGCACAGCAACTCGCGGCACACGTTTGACAAAAACTTGCCCCCCTCGTTGCTGTGCAACAATGCTAAAATTTATGAAAAAACCACAATATTGAAACACATTTTAAAATCTTTTCTATGTACTTCTATATATTATTATTATATCTTTATTTTTCAGCTATCTGACTATAAAAAAAAAAGTTTACATCATTGTTGTAACTCGTCACTAAGAATCTCAAAGTAATTCCGCAATGCACTATATAAGCCTTGGTGACCATGCTGCACCCGTATTATAATAAAGATTCACTATCGGAAAATTATATTTATGAACGATTCATTATCGGAAAATTATGAAGAGTTTGTAGTTTCAAAAGAAAAAATAAAAAAATCTCACTCTGCTTATAAAGCTGTTACAACAAAAGAGAAAGAAAATAAACAAAAGCAAAATAAATTAAATAACTAGCACGCCCTCTGGCCCTTTCGCTACGATTAAGTTAGTTACTCATAGTTTATACTACAAAAAATTGAATTTCTTAAAAAATCTTTGTAACTCGGCCCAGAAGTAGATTTTTATATCCTTTTTACGTTGACCACTCGCAAATATCCCCAAACGGTACTAAATTTTGAGATATTGTACTCCCAACTTACTAAGATGTCCATTGCCCCTGTGTTAAACTTAAAATTTTTGAGACCACATATCCACGGTTCAACAAACAACCAGTGCAATGTCAAATCTTTATACCGTATATTGTTTCATATCTTACACTTTTTGTATTTCTTATTCTATATATATATATATTTATATTGTTAACTAATTGTACATTAAAACGAGTATAGTAGGGCTTGCCCTATACTCGGAAATTTAGTTTCGCCAACTCGCTTCGCTCCGCTACCGCTCCACGCGATGCAAGGTATGCATTGCCATGCTCCGCTATCGCTCCATGCAATGTATAAGAGGCACGACCGACCAACACTCATGCTTCGCGCTCAACAATCTCGTTTTTTTTTATTCTCGGACTAGAATCATAGAATACGAATACGAACATTTTCCCGTCCACCCCTTTCAATTTTGTCCATTAGATCGCGAGAAATCCTGTGCACAATTTTTGTTCTGGCGAACTTATAAGGCCTCCCCTTCGGGGTCGGTCGTTTTTAAAAATGAACAAGAATTAAAAAAGGCAGCAAAATTAAATGAAGAAAAAGAAAAAGTTATGAAAAACGCTATAAGAAAGACCCTTGAAATAGATAGAAGAGGTTTCTGTAATAAATCCCCGAATGAAAATTCCCGGCGAATAAATCCCCGATTATAAATTCCCGATGAAAAAATTTCTGATATATAAAATTCCTGATACATAAAATTCCTGAATTTATAAAATTCACAGTTTGTTTATGTTCGACTTATCGATGAGTGTAAGCACTTATGGTTTGTTTACGTTCGATTTTAAGTATTCTGATTTTGAAGAGTGATTAGTTTTGTCGTGACTGTTGAACAGTATTGATTATTTCTGTTTTCGTGAGTTTCATTGTTAAATTATGAATTTATTATTTGTAAAAAGCCAGAAAAATACTCCGTTGTTAAATTAAAATGGTCAATTATATTCAAGACACCGGATTAATAAAAATAGTATTCTATGGCGATGTACAAAATATAAAAAAAAAACAAGGTCCTGGATTTGTCGTTACTAATAAAGATGAAATCGAAGGTATTTTTATTTAAATTATAATTTTCAATAAATTTTTTTACTCTAAATATTTATATTATAAATATAACATTTGTGATAGGATTAAAAATAAACGGTAAAATAGAAAGAGAAGTTGAACATAATCATTTGCCGGACCCAGTTAATGTTGAAGTTAGAGAAGTATGAGTTATTAATTTCCACAGAATATTTTTTTTAAAACGAACATTTGTTTAATGAGATTTTAGATTATTTTGAGTTAACATGGATAGGCCGGAAAAAATGTCATAACACTCGTGATAAACCTTTGTTTGATATTTCTTTATGGAACTGTTATCAAGAAGTTATTGACAATTTACCAAGAACTAATAATGCTGTTGAAGCTTGGAATTTTAAATTTTCCAAATTAGTTGGTAAATGTCATGCTGAAATGAATAGTTTCGTTGATTGTTTGAAAATTGAACAAATGCGACCGAATGCCTCATTGAACAAATTAAAACAGGCCGTGATGTATATGGACCAAAAAAGAAAAAGTATAAAGATTATGATAGTAGGATTTATAATGTTGTATCAACTTATGATTAAAATAATATCTTCGAATATTTACGTATTGTGTCGACTATTGTTCCGTTGTGAATATTAAAAAAATCAATATTTATTTTTGTTGTATGATATAAAATGTGATGTTTAATCTTTTGTATGTACAATGTGATTTAATAATTCATTGTCTGTTTGTTTGTTTAGTAAATATGTAATTATTATATTTGCAATTCTATTATATGGATTTTGGGGATTTTTCGTCGGGGATTTTTTTTTAGGAGATTTTTTCGTTCAGAGATTTTTACCGGGGATTTTAACTTCGGAGATTTCTTCGTCGGGGCGACGAAGAAATCTCAAAAGATTTTAAGATGGGTTTTGAAAAAATTCAAGGAAAGGAGATTTGTTACGATAATAATTGTTTTGTAACGTCTTTTGTAAAAATGAACCTAAGAGATATAAAGCCGGGCACAATGTAGTGTTTGTGCATAAAAGCAAAAGTCAAGAAATTGGCGATTTTTTCATTGCGTCAGGTCATGTAACTCCACAGAAAAAAGGTATATAAAAATGAGATATAATTCTAAAAATTTAACAGCTTCTAATGTTCGCCAAACCCTTAAAGCTGTTAAATTTTTTGATTGATATCTTTTTTATAAGTCCTCTTTTTTGCGGAATTATATTACATGATGGGACACAAAAGTAGACTACTTTTTGACTTTCGCCCATGAGCGCATAGCTTTCAGGATTAGGCCCAGATCACACGGTACAGTTTGGAAAAAATGTACCAATACGCTGGTTGCAGAAAGATATAGTTAGTATTACCCACAATCTAAATTTTTTTTCTCAGAAACTAGCTAATCGATTGAGTAAGTTATGAATAAAAAACTTTTTTATTGTTTTTCAATTAATAGCCAGTAACCCTTGATGACCCCAGTAACTCCTTTATAAAACACTTAAGCGTTGATTGATGTTGTTTCTCATAAAAACAACAGTTTTTAACGCAGCTAGTCTTATTTCAAAACAATCAATTCAAGTTTCAAAATAAGAGCAATCATATTTTATTTTTATTTTTAGATTCTTTGCACAAACTGTTTGAAAAAATAGTTTTTGAAAAGTTCCAGGATCACGTGAAAATTAAGTGTCTATAATAGCTTCGTACTTTTATAGGCTTTTCTTAACTCATAAGAGTATTTATCTAAATTTTTTCCACTCTTTTTAAGGTAAGACAAATGTTTAAAATTTTTATTTATCACTCTAGAAGCAAAAAAAATTTTTTTTGTTCATAATTTATAATGAAAATTATGAAAATAAAAATAAACGGTCCGATTACCCCACTGGCACGATTACTCTACTCTACCCTAGAGCTCGGCTGCGGATTTTTATGCACCGACTAAGTTCTTAACAAAATACTAGGCGAGGCTGTCTTAGGTGACCTTAAAAAGGTATGCGTTGGAAACAACAGTCACCACCTGGCTAATTTAAGTGAATGCCGCGATTCACTTATCACGATTTGTGTACCTGTTGCAATATTATATAGTGATTTAGTGAATCTGTAAACTGATCTATTCCTTCACATTCATCTTACTATTACTATTGCTATTATTATCATGATTATTGTTGTTATTACTGTTATTGTTATTTTATATTATCTATATTTACATACCGTTTATATACCTTTATTTTATTTTATTTTATTTTATTTTGTAATTTAATCTGATGTATAACTTTTTCACCTAATGTATTTTGTACAACATAATGTACAATTAATAAACTCATCAAAATCCAATCAAATCAATCACGGCGGTCGGTCTGCTTATCTTTCAAAATGGCATCGAGAAGAACCTCCGGATGCTTCTTCACACTATCAAGGATCGCAAAAATTTTAGCGACGCTAAGGAGAGGCTGAGACACGGGAGCGTAAGCTCGGAGGCGTTTCTTTTCCTGTGATGGTGAATCGACTCCTGACTCTATTGCTGTTTGCGCACCATACGCACGCCTGCCCGATCAGAAATGTGAAGGTTGGCGTAAGCCTGGGCCAAGCATTTTGCCATCTTTACCAATGTTAGCACAGGCCTGGCAAAGCTTAATCATAAACAGCTGGCGGTGATGCGGTGCACAGCTGCGCCAGGCTTAGTAAATTCAATAAATTGAAATATTACCTTATCAGATAAAAATAAATATATATTTATCATTTTTCAGAATAAGTAAATAGAAAAGTTTATAGAGTGATTCCCCTGGTGTATAGCCACACGTGTGCCACACGTAAAATGGACTTGAGCAAACTTTTATTCTTTTGCTAAATATTATAATATTATGAAGTCAGGGTGGACACCTGGTTCACCTGGTGATGATAACGCCTTATAGATGATTTCCCCAGGAATTTTTGATCCCAGGGGGGTGAGGATGGACACCTGGTGCACCTGGTGATAATAACGCCTTGAAGATGATTTCCCCAGGAAGTTTTGATCCCAGGGGGGTGAGGATGGACACCTGGTGCACCTGGTGATAATAACGCCTCGGAGATGATTTCCCCAGGAAGTTTTGATCCCAGAGGGGTCAGGACGGACACCTGGTGCACCTGGTGGTAATAACGCCTTGTAAATGATGTTCCCAGGAAGGTTTGATCTCAGAGGGGTCAGGACGGACACCTCGTGCACCTGGTGGTAATAACGCCTCGGAGATGATTTCCCCAGGAAGTTTTGACTCCAGAGGGGTCAGGACGGACACCTGGTGCACCTGGTGGTAATAACGCCTTGTAGATGATTTCCCCAGGAAGTTTTGACTCCAGAGGGGTCAGGACGGACACCTGGTGCACCTGGTGGTAATAACGCCTTGTAGATGATTTCCCCAGGAAGTTTTGACTCCAGAGGGGTCAGGACGGACACCTGGTGCACCTGGTGGTAATAACGCCTTGTAGATGATTTCTCCAGGAAGTTTTGACTCCAGAGGGGTCAGGATGGACACCTGGTGCACCTGGTGGTAATAACGCCTTGTAGATGATTTCCCCAGGAAGTTTTGACTCCAGAGGGGTCAGGGTGGACACCTGGAGCACCTGGTGATAATAACGCCTTGTAGATGATTTCCCCAGGAAGTTTTGATCCCAGGGGGGTTAGGATGGACACCTGGTGCACCTGGTGATAATAACGCCTTGTAGATGATTTCCCCAGGAAGTTTTGACTCCAGAAGGGTCAGGACGGACACCAGGTGTCCATCCTAACCCTCCTGGGATTAAAAGTTCCGGTACAAAACATCTCCGCGGCGTTATTATCACCAGGTGCCCCAGGTGTCCGTCATGACCCCTCTAGGATCAAAACTTCCTGGGGAAATCATCTACAAGGCGTTATTATCACCAGGTGTACCAGGTGTCCATCTCACCCCCCTGGGATTAAAACTTCCTGGGAAAATCATCTACAAGGCGTTATCATCACCAGGTGAACCAGGTGTCCACCCAGACTTCATATTGTTATAATATTTAGCAAAAGAATAAAAGTTTGCTCAAGTCCATTTTACGTGTGGCACACGTGTGTCACACGTGTGGAATATACGTGTGCCACACGTTATTCATCCCTTCCCAACGTTGGCCCAAGCCCGCGCGTCGTCACCGCCAGTATATTGGCCCAGGCCTGGTTACTCTGCCTGGCCCAGGCTTATAAAACTGGCCGCCAATCTTAATTTCTGATCGGGTGGCGCCGGGCACTCCGATACTAGAATATGTATGTGTATGCAATGTTGCCTACAGCCTACTTCAATTCTCGCTAATTTAGTCACCCATGGCTCCACGGAAATATCCGGAGACAATTAGACTCCTTACAAGAAAGATGTGAAGGCCCCGAAGTAACCTTGACTCGCTATCAATGTTGGAGCTAGTCCACGTAACACAAACTTGAGAAAAAAGAAAAAAAAGAAACCATACTCAAAGGCACGAAAATTCACGAAAAATATGCCACAAACACGGAGCCATTCAAAGACACGATCACAGCGTTTGCGATCTGGTCAAGAACCCTATAACTACCGTATACGAGACCGAATACTACCGAATACATGACATATATCAAAAACAAGCCCTACTATGATTTTGAAGGGTCAATAAAATATAAGCCCCAGTCCGAAAGTAAGCCGTAGTCATTATTGCATGAGCGGGATACTTGTTTTGAAGATGAGCTCTGTAAACACTGTTACGCACGTTTAGTATACATTTCTTACGCCTTAGTACAACAGATTTTAAATTGTGATTTTTTAAGCATTAATAAATCAAGGAAGTTTAGAGACCCAAAATTTACAATTTATAGAGCCTATTGATATTAATGCTAATTATGAGTGATGATAATACTTGATTTTATGTAATCAGAATAATCATGATAATAATATTAATGTATGCTGTACGATTAAATGTGAATTTTTTTCGTCTTTTTAAAAAATAAGTTGTGAATTTTAACCTTTTCTCCTTCAAAATTACAAAAAATATAAGCCCTAGACCAAAAATAAGCCCCACCAGTATTTTCGAGACAAAAAAAATATAACACTATTCTAGAGGTACTGACATTCAACATGGATTATTTTCAAAAATAAATTTTAATTTTAATTTTAAATAAATATAATTTTAAGTTATTTTTTTTTTTTTTTTTTTTTTTTTTTTTTTTTTTTAATTTAATTAATAAAATTGTTACAAATTGTAAATGTTACTAAAAATTTACGAAAGTATAGAACAAATATTTTGAAGCATGCAATTTTAGTCTACATTTACCCTTTTACAGGCCGAAGGTTTTGGGAAGTCAGGAGAAGAAACGGATTGCATTTTTGGTGTTTCCGATACTTTCTGAACACGAAACTACAATTAGTTTAAAAAAATTCATGTTGACAGCCGAGATATGACAGCTGTCAACACTTGAATGTCAAAATTTCGGACAAAAAAATATACTACCATAATATACGTTCAATTTCATGATGAAAGTATATAAATGGTTTTTTTTTTGCTAAAACACCCTCTTTTTGAGTAAAACATCAACAAAGATTGAAACTTCGGACCCTACTCAAGTAAAGCTTCGTACTCCAGGCCGATGAATATGGATGACTTTTTTATAATTGTAACAGGGTTTTTTAAAGTTTTTTTGCTCGCTGATCATGAATCTGTCATTAGTTTTGAAAAATACTTATTGACAGCCGAGATATGACATCTGTCAAGACTTGAATGTCAAAATTTCAGACAAAAAAAAATTACTACCATCATCTACGTTCAATTTCATAATGAAAGTATAAAGATGCTTTTTTTGCTAAATTACTCCCTTTTGTAGTAAAAAATCAACAAAGATTGAAACTTTGGATGCTACTCAAGTAAAGCTTCGTACTCCAGGCCGATAAAGATGGATGACTTTTTTATAATTGTAGAAGTTTTTAGAATTCAGCCAGAGTATGACTCTGGGCTGCTCCGACAGAGGAAGCTTCCAGTCGAACGCAGAGAGTCGGTAAACCAGTACGAAGTTACCTGACGAAGTTACACTCGTTAATTCTTCGAATCCATCCACCTCTGCTACAACAAGAGCAAGTGGATGTGATGATTCGAAACATGCTCCCAGAGATACGGCAAAATATTCAAGTGGAGGAAATCAAAGATGTTGTTTCTCCCTGCTCGAAAGCTGTAAATGTTGAAAGCCTCGTGAAGAAAGGAAAGTCTTCTTCAGCCAAATTTTTATTTGAAACAGTTGGCCAGAGAGGTAAGGAAGCTGTTGAAGATGATGGGTTGAGGTGTATCGGGTGAATAATTAGTAACGTTATTTCTTGAAAAAAAAAGGAACTATTTATTTGGGGTTTTAACTTACATAGTGCGAGCGGGGGATGTTGCATCGCACGGGAAGTTAACGTAACTATGTCTTGCCCGCGCGCGCGGCAGTACGAGCGCTTTTTCTTCTGGTCGTGGTGTGTGGTTGGCCAGCTGGAACCCCGCGAAGAGTTTTTGAATCCCGAACAGAAGCTGTTGGTAAAATTCGGGACTAAGAAGTTGAAGTTTCCTTCTCAGAAACAAAACAAAGGTGAAAATTTGAAACTTCATGATTCAGCACAGATAAAGCGGAAGAAGATGGATTCTTCGATGAATAGGTAGTAGAAATCTTGGTATTCCAAGCATTCAAAAGAATACTAAGAATCATATAGTCTGCTTTGGATGTGAAGAAAGAGGACAATACAAGACCCAGTGCCCAGTGAAGTCGGGAAACAGTCACTACTCAGAATAGAAGAAGCTAATTCTGAGTGGAGTGATTCCCAAACGGCTTCGTTAGCTAAGAAGAGTCAAAATGCGTGTTCAGTGGCTCGTAACAGCGCTGAACATGCGACCAATGTTGACACTGAAAATGCAGAAGTTTTTTCGTTGCAGCTGATGACTCTTGCTTCGCGAAACTTGAAGTCAACTGGCAGAAGAAGAGTTTCTACGTTGTCAAGGTGGGAACACCCACTGCAGATGTGCGGCAGAAGAAAAAGTTGTCGGAGAGATACTAATATAGATGATGACGAAACCCAACCATCGAGAGAAGCGTGCATTAGCGTTTGCTTCTAGGCATACCCGGGAATGCTAGTTGGTTAGTGCTAGCTACTTACAAGGAGAGGTCACACCCTCCGGGTCACTGATCTGGACGAAACTTTGGGTTGTTTTGACACTTTTAACACTTTTGTGGTTATTTATGCCAATTTTAAAAAAATTCCTGCTCAAAGCCTATTGCACTTACAGAGTTATGCAACCCCGCATTTTCTTTGTTTTTTTATGAATTTTTTAGAAAAAATATTTTTAGACATAATTTTGATAAGGCTTAAAACCATTAAGTTCATAAAACCAAAAAAACAGTAAAAAAATGCTTTTGATTACCTTAATTTTACATGGACTATTTCTTCAAAAATAGATTTAAAAGTATTTTTTCTCAAAAGAAGATGAAAAAATAAAGAGAATGCGGGGTTGCAGAATTTTGTAAGTGTAATATGCTTCGAACAGGAATTTTTTGAAAATTCGCAAAAAAACCCAAAAAGAGCTAAAAATACGATATAAGCTATGTAGGAACTAGGTATAAAAGGCCTATTAGACGAGATGATTGGTAGATTTCTTCATCTTTTGGTATAAGAAAACGATCCCCAAAGTTTCGTCAAGATCGGTGACCCGGAGGGTGTGACCTCTCCTTGTTAGTGCAAGTTTAGCACTTATCGTGGAATTATGAGTTTCGTCTTTCATGTTCGTAACAATTCGAGCAGCGGGTTCATAGTTTTTCGAATACCCGGTCCGTTTAAGAACTTTTTCATTTCAACGGTCGATAGTTGTGTTGTACTGTTACGGGACGTGATGATTGATATTTTATCGGCGTTTATTGTCGAATAGCGTCAGTTCTAATTTATTTTTTAAGTATTTGCAACCTATCGACGGTTGATAATGTCTCTCATGAATTATCAACGTCTGTAAGGGTAGTATAACCGAGGTTTAAATTATTAATTCAAATCTCGTTGCGAACGCATTACGCAGGGTAACCGGCTAGGTTACCGGCCGAGCAGCTTTCTCGGCTAAGAAGCGCGAGAGAAGCTGTGATGAAGTTTTCTGCTTGCTCCTAGCTAAGCAGCAGCGTCTCGTTATTTATAACAATTTGTAGTGCGTTTATCCCGAGATCTTGGTGGCGTCAATTCAGGATTATTGTCACGTAACGAACAACAGATTGAACTTCGTGCGAGCATCGATAAGTAAGTTGAATTGTTATTGATAAAGGCGGAGTGTAATTGGTTAAACTACACTCGACATAACCTGTCTTTTCTCTCATTTATTTCAAGTTTAAAAACTTATTTCTTTTGTTGTTGACGATTGACAGAAGTAAGCGTATTATGAATCTCAAACTGTTGCTATTTTTTAATTTTAGTGTAGTAAATTTTAATTGTTAAATTACTTCTTTTATTTAAACAATCTTTTTGTTCCTCCATTACTTCCTACGCTCGATTTATTGTTTATTTAACGCGCACGTGTCCACGATCTTCCTAAATCAACGGACAGGCAGGTGTAGTAAGTATTGGGGAGAAGTTGCTATAGGCTATCCAATTAATTATTTACTTAATTCCTTTTCCCTGTTACATTTTTTCTACGGTTTGCATTTTTTTTTTTTTTTTTTTAATTAAAAGACGTTTTTTTAGTTAAATAGTTTACAGAACTTTGTTGCAAACTAGGGGTCTCCATCTCATTTCTGCTTAGCGGTAGATTTTTTTAAGATTGAAAAATGGCCTATTTTTCAGCTAGTTTAAGGTATTTTAAGGTATTTTTTGAAAAATTTTAACTTTTGATCAAAATGAGATAGACACTTCTAGTTTCCGGCAAATTTTTATTCACAGCAAGTAATATTCGAAAAAAATATTAAAACTTATTTTCATTTTTTTTTATACGCGTGCAGTTCAATGATGAATTTGCTATTTATTCTTATTTTCGGCTTTCAACGACCGTAGCTGCGACTAGATTCATTTTTTGCACATATAGAAAATTTGTTAAATTTTCTACATTAAAAAACGAAAATTTTGCGGCCTTACAAAAGTCTCTTTTTTTTAAAGGAAGTTGCACTATGTATTATTATTTAAAAAAATTAAGGATGTTTCGTACTTACGAAAAAATGCAGCCGATTTGACAATTTTAATCGAATCTTTTAATAATTTATATCAAAATAAACGTTGGATTTTTCTCCTATTTTTCTCCGTTTTAGTTTTGAAAAAAATTAAAGTATTTATTTAAACAATCAAAGAGGCGGTCTAACAGAAATTAAGCATTTTTTTTCTTTATTACTTGTAACCCTCTCAAAAATGCAGAGATCGTTGAAAAAACTGTTAGTTAGTTTAGGCGATACTTCAAAGAAAATTTTAATATTTTTTGAAGTTTGAATTTTAAAATTGTTATATTAAATAAAAAAATGCTTGGTTTTTATAAGATTAAACGTTCAATTATTTAAACAACTATTAAAATTTTTGAAAAACTAAAACGGAGAAAAATAGAAGAAAAATAGTATATTACACACCGGGCGGTGGAAAGTATTACCAAGCCCTAGCAAACCCAAATTAACGTCCGAGCCAAAGGCGTGTGTGTCGTGTGTAATTTTTTTTTCATAACGATGGGAGGAAAACCCAAAGTCCCGTTCCGGGAATTTGGTGTTTTCGGCCCGGAGGTATGTTAGTCAAAAAAAACCAAAAAGATGAATCCTCCAAAATTTAAATTAATATTTTTAAGTTGATGCCATACGCTGTAAAGAACCTTGAACTTCAGGAGTTTCATGGGGCCATCCACTTTAAGAGAGCATAAAGATCTACGACTTTTTAAAAATTTTTTGAAAATTTGGGTTTTGATTCTGGGTACTAAAGGATTTTTGATTCTGGGGTACTAAAGGGTTTTGATTCTGGGTACTAAAAGATAAAATTTCTCAAATTTTTAGGTCCCAAAAAATTTTTTTTGGGTCTTGTACGGGCAAAACTCTATGATATTTAAATGTTTTGTTTTAGTGAAAATGAACCACTTTTTCTGCCATTTTGAAACGAATTAACCAATTTTTTACTTGGTCTCGTTCAAAAGAAGAGAGCAAAACCGATCTAAAAACAACAAACAATATTTGTTTTACTGCGGCATTCAATAGGTACTTTTCGATGCGCCCTCTCTGGGAGCAAAGTGTTACTTTGACACCTGCTCTCCCGAAGCGGGAGTCAAAGTAATTTTGACTCCCGCTCTCCGTGAAGCGGGAGTCAAAGTAGTTTTGACTCCCGCTGAAGCGGGAGTCAATGTAATTTTGACTCCCGTGGGAGTCAAAGTAGAGATTGACATCCACTAAGAGCGGGCTACCGTGTCTCCACAACGGGCATCTCGTAAGGTTGTGCTATGCGCGCGCAATAAACCGTACCACGCGCGCTATTAAAAACACATCGTGAAATAAAATAGCACAATAGAATTGTATAATCTAAACAAATGATATGATTTCTTTGTATAAATAAAAAAAAAAAAATAGTAGTTTTAGTCCATGTAAAATTTTCAATTTTACCGACCCCAGTAAAAATCCTTCGTAAAAATTACTGCCCAAGTAAAATTTTCGTATTTTTGCTCTCCCAATCTTTGCCACTCAAGTTTCTGGTACAGGAAGTTTCAAACCATTAAAAATGATGCAGCTGCAGTTATACAACCCTACGTCTTTATTGACACCTCGTAATGAGTTCGCCCACTGGATGTCCCCAAGCCGAGGTATCTATTATTGAGTATTCCAATAATTTAGTTTTCTACCTTATTGACGCCAGAAATTGTAATCATTTTACGTAAAATTTTTAAACTATGGCTACAAATTTTATGACAACAGTTACAATTATTTGTTTATCGTTTTCTTGGTTTCTCAAAGTACCTATTGAATGCCACTAGCGAAACAAAATATGATGTTACACATGGGAGTTAAGCGCCACAGACCTCTCGAGAGGAATTTTCAGGGAACCGCTACCTGAAAATTTCTCTCTCGACGTCAATGTGGCGCTTGCCTCCCATGTATAACAAGATATCATTGCATTTATCGATTTTCTTTAGTGTCTACTTTCAATATATGTAAAAATAATTTATTATGTTTGATTTCAAAGTGATTTTATTCAGGTTTTTGTGAAAAAAAATTTTCTAATTGGTTACGATTATTGTTTTTGTTACTTGAAGTAACGAAACCAGCACCAAAATTTATTATTTAGTACAGTAAATTTTACCAGAAGTCAATAGTTTTCGAACGGTATAAGATTTTATAAATGAATTCATATTAGAATCAAAGTTATGAACTCTTGAAGTCAATAGAAATTGCGTGCCGTATAATCCGTGAGCCACTTAACACGTTTTTGAAGTAAAATTTAAACAAGGGAGACACTGAAATAAATGCAGGACAATTATTTTTCAACCACTCCAATTGCAGCTGGAAAACTAAATTTTAAGATTTTCAAAAAATATTTCTCTTCTTATTTCCCAACAAACCTACAGGTCATTAAAAAATGATGTTAAAAATTTTTTAAAAAAATTAATCAATCATTACTATTTAAAGAAAAAATCAAGCTATAACTGTGACTAGCCAAAGAAATTTGTTTTAATAAATAAAAGCTTGTTTTATAGTTTAAGTCAGGAGCTTTCGAACGAGACCTTAAACGTTAAATTTTGATCATTAGGTTCTAATGGGTCTGGAGAGTTACAAAAATGTACTTTTTTGACAGGTTATACGATGGAGCACACAATTTGGCACTTTGTCAAGGATATTTACCAATTTCGTGCAGAGGGGACAGGGTACTGCAGCCACCGACTGGATGATTTTTTTTTCAAATTGTCTGTACGCCGGCTCTAAAAATTTATCACAGCATATTCAAATGTCTATACATTCATACAGTACTGAACTTATATTTAAAAAATATTTTTACGCTCATAGCACCGAAAGTACTTTTGGGCTCCTAGATTTTTTGTACTTTTGGTATAGTAGCGTGAAAAATAGTGTACAGTCCTTAGGAGTGCAAAAATGAGCTAACCTTGAGCAAACCTTTGATGACCTCGCCTTCGGCTCGGACATCAATTTAGGTTTGCTAGAGGCTAAATCATTTTTGACTCCCTCGAGACTGTCACATACTATTCAAAAAATTAAGAAAAAATTACAAATATATAACCTATTTTAGTCAACAAAACTCTGAGACAAAAATTCAAACATCTAAGTTTTTTTTATTTTATATTAAAAATTAAGGCCTCAACAAGATAAATATAATTACGGAGGCTTGGCAGCGTAGAGGTCGCACCTGGTATGGCGGGAGCCTTAGCGGGTACATAAAATTTAAAATAAGAAAAAAAGTATTCATTTTAATTTGTTATAATTAGTAAACGATTATTAATCATTTTTAAACATATTAGAGTAAAATTTAAGATATAAAATATAAAAAACGTTGAAAAATTGTTTGTTTTATTGGTTATGTACCACAATTTTTCATTTTTCTGGAAAATTAGTCTAACGATCCCATATTTTTATGATTTCAAAAAGATTTCCGAATTTTTGAAATGACACCTAACTCGTAGAAAACTTATAAATTTTGATAACTTGTGGAATTTTAAAATGTTTTTTCCTGTATATAAGAGTACATGTTAAAAAAAATTCATTAACTGATTTTTTCTCGAAAACAAGTCTGACAACTATTGTTGTGTCCAATAGGGAAGTTGTTTGTCTTACTTCAAGGATTCTACAGGAATTTTTTGGGGTTTTACTTATGGATTTTGATGAACTGTCAAGCCTCCTTAATTGGATCAAAATATGCACTAGAAAAGAAGTCCAAAAGCGTATAAAAATACATTGGAATCTTACAGCTGTGCGCTAATTTTTGTTTGTTATCTATTTGAAATCCGTACGGAAATCGATTTTATTTATTTATTTTTTTTATTTTTTTTTTATTTTTTTTATTTTTTTTTTTTTATTTTTTTTTTTTTTGCTAGTAATTAAATAAATAATCGTATATAAAAATATTAAAGACTAAAATAATCAATTATCATAAAATAAAAAATTAAAAAAAATAGTGACAGAGTGGATTTGAACTTACGCCCCTTGGGTCTTAAATAAGTAATTCTGCTACTTTATCCGTTCGGCTATTAAATCACATTGCTTTAGGATTATTAAAATTGTTAAAAACCATATTAAAAAATAAAGATGCACATGTTTGTTGATTACATAAGTTATATTTCAATAATTGCCTAAATCAAATATGAGGACTCGGATCTAAAAACAACCTAACTCCTCTTGGATTCATATCTAGTAAGGTTGTTTTTATATCCGAGTCCTCATATATTCGTGCAAACTAGATATTTTTTGAACAAATCCTAGATGGCGCACGGACTTACAGAAAAAATACTTTTATTTTTATAATTTGATCAATGCATTTAGTGATTCAAATCGAAATTTCTCGACTTCCTCTCGTGCTGAAACATCCAATTCTCGTGGAAACGACGCGGTTCCCTTACTTGTACAGGAATAAACTATACTAATTTAGGTCCCAAGGGGCGTGAGTTCAAATCCACTCAACGACTTTTTTTTTTTTTTTTTTATAATATTTGATTATTTTAGTTCACTAATGCATTCAAAAAGTTAAAAAAAATATATATACGATTATTTATTTAATTATCAAAAAAAAAAAAAAAAAAAAAATCCGTACGGGAATCCGTGCGGAAATCGATCTCAATTTTCCGTACTGGAAACCAGTATCGATTTCCATACGGGTTCTCGCACGAATTTCCGTATGGATTATCGTACCAGCTATGTAATGAAAAAATTTTGAAAAAATTGTTGAGTTTTTTCAAAACTAGCCAATATCTATAAGGGAACGTTCATAAACCACGTGGTAATTTTATCGATGATTTTGAAGGGCCCTCCCTCCCATGAAGATCAGCGCAGAATTTGTATCAAATTTTCAACCCCCCCCCCCCAAAGTCACGTGGTTTTTTTACGATTTCAAAATGTAAATATGTATACTATTAGTTTTTTAAAAACATTATTTTTTAAGTTATAATTTAATGATTTAATACCAGGGGCGCAACAACTCCTATCAGCTAGGGGATTTCCTGAGCCCCCCCCCCCGCCCCCAATAAAACTGACGTCTACAAAAAAAAAAAAAAAAAAAAAAAAAAACGTTGAGTTCAATAAATAGACTGGTTAATTATCCCCCAAGCCCTAAACCCTCAAAACCCTGGACGTAGAGTTCAATGAATTATCTGATCAGCTATCCCCCAAGCTCTAAACCCCCAAAACCCTGGGCGTCATATTCAATAAATAAACCGATTAGCTATCCCCCAAGCTCTAAATCCCCAAAACCCTGGGCACCCGAGTTCAACAAAAAAACTGATCAGATTATTTATTTCGTTAATGAAAATGCATTCATATTTTTGGAATAATTTAATTCGGGCACCCAGGGTTTTGAGGGTTTAGAGCTTGGGGGATAGCCGATCTGTTTTTTTGTTGAACTCGGGTACTCAGGGTCTTGAAGGTTTAGAGCTAAGGGGATAGCCGATCAGTTTTTTTTGTTGACCTCGGGAGCCCAGGGTTTTGGGGGTTCAAGGCTTGGGAGATAGCTGATCACAAAACAGCTGCAGACTGCAGAGAACCATGAACTACAGAAGCTACTTACACGCGGTGATAATGAAGCACGTACGGGCCACTCAAAACAAAACTTTGACGAGTTTTTACTTGCACACGGCCACGCAGGCGCAAATCAGATGACAGGCACGGATTCGGTTTTAACGTTCAACAGTAAAATATTATGAATCGAATCATCGATTCATGCACTTTAAAAACCACGTGCTTTTCTGAATCAACAGCCCTACCCCCCACGTAACCTTTCGTAGCCTTTTAATCGCCCCCCTCCCCCCCTGTTTGGGCCACGTGGTTTGTGAACGTTCCCTAAGGGGCCCCGATGTTTTTTATCTTTGAATGTGACCAAGCTATCACAATTCATTATAAAATTAAAAAATTCACAAATAATCATATCAACAATATATATCTCCAATTGGTTATGCATTTGACTAAATTGATAAATAATAGTTTCCAGTACCTATGACATTGTGATTAAAAATATGTGCCACAACTTGCAAAACTGTGGGTTGAAGCTGATTCATAATAAGAGGTTGATCTTCCATCACAGTTAGTAAAGTCTCAATAGTATTCAACAATCCCATAGCTGTGATAGCTTTTTCATCGCTGCCCTCATCAGTTTCCAAAACTTGACTAAAAGTTGCTGCTAAATGCTGACACATTTCAACAGCAATTGGCATAAGCTGATCATGGTAAGTGCAAACTATTTTTTGCATTACAGTCGTTAAATCATCGTTTTCAGTTAATCTAATAATATTCAAAAGTTCCAAGGTTATTTGCTTTATCCAAGGCTCAACATATTTCTGTGCCTTATCTTGAGATTGCAGTAAACTTTGTAATGCAATAGCAGCTTCAACTTTAACGGGAAGATCTTGATCATTCAAAAGAGCATTTGTAGTTAGTTTAACGGTGTCTATTAAAATACTTTCTTGCTTAAATTTAATACCAGAAAAATAGTGCAAAACCCAACATGCCTGAAAATTAAAATCTTATGAAAATTAAATAATTATTGTATCATTGAGTATTTTTTGTATGTATATAATACCCTGTCAACTGTCCACGAGTGTGTCCCAAGAGAATTTTTTTAAGAATCCACGATATAATATCCGGCGACAAAATATACCGACAAAATATCCGTAAAAAAAAACATCCTAACGACAAAATATCTTATATATTTTAAATAAAATAAAAAATAAAGTTATTTGGAGCAGATGCTAATGATCAGTTTCTTTTATTACAATGCCTATTCAATAAAATATAATATAATATATTAAAAAATTAAAACTAACAAAATTTTAAAAATCAGAAAATTACAATCTATACTCGCAGAGCTCGTGTACATACAGTTCCACACGGAGAGAAGGTACACTCGGATTTCGTGGGGGCGCCACTCACGAGAAAACAAGGGGCAGCTCGCACTCGTATTTTGGGTGCGATGTGCACAAGAAAATCCCGTGCGAGCAGCCTTTGGAATACGAGCTGGCTTAGGCCCGACTGCAGGGCCCGATGCTGTCTCTCAAAATTGCTGCAATATTTGTCCTATTAAGAATATTGTTTTGCAAATTCAGAGAAATATTCTTTGAAAGCAAATAAACAACTTCCTCGCTTAAAGTTTTTACAATTCTTAATTTTTCTGCTTACTTTTTTAATTCAAAGTTTTAGGTTAGAAACAGCGGAAAATTATGTTTTTAAAAGTTATTTACAGGGTTTTGAAAAACTTTAAAAATATCTGGACCATTTTATTAGCAGCGCAAGGAGTTCAAGAATGTGGTCCTAAAATTTCATAAAAAAATCTTGAGTACTTCCCGAGGTCTTGAGAGTTTAAGCAAAAACTTAAATTTTGTTTATCGGGCAAATTTTTTGTTAAATTCTCAAGAACTCGGTAAGTACTCATTTAGGACCACATTCTTGAACTCCTTGCGCTGCTAATAAAGTGATCCAGATATTTTTAAAGTTTTTCAAAACCCTGTAAATAACTTTTAAAAACATAATTTTCCGCTGTTTCTAACCTAAAACTTTGAATTAAAAAAGTAAGCAGAAAAATTAAGAATTGTAAAAACTTTAAGCGAGGAAGTTGTTTATTTGCTTTCAAAGAATATTTCTCTGAATTTGCAAAACAATATTCTTAATAGGACAAATATTGCGGCAATTTTGAGAGAGAGCGTCGGGCCCTGCAGTCGGGCCTAAGCCAGCTCGTATTCCAAAGGCTGCTCGCACGGGATTTTCTTGTGCACATTGCACCCAAAATACGAGTGCGAGCTGCCTCTTGTTTTCTCGTGCGTGGCGCCCCCAGGAAATCCGAGTGTACCTTCTCTCCGTGCAGGGCATTTCGTATTAACATTATCAACACATTTTCACACAACGCTATTTTTATTTTTTCTTTTGCAAATATGAAGAAAACCTTTATGTAGTAATAAAGATTTCCCTTTTTGATTTCTGATAAAATGCAAAGGCATATTTTAATAACATACAAAACAATAACGTACTGACAGGACAACAACTGATTAGACACTGAGCTGGTTTATTATAACCGAATCACAGGGAAATACTTACGCAAATGTAAACATATTTGAATGTAAACAACGTCCTTTGCTTGGAACTAAATTTTATGGCACACCTCTTCGGGGACCCTCCGGGCCCCATGGCGCGCATGGTTTTAAAAAATAACTCTTAGTGATTTTTATTTTTGATTTTAAATGGTTTTTTTAAATTTGGATATTTTGTCGACGTATATTTTATTTTCGAATATTCTGTCGCCGGATATTTTTTTTCGGATATTGTGTCGCCGGATGTTTTGTCGGGTTACCTTTTTTTAAAAGTAAATCTGTTTTAAAAATACAATTTATAAAAATGATATTTGATATTTTATATTCAGTAAACCCTACATAGTATATCATACTCCCTGCTAGAATTATAAATTGTGCACAGGTTTGCACTTAGAAAAAAAACTCTAATAACTAGGTATATAAAAAATATTAATAACAAAATAAATATATATTGCGCATCGTTTTTTGCTTCAGAGTATCATGTGCCGTGGTCGTCCGCAAGAGAAAAGATAGTGGCCCTACGCTAGATCTCTGACTTGCTTTAAAAGGCCTCTCTGCGGGTAATGCACTACATAAAATACATTTTTTTAAACAAATAACTTACTGATTTTCTAACTCGGTACTGAAAAAAAATCTTTAAAATTCTTTTTTTGTTTTTAAATTGAACAGCTCAGTATAAAAATGATCTTGTCACGGATTTATAATCCTTGACGTTATTATTTTAAAAGGGGTAGGATCTTCGTCTTTTTGGAACAGCTACTTACGTAGTTGTCCCGTCCCCTTGTTGTCTGGCTTTTGATTAGGTTAATAAAATAAAATAAAGTAAGGTAAGGTGATATTGTTTAATTGAAAAACAAATGGTGAAAGGTTACAATTTAATGAGTTTAATGTCCTCCGACAGAGTTGAATATTACAATAATCTACCTTAAAATTACCGGAGTATCCGGGCAGTTGATCGTTCACGGAAGGTTCTCTGGACCTTCCGGGACCTTATCCAATGGTGATGGCGAGGCGATATTGCACTGACGGATCCTTGCCTGATCCGGCTCTGCTTGTCCAGGTGTGCTACACGTGGTCTTAGATCGCTGCTAGCTTTCGGTCGAACCACTCGAGTGTCGGGGACGAGAGTGGTTTGGGAGCGCGGCTAAGCAGCGAGGGAAGCTACTTCGCCCCAACTGTTCCAGCAGAGCGAAGGTGCCGGCTAGCAAAATGCTTAATTGCAATTTCCGTGGCCCCCTCCCTAACTCCTTTTAGGCGGATTATAAGTAAGTCTGTTGCAACTTGGGAATATGGGATCTTTATGGGGATCGATACATGACATGCCTCCCCTCTTAGTCCATTGTTGCCCTCGACAATGCAAGGCTGGACGACTGTAGGAGTGCAGTCCTTGTATTGGTGATAAAAAAAAATGTATCGAAGATAGGGAATGTATCGATTTCGCTTGTGTGAATCTTGGTAGATGGTGGTGGGCAGGCAAAAGGTTTTTTTTTTTTTTTTTTTTTTTTTTGAATAACGATTATTTTAGAATAGTTAGTTCAAGTGTAACGTTTTGGATGTAATTTCTACCCGATGTTCAAAGAGATCGGTAGTTTTTATAATTGTTGTATAACGATGATCACGGGGTGGGAAATGGTTGGTTGAAAGTGGGTAAGAATATTGTAATTTTTGAGTTGTAAGCCTGAATTCTTGAAATTTTTAAACGAAAATTTCAAATAGCTAGTTGTTTGGCTAAATGCTAAATAGAAGTTTTTGTGTTGCTTGCGCAAGCCAGGTAACAGGGATTCAGACGTAAAAAAATAATTATTGCTCTATGTTGCGCGGTTATTGGGCGCTGGAGCAGAAAATTCTGTATGGGTTGGTTAATATTTAAGTGGGAAGTTGCATCGACGCATATAATTTTCATTAATTGCCAGGAGTGAGGGAAGTTCACGGTTTTCGCCTTGATTTTAAGATCGCTAATTAGTTTAGTCAAAAGTATTTAGAACATTCGATGAAAATTCTGTAATGTATACGACAGTATTGAGTGCAGCGGTTCTGTATATTATTCTTTAAGTTCCTAAACGATTTGAGTTTCAATTTGTCGTTATTTAGTTCGCTATGAAACTTCAAATTTGATATAATTATTTTGTCTTAGTGTTTTTTTTTTTTTTTTTTTTTTTTTTTTTAAATTTTTATGTCTAAATTTTTGCACTAAAGAAAAAAACTATGAATTAGCGGGAAGTTTCAATGAAATCAGTGCTTTTGACACTCCGTTTGACTGATTTAGACTGAGTTTTGCCTTAATTGGTCGAAAATAGTTAAATAAGTTTCCAAATTTGTTTGATAAAATTTTTGAGTTTAGTGTATAGAATTAAATTATTCATTAATTGACGTAACTTAAATTATCGCAATAAGTCTCTTACATTGTGCGTGTTACTGAGAAGTTTACAAATGAAGCTTATCTTGAATTTCGATTCGTCGAGTTTGTACAATAAATATTAAAATTAATATTACAACAAATAATTTATTTATTTATTCACTTTTTATTATTATTTTTTTTTTTTTTGATAATGAAGTTAAATTAATTTGAGCAAAAGTTTTCACCAGATGTTAACAATATTTAAGTATCATATAAAAAGTAATTACAAAAAAAATTATTGTCGAGTATTCGAGAGAGTTTTGTTAAATCTAAGATAATGTCCGAATATGAATTAAAATTTAGATTCAGAAAATACACTCGATTTGTTACACAAAATTGTATGAGAAAAGTTTATATTTTACTGATGAAGCTGCTTCTGTTCTTGATGCGAATGTTGCTGTATCCTCCTTCTTGAAATCGGATAGTCGGCAGGTCGGCGCTTACGCACGAGAGTATAGTGTAAGTAGGTGTTGACGGTGACGTTGCAGCGGTGCGCTCATCAAATTATATCATGCTATGTTGCCAGTTATGATAAATGTGATTTTACTGGTGCATTCAGTAGGTGCTCCAGTCGGTATTACGTCGATCGGAGAGCTAGTTGGACTCGCAGTTTGGTCAATTTACAAGGGTTATTATCGCATATCCTCAACTCGTCGAGGTGCATTAAAAGGTAAATACTTTCACACTTGTTATCAATCGATCATTATTTGTTTATAAAAAAAAATTAAAACATCTATCTGATACCTGCGTTTCGACGGATAGTAAAAAAAATTCTTTTATTCGGATTCGGCGAGTTTGTGAGTATAGTACTTTGATTGTTACTATTTTTATTAAGTATAATTGTCAGAGTTAAATCGTCAACTGTCGTTATTTCATAAGTTAATTGTTTGCAGGTTGTATTAAAAGATTCGTGGGTGTGGCTGTATAGTTGGGTCGCGTGCTGCAGGTGCATTGCGGGCGAGTTGGTGGAAGAGTCGCCTGTGTTGGAGGCATAGAAGGTCTGCATGCGACGGGCGCACTCAGCAAGCCAGTGGTCACGAAGATTCATGGCTATGGTCGAGTCTTAAGCGTGTTTTGAATGGACAGTTGGTCAAATTTGGTTTGAAAATGATTTTTTTTTTTTTTTTTTTTGTTTATTATTATTATTATTGTTATAATATTTTTTTTTTATTATTTTTTCTTTTATTATTTTGTTTATTTATTTATTTTTATTATTATTATTATCATTTTTTTTTTTTTTTTTTTTTTTTTTTTTTTTTTTTTTTATTGACGTTTTGTTTTATTTTTCATGGCTCTGCGACGTCAAGCGGTGGTTTTGTATTGGAGTTTGGTGCTTTTGGAGAGGTTGTGGGCATTGTCGAGATTTGTGGAGATGAGTCCACGTGGATTACAATGTCTGCCGACTTTAGAGTCGGAGGCAAGCTGTGAGTCTCATTAGGAGGAGTATCATCCTGATGATTATTTTTACATGTGCATGTTTTTCGGTTGGGTTCTTCTTTGTTTTATTTTGTTTTGTTTATATTCTTTCTTTTTGTTGCAGATAAAGAAGAACAAGGGTAGGATTTTCTCGACCTGGAGAAATTTATCTATCAAAAATTTTAGGACTAATGTTATCGCGATTGAGGATCCTAAGCCGATGGCTATAAATGAATGTGTTTGCTTCTGTTCCGTCCGTCGAATATGTATCGCTCGCAGTTTATTTTCGATTTCGCTCAGGGGAATTGGGTTAAATTTTTGTAGTGATTCAGTGAGTTCTTTCTCTACTTCCATGGGGTATTTGGTTGCGTATTCATGTATCTCGGGTTTTATTATGTTCAATTCTGCTGACAATTCGGGATTATAATTGTATTCTGATATGAATGAGATTTTCCGAAGACCGTGTAAGGTAAAGCTTGATGTGTGTGCAGTACATTCGCCACTTAGGTAAAGTGAGCCTGTGCCATTTATGAGAAATTCATTTCGATGATTATGGCAGGTTATTGTGAGCTTATTAGGTTTTAAAGTTGAATATAACCATAAATTCGATGCGTGCAAGGGTGTTAGAATTATGGGCGTGTTTGGTATAATAACTGTCGAGCAGGTTTTTAGAGAAGAGGTTGTCGGCTGATTGAACATTGAATATTCACACGATGGGTGTGTCACTCCGTTGATTAAGGGTAAGAAGTCTTCACATAGCTTAGTGTGATTATAAGTGGAACAAGATTGAAGGAGTTCGTCATTTAAGAGAACATATGTCTGGTTTCTCGAAAAGACAATATAATTAACTGTTGGTTTTATTGCTAAATAGCCTGTATTATCAAAGGGGAGGGTTATAGGGTTTGGAAAAGAGTGTATTTTGTACAAATCGAGGTCGTCATCCATTACTACAGGTAGTTTCATAGAAACGTGAAGCTTTCCATTAGTGATAAAAATAGTCGTTTTCGCTACGTTGAATAGGTAGTGGGGTGTAATTACCTCTGCTGCGTTTGGTATCCGGAGATTCGGATTGTTGTTAATTTTTAAGAGTAGATTGGACATTTGGGAAAAAGATAACAGGAGAGGGTGTAGATGTCCTCTTGCGGTGGTTTGAATTACTTCCATCAAGGTTTCATAACCCCTTTGTAGTTCGTCAAGTTCGTATGAGTAATCAAACCACCATCTGGTAACGTTTTCAAATTGCAGGTTTCTGTTTATGGCCAAGTTTTGTTCGGAGATGGCTTCAACACGACTGATTAAGCGTGAAATTTCTAGAGTTTGATTATTTTCTGATTTATACAGATTTTCGAGCTCTGATTTAATTAGGTGAGTTGATTCAATTGAAATTTTTGATAAGTTATTCTGACTGTCGTACAGTTTGTCGATGTCACTATTGATTAGTTTGCGGTCTTTCGAGTCCATGATGCCGAATAACCATTTCGTAACCCAACCGCCGACTTCGATTGGAGCTCCTCGCGTTTTTCGATTATAGAGTCGGTTATCGATTTCTTGCAGAACGAACAAGCTTTTTATAGATTCATGTAGATCATTTATTGCGAATAATTTGCGGGTCATGCGAAGTTCCGAGAGTTCTGGTTTTATTTGGTCAGGGTAGACTCTATATAATTCATTTACTAAATGTTTGAAATTTTTGTTTTCCGTTTTAAAGTTTCTGTCTAGTGGGGGACAATTTAAGAAAATATTAATATGAATTTTTGTTCTGACTAAATTAACTTTCCCGACGTGTTCATAGAAAATACCCGGATTATTGGGGATTGGTTGCGTTTCATAGAAAGTTTTATTCTCCGTGTGAACGGTACCGACTGGAGCGAAGCTCGTGAACCACAGCAAAATAAAAAACATTTTTCTGGAACAAAATTAGGGCAGATTTAAATTAGATAAGGCGATGATTTTTGAGAAGAAAGGCTTTTAGTAAAATTTTTTCAGACGGTCTCTATGAACTAAGATTTTTTTTTTGTTTTGGCTTTGCAAGAGGGCAGTGTTATTTTCGCGTACTTCTACGACGTCGAAAACTCCGTTATAGAATTTATCTAGTTTGTTTTTACGCGGTAGTTTGTTGACGTAAACTTTGTCTCCGGGTTTTATATCTAGGGGTTTAGTTGATTTGTCGTAATTTCTTTTGTTAACTTGTTTGGATGATTCTAAGCTTTTCAATGCCATCTCTCGGATTTCAGCTATTCTTGTTGCTGGATCGTAAATGTAACCATTATATGTGTCGTTATCGAAGTCGTCTAGGCATCCTGAAGGGGTTCTAGGATTTCGTCCCATAGCTATTTCGTAGAGGGTAAAACCTGTGGAAGAGTGGACTGAGGAATTGTATTCCATCATGGCAAAGGGAACTAGCTCGTCCCAGTCTTGATACTTAGGGGTGTTAGTCCTCAAGTAGTCTTTCAAGACAGCATGACTTCTTTCCAATGATGCGTTCGACTGGGGGTGGAAAGATGTCATCGTTTTTAGACGACAGTCAAACATGCTTTCAAGATTTTTGAGGAGTTTATTCCTAAAGCTTTTACCTTGATCGCTCAAGATAATTTTAGGTACTCCATGAGCGGCTATAAGATGTTTAGCAAGGACTTGTGCCACGGTTAGCGCTTTCAGATAAGGTACTGGTACTGCTATACAAAATTTTGAAAATAAACATTGCATAGTGATTATGTAAGCATTGCCATTCACAGTTCGAGGCATAGGTCCGACCGCATCGATAGCCATTTTAAAGAACGGTTCTGCGGGCGTATCGGTAATTACCATGGGTTCTTTGGTGCGATAACCTATGAGTTTAAACTCTTGGCATATTCGGCATCGATGAATTTAATCGACTATATCTTTACGCAAACTGGGCCAAGTAAATTTTTCCCTCACTCTTCTGTAAGTCTTCTCTACTCCACGATGTCCTCCGAATAGGCTATCGTGGCATTCTTTTAGGATGGTGTTGCGGGATTTGGGTGGTGGTGTTATGCAGACATCAAGACAGATCGTTAGCGTCATAGGTATGTTTTTGAGTGCATCTTGGACTTCTCGGTATAGAGTTCCACGTGGTAATGCATCTGTGAGTTCGCCTTTTCGTGACATACGAACCGATGTAATTTCTTTTTCTAGTAGTAGATGATAAAGATTGTATAAGCATTCTTTCAAAGAACTTTGCTTAACAGGATTCCTTTCGGTTTCTGTAACTACTAAAGAGAAGATGGTTCGGCCTCGGGTTTTAGAGACAAGAACATTGCCAATCGTAGGGTTCAGATCTTTAAGTTCGCTTTTCGAAATTAGCTCTAACTCGGCAAGAAGTTGATTGTTAGGCGTGTGTAGGTTTAAATTCGCAGGGATAAAATGTATTATGTTATCTTTATGTCCCGTGAGGGCGTCTCGGGTGAGTCTCACTGTCAGTCGTTCGGGGGGTTTCATCGGGGTGCAAAAAGGATTCAAGAGGGGGGGGTATAATTGGCGGAATGGTTTTAACGCTGGTGAAAATGTCATTATGAGTATTTGCCGTAGTAGGTTTTGGACTTCGAGGTATCAAATTTGAATTTGGTTGTTTTGTAGGAAGTGATTGCTGCGAGGATTGAAGGGTCGTTTTGGCGGTATCTCGAGGGTGAGTGACACTCTCTTGAGTGTTTAGAGAGTTTTCTGATGGAGCTAACTTATGATCTGGTGTAATTGTCTTCGTGGAATTTGTTGAAGAGTCGGAATTTTCACTAGACATGATTTTGGTGTTTTCGAGATTAAAAGTGTCATCAAAAATTGTTGGGGGTATTTTATGTGTGAGGAGAGTGGACGATAAGGGAGGATTTTTGAATCCTGAGTCATCGGTCAGTTGCCATTTATCTAAGTCTAACAGGGATTGTGTATTGTTCAGAATCTGTCTATCATTTGCGTCAATAAGGTCATTTTCCAAATAGCCTGGATCACTGTGGACAACAGAGTGATCCGCTTCGTGATAGTTAGATCCTAGGTCGAAATTTTCAAGAAGTTCTTCCCATTTTCCAGAGTCCCACCACAAGGAATTAAATCCTTCGATAAACTCTTCTTTCTCCTTAGAATTGAAGTTGGAAGGTTTGAGCTGAGCTTGGAGTTCCAAATTTGATTTTACGGGGGTAGTCTCGTAGAGTTCTTCTTGGTCAGAAGATGAGGAGTCATCATCATTTGCTGGAGGTTTCACTCTTTTTGATGGGGAATCAAAGAATGCCTTTCTTGATGCGGGTTTTTGGAAATGGGCGACTACATCTTCAAAACGATCCGATGGTACCATGGTTTCGTCGAACTCACTTATGCCAGAAATCTCATCTTCTTTTTGGTTGCTGATTTCAGACTCGGTGGCAGGAGATGTGGTTGTTGTGTTGAGAGGTTCTGCCAAACTAGGTATTAATGACCGGCTTTACAAGGGTACAGGTGCGTCGGAGGCGCTTTCGGTTTCATCTGATGTTTCTATTTCTGAGGTAGAGCTTTCAGCGTTTGCTGGATCGACGGGTGTAGTATTTTTCGGATCTACCTGTTGATTTCGTCTGAGTCTTAGACGAGAGGCGATGGTATCGCCTGAAAGATTTCCCTGACCAGATACGTTCGGCGATGCATGAGTTTTATTTTTGGAGCCTTTCGGTCTACCTCTTCGCGAAGGGCCGGGTTGCGGGGCGTCAGAGAAGTTTTCTTCTTTGCTTTTATTGTGTGCTTGTCGAGCAAGTGATGTTTTTGTTGGTTTTGGTTTCTGAATAGGTAGTATGGTTTTTGTTTTGATATTTTTCAGGGATTGAGAGGCTATGTTTGCCGATTTTTCGTTTTCTACCTCTTTCTGGTCTATCGGATTTCTTGAGAGCCAATCGTCGTTAGTGTTAAGCCTTCCAGGTTTGTAACGGAATATGTATCTGTAGCCGCGCAGTCGGGCTCTCCAGCGGTTTAATCTTGACATTGGGTCTTTGATTGAATCAATCCATTGTAGAGGTTCATGGTCAGCGTATACATAGAAAGGGCGACCGTAAAGGTAGTGTCTGAAGTGCATGATGCCTAGGACTACAGCTTAACACTCTCGCTCGGTGGCAGAGTAGTTTCTTTGATGTTTATTGAGCGTTTTTGACATATATGCAATAGGTTGATCATTATTTGGTTCGCCTTGACTCAAAACTGCCCCGACTGCGTATGCACTAGCATCGGTCGTTAGTATGAAGGGTTTAGAAAAGTCTGGGCAAATTAGGACTGGTGCCGTGCATAGAGCTGTCTTTAGTTTTTCGAAACTGGCTTTTTGGCTCTCCTCCCAGCGGAATTTACAATTTTTCTTGAGGAGGTCGTTTAGAGGTTTTGCAATTTCAGAGATACGGTGGATAAACCGGCGATAGTAAGAACAGAGTCCAAGAAAAGAACGAACGTCCGAAGTACTCTTTAAGGCGGGAAAATCCTGAATATCTTTGATTTTTCCCCGGTCAGGTTTGACTCCAAATTGATCGATATGGTGGCCCAGGTATTTTACTTCAGGGGTTAGAAATTCGCATTTTTCGATTTTTAATCTCAATCCAGCATTAAACAATCTTTGAAAAGCTTCATTAACCTTTCTCTCGTGGTCTTCAAGAGAGTTGGAGAAGATGATTAAGTCATCTAGGTAAATGAACAATTCGATTCCTTGTAATCCGGTCATGACGGCGTCCATCAGCCTTTGGAATGTCGGGGGAGCACAGCAGAGTCCGAAAGGCATGGCTGTGAATTCGAAGTGCCCGTAAGGCGTTGAGAAAGCGGTTTTAGCTCTGTCATCCGGGTGCATAATTATTTGGTGGAATCCGTAAACGAGATCAAAAACTGAAAAGTATTTGGACTTGCCTAGGGACTCCAGTATTTCTTGAACGTTTGGGAGTGGATAGGCGTCTGGAATTGATACTTCGTTGAGCCTTCTGTAATCATTGACGAGACGATGTTGATTTTTACCGTCAGGGCCAGGCCGTTTTTGAACTATCCATAGAGGTGAGTTCCAAGGGCTGGAGGAGGGTTGGATCGTTCCTTTCTTCAGCAAGTCATCTACTTGCCTTCTAATTTCTTCGTGTAATTTTGGAGGATAACGATATTGACGTGTAAATATCGGTTTGTCACTGGTTAACGGAATGGTATGTTGTACTAGATGTGTGCGAGGAGGGTCGTCGCCAGGTAACATAAAGAGATATGGAAAACGTTCGACCACTCTCTTCAATTGAGCTAGGGCTGCTTTGTCATGATGTTTTCTTTTCAGAAGGTCAATTATTCGAGTTACTCTTTGTTCAGGAGGGCAAGGCGTTCCCTCGACCTCGGAATCGAAGAAGTCGTCGGAACTATCGAGTTCAAAGGAATACAGATCTTGCACCGGTATTTCAACTTCTTGAGGTTCGTTTCTCGTGTTAATGGCTAACACGTAACATGAACCTTTTTCATGGGTAACGGCTGACTCGCCGATGAATATTCCGGTAGGGGTTTGTATTCGGGGAAGATACGCCTCCCCTCTTGGAGAGCTTTCCGACACAGGAATTTCTATCGCAACTTTACAACGTGCTGGCAACGTGTATCTTGTGGACAGAGCTTTACCTTGCTTTCGACGAGCTTTATAATGGAAAATAGTCGAAGGTATTTTGCTGGACGTAGGTTGAATGTCGGGGATGGTGTTTTGACTTTGAGGTGTTCGTCGAGAGTCAGGAAATTCTGCAGGGGATTCGGCAGATTCAGACTCACTGTTGTCTGTAGCGCTAGAAAAACAAATGTCCTGAGTGCCATTTTGAGTGATTAATTGATTATTGGCCAAGTCAATTTGACCCTTTTCAATTTGTAGATAACGAGAGCCAAGAATGGCATCTTCTTTAAGCGAAGAACTTTCGGGGAGGACGTGCATGTGATGTTTTCTACCGTCTCTTTCTTTGAAAGTAACGGTACCGAGAGTGTAAACGGGTTCTGCTCCGATCCCGGTCAGTTGAAGCGTACGATTTTTGTTGATCTTACACGTGGGATTTAGGGATTGAATTTTAATTACGCTCACGTCTGCGCCGGTGTCAATTAAAATGCGCCCCTTTCCGGCTTTAAATATGTTATAAGTAATTTCGATCTTGGGTGATCCGTACGAAATTTTCTTTCTTTCCCTAGGTTTCTAGGATTGTAAATTTTAGGTGAATATGTGTCGGAATCGTTAGTAGATTTGTCTATATTAAGGGTGTCGCTACTCTGGGAGGTTGAATTTTCGGAAAAGGTTTCTGAGTCAGAGGATTCTGATTCAGAGCGGTCTGAGTCTGGGGATAGGTCTTCAAGAAAAGAGTCGGGAAGATTTTTCATTTTTCCGGCTTGCTTAAGTCTCCGGAGTTTCTTCAAAGTTCTTTTGCTGATAACACCATCTTGTAAAAAGGGGGCATCGTCGTGAATTAGATGGAATATATGTTTTTGTTTACAAATACGAATCGTAATTTTTCCATGAGCGTCGACTTGATTATTGTCTTCTCCCTGGATTGTAATGGGAGGGTGAGGATAGTAGAAAACCGAGTCTTTAAAAACGGAAGCTTTGATGACGTTCACTTCATTGGTTTGTGCAGCGGAACATGTTACGACGCCCTTTTTGAATAGGTAATTTTTAATTTTTATGGTTGGTGCGGTTTTCTCGCCACAGACTTTCCGTACTCCCTTGTTTTGAATGTTTTCACCGATCGGCGCTCGGGGCTCTGAGAGCGCGGGAAGCTCGCGGGCGTGCCGTCCGGACGAGCTTGTCTCCAGTTTAAATTCTCGCTAGAGGAGATATTTGCGGGAATATTTGTTGGGGTCGGGGCTCGTGGAGTAGGGCCGTAGGGACCTGGGGATCCGGGTCTACCAGGCGGCTTGTCGTAATAGTTGTTAGGGAAGTAGGCTGGTACTGCGGCAT
This sequence comes from Encarsia formosa, assembly GCA_038277355.1. Classification (NCBI taxonomy): domain Eukaryota; kingdom Metazoa; phylum Arthropoda; class Insecta; order Hymenoptera; family Aphelinidae; genus Encarsia; species Encarsia formosa. The sequence continues at coordinate 26,265,931 of CM076187.1, forward strand.
TAGGATAGGGCGAGTGAAATGGGGCATAGGAGCTGGGGGGTTGTAGTAGGGCATAGGAGGATAATAGGGCATATAAGGGTGAAAATTTGGATAAGGGAAGTGAGGGGAAAGGGGGCTTGTCGACCTATTAGGGTATCGGCCTCTAGGGCTCTCGGACCTAGGGCGGGAGTAACGATCTGATGATCCGGGTTGATCGGATAGGCTCTGTCTTTCCGGGTTTTTCAGAATGCTTGAAGGTTGTTCGTAACGCGAGAAGGGTGAGCATCCGGTTTACCTTCTGCCGTGTAGGTCATTGTTCTAGGCATTTTTATATCGTTAGGGTCATAAGAATACGAGATATTTCTATCGAAGTTTCGCGGGTCGTTAAAATCGGAGAATTTAACGTTGCGCCGGTCGTGAGATGATTCTCTTTCAGGTGTCCCGGGTCGACCATAAGGGCTAGGAAAACGCGATCGCGGAGGCGGTTTTTGGGTGGAGGAATAGTCTACATCGGCACGATTTGGTGCTTCGATGTTAACCCATTCCTCCGCATTCAGAGCTGCGTTTAAAGCTTCGGAAAAGTTAACAGGGTTATGGTTAGACATTTGGTTGCGGATGACAGAAGGTAATCCGCGAATAAAATATTCGGTAGCGAGGTCTTCGAAAAGGGACTTATTATGTCTCTTGATGTCTTCGTCATCTATTCCCTCGTTTTTTAGTTTCGTGGCAGCGCGGACTATAGCTGAGAGTCTATCGTGAAAATTTAAAACAGATTCATTCTGTCTCAGATAAGAGATGTGAAAGAAATTTTGATGAAAGAATTTAAATAACTTTTCGAAGAAATGCCGGGCGCTCACAATAAAAGACAGATTTAAGCCTTGCTTAAATCCATCTAGTTTTACTTGTACTTCACCGAGTAATTTTGCAAGTTTCAAACATGGAAGCTGCTATTTCCAAGCAGTACACTGCCTTTAACAGAATTAACAATCACTTTTACAATTTTATAGACATGGATGCAGAAGAGCTTACAATTCTTCTCGCTGAAGTGCGATTACAGAGACTAGACCAGCAGTGGCAATGCTTTGTCCAACTCGACAAAGACATACACCTGCTCACTGACTGCGATCTTAATTATGAATACTTTACCCAAGATATTTTTTATGAAGCTCAAGATGCCTATGATCTCAACAAATCAAGGTACTTGTCATTTATTTCTAATCCAGATGCTAAGTTGTTTACATTTTAATCGGTCCAGCCTGGTATCAAAATTACAACTACTCGTTTTTCAAAAGGTCAGGTACCTAGCTCATCAAGCGTTTGCATTCCAAACACAAAGAGCCTGGAAATCATCCAGCACAATTCAGTTTTGAATCAGATTCATACAAACAAGAATTCTGATGTACATCTAATTTTAGACGACGCTAGTCGTAATCCCTTTTCAAAATCTCAGTCTTTGAAATCAGATTTAGATAGTTTACTTAGGATTGGTGAAAAAGACTTGGTATTAACTCACGTTTACAGTTATTACTTTTCATATTTTTTCCAGTGGGTATTCGATCCTGGAATACTTTTCGTAAAGAGCTTTACACTCTTGCCTCCAGCCAGCTCTTGCGCTATAAAAGCTGGATCTTCGATAAGGATTTGTTATTTGTTAGCATAATACCTTTTGTACCATCCTCGACAGTTAATAGTCAGGTAGCTCTTGCGCTGCAAAACCTGGACTTTAATAAACGTCAGTTCCATTAACGGCCAATATCACTTTGTAAATATTGTAAATATTAGAATAAGTTATTTTTTCAAATTTCAGCAGCTGAGTCCTACCTCAGTGCTAACTATTCCATATTTTGATGCAAGCTCAAGCTTGCGAGCTTTCACTCCTCTATATTGCCGTCAAGTTTTAGTTGCAAGTACACAACTCGTAAGTTTTCAAATTCATATGTATTTTGAATATTTTCCGCTATGTTTGGATCTTTATATTCACGTTTTGTTGCAAGCTCAAACTTGCTAGCCTTTCATTACTCATATTGCTGTTATCGTTTTAGTTGCAAGCCCACATCTTTCAAGATTTCAAACTATACATGAAATTATGCAAATTATTATAAATCTCTTACCTTTTCCTTTACTTAATCAGAAAATTAGTTTGTTTTGGATTTGGCGTGTGCATCGAAAACTCGAGGCATTCAATGTAAATTGAATGCCGCAGTGAAACAAAAATATATATCAATTCGAAAAATGCCACCCGGCCGATAGCCAATGGACACGCGCGCTTAAGGTTGTTGGGTCAGTCCATGATCTGACAAGCAGATTCTAACAAAAAAGTACTCATTTAAAAGAAATTACCGTGGACCTTATGAGCTGAGAAAAAAATTATCAAACCCTAAAATCTTAGATTAAGTGCTATGTTGTGCCACGAGTGCGAGAGAGACAGAGAGCGCCATGCATCTCTGTTTTACTCGCACTAGTATCTGTTTCTCTCTCGCATCGATCCAACAACCTTAATTTGCTATGTGAAAACTTAAAGCGCCTCCCGGGATCGGAACTAAGTGAAGAACCTGAACGAACCGATCCTATATAAATACAAGGGATCGGACTATTAAAATAAAAAATTTTAAAAAACTCTACGTCCAATATGTTGATGCAAAGTAATTTGTTATCAATATTATAGTAATTTTTAAAGTTATTATAGCTGCTCCAATGAATAAAAAACATTATTTTTAATAAGTTTCTCTAATAAGTGTGAGTTTTTAGGATTATGTTGCTCTTAACAAAATACATCGGTGGAAGAAAAAATAATGTAATCGTCTGAAACAAGTTGAAACAAGTTATTAATCAAATATTTTGCTTATTTATCAGTTTCTATTAGATTAAATCAAATAGTCAAACTACAAATAATACTTTTTTACTCTGCGTGATGATATAGTTTGAGAGACTCAAAAATGCATTTGACTGATGATAAATGTAACAAATTTTTCATAAATTAATTTAACGTAGCTATTTTTATAATTTTCTTTCAACAGTTTTAAAATAATTTAAAGGTTGAGTATGTTGGGCGCGTGAATGTTCTTCACTTAGTTCACTTTTTCGCCACCATGAGCTCTAAGATCGAATGCGCTATCCTCTTTCTTCAGCCCTGCATAGCGAATAGACGGTGCCGGAATCATGTAAGGAATGAAATAGTATATTTCGCAACAAAAAAAATCTAAGCGTCTGGTCGAAAAATGGAACAGATGGTTTTCGCCTTATTTGGAATCAAAAAATTGAATGCAACAATTAGTTTATCAAAATTTAAAGATTTTTTCTGATTTGTTTAAACAAATAATGTTTAAACAATCAAAATTAACAAAAGAAAAAAACACGTGTTTTTAATTTTTAATTTTTTGAAAATGTAGGTTTTCTAAGAATTAGTTTTTTATATATTTTTTCAACACACGGCGCAGAAAGCGCAAACTTTCTTCCTTGTCCCAAGGCGTGCATTTGCACTTTCCTTGCCTTCTGTTGAAAAATAGTATACACACGAGTGAGTGCAAAGACGAGCAAACCCTTGGCACCCTCGCCTTCGGCTCGGGCGTCAATTTGGGTTTGCTCAGGGCATGCTAATTTTTGACTCCAACATATTTGTAATAGGGTAACTTGAGGCGTTTGTGCGAAGGGGGTGGTAGTGCGAATGAAACTGAAAAAAACGATTATAAAGACAGATAAAATGTGAGATATGTAAAAAAATTTTTTAAATAGCTCATTATAAAACACATGATTCTGTCACCTCACATTTTAATATAAAATAAAAAATAAAGAAACTAAAAATCATTTTCATCTTCAAATTTCGCACTACCGTCCGAACGCAGAGTCTGTAAAGCAATTCTGAGTGTTTGTGCGAGCTAAATAACATCTAATTTTGTATTGCTTCTCGGCGCATTTTCGATTTTTTTTTTTTGTAATAAGAAATACAGCCAAAAAATATATATAATAATTCCCAAGTTTTTTTTTTAAGAAAAAGTGTTGATTTAATGTTTTTTTGTTTAATTTTAACCAGTATACTCAAATTTATAGCTCGCACTATGGCTCTCGTACTAAAGGCGATCACAGAAACTTTGCGTCGTCGCAGCATCGGATGACGCTCAACTGGGTAGAAGTTTTAATAAAATTTTCATTTAACTGGAATTAAATCTTCTACGAAGCAATTCAAAGGCTCGAGACAAATGGCAAGTATAGAATGAGCACAAGTTCAACAACATGTCGCACATCGCCACGGCGGTTTGTATATGTATATATTCTGAGCATACAGGCGAGTGCGATTTGCGATGCTGCGACAATCGCCGACTACTCCAATTTCAAAATCTATTGTTTCTGTTATTGTAACTTAAATATGTTGTTAAACTTGTGTTCATTGTAAACTTGCCACATCCTTTTAGCCTTTGAATTGCCTTGTAGAATATTTAATACCATTTAAATAAAAATTTTATTAAAGCTTTTAGCCAGTAGAGTGTGTAGTACATCGCCACGGCGGTTTGTATATCTATACATTCTGAGCAGACAGGCGAGTGCGATTTGCGATGACAATCGCCGACAACCTCAAAATCGATTGTTTCTGTTGTGTTAACCTAAATATGTTGTCAAACTTGTGTTCATTATATGCTTGCCATCTTTCTTGAGCCTTTGGATTGCCTCGTAGAAGATTTAATACCAGTTAAATAAAAATTTTATTAAAACTTTTAGCCAGTTGAGCGTCATGCGATGCTGCGACAACGCAGTTTCTGTGATCGCCCTAACAGTCTGCATCGCACAAACAGCCTCGCACTAACAGCCTTGTGTTCGCACACTGACCCTTACTTTTTTTTATTTTTTTAAACTCGATTATTTCTTAAAAAAATGTTTCCCATATACCTGTAAATTTATGTGTTAGTTTAGAACAGTTCAAATATTAATTTAAAAAAAAAAAAATGTACAGTTTTTGAAATTGTTTTTTAGCCGTCAAACTCACACGTACACCTAGCATTCGCACTAAAGCCCCAAGTTACCCTATACTATTTCTGTTTCTCCTTAATCCTAAATGGGTGAATTAATTTTAACCATAACATCCATCTTAATGTATAAAGTTGAATATATAATGTGTATAAACATTCTTCGATTTAAAATACTCATCAAAACAAGTTTTTAAAATAAATTAAAAATTTACCCTAGCTCTAATGTGACCATAAGGATTATTGAACTCAGGAAATATATATTGCATGAGCATTTTATCCATTTGCTCTTTGTAAATATTTCTTTTTAGTAATATGTCTGCTAGTGTTCCAACCTAAAAAAAAAAAAAAATTTCATGAGAAAGTGTTAAAAATAAAAATAAAAGATATTTACCATATGCATAGCTCCATCTTTTTGTCTATGATCAGTGTTGGGATTTGTTAAAACTTCAACACAAAACTGCATAGTTTTTTGCAACATATCTTTTCTTTTTTTACAAGCTGAATGTAATAAAGTCTGTGCAGCTCTTACGTGAGATACAAATTCTTCAAAAATATCTGTTAAATTGAATAGATGTAAGTTAACTTATTATTATTTTTTGTCTATAATATATTTCTTAATAAACATCAAGTTATGTGAAACCAAAAATTATTATCAGTTTACAAAATACAAAAAGAAATATAAGTTGATTACCAAATTTTACTCTAATATACTCGTATGGATCAGTATTCCACAATTCTTCATCTTCTACAGAATAGGACATGATAGGAAATAGTACGTCACAAATAATTTCAAACATATGAGGTTTCAAATATTTCCAAGAATAGGCATGACTGACTCTGTGTCAAAATATATAATAAATTAATTTAAACATTTTTACCTTTTCTCTAATATAAAATCAAAGTCAAACTTTTGATTATAATTTTGATTTTCTCATGATTAGAAATAGCTTTTAATACTAGTTCACAACATCACATGGGTGGTTGGAAAACCTTGGGCTCTGCTTTACCATGCCCTTAGTTCTTTCATATTACCCAGGTAATGATAGTAAGCCAGGGTGAAAATCTATTCCAAAAAACATAATCCATTATTGATGTACTCAAAAAAATTATAATAATTACCCTTGATCTATGTAATTGATCGTTTGTTGTAAAACACGAGGTGAAACAAAAATTTTACGACGATATTGATCTAAAATTTTTAGTAGAACTTCAAGAATACCAGCACTAAATGTTATCAAGTACCATTCAGAAAATTCTTTGTAATCTTTGCTCACAGAACCTGGACTTCCATATCTAAAATTAAATTAATATTTAAAGATTTATTTTCGTTTTCATTTTTATAATTTGATAATTTAAAAGTACAGTTCACCTTTCAAATATTCTTTGAAGGATATGGAAAGCCCATTTTTTACATTTCCACCATGGTAGTTCGGCTCGTTCATCGTCATCTAAAATTAAAGTATTAATTTCTGGTGGTATTGGTCTATCAGCAACCTGTCTTATGATATCCATCCACTGAGAAAAAACTTGTTTGGAAATAAGATCAAGAGGTAAAGTATACTGTGTTAAAGCAAAAAATATTTTTAACATTTGCTTTTGTAAGAGAACAGACTGTTCAGTTGAATCAGCTAGCAATCTCAAAAATAACTGATGAATCATAGGGAGTAAAAGGTTCATAGCTTCATGTAGAGGACCCCTATCTTCTGCTTTTTTGTATCTGCACAATTCATAAGAATATTGTATTTAAGATTGTACAAACTATGGAGTACATTTTTTTTTGTAAAAACTATTACTTACTCAAAATTTTTTACAAACTGATACAATGCCAGAAGAACACCAGGCCAACAAGAAGCATCTGGATTTTGTAGATATATAGTTATTTTATCAACAATTTGTGACCATTTTTCCGGAAAATCATGTTTTACAATATTACTGATGCATAATGCTAATTGTACCCTAATATGATGGTAATATTATGATTAACTTAAATAAAATTTTCATAGAATATTTCTTGGAGTGATACATGTAGTTAAATCTAAAACATCATTATAATCTCAGAGGAAAATTATAATAATGTTTATACTCATGACCAATTTTTAGTACATGCGAAACACCTTACCAACTGGCAGAAAATTCTAACCAGTGTAGGGATCGATTCAACACTCTTCAGCACAACAATGTTTCAGCCAGCCATCAGCTTAATGCTTTAACCGACTGAGCCATCGAGGGCATATTTTTGATAATAACTTTAATTGCAACTGCATTAAAATAATTTTTTAATAATTTCTCTACTTAATAACAATTTATTCATAAATAATAATAAAATATGATCATATTATATAGTTTTCATCATAATATAATATTAATCATTTTCAGAAATTTATGGTATTACCTAATTAGCTCAGGTGCATGCACAGTTGCATCAACTATTGTTTCACGTATCATTGCCCGATCTTGCTCATGAATACTAAATGATACTACTAAATTATCAGTTTCTTGCTGTATCCAATTAGTTAAGATAAAATTTTTAAGATAAATAACTCCTGAAAAATTAAAATGGTTTTAAACTCAAAAAAAGAGATATTAGTAATTTCTACAACCCACCAGCTTGTCGAACAGGCATATCAACATCATTGGACATTACTACTTGCAACAGTCCAGGAGCAAATCCAATAATCTTATGAATCTATAAAAAAACTTTTTTATAATTTTTGTTGGTTAAAGGCTTTTATGAATATATTATGTATACATGTTCTTCTTGTTATTTCAATGTAAAGCTTTTTTATTTTAATAAATAAAACCTTAAATAAATGTGCTAAAAAAAAAAAAAAATTAGAGCTACGAAAACATTTGTAGAAAAATAGTAGCGTTAAAATTCTTTTACAAATAAGTGGAGCCTTTAATATTCCTTGAACATATTTATTTATTCATTCATTGCAGACGAGTTTTTCACCCACTAGATATAAAGATACAACAAAAGTTGTAATTGCATGAGGTGAATCCGTGACATAATATCCGAAGACACAATATCCGGTGGAAACAAATTCCGACAAAATATTCGAAAATAAAATATCCTAAAGACAAAATATCCGAAGATAAAATAACTTATATATTTTAAATAAAATAAAAAGTAAAGTTATTTTTGAATTATCAAACAGATTTATTGCGAAAAAAAATCAATATAATGATAGAATCAACAAAGTTATAAGAGAAGAGATATTTTCTAGGTACTCAATAACATTTTTTTTTTAATATTCCGATACAACATTTTTTAGTCTTTCATCGTATAACTTTTGTTTCTTCTTCGGAGGAAATCAAAAAAATTAAAACTAACAAATTTTTTAAAATCAAAAAATTACCATCTTTACTCGCGAAGCTCGTGTATACACTTCCAGGGCAATTTGTATTAACATTATCAACACATTTCCACACAACACTATTTTTACTGACGTACTGGCAGGATAAAAACTGATTAGACACTGAGCTGGCTTATTATAACCGAATCACAAGGAAATACTTACGCAAATGTAAACATATTATAAATGTAAACAACGTCTTTTGCTTAGAACTAAATTTTATGACGCGCCTCTTCGGGGACCCTCCGGGCCCCACGCGTAGGGCGCGCATTGTTTTAAAAAATAACCCTTAGTGATTATTATTTTTGTTTTTAAATGGTTTTTTTAAATTTGAATATTTTGTCGCCGGATATTTTTTTTTCGGATATTTTGTCCCTAGATATTTTTTTTTCGGATATTTTGTCCCCGGATATTTTGTCGGGTTACCGCATGAGGTGTTGCAAAAAAGGTAAAGACAAGAATGACAAGATAAATTGATATAACAAATAAATGAAAAAGAGTACCATCATACTGTCCTAAAACTATTTACATTGCATCATATTTAATTACATTCATTTATTCTATAAAGTAAATTTCATTCTGCATAATTATTTCTTAATAACTTAGCGCACCTGAAGCGCTCGAGAAAGTAATAGCTGCGTTTAGTAGACCAAACTTTTCAATATTTATGATCAAATTTGTAATTAAAATCTAATAATTCTAATCGACTATATTAATAAAGTTAAGGTGGCTTGTAAGAATGTTACGGAGTGGACCACAATTCGCTCGTAAATATTTCGGCTCATTCGCTCAACTTTAAATTGATAGACTGCATGGCTCCATCTATGAGTCTAGGCGGGGACTTTAGTCCCAATTCTCACTCGCGCGCGCCGTAGTGCTAGGCAGTACCGCTGTCGCCGTTGCTGCTGCCACAGGCCTCGAGTGCTGGCTTCTGGTTTTGGTGCTCAAGTGTGTGTGTGTGTGCAGCAGAGAGTTCTCCCGGCTTTTTCACGGTTCTTCTCAACGGCTCTTCTCATCGCCTTTTTCACCAGGTAGTCTCGGAACCTGCCTTTTCACCGTGCACCAGCTCATCCGGACGATCACAGACAGTAATTCTGTGATCATCAACAACCTCGGAGCCGCGCCATTACCACGTGTACCAGCTACTCTTCACCGGTGGTCCACGGAGAATTTGTCTGGTTCAAGGACAATCCTCACTCATCGAACATCTCCAGGTATTCAGGTGCAAGGAACAGTCATTTCCTTGCCCCTTCTCACTTTTCATTTTCTCTAGCACAGAATTTACGACTCTGTGCTGATTTCGTCTATCTCAATGTGCACAAGCACGTAGCCATTTCGGCCATTTTCTCTCTCTCTCTCTCGGGTTATCTCTCTCTATTTTCAAGGCCACTCTCTGCTGCTACTCGACCAACGCTCATACCTTTTAATGTAAATAAGAAAACTCTCATAATTTAAGTTCAAATCGATATCGGTATTTACATTTACTCATGACGTGACTGTTACGCTCGGGCCTCTCTCTCTCTTCAAGACAACGCTCGTGAATAGACGGTTTCACTCGCCATTTTGTGAAACTTCTCGGGTTTCTCTTGGTTCTTTCTCGTGACTCTTTCTCATCATCCTCAACGTAGTCATCTCATCAGTACAGTCAACTCGACGAATCAGCTACTTGGTGTTGGCTCAACTCCGGAGACATGTGATCTTCAATTAACTCAAACGGCTCGGCTCAATTCAATTCTTGGGTTAATTGCTCAGCAAGGAGAGCTTTCACGGCGTGGCATCTTCAGGTATTTCGCTCAGAACCGGTAACAATAATTTACCGGTGCTTTTACATTGTCCTTCTCACAGCCAGAAAATCAATAAAATTACTGTGCATTCTCTTGCTCTCTCTCTCTTTTCTTTGTGCTGTCTTACACGCAGCCATTTTATTTTCTACTCTTTTCAAGGCCATTCTCTGTTGCTTTGTTTACCTCAACTGTACTCAAGCAAAACTCGTATTTATGGTTTGAATTAATATAATCAAATTCGTCAAGAGTTTTGACTAGGCGATTTCTCAAATTAGTTGAGTTTCTTTACACGGAAATTAATGCTGGCAATTCTCAATTCAACATATTCTCATATCTCAGTTTCTCTCTTTAATCAGTTATTATTCTCTCTCTCAAGCTCATTCTCAGCTCATTTGCATTAATTCATTAAATTCAACTTAACCTTCTGGATAGTTCTCTTAAGTATACTACACTGATTTATTTTATCTCATTTTACATTTCAACTGGACCTGGCTCAATAGTGATTCTCCATAATTTATAATTAAATTATTTTATACTTTGATGATTTGTCTTATTCTATTTTATAGTAATGGGCTCATGTTATCAACATCAAACTTATTAATCTGTCAATACACATTAACTACTTAAATTTCATACTTGTTGATTAATTATTAAGAGATTTAATAAAAGTTATTAAACTTGAACCTTTTTTTTATAAATAATATTCTTAGAGAATAAAATTCAAATAAACTTAATTAATGGTCTACTCAATTTATTTGACAACCCTCCCCTACCAGCTTTTAATCCGGCAAATAAAAATAAAATTAATGAAGCAGTAAACCCGCAACATTTGGTCCTTCGAGCCGGATTGCTGGTAGGTTGCTAGGTTTTTCTTGTCTTCTCTGCTCTTCTTTGCTCTTCTCTGTTTTTTCTCTCGGTCAGCTCTGAATGAAAGGAGTCACTTTGCTTATTTATTCGGGGCACCTCCAGGTACTCTCAACTTTCCTACTAATTTGGTGCTCGCTGGTGGTTCAACATGGATGAGAAGCAGAGGGCAGACACCAAGAAGTCCTCCAGGAGCAACTCACCAAGTCTCAGCAAGGAACCCGGTGATGCTGGCACTACTCCACAGGTCAAGGTTATTACACTGGTTAACTCAGATTCGCTCATTCTATTTTATATTAGTGCTTAACTAATTTTCTGGCTGATTATCTCTCAGTTCTGCAGCCTTAATCATTGTACAGCTCGTCAGTTCTTCACATCTCCAGTTACTCTCAACATCTACGGCTGAATTTGTCATGGACCGCTCACTGCAGGATAGGATGGAGGACGCTGCCTCTATGCCGGCTTTCAGGCGTACCGCAACGTCAAATCTCACTCAGAAGCGGTTGGCGAACCCACTGGTAGCAATAAACCCGCAACAAAGAATTTTAAAAAAACACTAGTAAGTGTCAAAAAAATCAGGCATCGTTTGCTTTGATTTGTGACACGGAGCGTTGTCTTGTTGGTAATACCAAATTTTTTTACGTCCATAAACCTTTGTTTTTGATGGAAGCATAAAATTTTCCATAGTCTCGATGTATTTTTCGCTGTTCACTGTACCTTGCACAAATTAAAATTCTCCTTTTTCTTTTCCTGACAGGCAACCCCAAACCATAATTGATCCACCACCTTTCTGCACTCTTGGAGCAAGGCAATCAGGATTGTATTTTTCACTGCTGGTACGTCTTATTCGCTTTGGTCTGTTTGAAAAAAGTTGGAAGCTAGATTCATCGCTAAAAAGAACTAAATTCCATTTTTCAACTGTCCATGATAGCTTGTCTTTGCACCATTCATACCTAGCTTTTTGGTTTTTTGCAGTTAGAAGAGGCTTACGAGTTGCGACAGCAGATTTCATGTTCTTCTCAAGCAAACGTCTATTAACTGTTACTCGAGACACTTTTACATTAAGTTCTTCATTTATTTGATTTTTGATATTGTTTGCTGTAACTGCACGATTATTCTTTGCCTTTTTAATAATAATTCTATCAATCCGGTTACTTGTTATTCTTGGCCTGCCAGCGCCACTTTTTACTTTTACGGATTTCGTGCTTTCATACGTCTTAATGGTGTTTTGAACGCAACACCTACTAACTTTTAATATTTTTGAAATTTGACTCTGATTTTTTCCTCCTTTCAACAATCCTATAATCTGCCACTTAATTTTATCAGAAACTGCTTTTCTTCCCATGATGAAAGTTATGCAAGCTTATAAACATTTAAAAAACTAATTTATCAATAATGACGGCTTGGTCGGTAATGTAGATAAATTCTTTACCGATCGAACAATTATCGCTACTGGCATTCGAATTCTACGAATTTGAAAAATTACTTCAAGTTGAATAAACTCTCTGAAACTTCTAACTGAATATTAAAATTAATGAAAAAGTCAATTCGATAAATATATTGCTTGTAATCAATTAAATACAAATTGAAGTTATTTTTGTGAAATTTAACTGTATTAGAAAAACTGTTTTTTAACATATTTTTTTTAAATTCTCTGTAAGATTTTGATTCATAATAAATTGAATTAGTTTAAAATTCATCAAATATCAGTTTAATATAATTTTTACCTCCTAAATTAATAAAAAAAAGCAAATTTAAGCGAAAAACAATGTAAAAGTACAAAAAATCAATGTTTTTTCAAGTTTAAAAAAATGTATTTTTTCTTTGTGGCTTGAACATTTTACTATTAATCAGCTTGAAAATTTTTTTCGATAAACTTGAACATCGGAGAAACGCGAAAAAAAAAAATTATTCACTTAGGTGTTTATATAAATTTTACAGAACACGATCTAGATCATAAAAGAACTAAATTTAGCTGTTTTTTAAAAAAATCCGTTTTAAGCTTAAGGTAGGACCGCACAAACTAGAAAGAGATGTGTTAAAAATCTAAAACTTTAGGAAGTCGAAGATAAATATTAAAAAATGATGCCACTAAATTTTCAGAACCTGGGAGTTTTTCGTTTTTGAGTAATTGAATATTAACATCGCGTCGATTTAACCCGTAGTCTTATGGGAGGGCACATTTTTTATACAATTTTTACATAATTACATGTGATCAGGTTTTCAGAAAATTTGTCAATCTAACTACAATGCACAAGAATCACATAGAATTAATTAAATCATACATTCGGTTCCTCTAAGTATTAATAAAAAACAAAAATATGTGTTTTAGGTTAAAAAAGCTTCTGCTGCCGTTGTGTATGTAGGGAAAGGGTTCTTGGAAGGAGTAAGGATGATAATGCAGTCTGATATAATAGATACTTTTATTTATTAATCCAGATGCACAGTGCACTCAGCTCCGTATACATTGGTAAAAACGCCGTCGTACGAATACAGCTGCTCTCGCGTCAGCAGCGTCGGTCTCTGCGTGCGCACACGCCACACACATACATACACTCGAGCCTCGCCGTACACGCTACAATTGCGCCGACCCAACACTTCCCCTTGTGAGAAAAGGATTCCACCCAGACGCGATTTAGTCGAAGTCCAATTCGTAATCCGAGAACTTCGAAGGAAGCTTGGTCTCACGTCTAGGTCTGATGGACTTAATGAGATTTCCACTCGGGCTTTCACCAGGCTTCGTGAGTTTCCGATTCTCAGCGCTGTCCGACGAAGAGCCTAAGGACCGCCTCCCGCGACCCCTTCCCCTCGAACTGGAAATCACCGGAAGATCCCCATTCCCCGAACTTGTACTCGCGAGACTTGGCTCCTCCCTGTTTACATTCATGGGTGTCCCATGTGAAATCAGTCGATCTCCCGGAGGAATGTAATGATCATCGGGGTCTTCGTCGGATCTACACTTATTTCCCGCTCTCCTTACCTGGTCAACATGCCTTTTCCACACCCGACCATCGTCCAACTGAATTTCATAATGCAACTTCCCCAAGATCTTCGAAATTCTCCCAAAACACCATTTAACTTTACCAGAGTAATTCCGCGCGGTAACTCTCTCGTTTAAACAAAAGTCTTGACTCTAAAACCATCATTCACCGAGGTTTCCCGCTTTTCCTCACTTGAAGGTTTCAAAACATCCAAACGACACCGAACTTTCCTACCAAGAAATAATTCAGCTGGTGATGAATGTGTATACGGGTGAGGCATGTTTCGATACTGAAATAAAATAACCTGAACATCCCTTTCCACGTTAACCGGATCGTCCATATTTTCCAAAGCGCTCTTTATCATTTGCACGTATCTTTCGGCTTGGCCGTTCGTCGGGGGGTGGTACGGTGCCGAAAACTTATGGAAAACTCCATTGAGTTTCAGGAAATTCTCGAAAAGGGTGGAAACAAACGTTTTCCCGTTATCCGAGACCAAAACTCTAGGCAAACCGAAACTGGCGAAAATTTCCTGACACTTCATAATCGTGTTTTCCGCAAGCATGTTTTTGACAATATGTATCTCGGGCCATTTCGAAAATGCATCGATCAATATAAAGAAAATCAGTCCCAGGTACGGACCCGCAAAATCGACATGAATCCTCTCGAAAGGAGCCATTGCTGGTTCCCACATGTGCTTGAGCACCTTGGCCGGATTGTTCCGATTCAACAAGCAGTTCTCGCATGAGTTTGCGAGCTTCTCAATGTCTGCATCACTACCGGGCCACCAGCAATAACTCCTTGCGAGGCCCTTCATTTTAACAATCCCAAAATGTCCGGTATGCAATTCCTTCAAAATTCTTTCGCGCAACATTACCGGAATTACGATTCTATGACTCCGCACGAGTAAATTGTTTTCTACCGAAAACTCGCCTGGATTTATGTTCCACGTATCTTTTGTGCTCAAGGTTTTCCCTTCTAGAAGGGCAGAGGTGACTCTCTGGATCGCCGCATCCCCCTTCACAGATTTTCGCATTTCAAACACATCGATTGACATGGTTTCTAAAGTTTCAACATAAAAAACGTCTATCACGTCGTACAATTCATCCTTAGAGCTAACGGGCAGTCTAGAAAGACAATCGGCGTTGCCATTGTGTTCGGATCTTCTGTACCTGATATCAAAATTAAACCCCCTTAAAAATATCGCGTAATGCTGCATGCGCATTGCACTATAAACCGGCAAACTCTTATCCGGAGAGAAAATCTGAGTGAGCGGTCGGTGGTCCGTGTACAAGGTGAATTTACTCCCATAAAAATACTGATGAAATTTCTTGACCGCGAAAACAATGGCATACGCTTCACGATCAATCTGACTGTATTTCCTCTGAACCGAGTTTGATGTGTGGGAGATATAGTATATTATTCACCGAGGGACTAAAGTGTACCAGGGAGGCCCGCTGCGGTTGCAGCCCGAGCCGAAGGCGAGGGCTGCAATTAGCGGGCCTCCCCGGCATATTATTAGTTCCGAGTGATATATACACTTTTTTAATCTCGTATCGCAAGATTTGACTTGATTTCCTCCGATCAAAGCCAAAAAAACGGCGAGGTTGCTCCCTGCGCATAGCGACCAGCGCGCATCTCACAGCAGATCAGTGTGTGTCTCCCCGAGCCGCAGGCGAGGGGAGACAGCTGATCTGCTATGCGCGCTGGTCGATTGCGCAGGGAGCCCCCGCCGTTCTTTTGGCTCTCATCGGAGGGACTCAAGTTATTACTTGCGATGCACGAGGTTAAAAAAATGGATTGGTCTCTCAGAACCGTCTTCGTACGTATGTGAGAGCACCGCGCCAACCCCGATCGGACTCGCATCCGTGGCTAACACCAAAGGCCTCTTTGGGTCGTAAAAGGCAAGGCACTCATCACTCATGAAAACTTTCTTTGCCTCCCCAAAAGCTTTCTCATGACTCTCGGTCCACACGAATTCGGCACCATCGCGCAACAATTGGAATAACGGATACAAAATGTCATTGATCTTACTCATAAACCTACTATAATAATTGATTTTAGCAACAAAAGCCCTAACTTCGTCGACATTCTTAGGTCTAGGCATTAGAGCAACTGCTGCTACCTTGGATGGATCTTTATGCACCCCGACACTGTCGATAACGTAACCACAATACTCAATACTATCCTCGAAAAAGAAACATTTAGAAGCTTTGATTTTAATGTTATGTTTATCCAAAATCTCCAAAACCTCCTCAATTAACTTAATCAATTCATCCAAGGTAACTGCCGCTAACCTAACGTCATCTAGAAAAATGCGTACACCCTTCTTCCTTCCCAACAAGGCATACATACATTCCTGCCAAATCGCTGGAGCAGCCGATACACCGAACATCAACCGCCAAACTTTGTACAAACCCCGGTGCGTGTTTATTGTCAAGATCTCGGCTGACTCGCTGTCAACCGGCAATTGCAAATACGCTTGCGAGCAGTCGATCTTTGCAAAGTATTTGCAACCCGCTAAATCAGAGAACAATTCCTCCGTCGTAGGCAGTGGAAATTCATTCACAATCAGTTGTGGGTTAACCGTGACGCTATAATCACCGCAAATTCTGATAGTGCCATCCTTCTTCAACACCGGCACGATAGGTGTAGCAAAAAGTGATTTCTGGACGTGCTCCAATACACCCTCCTTTTCCAAAAAATCGAGTTCCTTGTCGATTAATTCGATCAATCTAAAAGGAACACTACGCGATTTCAAAAAAACAGGCTTTGCGTCTGATTTTAGCGTCAAGGTTGCATCCAACCCCACGATTTTCGACAAATCAGTCCGCGTAACATTTGGAAATTTACTCAAAATATTCTTCACGGCCTTATCCTTATCAAAATTTTTGCAATCCGAAGAATCTACCGATAAAATAGAAGAAAATAAAGCATTCGCACCTTTCACACTTATAAATTTATGAATCCATTCACGACCGCATAAAGGTAATGAATTTGTTAACTACAACCTTGATAAAAAGTTATTACCTAGTGTAAGACATCATGAAATTGGTACACTTTGTGTGAATCTTAATAAAGTGACAGAAGTTGGGCAGAAAATATCGAAAAAGAATTATTATAAAGCAGATTTTAGTTCAATAAACATAGAATTAGACAAGATTAATTGGCCTTCTATCTTGAATAACAATGATATTGAAAATGATACAAATTTGTTTTATACGAAGATCAATGAATTAATTGAAGATAAAGTCCCTAATACTACAACCAAAAAGAAATCCTCTTACCCACCATGGTTCTCTTTTGAACTGATAAAAACATTATAAAGAAAAAAAATTACATAAAATTTGGATCTCTACAGAAATATTTGAAGACTACATAGAATTTAAAAAATTAAGAGCTTTATGTATAAGGAAATCTAGAATTGACCAAATAAATTATTATAAAAAAAATCAGTGATAAATGATCTAGAAATTCTAAAGAATTTTGGAAATATATTAATAGTCTCTCCAAATCCAATGGTATTCCTGAATTTGTGAAATACAAGGGATTCACTTCAGCATCAATTATTGAAAACTGCAATTTGTTTGCCACATACTTAAAGTCTATGTATTCTGATCTCTACTCCTGCTGTGATTTAGACTTAAATAATTGTGATTCTAGTGATAGTGCTTTTGATTTTACTATAACTGAAAGTGATATTATTTTGGCACTTAAAAACATAGGTGATAGTATTTCACCTGGTTCCGATGGTATTCCTGAAGTTTTAATTAAAAATTGGGGAGCTAGTTTAATTAGACCGCTTTTAATTTTATATAATAAATCTATTAATGTTGGAGTAGTCCCTACAATTTGGAAAAAGTCATTTGTAACTCCAGTTTTTAAAGCCGGGGATAAAACCTTAGTTGATAATTATAGGCCTACATCTATTTTAAGTTCAATTGCCAAAATGTTTGATTATATATTATCTGTTAAGATGACAAGTTTTTATTTATCTAAAATAATTGAAGAACATGGTTTTATAAAAGGAAAATCTACTCTTACTAATTTGATTTTTTACTGTGATTATATTGCTGATTCTTTAAATCCAAGCTATCAA
The DNA here is from genome assembly GCA_038277355.1 of Encarsia formosa. NCBI lineage: Eukaryota > Metazoa > Arthropoda > Insecta > Hymenoptera > Aphelinidae > Encarsia > Encarsia formosa. The sequence goes on from CM076187.1 coordinate 26,283,952, forward strand.
GTCGATTCAGTTTACTTAGATTTTCAAAAAGCCTTCGATTCAGTCGACCACTCTGTTCTTTTAAAAAAGTTAGTTAATATGGGAATACAAAGAGACATAATAAAATGGCTCAGCTCTTACTTAGATAGACGAGAACAAATTGTCATAATAAAGGATAATCTTTCTGAACCTTTAATTGTGAATTCTGGTGTTCCCCAAGGTTCACATTTGGGCCCATTTTTATTTATTCTCTTTATCAATGACATAAAAGAGGTTGTGAAATACTCTAAAATACTTATTTTTGCAGATGATGTCAAATTATATAACTGTATAAAATCACCATTACACCAATCTAACCTACAGAAAGATCTTGATAGTATTATTAACTGATCTACGGTAAATAAATTAAAATTGAATATAAAAAAATGTTACTGTCGTTCCATAGAGGTAAATGTTTTGACACTAACTATTTTATGGATGAAGTATTTTTTAATAAAGTCACTTGTCAGAAAGATTTAGGTGTCATTTTTCAGGATAATTTTAATTTAATGAACATGTACAAAATGTTATTAATAAATCTTATAAAGTTCTTGGTTTTATTATCAGATCAACAAAAATATTTAATTGTGATATTATTATTCAGATGTATAAGTCACTTGTAAGACCGATACTACTTTATAATTCTCAAATCTGGTCTCCTTATTATAAAGTATGGATCAAAAAAATGGAGTATGTTCAACATAAATTTCTGAGATATCTGTCTTATAAAATGCACAAACCTATATCATTATTCGAACATGATTTTAGTAATTTTGTTAAATCTGTTAATTTTTGTACAATCAAATCACTTCATAAATATTATGATTTTTGTAAAAAAAATTCTATCTGCTGGTTGTGAAATTTCAAGTAGCTCATTAGCTTATCTCTTTAAATACAGAGACTGTTCATACATATTGAGGAATTTTAGAGACATTAGTGAACTTTTCACTGGTAGGGAATACATATTCAATTCCATAGTGTTTGAACTCAGAAGAGAATGGAATAATTTGGACACTGAAATCAAGTGATGTGAAAGGTTCTCTGAATTTCAAGAGAAAATAGTGAAGTTAAAAGCTGATTACAATTAATTAAGTAAAAATACAAATTGTATTATATATATCGCTTATTATATATTTCGCTAGGTGGCGCCAGACGGACCACCACGCCTTGTTATTTCGCTCCTCGTTTTTTTTTGCAATAGTAAACTTAAATTTGAGTCTTTTTTACGCAAAACGGTCTAAATTATTCAGTTAAACTCCCAGTGCAATTTTGTTAATAGTTCCAAAGTCGGTCCTCTACAAATATTTTCCTTTACTACTGTGAAGTCGGAACTAACCTAAAAATGCCTAACTGCACATATTGCAACAAGAAAGATATCACCCTTGCGACAGCTGTGCAGTGCCCAGGGTGCAAATCGTATTACCATCAGTCATGTTCAGCGGTAGAGCGAGTAGGTAGATTGGAAAATGGGTCATTTAAGAATGTTGAGAAAAGGTGAAACAACCCACCTTGCTGTCTCCAGAGATGCTAGAGTTATATAAGCTGATAAATAATGATTTAAAGGAACTGAAGGAGGGTATAAAATCATGCGCAGGAAACATTAATGATCTAAAGAAAAAAACTGATAACCCTACTACCACAGTTTCCGATCATGACGAAAAAATTGGCTCACTTATAAACTCCGTTCAGGTAAACAAAGACGACATTGCTACATTGAAAGATGATCATGGTAAATATCAACACTCCTGGGAAGTTAGTGCTCTTACAGAAGCCGTGGATATTCTCCAAAGACAAAAAAATATAATTATCAGAAACCTTGTTGACAAAAAAGATGAAAATGAAGATAAAGATGCAATAAAAAGTCTCCTTTCAACTACTCCGTTCGCTGATACTGAATTTCGATGTTTCAGGTTAGGTAAAGTAGATGATAAAACAAACAAATCTCGACACTTGAAACTTTGTTTGTACAACAATTTATATGTTGATTGGATGTTTCGAAATAAGAAATTAGTCTGTGTCGATGAATTTAAAGACATAACCTTTATACCCGATAGAACGGAAAAACAGCGAAAACTTTCCAAAATGGTTTTTGATGAAATGGATGCGCGAAAAAAAAATGGTGAAAAAAATATCCATCTACAATTCTATAATGGTTTTCCAAAAATTGTCACTAATACTACTAAACGACCTTCAAAAAACTAGACAAGTCATGTTCTACACTAAAGATATATTACCAAAACGCTAGAAGTTTGAAAAATAAAATTTTTCAATTGAAATTAAATATTTTACAAAGTGTGATCAAATACGATATTTTAATATTTTCTGAGTCATGATTTGACGAGACTATTAGTGATGCTGAGCTTGCTATAAATGGATTTAACCCATTCAGATTGGATCGTGATATAAACCTCACTGGTAAAACCAGAGGTGGTGGGATTATAGTTTATGTAAATAGTGATATAAAGTGTAAATTAATCTCCTTTGATCGAAATGGATTGGAATTTATTTTTCTTCAACTTCAAATGCAAGATGAAAAATTTAATCTATGTGTAGTTTACCTTCCTCCCTTCACATCTTTTCAAGATAACTCACAATTCCAAAATTATTTGATGAATTTTACACATGAACTTCTAAATTTGCCCGATGAATTTCATCAAAATATTATGATTTGTGGGGATTTCAATCTACCTGAAACAAAGTAGAGTTTTGAACACAACCTATGCACTTCACATTCGTCTCATTCAAGCAACATTATATCCACATCGGCCAATATTTTGGAAAATTTGGTAAACTCACTCTCGTTAAAACAGATCTCAACTTATTCAAACCAACATGGTAATATTCTAGATTTATTTTTTACTGATTTGGCTGCTTATTCAATTTACCGATGTGAGGATCCACTTAGTTTAGTTGATAACTGTCACCCGCCTATTGGATTGCATTTAAAATTCTCTCCAACTAGAAATATGAAACTAAGGGAGACTTATTACAATTTTAGAGTTGCCGACTATCAGATGATATTAAATGAACTCAGGAATACTGATTGGGACTTGTTGCTGCACTCAAAGGATATTGATTTCTCACTTGACTCTTTTTACAACAAACTGAATGAGCTAATTAGTTTACATGTTCCTTTCTCTCACTTTAGAACTAGTTCTTACCCCAAATGGGTAAGTAAGGACTTGATTACAGCAATTACTAGAAAAAAAAATTTTACATAAATTAAATAAAAATAATGATACAGAGAAGTCATATCAAAATTTAAGGCTCAGAGAACTCTCTGCAACTCTATGGCGATAAGGGATTATAATAAATACACTTATCAAGCTGAAAATGATTTAAAAACAAATCCAAAAAACTTTTGGAATTTTGTGAATTCAAATAAGAAAACTTTAAATGCTTATCCAGATGAAATGTTTCACCACGATTCTAAATCTAATGATCCAAATGTTATTGTTAATATGTTTGCGGAAAATTTCGCTTTAAATTATAAACAACATAAGGATAAAATTTTAAACCCTGTTTCTGTGGCCTCAGAATACTTATCTTCCATCACTATAAACCATGACGAAATTCTGAAAGCTCTTTTGAATGTAAATGCTGATTTGAAACCTGGACCTGATGGTATACACCCACTTTTTATAAATAAATGTGCTTCATTTCTTGTAAAACCACTACATATATTATTTAATTTATCTCTCACTACAGGGATTTTCCCGCGTCGTTGGAAAACAGTTTACATCACTCCTATTTACAAAAAAGGTGATAAACACAATATAATAAATTATAGGCAAATAGCCAAACTGTCAATTTTCGCCAAGTTATTTGATGAGCTTGTGGAGTTAAAATTAAGGAGCTTTTTATCTAAATTCATTTATATTGACCAGCATGGATTTTTCTTGAACCGTTCTACCTCTACAAATTTAGCTGTATTAGTTGAGGATATTGTACAAGCTTTTGATGAGAAAGCGCAAGTTGATTGTATTTATTTAGATTTCGAAAAGGCTTTTGACTCTATAAATCATAAAATTCTTATACATAAACTAAAAGCACATGGTATTAAAGGTTCTATATTATTATGGTTGGAATCCTATCTTTATGATAGAGTACAATTTGTTAAAATAAGAAACTTTATTTCCACAGCAAAAATAGCCACTTCTGGGGTTCCCCAGGGCTCCCATCTGGGTCCCTTACTATTTCTTATTTTTATAAATGACCTATCGGTAGTAGTTAAACATTGCAAATTACTAAAATTTGCTGATGATACGAAATTGTATAGACAAATAAAAAACTACATGGATGTAATACTTCTTCAACAAGATTTATATAATATTTTCGAATGGGCATGTGAAAATGACTTGTCATTTAATGTAGATAAATGTTTTTACATGTCATTTCATAGACATGAACTTATTGAGACTGATTATTTCATTGAAAATTCTCCACTCTCTCGTTGTGATGAAATCAAAGATCTTGGTGTCATTTTTGATACTACCTTATCTTTCAAGCCACATATCAATTATATCCTGAATAAAGCCTCAAGATCTCTTCACTGTCTTATACGTTCCACAAAATCTTTCAAAAATATTGAAACACTTAAAACACTATACTTTTCTCAAGTTAGAACTATTGTCTCCTATGCCTCTTCCATATGGTCACCAAAACAAAATTATCAATCTATTCAAATGGAACGCATTCAGCACAGATTTCTTAGATACTTAGCCTATAAAACCGGAATACCACTCAAAAATTCGACCATAATTACGATTCACTCTACACTAAATTTGATATTTGCTCGCTGAAATCATTTCGCTTGTACCAAGATAATATATTCATGTTTAAATTATTAAAAAACAAGCTTGATGCTCCAATCCTTTATGAACGATTGAATTTATTTACACCAACGAGAACATTGAGGAACAACCAACAGATCTTTGTTGTTAAAGTTAAATCGTCAAACCTAAACCACATCTCAGTCATAGACAGACTGTCACTCAATCTAAACACTTTACATCTGCAAGCAGAAAATATTTTGGTAAACAGTGTTAGTGCATTCAAGACTAGAAATAAAAGAGAAACTTTTAAATATTTTTCAGAATAATTTGTAAATTCTCACTTAAGCTGTTTTCCTTTTGTAAAATGATTATGTTAAAAAATATGAATTATTCTTGTTTTTTTTTTCTTTCTTCTTATATTGTATCAAACTTTAATTGAGTTTACTATTATAGAAAAAATAGTGATTTTATTTTGTAAATTTTGGATTGAATTAGAGTTATATTGTTCATTTTCTTTTCTCTTCCTTAATTACCACCTGGCGTACTATATCCTATATTTCTGTATTATATAATGTACAAAGGGCTCAAAACCCGTTGAAAAAATAAATAAATAAATAAATAAATAAATATATATGAATATGTTGTATCTATAAATATGTTGTTATTTCTTTCTCATTTTTCTATTCTATTAATTTAATATTTAAATAATGTAAAGGGTTATTTAGCCCGTTGGTTCAGATAAGAAAAAAAAAAAATAAATAAATCAATAAATAAATAAGTAACAATCAACTAAAGTTAAGTAGGAAAAAATTAATTAATTAATTAAATTTCAACAATTTGGCACTTAATAGAGATTCAAAAAAGGAAATACTATCAGATGAAAGATCATAAACATTACCTATATGCCTGAGGTGTCAACTAGAACAATCAATAACAGACTTATTTGAGATTGAGAGATTTGACGATTGCAGAACAATTATTAGAGCATAAGGCCTAAATAAACTCGCGGGTACCTTATATTTTATAAGCATGAGCAACTCCGACAAGCCAATCAGATTTACAATAATTTTATAAAGGAAGAAGGCATTTTGAAAGATCTTCTAAGATTGCAATGTAAAGATATCGAACTTCCTTGCGATATCGCCGTAATTGTGGCTGAATGCACTCATTGGAGCTCTGTATCTATATACAAGTAATTAAAGAAAATGTTGTACTTTTTCAAGAGTATTACAAACAAATAGATGTGTTTGGGGACCACACAGTGGAGGCATACATTAGAATTGGACAGACTAATAACAGGTAAAGTATCCAAAGAGTTAAAGGCTTGGAAAAATCTCTCAAATAGCGCAGAATCAGTGAAACTAATGTGGAAGCTTTCTTTGATATACAAATGTATAGTGTAAACTTTTCTTATTTCATTTAGATCTGTAAAATCTATATTTCAACAAAATAATTTCATATAAAAACATAATAAATCCTTAAATAAAAATTAATATAGTATTATGTATTTTATTATCATTTTTTGTAATAAAAATTTCAATTTATTTGATTCAAAAGCAAAATAAATAACATTGAATCAAACAAAAGTAATGAAATTAGGATACAAAACGGGAGAAGATACCTTCAGCATTTTTTGCTCAAATAATTTATTTATTTATTTTTCAATATAACAAAGGTTATAGGATTCAAATCAATCAAAGGATTGAATACATCAATTAATAATTGATTTTATCAAAAATTGAGATGAGAAAACATTTAAAAGAAATTGTATTTCACTACTGAGTGTCACACTGCACAAAAACAAAAAATTTACAGCTTAATCTAACATTTCATCAAATATTTATTGATACACAACATATCATTTTGGAAAATATTTTCAAAAATTAGATCATAGTTTATAATTAAGGGCCAGTGAAAGTAGATATATTTTTGTTTGTTGTTCAATAACTGTTTCCATAGTTTATTTATTTATATGTAAAAAATAAAAAAAATTATGGTACCAGCAAAGTATTTTGCCCTTGTTAAACATAATATAAATTCTTATAAATCCTTCTGCAATATTTTTAAACTGGAATTTTTATTATTTTTAGAATACCACTGTCATTAATTTTTATGAAACATTGTATTTTCAACTTTTTTTTAATCCAAATGTTGATGCAATACCACTGACAAGGTTTCTCCAAATGTAATCAAAATTATATTATATTATATTCAGGCCACGCGCTGACTTATTAAAGTCATAGTGGCGATTTTTGCATTCATGCAAAATTATGTATTTACGGTTTTATGTATACATATCACTTATACATCTGAATAAAGTTATTATTATTATTATTATTTTGATTTGAAATTCGGCAGACAGTTCCATTACTTCTGTATCTGGTACAAGAATCTCTTTACTTTCAATAATATTATTTGGTTTTTTTTTTTTTTTTTCAACTAATATAAGAACTATCAAAATCAGATTAAAGATATTGTGTAAAAGATGAACTAAAATAACTTAAATATTGATCTCAAACTTAAACAGTAAACGATATTTTGAAAAATGCAGAGATACTTGCACTAGATGTACAGAAAATGAAACTTTCTGCAAAATTGGAAGTCAAAATTTTGATAACTTTGGAAAAACCATTTTCAGCTGTATTTTACCAAAATTTTGCTGAAAAAACAGTGTATAGCAAAAATAACTAAAATTTTGAGTTCAAAATTTTGCAGAATGATTTATATAAAGTTGATCAAGTGCAAGAAACTTTACTGGTACCAATTTTTTTTTTCTTTTTTTTTTGTATTGATAAACAAGTTATGGAAAAAAATTATAAGCAAAGAATTAAAAATTATCTACTTTCACTGCCCCTTAAGTATCATTACTTAAATGTTTTAAAAAAGTTACTAAAGTAAAATAATATAAGTATGTAAATGGTCACATTAGCAATACAGAATAAAAACATAAATACAATTAATAAATATAAAATAAATAGTTGTTACTAATGTAATAATTGAAATAACACTAAATGTCCGGAAACATTCAAAAATCCAAATAAAATAATTAAGAAAAAATCTACCTGGTTACAGGTTAAAATTTTAAAAAATATATTAAGGATTTCAAAATGAATATCAAAACAAGTTATTTAATTTTGAAAACATTAAGAACAAGATAATTTTCAAACTTTAAATTTAATCTAATATGAAAAAAGACACATTTTTTTTCTCAGGTAAAAATAAAGTTAGAAATACATATTTTTGCAATAACTTCAAAAATTGCAATGTAAAAAAGAACACGTTTTTTAAGTCCAGTTGGTTAGGTTGCCGAAAGCACGTTCATGACAAAATGCGTTCTTTGCGATTACAGAAGACGAAAAAATGTAACTAAAATACCTGATTTAACTGCTCTTCAGCTTGCTTTTGTTGAGCTGGATCAATTGTTGCACGAAGAAGATCGGTTAATTTACGCGGGTCCATTTTTGCTTGAATTTAAAGACGTTATAATCAGCGTCAGGTTAGAAGTAGAAAGCAATAATACGACTAAACTAAACGAAATGAGCAAGCATATTCAGGCCTGGTTACTACAATAAAATAAAATATATACTATATACTATAATAAAAATTAGAACAGCATCATAGATCCACTATATTTTGATGTTGATTACTCTAAAAACTAAAGTCTTAAGGCCGAGTCAGAGATTTCTGCACAGGGTCCTGTGCACAGAGTGACATGAGGGTCATTCCGGGCTAAAGTAAAATTACGGCGCAAATTGGTTATCTCGATATCTTTTCTTTTTTATATTAAAAGAAATTAAAAATAGTATATTATATAATAAGTGCGTAAAATACGACATTCACGCATGCGTGCTGGCGTCGGCTTTGCCGACGCCAATAGCACAAGTGTGTGAACACAATTTACGCACGTAGGTATTATGTATACTATTATATATTACGAGTGCCCCAACAAGGCCAAAATGCTTAAAAAACGTAAATTTATTGATCAACTATGATAGATTTTAATTTTGGGAGGTAAGAATAGGCGTGATAAGTATACCCTGTTGTTACTCCACACGTGTGGCACACGTGTGGCAGAAAAAATGATGCGCACGAGATCGAAGACCAATGCTGGTGCACCAGGTCGCTAAACACTCGTCCGGGGCGACTTCCCCAGGAAGCTTTGCCTCATTACGACCTAAGTTAGGTACCTGGTGCACCAGGTCGCTGAACACTCGTGCGGGGTGACTTCCCCAGGAAGTTTTGCCTCATTTTTTTCATAAATAATTTTCTTTTTTATCATAGTTAAAAAAAAAAAATTATGAAAAAAAATAATAAAATAATAAAAATAAAAAGACATGGTCCCATTACCCCACCGGTATGATTACCCCACCCTACCTATAATGCGTACTCACATGCGTACACACATGCGTACGCACGTGCTGTTAACGTTCAGTAATTTTTTTTTTTTTAAATAACAACAACTTTATTATTTTTAAAACAGTAAACAACAAGGTAACAGTTATTAACAATAAGTTTAACAATAAAGAATTTATTTTTCAATTTATAGCGAACTGAACCAAATATCCGCCCAGCTGAAAAAATCCATATGGAAATCCGTAAGGAAATCCGTACGGGAAACCATAAGGGTTCCTGTAAAGGATCCCATACGGGTTTCCGATACTGATATTTGGTCAGGGTTTCCGTATGGGTTTCCATACAGGTTTTTTTTTTTTTTTTTCTTTTAATTTTATTTTCACACTATTTTTTTATTTATTTAATATTATTAATAGATATTGATACATTATTCTTTATAAGATCTAATTATTAATAATAAAATTATTGAAGAAAAAAATATTGTTCGACTGAGATTCGAACCCATGACCCCAGGCATCACAGGCATCACAGGCATACACTCTACCACCTGAGCCATTGAGCTAGCATGCATCAAGACCTCAATTAAATCCTTTAATATACAAATTATTGTGGGTTAAGCCCTTTAATTTAGATGAAGCTTCGACAAAATTTGTTTTAGATTTAGATAATGTAATAAAATTGCTCGTGTTTGCGCGTTGAGTGAGACTAGTTAAAAATCAAATATAAAACAGTTGTTAAAGTAGTTTAATTAAAGTCTTCGAGCAAGCTAGCTCAATGGCCCAGTTGGTAGAGTGTCTACCTGCCATGCCTGGGGTCGTGGGTTCGAATCTCAGTCGAACAAAATTTTTTTTTTCGATAATTTTATTCAAAATAATTTTATTATTAATAATTAAATCTTTTAAAGAATAATATATCAATATCTAAAATAATATTAAATTAAATAAATAAAAAAATAGTGTGAAAATAAAATTAAAAGAAAAAAAAAAAAAACCCGTATGGAAACCCGTACGGAAACCCTGACCAAATATCAGTATCGGAAACCCGTATGGGGTCCTTTACGGGAACCCTTACGGGTCCCCGTACGGGTTTCCTTACGGATTTCCATATGGATTTTTTCAGCTGGGCGTGTACCTGAAATTTTTCGAGTAAGAAAAAAACATGTTACCACTAGTTTGCTATTATCTTAAAATTTTATATATTTTTAATGAAAAAGTTTTTATAATTTTTTCTTTTAATGTTAATATTAAAACTCAACTAAAAAATTTGAAATCAATTTTTGGAATGTCCAAAGTCAGGTACAATAAAACCTCCGATGAGCATAGATCTGTGCAATCAAGAAAGCACAAAGAAATAACGATCTCAAGTTTTTAACTTAAATAAATTGAGTATCAATTTATAATTTGGACAAATTTTCCATATTTATACAGTTCCTTTCTTCTTTGACTTTAAAAAAAAAAAAAAAAAAAAAAAAAAAACTGCTAACACATGGTCGCAAGTGATCAGCAGCAGCAGTGATGGCCGAGAACAGGAGAAAGGTTCACAATGATAGAGTTCGTGCAGGTTGCAAGCCGTTAGCCAAGCAGAGGGCGGAGACAAGTTAAGTTTTGATGTTGAACTACTTGTTTATAACTGTTACCTTGTTGTTTATTTTTTTTAAATAATAAAGTTGTTTTTCTTTTTAAAAAAAAAATTTACTGAACGTTAACAGCACGTGCGTACGCATGTGTGTACGCATCATATATTTTCACTAGGCAGAAGTGCTCTGCCAAGCATAAAAATTCGTAAAAATTTGAAGGTTATTTTTGAATTGCATATTCAATTTTCATAGAATATTTTTTAAAAACAGGTTTTCTGATAGAGCAAGATGTTAGGAATCGCGAGGCACACAGAAAAATATAGCAAGCGGTATTAACTTTTGAGATAACGAAACAAAAACAATAAAAAACGCGTGACTTCAAAAATTAAATTATATAAGTATTGATAACTATCAATAATCAAAATAAAATATGAAGTTTGTAAAATATTAATTTTTACCGATGAGAATAAAATCAAAATATTGTCACAGGGCTCGAATTAAGGAATTTAATTCCTCGGAGGATCGTGATTGAACACGAGAACCCGCGGCGATCGTCGTCCGCACTCCTCCGGCCTGATGACAAAATGCACTTTCTGTGCACACGACAATCCGTCGATTTTTCTTCAATACCTGAAAAGAGGGGGGAAGACGCGTACGCGAACTAATGTTTTCATTACGCGGCGCGGCTGCTCTCCTTCGTCGGTAGTGGCGTGAGTTTACGTGGACCGATCGAAGGAACACGGGTTAATTAAATTAATGATAAAATGTAAATTTCAATAATTTTAATTAACAATAAAAATAAATGAATCAAAAATTTACATAATATTCCAAATTAATTCTATCTGATTGTTTACAAACAATCCAACCCGAATGACTCGAAATCTTAAGTCGACGAAAATTGATTCTACAAAAATAAAGTTCGTCGTCTGTGTTGTGGTCGCTATCAACACACCGTCGCACACACACACTCTCGCGCTCGTCTGCTTGCTGCAGCGCGCCAAAAGTACAAAGGCTTGGACTAACTCCGATACAAAAATCTAAGTACTTCCTGTACTTCGCACACACTCTGACTCTAACTATCACACGAACAAATACTCAAAGATGAACCGCTACGCGGACTTACTTTTCTAGCAGGTGCACCTTCGCTTGATTAAACAATAATAATAATTACTATTAGCCCGAATGGCTTCACACAAGACGACAATGCCTTCCAAGGCCGCACGCTGACTTTCCGTAAGAGGTTTGCCTTCCCCGCTCCGATCCAATGGCAACTGGATCACAGGAAAATCTATACAACTTCTCACTGATAACTTTATCTAACACAACCTCAATAAAGTTATCTAACAACACAAAAAAAGTAAATAAGTACATTTGCTCTCTGACACACGTGTGATCGCGCCAAGCGCCGAGTTTAGAGTAATGCTGATCGGTAGATCTCGTCATCACCTGACTTACCGATCCGCATCTGCGTTCCATAACAGTTAGCGCCGAATTCGAATTTAATCAACGCGCTAGCTGTTACAGTCCCCTCCCAGAGGTGACGTATCCGGGATTCGTTACCTCGACAATCCCAAGAACGCAGCTTACTTAAGTAGGGATTACATCAATTCCCATATCGTCACAGGGCCCAGATTAAAACAATCCCCATAGCACCCGATCGCACGCTACCTGACACTTGCGAGTGTCAGGATTTTCGGACGCATCCCTCGGTGGTTGAATTTCCTCTCCCGACGGTTCTTGCTCCAGTCTTGCGATCCAAGTTTCCAGCCAGATATTGTAATTACCGACTGTCTGGTTAATCAAGTCGTTGGGCTTACAATCACCAAGCCCGTCATCCACGACTCTTAACCTTAAAAATTTTCTAGGTTTTTCTTGACTGAAAACCTCATTCAATCTCCAGCCGTCCAGCTCTCTGACCAGATAGCTTATGGCTGCATCAGTCAGATTCTTCCTCAGCAAACACTTGTCGGCCTGACCGGTTAACCTTGACTTCGTTAATTCGGTCATAGCCACAGCTGTATGTTTGAGGTTAAATTTCTTAATAACCCACAATTGAATTTTCCAGATACCTGCTGCCATCTTATGTTTACTAGCTTGCTCAGTATTTATCTGACCAACTGGACAAGCTTGGGTGCCATCTCCGAGTGATGGCTCAGCCGCAACTTTGGCGGAGTAGAATTTATGACTTTCTACTCCGCCGGTTGTTCGTTTTCCGGCCGTTCAGGACAACTAAACCTTATGTGCCCTCTTTGCCCGCATTTCCAGCACTTAACTGGAGAACCTTTGCCAGGACTTCCCTTACTTCCATCACTCTTACTCGATCCTGGAGATGAGCTTCTAGCCTCTTCGTCATCCGTCGAGTTACGTCTTGCTTTGGTCCTTCTGGCCTTGTATGAACCTTGGTGCCTTGGATCCGTAGGCTTTCCAAACGACATACAATTAGCCTCGAGTTTGTTAAGCACAGTCTCGAGACGGCTAATAACCGAAGTCTTGGCAGACCTGCCTTCCACAGCCGTTGCGGCTATGTTAACTTTCGGTATTCTATTAGCTCGATCATCTCTATAAGCCAGATTAGGCCATACTGACGTAGACGGTAATGGAGGTGGCTTATACACCAATTCCATATTGGTAATTCTCTCGACCTCGACCGCTTGGCTTAATAAGCCTTTAATTGACTTAACCTCTTCACGCCTGATCTGTCTACGCAATTGAGGCAACATGTTCGTCAACATAAAGTCAATTTGTTCTCTCTCGGTCGGTATCGGTCTAATTTTTAGCAAATAAGACTGCAAGCATGTCAAGTAGGTTCGCACCGGCTCGTTTTCTCCTTGAGTCCGGGTTGTTGCTTCCATCCTTGCGGTCTGCTGGTAGTCTCCAACTCCGTACCACTCACGAGCTTCTTGACAAAAGTTCTCCCATGAGTTGATCGTGTCTCGCACGTTACGGAACCACGTAGCTGCTACACCGGTTAGCATCATTGGTAATGCATCCAGTAATTGAGAACCGGTCAAACCAGCGAGTCTATTGTATTCCTCTATCTGCAATAAAAACTGCTCAATACTAGATTCACTATCGCCACTGAATCTAATATTCCACCTTCGAACAATTACGCCGACGTCGACTGGCTTCATCGGGTTGCCTTGAGCCTGGATTGACTCCTGAGTGGCTAAATCAGCCGTCTGCTCATGGCTTCTCAACTGTTCGAGTTCGGCTTGCAAGGCCTTAATTTGTTGTTCCAGTTTTTGTACCTTGTCCAGTCTCGCGACTATAGGACTGGAACTATCTCTCGCGTCTCGCACTGATGTCTCACCGAAGTTGACTCTAGCGTGCGGTAATTGACCGTCAGTCGACATACTGCAATCATTTAGCGAGTTTTGCATTTCCGGCCTTATTGTCGAGGAGGCCGGGCCTCCTGGTCCCCGGATCCGATTTGGCTGGCGGTATCTATCAGCCTCCACAGCTGCCAACCTGGCTCGGGTGTCCTCACTCGTCCTTCTCAATGCCTTAAGTTCTTCTGCTACCGACCTCACGGCTTGTAGCACTTCGGCGTTAATATCTTCGACCTGGTCCGGTTGCGCATGTCCCGCCAGATTTCCACCTTCCTGATTGCGGTCATGCACCTGGATATTCGAGTATTCCTCCTGGATTCTCGAAGCTGCCTCTCGGACCATTTCCTCGTCCATGAGGACAGCCAAGGGGTGTGCGCCACTTGTGGTATAATTTGAGTCAATTATTGTCGACCCAGATTTCTCCCACACTGTCGTTGCTATGAAAGTGGCTCTTAGACTTTCGCGTTTGATTTTAACTTCGCCATCATCCTCGGACTCGGTTGCGAGAAAGTCTTCTGCTGAATAATTTCCTAACAACCATTTCAGCAACCTATCACTTTTTTCCATCAACGTACCCTCAGGCTTGAGCTCAAGCTCCTCTAAAGCCTCGGAAACGACATCTGCCCCTTCGGTCGCGATCCATGAAAAGATCAAATCCTCCTTCGCAAGCTCTTGCGTCATGGCTGCGTCCTGCATTACCTAGTTTACAAATAAAACGGTAACCTAACCCACGTGACAGTTTCTTCACTCTCTAATTTATTAGTATTTTACAAATAACAAATTCCAATTATATTTCTGAGTTATGTTAAAAGAAAAAAAATTAAAATAAAAAACAACTTGATCCACCGATCTCAACTAACAATCCGAATTGACCAAAAGGTCCACCAACCACGCTTGGTTTTGGCAAAAACTCCCGATTGGCTAAAAAAAACGAATTACCCGTTGAAGCCACAGGGATCAAAAAAAAAATAAAAAAAAATCAACTGTTTCAACCCGATTTTTCTTCGATACCTGAAAAGAGGGGGGAAGACGCGTACGCGAACTAATGTTTTCATTACGCGGCGCGGCTGCTCTCCTTCGTCGGTAGTGGCGTGAGTTTACGTGGTTTATTACGTGGTTTATTACGTAAATAATAAAAGTATATACGTGGTTTATTACGTAAATAATAAAAAACATTTTTTTTTTTAAATAAATTCTTTGCTTTTGAAAATCCATATGGAAATCTGTTTCAATTTTCCATACGGAATTCCATATAGATTCTGTTATGGATTTCCGAATGGGGTTCTGCATGGATTTCCATATGGATTTTCAGCTGGGTAATTTTCAAAATAAAGAGTACACTCACAGGACAACTTAACTTTCCGCGATTCAAATTTCCCGCAGAAACAAAATGGCCGTCAGAGTCAAAATTTTTCTGGCGTGCCAACCCCGCTGGAAAAGTAGTATATTATTCCCGCAGGCGAGATAGTTCGATTTGGCCTCCGAGAGGTTTGCGACGCGAGCCGAAGGTGAGGGTTGCAACGAGGAGGCTAAATCGAACCCTCGAGCCTAAGGGAAATATACTATTTTTCGTCCTTCTAACCGAATTTTGAGGTTAGAGAGACGAAAAAAAATTTTCGCGATTTTTGAAGTGCAAACGATTTAAAGGTTATGTTTATCTTTTTATCTGTTGATGATTAATAAATTTATTTAAGAGATACGAAAAAAATACTACTTATATTTTTAATTTAAGAGCTGCAAAAATAAATAGTTGGGCTCACACTTGTCTACAAAAGGTTGAAATTTAAGGTAGGGTGCATTTAATTTCCTGTAAAATTTTGATTAAACCTTATTTAAAATTCTTATATGACTAATGAGAAAAATTATATGCATTTTTCAACTTAGATTTGACTTAAATTTCAACCTTGTAGACACGTGTGAGGACAACTATTTATTTTTGCAGTACTTAAATTAAAAATATAAGTTGTATTTTTTTCGTATCTCTTAATTAAACTTATTAATCATCTACAGATAAAAAGATAAACATAACCTTTAAATCGTTTGCACATCAAATTCGCAAAAAAATTTTTTTCCAGCTAGGTTGGCACGCCAGAAAAATTTTGACTCCTACGGCCATTTTGTTTCTGCGGGAAATTTGAATCGCGGAAAGTTAAGTTGTCCTGTGAGTGTACATACGTGAAGTAACAAATTTGTTGAGTTATTGAATAAAATTTTTTTTTCCTTTAAATGCTTTGTATTTAATGAAACCTGGCATTGCCAAGCTTATTATTGTTGTAAAGTATTCGAATTAAAACTAAATTATAAATAAAAGAATAGAGTAGCCAAATATTGTTAGATATCTAACAAATATCGTTTTGGCTATGAAGAATAGATAGAAGGAGTGCCAACGCTGTAGAAACGCCGTGAGCTGAGGTGGTTTGTAGAGTAGTCGCTCAAAACACACGCGCGCCACATCCCGAGCAAACATTTTAATGCGGCGTGACTTCGGCCCGAATTCGTATCCGAACTATCCGAAGCGGTGCCGAATTCGGCTGTAGCTCGGTCGGGGGCGCGGCTAGGGTTTCGGCCCGAGCACGGACTGGTGCATCTAGCCGAAGTTGCGGTATAAAGATGATTCCTACAAGAGTTTAGAAATCCAGTGTAGTCAGGGTGGACACATAGTGCTCCAGGAAATAGCTTCCCCAAGACGTTTTGACTTCAAGAGGATGAACATCTGGAACACCTGGTGGTAAGTATCCTGTAAGATGAATTCTCCAGTAAGTTTCGACTCCAGAAGGGTCAGGGTGGACACCTCGAGCACCTGGTGATAGTTACGCCTTGGAGATGATTTCCTCGGGAAGTTTTGACTCCGGAAGAATCAGAGTGGACACCTGGTGCACTTGATGTTACTTACGTCTTGGAGACGATTTCCTCGGGAAGTTTTGACTCCGGAAGGGTCAGGGTGGACACCTGGTGCACTCGGCGATAGTTACGCCTTGGAGACGATTTCCTCGGGAAGTTTTGACTCCGGAAGGGTCAGGGTGGACACCTGGTGCACTCGGTGATAGTTACGCCTTGGAGACGATTTCTCCAGGAAGTTTTGACTCCGCAATGGTCAGGGTGTACATCTGGTGCACTTGGTGATAATTACGCCTTGGAGGTTCACCCTGACTCTTCTGGAGTCAAAACTTCCTGGGGTAATCATCTCCATGGCTTAACTATCACCGAATGCACCAGATGTCCACCCTGACTCTTCCGGAGTCAAAACTTCCTGGGGAAATCATCTCCAAGGCGTAACTATCACCGAGTGCACCAGGTGTCCACCCTGACTCTTCCGGAGTCAAAACTTCCTGAGGAAATCATCTCCGAGGCGTAACTATCACCGAGTGCACCCACCCTGACTCTTCCGGAGTCAAAACTTCCTGAGGAAATCATCTCCAAGGCGTAACTATCACCAAGTGCACCAGATACCCACCTTGACCCTTCCGGAGTCAAAACTTCCCGAGGAAATCGTCTCCAAAGCGTAACTATCACCGAGTGCACCAAGTGTCCACCTTGACCCTTCCGGAGTCAAAACTTCCCGAGGAAATAATCCCCAAGGCGTAACTATCACCAGGTGCTCGAGGTATCCACCCTGGCCCTTCTGGAGTCGAAACTTACTGTTGAAATCATCTTCGGGGATACTTACCACCAGGTGCTCAAGATGTTCACCCTCTTGAAGTCAAAACGTCCTGGGGAAGCTATTTCCTGGAGCACTATGTGTCCACCCTGACTACACTGGATTTCTAACCTCTTGTAGGAATCATCTTTATACCGCAAGTTCGGCCAGATGCACCAGTCCACGCTCGGGCCGAAACCCTAGCCGCGCCCCCGACCGAATTCGTACCGAGTTCGGAAGCCGAATTCGGCCCGACTTCGCGGCTGCGGCAGCCGCATTACAGTGTTTGCTCGGGATGTTTCGGCTTACCGTCCGCAGGGGTCCGTCGAGTCGACCGTCTTGTATACCTGCGAATTGTGATACCTCTTGCTCCCGCCGCGATGCCTGCGGTCCGCCCCCCCTCGTAAATTTTCTTTTCTTTTCCCTTTTCTTCTCCTCACAGCAATATTATTCTTTTTCATTTTCAAAATTACTCCAATTTCAAGTCAAGATAAACTACTTTACGATTATTCAAAACGAATTCACAATGAAATTTAAAATCTGTTACGTAAATTATTCAAAAATTCAATTTAAAAATGGAAACTAAAAATTTTTTTTACCAATAAAAACAATTATATTAATAGTAAGTGATCTCCCAGGTAAATGAAGAAAAATGAAGGTTGAGCTAGAAGTCTATTTTTTTTTTCCTTTTCTTTAAAAAACTGAGACCGAAATATTTTAATATTTTTGATGCCATGGTTCAAAAATCTTTGATGATTAAATTTAAATAATTGTATTATAAGTATTCTAATGATTTTTACTTTATAAGCATCAATTGTTGTATATCCTCTATTATATTAATAAGTTTCCACTTTTTTTTTTGTTTTCCGTCGTCGGCGTCGTACATTAAACTTTCTTCTTTTAAAAAAAGTGACTTCCATCCGACCGATTCGTTAGAAATTTGGTAGGTAGGTATTCTAGATGGCGATAATTACGAATTTAACATCTATTTTTCAATTTGACCTTAATTAACTATAATATTCAGGTTGGATTTAACTTGTTTTAGGTTGAATAAAGAAATGTCACTTTTACATATCGGATTAGTTACAAATTTGGTATTGGGGGTTTTTAGAGATTGCCGATTACGAATCAAAGTTTTATTTTTGAATTCGACCTAACTCAGGGGCCTGATTGTCTAACTCGATACGCGTGAAACGCACGTATATCGCTTGTTATTGTTATTAATTTTAATTAATTAAAATAAAATTAAGACAAATTTTTGGTAAGTCAGGCCTCAGCACATTAATTACCGGCGATTTTAAAATTCGAATGAAGGTGCTTTTACAACTGATACCTTTGGAACAAGCGATATGAGTAAATCCGCCAAACTCTTATTTTCACTGTCCGGGCATAGTAAAAAGGTTTAAGACAATATTTTTTTTACATTTAATTGAATAATTATTTAGATTTACACTTTTAGAGATTGTGGAAACAAATATAAATGCTGAAAAGTTTATGCAAATGTTTAAAAAATTAGGTTTTACCCTGTAAAACGCAAGAAAACGCTGTGTCCGGAACTAAGTTTTGAAAATATTATCTGCTGTAACTTTTTCAGGCAATCTTTTTACATATTTACAACTGATGGAGGTATTAATACTGGGTTCAAGGAATGTTTTACGACCCATAAAAATATTGTGCCTATATTTTTCGAGAGATGACATAACTTTAAAAATGTGTCCACACGTTTTTGATAAAAATGAATAACCTATTTATTCAAGTTTTTGCAGGTTCAGGCATTATTCAAACGCCACAAATGTGTATTCGTCTAAAACTACATACTTTAACGAATAATTTAAGACCAAACCGAATAATGTGCTTTCAAAATAAGCTATTGTTTACATCATTTTATTCTGAAAAGTTCGAGCGTGAATCCTTGTAAAAAATGTTTTTTTCAGTTGGCACATCCACAGATTAAAAAAAAAGTCTCCAAATTTAAGTGTGATCAATAAAACATAACTTTTTTTAACTAAGTTTAGCTGCCTGAAGCCAAAAAACTTAATTTAGTTTAAAAAAAAAAGAGTTTTTCTATTATTTGCACCTTCGAACTCAACCTGTAGCAGACGACACTTACTAATGTCTTTCAGCAGCAGGCAGGTCAACGACGTAGTTATGAACTTATATTTATCAATTTTTTTTGCTTTTTACTTATAATTTACTTAGCAGATTAGTGTAAAAAGATCAGTAGGTGGATATTATCGCCTATATATTATTATTGCCAACATTAAAATACATAAAAAAAAAAAAGACCCTAACCTATTCATAAAGTGCCGTATGATGACTATTATAAAAAATTTAAGTTGTTTAGATGATTATTATGAAAAAACTCAGCTTTTAATTGAAGAAATTCCATCTTTCCTTTTATTTTTTTAATAAAAAATCGATTGGCATACTCAGATTTTCATTTTTTTTAAATAATAATTTAATTGTTTGAATAATTTTTTCAGGCAACTTGTTATGAGCATCCACGCTACATTTTTTTATTTCTTATTATTTTAAAGAATTATTGCCAAAATTTCTAGAGCGTGCTTCAAAAATTGAAAAAGTTTCAAAATTACTGAAAAAAAAACAGAGTTTGGCGGATTTACTCATATACGCGCGTTTCCCGCGTATCGAGTTAGACAATCAGGCCCCAGGTCTACTTATTTAAAGCAAAAAAATTTTTTAATAAGATTTTTTTCAAACTCGGTTTATGGGTGTTTTTGAGGGTGCTGATTACGAATATAAATTTTATATTTGATTTCGACCTACTTAAAGTCTACTTATCTAAGGTAGAAATTTATTTTTCATTAGATTTTCTTCAAACTCGGTATACGGGGGTCTTAAAATGTGCCGATTACGAATCGAAAGTTTGAATCAAAATTTTACCTACGTAAGGTGTACTTATGAAAGGTAAAAATTTATTTTTATTAGATCTTTTTCAAACTTGATATACTGGGGTCTGTGAAGGTGCTGATCACAAATATAAATTTCATTTTTGAATTCAACCTAGGTAAAGTCTTACTTATTTAAGGTAAAAAAATTTTTTATTACAATTTTTTTCAAACTTGATATACGGGGGTCTGTAAGGGTGCTGATTACGAATATAAATTTCATTTTTGAATTCAACCTAGGTAAAGTCTTACTTATTTAAGGTAAAAAAATTTTTTATTACAATTTTTTTCAAACTTGATATACGGGGGTCTGTAAGGGTGCTGATTACGAATATAAATTTCATTTTTGAATTCAACCTAGGTAAAGTCTTACTTATTTAAGGTAAAAAAATTTTTTATTACAATTTTTTTCAAACTTGATATACGGGAGTCTGTAAGGGTGCTGATTACGAATATAAATTTCATTTTTGAATTCGAACTATGTAAAGTCTACTTATTTGAGGTAAAAATTTTTTTAATAAGACTTTTTTCAAACTCTGTAAATGGGATTTTTAGGGTACTGATTACAAATATAAATTTTATACTTGAATTCAACCTACGTAAGGTCTATTTATTTGAGGTAAGAATTTATTTTTCATTAGATTTTTTTTAAATTCAGTAAATGGGGATCTTTAAGCTTGTCGATTACGAATCTAAGCTTTATGTTTAAATTCAAAAAAAAAATTTTTAATTTGGTGTACTGGGGTTATTGAGAACTCCTAAAACATCCATTTTTTAATTTTGTGGGGTAAAAAATTATTGTTTAAGATTTTGTTAAACTTAATTTGGAGGTTTCGATGATGCCGATTATGAATTCAATCTATTTTTTTGAATCCGACTCTCGATTTGACTTTGGCAAGGCTTTTTATTTTTATGGGGTTTAAATAAAAATCTTAACAAGAAGCTCTCTGCTGATGCCGATAAAAAATTAGGCTCGGAATTTCATTCTCTTTTTTAAATTAGACCCTTAATTAAATTTTTGTCAAAGTTGGGATAGTATTTTAATTCAAAGTTTCAATCACTTATTAGACATTAATTTTCGAAAGTATTCTGCATGACTGTAGTTGTTAAAAGTAAATTTTGTCTTTCATTACCTTAAAAGACCCTTTTTTTAAGACGGTTTTTAATTGTGCAAATTAAATGTTCTGAATTCATTTAAAAAAAATTAATTAATCTGCGTTGTTTGAAAGTTTTAATCATGACTTTTTTTAGAAGAATTTCTTAGGTTTTAGATAGGTTAATAAAAGATGGTATCATTCGGTTAGATAATGCTGGCTTCAAAGTCGATACCGCCGTAATGGATGGAGCTGCATGGAACCGGAATACTTGGAAGATAAATGGTATAGAAGCTAAAAATAAAGTTTTTCATTGCGTTCATCCTTCTAATCGTTCAAATCCTAACGATCCACCAATTCAGTACATGAATCCAGATGAATTAAATTTGCTTTGGTTGTAACAGGGGTGGATTTAAGGGTTTGTATGAGCCGATACAAATACCCACGGTGCGTACTAAATCCTTATCACCTGTACTTAGTGCTGATCCAAGCACTCGTCGAACTGCAACTCGTCGACCTGGAATAATAAAATGAGGAAATCGCGTCCGCGAATATTACTATACTTCGCGACGTGGTCAGCTAGTTCGTTTATCGGTAGTGGGTGCGGGTATTAAAAAAGGATCGATTCGCAGGAACACTAGGTTTAGTCAATAAAAATTAAATTAACAATTTAATAATTTATTAAAACAAATCTAAACCTAAAATACAAATTCCGAATTACGACTCGGTGTCGTTTAAACCAGTAAACAAAAGAATCTTCAATGCTCTCTAAATCGTTGCGCGCGCACACAAATTCCTGCTGCTATCGGCAGCTAACGCGCGCAAGAGAAAAACAAAGATTATGACAATAATAGTGTACTAAGGACACTCACACGCATTCACACTCACTCGCACATTTACAATTAACTTACGGAGTCGCTAAGGTGCACCTCATACCGAGCCGTCAGGCTAAACAAAATGCCAGGCGACGATGCCGACCAGCCGCAATATCTACCATACTCGAGTCGCCGTGTAGCCGTCGGAAAGCGGTCCAAGCGATGACGTGAAATGACAATTTCACAAATAACACCACACTCTCACACTACGGCTCTACCACAACGCGCGACGCGAATGTCAATAATTGCCTTGACTTCCGTAACGAGTAAGCTGCTTCAAGATCTGCCATGAATCGATCTCCAGATCTTTGCGTGTCTGCCGGACGTCGGTCAGGTTCCCCGACGTCCACGGCTTCCAAAAGCCGGTTGACTCGTATAGACAGAAGAATGCTTCCCGGGCGATGACCATCGATCCCGCACCTTCTGCCTCTGCCAACTCTCTCTTCGACGACATTCCACTCCCGAGGAGTCCGGTTAGCCGTCGAACCGAGACGAGTTAAGTTCCATGTACGTGCGAACACTCGGACACGAAAACTACGAGTGGCTTCCCGATTCCCGCTCTACCACCTCAGAGGTCCGCTCTGAGCTGCGTTCGACAGTCACGTGATTCGTGCCAAATCCTAAATCGTTACCGACGATTTAATTACGATCGCTGACTGTCACACTCCCCTCACAGAGGTGACGTATCCGAAAAAAATACGTCGCTTCGAAAAGCATGAACGCAGTCCGGGTTAATCAGGAACGCCCGCCACCTGATGCTCACTATCACCAGGATTTTCGCTCGCATCCCTCGCTGGCTGATTTTCTTCGTCTGAAGATTCCGGTTCCACTCTTGCGATCCAATCTTCCAACCAATGAAAATTTTCCAGCCAGTGCAAGCTGTTATTACTACCGACTGTCCTACCAGTCGTCAGCCTAGGATACGATAGCTTACGGCTGTCACAAATTCCGGGTATTTTACAAAGTGGAGAATATAAGAAATCAAAACAACACAGCAAAATTAAAAATTGTCCACTTTGTAAACACAGAGTAAGAATCTAAATTCTCACACACACATACACACACACACTCGTTATGCTAGGCCAAGCAATAACGAGCTCTTTGTTTTTCTCTGTTTACTTGGCCGACCTTGAACCCGTCGGCTACTGTACGTCACTGCGTCGATCCTACGCACCTACACGAAAAGTCTAACATCACGAGATTTGTAGACAACCATCTCGCGATCTTTCTTTCGCAGAAAATTCTAGCCTGCCTTTCAAACGTTGAGCGCAATGTAACATCGCTCAAACCTCGGCGACTTTTTCTCCCCACAAACGTTGGGTGCCATATAACACCTGGCACACACACGTGTGGAAAAATTAGCCTCCCCATTAAACGTTGGGCGCCATGTAACAGGGGTGGATTTAAGGGTTTGTAAGAGCCGATACAAATACCCACGGTGCGTACTAAATCCTTATCACCTGTACTTAGTGCTGATCCAAGCACTCGTCGAACTGCAACTCGTCGACCTGGAATAATAAAATGAGGAAATCGCGTCCGCGAATATTACTATACTTCGCGACGCGATCAGCTAGTTCGTTTATCGGTAGTGGGTGCGGGTATTAAAAAAGGATCGATTCGCAGGAACACTAGGTTTAGTCAATAAAAATTAAATTAACAATTTAATAATTTATTAAAACAAATCTAAACCTAAAATACAAATTCCGAATTATGACTCGGTGTCGTTTAAACCAGTAAACAAAAGAATCTTCAATGCTCTCTAAATCGTTGCGCGCGCACACAAATTCCTGCTGCTTTCGGCAGCTAACGCGCGCAAGAGAAAAACAAAGATTATGACAATAATAGTGTACTAAGGACACTCACACGAATTCACACTCACTCGCACATTTACAATTAACTTACGGAGTCGCTAAGGTGCACCTCATACCAAGCCGTCAGGCTAAACAAAATGCCAGGCGACGATGCCGACCAGCCGCAATATCTACCATACTCGAGTCGCCGTGTAGCCGTCGGAAAGCGGTCCAAGCGATGACGTGAAATGACAACTTCACAAATAACACCACACTCTCACACTACGGCTCTACCACAACGCGCGACGCGAATGTCAATAATTGCCTTGACTTCCGTAACGAGTAAGCTGCTTCAAGATCTGCCATGAATCGATCTCCAGATCTTTGCGTGTCTGCCGGACGTCGGTCAGGTTCCCCGACGTCCACGGCTTCCAAAAGCCGGTTGACTCGTATAGACAGAAGAATGCTTCCCGGGCGATGACCATCGATCCCGCACCTTCTGCCTCTGCCAACTCTCTCTTCGACGACATTCCACTCCCGAGGAGTCCGGTTAGCCGTCGAACCGAGACGAGTTAAGTTCCATGTACGTGCGAACACTCGGACACGAAAACTACGAGTGGCTTCCCGATTCCTGCTCTACCACCTCAGAGGTCCGCTCTGAGCTGCGTTCGACAGTCACGTGATTCGCGCCAAATCCTAAATCGTTACCGACGATTTAATTATGATCGCTGACTGTCACATGGTTTATCAGCGATTTTCCTCATCTATTGAAAAATTTACGAAATGCAATAGTAATAGTGGAAACTGGTAGATTTTGGACTCCAGATGGTTGGGTCTACATAACTTTATGGCATAAGTTAATGGAGTTAGAGAATGTTATAAGCTTCAACTTGAAAATGGCATTTAAATTGACAAAAGCTCACGTGGCACCAACAGGTTTTCAAACAATGAATGTACTGCTGGCATACCAGGTATAAAAATAAAAATAAAATTATTTGAATTAATATTGAATGGTTATTATTGTATCATTATTAATTCAATTTCAAAATCTCAAAAATCAATACTTTTTTTCTCAGCTTTTTGACGATACAGTGATTGCAGCCATGAAAGTATTTCACAAAAACTCTGAAAAATACCCCGAATTTGAAAAAGCTGGCCCAACTATAGCTTTCATGGAAAAAATAAATTAATTAATTAAAGCTATGACGTCACGGACACCTGTAAACGCTTTGCGAAAAGAGGAATCTTGTGCTCAGAAAAAAGTATGATCTTAAATTATAAATTAGTCAATCGTTCATTTGTTTTAATTATTTAAACCATTTTTATTTTTCAATGAAATAAATTTTATAGGTAATACGTGATTTTATCACTTACTTAGATACTTGAGGAAAAGCAACTGGAGATAAAAAATCACCAGTATCAAAAACAACTGTAGATGGATTCATTGTGAGCCTTAATGCCACTCTAGAGCTAGCAGAGTTTCTGTTTAAAAAACATGGATACTCGTACTTAATGACCGAAAGATTAACTCAGAATAAATTAGAAGTAAGTAACAGTTGATATTTTTAATCAAATTTTTTTCGATTCTTATCTCTTTTCAATATAATTTTTTTTAATTAATAAATTTACAGCAATTTTTTGGCATTATGAGAAGTGCTAATGGTTCCAATGACCATCCAACCGCTAAATTGTTTCTTCAAGCAGCTAGAATTTATTTGACCAAAAAGTTGTTGCATGTTGCCAAAGGTTCAAATGTACCTGGTTGTGAATTATTGGTTGAACTAGGAGATAACAATCACGAGTTATTAGAAGAAAAAGAAACAAAAAGTTTATGGTTTGATAAAATTGATAAAATTTTTGAAGAAGAATGCGAAAATGTCGAGAATGATACAACTTATGTAGAATGCAGAACAACTGAACAAGAATTAGATGACGAGGAAGAAGAAGAGCATTTACTAGAAGAATTTTCTTGGGATGTAGAACATGATTATGACGTGGCTTCAACTGGCCCTCAGGTGATTGCGTACTTAGCGGGCTATGTTGCTCGAAGAACTCAAAAATTCTCTGCATGTCCCAACTGCTTAAACAGCCTGAAAACAACTGACTGCAATGATGAAAATCACGATTTTATCAGATTTATAAATAGAGGTCATTTAATTTACCCTAGCAAAAACCTGGAAAATCTTATAGATAAGTTGGAAAAATGCGTGTTGTATGTAGTCGGCGCAACCGGAAAGGGTCTGAGGTACGATACTTGTCACACAATAATTGAAACAATAATTAGTAAAAAAAAGAAGTGCCTACTGTTGGTTGCGTCCAACATAAATATATTTTAACAAAAAAGATTTTATTGTTTTATATTTTGATGAGATGTTGCTTTTTAGCTAATTCTTATAATTCCATAAACTGCGAAAAAAAAGATAAAGGAAAACAGTATAAAAAAAATTCGAAACAAATATAAGTACAGCTGGGTAAAAAATAAAGTATTTTTAAATTGTGTAATTATTAAAAAGAGTGTTAGTAATTTGTTTGTATGTATTAGTCTTATATATCAGTAATAAGGCTTTATTTATCACTTACAATTGATCAAAATTTGTAAAATATGATTACGTTATGATTTACAAAATGTTCATCGAATTTTTAGTTGAAATGTGTGCAATATCTGGTTATGTATACTTCAATAATACTTTCTGTTCTGTGCGTAAGATCATTCAATGAAATTTTAGAGTTATTATTTTTTTTTTTATTGTGAGAATTATTGTTCATTTATTCATTTCGGATTGTTGCTTTCTTATTATGTTTTTGATGCATTTATATGACTTAGATTGTGTAAAATTAATGTTAGTTTTATTTCAAATTTCTTAATTTGAATTTGAGCGCGATAATTACTCATAATTGAAGATTTATAGCGCATGCGTGCGTATGCGGTGCATCGGTCCTCAGCATCGCGTCGCATGTGGTGTGAATCATTCTTTTTGTAACAGCGCGCGCGACTAGTCGATTTTGGAATTTTATAAGTATTTAAGTTGTGACACATTTTTGTTAAGCATACAATAAGTTGCCCTGGTGCGACATTTTGCAGAGTATTATTACTCTTTCTTGATTTTGATCACACGTGACTTTTAACATAAGTTATCACTTAATTATTCATTCATGCAAATTCGTTAATCGCGGGGCCCCAAAATTTGAGTGTCGTATTAAGTTGAATCGTTTGTAAGTTTTGTATACGAAAAACAATAAATCAGGTTTTTTATGCCGAAAGGCTTTTTCCCGTTATTATAGTGTTTTTTTTTTTTTTTTATTATTATCAAGAACTTTCCCTCATACGAAAAAAGTGGACTTATTCTCAGTTAGACTATTTCCCACGAAACACTTTCACATTATATTATCATAGAGGTTTTAGTAATACATATTGTCGAGCTTACAGCATTTTGAGTTTTGACAAATAAATTAACTTTTCCATGTACTCACTGGTCTTTTTTACCCTTGTAAATAATTTTCTCTTACTTCTAAGCACCCAGTTAAACTCAAAAAATTTTCACGCTCAAAATCACAGAAAAAAACCAATAAACAATTTATTGGCCCAAATTTCAAATCTTACAACTTTTTCTTCAAATCACTAAAAAAAATTTTTTCCAGGTTCGTTACTTTATTTTAAGAGACACGTGTCTCAGGATTTTTTAGAAACTTTTTTTCAATTTCGCTATAGAAGTTTTTGAAAAAAAAAAACAAAGGCTGTAATCTTCAAATGACTACAACTTAGAGTATATTTAATCTTTTTTGACGATTTTTTTTTAAACTCTTTGAATTTCTCTATTTTTAGACCATTTTGATAGTTTTTTTATCCAAGCCGGGATGAAAATATCTCTAAAAAATCGTTAAATGCTGTTTGAAAAAAATGCATAATATTATATGAACACGTGAAATTGATTTTTTATAACTAGAAAACAAGTTGTTACTGCAAATAAAAGAACTCTTCTTCACTAATGCTTTTTTTTAGATTTACCTGATCAAAACTTTTTTATACTTGGAAAAAATGTATAATGTCCACTCCAGAAGGAACATGGACAAAAAAGTAAATATCCAGGCTCAAATGACCCTGGATAAATTGTATTGTTATCTTGTACTTAATAATTTTATCAATTTAATTTATGTTTCAAATCTTCGGTTTAAAGTAAATGAAAACAAGAAATGTAAATATATTTTTTCTTTATTTTATAAATTTAAAAAAATAGGTAACATTAGGGTCTGCACGGTGGCTCTACCTGAAATCTGCCCTCATTATTGTCACCTCAGAGATAGACAAAGAGCAGATGCCAGCTGTTTTGGTCATTAGGCTAAACATTAGGCCAAAAGCGTGTAAAATACTTAAGAGAAAACATCCCATTAGGGAACTTAACGGGGAAACCCAGAGTCCAAATAATTTATAACTTAATCTTTAGCTCTATCAATTTTTCACACGATCCAATACTATCAATTTAGTCAAAATAAAAATTTGAAAGGTTAAAGGAAGTTTTGTTTTATGAAGCATACTGATCAAATTTATTAAAAAAAAAATTCTGTCTCTTTCTTTTGGCTGCAATATATACACATAATTAAATCATATTTAAAATGTTCTAAACATTTTATGAACAATATTTACTTTTAAATGGACAAAAACAAATTTTTTTTAGCATAAAAAATTAAATTCACGTGATTTCATCTCATTCAAAAAAAGTGAATTTTTTCGAACAGCATTTAACGATTTTTTAAAGATATTTTCATAAACTAAAATTTTATTGAAATAGACCTTCTTTTATACTAAATTTTGACTCTACTCAGACATTTTTTTCTTACTACAGTTCGAAGCTAGAATTTATGAGAAATTACATCAAAATAGCTTACTTTACGCTACTTTAGAATTAAAAAAAAAAGGTTAAATAATTCGTTATTCACACTCAGAAGGTAATTTTTTTCATTCGAAAGTTTTTAACCGAAACTTTAAATTGCAATGAATAAAAATTACGCAGGCCGTTATTATTAGTCGTTAGCTCAGGGAAAAGTAGTGATTACAATGATGAAAAAATCGAAAAAGAAAATTAAAATTGGAAAAAATCATTAAAGATTTATAAAAAAAAAGCTGCAAACTGTGAATGGGCTTCAAATTTATCCTTTTTCAAGTACGAAATTATATTAAAAAGATGAATAATCGAGATTATCGAAATTTATTTAAGTTGACTCTAAGCAACTTTCAATTTGTCATCATTTTTTAAAGCAAATTATGTTAAATTGTTTACTTTTTTTTACAATATAATAAAAACGAGAATAAATTTATTTTCGTAAATTTCAATCAAGATATTTTCATGTGTTAAATTTTTAAGTAAAACTATCAGTTTATGTTATTTGTGTATGACAAATAAATTATTTTTACAATTTATCAAATTTGTCTACTAGTATAACTTACTCTTAAAATTATAAAAAAATTAAAAGAACATGTAGACATACATACATAATATCTAGTTAGAATTGGCGGATTTTTACGATTCAAACTTTGTTTTTATTTTTTTTTAATCACAATTAATAATATTTCATTAAAATTCTAAGAATCTTTGATAAACAATTTTTGAATTTATATCTAAAAAAAAAAAAATACCGATGAGGGCAATAAATAAGGATTATGTCAAAGGGAGGCCAAGAACTTAGGTAAAAAGGGAAAGCGGCTCCCCCCCCCCCCGCTTGCTGCCCGCACGCAGCATGCGGGCTATGGCCGAGCGACGGCTTGTGCAAACAACAGTAGGTAACCTTTTTTTTTCGTACTTTTGCGTACGGATTTAGCGTTAAGTTTACAAACCATTAAAAACACATGTTTTGAGCGACAAAAGTTAAAATGACCACGGTTTACTAAATTACGGGTCATCCCTATCCCGTTGGCACTCCTTCTATCTATTCTTCATAGTTTTGACTACTCCACGTTCTGCTAGTATCGTCTGCTTATGAAAAAGCCTCATACTTTACTTTTATGTTTCATGAATGTAACTGAAATATTGGATTTTGATATTTTCACTATAAAACTTATTATATTTTTTTGTACAACAGTTAACTCCCTCCCTCCCCCCAAAATAAAAAAAAAAAAAAAAAAAAATGAAAAAAAAAAATCAGCACTGAAATCAGTACGGAAATCAGTGCGGATATCGGTCTCAATTATCAGTACTGGAGACCAGTACGCATCCCAGTACGGATCCCAGTACTGATTTCCGTACTGATTTTTTCAGCTAACTATAGTTCGTTTTTTGAATAATTTACCTTGGGAAGTAAAAAATAGAAACCTAGTAAAAGATACCTCACCTAGTAAAAGATACCTGGTGCACCAGGTCACTGAACACTCGTCTGGGGTGACTTCCCCAGGGAGTTTTGCATCATTATGACCTAAATTAGCTAGGAAAGGGTACCTGGTGCACCAGATCGCTGAACACTCGTCCGGGGTGACTTCCCCAGGAACGTTTTGCATCATTACGACCTAAATTAGCTAGACAAAGGTACCTGGTGCACCAGGTCGCTGAACACTCGTCCGGGGCAACTTCCCCAGGAAGTTTTGCCTCATTACGACCTAACTCACCTAGTAAAAGATACCTGGTGCACCAGGTCACTGAACACTCGTCTGGGGCAACTTCCCCAGGAAGTTTTGCCTCATTACGACCTAACTCACCTAGTAAAAGATACCTGGTGCACCAGGTCACTGAACACTCGTCTGGGGTGACTTCCCCAGGGAGTTTTGCATCATTATGACCTAAATTAGCTAGACAAAGGTACCTGGTGCACCAGGTCGCTGAACACTCGTCCGGGGCAACTTCCCCAGGAAGTTTTGCCTCATTACGACCTAACTCACCTAGTAAAAGATACCTGGTGCACCAGGTCGCTGAACACTCGTCCGGGGCAACTTCCCCAGGAAGTTTTGCCTCATTACGACCTAACTCACCTAGTAAAAGATACCTGGTGCACCAGGTCACTGAACACTCGTCTGGGGTGACTTCCCCAGGGAGTTTTGCATCATTATGACCTAAATTAGCTAGACAAAGGTACCTGGTGCACCAGGTCGCTGAACACTCGTCCGGGGCAACTTCCCCAGGAAGTTTTGCCTCATTACGACCTAACTCACCTAGTAAAAGATACCTGGTGCACCAGGTCACTGAACACTCGTCTGGGGTGACTTCCCCAGGGAGTTTTGCCTCATTACGTCCTAACTTAGGTACCTCGAGCACCAGGTCGCTTAACACTCGTCCGGGGCGAATTCCCCAGGAAGTTTTTCCTCATTATGACCTAAATTAGCTAGGAAAGGGTACCTGGTGCACCAGATCGCTGAACACTCGTCTGGGGTGACTTCCCCAGGGAGTTTTGCCTGATTACGTCCTAACTTAGGTACCTCGAGCACCAGGTCGCTTAACACTCGTCCGGGGCGAATTCCCCAGGAAGTTTTTCCTCATTATGACCTAAATTAGCTAGGAAAGGGTACCTGGTGCACCAGATCGCTGAACACTCATCCGGGGCAACTTCCCCAGGAAATTTTGCCTCATTACGACCTAACTCACCTAGTAAAAGATACCTGGTGCACCAGGTCACTGAACACTCGTCTGGGGTGACTTCCCCAGGGAGTTTTGCCTCATTACGTCCTAACTTAGGTACCTCGAGCACCAGGTCGCTTAACACTCGTCCGGGGCGAATTCCCCAGGA
Source organism: Encarsia formosa (assembly GCA_038277355.1). Lineage (NCBI taxonomy): Eukaryota > Metazoa > Arthropoda > Insecta > Hymenoptera > Aphelinidae > Encarsia > Encarsia formosa. The sequence goes on from CM076187.1 coordinate 26,316,015, forward strand.
AGTTTTTCCTCATTATGACCTAAATTAGCTAGGAAAGGGTACCTGGTGCACCAGATCGCTGAACACTCATCCGGGGCAACTTCCCCAGGAAATTTTGCCTCATTACGACCTAACTCACCTAGTAAAAGATACCTGGTGCACCAGGTCACTGAACACTCGTCTGGGGTGACTTCCCCAGGGAGTTTTGCCTCATTACGTCCTAACTTAGGTACCTCGAGCACCAGGTCGCTTAACACTCGTCCGGGGCGAATTCCCTCAGGAAGTTTTGCCTCATTACGACCAAAATTAGCTAGAAAAAGGTACCCGGTGCTCCAGGTCGCTGAACACTCGTGCGGGGTGACTTCCCCAGGAAGTTTTGCCTCATTACGTCCTAACTTAGGTACCTCGAGCACCAGGTCGCTTCACACTCGTCCGGGGCGAATTCCCCAGGAAGTTTTTCCTCATTATGACCTAAATTAGCTAGGAAAGGGTACCTGGTGCACCAGATCGCTGAACACTCGTCCGGGGTGACTTCCCCAGGAAGTTTTGCATCATTACGACCTAAATTAGCTAGACAAAGGTACCTGGTGCACCAGATCGCTGAACACTCGTCCAGGGCAACTTCCCCAGGAAGTTTTGCCTCATTACGACCTAACTCACCTAGTAAAAGATACCTGGTGCACCAGGTCACTGAACACTCGTCTGGGGTGACTTCCCCAGGGAGTTTTGCCTCATTACGACCTAAATAGGCTAGAAAAAGGTACCTGGTGCACCAGGTCACTGAACACTCGTCCGGGGCGACTATTAGCCTGAAAACCTTTTTATACCTGAGTAAGGTCGTAATGAGGCAAAACTTCCTAGGGAAGTCGCCCCGGACGAGTGTTCAGCGACCTGGTGCACCAGGTACATTTTTCTAGCTAAGTGAGGTCGTAATGAGGCAAAACTTCCTGGGGAAGTCATCTCGGATAAGTGTTCAGCGACCTGGTGCACCAGGTACCTTTTTCTAGCTAAGTTAGGTCGTAAAGAGGCAAAACTTCCTGGGGAAATCACCCCGGACGAGTGTTCAGCGACCTGGTGCACCAGGTACCTAAGTTAGGTCGTAATAAGGCAAAGCTCCCTGGGGAAGTCGCCCCGGACGAGTGTTTAGCGACCTGGTGCATCTATACGAGCACACCTCGCTTAAAAAAAAAATAAAAAAAAAATAAAATAAAAACCTGTAATTTTACACCCAACCGGTTCGGCCACTCGGTTTTACCTTTAATCAGCTTGAATCTCGTGCACCCAGCCACGCGTGGCATCGGTGGAGCTGCAGTCCGAAGCCGGCGTGAAGCCACTCGGCGAAGCGGGAACTCGAAGACGAGGGGTGAACGTGAAGTCCCCCATGACAATTAACATTCAACCGCGCAGCCTTGCGCCGTCAACCATTCCAGGCTCTGCGTCCATCGAGCGCAATCACGAATCATCGTACCTTTCTTCGACTCTGCCAGCATCGTCTAGAGCCTGCTCAGCATCGAATGAGGAAGGTAATGAAAGAAATTGAGAAAGAGTGAGTGATAAACTTTTCCGTTTTGATGAGGATTTCGCGTGAAACCGGTGGTGTGGGAAGGGTTGTGTGGTTCTCTGAACGCTCGCGTGCCTTTTACCTCCCCCCTAATTCCGTGAACGGTGCTTTATTCACGCGTTGTTACGGTTTTCGCTCCCGCGGCCGCCATCGGCTCTATTGGGAAGGTTCTTTCGAAGGAAGGATTTTTTTTTTTTTTTGTTTATTGTTTTCTTTTTTTAAATCCTCACCAACTTCTACTTTGAAAACTTAGATTAGCTTTCAAACATTGTAAATATAGATTAGTTTAATTTCGCGATCCCCGAATATCGTTACTTATCGAACACATCAGATTTTAGACTTATAATTTTAGGCAAGCTACTTACTACGTGTCGGTAGCTTCGTAGTCGCGGCGGGGTGCGGTCGGACTCTTATTTTTGAGCCTACCTCCACGCAACGACGCACGTAAGTCGCGGGGCCGCCCGACCAACTCCCCCAGGCCCTTTCGCACTAGGCGTGGGCTCACTCTCTGACTCCCCGAGCCCTCTTCTTTTTTCTCTCCCTTCGCCTGAACGGTTAGCGCTATCATGGATTACGAGGACACCGAGACCAAAAAGTCGGGAGGCTCCAACGATGCCCTGGTCAACCAGGTCGACGGTCGAGAGCCTCCAGCAGAAACTCTGCGCCCTTGAGGATCGCTTGTCCCAGAGAAACATCGAGGAGTCTATGGTGAAAGTTCTCGCGAATTTTTTTTCAAAAAACACCGACACCGACCTTGGGAACGCTCCGTTCTGTCCAAATATTGAAGTCAGCTTGGAAGGCGCAGATGTCTACGCCGCCCAGACTGGACAGCAGCGCACACATCAACCACCACCCCCAGGCACAGAGAGCTTTACTCTTCCTAACCCCCACACTCCGGATTTTGTACCACAGAACGTGACGACACGTACCCAGCCTCAGTCGTCCTCTACCTTTTCACCCCCCCTCCCCGCCCCCAGTGATACTCAGGATCTTTTTTTTCAAGGCTCAAACCAAACCCCCGCCACTAACCCTCGGGTTCCCACAGCCCCATTGCTATCCAGCGTTCCTTTTCACAGCCATGCTCCAATTTTCAGTCCAAACTCATTTGCGCCCGAGCACCGTTCCTTCGGGAGGTCTCACGGTTTTAGTTTCCAGGCCTTTTCTCTAAAGAATCCCGATTTTTGGTTCAGACTGATCGAGGACCGATTCTTGGACGAGGAGATAGTTTCCAATGGTGATCGAAATTGGGCAGTTATGCAGAATTTGCCCACACCCGTCTCCCACAGCCTCACCGAGATAATTTCTGCTATTCCCCGTGACAATCGTTAAGAGGGCTTGAAGAAAGTATAATAATACAGTCCTACACAGATATTGCTGTTTTTGCTCATTTGCAGGTGTCTTTAAACGACCGTAGCTTTTTCTGGGCTAAACTTTTGTGCATACTAAAAAATTGTTAAATTTTTTTTATGAAAAAACAAAAGTTTTGCGACCAACCGGAACCCTGTACGATCTTCCACTTCCAAGATATAGCTGTTTAAAGTTGTCAAAAAACACAAAAAACGCGTTTTTTACGATTTTCACACGCATTTTTGAACGGTTTCGACCTTTTCTTTTGTCTCAAAAATATGTGGAATCTTCTCTTCATATGTTTCCAAACAAGCTCCCATTTTGAAGTATGGTTACTCAGACGATGAGAAACTCGATCGGCTCTTCCTCGATTGTCAACTTGGCGATCTTCGCCCCTCGGAACTTTTGGCGAAAATGAAAACTCTCGGTCGCGGCCAGCTGTCGGACTCCAGTATTCTCAAGCTCTGGTTAAGAGACGAGATCAAGGCTGCTGATAAGGCAGACCCCCAAACCATGGGAGGTTTTCCACCCCGTCGGTCAACCCGATTTCCAACCCAGCCCAACTCTCCTCGCAGATCGCTGAGATAGTCAGATAGACAGTCCTCCAGTCAAACCACGGGCGTTCCCGTCAACGGGGCAGATCCAACAGCCACGGCAGATCTCAGTCTAAGTCAAAAACTCCTCAGCCTTACTATCCGGACTCCAGGTATGGCGAGAACTGCACAACTTATCATGGTCCTCCATGTTCATCCTGGGCTGACTTTGCTAGGAAAAACTCGCTCCCGGCCAGTTTTGAGGACTATAAGAAACTCCGGAATTCAAAAAATGTTAAGCCCACTTATTTTAGAGGTGGACGCGGTGGGCTCACCTTCTCTACGCCTTTTCGTCACGGATTCTAAGTCCGGTCGGCAATTTCTTGTCGACTCCCCGTGCTTCACGCAGAGAACGGAACCGATATCGCGACTTTCAGAGTGATCACAGAGACATTCGATCTAGGTTTTAGGCACGTCATGACTTGGAATTCTTACATCGCTGACATTTCACGTGACACTTCTCTCTAGGCCAAGGCTTGCATCTCTTGCCAACAAGCTAAGGTGATTCGCCACAACCGGTTCTTATCTCAGGAATTCCCGATCCCCGACGGCCGTTTCGCTCACGTCTAAATCGACCTGGTCGGGCCACTGGTGGACAGCCACGGCAACTTGTACGCCCACACCATGGTTGACCGGTAATCACGGTGGCCCGAGGCAGTACCCATTTCCGACATGGAGGTCCCGACTGTCGCCCGGGCATTTTTCGACACGTGGGGATTCCGTTACGGAGCGCCTGAGATCTTGATCTCTGACCAGGGTTCGCAGTTCGAGTTGCAGCTCTTCTCGGCCCTTTTATAGCTGATCAGCTGCGAACGAATTCGTACCACGACCTATCGACCTCAGCCGAACGGTTTGGTCGAGCGATTCCACCGAGACTTGAAGGCAGCGATGATGTGTTACGGGGACAATCCCGAATGGTCCCGGCTAATATCGTCCATCCTTCTCGGCTTGCGCCCCCGAGTGCGTTTAGACTTGGACGTGAGTCCGGCTGAGTTTGTCTTCGGCACCATTTTGCGCATTCCGGGTGGATTTTGTATTTCTGGTGACCACGAGCCCAACCGAAGATTCTTCCTGGAGGTATTCCGCAAGTTTATGAGGGAGGTGAAGTCCGTTCCCTCTGCGAGGAAGTATAACTACAAACCGTTCGTCTTCAAGGATATGGCCACATGCACTCATGTGTACATGAGGTCTAAGCCCGTCAAACGCTCCCATGAAAGACCCTACCACGGCCCCTACAAGGTCATTCAACGTCTCTCGAACCTCGATTTTCTGATCGACGTGGGCGGCGAGCACAAAGTCCTGAACGTCAAACGACTCATTCCAGGTCATTTTATCCCAGAAGGTTTTGCGGACGAGATTCTCAGCCCGGCAATCGATCCTATGCGAGTCAATCCTGTGGCTCACCCGGAGATCGAAAACCCGCAGCTCATCAAGGACCCTGTCCCGAGCGGACTCCCTCTGAGCCCGATGCTCAATAGCCTCCCCTTTTCGAAGTAATCTCCACCTCGCAAGCCTTCTCCGGCTGATATTATACCTCCAGCCTCGCCAACTTTTCTTTCGGGACCAACCCCGATAGTGCCAGGTAGCCCCGCTCCGTCTGTTAGTCACGCTCCGGTCTACGATCAAGCTAAACGCGCGTCTCGTGGCAGTTCCGTTTGTTCGGCTTTGTTACCTCTGACTACGCGCACCACCAAGTACCGTAGCCCACATACCATACCGATAGGTCCACCTCCAGTGCACCCCACCCGCGAGAAGGCTTACCCTCGTAAGCGAGTGCATTTCGAGCACCCTTATGCGAAGCCTCTCGATTCGATCTCGCGAGAACTAGGAGAAAAGCTCGCGCTTTTACTTCATTCGGGGGGGAGTACTGTGGGCTCCGCGCTGCGATACCACGGTAGTGCGAGTGAAAGAGAGAACGAGAGAGAGTGAACGAGTACGGCCGCCTGCAGCTCGCTGCATCGAGCTTAGCCTGCTGGCCCACCAGTGCGTGCCTAGCCACTGAACAGCACAGATCCAAGCTGCTCGCGCCTCGTGCGTCAGCTTATACTTAAACAGCTAATAAACGTAATTAATCTTACACCTTATGATATTAATTTAATACCCCCTTGGGACCTGCACCAGGAGAATAGGGCCTCCTGCCAAATAGTATCACCCACATACCTTCAAACCCTACATGCGCGTCTAGGTGGCATCATCTCCGGGCTGCTCCACCTGTATACCGACCGAGCTGCTAGACCATGACACGTCCACCCTTGCTGGGCCACCAAAATTTAAACCTTTCTTTCTGGCCTCATAACTTTTTCATCAAAGGGAGTGGGGATCGCATTTTCCCGGTCAGCAGCAGTAATGAACACCAGGACTACGCGTGCGAGAGGGGCACCGCCATCACCAGCGCGCTCCCAGACCCATCGGCAGTGGCTCCTGCCAACAGAAGACCGAACATCAACGGCAACAGGCACACTAACAGCCAGATGCCAGCTCGGTCGAGCGAGCGAGTCCAGAGCCTGTCCGCCAAGCACAAGCAGACGGTCAAAGAACTCAAACATAGTCAAGCGACAAGTGGTCGAGTTCCACCGACAAGGCCGTACAGTCGCTGAGATAAGCCACGAGCTGGGAATTTCTATATCAACCATCTGGTCATTGATTAAGGCTTCCAAAGGTAGCGCCACGAGCCACGACACAACAACCATCGTGGCAACAACAAATATCAGTGACGAGCACCAGACCAGTCGGCCGCAGAGGAGTCGCGGTAACTGAACAACGCCTTAACGACAGCGAACCTAGCTTCGCTACCAGGGCTGGTCCCACTACTGGTACTACACCAACACCACCGGTACGACTGACGAAGGCCTAACGCCTCAGGCAGGAAGCCGCTAGTTCGAAGACCTCCCCAGCAAAAAACAAGACTACAACTCCTCCCAGGGGCCAGCAAATGACGCGAAAGACGATGGTTCGAGACATAGGGGCTCGCGTCATCGGGAAACGGCAACCACCACCGCTGCCCCATGAGTCGTCGCCATTAATGCTGGCAACCTCCAGCTTAGCCGGCGCCGCTAGGAGACTTTCTGCAATATCTACGGGGATTGGGTTGGACACCCAGACCGGCCAAACATCATCGCCATCCCCTTAGAGTCACACACTACCGACGACGGCCACCACCACCACGGTCAAGACGTGCACACTGACGTCGACGACCATCACGAACTTGGTGATTTCCGTCACCCCCTACCTGCCACCGACACCGCAGTTCGCCGCCGAGTTGTCATCACCATCACAGGCGCCAACATCTGAGGCCACATCGATGGCCCTGTATCCAAGAATGGATACCTCCTGGAATGGAATTGTTTGAATGTTGTTGACTCGGATTTACTCTCTAATACAGTACCGTTCATATTTTTTATTCCAAAATTCCATCTGTGCGACCCCTCTGATCAAATTCATCACCCGTTGCGAGCAAATCAAGACTGTTTAAAAAAATACTCAAATACCCCTGGAGTCGATCGTTATGGACCACTTATAAAGCGTGACCTTGTCTTCTATCGCCCCATGTGCAAATCAGGGATTTTTATAGTCAACGTCCCACTGCCACCACAATCGGTCCATTATCTCAACATTCATCGTCCCGCAGCACCAAAAAATCATTCTTGCACTCTTTTATTTCATCAGGTTTACAAAACTCGCGTACTGTAAGTACGCACTGCACAAGTGGTGGGCAAAAATTTTATCAATTTCTACCAACGCAGTCTCGTAAAAAAAGAGAAAAAGAAGAAGAAACGAAAAAAGAAAAAAAGAATTTTAATGTGACGCCCGGACGTCGTCCCAGAGTAATATTTTTCTTTTATTTTATCTATTTATATATTTATACACATATTTATATATATTTTACTCTGCATTGAATTTATTCACTGTAATAAGTTATCTAATCTAAACTATAAATTTATTTAGGTTATCTCAAAGCCAGGTTTCTGAAAAAAGAGAGAGTCTCGTTGTTTTTTTTTTTTTTTTTTGTTCTTGCCCTGGTGTTTTATCTCGAGTTACCCTACGCATGTGCACCGGAAAAGCCTAGTCGTAAATTCAAGATTCTCTACTTGAACCTTGACATTACGACCCTTTTCACTGGAAGCGTGCCTGGGGACCACTTAAAGATAAAATTACCAGTGGACGTTAAAATTTTTGTATATACATAAAAAAAAAGAGAAAGAAAATTTATTTTTCCACCGTACATCTGAGAAAGGAAAAAAACCAGATGTACAGACTTTTTAGATTGCAGCTGACCCCTGAGAACCTCCTCCGGAGGTCATAAATCTGCAACTTTATTGCCTGACTCTTTTGAGAACCCTGGAGGTTGAGTACCTACGTGCCGTTTTTTCGACCAGATGCAACCTCCTGCAAGGTTTCTGGAAGAGATAAACAAGCCATAAGTCAAACATGTGCGTCGGGAAAGAGAGGGAGAGAGAAAACTGCCATGGGGGAAAACCCCGAATTTTCATTGGTCCCCCAGAATTTGGAGGGCCGCCTCGAGGCAGCCGGCCCTAGGCCATAAAACCCCCAGCCGGAGCCCAAACGGCGTCTAGTCGTTACTTAGGTCTACGTCAGTGCCCGGAGAGGTTCGCTCACACTTAGGTCCTGAGAAAACCATCTTCGTTATTCGTTTTGCATTTTCATTTATTCGAGTGCGTGTTTAAAGTTGCAAATAAAATAAAAGTTTTATAAAATTCTCAACTTTTACTTAGGTCTAAAGTTGAAAGTTTTCCTTCAGTTCGAAATATTTTCTGTGTGCGTGAATAAATTAAATTCAAATCAAGTCTATCGAAATTATAACTCTTACTTAGGTCTAAAGTTAAAATTTCTTGTTTGGTTTCTTCGTGTGTGTAAAATTGTGCGAGTAACTTTTCATTTGGGTATCCCCCACGTGAAAAGACTTAAAAGACATAAAAGACTAAATTGTGACTGCGGTTTCCCCGCAGTACAAAAACAGTTGCGGCTCCTAACTAGGTCTGATTCTGCGGCAGAAAATTCAACTCTCTCTCTCTCTAACCCAAACGAAAAGTAAGCAGTAAGTTTTTGTATCTATATTTTGTATCTTTATTTTTGTATTTTTCTTTAATTCAATAAACCACTAACATTTAAAATTATTTAAATTTTCGAAGCTTTTCAAATAAACCTACTCTCTTCATTTGCACCCTATGCAAGAAATCCCTTTTAAGGGGTAAATAAATAATCCACCCTGTGGATAAATATAAATAAATTTCATAATCCACCCTGTGGATTATTTTAACATCATAATCCACCCTGTGGATTATTTAACATCAAATCTACCCTGTATATAAATATAAATAAATTCATAATCCACCCTGTGGATGAATTAACATCAAATCCGCTCTTTGGATGAATATAAATAAATTTCATATTCCACCCTGTGGATTATTTTAACATCATAATCCACCCTGTAGATAAAAATAAATCAATTCATACTCCACCCTGTGGATTAATTAACATCAAATCCGCCCTGTGGATAAATAAAAACGTCAATTTATATTCATTTCAAAAAAGTAAATGAATAAAAATTAAGACAAGTAAACCCAAGCCATTCTAGGTCTGCTTCAGCAGTTAGAACAGGCAAAGATCCAACACACAACCTGACTCTCGCTACCAGGGTCAGGACCTGAATCAAACACAGCATTGATTCAGGTAAAATTTTATTTGAACAAATTTCACAGTTTCACTGTGAAAAATATTACATTAATAAACGATGATCTTTACCTAGAAAAAAAATCACGGAAAGAAAAATCGAAATTAAAAAGAGAAAAAAACTACACGAGCGTAGGCTCTACACTACTTGCCAGCACACTCATGCGATGGTTAGCACCACCTCTTTTCACCGGCCGTTGCCGCCTGGGGTGGGATGACGAGAGAATTATTCGCAACAACAACAACAACAAAATAATCAGACAGAAAAAAATCTCTCGCTATGATGCTATTCTAATAGTTTACAGCACCACCACTAACACACAGGCAGCACACTATATACATAGGTATTTATGAAAAATAATGTAACTTTGAGGTTAGTTAATTTTGTTACACCATTTTGCATTCTACTCATTAACCCTTACGTCAAAAAGCCTGTTTTTTTTGCTTTATAAATGTCATTAACGTACAGTTTTATCATTTTGTTTTCATTATGTTTTATCATTAATTTTCATTTCAAGGTTTTCGAATTTAGAGGTCTGCTATTTTGAATCTTGACTTATGACTTCTTTTATTCTATTCGTTGCTTAAAAAGCGTTTTTTTACTCATAAATACCGATAAAGCGTAGTTTTTGAGCAAGTTTTCAAATTGAGATTAGTTTCCTAATTTTTAGACCCGGGAGAGATCTGGAAGTTTATAGAAAATGTCTGGTCAGCATAAATTTTTTATGGTAAACAAAATTTAATGCCTAAAAATTTTTCGAACATTCATGGTACCAGCAATTATATTACTTTTATTTGTTCTATAGTATAGTACAGATAAAAGTAATTATTTTTGTAAATAATCAATTTAAAAAAATATACATGTTATCTGTAAATTTTATTAGAAAATTATTGGTTTATTAGCCGCTTTTCAGTGTTAATTCTGTTCTTCATAATTTTTTAATGCAGCTAATGAGGTGTTTCAATTTGGTAGCTACTTTCTTTGGAAATTTCAGATTTTATTGTTAGAAAATTTTTATTTTGGTTGAAAAAGATTTTACTTGATACTTTGATTAACAAAATTAAGAGATTTTCGTTATAAAAGACTTTGCTTAGTCATTATGTTAACAAAATTTTCTTGACAAATATTTGTTATTCCAATTATTAGTAAGATTTCAAATATTCTTGCCTTCACGCTTGAACCAGCGACAATTGAAAACTACTTTTCAATGTATGATTGACAACTGTCATTATACAGCTGTCAAATTGAAAAATGATTTCTATTTTATTAATACGCGATTTCCAAGAACTTTCCGTACAAGATTTTATTTAATTCATATAAGATTTCATAACATATACTGTAACTGATTTTACATCAGCCCACAAAAAAAGATACTAAAAATCTTAATCTCGTCATCAGAGACGGAAAAATCTGACACAGAAACTCCAAGTTCGCAATCAAATTTCATAAAGAACGCTGCCACGAAAGATTGCGAAAACATAAGTGAAAAACAGGTCAACGACAACGCAAACACCTTCAATGTTGTGATATTTTTAGGAAAAAGGTATTGGTAGAAGGCTGAAGAGGTGAGTTACTATTACTCGACATTTCGTTGGCTTGATTTGTCGACCTTTTTGGAGCTTTGTTGGCAAGAAACGTAAATAATCGTATCGACCGTTTTTAAATTTGCATAAACTGCTGGATGGAGAAAAAATATAAATTTCTAAGTAACCTCTGATTTTGTTTTCTTAAATTGGAAAAAGATACTTAATTTTTGTTCAGCCAAGGATTAATTCAGCTTTTCAATGATTTCTTCACCGTAAATGTGGTTGGATCTCGAATTGATCTAGCATATCGATGCATTGTTTATTCACTGTGTGTAAAGTCAAGTGCAGTATGAATTCAGTACATTGATTTGTTGTTTCTTCAGCGTGAGTATGATTAGTTTTAGTATCGATCCAGCACATCAGTGTAATTTTTTTCATCGTGTGTGTGATTAAGTCCAGTCAGAATTCCGCGTATTGATGTTTGCTATTTCAGCGTTAGTGTGGTTTGATCTAGTATTAATCCAGTGCATTGATTTGTTGTTGCTTCACCATGTGGATAGTTAAGTGCAGTATGAATACACTACATTGATGTGTTATATCTTCATTAAGAGTTTGTTTTGATTTAGCATTTATCAAACACATCGATGCATATGTTTGATCGGGTTAAGAATGTACAGTCACTAATTAATATTTATACTCCATATATATGCAGATCCAAATATTCCAACTTATAATATTTTAAACAGCTCTTTGCGTAGGCTTTATGACTCCACTTCCTAATCAAACGGGTGCAATCGGACATTTAACTTTGCATTAAAGAGGTACAATCCATAGTGTTTTTAATCCGATGTTCGCAATCGGTCGACTGTCCTCCTACCTTATCTATTTTGAACCCGTCTATTAATCATAATGCTTTTTTACCTTATCATTCCAATGATCTGATTATCCTATAAAATTTAGATACATTGCTAATCTCATTATGAATCCACTTTCTTCATCTTTTATGAGCATAGCTGCCCTCTTGCGAGTACGGGGCCGGACCGGGCTGAACCTCTTAAAGGGCACGTGTACAAAATTAAAATGAAACTCGGCGCGAGTCTGGGCCAGTCCGAGCTCCCCGGTTTGGTGCTGTATATAGATATACAACTCTATGCGTGGGACTTGTATGTGCTTGTTTACGTCATTCATTATTGTAATCGGCTTGTTTTATAGTTGAATTGAATATTTTCAACAAACTTAAATATCGATAGTAAATTGTTTATTACAAACTTCAAAGGTAATTGATTGTATTTATATGAAAGAATGTTTTAAGAAAATTAATGTTTGAGGTTAGGAAATTTAATTCTGCTTATTTATTTATTTATTTTTTTACTTAAGAAGGTGGATTCTGATGCTTAATAAGTTGTTATAATTAAAAATAAACTCTTTAATAAAATTTTTTGAATGAGGAAATAAGGTTAAAAATGAAACATCATTCACAATAGGATCTTACTCTTACTGATTTATACATATCAGTAGCACTTACTAGTAATTATTCATTAGTATTTTTTTTTTTTTTTTTTATTTAAGTGAATTTATTGTAAATTAACCAAGCAAACATAAAATATTTTAAATGACAATCATAATATTCAAATGATCAGTAATGATCGGGATAACGTGACCACTGACCAAGCATGTGCAGTGCCGCTTTAGTGAAGACGTAGCCACATGCTCGACGGCAGTTATTATTCCGCGTTTTACAAAAAAACAAAAATAAAAATCGAAAAAAGGACTTTTTTACACGCTTGTTGCTACTTTTTACAAGGGTGCTACAAAGCCCTTTTTTCGATTTTTGTTTTTGTTTTTTTGTAGAACGCGGAATAGTGCTCCAAGCACGATGGGGTTGCCAGGCTCCAGCCACGTTTCACCCCGGACGCGCTGTAAACGGGCTGCCCGTACGGGGCCAGGGCATAAGAGCGTGGAGCCACTTTTGAATTGCCTGTCGGGTACGTACACACTGCACTTTACCAAGCCAAATATGTTACATACAGAGTGTTTGAAAAGTAGCGGATGGTCTGAATAACTCGAAAAATAATAATTTTTTCTATAGCAGATGCAATGTCAAAGTTTTTTGTTTCAAAATTTTGGATCGGATGGTCCTGACGAAAAAGAGCCCCGACCATTATTTTGTGCATTATGGCCCTTAAGTCCCTTTATTTAAATGAGAACCTCTATTTTTGACCCCAAATTTGGATAGAGCGGAAAATTTCACGTCCTCCTAAGGTTTGAAAATTTTTATTTCCAGGCCTTCCCGAGGCTTAGGAACGGACCTGACAATCCCAGAGACTTTCTAGCTTGAATAACTTAGAAATAAGTCACTTTTTGTACATTACATACCATGCAAAAGCTTTTTGGGGCCAAAAGTCGCTTTAAATAGGCCCGAAAAACTCGAATTTTGGATAAAAAATAGGGGTTTTCATTTAAAAAATGGACTTAAGGATCATAGGGCAAAAAAAAATAGTCGGAGCCCTTTTTTCGGGCTTATTTAAAGCTACTTTTGGCACCAAAAAACTTTTGCATGGTATGTACTATACAAAAAGTGACTTATTTCTAAGTTATTTGAGGTTGAAAGTCTCTAAGCTTCTTAGAGCCTTTTCAGGGCCCAGGGAGATCTCAAAAAAAGGTTTTCAAGCCTTATGATAACGTGAAATTTACAGCTTTATTCAAATCGGGGTCAAAAATAGGAGTTGTTATTTAATAAATAAGAACCGAAGATCCTAAAATACTAGTCGGAGCCTTTTTCCGTCAGGCCTATCAGATAAATTTTTTTGCACCAAAAAACTTTTGCATTGTATGTAGTGTACAAAAAGTCACTTATTTCTAAGTTATTCAAGGTAAAAAGTCTCCAGATTTCTTAGGCCCTTTCCAGGGCCCCGGGAGGCCTAGAAAAATTATTTTCAACGCCCTATACGTAGTACGTAAGATTTGTTGTTCTCTCTAAATTTAGGGTAAAAAATAGGGCTTTTGATTTAAAAAAAAGGGACTTAAGGGCCATAATGCACAAAATAATGGTTGGGGCTCTTTTTCGTCAGGTAACACGTAAAAATCCTCGAATCAAAATTCCCGACAAAAAAATCCCCACAGCAAAATCCCCCACGTAAATATCCCCGAAAGAAATAGTTTCCACCGAAGAAATATCCGAAAATTTTGGCTGACTAATGTATAGTATATATTAGTTTGGGGGAAAAATAGGGAGGATTATTACTCTAGGAGGTTGTAAAAGGGTTATTTTGGTTAAAAATATTGGATTTTAGAAGGGTTATTTTGGATCTTATAAGGGTTATTATGGTTGAGAATTATAGGGTTATTTTTGATAAAAATGGGTTATTTTGGATTTAAGAAGGGTTATTTTGGCTAAGAATTATAGGGTTATTTTGGATAAAAATGGGTTATTTTAGATTAGAAAGGGTTATTTTGGTTTTTATGATACATATTAGTTCGGGGGGAAAAGAGGGATGATTATTACTCTAGGAGGGCGTAAAAAGATTATTTAAGTTAAAAATAATGGGGTTATTTCGGATTTAAGAAAGGTTATTTTGGATTTTAGAAGGGTTATTTTGGATTTTCTAAGGGTTATTTTGGTTAAGAATTAAAGGGTTATTTTGGATAAAAATGGGTTATTTTGGATTTAAGAATGGTTATTTTGGTTACATTGTGCTAAATAACATGGATTTTTTTAACCGGGGGTTTTTGAATCGGGGATTTTTTCGCTGGGATTTTTTCGCCGGGGATATTTACTTCGGGAATTATTACATGGAATCTTTTCGTCAGGACCATCCGATCCAAATTTTTGAAACAGAAATCTTTTACATGCATATGCTATAGAATAAATTATTATTTTTAGAGTTATTCAGATCATCCGCTACTTTTCGAACATCCTGTATATACACATACATATGGGTCAAAATAATACTTTCCGACAAATCGGCCCGCACGAGGTTCACCGATTCTTCTCAAATTTTTTTTGGTAAAAGTTCTATTCAATGGAAGACTTTTGCCGCAAACTAGAGGTCTCCATCTCATTTCTGCTTGGCGGTAGATTTTTTCAAAGATTAAAAAATAGCCTATTTTTCAGCTATTTTAAGGTATTTTAAGGTATTTTTTGAAAAATTGTAACTTTTGATCAAAATGAGATAAAAACCTCTAGTTTACGGAAAAATTTAGTTCAGATCAAGAACTATCCGAAAAAAATATTGAAACTTATCATTTTTTTTTCATACGCCTGCAGTCCAATGATGAAGTTGCTATTTTTTCTCATTTTAGCGTATCTTTCGACGACCGTAGGTGGGACTAGATTCATTTTTTCACGGCCGTACAGAAGTCTCCACAACTTTTTGTTTTTAAGATACAGCTGTTCAAATACTACCAAGGAGAGGTTACACCCTCCGGAGAACCAAACTGTACCAAACTTTGGTAACTGTTTTCTTTTACCATAAGATGTAGGAAAATATTAATAGTTCCATCCAATGGGCCTTTTGAGTCCAGTCGTACTACGATATGTGTTGGAAAAAATTCCTTACAGCAATTTTATGATTGAAAGGGGAAGGAAATATACTTAAAAATGAAAAAATATTGAAGCGAACCGCGCTCGAGTTTTTGGGGTGGAAGGGGGTTGATTTTTAGGGGTGCGTAACTGTTTTTTACGATTTCCAGCGAAACTAAACATCTTATCAAAAAAAAATTAATGTAAAAGTTGTAGATAATTAAAAAATCTACAACTTTTGTTCTATGAATTTTTTTACATAACCTCAAAATTTACGAGATAAACGCAAAAAACAAGTTTTTTTGTTTTTTATTTTTCCTGGCCACAAAAATAGATGTATCTTAATGAAACTTGGTCAAAGTAAAGTTTTTTTTATTTAAAATAAGCCATAATTTTTTTGTATAAAAATATTGAACCGTTTAAAAAATACAGGTGGCTAAAGTGAAAAAAGGTGTCGACTTTACGAGAAAAGTTTTTTAGTTTGAAACGCTCTACGATTTTCATTTGGGTCTCATTTTTTTTGGTATTACGTGTAGATTTGAAAGAAATAAAAAAAATAATATACTTCTAGAAGAAAAAGGCGAAAAAAATGAAAAAAACCCAAAAAATCACTTTTTTTTACCAATTTTTTTTGTATTTGTTGTAAATTTTGTACTTATTGTTTTAATTTTCAATTAAATTTTGATTTTAATGTTAAGCACACCAAAAACTGAAAACTAAGATTAATTTTTATCATAAACAATACGAAAATTAGTAATTGACAATGTAATTGCTTCCAATAAACGTTTTTGGCATATTTTAAAAAATGTTAAAATCATGCAATTTTGTTTAAAAAAAATTTTTTTAACTTTTATAATTGACACTTAACGTTACAAAAACATTTTTTTTTTAATATATTTATTTTTTTTTTTACAAAAACTGTTTTCAATTGAATTTTCAGCTTCACAAACTTTTTTAAAAAGACCGACAAGATTTATTAATTAATTATAAAATATTTTATTTACATTCATGTTTTATTCTTTAAATACAAGATACTTAATCTTAGCTATTCTTACAAATATTGAAAAAAAATTGTTAATAGTAACAGATACTTTCAGTTTTCATTTAGCCGTGCTCTTTCATGCGGTAAAACTGGAGTATATTCATCATCTTCTTCTTCTTCTGAATCTTCTGAATCTTCTGAATTTTCAGTCGCCGACTGTACGCCTACTTCCAATTCTCTTTCAGCTTCTCCAAAATCTCAGGTGAAGTTTATTGATTCCTGTTCACAATTTGTACAATTCCCCAAACTTTGACAGTTGATACATAAATTGGAACATTTTAGACCATGCTTTCTGCAGCCGCATCTGCCTTTGTCACACCCTTTCTCGCAGCTGCAACTAATTGTTTTCAACAAATAGTATGGGATCAAATTTTCCTCTGTATAAGTCGACATGATCAATCCTTCTGAAGTTTTTTTCCATCCCCATTCAGTCGCATTTAAATTATCGTTTCCAAGCCACAACTGCAACTGGTAGTATGCTCTAAACGAATGTTGACGAGCTGCTCCGGACGTAGGGGGCAAATTTTCTAATTTGAACGATTTTTTAATTATACAAGTTTCATACATTTCAAATCGTAAATCCTTCAAAGTAACAGTGCTTTTTTTTTGCTGTACATCGATGCGATTAACTTACCACCATTTTCAGCTATCAAATCTTTATCCGGATTTTTTTCATAAAAAACAGCTGCAAGAGTCGCAAGCTCATCGTTGGCGATCAATTTTTTTACTGATGTTACTTTAGCTTTACCTGTAAAACCAGAGGTTGTATCACAACCAGTAAAGCAATGCAAGAACGCAACGATTTCCCGGTTTAATGGATAATTAAAACTGTTCGATGAAAAAAAAGTATCTTTAACATTTCCTGAACCTTGCTTATGAAAGTATATACTCAAACCAGAGTTATTTAGCTGATTTAAAAGCACTAGAAGATCGATATCTTGACCAATAACTATTACGCTTTTATTGTTTTTGGCTGCGATGATCGCTGTATTAATGATCAAAGCATCAGCATCTTTGGAGGCCTGTTTACAGAAAAAATCAGCCGCATTGAAAGCTTCCATCAAGTGCTTAATTAATTTGTTTTTATTTTTCTCATTTGATAAAAACTTTTCTTGTGTGTATGAAATCACCGTGTGGTCATGAATCTCATTAAAATCGGGAAAACGCGGTAGATTTTTTTCTTCTTAAACGTTCGACAGCTTTAGTTGAAGAAGTAGTAGATGAATTCGCATCTGGGTAGCCATCAAAGATAATCCAGCTGTTTGCCTCATAATTTTTTTTTTACATAATTTAAATATTTAGCTGTAATGTCTTGAACATTTTCATTTTTTTGCCAAAGAACTTTGTGTAACAAGAAACCTCCGTCAACGACATGAACTTTATTAATAGCTTTTGTCAACGTATCAATGCTTGTAAATAGTTTATACAACTCAGATTTAGTACCTTTTTTCAATCCGTTTTCATTGAAAAGAGATAAAGGAAAAGGTGACAACTCATACTCCAAATGCTTTTTCATGTCACTTGCTTTTGAAATTTGCATTGTTATTCGTTGAAATAATAATAAAGGGTTGATTGAAATTTTTTCACCATTTACTTTAATCGAGGATTGTACTGATTTTAATGTTAAAACTGTATTTTTTCGTGGAAGTTTTACGCTGCCAAAGTTTTGACCGATAACAGACTGTAAAATTTTTTTACCAACCTCGTATGCGTTCTGACAATTGACCGAGTCGCCTCCAATAACACCAGAAAAAATAGACATAATATGTTCTGAGTGAGGAAACGGATCATATTTTTCAAAAAAGTTTTCAAGTATCTTTACATCACTGACATCTCTTGCTATACGAGATTCTCTTGCGACCACGTGCTGCTCCGAAGAAACACCTGCAGTATTGCAAAATTCTTCGACTTCGTTGCAAACGTCTACAAATGCAACCATTGTTAATGTAAATTTTGTCAGTACACTATCCGAAATTCCGCGACCACGCGTCAGTCTACCTTGAGATTTTATTGAACGCATAAGAACCTGTTCAATGGTCATGTCTGACCATATACTTGACCAAAACTTATCAGTTCTTCTAATCGTAAAAAATCCATTTGACGTGAAACGTTCAAATTCATACGAATTCATTGTTTCCTGCAGGCTCATTAACTCTTGAAAGTACAAGTGCGCGCTCTTTGCATACAGGTAATGACCAGTGGCATGGAAGTAGGGAATCATTTTCTTAATACAATACACATGCAAATAAAAGTTACCTGATCTTTCAGCTTTTATGTAATCTTTTATTACTTGAATAAGTTCCATGTAGTTAACCATTAACTTTGCTGTGGGTCCTCTTTTTTTAAAAGCTTCCAGCTGCTGCATAAATTTGTTTTTCAAAGCCACAATTTCTTCATCTTGAATATAGTTAGCAGCCATTTCAACAATTCTCATTCTTTGTTCGACTACTTTAGAGGGTCTTTTTTCGTACCATTCTTTATTTAAATTTTTACTCAAACTTTTTTTG
Source organism: Encarsia formosa (assembly GCA_038277355.1). Classification (NCBI taxonomy): domain Eukaryota; kingdom Metazoa; phylum Arthropoda; class Insecta; order Hymenoptera; family Aphelinidae; genus Encarsia; species Encarsia formosa. The sequence goes on from CM076187.1 coordinate 26,334,784, forward strand.
AATATAATTACTAAATCGTTGTTTTTAGTAGTATACAAAATATCATTATTAAAATAGTTATTCAGTTTGTTTTTTATTGTCTTGATATTCGGAATTTCACCACTGTATCCATTTCTTAACTCCTCGAGCGAAAATTGACTTTCGCTTGCATTATTTTCGATGATATTAACTATGTGTTGAATGAAATCCTTTGTAATTGCGCTGGTAGGACGGCCAACTGATGAGGTGAAAGAAAGCGTATAAAAATTAATCATACATTTTGCATGATAGCGACCATTCAATTCACCTTCAGTGTTTAATTTATTTAACCTACTTAACAAGGCTTTATTAAAATCTTCGGAAATATCCCTTTTATTCAATTCGTCAAAAATCTTTGTTCTAGTACTTTCTTTTTTAATTACGCGAAACTCTTCTGCTTGTAAGCATTCATTGCAGCAAAAAATACATAAAGAATTAAAATCAAAATTGTATGTTTCTTTTGAAATTTTTTTACCGTCGGATCTTCTTTTTACAGTTGTTTTGACAGAAGCATCTATCGAAGCAGTTCGATTGTAAATAATGCGGCAACTATCATGTACGTGAGCTTCGCTGTGTTTTTCAAAAGTTTTGTATCTTTGATCCTTTCTCTGTTTACTGAATTCAATCAGTGTACGCAAACCTCTTTCTTTAATTAACTTCAAATCAGCACCACCACTAGAGTAGCAAATAATACATGAAGGACGTTCTTCCATCTTATAAATTTGTAATATTCAATAGAAGTTTGTTACAACATTTTCAAGGTAATAGGAGAAGTAAAGGTGCAGAGTGTACAAATCTGCAATCACGAGTTTAAAAAAAAAATAATAATAATTTTTGAATTTAACAACAGTAATAACAAAATTAAATTTCAATAAAAAAAAAATTTCAATTGATCGAAGCCAAAAAATATTTGTAAATTGTTTTTATTTAAAAAATTTGTTTTTTTTTTTAGTTCAATTACAAAAAGGTCAGAATAAATACAAAAATTTGAAAAAATTTTTTTAATTTAAAAGTTTTTTTTTCATTTTAATAACAACTAGGTTTGAAGTACATATAAAAATTTGAAATACCTTCTTTAACGACTGCTGCTAATAATGCTGGAATCATATGGCAGCCAGTCTTGTAATTCTAAAGATGAAAAATTGATATAATACGAATACTCTTGTTTTGCATCTGGGCAGGAGAGTTCGTTTTTTTCTGGAAGTGCAACAAAAAATAATTTTGAGAACGAAATAAATGTCGTATTACTATAACTAATAACTGGTTTTCCAAAAATATGTTTTCTCATAGAACCACTTTTTTTAAATATTAAAGACTCAACAGATCTAATAGTAAACGCAATCTTATTGTATAGATTACTCACCTACTTTTTTTACACTATAAATAAGCCAAACAATGAAAATAAAAATCACAACTCCACACGTGCTTCTTGTTGGATTGAAAGACGGTTGGTTTACTAAGCCTAGCACAACACAAGAAATGGCGGTAAATCGGAGCAGCAGCTGATGCGATGCTGCGTGACGTCTGCTACTGCTCCAAAACGATCCTCTCCCCTGGGCCCTGACCCCTCCTTCTTTTGCTCTCAAGTCAAAGGAGCTCAGTGACTCAGTGTAGTTAATATCACTACCTGCTATTTCAAATTTTCAAATTCTACGCAGGTACACCAGAAACCAAACTATTATTAAAAAAATTTCAGATTTTTGTTTAGCAGTTGTAAAAATTTGTTAGAAATTAATGCCTTTTTTGATAAACAGAGAAATTACAACATTTTTTGTAAAAAAAAAGAATAAATATATTTAAAAAAAAATGTTTTTTTAAAGTTAAGTATCGATTATAATAGTTAAAAAAAATTTTTTTAAACAAAATTGCATGATTTTAACATTTTTTAAAATATGCCAAAAACGTTTATTGGAAGCAATTACATTGTCAATTACTAATTTTCGTATTGTTTATGATAAGAATTAATCTTAGTTTTCAGTTATTAGCGTGCTTAACATTAAAATCAAAATTTAATTGAAAATTTAAACAATAAGTACAAAATTTACAACAAATACAAAAAAAAATTGGTAAAAAAAAGTGATTTTTTGGGTTTTTTTTCATTTTTTTCGCCTTTTTCTTCTAAAATTAGTAGTATATTATTTAAAGTATATTAATTCTAAAGTATATTATTTTTTTTATTTCTTTCAAATCTTCACGTAATAACAAAAAAAATTAGACCCAAATGAAAATCGTAGAGCGTTTCAAACTAAGAAACTTTTCTCGTAAAGTCGACACCTTTTTTCACTTTAGCCACCTGTATTTTTTAAACGCTTCAATATTTTTATACAAAAAAATTATGGCTTATTTTACATTAAAAAAAACTTTACTTTGACCAAGTTTCATTAAGATACATCTATTTTTGTGACCAGGAAAAATAAAAAACAAAAAAACTCGTTTTTTGCGTTTATCTCGTAAATTATGAGGTGATGTAAAAAAATTTATAGAACAAAAGTTGTAGATTTTTTAATTATCTACAACTTTTACATTCAATTTTTTTTGATAAGATGTCTAGTTTCGCCGGAAATCGTAAAAAACAGTTACGCACCCCTAAAAATCAACCCCCTTCCACCCCAAAAACTCGAGCGCGGTTCGCTTTGATGTTTTTTCAATTCTTACCATATTTCCTTCCCCTTTCAATCATAAAATTACTGTAAGGAATTTTTTCCACTTTTACCCACTTTCAGACTTAGTACGACTGGCCTAGTCTGTTCGCTGGCTATGTGTACTTTAAAAAAAAACACCACTTTTAGCGTAATGTCTAAAAATACACATATTTAGTATTTAGCTCACTCGAAGGCCATTCGATGGATCATTACCAAATTTTGGCTCATGATTTTTTTTACTTAAACACTCTTGAAAAAACTATTAAGAAAGCCTAATTAATATTTTTAATTGTTTTCTCCACTATGAGCACTTTATAAAAATAACACTTTTTATACCTTTTTGATGTTATTTTTTTTTACACATTTAAATCAACTTGTTGGAACATTTTTATACTTATCTAATTTCTTTTAATAAAATAAACTGCAAATAACACTGCCTTGAGCACATTCCCATTAAAAGCTTGATCACATCACAATAAAACTTTTCCAAACAGCGCTATCAATGTACTACACACTTATATTCATAACTGTACAAGCAGATAAAAATGATTGTACACCTCAACACTTTGACACACACAAATCAAAATTTAAACTTCCTTGAATGAAGACCAGGTTATATTTTCAACTTTTTTGACCCACAGACTCACTAATGATTATTCGCTTTTGTACATCATTAGCTTTTGATCCATCGAATGGGCTTCGAGTGAGCTAAATACTAAATATGTGTATTTTTAGATATTACGCTAAAAATGGTGTTTTTTTAAAAGTTACATAGCCAGCGAACAGACTAAAAAGGCCCATTGGATGGAACTATTAATATTTTTCTACATCTTATGGTACAAGAAAACAATTCCCAAAGTTTGGTAGAGTTTGGTTTTCCGGAGGGTGTAGCCTCTCCTTGTAAGAAAAGAGCCAAGTTACAGTTTACAGTTTACAGTTTTTGCATATGTTATTGTGCCAGTTTCGCCTCTTCTTTTTTGCTGAAACTTGGTTAAGGTAGTCTTTGAAGGTTCCCAAATAAGCTCCAATGATTATTGCAGTGGCTTAATGGGATTTTATTCCATTGGGGAGCACTTACTTTGACTTGTGAGGACAGCGAAACCCATATTTGGGTATCACGGTCCCCACAGAAACTTTGCATCGACGACCGATTAGCGTAATGTTTTCATAAATTGTTGAAATAGTGCTATTTTTACTTTAGGGCAATCTCAAGGCTCGAAAGACTTGTAAAGCACAAGACGTATCACCAGTGAAATAACATATTTTGGCACACATATAACTAACATAATAAAGAATAAGCATCCAATTTCGAGGTTAGACTACGCCAAGATACTCGATGATTGCTAAAAATATATAGGTATACAAGCTGCTGCTCGAGGAACGTTTGCGCGTCGGGGATCCTCATGCACGACCGGTGAGGAGAGTCGTTCCTAATTTGTTCCCAGTGTAGCAGCCAAAGGCCAAATATTGCTTTTTTCTAAGACATCATTTTTTGCAAAAAAAAAAAAAAATTGACTGGTAAAATATTAATATTTTACTTGAAGCATAACCTAAAATGATCTATAATAGTCTGAATTTTTTTAAAATACCTCGAACAACTTAGAAAGTCAAAAAATTACAAAAAATTAATATTTTACCACTCAATTTTTTTCTTTTTTTTTTTTTTTTATTTGTAAGCAATGGTGCTTTTGGAAAAAAGCAATACTTAGCCTTTGTCTGCAACTTTTAGAATTCTTTTGAAATTCTGGGGTTAGTTCTGAGTTCATTTTACGATGAGCAATTTCACTTAATTTATTTTACATTTTTATTTATCTATTAATTATTTTTTATAAATATTTTTTTTCTACCATATAATTCCAGGTGGATGCGAATTTTTTTCAGGGGCTTACAAAACTTTTTTTATAATCTCCTGGATACTGAAAAAAATTCAAACCACAATTTTTTTGTCGACTGGTGGTTTATTTTACATTTAAAAAAAAGCAAAAATAAATTGAAAACTCACACGAAGCTCTTCGATGAAGCTGAAGGTGCTAGTTCGCCATAACCTAAAATTCCGCAACTTCAGCAAGCTGTATCTTTGAACCATGAGTTTTTACAGCTAAGTAGTAAGTGCCGATTGAGACTTTTAATAGAATTTTAATAGAATTCTCACTTCCCAATGCTGCACTTGATTAGGGTGTCGCTTATGTAGCTTTCCCCGTCAAACTTCACAAGCACACAGGTGACACTCTCTTCACCACCTTCCCCTCGCTCACCGATGGATAATTTTTTCGAAAATCTTTCACGATCATAGTATCACCCTCTTTGAATGACTCTACACGATTCTTTATAATATTTCACTTGATTTTCTTGTTCTAAAAAAATTGACGTTTTTAAATCAGTACGTAATAGTTGTAAAGTTGTCCTTAATTCACGACCATGCATCATTTTCGCTGGTGTTTCGCCCGTCGTACTATGTTCGGTTGTTCGGTACGCAAATAAAAATCTTTGCAACGCTGTTTGTACATTCATACCATCGCTTCTTATAATTGCTTTCATTTTACGCTTAAACGTTTTTACAAAATTTTCTGTCATGCCATTAGTTGCTGGATGCTTAGCAGCTGTATACGTATGCCGAATTCCTAACATTTTAAAATATTCTTGGCACTCTGCGCTTTTAAATTAAGTACCCGAATCTGTCACCATATGTATTGGCAACCCGTGTTTTTGCAAAAATTCGATTAAAAAACTCAATTGTCGCTGTTGCAGACATATTTTTTACAATATAGTATTCCAGCCACTTCAAATGTGCGTCTACAAGTAATTAAAATACATGACCAAAAAATGGTCCCTCAAAGTCCGCATGTACCCGTTGCCATGGTCTCTCTGGCCACGACCATGTTGATAAGACGACTTTTCTCAGTACGTCTCTCACCTCAGCACAATACTGACAATATTTTTCTTTAACTTCAAGCTGCTTATCTATGCCCGGCCATCAAACAATCGATCTTGCCAAACTTTTCATTTTTACAATCCCAAAATGATTTTCATACAATTTTTCCAAAATTTTCGCTCGTAATTTACTCGTTATCACAACACGTTGACCCCATACATTACAACCTTTTTCTAACGATAATTCATCTTTACGTATCGAATACGGTTTCATTTCATCCGGAAAATTTTTCTTTCTCCCGTCTGGCCATCCATGGATTACCATTCGCTTTACTAATTCGAGTACTTTATCTTTCACGGTTTCTCGCGCTATAACTTTATAATCTAAACACGTATTGAAATTTTGCATAACGTAATGTAGATAAGTATAATCATCAAACTGATCTAAAATTTCATTACCATCCTCGCTTTCGGTTGGTAATCTTGATAAAGTATCTGCCACGACATTTTCTTCAGATTGAATACATTAAATATCGTAATCAAAAGCTGTCAAAAAATATGCCCAACTTTGCAATCTACATCTTCGAAATACCTTTTTCAGGTCCAAAGATTCTATAAAGCGGTTTATTAGCAGTTCTCAAAATAAAATGTCTCGCGTACACATAATCATAAAATTTAATTACCCAGAGTACTATGGCAGCAGCTTCTTTCAATCAATCTGTAAATAATTTTCTTGCGCTTTACTCAATCTTTTCGATCCAAACGCTACAGGTTTTTCACTATCCTCATACGGTTGGCTCAAATAAGCACTCAAGCCTTTTGGTCCAGGGTCACACGTCAAAATTAATGTTTTTGCCGGATTGTAATTTACAACAATTTGTTTTATAGCTTTCTTCGCATCTTTGAAAGCCTGTTGACATTCATTCGTCCATACAAGATTTTTCACCTTATTAAAATCATATAATGGTGCTAACAGTTCTGCTCGATCTTTAAACATTCTACAATAATAATTAATTTTCCCGTTAAACAATTCTAACCCTTTTTTATTTTCCGGAGCTTTCATTTCATTTATAGCTTGAAATTTCTCCTCATCCACGCTTATTTCGTGCTCGTTAATTTTAAATCCTAAAGATGGTATTTGTTCCTGAAAAAATTTACATTTATCAACGCGTAATTTCAACCCGCTTTCTTTAATTTTTGCTAAGACTTTGTACAAATTTTCTAAATGTTCTTCGCTAGTCATACCCGTTATAAATATATCATCGACTACGATTGCCACATTTTTAATACCATTCAATAATTCTTCCATTTACTGTTGGAAAAATCCTGGCCCTGAACTTATACCGGGAAGCATTCTTTTGTCAATACGAGTCAATCGGCTTTTGGAAGCCGAGGACAACGGAAAAGTAGACCTACGTCCAGCAGACATGTGAAGATCTGGAAATCGATTTGTAGCAAATCTTGAGAAAGCTTACTCGTTTACGGAAGTTGAAACAATTATTGTTATTCGCGTCGCGCTTTGTTGTAGAATCGTAGTAAAAGAGTGCGGTGTTTATTTGAGAAATTGTCATTTCACGTCATCGCTTCTATAGGTGCGAGTGAGTGTGGATGCGTGTGAGTGTATTTAGTATACTGATATTGTAATAATTTTTTTTTTCTCGCGCGCGTAAACTGCAGGTAACAGTTGAAGGTTTGTGTGCGCGCGAAACTCGAACCGGAGAAAATCAATACTTTGTTGCGTTATTGATTTTGGACCATAGCCGTTCGAGGGTATTTTTACTTTATCATCGCGTTACTTATTGATTTTCAATTAGTTTCTTTTTAGGAATTGTTTTCTTTTATTATATTATTAAAATAAAATCCAAGACATTTTTATTCAGTGACCGGGGTTCCCACGCTCGATCCTCTAGCCCGCGCCCACTACCAAAATTATTGAGCAGTCTCGCCCTCCCAGGTGAGATAAATCGTGTAGGGATTAATTATCGCGGACGGGCCTTTTTCCTTATTTCAAGAAGATTGTCGGGGTGAAACCGACTGCAGTAACAGATTATAGAAGACGAGCGGCTAAGAAACGGACCATCATGGGTTGTATTCCAGAGTTCGCAGTTGCTAGTTCGAGGACTATAACAAAGTAAGTATAAAAAAAATAACAAACAGTAATCAATAATAAAATCCTGTCGAATGGTGCTTCTTGATTTACTTACCCTGAGTTTGAATTTTATTTTGAACGACTGTTGTAACTTCAATATTTTCGGTCGTACAGACCCACGAAATCATTTAAACTGATGGTTTCGATCTCAATTTAAATAATTGAAAAAAAATTAGCTGAAAAAAATTTGGATTAAATGAAAAAATCCCAACGAATGTAGGTTGAAAAAGCTTATTATACACTGCAGATTTCTTAAAAAAAAAAACACCAGAATTAATGTAATTGACTCAGAGAATAATGATATATTACTACACTGGTACACTATCTTTACAAGGGCGATTTTGAGACAGATTTTGAGCTTCTCGTAGAAGCTCTGGTTACGTGGTACACCGGTCTAGTAATGTATTTTCACTCATGCTAATCGAAAATAAGGAACAAAATTCCGATTCTCAAGTTAGATTGCGGGAAAAAAAATTATTGGATCTAGTACGTAATTATTTCAAGAGGAACTCCACAAATTGTAAGCAAAGCCGTTCAAAAATGCATGTTAAAAAACCGCATCTTTGCATTTTAATGAAACCATCGAACTGTTATAAATTTTTTAACCGTTTTTGGCCCTTGATCATAGTGAGGAAGTGTCACTCGATGGTCTGGTGAAATTTCCCTCTAAGGAGCCCAACAGGTAGCCTGTCATGTCATTCTCATCGGCAGGGTGGCCCACTCGTTTGGACACAGTCTCCCGCAGCGCGTGATTAGCCACATCTCCACCACGCTCGCATCCTTACAGATTAGTGGCTTAAAGGTGTCGGCGATGATCAGGAGATCGGCCATGTCAGCGAGAGGCAAGAGGCCTTCACCCGCATAGAGAAAGGGAAAAAATCCACTCGGCGTTCGTACCCCGGGGAAAATTCATCCATCTTTTGGCTGTTCTCTTCAGCTCTCTATCGGACTCCCCGAGACGACCCTTCCTCACGTTGGACCCCCTCAAGCCAAAGTTCATTCGTGGCAGGATAAAAGGGTATCGCGACAGAACGTCTAGCAACAAAACATCTGCGACAAAACATCTATGCGACAAAATATCTAGCGACAAAACATCTATTTAATTGAAAATATAGATAAAAATTTATTAATTATTATTTAAAATTGATGCTTATTACTATGTTTACAAATAATCTGCTTATGACTGCTCGCAATGTTTCATTCAACGCTGAGTCAGTCTGAAATTGTCTTTCATATCGTGAAGTTCCTTCGTATTAGTCTCAACTGTCTTTTGCATTGTTCATTAAAATGCCTTTGAGTTTCGTTATAAGTCAAAAAGGAAAAAAGAAACTTATTTATAATCAATTTGTTTACTTAGAGTATTTTAAAGGAACAGATTTTATACGTTGGAGATGTGCATTATATAGTAAAAAAAAGTGCCCAGCAAAAATATCAACGACTTCCGATAAGAGATCTGGTGAAGTATTGAAAAATCAAAGTCCTGTTATTCACAATCATTCTCCCGAAAAAAGTTATGTCGAAGCGGTCAAAGTGAAGAATAAAGTAAAAAAATTAGCTAGCAAAACAGCTGAGTCTTCGATGAATATAGTTTCATAGTGTACAAGTAATGAGTCTGCTACCACATCTGCTGCCTTACCAAAGAATAAATCTTTGTGTCGAGCGATTCAGCGCGAACGTGCGAAAACAGTTTTTTACAATATTTTTTACTATTTTATCAACCCTAATGATCTTTTTAATTGAGCTAAATTATAAAATAATTTTACATAAAAGCTATATTTCCTGCATAAAAAATATTCTTTATTAATATATATACTCTGAATTAACTGCTTCATGATAGAAATATTTCTAGTATAAGCTATAGTTTTTATTAGTATATTTCCTGAATTAACAGCTACATTTATTTTTTATATTTGATTTTTATCGATGATAGATATTTTGTCGCTACATGTTTTGTCGTTAGATATTTTGTCGCATAGACGTTTCGTCGTAGATGTTTTGTCGCAGATATTTTGTCGCTTAGATGTTGTGTCGTAGAACCGGATAAAAGTGGCGACTGCCTCAAGCTTCTGTCAGGGGACCAGGAGTGACTGATCAATAGATGGGATGTCCGCTGTCAGCTCTTCGATGGCAGCGTACAGCGTCTGTCTGATCTGAAAGCCCACTGGAGTGCCCAAGTGTTTGTATGCTTCACCAAGGTCTAAGGCGCGCATCTGCTCACCCTGAATGATGAACTGCGTTCTCTTGACTGCACTGGCACTCCTACCTTTTAGATGTAGTTTGGCAGATTTTGCAGGCTTGTAGGTAAGGCCAATAGCTCAGGCGATGGCGCAATGAGTGTCGAGTCATCCGCATAGTCAAGGTTGCTGAAGACCTACCCCGCCACTTCATAATCTCCTCCCGAAGCCACTACTGCCCTGCTCACAGGCTTCAGGGTGAGGCTAAAAACTATCAAACAACACCTTTGCTTTACACCTGAGTTGATGGGAATGGGTTCGGAGGTGCCTTTCGCTGTCATAACGCGGGTGGTGTCATAAGGTGGTGGCGCCATCGTTAGCCGAAGATATTCAATTCCTGATCGGTTCCGGGACCCTGTGTTACTCGATGGCACTGTTAATGGAGGCGTGGGGGGACCCAGTCAAACGCTCTTGTGAGGTCCAGCCACGCAACCACAACTTTTTTCCCCTTGGACCTCGCGTCGTGCAAAATCTCTTAAAGCACAAAATTGTGCTGGTGGCAACCCTCATACGGAAGGAAGCCTTTCTTAATCGATCTAATTCTATCATTGGCCATGACCCACGTAGTAAGGCGGTCCACGACGAACGAGGAGAGCAGTTTTGGGATCGTATCACCCGTCGCAATGGGCCGCCAGTGACCGGTTTAATCCCTCTCACCTTTCTTAAACAGTAGCACAGTGATAGAATTTTTCCAGCACTGTGGTACTGCACTAATCTAAGGCGAGCGTTGAAAAGTACCATCAGCATGTGATAGGGCTGTTCAAGACGAGATTATTATCCGGTCTAGATCTCGAAAAATTTTACCGGTCTCGTTTTTGGTCTCGGTCTTGGTATGGTCTCGGTATTGGTTTCAAAGTCTCGGTATCGGTCGTGATAATTTTATTAATCTGAAAGCTTAATAAAAAATTTTTTTAAATAAATAAATAACTTTTTTAATTAAACTAATCTCGATCAGCGCACAAGCGAGCTGAATTTTTAATTTCGATATCAAATTTTAATATTGAAAGTAAATAAGCGATAAATTTTATTTTTAGTTTAAAAAAAAGTAAGTTAAATGAGAAAATGCTCATAAAATTTTAATTACAATTAACTTGTAAATAATAACAACACTTAATTCATCTCATATCTTTTGTAACCCGCAACTCAGATCTGTTCGATATTTTTTTTTGTAAGAACCCTTATTTAATCTTATAGAATTCTACAACAAAATTTTTTCTATTTATTGAAACAAAGTATTCAAATATTAAAAAAAAACGAGTGTTGCGAATGAAACAGAGGGGGCAGCTCGCCCCCAGGCTCTCTTGCAGAGTGTGCTGCTTAGCCTCTCAGACAGGTATTTCACAGTGTCGAGAGGGACAGCACGCACTTCCTGAACCTCTTTTTTGCGGTTTGAACGATAGAGAGCCTGGATGCAAGCAGCCCTCCCCACACACGCCGTCCTATCATCATTAATACCTGGGATCTCTTCAGGTACCGGCTGGCCCTGTGACGCTGGCCTTCAGAATTTGCTCTCCTCAGACCTCGTCACCAGCCACCTCGCCTGTGAACGTTGAGCCTCCGGGAATGAGAACGCCGAACCTCCCGACTCGTCATCCTAGACAGAAATAAGGGCAGCCTTGTCCAGCTGAAGGGCGTCGAATGCTAGATTCGCCAGATCAACGAAAGCTCTCTGGTCAGCGAACGAACCATGGTTACGGCCTCCCCACCGGCTGCGTTGGCGAGGAGTTTGAACCGTAAGGTGCGTTTCATCTGGTTCTTCCAGGTCTGACGCGGTAGGAAAGTCGGTAGGGTCGGGGTAGTCTCCACTCAGTGGGGTATTAGAAAAAGGGATGCGCGTGGGAACCTCATCCTCTGGCCAAAAAAAAGAACCTGGTGCAGGATCTGATACGTCTCTGGCACCCCCCCCCCCCCCCGCGTCATAAGAGCCAGCAGGTTTTTTTTTACTTATTTATAGTCGAGACTTTTTATGCTCCATATGTGCTAATTGACGACTTGTTCCCTAAACTGCTTCGCATTAGCCCATGGTCCAAATAGACCATATGGAGTTAATCGAAAGATCAGCGCTGAACCGGTAGGCTCATGGGAAATTTGTCCCAAATATTGCCCCCAATCAGATAGTCTTGGATTAGACCAGCGCTGAACCGGGTGGCTCATTGGGAAATTATGCCCCAAATATTACCCCCGGTCGAGATGATCTTACGACCAGACCTGAAATGAAAGCCTCCGGTAAAACCGACTCCGAAGCAGTCAGGGTGAACGTAGGGATCGATTTTACCGGTGAAACTAACGAAGAAAATAATTTTCAGTTGGTTGCACCAAGGATCGAAGCCAAGACCCCTCGAACGACGTTGTTTCAGAAGCGAGCACGCTAACCACTGACCCAACGACCCAGGTTAGGGGGCTTCCGGAATATTCATGGTGGAGCATGGTGCTTCCGCAAAAAGTAGAAAACCTATGCCAATATTGCTACAAGCATCAAAATAATCAAAAATATTATGATTAAAAAAGTTGGGGGATATGGTAGCAGGGGGCTGGTTCATTGACTTCCTGGCGTTCGTGCTGGTGTCGACACGTTACTGCTAGCTCTACGTCTCCTCGAAAAGTGCCTCGAGACTGCCTGCTACTCCGGTGATGATGGCGATGCAGGGTTCTCCTCCCGCGTGCGGTGGCGTTCAGCCACAGCTGTTGGCTCCAGCTCCTCTCTAAAGGTGTCAAGTGTCAGCGGCGGTGGTGACGATGAGGCTGCCACATGAGCCGAAGGTTCAGCAGCAAGCGCTTATGTTGGTGACAGGTTGGGTCATCAACATGACCGGGCTGGTGATCGTAGTCGTCGTTGTATTTATTGCATGTCGTGACCACAGGGGTGGTGGCCGTCGCCGTAGCGTGAGGAACCAGGGGAATGGTGATGATGTGTGGCTGGTCTGGATGGCCGGTTCCGCCCGTATTGATGCTATGGTGAAACTCACTCTGACACCGGGTATGGTGGTGGTTGCCGGTGTTGATGGACTCACGACTCCAACTGCTGCGATGGTGATTGTGATTGCCGTGGTCCGGTCACTGTCCCCATGCCCCTAAGCATTGACCCTACCATCCTCTGAAAGCTGGTGCCGTCTTTTTGCATGCTGACGCGACCTTGCCTGAGGCGCTCAGCCCTCGTCAGTCAGACCAATGGCGATGGTGAATTTCTGGCAGAGGACGGAGACCGGGTAGTGAAGCTTATCTCATTGCCACTGGGATTACTTGCATCAGTGTTCCCTCTGCAGCCGACCGGTCTGACTCTGGCTGTAGTCGTATCCGCGGTCCTCCTGGGCGAGCTGCCGCGTGATGGAGCTTGTGCGTTGTCCTGGGAGGGTGTCGTGGTGCTGATAGCAACGTTGGGAGCTTCACTTTAGGCTGAAGTTCAGTCAACTTCACTTCAGTTCAGTGAAGTGAAGTAGATGATAAAAGTAAAAAAGTTTGTTTTCATTTGATAGAAATAGTGATTAGAGGGTGTTGATTTTCGTTTAAGAAGAAAGTTATAATCAGTGTATTATAGAAAGTATAATCAAAATTATCAATACAAAGTCATCATCTTAACTAATCAGTGGAAACAGTTGGAAAGCAAAAAAGAAGTTAAAAAAAATTCAAAAAAAAGGATCTTTCATCTTGTAAGTACATATAACCTGTAAGAGGTTAATATTTTTTCAATAAAGTTTAGTTTATGTTCATATTATGTCAATAATATTATGAAAAATATTATTGGCATAATATAATATAATTAATTAATTGTAGAAAAAAGCACCTTAATATATATAAAAGAATATATAACCTTTAAGAGGTTAATATTTTTTCAATAAAAGTGGGTCTATGTTTATATTATGTCAATAACATTTTGTTAAATGCTATTGAAATAATATAATAAAATAACTTAATGATAAGTAAACAAGTAAATTTTATTTTATTAATAACATTGATAAAAATAAACATAATGAAAGTTAAATGTAAAAGAAAAAAAAAATAGAAATTAATAAAAAAATGTTAAAATAAAGTTAAAATTTTTTCAAGAATTAAGTTTATTGATGTTAAGAGTAATTATGAAACAGATGATTGATAAAAACCAATGTCATTCAAAAATAAATGAAAAGAAAGTCTTTGCGATGGTTGTTTTGGTCTTGGAAGGAGTTTTATCAAAGAAAAAGTAAAAGAAAAGATGAGTATTTGAAAGAAGATAGTACGCTTTGCACCAAGTCTTGGTAATTTGTATTGGGTAATTGTTTTTATTAGTAGAGAGCTTGTCGAAGGAATATCACAACCTCTGGATGGAAAGTATTTTTATAGATGAGTAGATGATTGATTAGAAATTAATGTCATTCAAAAATAAATAAAAAGAAAGTCTTTGCGATGGTTGTTTTGGTCTTGGAAGGAGTTTTATTGAAGAAAAAGTAAAAGAAAAGATGAGTATTTGAAAGAAGATAGTACGCTTTGCACCAAGTCTTGGTAATTTGTATTGGGTAATTGTTTCTATTAGTACAGAGCTTGTCGAAGGAATATCACAACCTCTGGATGGCAAGTATTTTTATAGATGAGTAGATGATTGATTAGAAATTAATGTCATTCAAAAATAAATAAAAAGAAAGTCTTTGCGATGGTTGTTTTGGTCTTGGAAGGAGTTTTATTAAAGAAAAAGTAAAAGAAAAGATGAGTGAAAAAAAATAAATGAAAATTCCCCTATGCTTAAAAACCTTATTACTGTGAACGGAAGCATTTAAAATATTTATAAATAAATTAAAAATTAATAGAAAATCCCACAAGCTGGAAAACCCCATAACTATTGGATGTCGAGTTTGCATTATTTTTTTTGTAATTTAAAAATCAGTTTAAAATAACCTTAGTTCTAAAACCCCATAACGCGGAGCGTCGGGGTTCAGATTATTTTCTGATGAGAAAAAAAAAAAAACTCCCCCTAAGCTAAAAAACCCCATTACTGTGAAATGAAGCATTTAAATTATTTTTAAATAATTTTAAAATTAATAGAAAATCCCACAAGCTGAAAAACCCCATAACTATGAGGAGTCGAAATTAAATTATTTTTAAATAATTTAAAAATCAGTTTAAAATTACCTTAGTTCTAAAACTCCATATGAATCTAAAGTTCACAACGTTGCTAGCAACGAAATGAGCTTCAAAAAAAAATATTTATTATTATTACCAATTATCGTGTTGCAAATTTGTTTATGATGAATTAACGTTTGAAATGGCTTATTTTAACTACCAAAAAAGTTTCGCACCCACACACCTCGGGAAACTACCCCTATGGCAGAAAAAGGTACCACCACATTGAAAAAAATAATCTCCCAAGGCCAAATATTGTGTTGCAAATTCTTTTATTGCAGATTCTTGTTTGAAATAACTTACTTTATCTGAGAAAAAAGTAAAGCACCTCCTCACCTCGAGAAACTACCCCTACAGCGGAAATAGGTGCCGCCAAGATGAAAAAAATAATTTCCCCAAGCAAAATATTCTCTTGCAAAGTCTTTTATTGCAAATTGCAGTTTCAAATGACTCATTGTACCTTGGAAAAATATCTAGCACCCCCACACCTCGGGAAACTACCCCTATGGCAGAAATAGGTACCTGCATATTGAAAAAAATTAATCTCCCCAGGCCAAATATTATGTTGCAAATTCTTTTATTGCAGATTCTAGTTTAAAATGACCCACTTTAACCGAGATAAAAATTTAGCACCCCCACACCTCGGGAGACTACCCCTACAGCAGAAAAAAGTAACCGCCAAGATGAAAAAAATAATCTCCCCAAGCCAAATATTGTGTTGCAAATTTTTTTATTGCAGATTCTAGTTTAAATTGACTAACTTTAACCGAGAAAAAAATTTAGCACCCCCACACCGCGGGAAACTACCCTTACGGCGGAAAAAGGTACCTCCATATTGAAAAAATTTGTCTCCCCAGGCAAAATATTGTGCTGCAAATTCTTTTATTGCAGATTCTTGTTTATAAGAACTTACTTTATCTGAAAAAAAAATGTAGCACCTTTACACCTCGGGAAATACCATATTTGGCCTGGAGAGTTTATTTTTTTCAATATGGAGGTACCTATTTCCGCCGTAGGGGTTGTTTCCCGAGGTGTGGGGGTGCTAAATTTTTTTCCCAGGTTAAGTGAGTCATTTTAAACTGCAATTTGCAATAAAACTATTTGCAACAGAATATTTGACTTGAGAAGATTATTTTTTTCATCTTGGCGGTACCAATTTCCGCCGTAGGGGTAGTTTCCCGAGGTGTGGGGGTGCTAGATTTGCAACACAATAATTGGTAATAATAAAAATTTTTTTTTTTTAAGCTCATTTCGTTGCTAGCAACGTTGTGAACTTTTGATTCATAAACTCCATAACACGGAGCGTTAGCGTTCAGATTATTTTCTGATGAGAAAAAAAAAAAAAAAAATTCCCCTAAACTTGAAAACCCTATATCACATTATTTTTTTCGAAATTAGAAATTGATAAAAATTCCTCAAGCTGAAAAACCCCATAACTGTAGGGAGTCGAGTTTAAATTAATTTTTAATAATTTAAAAATCAGTTTAAAATTACCTTAGTGCTGAAACCCCATAACACGGAGCGTTGGGGTTCAGATTATTTTCTGATGAGAAAAAAAAAAAAACTCCCCCTAAGCTAAAAAACCACATTACTGTGAAATGAAGCATTTAAATTATTTTTAAATAATTTTAAAATTAATAGAAAATCCCACAAGCTGAAAAACCCCATAACTGTAGGGAGTCGAGTTTGCATTATTTGTTTTGTAATTGAAAAATAAGTTTAAAATAAAACCTTAGTTCTAAAACTCCATTACACGGAGCGTTGGGTTTCAGATTATTTTCTGGTGAGAAAAAAAAAAAAAAAAAAAAAAACTCCCCCTAAGCTGAAAAACCCCATAACTGTAGGGAGTCGAGTTTGCATTATTTGTTTTGTGATTGAAAAATAAGTTTAAAATAAAACCTTAATTCTAAAACTCCATAACACGGAGCGTTGGGGTTCAGATTATTTTCTGGTGAGAAAAAACAAAAAAAAAATCCCCCTAAGCTAAAAAGCCCCATTACTGTGAAATGTAGCATTTAAATTATTTTTTAATAATTTTAAAATTAATAGAAAATCCCACAAGCTGAAAAACCCCATAACTGTAGGGAGTCGAGTTTGCATTATTTGTTTTGTAATTGAAAAATAAGTTTTATATAAAACCTTAGTTCTAAAACTCCATTACACGGAGCGTTGGGGTTCAGATTATTGGGAGTTTTCTTTTTTTTTTTTTTTTTTCTCATCAGAAAATAATCTGAACCCTAACGCTCCGTGTTATGGGGTTTCAGCACTAAGGTAATTTTATACTGATTATTAAAAAATAATTTAAACTCGACTCCCTACAGTTATGGGGTTTTTCAGCTTGTGGGATTTCCTATTAATTTTAAAATTATTTAAAAATAATTTAAATGCTACATTTCACAGTAATGGGGTTTTTTAGCTTAGGGGGAGTTTTTTTTTTTTTTTTCTCACCAGAAAATAATCTGAACCCCAACGCTCCGTGTTATGGAGTTTTTGAATTAAGGTTTTATTTTAAACTTATTTTTCAATCACAAAACAAATAATGCAAATTCGACTCCCTACAGTTATGGGGTTTTTCAGCTTGTGGGATTTTCTATTAATTTCAAAATTATTTAAAAATAATTTAAATGGTACATTTCACAGTAATGGGGTTTTTTAGCTTAGGGGGAGTTTTTTTTTTTTTTTTTCTCACCAGAAAATAATCTGAAACCCAACGCTCCGTGTAATGGAGTTTTAGAACTAAGGTAATTTTAAACTGATTTTTAAATTATTTAAAAATAATTTAATTTCGACTCCCCATAGTTATGGGGTTTTTCAGCTTGTGGGATTTTCTATTAATTTTAAAATTATTTAAAAATAATTTAAATGCTTCATTTCACAGTAATGGGGTTTTTTAGCTTAGGGGGAGTTTTTTTTTTTTTTCTCATCAGAAAATAATCTGAACCCCAACGCTCCGCGTTATGGGGTTTTAGAACAAAGGTTATTTTAAACTGATTTTTAAATTACAAAAAAAATAATGCAAACTCGACATCCAATAGTTATGGGGTTTTCCAGCTTGTGGGATTTTCTATTAATTTTTAATTTATTTTTAAATATTTTAAATGCTTCCGTTCACAGTAATAAGGTTTTTAAGCATAGGGGAATTTTCATTTATTTTTTTTCACTCATCTTTTCTTTTACTTTTTCTTTTATAAAACTCCTTCCAAGACCAAAACAACCATCGCAACGACTTTCTTTTTATTTATTTTTGAATGACATTAATTTCTAATCAATCATCTACTCATCTATAAAAATACTTGCCATCCAGAGGTTGTGATATTCCTTCGACAAGCTCTCTACTAATAAAAACAATTACCCAATACAAATTACCAAGACTTGGTGCAAAGCGTACTATCTTCTTTCAAATACTCATCTTTTCTTTTACCTTTTCTTTAATAAAACTCCTTCCAAGACCAAGACAACCATCGCAAAGACTTTCTTTTTATTTATTTTTGAATGACATTAATTTCTGATCAATCATCTACTCATCTATAAAAATACTTGCCATCCAGAGGTTGTGATATTCCTTCGACAAGCTCTCTACTAATAGAAACAATTACCCAATACAAATTACCAAGACTTGGTGCAAAGTGTACTATCTCCTTTCAAATACTCATCTTTTCTTTTACTTTTTCTTTAATAAAACTCCTTCCAAGACCAAAACAACCATCGCAAAGACTTTCTTTTCATTTATTTTTGAATGACATTAGTTTTTAATCATTCATCTGTTTCATAATTACTCTTAACATCAATAAACTTAATTCTTGAAAAAATTTTAACTTTATTTTAACATTTTTTTATTAATTTCTATTTTTTTTTTCTTTTACATTTAACTTTCATTATGTTTATTTTTATCAATGTTTTTAATAAAATAAAATTTACTTGTTTACTTATCATTAAGTTATTTTATTATATTATTTCAATAGCATTTAACAAAATGTTATTGACATAATATAAACATAGACCAACTTTTATTGAAAAAATATTAACCTCTTAAAGGTTACATATTCTTTTATATATATTAAGGTGCTTTTTTCTACAATTAATTAATTATATTATATTATGCCAATAATATTTTTCATAATATTATTGACATAATATGAACATAAACTAAACTTTATTGAAAAAATATTAACCTCTTACAGGTTATATGTACTTACAAGATGAAAGATCCTTTTTTTTGAATTTTTTTTAACTTCTTTTTTGCTTTCCAACTGTTTCCACTGATTATAACTTTCTTCATAAACGAAAATCAACACCCTCTAATCACTATTTCTATCAAATGAAAACAAACTTTTTTACTTTTATCATCTACTTCACTTCACTGAACTGAAGTGAAGTTGACTGAACTTCAGCCTAAAGTGAAGCTCCCAACGTTGGGCTGATAGTGAACAGGGCCGCATGTTTAGCCGTGGCCGGGTCACGGGTCACTGGTGGTATTGTATCACGACTCTCTCTACTGCTCTCGAAGGCCTTGATCCACTTCTCAATGGTTGGCGCAGAGGCTTTCAAGCGGTTAATCTTGGCGTTTTTGTGGCCCTGTCAGTGGAGTTCTAGGGCCTGGACCGTGTTCAGATACCTGCTCAGATACGTCTGCTGGTGCTTTGTTGGGCACCTCTGGCCAGGATGCCCGGCGCTGTTATGTGGGCATTAGGTGGCTGGATTTGTGGTCAAAGAAACCCTCTCTGCAGTGGAGGGCGTATAGATGGCAAGGGTGCCCTCCTTGTCGGGTTCACATGCCTAGGTGGCGAGAGTGGAGGGAGAGTAGCAGTACGCATACTTTGGCCTGCCGTCGCTGATGTTGTGGAGTAGATGGTCCTACTGACGAATGCTGCACGCATTGTCCTGGCAGGCTGGGTGCCGATGCTGGGTGTAGCTACGTCGCCCATCGCGAGTTGTTGTAACCCCGCCATATCCCGCTTGGCTTCCTTGGTGAAAAGTAAGATGCTCGGAAGCACACAGCCTGTATGCCTCAAACGCGCATTCTGCATTTTTGGAGTAGGCTGGCACAGCGCAGCCACCTAGCTGTTGAAGGAGTCATTGGCAGAAGAGTGCTGCCATCTAGCAACAGAAGTCAAACCTCTTCGGTAACACTACCCGAAGGTGCTGACATCTAGCGGTCAAGGCCAAACTAGCTGGGATAGGCGAGGTGCAAAAGAAGCTGTGACTTCTCTAACTTCAAAGCACAAATGACAAAGTTTATCACATAAAAAAACAGTCAACCACCACACAAAACGAGGATCAAGATTGTGCCTACAAAAGATAAATGTTTACTTTATACAATACACAACCCTTGACATAGAAAAAGGCGCAGAACATCGTACGTTCTTAGAAGGGAACGAAGCACACTCTCGAAGCTTCTTACCTCGTTGACGAGCAGACGACTTACTCCAAACGTTTGATATTATATAACTTCAATCATTGAGAATTAAAATTAAATTTTTTTTTTTTTTTCATTTTCAACTCTCAAAGTTTATGGATTGTTCAATTCTAACATCTTAATGTATCATATTTTTTATGTATTTTTATGTGGACGTGGATGCTCAAAGTTAGTGACTTCCACAATTAATATATGGGTCAAAATAATACTTTTCGACAAATCGGCCCGCACGAGGTTCACCGATTTTTCTTAAATTTTTTATGGTAAAAGTTCTATTCAATAGAAGACTTTTGCCACAAACTAGAGGTCTCCATCTCATTTCTGCTTGGCGGTAGATTTTTTCAAAGATTAAAAAATGGCCTATTTTTCAGCTATTTTAAGGTATTTTAAGGTATTTTTTGAAAAATTGTAACTTTTGATCAAAATGTATTTTTATATATTATTAATGCCAAACGCCAATTCTAGTATTGAATCTTCTTATAAATAAACGAACAATGATCAAATGTCATCGATTTAAAATTGTTGTGATTGGTTTCAGTGTAAAAATCGTGATATTAAAGTTAATGAGAAATTTTTTTAATACTTTCTTGAAGATGAAAGATAAAAGTTCAACACTTAATTACAGAAAAATTTTATCTATATTTTATTTTTTTTTTTTTTACTGAAGTGTGAACAAAGCCCATGGTTGTAAACTCGAGTCGAGAATCCAATATCGAGTAACTCGAGTCGAGTCGAGTCAAGTCTTGTCTACGCACAGCAGCTTATGCTTGTAACCTGCATACGCACAAGAAGTTTTTATAACAGAAGGGAGAAAAAATATTTCGGAGAAAGTTAGGACTCCGGAGGGGTCAGGGCGGACACCTGGTGCACCTGGTGATACTTACAACTTGGAGATGATTTCCCCAGGAAGTTTGGACTCCGGAGGGGCCAAAGTGGACCCTCGGTGCACCTGGTGATACTGACGCCTTGGAGACGATTTCCCCAGGGAGTTTGGACACCAAAGGGACCAGGGTGGACACCTGGTGCAACTGGTATTAATTACGCCTTGGAGATGATTTCCCCAGGAAGTGTGGACTTCGGAGGAGTCAGGGCGGACACCTGGTGCACCTGGTGATACTGACAACTTGGAGATGATTTCCCCAGGAAGTTTGGACTCCGGAGGGGCCAAAGTGGACACTCGGAGCACCTGGTGATACTGACGCCTTGGAGACGATTTCCCCAGGGAGTTTGGACACCAAAGGGACCAGGGTGGACACCTGGTGCAACTGGTATTAATTACGCCTTGGAGATGATTTCCCCAGGGAGTTTGGACTCGTCTCCAAGGCGTCAGTATCACCAGGTGCACCGAGTGTCCACCCTGGCTCCTCCGGAGTCCAAACTCCCTGGGGAAATCGTCTTCAAGGCGTAAGTATCACCAGGTGCACCAGGTGTCCGCCCTGACTCCTCCGAAGTCCAAACTTCCTGGGGAAATCATCTCCAAGGCGTAATTAATACCAGTTGCACCAGGTGTCCACCCTGGTCCCTTTGGTGTCCAAACTCCCTGGGGAAATCGTCTCCAAGGCGTCAGTATCACCAGGTGCACCGAGGGTCCACTTTGGCCCCTCCGGAGTCCAAACTTCCTGGGGAAATCATCTCCAAGTTGTAAGTATCACCAGGTGCACCAGGTGTCCGCCCTGACCCCTCCGGAGTCCTAACTTTCTCCGAAATATTTTTTCTCCCTTCTGTTATAAAAACTTCTTGTGCGTATGCAGGTTACAAGCATAAGCTGCTGTGCGTAAACTAGACTTGACTCGACTCGACTCGAGTTACTCGATATTGGATTCTCGACTCGAGTTTACAACCATGGGCTTTGTTCACACTTCAGTAAAAAAAAAAAAAAATAAAATATAGATAAAATTTTTCTGTAATTAAAGTGTTGAACTTTTATCTTTCATTTTCAAGAAAGTATTAAAAAAATTTCTCATTAACTTTAATATCACGATTTTTACACTTTGTCATTTGTGCTTTGAAGTTAGAGAAGTCACAGCTTCTTTTGCACCTCGCCTATCCCAGCTAGTTTGGCCTTGACCGCTAGATGTCAGCACCTTCGGGTAGTGTTACCGAAGAGGTTTGACTTCTGTTGCTAGATGGCAGCACTCTTCTGCCAATGACTCCTTCAACAGCTAGGTGGCTGCGCTGTGCCAGCCTACTCCAAAAATGCAGAATGCGCGTTTGAGGCATACAGGCTGTGTGCTTCCGAGCATCTTACTTTTCACCAAGGAAGCCAAGCGGGATATGGCGGGGTTACAACAACTCGCGATGGGCGACGTAGCTACACCCAGCATCGGCACCCAGCCTGCCAGGACAATGCGTGCAGCATTCGTCAGTAGGACCATCTACTCCACAACATCAGCGACGGCAGGCCAAAGTATGCGTACTGCTACTCTCCCTCCACTCTCGCCACCTAGGCATGTGAACCCGACAAGGAGGGCACCCTTGCCATCTATACGCCCTCCACTGCAGAGAGGGTTTCTTTGACCACAAATCCAGCCACCTAATGCCCACATAACAGCGCCGGGCATCCTGGCCAGAGGTGCCCAACAAAGCACCAGCAGACGTATCTGAGCAGGTATCTGAACACGGTCCAGGCCCTAGAACTCCACTGACAGGGCCACAAAAACGCCAAGATTAACCGCTTGAAAGCCTCTGCACCAACCATTGAGAAGTGGATCAAGGCCTTCGAGAGCAGTAGAGAGAGTCGTGATACAATACCACCAGTGACCCGTGACCCGGCCACGGCTAAACATGCGGCCCTGTTCACTATCAGCACCACGACACCCTCCCAGGACAACGCACAAGCTCCATCACGCGGCAGCTCGCCCAGGAGGACCGCGGATACGACTACAGCCAGAGTCAGACCGGTCGGCTGCAGAGGGAACACTGATGCAAGTAATCCCAGTGGCAATGAGATAAGCTTCACTACCCGGTCTCCGTCCTCTGCCAGAAATTCACCATCGCCATTGGTCTGACTGACGAGGGCTGAGCGCCTCAGGCAAGGTCGCGTCAGCATGCAAAAAGACGGCACCAGCTTTCAGAGGATGGTAGGGTCAATGCTTAGGGGCATGGGGACAGTGACCGGACCACGGCAATCACAATCACCATCGCAGCAGTTGGAGTCGTGAGTCCATCAACACCGGCAACCACCACCATACCCGGTGTCAGAGTGAGTTTCACCATAGCATCAATACGGGCGGAACCGGCCATCCAGACCAGCCACACATCATCACCATTCCCCTGGTTCCTCACGCTACGGCGACGGCCACCACCCCTGTGGTCACGACATGCAATAAATACAACGACGACTACGATCACCAGCCCGGTCATGTTGATGACCCAACCTGTCACCAACATAAGCGCTTGCTGCTGAACCTTCGGCTCATGTGGCAGCCTCATCGTCACCACCGCCGCTGACACTTGACACCTTTAGAGAGGAGCTGGAGCCAACAGCTGTGGCTGAACGCCACCGCACGCGGGAGGAGAACCCTGCATCGCCATCATCACCGGAGTAGCAGGCAGTCTCGAGGCACTTTTCGAGGAGACGTAGAGCTAGCAGTAACGTGTCGACACCAGCACGAACGCCAGGAAGTCAATGAACCAGCCCCCTGCTACCATATCCCCCAACTTTTTTAATCATAATATTTTTGATTATTTTGATGCTTGTAGCAATATTGGCATAGGTTTTCTACTTTTTGCGGAAGCACCATGCTCCACCATGAATATTCCGGAAGCCCCCTAACCTGGGTCGTTGGGTCAGTGGTTAGCGTGCTCGCTTCTGAAACAACGTCGTTCGAGGGGTCTTGGCTTCGATCCTTGGTGCAACCAACTGAAAATTATTTTCTTCGTTAGTTTCACCGGTAAAATCGATCCCTACGTTCACCCTGACTGCTTCGGAGTCGGTTTTACCGGAGGCTTTCATTTCAGGTCTGGTCGTAAGATCATCTCGACCGGGGGTAATATTTGGGGCATAATTTCCCAATGAGCCACCCGGTTCAGCGCTGGTCTAATCCAAGACTATCTGATTGGGGGCAATATTTGGGACAAATTTCCCATGAGCCTACCGGTTCAGCGCTGATCTTTCGATTAACTCCATATGGTCTATTTGGACCATGGGCTAATGCGAAGCAGTTTAGGGAACAAGTCGTCAATTAGCACATATGGAGCATAAAAAGTCTCGACTATAAATAAGTAAAAAAAAACCTGCTGGCTCTTATGACGCGGGGGGGGGGGTGCCAGAGACGTATCAGATCCTGCACCAGGTTCTTTTTTTTGGCCAGAGGATGAGGTTCCCACGCGCATCCCTTTTTCTAATACCCCACTGAGTGGAGACTACCCCGACCCTACCGACTTTCCTACCGCGTCAGACCTGGAAGAACCAGATGAAACGCACCTTACGGTTCAAACTCCTCGCCAACGCAGCCGGTGGGGAGGCCGTAACCATGGTTCGTTCGCTGACCAGAGAGCTTTCGTTGATCTGGCGAATCTAGCATTCGACGCCCTTCAGCTGGACAAGGCTGCCCTTATTTCTGTCTAGGATGACGAGTCGGGAGGTTCGGCGTTCTCATTCCCGGAGGCTCAACGTTCACAGGCGAGGTGGCTGGTGACGAGGTCTGAGGAGAGCAAATTCTGAAGGCCAGCGTCACAGGGCCAGCCGGTACCTGAAGAGATCCCAGGTATTAATGATGATAGGACGGCGTGTGTGGGGAGGGCTGCTTGCATCCAGGCTCTCTATCGTTCAAACCGCAAAAAAGAGGTTCAGGAAGTGCGTGCTGTCCCTCTCGACACTGTGAAATACCTGTCTGAGAGGCTAAGCAGCACACTCTGCAAGAGAGCCTGGGGGCGAGCTGCCCCCTCTGTTTCATTCGCAACACTCGTTTTTTTTTAATATTTGAATACTTTGTTTCAATAAATAGAAAAAATTTTGTTGTAGAATTCTATAAGATTAAATAAGGGTTCTTACAAAAAAAAATATCGAACAGATCTGAGTTGCGGGTTACAAAAGATATGAGATGAATTAAGTGTTGTTATTATTTACAAGTTAATTGTAATTAAAATTTTATGAGCATTTTCTCATTTAACTTACTTTTTTTTAAACTAAAAATAAAATTTATCGCTTATTTACTTTCAATATTAAAATTTGATATCGAAATTAAAAATTCAGCTCGCTTGTGCGCTGATCGAGATTAGTTTAATTAAAAAAGTTATTTATTTATTTAAAAAAATTTTTTATTAAGCTTTCAGATTAATAAAATTATCACGACCGATACCGAGACTTTGAAACCAATACCGAGACCATACCAAGACCGAGACCAAAAACGAGACCGGTAAAATTTTTCGAGATCTAGACCGGATAATAATCTCGTCTTGAACAGCCCTATCACATGCTGATGGTACTTTTCAACGCTCGCCTTAGATTAGTGCAGTACCACAGTGCTGGAAAAATTCTATCACTGTGCTACTGTTTAAGAAAGGTGAGAGGGATTAAACCGGTCACTGGCGGCCCATTGCGACGGGTGATACGATCCCAAAACTGCTCTCCTCGTTCGTCGTGGACCGCCTTACTACGTGGGTCATGGCCAATGATAGAATTAGATCGATTAAGAAAGGCTTCCTTCCGTATGAGGGTTGCCACCAGCACAATTTTGTGCTTTAAGAGATTCTGCACGACGCGAGGTCCAAGGGGAAAAAAGTTGTGGTTGCGTGGCTGGACCTCACAAGAGCGTTTGACTGGGTCCCCCCACGCCTCCATTAACAGTGCCATCGAGTAACACAGGGTCCCGGAACCGATCAGGAATTGAATATCTTCGGCTAACGATGGCGCCACCACCTTATGACACCACCCGCGTTATGACAGCGAAAGGCACCTCCGAACCCATTCCCATCAACTCAGGTGTAAAGCAAAGGTGTTGTTTGATAGTTTTTAGCCTCACCCTGAAGCCTGTGAGCAGGGCAGTAGTGGCTTCGGGAGGAGATTATGAAGTGGCGGGGTAGGTCTTCAGCAACCTTGACTATGCGGATGACTCGACACTCATTGCGCCATCGCCTGAGCTATTGGCCTTACCTACAAGCCTGCAAAATCTGCCAAACTACATCTAAAAGGTAGGAGTGCCAGTGCAGTCAAGAGAACGCAGTTCATCATTCAGGGTGAGCAGATGCGCGCCTTAGACCTTGGTGAAGCATACAAACACTTGGGCACTCCAGTGGGCTTTCAGATCAGACAGACGCTGTACGCTGCCATCGAAGAGCTGACAGCGGACATCCCATCTATTGATCAGTCACTCCTGGTCCCCTGACAGAAGCTTGAGGCAGTCGCCACTTTTATCCGGTTCTACGACACAACATCTAAGCGACAAAATATCTGCGACAAAACATCTACGACGAAACGTCTATGCGACAAAATATCTAACGACAAAACATGTAGCGACAAAATATCTATCATCGATAAAAATCAAATATAAAAAATAAATGTAGCTGTTAATTCAGGAAATATACTAATAAAAACTATAGCTTATACTAGAAATATTTCTATCATGAAGCAGTTAATTCAGAGTATATATATTAATAAAGAATATTTTTTATGCAGGAAATATAGCTTTTATGTAAAATTATTTTATAATTTAGCTCAATTAAAAAGATCATTAGGGTTGATAAAATAGTAAAAAATATTGTAAAAAACTGTTTTCGCACGTTCGCGCTGAATCGCTCGACACAAAGATTTATTCTTTGGTAAGGCAGCAGATGTGGTAGCAGACTCATTACTTGTACACTATGAAACTATATTCATCGAAGACTCAGCTGTTTTGCTAGCTAATTTTTTTACTTTATTCTTCACTTTGACCGCTTCGACATAACTTTTTTCGGGAGAATGATTGTGAATAACAGGACTTTGATTTTTCAATACTTCACCAGATCTCTTATCGGAAGTCGTTGATATTTTTGCTGGGCACTTTTTTTTACTATATAATGCACATCTCCAACGTATAAAATCTGTTCCTTTAAAATACTCTAAGTAAACAAATTGATTATAAATAAGTTTCTTTTTTCCTTTTTGACTTATAACGAAACTCAAAGGCATTTTAATGAACAATGCAAAAGACAGTTGAGACTAATACGAAGGAACTTCACGATATGAAAGACAATTTCAGACTGACTCAGCGTTGAATGAAACATTGCGAGCAGTCATAAGCAGATTATTTGTAAACATAGTAATAAGCATCAATTTTAAATAATAATTAATAAATTTTTATCTATATTTTCAATTAAATAGATGTTTTGTCGCTAGATATTTTGTCGCATAGATGTTTTGTCGCAGATGTTTTGTTGCTAGACGTTCTGTCGCGATACCCTTTTATCCTGCCACGAATGAACTTTGGCTTGAGGGGGTCCAACGTGAGGAAGGGTCGTCTCGGGGAGTCCGATAGAGAGCTGAAGAGAACAGCCAAAAGATGGATGAATTTTCCCCGGGGTACGAACGCCGAGTGGATTTTTTCCCTTTCTCTATGCGGGTGAAGGCCTCTTGCCTCTCGCTGACATGGCCAATCTCCTGATCATCGCCGACACCTTTAAGCCACTAATCTGTAAGGATGCGAGCGTGGTGGAGATGTGGCTAATCACGCGCTGCGGGAGACTGTGTCCAAACGAGTGGGCCACCCTGCCGATGAGAATGACATGACAGGCTACCTGTTGGGCTCCTTAGAGGGAAATTTCACCAGACCATCGAGTGACACTTCCTCACTATGATCAAGGGCCAAAAACGGTTAAAAAATTTATAACAGTTCGATGGTTTCATTAAAATGCAAAGATGCGGTTTTTTAACATGCATTTTTGAACGGCTTTGCTTACAATTTGTGGAGTTCCTCTTGAAATAATTACGTACTAGATCCAATAATTTTTTTTCCCGCAATCTAACTTGAGAATCGGAATTTTGTTCCTTATTTTCGATTAGCATGAGTGAAAATACATTACTAGACCGGTGTACCACGTAACCAGAGCTTCTACGAGAAGCTCAAAATCTGTCTCAAAATCGCCCTTGTAAAGATAGTGTACCAGTGTAGTAATATATCATTATTCTCTGAGTCAATTACATTAATTCTGGTGTTTTTTTTTTTAAGAAATCTGCAGTGTATAATAAGCTTTTTCAACCTACATTCGTTGGGATTTTTTCATTTAATCCAAATTTTTTTCAGCTAATTTTTTTTCAATTATTTAAATTGAGATCGAAACCATCAGTTTAAATGATTTCGTGGGTCTGTACGACCGAAAATATTGAAGTTACAACAGTCGTTCAAAATAAAATTCAAACTCAGGGTAAGTAAATCAAGAAGCACCATTCGACAGGATTTTATTATTGATTACTGTTTGTTATTTTTTTTATACTTACTTTGTTATAGTCCTCGAACTAGCAACTGCGAACTCTGGAATACAACCCATGATGGTCCGTTTCTTAGCCGCTCGTCTTCTATAATCTGTTACTGCAGTCGGTTTCACCCCGACAATCTTCTTGAAATAAGGAAAAAGGCCCGTCCGCGATAATAAATCCCTACACGATTTATCTCACCTGGGAGGGCGAGACTGCTCAATAATTTTGGTAGTGGGCGCGGGCTAGAGGATCGAGCGTGGGAACCCCGGTCACTGAATAAAAATGTCTTGGATTTTATTTTAATAATATAATAAAAGAAAACAATTCCTAAAAAGAAACTAATTGAAAATCAATAAGTAACGCGATGATAAAGTAAAAATACCCTCGAACGGCTATGGTCCAAAATCAATAACGCAACAAAGTATTGATTTTCTCCGGTTCGAGTTTCGCGCGCACACAAACCTTCAACTGTTACCTGCAGTTTACGCGCGCGAGAAAAAAAAAATTATTACAATATCAGTATACTAAATACACTCACACGCATCCACACTCACTCGCACCTATAGAAGCGATGACGTGAAATGACAATTTCTCAAATAAACACCGCACTCTTTTACTACGATTCTACAACAAAGCGCGACGCGAATAACAATAATTGTTTCAACTTCCGTAAACGAGTAAGCTTTCTCAAGATTTGCTACAAATCGATTTCCAGATCTTCACATGTCTGCTGGACGTAGGTCTACTTTTCCGTTGTCCTCGGCTTCCAAAAGCCGATTGACTCGTATTGACAAAAGAATGCTTCCCGGTATAAGTTCAGGGCCAGGATTTTTCCAACAGTAAATGGAAGAATTATTGAATGGTATTAAAAATGTGGCAATCGTAGTCGATGATATATTTATAACGGGTATGACTAGCGAAGAACATTTAGAAAATTTGTACAAAGTCTTAGCAAAAATTAAAGAAAGCGGGTTGAAATTACGCGTTGATAAATGTAAATTTTTTCAGGAACAAATACCATCTTTAGGATTTAAAATTAACGAGCACGAAATAAGCGTGGATGAGGAGAAATTTCAAGCTATAAATGAAATGAAAGCTCCGGAAAATAAAAAAGGGTTAGAATTGTTTAACGGGAAAATTAATTATTATTGTAGAATGTTTAAAGATCGAGCAGAACTGTTAGCACCATTATATGATTTTAATAAGGTGAAAAATCTTGTATGGACGAATGAATGTCAACAGGCTTTCAAAGATGCGAAGAAAGCTATAAAACAAATTGTTGTAAATTACAATCCGGCAAAAACATTAATTTTGACGTGTGACCCTGGACCAAAAGGCTTGAGTGCTTATTTGAGCCAACCGTATGAGGATAGTGAAAAACCTGTAGCGTTTGGATCGAAAAGATTGAGTAAAGCGCAAGAAAATTATTTACAGATTGATTGAAAGAAGCTGCTGCCATAGTACTCTGGGTAATTAAATTTTATGATTATGTGTACGCGAGACATTTTATTTTGAGAACTGCTAATAAACCGCTTTATAGAATCTTTGGACCTGAAAAAGGTATTTCGAAGATGTAGATTGCAAAGTTGGGCATATTTTTTGACAGCTTTTGATTACGATATTTAATGTATTCAATCTGAAGAAAATGTCGTGGCAGATACTTTATCAAGATTACCAACCGAAAGCGAGGATGGTAATGAAATTTTAGATCAGTTTGATGATTATACTTATCTACATTACGTTATGCAAAATTTCAATACGTGTTTAGATTATAAAGTTATAGCGCGAGAAACCGTGAAAGATAAAGTACTCGAATTAGTAAAGCGAATGGTAATCCATGGATGGCCAGACGGGAGAAAGAAAAATTTTCCGGATGAAATGAAACCGTATTCGATACGTAAAGATGAATTATCGTTAGAAAAAGGTTGTAATGTATGGGGTCAACGTGTTGTGATAACGAGTAAATTACGAGCGAAAATTTTGGAAAAATTGTATGAAAATCATTTTGGGATTGTAAAAATGAAAAGTTTGGCAAGATCGATTGTTTGATGGCCGGGCATAGATAAGCAGCTTGAAGTTAAAGAAAAATATTGTCAGTATTGTGCTGAGGTGAGAGACGTACTGAGAAAAGTCGTCTTATCAACATGGTCGTGGCCAGAGAGACCATGGCAACGGGTACATGCGGACTTTGAGGGACCATTTTTTGGTCATGTATTTTAATTACTTGTAGACGCACATTTGAAGTGGCTGGAATACTATATTGTAAAAAATATGTCTGCAACAGCGACAATTGAGTTTTTTAATCGAATTTTTGCAAAAACACGGGTTGCCAATACATATGGTGACAGATTCGGGTACTTAATTTAAA
This sequence comes from Encarsia formosa, assembly GCA_038277355.1. Classification (NCBI taxonomy): domain Eukaryota; kingdom Metazoa; phylum Arthropoda; class Insecta; order Hymenoptera; family Aphelinidae; genus Encarsia; species Encarsia formosa. The sequence continues at coordinate 26,365,968 of CM076187.1, forward strand.
AGCGCAGAGTGCCAAGAATATTTTAAAATGTTAGGAATTCGGCATACGTATACAGCTGCTAAGCATCCAGCAACTAATGGCATGACAGAAAATTTTGTAAAAACGTTTAAGCGTAAAATGAAAGCAATTATAAGAAGCGATGGTATGAATGTACAAACAGCGTTGCAAAGATTTTTATTTGCGTACCGAACAACCGAACATAGTACGACGGGCGAAACACCAGCGAAAATGATGCATGGTCGTGAATTAAGGACAACTTTACAACTATTACGTACTGATTTAAAAACGTCAATTTTTTTAGAACAAGAAAATCAAGTAAAATATTATAAAGAATCGTGTAGAGTCATTCAAAGAGGGTGATACTATGATCGTGAAAGATTTTCGAAAAAATTATCCATCGGTGAGCGAGAGGAAGGTGGTGAAGAGAGTGTCACCTCGTAGTGTGCTTGTGAAGTTTGACGGGGAAAGCTACATAAGCGACACCCTAATCAAGTGCAGCATTGGGAAGTGAGAAGTAATAGTAATGATAAAATATGGTGAAAAGTGTGATCCAAAAGTAAATTTAAGAAAATCGGATCGCAAGAGAAAAAATGTTGTACGGTATGAGGCATCAGAATAGTATGAGTATGCGAAGTAAATAAGCCGGGGAGGATGTAGTGTATATGTGTGAGCGCATAGCACTGAGTGTGCAGAATGCTGCATTGCAGGTATATTATAACGAATAAAGAGTCAGTTGTAATGGGACCACGGTGGTTATCACTTCACCGTATCCTCTCCTGTCCCACATATCGTACAATTATAATGAGGTATTTACTTTGTAATTGCGGTTCACCTTTTTCTGGAAACAAAGCGGCTACTACGGACAATGCAAAACACGCATCATCTTTATTAATAATATTTAAAAGAGCATTTTTTTTTCTTTCAAAGTGGAGGAATTTTAGCAAATCGAGATCCGCTAGTAGGATAAATTTTTATTATTTCAATTGTTAATTCTTTGACTCTACTCAGAGCCTATCTGAAATCTCTGTATTGGAATTCCTCTAAATCCATCATTAAACTTTCAATCACGGTCTGTATTTTCTAAAATATCTCGTGCCAATGTACGATTATAAAAAACATATTTTTTCACCTCTTACAAAATTATTAACAATTATAAAATTAATTTTAATATTTTTAAGATTCTTTAAGATATCTTTTGTAGTATTGATTTATAGTATAGACATTTGGTTTAATTGAAATTAAAAATTTCAAGGATCGAGGTACCCTTTATTTTTAAATACACCGTCTAATAAATTACCCTTAAATGCAGAGTTTTTCCACTCTACCCTTCCACCTAATAAAACTTCTTTATCATGATCATCTTCTCTCTTATGATCGATCGAAAGTCCCTCTAATCTTGCAACTCAATTTTTATTTCCGTCACTTAATTCAATTTTTTTTTCTAAGTCTTTACACTCACATTTTCATTTTTCTTCGTCCTTTTGTTTTTCCTCATCATTAAAAATTAAATGTCTCTTTCGATGTTAAAGAGCGAGGAAAGTTTTTTCAAGTTTTTACTCATCTTCTTAAAACATTATCTATAAATTATAAAATTATTCAGCACTTTTTTATTCTTACTTTGACCATAAACAGGTTTCAAAAAAAACGATCAAGCGAGTTCATTGCCGCGTAGTTCTCTCAATTCAAGGAGTGCACTTTCACTTCTCTCCTTCTTCAAGAAGTTTCACTTTTCTTTCCGGGGAAAAATTGTCTAGTCAAACATATAGTCGGAACATAGTTGTATATAGGTATACAAAATGTCTCAACGAGAATAAACCAATCCCCATCTTTAATAATTGTTCATTCACAAGTGGGGAAAATGCTGCGCTGTGATCGGTCGATGAAAATAGACCGCGCCCACCCGTAGAGCTATACTACTGGCGCCGACGATGAACGCGTCCCCTATGACCTCGTAGCTTTGCCGTTGCAAGTTCTCGGCAAGAGGTCAGTATTTCGTCAACAATCGTGATCCTCTTATGTTGGAAGCGAAGGTCGTACAAATTTTTGGTCGAAAACAGAATTTTCATCTTTTCATGAAAAAAGATTAGTGATTTTTTAATATGCACAAAAATTTAGCCTAGAAAAAGCTACGGTTGTTTGAAGATACCAGAAAAAGAGCAAAAATAACAATGTCGTTGTTAGACTATATTAGTATGAATATAAACGAGTCAAGTAATCAAAATATTTTTATAAAAAAGAACTAGTTCCGAAAAAACTTTGTCGCAAGTTAGAGGTCTCTCGTTGTGATCAAAAGTTATATTTTGTCAAAAATTACATTAAAATAGCTTAAAAATAGGCCTTTTCTCAATCTTTGAAAAAATCTCGAGCTAAGCAGAAGGTGTCTAGTTTGCGGCAAAAGTGTTTTGTCATAGTTTTTTATTAAAAAAAAATTTATGAAAATCGTTAAACTTCTGCGGGCCGATTGGCCGAAGAGTATTATTTTCACTCATATATACTGGGTGTCGCTGAGAACCGGCAACGACAGGGCTACACGGCTTTTAGTTGAAGCTTTTATCGTCAGGCCCCTTAGTGGCTGGGACCCAGGCAATGAGTGGGTCATGGGACTCCTCAACATCAGTCCGTTTTATGCGCGGATAATAAGAAGGCTCATGATCAGCAATACGATTAAATGATCTCAAAACATATAAGTCGAACACCTGTTAAGGGTCAGGCAGTACGTTATTCTGTCTCTTTTCTTTTTTTTTTGTGTTTTTTAATGTTTGTTTTTCTGATCTAGCTTGGTCTCCCGAGGGTGTTCCCAGATGGAATATGTCTGATTGTATAATTCTTTATTTTTCTTATTTTTGTACACGACCATTGATTCTGATTTTTTAAAATAATGTGTGTTCTTCCTACTGCATTGTAGATTGACTTAGCACTTAGCAAAAACTGATCACGAATGAATTGTTAATAGTGAAAAAATTATGTTTATATACTACTAGGGAGGGGTACCCCTCTGCTCACTTTGCTCGCCAACTCCTCAGAATTTAATGCTTGTGCTTACTCTTGTGTCTACATTTGTAGCTACTCTCGTATCTACCATTGTTTCTACTCTTGTAGCTATCCTTGTATTTTCTCTTCTGACTATCTTTGTTCTTATGTTTGTTCATACTCCTGTGCGTATCCTCGTAACTTTATGACTACCACTGTAGCTACTCCTATGCATACCATTACTCCTATCCTTGTGCTTACCCTTGTAACATAACTACTGTTCCTTTAGTTTTTCTCACTTTTGTACCTACCTCTGTGACTTCCTTGGTTTCTATCCTTGCCATTTCCACTTTTTATACTTAGGTTCCTACCGATGTACTTTTTCTTATTTTTCATCTGTTTATGCTTCTATGCTCACTCTGTTGCTACCTTTTTTCTGCTTAACTTCTAACCATGAACCTACCATCTTTCCTACTATTGTATCCAATCTTGTGCAAACCCTTGTACCCAACCACTTTCCCACTCTATAATCCACCCATGTACCACATGCCTAAACTTGAGTTTACCACTGTACCTACTCTTGTACCTACTCTCATGCGTACCCACGTACACACATTTCCAACGGCAATCAATTTTGTACCTACCTTTCTGGCCACCCTTGCACCTACCTGGTTATCATTAGTTTTACCATTATAAGTACTCTTGCAAATACACGTGTAACTACTCTCGTGACTACCAATATTATTATCTTCGTTCCTACTCGTGTACTTACCCTCGTAATAAAACTATTGTCATTATTACCCTTGTGCATACTCTATAGCTGCGCCTACTGTTGTAACTACCTCTGTGCCGTGATTTCTATTCTTGTACCTTTCTTTTTTCAACTTAGATTTTTACTAATTCACTTTTTCTTGTTCTTATATCTGTTTGTACTCTTGTGTTTAATTTGATTCTATCTTTCTTATACTTAAACTTCAAACCATCATTCTATCCGTTTGCTTACCCTCATGTCTACTACTGCGCCTATTCTCGTACCCTCTTACCTACCCTCGTAGTTACACTGTACCTACCTACTGTTTGTTCTCCTGTGCTTTTTCTGTTCTTAACCATTTTATACTTACACTTCTAACTCTGAACCAACCTTCTGGCACACCCTTGTGTATACCCTCATATCTACGGCTGTGCCTATTCTGGTACGTACCATCTTGTCTACGCTTGTACCTACTCTGTACTTACCCTGGTTTCCACTCGTGTACCTACCCTCTTGCCTAACCTTTCATCTACTACTGTGCGTACTCGTCGATCTACATTATTGCATACCTTAGTACTTATCATTGTGCTTACTATTGTTCTTAACCTTACTTCTACTTTTGTAGCTACTCCTCAGCTCACCTACATACAAACCGTTGTAGCTACCCTCGCGCCAATCCTTGTGTTTACCCTTGTTAATAAGCTTACTCCTACCTTTGCACTACTTTTGTAGCAACACTTGTAGATACTCCTGGGCATACCTTTGATCTTGTCTTCGTTCTTACTTGTATGCCAACCCCTTGTAAAATAACTATTATTCTTATATTTCTGCCTACCCTATTGTTCCTACTGTAGAATTTACCTCTGCCAATGCCCTGTTTTCTATCCTTGTACCTTCCATTTTTCTACTTGGGTTTCTACTGATTCATTTTTTCTTGATCTTATACCTGTTTGTACTATTGTGCTTACTCTTTTTATACTTAAACTTTGAACATTGAACCTATTGATTACCTTTGTTTATACCTCTGTACCTATCCTTATTTCTACTGCAGTGCCTATTCTCGTAATTACCCTTATTCTGGCCTACTTTCATGTTCACACCTGTGCGTACACGTGTACCTGCAATCGTGCATACCCTAGTACTTATCATTGGGCCTAGTCTTGTTTGTAACCTAGTTTCTACCTTTACACCTAATTTGTAGCTGCTACTTTATATAACCTCACAAGAACCTTTGTGGATATTCTTACACCGACCCTTGTGTTTGCTATGGTTAATAAACTTATTTCTACTCATGTACTTATTTTGTAGCTACATCTGTAACTTCTCTCGTGCCTACCTTTGTTCTTTTCTTTATTTCGACAAGTCTGCTTACCCTTGTAACATAGTTACTGTTCTTTTAGCTTTTCTTAATTTTATACCTATCTCTTCGCCTGCCATAGTTTATATGGGTATACATTCTACTTTTTCTAATTAGATTTTCAGTGATTCGCTTCATCTTCTTTCTACACTTTTTTGTACTACAGTAGTCGCCGCTTAATGTGATCGCTTTGGGACGAATGGGTTTTGATCACATTAAGCGGGTGATAACATTAAGCGAAATACGTAAAAATAAGCTAGATTCGATTTCATAACGATTTTTTAAAAGTTTATTTATTAAAGGCTGAGAAATTTTAAGTTTAACAGCTGCTTCACGTTGACTTACTTTTCCTAACTTATCATAACGTTCTAAGATGTCATTTTTTTCAGCATTTGTAAGATCACGTCGCTTAAGTGTATCCATAATTAAGGTCAAAATAAAACTGAGCGGCAGCTGGTTATCCTGTGGCTTCTCTTTCCTTGTCTCCACCTACGATACGCTTAATGAGTTTCTGGAATAGAATAATCTTAATTACCTGTTTCAAAATTTCAAATCTCAAATTAATTTTGCACACTAGGAAATTTTTTTAGCAATTTTATAAAATCCTTGAGGTAAATTTTGATCACATTAACCGAAATTTTGATTACAATTAGCGAAAAAATTTACACGTGATTGTATACAAGCCGGTCGGGACTAGGTGGTTTTGATCACAATAAGCGGTTGATAACATTAACCGTGATCACATTAAGCGGCGATTACTGTACTGTGTTTACGCTGTTACTACCTTTTTTCTTACTTAAGTTCCAACCTTGTACCTACCATCCAAAATGGGGGGAGTGGGTGAAAAAAGAGCGTGGGGAGGCGTGATGACATAATTATAAGAAAAACGAAAACACAAGGAAATAAGCATATTTCGGTACACTTTCACGGTTAGTTAAGCATTTTTTTAGGGGGAAAGAAGAGCGTGTAGGAGGCGTAGGTGAAGAAAAATACTATATAATATAGTAAGATACATCCTAGCGATTGTAAAATAGTATTGTTCTACACTGACACAGTCACACGAAAATAAATATTTATGACTAAGTGAATCAACGACGAAGCAAAACTGTGATTAAGACTTACAATTATAATGTGATGAAGTGATATAGCTGTAAGTGATTACTGAACTCAAGCTAGTGCTATATAATTATCTATTATTATTTTAAATACACAACTTATACTATGTCCCCTCTTTTGGGGGAGAAATTATTTTCTTAAATGCATTTTCAAATTTGTATGAGCCGATGATGGAACTAATTTATCGAGCTGCTCTTGTCGAGATTTTGAACATCGCGACGCGACTTAATTCGTGATCAAAGTGTGACGCGTTTTGGAGTTCAAAGTCAAGAAAATCGAATTGCAGCACCGCGCGTTTTCTTTGGGTTTCCCGGAGAACGGTCAAATACGAAAGAATTAATTCGGGTTTTCATGCTCTTACTTTTCTGGAGTCTACCGAAGGACAAACCCGTAAGTTTCATATTCATACCGGCGAGACTAACATTTTTTTTTTTTTTTGTTTAATAATTGTTTGGTCCCGACTCACATTATAAACGGTGCTATAGCACGTCAGTTTCAATTGAGTGGGAGATGCGTGCATCTCCCCTGGGATCCAAACAATTAACAAATTTATTACATTTTTTTGGTACACTTTCACCATAAAAAAAAAAAAAAAAAAAAAGAAAAAAAAAAGAGAAGAAAAAAGAAAAAAAAAAACTACCGGGACTTTTGACAGTAAAAATTAAATACGTCCGAATTAGCCGAAATTTGTATTGCACGAATGAAACTTGCGTTTATTTCTTTTCTCTGTTGAATAAACGCTCACTGCACGGTTTAATACCACTTTCGTTTATAGCCTCCGAACGTCTTAGTATTTCAAATTAATTTAAACTTTGTAGCTGTCACGACGGAATGAAAGTATATTAGCGAATAAATCTCAAACATTATTATATTGAACTTTTTTTTTTCATTACATTACATATATTCCTGCTTGCACACTTTATTTTCAGGAGTATATCGTCAAGCTGATTTAGATTAATTCGTATTTTTTTTTTTAACCTACTTAATTCATATTTTCTTGTAATCTACTTACTGTTTTTTTTTTCTTCTCATTCTTTTATTATTACGCATAGTTGAATTGACACCATAAACTTTTTTTTTGCTTGGCTAGTAATAATTCAACCAAGTCAGATTATTTAAAATCACTCATTACTTTTTTTTCTCTATCTGATTTTATTTCTCATATTTTAATTTTCCAAACTTTGAGCCAGCAGGCCACAAATGAATCGTTATTGAAAATCAGAGTTAAATTTAATGAAAGGATATTTTGATTGAAAAATTGTCGAAGAAAACATACTTCGAGGAAGACCGGGTCCAAGTAGTTGCACTTGGGCTTCATACTCAAATAGCGGCCTTCCAAATGGTACCCTCGGTGGGACAACCAAACGCGAAAAAAAAAAACTAATAAGCGTTTGGCCGAACAAATCTCGTTTAGGGAACCGAAGAAATTTAAAATTTTGGGCTATTTTGCGGAAAGAATGCCGAATATTGGCAAAATTTGAATTGTTTACGCGAAATTTAATCAAAACACTCCAAAGCTTTATAGCAATCGTGTTTGTAAACAAGGAGTTTAATCGGTCGATTGATAAACCGTTTAGAATTTTCTGGGAATTTTCCCAGTGGTACCCTCGCAATATTTTTGAAGTTTTCAAAACATTTATAACAATTAATAAAATTTTGCAATGATAAAATTATTTTCATTTTCAAAACTATTCGAAATAATTAGTAAATTTTTCGGAATAGTCAGCAGCGCGGAGATAAAAAAATTGGAGGCTGAAGTTAAAGATTTGAAATTTAAAAACAATATTCTAGAACAAAGACTAGAAGCCCTCGAGAAATCGGTGCGCGTTGCTAATTTTGACCAACAAAAAGTTACAAGAGACCTAGGTAACGAGGTGATGAAATTGTCGACCAAATCCGGAAGCCTATTTAGAAAATTCAAACATAATTTTGAATATTTGAGGGAACGGCTGGACGAGGTGGAAGGTCGGGATTCATCGGTCGACCAGGTCGATTGAATTTTCGTTTTTTTTTCTATTAATTTTTATTCTTTTCTCTATTGAGAAAAATCATCCTCCCGGGAAATAAACTTTTTTTTTTCCTTTTTCAAACTGTGCAGTGAGCGATAGGCGGATTACGGCAGTTGAATTTGAGGCGCGAGGCTTTGAAAAACCGGTCAAGCTTGAGTTTTTCCCCGGATGCCCGATGTACACGTGCCTGTGCACAAGAGATGGAATGAAAAGTGGCACTAGAAGTGCATAGTATGGTTTAAACTTAACAACGGGCTCGTAGGGTGATGTGATAAGCACCGGCCTACGAACTTGAAGATCAGGCGTTCAAATCCCGACACACTCAAAAAAAAAAAAAAAAAAAAAAATTTCTAGCGTGCTAAGTCGGTTCGTTTTTTTTTGTTGTTGTTTTTTTTTGAATATTTTCTATTATTCTGGTAGGGAAGGCTGGATGCTAGCAGCTTATTTTATTTCTTCTGTTTGAATATTTTTTTTATTATTGAAAAAATCGTCATTTTTTTGTGTTTCTGAAAATTGACGGGTTTTTTTTTCTGATTTGCGTTCTTTTGGGTTTTCTATGTACTATTAGGAAGAGTAGAAACACGCTGTAAGAGTTTTGCGCAAAGTAGCGATTCTTGCGAATATTTAAATCGCAAACGGGAATCACACACCTGTTTTTCTGGGAATCGCGTCGCGTCGAGTAGCCGGCAGATTTAAAGAGTTAAAAACAAACAACTCTTGCGGGTATTTAAATTTGTCGTGAAAATATTAAAATTTTTTTTTTTTTTATTGTAAACATCGACCCAAACAGGTGGTTGAAAGTAAAATCCATTAGTTGTTACTTACATTGATTATAATTAAACAGCTGATTGACAGTTTTGAATTATTTTTATTTATTTTTTTGATTTAGTATTTTTTTTTTATGGGTGTTATTCATTCGTTGTTTTTTTTTTTTTTTTTTTTGAAAAATGACGGGAAAAAGGAAAGCACCGCCACCGCGTAACCGCAGAGTTACTGAACCTGTGGAGGAAGAAGCGGGTCAAACCGATATTCACGTAGCCACGAGTGACTCTGGGGCGTCAACGTGGAACTTACGTTCGCGACAACCACCCGAGGGTGAGAACGGGGTATATGAGTACTCGCATGAGAGGGCTTAGATGGAGAGAACTAATTTGCGTTGTCATCTTTTAATAATTTTGAGTTTCCGGCGCCATTGGCGATAAGCTGGGTATAAATTACGCTACGGGGCGAAGATTGAGTCTGCCCAGCTAGGACGCAAGTATGATCTTCGAAGAGATGAAGATCGCCTTGCGTAAGATTGAATCCGACACAGCTCGCTCGATTGCAGCACTAGAGCATCGCTTCGGAGAACAAGAAGCCCGAATGTCCGTGACCACCTCACAGATCAATCGCTTAATGGCCAACGATGAAAAAACGCGAAATGATATAGAACGGGCGACCGCGCGCATAGACAATGCGAACGAGCAAATTAACGGGCTCATCGAATCTCGCGACGAGGTGGCGGCGAGTTATGTAACGTTACGTAATACTGTAATACAGCAAGGTGAGAACTTACGGGAGTTTTCAAGGGTCCAGCGATCCTTGGTGGATCAAAGAAATAGCGAGCAGGGCGGTGTTGCACGTGGTTCAAGCAGAGTTGGGCAAGTATCCGAAGTTGAAATTTCGGATACTTTTGGGCTTTCGAAAAGTATCCGAAAAAAGTATCTTCGGATACTTTTCAATTTTTAAAAGTATCCGAAAAAAGTATCTTCGGATACAAGATAAATTTCATGAAAGTATCTTCAGATACAAGATACATTTCAAAAGTATCCGAAAAAAGTATCTTCGGATACTTTTCAATTTTTTGAAAAAGTATCTTCGGATACTTTTTTTTTTTGAAAAAGTATCTTCGGATACTTTTCAATTTTTTGAAAAAGTATCTTCGGATACTTTTTTTTTTTGAAAAAGTATCTTCGGATACTTTCATAATCTAAATATATCCGAACATACTTTTTGTGTCATAAAAATTTTATACAGTTAAAAAATTTAACTATTTTTACTAATGAGTCCAATAACCAAAATCAAATAAAAAAATAAATAAAATTATTAAAAACGTGATCGGAAATTGTTGGGGACGCTCGAACGGATTCTAAGGATTATAAAAGGATTGAAAATACTTCATTGCATATATTTTTTTGCAAAACAAAAAAAAAATTACTATTTGAACCAACTCTTGAATTCAATCACCGTGCTTCGTTTCAATAATTTAGTCGCGCAACTTGTTCACACGTTAATACAAGAGTTGTTACGACAAATTTTTTGTTTAAACCGGTCTCAATTCAAAGTTTTTTATATCTTTATTTTATATTTGAATTTTATTATTTTAGAAATGATTTACAAATTTGTCTCGCAACAACTCTTGTATAAGTTTCGTGACTAAATAATGGAAACATATTTACGTATTTAACAGAAGCTGATTGTAGTGAAGCACGGTGATTGAATTCAAGAGTTGGTTCAAAAAGTAATTTTTTTTTTTGTTTTGCAAAAAATTATATGCAGTTAAGTATTTTAAATCCTTTTAAAATCCTTAGCATCTGTTCGAGCGTCCCCAACAATTTCGGATCACGTTTTTAATAATTTTATTTTTTTTATTATTTTTTTTTTTATTTGATTTTGGTTATTGGACTCATTAGTAAAAAAAGTTAAATTTTTTAACTGTATAAAATTTTTATGACACAAAAAAAATGTTCGGATATATTTCGATTATGAAAGTATCCGAAGATACTTTTTCAAAAAATTGAAAAGTATCCGAAGATACTTTTTTCGGATACTTTTGAAATGCATCTTATATCTGAAGATACTTTCATGAAATTTATCTTGTATCCGAAGATACTTTTTTCGGATACTTTTAAAAATTGAAAAGTATCCGAAGATACTTTTAAAAATTGAAAAGTATCCGAAGATACTTTTTTCGGATACTTTTGAAATGTATCTTATATCTGAAGATACTTTCATGAAATTTATCTTGTATCCGAAGATACTTTTTTCGGATACTTTTAAAAATTGAAAAGTATCCGAAGATACTTTTTTCGGATACTTTTCGAAAGCCCAAAATCCGAAATTTCAACTTCGGATACTTGCCCAACTCTGGGTTCAAGTGGGACCGTAAACCAAACCCAGGGTGGGCAACGGTGGGGCGAATCACTAGGTGAGTTACGGGACCAACCCTTATTGATCGACCCAAATCAGGTAAACAATGGGGGGGGGGGCATACCCACGAAAGCCACCCCTGCGATCACAGCAGCCCATAGCAAGCCACCCAGATTTGTCTAGGTGGAATGGGCCAAGTACGCAGAACTACGCCCAAGTACCTGGCTACCTCGGAGGTCAAAATTTTAAGTTTGAACTACCGACTTTTGAAGGGCTTCCACGTGAACGACCCGCGCGTTATTTGAAACTATTGCAGGTATATTTAGAGGGAACGGGAATCCCACCCTCGCGAGTCATGCCAGTCCTTGAGCAGTCTCTGAAGGGGCTTGCACTTGACTGGTATTTATATACATGTGAGAATTTTAATGATTTCCAGGGTTTCGTCCACGCGTTTACTCAACGGTTTTGGAGCGCGGATATCCAGTTCAAAATCATGCGAAGGTTAGATTACGGGCACTACACTGCAAAGGGAAACTTGAGTCGCTCGGAGTAAGCCATCCACCTGATAAACGATGTCAAAGCTCTGGACCATCCACCATCCGAGGAGAGTATGGTGGAAAGCCTGTCTCGTCATTTTGACGAGGCTGTCCAGACTGCTACCACAATACGTGGAATAAATCGGATCGAGCCATTTTTAAAGCTTCTTGATAAGCTCTATAATAGCTGTACTTTGAACTCATCATTCGAGAGCATGCGTCGCGAAAATTTTAACATAGTCTCCTTTAACAGACAGGACCCAATGCGGATTTTAACTAATCCTAATAATTCCATAACTTTCCGCACGTCCACACCAGCGAGAACACAAAATAATCAAACCACACCTACTAACACTCCCAGATCTAATAATCATCACAATAATCCGGGAAATAACCAAGGGCGGTACCCTCCTCGCAATCCTCAAGTGAATGAGATTGAAATCGGGGATATACCGGAGTCAAGCCAAGTTGTGGAGGTCCTGGAACCTCAGGAAAACTGAAAACTGTTGTGGCAAAACACTCGGAGGTGGGTGGTGTTGTAAATCGCACGCCAGTGGTTGCCACAACTGGTTCAAATGAAGAAAAAACTGAAACCCTTAGTATAATTCGTAAATTTAATAAACAGGTAGGACAAGTAAATATTCGGTTAGACGGTCGTATCCAAAAAGAGGATGCGAGCGTTATATCTATTTTTGATTGCCCTCGAGATTTTTTACTGAATGAAGAACCTAACCCAGATTGGGGTAAGGTTGACGTAGAGCCAGTAGTTGAAATTTTAATAAATAATATCGCGATAAAAGCTTTTATTGATTCGGGAAGCTCTATTTCATGCGTGTCTGAATCACCGTATAATGAAAATCGCGAATCGTGTAAGGATTTACCAAATTACACTCCCTATTGTGGGACTGCAAGCCACTCGGTTTGTGGGGGAAAAATCCGTGCGGCTGAAAAAACAATTTTTTGCACCAGTTGTTTTAGGTCAAGTCAAATGCGACGGGACTTTGATTATAATTAATAAATTAATCCGCCCCTGCATAATTGGGCGTGACATAATTAGAGCCTTGAATTTTAAAATTAATATGAATGAAAATTGCCTAACTTTAATGGATAATCATAATTATTTTTTCTTAAATAGTGAAGAACAGGTCAATGAATCCTTGGTGGGTTTTATAGAGGGGGTTGTCCCAGAACTAGAGCACAACCACCCCACAGAATCCGAAATTTGGGATAAAGTTAATTCAATCGAAGAATTAAACGTGGCGGATAAACAAAGATTATTCGAACTTTTATACGAATATCGCGAAATTTTTAGTGATATCCCGGGAAAGTTTAAAGATTATACTTATGAATTTAAAATTCAGAATGACGCGGCTTATTTAAAAAAATCCTGTCCAATCCCAATCCATCAACGACAGCTGGTAGCGGCTGAAATAAATCGGATTTTTCAATTGGGCGTGATAGAACCGTGTAAAAGTCCGTTCGTAAACCCTCTGGTTCCGGTAATCAAACGTGACAAATCGGTTCGGGTTTGTTTAGACGCTCGAGAGTTAAACAAACGAATCGAGCCGGATTATAATAATCCCAAGGGTATCGAGGTAGTTTTAAGTAAATGTAAGGGCATGTCCTATATGACAAGCATTGACCTTACGAGTAGTTTTTGGCAGGTTGATTTGCACCCTGATTCAAGGGACATAACCGCGTTTATGTTTAACGGACGCGTTTATCGATTTACTGTGACTCCTTTTGGTACAAGGTGCTCGATGGCTGCACTCTTCGAGGCCGTCCAAAGGATGATCGAAGGCCTCGAAGACCAGGTTTTAGACTTTGTGAAGGATTTTCTCCTCATCGCACGCTGTATCGAGGAACATTTTATGTACTTGGAAAAGCTCCTGAGTCGGATCCGAGACGCGGGCGTTAGGAAGGATTAGGAAGGATAGGTCATGATTCGATGGCGGTGCTTTGAGTGTACGTTTTGTTTCGCTGACAAGAGTCACAGCTACGTACAAAATCTGCAATAAATTTCTTAAGGCCAGGATAATAGAGGTCGGGGCTTAGGATTTTAATTATTTTTTTAGTCCCGGGGTGACAGTACACCTCGTGAGTGGAATGAACTAATTACCGGATTAAGGCTGAAGGTATTATTACTTTTGAATTTCGAATTAAAAAGGTTTTACATAATAATCCCCCGTTCAAATCATACCCCTGAATTTCATCCCCCTCTACTAGTCGAGGCTAACAGGATCTTACCTACCCCTCTTCTTCATTCTCACCGACGAGCTAAGCCCAGGAGAAGACAGCCAGACCGGCCCAAGCCAGGTCGACCGTCTAATCCAAGACTTAAGCTGAACCCCGAGAGCAGCAGACTAGCGGATTGAAGTTAGAACGGCCCAGGCTCGGTCGATCTAAGCCGCTACCTGTGCCTCTTTACTGCAACCATCGGCCAGCAGCCATTTTCGCATAACTTTTTATATCCACTTCATAACGACTGTTTTCTTAAACTGTGTATTTTGATTGTATTATTTTAATGATTGAATAAAATAATTTAAAAATACACATCGGTTTACAAGAGTATAAAAATTTATATTTGTAAAAACATCCAGCGGAGAAGTTTTGAAAAAAAAAAAATACGAATTAACCTAAATCAGTTTGACGATATACTCCTGAAAATAAAGTGTGCAAGCGGGAATATATGTAATGTAATGAAAAAAAAAAGTTCAATATAATAATGATTGAGATTTATTCGCTAATATACTTTCATTCCGTCGTGACGGCTACAAAGTTTAAATTAATTTGAAATACTAAGACGTTCGGAGGCTATAGACGAAAGTGGTATAAAATCGTGCAGTGAGCGTTTATTCAACAGAGAAAAGAAATAAACGCAAGTTTCATTCGTGCAATACAAATTTCGGCTAATTCGGACGTACTTAATTTTTACTGTCAAAAGTCCCGGTAGTTTTTTTTTCTTTTTTTCTTCTCTCTTTTTTTTTTCTTTTTTTTTTTTTCTTTTTTTTTTTTTTTAGGGTGAGAGTGTACCAAAAAAATGTAATAAATTTGTTAATTGTTTGTTAACTTTTTTTTTTCATTACATTACATATATTCCCGCTTGCACACTTTATTTTCAGGAGTATATCGTCAAACTGATTTAGGTTAATTCGTATTTTTTTTTTTAAACCTACTTAATTCATATTTTCTTGTAATCTACTTACTGTTTTTTTTTCTACTTATTCTCTTATTATTACGCATAGTTGAATTGCCACCATAAACTTTTTTTTTGCTTGCCTAGTAATAATTCAACCAAGTCAGATTATTTAAAATCACTCATTACTTTTTTTTTCTCTATCTGATTTTATTTCTCATATTTTAATTTTCTAAACTTTGAGCCAGCAGGCCACAGATGAATCATTATTGAAAATCAGAGTAAAATTTAATGAAAGTATATTTTGATTGAAAAATTGTCGAAGAAAACATACTTCGAGGAAGACCAGATCCAAGTAGTTGCACTTGGGCTTCATACTCAAATAGCGGCCTTCCAAGATGTTTACAGTTTTGAAGGTTAAGTACAACTAAATTCGCAATTCAAAACAAAGGTGAAAAATCATCGGTCACTGAGGTGTGCGAGGGGGTGGAGACAGAAGAGCTCGAACGATATCCTTGTAGTCCCTACTCAGGAATTGTGTGTCCTGCTGCTTGTTAATATTATCATCGTACAATTGTATGTAAAGCATCTCCAAAAATTTTTGTCTTCTAGTGTACAGTTTCACATCCAAAATCGACACTCCATCAAAGTCGAAAACATGACCATTCTCGACACTGTGATTCGCAACCACAGATTTTTCATCTTTGTTTTTCACATATCTTTTGTGTTCATTGATACTTTTATATAAACAGCGTTTAGTTTCACTGACATATACCTTACTACAATCGTTACAGTTGATCTTATAGATAATTCCTGTCTTCTCAAATTTGTCGAGTTTATCTTTACCTAGAACTTGGAATTGATCAAACTAATTAATATTCCTAAAAACCGCACGGATATCAAACCGTTCAAAAATATATCTGATCCTAGGGGTAAAGTATTTATGATATGGAAGCACAATTAAGTCATGTTTCATGCCTTTAGAGGTTCTATCAAGTTCAGAACCCTGTCTAATTTTTCTCAGTCTGTTTTAAATCGCTTGTGTGATATGGATGCAGTTCCCTGAGGCTAATTCCATACGTTTTCATTCACGAAGATACGTTGCTTTATTCTGTCGTGAAAGATCTATCTCTTTAAAGTAAGTTACAGTGAGAATTTCCGTAACGTTTACGAGACATGAGTTCAAAATAGAGTGCTTTACAATGCGTCTGGTTAGCTCATATGTATAAGGGCTCACTGATATTGTAAACTCATTCACAGCACTTCCACTGCCACCAATTTTCGTCGTGTAGGATTGACAACAAATCATTTAAAGAAATTTACAGAAATTTAGTTTTACCGAAATTTACAGTGTTTTTCATTAGAGTTTTACCGAAATTTAATTTTGAAAATGGAGAGTGGTGCAGAAGTAGTAAACGAAAAAAGATTACTCATCGACGGCTACGTTTACGTGAGGTCGGGACAGCCGAAAGGGCGGAAGACGCACTGGGAGTGCAATCGCTTGGGGAAGAAGGAGTGCGCAGCGAGAGCAACGAAAATAACGGCACCGAGTGGACCAGTAACAGTCACAAAAGGTTCGTATTATCTAAAACTTTTACTCTAAAACTTTTGAAACTATTCTACTGAACTATTCAGGTCCGAACGAATCTGAGCACTCACACCCTCCAAATCGTGAGGAAGCCGATGCCAAAAAAAGGAAACTGAACCTAAAAAGGAAAGCAGAAACGCATCCAGATCGGCCTCCGACTGCATTAGTAAGAGATGAATTGGACGGAGCTTCAGCTGGCACTCTCGTTCTGATGCCTGAAAGAGAAAATTTAAAACAAAGCATCCCAGCTGAAAAAATCCATATAGAAATCCATACGGAAATCTATAACGGAATCCATATGGAATTTCGTATGGAAAATTGTGTGATTTCTATATGGATTTCCATATGGATTTTCAAAAGCAAAGAATTTTTTTTTAATAATTTTTTTTTTCCAAATGTTTTTTAATATTTAATAATAATTAAAAAAATTTGGTTAGCATAATTATTTTTATGCTTTTTTCCAAAATAATATTTGTATATATTTTTGTCTTTATCCAAATTTTTTTTTTTTTTTTTAATTCAGTTCGTTTCATTTTGATTTTATTAATATTTTATAAATTAATATTTTACAATCTTCATATTTTATTTTGTAACCGGGGTGGATTTAAGGGTTTGTATGAGCCGATACAAATACCCACGGTGCGTACTAAATCCTTATTACCTGTACTTAGTGCTGATCCAAGCACTCGTCGAACTGCAACTCGTCGACCTGAAATAATAAAATGAGGAAATCGCGTCCGCGAATATTACTATATCTCGCGACGCGGTCGGCTAGTTCGTTTATCGGCAGTGGGTGCGGGTATTAAAACAGGATCGATTCGCAGGAACACTAGGTTTAGTCAATAAAAATTAAATTGATAATTTAATAATTTATTAAAACAAATCTAAACCTAAAATACAAATTTCGAATTACGACTCGGTGTCGTTCAAACCAGTAAACAAAAGAATCTTCAATGCTCTCTAAATCGTTGCGCGCGCACACAAATTCCTGCTGCTATCGGCAGCTAACGCGCGCGAGAGAAAAACAAAGATTATGACAATAACAGTGTACTAAGGACACTCACACGCATTCACACTCACTCGCACGTTTACAATTAACTTACGGAGTCGCTAAGGTGCACCTCATACCAAGCCGTCAGGCTAAACAAAATGCCAGGCTACGATGCCGACCAGCCGCAATATCTACCATACTCGAGTCGCCGTGTAGCCATCGGAAAGCGGTCCAGGCGATGACGTGAAATGACAACTTCACAAATAACACCACACTCTCACACTACGGCTCTACCACAACGCGCGACGCGAATGTCAATAATTGCCTCGACTTCCGTAACGAGTAAGCTGCTTCAAGATCTGCCATGAATCGATCTCCAGATCTTTGCGTGTCTGCCGGACGTCGGTCAGGTTCCCCGACATCCACGGCTTCCAAAAGCCGGTTGACTCGTCTAGACAGAAGAATGCTTCCCGGGCGATGACCATCGATCCCGCACCTTCTGTCTCTGCCAACTCTCTCTTCGACGACATTCCACTCCCGAGGAGTCTGGTTAGCCGTCGAACCGAGACGAGTTAAGTTCCATGTACGTGCGAACACTGGGACACGAAAACTACGAGTGGCTTCCCGATTCCCGCTCTACCACCTCAGAGGTCCGCTCTGAGCTGCGTTCGACAGTCACGTGATTCGCGCCAAATCCTAAATCGTTACCGACGATTTAATTACGATCGCTGACTGTCACAATTTTTATTATTGATAGTTATTGATCGTTATATAATTTAATGTAACCAAACAGTATAATTAATTGTGATTTTTTTAAATTTGATTAATTATTTTTTTTAAGGTAGTTTTTTGTGTCCCCTACACGTTGGTATTTTACATATTATACCCCAACCGGGGCTAATTTTTGAGATATTTAGCTCGGAAGTTTCAACTCATTGCATAGCCCTAGTGAAAATATATGATGCGTACTCACATGAGTACGCATGTACGTACGCACGTACTGTTAACGTTCAGTAAATTTTTTTTTTTAAATAACAACAATTTTATTATTTTTAAAACAGTAAACATCAAGGTAACAGTTATAAACAATAAGTTCAACAATAAAGAATTTATTTTTCAATTTATGGCGAACTGAACCAAATATCCGTGTACCTAAAATTTTTTGAATTAGGAAAAAACATGTTACCACTAGTTTGCTATTATCTTAAAATTTTATATATTTTCAATGAAAAAGTTTTTATAATTTTTTCTTTTAATGTTAATATTGAACTAAAAAACTCAACTAAAAAATTTGAAATCCATTTTTGGAAAGCCTGGTACACTAAAACCTCCGATGTTACGGTAAGGTAAGGTAAGGTAATGTAGTGAGGGAGCCACCGCCAACGTCAATCCACGCAGGTGGTGGCTCCCTCACTACGTTACCTTACCTTACCTTACCGTAATACGATTATAGAATATCACCCCTGTGCAATCAAGAAAGCACAAAGAAATAAAATCCTCAAATTTTTAACTTCAATAAATTGAGTATCAATTTATAATTTAGACAAATTTTCCATATTTATACAGTTCTTTTCTTCTTTGACTTAAAAAAAAAAAAAAAGGTGTGTAGATCTCGGGATCCCCGGAAGGAACGAAGTTCCAATCTAGTTTTTGTGTAGTACGTATCAAGTGCAAAAATATTATAATTTTGGTATCATTAGTTACTAAAAAAAAATTTTTTAAGCTAATAAAATAAGAAACAGTTTTTCAAATTGCATGAACGCGTGAAAATAATAAAGTATGAAAGTTAAATTTGAAATAATATTTAAAAAAAGTAAGGAATAAATAATAATTAATAAGTAAAATAAGAGGAGACGCTTATGTTTTGTTTAGTATTTAATTAAAATAATTTATAACATTTTACAATTGAGGATGTTAAAACCGCCTTAGCGGCCAAGACTTTCGTAAATCGGCTCAGGCAGGCCCAACCGCTTTTTCAAAAATGCTGTCATTTTTTTCTTACTTGAAATATTGCTTTGAAACATTACAGAAAACTTTTTCAAAGCCTGATACAAAACTTCTCCGCTGGATGTTTTTACAAATATAAATTTTTATACTCTTGTAAACCGATGTGTATTTTTAAATTATTTTATTCAATCATTAAAATAATACAATCAAAATACACAGTTTAAGAAAACAGTCGTTATGAAGTGGATATAAAAAGTTATGCGAAAATGGCTGCTGGTCGATGGTTGCAGTAAAGAGGCACTGGTAGCGGCTTAGATCGACCGAGCCTGGGCCGTTCTAACTTCAATCCGCTAGTCTGCTGCTCTCGGGGTTCAGCTTAAGTCTTGGATTAGACGGTCGACCTGGCTTGGGCCGGTCTGGCTGTCTTCTCCTGGGCTTAGCTCGTCGGTGAGAATGAAGAAGAGGGGTAGTTAAGATCCTGTTAGCCTCGACTTCTTCGTTCTCCCTTCGGATTCTCTCTGTCCTTCGGTGGTGCTTCACCACCATTTATATACCTGCGGGGGGGGGGGGCTCCCCCGCGTCTGCGTGCACGCGCGGAACTTCATGATGGCCGCGGCTTCGCGACGCGGGTACGTTCCGCATCTATGAAGCCGCGCGTTCATCTCGAGACTCCGGGCGTTCACAACGCGGCCTCGGGTTGCCTACTGGCAGGCTTACCTGGAGTCACGCTACAGACTCCCCCTCTGGACTTTAAGTCATCCCAACGAGGAGTCCAGCTCCTCCTCTAGTTCTTGCATGGCCGCCCTTGGCCCCGTTGGATCGGGCATTGACAGCCCTCGTCGCCTCTTCAGCTAGTTCTGGCGGTGCTGGTCGCGCCTTGGCCGGGTGACCTTTCTTTCGCATGGGAGCTACGGGAGACGGCACGTCGTTCGCGGATCGATGGAGGGGTGTCAGTGCTGATGTATGGTGGATGCCCACCGCAGCACCTTCTCCGTGCACCGGCGCTATTTTGTAACAGGTGGCTCCGACTCGTCGCAAGATCTTATATGGCCCGTCTCCGCGTGGGTGGAACTTCCGTTACCCCTTTATCTGCGTTGCTTAGGAAACGACTCTTCACCAGCACCAGATCACCCTCCTGGCACATAGGGTCCTCGCGTCGGTGCTGGTCCGTCGCGTCCTTCCACCGTTCTTGTTCTTTCTCATTGACCTCTCGCGGCAACTTGAGAGTGTCGGCCATCCCGAGTATTTTGGGGGTAATCTCTGCCACAAAATTCTCAGAGACGGCGACTTCTTGAAGGTCTCGGTGGGCGCTGTCCGGCGCTCGTAACTCGCGCCCGAAGTTCAGGTACGCAGCGCTGAATCCGGTGGCCACGCATCTCGTGGTGTTCATGGTGAACCTGATGCTCGGCAGCGCTCTCACTCGAGTCGTGTGGTCCTCACCCACCAAAATAGCCAATTGGGCCTTTAAGTCACGGTTCTTCCACTCCACCGGGTTCGCCTGGGGGTGATAAAGTGGGGTCGGAGTGTGGTCGATTCCGAGGCAGTAGTTCAGCTTCTGCATTACCCAGCTGATGAATTGCACCCCGTTGTCGCTGGTCAGTTTCCTGGTGGTACCATACCGTAGGATCACCTCGTCGATCAAAACGGTGGCGCAGACTTCGGCCATGGCTTGTTTCAGGGCGAATAACTCCACCCACCTGGTGGCCACGTCCTCGATGATTAAGATCCAGCGGTGGCCGTCCTCGTCTGCTGGTAATGGTCCGAACAGATCGATGGCCAATACTTCGAACCTTTGCTTCATCACAGGAGTTTGCAGTAACCCTGCTGGTCTCAGGTTGAAGGCTTTATACCGTTGACACTCCACGCAAGATTTTACGTACTCTGCGATATGCCTCCTCATCCCGATCCAATAATACGACCTGGCAATACGATCGGTGGTTATCTCCGCACCGTAGTGCCCTGCCGTGGGTGCGTCGTGGTACGCCTTCAGGATCTCTATTCTCTCTCTCTCCGGGACGACCAGTTGCGGGTCCTCCCCTTGCTCGGGGTTGTACCGGTATAGAACGCCTCCGGACATGATGTAGCCTCGGGTGGCGTGGCGCGTGAAGTCCTCACGCTTGTCGCTCTCCTCGAAGGCCAGGATGATGTCCTTCAGCTGGTCGTCCTCCAGCTGGGCGGCGCGGGTCTCCGCAGCAGACCGCCTAGGAAGATCAATGCTGACGGAGCAAACGTCGATGCGATCCAACTCTACGTTCGCCTCCGCGTCGGGCTCCACCACCTCCGAGAGCCGTGATAGGAGATCTGCAACCACGTTCTTTTTCCCCGAGGTGTACTGGACATCTAGATTGAATTGCTGCAACAGCTTAATGCCTCTCTCTCCATCGTGCTGTAGTGTACTTCGCTGGGGGTGAGGAAACGACTCGCATATTCCACGGGTCTTTCCTCCTTCCCCTCCCCCTGCATCAGGGCTGCGCCGAGCGAGTAGCCTCTGGCGTCAGTCCGTAACACGTAGGGTTGGTCTGGGTCTGCCTGCTTCAATATGGGTGCTTGCACCAGGTGCCACTTCAGGGTGTCGAACGCCGTCTGTTGTTCTGGGCCCCAGGCTCACTTGGTGTTTTTCTTGGTAAGACGTGTTAGTGGCTCGGCCGTTTTCGCAAAATTGGGCACGAATCGCCTGAACCATGAACACGCTTGCACGAACGATAACAGCTGTTTGATCGTCTTGGGGGGGTGGCATCCCCGAGATCGCTCGGGTCTTGTCATCGTCGGGACGAATGCCCCCGAGCGTCACCAGATGCCCCAGGTATTTGATTTCCCGTCTTCCGAAACTGCACTTTTCTCGCTTCAGGCGCAGCTTGAAGTCTCTCAGCACCTGCAGTAGCTGCCGCAGGTCGTCAAGGTGTTGTTGGAAGGAGTCCGACAAACAGGCAATGTCGTCGATGAAGATCAGGATGCGCCGTCCTGGCAGGCGCCTCTTCACTCGTACGCCTATCTTGTTGAATGTGCTGCCTGCGTTGCGCAGACCCATGGACATCACAAGCCACATGAAGGTTCCCCATGGCGTCGCGAAGGCGGTCTTATGCTGGTCGGACTTCTTTATTGGCACTTGCCAATCGCCGGAGCGCAGTTCTAGGGTGAGCATTATCTTGGCGCCACCCGTAGCGTGCAAGAGGTCGTCTACGCGAGGCATCATCCCTCTCTCCGGAACCGTCACCTTGTTGACGCCCCTGAAATCGATGCAGCACCTAGTGCCGCCCGTCTTCTTGGGGACTAAAACGGGTTGCGAGGACCAGGGCGAGTCACACTCGGTGATCACTCTGAGCTCAAGCATCTCGTCCAGGGCCTCCTTGAGCGCTGCTTTCTTGGCGGGCGACAGCCTTTACTGCAGTGACGCCATAGGCGGGCTGTCCCCGGTGTTGATGCTATGTTCGAAATAAGGCGTGGGTGGACCCTTTGGCTCGAACACGTCTGCGTACTCTTCCAGAAGCAACTGCAGCTGCTGTTTCTGTTCGATGGATAGGTCACTGACCTCGTCCTCTCGGAGGAATACGTCGACGGCCGCGATCATCATCTCGTAATCGTCGATTGATAGCACATCGACGCCGTCATCCGGGATAGCCACAGACTCGACATCCATGCTTTGAAGCAGAGCGGGAGCTTCTACCCGCGTCGACGGTGGCTCTACTCGCGGCTCCGCACCCTCCTGGTCGTTGGACGGAGCAGCCGGGGTGAATTCTTTACTCTCACCGTACGCCGGGACCTTTATTCCCTTGGCCTGGAGAAAGGATCTGTCGAGCTCGTAACACCTTTGCCACCCGTCGTCAAAAGCCTGCTGGTCAAGGGGGCTGGCTGGTCGCTCTCCCCCTGCAGCGCAAGTCTCTGGCGGAACCTGGTCCTAGAAGATCTTCATCTCAGTCTGCGTGTTTCTGCTCACCATCTCCAGGGGTGCATCAGCCGGGGGGGGGGGGGGGCTCCACCACTTTGGCTAACGCAGCTACGTCGAGGTGCGGGGAGTCTCGACGTGCCATCTCGTTGATGGTGCACCACTTGACCGGAGGGCTGACCTTGTTCTTGGCAACCGTGCCCGCGGCCGCATACAGGAACTGCCTACGGGGGTCGTCAGCAAAGAACCGTGCCCTCTGCGGCGTGCTTATTACAACTTTCAGCTGCTGCAGGGCGTCCACTCCCAACAGAGTGGCGTTATTCTTGGCGTTGGGGAGCACGATCATTGGTATCGTGGCGATGCGCGTCTGCAGCTTCACCCACACCGAGTACACCTTCACCATCTGTCTCTTGGCGAAACCGTCCGCCAGGGTGACGGTCATGGTTTCTATCTTAGGCTTCTTACCTTGGCCCTTCAGCAGTCCTATCAGACTGTCGCTGGCGATGCTGGTGCACGCCGCGGTGTCTAACAGCGTCTGGCCGTTCCAGCCCTCTGCCTGGATGTCCACCAGCGGTCTAGGCGACGGCGTCAACTGCGACGTCGTTACTGCGCAGAAGTCTTTGGCCTGTTTCCCGGCGCCGAGCTCCAGTGTGGCGCGGGGTGGGTTGCAGGTTGGGCACCGTGATCTATATACTCCAGGCGTTCTACATCCCCAGCACTTGAGGGGTTCCTCGTCGGCCTTGGTTTCCTTGGGGCGGGCCCAACACTCGGCGGTAGTGTGATTGTTTTTTCGGCACTTCCCGCATCTGACCTTGTCCTTTCTCGGTCCCGCTGCAGCGGATCCGGAGGCAGTGGCGTTGTCCTTCCCGGGGAGTCGTGTGATCGACGCTCCAGGCTCTTCCTGGTTGGGCTGCCGTCGGATTGCCGTCGGCTTGCCTGTGCCTGCGTCGGATTCGGTCATGAGGTCATAGATCTCCCTCGCCTTCTTGATCAATTCCACGAACGTGGTGACCGACTTCCTGGACACCTTCTCTCTTATGTGTTTGGCTAGCAGGCCGAACACAAAGTCCAATTGCACTTCCTCGGAGAAGGTGTGAGTCGCCTCAGCGAGCAATGCCCGCTTACGCCCGATGAAGGCTTCCGTTTTCTCCCCATTGATTTGGGGGTACCAGAACACCTCCAGGTAAATTTTGTGGTTCGCCATTCTTGGCGAAAAGTGCTCCTTGAGTCGCTTGAGCGCGTCCTGCCAGTTTGTGATGGTGGCGCTGACGCCTTTCCACCACGTCATGGCGGTGCCCTCAAGAAGCAATGGAAAGCCGGCGAGCGCATTCATGTCGGAGACGCGCTCAGCTTGAATGTAAATTTCCACTGTGGTAGCAAAGTTCTCCACGGTCTGCTTGTCAAGAGATCCGTTGTATCGAACGGTGCACCTCGCCATGCTCCTGGTTGATGCTTGGGTCTGGAGCAGCTCCTGGAACTGCTCCACCGTGAAGCTGGCGTTGGGTGTAGGCGTGGGTGTCGCCTTGCTCGTCGCCATTGCGCTTCTCGTTGAAGCCAGCTCTACCGATGAGTTCGCATTACTAGTTGGGTGCTAATGTAAACCGATGTATGTTTTTAAATTACTTTATTCAATCATTAAAATAATACAACCAAAATACACAGTTTAAGAAAATAATCGTTATGAAGTAAATATAATAAGTTATGCAAAAATGGCTGCTGGCCGATGGTTGTAGGAAAGAGGCACAGGTAGCGGCTTAGGTCGACTGAGCCTGGGCCGGTCTAACTTCAATCCGCTAGTCTGCTGCTCTTGGGGTTCAGCTTAAGTCTTGGATTAGACGGTCGACCTGGCTTGGGCCGGTCTGTCTTCTCCTGGGCTTAGCTCGTCGGTGAGAATGAAGAAGAGGGGTAGGTAAGATCCTGTTAGCCTCGACTTCTTCGTTCTCCCTTTGGATTCTTCTCTCTGTCCTTCGGCGGTGCTTCACCACCGTTTATATACCTGCGGGGGGGGGGGGGGGCGCCATGGGATTACCGTACGGTCTCCCACGCGCGGAACTTCATGATGGCCGCGGCTTCGTGACGCGGGTACGTTCTGCATCTATGAAGCCACGCGTTCATCTCGAGACTCCGGGCGTTCACAACGCGGCCTCGGGTTGCCTACTGGCAGGCTTACCTGGGGTCACGCTACACTCTTTATTTTAAACCAAAGTTAGGTTAGAAACTTCTAATTTTTTATTTTTAATAGCTTATCATACGGCTGTTAAGCGTTTTAAAAATATCCAAGCCATTATATTAGCAGCGGAAAGAAATCAAATATATGATGCTAAAGTTTCATTATAAAATATTGAGTAGTTTCCAGTCAGGCCCAGATGCGCGCGGCCGCATCGGGCGTCTGCGTGGAGAAAGAGAGCGAGAGAGAATTGAATTGAATTGAATTAAATGAGTTTTTTAATTGTACATTATGTTGTACAAAAACAACAGTTTTTACAAAGGTTGATAAATAACAAGTAGATCAAACTAATAAATATGATATAAGTAATGTAAATGATAATAAAAACAATCAATAATAGTAATAAATATTGTATTATTAACATAAAAAATAAAATAATAAAAAAGTTAACAGTTTTTAATGGTATACTTAATCCCCACTGTGAGATAACTTAACTATTACTATTACTATTACTATCAGTCACGAAGATGCATCGCATTAATTAACTACTTAAAGTCCGTGTATCACAGATAGTGTATAAATATCTTCCTCACTACAATGATGGCTATTATCTCACTATCCAGGCAACTGATCCATACCCTCTGCGGCAAAAATATGAGCTTTGATGAGTCTGTTGAAATGGGAGCAAATTTATGAGAGTGAGTGCCAAAATGCTGACGGAAGAAACAATATTTCGACCGCACATTGAACTAAATAAAAGTATGTTACCGCTGAATTGCATTATTACAGCGCGTTTAAATACGAGTAGTCTGTGTTATGAATAAGCACTCATTAGTAAGATAAGGAGTCGTCATCATGTCGGTTAGCTTCTTGTAATAAAGCTGTAGTCTTAATAATAAAGAATGTACTCTTTTATAAATAAATCAATATAATTTAACATGGTAGCAAAAGCGCGTAGTTTTTGAAAACGGAAAAGTGACTATTTTAAAGTGTTCTCAAGTGAAACTGAGATACCACGTTACTTCGAACGTGAAGAGGTTTGGAAAGAATTTTAAATGAGCCTATTAGAAAAAGAAAATCAGTGCTTGAATGAATAAAGCTTGGCAGGTATACATTTAGTGCCAAAGGAAGATTTAATAAAAACTTTAAGTAAATTGCCACCTAGAAAAATCTTGCAATATTTCAATACAGATGAACTAAAAAGACTTTGTAAAGGCACAAAGGAAGAAAATACTGTAGCGACAAAGTCAAGAGGTGAAATAATAGATATTCTGCTAAAATATCAAATAGAAGCAGTGTATGCTGACGTACATGAAAGTGATTAAAGAAAAGTAGGAAAAATTCAAATTGAAGAAATTCAAAACCGTCATAGTGCTAATTTGAAACATAAAGATAAACTAATTAAAGAGCTGACTATGTCGCAAAACGAAGACGCAAGACTCCATATCTTTGATGGAAGGAATTATAGCATTTGGAAAATAAGGATACTCCAATATTTGAAAACAAAAAAGTGTGCAGAACCAGCAGTTCGAGAGGCTTTGACATCAGATTCACAAGAAAATTGGTCCAACATGAACGAGAAAGCAATAAACTACATTTATTGCAGTATAAGCAACGATCAATTATAATTTTTGAGCGAAGAAGAGAGAAAATCTGCTCGGAAAATAATGCAGAAGTTTGACAAAATGTATCTAAAAGAATCTACAGCAATGCAAATCTGTGTAAGAAACAAACTCGATCAGATGAAATTAAAAAATTATGATAATTCAAGTACATTTTTCTGTGATTTTGAGAAGACTATAAATGACTTAAAAAATGCTGGAGGAAAAGTCACCGAGGCAGAAAAATCAAATTACATGCTGAGAACTTTGCCAGAATCCTTAAGCTACATTGGAGATCTGGTAGATGCTCTATCAACAGAGGATAGAAATTGTGAGTTCTTAAAAAATAAAATAAGCATGTGGGAAACCCGAAACTTGAGTGAATCAAACAAGAAAAAGTGTAGTGCATTTCAAGCAGAAAGTTCAAATAAATTCACATGCTATGGGTGTGGTAAGCCCGGACACTTGAAGAGAAATTGTAGAAACAAGTGGACCAAAAATAACAATACATTTTGGCAAGGAGGTGCACAAGAAGCACCACAGCAGAAACAGCAACAACGGCCGCAGTCTCAGCAGTTTCAAGGTCGCGGGGGCAGAGGTGGTCGACCACACTCAAATCGCGGAGGTAGGAACTGGCAGCCCCGCAACGATGGAGCAACTCAACACAATGCGAGGTATAGTAACACCGAAAACGACAGTACGGATGATCAGGTGAAAAACTCTTTTTTTGCGCATTTAACAGACGGTGATAAATTCGATAATCGTGTTGTTGATATATATAATTGTGATACAAATAAAATAGATTGGATATTAGATAGTGGTTGCTCAGACCACATTATTAATGATGAATCCTATTTTTGTAAATCTATAGTTTTGAAAAAGCCAATTAATGTCAAGGTTGGTGACGGTAGAATTTTGAAAGGCACGAAAGTTGGTAAAATTTTAACTTATTTTGAAGTGAACGGGATTAAGCATAAAACAAAAATATCCAATGTATTTTATGTAGCTGAGATGGATAAAAATTTGTTGAGTTTTGCGAAAATTACGAATGAAAATAAAATAATGTCTGTCGGATATACGTCGAAAATATATAATAGTAATAATACTTTAATTGCAGTAGCTTGCAAAGAAAATGGGTTGTATAAAATAAGTAGTTATTTTGATGTGAGAGTGTGTTATTCGTCGGAGAAAATTAACAAAAACATGACAAAGAAAGAAAGGTTTCATAGAATTTTTGGTCACGTAAATTTTAAATATTTGGAGGAAATGTGTAAGAATAAATTGGTCGATGGGTTACCAGAAAAATTAGAGTCAGTAAATTTGAAGTGTGGGACGTGCATACAGAATAAAATGCATAATTTATCTTTCGAAAATAATAGAAGTAGAGCCACCGAGATTTTAGAGTTAGTACATACAGATCTAAATGGGCCGCATAATACAACGGGTTATGATGATTCAAAATATTTTTTTCTCCATCCGATGGTCGAAAGTACGTCAGCTGTGCATCGATTTCGCAGTCGAAAGTTCGACTTTGCTGCATCGATGCGATCTACTATACCGACACAATTCTTTCTGCACTGGTAAATTTCATAGGTTGCATCGGCGACGCCAGCCGCCGAGTGCATCAGCTGTACTGTACCCTGGTAGCGTCTGCCCCACCGTTTTTCCGAAATTTTTGTATAGTTCTAAATTTTATCAAAATTTATATTGTGAGATGCCATCAAAATAAGATATTTGGCTAGTAGATCTTATCCATGGCAGTTGGTGACTAGTAATTCACTAAAACTGTAGAAGTGAGGTTAGCTCAAATTTACTTGAATTCAAGTAAAAAGTGAGTCATTAAGGTAAGGGTGGCTCACTTTTGACTACAGTTGAGTGGATTTTCGCGCAATTTCCAACTCTAATAACTTTAATAGGAATGTGTGTTTGCGGACGATGTGTGTGCTCGCGTTTGTGATGGTGCTGATGCTGATGCTGCGCATGCCGATCATATTTTGATTTTTAATTCCCATGACTCGGACAACAAATAAATTGATATGCAACAAATCATCAGAATACAATCTCGGCCAGTGGCGAGCAAGGCGTGTTTACGAAGGATCTGTATGTGCGGGATAATGTTGATGTTAATGTTGTGACTTCTGTGCTGGCTTATTTGTTTTGATTTTTTAATGGTGGGACTTTGTTATGTTTTTACGGCTCTAAATTGTTAGACAATTTTAAATTAATCAGTTTAACTTAATTCTTGAAGGTAATGCGTGAGAGTCATAATTTGTTTTGTTTTTATTTTGCTGGCTGCAGCCGGCCCACAACCCTCGCTTCGCTCGGGTCGCGAAGGCGGGCTGTAGCCAGCAAACAAATATGCTTCTCGCGAGTGACCGTCAGAGGGATGCAGAAAGTAAAAACATGGCCACGGCCAGCATGATCAGCTGAAGCTTTGGTAGATTGTTTATTTAATTAGTAAACGTACTTTCGACCTCAAATGGAGAAAAATAGTATGCAACGTACGAGCAGAAAGTTGAATACTGCTCCATCGTGCGATAAAATGCCCTCGGCTTCGCCTCGGGCACATATCGCGTGATGCAGCAAAATTCAACTTTCTGCTCTAGCATTGCAATATACTATTAACCTTCATTGATGATTATAGTAAATATGCATTGATTTACACAATAAAATTAAAGTCGGATGTTTTTAATTGTTTCGTGGATTGTATTAATAAAGTTGAAAATCTTACCGGGAAAATAATTAAAAAGTTAAGATGTGATAATAGAAGAGAATATTTAAATCACGATATTTACAATTTAATAAAAGAGAAAGGGATTTTACTTGAACCGTATCCTCCTAACTTGCATGAATTAAATGGGACGGCGGAAAGATATAATAGGACGATTATGGATTCCACGAGATGTTTATTTTTTGAAGCAAACGTGAATCGTAGATACTGGCCGGAGGTAGTTAAAGCCGCAGCTTATTTAAAAAATAGAACTATTGCAAATACGATTGAAAATAAGACATCTTATGAAATTTTCCTCGGGAAGAAACCTAATTTGAAAAATTTACGTTTATATGGGAGTAAAGTTTTTGTGAGAGTTCCCGAAAATAAAAGAAATACCAAAGGGATAGAAAGGCCGATTTAGGGATCTTACTTGGTTACGACCACGTTGGATACAGAGTTTTGTTAAACGGTAAAATAGTTAGAGCCAGACATGTTGATATAGTTGAAAATGATGAAAATTTGATTGGTTTTAGAGGCAATGATAACAGTGATTACAAGGATGATGAAACTTTAAGTCATGAAATTCAAAACTCTGAATCCAACGAGGGTAGGGAAAAGGTAGATTCTGCTGAAGAAGAGAGTAACCATGATAATGTTGAGTTAAATGAAAATCGTTGAGATAGGCCGCAAAGAGAAAGAAAAAAACCAGATTGGTATGGGATAAATAGAGATTCAAACTACGTTTATGTTAATGTAGTTAGCGCAGATAGCCCTTCTACCTAAGAGGAGGCAGTAGAGTGCGAGGAAAATGATTTATGGAAAGAAGCTATGTATAGGGAAATGAATAGTTTGATGAAAAATAAAACGTGGAAATCAGTAGATAGACCTTGAGATAAGAAGATTCTAGATTTAAAATGGATATTCACAAAAAAATCTGATAACCGAAAAAAAGCTAGACTTGTAGTTAGAGGCTTCCAACAAACTGAAGTACGGGAAGATTTGTATTCACCAGTAGCTAGAATTCAAACATTGAAATTATTGTTATCCTTTTGTTGCCAAAATAATTTATTGATTATCCAGATGGATGTAGAAACAGCTTTTTTAAATGGTTTCGTAAAGTCAGAAGTATCAAGACGGTTCAAATAGAGTTTACAAATTAATTAAAGCATTATACGGGTTGAGAGAGAGCCCAAGAACTTGGTATGAATGTTTTGATGATTTTATGAAGGAACTAGGATTTCAACGAAGCGAGAGTGACTATTGTTTATATGTAAAGTGTGAAAAGAATGAAAAAATTTATTTAATATTATTTGTTGATGACTTATTAATTTGTGGAAAAAATAAGGGAAGGATTGAACAAATTAAAAATAAATTATCAAATAAATTTTCTATGAAAGATTTGGGTGAAATGAGCACTTATTTGGGAATAAACATTAATTATTATTATGAAAAATGTAATATGACACTGGACCAAAGTGACTATATAGAGTCATTAGCCAGAAAATATAATATTGTAAATGCGAAATTGTATAATACCCCTATGGAACAAAATTTAAGTGTAAAACCTGCACAGCAAGCATCAAAGAACGTAAAATATAGAAACTTGATCGGTGCAATAATTATTTATTAGCACGAGTACGAGAATTGATATAAGTTATGCCGTGAATTATTTGAGTAGATTTCAGAATAGCTACGATGAAACTCATTATAAATACG
This sequence comes from Encarsia formosa, assembly GCA_038277355.1. Taxonomy (NCBI): domain Eukaryota; kingdom Metazoa; phylum Arthropoda; class Insecta; order Hymenoptera; family Aphelinidae; genus Encarsia; species Encarsia formosa. The sequence goes on from CM076187.1 coordinate 26,397,578, forward strand.
CGTTGAGAGTTTTGAAGTACTTATATTTGACAAGAAATCTTAAATTAACGTACGAAAGAAATTTAAATGCTGACGTGTTAGACTGCTTTGTTGATGCTGACTGGGCTGGTGATAAGGTAGATAGAAAATCTACTACTGGTTATATCGTTAGATTGTTTGGAAATGTGATTTATTGGAAATCAAGAAAACAAGGAAGTGTAACTAAATCTTCAACAGCAGCTGAATATGTGGCTTTATCAGAAGCAGTGAGTGAAATAAAAGTGGTGAAAAATCTATTGAAAGATTTTACTGTTGTGTTCGAAAAACCGATTAATGTGTATGATGATAATTCTGGAGCGATATCTATTGCAAAATTTGGTAATTTAACTAAAAATTCAAAATACATAGAAATACATTATCACTTTGTAAATGAATGTTATGAGAAAGGTGTGATTAAAATTGTAAAAGTAGAGTCAGAAAATAATATGGCTGACATATTAACTAAAGCGCTCGGACGCAATAAGTTTGAAAAATTCCGGAACGAATTACGAATAATTGGTGTAAAGAAAAATTTGTAAATCATAAATTTGAGGACGTGTGTTGAAATGGGAGCAAATTTATGAGAGTGAGTGCCAAAATGCTGACGGAAGAAACAATATTTCGACCGCACATTGAACTAAATAAAAGTATGTTACCGCTGAATTGCGTTATTACAGCGCGTTTAAATACGAGTAGTCTGTGTTATGAATAAGCACTCACTAGTAAGATAAGGAGTCGTCATCATGTCGGTTAGCTTCTTGTAATAAAGCTGTAGTCTTAATAATAAAGAATATACTCTTTTAGAAATAAATCAATATAATTTAACAGAGTCGTTTAAATACAGGGAGTGATGTAGATTCCCGTATATGAGAGGGTTGACCATTCCAAAGGTATGTAGTAGAGACATGAAAGGAATTTTTTAAGTAGTCTGTGCGGAAGCTGGGAACAAGCAAAACTTCTCTGTTCACTTCCCTACCATTCACGACCCTTACTGGCCGGGAGCTTTGCTTAGCAATAAAAAAGTTCGCCAAGTAAAGCGACGTTCCTGACCGAAGAAGATTAAAGAGGGTACAGGCCGCAAAGTAGTCTCTGCGACTCTTTGCCCGCAGCCGGCTCAGCTCACGCCTGTAGGGGGTGACGTGACTGTCCCTCCGAATCCCGTAGCTATACCTGATGTCCCTATTGAGCAAACGCTCAAACTTAAGATTGAACTCGCCCGAGATATTATAGTAAACCAGGGAACAGTAGTCCCCGATAGGGAAGAGAAGTGCCTGAACAAGGTGCTTGCGAAGGCTAAGGGTCATGCTGCGTCTGAAGTGATACAGTCTATACATGAGCGAATTAACCCTAGCACAGACATACTCACATGCTCCTTCCAATTCAACTTCGAGTCCAGCATCACGCCTAGACTCCGAGCAGACAAAACAAACGGGACACAGGAGTGTCCAAAGTGTAGGCAGTCTATACCCATCTCGTTGAATCTATTCACAAGGACCGGGGAGCCGAAGATCATGGCTTTAGTTTTACCCACATTCAACCCCAAATGATTTCCAGCAGCCCAATCTGCAATTTTCCCCGCAGCTCTGCTCAATCTCTCCAGAGTAGCCCGTATATCCTCGATCCGACCCCGCACATGGATCTGCAGATCATCCGCGTATATCACGTGACTTACGTCAGGACCAAGATCCCACGCAATGTCATTCACAAATAGCAGAAAAAGCAGTGGTCCCTACACAGAGCCTTGTGGCACTCCCCTGTTTATGGGACGAAAGGAGGAAGTTTGACCCCCCACTCTTACCGCCTGCGACCTACCTGACAGATATGATGCGATCTATCTGACGACACCGTTTGAGAAGCCAAGTGACCGTAGCTTCCCAAGCAGGGTCACGTGACAGACCGAATCGAAGGCCTTACTAAAGTCGAATAACAGCAGTGCTGTCATCTGTCTCTTGTCAATGCCCTGTCTAATGTCGTCTGTCAGTTTAAGTAATGCTGTCTGAGTGCTATGTCCCTGTCTGAAGCCAGCCTGAAATCCATCCAACAATCCCTCCGCTTCAATGAAAGACAAGATCTGGTTAAAGACCAGTCTCTCAAGGATTTTCGACAAGAAACAGAGAAGAGAGATTGGACGAAAATCACCCAAACATCTCGGAGTCGAAGTTTTATTAAGGACTATCACGAGCGACTGTTTCCAATGATCTGGAAACGTCGAGGTCAAAAGAGACTGGTTAAAGATATCACGAACAAATGGGCCCACAGCCTGGAATGCACACTTAATAAAACTCTGCGGAAGATGATCAATACCCACCACCTGTGAAGTCGACTGGTCAATAGCAAGCTTGACATCCTGTAACGTAACGGCAGCAAAATTCAGCCGACCATCCCCTTCGTTCCCACCCAGATTTTCAAGGAAACGAGAAAGTTCTGGTGCAGCAGCATCAAACGACACAGAGGCAAAGTGAGCATTGAGATCCTCCTCAGAAAAGCCCGCAAGATTGGTGTCAGGCTTGGGGTAGATTCCGAGATGTTTGAGTTCCTTCCAGATCTGTTGAGGGTCAGTGAGTCCCTTAAGACGACTCCAATAAAAATCAAGTCTAGCAGTTTCTATCTTTTGATGTGCAAAGTCTCCTGCCTGTCTGTACAAATAGAGTTCTATGTCAAGTCTTGATTGTCTGTAGCGTCTAAATAATCGGTCTCTTTCAGTCAAAAGTGAACGAAGAAAAGGGGTAAACCACGGGTGATGATTTCTCTTTTTGTGACTAAAAGTCTTGATGGGAGCAACAACCTCAAGAGCAGCGTGTAAGTTAGCATACAAAGAATCCAATCTATCACTTAAAGAAGCTTCAACATCTATGACTACTGACCAGTCACACTTGGATAGATACTCGTTCAAGGTTACTGAGTCAATTGATTTAAAGTCTCTGTAGGTGAAATCATGAGTCGTAGTCTGGGGTACGTAGATGTTCAGCGTAGCAGTTATCGAGACATGTCCAGCTATAAATGGAGATACAGATTTAGAATAATTCGTCACCGTGTCAAGGGCATCAACAATACAGAGATTCAGCCAGGTATCCGACGTTCGCGTGTGATGCGTGGCCCCATACGGCACAGAAAAAAGCGAGTTCTCGGCAATGAATGATTTCATAAAGGCCGCATCAGGGTTGTCCGTCAAAAGATCAGAGTTAAAATTGCCCAGAAGAGCCTTGGTGCTGTAGTTCAGCATAGTGTCCCGCAGAGTACTGACAAAATCCGATTCCTGAACAAACGGCGAGTGTGGTGGTCCATACACCACTCCCGCAAAAACAGGATCACCTCCCTTAGGGATAACTTTACAGAATAAGTACTCTGGATGACCTGGACGACCGTCCCATACCGCAGAGGATGAGCAGAGATGTTTAACCGACAGAGATTTATGAATATACAATGCTACCCCTCCCCCCTGAGTGTTGCGGTCCTTTCGAAACAGAACATAACCTTCCAATGAGACTAGAGCGTCCTCAATAGCAGGCCCTAGTTTAGACTCAGTGATCGCCAGCACAGCGATAATGTCCTCTGACACAATAAAGTGCCTCATTTGCTCAATGTGACCCCTAAGTGAATTAGCATTCATATGACCGACGCGAAACTTGTTCCCACCTGACCGCACAGAAGTTTGATGAGAGAACTGTAATTGTGGAACGGATGCAGATGAATAAGAATGAGGTTGATGAATGATAGATGATTGCAATGATTCACTAATGTGTTCAAAATGATAAGATGCAAATGAAATATTGCCGCGAGAGTATAGATGAAGCAGTATACCTGTTTTGCTAAAAACCGTTGAAGGTCCTCTTCCGAGCTAATTAATGTTGCGACGTCTCCCTTCTTTCTTCTAACAAAGATTTGGCGACTCCTAATGAAGGAGGTAAATCCTGAGAAGATGTTCTTTGGCAGAAACTCGTTGATATTGAGTATGCTGGGTACTATAGAGCTATGGTCGATTCCTGCAGGTAGATGCAAAACCAAGGCTGATGAGTGTAATTTACCCAGTTTGATCTTTGACTGAATGATTTCTACCAGCAATGCACGGGAGCTTAATGTAACCAATATTGACGGTGGGCGCGGTGACTTGTCGGGAGCAGCTGATGACGACGTAGCGAAGTTCTTCGGCTTTGTTCCTGCTGAGACCCAATCAGCAGTGGTGATGTCTGTCACCGTCTTATCAATAGCTGAACTCACGGCCGATTTACTGACCATGATACGTGTTGTAATTATGTCCTGGGAGTCTATGTCGGGGTGAACCGACTTAAGTACAGCTAGCACTATGGCTTTAGGATTTGCCATAGGAGGAACGGCCAAACCACCAATCACCATGTCAGTACAACTTGCTGACCTTGATTTCTGGACTTCAGCTAAGGACTTGGAGATGTCAGCATTTTTTCCTTTCATGGCTGAGCACCTTGCTTACAAGCTTAGGGTCACGATGAGAATTAGCTGAGTCCGTTGGGCTCTGCATCATCTGTTTCAATTCAGCTAATTCTCGCTTGACTTCATCAAGTTCTGCTTCAGAATTTTCCACTCTAGCTACAAGACCAGGAATGATCAAGTTCCTTAAGTTTGGAATCAAGATCATCAAAGCGTACATTAACTTCTGACTTTAATCCATCGAAGCGTTCGTTTGCCTCAGATTTAAATCCATCGATCCGCTCGTTCACTGAGGACTTGAGGCCATAGATCTCCCTAATGATTGTATTCAACTTGTCGTCCTGCATCTGTTCAGTAGTTGAGGTGTTCGATGTACTTGATGCATTCAATGTTGAGCGAGTGCGATCATAAGATGCAGAAGACTTGCCTGTTTAATGCATTCAGTGCAAGCTTTTCCAGGCTTACTATCAATGGTAACTGCAGCTAACTTTTTACAGGCCGTGTGGAACCGTAGGGAGCAATTATCACAAGTGTGCAGTTTAGCATTACCCCGAGCAGGCAGCTTACAAGTATCACATACTTCCTGTCCATTGCCAGACATTATGTGAGTTTTAAAGCAAGTAAAAATCGAGTTAATGAAGCGGGCAAGTAAAGTTGAGTTTTTAAAGCAGGCGAGTGATATTGATGTATTTCAGTCAGGCAATAAATCTGAATTTGAAAATTCGCGGTTGATTAGCGAGTAGGGAAGGTCAAGGTCCTGTCAGACACTGTTCAGTTGATAACTTGGACAGTGCTGCGATCTAGCGGTAAAAATTATAATTACGGACCGAGCGTTGCCGCGCTTTCCTGGACAATAGACACTTAAGCTCAAAATCACAGTAATATCACCACACTATTGTTCAACAAAATAGCAACAAATTCAATTGCACTGAAACCCCATCCTACAGTTCAAGGCTCAACACACTCAAAGTCCGCAAAATGACACGCGCAAACACTGTGCAACTTCACCTATAACAATCAAAATGCGGAGCCCTAAGTCAGCACAGTCAGTCGTAAGAGCAGACGAAGAGAGAGAGAGAGAGAGAGAGAAAGAGAGAACCTGCTGGCTACGCGGCGGTCACCTCCCACTATTCGCCTGGTGTCGTTACTTACGATTTTTTTTTCGTAGCCCCCTGCGCCAGAACCTGCGATAAGGAACTTCGTTCCAAAAAAAAAAAAAAAAACTGCTAACACATAGTCGCATGATCAGCAGCAGCAGTGATGGCCGAGAACAGGAGAAAGGTTCACAATGATAGAGTTCGTGCAGGTTGCAAGCCCAGCAGAGCAGAGGGCAGAGACAAGTTAAGTTTTGATGTTGAACTTATTGTTTATGTGAGTACGCATCATATATTTTCACTAGGGGGAAGTGCTCTGCTAAGCATAAAAATTCGTAAAAATTTGAAGGTTATTTTTGAATTTGTAACTAATGTTACGTCAGGGTCAGAAGGACCGAGTAAAAAAGTATACGGGTTCGTTGGAAGGCGTAAGGGGAAAAATCAAGACATTTAGTTACTCTTTACAACGTGACTTTCTTTATTAATAAATTATAAGTGGACTTATACCGCGCAAGCGAGCAAGGATGACCCAACGAGCGAGAGAGAGAGAAGGTAAACTTACACGTCAGCTCCTGCTGGTGGAAGTCCTGCGGGTGTATGACGGTGCACGACGTCGAGTCGGCACCCTGGCACAGTGTTGGAGGTTGAGGGTGGCGAAACGGCGCTCGGAAACCACGCATGGCACAGAACTTTACAGCGCGTATATACAAAGGATCTGTACGTGGGCGCTGCCGCGACTCAACTTCCGAACCTGCTGCTAGTCAGCCGGCGCTTAGCTTTCCCTCTCTCTGTCTCACTCAATCTCGTGCGTGTGTAATTTTACTTATGCGAATTTGAGGCCCAGGGGAGCTGTACCGGGGTTGCCCATTACAAATTGCATATTCAATTTTCTTAGAATATTTTTTTAAAACAGGTTTTCTGATAGAGCAAGATGTTAGGAATCGTGAGGAACAAAGAAAAATATAGCAAGCGGTATTAACTTTTGAGATAACGAAACAAAAACAATGAAAAACGCATGACTTCAAACATTAAATTATATAAGTATCAATAACTATCAATAATCAAAATAAAATATGAAGTTTGTAAAATATTAATTTTTACCGATGATAATAAAATCAAAATATAAAGAATTAAATTCAAGAAAAAAAAAAATTTGGATAAAGAGAAAAGATTTGTACAAATATTATTTTGGAAAAAGGCTGTAACGGGGTATTTCTAAAGAAAAGAGCCTCCCTTAAATAATTAACGGAGTTTCCCGGGCCCTCCCGTTACAAGAAAAATCTCTTTCAAAAACTCTAGGGGAAAACTCCTTAATCTGGGGTCAGGGTTTCCACGGAGAGAAAACCTCCGGGAACGGTCGGTGAGCTAGAGAGAGAGAAAATAAATTATTACAAAAATTTCCGGTCAAATTTGATTTTATTCTTGTCTACTAAAAAAATCAAGTCTACAATTACAAAAAGTTAAAGTTTAATTTGAGAACAAAGGAATATAATTGAAACTATAAATTAGTCTACAAAATGGCGGGTAACGACGCCGCGCCAAAAAAAGAAAAGAAAAATCTCGATCGAATTTTTTTTCAAGATTCTTCCAATAATATATATAACAACATTTTTTTTTTTTTTTTAATCGGCGTACCAATATCCCAAATTTCCAAACAAAACCATGCTTTATAAAAATTTAATAGAATAATGTAAAAACCTTACTTTTACCAAAAAATTTCTATTTCAAAATGGCCACTTCAATTTCTCTCTTTTGTTCTTTTTTTTTTTTTATTTGTTTCCAACTCTCAATTTGTAGTGGACTAACCCAAGTGTTTTACTAATCTTGTATCCACCTAGCTGTAAATAAAATAAAAAAAAAAAGTCTACAACTCAAAGAAAAAAAAAAAAGAACTTAGAATAAGTCTACAGAAGAGAACTTAGAAATTTAAAGATCACACTCTCAAAAAACACTACCTCACACTACGGCTACTGAGAACAGAGTGACGCTCCCCGCGTCTCTCTGACTCGACTTCCTTCTTCACCATCCCCTCCAAACACTCTCCGCCAATGCACACAAATTAATCTAATTAAGCCTCATTCATACTCGAGGAACAGTCATTTGTCCACCAATCAGACACATTCACGCCACAACACCCAATCACGCTCCCGTCTACAATCTTCCGGTGACGATCGCCACGCCACCTATAGTACGCGCGAAAATCCAAAATAAAGAATAAAAATAATGTACACGAGGCACTCACTGCGTTAACCTATCCCTCGCGCACATACTCTCTCTCTCGCTCTCCCCCATACGCACACATTGTTCGCGCAACGTACACAATACAAAAAAAAATAATATCTCACTCACGCCCGCGTCTACTGTGGTGAGCGTGCGCGCACGCGCTTGGCGACGCAGTTGCGTCGTCTGCCGACACGCGCCGCGCACCTCCTCCGTCGCCGAAAACTCCCCGACGGAGAATCGGAACCCGTGTGTGGTGTATGTGTGTGTACGTGCGCGCCCTGGGCCGGGAGAGCCTTCCCGGGTGGTGAACATGTGTGTGTGTGTATGTGTCGTGCGCGCGCCGGGTGCTCGTGCTGCTGCAACAGCAGCGTCCAACCGACGGCGATCGTCGCCACGTGGTCGGCTTCTGCTGCGCGAGAAAGTGGCATGGTTATCACCTGGGAAGGTAAACAAACAAATTAATTATTTCTTTGTTTCCCAGGTGACCTGACACTGCCAGGTAAAAAAAAATAATTTACGAGGGATTCACTCCCTCGCAAGGCATAAACATAATTATGCTATCCAATGTTTTTTTTAATTATTATTAAATAATAAAGATTATTTGAAAAAAAAAATTATTTGAAAAAAAAAAATTCTTTGAAAAAAAAAAATTCTTTGCTTTTGAATATCCATATGGAAGTCCATATGGAAATCTGTTTCAATTTTCCATACGGAATTCCATATGGATTCCGTTATGAATTTCCGTATGGGGTCCTGCATGGATTTCCATATTGATTTCCATATGGATTTTTTCAGCTGGGATACGTCGCGCACGAAACAAAAATATTGAGCAAAGTCCAACGTCTCTCACTGACTTAAAGGAAATACCTGAAAAACATAAAAAAATGGTCAATGGTACACAGTTCCTCATCTATGATTCCAGAGATCATGATCAGCCCGAAGAAGAGCGAGTCCTTGTTTTCTCAACAATAAAAAAAATAGAATTATTAGCGGAAAGTGCTACTTGGTTTCTTGATGGCACATTCAAGGTAAGCATGCAAGTATTTACAAATACGTAAAATTATCAACAAGTATTTACAAAAATGTACAATATTTACAGGCTGCTCCGCATATTTTTGCTCAAGTATTTACAATATTTTGGCATTGTCTACGTGCTTTTTTCATCTTGGGCAGAGTCTTTATCGCCAAATTCAAAAAGACAGACTGCAAACGGCGTATAATAGTGCAGACGACCGAAGCATCAAGGAGTATACCCGTATGCTGGCTGCTTTAGCAATGGTCCCTACATGCAATGTAGAGTGCTACTTTGCATATTTAAAAAGTATCGCACCCACGGAGATGCAACAGTTCACCGAGTACTTCGATACCACTTACATGAATGGTAAGCCGGCGAGGGGGCGACGGAAGGCTCTGGCCCCAAGGTACCCTCCACGGATGTGGAACCAATATGATGACAGAGTAGAGGGCCAGGCTCGAACGAACAACGTCTCTGCAGGGTGGCATACTAGGTTCCACGTGCTCATGGCAAAAAATCACCCCGATATTTTCCCACTCTTCTCTCAATTTATGAAGGAGCAGGGGGACACGGAGGTAGCGGCCGTGGAGCTATCTCTTGGACGGAGAGTGAAGGCTGCCCCGAAGAAAAAATGGCTCACCACCCAAGCGAGGATTCGTGGCATCGTTTCAAATTATGAGAATACAGCAATGGCTGATTATTTGAAAGCAGTGACATATTCAACATAAAGTGCCTTTTAAACATTCCTTTTATATTGTTATATTTTTATATGTCCTTTTATATTGTTCTATTTTTATATGTATCTATTTCTATTGTTTAGACATTGCTGTTGCACTGTTTGTGCATTTTTGTGATATTATAGACTTATTGATTGTATTAAATGAATTTTAAAAAATTTTATTTTTTCAGTCCCGGGGGAATGACTGTCGGGGAATAAATAAGGTCGGGGGAATGATTATCAGGGAATACATAAGCTCGGGGGCATAATTGTCGGGGGAATATTTACGTTTGATGGTCGGGGGAATGATCGGGAATGACAATATTATTGTTTATACTTATCTTTGAATTAGTTCAAAAAATGAGACATGGAGAGAAAGTAGCTGCGCCTCCACTAGAGACGTCTATATACACGATCCACAGATATATTGTGACAGTCGAGTGAGTAATTAAATCGTCCTGATGAACCCGTTCTGTATACTCGTATAGAACTGCGTTCATGTTTTTCGAAGCGACGTATTTTTCAGCTACGTTACCTCTACAAGAGAAGTGTGACAATCCAGTGAGTAATTAAATTGTCGTTCACAATTTATAATTTGGCGCGAGTCACGTGACTGCAGAACGTTGATCGGAGCGGAGCTCCAAGGAGGCAGAACGGAAATCGAGAAGGCACTCGTGGTTTTCATGGCCATCCGTTAACACGTGCATGAAAATTAACTCGTCTTGTTTCGACGGATTATCGTATTTTTCGTGTAGTGAAAACGGGTAGTACGCCGTCAAAAGAGTGTTGGATGTGACTAAAAGACTGAGATCGATTTTCATCGCCCGAAAAGTATTTTTTTGTCAAGACGAGTCAACTGGCTTTTGGCAGCCAAGGATGACGGAGAACTACACCGGTGTCTGGCAGACGTTCGAAGATCTGAAAATCTTTGTGTCAGATCTTGAGAAAGTTACTTACTCGTTTATGGAAGTCGAGATAATTATTGTCATTCGCGTTGTGCGTTATTTTAGAGCTGAGTGTGGTGTTTATTTATGTAGTTGTCACTTCACGTCAATACCGAGACCGCTTTATGACGGCTCGAGTGTGGTAGCTATAGCGGCTGATAGGCATCGTAGCCGGGTATTTTGATTAGCCTGACGGCTTGTATGAGGTGCACCTTGGCGATTTCGTAGGTTAATTGTTTATGTACGAGTGAGTGTGTATGCGTGTAAGTGTATTTAGTACACTGTTGTTATTACAATCTTTGTTTTTTTCACGCGCGCAAACTCCCAGTAGTAGCAGAGTGTCTACGTGCGCGCGAAGCTCAAGCTGAGGAAAAACCAATAAGTTGTTGTATGTGACTTTGCCGATTTAAATGCTCAGCTGAGCAATTAAATTTGAAAGTATGTTGAATTATTATCAGCGCCTTACATTATAATGTTTGTATAAGATTTTAAGTCTTATTTTATTAAACTAGTCTCTCTCAGCGCGCACAATTGTATTACATTAATCATTATCTAAAACAAATTTTATCGAAGCTTCATCTAAATTAACCTACAATAAATTATATATTGTCATCTTGGAATAGAAAGGTACTATTTCAGAAATTTTTATAGAAAGATAGTATCTTTCTATAAAAATATGCCCTTAACCTTTGCCGCTACGTTCAGAATTCATTTAAACTTTCGTGGTTATAAATTCATTGGTTTTGTTTATACACTAATAATTATTATTTTCATGATTTTAATCGGATAATTTATCGAACACTTGATTAAATATAAATACTTATTTTTTATCAAATCCATTCTCTAAATTTTTTAATTAAATTGCAATATGAAAATTAAAAATACGGAGTACTTTAGTACAGGAGTACTTACATTAGTCCTAAAACCTAGACAACCAGGTCGCCAATGACGTGTACCTAGGGAGATATACGAGGAATCAAATAAAAATTTCTGAAAATGTCTTCATTGACCATTTACATAGTTGTGTATGAATTCCACGACCTGACCAACTAGGTTGCCCTAGTATACTTAGTGCATCATACCCGAAGAATTGAGTAAAATTTTTTCAAAATGTCTTCGGTGTCTATGTACATATTTGAGGGCGACTTTTATGACCTGGTTAACCATGTCACCAATTACGAGGTATACCTGGAACATCATCTTCAAGGAATTTATAAATTTTATTTAGTAAACTTAATTATAAATGATATTTTATTGAAATCTTCGAAGATGATACCCTAGGTATAATGTGGAAACCCGGTTGGCCAGGTCATAGAAGTCGCTGTTTTGGAGCCTATAGACTGAAATCACTTACCTGTAAAATGTATATATTATCAATTATAAATTTAAGAAAATATTTCACATTCTTTATTGAATAAGCAAATATTGTTATAATTTCTCACAGTTCAGGAGATGTGTTCCAACTTATACCTACTCGGTTTATTTAGGACAGAGGAAAATTGCAAATCTGATTCAGAGTCTTTCTAAATTAATCCTTCAAATATTAAATCTCAGAACTTTATTAGAGGGACGGAGTTAAGGGGGGGGGGGGTTCTAATTTTATAGTCATAGTTTTTAAATAATAATAACAACTCTAGCAGAAATACCACTGTTCTGATGTGTTTATCTAAAAAATAATTGTCAAGAAAGAAATGCTTTGTGTAGAGCTTGAAATGTATCCTTTTAATAAGGTTTTTTTTTGACTTCTGAAATTATTTGAAGCGTTAATTTTTCAAAGTTGCTTGAGTTATATATTGATGTGATAGTTCTCTTTACGTATTATCAATACAAACGAATGAGTTATCGCAGATTATGAGACTATGATTAAAAACTTTTTATTTAACTTTTTTTTTAATAATCACGTGTAATTTTTTTATCATTGGATAAGCCTCATGATTGAACTTTGAAAATGAAGGCTTGTACGTTTTAGGTTTTAACATAGTTAAAAGGGGGAATTTTTTAATATGCTTTTATTTGGCAAACATACGCATCAGTTTTTTAAGTTAATTAATTTTTAAATTGTAATTTTATTGGCATTTCAACTATCTTCAGAGAATTTTACATAATCAAATAAATATCAATCATAATTAAATCTCCTTTGTCCATCAAATCTGAAGCCATAAGCAGCACTATTAGGAGCATGAATTAAAGCAGGGTTTTTGTACACATGATAAGATCCGTGAAGATGGGGAGGTCTAGCAGCTATTCCTTCATCAGTTTTCAAATAAAACGCTTCGAATTGTCCTCTTGGTATTAGTATGTTCTTTAATGTTTCATCTTTTGGGTCATAAGCTCGTATTTGCATGGATAGTACTCTCAAAACTAGAATCTGGAACAAGTCAATAAAGAAAAAAAATTCAAATTAACATCAAAATACTAGAAAAAACTCTTTTTGTAAATCGATAAGCTTAAAAGTTAGATAATTTAGAATGAAATAATGAATAGTTTCTGACTAGACGCACCGACCGTTGCACTGCTTGTCATGCAAAAATCCACAGTACATTGTAACCCAATATTCTGCCAGTACATGGTATGGGTGGAAGATTTTTACTCTGTACACAGTTCAACAATTTTTTGAATGTTGACCGGTAGAATTTTTGGAATGACCGTAACGATACACATTATGGTTAAACGATATCAGTGTACTATGCACGGTGGAATTTGTTGTACGGTATACGGTATAAATCATTGATATATTGCATCCCAAAATCTTTTCATGAAGTTTTCAAAATGCAAAAATTATTCATGTTTTCGGAATTTCTTAGCGCCATTTGGTATTGCGATACAGATAATTTATACCAGAAAGTGTTTGCTGAAATTCGGTGCGATTCAGTGGCAGAAAAAAATTGGAAAAAAGTTTTATAAACGTATAGCTTTATATAGAAATATAATAAACAATGACTAAAAACCTAAAAGATTTTTGACTGACACCTGAGTCAAGCTTTCTGAAGTGGGCCACTAAAAATTAAGTTGCTGAATTATACATATTTTTTTATAGATTCTTGAAGGTTTATGTATCAATAATAAGACCCTAAAATAGTTTTCAAAAATTTTAACTTTTGTAAAAGTTATAAGCAAATAAATTTTAAAGCATGTTGTTTTTCAGAATTTAATAACTTGCAGGGGAGTTGATAAAAGTGAACCAAATTTTGGTGATAATTTATGAAAAAATGAATAAATAGAATGTGGTATTTGTCGTAAAAAAAATTGTTTATTTATTCATTAATAATAAATTTTTTTGTAAATAATTGAAAATTTATCAATCTTCTCGTAGGAATAGACCGAAATTCTTTTTACTATTTGGTGCGTTAAATCCTAAGCTAGTAATAGCTGCAAAAAAAATTTTGTGTTCTTGAATGGAAAAAAAGTTATGGACGTTTAAGTAGCCAAAATACAGGCAAAAACGGGCTGCCATGCGACACTTGCATATATATATCTACAGATGGCGCGCGTCGAGATTAGAAGCGCATATATATATGGGTCATTCCAACATCTTTCAGCAAAACTGTGAGCACGAGGTCAACCGATCTTCCTAATTTTTTAGTATGTTAAAATATAACTATATTTAGGAGCTTTGCCAAAATTTAAGCTTGAAATTTGCCGTAGAACCCGAATGACAGCCATTTGAAATAAAAAAATAAGCCTTTTTTAGGGTTATTTTAAGCCTATTTTTATCCCAACTTCAAACACTCGCCAAAAGTAGAGTAATTATCCGATTTTTATGATTGACCTCGCAAAATTTTTGTTTTTCTATAAGCTTTTTAAAAAAATTTTTGTTCTTTTAAGAATAATTATTTTGATCAAGTGCGGCTACAAACGCTGAAATTGATAAAATCTTCGATTTTGACGATTTTTAGAGGTATTCAAACAGATGCTATTTAGTAAGGTTTGAATTTTTTTTTTCTGGTTGGTGGCAATCAATTTGTATGTTCAAGACCATCAATTCTTTTATGGAAGTGATTAAAAATCTTAAAAATTGTCAAAGTTACAGCTCTGTAAAGTTTTTAAAAAAATTCAAAAAACGCGAAAAACGCGTTTTGGCTAATATTTAAATTGATGTAACTTTTTTCTCTGAATGTTTTTTTTTCTCAAATTTTCAGGAAAAATTCTTCATTGCTTTGAAAACAATATCTCATAATTCTGTTAAACTTTTTTGGTCATTTTAATACTGTTTGATGCACATCATTTTTGTCATTTTTATCGTTTTTTAAAGAAAATTCAGACTTCAGAAGAGGGGAAAAATATCTTTTGATGCTACTCGCTTGTCCAAGAGCGCTTTTTAAAAATTTTTAGAAATGTTTATTACTACCTGTTCCGATACTTTATGACTAAAAGTACTTATTTTTTAATAAATGCTGAAAAAATCAAAAACATCTTCAAATATCATTACTGTTTGAATTTGAAATATTTGAATGTTCTATTTTTGTTGATATATATGGTTATGTTTTGGTCGGTGTTTTGTTTTTTATGATTGTAGCGCTTAACCAAAGTTATACGTTGTTAATAAATCTTATTGTTTAATCAAGACTACATACGTTTCCTTATTACTAAAATAAACATTGGTCCTTTATTTGAGCCGGATTAACGACAAGTGAAGGATATACAGTCTTCTCGAAGCAATGTGAGTATATTTAAAAATGGTGGGGGTTAGGTCGTTATTTGGAAGTTGAAAAAAAAATGCTTGATTTTTGGCTCTATTTCTTTTCTCAATTGTGAATGGAATCTGCCACGGACGCAGTGTTGAAACTGCCCGTGCCGCGGAGTATGTCTTCAATCGTTTTTATTTTACGTAAGAAAGAGATGAGATCGCCACAGTCGTAACGCTTGGTTGCCTGTGTCACGAAAAGTACACTTATGATTTTATAAAGATTCTTCAGTCTGCCACGATCGCAATAAGGAAGTTGCTCGTTTCGCGGACTATGCGCTCAGCTCGCATGATTTAAGAGATGGAAAAATTCTTTTAATGTTTTTCTGTTTCTTAAATGTACTCTTTTTTTCTATTATTATGCATGTCATGAATTATACGTAATGGTTCAAAAGGACAAGTTCGAACATTTAAATGATTTTCAGGGATGATGACAACTGAGATAACCTCTTTGCTACGCAAACGTCTCTAACCGACGTATTGGCTCATTCAACGACTACAATTGAGAGTGTTCAAAATTGGAATTTGGGGTTGATTGAAGCACGATTAAAGCTTCTTGACTGCTATAGGTTTGATTTCAAAGGTAATCATGTAGAATTACTACACTCGCTGCCCGTAGATGAAGATGGAACGAGAGTCACTAGCTTATACAATAATGCTGAAAACAATTATCTCACCACTTCGTCGCATCTTTATAATGCAAGAAATCAAATCATACCTGAACCTCCACAATTTACGAATCAGGTACCAGGAAATGCCGAAAGTAGTAAGAAGTGCATGGGAGGATGAACTTGAAAGTTTGGATAAAGCCAACTCTAATTCCAGCGAGGAAAATGTGAAAATGATTACGTTTGCTACTCTGGCAGATTTTCTACGTCGACGGGTTCGGTCTCTCAACTCAGTAGAGGCATCTCAAGCGTTACGACTTGATAGCATTCGTAAGTCAAGTTTAGTAGCGACTTCAGGTAATCGCCATTATGAGTCGTTAGTTACTCAGGCAGATTCTAGTTCACCATCTCATTGCTCTGCCTGCGATGAATCTCATTACCTAGGCCACTGTGATCGTTTCAAGAGCATGGACATGTCATCCAGCAAGCAAATAATAATTCGTTCTGGTTTGTGTTTTAATTGTCTCAAACATGGTCATCCAGCAAGGGGTTGCCCTTCACATTCTGTGTGTCAACATTGCAAGGGAAATCATTATAGCTTGCTTCACGATAACGATCGGAAACGATCAACAGAGCCTTCTCGTAATCCAATCCCGGAAAAACAGTCACGAATGAAAGAGATCGTAAATCCAACTCATGCATCAACGAGCAAGTCTTCGTCACAATGACTAACCGTGTTGCCTACAGCCAGAGTATGCCTTCAAGGTCCTCGAGATCGAACATATGTCGCTCGAGCACTTTTAGATGCTTGCTCGGAAATTACAATCATTTCAACAGGATTGGCTCGTAAGTTAAATGCAATTCTAGAACCAATTGTTGCGAAAATTTCTGTAGTGGGAGGAGATACAGCTGTACAAGTTCGACTTCAAACTGTCTTGCTGTTGAAATCTATAGCGTTAGATTTTTCGTTGACATTAAACGTGCACTGCATTCAACATCTTGGTTTGCAAACTCCTTCCAATGCTGTGGACTCTGAGGTCGTTGAAAATTGTCTACAACTTCAACCTGTCGCTGATCCTGAATTTGGTCTTCCAGGTGATGTCGATATTCTATTAGGGGCTAATGTGTATCATTGCATTATGAAATCAGGATTCCAATGTCAAGATGAATTCATTGCTCAACAAACAGCTCTTGGCTGGGTTTTCTTCGGTAAAATGCCCGGTATTATTCAACAGCCGGATTCAATGAGATGTTTGGTTACACAGGAAGATTTGGATCCACCTTGGCACAGTCAATTGATGTCACTTGTCCAGCGGTTTTGGGAGACCGAAGAAATACCTCATGCTGCTCGCATATCTCCCGATGATAAAGAGTGTGAACAAATTTTTGCTCAATATCAACGGGCAGAAGACGGAAGATATATTTTATGTCTTCCACTAAAACAAACTAACACAAGATTGCTTGATGAGAACTTAAATGGAGCTGTAGCTTCACGAAGATCCTTGCAACAACTGCTACACCATAATCCTGAAATGGCCAACGAGTATCAACGTTTTATGGATGAGTATTTGTCTTGCGGGCACATGCGTCAATTAACTTATATTGAATTAAAAAATTGTACAGCTCAAGTACATTATATTCCTCATCATGGTATTTAGCAATCAGGGGACCTAGGCAAAAAACTTCGAGTGATTTTTAACGCATTTCGAAAGACATCTAGTGGATGTAGCTTGAATGATATTTTACACACAGGCCCAAAGCTGCAAACGTCGCTGCCAAGTGTGCTGATACGATGGAGGAGGCATTCGATCGCATTTTGTGCTGATGTACGGATGATATATTGACAGATATGGATTGACAAGCGAGATGTAGACCTCCAATGGATTGTATGAGCTCCAGATGTCAACAGTAAACTGCGGCACTTTCAGCTTCTCACTGTCACTTATGGGACATCATGCGCTCCGTATCAAGCTCTTCGCACGATTCAACAGCTTTGTGAAGAGGAGGGAGAATCATGGCCTGAAGCCGTTCCAATTGTATTGAAGAACCGATACGTAGATGATATACTCTCTGGAGCTGACGATGCAGCAACTGCTAAAATATTACGAGATCAAGTAATTGATCTTTTGGGTCTGGAGGATTCCCGTTGCGAAAATGGGTGGCCAATCGATCAGAAATACTGAATGACCTTCCAGAAGAGGTGAGATTGCGTTCGACATGGCACCAGTTCAGCAGTGATGGCAACGTCAACGAGTTAGGAATTCACTGGGATCCAGTTGAAGATTGTTTCCAATTTACGCCACCATTGATTCAAATTCAATTGACCAAGCATGCTATCTTGGCTGCTCTGACACGTATTTTCGATCCTTGTGGTTGGTTGTCACCGACTATTTTGGTTGCGAAACTTTTGATTCAGGATATTTGGCGGGCTTGGTTAGAATGGGATGAGATCATACCTGTCTCATTAGCCAAACATTGGACTAATTTCCTTGAGCAACTTCGAAACGTTTCAAACGTAACGATTCTTCGTTGGATTGGTTATCAGTCATCGACAAAATTTGGATTGCATGCGTTCGCTGATGCAAGTTGTCGAGCAATGGCTGCTGTGATTTATTCTCGTATCCAAAATTCAGCAGGCGATGTTCGTACATGTATTCTTTTGGCCAAGACTAAATTGGCATCAATCCGGAGCCTCCAACCACAAAAAGGGCCGACACGCAGAATGACAATCCCAAGGCTGGAACTGAGAGCTGCTCTTATGGCAGCAAGATTGTTGGTATTGACAGCAAAAGACTTGAATGTGAATATTCGTGATTGTCATGCTTGGAGTGACTCAAAAATTGTCTTGGGGTGGCTTCGATCAGTCAAACCCACTGATAATTCGACAATCGAAGATTACATAGCACATATTCAAGAGATTGTTCCTTCCACTATTTGGAGATATGTACCTACCAAGACAAACCCAGCAGATGTGGCCACCAGAGGTCTTGATCTTCAAGCTCTTGTTCAACGGAATGAATGGTGGAATGGATCATCTTGGCTTTGCAATGAACCAGAGATGTGGCCTGATGATGACAATAATAACCCTGGGCGTTCTGATGAAACCAATGAATTACCCACGTATGTCGCGGGGTAACTCAAAGCTGTCCTGGCGGTCTATTGGACAAATTTTCGAACCTTACTACTCTCTTATGGTTCATGGTTCGGCTAAGGCGATGGATTCAACAACGTTTGGCTAGAGAGGTAAAATTACCATTATTTTCTCCCATTAGTACCATGGATTGAAAGAGGCCTTCTTAGCCTGTGTGCGTCAGAGTCAAAGAGAATATTTCAAGGCTGAGATCGAATGTTTGGAGAAGGAAGGGCAAAAACTGCCAGCCAAACATCCACTCACACCATTGAGTCCATTTCTTTGTAGAACTGATGGCATTTTACGAGTTGGCGGTCGTCTACAGCACTCAAATTTAGGATTTGATTTACGCCACCCACCCATTCTTAGCAGCGATTGTTATTTGACACGCTTGATTTTTAAGTGGGCTCATGAGCGGGCTTTGCATAGTGGTTTACGAGTCACTAACGCTTACGTCAATCAGAAGGCATGGATTGTCAATGGCAAACGTAAGTTAAAGTCTTATTTTAAACGATGTGTGATTTGTATTAAATTACAGGTTCGGACTGCAACACAGCTTATGGGTTCATTGCCAGAGGCTCGAGTGGTATCTGGACAAAACATCCAAACCAAAACATCCAAGACAAAACATCCAAAATCATTAAAATCCAAAATCCAAAAAATCGTTCCATTCATAAACTACCTCTTGCGACTTTCATTTTTCATTTTATTATTTCTAACCTACTTTTTGGTTAACTCGGGCATTCATAAATTAAAAGTTGATTTTTTTCAAAATTTTACGTAATTAACAACCATGGACCCAGAATTAATTAAGAAGGGGCGCACCATTTATTTACACATTAATGGATTTTTGTATGTTAAATCTGATCGCGGGAAAGGAGACGTGATGTACTGGAAATGTAGAAAAAATGAAACGTGCCCAGCGCGTTTAGTTACCGTTAAAACAGGTCGAGAATCTTATAAAATACGAAAGGGTGGCACAGCAAAATCACACTCAACTCATGGACCTGACCCTGAGGAAGTGCAAGCTTTGAAAATCATGAGCAGCATTAAGCGAGATGCCACCGATAATCCGGAGCGGCCGCCATCTGCGGTGATGCGTAGGGTACATGCGGCTGACAAAGCTGTGCAAGCTAAGTTGCCCGAAATCGACAACATCAAAAAAACCATTCTACGTCAACGTTTGATAGATCTTCCTATCAACCCTACGGACATTAAAGACCTGACAGGTTCGACATTCGTGTGTGCTTTAATTTTAAACAATAATTAAATTATTATTATTATTATTATCATTAGAACTGCCTGAAGAATTCAAAAAAACTCTCGATGGTGACCAGTTCTTAATATACGACTCGTACGAAGACGAGGAGTGTAACTTGGACTGTGGCAGAATCCTGGTATTCGGAACCCGAGAAAACTTGCGCGTTCTAGGTAAAAGCGAGATCTGGTATTTAGATGGAACGTTTAAAGTTGTGCCCACGATTTTTTTTCAACTCTTTACCATCATGGGTTCTGTCATACAAAAATATAAGGGTGAAGACAGAAAAATAGCTCTCCCTCTTATTTATGCGCTTTTGGAATCCAAGGCTGAGACTGCGTACTCTAAAGTTATTGAGGTAACTCTATCTTATGCCGAAAGATCGGGCGTGAGAGTAAATCAGCCGGCAACAGTGATGACTGACTTTGAGTTGGGAATCATTAACGCCGTAAAAAAGCAACTACCCCCGGAAATTATTAGACTCTGCCTATTCCATTTGTGCCAAAGCATGTTTAGAAAAATTCAAGAGGAAGGGCTGCAAACTCAATATGGTGATGAAAATGATTCAAGCATTCGTGAGGCATCCAAAAGCATGTGTGCTTTGGCTTTTGTGCCACCGGAAGATGTTGTCGACGTTTTCGACGCATTTTTTAACGAGATACCAGAAGAGTTTATTCCGATTGCCACTTACTTCGAAATAAATTATATTCGTGGTATTCGAGCTATTGGACAGAGGAAGGCTGTGAAAGTACGATACGATCCAGCTCTGTGGAATCATCACACCTCCGTTTTGCAAGGTACCGCTCGAACTAACAACGCATCTGAAGGATGGCATAACCGTTTTCAACTGTTGGTTGGTCGACGGCACCCAAGCTTGTTCAGTTTTCTCAAAGAGCTTCAGAAAGAACAGGCGGGCGTCGAATATATACGCCGAGAACTTCGGTTGGGTAAAAGAGTAAAGAATCTTCCGAAGAATAGTTTTCAACGGGTGGAAGACCGCATTAGGGCTATCGTGACTGACTACGAGACATTCAAAGAAGAAGAAGAAGAATTAGAGTACCTGAAATCTTTAGGATTTAATCTTCACATTTAATTTTTATATATATCTTATTTATTTAACTTGTATACAATAAACTTTATTTTCAATTTAGGAGTTTTTGTACTTTGGATGTTTTGTCATGGATGTTTTGTATTGGATTTTTTAATTTTTGGATGTTTTGTCCTGGATGTTTTGTTTTGGATATTTTGGTTTGGATGTTTTGTACTTTAATCGGCTCGAGTTACCGTTGCACGAGTTTTTTCTCGAGTTGGTGTCGATTATGCGGGACCCTTTAATGTACTGTCAGCAAAAGGTCGGGAAATTCGAACTAGTAAAGGGTATATTTCCCCATTTGTTTGTATGTGTACGAAGGCTATTCACTTGGAGTTAGTGGGCGACCTTACAACCGAATCATTCCTTGGTGCTCTTACTCGATTTTGCAGTCGAAGTGGCAAACCATCGGAGATGTGGAGCGACAACGGCACGTATTATAAGGGAGCTGATCGAGAATTAAGAGAAGCTCTGCAAGCTGCTGAATTCCGTTGGGATCTGGTGATTGGAACACTGGCTGAACAAAGCATAGAATGGAATTTTATACCCCCCTCCCCCCCGAGCGCCTCATTTCGGAGGACTTTGGGAGGCTGGTGTTAAATCTGTCAAGAATCATCTTCATCGCATCGTAGGCACCCGGAATTTGACTTATGAAGAATTTTCAACAGTGCTAGCCAGCATAGAACTTGTTCTAAATTGTCGTCCTCTCACGCCTTTGACTGGAGATCCTGATGATCTTGAAGTCCTGATTCCAGGTCATTTTCTCATCGGTCGCCCTTTGAATGCGGTGATTGAAATAGGAGCACCCAGTGACAATATCAACCAGCTTACTAATTGGAAATTAGTCAAGGGCGTCCGACATCAGTTTTGGGCACGATGGAGTCGGGAGTACTTGAACACCCTTCAACAACGACCGAAATGGAGAACCATTCACCGGAACTTCGAGGTCAATGATGTAGTAATCATTGTGGACCCAACTTTATTAATCTCGAATGGTACTTGGCCTCTTGGTCATTTTATTTCTGTGGTCAAAGGAAGCGATGGTCTTGTACGCGAAGTCAAGATCAAAACGGTTCTGGGTGAATATACTGGACACGTCACACGTTTAACTTTGCTTCCAGTCACCGCCAAATCAAGTCCAGTAACTGAATCTCAATCTCAAGCTGATGCTGCAAACATTCAGACTGAAGACTCAACGATGGATTGAAATTGAGATTCAAAACCAAGGCGGGCGAATGTTCGAATTTGAAATATTCGAATGTTCTATTTTTGTTGATATATATGGTTATGTTTTAGTCGGTGTTTTGTTTTTTATGATTGTAGCGCTTAAGGATGTTTGGTACTTTCGTGAGGGGAAAAGAGGGGAGGGGACGGCCACCGCAGCGCCCAACGAGACGATCTTATTTTCAACTCATCAGTGCTCTGACCCTAATAAATAAATCATTTTAAAAATTTTACACAGCATAGTTGAAATTCTATAGTTTAATTTAGTATTAGTTTTATGTTTTAAAAATATTTTGAAAAATTAGAAAAAATCACGAAAACATAACCTAATTTTCAATTTACTAAACTCTGCGACAAAAGTTTAAAAACATTAACTTTTTTGATCTCACATTAAAAATTAAGACCTCAAGATATTGTGTACAAATTTTTAGATCAAAACATACAGTACAAAAAAAGTTAGAGCATTTCTTGTTCAGACGTGCATGGAATTTAACCGCTGTGCGCTTGTTTTTTTTTGTTATCTTTTTCAAATGGTCGGAAAGGTAGTATAAAAAAAATCTTAAAATCTTCTTCAAGCTAAAATCTACTAATTCCAATAATTCTTTTAATGGTCCCTGCTTTTTTGGATGAATGACACACGATCAAAGAAAAAAATTGCTTGATTTCCGTAAGAGTCTGGGTTAAATTATTGAAAAAACACTTTGATTTTTAAAAAAACTAAATCGAACAAAAAAAGGCAAAAAATTTAATGATTACTTTGATATTAATCATAAATCAATCCGATCAAAATTGACAAAACGGCTGCATTTTTTCGAAAGTACCAAACATCCTTAACCAAAGTTATACGTTGTTAATAAATCTTGTTATTTAATCAAGACTACATACGTTTCCTTATTACTAAATTAAACAATTACATATGATCTGCTTTTAAACGGTTTTTTTTTTTTAACTAAAAGACAGTCTCAAAAATTTTATTTAAATATTAACTATTTTTTAAAATAAAGTTAATTAAAGGTAAAACTTGAGTCATTGATTCTTTTAATAAATAAATCAACAATTATTATTCAATCCTTCTTATTTAAGGCAATGACAATTTTTTAATTTGTCTAATCAAAAGTGCAGTGCACTCCAGAACAAAAATTGAATAGTTTTACATAACTTACAATAACTGCACTAACATGTAAACACAAGCATCGACGGTTTAAATTATTCTTTGAATAAGAATAAAACAAATAATAATCAAAGTACACACTACTTACATTAAATACATATTTTAAACTTGTATATTGTTCTATCTACGTTATGATTGCAAGTATAAAAAATATTCCTGTCAAAAAAAGGTTGAAAGAAGTATTAAATTAAAAAAAATTACATTAAAAAAAATAAATTTTTCTAAATTTTTCTAAATCATTTTAATATTTTTAAATTTAAGGTCTTGTAAATATAATTTAAAACGCATTGTTGTTATGTCAACCGGCTCAATACAATGGTATTTTTTAGTATCTGTAACTGTCTTTGCTTTTTCAAATCTTTTTTCTAAAGTTTGCTTATTTAGTTTTACTTCTTGCTTGGAAACATAAAGAAACCTAAAAGTTTAATTAATAAATTAGTTGTTATTATTTGAAAACTGTTAGCTAAATGTATGAATTCAATTTATAAATTTATAAATACCTGATTCCTTGTACATTCATGGTAAGATATTCACACAATTGTTTGGCATTTAAAATTTGTACTTGTTGAATAGAAGCTTTTCTTGCTGATCGTTTTGTAACAGCGCCTATGCCGTCGCACGAACTCTTACCATGCGATTTAAAAAAAGGTTAAAAGTTTTTTATAAACCATAAACAATAAATATAAATATTTTATAAACAATAAACCAAAAACACAAATGATAAGAACTTTTCATCCTTTAGTTATGAATTTTTTATTTTTTTAACTGAAAAATTAATAATTTTATTTTTACTCACTTGTTTTTAAATTGGTGTGGAGCACCATCGGAAAAATACATCAAATTTTTTATAAACGGATACTCCTGTTTAATAGAGTCGAGTACTGTTTTAAAAAAAATATGTACAGCTCCGGCTGAATGATCTTTACCATCACATATTACGCAATAATAAGCCACTTTGATAAGATTATCTTTTTGATCTTTGAAGTGCAACGTAAGGGTAAACAATGAAGCATGTGTATTGTTGAAGTAAAAAGCCTTAGCTGAATTTTGACGTATGAATGGGTAATTTTCTGCGAAGTCCATGGTTATAAGCCCAGTTTTCTCATCCAAATTTTTCTTTGACTTGGCATAAAAAAGTTTTTGCTCATTTGAAATAAAATGGTGTAAAGTTCCACAAGTCGGTATGATTCCACAATTATTTCTGTTACAGTTTTTTCCAAGGTTAACAACGTTGTTCTAGTTATTTCTTTGCCATCTTCATCTATGATTTTTTCAGTGCCCCAATTTGTATACTCAACAATTTTTTTTGGATTATCAATATCTAGAGCTAAAAATGCATACATAGTTTCTTTACTAGGACATTTTTGACATTTATGTAACATCCACTCTTTTTTTTTCAACTGAGCGAACAAAAATATCAAGTACTTCGTGATTATTCATTCTAGGTTTCACTGAAGCTAATTTAAGCTTTACATTTTGATCTATAGAACAAAAACAAACAACATGTGAGCCAGAACTTCCAGCCGAAACACATTGCTCAAGTTTTTGTTCGAAAAAAAAGCCAAACACGGAATTTTTCTGGGCTATTTTCAACAATCTAGTTTTTGTGGAGAAGTTTTATATCGTAAGTATCTCTAAAGTAAATATCTCTTTTGTAATAAAATGCTTTCATCATTTATTCTCATATTTATTTTTTCTTTCACTCCACCGCACATAGCACTATTATAGTCGTCTAAATAATAACTTTTTATACTTTCCCTTGTTTCTGAGAAATGCGAAAAAAAATTTTTCTTCGTGCAATGAAAAGAGCCTGTGAAAAGGTTTTATAATACTTTAAAACATATTTTTAATTAACAAAAAGATCTGTGCTAAGTGCAAAACAAAAATTATGAATTTAAACAGTTTTCACTAAAGCAAAGAAAGAATTTGCACTAAAAATGGAATAAAACCTTCATTTTAATTAAAGTCAAGTTTATTTAAAACGAAATCTATTAGTTTATTTGAAAAAAAATCATTTTATTTACTAAATTAACAGGGTAAAATTTATGAAATAAAAGTTAAGTCATACGTATTAATACAAAATGTATTTTCAATAAAATTCATTTGAACTTACCAGATTTCTTCAACTTCTTCATCTTTTCAAATTGATACCTCGAGCATTGAAAATATAAATTGATTGTGTTTTAACTCCAATCATCAGGAACAAAAGTTAAAAGTTCAATTTTTTCACCAAGAAACCAAGAACTTTCATTATTAAGTTTTTGCAGATCATCAAATTTAGGCAACTCCACTTGAAGAGAAGCTTCAAAGGTTTTCATTAACAACATGTTGTATGATTTCTACACCTTTTTTTATAGCCCTTCCTTCGTTAAGTTTTTGTCTTTTAAAAGCTGGTAAATCAAAAATATCAAGAAAATTGTCAAGTTTTCTTTTTTCTTGACTATCAGTTATAAATTCCAGACTGTTTTTATCCTTCTCACTTGGTTCAGAAGACGAAGCATCACCTGATAAAATTAAAAAATTTTCACTTTCTTCTATTTTTTGTTTATTTTGTTTGTCTAATTTTTAACCTTCTTTTGATTTTAACATTCTTTCACAACTAGAGCATACTTTTTGACCTGCAATTATTTTTTGGTAAAATACTTTCTTTAAGTACAATTAATTCATTATCTAAAACAACTAAATGATTATCAATTTTAACTCTATGTCTTTTCAATGGGTCAACACAGTATTAAAAATTCAAATTTTCAAAGTTTTAAATGTTGCTATCAATTTTTGCATAACAATTACCACACAGTTTTTTTTTTAAGGAGTGATCTCAATCGACAAACATTTTTTTGATTTTTTGCATAAATCTAGGTTAACTGTGATTAAATTTTTTGTAATACTTTTGTTATGAATTTTAAAGAATACATAAAAAAATCCACGCAAAAAAATCTACGATTAAAAGAACATTTAAACAAAAATTTTTGTACGCATTAAGTAAATTTATTTCATTTATGAGTTAAAATAATGTAATGTACATTGTGAACATGATTTACAACAAATTAATTACTTAATACATTAAATTACAAAAATATAAGAGCTGCAACATTTTCTAAATACTCAATAACGTTATTTCTATCATAAGACAAAATAACGTTTCTCAAGCGATCATCGTAGCTTTTTTGCTTTTTTTTCATGGGAACAGCAATGTCTCTGCCGGTTTTATGCTGCATAATCAAGACTTCAATCATATTTTGCTCGTTTTTCATCGATGTAAACATAAGGTCAACACCAGCGGTAACACGAAAAAATCTATCAACAAAAATCTACCACGAAAAAATCTACCCGAAAAAATCTACCACGAAAAAATCTATCCATACAACATATTTTATCATGAATTATTGATTGAAAAAGTTAAAAACTGGTGAAGAAGCACAGCCGAAAAGAAAAAAGTATAAAGATTACGACTCCCTTTTAAAAAACATAGTTGAAGATTATGCACGTGATGACATTGTAGAATATTTGAGAAGAGTAGCATCTATAATCTTGTTTTAATGATCGTTTTGATATAATA
Organism: Encarsia formosa; assembly: GCA_038277355.1. NCBI lineage: Eukaryota > Metazoa > Arthropoda > Insecta > Hymenoptera > Aphelinidae > Encarsia > Encarsia formosa. Next base: position 26,424,718 of record CM076187.1, read on the forward strand.
AGATTGTTTACTTTTTGTTATAAAGTTGTACTATTATGTAATTAATAATATCATGTACTGATTACTGAAATAAACAATATTAAAACACTAAGGGGTTATTTTTTTAAACTATGCGCGGCGTGGGGCCCGAAGGGCCCCCGCAGTGGCACGCCATAATATTTAGTTCCAACCAAAATCTAGTTAGAATAAATTTTTTCTTTTTTTTTTTTTTTTTTTTCTGTTATCTAATATTATCGTCGTGGATTTTTTCATGTTATCCGATTTTTTTTTAACTTGTACATATTTAATAGTTGATATTTTTGAGGTGGATTCTCATTGGTACATTGCTTTGTGATAGATTTTTTCTGGTAGATTTTTTCGGGTAGATTTTTTCATGTATTCAACAGCAGCATGATTTTTGTCAACAATGTTGACAAATCTATTATGCCAACCTTCCAAACCATTGTTTGTTCTGGGTAAATCATTGATGACATCGTGGTAACAATTCCATATATCAATTTCAAATAATGGTTATCCTCGAGTATTGTGTCTTTTTTTTTCTCCAATCAACGTGCGTTCAATTGTAGCGTTGGAGCCCGTATAAGCACCAACTTGGTTATTAAAATAAATCTGTATACTGAATGTTGTTAAACTTTGCTTTGTCCAGCTGATCTGAATCTTGTCGAGCGGCTGCCAAGATTCAGGTGTGGGGTCTTGCCTGCTTAAACGGTTGAAACCGACCTAAGAGTCCTGAATTCTTTATTCTCTTTTGGGCAGTGTGGCCGATCCCAGCCCCAGGGGTACCGCGAAATTTGAAAATCTTCCGGCGCAGATCAGGCAAACAAAAAACTCAATAACGCTGGGCGCCCAGCTTTTTTTATAAACTAATAATTCAATAAATATAATACCTCCTAAATTTACAACCCAATAATGCTGGGCGTCCAAGTTTTTTGTAAATAAAAAAATTAATAAACAAGTTAACCCCCAAGCTATACAACCCAATAACGCTGAGCGTCCGAGTTTTTTATGTACAAAAAAATTAATAAACAATTAACCTCCAAGCTAAACAACCCAATAACGCTGGGCGTCCGAGTTTTTTATAAACAAATAAATTAATAAACAATTAACCTCCAAGCTAAACAACCCAATAACGCTGGGCATCTGAGTTTTTCATAAACAAATAAATTAATAAACAATTAACCTCCAAGCTAAACAACCCAATAACGCTGGGCGTCCGAGTTTTTTTAAAAACAAATAAATTAATAAACAAATTAACCCCCAAGCTATACAACCCAATAACGCTGGGCGTCCGAGTTTTTTATGTACAAAAAAATTAATAAACAATTAACCTCCAAGCTTAACAACTCAATAACGCTGGGCGTCCGAGTTTTTCATAAACAAATAAATTAATAAAAAAATTATCCCCCAAACTATCCAACCCAATAACGATTGGTCCGAGTTTTTTATAAATAAATTAATTAATAAACAACTAACCCCCAAGCTATACAACCCAATAACGCTGGGCGTCCCAGTTTTTTATGTACAAAAAAATTAATAAACAATTAACCTCCAAGCAAAACAACCCAATAACGCTGGGCGTCCGAGTTTTTTATAAACAAATAAATTAATAAACAAATTAACTCCCAAGCTATACAACCCAATAACGCTGGGCGTTCGCGTTTTTTTATCAATAAAAAAACTAATAAACAAATTATCTCCCAAGCTGTACGACCCAATAACGCTGGGCATCCTAGTTTTTTTAACGAGCGGATCAAACCCACACCAATCCTATCCTCGATCCTCCACTGCGCATGCTCTTGGACTTAGCTCCAATCTCCATGGCGGCTTTCGGCGGCTGCTAGAGACAGCTTTCGTGTTGACATTTTATCTCGGATAATGGAAGCCAACAACGAATTAAAGTGTACATTGTGCAATAAAACTTTTTCGACAAAATCAAACTTGACAAAACATTATAAAAATGTGCACGAGGTATCAAACAACGACAAAAAAGAGAAGTTAAAAAGCTCATTCTTTTGTGAGTTGTGCAAGCAGTCATTTTCAACTAATGGAAATCTATCCAGACACAATAACGAACAACATAAATCAGAGGATATAAAGTATACATTAAGCTGTCCCGCTTGTGACAATACTTTTAGCCGTCATCAGAATTTGACAAGACATATTGAGACTGCACATAAAAAAGAATCTGGAAAAAATTTCTGAAGTATATTAATTCAGAAATTTTCTAAATCAACTATATAACTATTTATTTTTTGGAAAACTTTTAATTAATTTTGGTTTGTTTTCAGAATTTTTACAGGAGCTGTAACAATAGCTATTTTCTTATTTTTTATTAATATAGGATAAAGACAGCACAATGGACTACTACAATTTAAAAGCTGTGACGCATATTGATAGTAAGTGACTACATTTGGGTTGCAGTGTGCTTTTTAATTTTTTAGGCTCATATAATTTGAAAAATACTTTGAATGCTGCTACTGTTTTTTTAATGCACAGATAACTTCATTTAACAATTTCTTTTATGTATTTATTTAACAAGTACTAATTTTAGCTAATGCATAATATTAATATGGTTTTATTTTACAATATAATTTTATTTAGGCAAAATTATAAAATCTGTAGTGGGTGTTATTACTTCATTACCCTAGCATGCCCTTGGTTATCCAATTATTGAGTGACACTAAAATTTAGTGATTTGCGTATTTACTACCCTCATTTATTTAACTTAAAATAACAATGTATTTAAAATTTCAGATTTTTCTGAGGATGGAGCTGAATAATTATTTGATATTTTTATTATGCATGTGTAACTTGTTCTCACCTTTTTTATTTTACCCAGGATTTTTATTAATAGTCATTACTATTTTTTTATTGCAACTAGGTAAAATAAAAATTTTTAGATTTTTCTACTAAGAATTTTATTTGCTTATCATTTTTAGCCTTAGCTTAGTTTTTTGTTTAACAGTATTTTGCATGAAGTTTTTATCTATTATTTAATGAAATTGTGGCTAAATAATTTAATACTTGTCATTTCAAAAAAAATTTGGCAAGTTAATTTAAAATGTTCTGTTAGTTACTTTGCATTAAGGTGGTTTTCTACCAGAGCTAGTCAAGTTCAAGACCAAAAAAAAATTATTTCACCAAATTACTAACAATTGGTTATTAAAATTTATTTTTTAACTTTTTATGGCTTCTGAAATTATTTTCTACCAAAAAAACATTGACAATCACAACAAAACATTTTTTTAAACTTTCAACCTCACCTTTGAATACCGCAGTTTTGGAGGTTATTCACGTGAAAATTATTTTTGAAAAATTAATGTAAAATTTGTAAAAGGTCAATTTTTTGCAGTTTGAAGAAACGAATTCTTTGATAGTGAAACTATATGTATGCGGTTTTTCTAAAGGAGTTCTATTGTAAGAAGATAAATATTAATAATTTAGTACACTTTTTCAGCGTAGCGGCCATACGCGTAATGAAAAAAATTCAATCTTTAATTTGCTGTAACTTTCAAACTATATGGTCAATTTTGATCAGACTTCGTAGAAATGTTTATTAATATCTAATAAACACTTCCATAAAATTTGAGCTGATTCTCTATTGTCATGCATTTGGTAGAAAACCACCTTAAAGGGATTACCTTAATAAACAACTTATTTACCCAAGCTTAAGTTGAATCATTTCAAGTATTTGTTCAAATCAAGTCAAAATTAATGTACGGAATACCTTTTTAAAAAATCTTTTTTTTTTTATATCTTTTTAAACTGAGGTAATTAATTATCTACTGGAGCGACTTAAACGCGGATAAATAAGGTATACGACTAAGAAATTTATTAGTGCTTGAGTGTTTATGAGGTCATCATTTTAATAATTTTTTATCAGCATGCCTTTATTGCAGTAATGACCGTTCTAAAATTACATAAGATTTTCTTTCTCATTTTTTAATTCTTGGGGGGTTAGGGAATTATTTAATTTACTTAATTTACTTATTTTTCAAAAAAAAAATCTCTCTTCTCGCTTTCATGTAGCCTCTTATATGGGTTCAATGTGGGAATGAAAGAGATAAAATTATAGTTGGACAGTGATACCCGTTAAATTCATTTATTCTGATAATAATGATTTTTTACTATAATTACAAGTATTTTTTGTATCCATAAGCATATTCAAGGCTTTCCTAAAAAAACCTCAGTAATAAACTAATTACTGTTATGCAGGTGTGATCAAGATTTTACGGATATTGAATCCTTGTACGAGCACATTCGAGCAGAATATGAATTGGCTACTGTGAAAGAGAAAAATCCAAAAAACAAAGTCTGCGAATATTGTGACAAAAGGTATACTTCAAAACAAAATTTGAATCGATACTTCAAACAAGCGCATAATGTCGACAATTCACTCCCACCTTCAAAAAACTGTCCTTCGTGTGATGCTGCATTTTTTACTGTAGCACTTTTGAACAAACATTTGGGTGAAGATCACGGTGAAGAACTGGAAGTAATAGAGCTGGAATTTAATTCTCTAGAAGGTGATTATTTGAAATTAAATTTTTATTTAATTTTTTACTTAAAAATTTAAAATTTTAAAATATAAAAATTTTTTTTTTAAATACAGAAATAGAATAAAAGTAATAAAAAGTAAACATAAAATAATTTTTATCGTGATAAAATTTACAACAAATACTTTTATAATCAGTAGTAAAATCTAATATTCAATAAGTTTAAAAAAGATAGAAATTTGCTGTAATAAAAAAATGTGCTTTCTTTCGTTTTTTTGCAAATTTTTGCGATATAAAAAGTACAAACTGACATTTAGATCGTAGTTATGTTAAATCAAAGTTTTTCAAAAATCACTTGCTCAATAAATTATTTTGTAAATTTTGTCACGACACACTACAAAAAATTCTTATACTGTAATACATCTAATTTTTGCTTTTACGTCGGTTTAGTATTTTGTTTTATTAAATTTAATTGTTAATTAAGAATATCAAATCTAATTTACATACTTTCAATTTATTTCAGAATTTTTGAATTGGAAAAAAACTATAGAAAAAGAAGACTGTGCGTATTTTTGTTTTACTAGAAGTGTTCAGAATAGAACCTATTACGATTGCCACAGATCTGGGATATCCAAAATGTCAGATACAGCTGTTAAGTTTAAATGGACCAGCTCGGTAAAAATTGGAAAACAATGTCCATCTAGAATAGTTATCACGACAGCTATTAACGGTCACGTTCATGTTACTTTTACTAGAACACATATTGGTCATACACAATCCATTAGATTTTTGCGTTTGACAAGTAATGAAAGAGACGAATTAGCAGGTAAATTGAGAATTGGTGTGACCCCTGATCGTATTTTAGACGACATCCGGGAATCAGTGTCATCTTTAGAGAACATGAGCCGTCTGCACATCGTAGATAAAAAAGATCTACATAATATAATAAGAGATTATAAATTAGATCGTGACGTAGCTCATAAAAACGATGCGTTTAGCGTTTCAATGTGGGTTCAACAGCAAATGACCTTAAAGGAAGATTCACCCGTTTTGTACTTCAAACCACAAGGAGAAGAAGATGGAGGACGTTTACTCAATGAAGACTTCATGATCGTCTTGATGACGTCGTATCAGCGAGAAGTAGTCGTCGAATATGCGTCAGATAAGGTCTGTGTCGATAGCACGCATAAGACCACCGATCACGATTTCCAATTAACAACACTGGTCACTGTTGATGAATTTGGAGCTGGATGTCCTATTGCATCTTGTCTTAGCAATCGAGTTGATTTCATAGCAATGTCCCGCTTTTTTGAATCTGTGAAAGACAAAGCTGGTAAAATAACAGCGGAAACATTCATGTCTGACGACGCTCCTGCTTACATCAATGCCTGGACAGATGTGATGTCACCGTCAAAACATCATTTACTCTGTAATTGGCACGTTGACCAGAATTGGAGAAACAATTTAAATAAAATTAAGGATCCTATCAAACAATCGGAGGTTTATAAAGCATGCCGCATGCTCATGGAATGTCTTGATGAAGAAACTTTCCATACTTCCTTAGCTGCATTCTTACAAATGTGTGAGGAGGATCCGGACACACAAAACTTCGGGAAATATTTTGGAAAGCATTATGCTGGTCGTCCAGAAAAATGGGCCTTTTCTTACAGAATCGGTCTTTCCTTAAACACAAACATGTTCTTGGAGGCTTTGCACAAAAAACTCAAGTACATATATATGAATGGTCAGCAGAATCGACGAGTCGATAAATGTATCGGTTACCTGATGCGATTTTCTCGTGATATGATGATTGAAAGAGTTATACGAATGGTAAAAAACAAACCAACTTATAGGATGCAACTAATTGGGCACAGTCATCGCAAAAGTGAGCAAATTAACGACACCATGATAGAAAACATCGATGAAACCACGTGGCTTGTTCAATCTTCAACTTTAGGCAGGGGTCCATAAACAGTATCCTTAGACAACTCTTTCAAATGCAATAATTGTCCCTTATCGTGCCCAAAATGTAAGGTTTGCGTGCATCGATTTACATGTACATGTGTCGATCACCAGATCAAGGGTAATTTTTGTAAACATTCGCACGCTTGTATTCGTGTAAGTGGATCAAACTATTCTATATCAAGAAATGAGGAAGATGTTACAGCAGAGTTCCAAGATCATAGTGATAAGGTTCTTCAAGCACTTCAAGAACAACCTGTTCACATAAATGATTCAGTGTCTTTATTAACTCGAGTTGAAACGCTTCTGAGTAAATAAACGCTTCATTTGGTATTATTAATACTGCAACGGAACAGACTTTGTCTGAAATACTCTCACCTTTAGAAAAAATTGTTGAAAAAGTAAGGCAGAATCAAATTAGTCAAGAAACTGCGCCTTCTTCTACTCCACACTTTTCAAACTTACCATCAAATTTGCCTAGTCACAAAAATTTGGAAAAGCAACGGAATAGCTTTAGATCTACAAAAAAACAGCCAGTTTCTACCAAAAACAAGTTCAAAAAACCGACGGACATGGAAAAAGCTTCGATTAAAGCAACTATGGAGGATCCAGAAAGATGTACCGAGACTGTTCCGCTTTTGACCACAGTTATGATGTTAATGTGTCAAAATGTACGGTATCTCAAAAAAGTCGAACTCAACGAGCGAAAATGAATAACTAAAATTAGTCATGAATTAGTAAATTATTAAATTATTTGGCTTATTTCATATAAATAAATGTTTTGATTTTAAATAAGAAACTCTTAATGATTTCAGTTTTTAAATAAAACCTTAAAACCAAAATTATAAATTGAGTAATTGTGTTTTTTATAACAATAGACTTCTTATACTATTATATATACTAAATTTTTGTTTAAAAAAAGTATATCAATTTCATAATTTTAATGAACTATAGAATCTGTAAAATACAAAGAGATATTATATTTTTATAATACTTTTTGCTTACTATCTGCAATAAATGCAAATTTCTCAATGAATATAATTTTTTTATTCTGTAAATGCACAACTTAACTCACAAGTTCAGTTATCATTATAATGTGCGTATATACATTTTTATAAAATTAACTATAAAATATTGACATAGTCCACAATTGTTTGTACCAATTCGTTACTAGATAAAGATAAATTTGAAAAACAAAATTTAGTATATTATAATTGTATTATAAATTTAGTATAGTATATTATAATGAAAGTCAGTTATAATTGCAGCTGTAAATCATCGAAATTGAATATTTAAAACTAGTTAATCTAGCTCGATCACATTGATTACGAAATCTTTCATTCAGTTGTCCAGTGGTACATTTTATGGTAGACAAGATTTGTGTTGAACATGAAATGTGCTATAAGAGTTTACTTAGTCGTCACAAAATTTTATTTATTTATTTAAATAATTAACCAAGGGTATGAGTAAAGATGAATAAATGTTCAATCATCCACATGTATAGATAGCTTGAGCATTTATTAAACTGTTTAATTAAAATACTTCTAGAATTACTTGATTTATTAGTGTGTACAAATATTTCTATTAGTTTAATTACACTGTATGTATATTAATGTTGTGGTACAAGTATAAATAAATGAATGATTTTTAAGCACAGAAATAGGTTGACTTAGTAATAATAAATTACCAGTTATCTAATTAACCGAGATAAAATGTCAACAAGAAAGCTGTCTTTAGCAGCCGCCGAAGTACTGCATGGAGATTGGAGCTAAGTCCAGGAGCATGCGCAGTGGAGGATCGAGGATAGGATTGGTGTGGGTTTGATCCGCTCGTTTTTTTTATCAATAAAAAAACTAATTAAAAAATTAACCCCCAAACTATATAACGCAATAACGCTGGACGTCCTAGTTTTTTTATCAATTAAAAAACTAATAAACAAATTATCTTCCAAGCTGTACGACCCAATAACGCTGGGCATCCTAGTGTTTTCATCAATAAAAAAACTAATTAAAAAATTAACCCCCAAACTATATAACGCAATAACGCTGGACGTCCTAGTTTTTTTATCAATTAAAAAACTAATAAACAAATTAACCTCCAAGCTATACAACCCAATAAAGCTGGGAGTCTTTTTTTTTTTTGTTGTCAACGGTAATTTAATCCTGGACATATCAACTGCAGTTTTTTTGAATGTTAAGGATAAGTGCCTCGTGATAGTTTATTAAATTATTAATTTGTTTATAAAGAACCCCAAATTTTTCACTAAGTTTGACGATTAAGCATGTTCATTCATTGAATTATTAAATTAATTTTAAAAAGTTCTGTACTCCCAACGTTATTGGCTTGTAAAGCTCGAGGGATGATTTGTTTAATAGTTTTTTATTAATAAACAAATGAGGACGCCCAGCGTTACTGGGCTGTAAAGCTTCGGGATAATTTCTTTATTAATTTTTGTGTTTTCAAAAAACTTGGACGCCCAGCGTTATTGGGTTGTGAAGTTGGGGGGATAATTTTTTAATTAGTTTTTTTATTGATAAAAAAACTAGGACGTCCAGCGTTATTGGGTTATTGAACCTGAAGGTTAATTGTTTATTAATGTTTTTTTATAAAAAACTCGGACGCCCAGCGTTATTGGGTTGTATAGCTTGGGGGTTAATTTGTTTATTAATTTACTTGTTTATAAAAAACTCGAATGCCCACCGTTATTGGGTAATTGTATAGCTTGGGGGTTAATTTGTTTATGAATTTATTTGTTTATAAAAAACTCGAGAGCCCAGCGTTATTGGGTTGAATAGTTTCGGGGATAATGTGTTTATTAATTTTTTTATTGATAAAAAAACTAGGTTGCCCAGCGTTATCGGGTTGTTAAGCTTAGAGGTTGATTATTTATTAATGTTTTTTTATAAAAAACTCGGACGCCCAGCGTTATTGGGTTGTATAGCTTGGGGGTTAATTTGTTTATTAATTTATTTGTTTATAAAAAACTCGGACGCCCAGCGTTATTGGGTTGTATAGCTTGGGGGTTAATTTGTTTATTAATTTATTTGTTTATAAAAAACTCGGACGCCCAGCGTTATTGGGTTGTTTAACTTAGGGGTTAATTTGTTTATTAATTTATTTGTTTATAAAAAACTCGAATGCCCAGCGTTATTGGGTTGTTTAGCTTGGTGGTTAACCGAGAATTTGTTCATTAATTTATTTGTTTATAAAAAACTCGGACGCTCAGCGTTATTGGGTTGTATAGCTTGAGGGTTAATTTGTTTATTAATTTTTTTTTATAAAAAACTTGAATGCCCACCGTTATTGGGTAATTGTATAGCTTGGGGGTTAATTTATTTATTAATTTATTTGTTTATAAAAAACTCGAATGCCCAGCGTTATTGGGTTGTATAGCTTGGGGGTTAATTTGTTTATTAATTTACTTGTTTATAAAAAACTCGAATGCCCACCGTTATTGGGTAATTGTATAGCTTGGGGGTTAATTTGTTTATGAATTTATTTGTTTATAAAAAACTCGAATGCCCTGCGTTATGGGGTTGAATAGTTTCGGGGATAATGTGTTTATTAATTTTTTTATTGATAAAAAAACTAGGTTGCCCAGCGTTATCGGGTTGTTAAGCTTAGAGGTTGATTATTTATTAATGTTTTTTTATAAAAAACTCGGACGCCCAGCGTTATTGGGTTGTATAGCTTGGGGGTTAATTTGTTTATTAATTTATTTGTTTATAAAAAACTCGGACGCCCAGCGTTATTGGGTTGTATAGCTTGGGGGTTAATTTGTTTATTAATTTATTTGTTTATAAAAAACTCGGACGCCCAGCGTTATTGGGTTGTTTAACTTAGGGGTTAATTTGTTTATTAATTTATTTGTTTATAAAAAACTCGAATGCCCAGCGTTATTGGGTTGTTTAGCTTGGTGGTTAACCGAGAATTTGTTCATTAATTTATTTGTTTATAAAAAACTCGGACGCCCAGCGTTATTGGGTTGTATAGCTTGAGGGTTAATTTGTTTATTAATTTTTTTTTATAAAAAACTTGAATGCCCACCGTTATTGGGTAATTGTATAGCTTGGGGGTTAATTTATTTATTAATTTATTTGTTTATAAAAAACTCGAATGCCCAGCGTTATTGGGTTGTATAGCTTGGGGGTTAATTTGTTTATTAATTTATTTGTTTATAAAAAACTCGAATGCCCAGCGTTATTGGGTTGAATAGTTTCGGGGATAGTGTGTTTATTAATTTTTTTATTGATAAAAAAATTAGGACGTCCAGCGTTATTGGGTTATTGAACCTGGGGGTTAATTGTTTATTAATGTTTTTTTATAAAAAACTCGGACGCCCAGCGTTATTGAGTTGTATAGCTTGGGGGTTAATTTGTTTATTAATTTATTTGTTTATAAAAAACTTTGACACCCAGCGTTATTGGGTTGTTTTGCTTCGAGGTTAATAGTTTATTAATTTATTTGTACATAAAAAACTGGGACGCCCAGCGTTATTGGGTTGTATAGCTTGGGGGTTACTTGTTCATTAATTAATTTATTTATAAAAAACTCGGACCCATCGTTATTGGGTTGTATAGTTTGGGGGATAATTTTTTTTGTGAAGTTCTGTGTCACGGGACACACGATTTCCTCCCTTTACTTCTAGCAGCCCGGGGAAAGGGAAATTTAATTAAACCCGGGGTAGACGATCCACCCTCCTATGATGACGTTAGGCACTAGAATATAAAAACTTAGGTCTAGTAATATGAGAATTTACCTTGTTCTGCTTCCTGGTGACTGGACGACTCGGTCTCGACTGGCAGCTGCAAGGCTAGGTGAAGAAGGAATTCAGAAGACACAGATTTTCACTAATAATGATTTATTCAGGATTTGGTCGTAATACACAATTGTTTATTGCTCGCGGTCGCTAATTCACTTCTTTTAAGAATATTGTTCGCGCAACACTAGTTAAACTTATTTGGTCACTACAATGCGGTCACTATAAATTATATTTTTTTGTTATACTTTAATAAGGCTTTTTAGTTGTGGAAAGTTAATTAATATAATAAAGAAATATTCGGAATACAAAGAAAAATATTTTAAGGCGCGATACAATGCTAATTAGAGTTAATTCGGTACTGCTCTCTTTTGCTGCACGCGCTCCTCGCGAAGCCGAGCTTGCGTCCCCCACCTTTTTCTTCCGGTGATGACGATCAGCTCGACTCGTGGGAACGAGTGCTGACTCAGAAGAACTTTCTTGGTAAAAATTCTTGATTATGATTGAAATAACATTAATAAAATTAATAATGATTAATTATTATTTTACGGACCTTGTCACGTAACAGGATCCCCCTCTTAAATTGTTCACCGTCCCTGGTGGACTTAGGTATAAGGTATGTATAACGGTTGATATACGGATTAGGTTAGATTTTCTTTTGTTCTGTAAGAGATGTTTTAGCGTTCGTCCTTTTTTCTTCTTTTCATAATCGGTATTCTTTTTTTTTTTTTTTTTTTTTTTTTTTTTTTTTTTTTTTATTACGAATTTGGTCATCCCTTCATTCCTCATACAAACTGGTAAGCAATTGAATAGGTCAAGGAGGATCGGAAATTTTGGTCGGGGATATATGGGATTTATTCGAATGAGGATGGTGGCGGAATTATGTCATCATTCAGTAATTCCTCAAGATCTCCGAGGAAGGCGTATGACGACATGGAGAAAACGCTGGATGTCTCGTCTTTATCGGTTCGTTCATTGTTGTCGTCGTATATCTCATTACCTCTGTTTATTTCTTCAATTTCCCAAATCACCTCCTTTGCGTTACCCGAAGGCAGATGTTGTGTCCTACTGTGAAATTCCCCATGCTCTCGGGTTTCTATGGTGTAAAGTAACTCTTTACACGTTTCGCATCTGTAGGTCAAGGTATTTTCCCTCATTTTGCTTAGCGGTCGTCGAAGTAAACGAGGGTAGAGGAACCTAGCACCATAAATCTTTGGCAACCTGTTTACGGCAAACGAGGCTGTGAATCGGTCTTTATATTTAGCGAAGGCCAGATATAAATCATCATTTAATTTCTGTTGGTATAGTCTCATAGAGAGCAATTGTCCATGCGTCGACAATTCCTCATAGACTTCTCTCCATGTGTATTTCCTTGGTATTTTTATAATTATTCGTTGTGTGGCTTCGTCCGCCCACAGTTGACGGTTTTGCCATTCTTTAATTTTCATCACACCTCGTTGCGTTTCATCTAGACTTGCGAAAACAATTTCTATAGTCATTATCTGGTCGGTCAGGTCATCTGTTATTTCTTTCATTCTTATTTCTACAGGGCAATCTTGTACCAGCTCCGTGTGGAGGTCCATTAAGTTGAAAGGTGCATTTAGGTCTAATTTTATTCGGCAATCTCGACGCTCAATTGGTTTCCTGATTACGAATCTGTTTCTTTGCGAATCCAGAAACGGTCCCGGCGGGCACGTAAGTAACTCTTCTTTATTGATCACTTGCGTGTCTTCTTGTTTGAATAGGTCTTGATGTGATTCTTCGTTCCCAGGCGACCGTGTTGGCCTCGATCTTTCATTTGTCGTTCCTTTGGTGATGGGTCGTGATCTATTAATTCCTGCTTGTTCAGTTTTCCATACTGCATTGTCCTTTATTGAAGGTTTGCTAACATTCTGCTCTTCTTTATTTCTACCTATTACTCCAGTGTTCACGTACTGGGCATAAACCGTTGGTATGTTGGAAGCGGGGTACAATTCTTTAAGGAAAAGTTGTATTGCTTGCTCTCTTTCCTTTACTTCATAAAACTCCAACCATATTAAACAGCGACTGGGCGTTCTGAAGTTGTATTTTCCTGTCCGATTATGCCACAAGTAAACTGGCACTTGTTTTTCCAGCCATTCTCCCAGAGTCGAGGCTAGAAAAGGCTGTTTTAACTCTAGGACTAATCCCTTTGACCCATTTTTCTCCAGATGCATGAGTTGCAGCTTCCTTCCTTCAGGGTCCCTTAGATTCTGGAGTGACATGTCTCCTTTTCTGAAAACTAATTCATTTATATATATATATATATATATATATATTTTTTTTTGGAATCATTCAATGGATATGGCTACTTCAAGTCCCCATGCAACTCACTCGCACCTTACCCGCCGGTAATGTATACCAGTGACTAGGGCTACGATGAGTCTCATGCAATCCACTCGCACCTTAACCGCCGGTAATGTTTACCAGTGATTAGGGCTACGATGAGTCGCAAGTTGCGGTTTTGATTGCCTATTGTCAAGTTGTTCCATTGAGAATTTGATATATGCCAAATATAATTTGCTAATGATTTTTTTTTCAAAATGACCGATCATTGGTCTTTAGACAAAAATTTTCTTATTCTCGCCGACATAAAGAAAGAGAGAAAAATAGACGTTCCCTGCTCTTTGCATTGGTTAGTAGTCAACGGAAGATTTAGGGAGTGAAATGGTTTTGGTAGGATTTAGGGTCAATGAACAATATACTTAGGTAGCCTCATTACCCATAGTAAAATAAAAAAAAATAAATATTAGGTAGCGCCATTTTAAGTCAAGTTTTAGTAATGATGGTTCCAGTGTTTTTGTTTCAAAGTTATTTATGTTAATGCACTTCGTTGAAATTCTGCTCTCGTTCGTGTTTTGGTCATTAACGGTTATTAGTGAGGTTAACTGGGGTTCGCGGGGTTTATTTATAATCGGTCGCGTCTCATTCTTTCATTCGCATGCAACCATTCCTACATGTGGTTTCATTCATACGTAATTAATCTTATCAATTCGTATCACATTCATTTTTACTTGAATTTAATAGTATGTCACTCCATTACTCGCACATTCATTCTTGCATACATTTATTCATTCCATTAACATTTCATACAAGATTTTACAGTCTGCTCGGTTATCACTTTTACACTAGAGTCTCTAAGGGTTCTATCTCCATTGGTATCATTCTTCGGTCGTCGATGCTGGATTCGGTATTGACCCCTGAGCAGGATGTTCCAGGTTCCTGGGGGTATTTGGTCTCGGTCATATTTGGTAAAGCGGCATCGCTTTCGGTTATTGTTTTTTGCAGGTCATTAGCGTTGTCATTGATTCGCTGACCCAAGCTTGGTGTAAGGATTTTCAGCCCATTATTGGCTATTTGGTCGGTTGTCCTCGGATTTACTCCGGTAGGCGAGTATGTTATGTATGCCGCGTCTTCTTCGAAGTCGAGGTCAAGTAGGTCTCTCGTCTCTTCCATCATTGGTGGTGGGTAGTTTTGCCCACGGATAATTTGAGACAGATATGCATTTTGTCTTGTACATATTTGGTCGTGATATTTATGAGTGCGGGATCCGATCCAACGCCCGCAGCTGTGTTGTATCATTTTCGTGTTTCTACTTGACTTAAAGTGAAATGTCGCGTATCTCGCTTTATACTGTTTTTGACTTTGGTGAACGGCCCGTTCTGCGTCGATCTGATCTAGGTAACGTACGTATCCCCATTTCAGTCGCCCTTGACGGTCGTGGATTGTTTGGTAGTACTCCAATGGTCCGAATTGCGCGAATTCCTTGAAAAATAACTCGTCTCGATATTCAATCGGTATTTCTTCCGGCAACATACAGAAGAGCCTATTGTAATCGATGTTATCTTTCGCACCGGTATTATTTATGGTGGTTACTTCTGGTTCTGGGAGCTGTTCGCTCCAGAGGTGGGGCACTTCTTGCGGTTTTTTATAGAGTGGTTTTCCGTAGTGGTCGACGTTAGGTGTCTTCGGTCTTTCTTGCCGCCCTTCCTTTTGACCGGTGACTTGGGCCTTTCGTATGACTGATTGAACTGATTTCGTGGGCTGTTTTGGTGGGGAGGCCGTATCGTTATGCTGCCTCTTAGCTTTGTTTTCATTATGTCTTTTATGGTTGTGTCGAATTCGGTCTGCATCACGCACTTTTTGAAATGTTATTCGACTTACGTTTTCCGTGGAATTGGTGGTTTCTAAATATCCACCTACGATTGGTCCGTAACGACCTAATCCCCGTAGTACCTCCCACAATTCTACTTCTCGAGGATGTTTTACTCGTATGGTGGATGGGTCTTGGCCCGGTTTCTCCTTCAACAATTGGTGGACGGAATCTTCATTTTTTCTATCCATCGTTCTGTAATAAATAAGGATAGGGTTACATTTGGACTTTGGTCATTGGTAGTATACATTCTATCACATTTAAGGTTGGGATGAGGTTGTAGGATCTAGGAATCGGCCACGGGCTCTTGGATTGTACTGTTTGCCTTGGGTGGTGTGATACAGGGTATCCGCTCTTCCCTTGTGCTCTCGAGATTTCCTACAACCTGGGGTTGTGACGGTTTAGGGCTCGTCGGAGGTGTCATCCGTGGTTTTAATACTCGTATATATATAATCAACCCGATTACTAGGATTACTAACATCTGTACTAGCAATCCACCTAGGTTTAGTCCTGTGTTGACGGTTTGGTCGTTTTGTCTCTGTTCCAACGTTTTAAGTTGGGTTAATAATTCTTGCAAGGGCAACCCATGTCGAGTTTGCCAGTTATCGCTTAGGGCACCCCCTTTGTTCCAGTTGACTCTTGGAAGATTTTGAGCCTTATCAGACAGTTCAGGGTACAGTTGTAATAAGGTGAGGTTTATTTTGGGTCTGTAGAGGTATTCCCCTTTTTGCACGTGAATTTCCGGGTTTGGTAATGTGATCCCTATTGAGGTTCCCACACATTGGTGTGCCATTCGTAGGATTCCCAGCCCTTTAACGTTGAGCATCGTTGTGTTATGGGGGCATAGAATTTGCAGGGTTTCTTCATGGGCTAACGAGAACAGCCACGATCCGGTAGCCTTTAGGTAACTCCATTGATCTAGAACTTGTGGATGGAACCTTAAATCGCATAATTTAAGCGCTTCCAATGATGGCCTTAGAAATAGGGTTATTTCACAGTTTGGTGCGTAAGAACTTTTCCAAATTCCCAATTTTGCATCGCATAGGTACCCGTAGGCTAAGTTTAGACATTCCTTGAAGTCCGTTTGGCCAAATTTAAAGTATTGGAGTTGATCTTCGCTTACCCCAATGAACTCATGAGAGGGCTCGACGTAGGCGGTTCCATTGACTCCCGTACTGAGGGATTGGGGAACTCCAAGCGAGTGCATTCGATGCAGTTCATAGTTGGTATGGTCTACTAATGGTAAGTGGATATACACTAGCAGCCGGCTTCGGTGATGAACTAAATCTACCTTTGATATCTTTGCTACTTCGTCTATCCGCCAATGTTTTTCTGGGATTGGGAGGACAAGGTTTTTGGTGGCTTGTCCTATTTCATTCCGAATTTGAATCAGGAAGTCATTGGATATTAGTCCAGGGGCGAGTTCGTTTTTCTGTCCCATGGCAATGATTCTTAACAGTCCTTTGCGCATTTCTATTAATTGATTTAGTTGACGGCATAAATATTGATATTGCGCGTACAGCTTCTGGAGGTCTGGTGATGACTGCAATTGCGATAACATTGTTTCCATTTTGTCGATTTTCTGCTTTTGCATCATGGTCTCATTGTGGAGTTCTGTCAGAGCACCAGTTACAATATGGACTTGTTCTTTCTGTAGACTGAGTAATTGTTTCTGGTTCTGTTGCATTCGGTCGATTTCGCGATGGGCTCTTTCTACTCCGTCTACGGTAGCTAATCCAAACAAGCTCTCGCCTACGGAGCCCACAATCCCAAACGGGGCCATTCGCGGGACACGTCCTTTTCTTGATTGGTTTCCTGATTCGGTCGTTTCTTCAATTTTTAAATCTTCTATTCGGTCTTTGATTTCTCGGTCTAACTCTTGTAGAGTTTTGTAGGTAACGGTCAGAAAATTTAGGTCTACGAACTCTTCACAAAGTTCGTCGTTTTTTCGACACCTTATGGAGAGTGCGTCTATTCGGTCTTTCACTTCATGAGTTAGAAGTATTTGGTCGGTCTCTACGGAGACGATCACCTTCCAGTCTGCTCTTCTAAGATGGACTACCCCTACTTTCTCGTAGTAGAGGCCTGGGTTACTTTGGAATGTTGTAAGGTTATAGGTCATTTCTCCCGTACTTAAGGATATTCCCACAAAGATAAGCAAGAGATAGGTTAACATCTGTAATCATATAAAAAATTAGTTGCTTTGGTCAGGTCTTTCGGGGCCAGATGGGACTCCTATGAGTTTATCCATGTGTTTCCGAATTCTTTTCCCATTCGGGAGTTCGAGAATCACATTGTTCTTTCCCACGATCTCGACAATTTTCAATGGTTTTTTATAATAACTGTCGAACTTCGAGATACGTGGTTCGGACAAAACCCAGGCGTACCCTTCTGGTCTGCCACAGAACTTTTTGGTATTTTGGTCATAGCGAGCTTTGGTCTTTTTCTTCGTCGTGATCTCTCTCTCTCCAGCGATCACTTTCATTTCGTCTAGTCGGACGATCAGATCGCGTAGATAGAGGTTATAGGTCCGCAATTTCTCCTCATTCGGAATCTTAATTGGGAATCGGGCAACCTTTCCGTACACCAATTCGAAAGGTGTGAAGTTTGTGGCAGAGTGCACACTCGTGTTGTAGGTGAAAGTTGCGAAGGGAATGAGTCGGTCCCAATCGTTGTATTTTTCTGAATATGATCGAACAAAATCCATGAGTGGGGCATGTGATCTTTCCAGGCTTCCGTTTGTTTGCGGCCTATAACCGGAAGTAGTGAGTCGATGGACTTTAAATAGCTTTAGAAGTTCATCAATGAGTGTGGAGAGGAAACTTTTCCCTCGGTCTGACAGGAGAGCTCTCGGGGCTCCGAACTGACATATTAGGTTCTTCACTAAAGCATCTGCTATCGTGCTAGCTCTTAAGTCAGGAATAGGTATCGCAATCACATATTTTGTAAGATTGCACTGCATCGTAAGAACATGCTGGTTACCTGACGGGGTTGTTCTTAATTTTCCGACGGTGTCGATAGATACTTTGTCGAATGCTTCTATTGGAGTGTCAGTGAGTATTAATTCTTCTCTGGTTTTACATCGATTGATCTTCATTTCCCGACAAGTCCCACATCGACGGATATAATCGAGTACGTCATTTCGCATGCCTTTCCAATAGTACCTTTCACGAATTTTCTGGTACGTTTGGTTAATTCCTTTATGTCCTCCGGAAAGGCTGTTATGTAACAATTTGATAATTTCGGCGCGTTGATCGGGGTCAGGCATTACCACCGTGCCGAAGCAAAGGGTTACATCCACAGGACTTTTCCCAAAAATTTCTTGCAGAAGCTCTTCCAACAAACCTGGTTCCAGCTGGTCCGCTAGGTCACCCTTACGGGCTATGCGAAAACTGTTGAGGTTCCGTTTACATAGGACGCTTTCAAGACCTTCTAAACACTTCTTGACGGTGTTCACTTCTATTGGATCGTAATAGTGGTTCTTCACTATTAGGGACAAAACATTATGATTTTTGTACGGTGTGATCATAATCTGTCCCTTTCGGGGGCGTTTTTGTCTGAGAGCTGTTTGATTTATGGCTTCTAGGTCTATTAGCAATCTGCTGACAGGTCCATTTGGAATGCAATCTTTTGACAGGAAATGGACAAGGTTGTCTCTTTTGTAAGTCAGACAATTTCTACTCCTTATAAATTTACCTTTCTCTCCTTGTTGGCTTCTCACCGATGGGAGTTCGCTGTTTACTGCTACGGACTCTTGTTTATCGGGGTCCCAACACCTGCTATGGTCCGGGGGCTCTCTCGGTGCCCATGTAAATTCCGGTAAGAAGAAAGGAAGACTTATTTGAGCTGGCTGGCTGAATTCTAACTCCACCGGGGAGTCTTGGTGATCTTCTCGTATCGTCTCGAGTTCCGGCGGTTTTGACCACCGCACTTTGGATGCCGCATGTTGAGGCGTACTACTACCTTTCGGAGTTTCTGGTTTGTATCCGGCACTGACGGATACTCCTGTTTGTCGGGGCCATTTTGCAGAGGTTTCTTTGGTTTTTGTTTCTTCATCCTCTTCTTCTCCGGATTCGTCGTCCGAGTCGGTCCCAGAAGGCGCTGAAGCTCGCCGGTCTAACTCACTATCCGTACTAGCCCGTGCTTTGGCTATCAGGCGTTGTACGCGTTCGCTCATGATGCTATCATCGAGGGTGTTGTCATCATAGGGGTCTGCTTGGTTTAGTTCATCTTGAAGTTCTTCGCTAACTTCTTCCCCTTCTGAAAAATGGGTTATGTCCTTGGTTTTATCGGGTCCTGTCTTCTCGTCACCGTCCGAGAAGTGCCTTGGCCATTGGCCATCCTCGGGGCTGGCCAATCCATACCAATTGTTAGTACGCTCATAGTGGTCCAACAGGCTCTGGTTCAGTTTGTCACTACTAGCTTGTAGGTCTTGTAGACTGATTGAGGCTCGAGAATCTTCAAAAATCTCCTCCACCGTATCCGACAGGTCGATGGATTCTGTTTCGGTAGGAGTAACCGCACTGACGTCCGTATCGCCGGCTTCGGTACGTGGGTTCCGGTCAGGTTGGGATTCGTCTTCTTCCGAAAAAGAGTCTTCCGTGGTTTCATCTCGCAGTCCACTGTTTTTTAAATCAACAATAGGTCTTTTTTTTTCGGATGGGCTTTCATTACTGGAGCTGCTTGCTGTTTTATCGCTAGAGGTAGAATCCTCATCATTTGACTGCCTTGTTACCTTTTGATGTTCCTGTTGTCGTTTCGGTTCTTCACCTCTCTTGGGGCTGAGACAGTCTCTCAAATGCTGAGGTATCGGTATTAATTTTGGTGGGGGTGGAAGTGACGTGGCCCTTGTGTGAGTCAAGGGATTCTTGGATCGTGTGCGCTGGGCTACGCCGCTATGGTCCAGCGTTGGCGGAGTCTTATTAGATTTGGCTCCTGGGGGTCTTCCACGACGCGGTTTTACTTCTTCATCCACCGATTTGGCTCGCACCCTTTGTGCGGGTGGAAGTAAACAGGAGGAATTTGGTATTCCTTTCAGTGGTTCATTTCCAGCCGTCTGTTTTGTCTTTGTTCCTGAGGTGCTGGGAACAGGGTTGTTGACCATACGTCCCGTAGGCATCCTTTTTCCTTCGAAGTTATTCTTTTTAGATTTTCTTTCCTCTTTTCCTTCAATCACTAGTACTCGTAGCATTGGCAAAGTGGTGTTAATCTCATCCTCTGGCAATGGTCGGTCCGAAGGGTTCCTGGAGAGGGCATCGGCATTGCTATTGAGTTTACCCGGCTTATACTTGAAATCGTACTCATAGTCGGTGAATTTCAACATCCAACGCAGCATCCTTTTGCCAGGGTCCTTTTGATTATGCATCCAGCTCAAGGGTTCGTGGTCGCTTATGAGCAGGAAGCGTTTTCCCAACAAATAGGTTCTAAACTTGCGGAATGCGTGTAATACAGCAACGCGTTCCTTTTCTGTGGTGCTATAATTAAGTTCGGCCCCCGTAAGACTTCGGGATAGGTACGCAACCGGATGATCGAACCCATCCTTCTCTTGGCTAAGCACCGCTCCAACAGCATAGTCACAAGCGTCCGTTGTGAGCGTAAATTTTTTATTGAAGTCGGGAAATTGTAATATGGGGGCCTCGCAGAGCCTTTTCTTCAATGTTTTAAAGCTTTCTTCTTGGGCTTCGGTCCACTCAAATTTAGTATCTTTTTTGTAAGGTCATAAAGAGGTTTTGCAATTTTGCTGAAATCTTTTATAAACCTCCTGTAGTACCCGGCTAGAGCAGTGAATGAACGTATGTGTGTAACATTGCGGGGCCGGGGGTAGTTTTGCATCGCGATGATTTTGTCGGGGTTGGGCTCGCATCCCTTCTCAGACACTATATGCCCCAGAAATGCGACTTCTCGTCTAAGGAACAGCACTTTATCCGGCTGTAGGACGAGTTTTGCTTGCCTAAGGCGACCGAGTAGTAGGTGTACTTTTCGCAAGTGGTCTATAAGATCGCTGGCGTAGATTATGATGTCGTCTAAATATACGAGCATTTCGACGTTCTGAAGACCTAACAGTATTCGATCCATAAGACGTTGGAACGTGGCAGGTGCATTCTTGAGTCCCATGGGCATTTTCTTGAATTGCCAATGTCCTGTGATTGTTGAAAACGCGGTCTTGGGTCTATCACTTAATTTCATGGGGATCTGATGAAATCCACTGGCTAAATCGAACGTGGAGAAGTATACCGAGTCTCCTAATTGGTCCAGGATGTCCGAAATGCACGGGAGAGGATACGAGTCCCCTATCGTTTTGGAATTCAAGGATCTGAAGTCTACCACCATCCTCCAACGGGGTCTGCCCTGACTGTCTTTTTTCTTGGGCAAAATCCAAACCGGACTTTGGTAGGGGCTCGTAGAGGGTTCGATAATGTCGTCATGAAGTTTCTTTTCAATATCTTCCAACATTGCCTGTTTATGTACAGGGGGATGTCGGTATTGCTTGGTGTGAACGGGGACGTTGTCTTCGGTCGGAATTTCATGCTCTACCATGTCGGTGCATGGCAATTTATCTCCTGGGAGAAGAAATACGTCGTGATAATCTCGAACTATTTGGTTAACTTGGTCCTTCTCCTCCTGATTTAACTCCTCGGTGTCCAACAGCTCTAGAACACGATGCACTCTTTCCTTTTCATCCGTTATCTCTTCACATTCCGGTTCTGTGTCGGAATCAGGATCAAAAGGCGGCGCGTCATATTCGCAAGGAATCAATTCCTGAGGGTTAATTTCTATTACTACATCTTCTTCATTCGTATTTACTGCTAAAACCTTGCAACTTCCATTTTCACTGGTAACAAGAGCATTTCCGATGAACACTCCAGGGGTCTTGCTAATTATAGGCAGATATCCGGTTTTCATGTTGGAATTAATTAAATTAACACTAATAACCTGTCGACACCGTTTCTTTAAGGTCCATGAGGCGTTATTGGTTTCGGTCTTCCCCGCGGGGGCGGGTTCAGGGTCGTTTATTGGTTCAACCGGTTCCAACGGTTTCTTTAATTTCATTTCTATCGGCGGCCTGTTTTCGACCTTAACCGCATGAACTTCTTCTTGCACTGGTGCTCGGGATTCGAGTCCACGCTCTTGGTCAACTACTTCATACCCTTCAGAATCCAAAAAGGGAATGGGGTTCATTAGATCTCCACTGATCATAATTTTATTCTTATAATATGATATGACAGCTTCATTCTGCTTCAGAAATACTCGCCCTAGTATTCCGTCATAACGTATTGGGAATTGGTCGGGAACCACGTGGAAAAGTACACTTTGGTCCCCTATGGGTACCCAAGTAATGCCCAGGGTCATTACTTCTTGTGCCGCGATCCCTACAAGGGGTATCACGACTGCGGTCTCCACTTGGGCATCTGGGTGCAAGGCTTGAAGTTTGATTAGGTTGACTGCTGAGCCAGTGTCTAACATAAGCACAAGGTGTCGTTGCTCGTGCGGGAGATACACCCTGATGTGTGTACCTGGGTCTGGGTCTATTGCGAGTTCTGCAGAGTACGCGCAGACAGCAAAGTTGATCACGGCGTTCCTGCCGTCTGAATTTGCATCGTTTGAGCTGCTTGGCTCGTTACGGGTTGGTTTATCATTGGTACGGGTGTCCCTTGAGGCTGGCCCGCCACCATGACTGGGCGGGCCTCCATCCAGTTTAAAGGATGTTGGTACTGCGGAGTGGGCCGTAAATTCATATCCTCCATAGCTACATGCTGGCATTGCGCCGGGGGCATGGCAGGATTGGTGGCCATTTGCGGTGGTCCTACTGCTCTGGGAGGGTTTGCTGGCATATTCATCCGTGGTCCTTGTGGTGGTCCGTATCTCGGGTACTGATAATTTGGTGCCTTATCGGTCTGACTTCTGTCTGGATCCCAAGTTCTAGGCCTTGGTGGTGCCACTGGTCGGAAGGTTGGTCTGGGAACTCCATAATAAGGGTTGTAGCCCTGGGGTGGTGGCGGCCAATAACCTTGTGGAGGTGCCCAATATCCTTGTGGAGCCATGTTTGGGTTTGGCGCTCTAGGATAGGGTGGTCGCTGCGGGGGTGTTGGCATCTGCATTTGGGGTTGCGTGGGTTTTGTATTCGCATACCCTGATTGCTGGTTTTGGTAGGTCTGGGGTACCTGTTGATAGTATACCTCGCTAGGTTGTTCGCCCATGTAAGGGACCAGTTCTTGCCACTGCTCCCCTTGGTCCATTTGTTCACCCGTTCCAGGCCATGGATACCATTCGTTCGATTCATCCCCCTCTTGAATCCAACCTACGTAGGCTGCTCGGTCGTCAGGTTTCCTGTTATCAGGGAGACGATAATTCGAGCGTTGGCGGGCATCCGGAATGATGCGCGCATCCATTCGGGATTCAAGCCTTACCGCTTCCTCATATGCCTTTTCCAGGGAGTCTGGTTTAGTAGCATCTACCCACTGACTAAGACTTGCTGGAAGGCCTTTGATAAAAACGTCTACGGCTGCTTCAAGTAGGGGAACCATCATTTTCTCATGAAATTCCCCGGCTTTTTCTTCTTTTAAGGCGGTGCGTGCACATCTAATGAGGATATTAATTTGATCTTTAAATCCTCCCACTGTGTCACCTTGTCTCATCTGCAAGGTATGAAGCTTATTGTTGTAGTAAGCAAATCCTTTCCCTGGGGCAAACCTCTTCTTAAGATGACTACATAGGGCTTCTAGGTTATCGAAGTTTTGGCCCCACGTGCAATCTTTAGCTGCACCCCTCAACTTGCTCAGTACTGCCCGTTTGTAGCCATCCTTTTGTTCAGCGGAGACACTTTCTTCTCCATTTCTAACATCTTGCAAAAAGTCCTTAAGTGGTATGTTGCTTCCATCGTAAGTGCTCAGACCCGCGATGGCATTCTGTAGGCATAGGCTGTTCGCGAGTGCACTGAGTGTAGTGCTCATCGCTTGCGTTAAATTGCCCTGCACAGGCGCGTCTGTATTGGCTTCATTCACCATTTCGCCGGAGTTTAACTGGCGCCAGCCTAACTGCCAATCCACTGTCAATGGGTTTGTTTGCAGGATTCACCGGGAATCAGCGTGGTCTTGTTTGATCAAATTAAATGGGGCGTCTGGAGAGAGGGTATTATTTTTTTTTTTTTTTCAGAAAAATTTTATTGGTCGATCGCAAATTTTGGTCAAGCTTATCTTGCGATAGGCTATTAGGTCCACGAATACGAGGGTTCTCTCTTTTGGTCGGAATTAGGTCAGAGGCGGAGGAATTGGCCAGGGAAATTTTGGTCTTAGGAATAATTATTTTGAATAATATTAATAAACTATGGCATGCAATATTTTATAAGTGTTCCCAGTCTTCGCACGAGGGCAGTCGCCGAGAGGTCTATCGTTATTCGGTTCAATTCAATAAAAATTTCTGTTTTCTTTCTTTTCTACTTATACAAGATATTGTCAATTGCTGGTACGGTCTATTTTTCCGGTAGGGATTATTTACGTTAATAAATTTCCAAAAAAAATCTTCTTTTTCTAAACTTGGGTGGAAGAAATTTTTTTTTTCAAAATGTGTTCACTGCTAATAAATATTGACTTGGAAAGATTGAAAAAAATGCAAAAAAAAAAGGAAAAAATTCACTGATTATTATCGATGGTACTTTAACTGCGAATAAACACACTGTAAAAAAAAATCTCTTTGATTTGCCCAATGTGCTCATTTAATGTTAATCAAATATTAATTTAATTTTAATTAATGCAATTAATAACAAAAATTTTGTATGCCTGTAAGCAATTATGTAAGGTTTAAATTTAATAATTATTTATACTTTAAGTAAAAATTGTTCCTTCAAAAAAAATTAAAAAATTCTTATTTTTATTTATACTTTTCTATTTTCTTCTATTATTCTCGAAAAAATACTCAACATGTATTTAATTCGTTATATTTAATTGCTTCTAAACAAATCAAATTTAGGTGTAAAAAAATTTTTCTGTTCAACTATCGGATTAAAATATGAATCTATGGATTAATAATATCCCTAAGTCACGAAAAAATTTTTTTTATTTGATAATTATTGTTTTGAACAATAAATGTTAGGTCAAAATTAGCTTAGGCGTTAATTAGTCGGCCATGAATACGCTAATTTATGCTGCAGCTCACGCTTGGTCGATTGGTTAGCGGTAGCCAATGGGAGAAGGTGGTGGGCGGGGCTCCGCCTACTCTTGGTACAGAGGCCGCACCTCTGTTTCGCGCCGCGTCCAATAAGAGCCGCGCCGGCCGGTGAAATTACTTTACCCGACAAGTGCTGCCGGGATGCCGGTCAGTCACTTTGTTGAACTATTTCTGTTGCTCTGCGACCGAGCAACCGAAATTGTAAGGTGTGGTGGCGGACTAACAACAAAAAAAAATTTTTTTTTTTTTTTTTGAAGTGTGACGCTGCAATAAGCGCGTTCTTCTTCTTTTTTTTTTCTGTCGTTATTTTAACTCGACTATTTCCCTACACAAAGAGCGTATGCTCTGTGTCAGCGATAAGTAAATTCCTCGCTACCGGATGTAACTCGATATATTTTTTTTTTTGAATGGAATTTTTCTGACGCAAAAATCTTCTTTCGCGCTGATTAATAAAAATTTTTGTGCACTAATCCTAAACTATTCTCGATTTAAGCTAGTAAAAAATTATGAAGAAAGGAAAAAAAATTTTCGAAAAGAAAAAATCTTTTCTTTTTCGTTAAAGCTAACTTCTATCGGGATGTAATAATTAAATTTAAATTTAAGGAAAAAAAAATAATAATTGATGAATTACTTATTTTTAACAACCTTAACTTACAAGACTGTTGCGTGCGCGACGAGTCTTGGCGAATTTTATTTTTTTCTAAAAAACTAAAGTTAAACAATGCTAAATTAAAACTATGATATATTTTTTTTTCTTTAAAAAATTAAAATTTTAACTAAATTAGACTAGTCCTACTCGCGGGTGGTCTGAACTACGCTCCAGCTACCATTTGTGAAGTTCTGTGTCACGGGACACACGATTTCCTCCCTTTACTTCTAGCAGCCCGGGGAAAGGGAAATTTAATTAAACCCGGGGTAGACGATCCACCCTCGTATGATGACGTTAGGCACTAGAATATAAAAACTTAGGTCTAGTAATATGAGAATTTACCTTGTTCTGCTTCCTGGTGACTGGACGACTCGGTCTCGACTGGCAGCTGCAAGGCTAGGTGAAGAAGGAATTCAGAAGACACAGATTTTCACTAATAATGATTTATTCAGGATTTGGTCGTAATACACAATTGTTTATTGCTCGCGGTCGCTAATTCACTTCTTTTAAGAATATTGTTCGCGCAACACTAGTTAAACTTATTTGGTCACTACAATGCGGTCACTATAAATTATATTTTTTTGTTATACTTTAATAAGGCTTTTTAGTTGTGGAAAGTTAATTAATATAATAAAGAAATATTCGGAATACAAAGAAAAATATTTTAAGGCGCGATACAATGCTAATTAGAGTTAATTCGGTACTGCTCTCTTTTGCTGCACGCGCTCCTCGCGAAGCCGAGCTTGCGTCCCCCACCTTTTTCTTCCGGTGATGACGATCAGCTCGACTCGTGGGAACGAGTGCTGACTCAGAAGAACTTTCTTGGTAAAAATTCTTGATTATGATTGAAATAACATTAATAAAATTAATAATGATTAATTATTATTTTACGGACCTTGTCACGTAACATTTTTATTAGTTTCTTTATTTATAAAAAACTCGGATGCCCAGCGTTATTGGGTTGTTTTGCTTGGAGGTCAATTGTTTATTAATTTTTGTACATAAAAAACTCGGATGCTCAGCGTTATTGAGTTGTATAGCTTGGGGGTTAATTTGTTTATTAATTTATTTGTTTATAAAAAACTCGGATGCCCAGCGTTTTTTGGGTGTTTAGCTTGGAGGTTAATTATTTATTAATTTTTTTGTACATAAAAAACTCGGACGCTCAGCGTTATTGGGTTGTATAGCTTGGGGGTTAACTTGTTTATTAATTTTTTTATTTACAAAAAACTTGGACGCCCAGCGTTATTGGGTTGTAAATTTAGGAGGTATTTTATTTATTGAATTTTCAGTTTATAAAAAAAGCTGGGCACCCAGCGTTATTGAGTTTTTTGTTTGCCTGATCTGTGCCGGAAGATTTTCAAATTTCGCGGTACCCCTGGGGCCGGGATCGGCCACACTGCTTTTGGGTTGGTAATAGCTAATGTATCAACACAGTTTCTAAGGTGGCTATAGGTATATATATATCTTCCTATATTATATAGTTATATCCAGGAGGAGCTCTTTTTTTTTTGGCTCCTCCGGGAGGAGCTCTGAAAATTACGGCTCCTCCGGCAGGAGCCCCTTAAAACATGTTAAATATAAGGTTTTTTGAAGGTTTTGAAGTGCTTTTCCGGGAGGAGCTCTTTAAACTACGGCTCCTCCGGGAGGAGCCCACTTCAAACATAATAAATATAAGGTTTTTTGACGTTTTAAGAGGCTCCTCCGGGAGGAGCTCTGATAATAACGGCTCCTCCGGAAGGAGCCCCTTAAAACATGTTAAATATAAGGTTTTTTGAAGGTTTTGAGGTGCTCCTCTGGGAGGAGCTCTTTAAACTACGGCTCCTCCGGGAGGAGCCCACTTCAAACATAATAAATATAAGGTTTTTTGACGTTTTAAGGGGCTCCTCCGGGAGGAGCTCTGATAATAACAGCTCCTCCGGAAGGAGCCCCTTAAAATATGTTGAATATAAGGTTTTTTGAAGGTTTTGAGGTGCTCCTCCGGGAGGAGCTCTTTAAACTACGGCTCCTCCGGGAGGAGCCCACTTCAAACATAATAAATATAAGGTTTTTTGACGTTTTAAGGGGCTCCTCCGGGAGGAGCTCTGATAATAACGGCTCCTCCGGAAGGAGCCCCTTAAAACATGTTAAATATAAGGTTTTTTGAAGGTTTTGAGGTGCTCCTCCGGGAGGAGCTCTTTAAACTACGGCTCCTCCGGGAGGAGCCGACTTCAAACATAATAAATATAAGGTTTTTTGACGTTTCGAGGTGCTCCTCTGGGAGGAGCTCTGATAATAACGGCTCCTCCGGAAGGAGCCCCTTAAAACATGTTAAATATAAGGTTTTTTGAAGGTTTTGAGGTGCTCCTCCGGG
Organism: Encarsia formosa; assembly: GCA_038277355.1. Lineage (NCBI taxonomy): Eukaryota > Metazoa > Arthropoda > Insecta > Hymenoptera > Aphelinidae > Encarsia > Encarsia formosa. Next base: position 26,453,272 of record CM076187.1, read on the forward strand.
AGGAGCTCTTTAAACTACGGCTCCTCCGGGAGGAGCCGACTTCAAACATAATAAATATAAGGTTTTTTGACGTTTCGAGGTGCTCCTCCGGGAGGAGCTCTGAAAATTACGGCTCCTCCGGGAGGAGCCCCTTAAAACATGTTGAATATAAGGTTTTTTGAAGGTTTTGAGGTGCTCCTCCGGGAGGAGCTTTTTTTTTTGGCTCCTCCGGGAGGAGCCCCTTAAAACATGTTAAATATAAGGGTTTTTGACGTTTTAAGGTGCTCCTCCGGGAGGAGCTACTAAAATTGGCTCCTTCGGGAGGAGCTTTTAAAATTAAGAGCTCCTCCCGGAGGAGCACCTCAAAACCTTCAAAAAACCTTATATTTAACATGTTTCAAGGGGCTCCTCCCGGAGGAGCCGTAATTTTCAGAGCTCCTCCCGGAGGAGCCAAAAAAAAAAAGAGCTCCTCCTGGATATAACTATATAATATAGGAAGATATATATGAGTTCTAATTTATGAATTGATAAGTATTAAAATAAACACACAACCAAAAAAAAAAAAAAAACAAAAACAAAACTCAAATTAGCAATGTCAAGAGATTAATTTTGCTTGCATATTTTCCAATATGTGTAAATTAGAAAAATTTGGTCACTTTGCAAATGACCAAAATTATGCTTGCAAAAAAAAATAAAATCTTAGTCCACTAAAAAAAATGGACCAAATTCTCTTTTGACAATGAGATTAGGAGTTTTATTAACCTCCACTGGGGAAAATGGAGGTTAATGTAATACTAATATTTATTTAAACAAAACAAAAAATAAAATATGTATAAATGTAACCAAACAAAACTGAATATATTTTATATACTCTGCCTTAAGAGGAGTACATAGACCATTAGAAATAGTCTTTATATTCAAAGTTGGTTAATTTTTTATATATAATCCACTGGATAATGGATTAACTTTCTTTTCATCTAATTATTAATATTTTTAAATTGATGTTATTATTATCATTTTATGTTGGTGTTTGAAGTGAATTAAACTAAACAAAACTTTAATTCTTAACTCTAGTCTATAGAGTAACAGGGAGGGGGGCGGGAGTTTACTGAAAGGAAAAGTCCTCGGGGAGGACAGAAAATAAAAAAAAGTTAGGTTTTACTGTGTACAAAGAAAAAAAAATATTAATTGTTAGCAAAGAAAAGATTAATAATACAAAATTTCGACTTACAATTACTTACAATTTTATTAACTGAAGAGAGAAAGAGAGAACACCTGCCCTAAGGAGATGTGAAAACTTGGCGCGTAGAGTCAAAGGGGAAACCTCCGGCGCACTTTATACTATTTCCTTGATAGCGTCGAATCAAAGGGGAAACCTTTGATGCACTTTATATTGTTTTTAATAACTTGATTTAAATATTTTACCCAGAGGGGAGGCCTCGTGGTAAAAAATATTTTAACACAAAAAAAATGTGCACAAACTAACAAATGGAATTCGGTTAAATATTTAATTTAGAGGGGATACCTTGTATTATAAAAAAAATTTAAACACAAAAAAAAAATGAAATTGCACTGACTAAATAAACTAAACTTGTGGGTGAAGCCCTAAGGAACACGCACTTGAACAGCCGAGACCGAGGTACGGAGTGTTACTGATCAGGGCCTCGGGCCTTGTTTATATTGAGGGCCTCTTTTCGGCCGCACCCCCGCGCGTCTCTTTTGGGCGACCAATGAAAATCCAAGTTTTCCCTCTCCGGAGTTTTTCTCCGGAATTTTCTCCTACTCTCTCTCTCTTTGTTTACAATTACTTTTGGGTGGCCATCTGCCCTTGAACTTGGCCGGCGTTCCTGGACAGATTAGTATCACCCGATGACATGGGGTGCCAAAGGTCTCTTGGAATTGTAAAATGGGTAATAAAAATAATAAAAAAAAAAGGAAAAGGGTCGTAAGCCAAGAAACGTGTCCTCGTAGAAAATTCTGCAAGAGGGTTAAGACAAAGTCTATTGTCCGTTTCCCCAGAATTTTCTACGTTTTTACTTTTCTTCTTATCTGGTTTAGTTCCCGGAAAAGACATAAAATTAGAAACTCTGTCATTCGAAATACCAAAATTCCTCTGAGTCGTAAACTCAGGAATTTTGTTATTCAAAAGAAAATTTCAAGCGCTCCCCTGAATTCGGAGCTATTTTATTATAGTAGCAAAAAAAAAAAAAAATTGTACCTTTGGATCCCCGAGTTCTAAGAAAAATAATAACCTATGTCTTAAATTTAACTAAATAAAAGGAAAAGAAGGAGATAAAAAAAAAGAAAAAAACTCGGGAAAATAATTGAGGAGCAGACGGGACAACGTCAGGTCGTCACACAATATAATGTAAAAAATCAGTAAACAAATCTTCATTTGTAATAAAATATTCAGAAGAAACTAGTAAATCATAAGCATATATCACATCACATACTGGAACAAAAGCTAAACCAGCAATCATATTTACTGATGTCATAAAAATCACATCATCAGCATATTTCATTTGTAGTCCACAGCTCTGAATATGCTTAAAAATATTTAGTTTAAAAAGAAAAAAACATCCTTTTAGGTAAACATTAGAATATAGTTTTTTAAATGTGTTCATAAAACCAATCTCATAGTCAAGTAGTATTTCATCAGGTATACAATCATTAGTTAGGGTCTTCAATACGTTCAAAATAGCTTCGTAACTTTTTTTTTCTACGATTCAGCGTATAAATATAAACAAGAGATCAATTTTTACGACCACACATTCCGTGTATCGTGTATAATTGTTGAAAAATTACAGGAACAATTTTGAATGTGCCATCAGATGCCCAAATTTTACATTTTTGCTCGTACTAAATATTAAATTTAGTACGATACGATTTTTTCAGCATTTATTAAAAAATAAGTACTTTAAGTGAAAAGGTATCGCAACAGATAGCAATAAGAATTTCTAAAAATTTTGAAAAAGCGCTCTTGGACAAGCGAGTAGCGTTAAAAGATATTTTTTCCCCGCTTCTTAAGTCTGAATTTTCAGTCGTAATACCCCTAGCGCTTCAAAATTGTCGATAATTTCCCGACTGTGTTTTGTTGCACAGCAACGAGAGGGGCAAGTTTGGCAGGTTAAATGATTTTTTGTCAAACTGGCCCTGCGAGTTGCTGTGCAAAAGAACTGGAGGGAAATTATCTAAAATTTTGAAGCATGAGGAGTATTTGGCTGGATTATTTTCCCCAGCTGAATTTCAACCCATAGAAATGCTGTATTTTTAATTTTTGCCGTTATTGTTCTATTACTACTATGAATATACCTATGAATACCCATATATAGGTATACACCGCAGTGACTCGGCTCTAACCCAAAAGTTGAATTAAACAAGTCTAACAATTCGAGTTGCCATGCAACTTATTGGAAATAATCGAAAAATTATCGAAATAATTTTACCAACACCCCTCCGCAAAATGTCAAATGCGGCGTTTCTATTGGTTGAAATTCAGCTTGGGAAAATAATCTTTAAAAAACGATAAAAATGAAAAAAATGATGTGCATGAAACAGTATTAAAATGACCGAAAAAGTTTAACAGAAGTATGAGACATTGTTTTTAAAGCTATGAAGAATTTTTCCTAAAAATTTGAGAAAAAAAAACATTCAGAGAAAAAAGTTACATCAATTTAAATATTAGCCAAAATGCGTTTTTTGAATTTTTTTAAAAACTTTACATAGCTATAACTTTGACAATTTTTAAGATTTTTAATCACATATGAAAAAAAATTGATGGTCTTGAACATAAAAATTTATTGCCACCAACCAGAAAAAAAAATATTCAAACCTCACGAAATAGCAGCTGTTTGAATATCTCTAAAAATCGTCAAAATCTAAGATTTTATGAATTTCAGCGTTTGTAGCCGCACTTGCATCAAAATAATTATTCTAAAAAGAACAAAAATTTTTTTTAAAAGTTTATAGAAAAACAAAAATTTGTCGAGGTCAATCATGAAAATCGGATAATTACTCTACTTTTGGCGAGTATTTGAAGTTGGGATAAAAATAGGCTTAAAATAATCCTAAGAAAGGCTTATTTTTTTATTTCAAATGGCTGTCATTCGGCTTCTACGGCAAATTTCAAGCTTAAATTTTGGCAAAGCTCCTAAACATAATTATATTTCAACATACTAAAAAATTAGGAAAATCGGTTGATCTCGTGCTCACGGTTTTGCTGAAAGATGTTGAGATGACCCATATATAAAAAAAAACAAAATTTTTTTCTATTTAAATTAATTTATCAACTCCATAGCCAGTATGGGTTCCCAAATTTATTACACATTCGTTGAAAAATTTACGTGACTATGATAAGTTAGAAATCAAATAAAGTTCTTAATTATTGAATATATTTAAAAAAGAAGTTACTCGCTTCTATTTATTTCTTCTGGTTTCGGGAAATGAAATGAGGTAAGGTAAACGTCCCTTGATAACGAACGGTGACCCTGCTAACGAACACTTTTTTACAAATCGATAAAAAAAAACTTCTTGAGTTAGTCTTGACATGAAATAAAAATTTATTAGCAAAGCTGGATATCTAGAGATTCCAAAACTACCAAAGCTCATTATAATTATAATTTTTTTATGCAAAAAATAAGATAAAATTGAACGAGTTCGTTGATTTGACATAGGCCGCTCAGATTCATGAGTCGAAAAAGCAAAAACACTCACATTTAACTTCTGCTGTAACATAGTCTTTTATTGAAAAATAGTATGCAGCTGGCATTGACACTAAGTTTGGGACTCACAGAATTTATATTTACCGTAAAATTACACTGAATATCAATCTTTTCTCGTTTAATAAGAGTTTTTGTAGATGTTCGTTACAAGGGACATGCTGTACCGATTTTACGAACACGTTATTTTCTCTGTTCGTTAATAGTGTACACATGACCCATCATAAGGAACACTTTTTAAAGTCAGTTTTCAATTAAAATGTTAATTATTTGAGGAAAAATTATCAGTGATCTCAAAATTTGATCGATTTTTAAGTTTTTGGAAAGTTTTTTATTCGCAAACTTTGTAATTTAATTAGTTTTCTTATATGATTGATACACATAACCTAAAAAGTTTGTCTGTTGTGATTGTTGTGATTAGAAGTGGATGATGAAGATGGTAGTGGTGAATTTATCCTAAAATATTAAAAAAAACAAAGGAATAAGCAAAAATCTTTATTATTCTAAAATTTATTTAAACAAAAAAACTTTAATCTTTATTTTGATACCTGGATTGAAATGAAATTTTAACTGTGAAGTGTTATAGTTTTTTAACAATGTTTATCAAACAATTTTGAAAAATATGAACTAATTATTTTTTGAAAAAATAAAATAAATAATAGTTGCTTACTTAATATTGTTGTTTTTGACCATTTGCTTCATATCTGACTAGTTTTTACATAAAATTGAACACATGAAATAAAAGTTTGTACTTCAAGAAAATGTAATAAATTTGTTGAAAAGATGAATAAAAAGTATTTTTGTTTTCTTTTTTTTTGTATCTTTTAAAAAGTTTCAAAGAAATGAATAAATTAAAAAAAAAAGTAAAAGAAAATAAAATATAATTTCTAATTATATTGTGTTAGTTCAGTGTCAGTGTGAATATCAATAAAAAAATTGTATAATTATCTATACACAATTCATAAGGATCCATGATATTTGAAATGTATTAAATAAAACTTTAAAACATCAGTTCACACAATAGATACTCACTCGCTTAAGATGCTAATGTTTCAAAATTTAGAATTATATGTGCCTTAATTTTCATTTGAATCATGTTATTTGACATGACTTTACAGAGGTATTAAAAGTATAAAATTTTACTTGAATAAAAATTTATTTATTGAAACCATGAACTATTTTTACATAATTCATAAAGATCATCAGATTAAAAATAAATTAAATATCAAAAGACTAGTGATTTACATTAAAAATACTTTCTCGCTTTAGATTTTAATGCTTTGAAGTTAACAATATGATAATAATTTTAATTAATGTATTTTGATATTATTTTACTGAGAAATTGAGAGTTTAATAAAATGTGTATGTTAATCTCCCTATATTATATTTCCGTTTTTGATTCTGATCCCCTAAATTGGATCCCCTAAATTGGATCTTCGAAAATCTGAAATTCTTAAAAACACGGTCAAAACACAGTTAAATATCGCACTTTTCTGATCCCCTAAATTGGATCCCCTAAATTGGATCTTCGTCGAAAGTATTGGATCCCCTCAGTTGGATCCCCTTTTTTTCAAAAATCCCCTTTTCAAAGATCCCTTTTAATTCTTCGTTGAAAGTATAATATAATTTAGAATCCAATAATTATTTATATATATTTATATACCGATTTAAGATCAACGAACGATTGGATTTTAATTTATATTATATATATTAATTACTAATTTATATTATTTATATTAATTTATATAACCCATACCTAACTTAATACCAATGTTTACTTTTTGATAAAAAACATTTACTTAGGAATAAAAATTTGTGCGGTACTAGAAATTTTTACGGGTAATCAAGGGACACTTAAGTGGGCAGATTTACGCAATCCCAAGCCAGCTGGTTAGATAAGCGAGATACGTTAGTTTAGTGAGAGCTAATAATTTAAGTCGATTCAGGTTAGTAAGGTAGATAAGGTTGGCTAGGTGGGAGGAGGGTGGAAGGGGAGATGAGGTGAGGAAGGGTTTGTTAGTTAACTTAAAAATATTAATAGAGCTTTTTCAAAATTAAAAGTACTTCAACAAAACTTTAAAGTTAGTGACTGAGTTGATGAATACGGTGAGTAGGATTCGTTGGTAGATTGGGTGAAATAAGTTTGGGAGATCCCTACCCCTTAAATCTAGCTGGACTTCAAAAAAAAATTTTTTGGTTAATATCGCTTAAGGGGAAGTCAGGCGAGTTTCCCACCGTACTTAATCAAAATTGAAGAAAAAAAAAAAAAAATTGAGGAGGTAAATAAAAAAAAAGGCTCTGTAGCACCCTAGCGACACTCAAAATGTATCTTTTAAAAAAAAAACCATCAAAATCGGTTGAAAATTGGCTGAGAAATCTGCCGAACGGTAATTTTTATGAAGTATGGAACTTTTTTTTTTTTTCAATTTTGATTAAGTATGGTGGGAAACTCAAAATTGAGAAAAAAAATTGAGGAGGTAAATTAAAAAAGGGGCTCTGTAGCACCCTAGCGACACTCGAAATGTATCTTTTAAAAAAAAAACCATCAAAATCGGTTGAAAATTGGCTGAGAAATCTGCCGAACGGTAATTTTTATGAAGTATGGAATATAATTTCTACGAAGAATGGAATATAATTACCGTTCAGCAGATTTCTCAGCCAATTCTCAACCAATTTTTATAATTTTTTTTTTAAAAGATACATTTCGAGTGTCACTAGGGTGCTACAGAGCCCTTTTTTTAATTTACCTCCTCAATTTTTTTTTTTTCAATTTCGATTAAAACAGTGGGAAATTCGTCTGACTTCCCCTTAAAATCAAGTTATTGTTCATTTTTCAATTTGTCCAGCTGGATTTCTAGCTGGACAGATCCGGCTGGAAAATTAAAAAAAAAAAAACTACGATAAATTTTTTCAAAATCATTGAAAAATGAATGATAACTTGATTTCAAGCAATATTTATTTTCACCAAAAAATTTCTTTTTTGAAATCCAGCTGGAAATCCAGCCGTCATATTGAAACCGAAATCCAGCTGGATAGCCAGCTGGAAATCCTGCTGGAAATCCAGCTGGATTTAAGGGGTAGGGATAAAATACGGTATTTGAAGTAAATTAAATTAGTGAGGTCAGTAATGTGGCTAAGATAAAACTAGGTCATGTAGTTGAAGATAAAAAAATTCGAAGTCTTAAGGGGAGTTGCAGAATTTGCGAAAAAAATCATTTAAAATTAAACGAAAACGAAAATAAAAAAACTTCCTAAAGATTCAATAAATATAGATGTATAGCAAATGCTATTAAGATACAAAAATTTACAAAACTGTTTCCCATATTCTGACTTTAATTTTGATCCGATTTTGATGGGGTTGGGCTTAAAAGATATATTAAGATAGTAGCTCCAGCGCTACAGAGCCTTTTTTTCATTTTCATTTTTAATTTTACTGAATCTTCAATTTTTTGTTAAAATGACCCTAATGACTTCGGCTTAACACGGGTGAGAATAGTAAAGAGACTTAGATGGGGTGAGTGATGGTTGTGTGGTTGTGGGCTGGTATAGACATATTAAAATTATAACTTTGGCTCCAATGAAAATTTTTATATAAAATTATGTATGATAAAAAAGGTCTTGAGCTCAGCTTTTTAATTATGTCATTCAAATTTTTATTAATTAGTAGATTACTACAATCGGCTGCGCCTCGGCTGAAAATTACATGTGATCTGAGACATTTCTTATTTTCGTGGCAACGTGTGGTATAGGTACTACTATTTTTCTGCTCGTCGCATTTTCTGGCCTCTGAGCGCGCCAGTCTTTGCTACTTCCCGGCCGGAGTGCAGAAAATACTTTTTGCTGTCATGACTCTCATGAGAGGGTGCTGAACAAAGCCGTTTATCAATTAGTCGGTTCAAACGCAACTTAGCAAGCTCTTACTATAAAGGAAATACGTTCATCTCATGAAGAATCTGTAAAATAATTTTGAAGAAAATCAAGGTTCGTTTGTACGAGTTTGCGAAATTTGAAAAAAATCTTGATTTTTTTTATCATTCGGCAAATTACTAGAGTAGTTTTCAGGATGGGGAGTATAAGCTAGAGATCTAAGATGAGTCAGATCAAGAATGAATAAGGTGAGTAGGGTTTGTTGGTAGAGTGAGTGAGAGATGAGTTGGGAATTATTTACGGTATTTGAAGTAAGTAAAATTAGTAAGGTCAGTAATGTGATTAGGTGAGTGACACTTGTGGGCCGGCAAATATAATCAAGTTTGTAATATCGATCTGAAATGAGTCTATTTAATATGCCCGCCATAAGCAAAAGAAGCTCTAAAAATGTTTTTGTGTGTGTAAGATCTAATGAAATGGTTCAAAATACCAGTGGGCTTACTAAAATATTCCTTATGAGTCATCAAAAATTTATGTATGTACCTTACATGAACACTCTAACTATTTTAAAATTGATTTATATCTTCATTTGTCAATTTTAGATCTATTTTAGCCCTGGATAGATTTTGACTAAAAATTATTAAAAAAAGAAATAAAATTTTATACCTCATGATTTTGCCTAAAAAATTAAAAACTTTTCTCTATAAGTCTGATTTTATGAATCAAGTTATGATGAGTTAGTAAAGTTCAAACTGAACTCTCGTGTCTAATTTTTATTGATTTTGAGCGCTTAAGTCTTTTGATTATTTTACCAAACATAGAGCTTACGTATTGTTTCGATTAATTTTTATATTCATCAATTATAATTAGGGGGTTGGCGAGCGGAGCGAGCAGGGGGGTACCCCCCCTAGTATTAATAAAAAGTCAAAATCTTGAATTGAAGCTTTTAACATCTGTACAATTTCAGCTTTTTTTATTCGTACTATTTTTGTAATCAGTGATCTTGAAAAATTTGTTCAATAAATTAATTAATGAAATTGCTTAAGCAATTCATTGGAAAAATTTTAACAAAAAAATTAAGAACTTTTTATTTATATCAGCTCCTAAGTTCAACCGATGGACATGAATTAGATTTTATAACCTAACAATTTGTTTCTGACAAGGTTTCATTATTTTTTTCAAACCTACTTATTTGAATCAAATTATTAATAAATCTTTTCGCTTTTATGTTTCAAATTAAAAACGGTGTTTGAATGCCTAAAATACATTGATATTATTAAATTATTGATTACAAAAAAGTGTTCGTTATTAAGGGACAACCTCTAACGAACGCCGGACATCGCTAAGTCAAGTGTTCGTTAAAAAGGGACATTTCATTTTTCGGTAATTTTCATTATAAATTGTAAATTATTGACGATAATTGTAAAAATAAACTATTGCATTTTGAACTTAAAACATACGAGAAGCCAATAAAACTTTTTTTGTGCTCATTCGGATCTTTAATTTTTTTTTTTTGCATTTGAAAGTCTGTGACTACTTGAAAAGCGTTCCTTAAGATGGGACATTTACCTTAAGCAAAAAAAAAAATTATCGATATTCATGTATTCCTAAATTTTATTTATTTTCTTCTATTTCATGCAGTTTTATACGAAAGCGAAAGGAGAGCGTACTTTTTCGTGTTTTAATTTAATCGCATAATTTAAATCGTAAAGTTCACATCAAATTCAAAATAGATAAATGATATTAATTCTTTATTTTCCCTTTTTAACAAATATGTTAAATGAAAATAAACTGGAGGAATGTATCATTCCCTTTTTTATTTAATTCGTAATATAATTAATTTAAGAAAACTAATACGAGAAAAAAAAATGTTTTATTTATTTAATTTTAATGAGGGCTTATTTGCGTGAAGGTGCAAGTGAAGGAGTTGCTCCGGAGAGCTGTTGCCGCGGAGAATTGCGGCGAGCGAATGCGCTGGCTTCCCCGTTCTCGCCGACTTAATACCCCGGTACCAGCAGTGACGTAGGAGTGACGTAGTCCGCCGCGCGTGCCGCTTCGAACTTCCCGAGCCACTCCTAATACCCCCACTACTTTGCGCGTGTGAGTGTGGACTGACCGCATGTTTCGTAGCGTCGGTCTCGCGCCGGCGATGCTAGCCCCCACCTTCGAGACAATGGCAGGCATGGCCTTTTGCCTTCAGCGCGCAACAATGCGGCCTTCTTCTTGCCTAAAATAAAACAAACGGCAATATGAAAAAAGATGTAACTTCTTCTGACCCGTTGCACGTTACAATCTTTTTATGTTATACTTCTATACGCATCCTTTTGTATCTAGGATATCAGCCTTGTCTTTTCCCATTGGGAAGAAAAGTGCAGTCGTGGTGGGGATGAGGTCACGTGGTTCACGCGCTGTTCTAGTAAATTTAAATAGTTGTGGTCAGCCATGTTGAAACTTTGGGTTATGTAGTCATGCGCGCTGATCGCATTGAAAATAGTTATGGGCAGCCATATTGCTTCCCTCTCTATGACTGCACTTTCACTCCTAATAGTAATAAACTTATTGAGAGTATGAGTAAGCCTAGGAATGCATCTTAAATTATATCTAGAACACATTTTCTTGAATCCACAAAAAACAGTATCATTAACAAAAGGAAAGTATTTTTAGTTCTATTATTATTGTCATCAGTAGCTGTATTCTTATTAAGTGTAAGGGTATTGAGTCGATGTTGCATATATTTATTAATAAATTTTTTTTGAATAATCATTTGCAATAATTTATTGTGTGACAGTTTGAAGATTTTCAGAATGAAATTAAGAAGAAGAAAGTTTGAATACACTGTCTGTAAGATTTTAAATCATATTACGTGTTTTCGTGCAAGTTAGTAGTAAAACAAAAAAAGGTTTCATCAATACAAAGGATTTCGATGTTTTGTTTCTCTTGGATAAAATATTCTGCATTGTTATTACGTTTATCTGAAGAAAATCCGGATTTGGCGAAGAGACTTAAACTTAGTAATTCAATCGGACGACCTAAACTTGAAATCGAACAGCCGGAATTGTTGAGAGCAATTGTCGATATTGCAATGTTTGGGTGTGGAGCCGATGATCGAAGGCGATGCGAGATTATGAGAAGCCGTAAAACCTTAGACGACTTAAACTAAGAATTTCAAAAAAGTGAATTTCATAGAAGCTGTAGCGGTACGTACTTAAGATTTATTCTTCACTGCTTGAATACAACAGAAGGAAAACGTCACGTTCAAACAGTTAAGATAAGTAAAGCTCAAACTAACCAGCATGCAAAACTACCCGATGTTTTGTACAGCCTCTATACGTTCTATAACTTCCCTCGCTGGGGGCCACAGGACCTTGCCGCGGTGCGAGGGCTGAGCCATGGGCCCTCCCTGTCGGCCCTGCCGGGCGTCTAAGGGGGGGTGAATGAGTGAGGGTGAGTGGAGGATCCCTATAAACGGGCTCTCCTCATGGATGGTTGGGATCCCTATAAACGGGCTCTCCCCTGAGTGGGATGGATGATACGGCCCTTAGACTTCCGGCTTGGTCTGACTCGAGGGCTCACGGGGACTAAGAAGTGGCCTACCCAATCTAAGGTGTGAGATTACCGTGCCGAGGGATGCGTGGCACAGGGGGTGCTGTGTCTTGAACGGTTCCTCCGGGACACCGGGCCGAATCCCGGAGTACCTGAGGCCTTACCCGTCATTGGCGGTCCATGGCGGGTGGACATTGTATATCCGCTCTACTCGTGGGATCAAGATAGTGACTACAGGGAAAAAACAAAACGAGTCGATGGATACGGGCTCTGAACCGACCATCGACTCGGAGACTAACAACCTTGGGGGCTCTGACCCCAAGGTCACCGAAACTCACTCCGGGACGGTCAGTAGACCGAAATCATTGAGTGGAGCGCAGCGAAGGAAAATCCTTCGGCAAAAGGCTAAGGAGGAGGGCAAACCACCTCCCAAGTTTCATAAGGGGACGAGGCAACGGAGGGGTCAGGAAGGGAAGCGGGAAAGTACTGCGTCCACTGACTCCGTCTTTGTATCGACACCCAGCATGGCTAAGAGGATGGCCTCCTCCAGCCTGGAAATACCCGAGAAGCAGGGGCTGCTGAAGCGACCTAAAGTGGACCGCAGATATGCTGCAGCTGCGTCTAACTCTCTCAGAGTGGCCCTCACTTGAGGGGACTACCTAGGAAGGGAGATGCCTGCCGATGTCTGCACGAAACTGCAGGAAGCACTAGTCAGCAAGGTACTTGCTATCGAGGGGGAGGGGGCCTTTGTACCCCGGTTTCTGGACTCGTTCCCCAGAAAGGGCACGTTTGTCTTCGTCTGTGCAGACGAAGCCAGCAAGACCTGGCTGGAGAGCGAGGCCACGCTACTTGACCTAGGGCAACCAAACCTAAAGGCGAGGATAGTTTCACCAGAGGAGACTAAGATCACTAAGGTGATCACATGGCTCCCTGCGGGGGTTAAGACTGCCGAGGACCTCATCAAAGTGGTCCAAAGGCAGAACGGGTCGATCGACACAACTAGGTGGGCGATCCTGAGTAGGGCTCCTCATGGATGCTTAGTTCTGGGTCTAGATGAACCATCGGTCGCGGTACTCCAGAGCCAAAACTTCCAGCTTTGGGCAGGGGTCAGCAAAGCAACCTTCAGGCTGCTAAACCGTCCCTCAAACAAGGCGGGAAGTAGCGGCTCTACGGGGAAAGCATAAATGGAGTAGCCCTCATGGCTACTTCAATACTGCGATTCTCCCAAACCAACTTGCACCATTGCAGAAGCGCCTCTGCTGTACTAGCAAGGTGCATGGCAATGGCGCATACACACATAGCCCTTATACAGGAACCCTGGTTGTACAGGGGCAAAGTGAAGGGCTTGAACAGCTGTGGGGAACTGCTCGTGGGCTCCAGCAATGGAGACGCCCGGGCTTGCATCTCCATGAAGGGTATTAACAGTTTTTTGTTACAGGAGCTGAGTTCCCGGGACTGAACGACCGTAAGGATAGAGGTCGCGGATAAGGAGGGCCGAACGAGGAAGGCAGTCATCTCGTCCATTTACCTCCCCCACGACGAGGAAGCTCCCACAAGGAGCATGATGAAGGTGATCGAATACTGCAGCCGTAATAACCTTGATCTGATTATTGGTTGCGATGCCAACGCCCACCATGTGGCGTGGGGAAGCACTGATATTAATGATAGAGGGTCTGAGTTGCTTGAATTCATCACGGGCACACAGATGGACATTGCCAACAGAGGGAACACGCCTACCTTCGTTACTGCCAACAGAAGCGAGGTCCTGGACCTCACGCTGGCTTCAATGAACATCAAGAACTGCATACGTGGATGGAGGGTCGACAGCGAACCATCCATGTCGGACCATAGGACAATAACTTTCGGGATCGAGATAACGAGACCGTGGATCGAGCCTAAGAGGCGACCCAAAGACACCAACTGGGGCGCATACAGCAAGGAGCTGGAGGAAGCCTTGGCCCAGGTCAAAGCGAGATACGGCAATGATCTTGAGCTTGACTGGACCCTTTTCCAGGTCTATAAGGCTATGATCAGGGCCTACGAGAACAACTGCCCACTAAAGCCCGGCAAATCACTCAATGGCACTCCCTGGTGGAATAAGACACTGGAAGAGCTAAGAGTGGGAGTTAGACGGGCGTTTAACAGGGCAAAGAAGAGGAAATCCACTGAAGGCTGGAAAGCGTACAAAGACACGCTGAAGGCCTCCAAGAGGGAAATTGCGAAGGCAAAGAGAGAAAAATGGCGGGAATTCTGCACAGGCATGGAAAACCTGGCAGCCACTGCGAGGCTCGCTCGAATCCTGACCAGAGATAATAGCGCCCGTCTCCAATGTCTGAGAGACAGATCGGGCGCCTACACTGAATCGGAGGAGGACACATTGGAACTTCTCCTTAGCAGCAACTACCCCGATTTTGTCAGGGTAGATAATGATACCCCGCCCACCATATTTGGAAGGAGGGGGACAGAGAATAAAGATTGGGACACGGCTGCCAAAGTCGTGACCATGGAAAAGCTTAAATGGGCGATTGACTCCTTTGAACCGTATAAATCTGCGGGCCCTGACGGTATCTTTCCTAAGATGCTACAGGAAGGAGGTGACAAGACCCTTTGGCTACTGTTAGGTATTCTGAGGGACTGCATCGCCACAGGGCATGGGCCAGCTTGCTGGAAGGAAACGCGAGACCTTGGAAAGATTGCTGGACAATTACATCAGGCAGAATATACTGATAAACAGTCCCCTTCACCGAGCGCAACATGCATATACCTGTGGAAGATCCACGGAATCTGCACTGCACTCAGTGGTCAATTACATTGAGGAGGCTTTTGATGCGAAGGAAACCGTAATCGGGGCCTTCGTTGACATCGAGGGTGCCTTTAACAGCACCAACAGAGTAACTATAGACAAAGCCTTGACTAAGCATGGTGTACCTTATACCATTAGAAGATGGATCAGGGGAATGCTTAGTGATAGGTGCATCTTTAGTGAAGGGAATGGCAATACGGTTAGGGGAACCATCAGCGAGGGATGCCCGCAGGGTGGGGTCCTCTCACCACTCCTGTGGATCCTGGTCGCGGACGAACTACTGCGCTTGCTAGACGAACTCGGATTCTTCACCATCGCTTATGCAGACGACTTCGCTATACTTGTCAGGGGCAAGTTCGAAGAAGTCCTACCCGATCTGATTCGGAGGGCGTTGGAGAGGATCTGCGAATGGTGCGAGGCTAAATCTCTGGCTGTCAACACTGTTAAGACGGAGATAGTTACGTTCACGAGGAAATACAAATGTAAGGTCAGTAAGAAAGTCTCCGTCAACGGGAAACAAATACCGTACGCGGAGGGTGTGAAATATCTGGGCGTATTCCTAGATAAGAAACTAAAGTGGGGACAACACCTGCAGACTCAATGTAGCAAAGTTCTAAACATATTCATGCAGTGTAGGTCAGCAATCGGGACTTCCTGGGGGCTAGAACTCCAGGTCGCCTTGTGGTTACACGAGGCGATTCTGAAACCGAAGCTTACCTATGCCGCGGTGGTATGGTGGAAAGTGACCGAAAATAAGACCTCGAAGCGTGTACTGGACCATGTTCAGGCTGTCGTCTTGAGGGGAATTTACGGGCTTAAACGAAGCACACCCACAGCCGCCATCAGGATGTTGCTGGATATCCAAAGCCTAGACCTGGACATCAAACTGGTTGCGGCCAGGACAGCCTACAGACTGAAGTGCAGCGGGGAGTGGGTTGGAAATAGTGATGGGCATGCAACCATCCGAGGGAGAATGTTGAAGGGCGAGGTCTTTAACTCGACCCAAGTCAGAATGGATAAGACTCTACTGTTTTGGCAACGTTTCAAAACGAGGATACCAAACAGGGAGGAATGGAGCAACAACCAAGTGCTTGGGCACGGAGACATCTGGTTTACCGACGGATCCAAGACCAATGAAGGCACTGGTTATGGAATTTATGGACCTAGCCTTAGGGAATCCTACGGGCTCAGGGAATTTAACACGGTGTTCCAGGCCGAGATGGCTGCGATAAATACGTGCGCTAACAACCTCTCTCTGGGGAACGTCAGTAAGAGACGCATCTGCATCCGCACTGACAGCCAAGCCTCCATAGAGGCCTTAGAAAACCCAGTTACAACCTCACGGTTGGTTAGGGAGATTAAGAATACCCTTAACGCGCTGGCAAGATCTAACCAAGTAGTTATTACCTGGATACCCGGACACTCCGGGTTCAAGGGAAACGAAAGGGCAGATGAGCTTGCGAGGAGAGGGGCCTCAACAGATACACGGCCGGAGCATGGGGTGGGTGTATCGTTCTCAGAAGGCTACAGTATCCTGGAGAAG
This sequence comes from Encarsia formosa, assembly GCA_038277355.1. NCBI lineage: Eukaryota > Metazoa > Arthropoda > Insecta > Hymenoptera > Aphelinidae > Encarsia > Encarsia formosa. Next base: position 26,469,725 of record CM076187.1, read on the forward strand.
TACTCGAAGAGGCAAAGATGGGAACTCTGGGAAGAATCCCAGAGCTACAGGTGGATCAAGGAACTACTGGGAAGTTATATTACCGGTTGGGCCAAACTGATCACCAGGCTAGACAAACGAAGGGCTAGAGAGGTCATGGGCATTATGACCGGACACTGCAACCTTCGGTGCTACACACACAAAACGCAGGGGCATAGTAACCTGTGTAGATGGTGTGAATCAGAGGAAGAGACCCCGTGCCACTTCCTATGCAAATGCCCTAACCTGACAGGCCACCGCCTGAAATGGTTGGGAACCGGGATCCTGGATCCTGAGAGCTTTTACGGAGTGAGTGTGGACAACATACTCGCATATTGCAGGGTGTTAGGACTCACGAACACCCCAGAGGTATAGCAAGGGGGACAGGGATACAATGGTGAAAACTAAGTGTCCCTAAGCTTAGCACCCGTATGCTGTGATTTAATAATAATAATAATAATAATACGTTCTATAGAAACGGTAGCATCTGTATTAGAACCAGGAGAATTTTTTTGCTGTCTCAAGATGATAAAAGCCGGGTTCCTCTTAAAATGACTGCAGCAAAGATCAAGCGCCCATGCTCATTCATGTTAAATATCGAGTGACTTTACCTGACCATGACTGGGTTGTAGCTGATCGCCTTAAGTTGATTCCATCTGTATATGCAACAATTCCAATAAAACCTGTAAGGGAAAGACGACCTGAAGCAGTTTCTTACTCGGAGTCAACGTACATAGCCATTCGATCAGGAAAGCGCATTTCATCAACTGTAGAAACTCCGAAATTGATTTTAATCGGCTTTTGAGTCTACCTGAGTTTGAACCTTTGATTAAAACAGACAACGGCTTTTTAAAACCGACTATAATATTTACCGCAGATGGAGGTCCAGATGAAAACCCTCGGTACCAAAAAGTTATTACTGTAGTAATAAAGCATTTTATAGTTATTCAATTGGTAATCTTTATTGCAACAAATGCACCTGGAAGAAGCGCGTACATCAGAGTAGAGCGAAGAATGGCACCGCTGAGTAAAGAAGTGTCAGCTAATTGCAATATTAGTTATTTATTAAATATACTTTGTGATATTTTTTCAAATACGTATCTATTTACACAATAATATTTAATAAATTTATAATTATATTATTTTTAACTTAAACTAGTCTCTCTCGGCGCGCAAGCGCGCTCAATTGTATTACATTATCTAATATCTAAAATAAATTTTGTCGAAGCTTCATCTAAATAAATCTACAATAAGTTATATATACCCTTTATCTTTGCCGCTACGTTCAGAGTTCATTTCAACTTTCGTGGTTATAAATTCATTGGTTTTGTTTATATACTAATAATTATTATTTTCATGATTTTGATCGGAAAATTTCGAACACTTGATTAAATAATTATTTTTTATCAAATCTATTCTTTAAGTGTTTTAATTAGATTTAATATAAATTTAATATAAAAATTAAAAATAAAAATTCAAATTTTAAATTTTGTTCTTCGGCAAATCACATCACAAATAAAATGCTGACACTCTTTTTGGGTTCTCTCTTTTATCTTAGGATTGAATTAACAATAAAATTTTCAATACTCTTTTTGATTTGTAGAATATGTATATGGGTCAAAATAATACTTTTTTAAAAAACTGTCCGCACGAGGTTCACCGATTTTATAGCAATTTTTTTTGGCAAAAGTACTATTTAATAGAAGACTTTTGCCACAAACTAGACGTCTTTATCTTATTTCTGCTTGGTGCTAGATTTTTTCAAAGATTGAAAATCGGCCTATTTTTAAGCAATTTTAAGGTATTTTTCGAAAAATTATAACTTTTGATCAAAATGAGATAGAAACCTCTTGTTTGCGGCAAAATTTTGTTCAAAATATGTTCTTTTTTGTAAAAATATTTTGACAACATAGTTTGGTTATTTTTATAATAATACAGTCCTACACAGATATTGCTATTTTTGCTCATTTGCAGGTATCTTCAAACGACCGTAACTTTTTCTAGGCTAAATTTTTGTTCATATTAAAAAATTGTAAAATTTTTTTTATGAAAAAACAAAAATTTTGTGACCAACCGGAATGCTGTACGATCTTCCACTTCCAAGATACAGCTGTTTAAAGTTGTCCAAAAACACAAAAAACGCGTTTTTTACGATTTTCACACGCATTTTTGAACGGTTTCGACCTTTTTTTCTCTCTCAAAAATATGTAGAATCTTCTCTTCATATGTTTCCAAACAAGCTCCCATAGTAATTGTAGTGCGGATTTGGGGTTTAAGTTGATTCCAAAGCATACACTTTTGACACATTTTATGTGCTAAACTAGTGTTTTTTTAAGAATATACACGCTACATTTAACTTTTTCGTTCATTATAGATGTTTTGAAATTATTTTTTGACTAAAAACTATTCAAATTCCAGCCAAAATTAGGCCACCTGCTTTGAAAAAATTGATACTCAACGAAATATTGATCTCAATATCAAAATGATATACTACCTTTATTCAGTTTTTTAGTTTTTTGATTCGTTAAAAATCTATGTTCAAATATTGTAAATAATATACCACTTGTTTATTTATTTTTTTTCTATTTTTGAAATTACAAATAATTGATCATAGTTTATCAATGATTCTGATAAAACAATCATGGATTACTATTGCTTACTCTGAAAAAAATGAGTCCAAATTAAAAATGTTATTTTTTGAATGCTATGAAGCATGCAACAATCTACCAATCTACATTCTTCTTATAATTATGTCCACTTATGAAAAAGAGAATGAGAGATTCGATTAGAAAGTCGAGTTGATATATCGAATCGAAACTTGATCTTTGATTCTTGGAGCAAGAGCGCCGCCTTAAAGGCCTCTCAAAAGTGTGAACCAGCTGGACGCGCCAAATTTGAAATCTTCAATCATGCCCGATTTGATTTTGTTTTTTTTTTTTAATTAATAAAGTGAGTAACGTAATTTAAATTTTTAATAGCCAAATATGCGGACAAGCTTACAACCCCATAACTCTAGTCGTAGTGAATAACAAATAATTAACTTTTGTAATAAACAAATAAGCCGATAAGCTACAACTCCAAAACACTGGGCGTACTTAGTAAAAATAATTAATTTTTTTTAATAAACAAATAAGCCAATAAGCTACAACCCCATAACCTTGGGCATGGCTGAAAAAAATGTTAATATTTTTAATAAACCAATAAGGCGACAAGCTACAACCCCATAACTTTGGGAATGTCTAAAAAAATGTTAATTTTTTTAATAAACAAATAAGGCGATAAGCTACAACTTCATAACCTTGGGCATGGCTAAAAAAAATGTTAATATTTTTAATAAACAAGTAAGGCGATGAGCTACAATCCCATAACACTGGGCAGAGTGAATGAAAAATAATTAAATTTTCTAATAAACAAATAAGCCGATGAGCTACAACCCCATAACCTTGGGCATGGCTGAAAAAAACGTTGATATTTTTAATAAACCAATAAGGCGATAAGCTACAACCCCATGACGGTTGGCGTAGCGAATGAAAAATAATTAATTTTTTTAATAAACAAATAAGCCGATGAGCCACAACCCCATAAAATTGGGCGTAGTGAATGAAAAATAATTAATTTTTTTAATAAACAAATGAGCCGATGAGCTACAACCCCATAACATTGGGCGCAGCGAATATAAAATATGTGAATATTTAAATAAACAACTAAGCAAACAAGTTTACCACCCCATAACCTTGGACATGGATAAAAAAAATTTTTGAGCCATGCCCAATGTTATGGGGTTGTAGCTAATCGGCTTATTTGTTTATTAAAAAACTTAATTATTTCTCATTCACTCTGCCCAGTGTTATGGGGTTGGAGCTCATCGCCTAATTTGTTTATTAAAAATATTAACATTTTCTTTAGCCATGCCATAGGTTATGAGGTTGTAGCTCATCGCGTTATTTGTTTTTTAAAAATATTAACATTTTTTTTAGACATGCCCAAGGCTATGGGGTTGTAGCTTATCACCTTATTTGATTATTAAAAATATTAACATTTTTTTCAGCCATGCGCTAGGTTATGGTGTTGTAGCTTATCGAATTATTTGTTTATTAAAAAAAATTAATTATTTTTACTAAGTACGCCCAGTGTTTTGGAGTTGTAGCTTATCGGCTTATTTGTTTATTACAAAAGTTAATTATTTGTTATTCACTACGCCTAGGGTTATGGGGTTGTAAGCTTGTCCGCTCATTTGTCTATTAAAAATTTTAATTTCGTTACTCACTTTATTAATTAAAAAAAAAAAACAAAAAAACAAAAAATCAAAAAATTCAAATCAAGCATGCCTGAAGATTTTAAATTTGACGCGTCTGGCTGGTTCACACTTTTAAGAGGCCTGAAAGGGGGCGCTCTTGCTCCAAGAATCAAAGATCAAGTTTCGATTTGATATATCGACTCGACTTTCTAATCTCTTCTTTTCAATTTCTACTCTCTTCTTCTCATTCTCTTTTTCATAAGTGGATATAATTATAAGTAGAATGTAGATTGGTAGATTGTTGCATGCTTCATAGCATTCAAAAAATAACATTTTTAATTTGGACTCATTTTTTTCAGAGTAAGCAATAGTAATCCATGATTGTTTTATCAGAATAATTGATAAACTATGATCAATTATTTGTAATTTCAAAAATAGAAAAAAATAAATAAACAAGTGGTATATTATTTACAATATTTGAACATCGATTTTTAACGAATCAAAAAACTAAAAAACTGAATAAAGGTAGTATATCATTTTGATATTGAGATCAATATTTCGTTGAGTATCAATTTTTTCAAAGCAGGTGGCCTAATTTTGGCTGGAATTTGAATAGTTTTTAGTCAAAAAATAATTTCAAAACATCTATAATGAACGAAAAAGTTAAATGTAGCGTGTATATTCTTAAAAAAACACTAGTTTAGCACATAAAATGTGTCAAAAGTGTATGCTTTGGAATCAACTAAAACCCCAAATCCGCACTGCAATTACTATGGGAGCTTGTTTGGAAACATATGAAGAGAAGATTCTACATATTTTTGAGAGAAAAAAAAAGGTCGAAACCGTTCAAAAATGCGTGTGAAAATCGTAAAAAACGCGTTTTTTGTGTTTTTGGACAACTTTAAACAGCTGTATCTTGAAAGTGGAAGATCGTACAGCATTCCGGTTGGTCGCAAAATTTTTGTTTTTTCATTAAAAAAAATTTTACAATTTTTTAATATGCACAAAAATTTAGCCTAGAAAAAGCTACGGTCGTTTGAAGATACCTGCAAATGAGCAAAAATAGCAATATCTGTGTAGGACTGTATTATTATAAAAAAAACCAAACTATGTTGTCAAAATATTTTTACAAAAAAGAACTTATTTTGAACAAAATTTTGCCGCAAACTAGAGGTTTCTATCTCATTTTGATCAAAAGTTAGAATTTTTCGAAAAATACCTTAAAATTGCTTAAAACAGCTTAAAAATAGGCCATTTTTCAATCTTTGAAAAAATCTAGCACCAAGCAGAAATAAGATAAAGACCTCTAGTTTGTGGCAAAAGTCTTCTATTAAATAGTACTTTTGCCAAAAAAAATTGCTATAAAATCGGTGAACCTCGTGCGGACGGTTTTTTAAAAAAGTATTATTTTGACCCATATTTTAAATCTAAAAGAAATATTTTTTTATTTAATCAGTTTCTTTTCATTAAAATAACACAAATTACATTTTTAAATTGATATTTTTACTGGATTATATATCTATGTATTGAATATCTTACCATATTATATTGTAATTTTGCTTCTCCCACGCCATTTTTTCCTGCAAAAAAGCGCATAACTAAACGTAAAAGGGTACCAAAATATGTTTATTTCTCTGTGTTTTAATTTTTCTTGTAATTTCCTCATCAGCCCCCCCCCCCCCACCCACGCCCTTTTTCACTCAAGCCCACATTTTTAAAATTTTAATGTTTTCTATTATATATATGTCAGATTTTTATTTTATTAATGGAAGAATTATTTTGATTCCATTTTACGAAGTAAAAATTTAATTTTTCAAAATTATTAATTGAATTATCTTTAATTACAGTTCAAAGATATTCTCTCTTCTTTTTTTTTTAGTTCTATTAATCAAGTGCACAAGGCGTCCGTCCTGACCCCTCCGGAGTCAAAACTTCCTGGGGTCATCATCACCAAGGCGTAACTATCACTAAGTGCACCAGATGGCTGCTCTGACCCCATAGGTGTCAAAATATTTAGCAAAAGGAAAAAAATTGTTCAAGACCTTTTGACGTGTAGCACACGTGTGGCTTTACAGCGGGAAAGGATTTAAAAAAAATTATCTCTCGCCTATTATGGATGCTGAGACAAAAGTAGCGTAGAAGCATAAGAGTATTCCTATATTTTTTTGCTGATCTCAAGCGTATTCATTGTCACAGGGCTTGAATTAAGGAATTTAATTCTGCAGAGGATCGTGATTAATCACGAGAACCCGCGGCGATCGTCGTCCGCTCTCCTCTAGCCTGCTGACAAAATGCACGTTCTGTGCATACGACACTCTGTCGATTTTCTTCCAGTACCTGAAAAGTGGGGGGAAGACGTGTACGCCAACTAATGTTTTTATTACGCGACGCGGCTGCTCTCTCTAGTCGGTAGTGGCGTGAGTTTACCAGGACGATCGCAGGAACACGGGTGAAGACAATCAAGAAACATTCAGTAATTTTTAATTATTTTAATTAACAATAAAAATAAGAATGTTACAAACTAAATTAAATTATTAGATTGAGTTGGCATCTACTTGATGAAGATTCATAATAAAATAATTATAGTAAAACAAAATATAGAGTTTTGTCAATCTTCACTTTTTATTAACAATTAATTATACAAAATTATTGTCGTTACGATCGTTTCGGTGCACAGCACCTTCATCAGACGACTTTCTATCATGTTTTACTATAATTAAATTAAATTATCCCAACCCGAATGACTATCAAAATAAACATAAAATGACTCGTAGTCTTAATCGCCGAAAATAGATTTCACAATAACAAAGTCCGTGGTCAGTGTCGCGGTCGTTCGAACACACCGACACACACACACACACACGCTCTCGCACTCGTCTGCTTGCTGCAGCGCGCCAAAATAACAAAGGCGAAGATTTCTTCCAAGTACTACGGTACTCCGACAAAACACACTCCCGCGCGCGATACAATTAATATTACAATAAAACGCCTTTTGAACTTACTTCGATAAACCAGGTGCACATGCGCTCGGATGAACAATCGCAATCCTGTGTGCCTCGCTGAGGCCGAGAATACCTTCGAAGGCCGGACGCCGGTTGCTGTGAGGTTTTCTTCACTAATTATCACGTCATGCTCGAGTGACCACTCGAGGACGTGACAATTCCAAACTTCACGAACAGCACCACTATCAACAATCACGATGTTGATCCTGTTAAACAACTTAACAATGTCGAACAAACTAATTAACAAATCGATCTCGCGCTCGCGTGTGTTTTCTCTCGCGGTCTAGACTCGAGTGACGCAACTCGGTCGGTGGCGCTGTCCTCTCGTTACCGACCGTGCGTCTACGCGTTTCTAACGGTCGCGTGCCGTAATTCAAATTACAATTTTGAATTCAGTCTAATTTTCTATGCGCCCATTACATCATATACTAGCCAATTTGCTCTTTTTTATTTCATCCACTTTCTGATGAACGAACTACAAAGTACAATATGGACTAAAAATAGAAACCAAACCTTAAATTCCAACATAGTAATAAAACTGTACTTTTTTGAAATTTTAAAGTAAAGTAAGCATTTTGAGCTATGAACCGAGTAAAAGCCATTTAATTTACGAAAGACAAATCGGTGGACAAAAAAATAAACCTAACCTCGAAACGAAAAAAAATAATTAAATTTTTTGCACTTTTGAATCAAAATATGTTTTATTATCGATAGGCCCTATCAAAAAAGAGAAAATGTAAGATAAAAAATAGACGCCAATAAAATCACTTTTAATTCAGAAATATTTTAACTCTGCCCATTACTCAAAAAGCTTAGTTTTACTCATAACAAACAAAACATTAATCTTTTATCATTATTTTTCATTTCAAGGTTAGGTTTCTAATTTTAAGGTCTGCCATTTTAAATCCCGTCTCATGACTACCTTTATTCTATCTGTAGCTTAAAAAGCTTATTTTCACTCATAAATATCGAAAAAACGTAGTTTGAGCATTAGTTTTCATATTGAGGTTATTTTCCTTATTTCATCTGTTTTATTTTTTTGACCCGGAGGAAATCTGGAAGTTTATAGAAAATGTCTGGTTGGCATAAATTTTTTATCGCCTTATAAAAAAAAAGAATGTCAGCATTTTATTCGTGACGTGATTGACTGAGACGATAATATTCAAATCACAAATTTTAAAGATTGAATTTTTTAAGTATTAGTTTGTTAGGGTCAGATTTGTAAATTCAGATTTTCATTTAAAAATCTATTTTTAATTTTATTATTTAGGAAGAGTTTACTTGTTTTCATTTTGTGAGCTCTGAGACGGGAGAATAATTATTGACCTGCTATCGGTATGCAGAAAGGTTAAGCGCGAGTAGGTAAGAGTCGGCATACGGCACCACCCCCCACCTTACAGCAAGTAGCAAGGTGAGGGAATGGAAACTCGGCGCTGTGGGAACGAGCCAAATTTTCGCGCTACGGACTTCACTTGAATTTTCACCCCTGTAAAGACAACACCTATCTTTTCTTTTGCCTTTACAGCTCAAGTTAAAATACACTTAGTATTTTTTTTAATCACTCCATATAATAACCTTTACTAGGGTTCTAGTCCGACGGAGTAATTGTAAGTGTCAGCATAAAACTAGAGTCATGCGCTAAGGAAGCTGTCAGAGAGATTCGACCGGTCTACTTGCTTCAAGGAGAGCTGTAAAGTAAGATTATATCTTGGTATACACTTTTCTTGTGTTAGATTTTTTTTTATATATAATATTTTTTTGCGTCTCAGAGCAATCAGCTTGATACTCTTTATTATTTATAAATAATTTCGTATGGAAATTAATTGAGGTGGTGTCAGTACACCAAATTAAGTTTAATACGCGATAGGAAGCTAGAATTTAATGCATTTTTTTTTGGAATTTATTTATTTTAAGAATTTCTTTGCTTGATAACTTGGTTTGCTCAATGATTTGCCCATTTCTGGAAGATTGAAAAATAAATGATAATTTTTTTTTGTTAACTAATCTGTGCTTGTTTATTGATTTAAACCAAGAATTCCCACTGGACTGATTTCTTTTATATTGGAGTAATCTGGTGACTATTCTATCGGAAAGTTGAGCAGAAGACGAAAAGCTAACGCCGCGTAGGAAACGGCATGTTCCTGACCTTAATGCTTCTTATAAAACTGTGGAGTATACGAATTGTTAGTCGACGGTTTGACTAATACTCAACTGATACCTAACATTCGTAAAAGGTTCTTGTTTTGTGTGAAGGCGAACGACTACTGAGTAACACTCGGTAGATACTCGCAGATTGATTTTATGTTTATTTCTAGCCGTTTTAAAAAGTTTTAAGCAAATCAGGAACAGTTAGCGGTTGTTGCTTTAATTTTTAGACGCGGTCGAGTCTATTTGATTCAGGGTTAAATTTATCCCTAATTCCAATGATGACTTTGAGGAAAGCTAAAAATTAAAACTAACAAGTTATTATTAGTGTAAATTTTTAATTAATATAAAGGAAAAATAATGAATAATTTTTTCTGACTTTTTTTTTGCACAAAAAAAAACGTAAATATATTTTTTTAAATAACAACAAAATGTTTGCAGTCGTTTTCATACTGAGTGAATTCATGTGCAGAGAGGTTGCTATGACAACTGAGGTTTTATTATTGATGTTGTTAACCTATCCAACATTTGACCATAAGTGATGAATGTACATTCATCATAATCATCATAATCATCATCATCATCATTAACCATCATTAACCATAAAATAAAAAAAAAAACTTAAAAACGTTAGAATTTTATTCGTGTTATGATCGGTTGAAGAGCAAAATTAGAAATTGAATTTTAAATTTCGAATATCACAACTTAATATCAATATAGCGATCGTTGATAATTATATGATTAAGAAAAGGATATTTTAATTATTGATTTAGAATTAAATTATAATTTTACAAAAATCAAAACTAATAAAAGTCATCAACCTATCAAACTTTTTGCTTATGATAAAAAAAGTATAACTTTGGCAAGTTCAAAAAAAATTGTTGCCTTTTTTTTACTACTCTGCTATCATAAGCAAAAAGGTAGGTAACCGCAATCTGTCACTTTTCGAGTATTTTGAATTCAAAGTTTGAAACCTCATGGATGTTCAGATTAAACCAATAGTAGAATAAACAGAAGGGGTTCACGGCCAGGAGGGGTTCACGGCCAGGAGGGGTTCACGGCCAGAAGGGGTTCACGGCCTAGAGGGATTGACAGCCACCAGTGATTCTGACCCAACCCTTTCTGAGCCATCATTTTATGAGTCCAACTAGATCGCGGGTATCGGATAATGTGATTATAAAACTTATCTCCTCTTTACTGCTTATCTACTAGTTTTTTAATTTAACCTTTGAAAGTTCTATATCCATCAGAGTTTGGAAATTTTTTTGTGTTGGATGAGAATTTTTGTGTGCATTCTTTTAACATTAAATTTGAACCGCTCCAACCATTTTTTCTGAATTGAACCAACAACGTAGACCATAGTGGCATCTTTGAGTGAATCATTTAATAGAGATCCTATTGAAGTATAAGGTAAAATTCCTGATTTCCATTGCAGTCCATGATAGTGACGTCGAAGATAAGTATTAATATCTTTATAATTTTTTGTTAAATGACTCCAAGGGTATGGCTCTTTGAAAAGTAGAACTATAGGATCTGAATTACTATCTAGTGGAACAATAGCGAGTTCCTTTAAAATGTAATCATGATCTCTTCTAATATTACGACCTTCTTTAATAGTACCCCCAGGCTGCACAAAACCAAGCATGTCCACCACGTAACGCATTTTGAAATCGAATGGGAGATTTTACGTCGATTTTTCATTTTATACCAACTTCTTCACATCCCCACTAACCGAATTATATTGAACAATTCGATCGTGTAAGATCATACAATAGGCAGCTGTTTGAGCAGGAAAATTATCACGTGACTCCAACTCCAATCGAACATCGACAGGTGCACTTTTTAAAGACTCGTTTTGTTTTGAGCAATCGATGACTATCAAAGGAATTTTCATGATTAATTCGGATTTTGTAAGCGTTGGCTCAGCATCTTTACTATAATATGAGATTTGAAAATTAGGATACATATCGTATAGAATTGCATACTCGTTTTGATTAATATTAAGATTTAAATTGTTGTAAGGATAATATTGTGAATTTAAAAAAAGTTTAACGTTGCTTAAATTGCAGTGATCAAATAAACTAGCGTACGCAGTGTTTAATGATTTTCTGTTTGTTTGTAAATCAATGATTACGAAGCGCGGTTTTTCCAATTGATTAGAGGTTTTTACCGTCCAAACGTGTTTTGTAGTAGTTGGGAGCAATGGATACTCAAAAAATTCTTTCGAACGGAAACAAATAGTTATGGGGCGATCTTTTTCAAGAAATTTAAGTAAATCCAACTTGTGAGAATCTGATACCACGATGTATGGCATGAGCCACTCGATTTTTGTGAGTTTGATTGAGATTGGCTCAAATGTATTATCGGTATCATTTACATTTGTTTGAATGATTGTGTTCAAGTTATTACTAGATCGAATGATGATTAACTCAAGCTTCACGTTAACTACAATTTTACGATAATCTTCAGCGAAGCCTAAAATCATACTTAAAGGAATGAATAAATCAAAGTATCCATCATCATTAAAAAATTTCTTTTTGTTCTCGTCTTCTGAAAGACCAAACCACCCATAATTTTGGGCAATCAAACTTTGATTAGGATTGAATGATAACCAATTTTTCATCAAAGTTGATAAACCAACATTTTTACAACGATCAATTTCAATTCCGTTTAATTCCAAACGGATATCATCAAATAAATGACAAAGACCATTATTAGCAAAAAATGTTTTTTTTGGAGCTTTGTTAGTAGAAGAATCAGTAAGCCGACCGCAAATGTGAATAATGCTGCGTGATGGTAAAAGGCACAAGTCTTGATGTTGAATTGCAATTCGAATTTCATCGCTATTTCCATTATTTGCAGCTGTGTACGGTTGATGAGCATGAATCTCGTAATGAGAAATACTTTCATCGAACGCGACTGGATTTTGAATGCTTAGTATGTCTTCCATTTTTTCTTTGAAAACAACAAAAGAATATACAAGTTACTTTCCACCAGGAACTATTCTTAAGCTTAGACTTTTGAGAAACTGGATGTTCTGCCGTGTTAACGCTTTGAGGGCTCGATGACGACTGATTGAAGAATTGCATGACCCTTTGCTTTTATATTCTCTAGTTTGAAATGTTCTGGTGGGAAATCCCTTTCCGTGATAGATAATACCCATTATGAGGATTTGATATGTAATCGGATGGTTATAATCTCACCTCTAAAATTAACTAAATGACCGTCTTGATCAACGATACGTAACTGAATGTGATCGATACACTTTACTGTAACAGGCAAGTAAATTACTTGAGATGGAACTTCAATGATTTTAAAACCGGGGTCAGCAGTTGGAAAAAATTCGTAAATAGTATGAGCTTTTTGATTATTTATGTAGGCTCCAGATGTGATGTTACACTCGACTCTTATTCAATTTATTTTAAGTATATTGACTGGTGAGTTTGATGTATGATGATTATTTGCAGAAAGCAGCCGATGCTTGAATCCTAATAAAGGGTATAGCCGGGTAAGATAGTCGAATCGGCCCCCAGCGCGAACCCCTACAATATATATATCATTCGAAAGGGCATGAAAAAAGAAAATTTTTGGCGCAAACCAGAATTTTTTATACCCACTACTGCGCATGCGCGGTCCAAAATAGTGATTTTTCAACTTTGATTTTTATCTCGAAATCTAAGAGGGTTAGAAAAACGCTGTTTGCGGTAAAATTTTGTTTACAAAAAATGTAGTTCAATCATATTTTTTTGAATCATTTTTGGCGCCAAATTCAAATTGTTCAGGCTGTTTTTCGAATTTTTTTCCCTAAAAAATGCGATTAAAAAAAAACGGTGATACATACCTCTCTGGAAAAAAAACATGTCATGTATTTTAGGAAAAAATAGCTTTACAAATTTTTTCAAAATTTTTGAAGTGGTGGAAGACACTTTTTAGGCCAAATTATTGAAATTTTTTATCTAAATCGCCACCTAGCGGCTGCATACTGCGTTAAAATATAACAACATTTATATCGCTGAACTACATTTTTTGTAAACAAAATTTTGCCGCAAACCGCGTTTTTCTAGCCCTCTTAGATTTCTAGATAAAAATTATAGTTGAAAAATCACTATTTCGCCCCGCGCATGCGCAGTTTAGGGAATAAAAAATTGCGGTTTGCGCCAAAAGCTTCCTTTTTTCAAGACCTTTCAAATGATATGTATATTGTAGGAGTTTCTGCATAAAAAAATTTGGCCTACCTGACCTAGATTGAAAATAACTAATTTATACAATTTTTTAGTGATGGACATGGTTGAACTGATCTCGTTAGAGGTATTAAAAATTTTTTTTGCAGAAACCCCTACAATATACAAATCATTTGAAAGGTCTTGAAAAAAGGAAGCTTTTGGCGCAAACCGCAACTTTTTATTCCCTAAACTGCGCATGCGCGGGTCGAAATAGTGATTTTTCAACTATAATTTTTATCTCGAAATCTAAGAGGGCTAGAAAAACGCGGTTTGCGGCAAAATTTTGTTTACAAAAAATGTAGTTCAGCGATATAAATGTTGTTATATTTTAACGCAGTATGCAGCCGCTAGGTGGCGATTTAGATAAAAAATTTCAATAATTTGGCCTAAAAAGTGTCTTCCACCACTTCAAAAATTTTGAAAAAATTTGTAAAGCTATTTTTTCCTAAAATACATGACATATTTTTTTTCCAGAGAGGTATGTATCACCGTTTTTTTTTAATCGCATTTTTTAGGGAAAAAAATTCGAAAAACAGCCTGAACAATTTGAATTTGGCGCCAAAAATGATTTTAAAAAATATGATTGTACTACATTTTTTGTAAACAAAATTTTACCGCAAACAGCGTTTTTCTAACCCTCTTAGATTTCAAGATAAAAATCAAAGTTGAAAAATCACTATTTTGGACCGCGCATGCGCAGTAGTGGGTATAAAAAATTCTGGTTCGCGCCAAAAATTTTCTTTTTTCATGCCCTTTCGAATGATATATATATTGTAGGGGTTCGTGCTGGGGGCCGATTCGACTATCTTACCCGGCTATACCCTTTGCAATAGAATCTCGAGGACGAAAATCAATTTGTGCAGTACTGGTAATCCCACTTCGTAAAGTATTTTCGTTAGGTTTTATAAATATTTCAGTGTTTACCTTTCTTTGTCGTAAAATACTTTGAATATGCTTTTCGATATCGCTGATTTCGTAACAACCGGTTGGTAATGTTATGACTTGATCGCCAATATAAAATTGATTGCACCCAATATCAATATTAGGAATTGAATTGAATGTCAAAAGTTCAACCAAACCCAAAGTATAGTTTTTGTGTAACGATAGTTCAATCGGAGGAAAATATTGAGCTTCTAAAACGGAGGAGGTTCCGGGTAAAGTTAGAGTTATTGACTCCATAATAGTTCGGAATGAAATGAGGTAAATATGATTAAGCTACTATTTATATACCTTTTAGTTGACCGCTTAAAAATTTCAAACATAAATGACCGCAATTAAAGGTATTATAAGTTTGATATTTTTCTGGACTATATTTTACATCATCAACATTTAAATAAATCATTTGTTCTACTGGAGGTTGTAAATTACCAAAACTGTCAAAGTAAGTGACATCCTTACCACGTTTTTTGTAAGCCACCCAATGAGTTCCGGGTCCAGTATCGTTATCAAGATTCACGATTGTGGATTCATTTTAATATGGACCCGGTGATGGTAATTTATTTTTCATAAATACACCACGAAAATATGGAATTTTTAATTTTTCACCATATTCAATCAAGTCAAAGTTTGATAGTGCACGATCGGGTTAACTTATTTCGGGCTTTTTTTTTGTAAACCCTTACCATGTTTCAAATATAAACCAAGACCTGTCTTGTATCGTTTGAGATAGAGCCCTTTACCTAAAGCTATTGCCTCCATTGTTTTGTTATGTCTCTTACTCTCATCTAGTTGCTTACGAGCTGAATTGCATCATTCAGAGCCTTGTAAATTCCCGCTGCACCACCCGCGAGCGCTCCTGTAGCACTTAGCCCAGCAAATAAAGGAATAAGAGGTAGAACTCCGCCAATTTTTGATGAAACTGGTAAAATTCTTGGAACTTTAATTTTATTTTTACCACCAGCTTGTTTAATGGCACTCTTAGCAGCTTTAAGAGATGTACTAATGATACTTTGAGCTGTTTGTCCTGGAGATGGAGTCTGTGAAGTTGCTTTTATTATTAAATTTAATGTAGCCATTTTTTTACATTTTTTTTTAACTTTCTCCTACCAGTTCTCTTCAATCTTTTTTTACCAGTTTTTTTATTCGTATCGTACTGGTTTTTTTCAACTTTCTGCTTTTTTTCTTAGGTCTTTTTCTTTTAAGACCCATCCCTAATTTGGACTTTAATTTCATAGCGTCAGTAACTGCGTAGGCAGCAGTTTTTTCAGCAATATTTGCGTCTCTAGTTAAAACTCTTTCCCAAGCTTTATCAGCTAATACCTTATCAGCTGAGTTTCTGGCAGAAATATTTTATCGGTTTTGTTAGTATGCTATATCGTGTTCTTTACACGCTGAATCAAGTTGATTTATTGGTTGGTCACCGCGAGCCAATCGTGCTGCTAACTTTGTACCAGGACCACAGTTATTATAACCAGGTATGTGCAATTCAAAAGGTAACTTATTGATGATTTTGTTTACCAATCCGTAACCTTTTTTCTTTTTTTCTTGTTGTAAATGATCATCTCTCTTCGGAGGTTCGTTTACGACTGAACTTTGGTGTATAAAAGCGATGTATTTATACTAAAAACGATTATTCTCATTTGTGTTCTCGAGCAACCAACATGGAATTCACACGAAACCCAGTTAAACTTCCTGTAACAAATTTTGACGTCATTGTTGAAGAGGATAAAGAGCTAAAACATCATGGGGACTTACTTCCAAGCAGCATTAGAGCAGTTATATCGGGCCCCTCTAATTGTGGAAAAACAAACACCTTACTGGCTCTATTAACACATCCTAATGGCTTACGTTTTGAAAACGTTTACGTTTACTCTAAATCACTTTGCCAGCCTAAATATAAGTATCTGAAGCAACTATTGGATCCAATCGATGGAATTAATTATCTAGCTTTTAACGACAGAGATGAAGTGATAGCTCCAGATGACGCTCTACCAAATACCATAATGATTTTCGATGATTGTATGACCGAAAAACAAGACAACGTCAGAGCATTTTTCTGTATGGGTAGACACAAAGCCGTAGATTGCTTCTACTTACGTCAATCATATGCAGCTGTACCAAAACACCTTGTAAGAGACAACGTTAATTTATTAATTTTATTTCGACAAGGAAATCAACTTGAAACATATTTATGATGATCATGTTAATGCTGATATGTCGTATAATAATTTCAAAGATTTATGTTCTAAATGTTGGCAAGAAGGAAAACATAATTTTTTAGTTATAGATAAAGATAGAGGCATCAATGAAGGTAGATATCGAAAAGGTTTCGATTGTTTTGCTATAAATATAGTATAAAATTGAACCATATCGTTAGTCTTCAATAAGACATTGCAGCATGAACATGGCTGACTTTACTAGGCAGAAAAAAATTCTTGAAGAGCTTAATAAAGCTCGAATGGCCGTCAAACGAAAATATAATTTAATCAAATTTCAAAAAGATAATACCGATCGAATATTAAAAGAAACTTTTAAACCCTTAATCGATCCTCTCGAGCAACTTGTAAAAAACAAAAAACCTAGAACAATAAAAATATCCGAAGAGAAAAAAGAACTAGATGAAGAAGATATGAATGAATTGAGAGATTTTCAAACAGCACATAGTAGTGTCGTAAATGATTTTGAGTTATTGTCGATGGAACAAAATAATGAAGATGAATTGTATAATGTGGTTGAAAATCCAATCATAAACCGAAATGAATTAGAAAGCGAGATAGAAGAATCTAATCTAGATCTAGATAAAATTTATGGAATTGTAAAAACTGAAGATGGGTATAAGCTTGGTAACGCATCTGTTAAATTTGAAAGAGATAATATCATTGTTAATAATGTATCTTTTCCTCGAACTAAAGGACTTTTTGAACTCATCGTTCACAGAAATCCACAAAATTAAGAAATTAAAGATTTAAAGCCATACAAACAAATTCAAATGAAATTCATTCCATCATTGAAGAACTTCAAGAGGGTGGGTATATATACTGAACAACATTGAATTTATTCTCATTATCATCATGTCTGTCGACGTGTTTGGACGCAGACGCGAAAAAACTGAAAGCAGTCGCGGTCTCCCAGGAATTGGTTACAAATTAACTCAAGACGGTCAATACGATATAGAAAACAAAAGAATTTGTAATTTAGCTTCTCCGCTTGATTTGAACGACGCGGTAAATTATAAAATATTACAGCTAGTTATTAAAGAAGAACAAAAAGCTTTTCATTACTTTAAAAAGGAAGTATCAGATTGGTTGGAAAATTTTAAATTTGAAGTATCGGATACAAGTAGTAAAATTTCAAAAAATGGAAAAAGTAGCAGAGGAGATACATAAACCAGTTCGTAGAAATTTTCCTCGAAGAAAAGTACAGATTAGAGCTCCTTTAGAAACCCTCCAAGCCGATCTTGTGGAGGTTCAGGATTTTTCTAGAGAAAATAATGGTTTCAGATACTTGCTCACTATAATCGATATTTTTTCTAAATATGCGTGGGCGGTTCCAGTGAAAACTAAATCTGGAAAAGATGTTACAGCTGCGATGAATTCTGTTTTGGAAAAAATTAAACCTCCGCGCAATCTTCATGTTGATCAAGGTAAAGAGTTTTATAACAAAGACTTTCAAGGTCTAATGAAAAAATATAAAATTAATATGTATTCTAGGTATAGCGGTCTCAAAGCTTCAATTTGTGAACGATTTAATCGAACCTTGAAAAACAGTATGTGGAAAAAATTTAGTGTACGCGGATCATATAAATGGTTAGATATTTTACCAGATTTAATCAACTCTTACAATAATCGAAAGCATCGAACCATCACTGCTTGCTTACCTAATTACTTTATCCTAACAATGTTCGTTTTTCGAACTTTTTGCTCGACTGCTGAAAATGAGACCTTACAAAGGCCCCCTCTAGAAACAAAAAAAAAATATAAAGAGATAATAATAATATATAACACATAATAAATAATCAGTTAATGAGTATACATATATTTTTTTTTTCTTTCCGGTAAAGTTCATCGGATCACTTTTTATTTTCAGCCAGTCTATATGCATTTCACTTATTCACTCATTTAAGGGTAGCTAATAATTTAACGAGTTTATTTAATAATAAATGAAAAAAAAATACAAATAATCAAAATCAATAAACAAAGTTAAACAAAAGAATTTAGCACGTTCACTTTTTCTTTACACATTAGCACCACTCAAACAGGGGCGCCATGATCTCCAGCGTGTCCTCGTCTTCTTCATTCACGAGCTTTGGTTGCAAGCTCTCATCTTGGAGCACATTTATTACTTTTGTCGCCCTGGCTTTCTGCTGCTCACTGGACTCCGGGCGGACATCTTCACTAGCCTTGATGAGTGTCCTTTCGGGTACCAGGGCGCCTGCGTGCTTTAAAAATTTTAAATAAAAAAAAACTTTATTTGCGAATTAACCATCTCGTAAAGCCAAGGGGTCAAGAACGGCTTTCTTCTTAGTTTTTAAGGTGTGAATGTAGAATGTGTGTATCAAAAAAAGTATGTTTCAAAGCAAATAATTTTAATAACATTTATCATTCACAATTTTGTACAAACAATAAGATAACAAACAAATATCTCCTTAAATCAAAGCTCGACACTTGAGCGGACGAGTTTTAATAAAGTCGCAAAAAAGCATGTGTGCTTTACGTTTGTTGAATTCCAAGTCACGACGTTGTCAATTACGCAGTGCTTTGCAACGTCGAAAGTTATTTTTTTACTTGCGGTAAAATAAAAACAAAAGAAAAAAATAAGAACAAATCAGTTTAAAATTAGAGAGAATAACATAGTTTGGATATATTACGTACATTAAGCTCGCCTCATCTACTCGGAGAGCAGACTTTGGTTACAGCAACGAGAGTCTGTAGTAGCCACAGCGAAGTGATTCTAGTAGACCATTTTTAGTAACTACCACTAGAAAATTATGGTAGCCTCAGCCAAAATTTTTTAAACTGCCGTAGGAATCGGCCGTGTCAATAATGCAGATACTGATTTTGCGCGCGTCTGCTTTTTGAGGGTTAGTTTAGTTTTGACTTTTCGACACTTTACTTAACACTTAAATGAATTTAAAAATCATCGAAAAAATTCTTATAAATGAAATTTGA
Source organism: Encarsia formosa (assembly GCA_038277355.1). NCBI lineage: Eukaryota > Metazoa > Arthropoda > Insecta > Hymenoptera > Aphelinidae > Encarsia > Encarsia formosa. The sequence goes on from CM076187.1 coordinate 26,489,457, forward strand.
TATCAAAGAATCTTGTGATCTCACTTATGTGAGCTTTTCACACTTCTAAAGGCTAAAAAAAGGCATTTCAAAAATGTAAAAAGTTCTAGTAGTGGCTACCATAATTTTTTAGCTGTGTCTACTACAGACTGTCGCTACTGTAACCAAAGTCTGCTCTCCGTGTAAGAGGTGAATTTACGTCAAAAAATAATTAAACTGATATGACATGATAATAATAATGTAAACAAAACTAAAAAATGAATTTGCAGTTGCTTTTTTGATCACTGAATGACGCCCACCATGACGGCTTACATTGTTCAGTGTCAAAATAAATATTAAAAAAAATTTTGCATTATTTAAATGCTTTTATATGTACATAACAATAAAAAAATCCGTTCCCGGTTCTGGGATTACTGTCAATGCATGGTCGACGAGAAAATGCCCAGGAGTTAGTGAAGCAATATCCTCGGGATGACTACTTATATCGACTAACGGGCGTGAGTTCAGGCAAGCTTCGATTTGACACAATAGTGTCGTTATTTCCTCAAAAGTGAGGGTCGAGTTGCCGATCACACGTTTTAAATGGTGCTTAGTGGATTTCACTGCTGCCTCCCAAATTCCACCCATTTGAGGAACAGAGGGGGGTATAAAAGTCACTCACAAGGAGATGGTTTGTCCTTTGGGACCTGGATTTTCATGAAACTTCGCACACAGTTTTTATTCATCATAAAAACAAGTCCTTCAGTGTTCTTTTTCCAGAATGGGCCATTTTTTACCTACTTTCCTATAACCCCTATGTTAAAAAGTAGGCTGTTTCCTATAAAAAGCCGCTTTTGGCCTCATTTTCAAAAAATTCCTCCTTGGACCGTATTGCACTTAGAAATATCTGAAACCTCGCATTTTTTTCGTTTTTCCAAGCGCTTTTGAAAAAAAATTATTCAAAAAATTTTTTGATGGTTTTAACTATGAGAAATTAAGGTTTTTAAAGTCAATTTTTGGTATAATTGGGTTACAATATACATGGACAAGATCATTCAAAAAATTTTTTTAATATTTTTTTTTTCAGAAGTACTTAGAATAACGAAAAAAATGCGAGGTTCCAGATATTTCTTAGTGAAATACGGCCCAAGGAGGAATTTTTTGAAAATGAGGCCAAAAACGGCTTTTTATAGGAAACAGCCTACTTTTTAACACAGGGGTTACATGGGAAGTAGGTGAAAAAAGGCCCATTCTGGAAAAAGAACACTGAAGGGCTTGTTTTTATGATGAATAAAAACTGTGTGCAAAGTTTCATGAAAATCCAGGTCCCAAAGGACAAACCATCTCCTTGTCAGTACCTTCATTAGCAAGTGAAACGCAAGTATCTATGTAAAATTCGGAAGCTTCCCTGAACATTTTGCGAAGTACCTTATCTGCACTTTGAAAATTAGTGCCATTATCACTGGCACGGGTTTAAATGGGGCCGCGTCTTGAAAGTAAACTCGCCAAGGTGGCGAGAAATCCCGGAGTGGTCAAGTCGGAAACGGCTTCAAGATGAACAGCCTTCGTGGCTAAACAAACTAATATACATATGTATGTAGCCTTTATATGCTTTGTGACCTTTCGTGGTACATAACATCACAGGCCCAGCATAATCTACACCGGTAGCTAAAAACGGTCGAATCGGATTGACTCGGAACTCAGGCAAGTTACCCATAATTTAAGTCAGCGTTTTTGCTGCAAAACGAGCACAAAGTACACAATCAATATGTACTTGCTTAGCGAGGACTTGCGCATGAGTAATCCAAAACTTTCGCATGACTGACCATCAATTGAGGTCCACCGTGTAAAGTTTTGTCATGTGATTCGAACATTATTAAATAAGCAAGACGACAATCTTTAAGCAGAATTATAGGGTATTTTTCTTCAAAACTTAATTCAGCACGTTGAAAATGACTCCCAACAGTAAAATTTGACTAACACGATTTGCTACGAAAGGTGTCTGACACCTGATCCAAGCTTAGGTGACTTGAAAATCAACCCACGCGTAAGTAGGAAACTGTTCACACTCTAGATTTCTACGTACCTGATTAACAAGCTTTCCACCAAGAAGTGCAGTGCAAAGTTCTAAACGAGGGATGCTAAGGGTTTTCACAGGGGCAACTTTTGTCTTGACCAGAAGTAATCTGGCAAAACTAGCTGTTTGCTTTTTTGTACGGAGATGAACCGTAGCAGAGTACGCGCGTTCTGACGCATCAGTGAAAACATGAATTTCTATCTCTGAGGAAATATCAGTAGCCAACCAATGAGGTACGGCGATTGTTTCAAGTAAGGGTAATTTTGTTTTGAAATTCTCCTAAAGCTCTGAAAGTTGTGGAGAAAGTTGTTGATCCCAATCAAGACTCAGCAACCTCATATCTTGAATCAGAATTTTAGCAGTAACTAAAACTGGACTATACCAACCAAGGGGGTCAAAAAGTCTAGATATATCTGACAGAACAGAATGTTTAGTAGGTTGAACTTTTTTTAAATCGTTCATATCTTCCTTCAATGAAAATGTGTCAGTTCGAGAATTCCAAACAAGACCAACTGTTGTAACTGGATCAAACTTAAAATCCTTAACATCATTTTCCGATTTTGGACAAAGTTCTGGGGCATTTAAAGCCCATTTGCTTAATTCAAACTACCAGCTTTAATAATACCGATTAATTGATTCTTAGCCTCAATAGCAGAATCTAAGGTATCAGCACTATCATGAAAGTCATCAACGTATGATGCTTTGTGGATGGATCGAGTACTTAAAGGGAATTTATAACTCTCGTTTTCCGCCAATTGTAAAAGCGTTTGCAAAACAAGACAAGGGGCACAATTCGTACCGTAAGTAACGGTAGTTAGTGCGTATTCTAACAATTTTCTCCATGCTTCAAAACGGAAAAAAATTTTTTGCCAAATAATATCATCAGAATGTACATTAATTTGTCTGAATATCTTGACAATATCAGCTGTAAAAGCGAAGGAGGTACGAGTGAGAACTGCCCAGTGCTCAGACTGCAATTTGGGTCCTACCATCAAACAATCATTCAATGATTTTCCTGACTTAGTCTTAAAAGAAGCATTAAATATCACACGAAATTTCGGTGATGGCAATACGCGGTAAATTCCGTGGTGAGGCAAAAAAGTACCTTCGTCTGATTCTGACAAAATTAATTTCATGTGTCTCATGTCAAGGTACGTTGACATGAAACTATTGTATTCAGACTTGAAAATAGGATTTGACGCTGCTTTTCTCTCGTTTGAGATTTGCAATGATGCAGCAGCCTGTCTGTTAGGCAACAAGTTTTCACGTGGATTTTACCGGAAGGGAAGATGTACAGAGAATTCGGAAGACGTACTCACTCAAGAATTCGGAGTAATCGGGGTGCTTGGAATTAATCCCGTGAGTTTCGATAAAATTAAAGCATGTATGTTAATCGAAAAATTGTTGTCTTTAAGTGAATTAATAGTGAAAACGACTTCATGAACTGAAGTTCCGGTAAAACAGGCTTGAATGCCTTGAATTTTCACATTCACTTTTTTGCGCTTAAGATTCAATCTTTGAGCAGCGTACTCAGATATAAACGTCGATTCTGCCCCGGGATCCAGCAAAGCACGAATCACGATTGAGTGTCCGTTCCGATCGCAAATTTGAATACGAGCAGTCGCAAATAAAGCAGCTCGATTTGTCACCGATGAAAGTGTGCAGCACGAGACTGATTTAAAATCAGTGATTTTGTATTCTGAGGAAACTGGGAGCGACGCTGGTTGTGTGGCTCTTCTTGAGATAAATATGATCATAGAATGGTGATCACGATTACAAGTTCGACAACGATGTGTGGAATGGCAATCTGGGACTAAATATCCAGGGCGTAAACAATTCTGACAAAGTTTCAAGTTTTTAATCTGATATCTACGTGAAATAGGTTGCATCTCAATAAACTGAGGACAAGACGCAATCTTATGTTCCCCTGAACAAAGTGTACATGAAGGAGCTGGTGGGTTGGGCGTTTTAGCTTTAAGTCTTTTATTCCCGACTGACTGATTGTGAGCTGCCTTTTCGTTCGAAAGATTAAATATTTTTGCATACTTTTCTTTTTTCGAAAAAGTATTTCAGGATACTTTTTAAATTTACAAAAAAGGATCTTTGGATACTTTTCTTTTTTTGAAAAAGTATCTTCGGATACTTCTTAAATTTGTAAACTGCTTTTTTCGGATACTTTTATAATCGAAATATATCCGAACATGCTTTTTGTCATAAAAATTTTATAAATTGATACAGTTAAAAAATTTAACTTTTTTACCAATAAGTGCAAAAGCAAAAGTCAAATTAAAAAAAAAAAAAAAAAATCATTAAAAACGTGATCGAAAATTATAAGGGATGCTCGCACGGATGCGAAGGATTATAAAAGGATTTAAGGGGGGGGGGGGGGGTCTGGCAATTTTTGAAAAATCGAATTTTTTTTTTTTCTTATAGTAAAACATTTCAAGAATGCTGTGTTAAAATTTCTAAGGGTTTGGAGCAAAACTCACAAAGTTACAGAGTTTTAAGTCTGGGGCCTTCGAGCGGAGCAGGTCGAGGCAGCTGCCCCTCCCCGCATGCTCTACGCTGAAGGCTGTGGCATTGAACACCTTAGAAAACTTTTCTCAATCTAACGAGGCCTTACCAGTTGATGTTTTGGATGCAATGAAACCAATATACGAAGATCTGAGCAAAGACGAGCTTTTAGAAAGATGCGTTGGTGGATTTACGCAAAATAACAACGAGAGTTTAAATCAACTTATTTGGAAAATTGCTCCCAAAACATCGTCTGCTGGCTGCAACATAGTAGAGATTGCAGCAAATATAGCTGCATGTACTTTTAATGAAGGAAATACAGCTTTATTAATGATTCTTCAATCAGCAGGAGTTGGTACTCGCATAATGAAAGCCGACTCCGAAAGCGCCGCTCAAACCAAAGAAGGTAGAATTCGGCGAAGACAAGGACAAAAAGATGCCCTGGACATTGCTGAAGCTGCTGGTGACTTACTTTATGGAGCTGGAATAGATGATTCAGTGTAAGTTGTAAATCAAATAGTTTTTCTTCACTTTTTTCGTACCGAAAACTTCAAACGCGTTTTTCTCGAAACACTATTTTTCAAAGTCGGTGAAAGTTCTTATTTGAAAACTACTGCACCGATCTTTCTAGAATTAAACATACGTCTTTAATGCATAAAAAACCCGCCCCCTAGTGAGTTACTTTTTTTTTTTTTTTGGCCGAGTTTTAGCCATAAAATGGCCGGTTTTGGTGACCAAAAAACAGTGTTTTGGCTTCAAAACGTCGCCAAAACTTCAAAATTGAAAAAAAAATGAAATTGATCCTACTAGGAGGCGAGAAAAACTAATATATTAACTAAATCTACTTTATTTTTTGATTTCAGATGAACCGTTCGCGAGTTACAGCCTTCACCGCAACTCATCTTTTTTTCGAAGCGCCTTGTTTGGTTGGCTCCCGTTGCCTCAATTTTTAATATTTTGATCTGAAATTTTGACAGAATGTTCTTTGAAAGTTGTATGATATGTATATAAATTCTTATTAAATTATAATAAACAGGAGCTTCACTATAAATCATCGAAAAATCATCATTTTTTGACCGCTCATACCCTACCCCCCCCCTCCCCTAAAGTACTCCAGTGCATCTAATTTTTTGCAAAACAAAAAAAAATTACTTTTTGAACCAATTTTTATTCGCTACAATCAGCTTTTGATGAATACGTTTGAATATGATTGATTTCAAGAATTGGTTCAAAAAGTAATTTTTTTTTGTTTTGCAAAAAATTAGATGCATTGGAGTACTTTAAATCCTTTTATAATCTTTAGCATCTGTGCAAGCATCCCCAACAATTTCCGATCACATTTTTAATGATTTTTTTTTTTTTTTTTAATTTAACTTTTGCTTTTGCACTCATTGGTAAAAAAGTTAAATTTTTTAACTGTATCAATTTATAAAATTTTTATGACAAAAAGCATGTTTGGATATATTTCGATTATGAAAGTGTCCAAAACTGCTTTTTTCAGATACTTTTCAAATTTAAAAAGTATCCTGAAATACTTTTTCGAAAAAAGTAACGTATTTCGAAAAAATTCAAAAGTATCCGAAGATACTTTTTTCGGATACTTTTAAAGTATCTGAAGATACTTTTTCGGATACTTTCGAGATGTATCTTGTATCTGAAGATACTTTCATGAAATTTATCTTGTATCCGAAAATACTTTTTTCAGATACTTTTTGAAATCTCAAAAGTATCCAAAATTTCAACTTCGGATACTTGGTCAACTCTGGTAATGTGGAATTAAAATATGTTGGATGGTTAAAGATGAAAAATTAAGTAAAATTGGTAGGGTTATGAATCTAATCATGAGAAGTAAGTAAAGTTGAAACTGAACTCTCGTGTCTGGTTTTTATTGATTTTGAGCACTTTAGTCTTTTCATTATTTTATCAAACATAGAGCTTACATATTGTTTCGATTAATTTTTATTGCCATCAATTATAATTAGGGGGTTGGCGAGCGGAGCGAGCAGGGGGTCCCCCCCTCCCCTAGTATATATATATATATTTCCAGCTTCCCAGACATTTTTTGAATATAAGCTGTAAAGTCATCTGTGGTTTCCATTCGAACTCTTGTTTTGAAAGTTATGAAGGGAATTGAAAGCTATTGAAATCGTCATTTAGTTTAACAAATATTGTGAAAATTTTTTTTATATATATTTGACTAAAAATTTGATGCTAAATCATCTTGATTTCTTTCAAAAATGGCAAACTTCAATAATGCTTCGTCAATTTCTGTCGAGGCATATCTAGTAACATAACTACTGTTCCTTCAGTTTTGCTAACTTTTGTACCTATCTCTGTGACTTCCCTGATTTCTATACTTGTACTTTCTACTTTTTCTGCTTAGGTTACAAGTGATTTATTTTTTCTTTTTTTTACATCTGTTTGTACTCCAATGCTTACTCTGTTGCTACCTTTTTTTTCTACTTAACATCTAACCATGAACCTATAATCTTCTCTACTATTGTGTCTGATCCCGTGCCAACCCTTGCACCTACCTACTTGCTCACTCTTGAATCTATCCAGGTTCTTACCCTCTTACCTAACCTTGAGTTTACCACTGTGCCTAACTCCTGTACCTACCCACGTACACACTTGCCTACCCTTGTTCCTAACCTTTGTTCTACGTTTATATCTACACTTGTAGTTACTCCTGCATGTACTCTCGTGCCTACCATTTTTCTTGTTTTTGTTTCAACCTATGTACATAGTTTCTACCTATGTATTTGGCTACCCCTGTAATGACAGTTGTGCATATATCATTGTTCCTATCCTTGTTGTTGACATAGTACTTACACCTTTATTTAGTTAGGGTTCTACGCATGCTTCAACATTTTTTCTACATATTTCTACTCTTGCGTCTACATCATGGTGCGCCTTAAACGATTTCAATTCGATTTCCAACAGCAATCAATTTTTTACCTACTCTTGTGACTACCTTTATTATTATCTTCATTTCTACTCGTGTCCTTACCCTCGTAACGAAAATATTGTTATTATAACTGTGCAGACTCTATACCTATGCCTATTTTTGTAACTACCTCTGTGCATGCGCTGGTTTATATCCTTGTAAATTCATTTTTTAAACTTAGATTTCTACTAATTCATTTTTTCTTGTTCTTATATCTGTTTATACTCCTGTGGTTACTCTGTTCTTAACTTTTTTAAACCTTTTAAACTTTTGTACCTATTCTTGTATCCTCTTGCCAGCCCTCGTACCTACCTTATTTGTCTACATGGGTGATTATCCTCGTAACATAACTATTCTTCCTATACTTGTGCCTACCCTATGCTTGTTTGTACTGTTGTATCTACCTCTGTGCAAGCCCTGCCTTTCTTATACCTTACCGATTTTTTACTTAGCTTTGTCTCTTCTTAACCATTTTATACTTATGTCTAATGTTGTGTCTATTCAAGTGCCTAACATCTTGTCTACCCTTGTACCTACTCTGGTAACCACTCATCTTGCCTAACCTTTTGTCTACCACTGTGCGTACCCATCTACCTATTTTAGTGCATATCTTCGAACGTATCACCGTGCTTATTATTGATCTTGACCTTGTTTCTACTTTTGTAGCTACTCCTCCGCCCATCCTCGTTTGAACCTTTGTGGCTTTCCTCGCGCCAACCCTTGTGTTTACCCTTGTTAATAACCTTATTCATACCTTTGTAGATACACCTGTACCTTTTCTTTTTATCGTTTGTAATCGTGTGCTTATCCTGGTACCATAACTATTGTTCCTATACTTGTGCCTACTTTATATGTTCGTACTGTTGAACCTACTTCTGTACATGCACCAATTTCTTTCCTTATATTCCCTCCTCTCTACTTAGATTTCTACTGATTCACTTTTTATTGTTCTTGTATTTTTTTGTACTACTGTACTTACTTTTTTCTTAACTTTTTTTTTACTTAAAGAACAGACACTCCAGGTGAAACCGACCAAGATCTGACATGACACCTCCGATTTCACTGAGTATAAGGTAAGCATAAGTTTGTGTAAAGATTCTAATCGTAGACATTGCACTTTCAGTTAGGCGCGACTGCGGCATGGCTCGTCCGACCGCTCGAAACCCGAAACGGTTATCTTTAAAAAATCATAACTCGTAAATAAAAAGAGACTCCAAAGTTTTTAAGGTCTCAAAAAATTTGTTATGAAATTTACTTTAAAGAAAAAACAATTTAAACAGAATAAAAAGGGTGCGCCATGGTCAAATATTTGTTTAAACAAAAAAAACTTTTTTTTCCATAAATAATCAGAATATGTTTGTTTAAATTATTTACTTTAAAAGTTTATATTTTTTTACGATTATCACTCGATTTTCATCAAAATCGGTTAAAACCCGTAGAAGTGACAAAATTTCAAAAAATAAGTTTTTTTTTAAAGTCAAATTTTCATATGGCCGCCATTTTGAAAATTGTGGGAAATTTAAAAAATCAACTAAACTCCCTTATACAGAGTGACCCATTTAAAAAAATCCACCCTAATAGCTCGCTTGGGAAGGCCCAAATCGAAAAAATGTAAAGACCAAAGTTTTATTATTTTTTGGGGCTAGTAAGATGGGCCCAAAAAAATTGGGCTCAGGGCCCAATTATGGGCCCTACGGACCCAAACTTCGTTTTTTCAAAGGGAACCCCTATTTTTTACCTCGGATTCGGAAAGAGCCGAAAATTTTACGATTTTTAAGTATTTTTTGAAATTTTTTTTTGGCCTTATTGAGGCCTTGCAAACCCCAAAATGCCTGATAAGGCCCATTTTCCATTTTTTTGGGATTTACTCGAAAATTACGCATTTTTTGCATACCACATGCAATGTGAAAGTTTCAGGAAAAAAACTTTTCAACAAAATGGGACCCAAAAAATTGGGCCCAGGGCCTTATTTTGGGCCCCACGGACTCAAAGTCCGTTTTTTAAAATAGGAACCCCTATTTTTGACCCCGAATTAGAAAAGAGCGGAAAATTTTAAGATTTTTAGGTATTTTTTGGAATTTTTTTTGTGCCTTATTGAGGCCCTGCAGGGCCCGTTAAATAATGACCTATTATAACACAATGTCACACCCTAATAACTCGCTTGGGAAGACCCAAATCGAAAAAAATGTTAAGGCCAAAGTTTTTTTAAATTTTTTAGGGCTTATCAGATGGGCCCATAGAAATTGGGCCCAGGGCCTTAGGTCAAATTAAATATTCGACAATACCTTCATTATTAAGAAGGCACAGATCAATCCTTCATTTGAAATTTTATGCAGTTAGCAATAAATTTAATAACAATCCGCAAAATCTTGATCAGATCTCATAAAGAAATAAACATTTTTTAATCACGTCCTCGTCGTATGTCCTGGACATCGAGTTGATCGATGACTAAACGCAGGTAATGGTAATCAAAATTTGAATAAAATCGATAAACGAGCCACACAGGGCCTCAGTAAGGCCCAAAAAGTACCTAGAAATCGTAAAATTTTCCGCTCTTTTCGAATTCGGGGTCAAAAATAGGGGTTCCTATTTTAAAAAATGGACTTTTGGTCCGTGGGGCCCAAAATAAGGCCCCGTGCCTCGCCCCTGGGCCCAATTTCTTGGGTCTTATTTCGTTGAAAATTTTTTTTCCTGAAACTTTCACGTTGTATGTGGTATGCAAAAAATGCATTATTTTCGAGTAAATTCCAAAAAAAAACGAAAAATGGGCCTTATCAGGCATTTTGGGGTTTGCAAGGCCTCAATAAGGCCCTAAAAAAAATTTTTAAAAATACCTAAAAATCGTAAAATTTTCCGCTCTTTCTGAATCCGAGGTCAAAAATAGGGGTTCCCATTTGAAAAAACGAAGTTTGGGTCCATGGGGCCCATAATTAGGCCCCGGGCCCAATTTTTTTGGGCCCATCTTACTAGCCCCAAAAAATAATAAAACTTTGGTCTTTACATTTTTTTCGTTTTGGGCCTTCCCAAGCGAGCTATTAGGGTGGATTTTTTTAAATGGGTCACCCTGTATCTGTGCCAAATACTTCTTTTTCCCAAATTTTCAGCGAAATCGGAGGTGTCATGTCAGATCTTGCTCGGTTTCACCTGGAATGCCTCAGTTCTAACCCTGAACCAACCCACGTGCTTAATTTTGTCCCGTACCAAAGAAAGCAGCTACCAGAGCAGCTGTCAAATGGGAACACCTACTCACCTAAGTATGCAGCTACCTAGGCAGCTGCTACCATAATATTGAGAAACAATTTTTGAGAAGGTTTATTTATGCGCCTTGGTTAAAGAAAATTTTTTTTTAATCAAGGTTTTTCAAGTTACTTGAATCAAATAAATAAAGGTTTTTCAGATATTTTTGTTAGCAAAATTTTTTTTAACAAATGTAATCAATAAAATTTTTGTGAATAAAATAATGTTGATAAATTTTTAAAATAAAGTCTTCGATAATATGGTTCACAAAAATTTGTCAGCAACATTTTGATCGCAAATATTTAGACATAATTGTTAACAAATTTTTATCAAGAAAATTTGGTTAACCTAATGATTAAGTAAAGTCTTTTTTAACTAAAATCTCTTAATTTTGTTAACCAAAGTATCAAGTGAAATATTTTTTAACCAAATAAAAAATTTTATAACAATAATATCTGAATTTTCCCGGGCGAAAGAAAGCAAATACCAAATTAAAACACCTAATTAGATGCTTTATAAAATTACGTAGAAAAAAGCTAACACTGAAAAGCGGTTAAAAAACCAATAATTTTCAAATAAAATTTACAGATGTGTATATTTTTTGGAATTGTTTATTTAATAGTAATATTGTAGTAGCTGGTACCATGAATTTTCAAAAAAAAATTTATGCATTGAATTTTTGTTATCACTAGCGTCTCTCGGCGCGCACATTATTTAATTTTTTTTTTTTTTTTTTTAAATAAAAAATTAATTTTGACTCATAAGAGAATATGAAAAATTTTATCAAAGCCTTTTCTAAATTAATATAAGTACTATTCTACTTATTGAGGTTCTTATCGGACTTTTTTAGGTCAATATTTTTAAAATTTCGAGAAAGCGAAGTTTTGGTTTTAAGAAAAAAAATTCAGATTGAAAGAAATATAATTTGAAAAACTTACAATTTCAACACACATGCTCATGAAAATTTGATTATTTTTCTTTCGTTAAAAGACTAAATATTTTGGTGTAAAAGAAATAATAGTTGAGGGCCATTCATAAATTACGTAACGCTAATTTAGGAAATATAGGCTCCGTAACGGTAACATGAAAACATTTCATAAAAAAAATTTATTTTAACTAAAGAGATTTAACTTTAAATAAACTATGAATAAAATGTTTATTATGATACTATTATACATACATCATATTTTAGATAATATATAATTTTGATAAAATAAAGAAACAATTATGTAAATGTATCCGAACATGCTTTTTGTCATAAAAATGTTATCAATTGACACAGTTAAAAAATTTAACTTTTCTACCAATGAGTGCAAAAGCAAAAGTCAAATTAAAAAAAAAATTATTAAAAACGTGATCGAAGATTGTTGGGGATGCTCGCACGGATGCTAAGGATTATAAAAGGATTTAAAGTACTCTATTGCATCTAATTTTTTGCAAAACAAAAAAAAAATTACTTTTTGAACCAATTTTTGAAATCAATCATGTTCAAACGTATTCATCGAAAGCTGATTGTAGCGAAGCACGGTGATTGACAAAAAGCATGTTCGGATATATTTCGATTATAAAAGTATCCGAAA